>CM038553.1:17931801-23803316 GCA_021527575.1 Ensete glaucum | reverse complement strand
ATGGTTTCAAAAAATGTGACTATCATAAATTTTCAAAGTCGCAGTCTCGCTTGATCTATTTTTGCAACAACTCGAATTTCAAAATCTTGGCCATTCCTAACGTTTTAGCCCATGGGAAGTCGTATGAGCATGGTTTCGCAAAAAATCGATGGTCATAAATTTTACACAATGTTTCGTTTGATCGGTTTTCATGCACCGTCTCGAATTTCAAAATACAGGCCATTCCCAATGTATTAGCCCTTGGGAAGTCGTATAAGCATGGTTTCACCAAAAGCGATGGTCATAAACGCAAAGTCACGCACGATCGCTTCGATCTATTTTCGTGCAACAACTTGAATTTCAAAATACTGGCCATTCCTAACGTTTTAGCCCATGGGAAGTCGTATGAGCATGGTTTCGCCAAAAATCGACGGTCATAAATTTTTCGCAATGTTTCGTTTCGATCGGTTTTCATGCACCGTCTCGAATTTCAAAATCAGGCCATTCCCAATGTATTAGCCCTTGGGAAGTCGTATAAGCATGGTTTCACCAAAAGCGATGGTCATAAACTTTGCAAATTCACGCAAAGTCTCGCTTCGATCTATTTTCATGCAACATCGAATTTCAAAATCTGGCCATTCCTAACGTTTTAGCCATGGAAGTCGTACGAGCATGGTTTCATGAAAAAATCGACGGTCATAAATTTTGCACAAAGTCTCGTTTGATCGGTTTTCATTCGTCTCGAATTTCAAAATACAGGCCATTCCCAATGTATTAGCCCTTGGGAAGTAGTATAAGCATGGTTTCACCAAAAAACGCGATGGTCATAAACTTTGCCCAAAATCGTGCACAGAGTCTCGCTTCGATCAATTTTTCGTGTACTGACTCGGAATTTCAAAATACTGGCCATTCGTAACGTATTAGCCTATGGGAAGTCGTACGAGCATGGTTACGTCAAGAAAAGAGACGGTCATCAATTTTACGCAAAGTCTCATTTTGATCGGTTTTTCGTGCACCGTTTCAGAATTTCAAAATACTGGTCATTACCAACGTATTAGCCCATTGGAAGTTGTACGAGCATGGTTTCGCGAAAAAATGTGACTGTCATAAATTTTACGCAAAGTCGCGCGATCTCGCTTGATATATTTCGGAATTTCAAAATACTGGCCATTCCTAACGTTTTAGCCCATGGGAAGTCGTACGAGCATGGTTTCGCCAAAAAATGCGACGGTCATAAATTTTTCGCAATGTTTCGTTTCGATCGGTTATTCATGCACCGTCTCCGAATTTCAAAATACAGGCCATTCCCAATGTATTAGCCCTTGGGAAGTCGTATAAGCATGGTTTCACCAAAAAACGCGATGGTCATAAACTTTGCGCAAAGTCGCGCAAAGTCTCCTTTCGATCAGTTTTTCATGCACCATCTCGGAATTTCAAAATACTGGCCATTCCCAACGTACTAGCCCATGGAAGGTCGTACGAGCATGGTTTCATGAAAAAATGCGACGGTCATAAATTTTGCACAAAGTCTCATTTTGATCGGTTTTTCATGCACCGTCTCGGAATTTCAAAATACAGGCCATTCCCAATGTATTAGCCCTTGGGAAGTAGTATAAGCATGGTTTCACCAAAAAACGCGATGGTCATAAACTTTGCCCAAAATCGTGCACAGAGTCTCGCTTCGATCAATTTTTCGTGTACTGACTCGGAATTTCAAAATACTGGCCATTCGTAACGTATTAGCCTATGGGAAGTCGTACGAGCATGGTTCGTCAAAAAGACGGTCATAAATTTTGCAAGTCTCATTTTGATCGGTTTTTTGCACCGTCTCGAATTTCAAAATCTGCCATTCCCAATGTATTAGCCCATTGGAAGTTGTAGCATGGTTTCACCAAAAATGTGGTCATAAATTTTTGCAAAGTCTCCTTTTGATCGGTTTTATGCCCTCGAATTTCAAAATCTGGCCATTCCCAACGTACTAGCCCATGGGAAGTCGAGCATGGTTTCATAAAAAATCGACGGTCATAAATTTGGCACAAAGTCTCGTTTGATCGGTTTTCATGCACCGTCTCGAATTTCAAAATACAGGCCATTCCCAATGTATTAGCCCTTGGGAAGTCGTATAAGCATGGTTTCACCAAAAATGTGATGGTCATAAACTTTGCGCAAAGTCGCGCACAATCTTCGATCTATTTTCGTGCAACAACTCGAATTTCAAAATACTGGCCATTCCTAACGTTTTAGCCCATGGGAAGTCGTACGAGCATGGTTTCTTCAAAAATCGACGGTCATAAATTTTACGCAATGTTTCGTTTCGATCGGTTTTCATGCACCGTCTCGAATTTCAAAATACGGCCATTCCCAATGTATTAGCCCTTGGGAAGTCGTATAAGCATGGTTTCACCAAAAAGCGACGGTCATAAACTTTAGTCGCGCAAAGTCTCCTTCGATCGATTTTCATGCACCATCTCGAATTTCAAAATCTGGCCATTCCCAACGTTTTAGCCCATGGAAGTCGTCGAGCATGGTTTCATGAAAAATCGATGGTCATAAATTTTCGCAATGTCTCGTTTGATCGGTTTTCATGCACCGTCTCGAATTTCAAAATCTGGCCATTCAACGTATTAGCCCATGGGAAGTCTGAGCATGGTTTCAAAAAATGCGACGGTCATAAATTTTACGCAATGTTTCGTTTCGATCGGTTTTCATGCCTCGAATTTCAAAATACTGGCCATTCCTAATGTATTAGCCCTTGGGAAGTCGTATAAGCATGGTTTCACCAAAAGCGATGGTCATAAACATTGCGCAAAGTCACGTCTCGCTTGATCTATTTTTGCAACAACTTGGAATTTCAAAATACTGGCCATTCCTAACGTTTTAGCCCATGGGAAGTCGTCATGGTTTCAAAAAAATCGGTCATAAATTTTATTCGTTTCGATCGGTTTTCATGCATCTCGAATTTCAAAATACAGGCCATTCCCAATGTATTAGCCCTTGGGAAGTCGTATAAGCATGGTTTCACCAAAAAACGCGATGGTCATCAACTATGTGCAAATTCGCGCAAAGTCTCCTTTCGATCAGTTTTTCATGCACCATATCGGAATTTCAAAATACTGGCCATTCCCAACGTACTAGCCCATGGAAAGTCGTACGAGCATGGTTTCATGAAAAAATGCGACGGTCATAAATTTTGCACAAAGTCTCGTTTTGATCGGTTTTTCATTCACCGTCTCGGAATTTCAAAATACAGGCCATTCCCAATGTATTAGCCCTTGGGAAGTAGTATAAGCATGGTTTCACCAAAAAATGCGATGGTCATAAACTTTGCCCAAAATCGTGCACAGAGTCTCGCTTCGATCAATTTTTCGTGTACTGACTCGGAATTTCAAAATACTGGCCATTCGTAACGTATTAGCCTATGGGAAGTCGTACGAGCATGGTTACGTCAAGAAAAGAGACGGTCATCAATTTTGCGCAAAGTCTCATTTTGATCGGTTTTTCATGCCGTCTCGAATTTCAAAATCGTCATTACCAACGTATTAGCCCATTGGAAGTTGTACGAGCATGGTTTTCAAAAAATGTGGTCATAAATTTTCAAAGTCACGCGTCTCGCTTGATCTATTTTTCGTGCAACAACTCGAATTTCAAAATCTGGCCATTCCTAACGTTTTAGCCCATGGGAAGTCGTCGAGCATGGTTTCACCAAAAATCGACGGTCATAAATTTTACGCAATGTTTCGTTTTGATCGGCTTTTCATGCACCGTCTCGAATTTCAAAATACAGGCCATTCCCAATGTATTAGCCATTGGGAAGTCGTATAAGCATGGTTTCACCAAAATACGCGATGGTCATAAACTTTGCGCAAAGTCGCGCACAGTCTCGCTTCGATCTTTTTTTGTGCAACAACTCGGAATTTCAAAATACTAGCCATTCCTAACATTTTAGCCCCTGGGAAGTCATATGAGCATGGTTTCGCCAAAAAATACGACGTTCATAAATTTTTCGTAATGTTTCGTTTCGATTGATTTTTCATGCACCGTCTCAGAGTTTCAAAATACAGGCCATTCCCAATGTATTAGCCCTTGGGAAGTCGTATAAGCATGGTTTCACCAAAAAACACGATGGTCATAGACTTTGTGCAAAGTCGCGCACAGTCTCGCTTCGATCTATTTTTCGTGCAACAACTCGAAATTTCAAAATACTGGTCATTCCTAACATTTTCGCCCATGGGAAGTCGTACGTGCTTGGTGAAAAAATGCGACGGCCATAAATTTTGCTCGAAGTCTCGTTTTGATCGGTTTTTCATGCACCTCGAATTTCAAAATCAGGCCATTCCCAATGTATTAGCCCTTGGGAAGTCGTATAAGCATGGTTTCACCAAAAAGCGATGGTCATAAACTTTGCCCAAAATCGTGAGTCTCTTGATCAATATTTGTGTCTCGAATTTCAAAATACCGCCATTAACGTATTAGCCCATGGGAAGTAATACGAGCATGGTTTCGTCAAAAAAGCGGTCATAAATTTTAAAGTCTCGTTTTGATCGATTTTTCCGTCTCGAATTTCAAAATACAGGCCATTCCCAATGTATTAGCCCTTGGGAAGTCTTATAAGCATGGTTTCACCAAAAATCGATGGTCATAAACTTTGCGCAAAGTCACGCACAATCTCGCTCGATCTATTTTTGCAATAACTCGAATTTCAAAATCTGGCCATTCCTCATTTTAGCCCATGGGAAGTATGGTTTCAAAAATGTAGGTCATAAATTTTATGCAATGTTTCCTTCGATCATGCACCATCTCGAATTTCGTAATGTTTCACCAAAAATGCGGTCATAAATTTTTGCAATGTTTCGTTTCGATCGGTTTTCATGCACCGTCTCGAATTTCAAAATCAGGCCATTCCCAATGTATTAGCCCTTGGGAAGTCGTATAAGCATGGTTTCACCAAAAACACAATGGTCATAAACTTTGCGCGTCTCGCTTGATCTATTTTTGTGCAACAACTCGAATTTCAAAATCTGGCCATTCCTAACGTTTTAGCCCATGGAAGTGACGAGCATGGTTTCGCCAAAAATCGACGGACGCAATGTTTCGTTTGATCGGTTTTCATGCACCGTCTCGAATTTCAAAATCTGGCCATTCCCAATGTATTAGCCCTTGGGAAGTCGTATAAGCATGGTTTCACCAAAAAGCGATGGTCATAAACTTTGCAAAGTCGACAAAGTATCCTTTCGATTTTCATGCAATCTCGAATTTCAAAATACTGGCCATTCCCAATGTATTAGCCCATGGAAAGTCGTCGAGCATGGTTTCATGAAAAATCGACGGTCATAAATTTTACAAAGTCTCGTTTGATCGGTTTTCATGCACCGTCTCGAATTTCAAAATACAGGTCATTCCCAATGTATTAGCCCTTTGGAAGTCGTATAAGCATGGTTTCACCAAAAGCGATGGTCATAAACTTTGCCCAAAATCGTGCAGTCTCGCTTGATCAATATTTCGTGTCTTCGAATTTCAAAATCTGGCCATTCTAACGTTTTAGCCCATGGGAAGTAGTATGAGCATGGTTCGTCAAAAAGACGGTCATCAATTTTGCAAAGTATCGTTTTGATCGGTTTTTGCACCGTTTAGAATTTCAAAATCTGGTCATTACCAATGTATTAGCCCATTGGAAGTTGTCGACCATGGTTTCAAAAAATGTGGTCATAAATTTTGCAAAGTCTCCTTTGATCGGTTTTTATGCACGGTCTCGAATTTCAAAATACTGGCCATTCCCAACGTACTAGCCCATGGGAAGTCGTCGAGCATGGTTTCATGAAAAAATCGGTCATAAATTTGGCACAAAGTCTCGTTTTGATCGGTTTTCATGCACCGTCTCGAATTTCAAAATAGGCCATTCCCAATGTATTAGCCCTTGGGAAGTCGTATAAGCATGGTTTCACCAAAAAGCGATGGTCATAAACTTTTGAAAGTCGCGCATAGTCTCGCGATCTATTTTTCGTGCAACAACTCGAATTTCAAAATCTGGCCATTCCTAACGTTTTAGCCCATGGGAAGTCGTCGAGCATGGTTCGCCAAAAATCGACGGTCATAAATTTTACGCAATGTTTCGTTTGATCGTTTTTGATGCACCGTCTCGAATTTCAAAATACTGGCCATTCCTAATGTATTAGCCCTTGGGAAGTCGAGCATGGTTTCGCCAAAAATCGGTCATAAATTTTACGCAATGTTTCGTTTCGATCGGTTTTCATACTGTTCGAATTTCAAAATCAGACCATTCCCAATGTATTAGCCCTTGGGAAGTCGTATAAGCATGGTTTCACCGAGCGACGGTCATAAACTTTCAAAGTCGGCCTCTCGCTTCGATCTATTTTTGCAACAACTCGAATTTCAAAATAATGGCCATTCCTAACGTTTTAGCACATGGGAAGTCATACGAGCATGGTTTCGCCAAATAATGCGACGGTCATAAATTTTACGCAATGTTTCGTTTGATCGGTTTTCATGCACCGTCTCGAATTTCAAAATACTGGCGATTCCCAATGTATTAGCCCTTGGGAAGTCATATAAGCATGGTTTCACCAAAAGCGATGGTCATAAACTTTGCGCAAAGTCGCGCTCTCGCTCGATCTATTTTTCGTGCAACAACTCGAATTTCAAAATCTGGCCATTCCTAACGTTTTAGCCCATGGGAAGTCGTACGAGCATGGTTTCGCGAAAAAATGTGACGGTCATAAATTTTACGCAATGTTTCTTTTCGATCGGTTTTTCATGCACCATCTCAGAATTTCCAAATACTGGTCATTCCCAACGTATTAGCCATTTGGAAGTCGTACGAGCACAGTTTCGTGAAAAAATACGACGGTAATAAACTTTGCGCAAAGTCATGCACAAAGCCGAGTTCCGATCGATTTTTCATGCACCATCAGGATATTTCAAAATACTTTCCATTCCCAACGTATTAACCCATGGGACATCGTACGCGCATTGTTTCGCGAAAAAATACGACGGCCATAAATTTTGCGCAAAGTCTCCTTTCGATCTGTTTTTCATGCACCGTCTCGGAATTTCAAAATACAGGCCATTCCCAACGTACAAGCCCATGGAAAGTCGTACGAGCATGGTTTCATGAAAAAATGCGATGGTCATAAATTTTACACAAAGTCTCGTTTTGATCGGTTTTTCGTGCACCGTTTCAGAATTTCAAAATACTAGTCATTACCAACGTATTAGCCCATTGGAAGTTGTACGAGCATGGTTTCGCGAAAAAATGTGACTGTCATAAATTTTACGCAAAGTCGCCACAGTCTCGCTTCGATATATTTTTCGTGCAACAACTCGGAATTTCAAAATACTGGCCATTCCTAACGTTTTAGCCCATGGGAAGTCGTATGAACAAGGTTTCATGAAAAAATGCGACGGTCATAAATTTTGCTCAAAGTCTCGTTTTGATCGGTTTTTCATGCACCGTCTCGGAATTTCAAAATACAGGCCATTCCCAATGTATTAGCCCTTGGGAAGTCGTAAAAGGTTTCACCAAAAAAGGCGATGGTCATAAACTTTGCGCAAAGTCGCGCACAGTCTCGCTTCGATCTATTTTTCGTGCAACAACTCGGAATTTCAAAATACTAGACATTCCTAACGTTTTAGCTCATGGAAAGTCGTACGAGCATGGTTTCGCCAAAAAATGCGACGGTCATAAATTTTACGCAATGTTTCGTTTCGATCGATTTTTCATGCACCGTCGAATTTCAAAATACAGGCCATTCCCAATGTATTAGCCCTTGGGAAGTCGTATAAGCATGGTTTCACCAAAAAGCGATGGTCATAAACTTTGCGCAAACTCACGATCTCACTTGATCTATTTTTTGCAACAACTCGAATTTCAAAATCTGGCCATTCCTAACGTTTTAGCCCATGGGAAGTCGTCGAGCATGGTTCAAACGACGGTCATAAATTTTACGCAATGTTTCGTTTCGATTTTTCATGCTCACGAATTTCAAAATACAGGCCATTCCCAATGTATTAGCCCTTGGGAAGTCGTATAAGCATGGTTTCACCAAAAAGCGATGGTCATAAACTTTCAAAGTCGCGCCAGTCTCGCTTGATCTATTTTTCGTGCAACAACTCGAATTTCAAAATACTGGCCATTCCTAACGTTTTAGCCCATGGGAAGTCGTGCAGCATGGTTTCGTCAAAAATCGACGGTCATAAATTTTACGCAATGTTTCGTTTGATCGGTTTTCATGCACCGTCTCGAATTTCAAAATACAGGCCATTCCCAATGTATTAGCCCTTGGGAAGTCGTATAAGCATGGTTTCACCAAAAAGCGATGGTCATAAACTTTGCGCAAAGTCGCACACAATCTCGCTTCGATTTATTTTTCGTGCAACAACTCGGAATTTCAAAATACTGGGCATTCCTAACGTTTTAGCCCATGGGAAGGCGTACGAGCATGATTTCGCCAAAAAATGCGATGGTCATAAATTTTACGCAATGTTTCGTTTCGATCGGTTTTTCATGCACCGTCTCGAAATTTCAAAATACAGGCCATTCCCAATGTATTAGCCCTTGGGAAGTCGTATAAGCATGGTTTCACCAAAAAATGGTCATAAACTTTCAAAGTCGCCGATCTCGATCTATTTTTGGTGCAACAACTCGGAATTTCAAAATACTGGCCATTTCTAACGTTTTAGCCCATGGGAAGTCGTACGAGAATAGTTTCGGGAAAAAATGCGACGGTCATAAATTTTACGCAATGTTTCGTTTCGATCGATTTTTCTTGCACCATCTCAGAAATTCAAAATACTGGTCATTCCCAACGTTAATCCATTGGAAGTCGTACGAGCACAGTTTCGTGAAAAAATACGACGGTAATAAACTTTGCGCAAAGTCATGCACAAAGTCGAGTTCCGATCGATTTTTCATGCACCATCAAGATATTTCAAAATACTTGCCATTTCCAACGTATTAGCCCATGGGACATCGTACGAGCATTGTTTCACGAAAAAATGCGACGGTCATAAATTTTGCGCAAAGTCTCCTTTCGATCAGTTTTTCATGCACCATCTCGGAATTTCAAAATACTGGCCATTCCCAACGTACTAGCCCATGGAAAGTCGTACGAGCATGGTTACATGAAAAAAATGCGACGGTCATAAATTTTACTCAAAGTCTCGTTTTGATTGGTTTTGCATGCACCATCTCGGAATTTCAAAATACAGGCCATTCCCAATGTATTAGCCCTTGGGAAGTTGTATAAGCATGGTTTCACCAAAAAACGCGATGGTCATAAACTTTGCCCAAAATCGTGCACAGAGTCTCGCTTCGATCAATTTTTTGTGTACTGACTCGGAATTTCAAAATACTGGCCATTCCTAACGTATTAGCCCATGGGACGTCATACGAGCATGGTTACGTCAAAAAAAGAGACGGTCATCAATTTTGCGCAAAGTCTCGTTTTGATCGGTTTTTCGTGCACCGTTTCAGAATTTCAAAATACTGGTTATTACCAACGTATTAGCCCATTGGAAGTTGTACGAGCATGGTTTCAAAAAATGTGGTCATAAATTTTCGCAAAGTCTCCTTTTGATCGGTTTTTCATGCACCATCTCAGAATTTCAAAATACTGGCCATTCCCAACGTACTAGCCCATGGGAAGTCGTACGTGCATGGTTTCATGAAAAAATGCGACGGTCATAAATTTTGCACAAAGTCTCGTTTTGATCGGTTTTTCATGCACCGTCTCAGAATTTCAAAATACAGGCCATTCCCAATGTATTAGCCCTTGGGAAGTCGTATAAGCATGGTTTCACCAAAAAACGCGATGGTCATAAACTTTGTGCAAAGTCGCGCACAGTCTCGCTTCGATCTATTTTTCGTGCAACAACTCGGAATTTCAAATTTAGCCCATGGGAAGTCGTACGAGCATGGTTTCGCCAAAAAATGCGACGGTCATAAATTTTACGCAATGTTTCGTTTCGATCGGTTTTTCATGCACCGTCTCGGAATTTCAAAATACAGGCCATTCCCAATGGATTAGCCCTTGGGAAGTCGTATAAGCATGGTTTCACCAAAAAACGCGATGGTCATAAACTTTGCGCAAAGTCGCGCACAGTCTCGCTTCGATCTATTTTTCGTGCAACAACTCGAAATTTCAAAATACTGGCCATTCCTAACGTTTTAGCCCATGGGAAGTCGTACGAGCATGGTTTCGCCCAAAAATGCGACGGCGGTCATAAATTTTATGCAATGTTTCGTTTCGATCGGTTTTTCATGAACCGTCTCGGAATTTCAAAATACTCGCCATTCCCAATGTACTGGCCCATGGGAAGTCGTACGAGCATGGTTTCGTGAAAACATGCGACGATCATAAATTTTACTCAAAGTCTTGTTTTGATCGATTTTTCATGCACTATCTCGGAAATTCAAAATACTGGCCATTCAGCCCTTGGGAAGTCGTATAAGCATGGTTTCGTGAAAACAAGCGACGGTCATAAATTTTACACAATGTTTTGTTTCGATCGGTTTTTCATGCACCGTCTCGGAATTTCAAAATACTGGCCATTCCTAACGTTTTAGCCCATGGGAAGTCGTACGAGCATGGTTTCGCCAAAAAATGCGACGGTCATAAAATTTACGCAATGTTTCGTTTCGATCGGTTTTTAATGCACCGTCTCGGAATATCAAAATACTCGCCATTCCCAATGTACTAGCCCATGGGAAGTCGTACGAGCATGGTTTCGTGAAAACATGCGACGGTCATAAATTTTGCTCAAAGTCTTGTTTTGATCGATTTTTCATGCACCGTCTCGGAATTTCAAAATACAGCCCATTCCCAATGTATTAGCCCTTGGGAAGTCGTATAAGCATGGTTTCACCAAAAAACGTGATGGTCATAAACTTTGCGCAAAGTCGCGCACAGTCTCGCTTCGATCTATTTTTCGTGCAACAACTCGGAATTTCAAAATACTAGCCATTCCTAACGTTTTAGCCCATGGGAAGTCGTACGAGCATGGTTTCGCCAAAAAATGCGACGGTCATAAATTTTTCGCAATGTTTCGTTTCGATCGGTTTTTCATGCACCGTCTCGGAATTTCAAAATACAGGCCATTCCCAATGTATTTGCCCTTGGGAAGTCGTATAAGCATGGTTTCACCAAAAAACGCGATGGTCATAAACTTTGCGCAAAGTCGCGCACCGTCTCGATCTATTTTTTGCAATAACTCATAATTTCAAAATCTGGCCATTCCTAACGTTTCATGGGAAGTCGACGAGCATGGTTTCGCAAAAATCGGCGGTCATAAATTTTATGCAATGTTTCGTTTCGATCGGTTTTCATGAACCGTCTCGAATTTCAAAATACTCGCCATTCCCAATGTATTAGCCCATGGGAAGTCGTCGAGCATGGTTTCGTGAAACATCGACGATCATAAATTTTACTCAAAGTCTTGTTTTGATCGATTTTTCATGCACTATCTCGGAAATTCAAAATACTGGCCATTCCCAATGTATTAGCCCTTGGGAAGTCGTATAAGCATGGTTTTGTGAAAACATGCGACGGTCATAAATTTTACACAATGTTTTGTTTCGATCGGTTTTTCATGCACCGTCTCGAATTTCAAAATCTGGCCATTCCTAACGTTTTAGCCCATGGGAAGTCGTACGAGCATGGTTTCGCCAAAAAATGCGACGGTCATAAATTTTACGCAATGTTTCGTTTTGATCGGTTTTTCATGCGCCGTCTCGAAATTTCAAAATACAGGCCATTCCCAATGTATTAGCCCTTGGTAAGTCGTATAAGCATGGTTTCACCAAAAAACGCGATGGTCATAAACTTTGCGCAAAGTCGCGCAGTCTCTTTTCAATCTATTTTTCGTGCAACAACTTGGAATTTCAAAATACTGACCATTCCTAACGTTTTAGCCCATGGGAAGTCGTACGCGCATGGTTTCACCAAAAAACGCGACGGTCATAAATTTTACTCAAAGTCTCGTTTCGATCGGTTTTTCATGCACCATCTTGGAAATTCAAAATACTGGCCATTCCCAATGTATTGGACCTTGGGAAGTCGTATAAGAATGGTTTCGTGAAAACATGCGACGGTCATAAATTTTACTCAAAGTCTTGTTTTGATCGATTTTTCATGCACTATCTCGGAAATTCAAAATACTGGCCATTCCCAATGTATTAGCCCTTGGGAAGTCGTATAAGCATGGTTTCGTGAAAACATGCGACGATCATAAATTTTACACAATGTTTTGTTTCGATCGGTTTTTCATGCACCGTCTCGGAATTTCAAAAGACTGGCCATTCCTAACGTTTTAGCCCATGGGAAGTCGTACGAGCATGGTTTCGCCAAAAAATGCGACGGTCATAAATTTTACGCAATGTTTCGTTTCGATCGGTTATTCATGCACTGTATCGGAATTTCAAAATACTCGCCATTCCCAATGTACTAACCCATGGGAAGTCATATAAGCATGGTTTCGTGAAAACATGCGACGGTCATAAATTTTGCTCAAAGTCACGTTTTGATCGATTTTTCATGCACTATCTCGGAAATTCAAAATACTAGCCATTCCCAATGTATTAGCCTTTGGGAAGTCGTATAAGCATGGTTTCACCAAAAAATGCGATGGTCATAAATTTTGCGCAAAGTCGCGCACAGTCTCGCTTCGATCTATTTTTTGTGCAACAACTCGAATTTCAAAATCTGGCCATTCCTAACGTTTTAGCCCATGGGAAGTCGTACGAGCATGGTTTCGCCAAAAAATGCGACGGTCATAAATTTTACGCAATGTTTCATTTCGATCGGGTTTTCATGCACCGTCTCAGAATTTCAAAATACTAGCCATTCCCAATGTATTAGCCCTTGGGAAGTCGTATAAGCTTGGTTTCACCAAAAAATGCGATGGTCATAAACTTTGCGCAAAGTCGCGGACAGTCTCGCTTCGATCTATTTTTCATGCAACAACTCGGAATTTCAAAATACTGGCCATTCCTAACGTTTTAGCCCATGGGAAGTCGTACGAGCATGGTTTCGCCAAAAAATGTGACGGTCATAAATTTTACGCAATGTTTCGTTTCGATCGGTTTTTCATGCGCCGTCTCGAATTTCAAAATACAGGCCATTCCCAGTGTATTAGCCCTTAGGAAGTCGTATAAGCATGGTTTCACCAAAAAACGCGATGGTCATAATCTTTGCGCAAAGTCGCGCACAGTCTCGCTTCGATCTATTTTTCGCCAAAAAATGTGACGGTCATAAATTTTACGCAATTTTTCGTTTCGATTGGTTTTTCATGCACCGTCTCGGAATTTCAAAATACAGTCCATTCCCAATGTATTAGCCCTTGGGAAGTCGTATAAGCATGGTTTCACCAAAAACGCGATGGTCATAAACTTTGCGCAAAGTCGCGCACAGTCTCGCTTCGATCTATTTTTCGTGCAACAACTCGGAATTTCAAAATACTGGCCATTCCTAACGTTTTAGCCCATGGGAAGTCGTACGAGCATGGTTTCACGAAAAAATGTGATGGTCATAAATTTTACGCAATGTTTCGTTTTGATCGGTTTTTCATGCACCGTCTCAGAATTTCAAAATACTGGTCATTCCCAACGTATTAGCCCATTGGAAGTCGTACGAGCACAGTTTCGTGAAAAAATGCGATGGTAATAAACTTTGCGCACAGTCATGCACAAAGTCGAATTCCGATCGATTTTTCATGCACCATCAAGATATTTCAGAATACTTTCCATTCCCAACGTATTAGCCCATGGGACATCGTACGAGCATTGTTTCTGAAAAAATGCGACGGTCATAAATTTTGCGCAAAGTCTCCTTTCGATCAGTTTTTCATGCACCATCTCAGAATTTCAAAATACTCGCCATTCCCAACGTACTAGCCCATGGGAAGTCGTACGAGCATGGTTTCGTGAAAACATGCGACGGTCATAAATTGTACTCAAAGTCTCGTTTTGATCGATTTTTCATGCACCATCTTGGAAATTCAAAATACTGGCCATTCCCAATGTATTGGACACTGGGAAGTCGTGTAAGTATGGTTTCACCAAAAAACGTGATGGTCATAAACTTTGTGCAAAATCGTGCACAGAGTCTCGCTTTGATCATTTTTTCGTGTACCGACTCGGAATTTCAAAATACTGGCCATTACTAACGTATTAGCACATGGGACGTCGTACGAGCATGGTTACATCAAAAAAAGAGACGGTCATCAATTTTGCGCAAAGTCTCGTTTTAATCGATTTTTCGTGCACCGTTTCAGAATTTCAAAATACTGGTCATTACCAACGTTTTAGCCCATGGGAAGTCGTACGAGCATGGTTTCACGAAAAAATGTGACGGTCATAAATTTTACGCAATGTTTCGTTTCGATCGGTTTTTCATGCACCGTCTCAGAATTTCAAAATACTGGTCATTCCCAACGTATTTGCCTATTGGAAGTCGTACGAGCACAGTTTCGTGAAAAAATGCGACAGTCATAAACTTTGCGCAAAGTCATGCACAAAGTCGAGTTCCGATCGATTTTTCATGCACCACCAAGATATTTCAAAATACTTGCCATTCCCAACGTGTTAGCCCATGGGACATCGTACGAGCATGGTTTCGCGAAAAAATGCGACGGTCATAAATTTTGCGCAAAGTCTCCTTTCGATCAGTTTTTCATCCACCATCTCGGAATTTCAAAATACTTGCCATTCCCAACGTATTAGCCCATGGGAAGTCGTACGAGCATGGTTTCGTGAAAACATGCGACGGTCATAAATTTTACTCAAAGTCTCGTTTTGATCGATTTTTCATGCACCATCTTGGAAATTCAAAATACTGGCCATTCCCAACGTATTAGCCCATGGGAAGTCGTACGAGCATGGTTTCGTGAAAACATGCGACGGTCATAAATTTTACTCAAAGTCTCGTTTTGATCGGTTTTTCATGCACCGTTTGGGAATTTCAAAATACAGGTCATTCCCATTGTATTAGCCCTTGGGAAGTCGTATAAGCATGGTTTCGCCAAAAAACGTGATGGTCATAAACTTTGCGCAAAGTCGCGCACAGTCTCGCTTCGATCTATTTTTCGTGCAACAACTCGAATTTCAAAATACGGCCATTCCTAACGTTTTAGCCCATGGGAAGTCGAGCATGGTTTCGCCAAAAAATACGACGGTCATAAATTTTACGCAACGTTTCGTTTCGATCGGTTTTTCATGCACAGTCTCGGAATTTCAAAATACTGGCCATTCCCAATGTATTAGCCCTTGGGAAGTCGTACGAGCATGGTTTCGTGAAAACATGCGACGGTCATAAATTTTACTCAAAGTCTTGTTTTGATCGATTTTTCATGCACTATCTCGGAAATTCAAAATACTGGCCATTCCCAATGTATTAGCCCTTGGGAAGTCGTATAAGCATGGTTTCGTGAAAACATGCGACGGTCATAAATTTTACACAATGTTTTGTTTCGATCGGTTTTTCATGCACCGTCTCGGAATTTCAAAATACTGGCCATTCCTAACGTTTTAGCCCATGGGAAGTCGTACGAGCATGGTTTCGCCGACGGTCATAAATTTTACGCCATGTTTCGTTTCGATCGGTTTTTCATGCACCGTCACGGAATTTCAAAATACAGGCCATTCCCAATGTATTAGCCCTTGGGAAGTCGTATAAGCATGGTTTCACCAAAAAACGCGATGGTCATTAACTTTGCGCAAAGTCGCGCACAGTCTCGCTTCGATCTATTTTTCGTGCAACAGCTCGGAATTTCAAAATACTGGCCATTCCTAACATTTTAGCCCATGGGAAGTCGTACGAGCATGGTTTCGCCAAAAAATGCGATGGTCATAAACTTTGCGCAAAGTCATGCACAAAGTCGAGTTCTGATCGGTTTGTCATGCACCGTCTCGGAATTTCAAAATACAGGCCATTGCCAATGTATTAGCCCTTGGGAAGTCGTATAAGCATGGTTTCACCAAAAAACGCGATGGTCATAAACTTTGCGCAAAGTCGCGCACAATCTCGCTTCGATCTATTTTCGTGCAACAACTCGAATTTCAAAATCGCCATTCCTAACGTTTTAGCCCATGGGAAGTCGTCGAGCATGGTTTCGCCAAAAATCGACGGTCATAAATTTTACGCAATGTTTCGTTTCGATCGGTTTTCATGCACAGTCTCGGAATTTCAAAATACTGGCCATTCCCAATGTATTAGCCCTTGGGAAGTCGTATAAGCATGGTTTCACCAAAAAACGCGATGGTCATAAACTTTGCGCAAAGTCGCGCACAGTCTCGCTTCGATCTATTTTTCGTGCAACAACTCAGAATTTCAAAATACTGGTCATTACCAACGTATTAGCCCATTGGAAGTTGTACGAGCATGGTTTCGCCAAAAAACGTGATGGTCATAAACTTTACGCAAAGTCTCCTTTCGATCGGTTTTTTATGCACTGTCTGGGAATTTCAAAATACTGGCCATTCCCAACGTACTAGCCAATGGGAAGTGGTACGAGCATGGTTTCATGAAAAAATACGACAGTCATAAATTTTGCACAAAGTCTCGTTTTGATCAGTTTTTCAGGCACCATCTCGGAATTTCAAAATACAGGCCATTCCCAATGTATTAGCCCTTGGGAAGTCGATAAGCATGGTTTCGCCAAAAACATGATGGTCATAAACTTTCGCAAAGTCGCTCGATCTATTTTTCGTGCAACAACTCGAATTTCAAAATCTGGCCATTCCTAATGTTTTAGCCCATGGGAAGTCGTACGAGCATGGTTTCGCCAAAAAATGCGACGGTCATAAATTTTACGCAATGTTTCGTTTCGATCGGTTTTTCATGCACCGTCTCGAATTTCAAAATACAGGCCATTCCAATTGTATTTGCCCTTGGGAAGTCGTATAAGCATGGTTTCACCAAAAGCGATGGTCATAAACTTTGCGCAAAGTCGCGCCGATCTCGCTTCGATCTATTTTTCGTGCAACAACTCGGAATTTCAAAATACTGGCCATTCCTAACGTTTTAGCCCATGGGAAGTCGTACGAGCATGGTTTCACGAAAAAATGTGACGGTCATAAATTTTACGCAATGTTTCGTTTCGATCGGTTTTTCATGCACCGTCTCAGAATTTCAAAATACTGGTCATTCCCAACGTATTAGCCCATTGGAAGTCGTACGAGCACAGTTTCATGAAAAAATGCGACGGTCATAAACTTTGCGCAAAGTCATGCACAAAGTCGAGTTCCGATCGATTTTTCATGCACCATCAAGATATTTCAAAATACTTGCCATTCCCAACGTATTAGCCCATGGGACATCGTACGAGCATGGTTTCGCGAAAAAATGCGACGGTCATAAATTTTGCGCAAAGTCTCCTTTCGATCAGTTTTTCTTGCACCATCTCGGAATTTCAAAATACTCGCCATTCCCAACGTACTAGCCCATGGGAAGTCGTACGAGCATGGTTTTGTGAAAACATGCGACGGTCATAAATTTTACTCAAAGTCTCGTTTTGATCGATTTTTCATCCACCATCTTGGAAATTCAAAATACTGGCCATTCCCAATGTATTGGACCTTGGGAAGTCGTATAAGAATGGTTTCACCAAAAAACGTGATGGTCATAAACTTTGTGCAAAATCGTGCACTGAGTCTCGCTTCGATCATTTTTTTGTGTACCGACTCGGAATTTCAAAATACTGGCCATTCATAATGTATTAGCACATGGGAAGTCGTACGAGCATGGTTTCGTCAAAAAAAGAGACGGTTATCAATTTTGCGCAAAGTCTCGTTTTGATCGGTTTTTCGTGCACCGTTTCAGAATTTCAAAATACTGGTCATTACCAACGTATTAGCCCATTGGAAGTTGTACGAGCATAGTTTCGCGAAAAAATATGACTCATAAATTTTGCGCAAATGCTCCTTTCGATCGGTTTTTTATGCACTGTCTCAAAATTTCAAAATACTGGCCATTCCCAACGTACTAGCCCATGGGAAGTCGTACGAGCATGGTTTCATGAAACAATGCGACGGTCATAAATTTTGCACAAAGTCTCATTTTGATCGATTTTTCGTGCACCGTCACGGGATTTCAAAATACAGGCCATTCCCAATGTATTAGCCCTTGGGAAGTCGTATAAGCATGGTTTCACCAAAAAACGTGATGGTCATTAACTTTGCGCAAAGTCGCGCAGTTTCGATCTATTTTTCATGCAACTCGAATTTCAAAATCTGGCCATTCCTAACGTTTTAGCCCATGGGAAGTCGTCGAGCATGGTTTCGCCAAAAAATCGATGGTCATAAACTTTTGTCATGCACAAAGTCGAGTTCGATCGGTTTGTCATGCACCGTCTCGGAATTTCAAAATACAGGGCATTGCCAATGTATTAGCCTTTGGGAAGTCGTATAAGCATGGTTTCACCAAAAAACGCGATGGTCATAAACTTTGCGCAAAGTCGCGCACAATCTCGCTTCGATCTATTTTTCGTGCAACAACTCGAATTTCAAAATCTGGCCATTCCTAACGTTTTAGCCCATGGGAAGTCGTCGAGCATGGTTTCGCCAAAAATACGGTCATAAATTTTACGCAATGTTTCGTTTCGATCGGTTTTCATGCACGTCTCGAATTTCAAAATACTGGCCATTCCCAATGTATTAGCCCTTGGGAAGTCGTATAAGCATGGTTTCACCAAAAACGCGATGGTCATAAACTTTGCAAAGTCGCGCACAATCTCGCATCGATCTATTTTTCGGGCAACAACTCGAAATTTCAAAATACTGGTCATTACCAACGTATTAGCCCATTGGAACTTGTACGAGCATGGTTTCGCCAAAAAACGCGATGGTCATAAACTTTACGCAAAGTCTCCTTTCGATCGGTTTTATGCGAATTTCAAAATACTGGCCATTCCCAACGTACTAGCCAATGGGAAGTGGTACGAGCATGGTTTCATGAAAAAATACGACAGTCATAAATTTTGCACAAAGTCTCGTTTTGATCAGTTTTTCAAGCACCATCTCGGAATTTCAAAATACAGGCCATTCCCAATGTATTAGCCCTTGGGAAGTCGTATAAGCATGGTTTCGCCAAAAAACGTGATGGTCATAAACTTTGCGCAAAGTCGCGCAAAGTCTCGCTTCGATCTATTTTTCGTGCAACAACTCAGAATTTCAAAATACTGGCCATTCCTAACGTTTTAGCCCATGGGAAGTCGTACGAGCATGGTTTCGCCAAAAAATGCGACGGTCATAAATTTTACGCAATGTTTCGTTTCGATCGGTTTTTCATGCACCGTCTCAGAATTTCAAAATACAGGCCATTCCCAATATATTAGCCCTTGGGAAGTCCTATAAGCATTGTTTCACCAAAAAACGCGATGGTCATAAACTTTACGGAAAGTCACGCACAGTCTCGCTTCGATATATTTTTCTTGCAACAACTTGGAATTTCAAAATACTGGCCATTCCTTACGTTTTAGCCCATGGGAAGTCGTACGAGCATGCTTTCGCGAAAAAATGTGACGGTCATAAATTTTACGCAATGTTTCATTTCGATCAGTTTTTCATGCAACGTCTCAGAATTGCAAAATACTGGTCATTCCCAATATATTAGCCCATTAGAAGTCGTACGAGCACAGTTTCGTGAAAAAATGGGACGGTCATAAACTTTGCGCAAAGTCATGCACAAAGTCGAGTTCCGATCGATTTTTCATGCACCATCAAGATATTTCAAAATACGTGCCATTCCCAACATATTAGCCCATGGGACAACGTACGAGCATGGTTTCGCGAAAAAATGTGACGGTCATAAATTTTGCGCAAAGTCTCCTTTCGATCAGTTTTTCATGCACCATCTCGGAATTTCAAAATACTCGCCATTCCCAACGTACTAGTCCATGGGAAGTCGTACGAGCATGGTTTCGTGAAAACATGCAACGGTCATAAATTTTACTCAAAGTCTCGTTTTGATCGATTTTTTATGCACCATCATGGAAATTCAAAATACTAGCCATTCCCAATGTATTGGCCCTTGGGAAGTCGTATAAGCATGGTTTCACCAAAAAACGCGATGGTCATAAACTTTGGTCAAAATCGTGCACAGAGTCTCGATCAATTTTGTCGACTCGAATTTCAAAATCGGCCATTCGTACGTATTAGCCCATGGGATGTCGTACGAGCATGGTTACGTCAAAAAAAGAGGCGGCCATCAATTTTGCGCAAAGTCTCGTTTTGATCGGTTTTTCGTACACCGTTTCAGAATTTCAAAATACTGGTCATTACCAACGTATTAGCCCATTGGAAGTTGTACGAGCATAGTTTCGCGAAAAAATGTGACGGTCATAAAGTTTGCGCAAAGTCATGCACCAAGTGTCGTTCCGATCGATTTTTCATGCACCATCAAGATATTTCAAAATACTTGCCATTCCCAACGTATTAGCCCATGGGACATCGTACAAGCATGGTTTCGCGAAAAATCGGGTCATAAATTTTCGCAAAGTCTCCTTCGATCGGTTTTCTTGCACCATCTCGAATTTCAAAATCTGGCCATTCCTAACGTTTTAGCCCATGGGAAGTCGCGAGCATGGTTTCGAAAAAATGTGACGGTCATAAATTTTACGCAATTTTTCGTTTCGATTGGTTTTTCATGCACCGTCTCGGAATTTCAAAATACAGGCCATTCCCAATGTATTAGCCCTTGGGAAGTCGTATAAGCATGGTTTCACCAAAAAACGCGATGGTCATCAACTATGTGCAAAGTCGCGCAAAGTCTCCTTTCGATCAGTTTTTCATGCACCATCTCGGAATTTCAAAATACTGGCCATTCCCAACGTACTAGCCCATGGAAAGTCGTACAAGCATGGTTTCATGAAAAAATGTGACGGTCATAAATTTTGCACAATGTCTCGTTTTGATCGGTTTTTCATGCACCGTCACGGAATCTCAAAATACAGGCCATTCCCAATGTATTACCCTTGGGAAGTCGTATAAGCATGGTTTCACCAAAAAACGCGATGGTCATAAACTTTGCGCAAAGTCGCGCACAGTATCGCTTCGATCTATTTTTCGTGCAACAACTCGGAATTTCAAAATATTGGCCATTCCTAACGTTTTAGCCCGTGGGATGTCGTACGAGCATGGTTTCGCCAAAAAATGCGACGGTCATAAACTTTGCGTAAAGTCATGCACAAAGTCGAGTTCTGATCGGTTTTTCATGCACCGTCTCGGAATTTCAAAATACAGGCCATTCCCAATGTATTAGCCCTTGGGAAGTCGTATAAGCAAGGTTTCACCAAAAAACGCGATGTCATAAACTTTGCGCAAAGTCGCGCACAATCTCGCTTCGATCTATTTTTCGTGCAACAACTCAGAATTTCAAAATACTGGCCATTCCTAACGTTTTAGCCCATGGGAAGTCGTACGAGCATGGTTTCGCCAAAAAAATGCGACGGTCATTAATTTTACGCAATGTTTCGTTTGGATCGGTTTTTCATGCACCGTCTCGAAATTTCAAAATATAGGCCATTCCCAACGTATTAGCCCATGGGAAGTCGTATAAGCATGGTTTCACCAAAAAACGCGATGGTCATAAACTTTGCGCAAAGTCGCGCACAGTCTCGCTTCGATCTATTTTTCGTGCAACAACTTGGAATTTCAAAACACTGGTCACTACCAACGTATTAGCCCATTGGAAGTTGTACTAGCGTGGTTTCACCAAAAAACGCGATGGTCATAAATTTTACGCAAAGTCTCCTTTCGATCAGTTTTTTATGGACTGTCTCGGAATTTAAAAATACTGGCCATTCCAAACGTACTAGCCCATGGGAAGTGGTACGAGCATGGTTTCATGAAAAAATGTGACAGTCATAAATTTCGCACAAAGTCTCGTTTTGATCGTTTTTTCATGCACCGTCTCGGAATTTCAAAATACAGGCCATTCCCAATGTATTAGCCCTTGGGAAGTCGTATAAGCATGGTTTCACCAAAAAATGCGATGGTCATAAACTTTGCAAAGTCGCGCTCTCGCTTCGATCTATTTTTCGTGCAACAACTCGAATTTCAAAATCTGGCCATTCCTAACGTTTTAGCCCATGGGAAGTCGTCGAGCATGGTTTCGCGGTCATAAATTTTACACAATGTTTCGTTTGATCGGTTTTCATGCACCGTCTCGAATTTCAAAATACAGGCCATTCCCAATGTATTAGCCCTTGGGAAGTCGTATAAGCATGGTTTCACCAAAAAACGCGATGGTCATAAACTTTACGCAAAGTCACGCACAGTCTCGCTTCGATCTATTTTTCGTGCAACAACTCGGAATTTCAAAATACTGGCCATTCCTAATGTTTTCGCTCATGGGAAGTCGTAGGAGCATGATTTCGCCAAAAATTGTGACGGTCATAAATTTTACGCAATGTTTTGTTTCGATCGGTTTTTCATGCACCGTCTCGGAATTTCAAAATACAGGCCATTCCCAATGTATTAGCCCTTGGGAATTCGTATAAGCATGGTTTCACCAAAAAACGCGATGGTCATAAACTTTGCGCAAAGTCGTGCACAGTCTCGCTTCGATCTATTTTTCGTGCAACAACTCGGAATTTCAAAATACTGGCCATTCCTAACGTTTTAGCCCATGGGAAGTCGTACGAGCATGGTTTCGCGAAAATATGTGACGGTTATAAATTTTACGCAATGTTTCGTTTCGATCGGTTTTTCATGCACCATCTCAGAATTTCAAAATACTAGTCATTCCCATCGTATTAGCCCATTGGAACTCGTACGAGCACAGTTTCATGAAAAAATGCGACGGTCCTAAACTTTGCACAAAGTCATGCACAACGTCGAGTTCCGATCGATTTTTCATGCACCATCAAGATATTTCGAAATACTTGTCATTCCCAATGTATTAGCCCATGGGACATCATACGAGCATTGTTTCGTGAAAAAATCCGACGGTCATAAATTTTGCGCAAAGTCTCCTTTCGATCAGTTTTTCATGCACCATCTCAAAATTTCAAAATAATGGCCACTCCCAACGTACTAGCCCATGGAAAGTCGAACGAGCATGGTTTCATGAAAAAATGCGACGGTCATAAATTTTGCACAAAGTCTCGTTTTGATCGGTTTTTCATGCACCGTCTCGGAATTTCAAAATACAGGCCATTCCCAATGTATTAGCCCTTGGGAAGTCGTATAAGCATCGTTTCACCAAAAAACGCGATGGTCATAAACTTTGCGTACAGTCTCGCTTCGATTAGTTTTTCATGCACCATCTCGGAATTTGAAAATACTTGCCATTCCCAACGTACTAGCCCATGGGATGTCATACGAGCATGGTTTCGTGAAAACATGTGACGGTCATAAATTTTGCTCAAAGTCTCGTTTTGATCGATTTTTCATGCACCATCTCGGAAATTGAAAATACTGGCCATTCGCAATGTATTAGCCATTTGGATGTCGTATAAGCATGGTTTCACCAAAAAACGCGATGGTCATAAACTTTACGCAAAGTCTCACATAGTCTCGCGTTCGATCTATTTTTCGTGCGACAACTCGAAATTTCAAAATACTGGCCATTCCTAACGATTACGCAATGTTTCGTTTCGATCGGTTTTTCATGCACCATCTCGAAATTTCAAAATACAGGCCATTCCCAATGTATTTAGCCCATGGGAAGTCGTATAAGCATGGTTTCACCAAAAAACGCGATGGTCATAAACTTTGCGCAAAGTCGCGCACAGTCTCGCTTCGATCTATTTTTCGTGCAACAACTCAGAATTTCAAAATACTGGTAATTACGAACGTATTAGCCTATTGGAAGTTGTACGAGCATGGTTTCGCCAAAAAACGTGATGGTCATAAACTTTACGCAAAGTCTCCTTTCGATCGGTTTTTATGCAGTCTCGAATTTCAAAATCGCCATTCCCAACGTACTAGCCTATGGGAAGTGGTACGAGCATGGTTTCATGAAAATCGGCGATCATAAATTTTGCACAAAGTCTCGTTTTGATCGGTTTTTCATGCACCGTCTCGGAATTTCAAAATACAGGCCATTCCCAATGTATTAGCCCTTGGGAAGTCGTATAAGCATGGTTTCACCAAAAAACGCGATGGTCATAAACTTTGCGCAAAATCGTGCACAGAGTCTCGCTTCGATCAATTTTCGTGTACCGACTCGGAATTTCAAAATACTAGCCATTCGTAACGTATTAGCCTATGGGAAGTCGTACGAGCATGGTTACGTCAAAAAAAGAGACGGTCATCAATTTTGCGCAAAGTCTCGTTTTGATCGGTTTTTCGTGCACCGTTTCAGAATTTCAAAATACTGGTCATTACCAATGTATTAGCCCATTGGAAGTTGTACGGGCATGGTTTCGCGAAAATATGTGACGGTTATAAATTTTACGCAATGTTTCGTTTCGATCGGTTTTTCATGCACCATCTTAGAATTTCAAAATACTAGTCATTCCCATCGTATTAGCCCATTGGAACTCGTACGAGCACAGTTTCGTGAAAAAATGGGACGGTCATAAACTTTGGGCAAAGTCATGCACAAAGTCGAGTTCCGATCGATTTTTCATGCACCATCAAGTTATTTCAAAATACTTGTCATTCCCAACGTATTAGCCCATGGGACATCGTACGAGCATGGTTTCGCGAAAAAATGCGACGGTCATAAATTTTGCGCAAAGTCTCCTTTCGATCAGTTTTTCATGTACCATCTCGGAATTTCAAAATACTGGCCATTCCCAACGTACTAGCCCATGGGAAATCGTACGAGCATGGTTTTATGAAAAAATACGACGGTCATAAATTTTGAACAAAGTCTCGTTTTGATCGGTTTTTCATGCACCGTCTCGAATTTCAAAATACAGGCCATTCCCTATGTATCAGCCTTGGGAAGTCGTATAAGCATGGTTTCACCAAAAAGCGATGGTCATAAACTTTGCTCAAAGTCGTGCACAGTCTAGCTTCGATCTATTTTTCATGCAACAACTCGGAATTTCAAAATACTGGCCATTCCTAACGTTTTAGCCCATGGGAAGTCGTACGAGCATGGTTTCGCGAAAAAATGTGACGGTCATAAATTTTACGCAATGTTTCATTTCGATTGGTTTTTCATGCACAGTCTCGGAATTTCAAAATACAGGCCATTCCCAATGTATTAGCCCTTGGGAAGTCGTATAAGCAAGGTTTCACCAAAAAACGCGATGGTCATAAACTTTGCGGAAAGTCGCGCACAGTCTCGCTTCGATCTATTTTTCGTGCAACAACTCGAAATTTCAAAATACTGGCCATTTCTAACATTTTAGCCCATGGGAAGTTGTACGAGCATGGTTTCGCGAAAAAATGTGATGGTCATAAATTTTACGCAATGTTTCGTTTCGATCGATTTTTCATGCACCGTCTCAGAATTTCAAAATACTGGTCATTCCCATCGTATTAGCCCATTGGAAGTCGTCATGGTTTCTGAAAAAATGCGACGGTCATAAACTATGCGCAAAGTCATGCACAAAGTCGAGTTCCGATCGATTTTTGATGCACCATCAAGATATTCCAAAATACTTGCCATTCCCAACGTATTAGCCCATTGGAAGTTGTACGCGCATGGTTTCGCGAAAAAATGCGACGGTCATAAATTTTATGCAAAGTCTCCTTTCGATCAGTTTTTCATTCACCATCTCGGAACTTCAAAATACTGGCCATTCCCAACGTACTAGCCCATGGGAAGTCGTACGAGCATGGTTTCATGAAAAAAAGCGACGGTCATAAATTTTGCTCAAAGTCTCGTTTTGATTGATTTTTCATGCACCGTCTCGGAATTTTAAAATACAGGCCATTCCCAATGTATTAGCCCTTGGGAAGTCGTATAAGCATGGTTTCAACAAAAAACGTGATGGTCATAAACTTTGCGCAAAGTCGCGCACAGTCTCGCTTCGATCTATTTTTCATCCAATAACTCGAAATTTCAAAATACTGGCCATTTCTAACGTTTTAGCCCATGGGAAGTCGTACGAGCATGGTTTCGCCAAAAAATGCGATGGTCATAAATTTTACGCAATGTTTCGTTTCGATCGGTTTTTCATGCACCGTCTCGGAATTTCAAAATATAGGCCATTCCCAATGTATTAGCCCTTGGGAAGTCGTATAAGCATGTTTTCACCAAAAAACGCGATGGTCATAAACTTTGAGCAAAATCGTGCATAGAGTCTCGCTTCGATCAATTTTTCGTCTACCGACTCAGAATTTCAAAATACTGGCCATTCGTAACGTATTAGCCCATGGGAAGTTGTACGAGCATGGTTACGTCAAAAAAAGAGACGGTCATCAATTTTACGCAAAGTCTCATTTTGATCAATTTTTCGTGCACCGTTTTAGAATTTCAAAGTACTGGTCATTACAAACGTATTAGCCTATTAGAAGTTGTACGAGCATAGTTTCGTGAAAAAATGTGACTGTCATAAATTTTGCGCAAAATCTCCTTTCGATCGGTTTTTTATGCACTATCTCGGAATTTCAAAATACTGGCCATTCCCAACGTACTAGCCCATGGGAAGTCGTACGAGCATGGTTTCATGAAAAAATGCGACGGTCATAAATTTTGCACAAAGTCTCGTTTTGGTCGGTTTTTCATGCACCATCTCAGAAATTCAAAATACTGGCCATTCCCAATGTATTAGCCCTTGTGAAGCCGTATAAGCATGGTTTCACCAAAAAACACGATGGTCATAAACTTTGCGCAAAATGGTGCTTAGAGTCTCGCATCGATAAATTTTTCGTGTACCGACTCGGAATTTCAAAATGCTGGCCTTTCGTAACGTATTAGCACATCGGAAGTCGTACGAGCATGGCTACGTCAAAAAAAGAGACGGTCATAAATTTTGCGCAAAGTCTCCTTTCGATCAGTTTTTCATGCACCATCTCGGAATTTCAAAATACTCGCCATTCCCAACGTACTAGCCCATGGGATGTTGTACGAGCATGGTTTCGTGAAAACATGCGAGGGTCATAAATTTTGCTCAAAGTCTCGTTTTGATCGATTTTTCATGCACCATCTCGGAAATTGAAAATACTGGCCATTCCCAATGTATTAGCCCTTGGGAAGTCGTATAAGCATGGTTTCACCGAAAAACGCGATGGTCATAAACTTTGCGCAAAATCGTGCACAGAGTCTCGCTTGGATCAATTTTTCGTGTACCGACTCGGAATTTCAAAATACTGGCCATTCGTAACGTATTAGCCTATGGGAAGTCGTAGGAGCATGGTTACGTCAAAAAAAGAGACGGTCATCAATTTTGTGCAAAGTCTCGTTTTGATTGGTTTTTCGTGCACCGTTTCAGAATTTCAAAATACTGGTCATTACCAACGTATTAGCCCATTGGAAGTTGTACGGGCATGGTTTCACGAAAAAATGTGACTGTCATAAAATTTTGCGGAAAGTCTCCTTTCGATCGGTTTTTATGCGTCTCGAATTTCAAAATCTGGCCATTCCCAACGTACTAGCCCATGGGATGTCGACGAGCATGGTTTCGTGAAAACATGAGGGTCATAAATTTTGCTCAAAGTCTCGTTTTGATCGATTTTTCATGCACCATCTCGGAAATTCAAAATACTGGCCATTCCCAATGTATTAGCCCTTGGGAAGTCGTATAAGCATGGTTTCACTAAAAAACGCGATGGTCATAAACTTTGCGCAAAGTCGCGCACAGTCTCGCTGCGATCTATTTTTCGTGCAACAACTCGAAATTTCAAAATACTGGCCATTCCTAACATTTTAGCCAATGGGAAGTCGTACGAGCATGGTTTCGCGAAAAAATGTGACGGTCATAAATTTTACGCAATGTTTCGTTTCGATTAGTTTTTCATGCACGTTCTCGGAATTTCAAAATACAAGCCATTCCCAATGTATTAGCCCTTGAGAAGTCGTATAAGCATGGTTTCACCAAAAAACGCGATGGTCATAAACTTTACGCGAAGTCGCACACAGTCTCGCTTTGATCTATTTTTCGTGCAACAACTCGGAATTTCAAAATACTGGCCATTCCTGACGTTTTAGACCATGGAAAGTCGTACGAGCATGGTTTCGCCAAAAAATGTGACGATCAGAAATTTTACGCAATGTTTCGTTTCGATCGATTTTTCATGCGCCGTCTCAGAATTTCAAAATACTGGTCATTCCCAACGTATTAGCCCATTGGAAGTCGAGCATGGTATCGACGGTCATAAACTTTGCGCAAAGTCATGCACAAAGTCGAGTTCGATCGATTTTTCATGCACCATCAAGATATTTCAAAATACTTGCCATTCCCAACGTATTTGCCCATGGGACGTCGACGAGCATGGTTTCGCGAAAAATCGACGGTCATAAATTTTGCAAAGTCTCCTTTCGATCGGTTTTCATGCACCATCTCGAATTTCAAAATACTCGCCATTCCCAATGTACTAAGTCATGGGAAGTCGTACGAGCAGGGTTTCGTGAAAACATGCGACGGTCATAAATTTTGCTCAAAGTCTCATTTTGATCGATTTTTCTTGCACCATCTCGAAATTCAAAATACTGGCCATTCCCAATGTATTAGCCCTTGGGAAGTCGTATAAGCATGGTTTCACCAAAAATGCGATGGTCATAAACTTTGCAAAATCATGCAGTCTCGATTAATTTTTCGTGCGCTCGAATTTCAAAATACTGGTCATTCCCAACGTATTAGCCCATTGGAAGTCGTACGAGCACAGTTTCATGAAAAAATGCGACGGTCATAAACTTTGCGCAAAGTCTTGCACAAAGTCGAGTTCCGATCGATTTTTCATGCACCATCAAGATATTTCAAAATACTTGCCATTCCCAACGTATTAGCCCATGGGAAGTCGTACGATCCTGGTTTCATGAAAAAAAGCGACGGTCATAAATTTTGCTCAAAGTCTCGTTTTGATCGGTTTTTCATGCACCATCTTAGAATTTCAAAATACAGGCCATTGCCAATGTATTAGCCCTTGGGAAGTCGTATAAGCATGGTTTCACCAAAAAACGCGATGGTCATAAACTTTGCGCAAAGTCGCGCACAGTCTCGCTTCGATCTATTTTCGTGCAACAACTCAGAATTTCAAAATACTGGACATTCCCAACGTTTTAGCCCATGGGAAGTCATACGAGCATGGTTTCGCCAAAAAATGCGACGGTCATAAATTTTTTGCAATGTTTCGTTTCGATCGGTTTTTCATGCACCGTCTCGGAATTTCAAAATACTGGCCATTCCTAACGTTTTAGCCCATGGGAACTCGTACGAGCATGGTTTCGCCAAAAAATGCGACGGTCATAAATTTTACGCAATGTTTCGTTTCGATCGGTTTTTCATGTATCGTCTCGGAATTTCAAAATACAGGCCATTCCAAGTGTATTAGCCCTTGGGAAGTCGTATAAGCATGGTTTCACCAAAAAACGCGATGGTCATAAACTTTGCGCAAAGTCGCGCACAGTCTCGCTTCGATCTATTTTTCGTGCAAGAACTCGGAATTTCAAAATACTGGCCATTCCTAACGTTTTAGCCCGTGGGAAGTCGAACGAGCATGGTTTCGCGAAAAAATGGTCATAAATTTTACGCAATGTTTCGTTTGATCGGTTTTCATGCCGTCTGAATTTCAAAATACTGGTCATTCCCAACGTATTAGCCCATTGGAAGTCGTACGAGCACAGTTTCGTGAAAAAATGCGACGGTCATAAACTTTGCGCAAAGTCATGCACAAAGTCGAGTTCCGATCGATTTTTCATGCACCATCAAGATATTTCAAAATACTTGCCATTCCCAACGTATTAGCCCATGGGACATCGAGCATGGTTTCGCGAAAAAATCGGCGTTCATAAATTTTACGCAAAGTCACCTTTCGATCGGTTTTCATGCACCATCTCAGAATTTCAAAATACTGGCCATTCCCAACGTACTAGCCCATGGGAAGTCGTACGAGCATGGTTTCATGAAAAAATGTGACGGTCATAAATTTTGCTCAAAGTCTCGTTTTGATCGGTTTTTCATGCACCGTCTCGGAATTTCAAAATACAGGCCATTCCCAATGTACTAACCCTTGGGAAGTCGTATAAGCATGGTTTCACCAAAAAACCCGATGGTCATAAATTTGCGCAAAATCGTGCACAGAGTCTCGCTTCGATTAATTTTTCGTGTACCGACTCGGAATTTCAAAATACTGGTCATTCCCAACGTGTTAGCCCATTCGAAGTCGTACGAGCACAGTTTCGTGAAAAAATGCAACGGTTATAAACTTTGCGCAAAGTCATGCACAAAGTCAAGTTCGGATCGATTTTTCATGCACCATCAAGTTATTTCCAAATACTTGCCATTCCCAACGTATTAGCCTATGGGACATCGTACGAGCATGGTTTCGCGAAAAAATGCGACGGTCATAAATTTTGTGCAAAGTCTCCTTTCGATCAGTTTTTCATGCACCATCTCGGAATTTCAAAATACTGGCCATTCCCAAAGTACTAGCCCATGGGAAGTCGTACGATCCTGGTTTCATGAAAAAATGCGACGGTCATAAATTTTGCTCAAAGTCTCGTTTTGATCGGTTTTTCATGCACCGTCTCGGAATTTCAAAATATAGGCCATTCCCAATGTATTAGCCCTTGGGAAGTCGTATAAGCATGGTTTCACCAAAAAACGCGATGGTCATAAACCTTCCTCAAAGTCGCGCACAGTCTCGCTTTGATCTATTTTTCGTGCAACGACTCGGAATTTCAAAATACTGGCCATTCCTAACGTTTTAGCCCATGGGAATCGAACGAGCATGGTTTCGCGAAAAAATGTGACGGTCATAAATTTTACGCAATGTTTCGTTTCGATTCGTTTTTCGTGCACCGTCTCGGAATTTCAAAATACAGGCCATTACCAATGTATTAGCCCTTGGGAAGTCGTATAAGCATGGTTTCACCAAAAAACGCGAAGGTCATAAACTTTGCGCAAAGTCGCGCACAGTCTCACTTCGATCGATTTTTCGTGCAACAACTCAGAATTTCAAAATACTGGCCATTCCTAACGTTTTAGCCCATGGGAAGTCGAACGAGCATGGTTTCGCGAAAAAATGTGAGGGTCATAAATTTTACGCAATGTTTCGTTTCGATCGGTTTTTCATGCACCGTCTCAGAATTTCAAAATACTGGTCATTCCCAACGTATTAGCCCATTGGAAGTCGTACGAGCACAGTTTCGTGAAAAATGCGACGGTCATAAACTTTGCGCAAAGTCATGCACAAAGTCGAGTTCCGATCGATTTTTCATGCACCATCAAGATATTTCAAAATACTTGCCATTCCCAACGTATTAGCCCATGGGACATCGTACGAGCAAGGTTTCGCGAAAAAATGCGACATTCATAAATTTTACTCAAAGTCTCCTTTCGATCAGTTTTTCATGCACCATCTCGGAATTTCAAAATACTGGCCATTCCCAACGCACTAGCCCATGGGAAGTCGTACGAGCATGGTTTCATGAAAAAATGCTCAAAGTCTCGTTTTGATCGGTTTTTCATGCACCGTGTCGGAATTTCAAAATACAGGCCATTCTCAATGTATTAGCCCTTGGGAAGTCGTATAAGCATGGTTTCACCAAAAAACGCGATGGTCATAAACTTTGCGCAAAGTCGCGCCCGCTCGATCTATTCGTGCAACAACTCGAATTTCAAAATCGCCATTCCCAACGTTTTAGCCCATGGGAAGTCATACGAGCATGGTTTCGCCAAAAATCGACGGTCATAAATTCTACGCAATGTTTCGTTTCGATCGGTTTTCATGCACCGTCTCGAATTTCAAAATCTGGCCATTCCCAATGTATTAGCCCTTGGGAAGTCGTATAAGCATGGTTTCACCAAAAAACGCGATGGTCCAAAACATTGCGCAAAGTCACGCATCTCGCTCGATCTATTTTTCGTGCAACAACTTGGAATTTCAAAATCCATTCCTAACGTTTTAGCCCATGGAAGTCGTCGAGCATGGTTTCGCCAAAAATCGACGGTCATAAATTTTTAGCGTTTCGTTCGATCGGTTTTCATGCACCGTCTCGAATTTCAAAATCTGGCCATTCCTAACGTTTTAGCCCAGGAAGTCGAGCATGGTTTCGCCAAAAATGCGACGGTCATAAATTTTGCAACGTTTCGATCGGTTTTTCATGCACCGTCTCGGAATTTCAAAATACAGGCCATTCCCAATGTATTAGCCCTTGGGAAGTCGTATAAGCACGGTTTCATCAAAAAACGCGATGGTCATAAACTTTGCCCAAAATCGTGCACAGAGTCTCGCTTCGATCAATTTTTCGTGTACTGACTCGGAATTTCAAAATACTGGCCATTCGTAACGTATTAGCCCATGGGAAGTCGTACGAGCATGGTTACGTCAAAAAAAGAGACGGTCATCAAGTTTACGCAAAGTCTCATTTTGATCGGTTTTTGCACGTTGAATTTCAAAATCGGTCATTACCTACGTAATAGCCCATTGGAAGTTGTCGAGCATGGTTTCACGAAAAAATGTGACTGTCATAAATTTTGCGCAAAGTCTCCTTTTGATCGGTTTTTTATGCACTGTCTCGGAATTTCAAAATACTGGCCATTCCCAACGTACTAGCCCAAGGGAAGTCGTACGAGCATGGTTTCCTGAAAAAATGCGACGGTCATAAATTTGGCACAAAGTCTCGTTTTGATCGATTTTTCATGCACCGTCTCGGAATTTCAAAATACAGGCCATTCCCAATGTATTAGCACTTGGGAAGTCGTATAAGCATGGTTTCACCAAAAAACGCGATGGTCATAAACTTTGCGCAAAGTCGCGCACAATCTCGCTTCGATCTATTTTTCGTGCAACAACTCGGAATTTCAAAATACTGGCCATTCCTAACGTTTTAGCCCATGGGAAGTCGTACGAGCATGGTTTCGCCAAAAAATGCGACGGTCATAAATTTTACGCAATGTTTCGTTTTGATCGGTTTTTCATGCACCGTCTCGGAATTTCAAAATACAGGCCATTCCCAATGTATTAGCCCTTGGGAAGTCGTATAAGCATGGTTTCACCAAAAAACACGATGGTCATAAACTTTGCGCAAAGTCGTCTCGCTTCGATCTATTTTTCGTGCAACAACTCGAAATTTCAAAATACTAGCCATTCCTACCTTTTTAGCCCATGGGAAGTTGTACGAGCATGGTTTCGCCAAAAAATGCGACGGTCATAAATTTTACGCAATGTTTCGTTTCGATCGGTTTTCATGCACCGTCTCGAATTTCAAAATACTGGCCATTCCCAATGTATTAGCCCTTGGGAAGTCGTATAAGCATGGTTTCACCAAAAAACGCTATGGTCCAAAAAATTGCGCAAAGTTTCGCACAGTCTCGCTTCGATCTATTTTTCGTGCAACAACTCGAAATTTCAAAATACTGGCCATTCCTACCTTTTTAGCCCATGGGAAGTTGTACGAGCATGGTTTCGCCAAAAAATGCGACGGTCATAAATTTTACGCAATGTTTCGTTTCGATCGGTTTTTCATGCGTCTCGAATTTCAAAATCGGCCATTCCCAATGTATTAGCCCTTGGGAAGTCGTATAAGCATGGTTTCACCAAAAACGCTATGGTCATAAACTTTGCGCAAAGTCGCGCACAATCTCGCTTCGATCTATTTTTCGTGCAACAACTCGTATAAGCATGTTTTCACCAAAAAAATGCGATGGTCATAAACTTTGCGCAGAATCGTGCGAGTCTCGATTCGATCAATTTTTCATGTACCGACTTGGAATTTTAAAATACTGGCCATTCAGATTAGCCCATGGGAAGTCGTACGAGCATGGTTACGTCAAAAAAAGAGACGGTCATCAATTTTGCGTAAAGTCTCGTTTTCATCGGTTTTTCGTGCACCGTTTCAGAATTTCAAAATACTGGTCATTACAAACGTATTAGCCGATTGGAAGTTGTACGAGCATAGTTTCACGAAAAAATGTGACAGTCATAAATTTCACGCAAAGTCTCCTTTCGATCGGTTTTTTATGCACTGTCTCGGAATTTCAAAATACTGGCCATTCCCAACGTACTAGCCCATGGGAAGTCGTACGAGCATGGTTTCATGAAAAAATGCGACGGTCATAAATTTTGCACAAAGTCTCATGTTGGTTGGTTTTTCATGCACCGTCACGGAATTTCAAAATACAGGCCATTCCCAATGTATTAGCCCTTGGGAAGTCGTATAAGCATGGTTTCACCAAAAAACGCGATGGTCATTGTAACACCCCTCATTTCCGAATTTTCGTTTAAATTTCTGGTGATAATGTAAGTATTCATTTTAAATTGACAAAGAAATAGAGTATGAGTCAGAGGTAACTTATTTGTAAGATTTGGGTGATCTGTTCAAAAAAAAAAAAAGAAAAAAGAATCTGAGGACCTATATGTAAACCCTGAGGACCTAATCCTAAATGTACTAAATGCAAGGACTAAATTGTAAAATATATAAAATGACAAATTCCACCGTTTAAGCCTCTCTGCCTTCGTTCTTAAGGAAGCAGAGAAGGTAGCTGCATGGATGATCAGGGGAAAAAAAAAAAGAAAGAAAGAAAGAAAGAAGAAGAAGAAGAAGAAGAAAATTGGGGTTTTAAGGGTTCTTGCTCAAATCTTTTCACTTAGGGTCAAAATTATCAAAGGCAAGTGTTCTAACCTCTTCCTACAGAATCTTTAGTCTCTGTTTTTATGTGGATTCAAAATAAATTGAAGGATTTCTATTTAGAAACTGATATGTCTCTCTTTGGACATAGAACCATGGATTCCGAAGTTTTTCGGTAAACTGACCCCTATACACTGTTTCAGCTACAAGTTTCAGTACAAAATGTGAATTCAGGCAGGAGCTATTTTTTTGAAATTAGACTCTTATATCTTCCTTTTGACACAGATTTTGTAGATTTTGGACACCGAATACTTACCCAAACATCTGTTTCAAATGAGCTCATAGACGCTGTAAAACAGGGTTCAAGATTTCTGACCTGTCAATACTAAAATGCCTGTAACTCCCTGTTGAAAATTCTGATTTGTACCAAACTGATTTTATTTGAAACTAGACTTGAAAATCTTTCTTTTGACATATAGTTTGAAAATTTTGGAATTCAATTTCCTACCGTATTATCTGTTGAATCCGACTCTATAAATTCTACAAAACAGTGATTGTGTTTTTGCCCTTGGGTTACCAAATCAAAAGTAACTCCGTGTTGGGAACCCTGTTTCATATGAAATTTATTCCATCAAAATATAGATTGATATATGGTTCGACCACAGCTTTCTTATGGGTATTGGAGCATAATTGATATTCTGAAATATTTGTTTGCTGTGCCACTGGAATTCTGTCCGAAATCGAGCTTTGGTCGATTTCGCGTATTCTGTTCCATTCCTTTGGATATTGAATTCGTCTAACCTTCTTATTGGAATTGAGCTAAATATGATTGCTTGGAATCCATGTACACTCTTGTTTTCATTTCATTCCAAATCTGAATACATTCGTGAGAGATTTGTTCTTTGTTTCGTATTGTCTCGAAAAGGCACATGCATGTTTTGTTGTTCCGCGTGTGTTTCCGACATATGCTACTTATTGTTAAAACTGCCCTCTTGTATTCTGGTGTGTGGGATTGTGCGGACCTTTGCCATAAGTGGTAAAGGGTATGCGCTTATTGCCCGCTATGTGGGGTCCCGCGGGATATTCGGACCTTTGCGAAATGGTAAAGGGTATGTGCTTAGAGCTGCGATGCTCGCCGCCCTTACTTCACCTAGACGTGGGTGGATGGAGCTCCCGACGGGAGACATTTGTCGGTGGTCATTCAGAAATGGATGGATCATATTACCGAGATCCCACTACACCTTCTATATGTTTGATATGACATCCGAGTTTTGGTGAGTTGTTTCGCTCATGCTCGGATAAGAATAATATGATTGCGTCGACGACGTTTGAGCTTCGCGATATTTATTTTTGATATGCTCAAATGCTTCATTCATCGATGATTTTGCTTGAAATATTCCATATGCCGTTGATATGCTTCGTAACATTTCGTATGCCACCGATAAGCTCCGATATGTTTCCTTTATTCTTGAGATGCTCCAATTACTCTATGCCCCATCGTCAAGAACCAAATATGTAAGATTGAAAAGACAATTATGTTTCGCTCCTAACGATATTATGTCTACGAAATCGTATATTACGCCTTGTAATTTGAAACTGTATCCCTTTGGAAATTGTATTATTTTGATATGGATATGTTAGTCACTTGTCGAGCTCCTTATGCTCACCCGTTTTTGATAAATTTTTCAGGATAGCGACGCTTGCTTAATTGTTAAGATTGGGCTGAGGCGGTGGAAAGTTTAGAAGATTTTGGGCAGATCTTTGTTAGCATATGTGTTTTTGTTGTATAAGCTACTCTGCATCTTATGAAATGTGACGATGAATCTAAACCTGTGGATTTTGTGTAAGACAAAGGATCCCTAATGTATAGGATTTTGGAATGTTAAGTTAAATTCATGTAATGATATGAACTTATGGTAATCGTTGATTTGGTGACTGCATAGACTTCCCCACTTATGAGTTTATGTGTGGTTATTATTTTGAAGAGTTGAGTTCAGATTATATGAATTATCGAGTGATGCGTGGTATGTTTATGAACTGCACAGGGTGATGAATTTGTAGACGATAGAGGTGAAAATTTGATCTGAATGTTTTGAATGTTTTCTTAGTGATCTCAAAATATGTGTTTAGATCCTGGATTAGTTGTGAGGAAAATTTTAAATATTGTCGATATTTTGGAGGGGCGTGACAGAGGTGGTATCAGAGCCTGATTTGAGAATCACTAAGAATATGTTTTTTTTTTTGAGGTTTATTGACTATCATTTAGAGATTGATCAAAGAAAATGTTTTTTTTGATGTTTTAGGAAGCGAGGATGACGAGATCATCTGGTTCTCCTGTTGCATCTACTGCTGATCAATTGAGTGGTATCATGCGGACTTTGGAGACTATGACACAAGTGATGCAACAACAACAACAACCTGTCCATCAAGGAAGTAATGATGGAACAGAGACATCAAACCAGATGGGGTTGGGAATTGGACAGTTTAAGAAGCTTAGTCCTCCCAGTTTTAGTGGTGAGTCTGATCCCATGGTGGCAGAACGATGGATGATGCATATAGAGAAAATATTTGATGCTTTAAATTACCCTGATGATCGAAAGGTTTTTCTTGCCACCTTTATGCTGGAAGGAGAAGCTGAACACTGGTGGAGAATGATTAAGAGGATGTCTGAAATCAAACATGAGCCAATGACATGGAAGTTATTCCAAGAAAAGTTTAACGATAAATATTTTCCAGATTGTATGAGAGAGCAAAAAGAATTGGAGTTCTTGAATCTTATCCAGGGAAGTATGACGGTTACAAAGTATGAATCAAAATTCACTGAGCTCTCCAGGTTTGCCACACATATGACTGATGATGAATCTAGAAAAGCAAGAAGGTTTGAAAGGGGATTACGGCCAGCAATAAGAAGCCGAATGTCAGCTTTAAAATTACGAACATATGCTGATACGGTAGAACGAGCTTTGAAAATTGAAAGAGACATGGAGGAAATTCAAGAAATCATTGGCAAGAACAAAAGGGACAAATTTACTGGCAAAAGCAGGAGAGAAAATGAATATGAAGCTAGTAACAAGAGGTTTAAGACATCTGGATTTGAGAAAAGGAAACCATTGGGGAGGACTCAGTTATGTGCAAAATGTGGATTAAATCATGAAACAAGTCAGTGTTTTCGGGTGACTGGAGCATGTTTTGGTTGTGGAAAGCTAGATCATCAATTAAGAGATTGCCCACTGAAAAGGAAGAAAGAGCCACTGTCTCCTAGACCCTCAGCCCATGCTAGAGTGTACGCTATCACTGAACAAGATTCTAAGGCTTCCAAATCAGTGGTGGAAGGTATTCTTCATGTTTCTAAAAGAAATGCAAAAGTTTTGTTTGATCCCGGCTCCAACTTATCGTTTGTTTCACAATACTTTGCTTGTCACTTGAATATTCTACCTAAACCCCTGGATTATATGTTATATGTAACAACTGCTGTTGGAGATTCATTGGCAACAAACTTGCTCTACCCATCTTGTTTGATCTCTATTGAGACCGCGAACTCCTTGCTGATTTGATTCTCCTAGAGATCCGGGCTTTGATATTATACTTGGTATGGATTGGTTATCTTCTCATCACACTAGTATTGATTGTTACTAAAAATAATTACGCATACCGATCAGCCTATATTTTTCTTTGAGGGCATTAGACATGATTTGCCTCATTGCTTGATATCGACTTCAAGTTTATCGTCTTATGCGAAAGGTTATTTTTGTTATATGGTGTGTGTAAAGGAGCATTCAGATCGGAAACCCACCTAGATGAAATTGTAGTGGTCAAAGAATTTCTGATGTATTCCCATTTCTTGCGGTTTACCTCTAGATAGAGAGGGTGAATTTGCTATTGATCTAGTCCCCAGTACAACCCCAATATCTAAGCCTCCCTACAGAATGGCACCACTCGAGCTAGAGGAGTTAAAGAAGCAAATACAAGAATTATTAGATAAGGGTTTCATATGACCCAGTGTATCCCCATGGGGTGCTCCGGTACTATTAGTGAAGAAGAAGGATGGAACATTGAGGCTTTGTATTGATTATAGACAGTTGAATCAGGTGACCATCAAAAATAAGTATCCCATACCTAGAATTGATGATTTGTTTGATCAATTGCAGGGTGCACAAATATTCTCTAAGATTGACCTGAGGTCAGGTTACTATCAGTTGAAGATCAAGGAGGAGGATATTTCAAAAATAGCTTTCAGAACTCGATATGGTCATTATGAATTCTTGGTGATGCCTTTTGGTTTGACAAATGCCTCAGCTTTTATGGAACTAATGAATAGGATATTTCAACCACTCTTGGATATCTGTGTAATTGTATTTATTGATGACATATTAGTGTATTCAAAGAGTAATCAGGAGCATGAGGAACACTTGAGAGGTGTGTTGTCCATACTAAGAGAAAAGAAGTTGTATGCGAAGTTCAGCAAATGTGAATTTTGGTTGAATGAAGTTGCTTTCTTAGGCCATGTGATTTCAGGGAAGGGTATATCTGTTGATCCAAGGAAAATAGAAGTCGTAGTTGAATGGGAAGTACCAACAAATGTAAGTTAGAAGCTTCTTGGGCATGGCAGGTTATTACAGGAGATTTGTGGAGGGATTCTCTCGAATTGCACAACCTCTCACCAAGCTCACTAAAAAGAATATGAAATTTGTATGGGGTGATGATTGTGAGCAAAGTTTTCAAGAGTTAAAAAGAAGGTTGACTAGTGCCCCTATTCTCACTATTCCAAGTGGTAGTGAGGGATTTGTAGTTTATACTGATGCTTCAAGAAAAGGCCTAGGATGTGTTTTGATGCAGGAAGGAGAGTAATTGCTTATGCTTCTAGGCAACTTAAAGGTTATGAATTGAATTATCCGACTCATGATTTGGAGTTAGCAGCAATTATTTTTGCTCTAAAGATTTGGAGACATTATTTGTATGGTCGACAGTTTGAAATCTTCACTGATCACAAGAGTTTAAAATATATTTTCACTCAGAAAGAGTTAAACATGAGGCAGCGAAGATGGATAGAACTTCTGAAGGATTATGATTGTGCCATCCGTTATCACCCGGGCAAAGCCAATGTTGTAGCTGATGCACTTAGTAGGAAATCTACAAGTTTTATGGCTAGTCTGGTCGTGAAGCAATGGAAGTTAATAGAAGAAAATTTTGATTTGAAAGCTTTGAGGAAAGAGCAAGACTCGATGATATTGATGGCCTCCATTCAAGTGCAATCTGATCTTATTCAACAAATTAAGGAAGCACAATTACGAGATCCACATTTAATCTACTTGAGGAATGAAGTAAAAAAGGAATTGAAGCCACAATTTCAAGTTTCAAAGGATGGCCTATTGAGATTTGGGGAGAGAGTATGTGTACCAAATGAACCAGATATCAAGAATCAAATCCTAAAGGAAAGTCATACTTCAAAGTACACCATACATCTTGGGAGCACTAAGATGTATAGAGATCTTCAAAGTCATTATTGGTGGGAAGGCATGAAGAAGGAAATTGCAATGTATGTTTCAAAATGTTTGACTTGTCAGCAAATCAAAGTAGAACACCAAAGACCTGGAGGGTTGTTGCAACTTTTAGATATCCCTGAATGGAAATGGGAATGTATTACTATGGATTTTGTTTTAGGATTACCCAGAACCTCTAGGAAGCATGATGCTATTTGGGTTATCATTGATAGGTTAACAAAATCTGCACACTTCCTACCGATTAATATGACTTATTCGCTTGATAAACTTGCAGATTTATATGTCAATGAAATAGTAAGACTTCATAGTATTCCAAAGGAGATCATCTCTGATAGAGACTCCAGATTTCTCTCTAGATTCTGGAGAAGATTGCAGGAGTCGATGGGCACTAAAGTTAAGTTTAGTACTGCATATCATCCTCAGACTGATGGTCAGTCAGAAAGAACAATTCAAACACTTGAGGATTTGCTTAGAGCCTATGTTATGGATTGGAAAGGTGAATGAGATAAGGATATTTCACTTGTTGAGTTCACGTATAATAATAGTTATCATTCAAGTATTCAGATGGCTCCTTATGAAGCTTTATATGGGCGAAAGTGCATAACACCTATATGTTGGGAGGAAGTTGGTGATGAAAGTCGTAGCAGGACAAGGTACAAGAAACTACCGAGAAAATTCAAGTTATAAGGAAAAGGTTAAAGACTGCTCAGAGTCGTCACAAGAGTTATGCCGACAATAGAAGACGAGATATTGAGTTTGAAATCGGAGATTTTGTATTCTTAGAAGTCTCCCCTTCCAAAGGTATTATAAGGTTTGGGAAGAAAGGAAAATTAAGCCCAAGATTTATTGGACTTTTTGAGGTTCTTGCGAGGGTTGGTTCACACATATGATTGCCTTGCCACCAGATTGTGCCATGTCCATGATATATTTCATGTCTCGATGATTAAAAAGTATATATATGACCCTTCTCACATCATTAAGTATGAGCTGGTGGAGATCGATAAAGATTTATCTTATGTGGAAGAGCCTATTCAGATTGTTGATAAGAAAGAAAAAGTCCTAAGGAATCGGGTCATCCCACTGGTTCAAGTAAATTGGAGACATCATTCTGGAGAGGAGACAACTTGGGAGCTAGAGGAGGAAATGAAAAAGGTGTATCCCAGTCTTTTCATCGATAGAGGTACGATAAATTTAGAGGACTAAAATTTTCTTTTAAGGGGGGAAGAGTGTAACACCCCTCATTTCCGAATTTTCGTATAAATTTCTGGTGATAATGTAAGCATTCATTTTAAATTGACAAAAGAAATAGAGTATGAATCAGAGGTAACTTATTTGTAAGATTTGGGTGATCTGTTCAAAAAAAAAAAAAAAAAAGAATCTGAGGACCTATATGTAAACCCCGAGGACCTAATCCTAAATGTACTAAATGCAAGGACTAAATTGCAAAATGTATAAAATGATAAATTCCACCGTTTAAGCCTCTCTGCCTTCGTTCTTAAGGAAGCAGAGAAGGCAGCTGCGTGGATGATCAGGGAAAAAAAAAAAAGAAAGAAAGAAAGAAAGAAGAAGAAGAAGAAGAAGAAAATTGGGGTTTTAAGGGTTCTTGCTCAAATCTTTTCACTTAGGGTCAAAATTATCAAAGGCAAGTGTTCTAACCCCTTCCTACAGAATCTTTAGTCTCTGTTTTTATGTATATTCAAAATAAATTGAAGGATTTCTATTTAGAAACTGATATGTCTCTCTTTGGACATAGAACCATGGATTCTGATGTTTTTCGGTAAACTGACCCCTATACACTGTTTCAACTACAAGTTTCAGTATAAAATGTGAATTCAGGCAGGAGCTATTTTGTTTGAAATTAGACTCTTATATCTTCCTTTTGACACTAATTTTGTAGATTTTGGACACCGAATACTTACCCAAACATCTGTTTCAAATGAGCTCATAGACGCTGTAAAATAGGGTTCAAGATTTCTGACCTGTCAATACTAAAATGCCTATAACTCCCTGTTGAAAATTCTGATTTGTACCAAACTGATTTTATTTGAAACTAGACTTGAAAATATTTCTTTTGACATATAGTTTGAAAATTTTGGAATTCAATTGACTACCCTATTATCTGTTGAATCCGACCCTATAAATTCTACAAAACAGTGATTGTGTTTTTGCCCTTGGGTTACCAAATCAAAAGTAACTCCGTGTTGGGAACCCTGTTTCATACGAAATTTGTTCCATCAAAATATAGATTGATATATGGTTCGACCATAGCTTTCTTATGGGTATTGGAGCATAATTGATATTCTAAAATATTTGTTTGTTGTGCCACTGGAATTCTGTCCGAAATCGAGCTTTGGTCGATTTCGCGTATTCTGTTCCATTCCTTTGGATATTGAATTCATCTAACCTTCTTATTGGAATTGAGCTAAATATGATTGCTTGGAATCCATATACACTCTTATTTTCATTTCATTCCAAATTTGAATACATTCGTGAGAGATTTGTTCTTTGTTTCGTATTGTCTCGAAAAGGCACATGCATGTTCTGTTGTTCCGCGTGTGTTTCCGACATATGCTACTTATTGTTAAAACTGCCCTCTTGTACTCTGGTGTGTAGGATTGTGCGGACCTTTGCGAAATGGTAAAGGGTATGCGCTTATTGCCCGCTATGTGGGGTCCTCGGGATATTCGGACCTTGCCGAAATGGTAAAGGGTATGTGCTTAGAGCTGCTCCGCCCCTTCCGACTTCACCTAGGCGTGGGTGGATGGAGCTCCCACGTGGGAGACATTTGTCGGTGGTCATTCAGAAATGGATGGATCACATTACCGAGATCCCACTACACCTTCTATATGTTTGATATGACATCCGAGTTTTGGTGAGTTGTTTCGCTCATGCTCGGATAAGAATAATATGATTGCGACGTCAAGGACGACGTTTGAGCTTCGATATTTATTTTTGATATGCTCAAATGCTTCATTCATCGATGATTTTGCTTGAAATATTCCATATCGTTGATATGCTTCGTAACATTTCGTATGCCACCGATAAGCTCGATATGTTTCCTTTATTCGAGATGCTCCAATTACTCTATGCCCCATCCGGTGAACCAAATATGTAAGATTGAAAAGACAAATATGTTTCTCCTAACGATATTATGTCTACGAAATCGTATATTCGCCTTGTAATTTGAAACTGTATCCCTTTGGAAATTGTATTATTTTGATATGGATATGTTAGTCACTTGTCGAGCTCCTTATGCTCACCCGTTTTTGATAAATTTTTCAGGATAGATCGCTTGCTTAATTGTTAAGATTGAGGCGGAAAGTTTAGAAGATTTTGGGCAGATCTTTGTTAGCATATGTGTTTTTGTTGTATAAGCTACTCTGCATTTTATGAAATGTGACGATGAATCTAAACCTGTGGATTTTGTGTAAGACAAATGATCCCTCATGTATAGGATTTTGGAATGTTAAGTTAAATTCATGTAATGATATGAACTTATGGTAATCGTTGATTTGGTGACTGCATAGACTTCCCCACTTATGAGTTTATGTGTGGTTATTATTTTGAAGAGTTGAGTTCAGATTATATGAATTATCGAGTGATGCGTGGTATGTTTATGAACTGCACAGGGTGACGAATTTGTAGACGATAGAGGTGAAAATTTGATCTGAATGTTCTGAATGTTTTCTTAGTGATCTCAAAATGTGTGTTTGGATCCTGGATTAGTTGTGAGGAAAATTTTAAATATTATCGATATTTTGGAGGGGCGTGACAGTCATAAACTTTACGCAAAGTCGCGCACAGTCTCTTTTCGATATATTTTTCGTGCAACAACTCGGAATTTCAAAATACTGGCCATTCCTAACGTTTTAGCCCATGGGAAGTCGTACGAGCATGGTTTCGCCAAAAAATGCGACGGTCATAAATTTTTCGCAATGTTTCGTTTCGATCGGTTTTTCATGCACCGTCTCGGAATTTCAAAATATAGGCCATTCCCAATGTATTAGCCCTTGGGAAGTCGTATAAGCATGGTTTCACCAAAAAACGCGATGGTCATAAACTTTACGCAAAGTCGCGCGCAGTCTCGCTCGATCTATTTTTCGTGCAACAACTCGAATTTCAAAATACTGGCCATTCCTAACGTTTTAGCCCATGGGAAGTCGTACGAGCATGGTTTCATGAAAAAATGCGACGGTCATAAATTTTACGCAATGTTTCTTTTCGATCGGTTTTTGATGCACCGTCTCGGAATTTCAAAATACAGGCCATTGCCAATGTATTAGCCCTTGGGAAGTCGTATAAGCATGGTTTCACCAAAAAACGCGATGGTCATAAACTTTGCGCAAAATCGTGCACAGAGTCTCGCTTCGATCACTTTTTCGTCTACCGACTCGGAATTTCAAAATACTGGCCATTCGTAACGTATTAGCCCATGGAAAGTCGTACGAGCATGGTTACGTCAAAAAAAGAGACGATCATCAATTTTGCGCAAAGTATCGTTTTGATCGATTTTTCGTGCACCGTTTCATAATTTCAAAATACTGGTCATTACAAGCGTATTAGCCGATTGGAAGTTGTTTCACAAAAATGTGGATCATAAATTTTGCAAAGTCTCCTTTCGATCGGTTTTTTATGAACTGTCTCGGAATTTCAAAATACTGGCCATTCCCAACGTACTAGCCCATGGGATGTCGTACGAGCATGGTTTCGTGAAAACATGCGAGGGTCATAAATTTTGCTCAAAGTCTCGTTTTGATCGATTTTTCATGCACCATCTCGGAAATTGAAAATACTAGCCATTCCCAATGTATTAGCCCTTGGGAAGTCGTATAAGCATGGTTTCACCAAAAAACGCGATGGTCATAAACTTTGCACAAAATCGTGCACAGAGTCTCGCTTTGATCAATTTTTCGTGTACCGACTCGGAATTTCAAAATACTGGCCATTCGTAACGTATTAGCCTATGGGAAGTCGTACGAGCATGGTTACGTCAAAAAAAGAGACGGTCATCAATTTTGTGCAAAGTCTCGATTTGATTGGTTTTTCGTGCACCGTTTCAGAATTTCAAAATACTGGTCATTACCAACGTATTAGCCCATTGGAAGTTGTACGGGCATGGTTTCACGAAAAAATGTGACTGTCATAAATTTTGCGGAAAGTCTCCTTTCGATCGATTTTTTATGCACTGTCTCGGAATTTCAAAATACTGGCCATTCCCAACGTACTAGCCCATGGGATGTCATACGAGCATGGTTTCGTGAAAACATGCGAGGGTCATAAATTTTGCTCAAAGTCTCGTTTTGATCGATTTTTCATGCACCATCTCGAAAATTGAAAATACTGGCCATTCCCAATGTATTAGCCCTTGGGAAGTCGTATAAGCATGGTTTACCAAAAAATGCGATGGTCATAAACTTTGCGCAAAGTCGCGCACAGTCTCGCTGCGACCTATTTTTCGTGCAACAACTCGAAATTTCAAAATACTGGCCATTCCTAACGTTTTAGCCAATGGGAAGTCGTACGAGCATGGTTTCGCGAAAAAATGTGACTTCCCAAGCGAGACTCTGTGCACGATTGGGAATGGCCAGTATTTTGAATTTTTGAGATGGTGAAAGAAAAATCGATCAAAATGAGACTTTGAGCAAAATTTATGACCGTCGCATGTTTTCACGAAACCATGCTCGTACGACTTCCCATGAGTTAGTACATTGGGAATGGCGAGTATTTGAAATTCGCATGAAAACGATCGAAGAATTTATGACCGTCGCTTTTTTTCGCGAAACCATGCTCGTACGATGTCCCATGGGTAAATACGTTGGGAATGGCAAGTATTTACCCATGCTTATGCATGGTTTCACCAAAAAACGTGATGGTCATAAACTTTGCGCAAAATCGTGCACAGAGTCTCGCTTCGATTAATTTTTCGTGTACCAACTCGGAATTTCAAAATACTGGTCATTCCCAACGTATTAGCCCATTCGAAGTCGTACGAGCATGGTTTCACCAAAAAACGTGATGGTCATAAACTTTGCGCAAAATCGTGCACAGAGTCTCGCTTCGATTAATTTTTCGTGTACCAACTCGGAATTTCAAAATACTGGTCATTCCCAACGTATTAGCCCATTCGAAGTCGTACGAGCACAGTTTTGTGAGAAAATGCGACGGTCATAAACTTTGCGCAAAGTCATGCACAACGTCAAGTTCGATCGATTTTTCATGCACCATCAAGTTATTTCAAAATACTTGCCATTCCCAACGTATTAGCCTATGGGACATCGTACGAGCATGGTTTCGCGAAAAAATGCGACGGTCATAAATTTTGGGCAAAGTCTCCTTTCGATCAGTTTTTCATGCACCATCTCGGAATTTCAAAATACTGACCATTCCCAAAGCACTAGCCCATGGCAAGTCGTATGATCCGGGTTTCATGAAAAAATGCGACGGTCATAAATTTTGCTCAAAGTCTCGTTTTGATCGGTTTTTCATGCACCGTCTCGGAATTTCAAAATATAGGCCATTCCCAATGTATTAGCCCTTGGGAAGTCGTATAAGCATGGTTTCACGAAAAAATGTGATGGTCATAAACCTTCCTCAAAGTCGTGGACAATCTCGCTTCGATCTATTTTTCGTGTAACGACTCGGAATTTCAAAATACTGGCCATTCCTAACGTTTTAGCCCATGGGAAGTCGAACGAGCATGGTTTCGCCAAAATGCGGTCATAAATTTTACTTAACGTTTCGATTCGTTTTCGTGCACCGTCTCGAATTTCAAAATACAAGCCATTACCAATGTATTAGCCCTTGGGAAGTCGTATAAGCATGGTTTCACCAAAACGCGATGGTCATAAACTTTGCGCAAAGTCGCGCTCTCACTTCGATCTATTTTTCGTGCAACAACTCGAATTTCAAAATCCATTCCTAACGTTTTAGCCCATGGAAGTCGAGCGAGCATGGTTTCGAAAATGACGGTAATAAATTTTACGCAATGTTACGCTTCGATTCGTTTTCATGCACCGTCTCGAATTTCAAAAGGCCATTACTAATGTTTTAGCCCTTGGGAAGTCGTATAAGCATGGTTTCACCAAAAAACGCGATGGTCATAAACTTTGCGCAACGTCGCGCTCACTTCGATCGTGCAACAACTCGAATTTCAAAATCTGGCCATTCCTAACGTTTTAGCCCATGGGAAGTCGACGAGCATGGTTTCATGAAAAAATGCGGTCATAAATTTTGCTCAAAGTCTCGTTTTGATCGGTTTTCATGCACCGTCTCGAATTTCAAAATACAGGCCATTCCCAATGTATTAGCCCTTGGGAAGTCGTATAAGCATGGTTTCACCAAAACGCGATGGTCATAAACTTTGCGCAAAGTCGCGACGCCTCGCTCGATCTATTTTTCGTGCAACAACTCGAAATTTCAAAATACGCCATTCCTAACGTTTTAGCCCATGGGAAGTCGACGAGCATGGTTTCGCCAAAAATGCGATGGTCATAAATTCTATGCAATGTTTCGTTTGATCGGTTTTCATGCACCGTCTCGAATTTCAAAATACGGCCATTCCCAATGTATTAGCCCTTGTGAAGTCTTCGTATAAGCATGTTTTCACCAAAAACACGATGGTCATAAACGCAAATCGTAGTCTCGATTCGATCAATTTTTCGTATCGACTCGAATTTTAAAATACGGCCATTCCTAACGTATTAGCCCATGGGAAGTCGACGAGCATGGTTACGTCAAAAAGAGACGGTCATCAATTTTGCGTAAAGTCTCGTTTTGATCGGTTTTTCATGCACTCGAATTTCAAAATACGGTCATAACAAACGTATTAGCCCATTGGAAGTTGTACGAGCATAGTTTCGAAAAATTTGATCATAAATTTGCAAAGTCTCCTTTCGATCGGTTTTTATGCACGCTCGAATTTCAAAATATGGCCATTCCCAACGTACTAGCCCATGGGAAGTCGTACAAGCATGGTTTCATGAAAAATGCGACGGTCATAAATTTTGCACAAAGTCTCATTTTGGTCGGTTTTCATGCACCGTCCGAATTTCAAAATACGGGCCATTCCCAATGTATTAGCCCTTGGGAAGTCGTATAAGCATGGTTTCACCAAAAAACGCGATGGTCATAAACTTTACGCAAAGTCACGCACAGTCTCTTTTCGATATATTTTTCGTGCAACAACTCGAATTTCAAAATACTGGCCATTCCTAACGTTTGAGCCCATGGGAAGTCGTACGAGCATGGTTTCGCCAAAAAATGCGACGGTCATAAATTTTTCACAATGTTTCGTTTCGATCGGTTTTTCATGCACCATCTCGGAATTTCAAAATACAGGCCATTCCCAATGTATTAGCCCTTGGGAAGTCGTATAACCATGGTTTCACCAAAAAACGCGATGGTCATAAACTTTACGCACAGTCGGGCACAGTCTCGCTTCGATCTATTTTTCGTGCACCATCAAGATATTTCAAAATACTTGCCATTCCCAACATATTAGCCAATGGGACATCGTACGAGCATGGTTTCGCCAAAAAATGCGACGGTCATAAATTTTACGCAAAGTCTCCTTTCGATCAGTTTTTCATGCACCATCTCAGAATTTCAAAATACTCGCCATTCCCAACGTACTAACTCATCGGAAGTCGTACGAGCATGGTTTCGTGAAAACATGTGACGGTCATAAATTTTGCTCAAAGTCTCGTTTTGATCGATTTTTCATGCACCATCTCAGAAATTTAAAATACTGGCCATTCCCAAGGTATTAGCCCTTGGGAAGTCGTATAAGCATGGTTTCACCAAAAAACGCGATGGTCATAAACTTTGCGTAAAATCGTGCACAGAGTCTTGCTCCGGTCAATTTTTCGTGTACCTGAATTTCAAAATATTGGCCATTCTAACGTATTAGCCCAGAAGTACGAGCATGGTTCACCAAAAAGTGACGGTCATCAATTTTGCGTAAAGTCTCGTTATGATCGGTTTTCGTGCACCGAATTTCAAAATATGGTCATTACCAACGTTTTAGCCCATGGGAAGTCGAGCATAGTTTCACGAAAAAATGTGCGGTCATAAATTTTACGTAATCGCTTCGATCGGTTTTCATGCACCGTCTCGAATTTCAAAATATGGTCATTCCCAACGTATTAGCCCAATGGAAGTCGCGAGCATAGTTTCGTGAAGAAATGCGACGGTCATAAACTTTTGCGCAAAGTCATGCACAAAGTCGAGTTCGATCGATTTTTCATGCACCATCAAGTTATTTCAAAATACTTGCCATTCCCAATGTATTAGCCCATGGGACATCGTGACGAGCATGGTTTCGCAAAAAATGCGACGTCATAAATTTTACGCAAAGTCTCCTTTCGATCGGTTTTCATGCACCATCTCGAATTTCAAAATATCGCCATTCCCAATGTACTAGCCCATGGGAAGTCGACGAGCATGGTTTCATGAATAAATGTGACGGTCATAAATTTTGCTCAAAGTCTCGTTTTGATCGGTTTTCATGCAACTCGAATTTCAAAATACGGGCCATTCCCAATGTATTAGCCCATGGGAAGTCGTATAAGCATGGTTTCACCAAAACGCGATGGTCATAAACTTTGCGCAAAGTCGCGCACAGTCTCGCTTCGATCTATTTTTCGTGCAACAACTCGAAATTTCCAATTACTGGCCATTCCAAACATTTTAGCCCATGGGAAGTTGTATGAGCATGGTTTGGCCAAAAAATGCGATGGTCAGAAACTTTGCGCAGAATCGTGCACAGAGTCTCGCTCGATCAATTTTTCGTACCGACTCGAATTTCAAAATACGGCCATTCATAACGTATTAGCCCATGGGAAGTCGACGAGCATGGTTACGTCAAAAAGACGGTCATCAATTTTGCGCAAAGTCGTGTTTTGATCGGTTTTTCGTGCACCATTTCAGAATTTTAAGATACTGGTCATTACAAACGTATTAGCTCATTGGATGTTATACGAGCATAGTTTCGCGAAAAAATGTGACTATCATAAATTTTGCGCAAAGTCTCCTTTCGATCGGTTTTTATGCACTGTCTCGAATTTCAAAATACTGGCCATTCCCAACGTACTAGCCCATGGGAAGTCGACGAGCATGGTTTCATGAAAAAATCGAAGGTCATATATTTTGCACAAAGTCTCTTTTGGTTTTTCATGCACCGCCGAATTTCAAAATAGGCCATTCCCAATGTATTAGCCCTTGGGAAGTCGTATAAGCATGGTTTCACCAAAACGCGATGGTCATAAACTTTACGCAAAGTCGCGCCCTCGCTCGATCTATTTTTCGCAACAACTCGAATTTCAAAATCTGGCCATTCCTAACGTTTTAGCCCATGGGAAGTCGAGCATGGTTTCGCCAAAAATGTGACGGTCATAAATTTTTCGCAATGTTTCGTTTCGATCGGTTTTGGTGCACCGTCTCGAATTTCAAAATCTGGTCATTCCCAACGTATTAGCCTGGAAGTCGAGCATGGTTTCAAAAAATGCGACGGTCATAAACTTTGCGCAAAGTCATTCGCAAAGTCGAGTTCGATCGATTTTTCATGCACCGTTATTTCAAAATACTTGCCATTCCCAACGTATTAGCCCTTGGGAAGTCGTACGAGCATGGTTTAATAAAAAAATGCGACGGTCATAAATTTTGCACAAAGTCTCGTTATGATCGGTTTTTCATGCACCATTTCGGAATTTCAAAATACTGGCCATTCCTAACGTTTTAGCCCATGGGAAGTCGTACGAGCATGGTTTCGAAAAAATGCGATGGTCATAAAGTTTCGCAATTTTCGTTTCGATTGTTTTTCATGCACCGTCGAATTTCAAAATACTGCCATTCCCAATGTATTAGCCCTTGGGAAGTCGTATAAGCATGGTTTCAAAAAACACGATGGTCATCAACTTTGCGCAAAGTCGCAGTCGCTCGATCTATTTTTCGCAAGAACTCGAATTCAAAATACTTGCCATTCCTAATGTTTTAGCCCATGGGAAGTCGAACGAGCATGGTTTCGCGAAAAATGTGACGATCATAAATTTTATGCAATGTCTCCTTTCGATCAGTTTTTCATGCACCATCTCGGAATTTCAAAATACTGGCCATTCCCAACGTACTAGCCCATGGGAAGTCGTACGAGCATGGTTTCATGAAAAAATGCGACGGTCATAAATTTTGCTCAAAGTCTCGTTTTGATCGGTTTTTCATGCACCATCTCGAATTTCAAACAGGCCATTCGCAATGTATTAGCCCTTGGGAAGTCGTATAAGCATGGTTTCACCAAAACGTGATGGTCATCGCAAAGTCGCGCAGTCTCGCTTCGATCTATTTTTCGTGCAACAACTAGGAATTTCAAAATACTTGGCCATTCCTAACGTTTTAGCCCATGGGAAGTCGACGAGCATGGTTTCACGAAAAATGTGACGGTCATAAATTTTACGCAATGTTTCGTTTCGATCGGTTTTCATGCACCGTCTCGAATTTCAAAATCTGGTCATTCCCAACGTATTAGCCCTTTGGAAGTCGACGAGCATGGTTTCATGAAAAAATCGACGGTCATAAACTTTGCGCAAAGTCATGCACAAAGTCGAGTTCGATCGATTTTTCATGCACCATCAAGATATTTCAAAATACTTGCCATTCCCAACGTATTAGCCCATGGGACATCGTACGAGCATGGTTTCGTGAAAAATGCGACGGTCATAAATTTTACGCAAAGTCTCCTTTCGATCAATTTTTCATGCACCATCTCATAATTTCAAAATACTAGCCATTCCCAACGTACTAGCCCTTGGGAAGTCGTGACGAGCATGGTTTCATGAAAAATGACGGTCATAAATTTCGCTCAAAGTCTCGTTTTGATCGGTTTTTCATGCACCGCCTCGAATTTCAAAATACAGGCCATTCCCAATGTATTAGCCCTTGGGAAGTCGTATATGCATGGTTTCACCAAAAACGCGATGGTCATAAACTTTGCGCAAAGTCGCACGTCTCGCTCGATCTATTTTTCGTGCAACAACTCGAATTTCAAAATATGGCCATTCCTAACGTTTTAGCCCATGGGAAGTTGTATGAGCATGGTTTCGCCAAAAATGCGACGATCATAAATTTTACGCAATGTTTCGCTTCGATCGATTTTTCATGCACCTCGAATTTCAAAATACAGGCCATTCCCAATGTATTAGCCCTTGTGAAGTCGTATAAGCATGTTTCACCAAAACGCGATGGTCATAAACTTTGCAATCGCACAGTCTCGCTCGATCAATTTTTCTTGTACCGAATTTCAAAATACTAGACATTCGTAACATATTAGCCCATGGGAAGTCGACGAGCATGGTTTCGCCAAAAAGACGGTCATCAATTTTGCAAAGTCTCGTTTTGATCGGTTTTCACACTGAATTTCAAAATCTGGCCATTACAAACGTCTTAGCCCATTGGAAGTTTCATGGTTTCACGAAAAATGTGATCATAAATTTGCAAAGTCTCCTTTCGATGTTGCCGTCTCGAATTTCAAAATCTGGCCATTCCCAACGTACTAGCCCATGGGAAGTCGACGAGCATGGTTTCATGAAAAATGCGACGGTCATAAATTTTGCACAAAGCCTCGTTTTGGTCGGTTTTCATGCATCACGAATTTCAAAATACAAGCCATTCCCAATGTATTAGCCCTTGGGAAGTCGTATAAGCATGGTTTCACCAAAAACGCGATGGTCATAAACTTTACGCAAAGTCGTCTCGCTTCGATCTATTTTTCGTGCAACAACCGAATTTCAAAATACTGGCCATTCCTAACGTTTTAGCCCATTGGAAGTCGTCGAGCATGGTTTCGCCAAAAATGCGACGGTCATAAATTTTCGCAATGTTTTGTTTCGATCGGTTTTCATGCACCTCGAATTTCAAAATACGTGCCATTCCCAATGTATTGGCCCTTGGGAAGTCGTATAAGCATGGTTTCACCAAAACGCGATGGTCATAAACTTTACGCAAAGCCTCGCTCGATCTATTTTTCGTGCAACAACTCGAATTTCAAAATACCATTCCTAACGTTTTAGCCCATGGGAAGTCGACGAGCATGGTTTCGCCAAAAATGCGACGGTCATAAATTTTTCGCAATGTTTCGTTTCGATCGGTTTGCACCGTCTCGAATTTCAAAATACTGGTCATTCCCAACGTATTAGCCCATGGAAGTCGACGAGCACAATTTCGTGAAAAATGCGGTCATAAACTTTGCAAAGTCATGCACAAAGTCGAGTTCGATCGATTTTTCATGCACCATCAAGTTATTTCAAAATACTTGCCATTCCCAACGTATTAGCCCTTGGGAAGTCGAGAATGGTTTCAAAAAATGCGGTCATAAATTTTACGCAAAGTCTCCTTTCGATCGGTTTTCATGCACCATCTCGAATTTCAAAATCTGGCCATTCCTAACGTTTTAGCCCATGGGAAGTCGACGAGCATGGTTTCGCAAAAATGTGACGGTCATAAATTTTACGTAATTTTTCGTTTCGATTTTTCATGCACCGTCTCGAATTTCAAAATACAGGCCATTCCCAATGTATTAGCCCTTGGGAAGTCGTATAAGCATGGTTTCAAAAACACGATGGTCATAAACTTTGCAAAGTCGCACGCTCGCTCGATCTATTTTTCGCAAGAACTCGAATTTCAAAATACAGGCCATTCCTAATGTTTTAGCCCATGGGAAGTCGAGCGAGCATGGTTTCGCGAAAAAATGTGACGGTCATAAATTTTATGCAATGTCTCCTTTCGATCAGGTTTTCATGCACCATCTCAGAATTTCAAAATACTGGCCATTCCCAACGTACTTGCCATGGGAAGTGGTACGAGCATGGTTTCATGAAAAAATGCGACGGTCAAAAATTTTGCTCAAAGTCTCATTTTGATCGGTTTCTCATGCACCATCTCGAATTTCAAAATACGGCCATTTGCAATGTATTAGCCCTTGGGAAGTCGTATAAGCATGGTTTCACCAAAAACGCGATGGTCATTTGCGCAAAGTCGCCTCGCTTCGATCTATTTTTTGCAACAACTAGGAATTTCAAAATCTGGCCATTCCTAACGTTTTAGCCCATGGAAGTCGAACGAGCATGGTTTCGAAAAAATGTGACGGTCATAAATTTTACGCAATGTTTCGCTTCGATCGGTTTTCATGCACCGTCTCGAATTTCAAAATCTGGTCATTCCCAACGTATTAGCCCATTGGAAGTCGACGAGCATGTGAAAAAAACGACGGTCATAAACTTTGCGCAAAGTCATGCACAAAGTCGAGTTCGATCGATTTTTCATTCACCATCAAGATATTTCAAAATACTTGCCATTCCCAACGTATTAGCCCATGGGACGTCGCGAGCATGGTTTCGTGAAAAATGCGACGGTCATAAATTTTACGCAAAGTCTTCGAATTTTTCATGCACCATCTCGAATTTCAAAATCTGGCCATTCCCAACGTATTAGCCCATGGGAAGTGGTACGAGCATGGTTTCATGAAAAATGCGATGGTCATAAATTTTGCTCAAAGTCTCGCTTTGATCGGTTTTTCATGCACCGTCTCGAATTTCAAAATACAGGCCATTCCCAATGTATTAGCCCTTGGGAAGTCGTATAAGCATGGTTTCACCAAAACGCGACGGTCATAAACTTTACGCAAAGTCGCCTCGCTCGATCTATTTTTCGTGCAACAACTCGAATTTCAAAATACTGGCCATTCCTAACGTTTTAGCCCATGGGAAGTCGACGAGCATGGTTTCGCCAAAAACGACGGTCATAAATTTTTCGCAATGTTTCGTTTCGATCGGTTTTGGTGCACCGTCTCGAATTTCAAAATACTGGTCATTCCCAACGTATTAGCCCATGGAAGTCGAGCATGGTTTCGTGAAAAATGCGACGGTCATAAACTTTGCAAAGTCATTCGCAAAGTCGAGTTCGATCGATTTTTCATGCACCGTCGTTATTTCAAAATACTTGTCATTCCCAACGTATTAGCCCTTGGGACATCGACGAGCATGGTTTCGAAAAATGCGACGGTCATAAATTTTGCGCAAAGTCTCCTTTCAATCGGTTTTCATGCACCATCTCGAATTTCAAAATCTGGCCATTCCTAACGTTTTAGCCCATGGGAAGTCGACGAGCATGGTTTCGCGAAAAATGTGGTCATAAATTTTACGCAATTTTTCGTTCGATTGGTTTTCATGCACCGTCTCGAATTTCAAAATACAGGCCATTCCCAATGTATTAGCCCTTGGGAAGTCGTATAAGCATGGTTTCACCAAAAACACGATGGTCATCAACTTGCAAAGTCGCCAAGTCTCGCTTCGATCTATTTTTCGTGCAAGAACTCGAAATTCAAAATACTAGCCATTCCTAATGTTTTAGCCCATGGGAAGTCGAACGAGCATGGTTTCGCGAAAAATGTGACGGTCATAAATTTTATGCAATGTCTCCTTCGATCGGTTTTCATGCACCATCTCGAATTTCAAAATCGCCATTCCCAACGTACTAGCCCATGGGAAGTACGAGCATGGTTTCATGAAAAATGCGACGGTCATAAATTTTGCTCAAAGTCTCGCTTTGATCGGTTTTCATGCACCATCTCGAATTTCAAAATACTGCCATTCTAATGTACTAGCCCTTGGGAAGTCGTATAAGCATGGTTTCACCAAAAACGCGATGGTCATTTGCAAAGTCGCGCATCGCTTCGATCTATTTTTCGCAACAACTCGAATTTCAAAATATGGCCATTCCTAACGTTTTAGCCCATGGGAAGTCGACGAGCATGGTTTCACGAAAAATGTGACGGTCATAAATTTTACGCAATGTTTCGTTTCGTTTTTCATGCACCGTCGAATTTCAAAATCTGGTCATTCCCAACGTATTAGCCCATTGGAAGTCGACGAGCATGGTTTCGTGAAAAATACGACGGTCATAAACTTTGCAAAGTCATGCACAAAGTCGAGTTCGATCGATTTTTCATGCACCATCAAGATATTTCAAAATACTTGCCATTCCCAACGTATTAGCCCATGGGACATCGAAGCATGGTTTCGTGAAAAATGCGACGGTCATAAATTTTACAAAGTCTCCTTTCGATCAATTTTTCATGCACCATCTCGAATTTCAAAATCGGCCATTCCCAATGTACTAGCCCTTGGGAAGTCGTGACGAGCATGGTTTCATGAAAAATCGACGGTCATAAATTTTGCTCAAAGTCGCGTTTTGATCGGTTTTCATGCACCGTCTCGAATTTCAAAATACGGCCATTCCCAATGTATTAGCCCTTGGGAAGTCGTATATGCATGGTTTCACCAAAACGATGGTCATAAACTTTGCGCAAAGTCGCACCCTCACTTGATCTATTTTTCGCAACAACTCAAAATTTCAAAATCGCCATTCCTAACGTTTTAGCCCATGGGAAGTTGTATGAGCATGGTTTCGCCAAAAATGCGACGGTCATAAATTTTACGCAATGTTTCGTTTCGATCGATTTTTCATGCACCGTCTCGAATTTCAAAATGGCCATTCCCAATGTATTAGCCCTTGAAGTCGTATAAGCATGGTTTCACCAAAAATGCGATGGTCATAAACTTGCAATCGCAGTCGAGTCTCGCTCGATCAATTTTTCTGTACCGACTCGAATTTCAAAATACTAGACATTCTAACATATTAGCCCATGGGAAGTCGACGAGCATGGTTTCGTCAAAAAAAGACGATCATCAATTTTGCAAAGTCTCGCTTTGATCGGTTTTTACCGCTTCGAATTTCAAAATTTGGTCATTAAACGTCTTAGCCCATTGGAAGTTTCGAGCATGGTTTCAAAAAATGGTCATAAATTTCGAAAGTCTCCTTTCGATCGGTTTTGTTGCTCTCGAATTTCAAAATCTGGCCATTCCCAACGACTAGCCCATGGGAAGTCGTGCGAGCATGGTTTCATGAAAAATGCGATGGTCATAAATTTTGCACAAAGTCTCGCTTTGATCGGTTTTCATGCACCATCGAATTTCAAAATACAAGCCATTCCCAATGTATTAGCCCTTGGGAAGTCGTATAAGCATGGTTTCACCAAAACGCGATGGTCATAAACTTTACGCAAAGTCGCGCTCGCTCGATCTATTTTTCGTGCAACAACTCGAATTTCAAAATACTGGCCATTCCTAACGTTTTAGCCCATGGAAGTCGTACGAGCATGGTTTCGCCAAAAATGCGACGGTCATAAATTTTCGCAATGTTTTGTTTCGATCGGTTTTCATGCAGTCTCGAATTTCAAAATACAGCCATTCCCAATGTATTAGCCCTTGGGAAGTCGTATAAGCATGGTTTCACCAAAAACGCGATGGTCATAAACTTTACGCAAAGTCGCGCGTCGCTCGATCTATTTTTCGTGCAACAACTCGAATTTCAAAATCGCCATTCCTAACGTTTTAGCCCATGGAAGTCGACGAGCATGGTTTCGCCAAAAATGCGACGGTCATAAATTTTTCGCAATGTTTCGCTTCGATCGGTTTTCATGCACCGTCTCGAATTTCAAAATCTGGCCATTCCCAACGTATTAGCCCATTGGAAGTCGACGAGCACGCAAAAAGTGCGATAAAGTCGCAAAGTCATGCACAAAGTCGAGTTCGATCGATTTTCATGCACCATCAAATTTCAAAATACTTGCCATTCCCAACGTATTAGCCCATGGGACATCGACGAGCATGGTTTCGCAAAAATGCGACATTCATAAATTTTGTGAAAGTCTCCTTTCGATCGTTTTTCATGCACCATCTCGAATTTCAAAATACGCCATTCCCAACGTACTAGCCCATGGGAAGTCGTGACGAGCATGGTTTCATGAAAAATGTGACGGTCATAAATTTTGCTCAAAGTCTCGCTTTGATCGGTTTTCATGCACCGTCTCGAATTTCAAAATACGCCATTCCCAATGTATTAGCCCTTGGGAAGTCGTATAAGCATGGTTTCACCAAAACGCGATGGTCATAAACTTTGCTCAAAGTCGCGCACAATCTCGCTCGATCTATTTTTCGTGCAACAACTCGGAATTTTTAAATACTGGCTATTCCTAACGTTTTAGCCCATGGGAAGTCGTACGAGCATGGTTTTGGAAAAAAATGCGATGGTCATAAATTTTACGCAATGTTTCGTTTCGATCGGTTTTTCATGCACCATCTCGGAATTTCAAAATACTGGCCATTCCTAACGTTTTTGCCCATGGGAAGTCGACGAGCATGGTTTCAAAAATGCGACGGTCATAAACTTTGCAAAGTCAAGCACAAAGTCGAGTTCGATCGATTTTCATGCACCATCAAGATATTTCAAAAGACTTGCCATTCCCAACATATGCGATGGTCATAAATTTTGCGCAAAGTCTCCTTTCGATCAGTTTTTCATGCACCATCTCGGAATTTCAAAATACTCGCCATTCCCAACGTACTAGCCCATGGGAAGTCGTACGAGCATGGTTTCGTGAAAATGCGACGGTCATAAATTTTTGTTCAAAGTCTCGTTTTGATCGATTTTTCATGCACCATCTTGGAATTTCAACGGCCATTCCAATGTATTAGCCCTTGGGAAGTCGTATAAGCATGGTTTCACCAAAAACGCGATGGTCATAAACTTTGCAAAATCGCATAGAGTCTCGCTCGAATTTTTCGTGTACCGATTCGAATTTCAAAATACTGGCCATTCTAACGTATTAGCCCATGGGAAGTCGACGAGCATGGTTTCGTCAAAAAGAGGTCATCAATTTTGCAAAGTCTCGCTTTGATCGGTTTTTCATGCACCGCTTCGAATTTCAAAATACGGTCATTCAAACGTATTAGCCCATTGGAAGTTGTACGAGCATGGTTTCGCCAAAAATGTGGTCATAAATTTTGTGCAAAGTCTCCTTCGATCGGTTTTTATGCACCTCGAATTTCAAAATATCGCCATTCCCAACGATTAGCCCATGGGAAGTCGACGAGCATGGTTTCATGAAAATGCGACGGTCATAAATTTTGCACAAAGTCTCGCTTTGATCGGTTTTTCATGCACCTCGAATTTCAAAATACAGGCCATTCCCAATGTATTAGCCCTTGGGAAGTCGATAAGCATGGTTTCACCAAAACGCGATGGTCATAAACTTTGAGCAAAGTCGCCTCGCTCGATCTATTTTTCGTGCAACAACTCGAATTTCAAAATACTGGCCATTCCTAACGTTTTAGCCCATGGGAAGTCGACGACATGGTTTCGCCAAAATGCGACGGTCATAAACTTTGCAAAGTCATGCGTCGAGTTTTTTTCATGCACCTCGAATTTCAAAATACAGGCCATTCCCAATGTATTAGCCCTTGGGAAGTCGTATGGTTTCACCAAAACGCGATGGTCATAAACTTTGCAAAGTCGCTACGCTTCGATCTATTTTTCGTGCAACAACTCGAATTTCAAAATACGCCATTCCTAACGTTTTAGCCCATGGGAAGTCGACGAGCATGGTTTCGCCAAAAATGCGACGGTCATAAATTTTACACAATGTTTCGCTTCGATCGGTTTTTCATGCACCGTCTCGAATTTCAATATAGGCCATTCCCAATGTATTAGCCCTTGGGAAGTCGATAAGCATGGTTTCACCAAAAACGCGATGGTCATAAACTTTGCGCAAAGTCGCGTCTCGCTCGATCTATTTTTCGTGCAACAACTCGAATTTCAAATACGGCCATTCCTAACGTTTTAGCCCATGGAAGTCGAGCATGGTTTCACGAAAAATATGAGTCATAAATTTTACGCAATGTTTCGCTTCGATCGGTTTTCATGCACCGAATTTCAAAATACTGGTCATTCCCAACGTATTAGCCCATTGGAAGTCGACGAGCATGGTTTCGTGAAAAATGCGGTCATAAACTTGCAAAGTCATGCACAAAGTCGAGTTCGATCGACTTTTCATGCACCATCAAGTAATTTCAAAATAGTTGCCATTCCCAACGTATTAGCCCATGGGACATCATACGAGCATGGTTTCGCGAAAAAATGCGACGGTCATAAATTTTTGCGCAAAGTCTCCTTTCGATCAGTTTTTCATGCACCATCTTGGAATTTCAAAATACTGGCCATTCCCAACGTACTAGCCCATGGGAAGTCGTACGAGCATGGTTTCATGCAAAAATGCGATGGTCATAAATTTTGCTCAAAGTCTCGCTTTGATCGGTTTTTCATGCACTGTCTCGGAATTTCAAAATACAGGCCATTCCCAATGTATTAGCCCTTGGGAAGTCGTATAAGCATGGTTTCACCAAAAAACGCGATGATCATAAACTTTGCGCAAAGTCGCGCACAGTCTCGCTTCGATCTTTTTTTCGTGCAACAACTCGAATTTCAAAATAGTGTCCATTCCTAACGTTTTAGCCCATGGAAGTCGACGAGCATGGTTTCGCCAAAAAAACGACGTCATAAATTTTACGTAATGTTTCGCTTCGATCGGTTTTCATGCACCGTCTCGAATTTCAAAATACGCTCCCAATGTATTAGCCCTTGGGAAGTCGTATAAGCATGGTTTCACCAAAACGTGATGGTCGCATAGTCTCACTTCGATCTATTTTTCGTGCAACAACTCGAATTTCAAAATCGCCATTCCTAACGTTTTAGCCCATGGGAAGTCGACGAGCATGGTTTCGCCAAAAATACAACGGTCATAAATTGCAAAGTAATGCAAAGTCGTTCGATCGGTTTTCATGCACCCTCGAATTTCAAAATACATGCCATTCCCAATGTATTAGCCCTTGGGAAGTCGATAAGCATGGTTTCACCAAAACGCGATGGTCATAAACTTTGCGCAAAGTCACGCACAATCTCGCTCGATCTATTTTTCGCAACAACTCGAATTTCAAAATACCGCCATTCCTAATGCCCATGGAAGTCGACGAGCATGGTTTCACGAAAAATGTGTCATAAATTTTACGCAATTTTTCGCTTCGATCGGTTTTCATGCATCGTCTCGAATTTCAAAATACGGTCATTCCCAACGTATTAGCCCATGGAAGTCGTAAGCACAATTTCAAAAAAACGACGGTCATAAACTTTGCAAAGTCATGCACAAAGTCGAGTTCGATTGATTTTTCATGCACTATCGAATTTCAAAATACTTGCCATTCCCAACGTATTAGCCCATGGGAAGTCGACGAACATGGTTTCCAAAAATGGTCATAAATTTTACCTCATGTTTTGTTTCGATCGGTTTTTATGCACCGTCGAATTTCAAAATACTGGCCATTCCCAACGATTAGCCCATGGGAAGTCGTGACGAGCATGGTTTCATGAAAAATGCGAGTCATAAATTTTGCACAAAGTCTCGCTTTGATCGGTTTTTCATGCGTCTCGAATTTCAAAATACTGCCATTCCCAATGTATTAGCCCTTGGGAAGTCGATAAGCATGGTTTCACCAAAATGCGATGGTCATAAACTTTACGCAAAGTCGCCTCGCTCGATCTTTTTTTCGCAACAACTCGAATTTCAAAATCTGGCCATTCCTAACGTTTTAGCCCATGGAAGTCGACGAGCATGGTTTCAAAAAATGCGACGGTCATAAATTTTACGCAATGTTTCGCTTCGATCGGTTTTCATGACCGTCTCGAATTTCAAAATACAGGCCATTCCCAATGTATTAGCCCTTGGGAAGTCGATAAGCATGGTTTCACCAAAAACGCGATGGTCATAAACTTTACGCAAAGTCGCGCTCTCGCTCGATCTATTTTTCGCAACAACTTGGAATTTCAAAATACTGGCCATTCCTAACGTTTTAGCCCATGGGAAGTCGACGAGCATGGTTTCGCCAAAAATGCGACGGTCATAAATTTTCGCAATGTTTCGCTTCGATCGGTTTTTCATGCACCGTCTCGAATTTCAAAATCCATTCCCAACGTATTAGCCCATGGAAGTCGACGGTTTCGTGAAAAATGCGACGGTCATAAACTTGCAAAGTCATGCACAAAGTCGAGTTCGATCGATTTTTCATGCACCATCAAGAATTTCAAAATACTTGCCATTCCCAACGTATTAGCCCTTGGGAAGTCGACGAGCATGGTTTCAAAAAATGCGACGGTCATAAATTTTACGCAAAGTCTCCTTTCGATCAGTTTTTCATGCACCATCTCGGAATTTCAAAATACTGGCCATTCCTAACGTTTTAGCCCATGGGAAGTCGTACGAGCATGGTTTCGCCAAAAAATGCGACGGTCATAAATTTTACGTAATGTTTCGTTTCGATCGGTTTTTCATGCACCGTCTCGGAATTTCAAAATACAGGCTATTCCAAATGTATTAGCCCTTGGGAAGTCGTATAAGCATGGTTTCACCAAAAAACGTGATGGTCGCGCATAGTCTCACTTCGATCTATTTTTCGTGCAACAACTCGGAATTTCAAAATCCTGGCCATTCCTAACGTTTTAGCCCATGGAAGTCGACGAGCATGGTTTCGCCAAAAATACAAATAAACATTGGGCAAAGTAATGCACAAGGTCGTTCGATCGGTTTTCATGCACCGTCTCGAATTTCAAAATACATGCCATTCCCAATGTATTAGCCCTTGGGAAGTCGATAAGCATGGTTTCACCAAAACGCGATGGTCATAAACTTTGCGCAAATAGTCACGCTTCGATCTATTTTTCGTGCAACAACTCGAATTTCAAAATCTGGCCATTCCTAATGTTTTAGCCCATGGAAGTCGACGAGCATGGTTTCACAAAAATGTGACGGTCATAAATTTTAATCAATTTTTCGCTTCGATCGGTTTTTCATGCATCTCGAATTTCAAAATACGGTCATTCCCAACGTATTAGCCTTGGAAGTCGACATGATTTCACGAAAAACGACGGTCATAAACTTTGCAAAGTCATGCACAAAGTCGTCGATTGATTTTTCATGCACTATCGATATTTCAAAATACTTGCCATTCCCAACGTATTAGCCCATGGGACATCGTGACGAGCATGGTTTCCAAAATGCGTCATAAATTTTACCTCATGTTTTGTTTCGATCGGTTTTATGCACCGCCTCGAATTTCAAAATACATTCCCAACGATTAGCCCATGGGAAGTCGACGAGCATGGTTTCATGAAAAATGCGACGGTCATAAATTTTGCACAAAGTCTCGCTTGATCGGTTTTCACCGTCTCGAATTTCAAAATCGCCATTCCCAATGTATTAGCCCTTGGGAAGTCGTATAAGCATGGTTTCACCAAAAACGCGATGGTCATAAACTTTACGCAAAGTCGCGCCTCGCTCGATCTTTTTTCGCAACAACTCGAATTTCAAAATACTGGCCATTCCTAACGTTTTAGCCCATGGAAGTCGACGAGCATGGTTTCGAAAAAATGCGACGGTCATAAATTTTACGCAATGTTTCGGTTTTCATGCATGCCTCGAATTTCAAAATACGTGCCATTCCCAATGTATTAGCCCTTGGGAAGTCGATAAGCATGGTTTCACCAAAAACGCGATGGTCATAAACTTACGCAAAGTCGCGCCTCGCTCGATCTATTTTTCGTGCAACAACTCGAATTTCAAAATACCATTCCTAACGTTTTAGCCCATGGGAAGTCGACGAGCATGGTTTTGCCAAAAATGCGACGGTCATAAATTTTTCGCAATGTTTCGCTTCGATCGGTTTTTCATGCACGTCTCGAATTTCAAAATACTGGCCATTCCCAACGTATTAGCCTGGAAGTCGTGAGCATGTGAAAAATGCGACGGTCATAAACTTCCAAAGTCATGCACAAAGTCGAGTTCGATCGATTTTTCATGCACCATCAAATTTCAAAATACTTGCCATTCCCAACGATTAGCCCTTGGGAAGACGAGCATGGTTTCAAAAATGCGACGGTCATAAATTTTACGCAAAGTCTCCTTCGATCGTTTTTCATGCACCATCTCGAATTTCAAAATAGCCATTCCTAACGTTTTAGCCCATGGGAAGTCGACGAGCATGGTTTCAAAAATGTGTCATAAATTTTACGTAATTTTTCGCTTCGATTGGTTTTTCATGCACCGTCTCGAATTTCAAAATACAGGCCATTCCCAATGTATTAGCCCTTGGGAAGTCGATAAGCATGGTTTCACGAAAAACGATGGTCATAAACTTTGCAAAGTCGCGCCTCGCTTCGATCTATTTTTCGCAAGAACTCGAATTTCAAAATACTGCCATTCCTAATGTTTTAGCCCATGGGAAGTCGAACGAGCATGGTTTCAAAAATGATTTTATGCAATGACTCCTTCGATCGGTTTTTCACCATCTCGAATTTCAAAATCGCCATTCCCAACGCCCATGGGAAGTGGTACGAGCATGGTTTCATGAAAAATGCGACGGTCATAAATTTTGCTCAAAGTCTCATTTTGATCGGTTTTTCATGCACCATCTCGAATTTCAAAATACTTCCAATGTATTAGCCCTTGGGAAGTCGTATAAGCATGGTTTCACCAAAAGCGATGGTCATTTGCGCAAAGTCGCGTCTCGCTCGATCTATTTTTCGCAACAACTAGGAATTTCAAAATATGGCCATTCCTAACGTTTTAGCCCATGGGAAGTCGAACGAGCATGGTTTCGCAAAAATGTGACATAAATTTTACGCAATGTTTCGCTTCGATCGGTTTTCATGCACCGCCTCGAATTTCAAAATACTGGTCATTCCCAACGTATTAGCCCATTGGAAGTCGAGCATGTCGTGAAAAAATACGACGGTCATAAACTTTGCGCAAAGTCATGCACAAAGTCGAGTTCCGATCGATTTTTCATTCACCATCAAGATATTTCAAAATACTTGCCATTCCCAACGTATTAGCCCATGGGACATCGTACGAGCATGGTTTCGTGAAAAAATGCGACGGTCATAAATTTTACGCAAAGTCTCCTTTCGATCAATTTTTCATGCACCATCTCGGAATTTCAAAATACTGGTCATTCCCAACGTACTAGCCCATGGGAAGTGGTACGAGCATGGTTTCATGAAAAAATGCGATGGTCATAAATTTTGCTCAAAGTCTCGTTTTGATCGGTTTTTCATGCACCGTCTCGGAATTTCAAAATACAGGCCATTCCCAATGTATTAGCCCTTGGGAAGTCGTATAAGCATGGTTTCACCAAAAAACGCGATGGTCATAAACTTTACGCAAAGTCGCCTCGCTTCGATCTATTTTTCGTGCAACAACTCGAATTTCAAAATACCCATTCCTAACGTTTTAGCCCATGGGAAGTCGTATGAGCATGGTTTCGCCAAAAATGCGACGGTCATAAATTTTCGCAATGTTTCGCTTCGATCGGTTTTCATGCACCGTCTCGAATTTCAAAATACCGTCATTCCCAACGTATTAGCCCAGTGTAAGTCGTACGAGCACAGTTTCGTAAAAAAATGCGACGGTCATAAACTTTGCGCAAAGTCATTCGCAAAGTCGAGTTCTGATCGATTTTTCATGCACCGTCAAGTTATTTCAAAATACTTGCCATTCCCAACGTATTAGCCCTTGGGACATCGTACGAGCATAGTTTTGCGAAAAAATGCGACGGTCATAAATTTTGCGCAAAGTCTCCTTTCATGCACCATCTCGGAATTTCAAAATACTGGCCATTCCTAACGTTTTAGCCCATGGGAAGTCGTACGAGCATGGTTTCGCGAAAAAATGTGACGGTCATAAATTTTACGTAATTTTTCGTTTCGATTGGTTTTTCATGCACCGTCTCGGAATTTCAAAATACAGGCCATTCCCAATGTATTAGCCCTTGGGAAGTCGTATAAGCATGGTTTCACGAAAAAACACGATGGTCATCAACTTTGCGCAAAGTCGCGCACAGTCTCGCTTCGATCTATTTTTCGTGCAAGAACTCGGAATTCAAAATACTAGCCATTCCTAATGTTTTAGCCCATGGGAAGTCGAACGAGCATGGTTTCGCGAAAAAATGTGACGGTCATAAATTTTATGCAATGTCTCCTTTCGATCAGTTTTTCATGCACCATCTCGGAATTTCAAAATACTGGCCATTCCCAACGTACTAGCCCATGGGAAGTGGTACGAGCATGGTTTCATGAAAAAATGCGACGGTCAAAAATTTTGCTCAAAGTCTCGTTTTGATCGGTTTTTCATGCACCATCTCGGAATTTCAAAATACAGGCCATTCGCAATGTATTAGCCCTTGGGAAGTCGTATAAGCATGGTTTCACCAAAAAACGCGATGGTCATTTGCGCAAAGTCGCGCACAGTCTCGCTTCGATCTATTTTTCGTGCAACAACTAGGAATTTCAAAATACTGGCCATTCCTAACGTTTTAGCCCATGGGAAGTCGAACGAGCATGGTTTCACGAAAAAATGTGACGGTCATAAATTTTACGCAATGTTTCGTTTCGATCAGTTTTTCATGCACCGTCTCAGAATTTCAAAATGCTGGTCATTCCCAACGTATTAGCCCATTGGAAGTCGTACGAGCACAGTTTCGTGAAAAAATACGACGGTCATAAACTTTGCGCAAAGTCATGCACAAAGTCGAGTTCCGATCGATTTTTCATGCACCATCAAGATATTTCAAAATACTTGCCATTCCCAACGTATTAGCCCATGGGACATCGTACGAGCATGGTTTCGTGAAAAAATGCGACGGTCATAAATTTTACGCAAAGTCTCCTTTCGATCAATTTTTCATGCACCATCTCAGAATTTCAAAATACTGGCCATTCCCAACGTACTAGCCCTTGGGAAGTCGTACGAGCATGGTTTCATGAAAAAATTCGACGGTCATAAATTTTGCTCAAAGTCGCGTTTTGATCGGTTTTTCGTGCACCGTCTCGGAATTTCAAAATACGGGCCATTCCCAATGTATTAGCCCTTGGGAAGTCGTATATGCATGGTTTCACCAAAAAACGCAATGGTCATAAACTTTGCGCAAAGTCGCACACAGTCTCGCTTCGATCTATTTTTCGTGCAACAACTCGAAATTTCAAAATACTGGCCATTCCTAACGTTTTAGCCCATGGGAAGTTGTATGAGCATGGTTTCGCCAAAAAATGCGACGGTCATAAATTTTACGCAATGTTTCGTTTCGATCGATTTTTCATGCACCGTCTCGGAATTTCAAAATACAGGCCATTCCCAATGTATTAGCCCTTGTGAAGTCGTATAAGCATGTTTTCACCAAAAAATGCGATGGTCATAAACTTTGCGCAGAATCGTGCACAGAGTCTCGCTTCGATCAATTTTTCTTGTACCGACTCGGAATTTCAAAATACTAGACATTCGTAACATATTAGCCCATGGGAAGTCGTACGAGCATGGTTACGTCAAGAAAAAAGACGGTCATCAATTTTACGCAAAGTCTCGTTTTGATCGGTTTTTCGTGCACCGTTTCAGAATTTCAAAATACTGGTCATTACAAACGTCTTAGCCCATTGGAAGTTTTACGAGCATGGTTTCGCGAAAAAATGTGTGGTCATAAATTTCGCAAAGTCTCCTTTCGATCGGTTTTTTGCATGCCCTCGAATTTCAAAATACTGGCCATTCCCAACGTACTAGCCCATGGGAAGTCGTACGAGCATGGTTTCATGAAAAAATGCGACGGTCATAAATTTTGCACAAAGTCTCGTTTTGGTTGGTTTTTCATGCACCGTCACGGAATTTCAAAATACAAGCCATTCCCAATGTATTAGCCCTTGGGAAGTCGTATAAGCATGGTTTCACCAAAAAACGCGATGGTCATAAACTTTACGCAAAGTCGCGCACAGTCTCGCTTCGATCTATTTTTCGTGCAACAACCCGGAATTTCAAAATACTGGCCATTCCTAACGTTTTAGCCCATTGGAAGTCGTACGAGCATTGTTTCGCCAAAAAATGCGACGGTCATAAATTTTTCGCAATGTTTTGTTTCGATCGGAATTTCAAAATACAGGCCATTCCCAATGTATTAGCCCTTGGGAAGTCGTATAAGCATTGTTTCACCAAAAAACGCGATGGTCATAAACTTTACGCAAAGTCGCGCACAGTCTCGCTTCGATCTATTTTTCGTGCACCAACTCGAATTTCAAAACACTGGCCATTCCTAACGTTTTAGCCCATGGGAAGTCGTACGAGCATGGTTTCGGGAAAAATGCGACGGTCATAAATTTTTCGCAATGTTTCGTTTCGATCGGTTTTTCATGCACCGTCTCAGAATTTCAAAATACTGGTCATTCCCAACGTATTAGCCCATTGGAAGTCGTACGAGCACAGTTTCGTGAAAAAGTGCGACGGTCATAAAGTTTGCGCAAAGTCATGCACAAAGTCGAGTTCCGATCGATTTTTCATGCACCATCAAGTTATTTCAAAATACTTGCCATTCCCAACGTATTAGCCCATGGGACATCGTACGAGCATGGTTTCGCGAAAAAATGTGACATTCATAAATTTTGCGTAAAGTCTCCTTTCGATCAGTTTTTCATGCACCATCTCAGAATTTCAAAATACTGGCCATTCCTAACGTACTAGCCCATGGGAAGTCGTACGAGCCTGGTTTCATGAAAAAATGTGACGGTCATAAATTTTGCTCAAAGTCTCGTTTTGATCGGTTTTTCATGCACCGTCTCAGAATTTCAAAATACTGGCCATTCGCAATGTATTAGCCCTTAGGAAGTCGTATAAGCATGGTTCCACCAAAAAACGCGATGGTCATAAACTTTGCTCAAAGTCGCGCACAATCTCGCTTCGATCTATTTTTCGTGCAACAACTCAGAATTTCAAAATACCGGCAATTCCTAACGTTTTAGCCCATGGGAAGTCGTACGAGCATGGTTTCGCGAAAAAATGTGACGGTCATAAATTTTACGCAATGTTTTGTTTCGATCGGTTTTTCATGCACCATCTCAGAATTTCAAAATACTGGTCATTCCCAACGTATAAGCTCATTGGAAGTCGTACGAGCACAGTTTCGTGAAAAAATGCGACGGTCATAAACTTTGCGCAAAGTCAAGCACAAAGTCGAGTTCCGATCGATTTTTCATGCACCATCAAGATATTTCAAAAGACTTGCCATTCCCAACATATGCGATGGTCATAAATTTTGCGCAAAGTCTCCTTTCGATCAGTTTTTCATGCACCATCTCGGAATTTCAAAATACTCGCCATTCCCAACGTACTAGCCCATGGGAAGTCGTACGAGCATGGTTTCGTGAAAACATGCGACGGTAAAAATTTTTGTTCAAAGTCTCGTTTTGATCGATTTTTCATGCACCATCTTGGAAATTCAAAGTACTGGCCATTCCAATTGTATGAGCCCTTGGGAAGTCGTATAAGTATGGTTTCACCAAAAAACGCGATGGTCATAAACTTTGCGCAAAATCGTGCATAGAGTCTCGCTTCGATTAATTTTTCGTGTACCGATTCGGAATTTCAAAATACTGGCCATTCGTAACGTATTAGCCCATGGGAAGTCGTACGAGCATGGTTACGTCAAAAAAAGAGACGGTCATCAATTTTGCGCAAAGTCTCGTTTTGATCGGTTTTTCGTGCACCGTTTCAGAATTTCAAAATACTGGTCATTACAAACGTATTACCCCATTGGAAGTTGTACGAGCATAGTTTCGCGAAAAAATGTGACTGTCATAAATTTTGTGCAAAGTCTCCTTACGATCGGTTTTTTATGCACTGTCTCGGAATTTCAAAATACTGGTAATTCCCAACGTACTAGCCCATGGGAAGTCGTACGAGCATGGTTTCATGAAAAAATGCGACGGTCATAAATTTTGCACAAAGTCTCGTTTTGGTCGGTTTTTCATGCACCGTCACGGAATTTCAAAATACAGGCCATTCCCAATGTATTAGCCCTTGGGAAGTCGTATAAGCATGGTTTCACCAAAAAACGCGATGGTCATAAACTTTGAGCAAAGTCGCGCACAGTCTCGCTTCGATCTATTTTTCGTGCAACAACTCGAAATTTCAAAATACTGGCCATTCCTAACGTTTTACCCATGGGATGTCGTACGACATGGTTTCGCCAAAAATGCGACGGTCATAAACTTTGCGCAAAGTCATGCACAAAGTCGAGTTCTGATTGGTTTTTCATGCACCGTCTCGGAATTTCAAAATACAGGCCATTCCCAATGTATTAGCCCTTGGGAAGTCGTATGGTTTCACCAAAAAACGCGATGGTCATAAACTTTCCGCAAAGTCGCTAACAGTCCAGCTTCGATCTATTTTTCGTGCAACAACTCAGAATTTCAAAATACTGGCCATTCCTAACGTTTTAGCCCATGGGAAGTCGACGAGCATGGTTTCGCCAAAAATGCGACGGTCATAAATTTTACATAATGTTTCGCTTCGATCGGTTTTCATGCACCGTCTCGAATTTCAAAATACAGGCCATTCCCAATGTATTAGCCCTTGGGAAGTCGATAAGCATGGTTTCACCAAAAAGCGATGGTCATAAACTTTGCAAAGTCGCGCAGTCGCTCGATCTATTTTTCGTGCAATAACTCGAATTTCAAACTGGCCATTCCTAACGTTTTAGCCCATGGAAGTCGACAAGCATGGTTTCAAAAATATGGTCATAAATTTTACGCAATGTTTCGCTTCGATCGGTTTTCATGCACCGCCTAAGAATTTCAAAATACGGCCATTCCCAACGTATTAGCCCATTGGAAGTCGAACATGGTTTGAAAAATGCGACGGTCATAAACTTTGCGCAAAGTCATGCACAAAGTCGAGTTCCGATCGATTTTTCATGCACCATCAAGATATTTCAAAATACTTGCCATTCCCAACGTATTAGCCAATGGGACGTCGTACGAGCATGGTTTCGCGAAAAAATGCGACTGCCATAAATTTTGTGCAAAGTCTCGATCGTTTTCATGCACCATCTCGAATTTCAAAATCGCCATTCCCAACGTATTAGCCCATGGGAAGTCGTACGAGCATGGTTTCATGAAAAATCGGTCATTTGCTCAAAGTCTCGTTTTGATCGGTTTTCATGCACCGCCTCGAATTTCAAAATCAGGCCATTCCCAATGTATTAGCCCTTGGGAAGTCGTATAAGCATGGTTTCACCAAAAAACGTGATGGTCATAAACTTTACGCAAAGTCGCGCACAGTCGCGCTTCGATCTATTTTTCGTGCAACAACTCGGAATTTCAAAATACTAGCCATTCCTAACGTTTTAGCCCATGGGAAGTCGTACGAGCATGGTTTCGCCAAAAAATGCGACGTTCATAAATTTTACGTAATGTTTCGTTTCGATCGGTTTGTCATGCACCGTCTCGGAATTTAGAAATACAGGCTATTCCAAATGCATTAGCCCTTGGGAAGTCGTATAAGCATGGTTTCACCAAAAAACGTGATGGTCGCGCATAGTCTCACTTCGATCTATTTTTCGTGCAACAACTCGGAATTTCAAAATCCTGGCCATTCCTAACGTTTTAGCCCATGGGATGTCGTACGAGCATGGTTTCGCCAAAAAATACAACGGTCATAAACATTGGGCAAAGTAATGCATAAAGTCAAGTTCCGATCGGTTTTTCATGCCCCGTCTCGGAATTTCAAAATACATGCCATTCCCAATGTACTAGCCCTTGGGAAGTCGTATAAGCATGGTTTCACCAAAAAACGCGATGGTCATAAACTTTGCGCAAAGTCACGCACAATCTCGCTTCGATCTATTTTTCGTGCAACAACTCGGAATTTCAAAATACTGGCCATTCCTAATGTTTTATCCCATGGGAAGTCGTACGAGCATGGTTTCACGAAAAAATGTGACGGTCATAAATTTTACGCAATTTTTCGTTTCGATCGGTTTTTCATGCATCGTCTCGAATTTCAAAATACTGGTCATTCCCAACGTATTAGCCTTGGAAGTCGTATAAGCACAATTCGAAAAAATCGGGACATAAACTTTCAAAGTCATGCACAAAGCATGGTTTCGCTCATAAATTTTACCTCATGTTTCGTTTCGATCGGTTTTATGCTCTCGAATTTCAAAATCTGGCCATTCCCAACGTTTAGCCCATGGGAAGTCGTACGAGCATGGTTTCATGAAAAATCGACGGTCATAAATTTTGCACAAAGTCTCGCTTTGATCGGTTTTCATGTCTCGAATTTCAAAATACAGGCCATTCCCAATGTATTAGCCCTTGGGAAGTCGATAAGCATGGTTTCACCAAAACGCGATGGTCATAAACTTTACGCAAAGTCGCGCAGTCGCTCGATCTTCGTTGCAACAACTCGGAATTTCAAAATACTGGCCATTCCTAACGTTTTAGCCCATGGAAAGTCGTACGAGCATGGTTTCGACAAAAAATGCGACGGTCATAAATTTTACGCAATGTTTCGTTTCGATCGGTTTTTCATGCACCCTCTAGGAATTTCAAAATACAGGCCATTCCCAATGTATTAGCCCTTGGGAAGTCGTATAAGCATGGTTTCACCAAAAAACGCGATGGTCATAAACTTTACGCAAAGTCGCGCACAGTCTCGCTTCGATCTATTTTTCGCAACAACTCGAATTTCAAAATCGGCCATTCCTAACGTTTTAGCCCATGGGAAGTCGTACGAGCATGGTTTCGCCAAAAAATGCGACGGTCATAAATTTTTCGCAATGTTTCGTTTCGATCGGTTTTTCGTGCACCGTCTCAGAATTTCAAAATACTGGTCATTCCCAACGTATTAGCCCAGTGGAAGTCGTACGAGCATAGTTTCGCGAAAAAATGTGACTGTCATAAATTTTGTGCAAAGTCTCCTTTCGATCGGTTTTTTATGCACTGTCTCGGAATTTCAAAATACTGGTCATTCCCAACGTACTTGCCCATGGGAAGTCGTACGAGCATGGTTTCATGAAAAAATGCGATGGTCATAAATTTTGCTCAAAGTCTCGTTTTGATCGGTTTTTCATGCACCGTCTCGGAATTTCAAAATACAGGCCATTCCCAATGTATTAGCCCTTGGGAAGTCGTATAAGCATGGTTTCACTAAAAAACGTGATGGTCATAAACTTTACGCAAGGTCGCGCACAGTCTCACTTCGATCTATTTTTCGTGCAACAACTCGAATTTCAAAATACTGGCCATTCCTAACGTTTTAGCCCATGGGAAGTCGTACGAGCATGGTTTCGCCAAAAAATGCGACGGTCATAAATTTTACGCAATGTTTCATTTCGATCGGTTTTTCATGCACCGTCTTGGAATATCAAAATAGAGGCCATTCCCAATGTATTAGCGCTTGGGAAGTCGTATAAGCATGGTTTCACCAAAAAATGCGATGGTCATAAACTTTGCGCAAAGTCGCGCACAGTCTCGCTTTGATCTATTTTTCATGCAACAACTCAGAATTTCAAAATACTTGCCATTCCTAACGTTTTAGCCCATGGGAAGTCGTACGAGCATGGTTTCGCGAAAAACTGTGACGGTCATAAATTTTACCTCATGTTTCGTTTCGATCGGTTTTTCATGGACCGTCTCAGATTTTCAAAATACTGTTCATTCCCAACGTATTAGCCCAATTGAAGTCGTACGAGCACAGTTTCGTGAAAAAATACGACGGTCATAAACTTTGCACAAAGTCATGCACAAAGTCGAGTTCCGATCGATTTTTCATGCACCATCAAGATATTTCAAAATACTTGCCATTCCCAACGTATTAGCCAATGGGACGTCGGACGAGCATGGTTTCGCGAAAAAATGCGACGGCCATAAATTTTGTGCAAAGTCTCCTTTCGATCAGTATTTCATGCACCATCTCGGAATTTCAAAATACTGGCCATTCCCAACGTACTAGCCCATGGGAAGTGGTACGAGCATGGTTTCATGAAAAAATGCGACGGTCAAAAATTTTGCTCAAAGTCTCGTTTTGATCGGTTTTTCATGCACCGTCTCGGAATTTCAAAATACAGGCCATTCCCAATGTATTAGCCCTTGGGAAGTCGTATAAGCATGGTTTCACCAAAAAACGTGATGGTCATAAACTTTACGCAAAGTCGCGCACAGTCTCGCTTCGATCTATTTTTCGTGCAACAACTCGGAATTTCAAAATACTGGCCATTCCTAACGTTTTAGCCCATGGGAAGTCGTACGAGCATGGTTTCGCCAAAAAATGCGACGGTCATAAATTTTTCGCAATGTTTCGTTTCGATCGGTTTTTCGTGCACCGTCTCAGAATTTCAAAATACTGGTCATTCCCAACGTATTAGCCCAGTGGAAGTCGTACGAGCACAATTTCGTGAAAAAATGCGACGGTCATAAACTTTCCGCAAAGTCATGCACAAAGTCGAGTTCTGATCGATTTTTCATGCACCATCAAGTTATTTCAAAATACTTGCCATTCCCAACGTATTAGCCCTTGGGACATCGTACGAGCATAGTTTCGCGAAAAAATGCGACGGTCATAAATTTTACGCAAAGTCTCCTTTCGATCAGTTTTTCATGCACCATCTCGGAATTTCAAAATACTGGCCATTCCTAACGTTTTAGCCCATGGGAAGTCGTACGAGCATGGTTTCGCGAAAAAATGTGACGGTCATAAATTTTACGTAATTTTTCGTTTCGATTGGTTTTTCATGCACCGTCTCGGAATTTCAAAATACAGGCCATTCCCAATGTATTAGCCCTTGGGAAGTCGTATAAGCATGGTTTCACGAAAAAACACGATGGTCATAAACTTTGCGCAAAGTCGCGCACAGTCTCGCTTCGATCTATTTTTCGTGCAAGAACTCGGAATTTCAAAATACAGGCCATTCCTAATGTTTTAGCCCATGGGAAGTCGAACGAGCATGGTTTCGCGAAAAAATGTGACGGTCATAAATTTTATGCAATGTCTCCTTTCGATCAGTTTTTCATGCACCATCTCGGAATTTCAAAATACTGGCCATTCCCAACGTACTTGCCCATGGGAAGTGGTACGAGCATGGTTTCATGAAAACATGCGGCGGTCAAAAATTTTGCTCAAAGTCTCGTTTTGATCGGTTTTTCATGCACCATCTTGGAATTTTTCGCAATGCAGGCCATTCCCAATGTATTAGCCCTTGGGAAGTCGTATAAGCATGGTTTCACCAAAAAACGCGATGGTCATAAACTTTACGCAAAGTCGCGCACAGTCTCGCTTCGATCTATTTTTCGTGGAACAACTCGGAATTTCAAAATACTGGCCATTCCTAATGTTTTAGCCCATGGGACGTCGTACGAAGCATGGTTTCACGAAAAAATGTGACGGTTATAAATTTTACGCAATGTTTCGTTTAGATCGGTTTTTCATGCATCGTCTCAGAATTTCAAAATACTGGTCATTCCCAACGTATTAGCCCATTGGAAGTCGTACGAGCACAGTTTCGTGAAAAAATGCGATGGTCTTAAACTTTGCGCAAAGTCATGCACAAAGTCGAGTTCCGATCGATTTTTCATGCACCATCAAGATATTTTAAAATACTTGCCATTCCCAACGTATTAGCCCATGGGACGTCGTACGAGCATGGTTTCGCGAAAAAATGCGACGGCCATAAATTTTGCGCACTGTTTCGTTTCGATCGGTTTTTCATGCACCGTCTCGAATTTCAAAATACAGGCCATTCCCAATGTATTAGCCCTTGGGAAGTCGTATAAGCATGGTTTCACCAAAAAGCGTGATGGTCATAAACTTTCAAAGTCGCGCGATCTCGCTTGATCTATTTTTCATGCAACAACTCGAATTTCAAAATCTGGCCATTCCTAACGTTTTAGCCCATGGGAAGTCGACGAGCATGGTTTTGCAAAAAATGGTCATAAATTTTACGCAATGTTTCGTTTGATCGGTTTTCATGCACCGTCTCGAATTTCAAAATCGGCCATTCCCAACGTATTAGCCCATGGAGTCAGTCGAGCATGGTTTTTGAAAAATCGATGGTCATAAACTTTCAAAGTCATGCACAAAGTCGAGTTCGATCGATTTTTCATGCACCATCAAGAATTTCAAAATACTTGCCATTCCCAATGTATTAGCCCATGGGACATCGTACGAGCATGGTTTCGAAAAAATGCGACGGTCATAAACTTTGCGCAAAGTCTCCTTTCGATCAGTTTTTCATGCACCATCTTAGAATTTCAAAATACTCGCCATTCCCAACGTACTAGCCCATGGGAAGTCGTACGAGCATGGTTTCGTGAAAACATGCAACAGTCGTAAATTTTGCTCAAAGTCTCGTTTTAATTGATTTTTCATGCAACATCTCGTTTTAAGCATGGTTTCATCAAAAAACGCGATGGTCAGAAACTTTGCGCAAAATCGTGCACAGAGTCTCGCTTCGATCAATTTTTCATGTGCCGACTCGGAATTTCAAAATACTGGCCATTCGTAACGTATTAGCCAATGGGAAGTCGTACGAACATGGTTACATCAAAAAAAGAGACGGTCATCAATTTTGCGCAAAGTCTCGTTGTGATCGGTTTTTCGTGCACCATTTCAGAATTTCAAAATACTGGTCATTACCAACGTATTTGCCCGTTGGAAGTTGTACGAGAATGGTTTCGCGAAAAAATGTGACTGTTATAAATTTTGCGCAAAGTCTCCTTTCGATCGGTTTTTTATGCACTGTCTCGGAATTTCAAAATACTGGCCCTTCCCAACATAGTAGCCCATGGAAAGTCGTACGAGCAAGGTTTCATGAAAAAATACGACGGTCATAAATTTTGCACAAAGTCTCGTTTTGATCGGTTTTTCATGCACCGTCTCAGAATTTCAAAATACTGGTCATTCCCAACGTATTAGCCCTTGGGAAGTCGTATAAGCATGGTTTCACCAAAAAACGCGATGGTCATAAACTTTCGCAAACTCGCGCACAGTCTCGCTTCGATCTATTTTTCGTGCAACAACTCGGAATTTCAAAATACTGGCCATTCCTAACGTTTTAGTCCATGGAAAGTCGTACGAGCATGGTTTCGCCAAAAAATGCGACGGTCATATATTTTACGCAATGTTTCGTTTCGATCGATTTTTCATGCACCGTCTCGGAATTTCAAAATACAGGCCATTCCCAATGTATTAGCCCTTGGGAAGTCCTATAAGCATGGTTTCACCAAAAAAAGCAATGGTCATAAACTTTGTGCAAAGTCGCGCATAGTCTCACTTCGATCTATTTTTCGTGCAACAACGCGGAATTTCAAAATTCTGGCCATTCCTAACGTTTTAGCCCATGGGAAGTCGTACGAGCATGGTTTCGCGAAAAAATGTGACGGTCATAAATTTTACGCAATGTTTCGTTTCGATCGATTTTTCCTGCACCGTCTCAGAATTTCAAAATACTGGTCATTCCCAACGTATTAGCCCATTGGATGTCGTACGAGCATAGTTTCGGAAAATATGCGACGGTCATAAATTTTGCGCAAAGTCATGCACAAAGTCGAGTTCTGATCAGTTTTTCATGCACCATCTCGGAATTTCAAAATACTGGCCATTCCCAACGTACTAGCTCATGGGAAGTGGTACGAGCATGATTTCATGAAAAAATGCGACAGTCAAAAATTTTGCTCCAAGTCTCGTTCTGATCGGTTTTTCATGCACCGTCTCGGAATTTCAAAATACAGGCCATTCCCAATGTATTAGCCCTTGGGAAGTCGTATAAGCCTGGTTTCACCAAAAAACGTGATGGTCATGAACTTTACGCAAATTCGCGCATAGTCTCGCTTCGATCTATTTTACGTGCAACAACTCGGAATTTCAAAATACTGGCAATTCCTAACGTTTTAGCCCATGGGAATTCGTACGAGCATGGTTTCGCCAAAAAATGCGACGGTGATAAATTTTACGCAATGTTTCATTTCGATCGGTTTTTCATACATCATCTTGGAATATCAAAATACAGGCCATTCCCAATGTATTAGCCCTTGGGAAGTCGTATAAGCATGGTTTCACCAAAAAACGCGATGGTCATAAACTTTGCGCAACGTCGCGCACAGTCTCGCTTTGATCTATTTTTCGTGCAACAACTCGGAATTTCAAAATACTGGTCATTCCCAACGTATTAGCCCATTGGAAGTCGTACGAGCACAGTTTCTTGAAAAAATGCGACGGTCATAAACTTTGCACAAAGTCATGCACAAAGTCGAGTTCTGATTGATTTTTCATGCACCATCAAGATATTTCAAAATACTTGTCATTCCCAATGTATTAGCCCATGGGACATCCTACGAGCATGGTTTCGCAAAAAAATGCGACGGTTATAAATTTTGCACAAAGTCTCCTTTCGATTAGTTTTTCATGCACTATCTCGGAATTTCAAAATACTCGCCATTCCCAATGTACTAGCCCATGGGAAGTCGTACGAGCATGGTTTCGCAAACGGTCATAAATTTTACACGATGTTTCGTTTGATCGGTTTTTCATGCACCGTCTCGAATTTCAAAATACTGGTCATTCCCAACGTATTAGCCCATTGGAAGTCGTACGAGCACAGTTTTGTGAAAAAATGCGACGGTCATAAACTTTGCGCAAAGTCATGCACAAAGTCAAGTTCGGATCGATTTTTCATGCACCATCAAGATATTTCAAAATACTTGCCATTCCCAACGTACTAGCCCATGGGAAGTGGTACGAGCAAGGTTTCGCCAAAAAATGTGACGGTCATAAATTTTGCTCAAAGTCTCGTTTTGATCGGTTTTTCATGCACCGTCTCGAAATTTCAAAATACTCGCCATTGCCAACGTACTAGCCCATGGGAAGTGGTACGAGCAAGGTTTCGCCAAAAAATGTGACGGTCATAAATTTTGCTCAAAGTCTCGTTTTGATCGGTTTTTCATGCACCGTCTCGGAATTTCAAAATACAGGCCATTCCCATTGTATTAGCCCTTGGGAAGTCGTATAAGCATGGTTTCACCAAAAAACGCGATGGTCATAAACTTTATGCATAGTCGCGCACAGTCTCGCTTCGATCTATTTTTCGTGCAACAACTCGAAATTTCAAAATACTGGCCATTCATAACGTTTTAGCCCATGGGAAGTCGCACGAGCATGATTTCACCAAAAAATGCGACGGTCATAAATTTTACGCAATGTTTCGTTTCGATCGGTTTTTCATGCACCGTCTCAGAATTTCAAAATACAGGTCATTCCCAATGTACTAGCCCTTGGGAAGTCGTATAAGCATGGTTTCACCAAAAAACGTGATGGTCATAAACTTTGCGCAAAGTCGCGCACAGTCTAGCTTCGATCTATTTTTCATGTACCGACTCGGAATTTCAAAATACAGTCCATTCGTAACGTATTCGGCCATGGGAAGTCGTACGAGCATGGTTACATCAAAAAAAGAGACGGTCATCAATTTTGCGTAAAGTCTCGTTTTGATCGGTTTTTCGTGCACCGTTTTAGAATTTCAAAATACTAGTCATTACCAACGTATTAGCCCATTGGTAGATGTACGAGCATGGTTTCGCGAAAAAATGTGCCTGTCAAAAATTTTGCGCGAAGTCTCCTTTCGATCGGTTTTTTACGCACTGTCTCGGAATTTCAAAATACAGGCCATTCCCAACGTACTAGCCCATGGGAAGTCGTACGAGCATGGTTTCATGATAAAATGTGACGGTCATAAATTTTGCACATAGTCTCGTTTTGATCGGTTTTTCATGCACCGTCTAGGAATTTCAAAATTCAGGCCATTCCCAATGTATTAGCCCTTGGGAAGTCGTATAAACATGGTTTCACCAAAAAACACGATGGTCATAAACTTTGCGCAAAGTCACGCACAGTCTCGCTTCGATCTATTTTTCGAATTTCAAAATACTGGCCATTCCTAACGTTTTAGCCCATGGGAAGTCATACGAGCATGGTTTCGCCAAAAAATGCGACGGTCATAAATTTTACGCAATGTTTCGTTTCGATCGGTTTTTCATGCACCATCTCGGAATTTCAAAATACAGGCCATTCCCAATGTATTAGCCCTTGGGAAGTCGTATAAGCATGGTTTCACCAAAAAAGGCGACGGTCATAAACTTTGCGCAAAGTCGCGCACAGTCTCACTTCGATCTATTTTTCGTGCAACAACTCGGAATTTCAAAATACTGGCCATTCCTAACGTTTTCGCCCATGGGAAGTTGTACGAGCATGGTTTCATGAAAAAATGCGACGGTCATAAATTTTGCACAAAGTCTCGTTTTGATCGGTTTTTCATGCACCATTTCGGAATTTCAAAATACAGGCCATTCCCAATGTATTAGCCCTTGGGAAGTCGTATAAGCATGGTTTCACCAAAAAACGCGATGGTCATCAACTTTACGCAAAGTCGCGCACCGTCTCGCTTCGATCTATTTTTCGTACAACTCGAATTTCAAAATACTGGCCATTCCTAACGTTTTAGCCCATGGAAGTCGACGAGCATGGTTTCGCCAAAAATCGGTCATAAATTTTACGCAATGTTTCGTTTCGATCGATTTTTCATGCACCGTCTCGGAATTTCAAAATACAGGCCATTCCCAATGTATTAGCCCTTGGAAAGTTGTATAAGCATGGTTTCACCAAAAAACGCGATGGTCTTAAACTTTGCGCAAAGTCGCGCCGCTCGCGATCTATTTTTCATGAAACAACTCAGAATTTCAAAATACTGACCATTCCTAATGTTTTAGCCCATGGGAAGTCGTACGAGCATGGTTTCGCCAAAAAATGCGACGGTCATAAATTTTACGCAATGTTTCGTTTGGATCGGTTTTTCATTCACCATCTCGGAATTTCAAAATACAGGCCATTCCCAATGTATTAGCCATTGGGAAGTCGTATAAGCATGGTTTCACCAAAAAACGCGATGGTCATAAACTTTGCGCAAAGTCGCGCACAGTCTCGCTTCGATATATTTTTCGTGCAACAACTCGGAATTTCAAAACACTGGACATTCCTAACGTTTTAGCCCATGGTAAGTCGTACGAGCAAGGTTTCGCCAAAAAATGTGACGGTCATAAATTTTACGCAATGTTTCGTTTCGATCGGTTTTTCATGCACCGTCTCGGAATTTCAAAATACACGCCATTCGCAATGTATTAGCCCTTGGGAAGTCGTATAAGCATGGTTTCACCAAAAAACGCGATGGTCATAAACTTTGCAAAGTCGCGCACGCTCTCGATCTATTTTTCGTGCAACAACTCGGAATTTCAAAATACTGGCCATTCATAACGTTTTAGCCCATGGGAAGTCGTACGAGCATGGTTTCGCCAAAAAATGCGACGGTCATAAATTTTACGCATTGTTTCGTTTCGATCGGTTTTTCATGCACCGTCTCGAAATTTCAAAATACAGGTCTTTCCCAATGTATTAGCCCTTGGGAAGTCGTATAACCAAGGTTTCACCAAAAAACGCGATTGTCATAAACTTTACGGAAAGTCGTGAACAGTCTCGCTTCGTTCTATTTTTGGTGCAACAACTTGGAATTTCAAAATACTGGCCATTCCTAACGTTTTAGCCCATGGGAAGTCGTACGAGCATGGTTTCGCGAAAAAATGTGACGGTCATAAATTTTACGCAATGTTTCGTTTCGATCGATTTTTCATGCACCGTCTCAGAATTTCAAAATACTGGTCATTCCCAACGTATTAGCCCATTGGAAGTCGTACGAGCACAGTTTCGTGAAAAAATGCGACGGTCATAAAATTTGCACAAAGTCATGCACAAAGTCGAGTTCCGATCGATTTTTCATGCACCATCAAGATATTTCAAAATACTTGCCATTCCCAACATATTAGCCAATGGGACATCGTACGAGCATGTTTCGCGAAAAAATGCAACGGTCTTAAATTTTGCGCAAAGTCTCCTTTCCATCAGTTTTTCATGCACCATCTCGGAATTTCAATATACTCGCCATTCCCAACGTACTAGCCCATGGGAAGTTGTACGAGCAGGGTTTCATGAAAACATGCGACGGTCATAAACTTTGCTCAAAGTCTCGTTTTGATAGATTTTTCATGCACCATCTCGGAAATTCAAAATATTGGCCATTCCCAATGTATTAGCCCTTGGGAAGTCGTATAAGCATGGTTTCACCAAAAAACGCGATGGTAATAAACTTTGCGCAAAATCGTGCACAGCCTCTTGCTTCGATCAATTTTTCGTGTACCGACTCGGAATTTCAAAATACTGGCCATTCGTAACGTATTAGCCCATGGGAAGTCGTACGAGCATGGTTACGTCAAAAAAAGAGATGGTCATCAATTCTGCGCAAAGTCGAGTTCCGATCGATTTTTCATGCACCGTTTCAGAATTTCAAAATACTGGTCATTACCAACGTATTAGCCCTTTGGAAGTTGTACGAGAATGGTTTCGCGAAGAAATGTGACTGTCATAAATTTTGCGCAAAGTCTCCTTTCGATCGGTTTTTTATGCATTGTCTCCGAATTTCAAAATACTGTCCATTCCCAACGTACTAGCCCATGGGAAGTGGTACGAGCATGGTTTCTTGAAAAAATGCGACGGTCATAAATTTTGCACAAAGTCTCATTTTGATCGGTTTTTCATGCACCGTCTCGGAATTGCAAAATACAGGCCATTCCCAATGTATTAGCCCTTGGGAAGTCGTATAAGCATGGTTTCACCAAAAAACGCAATGGTCATAAACTTTGCGCAAAGTCGCGCACAGTCTTGCTTCGATCTATTTTTCGTGCAACAACTCGAATTTCAAAATCTGGCCATTCCTAACGTTTTAGCCCATGGGAAGTCGTACGAGCATGGTTTCGCCAAAAAATGCGACGGTCATAAATTTGACGCAATGTTTCGTTTCGATCGGTTTTTCATGCACCGTCTCGGAATTTCAAAATACAGGCCATTCCTAATGTATTAGTCGTTGGGAAGTCGTATAAGCATGGTTTCACCAAAAAATGCGATGGTCATAACCTTTGCTCAAAGTCGCGCATAGTCTCGCTTCGATCTATTTTTCGTGCAACAACTCGGAATTTCAAAATACTGGCCATTCCTAACCTTTTAGCCCATGGGATGTCATACGAGCATGGTTTCGCGAAAAAATGTGACGGTCATAAATTTTACGCAATGTTTCGTTTCGATCGGTTTTTCATGCACCATCTCAGAATTTCAAAATTCTGGTCATTCCCAACGTATTAGCCCAATGGAAGTCGTGAGCATGGTTTTGACGGTCATAAACTTTGCGCAAAGTCATGCACAAAGTCGAGTTCCGATCGATTTTTCATGCACCATCAAGATATTTCAAAATACTTGCCATTCCCAATGTATTAGCCCATGGGACATCGTACGAGCATGGTTTCGCGAAAAAATGCGACGGTCATAAATATTGCGCAAAGTCTCCTTTCGATCAGTTTTTCATGTACCATCTCGGAATTTCAATATACTCGCCATTCCCAACGTACTAGCCCATGGGAAGTCGTACGAGCATGGTTTCATGAAAACATGCGACGGTCTTAAATTTTGTTCAAAGTCTCGTTTTGATCGATTTTTCATGCACCATCTCGGAAATTGAAAATACTGTCCATTCCCAATGTATTAGCCCTTGGGAAGTCGCATAAGCATGGTTTCACCAAAAAACACGATGGTCATAAACTTTGCGTAAAATCGTGCACAGAGTCTCGCTTCGATCAATTTTTCGTGTACCGACTCGGTTTTTCGTGCACCGTTTCAGAATTTCAAAATACTGGTCATTACCAACGTATTAGCCCATTGGAAGTTGTACGAGCATGGTTTCGCGAAGAAATGTGACTGTCATAAATTTTGTGCAAAGTCTCCTTTCGATCGGTTTTTTATGCACTATCTCGGAATTTCAAAATACTGTCCATTCCCAACGTACTAGCCCATGTGAAGTGGTACGAGCATGGTTTAATGAAAAAATGCGATGGTTATAAATTTTGCACAAAGTCTGATTTTGATCGGTTTTTCATGCACCGTCTCGGAATTTCAAAATACAGGCCATTCCCAATGTATTAGCCTTTGGGAAGTCGTATAAGCATGGTTTCACCAAAAAACGCAACGGTCATAAACTTTGCGCAAAATCGCGCACCGTCTCGCTTCGATCTATTTTTCGTGCAACAACTCGGAATTTCAAAATACTGTCCATTCGAACGTTTTAGCCCATGGGAAGTCATACGAGCATGGTTTCACCAAAAAATGTGACGGTCATAAATTTTACGCAATGTTTCGTTTCGATCGGTTTTTCATGCACCGTCTCGAATTTCAAAATACGGCCATTCCCAATGTATTAGCCCTTGGGAAGTCGTATAAGCATGGTTTCACCAAAAGCGATGGTCATAAACTTTGCGCAAAGTCGCGCAGTCGCTTCGATCTATTTTTCGCAACAACTCGAATTTCAAAATACTGGCCATTCCTAACGTTTTAGCCCATGGGAAGTCATACGAGCATGGTTTCGCGAAAAAATGTGACGGTCATAAATTTTACGCAATGTTTCGTTTCGATCGGTTTTTCATGCACTGTCTCAGAATTTCAAATTACTGGTCATTCCCAACGTATTAGCCCATTGGAAGTCGTACGAGCATAGTTTCGTGAAAAAATGCGACGGTCATAAACTTTGTGCAAAGTCATGCACAAAGTCGAGTTCCGATCGATTTTTCATACACCATCAAGATATTTCAAAATACTTGCCATTCCCAACGTATTAGCCCATGGGACAACGTACGAGCATGGTTTCGCGAAAAAATGCGACGGTCATAAATTTTGCGCAAAGTCTCCTTTCGATCGGTTTTTCATGCACCTTCTCGGAATTTCGAAATACTGGCCATTCCCAACGTACTAGCCCATGGGAAGTCGTACGAGCAAGGTTTCATGAAAAAATGCGACGGTCATAAATTTTGCACAAAGTCTCGTTTTGATCGGTTTTTCATACACCGTCTCAGAATTTCAAAATACAGGCCATTCCCAATGTATTAGCCCTTGGGAAGTCGTATAAGCATGGTTTCACCAAAAAACGCGATGGTCATAAACTTTGTGCAAAGTCGCGCACAGTCTCGCTTCGATCTATTTTTCGTGCAACAACTTGGAATTTCAAAATACTGGCCATTCGTAACGTATTAGCCCATGGGAAGTCATACGAGCATGGTTTCGCCAAAAAATGCGACGGTCATAAATTTTACGCAATGTTTCATTTCGATCGGTTTTTCATGCACCATGTCAGAATTTCAAAATACTGGTCATTCCCAACGTATTAGCCCATTGGAAGTCGTACGAGCACAGTTTCGTGAAAAAATGCGACGGTTATAAACATTGCGCAAAGTCGTCGGTTCGATCGATTTTCATGACCGTCGAATTTCAAAATACTTGCCATTCCCAACGTATTAGCCTATGGGACATCGTACGAGCATGGTTTCACCAAAAATGCGACGGTCATAAATTTTGCGCAATGTCTCCTGTCGATCGGTTTTTCATGCGCCATCTCAGAATTTCAAAATACTCGCCATTCCCAATGTACTAGCCCATGGGAAGTCGTACGAGCATGGTCTCGTGAAAACATGCGACAGTCATAAATTTTGCTCAAAGTCTCGTTTTGATCGATTTTTCATGCACCATCTCCATATTCAAAATACTAGCCATTCCCAATGTATTAGCCCTTGGGAAGTCGTATAAGCATGGTTTTACCAAAAAACGCGATGGTCATAAACTTTACGCAAAATCGTGCACAGTCTCGCTTCGATCTATTTTTCGTGTACCGACTCGGAATTTCAAAATACTGGCCATTCGTAACGTATTAGCCCATGGGAAGTTGTACGAGCATGGTTACGTCAAAAAAAGAGACGGTCACCGTTTTGATCGATTTTTCGTGCACTGTTTCAGAATTTCAAAATACTGGTCATTATCAACGTATTAGCCCATTGGAAGTTGTACGAGCATGGTTTCGCGAAGAAATGTGATTGTCATAAATTTTGCGCAAAGTCTCCTTTCGATCGATTTTTTATGCACTGTCTCGGAATTTCAAAATACTGGCCATTCCCAACGTACTTGCGCATGGGAAGTGGTACGAGCATTGTTTCATGAAAAAATGCGATGGTCATAAATTTTGCACAAAGTCTCGTTTCGATCGGTTTTTCATGCACCGTGTCGGAATTTCAAAATACCGGCCATTCCCAATGTATTAGCCCTTGGGAAGTCGTATAAGCATGGTTTCACCAAAAAACGTGATGGTCCTAAACTTTCCATAAAGTCGTGCACAGTCTCGCTTCGATTTATTTTTCGTGCAACAACTCGGAATTTCAAAAAACTGGTCATTCCTAACGTTTCAGCCAATGGGAAGTCGTACGAGCATGTTTTCGCGAAAAAATGTGACGGTCATAAATTTTACGCAATGTTTCGTTTCGATCGGTTTTTCATGCACCGTCTCAGAATTTCAAAATACTGGTCATTCCCAACGTACTAGCCCATTGGAAGTTGTACGAGCATGGTTTCACGAAAAAATGTAACTGTCATAAATTTTGCGCAACGTCTCGTTTCGATCGGTTTTTCGTCCACCGTCTCAGAATTTCAAAATACCGGTCATTCCCAACGTATTAGCCCATTGGAAGTCGAGCATGGTTTGAAAAATGCGACGGTCATAAATTTTTGCACAAAGTTGAGTTCGATCGATTTTCATGCACCCTCGAATTTCAAAATACTTCATTCCCAACGTATTAGCCCATGGGAATCGTAAGCATGGTTTCACAAAAACGATGGTCATAAATTTTTGCGCAAAGTCCCCTTTCGATCAGTTTTTCATGCACCATCTCGGAATTTCAAAATACTCGCCATTCCCAACGTACTAGCCCATGGGAAGTCATACGAGCATGGTTACGTCAAAAAAAGAGGTCATAAATTTTGCGCAAAGTCTCGTTTTGATCGGTTTTTCATGCACCATCTCCGAATTTCAAAATACAGGCCATTCCTAAAGTATTAGCCCTTTGGAAGTCGTATAAGCATGGTTTCACCAAAAAATACGATGGTCATAAACTTTGCGCAAAGTCGCGCACAGTCTCGCTTCGATCTATTTTTCGTGCAACAACTCGAAATTTCAAAATACTGGCCATTCCTAACGTTTTAGCCCATGGGAAGTCGTACGAGCATGGTTTCGCCAAAAAATGCGACGGTCATAAATTTTACTTAATGTTTCGTTTCGATCGGTTTTTCATGCACCGTCTTGGAATTTCAAAATACAGGCCATTCCCAATGTATTAGCCCTTGGGAAGTCGTATAAGCATGGTTTCACCAAAAAACGCGATGGTCATAAACTTTGCGCAAAGTCATACGCTCGATCTATTTTTCGTGCAACAACTCGAATTTCAAAATCTGGCCATTCCTAACGTTTTAGCCCATGGGAAGTCGTACGAGCATGGTTTCAAAAAATCGACGGTCATAAATTTTACGCAATGTTTCGTTTCGATCGGTTTTCATGCACCGTCTCGAATTTCAAAATACAGGCCATTCCCAATGTATTAGCCTTGGGAAGTCGTATAAGCATGGTTTCACCAAAAACGCGATGGTCATAAACTTTCGCAAAGTCACGCCGCTCGATCTATTTTCGTGCAACAACTCGAATTTCAAAATACTGGCCATTCCCAACGTTTTAGCCCATGGGAAGTCGTCGAGCATGGTTTCATGAAAAATCGTGGTCATAAAATTTTGCAATGTGCACAAAGTCGGTTCGATCGATTTTTCATGCACCGTCGAATTTCAAAATACTTGCCATTCCCAATGTATTAGCCCATGGGAAGTCGTCGAGCATGGTTTCAAAAATGCGACGGTCATAATAAATCTCCTTTCGATCGGATTTTCATGCGCCATCTCAGAATTTCAAAATACTCACCATTCCCAATGTACTAGCCCATGGGAAGTCGTACGAGCATGGTTTCGTGAAAACATGCGACGGTCATAAATTTTGCTCAAAGTCTCGTTTTGATCGATTTTTCATGCACCATCTCCATATTCAAAATACTGGCCATTCCCAATGTATTAGCCCTTGGGAAGTCGTATAAGCATGGTTTCACCAAAAAACGCGATGGTCATAAACTTTGCGCAAAATGTCGTCTCGATCTATTTTTCGTGTACCAACTCGAATTTCAAAATACTGGCCATTCCTACGTATTAGCCCATGGGAAGTCGTCGAGCATGGTTTCATCAAAAAAGACGGTCATAAATTTTTCGCAAAGTCTCGTTTTGATCGGTTTTCATGCACCGTCGAATTTCAAAATACTGGCCATTCCCAACGTATTAGCCCATTGGAAGTTATAAGCATGGTTTCACCAAAAATGTGGTCATAAATTTTTGCAAAGTCTCCTTTCGATCGGTTTTTATGCCATCGAATTTCAAAATACTGGCCATTCCCAACGTTTTAGCCCATGGGAAGTGGTACGAGCATGGTTTCATGAAAAAATGCGACGGTCATAAATTTTGCACAAAGTCTCGTTTTGATCGGTTTTTCATGCACCGTCTCGGAATTTCAAAATACAGGCCATTCCCAATGTACTAGCCCTTGGGAAGTCGTATAAGCATGGTTTCACCAAAAAACGTGATGGTCATAAACTTTCCATAAAGTCGTGTACAGTCTTGCTTCGATTTATTTTTCGTGCAACAACAAGGAATTTCAAAATACTGGTCATTCCTAACGTTTTAGCCAATGGGAAGTCGTACGAGCATGTTTTCGCGAAAAAATGTGACGGTCATAAATTTTACGCAATGTTTCGTTTCGATCGATTTTTCATGCACCGTCTCAGAATTTCAAAATACTGGTCATTCCCAACGTACTAGCCCATTGGAAGTTGTACGAGCATGGTTTCGCGAAAAAATGTAACTGTCATAAATTTTGCGCAACGTCTCGTTTCGATCGGTTTTTCGTCCACCGTCTCAGAATTTCAAAATACCGGTCATTCCCAACGTATTAGCCTATTGGAAGTCGTACGAGCACAGTTTCGTGAAAAAATGCGACGGTCATAAACTTTTTGTCGAGTCGCGATCGATTTTTCATGCACCCTCGAATTTCAAAATACTTGCCATTCCAACGTATTAGCCCATGGGACGTACGAGCATGGTTTCACGAAAAAATGACGTCAAATTTTGCGCAAAGTCCCATTTCGATCGATTTTCATGCACCATCTCGAATTTCAAAATACTGGCCATTCCCAACGTACTAGCCCATGGGAAGTCGAGCATGGTTTCAAAAAAGAGGTCATAAATTTTGCAAAGTCTCGTTTTGATCGGTTTTCATGCAGTCTCGAATTTCAAAATACAGGCCATTCCCAATGTATTAGCCCTTGGGAAGTCGTATAAGCATGGTTTCACCAAAAATCGATGGTCATAAACTTTGCAAAGTCGCGCAGTCTCGCTTCGATCAATTTTTCGTGCAACAACTCGGAATTTCAAAATACTGGCCATTCCTAACGTTTTAGCCCATGGGAAGTCGTACGAGCATGGTTTCCCCAAAAAATGCGACGGTCATAAATTTTACGCAATGTTTCGTTTCGATAGGTTTATCCTGCACCGTCTCGGAATTTCAAAATACAGGCCATTCCCAATGTATTAGCCCTTGGAAAGTCGTATAAGCATGGTTTCACCAAAAAACGCGATGGTCATAAGCTTTGCGCAAAGTCACGCATAGTCTCGCTTTGATCTATTTTTCGTGGAACAACTCGGAATTTCAAAATACTCGCCATTCCTAACGTTTTAGCCCATGGGAAGTCGTACGAGCATGGTTTCGCCAAAAAATGCGACGGTCATAAATTTTACGCAATGTTTCGTTTCGATCGGTTTTTCATGGACCGTCTCGGAATTTCAAAATACAGGCCATTCCCAAAATATTAGCCGTTGGGAAGCCGTATAAGCATGGTTTCAACAAAAAACGCGATGGTCATAAACTTTGCGCAAAGTCACTCATAGTCTCGCTTCGATCTATTTTTCGTGCAACAACTCAGAATTTCAAAATACTCGCCATTCCTAACGTTTTAGCCCATGAGAAGTCGTACGAGCATGGTTTCGCCAAAAAATGCGACGGTCATAAATTTTACGCAATGTTTCGTTTCGATCGGTTTTTCATGCACCGTCTCGGAATTTCAAAATATAGGTCATTCCCAATGTATTAGCCCTTGGGAAGTCGTATAAGCGTGGTTTCACAAAAAACGCGATGGACATAAACTTTGCGTAAAGTCGCGCACAGTCTCGCTTCGATCTATTTTTCGTGTACCGACTCGGAATTTCAAAATACTGGCCATTCCTAACGTTTTAGCCCATGGGAAGTCGTACGAGCTTGGTTTCACGAAAAAATGCAACGGTCATAAATTTAATGCAATGTTTCGTTTCGATCGGTTTTTCATGCACCGTCTCAGAATTTCAAAATACTGGACATTCCCAACGTACTAGCCCATGGGAAGTCGTACGACCATGGTTTAATGAAAAAATGCGACAGTCATAAATTTTGCACAAAGTCTCGTTTTGATCAGTTTTTCATGCACCATCTCGGAATTTCAAAATACAGGCCATTCCTAATGTATTAGCCCATGGGAAGTCGTATAAGTATGGTTTCACCAAAAAATGCGATGGTCATAAACTTTGCGCAAAGTCGCGCACAGTCTCGCTTTGATCTATTTTTCGTGCAACAACTCGGAATTTCAAAATACTGGCCATTCCTAACATTTTAGTCCATGGAAGTCGTACGAGCATGGTTTCGCCAAGAAATGCGACGGTCATAAATTTTACGCAATGTTTCCTTTCGAACGGTTTTTCATGCACCGTCTCGGAATTTCAAAATACGGGCCATTCCTAATGTATTAGCCCTTGGGAAGTCGTATAAGTATGGTTTCACCAAAAAACATGATGGTCATAAACTTTGCGCAAAGTCTCCTTTCGATCGGTTTTTTATGCACTGTCTCGGAATTTCAAAATACTGGCCATTCCCAACGTACTAGCCCATGGAAAGTCGTACGAGCATGGTTTCATGAAAAAATACGACGGTCATAAATTTTGCACAAAGTCTCGTTTTGATCGGTTTTTCATGCACCGTCTCGGAATTTCAAAATACAAGCCAGTCCCAATGTATTAGCCCTTGGGAAGTCGTATAAGCATGGTTTCACCAAAAAACACGATGGTCATAAACTTTGCGCAAAGTCTCCTTTCAATCGGTTTTTTATGCACTTTCTCGGAATTTCAAAATACTGGCCATTCCCAACGTACTAGCCCATGGAAAGTTGTACGAGCATGGTTTCATGAAAAAATGCGACGGTCATAAATTTTGCACAAAGTCTCGTTTTGATCGGTTTTAATGCACCGTCTCGGAATTTCAAAATACAGGCCATTCCCAATGTATTAGCCCTTGGGAAGTCGTATAAGCATGGTTTCACCAAAAAACGCGATGGTCATAAACTTTGCGCAAAGTCGGCGCCGATCTCGATTTTGTGCAACAACTCGAATTTCAAAATACTGGCCATTCCTAACGTTTTAGCCCATGGGAAGTCGTCGAGCATGGTTTCGCCAAAAATCGTCATAAATTTTACCCAATGTTTCGTTTGATCGGTTTTCATGCAACATCTCGAATTTCAAAATACAGGCCATTCCCAATGTATTAGCCCTTGGGAAGTCGTATAAGCATGGTTTCACCAAAAAGCGTGATGGTCATAAACTTTGCAAAGTCGCGTTCGATCTATTTTTTGCAACAACTCGAATTTCAAAATACTGGCCATTCCTAACGTTTTAGCCCATGGGAAGTCGTCGAGCATGGTTTCGCCAAAAATCGACGGTCATAAATTTTCGCAATGTTTCGCTTCGATCGGTTTTCATGCACCGTCTCGAATTTCAAAATACAGGCCATTCCCAATGTATTAGCCCTTGGGAAGTCATATAAGCATGGTTTCACCACGATGGTCATAAACTTTGCAAAGTCTCCTTCGATCGGTTTTTTATGCACCACTCGAATTTCAAAATACTGGCCATTCCCAACGTACTAGCCCATGGAAAGTCGTACGAGCATGGTTTCATGAAAAAATGCGACGGTCATAAATTTTGCACAAAGTCTCGTTTTGATCGGTTTTTCATGCACCGTCTCGGAATTTCAAAATACAGGCCATTCCCAATGTATTAGCCCTTGGGAAGTCGTATAAGCATGGTTTCACCAAAAAACGCGATGCTCATAAACTTTGCGCAAAGTCGCGCACAGTCTCGCTTCGATCTATTTTTCGTGCAACAACTCAGAATTTCAAAATACTTGCCATTCCCAACGTATTAGCCCATGGGACATCGTACGAGCATGGTTTCGCGAAAAAATACAAAGGTCATAAATTTTGCGCAAAGTCTCCTTTCGATCGGTTTTTCATGCACCGTCTCAAAATTTCAAAATACTCGCCATTCCCAACGTACTAGCCCATGGGAAGTCGTACGAGCATGGTTTCGTGAAAACATACGACGGTCATAAATTTTGCTCAAAGTCTCGTTTTGATCGATTTTTCATGCTCCATCTCCATATTCAAAATACTGGCCATTCCCAATGTATTAGCCCTTGGGAAGTCGTATAAGCATGGTTTCACCAAAAAACGCGATGGTCATAAACTTTACGCAAAATCATGCATAGTCTCGCTTCGATCTATTTTTCGTGCACCGACTCGGAATTTCAAAATGCTGGTCATTCGTAACGTATTAGCCCATGGGAAGTCGTACGAGCATGGTTACATCCAGAAAAGAGACGGTCAACAATTTTGCGCAAAGTCTCGTTTTGATCGGTTTTTGTGCACCGTTTCAGAATTTCAAAATACTGGTCATTACCAACGTATTAGCCCATTGGATGTTGTACGAGCATGGTTTCGCGAAAAAATGTGACTGTCATAAATTTTGCGCAAAGTCTCCTTTCGATCGGTTTTTTATGCACTGTCTCGGAATTTCAAAATACTGGCCATTCCCAACGTACTTGCCCATGGGAAGTGGTACGAGCATGGTTTCATGAAAAAAAGCGACGGTCATAAATTTTGCACAAAGTCGCATTTTGATCGGTTTTTTATGCACCGTCTCAGAATTTCAAAATACAGGCCATTCCCAATGTATTAGCCCTTGGAAAGGCGTATAAGCATGGTTTCACCAAAAAACGTGATGGTCATAAACTTTGCGCAAAGTCGCGCACAGTCTCGCTTCGATCTATTTTTCGTGCAACAACTTGGAATTTCAAAAAACTGGCCATTCCTAACGTTTTAGCCAATGGGAAGTCGTATGAGCATGGTTTCGCCAAAAAATGTGACGGTCATAAATTTTACGTAATGTTTCGTTTCGATCGGTTTTTCATGCACCGTCTCGAATTTCAAAATACAGGCCATTCCCAATGTATTAGCCCTTGGGAAGTCGTATAAGCATGGTTTCACCAAAAAAGGTGATGGTCATAAACTTTGCGCAAAGTCACGCACGATCTCGCTTCGATCTATTTTTCGTGCAACAACTCGGAATTTCAAAATACTGGCCATTCCTAACGTTTTAGCCCATGGGAAGTCGTACGAGCATGGTTTCGCCAAAAAATGCGACGGTCATAAATTTTGCTCAAAGTCTCGTTTTGATCGGTTTTTCATGCACCGTCTCGGAATTTCAAAATATAGGCCATTCCCAATGTATTAGCCCTTGGGAAGTCGTATATGCATGGTTTCACCAAAAAACACGATGGTCATAAACTTTGCGCAAAGTCGCGCACAGTCTCGCTTCGATCTATTTTTCGTGTACCGACTCGGAATTTCAAAATACTAGCCATTCATAACGTTTTAGCCCATGGGAAGTCGTACGAGCTTGGTTTCGCGAAAAAATGCAATGGTCATAAATTTAACGCAATGTTTCGTTTCGATCGGTTTTTCATGCACCGTCTCCGAATTTCAAAATACTGGCCATTCCCAACTTACTAGCCCATGGGAAGTCGTATAAGCATGGTTTCACCAAAAAATGCGATGGTCATAAATTTTCAACAAAGTCTCGTTTTGATCAGTTTTTCATGCACCGTCTCGGAATTTCAAAATACAGGCCATTCCCAATGTATTAGCCCTTGGGAGGTCGTATAAGCATGGTTTCACCAAAAAATGCGATGGTCATAAACTTTGCGTAAAGTCACGCACAGTCTCACTTCGATCTATTTTTCGTGCAACAACTCGGAATTTCAAAATACTGGACATTCCTAACATTTTAGCGCATTGAAAGTCGTATGAGCATGGTTTCGCCAAAAAATGTGACGGTCATAAATTTTACGCAATTTTTCGTGTCGATCGGTTTTTCATGCACCGTCTCGGATTTCAAAATACAGGTCATTCCCAATGTATTAGCCCTTGGGAAGTCGTATAAGCATGGTTTCACCAAAAGCGATGGTCATAAACTTTACACAAAGTCGCGCCTCGTCGATCTATCGTGCAACAACTCGGAATTTCAAAATACTGGCCATTCCTAACGTTTTAGCCCATGGGAAGTCGTACGAGCATGGTTTCACCAAAAAATGCGACGGTCATAAATTTTAAGCAATGTTTATTTCGATCCGTTTTTCATGCACCGTCTCGGAATTTCAAAATACAGGCCATTCCCAATGTATTAGCCCTTGGGAAGTCGTATAAGCAAGGTTTAACCAAAAAACGCGATGGTCATAAACTTTGCGCAATGTCGCGCCTCGATCTATTTTTCGTGCAACAACTCGAAATTTCAAAATACTGGCCATTCCTAACGTTTTAGCCCATGGGAAGTCGTATGAGCATGGTTTCGCCAAAAAATACGACGGTCATAAATTTTACGCAATGTTTATTTCGATCCATTTTTGATGCACCGTCTCGGAATTTCAAAATACAGGTCATTCCCAATGTATTAGCCCTTCGGAAGTCGTATAAGCATGGTTTCACCAAAAAATGCGATGGTCATAAACTTTGCGCAAAGTCGCGCACAGTCTCGCTTCGATCTATTTTTCATGCAACAACTCGGAATTTCAAAATAATGGCTATTCTTAACATTTTAGCACATGGGAAGTCGTCCTAGCATGGTTTCGCGAAAAAATGTAAGGTCATAAATTTTACGCAATGTTTCGTTTCGATCAGTTTTTCATGCACCATCTCAGAATTTCAAAATACTGGTCATTCCCAACGTATTAGCCCATTGAAAGTCGTACGAGCACAGTTTCGTGAAAAAATGCGACGGTCATAAATTTTGCGCAAAGTCATGCACAAAGTCGAGTTCCGATCGATTTTTCATGCACCATCGAGATATTTCAAAATCCTTGCCATTCCCAATGTATTAACCCATGGGACATCGGACGAGCATGGTTTCGCGAAGTCGCGCACAGTCTCGCTTCGATCTATTTTTCGTGCAACAACTCGAATTTCAAAATCTGGCCATTCCTAACGTTTTAGCCCATGGGAAGTCCGAGCATGGTTTCGCCAAAAATCGACGGTCATAAATTTTACGCAATGTTTCGTTCGATCGGTTTTCATGCACCCTCGAATTTCAAAATACTGGCCATTCCCAACGTATTAGCACATTGGAAGTCGTACGAGCACAGTTTCGTGAAAAAATGCGACGGTCATAAACTTTGCGCAAAGTCATGCACAAAATCGAGTTCCGATCGATTTTTCATGCACCATCAAGATAATTCAAAATACTTGCCATTCCCAACGTATTATCCCATGGGAAGTCATACGAGCATGGTTTCACAAAAATCGACGGTCATAAATTTTGCAAAGTCTCCTTTCGATCGGTTTTCATGCACCATCTCGAATTTCAAAATACTGGCCATTCCCAACGTATTAGCCCATGGGAAGTCGTGCGAGCATGGTTTCGTGGCGACGGTCATAAATTTTGCTCAAAGTCTCGCTTTGATCGATTTTTCATGCACCATCTCGAATTTCAAAATCTGGCCATTCCCAATGTATTAGCCCTTGGGAAGTCGTATAAGCATGGTTTCACCAAAAGCGATGGTCATAAACTTTGCAAAATCGTCAGTCTCGCGATCAATTTTTCATGTCTCGAATTTCAAAATCTGGCCATTCATAACGTATTAGCCCATGGGAAGTCGTCGAGCATGGTTTCGCCAAAAAGACGGTCATAAATTTTCGCAAAGTCTCGTTTGATCGGTTTTCATGCTTCGAATTTCAAAATCTGGCCATTACCGTATTAGCCCATTGGAAGTTGTGAGCATGGTTTCAAAATGTGGTCATAAATTTTGCAAAGTCTCCTTCGATCGGTTTTATGCATCTCGAATTTCAAAATACTGGCCATTCCCAACGTACTAGCCCATGGGAAGTCGTATGAGCATGGTTTCATGAAAAATCGACGGTCATAAATTTTGCACAATGTCGCTTTGATCGGTTTTCATGCACCTCGAATTTCAAAATACAGGCCATTCCCAATGTATTAGCCCTTGGGAAGTTGTATAAGCATGGTTTCACCAAAAGCGAGATGGTCATAAACTTTGCAAAGTCGCGCCAGTCTCGATCTATTTTTCATGCAACAACTCGAATTTCAAAATACTAGCCATTCCTAACGTTTTAGCCCATGGGAAGTCGCGAGCATGGTTTCGCCAAAAATCGACGGTCATAAATTTTACGCAATGTTTCGTTTCGATCGGTTTTTTCACGTCTCGAATTTCAGCCATTCCCAATGTATTAGCCCTTGGGAAGTTGTATAAGCATGGTTTCACCAAAAAGCGATGGTCATAAACTTTGCGCAGTCGATCTATTTTTCGCAACAACTCGAATTTCAAAATATTGGCCATTCCTAACGTTTTAGCCCATGGGAAGTCATACGAGCATGGTTTCGCAAAAATGTGTCATAAATTTTACGCAATGTTTCGTTCGATCGGTTTTCATGCGTCTCGAATTTCAAAATACGCCATTCCCAACGTATTAGCCCATTAGTCGTCATGGTTTCATGAAAAATCGACGGTCATAAACTTTCAAAGTCGCACAAAGTCGAGTTCGATCGATTTTTCATGCACCATCAAGAATTTCAAAATACTTGCCATTCCCAACGTATTAGCCCATGGGAAGTCATATAAGCATGGTTTGACCAAAAACGCGATGGTCATAAATTTTGCGCAAAGTCTCCTTTCGATCAGTTTTTCATGCACCATCTCGGAATTTCAAAATACTGGCCATTCCCAACGTACTAGCCCATGGAAAGTCGTACGAGCATGGTTTCATGAAAAAATGCGACGGTCATAAATTTTGCACAAAGTCTCGTTTTGATCGGTTTTTCATGCACCGTCTCGGAATTTCAAAATACAGGCCATTCCCAATGTATTAGCCCTTGTCGTATAAGCATGGTTTAACCAAAAACGCGATGGTCATAAACTTTGTGCAAAGTCCGATAGTCTCTTCGATCTAACTCGAATTTCAAAATACTAGCCATTCCTAACGTTTTAGCCCATGGGAAGTCGTGCGAGCATGGTTTCGCCAAAAATGCGACGGTCATAAATTTTACGCAATGTTTCGTTTCGATCGGTTTTCATGCATCGAATTTCAAAATACTGGCCATTCCCAACGTATTAGCCCATTGGAAGTGAGCATGGTTTCAAAAAATCGACGGTCATAAACTTTGCGCAAAGTCGCACAAAGTCGTTCGATCGATTTTTCATGCAACAAGAATTTCAAAATACTTGCCATTCCCAACGTATTAGCCCATGGGAAGTCGTACGAGCATGGTTTCGCAAAAATGGACGGTCATAAATTTTGCGCAAAGTCACCTTTCGATCGGTTTTCATGCACCATCTCGAATTTCAAAATACTGGCCATTCCAACGTATTAGCCCATGGGAAGTCGACGAGCATGGTTTATGAAAAATCGACGGTCATAAATTTTGCTCAAAGTCTCGCTTTGATCGATTTTTCATGCACCATCTCAAAATACGGCCATTCCCAATGTATTAGCCCTTGGGAAGTCGTATAAGCATGGTTTCACCAAAACGCGATGGTCATAAACTTTGCGTAAAATCGTCGTCTCATTTCGATCTATTTTTCGTACTCGAATTTCAAAATACGGCCATTCCTAACGTATTAGCCCATGGGAAGTCGGAGCATGGTTTCAAAAAAGACGGTCATAAATTTTGCGCAAAGTCTCGTTTTGATCGGTTTTTGCACCGTCTCGAATTTCAAAATCTGGCCATTCCAACGTATTAGCCCATTGTTATCGAGCATGGTTTCAAAAAATATGGTCATAAATTTTGCGCAAAGTCTCCTTTCGATCGGTTTCTCATGCACCATCTCAGAATGTCAAAATACTCGCCATTCCCAACGTACTAGCCCATGGGAAGTCGTACGAGCATGGTTTCGTGAAAACATGCAACAGTCATAAATTTTGCTCAAAGTCTCATTTTGATCGATTTCTCATGCACCATCTCGGAAATTAAAAATACTGGCCATTCCCAATGTATTAGCCCTTGGGAAGTCGCATAAGGATGGTTTCACCAAAAAACGTGATGGTCATAAACTTTGCGCAAAATCGTGCACAGAGTCTCGCTTCGATCAATTTTTCGTGTACCGACTCGGAATTTCAAAATATTGGCCATTCGTAACGTATTAGCCCATGGGAAGTAGTACAAGCATGGTTACGTCAAAAAAAGAGATGGTCATCAATTTTGCGCAAAGTCTCGTTTTGATCGGTTTTTCATGCACCATCTCCATATTCAAAATACTGGCCATTCCCAATGTATTAGCCCTTGGGAAGTCGTATAAGCATGGTTTCACCAAAAAATGCGATGGTCATAAATTTTACGCAATGTTTCGTTTCGATCGGTTTTTCATGCACCGTCTCGGAATTTCAAAATACAGGCCATTCCCAATGTATTAGCCCTTGGGAAGTCGTATACACATGGTTTCACCAAAAAACGCGATGGTCATAAACTTTGCGCAAAGTCGTGCACAGTCTCGCGTCGATCTATTTTTCGTTCAACAACTCGAATTTCAAAATACTGGCCATTCCTAACGTTTTAGCCCATGGGAAGTCGTACGAGCATGGTTTCGCCAAAAAATGCGACGGTCATAAATTTTACGCAATGTTTCGTTTCGATCGGTTTTTCGTGCACCGTCTCGGAATTTCAAAATACAGTCCATTCCCAATGTATTAGCCATTGGGAAGTCGTATAAGCATGGTTTGACCAAAAAACGCGATGGTCATAAACTTTGCACAAAACAGTCTCGCTTCGATCTATTTTTCGTGCAACAACTCGGAATTTCAAAATACTGCCCATTCCTAACGTTTTAGCCCATGGGAAGTCGTACGAGCATGGTTTCGCCAAAAATCGACGGTCATAAATTTTACGCAATGTTTCGTTTCGATCGGTTTTCATGCACCGTCTCGGAATTTCAAAATACAGGCCATTCCCAATGTATTAGCCCTTGGGAAGTCGTATAAGCATGGTTTCACCAAAAAACGCGATGGTCATAAACTTTCGCAAAGTCGCGCACGCTTCGATCTATTTTTCGTGCAACAACTCGAATTTCAAAATACTGGCCATTCCTAACGTTTTAGCCCATGGGAAGTCATACGAGCATGGTTTCGCAAAAATGTGACGGTCATAAATTTTACGCAATGTTTCGTTTCGATCGGTTTTCATGCACCGTCTCGAATTTCAAAATACGGCCATTCCCAACGTATTAGCCCATTGGAAGTCGTACGAGCATAGTTTCGTGAAAAAATGCGATGGTCATAAACTTTGTGCAAAGTCATGCACAAAGTCGAGTTCCGATCGATTTTTCATACACCATCAAGATATTTCAAAATACTTGCCATTCCCAATGTATTAGCCCATGGGACATCGTACGAGCATGGTTTCGCGAAGTCGCGCACAGTCTCGCTTCGATCTATTTTTCGTGCAACAACTCGAAATTTCAAAATACTGGCCATTCCTAACGTTTTAGCCCATGGGAAGTCGTACGAGCATGGTTTCACCAAAAAATGCGACGGTCATAAATTTTACACAATGTTTATTTCTATCCGTTTTTCATGCACCGTATCGGAATTTCAAAATACAGGCCATTCCCAATGTATTAGCCCTTGGGAAGTCGTATAAGCAAGGTTTAACCAAAAAACGCGATGGTCATAAACTTTGCGCAAAGTCGCGTCGCTCGATCTATTTTTCGTGCAACAACTCGAATTTCAAAATACTCGCCATTCCTAACGTTTTAGCCCATGGAAGTCGTCGAGCATGGTTTCGCCAAAAATGTGACGGTCATAAATTTTACGCAATGTTTCGCTTCGATCGTTTTTCATGCACTCTCGAATTTCAAAATACAGGCCATTCCCAATGTATTAGCCCTTGGGAAGTTCTATAAGCATGGTTTCACCCAAAACGCGATGGTCATAAACTTGCAAAGTCGCATAGTCTCTCGATCTATTTTTCGTGCAACAACTCGAATTTCAAAATACGGCCATTCCTAACGTTTTAGCCCATGGAAGTCGACGAGCATGGTTTCGAAAAAATGTGACGGTCATAAATTTTACGCAATGTTTCGTTTCGATCGGTTTTTCATGCACCGTCTCAGAATTTCAAAATACTGGTCATTCCCAACGTATTAGCCCATTGGAAGTCATACGAGCACAGTTTCGTGAAAAAATACGACGGTCATAAACTTTGCGCAAAGTCATGCACAAAGTCGAGTTCTGATCGATTTTTCATGCACCATCAAGTTATTTCAAAATACTTGCCATTCCCAACGTATTAGCCCATGGAAGTCGAGCATGGTTTCGCGAAAAAATGCGACGGTCATAAATTTTGCGCAAAGTCTCCTTTCGATTAGTTTTTCATGCACCATCTCGGAATTTCAAAATACTCGCCATTCCTAACGTACAAGCCCATGGGAAGTCGTACGAGCATGGTTTCGTGAAAACATGCGACGGTCATAAATTTTACTCAAAGTCTCGTTTTGATCGATTTTTCATGCACCATCTCGGAAATTAAAAATACTGGCCATTCCCAATGTATTAGCCCATGGTAAGTCATATAAGCATGGTTTCACCAAAAAACGCGATGGTCATAAACTTTGCGCAAAATCGTGCACAAAGTCTCGCTTCGATCAATTTTTTGTGTACCGACTCGGAATTTCAAAATACCGCATTCCTAACGTATTAGCCCATGGGAAGTAGTACGAGCATGCACGCCAAAAAGAGACGGTCATCAATTTTGCGCAAAGTCTCATTTTTGATCGGTTTTTCGTGCACCGTTTCAGAATTTCAAAATACTGGTCATTACCAACGTATTAGCCCATTGGAGGTTGTAAGAGCATGGTTTCGCGAAGAAATGTGACTGTCATAAATTTTGCGCAAAGTCTCCTTTCGAGCGGTTTTTTATGCACTATCTCGGAATTTCAAAATACTGGCCATTCCCAACGTATTAGCCCATTGAAAGTCGTACGAGCACAGTTTCGTGAAAAAATGCGACAGTCATAAATTTTGCGCAAAGTCATGCACAAAGTCGAGTTCCGATCGATTTTTCTTGCACCATCGACATATTTCAAAATCCTTGCCATTCCCAACGTATTAGCCCATGGGACATCGGACGAGCATGGTTTCGCGAAAAAATGCGACGGTCTTAAATTTTGCGCAAAGTCTCCTTTCGATCGATTTTTTATGCACTGTCTCAGAATTTCAAAATATTGGCCATTCCCAACGTACTAGCCCATGGGAAGTCGTATAAGCAAGGTTTAACCAAAAAACGCGATGGTCATAAACTTTGCGCATAGTCTCGCTTCGATCTATTTTTCGTGCAACAACTCGGAATTTCAAAATACTGGCCATTCCTAACGTTTTAGACCATAGGAAGTCGTACGAGCACGATTTTGACAAAAAATACGACGGTCATAAATTTTACGCAATGTTTCGTTTCGATCGGTTTTTCATGCACCGTCTCGGAATTTCAAAATACAGGTCATTCCTAATGTATTAGACCTTGGGAAGTTGTATAAGCATGGTTTCACCAAAAAACACAATTGTCATAAACTTTGCGCAAAGTCGCGCATAGTCTCGCTTCGATCTATTTTTCGTGTACCGACTCGGAATTTCAAAATACTGGCCATTCATAACGTTTTAGCCCATGGGAAGTCGTACGAGCTTGGTTTCGCGAAAAAATGCAATGGTCATAAATTTAACGCAATGTTTCGTTTCGATCGATTTGTCATGCACCGTCTCAGAATTTCAAAATACTGGCAATTCCCAACGTACTAGCCCATGGGAAGTCGTATAAGCATGGTTTCACCAAAAAATGCGATGGTCATAAATTTTCAACAAAGTCTCGCTTTTGATCGGTTTTCATGCACCTCTCGAATTTCAAAATACAGGCCATTCCCAATGCATTAGCCCTTGGGAGGTTAAGCATGGTTTCACCAAAAATCGATGGTCATAAACTTTGCAAAGTCGCCGCCTCACTTCGATCTATTTTTCGTGCAACAACTCGGAATTTCAAAATACTGCACATTCCAAATGTTTTAGCCCATGGAAAGTCATATGAGCATGGTTTCGCAAAAAAATGTGACGGTCATAAATTTTATGCAATTTTTCGTGTCGATCGGTTTTTCACGCACCGGCTCGGATTTCAAAATACAGGCCATTCCCAATGTATTAGCCCTTGGGAAGTCGTATAAGCATGGTTTCACCAAAAAACGCGATGGTCATAAACTTTACGCAAAGTCGCGCACAGTCTCGCTTCGATCTATTTTTCGTGCAACAACTCGGAATTTCAAAATACTGGTCATTCCTAACGTTTTAGCCCATGGGAAGTCGTACGAGCATGGTTTCACCAAAAAATGCGATGGTCATAAATTTTACGCAATGTTTATTTCGATCCGTTTTTTATGCACCGTCTCGGAATTTCAAAATACAGGCCTTTCCCAATGTATTAGCCCTTGGGAAGTCGTATAAGCAAGGTTTAACCAAAAAACGCGATGGTCATAAACTTTGCGCAAAGTCGCGCACAGTCTCGCTTCGATCTATTTTTCGTGCAACAACTCGGAATTTCAAAATACTGGCCAAACTAACGTTTTAGCCCATAGGAAGTCGTACGAGCACGATTTCGCCAAAAAATGCGACGGTCATAAATTTTACGCAATGTTTCGTTTCGATCGGTTTTTCATGCACCATCAAGATATTTCAAAATACTTGCCATTCCCAATGTATTAGCCCATGGGACATCCTACGAGCATGGTTTCGTGAAAAAATACGACGGTTATAAATTTTGCACAAAGTCTCCTTTCGATTAGTTTTTCATGCACTATCTCGGAATTTCAAAATACTCACCATTCCCAATGTACTAGCCCATGGGAAGTCGTACGAGCATGGTTTCGCGAAAAAATGTGACGGTCATAAATTTTACGCAATGTTTCGTTTCGATCGGTTTTTCATGCACCGTCTCAGAATTTCAAAATACTGGTCATTCCCAACGTATTAGCCCATTGGAAGTCGTACGAGCACAGTTTCGTGAAAAAATGCGACGGTCATAAACTTTGCGCAAAGTCATGCACAAAGTCGAGTTCTGATCGATTTTTCATGCACCATCAAGTTATTTCAAAATACTTGCCATTCCCAACGTATTAGCCCATGGGACATCGTACGAGCATGGTTTCGCGAAAAAATGCGACGGTCATAAATTTTGCGCAAAGTCTCCTTTCGATCAGTTTTTCATGCACCATCTCGGAATTTCAAAATACAGGTCATTCCCAATGTATTAGCCCATGGAAGTCGACGAGCATGGTTTCGTGAAAACATGCGACGGTCATAAATTTTGCTCAAAGCCTCGTTTTGATCGATTTTTCATGCACCATCTCGGAAATTAAAAATACTGGCCATTCCCAATGTATTAGCCCATGGTAAGTCGTATAAACATGGTTTCACCAAAAAACGCGATGGTCATAAACTTTGCGCAAAATCGTGCACAAAGTCTCGCTTCGATCAATTTTTTGTGTACCGACTCGGAATTTCAAAATACTGGCAATTCGTAACGGATTAGCCCATGGGAAGTAGTACGAGCACGGTTACGTCAAAAAAAGGGACGGTCATCAATTTTGCACAAAGTCTCATTTTTGATCGGTTTTTCGTGCACCGTTTCAGAATTTCAAAATACTGGTCATTACCAACGTATTAGCCCATTGGAGGTTGTAAGAGCATGGTTTCGCGAAGAAATGTGACTGTCATAAATTTTGCGCAAAGTCTCCTTTCGAGCGGTTTTTTATGCACTATCTCGGAATTTCAAAATCGCCATTCCCAACGTATTAGCCCATTGAAAGTCGACGAGCATGTGAAAAATGCGATCATAAATTTTGCAAAGTCATGCACAAAGTCGAGTTCGATCGATTTTCTTGCACCATCGAGATATTTCAAAATCCTTGCCATTCCCAACGTATTAGCCCATGGGAAGTCGGACGAGCATGGTTTCGCCAAAAATGCGACGGTCATAAATTTTGCGCAAAGTCTCCTTTCGATCGATTTTTATGCCGTCTCGAATTTCAAAATACCGCCATTCCCAACGTATTAGCCCATGGGAAGTCGATAAGCATGGTTTAACCAAAAACGCGATGGTCATAAACTTTGCGCATAGTCTCGCTCGATCTATTTTTCGTGCAACAACTCGAATTTCAAAATACTGGCCATTCCTAACGTTTTAGCCCATGGAAGTCGACGAGCATGGTTTCAAAAATGCGACGGTCATAAATTTTACGCAATGTTTCGTTTCGATCGGTTTTCATGCACCGTCTCGAATTTCAAGATCATTCCCAATGTATTAGACCTTGGGAAGTTGTATAAGCATGGTTTCACCAAAAAACACGATGGTCATAAACTTTGCGTAAAGTCGCGCACAGTCTCGCTTCGATCTATTTTTCGTGCAACAACTCGGAATATCAAAATACTGGCCATTCCTAACGTTTTAGCCCATGGGAAGTCGTACGAGCATGGTTTCGCCAAAAAATGCGACGGTCATAAATTTTACGCAATGTTTCGTTTCGATCGATTTTTCAAGCACCGTCTTGGAATTTCAAAATACAGGCCATTCCCAATGTATTAGCCCTTGGGAAGTCGTATAAGCAAGGTTTAACCAAAAAACGCGATGGTCATAAACTTTGCGCACAGTCTCGCTTCGATCTATTTTTCGTGCAACAACTCAGAATTTCAAAATACTGGCCATTCCTAACGTTTTAGCCCATAGGAAGTCGTACAAGCACGATTTCGCCAAAAAATGCGACGGTCATAAATTTTACGCAATGTTTCGCTTCGATCGATTTTTCATGCACCGTCTCGGAATTTCAAAATACAGGTCATTCCTAATGTATTAGCCCTTGGGAAGTTGTATAAGCATGGTTTCACCAATAAACGCGATGGTCATAAACTTTGCGCAAAGTCGCACATAGTCTCGCTTCGATCTATTTTTCGTGCAACAACTCGGAATTTCAAAATACTGGCCATTCCTAACGTTTTAGCCCATGGGAAGTCATACGAGCATGGTTTCGCCAAAAAATACGACGGTCATAAATTTTACGCAATGTTTCGTTTTGATCGGTTTTTCTTGCACCGTCTCAGAATTTCAAAATACTGGTCATTCCCAACGTATTAGCCCATTGGAAGTCGACGAGCATGGTGAAAAATGCGACATAAACTTTGCGCAAAGTCAAGCACAAAGTCGAGTTCCGATCGATTTTTCATACACCATCAAGATATTTCAAAATACTTGCCATTCCCAACGTATTAGCCCATTGGACATCGTACGAGCATGGTTTCGCGAAAAAATGCGACGGTCATAAATTTTGCGCAAAGTCTCCTTTCGATCAGTTTTTCATGCACCATCACGGAATTTCAAAATACTCGCCATTCCCAACGTACTAGCCCATGGGAAGTCGTACGAGCATGGTTTCGTGAAAACATGCGACGGTCATAAATTTTGCTCAAAGTCTCGTTTTGATCGATTTTTCATGCACCATCTTGGAAATTCAAAAGATTGGCCATTCCCAATGTATTAACCCTTGGGAAGTCGTATAAGCATGGTTTCACCAAAGAACGCGATGGTCATAAACTTTGCGCAAAATCATGCACAGACTCTCGCTTCGATCAATTTTTCGTGTACCGTCTCGGAATTTCAAAATACTGGCCATTCGTAACGTATTAGCCCATGGGAAGTCATACGAGCATGGTTACGTCAAAAAAAGAGACGGTCATCAATTTTGCAAAGTCTCGCTTTGATCGGTTTTTGTGCACCGCTTCGAATTTCAAAATCACTCATTAGCAACGATTAGCCCATTGGAAGTTGTACGAGCATGGTTTCGCAAGAAATGTGATATATTTGCGAAAGTCTCCTTTCGATCGATTTTTATGCACTCGAATTTCAAAATACTGGCCATTCCCAACGTACTTGCCCATGGGAAGTGGTACGAGCATTGTTTCATGAAAAAATGCGATGGTCATAAATTTTGCACAAAGTCTCGTTTTGATCGGTTTTTCATGCACCATCTCGGAATTTCAAAATATAGGCCATTCCCATTGTATTAGCCCTTGGGAAGTCGTATAAGCATGGTTTCACCAAAAAACGTGATGGTCATAAACTTTGCGCAAAGTCGTCCACAGTCTCGCTTCGATCTATTTTTTGTGCAACAACTCGGAATTTCAAAATACAAGTCATTCCTAACGTTTTAGCCCATGGGAAGTCGTACGAGCATGTTTTCGTGAAAAAAATGTGACGGTCATAAATTTTACACAAAGTTTCGTTTCGATCGATTTTTCATGCTCGAATTTCAAAATACTCATTCCCAACGTACTAGCCCATTGGAAGTTGTACGAGCATGGTTTCGCGAAAAAATGTTACTGTCATAAATTTTGTGCAACGTCTCGTTTCGATCGGTTTTTCGTCCACCGTCTCAGAATTTCAAAATACCGGTCATTCCCACCGTATTAGCCCATTGGAAGTCGTACGAGTACAGTTTCGTGAAAAAATGCGACGGTCATAAACTTTGCGCAAAGTCGTGCACAAAGTCAAGTTCCGGTCGATTTTTTATGCACCGTCAAGTTATTTCAAAATACTTGTCATTCCCAACATATGAGCCCATGGGAAATCGTACGAGCATGGTTTCGCGAAAAAATGCGACGATCATAAATTTTACGCAAAGTCCCCTTTCGATCAGTTTTTCATGCACCATCTCGGAATTTCAAAAAACTCGCCATTCCCAACGTACTAGCCCATGGGAAGTCGTACGAGCATGGTTACGTCAAAAAAAGAGACGGTCATCAATTTTGCGCAAAGTCTCATTTTGATCGATTTTTCGTGCACCGTTTCGAAATTTCAAAATACTAGCCATTACCAACGTACTAGCCCATGGGAAGTCATATGAGCATGGTTTCATGAAAAAATGGGATTGTCATAAATTTAGCACAAAGTCTCGTTTTGATCGGTTTTTCATGCACCGTCTCGGAATTTCAAAATACAGGCCATTCCCAATGTATTAGCCCTTGGGAAGTCGTATAAGCATGGTTTCACCAAAAAACGTGATGGTCATAAACTTTGCGCAAAGTGGCGCACAGCCTAGCTTCGATCTATTTTTCATGCAACAACTCGGAATTTCAAAATACTAGCCATTCCTGACGTTTTAGCCTATGCGAAGTCGTACGAGCATGGTTTCGCCAAAAAATGCGAAGGTCATAAATTTTACACAATGTTTCGTTTCGACCGGTTTTTCATGCACCGTCTCGGAATTTCAAAATACAGGCCATTCCCAATGTATTAGCCCATGGGAAGTCGTATAAGCATGGTTTCACCAAAAAACGCGATGGTCAAAAAGTTGCGCAAAGTCGCGCACAGTCTCGCTTCGATCTATTTTTCGTGCAACAACTCAGAATTTCAAAATACTGGCCATTCCTAACGTTTTAGCCCATGGGAAGTCGTACGTGCATGGTTTCGCCAAAAAATGCGACGGTTATAAATTTTACGCAATGTTTCGTTTCGATCGGTTTTTCATGCACCGTCTCGAATTTCAAAATACCGGTCATTCCCAACGATTAGCCCATTGGAAGTCGGCATACGCTGGAAAAATGCGACGGTCATAAACTTTGCGAAAGTCATGCACAAAATCGAGTTCGATCGATTTTTCATGCACCATCAAGATAATTCAAAATACTTGCCATTCCCAACGATTAGCCATGGGACATCATACGAGCATGGTTTCGCAAAAATGCGACGGTCAAATTTTGCGAAAGTCTCCTTTCGATCGGTTTTCATGCACCATCTCGAATTTCAAAATACCGCCATTCCCAACGTATTAGCCCATGGAAGTCGACGAGCATGGTTTCGTGAAAAATGCGACGGTCATAAATTTTGCTCAAAGTCTCGCTTTGATCGATTTTTCATGCACCATCTCGAATTTCAAAATACTGGCCATTCCCAATGTATTAGCCCTTGGGAAGTCGTATAAGCATGGTTTCACCAAAAACGCGATGGTCATAAACTTTGCGCAAAATCGTCGTAGTCTCGCTCGATCAATTTTTCAATCGACTCGAATTTCAAAATACGCCATTCATAACGATTAGCCCATGGAAGTCGTCGAGCATGGTTACGCCAAAAAGAGGTCATTAATTTTGCAAAGTCTCGCTTTGATCGGTTTTTCATGCACCGCTTCAATTTTGAAATCGGTCATTACCAACGATTAGCCCATTGGAAGTTGTACGAGCATGGTTTCGCCAAAAATGTGATCATAAATTTTAAGCAAAGTCTCCTTCGATCGGTTTTTATGCACTCTCGAATTTCAAAATACCGCCATTCCCAACGTATTAGCCCATGGGAAGTGGTATGAGCATGGTTTCATGAAAAATGCGACGGTCATAAATTTTGCACAATGTCTCGCTTTGATCGGTTTTCATGCAATCACGAATTTCAAAATACGTGCCATTCCCAATGTATTAGCCCTTGGGAAGTTGTATAAGCATGGTTTCACCAAAAACGAGATGGTCATAAACTGCAAAGTCGCCCTCGCTCGATCTATTTTTCATGCAACAACTCGAATTTCAAAATACTAGCCATTCCTAACGTTTTAGCCCATGGGAAGTCGGACGAGCATGGTTTCGCCAAAAAATGCGACGGTCATAAATTTTATGCAATGTTTCATTTCGATCGGTTTTTGCAGTCTCGAATTTCAAAATATAGGCCATTCCCAATGTATTAGCCCTTGGGAAGTTGTATAAGCATGGTTTCACCAAAACGCGATGGTCATAAACTTTGCTCAAAGTCGCGAGCCTCGCTCGATCTATTTTTCGTGCAACAACTCGAATTTCAAAATATTGGCCATTCCTAACGTTTTAGCCCATGGGAAGTCATACGAGCATGGTTTCACAAAAATGTGACGGTCATAAATTTTACGCAATGTTTCGCTTCGATCGGTTTTTCATGCGTCTCGAATTTCAAAATACCGGTCATTCCCAACGATTAGCCCATTAGAAGTCGTGACGAGCATGCGTGAAAAAATGCGACGGTCATAAACTTTGCTCAAAGTCATGCACAAAGTCGAGTTTCGATCGATTTTTCATGCACCATCAAGATATTTCAGAATACTTGCCATTCCCAACGTATTAGCCCACGGGACATCGTACGAGCATTGTTTCTGAAAAAATGCGACGGTCATAAATTTTACGCAATGTTTCGTTTCGATCGGTTTTTCATGCACCGTCTAGGAATTTCAAAATACGCCATTCCCAACGATTAGCCCATGGAAGTCGACGAGCATGGTTTCATGAAAAATGCGACGGTCATAAATTTTACACAAAGTCTCGCTTTGATCGGTTTTCATGCACCATCTCGAATTTCAAAATGTGCCATTCCCAATGTATTAGCCCTTGGGAAGTCGTATAAGCATGGTTTAACCAAAAAACGCGATGGTCATAAACTTTGTGCAAAGTCCCAGATAGTCTCGCTTCGATCTATTTTTTATGCAACAACTCGGAATTTCAAAATACTAGCCATTCCTAACGTTTTAGCCCATGGGAAGTCGACGAGCATGGTTTCGCCAAAAATGCGACGGTCATAAATTTTACGCAATGTTTCGCTTCGATCGGTTTTTCATGCACTCGAATTTCAAAATCTGGTCATTCCCAACGTAGTAGCCCATTGGAAGTCGTACGAGCACAGTTTCGTGAAAAAATGCGACGGTCATAAACTTTGCGCAAAGTCGTGCACAAAGTCGAGTTCCGATCGATTTTTCATGCACCGTCAAGATATTTCAAAATACTTGTCATTACCAACGTATTAGCCCATGTGACGTCGACGAGCATGGTTTCCAAAAAATGGGACGGTCATAAATTTTGCGCAAAGTGACCTTTCGATCGGTTTTTCATGCACCATCTCGGAATTTCAAAATACTCGCCATTGCCAACGTACTAGCCCATGGGAAGTCGTACGAGCATGGTTTTATGAAAACATGCGACGGTCATAAATTTTGCTCAAAGTCTCGTTTTGATCGATTTTTCATGCACCATCTCCATATTCAAAATACTGGCCATTCCCAATGTATTAGCCCTTGGGAAGTCGTATAAGCATGGTTTCACCAAAAAACGCGATGGTCATAAACTTTGCGTAAAATCGTGCACAGTCTCATTTCGATCTATTTTTCGTGTACCGACTCGAATTTCAAAATCGCCATTCAGAACGTATTAGCCCAAGGGAAGTCGACGAGCATGGTTACGCCAAAAAAGACGGTCATCAATTTTGCGCAAAGTCTCGCTTTGATCGGTTTTCGCACCGCTCGAATTTCAAAATACGGTCATTCCAACGTATTAGCCCATTGGAAGTTGTACGAGCATGGTTGCGCGAAGAAATATGACTGTCATAAATTTTGCGCAAAGTCTCCTTTCGATCGGTTTTTCATGCACCATCTCAGAATGTCAAAATACTCGCCATTCCCAACGTACTAGCCCATGGGAAGTCGTACGAGCATGGTTTCGTGAAAAATGCATCATAAATTTTGCTCAAAGTCTCATTTTTTTTCATGCACCATCTCGAATTTCAAAATCGCCATTCCCAATGTATTAGCCCTTGGGAAGTCGATAAGCATGGTTTCACCAAAAACGTGATGGTCATAAACTTTGCGCAAAATCGCAGTCTCGCTTGATCAATTTTTCGTACCACTCGAATTTCAAAATATTGGCCATTCCAACGTATTAGCCCATGGGAAGTAGTACGAGCATGGTTACGTCAAAAAAAGAGATGGTCATAAATTTTGCGCAAAGTCTCGTTTTGATCGGTTTTTCATGCACCATCTCCATATTCAAAATACTGGCCATTCCCAATGTATTAGCCCTTGGGAAGTCGTATAAGCATGGTTTCACCAAAAAATGCGATGGTCATAAATTTTACGCAATGTTTCGTTTCGATCGGTTTTTCATGCACGCTCGAATTTCAAAATACAGGCCATTCCCAATGTATTAGCCCTTGGGAAGTCGATAAGCATGGTTTCACCAAAAACGCGATGGTCATAAACTTTGCGCAAAGTCGCCTCGCTCGATCTATTTTTCGCTCAACAACTCGAATTTCAAAATACGCCATTCCTAACGTTTTAGCCCATGGGAAGTCGTACGAGCATGGTTTCGCCAAAAAATGCGACGGTCATAAATTTTACGCAATGTTTCGCTTCGATCGGTTTTTCATGCACCGCCTCGAATTTCAAAATACCCATTCCCAATGTATTAGCCATTGGGAAGTCGATAAGCATGGTTTGACCAAAAAACGCGATGGTCATAAACTTTGCACAAAGTCGCGCGCCTCGCTCGATCTATTTTTCGTGCAACAACTCGAATTTCAAAATACGCCATTCCTAACGTTTTAGCCCATGGGAAGTCGACGAGCATGGTTTCGCCAAAAATACGGTCATAAATTTTACGCAATGTTTCGCTTCAATTTTTCATGCACCGTCTCGAATTTCAAAATACAGGCCATTCCCAATGTATTAGCCCTTGGGAAGTCGATAAGCATGGTTTCACCAAAACGCGATGGTCATAAACTTTGCGCAAAGTCGCGCCTCGCTCGATCTATTTTTCGCAACAACTCGAATTTCAAAATATGGCCATTCCTAACGTTTTAGCCCATGGGAAGTCATACGAGCATGGTTTCGCAAAAATGTGACGGTCATAAATTTTACGCAATGTTTCGCTTCGATCGGTTTTCATGCACCGTCTCGAATTTCAAATATCGGTCATTCCCAACGTATTAGCCCATTGGAAGTCGACGAGCATGGTTTCGTGAAAAATGACGGTCATAAACTTTGTGCAAAGTCATGCACAAAGTCGAGTTCGATCGATTTTTCATGCACCATCAAGAATTTCAAAATACTTGCCATTCCCAATGTATTAGCCCATGGGACATCGTCGAGCATGGTTTCGCAGCGCCACTCTCGCTTCGATCTATTTTTCGTGCAACAACTCGAAATTTCAAAATACTGGCCATTCCTAACGTTTTAGCCCATGGGAAGTCGTACGAGCATGGTTTCACCAAAAAATGCGACGGTCATAAATTTTACACAATGTTTATTTCTATCCGTTTTTCATGCACCGTCTCGGAATTTCAAAATACAGGCCACTCCCAATGTATTAGCCCTTGGGAAGTCGTATAAGCAAGGTTTAACCAAAAAACGCGATGGTCATAAACTTTGCGCAAAGTCGCGCACAGTCTCGCTTCGATCTATTTTTCGTGCAACAACTCGAAATTTCAAAATACTGGCCATTACTAACGTTTTAGCCCATAGGAAGTCGTACGAGCACGATTTCGCCAAAAAATGTGACGGTCATAAATTTTTCGCAATGTTTCGTTTCGATCGGTTTTTCATGCACCGTCTAGGAATTTCAAAATACAGGTCATTCCTAATGTATTAGCCCTTGGGAAGTTCTATAAGCATGGTTTCACCCAAAAACGCGATGGTCATAAACTTTGCGCAAAGTCGCGTACAGTCTCGGTTCGATCTATTTTTCGTGCAACAACTCGAAATTTCAAAATACTGGCCATTCCTAACGTTTTAGCCCATGGGAAGTCGTACGAGCATGGTTTCGCGAAAAAATGTGACAGTCATAAATTTTACGCAATGTTTTGTTTCGATCGATTTTTCATGCACCGTCTCAGAATTTCAAAATACTGGTCATTCCCAACGTATTAGCCCATTGGAAGTCATACGAGCACAGTTTCGTGAAAAAATACGACGGTCATAAACTTTGCGCAAAGTCATGCACAAAGTCGAGTTCTGATCGATTTTTCATGCACCATCAAGTTATTTCAAAATACTTGCCATTCCCAACGTATTAGCCCATGGGACATCGTACGAGCATGGTTTCGCGAAAAAATGCGACGGTCATAAATTTTGCGCAAAGTCTCCTTTCGATCAGTTTTTCATGCACCATCTCGGAATTTCAAAATACTCGCCATTCCCAACGTACAAGCCCATGGGAAGTCGTACGAGCATGGTTTCGTGAAAACATGCGACGGTCATAAATTTTGCTCAAAGCCTCGTTTTGATCGATTTTTCATGCACCATCTCGGAAATTAAAAATACTGGCCATTCCCAATGTATTAGCCCATGGTAAGTCATATAAGCATGGTTTCACCAAAAAACGCGATGGTCATAAACTTTGCGCAAAATCGTGCACAAAGTCTCGCTTCGATCAATTTTTTGTGTACCGACTCGGAATTTCAAAATACTGGCAATTCGTAACGTATTAGCCCATGGGAAGTAGTACGAGCACGGTTACGTCAAAAAAAGAGACGGTCATCAATTTTGCGCAAAGTCTCATTTTTGATCGGTTTTTCGTGCACCGTTTCAAAATACTGGTCATTACCAACGTATTAGCCCATTGGAGGTTGTAAGAGCATGGTTTCGCGAAGAAATGTGACTGTCATAAATTTTGCGCAAAGTCTCCTTTCGAGCGGTTTTTTATGCACTATCTCGGAATTTCAAAATACTGGCCATTCCCAACGTATTAGCCCATTGAAAGTCGTACGAGCATGGTTTCATGAAAAATCGGATCATAAATTTTGCAAAGTCATGCACAAAGTCGAGTTCGATCGATTTTCTTGCACCATCGACATATTTCAAAATCCTTGCCATTCCCAACGTATTAGCCCATGGGACATCGGACGAGCATGGTTTCGCGAAAAATGCGACGGTCTTAAATTTTGCGCAAAGTCTCCTTTCGATCGATTTTTTATGCACTGTCTCAGAATTTCAAAATACTGGCCATTCCCAACGTACTAGCCCATGGGAAGTCGTATAAGCAAGGTTTAACCAAAAAACGCGATGGTCATAAACTTTGCGCATAGTCTCGCTTCGATCTATTTTTCGTGCAACAACTCGGAATTTCAAAATACTGGCCATTCCTAACGTTTTAGCCCATAGGAAGTCGTACGAGCACGATTTCGCCGAAAAATGCGACGGTCATAAATTTTACGCAATGTTTCGTTTCGATCAGTTTTTCATGCACCGTCTCGGAATTTCAAAATACAGGTCATTCCTAATGTATTAGACCTTGGGAAGTTGTATAAGCATGGTTTCACCAAAAAACACAATTGTCATAAACTTTGCGCAAAGTCGCGCATAGTCTCGCTTCGATCTATTTTTCGTGTACCGACTCGGAATTTCAAAATACTGGCCATTCATAACGTTTTAGCCCATGGGAAGTCGTACGAGCTTGGTTTCGCGAAAAAATGCAATGGTCATAAATTTAACGCAATGTTTCGTTTCGATCGATTTTTCATGCACCGTCTCAGAATTTCAAAATACTGGCAATTCCCAACGTACTAGCCCATGGGAAGTCGTATAAGCATGGTTTCACCAAAAAATGCGATGGTCATAAATTTTCAACAGAGTCACGTTTTGATCGGTTTTTCATGCACCGTCTCGGAATTTCAAAATACAGGCCATTCCCAATGCATTAGCCCTTGGGAGGTTGTATAAGCATGGTTTCACGAAAAAATGCGATGGTCATAAACTTTGCGCAAAGTCGCGCACAGTCTCACTTCGATCTATTTTTCGTGCAACAACTCGGAATTTCAAAATACTGCACATTCCAAATGTTTTAGCCCATGGAAAGTCATATGAGCATGGTTTCGCAAAAAAATGTGACGGTCATAAATTTTATGCAATTTTTCGTGTCGATCGGTTTTTCATGCCCTCGAATTTCAAAATACAGGCCATTCCCAATGTATTAGCCCTTGGGAAGTCGATAAGCATGGTTTCACCAAAAGCGATGGTCATAAACTTTACGCAAAGTCGCGCTCGCTCGATCTATTTTTCGTGCAACAACTCGGAATTTCAAAATACTGGTCATTCCTAACGTTTTAGCCCATGGGAAGTCGTACGAGCATGGTTTCACCAAAAAATGCGATGGTCATAAATTTTACGCAATGTTTATTTCGATCCGTTTTTTATGCACCGTCTCGGAATTTCAAAATACAGGCCTTTCCCAATGTATTAGCCCTTGGGAAGTCGTATAAGCAAGGTTTAACCAAAAAACGCGATGGTCATAAACTTTGCGCAAAGTCGCGCACAGTCTCGCTTCGATCTATTTTTCGTGCAACAACTCGGAATTTCAAAATACTGGCCAAACTAACGTTTTAGCCCATAGGAAGTCGTACGAGCACGATTTCGCCAAAAAAATGCGACGGTCATAAATTTTACGCAATGTTTCGTTTCGATCGGTTTTTCATGCACCATCAAGATATTTCAAAATACTTGCCATTCCCAATGTATTAGCCCATGGGACATCCTACGAGCATGGTTTCGTGAAAAAATACGACGGTTATAAATTTTGCACAAAGTCTCCTTTCGATTAGTTTTTCATGCACTATCTCGGAATTTCAAAATACTCACCATTCCCAATGTACTAGCCCATGGGAAGTCGTACGAGCATGGTTTCGCGAAAAAATGTGACGGTCATAAATTTTACGCAATGTTTCGTTTCGATCGGTTTTTCATGCACCGTCTCAGAATTTCAAAATACTGGTCATTCCCAACGTATTAGCCCATTGGAAGTCGTACGAGCACAGTTTCGTGAAAAAATGCGACGGTCATAAACTTTGCGCAAAGTCATGCACAAAGTCGAGTTCTGATCGATTTTTCATGCACCATCAAGTTATTTCAAAATACTTGCCATTCCCAACGTATTAGCCATGGGACATCGTCGAGCATGGTTTCGAAAAAATGCGGCGGTCATAAATTTCGCAAAGTCTCCTTTCGATCGGTTTTCATGCACCATCTCGAATTTCAAAATACTCGCCATTCCCAACGTACAAGCCCATGGGAAGTCGTACGAGCATGGTTTCGTGAAAACATACGACGGTCATAAATATTGCTCAAAGCCTCGTTTTGATCGATTTTTCATGCACCATCTCGGAAATTAAAAATACTGGCCATTCCCAATGTATTAGCCCATGGTAAGTCGTATAAACATGGTTTCACCAAAAAACGCGATGGTCATAAACTTTGCGCAAAATCGTGCACAAAGTCTCGCTTCGATCAATTTTTTGTGTACCGACTCGGAATTTCAAAATACTGGCAATTCGTAACGGATTAGCCCATGGGAAGTAGTACGAGCACGGTTACGTCAAAAAAAGGGACGGTCATCAATTTTGCACAAAGTCTCATTTTTGATCGGTTTTTCGTGCACCGTTTCAGAATTTCAAAATACTGGTCATTACCAACGTATTAGCCCATTGGAGGTTGTAAGAGCATGGTTTCGCGAAGAAATGTGACTGTCATAAATTTTGCGCAAAGTCTCCTTTCGAGCGGTTTTTTATGCACTATCTCGGAATTTCAAAATACTGGCCATTCCCAACGTATTAGCCCATTGAAAGTCGTACGAGCACAGTTTCGTGAAAAAATGCGACAGTCATAAATTTTGCGCAAAGTCATGCACAAAGTCGAGTTCCGATCGATTTTTCTTGCACCATCGAGATATTTCAAAATCCTTGCCATTCCCAACGTATTAGCCCATGGGACATCGGACGAGCATGGTTTCGCGAAAAAATGCGACGGTCTTAAATTTTGCGCAAAGTCTCCTTTCGATCGATTTTTTATGCACTGTCTCAGAATTTCAAAATACTGGCCATTCCCAACGTACTAGCCCATGGGAAGTCGTATAAGCAAGGTTTAACCAAAAAACGCGATGGTCATAAACTTTGCGCATAGTCTCGCTTCGATCTATTTTTCGTGCAACAACTCGGAATTTCAAAATACTGGCCATTCCTAACGTTTTAGCCCATAGGAAGTCGTACGAGCACGATTTCGTCGAAAAATGCGACGGTCATAAATTTTACGCAATGTTTCGTTTCGATCAGTTTTTCATGCACCGTCTCGGAATTTCAAAATACAGGTCATTCCTAATGTATTAGACCTTGGGAAGTTGTATAAGCATGGTTTCACCAAAAAACACGATGGTCATAAACTTTGCGTAAAGTCGCGCACAGTCTCGCTTCGATCTATTTTTCGTGCAACAACTCGGAATATCAAAATACTGGCCATTCCTAACGTTTTAGCCCATGGGAAGTCGTACGAGCATGGTTTCGCCAAAAAATGCGACGGTCATAAATTTTACGCAATGTTTCGTTTCGATCGATTTTTCAAGCACCGTCTTGGAATTTCAAAATACAGGCCATTCCCAATGTATTAGCCCTTGGGAAGTCGTATAAGCAAGGTTTAACCAAAAAACGCGATGGTCATAAACTTTGCGCACAGTCTCGCTTCGATCTATTTTTCGTGCAACAATTCAGAATTTCAAAATACTGGCCATTCCTAACGTTTTAGCCCATAGGAAGTCGTACGAGCACGATTTCGCCAAAAAATGCGACGGTCATAAATTTTACGCAATGTTTCGCTTCGATCGATTTTTCATGCACCGTCTCGGAATTTCAAAATACAGGTCATTCCTAATGTATTAGCCCTTGGGAAGTTGTATAAGCATGGTTTCACCAATAAACGCGATGGTCATAAACTTTGCGCAAAGTCGCGCACAGTCTCGCTTCGATCTATTTTTCGTGCAACAACTCGGAATTTCAAAATACTGGCCATTCCTAACGTTTTAGCCCATGGGAAGTCATACGAGCATGGTTTCGCCAAAAAATACGACGGTCATAAATTTTACGCAATGTTTCGTTTTGATCGGTTTTTCTTGCACCGTCTCAGAATTTCAAAATACTGGTCATTCCCAACGTATTAGCCCATTGGAAGTCGTACGAGCACAGTTTCGTGAAAAAATGCGACGGTCATAAACTTTGCGCAAAGTCAAGCACAAAGTCGAGTTCCGATCGATTTTTCATACACCATCAAGATATTTCAAAATACTTGCCATTCCCAACGTATTAGCCCATTGGACATCGTACGAGCATGGTTTCGCGAAAAAATGCGACGGTCATAAATTTTGCGCAAAGTCTCCTTTCGATCAGTTTTTCATGCACCATCACGGAATTTCAAAATACTCGCCATTCCCAACGTACTAGCCCATGGGAAGTCGTACGAGCATGGTTTCGTGAAAACATGCGACGGTCATAAATTTTGCTCAAAGTCTCGTTTTGATCGATTTTTCATGCACCATCTTGGAAATTCAAAAGATTGGCCATTCCCAATGTATTAACCCTTGGGAAGTCGTATAAGCATGGTTTCACCAAAGAACGCGATGGTCATAAACTTTGCGCAAAATCATGCACAGACTCTCGCTTCGATCAATTTTTCGTGTACCGTCTCGGAATTTCAAAATACTGGCCATTCGTAACGTATTAGCCCATGGGAAGTCATACGAGCATGGTTACGTCAAAAAAAGAGACGGTCATCAATTTTGCGCAAAGTCTCGTTTTGATCGGTTTTTTGTGCACCGTTTCAGAATTTCAAAATACTGGTCATTAGCAACGTATTAGCCCATTGGAAGTTGTACGAGCATGGTTTCGCGAAGAAATGTGACTGTCATAAATTTTGCGCAAAGTCTCCTTTCGATCGATTTTTTATGCACTGTCTCGAAATTTCAAAATACTGGCCATTCCCAACGTACTTGCCCATGGGAAGTGGTACGAGCATTGTTTCATGAAAAAATGCGATGGTCATAAATTTTGCACAAAGTCTCGTTTTGATCGGTTTTTCATGCACCATCTCGGAATTTCAAAATATAGGCCATTCCCATTGTATTAGCCCTTGGGAAGTCGTATAAGCATGGTTTCACCAAAAAACGTGATGGTCATAAACTTTGCGCAAAGTCGTCCTCGCTTGATCTATTTTTGTGCAACAACTCGAATTTCAAAATACAAGTCATTCCTAACGTTTTAGCCCATGGGAAGTCGTACGAGCATGTTTTCGTGAAAAAAATGTGACGGTCATAAATTTTACACAAAGTTTCGTTTCGATCGATTTTTCATGCACCGTCTCAGAATTTCAAAATACTGGTCATTCCCAACGTACTAGCCCATTGGAAGTTGTACGAGCATGGTTTCGCGAAAAAATGTTACTGTCATAAATTTTGTGCAACGTCTCGTTTCGATCGGTTTTTCGTCCGCTCGAATTTCAAAATACCGCCATTCCGTATTAGCCCATTGGAAGTCGTCGAGTTTTGAAAAATGCGACGGTCATAAACTTTGCGCAAAGTCGTGCACAAAGTCAAGTTCCGGTCGATTTTTTATGCACCGTCAAGTTATTTCAAAATACTTGTCATTCCCAACATATGAGCCCATGGGAAATCGTACGAGCATGGTTTCGCAAAAATGCGATCATAAATTTTGAAAGTCCCCGATCGTTTTCATGCACCATCTCGGAATTTCAAAAACTCGCCATTCCCAACGTACTAGCCATGGGAAGTCGTACGAGCATGGTTACGTCAAAAAAAGAGACGGTCATCAATTTTGCGCAAAGTCTCATTTTGCTCGGTTTTTCATGCACCGTTTCATAATTTCAAAATACTAGCCATTACCAACGTACTAGCCCATGGGAAGTCATATGAGCATGGTTTCATGAAAAAATGCGATTGTCATAAATTTAGCACAAAGTCTCGTTTTGATCGGTTTTTCATGCACCGTCTCGGAATTTCAAAATACAGGCCATTCCCAATGTATTAGCCCTTGGGAAGTCGTATAAGCATGGTTTCACCAAAACGTGATGGTCATAAACTTTTGCAAAGTCTCGCCTTCGATCTATTTTTCATGCAACAACTCGAATTTCAAAATACTAGCCATTCCTAACGTTTTAGCTCGGAAATCGAGCATGGTTTCGCCAAAAATGCGAAGGTCATAAATTTTACACAATGTTTCGTTCGATCGGTTTTTCATGCTCTCGAATTTCAAAATACGGCCATTCCCAATGTATTAGCCCATGGGAAGTCGTATAAGCATGGTTTCACCAAAAACGCGATGGTCATAAAGTTGCGCAAAGTCGCCGTCTCGCTTCGATCTATTTTTCGTGCAACAACTCGAATTTCAAAATACTGGCCATTCCTAACGTTTTAGCCCATGGGAAGTCGTACGTGCATGGTTTCGCCAAAAAATGCGACGGTTATAAATTTTACGCAATGTTTCGTTTCGATCGGTTTTTCATGCACCGTCTCAGAATTTCAAAATACTGGTCATTCCCAACGTATTAGCCCATTGGAAGTCGTACGAGCACAGTTTCGTGAAAAAATGCGACGGTCATAAACTTTGCGCAAAGTCATGCACAAAATCGAGTTCCGATCGATTTTTCATGCACCATCAAGATAATTCAAAATACTTGCCATTCCCAACGTATTAGCCAATGGGACATCATACGAGCATGGTTTCGCGAAAAAATGCGACGGTCAGAAATTTTGCGCAAAGTCTCCTTTCGATCAGTTTTTCATGCACCATCTCGGAATTTCAAAATACTCGCCATTCCCAACGTACTAGCCCATGGGAAGTCGTACGAGCATGGTTTCGTGAAAACATGCGACGGTCATAAATTTTGCTCAAAGTCTCGTTTTGATCGATTTTTCTTGCACCATCTCGGAAATTCAAAATACTGGTCATTCCCAATGTATTAGCCCTTGGGAAGTCGTATAAGCATGGTTTCACCAAAGAACGCGATGGTCATAAACTTTGCGCAAAATCGTGCACAGAGTCTCGCTTCGATCAATTTTTCATGTACTGACTCGGAATTTCAAAATACTGGCCATTCATAACGTATTAGCCCATGGGAAGTCGTCTGAGCATGGTTACGTCAAAAAAAGAGACGGTCATTAATTTTGCGCAAAGTCTCGTTTTAATCGGTTTTTCATGCACCGTTTCAGAATTTTGAAATACTGGTCATTACCAACGTATTAGCCCATTGGAAGTTGTACGAGCATGGTTTCGCGAAGAAATGTGACTGTCATAAATTTTAAGCAAAGTCTCCTTTCGATCGGTTTTTTATGCACTGTCTCGGAATTTCAAAATACCGGCCATTCCCAACGTACTAGCCCATGGGAAGTGGTATGAGCATGGTTTCATGAAAAAATGCGACGGTCATAAATTTTGCACAATGTCTCGTTTTGATCAGTTTTTCATGCACCGTCACGGAATTTCAAAATACAGGCCATTCCCAATGTATTAGCCCTTGGGAAGTTGTATAAGCATGGTTTCACCAAAAAACGAGATGGTCATAAACTTTGCGCAAAGTCGCGCACAGTCTCGCTTCGATCTATTTTTCATGCAACAACTCGGAATTTCAATATACTAGCCATTCCTAACGTTTTAGCCCATGGGAAGTCGTACGAGCATGGTTTCGCCAAAAAATGCGACGGTCATAAATTTTACGCAATGTTTCATTTCGATCGGTTTTTCGTGCACCGTCTCGGAACTTCAAAATATAGGCCATTCCCAATGTATTAGCCCTTGGGAAGTTGTATAAGCATGGTTTCACCAAAAAACGCGATGGTCATAAACTTTGCTCAAAGTCGCGCACAGTCTCGCTTCGATCTATTTTTCGTGCAACAACTCGTAATTTCAAAATATTGGCCATTCCTAACGTTTTAGCCCAAGGGAAGTCATACGGGCATGGTTTCGCGAAAAAATGTGACGGTCATAAATTTTACGCAATGTTTCGTTTCGATCGGTTTTTCATGCGCCGTCTCAGAATTTCAAAATACTGGTCATTCCCAACGTATTAGCCCATTAGAAGTCGTACGAGCACAGTTTCGTGAAAAAATGCGACGGTCATAAACTTTGCGCAAAGTCGTGCACAAAGTCGAGTTCCGATCGATTTTTCATGCACCATCAAGATATTTCAAAATACTTGCCATTCCCAACGTATTAGCCCATGGGACATCGTACGAGCATGGTTTCGCAAAAAAATGCGACGGTCATAAATTTTGCGCAATGTCTCCTTTCGATCAGTTTTTCATGCACCATCTCGGAATATCAAAATACTGGCCATTCCCAACGTACTAGCCCATGGAAAGTCGTACGAGCATGGTTTCATGAAAAAATGCGACGGTCATAAATTTTGCACAAAGTCTCGTTTTGATCGGTTTTTCATGCACCATCTCGAAATTTCAAAATACAGGCCATTCCCAATGTATTAGCCCTTGGGAAGTCGTATAAGCATGGTTTAACCAAAAAACGCGATGGTCATAAACTTTGTGCAAAGTCCCGGATAGTCTCGCTTCGATCTATTTTTTATGCAACAACTCGGAATTTCAAAATACTAGCCATTCCTAACGTTTTAGACCATGGGAAGTCGTACGAGCATGGTTTCGCCAAAAAATGCGACGGTCATAAATTTTACGCAATGTTTCGTTTCGATCGGTTTTTCATGCACAGTCTCAGAATTTCAAAATACTGGTCATTCCCAACGTAGTAGCCCATTGGAAGTCGTACGAGCACAGTTTCGTGAAAAAATGCGACGGTCATAAACTTTGCGCAAAGTCGTGCACAAAGTCGAGTTCCGATCGATTTTTCATGCACCGTCAAGATATTTCAAAATACTTGTCATTACCAACGTATTAGCCCATGGGACATCGTACGAGCATGGTTTCGCGAAAAAATGGGACGGTCATAAATTTTGCGCAAAGTCACCTTTCGATCGGTTTTTCATGCACCATCTCGGAATTTCAAAATACTCACCATTGCCAACGTACTAGCCCATGGGAAGTCGTACGAGCATGGTTTTATGAAAACATGCGACGGTCATAAATTTTGCTCAAAGTCTCGTTTTGATCGATTTTTCATGCACCATCTCCATATTCAAAATACTGGCCATTCCCAATGTATTAGCCCTTGGGAAGTCGTATAAGCATGGTTTCACCAAAAAACGCGATGGTCATAAACTTTGCGTAAAATCGTGCACAGTCTCGTTTCGATCTATTTTTCGTGTACCGACTCGAAATTTCAAAATACTGGCCATTCGTAACGTATTAGCCCAAGGGAAGTCGTACGAGCATGGTTACGTCAAAAAAAAAGACGGTCATCAATTTTGCGCAAAGTCTCGTTTTGATCGGTTTTTCGTGCACCGTTTCAGAATTTCAAAATACTGGTCATTACCAACGTATTAGCCCATTGGAAGTTGTACGAGCATGGTTGCGCGAAGAAATATGACTGTCATAAATTTTGCGCAAAGTCTCCTTTCGATCGGTTTTTCATGCACCATCTCAGAATGTCAAAATACTCGCCATTCCCAACGTACTAGCCCATGGGAAGTCGTACGAGCATGGTTTCGTGAAAACATGCAACAGTCATAAATTTTGCTCAAAGTCTCATTTTGATCGATTTTTCATGCACCATCTCGGAAATTAAAAATACTGGCCATTCCCAATGTATTAGCCCTTGGGAAGTCGCATAAGGATGGTTTCACCAAAAAACGTGATGGTCATAAACTTTGCGCAAAATCGTGCACAGAGTCTCGCTTCGATCAATTTTTCGTGTACCACTCGGAATTTCAAAATATTGGCCATTCGTAACGTATTAGCCCATGGGAAGTAGTACGAGCATGGTTACGTCAAAAAAAGAGATGGTCATCAATTTTGCGCAAAGTCTCGTTTTGATCGGTTTTTCATGCACCATCTCCATATTCAAAATACTGGCCATTCCCAATGTATTAGCCCTTGGGAAGTCGTATAAGCATGGTTTCACCAAAAAATGCGATGGTCATAAATTTTACGCAATGTTTCGTTTCGATCGGTTTTTCATGCACCGTCTCGGAATTTCAAAATACAGGCCATTCCCAATGTATTAGCCCTTGGGAAGTCGTATACACATGGTTTCACCAAAAAACGCGATGGTCATAAACTTTGCGCAAAGTCGTGCACAGTCTCGCTTCGATCTATTTTTCGTTCAACAACTCGAATTTCAAAATACTGGCCATTCCTAACGTTTTAGCCCATGGGAAGTCGACGAGCATGGTTTCGCCAAAAATCGACGGTCATAAATTTTACGCAATGTTTCGCTTCGATCGGTTTTTCAGTCTCGAATTTCAAAATACCATTCCCAATGTATTAGCCATTGGGAAGTCGATAAGCATGGTTTGACCAAAAACGCGATGGTCATAAACTTTGCACAAAAGTCTCGCTTCGATCTATTTTTCGTGCAACAACTCGAATTTCAAAATACGCCATTCCTAACGTTTTAGCCCATGGGAAGTCGACGAGCATGGTTTCGCCAAAAATGCGATCATAAATTTTACGCAATGTTTCGTTTCAATCGGTTTTTCATGCACCGTCTCGAATTTCAAAATCAGGCCATTCCCAATGTATTAGCCCTTGGGAAGTCGATAAGCATGGTTTCACCAAAAAGCGATGGTCATAAACTTTGCAAAGTCGCGCAGTCTCGATCTATTTTTTGCAACAACTCGAATTTCAAAATCTGGCCATTCCTAACGTTTTAGCCCATGGGAAGTCATACGAGCATGGTTTCGAAAAATGTGACGGTCATAAATTTTACGCAATGTTTCGTTCGATCGGTTTTCATGCACCGTCTCGAATTTCAAATCTTGGTCATTCCCAACGTATTAGCCCATTGGAAGTCGTACGAGCATAGTTTCGTGAAAAAATGTGACGGTCATAAACTTTGTGCAAAGTCATGCACAAAGTCGAGTTCCGATCGATTTTTCATGCACCATCAAGATATTTCAAAATACTTACCATTCCCAATGTATTAGCCCATGGGACATCGTACGAGCATGGTTTCGTGAAAAAATGCGACGGTCATAAATTTTGCGCAAAGTCTCCTTTCGATCGGTTTCTCATGCACCATCTCGAATTTCAAAATACTCGCCATTCCCAACGTATTAGCCCATGGGAAGTCGTCGAGCATGGTTTCGTGAAAACAGCGGTCATAAATTTTGCTCAAAGTCTCATTTTGATCGATTTTCATGCACCATCTCGAATTTCAAAATGGCCATTCCCAATGTATTAGCCCTTGGGAAGTCGTAAGCATGGTTTCACCAAAACGTGATGGTCATAAACTTTGCGCAAAATCGTGCCGTCTCGATCAATTTTTGTACCACTCGAATTTCAAAATATTGGCCATTCAACGTATTAGCCCATGGGAAGTACAAGCATGGTTTACGTCAAAAAGAGATGGTCATCAATTTTGCGCAAAGTCTCGTTTTGATCGGTTTTTCATGCACCATCTCCATATTCAAAATACTGGCCATTCCCAATGTATTAGCCCTTGGGAAGTCGTATAAGCATGGTTTCACCAAAAAATGCGATGGTCATAAATTTTACGCAATGTTTCGTTTCGATCGGTCTTTCATGCACCGTCTCGGAATTTCAAAATACAGGCCATTCCCAATGTATTAGCCCTTGGGAAGTCGTATAAGCATAGTTTCATGAAAAAACACGATGGTCATAAACTTTGCGCAAAGTCGTCCACAGTCTCGCTTCGATCTATTTTTCATGCAACATGTCGAAATTTTAAAATACAGGTCATTCCTAACGTTTTAGCCCATGGGAAGTCGTACAAGCATGTTTTCGCGAAAAAATGTGACGGTCATAAATTTTACGCAATGTTTCGTTTCGATCGGTTTTTCATGCACCATCTCAGAATTTCAAAATACCTGTCATTCCGAACGTATTAGCCCATTGGAAGTCGTACGAGCACAGTTTCGTGAAAAAATGTGACGGCCATAAACTTTGCGCAAAGTTGTGCACAAAGTTGAGTTCTGGTCGATTTTTCATGCACCGTCAAGATATTTCAAAATACTTGTCACTCCCAACGTATTAGCCCATGGGTCATCATACGAGCATGGTTTCGCGAAAAAATGCGACGATCATAAATTTTGTGCAAAGTCCCCATTCGATCAGTTTTTCATGCACCATCTCGGAATTTCAAAAAACTCGCCATTCCCAACGTACTAGCCCATGGGAAGTCGTACGAGCATGGTTACGTCAAAAAAAGAGACGGTCATCAATTTTGCGCAAAGTCTCGTTTTGATCAGTTTTTCGTGCACCGTTTCGAAATTTCAAAATACTGGCCATTCCCAACGTACTAGCCCATGGGAAGTCATACGAGCATGGTTTCATGAAAAAATGCGATGGTCATAAATTTTGGACAAAGTCTCGTTTTGATCGGTTTTTTAAGCACCGTCTCGGAATTTCAAAATACAGGCCATTCCCAATGTATTAGCCCTTGGGAAGTCGTATAAGCATGGTTTCACCCAAAAATGCGATGGTCATAAACTTTGCGCAAAGTCGCGCACAGTCTCGCTTCAATCTATTTTTCGTGCAACAACTCGGAATTTCAAAATACTGGCCATTCTTAACGTTTTAGCCCATGGGAAGTCGTACGAGCATGGTTTCACGAAAAAATGTGACGGTCATAAATTTTACGCAATGTTTCGTTTCTATTGGTTTTTCAGGCACCGTCTCAGAATTTCGAAATACTGGTCATTCCCAACGTATTAGCCCATTGGAAGTCGTACGAGCACAGTTTCGTGAAAAAATGCGCAAAGTCGTGCACAAAGTCGAGTTCCGATCGATTTTTCATGCACCGTCAAGATATTTCAAAATACTTGCCATTCCCAACGTATTAACCCATGGCACATCGTACGAGCATGATTTCGAGAAAAAATGCAACGGTCATAAATTTTGCGTAAAGTCTACTTTCGATCGGTTTTTCGTGCACCGTTTCAGAATTTCAAAATACTGGTCATTACCAACGTATTAGCCCATTGGAAGTTGTACGAGCATGGTTTCGCGAAAAAATGTGACTGTCATAAATTTTGGGCAAAGTCTCCTTTCGATCGGTTTTTTATGCACTGTCTCGGAATTTCAAAATACTGTCCATTCCCAACGTACTAGCCCATGGGAAGTGGTACGAGCATGGTTTCATAAAAAAATGCGATGGTCATAAATTTTGCACAAAGTCTCGTATTGATCGATTTTTCATGCATCGTCTCAGAATTTCAAAATACAGGCCATTCCTAATGTATTAGCAGCCCTTGGAAAGGCGTATAAGCATGGTTTCACCAAAAAACGCGATGGTCATAAACTTTGCGCAAAGTTGCGCACAATCTCGCTTCGATCTATTTTTCGTGCAACAACTCGGAATTTCAAAATACTGGCCATTCCTAACGTTTTAGCACATGGGAACTCGTACGAGCATGGTTTCTCCAAAAAATGCGACGGTCGTAAATTTTACGCAATGTTTCGTTTCGATCGGTTTTTCATGCACCGTCTCGGAATTTCAAAATACAGGCCATTCCCAATGTATTAGCCCTTGGGAAGTCGTATAAGCATGGTTTCACCAAAAAACGCGATGGTCATAAACTTTACGCAAAGTCATGCACAAAGTCGAGTTCCGATTGATTTTTCGTGCAACAACTCGGAATTTCAAAATACTGGCCATTCCTAACGTTTTAGCCCATGGGAAGTCGTACGAGCATGATTTCGCCAAAAAATGCGACAGTCATCAATATTACGCAATGTTTCGTTTCGATCTATTTTTCATGCACCGTCTCGGAATTTCAAAATACAGGCCATTCCCAATGTATTAACCCTTGGGAAGTCGTATAAGCATGGTATAACCAAAAAACGCGATGGTCATAAACTTTGCGCAAAGTCGCGCACAATCTCGCTTCAATCTATTTTTCGTGCAACAACTCGGAATTTCGAAATACTGGCCATTCCTAACGTTTCAGCCCATTGGAAGTCGTACGAGCATGGTTTCGCCAAAAAATACGACGGTCGTAAATTTTACGCAATGTTTCGTTTCGATCGATTTTTCATGCACCGTCTCGAAATTTCAAAATACAGGCCATTCCCAATGTATTAGCCCTTGGAAAGTTGTATAAGCATGGTTTCACCAAAAAACGCGATGGTCTTAAACTTTGCGCAAAGTCGCGCACAGTCTCGCTTCGATCTATGTTTCATGAAACAACTAAGAATTTCAAAATACTGACCATTCCTAATGTTTTAGCCCATGGGAAGTCGTACGAGCATGGTTTCGCCAAAAAATGCGACGGTCATAAATTTTACGCAATGTTTCGTTTGGATCGGTTTTTCATTCACCGTCTCGGAATTTCAAAATACAGCCCATTCCCAATGTATTAGCCCTTGGGAACTCGTATAAGCATGGTTTCACCGAAAAACGCGATGGTCATAAACTTTGCGCAAAGTCATGCACAAAGTCGAGTTCCGATCGATTTTTCATGCACCATCAAGATATTTCAAAATACTTGCCATTCCCAACGTATTAGCCCATGGGACATCGTACGAGCATGGTTTCGCGAAAAAATGCGATGGTCATAAATTTTGCGCAAAGTCTCCTTTCGATCAGTTTTTCAAGCACCGTCTCGGAATTTCAAAATACTCGCCATTCCCAACGTACTAGCCCATGGGAAGTCGTACGAGCATGGTTTCATGAAAATATGCGACGGTCATAAATTTTGCTCAAAGTCTCATTCTGATCGATTTTTCATGCACCATCTCGGAAATTCAAAATACTGGCCATTCCCAATGTATAAGCCCTTGGGAAGTCGTATAAGCATGGTTTCACCAAAAAATGCGATAGTCATAAACTTTGTGCAAAATCGTGCACAGAGTCTCTCTTCGATCAATTTTTCGGGTACCAACTCGGAATTTCAAAATACTGGCCATTCATAACGTATTAGCCCATGGGAAGTCGTACGAGCATGGTTACGTCAAAAAATGCGACGGTCATAAATTTTACACAATGTTTCGTTTCGATCGGTTTTTCATGCATCGTCTCAGAATTTGAAAATACAAGCCATTCTCAATGTATTAGCCCTTGGGAAGTCGTATAATCATGGTTTCACCAAAAAACGCGATGGTCATGAACATTGCGCAAAGTCGCCGTCGCTTCGATCTATTTTTCGTGCAACAACTCGGAATTTCAAAATACTGGCCATTCCTAACGTTTTAGCCCATGGGAAGTCGTACGAGCATGGTTTCGCAAAAAAATGTGATGGTTATAAATTTTACGCAATGTTTCGTTTCGATCGGTTTTTCATGCACCTTCTCAGAATTTCAAAATACTGGTCATTCCCAACGTATTAGCCTATTGGAAGCGTACGAGCATAGTTTCGTGAAAAAATGGGACGGTCATAAACTTTGCGCAAAGTCATGCACAAAGTCGAGTTTCGATCGATTTTTCATGCACCATCAAGTTATTTCAAAATACTTGCCATTCCCAGCGTATTAGCCCATGGGACATCGTACGAGCATGGTTTCGCGAAAAAATGCGATGGTCATAAATTTTGCGCAAAGTCTCCTTTCGATCAGTTTTTCAAGCACCGTCTCGGAATTTCAAAATACTCGCCATTCCCAACGTACTAGCCCATGGGAAGTCGTACGAGCATGGTTTCATGAAAACATGCGACGGTCATAAATTTTGCTCAAAGTCTCATTTTGATCGATTTTTCATGCACCATCTCGGAAATTCAAAATACTGGCCATTCCCAATGTATTAGCCCTTGGGAAGTCGTATAAGCATGGTTTCACCAAAAAATGCGATAGTCATAAACTTTGTGCAAAATCGTGCACAGAGTCTCTCTTCGATCAATTTTTCTCGAATTTCAAAATACTGGCCATTCATAACGTATTAGCCCATGGGAAGTCGTACGAGCATGGTTACGTCAAAAAATGCGACGGTCATAAATTTTACACAATGTTTCGTTTCGATCGGTTTTTCATGCATCGTCTCAGAATTTCAAAATACAAGCCATTCTCAATGTATTAGCCCTTGGGAAGTCGTATAAGCATGGTTTCACCAAAAAACGCGATGGTCATGAACATTGCGCAAAGTCGCGCACAGTCTCGCTTCGATCTATTTTTCGTGCAACAACTCGGAATTTCAAAATACTGGCCATTCCTAACGTTTTAGCCCATGGGTAGTCGTACGAGCATGGTTTCGCGAAAAAATGTGATGGTTATAAATTTTACGCAATGTTTTGTTTCAATCGGTTTTTCATGCACCGTCTCAGAATTTCAAAATACTGGTCATTCCCAACGTATTAGCCCATTGGAAGTCGTACGAGCACAGTTTCGTGAAAAAATGCGACGGTCATAAACTTTGCGCAAAGTCATGCACAAAGTCGAGTTCCGATCGATTTTTCATGCACCATCAAGTTATTTCAAAATACTTGCCATTCCCAACGTATTAGCCCATGGGACATCGTACGAGCATGGTTTCGCGAAAAAATGCGACGGTCATAAATTTTGCGCAAAGTCTCCTTTCGATCAGTTTTTCATGCACCATCTCGGAATTTCAAAATACTCGCCATTCCCAACGTACTAGCCCATGGGAAGTCGTACGAGCATGGTTTTATGAAAACATGCGACGGTCATAAATTTTGCTCAAAGTCTCGTTTTGATCGATTTTTCATTCACCATCTCGGAAATTCAAAATACTGGCCATTCCCAATGTATTAGCCCTTGGGAAGTCGTATAAGCATGGTTTCACCAAAAAACGTGATGGTCATAAACTTTGTGCAAAATCGTGCACAGAGTCTCGCTTCGATCAATTTTTCGTGTACCGACTCGGAATTTCAAAATACTGGCCATTCATAACGTATTAGCCCATGGGAAGTCGTACGAGCATGGTTACGTCAAAAAAAGAGACGGTCATCAATTTTGCACAAAGTCTCGTTTTGATCGGTTTTTCGTCCACCGTTTCAGAATTTCAAAATACTGGTGATTACCAACGTATTAGCCCATTGGAAGTTGTACGAGCATGGTTTCGTGAAAAAATGTGACTGTCATAAATTTTGCGCAAAGTCTCCTTTCGATCGGTTTTTTATGCACTGTCTCGGAATTTGAAAATACTGGCTATTCCTAACGTACTAGCCCATGGGAAGTCGTACGAGCATGGTTTCATGAAAAAATGTGATGGTCATAAATTTTGCACAATGTCTCGTTTTGATCGGTTTTTCATGCCCCATCTCGAATTTCAAAATACAGGCCATTCCCATTGTATTAGCCATTGGGAAGTCGTATAAGCATGGTTTCACCAAAAAGCGATGGTCATAAACTTTGCGCAAAGTCGCGCGTCTTCGATCTATTTTTGTGCAACAACTCGAATTTCAAAATCGCCATTCCTAACGTTTTAGCCCATGGGAAGTAAATGCATGTTTCAAAAAATGTGACGGTCATAAATTTTACGCAATGTTTCGATCGGTTTTTCATGCACCATCTCAGAATTTCAAAATACGGGTCATTCCCATCGTATTAGCCCATTGGAAGTCATACGAGCACAGTTTCGTGAAAAAATGTGACGGTCATAAACTTTGCGCAAAGTCGCGCACAGTCTCGCTTCGATCTATTTTTCGTGCAACAACTCGGTATTTCAAAATACTTGCCATTCCCAACGTATTAGCCCATGGGACGTCATACGAACATGGTTTCGTGAAAAATGCGACGGTCATAAATTTTGCGCAAAGTCTCCTTTCGATCAGTTTTTCATGCATCATCTCGAAATTTCAAAATACTCGCCATTCCCAACGTACTAGCCCATGGGAAGTCGTACGAGCATGGTTACGTCAAAAAAAGAGACAGTCATCAATTTTACGCAAAGTCTCGTTTTGATCTGTTTTTCATGCACCGTTTCGAAATTTCAAAATACTGGCCATTCCCAACGTACTAGCCCATGGGAAGTCATACGAGCATGGTTTCATGAAAAAATACGATGGTCATAAATTTTGCACAAAGTCTCATTTTGATCGATTTTTCAAGCACCGTCTCGGAATTTTAAAATACAGGCCATTCCCAATGTATTAGCCCTTGGGAAGTCCTATAAGCATGGTTTCACCCAAAAACGCGATGGTCATAAACTTTGCGCAAAGTCGCGCACAGTCTCGCTTCGATATATTTTTCATGCAACAACTCGGAATTTCAAAATACTGGCCATTCCTAACGTTTTAGCCCATGGGAAGTCGTACGAGCATGGTTTCGCGAAAAAATGTGATGGTTATAAATTTTACGCAATGTTTCGTTTCGATCGATTTTTCATGCAACTTCTCAGAATTTCAAAATACTGGTCATTCCCAACGTATTAGCCTATTGGAAGTCGTACGAGCATAGTTTCGTGAAAAAATGCGACGGTCATAAACTTTGCGCAAAGTCATGCACAAAGTCGAGTTCCGATCGATTTTTCATGCACCATCAAGTTATTTCAAAATACTTGCCATTCCCAACTTATTAGCCCATGGGACATCGTACGAGCATGGTTTCGCGAAAAAATGCGACGGTCATAAATTTTGCACAAAGTCTCCTTTCGATCAGTTTTTCATGCACCATCTCGGAATTTCAAAATACTTGCCATTCCCAATGTACTAGCCCATGGGAAGTCGTACGAGCATGGTTTTATGAAAACATGCGACGGTCATAAATTTTGCTCAAAGTCTCGTTTTGATCGATTTTTCATTCACCATCTCGGAAATTCAAAATACTGGCCATTCCCAATGTATTAGCCCTTGGGAAGTCGTATAAGCATGGTTTCACCAAAAAACGTGATGGTCATAAACTTTGTGCAAAATCGTGCACAGAGTCTCGCTTCGATCAATTTTTCGTGTACCGACTCGGAATTTCAAAATACTGGCCATTCATAACGTATTAGCCCATGGGAAGTCGTACGAGCATGGTTACGTCAAAAGAGCGGTCATCAATTTTGCACAAAGTCTCGTTTTGATCGGTTTTTCATCCACGTTTCGAATTTCAAAATCGGTGATTACCAACGTATTAGCCCATTGGAAGTTGTACGAGCATGGTTTCGTGAAAAAATGTGGTCATAAATTTTGCAAAGTCTCCTTTCGATCGGTTTTTATGCACTATCTCGAATTTCAAAATACTGGCTATTCCCAACGTACTAGCCCATGGGAAGTCGTACGAGCATGGTTTCATGAAAAAATGTGACGGTCATAAATTTTGCACAATGTCTCGTTTTGATCGGTTTTTCATGCCCCATCTCAGAATTTCAAAATACAGGCCATTCCCAATGTATTAGCCATTGGGAAGTCGTATAAGCATGGTTTCACCAAAAAACGCGATGGTCATAAACTTTGCGCAAAGTCGCGCACAGTCTTGCTTCGATCTATTTTTCGTGCAACAACTCAGAATTTCAAAATACTGGCCATTCCTAACGTTTTAGCCCATGGGAAGTCGTACGAGTATGTTTTCACGAAAAAATGTGACGGTCATAAATTTTACGCAATGTTTCGATCGGTTTTTCATGCACCATCTCAGAATTTCAAAATACGGGTCATTCCCATCGTATTAGCCCATTGGAAGTCATACGAGCACAGTTTCATGAAAAAATGTGACGGTCATAAACTTTGCGCAAAGTCGCTCACAGTCTCGCTTCGATCTATTTTTCGTGCAACAACTCGGTATTTCAAAATACTTGCCATTCCCAACGTATTAGCCCATGGGACATCGTACGAGCATGGTTTCGTGAAAAAATGCGACGGTTATAAATTTTGCGCAAAGTCTCCTTTCGATCAGTTTTTCATGCACCATCTCGAAATTTCAAAATACTCGCCATTCCCAACGTACTAGCCCATGGGAAGTCGTACGAGCATGGTTACGTCAAAAACAGAGACGGTCATCAATTTTACGCAAAGTCTCGTTTTGATCTGTTTTTCATGCACTGTTTCGAAATTTCAAAATACTGGCCGTTCCCAACGTACTAGCCCTTGGGAAGTCATACGAGCATGGTTTCATGAAAAAATACGATGGTCATAAATTTTGCACAAAGAATCGTTTTGATCGATTTTTCACGCACCGTCTCGGAATTTTAAAATACAGGCCATTCCGAATGTATTAGCCCTTGGGAAGTCCTATAAGCATGGTTTCACCCAAAAACGCGATGGTCATAAACTTTGCGCAAAGTCGCGCACAGTCTCGCTTCGATATATTTTTCGTGCAACAACTCGGAATTTCAAAATACTGGCCATTCCTAACGTTTTAGCCCATGGGAAGTCGTACGAGCATGGTTTCGCGAAAAAATATGATGGTTATAAATTTTACGCAATGTTTCGTTTCGATCGGTTTTTCATGCAACTTCTCAGAATTTCAAAATACTGGTCATTCCCAACGTATTAGCCTATTGGAAGTCGTACGAGCATAGTTTCGTGAAAAAATGCGACGGTCATAAACTTTGCGCAAAGTCATGCACAAAGTCGAGTTCGATCGATTTTTCATGCACCATCAAGTTATTTCAAAATACTTGCCATTCCCAACGTATTATCCCATGGGACATCGCACGAGCATGGTTTCGCGAAAAAATGCGACGGTCATAAATTTTGCACAAAGTCTCCTTTCGATCGGTCTTTCATGCACCATCTCGGAATTTCAAAATACTCGCCATTCCCAACGTATTAGCCCATGGGAAGTCATACGAGCATGGTTTCATGAAAAATGCGACGGTCATAAATTTTGCTCAAAGTCTCGTTTTGATCGATTTTCATTCACCATCTCGGAAATTCAAAATCGCCATTCCCAATGTATTAGCCCTTGGGAAGTCGATAAGCATGGTTTCACCAAAAACGCGATGGTCATAAACTTTGTGCAAAATCGTGAGTCTCGCTCGATCAATTTTTATGTACCGACTCGAATTTCAAAATACGGCCATTCGTACGTATTATCCATGGGAAGTCGTGCGAGCATGGTTACGTCAAAAAGAGACGGTCATCAATTTTGCAAAGTCTCGTTTTGATCGGTTTTCATGCACCATTTCGAATTTCAAAATCTTGGTCATTACCAACGTATTAGCCCATTGGAAGTTGTACGAGCATGGTTTCGCCAAATCGAGTCATAAATTTTGCGCAAAGTCTCCTTTCGATAGATTTTTATGCACTGCCACGGAATTTCAAAATACTAGCCATTCCCAACGTACTAGCCCATGGGAAGTGGTATGAGCATGGTTTCATGAAAAAATGCGACGGTCATAAATTTTGTACAAAGTGTCGTTTTGATCGGTTTTTCAGGCACCATCTCGGAATTTCAAAATACAGGCCATTCCCAATGTATTAGCCCTTGGGAAGTCGTATAAGCATGGTTTTACCAAAAAATGCGATGGTCATAAACTTTGCGCAAAGTCGTCCACAGTCTCGCTTCGATCTATTTTTCGTGCAACAACTCGAATTTCAAAATACAGGTCATTCCTAACGTTTTAGCCCACGGGAAGTCGTACAAGCATGTTTTCCCGAAAAAATGTGACGGTCATAAATTTTACGCAATGTTTCGTTTCGATCGATTTTTCATGCACTGTCTCAGAATTTCAAAATACTGGTCATTCCCAACGTATTAGCCCATTGGAAGTTGTACGAGCATGGTTTCGCGAAAAAATGTTACTGTCATAAATTTTGCGCAACGTCTCGTTTCGATCGGTTTTTCGTCCACCGTCTCAGAATTTCAAAATACAGGTCATTCCTAATGTATTAACCCTTGGGAAGTCGTATAAGCATGGTTTCACCAAAAAATGCGATAGTCATAAACTTTGCGCAAAGTCGCGCACAGTCTCGCTTCGATCAATTTTTCATGTACCGACTCGGAATTTCAAAATACTGGCCATTCATAACGTATTAGCCCATGGGAAGTCGTACGAGCATGGTTACGTCAAAAAAAGAGACGGTCATCAATTTTGCACAAAGTCTCGTTTTGATCGGTTTTTCGTCCACCGTTTCAGAATTTCAAAATACTGGTCATTACCAACCTATTAGCCCATTGGAGGTTGTACGAGCATGGTTTCACGAAAAAATGTGACTGTCATAAATTTTGCGCAAAGTCTCCTTTCGATCGGTTTTTTATGCACTGTCTCGGAATTTGAAAATACTAGCCATTCCCAACGTACTAGCCCATGGGAAGTCGTACGAGCATGGTTTCATGTAAAAAATACGACGGTCATAAATTTTGCACAAAGTCTCGTTTTGATCGGTTTTTCATGCCCCATCTCGGAATTTCAAAATACAGGCCATTCCCAATGTATTAGCCTATGGGAAGTCGTATAAGCATGGTTTCACCAAAAATGCGATGGTCATAAACTTTGCAAAGTCGCGCCGATCTCGCTTCGATCTACAACTCGAATTTCAAAATCGCCATTCCTAACGTTTTAGCCCATGGGAAGTCGTCGAGCATGGTTTCGCGAAAAATGTGATGGTCATAAATTTTACGCAATGTTTCGTTTCGATCGGTTTTCATGCACCGTCTCGAATTTCAAAATCGGTCATTCCCAACGTATTAGCCCATTGGAAGTAATACGAGCACAGTTTCGTGAAAAAATGCGACGGTCATAAACTTTGCGCAAAGTCATGCACAAAGTTGAGTTCCGATCGATTTTTCATGCACCATCAAGATATTTCAAAATACTTGCCATTCCCAACGTATTAGCCCATGGGACATCGTACGAGCATGGTTTCGCGTAAAAATGCGACGGTCATAAATTTTGCGCAAAGTCTCCTTTCGATCAGTTTTTCATGCACCATCTCAGAATTTCAAAATACTCGCCATTCCCAACGTACTAGCCCATGGGAAGTCGTACGAGCATGGTTTCATGAAAACATGCGACGGTCATAAATTTTGCTCAAAGTCTCGTTTTGATCGATTTTTCATGCTCCATCTCGGAAATTCAAAAGACTGGCCATTCCCAATGTATTAGCCCTTGGGAAGTCGTATAAGCATGGTTTCACCAAAGAAAGCGATGGTCATAAACTTTGCGAAAATCGTGCACAGAGTTTTGCTTCGATCAATTTTTCGTGTACCGACTCGGAATTTCAAAATACTGGCCATTCGTAACGTATTTGCCCATGGAAAGTCGTACGAGCATGGTTACGTCAAAAAAAGAGACGGTCATCAATTTTGTGCAAAGTCTCGTTTTGATCTGTTTTTCGTGCACCATTTCAGAATTTCAAAATACTGGTCATTACCAATGTATTAGCCCATTGGAAGTTGTACGAGCATGGTTTCGCGAAGAAATGTGACTGTCATAAATTTTGTGCAGAGTCTCCTTTCGATCGGTTTTTTATGCACTGTCACGAAATTTCAAAATACTGGCCATTCCCAACGTACTAGCCCATGGGAAGTGGTACGAGCATGGTTTCATGAAAAAATGCGACGGTCATAAATTTTCACAAAGTCTCGTTTTGTTCGGTTTTTCATGCACCATCTCGGAATTTCAAAATACAGGCCATTCCCAATGTATTAGCCCTTGGGAAGTCGTATAAGCATGGTTTCACCAAAAAATGTGATGGTCATAAACTTTGCGCAAAGTCGTCCACAGTATCGCTTCGATCTATTTTTTGTGCAACAACTCGGAATTTCAAAATACAGGTCATTCCTAACGTTTTAGCCCATGGGAAGTCGTACGAGCATGTTTTCGCGAAAAAATGTGATGGTCATAAATTTTACGCAATGTTTCGTTTCGATCGGTTTTTCATACACCGTCTCAAAATTTCAAAATACTGGTCATTCCCAACGTACTAGCCCATTGGAAGTTGTACGAGCATGGTTTCGCGAAAAAATGTTACTGTCATAAATTTTGCGCAACGTCTCGTTTCGATCGGTTTTTCATCCACCGTCTTAGAATTTCAAAATACCGGTCATTCGCAACGTATTAGCCCATTGGAAGTCGTACGAGCACAGTTTCGTGAAAAAATGCGACGGTCATAAACTTTGCGCAAAGTCATGCACAAAGTCGAGTTCCGGTCGATTTTTCATGCACCGTCAAGATATTTCAAAATACTTGTCATTCCCAACATATTAGCCCATGGGACATCGATCGGTTTTTCATGCACTGTCTCGGAATTTCAAAATAAAGGCCATTCCCAATGTATTAGCCCATGGGAAGTCGTATAAGCATGGTTTCACCAAAAAATACGATGGTCATAAACTTTGCGCAAAATCATGCACAGAGTCTCGCTTCGATCAATTTTTTGTGTACCGACTCGGAATTTCAAAATACTGGCCACTCATAACGTATTAGCCCATGGGAAGTCGTACGAGCATGGTTACGTCAAAAAAAGAGACGATCATCAATTTTGCGCAAAGTCTCGTTTTGATCGGTTTCTCGTGCACCATTTCAGAATTTCAAAATACTAGTCATTACCAACGTATTAGCCCATTGGAAGTTGTACGAGCATGGTTTCACGAAGAAATGCGACTGTCATAAATTTTGCGCAAAGTCTCCTTTCGATCGGTTTTTTATGCACTGTCTCGGAATTTCAAAATACTGGCCATTCCCAACGTACTAGCCCATGGGAAGTCGTACGAGCATGGTTTCGAGATGGTGCGTGACGGTCATAATCATTGCGCGAAGTCGCGTGCAGAGTCGCGTTTCGATCGGTTTTTCGTTCACCATCTCAGAAATTCATAATACTGGCCATTCTCGACGTATTAGCGCATGGGAAGTCATACAAGCATGGTTTCGCGAAAAAATGCGACGGTCATAAACTTTGCGCGATGTCATGTGAAGAGTCGAGTTTGGATCAGTTTTCGTGCACCATCTCAGAATTTTAAAATACTGGTCATTCCCGACGTATTAGCCCATGGGAAGTCGTACGAGCATAGTTTTGTGAAAAAACACGATGGTCATAAAATTTGCACGAAGTCGCATTTAGAGTCGAGTTTTGATTGGTTTTCATGTTCCATCTCAGAAATTCAAAACACTGGCCATTCCTAATGTATTAGCCCATGGGAAGTCGTACGAGCATGGTTTCATGAAAAAATGTGACGGTCATAAACTTTGCACGAAGTCGCATGCAGAGTTATGATCGGTTTTTCGTGCACCTTCTCGAAAATTTAAAATACTGGCCATTCCCGATGGATTAGCCCATAGGAAGTCGTACGAGCACGTTTTCGTGAAAAAACGCGATGGTCATAAACTTTGCACGAAGTCGCGTGCAGAGTTGAGTTTCGATCGGTTTTTCGTTATCCATCTCGGAAATTCAAAATACTGGCCATTCCCGACGTATTAGCCCGTGGGAAGTCGTAAGAGCATGGTTTCTTGAAAAAATGTGACGGTCATAAACATTGCGCAAGGTCGCATTTTGAGTCGAGTTTCGATTTGTTTTTCGTGCACCATCTCAGAAATTCAAAATACTGGCCATTCCTATTGTATTAGCCTATGGGAAGTCGTAAGAGCATGGTTTCTTGAAAAAATGTGACGGTCATAAACATTGAGCGAAGTCGCATTTTGAGTCGAGTTTCGATCGGTTTTTCGTGCACCATCTCGGAAATTCATAATACTGGCCATTCCCGACGTATTAGCACATGGGAAGTCGTAGGAGCTTTTTTTTGTGAAAAAACATGACGGTTATACACTTTGCGCGAAGTCGCATGCGGTGTTACGATCGATTTTTCGTGCACCATCTCAGAAATTTAAAATGCTGGCCATTGCCGACGGATTAGCCCATAGGAAGTCGTACGAGCACGTTTTTATGAAAAAACACGATGGTCATAAACTTTGCACAAAGTCGCGTGCAGAGTCGAGTTTCGATCGGTTTTTCGTTCACCATCTCGGAAATTCAAAATACTGGCCATTCCCGACGTATTAGCCCATGGGAAGCCATACGAGCATGGTTTCATGAAAAAACGTGACGGTCATAAACTTTGCGCGAAGTCACGTGCAGAGTCGAGTTTCGATCGGTGTTTAGTGCAGCATCTCAGAAATTCGAAATACTGCCCATTCCCAACGTATATTAGCCCATGGGAAGTCGTACGAGCATGGTTTTGTGAAAAAAACGTGACGGTAAAAAACTTTGTGTGAAGTAGCATTTAGAGTCGAGTTTCGATTAGTTTTTTGTGCACCATCTCAGAAATTCAAAATACTGGCCATTCCTAATGTATTAGCCCATGGGAAGTTGTATGCGCAAGGTTTCATGAAAAAATGTGATGGTTATAAACTTTGCATGAAATCAAGTTCAGAGTCGAGTTTCCATCAGTTTTTCGTGCACCATCTCAGAAATTCATAATACTGGCCATTCCCAATGTATTAGCCCATGGGAAGTCGTACGAGCGCGGTTTCGTGAAAAAACGCGATGGTCATAAACTTTGTGCGAAGTCACGTGCGGAGTTACGATCGGTTTTTCGTGCACTATCTCGGAAATTCAAAATACTGGCCATTCCCGACGTATTAGCCCATGGCAAGTGGTACGAGTACGGTTTCGTGAAAAAACACGACGGTTATAAACTTTGTGCGAAGTCGCGTTCAGAGTCGAGTTTCGATCGTTTTTCGTGCACCCTCTCAGAAATTCATAATACTGGCCATTCCCGACGTATTAGCGCATGGGAAGTCGTACAAGCATGGTTTCGTGAAAAAATGCGACGGTCATAAACTTTGCACGAAGTCACATGTAGAGTTGAGTTTGGATCGATTTTCGTGCACCAACTCAGAATTTCAAAATACTGATCATTCCCGACGTATTAGCCCATAGCTTCGTACAAGCATAGTTTCGTGAAAGAACACGATGGTCATAAAATTTGCACGAAGTCGCATTTAGAGTCGAGTTCGATTGGTTTTCATGTTCCATCTTAGAAATTCAAAACATTGGCCATTCCTAATGTATTAGCCCATGGGAAGTCGTACGAGCACGGTTTCGTGAAAAAACGCGACGGTCATAAACTTTGCGCGAAGTCACATGCGGAGTTACGATCGGTTTTTCGTGCACCATCTCGGAAATTTAAAATACTGGTCATTCCCGATGGATTAGCCCATAGGAAGTCGTACGAGCACATTTTCATGAAAAAACGTGATGGTCATAAACTTTGCACGAAGTCGTGTGCGGAGTTGAGTTTCGATCGGTTTTTTGTTCACCATCTCGAAAATTCAAAATACTAGCCATTCCCGACGTATTAGCCTGTGGGAAGTCGTAAGAGCATGGTTTCTTAAAAAAACGTGATGGTCCTAAACATTGCACGAAGTCACATTTTGAGTCGAGTTTCGATTTGTTTTTCGTGCACCATCTCAGAAATTCAAAATGCTAGCCATTCCATTCCTATTGTATTAGCATATGGGAAGTCGTAAGAGCATGGTTTCTTGAAAAACGTGACGGTCATAAACATTGCGCGAGGTCGCATTTTGAGTCGAGTTTCGATTTGTTTTTCGTGCACCATCTCAGAAATTCAAAATACTGGCCATTCCTATTGTATTAGCCTATGGGAAGTCGTAAGAGCATGGTTTCTTGAAAAAACGTGACGGTCATAAACTTTACGTGAAGTCGTATTTTGAGTCGAGTTTCGATCCGTTTTTCGTGCACCATCTCGGAAATTCAAAATACTGGCCATTCCCGACGTATTAGCCCATGGGAAGCCATACGAGCATGGTTTCGTGAAAAAACATGACGGTCATAAACTTTACGCAAAGTCGCGTTCAGAGTCGAGTTTCGATCGGTGTTTAGTGCAGCATCTCAGAAATTCGAAATACTGCCCATTCCCGACGTACTAGCCCATGGGAAGTCATACGAGCATGGTTTTGTGAAAAAACACGACGGTCAAAAACTTTGCGCGAAGTCACGTGCAGAGTCGATTTTCGATCAATGTTTAGTGCAGCATCTCAGAAATTCGAAATATTGCCCATTCCCGACGTACTAGCCTATGGGAAGTCGTAAGAGCATGGTTTCTTGAAAAAACATTACGGTCATACGCATTGCGCGAAGTCGCATTTTGAGTCGAGTTTCGATCGGTTTTTCGTGCATCATCTCGAAAATTCATAATACTGGCCATTCCCAACGTATTAGCACATGGGAAGTCGTATGAGCTTGTTTTCGTGAAAAAACATTACGGTCATAAACTTTGCGCGAAGTCGCATGCGGTGTTACGATCGGTTTTTCGTGCACCATCTCGAAAATTTAAAATACTGGCCATTCCCGACGGATTAGCCCATAGGATGTCATACGAGCACGTTTCCATGAAAAAACGCGATGGTCATAAACTTTGCACGAAGTCACGTGTAGAGTCGAGTTTCGATCGGTTTTTCGTTCACCATCTCGGAAATTCAAAATACTGGCCATTCCCGACGTATTAACCCATGGGAAGCCATACGAGCATGGTTTCGTGAAAAAACGCGACGGTCATAAACTTTGCGCGAAGTCGCGTGCAAAGTCGAGTTTTGATCGGTGTTTAGTGCAGCATCTCAGAAATTCGAAATACTGCCCATTCCCGACGTATTAGCCCATGGGAAGTACGAGCATGGTTTTGTGAAAAAATGCGACGGTCAAAAACTTTGCGTGAAGTAGCATTTAGAGTCGAGTTTCGATTAGTTTTTCGTGCACCATCTCGAAATTTAAAATACTGGCCTTCCTAATGTATTAGCCCATGGGAAGTTGTATGCACAAGGTTTCATGAAAAAATGCGACGGTTATAAACTTTGCGTGAAATCACCTTCAGAGCCGAGTTTCCATCGGTTTTTCGTGCACTATCTCGGAAATTAATAATACTGACCATTCCCAATGTATTAGCCCATGGGAAGTCGTACGAGCACGGTTTCGTGAAAAAACACGATGGTCACAAACTTTGCGTGAGGTCACGTGCGGAGTTACGATCGGTTTTTCATGCACCATTTCAAAATACTGGGCATTCCCAACGTATTAGCCCATGGCAAGTGGTACGAGTACGATTTCGTGAAAAAACACGACGGTTATAAACTTTGTGCGAAGTCGCGTGCAGAGTCGAGTTTGGATCGGTTTTTCGTGCACAATCTCGGAAATTTATAATACTGGCCATTCCCGACGTATTAGCGCATGGGAAGTCGTACAAGCATGGTTTCGTGAAAAAACACGACGGTCATAAAATTTGCACGAAGTCGCATTTAGAGTCGAGTTTCGTGAAATTCATAATGCTGGCCATTCCCGACGTATTAGCACATGGGAAGTCGTACGAGCTTGTTTTCATGAAAAAACGTGACGATCATAAACTTTGCGCGAAGTCGCATGCGGTGTTACGATCGGTTTTTCATGCACCATCTCGAAAATTCAAAATACTGGCCATTCCCGATGTATTAGTCCATGGCAAGTGGTACGAGTACGGTTTCGTGCAAAAACACGACGGTTATAAACTTTGCGCGAAGTCGCGTGCAGAGTTGAGTTTCGATCGGTTTTTCGTGCACCATCTCGGAAATTCATAATACTGGCCATTCCCGACGTATTAGCACATGGGAAGTCGTACGAGCTTGTTTTCGTGAAAAAACGTGACGATCATAAACTTTGCGCGAAGTCGCATGCGGTGTTACGATCGGTTTTTCATGCACCATCTCAAAAATTCAAAATACTGGCCATTCCCAATGTATTAGCCCATGGCAAGTGGTACGAATACGGTTTCGTGAAAAAACACGATGGTTATAAACTTTGCGCGAAGTCGCATGCAGTCGAGTTTCGATCGGTTTTTCGTGCACCATCTCGAAATTCATAATCGCCATTCCGACGTATTAGCCCATGGCAAGTGGTACGAGTACGGTTTCGTGAAAAAACACGACGGTTATAAACTTTGCTCGAAGTCGTGTGCAGAGTTGAGTTTCGATCGGTTTTTCATGCACCATCTCGAAAATTCATAATACTGGCCATTCCCGACGTATTAGCACATGGGAAGCCGTACGAGCTTGTTTTCGTGAAAAAACATGACGGTCACAAACTTTGCGCGAAGTCGCATGCGGTGTTAAGATCGGTTTTTCGTGCACCATCTCGAAAATTAAAATACTAGCCATTCCCGACGGATTAGCCCATAGGAAGTCGTACGAGCACGTTTTCATGAAAAAACACGATGGTCATAAACTTTGCACGAAGTCGAGTGCAGAGTCGAGTTTCGATCAGTTTTTTGTTCACCATCTCGGAAATTCAAAATACTGGCCATTCCCAACGTATTAGGCCATGGGAAGCATTACGAGCATGGTTTCGTGAAAAAACGTGACGGTCATAAACTTTGCGCGAAGTCGCGTACAGAGTCGAGTTTCGATCGGTGTTTAGTGCAACATCTCAGAAATTCGAAATACTGCCCATTCCCAACGTATTCGCCCATGGGAAGTCGTATGAGCATGGTTTTGTTAAAAAACGCGACGGTCAAAAACTTTGCGTGACGTAGCATTTAGAGTCGAGTTTCGATTAGTTTTTCGTGCACCATCCCGGAAATTCATAATAGTGGCCATTTCCGACGTATTAGCGCATGGGAAGTCGTACAAGCATGGTTTCGTGAAAAAATGTGACGGTCATAAACTTTGCACGAAGTCATGTGCAGAGTCGAGTTTGGATCGGTTTTCGTGCACCATCTCAGAATTTCAAAATACTGGTCATTCCCGACGTATTAGCCCATGGGAAGTCATACGAGCATAGTTTCGTAAAAAAACACGACGGTCATAAAATTAGCACGAAGTCGCATTTAGAGTCGAGTTTCGATTGGTTTTCATGTTCCATCTCAGAAATTCAAAACACTGGCCATTCCTAATGTATTAGCCCATGGGAAGACGTACGAGCACAGTTTCGTGAAAAAACGCGACGGTCATAAACTTTGCGCGAAGTCGCATGCGGAGTTACGATCGGTTTTTCGTGCACCATCTCGAAAATTTAAAATACTGGCCATTCCCGATGGATTAGCCCATAGGAAGTCGTACGAGCACGTTTTCATGAAAAAACGTGATGGTCATAAACTTTGCACGAAGTCACCTGCGGAGTTGAGTTTCGATCGGTTTTTCGTTCACCATCTCAGAAATTCAAAATACTGGTCATTCCCGACGTATTAGCCCATGGGAAGTCGTAAGAGCATGGTTTCTTGAAAAAATGTGACGGTCATAAACATTGCGCGAAGTCGCATTTTGAGTCAAGTTCGATTTGTTTTTCGTGCGCCATCTCAGAAATTTAAAATACTGGCAATTCCTATTGTATTAGCGTATGGGAAGTCGTAAGAGCATGGTTTCTTGGAAAAACGTGACGGTCATAAACTTTGCGCGAAGTCACATTTTGAGTCGAGTTTCGATCGGTTTTTCGTGCACCATCTCGAAAATTCATAATACTGGCCATTCCCGACGTATTAGCACAAGGGAAGTCGTACGAGCTTGTTTTCGTGTAAAAACACGACGGTCATAAACTTTGCGCGAAGTCGCATGCGGTGTTACGATCGGTTTTTCGTGCACCATCTCGGAAATTTGAAATACTGGCCATTCCCGACGGATTAGCCCATAGGAAGTCGTACTAGCACGTTTTCATGAAAAAACGTGATGGTCATAAACATTGCACGAAGTCGTGTGCAGCGTCGAGTTTCGATCGGTTTTTCGTTCACCATCTCAGAAATTCAAAATACTGGCCATTCCCGACGTATTAGCCCATGGGAAGCCATACGAGCATGGTTTCGTGAAAAAACGTGACGGTCATAAACTTTGTGCGAAGTCACGTGCAGAGTCAAGTTTCGATCGGTGTTTCGTGTAGCATCTCAGGAATGGGCAGTATTTCGAATTTCTGAGATGCTGCACTAAACACCGATCAAAACACGCACGCAACGGAAAGTTTACCATCTTCGACAAACCATGTCGCTTCGCGTCGATTTGAATTTCGAACGAAAACGATCGAACCGACCGCACGCGACGTGCAAAGTTGACCATCGCTTCATGAAAACGTTTCGACGAGGGCTAATCCGGAATGGCCGAGTCAAAACCTTTGCGTGAAGTAGCATTTAGGGTCGAGTTTCGATTAGTTTTTCGTGCACCATCTAAGAAATTCAAAATACTGGCCATTCCTAATGTATTAGCACATGGGAAGTTGTATGCACAAGGTTTCATGAAAAAACGCGACGATTATAAACTTTGCGTGAAATCACGTTCAGAGTCGAGTTTCCATCGATTTTTCGTGTGCCATCTCGGAAATTCATAATACTGGCCATTCCCAATGTATTAGCCCATGGGAAGTCGTACGAGCACGGTTTCGTGAAAAAGCGCAACGGTCATAAACTTTGTGCGAAGTCACGTGCGGAGTTACGATCGGTTTTTCGTGCACCATCTGGGAAATTCAAAATACTGGCCATTCCAGACGTATTAGCCCATGGCAAGTGGTACGAGTACGGTTTCATGAAAAAACACGACGGTTATAAACTTTGCGCGAAGTCGCGTGCAGAGTCGAGTTTCGATCGGTTTTTCATGCACCATCTCGGAAATTCATAATACTGGCCATTCCCGACGTATTAGCGCATGGGAAGTCGTACAAGCATGGTTTCGTGAAAAAATGCGACGGTCATAAACTTTGCACGAGGTCACGTGCAGAGTCGAGTTTGGATCGGTTTTCGTGCACCATCTCAGAATTTCAAAATGCCGGTCATTCCCGACGTATTAGCCCATGGGAAGTCGTACGAGCATAGTTTCGTGAAAAAACACGACGGTCATAAAATTTGCACGAAGTCACATTTAGAGTCGAGTTTCGATTGGTTTTCATGTTCCATCTCAGAAATTCAAAACATTGGCCATTCATAATGTATTAGCCCATGGGAAGTCGTACGAGCACGGTTTCATGAAAAAACGCGACGGTCATAAACTTTGCGCGAAGTCGCATGCGGAGTTACGATCGATTTTTCGTGCAACATCTCAGAAATTTAAAATACTGGCCATTCCCGATGGATTAGCCCATAGGAAGTCGTACGAGCACGTTTTCATTAAAAAACGCGATGGTCATAAACTTTGCACGAAGTCGCGTGCAGAGTCGAGTTTCGATCGGTTTTTCGTGCACCATCTCGGAAATTCATAATACTGGCCATTCCCGACGTATTAGCGCATGGGAAGTCGTACAAGCATGATTTCGTGAAAAAATACGACGGTCATAAACTTTGCGTGAAATCACGTTCAGAGTCGAGTTTCCATCGGTTTTTCGTTTGCCATCTCGGAAATTCATAATACTGGCCATTCCCAATGTATTAGCCCATGGGAAGTCGTACGAGCACGGTTTCGTGAAAAAGCGCGACGGTCATGAACTTTGCGCGAAGTCACGTGCGGAGTTACGATCGGTTTTTCGTGCACCATCTGGGAAATTCAAAATACTGGCCATTCCAGACGTATTAGCCCATGGCAAGTGGTACGAGTACGGTTTCATGAAAAAACACGACGGTTATAAACTTTGCGCGAAGTCGCATGCAGAGTCGAGTTTCGATCGATTTTTCATGCACCATCTCGGAAATTCATAATACTAGCCATTCCCGACGTATTAGTGCATGGGAAGTCGTACAAGCATGGTTTCGTGAAAAAATGCGACGGTCATAAACTTTGTGCGAGGTCACGTGCAGAGTCGAGTTTGGATCGGTTTTCGTGCACCATCTCAGAATTTCAAAATGCTGGTCATTCCCGACGTATTAGCCCATGGGAAGTCGTACGAGCATAGTTTCGTGAAAAAACACGACGGTTATAAAATTTGCACGAAGTCGCATTTACAATCGAGTTTCGATTGGTTTTCATGTTCCATCTCAGAAATTCAAAACACTGGCCATTCATAATGTATTAGCCCACGGGAAGTCGTACGAGCATGGTTTCATGAAAAAATGCGACGGTCATAAACTTTGCGCGAAGTCGCATGCGGAGTTACGATCGATTTTTCGTGCAACATCTCAGAAATTTAAAATACAGGCCATTCCCGATGGATTAGCCCATAGGAAGTCGTACGAGCACGTTTTCATTAAAAAACGCGATGGTCATAAACTTTGCACGAAGTCGCGTGCGGAGTTGAGTTTCGATCGGTTTTTCGTTCACCATATCAGAAATTCAAAATACTGGCCATTCCCGACGTATTAGCCCATGGGAAGTCGTAAGAGCATGGTTTCTTGAAAAACGTGACGGTCATAAACATTGCGCGAGGTCGCATTTTGAGTAGAGTTTCGATTTTTTTTTCGTGCACCATCTCAGAAATTCAAAATACTAGCCATTCCTATTGTATTAGCGTATGGGAAGTCGTAAGAGCATGGTTTCCTCAAAAAACGTGACGGTCATCAACTTTGCACGAAGTCGCATTTTGAGTCGAGTTTCGATCGGTTTTTCGTGAACCATCTCGGAAATTCATAATACTGGCCATTCTCGACGTATTAGCACATGGGAAGTCGTAGGAGCTTTTTTTTGTGAAAAAACATTACGGTCATAAATTGCGCGAAGTTGCATGCGGTGTTACGATCGGTTTTTCGTGCACCATCTCGGAAATTTAAAATATTGGCCATTCCCGACGGATTAGCCTATAGGAAGTCGTACGAGCACGTTTTCATGAAAAAACGCGATGGTCATAAACTTTGCACGAAGTCGCGTGCAGAGTCGAGTTTCGATCGGTTTTTCGTTCACCATCTCGAAAATTCAAAATACTGGCCATTCCCGATGTATTAGCCCATGGGAAGCCATACGAGCATGGTTTCGCGAAAAAACGTGAGAGTCATAAACTTTGCGCGAAGTCGCGTGCAGAGTCGAGTTTCGATCGGTGTTTAGTGCAGCATCTCAGAAATTCGAAATACTGCCCATTCCCGACGTGCTAGCCCATGGGAAGTCGTACGAGCATGGTTTTGTGAAAAAACACGACGGTCAAAAACTTTGCGTGAAGTAGCTTTTAGAGTTGAGTTTCGATTAGTTTTTCGTGCACCATCTCAGAAATTCAAAATACTGGTCATTCCTATTGTATTAGGCTATGGGAAGTCGTAAGAGTATGGTTTCTTGAAAAAACGTGACGGTCATAAGCATTGCGCGAAGTCGCATTTTGAGTTGAGTTTTGATCGATTTTTCGTGCACCATCTCTGAAATTCATAATACTGGCCATTCCCGACGTATTAGGACATGGGAGGTCGTACGAGCTTGTTTTCGTGAAAAAACGTGACGGTCATAAACTGCGCGCGAAGTCGCATGCGGTGTTACGATCGGTTTTTCGTGCACCATCTCGGAAATTTAAAATACTGGCCATTCCCGGTAGATTAGCCCATACGAAGTCGTACGAGCACGTTTTCATGAAAAAACACGATGGTCATAAACTTTGCACAAAGTCGCGTGCAGAGTCGAGTTTCGATCGTTTTTTCGTTCGCCATCTCGGAAATTCAAAATACTGGCCATTCCCAACGTATTAGCCCATGGGAAGCCATACGAGCATGGTTTCGTGAAAAAACGCGACGGTCATAAACTTTGTGCGAAGTCGTGTGCAAAGTCGAGTTTCGATCGGTGTTTAGTGCAGCATCTCAGAAACTTGAAATACTGCCCATTCCCGACGTATTAGCCCATGGGAAGTCGTACGAGCATGGTTTTGTGAAAAAACGCGACGGTCAAAAACTTTGCGTGAAGTAGCATTTAGGGTCGAGTTTCGATTAGTTTTTCGTGCACCATCTCAGAAATTTAAAATACTGGCCATTCCTAATGTATTAGCCCATGGGAAGTTGTATGCATAAGGTTTCATGAAAAAATGCGACGGTTATAAACTTTGCGTGATATCACCTTCAGAGTCGAGTTTCCATCGGTTTTTCGTGCACTATCTCGGAAATTCATAATACTGGCCATTCCCAATGTATTAGCCCATGGGAAGTCGTACGAGCACGGTTTCATTGAAAAACGCGACGGTCACAAACTTTGCGTGAGGTCACGTGCGGAGTTACGATCGGTTTTTCGTGCACCATCTCGGAAATTCAAAATACTGGCCATTCCCAACCTATTAGCCCATGGGAAGTGGTACGAGTACGGTTTCGTGAAATAACACGACGGTTATAAACTTTGTGCGAAGTCGCGTGCAGAGTCGAGTTTCGATCGGTTTTTCGTGCACCATCTCGGAAATTCAAAATACTGGCCATTCCCGACGTATTAGCCCATGGGAGCTCGTAAGAGCATGGTTTCTTGAAAAAACGTGACGGTCATAAACATTGCGCGAGGTCGCATTTTGAGTCGAGTTTCGATTTGTTTTTCGTGAACCATCTCAGAAATTCAAAATACTAGCCATTCCTATTGTATTAGCGTATCGGAAGTCGTAAGAGCATGGTTTCTTGAAAAAACGTGACTGTCATAAACTTTGCGCGATGTCGCATTTTGAGTCGAGTTTCGGTTGGTTTTTCATGCACCATCTCGGAAATTCATAATACTGGCCATTCTCGACGTATTAGCACATGGGAAGTCGTACGAGCTTGTTTTTGTGAAAAAACGTGACGGTCATAAACTTTGCGCGAAGTCGCATGCGGTGTTACGATCGATTTTTCGTGCACCATCTCGAAAATTTAAAATACTGGCCATTCCCGACGGATTATCCCATAGGAAGTTGTACGGGCACATTTTCATGAAAAAACGCGATGGTCATAAACTTTGCACGAAGTCGCGTGCAGAATCGATTTCGATCGGTTTTTCGTTCACCATCTCGGAAATTCAAAATACTGGCCATTCCCGACGTATTAGCCCATGAGAAGCCATACGAGCATGGTTTCGTGAAAAAATGTGACGGTCATAAACTTTGCGCGAAGTCGCATGCAGAGTCGAGTTTCGATTGGTGTTTAGTGCAGCATCTCAGAAATTCGAAATACTGCCCATTCCCGACGTATTAGCCCATGGGAAGTCGTACGAGCATGGTTTCGTGAAAAAACGCGACGGTAAAAAACACCATGGGAAGTAGCATTTAGAGTCGAGTTTCGATTAGTTTTTCGTGCACCATCTCAGAAATTCAAAATACTGGCCATTCCTATTTTATTAGCCTGTGGGAAGTCGTAAGAGCATGGTTTCTTGAAAAAATGTGACGCTCATAATCATTGCGCGAAGTCGCATTTTGAGTCGAGTTTCGATCGGTTTTTCGTGCACCATCTCGAAAATTCTTAATACTGGCCATTCCCAATGTATTAGCCCATGGGAAGTCGTACGAGCACGGTTTCATGAAAAAACGCGATGGTCATAAACTTTGCACGAAGTTGCGTGCAGAATTGAGTTTCGATCGGTTTTTCGTGCACCATCTCGGAAATTCAAAATACTGGCCATTCCCGATGTATTAGCCCATGGCAAGTGGTATGGGTACGGTTTCGTGAAAAAACACGACGGTTATTAACTTTGCGCGAAGTCGCGTGCAGAGTCGAGTTTCGATTTGTTTTTCGTTCACCATATCGGAAATTCAAAATACTGGCCATTCCTATTGTATTAGCGTATGGGATGTCGGAAGAGCATGGTTTCTTGAAAAAACGTGACGGTCATAAACAATGCGCGAGGTCGCATTTTGAGTAGAGTTTCGATTTGTTTTTCGTGCACCATCTCAGAAATTCAAAATACTAGCCATTCCTATTGTATTAGCGTATGGGAAGTCGTAAGAGCATGGTTTCCTCAAAAAACGTGACGGTCATAAGCATTGAGTGAAGTCGCATTTTGAGTCGAGTTTCGATCGATTTTTCGTGAACCATCTCGGAAATTCATAATACTGGCCATTCCCGACGTATTAGCACATGGGAAGTCGTAGGAGCTTTTTTTTGTGAAAAAACATTACGGTCATAAAATGCACGAAGTTGCATGCGGTGTTACGATCGGTTTTTCGTGCACCATCTCGGAAATTTAAAATCGCCATTCCGACGGATTAGCCCATGGAAGTCGTACGAGCACGTTTTCATGAAAAAATGTGATGGTCATAAACTTTGCACGAAGTCGCGTGCAGAGTCGAGTTTCGATCGGTTTTTCGTTCACCATCTCAGAAATTCAAAATACTGGTCATTCCCGACGTATTAGCCCATGGGAAGTCGTAAGAGCATGGTTTCTTGAAAAAACGTGACGGTCATAAACATTGCGCGAAGTCGCATTTTGAGTCGAGTTCGATTTGTTTTTCGTGCATCATCTCAGAAATTCAAAATACTGGCAATTCCTATTGTATTAGCGTATGGGAAGTCGTAAGAGCATGGTTTCTTGGAAAAACGTGACGGTCATAAACTTTGCGCGAAGTCACATTTTGAGTCGAGTTTCGATCGGTTTTTCGTGCACCATCTCGGAAATTCATAATACTGGCCATTCCCGACGTATTAGCCCATGGGAAGTCGTACGAGCACGGTTTCGTGAAAAAATGCGACGGTCATAAACTTTGCACGAAGTCACGTTCGGAGTTACAATCGATTTTTCGTGCACCATCTCGGAAATTCAAAATACTGGCCATTCCCGATGTATTAGCCCATGGCAAGTGGTATGGGTACGGTTTCGTGAAAAAACACGACGGTTATTAACTTTGCACGAAGTCGCGTGCAGAGTCGAGTTTCGATCGGTTTTTCGTGCACCATCTCGGAAATTCATAATACTGGCCATTCCCGACGTATTAGCGCATGGGAAGTCGTACAAGCATGATTTCGTGAAAAAATGCGACGGTCATAAACTTTGCGCGATGTCACGTGCAGAGTCGAGTTTGGATCAGTTTTCGTGCACCATCTCAGAATTTCAAAATACTGGTCATTCTCGACGTATTAGCCCATGGGAAGTCGTACGAGCTTTGTTTCGTGAAAAAACACGACGGTCATAAAATTTGCACGAAGTCGCATTTAGAGACGGGTTTCGATTGGTTTTCATGTTCCATCTCAGAAATTCAAAACACTGGCGATTCCTAATGTATTAGCCCATGGGAAGTCATACGAGCACGGTTTCCTGAAAAAACGCGACGGTCATAAACTTTGCGCGAAGTCGCATGCGGAGTTACGATCGGTTTTTCGTGCACCATCTCGGAAATTTAAAATACTGGCCATTCCCGATGGATTAGCCCATAGGAAGTCGTACGAGCACGTTTTCATGAAAAAATGCGATGGTCATAAACATTGCACGGAGTCGCGTGCGGAGTTGAGTTTCGATCGGTTTTTCGTTCACCATCTCGGAAATTTAAAATACTGACCATTCCCGACGTATTAGCCCCTGGGAAGTCGCATTTTGAGTCGAGTTTCGATTTGTTTTTCGTGCACCATCTCAGAAATTCAAAATACTGGCCATTCCTAATGTATTAGCCTATGGGAAGTCGTAGGAGCGTGGTTTCTTGAAAAAACATGACAGTCATAAACATTGCGCGAAGTCGCATTTTGAGTCGAGTTTCGATTTGTTTTTCGTGTACCATCTCAGAAATTCAAAATACTGGTCATTCCTATTGTATTAGCGTATGGGATGTCGGAAGAGCATGGTTTCTTGAAAAAACGTGACGGTCATAAACATTGCACGAGGTCGCATTTTGAGTCGATTTTCGATTTGTTTTTTGTGGACCATCTTAGAAATTCAAAATACTGGCCATTCCTATTGTATTAGCCTATGGGAAGTTGTAAGAGCATGGTTTCTTGAAAAAACGTGACGGTCATAAGCATTGAGTGAAGTCGCATTTTGAGTCGAGTTTCCATCGGTTTTTCGTGCACCATCTCGGAAATTCATAATACTGGCCATTCCCGACGTATTAGCACATGGGAAGTCGTAGGAGCTTTTTTTTGTGAAAAAACATTACGGTCATAAAATGCGCGAAGTTGCATGCGGTGTTACGATCGGTTTTTCGTGCACCATCTCGGAAATTTAAAATACTGGCCATTCCCGACGGATTAGCCCACAGGAAGTCGTACGAGCACGTTTTCATGAAAAAATGTGATGGTCATCAACTTTGCACGAAGTCGCGTGCAGAGTCGAGTTTCGATCGGTTTTTCGTTCACCATCTCAGAAATTCAAAATACTGGTCATTCCCGACGTATTAGCCCATGGGAAGTCGTAAGAGCATGGTTTCTTGAAAAAACGTGACGGTCATAAACATTGCGCGAAGTCGCATTTTGAGTCGAGTTCGATTTGTTTTTCGTGCACCATCTCAGAAATTCAAAATACTGGCAATTCCTATTGTATTAGCGTATGGGAAGTCGTAAGAGCATGGTTTCTTGGAAAAACGTGACGGTCATAAACTTTGCGCGAAGTCACATTTTGAGTCGAGTTTCGATCGGTTTTTCGTGCACCATCTCGGAAATTCATAATACTGGCCATTCCCGACGTATTAGCACATGGGAAGTCGTACGAGCTTGTTTTCGTGAAAAAACATGACGGTCATAAACTTTGCGCGAAGTCGCATGCGGTGTTACGATCGGATTTTCGTGCACCATCTCGGAAATTTGAAATACTGGCCATTCCCGACGGATTAGCCCATAGGAAGTCGTACTAGCACGTTTTCATGAAAAAACGTGATGGTCTTAAACTTTGCACGAAGTCGCGTGGAGCGTCGAGTTTCAATCGGTTTTTCGTTCACCATCTCAGAAATTCAAAATACAGGCCATTCCCGACGTATTAGCCCATGGGAAGCCATACGAGCATGGTTTCGTGGAAAAACGCGACGGTCATAAACTTTGTGCGAAGTCACGTGCAGAGTCAAGTTTCGATCGGTGTTTCGTGTAGCATCTCAGGAATTCGAAATACTGCCCATTCCCGACGTAATAGCCCATGGGAAGTCGTACGAGCATGGTTTTGTGAAAAAACGCGACAGTCAAAAACTTTGCGTGAAGTAGCATTTAGAGTCAAGTTTCGATTAGTTTTTCGTGCACCATCTCAGAAATTCAAAATACTGGCCATTCCTATTATGGGAAGTCGTAAGAGCATGGTTTGTTGAAAAAACGTGGCGGTCATAAGCAATGAGTGAAGTCGCATTTTGAGTCGAGTTTCCATCGGTTTTTCGTGCACCATCTCGGAAATTCATAATACTGGCCATTCCCGACGTATTAGCACATGGGAAGTCGTACGAGCTCGTTTTTGTGAAAAAACGTGACGGTCATAAACTTTCTTGTGATCGCATGTATTCGATCGGTTTTTCGTGCACCATCTCGGAAATTTAAAATACTGGCCATTCCCGACGGATTAGCCCATAGGAAGTCGTACGAGGACGTTTTCATGAAAAAACCCGATGGTCATAAACTTTGCACGAAGTCGCGTGCAGAGTCGAGTTTCGATCGGTTTTTCGTTCACCATCTCGGAAATTCAAAATACTGGCCATTCCCGACGTATTAGCCCATGCGAAGCCATACGAGCATGGTTTCGTGAAAAAACACGACGGTCATAAACTTTGCGTGAAGTCGCGTGCAGAGTTAAGTTTTGATCGGTGTTTAGTGCAGCATCTCAGAAATTCGAAATACTGCCCATTCCCGACGTATTAGCCCATGGGAAGTCGTACGAGGTTGGTTTTGTGAAAAAACGCGACGATCAAAAACTTTGCGTGAAGTAGCATTTAGAGTCGAGTTTCGATTAGTTTTTCGTGCACCATCTCAGAATTTCAAAATACTGGTCATTCTCGACGTATTAGCCCATGGGAAGTCGTACGAGCTTTGTTTCGTGAAAAAACACGACGGTCATAAAATTTGCACGAAGTCGCATTTAGAGACGGGTTTCGATTGGTTTTCATGTTCCATCTCAGAAATTCAAAACACTGGCGATTCCTAATGTATTAGCCCATGGGAAGTCATACGAGCACGGTTTCCTGAAAAAACGCGACGGTCATAAACTTTGCGCGAAGTCGCATGCGGAGTTACGATCGGTTTTTCGTGCACCATCTCGGAAATTTAAAATACTGGCCATTCCCGATGGATTAGCCCATAGGAAGTCGTACGAGCACGTTTTCATGAAAAAATGCGATGGTCATAAACATTGCACGAAGTCGCGTGCGGAGTTGAGTTTCGATTTGTTTTTCGTGCACCATCTCAGAAATTCAAAATACTGGCCATTCCTAATGTATTAGCCTATGGGAAGTCGTAGGAGCGTGGTTTCTTGAAAAAACATGACAGTCATAAACATTGCGCGAAGTCGCATTTTGAGTCGAGTTTCGATTTGTTTTTCGTGCACCATCTCAGAAATTCAAAATACTGGCCATTCCTATTGTATTAGCGTATGGGATGTCGGAAGAGCATGGTTTCTTGAAAAAACGTGACGGTCATAAACATTGCGCAAGGTCGCATTTTGAGTCAAGTTTCGATTTGTTTTTCGTGCACCATCTCAGAAATTCAAAATACTGGCTATTCCTATTGTATTAGCCTATGGGAAGTCGTAAGAGCATGGTTTCTTGAAAAAATGTGACGGTCATAAACTTTGCGTGAAGTCGCGTGCAGAGTCGAGTTTCGATCGGTGTTTAGTGCAGCATCTCAGAAATTCGAAAGACTGCCCATTCCCGACGTATTAGCCCATGGGAAGTCGTACGAGCTTGTTTTCGTGAAAAAACATGACAGTCATAAACTTTGCGCGAAGTCGCATGCGGTTACGATCGGTTTCTCGTGCACTATCTCCGAAATTTAAAATACTGGCCATTCCCGACGGATTAGCCCATAGGAAGTCGTACGAGCACGTTTTCATGAAAAAACGTGATGGTCATAAACTTTGCACGAAGTCGCGTTTCGATCGGTTTTTCGTTCACCATCTCGAAAATTCAAAATACTAGCCATTCCCGACGTATTAGCCCATGGGAAGCCATACGAGCATGGTTTCGTGAAAAAACGTGATGGTCATAAACTTTGCGCCATGTCGCGTGCAGAGTCGAGTTTCGATCGGTGTTTAGTGCAGCATCACAGAAATTCGAAATACTACCCATTCCCGACGTATTAGCCCATGGGAAGTCGTACGAGCATGGTTTTGTGAAAAAACACGACGGTAAAAAACTTTGCATGAAGTACAATTTAGAGTCGAGTTTCGATTAGTTTTTCATGCACCATCTCAGAAATTCAAAATACTGGCCATTCCTAATGTATTAGCCCATGGGAAGTTATATGCGCAAGGTTTCATGAAAAAATGCGACGGTTATAAACTTTGCGGGAAATCACGTTCAGAGTCGAGTTTCCATCGGTTTTTCGTGCACCATCTCAAAAATTCATAATACTGGCCATTCCCAATGTATTAGCCCATGGGAAGTCGTACGAGCACGGTTTTGTGAAAAAATGCGACGGTCATAAACTTTGCGCGAAGTCACGTGCGGAGTTACGATCGGTTTTTCGTGTACCATCTCGGAAATTCAAAATACTGGCCATTCCCGACGTATTAGCCCATGGCAAGTGGTACGAGTACGGTTTCATGAAAAAACACGACGGTTATAAACTTTGCGCGAAGTCGCGTGCAGAGTCGAGTTTCGATCGGTTTTTCGTGCTCCATCTCGGAAATTCATAATACTAGCCATTCTCGACGTATTAGCGCATGGGAAGTCGTACAAGCATGGCTTCATGAAAAAATGCGACGGTCATAAACTTTGTGCGAAGTGACGTGCAGAGTCGAGTTTGGATCGGTTTTCGTGCACCATCTCAGAATTTCAAAATACTGGTCATTCCCGACGTATTAGCCCATGAGAAGTCATACGAGCATAGTTTCGTGAAGAAACACGACGGTCATAAAATTTGCACGAAGTCACATTTAGAGTTGAGTTTCGATTGGTTTTCATGTTCCATCTCAAAAATTCAAAACACTGGCCATTCCCAATGTATTAGCCCATGGGAAATCGTACGAGCACGATTTCGTGAAAAAACGCGATGGTCATAAACTTTCCGCGAAGTCGCATACGGAGTTACGATCGGTTTTTCGTGCACCATCTCGGAAATTTAAAATACTGGCCATTCCCGACGGATTAGCCCATAGGAAGTCGTACGAGTACGTTTTCGTGAAAAAACGCGATGGTCATAAACTTTGCACGAAGTCGCGTGCGGAGTTGAGTTTCGATCGGTTTTTCGTTCACCATCTCGGAAATTCAAAATACTGGTCATTCCCGACGTATTAGCCCGTGGGAAGTCGTAAGAGCATGGTTTCTTGAAAAAACGTGACGGTCATAAACATTGCGCGAAGTCGCATTTTGAGTCGAGTTTCGATTTGTTTTTCGTGCACCATCTCAGAAATTTAAAATACTGGCCATTCATATTGTATTAGCGTATGGGAAGTCGTAAGAGCATGGTTTCTTGAAAAAACGTGACGGTCATAAACATTGCACGAGGTCGCATTTTGAGTCGATTTTCGATTTGTTTTTTGTGGACCATCTTAGAAATTCAAAATACTGGACATTCCTATTGTATTAGCCTATGGGAAGTTGTAAGAGCATGGTTTCTTGAAAAAACGTGACGGTCATAAGCATTGAGTGAAGTCGCATTTTGAGTCGAGTTTCCATTGGTTTTTCGTGCACCATCTCGGAAATTCATAACACTGGCCATTCCCGACGTATTAGCACATGGGAAGTCGTACGAGCTTGTTTTTGTGAAAAAACGTGACGATCATAAACTTTTCGCGAAGTCGCATGTGTTGTTATGATCGGTTTTTCGTGCACCATCTCGGAAATTTAAAATACTGGCCATTCCCGACGGTTTAGCCCATAGGAAGTCGTACGAGCATGTTTTCATGAAAAAATGCGATGGTCGTAAACTTTGCACGAAGTCACGTGAAGAGTCGAGTTTCGATCGATTTTTCGTTCACCATCTCGGAAATTCAAAATACTGGCCATTCCCGACGTATTAGCCCATGGGAAGCCATACGAGCATGGTTTCGTGAAAAAACGCTATGGTCATAAACTTTGCGCGAAGTCGCGTGCAGAGTCGATTTTCGATCGGTGTTTAGTGTAGCATCTCAGAAATTCGAAATACAGCCCATTCCCGACGTATTAGCCCATGGGAAGTCGTACGAGCATGGTTTTGTGAAAATACGCGACGGTAAAAAACTTTGTGTGAAGTAGCATTTAGAGTCGCGTTTCGATTAGTTTTTCGTGCACCATCTCAGAAATCCAAAATACTGGTCATTCCTAATGTATTAGCCGATGGGAAGTTGTATGCGCAAGGTTTTATGAAAAAATGCGACGGTTATAAACTTTGCGTGAAGTCACGTTCAGAGTCAAGTTTCCATCGGTTTTTCGTGCACCATCACGGAAATTCATAATATTGGCCATTCGCAATGTATTAGCCCATGGGAAGTTGTACGAGCTCGGTTTCATGAAAAAACGTGACGGTCATAAACATTGCGCGAAGTACCGTGCGGAGTTACGATCGATTTTTCATGCACCAACTCGGAAATTCAAAATACTGGCCGTTCCCGACGTATTAGCCCATGGCAAGTGGTACGAGTACGGTTTCGTGAAAAAACGGACGGTTATAAACTTTACGCAAAATCGCGTGCAGAGTCGAGTTTCGTTCGGTTTTTCATGCACCATCTCGGAAATTCATAATACTGGCCATTCCCGACGTATTAGCGCATGAGAAGTCGTACGAGCATAGTTTCGTGAAAAAACGCGACGGTCAAAAACTTTTCACGAAGTCACGTGCAGAGTCGAGTTTCAATCAATTTTCGTGCACCATCTCAGAATTTCAAAATACTGGTCATCCCCGACGTATTAGGCCATGGGAAGTTGTGCGAGCATAGTTTCGTGAAAAAACACGACGGTCATAAAATTTGCACGAAGTGGCATGTAGAGTCGAGTTTTGATTCGTTTTAATGTTCCATCTCAGAAATTCAAAACACTAGCCATTCCTAATGTATTAGCCCTTGGGAAGTCGTACGAGCACGGTTTCGTGAAAAAACGCGACGGTCATAAACTTTGCGCGAAGTCGCATGCGGAGTTACGATCAGTTTTTCGTGCACCATCTCGAAAATTTAAAATACTGGCCATTCCCGATGGATTAGCTCATAGGAAGTCGTACGAGCACGTTTTCATGAAAAAACGCGATGGTCATAAACTTTGCACGAAGTCGCGTGCGGAGTTGAGTTTCGGTCGGTTTTTCGTTCACCATCTCGGAAATTTAAAATACTGACCATTCCCGACGTATTAGCCCGTGGGAAGTCGTAAGAGCATGGTTTCTTGAAAAAACGTGACGGTCATAAACATTGCACGAAGTCGCATTTTGAGTCGAGTTTCGATTTGTTTTTCGTGCACCATATCAGATATTCAAAATACTGGCCATTCCTATTGTATTAGCCTATGGGAAGTCGTAAACATTGCGCGAAGTCACATTTTGAGTCGAGTTTCGATTTGTTTTTCGTGCACCATCTCAAAAATTCAAAATACTGGCCATTCCTAATGTATTAGCCTATGGGAAGTCGTAAGAGCATGGTTTCTTGAAAAAACGTGACGGTCATAAACTTTGCGCAAAGTCGCATGCGGTGTTACGATCGGTTTTTCGTGCACCATCTCGGAAATTTAAAATACTGGCCATTACCGACGGATTAGCCCATAGGAAGTCGTACGAGCACGTTTTCATGAAAAAACGTGATGGTCATAAACTTTGCACAAAGTCGTGTGCAGAGTCGAGTTTCGATCGGTTTTTCGTTCACCATCTTGGAAATTCAAAATACTGGCCATTCCCGACGTATTAGCCCATGTGAAGCCATACAAGCATGGTTTCGTGAAAAAACGCAACGGTCATAAACTTTGCGCGAAGTCGCGTGCAGAGTCGAGTTTCGATCGGTGTTTAGTGCAGCATCTCAGAAATTCGAAATACTGCCCATTCCCGACGTATTAGCCAATGGGAAGTCGTACGAGCATGGTTTTGTGAAAAAACGCGACGGTCCAAAACTTTGCGTGAAGTAGCATTTAGAGTCGAGTTTCGATTAGTTTTTCGTGCACCATCTCAGAAATTCAAAATACTGGCCATTCCTATTTTATTAGCCTGTGGGAAGTCGTAAGAGCATGGTTTCTTGAAAAAATGTGACGCTCATAATCATTGCGCGAAGTCGCATTTTGAGTCGAGTTTCGATCGGTTTTTCGTGCACCATCTCGAAAATTCTTAATACTTGGCCATTCCCGACGTATTAGCACATGGGAAGTCGTACGAGCTTGTTTTCGTGAAAAAACGTGACGGTCATAAACTTTGCGCGAAGTCGCATGCGGTGTTATGATCGGTTTTTCGTGCACCATCTCGGAAATTTAAAATACTGGCCATTCCCGACGGATTAGCCCATAGGAAGTCGTACGAGCACATTTTCATGAAAAAACGCGATGGTCATAAACTTTGCATGAAGTCGCGTGCAGAGTTGAGTTCGGATCGGTTTTTCGTTCACCATCTCGGAAATTCAAAATACTGGCCATTCCAGACGTATTAGCCCATGGGAAGCCATAAGAGCATGGTTTCTTGAAAAAACGTGATGGTCATAAACATTGCGCGAAGTCGCATTTTAAGTCGAGTTTCGATTTGTTTTTCATGCACCATATAAGAAATTCAAAATACTGGCCATTCCTATTGTATGAGACTATGGGAAGTCGTAAGAGCATGGTTTCTTGAAAAAATGTGACAGTCATAAAGATTGCGCGAAGTCGCATTTTGAGTCGAGTTTCGATTTGTTTTTCGTGCACCATCTCAGAAATTCAAAATACTGGCCATTCCTAATGTATTAGCCTATGGGAAGTCGTAGGAGCGTGGTTTCTTGAAAAAACATGACAGTCATAAACATTGCGCGAAGTCGCATTTTGAGTCGAGTTTCGATTTGTTTTTCATGCACCATCTCAGAAATTCAAAATACTGGTCATTCCTATTGTATTACCCTATGGGAAGTCGTAAGAGCATGGTTTCTTGAAAAAACGTGACAGTCATAAACTTTGCGCGAAGTCACATTTTGAGTCGAGTTTCGATCGATTTTTCGTGCACCATCTCGGAAATTCATAATACTGGCCATTCCCGACGTATTAGCACATGGGAAGTCGTACGAGCTTGTTTTTGTGAAAAAACATGACGGTCATCAACTTTACGCGATGTCGCATGCGGTGTTACGATCCATTTTTCGTGCACCATCTTGGAAATTTAAAATACTGGCTATTCCCGACGGATTAGCCCATAGGAAGTCGTACGAGCACGTTTTCATGAAAAACCGCGATGGTCATAAACTTTACACGAAGTCGCGTGCAGAGTCGAGTTTCGATCGGTTTTTCGTTCACCTTCTCGGAAATTCAAAATACTGGCCATTCCCGACGTATTAGCCCATAGGAAGTCGTACGAGCACGTTTTCATGAAAAAACGTGACGGTCATAAACTTTGCATGAAGTCACGTGCAGAGTCGAGTTTTGATCGGTTTTTCGTGCACCATCTCGAAAATTCGAAATACTGGCCATTCCGGACGTATTAGCCCATAGGAAGTCGTATGAGCACGTTTTCATGAAAAAACACGATGGTCATAAACTTTGCGCGAAGTCACGTGCAGAGTCGAGTTTCGATCGATTTTTCGTGCACCATCTCGGAAATTCAAAATACTAGCCATTCCCAACGTTAATGCCCATGGAAGTCATACGAGCATGGTTTCGCTTAAAAATGCGATAGTCATAAACTTTGCGTGAAGTCGCATGCAGAGTCGAGTTACGATCGATTTTTCATGCACCATCTCGGAAATTCATAATACTGCCCATTCCCAACGTATTAGCCCATGGGAAGTCGTACGAGCATGGTTTTGTGAAAAAACACGACGGTCAAAAACTTTGTGTGAAGTAGCATTTAGAGTCGAGTTTCGATTAGTTTTTCGTGCACCAAGTCAGAAATTCAAAATATTGGCCATTGCTATTTTATTAGCCTATGGGAAGTCGTAAGAGCATGGTTTCTTGAAAAAACGTGACGGTCATAAGCATTGCGCGAAGTCGCATTTTGAGTCGAGTTTCGATCGGTTTTTTGTGCACCATCTTGGAAATTCATAATACTGGCCATTCCCGACGTATTAGCACATGGGAAGTCGTACGAGCTTGTTTTCGTAAAAAACGTGACGGTGATAAACTTTGCGCGAAGTCGCATGCGGTGTTACGATCGGTTTTTCGTGCACCATCTCGAAAATTTAAAATACTGGCCATTCCCGACGGATTAGCCCATAGGAAGTCGTACGAGCACGTTTTCATGAAAAAACGTGATGGTCATAAACTTTGCATGAAGTCGCGTGCAGAGTTGAGTTTCGATCGGTTTTTCGTTCACCATCTCGGAAATTCAAAATACTGGCCATTCCAGACATATTAGCCCATGGGAAGCCGTAAGAGCATGGTTTCTTGAAAAAACGTGAGGGTCATAAACATTGCGCGAAGTCGCATTTTGAGTCGAGTTTCGATTTGTTTTTCGTGCACCATCTTAGAAATTCAAAATACTGGCCATTCCTATTGTATTAGCCTATGGGAAGTCGTAAGAGCATGGTTTCTTGAAAAAACATGACGGTCATAGACGTTGCGCGAAGTCGCATTTTGAGTCGAGTTTCGATTTGTTTTTCGTGCACCATCTCAGAACTTCAAAATACTGGCCATTCCTATTGTATTACCCTATGGGAAGTCGTAAGAGCATGGTTTCTTGAAAAAACGTGACGGTCATAAACTTTGCGCGAAGTCACATTTTGAGTCGAGTTTCGATTGGTTTTTCGTGCACCATCTCGGAAATTCATAATACTGGCCATTCTCAACGCATTAGCACATGGGAAGTCGTACGAGCTTATTTCCGTGAAAAAACATGACGGTCATAAACTTTGCGCGAAGTCGCATGTGGTGTTACGATCGGTTTTTCGTGCACCATCTTAGAAATTTAAAATACTGGCCATTCCCGACGGATTAGCGCATAGGAAGTCGTACGAGCACGTTTTCATGAAAAAGCGCGATGGTCATAAACTTTGTGCAAAGTCACGTGCAGAGTCGAGTTTCGATCGGTTTTCCGTGCACCATCTCATAAATTCAGAATACTAGCTATTCCCAACGTATTTGCCCATCGAAGTCATACGAGCATGGTTTCGCTAAAAAATGAGACGGTCATAAACTTTACGCGAAGTCGCATGCAGAGTCGAGTTTAGATTGATTTTTCATGCACCATCTCGGGAATTGAAAATACTGGTGATTCCAAACGTATTAGCCCATAGGATGTCTTCCGAGCTAGGTTTCGTGAAAAAACGTGAAAGTCACCAACTTTGTGCGAAGTCACGTGCAGAGTTGTGTTTCGATCGATTTTTCATGCACCATCTCAGAAATTCAAATTACTAGCCATTCCTAATGTATTAGCCCATGGGAAGTCGTACTCGCAAGGATTTACGAAAAAACGTGACGGTTATATAAACTTTGCATGAAGTCGCGTGTAAAGTCTAGTTTCGATCAGTTTTTCATGCACCAGCTCAGAAATTCAAAATACTGGCCATTCCCGACGTATTAGCCCATGGCAAGTGGTACGAGTACGGTTTCGTGAAAAAACGTGACTGTTGTAAACTTTGCGCGAAATCATGTGCAGAGTCGAGTTTCGTTCGGTTTTTCGTGCACCATCTCGGAAATTCATAATACTGCCCATTCCCGACGTATTAGCCCATGGGAAGTCGTACGAGTAAGGTTTTGTGAAAAAACGTGACGGTTATAAACTTTGCGCGAAGTCACGTGCAGAGTCGAGTTTCGATCGGTTTTTCGAGCACCATCTCGGAAATTCATAATACTGGCCATTCCTGACGTATTAGCGCATGGGAAGTCGTACGAGCTTGTTTTCGTGAAAAAACGCGACAGTCATAAACTTTGCGCGAAGTCGCATGCGGAGTTACGATCGGATTTTCATGCACCATCACGGAAATTTAAAATACTGGCCATTCCTGATGGATTAGCCCATAGGAAGTCGTACGAGCACGTTTTCATGAAAAAATGCGATGGTCATAAACTATGCACGAAGTCGCGTGCAGAGTCAAGTTTCGATCGATTTTTCGTTCACCATCTCGGAAATTCGAAATACTGGCCATTCCCGACGAATTAGCCCATGGGAAGCCATACGAGCATGGTTCCGTGAAAAAACGCGACGGTCATAAACTTTGCGCAAAGTCGCGTGCAGAGTCGAGTTTCGATCGATGTTTAGTGCAGCATCTCAGAAATTCGAAATACTACCCATTCCCGACGTATTAGCCCATGGGAAGTCGTACGAGCATGGTTTTGTGAAAAAATGCGACGGTCAAAAACTTTGCGTGAAGTAGCATTTAGAGTCGAGTTTCGATTTGTTTTTCATGCACCATCTCAGAAATTCAAAATATTGGCCATTCCTGTTGTATTAGCCTATGGGAAGTCATAAGAGCATGGTTTCTTGAAAAAATGTGACGGTAATAAACTTTGCACGAAGTCGCGTGCAGAGTCGAGATTCGATCGGTGTTTCGTGCAGCATCTCGAAAATTCAAAATACTGGCCATTCCCGACATATTAGCCCATGGGAAGTCGTAAGAGCATGGTTTCTTGAAAAAACGTGACGGTCATAAACATTGCGCAAAGTCGCATTTTGAGTCGAGTTTTGATTTCTTTTTCGTGAACCATCTCAGAAATTCAAAATACGGGCCATTCCTATTGTTCCTTAGGAAGTCGTACGTGTAAGGTTTCGTGAAAAAAAAATGATAGTCATAAACTTTGTGCGAAGTCGCGTGCAGAGTCGAGTTTGGATCGGTGTTTAGTGCAGCATCTCAGAAATTCGAAATACTGCTCATTCCCGACGTATTAGCCCATGGGAAGTCGTACGAGCATCGTTTTGTGAAAAAACGCGACGGTCGAAAACTTTGCGTGAAGTAGCATTTAGAGTCGAGTTTCGGTTAGTTTTTCGTGCACCATCTCATAAATTCAAAATACTGGCCATTCCTAATGTATTAGCCCATGGGAAGTGTACGCACATGGTTTCATGAAAAAACGCGACGGTTATAAACTTTGTGTGAAATCATGTTCAGAGTCGAGTTTCCATCGGTTTTTCGTGCACCATCTCGAAAATTCATAATACTGGCCATTCCCAATGTATTAGCCCATGGGAAGTCGTACGAGCACGGTTTCATGAAAAAACGCGATGGTCATAAACTTTGCACGAAGTTGCGTGCAGAATTGAGTTTCGATCGGTTTTTCGTTCACCATCTCGGAAATTCAAAATACTGGCCATTCCCGACGTATTAGCCCATAGGAAGTCGTACGAGCACGTTTTCATGAAAAAACGCGATGGTCATAAACTTTGCACGAAGTCGCGTGCAGAATTGAGTTTCGATCGATTTTTCGTTCACAATCTCGGAAATTCAAAATACTGGCCATTCACGACGTATTAGCCCCTGGGAAGTTGTAAGAGCCTAGTTTCTTGAAAAAACTTGATGGTCATAAACATTGCGCGAAGTTGCATTTTGAGTCGAGTTTCGATTTGTTTTTCATGCACCATCTCAGAAATTCAAAATACTGGCCATTCCTATTGTATTAGCCTATGGGAAGTCGTAAGAGCATGGTTTCTTGAAAAAACGTGACGGTCATAAACATTGCGCGAAGTCGTATTTTGACCGAGTTTCGATTTGTTTTTCGTGCACCATCTCAAAAATTCAAAATACTGGCCATTCCTATTGTATTAGCTTATGGGAAGTCATAAGAGCATGGTTTCTTGAAAAAACGTGATGGTCAAAAACTTTGCGCGAAGTCACATTTTGAGTCGAGTTTCGATCTGTTTTTCGTGCACCATCTCGGAAATTCATAATACTGGCCATTCCCAACGTATTAGCACAAGGGAAGTTGTATGAGCTTGTTTTCGTGAAAAAACGTGACGGTCATAAACTTTGCACGAAGTCGCATGCAGTGTTACGATCGGTTTTTCGTGCACCATCTCGGAAATTTAAAATACTGGCCATTCCCGACGGATTAGCCCATAGGAAGTCATACGAGCACGTTTTCATGAAAAAACGCAATGGTCGTAAACTTTGCACGAAGTCGCGTGCAGAGTCGAGTTTCGATCGGTTTTTCGTTCACCATCTCGGAAATTCAAAATGCTGGCCATTCCCGACGTATTAGCCCATGGGAAGTCGTACGAGCTTGGTTTTGTGAGAAAACGTGACGGTCAAAAACTTTGCGTGAAGTAGCATTTAGTGTCGAGTTTCGATTACTTTTTCGTGCACCATCTCAGAAATTCAAAATACTGTCCATTCCTATTGTATTAGCCTATGGGAAGTCGTAAGAGTATGGTTTCTTGAAAAAACGTGATGGTCATAAACTTTATGGAAGTCGCGTGCAGAGTCGAGTTTCGATCGGTGTTTCGTGCAGCATCTCGAAAATTCAAAATACTGGCCATTCCCGACGTATTAGCCCATGGGAAGTCGTAAGAGCATGGTTTCTTGAAAAAACGTGACGGTCATAAACATTGCGCGAAGTCGCATTTTGAGTCGAGTTTCGATTTCTTTTTCGTGAACCATCTCAGAAATTTAAAATACGGGCCATTCCTATTGTATTAGCCCTTGGGAAGTCGTACGTGTAAGGTTTCGTGAAAAAAAATGACAGTCATAAACATTGCGCGAAGTCGCGTGCAGAGTCGAGTTTCGATCGGTGTTTAGTGCAGCATCTCAGAAATTCGAAATACTGCCCATTCCCGACGTATTAGCCCATGGGACGTCATACGAGCATGGTTTTATGAAAAAACGTGACGGTCAAAAACTTTGCGTGAAGTAGCATTTAGAGTCGAGTTTCGATTAGTTTTTCGTGCACCATCTCAGAAATTCAAAATACTGGCCATTCCCATGGAAGTTGTACGCGCAAGGTTTCATGAAAAAATGCAACGGTTATAAACTTTGCGTGAAATCACGTTCAGAGTCGAGTTTCCATCTGTTTTTCGTGCACCATCTCGGAAATTCATAATATTGGCAATTCCCAATGTATTAGCCCATGGGAAGTCGTACGAGCACGGTTTCGTGAAAAAACGCGATGGTCATAAACTTTGCACGATGTCGCATGCGGAGTTACGATCGATTTTTCGTGCACCATCTCGAAAATTCAAAATACTGGCCATTCCCGACGTATTAGCCCATAGGAAGTCGTACGAGCACGTTTTCATGAAAAAACATGACGGTAATAAACTTTGCGCGAAGTCACGTGCAGAGTCGAGTTTCGATCGGTTTTCCGTGCACCGTCTCGAAAATTCAAAATACTAGCCATTCCCAACGTATTAGCCCATGGAAGTCATACGAGCATGGTTTCGCTAAAAAATGCGACGGTCATAAACTTTGCGCGAAGTCGCACGCAGAGTCGAGTTACGATCGTTTTTTCATGCACCATCTCAGAAATTTAAAATACTGGTGATTCCTAACGTATGAGCCCATGGGAAGTCTTGCGAGCTAGGTTTCGTGAAAAAACGTGACTGTCACCAACTTTGCGCGAAGTCACGTGCAGAGTTGTGTTTCGATCGATTTTTCATGCACCATCTCAGAAATTCAAATTACTGGCCATTCCTAATGTATTAGCCCATGGGAAGTCGTACTCGCAAGGATTTGCGAAAAAACGTGATTATATAAACTTTGCACGAAGTCGCGTGCAGAGTGTAGTTTCGATCGGTTTTTCGTGTACCATCTCAAAAATTCATAATAATAGCCATTCCCGATGTATTAGCGCATGGAAAGTCGTACGAGCTTGTTTTCGTGAAAAAACATGACGGTCATAAACTTTGCGCGAAGTCGCATGCGGTGTTACGATCGTTTTTTCGTGCACCATCTCGGAAATTTAAAATACTGGCCATTCCCGACGGATTAGCCCATAGGAAGTCGAACGAGCACGTTTTCATGAAAAAACGCGATGGTCATAAACTTTGCACGATGTCGCGTGCAGAGTCGAGTTTCGATCGGTTTTTCGTTCACCATCTCGAAAATTCAAAATACTGGCCATTCCCGACGTATTAGCCCATGGGAAGCCATATGTGCCTGGTTTCGTGAAAAAACGCGATGGTCATAAACTTTGCGCGAAGTTGCGTGCAGAGTCGAGTTTCGATCGAGTTTTGTGCACCATCTCAGAAATTCAAAATACTGGTCATTCCCGACGTATTAGCCCATGGGAAGTTGTACGAGCATAGTTTCGTGAAAAAACACGACGGTCATAAAATTTGCACGAGGTTGTTCGATTGGTTTTCATGTTCCATCTCAGAAATTCAAAATACTGGCCATTCCTAATGTATTAGCCCATGGGAAGTCGTACGAGCACGGTTTCATGAAAAAATACGATCGGTTTTTCGTGCACCATCTCAGAAATTTAAAATACTGGCCATTCCCAATTAATTAGCCCATAGGAAGTCGTACGAGCACGTTTTCATGGAAAAACGTGATGGTCATAAACTTTACAGGAAGTCGCGTGCAGAGTCGAGATTCGATCGGTTTTTTGTTCACCATCTCGGAAATTCAAAACACAACTTAGGAAATTTAAAATACTGGCCATTCCCGATGGATTAGCCCATAGGAAGTCGTACGAACCAATTTTCATGAAAAAACGCGGTGGTCATAAACTTTGCACGAAGTCACGTGCAGAGTTGAGTTTCGATCAGTTTTCGTGCACCATCTTAGAATTTCAAAATACTGGCCATTCCCGACGTATTGGCCCATAGGAAGTCGTACGAGCATGTTTTCATGAAAAAATATGACGGTCATAAACTTTGTGCGAAGTCACTTGCAGAGTCGAGTTTCGATCGGTTTTCCGTGCACCGTCTCGGAAATTCAAAATACTAGCTATTCCCAACGTATTTGCCCATGGAAGTCATACGAGCATGGTTTTGCTAAAAAATGCGACGGTCATAAACTTTGCGCGAAATCGCAGGCAGAGTCGAGTTTAGATTGATTTTTCATGCACCATCTCGGAAATTGAAAATACTAGTGATTCCTAACGTATTAGCCCATGGGATGTCTTCCGAGCTAGGTTTCGTGAAAAAACGTGACAGTCACCAACTTTACGCGAAGTCACGTGCAGAGTTGGGTTTCGATCGATTTTTCATGCACCATCTCAGAAATTCAAATTACTAGCCATTCCTAATGTATTAGCCCATGGGAAGTCGTACTCGTAAGGATTTGCGAAAAAACGCGACGGTTATATAAACTTTGCACGAAGTCGCGTGTAGAGTCTAGTTTCGATCGGTTTTTCGGGCACCATCTCGGAAATTCAAATACTGGCCATTCCCGACGTATTGGCCCACGGGAAGTCGTAAGAGCATGGTTTCTTGAAAAATGTGACGGTCATAAACATTGCGCGAAGTCGCATTTTGAGTCGAGTTTCAATTTGTTTTTCGTGCACCATCTCATAAATTCAAAATACGGGCCATTCCTATTGTATTAGCCATTGGGAAGTCGTACGTGTAAGTTTTCATGAAAAAACGTGACAGTTATAAACTTTGCGCGAAGTCGCGTGCAGAGTCGAGTTTCGATCGGTGTTTAGTGCAGCATCTCAGAAATTCGAAATACTACCCATTCCCGACGTATTAGCCCATGGGAAGTCGTACGAGCATGGTTTTGTCAAAAAATGTGACGGTCAAAAACTTTGCGTGAAGTAGCATTTAGAGTCGAGTTTTGATTAGTTTTTCGTGCACGATCTCAAAAATTCAAAATACTGGCCATTCCTAATGTATTAGCCCATGGGAAGTTGTACGCGCAAGGTTTCATGAAAAAACGTGACGGTTATAAACTTTGCTTGAAATCCCGTTCAGTGTCGAGTTTCCACGGTTTTTCGTGCACCATCTCGAAAATTCATAATGCTAGCCATTCCCAATGTATTAGCCCATGGAAGTCATACGAGCACGTTTTCGTGAAAAAATGCGATGGTCATAAACTTTGCGCGATGTCGCATGCGGTGTTACGATCGGTTTTTCGTGCACCATCTTGCAAATTTAAAATACGGGCCATTCCCGACGGATTAGCCCATAGGAAGTCGTACGAGTACGTTTTCATGAAAAAACACGATGGTCGTAAACTTTGCATGAAGTCGCGTGCAGAGTCGAGTTTCGATCGATTTTTCGTTCACCATCTCAAAAATTCAAAATACTGGCCATTCTCGACGTATTAGCCCATGGGAAGCCATACGAGCATGGCTCCGTGAAAAAATGCGACGGTCATAAACTTTGCGCGAAGTCGCTTGCAGAGCCGAGTTTCGATCGGTGTTTAGTGCAGCATCTCAGAAATTCGAAATACTGCCCATTCCCGACATATTAGCCCATGGGAAGTCGTACGAGCATGGTTTTGTGAAAAAACGCGACGGTCAAAAACTTTGCGTGAAAAAGCATTTAGAGTCGAGTTTCGATTTGTTTTTCATGCACCATCTCAGAAATTCAAAATACTAGCCATTCCTATTGTATATTAGCCTATGGGAAGTCGTAATAGTATGGTTTCTTGAAAAAATGTGACAGTCATAAACTTTCCGTGAAGTCGCGTGCAGAGTCGAGTTTCGATCGGTGTTTCGTGCAGTATCTCAAAAATTCAAAATACTGGCCATTCCCGACGTATTAGCCCATGGGAAGTCGTAAGAGCATGGTTTCTTGAAAAAATGTGACGGTCATAAACATTGCGCGAAGTCGCATTTTGAGTCGAGTTTCGATTTTTTTTCGTGAACCATCTCAGAAATTCAAAATACGGGCCATTCCTATTGTATTAGCCATTGGGAAGTCGTACGTGTAAGGTTTCGTGAAAAAAATGACAGTCATAAACTTTGCGCGAAGACGCGTGCAGAGTCGAGTTTCGATCGGTGTTTCGTGCAGCATCTCAGAAATTCGAAATACCGCCCATTCCCGACGTATTAGCCCATGGGAAGTTGTACGAGCATGGTTTTGTGAAAAAACACGACGGTCAAAAACTTTGCGTGAAGTAGCATTTAGAGTCGAGTTTCGATTAGTTTTTCGTGCACCATCTCAGAAATTCAGAATACTGGCCATTCCTAATGTATTAGCCCATAGGAAGTCGTACGAGCACATTTTCATGAAAAAATGTGACGGTCATAAAGTTTGCGCGAAGTCACGGGCAAAGTCGAGCTTCGATCGGTTTTTCATGCACCATCTCGAAAATTCAAAATACTAGCCATTCCCGACGTATTAGCCCATAGGAAGTCGTATGAGCACGTTTTCGTGAAAAAACGTGACGGTTATAAACTTTGCGCGAAGTCACGTGCAGAGTCGAGTTTCAATCGGTTTTTCATGCACCATCTCGGAAATTCAAAATACTAGCCATTACCAACGTATTAGCTCATGGAAGTCATACGAGCATGGTTTCGCTAAAAAATGCGACGGTCATAAACTTTGCGCGAAGTCGCATGCAAAGTCGGGTTTAGATTGATTTTTCATGCACCATCTCGGAAATTGAAAATACTGGTGATTCCTAACGTATTAGCCCATGGGAAGTCTTCCGAGCTAGGTTTCGCGAAAAAACGTGACAGTCACCAACTTTGCGCGAACTCACGTGCAAAGTTGTGTATCGATCGATTTTTCATGCACCATCTCAGAAATTTGAATTACTGGACATTCCTAATGTATTAGCCCATGGGAAGTCGTACTCGCAAGGATATGCGAAAAAACTTGATGGTTATAAAAACTTTACACGAAGTTGCGTGCAGAGTTTAGTTTCGATCGGTTTTTCGTGCACCATCTCGGAAATTCAAAATACTGGCCATTCCCGACGTATTAGCCCATGGGAAGTCGTACAAGCATGGTTTCATGAAAAAATGCGACAGTCAAACTTTGTGCGAAGTCGCGTGCGGAGTTACGAACGGTTTTTCATGCACCATCTCAGAAATTCAAAATACTGGCAATTCCCGACGTATTAGCCCATGGGAAGTGGTACGAGCACGGTTTCGTGAAAAAACGCGACGGTTATAAACTTTGCGCGAAGTCGCGTGCAGAGTCGAGTTTTGATCAATTTTTCGTGCACCATCTAGGAAATTCATAATACTGGCCATTCCTGACGTATTAGCACATGGGAAGTCGTACGAGCTTGTTTTCGTGAAAAAACGTGACGGTCATAAACTTTACACGAAGTCGCATGCCGTGTTACGATCGGTTTTTCGTGCACCATCTCGGAAATTTAAAATACTGGCCATTCCCGATGGATTAGCCCATAGGAAGTCGTACGAGCACGTTTTCATGAAAAAACGCGATGGTCATAAACATTGCACGAAGTCGCGTGCAGAGTCGAGTTTCGATCGGTTTTTTGTTCACCATCTCGAAAATTCAAAATACTAGTCATTCCCGACGTATTAGCCCAAGGGAAGCCATACGAGCATGGTTTCGTGAAAAAACGCGACGGTCATAAACTTTGCGCGAAGTCGCATGCAGAGTCGAGTTTCGATCGGTTTTCGTGCAGCATCTCAGAATTTCAAAATACTGGTCATTCCCGACGTATTAGCCTATGGGAAGTCGTACGAGCATAGTTTCGTGAAAAAACACGACGGTCATAGAATTTGCAGGAAGTCACATTTAGGGTCGAGTTTCGATTGCTTTTCATGTTCCATCTCAAAAATTCAAAATACTGGCCATTCCTAATGTATTAGCCCATGGGAAGTCATACGAGCACAGTTTCATGAAAAAACGTGACGGTCGTAGTGTGCAAAGTCTCATTTCGATCGATTTTTCATGCACCATCTTGGTATTTCAAAATGCTTGCCATTCCCAACGTATCAGCCCATCGGAAGTCGTATGAGCATGGTTTCGCTAAAAAACATGACAGTCATTAACTTTGTGCAAAGTCGCGCGCAAAGACTCGTTTCGATCTGTTTTTCGTGCACCGTCTCATAATTTCAAAATAATGGCCATTCGTCACGTATTAGCCCATGGGAAGTCGTACAAGCATGATATTATAAAAAAACATGACGGTCATAAACTTTGCGCAAAGCCGCGCGCAAAGCCGTGCGCAAAGTCGAGTTTCGATCGGTTTTTAGTGCACCATTAGGAAATTTGAAAATACTGGCTATTCCCAACGTATTAGCCCATGGGAAGTCGTGTGAGCACGGTTTCGCGAAAAATGCGATGGTCATAAATTTTGTGCAAAATCTTGTTTCGATCAGTTTTTAATGCACCGTCTCAGAATTTCAAAATACTTGTCATTCCCAACGTATTAGCCCATGGGAAGTCGTATGAGCACGGTTTCGGGAAAAAACACGAAGGTCATAAACTTTGTGCAAAGCCATGCGCAAAGTCGAGTATCGATCAGTTTTTCGTGCACTATCAAGAAATTTTAAAATACTGGCCATTCCCAACGTATTAGTCCGTGGGAAGAAGTACGAGCACAGTTACGTGAAAAAATACGACGTCATAAACATTGCGTAAAGTCGTGCACAAAGTCGAGTTTCCATCGATTTTTCATGCACCATCTCAGAATTTCGAAATACTGGCCATTGGCAACGTATTAGCCCATGGGAAGTTGTGTGAACTCAGTTTCACAAAAAAACGCGATGGTCTTAAACTTTGCGCAAAGTCGTGCGCAAAGTCTCGTTTCGATCAATTTTTCGTGCACCATCTCAGAATTTAAAAATACTAGCCATTCCCAACGTATTAACCCATGGGAAGTCGTACGAGCACGGATTCATGAAAAAATGCCATGGTCAAAAACTTTGCCCAAAGTCGCACGCAATGTCGAGTTTCGATCGATTTTTTGTGCAACATCTTAGAATTTTAAAATACTAGCCATTCCCAACGAATTGGCCCATGGGAAGTCGCATGAGCATGGTTTCATCAAAAAACGCAACAGTCGTAAACTTTGCGCAAAGTCACATACAAAGTCGAGTTTCGAACTATTTTTCATGCACCATCATGAAATTCCAAAATACTGGCCGTTCTCATCGTATTAGGCCATGGGACGTCGTACGAGCAAGGTTTCGGTAAAAAATGGGACGGTTATAAATTTTGCACAAAGTCTCCTTTCGATCGATTTTTCTTGCACCATCTCGGAATTTCAAGATAGTGGCCATTCCCAACGTATCAGCCCATGGGAAGTCGTATGAGAATGGTTTCACAAAAAAATGCGATGGTCATAAACTTTGCGCAAACTCAAGTTTCGATCAGTTTTTCATGCACAATCTCAGAATTTCAAAATACTTGCCATTCCCAAAGTATTAGCCCATGGGAAGTCGTATGAGCAAGGTTTCACAAAAAAACACGACGGTCATAAACTTTGCACAAAGTCGAGTTTCGATCGGTTTTTCATGCACCGTCGGTCAAAAACACAAAATTTTAAAATACTAGCCATTCCCTACGTATTAGCCCATGAGATATAGTACGAGCATTGTTTCGCAAAAAAATGTGATGGTCATAAATTTTGTGCAAAGCCTCATTTCGATCAGTTTTTCATGCACAATCTTAGAATTTCAAAATAGTTGCCATTCCCAACGTATTAGCCCATGAGAAATCGTATGAGCAGGGTTTCACAAAAAGACGACAGTCATAAAATTTGCGTAAAGTCACGCGGAAACTCGAGTTTCGATCGGTTTTTCATGCACTGTTAAGAAATTTGAGAATACTAGCCATTCCCAACGTATTAGCCCATGAGATGTCGTACAAGCACGGTTTCGCAAAAAAATGTGACGGTCATAAATTTTGTGCAAAGTCTCATTTCAATCGATTTTTCATGCACTATCTCAGAATTTCAAAATACTTGCCATTCCCAATGTATTAGACCATGGGAAGTCATATGAGCATGGTTTCGCTAAAAAACTGGACGGTCAAAAAGTTTGCTCAAAGTCACGCGCAAAGACTCATTTCAATCTGTTTTTCATGAACCGTCTCAAAATTTCAAAATACTGGCCATTCCTAACGTATTAGCCCATGGGAAGTCGTACGAGCACAATTTCATGAAAAAACACGACAGTCATAAACTTTGTGCAAAGCCACGCACAAAGTCAAGTTTCGATCAGTTTTTCGTGCACCGTTAAGAAATTTCAAAATGCTAGCCATTCTCAATGTATTAGCCCATGGAAAGTCGTACGACCATGATTTTGTGAAAAAATCTGACGGTCATAAATTTTGCACAAAGTCTCATTTCGATCAGTATTTCATGCACCATCTCAGAATTTTAAAATACTTGCTATTCCCAACATATTAGCCCATGGGAAGTCGTATGAGCAGGGTTTAACAAAAAAACATGACGGTCATAAACTTTGCACAAAGTCGAGTTTCGATCGGTTTTTCATGCACCGTCAAGAAATTTTAAAATACTAGCCATTCCCTACGTATTAGCCCATGAGATATAGTACGAGCATTGTTTCGCAAAAAAATGTGATGGTCATAAATTTTGTGCAAAGTCTCATTTCGATCGATTTTACATGCACCATCTCAGAATTTCAAAATAGTTGTCATTCCCAACGTATTAGCCCATGGGAAGTCGTATGAACTAGGTTTCACAAACAAACGTGACGGTTATAAACTTTATGCAAAGTCACGCGAAAACTCGAGTTTCGATCGGTTTTTCATGCACTGTTAAGAAATTTGAAAATACTAGCCATTCCCAACGTATTAGACCATGGGATGTCATCCAAGCACGGTTTCACAAAAAAATATAGCGATCATAAATTTTATGCAAAGTCTTGTATTAGCCCATGAGAAGTCGTACGAGCACGATTTCGTGAAAAAATGTGACCGTCATAAATTTTGTGCAAAGTCTGCTTTCGATCGATTTTTTATGCACCGTCTCGGAATTTCAAAATACTGGCCATTCCCAACATATTAGCCCATGGGAAGTCATATGAGCAGGGTTTCACAAAAAAATGCGACGGTCATAAATTTTGCGCAAAGTCGCACGCAAAGTCGAGTTTCGATCGGTTTTTCGTGCACCGTCAAGAAATTTCAAAATACTAGCTATTCCCAACGTATTAGCCCATGGGATGTAGTACGAGCACGATTTCGTGAAAAAATGCGACAGTCATAAATTTTCCACAAAGTCTCGTTTCGATCGATTTTTAATGCACCATCTCAGAATTTCAAAATACTGGCCATTCCCAATGTATTAGCCCATGGGAAGTAGTACGAGCATGGTTTCATGAAAAAACGCAACGGTCCAAAACTTTACACAAAGACGCGCGAAAAGTCGAGTTTCGAACGATTTTTCATGCATCGCCAAGAAATTTCAAAATACTAGCCATTCCCAACGCATTAGTCCATGGGAAGTCGTATGAGCATTGTTTCACGAAAAAATGCGATGGTCATAAAATTTATGCCAAGTCTTGTTTCGATAGGTTTTTTCTGCCCCTCTTGGAATTTTCAAAATACTGATCATTCCTAACGTATTAGCCCATGGGAAGTCGTACGAGCACAATTTCATGAAAAAACGTGACGGTCATAAACTTTGCTCAAAGCCGCACGCAAAGTCGAGTTTCGATCAGTTTTTCGTACACCTTCAAGAAATTTCAAAATACTGGTCATTCCCAACATATTATTAGCCAATGGGAAGTCATACAAGCACAGTTTCGTGAAAAAATGCGACGGTCATAAACATTGCGCAAAGTCACACACAAAGTCTAGTTTCGATCGGTTTTTCGTGCACCGGTAAGAAATTTCAAAATACTAGCGATTTTCAACATATTAGCCCATGGGAAGTCGTACGAGCATGGTTTCGCGAAAAAATGTGATGGTCATAAATTTTGCACAAAGTCTCGTTTTGATCGGTTTTTAATGCACCATTTCGGAATTTCAAAATACTAGCCATTCCCAATGTATTAGCCCATAGGAAGTCGTATGAGCATGGTTTCACGAAAAAATGCGACAGTCCTAAACTTTTCGCAAAATCGCACGCAAAGTCGAGTTTCAAATGATTTTTCATGCATCGTCAAGCAATTTTAAAATACTGGCCATTCCCAACATATTAGCCTATTTGACATTGTACGAGCATGGTTTCACTAAAAAATGGGACGGTCATAAATTTTATGCAAAGTCTCCTTTCGATCGGTTTTTCATTCACCTCTTAGAATTTCAAAATACTAGCCATTCCTAACATATTAGCCCATGGGAAGTCGTATGAGCACAGTTTCATAAAAAAATGCTACGGTCATAAACTTTGCGTAAAGTCGCGTGCAAAGTAAAGTTTCGATCGGTTTTTCATGCACCGTCAAGAAATTTCAAAATACTAAGCATTCCCAACGTATTAGTCCATGGGATGTAGTATGAGTATGGTTTCATAAAAAATTGTGATGGTCATAAATTTTCCGTAAAGTCACGCGCAAAGACTGGTTTCGATCTGTTATTCTTGCACCATCTCGGAATTTCAAAATACTGGCCATTCCTAATGTATTAGACCATGGGAAGTCATACGAGCATGATTTCAAGAAAAAACATGACGATCATTAACTTTGTGCAAAGCCACACGCAAAGTCGAGTTTCAATCTGTCTTTCATGCACCATCAAGAAATTTGAAAATACTGGCCATTCCCAATGTATTAACCTATGGGAAGTCGTACGAGCACTGTTTCACAAAAAAATGTGATGGTCATAAACATTGCACAAAGTCGCGCGCAAAGTCAAGTTTCGATCAGTTTTTCATGCACTGTCAAGAAATTTTAAAATACTGGCCATTCCCAACGTATTAACCCATGGAAGTCATACGAGCACGGTTTCACGAAAAAATGCGGCAGTGATAAATTTTTTGGAAAGTCTCGTTTTGATCGGTTTTTCGTGCACCGTCTTAGAATTTTAAAATACTGGCCATTCCCAACCTATTAGCCCATTGGAAGTCGTACGAGCACAGTTTCGTGAAAAAATACGACGGTCATAAGCTTTACGTAATGTCGCGCGCAAAGCCAAGTTTCGATCGATTTTTCGTGCACCGTTATGAAATTTCAAAATACTGACCATTCCCAACGTATTAGCCATTGGGAAGTCATACGAGCACAGTTTCACGAAAAAATACGATGGTCATAAACATTGCACAAAGTCACGCACAAAGTCGAGTTTCAATCGGTTTTTCGTGCACCATTAAGAAATTTCAAAATACTGGCCATTCCTAACGTATTAGCCCATTCGAAGTCGTTCGAGCACGATTTCGTGAAAAAATACGACGGTCATAAATTTTAAATAAAGTCTCATTTCGGTCAGTTTTTAATGCACCATCTCAGAATTTCAAAATACTGGCCATTCCCAACGTATTAGCCCATGGGAAGTCGTATAAGCACAGTTTCGCTAAAAAACTCGCTGGTCAAAAACTTGGAGCAAAGTCGCACGCAAAGTCGAGTTTTGATCAGTTTTTCATGCACCATCAAGAAATTTCAAAATACTGGCCATTCCCAACGTATTAGCCAATGGGAAGTCGTACAAGCATAGTTTCGTGAAAAAATGCGATGGTCATAAACATTACACAAAGTCACACACAGTCTAGTTTCGATCATTTTTTCGTGCACGGTAAAGAAATATCAAAATACTGACCATTCCTAACGTATTAGCCCATTGGAAGTCGTACGAGCACCATTTCGGGAAGAAATGCGACACTCATAAATTTTGCACAAAGTCTCGTTTCGATCGGTTTTTAATGCACCGTCTCTGAATTTCAAAATACTGGTCATTCCTAATGTATTAACCCATGGGAAGTCATATAAGCATGGTTTCATGAAAAAATGCGACGGTCCTAAACTTTGCGCAAAGTCGGACGCAAAGTCGGACGCAAAGTCTAGTTTCGGTCAATTTTTCAAGCATTGTCTCAGAATTTCAAAATATTGGCCATTCCCAACATACTACCCCATGGGAAGTCATACGAGCTCAGTTTCACGAAAAAATGTGACGGTCATAAATTTTGCGCAAAGTCGCACGCAAAGTCTTGTTTCGATCAAATTTTCAAGCACCGTCTCGGAATTTCAAAATACTTACCATTCCCAATGTATTAGCCCATGGGAAGTCGTATGAGCACGGTTTCCCTAAAAAAATGTGACGGTCATAAACTTTGCGCAAAGTCGCGCGCAAAGACTCGTTTCAATCTGTTTTTCGTGAACCATCTCGGAATTTCAAAATACTAGCCATTCCTAACGTATTAGCCCTTGGGAAGTCGTACGAGCATGATTTCATGAAAAAACGTGACGGTCATAAACTTTGCGCAAAACCATGCGCAAAGTCAAGTTTCGATCAGTTTTTCGTGCACCATCAAGAAATTTCAAAATACTGGCCATTCCCAATGTATTAGCACATGGGAAGTCGTACGAACACAGTTTCGTGAAAAAATGCGATGGTCATAAATATTGCGCAAAGTCGCGCTCAAAGTCGAGTTTTGATCGGTTTTATATGCACCATTATGAAATTTCAAAATACTGGCCATTCTCAAAGTATTAGCCCATGGGAAGTCGTACGAGCACAGTTTCGTGAAAAAATGCGACTGTCATAAATTTTGCACAAAGCCTCGTTTCGATCGGTTTTTAATGCACCATCTCGGAATTTCAAAATACTGGCCATTCCCAATGTATTAGCCCATGGGAAATCGTATGAGCATGGTTTCATGAAAAAAAGTGACGGTCCTAAACTTTACGTAAAGTCGCGCGCAAAGTCGAGTTCCGAACGATTTTTCATGCACCATCAAGAAATTTCAAAATACTGGCCATTCCCAACGTATTAGCCCATGGGAAGTCGTACGAGCACGGTTTCAGGAAAAAATGTGCCCGTCATAAATTTTGCGCAAAGTCTCTTTTTGATCGATTTTTTATGCACCGTCTCGGAATTTCAAAATACTGGCCATTCCTAACGTATTAGCCCATTGGAACTCGTATGAGCTTGGTTTCACAAAAATGTGACGGTGATAAACATTGCGCAAAGTCACGCGCAAAGTCGAGTTTCGATCAGTTTTTCATGCACCGTCACGAAATTTTAAAATACTGGCCATTCCCAATGTATTAGCCCAAGGGAATCGTACTAGCACGGTTTTGCGAAAAAATGCGACGGTCATAAATTATGTGTAAAATCTCATTTCGATCGGTTTTCAATGCACTGTCTCGGAATTTCAAAATACTATCCATTCACAATGTATTAGCCCATGGGATGTCGTATGAGCATGGTTTCATGAAGAAACTCGATGATCCTAAATTTTGCGCAATGACGCTCGCAATGTCGAGTTTCGAACGATTTTTCGTGCACCGTTAATAAATTTCAGAATACTGGCCATTCCCAACGTATTAGCCCATGGGACATCGTATGAGCTTGGTTTCGCAAAAAAATGCGACGATCATAAATTTTGTACAAAGTCTCCTTTCGATCGGTTTTTCATGCACCATCTCAGAATTTCAAAATACTGGCCGTTCCCAACGTATTAGCCCATGGGATGTCATACGAGCACGGTTTCGTAAAAAAATGCGACGGTCATAAAGTTTGCTCAAAGCCTCGTTTCAATCGATTTTTCATCCACCATCTCCGAATTTCAAAATACTTGCCATTCCCTATGTATTAGCTCATGGGAAGTCGTATGGGCATGGTTCGGCTAATAAATGTTACGGTCAAAAACTTTGCGCAAAGTCGCGCGCAAAGACTCGTTTCGATCTTATTTTTGTGCAACGTCACAGAATTTAAAAATACTGGTCATTCCTAACGTATTAGCCCATGGGAAGACGTACGAGCATGATTTCATGAAAAAATGCGACGGTCATAAACTTTGCACAAAGCCGCGCACAAAGTCAAGTTTCGATTAGTTTTTCGTGCACCATCAAGAAATTTGAAAATACTGGCCATTCCCAACGTATTAGCCCATGGGAAGTCGTACGAGCACAGTTTCATGAAAAAATGTGATGGTCATAAACATAGCGCAAAGTCGCGCAGAAAGTCAAGTTTCGATCGGTTTTTTGTGCACCATTAAGAAATTTTAAAATACTGGCCATTCTCAATGTATTAGTCCATGGGAAGTCATACGAGCACGGTTTCGTGATAAAATACGATGGTCATAAATTTTGCACAAAGTCTCGTTTCGATAGATTTTTAATGCACCGTCTCGTAATTTTAAAATACTGGCCATTCCCAACATATTAGCCCATGGGAAGTCATATTAGCACGGTTTCGCTAAAAAATGCGATGTCATACATTTTGCGCAAACTTGCGTGCAAACTCAAGTTTCGATCGATTTTTCGTGCACTATCAGGAAATTTCAAAATACTAATTCCCAACGTATTAGCCCTTAGGAATTCGTACGAACATGGTTTCATGAAAAAATGCGATGGTCATAAACATTGCGCAAAGTCGCGCACAAAGTCGAGTTTCGATCGATTTTTCATGCACCGTTAAGAAATTTCAAAATACTGGCCATTCCCAACGTGTTAGCCCATGGGAAGTCGTATTACCATGGTTTCGCAAAAAAATGTGATGGTCATAAATTTTGCACAAAGTCTTGTTTCGATTGGTTTTTCGTGCAACATCTCGGAATTTAAAAATACTAGTCATTCCTAACGTATTAGCCCATGGGAAGTCGTATGAGCACGGTTTCACGAAAAAATATGATGGTCATAAATTTTGCACAAAGTGTCATTTCGATCGGTTTTTAATGCACCGTCTCGGAATTTCAAAATACTGGCCATTCCCAACGTATTAGCCCATGTGAAGTTGTATGAGCACGGTTTCACAAAAAAATGTGATGATCATAAACTTTGCGCAAAGTCACGCGCAAAGTCGAGTTTCGATTGGTTTTTCAGGCACCATCAAGAAATTTCAAAATACTAGCCATTCCCAACGTATTAGCCGATGGGATGTAGTACGAGCATGGTTTCACGAAAAAATGTGTCTGTCATAAATTTTGTGGAAAGTCTCGTTTCGATCTGTTTTTCATGCACCAGCTTAGAATTTCAAGATACTTGCCATTCCCAACGTATTAGCCCATTGGAAGTCATACGAGCACGGTTTTGTGAAAAAATGCAATGGTCATAAATTTTGCACAAAGTCTCGTTTCGATCGGTTTTTAATACACCATCTCGGAATTTCAAAACTGGTCATTCCCAACCTATTAGCCCATGGGAAGTCGTATGAGCATGGTTTCACGAAAAAACATGACGGTCCTAAACTTTGCGTAAAGTCACGCGCAAAGTCGAGTTTCGAACGATTTTTTGTGCACCATCAAGAAATTGCAAAATACTGGCCATTCCCAACGTATTAGCCCATGGGAAGTCGTACTAGCATGGTTTCGTGAAAAAATATGATGGTCATAAATTTTGCGCAAAGTCTTGTTTCGATCGATTTTTCGTGCAACATCTCGGAATTTAAAAATATTGGCCATTCCTAACGTATTAGGCCATGGGAAGTCATACGAGCATGGTTTCACGAAAAAATGCGATGGTAATAAATTTTGCACAAAGTCTTATTTCGATCGGTTTTTCATGCGCCAGCTCAGAATTTCAAAATAATTGTGATTCCCAATGTATTAGCCCATTGGAAGTCATACGAGCACGGTTTTGTGAAAAAATGCGACGGTCATAAATTTTGCACAAAGTTTTGTTTCGATCGATTTTTAATACACCATCTCGGAATTTGAAAATACTAGTCATTCACAACGTATTAGCCCATGGGAAGTCATATGAGCATGGTTTCAAGAAAAAACGTGACGGTCCTAAATTTGCGCAAAGTCGCGCACAAAGTCGAGTTTCGATCGATTTTTCGTGCACCATTAAGAAATTTCAAAATATTGGCCATTCCCAATGTATTAGCCCATGGGAAGTCGTATTAGCACGGTTTCACGAAAAAATATGATAGTCATAAATTTTGCGCAAAGTCTTGTTTCGATCAATTTTTCGTGCAACATCTCGGAATTTCAAAATACTGGCCATTCCTAACGTATTAGCCCATGGGAAGTTGTACGAGCACGGTTTCATGAAAAAATGTGATGGTCATAAATTTTGCACAAAGTCTCATTTCGATTGGTTTTTCATGCGCCAGCTCAGAATTTCAAAATACTTGCCATTCCCAATGTATTAGCCCATCGGAAGTCATACGAGCACGGTTTTGTGAAAAAATGCGACGGTCATAAACTTTGCACAAAGTCACTCGCAAGTCTCGTTTCGATCAATTTTTCGTGCACCGTCTCAGAATTTCAAAATACTGGCCATTCTGAACGTATTAGCCCTACGAGCACGGTTTTGCTAAAAAATGTGATGGTGATAAGCTTTGCGCAAATCCTCGTTTCGATCTATTTTTTGTGCACCATCTCGGAATTTCAAAATACTGGTCATTCCCAATGTATTAGCACATGGGAAGTTGTAGGAGCATGATTTCATGAAAAAACGCGATGGCCATTCCCAATGTCCTAGCACTCGGGATGTCATACGAGCTTAGTTTCGTGACAAAACATGACGATCATAAACTTTGCGCAAAGTCGCTTGCAAAGTCATATTTTAATTCATTTTTCGTGTACCATCTCGGAATTTCAAAATACTGGCCATTCCGAATGTATTAACCCATGGAAAGTCGTACTAGCACGGTTTCTCGAAAAAATGCGATAGTCATAAACATTGTCCAATGTCGCGTGCAAAGTCGAGTTTCGATCAGTTTTTCATGCACCGTCAACAAATTTCAAAATACTAGCCATTCCCAACGTATTAGCCCAAGGGAAGTCATACGAGCACGGTTTCGCGAAAAAATGCGACGGTCATAAATTATGTGCAAAATCTCGTTTCGATCGGTTTTCAATGCACCGTCTCAAAATTTCAAAATACTAGCCATTCCCAAGGTATTAGCCCATGGGAAGTCATATGATCACGGTTTTGGAAAAAAAAAATTTCAAAATTCTGGCCATTCCCAATGTATTAGGCCATGGGAAGTCGTATGAGCATGGTTTCACGAATAAACGCGATAGTCCAAAAGTTTGCGCAAGGTCGCGCGCAAAGTCTTGTTTCGATCAATTTTTCATGCACCGTCTTGGAATTTCAAAATATTGGCCATTCCCAACATACTAGCCCATAAGATGTTATACATGCTATGTTTCATGAAAAAACGTGACAGTCATAAACTTGCGCAAATTTGCTCGCAAAGTCACGTTTCGATTCATTTTTCGTGCACCGTCTCAAAATTTCAAAATATTTGCCATTCCGAACATATTAGCCCATGGGAAGTCGTAGTGGCACGGTTTCGCAAAAAAATGCGATTATTATAAACTTTACGCAAAGTCAAGTTTCGATCGATTTTTCATGCACCATCAGGAAATTTCGAAATACTTGCTATTCCCAACGTATTAGCCCATGGGAAGTTGTACCTGCATTGTTTCGTGAAAAAATGCGATGTCCATAAATTTTGCATAAGGTCATGTTTCAAACGGTTTTTAATGCACCATCTTAGAATTTCAAAATACAGGTCATTCCCAACGTACTAGCCCGTGGGAAGTTGTATGAGCTCAGTTTCGCGAAAAAATGCGACAGTCATAAACTTTACGCAAAGTCCCTCGTAAAGTCTCGTTTCGATCGATTTTTCATGCATCGTCTCGGAATTTGAAAATACTGGCCATTCCGAACGTATTAGCCCATTGGAACTCGTACAAGCACGGTTTCACTAAAAAATGTGATGGTGATAAACTTTGCGAAAGTCGCACGCAAAGTCTCATTTCGATCTGTTTTTCGTGCAGCGTCTCGAAATTTTAAAATACTGGCCATTCCCAATATATTAGCCCCTGGGAAGTCGTATGAGCATGATTTCGTGAAAAAACACGACGATCATAAACTTTGCACAAAGTCATGCGTAAAGTCGAGGTTCGATCAGTTTGTCGTGCACCATCAAGAAATTTCAAAATACTGGCCATTCCCAAAGTATTTACCCATGGGAAGTTGAACGAGCACGGTTTCGCGAAAAAATGCGATGCTCGTAAATTTTATGCAAAGTCTTGTTTCGATTGGTTTTTCATGCAACATCTCGAAATTTCAAAATACAGGCCGTTCCCAACGTACTAGCCCATTGGATGTCGTACATGCTCAGTTTCGTGAAAAAATGCGATGGTCATAAACTTGCACAAAGTTGCTTGTAAAGTCACGTTTCGATTCATTTTTCGTGCACCATCTCGGAATTTCAAAATGCTATTCCAAACGTATTAGCTCATGGGATGTAGTACGAGCATGGTTTCGCGAAAAAATGCGACGGTCATAAATTTTGTGCAAAGTCTCGTTTCGATCGGTTTTTCATGCACCAGCTCAGAATTTCAAAATACTTGCAATTCCCAACGTATTAGCCCATTGGAAGTCATACGAGCACGGTTTTGTGAAAAAATGCGACAGTCATAAATCTTGCACAAAGTCTCGTTTCAATCGGTTTTTAATGCACCATCTTGGAATTTCAAAGTACAGGTCATTCCCAACGTACTAGCCCATGGGAAGCTGTATGAGCTCAGTTTCGCGAAAAAATGTGACAGTCATAAACTTTGCGCAAAGTCCCTCGTAAAGTCTCGTTTCGATCGATTTTTCATGCACCGTCTCGAAATTTCAAAATACTGGCCATTCCGAACTTATTAGCCCATTGGAACTCGTACAAGCACGGTTTCGCTAAAAAACGTGATGGTGATAAACTTTGCGTAAAGTCGCGCGCAAAGTCTCATTTCGATCTGTTTTTCGTGCAGCGTCTCGAAATTTCAAAATACTGGCCATTCCCAATATATTAGCCCCTGGGAAGTCGTATGAGCATGATTTCATGAAAAAACACGACCGTTATAAACTTTGCACAAAGTCGTGTGCAAAGTCGAGTTTCGATCAGTTTGTCGTGCACTATCAAGAAATTTCAAAATACTGGCCATTCCCAAAGTGTTAGCCCATGGGAAGTTGAACGAGCACGGTTTCACGAAAAAATACGATGCTCATAAATTTTGCGCAAAGTCTTGTTTCGATCGGTATTTCGTGCAACATCTCGAAATTTTAAAATACTGGCCGTTCCCAACGTACTAGCCCATGAGATGTCTTACGTGCACGAAATTCTAAAAATATTGGCCATTCCCAACGTATTAGCCCATGGGAAGTCGTATGAGCACGGTTTCACAAAAAAATACCATGATTATAAACTTTGCGTAAAGTCACATGCAAAGTTGAGTTTCGATCGGTTTTTATGTGCACCATTAAGAAATTTCAATATACCGGCCATTCCCAACGCATTAGCCCATGGGAAGTCGTACGAGCAAGGTTTCATGAAAAAATGCCACGGTCATAAATTTTGCGCAAAGTCTCGTTTCGATCGATTTTTCGTGCACCATCTTGGAATTTCAAAATACTGGCCATTCCCAACGTATTAGCCCATGGGAACTCGTATGAGCACGGTTTCACAAAAAAACTCGATGGTCATGAACTTTGTGCATAGTATCCTTTTGATCTGTTTTAAGTAAACCATCGTGGAATTTTAAAATACTGCTGCTACATGGGAAGTCATATGAGCTCAGTTTCGTGAAAAAATGCGATGGTTATAAACTTTGCATAAAGTCGTGCGCAAAGTCGAATTTCGATTGATTGCACCATCTCGGAATTTCGAAATACTGGCTATTCCGAATGTATTAGCCCATGCGAAGTTGTATGAGCATGGTTTCGCGAAAAAATGCGATGGTCATAAACTTTGCCTAAAGTCGGGCGCGAAGTCAAGTTTCGATCGATTTTTCATGCACCATCTCGGAATTCTAATATACTGGCCATTCCTAACGTATTGGCCCATGGGAAGTCATATGAGCATGGTTTAATGAAAAAACATGATGGTCCTAAAGGTTCCCCAAAGTCGAGTTTCGAACGATTTTTTGTGCACCGTTATGAAATTTCAAAATACTGGCCATTCCCAATGTATTAGCCCATGGGACGTCGTACGAGCATGGTTTCGTTAAAAAATACGACGGTTATAAATTTTGTGCAAAGTCTCCTTTCGATCGGTTTCTCTTGCACTGTCTCGGAATTTCAAAATAGTGGCCATTCACAACGTATTGGCCCATGGGAAGTCGTATGAGAATGGTTTCACAAGAAAATGCGACGGTCATAAACTTTGTGCAAAGTCGAGTTTCGATCGGTTTTTCATGCACCATCTCAGAATTTCAAAATACTTGCCATTCCCAATGTATTAGCCCATGGGAAGTCGTATGAGAATGGTTTCACAAAAAAATGCGACGGTCATAAACTTTGCGCAAAGTTGAGTTTCGATCGATTTTTCATACACCATCTCAGAATTTCAAAATACTTGCCATTCCCAACGTATTGGCCCATGGGAAGTCGTATGAGCAACGTTTCACAAAAAAACATGACGGTCATAAACTTTGTACAAAGTCGAGTTTCGATCAGTTTTTCATGCACCGTCAAGAAATTTTAAAATACTAGCCATTCCCTATGTATTAGCCCATGAGATATAGTACGAGCATTGTTTCACAAAAAAATGTGATGGTCATAAATTTTGTGCAAAGTCTCGTTTCGATCAGTTTTTCATGCACCATCTCAGAATTTCAAAATAGTTGCCATTCCCAACGTATTAGCCCATGGGAAGTCGTATGAGCAGGGTTTCACAAAAAAACGCGACGGTCATAAACTTTACGCAAAGTCGCGCGGAAACTCGAGTTTCGATCGGTTTTTCATGCACCGTTAAGAAATTTGAAAATACTAGCCATTCCCAACATATTAGCCCATGGGATGTAGCACAAGCATTGTTTCGTGAAAAAATGCGATGGTCATAAATTTTGCGCAAAGTCTCGTTTCGATCGGTTTTTCATACAGCATCTCGGAATTTTAAAATGCTTGCCATTCCCAACGTATCAGCTCATGGGAAGTCGTATGAGCATGGTTTCGCTAAAAAGGATGACAGTCATTAACTTTGCACAAAGTCGCGGGCAAAGACTCCTTTCGATCTGTTTTTCGTGCACCGTCTTGGAATTTCAAAATAATGGCCATTCTTGACGTATTAGCCCATGGGAAGTCGTACAAGTACGATTTTATGAAAAAACATGACGGTTATAAACTTTGCGCAAAGCCGTGCGCAAAGTCGAGTTTCGATCGGTTTTGCGTGCACCGGTAGGAAATTTCAAAATACTAGCTATTCCCAATGTATTAGCCCATGGGAATTCGTGGGAGCACGGTTTCGCGAAAAATGCGATGGTCATAAATTTTGTGCAAAACCTTGTTTCGATCGATTTTTAATGCACCGTCTCAGAATTTCAAAATACTTGCCATTCCCAACGTATTAGCCCATGGGAAGTTGTATGAGCACAGTTTCAGGAAAAAATGCGAAGGTCATAAATTTTACGCAAAGCCATTCGCAAAGCCATTCCCAACGTATTCCGAGATAGCCCATGGGATGTCATACAAGCACGGTTTCGCAAAAAAAATATAACGGTCATAAATTTTACGCAAAGTCTCATTTCAATTGATTTTTCATGCACTATCTCGGAATTTCAAAATACTTACCATTCCCAATGTATTAGCCCATGGGAAGTCATATAAGCATGGTTTCGCTAAAAAACATGATGGTCATAAACTTTGCTCAAAGTCGCGCGCAAAGACTCGTTTCGTTTTGTTTTTCATGAACCGTCTCGAAATTTTAAAATACTGGTCATTCCTAACGTATTAGCCCATGGGAAGTCGTACGAGCATAATTTAATGAAAAAATGCGACGGTCATAAACTTTGTGCAAAGCCGCGCACAAAGTCAAGTTTCGATCAGTTTTTCGTGCACCGTTAAGAAATTTCAAAATACTAGCCATTCTCAACGTATTAGCCCATGGAAAGTCGTACGAGCATGGTTTCGTGAAAAAATGTGACGGTCATAAATTTTGCACAAAGTCTCGTTTCGATCGGTATTTCATGCACCATCTCAGAATTTCAAAATACTTGCCATTCTCAACATATTAGCCCATGGGAAGTCGTATGAGCACGGTTTCACAAAAAAACACGATAGTCATAAACTTCGCACAAAGTCGAGTTTCGATCGGTTATTCATGCACCGTCAAGAAATTTTAAAATACAAGCCATTCCCTACGTATTAGCCCATGAGATATAGTACGAGCATTGTTTCGCAAAAAAATGTGATGGTCATAAATTTTGTGCAAAGTCTCGTTTCGATTGATTTTTCATGCACCATCTCAGAATTTCAAAATAGTTGTCATTCCCAATGTATTGGCCCATGGGAAGTCGTATGAGCAGGGTTTCACAAAAAAACACGACGGTCGTAAACTTTACGTAAAGTTACGCGAAAACTCGAGTTTCAATCGGTTTTTCATGCACTGTTAAGAAATTTGAAAATACTAGCCATTCCCAACGTATTAGCCCATGAGATGTCGTACGAGCATGGTTTCACAAAAAAACGTGACGATCATAAATTTTGCGCAAAGTCTCATTTCAATCGATTTTTCATGCACTATCTTGGAATTTCAAAATACTTGTCATTCCTAATGTATTAGCCCATGGGAAGTCATATGAGCATGGTTTTGCTAAAGAACTTGACAGTCATAAACTTTGCTCAAAGTCGCACGCAAAGACTTGGTTCGATCTATTTTTCATGAACCATCTCAAAATTTCAAAATACTGGCCATTCCTAACGTATTAGCCCATGTGAAGTCGTACGAGCACAATTTCATGAAAAAATACGACGGTCATAAACTTTGTGTAAAGCCGCGCGCAAAGTCAAGTTTCGATCAGTTTTTCGTTCACCGTTAAGAAATTTCAAAATACTAGCCATTCTCAACATATTAGCCCATGTGAAGTCGTAGGAGCATGGTTTCGTGAAAAAATGCGACGATCATAAATTTTACACAAAGTCTCGTTTCGATCGGTATTTCATGCACCATCTTAGAATTTCAAAATACTTGCCATTCCCAACATATTTGCCCATGGGAAGTCGTATGAGCAGGGTTTCACAAAAAAACACGACGGTCATAAACTTTGCATAAAGTCGAGTTTCGATCAGTTTTTCATGCACCGTCAAGAAATTTTAAAATACTAGCCATTCCTTATGTATTAGCCCATGAGATATAGTATGAGCATTGTTTCGCAAAAAAATGTGATGGTCATAAATTTTGTGCAAAGTCTCGTTTCGATCAATTTTTCATGCACCATCTCAGAATTTCAAATAGTTGCCATTCCCAATGTATTAGCCCATGGGAAGTCGTATGAACTGGGTTTCACAAAAAAACGTGACGGTCATAAACTTTACGTAAAGTCGCGCGAAAACTTGAGTTTCAATCGGTTTTTCATGCACTGTTAAGAAATTTGAAAATACTAGCCATTCCCTACGTATTAGCCCATGGGATGTCATACAAGCACGGTTTCGTAAAAAAATATAACGGTCATAAATTTTGCGCAAAGTCTCGTTTCAATCGATTTTTCATGCACTATCTTGGAATTTCAAAATACTTACCATTCCCAATGTATTAGCCCATGGGAAGTCATATGAGCATGGTTTCGGTAAAAAATGTGACGGTCATAAACTTTGCGCAAAGTCGCGCGCAAAGACTCGTTTCGATCTGTTTTTCATGAACCGTCACGAAATTTTAAAATACTGGCCATTCCTAATGTATTAGCCCATGGGAAGTCGTACGAGCACAATTTCATGAAAAACGTGACGGTCATAAACTTTGTGCAAAGCCGCGCACAAAGTTGAGTTTCGATCAGTTTTTCGTGCACCGTTAGGAAATTTCAAAATACTGGTCATTCTCAACGTTTTAGCCCATGGGAAGTTATACGAGCATGGTTTCGTGAAAAAATACGGCGGTCATAAATTTTACACAAAGTCTCGTTTCGATTGATTTTTAATGCACCGTCTCGGAATTTCAAAATACTAGCCATTCCCAACATATTAGCCCATCGGAAGTCGTATGAGCAGGGTTTCACAAAAAAATATGATGGTCATAAACTTTGTGCAAAGTTGCACATAAAGACTCGTTTCGATTTGTTTTTCGTGCACCATCTCAGAATTTCAAAATATTGGCCATTCCCAATGTACTAGCCCATCGGATGTCGTACGTGCTCAGTTTCGTGAAAAAACGCGACAGTCATAAACTTGCGTAAAGTCTCATTTCGATTTGTTTTTCATGCACCATCTCGGAATTTCAAAATATTGGCCATTCCCAACGTGTTAGCCCGTGGGAAGTCGTATGAGCACGATTTCACAAAAAAACACAATGGTCATAAACTTTGCGCAAAGTCACGCGCAAAGTCAAGCTTCGATCGATTTTTCATGCACCGTTAAGAAATTTTAAAATACTAGTCATTCCTAACGTTGCCCATGGGATATCGTATGAGCATGGTTTCATAAAAAAATGCGGTGGTCATAAATTTTGCGCAAAGTCTCATTTCGATCAATTTTTCATGCACCATCTCGGAATTTCAAAATACTTGCCATTCCCAACGTATTAGCCCATGGGAAGTCATATGAGCACGGTTTCGCTAAACAACATGACGGTCATAAACTTTGCGCAAAGTCTCGTTTCAATCGATTTTTCATGCACTATCTCAGAATTTCAAAATACTGGCTATTCCTGACGTATTAGCCCATGGGAAGACGTACGAGCGCGATTTCATAGAAAAACATGATGGTCATAAACTTTGCGCAAAGCCGCACGCAAAGTCGAGTTTCGATCAATTTTTCGTGCACCATCAGGAAATTTCAAAAGACTGGTTAGTCCCAACATATTATTAGCCCATGGGAAGTCGTACGAGCACGGTTTCGCGAAAAATGCGACGGTCATTAATTTTATGCAAAATCTCATTTCGATCGATTTTTAATGCACCGTCTCAGAATTTCAAAATAATGGCCATTCCCAACGTATTAGCCCATGGGAAGTCGTATGAGCATGGTTTCAGGAAAAAACGCGATGGTTATAAACTTTGCGCAAAGTCATGCGCAAAGTCTCGCTTCGATGTATTTTTCATGCATCGTCTTGGAATTTCAAAATACTGGCCATTACCAACTTATTAGCCCATGGGAAGTCGTGTGAGCTCAGTTTCACAAAAAAACGTGATAGTCATAAACTTTGTGCAAAGTCTTGCACAAAGTTTCGTTTCGATCAATTTTTTATGCACCATCTCAGAATTTAAAAATACTGGCCATTCCCAACGTATTATTTGCCCATGTGAAGTCGTACGAGCATGGATTCATGAACAAATACCATGGTAATAAACTTTGCCCAAAGTCGCACGCAAAGTCAAGTTTCGATCGGTTTTACATGCACCGTCTCATAATTTTAAAATACTGGCCATTCCCAACATATTGGCCCATGGGAAGTCATATGAGCATAGTTTCATGAAAAAACACGACAATAATAAACTTTACGCAAAGTTGCGCGCAAAGTCGAGTTTCGAACGATTTTTTGTGCACCATCATGAAATTTCAAAATACTAGCCATTCCCAACGTATTAGCCCATGGGAAGTCCTATGAGCATGGTTTTGCTAAAAAACGCGACGGTAATAAACTTTGCGCAAAGTCGAGTTTCGAACGATTTTTCGTGCACCGTCATGAAATTTCAAAATACTAGCCATTCCCAATGTTAATGCCCATGGGAAGTCCTATGAGCACGATTTCGCTAAAAAACGCGGCAGTCATTAACTTTGCGCAATGTTGCGTTTCGATCGGTTTTTCATGCACCGTTAAGAAATTTCAAAATACTAGCCATTCCCTACGTATTAGCCCATGAGATGTAATACGAGCATTATTTCACGAAAAAATGCGACAGTCATAAATTTTGCGCAAAGTCTTGTTTCGATCTATTTTTGATGCACCATCTCGGAATTTGAAAATACTTGCCATTACCAACGTATTAGCCCATGGGAAGTCGTATGAGCACGGTTTCGCTAAAAAACATGACGGTCATAAACTTTGCGCAAAGTCGCGCACAAAGACTTGTTTTGATCTGTTTTTCGTGCACCGTCTCGGAATTTCAAAATACTGGCCATTCTAGACGTATCAGCCCATTGGAAGTCGTACGAGCATGATTTCATGAAAAAACATGACGGTCATAAACTTTGCGCAAAGCCGCGCGCAAAGTCGAGTTTCGATCGGTTTTTCGTGCACCATCAGGAAATTTCAAAATACTAGCTATTCCCAACGTATTAGCTCATGGGAAGTCGTACGAGCACGGTTTCGTGAAAAATGTGACGGTCATAAATTTTGTGCAAAATCTTGTTTCAATCGGTTTTTAATGCACCGTCTCAGAATTTCAAAATACTGGCCATTCCCAACGTATTAGCCCTTGGGAATTCGTATGAGTATGGTTTCAGGAAAAAATACGACGGTCATAAACTTTTGCACAAAGTCGCACGCAAAGTCTCGCTTCGATCTATTTTTCATGCACCGTCTCGGAATTTCAAAATACTAGCCATTGCCAACATATTAGTTCATGGGAAGTCGTGTGAGCTTAGTTTCACAAAAAAACGTGATGGTCATAAACTTTGGCCAAAGTCGTGTGCAAAGTCTCGTTTCGACCAATTTTTTGTGTACCATCTCAGAATTTAAAAATACTGGCCACTCCAAACGTATTAGCCAATGGGAAGTCGTACGAGCATGGATTCACGAAAAAATGTCGCGGTCATAAACTTTGCCTAAAGTCACACGCAAAGTCGAGTTTCGATCGAGTTTTCGTGCACCGTCTCAGAATTTTAAAATACTGGCCATTCCCAACGTATTGGCCCATGGGAAGTCGTATGAGCTTGGTTTCATGAAAAAACGCGACATTCATAAACTTTGCGCAAAGTCACGCGTAAAGCCGAGTTTCGAACGATTTTTTGTGCACCATCAAGAAATTTGAAAATACTGGCCATTCCCAATGTATTAGCCCATGGGATATCGTACGGACATGGTTTTGCTAAAAAATGCGACAGTCATAAATTTTGCGCAAAGTCTCCTTTCGATCGATTTTTGATGCACCATCTCAGAATTTCAAAATACTGGCCATTCCCAATGTACTAGCCCATCGGATATCGTACATGCTTAGTTTCATGAAAAAATGTGACGGTCATAAACTTTATGCAAAGTCACGTGCAAAGTCAAGTTTCGATCGATTTTTCATGCAATGTCAAGAAATTTCAAAATACTAGTCATTCCCAACGTATTAGCCCATGGGATATCGTATGAGCATGGTTTCATAAAAAAATATGGCGGTCATAAATTTTACGCAAAGTCTCGTTTCGATCGATTTTTCATGCACCATCTCGGAATTTCAAAATACTTGCCATTCCCAACGTATTAGCCCAGGGGAAGTCGTATGAGCACGGTTTCGCTAAGAAACATAACGGTCATAAATTTTGCACAAAGTCACGTGCAAAGACTCATTTTGATCTGTTTTTCGTGAATCATCTCGGAATTTCAAAATACTTGCCATTCCCAATGTATTAGCCCATGGGAACTCGTATGAGAACAGTTTCACAAAAAAATACGATTGTAATAAACTTTGCACAAAGTCAAGTTTCAATCGGTTTTTCATGCACCGTCAAGAAATTTCAAAATACTAGTCATTCCCTACGTATTAGCCACCCATGGGATGTAGTACGAGCATTGTTTCACAAAAAAATATGATGGTCACAAATTTTGCACAAAGTCTCGTTTCGATCAGTCTTTCGTGCACCATCTCAGAATTTCAAAATACTTGTCATTCCCAACGTATTAGCCCATGGGAAGTCGTATCAGCAAGGTTTCACAAAAAAATACGACGGTCATAAACTTTGCTCAAAGTCACACACAAAGTCGAGTTTCGATCGGGTTTTCATGCATCGTCAAGAAATTTCAAAATACTAGCCATTCCCAACGTATTGGCCCATGGGATGTAATACGAGCATGGTTTCATGAAAAAATGCAACGGTCATAAATTTTACGTAAAGTCTCGTTTCGATCGAGTTTTCATGCACCATCTCGGAATTTCAAAATACTGGCCATTCCCAATGTATTAGCCCTTGGGAAGTCGTACGAGCATGGTTTCGTGAAAAAATATGACGAACATAAATTTTGGACAAAGTCTCGTTTCGATCTATTTTTAATGTACCGTCTCAGAATTTCAAAATACTGGCCATTCCTAACGTATGAGCCCATGTGAAGTCGTATGAGCACAATTTCGTGAAAAAACGTGATGGTCATAAACTTTATGCAAAGCCGCGCGCAAAGTCGAGTTTCGATCAGTTTTTCGTGCACCGTTAAGAAATTTTAAAATACTGGCCATTCTCAACGTATTAGCCCATGAGAAGTCATACGAGCATGGTTTCGTGAAAAAATGCGACGATCATAAATTTTGCACAAAGTCTCGTTTCGATCGGTTTTTGATGTACCATCTCGGAATTTCAAAATACTGGCCATTCCCAACGTATTAGCCCATGGGAAGTCGTATGAGTAGGGTTTCACAAAAAAATGCGTCGGTCATAAATTTTGTGCAAAGTCGCACGCAAAGTCAAGTTTCGATCGGTTTTTCATGCACCATCAAGAAGTTTCAAAATACTAGCCATTCCCAACGTATTAGCCCATGGGATGTAGTACGAGCACGGTTTCGTGAAAAAATGCGATAGTCATAAATTTTTTACAAAGTCTCGTTTCGATCGATTTTTAATGCACCGTCTCAAAATTTCAAAATATTGGCCATTCCCAATGTATTAGCCCATGGGATGTAGTACGAGCATGGTTTCATGAAAAAACGCAATAGTCCAAAACTTTGAACAAAGTCGCACGCAAAGTCGAGTTTCGAACGATTTTTCATGCACCGTCAATAAATTTCAAAATACTGGCCATTCCCAACGTATTAGTCCATGGGAAGTCGTACAAGCATGGTTTCACGAAAAAATGCAATGGTCATAAAATTTATGCCAAGTATTTTTTCGATAGGTTTTTCCTACACCCTCTCAGAATTTTCAAAATACTGATCATTCCTAACGTATTAGCCCATAGGAAGTCGTACGAGCACAATTTCATGAAAAAACGTGACAGTCATAAACTTTGCTTAAAGCCATGCGCAAAGTCGAGTTTCAATTAGTTTTTCGTGCACCATCAAGAAATTTCAAAATACTGGTCATTCCCAATGTATTAGCCAATGGGAAGTCGTACAAGCACAATTTCGTGAAAAAATACGATGCTCTTAAACATTGCGCAAAGTCGCACACAAAGTCGAGTTTCGATCGGTTTTTCATGCACCGTTAAGAAATTTCAAAATACTAGCGATTTTCAACATATTAGCCCATGGGAAGTCGTACGAGCAAGGTTTCGTGAAAAAATATGATGGTCATAAATTTTGCACAAAGTCTCGTTTCGATCGACTTTTAATGCATGATCTCGGAATTTCAAAATACTGGCAATTCCCAATGTATTAGCCCATGGGAAGTCGTATGAGCATGGTTTCACGAAAAAATGCGACGGTCCTAAACTTTGCAAAAAGTCGCACGCAAAGTCGAGTTTCGAATGATTTTTCATGCACCGTCAAGCAATTTCAAAATACTGGTCATTCCCAACATATTAGCTTGTGGGACATTGTACGAGCATGGTTTCACTAAAAAATGGGATGTTCATAAATTTTGTGCAAAGTCTCCTTTCGATCGGTTTTCCATTCACTCTCTTAGAATTTCAAAATATTAGTCATTCCCAACTTATTAGCCCATGGTAAGTCGCATGAGCACGGTTTCACAAAAAAATGCTATGGTCATAAACATAGCACAAAGTCACGCGCAAAGTCGAGTTTCGAACAGTTTTTCGTGCACCATCAAGAAATTTGAAAATACTGGCCATTCCTAACGTGTTAGCCCATGGAAGTCATACGAGCTCGGTTTCACGAAAAAATGCGACGGTTATCAATTTTGTGGAAAGCCTCGTTTTAATTGGTTTTTCATGCACCATCTCATAATTTTAAAATACTAGTCATTCCCAACGTATTAGCCCATTGGAAGTCGTACGAGTACAGTTTCATGAAAAAATGTGACGATCATAAGCTTTACGCAATGTCATGCACAAAGTCGAGTTTTGATCGGTTTTTCGTGCACCGTTATGAACTTTCAAAATACTGACCATTCCCACTGTATTAGCTATTCGGAAGTCGTATGAGCACAGTTTCGCGAAAAAATGTGATGGTCATAAACATTGTGTAAAGTCGCTCGCAAAGTCATGTTTCGATTTTTTTTTCATGCACCATCTCGAAATTTCAAAATACTGGCCAATCCGAACGTACTAGCCCATGGGAAGTCGAGATTCGAACGATTTTTCGTGCACCTTCAGGAAATTTTAAAATACTAGCTATTCCCAATGTATTAGCCCATGGGAAGTCGTGCGAGCATGGTTTCACGAAAAATTGCAACGACCATAAATTTTGCGCAAAGTGTCATTTCAATCGATTTTTAATGCACCGTCTCGGAATTTCAAAATACTGGTCATTCCTAATGAACTAGCCCATCGGAAGTCGTACGAGCTCAGTTTCATGAAAAAATGCGATGGTCATAAACTTTGCACAAAGTCCCTCGCAAAGTCTCCTTTCCATCGATCTTCCGTGCACCATCTCGGAATTTCAAAATACTGGCCATTCCGAACCTATTAGCCCATTGGAACTCACATGAGCATAGTTTCGATAAAAAACGTGATGGTGATAAACTTTGCGCAAAGTCACTCACAAAGTCTTGTTTCGATCTGTTTTTCGTGGACCGTCTCATGAATTTCAAAATCCATGGGAAGTCGTATGAGCACAATTTCGTGAGAAAACGTGATGGTCGTAAACTTTGCATAAAGCCGCGCGCAAAGTCGAGTTTCAATCAGTTTTTCATGCACCATCAAGAAATTTCAAAATACTGGCCATTCCTAAAGTATTAGCCCATGGGAAGTCGTACAAGCACAGTTTTGCCAAAGAATACGACCGTCATAAATTTTGCGCAAAGTCTTGTTTCAATCAGTTTTTCAAAAAATTCGACGGTCATAAACTTTGCACACAGTCGTGCGCAAAGTCGCGCACAAAGTCGAGTTTCGACGATTTTTCATGCACCGTTAGGAAATTTCAAAATACTGGCCATTCTCAACGTATTAGCCCATGGGACGTCGTACGAGCAAGGTTTCGATAAAAAATGTGGCGATCATAAATTTTGCGCAAAGTCCCCTTTCGTTCGGTTTTTCGTGCATCATTTCGGAATTTCAAAATACTCGCCATTCCCAACATATTAGCCCATGGGAAGTCGTATGAGCAGGGTTTCATAAAAAAACGTGACGGTCCTAAACTTTACCCAAAGTCGCGCGTAAAGTCGAGTTTCGATCGATTTTTCAAGCACTATCTCGGAATTTTAAAATATTGGTCATTCCCAACATACTACCCCATGGGAAGTCATACAAGCTCAGTTTCACAGAAAAATGTGAGGGTCATAAATTTTGCACAAAGTCGCACGCAAAGTCTTGTTTCGATCAATTTTTCAGGCACCGTCTCATTATTTCAAAATACTTACCATTTCCAATGTATTAACCCATGGGAAGTCATATAAGCACGGTTTTCCTAAAAAATGTGTCGGTAATAAACTTTGCATAAAGTCGCGCGCAAAGACTCGTTTCAATCTGTTTTTCATGAACCATCTCGGAATTTCAAAATACTAGCCATTTCGAACGTATTAGCCCTTGGGAAGTCGTACGAGCATGATTTCGTGAAAAAACGTGACGGTCATAAACTTTGCGCAAAGCCATGCGCAAAGTGAAGTTTTTATCAGTTTTTCGTGCACCATCAAGAAATTTCAAAATACTAGCCGTTCCCAACGTATTAGCCCATGGGAAGTCGTACGAACACATTTTCGTGAAAAAATGCGATGGTCAGAAAAATTGCGCAAAGTAGCACACAAAGTCGAGTTTCGATCGATTTTTCATTCACCATTATGAAATTTCAAAATACTGGCCATTCTCAAAGTATTAGCCCATGGGAAGTCGTACGAGCACAGTTTCGTGAAAAAATGCGATGATCATAAATTTTACACAGTCTCATTTCGATCGATTTTTAATGCACCGTCTCGGAATTTCAAAATACTGGCCATTCCCAATGTATTAGCCCATGGGAAGTCGTATGAGCATGGTTTCACGAAAAAAAGTGACGGTCCTAAACTTTGCGTAAAGTCGCGCGCAAAGTCGAGTTTCGAATGATTTTTCATGCACCATCAAGAAATTTCAAAATACTGGCCATTCCCAACGTATTAGCCCATGGGAAGTCGTACGAGCACGGTTTCGTGAAAAAATGTGATCGTCATAAATTTTGCGCAAAGTCTCCTTTCGATCGATTTTTTATGCACCGTCTCGGAATTTCAAAATACTGGCCATTCCCAATGTATTAGCCCATTGGAAGTCGTATGAGCTTGGTTTCTCAAAAAAATGTGATGGTGATAAACATTGCGCAAAGTCGAGTTTCGATCAGTTTTTCATGCACTGTCAAGAAATTTCAAAATACTAGCCATTCCCAATGTATTAGCCCAAGGGAAGTCGTACGAGCACGATTTTGCGAAAAAATGCGACGATCATAAATTATGTGCAAAATCTCATTTCGATCGGTTTTCAATGCACCATCTCGGAATTTCAAAATACTATCCATTCACAACGTATTAGCCCATTGGATGTCGTATGAGCATGGTTTCACGAAAAAATGCGATGATCCTAAATTTTGCGCAAAGCCGCTCGCAATGTCGAGTTTCGAACGATTTTTCATGCACGATTAATAAATTTCAAAATACTAGCCATTGCCAACGTATTAGCCTATGGGACATTGTACGAGCTTGGTTTCGCAAAAAAATACGACGGTCATAAATTTTATGCAAAGTCTCCTTTCGATCGGTTTTTTATGCAGCATCTCGGAATTTCAAAATACTAGCCATTCCTAACGTATTAGCCCATGGTAAGTCGTATGAGCACGGTTTCACAAAAAAATGCTATAGTAATAAACTTTGCACAAAGTCACGCGCAAAGTCATGTTTCGATTGATTTTTCATGCACCATCAAGGAATTTCAAAATACTAGTCATTCCCAACGTATTAGCCCATGGGATGTTATAGGAGCACGATTTCGTAAAAAAATGTGACAGTCATAAATTTTGCTCAATGTATTAGCCCATGGGAAGTCGTGCATGGTTTCATGAAAAAATGTGATGATCCTAAACTTTACGCAAAGTCGCACACAAAGTCTTGTTTCGATCAATTTTTCATGCACCGTCTCAGAATTTCAAAACATTGGTCATTCCCAACGTACTGCCCCATGGGAAGTCATACGAGCTCAGTTTTACGAAAAAATACGATGGTCATAAACTTTGCGCAACGTCACTCTCAAAGTTCCCTTTCGATCAATTTTTCATGCACCGTCTCAAAATTTCAAAATACTGGCCATTCCGAACGTATCAGCCCATGGGAACTCGTACGAGCACTGTTTCGCTAAAAAACGTAAAGGTGATAAACTTTGCGCAAAGTCGAGTTTCGATCAGTTTTTTGTGCACCATTAAGAAATTTCAAAATACTAGCCATTCCCAAAGTATTAGCCCATGGGAAGTCATACGAGCACGGTTTCGCAAAAAAAATCGACCGTCATAAATTTTGCGCAAAGTCTTGTTTAGATCGATTTTTCGTGCAACATCTCAGAATTCCAAAATATTGGCCATTCCCAATGTATGGGATGTCGTACGAGCTCAGTTTCGTGAAAAAAATGCTATGGTCATAAACTTTGCGCAAAGTCACGTTTTGATTCTTTTTTTGTGCACCATCTCAAAATTTCAAAATACTGGCCAATCCGAACGTACTAGCCCATGGGAAGTCGAGATTCGAATGATTTTTCTCGCACCTTCAGGATATTTCAAAATACTGGCTATTCCCAACGTATTAGCCCATGGGAAGTCGTGCGAGCATGGTTTCACGAAAAAATGCAACGACCATAAATTTTGCGCAAAGTGTCGTTTCAATCGGTTTTTATTGTCTCGGAATTTCAAAATACTGGTCATTCCCAACGCACTAGCCTATCGTAAATCATACGAGCTCAGTTTCATGAAAAAATGCGATGGCCATAAACTTTGCGCAAAGTCCCTCGCAAAGTCTCGTTTCCATCGATCTTCCGTGAACCGTCTCGAAATTTCAAAATACTGGCCATTCCGAACCTATTAGCCCATTGGAACTCATACGAGCACAGTTTCGATAAAAAACGTGATCGTGATAAACTTTACGCAAAGTCACTCACAAAGTCTTGTTTCGATCTATTTTTCATGCACCGTCTCGGAATTTCAAAATACTGGCTGTCCTCAACGTATTATCCCATGGGAAGTCGTACGAGCATAATTTCATGAGAAAACGTGATGGTCATGAACTTTGCGCAAAGCCGCGCGCAAATTCAAGTTTCGATCAGTTTTTCGTGCACCATCAAGAAATTTCAAAATACTGGCCATTCCCAAAGTATTAGCCCATGGGAAGTTGTACGAGCACGGTTTCGCCAAAAAATATGACCGTCATAAATTTTGTGCAAAGTCTTGTTTCTATCAGTTTTTCAAAAAAATGCGACGATCATAAACTTTGCACACAGTCGTGCGCAAAGTCGCGCACCAAGACTCGTTTCAATCTATTTTTCGGGAACCGTCTCCGAATTTTAAAATACTAGCCATTCCTAATGTATTAGCCCTTGGGAAGTTGTACAAGCACAGTTTCGTGAAAAAATGCGATGGTCATAAACATTGCGCACAGTCGCACACAAAGTCTAGTTTCGATCGGTTTTTCATGCACCGTTAAGAAATTTCAAAATACTGGCCATTCCTAACGTGTTAGCTCATTGGAAGTCGTACGAGCACGATTTCGTGAAAAAATGCGACGGTTATAAATTTTGCACAAAGTCTCATTTCGATCAGTTTTTAATGCACCATCTCTGAATTTCAAAATACTGGCCATTCCCAATGTATTTGCCCATGGGAAGTCATATAAGCATGGTTTCACGAAAAAACGCGACGGTCCTAAACTTTGCGCAAAGTCGCACGCAAAGTCTTATTTCTGTCAATTTTTCAAACACTGTCTCGAAATTTCAAAATATTGGCCATTCCCAACATACTACCCCATGGGAAGTCATACGAGCTCAGTTTCACGAAAAAATGTGACGGTCATAAATTTTGCGCAAAGTCGCATGCAAAGTCTTGTTTCGATCAATTTTTCAAGCACCGTCTCGGAATTTCAAAATACTTACCATTCCCAATGTATTAGCCCATGGGAAGTCGTATGAGCATGGTTTTCCGAAAAAACGTGACGGTCATAAACTTTGCGCAAAGTCGCGCGCAAAGACTCGTTTCAATCTGTTTTTCGTGAACCGTCTCGGAATTTCAAAATACTAGCCATTCCTAACGTATTAGCCCTTGGGAAGTCGTACTAGCATGATTTCGTGAAAAAATGTGACGGTCATAAACTTTACGCAAAGCCATGCGCAAAGTGAAGTTTCGATCAGTTTTTCGTGCACCATCAAGAAATTTCAAAATACTAGCCATTCCCAACGTATTAGCCCATGGGAAGTCGTACGAACACATTTTCGTGAAGAAATGCGATGGTCATAAACATTGCGCAAAGTTGCGCACAAAGTCGAGTTTCGATCGATTTTTCATTCACCATTATGAAATTTCAAAATACTAGCCATTCTCAAAGTATTAGCCCATGGGAAGTCGTACAACCACAGTTTCGTGAAAAAATGCGACGGTTATAAATTTTACACAAAGTCTTGTTTCGATTGGTTTTTAATGCACCGTCTCGGAATTTCAAAATACTAGCCATTCCTAATGTATTAGCCCATGGGAAGTCGTATGAGCATGGTTTCATGAAAAAAAGTGACGGTCCTAAACTTTACGTAAAGTCATGCGCAAAGTCGAGTTTCGAACGATTTTTCATGCACCATCAAGAAAATTCAAAATACTAGCCATTCCGGTATTAGCCCATGGGAAGTCGTACGAGCACGGTTTCGTGAAAAAATGTGACCGTCATAAATTTTGCGCAAAGTCTCCTTTCGATCGATTTTTTATGCACCATCTTGGAATTTCAAAATACTGGCTATTCCCAACGTATTAGCCCATTGGAAGTCATATGAGCTTGGTTTCACAAAAAAATGTGATGGTGATAAACATTGCGCAAAGTCACGCGCAAAGTCGAGTTTCGATCAGTTTTTCATGCACCGTCAAGAAATTTCAAAATACTGGCCATTCCCAATGTATTAGCCCAAGGGAAGTCGTACGAGCACGGTTTTGCAAAAAAATATGACGGTCATAAATTATGTGCAAAATCTCGTTTCGATCGGTTTTCAATGCACCGTCTCGGAATTTCAAAATACTATCCATTCACAACGTATTAGCCCATGGGATGTCGTATGAGCATGGTTTCACAAAAAAAAGCGATGATCCTAAATTTTATGCAAAGCCGCTCACAATTTCGAGTTTCGAACGATTTTTTGTGCAGTGTTAATAAATTTCAAAATACTGGCCATTGCCAACGTATTAGCCCGTGGGACATCGTACGAGCTTGGTTTCGCAAAAAAATGTGATGGTCATAAATTTTGTATAAAGTCTCCTTTCGATCGGTTTTTCAAGCACTATCTCAGAATTTCAAAATACTAGCCATTCCTAATGTATTAGCCCATGGTAAGTCGTATGAGCACGGTTTCACAAAAAAATATGATGGTCATAAACTTTACACAAAATCACGCGCAAAGTCATGTTTCTATCGATTTTTCATGCACCATCAAGGAATTTCAAAATACTAGTCATTCCCAACGTATTAGCCCATGGGATGTCGTACGAGCACGGTTTTGTAAAAAAATGCGATGGTCATAAATTTTGCTCAAAGCCTCGTTTCAATCGATTTTTCATCCACCATCTCGGAATTTCAAAATACTTGTCATTCCCAACGTATTAGCCAATGGGAAGTCGTATGAGCACGGTTACGGTAAAAAACGTTACGGTCAAAAACTTTGCGCAAAGTCGCGCGCAAAGACTCTTTTCGATCTGTTTTTTGTGCACCATCTCAGAATTTAAAAATTCTGGCCATTCCTAACGTATTACCCTATGGGAAGACGTACGAGCATGATTTTATGAAAAAATGCGACGGTCATAAACTTTGCGCAAAGCCGCACACAAAGTCGAGTTTCGATCAGTTTTCTGTGCACCATCAAGAAATTTGAAAATACTGGCCATTCCCAACGTATTAGCCCATGGGAAGTCATATGAGCACAGTTTCATGAAAAAATGTGATGGTCATAAACATAGCGCCAAGTCGCGCAGAAAGTCAAATTTTGATCGATTTTTTGTGCACCATTAAGAAATTTTAAAATACTGGCCATTCTCAACGTATTAGCCCATGGGAAGTTGTACGAGCACAGTTTTGTGAAAAAATACGACGGTCATAAATTTTGCACAAAGTCTCATTTCGATCTGTTTTTAATGCACTATCTCAAAATTTTAAAATACTGGCCATTCCCAACGTATTTGCTCATGGGAAGTCGTATTAGCATGGTTTCGCGAAAATATACGATGACATAAACTTTGCGTAAAGTTGCGAGCAAAGTCGAATTTTGATCGGTTTTTCGTGCACTATCAGGAAATTTCAAAATATTAGCTATTCCCAACATATTAGCCCTTGGGAAGTCGTACGAGCATGGTTTCATGAAAAAAAAGTGATTTCCTTAACTTTTCTAATCTCATCTTGTACCTTTAATTGACCACTTCACTTGTCAACTAATTAAGCTCAACCTGAGCTCAATCTACTCCCTAAAGTGGACCCGGTTTGCCTTACTTGAGTTAATTTGGATCCCTTCCAAATCTAACTCAAGTAGGACTCAACCTTAACCGATACTAATTATGACTTAATTAATTACAATCACCATTGCTAATAAATCCAATTCAAGACCTTCTCAACTCTCGACAAGTTTTTCGGCTACCCCCGACAATCTTCCGGTGAATCTTGGTCTTCTATTGGTGAACTCCCTTGCGTCATATTGGAAGCTCCCGATCTCCTTTGAAAAGCTTCCGACGAACCCCCACCAAGCTTCTGATACCCTCGGCGAGCTCTCGATGCACTCTAGGTGAGTTCCCAACAGCATCGTCCTAACTCCAGCTCGATGCCTGGACTTGACTTTGGCCAAACCTCTTATTGTAATTTTATCTCTATCGTAGTTAATACTATATCAATCATCTCTAACACTATATTATATCAACAACTTATTAATTGATTTCATCATCAAAATATGAGATTCAACAATCTCTTACTTTTTGATGATGACAATCAATTGATGATAGGAGTTAAACCTTACTCCCCCTAAATCCATTCTATAATACAAATAAGGATAACTTAAATTCAAGAGAATCAGATGCCCTTGAATCCAAGTATCACAACTTTCACTTATCAAATTTTTAAAAGATGATGTAGCATGAATATCAAACCATCATGATATTTATTCCAATGATTAAATTTTCAAGGATATTCTAGGAAATACAAACTTTCCTTCTTTCAAAAATCATCATGATATAACATTAATTTCAACTAGCAAATCATTAAATTTTCAAGCACATTCTAACAATTTTATGCACACTCTAAAATTTTCAAGCAAAATTTTCCTTTAAGAGAATGCTATTTCTTCCTTTTGATATGTTTGTATCTTTTTTGTGTCGTCAATTTACTATTTCTCCCCCATTGTCACAATCAAAAGAAAGGTGAAATAACAAGTAAGTAATTTCATGATACATTAGGTCATCATAAGTAAACATGATTAAATGATTGAGTATTTTATTGCTCCCCCTTAATAAAATAGGATGAGCTAATGTTCTTCATGAACAAATTTCTTCCCCTTTATCATGTATTATTTTTTATATAAGTGTCATCAATACACTATTTCTCCCTCTTCGTCATCAACAAAAAGAGCAAATAATTTCATGATACATAAACTCATCATGTGTCAAAGTTTTTATATTTTTACAAAATATATATTGATTGAATATTCAATATTTCATTGCTCCCCCTTAGTAAGACAATTTTCTCATAAAAATTTTTCTTTCCCTTTTTATGAATAAGAAAGAAAAAGAAATGAAGGGGAGGGGGTGTCAAGGATCTAAAATTTTAAAAAAGGTGCATTCATCAAAAATTTAATATCAAAAGCTCATATCAAGTATCATAAAAATTTATGTTATATATTTTTGTAAACATTCATCAAGATTCATGAAACAAGAATAATCTTTAAAAATATCCATCACAAAAATTTAAATCCTCTTCTTATGTTAATCTTAACAAGAATCATTTTGAAAGTAAGCTCAAAAGTCTGAGAAATCCAAGAAAAATTAAGAGCTACTCATACATTTAAATTTTCAATGATTTTCTTTAAACGAACTTGATTTATATAAGGATTTCAAGTTAGAAATTTTCAACTTGTCAAGATCATGATAAAATCAACAAAATATTAATAAAGTTGGATAGATTTATCAATATCTTTTTTTAAAGAAAAGTCATTTGAAAATATATCCAAAATCATCATCAAAAATCACTTTTTGGAAAATTTCAAGCAACATAGATTATTTTTCAAAAGAAAATAGCTAAAGTTATCTAGTTCATTTTTGTAGTTTAAGAGATTCAATGATAATTATATCGTTTTATCTCTGGTTGAAGGATTTTGATAGGATAAAAATTTTCAAGAAGAATTATCCTCCTTTTTAGTTATTTCATGTGTTTTGTTTCATGAATGCTTTTCAAATCAATGAATTATCATTTAAAACCAAAAACTAAATTTTATTCTAAAATGAATCATCAAGGTAATTACTATAACACATCAAAATGATAAAATATCTTCAAAACAAAAATTCAACTTATCTCAATTCCTACATTTAAATTAGTCTAACATTTTACACATAGTACAAGGAGTTGACAAACTCATTTCCAAATTTTTATTTATTCTATATTTCAAATTCAAAAGTAATCTATCATTTAACATCACTGATTCAATCTTAACAGACAACTATTTAACCATCTAACTCAATCATCCAATAATGATATTTATAAGCTAACTTAGTCGAAAACACCATAACATTTAAGTCATTCAACAATAGCCTTTGCATTTAAATCAACAAATATCCAAGCCAATGATTTTGAACCTATCATTCAATCATCATCAAAATCTCATTTTTAATATAAATAATTTTTCATTAACAATAACTAAGGTTCTTTGGTTCTAGTTCATTTTCATACTAGTATGCTCTAACTATACATTATTAAGATTAATTATATAATCATAATCTATCTTTAATAAAAAGATTTGTTATAATATAAACAAAGATCATTAAGTTTCAAACATCTTGATTCAAATATTTTTTCTTATTTTTAATATTTTGGCTAGAGAGCTTGTTAAATTAGTTAGATCTCAAGTCAAATAGCTTGCGTATCCACTTTCAAAATATTACTTAGTGCTCCTAGCCTTTTAGGACATAACTTTATAATATGAGAGGTTTCGATTTAGGTATCTATTTAAGTTTGGGTCCTTTATGAAGAGTTTTATCTTTCTTTTATAATGGTTTTTTTGTTGTTTGTAGTTCTTTTGGGAATCCAAACTAATCTGTGCAGACTATATTTCCTAAATAAACATTTGTTGGATTTATGTCCTAATTTTCTATAAAAACTATATTTGATTTTTGATGGTAGATTTAAAGTGGGTCCTTTAACAAAAATGATTGGCTTTTGTTAAGTGTTTCCAATAAAGCCTATACTCTTTCTTCTATTAATGTGACCCTTATTAGTAAGGATCATGTTAAGGGATTTATTTCCTATTTGAATTTTTTCTTATTTTTGTTTTAGCATGACATTTTTTTAACATTTTCTAATATTTTATATTTAGAGAAAAGATTATATAAAGGTAAAGTATCATACATTTAATCAAATCTACTAACTAAAGAATCATGTTCCTTTTAAAGTGCCTTATAAGATTTACTAATTTTTCTAAATTCATCAAATAATTCATGAAACATATTTAGGAATTTAGTAAAAGAAATACTTGAATATTCACTAACCTCGTCTTGGATGCCCATTAGAGCATAGTTGGCTACTACTTCCTTGCTATGATCTTCTTCATCTGATGAGTTTGAGTCATTCTATGTTACTGAAAGAGCTTTCTACTTATGTGACACCTTCTTCTTTAATTGAGGACATTCAAAATTGAAATATCCCAGTTTTTTACATTCAAAGCATATAATATTATCTATTTTATTCATTTTTATTTTTATAATTTTTATTATTTTTCATAAGCTTTTAAATTTTCTAGATAATAATGCAATGTCATGGTCCTCATCACTCGAGGTTTCACTTGAGGAGTCATCTACAATTCCCAGTGCTAAATCCTTTATGTTCTTTGGAAGAGGTTCATCAAGCTCATCAAGATCTAATAAGTTCTTCAAGAGGTAGTTTATTAAGATTTTTGGCCTCTTGTATAGCAATTACTTGGGATCCCAACTTTGGAATGGATCTTCAAAATTTACTAAAAATTTAAAATTAGAAAAATATTTTTCAAGTGCTTTTAGACCATTGACAATATTTGTGAAACGGGTGTACATGTCTCTAATGGACTCACTTGATTTTATTCTAAATAATTTATAACTATGGACTAAAATATTATTCTTAGTTTCTTTAACTCTACTAGTGCTTTATTCTAAATAATTTTTCCCACCAAAAAGATACATTTCTTCTGAGTTTTAGTGCCACGAGTTTTACCTTCTTTTGTTCTGGTGGTTCATGAAAATCAAAAATTCTTTCCACCATATTAAGCCAATCAATAAAGTCGTCAACATTGATTTTTCCTTCAAACTCTAGAATATCCAACCTTGTGTTGTATTTGTTCTGTCATTCATCTCGGTCTTTATGTCTCGTTTGAAATCTTTAAAGCTCCCTTGGGTAAGATTGCGAATCATTACCATTTTTTCCTGCTGATTATTTTTGTTCTGAAGTTCTTCAATAATTTTATTTTTTTCTTGTAGACTATGTAACAAACTTTGTAGTTGCAACTTCAAGAATTCAACGTCATCTTCATGGCCACTACCTTCACTAACTGTATCTTTTCCATTCTGCCTTGCCATGATCTCTAGCCTTAAGCTCTGATACCAAACTGATACCGGGAAGGGAGAAAGATGAATGGAATTCAAAAAAAAATGAGAATACCCAAAAGTTGAGTTGTAGGAAACCAACAACCTCAAAACACAACTTGCACAAAATAATTAAAGATAGTTCACCACCAAGTTTAAAATTGCAAGAGGATATAAAAAGTTCACCACCTCAAGGAAATTAAATAGAGATACAGAACTAAAATCAAAAGACTCACCACCCAAGGACGCATTTTTTACAAAACCATGCTCATACGACTTCCTATGGGCTAATACGTTAGGATTGTCTAGTATTTTTAAATTCTGAGATGGTGCACGAAAAATCGATCGAAACTTGACTTTGCGCGCGACTTCGCGCAAAGTTTATGACTGTCATATTTTTTGTGAAACCATGCTCATACGATTTCCCAAGGGCAAGTATGTTGGGAATGTCTATTATTTTGAAATTCAAAGACGGTGCGTGAAAAACCGATCGAAACTCGACTTTTGCACGCGACTTTGTGCAAAGTTTATGACCATCTCCTTTTTTCACAAAACAGTGCTCATACAAATTCCCATGGGCAAATACGTTGGGAATGACCAGTATTTTAAAATTCTAAGACGATGCATGAAAAACTGATCGAAACTCAACTTTACACCCAACTTTATGCAAAGTTTATGACCGTCTCATTTTTTCACGAAATAGTGCTCATACGAATTCTCATGGGCTAATACGTTGGGAATGGCCAGTATTTTGATATTCCGAGATGGCGTGCAAAAAACCGATCGAAACTCGACTTTGAGCAAAGTTTATGACTATCGCGTTTTTTCACAAAACCGTGCCCGTACGACTTCCCATGGGCTAAATGGCCAGTATTTTGAAATTCTAACACGGTGCACGAAAAACCGATCAAAACTTGACTATGTGCTTGACTTTGTGCAAAGTTTATGACCATCACATTTTTTCATGAAACCATGCTCGTACAATTTCCTATGGGCTAATACGTTGGGAATGATCAACATTTTAAAATTCTGAGACGGCATGTGAAAAATCGAACGAAACTCAACTTTATGCAAAGTTTATGACTATCGTGTTTTTTTGTGAAACCGTGCTTATACGACTTCTCATGGGCTAATACATTGGGAATGGCTAGTATTTTGAAATTCCGAGACGTTGCGCAAAAAACTGATCGAAACTCGACTTTGTTCAAAGTTTATGATCGTCGCGATTTTTTACGAAACCATGCTCGTACGACTTCCCATGGGCTAATATGTTGGGAATGGCCAGTATTTTGAAATTCCGAGACGGTGCATGAAAAATCAATTGAAACTCGACTTTGCGCAAAGCATATAACCGTCTCATTTTTTCACGAAATAGTGCTCGTATGAATTCCCATAGGCTAATACGTTGGGAATGGCCTGTATTTTGAAATTCTGAGACGATGCACAGAAAACCGATCGAAACTCGACTTTGCACTCGACTTTGCGCAATGTTTATCACCATCGTGTTTTTTCACAAAACTATGCTCATACGACTTCTTATGGGCTAATACGTTGGGAATGACCAGAATTTTGAAATTCTGAGATGGTGTGTGAAAAATCGAACGAAACTCGACATTTTGCAAAGTTTATGACCGTCACATTTTTTTACGAAACCATACTCATATGACTTCTCATGGGCTAATACGTTGGGAATGGCCAGTACTTTGATATTCCGAGACATTGCACAAAAAATCGATCGAAACTTGACTTTACGCAAAGTTTATAACCGTCTCATTTTTTTGCAAAACCATGCTCGTATGACTTCTCATGGGCTAATATGTTGGGAATGACCAGTATTTTGAAATTCCAAGATGGTGCGTGAAAAATAAATTGAAACTCGACTTTGCGCAAAGTTTATGACCGTCTCATTTTTTCGTGAAACAGTGCTCGTACGAATTCTCATGGGCTAATACATTGGGAATGACCAGTGTTTTGAAATTCGGAGACAATGTGTGAAAAAACAATCGAAACTAGACGTTGCTGAGGACATTGTGCAAAGTTTATGACCATCATGTTTTTTTGCAAAACCGTGTTCGTGATTTTTCATCTTTGCATGTGACTTTGTACAAAGTTTATGACTGTCTTATTTTTTCATGAAACAGTGCTTGTATGACTTCCCTTAGGTTAATACGTTAGGAATGGCTAGTATTTTGAAATTCTGAGACAGTGCGCGAAAAACCGATGGAAACTTGACTTTGCATGCGACTTTGGCCAAAGTTTATGACCGTCATACTATTTTACGAAATCATGCTCGTATGACTTCCCATGGGCTAATATGTTGGGAATGACCAGTATTCTAAAATTCCGAGACGGTGCGTGAAAAATCGATGGAAACTCGACTTTGTGCAAAGTTTATGACTATCGAGTTTTTTCGTGAAACCGTGCTCGTACGACTTCCCATGGGCTAACACGTCGGGAATGGCCATTATTTTGAAATTCCTGGACGGTGCATGAAAATCTGAACAAAACTTGAATTTGCATGTGATTTTGCACAAAGTTTATGACCATCACGTTTTATCACGAATCAGTGCTCGTACGAATTCCCATGGGCTGTTACGTTGAGAATGGCTAGTATTTTGAAATTCCGAGATGGTGCAGAAAAACCGACGAAACTCACTTTGCGTAAAGCTTATGACCATCATGTTCTTTCATGAAACCATACTCGTATGACTTCCCATGGGCTAACACATTAGGAATGGCCTGTATTTTGAAATTCCAAGACGGTGCACGAAAAACCGATCGAAACTCGACTTTGCACGTGAATTTGCACAAAGTTTACGACCATCTTCAAGAATTACATTCAGAATTAGAAATGCTTATGCAAAACTTCTCAAGAATGGGGCCTCTTACACAACTGGCAAGAATTACATTCAGATGTGCTATTTGGTGGATTTGGAAAGAGAGGTGTGGTAGAATTTTTGAGTGTCACAACACGAACAAAGCTCAAATTCTGATAGAGATTCTTCAGGACTCACGATCATGTATAGAGCAAGAATTGAACATAGAGCACCTAACAAGAAAAGAGAAAGGGATTTTCACAAGATTCAATTTTTCTATTAGTCAACAATCTCTAAAATAATGATGAAGATTGTAATGTACTATGTGGAGCAAAGCTTATATTTTGTGATGTTTCCACAAGTAGTCCAGAATGGTCTAGATATTGCATTTTATTATTTATTAACTACCTTGTGCTGCTCTTGGAGATGAGTTTAATGAAGTGTGCCCATCCTTGTTTAGGTGGGGTACAATCTTCTAGTCGACACTAAGAGACTTCAGGCTTTAGTCTATGGCTTGTGTAGACAAAGCTACTTTGTACAAACCTTATACATAATAAATACATTATCTTTACTTACAAAAAAAAAAGTTTACGACCGTCTCATTTTTTCATGAAATAGTGCTCATATGAATTCCCATGGGCTATTACGTTGAGAATGGCCTGTATTTTGAAATTCCGAGATGGTGCGTGAAAATTCGATCGAAACTTGACGTTGCACAAAGTTTATGACCGTCGCGTTTTTTAATGAAATCGTGCTCATACGACTTCCCATAGGCTAATACGTTGGGAATGGCCATTATTTTGAAATTCCGACATGGTGCACGAAAAACTGATCGAAACTCGACTTTGTGCAAAGTTTAAAAACATTGCATTTTTTCACAAGCCCATGCTCGTACGACTTCCCATGGGCTAATACGTTGGGAATGACCAGAATTTTGAAATTCTGAGATGGTGCACGAAAAATAGAACGACACTCAACTTTGTGCAATGTTTACGACTATCATGTTTTTTTGCAAAATCATGCTTATATGACTTCCCATAGGCTAATATATTGGGAATGTCTAGTATTTTAAAATTCCGAGATGGTGCGCGAGAAAACGATCAAAATACAACTTTACGCATGAGTTTGCACGAAGTTTATGACCGTTGCCTTTTTTGAGAAACCATGCTCATATGACTTCCTATGGGCTAGTACGTTGGGATTGTCTAGTATTTTTAAATTCCAAGATGGTGCGCGAAAAATTGATCGAAACTAGACTTTGCGTACGACTGTGTGCAAAGTTTATGACCGTCATGTTTTTTCGTGAAACTGTGCTCATACGATTTCCCATGGGCTAATATATTGGGAATGTCTATTATTTTGAAATTCCAAGATGGTGCATGAAAAAGTGATCAAAACTCGACTTTGCGCAAAGTTTATAACCATCGCATTTTTTCGCGAAACCATGCTCATACGAATTCCCATGAGCTAATACGTTGGGAATGGCTAGTATTTTGAAATTCCGAGATGGTGCATGAAAAATCGATCGAAACTCGACTTTGCGTGTGAGTTTGCGCAAAGTTGATGACAATCATATTTTTTTACGAAACCGTGCTCGTATGTTTTCCCATAGGCTAATACGTTAGGAATGACCAGTATTTTGAAATTCTGAGTCGATGCACGAAAAATTGATCAAAACTCGACTTTGTACAAAGTTTATGACCATCGCTTTTTTTTCACGAAACCATGCTCGTATGAATTCCCATGGGCTAATACGTTTGGAATGGCCAGTATTTTGAAATTCCAAGAGGTTGCGTGATAAACTGATCGAAACTTGACTTTAGCAAAGTTTATGACCATCGCATTTTTTTGCGAAACCATGCTCGTACAACTTCCCATGGGCTAATACATTAGGAATGGCCAGTATTTTGAAATTTTGAGACGGTGCACGAAAAACTGATCGAAACTCGACATTGCACACAAGTTTGCGCAAAGTTTATGACCGTCGCCTTTTTTTCGAAACCATGCTCATATGACTTCCTAAGGTCTAATACGTTGGGAATGTCTATTATTTTAAAATTCTGAGACGGTGCACGAAAAATCGATCAAAGCTCGACTTTATGCATAAGTTTGCGTAAAGTTTATAACTGTCAAGTTTTTTTGCGAAACCGTGCTTGTACGACTTCCCATGGGCTAATATGTTAGGAATGGCCAGTATTTTGAAATTACGAGATGGTGCACGAGAAACCGATCGAAACTTGACTTTGCGTGTGACTTTGTGCAAAGTTTATGACCGTCACATTTTTTCACGAAACCATGCTTGTATGACTTCCCAGGGGCTAATACGTTTGGAATGGCCAGTATTTTAAAATTCTGAAACGGTGCCTGAAAAATGATTGAAACTTGACTTTGCGCGCGACTTTGCGCAAAGTTTTTGACCGTAGCATTTTTTCGTGAAACCGTGCTCGTATGACTTCCCATGGGCCAATACGTTGGGAATGGCCAGTATTTTGAAATTCTGAGATGATGCGTGAAAAAGATTGAAACTCAACTTTGCGTGCGACTTTGTGCAAATTTTATGACCGTCACGTTTTTTCGTGAAATCTTGCCCGTACGACTTCCCATGGGCTAATATGTTGGGACTGGCTAGTATTTTGGAATTCCAAGATGGTGTGCGAAAAATCAATCGAAACTCAACTTTGCGCAAAGTTTATAACTGTCACATTTTTTCGAGAAACAGTTCTCGTATGACTTCCAATGGGCTAAAACGTTGTGAATGACCAGTATTTTGAAATTCCGATATGGTGCGTGAAAAGCCAATCAAACTCGACTTTATGCGCGACTTTACGTAAAGTTTATAATTGTCACATTTTTTTGCGAAAAACCGTGCTCATACGATTTCCCATGGTGTAATATGTGGTAAATGTCTATTATTTTGAAATTCCAAGACGGTGCACAAAAAATCGATCGAAACTCGACTTTGCATGTGACTTTGCACAAAGTTTATGACCGTCGCATTTTTTCGTGAAACCGTTCTCATACGACTTCCATGGGTTAATCAGTTGGGAATGGCCAGTATTTTGAAATTCCAAGATGGTGCACGAAAAATCGATAGAAACTTAAATTTATGCAAAGTTTATGACCGTCGCATTTTTTACGAATCCGTGCTCATACGACTTCCCATGGACTAATACATTGGGAATGGCCACTATTTTGAAATCCCAAGATGGTGCGCGAAAAACCGATCGAAACTAGACTTTGAGCGTGTCATTGTGCAATGTTTAGGCCCGTCATATTTTTTTGCAAAAGCCTGCTCGTATGACTTCCCTTAGGCTAATACGTTGGGAATGGCCAGTATTTTGAAATTCCTAGATGGTGCGTGAAAAATCGATCGAAACTTGACTTTGCGTGCGACTTTGGCCAAAGTTTATGACCGTCATATTATTTCACAAAAGCGTGCTGGTACAACTTCCCATAGGCTAATATGTTGGTAATGGCTAGTATTTTGAAATTTTGAGACGGTGCATGAAAAATCGATGGAAACTTGACTTTGCACAAAGTTTATGACTGCCATATTTTTTTCGTGAAACCATGCTCATACGACTTCCTATGGGCTAATACGTTGGGAATGGCCAGTATTTTGAAATTCCGAGATGGTGTGCAAAAAACCAATCGAAACTGTACGTTGCTTGGGACTTTGCATAAAGTTTATGACTGTCGCAATTTTTCACAAAACTGTGCTCGTATGACTTACGATGGACATTAACGTTGGGAATGGCCAGAATTTTGAAATTCTGTGATGGTGCCCGAAAAACCAATCGAAACTCGACTTTGCGCAAAGTTTATGATAGTCATGTTTTTTCGTGAAACCATGCTCATACGAATTCCCATGGGCTAATACATTGGGAATGGCCAGTATTATAAAATTTCGATACGAAGCGTGAAAAACCGATCGAAACTCGACTTTGCGCAAAATTTATGACCTCGTACCACTTCCCATAGACTAACACGTTAGAAATTGCTAGTATTTTGAAATTCCTAGATGGTGCGTGAAAATCATAACGAAACTCGAATTTCGTGTGACTTTGTACAAAGTTTATGACCATCGCATTTTTTCGCAAAACCATGCTTGTATGACTTCCCATGGGCTAATACATTGGGAATGGCTAGTATTTTGAAATTCTGAGACGGTGTGCTAAAAATCGATCGAAACTCGACTTTGCGCGCGATTTTGCATAAAGTTTATGACCGTTACATTCTTTGCAAAATCGTGCTCGTACGACTTCCGAGGGACAAATACATTGGGAATGGCCAGTATTTTGAAATTTCGAGATAGTGCACGAAAAACTAAACGAAACTAGACTTTACGCGAGACTTTGCGCAAAGTTATGACTATCACGTTTTTTCATGAAACCATGCTCGTATGACTTCCCATGGGCTAATACGTTGGGAATGGCTAGTATTTTAAAATACATTTGCAATGGCCTGTGTTTTCAAATTTCGAGACGGTGCACGAACAATCAAACGAAACTTGATTTTGTGCTAAGTTTATGACCATTGTATTTTTTCGTGAAACCGTGCTCATATGACTTCCCATTGGCTAATAAATATGTTGGGAATGTCTAGTATTTTGAAATTCTGAGATGATGCATGAAAAAACTGATCGAAACTCGACTTGACGCAAAGTTTATGACCGTCGTATTTTTTCACGAAATTGTGCCCCTACAATTTCCTATGGGCTAATACATTGGGAATGGTCAGTGTTTTGAAATTCCGAGACAGAGCACGAAAAACCAATCGAAACTCGACTTAGCACAATGTTTATGACCATCACGTTTTTTCACGAAACCGTGCTCGTATGACTTCCCATGGGCTAATACGTTGGGATTGGCTAGTATTTTGAAATACCAAGGTGATAAATCGATCGAAACTTGACATTGCATAAAGTTTATGACTGTCGTATTTTTTCGTGAAACCATGCTCATACAACTTCTCATGGGCTAATATATTGGAAATGTCTAGTATTTTGAAATTCCGAGATGGTGCGCTAAAAACCGATCGACACCCGAATTTGTGGACGATATTGCACAAAGTTTATGACCATCACATTTTTTCACGAAACCGTGCTCGTACGACTTCCCAGGGGCTAATAAGTTGGGAAGGGCCAGTATTTTGAAATTCCGAGATGCTCAACGAAAAATCGAACGAAACTAGACTTTGTGCGAGACTTTGCACTAAGTTTATGATTCTTATGTTTTTTCGTGAAACCATGCTCGTACGATTTCACGTGGGCTAATACGTTGGGAATGGCTAGTATTTTGAAATTCTGAGACGGTGCATGAAAAATCGATCGAAACTTAACTTTGCGCATGACTTTATGCAATGTTTATAACCATCACATTTTTCGTAAAATCGTGCTCGTATGACTTCTCAGGGGCTTATACGTTGGGAATGGCTAGTATTTTGAAATTTTGAGACTGTGCGCGAAAAACCAATCGAAACTCGACTTTGCGTAAAGTTTATGATCATCACGTTTTTTCACGAAACCGTGCTCACACGACATCCAATGGGCTAACATGTTGTGAATGGCCCATATTTTGATATTCTGAGATAGTGCATGAAAACCCAATAAACTCGTCTTTGCGTGCGACTTTGTGCAAAGTTTGTGACTGTCATGTTTTTTTGTGAAATCATGCTCGTATGAATTCCCATTGGCAAATACATTGGGAATGACTAGTATTTTGAAATTTTGAGATGATGCACGAAAAATCGATCAAAACTCAACTTTGCACAAAGTTTAAGACCATCACGTTTTTTTGTGGAACCATGCACTTACGACTTCCCATGGGCTAATACGTTGGTTTGAAATTCTGAGAGAGTGCGTGATAATCTGATCGTAACTTGACTTTATGCAAAGTTTATCACCATCGCGAAACCGTGCTCTTACGACTTCCCATGGGCTTATACGTTGGGAATGTCTATTATTCTGAAATTCTAAGACGGTGCACGAAAAACCAATCGAAACTTGACATTGCGTGCAACTTTGCGCAAAGTTTATAACCATCGTATTTTTTCGCGAAACCATGCTCGTGCGACATCCATGAGTTAATAAGTTAGCAATGGCCAGTATTTTAAAATTCCGAGATGGTGCACGAAAAATTGATAGAAACTCGAGTTTGGGTAAAGTTTATGACCATCCCATTTTTTTGCGAAACCATGCTCATACGACTTCCCATGGACTAATACATTGGGAATGGCCAGTATTTTGAAATTCCGAGATGGTGAGCGAAAAACCGATTGAAACTTGACTTTGAGCATGACTTTGGGTAAAGTTTAGGACCGTCGTATTTTTTTCCGATAGCCTACTCTTACGACTTCCCTTGGGCTAATACATTGGGAATGGCCAGTATTTTAAAATTCCGAGACGGTGGGCGAAAAACCGATCGAAACTTGACCTTGCGTGCGACTTTGGCCAAAGTTTATAACCATCATATTATTTTGTGAAAGTGTGCTCGTATAACTTCCCATGGGCTAATATGTTGGGAATGGCCAGTATTTTAAAATTCTGAGATGGTGTGTGAAAAACCAATGGAAACTTGATTTTGCGCGTGACTTTCACAAAGTTTATGACCGTCACGTTTTTTTACGAAACCATGCTTGTATGACTTCCCATGGGCTAATACGTTGGGAATGACCAGAATTTTGAAATTCTGAGATGGTGCGTGAAAAACCCGAACGAAACTCAACTTTGTGTAATGTTTATATCCACGCATTTTTTCACGAAACCATGCACATATGACTTCCCATGGGCTAATACGTTGCGAATGTTGAGTATTTTAAAACTCCGAGTCAATGCGTGAAAAAATGATCAAAATTCAACTTTGCGCATGAGTTTGCGCAAAGTTTATGACCGTCGCCTTTTTTTGCAAAACCATGAATGGCCAGTATTTTAAAATTCCGAGATGGTGTGGGAAAAACCAATAAAAAATAGACGTTGCTTGGGACTTTGCGCAAAGTTTATGACTACTGCATTTTTTCACAAAATTGTGCTTATATGACTTTTCATGGACATTAACATTGGGAATGGCCAGTATTTTAAAATTCTGAGATGATGCATGAAAAACCGATCGAAACTCAACTTTGCGCGTGACTTTGAGCAATGTTTATGACCGTCATATTTTTTCGTGAAACCATACTCGTACAAATTCCATTGGGCTACTGTTGAGAATGGCTAGTATTTTAAAATCCTGAGATGGTGTATGAAAAATCGATCGAAACTCGACTCTGTGCAAAGTTTATGACCATCATATTTTTTCGTGAAGCGGTGCTCATTTGACTTCCCATGTGCTAATACGTTGCGAATGGCCAGTATTTTAAAATTTCCAAAGGTTGCGCAATAAAATAATCGAAACTTAACTTTAAGCAAAGATTATGATCATCGTGTTTTTCTACAAAACCGTGCTCATACAAATTTCCATCGGCTAATATATTGGAAATGGCCAGTATTTTGAAATTCTGAGACGGTGCGCAAAACACCGATCGAAACTTGACTTTGCACACGAGTTTGAGCAAAGTTTATGACCATCACCTTTTTTTGCAAAACCGTGCTCATACGACTTCTCATGGTAGACATTGGGAATGTCAAGTATTTTGAAATTTTGAGACGGTGCGCAAAACCCGATTGAAACTTGTCTTTGCACGCGTCTGTCTGCAAAGTTTATGACTGTCACATTTTTTCACGAAACTGTGCTCATACGATTTCCAATGGTCTAATATGTTGGGAATGTCTATTATTTTAAAATTCCGAGACGGTGCAGAAATACCGATCGAAACTCGACTTTGCACACGACTTTACGCAAAGTTTATAACCATCGTGTTTTTTCATGAAACCGTGCTCGTATGACTTCCCATGGGCTAATACATTTTGAATGTCTTGTATTTTGAAATTCTGAGATGGTGCATGAAAAACCGAATGAAACTCGACTTTGTGCTAAGTTTATGACCGTCGTATTTTTTCGCGAAACCGCACTCATATGACTTTCCATGGGCTAATACATTGGGAATGTCTAGTCTTTTGAAATTCTGAAATGGTGCACCAAAAACTGAACGAAACTCGACTTTGCACAAAGTTTATAACTGTCATGTTTTTCGTAAAACTGTGCTCCTACGATTTCCCTTGGTAATACGTTTGGAATGCTTATTATTTTGAAATTTCGAGACCATGCATGAAAAACCGATCGAAACTCGACTTTGTGCATCACTTTGCTCAAAGTTTATAACCATCGTGTTTTTTCGTGAAACCATGCTCGTACGACTTCCCATGGGCTAATACGTTGGGAATGGCCAGTGTTTTGAAATTCTGAGAAAGAGTACGAAAAACCAATCGAAACTTGACTTTGCGCGCGACTTTGCACAAAGTTTATGACCATCATGTTGTTTCATGAAACCGTGCTCATACGACTTCCCATGGGCTAATACATTGGGATTGGCCAGTATTTTGAAATTCCAAGAGTGTGCGATAAACCGATCGAAACTTGACATTACGTAAAGTTTATAGTCATCGTGTTTTTTCACGAAGCTGTGCTCGCTCGACTTCCCATGGGCTAATACGTTGGCAATGTCTAGTATTTTAAAATTCCAAGATGAAGCACTAAAAATCGATCGAAACTCGACTTTACGCACAATTTGGCGTAAAGTTAATAACCGTCACATTTTTTCGTGAAACTGTGCTCGTACGACTTCCCAAGGGCTAATACATTGGGAATGGCCAGTAATTTGAAAATCCGAGATGGTGCACAAAAAATCGAACGAAACTAGACTTTGCACGAGAAATTATGCAAAGTTATAACTGTCATATTTTTTTGTGAAACCATGCTCATATGACTTCCGATGGGGCTAATACATTAGGAATGGCTAGTATTTTGAAATTGTGAGATAGTGCACTAAAAACCTAGCGAAACTCAACTTTGCACGTGACTACCCACAAAGTTTATGACCATTGCATTTTTTCATGAAACCGTGCTAGTACAAGTTCTCATGGGATAATACGTTTGGAATGGCCTGTATTTTGAAATTCTGAGATGGTGCGCGAAAAACCGAACGAAACTCGACTTTGTGCAACGTTTATGACCGTCATGTTTTTTTACGAAACCATGCTCGTATGAGTTCCCATGGGCTAATACGTTTGGAATGGCCAGTATTTTGAAATTCTGAGACGATACGCAATAAATCAATTGAAACTCGACTTTGCGCAAAGTTTATGACCGTCGTGTTTTTTCGGGTAACAGTGCTCATATAAATTCCCATAGGCTAATACGTTGGGAATGACTAGTATTTTGAAATTCTGAGATGGTGCATGAAAAACCGATCGAAACTCGACTTTACACAAAGTTTATGACCATCATGTTTTTTTCCAAAACCATGCTCGTATGACTTCCCATGGGCTAATACATTGGGAATAGCTAGTATTTTGAAATTCCAGAACAGTGCACGAAAAACTGATTGAAACTAGACGTTGCTCAGGACTTTGTGCAAAGTTTATGACTGTCATATTTTTTCACAAAACCATGCTCGTATGACTTCCTATGGACATTTAACGTTGGGAATGGCTAGTGTTTTGAAATTCCAAGACGGTGCACGAAAAACCGATCGAAACTCGACTTTGCGTGTGACTTTGAGCAAAGCTTATCACTGTCACATTTTTTGTGAAACCATGCTCGTACAAATTCCCATGGGCTAATACATTGGGAATGACCAGTTTTTTAAAATTCTGAGATTTGTGCATGAAAAATCGATCGAAACTCGACTTTGCGCAAAGTTTATGACTGCCAAGTTTTTTCACGAAACCATACTCGTACGACTTCTCATGGGCTAACACGTTGTGAATGGCCAGTATTTTGAAATTATGAGACAATGCATGAAAAGTTGATCAAACTCGTCATTGCGTGTGCCTTTACGCAAAGTTTTGACTGTCACACTTTTTCGCGAAACTGTGCTCATACGATTTCCTACGGGTTAATACATTGGGATTGTCTATTATTTTGAAATTTCGAGACGGTGCACGAAAAATCGATCGAAACATGACTTTACATGTGACTTTGTGCAAAGTTTATGACCATCACGTTTTTTCGTGAAACCATGCTCGTACGACTTCCATGGGTTAACAAGTTGTGAAAGGTCAGTATTTTGAAATTCCGAGATGGTGCACGAAAAATCGATAGAATCTTGACTTTGTATAAACTTTATGACTACCGAGTTTTTTCATGAAATCGTACTCGTACGACTTCCCATGGGCTAACACATTGTGAATGACCAGTATTTTGAAATTCTGAGACGGTGTGCGAAAAGCCGATCAAACTCGTCTTTGCGTGCGACTTTGCGCAAAGTTTTTGACTGTCACATTTTCTCGCAAAACCGTGCTCATACGATTTCCCAGGGGTTAATACATTAGGATTGTCTATTATTTTGAAATTTCGAGACGGTGAGCGAAAAACCGATCGAAACTTGACTTTGCATGTGACTTTGTGCAAAGTTTATGACCATCACGTTTTTTCGTGAAACCGTGCTCGTACGACTTTCATGGATTAATAAGTTGTGAAATGTCAGTATTTTGAAATTCTGAGAAGATGCAAGAAAAATCAATAGAAACTCGAGTTTGTGCAAAGTTTATGACCATCGTGTTTTTTCACAAAACTATGCTCATACCAGTATTTTGAAATTCTAAGATGGTGCACGAAAAATTGATTGAAACTTGACTTTGCGTGCGACTTTGGCCAAAGTTTATGACCGTCATATGATTCCGTGAAAGCATGCTCATACGACTTTCCATGGGCTAATATATTGGGAATGGACAGTATTTTTAAATTTCGAGACGGTGCGTGAAAAACCAATGGAAACTCGACTTTGCACGCGACTTTGTGCAAAGTTTATGATTGTCATGCTTTTTCGTGAAACCGTGCTTGTACAACTTCCCATGGGCTAATTCGTTAGGAATGGCCAGTATTTTGAAATTCTGAGACGGTGCGTGAAAAATCGATTGAAACTAGACGTTGCTCGGGACTGTCGTGTTTTTTCGCAAAATCGCGCTCGCATGACTTCCCATGGGCATTAACATTGGGAATGGCCAGCATTTTGATTTTCCGAGATGGTGCATGAAAAACTGATTGAAACTCGACTTTGCGCGCGACTTTGAGTAAAGTTTATGACCATCACGTTTTTTGGCAAAACCATGCTTGCACGCTTCCCAGGGGCCAATACGTTGGGAATGGCCAGTATTTTGAAATTCTGAGAATGTGCGTGAAAAACCAATGGAAACTGACTTTGCGCACAACTTTACGTAAAGTTTATGACCATCATATTTTTTTGTGAAAGCCTACTCGTACGACTTCCCTTGGGCTAATACTTTGGGAATGGCCAGTATTTTGAAATTTCGAGACGGTGCACGAAAAATCGATCGAAACTTGACCTTGCGTGTGACTTTAGCCAAAGTTTATGACCATCATATAATTTCACGAAAGCATGCTCGTATGACTTCCCATGGGCTAATATGTTAGGAATGGCCAGTATTTTGAAATTTTGAGATGGAGCATGAAAAACCAATGGAAACTCGACTTTACGCGTGACTTTGCACAAAGTTTATAACCATCACGTTTTTTCGCGAAACCATGCTCATATGACTTCCTATGGACTAATAATATGTTGGGAATGACCAAAATTTTGAAATTTCGAGATGGTGCGTGAAAAAATCGAACGAAACTCAACTTTGTGCAATGTTTATGACCGTCATGTATTTTCACGAAACCGTGCTCATACGACTTCCTATGGGCTAATACATTGTGAATGTTTAGAATTTTAAAATTCTGAGATGGTGTACAACAAAATGATCGAAATTCAACTTTACGCTTAAGTTTGCACAAAGTTTATGATCGTCGCCTTTTTTTGTGAAACCGTGAATGGCCAGTATTTTGAAATTCCGAGACGGTGCGGGAAAAATCGATCTAAAATAGACATTGCTCGGGACTTTACACAAAGTTTATGACTGTTGCATTTTTTCACAAAACCATGCTTGTATAACTTTCCATGTACATTAACGTTGGGAATGGCCAGTATTTTGAAATTTCGAGATTGCACGAAAAATCGATAGAAACTCAACTTTGTGCAAAATTGAAGACCGTTGAGTTTTTTTGCGAAACCATGCTCGTATGACTTCCCATGGACTAACATGTTGGGAATGGCTAGTGTTTCGAAATTCCTAGACGGTGCGAGAAAATCCGAACGAAACTCGAATTTGCGCATGACTTTGCACAAAGTTTATGACTGTTACATTTTTTCGTAAAACCGTGCTCATATGATGACTTCCCATGGGCTAATATGTTGGGAATGGCCAGTATTTTGAAATTCCAAGATGGTGCACGAAAAACCGATCAAACTCGACTTTGCACAAAGTTTACGACCATCTCATTTTTTTTCGAAACAGTGCTCGTATAAATTCTCATGGGCTAATACATTGAGAATGGTTAGTGTTTTGAAATTCCGAGACGGTGTGCGAAAAATCGATCGAAACTCAACTTCGTGCAAAGTTTATGACCGTCATGTTTTTTTTGTGAAACCATGCTTGTACGACTTCCCATGGGCTAATACATTGGGATGGCTAGTATTTTCAAATTCCGAGACGGTGCTCGAAAAATCGATCGAAACTAGACTTTGCTCGGGACTTTGCACAAAGTTTATGACTATTGTATTTTTTCACAAAACCATGCTCGTATGACTTCCCATGGACATTAACGTTGGGAATGGCAAGTATTTTGAAATTCTGAGATGATGCATGAAATACCGATCGAAACTCAACTTTGCGCGCGACTTTGCACAATGTTTATGACCATTGCGTTTTTTCACAAAACCATGCTCGTACGACTTCCCATGGGCTAATACGTTAGGAATGGCTAGTATTTTGAAATTCCGAGAGGTTGGGTGATAAACTGATCGAAACTTGACTTTAAGCGAAGTTTATGACCATCATGTTTTTTCGCGAAACCATGCTCGTATGACTTCCCATGGGCTAATACATTGGGAATGGCCAGTATTTTGAAATTTTGAGACGGTGCACGAAAAACCGATCGAAACTTGACTTTGCGCACAAGTTTACGCAAAGTCTATAACCGTCACATTTTTTGCGAAACCATGCTCATACGACTTCTTATGGGCTAATATGTTAGGAATGGCCAGTATTTTGAAATTCTGAGATGGTGCGTGAAAAACTAATTGAAACTCGACTTTGCACGTTACTTTGCATAAAGTTTATGACCATCGTGTTTTTTCATGAAACTGTGCTCGTACGACTTCCTATGCGCTAATAAGTTGGGAATAGCCAGTATTTTAAAATTCTGAGATGATGCACAAAATACCGATCGAAACGAGACATTGCTCGAGACTTTACACAAAGTTTATGACTATTGCATTGTTTTGTAAAACCGCGCTCGTATGACTTCCCATGGACATCAACATTGGGAATGGCTAGTATTTTGAATTTCTGAGATGGTGCATGAAAAATCGATCGAAACTCGACTTTGTGCAAAGTTTATGACCGTCACGTTTTATCGTGAAACCATGCTTGTACGACTTCCTAGGGGCTAATATGTTGGGAAGGGCCAGTATTTTGAAATTCGGAGATGGTGCACGAAAAATCGATCGAAACTCAACTTTGGCAAAATTAATGACCGTCGAGTTTTTTTGCGAAACTATGCTCGTACGACTTCCCATGGACTAACACATTGGGAATGGCCAGTATTTTGAAATTCCTAGATGGTGCGCAAAAATCCGAACGAAACTCGAATTTGCGTGTGACATTGCATAAAGTTTATGACCGTCGCGTTTTTTCACAAAATCGTGCTCGTATGACTTCCCATGGGCTAATACATTGGGAATGGCCAGTATTTTGAAATTCTAAGATGGTGCATGAAAAACTGATCGAAACTTGACTTTGCATGCGACTTTGAGTAAAGTTTATGACCGTTGTATTGTTTCGTGAAACCATGCTCATACAAATTCTCATGGGCTAATACATTGGTAATGGCTAGTATTTTGAAATTCCAAGATGGTGCACGAAAAACTGATCGAAACTCGACTTTACACAAAATTTATGACCATCGAGTTTTTTTGTGAAACTATGCTCGTACGACTTCCCATGGACTAACATGTTGGGAATGGCCAGTGTTTTGAAATTCCTAGACGGTAAGTGAAAATCCAAATGAAAGTCGAATTTGCGTGCAACTTTGCATAAAGTTTATGGTCGTCACATTTTTTTGCAAAACTGTGCTCGTATGACTTCCCATGGTCTAATACGTTGGAAATGGCTAGTATTTTAAAATTCCAAGATGGTGCTTGAAAAATCGATCAAACTCGACTTTGCGCATGACTTTCTGCAAAGTTTACAACCGTCTTATTTTTTCACGAAACAATGCTCGTACAAATTCTCATGGGCTAATATGTTGAGAATGGTCAGTATTTTAAAATTCTGAGATGGTGCATGAAAAACCGATCGAAACTCGACTTTGTGCAAAGTTTATGACCATCGTGTTTTTTCGTGAAACGGTGCTCATTCGACTTCCCATGTGCTGATACGTTGGGAATGGCCATCGTGTTTTTTTACGAAACCGAGCGTGAAAAATCGATCGAAACTCGACTTTGTGCAAAGTTTATGACCATCGTGTTTTTTTACGAAACCATGCTCGTACGACTTCCCATGGGCTAATACGTTGGGAACGGCCAGTATTTTGAAATTCCGTGACGGTGCACGAAAAATCGATCGAAACTAGACGTTGCTCGGGACTTTGCACAAAGTTTATGACTATCATGTGTTTTCATAAAATCGTGCTCATATGACTTCCCATGGATATTAATGTTGGGAATGCCAGTATTTTGAAATTCTGAGACGGTGCATGAAAAATCGATCGAAACTCCACTTTGTGCAATGTTTATGACGGTCATGTTTTTTCGTGAAACTGTGATCGTACGACTTCCCATGGGCTAATACGTTAGGAATGGCTAGTATTTTGAAATTCCGAGAGGTTGCGCGATAAACCGAACGAAACTTGACATTAAGCAAAGTTTATGACTATCATGTTTTTTCGTGAAAGCATACTCATACGACTTCCCATAAAATTTGGCTTCATAATAATGGCAAATTTAGTGCTACATCTGCGTGGAACCAAATTAGACGACGAAACAATAAGTGATCCCAAGTAGTTAGACATGGGATAGTCCATGCTCACAGCGACATTCCTTATGTACATGGCAGGCCCTTCTCAGCAAACTTCCTACGATGGACAATATGCAGCGAAGAGGTATTTATATTGTAGATCGATGCTCTTGTGTATGCAAAAGGAAGAAAGTGTTGACCATCTCTACTTTGCTTGTAATTATTCTTCTTGGATATGGAAGGAGATCTTGAAGCGATTTGATCTTCAAAGACTACCATGGCCAAACTTGCATCATGAATTAGAAATGATTATGCAAAACTTCTCAAGAAAGGGGGCCTCTTACACAACTAGCAAGAATTATATTCAGATATGCTATTTGGTGGATTTGGAAGGAGAGGTGTGGCAGAATTTTTGAGTGTCACAACACGAACAAAGCTCAAATTCTAATAGAGATTCTTCAGGACTCATGATCATGTATGGAGCAAGAATTGAACACAGAGCACCTAACAAAAAAGAAGAGAGAAAGGGATTTTCACAAGATTCAATTTTTCCATTAGTCAATAATCTCTCGAATAATGATGAAGATTGTAATGTATTATATGGGGCAAAGCTTATATTTTGTGATGTATCCACAAGTAGTCTAGAATAGTCTAGCTATTGTATTTTATTATTTATTAACTTCCTTGTGCTACTCTTGGAGATGAGTTTGATGAAGTGTGCCCATTTCATCTTCTTTAGGTGGGATGCAATCTTCTCGACTACACTAAGAGACTTCAGGCTTTAGTATATGTCTTGTGTAGACAAAGCTTCTTTGTACAAACCTTTTACAAAATATATTATCTGTACTTACCAAAAAAAAAATAGTATTTTGAAATTCCGAGAGTTTGCGTGATAAATCGATCGAAACTTGATTTTGCGCAAAGTTTATGACTATCACGTTTTTCGCGAAATCGTGATTGTACGACTTCCCATGGATACGTTGGTAATGGCCAGTATTTTGAAATTCTGAGAGGTTGTGCGATAAACTGATCGAAACTTGACTTTATGTAAAGTTTATGACCGTCGTGTTTTTTTCACCAAATCATGCCTGTACAACTTCCCATCGGCTTATACGTTGGGAATGTCTATTATTGTGAAATTTTGAGATGGTGTGCTAAAAACCGATTGAAACTCGACTTTGCGTGCAACTTTGTACAAAGTTTATGACCATCGCGTCTTTTTATAAAACCCTGCTCGTGCGACTTCCGTGGGTTAATAAGTTGGGAATGGCCAGTATTTTGAAACTCCGAGATGGTGCACGAAAAATTGATAGAAACTTGAGTTTGCGTAAAGTTTATGACCATTATGTTTTTTCACGAAATCGTGCTTGTACGACTTCCCATGGGCTAATCTATTGGTAATGGCCAGTATTTTGAAATTCGGAGAGAGTGCGCGATAAACTGATCAAAACTTAACTTTGCGTAAAGTTTATGACCGTCACATTTTTTCACGAAACCACGCTTATACGACTTCCCATGGGCTTATATGTTGGGAATATCTGTTATTTTGAAATTACGAGATGGTGCGCTAAAAAGCAATTGAAACTCAACTTTGCGTGCAACTTTGCACAAAGTTTATGACTGTCGCATCTTTTCACAAAACGCTGCTCGTGCGACTTCCATGGGTTAATAAGTTGGGAATGGCTAGTATTTTGAAACTCTGAGATGGTGCACGAAAAATTGATAGAAACTTGAGTTTACGCAAAGTTTATGACCATCATGTTTTTTCACGAAACCGTGCTCATACGACTTCCTATAGGCTAATACGTTGGGATTGACAAGTATTTTTAAATTCCGAGATGGTGCGCGAAAAATCGATCAAAACTCGACTTTGCACATGACTGTGCGCAAAGTTTATGACCATCATATATTTTCATGAAACCATGCTCATACGATTTCCCTTGGGCTAATACGTTGGGAATGTCTATTATTTTAAAATTCTGAGATGGTGCGGGAAAAATCGATCAAAACTCGACTTTGCGCAAAGTTTATAACCATCGCGTTTTTTCGCAAAACCATGCTCGTACGAATTCCCATGGGCTAATATGTTGGGAATGGCCAGTATTTTGAAATTCGGAGACGGTGCATGAAAAATCGATTAAAACTAGACTTTACGAGCGACTTTGTGCAAAGTTTATGACCGTCGCATTTTTTTGCGAAACCGTGCTTGTACATTTTCCCATGGGCTAATACGTTGGGAATGGCCAGCATTTCGAAATTCTGAGTCGGTGTATGAAAAACTGATCGAAACTCGACCTTGCATGTGACTTTACGCAAAGTTGATGACCGTCACATTTTCTTGCAAAACCGTGCTCATACGACTTCCCATGGGCTAATATGTTGGGAATGTCTAGTATTTTGAAATTCTGAGACGGTGCACAAAAAACCGATTGAAACTCGACTTTGTGCGCGTCTATGTGTAAAGTTTATGACTGTCACATTTTTTTGCAAAACTGTGCTCATATGATTTCCCATGGTCTTATATGTTGGGAATGTCTATTTTTTTGAAATTTTGAGACGGTGCATGAAAAATTGATCAAAACATGGCACATGACTTTGCGCAAAGTTTATAACAGTCATGTTTTTTCATGAAACCGTGCTCGTACGACTTCCCATGGGCTAATACGTTGGGAATGACCAGTATTTTGAAATTTCGAGATGGTGCACGAAAAACCGATCGAAACTCGACTTTGCGCGTGACTTTGTGCAAAGTTCATGACCATCATATTTTTTTTGTGAAATCGTGGTCGTACGACTTCCCAAGGACTAATACGTTGGAATAGCCAGTATTTTGAAATTCCGAGATGGTGCATGAAAAACGATCAAAACTCGACTTTGTGAAAAGTTTATGACCGTCGCGGTTTTTCACAAAATCGTGCTCGTATGACTTCCCATGGGCTAATATGTTGGTAATGGCTAGTATTTTGAAATTCCGAGAGAGTGTGCGATATACCGATTGAAATTTGACTTTGCGCAAAGTTTGACCGTCGCATTTTTTTGTGAAACCATGCTCGTACGACTTCCCACGGGCTAATACATTTGGAATGGTAAGTATTTTGAAATTCCGAGACGATGCGCGAAAAATTGAACGAAACTCAACTTTGTGCAAAGTTTATGACCATCACGTTTTTTCACGAAATCGTACTTGTACGAATTCCCATGGGCTAATACATTGGAAATGGCCAGAATTTTGAAATTTCGAGATGGTGCATGAAAAACCGATCGAAACTCGACTTTGCGTAAAGTTTACGACCGTCATGTTTTTTCGTGAAACTGTGCACATACGATTTCACATGGGCTAATACATTGGGAATGCCTCTTATTTTGAAATTCTGAGACAATGCGTAAAAAATCGATCGAAACTTGACATTACATGTGACTTTGCACAAAGTTTATAACCATCATATTTTTTCATGAAACCGTGCTCATACGACTTCCCATGGGCTAATATATTTGTAATGGTCAGTATTTTGAAATTCCGAGGTTGTGCGCGAAAAACTGAATGAAAGTTGACTTTGTGCTAAGTTTATAACCATCACATTCTTTTGCGAAACTGTGCTCGTATGACTTCCCATGGGCTAATACGTTGGGAATGGCCAGTATTTTGAAATTTGAAGATGGTGCGTGAAAACCGATTGAAACTCGGCTTTGCACCGAATTTATGACCATTGTGTTTTTTCGCGAAACCATGCTCCTACAATTTCCCATGGGCTAATATGTTTGGAATGTCTATTAGTTTGAAATTCTGAGACTGTGCGTGAAAACCCGATCGAAACTCGACTTAGTATACGACTTTGCATAAAGTTTATAATCGTCACGTTTTTTTGCAAAATTGTGCTCGTACGACTTCCCAGGGGCTAATACATTGGGAATAGCCAAATTTAGAAATTCTGAGATGGTTCGTGAAAACCGATCGACACTCGACTTTGTGCGCGACTTTGTGCAATGTTTATGACCATCGCGTTTTTCCATGAAACTGTGCTCGTACGACTTCCCATGGGCTAATATGTTGGGAATGACTAGTATTTTGAAATTTTGAAATGGTGCATGAAAAACCAATCAAAACTCGACCTTACATGTGACTTTGTGCGACGTTTATGACCATCGCATTTTTCACGAAATTATGCCTGTACGACTTCCCATGGGCTAATATGTTGGTCATGACTAGTATTTTGAAATTCCGAGAGAGTGCACGATAAACCGATCGAAACTTGAATTTACGTAAAGTTTATGACCATCGCCTTTTTTTGCGAAATCGTGCTCGTACGACTTCCCATGGGCTAATACATTTTGAATGTCTTGTATTTTGAAATTCTGAGACAATGCGCGAAAAATCGAATGGAACTCGACTTTGTGCTAAGTTTATGACCGTCACATTTTTTTGCGAAACTGTGCTCATACGACTTCCCATGGGCTAATATGTTGGGAATGTCTAGTCTTTTGAAATTCTGAAATGGTGCATAAAAAACCAATCAAAACTTGACTTTGCGTAAAGTTTATGACCGTCACGTTTTTTCGTAAAACCGTGCTCCTACGATTTCCCATAGTAATACGTTTGAATGTCTATTATTTTGAAATTCCAAGACCATGCGTAAAAAACCGATCGAAACTCGACTTTGCACGCGACTTTGTGCAAAGTTTATAACCATCACGTTTTTTCGTGAAAACGTGCTCGTATGACTTTCCATGGGCTAATACGTTGGGAATGGCTAGTATTTTGAAATTCTGAGATAGAGCATGAAAAACTAATAGAAACTCGACTTTGCACGTGACTTTCCACAAAGTTTATAACCGTCGTATTTTTTCGCGAAACCGTGCTAATACGACTTCCTATGGGCTAATATATTGGGATTGGCCAGTATTTTGAAATTCCGAGAGTGTGCGATAAACCAATCGAAACTTGACATTGCGCAAAGTTTATGACCGTCGCATTTTTTCATGAAGTCGTGCTCGTTCGACTTCCTATGGGCTAATACATTGGCAATGTCTAGTATTTTAAAATTCTGAGATGGTGCACTAAAAATCGATCGAAACTCAAATTTATGCGCGATTTTGCATAAAGTTTATGACTGTCATATTTTTTCGTGAAACCATGCTCATACGACTTCCCAAGGGCTAATACATTGGGAATGACCAGTATTTTGAAATTCGAAGATGGTGCACGAAAAACTAAACGAAACTAGACTTTGCGTGAGACTTTGTGCAAAGTTATGACTATCACATTTTTTCGTGAAACCATACTCGTATGACTTCCCATGGGCTAATACATTGGGAATGACTAGTATTTTGAAATTGTGAGACGATGCGCTAAAAACCTATCGAAACTTGACTTTGCACGCGATTGTGCACAAAGTTTACGATCGTTGAGTTTTTTCATAAAACCGCGCTCATACGAGTTCCCATGGGCCAATACGTTTGGAATGGCCGGTATTTTGAAATTCTGAGAAGATACGTGAAAAACTGAACGAAACACGACTTTGTGCTAAGTTTATGACCATTGTGTTTTTTCGCGAAACTGTGCTCATACGATTTCCCATGGGCTAATACGTTGGGAATGTCTGTTATTTTAAAATTCTTAGTCCGTGCACAAGAAACCGATCAAAACTCGACTTTGTGCAAGACTTTGCGTAAAGTTTATAACCATCACGTTTTTCCACGAAACCATGCTCGTATGAATTCCCATGGGCTAATACGTTAGGAATGGCCAGTATTTTGAAACTCTGAGATAGTGCGCAAAAAACCGATCGAAACTAGACTTCACGCGTGACTTCAGGCAAAGTTTATGACCATCGTGTTTTTTCACAAAATCGAGCTTATATGTTTTCCTATGGGCTAATACATTGGGAATGGCTAGTATTTTGAAATTCTGAGTCGGTGCGCGTAAAACCAATCGAAACTCGACTTTGCGTACGACTTTGCGTAAAGTTTATGACCGTCACATTTTTTCACGAAAACATGCTCGTACGACTTCCCCTTGGGCTAATACGTTGGGAATGGCCAGCATTTTAAAATTCCGAGACGGTGCGCGAAAAATCGATCAAAACTAGACTTTGCGCATGACTTTAAGGAAAGTTTATGACCGTCATATTTTTTCGTGAAACCATGCTCGTACGCTTTCCCATAGGCTAATACGATGGCCAGTATTTTAAAATCCCGAGACGATGTGCAAAAAACCGATCGAAACTCGACTTTGCGCATGAGTTTGCGCAAAGTTTATGACCGTCACCTTTTTTTGTGAAACCGTGCTCATGCGACTTCCCATGGGCTAATACGTTGGGAATGTCTAGTATTTTGAAATTCTGAGACAGTGCGCGAAAAACCAATTGAAACTCGACTTTGCACGCGTTTGTGCGCAAAGTTTATAACCGTCGTGTTGTTTCGCGAAACTATGCTTATACGACTTCCCAGGGGCTAATACGTTGGGAATGGCCAGTATTTTGAAATTCCAAGATGGTGCACGAAAAATCAATCGAAACTCAGTGCACAAAATTTATGACCGTCCAGTTTTTTTGCGAAACCGTGCTTTACGACTTCCCATGTACTAACACGTTCGGAATGGCCAGTGTTTTGAAATTCCTAGACGGTGCGCAAAAATCCGAACGAAACTCGAATTTGCGCGCGACTTTGCACAAAGTTTATGACTATCGCGTTTTTTCGCAAAACCATGCTCATATGAGTTCCTATGAGCTAATACATTGGGAATGGCCAGTATTTTGAAATTCCAAGATGGTGCACGAAAAATTGATCAAACTCGAATTTATGTGCGACTTTGCACAAAGTTTATGACCGTTGTGTTTTTTCGCGAAATCGTGCTCATACAACTTCCCATGGACTAATATATTGGGAATGATCAATACTTTTAAATTCCACGATTTTACATAAAGTTTAGGATCATCGTATTTTTTTATGAAATCCTGTTCGTATAATTTTTCTTTGATTAATATGCTAGGAATGACTAATATTTTAAGATTATGAGACGATGCATGAAAAATCGATCGGTAACATTACTTTGGCCAAAGTTACCACGCATCTGCGAAAGAAGCTATCAGGGGGATGGTGAGACCGAGTGGTTTCGTGCGAGGGCTGGCTTCTCCCTTGGGCGCTTCTCTCAAGGCAAATTGCCAGCGTTCCCTAGCGTGCGTGCGTGAGTGCTCTGCTCTGCTTGCGCTTGCGATCGGCGCTGGGGACGGCAGCCTCTTCTCTTACCGAACGACGAGCGGGTATCGGAGGGCGATTACTCCCTTGGGCGATTTCTCCTCTACGATCGCTCCGCGGCGAATTCAAGAGTGGAAGGCCGGCGGTCGCTCCTGCGATCAGCGATTCGAGGCGCGGAATCGGCGATTTCAGGCCTGGAAGGGCGGCGGCTTTTCTCCCTAGGCGCGGGACGGACTCTAGGGCGAGAAACGGTGGAGGCTGCGCTGCGATTGGGGCTGGGTTCACTGCCGCTCTGCGATCCTGCGGCAACTCCAGCGTGGAAAGGGTGACGGCTGCTTCTGCAATCGGCGTGGAAGGGCGACGGCTGCGACCTTAGTGTGGGAAGGGTGGTGGCTTCCTCTCCCCTAGGCGGCTGGAGGTCTCTAGGGCGAGCGACGCCATGGATGCGAGCGGCCAGATGCGGCACTCTGCTTCGCATCCTCTGTTCCAGCGGGATGCTCCTCCGCTGGCTGCTTCCCAGCGGCCTGTGCTGGTCGCTTCACAGCGGAACGCCCCTCTCCAGCAGTCACAGCGGGAGGGGGTTGCTCCTCAGCCGCTGGTTACTTCACAGCGGAGGGGGTTGCTCCTCTCCAACAGCCGCTAGTTCCTCCCCAGCAACTTAGGCCGGTTTCACACCAGGATATTCCACCGTTGACTTTTTCTCAACGGGATGCTCTTCACGGTCTAGATCATGACCTCCTGCCCTTATTTCTTGAGATCTTCGGCTTTGGAGTAGCTTCTTCAAGGTTCCAGTGGGTAGTCCAGATTTTCGACTGGATTTTTTTGCTCCAGAAGTACAGGCTGATCAGAAGATTGCTTGCTGTGTATGAGGCTATTGATTCTGACGAACTAATTGAGACATGGTCCATGACAATTGTGGACTATGTTGTTGGACTAAGAACATTATTTTTTCCATTATCCCCATTCATCAGGACTCGATGGGGAATATCAACATTTGATCTTCATATGTTGAAGACCGAATTCTTTATATGCAGGCTCTACTCTGAAGAAGATTTACAACGAGTCCTGGAAGGATTTTGGACTATCCGTGGTCATCCAATGATACTATGACGCTGGACACCTGATATGTGATTGGAGTTAGACAGTCTACAGTTTATCCCAATATGGGTTTCTTTTCATGGACTTCCGCTACATCTCTGGGGTCGTAGTTTTATTGCAAAGCTTTACAGCACCCTGGGACAGCCATTGTATATTGATAAGGTAACAGCTTCGCAAACGAGATCGACCTTTGCTAGAGCTTGTGTATTGATTTTTTCTGATGAGGAACTACCGAATGAAGTTTTTTACCGTGATCTTGATGAGAGCACCCGAAAGGTGAAAGTTTCATATTCTTGGAAGTCACAAAAGGTTTGTCGATCTTTTGAACATGTAAATGGTGCTTGCCAACAACCTTCATAAAAAATCACACAGGTCTACCGACCACGCTAAGAGCCTCCGCATGTGGTCACTACCACTAATCCAAGCACTAATACTCCAGTGCCAACAGTGATGATGGCGAGAAGATGAATGAGCACTCTGACTCGTTGGGGCAGCGACACGAACAAGAGAAAGATAAGTCAGAACTTTCATCTTTTCCTATTATATCAAAGACTTCCACTACAGAAGCTTCCCATGGTTCTCACTCCCCAATAACAACCTCGCCTTCACGAATTATTCCTTCAGATAATCAGAAAATTTCATTTCAACAACCTCTTATGAACCAGGCGATTGTAACTCACCAAACTCATCGTGCTATTCAGGACTCCTTGCCTTAAGGTATCCAAAAATTTAAACATTTGCAAGTTGTGGATTAGGTGGATAAATATAGGAATAAAAGATTAAAGAGTAAAGATATTATGCAAGAGGACCATGCAAAATTAAACGATAAGAAAAAGGATGGTAATGTCCTCCCAAAATCGCATGCTCTTCCTTCTATCTAGTATTGATGAAAATAATCTGTTGGAATGTTCGTGGACCTAATAAGACTGAGAAATGTCGGGAGCTTAATAGAATAATCCGATCTGCTGCATGTGATATTGTGATTCTTGTGGAAATAAAAATTAAAACTCATCGTGTTCGAGTTCAGAAGAATTTAATATGGCCTGAGGCAGAACTTTTTACTAATGATTCTAAGGATACTTATGGTTGAGTTTGGGTCTTATGGCATCCTAACCTTATTACTGCTTCGTTTATTTCTGCTACTAATCAATTCATTCATCTTAAGGTTGAGGATAAACAGACTGGATGTCAATTTAATATTATTGGTATTTACTCATCTAACAGTATGTCTGAAAGGAATGCTCTATGGCGTGATCTGGTTAGCATTGTAAATAGTTATCCTATAGTACCTTGGATCATTCTCGGTGACTTTAATACTGTCAAATATACAAATGAGAAAGTGGGGGGTAGAGTGAATTCCGAATGTCAGCTTCAACATTTTAATGATTGTATAGATACCGTTGCATTGACTGACATAAAATCTGTAGGTGATTAGTTCTCATGGAATAATCAAAATAGCTGCTAACAGAAAAATTATGGCTCGACTTGACAGATGTTTGATTAATCAGGAATGGTTAACACTTTTCCCAGATTCACTTCTTGAGTATGGTGCTAATTTATTTTCGGATCACTCTATTATGTATATTACATGCAGATAAGCACTACCCAGTGTCAAGAAACCTTTTAGATTTTTTAATATGTGGAGTTCTCACCCTAAATTCCTCGAAGTTATTAAGTCAGTTTGGGACATTAATGTGTTTGGTTCTCCCCTTTTCATCCTATGTCAAAAACTAAAAGCATGCAAAGCAGCACTTAAGGAGTGGAATTCAACTACATTTGGAAATATCACCAACAGGGTTCAGATATACAAGAAAGAACTTATGGTAGTGCAAAGCGAGCTAAATTTTCAACATCTGGATGCGAATCTTATATACAAAGAGGCTGCTGCTAGAAATAACTTTATGCAAGCTTTGAAGCAGGAGGAATGCTTTTTGAAATAGAAGTCACGACAGCATTGGCTTACTCTAGGAGATTTTAATACGAAGTTTTTCTATGCTGCTATTGCTACCAGAAGGGCTACTAATCGCATCAAAAAATGCAAAGGTATAGATGGTAATCTCATTGAGGATTTGGATGAGGTTAAAAATTACACCAAGCAATTTTTTTATTCCTTACTCAATCAGGAGCAGTAGCCTAATAGTATTCATGTTGGCTTATAAGACGACTTGATTCTGAAGCCCTCTCTCTTCTTAATGCCCCGATAATGGATGATGAAATTGTGAAAGTTATTTTTAAGTCCCCGAAGCACAAAAGCCCTAGTCCAAACGGATTTCCAACTGAGTTTTATCAAATTACATAGTCTATTGTAGGCCAATGTCATAAAAGCTTGTTGACATTTTTTCTCCTCAGGTCATATTCTTAAAGAAATGAATCGCAATTTTGTTTCTTTAGTGCCCAAGAATGATGGAGCTGATTCATTAGAGAACTACCGTCCTATTTCACTATGTAACTTTATTTATAAGGTTATCTCTAAGGTGCTGGTAGATAGATTACAAAAGGTTATAAATAAGGTCATTAGTCCTAATCAGGCTGCTTTTCTTAAAGGGAGGAGTATTCATCATAATATCCTACTTGCTAATGATTTAGTTAAGGATCTACACTCAAAAATAAGAGGAAAAAAGATCTTTTTTAAAGCTGATTTATGAAAGGCCTTTGACTCAATCAATAGGCATTTTATTTACACGATGCTCCATAATATGGGCTTCTCTCAGCACTAGGTTAAATGGATTCAATGTTGCTTGGAAACTTTAATATTTTTTATTCTTTTTAATGGTTCACCTATTGGCTTCTTCGAGAGTTAGAATGACATTCAGCAAGGCGATCCACTATCTTTTTATCTTTTTACCATTACAATGGAATGACTTAATTGCATATGTTAGAAGAGGCAATTTCCAATGGCAAAATTAAGGTACCATATTATGGTTCTGTTTATATCTCTCACATAACATTTGATGACGACCTTATTATCTTCCTTCGAGATGATCCTGTTTCTATGAGTAATCTGGTATATATTCTTAATGAATTTGGTATAGTTTCTAGTCTTAAGCTAAACCATGCAAAGAGCAAAGTATATGTAGGTGCTTGCATTGCCAATAAGGACCATATTGCTCAAACTTTGGGAGGTACCCAAGGAAATTTATCGGTTTCTTACTTAGGTCTCCCACATATATCCACTAGAATCAACAAAGTCTCATGTCAGTCTATCCTACAAAAAATTAAGAACAGAATTTTCTCTTGAAAAAATAGGCTTCTTTCTAAAGCTGGACGACTTGAACTTATTCGATCTGTGTTGATCTCTTATTCTATTTATTGGTCTCATGCATTCTTTTTACCTGTCGGGCTTCTCCATGATATTAATAAATTACCTATGAACTTCTTCTAGAATGACACAGATGGTAAGGCAATGCACATGGTGAATTGAGGTAACATTTGCAAACGGAAGGATGAAGGGGGGCTGAATCTTGGACATATTAGAGATTGGAAAAAGCTTGTCTCGTAAAACAATTATGGGATATTTTACAAAACAAGTCTTCCTTATGGTCACAATGGGTTTTTCCTAGGTACCTAACCAAGGAATCAATCTGGGAAGTATCCGCAAAAACATCTCATTCTGCTACTTGGAAAGAAATTTTGAAGGCAAGGAGGTGGCTACATAACAACATTTCTTATGTGATCTCTTATGGAACCAATATTAATATGTGGTATGACCCTTAGTGAATGGGAAAAGTATATTTTAGATATTTGGTGATAGAGTATGACAGGATCTGGGGGCTCCTAACAATTGGAATGTTTCTGAATTCATTGACAATGATACATGGTGTCTTCCTAACCCTACCTCCCCTGATATGTTATCACTTTGGCCGACTATTAGGGCTATTCTAATCAAGAAAAATTCTTTAGATATGCTTATTTGGCTTCATGATAATGACAAATTTAGTGCTACATCTGCATGAAACCAAATTAGACGACGAAACAATAAGTGGATCCCAAGTAGTTGGACATGGGATAGTCCATGCTCACAGTGACATTCCTTATGTACATGGCAGGTCCTTCTCAGTAAACTTCCTATGATGGACAATATGCAGCGAAAAGGTATTTATATTGTAAATCGGTGCTCTTTGTGTATGCAAAAGAAAGAAAGTGTTGACCATCTCTACTTTGCTTGTGATTATTCTTCTTGGATATGGAAGGAGATCTTGAAGCAATTTGATCTTCAAAGGCTACCACGTTGCATCATGAATTAGAAATGCTTATACAAAACTTCTCAAGAAAGGGGCCTCTTACACAACTAGCAAGACTTATATTCAGATGTGCTATTTAGCATATTTGGAAAGAGAGGTGTGGTAGAATTTTCGAGTGTCACAACACGAACAAAGCTCAAATTCTGATATAGGTTCTTCAGGACTCACGATCATGTATAGAGCAAGAATTGAACATAGAGCACCTAACAAGAAGAGAGAAAGGAATTTTCACAAGATTCAATTTTTTCATTAGTCAATAATCTCTCGAATAATGATGAAGATTGTAATGTATTATATGAGGCAAAGCTTATATTTTATGATGTATCCACAAGTAGTCTAGAACGGTCTGGCTATTGTATTTTATTATTTATTAAATTCCTAGTGCTACTCTTAGAAATGAGTTTGATGAAGTGTACCCATTTCACCTTCTTTAGGTGGGGTGCAATCTTCTCGACTACAGTAAGAGACTTCATGCTTTAGTCTATGGCTTGTGTAGACAAAGCTTTTTTGTACAAACCTTTTACAAAATATATTATCTTTACTTACCCAAAAAAAAAGGCTAATACATTCGGAATGGCCAGTATTTTGAAATTTCGAGACGGTGCACGAAAAATGAATCGAAATGTGACTTTGCAAGCAACTTTGCACAAAGTTTATGACTGTCGTGTTCTTTCACGAAACTGAGCTTGTATGACATCCCGAGGGCTAGTACGTTGGGAATGGCTAGTATTTTGAAATTCTGAGATGTTGCATGAAAAACTGATCGAAACAAGACTTTGCAAAAATTTATGACCATCGCATTTTTTCGTGGGCTAATACAGTAGGAATGGCCAGTATTTTGAAATTCCGAGATTGTGCATGAAAACTGATCGAAACTCGACTTTGTGCGCGACTTTGCTGTCCGACCATATTTTCTTGTGAAACCATATCCGTATGGCATCCCATGGGTTAATACGTTGGGAATGGCCTGTTTTTTGAAATTCCAAGATGGTGCATGAAAAATCAATCGAAACTCGACTTTGCGCATGACTTTGCACAATGTTTATGACCATCGAATTTTTTCATGAAACTGTGCTTGTACGACTTCCTATGGGCTAATGCATTGGGAATAGCTAGTATTTTGAAATTCTGAGACGGTGCATGAAAAACCGATCGAAATGTGACTTCGTGCATAACTTTGCGCAATGTTTATGAACGTCATGTTTTTTCACGAAACCATGCTTGTACGACTTTCCATGTCCTAATATGTTGGGAATGGCTATTATTTTAAAATTCCAAGACGGTGCACGAAAAACAGATCGAAACGAGACTTTGCGCAAAGTGTATGACCATCACATTTTTTCGATAAACCGTGGTCATATGACTTCCCATGGGCTAATACATTGGGAATGGCCAATATTTTTAAATTTCTTGATGGTGGACGAAAAACCGATGGAAACTAGACTTTGTGCACAACTTTGTGCAAAATTTATGACCGTCGTATTTTTTTCCTCGTACAACTTCCAATAGGTTAATAGGTTGGGAATGTCCAGTATTTTGAAATTTCTTGATGGCGCACGAAAAACCGATCGAAAATCGACTTTGTCCGCGACTTTGCACAAAGTTTATGACCGTCATATTTTTTCACTAAACTGAGCAAATACGACTTCCCATGGCTAATACGTTGGCAATGGCCAGTATTTTGAAATTCCGAGACGTTGCATGAAAAATCGATCAAAACAAGACTTTACACAAAATTTATAACTGTCGCATTTTTTCGTGAAACAATGCTCGTACGAGTTCCATGGGTAATACATTGGGAATGCCCAGTATTTTAAAATTCTGAGATGGTGCACGAAAAATCGATCGAGATGAGACTTTGCGAGCGACTTTTCGCAAAGTTTAAGACCATCACATTTTTTCGTGAAACTGAGCTCGTACGACTTCTCATGGGCTAATACGTTGGGAATGGCTAGTATTTTGAAATTCTGAGACGTTGCACAAAAAATCGATTGAAACAAGACTTTGCGCAAAGTTTTTGGCCGTTGTGTTTTTTCATGAAACCGTGCTCGTATGACTTCCTTTGGGCTAATACAATGGGAATGGCCAGTATTTTGAAATTCTTAGATGGCGCACGAAAAATTGATCGAAACGAGAATTGGCACAAAATTAATAACCATCGTATTTTTTCGTAAAACCATGTTGGTACGACTTCCATGGGCTAATACATTCGGAATGGCTAGTATTTAAAAATTCTGAGATAGTGCACGAAAAATCGATCGAGACGAGACTTTGCGAGTGACTTTGCGCAAACTTTATGACCATCACGTTTTTTTATGAAACTGAGCTCATATGACTTCCCATGGGCTAATACGTTGGGAATGGCCAGAATTTTGAAATTCCGAGATGGTGCAATCAATCGAAACTTGACTTTACGCGTGACTTTATGCAAAGTTTACAACTGTCGTATTTTTTTGCGAAATTGAGCTCATATGACTTCCCATGTACCAGTATTTTGAAATTCCACGATGGTGCATGAAAAACCGATTGAAACTCGACTTTGCGCATGACTTTGCTGACAGACATGTTTTTTCGTGAAACCATGCTCGTACGAGTTCCCATGAGTTAATACATTGGGAATGGCTAGTATTTTTAAATTCCGTGACGGTGCATGAAAAATCGATTGAAACTTGACTTTGCGCGTGACTTTATGTAAAGTTTATGACAATTGCGTTTTTTTGCGAAACAGAGCTTGTACGACTTCCCATAGGCTAATACGTTAGGAATGGCCAGTATTTTGAAATTCCGAGACGGTGCATGAAAAACCGATCGAAACGAAACATTGCGTAAAATTTATGACCGTCGCATTTTTTGGCGAAACCATGCTCGTACGACTTTCCATGGGCTAAAACGTTAGGAATGTCCAGTATTTTGAAATTCCGAGTTGTTGCACGAAAAATAGATCGAAGCGAGACTGTGCGCGACTTTGCGCAAAGTTTATGACCGTCGCGTTTTTTGGTGAAACCATGCTTATACGACTTCCCAAGGGCTAATACGTTGGGAATGGCCAGTATTTTGAAATTCCGAGATGGTGCACGAAAAACAGATCGAAACTCGACTTTGCGCGCAACTTTGTGCAAAGTTTATGACCATCGTATTTTTTCGTGAAACTGTGCTTGTACGACTTCCCATGGGCTAATACGTTAGGAATGGCCAGTATTTTGAAATTCCGAGATGGTGCAATCAATGGAAACTCAACTTTGCGCACGACTTTCTACAAAGTTTATAACCATCGTATTTTTTTGCAAAACTGAGTCATATGACTTCTCATGTAGCAGTATTTTGAAATTCCACGACGGTGCACTTAAAACAGATCGAAACTATACTTTGCCTAAAATTTATCACCATCACGTTTTTTCATGAAACTGTGCTCATACGACTTCGCATGGGCAAATACGTTGGGAATGGCTAGTATTTTGAAATTCCGAGACGGTGCATGAGAAAACGATTGAAATGAGTCTTTTTGAAAATTTATGACCATCGCATTTTTTTATGAAACCGTGCTCATACGACATCCCATGGGCTAATAAGTTGGGAATGACTTGTATTTTGAAATTTCTTGATGGTGCATGAAAAACTGATTGAAACTTGACATTGCGCGTGACTTTGCACAAAGTTTATGACCGTCGCATTTTTTCTCGAAACCATGCTCATACGACTTCCCAAGGGCTAATACGTTGGGAATGACAAGTATTTTGAAATTTCGAGATGATGGATGAAAAATCGATCGAAACGAGACTTTACACAAAATTTATGACCGTCGTGTTTTTTTGCGAAACCGTGCTCGTATGACTTCCCATGGGGTAATACATTAGGAATGACCAGTATTTTGAAATTCTTAACGGTGCACAAAAAACCGATCGAAACTCGACTTTGTGCGCGACTTTGTGTAATGTTTATGACCATCGCATTTTTTCGTGAAATGGTGCTCGTACGACTTCCGATGGGCTAGTACTTTGGAAATGGTCAGTATTTTGAAATTTCCTGATGGTGCACAAAAACCAATCGAAACTCGACTTTGCGTGCAACTTTGTGCAAAGTTTATGACTATCATATTCTTTTGCAAAACCGTGCTAGTACGACTTCCCATGGGCAAATACGTTCGGAATGGTTAGTATTTTGAAATTCCGAGATGGGGCACGAAAAATGAATCGAAACGTGACTTTGCGAGCAACTTTGTACAAGTTTATGACCGTTGCATTTTTTCACAAAACTGACCACATACGACATCCTATGGTCTAGTACGTTAGGAATGACCAATATTTTGAAATTCCGAGACGGTGCACGAAAAATCGATCGAAGCGAGACTTTGCGCGCGACTTTGCACAAAGTTTATGACAGTCACGTTTTTTCCCGAAACGTGCTCATACGACTTCCCATGGGTTAATACCGTGGGAATGGCCAGTATTTTTAAATTTCGAGACGGTGCATTAAAAACCGATCGAAACAAGATTTTGCACAAAATTTATGACCATCATATTTTTTAACGAAACTATGCTAGTAGGACTTCCCATGGGCTAATACATTGGGAATAGCCCATGGGATTGTGACTTTGCGAGTGACTTTAAGCAAGTTAATGACCGTCGAGTTTTTTCATGAAACTGAGCACATACGACATCCCATGGGCTACTACGTTGGGAATGTTGGAAATAAGAAGAAGTAATGAAAATGCCCACTTGATTCATTGATTCATCGTTTATTTATACATAATGAGAAGGAGGATTTCCCTCAACTAACATAACGAGATTTCCTCATTCGGTTGGGGAAATCATATCTAAATCCTGACTAAATCTTATCTTTTATCATGCCCCCGCAAGATTGAGCTCCTGTAAGGACGCCGATCTTGAACTAATGATGTCGATCTTGAATCAATGTCAATGAAACTAAAGGAAGGAAGCTGCTGTGTTGTCAACCGCGGTGAAGACCTGACGGTGGTTGACGTTGATGATAGTTGACTTTGACGGTGATGTCAGCGGCAAAGAGCAAGGGTTGTAGCAAAGGACGGCGAACCGGCTACGTGGCAGTAGTGGTGGCAGCGAGAGAAGCGCTACGATCGTAGATTTATTATCGTTTGACAGCAAGAAAGAACTTGTTGTGCCCTCTCAGAGAAACCGAAGACGATAGCGGCCGTACAGGTACTCTCAGCAAAGAGAACAGAGCAATAGAGGCTGCAGGAGGGATGGCGCCGGCGAGCAGGTGTAGAAGCCATCGTCTACTGCAGATGAGGTAGGCAAGGTGCCGTTGCTTGTTGGAGCTTATGCAATAGTGGTGGTGCACAAGGAACATGACCTCGTGCAGAAGAATGCCTCGATTGAGAAAGCCAACAAGGTCCAACGGAGGAAGAGAAAGCCGATGCACTAGAAATCTCCAGCTTCGACATCGACGAGAGACTATCGTTTGACAGTAAGAAGAGATAGATCTGCACCGATGAGGAGAGAGTTACCTTCGGAGCAAAGGAAGCAAAGGATGTCCGAGATGATAGTGGTGGATGACCCCTGAGTATCTGTGGTTTCGCAGCGGAGTTGTCCACGAACAATTAATGATAAAAACTGTCGTTTGACAGTGAATAAAAAAAAAGAAAGGTAATCTCTCTTATAGAGAGAGGGGCTCTGATACCATGTTGGAAATAAGAAGTAATGAAAATGCCCACTTGATTCATTGATTCATCGTTTATTTATACATAATGAGAAGGAGGATTTCTCTCAACTAACATACGAGATTTCCTCATTCAGTTGGGGAAATCATATCTAAATCCTGACTAAATCTTATCTTTTATCAGGGAATGGCCAGCATTTTGAAATTCCAAGATGTTGCACGTAAAACCAATCGAAACAAGACTTTGTGAAAAATTTATAACCATCGCATTTTTTCCCGAAACCATGCTCGTTCGACTTCCCATGGGCTAATACTTTGGGAATGGCTAGTATTTTAAAATTTCTTGATGGTGCACGAAAAACTTATCGAAACTTGACTTTGCGCGTGACTTTGCGTAAAGTTTATGACCGTCGTATTTTTTCATGAAATCATACTCATATGACTTTCCTAGGGCTAATACATTGAGAATGGCCAGTATTTTAAAATTCTGATACGGTGAACAAAAAACAGATCGAAACGAGACTTTGCGCGCGACATTATGCAAAGTTTATCACCATCACATTTTTTAGCGAAATCGTGCTTGTACAAGTTCCAATGGGCTAATATGTTCGGAATGGCTAGTATTTTGAAATTACGAGACGGAGCATGAAAAATCGATTGCAATGAGACTTCGCGAGGGACTTTGCGCAAAGTTTATGACCGTCATATTTTTTCGTGAAACTGACCTCGTACGACTTCTCATGGGCTAGTACGTTGGGAATGACCTGTATTTTGAAATTCTGAGATGGTGCATTAAAAACCGATTGAAATGAGACTTTGCATAAAATTTATGGCCGTCGCATTTTTTCACGAAACCATGCTTGTACGACTTCCCATGGGCTAATATGTAGGGAATAGCTAGTATTTTAAAATTTCCTGATGGTGCATGAAAAATCGATCGAAACTCGACTTTGCGTGCAACTTTGTGCAAAGTTTATGACCGTCGTATTTTTTTGCGAAACCATACTAGTACAACTTCCCATGGGCTAATACGTTCGGAATGGCTAGTATTTTGAAATTCCGAGACGGTGCACAAAAAATGAATCGAAACCTGACTTTGCAAGCAACTTTGCACAAGTTTATGATCGGTATTTTGAAATTCCGAGACGGTGCATTAAAAACCAATCGAAATGAGACTTTGTGCAAAATTTATGACCGTCGTATTTTTTCGTGAAACCGTGCTCGTACGACTTCCCATAGGCTAATACGTTACGAATGGCCAGTATTTTTAAATTCTAAGATATTACACGAAAAACCGATCGAAACAAGACTTTGCGCAAAATTTATGACCATCACATTTTTTCATGAAACCATGCTAATACAACTTCCCATGGGCTAATACGTTGGGAATGGCCAGTATTTTGAAATTTCTTAACAGTGCACGAAAAACTGATTGAAACTCGACTTTCGGTGCGACTTTACGTAATGTTTATGACCATTGCATTTTTTCATGAAACTGTGCTCGTACGACTTCCCATGGGCTAATATGTTGGGAATGGCCTGTATTTTCAAATTTCTTGATGGTGCACGAAAAACTGATCGAAACTCGCCTTTATGCGCGGCTTTGCGCAAAGTTTATGACAGTCGTATTTTTTCACGAAATCGTGCTCGTATGACTTCCCATGGGCTAATACGTTAGGAATGGCCAGTATTTTGAAATTCTAAGATGGTGCACAAAAAATAGATCGAAATGAGTCTTTGCACAAAGCTTTTGACCGTAACATTTTTTAGCGGAACCGTGCTCATACGACTTCCCATGGGCTAATACGTTGGGAATGACAAGTATTTTGAAATTCCGAGATGGTGCATGAAAAATCGATTGAAACGAGGCTTTGCACAAAATTTATGTGCGTCGCATTTTTTTACAAAAACCATGCTCGTATGACATCCCATGGGCTAATACATTGGGAATGACTAGTATTTTGAAAATTTCTTGATGGTGCATGATAAATCGATCAAAACATGGCTTCCCATGGGCTAATACGTTGGGAATGGCCAGTATTTTGAAATTTCGAGATGGTGCATGAAAAATCGATCGAAAGGAGACTTTGCGCAAAATTTATGACCGTTACATTTTTTTGTGAAACCAAGCTCATACGATGTCCCAAAGGCTAATACGTTGGGAACGGCCAGTATTTTGAAATATCTTAACGGTGCACGAAAAATCGTTCGAAACTCGACATTGCGAGTGACTTTGCGTAAAATTTAGGACCATCACGGTTTTTCGTGAAACCATGCTCATACGACATCCCATGGGCTAATACGTTGTGAATGGATAGCATTTTGAAATTTCGAGATAGTGCATTGAAAATCGATCGAAACGAGATTTTGCACATAATTTATGACCGTCGTATTTTTTTGTGAAACCGTGCTCGTACGACTTCCCTTGGGAATTGCCAGTATTTTCAAATTTCTTGACGGTGCATGAAAAACTGATCGAAACTCGACTTTCCGCGTGACTTTACACAATGTTTATGATTATCGTAGTTTTTCACGAAACCGTGCTAGTACAACTTCCCATGGGCTAATACATTCGGAATGGCCAATATTTTGAAATTCCGAGATGGTGCACGAAAAATGAATCGAAATGTGAGTTTACAAGTGGCTTTGCGCAAAGTTTATAACCATCGTGTTTTTTCACGAAACATAGCTCGTATGACATCCTGAGGGCTAGTACGTTGGGAATGACAAGTATTTTGAAATTGCGAGATGTTGCACGAAAAACCGATCGAAACAAGACTTTGCACAAATTTTATAATCGTCGCATTTTTTCGCGAAACCATGCTCGTACGACTTCCCATCTACTAATACTTTTTGAAATTTCTTGATGGTGCACCAAAAACTGATCGAAACTCGACTTTGCGTGTGATGTTGCGCAAAGTTTATGACCATCGTATTTTTTTAATGAAATCGTGCTCGTACGACTTCCCACAGGCTAATACATTGGGAATGGCCAGTATTTTGAAATTCCGAGATGGTGCACGAAAAATAGATCGAAACGAGGCTTTTACGCAAAGTTTATCACCATCACGTATTTTAGTGAAACTATGCTCGTAGGAGTTCCCATGGGCTAATACGTTCGGAATAGCCAGTATTTTGAAATCCCGAGATGCTACACAAAAAATCAATCGAAACGAGACTTTGCGAGTGACTTTACGCAAAGTTTATGACCATCAAATTTTTTGGCGAAACTGAGCTCGTACGACTTCCCATGGGCTAGTACTTTGGGAATGGTCAGTATTTTGAAATTCTGAGATGGTGTATTAAAAACTGATCGAAACGAGACTTTGCGTAAAATTTATGGCCCTCGTATTTTTTCGCAAAACCATGCTCGTACGACTTCCCATAGGCTAATACATTGGGAATGGCTAGGATTTTAAAATTTCTTGACAGTGCATGTACAACCGATCAAAACTCGACTTTACACGCGACTTTGCGCAAAGTTTATGACTGTCACGTTTTTACCCGATACCGTGCTCATATGACTTCCCATGGGCTAGTACGTTGGGAATGGCTAGTATTTTGAAATTCCGAGATGGTGCATTAAAATCTGATCGAAATGAGACTTTGCGCAAAATTTATGACCGTCGCGTTATTTTGTGAAACCGTGCTCGTACGACATCCCATGGGCTAATACGTTGGGAATGACTAGTATTTTGTAATTTCTTGACGGCGAATGAAAAACCGATCGAAACTTGACTTTGTGCGTGACTTTGTGCAAAGTTTATGACCGTCACTTTTTTTGTGAAACCAAGCTTATACGACTTCCAATGGGCTAATACATTGGGAATGGTCAATATTTTGAAATTCCGAGACGGTGCATAAAAAACCGATCGAAAGGAGACATTGAGCAAAATTTATGACGGTCACATTTTTTCACGAAACCATACTCATATGACTTCCCATGGGCTAATACATTGGGAATGGCCAGTATTTTGAAATTTCTTGATGGTGCATGAAAAATCGTTCGAAACTCGACATTGCGCGTGACTTTATGCAAAGTTTAGGACCGTCACTTTTTTTCGTGAAACCATGCTCATACCACTTCCCATTGGGAATGGCCAGTATTTTGAAATTCCGAGATGGTGCATTAAAAACTGATCGAAACGAGACTTTGTGCAAAATTTATGACCGTCGCATTTTTTCATGAAACTGTGCTAATATGACTTCCTATGCGCTAATACTTTGAGAATGGCCAGTATTTTGAAATTTTATAATGGTACACGAAAAATCGATCAAAACTCGACTTTGTGCGCGACTTTGCACAATGTTTATGACCATCGTATTTTTTCACGAAATTGTGTTCGTACGACTTCCCATGGGCTAACACATTAGGAATGGTCAGTATTTTGAAATTTCTTGATGGTGCATGAAAAACTGATCGAAACTTAACTTTGCGCAAGGCTTTGTGCAAAGTTTATGACCGTCAAGTTTTTTCATGAAATCGTGCTTGTACGACTTCCCAAGGGCTAATACGTTGGGAATGGCTAGTATTTTGAAATTCCGAGATGGTTCATGAAAAACAGATTAAAACGAGTCTTTACGTGCCACTTTGCACAAAGTTTATGACCGTCATGTTTTTTAGGAAAACCGTGGTCATACGACTTCCCATGGGCTAATACATTGGGAATGACAAGTATTTTGAAATTCTGTGATGGTGCTTGAAAAATTGATGGAAACAAGACTTTACGTGCGACTTTGTACAAAATTTATGACTGTCGCATTTTTTTGTGAAACTGAGCTCGTATGACTTCCCATGGGGTAGTACGTTGGGAATGGCCAATATTTTGAAATTCTGAGACAGTGCTTGAAAAATTGACCAAAACAAGACTTTGCATGCGACTTTGCGCAAAGTTTAGGACCGTCACATTTTTTCGTGAAACCATGCTTATATGACTTCCCATGGGCTAATACGTTGGGAATGGCCAGTATTCTTAATGGTGCTTAGAAAACCGATCGAAACTCGACTTTGTGCGTGACTTTGTGCAATGTTTATGACCATCGCATTTTGTCGCGAAACTGTGCTCGTACAACTTCCCAATAGCTAATACGTTGGGAATGGTCAGTATTTTGAAATTTCATAATGGTGCATGAAAAACCGATCAAAACTCGACTTTGTGCGCGATATTACGTAAAGCTTATAACCGTCACATTTTTTCATGAAACTGTGCTCGTACGACTTCTAATGGGCTAATACGTTGGGAATGGCCAGTATTTTAAAATTTTGAGACGGTGCACGAAAGACTGATTAAAACGAGACTTTCCACAAAATTTATGACCATCGCATTTTTTCGTGAAACCATGCTCGTATGACTTCCATGGGCTAATATGTTGGGAATGGCCAGTATTTTCAAATTTCTTAATGGTGCACGAAAAACTGATCGAAACTTGACTTTGTGCGTAACTTTGTGCAATGTTTATGACCATCGCATTTTTTCGCGAAACTGTGCTCGTACGACTTCCCATAGGCTAATATGTTGGGAATGGCCAGTATTTTCAAATTTCTTGATGGTGCACGAAAGACTGATGGAAACTCGACTTTGCGCATGGCTTTGCGCAATGTTTATGACCGTCGTATTTTTTCATGAAATCATGCTTGTACGACTTTCCATGGGCGAATACGTTAGGAATGGCCAGTATTTTGAAATTCCAAGATGGTGCATGAATAACAGATCGAAACGAGTCTTTGCGCGTGACTTTGCACAAAATTTATGACCATCATATTTTTTTTGCGAAACCATGCTCATACTACATCCCATGGGCTAATACCTTGGGAATAATTAGTATTTTGAAATTTCTTGACGGTGTACGAAAAATCGATCGAAACTTTACTTTGCGCGCAACTTTGCGAAAGTTTATGACCATAGCATTTTTTGTGAAACCGTGCTCATACAACTTTCCATGGGCTAATATGTTGGGAATGGCCAGTATTTTGAAATTCTAGGACGGTGAATGAAAAACCGATCGAAAGGAGACTTTGCACAAAATTTATGGCCGTCCCATTTTTTAGTGAAACCATGCTTGTACAATGTCCCATAGGAGCCTTGGCTACAACCAACCACCCCTATAGGTAGCTTGGTCGTAGCCAGCTGCTCCTGCAAGGGCCCAGGCCAAGAGTAGCTGTCGCTGTAAGCGACCTGCTCACAAGTGGTTGCCCCCCTCCTTGTTGCCTTCACTACGAATTACAATAAGAATGTGTAGAACAGTTCTACGCGATTCAATCTCATCACACGCAGTTTAAAAATAATCTTTTGCATAAACAACCTAGCTCTGATATCACTATTGGGAAACCTAGCGGAAACATTACACACGCAGCAAAAAATCAAAACAAAACCGAGTTCCCAAGTAGATCAAAATCATCATGCAAAGATTAGTGTGAGAAAAACTGTAAAACCAAAAAACTATATCATGTGCGAGATTATTACCTAAGAAGACCGTATATCCCTATTTGTTCATATCAAGATGAAGATAATGAAAAAGATCAAGTATCCTCCTCTCAAGTAGTATCCACACGATGGATTGCCATAGTGATACTCCTCCATTTGTAGCCACAAGTCTCGCAACTCTTGTGTGGCTTCTCACAACGAACGTGGAAAAAGATCCTTTATTTTCTTCGTTGTTCTCTCGCAGTAGAGAGGGGCTTATCGGTTGAGAAGGAGAGGAAGAAAATGAGAATAAGAGAGGGTGGTCAAGGGTGTAGCCTATCATCTATGTACCACCTCTGCCTCCTATTATAGAGAACCACCAAAATCCCTATGGGTCCTGCCTTATTGGGTATTGGATCTTCATCCAATTACCCACTAACTTTGGATTATTGAATCTCTATCCAATAATCTCCTTTGGTCTCTAATTGGGCCTCATGCAAGGAACCCATCAATGTAGGGTCTCATCCAATGAGAATAGGGGCTAATTGGATAACTCATATCCAATCCTTTATTCGATGTGTGACCCTCTAGGCCCGATACCAAGATGGTCATGAGTCACTCCCATCAGAACTCCTTCTGATATAGTAAATTATTATCCTTATAATAATTCACTTTTCTCATCGACTATGGACGTACTAGGCCATTATGCCATAGTCCCTAAAAGTATAAGAGGATCGAATTCATCAGACCTGTCTATCAATATTTATTATTTATCTATAGTCCCTCATCCAACTAATATTCTAGAGACTGTATATTGGACATAGTACTATCAGGTCACATATGATATCCATTCGAGTCTAGCTCTAATCGGATTCTCCAAGGAGAACTCCTTTTCTCTCAATCTGAATCACCCTAGCTAGGGATTTTTCTGAGAAAACACACAAGGTATATTCCTCTCACGATACCGAGAGTGGATGATCCTTTGTTGATACTTAATTGCCTTCATAAGGTTGGCTACCAATCCCGATAATCGATTGTACCATATCTAGATCTTTCCAAATTTGTAAGTCTAGTATCAAAGAAATGAGTACTCAAAGAAGACATTCTTGGTGTCTCATATCTAAGGACCAGATGCATAATTGGGACTACGGAATCGCTGTTTGACATTAGGTATCATTAACCATACAACATTCCATAAACGGATCAATTAATGAACTTATTATCCAGTGAGCACCTGTACTATATCCTTAGTGTCTCCATATAAGTGGTTGGTTATGATACCTACCAGCTACCTCCATCATATGGATAGGTAAACAGTACACTGATCTATCCGGCTATCTCGATGTCCCTCACGAGTAACCTATGACAAAGATTTTTTGATATCTGTGTTTAAAAATGAATCGATCTCATCATCATAATCTCCTCACTATCTGATTCTTATTGCCTAGAACTAAGGACATCATAATATATATATATATATATATATATATATATATATATATATAATATGAGAATATATCAATAATAATCATAATAAAAAAGATCATGTAGCATGTCATACGTGTCATCACCCATATGATTGGATTACAGGGCACCTGTAACCAGGAGTATTAAGTATGGTTTCACAAAAAAGGCAACAGTCATAAATTTTATGCAAAGTCAAGGATCGATTGGTTTTTCACGTACCAGCTTAAAAATTAAAATATAGTCCATTCCCAATATATTAGCCCATGGAAGTCATACAAACATGGTTTCATGAAAAAAATGTGACCATCATAAACTTTACGAACGTCAAGGTTTGATCGATTTTTCTCGCACTCTCGAAAATTCAAAATACTACATATTCCCAATGTATTAGCCTATGGGAAGTCATACGAGCATGGTTTTATGAAAACAGTTGACAGTCATAAACTTTGCACAAAGTAGAGGTTTGTTCTATTTTTAGTGCACTATCTAGGAAATTCGAAATACTTTCAATTCCCAATGTATTAGCCCAGGGGAAGTCGTATGAGCATGGTTTCATGAAATAACGTGATGGTCATAATCTTTGTCTAAAGTCGACATTGTATTTTTTTTATATACCATCTCGAAAATTCAAAATACTATCCATTCCTAATGTATTAGCCAATAGGAAGTTGAACGAGAATGAGCTTAGTTTTACAAGAAAACATGACAGTCATAAACTTTTCCCAAAGTAGAGGTTTGATCAGCTTTTTGCGCACCGTCTCAGAAATTTAAAATATTATCCATTCCTAACGTATTAGCCATGGGAAGTGGTACGAGTATGGTTTCATAAAAAAACGTGACTATCATAAAATTTATGCAAAGTAGAGGTTTGTTCTATTTTTCATGCACTATATCGAGAATTTGAAATACTACTGGTTCCCAATGTATTTGCTCACGGGAATTCATACGAGTATGTTTTCTAGAAAAAACACGACGGTCAAAAACTTTACACAAAGTTAAGGTTCGAACAGTTTTTTGTGCACCGTCACAGAAATTGTACTGCCCATTCGCAATGTATCAACCCATTGGAAGTCATACAAGTATGGTTTTGCAAAAAAATATGATGGTCATAAACTTTATGCACAATGGAGGGTCGATCGATTTTTCACGCACCATCATGAAAATTGAAAATACTGCCATTCCTAATATATTAGTCCATGAGAAGACATATAAGCACAGTTTCATGATAAAATGCAATGGTCATAAACTTTACATAAAGTCAAGGTTCGATCAATTTTTCATGCACCATCTCAAAAAATAAAAATATAGCCCATTCCCAACATATTAGCCTAATGAAAGCCGTATGAGCATGATTTCACGAAAAAATGCGATGGTTATAAATATTACATAAAGTCGAGGTTCGATCGATTTTTCATGCATTGCTCGAAAATTTAAAATACTGCCCATTCCCAATGTATTAGCCAATGGGAAGTCGTATGAGCATGGTTTCTCGAAAACATATGATAGTCATAAACATTGCACAAAGTTGAGGTTCAATCGATTTTTTATGCACCATTTTGAAAATTGAAAGTACACCCTATTCTCAATGTATTAGCCCATGAGAAGAGGCATGAGCATGGTTTTGTGAAAAAATAAGATAGTTATAAACTTTGCACAAAGTCAAGGTTTAATCGATTTTTCATACATAGTCTAATAAATTTAAAATACTACCAATTCCTAACGTATTTGCCCATGGGAAGTCATACGAGCATGGTTTCATGAAAAAATGCGATGGTCATAAACTTCGTGCAAAGTCGAGGTTCGATCGATTTTTTGTGCACCATCTCAGAAATTTAAAATATAGTCCATTTCCAACGTATTTGCCTATGGGAAGTCATGCAAATATGGTTTCACAAAAAACCATGATGATCATAAACTTTATGAAAAGTCGAGATTTGATCGATTTTTCATGCACCGTTCCAGAAATTCAAAATACTATCCATTCCCAACATATTAGCCCATGGGAAATCTTACAAGCATAGTTTTATGAAAAACATGGTGGTTAAAAACTTCGCACAAAGTCGAGATTCGATAGATTTTTGCACCATCTCAAAAATTTAAAATACTACCCATTCCCAACGTATTAGTCAATTGGAAGTCGTATGAGTATGATTTTATGAGAAAACGTGATGGTCATAAACTTTGCACAAAGTTGAGGTTCAATCGATTTTTTGCGCACCATCTTCAAAATTAAAAATATTGTTCATTCCCATGGGAAGATGTACGAGCATGATTTCATGGAAAATATGATGGTCATAAACTATGCGCAAAGTTAGTTCGATCAATTTTTTGCGCACCTTCTTGGAAATTCAAAATAATGCCAATTCCTAATATATTTGCCCAGGAGACATCGTATGAGCATGGTTTCACGAAAAAATATGACGGTTATAAACTTTATGGAAAGTCGATGTTCGATCGATTTTTCATGTACCATCTTAGAAATTCAAAATATTGCCCATTCCCAACGTATTTGCCCATGGAAAGTCATACAAACATGGTTTCACAAAAAAATGCAATGGTCATAAACTTTATGGAAAGTTGAGATTCAATCGATTTTTCGTACACTATCTTAAAAATTTAAAATACTACCTATTCTCAACGTATAAGCCCAAGGGATGTTGTACGAGTATGGTTTCACAAAAAAATGTGATGGTTATGAACTTTATGCAAAGTCGATGTTCGATCGGTTCTTCATGCACCATCTCATAAATTCAAAATACTATCAATTCCCAACGTATTTGCCCATGGGAAGTCATATAAACATGATTTCGCGAAAAAATACAATGGTCATAAATTTTACAAAAAGTCGAGGTTTGATCGATTTATCGTGCATCGTCTCAAAAATTCAAAATACTGCCCATTCCTAATATATAAGCCCATGGGAAGTCATACAAGCATGGTTTCATGAAAAAACGTGATGGTCATAAACTTTCTAACAAAGTCGAGGTTTGATCAGTTTTTCATGCACCATCTTAAAAATTTAAACTTGACATGGGAGTGCCTAATTTGCTACAATAAGCACGTGTGGATCTTGATAATCTTATGGTATTCCCTACAATCCATAATGTTATCTCATAACCTTTAACCCAACTACTCAAATATGACAGCTTCCTTGGACAAAGTTAAAGCTATTTGAATGTGCTTTCCTTCATGACCAAAGAATACATTAAAGGGTTTAGTTAGTATTTGTAAAGCATTTAGTTTCATAGTTCCCTATGCATAAAAGATTGTTTCATGCACTAGTATTTATTTTAGTGTTCTAGGGTTAGAAAGAAGTTTAGAATCTAATGGTATTGGCAGAAGCTCTTTAAGTTCTCTCTTAAACTCTGTATCTCTTAGATGCTTTCTTAAGTGGTGAGTCTTTTGTTATAATTCTGTCTCCTTATTTAATATCATTTGGGTGGTGAACTGTCTGTATCACTTTGTGATGAACTATTTATTGATTTTTTATGCAAGTTCTATCCTGAGTTTGCTTCTTTTCTACAACTCGCCTATTAGGTTTCTCTTTTTTTTCAAATTTCATTCTTCTTTCTTTCATCCCCGGTTTTAGTTTGGTACCAAAGATAAGGCTAGAGATCATGGCAAGATGGAATGGAAACGATGTATTTGATGAAGGTAGTGGCCATGAATATAATGTTGAATCCTTGAGGTTGTAGCTACAAAGATTACTACATAGTCTACAAGAAAAAAATGAAATCATTATATAACTTCAGAGTAGAAACAATCAACATGAAATTGATGCCTAAAAATTTGGTTCCGATGATGATACACCTTACTCAAGGGAGTTTAGAAGATTTCAGGTAAGGCGTAAAGACTAAGACAAGTGGCAGAATAAATACAATCTAAAGTTGGATATTCCAGAGTTCGAAGGTAAAATAAATGTTGATGACTTTATTGATTGGCTTAATACAGTGGAAAGAATATTTGATTTTCATGAATCATTAGAATAAAAGAAGGTAGGTAAAGCTTGTGGCACTCAAACTTTAAAGGAATACATTTTTTTTTGTGAGAAAATATAAAGAAGCAAAGATAACGTGAGGGGAAGAGTAAGATCGTGGCACGGGAGAAAATGAAAAGGGAACTGAAAAGAAAATACTTACTTGACAACTATAAGAAAGAAATCTTTCTTAAAATACATGATTTTAAGCAAAGAGATCTTATGTCAAAAAACAGCAAAAGTTTGATAGGGGTTCTCAATACGGGGCAAAATATAGCTATACAAGAGGAGAAAATTTCAAGTCTACTCTCCAAAGCAAAATAGTATGAAGGTGTAAGACAAGATTGAAGGATCAGATGGTTTTGGGCATATTGCTTCAATTGTCCAAATAGGAGGATTATTACATTTGTTTAAGAATATAGTGATAGAGAAGGAAATGAAGTCAATGATGAACTAAAATATGATAAAGATGAGGAAGAGGTTGCTTATGCTGATCATGGTTTGTCTTTTATGTCCTATGGTAAATGCAAGGATGAATTAGAAAAGGGTGATCATGTTTTGGCTCTAGTAGTGATAGAGGAGAACTAACATCATAAGGAGCCACCAACATACATAAAACCAAACCTAGAGGAGTTTCAAGATGTTGTACCGAAAGTAGTCTTCCACCTTTGAGAGAGATCCAACATCATATTGATTTTATTCTGGGGGCTAATCCTGTAGATCCTTTAGATTTAATTTATTATTCCACAACTAAATAATTCAGTAAAAATGTAGATGAGAGGGCTAAGCAGATAAAGAAGTTATATGAGAAAGTTAAAGCAACCATTGAAAAGAAAAATGAGAGGTATATGAAAGTTGATAACAAACAAAGAAAATATTTTGAGTTTAATATAGGAGATTTGATTTGGATTTATCTAAGGAAGGAGAGGCTTCTAACACGGGAGTGCCTAATTTGCTACAATTAGCTCATGTGAATCTTACTGATCCTATGGTATTCTCTATAATCCACAATGTTTGTTTGATAGCCTTTAATCAAGCCCACTTAAATATGATAATAGCTCATAAGTATATTCCTTTATCAAAGTTAAAGTTGTTTCAATGTGTTTTTCTTCATTACCAAAGAATTCATTAAATGAGGGTAGTTCCAGATGTAAGACACTTAATTTCATAGTTCCCTATGCATGAAGGGTTATTTCATTCACTAATACTTATTTTGGTGTTTTAGGGTTAGAATGAACTTTAGAATATGATGATATTAGTAAAAGCTCTTTGAGTTCTCTCTGAAACTTTATTTCCTTGAGTGGTGAGTCTTTTGTTACAGTTTTGTATCTTGGTTTAATATCCTTGGAGTGGTGAATTTTTTATATCCCTTTATCATTTAAACTTACTAGTGAACTATTTATCAATTTTATGCAAGTTCTATCTTGAGTTTGTTTCTTTTTAATCTAAAAGGTACTCCAACAAATATAACTCGACTATCAGTTTCTCTTTTTTTTCGAATTTCATTCATCTTTCTCCCTTCCTCGGTATCAGTTTGGTATCAGAACTAAAGCCTAGAGATCATGACAAGGCAGAATGGAAAAGAAGTAGTTGGTGAAGGTAGTGGCCATTAGGATGATGTTGAATCCTTGTGGTTGCAGCTGCAAAGATTGCTGCATAGTATATAAGAAAAAAATAAAATAGTTGAAGAACTTCGGAGCAAAAACAATCATCATGAAAATGATGTCGAAATGTTTGGTTCTGATGATGATACACCTCCTTACCCAAGGGAGTTTAGAATATTTCAAGCAAGGTATTGAGACAAGATGAGTGGCAGAACAAACATAACCCAAAGTTGGATATTCTAGAGTTTGAAGGTAAAATCAATATTGATGACTTTATTGATTAGCTAATATGGTGGAAAGAATATTCGACTTCCATAAATCATCAAAACAAAAGAAGGTAAAGCTTATGGCACCCAAACTCAGAAGGAATACATCTTTTTGGTAGGAAAATCTGAAGAAGCAAAGAGAACATGAGAGGAAGTGTAACATCATGACATAGGAGAAAATGAAAAGGAAGTTCAAAAGAAAATATTTACCTAACAATTATAGGCAAGAGATCTTTCTCAAAATATATGATTTCAAGCAAAAAGATCTTAGTATGGAGTACATAGTAGAGTTTGACAAGCTTCAGTTAAAATGAGAGCTTGTGGAACCCGAAGAATAAACTATTGCAAGATACTTAGGAGGTCTGAAATATAATATTACAAAAGTGGTTCAACTCCAGCCATATTGGTCTTTGAATGTGTGAGCAAGCTGGCTTTAAAAGTGGAGAAGCAGCAAAGGTTTGAAAAGGGTTCTCGATACAGGACGAAAGATGGCTATACTAGAGGGGGAAATTCTAAGCCGACTAGCCAAAGCAAAGTAGTGTCAAAGGTGCAAGACAAGGGTGAAGGATCAGTTGGCAGCAAACAACCACCTATTTTTTCTATACCAAGTGACAAAAAATTCTTCAAATGTTATGGTTTTAGGCATATTGCTTCAAATTGTCCAACTAGAAGAGTTGTCACATTGGTTGAAGAATATAGTGATGGAAAAGAAAATTAAGCTAATGACAAACTAAAATATGATGATGATAAGGAAGTGGTTACTTATGCTTATCATGGTTTGTCTATTATGTTACAACATAACTTACAAGTATCTTATATGGTAGAGGATGAAAGTTGGGTGAGAAAGAACGTGTTTCAAACCAAATGCACTTCTCATTGCAAGGTGTGCTTGGTGATCATTGATAGCGGCAGCTTTGAGAATATTGTATCTTTAGAGATGGTACAAAAGCTAAAGTTGGACACAATCCCTCATCCACATCCTTACCAATTATACTGGCAATAAAAAGAAAATGACATCAAGGTAACTAAAAAATATTTAGTTTTATTTTCTATTAGCAAGTATTATAAAGATGAAGTATGGTGTGAATATTGGTCCTACAGATACTTGTCATTTGTTGTTGGGTAGACCTTGGCATTATGATAAGAGGATATTGTATGATGGCTACAAACATACTTATTTCTTTAAGGTAAATGAAAAGAAGATTATTTTAGCTATATTACAACCTTCTGAAATCAATACACCAAAGAAGTTAGTGCTTTTATGTTATATAGTGAATGTAAGGGTGAATTAGAAAAAGATGGTCATGTTTTAGCTCTAGTAGTAGTAGAGAAAAATGAATATCACAAAAAGCCACCAGCAAACATGAAACCAATCCTAGAGGAATTTCAGGATATTATATCAAAAGTGATTCCACATGGCCTTCCACCTTTGAGAGACATTCAATATTATATTGATCTTACTTTGGGGGCTATCCTACCTAACAAGACAGCCTACAGAATGAGTCCCAAAGAACATGAATAACTTCAAAGGCAAGTAGGCGAGTTGGTGAAAAAATGGTTCCAGCCTTGTTGGTGCCTAAGAATGATGGTTCTTAGAAAATGGGTGTAGACAGTTGTGCCATCAACAAAATCACAATCGACTATCATTTTCCTATTCTAATTTTAGATGATTTACTTGATAAATTGTATGTTGTTTTGATTTTCTCTAAAATTGATTTGAGTAGTGGCTATCACCAAATAAGAATGAGGCCTAAAGATGAGTGAAAAATAGCATTTAAAACTAGAGAAGGCTTATATAAATGGTTGGTTATGTCATTTGGGCTATATAATGCTCCTAGTACTTCCATGAGATTCATGAAAGTATAGTTTACTTTGATGACATATTAGTATACAACAAGAATGAGGAAGAGCATATGAAAAATCTTAAGAAGATCTTTCTTATTTTGAGGCAGTAGAAGCCTTATGCTAATCTAAAGAAGTATAAATTTTTTACTCCTAGTATGGTATTTTTAGGATATGTTGTTTCATAAAATGGAATCAAGATATATCAAAGTAAGGTAGAAGCTATCTTAATTCGGCAACACCTGCTTAATTGCATGATGTGATGAGTTTCCATGGTTTAACTTTCTTTTATAGAAGATGCATCAAGGGTTTTAGCTTGATTGTTCTTCCAATCACCGAATGCATGAAAGGTGATAAAATCAGGTGGACTAATAAGGTTGATGAAGCTTTTGAGCTATTAAAAAGAAAGATGATCGAAGCTCCTATTTTGCTACTATCCAATTTTGACAAGGTATTTGAGGTTGAATGTGATGCCTCTAATGTGAGAATTAGTGCTATTTTGAGCTAAGTAGCAAAGCTAATTGCCTTTTTTAGTAAGAAGCTGAATAATACAAGAAGGAGATATTCTACCAATGGCAATGAGTTTTAAGCCATTTATTGAGCTTTTAACTCATTAGAGTCAGTATCTTCTTGCCAAGCCATTTGTCCTATATTCTGATCATGTGGCATTAAAATTGATTAATCACTAGCACAAACTAAACAAAAGGCATGCAGCTTGGGTGGAGTTCTTATAATCTTATAACTTTACAATCAAGTATAAATCTAGTGTTCAAACGTAGTTACTGATACATTCAGCTGAAAATATTCTTTGTTAACAGTAATAGAAGTCAAGGTGCTTGGATTTGAGATAATCAAATATCTCTATAGGAATGATGTAGATTTCGACTCAATATGGTAGAATTGCAAATCAGGTTCTTTTCAGTAATTTTCTATCTTTGATGGTTTTCTTTTTCGAGCTAAGGCCTTGTGTGTTCCATTTTATTCTTTGAGATATGTAATTCTGGCTGAAGCTCATGTTGGTGTTTTAGGAGAATATTCTGGTAGGGACAAGACTCTAACTCTTATTCAATCAAATTTCTATTGGCCTAAGATGTTCAAAGATGTGGAGAGACTTGTAAAGCAATGTCGATTGTGTTATTTGATAAAAACAAGAAGCTAAAATTTATGTTTGTACACTCCATTGACCTTAGTGCTCTATAGGAGAATGTGAGTCTTGATTTTATCTTGGAACTGCCAAGAACTCAAAGGAACAAAGATTCTATCATGGTTGTTGTTGATAGATTCTTGAAGATGTCTCACTTTGTTCCCTGCAATAATCAAATGATACATCTCAAATTGCTGATTTTTACTTTAAGGAGATTATTAGATTGCATGGCATTCAAAAAACTATGGTGTTTGATCAAGGCTCAAAATTTCTTAGCCATTTTTGGAGAACTTTATATAAGAGTTGGGTACATCTTTGAATTTTTTTAGCTCTCATCATCCACAAACTGATGGGCAAGCAGAGGTAATGAACAGAAGCTTGGGAAACTTGCTTAGAAGCTATGTTGTCAATAACATTAAGCAATGGGATCTTATTCTTCCATATATCGAGTTTGCCTATAATCGTTCCTTGCATCTTGGTAAGAGTCCTTTTGAAGTTGTTTATGATACTAATCCTACTGGTCCTTTGGACTTAATCCGTTGTTCTACAACTAAGTAATTTTATAGAAATGCTGACAAAAGGGCTAAGCAAATAAAGAAGTTGCATGAGAGTGTTAAAGCAACCATTGAGAAGCAAAATGAAAGTTACATGCAAGCTGGCAACAAACACAGAAAGTATACAGAGTTTAATGCATGTGATTTAGTCTGGATTCATCTAAGGAATGTGAGGTTTCCAACAGGCAAATTTAGAAAATTGAAACCAAAGGCTGATGGTCAATTTAAGTTTCTTAAGAGAATTAGCAAGAATGCTTATGATATCGAGCTACCTAAAGATTATGGGGTGTCCTCAACATTCACTATAGCTGATTTAAGTTCTTATCATGGTGATAGTTCAAATAAGGATTGAACACAAGTCCTTTTCAACTAGGGAAGATTGTCATGAGAGTTCCTAATTTGCTACAATTAGCTCATATGAATCTTACTAATTCTATAGTATTCTCTACAACCCACAATATTTGATTGATAGCCTTTAATTCAGCCGACTCAAATATGATATTTCATAAGCATATTTCTTAGTCAAAGTTAAAGTTGTTTCAATGTGTTTTTCTTTATGGCCAAGGAATATATTAAGGGGCGGTAATTTCCAAGTTAAGACACTTAATTTTATAGTTACCTATGCATAAGGGTTGTTTCATGCACTAGTACTTATTTTGGTGTTTTAGAACTAGAAGAAATTGTAGAATCTGATGATATTGGTAGAAGCTCTTTGAGTTCTCTCTTAAACTCTATATCTCTTGGATGCTTCCTTGATTGATGAGTCTTTTGTTACAGTTCTTTATCCTTGTTTAATATCCTTGGGGTGGTGAATTTTCTATATCCCTTTGTGATTTTAAACTTGGTGTTGAACTGTATATCGATTTTATGCAAGTTCTATCTTAAGTTTGTTTCTTTTAAATCTGAAAAATATTCCAACAAATATAACTCGACTATCAATTTATCCTTTTTTTTTAATTTCATTCCTCTTTCTCCCTTCCCTGATATCAGTTACCACCAGACAAATTTAGAAAATTGAAAGCAAAGACTGATAGTCCAATCAATATACTTAAAAAAATTAACAAGAATGCTTGTGAGATCAAGCTACCAAAAGATTATGGGGTGTCATTAACATTCAATATAACTAATTCAAGTTCTTATCATGGTGATGGAACAAATGAAGACTTGAGGATAGATCTTTTTTAATCAGAGGATATTGACACAAGAGTGCCTAATTTGCTACAATAAGCCTACTCAAATATGACAGCTCACAATGTTGTCTCCAAGCCTTTAACCCAGCCCACTCAAATATGACATCTCATAATATTGTCTCAAAGCCAATAGATCTTGCTAATCCTATGGTATTCCCTACAGTTCACAATATTGTCTCAAAACCTTTAACCTAGTCCACTCAAATATGACAGCTCATAAGCATATTCTTTAGACAAAATTAAAGCTATTTCAATGTGCTTTCCTTCTTGACCAAGGAATGCATTAAAGGAGTTACTTAGCAACTGTAAAGTATTTAGTTTCATAGTTCCCTATGCATGAAGGGTTGTTTCATGCACTAGTATTTATTTTGGTATTCTAGGGCTAGAAAGAAGTTTAGAATATGATGGTATTGGCATAACCTCTTTGAGTTCTCTCTTGAATTATGTATCTTGTAGATGCTTCCTTGAGTTCTGTATAGTTCTGTATCCTTGTTTAATATCCCTAGGGTGGTGAATTATCTGTATACCTTTGTGATTTTAAACTTGGTAGTGAACCATTTATTGATTTTATGCAAGTTCTATTTGAGTTTATTTCTTTTCAATCCAAAAAGACTTATTCCAATAAATACAACTAGACTATTAATTTCTTTTTTTCTCGAATCCATTCCTCTTTCTCCCTTCCCCGGTATCAAAAATACTGCCCATTCCTAACATGTTAGCCAATGGGAAGTCATATAAGCATGGTTTCATAAAAACACATGACGGTCATAATCTTTGCATAAAGTCGAAGTTCGATCGATTTTTCCTGCACCATCTTGAAAATTGAAAATACTATTGTTCCGAAAAATCAAAATACTGTACATTCCCAACTTATTAGCCCATTAGAAGTCCTACGAGTATAGTTTCATAAAAAAATATGATGGTCATAAACTTTGCACAAAGTACAGCTTCAATTGGTTTTTCATGCACCATCTCAGAAATTCAAATTACTACTGCCTATTCTCAATGTGTTAGCCCATGAGAAGTTGTACAAGCATAGTTTCACAAAAAAATAGAACGGTCATAAACTTTATGCAAAGTCGATGTTCGTTTGGTTTTTTACACATTGTCTTAGAAATTCAAAATACTACCCATTCCGAACATATTAGCTCTTGGGAAGTCGTACGAGTATGGTTTCATGAAAAGTCATGACAGTTATAAATTTTATATAAAGTTGAGGTTCGATAGATTTTCTATGCACTACCTCAAAAATTCAAAATACTACCTATTCCCAATGTACTAGCCCATGGAAAGTTATACGAGTATAGTTTTATGAAAAAATATGATGGTCATAAACTTTGAGCAAAGTCGAGGTTCATTTGATTTTTCGTGCACCATCTCAAAAATTCAAGAGACTACTCATTCCCAACGTATTTAGCCTATTAGAAGTTGTATGAACATGGTTTCATAAAAAAAATATGATGGTCATATACTTCGTGTAATGTCCTAAAAGTTTGAAATACTTTTTTTTGGTAACTAAAAGTTAATGTATTAGGTATAAAGTGTTGAATCTCAGATTTTGATAGTGAATCAATTAATGAGTTTTATGATCTAACTTATATGTTAAAGAAAGTGATGCAGGATTAACTACAACGGTAAAAAGGCATCGAGCTAAGGTTCGGACGATGTAGTGGGAGCTCACCGAGAGTTCACCGGAGGTTGACTGATGTTTGGACGATGTTATTGAGAACTCGCCAAGAGCTCACCAGAGGTTTGCCAAGAAGTTTATCGGGAGTTCGCCAACAGGTTGTCGAGAACTCATCGAGAGTTCATCGGAAAAATGCCGGGAAGTTCATCGGGAGTTCGTCGATAGGTTGTCGGGATCTCGCCGAGAGTTCACCGAAGGAAATCGGGAGCTCATTGGGGGTTCATCGAAAAGATGCCGGGAGTTTGCCGAAGAGATGATCGGACAATGAAGATTGTACGTTGAGTGTCATAGTTAGTATCACAATGAGAGTTAATTTTACTAACTCAATTAAGAGGCCATTAGACCTTAATTGGGGTTGATTTGGACTCATTATAAAAGTCATTTCAGTAACCCAAGGTTAGATAAGGCACAGTCTTCGAAGACATGATCTCCAAGATAACACAGTCTTCGAAGGTGTGTTAGGTGATTGAACGGCCTAGATTGGGCAGTTGAACTGCCCAGACACAGTCGCCAGATTGTCATGCGGTTGAACCACCCAGAACATAGTCTCCCAGACTGTGTCTGGTGGTTGAACCCCCATAAACGTAGTCTTCGAGACTAACACCTCGGGATCACTTAAAAATTGATTTTTGGCTCCACTTTTGAAGCCATTTGGGGCCTATAAATACCTCACCCTTTCTTGCTTGAGGTATGCAAGCAATTAAGAGCAAAAATCTTGTGAAAACACTATTGTAATTGAGAGCTTCTCCTCATTTCGTCTTGTGTAATTTTTTATTTAAGGAAGAACCTTGAGTCTTGTAAATGTTATCTCCTAAACCTGTACAAGGAGAATAGAGTTATAAGAGGGTAGTTGTGTTGGGAAACCTTAGCGGGTGCATCACATACACAGCAAAAATCAAAACAAAATCTGTTTCCCACACAGATCAAATCGTTATGCAAAAGATTGGGGTCGCAAGAAAAACCATAAAAATCGAAAAATCACGATGTGTGAAAGATTGATTTTACCTAGGGAGATTATATTTCCCTATATTCTAGATCCGAATGGAGAAGATGAAGGAGGTCAAGTGTCCTCCTCTCTAGTGGTATCTATACGATGGATCTCTGCATTGAAACTCCTCTAATCTGATCTTACAACTCTTGCTCAGAGGGAGAGAGGAAAATAGGAGGTGGTGGCTAAAACTGCAGCCTATCGACCATGAGTCTCCCTTCCTATTTATAAAGAGCCACCAAAAACCCTAGGGCTCTTACCTTAGCGGGTATTAGATCTCCATCCAATAACCCACTAACCTTGTATTATTGGATCTTTATCCAATAATCTCCTTAGGCCTCTAATTGGGCCTTAAGCAAGGAGCCCATCAGTATAGGGTCTCATCTAATAAGAATAGCGGTTAATTGGATCTTTATCCAATCCTTTATTCGCTAAAGCATCCACCATATGTGTGTGACCCTCTAGGCCCAATACCGAGCTGGCCGTGAGTCACTTCCATTAGAACTCCTTCTGATATAGTGAATTATTATCCTCATAATAATTCACTAGACTCATTGACTATGGACGTATTATGCCACTACGCAATAGTCCCCAGACGGTACAAGGGGATTGAATCCGTCGGACCTATCTGTCAAAAGTTACCATGTATCTATAATCCCTCATCCAAATAATATTATAGAGACCATATATTGGACATGGTACTATCACGTCACATACGAAATCAGTTTTTCTTGCTCTAATCAGATTCTACTAGAGAACTCCTTCTCTCTTAATCTGAATGATCCTGGCCAGGGATTTGTCTAAGCAAGCATATATGAGATATTCCTCTCGTGATACCAAGAGTGGATGATCCTCTATTGGCACTCAATTGCCTTCATAAGGTTGGCTACCAATCCCGATAACCAGTTGTACCATATTTAGAGCTTTCCAAACCTATAAGTTTGGTGTCAAAGAAAAGAGTACTCATACAAGGCATCCTTGGTATCTCAAGTCTAAGGACTAGATATACATACAACTGGGACTATGGAATCACTGTCTGCATTAGGTATCATTAACCATACAGCATTCCATAAGCAGATCAATCAGTCAATTTATTCTCCAATGAGCACTTGTACTATATCCTTAGTGTCTCCATACAAGTGGCTATGAGACCAGGTGCCTCCATCATATAGATGGATATATAATACACCAGTCTATCCGATTATCTCGTTGTCCCTCTTGAGTAACATATGACTGGGATTATTTAAGATCTATGTTTAAAGGTGAATCGATCTCATTATCATAATCTCATCACGATTCGATTCCCATTGCACAGAACCAAGGACATCATAATATATATACAACAAATAATATAATGTGAGAATATGCAAATATTAATCATAAGCAAAAAAGGTCATACAGTGTGTCACACGTGTCATCACTCATATGATTGGCTTATAGGGCACCTGTAACCATCAATCTTCCACTTGACCAAAAGCCAATCACATATGTGTATGATCCCCATCAGACCCTTGTGACGCTCAAATATAATCTGAGCTAGCGGCTTTGTCAATGGATCTGCAATGTTATCTTCGGATAGAACTATTTCCATTACTATATCTATTTAGGTCATGATTGCTCTAATCAGATGGAACCTCCTCAAAATAATTCAATTGACACCTGAGTTCCTTTGTTAGAGTTATCGCCCTGTCACTGTCATAATATATGGGAGTCAGCTCCACGCTGCTTGGTATAACTCCTAAATCCTTGATGAAATTCTTCATCCATACCCCTTCCTTTGCTGCTTCTGCTGCTTCTGCTGCAGTAATGTATTCCATAATATATGGGAGTCAGCTCCACGCTGAAGGTCGAGTCAGTGGTAGTATCTTGCTTGGAACTCTTCCAGCTTACTACTCCTCCATTCAGGGTGAAAACATACCCTAAATTTGACTTGCTATCATTAATATTGGACTGAAAACTCGAGTCTGTGTAACTCTCAACCTGGAGGTTACCTCCTCCATATACCAGTAAAAGATCCTTAGTCGTTCTCAAGTACTTAAGGATACACTTTACTGTCTTCTAGTGTTCTAAACATGGATCTGCCTGATACCTACTCGTGACACTCAAAACATGTGTTATATATATCAGGCCTAGTACATAGCATCGTATACTTGATAAACCCTATTGCTGAGGCATAAGGTATCTTATTCATGTATGCCCTTTCTTCAGGAATCTTTGGGGACATACTCCTGGAAAGTGATATTCCATGTCTCATCGGTATGAGACCTCTCTTGAAATTTTCCATGCCAAACCTTTTGACAATGGAGTTTATGTACCTAGACTAGGACAAGCCAAGTATCTGTTTAGATTTATCTCTATAGATCCGGATCCCCAAAATATAGGATGCTTCCCCTAAGTCTTTTATGGAGAAGTTTCTAGATAGCCAAGCCTTTATTATGGAGAACATTCTTATATTATTCCCAGTGATTAAGATGTCATCCACATATAGCACCAAGAAGGTGACAACACTTCCACTTACCTTCCTGTACACACAATGCTCATCTTTATTCTTAACGAAGTTATAAGATCTTATCACCTCATCAAATCTTATGTTCTAACTTCGGGAAGCTTCCTTCAATCCATAAATAGATTTAAGCAACCTGCATACTTTATCTGGACTCTCTTTGGATACGAATCCCTCTGATTGTATCATATACACCTCTTCCTCGAGGTTGCCATTGAGGAATGTCATTTTGACATCCATCTGCCAGATCTCATAGTCATAGTGTACTGCAATGGCCAAAATAATTCTAATAGACTTAAGTATGGCTACAGGCGAAAAGGTTTCGTCATAGTCAAATCCTTATCTTTGACGATATCCTTTAGCTACTAGCCTTGCTTTATAGGTCTCTACCTTTTTATCTACTTTGATCTTTTTCTTGAAGATCCATTTGCAGCCGATGGGTACAATACCCTCAGGTGCATCCACAAGATTCCAAACATTATTAGAGTACATGGAATCCATCTCATAATTCATGGTTTCTTACCACTTTCCAGAGTCTATACTCATAATAGCCTCCTCATAGGTCTAAGGATCAACATTCTGAGAGTCATCTCTACTAATATGCCCCACATATCTTTCAGGAGGGTGAGATACTCTATTAGACTTACGTAAAGTTAGAACTTGTATGTTAGGTACCTGAACAGACTCAAGCTTTGGAATGGTGCTTGAGCTTTGGAACTTGTATCTCACTCCCACTATTTCCACCAAGAATGTATTCCTTCTCAAGGAACATAGCTCTCTTGGCAACAAAGACCTTTCGGTCCTTGGGATGATAGAAATAATACCCACAAGTTTCTATTGGGTATCCCACAAATGTGCACCATTCTGTCATTGATTCCAACTTATCGGGGTTATGTCTTCTAACATGGACAGGACAGCCCCAAATCTTAACAATTTTAAGATCAGGCTTCTTTCATTTCCATATCTCATATGGTGTAGACACTAACAACTTTGATGGAACTCTGTTCAGAAGGTAGGTCAGTGAAACTCATCATGGACTGCACCATATCTAATAGCGTGTGATTCCTCCTTTCTAATACACCATTGAGCTGAGGTGTATAAAGAGGTGTCCAATAGGATAGAATCTCATTGTCCCTAAGGAAATAGGTGAACTCCATACTCAAGTACTCTCCTCCTCGATATGATCGAAGAGTCTTAATCCTCTTTCCAATTTGGTTCTCTACCTCATTCTTATATTCCCTGAATTTCTCGAAGGCCTCAGATTTGTACTTAATTAAATATATGTGTCCATACGTAGAGAAATAATTAGTAAATGTAATAAAGTATGAGTAACCACCTATAGCCTGAGTCGATATGGGACCACATACATCACTATGTATGAGTTCCAATAACTCGGTGGCTCTCTCTCTAGTTCCACTAAAAAGAGAGTTGGTCATCTTCCTACGAAAGTAAAGTTCGCAAGTTGTATATGTCTCATAGTCAAATGGATCTAAGTATCCATCTTTCAGCAACTTTTGAATCATTCCCTCATGTATATGACCTAGCCTACAATGTCATATGTATGTATTATTCACCTCATCTCTTTTCCTCTTAGATATATTTATATTCATGATATGTGGAGAAGTGACTAACATATATAAGTCATTATAAGGGTCCCTCTAGTAATGATCTCATCATCCATAATTATTGAACAACTATTATTCTCAAAAACTAATTTATATCCACTAATTGTCAAACAAAAGATAGAAATAATATTTTTGATAATAGAGGGAACAAAATAGTATGTATATAATGCAATAACTCTTGCTCTATTGCCCATCTTGAGGTCCATCTCACCTCTAGCTAATCTCCTAGGTCTTGCTAGAACCTGTAATGAATTGCGGATATAATAAACACTCTCGGTATCCAATACCCATGTGTTATTATGAAAATCTGCCAAGTGGAGATTGATCATGAATATACCTGAAGCTTCTCCAAGCTTCTGTCTCGCCTGCTCTGCAAGGTAGTCCTTGCAGTTCCTCTTCTAATTTCCACCTTGGCCATAGTGGAAGTATTATTCTTTGTCCTTTCCAAATTATTTCTTAGCAACCTTTGTCTTACCTGATCTTTCTTTGCCCTTGCCCTTCTTAAGGGTCTTGCTGGCCTTCCTTTTCTTTTTTATCACCAATATAGAGAACTAGCTTCTCCTTCTTGATGGCACTCTCAACTTCCCTCAACATATTGAGGAGCTCAGGGAGAGTCGCCTCAAACTTACTCATATTAAAATTTATGATAAACTGAGAAAAGGAATCTGGTGGGGACTAAAGTATAGGATCAACGCATAGGTTATCCTCTAAGACTATTCCTAGACCTATGAGTTTCTCGATCCACTCTTCATCTTTAGGACATGATTCTCAACCGATGTCCCTTCTGTCATCCTAGCTTTGAAGAGTTTCTTAGATATCTCATATCTTTGAGTTCTTCCCTGTTTCTCAAATAGTTGGCGGAGATGAAAAAGGATAGAATTTACATTCATGCTCTCATGTTGCCTTTGTAACATAGGAGTCATGGAGGCCAACATGTAATATTTTGCCAATGTAGAATCATCTATATACTTCACATAGCGAGTTATCTCATCCTCGCTTACCCCTTCTTCCAGCGTGGGCAGAATTGTATCAAGGACATATGAGATTTCCTCCGTCGTGAGAACAATTCTCAAATTGCAGAGCCAATCTGTATAGTTTGGACCAGTGAGGCATTTGGCATCAAGTATACCACGTAAGGTGTTTATGAGCGACATGTTTATGATAAAATAAGATATAGCAAAAATAAATAATATACAGATTTTATAGAAAATACTAATTAAGATATGGACTTCTATCCTAGTGAATCACGCGACACTCTTGACACGTGAGACAGAAGTCTCCGGCAGACTCTTAATGGGGATCGAGATCCAATTGGCATCTTAGTGTAACCTCGAGGGACTCGACCAATTACACTAAGCCTAAAGGTAGGCAACTCTTGCTAATCATAACTCATTGTGATTCCCATCATATTCGGCCTCCGAATCATCATGGTCTCGAGGGACTCGACCAACCATAATATTCAGTTAAGTCATCACTATCGTTACAAGATGAGTCTGATTTGATGATATGCCCTCAAGGGACTCGACCAAGCATACTATGTCCTCAGGTCACCGATGATATCTCTATGTTGTAGGCAAGAACTCGATCATGTAGATAGGTGAGCCTCGAGGGACTCGACCAACTCAACCTATGTCGTGATTCAATTTCTTCCTATAACGATGGAATACCACGTGGGTCAATCTTATTGCCTCATGCTTACCGACTTAATATTATCATAGGAGGGGTTTTTGTTTCATATCGGTCTCCTAATATATCGTGTCATATATATATTTAATATATATCTACATTGCATGCAAATATATATACATATATCTAGTAGGTGTATAACACATCACATATGCAAGCCACACCAGATGATCATTAGCCATCACCTAATATGTATGATTAAGCCCGAGCCAATGGGCCTAATCACTCACAATATGATCTCTGTGTGCATTGGCGCATCTTTATGCCCTGTGATTGTTGATCTCATCACCATCGGTTCCGTTGGATCGTCACATCACTATGCATCGTGATCTCCCGCCATGGCATCGTGGGTCCCGCTGTAACCATCATGCTCCCGCTATGCCTCTCTGTGTGATTACAAATAATCATAAGCACACAGACCCAACAATAAACGAGAAAAAATGCAGGCTCGTAGGCCCCAATAATAACAATAATCACAATTACACATACATCACATGTACATCACATTATATATAGGATTACTAGATATATATAATAATTAATTAAACTATTTAATTAATTATTTTTCTAGAAATCAGGACATGCTTAGAATTTTTAGAATTGTCAAGGGTATTTTCATAATTCTATATAAGAGGACACTCCTCGAAATTTCGAGAATGGTCAACGAAATTTTTGTAATTCTTTATAAGAGGACAGTCCTCGAAATTTCTAGAATTGTTGAGGGCATTTTTGAATTTCTATACATGAGGACAATCCTCAAATTTTTAGAATTATTGAGGGTGTTTTCGGTATTCTAGATGAGAGGACAGTCCTCGAAATTTTCAAAAATATTAAGGGCATTTAAGAAATTCTATATAAAAGGGACAGAGTTAGAATTTCTCAAATTCTAAGCAAAAAGATGCCCTAGCCCTCCTTCACCTTCACTACGTCGTTGCCTTGTGCAACAGCTTACGATCGACACCACCACAGCCTGTTGGCGGGGTGACTGACCATGCCGCGGTGGCCGCCCCTACGAGGTTGCCCTTATGGGCCCCGCCCCCGGCCGTGACCAACCACCTGCATATAAAGATGCATGTGGCTACCCTCCCCACAGACCTACTTTGCCAATCACTACAACAAGCGTATAACAGTTCTACACGATTCAATCTCATCACACGCAGTTTAAAATTAATTTTTCGCACGAAAACCTTAGCTCTGATACCACTATTGGGAAAACTCAGCGAGTGCATCACATGCACAGTGGAAATCAAAACAAAAACTGGTTTCCCACGCAGATCAAATTGTCGTGCAAAAGATTGGGGTCGTGAGAAAAACTATAAAAATCAAAAAACTGCGATGTGTGATAGATTGATTTTACCTAGGGAGATCGTATATCCTTGTATTCCAGATCTGAATGGATAAGATGAAGGAGGTCAAGCGTCATCCTCTCTAACGGTATCCACTCGATGGATCTCTACAGCACAACTCCTCCAATCTGATCTTGCAACTCTCACTCAGAGGGAGGGAGGAGAATAGGAGGTGGTGGCTAAAGCTGCAGCCTATCAACCATGAGTCTCCCCTCCTATTTATAGAGAGCTACCAAAAACCCTAAGGCTCTTGCCTTAGTGGGTATTGGATCTCCATCTAATAACCCACTATTGGATCTCCACCTTATATTATTGGATCTCTATCCAATAATCTCCTTAGGCCTTTAATTGGGCCTTAAGCAAGGAGCCCATCAGTATATGGTCTCGTTAAATGAGAATATGTACTAATTGGATCTTCATCCAATCCTCTATTCACTGAAGTATCCACTATATGTGTGTGACCCTCTAGGCTCGATACCGAGTTGGCCGTAAGTCACTCCCATCAGAACTCCTTCTGATATAGTGAATTATTATCCTCATAATAATTCACTCGATTCATCGACTATGGACGTACTAGGCCACTACACCATAGTCCCCAAACGATACAGGGGGATGGAATCCGTCGGACTTATCTATCCACAGTTACTATATATCTATAATCCCTCATCCATATAATATCCCAGAGACCGTATATTGGACATGGTACTATCAGGTCACATACAGAATCAGTTTGTCTTGCTCTAATCAGATTCTACTGGAGAACTCCTTCTCTCTTAATCCGAATAACCCTGGCCAGGGATTTGTTTGAGTAAGCACAAATGAGATATTCCTCTTGTGATACCGAGAGTGGATGATCCTCTATTGACACTCAATTATCTTCATAAGGTTGGATACCAATCCCGATAACCAGTTGTACCAAATCTGGAGCTTTCTAAACCTGTAAGTCTGGTGTCAAAGAAAAGAATACTTATACAAGATATCCTTGGTGTCTCAAGTCTAAGGACCAGATACACAACTAGGACTATGGAATCACTGTGTGACATTAGGTATCATTATCCATATAGTATTCCATAAGCGGATCAATCAGTAAACTCATTCACTAATGAGCACTTGTACTATATCCTTAGTGTCTTCATACAAGTGGCTATGAGACGAGCTATTCCATCATATGGACGGATATATAGTACATTAGTCTATCCGGTTATTCGAGAGGTTATCTCGATGTCCCTCTCGAATAACCTATAACCAAGATTATTTAATATTTATGTTTAAAGGTGAATCGATCTCATTATCGTGATCTCATCATGATTCGATTCCCATTACACAGAACCAAAGACATCACAATATATATGCAACAAATAATATAATATGAGAATATACTAATATTAATCATAAGCAAAAAATCACACAGTGTGCCACACGTGCCATCACTCACGTGACTGGCTTGCAGGGCACCTGTAACCAGTAATTTGATCTTCACCCATTAAAGGAAGATTAATAGTGGAAGCCGATGGTCTCAACGCAGGAGGAATCGAGAAGTAGACGTAGGTCACGAGATCGAACCACTATAAAATCGGTTTGCTTCCTCTTATTTGCTCTTTAACTTTATTATTCTATTATTTAACTATCTATTATCTTTGCTTACACTATTATAAACATCTCTACACTTAAACACATTTTCGATACAATTTTCATTGAGCAAATTTTTCAAATCGACGAAGATTTCTCATTGGCACTAATTCACCCCCTCTCTTAGTGTCCCTTTGATCCTAACAATTGGTATTAGAGTAGCGTTTCTCTTTATTTGGCTTAAAATCTAAATAATATGGCTTTTATTGGTAATCAAGAGAGATTTTTTATCATAAGTCCTCCTATGTTCAATGGGACGGACTACATATCTTGAAAAATTCGAATGTATATCTTTTTTATTTCGATAAATTTTGATTTATAGTGTATTGTTGAGAAAGATTTTCAAAAGTCATCCAATCCAATAAATGATTGGAATTATTATGAAAAATAAATATTTTCTTTAAATGCCAATGCTATGAATGTCTTATATTCTGCTATCAATAAAAATGAATTTGATCAAATTTTCTCTTGTGATTCGACTTTTGAAATTTGGCATACATTTGAATTAACATATGAAAGCACACTAAATCTAAATGAATCATTAAATGAAATATCTTAAAAAAATAAACAAGAAGAATACATCCCTAAGAGCAAGAAAATTTTGACATTGAGAACCCAAAAACACCACTTTCCAAAGAACAGGAAGGAATTATAACTAAAGAGAACATATTACTCCTCGAGTGAAATCTCGATTGATGAGAACCTTGGACATGAACTCTTGACAAGAGAACAAAAAAATTTAATGAATATAAATAAAAAATTTAAAATGAACAAAACCTGCTATGATGAACGCAAGAAACTATGGTGCACCAAAGATGAAAAGCACAATTAAGAAGAAGTGGAAGATCTCATGCTCGTGGCCAACCACAATGAGGTAAGTAACTCACTCGAAAGCTCTTTTACTTTTAATGAGTTATTACTTTCTTTCCATAAGCTTTATGATGAATTTAGAAAGATTAGAAAATCCTATAAATTACTTAAGGAAGAGTATGCATCATTATTTAGTAAACTTGATGAAATGCATGAAGTAGCACCATCACACAATACATGCACCAAACATGAAACCTTGCATGATACTTTACCATTATACAATTTTTGCTCTAAACGTGAAATGCTAGATGATGTTAAAAAGGAAAATATTATGCTTAAACAAATGTTACAAAAATTTGAAATAGGGAATAAATCCCTTAATATGATCCTTGTGAATAAGGGTCATATTAATAGAAGAAATGGTATAGGCTTTGTTAGTAACACTCTACAAAAGCCAACCATCTTCATTAAAGGACCTACATTATATGTTTTATCTAGAAATAAATATAATTTTTATGGAAGAATTAGACACTCTACTAATAAATGTTCATTTAAAAGGCATAGTCTACGTAAATTAATTTGGGTTTCTAATGGAACCATAAATAACTCAATGCCATTAGTAAAATTAGATAGAGTGTTTCATGAGGGACCCAATGTAAAATGTGTACCTAAACTAAAACCTCTCATATTATAAATTTGTCTCATAATAAGGCTAGGATTACTAAGTAATATTTTGAAAGTAGATGCTCAAGGCATATGACTTGAGATCTAATACTCCTTTAAAGCTCACTAACTTAAGTAATAACTAAAAAAATATTAAAATAAAATTATTATTAATGAATCTTTGGATAACTCATTAATCTTGATTACTCTAACTTTGGTATGCTAAATGAATTAGAAACTTTATCTAAATTCAAATTTATGAAAGAATGATTTTGTATTGATTTACGTGCTTAAATTTGTATATATTATCTTGAGATTAAATGACCAAATATTGAATTTGAACTTGAAAGTCATATACAAAATTATTTTTCTTTAAAAAAAATTTCTTGATAACATGATAGAATCTTACAACATAAAAAAAAATCATTGAATTTTGGTTGAAGAATATCTCAAAGTAATGACTCCACTTAAGATTGATTTACTCATTTGATTTATCTTATCATAACCTTGATTGATAATGCAAAGTTAGAGTATACTAGTATGAAAATAAACTAGAACTAAGGAACCTTAGTTATTATTAATGAAAAATATTTATGTTAAAATTTATGAAAATGGGTTTTTGTTGATGATATATTAGTTTCTATGATTTAAAAGGTATAAAACAACCCTCTTAACTCCCAAAGATATTTATCCAAACAAAAACCTTTTTATATGAGTCTAAAGTTTTTTTTTATCATGGTTATGACTAAATATCTTTCTAAATAAATCATGATTTTTTAAAACACATTTAATGATTGATTTGAATATTATATTAGATAGATTTGAAATAAATAAAACTTTTGAAATAAGTTGTCAACTCCTTGCACTATGTGTAAAGAGTTAGATTCATCTACATGTTAGAATGGAGATTAATTGAATTTATGCTTTAAAGATGTTTTATCATTTTGATGTATTATTGTAATGGCCTTGATAATGTTAAAGAAGTAACTTGAAATATGGGTTGTATGATTAAATAGATATTGTTGAATGATAGAATTTGAGTATAGAACATTATAAAAAGGGGAAGAAAAATCATACTTCATTGTCTAGTATTTTTGAAAATTAAAAATATATTTAATGAAAATGAAATGAGCATGGTAACTCACCCTAAAAATCATTAGAATTGAAATAAATTGAAGTTTTTGTTTGAAAATATTTTATTGCAATGATGTTGATAAAATTTCATTCTTGAAATAAATTTTATAAATTAAAAATAAATCAAAAATAGGATAATTCTTCTTGAAAATATTTTTATCCTATCAACCCTTCAACAAGAGATAAAATGATAACATTATTGTTGAATCTCCTAAACTACAATAATTTGATGATTCGCATATTATATTATTGACTAAGTTTGTAAAATGATTTAAATGTTATAATGATAGTTGTAGGTTAAAATGAGTTATGATTGGATGATGATTTTTGAATTGAAACTTTAAACAAAATTTTTATATTTCTCCTTTTAGTACTTTCAAATATATATATATTTAAAATACACATGACAAGTGCAACTCTCTTCACTAAAGTATAAAAGAGTTAGATACACTTAACAAAGAAATATCATTGAATCAAATATAAACCAAAGATCATGTTTGAAACTATCTTATTGTAATATTTGTGATGATCTATTTTGAAAATTTCTCAATCTCTACCTTATTAAGATTTCAATAAGAGATTGATGCATCTATTCATGATATTTTTTTTTGAAATATCGATTTTGATGATTTGAACTTGAATAATTTATTATCATGATTTTGATAAGTTTAGAAAATAAAGCTTGAAATCCTTATATGAATCAAGTTCATTTGAAGAAGTTTATAAATGAATTATAAGTTTATCTATTTGGAACTATAACATGAATCTAAAACAATGATCTTAATGATTTGAAATCATATATAAAAATTGAGATTCTATATTTTCATATCTCATTTTATAAAATCATGATCCTAATTTCCTGATACTTGTAACTTGATAATTTTCATTAATTGAGATCTTGCTTACAATTAATCTCCTAAAATTTTTATCAAAGAAGAATATTAATTAAAAATAAATAGTGTCTATTGATACTTATGATTTAATTCTTCATGATATGATTTCTTTGTACTCATAGTTATATTTAAAACATGGATGTATTAAAAAATTAAACCATTATATTTCTTGTTGACAATAAAAAAAGGAGGAATCAAAATTAATTGGGTTAGAAGAAAATTTGAACATTGAATGAGGAACAATTGGTTAGAAGAAAATTAGAACTTTCTAAATGCATGCAAAATACTTAATAACAATTTGAGCTTGATTTATAATTATATTTTCTTTTGGAATTCTTGATGCTCATTATCAAATTTATATGAGATAATCTTCAAAATGCATGATTTGATTGATTTGTTGCATTACTTGAAATTTCCATAAGATCAACTAAATTGCATTAGTAGCCCTTAATTTTAGAATTTATATCTATAAAATTTACATATATAAAATTGAGTATTTTTTGACATGATTCTTTTAAGAACCCCCTTATTGATTATACCTTTTTGTTTACAAAAAGGGAGATAAATAAACTAGATTTCTTTCTTTGTGTAATAAATATTTATGATAAATATGTTAACATATGTATTAAACACTCAGTTTTCAAATATCTAATGAATATTTCTTCTTTTTGATAACAAAGGGGGAGAAACAGCATGATTGATGACATGTGATAAATGTTGTGTTTTAAATTTTATCATATAATGAACATTTGTATTGAACAATTATTTCAAAAAGGTATGTTGAATATTTCTCCTTATTAATAAATATTCAAAAATGATAAATATTCAAATGATGGATATTTATGATAAATGCTCATATATGAATTGAACAATTCTCCTTTTTGTTGATGACAAAGGGGAAGAAATGACATAATTGATGACGTAAGAGAAATGTGTATTTTAAAATCTTTGAAATATTTATATGACACTAAGAAAAGATTATTACTCTGAAAATTTTATCATGTATGGTATCATGATTTTTGATATAAAGTGAATGTTTAAAATATTTATTATGTGAAACATATTAATTGAAATTATTTATCTTGTGATATCAAGAAGAATGCTTTGAAAATTTTATTATGTATGGTATCATGAATAGTTAAATTATGAAAATACTATACTTGATTTCAAAAGTGACAGGTTCTTTTGAATTTAAGTTTGTTGTATATATTCTATGGCATATACATAGGGGGAGTTAAGGTTAACTGCATCATCAATTAGTTGTTATCATAAAAAAGAGGGAGATTGTTGAATCTCGAATTTTGATGATGAATCAATTGATGAGTTTTATGATATAACTCATGTGTTAAATAAAGTGATGTAGGATTAACTGCGATGGTAAAAGGGCATTACAATCAGATGTTGGGTCAGAGTCAGGTTCGAGTATCAGGCCAAGGTTCGGATGACGTAGTGGGAGCTCACCGAGAGTTCACCATAGGTCGACCAATGTTTGGATAATGTTATTGGCAACTCACCGAGAGCTCACCAGAGATTTGTCAGGAAGTTTCTCGGGAGTTCACCAGAAGAATGTTCGTCAGGAGTTCACCGGCAGGTTGTTGGGAGCTCACCGAGAGTTTACCAAAGAGACAATTGAACAACGAAGATTATACATTGAGTGTCGTAGTTAGCATCATAATAAGAGTTAGTTTTACTAACTCAATTAAGAGACCATTAAGCCTTAATTGGGGTTGATTTGGACTCATTATAAAAGTCATTTCAGCAATCCAAGATCAAATAAGGCACGGTCTTCGAAGACAATCTCCAAGATGATACAGTCTTCGAAGGTGTGTCAGGTGATTGAACCGCTTAGACTGGGTAGTGAAACCGCCCAAACACAGTCTCCGAGACTATTAGGCGATTGAATTGCCCAGAACATAGTCTCCTAGACTATAAGGCTACTAAACCGACAAGAACATAGTCTTTGAGACTAGCACCTTGGGATCACTTCAAATTTTATTTTTGGTTTCACTTTTGAAGTCATTTGGGGCCTATAAATACCCCGCCATTTCTTGCCTGAGGTATGTAAGCAATTAAGAGCAAAAATCTTATGAAAATGCTATTGTAATTGAGAGTTTCTCCTCATTTCATCTTATGTAATTTTTTATTTAAGAGAGAGCTTTGAGTCTTGTAAAGGTTATCTCCTAAACCTGTAAAAGGAGAATAGAGTTGTAAGAGGATAATTGATCTTCATCCATTGAGGGAAAATTAGTAGTGGAAGCCGGTGGTCTCAATGGAGGAGGAATCAGGAAGTGGACGTAGGTCATGAGACCGAACCACTATAAAATTGGTTTGCTTCCTCTTCTTTGCTCTTTAACTTCATTTCTTTGTTATTTAACTAGCAATTATCTTTACTTGCACTACTACAAATATCTCTACACTTAAATGCATTTCTGATATGATTTTCATTGAGCAAATTTTTTAAATCAATGAAGATTTCTTCTTATCAGCACTAATTCACACACCCCTCTTAGTGCCGCTGCTTTGATCCTAAGATAAAGTTTATATAAAATAGCTTTGTCTACATAAGCCGTTGACTAAAGCTTGAAGCCTCTTAGAGCATTCGAGAAGATTGCACTCCACCTTAGGGTGGTATGGGCTCACTCCATCTAACTCATCTCCAAGAGTAGGCAAACTAAAATGTAGTCATGCCTACATATGTTGTAAACTAAGACGCCATACTATAGTAAATAAATAATAAAATACAATGTCTAGACAGTCCTAGACTACTTGTGACTATATCACATTATAAAAGTTTTGCACCACTGAATACATTCCATTCTTCATCATCATTCCTGATATCATTATCTAATAGTAAAATTGAATCTGACGAAATAATGTCCATTCCTAATATATTAGCCCATGGGAAGTCATACAAATATGGTTTCACAAAAAAACGTAATGGTCATTAACTTTGCGTGAAGTCAAGATTCACGATTTTTTGTGCACCATCTCGGAATTCAAAATACTACCCATTCCGAACGTATTAACCTATGGGAAGTCATACAAGTATGGTTTCATAAAAAAACGTCTTAACAGTCATAAACTTCGCACAAAGTCAAAGCTCGTTCAATTTTTCATGCACGAGCATAGTTTCACAACTTATTAGATTATGGGAAGTTGTACGAGCATGGTTTCATAAAAAAATGTGATGATCAGAAACTTCGTGCAATGTTCCAGAAATTCAAAATACTACCCATTCCCAATATATTAGCCCATGGGAAGTCGCACATAGTTTCACAAAAAATATGACAGTCATAAACTTTGTGTGAAGTCTTGGTTTGATCAATTTTTCACACACTACTCGAAAATTCAAAATACTACTCATTCCTAATGTATTAGCCCATGGGAAGTCGTACCAGCATGGTTTGATGAAAAAAAGTGATGGTCAAAAACTTTGCACAAAGTCGAGGTTCGATCAATTTTTCGTGCACCATCTCGAAAATTTAAAATACTACCCATTCCAAATGTATTAACACATGGTAAGTCGTACACTCATAATTTTATGAAAAAGCATGTCGGTCATAAACTTTATGTAAAGTTAAGATTCGTTCGGCCTATGAAGGACGATGGCGCTTCCCTTGGGTGCTTCTCCCTAGGCCTCTCATGCCTCTTCCCTCAGGCATCACATCCTCCCTAGCACTCGCGACTACGATCAATCCGGGGACAACGTCTCTCTTATCGAACGAAGGGTGACAAGCTTCTCCCTAGGGCAAGCGACTGCAGCATCGGCTGCGATTGGGGTTAGGCGACAATAATTTCTTCGTAAGGCATGGGAAGGCCGACAGTTGCTTCTCCCTAAGGCGATCAGTGTGAGGACGATAGCTGCTTCTCCCTTGGGCTTTTTCGCCCTGGCCTCATGCCTCTGACCTTGGGCATCACGTCCTCCCTAGCGCTCATGACTACACTTGGCATTGGGGAAGGTGTCTCCTTACCAAATGAAGGGCGATGAGGTTCTCCATAGGGCAGGTGATTAGAGCGCTAGCTACGATCGATGCTAGGGTGATGGTGGTTTCTCCCTAAGGTGTGGGAAGGGCAGGGGCTGCTTCTCCCTAAGGCGATCGATGCGGGGACGACGACTGCTTCACCCTAGGGCAAGTCTATGGTGATGGCTGCTTTATCTACGGTTATGGCTGCTTCTTCCTAGAGCCAGTGATGGTCCCTTGGCTTTTTCTTCCTCAGGCGATGACAGTCCCTAGGGCGAGCGATAGTCCCTAGGGCGAGAGATGATGGTGGCAGGCCCTCCCCACCATATAGGTGAGTGACCCGACGATAAGACACTTTGTCATTACCACTCAAGTTGCTCCTCTGCTACCTTCTGCTGGTTACAGGTGCCCTGTAAGCTAATCATATGAGCGATGGCACATATGACACGCTACATAATCTATTTTATATTATTATTTATTAACATATTTTTATATTATATTATCTATTAAATATATATATATATATATATATATATATTGATGTCCTTGGTTCTGTGTAATAGGAATTGAATCATAATGAGATCACGATAATGAGACTGGATCACCTTTAAACAAAGATCTTAAATAATCCCGATCATAGGTTGGTAGAGAGAGACATCGAGATTGTCAGATAGACCGGTGTGCTGTATACCTGTCCATATGATGGAGGTGGCTGGTCTCATAGCCACTTGTGTGGAGACACTAAGGATACAGTACAGGTTCTCATTGGAGAATGAGTTCACTGATTGATCCGCTTACAGAATGTTATATAGTTAATGATACCTAACATCAAACAGTGGTTCTGTAGTCTCAGTTGTGTATATAGTCCTTAGACTTGAGACACCAAAGATGTCTTATTTGAGTATTCCTCTCTTTGACGTCAGACTTATAGGTTTGGAAAGTTCCAAATATGGTACAACCGGTTATCGGGATTGGTAGCCAACTTTACGAAAGCTATTGAGTGTCAATAGAGAGGAACATCATGAGAGGAATATCAATCTTACAAAAGTTCCATATCCACTCTTGGTATCATGAGAGGAATATCTCGTATGCTCTCGCTTAGATAAATCCCAGATCAGATTGGTCAGATTGATAGAGGAGTTCTTTGGGGGAATCTGATTAGACCAAGACTTAGACAGATTCCGTTTGTGGCCTGATTAGTACCATGCCCGGTATACGGTCTTTCGAATATTAGATGAATGAGGGATTATAGATATATGATAACTGAGGACAGATAGGTCCAATGGATAAAATCACCTGTATCGTCTGGGACTATGGTATAGTGGCCTAGTACGTCTATAGTCGATGAGTTGAGTAAATTATTATGAGATATTAATTTACTGAGTTAGAAGAAGTTCTTGTTAGGATCAATTGAGACTAAGAGAGGGGGGTGAATTAGTGTAAGTGTAAATTTTCAGTTTAGATAAAAACTTTTCGATTAAACCAAGATAGGAAATCTAAAGCTTTTCATTCTTAGTGAAATAAGTGAGTGATTAAACGAAAGTTGCTAAGAAAACCGAAAAGATAAGTAATGTTTGAAGAAAAGAACTTATCATGGAAACCTTGTTTTTAGAGAGTTGAGTTAAATTGGAAGCGTCAATACAAAAATATGTAAATAATGAAAGCAAGGAAACACTTATAAGTTTTATAGTGGTTCAGCACCAATGGCCCTACGTCCACTCCCGAGTCCTCCTTATTAAGGCACATCGGTGTCCACTACCGATCTTCTTTGGGTGAAGACTAAACCCTTACACTTTGCTTACAAGAGAGACTTTGAGAAAATTTCTAACTCTAAGCTCTCTCTTTTCCCTTTTCTTTTTCTTAATCACACCCAATTTCTTTTTCACATAGTTTAATTGTCCAAAAAGAGTTCTTGTGAATGCAAGAATACTTGGGGGATTTATAGACCCCAAGTAGCTTCAGAAATTAGAGCCAAAAATCAAATATACCTTAAAAAACCAGGTACGGGCGATTTACCCATCGACCTAGGTGGCTCAACTGCCCGAACATCAGGGTACGGGCGGTTTACCTGTCGGCCCTAGGCGGGTCAACTGCTAAAAGTACCCAGATTCTTGGGTATAGGTGATTCAACCACCCAGCCTAGGTGGGTCAACCATTGTTAGCCACTCGAAAGCCTACGCGGCAGCGGTACACCCGTCGCTCACCGGCGGTTTACCCATCGGATTTCGAAAAGTGGTTCCCTCCACTTTTCGAATTCTGACTTGAACTTGATGTTAACCAACCTTCTGGTCAACCAATTAAGCTCAACTTGAGCTCAATTAAACCCCAATAGTGTACCTAGTTGCCTTATTGAGTTGATTTAGATTTCATCCAAATCCAACTCAATTAGGACTCACTTCTAACTATGACTCAATGATTACAACGCTTAAAGACCATAAGCTTAAACTAAGACCCAATTTCCACCAATCTGGTAACCTCTGTCATTCTAGTGGCAGGTTATCCGGTCTTCTTCCGGTGATCTCCTGCCATGCTCCCAGCAAGCTTCCCGATCCCTTCGGTGAATCTCCTAGCAAACTCCCGGTGAGGTCCCACTGTATCGTCCAAACACAGCCCGATACCTAAGCTTGATCTTAGCCCATTATATGGTTATAACTTCATTGCTTCTGTCATAATTAGACCTACAAATCTTCCTCTAACATATATGTTGAATAATCACTCATCAATTGATCTCATCATCAAAATCCGAGATTCAACAATCTCCCCCTTTTTTATGATGACAATCAATTGATGATGGGAGTTAATCCTAACTCCCCCTAAATTTATGCCATGATAAAAAGGACTTAAATTCAAGAGAATCACTCACTCTTGAATTCAAGTGAATTAAGACAATCAATACTTCAAGCAAATCATATTTCACGAATAGCAATGAGACTTGCATATATCAATAATAATTTGCTTTTAAAGTATCAAGTCATCAATGCATCAAGGATTTTCATGAATTTCAAATATTTAAAAAATTTTCTCAAGTCATTAATACGTCAAGGATTTTCATGAATTTTATATATTTAAAAATTTTCCCTTAAATTATGACATAAATCATTAACATCCATTTGAGTACACAAGTCAACATCCATTTCTCCCCATTTGTCATCAACAAAAATATGAAATGTGGGGCTAAAATAAGTTTTAGCTCCCCCTTTTTAAAATATGATATGATTCATAAAAAATTTTCTTCCTCCTATGAAAAAAAAAAGAAAGAAAACAAGGGAGGAGTTGTAAAACATCATTAAGAAGAGCTTTCAATTTTATAAAGGTAAAATTTTGAAAATAAGTTCAAAAATCATTTAGAAATAAAACCATTTAGAAAATCACTTTTAACATCCATTTGAAACAACTTAAAATTTAAAAAAAAAGTAAAGTCAAAGAGCATCCTAATAGCTTCAAGTCTAGCCACAGGAGCGAAGGTTTCATCATAATGGATTCCTTCTTCTTGGTTGAAACATTTGGCTACTAATCTAGCATTGTTTCTAATCACGATATCATTTTCATCTTGTTTATTTCTAAATACCCATTTAGTATCAATCACTAAATGGTCATTAGGTCTAGGAACAATCTCTCATACCTTATTTCTTTCAAATTGATTAAGCTCTTCATACATTGCATTAACCCAAGAATCATCTCTTAGGGTCTCATCAATATACTTTGGCTTGATTTGAGAAAGAAACGCGGTATTTGCATAAAAAATTTTAACGGAAGACCGAGTTTGAATTTTTTTTTATGTTTCTCCTATTATAAGCTCCTTAGGATGATCAATCATATACTTCCATTCCTTTGGTAAGGTATTGGAAGTAGATACGATACATCCAAGTTACTTTTAGGAGTGTTATCTTTTAAATTCAAAGTATCAAAATCAATTTCATCATCAAAATCAATCTTCTTAAATTCAGAAAGCTCATTAAAAACAATATGAATGGATTCTTCTATTACTAATGTTCTTTTATTAAAAACACGATAAGCTTTTGAAAAGAAGAATAACCTAGAAAAATATTTTCATCGGATTTTGCATCAAATTTACCTAAAGCAACCTTTTCATTTAAAATAAAACATTTACAACTAAATATTTTAAAATAATAAATATTGGGCTTTTTACCATTCCACAATTCATAAGGAGTTTTAGTGAGTAATGGTCTTACTAGAACCCTATTTAAAACATAGCATATCATATTAACGGCTTTGGCCTAAAAATATTTGGGAAGACTATGTTCATTCAATATTGTTCTAGCCATTTCTTATAAGCTCCTATTTTTTTCTTTCTACTACTCTATTTTGTTGTGGATTTATTGGAGTAGAGAAGTTATGGATATATCCATTTGAATCAAAAAAATTTTAAAAATTATTATTTTAAAATTCTCCATCATGATCACTTCGTATTGAAGAAATCATGCATCCTTTTTTATTTTGAATAACTTTACAAAATTTTGTAAAATATTTAAATGTATCACTTTTATGTGCCAAGAAATAAGTCCAAGCATATCTACTAAAGTCATCTACTAAAACAAATGCATATTTGTTACCACCTAAACTTGTAATGTCAATTGGTCCAAATAGATCCATATGGATCAATTGAAGTGGTCTAAAAGTGCTAATTTAATTTTTCAACTTAAAGCTACTATTTATTTATTTCCTAATTGACAAGTGTCACATACTTTGTCTTTGATAAACTTAAGATTAGGTAAACCTCTTCATAGTTCCTTGGTAGATATTTGGTTTAAAATGACCTAATTTTTCATGTCAAATCCAACCATCATCATTTAAAGCTGATAAATAAGATTTATCATAAAATTTTTCAATATCTATAGTGTATACATTGTTGTTTCTCAAGACAATCAAGGATTTGTTTTTGTGTGGCAATTCAATTATGCAAGCATTAGGTTGAAATTTAATCACATATCCTTTATTACATAATTGACTAATGTTAAACAAGTTATGTTTCAAGCTATCAACTAACAACACATCTTCAATCAAGAGGTTTGATGTGTTACCTATTATTCTTTTTCCCATTATTTTACCCTTATTGTTGTTTCCAAATGTAACAACTCATTCACTTAAGCTAGTGAGCTTAGAAAAATAAGATGGATCTCTGGTCATATACCTTGAGCATCTACTATCAAGATACTATTTTGGTGCTCCTAGCTTTAGTTTGGAGATAAACCTACAAGAAGGATATATTTGATTTAGGCACCCATTTTATATTAGGTCCTCCGTAAAGAACTCTTTCTTTCTTTTATACTTAATTTTTATTGTATAAGGTTTTCTTTAGAACCCATACTAGTTGATGTGGACTATATTTTCGAAATAGGCATTTATTTGCCTTATATCCTAATTTACCATAAAAATTACATATAATTCTTGGTGGCATGTTTAATGTAGGTCCTCTTACAAACATGGTTGCTTTTATTGGATATTTATTATCAACAAAGCCTATGCCATTTTTTTTATTAATATGACCCTTATTTGTAAGGATCATATTTAGGGATTTGTTCCCTATTTCAAATTTTTCTAGTGTGGTTTTAAGCATGATATTCTCTTCTTTAACCTTATTTAGCAAATCACACTTAGAACATGGTTTATGTGAAACTAATGAATCATGTATTTCGTAAAGTCTTTTAACTAATAAATCATGATCAACTTTAAACAATTTAAAAGACTTGCTAAGTTTTTTTAACTCATTGAATAAATCATGAAATATATTTAATAATTCTAAAAAAAATATTTAAAGGCTCACTAACCTCATCTTCGATCTCCATTAAGTCATAATTAGCCACTTTTTTGGAGTTGTCTTCTTATCCGAAGAGCTCAATTCATCCCAAGTAGCTAAAAGTGATTTTTGTTTTAGTGTTGGCTTCTTCTTCAAATGAGGACATTCATTCTTGAAATGTCCCAATTTTTTGCATTCACAGCAAATGGCATTGTTCTTCTTCAGTTCTTTTTTGTTTTTATAGTTCTTGTTCCTTTTTATATTTTTTTAAATTTTCTTGATAACAAAGCAACATCATGGTCCTCCTCACTTGAGGATTCACTCAAGTTATTTGTTGTCTAAAGTACTACATCCTTTAAGTTCTTTGGAAGGGGTTCATCAAGCTCATCATGAGCTTTACAATTTAATTCATATATCATAAGAGAGCCAATCAATTCTTTAAAAGGCAAGTTATTTAAGCCTTTGGCCTCTTGAATAGCTGTTACTTTAGGATCCCAATTTTTCGGTAAAGATCTCAAAATCTTACTAACTAATTCAAAATTTAAAAAATATTTTCCAAGTACTTTTAGGCCATTGACGATATCCATAAAACGGATGTATATGTCTCTAATGGACTCACTTGGTTTCATTCGAAATAGCTCATAGTTATGAACTAAAATATTTATCTTAGATTATTTTACTCTATGAGTCCCCTCGTGTGTTATTTCTAGAGTGTGCCAAATATCAATGGTCGATTCACAAATAGAAACACGATTAAACTCATTCTTATCAAAAGCACAAAACAAGGCATTCATAGCCTAGGCATTTAAAGAAAAATTCTTTCTTTCCAAATCATTTAGTTTATTTATTGGCATAGAAGATTTTTCAAATCCATTCTCAACAATACTCCATAGATCAAGGTCCAAAAAGATAAGAAAAATATGCATCCTTGTCTTTCAATACATGTAATCTGTCCCATTGAATATGGTAGGACGTGAGATCGAATATCCCTCATTCATGCCAAAATAAGTCATTTACTCAAGTGGGTGTTAATCCAAAGAGTAAATATCTTACTTTAATACCAATTGTTAAGATCAATTGACACTAAGAGGGGACGAGTGAATTAGTGCAAGTATAAATTTTCAGTTTAGATGAAAACTTTTCGATTGCTAAGAAAACCGGAAAGATAAGCAATATCTAAAGAAAAGAACTTATCATGGAAACTTTGCTTTCAAAGAGTTGAGTTAAATCGAAAGCGTCAATACAAAAATATGTAAACAATGAAAGCAAGAAAATACTCATAATTTTTATAATGGTTCGGCGCCAATGGCCTACGTCCACTCCCAAGTCCTCCTTCTTGAGGCACACAGGCATCCACTAACGATCTTCTTTGGGTGAACACCAAACCTTTACACTTTGCTTACAAGGGAGACTTTGAGAAAATTTCTAACTTTAAGCTCTCTCCTTCCTTTTTCTTTTTCTTATAAATCACACTCAATTTCTTTTTCACAGAGTTTAATTGCCCAAAAAGAGTTGTTGTGAATGCAAGAATACTTAGGGTGTTTATAGACCCCAAATAGCTTCAGAAATTGGAGCCAAAAATCAAATATACTTAGAAAAACTAGGTACTGGTGGTTTACCCATCGACCTGGGCAACTCAACCACCCGAACATCAGGGTACAGGTGGTTTACCCATCGGCCCTATGTCACGGACAATAATGTAAACAAGGTATTCGATGAAATGCTTGTGTTAGTCCGTGTCCTTCGGTTTAGGTACATATCTTGTACAACAAGAAGCGGGCTTGCAGTAGGCTTAGCAGCCCTAGTTTGATTTGCTTTATGGCTAAGTTTGGCTTATAAATACAAGTGTGTCTTATAAGCACTTGTGGGGACATCGGTCTGTAATGGACCATTATCCTTTGTGTGCAACCTCTCTGAGTTTGTATGTCCATGGGTGTAATTTGTATTTTGGCTTTATAAAGTGTTTTCTTGAGCAGTTACTTGTGGATCCCGTGGGAATTGCTTCTTCTGGCCCATTTTCTCTTTTTTGTGAGTCTATGGGACGTTAGGAGATCTCGGGGAGGGCTGACTGCGGACGGACACGCATGGGTGCCGCAGCTTAGGTAAAATCAGCTAAGCCCGTGACATTGTGGTATCAGAGCAGGACAAGCACACGCAAAAACACTTGCTATACAAACGTGGGGGACCTAGCTAGGTTGTGTGGAGGACAGCCAGCACGCGCAACTATTTGGGGAAAATGGACATTGAGATGTAGGGAAAGGAGTCGCTCAGAGGAGCGGGCATCCTGGTTTGGCATTCAAGAAATAGCCAACCCCTTTACGCGAAAGGCACCACGAGGACAAGCAAGCGAAGAAGAATGCATAGCACACAAAGATTGGGATGGTTGAGTTTGAGCTATAGCTTGACGTTGGCAACCAAACTTGATGGTGCTCAAGGCAAAGAGGGGCGCTTGGTGAAAGATGAGAACGTGCAAGGTGGGAGGTGTTGTGTAACGACCGAAAGAGTTGTGCAAAGCTCACAAAGGTGAGGGGAATTGCTAACTTGAAGGATTTGAAACTCATGCAAGGGCTTGTACACGGATGACAGAGTGTTCATGGTCATCCCAAGGCGCGATTAGAACTCGGTGCCATGGAGCATTAGAACTTTCTCTTCGACATGGAAAGGATATGTCCGTAGGCGGCTGAATGTGCAACAAGTTCAGCATATTGCTAGACCTTGAAGGGTGCAGTGGAGACTGTATTGGAGAAGAGTCGCAATCTAGCAAGTACATTTGTAGGGGCAGAACAAAGCGCAAGTTCAGTAAGACGGAGTAGTCCAAAGGGGATGAGGGTCTCCAAAACTTCCAGTGGGAAGTATGTAAAGAGAAAAGTTGCTCCAGCAGGACAGATATACAGGAGGGATAAGTCCTAGTTCTCTTGTAGGAGAATCATGTGCAACGGATTGCACATATTGAGGAAGAGTTCCTCAAGGCTATATCTCCACAAAGCTCAATGGACCGAGTGAGCGACGAAGAGTTGTCGTATGATCTCAAAGGAGGTAATGCATTAGTGGATACATTTCGAGATCAAGTGGGGGAGCAATCCAAGGCAACATCATATGAAGGCACACTTAGAGTCGATGCAGAAATCGAACTCAACAGAGGGCTGACCCGTGGAATGGTGGACGTGAGGGCCATTATCAACTCAGTGCAAATCGAGGAGCAGAGTGTCTTGGGTGGAACTCGGTGAAGTATCCAAGCCGCATGAAGGGAGTCGACATAGAAGATGGAACATGGAGCGGAGGCACGGAGCTTTCCTTGGACAGAGGTCAAGGGCATGAACTCTTGTAAAGGCAAGAGTGGGATCATGTCGTTCTATGGGTTCTTCATTCTGATGGGACAGACTTATTTTGCATGGTGCCAAAGATGAAGGGAGCTTCAAGGCACATGCAAGCTACCTCAGAGATGCATTTGATGGAGTAACTAAGGTGATTCAACTTGCGAAGGCAAAGTTGGGATCATGAGGCTTTAGTACGGGGCAAGAGGATGCAAAGGTAGGTACTCTTGAAGAATATGCCACGGTGTTGTGGTTCAAGTTGTCAGGAACAAGAGGTGCATAGCAAGATTGTGCTGGTAGAGGATAGAGGCCCAAGATCCAGACAATGGTGCACCAACTCTAGCGAAGTTAGGGGACTTCAGGAGCTCTTAGGCGATGGACTGTCCTAGAGCTATACTTCATCCAGGTGTAACCTAAGAGTGGGGGGGACGAAGGGGAATTGCCAAGGGAGCGAACTAAAAATCGGAGATGGCGGAGGCCCTACGCCACTTTGGTGTACAACACAACAAGAAGAAGGGCTATGGATTCAAGGAGTGAATGTCATAGTACCGTAGAGGCGGGTCTTTGTGTCTGCATCGAAGCTTATATTGGATGAAAGCCTTAGTCATCAGCGTATGGGAGCTGTATACTACCGAGGAAGAAGTCCAAGTGCAAGTACCAGTGAGTCCCATGGAGGGGGACGTGATCATGTGAATGATCAGGAGCTGTTGGGAGCTCCACTTCGATGAACACTGCAACGGCAAGAAAGGTTGTGGATTCAAGGAGTAAATGTCATAGTACCGCAGAGGTGGGTCTTCCGTGTGTATGTATCGAAGCTTGCATCAGATGAAAGCCTTGGTCGTCAGCATATGGGGGCTGTGTACCACCGAGGGAGTAGTCAGATTGCAAGTACCAGTGAGTCCCATGGAGGGGACTTGATTAATCGGAGCAGTTGGAGAGTTAGATTGCTTCAGTGCTCACATTCGCTTAAGGGAGCCCAACAAGTCAGAGGATAAGGCTGAGTAAGCGAACATTGCTACCAAGGAAGCTAAGGAGAACAGAATCGGTGCGAGCCCTGCAACAAGATGGCAAAAACCATGTATGAGAGTTGCAGTCTATCTTTCCATCGACCAAGGAGAACTGCTAGGAGGACACAGTGGTGTCGAAGAAGGTGGTCGAAAGGGGCGAGGAAGCGACGACGAGTCCAGCGAGGCTCAGCTACCCAAAAGAAAAGCGTCGGTTAGAAAGGAGGTGGACTCGGAGGAGCACCACAGTGCCACAGAGGCAGATCTACTGATTGCAAAAGAAGGGATGAAGATGTAAGATAATGGATAATAGTGCTATGGGCTTGGCAATGCCATGGTACCGTAGATGCAGGACTTCCGTAAAGTCATCGATCCCTTGCTCTCATGAAGGGAGAGCATTGGTCGTAAAAGGGGTCGAGGAGGTGGAGAATGCAGAGGCAAACTCTAAGTACCAAGATAGGACAAAAGGGCAAAGGCCAAGAAACTTCATAAGACCGATGTCGATGGGCTTCTCATCAAGATAGCCGAAATTGAGGGACTTCGGGTTGATGCAGGAGTGCTCGACCAAGGAACGAAGTAGGCAGTACATGGTACTGTACCTTTCTACTCAGAGGAGTAGGCGGCAAAGGTGATGGAGAAGACGGTACAATCCCAGAGGCGACCAGATCTATCAAAGACTTACTCCAAGTTGGGGGACTCCAAGTTGGGGTAAACTTTTTACTCTTTTCGGGCAAAACTTCTTGCATTCCAAAAGTTCAATGGCAGTGGGAAGGCAAATCACAGTAGCTAACCCAACACAAGGAGTGCAACCACTTCAAGTACTTCAGAAGTGTGAGCAAAGAGCAGGCGAATGTTAGTACCTAGCTTAATGCATGAAGTACAAACTCGAGGAGGCAAGCGAAATCGAGTAACCTTTGCCAGGCGAAATTGAGTAACCTTTGCCTTCTCAACTCGAGAGAATGGGCGAAACCGAGTACCCCAGTTCTCTTAACTCGAGGAGGTGAGCGAAGCCAAGTAAACTTTTTAATCTTTTCGGGCAAAACTTCTTGCATTCCAGAAGTTCAATAGCAGTGGGAAGGTGCATCACAGTAGCTAACCCAACACAAGGAGTGCAACCACTTCAAGTGCTTCTAAAGTGTGAGCAAAGAGCAGGTGAATGTTAGTACCTAGCTTAATGCATGAAGTACAAACTCGAGGAGGCAAGCGAAATCGAGTAACCTTTGCCAGGCGAAATTGAGTAACCTTTGCCTTCTCAACTCGAGAGAATGGGCGAAACCGAGTACCCCAGTTCTCTTAACTCGAGGAGGTGAGAAAAGCCAAGTAACCTTACCTTCTCAACTACGAAGAGAATAGGTGAAGTCAAGTAGCCCAGTTCTCTTACTTATCCAAGCAGGGGAGCTCTACACAAGTTCAGTGATCCTTCAAAGAAAGCTTATGGAAGACAATGGTTGTCAAATCCTCACGTGACAACTAACAGCGGAAGAAGGTTCAATGGGCAAACATTATGGAGAAAGGACCTTAAAAACTTCAAAGTCTGCGAGGCGATGCTCGTTAAAGCTCCAACAAGCATCCACCCAGTTCAAGCAATATGAGCATACTGCAATATTGGCGCATAATAAGGCAGGTCTTTTCCTTCATCGAGGGATCCGCGAGAACCAACAAGGATCAGTACAACTCAGCCATCCCCACACCGATTCAGTCATTGGTGAGTTGAAGCAGCATGGTGGATCGAGTTCGACTACTCAACAACAGCGGCGGAGAGCGGCTAGGAGCCAAAGGGGCGTATTGCAGCCAAAGCAGAAGATTAAAGATTCAGCAGAATATGAGTAGATGCAGCGTCTACAGTGGCTTCGACGAGGATGTCGAAGGAATAAGTGGGGGAGAATGTCACGAACAACAATGTAAACAAGGTGTTCGATGAAATGCTTGTGTTAGTCTGTGTCCTTCGGTTTAGGTACATATCTTGTACAATAAAAGCGGGCTATGACTTAGCACCCTAGTTTGATTTGCTTTATGGCCAAGTTTGGCTTGTAAATACAAGTATGTCTTATAAGCACTTGTGGGGACTTCGGTTTGTAATGGACCATTATCCTTTGTGTGCAACCTCTCTGAGTTTGTAATGTCCATGGGTGTAATTTGTATTTTAGCTTTATAAAATATTTTCTTGAGCAGTTTCTTATGGATCCCATGGGAATTGCTTCTTCTGGCCCATTTTCTCTTTTTTGTGAGTCTATGGGATGTTAGGAGATCTCGGGGAGGGCTGACATATGCGAACGGACACGCATGGGTGTCGTACGGCTTAGGCAAAATCAGCTAAGCCCATGACACCTAGGCGGGTCAACAGTCGAAAGTACCTAGATTCCTGGGCACGGGCGGTTCAACCGCCCGGCCTGGGTAGGTCAGCCGCCTAAAAGCCTGGGTAGTGGCGGTAAACTCGTCGCTCACCAACAGTTTACTCGTCGAAATTTTCACAAAAGTGATTCCCTCCACTTTTCAAATTCTGGCTTGAACCTGATATTGACCAACCCTTTGGTCAACCAATTGAGCTCAACTTGGCAAACCCCAATAGTGGACCCGGTTGCCTTATTGAGTTGATTTGGATTTCATCCAAATCCAACTCAATTACGACTCACTTCTAACTACGACTCAATGATTACAACGCTTAAAGACTATAAGTTTAAACTAAGACCCAACTTCCACCAATCCGTAACCTCTGGCATTCTTGTGATAAGTCATCTGGTCTTCTTCTGGTGATCTCTCGACGTGCTCCCAGCGAGCTTCCCGATCCCTTTGGCGAATCTCCTAGCAAACTCCCGGTGACGTCCCTCTGCATCGTTCAAACTCGGCTCGATGCCTAAGCTTGATCTTGGCCCATTATCTGGTTGTAACTTTATTACTCCTGTCATAGTTAGACCTGTAAATCTTCCTCTAACACATATGTTAGATAATCATTCATCAATTGATCTCATCATCAAAATCTAAGATTCAATAGTTCTAATAAGTAGGACTCACGGTCAGCTTATTATTGGGCCTAGAGAGTCACACACATATGGTGGATGCTTCAGCGAATAGAGGATTATATATGACTTATCCAATTAGTCTCTATTCTCATTAGATGAGACCCTACATTGATGGACTCCTTGAATGAGGCCCAATTAGAGGCCACAGGAGATTATTTTATAGAGATCCAATAATCCAATTTTAGTGGGTAATTGGATGAAGATCTAACACCCACTAAGGTAAGATCCATTAGGGTTATATGGGTGTCTCTCTATAAATAGGAGGGGAGGCATATAGATAATAGGTTGCACCTTTGGCGCCCCCTCCTATTCTCCTCCCTTCTTTTGTGCAAGAGTTACGAGACTTGGAATTGTAATTAGAGGAGTATTTGTGTAGCAATCCATCATGTGGATACTGCTAGAGAGGAGGATGTTTGACCTCCTTCATCCTTTCCATCTGGTTTTAGAAAAATAAGGATATATAATCTCTCTAAGTAAACAATCTCTCGCATGATACAGTTTTCAATTTTACAGTTGTTTTTAGGCACCAATCTTTGCATGAAGATTTTGATCTATATGGGAAACTAGTTTTATTTTGATCTTCCATTACACATGTGATTTTCCCACTGCACATAAGATGATATACTTCAGTCCCTGCCATATTCCTTTTCTCACTTCATCATGAATTTTAACATGAGCAAGTTTGAGGTGACTCTCCCAAAGCTCATTAATATTTTGAGGGAAGTTGAGAGTGTCATCAAAAAGGAGAAGCCAGTTCTCTATATTGGTGAGACCAAAAAGAAAAAAAAGACCAGTAAGATCCTTAAGAAAGGCAAGGGCAAAGAAAGACCAAGTAAGGCAAAGGTTGCCAAGAAAGACCCAGCAAAGGATAAAGGACAGTCCTTCCACTCTGACAAATATGGGCACTAGAAGAGGAACTATAAGGATTATCTTGCAGACAAGGTGAAACAGAAGCTTGGAGAAGCTTCAGGTATATTCATAATCAGTCTCCACTTGTTAGATTTTCCTAATAACACAGAGGTATTGGATATTGGGAGTGTTTATCATATTTGTAATACATTGCACATTCTAGTAAAACTTAGTAGAATGGCTAGAGGCGAGATGGACCTCAATATGGGCAATGGAGCAATAGTTGCTACAATTACTATTGGAGGTCTCACCCTACATCTGCTTGGTGGAGCTATCATTGTATTGGCTACATGCTATTTTGTTCCCTCTATTGTTAAAAATATTATTTCTATTTCTTGTTTGACAATTAGTGGATATAAATATTTTTTAAAATAATAGTTGTTCAATAATTATGGATTATGAGATTATCACTAGAAGGACCTTGATAAATAGCTTATATATGTTAGATACTTCTCCACACATCATAAATGCAAATACGTCTAATAGGAAATAAGATAAGATGAACAATGCATACTTGTGGCATTGTAGGTTTGGTCATATCTATGAGAAAAGGATTCAAAGGTTGCTAAAAGATGGATACCTAGATCTATTCAACTATGAGTCGTATACAACTTCTGAACCTTGCCTTCATGGAAAGATAACTAACTCTCCTTTTAGTAGAACTAGAGAGAGAGAGACACTGAGCTACTGGAACTCATATATAGTGATGCATGTGGTCCTATCTCGACTTACGCTATAGACGGTTACTCACACTTCATTATATTCACTAATGATTTCTCTAGGTTTGAATATGTGTATCTAATAAAGTACAAGTCCGAGGCCTTTAAGAAATTTAGGGAATATAAGAATCAAGTAGAGAACTAGATTGGAAAGAGTACTAAGACTCTTTGATTAGATCAAGAAGAAGAGTCCTTAAGTACAAAGTTCACCCATTTCCTCAAGGATCATATGATTATATCCCAATGGGCACCTCCTTATATACCTCAGCTCAATAATGTATCAGAAAGGAGGAATCACAGTTGTTGGATATGATACTATCCATGATGAGTTTCACTGACCTACTCATCTCATTCTAGGGATATGCCCTAGAGACTGTAGCTTACCTTCTAAATAGAGTTCTATCAAAATCAGTAATGTCTAAACCATATGAGATATTGAAATGACACAAGCTTGAGGCTATCATACCCACGTTAAAGATACAATCACAACAAGTTGGAATTAAGGATAGAATGGTGCAAGTTCGTGGGATATCCTAAAGAAACTTATGGGTATTATTTCTATCATCCAAAGGACCATAAGGTCTTTGTTGCCAAGAGGGCTGTGTTTCTTTAGAAGGAACACATTTTTGATAGAAACAATGAGAGTGAGATAGAGTTAAGCCAGGTTAGAGAATCTAGCTCAAGCACCATTCTAGAGTCCGAGTCTATTCAAGTACCTAACATACAAGTACTAACTTTATACAGGTCTTGCAGAGTATCTCACCCTCCTAAAAGATATGTGGGATATCTCATAGAAAGGACTCTCAGGATATTGATCCTCAGACCTACAAGAAGGCCTTTATAAGTATAGACTCTGGGAAGTGGCATAAAGCCATAAATTCTGAGATGGATTCTATATACTCCAACAAGGTTTGGAACCTTATGGATGCACTGAGTGTATTGTACCATCGATTGCAAATAGATCTTAAAGAAGAAGATTGGAGTAGATGAAAAGGTGGAGACCTATAAGGCAATATTGGTGGCTAAAGGATATCATCAAAGGCAAGAAGTTGACTATGACAAAACCTTTTCACCTGCAGCCATGCTTAAATCCATCAGAACTCTTTTGGCTATTGCAGCACACTATAACTATGAGATTTGGCAAATAGATGTGAAAACTACATTCCTCAATGGCAACCTTGAGGAGAAGGTGTAATGATACACCCTAAGGGATTTGTATCCAGAGAGAGTCCAGATAAAGTATACAGATTGCTCAGGTCTATCTATGGACTGAAGCAAGCCTCCCGAAGTTGGACCATAAGATTTGATGAGGCAATCAAATCTTATATGTATAGGAATGTAAGTGGAAGCATTATCACCTTCTTAGTGTTGTATATGGATGACATCCTAATCATTGGGAATGATGTAGGAATGCTTTCCACAGTTTAAGTTGGCTATCTAGAAACTTCTTCATGAAGGACTTAGGGGAAGCATCCTATATTTTGGGGATCGAGATCTATAGAGATAGATCCAAGAGGATGCTTGGCATGTCATAGTCCAGTTATATAAACTCTATCATCAAAAGGTTCGACATAGAGAATTCCAAGAGAGGTCTCATACCGATGAGACATGGAATATCACTTTCTAGAATTATATCCCCAAAGATTACTAAAGAAAGGATAGACATGGATAAGATACCCTATGCCTTAGTGATATAGTGCATGCTTTGTGTGTCACGAGTAGGAATCAGGTGGATCCAGGTTTGAAACGCTAGAAAGCAATAAAGTATTTCCTTAAGTACTTGAGAAGGACTAAAGATCTTTTACTAGTATATAGAGAAGGTAGTCTCCAGGTTAAGGGCTACACGGACTTGAGTTTTTAGTCCGACATCGATGATAGCAAGTTGAACTTAAGGTATGTTTTCACCCTGAATGATGGAGCAGTAAGTTGGAAGAGTTTCAAGTAAGATACTATAGCTGACTCGATCACATAGGCGGAATACATTACTGCAGCAAAAGCAGCAAAGAAAAGGGTGTGGATGAAGAAGTACATCATGGATTTAGGAGTCGTACCGAGTAGCGAGGAGCTGATTCTCATAGATTGCGACAACAATGAGGTGATCGCTCAAGCAATGGAATCTAGGTCTCATCAAAAGTCTAAGCACGTTCTGAGGAGGTTTTATTTAATAAGTGAGATTATAGCCCATAAAGATACAGCAATGGAAAGAGTTTCATCCGAAGATAACATTACAGATCCACTGATAAAGTAGTTGGCTCAGATTGTCTTTGAGCATCACAGGGGTCTGATGGGAATCAGACACATAGGTGATTGACTTTAGGTCAAGTGAGAGATTGCTAGTTACAGGTGCCCTACAAGCTAATTCACATGAGTGATGGCATGTGTTGTGTGACACGCTACATAGTATTTTTTTTCATTATTATTTATTGGCATATTTTCATATTATATTATCTGTTGAATATATATATATTGTGATGTACTTGGTTTTGTGTAGTAGGAAACAGATCATGATGAGATTACGATAATGAGATTAATTCAACTTTAACTACAGATCCTAAATAATCCCGGTCATAGGTTACTCGAGAGAGACATCGAGATAATCGAATAGGCCAGTGTGTTGTACACTTGTCTATATAATGGAGGCGGCTAGCCTCATAGCCATTTGTATGGAAACATTAAGGATATATTACAGGTGCTCACTGAAAAATGAGTTCACTAATTGATCTACTTACAAAATGCTATATGGTTAATGATACCCAACGTTAAACAGTGATTCCATAGTCCTAGTTGTGTATCTAGTTCTTAGACTTAAGACACCAAAGATGCCTTATTTTAGTACTCATTTCTTTGACGCCAGACTTATAAGAAGAAAATTTTAGATTTGATATAGTTAGTTATTGGGATTTGTAGCTAATATTATGAAGACAATTGAGTGTCAATAAAGGATTATCCACTCTCGATATCACGAGAGGATTGTCCTTAGTGTGCTTGCTCAAACAAATCCCTGACCATGGTAATTCATTCGAATTGAGAGAGGAGTTCTCCCTGGAGAATCTGATTAGAGCTAGACTCGAATAGACATCGTTATTAAGTACCATGTCCAATATATGATCTTTGGGATATTAGTTAAATGAGAGACTATAGATACATGATAACTGTAGACTGATAGGTCCGATGGATTCGATCCTCCTGTATCATTTAGGGACTATGGCATAATGGCCTAGTACGTCTATAGTCGATGAATGAAGTGAATTATTATGAAGATAATAATTCACTATATCAGAAGGAGTTCTGATGGGAGTGACTCATGGCCAGCTTAGTATCAGGCCTAGAGGGCCACATACATATGGTAGGTGTTTTACCAAATAGAGGATTGGATATGAGTTATCCAATTAGCCCCTATTCTCATTAGATGAGACCTTACATTAATGAGCTCCTTGCATGAGGCCTAATTAGAGGCCAAAGTAGATTATTGGATAGAGATCCAATAATCCAAGGTTAGTGGGTAACTGGATAGAGATCCAATACCCACTAAAATAGGATCCATTAGGGTTATATGGGTGGCTCTTTATAAATAGGAGGGGAGGCACATAGATGATATGATGTATCTTTAGCCGCCGCCTCCTATTCTCCTCCCTCCCTCTACACAAGAGTTGCGGTTTGAAATCCTTCATCCTCTCCATCCAGATTTGAAAAAATAGGGATATACTATCTCCCTAGGTAAATAATCTCTCACATGATGCAGTTTTTTATTTATGGCTTTTTCTGTGTACCAATCTTTGCACAATGATTTTAATCTACATGGGAAAATTGTTTTGTTTTGATCTTCCGCTGCGCATGTAATGCTCCTGCTGAGGTTTCCCAACACCTTCTTCTCGATGGGATGCTCCTCCGACAAACTAGCCTGGAGGTCGGTAGGCTCTAAATCATGACTTTCTGCTCCCATTTCTCGAGATCCTCAACCTTGAAATAGTCTCTTCATGGCTCTAGTTGGAAGTCTAGATCTTCGCTTGGATTTTTTTGCATCAAAAGTCTAGGCTGATCAAAAGATTATTATGTTTGTGACTATTGATTTTGAGAGTTGATTGAGACATGGTCCATGGCGCTTATTGGCTACATGGTTGGTCTCAAAACATCCTTTTTCCTGCTATACTCATTTATTAAGACTCGATGGGAAACATCAGTATTTGATCTTCATATGTTGGAAAATGTTTTCTTTATGTATAAGCTCTACTCTGAAGAAGATTTACAATGGGTCCTTAAAGGATTTTGGACTATCTACGACCATCCAATGATTCTATGATGTTGGGCCCTTGACATTCAATTGGAGTTAAATAGTCTACATTCTATTCCTTTATTGGTATCCTTCCATGATCTTTCATTGCATCTTTAGAGTCATCGTTTTATTATAAAGCTATGTAGCACCTTGGAACAGCCATTATATACCGATAAGGCATTAATTACGCAAACGAGATTTATTTTTGCACAAGCCTGTGTAATGGTTTCTTCTGATAGGATCTACTTAATGAGGTCTTTTTTCATAATCTTGATGGGAACACCCGAAAGATGCATGTCTTATATTCTTAGAAGCCACAACAATGCAGGGTTTGCCTATCTTTTGGTCATGCAAATGGTGCTTTCCAGCAACCACCGAAAAAATCATACAGGTCTATCGATCACGTCAAGAGCCTTAGCATGGAGTTTCTACTGCTATTCCAAGCACTAACAACAATGACAAGCTTCCAATGCCAATAGTGATGGTGGTGGAGAAGACGACTAAGCACTTCAACTCCTCATGTATGTGTTCAAAAGAATTTAATATGGCCTGAGGTATAACTTTTTATTAATGATTCTCATGACACTTATGGTAGAGTATGGGTCTTTTGGCATCCTAATTTTTTTAATGCTTGGTTTATTTATGCTATTGGACAATTCATCTACCTTAAGGCAAAGGACAAGTAGAATGGTTGTCAATTCAATATCACTAGTATTTATGCTTCTAACAGTATCATGATAGAAATGCTCTATGGAGTGATCTGATTAGCATTGCAAATGGTTATCCTAAAGTGCCTTAGATTGTTCTTAGTGACTTCAATATTGTATGGTACACAAATAAAAAAGTGGGGGGTAGAGTACTTTCAAAAAGCCAGCTTCAAAGTTTTAATAATTGCATAAACATGAAATTTGTAGGTGATTGGCTCTCATGGAGTAATCAAGGTGCCGCCCATAGAAAAATTATGGCTTGACCTGATAGATATTTGATTAATTAGGAACAGTTAACAGTTTACCTATATTCACTTCTTGAGTACAATGCTCAACTATTTTCAGATCACTCTATAATGTATATACATGCAGATAAAGCAATACCTAGTGGCAAGAAACCTTTTTGATTCTTTAATATGTGGAATACTCACCCTCAGTTCCTCGAGGTTATCATATCAGTTTATGATCATCGCATTTTTTCATGAAACTAGGTTTGTATGACATCCCATACGCTAATACGTTGGGAACGTGTTGTATTTTGAATTTCTGAGATGGTGCGTGAAAAACTGATCAAACCTCGACTTTACACAAAGTTAATAACCATCACATTTTTAATAAAACCATGCTCATACAACCTCGACTTTTACAATTCATTAGGAATTGGTAGTATTTCAAACTTCGGAGATGATGCACGAAAAATAGAATGAACCTTTACTTTACGTAAATTTTATAACCGTCACTTTTTTCGTGAAACCATGCTTGTACAACTTCCCATGGGATAATATGTTGGGAATGGGCAAAATTATTTTGAATTTAGAATTTTTTAGTATTTAGAATTTTTTAGATGATGCACAAAAATCAATCGAAGGTTTATGACCATTGTGTTTTTTAGTGAAACCATGCTCATATGACTTCCCAAGGGCTAATATATTGGGAATGGATAGTATTTTGAATTTATGTGGTGGTGCATGAAAGCCTAATCGAATCTCGACTTACGTAAAGTTTATAATCTCCATGTTTTTTCAGAAAACAATCTCGTACTTCTTCCCATGGGCTAATACTTTGGGAATGGGCAGTATTTTGAATTAATGTGACGCTACACAAAATACCAATCGCACCTTGAATTTGCGTAAAGTTTATGATCATCACATTTTTTGGTGAAATTATGCACGTGTGACTTCCCATGGGCTAATACGTTAGGAATGGGTAGTATTTTGAATTTCCATGAAGGTGCATGAAAAATTGATCAAACATCGACTTTACACAAAGTTTATGACCGTCATATTTTTTAGCAAAACCATGTTCATGCGATTATAGGATAATACGTTGAGAATGAGCAGTATTTTGAATTTTTGAGATGGTAGGTGCAAAGCCAATCGAACCTCGACTTTGCGCAAAGTTTCTGACCGTCATATTTTTTCACGAAACTATGCCTATGGGCTAGTACGTACGGAATGGGCACTATTTTGAATTTTCAAGATGGTGCATAAAAAATTGATCAAATCTTGACCTTGTATAATGTTTATGACCATCATGTCTTTTCACAAAACCATGCCCCATAGGCTAATACGTTAGGAATAGAAAGTATTTTGAATTTCTGAGATAGTACATGAAAAATCGATCGAACCTCAAATTTGAATAAAGTTTGTGAATGTTCTGTATTTTTGTGAAACCATGCTCGTACGACTTCCCATAGTCAAATATGTTGGGAATGGGTAGTATTTTGAATTTTTGAGATAGTGCACGAATAACCAAAGGTTGCGTTAAGTTTATCACCGTCACGTTTTTTTCACAAAACTATGCTCGTACGACTTACCATGTGTCAATAAAATGGGAATAGGTAGTATTTTGTATTTTCGAGATAGTACACAAAAAATATATCAAACCTCGACTATGTACAAAGTTTATGACCGTCGTATTTTTCATGAAATCATGCTTATACAACTTCCCATGGGCTAATACATTGGGAATTAGTAGCATTTTAAGATAGTGCATAAAAAATTTATCAAACCTTGACTTTGTGCGAAGTTTATAACCATCACATTTTTCATGAAACCAAGCTCGTATGACTTCCCATGAATGAATACATTGGGAATGGCCAATATTTTGAATTATTGAGATGGTGTGCACAAAATCGATCGAACCGACTTTACGTAAAGTTTGACCATCATGTTTTTTCACGAAACCACGCTCGCACGGCTTCCAATGGGCTAATATATTGAGAATGTGCAGTATTTTGATTTTTCTAGACAGTACATGAAAAATAATCGAATCTTGACTTTGTGCATAGTTTATGACTGTCATATTTTTTCAAAACTATGCCCATACCTCTTCCCATTAGGCTAATACGTTCGTTGGGAATGGGTAGTATTTTCAATTTTCAAGATAGTGCATGAAAAACTGATCGAACCTCGAATTTGTGCAAAGTTTATGACCATTGTATTTTCTCACAAAACTATGCTCGAACATCTTCCCATGGACTAATATGTTTGGAATGGATAGTATTTTGAATTTTCGAGATGGTGCATGAAAAACCAATTGAACCTCTACTTTGTACAAAGTTTATGACCATTATATTTTCTCATAAAACTATGCTCGTACATCTTCCCATGGGGCTAATACATTTGGAATTGGTAGTATTTTGAATTTCCGAGACTACACGAAAACCCGATCAAACCTCGACTATACGCAAAGTTTATAACCATCACATTTTTTCGTGAAACCATATATGTTCGACTTCCCATGGGCTAATATATTGGGATGGCTAGTATTTTAAATTTTTGAGATGGTGCATGAAAAATCGATCGAACCTCGACTTCACATAAAGTTTATGACCATTGTGTTTTTCCATGAAACCATATTTGTATGACTTCCCATAGGCTAATATGTTGGTAATGGGCTGTATTTTGAATTTCTGAAATGGTGTATAAAAATTGATCGAACCTCAACTTTGCATAAAGTTTATGACTGCTGTATTTCTTCATGAAACCATGCTCATACGACTTCCCATGGCCCATGGACTAATATGTCAGCAATTGGTAATATTTTGAATTTTCAAGATGGTGCATGAAAAACAAAATGAACCTCTACTTTACACAAAGTTTATGACAGTTGTGTTTTTTGCGAAACCATGCTTTATGACTTCCCATGGGCTAATACATTGAGAATGGGTAGTATTTCAAATTTTCATGACTATGCATGAAAAATCGATCGAACCTCAACTTTATGCAATATTTATGACCATCACGATTTTTCGAGAAATAATGCTCTTACACTTTCCCATGGACTAATATGTTTGGAATGGGCAGTATTTTGAATTAACATGATAGTGCGCAAAAAACCTATTGAACCTTGACTTTGCATAATGTTTTTGACCGTCATGTTTTTCCATGAAACCATGCTCGTGTGACTTCCCATAAGCTAATACATTGGGAATGGGTAGTATTTTGAATTTCTGAAATGGTGCATTAAAACTCAATCAAACCTCAAATTTACACTAAGTTTATGACTGTCATGTTTTTTCATGAAACCATGCTCATATGACTTCTCATGGGCTAATACATTGGGAATGGGTAGTATTTTGAATTTCTGAGATGGTATGTGAAAAACTGATCAAACCTTGACTTTGCACAAAGTTTATGATCGTCACATTTTTTCATGAAAACATACTCATACAACTTCCCATGGGATAATACATTAAGAATGGGCATTATTTTGAATTTTGGAGACAGTGCATGAAAAATCAATCGAACATCGACTTTGCATAAAGTTTATTATCATCATGGTTTTTTATAAAGCCTTGCTCGCACGATTTCCTATAGGCTAATACATTGGGAATAGGAAGTATTTGAATTTCTAAGACGATGTATGAAAAATCAATCAAACATCGAATTTAAACAAAGTTTATGACTGTTCTGTGTTTTCATGAAACCATACTCGTATGACTCACCATAGTCAAATATGTTGGGAATTGGTAGTATTTCATATTTTTGAGACAATGTATAAAAAACTGAACGAACCTCGACTTTGTGTACAGTTTATGACCATCGCATTTTTTCGCAAGACCATGCTCATACGACTTACCATGGGAATGGTAAGTATTTTGAATGCATCGTATTTTGAATTTCTGAGATGGTGCATAAAAAACTGATCGAACCTCGACTATGCGCAAAGTTTATGACCATTGCATTTTTTTCATGAAACCATGCTTGTACAACGTCCCATCAGATAAAACGTTGGGAATGGGTAGTATTTTAAATTTTCGAGATGATGCATGAAAGCCTGATCGAACCTCGACTTTATGCAAAGTTTATGATCATCACGTTTTTTCACGAAACCATGCTCGTACGACTTTCCATAGCCTAATACATTGGGAATAGACTGTATTTTGAATTTTCAAGATGGTGTATGAAAAATCAATCGAACCTTAAATATATGTAAAGTTTATGACCATTATGTTTTTCTCACGAAACCATGCTTATACAACTTTCATGGGCTAATACATTGGGAATGGGCATTATTTTGAATTTTAGAGATAGTGTACAAAAAATAAATCGATCGTTTACTTTACGCAAAATTTATGATCATCATATTTTTTTACAAAATCATGCTCGTACGACTTCCTATGGGGTTAATACGTTAGGAATAGACTGTATTTTGAATTTCCGAGATGGTGTATGAAAAACTGATCAAACCTTGACTTTACACTGATCGTCATATTTTTTCATGGAACCAGGCTCATACGACTTCTCATGGGCTAATATGTCAGGAATGGGAAGTATTTTGAATTTATGAGATGGTGTTTGAAAAACCAATCGAACCTTGAATTTGAACAAAGTTTATATCTATTCTATTTTTTCACAAAACCATCTCGTACAACTTCCCATAGTCAAATATGTTGGGAATGGGCAATATTTTGATTTTTGGAGATAGTGCATGAAAAACCGAATGAACCTTTTTTGTTTGTAAGTAAAAGTAAATGTATTAGGTATCAAGTTTGTACAAAATAGCTTTGTACAAAATAAATATAATACGGCTATTCCAATCAAAAATAATTCTTCAGATATGCTTATTTGGCTTCATGATAATGGTATATTTAGTGTTTCATCTGTATGGAACCAAATAAGGCAAAGGAATAATAAATGGATCTCAAGCAATTAGACATGGGATAGACCACGCTCACAGAGATATTCCTTATGCACATGGCTGGCCCTTCTTAACAAACTATCTATGATGGATAATATGAAGCGAAGAGGTATTTATCTTGTAAACTGATGCTCTCTTTGTATGCAAAAGGAAGAAAGTGTATCTATTTTACTTGTGACTACACTAATTGGATATGGAAAGAGATCTTGAAGTGATTTGAACTCAATGGGCTACCACAGCCAAATTTGCATCACGAATTAGAAATGCTCATACAAAACTTCTCGAGAAAGGGGCCTCTTATACAATTGGTAAATGTTACTTTCAGATGTGCTATTTAGTGGATTATAATCTTCTCGACTACTCTAAGAGACTTCAAACTTTAGTCTACGGCCTATGTAGACAAAGCTATTTTCTACAAATTTTATACCCAATACATTTACTTTTACTTACCAAAGAAAAATACATTGTGAATAGGCAATATTTTCAATTTTTTGAGATGGTGTATGAAAAACTGTCATGCCCCCTAAATTATCGCATTCAAGAGGTGGGAACCCATCTTAAATCAATAATATTATGATTCATCCACAATCCAAATCCAGGATCTAAACAAATATTTGATGATACTAAAAAAATATTCAAATATCATTCATCCCCATCCATAAAACATGAATAGTTTATAATCATACACCACATCATACTATGATTTGTAAAATCCAAGCCAACTCAACTAAACAATAACCACATCATAAATTCACAAGTATGAGAATCTATATAATCTAAAACTAACATTTAACATTTTAAAATCCTAAACAAGAGAGGTCCTCTAAACATTTACAAGACACATCACTTCAAAATTTATCGATAATATTTTATTAGATGCAAAGTATACTTATATAACAAAAATATATCAATAAATAAATATTTGCCCAAAATCTTCTAGCTTTCCACAGCCTCAGCCTAGTTCAAACATTTTAGTGAGTGGCAAGCTAACCTGAAATTTTATACAGCAACAGAGTGAGCTATAAAGCTCAGCAAGCGATTAACATATCCAAAGCAAAGGAGGATAGTTTCAAACAAACTTGATATCAAAATACATAGATAGCATCTCATTAGATACAAAACCATGAAGATCATTTCGTTTGAAACATATATTATTCATAAAAATTATGGAAGGGTAATTGACTTTAATACTGTCAGGAACACAAATGAAAAAGTGAGGGGTATAGTGCTTTCAGAATACTAGCTTCAAAGTTTTAATGACTGCATAAATACTGATGCATTGATTGATATTGAATTTGTAGGTGATTGGCACTTATGGAATAATCAAAATGCTGCCCATAGAAAAATTATGGCTAAACTTGACAGATATTTAATTAATCAGGAATGATTAATAGTTTACCCAAATTCATTCTGGAGTACGATGCTCAGCTATTTTCATATCACTCTATAATGTATATACACATAGATAAAGCAACACCTAGTGACAAGCAACCTTTTCAATTCTTTAATATGTGTAGTACTCACCCTCAACTCCTCGAGGTTTTCAAATTAGCTTGGAACATTAATGTATTTAGTTCTCCCCATCACATCTTATCTAAAAGCTAAAAGCATGTAAAGCAGCACTTAAGGAGTGGAATACAAATACCTTTGGAAATATTACCACCCGGTCTAGTTATGCAAAAAGGAACTTATGATAGTGCAACATGAGCTACATCTTCGGCCCCTTCATGAAAATCTTATCTGCAAAGAGGTTGACACTAGATATAACTTTATACAAGCTCTAAAGTAGGAGGAATGCTTTTTGAAATAGAAGTTTCAACAGCATTGGCTTATTCTAGGGGATTCTAATAATAAGTTTTTTTTATGCTGCTATTGCTACCATAAGGGCCATTACCCACATCATAAAATGTAAAGACACATACGGTAATCTTATTGAGGATTTGAATAAAGTTAAAAATTACATTAAATAATGTTTTTATTATTTACTCAATGAACAGGAGCATCCTAATAGTATTCATCCACAGGAAGGCTTGATTCGGAAGCTCTCTCTCTCCTTAATGCCCCAATTACAGATGATGAAATTGTGAGAGTTATCTTTAAGTTCCCGAAGCATAAAAGCCCAGGTTCAGATGAATTTCCAACTGAGTTTTATCAAATTACATTATCTATCATAGGCAACGATGTGATTGAAACTTGTCAACAATTTTTCTCTTCAGGTCGTATCCTTAAAGAAATGAATTACACTTTCATTTATTTAGTTCCTAAAAATGCTAAAGCTAATTCATTGGAGAACTATCGACCCATTTCATTATGTAATTTATTTATAAAGTCATCTCCAAGTTGCTGGCAGATAGAATGCAAAAGGTTATGCACAAGATCATTAGTCCTAATCAAGTTGCTTTCATTAAAGGGAGTAGTCACCATATGTCCTTCTTGCTAATGATTTGGTAAAGGATCTGCACTCAAAAACAAGAGAGAAGAAAGTCTATTTTAAAGCTAATATACGAAAAGCCTTTAATTTAGTTAATAGGCATTTTATCTACAAGATGCTCCTTATATGGGCTTTCTTCCCTCAATATTGGGTTAATTGGATTCAATGCTACTGGGAAACTCCAAAATTTTTTATTCTCTTTAATGGTTCACCTATTAGTTTTTATGGGAGTAAGAATGGCATCCAGTAGCGAGATCCACTATCTCCTTATCTCTTTACAATTGCAATGGAAGGACTTAGTTGTATGTTAAAAGAGGCAATTTTCAATGGCAAAATTGAGATACCCCATATTGGTTCGATTCATATCTCTCATATAACATTTGTTGACGATCTTATTATCTTCCTTTAGGATGATCCTACTTCCGTGAGAAATCTAGCAGCTATTCTCAATGAATTTGGTATAGTTTCTGGTCTTAAGCTAAATCATGCGAAGAGTAAAGTCTATATGGGTGCTTGCATTGCAGATAAGGACTATATTGCTCAAACTTTGTAGGTTACTAAGGAAAATTTTATCAGTTCCTTACCTGGGTCTCCCACTCATATCCACTGGCATGAACAAAATCCACTATCAACCTATCCTACAAAAAATTAAAAATAAAATTTCCTCTTAAAAAAATAGAATACTTTCTAAAGTAGGATGACTTGAATTTATTTGATCTGTGTTGATCACTTACTCTATTATTGGTCTCATGCATTTCTTCTACCTATTGGGCTTCTCCAGGATATTGAAAGATTACTTATAAACTGCTTCTGGAATGGCACGGATGGTAAGGCAATGTATATGGTAAATTGGGGCAGCATTTACAAACTGAAGGATGAAGGTTGAATCTAAGAAATATTAAGAGATTGGAATAAAGCTTGTTTGGTAAAAAACTTATTGGATATTTTGCAAAACAAATCTTTCTTATGGTCATAATAGGTTTCTGGTAGGTACCTATCAAAGAAATCAATCTGGGTAGCTTCAGTAAAAATATATCATTCTATTGCTTGGAAAGGAATTTTGAAGGCAAGGAAGTGGCTAATCATTAACATTTCTTATGTGATCTCTTTTGGGACCAGCACTAATATGTGGTATGACCCTTGGATGGATAGGAAAAGTATATTTCAATTATTTGGTGATAGAGTATGATAAGATCATTAACAAGGTTTGGTATGACCATTGGCTCAGAAAGATTGGAAGATTTCTGAATTCATTAACAATGGTACCTGGTGTCTTCCCAACCCTACCTTCCATAAAATGTTATCACTTTGGCCAACTATTATGGCTATCCAATCAGGAACAACTCTTCATATATGCTTATTTGGCTTCATGATACCGGTAAATTTAATGCTATATCTATATGGAACCAAATTAGGCAATGAAACAATAAGTGAATCACAAGCATTTAGACATGGGATAGACTATGCTCATAGAGACATTCCTTATGCGCGTGGCAGGCCCTTCTTGACAACCTACCTATGATGGATAATATGAAGCAAAGATATATTTATATTGTAAATCGGTGCTCTCTTTGTCTTGAAAAGGAAGAAAGTGTTGACCATCTCGATTTTGTTTAAGATTACACTTTTTGGATATGGAAGGAGATCTTGAAGAGATTTAATTTTAATAAGCTACCACGGCCAAACTTGCATCACGAATTAGAAATGCTCACACAAAACTTCTCAAGAAATGGGTCTCTTACACAACTAGCAAGGTTTACTTTCAGATGTGCTATTTTGTAGATTTGGAAGGAGAGGTGTGGCAGAATTTTTGAGTGTCACAACATAAACAAGGCTCAACTTCTTATAGAGATTCTTTGAAACTCACGATCATGTGTGGGTCAGGATCTGAACACGGAGTACTTAACAAGAAGAGAGAAAGTGAGCTTCACCAAATTCAATTTTACCATTAGTTAATGATCTCAGGGATCATGATGAAGAACGGAATGTATTCAATAGTGCAAAGCTTTCATAATGTAATGTAATTACTAGTCCAAGGATGTCTAGACATTGCATTTTGTTATTTATTGACTACAGTATGGTGTCATAGTCTACAACATGTGTAGGCATGACTGCATTTTCGTTTGGCTACTCTTAGAGATAAGTTAGATGGAGTGAGCCCATTCCACCTTCTTGAGATGGATGAAATCTTCTCGACTACTCTAAGAGGCTTCAAGTTTTAGTCTATGATATATGTAGATAAAGCTATTTTATACAAACTTTATACCTAATACATTAACTTTTACTTACCAAAAAAAAATTATGTAAGGGTGATTGGAGCATATCATTGGCATCAGAAGTATTTAGGCATGTATCAAATGGCATATGAAGCATTTAGATGCATACCAATATGTAAGAATGTTTAGAGTATATCAATGACATATGAAACATTTCAAAGCATATTGAGTAAAAAAATAACAAACATAAGCATGTATGTCATATTTGATGTTGAATGAATTTTATTCTTATCCAAAGCGTAAAATAGAACTACATAATCAATGCTTTGGATATCATTTCAAAAATATAGAGAGTGAAGTGGGATCACACACATAATATGGTCCATCCATTTCTAGATGACCATCAAATATAAGTCTTCCACATCTAGGAGCTCCATCCACCCATGTTTAAGTGAAGTCATAGGGGGCCGGTAGAGCATCGTGGGCTCTAAGCATAACCCTATTTACCATTTCTACCAAAAGTTTACATTATCTCACAAACACCATAGTACAAAAAGGATATTGTAAATAATAACATGGCATGTATTGGAAGCACATGCAAAACAACGAAATATATATGTGCTTGTATGAAATAATCAATGCAATTTAAGGACAAGAGCATACAAGAATTCAAAATAATAATATAAGGCTCAAATAAAGAAATGACTTTAACTAAAATTAATTTCTAAAGGGATGGATGAAATAAGAATAAGTAACATCGACAAAAGCTCGATTCTAAATTTGAGATGCATATTACATGAATTATTGGGACAACCAGTTATACACCAAATTACTTAAGAAAGGTATCATTAAAAAGCTATATCAATCTACTTTCAGATAAATCCTAATTTATAAAGTTTTGTATTTTTAGAAGGGAGTTAAAAATAATTTAGTATAAAAAGGTCAGAATTTATCATCCCTATTTTGTAGAATGGGTAGGATAAACTAAAAAAAATGTTTCAGTAGAGAAATATACTGCAAAAATCCTTTAAATCAGGTATGAAAAGAAATATATATGAATCTAATTTCTCATGAAATAAGTTTTGCACAAATCGGAGTTTCCAATAGAGAGTTATAAGCAATTTAGTAACAAAAGGTCAGAAGTTTTGATCTCTATTTTACCATGTTTATATGGCGCATGAAAAATCGATCGAACCTCGACTTTGTGCAAAGTTTATGACTATTGTATTTTTTATGAAACAATACTTGTGTGACTTCACATGGGCTAATACGTTGGAATGGGCAGTATTTCAAATTTTTAATATGATGCATGAAAAACCGATCGAACCTTGACTTTACATAAAGTTTATGACTGTCACATTTTTTTGATGAAACCATGCTCGTACGACTTCCCATGGGCTAATACATTGGGAATGGGCAGTATTTTGAATTATCAAGATGATACGTGAAAAAACGATCGAACCTCAACTTTGTGCAAAGTTTATAATCGTTGCATTTTTTCGTAAAACCATGCTCGTATGACTTCCAATGGGCTAATATGTTGGGAATGGGCCATATTGTGATTTTTCGAGATGGTGCTCAAAAAACTGATTGAACCTCGACTTTGTGCAAAGTTTATAACCATCATATTTTTTCATGAAACTAAGCTCGTATGTCTTCCTATAGGCTAATACGTTGGGAATGGGCAGTATTTTCGATTTTTGAGATGGTGCGTGAAAAGTCAATCGAACATCGACTTTGTGCAAAGTTTATAACTTTTTTTTTTTTCGTGAAACATGCTTGTATGACGACTTCCCATGAGAATACGTTGGAAATGACTAATATTTTGAATTTCTAATATAGTGCACAAAAAATTGATCGAACCTCGACTTTGAGCAAATTTTATAACCAAGCATTTTTTTTTTCATGAAACCATGCTCCTACGACTTTCTATAGGTTAATATGTTAGGAATGAGTAGTATTTTAAATTTTTAAGACAATGCATAAAAAACTAATCGAACCTTGATGTTGCATAAAGTTTATGACCATCACATTTTTTTATGAAACCATGCTTGTATAACTTCCCTTGGGCTAATAGGTTGGGAATGGGTAGTATTTTGAATTTTCAAAATGATGCATGAAAAATTGATTGAACCTTGATTTTATATAAATTTTATAACGATCATATTTTCTCATGAAACTATGCTTGTTCGTCTTCACATGGGCTAATATGTTTGGAATGAGTAGTATTTTGAATTTTCAAGATGGTTCGCAAAAAATCGACTGAACCTTGACTTTATGCAAAGTTTATAACCATTGTGTATTTTCGTGAAACCATGCTCATATGACTTCCCATGGGTTAATACAATGGGAATGGGCAGTATTTTAAATTTCTGAGAAAGTACATGAAAAATCAATCTTACCTCGACTATGTGCAAAGTTTTTGACTGTCATGTTTTTTTTTAAACCCTACTTGTTTGACTTCTTATGGGCTAATACGTTAGGAATGGCTAATATTTTAAATTTTTGAGATGGTGCATGAAAAATCGATCGAACCTCAACTTCACACAAAGTTTATAACATCGTGTTTTTTCATGAAACCATATACGACTTCCCATAGGCTTTTAGGAATGGGCTGAATTTTGAATTTCTAAGATGGTGCGTGAAAAATTGATAGAACCTTGACTTTGCATAAAGTATATGACTGATACCGGGGAATGAAAAAAGAGGAATCGAATTTGAAAAAAATTAACCAAAAGTCGAGTTGTATTTGTTGGAATAAGTCTTTTTGGATTAAAAAGAAACAAACTCAAGATAGAATTTACATAAGTCATTTCCAACTGGAATAAGTCATTTACTTTTGGCAACAGCCCTAGCGGCGAGCTACTACGCCTGTTGGCGATTGCCCTTTATGGGCTAGCCACGTGCAGCCTGCCCTGAAGGAGCCCTAGTCGTAGCTTGTTGCCCCTCCATGCGGCCTGGTCATGGCCGGCCACCCCTCCTTGCTGCGTATGATGCAAAATTGTAGCAAGAACGTGTAAATGACTAAGGATCTTTTACTAGTATATGAAGAACGTAGCCTCTAGGTTAAGAGCTACATGGACTCGAGTTTTCAATCCAACATTGATGATAACAAGTCAAACTCAGGATATATTTTCACCCTGAATAGAAGAGCAGTAAGCTGGAAGAGTTCCATGCAAGATACTATTGTTGACTCGACCACAGAGATGGAATACATTATTGTAGCAGAGGCAACAAAAGAAAGGGTGTGGATGAATAAGTTTATTAGGGATTTGGGTGTCATACCGAGCAACATGGAGTCGATTCCCATATACTACGATAATAATGGGGCGATCAATCAAGTAAAGGAACCTAGGCCTCATCAGAAATCTAAGCATGTTCTGAGGAGGTTCCAACTAATTAGGGAGATCATAGCCTAGAAAGATATAGTAATGGAAAGAGTTCCATCCGAAGATAACATTACAGATCCACTAACAAAGCTATTAGATTATATTATCTTTAAGTGTCACAGGGGTCTGATAGGGATCAGACAATATAGGTTATTGGCTTTAGGTCAAGTGGGAGATTGCTGGTTACAGGTGCCCTACAAGCCAATCAATCACGTGAATGATAGCACATGTGACATGCTGATGCTATTCTCCTCCAATTAGTAGATAAGTGGATAGAGATCTAATACACACTAAGGCAAGATTCCTTAGGGTTTTTGGTGGCTCTCTATAAATAGGAGGCAGGGGCAGCTCTTATGTGAAGGCTATACCTTTGGTTGCCCCCTCCTATTCTCCTCCTCTTCCTCTCCTTCTCAGCCGATCAACCCCTCTCTAGCTTGAGAGTGCAACGAAGAAGATAGAGGATATTCTTCCAAGTTCATTGTGATAAGCTACATAAGAGTTACAAGACTTGGAGCTATGATTAGTGGAGTATATATGCAGCGATCCATCATGTGGATACTGCTAGAGAGGATGACACTTGACTTCCTTCATCCTCACTATCTGGATCTGGAAAAATAGGGATATATGATATCCCTAGATAAATAATCTCTCACATGATACAGTTTTTCAGTTTTGCGGCTTTCTACGCAATAATCTTTATGTGATGATTTTAATCTACATGAGAAAATGGTTTTGTTTTAATCTTTTGCTAAGCATGTGATTCTCCCATAGAGGATTCCCAACAGTTTATTCTTCCGATTCCACAAGCTCTCCTTTTAACATAAGATTATCGAACTCTACTGTGTACTCCTCTACACTAAGATCTTTTTACTTAAAATAATAGATTTTGAGAAAGATCTCTTACCCATAGTTATCAAGTAAGTATTTTCTTCTCAACTCTCTTTTCATTTTCTCGTATGTCACGTTCTTACTCTTCCCCTCATGTTCTCTTTGATTCTTTAGATTTTTCCACTAAAAAGATGTATTCCTTCTGAGTTTGAGTGCCACAAGCTTTACTTTCTTTTGTTCTAGTGGTTCATGAAAATCGAATATTCTTTCTACCATAGTAAGCCAATCAATAAAGTTATCAACATTGATTTTACCTTCAAACTCTAGAATATCCAATTTTGGGTTGTATTTGTTCTATTGTATTAAGCCAATCAATAAAGTTCTTTAATGATTTTATTTTTTTTTCTTATAGACTATGTAGCAATCTTTGTATCTGTAACCTCAAGGATTCAACATCATCTTCATTGCTACTACCTTCACCAACTAGTTCTTTTCCATTCCGCCTGCCATAATCTGTATAAGTAATTTCTTCCTCAGCATCATCATATTTTGGCTTATCATTAGCTTTATTTCCTTCTCCATCACTATGTTCTTCAAAAAATATGACAATCCTCCTGTTTGGACAATCTGAGGTAATATGCTCAAAACTATGACACTTAAAGCATTTTCGGCCACTTGGTGTAGAAGAATTAGTGGTTGCTTGTTGCCAGCCAATCCTTTACCCTTATCTTACACCTTCGACACCACTTTTTTTTAGAGAGTAGGATTGAAATTTTCTCCTCTTGTATAACCATTTTTCGCTTTATATCGAGAACTCTTTTCAAACTTTTGATGCTTCTCTACTTTTAAAGTTAGTTTGCTCACATCATTTAAAGACCAATATGGTTAGAGTTGAACCACTTTAAAATCTCATATTTCAGACCTCCTAAATATTTTACAATGGTTTGTGTTGGTTATATGTGCCCTGCAAGCCAATCACATGAGTGATGACATATATGGCACACTATACAAGCTCTTTGTATTATTATTATTATTATTATTGATATATTCTCATATTATATTATCTATTGAATATATATATTATGATATCCTTTGTTCTGTGTAATAAGAATTAGATCGTGATCAGATCATGATAATGAGATCGATTTGCCTTTAAACATATATCATAAATAATCTCGGTCATAGGTTGCTCGAGAGGGACATTGAGATAACCAGATGTATCATTATACTATATACCCGTCCATATGATGGAGGTAGCTAATCTCATAGCCACTTGTATGGAGACACTAAGGATACAGTACAGGTGCTCATTGGAGAATAAGTTCATTGATTAATCCGCTTATAGAATGCTATATGGTTTATGATACCTAACGTCAAACAGTGATTCCGTAGTTCCAGTTGTGTATTTGGTCCTTAGACTTGAGATACCAAGGATGTTTTGTTTGAGTACTCCTTTCTTTGACATCAGACTTATAGACCTGAAAAATTTCAGATCTAGTATAACCAGTTATTGGGATTAATAGTTAATCTTACAAAAACTATTGAGTGTCAATAGAGGATCATCTACTCTTGGTATCATGAGAGGAATATATCATACGATCTCGCTCAGGTAAATCCCTGATCAAGTTGGTCGGATTAAGAGAGAAAGAATTCTCCAAGAGAATTATTATGAGATAATAATTTACTATGCTCGGTATTTAGGCCTAGAGAGTCACACACATATGGTGGATGCTTCAATAGATAGAGGATTGAATAAAGATCCAATTAGCCCCTATTCTCATTAGATGAGACCCAAAATTGATGTGTTATGATCAATTGGCACTAAGAGGAGGGGGGGGGATAAATTAGTGTGAGTGTTGAAAACCTTAGTTTTAGAAATATTTGCTCAAATAAAATAAGAAATTAGAAGCATTTTGTTTAAGTTGAATACGTGAGCAATCAATGTTAAGTTAATATCTTGCTTAAGGAAATCTCGAGCAAGAATAGGTAAATTTAAAAGAAAAAAAATTAAGGAAGGCTCACAATTTATAGTGGTTCAGCCAAAACTTAGCCTATGTCCACTTTTCGAAGTCCTCCTCCTTGAGGCTCGTCGATGTCTACTAATGACCTTCTTTAGGTGAAGATCAAACCCTTACACTTCTCACTCTCTCATTTTCACATGTTTAGGAGAATAACTTTATACAAGAGTTTCTCACTTTCCTTAGACTCACTTTTATATTTTGAAGTACTCAAGTAATGCTCTCAAATTTTATCCCACTTTTTCATTCGCCACCCTTGCTACTCTAAGCAAGAAAACTTGAAATATTTATAGACCCAAATTGGCTTCAGGAATCGAACCAAAATCCAACCAATCCTGAAAAATCTGGGTACTGACGATAGCACCGCTGAAAGCAACCTTAAAAACAGCGCAATGGTGATACTATCACCAACCTAGGTGGTACTACCATCACCCGCCGATTGTACTACTGACAGCCACCGGCAGTACTATCGTCGGGAATCTCGAAAATGTGTTTTCTATGCTTTTCCATTCCCAACTTGTACCTTCAGTTGACCCCTTCCTAGGTCAACCAAATAAGCTCAATCTGAGCTCAAATCTAACCCAAAGTGGATCTGGTTGTCTCATATTGAGTTAATTTAGATTCTTTCCAAATCTAACTCAATTTAGACTCTAAACCAAACTGATACTAACTATGACATACTAAGGCATACAAATACAATCAATTTGACCAACATGTCAAGTGACCTTCTTGACACTCGATAATCTTCCCGGCAACCTCCGGCAAGTCTCGGTCATCTTTCTAGTGAACCCCCGGTGCATTCCCGGCAAGCTCCCGATCACCTTCGGTAAGCTTCCGACAAACTCCCGATCACCTTCGGCAACCTCATGGTAAACTCCTAACAAGCCCCTGATCCCCCTCAGCAAGCTCCCAGCGAACTCCCGGCAAGCCCCCCCACTATATCGTCCAAACACCGGTCCAATACCCGAACTTGATTAGGCCCAAACATATGACTGTATTGCTTTGTCGTAGTTAATCTTACATCATTCATCTCTAACACATAAGTTAGATAATAAAACCCATCAATTGATTTTATCATCAAGATCTGAGATTCAACAATCTCCCCCTTTTTTATAATGAATGACAACCAATTGATGATGGAGTTAACCTTACCTCCCCCTATGTAAATGTCATAGGATAAAACAAACTTAATTAAAAAGAACCCAATACTTTTGAATTCAAGTATGATATCATTCATGAAAAAAGTTTCAAGTATTTATCTTGTAGCTCAAAAATTTAGCATAAATTATACATTTATGATACAACGTCAATTTCAAACATTTTAAAGATTTTAAAACAATAATTCACTTCTCCCCCTTAAATCATCAATCATTTCTCCCAATTTGTCATCTACAAAATGCAGAGAAATACCCATTTTAACATTTCTCATTGATATTCAATATTTGTCATTAATATATCATTTCTCCCCCTTTGTCATTAACAAAAAGGTGAAATGTTTAGTATATCATTTCTAACCAAATGTTCATCACATTACAAATAAAACATTATGTCATGTCATTTCTTCCCCTTTCGTTATCAACAAAAAAGTAAAATGTTTAGCATACAATTTCTAGGCAAACATTCAAAACAATGTTCATCATAGTTCAAATTTCTCTCCTTTTGTTATCAACAAAAAAAATATTGATCACTTTTTTAAACACTAAATGTTTAATACAAACATTCAATACATGAAGAATTTATTTCATTGCTCCCCCTTAATAAAATAAGATGAATGATAGAATTTTCTCATCAAAATTTATTTCTTCTCCTTTATAAATAGAATAGAAGAAGAAGAAGAAGAAGAAGAAGAAAAAGAAGAAGAAAAGGAGGGCGTGGTGAAATAAAAGATCCAAGCATTTAGTGTCCCAAATATATTAAGTAGGAGCGGCACTCAAAATATTTATAAAGGATCATAAAAATCTCATCACAAAGAAGGGCTTTGAATCTCAATCTTATAAATGCCAATTCTAAAGAGAATTATTTCGAATGTGAGCTCAAAAATTCGAGAAATCCAAGAGCTATTCATGCATTCATCTTATATAAATTTATTAAGATGAAAGAACTAAGAAATTCAAATAATATGGTAGCAAATCATGCATTTGGAAGATTTAAAATTATTTTAAATTTTTTATAATTAAATTATTCATCATCCATTGTTAGGAGATTTTTCATATCCAAATTTTTTTAACCAAATTAACAATTTTGTCTCTCCCTTTGTTATTGTCAAACAGAAATATAATGGTTTAATTTTTTTTTAATCCATGTTCTAATTATGACCATGAAGGATTAAATCATAAGTGCTAAAGGATATGATTTAATTTAATAACTCTCCTAACAAGAAATCTTATAAGATCTAAAACAATCTTGATTAAGAAATCTTAAATTATAATTATCAAGTCATAAATCTTAATTTTAGCAAAATGAAGAAATCATATAGGTTAAAATTTTGATTTCCATTAACCATATGACAAGTCAAGAGAATGTTCATGATAAAGAAAATCTTATTTAATTTTTAACTTATCACAAATTTGAGAGATATTAATTTGGTGATAAATTATACTAAGAAGGAAGTCATAAATAATCATGTCATGAAGGATATTAATTTCAAATCATGAATGCCAAAAGATATTATTTAATTTTGACAAATCTCCTCTTAGATGACAAAAATGAATTTTATGAGATCAAATAATAAGAAGGGTCTTCATTTATCAAGTTATAAAAATCAAGATCATGAGTAAGTTCCAAAGGAGAAAAGATAGAAGATCTTGATTCTTGTATAGGAAACTTCAATAATATATTTTATAAGAAGAATCTCTAGTTATAAGATCTTAAAACTCCTAAATAGTAACTAATAAGAAAGATCATAGAAGTTAGCATTTTGAGTCCCATAAGAGATTTATCAAGTCAATAAATCATGGGAAGGTTCAAGATTTAGTTAAGAAAATTTTTATTCAAATTTCAATCATAAATATCATATTTGTAGTTTAAGAGATTCAAATGGTATCACTTTATCTTTTATTGAAGGCTTGATAGGATATAGATAATTTCAAAAGGAGTTTTCCTCCTTTTTAGTTGTTTTATGTGATTTGTTTCAATAATGCTTTCAAAATCAATGCATTATCATTTAAGATCTAAAACAAGTATCATTTCAAAAGAAATCAATAAGATCATTAATACAACACATTAAAACAATAAAATATCTTCAAAAAAAATCTGATTTACTTTAATCTAACATTTAAGTGGGTCTAACTACTTAGCGCAAGGGGTTATCATGCTCATTTTCAAATTTTTATTTATTCAAAGTTCAAATTTAAAATTAATCTATCATTCAATTATACAACCTACTTTACGTCAACATATAACCTATCCAATATTTTAATCATTCACATCAATAATTTTTAACTTATCATCAAAATCCCTTTTTCATAAATTCCAAGCCTTTATGAATATAACTCTTATCAACAAGGATCATGTTTAGAGACTTATTATCTATCTTAAGCCTTTTTAGAGTTTGTTATAGTATATCAATTTCTTGTTTAATTACCTCTAGTGACTCATATTTAGAACAATAAATACATGGTGTTGATGCATCATTTAAAGTTTCATGTTTACAAAAAAGTAATGCATCGTCTTTTTTAAGTGACTTATAAGTTTTTCTAACCTTTTTATACTAATCAAATAATTCATGAAAGATATTTAATAATTCATCAAAAGTAAAAAAAACCTTGGAGGAATCACTTATCTCATTGTTGATAACCATAAGTGTGTGATTTTCCATTTCTTCTTGATTGTGCTCTTCATCTTCGGAAGGCCTTGGCTTCTTGTAGTCATAGTAAGAGGTTCAGTTTATTTTAAGTTCATTTTTATATATTTTTTTATATTTATTAAATTTTTCGGTTTTTATGTCAAGAGTTCAAGTTTGGTTCCTTTCTATTCTTTGGAAAGTGATGTTCTTCTGTTTTAGTTCAATATCCTTATTGTATTTTGGAAGGTCTTACTCATGTGTTCTCAAAATAATTTTCTTCCTATTCTTTGGATGGTGTTTTTTCAAATTTATTTTTACAATTCTTTTCATTTAATGATTCATTTAGTTTAATCGTGATTTTGTATATCATTTCTAATGTATGCCAAATCTCAAAAGTCGAATCACATATAGAAACTCGATCAAACTCGTATTTATTTAAAGTAAAAAAAATATTCATAGCTTTGGCATTTAAAAAAAATAAATATTTTTCATGATCATTCTAATCATTTATTTGATTGAATGACTTCTAAAAACCATTTTTGACAATACACCATAAATCAAAATCTAACAAAATCAAGAAAATATGCATTCTAATTTTTTAAGAGGTGAAGTACGTCCCATTGAATATAGGAGGACTTTTGATGCATTAAACCTTGTTAATGCCATAATAAGTCATTTACTCACTTGGGTGTTAATCCAATGAGTACAACGTGACTCTGATATTAACTGTTAAGATCAATTGGCACTAAGAGGTGGGGTGAATTAGTGCGAGTATTGAAAACCTTAGTTTTAGAAATACTTGCTCAAAATAAAACTAGAAATTGAAGGTATTTTGTTTAAGTTGAATAAGTGAGCAACAATCAATGTTAAGTTACTATCTTGCTTAAAGAAAGCTCGAGCAAGAACAAGTAAATTCAAAAAGGAAAGTTAAGGCATACAGTTTATAGTGGTTTAGCCAAAACTTTGCCTACGTCCACTTATCGGAGTCCTCCTCCTTTAGAACTATCAATGTCTACTAATCACCTTATTCGAGTGAAGATCAAACTCTTACACTTCTTTGTTATGATCAATTGGCACTAAGAGGGGGGGGGGAGGCGGTTTTAAAATAGTGCAAAAGAGAAAGTGTTTGATTCTAAAACTTTTACTTACGGAAAGTGAAGAAAGACAATCAGAAGTTCTTATTGGTATTTCGTTAGAACCGATTAAAACCTGATTTAAGAGAGGTCAAGAGATAGTAACTTGTATTTAACTATGAAGTAAATAAGAGCAATCACAAGTAGAAAGTAAAGCAATTAAAGAACGCTCATAATTATAGTGATTCAACCTCAACCTGGCCTACGTCCACTTCCAAATCCTCTTCTCCGAGATCCACTGACATCTACTATCAATCTTCTTTGGGTGAAGATTAAACTCTTATACTTCTCACTCTCCTTTTCACAAGCTCAGGAGAGGAACCTTACAAACTTACAAGGAGACTTTATAAGAATACAACTCTTTTTCTCACTCCCTTGCCCCTTTCTTTTCCTTACAAATTTAGCACACTATTTTTCATAGAATTCCTAGCCTAATGTATTATTATAAATACAAGAAATCTTGGGATATTTATAGAGCCCAATTGGCTTTAGAAATAGAGCCAAAAATTTTAATATTTCTCTAAATTTTGTATACAGGCGATACTACTGCCAGCACCGACGGTACCACCATAGTCAATCGCCCAAAAACAGGGCTACGATGGTACTATCGTTGCTTGAGTGGTACCACTACCGACTTGGGTGGTACCACTATCACCCAATAGCGGTACTACCAGTAGGAATCTCGCAAAAGCCTCCTTTCCATACTTTTACATACCCGAATCGTACCTTCTGTTGACCCCTTTCCAAGTCAACTAATTGAGCTTAACCTGAGCTCAATCCATCCCCATATGGATCCGGTTTGTCTCACTTGAGTTAATTTGGATTCTTTCGAAGTCTAACTCAAGTAGAATTTAAACTCAAAATGATACTAACTATGACTTAATCAATTATAATCATGTGACCATTAAGTCCAACATGACCCTCCTGACTCCCAACAAGCTTTTCAGCAACCCCCGACGATCTTCCAATGAGTCTCTTGGTCTTCTTCCGATAACTCCTGACGCCATCTTGGTAAGCTCCCGATTACCTTCGATAAGTTCTCAGTGAACTCACAACAAGCTTCTGATACCTTCAGTAAACTTTGCTAGTTACAGGTGCCCTATAAGCCAATTACATAAGTGATGGCACGTGTGACACGCTGTGTGATCTTTTTGCTTATGATTAATATTGATATATTCTCATATTATATTATTTATTATATATATATATATATATATATATATATATATATATATATATATATATATATATATATATAGTGATGTCCTTGGTTTTATGCAATGGGAATCAGATCATGATGAGACCACGATAATGAGATTGATTCACCTTTAAACACAAATCCTAAATAATCCCGACGATAGATTACTCGAGAGGGATATCGAGATAAACCGGTGTACTATATACCTATCTATATGATGGAGGCGACTGGTCTCATAGTCACTTGTGCGGAGACATTAAGGATATAGTACAGGTACTCATTGGAGAATGAGTTCACTGATTGATTCGCTTATGAAATGTTGTATGGTTAATGATACCTAATGTCAAACAGCGATTCCATAGTCCTAGTTGTGTATCTGGTCCTTAGACTTGAGACATCAAGGATACCTTGTATGAGTACTCCTTTGATTAACACTAGACTTATTGGTTTGAAAAGTTCCATATCTGGTACAACTGGTTATGGGGATTGGTAGTCAACCTTACAAAGGCAATTGAGAGAGAATATCTCATATGTGCTTGCTCAGATAAATCTCTGGCTAAGGTCACTCGAATTGAGAGAGAAAGAGTTCTCTGGGAGAATTCGATTAGAGCGAGACTATGACAGATTTTGTATGTGACCTGATAGTACCATGTCCAATATATGGTCTCTGGAATATTAGTTGGATGAGAGATTATAGATACAGGGTAACTGAGGACAAACAGGTTCGATGGATTCGATCCCCCTATATCGTCTGGGGACTATGGCGTAGTAGCCTAGTACGTCCATAGTCGATGAGTCGAGTGAATTATTATGGGGATAATAATTCACTATATCAGAAGAAGTTCCGATGGGAGAGACTCACGGCCAGCTCGGTATCAAGCCTAGAGGGTCACACACATATGGTGGATGCTTCAGCGAATAGAGGATTCAATGGAGATCCAATTAGCTCTCCTATTCTCATTAGATGAGATCTTATGCTAATGGGCTCCTTGATTAAGACGCAATTAGAGGCCTAAGGAGATTATTAGATAGAGATCCAATAATATAAGATTAGTGGGTAATTGGATAGAGATCCAATACCAACTAAGGTAGGAGCCTAGGGTTTTTAGTGGCTCTCTATAAATGAGGGGAGACTTATAGTTGATAGGCTACAGCTTTAGCCACCACCTCCTATTCTCCTCCCTCCCTCTACGCAAGAGTTGCGAGATCAGATTGGAGGATTTTTGCTATAGAGATCTATCGTGTAGATACCGCTAGAGATGAGGACATTTGACCTCCTTCATCTTCTCTGTCTGGATCTGGAATACAGGGATATATGATCTCCTTAAGTAAAATCAATCTCTCACATATCGTGGTTTTATCGATTTTTATGTTTTTCTCACAACCCCAATCTTTTGCACGATGATTTGATCTGCATAGGAAGCCGGTATTTTATTTTGATTTTGGCTGTGCATGTGATGCACCCACTGAGGTTTCCCAACAAACTTCCGACGAACTCCTAGCAAGCCTCTGATCCCTTCGGTAAGTTCCCGGTGAGTCTCTCAACGGGTTCCCACTACATCGTCCGAACCCCGGCCCGATGCCCAAACTTGACTCTGGCCCACATCTGATTTTAATTCTCTCTCTATCCTACATCAATCATCTCTAGCACATATATTAGATCAATAACCTATCAATTGATTTTATCATCAAAATTCAAGATTCAATAATCTTTCCCTTTTTGATGATGACAACCAATTGATGACAGGAGTTAACTTTAACTCTCCCTAAACTTATGCCATAATCCAATAAATAAAACTTAAATTAAAAAGAACTAAATACTCTTAAATTCAAGTATCAAAACATCCATTTATCAAATGATATACCATGAATTTTAAAAATTATCAATTCATTAATGATACATGATATAACATTAATCTCAACCAATAAATCATGAAAAAGGTGAAATGTTAGAGCAAATAATTCCAAGGCACATATGTCATTGCTCCCCCTTAGTAAAATAAGATACGAGCAATAATTTTCTAATGAAAAATTTTCTTCTCCTTTGTCATATATATATCATTTTTCATATATATGTTATCAATATATTATTTCTCTTCCGTTGTAATTAACAAAAAGAGATGAAATAATGAGCAGTAACTTCATGATACACAAACTCATCATGTTTCAAAATTTTTATATTTTTATAAAATAAATATTGATCAAATATTTTGTACTTCATTGCTCTCCCTTAGTAAGATAGGATAAAAATATAATTTTCTCATGAAATTTTTTCTTCCTCTGTGAATAAGAAAGAAAAAGAAATGAAGGGGAGAGGGTGTAAAAGATCCAAAATTAAAAAAAGATGATACATTCATGAAAAATTTAATATCAAAAGCTCATATCAAGCATTATAGAAGTTTTTGCCATATATTCTTCTTTTGTAAACATTCATCAAAATTAATAAAACAAGAATAATCTTTAAAAATATCTCATCACAAAAATTCGAATCCCCTTCTTATGTTTATTTTAATGAGAATCGAAAGTGAGCTCAAAAATCCAAGAAATCAAAAGAACAAGAAAATGTGGGATAAAATTCTATTAATTTGAGAGCTTCCCTTGAGTAGGAAGCAGTCACGCCAGAGCAGCGTCACAGACAGAGGCCGGCAAGACCAAGATACCACCCTGCCGACGCAAACGAAGCATGCAAGAGGTCGCTAGTGGCAATAGCATGCCGATCACAGAGTAGAATGACTGACAAGCAAAGGAATTACGATGCGGCGTGAAGAGGTTAGGGTTTTTTTCTTAAGAAAATTACAGTTTTGCCATTAAAAGAAAAATTATAGTTTTGCCATTAAGTGAAAAATTACAGTTTTACTTAAGTTAAAAATTACAGTTTTATCATTAGACTCAAATTACAGTTTTGTCATTCATCGAAATTATAGTTTTATCCTTCAATTGAATAGGATTATTTACAGTTTTACCCTTATGATTTATTAATCCTATAATCCTTTTAAAAAATTATGTAATTTTTTATTTTTTTAGAATTACAGTTCTACCATTATGAAATTGAGAAATTATAGTTTATTTTCTCAATTATAAAGTTGATCAATATATAATCTAATAAGATTTAATTATGATTATATTTTAATTATTTATTAATTATATTTTATTTTGATCAATTTATTTAACTGGACTTATGTGCTTCTCCAATTAAATAAAAATAATTAGTTTAATTAAAAAATTATAAATTATTTCTTTATTATTTTCTCATATAAATTATTAATTGTATGTGTTAAATCCAATTATTGGTTTCTTAGATATTTATTCAGTTATTCACATGTAAATATTAGTAATTATGAAATAATATTTATTTTTTACATAAATACATGATTTATGTATTATCATGATTACAATTATTATATGAGTTTTTTTTTGCTGATTAAGTGTTTAATAATTATTATAGTTGTTATCCTATTATTGAATTATCTCAACATAAATTAGTTTAAATGAACTTGATGAATATTATTTGTAGTTTATCTCCTTAAGTTATGTATGACCGGTAGCTGTCAAAGTAGACTGAAATGATAGGCTTATAGGATATGAAATGTAATTAAAGTCTTGTCATTCATAAGATAATTTAATTTATATTTTATATTACTGCATTGGTCTTGTAGTCACCAAAGTGGCCTAGATCAATTATTTATAAAATTATATTAAGAAACAAGTCCTCAATGACATTAAGGAAATAATATTCAAAATTTCATACATAATTAGGAGATTTAGATAATCCCAAAAGATAATCTATTTCAAATAATTATATGATGGGGTAGGATAATGATGTTTTGAATATTATTGTAGTTTAGAATTATATACCCAAAGGTAGCAAAACTATTCCACAAGAATGGTATCAGTCCTTCATAAATGATCTTGTGTGAACACTAGATATGTCAATATTTTTACCCAAAGGTTAAATATTGATGATATCAATAGTTCATCATATTTTAGTAAAACTCAAAGCATTAATTTTATTTTATATTCTGTAATGGTATTCCCGTCCATACATTCTCATGCTTCTAGTATCCCCGTACTCTCTAGATCAAATTATTCAGAATGGTTAGAGTACATGCAATTTACATTGGGCATACTAGATCTTGATTTAGCATTGCTTGTTGAAAAGCCCATAAAATTAACTAACAAAAATACTATGGAACAAGTCAATAAAATGAAGGATTAGGAAAGATCTTATAGGCTTGGTTTAATATTCATAAGGATGATAATTGCAAATAATATAAAGACTTTATTATCGATTACATCTAGCGCACGTGAATATTTAAAGATTATTAAAAATATATTTAAATCTACTGATAAGTCATTGCCTGACACATTAATGAAAGAACTGATTACAGCTCAGTATGATGGTACTTGAGGAATTCAGGATCACATCCTCAATATGGCTGACAAGGATGTAAAACTTAAGGCGTTGGGAATGAATGTTGATAATGTGATCAGTTCATTCTTAATTCTCTTCCTTCTCAGTTTGGCCTATTCAAGATTCACTACAATACAAATAAGGATAAATGGGACTTGAATGAGTTAACTAGTATGTGTGTTCAGGAAAAATTAAGATTAAAGCAAGAAAGTTCATATAATGTACTGATAACTACTCAAGGAGTTGGTAACAAGAAAAGAAAATTGAAGCATCATCTATCAAAGAAATTTACTAGGTCTGGAAGTGTTAGACATACTATTAAAAAGAAAGCTATTACAGTAAAGTATGATTGCATTAAACGACATGTAAAGAATGATTGCATTAAACGTAGGACTTGGTTCGAAAAAAAAAAGTATAAACTCAACCTTTGTATGTTTTGAATCAAACATTGCAAAAGTTCCTTCTAATACATGGTGGATTGATTCTGGTGCTTCAACTCATATTACTAATAATATGCAGGGATTCCTTTCAACCCAAAAATCAAAAGAACATGAAAGATTCATAATTATGGGAAATCGTCTCAAAGCAAAAGTGGTATCAGTAGGGACTTATCGCTTACGCCTAGAGACGGGTCATCTGATGGATCTGAAAGACACATGTTTTATTCTTACAATTTCTAGAAATTTAATTTCTCTATCTAGAATTGATGAGTTAGGATATTGTGTTTCTTTTGATAATGGTAAACTCAGCATATTTTATGATTCAATAAAAGTTGGTCCTTGAATTCTGTGTGATGGTTTGTAAAGAATTAATTTGAATCTTGAGTTTGAAAATATATTATTGACCCTACAATCAAGTATTGGAATGAAACGCAATTCCAAAATGAAAGATCTTCTATATTGTGGCATAGACGTTTGGGGCATATCTCTAAGGAAAGAATTGAAAGATTAGTGAAGGATAATATATTAGAAAATTTAGACTTCACTGATTTTGATATTTACATAGATTGCATTAAAGGAAAGCAAACTAAGCATACAAAGAAAAATGTCACAAGAAGTAAAGAACTTCTTAAAATTATTCATATTGATATCTACAGACCACTCCATATTCCCTGTTTTAGTGGAGAAAGGTATTTCATCACATTTATAGATGACCTATCTAGATATGACTATGTTTATCTAATACATGAAAAGTCTTAGGCCATTGACATTCTTGAAGTATACATAAATGAGGTCGAGAGACAATTAGATAGAAAAGTTAAAATTGTCAGATTTGACAAGGGTGGTGAATTTTATGGCAGATATGATGAATCCGATCAGAATATTGATCTTTTTGCTAGATTCCTAGAACAGCGGGGTATTTATGCTCAATATACATTACAATGTGTGCCATAGCAGAACGGTGTTGCTGAAACATAGCAGAACGGTGTTGCTGAAAGGTGAAATTGTACTCTTATGGATATGGTTAGGAGCATGATGAGTTATTCCTCTGTACCTAAATCAATGTGGGGTGATGCTCTTAGGTCAGCTATGTATATCCTGAACAGAGTTCCTAGTAAATCAGTTTCATCAACTCCATTTGAGTTATGGACTAGTAGGAAACCTAGTTTGAGACATTTAAATATTTGGGAGTGTCCTATAGAGATAAGAGTATTATATCGACATGAAAAGAAATTAGATCCAAGAATAATTTCTGGATATTTTATTAGTTACCCAGAAAGATCCAAAGGATACAGATTTTATTACCCTAATCATAATATGAGGATAGTAGAATCTGGTAATGCAAAATTCCTAGAAAATGATGAAATCAATGAGAGTCAAAAGTCTCGAAAGATTAATTTTAATATTGAGGAGATTTAGGTTTATTCACTTATATTATCTTCTATTCGAGAAATTGTTGTTCCTCAAATCAATGAGAGAATTGATGAGGGTGAACAACAAAATAATATTGATGAATTCTCACATGATATTGATGTCACCGCTGATAGTCTTGTAGAACAATCACAATTGGCCGATCTAAGAAAATCTCAAAGAAAAAGGAAACATATCATTTCTGATGATTATGTGGTATATCTGCAAGAATCAGATTTTGATATAGGAATAAAAAGAGACACCTTATCGTTTTCCCAAGCCATAGAAAGTAATGATTCTGAAAAATTATATGATGCAATGAAAGATAAGTTAAAATCAATGGACCAGAATGGTGTTTGGGAACTCATTGAATTGCCCAATAATTGTAAAAGAGTTGGTTGTAAATGGGTCTTTAAGACTAAACGTGACTCAGTGGATAATATCAAATGATATAAAGCCAAACTTGTGGCCAAAGGTTTTTCTCATAAATAAGGCATTGACTACCATGAGACCTTTTCTCCAGTTTCTCGAAAGGACTCATTGAGAATCATCATGGCATTAGTAGCTCATTATAATCTTGAGTTACATTAGATGGATGTGAAAATAGTATTTCTGAGTGGGAATCTAGATGAGGAAATCTATATGGAACAACCTGAAGGATTCATAGAAAAGAAAAATGAAAGTTGGGCTTGCAAACTTAAGAAATTCATTTATGGCCTTAAACAAGCTTTCAGACAATGGTATATAAAGTTTCATGATACCATTACTTCCTTTGGATTTAAGAAAAATATTATTGATCAGTGTATATATTTGAAGGTTAGTGTGAGTAAGTTTATTATATTGGTCTTATATGTGAATGATATATTGCTTGCCAGTAGTGATCTTGGTTTGTTACACAAAACCAAGATATTTCTCAACAAGAACTTTAAGATGGTTGATATGAATGAGGCATCCTATGTTATTGGCATTAAGATATTTAGGGACAGATCTCAAGGTTTGTTAGGATTGTCTCAGAAAGGTTATATTAATCGTATCTTGGAAAGGTTTAATATGCAGCTTTGTAAAGCTAATGTTACACCTATTACTAGAGGTGAAAAATTCAGCCAAAACCAGTGCCTTAAGAATGACTTAGAAAGGGATCAAATAAAGAATATTTTTTATGAGTGAGTAATTGGAAGTTTATTATATGCTCAAACCTGTACAAGGCCAAATATCAGTTTTGTAGTGGCAATGGTGGGTAGATACCAGAGTAACCCAGGAATGGAACATTAGAAAGCTGCAAAGAAAGTAATGAGATATCTATAAGGGACAAAAGATTATATGCTCATATATATGAAGTCAGATCAGCTTGAAGTAACGGAATATTCATATGCTGATTTTGTAAATTACCTTAATAATAGAAAATCCACTTTAGGATTTGTGTTCATGCTGGCTGGTGGGATAATTTCTTGGAAAAATATAAAATAATTACTTATTGCATCATCTACGATGGAAGCTAAATTTGTGGTATACTTTGAGGCCACAAATCAAGCTTTATGGCTACGAAATTTTATCTTAGGACTTGGTGTGGTCGACTCAATTGCCAAGCCACTGAAGATATTTTATGATAATACTACAATAGTTTTCTTTTTTAAGAATGACAAGTACTCTAGTGGTTCCAAGCACATTGAGATAAAGTACTTGGTAGTTAGAGAAATAGTCCAGAAACAACAAATGTCAATTGAAAATTTAAGCACCACTATGATGATTGTTGATCCAGTTACTAAAACTTTACAGTGTAAAACATTTAAAGAATACGTTCTTAGAATGGGGCTTGTGAGCAAGCCATAAAGGATATGGTGATGCATGTTTAGTGGATGCTATTATTGACATTTATTTTATATAATTAAAGTTATTTATTTATGTTATCCTGTTTGTGTTTATGTTTATGCATATTATGGTTGAATGCAAGAAACATGATGGTCTTAACAAGACAAATTACATGGGTCATTATAGACTATATAAGGAAAAACTAACAGTGTTGTAGTACATAGAATGAAGTGTGGCTTTGATGACATACAACCGCTATGACTCATATTGATAGTTGGACTAAATATAGTATTATTATACCTATTGGACTTATTGCTTATTTTTAAAAATCATGGCCATGTATAAAATGCTTTTCAAAATTTCCAGAATCCAATTATATAAAATTATTTTTAAATAAATTTTATTTTATTTATTTTGATTTTAGATATTTTTTATATCTTATCAATTAATGGGCTAAGTGGGATAATGTAAGATTATGTGGTACTTTATTAATTGAATAAGATATATTATGGATTATTTGGATTCTGATAAAAGATATTAGCCAATATTAAATAAATTTTATATTATATTGAGATATTTTAGGGGATGCTCTTGATGGAAAGAATTCTCCTAATAACTTATCCTAAACTCTTTGTTCTAGCCTATAAATAGATAGGATCTACTATAAACCCAATACATGGAAATGCACGAAAAGACAAAACAACAAAAGGGTGAATAGAGCAAGAGATTACGGTTATTCTCTTGATTTCTCAAAACCATCAATTAAGGTGATCCCGTGAAAGGATAGAAAGAGAGGAGAAGGGATCTAGATCTATTATAGTTCCTCTTGCAGATCGATATCTAGTTGGATCTCAATCAGATGATATCTAAAGGTACGTATCGTAAATAAATCTAATATTATTTGATTTCAATCCTGATATAATAGTTTTTCACAAAATAATTTACATAATTATAATTTTTATACCAACATGTATGATCCATATGCTATGCATACCATTACTTGATGTCTTGATGCATGTACAGGGTGGTGGAATCACCTCACTGGATCTGGAGCAAAGGCTAAATGGATCGTAGGTCCTTATCTTGGTGACAGCTGTTTCGTAGTTGTTAGAGATGGGGGTGCACTATCTTCCGGTCACTGGTGCAGCAACATGATTTTAATTTCACTTATCAACTTGAGAGTAACAATGCAAGTGATCTACCTAGTGCTGCTCAGGTTAGCATTTTCTGTTTTTACTTTTGACTCTACCATTTGTGGTGCTTTTTGTCATTAAGCTGCATTAGGGCTTGACGTGGTGATGCATGTACTTTGATTACCGTTTGTGCTACTCTTGAAGAAATCTGCACTGGAGCCTATGGCTAGTGTTAGATTCATTTGTAACCTGTTGTACTTTGTTCTTATTTTAACTCCAAAGGGAAGTCTATTAAGATCTTAACATCTACAAAAAGATGCATGTAAGTCATTGTACAAAATAGAAGATAATTCACGGTGAAAAGTTTCCTGTAACAAAAACAAAAACAAAAACAAAAAAACATACCTATCTGTCCAAGCTTTGATTGCAGCTCAATACATTCATGAAAACAGTGTTATAACAAACAGTGAATGACAACAACAGTTGCAAGAGAAGATTTCTGATATCCACAACTATACCATCGATGCTCCAAGGTGGATCCTGATAGTGGTCAGCACTTCTTCGAGGATTGTTGAATCAGTGTCAACGTGTAAGGCCTCACATTGTAAGTCATCACATCATAAGTCATCAGTCTTGTTATGAATATAACATTGTTTTGCAATCTTGCACTGCCCCTTCATGATCTCTGATGATGAATCCCAAGCCACTGCTCTGTAAAAGAGAGGAGCCATCAATATTTGTCTTGACCCATGTTGGACTTCATTCCAGTCGGTGGAGTTCCTTCCACATGATATTGAGTGGGTTCTTAGGGAATGTGGGAACCTTTCGGGCCCCTTTTGGTTGCAGGAGTTTGGAAGGATGATGAAGTTTCAATTTGTCTTCATCTTATTCTCAGTGGAAATATAATGTTGTTAGCAACTTATTTCCATTTATTTATAAGAAATGATATAAGTAAGTTGGTTTAGGCCCAACCATGGGCTTCATTAGCCTTACAAGAAGCAAGTCGAGATATTGGATTTCAGCCTATGGCTAGATGAATCACCTTTTATTTTCATGCAAGGGCTTTTGCTGATATCTTCATGGATACAAAGTAATAAGTATCAATTATTTTGATCGATTATATAATTTATTTGTTATCATTGAGATCTGTTTATATGTTAAATTTAGAGTGTTTATATTCTTATAGATAGTTTTTATTAAAGTCTATTTAGGTCTTTCTTTGTCCCTTCTGGTACTACTAATATTATTTATGTCACCTTTTTTATCATATTCAGAGGTCTCTTAACCATATACTCATATAATCTTAAATAATTTTCTCTTATTTTATCTTTTATCAAACCAATACCTAGTTGTTCGTAATTAAAAGTATTTTTTTTCTATCTTTCTTAGTAACTTTACACATCCATCTCAACATTCTCATCTCAGTAATACAAATTTTTTTTATATGTTGTTTCTTAAGTGTCGAATACTCTGATCCATTAAATATTATTTATCTCATAATTTTTTTTTATCTCAAAGGTACTCAATAATTGCATAAGACTTATGACACCCCTCATCATCTTAACCATTATATTTTTACTCTATCAATAATATCTTAATCGATCTTTTTATTTTATTAAATAATTAATCTAAGATACTTATAGCTTTTTGTTCATCCAATTTAATTATATTCTACTATTTATTTCTAGAATTATTAAAATTACATCTCATATATTTGGTTTTACTCTTCAATCTAAAACTTTCAGTTTGTAATGATTATATTTATAACTCAAGTTTATAATTAATTGATAAAACTCTAGTAGGGTTGAGTCCTAATCACCTAAAAATAATCAATAAGAATCATATGAGGTTATAATAAAACCTTATATAATTACTTTTATCCTATAAAAAAATATGGCTAGAGTTTAGATTGGGGTCTTAGGGTTTAGTGGTCGTCGCCCCCCTTACTGGGATGGTTGGCTAGGGTTTCCTTAGTAGGTATCCCTACTAAGGCATATCAGTTATATGAGGGGCAAAAGGATAATTTTACTTAGGTAAGCACCCCCATGGGTTAGGGTTTAGAATCTTATATAATCATGTAGTCGCCCCAATTTTCGATTAAGCAAGAATTATTTTTTATTCAACCTTGTGCCGAGTTCTAGGAGGGAGGAACCCTTATAATGTTTCAAGGGTTTATCTTCCTCAAAGATCAAATTCTATAGAGCTCCTTCTATGGTTCTATCATTTGGTATCAAAGCCATGTTCCTGCTACACCTACTGTCATCTCTACTGCCCCCACCCTTCCAAGCAATTCCCACAATTACTGCAACATGCGCCTCTACCTTTCACCGAAGCCGTAGATCAAATCAATCTGCTACTGCCCTCTGCATTTGAACTAGGCGATCTAGTATAATCACATCATCTATGCCAATTTACTACTACAAAATCCTTTATCTTACACGTTGAAGAGTCTTTCCATATTTTCTCCGCTACAAATTTCTACCGTCATAAATGTTATCATCATTGTGAAGGGAAAATATTGTAGAAATTTTCAATCGTCTGTTTGCCTCTTAAAACCAGTTTATTACTTCTCTATTTTGGCCAAAACTTTTATATAATTTTATAGATCATCTTAGCCCCTCATCTAAGATCGATCTTTGGAAAGAATTTTCTCTGAAATCGGTTTTATTGTGCCCCAATTCTTCATTACATACTGTTAGAATTTTACGACCAAGAATCTACCTTCCAACTTTTCATCCACTTTCTACCGTTATGCTATTGAAATTTTGTCGAACCTAATTACTGATATTGGCCACATCTGAACCAAGGATTTATGATAAATTTTTGCATATTTTCCTTAGGTTTTCCTCTGTAATTTACGTCGAGAATTTGTTGTTTCTCTGATACAATTCTGTTTAGTAGGATAGCATATATGCAGCCCTTTCTTCGTCGAATTCCATCAGATTTGAGTGCTATCATTTTTAGTCTTTTAGACCCTCTTTCTCTCATCCTCAAACCCTATCATCTTCACCCAAGAACCCTACCAAATAGCGCCCTAAATCAATCTCAATCAGCCTCTCAAATCAGCCCTAACCGTAGCCTCCATCTACACTGATCCACTTATCCAATCAGGCATCTCTCCCCTAAAATTTCTCATGCCCCTAACTCGACAACAGAAAAAAGATCTTAATATTACAAATCTAAAGGCCTATACCATGGCATCAGAGGAGGCCATCAATGCCAAGTTCAAAGCCTTTGAAAACTGTATGGAGGAGATGATCTAATCCCTTTTCACCAAATTCAGCATGGGTAGTCCATCGAGCCTGAGGAAATCATAGCAAGGAGAAACTTCAGATCGGTGAGATAATCTTCAAGAGCATGGTCACATCATCCCTGATCCAACAATCCATGCATGAAGGTTGACTTCCCAAGATGGGAAGAAGGAGACCCGATCGGATGGCTCTCATACGCGGAGCGCTATTTTCGATTCTACCAAACTGCTGATGCCACTAGGGTGGAGGTTGCTGCTATTCAACTCGAGGGAGATGATATTTGGTAGTTCAATTAGTTTGAGCACACCCACGGAGGTCTCTCTTGGTAGCAATTCAAGGAAGGACTACTAAATTGCTTTGGACCAACCGATTACGATAATATCGATGAACAATTGGCGAAGATTCGACAAACCTCTACAATACAAGAATACCAAATAATGTTTAAACATTTATCTAACCAAACTATGGATTGGTCTTAAAAACAACTTTTAGAAACTTTTATTGAGGACCTAAAGCAGGAGATTCGAGGAGAAGTAAATGTGTGACAACCGTACACTCTTATGGCGGTAATTTTCTTTGCAATAATGCAAGAAGAACAATTGAACCATGAAGTACGAAGAATAAGGGTCGCTCCCTGACTAGCTATGCCACCTTCAGCCCCCTCTACTACCATTTGAGCCCCTGCACTAAAAAAATTAACAAGAGACGAGCTGCGGGAATGATTGGCCAAGGGGTTGTGTTGGCATTATGATGAACCGTGGAGCCGAGAACATTGCTGCAAAAAAGGATGACTCCTCATGAGTGAACCAGCAGAAGATAAGGACACCAAACCATCTGAAGAAGACCTGGAACTCGAAAATAAAACCATGGAGGAAGAGCCCCAACAGGCCAACTATATAGTGCATGCGTTGCCCGGTTACTCTAACCTGCAGACAATGAAAGTTGAAGGACTCCTTAAATAATAACCCATCACCATTCTTATATATCCTGGCATCACAAATAACTTTCTCAATAGCAGTGTTGCTGCATACATGGCACTTTAACTCAAAGGTTGCAATAAGTTCGATATAAAGGTCGTCGACGACCGAATCCTCAATTGCAACCAACGGTGCTCATAGGTAAAATTGCTTCTATAAGACCAAGAAGTGGTAGCCGATTTCTTCCTCCTACCCATCGATGACTATGAAGTCGTGCTAAGAAAATAGTTGGAGCACATTAAGATAGAAGTCCATATCTTAATTAGTATTTTATGTAAAATCTATATGTTATTTATTTTTGCTATATCTTGTTTTGTCAGAAACATGTCGCTCACAAACCCCCTACATGGTATACTTGATGTCAACCGCCTCACTGGTCCAAACTATACAGATTGGCTCCGCAATTTAAGAATTATTCTCATGGCAAAGAAAATCGCATACGTTCTTGATACAATTATGCCCACGCTGAAAGAAGGGGCAAGCGAGGATGAGATCGCTTGCTATGTGAAGTACATAGATGATTCCACGTTAGCAAAATGTTACATGTTGGCCTCCATGACTCTTGAGTTACAAAGGCAACATGAGAGCATGGATGCAGATTCTATCCTTCTTCATCTCCGCCAGCTGTTTGAGAAATAAGGAAGAACTCAAAGATATGAGATATCTAAGAAACTCTTCAAAGCTAGGATGACAGAAGGGACATCGGTTGAGAACCATGTCCTAAAGATGATAGAGTGGATCGAGAAACTCACAGGTCTAGGAATAGTCCTAGAGGATAATCTGTGTGTTGATCTTATACTTCAGTCCCTACCAGATTCCTTTTCTCACTTCATCATGAATTTTAACATGACAAGTTTGAAGTGACTCTCCCTGAGCTCCTCAATATGTTGAGGGAAGCTAAGAGTGTTATCAAAAAGGAAAAGTCAGTTCTCTATATTAGTGAGACAAAAAGAAAAGGAAAGCCAACAAGATCCTTAAGAAGGGCAAGAAAAAGAAATACCAAGTAAAGCAAAGGTTGCCAAGAAATACCTAGAAAGGACAAAGGACAATGCCTCTACTGTGGCCAAGACAGACATTAAAAGAGGAACTATAAGGACTACCTTGCAGAGAAGGTGAGACAAAAGCTTGGAGAAGCTTCAGGTATATTCATGATCAGTCTCCACTTGTTAGATTTTCATAATAACACATGGGCATTGGATACCAGCAGTGTTTATCATATCTGTAATTCATTACAGGTTCGGCCAAGACCTAGGAGATTGGCTAGAGGTGAGATGGATCTCAAGATGGGCAATAGAGCAAGAGTTGCTATTAGAGAGGTCACCCTACATCTGCTTAGTGGAGCTATTATTATATTAGATGCATGCTATTTTCTTTTCTCTATTATCAAAAATATTATTTCTATCTCTTGTTTGACAATTAGTGGATATAAATTAGTTTTTAAGAATAATAGTTGTTCAATAATTATAGATGATAAGATCATCACTAGAGGGACCCTAATAAATGGCTTATATGTGTTAGACACTTCTCCACATATCATGAATATAAATATATCTAAGAGAAAAAGAGATGAGATGAATAATGCATACCTATGGCATTGTAGGCCAGGTCATATACATGAGGGAATGATTCAAAAGTTACTGAAAGATGGATACTTAGATCCATTTGACTATGAGACATATGCAACTTGCGTACCTTGCCTTCGTGGGAAGATGACAAACTCTCCTTTTAGTAGAACTGAAGAGAGAGCTACCGAGTTATTGGAACTCATACATAGTGATGTATGTGGTCTCATGTCGACTCAAGCTATAGGTGGTTACTCATACTTCATTACATTCACTAATGATTTCTCTAGGTATGGACACATGTACTTAATGAAGTACAAATCTAAGGCCTTCGAGAAATTCAGGGAATATAAGAATAAGGTAGAGAACCAAATTGGAAAGAGTATTAAGACTCTTCGATCAGATCAAAGAGGAGAGTACTTGAGTATGGAGTTCACCCATTTCCTCAGGACAATAGGATTCTATCCCAGTGGACACCTCCTTATACATCTTAGCTCAATGGTGTATCAGAAAGGAGGAATCGCACGCTGTTAGACATGGTGCGATCCATGATGAGTTTCGCTGACCTACCTATCTCATTCTAGGGGTACACTCTAGAGACTACAGCTTACCTTCTGAACAGAGTTCCATCAAAGTCGGTAGTGTCTACACCATATGAGATATAGAAAGGAAAAAAGTTCGATCTTACAATTATTAAGATTTGGGGCTGTCCTGCCCACGTTAGAAGACACAACCCCGATAAGTTAGAATTAAGGACAGAATGGTGCACATTCATGGGATACCCAAAGGAAATTTGTGGATATTATTTCTATCATCCCGAAGACCGAAAGGTCTTTGTTGCCAAGAGAGATGTGTTCCTTGAGAAGGAACATATTCTTGGTGGAAACAGTAGGAGTGAGATAGAATTAGGCGATGTTGGAAAACCTAGCTTAAGCACCATTTCAGAACCCAAGTCTGTTCAGGTACCTAACACATAAATTCTAAATTTACGTAGGTCTAGTAGAGTATCTCACTCTCCTGAAAGATATGTGGGACATATCAGTGGAGATGACTCTCAGGATATTGATCCTCAAACCTACGAGGACGCTATTATGAGTATAGACTCTAAGAAGTGGTAAGAAGCTATGAATTCTGAGATGGATTCCATGTACTCTAACAAGGTTTGGAACCTTGTAGATGCACCTGAGGGTATTGTACCCATCGGCTGCAAATGGATCTTCAAGAAGAAAATCGGAGTGGATGGAAAGGTAGAGACCTATAAAGTAAGGCTGGTAGCTAAAGGATATCGTCAAAGATAAGGAGTTGACTATGACAAAACCTTTTCACCTGTAGCCATGCTTAAGTCCATTAGAATTATTTTGGCCATTGCAGCACACTATGACTATGAGATCTGGCAGATGGATGTCAAAACAGCATTCCTCAATGGCAACATCGAGAAAGAGGTATATATATGATACAACCAGAGGGATTCATATCTAAAGAGATTCCAGATAAAGTGTACATGTTGCTTAGATCCATTTATGGATTGAAACAAGCTTCCCGAAGTTAGAACACAAGATTTGATGAGGTGGTCAGATCTTATACCTTCGTTAAGAACGAAGATGAGTCTTGTGTGTACAGGAAGGTAAGTGGAAGCGCTATCACCTTCTTGGTGCTATATGTAGATGACATCTTAATCATTGGGAATGATGTAGGAATACTCTCTACAGTAAAGGCTTGGTTATCTAAAAACTTCTCCATGAAAGACTTAGAAGACGTATCCTATATTTTGGGGATCCATATCTATAGAGATAGATCCAAAAGGATGTTTGGCTTATCTTAGTCCAGGTACATAGACTTCATTGTCAAAAGATTTGGCATGAAAAATTTCAAGAGAGGTCTAATACCGATGAAACATGGAATATCACTTTCTAAGAGTATGTCCTCAAAGACTTCTAAAGAAAGGGTAAACATGGATAAGATACCTTATACCTCAGCGGTAGGATCTATCATGTATGCGATGCTATATACCAGGCCTAATATAGCACATGCTCTGAGTGTCATGAGCAGGTATAAGGTAGATCCAAGTTTAGAACACTAGAAGGTAGTAAAGTATATCCTTAAGTACTTGAGAAGGACTAAGGACCTTTTACTAGTATATGGAGGAGGTGGCCTCCAGGTTGAGGGCTACACAGACTCAAGTTTTCAGTCTGACATTGATGATAGCAAGTCAAATTTAGGATATATTTTCACCCTGAATGGAGGAGCAGTAAGCTGGAAGAGTTCCAAGCAAGATACTATTGCTGACTCAACTATAGATGCGGAATACATTACTGCAGCAGAAGCAGCAGAGAAAGGGGTGTAGATGAAGAAGTTCATCAAGGATTTGGGAGTCATACCAAGTAGCGTGGAGTTGACTCTTATATATTGTGACAACGATAGGGTGATAACTCTAGCAAGGGAACCCACGTCTCATCAGAATTGTTCTGAAGAGGTTTCATATGATTAGAGCAATCATAACCTATAAAGATATAGCAATGGAAAGAGTACCATCCAAAGATAACATTGTAGATCCACTGATGAAGCCGTTGGCTTAGATTGTATTTGAGCATCACAGGGGTCTGATAGGGATCAAACACATAGGTGATTGGCTTTAGCTCAAGTGGGAGTTTGCTAGTTACAGGTGCCCTACAAGCCAATCACGCGAGTGATGGCACGTGTGACACACTGCGTAATATTTTTGCTTATGATTAATATTAGCATATTCTCATATTATATTATATATAGCATACATATTATGATGTCCTTGGTTCTGTGCAATGGGAATCAGATCATGATGAGATCACGATAATGAGATCGATTCATCTTTAAACACAGATCCTAAATAATCCTGGTCATAGGTTACTCGAGAAGGACATTGAGATAACTGGACAGACCGGTGTACTATATACCCATCCATATGATGGAGGTGACTAGTCTCATAGCCACTTGTGTGGAAGCACTAAGGATATAGTACAAGTGCTCATTGGAGAATGAGTTCACTGATTGATCCACTCATGGAATGCTGTATAGTTAATGATACCTAATGTCAGACAGTGATTCCATAGTCCCAATTGTGTATCTGGTCATTAGACTTGAGACACCAAGGATGCTTTGTATGAGTACTCCTTTTTTTAACGCCAGACTTACAGATTGGAAAGCTTCAGATCTGGTACAATTGGTTATCAGGATTGGAAGCCAATCTTACAAAGGCAATTGAGTGTCAATAGAGGATCATCCACTCTCGGTATTATGAGAGGAATATCATATATGTGCTTGCTTAGACAAATCTCTGGCTAGGGTCATTCAGATTGAGAGAGAAGGAGTTCTCTGGTAGAATCCGATTAGAGCAAGACAAACTGATTCTGTATGTGACCTGACAGTACCTTATCCAATATACGGTCTCTAGGATATTAATTAGATGAGGGATTATAGACACATGATAACTGTGGACAGATAGGTTCGATAGATTTGATCCCCCTGTACCGTCTGAGGACTATGGCGTAGTGGCCTAGTACGTCCATAGTCGATGAGTCGAGTGAATTATTATGGAGATAATAATTCACTATATCAGAAGGAGTTCTAATGGGAGTAACTCATGGCCAGCTCGGTATCGAGCCTAGAGGGTCACACATATTGGTGGATGCTTCAATGGATAGAGGATTGGATGGAGATCCAATTATCTCCTATTCTTATTAGATGAGACCTTATGCTGATGGGCTCCTTGATTAAGGCCCAATTAGAGGTCCAAGGAGATTATTAGATAGAGATCCAATAATGCAAGGTTAGTGGGTAATTGGATGGAGATCCAATATCCACTAAGGTAAGAGCCCTAGGATTTTTTGGTGGCTCTCTATAAATAAGAGGGGAGACTCTTGGTTGATAGGCTACAACTTTAGCCACCACCTCCTATTCTCCTCCCTCCCTCTAAGCAAGAGTTGCAAGAGCATATTAGAGGAGTTTCGCTATAAAGATCCATCGTATGGATACTGCTAGAGAGGAGGACCCTTGACCTCCTTCATCTTCTTCATCCGGATCTGGAATACAGGGATATACGATCTCCCTAGGTAAAATCAACCTCTCACACATCATAATTTTTCAGTTTTTACATTTTTATCACGACCCCAATCTTTTGCATAACGATTTGATCTATATGGAAAATCGATTTTTATTTTAATTTCTGTTGCGCATATGATGCACCCGATATAGGTTTCCCAATAAGCCTATCATCTACGGACGGATGACCAAACAAAAGTGGTGAACATATGCCTCGAGGCTTACCTACAATACTTCACCAGCGACCGACCCAAAGAATAGACAAGGTGGCTTCCTTGAATTGAATGATGGTATGATACAACCTATCATTTATCAACTAAATATACCCCCTATGAGGCATTATATGATCGACCGCCCCCTGTAATACCTAAATATGTGATTGGTGTGGCCAAAGTGGATCAGGTCGACCAAAACTTAATTGATAGGGACAAGCTTCTGCAACTATTGAAAGATAACTTAACTGCTGCCCAAGCCCACATAAAGTAACAAGCAGACACTCACCGAAGCAAGCGAGAATTTTTTATAGGAGACTGGGTTTACCTTCTCTTACAACCATACAAGTAGCTGTCAATCAACACCAGAGCATCGATGAAGCTATCTCCATGATTCTATAAACCATATCAGATCTTGGAGAGGATTGGGACCGTGGCATATAGATTAAAGCTCTCAAATGACACTAAGATCCATCCCGTCTTCTATGTATCCTTACTGAAGCCGAAAGTGGGAGAACATGAGTCGGCTCAGACCCAGCTATCGAGCTCTAGAGATTCAAGCTCAACCACAAGCTATACTTGATCATAGGATTGTGATGCACTGTCGATGCCCCTCAACTGGAGTACTCATGAAGTAAACAATTTACCATCTGAAGATACAATGTGAGAGTCTTATAAAGAGCTGAAGACCTGATTTCAAGAGTTTATGGACCCTCAACCTTAAGGACAAGGCTGATTCAAAGAGGGCAGACTTGATAGGACTCCAGCAGAGTTGAGTCTTAATCACCCTAGAAGTAATCAATAAGAACTATGTGAGGTTGTAATAAAATCTCACATAATCACTTCTATCCTATAAAGAAGTGCGACTAGGGTTTAGATTGGGGCCTTAGAGATTAGTGGTCGCCGCCTCCCTTATTGGACTGGTTGGCCAGGATTTTCATCTGTCAAAGTCGACTATATAGTCAACTTGGTCACCGCCTATCCCTACTAAAGCAGGTCGACCATAAGAGAGGCAAAGGGATAATTTTACTTAGACAAACACCCGCATAGGCTACGGTTTAGAACCCTATATAAAAAATTATATAGTCGTCCCTTTTTTCTATCAAGGAAGAATCATCTTTTATTAAGCTTTGTGCTGTGTTCTAAGGGAGATGAACCCCTATAGTGTTCTAAGGGTTGATGCCCCTCAAAGATTAAATTATATAGAGCTAATTCTAATGTTATATTATTAATTTCAGTTGGGTTCTCATCAACGAAGGTAATACATTCAACAAGTAATATACACTAGGAAGGTTCATCATGTAAATAACTAGTAAGTTATCTATTATCAATATGTAAAGGTAAGAACTTAATACATATCCTCCTATGCTAATAGAAAACTTAGCTATATGATCATACATATTTTTAATAATATTAATATAATTAGTGGATATATCTTTTAAAAAATACTATAATGAATATCTACAAATCCTATCATAAAATTTTTTTAAAAATCAATAAAAATCATATATAAATCTTTCTTTTTCTCCATAGACACCAATAAATCATTCTTCTTGGTGTAGTGTAATCACATCACCTGATTACACTACATAAATTATTATTATTATTATTGTTGTTGTTGTTATTGTTGATATTATTTATCTTTTAAGTCAATTTTTATGAGCAGGTATTCAGCTTCCCAGTGGAATTGATCGTTGCAGGAACAGATGGGCTCTTTGATAACTTGTACAACAGTGAGATCACAGCTGGTGTGGTTCACGGCATTAGGGCTGGTCTGAGACCTCAAGTGATGGCCCAGAAGATAGCTGCATTAGCCCGTCGACGAGCCCAGGACAAGAACAGGCAAACCCCGTTCTCGGCTGCTTGCCAAGAAGCTGGCTACAGATATTATGGAGGCAAGCTTGGCGACATTACTGTCGTCGTCTCCTACATCACTGCCTTCGGCAACCAGGCCCCATTGTGTCTTTGTCAATAACATGCACTATCATGACAAGGTATGTGATGAACGATGCCTTGTTCCAGCTTATACCATAGAAACACACTTTAAAAGAAGAGTATGAGCTGCATTCCCACTTTACAAGCTAGTGGATGTTCTGTTCTACTCAATGTAAAGAACTCGTCTCGTAAGGCATATTCTAAGTTGATCAAAACTTGTGGATTCTACGTCGTGTTGCTCTGCTTTTCTTCTGGTCATTTGCAGCTGAGTTATCGTGTTGAATCAGCCCATTTTTCTGCACCAAGTTGTAAGATTGCTGATAAATGCAGGCCATACTAGCCAAGAACTAAGAGACTAAGCACGATGATGGGGGCAGCCTATTTGATTGTGTCATAGAAAAAATTAAAGGATAGTCATATAGTTTTAAATTTTACAACCACTTGTTCCCACATGAAGAGGCTAATGTGTTGGGTCCAATCCATACGTGGTTTGGACTGAATATTTAGACATTTAACTAAATTTTTTTATTAAAAAAATAAAACTAAAAGAGGAAAACGTAAAAAGGAGGTAGCATCGGTGAAAATAAACTGTACAATAATGAGAGAGAGAAGGCTTTAGTAAAAGGATCTAATACTAAAATTTCATCCATTTTGATTTAAATTTTATGTGAATAATTTTTATAGTAAGCTTTACAATCCTAATGATACTGATATGTGATTTATCTTTTCTATGATAGTTTTTTATATACTCGCTTAGTGAATTCTGGTATTTTTACTATTTTAAGATCCATCAATATTGATGATGTTATGTGATTAGTGAACTAAGATATATGTTCTTGATGTTATTGTGATCCTCTAGTTATTCTATAGAAGTTTCATTGTAAACCTATTATCCTATTTGATGATAGTGGAAGTTTGAGTGGACTACGGTTCTATGATTCTTTTTCGCATTAGGTTTTCTATGTTCAAAATCTAGTGTTTCACTTTGTAATTGATCTATTATTCTGTTGTTTAGCTTGTTGTGATTAATATTTGTTTTTGACAACAAGTTAGTAATTTGGTGAGAAACCTATTTTGATACATAAAGATGAAAAGTATTATTCTGAATTCAATAGTTTTTTCCAACAAGTGGTATCATAGCACATGTCATTTGGTGGAGTTTTTTTTATGTGATTGAAATAGAAGAGTCAGATGATATAATTAAATTGAACTTATCAAATTATTTCACTTAGAGGCAGATGATGGAAGATTTGCTCTATTGTAAAGATTTGTATAAGTCTATCAAAACTAAAGTAATATCTTCTACTATCGATGATAAAGAATGGGAGGTACATCATAGAAAAGCTATTGTCTATATTAGAAAATGGATGGATATAAATTTGCATGAGCATATTTATGATGAAATCAAAGCTGATGTTTTTTGGCAGAGGTTAAAAAATCCTTTTGCAAAGAAGACAGTGAGAAACAGAATTTCTCCTTAGAAAACTTATCAATTTAAAGTGTAAAGATAGTGATAATATTATTGAGCACATAAGCATATTTCAGAGTCATGCGAATAAGCCAATTACTATAAAAATTAATATAGATGATGAAATGCGAGTATTACTACTCCTTAGTTCTTTACTAGAAAGTTGGGAAACATATGTTGTGATAATTTCTAACTCAACTCAGAGGGGACTCTAACTATATATATGGTTAAAGATAGTTTGCTAAATGAAGATGCCAGAAAGAAAGAATAAAGAGAATCTTCTTTAAGTGCACTTACTATTAAAAAATAAGAACGAAGTGGAAGAAGTTATAGTAGGAATCCACATGGTTATAGAGGAAGATCTAAGTCAAGAAGAGATATCAAGTGTTTCCACTGTAATAGATTAGATCATATAAAGAAAGAGTATAGGTTCTAGAAGAGAAAACAAAATGAATTAAAGAAAAATGAGAAAGAGACTAATATGCTAAATGTGATATTGATATTATTTGTGATGATGGATGTGTTAGTCTTGCAGCTCAAGATAGTAACTAGGTAATTAACTCTGGTACTTCTTTTTATGTTACTTCTCATAATGATTTCTTCATATCTTACACTGTTGGTGATCTTGGTAATGTCAAAATGGGAAATACCAATATCTAAGATTGTGGGTATTGGAGATATTTACTTGGAGACCAGTATTGGTAGTAAATTGATACTCAGAGATATAGTACATGTTTTAAATATTCATCTTAACTTGATATCTACAGGGAAACTTGATGATGAGGGATTTATGTATTATTTTGATAAAAATAAATGGAAACTCACTAAAGGTTCTCTAGTTGTAGCGAGAGGAAAGAAGCTGAACTCTTTTTATGTCATAGAGGCTAAGATACACAAATGAGAGATTAATACAATCAGAAAGGATGAAAGTATAGATTTTTAGCATAAAAGGCTTAGTCATATCAGCGAGAAAGGACTTCAAACTCTTGCTAGAAATCAGTTCTTACTAAAGTTGTAAGGTACGTTTCTTGAAACTTGTGATCATTGCTTAGTTAAAAAAACATATAGAGTTACATTTTATACTTATCTATGAACTAAAAGATTAAATGTTGTTGACTTGATTCATACTGATATCTGTACTATGCAAAGTAGAACTCTTGGATGTGCTCTTTATTTTGTTACTTTTATTGATGACCATTCTATAAAAGTTTGGGCTTTTGCTTTAAAATCCAAAGATCAGGTACTCGATGCTTTCAAAAAGCTTCATGCTAATGTTGAAAGAGAAACAGGAAGAAAACTAAAGTATGTTAGAGTAGATAACAGTGGTGAGTATAGGGGTCCTTTTAAGAATTATTACAGGTTTCATGGTATCAGGCTTGAGAAGATAGTTTTTAAAACTCCTCAGTAAAACGGGTGGCAGAAAGGATGAACAGAACTATTGAAGAAATAATTAGGTGTATGCTTTATCATGCCAAGTTACCTAAGTCTTTTGGGGAGAAGGCTATGAGAATTATAGTTAATATGATAAACCTTTCTCCATCAGTTCTTCTGAATTGTGATGTTCTAGAGATAGTATAGAAAAAGAAAGATATATTTTATGATCACTTGAGAGTCTTTGGGTGTAACTCATTTGTTCATATTCCTCAAGATGAGAGGTTCAAGCTTGATAATAAGACAAAAGCATGTATTTTCTTGTGATATGGTCATGAAGAGTTCGGGTATATATTATGGGATCTAATGGACAAGAAGATTATTATAAGCAAAGATATCATGTTTCTTGAAGACCAATTATTTAAAGATGGTGATAATATTGAGAAACAAAATACCTCTGTTTATATTCCTTAGAGTTTAGGTTCAGTTCCTCTACCTATAGTTCAAAATGATCATGAGGGAGATGGACAAGAAGATGGTGGTGAGAATATTAATGATGATGCTCCTACAGTTGATGAAGCTGAACCAACTAAACAAACTGAGCAAGCACCTCTACCACCAGATGAGATTCCATTGAGAATAATTAGGTTACCAAGAAGCTATTATATATGAGCATAAGAATAAATGGGTTAAAGCCACGCAAGAAGAGATGAGATCATTACTTGAGAACCACACCTATGGCTTGGTAAAGTTACCTATAGGGAATAAAGCTCTTAAGAATAAATAGGTTTATAAATTGGAGACTGAAAACAATAGCTCACAACAAAGATATAACGCATGATTAGTTGTGAAAGATTCAGTTAGAAAAAAAGTATTGACTTTGAAGAAATATTTTCTCCTGTGGTAAAAATATCCTCTATCCGAGTTGTTCTTGGTTTAGCTACCCGCTTGAATTTAGAAGTTAAGCAACTTGATGTGAAAACTATATTTTTACATGGTGACTTAGAAGAAGAAATTTATATGAAGCAATCAAAAGGTTTCAAAGTCAAGGAAAAAGAAAATATAGTGCGTAAGCTTAAGAAAATTTTATATGGACTCAAGGAGGCACTTAGACGGTGGTACAAGAAGTTTGATTCTTTTATGATAAGCCAATGGTACAATAAAACCACATTTGACCATTGTGTATTTATAAAGAAATTCTCATATGATGATTTTACTATTCTCCTGCTATATGTTGATGATATACTAATTGTTGGCCATGATGCTAGTAAATTGATAAGCTTAAGAGATAATTAGGTAAGTCTTTTGCTATGAAAAACTTAGGATCGGCATGAAGATTCTTCATGATAGAAAAATTAAAAAGATTTAGTTATCTCAGGAGGCTTATATTGAAAAGGTTCTTGAAAGATTCAATATGAATAAGGCCAAAGCAGTTTGTTCTCTAATTGTAAGTCATTTTAAGTTGAGTTCAAAACAATATCCCACAAGTGAGAAAGAAAAAAAAGAAATGTCCGGAGTGCCTTACTCATCTACAGTAGGTAATTTGATATATGTTATGGTCTACATTAGGCCGGATATAGCTCATGTAGTTGAAATTGTTAGTCGATCTCACTCTAATCCTGGTAAGGAACATTGGACAATAGTAAAATAAATATTAAGATATTTAAGAGGTAATACCAAGTTGTGTTTATGTTTTAGCATTAGTAAACCTATGCTAGAGGGTTACACAGATGCAGGTATGACAGGTGATGTTGATTCCAGGAAACCACTTTAGGGTTCTTGATGACTTTTGCATGAGGAGCAGTCTCTTGGCAGTCTAAGTTACAGAATTGTTTTGCTTTATCGACCACAAAAGCAAAATATATAGTAATTACTGAAGCCTGTAAAGAAGCTTTATGGATGAAAAGATTTCTACAGGAATTAGGTTTAAAACAAGAAGGATATACTATTTACTGTGATAGTCAGAGTATCATTCATCTCTCCAAGAATTCAACATATCATTCTAAATCTAAGCATATTGATATAAGTAAAGTATCACTGGAGTCATGATGTGCTTGAGATCAAAGAATTATACTTAGAAAATGTGCATACTAATAAGAATGGATCAGATATATTGACGAAGTTTTTGCCTAAAGAGAAGCTTGAAGCATGAAGACAGAGAGGAGGCTTAGTACAGCCCACCATATGAGCTGGAGTGGGAGAATTATTGGGTCCTAACCCATAAGTGCACTTGGATTGAATATTTAGACATTTAGCCTAATTCTAATTTATTAAAAAAAGAAAATAAAATGAAAAGAGGAAAACCTAATTGGGATTTTGGCGCAGTGGAGCAAACATGTAAACAAACTGTACAGTAACAAAGAGAGAGAGAAAAGGAAAGAGAGATAAAGCTTTGACAAGATGATCAAACTACAAAACTTTATAAGTTTTGACTCAAATTTTATGTAGAAAATCCTTGCAACAAGCTTTACAATCATAATGATACTGATATATGATTTATCCTCTCTATAATGATTTTTTGATATACTCACTTAGTGAGTTTTGATATTTTTTCTATTATAAGATCAGATGATGTTATGTTATTAGTGAACTAATATATATGTTCTTGATGTTATTATGATCCTCTAATTATTCTAGAAAAATTTTATTGTAAACCTATTATCTGCATTGAGTGAACTACGATCGTAATTTTATTGAGTGAACGACGACCGTAATTTTTCCGCATTGAGTTTTTTAATTAAAAATCTAATATTTTATTTTGTGATTGATCTATTATTATAATATTTATCTTGTTTTGATTAATATTTATTTTTAATAATAAGTTAGTAATTTGGTGAGAAATTCATTTTTGATAGGAAAAAAATATTATTCTGTATAGAATAGTTTTTCCCAACATAATGTTAGTGTGCTAGTGTAAATTTCTATCTAAGCCAATGCAGGTATTATGATTTCTCATCTTTCTCTCTCTCTCTCTCGTTGTTGTGTGCGAGGAAGGTGAGAGGAGACAACCCAAGAGGCGGTCACGTTGCATAGGAAGGGGCGGGGAACGTAACTCAAACAAGACCGTGGGAAGCAGCACTCAAATAGTTGTGATGCGTGGAAGTGAAAGTTCCCCGTCCTGATCAGCATCGGCCAGTATCGAGGGGTGAATCAGACGGTGGACATATTAATATAAATGCATAGTAGAAATGAATAAATAATTTAATGTTGTTTTCTAGTTAACATTACAAAAAGACACTTCTTTTTTTCCGTAATCTCATTAAAAGAACCTTCATGTCATGGCAGGACTATTTTGTGTTACTGGAGTGAGACCGTTTGGTATTTTTTAGCTTTTGGTAGGGATTAACAATCCATATTTTTTGGCAAATTTGTTCATATATGTCATGACCCGAACATGATGCAGTCAACAGTGTCTCCTCTTAACTGTATGCTTGATGTCCTAATCTGATCATCGAAGGGTAAACTCGAATCAATCATGAGCAGATCCAATCCCTTATATTTCACAATAAATAATATGTCATGATGCGGTCTTGGAGTCAAATAATATGGAAAATACCTTCGCAGTTAGAAGGTATTATATTTGAAAAGCTTCAAGGTTAGATTCAAATGTCTTTTTATTTCTAATATATTGTTTTTTTAAGAAAAAATTATCATTATATCACATAATGTATTAACCATCTCAAATATCTCACCAGACACATATTGTTCTACAAGTTTTCCAACATTTGATAAACTCTTGTTTTTGATTTTGACTCGATTATCTTTTCTTGGACAGCCAAACTAAACTGGGGAGCTGAGGGCTGCCAAGCCATCTGTTAATCTACAAGTTGTGTAGCTTCTTGGTACATGATGCTGCAAGGCCAACATGTGTCTGCATCTCTTGTGTTGTCACTTGGTGACGAAGAAGATGGATGGGCAAGAAGAGAGGAACTATGGATAAGGTCAAGTTCAGAAACTCCCATGACCCACAGGGGAGGAGTCCCCCACATGAGGCACTCAAACTCATCTGCATCCTGGCGCACACGGCTTGTGGGGTTGAAGAAACAGTTCAAGGGCAGTATCAGATGGGAAGGCATGAGAAGAGTGGAGACAGAAGTCAAAAAGCAGAGTTGCAACACATAACATTCCCCTCAGGAAGATTGGTTGCTTCTGTTGGATCGTCTCTTCCATTGTTTTCTCCATGGGAGAGGTCTTCTTGACATCAGATGATGATAAACTTTTCAACCCCTATGCAGCCTTTCAGGTCTCGAGGTTCCCAATGATTCAATAAATCTTCATCTTATCTTTACAATTGGTTCAAGTAGAGCGAGGCCATTAAGTGAGTGGACTTGACATGATGAAGAAAATGATTCAACTTAGTATGGCCTCATCCAATGCAAGGAGACAGAATTGACATATTGTTTGGTGTTGATCCGTTCAATTGCTTTGCATGGCAGTCTTCTAGGAGTTGTTGACTGCTGCAAGAATCGCATCATGTTGGGTGTTCTGGAAATCATGAAGTATGCACATGACTTGAAGAGTTGAACACTTGCAGCGAGCACTTTACAGAGCAGTACACGGAAAGCGTGAAGGAAGAGCAGAGGAAGAAGCACAAAGCAACATCCTCACTGCTTCACACTGCAAGTACACCCCAACATTGGTCATTCCTGTGATCGTTAGTGAGAGAATGGGCTATTGGGAGGGATGTTAATGTACATGGATGATTAATCACAGACATAAAACACAATTAAAATATCAGTAATCTTCTTAGTCCTTAGAAATATGCCCACTCCATCATGTAGTTGCTGAAGTCAGACTCCTGTATGTACATGAGCTCAGCTTCCTCCTCCGCCACTCCAAAGCCTGCTACTAATGGCTGATGACTAAAGGTTGATGAGCCCGGACGGCTGCCGGCGACGGCTTCCTTCATGCTCAGTGAAAGCTTCCTTATCTTCTCTTGTGCTTCCAAAAGCCTCTCCTTCAGCTTCATCACCTGCCACAGTTCCATGCAATTCCAGTCAACCTTGGAGGAGAAGCGGCTGAGCATCTACTCTCTGTGCAAGGATACCTCGTTCTCGAGGTGGCATTTCTCGACGACGGTGGCGTCGTGGATGGACTTGAGCTTGAGGTAGGCCTCCTCCACCTGCTTGCTCTTGTGCCGCGCCCGACGGTTCTGGAACCAAACGGCGACCTGCTTGGGGTCGAGGCCGAGCTCGGCGGCCAGGTGGACCTTCCTCTCGCACTCAAGCTTCTTCTCCTCCCCGAATCTCATCTCCAGCAACTTCACCTGCTCGTCGTTCAGCCGCCGCTTCTTCGCGTCTCCCTTCGCCTTCTTCCTCCGATGACGCGCTCTCCTCTCGCCTGCAGCTCACAAGACAACCGGACCATCAACAGACATAACAAGAAGAGGCAGGCGTAGTAGGACAAACCTCGAGGCATCTGAGGGTGGAGTTCGGAAGCGGAGAAGAGCATCATCTCTCCTTCCTCATGGCTCATGCAAGACTCGGAGACCATATCACCATTCTCCATCTTCCGACCTCAAGAAGAGTAGTAGTCTTCACTGACGCTGAGCTTAGTTTCGAGGCCTATTTATAGGAGCGGATGGACTACAATGCCCGCGCATCATGGTGAGATCTACAGGAATGCCATTGCTAATATGTAGAGAGACGTCTGCGGACGTGATAACTTAACAGACTTCCTCTTCTCCTCTCAGTGTTGAAGTCAAGACAAAGAGGCGCTAAGGATAACATTAAATATTGCCAACTGACGAAACTACCTCTATCCGTGGACTTAAATTACGGATTGGATTTTTTGGTGTTATGTACTGCAGGGGCATTTTTGGAATACCGGGGGCATTCGGGGATGTGTTATGTACTGCAGGAGAAGTAAATATTGCCAAATGACGAAACCACCTCCATTGTTTGCTCTCATTTGAGGGAGTGAGTGGTTTGATGATTTTGTTCCTATCGGTGTCATGATTTTTCATTATTTAGATTTATGGTTTCAATTTTTTCGGAATTAGGGATGCATAATTTTGACCACTTCTACTAATATTTAGATAAAATTATAAATAGTAGATATAGGCATTGTGAGGAGATAGCAAATGAGTCCTCAAAATCACCATCTTAATTGTGTGTGTATATATATATTCTCTTGTTAGCAATCACTAAGGGAACTCAGCTTAACCATAATTAATTAGCATTTGCTACTTTGAGCCTTTTTCAAAAGTATGATAGGTTATTTTATTGTTAATTGATAGAGAAATTAACCACAAAATATTTGTACAAGTTCTTAGATTACTTAATTTTAAAAAAAATGTTTATTTTGGAGGGATATGAATTCAATTTTCTCTATTGTAAAAAAAAAATGAGAGAGTAATACCAAATGATTGGCTGATTGCTTTATCACTTCATGGCTTTCAAGAAGGTTGATATGGCTTTCAAGAAGGCTTAGTAATTAATTGCAAACATATTGGAGGATAAATAGGTAGGTTGATATGTCAACTATGTTGATTATATATGTCACAACAAAGCACAAAGTGAAGACATACAAAATGTGGGAAGCATAATGAGACATTGTTTTTGCTGCTTTCTGTTGTGTCATCTTCAATAGCATCCCAAATGCCTCATCATTTAGAAACATTGTCTTGTACATTTGCTCAAATGCATGGCATAAAGAAGGTGATTAGCTAAATGTTATGTCCAAATGGATAAATTAGAGTTGGACACCATTGATATTAAGCTTTTTAAACACCATCATACAATGGGCAAACCATAATATTAAGTTAGCTACTTAAGCACCAAAAATTTCTACATGAGAATATAAATTTTGTGTAAGATATATCATAATCATCATAAAAGATAAACAAATAAGTCAATAAAATAATGTGATGGGATGATCTTAAAAATAGCTCGAATTAAAACCAAATCAAAATTAGGATATGATAATTTAGTTTCAAGGTTTAACATCTAGAGTTGAAATCAGAATCGATCATTTTGGTTCAACTCCAAGTTGATCTTAAAAGAAAAAAAAATTAAAAAGAGCTACACATAATTTTGGAAGAACACATATAAATTTATATATGTTTCTTCAAAACCTTCCACCTTATTTCCTCTTCACAGCTCAACCATCTTACCTGCTTTAAAATAAATAGAATAAACAAAATAATGAAACAAAGAGAGGATAGAGTTGGGGTAAGAATTTGCATATGTGGCATGCAATATATTATCAAGGATCCAATATTTATCCCTTTTGTCTCTACTACTATTTTGTCTCTGTCCTTGTACTAATCATGTTTTTTAAACTGGTGAATCATTTCATGAATCCATGCCTGAAGACTTGCAACAACACAATGATTCTCCAGCTGTTGACTTCAATCACAATAGTAGAGAGTATGTTTGGCAGATGAGTTCAAAGGTATCCAAATATAGTGGATAGCTTGGAGACATGGATGGAACACTTGGAGAACGGCACATGGTGGGTGCATACCTTGGAAGCTTTAACACGCGTTGCCATGGCCGAGGAGTCCCATGGACGAAGAGGGACCCTTCGCCTTATCCCTCCACCTGTCGCCTCTCACTGTTTTCTTCTCCTTCTTCTTCTTTCTTCTTCTTCCCTTCATGCAGTTGAGGTGATTTCTAGTGCTGTTGGACACTTAATCTAAGGTTGACTGTGTTGACAGACATCTTCTACATATGAATTCTAACGCGTTAGAAAATGACAAATGGACTCATCAGATCTGTCATATCATTAGCAATCTTCGAATTACCACTGTAAATAAGGAATCCTCCGACAGTCTGTCAGGTTCTGATCTCTCCTCTCTCCTTCTCTCTCTACTTTAAGGATTCCATCTCGGAGCTTCTACTCGAAGCATGGACGTCATCTCTCAGCTTCGAGACACAATTAGACTAAAGTGATAAAAATATCTATGGATCCATTCATGGATAATATGCGACACAAAGACACTACTGATGACAGTGCTCAATTATGTATATGCATTATCGGAATGCCATTCTATAAATGCATATGTTGTGCAGTATTTTGGTGTCACACTCGAACTATAACTTGGAAGCCTGCAGTACTCAGTTACGTTAGAATAAGCCACATATTGCATATCAATTCACGCATGAAATGAATCTATCCGTGATGACACTACCAAATGCAAGAAAAATGAGGAGTTGGGAGGTTCCTTTGCCTTTTGCCTTTTGCCTTTTGCCTTTTGCCTCTATAGGCTAGTCTTTATCTCCAACCATTTGTAGTTCTATCCCATCCTTTGCATGCATATCTCGTGCATGAAATGAATCTAGCCAAACACATTACCAAATGCAAGAAAAATGAGGAGCAGGGGAAGGCTCTTTTGGCCTTTGCCTCTTCGTGATACTTCTTATCCTCAACCATTTTTAGTCCTCCAGCTGCATCCTTCTGCATTATTTCCCTCCCTTTTATGGTCTTCCTTTGTGGAACATTAGAAATGTCTTCATCTTTAGGTTCAGAGACACCACATTTACCGTCAAAAAGAATATGGATGGCTTGTTTTCTTATTTCTGTACCTGAGAATATTTTCGTGACTCGAATAATGATCATTTTAATCAAAAAAATTTTATTATGATAACAAAAAAGTTCTGTTGAGATGGTGCTGAGAAACCAGAGCTTGCCAGTGAGAGCATTTCAGGGCAGTGGCTTCCTGTGGGCGAAGTAAAGGACTCTGTTCATCAGATTGGTGCAATTGGTTTGGCTGAAGTCAGTGTTTGATGAATCATTTCACATGTGTTCTCATGCAGTGGGTGAGATAGAAAAGGTAACCTTTAATGAGCCTTCTATTTCCTGTTGCCTTCGTGAGGTCGATCACAGTTGGGGAATAAGAAGACATGGACATGCACTGCTGAAACTAAGCTAAGCTTGGGCTAATGCTGCCTTAAGAACATCAACATCACCAATGTTGTGCTCTATCTATAAAAGACCATGTAAATCTAAAATTTACATGATTATGTTGGCATAAGTTGTTTATCAATCCATTTCATGAAAATTGATCATTATATTATATTATATTATATATATATATATATATATATATATATATATATATATATATATATATATATATATATATATATATATATTCTAGTGCAAAGTATCGATCTAAATATCCATTCAAACGCTTCGTCAGCTCGACACAACGCCTAACATTTTTTAGTTGACTCCCCATATTCACTCGTACCCAACGACTCTCTATTCCTAAGTAACTTTCTCTCTTAAATTTTTGTTATTATCTCTCACTTAAATATTGAAAGAGTCTTTGTCGAACACACTTCATAATAATTTGAATTTTTTTTCCGACGCAAAAACGTAGTATTAATCAGACCTAACCTGATCATAAGACACAACTGACAAACAAAAGATGCATTAAAAAACCTGTAAAGTAAATGGACACACACAACAAGGTGTGGAAGTGGGAGGAGATGAGTCATTGATTGATTGAGACAGCACAGTTCTACAAGTTATCAACAACCCAGACTGACTGAATCTAAAGTAACTGTAGTTATATATAGTATATGCAACTGATGGAGGTGGAAAAGAGTGCATTGGGAGGAGGTTGCGCATGCTGTGTGTTGGATTCCTTCACATGCCTACACCACACAGCCTTTTGACAAACCATGGTTTATGTCCTTAAACAAATCTTTGATGTGCCTATCCCAGACACACCCTATCCCCTGTTTCCCCATTACCAACTTTGCCATGCCTTGCCAAACCATCAAACCTTGGGTGATGATCCACCAAATCTCCAAGCTCTAAGATTATTTCTAGATTAATGTGGTCAATCCAATCCTACCCCTAGAGCATTATTGGCTACTTGTCATTAAGCATGCTCCAAGGAGAGTGTCATATTATTTAATTCCTAGTAATCTATTACACATGTTTTAAGCTTGATTCTTTATTGGTTATCATGTAAAAAATTATCGAATTGTATCATAATTTATGTCATTTTTTAAGGGATACGGATCGCGTGAAGATTGAGGTAAATTAGTAAAAATGATTCATCACATTGTGGGGAGACTAATTTGTTGGGAAACCTAGCATGAGCATTATATACGTCATAGAAGAAATAAAATAAAATAAGTTTCCCACATATATCAAGTCGTTGTGCAAAAATTGGTACACGAAAAACCTACAAAATCGAAAACTGCAATATGTGAGAGATTGATTATCTAGGGAGATCATACATCCTTGAAATTTCAGATCTAGATAGAGAGGATGAAGAAAGTCAAACGTCAACCTCTTTAGTAATATACATATGATAGATTGCTGCAATGATACTCCTCCGATCGCAACTCAAAGCTGGTAACTCTTACGTATTTTCTTGCTACACTCATAAAAGAAGATCACTTATCTTCTTTGTTACCATCTCACAATAGGGAAGGGCCGATCGACTGAGAAGATGAGGGAGGGAGGCTAATAAGAGAGGGCGGCCAAAGGTATAGCATATCACTATTGTGTCACCCCTACCTCCTATTTATATAGAGCCACCCAAAACCCCTAATAGATCTTGTCTTAGTGGGTATTGGATCTCCATCTAATTATTCACTAATTTTAGATTATTGGATCTCTATCCAATAATCAAATTAGCCTCTAACTAGGCCTCGTACAAGGAATATATTAAAGTTGGGTCTCATCCAATAAAAGCAGGGGTTAATTGGATAACTCATATTAAATCCTTTACTCGTTGAAATATCCACCATATGTGTGTGACCATCTATGCCCAAATACTGAATTGGTTGTGAGTCCTACTTATTAGAACTCATTCAGACTTAGTGAATTATTATCTCATAATAATTCCTTCGACACATCGACTATGGGTGTACTAGGTCACTACACCATAATCCCTAAACGGTACAGGAGATTATTATCTATTGGACATATATGTCCTCATTTATCATGTATCTGTAGTCCATCATCTATCTAACATCTCAGAGATCGTATATTGGGCATGACACTATTAGACCTCATACTGAATCCATTCAAGTATCGCTCTAATCGGATTCTCCCAAAGGACTCTTTTTCTCTCAATCTGAATGACCTAGGTCGAGGATTTGTTTGAGCGATAATACACGAAATATTCTTCTCGTAATAACGAGAGTGGATGATTCTCTATTGATACTCAATTGCCTTCGTAAGTTTAGCTACCAATTTCAATAATCGGTTGTACTAAATCTAAAACTTTCTAGACATGTAAGTCTGACGTCAAAGAAATGAGTATTTAAACAAGGCATTCTTAGTGTTTCAAGTCTAAGGACCAAACACATAACTGAGACTATGAAATCGTTGCCTGATAATAGGTATCATTAACCATCCAACATTCTGTAAATGGATCAATCAGTGAACTTATTCTAGAATGAGCATATGTACTATATCCTTCGTATCCCCACATAAGTAGCTATAAGATCAATTGTTTTTATCATATGCGCATGTATACAGTATACTGGTTGGTTCGGTTATCTCAATGTTCCTCTTGAGTAACCTATGACCAGGATTATTTAGGGTCTCTGTTTAAAGGTAAATTGATCTCATCATCATAGTCTCATCATGATCTGATTCTTATTACATTCAACCAAAAATATTACAATATATATATTTAATAGATTATATAATATAAAAATATATCAATAATAGTAAAAAAATACTGTATAAACATTGGTATGTTACATGTAACCAACACAATCACAATTAATGACCTTGATATGATTGTTAATAATGATATTGCTGAGCTTGGTATGAAATGTGAAGGCCACTCTTTTTGGCTTGTAGGGCAAGGTGCTGTTTGGGGTGACAGAACAGACTCATAGCACCAAAATCTAGGCCATGTGAGAGTTAATTGAGTAAGATATGATAGGCTTTATGCTTAATCTTGATTGGTTAAGCATTAAGAATGATGATTAGGGAGGAAGGGGACTGGTAACACCCCTCGGAGATCGACAGGTGGCCATCAAAATCTAAATTGCTTTGGAGAACATGCACAGATCCCAAGCTGTCATTTCTTATTTTTGTGTGTGTATAAAGGGGGGAGAAGATTAATTGGAGCTTAATAGCCACTTGGCCTTTTCTTATAGACATGTCACTACAACTGAAAGGACAATTGGAAAAAGGTTGTTGTCTTCTTCCTTGAGAATCCATTTGTTCTCTGTCACATTTGAGCTTAAGCTTGAGACCTTGCTGTCACTGCTGTGCTGCACGTCAAGAGCTCATTTATCCAACTTACATGAAGCTTTGTCACGGTGAAACATGTAGGTATGAGATTCAAATTGCTGCTGGAGGTCTGCACAGGAATGTTAAGAGAATGATTGGCACTGAACACTTTCACATCTTGTAGATTTTGTCTGTTCTCTCTCTCATATTCTCCTCAGGGGGTCTTCAACCAGCAGAAGAGCCACCAGGAAGAGATGTTAGCAACTCATATTTCAAGTAATTCTAAGATTCAAACTGTTAGTGTAGCACCAAAGTGACTTCCTCAATGGCCTTCTGTAGAAGCTGTCAACAAATTCCTAATCTCCATCATCTGTTTACTTGGAGATTAAGAACTAATTATATGCAGCACAAATCACTTGCTTCCTCTGATCAACATTTAGTCTAATATATATACATACTGTGGAATGATTCATCCCTGATTGGGTTTTACCACATCATTTTTGTGAAAGCTGATGGACATAGAAAATCACACAATCTATGCAACTTTAATGGAGAAAAAGAAAAGAAAGAAAGTTGTGTCATTCTTTGATCATAATTATCTTTTGTCTGCCGTGTCACGATCACATCATTGTTCCATCGGTTCCTGTATTTAAAATTCAACTCTAATAATCATGCACCATTTATGTGAAGATGCGTTAAGGTTGCTCTACAATGATGCATATTGCAAAAGATAATTATGATTATCTTTTCTCTACAATGATGCATATTGCAAAAGTCACATTTTAGGTTGATCCACTGAAACAAAGAAATGAAGGGCCAGTCTGGCAAACTAATGCACTTCCCCAATGCCTAGCCTTGGCAATAGGGTTGTGTCATTGCTTAGCATTTACATTAGAGAACCTGAAATCTAATGATGCAATTTTGGCCACCAAGAAGAGCATTGCAATATCAGCCTGACAGGAAACCATGGATTACTGATGATGTTGAAGGTGCCTCTGCACCTCACAAATTTCATATCCCAAGACAAATTTGCAGAAGACTGCATGCTTGCTGTCAAGATAGGTTGTGATGTGTTGGTTGATTGTAAAGGTTATTTCTAGCAAGTATTTCTCTTGCTTACACACCATGCTGAGATGACTGCATGTTAAGCGTCCACAAAGAGATTTCTCTGCAAGCATCAGTAATAACATCTCATCACATCCCGGGAGTATAATTTTTGAACTTTTTTTGACATAAAGAGGATAATGCAGGATTAATTTCTGCAACTGTGCACTGCTGGATCTTCCAGCTGCTCAGACAGTGTGTCAAGCCATGTATTTATCTCCAGAAGACACATAAGAAGTAAATGATAATGAAGATTTGGAATCAGAAAGTTCTTCTGTCACAGATAGTCCAGAGGATATGGAAATTAAAGGCCAAAACACTGCAACCAGATTCTGACTCAACAAATCAGATCATGTTATCAGAAGTCTTAGTCTTTGTGTCACTTGCAATTAGTTTAGAGGCCTTTACTGCAGCAAATAGCCATGCACACTAATCCTGTCACAGAAACTCCTGTGGAGTTCACTGATCCTGTTGCAGAAACACCCTTTGGAATAGTTTGTCCTTAACATCCATCAGATGAAAGAAACTGTATTGGATATACAGCAAAGTCTTTTGCTGTAATATCATGATGTGATCGAAAAGCAAAGTTTTTCTTTAAGTATTATCACATTTAGAATAGAAAAAAATTTGATTGGATGAGAGAGAATCTCACTCAAGAATAAAAAATATTTGTATTCGGTATCTCGTATCCTATTTCAATCCGATGGTAAAAAATATCTATATATAGCTTAAATTTGAGGGTTAAATATATCCAATCTAACCTTTTCTTTAAATCTGACCCGGTGAAATATATCCAGACTAATTTTTTAAAAAAACTATTATCACATTTCAAATGGAAAAAAAAGTTTGATTGGATGAGAGAGAATCTCACTTAAGAATAAAAAAATTTGTATTCAGTATCTCGTATCCTATTTCAATTCGATAGTAAAAAATATCTGTATCATGTATCTTGTATATAGCTTAAATTTGAGGGTTTAAAAATATTTGTACCTCAAATTTTATTTTTTCCATTCTTATAAAAGATTATGTTAGGTTAATACAATACAACTATGTCAATTTTAGCTTTGTGATTATGGGAAAAAAAAAATCTCATAATCAGTTTAAAAACTCAAGTTCAAATTAATAAGTTAAAAATGAAAGACATACATTTAGAGACTACTTTAGATTTTTTATCTTCCGAAAGTTGATGTAACAAATGGCCAATAAACATAAAATGAACTCTGTTTGTAGGATTTTGATTGGTCGAAAATAAATAATCATATCACATTATAAACCTATCGTATCAAAAAATTAAAAATTATTACAAGTTGATGATGTCTTTTGTTATGTAGGTGAAGATCAAAGGTCAGAGTGGAAACTAATTTTCACCTAATAGTGTCTTAATAGAAAGTTCAATCTACTAGGCAAATAAATCTTACTTTATATATAGTTATGCATTTGTGGATGTAGTAGATATAGTGTTGATCAAGGTTCATTTTATCAATGTTGGTCAGTTGAAAGTATGTACCACTCTGTATCAACATTCTATATGTCGTATGGTAGGGTGTACCCACAACATGAAAAACTGAATAGAAATAGCTCCAAAATTATAAAAATAAAAAAATAAAAATTTTTAAGTTAAAAATAAATATAACTTAGTATAATCTTGGCATTAATAATCTAAATTAGCAAAAATATTTTTTTAGATTTTGAGGAGTAGTTTTACGGTATGTTTCGGATTGTCGGGTTGATATTAAATTATCTAAAAAATAATTTAAATACTATATTATTTATTAAATAATTTAAATCATTAAAATTTAAATAAATCAAGTAATTGATCAATGGATATCTTTGATTCTATCATAAAAAATAATGATAGGACTACATGGGTGGTGGATCGGAGTTATTGATGTTATATATTTGTATATCAATTTGATATGTTTATTAAATTCAATTTTAAAATTAATCTTATGATATATTATACTGATATATTGTGTGCTATTAGTAATTAATATGGTGATGGTCATAGTTTGATCGTTATGAATCACATATATCTAAGATGACTCTTGAGGTAAGTACAATTATAACATGTATTGTTGCGGAGGTTGAAGAATGTCGAAACTACTAATTTTGTCACTAATCTATTGCTCAATTTCATAAAATCAATCATCGTACTACTGTTCGAAGAATAATGATCAACTATCACTATATTGCTATTGGTCATGAGATTCTCCATAATATTACGACTCTGAATATGATTAGCTTCGCTTTGTGTCTATGTCATGTCATATAGACTCAAGAGTAGTTGCTCACAATCATTCACTATCTTCTCATTCCCTTTCTATATATAAACTTACCATTACATATTGCTTCCCGGTCCATGTATCACCCTAAAACCATGTAAACGAGATTGATTATCCATGTCATTAGCATGTCTCCAAACTAAGTTGGTTGTTGAATATAATCGAGAAGATGTCTAGTTATCCGACTCGATTCTTTTCAATGATGTAATTGATACTACTATTTACCCCTTTGCTTTTATCATTATTAACATAGTTAATTACTTTCTAATTATTCATCTCACTACTATAAATATATTAAATATTTTAATAGGTATTAAAGATATTTAATTAATTTAATTTTAATTAAAAAAAATAATAAATATACCAATCATAATATTAATAGAATTAAATAATCCTTACTTAATCATCTTTTTCCACTATAAACATGCCAAGAAAGTATTGAATTGACTCAATATGGGTCCAATTTTGATTAAATGATTAATTATAGTATTAATACATTTAATTAAAATCTATTAAATCTATTAAATCTATTGTAGCACCATATGTAAATCATCTTAATATGCATGAAATATAAAAATTTACCCATTAAGTATCTGATTTTTTTTAAAAAAATATTAAACTTACTAATCATAATATTAAAGGCCTCAATTCTCCCTAATTTATATATTTTTCAATCGTCAATGTCAAACAATATATTAGATATGGAGAACATATAATATATTTAATCATCTTATAAATTATTAAAAAATAAAAAAAATTGATTATAGAATTCTTCTTTTAATTTAGGTGTTAAATCTTCTTAATTAGTCTTCCAAACTTGATCAAATCTATAAACAGTTTATCAAAATTTTAAAAAGTATATGCTAAAGAGAGTTTAAATAGTCAAATAGACTATTTGAATGAAATCAATCTTAGCTCGATAGAAATCTGATCGTTCCCATTACACCTCAATGTTGATAAATGATAAATATAAAAAACTATCCGAGAAGATATGAGTATATGCTAACAAATAAATATAAATACTGTAGTTAAAAGATAAAAAGAGAGATAGCAAGAGAACAAATATATATATATTATAAATAAAATATTTAAATACTTTTAATTTTCTTTATTCTTATTTAAAATATTTAAATAAGATATCTGTGTAACTGAACGATTATAATTGAAACATTAAGCTGTTATTATTATTGTTGGTGGTGTAAAATATGTTTAATTTACTTTATTTTTGAGGCATGTCAGAAAATAAAAGAATCTAACTAATCAATTTGGTAAGTAATAAATGCCGGCCTTTGGTGACGACCGTAAAACAGAGACAAGTTCTTCTTCGATACTCATTCACCACCTACCATTGTTATTAGAGAACAAAAGCGGGACCCATGTAAACGGCCCTTATACGTGTCTGTATCCAATCGTAGGGCTGGTAGAAAAGCAGATAAGTTTGTGGGCCCCATGCGACGGTTCGGTGCCGGTCATCGCCGTTTCCCCGGTCGCCTTCAATCCTTTCCCTATAAAGGAAGAACGAAGAGGCGAATCCTCACTCGCAGCCGATTTCGCTTCATTCATCCTCGTCGGCGGTGTTCCGTGATCGCCCTTGAGCAAGGGGGAGAGACGAATGATGGCGGACCCCCTCGACGCCCTCCGAGCCCTAATGGCTTCCCACTACCCGCCCCTCGATGCCCTCGTCGTCCCCTCCGAGGACAACCACCAGGTCGCCACCCGTCCCCCCTCTTCCTCTTTCTCATCATCATAATCATTGTCATCATGTAGGGTTTTGATTCCTTAGTGCTTAGATCGGAATTCGTTGATTGGTTCTTTCGTATCAAGATTCCCTCTTTCTTGTATCTGGACTCGGATTTGTACGCTTTATGTGAAATTTCCCTCAGTTTGCTTTGCATTGGTTGTTTGTTTGATCGCAGAGTGAGTATGTCTCCACGAGGGACAAAAGGCGTGCCTTCGTTTCCGGATTTACTGGTAGTGCTGGTGAGTCTCTTTCTCTCGCATTGTTGATTCACTAAATTCAGAGTTTAGGTCCATGACTATTTTCTTTTTAGCATAGTAGCATTGTGTTTAGTTACATTATGAACAATGGATTCTTACTTTAAACGGAAGTTGTGCTTGCAAAATGTAGATTAACTCAATAGAAACATATGTGCTATTTATAATTGAGTTGCTGAATCTTGTGGATTTTTCTTTGGCTGTTTCTTTGTATTAATAATGTCAATTTAACTCATTGTTTCTAACCATTAGAGGCGTTAGTTACCCTGGCCCTTGATAAAGAATGTTTGATGACAAGTAAGACCATTTAGACTACATCTTCCATTATTTCCACATAAATGTGTCGTGAGAAACCAAACATTCTGCATCAAAGTTTTAGACTACATCTTAGAGGCGTTAGTTACCCTGGCCCTTGATAAAGAATGTTTGATGACAAGTAAGACCATTTAGACTACATCTTCCATTATTTCCACATAAATGTGTCGTGAGAAACCAAACATTCTGCATCAAAGTTTTGTTTTCTGTTTCCATCTTGTTTTCACATAACATTTGGTCGGTATGGTATAACACCAAAGACAAAAAGGATTTGACACTTAGATGGGTACCTAAGTCAGATCTTTTTCCATTTCAGTTTGCAATATAAGGTTTAAGTTTCTTCATGTTAATGAATATTGGCAATTCCTTGGAGATCCAAAATTATATTTGGTTGCTCCTGTACACTAGTGTGTATAGACTAAAAAATATTCAAATGAACACCTCAAATGAGGTACATACTTCATATTTGTAAAAATCTTGCCAAGGATTATTGTACTATTGCATAGTGCTTGTTGATATCTTTCTAGCAGAGTATGTATCTATGTCATGCAAATTGATACACCCCTATGATGGTTGACACAAACCAAAAATGGTATATGGCTATGGGCTGTCAGTACAATAATAGTGTTTCTGTAATTTGACTTATATTGTTTCTTAATATTTGCTGCACTTTCCTTTGACCAGGATGTTGGCACTAGTCACTCATAGTTTGATTGATTTTTGCAACATCCACCTCCTTAAGATAAAAATTTGTGCTTGATCTAAATATAAGCACATCTTTATATCCCATTATCTTTTATTTCCATAATATATTGAGTAGTACGGCGCTTTTATTTTTTAAGTGTTATTCATAATATCATCCATTTTTGGAGATATGGTAATAATAGTAGCATGGAACTAAAGTAAAGGAACTATGTGTTGTTATTCACATATGTTTGAAGAATTATTGCCAAGGAACTATGTTTTAAAAAAATAGTTGTAGCATGCAAATTGCTAGGTTTCACATAGTGCATATGCACTTCATATTAAAATCTTAAGAATAACAGAAAATTATAATCAACAGTTAAGGATATAACAAAATAATAGATAAATATGTGCTACATTTAAATCGAGAACTTATTTAAAATGTGTAAATTCTTTAAGAAACATCTAAAAGTATATAACTAAAATTATATAATAGTTGACTATGTTTTATATATGACAATAATGCTTAATTTTTCAACAATCATGCAAATTTCATGGGGTTACAAGTCACAACTTATGTGGTTATCTTATTAGATAAAATACATGTCACAACCATGGTTCGCTTTATAGGTCCGTACCGATATGTCGATCGATCAGCGACACGGTACATATTGCTCGATCCCATTGTACTATGCATTGATATGGCAGGGCATATCGATGACAGAAAAAAATGGTCGAAATTAGCTCCAAAAATTCCTAGAAAATAAGTTAGAATAAGGTTTTTAAGTTAAAAATAAATATAAATTAGTATATTTTACTAAAAATAATTTAAATTAGGAAAGAATAGTAATATATATCTCTTTCAGGCTTTGAGGAGTAGCTTTGTGGTACGTTTTGGATTATCCTTTTGTCGATATTGAATTATCTACAAAGAAATGATTTGAATTGTTAGATTATTTGTTAAACAACTTAAATTTTAAGATTCAAATGAATCAAGTAGTCGATCAATGGATATATCTGGTTCTATCACTAAAAAGAATGATGAGACTCTATGGGTGGCTTTGAGGAGTAGCTTTGTGGTACGTTTGGACTATCCTTTCGTTATACTAAATTATCTACAAAGAATTATTTTAATTGTTAGATTATTTGTTAAACAACTTAAATTTTAAGATTCAAATGAACCAAGTAATCAATCGATGGATATATCTGGTTCTATCACTAAAAAGAATGATGGGACTCTATGGGCGATAGATTGGGATCCTCGATCCTATGTACCTATATCAATTTGATATATTTGTCGGATCCAATCATGAAATTGATCCATGACATAGTATACTGATATGCCATATGTCATTGGTGCATTAATATGGTGATGGTTGTAGTTTGATCTTCGTGAACCACGCGTGTCCGAGGTAGCTCCTGAGACAAGTACGATTTTGATGTGTCCGATCCACGCCAAGTCATCAGGTCTTCTTCTACCTTCATGCCAACAAGGCAGCTTAAAGTGCCCAGAGTTTGTTTTTTGTGTGTGCTCTCTATATGTTCCTGAGCCAACAAACTCTCACAAAAATGCAGTTGCCCAAAATGGAACATGGAACAAATTTTACGGTAAAAACTAGCGATATCAATGAGGCATAAGATATGTCCGCTGGCAATTAAGGAATGTTTAGGTCGAAGACATGAAATAAAAAAAGAACAACCAAGATAACAAACAAATTCCGGTGGAAGCTAACGTGATCTTATCGCTTAGTCCTATAGAATTTAGGTGTTGTTATGGATTCACATTAATAATTAATTATCGATTATCGTCGCTCGACTCGTTTCTTTCAAACGGTACGGTTGATGCTATTGCCTTCCCCTTTGCACATTGGGTGGACAACTGTGATGGTTGGGTGTCTCTAGTTCCTCAAGTAGTTTGACTCGTTGTTGTTTAATTCCTTCCACCACAGAGAATTGACCCAATATAGGTCAAATTTTTATTAAATCATCACTAAAACCTTAAATTATAGTATTAAAAAACTTAATTAAAACCTAATTAAACCTGTTATATCATCACAAACATGTAAATCACCTTAATATGCGTGAAACATAAAGATTTGACCCATTAAGTGTCTAATTTTAAAAAAATCAGCATTAAACACACTAATCATAATATTAAAGGCCTTAATTACTCCCTAATTAACACTATTCTATCATCATAAAAACCTCAAACAACATATCAGACATTGAGAACATAGAATATGCTTAATCATCTTATAAATCATCAAAAATCGAGAAAAAATACATACATTTGATTAGAGAGTTTTTTTTTCTAACGTAGGTCTTTATTCTTCCTATTTAGCCTCCCAAGCTTAATCTAATCCACAAATTGTAGCATTATGGAGTTCAAGAGAGCGCAAATGAGAGAATGAGAAAAATATATGAGTGAGAAAGTGATTGAGAGAGTGAAAGGGGAGAGAATAAGGGGGTATAAAGGGTTTAAAAACCTTCAGATCTGGTTCAAAAGGTCAAATGGATTGTTTGAATTCAATAAATCGTAGCCATTGATCGGGTATCAGTCGAAATTCAATCGTTACCGATTAATAGAGGTCATTCCAACCAAGGTTTTCTATCTGTCTCTTGCGTACCAGGTATGTAGGTCCACCAAGTTACGATCTGCGCGCTATCGCAGATCGCCAAAATCGACCGTCGGAGGTCGATTTCAGCTGTTGGCAGTCGATTTGGGCCGTCGACGGTCGATTGAGGGAGAAAAAGGGAAGAAGAAGAAGAGGAGAAGAAGAATACCTCGCGTTGTCCTCGCTCGCACGTTGTCGCCGCTGGTCGCCCGCCGTCATTACCGCGAGTAGCCTCCGCGGGTTGCCCATGGCCGTAGCCTCCGGGTTGCCATGGCGATTTTCTCCCTCGGGAGAAAGATTGAGGAGACGTCGCCTTTTTATCTTTTATATAATATAATATAATATAATATTTTAATATATTTTAATATATCAGGTGGTACACACTGTGCATACTGTCTGATACTAGTACCATACCGGTACCGATAAAATGTTGGTACACCGGTACAGATCGGTAAGTAAAACCTTGATTTCAACTAGCATAGATCCCATATCGGGTGATTTAGGGTTCCCTGTTATGGACTGCCCGGTACAGGGCAGCACGGTGAACCATGGTCACAACTTGGATGATCATCTTCTTGGATAAAACCGTTCCTATCATTTTTTTTAAGATTTACATTTGCTTAAGCCTTGATGACATTGGGATAGCTTTCTTTTTATTTGTCTATATTCTCTCAGATTTTTATACTAACCAGACAATTTTATATCTTTAATAGGTTTGGCTCTTATAACAATGAATGAGGCATTGCTATGGACCGACGGACGATATTTCTTGCAGGCAACACAACAACTGAGTGAAAGATGGAAACTTATGCGAATTGGAGAAGATCCACCTGTTGAAAATTGGATGGCTGATGTAAGACATAATTGGAAATCTTAGTTGTTCCTTGATATCTGTTTTCTATATTATTTGTGAATTTGCTTAAAGAGCAGGACCTCCTACAACATGTTTTTGCTGTTCAGTTGTTAGAGTTAATGTTCGTACCATAATGATTTTGAAATATTAGTCAGACCAGTTTGTGATAAGTAGTTACAAGTTGACCAAGGACCAACACCAGACCATATAGTTCTACAATGATTAGAATTCTTATTTTATTTTATTTTATTTTCAGTAATATTGGGTGGTATAGGTTAATGTACCAATTTGTGTACCTGCATCACGTTAGTCCCTCAAAGTGTTGATTTGGACTTTGATTTTGAACCTTCTTATCATACCCTGCCTGTTGGCGTGGTGTTTTGCTTCATTTGCAAGTAGTTTAAAGGAAGTTTAGAACAGGATTGTAATATTTTTTATGCATTATAAAAGCTGGAAAACTGAATAACTGTAATTTAATTATTGCTTATCAAATATGAGTATAGAAGCACCAGTTGTCTATATGGCAGAGCATGTGGTGTGCTTTCTGCTGCATGCTGTTAATTTCTCTGCATGCTGGAAACACATTTTCTGACAGTTGGTATGATTTTTTTTGACAATTCTGAATGATTTATTTCATTTGCTATTTGTTGATATCATCTACAATCAGAATCTACCACGCGGTGCTGCTATAGGAACAGATCCTTGGTGTGTTTCTGTAGAAACTTATCAGAGGTGGGAGCAGGCTTTCTTAAAGAAGAAACAAAAGTTAATTCAGCTGTCCACTAATATGGTGGATGCAGTATGGAAAGACCGGCCTCCTGCCGAAATTCTACCTGTTAACATACACCCGCCAGAATTTGCTGGCTGTACTGTAGCAGAAAAGTTAAAGGATCTGAAATCTAAACTAATTCGTGAGAAAGCTTATGGTATAATCATCAGTTCACTTGATGAGGTATAAACCTCTACTTTTGTTTCCTGTAAACCTCCAATTACCTTTTATGTAGTGATCTTGGTTTTGCTGCAACTGCTTAACTATTTTTGAGACAGCTCCTTTTCACTTTTTGGGGCATTCTGTAGGTAGCTTGGTTGTACAATGTTCGTGGAAATGATGTAGCTTATTGTCCAGTAATTCATGCATATGCTGTTGTAACCTTGGACTCAGCTTTTTTTTATGTGGATAAGAGAAAAGTCTCATCAGAGGTTAGTTGTAGTTGACTTTTTCTTTAAATGCTCTCATAGTGATGGTTCATCTATGTTTTTGGAAATTTTTATCTCTTTCTGTTTGGAAGAACCTAATATGTCTGATTGCTTGATACATCAAGTTTCTACATTGCTATAAATTGTAGATTTGAGGTACTCACAAATAGAAACACCACAACTAACAACGAAAATCTAATTCCATTTTATGCTGATGGGTTTATAAGTTCATGCCAATGTATATGTCATAATTATTGTTTCTAATTTCATTTGTTTAATGACTTGGCATTGTTATGTTGCATAGTTCGTGTCCTATTAATTGGTTGTTGTACGGCAGTATTGTACCTTAGATTACCTGACAATTATTATTGCTCAGTCTAATTATCAGTTCTTGACTACTTCAAAAGTTAACCTTTCCACCGTGTGGTCATCGTTTCATCCTGTTCTTCTTCTGTTAATGTGGAAGTTCATGCTCACAATGAAACAAATTATTTCAAGTCCAATATGCTTATAGGATATGGATACTTGCTCCATGCCCAATAATGTGAATAAATCCCATAAATTGTCCAAAACTGACCCAAAATTCTGGGTATAGATCCTCTTTTTGGGGCTTACAGAGTATCAGATCTACAATACCTCTGCCTATAAAGAGATACTTTTTAATAGATTGTATATGATACATTATTTTGATGCTGTAGAATTTGAAGTTTAAAATGACTTTGAAGCTTCAGGAATTAAGAAAGGTCCACTTCTAGTGTCACTACCTTCCCCATGGTGTATTAGCAGTCTTTTTAGTCCTGTTCTCCATTTTGACCTGTGTTAATCAGAAAACTGATATATGCACATATCTGTTTTTTTCAATTTTGTACATGTTCAAGTATATTTCATGGAGATTGTAGGTTCTTGATTGCTTTTCTTTCGTTGTTGTTGTTCATGACAGGTACTGCATTATATGCTAGAAAATGGAATTGATGTCCGGGACTATGACATTCTTGCCTCAGACGTAAGCTTGCTTGCATCTGGACAGCTCATGGGGTCATTTAGGACCAAGTTATCTGGAACTGAATCCCATGAAGCAAGCAAAAATTCTACTGGCGTGCATGGAGGTGATCGAAATGCAGAGGAAGAAACTAAGCATAAAATCATTTGGATTGACCCCTTCTCATGCAACCTTGCCCTTTTTTCAAAGCTGATCCCTGATCAAGTTTTCATGCAGCAATCACCTTTGGCTCTTGCAAAAGCTATTAAGGTATATTGGTCAAGATAGTGTTTTCATGAATGATTTTTTAAGCATTAAATGTTAGAAAGGGGACACTTTCTTAGTCTGTATATTCATGTACAAGTTTTCAGATGAAACTTTATATATAAGTTGTCTAAGTTATTCATTGATTTTTCAGAAGAGCTTAATTAAACTTTAAAGAGGTTAATCATTTTTTTTTCAAAAGAAGTTGTGATATTTGAGACTTAAGATGACCTTTTGGTCTATGCCAGATGATTTAAAGCTTAAGACGACATTTTGAGTTATGAAAATTATGAAAATTTGAATGACTTGTTGCCTTACGTATGATGAATATCTTTCTTTCTTACTCTATAAGTTTCATAGTTGATGATCAAAATGCAGAATCCAGCAGAACTGAATGGTTTAAGAAAGGCACATATTCGAGATGGTGCAGCTGTTGTCCAATTCCTTGTTTGGCTGGATAAACAGGTTTTAAGCCATGAACTTAACACTTTCATACTTAATGTAAATTATAAATTATGATATTGGATGCTGAATTTGTGCTGGTTGTACTACCAGTAGGTTTTAAGGTGCATACTATATTAACAATGATCTAGGTGCAAACTGCACTCCATTCTGGTATATAAATTTGCATGTCTTGCAATGGCATAGCACATGACTTGCAACATGTACCATGCTAGTGGCTGGCACGAGCATATTACATGTATGCATTCTCCTATAATCATGGAAGTGAACTGGGTACGTATCACACGTCATGTCTGTGGAAAAAGTTTATGCATCCTAGGCCCAGCCATAGTACTATGGCAAGTGGTTATGTGGGTATCTCATTGATTTTATTCATCAGTTTAGTTCATCACTTTAAACATTTATATTCACTGATATTAAAAAAAGGTGGGACTGAGTTCATTCTACTGATTGTATTTGTTGAATTGATTTTTGTTGATGAATACAAATGGAATTGGCATTGAACTTATGTTTAAAGGTAAGACTGTGGATATTGATCCTCCCAGACTTCTGCATTGGCAGGAGCCTCGTGCAATGGATATAATCTTTTCTTTTATTTTTGTGGATGAAAATAAAGTAAATGCATGCCTGTCCATAACAAAAGTTTAATACTAATACCATGGTAAACTGAACCTAGCTGATGTGTGAACTGAAATGTGTGAGACACTGTTCAAGGGGTGGGTCAGGGTCTAGCCACTCTTAATAGTTTCATTTATTTTGGTAGTCAGTAGTGGAAAAGTGAAGCATATTATCGTCTTTTTGTTGACTCATGGTAGGAGAAAATTAGCAAATACTATGAAGTAGTTCTTCATGACACTATCAGTAATTTTTAATTTAAAAGTATTACAGGAAAGATTTATTCGCAATGTAAGTCTACTTTGTTGTAATAATGGGGGATCATAATTACAAAGATAGAGAACTGATTCTGCATGAAGAAGGTTGAGGTTCTTGATTATGACTGCATTATCCATCTTAGTTTTTAACTTATTGTGCTCCTTGATTACCTAAATAACCTTAGTAAATCATCCTGAAACTTCATTAGATGTTTCATTAGTTTTTAACTTAGTAAGAAACTTCATTAGATGTTTGATAAGGCAACATTTAGTAAATCATCCTGAAGCAAATTAATCTTAGTATGAACTATCCAGGTTAGCATATTTTTTCCAGGTTTAAAAGCAAATTTCATCCTGAAGCTAAATGGAGCAGAGGCTATGGTGCTCTCTGGTTCCTAGTTTTCCAGTCAGCTTATATTGTTGAATCTGGTTCTCATAACCAAGGTTTGACTTACCGGTCCATACCGGTGTACCGACATATTGTCGGTACCGGTACGGGACCAGTATCGGGCAGTATATACAGTGCATACCGCCCGGTATTAAAATATAATATAATATTTTTATAATATAATATAATATAATATTAAAATATTTAAAAAAAAGAAAAGGGGGCGATGTCGACTCGATCTTTCTCCCGCTGGAGAAAGCGGCCGGTGACCCTGAGGCGATGGCGACCTGGCGGCACGGGCAGTGCAAGGCGGTATTCTTTCTTCTCCTCTTTTTTTTTTTTCTTTTCCTCCTCTTCTTCCCTTAAATTCTTCCTCAATCGATTGTCGACGGTCGATTTCTCTCTCAATCGATCGTCGACGGTAGATTTCTTCTTCAATTGACCGCATGACTGAAATCAACCGCCACGGCTGAAATCGACCGTCGACAATCGATTTTTGGTGGAACCGCCTGGTAGCGGGTGGTCCACGTACCAGTAACCTGGCGGATCGGTATGTACCGCCTGTACCGGGCAGTATAGATCAAAATTGCAAACCTTGCTCATAACTCTACTGCACCTTTTGTGAAGAAAATTTAAGTTCTCCATCTATGTTCTTATTGGGATGATTGTAAATAAATTGAGAAACTTTGTCATAAGCACTTAGATGAAATTGTCTCATATTATACCTTGGAGTGCTTTCATACGGGAAGGTAATTGATTTGATTATGCATAGCTTCTGTTGTATTCAATTTGATTGAATTGCCTCATAGATTTTAAGCTGGTATCTATTTTGTAGTTAACTATATTAAATCATTAATCTACTACGTTGACTGATGGTTTCTGATTAACTTGCAAGTAGGGCCACCAAATAATACAATTTCCATATATGGATCATGCTTCATTAGTGTAATTAACATTGTGTAAAAAATTAATAACCTTTTGGAAAAAAGTGTTTCAGCTTGATTTATGGGGAAACAACAAATAAAAACAATCTTTTAGTTCTACTATCTTGGTTTGTCAACAAGTTATGTTGAATGTCTTTTATATTACGTACTTGTTAGATTTTTCATAAATCTTGTATATAGTATGTAGTAGTTAACTTCTGGAATGAAGGTGTTCTTTTTAGTTGGATTCTGCCTCTATTAGCTCAACTTCATTTTGTAGATGCAAGAGATCTATGGAGCTTCTGGTTACTTCAGTGAGCGAGAGGGGACACATAAGAGAAAACATTCGTAAGACACCATACAATCTACAAATACATTTAGCTTTTTACAAAATCTTCATCACCTCTTCTTAGGTATATGCCACTATTTACCTACTTTCACAAGTTTCATGTCAAAGGATAATTTTTGTTAACCACTCCCATGAGTTTCATGTCAAGATTTTTATTCAATTACAAAAGAAATTGTGTGGTGATAACAAATTTTATGCAATGACCACTCTGATCATGACATGTGCATGAATGACTTTCGGTTAGTGTTCTTTGATTTTGATTCTGATAAGTTGATTCTTCTTTTCAAACCATAGGTTCAAGTTAGGATGACTAAATGCATGCTATCACCAAGAGTTTTGTTCGCCCATAAGTTGTAGCATTCACTAAAACCAATTCTATATAAGTATATATGCTATAGAACATATTATTTACTTTTTCCCTTTACCATTAGTAATACTACTGTTGGTTGATTCTTACGATTAATATTTTTTCCTTTGTTTAATCCTTCATTGTTGTACAATATGAACTGTGCCTTGGGTTTTCATTTATACTCTTGTGACTCTTTTCTTACCTTGCCACTAAGTCAGGATTAATATTTTGACCAACAGGAATCTTTTTCCTGATGAAGTAGCACATCTCTGTCTTTGAAGCTTACGTTGGCACAGTTCCTGACTTTACAGCCTATTGAACCTGACTTGCACTACACAAGTTGATTAAAGTTGGTTTGAATATGCTCTACCATCTGGCTAGGACACTTTGAATCAATTAGGACATCTATGCTGTACAATTACTTGGAAACATAATAGGTTGAATTTTTTCATCACAAGGAAATTAGAGATAGGTGCATCTATGTTCGTTCATGAATTAGTTCATATAGGAATGTGTTTTGGCCAAACACATAGGAGGTATGGATTGGAAAATATTTTGCATCTTTGTCCTAAAATTGCAACCTTACCAATTTTTTTCATTTGTTTTCTTTTTCATTTTTTGAATCTTTGAGGATGTTCCATGCATTATTAATAGTAAATAACGAAGATAATCATCAAGATGCGCTAGAAGAACATATTTAGGTTAATGCCGTTCACCTTTCCAGATGTATGCAAATGTCAAACTTAATTGTTTGTGAAAAGTTGAGTAGGAACAATCAACCTTTAGGTTTGGCATTATCTTGACAATGGTTTTTAATATGTACTGTGTCCCTATTTGGTCGTTTAAACCTGAACCAGTATGTGCACCAGGTAATCTCACCTAATATGGTTCAAGATGTTATTTACAGCCTGGTGCCAGTACCAAGGTGTCTTTTTTCTTTTAAATGTCATGTCTCAAGTGTTCTCTTTCTCTCCTCTTCTTCCTCCATTTTCAGTCTGGTGTGGACAAGTCCTGCCGTCTTCTCATGTAGCTGTGGTCGCCTCCTTGCATCACTACCTTCTTTGATATGTGTCACTGTCGCCGTTACTTTCTCCTCCTCACATCGTCATATCCTATTTTTCCTCCTCCATTACATGGTAATACTTCCTCCCCCTTGTCACGTCATATCCTGCCTCTCCTTCAGTAAATGCCACCTCCTCCAGTGCATCCTCTTCTCTCTCTCTCTCTCTCTCTTCTCTTTAGTCTGTGCAGTGCCGATCAATATTGACCCATACCAACACTTGATATGTCAATCAGTGCTCAATCCCTATTACAATCTAGGATTGTTTTTGGACCAAAATTTAATCCTTCAACTTGACATGTCAATAAATTGATTGTTAATTTGCTCTATTTAATATTTTATTGTACTTGTATATTCCACGCTTGCCCTTGGTTACAATTACAACACTTGCCTTAGTACATTTGCTTTTATGTTGATGTATTTCTTTTTGCTAGCCCTTGTTTGTCTTAATATGGTTTTATAAGGTTTTTCAATTCTTTTATATACAAAAAGGTTAATGCTCAGTTTGTTAGCTTCCAGAATATTTCTTGTGATATGTCTAAGCAAAATTTCATATCTGAGAAGTGATTATTCCAGCTTCTTTGACCAACTTTTCGTATTCTGGATGTTGTGCAATGTCAATGCCCTTATTTTTCTGGTGTCACTATATAGTCATGTCTGTATTTGAATAAGTCATAGTAGTACTTGGTAGCAGCGTTTTAAATAGGCGCTCGGGCGCTCGCCTAAGCACCCGGGTGAGGCGAGGCGAGGCTCAAGCGCCTCAATCTACACCCAGGCAGCATGCTTCAATGAGGCGTCGCTGGCGCCCGAGCCCGAGGCGATTCGGGCGAGCGCGGTTTATCTGATCGAATCGGCTTTTAGCTCGTTTCGGTCGTTAGTTGGTTCAATCGAACCAACTAATGCGAATATATTTCTCGTTAACCCTAATCGGGATTAGCATCTCGCCGCTATCGTATTTGGTGCGCCATTTGTCGCCGTCGTCGCCGCTTGGATTAGCATCTCGCCGCCAGTATTTGGTGCCGTCATTGCCGCTTGGATTACGTCGCCGACACGCTTCTTTTGCTTTCGTTGTTCCTTCGTCGCTTATCGTCGCCGCTGTCGTTGCTACTCCTCTCGCGGTCAGGTCAGCTCGTCATCTATATATTATAGTATACTGTTAATATACTATTAACACTTAACAATATATTAACAATATACTGTATAATGTATATTAAATATTAACAATATACTGTTAATATACTATTAACAGTATAATGTATATTAAATATTAACAGTATAGTATGACATTTTTATTTAAATAATTATATTATATATTTTTAAATATTTTGGCGCTTCGCTTCGCTCGAGTGAGCATCTGGCGTCTCGGGCGTTTTGGGACCCTGGCGCCTTTTGGCGCCTAGCGCTTTTTTAATCACTGCTTGGTAGATATGTCAGCTTCAAAGATTTGGAGAATCAGTGTCTAAAATAATCATGAAAAAGGGCACCTTTTGAAGTGATCGCTTCACTTGTTTCATACATGTTTCAAGGATGATTTTCAATGTTATATTAATCTCTCCATAGTTTGTTGATTTCCTGCTGAATGGTGGTGAAAGGAAATTATCTAGTGTCTTTTTATCAAGATTCAAAATTTTGCATCTCTATTTTTTGTCTTACAGATTCAAATGCATGGTCAATCTTTCTATTTGTTTTTTTGCCTGCATTTGATAGTTTTGCTTGCTCACCAAACATTTTCTAGTTTGTGCAGTGATACGTTGAAATTGACAGAGGTATCTGTGAGTGACAAATTAGAAGGTTTTCGTGCAAAACAAGAAGTATGCCTCGTTAAGCTCCTTATCTTCTGTAGCACTAAAATGCCACTGTAAGCTCTGTGATTGAATTTTCACCCCTGGATGTAGGATGCATAGCCTAGGACAAAATATAGACATTACAAAATCACTGTTGTATGTACTATGAATTGCTGTTCATGGCACAGTTTAGTTCAATTTCAATAATGATATCTTTGCTTTTCTTATGTGAATTGTAGCTTGGACTCTGGAATCAAAGATATTTCTTTTCTGTTTTACATCAGCATCTGATGCATCTTCTTTGGCAGTCTTAACAAAGTTGCTAGAACTAGAATTGGTCATGGAGTGATACTTAGACTTTTGTTTCTTGGATTGTTATTTGCATGAAATTTTGTATATGATTATTGCTAATCAATTGGCATGATTTTTTTTCCAGAACTTCAGAGGGCTGAGTTTTCCAACCATTTCATCAGTTGGTCCCAATGCAGCAATCATTCACTATTCTCCTGAAGCAGATACATGTTCCGAACTTGATGCTGACAGCATTTATCTTTTTGATTCAGGGGGACAGGTTTCTAAGATGCTTAATTTTAGTTTTGCAAATTTTAATTTGCAGTTCCATCCATGCTATTTCTGGTAAATCTAAATTTTCTTCAACTGATTGGCATCTACTAACACTGCATATTCTTAAAAGTATATAGATGGAACAACTGATATAACCAGGACTGTACATTTTGGCAAACCTTCAGCTCATGAGAAATCATGCTATACTGCGGTAATAGCAACTCTTTCATATTTAAGATTGCTTTGTCAAGTAAATAGGTTTGTTTTTCTTGTTTCTACAATGTATAACAGATATCTGTCTTCAGCATGCAGAATTTGATTATATTGTTGTAAGATGTTATTCAGGACCATGCACCTCAAATTCTTTGAGAGTCAGTGTACTATTGTCATTACATATGTTTGTCAATAATTTAAATAAGTTTTCAGGTTTGGTTTATATAGGATGTTTGGTTGCTTGTACAGATGGTGATATATTTGGGTTTTGACACTGACAAGAACTTGTTTCTTGGTGAATTGAGAAGGGTAGAACTAGATGCTTTTGGGTTCATATTATCATTCTGATTTTAGGCCGTGAGCCCCACAAATTATAGAAATTATTTAAGCACTAGCTAGCTCTAGACCATGTACCAGTCCTCCCTCCTGTGTCCATTTAGAGTTTTGTAAAGGAAAGGATGAGGTTGAACAATAAAGGTAGTTTGATGCATTCTTAATGGTTTTGGTTATGCTATTCCTTCAATTCTTTTTCAGTTTTTCCCGTTTTCTTTTGGGTTTTAGGAAGACGACCAAAATATATGAACTTTCCTTTATATATGTTAAGATTTCTCCAAAGAAAATCTTGTCTGAACTAATTCTTTAGTTCACGTGACCATTTACTTAAGCTTGACAACAAAAGAAATATAGGCTTGGTCTAGAAGTGACTTAGATAAGATGGATATGAGGATCACAGATATGATGTTTGTCTGGACTCGAGACAGTTGTTTGAATGCTACTTTATGGAGAGATCCCATTAAACTAGAGGTCAATTGAGTGGTCTATGTAAGCTTTCCCCTTTCATTTCTTTGCTATTCATGCAATATTCTGGTGTCTTGGGAGTCGGGAGTATGTTGGATACATCCACTGTCTTTGGTTATCGGCATATATGGAATGAATGCTTGAGGATTTGTTTGTTTACATCTTTGGTCTTTTGTTACTGTAACATAAGTTCATAATAGCTTATGAAAAGATCTCTTTTCTTGAGAGATATGATATATTTGTAGTGACTTTGTAAATTGATTTTACTCAAACTTTAGTGTGAGATATTGAAATTTGATCATCATGGAAATTACACAAAGTATGGGCACACCAATGTTATAGTCATGTGCCATGTATGTAATTGTTATCTGCTCGCAATTAATAAGTAGATGATGGACAGACATTAGTTCGACAAATTGAATTGTCAGTTTCAGGACTGGCAAGTGAGTCATCATGAATAATGGCCTATATTACTTTTCTTTTTCTGCTCAACATGTTAAATAGAAGTTTATTAAATACTCTTATGAACATTTCTCTTTTTCATTTATTTTGTTGAACATTACCTTTATTATAACTTGTATGTTGGTTGTAGACAAAAGTGTTGCTTGTTTTCACATTGTATGTTTAAGGTTCAAGTACTTCTTTTAATATATATTCTTTGATATATCCTTTCTGTTATAACCACTAGTACTTGTCCATTTACTGTATCTGATAGTTTACAATAAATAGGTCCTCAAAGGCCACATTGCCTTGGGTAGGGCAAGATTTCCAAACGGAACCACTGGTAAGATTGATTTAGAATGCCTACAGCTAGTACTCTGATAACACATTCAATTGCCTTATTGGAATCATTACTTGTCACAGGACATGCTCTTGATATTCTTGCTCGGGTTCCTTTATGGAAGAATGGTCTCGATTACCGCCATGGGACTGGTCATGGGATTGGATCTTACCTTAATGTTCATGAAGGTAGTGATTTGTTCTTCTTTTACCTTTTTTTCACAACATTTGTGATCCAGGGAACATTAGAACCCTGAACTTCATCTTGTAGGCCCACATCTAATCAGTTTCAGACCTCATGCTCGGAATGTGGCAATTCAAGCATCGATGACAGTTACTGATGGTATACACATTCTCAATCTCTTTAGTTACTTGAATGGCAATGTTTGGTCCTTTCTCAAGTTCTTGTTATTAAATTGAAAGAAATTACTAAATCATTTATATCCTCCAAGGTTATTCAAACAGTAAATACCTCTTTATAAAATTCTTTTTCTGTTTTGTCTATTCTAGATTACTCATACAAAGAGTTCTTTTAGAGTTTATGTTTTATTTATGTATGCATATCTAGATTACTCATGTGCAAGATTTCATTTGCTTTCACTTAGTTTTCATACTAGTCTTTTACTTGGTTGTCCTGAGTTATCTCATTATTTAGTTGTCATAACAGTTTGACAGCATCTGTAAATTAGATTTACTATCTTCTCTACTTGTTAATTAAATAACTATTGAAAGCAATGCAATTTACTATCAAAGAAATGTGCTTTTTGCTCATCTTATTATTTTCTTTCTTCTTGTTCCTATGTAAAAGGGCATCAACAATATAAGTCATTAGTTTTGGAACTTGAACTTAAAAATTTCCAGTTAAGCATTGTATTTGAAGTTTCTGTTTGATAATTCTCTCTTTTTACCTGCAGAACCTGGTTATTATGAGGATGGAAATTTTGGTATTAGATTGGAGAACGTTCTTATAGTCAACAAGGCAAAAACATCATTCAACTTTGGTGAAAAAGGTTATTTAGAGTTTGAGCACATAACTTGGGTAAGTTAACTACCTTTGTTTTTTAACCCTTTTGCCATGGTTCTCAGTAATTGATGACTCGAGTGATTGCCAAGTGTTCATACTTTCTTTTCGAACATAACGCTGGGGTTGTGGCTCATTGTTGTTTATGTCTTGTACATCAACCCAAATTGCATCTAATAGCAGAGATTTCTCTTCAATCTTCTAGACTTTCCCTGTCCATGGAGTTTCAATGGCTGTTCTTTTGTCATGGAAATGTGTTTCTTTCTATATGCCAATTATCCTTTTGAGCTTGTTAAACCTCTTTTTTGCTAAATTTCTTTTAGCTGAAGGTTGATACTAAGTGCTGCATGTTGAATGCTGGCAATTCTTTGTTTTTTGATTTGCACATAGTCCACAAGTAACCCCATTTTAATGTTCAACATCTCATAGGTATCTTCTGTTTGTGGCTAGTCACCTATTTTATTACTAATACATATTGATCTTACATTTAGTAAGGATACACCATAATGGAGGTTCTGCATATAAAAATGTGTATGGTTCAGTGGGGCTACATATGATGTTACCATACAAAACAATTACAGTATGCCAAAACTAGCATTTTTGAAGGAAACACCTACCTATGATTTGTCATCTACAATGGTCACCTTCAAAAGCTCAGCAGACTTTACATATGACTAACCTCTTCACTAGTGTGTATCTTTCGAAAAGTTGAGTGATGTTGCTTTTTTCAGTCAACTAACTTGAGCACAAAGGTTTTACCTGAGATATACTTTTTCAATCATGCCATATCTTTTTCCTGATCTGGAGGGAGTTGGGTGTCTTAATCCTACTATGGAAGTCTATCCCCTCTTTTCACAACATTTCATATAGTTCTCATGAATTAAAATACCATTCAAAATTTGCCCATGGTTGCCATTTCATTATTTATGTTGTTTATAAACATCTCTAGAAGTTAGTCTCACATCACCAGATATCATGAAATGTTTGGTGGTACATATCCATTAATCGTGGTAACTTGAATCTGGAAGTTTATCATCAGATTCTTGAAGTCACCAGAATGTCAATTTTCATCTGGTCGCAACTTACTACTTTTTTGTCTTTAGTAACCTGTAAGGCGTCCATGCAAAAGCTATGCAGCTAGTTTTCCACCCTTAGTGATCTTTTATTTAGTCTCATAATATTTGTTCCTACTGTTGACTTAATATCTCTTAATGTGAACTTTCCTTGTGCTACCACTTTTACAGGCACCATACCAGAAGAAACTGATGGATTTGACATTGCTGACTCCTGAAGAAATTGAATGGATAAATTGCTACCATTCCGATTGCAGAGAGGTTTTAGCACCATACATGAACGAGCAGGAGACGGAATGGCTTAAGAAAGCAACCGAGCCCATCATAGGCAGCTGAAGCTGCTCGAGGTTCTCATCATCATACTATTCCTTCCATGTATGTGGATCCGTTGCTTGCATCAATAATCTATCTTGAAACAGATAAAACTGTGTTTTAGTTAGTGTTCTTCCTTCGTTTGAGAATAAAGTCATACTCCACGGCAGTTAGACAATAGATCAGGGTGAAGGTCTTGTCGATTGAACTTTTTGAGACAAGAATTAGTTTACCCGTTGATTATTTAGGCATGCATGGTAGAGTGCAGCATGAAATTTGATGATTATAACATATGTTGTCTAGATGGACTGGAACGGTAGAAATTTACTATTGCGCATCGCACTATATAGAAATATGATATCTGCATCTATATGTAACCTCATTTTTTTTTTAAGATTTTTATAAATGGGTTTTATCTTAACCATCAATCATCATGTTTGGTGGTCAGAATGACTTTGTGGTGGAAAAATAACTTTATGTTGCTTATTATGTGATTACATTTGCAAGAGCTGTTTCTTATTATAATGCCATGGTCATTCATGAGTTTATGACACTCGAACAAACCATCAAGATATCTGCAGAGGTAGTAGCCTTAGTGCATCAATATGAGATTAGAAACTTCACATCAAGAATGGCTCAAGCACCTTCACTTGGACGCCATGATTCCAAAGTCCCAATGTGAGCTCAACTTCATCCATTCCAACATCGTGGATCATCGCCCCCCTGCCAAGCCTTCACCCTACCACTCTCGAAGTCGAACTCCGTGCCTCGTCGCCCCTTCTCTAACACCTCTCGGCCTGCAAAACTTGAGATGGCACCTGGGTTGACGAGGTTGTAGGTCGGCGATGCCGGAGCTGTCATCTGGAAGTTGATCCTGCGGCCAGAACCAACAGTGGAGGCATCAGATTCATCACATTCAGGTACGGTTGGTTGATGGTTGCCTGTGATGGCAGCCTCGGGTCGGGCTAGCAGGAGCAGAGGCAGCAAACAGAGCATGGGGGAACGAAGTGTAGTCCCAGTCCGGTTTCCTAATAATCTTTGGTGGGAAGGAGATGGGCGGCGTAATGGGTGCGCTGTTAGAGATTCGAAGAGGCGGAAGGGTGGACAGATTGCGGAGGAAGGGGAGGAGGCAAGTGGGTCTGACACCATGGTTGTTAGAGTTATCGAGACGGCTAGGGCTCGGGAAGGAGGAGGAGGAGGATGGGCTCGCATGGTAGGATGGGACAGGACTCGGTAACGAAGACGAAAGTGGGCTTATGTTCGTCGAAAGGCCTCCCGCTGCAGCCTCCGGTGGTGGCTGGCGGCTGGAATCCCTGTCAAAAGACGAGGAAACAGGTTAGAGGCAAGAGTGTCCGTCTTTAAACGCAATGCGCAAGTCCCACCGAAGCTTTGCTTGCTTTGCGATTCCTTTTTATCTCTGTCTCAAATGTTCTTCAATCAGCTCAGACAATTGTCTTTAAACTTTAGAATGCTTCAAGTTGCTTTCTGTTGATCAAATCCCCCATCGAATGATTGATTCACTTTAAATAGAATGCATGCTTTGCAGGTGCTCTCCTCTCCAAAATAGCAGGATGGAGAGTGGGAGGAAAGATTAGAGACCCACATGTAGAGACATGTTCTGGGCATCACAGAGAGAGAGAGAGAGAGAGAGAGAGAGAGAGAGAGAGCAGGTGAAAAGCAAGTCATGGCAGTGAAGACCCAAAGTTGAAGAACCTAATCAGAAAAAAGAACACCATCATCATCTTGGATTGAAGGAGGACAATCCAGACAAGACCATGTCTGATAAAGTGATCGGGTCAAAGGTGAAACAGAGTTGCCAAGGTAGACATTTTCTGGCTCTTGATCAGCAAGTACTTCGAGAAAGAATGGAGAACAAAACAAAAAAAAAATAATGTGGTGGCCAGGGAGAGGTAGAAGAACGCCATACACAGCAGCAGCGAGATTGGAAGTTTCTTCAGGATGATACGGTCCCAAGCAAACGGAACCAAACAATTTCTCGTGAAATCAAATAAAGATCACGAATAACAGCCAAGGAATAGAACTCGGTGAAGGCAAAGATCAGGAAATATTATGTTTCAGCAACTGAAATAACCCTACAAAGAAACAGAAATCCAGATTTGCTACCCGCTGAAAGGGGAAGATATGTATGGGACATATCGAAAAGCATCTGCAGCAAAGAGATCGATTCATCTTGTTGCGTCATTACGATGAAGGACTCATCAAAGATCAAATTTTGGGGGTTTCTCCAACCATCATAATCTTCGTCTTGCAAACCAGTTTTTCCTCCTCTCTCTCTCTCTCTCTCTTCATAGGCTGTTGCTATTGGACAGGGGAGTCCGAGATCACTCACGAGGAGATCACAGTCTTGTTTTCTTGCAAGGTTGCATGCAACAGAGTCGCTTTGGTGCGTGAGCGAGAGAGAGAGGTCAGTTCATTCTTTCTTTCGGGCATATATGTCTGTTGCTCCCGGATCCGAATCCAATAAAATTACGGATCTAAAACGAGGATTCATACCCAACTATCAAGTGGGACTCATCTGCAGACATTAATTATTAATGTGAATCCATAACAACACCTAAATTCTATAGGACTAAGCGATAAGATCACGTTAGCTTCCACCGGAATTTGTTTGTTATCTTGGTTGTTCTTTTTTTATTTCATGTCTTCGACCTAAACATTCCTTAATTGCCAGCGGACATATCTTATGCCTCATTGATATCGCTAGTTTTTACCGTAAAATTTGTTCCATGTTCCATTTTGGGCAACTGCATTTTTGTGAGAGTTTGTTGGCTCAGGAACATATAGAGAGCACACACAAAAAACAAACTCTGGGCACTTTAAGCTGCCTTGTTGGCATGAAGGTAGAAGAAGACCTGATGACTTGGCGTGGATCGGACATGGGCTCTGATAACATCAAGCAATCAGGCTTGCAGGAGAACAACGGACATGGTGAATCAGGTGTATCTGTTGCATATAAGAGGACAGTGAAAATACATACCCTTCAGCATTACAAAATGTATCCGCAAAATGCCTACAATAAATAATCCCATGTAAAAATGGTGTAAAAGAACAAGAAAAAGATCCACTTAGTACAGAGCTGCTGTTGCGTGTCGAATGGGGATAGTCGAATAACCAAAAAAATAATTAGGGAAAAGATGAGAATGAGGGTGGGTGTCGAGAAAAAGAAGAATCAGCTCTTGGTCTGCCCCAATTCAAGGTCCTCCGACACAGGGAGTCCGTTTACTTTCTCTTTCAGAAGCTTTATATCCTCCCCCTCGGATTTGATTTCGGCGCTGATAAGCATAGCCAACTTAGCCTGCTGCTTCTCATGCTCTACAGCCCAGCTGTAGACTACCATGCCAAGCACCGCGAGCAACATTCCTAGTATGTTCTTCACGGTGAGAACTGAATCGAAGAGTACCCATCCGAGAATTAGCACACACACAGTTTTCATGTGACCCAACACTTGGAAGGATGTTGCGGAGAACCGGCCAATGCAGAGATATTGGCTCATGTTGCAGACGACAGCCAGGGAACATGATAGGAGTATGAAAGCCTGCAAAAGGGATCAACCAGGCTGCATGCATCAGAAATCAGCAGCAGGTGGCACAGCCACAACAGAGAATACCTAGTAGTATCTCTCTCTCATAATACGCTCGGAACGCTCCCTGAATAGGGTAGGGTAGGGTAGGGTATATTTAACCCAACAGTTAAAACCCTCTCTCATATAAATAACACTCCAGTGCATCAGCATCTATTGTTTTTGTTGTTTACAGTACTACCATAAAACACCAACACTTGGTATACTTATTTGCCCTACATATATGGGAGTTAGCACTACAATTGATTGAACTCACCACTTAATTATTAGCAGCAGTTCATGAGACTTGCTGCCTTGTCATCTTTAACTTTTGTTCTGTTTCTGAATATATACTTGGCATTTATTCACAATATTCAAAAAAGCAGCCATCATCCTAACATGTGCCATATGGGTTGATTCATAATACTGTGTTTTTGTCAAAAATAATATGTAACCAACAAAGCACACACACATAAAGAAAGCATACAGTCAGATCTAAATACTAAATGGCTAAATATTCATGATAGCACCAAACTTAAGAACGCATATAATGATAATGATACTTGTATCAATTAAATGTTTAATTAAATTAAGTTACAATATATGGTAAAGGTCAACATGGTCAATCATCTAATTGAATTAAGTTACAATATATGGTAAAGGTCAACAAGGTCAAATTAAGTTACAATTTCTAGGCTTAATAGCACATGTTATGCACATGGTCAATCATCTAATTGAATTTTGCATTCAAGGATATTAAAAGATGTGAAAACATGTATCATTTCACAAAGAATCCTAAAAAATTTATAATTTGTCACGGACAAAAATATAAACAAGATGTTCAATGAAATGTTCCTATTTGTTTGTGTCTTCGGTTTATGTACATACCTTATACAGCAATTAGCGGGCTTGCAGTAGGCTTGGCAACCCTAGTTTGGTTTGCTTTGTGGCTGATTTTAGCTTATAAATACGAGTGTCTTATAAGCACTTGTGAGGACTTCGATCTATAATGGACCATTCTCCTTTGTGTGTAACCTTTCTGAGTTTATGATGTCCATGGGTGTAATTTGTATTGGCTTCACAAAGTATTTGTTTGAGCAGTTGCTTGTGGATCCCCTTAGAATTGCTTATTCTAGCCCGTTTTCTCTTTTGTAAGTCCTAAGGGACCCTAGGAGATCTCGAGGAAAGCTGACCTTTACGGACGGATACGCATGGGTGTCACACGACTTAGGCAAAATCAGCTAAACCCATGACATTGTGGTATCAGAGCGGGACAAGCACACACATAAACACTCGCCATACAAACGTGTGGGACTTAGCTGGGCTGTATGGAGGACAGTCAGTACGCGCAACCGTTTGGGAGAAACGAATATTGAGATATAGGGAAAGGAGTTGCTCAGAGGAACGAGCATCCAAGTTTAGCATTTAGAGGAATGACCAACCCTTTGCGCGAGAGGCACCACAAGGACAAGCAAGCGAAGAATAATGCGTAGCGCACAAAGATTTGGATGGCTGGATTCGAACTACGGCTCGACGTTGGCAACCAAACTTGACGGTACTCAAGGCAAGGGGGTGCTTAGTGAAAGATGAGACCGTGCAAAGTGGGAGGTGTTGCGCAACGACCGAAAGAGTTGTACAAAGCTCATAGAGGTGAGGGGAATTGCTAACTCGAATGATTCGATACTCATGCAAGGGGGCTTGTACACGGATGACGGAGTGTTCGTGGTCACCCCAAGGCGCAATCGGAACTCGGCACCATGGAACATCATAACTTTCTCTTCAGTATGGAAATAATACGTCCATAGGCGGCTGAAGTGTGTAACAAGTTCAAAACATTGCTAGACCTTAAAGGGTGCAATGGGGACTGTATTGGCGAAGAGTCGCAATCTAGAAAGTGCATTTGTGGGGGCATAACAAGGCACAAGTTGTTCAGTAAGACAGAGTAGTCCAAAGGGGATGGTGGTCTCCGAAACTTCCAGTGGGAAGAATGCAAAAAGGAAAGTTGCTCCTATAGGACAAATATCCAGGGGGGATAAGTCCTAATTCTCCAGAGGGAGAATCATGTGCAATGGACCGCATATATTGAGGAAGAGTTCCTTAAGGCAATATCTCCACAAAAGTCAACGGACTGAGTGAGTGACGAGGAGTCGTCGTATGATCTCAAATGAGGTAATGCATTGGTGGATGCATTTCGAGATCAAGTGGGGGAGCAATCCAAGGCAACATCATATAAAGGCACACTTAGAGTTGATGTGAAATCGAACTCAACGGAGGGCTGGCCCGTGGAATGGTGGACGCAAGGGCCACAATCAACTCAATGCAAATCGAGGAGCGGAACAATTTGGGTAGAACTTGGTGAAATATCCAAGTCACATAAAGGGAGTCGACATAGAAGATGAAACATGGAGCGGAGGCACGGAGCTCTCCTTGGACAGAGGTCAAGGGCATGAACTCCTATAGAGGCAAGAGTGGGATCATGTTGTTCCATGGGTTTTTCATTCTGATGGGGCGGACTTATCTTGCTTGGTGCCAAAGACGAAAGGAGCTTCGAGGCACATGCATCTTACCTTAGAGATGCATTTGACGGAGTAACTAAAGGTGATTCAACTTGCGGAGGTGAAGTTGTGATCAGGAGACCTTAGCACGGGGCAAGAGGATGCAAAAGTGGGTACTCTTGAAGAATATACCACAGTGTTGCCATTCGAGTTGTCAGGAACAAGTGGTGTATAACGGAGATTGCTGGTAGGTGATAGAGGACCAGGATCCAGACAATGGTGCATAAATCCTAGCGAAGTCAAGGGACTTTGAGAGCTGCTAGGTGATGGACTGTCCTAGAGCTATGCTTCATCCGAGTGTGACTCTAGAATGGGTGGGCGAAGGTGAATTGCCAAGGGAGCGAATAAAGATCAGAGATCGTAGTCTGAGCTCATCACATAAAAATCTGAATATAATGGAGATGTCACCAAGAGGCGACATGGTGCAGCGGATCATGGTGGAATAGTTCGCGACAACACAACACATGCGGAGATATCCCATGAGGAATATGATCATGCGAAGGCATGATCAGGAGCTACTGGGAGCTCCACTTTGGTGTACGACACAACAAGAAGAAGGGTTGTGGATTCAAGGAGTGAATACGATGGTACCGCTGAGGCGGGTCTTCCGTGTGTGTACATCGAAGCTTGTATCAGATGAAAGCCTTGGTGATCAGCATATGGGGACTGTGTACCACTAAGGAAGAAGTCAGATTGCAAGTACCAGTAAGTCCCATGGAGGGGACTTGATCATACAAAGGTATAAGCGAAGCGGTTAGAAAGTTGGACTGCTTCAGTGTTCACATTCATTTAAGGGAGCCCGGCAAGTCAGAGGACAAGGCCGAGTAAGCGAACATTGCTACTAAGGAAGCTAAAGAGAATAGAATCAACGCGAGCCCTACAATAAGATGGCAGAGGCCATACATGAAAGTTGCAGTCTGTCTTTTCATCGACTAAGGAGAACTACTAGGACACAGTGATGTTGAAGCATATAGTCAAAAAAGGCGAGGAAGCGACGACGGGTCCGGAGGAGCTCAGCTACCCAAAAGCAATAGCGTCGGCTAGAAAGAAGGTGGACTCAGAGGAGCCACAGTGCCGCAGAGGCGGATCTACTGATCGTGAAGGAAGGGACTTCTATGAAATCACGATCCCTTGCTCTCATGGAGGGAGAGCATTGGTCGTAAAAGGGACCAAGGAGGTGGAGAATGCAGAGGCAAACTCCAAGAACCAAGACAGGGCGAAAGGGCAGAGGCCAAGGAACTTCATAAGACCGATGTCGATGGGCTTCTCATCAAGATAGCCGAAAGCGAGGGACTTCCAGTTGATGCAGGAGTGCTCGACCAAGGAACAAAGTAGGCAGTATGCGGTACTATATATTTTCTACTCAGAGGAGTAGGCGATAAAGGTGATGGAGAAGACGGTACAATCACAGAGGCGACCAGGACTATCAAAGATTTACTCCAAGTTGGGATAAACTTTTTGCTCTTTTCGAGCAAAACTTCTTACATTCCAGAAGTTCAATGGCAGTGGGAAGGCGAATCACATTAGCTAACTCAACACAAGGAGTGCAAACACCTCAAGTGCTTCAGAAGTGTGAGCAAAGAGTGGGTGAATGTTAGTAACCGGCTCAATGCATAAAGTACAAACTCGAGGAGGTAAGCGAAATTGAGTAACTTTTGCCTTCTAAACTCAAGAGAATGGGCGAAACTGAGTACCCCAATTCTCTTAACTCGAGGAGGCGAGCGAAGCCAAGTAACCTTGCCTTCTCAACTCCTAGGAGAACGGGTGAAGTCGAGTATCCTAGTTCTCTTACTTATCCAGCAGAGGAGCTCTGCATAAATTCAATGACCCTTCGAAGAAAGCTTATGGAAGATAATAGTGGTCAAATCCTCACCATTGCTGATCGGTACTACTGAGAGTAGATTAGCCGTTTTATTTCTCAATTAAATGTCAATCCAAGGCAGGAGTGATGTGAATCTACCTATAAGTGACAACTAAAAGTGGAAGAAGGATAAATGGGCAAATATTATGGAGGAAGGACCTCAAAAACTTCAAAGTTTGCAAGGCGATGCTCATTAAAGTTCCATCAAGCATCTATCCAGTTCAAGAAACATGAGTATAATACGATACTGGTACATAATAAGACATATCTTTTCCTTCATCAGAAGGATCCGCGAGAGTCAACAAGGATCAACACAACTCAGCCGACCGTACACCAGAGTCAGTCATTGGTGAGTTGAAGCAGCATGGCAGATCACAGTTCGACTACTCAACAACAACAACAGTGGAGAGCGGCTAGGAGCCAAAGGGGCATACAGCCAAAGCAGAAGATTGGAGATTCAGCAAAATACGAGGAGATACAACATCTACAGTGGCTTTGTTAGGACCCTAGCTAAGTCGGGTCCATCCATTCATGATTAAACCGAGTCGAGTCATGTTAGTCTGTCCAATCCGAGTCAGTTATGAGATGGGTGAGCCCGATCGAGTCAGTTATGAGTTGGTTGGAGTTAGTGTTTATCTTCAGTTAAGATAGAGTCGATTATTATTTTCAGTTAGGAGTTTATCAAGTTCGTTAAGACTCGAAGATTAGCGAAATTCTTGGCAGAGCCCTATAAATAAGGCTATAAACTCTTTCATGAAGATCAATAAATGAAGAAATATTAGATTTAGCCAAAGGCAAAACCCTAGGAGGTAGATCCCCTCGAAGTGATCTAGGAGGCCCAATCCCCTCGAAGAGATCATTTATCTCTCTTTCCACCTTCTTTCGTCACGATAGAACCCTGGGGTTCTATCATTTGTATCGAGTTGCGATCCTCGACGTTCCTGTTGTGATTTCGCCACCCTCTCATCACCGCTATCGCTTTCCGGCTGCCAGATCTCCTCCTTGCCACCGCTTGCCATCCCCGCCGCTCTTCCTTTCCTCCTCTTTGTTATCACCGTCGGACAACCGCTACCATCTTCCCTCGTAGCCACAGCCGCCCCCCTCTACAGCGCCCACACCTTCCTTCCTCTACCGTTGTAACCGCTGTAACCTCCTCCTCAGCCATGCCCTCCTCCGCCACCGAGGCCACCTTCTCCTCCGCTCCCTCGACACCACCGCCTCTCTCTCTCGCCTCGCTTCGCTATCGTTTAAACGCCCTTGCTCTCCTCCTCAATCCCGCCACCACTCTTCTCCACCCAGCATATCACCCCAACCACTCTGCCCCAACTCGCGAACTGCTGCCCTCTCCTATGATGTAAACTCATGCCCCTGACTCGATAGCAAAAAAAAGAGCTAAACATCACTGATCTACAATCCTACACGATGACTACATATAATGCACTTGATGCAAGGTTTAAAACATGTGAGGCTCGCATGGAAGACAGATTTCAAGAGCTCCTCCGCGAAATTAGAAGAAGCTGATCAGAGAGCCTCAACAAAACTCAACATGGTGAAAGTTCCAAAGGGAATCGATCTGAAAATTATGACTACGGGCAGGACACAAGATACACACGCATGAGGATGGAGTTTACTAGATGGGAAGATGAAGACCTAATCGGTTGGATCTCAGGTACTGAAAAGTTTTTTTCATTTTCACAAGACTCTGGAGGAATCAATAGTGGAGATAGCTTCCACACAACTCGAAGGTGATGCGATCCAATGGTATGATTTATACAAGACCTATCACGGAGTCCCTTCATGGGGACAGTTCAAGAGAGAGCTCTTGAGTCGCTTTGGATCGTCAAAGTACAAGAACATTAATGGACAACTCGCCAAAATTCGTCAGACTTCTACAGTACAGGAGTATTAGAGCATATTTAAATACTATCGAACCAAACTCGAGATTTGTTCGAGATACAATTGGTGAGAAAATTTATTGAGGGACTTAATTCCGAGATTCAATGCGAAGTTAAAGCTCGCCATCCCCGCACCATAATAACAGCCGTATCATTTGCTAGTGTACATGAAGGAAAAATCATTATGGACACTTGCCGAAATAGAAACTTCAATAGGCAGGACTTCAAGGTAGTCAACATAGACAAACGGAAATAAGAGCAGCTTCTGACGATTGAGACAATTAAGGAGGAAATAAAAACTAATAATGTGAAGCTCGAATATAAAGACCGTGTCAAACTTCTAATGATTGAACCAACTGAGGAATCAAAAATTGATAATTTGGAGTTCGATCACGGAGGTTGTTCCAAATCTAAAGATAAGATTGCTAATGGGTAAACCCTAATTTGTGATAAAAGGTGCTCAAAGGTAAACAAGTACTTGTCGATTTCTTTTTAATGCCTCAGGAAGACTTCAAAGTGACGATCCTAAAAAAAATACATGGTACAACCACTAGCTATCAGATGAAAAGGGTTTTTTAGAAGACTACAATAGTAATTATACGAGAAGACCAAACCATTGCTTACACCAAGTGGATATCCTACTTAATTGATCAAAGAGTCGTGATGCGTGGTAAATATTGAAGTGCTCCCGAAATCTGATACTGCTTAGTCCTGAGGGCAAGGCTGATTTGAAGTGGGCAAGTTTGTTAGAACCCTAACTAAGTCGGGTCCATCCATTAATGGTTAAATCGAGTCAAATCATGTTAGTCTATCCAGTCGGAGTCAGTTATGAGACGGGTGAGCCCAATCGAGTCAGTTATGAGTTGGTTAGAGTTTGTTTTTATCTTCGGTTAGGATGGAGTCAGTTATTATTTTCAGTTAAGGGTTTATCAAGTTAGTTAAGAGTTGAAGGTTAGTGGGATTCTTGACAGAGCCCCATAAATAAGGTTGTAAACTCTTTCATGAAGATCAATGAATGAAGAAGTATTAGTTTTAGCCAAAGGCAAAACCCTAGGAGGCAAATCCCCTCGAAGTGATCTAGGAGGCCCGATCCCCTCGAAGAGATCGTTTATCTCACTTTCCACCTTTCGTCACGATAGAACCCTAAGGTTCTATCAGGCTTCGACGAGGACGTCGAAGGAATAAGTGGGGGAGAATGTCACGAACAAAAATGTAAACAAGGTGTTCAATGAAATGATCATGTTTGTCCGTGTCTTCAGTTTGTGTACATACCTTATACAATGAGTAGCGGGCTTGCAGTAGGCTTGGCAGTCCTAGTTTGGTTTGCTTTGTGGCCGATTTTGGCTTGTAAATACGAGTGTGTCTTGTAAGCACTTGTGGGGACTTCGGTCTGTAATGGACCATTATACTTTGTGTATAACATTTCTGAGTTTATAATGTCCATGGGTGTAATTTGTATTGGCTTCATAAAATGTTTGCTTGAGGAGTTGCTTGTGGATCCTATTGGAATCGCTTTTTCTGGCCCGTTTTCTCTTTTGTAAGTCCTAAGGGACCCTAGGAGATCTCGGGGAAGGCTGACCTTTGCGGACGGACACGCATGAGTGTTGCACGGCTTAGGCAAAATCAGCTAAGCCCGTGACAAATCGGAGAGGCCAAATATCATATTTTGTAGTCGAAAGAAGCTTTTTAGTTTTTAATTGGGCACCTTAAGGATATGAAACAAGAGAAATCGACATATTTTATATAACCTATACCTTCTACAATACACTTCTACCACATTTGTTCTAGTATGCATAACATTCACTGTGGAGATGATATCTCTACACATCCATCACAGTTGGCACTTGGTCCTCACCCATGGCCAAACTTATATTAGTAAAGATATGTTCATGGACTGATTTGAAGATTTTTTATAGAATTACAAGAATTTAACGTAAGCATGATCATGATGAGTCAATATAAACTATATGTGCCAAAAATTTTCGTATCACAGAACGCATACTAATCTAGATAATACTATGAGACTGTATATGACAGCATATTGCAGGAAAACTGGTTACTGAGGCTGCATAGTTCTTACAGATGTGGTCGTATGACCATACGCACATATGCAAATGCATAGACGACTTCTTTGAAATATTGACATACAAGAATCCCATGATCCTTCATATCAAAAAATTTATAATAATTGTGCCTCTCGTTTATGATCAACTTCATGCACAGGATGTGAAGAATATAATTGAATTATAAATGTTATGACAATTGATGCAAAATAAGTTCCAACTATATATATTATGATATATGTTCATCAAAATCCTAATCCAACTTTAGAAATTAATCTTCAGAAATAAGGATTTTGGAACTTACAGTTGCTCCTGAAGAAAAAGGGTATTCCAATAGGGATCGGTTGTTGAGGTAGTAGTCAGCAAATGGGCCAACAAGTAGAAGAGAGACTGCCTGTACTGGTGCAGTTTTGCTTAACAGCTCAAACGAACCAATACTGTACTTTTTCTGGAAAGATCCAATTGTCTGAAGCAACAATAATCCCATGAGATAGGTAATTGATTAAAGCTATACTATCCATCAGTCTAGAGTATTACTTAAATGCATTGCTGCAAACAAAGGTACAGGCTAAAAAAATGAGATGAATCATGTTATATAGAATATATACATCCAGCTGGATATATCAACATACTTAGATTTACACAGTTCCAACATAGCCTTCTGCATTTTCTATATTCAGACAGAACAATTGCTTGTACCTTTTTCCAGTCAAAATATTAAACCACGCTATCAGGAAATATTGTCCAACATAGATCTGCTAGGAAAGAGTTTATCTCGATAAGACTAATAGATGATATTTACCTAGAGAAGGTTTATCCATAGTCATGATCTTACAAATCATTCTTCTTTCAGTGAGGAGTCATCTGGATCTAGTCGTTTATAGTTCATGCTTCTTAAAATTACACTCTCGCAAATATGAATATTTCTCGTTTAATCTGAATTATCTCATTTATGTATACATGACAGTTCTGATCAGCTGTACAATAATAACTGCAAGCTCCCAAGCATCTAAAACAATAGTTAAAAAGCTGGAGTTACATTTGTCTTTCCAGGAAAAAAAAAAAAAACAGAGATAGGCAATTATTGGTGAGTTACAATTAGGAATTATGAACACATCTTACAGATACAGCTTTATCAATATGTATAAAACGTTAAATGATTTTTCTTAAATTAATTGAATGGAACTGTCCACATTAATTCAAGAGATCAAGAAAGCTATGCAACATGAAAAAATAATAATAATGAAAATTTCAACAAACAAAAATGATATTTCATGAAGGCAAAAAAAGATCATTCTCATTTGGGAACATAAATTTCAGGTACTGAAACTCAGAAAACATCAGGTTATTATTAGTGTCACCTAAAAAATAAAGAAAGAAAAAAGGATTGGAATTCAGCTTAGTGTTTTGCCTGAAGAAATTTTAGAACAGCCATGAGTAAAACTAGAGAATCATGATGCATACTAGTGGCGCTTCAAGAAAATGGTAAGGCATAAGCTAGAGGTCCAGAGTATGGTTCACATTGAAGATAGCATAAGAAGAGACACGAGCAACAAAACAACAATGAAAGCAAGGTTATCCAGTTTGCAAGTTGCTCGATGAGTTAGTATAGAAAAACATCATTCCACACAAAGAGTGCCCTTTTCAGATGGTAATATTGCATGTTTCTACAGAAAAACAGAGTTCAGATGTTGGACATTTAATCTATATGTATATGCACAGTAACAGAGTTCAGATGCTCACAATTTGCTGCAGTGATGTGCAAAAAACAGCAACACAGGCACAAAGTAGACCCTTTGCATTGATGTCCACGTCAGTGACTGTGCAAATACCTACTCCCAAGGCCACAACTGCAACAGCTACGATCAAGCGTTGTGAATAGTGTTTGCTGTGCAATAAAAACTCCATAAAGCAAACCACGGGTATAATGCTCAGTTTGGAGATCTGCACATCACGGATCAGAAACCAGGTTGAAAATTATTCGAATCAGACCCTCGATCATATCAACTTTCACTATACGAGGCATAAACTAGCAGACAGACCTGATAAAACCCAACCGAGTTCAACATGAGACTGAGATTCATCCCGGTAATTGACAAATTTGCGACAATGGAGAACCAAAAGAGCTCCCAGAAAGGCACATACTTGGACGCAGAGAGACCGGTTGCATTTGAAACCCAACCAACAAGGGCAGTGACCGTAAAATGGAAGCCTGTTAGCGTTGTTGCTGCATTTATATAAACAGATATTAATGAATCTCAATGAACTCAAGGAGTCTGAACAAGAGAAAAGCATAATTGAGATAGTAAAAGGAAAAAAGAGAGGCTTTTTTTGTAGATCCGCAATCTAATCCCCCACGATTTTAAGAGAAAAGGTTCGGTTGCTACATCGCTTATCGTAGCAAGCGCCACAAAAGGCTAGGGTTACAAGACAACCTGCGCATAAGGCTTTACATGCCAGAACAGCTTCAGCGTCCTTTTAATTGCTTTCCGAACATAGATCTATAGCGCAGGTTCACGAAAGATCGACCAGAGAACGATTTTTAAGGCAGTAACTCGTGGGATGTTTCCACCGAAACCATTGAGCCATCGGCGCAAGGGTTTGCCATTATATCATTCATGCTTAGATCTAAACGTAGGTTAGCACCTCGAGATCAAATCTCTAACGCCAAAATCTCGCATTTTTTTTTTCTCAGACAAGGCAATTAACCTGCAGCAATCTATCGTTCCCAACAGAAAGATCCGATCTTTACGCCGTTGAGCTCAAAATCCAAGACGGAGCACCAAAACAGGAAACAAATCGAGATCGAGATCGAAGGGAAGGAAGTACCGAAACTGAAACCATAGCCGTTGGGCGACATGAGCTGTTTGTTGGCCATGATAATGCCGACGGAGCTGACGACGTTCATCGCCCACGCCCCCACATCCGACACCACGGGCTTCTTCTCCGGATCCATGGCCGGGCACCTTCCCCTTCCCCTCCCACTGAATCCCTGATCCCCCAAAGACTACCGAGTGCGGGAAATACGGAGCAACGGAAGGAAGTGAAGGCAATGGCTTTCTCCGACTCGCAACTCCCGCAATCGATCTATATAATATGTTCCGAGGAAGGAGAGAAGAGGAGGTGAGAAAAAGGAAACAGCAGGAAGAAATAAAAAAAAAAAAGGCAAAAAAATCAAATCTTTGAAACCGCTTCCTTTCTCCGTGTGGCGACGAAGTCTTTTTGTTGGCGAGATGATGAGAGACGAGCCGAACGCAGTTAACGGAAAATAATAGACTCGAGAAGTTATTCGCCGTGTCTAACAATGGGAGTTCTGCGGCTCCAACAATGGAATTTAAGGTATTACTGAGGGTATTTTTGTTCGGGGACGCAAAAAGATTCTTTCTAGGAGATGTTTTGGACGCGGAAGTCTGCTTGCCGGATTGCGAACCCGTCATCATTCTATGGGGCCTCTGGATCTCAGCAATGGAAGAGAGGGTATCAATCATGGTGAGTGTGTAGAAAGGATCATTTCAGGGGAGACGTCGGAAGCGGGCGTGTCGTTTCTCAGGTGACGTGGTGGGACCCGCGTGTGGGGACACGGATCACAAGGCAGGTAGTGGTGCGGGTAGATCCAAGATAAATAAATAACCCGTTGTTGTTGGTTCTCGGGTGAGCTGGAATTCTTGCTCGCTAATTGCACCAATTCGGGTCGGGTTAGTCGAATCCGACCCGTAAATCCGAGAAGATGTGAGTATCCAGGAGTCACTGTGTCGTCAATTTCTGTCATGTCTGCCCAACTCGGCCAATGTTCCATCAATACAACTCGTAAACCGATCGATCGAAGGTTCCCACTAATCCAATTTTCGATCGATTTTAAATGAATTATTTTGATTACTTATTGGTTCAAAAAAGAAACCCTAAACTCCTCAGTTGAACTCAAATCGATTCCAAATCTTGCTTCTAATTCAAACCCTATTTGTGCTCCATGTCAGTAAGTAGTACTCAATGGGAATATGACACATCATATATCTTACTAGACCTCTTGGCCACCACCATGTCAACCAACTCTCTCTTCCGTTATCTTAACTTAAGATTAAATTTTAGCTCATTGTGGAATATTTTATGAGATGGTCAAATATTCATTTCAAATAGTTGAATTGATAGACAAGAAGGGTTATCTAATTCAAAGTTTGGCTCGAAGCATTCATTTTGATATGATGAGGATGGGATTCACCTTCATTTTCCTGTGTGGAACAGCTCCAATTATTGCAGCAGCTTCTTGGAGCTGTGAGTGGCTCACCACAGACTCAGATTCCTTCTTCAACATGCAAGCATGTTGACCTTTTCTTTTGCTGAAAATTATGTTATGATACTGGTACTTTTTGTGCCCCATGCTTACTTTATGAAGCATGGCATGCTTCTGTTGTAGAGAGAGAGAGAGAGAGAGAGAGAGAGAGAGAGATTTATTTATTTCCTTGCACAATGGACTAGTCATTTAAAAATATTGGATTATTTTGAAAGATGTGTTGATAATAAAATTGCATCTCATGTTCTCGATATAATTTGTGAGGGTCAACGGATACAATCCTATTTTTACAAGAAAAAAGGACCAGTTTGGAAACTCAAATATCATTGGGATTGCGAAAAAGAAATAATAGCTTCATCTTCCGAGCAAGATGAAAGTTTGTGGTTTGAGGTGAGTTCAACATCCATGGCTGCCGGGTGGAAGTTTCCAGGGTTGGATTCAACGCGTTTGTGACCTGGTAAATGATGGAAACCAGCCGACTAAAGTTCGACCGTTCCAGGTCAAAAGCCATGTCCGTTTGCGGACCAATAGATTCTGTCTGTGTCTGAATGCTTCTTTCAGCATGATGAGTTGAGGGTGTCACCAGCAAAAAGTCACTCAAGAGTTCCTAATTTGAGTCTTCCAAATTTCCATCATCAACAGAAGATTCAGTGGCAATTGACCTCAAGATGCCAAGATACTGATTTGCTTAGAAATTATTGCATCCAAGCCTAATTCTGAAACTTCCAAAGTTCCATCATCAAGTATTCAAGTGAAAAGTTGTGACATCAAGATGCCAGAATACTGCTTTTTGATCAGACTACAAGTATTGGATATGATCCTAATTCTGAATCTTCCAAAGCTTCATCATCAAGAGAGATAGTGGTGTAATGATTCAGAAGCAACTTGTTTAAGAGTGGGAAGTTTGACTTAAAGATCATATCACAAGTATCTTATGTATAAGCTTAACTCTGAATCTTCCACAGTTCCATCATGAACAGAGACAGTGATAAGAAGCACCATACCAGTTTACATTTGAAAAATCCTACCAAAAGGTGTCAAAATAGTGCTGCTTTTTGTTATATTATGAAGTATTGGATACAAGCCTGATTCTGGATCTTCTAAACTTAAATCATCAACTAAGATGGTGCCATAAAGATTCATCACCTCACTTGTTTACAAAGAAAAATAACAAAAGAACAAAACAAAAAAAAAAGACTGACCAATGCAATTCTCAAGCCACAGGCAGCATCATCTCAGTGTTTTTGGTGAACTCTTCTTTGCAGCATAACAATTTTGGGTTTGACAAGAAGATAATACTAGCAGGAAACTTTACACTCCAAATATATACTTCACTTGAGGTGGAAGGCATTAAGCAACCCTCATCAGCTCAATGGACTGATTTTAATAACAAGTCTCATGGCACAACTGCTGCCTTTGCTTTGGCTGGCATCTTTCTCTGTAGTACTTTTTCTTGAGGAAATCTCTTCCCATGATTTGTAAACCATAGTTTCCTGCATAGTGAGATCTAACAATCAGATTTACACTTGTAAGTATATACTTCAATTAAGGTGGAAAGAATTGAACACCTCTTGGATCAAAGATTAGATCTTAGACAGCAAGTCACATGGCAGACATGATATAGAAAGGAGAGTTGATAGTTACCTTTTCATTTGGCTGGCAGCTGGAGCTTGAGACTTGTATTTTGTTTCTTTGCACAACAAGTAGCAATCACACCAGAAATGCCAGATCTCTTACAGGACATGCTTGCTGCACGAAGCTCTTGTCTTCTATTTCCTCCATTTCAATGGCTCCTCAGCTGGCCTTTTAGATTTGTGCTAATAGGTTTAATAGGTAGATTTCTGTCTTTGATTCTTCCATATGAAGTATAATTCTCTACACAGAAAGAAAAAAACAAAAACAGGAAAATATGTTTGCTGCATGAAATTCTTGGCTTCTATTTCCTCCGTTTCAATGACTTCTCAGCTGGCTTTTTAGATTTGTTCTAATAGATTTAATAGGTAGATTTCTGTGTTTTCCACATGAAGTATAATTCTCTGCACATAGAAATAACAAAAATAAAAAGAGAAAAACATGTTTGCTGCATCAGCTGGGGAATGTGTTGTATGATGATTTATATCATCCCGTCCAGAACATGGTGGTTGAGGTTGAGAAAAGTCTCGACGGATACAATAAGCGGTAAGTAGACCCATACATAGAAAGAAGAAAAAAAAAAAAAGAGGACCCAAAATGGCCTGATCCAGCCCACCAGGAACAATACAAGGTAAGCAGTCCCCGTCAATGCTAACGATCGACCAGCTCAGCCTAACAGTCAGTCGGCCCGGACTGACAACTGACCGGCCCAACCTGACAAGTGGTTGTTAGACTGGCACGTTGACCACCCCGCGTAGGCAAGCAACCGACCAGCCCGACTTGATAGCTGGCCAACCCGTCGTGACAGCCGACCAATCTGACTAACGGCTGACCAGCCCAGCTTGACAGATGTTTGTTTGACAGACACACCGACCAAGGGTGATCAGCCCTACAATTTATAGGTATAAACCCCCACCAGACGACGAGGGAAAGGGCCCCTCTCAAACCCAAAAAGTGCATATTAATACCTTTCATAAGGAGGTCAGGAGACTGACTTGAATGTTGGAGGGGTCACATCGTGAAACCCCATCCCGACGAGACCTTTGTGTAGGTCCTTCGTAGCCGACACCGACCCGAGCAGAGCCTGAAGAAGCCAACCCGAGGTGCAGACTCCTAAGATAATATATCGATCTAAATCGGACACCCCATGCCTGATTGACATGGACGAGCTCATGCACTCGATAAGGACTAGGTCGTGCTGACTCCTCGGCTACGGCACCAAAATTACACAATATTTTTTATACTAGAAGGAGGGCCGATATCATAAGAATGTCTATCGAGCAATCCTAATCTGGAGTACCTCGGTGGTCAAACTCATATCCCCCTACCAACATTGTCGACCAGGGGACCGAACTCACTCCTCCCCACAAAGGAAACTGTTAGGAAACCTCAACAGGTGCATCACATGCGCATCGGAAATCAAAATAAAAATCGATTTCCTACAAGATCAAATCATCATGCAAAATATTGGGGTCATAAGAAAAACTACAAAAATCGAAAAAATCGCGATGTGTGAGAGATTGATTTTACCTAGGGAGATCGTATATCCCTATATGTCAGATCCGGATGGAGAAGATAAAAGAGGTCAAGCGTCCTCCTCTCTAGCGGTATCTACACGATGGATCTCTACAACGAAACTTCTCCAATCTGATCTTGTAACTCTTGCTCAGGGGAGAGAGGAGAATAAGAGGTGGTGGCTAAAGTTGCAGCTAATCAACCATGAATCTCCCCTCCTATTTATAGAGAGCCACCAAGAACCCTAGGGCTCCTACCTTAGTGGGTGTTGTATCTCCATCCAATAACCCACTAATCTTGTATTATTGGATCTCTATCCAATAATTTTCTTAGGCCTCTATTGGGCCTTAAGCAATGAGCCCATCAGCATAGGGTCTCATCTAATGAGAATATGGGCTAATTGGATCTTTATTCAATCCTCTATTCGCTAAAGCATCCACCATATGTGTGTGACCCTCTAGGCCCGATACCAAGCTGGCTGTGAGTCACTCCCATCAAAACTCCTTCTGATATAGTGAATTATTATCCTCATAATAATTCACTCGACTCATCGACTATATACGTACTAGGCCACTACGCCATAGTCCCAGATGATACAAGGGGATCGAATCCATCGGACCTGTTTGTCCACAGTTACCATGTATCTATAATCCCTCATCCAAATAATATCTCAGAGATCGTATATTGGACATAATACTGTCAGGTTACATACGGAATCAGTTTATCTTGCTCTATTGGGATTCTATTGGATAACTCTTTCTCTCTCAATTCGAATGACCCTGGCTAGGGATTTATCTAAGCAAGCACATATGGGATATTTCTCTCGTAATACCGAGAGTGGAAGATCCTCTATTGACACTCAATGGCCTTTGTAAGGTAATCAGCTATACCAGATCTGGAACTTTTTAAACCTATAAGTCCGGCGTCAAAGAAAGGACTTATACAAGGCATCCTTGGTATCTTAAGTCTAAGGACCAGATACATAACTGGGACTATAGAATCGTTATCCGATATTAGGTATCATTAACTATACAACATTCCATAAGCAGATTAATTAGTGAACTCATTCTCTAAAGAGCACCAGTACTATATCCTTAGTGTCTCTATACAAGTGGCTATGAGACCAGCCGCCTCCATTATATGGATGGATATATAGTACACCGATCTGTCTGGTTATCTCAATATCCCTCTCGAGTAACCTATGACCGGGATTATTTATGATCTATGTTTAAAGGTGAATCAATCTTATTATCATGATCTCATCACGATCCGATTCTCATTGCACAGAACTAAGGACATCACAATATATATGCAACAGATAATATAATGTGAGAATATGCTAATATTAATCATAAGTAAAAAGATTACTTAGTATGTCACACGTGTCATCACTCACGTGATTGACTTGCAGGGCACCTATAACTAGTAGAAACAAGTGTGCCGATGCTCATATAGAACTGCTATTGGAGGCCACTCAATGACCCAGGATTCTCTCCCCTGATAGCGAACCTCAGGTCGCCTATTGAATCAACTGAGGCTTTTCTCGACCTCACCCACCAGGTCCAGGCATTAGACGGGATGATGAAAACCATCATCCTGCACATTCCCCAATTAATGCATAGGCCCCAACTGCAACCGGTTCAGAGGGAGCAACCCGACAATGAGGAAGTGCACCGCCCCCTGACCAAGGATATGTCGGAAAATCTGAATGCCTCGATGACACAACTAGCAAAATGTTCCCTGGACATTGCGCGTATGCCCTCCGAGCCAAAGGTCATCTTCTCGGATTCAACCAACTCGGTAAGGGAACAACTACGCTAGATCAACCAAAGGCTCGACAAGGTCCAAAGAGATTTTGTCAAGTTAAAGGAGGAAATTAGTGAAAGTTCCAAGGGTGGATCTCCATTTATCCCTGGAATACAAGACAAATCGGTCTTGGCCAATTTTTTATTGCCAGCGCTAGAGTCTTATGATGGCAGCTCGGATCCATCAGAGCATATTGTGGCCTTTCGGGCCCAGATGGCCCTCTACAACACCTCAGACTCTTTAATGTGTTGAGCATTCCCAACTACTCTAAGAGGCCCAGCTCGAATATGATATAGCCGACTCAAGCCGTCATTAATTTCCTCCTTCGACTCGCTCGCGAAGGAATTCAAACTCAATTTCACGGTGAGTCCCGTCGAGGCTGACAACTGCGTTGCTTCTCGGCCTGACATAGGGAAGTGACGAGACCCTCGTTCAATTCGTCAGACGATTCATAGTCAAGGTTTGAGGAATGCCCGACGCCCACCCCTCGCTGGCGATTTAGGCATTCCTGATGGGGCTCTGACCTTCTCAGTTCTTTTGGTCATTAATTAAACGACCACCATCAATAGCACCTAAAATGCTACAACGTGCCAATTAGTACATAGCTGCCAAGACACTGGTAGCTAGAAAATGGGACGATTAAAAGTAGTCTCAAACTAAGCAATCTTGAGGACAACCCTCAGGAACCCTCAAAAGGAGAGGAGATAAGCCAGAACTACCCCCACCTAGGCCGCCTCTAATCCCATTCAACTCAACTCGAATAGAGGTTTTCCTCTAAATCTAAGACAAGGGGCTCCTCAGGCCCCCAAACCTGATCAGGACAAAGACTGGAGGACACGACAAGAGAAGGTATTATCATTTCAACTAGGATTATGGACACAATACGAAGGAGTGTCATGATTAAAGAATTAAATTGAAAACCTTATTTGGTATGGGCACCTCCACTAGTACGTCTGAGACCAACAAATACTTCCCAGTAAGAACTGCCACCGAGATAGGGAACTTTTACCCAGGCCAAAAAGACTAATCAAGAAATAGATAGATGTCATCGTTGGCGGCCCGACATCTGGAGATGATAGTTCCTTGGCCTGAAAAGCTTATGCATGGTCTGTAGTAGAAAAAAGATTGAAGAGCGACAGCGACCCCAAGATCACCTTTGGGTCGAGGAACAAGGTGTACCCGGACCACGACGACGCCCTAGTGATCTCTGCCTGAGTCACCAACGCCCGAGTCAAAAGAATCATAGTCAATACGGGAAGTTCAGCTAATATTCTATATTTGATGCTTTTAAGAAACTAGGGCTAACTGAGAAAGACCTCCACCCCGTGGCATCAACATTGACAGGATTCACAAGATACTTCATCTCCCTTGTTGGGACGATGACCCTCCCAGTCACCGTCAGAGAAGAGCCGAGGTCGAAGACACTGATAGTGCCATTCATCATGGTGAGACTCCCCTCAGCGTACGACGCCATCATCGGCCGACCAACACTTGTCTCAACATACTACCGAGCCATGAAGTTCCCGACCATACCTGTGTTGAATCTCATATTTTGATAATGAAATCAATTAATGAATTATTGATATAATAGGATTATTAGAATTAATTGATGCAAGATTAATCATGATAGAATGATTATTACAATCAGAGTTGGCCAAGGTTAAGTCCATGCATTGAGTCGATACATTTGGAAACTCGTCAGGTGTGTTAGAAGCTCGCCAAGTGTATCGGAAGTTTGTCAGGATGGCGCAAGGGAGTTCGCCAAAAGAAGACCGAGACTCACCGGAAGATTGTCCGAGGTAGCCGAAAAGCTTGTCGGGAGTTGGAATGATATTATAATTGATATTTTGATAATTATGATTATATTTAATTAAGTCATAATTAGCATCGTACAGGTCTAACTATGATAGGATCAATGAAGCTACAACCAGATAATGGGCCAAGTTCGGACGATGCGATGGGATCTCACCAGAAGTTCGCTAGGAGATTCGCCAAATGAATTGGGAAGCTCGCTGGGAACGCGAAGGGAGATCATCGGAAAGAAGACCAGAGGACTTGCCATATGATTGCCGGAGGTTGCCAGAGTATGTGAAAGTTAGGTCTTAATTAGGCTTAATTGATCATTAAGTATTGTAATCATTGAGTTATAGTTAGGGTTAGAGTCTTAATTGAGTTAGATTTAAAAAAAAACCCAAATCAACTTAATGAGGTAACCGGATCCACTATTGGGTTTGGTTGAGCTCAGGTTGAGCTCAATCAGTTGACCAAAGAGTTGGTTAACATAATAGTCAAGACGGAATTCGAAAAATGGAGGGAACCACTTTTGCGAAAATTCCGACGGGTAAAATACCGGTGAGCGACAGTTGGACCGCCTGTACCACGTAATCCGGCGACGGTAGCAACTTTCGACGGATAAACTGCCCAAGTGGTGGGTGAACCGCCCGTACCACAGAATTGAGTGGCGGCCAGCTGTTAATGGCGGGTAAACCACCCGTACTCAGATTTTCCAGATACGATTGGATTTTGGCTCTAGTTTTGAAGCCAATTTGGGGCCTATAAATACCCCAAGTTTTCTTACATTCAGAACATTACTTTTAGGAGATTATACTATGAGAAAATATTATGTGAGAATTGTAAGAAAAAGAAAATAGATAAGAGAGAGAGCTTAGAGTTGTAAATCTAGTCTCTCTTGTAAGCTCAAGTGTAAGGGTTTGATCTTCACCCAAAGAAGATTAGTAGTGGATGCCGGTATGCTTCAAGAAGGACTCGGAAGTAGACGTAGGCCATTGGCGCCGAACCACTATAAAATTGTACGTATTTCATACTTGTTGAATTGATGCTTCTAACTTAACTAAACTCCTTGAAAGCAAGATGATAAGTTCTTTTCCTCAAACGTGATTATCCATCCAGCTTCCTTAACAACTTACTTTTAATCACTCACTTGTTTTATTAAAAATGAAAAGCTTCAGATTTCCTATTCTATCTTATTCGAAAAGCTTTTGATTTAGAAATAAAAATTTTAGCTTGCACTAATTTAAACCCCCCCCCCCTAGTGCCAATTGATCCTAACAATTGGTAATTCAATTATAGTTAGGGTTAAAGTCCTAATCGAGTTAGATTTAGAAGGAATCCAAATCAACTCAATGAGGCAACTGGATCCACTATTGGGTTTGGTTGAGCTCTATTAGTTTAGTAAAGAGCTGGTCAATGCAAAAGTCAAATCGAAATTCGAAAAGTGGAGGGAATCACTTTTACGAAGATTTCGACAGTAAACCATCGGTGAGCGATGGTTGGACCGTCTATACCACAAAATTCAGGTGGCGGGCAACAGCTTTCGGTGGGTAAACCGCCCAAGTGGTGGGTGAACCACCTGTACCATAGAATCTGGGCAGCGATCAGCTGCTGATGGTGGGTAACCCTCCTGTACCTAGATTTTTTGGAGACGGTTGGATTTTGCCTCCGATTTTGAAGCCAATTTGGGGCCTATAAATACCCCAAATTTTCTTATATTCAGAACAATACTTTTGGGGGATTATATTCTGAGAAAATATTGTGTGAGAATTATAAGAAAAAGAAAAGGGGTAAAGGAGAGAGCTTAGAGTTGTAAATCTAATCTCCCTTGTAAGCTCAAGTGTAAGGGTTTGATTTTCACCCAAAGAAAATTGGTAGTGGATGTCGGTGTACCTCAAGAAGTAGGACTCGAAAGTGGACATAGGCCATTGGCGCCGAACCATTATAAAATTATAAATATTTCATACTTACATTGTTTGAATGTTGTTGAATTGACGCTTCTAACTTAACTAAACTCCTTAAAAGCAAGATGATAAATTCATTTTCTCAAACATGATTATCTTTTCGGCATCCTTAATAACTTACTTTTAATCACTCACTTATTTTATTAAAAATGAAAAGCTTCAGATTTTCTATTCTATCTTATTTGAAAAACTTTTGCTTTAGAAAGAAAAATTTTACCTTGCACTAATTTACTCTCCCCCTAGTGCCAATTGATCCTAACAAGTTGGAGTGGCAGAAGTAAATAGTGATCCTTGGGAATCAAGGCAATGTTATTTGATGGCAACAACGCTGCCCATAAAACTTAAAACTTCAGCTCCCATCATCGACCCCCGAGATGCAGACAAGACAGTACCAAAGCTTGAACTGACAGAAAAAATGGTCGAGGCCCCCGTTGACCCTAAGAACCCTGATAGGACCATTAAGGTCAGCTCGGCGCTCTCGGGAGAGCAACGAGTCTAGCTAGTGGAATTCCTTTACAAGAACGTTGACATCTTCGCCTAGTCTCCGAAAGATATGCCTGACATTAGCCTCAAAGTGGCCCAACATCGCCTCAACATAGAACTTGGTGCCCGACTAGTGAAATAATGACTAAGGAAGTTTGCCCCCAATAGATAGAGAGCTATTGAGGACAAGGTCACCCCCTTGTTGGACATAGGGTTCATCACGAAAGCTAAATATCCAATTTGGTTATTCAATTTTGTATTAGTCAAAAAGTCTAATGGAAGCTGGCGAATGTGCATTGATTACACCAATCTCAATCGGGCCTACTCGAAGGATTGTTACCCCCTCCTGAGGATTGACCAGCTAGTCGATGCAACCTCGGGATATGAGCTGTTCTCGTTCATGGATGTCTTCTTGGGCTACAATCAAATTCAAATGGCACCAGAAGATCGGAAAAGCACAGCCTTCATCACACACCATGGCACATAGTGTTACAAGGCCATGCCATTCAGACTGAGGAATGTTGAGGCAACCTATTAGAGGATGGTTAATCGACTATTTGCAAATCAAATTGGGAAAAACATGGAAGTCTACATCGGCAACATGATAGTCAAAAGCCGGAAAGCTACCACTCATATCGCGGACTTAGCCGAGACGTTCCACACATTAAAGTAGTACAAGATGCGACTTAACCCAACCAAGTGCATCTTCGGTGTCGGGTCCGAGAAGTTCTCGGATTCGTCATCCACCAGAGAGGGATCAATACAAATCCAGACAAGGTGGATGTCATCCTATAGATGCAATATCATCGGACATTAAAAGACATTCAACGGCTCACCGAGAGATTAGTAGCATTAAGTCGATTCATTTCCAGAGCTGATGACAAAAACTTTCCCTTCTTTAGAGCCTTAAAGCAAGCAAAGGACTCCCAGTGGATGCCCCAGTGCGATGGGGCATTCCAGCAATTGAAGGTGCACCTCACCCACCTACCCTGGCTCACATCGATTACTCTTAAAGAGCCCCTTAGAATTTATTTAGTGGCGTCAGAGGCTGCGGTCAGCTCGATCTTGGTGAGATTCGAAAAAGATAGGTAGAAGTCGGTGTACTCCTGCTGCCACATCTTGAGTGGCCCCGAGGAGTGATACTCGCAAATCAAAAGGCTCTCCCTAGCACTAGTCTTGGCATCAAGGAGGCTGAGGTTGTACTTCCAAGCCCACCCCATTAAGGTGATCACTAACCAACCCTTACGTCAGGTATTTTCAAATTTTGATGTCGCAGGTCGGATGCTCAAATGGTCGGTTTTGCTTGGAGAGTTTGACCTGGAATATATCCCAAGGACAACAATAAAAGCTCAAACCTTACTCGATTTCATGCCAGAATCGGTGAGCCAAGAGAACCTAACAAAAGAGACCGAGATGGACCCTGTATGTGGAAGGATCCCCCAATTCAGAGCGTGGGGGAACTGGGCTCATTCTCAAGGGTCCTACCAATCAAGCCTACGAGCACACCCTTTGGCTCAAGTTCAAGGCTACTAACAATGAAGCTGAATATGAGGCGTTGTTGTTTGGCCTAAACCTTCTCGACGAGTTACACGGCAAAGACATTGAAGTCTTCACTGACTCCCAGCTCATCGTCGGCTAGGTCAATGAAGAGTTCGAGGCTTGGGAGGAGTTGATGGCCAAGTACCTCGCCGAGGTACGACGTTGTGTCGAACAGTTCGGCCGCTTTGTCATCACGAAGATACCTTGGTCAAACAACACGCAGGGCGATGCCCTCACAAGGTTAGCCTCCATGCACGGGTTGGATGAATACATGACCTGGATGGCCAAGATCCTAAATAGATTCCACCGAGGTAGTCATGACCGAAGTAAGGCATGACTGGGTCGACGAGATGATTAAATTTAAGGATGATGGCTCGCTACCCGATGACCGCAGTACGGCTTGGCAGGTGAGAAGAACGGGCCCATGGTACTGCGTGCTCAATGGTCAACTGTACTGATGAGGGTTCAATCAATCGCTACTTCGATGCTTGTGCCTAACAGAGGCACAGATCACACTCACCGAGGTGCACGAAGGAGTATGTGGTGAACACATCGACGCCTGAACCCTGGCCTATAAGATACTTAGGCAAGGGTATTATTGGTCGACCATGCGCTAAGATGCCCAAGCTTATGTGCGGAAATGCGAGTAGTGCCAGAAGCACACTAGAATTCAACATCAACCAGCAGTGTCAATGTCTACCTTAAACTCCGCCTGGTTGTTCGCCCAATGGGGAATGAACTTACTCGGTCCTTTTCCCCCAGCCTCGGGATAATGGAGATATCTAATAGTCGGGCTCGACTACTTTTCTAGGTGGGTCGAGGCCAAGCCACTCACGTCCATCATCGAGAAACAAGTCGATGGGTTCGTCTAGAAGAACATCATCACAAGGTTCAGTATCTCGAGGACAATCATCATTGGCAATAGGACCCAATTCAACAACCCCAAATTCAGAACATTCTGCCAAAGCTGTAATCTAGCTGAGGTTTAGCTCGGTCATATATCCCCAAGCCAACGGACTCACCAAAGTCAAAAACTGGGCTATCCTTGAAGGACTAAAGAGAAGGGTCATCAGGACACTCCTGGCGTGTGTGGATGAGCTCCCGAGCATCCTATGGGCATCTCAGATGACTCCGAAGACCCTGATAGTAGAATCACCATTCAGCCTAGCCTTTGGGACAGAAGCGGTCCTTCCCCCTACCTATGAGTCGAATCTTATGAGGAATCCTCCTTGACCGACCAGTTAAGAGAAAATCTTGACTTCCTCGAGGAGTGGAGAGCCGAGGCACATCTGCGAGCTCTTGCGCATAAAAAAGCCATAACAAGACTTTACAACCAAAGGGTGTGTCCTCGTCTTATTAAAGAAGGCGACCTAGTGCTCCGGAAGGTCGAGGTCAGCGACCCCACTTGGTCTCGGGGCAAGCTGGTCCCGAACTGGGAAGGCCTCCAATCCGAGAGGGGACTTACGCCCTGGCCACGATGGAAGGAAAACAATTGGCGAGGACATGGCACATATAAAACTTACAAAAGTTTTATGTATAAATATAAATAGTTGAGCCAAAAAGAGTTATTTTCATTTATAAAAGTTTAAGTACATGCCTAGACCGAGGGTATGAAAGACGAACAGAGGCCTGACGCACCAAAAAGGGACCCCAACAACAAGAATAAAAAAATTACAACATTCCTGTTCCTTGGACGACGGAGGGGAGTCGTCAAAGGGTTGCTCATTCGCCATCGACACGTTGGTATCTTCAGGAAGTTGGGTAAAGGGGTTTGATTTGATCTATAATCCGGGGTGTCGAGCTCGAAGCTGAGCAAACGCTAGCTGATAGCCGTACTGCAGCGACACCTGCCCCATCCGGACAAGCCCCATTTCAAAGCCTTAAGACTTCTTGTAATCCTCGACGGCCTCCCGTGGTAGTTCCACCTGAAGCTGATCCTTCATCTGGGCCATCTTCGGGAGCTTGGTCTCCATCTATCGTATTTTGGTCCAGGAACCCCTAAGCTGTTCCTCGAAGTCTTCAAGTCACTCCCGGACCTCGGCTAGTTGCCCTTGGGCCTCATTGAGCAGCTTACGTGAGTTGGTCAGGCCCATCTGAGTCTCGCTCAGCTCCTTCTCTGCCAACTTCCGTCCACGCCTCGCCTTCTCCAATTCGGCCTCGAGGTTCTCAACCTGGGTTTGGGCTTCCGACGCTCGATGCTTAGTCGCCGTCACCATTCAGTCTCTGTATTTCCTTACGAAGGATTTTTGACTTGTTGTCCATGGAGGTGATCACCCTCCTTGCATCATGAACCCGGTCAAGTAATGCCAAAGAGTAGTGCGTCTGTAAGGAGAAGGTCGGGTTATGGCGCAAACAAATAGGAGAAACTGAAAGATAGGAAGCTGAGGTGGCACTTACTAGTACCATGGCCTTTGCCGCCTAGTCAATTAGAGCCTTGTACGACAGAGTGTAGAGATTGGTGACCAATTGGGGGATCTGTGTTCCTTAGAGGTAGCACACCAACGCCTCCCCATCATGCCAACTCTGTGTCCTATGTGTCAAGGGCTCCGGGTCGACTTCAAGCTGGGTATCAAAGGCTTGCTCCGATCTGTTGCCCAACCGGATAGGGTGATAATCACGCTAGTCCTCCCCGAGGTGGGTGCTGTAGATATCTTCAACCAATTTTGGTCTTAATCGGGGGGTTGACGCTCCCTCGATCACGTCGGCTGGTTCCTTGCCCTTCAACGATCGAGCTTTTGACTTCTCACTGTCATGATGGGACTTACGCCACCCAAGGACCTTCTTCTTCTTTTGCCCCCCTGAGAGGGCTTTTGCTAGGCATTTATCATAGGCTTTTGCCATCCCCCCAATGACTTCTTCTGGGTTCACCTTTTCGCCTCCTTAACGGGAATCTCTTGGACATCGGAGGCCAATCGGGCTTCGATCGACTGCGTTGGCATCGAGGACACAGTAGGGGGAGGCGATCCTAGGACATCTCACCCCGACCTTCTATTGGCCATGCATGAGACTCATGCTTACCAACTCTGCAAAACCAAGCATGAGTCCCAGTGATCAGGTTACATAACCAAAAGATAGAGAGACTTTCACATACCGCCAAAAGCCGGGCTAAGGCCCACCAAGACTAGCCACTCCTCGGTCAGGTTCCTAATGGCTTAGGAAGCGGACAATATGCCATTCAACCACCCGACCAAGGCAGACTCCTCACCGGAGAGATGAGGAGGAACATTGCTAATAGGTCGGGCTGACCACTCGACCCTAAAGCACCCATCCTGGCGCCTATTGACATACATAAAATGGGTCTTCCAACCCTTATTGTTGGAAGGAGCACCTCCGACCTTGAAACCTATCTGGGTGGTCAAATAGTAACCGCCTTGACCTTTGCATAAGCAGAAACAGGAAAGGAACAAGCCTCGAGTCAGGACAATCTTGGACCCCTTATACTCCCCGAGAAATGTTATGAGGTAGCACTAAGAGTTCGATGCCACCTGACTGGGCGATATACACCACCACCCAAGACACTCCCCTATGATCGGGTGAAGCAGGAACCTGAGTCCTGCCTTTAGAGCATCAATGGAGATACTGAAGCCCCCGGGACAAGGATGGTAGGGATGCTGCCCGAGCCCGGGAGCGTGCAAAATATACTCACCCAGAATGTTGTAGTGTTTCCAAATGGTCCCTAATGACTCTAGACTCATGATCGAGTCGAAGTTGTGGCATGACTTCATGACCTCCAAGTCTTGAAGGGCCTTAGCATCAGCTTGGGTCACTATGCCCGAAGATGAACTAGGGGGACTATATTGGTTCTTTGACGAACTGCTAGAATGATGATTTTTCGCCCGAGGTGGAGGGATAGGGGATGAAAGATCTAAGCTAAACCTGAAGGAGGTGGAGGAGAGAGACGAGGTCATTCTGACCTAATCAAGCAAGGGTTGTCGAAGAAAGAAATGGGGGAGTGACCAAGTCGTGGTGGCCTGAGGCTCAGAAAGAGGGAGTAGGGGAAATAAAATATGATCCCTCCCCGCTATTACCTTAGTGCTTATAAGGAAGTGATGTTTCAACTTCCCGAGGGAGAGGAATGAGTCCTCCTAGAGATACACGAACCACACTAAGAGTGGCATGCGACGAAACCCTAAAATAGCCTTGTGCGGTGCCATGCTAGCCCTAAGGCCTCACACCCTTTCAACATGATAGCAACAAAACATCTCCCGTAATGTGCCCATGGTGTCCGAGATGTGAGATAGTCAACTGATCAATTCTTTGCCTGAGTTACGTATCTTGGCTAGTCCATCAATTCCTTGCCCGAGTTGCGTATCTCGGCAAGTCCATCAGTTTCTTGCCCAAGTTATGTATCTCGGCCAGTCCATCAGTTCTTTGCCTAAGTTATGTATCTCGATGAGTCTATTAGTTCCTTGCTCGAGTTGCGTATCTCACCCAGTCCATCAATTCCTTCCCCAAGTTGTATATCTCAATCAGTTTATCAGTTCTTTGCCCGAGTTGTGTACCTCGTCTAGTCCATCAGTTCTTTGCCCGAGTTATGTATCCCGGCCAGTCCATCAGTTCCTTACCCGAGTTGCATATCTTGGTCAGTCCATCAGTTCCTTGCCTGAATTGTGTATCTCGGCCAGTCTATTAGTTCCTTTCCCGAGTTAGTGTATCTCAACCAGTCCATTAGTTCCTTGCCCAAGTTACGTATCTCAACTAATCAATCAGTTCTTTGCCCGAGTTACGTATCTCAGCCAGTCCATCAATGTTTTGCCGAAGTTGTGTATCTCAGCCAATCTATCAGTTCCTTGCCTAAGTTGTGTATCTCAGCCAGTCCATCAGCTCTTTGCCTGAGTTACATATCCCAGCTAGTCAATCAGTTCCTTGCTCAAGTTGCATATCTCGACCAGTCCATTAGTTCCATGCCCGAGTTGTGTATCTCAGCTAGTTCATCAGTTTTTTGCCTGAGTCATGTATCTCGGTCAGTCCATCAATTTTTTGCCCGCGTTGTGTATCTCGGCTAGTCCAACATTCCTTTGCCTGAGCTATTATCTCGACCAGTCCAACAATAATTTGTCTGAGTTGTCTATCTCGCCCGCTCAAATAATTCTTTGCCTGAGTCGAGTCTCTCGGTCGGCTCAAACTACATGCTTCTACCAATCTGCCTACGCCGCACGCCTCTCAACCTTGCTCCGAGGCAAAATCCTACCAAAGATTCCCTTGAAGACAACCGTGGAGATAGATTTGACACCCACCCAAGCCTCAAAGACTAGCAGGGAGCTTCCCCATGGCCTGATCCAACCCACCAGGAACAATGCCAAGTAAGCAGTCCCCATCAACGCTGACGACTGACCAGCTCGGCCTGACAAGCGACCAGATCGGCCTGATAGTCAGCTGGCCTAGACTGACAACTGATCGACCCGACCTAACAAGCGATTGTCGGATAGGCACGCCGACCACCCAGCCAAGGCAAGTAGCCAACCAACCCAACCCCGGCCCCACGACCAACTTAGCTCGACAAACCCGGTCGGACGGCCAACCAACTTGGCTGCCGATCGGCCGATAGCTAACCAACGGCGCGGATGGTCAGACAGACATGCCGACCAAGGGCGATCAGCCCTCCAATTCGTAGGTATAAAGCTCCCACCAGACGATAAGGGAAAGGGCTAGCTCTCGAACCCAAAAAGTGCATATTAACACCTTCAAGAAGGAGGTCGGGAGACTGACTTGAATGTCGGAAGGGTCACGTTGAGAACTTTCATCCGACAAGACATATTTGTAGGTCCTTCACTGCCGACACTGACCCAAGCGGAGCCTGAAGAAGTCAACCCGAGGTGAAGACTCTCAAGATGACGGATCGATCCAAATCGGACACCCCATGCTCAACCAACGTGGATGAGTTTACATACTCGATAGAAACTAGGCCGTGCTGATTTATCGACTATGTCACCAAAATCACATAACACTCTACACATACAAAGAAAATAAAAATAAAAAGAGGAAAACATATTTACTGTATGAAACTCTTGTCTTCTATTTTCCTCCATTTGCATGGCTTCTCAGCTGGCCTTTTAGATTTGTTCTAATAGATTTAATAGGTAAATTTCTGTCTTTGATTCTTCCACATGAGTATAATTCTCTACACATAGAAAGAAAAAACACAAAAAGAGGAAAACATGTTTGCTGCATAACACTCTTCTCTTGTATTTCGCCATTTCAATGGCTTCTCAGCTGGCCTCTTAGATTTGTTCTAATAGATTTAATAGGTAGATTTCTATCTTTGATTCTTCCACATGAAGTATAATTCTCTATACATAGAAAAAAAACACAAAAAGAGGAAAACATGTTTGCTGCATGAAACTCTTCTCTTGTATTTCCCCATTTCAGTGGCTTCTCAGCTGGCCTTAGATTTGTGCTAGTAGATTTAATAGGTAGATTTCTGTCCTTTGTTCTTCCACATGAAGTATAATTCTCTATACATAGAAAAAAAAAAACACAAAAAGAGCAAAACATGTTTGCTGCATGAAACTCTTGTCTTGTACCCCATTTCAATGGCTTCTCAGCTGGCCTTAGATTTGTGCTAGTAGATTTAATAGGTATATTTCTGTCCTTGGTTCTTCTACATGAACTATGATTCTTTACACAGAAAGAAAGGAAAAAAAACAAAACGAGGAAAACAAGTTTGCTGTACGAAACTCGTCTTCCATTTCCTCCATTTCAATGGCTTCTCAGCTGGCTCTTTTAGATTTTTGCTAATAAGTTATACAGGTAGATTTCTGTCTTTAATTCTTGGACATGAAGTGTTATTTTCTTCACAGAAAAAAAATAAAAAAAAATAAGAGTAACACCAAATATTGGTTGTCAGATGTGTCATAGAAACTTGAATGAAAGATCATTTAGACCATCAATCATAGTTCCATGTTGATCACCAAGTGACTATTTATTTAAATTTGTGATGATAGTTTTACACTTTTAGCACTTATGTTTGGAACTTAGGGTCTTATTATGCCAATTTGCTGATGAAGCAGGTCTTTAATTGATGCAGCAGGAGGGCCCCAATGAGAAAAAAATGTTAGTTCTGCTTAGAAGGTATTTTCCTGAAGATCTATCCTTGAGAATAATTTAGGAAAAAACAATTAACCCATATGTAAGAGCAAGAAAAATTGAGATTAAGCCATAAATAAGAGAGAAAATAGTGATGTCTGATACAAGTTCTGCTAATTGCTTCCTGCATCCACTCAGGGAAATGTTTTCCATACCCATTAGCAGGAACAGCACACACCCATCACAAAAGAAACAAAATACCGGTAGGTCTATATATTCCTACCCAAAAATGATAACAAGAAGACACTATATGTATTCCTTACATGTTTGAGTGTGTCAAACGAAAATGCAAATCTAAAGCTAGCAGAAACAATTTCCAGCTGACCTTAATTGCCCTTCAGTCAAAGGGCTGCAAGACACAAATTTCCCTGCCCATGCTTAGCTTTTGATCAAAATATAACAAAGTTAAAATAAATATAAAATTAGAGTATATCACAGAACTAATACTAATGAGATGATTTCTCAAAAAAAAAAACCCCTCTTTTGAGATTTTTTTGAAAAGGTTTCCCAGTTTTTAATTTGGTGGTTTTTGTAATACTTTTAAATGTAACTTATACCTCATCGTCACCTCATCTTTTTATCACGAGGTCTCACCTTAGTCCCATGACCCCAAGCAACAACTAAAAATTAGATTATTAATGAGATGTGATGATAGTGGAGCCCAAAAGTGTTCATGAAAGCTAATCCTTCACCCACGATCCCCCTCACATTCCCTCATTGGTAATAATCCCCTGGCCACCTCTTCCTTCCCTCAATACTGAGAATAATCCTTCATCCTACCACTTTCATCTTGTCGTGAGTCTCCATCGTTATTTGATGATAGCGGGATGGGTAATAAGGAAAAAGGTATGGAGATCAAAGAGAGCAAGGAAGAGAGGGATGGGGTGGATGTTAATGATACAGGAGGGGACGAGACGAAAAACTCCAAGAGGAGTGAAAGTAAGGAAAGACGAGGGTAGGACTATGGGCATCACAAACAATGATGATGAGACAAGAGAAAATAAAATGTCAAATGAGAAAATTAAAAATTAAAAATGTCAAAAAGCCTAAAATGAATGGTTTTTTCAGGAATAAATCATTTTAATGTGGTATATTCTGCGTCCATAATCTTATCGGATTAAGATTTTAGGTGGGCAATGACTCCGTCCTCTCTTTGTCGGACTTATGTTCCACGTGTGTGTTCCATGCAAATCACGTGCTATTTAGTTAATGCAGTATTCCAACTGTAGTGAGGGACTTCATATATACGTGGTTCATATGATACGAACCCACCTCGTAGGCCCATGCATTTTTCCAATTACATTACAGGTAACTATTTGGGTACATTGATTACGGGGTGAAAACTACCTGCCCACCGTTGCTGGTATCACAAACACTTCGATCCTATGATGGGGACCCACCTAGTAGGCCCATGCTTTCTTCCAATTACGTGACAGGTAATTGTGTCGATACATGTATTACGGGGTGAAACTGCCTCCCCACCGTTGCTTGTATCACAAACACATCGATCCTACGAAGTCTTTTAGTTAGCTTCTCACTTCTCTCCGGGTCACTGTATTCGATCAACGAAAGATTCCGAGGAAGCGGAGTCTCCTGCGATGGAGCTCTCCGCTGCTGCATTCCGCTTCCACCGTTGCAGCGCTCCACACTTTGCCCTCAACCGATACGTCGCCACAGCCAATCCGCCGTCGCTTCGGAATCCTAGGGTTCCTCCAATCGCTCCTTCGGCGGTGCGCCTTGACCGCCGGGATCCCCTGCTTCTTACTGGTGAAAGGAGCCGGTTGTTCTCCAGTTGGTTGAGGGAGAGTAAAGAGCCGGCCTTTTCCGCGATTAAGGCTATCAGGGGCGAAATGGAGCCTGCTGGTAGTCTTAGCGGGAAAATTGCGGTCACTTCGATGGTCACGATTCTCCTGGCGGTCCTCAACCGGGTCCTCTACAAGCTCGCCCTCGTCCCTATGAAGGAATACCCCTTCTTCTTGGCTCAAGTTACAACCTTTGGGTAAAAGATATTGTTTATTAGGATCCTTTGATAAATTTGCGACTAATTATGTCTTAGGGCCTCGTCATTCAATTCAAATGCATTTTCGAACGAGAATTGTGATCGGAAATGATTCCACCTTATTGATATTTTTCGTACACATTGATGATTTCTTTTCCTGTAGGTCGTTATAATTTATTTTCCTCTGCGTCTTGACAAATTGGTCCTTTTTATTGAATATGTAGTTTGCTATTTTGTGTCGTTTTTCCAATGGCCCTTTGCATTTATTTACCAGATAAAGTTATTCTTTCTTCCATTAGTTGATTCTTTGGTCAATTTTGCAGATGCCACAAAACTTCTGCTCCAGACGTTCTGTATTGGAGGGCATTTGCCCTTGGAATTTGTCATATGTAACAAAAATCCTTGGAGTAGGGTTTATGTTGATTACACCAAAGAAATTAGTAGATGGAAATGTGATAAAGAGTGAAAATTCTGGGTTTGGAGAGCTCTAATAAAAGTTGTTTTGGATCTTAATGAATTTCTATAACAAATTAAAGTTCTTCATTCTAACATGAGGTCCATCTTAATAAAAAGAAGCAAAATGGAAAAACATCAATGGTAATTCCAGAAGTACTTAATTGGCTTATTAAGCAGTATACACTTTTGTGTGATGCTCTGATACAACTTCAGTTTTCCTTGGTTTGACAACTGAGATCATTTTAGAGTACACATGCCATGTCAACTGTTGGCATTTTCTGTTGTTGATTCTTTATTCATACGATCTTACCATTCTGTTTAATCTGTTAACATTTTGTATCTGGCATCTTGTCTTTATCTCTGTAACGTATCAAACTTTTTGTGAATCATTTGCAGTTATGTGGCAGTATATTTCTTCATTCTCTACCTTAGATATAGTGCCAGTATTGTAACCAAGGAAATGCTGGCGCTCCCAAAATCACAGTTTGTAGCAATTGGCTTTCTGGAAGCTCTTGGTGTTGCTTCAGGAATGTCTGCAGGAGGTTAGTTGACCACTTCTTCCTCTTGCACGACAAAAGAACCTGGAGAATTTTCTCTCTCTTGTTTGCTTTCACCTGACTGGAATTTCTGTGGCATCTCTCTTTGAAATTTTCAGAGAATATTGTCAAAAGAATTAACTCGAAGAGATTTATTTGGAACTCTGAGGGTTCTTTATTTTTTTATTTTTTATTTTTTATTTTTATTTTTTATTTTTTGCAGCCTTTGTTCCATTTGTCTCTGGTTTGTTTGCTTATGAAAGGATGCAGTGAAAATATGACAAAGTTATTTTACTTGGTGACTATTTTCTCTTTTCTAATGATTTCTCATTTCATAACAGCTATGCTTCCTGGACCAGCCATTCCGATATTATCTCAGGTAATGCTGGCTTAAACAAATACTTGCTTAGCATTCATACAGTTTATATCTACTTCCTTTTAATAGTTTTGGATACATTTTCATGAATCTGTTAGGACCCTAGCTAAGTCGGGTCCTTCTATTTATAATTAAATCGAGTCGAGTCATGTTAGTCTGTCTAGTCGGAGTCAGTTATGAGACAGGTGAGCCCAATCGAATCAGTTATGAGTTGGTTGGAGTTGGTTTTTATCTTCGGTTAGGATAGAGTCAGTTATTATTTTCAGTTAGGAGTTTATCAAGTTAGTTAACAGTCAAAGATTAGTAAGACTCTTGGTAAAGCCTTATTAATAAGGTTGTAAAACTTTTTATAGAGATCAATCAATGAGAAGTATTAGTTTTAGCCAAAAGGCAAAACCCTAAGAGGCAGATCCCCTCGAAGTGATCTAGGAGGCCCGATCCCCTCGAAGAGATCGTTTATCCCCTGTTCCAACTTCTTCCTCCACGATAGAACCCTAGGGTTCTACCAATTGGTATCAGAGCCATCGTTTCTCAGCTCTTTCGCTGCTATCATTCATCATGTTCACCACTTCCCTTTGTTATCTTATATCATCGTCGCCATCATCCTTATCATATCTTCTTTCTCATCTTCGTGCTGCCACTTCGCTGCAAACTCATCATTATCGTTGTTGCATTGTTGCAACAAACATCTTTGCTGTAAAAAAAAAAGAGAGAGAGAGAAAAAAAGGAAGCTGTAGCCACCCCTCTTTTCTCCTCATCTACGAAAAAAAAAGAAAAAAAGAGAAAAAGGAAGAGAAAGAGAGAGAGAGAGAAGAAGAAGAAGAAGGGGCCCCGCACCTTCCCCCTTCTTCCCCACCTACCTACCCACAACCACGGTCACCCTCCTCGGTCACTCCGCACCTTCCCTTTCTTCCTCCCCACTCACCGATGCACGCCCTTGTCCTTTCCTCCTTTCCTGCCGCAGCAGCCGCACGCTCTCTGCACGGTCTTCCTCTCCTCCCTCATCTATCGCTGACACCTCTGTTCCTATCCTTTCTTCTTTGCCGCCGCCTCCTTGCTGCCGCTACCGCTGCAACCCACTGTCGCAACCTCCTCCCCATCACCACCCACCGGTTCACATCGCCGCTGCCCTCTCCCTCGGCCGCCTCTTCCTCCGTCGGCCACCTCTTCCTCTCTTCCTTGTCGTCGGCCCTGCCGCAGTAGCCACCCCAAACGTTGAGGCGCCTCGCCTCCTCCCCACTTGGTCATCGTCTTTGCATCTCACCCCTTCTTCCTCTCCTCATCTCGGCCACCTCGGCGCCTAACCCCCGTCGGCCGCCGCCCTCTATCGCTATCCCCTCCGCACCTAAATGTCGCGCTTTCCTCCTTCATCGCCGACCATCCTTGTTACCGCCTGTCGCTCCCCATCGATTGGAGCGACCACCCCCGGACCTCCTTCTGGACCTGTTGCTCGCTTCCTCTTCCTCAACTCTAGCAAGAATCACCAGCGACCTCGCGACATTGCCATTGCTCCCTTACCACTACCATATCTGTTGCCCCTACTCTTCAAAGACTCACGCCATCTCTTTCCCTTCTCGCATCCATCTTCACATTGTCATCACCTCCGCCATCTCCGTCATCTATAAATAATATATCGCCATCTTCTCTTCACCTGCGCCACCTTCATCCTGTTGCTGCCACCTAGCCAAGTTCCAGTAGCCGCATCCATCTTTCTCTCCTCCCGTTGCTTGTCTACACCAATAATCTCGTTGCGACCAAGTCCTACTACATCTACGATGCAAACTCATGCCCCTGACTCGACAAAAAAAAAAGAACTAAACATCACTGATCTATAATCCTACACGATGACTACAGATGATGCACTTGATGCAAGATTTAAAGCCTGCGAGGCTCGCATGGAAGACAGATTTCAAGAGCTCCTCTGTGAAATTAGAAGAAGCTGATCAGAGAGTCCCGACAAATCTCAGCATACTGAAAGTTTAAATCTCAAAGAGAACAGATCTTGAAAATATGATCAAGGGCAAGACAAGGAGTTTCCTAGATGGGAAAATGTAGACCCAATCGGTTGGATCTAACGTGCTGAAAATTCTTTTCGTTTTCACAGGACTTCAGAAGAATCCATAGTGGAGATAGCTTCCACACAACTCGAAGGTGATGCGATCCAATAGTATGATTTATATAAGACCTATCACGGAGTCCCTTCGTGGGGACAGTTCAAGAGAGAGCTCTTGAGTCGCTTTGGACCGTCGGAGTACAAGAACATTAATGAACAGCTCGCTAAAATCCGTCAGACTTCTACAGTACAGGAGTACCATAGCAGATTTAAGCACCTGTCGAACCAAACCCGAGATTGGTCCGAGATACAATTAGTGAGAAAATTTATTGAGGGACTTAATCCCGAGATTCGGTGTGAAGTTAAAACTTGCCATCCCCGCACCATGATAGCAGTCGTAACATTTGCTAGTGTACATGAAAGAAAAATCATTATGGACACTCGCCGAAACAGAAGCTTCAATAGACAGGAGGACTTCAAGGTGGTCAACATAGACAATCGCAAACAAGAGCAACTTCTGACGGTTGAGACAATTAAGAAGGAAATAAAAACTGACAATGTGGAGGTTGAATATGAAGGCCGTGACAAACTTCTAACGATTGAACCAGCTAAGGAGGAATAAAAAATTGACAATATAGAGTCTGATCTCGTAGGCTGTGCTAAATTCGAAGACAAGATTGCTAATGAGCGAATCCTAATTTGTGATAACAGGTGCTCAAAGGTAACACAACTACTTATTGATTTCTTTTTGATGCCCCAGGAAGACTTCGAAGTGGTGATCTCCAAAAGAAGACATGATACTACCACTAGCCATCGGATAAAAAGGGTTATCCAGAAGACTACAATGACAACTGCACAAGAAGACCAAACCATTGCTTACACCAAGTGGAGATCCTACTTAATTGATCAAAGAGTCGTGATGCGTGGTAAATATTGAAGTGCTCCCGAAATCTGATATTGCTCAGCCTTGAGGGCAAGTCTGATTTGAAGTGAGCGGGTCTGTTAGGACCTTAGCTAAGTCGGGTCCATCCATTTATGATTAAATCGAGTCGAGTCATGTTAGTCTATCCAGTCGGAGTCAGTTATGAGACAGGTGAGCCCAATCGAATCAGTTATGAGTTGGTTGGAGTTGGTTTTTATCTTCGGTTAGGATAGAGTCAGTTATTATTTTTAGTTAGGAGTCTATCAAGAGTCAAAGATTAGTAAGACTCTTGGTAAAGCCTTATAAATAAGGTTGTAAAACTCTTTATGGAGATCAATCAATGTGAAGTATTAGTTTTAGCCAAAAGGTAAAACCCTAGGAGGCAGATCCCCTCAAAGTGATCTAGGAGGCCCGATCCCCTTGAAGAGATCGTTTATCCCTCATTCCAACTTCGTCCTCCACGATAGAACCCTAGGGTTCTACCAGAATCCTGGAGGCGGATTGCACTGATGTTGATATAAATTCTTTATTTATTTAGTTAATTGTAAGGCTCCAAATAGCATTTTCTTTATCATGATCAAATCAAACAGCTTTATGTTTTTACACTGTATGAAAAATTACACTATTGCGGTGGTTACTATTTCTAGGCGTATCCTTCAAAGAAGCATCATGGATCATGGCAGTTTGCATCTTATATCTGAATTTCAACAGAAAAGGGAAGTTACAATCTTCTGTTGAAATGAGTCATTTTTTTTAATTATAGAAAAAGATACCACACAGATGAATGACTATTTTGTTCTTTTTTTCACTCATTTCTCAAATTGAGAAAGCCGTACAGTTAAGTCAATAATTTTCTAAAAGCTTCTATTAGATTTAATACATTTTCAGTTTTCTTATTTCTAATAAAGGCTCTATGAACTAGGTAGCATGCAAATTTACTCAAGTTTATGGTGTTTTGAATAAGACTGGTCATATTTTCTCCTATGTGACTATCACAATTGTTTAGACTTATACATAGATTTCCAGTTCCTTGACCTGACAATGAACTGCAAGCTTTTGCCAAATGATCTTTTAGCTCGCGATCCTAGTTCACTACTCAAATATCTCTCACATCTCAACCTCATCATCAATATTGCAATTATAATGAATTGACTTCATTTTTGTTACTGTTTCTTATCGCATCAGTTGCATAGTAAGGAAGGAGTTTGTAACCTTAAGTACCATAGTGTTTGCTTCATTTTCGTTATGATTTGAACTGCTTCCCAATCTTTTTAATAATCCTATGGCACATGAGCTTGTTAAATTATAATTCGTTTGAAAATAGTCCTAGTTTTTAATGGTTAATTTACTTTGATGAAGTTAACAGGGAATTCTGGTGGCTGCTTTGTTTTTGGTGGTCCAATAGCTCCTACTGTTCTTACTTCTAATATATTCCGCCTTATCATGTTTTGATGCAGACTTTCTTGATCTGGCAACTCATCTTGTCTGTCCTGATCTTGGGAAGGAAATACTCATTCATCCAAGTTTTTGGTTGCTTACTTGTAACTGCTGGAGTTGTTATAGCTGTGGCAAGGTGTGCAATTAAGTTATATTTATGCTTTTGTTTGGATTTATATCAAGCTACTATATGATTAATTTATGTTGAATTTATGGCTTACTTGTTTGTGGTACTTGTTACCTTTTTCGAGAACACTAAGTTGTTTAATTGGAAGCGATTGACACTTTCCTATTTAGAGTAAGGATATTGTATTTGGCAACATCACTTGTTAGGAACATCATGTCGCCTTAATGCAAATTACACATGGAACTATCTTAACCCTTTAGTTCGAAAAACTCAATGGGTCATTTATCCTAGATGCCGTTGGGTCACACCCAATTACAAATTTACAGTTTCTCCACAATTCCTGATCATTCATCTTCTTATGATGAATGGATGTTTATACACTCGAAGCCTCCTTATCAGAAAAGGTAAATTTGATACGTATAAGTTTTACAGTTCTTTGTAGATAGATGATGATCATGGTCTTGACATTGCCATTCTACATAGTTCTCGATTAGAGAATTCATTTGCAGCCTATGTTTCCATTGTGAAGCAGACAATTCTCATGAATTTAAAGTAATTTGGACTCTGTAAAATGGCATGTTCTTACATTTTAAATTTCATAGGTAGAAACTCTTGAGCTTTGGTTGCCAGTGCAGAAGTGTAGTAATATTCTGGCGAAATACCAGCACTTCGTTATGTGTGTTCCATTATTATGCCCATATATAGAGTTGTAGGAACATGACCTGCATGAGCATCACATGCTTTGGATGTTCTAGGTCATGAGGTTGTGCCTGCCAAGTACCAACATACCACCGAACTACAGTGAAAAGATCCTTGTTCTTATACTTAGAATTCTCTTTCTTATAAATGCAAGGTTGTTGATGCAGATAAACTTAGTTTCCAATCTGTATGTTTGACCAATCTTGCCGTACACATCTATTGATTTGCATTCTTTCAGTCAATCATGTGAATCAACAATAATCAGCCCCAAAATATGACTCCTTATATGTGTATATACTATATAGTGCATTGTTATATTGAATTGTCCTTATCAAAACTCGCATATTTTGTTTTACAATTAAGATCTGCCGGTTCCAACTTTGTCTTAATTAATTTTCAGTGGGGCAAATAATGGTGAATTTCTATCTCAAGTCGAACTTCTTTGGCCTGCACTAATGGTAGCTTCGTCTGCATTTCAAGCTGCTGCATCCATTCTCAAGGTCTGAGTCACTTCTGATCTCGCATATGTTACTATCATTTTGATCAAAAAAAAACTTTATAATCTTATTTTACTTCAAATTGCAGGAATTTGTTTTCATTGATGGGGCAAAGCGCCTTTGGGTAAAACTTTAGTAGTGTTGTATATGAATATATTGTTTGGTAGCATATTCAGTTATTGTGGAACTCTGTATCGTTCCAATTTTATCGGATGTCTCCGAAGAGACAGTTATTGTGGAACTTAAGTATAGACAAGAAGTTTCATTTCTTAGATGTAGTTTCACAGAATCTTTATTGCCTTTTAAGTGATCTGTATGTGCTAATGCAGGGAAAGCCTCCTGACATATTTGTTGTCAATTCTTTCGGATCTGGGTTTCAGGTTAGCTTTCACTTAAGTTATTTCCTTATCCCTGTAAACCATTTCTTATTTGTAATGTTTACAAAACATGATATCCATATCTATTTAACTTTAAATATGATGGTTAAATGTTTTTATTGAATGCTCTTTGTACCTTTTTTTCCCCTAAAATCTTATTAGCTCCAAACAAATCCATCAGAAGCTTCAAGCATGTGGTCTTTTACTGCAGGCTCTTTTTGTTTTCCTTCTTCTTCCATTTCTTTCGAACATAAGAGGAATTCCTTTTGCTGAACTCCCTGCATACCTGAGAAGTGGTGCCGCATGCTTTCTAAATGTTGGCGGCCTTACGAAAGGCAAGTTTTCTCAAAGGAAATATTTCAACTTCTGATATTTGGCTATTCATGTTCCGGAAAGAGATATACGACTTGTTAATATTGTTTGCTCATCTCACTATATACTTAATTACTATTAACATAATTGTTAGTTTTGTCGTATTTGACATCTATTACATCTGATCTTTTTGTTGCTTTAAGGGAAGAAAGTTAGACATAAAGTTCATGTAGGATTATATCTCCATCATTGGTCGTTCCATTTTTTATGCATAAGAAACAAAGCCTCATTGCCATTTAAAATTTTATAGAGGAACCATGTTAAAATATGTAATGAAACCGTGTAATAGTAGAGAATCCACAAAAAAAGAGTGAAATGCAAAGAAAAGTTCTAAATCAGTATTATTTTTTTCTTTGAGAAACCATGTCATGTAGCAAATCAACTAAATATTAGAGTGAAATGTGTAATATAAGTTGTAAACCAGTATCTTTTTTGTTTGAAATTGGTGGGTATGATGTTTAGTTTGTATATGCAAAATATTCAAGCACGTGTGGATATGTTAGGTGTTACCAGTTTGATCAAAATATCAATGTATCGAAGAGCATGATTAAGGAAGACTTTCATACTAAAGCTGAAAAAAGTTGTTCCACAAGCTAACCATGAAATGACCCAGTCTAGAGCATGATTGAAGGTAGACTTTTGTATTGAAGCTGTAACAAAGTGCCTTCACAACTAATGATGAAATGACCATGTCTTTTATTGGAACCTGTATAAAAGTGCCTTGGTTTAAGAGATGGAGAATATGGGGCTATGAAAAAAAAATTTATGGAGGATGTTATGGCCACCAACTTTTCTGTTATGTTGGTTCCAATAAGTCTAACTATAGCCAAATGACCTTCAGACTTATATTGGTACACCATAATTGTGACCTATATGAATTTGCTGCATTTTCAGTAATGAAATATATGTGGGTGTGTCCAGCCATCCCTCTTTTGTCCAAGTTCACCTTTAACCTCTTGAATACGATTGTACCAACTTAAAATTTGAAACCTCTGATGTGCAAAAGAAGTGTCACCATAAAAGGTATATTTTTAGTAAACAAGGTTCATCTGCTGAATTGGGAACGTACTTTATTCTCATATTCTAATTTGTTCATATTCTATATGCTCTAAAAAATGCTAATGTCATCAACTTTTTTTAAGCTTTTTAGTGAAAGAACTAATTTCTTTGTTTGCTGCTTTGGTTGATGAAGCTGACCTGTTTCCTTCTGCCATTCTTCAGGCTGTGAAGGTGCACCATTGTTGCCTCTACTTTTCATCGCAATGAATATGGCTTTTAATGTATCATTGCTTAATCTGGTGAAGATGTCATCTGCATTGGTTTCTTCTCTTGCAGTAACACTAGCAGGTTTTTTTCTTCCTCTCGTTCTCATGTTTAGGTCTATTGCAAATGATATAATACACTCACTTCTGAATCCAACCAGTTCAGTTTTATGCAAAATCTTTTTTGATGCCTGTGCTGTTCATATGCTTCTTTGCCAGTGACACAATGCAGTAAGGTACCAATGTCATGCTTGTATTGATGAGTGCAAGGCATCTTTAGTAATAGGATGCATGCATGAATTCTCATAATATTAACTCCATATGGTGTGGCATGCATGGCACAAAGTTTCTGCATTGATGGCTGCATAGGTAACACAATGGTCTGGATCTATTTATGGTGCTGGTATAATACATACATGTGATATATGCACTTTGGTCCATAATTTAGAGGCTTTGTTCTATCAATGAGATTAATTCCATCAGTAATATAAGAATACGAGTTGGAAATTGATAATGCTTCCTAAGTGTTATGAGTCTGCAGAACACAACCTACATATAGACCTCTTTGAACAAGTTAAATATATATTCTTTTTTTGGACTAATGGCTGATTTAATTTCCTTGCAGTTCCACTTTCCATCTATATTCTCTCACTTCCACTACCTTACATCCCTGAAGGCGCAAGCTTGAATGTTCACTTTGTTGTTGGTGCTGCCATTCTGGTTATGGGATTAGTAATATACAATCTTCCTCAATCAGCAGATCAAAATTATAAAAGTGATTGACAAGCTCTGAAGATCACTTCTAGTTTAGTGATTTGGCAACTGACTTCACTCATCTCACTGCCATTTTGTTATGGCATTTGTTTCGACAACTGATTTGTCACAGGCAGCATTTCTGCTCTATGGAACCTGGCGAACCTTCCAGATCATAGATAGTATCAAGTCTTCATTTGTGGAATTTATTTCAAGTAATGAATCCTCCAACCATGTAACGTAGTCCAGATATAATGAAGATGAACAATTGTACCCCAAGAGCTTCTTCTTTCCTCAGATTGTCACAAACAGCAAAAGTGGTAACCACCGTGGCTTTCACACTATCGATCATCCTACTCTGGTGCCGGATTCTGGTTGCCATCAGAGTTTTTTTTGGTGAGGTAGCATTCAGCTGCCAAGGTTTTCTCACAGAAATCCAGCATCTTACGATACGATAGAATTAGTGGTCATGAATGTATATCAACATTGAATTCTTTCTTGAACCATCTGGCGCAACGATCTCAAATGTAGAAAGGACTGATTTCATCTCTCCTTATGTGTTTAGTGAAGAATTTGCAAGATGAACAACAGAATGAAAGCTCTTTATCAACCTTGTGTTTGTCCCAAGTGCATGCATTACAATTCCATATTTATTGTCAGTGTGGGAATCAGGGTTGAAAAGCTGGTCCTCCACCAAGTCGACCTCATGCAACCCAAATCTGATGGCCTGTTTGGTTTTATTGGGTTACCCACCTGAACGACTAGTAAATCATACTCTCCATTCACTTTGTGCACACTATAGAGCATTCTGCTAACCATATCACCAAAGATATCAAGGCATGTAGATGTGGAAATGCAGGTAATGGAGGGCATTATGCTAAGAATAAAATGTCATCAGTATCTGTCAGTGAAATCAGAAACAATCAATAGAGGCTGATTACTTATATTGATGGTTGTAATAAATCCATGCATCTGGCAATGAAATTAAGGATATCATGCACCAAGAATGGAGCATGCACACTGCACAAGAAAGAAATGGTAGAAGTAAAATTTGAAGTGTAAGCCTTCCCTGCCTCATGTTCAAGATGAAGACTGCTGCTAACCATGAGTTGTCATAAGTAGAAGAGAGATTATTAGCATGGTCTGGCATTTTCACTTTTGGCTTGACCCCATTAATTATGCACTCTTTGGACTTACCCTTTATTTAGTAGGTGCAACTGTGACTTTACATTGTAGTTTAACCCACCTCAGTTGATCTCTTATGGATGGTTTACTTTCTGTTCTTAAAGGCTAAACTATGCAGTGTCTCAATGGAGAAAAGTAGTAACTTTCATCTCACTCACTGATGTTTCATGTGCAGTGTCTGGATCTCTTTTGACTGATCTGATGAATCAGACCACCTTTATTTCAAAAGCTACAGCAAAGAATGAGAGGTCATGATGTTTATGAGAGTAATAATTTTGAAGTTTGTACTAGTTTCAGAAGGAGAAAGAAGATTGAAGACCCCTACTACACCAGCAATGATGGATTGTTCAGATAACTTATTCTTGAACTCTATTGATTGTCTTGTGAGACCTTTACAGCAATTAATGAAGAGATTAAGCACAAACACTGACAAATTTGCAGAGGAAGGGGACAGATCTGCATAATTTCACCATAACTTTTATCATGCAACTGAGTGATTTAATGCATCTTAGTAAATATTGCAAATTCAATGAATTAGCTTCATTGATGAGGAAAAAGAAATCAAAGTTTATCGATTCAGGCTACAAATTTTGCAAGATATCTTACTTCTTTGTTAGCATATTCGACACTAATTATTTGCAAATTACAACAGTAAAACTAGTTAGACTAATACCACAACTCAATCATTCCCAGTCTCTTTCAGAAAATTAACATATAGAAGTAGATCTGGCATCAATTGAGCTTAGTTATTGGTGGTATTAAAAGCCTGATCTATGCTTTGCTGACAGCATTAAATATGCCCACAGAAAGAAAAATCTTCTTATGGTATGAATTATTATCCAGCTTTTCTATCCTCAGAGGCATTCAATGCTGGAGATCTTTCAAGTAATTATGACTTGAAACACAGAGCAAATATGGCAAGATTCTGTAATTATAAAATAAGAAAATTCTACATAGTGTCTTGGCACTAATGATTGTTCCATCCATGTCCTTATACGATAAGTCAGTCTGGGAGACTATAATTGTTTCTTCTTTCTGCTTATAACTAAAACCAAAACCTTGACTGTCATAAACATTATTCATTAAGAATGACTGTTCTTCATCTGTGTATGCTAAGATTGAGCCCCTTGCACAACAGTACATGGAACAGTTATTACCAAGCCATCATTACTGAGATTGTGTGATCAAAGGCACTGGCAGAAAAAAAAAAAGAAAAAAGAAAAAGGGAATATGGATGATTGAGAGCACTCAAGGAGACTCTCTTTATCAGCTCACAGTACAAGTGGGCCATTGATTAGGGAAAGTAAATTCAGAAGAGATCATAAATTCATCTACTTTTTCCTAGACAAATTACATGATTGTATCTTAAGAAGGGTGAACTTTGGCATAATGGTTTTGTTGTTCAATAACTTGGTATCTGAAATTTTGGAGTCACAAATATTTTCTCCTTTGTATGCATCTGGTAGTCACACCTCTCATCTTCTTGGATTCCAGCCATCACCGTCATAATGATCAAATTCAACTGTTGTAGTTGGAGTTGACTTGATAGTGATGTTGTTTGAATACAATGCAGCAGCAGTGACTACTAGAGTGAATTAATGTGATTGCATGTAGCATCACATGGTAAATTACATAGTAGACAAAACCCCAAGTGGAGAATCTCGTGGATTTGACACCTTGCAACCTATGGATTCCTCTTTCCCAGTCTGATGATCCCCGTGTTAGAGTCAGCATAATGTGATCTGTATACGTAGGAATAATTTAATAAGATTTAAAGGAAGATGCGAGATGTTTACTGGGCTCAGAGATGTTGTAATCGTTCAAAGATTATTCTCTCGTTATGTGATAACATATTTACAAGAAAAGATCTTTGTTACGAGAGTACTTTTCAACGAGGTTTATTCTACAGTTAAATTAGTCTTATAGATGGGAGTATCTATAGTGTGTTCTCGACGTCAGAGCTTTCTCTTATATGTACTATGAGAGTGGAGACCCACCCTTGAGAGCCGCTAGGGGTGGCTTTTATACCTATCTGTTGGCGGCCAATTATATCTTTCCCATCCATCTTTGTAGCGTCCTCCTCTAGGGTATTTAATGCTACAGGCACCGCCGACAGTCGTCCATGCTGTGGGCGAACATGTGGACTATCGTTTCAGCCCTGCTGTCATACGATCTCTTAAGATTATTTGAGATTTGATGGTGATTATATAGCGCCCGATGATGTTGCACATTGGGCTCATCCCCTCATTATGAGGTGTCGCTCATGTGTGTCAGAGGATGGATCACGTACCTAGTTAGCTAATCCTACTCCACGTCGGGTCTATCCAGGCTACGTCATCCGATTTGGGAGGGAGGCCTATTATTATCCCTATCATCCCCCCCGGGAGGAGGCTTTCCCGAGGTTTTGCGAGGGCACGGGGAAGGGTACTTTGGGTGCCGAGTTGTAGTAAGGGAGTGTTCTACATGCTTACTCGGGATTGTGTCGCTTCGGCTATCGGTCGGTCTGGCGTTAGCGTGGTTATCATCAGGCAGCTATCGAGCTTCACATGGCAAGCCTTCGGGAAAACAAAAAGTTCACTTGGAGATACTCGGGACTACAAGCCATTAGGCGAGGCTGAGAGCTTGTTTGGAGATGTTCAGGACTAAAAGCCCTTGGGTGAGGTTGAGAGCTCTCTTGGAGATGCTTGGGACTGAAAGCCCTTAGGCGAGGCTAAGAGCTCACTTGGAGATGCTCAGGACTGAAAGCCCTTGGGCGAGACTGAGAGCTTGCTTGGAGATGCTCGAGACTAAAAGCCCTTAGGCGAGGCTGAGAGCTCGCTTGGAGATGCTCGGGTAGTTGAGGGTGTTACGCAACCGATTTTCTAGCAGAGAGATTTTTCTTGGAATTGATGTTGATTCATTTGCTCATCAAACCCTTGGGCAGGTGATGCATGTTCTGCACAGTATCTCATTAGGCGTGGAGCATAAAGCATCATAATGAGCTATCCCACTTCTTGGGTAGGTGAAACGCCAACCGGTGCTAAGGTATTACAGTCTCTTGCTACTCTCTCTGTGGCTGCTGATTGTCTTTGTCATCTCTGGTGTCGGCAGCGTCATTGCCCACTGCTTTCAACCCCCCTTCCTTTTGCTCCCCTAATAGTTTCTCAAGCAGGTCGGATGTCCTCCGCCTCCTCTCATTTTGAGTCTCATTCAATCATAATTTTCAACCCATAGGCCTAGGGTTTTAGATCCCTCTAGGGACTCTAGGCCGATCGCATTGTCTTGTCGTCTGGGGGTGCGACTCCAGCCAACCCTGGAGTCGCGGATACCTTAGTGGCGATGCAATCCTTTTTTAATATAAATTCGATCGTGATGGCCCGTCGGTTGATGGAGGTGAAGAAGAACTACTTTGTTCCTCCAGAGTATGAACTTCATGCGCCCCTGCTTGGGAAGCGTCCTTATGACGCCTTTCCGAGTGGTTTCAGTCTATCGATTGATGCCCTTGAGATGAGCCTATGGTTCCCACTACACCCTATGATCGAGGCGTGCCTTAAAGGGTGGTAAATCTCCTCTTCCCAGATGGCACCCAACTCATGGTGTTATCTGGTGGCTTTCATGGGAATGCTACGGGTCAGGCATAGTGGTGAACCGAGATTTGTTCATGTCTTATTTCCGCCTAAGTTGGGGGCAGGCAGGGTATTACTTGACTGCTCGTACTGGATTCCGAGTAGGTGGTGCGCCTTCCAGCAATAAGGGCTGTAAGTCACGCTTTTTCTTCATTTTTTATCGTCGAGGCTAGAGCTTCTCGACCGAGTGGACCTCTCTGACGGTGAATAACTCGATCTCGTGCCTTCGACCGATGAGACTGAACTGGTCGAGATCCTCCAGGGATCTTTTCTGCTTCGAGGGGGGTGAAAGACATGAACGAGGCATGGTTAGCTAAGGCGGGTCTCAGCTCGGCCCCCGAGGTATGTTTTTCCTATTTGTTCATCATGCTATGTATTTTTCTGATTGTACCTTGTTGTGTAAAAATGTTCAACCTCAGGAAGATAAAGTTTGACGGCGAGGTGGGCAGCGGATTAGCGGTTCCATTAGTGACCGGTGGGTTTGCCTCTGCGGTAGCCACAGGCTCTATAGTTGAGAAGCGTTCCAGCGTCGATGAGACGTCAAGTCTGAGGAAGTGCAGTAGGAGGGGGACTTCCGAGCAGCTCACAGACTCCTCGGGGAGCACCACCAAGTCCTCGTTGAAAAGGGGAAGGAGCCAGTGGAAACTAAGGAGGCCCCTAAATGAAGGTATACCCTCCACGAGCTGTGTAAGGTGGAGGACTGTGTAGGGATGGAGAAGTATTTTGCCACCATCATGACACGATTAAAGGCTACAGAAGGTGAAGATCCTCTGGTACCGAGGTGGTTGGCCATCTCTGGGTCGAGCCAGGTATGGACCGAGGGTCCATTGTCTGAGGAGTATCTATGGGGGGCTCTGCATTCTGTCCTGGTGAAGCAAGTGTATGAATGCTCCTCTAAGGAGCTCATGAATAGGGCTAGCAGGTCAGCCATCTGGGTAAGCAACCCTTTTCTTCTTCCCATTTGTCTTCTTTTCTCCTGAGCTTTGTTTCCTTTTATTTATAGGGGCTTCACTTCATCAGTGCCCTCATTGATCGGGTCTGTGATGTGGGCCAGCTGGTTCGAAGCTAGTACGAGAGAATTCTGACGCTTCAGGCTGCCAATAAAGAACTCAAGCATGGGGCCAGTCAAGACTTAGTCGCGGCCACCGAGCTTCGTGTGAAGGAGCTGGAGGAGGACACCAATAAGCTGAGGGTAGAGCTGAAGTCCCTCAAGAGCTAGCGAAGAGATCTAGAGCAGGAACTTGGGGTTCTGCGCTCCAGCTTGGATGGGGCTCGAAATGATCGGGCCTGCCTCGAGGGGACGTACTGTCCTTGGCCAAGGCAGCAACACTTCTCGAGGCCGAGCTAAAGGCCGAGGGATGGCTGCCTACAAGGTGTCTCGAGGGTTTGAGTTGAGCCTCAAGAAGATGAGGAGGGTTAGCTATGAGTTCGGGTATCAGGTGATGCTTGAACAGCTCTGAGAGAAGCATCCAGAAATAATGATCAGCGCCGAGTGTCCCGACGACACCAATATAGAGATGGACCTCAACTAGTCCTTCGATGATAGCACCTCGAATAAGTAGCTGACTTTGTAGCAACTTTTACTTTGTATGTCAGGCGCTGAAGCCCTATTTCATGTTGTTGCCAAACTGGCTCGATAGTTTTCTCCTTATTGGAATAATATTGCCCCCTTTTTGAATGTCTTGCTTTATCTGAACTGCCTCAGACATTGAGTCTTTATTCAGTCATTCTAGGTGTAGAACTTTTTCAATTTTGACACATTCCAAGTCCGAGGGAGTGTCTTCCCCTCAAATGTCGTTAGAGTGTAAGTCCCATCTCGGATGACTTGGATGATGCAATACGGACCCTCCCATCTTGGGGAAAGTTATTCGCGAGAGTGCCCAAGGTCACTAATCTCAACCTTCCAGAGGACTAGATCTCCCGTGCCGATTGGTCGGAGTCGGATCCTCCGATTGTAGATAGAGCTAGGCAACTGCCCTCAAGTAGTGTAAGGTTTTTAAGTGTGCCTTGGCTCTACGCTCTTTGAGTAGATCGATGTTCTCTTTGAGGCCTGTTTCTGATGCTTCAGGGGTGAAGTTCTCGATCCTCAAGATTGGGAAGACCACTTCGAGCAACATAACGACCTCAGTGTCAAAGGCTAGACTGTAGGGTGACTCCCCCGTAAGGGTATTTGGCATTGTCCGTAGAGCCTATAAGACACTTGGGAGCTCGACCCAGGCTATTAGAGCTCCCGCCACTTGCGTCCTTAGTCCTTTGAGTATGCTTTTGTTGGTTACCTTGGTCAATCCGTTGGTCTACGGGTGGGTCACCGAACTGAACTTTAGTTGAATATGATAATTTCGGTAGAAAGCCTTAAATTTAGGATTGTTGAACTATGTCTCATTATCTATGACTATGATCTTTGGGATGTCGAACCTCGTTCTGATGCTCCTCCAAACGAAGCCCTCCATTTGCTTCTCGGTGGTCGAGGCTAAAAGTTCAGCCTCGACCCATTTAGTAAAATAGTCTACCCCGACAATGAAGAACTTGTGTTGCCCCGCGACTTGTTGGAATGGGCTGAAAAGGTGTATCCCCCATTGCATAAAAGGCCAAGCGCAGTGGGTCATAGAGAGTGGCAAAGCCGATTAGTGAGGAATGCAGGCACGTTTCTAGCATTCCACACACTTCTGGATATCAGTTTTTGCATCTGCCTGCATGGTCAGCCAGTAGTACCTAAGGTGAAGGATTTTGAAAGCTAAGGTGCGCCCTCCAATATGTTCACCACATAGCCCCTCGTGGACCTCAACATGCACCATATCAGCCTCGGATTCTGATAAGCATTGTAGTAGGGGTTGGCTGAAAGCTCTTCTATAGATGCGCCTGTTGATGATGTTGTACCATGCTTCGATTCTTTTTACCCGATGGGCGATCACTTTGTCCATCGGGAGAGTCACATCCCTCTTGTAGTATAGGATTTCCTCCCTTCAGTCGGGATAGGTGATTGTGGTTGCCCTTCGATAGTGGCGACAATCAGTTGGTGGAGGCTGGGGATGGTCGACAGCACACCAGTAGTGTTGGCAAAGGCTAACCTGGCTAGAACGTCGGCCATGGAATTCTCAAGGCATGGGATCTGAGAGATTTTGAACTACTTGGTCATACCTATCAGTCGACTGGCCTCAGTAAGATAGTGGATCATGTTTGGTTCTCGAGCCTTGAAACTCTCATGACTTGGTCGACGACCAGTTGGGAGTTGGTGAACACCTTCAATAGCTCTACTTGCAACTTGGTTGCCAATCATAATCTGAATAGCAATGCCTTATATTCTGCTTCATTATTGGTAGTTGAGAACTTTAAGCACACGATGTGCTCCCAAATCTGTCCAAAGGGATCTCTTAGGATTATCTCGGCCCCTCCCCTAGAGGCATTTGTCGATCTATTAACATGAAGGGTCCAAGTAGGCTCCTTTTGGACGGGCTCGGGGGCATTTAACTCTAAGGAAAAGTCGACGATATCTTGAGCTTTAATCGCCCTTCTCGAAGCGTACTCCAGGTCAAACTTGTTGAGCTCTACTGACCACCTGAGCATCCGCCCTACAATGTCAAATTTAGAGAAAAATTGACGCAGTAGATGATCGGTGATTACCTTGATAATGTGAACCTGGAAGTACGGCCGTAGCTTCCTAGTCGCGAGGACCAGGGCGAGCTTCTCTATCAGAGGGTATCGCTCCTCGACACCCTATAGGACATGGTTGGAGTAGTAGATAGGCTGTTGGTTGTTCTCGTTGAGCTTGATCAGGATCGAGCTGATGACCCGCTCCGAAGTGGCGAGGTATAGCTCGAGCTGGTTGCTTAGGCTGACCGAGGACATTCGAGGTAAGGTCGCAAGGTGGGCCTTGTTGGGAAACCTCAACAGGTACATCATATGCACAGTGAAAATCAAAACAAAATACTGGTTTCCCATGTAGATCAAATCATCATGCAAAAGATTAGGGTCGTGAGAAAAATCATAAAAATCAAAAAATCACAATGTGTGAGAGATTGATTTTACCTAGGGAGATTGTATATCCCTGTATTCCAGATCCGGATGGAGAAGATAAAAGAGATCAAGTGTCCTCCTCTCTAGCGGTATCCACATGATGGATCTCTACAGCAAAACTCCTCCAATCTGATCTCGCAACTCTTGTGCAGAGGGAGGGAGGAGAATAGGAGGGAGAGGCCAAAGCTGCAGCCTATCAACTATGAGTCTCCCCTCCTATTTATAAAGAGCCACCAAAACCCTATGGCTCCTTCCTTAGTGGGTATTGGATCTTTATCCAATAACTCACTAACCTTGCATTATTGGATCTCTATCCAATAATCTCCTTAGGTCTCTAATTGGGTTTTAATCAAGGAGTCCATCAGTATAGGGTCTCATCTAATGAGAATAGGGGTTAATTGGATCTTCATACAATCCTCTATTCGCTGAAGCATCCATCATATGTGTGTGACCCTCTAGGCCCGATACCGAGCTGGTCATGAGTCATCCCCATAAAAACTCCTGATATAGTGAATTATTATCCCCATAATAATTCACTCAATTCATCGACTATGGACGTACTAGGCCACTATGTCATAGTCCCCAGACGGTACAGGGGGATCGAATCCGTCGGACCTATCTATCCACAGTTATTATGTATCTATAATCCCTCATCCAACCAATATCCTAGAAACCATTTATTGGACATGGTACTGTTAGGTCACATACGAAATCCGTCATAGTCTCGCTCTAATCGGATTCTCCAGAGAACTCTTTCTCTCTCAATCCAAATGATCCTGGTCAGAGATTTATTTGAGCAAGCATATATGAGATATTTCTCTCTTGATACCGAGAGTGGATGATCCTTTATTGACACTCAATTACCTTCGTAATGTTGGTTACCAATCCCGATAACTAGTTATACTAGATCTGGAACTTTCCAAACTTATAAGTTTGGCATCAAAGAAAGGAATACTCATACAAGACATCCTTGATGTCTCAAGTTTAAGGACCATATACACAACTAAGACTATGTAATCACTATCTGATATTAGGTATCATTAACCATACAACATTTCATAAGTGGATCAATCAGTAAACTCATTCTCCAATGAACACTTATATTATATCCTTAGTGCCTCCATACAAGTGACTATGAGACCAACTGTTTCCATCATATGGATGAGTGTATAGTACATCGGTCTGTCCGGTTATCTCGATGTCCCTCTCGAGTAACCTATGATCAGGATTATTTAGGATATGTATTTAAAGGTGAATTAATCTCATTATCGTGATCTCATCACGATCCGATTCCCATTGTATAGAACTAAGGACATCACAGTATATATGCGATAGATAATATAATGTAATAATATACCAATATTAATCATAAGTAAAAAGATTATATAGCATGTCACACATGCCATCACTCACGTGATTGGCTTGCATAGCACCTGTAACCAGCAGGCCTTCAGCTCATGGAAGACTTGATCACACTTGGGGCTCCAACCGAAGCCTTTATTCTATTTCAATGCCCGTAGAATAGGGTGACTTCGATCGTCAGCCTAAGATATGAACTGCCCAATCGCTGCTAATCTCCCGATGAGGATGGTCTGGGGTGGCTTCATGTCAGTGATGGCTCTTTTTTTTTTCGGGTTCACATCTATCCCTCGTTACTGAATGATGAAGCTGATGAGTTTTCCCAATGCCACGCCGAAGACGCATTTGGCAGGGTTAAGCTTCATTCCAAACTTCTTAAGGGTTTGGAATGTCTCAGCGAGATCCGCGTGGTGCGTCTATGCTTGTTTGCTTTTGACGATCATGTCGTCCATATAGACCTCCATATTTCTACCTAACTAATCTTTGAATAATCGATTGACCATTCTTTGGTAGGTGGCTCCAACGTTCTTTAGTCTAAATGACATGGCTTTATAACAGTAGGTTCCTTGATGCGTGATGAATGCCATCTTCTCATGATCCTGAGGGGTCATTTAGATTTAGTTGTACCCCGAGAAAGAAGTTCATATTTAGAGGTGGAGTTTATCGGCTGATCAATCCTCGGCAGTGGGTAGTAGTCCTTTGGGCAGGCCCAGTTGAGATCGTTGTAATCAACACACATGCGCCACTTTTCATTATTTTTTTCATAATGACTACATTAGATAACCAAGTCGGGTATCTAACTTTTGCTATGAACCCAACCTCTAGTAGCCAATCAACTTCTTCTTCAATGGTATTCTATCGGTCGAGGGTGAACTTTCTTGGCCTCTGCTACACCGGGCAAGCCCCTAGGACAGTGCTCAATCGGTGCTGGGCAATTTCCAGGTGTATGCCTGGCATGTCGCTTGGTGACTAGACGAAGACGTATGCGTGGTGCCCGAGGAAGTCTATGAGCTAGATACGTTGGTCCTCGGGTAGAGCCGACCCAACCCAAACTAGCCTCTCCGGATGGTCTTTTTTTGATGGTACTTCTAGTATTGGTTCAGTGGGCTCAGGTCGAGTGTCTGACTTACAAGGTTCTCGAGGGTTAGGTACCAGAGTCTCCTTCTTGCCTCTTTTGGGGATGGTTGTTGTCACTAGGTAGTATCGCCTTGACTCCCATGGGTCGCTTCTAACCTCCCTTGACCCCGCGCTGGTCGGGAACTTCATGTTGCAGTGGTGTGTGGAGACGATCGCCCTTAGCTTGTTGAGAGTTGGTCCCCCGATGATCACGTTATATGCCAAGAGGAGCTTGACCATCATAAAAGGAACCATGAAGGTCTTAGTTCTTAGCTCATCGCCGAAATCCATGGGGAGGGTTGCGACGCTGATTGGAGTTATCGTGTCCCCGATAAACCTTGTCAAAGTTAAAGTCATGGGGATGAGATTCTAATTAGTCATGCCAAGTTTTTGAAAAGCATTAAGATATAGTATGTCAGCAGAGCTCCTTGTATCTATCATGATGCATCTAACGCGAGCATTTATAATGTAGGCCATGATCACTAGGGCGTCGTCGTGGTCTAGGTATTCACTCTCGGATTTAAAGGTGATCTTAGGGTCACCTCGTGCTCGGGGTCTCTTCTGAACTTCTGCGTGGGCATAAGCTTTCCTTGCCAAGGAGCTATCGCCACCCGCGACCGGGCCACCTATTATGACATCTACTTGTCTCTGCACAGGGCCTTTTGGGTGGAGGGACGGCTTGCGTGGCTTTCTTATATACTGGTCGAGGTGGCCATGACGTATGAGGTCTTTAATCTAGTTCTTCAAATCATAGCACTCCTCGGTGTCGTGTCCGTAGTTGCAGTGGAAGCAGTAGTAGCATTCGCAGTATCGTTCCTCGTCTCGAGTCCTCATCGGTTTTGGGGTTTTGAGGAGTCCTTTCTCCTAATTTTGGAGGAAGATCTCAGTCCGGGCGGAGTTAAGTGGAATGTTGGGGAGCCAGGGAATGGCTTGCTCGGCTCTCTCCGTCCTCTTCCTTGGGATCCTAGGAGGTGGGCCCCAAGAGGACTCGGCCATGGGCACTTCTGATCGTTATGCTTCTCTGTCACCAGAGTCTTGACGATGACATATTAGTTGTCTCTTTGTAGCATTTTCGGCATAGTTGTTGGGGGTTGCTTCACAAGCGGCCAAAAGAGGCGGGAAGGCCTGATCTCGATCATGAATGCTTGGATAACCAGCGAGGGATGCATGTCGGGAATGGCCCTGATCTCCTTTGTGAAGTCGGTGAGGTACGAGCCGAGGGGCTTGTCTTCCTTCTGCCTCATCTCGAGGAGGGACACAACTGTTGGTTTATGCCGGGCACTAGCGAGGAAGTTGGCCTCAAACTCTCTCACGAGTTGATTGAAAGAGTGGATGGAGATGAGCGACAGTCGACCATACCACCCTTGAGAGATCCCACGCAGAGTCGTCAGGAAAGCCCTGCATATTATGACATCTGACTTGCCATATAGAGCCATCTGCGCTTGGAATGCGACTACGTGTTCCATTGGGTCGGAGCCACCATCATATACCTCCAGCGTCTAGACGTGAAAGTGCTTGGGATGGGTATAATTTGGATTTCTTTGATAAAGGGAGAGCCATAAAGGGGGCTCTCGCCACGCTCATCCTTCATTCTAATGGTCTTGTGGATGCCGTCAATTCTATGATTCACCAGACATAGTTGTGCCCTTAAGGAGTCGATAGAGTTTGAAGAGAGCGTATCAGGGTCCCTAGCGAGCTATAGGCTGATGTGCTAGGTATGGATATCAAGCGCCTGACTGCATCACTCGAAGCGTCTAGACTCTAGTGAAAGTTGGTGTAGATTGTCAGTGGGTTGCATCGCTAGGGGCCGACCTTCTATCAGCAACGTTGCCCCTGTCAGGGCTATGGGAGCCGCATGGGGCTGTGAGCTCGGTTGTTGGGTGAGCTGCAGAATGTGGGGGGTGATTGCCTAGAGCATCCCTGCTATGGCCTGGACCTGGTTGGCAAGTCCCTGAAAGGCCTCAAGGGTTATCGCTGAGACCCCGAGATTAAGTGGAGGTAGTGTCAATCTGGGATCATTGAATATGCACTAGTACCGCCCTAGGGTGTGGGAAGACAGATTCCCGTCTCCGAACAAAGGGAGTGGAAGTGGGAGTTGCGGGGCTCCCCCCGAGGTTAGTTTACGTCGCGGAAGGGACATCTTCCCTCTTTCTAGTGTCAAAATATTACTGGATGATCCGCCTTGTCCGAGGAGTCAGCACGATGTGGTCCGGTTTGCATGCACAGGAATAGCTTAGCAGGATTTGGAGCTCGAGGAAGATATGAGGCGTCCACTGGGCTCAAAGATGTTCTAGTCATCCAGTGGTTCTGCCCTCGTTCCGTGGTCGGGTACCTACAAGAAAATACTTTCATAGGGGGATGACCTTCCAATGAGGCCCCTCCGATGGCTAAGTTAGCCTTGTCAATGAGAGTATCTCCGGTGCCTTCTAGGTGTTAGATCTTTCTCTTATATGTATTGTGAGAGTGAAGACCCACCCCTGAGAGCCCCCCAGGGGTGGCTTTTATACATGTCCGTCTACGATTAGTTGTACCTTTTTCATCCATCTTTGTAGTGTCCTCCACTGGGGTGGTTAATGATGCAGGCATCATTGGCGATAGTCCATGCTGTAGCCGAACGTGTAGCGTGTTGTTTCAGCCCTGCTATCGTACGATCTCTTTAGATTCTTTGAAATTTTATGGTGATTGCACGACACCCGATAATAATGCATATTAGGCTCATCTCCTCGTTGTGACGCATTATTCATGTGTATCAGAGAACGGATCACATATCTAATCAATCGATCCTACTTCATATCGGGTCTATCTAGATCACATTATCCGATTTGGGAGAACGAACATTATTATACCTAACAGTATTCAATATATGCTGCTGCAGCAGTAATGGTTTAAGACAGCTCTTCGAGAGCTGGTAGTGATGATACATTTGAACACTTCTGCAATCCTAATCAGACTGGTCACACATCCTCAAACAGCTGCTGTGTACCACTCACCCCACCCACCTACCATCATGCATGACCTATGGGTAAGGTGAGTGGAAAGCTTGCTTGGCTGTCTTAATTGTGTCATATCTAGCACAGATCATGAGAGTACTCTCAAAGATTCTTAGTTGATCCAAGAAAAATTGTCATCAAGCAACTCAATGGAATGATCTACCTGAGGGCTATCCAAGTGCTGTCAACTCCAGCTGACCAAGATTGAGACTAAAGCACAGGCTCCAATGTTCTCTCCATTTATTTTCATGTGATCAAGACATGCAAATGAAGCTGAGCTGCACCTACCTTGCTTTCAGGCAATCACTCTTGATGAAGCAAAACCTCATTCTCTCTCTTATGTATAAATAAATACAAGAAATCTTAGTATGTGTTAAGAATGTCTTGTATATTAGTTTAAAATAATCAAAATAAATTTTTAAAAAATATGCTCTGATAAATGCTGCTGTTATTTTGCATCGACTTATGAGAAAATTTATCCTACGCTTATAAAGCGTTTACTGAATCATGTTCCTCTCATTTGCCAAGCCATCGATATCAATCATGAAAATAAAAGAGAAATCGTGAAGAAAATATTTAAAAAAAATTGATTCTCTAAATAAATGATCAGTATCCAAGTAATAAAATAAATCCTTCGTTGGAAATTCATGGTATAGTAATTTTTCTTTTTGGAACACAAAGCAATTCTTTTGGAACGATTTATTCCGAATTAATTATTCCATTAATTCCGCACTCGGATCTGTCACCAACACGCAGACCCTTAGCGGGTCGGATCCGGAACCCGTTATGTCTGGCAAAGAGTGACGCGTCCCCGTAACCGCTACCGTCGAATCCGAGGCACTCTCGGGCCCCATGAAACGACTGGGTTTACGTGTCGGCCTTCGGTTGGGCCTTTCCCGGTCGTCGGGATTCACAGCCCGGAAGAGACACCGCCAAAGAAAAGGATAGAAAAAGAGAGACAGTCTCACTCCCCCCTCCCCCCTCTCTCTCTCCCCCTCTCCTTCCCCCAAATAATTCATCCCTAATTTTCTCCAAAATTGCATCTTTTCGCTGGAATGCTCGATCTCCGGTTCCGATTTGGCGCAGGGATCTGATTCCTGCGACTTCTTTGATCCCTTTTGGTGCTGAATTGAGGTGGGTCGGGTGGAGGGGAGCGGGAAGGCGATGCTGGGAGCATTGGACGGCGGGATGGGTGGCGGGTGCCACCATAGCTCCGGGGAGAGCAGCGAGGAGGAGCTGTCGGTGCTGCCGCGGCACACCAAGGTGGTAGTGACCGGCAACAACCGGACCAAGTCGGTGCTCGTCGGCCTCCAGGGGGTCGTCAAGAAGGCTGTCGGCCTCGGCGGATGGCATTGGCTGGTAGATTGACTTCCTTTTGCTTGATCCCTGTTGATCTATTGGTTTCACGGTGAATAATTTATTCTTTTACGAGATCTCGAAGGGGTTCTGTTTGAATTTGGTGGGGTTTCGGTCAAAATCCATTTGGATTTCGTTTCCGGGGATTTAATTGGGCAAAATGCTGCAATTTGAGGAGTTTATGGCTCTAATTTGATGGGGTTTTCTTCTTGTTTTCTTGGACTAAGAGAAAGATAGACTGACAACGGGGATCTTGATAAAAGATGGTCATTTGCTGACCTTTTCTTCCGCTTCTATTTTCTGGAATTAAACCCGCATTTGCTTAGCTACTGTTACGTTTACTAATTTTATATGAAGTGATTCAAAGCTTAGGTTTTCTTATGAAAAGCCATAATTTGTCAAGCTGCTTCAACATCTTTGGTTTCTGCAAGCAAGATTCATCATAGTAAATTTTTTCTTGTTTTGTTCCTCTTCAATAATTTTGTTTTATTCAAGATGCTCTGTTAGGGTTATTAAGTGACAGGGCCCAACAATTGGTCTTTGTTTAAGATCTGCTTAAATATTAACATCATTTGCTCAATGAACAGTTCTATTCACTATGAATTTCTGGCATGATCAAATGTGGATGGCAGTCATAGCGAATTTTCATTTTTTCTGTTTCTGTTTATTACTAGCTCAATAGACTTGTAAATTATGTGTGGTTTATATTTGTAGATCTAGAACTTTCGAGGGTGAGAACTTTTGTCTTGATGGGGCATTCTATATTCTCTAACTAGGGTTTAGTGGGTTGATCCTGTTGGCAGGGAAGACAGAAAGCAAAGGGGTTAGCTTTTTCTTTAAGTGAACATCAAAGTTAATTTTCTTTTGCTAACTAACATGATTATCTCATTGTTCATTTGAGTAAAAGATACATTCTGAACCTTTCATTTTTGTTTCCTGCACTTGCTACTTGATAATGAGTCCTTATTATTCGTTTTATGAACCTTAAAATTTTCTGCATTACTTGTTGGCCTCACTGGTTTTAATCTTGTTCTTTCTGAAATTTTCCAAGTTCTTGTTGCCATTGACATCATTCATCAAGTGCACAATATACCAACCTGAATGAATTTGCATGGAACATTTCTTTCTTGTTCCTCGTAATGTGAATCTAATATCTGGACCTACTTCATTCGTGTGATGTGTACTTCAGGCATTATTGCTGGATGCAATCACTGGCATTCCATTACACAATACTTAAAGTGCAAAATGAACTTGCTGAAAACATGATCAAAGATGTACTATGTTATATTAAAAATATGTAATTAATTGTCCGTAAGAACTTTTGGTGCTCAATGCAACAGATAGTCCTTCTATCAAATAACAAATACCCAATTTAATTTTGACGTACCAACTGTTTCCAAAGTTGTTGACTGCATTACTAGTTTATTTATTATTACAATGGAGAGCTAGAAAAAACTATAGTGGTCCTGTACTGGTAGTTCTGTGCATCTTGAATGATTGTGGCATCTAGTTGCAATGATTGTGGTTCTATTGTCATATGATTATTTATTTTTCTTAACTTTCTTAACTAATTCCGATCCTTGCACATGACATAATGGAGTCCATGAAGCAATCTGTTTCACTATTGGCATCTTAAAAATATATTGTAATACATGAAATTTCAGGTTCTTACCAATGGCATAGAAGTGAAACTGCAAAGAAATGCCCTTAGTGTCATCGAAGCCCCTACTGGTCATGAGGAAGATGATGAGATTGAATGTGACAACATGCACTGGAATGGTTCAGATGTCGGTAAGTTAACCACTAGTCTTGTCTTTGTCAGTTAATGACTTCTTTCCTCATTTCTGATTGTGTCATTTTTTAACCATTTGCTATATAGGATCAAATCACCATATCAGGAACCAAATTAATTTACATCATCGTGTAGGTAGAAATTATTACTGATATCAAGCTGTCTTCATAATCTCATACATCCCCTAGATCTTTTGCCCCAAATAGCTATCCAGGGTACAAATTATTACTTTGCCTTGAACAAATTATTACTTTATTCAGTCTTGCCCTAGTCTTTGTTTTCCCTGTTCTTTGGTCCTGTGCTTTGTATAAGAGGCGATCATTTTGTTTCATGTTTTCCAGGGTATTACTCTAGGAAACCATTTGTTACATGATTAGCCAAGGATTGTTTTTTCATTCAGCACAAAAAAGTAATAGCATGATCATTGCTTTTAAGCATGCTTATGTGGAATTCCTTTTCTAGGAAAATAGAATTGCTCTTATGACCAAAGCTGCGAAGAGTGATGCTTTTTAAATGCATCTTTGACAACTAGAGTTTTTCTTTACAATAAAGAAAGATACATTGGTTATGTATTTTGGCATGGTTTCATCATGTTTTTGGCCTTTGGACTTTAATTTTTACTGTCACCAGTTCTTGCAGTGTGTGATGATGTGCAAGCACAAAAGCCACACAGGTCAAGAGTCAGGCACCATAAAGGGTCATCTAACAAATCCTTGAGCCGGTCTCAGTCCTGTGATTCACATTCTAAGGGATCTATTTCATCTTCCAGGGGTGCAACGGTAAGCTTATACTGAAAATTTTTGTAGAAACACTTGCATTGAAAGGCAATGATTCTGCTTTTGGGTCTTAGCACCTGACATCTTCTGCCTTCATCAACGAATGTCTTACATTTGCTTCTATCATCTGGATCGTTGTACCTTGGGCCATTTTGTGTACAAATTTATGATTGGATGCATTGAACAAGTATCTTGGTGTTTCTTACGGGGCAATGATCTAAGTGGTTGGTGCAGAAAGTTGACCTCAGCAAGCTGGAAACAAGAGCATTGTGGAGATATTGGCGTCATTTTAATCTTGTAAGCTCAAAATATTTTCTTCAAGTTAAAAATGGTATTAGATCTCTTTCATTGATGCTGATCTTCTCTTTTCCAGTGTATCATTTTTTTTATCCTCCTGTCTGATTTATATTTTTTTCTTCTGCAAAAGGTGGATGCCAGTCCTAACCCTTCTAAAGAGCAGCTAGTTGATGCAGTCCAGAGGCACTTCATGTCACAGGTAATCTTGCATTTCCTCATGTCACTTTCTTTGTTCATAGAAAATCCAGCTAGTGGACGACGCAGCCAACTCAATTGCTTGTTGTTGTGTCCTGAAGCAATTGGACGAGTTGCAGGTTATCATAGGGTTTGTGCAGGCTGCAAAGAGATTGAAGACAGTCTGTAATTGACGGGAGAGGAGCTTCCTACATTTTATCTTGCTAACAGATTGGTAGTAGGCCTTTGCTATCTGTAGCCAGATCATGTAACATATGTAAGATGAGTTTGGGTGTCGGAACAAGTTTGGTTACTGATTTGGGGAGCTAGAATTTTCCTGTTAGTCCTATGATGTAGATAAGTACTGCAGTAAGGACCACGCAGGCAGTATGCTTGGGGACATTATCAATGATGCACTGCTGAGAATTGAGTAAGAAATGAATGGCATGTTCTTGTTCTTTAGGTGTTAACTCTTGCAACTGTTATCAAACTCGATGTCTTGGTTTTCTTACTTATGTTGTTTATATGTTGTGGTTCTTTAACACCGTCGATTCTGAGATACCTCTCTCTCTCTCTCTCTCTCTCTCTTGTGTGTTAATGGTGCTTGTCGCAGTTTGTGTAATCCGATGATAACAGAGACAGACATAAAGAGAGAGAGAGAGAGAGAGAGAGAGAGATTGAGGGATGATATGGATATCGAATTGGCTATGCTGCGACGACAAAAGTGGCCTCCCCCATTCAACAGTGCGGTGGGGACAAACAAGCCGGTGAAGGGGGAGGCATGTGGTTCTGTCTCCTCTTCCTTTCAAGAACATATGCGAGGACAGCAGCAGTTGTGTTAGCTACCGGTGGTCATTATCACATGACCCTCTTCCTTCCAAATTGTTCCCTTTAATGTCTCCTTCATGTGATCTGTTTCTCCCAACGCAGTCAGCATCTTTGATATCCGCATCACTTCTTCATGTATATTGCAACATCGATCCTGACACAAACAACAATTTATGACTCCCACTAGCTTATGACTTCTCAAGCAAGTAACCATTCGCCTACCAAAACATGCCGTTTAGGCACATTATGATTCATGGACTCGATAACTTGATGCCAACAGGACTCCAAATGCGGCAGCAGCACAAGTGTATTACCCAAATAGGAAAACAGGAAAAAGGAAAGCACACAAGATGCCAGTACATTCTTCAGTAATCCGATTGCATAAGCAGACAAAGTTAACTTTACAGTTTCAAGCAAAGAAACACATCACAGCACAGTAAAATTTTCTTAATGAGACATGACATCCAAAATCAGTAGAAAAAAAGATAATAACCACCAACTATACTAAACATAAAAATATTTCATGATTATTTATTTGTGCGCTCTAGAATACCTCCCTAACCGCTTAGGGTTGGTGAAGATCGACTATAAAAGGCAGGCACGGATGCAATTATCTTCTCTTTCCCTACCACTGAATCCACTTTGAAGGTTTGACTTGAGCGTCGGAGAGATCAAATCGAGAGAACCTCATCAGACATCGATCTTCATGTAGATCGGTACCATATCATTCAGGTATTCAAAAACATCTTAAATAGGATCAAAGGCTCTTAATCTAGTCGAATCCAAATCAAGTTGGACTGAGACTCTACCATCAACTTCATCCCCTAACAATCTAAAACTAATACGATGAGGAAATCCAATCAGATATCAGAACATCTATGATTCAACCGTTGACACTTTCCACCACTCCCCATCCGCGGCTTCTTTCCACGATGTGACATTGTAGTTCCCATTAGCCACCGTAAAAATATATTCCCTCTAAGCGATCACCATGTAACTCTCCAAACAGTGGTAAGAAAGTTATCAAAACTTTACCCTCCCATTGATCGATCACCTTCCCTTGCCACTGTCCATATGATGATCGCCCCATCTTGTGAAGCACTGGCAATGGAAGATTTTCGAATCCCCGCTTTGGGTGCCCAAGCTTACATCTCTTTTACCTATACTCAGAATGCATCTGGAGAGTAGGAAAACAGTCCCATCTTCTTTCTAATCACCATTGTAAAGCTTCCACGCTTTGATAGTGCTATCACAGCCCCAGAAGCAAGCTTCTCTACTGGATCAAGCTGTCCTGCACTGACATGGGGCCAAAGCTGGAGCCCATGTGGCAGCAGTCACCCAATCCTTGTGGTGTCCCAGCCACCCATCATTTCCTGCATTAAAGATCGAGATGTGCCCATGCAATAGAGTTGACAGAACCATTCTGCTCTGTGAAAACATGTGCCTGAGTCCACTTATCTGGTTTGTTCCCTTCTTTGCATCTACCACCAAACTGGACCTTGATGGCAACTCAGTATTGCAAGGTGTTGATGAGAAGAGCTCATGGTATGCAATCTACCACCAAACTGGACCTTGATGGCAACTCAGTATTGCAAGGTGTTGATGAGAAGAGCTGCCGACACCAATAATCTTGATGGTCGTATCAGAAGATGCTGTGGCCATGCGGTCGCCATAGTAGTCCCTCGCCACATCTTGGTGACCCCATATCTATTTTCTGGGAAGGCATTGCTCCAACTCTTCTATACCTCTCGCAAAATATTCCTTGATAATTCAAGTTCCTATAACCAACCACAAATCAGCATTAGAATTGTGCAAGCAAATCCAATTGGAAAACTAAGCAGTCTTTTCAGCTCGACATAACCATCGTGTTTCTCAAATTATCCAATATTGCTAAGAACCGGAAGACTAATAAAAAAGAACGAACGTAATATTTATTACATCTCTGAAACAGTAACATATTTCCGGTATTTATCAGCAATTTGACATGTAAGAAACCTACTAGAACTTATAGTATGTTAATTGACCGAGGAAGAAAAAAATTTCAGCTTTTACCATCAGTTGATTCACAAAATCAAATGGAATTCAAAAGATAATAGAAGTTCATAAGAAACTCTAAACAATAATAACATGGACAATCATGAGTCATGTACAAAATGTTTCAATTTCATCCGCTTACGCGAGGATTCAATTCCGCATACCATAGATCAAAGACAGTATGTATGTATGTAAACAGAGATCAAAGAAGGAAAACACATAATAACACAAGTCTTAAAGGAATTATTATTTTTCCCTCATGATCAGCAGCAGTCAGTCAGTATTTGGCTCCCGAAGCAGCAGATAAGGCTATACAAGTTCCAACTATCACAAGACGATGAGTGAGTACAACCCACTCTTTGCCAGGGCAATCTGAATCAAAGGGAGGTAAAAGTAAATAGCTGAATCAATGTCAGGCATGCACCGAATGTGTTTCACTAAATTAAGTGGGGCAATTCATCAAACACATGTCGATCGAATACGACCCGACCTGATTAGAGGTTCCTCTCGTCCTTCACGAAATCGACGTCAAACCAATTCCGGATTAGAAGGGGCAAAAAAAAAAAAGAGAGTACTACTACCTCAGCAGCAAGATCCAAGCACGTGCTGACGGATCGATCGAGACATGATAAAAGCTTACGATTTATAGAGTGGGAGCGGAGATTTGGGAAGATTCTTCTGAGGAGAATGTGGATCTCGAGGCTTTTTTTGGTGAACGCGGCAAAGAAGCGTCGAGAAACGGACGTGGGGATTTCGACCAAAATAGAGAACAAATGGCGCCCGATGCTTTGAACGGGTCGGGTTTGCTCTCTGCAGAACCCAAATCCAAACCCGCGTTTGTCTTTTGGCCTTTTCTGTATTTGATTTCCATCAATTATGACCATGTAATTAATGTGGTGAAGTATGTATGGGCCAATGGTCAATCCGACCCAGTTAAACCGACCCGGCTCACTCACGCGAACCGGCCAAGTCTCACGATTTTGACCGACGGACCGGGTCATTGTAATTTTGACCTTGAGGGAAACATTTGGTTCACGGGATTTGGTCGATCCAATCATCGGATCCATAATTTACTACCATCGACATATCTGGCATAAGCAACCGACGCCGCCATTGGAAAGAAGGAAGAGATCTCTGAAGCTTTGAAGCACACAATGGATCACTTCACTTTTGAGCTTTGAAGGAGCACTGAATCAAGTCAAACCAGTTTTCAGATATCGTAATGCTAGTGAAAACAATGTTCTATTCGTGTTTGTCCTCATTCCACTAGGAAATTTAGTAGTTGTCTTCTGATTTCCCAATCTGAGCTAAGCCATGCGATATGTGTTGGTTCGGTGTCTGTTCATCTGCACCACTTACCAATTCATGAAGTTGGAAGCATCCGTGCTGTCAATGATCACCTCCTTATATGGGTGCGCTGAAAGTTGCAGCGACGAGGTTCCTTGGAAGAAGTGAAGGTTATAGCAGGACGATTGAGTTGTTGAATGCAAAATGCACTGAGTTTGTTCCCGATGTGTTTTCGGCGAAGTTTATCGAGGGGATAATGAAGATTTTTGATGGTTATTATTAAGTTCAGACAATGATTTGAGGCAGAGGGTAAGAAAGAGAAGGTGGATGTATCTTTGTATCATTTCAGCTGATATGTTATGGCACAACAGTCTTCTCATGCTCTCCTTTTCTCCATCACAATATGTGATGTGCTCTGGGATGTTCATTTGCTTTCTTTGAATCCTTTCTCCCTCCTGCTAATGTCAGCAGATGCAGTTGTAGATGGATGCTATATCTGACTGATCTCTTTTTTCATCTTTTAGTTCTTTAGGTAGTTCGACTTCGACGGCTTCCTACATCAGAAACCAGATGTAGACGAGACAGAGGGAAGGGCAGGTTATGCAGTCCCTGGTATGCTGCGTTAATGCACTCCACACGCTTGATATTAAACCTTTCCTTCCTAAACGATGCCTTGCACGATGATGTAGCCCCGTTGCTGGTTGCCGAAGCAATAACGAGGGATGACAACCCCCTGGCGTGTCGCCTCAGCTGCTGGTTCTTTTGTCTTAATCACCATGTTCGACATCTGGTGCATGGAGGAAACGTTGCAGAATTTGAAGGTTTTCTCACCAAAAGAATGATTTCGACAAGTACTAGCAGCAGGATTCTTTTACCAGCTTTGGTTTGAGATTGTGCCGTAAACCTAAAGGTTTCTGCAATCTAGACAACTAAGATTGTTTTAGATGGCCGTATCTCCTCCCTCATCCATCGGCTCATGGGCACATCATCTGTGCTCGCTGTGGCGCCTGTGCACGCACCGCGCATGCTGCTTTGTGCTGGCTGGAGGACACGCAGAGCAGCTGGCTGGCTCTGAGTTCTCCTCAGGTCCCTGTCGGAGCCTCCGGAATATGAACAGGATGAGAAGATAAAGAGAGGCCCAGATTTAGATTTTTGCCTGGGAGGGCATTGATCGTCATGGAGTTTGATCCCACACCCAGATCAAGGATGGATACATGTCAGGGAAGTGAAATATCACTGGGAAAAAGGGATTCCAAGGGGGGAAGCTGTGCTGGCTGGAAGCCAGGGATGCCGATTCCATATTCTGTCAGATTCACATCCATCCACAACATGGGACTGCAGTGAGGCAGCTTTGTTTGATGTGTTTACTGCCAGCTCTCCTCTTTTCAGGCAAGTCTATAATGAAGAACGAGGGTGGTGTCCTGTTGTTTGTTTGATAAGACAGTCATTTTGTAGATTAGATTCTGGTTACAGAAAAAAAAAAAAAACTTCTTTATTCATGAAATAAAACCATATATATAAATCTTTAGACTCATTTGGACGTAGGATTATAGTAACTTTGTTCTTAAAATTACAGGCATCACTTCTTCTGCAAAGTAGACTTGTCTACTGGATGGCAAAATCAGTGGGTCTTCCTCCACAGAGAGGTGAAGTGAAAAATTGACTTTGGCTTTACTTCCTCTGAAGAAGCAATTAAAAGAATGAAAAGCAAAGTCAATGAGTGGGTTCTATTTTCACCTGTCCTCAGCTAGCTGTTGCATCATGTTCATGGTGGATATGAACTTGCTATGAATAATTTCCTTTTGATCCAACACTGACAGCAAGTCCACTGTTGGAAAATTTCCAGCTTGGTTTTTCCAGATAATGAATGGCCTACAAATTGAAGTCACTGAGTCACTGGATACTGCTCCTCACCCTGCACACATCGATATGGAGTGTTTTAAGCCAACCCCTGGATGCTGAAAGTGACCGACCAATCCCATCAACCTTCTCTGTTCAAGGACATGTTCTGCATCCAGTCTCTCATCCACCAGTTCAGAGTATAGCAGCAGGTGGTAGAGAAGAAGGAAACACAGGCTGGTGGCTCCTTCCAAGAATCCCAGACCTTTTGTTATGTATGGACGCAACAGTGAACAGAAGCCACAAGCCCCATTTTTGTTATCCCCATTCATGACAAAAGAAACAATACAAAAGGGAGAACAGAAGACAAATGATTTTTTTCTCTTTTGCTCAGGTTGTTCCCTGCTGCAGTGACAAGCCAAAAGGAAAACAATGACATTGGAGAGCAATAAAATAAACAAAACAAGGCCAAAGGAAAGATCCATTTGAGATCTACACAACTTCTTGCTGCTGATTCTACTTTCTTCTTCTTCCTCTTCAGAAGAAGAAGAAGAAGAAGAACTGGGATCTCAAAACTATCACCATATTTTCTTCCCTCCTTTGCTGGACATCTGTAATAAAAAAAACAACATGTTTTTAGAAGGTTGGGACAGTAAAAGAATTAGCATGTTTCAGAAATAAAGAGTGCATTAACAACTTAACTGGTCTTACTGGGGTTGGCTTGAAAAGAGTGAAGGATTGAAGACAGTCCATTGGGTTTTGCAAAGCAGACCTCTCCTGCAGGGTGGCAAACAACGAAGTCAGAAAAAGGACATCCTGAAGAAGGGAAGAAAGCATAAAGAAGAACCTGAAATGTTGTACCTCGACATGGACATAGGAGAAGCTACAAGGGAAGTCCAAAACATGCTCCCTAAATGGCTTCATGAAGTTGTCTTCCTTGTTGATGCTAGTCTGCAATGGAAGTGATTTCAGAGAGATCTTTACCAAGGGAAAAAGGGATGGAGACCGAGATATGAGAGAAAAGATTAGCATTGGAACGTGCCTTGGAAAAGCTGAAGAGAGGAGAGGTGGCAGTATCAACCAAAGCAGAGGAAGGATCTCCAATCCTCCTCTTCTTGAAACCGTCTTTGGCCATTGCAGCAGGTGGAGCAAAGGCAGAGCTACGGCTACCAGTGTCCCAAGAGCAGATGTTGGATTTCCGGTAGCAGCGGCTATGATGCTCATAGGATCCATCCTCTAAACGGAGTTGTGGCGGGCCAGAGGACGCATCAGAGACCATGGACAGGCCCTCCTCCTCCTCCTCCTCCTCGTGTTCATAGGATCCAGCTTTCTCATCGACGACAGTTTTGCAGAACTCGCAGGAGGACTGTTCAAGGTACATGGTCCAACCAGACTGGCACCCGCTGCTGCAGTCTGAGCTCATCTCCTCCTCCTCCGCCTCCTCTCCCACCTTCATTTCATCGATATAGGAGGGGGTCAGCAAGTAGCAGCTCCTCCTCTCCTCCCTTTCTGTGTGGCGTTGTACAGGCTTCAATGATGCAGACATATTAGTAGTACAAGGGAACGGGAGGAGGAGGAGAGGCGTACGAATGGGATCCAGGATCCAAGCCCAAAAAATCCCAGTCCCTGGACCGGATGGTGAACCGGTAGAAATCGTCCGGACCATTATGGTTCATTCTCATAACATCACTTGGCCATTATGGTTCATTCTCATAACATCACTTGGCGTTCCGTTCGGGTTTTGCAGATTCCGGCTTTCCTCGGTTATTTGGACCGGCCCGGATTAAATCTGCCAATTGGGCAGCGAGCTCTCTCTCACCTGCGATCACAGACACATGCACACGTTGGGACGTAGATACTCCCCAAGTTATATATATATCTGGTATGTACGTAGATGCTCCATCTCTCATACACTTGATATATGTGATGAGCCAGTCCTTGTCCATCTCTACAAGGGATAAGGGATGGAGCCTCATCAGCTTCACATGCCATACAGCGAGGCACTGTGGACCTCTTCCCGTGAGCAGGGAAGACGTAGGGGAGCTCCGTGGTGCAGTGTCTCATCATCATCATCATCTTCTCAAACTGTGGGTATCACACCCATGAGGGTCTTCTCTCAGCTTCGGCCATTGCCATCCGGACAGTAAGTACCACATCACAGTGACCACGTAGTTAAAGTAACACGGCAGGTTAAAACCTCTAAAAAAAAAAAAAAGGCTCGTCGATCTGTGCACGGTGAACACTGAGAAGACTTGCTTGTCAGAAGACCGAGTGGTGTCCGCAGTGGCAGTCCACATCTTGAGTAAAAAAGGTGTTTGGCTTTTACCCAACACCACCAGCCTAGTGCTCGTCTGTGCCACACACACACCAGTAAAAATGGTGTTGTGCGTAAGCATGCTTCCGAGATGTGTGCGTGCGTGTGTTTGGGAAGGAAGGTGATCGTGATCAAAGAAAAGAGACTGTCGATTAGGGCAGGGGGGGTGGCAGGTGGACGGATGTGAGGGGATGGATGACTTGGTGGGCCATTGAATCGTGTAATCCAGCAATTATTGTGTGGATTTCTTCGATACAGCTAAGAGGCTGTCTCATTGGAGATTGGGCGTGCCACAATAATAGGAATTAAAGGCTCCCACGTGCGGGGGATGTGTATGTAATCTGTGAATTGACCACCCTTTTGCTGACCATCGAGAATACTTTAAAATTTTATTTTATGGTATTTTTTATTTTTATTTTACAAGTGGGTTTTATATTATTAAATGATATTAATCTCTTTCTGTCACGGAGGTACTGAAATGATATATCATCCAATAACTCCAGAAACAATGAATTGGACTCCGAACTCCCATGTTCTCGCATCCATGACATTGGGTTCGAGGGAAAGGTGGTGTGCAGTCTTACCATGTCAGGCTTCCCCTTCCATGGCACTCACTCACTTAATGCAGGCCATGATGCTGTTGAGGATAGCTTTTTGCTTAACAAGGCCTATCTGTGGGTGTGCATTTTTTGTTGTGTCATCTTCTAGTGTAGTCATAGAAAAGGATTGCATCCAAGACTTGCATGCAGTCCAAGTTGAAGGACTTATTCTTCATAGTAATAAATGTCACCACAATGCTGCCTCCCACTTATGGTCATTCCATTTTCCACTCTCTCTCTCTCTCTCTCTCTCTCTCTATGTATGTGTGTGTGTACAGTCTCCCTACAGTCTCTACTATATAATTTCCATACCTCTCATGAGCAAATCTACTATTTTAGAGAGAGGAAATTTGAAGAGATTAGAGAATCTTCAAAACCTAAAAACACTTATTGATTATGAAACCTTATAATTTCTCAAACCTCGAGTCTCCAAGTCTCTACTCTAATCCTATCTTACCTAAGACTCCTAAATTAAAATGCTATCTAATCATAAAATTTAATTTATATTCTAACCTCATCTCCTAAATTAAATTTTACAAAAAAAAAAAGATTATGAAAATCCTTGAGGCTTGATGCAATCTTCTTTGATATTATTGTTGTATGTCATATTTTTTAAATTCTCTGACTTTACTTTGATACATGTTAGAGAGAGAAATACATTTATTGAGAGAAAGAATATTGTAAAACACTATTTAGAGAGTAATAGCATTATACATATAAATAAGTATGTTTAGATAGAGAAATAGTGAAATCAGCAAGAAAATAATCTAACATATTCAATTATAGTTTGATTAAGATCGATGACAGCATGATGTTGATTAGTTGATAGAGAAAATCAACCGATATATAAAATATCTTACAATAATTAGTGTGAGTCAAACTAGTCATGATGAATATATATATATATATATATATATATATATATATATATATATATATATATATATATATATATATATATATATATATGAGATCAGACATCAATTTAACTTAAAAAACTTAAATTAATAGGTTATACGCCAAACCTAATCATTAGTGAGACGAGACTATCATCTATCTTCAACACATAAGTATTTCCAACATAGACTAGTAACGACCATATTTCCAACATGAACTTTCAAACTCGGATTAGTAATTACAAAATTTCTAACATGGTATGTGGACAAAAGTTTGATCAAAGTAAATAAAAAAAAAAAGAGCAAAAAAAGTCATTGAGCTAGTCATGCTACGGTTTGACTAAACGAATGAAAATGAGTCACACCACTATGAATAGATATGGATGAGTGAACAACATTGTAATGTTGAAAAAGATACGAACTTGAAGTTTGAACCCTAAACTCATAGATGAATAAGGAAAAATATTAAAAATATATTCATATGTGTGATATGAAGATAGATAGATCCTGAGAGAATGGTCTCATATCACTAATAATTGAAAAGGTTATATTACATATATTATGTTTGATCCATAACTTACAAACCTAAACTTTCGGGTTGAATTAGTGTTTGATCTAATATATATTCATCATCACTAAATTGATTCACACTCACTATTACAAAAGTTTTTATAATTATTATTTTATAATTTAACAAAAATTTTAAGGTCCTTCAATCTTATTGTAAATATTAAAATAGCATAAATTCACATTGGTGGGTGGCAAGAAGTTTAATACTGTGAGAATAAAGACAGTATGAATAATTCTACTTTATCATCTTTTGCTACTCATATATTGAGCACAATGTAATCACCGAAGAGCATGAATGCACATGATATTAACTTGGAACAATGAGAGATTAAAGTTAAAACAAAGATTAAGCGTGTGATCGCGTCCGGTAAAACCAATAACATAAGCATTTATTATAGATCAGAAATATATATATATATATATATATATATATATGTATATTCAAATAACCTTTGATTGCTCCAAACTATGTGGTTTATACATTATATATTGATTTGGTATATAATGTAGTCCACAATTTCATGCACTCAAAATTAGCAGGTTGGTAGGAGTATGTACTATTTGTGGTGTTTCAAATGGAAATCTAGTACACAGTATTATAGTTATGAATTGGTCTTGTCCATCTTAAGGCATTTTTAAAGTAGCATGACAAATAGTTTCTACAATGTTGTGAAATTATTCAAAGCCATTCTGAGTTGACACAATCGAAGTGTCATCTCAAAGATTGTTCTTGCAGAATCTTCAGAAACCAGTTTTGTTGCTCAAGATAGATGATGGAGTCCCAACTAGTAGTGATACAACCTAATTTATATCAATTCCAAAAGTTGAATTAGGAGATCAACAAATAAGACCCAGTGATTGATTAGATGAACACAATCTGTGGTGCTTAATGGGGCCAGGTTGAGCCACATCTAATCACCCAACCCAAAGACAGTTTGGAGAAATTGATTCTCTTTTTGCACTATTTTAATTCTATACATCCATCAAAGGATTCTAATCTATACTATGTAACTTTTTCCAATTGGGTCAATAAGGTTAAATCAAATTCAGGGTGATTTGTTTGACAAAAGTTTTGATTGGATAATTAGAAGCCTAAACGGCTAAGAAGTTGTCCAATTTATACTAAATTCCAGCATCTCATAAAGAATTTTGATTGGTGATCACTATTCCAAAAGGCTTAAATTATTTGAAAAAGATTCAATATATTAGTAGACTCCATGTTAGTGAATCCAAGTATATGGTGCTAGCCAAATTGACCAAATGACATTAAGCAAATATTAATTATACATTAGGCAAAAGGAAGAGGGGCATATATCGTAAGGTATATCAGCTAGCTTAGCTGATAAAGATTTTGACAGTAGATCGTAATATCTTAGATTCAAATCTTATCTTTGTCATTTTATAAAATAAAAAAGAGGATGAAGAGAGACATATATACATTGTGAACTCATAATATGCTCAGATACAATGACAAATGTTTAGTTATCCCTAAAATGGTTGTTTCTTGTCTCTTGCAGCATGAGAGTCTAGTTTTCAATCTTAATCTTCCACTATAAATTGCAATAGCAAGGTCTTGGAGCAAGACAACGCTTGGTGGTAAATAGTTCATTGTGGGGCATACATACTATTGAGATGCAAGATGGGAGTCAAGCCAAAAGAAAAGTTGAGACTTTTTATTTGAATTTTCATAATTCTTCTACCGTTCTTTTGTCTGCATCTTTCATGTTGATTTTTCCAGCTTTTTTCACCATGTAACTCCATTCCATGCCCACTTTGCTTTTTTCTTGAAAGAGAAGAGAAAGATATAATGGCACATAGGATGACTGCAAGCTAGCAATATATATATATATATATATATAAGCAATTGAAAGACTCACAAATGATGATCATCCTATCTCCAGAGTGTCAGAGTGGGCATGGAATGAACTTGGAACAGTTCCCAACCAAAAGCTACAGAAGCTTTGCTACAGTGCTAAATTATGTTGATTTCTTGTATTTGTGAGTATTCTCATTGTAGCTCTCTTAATCAGCTCATATTTGTAGTTCATATAATACATGTTTGATTCTGAGCAACATTATCTTGATCTCCCCCAGTCTCGACAAAATCCTCTGGGGGGGGAAGTTGAAAGAGAATGTGAATCAATTTTTGCTCAGTTTCATTTAGAATTACTCCCATAAAAAACCATAGATGTGTTAAGGAGAGTACTATTTTGCATGGTGAATGTTGCTGGACTTGTTGTACAAAGACAGTATTGCTTTTTTCTTTTTTTTTTTCTTGCTTGCCATGACAATTTTTCCTGCATGAACATGGTCTATGAATTCCTAACATCATATCAGATGTCAAAAGCATCGAGCACACATAGCTTGCTTTCTTAAAATTTTGTTGTCCCATTCTAAAGCTTCACATGGATCGTGAGGAAGTTTTCTTAGGGTGCAATCCATTCCCAAGAAGATAAAACCAAATGCTAGAGCTATAAATGACTTGCTATTTTAATGTATTAGATATGCCATCATGATCAGTGTTGATTCTCCTATTACACATTTGATAATGCAGTCGCTTCTGTTCAGTGTTAACCAATCAGTCAACCATGAAGGGGAAGAATGATTAAAAATACTCACTGTTTGCTTGTCTTTCTAGTAGAATAAGTTCACAAAGTAGTAGGATGGTGAGATGTAATGTAGGCACAATATACAATTTTGAAGCTATGTCTTTTGTTCCTCATGTGACCTATCAAAGCCTACTGCACTAGAGGAGGATGCATTCCATTTGTTTGTATGATTTATGTGTTGGAAACACATGTCTCATTCATGTCACATCATCATGCAAGTTGAATGGTGCTAATTTGAAAACTGTTTGCCTTTTTTTTTTTTTTGTCACGATGGTCCCTAATCCAAAGGGAAAAAAAAAAATAGAATCTAGATATTAGGCTATGTCTAATATATTTCTAATATGTTTTTTTATATATTACAAATGTGCTTGCATCTTACAATAATGATAGGATTTCAAGAACAAAATTTTCCTAGGTATAGACTTGTTGATAAATGTTTGCAGCTTCGCATTCCAAGAACATTAAAAGGGTGGGGATCTACTTGGAATCTAAAGAAGGGCATGTGAAATTGTTACCTAATCCAATAATAATTATGAGAATAAGTTGTTTTAATGTTAAAGAGAACAAAAAGGGAGCATTAGATTGCCTAAGTAGATCAGTTAGACTAACCCATGAGGACACCTTTTCCTATCTTCTTTCTTGTTTTATGCTTCATCCCAATTCTCTGGAAATAAATTCCTGTTGAGTTTCCCTTCAAGTTTCCTGCTCAAAAGACAAGTTTGATAGAGTAGTAGTACACAACCCCAAAGGATCATTAGGTGAGAACAGTCCAATGTCCTAACAAGTTTGGCACCCTCTTTACTCATTCTACCACTCTTTTGGCCTTTTTCTACTTTGTCTGCATCTTACTTAGCTTTGTTGGTGATCTTAATGCCTCAACTACAGCGTGGTTACAATATTGTATGTGGTTGGAAGAATGTTTTCTTGGTCGGCCTTCTCATGGCATGAGCAGTGTCTCTCATCGCTAACACGCAAATATCGAGTTCATCTCAAACGGAAACCAGATCTTCACCGTACGATAGAGACATGAGAAAAATCTCGGCCGTCCATAGGCACCCGTGAAGACCTCGTTGCCGTCTAACAAAAGCCTCATACGTGAACTGTTTCCACGTAAAGCAGCTATAAATGCTGCCAGATATCTCACTCGGACCCCCACTGATTCCATAAGGTAGGTGCAGGAGGACGAGAGATGGGGAATTGCCAGGCGGCGGAGGCCGCGACGGTGGTCATCCACCACCCCGGAGGCAAAGTGGAGAGGGCGTACTGGTCGCTCAGCGCCAGCCAGGTCATGGCCGCCAACCCCGGCCACTACGTCGCCGTGATCGTCGACGGTTACCCCTCCCGGCTTCCTCCACCGGCGCTTCAATCATCCACCTCCTCCTTCCGTGCTTACCGTAGCTGCAGCGGCAGTAGCAGTGCCGGCGGAGCGGCGCCCGTGAAGCACCTCAAGCTGCTCCGACCCGACGACGCCCTCCACATCGGCCACGTCTATCGGCTCGTCAGCTTCGAAGGTCGTTCTCTCTACTCCATACTCCCTTCTTCCTTTTCCCTGTTCCTTCAGAGGTTTGAGGTGCGTAATCGCTGCAGAGGTAGTGAGAGAGTTCGCGTGGAAGAGGCACGTTAAGCTGAGCCGTTTGCTCTTCAAAGAAGAGGAGAAAACCAGGAGGCCCCGAAGAGGACATAGCCGCCGCGGCAGAGAGGGCGCCACCACCATCGCCGGAGCTCGGAGACGTCAGTCACGTAACGATGGTGGAAGTGGAGCGGCCGAGACAGACACATCTCCGGCGACGGTACGTTTTACTTCCCCAGTAATTTCTTCCACGAAAACCAGTATTATAGCTCAATATACTACGAATTGTCGTGGTAGCTGGCACGGCTTCTGCTTGGATTATTCCCTTAGGCTTTCACGGCGACTGCGAATGACTCGTGGCGTCCGTCCACCTCCCCCATACTCAGAATCTCTCAGCGAAAGGGTAAAACAGAGATAAAACAAGGGGTAAAAGACTACGAAAAGAGAAAAAGAACAAGAACAGCGTATGCTACTATTTTCCGAGTCTTATCTGACACACTGACTCGTGTTTGCCTCATCGACAATGATGAGTTGAAGATAGCGTCACAGTTCTCATGGCTTTTGCTATTTCCTAATTAATTACATGAGTTTATTTCAGGAACAGAAAGAGGAGGAGGCGGCAATGGATGCGGAGCTGGAGGAGGTGGTGCGGGGGATGATGACCCTGGGGAATACAACAAGGTCAAGGGCTAGCTTCGGTGGCGTTGGTGGTGGTGGAGCACCAGCGCGGCATGGGCAGTGGAGGCCAGCCTTGCATAGCATCGCAGAGGTCGGGAGTTGAGCTTCTCACTGCATGCCCCTCCACTTTCTATGGCTGATCTCTCTCTGTGGGCTCATATGGAACCTACTGCATCATCAACAGGAAAAGAAAAAATGTTTTCAAGTGTTTGGATCTGTCATCTCTTTGGGTCGCTTCTGTTCTTCATATCCGTGGTCATCTGTTGTGTACTGAACGTGGTTGTGCATGGTATCTCGAAATGTCTAACAATGGCTTTGGCTTTGGAGCAACAAAGTGCGAGGTTGTGCCACTGTCGAAGCAATTTGGGCTTTGTTGCTTGAACCCATGTGATTCAAGTGCGGCTCGGGAACGAACCAAGGTCGAACCGACTCCCTGACACCGGTTTTTTTTTTTTGTCATTGGTATTCTTATTTCTTTACTTTTAAGCCCAATCAAAAATGACAGCGTGGTTGCGGCTCGGGAACGAACCCCCGGTCACGACGCCGGTTTTTTTCATTGGTATTCTTAATTTCTTTTTTCTTTTTAAGCCCAACCGGACCGCGTGATTGCTGATGTGAACCAACACCGCTTCTCGTCGGCGGCTAAGTCGGTTCTTAAATCATGGCGTGGAGCAGGGTGCTGCCTCCTTCCTTCCATTAGTCCCACCGTCGTTCCGACCATATAAATGGGTCGCGATCGCAAGGGTTCGTTGCCCTGCCCAGCTTTCCCTCCCGTCTTGATCTCCACTTACCTCTTGCTCGGGGTCGACGCCGACTCCCATCTTTCCCTCTTTTTATCCTCCCATTGTTATCCTGCTCCTCCTCCTCCCGTCGGATGCAGTCGTTTCTTGCCCTTCCTGTAACTTCCTTCTTCCGGGCCTCCCTGCGGTGACCACCACCGGCCCCGGCCAGGCGCCGCCCTGGCGTGCGCATGATGATCCCTCGCAGCTCTGCCACCCCCTCCAAGTACGAGGACGCCCTCGAGGCCAACGATTCGACGCCCTGTTCGACATCCAGACCCATCCCGATCTGCTTCCGCAGGCACTCCACCAAACCCTAACTTGTCTTCTTGAGTCTTCTGTTTCCGTATGTTCCTCGGGAGGGTCGTGTCGATGACGGTGAGAATGTGCCCATGAGGGGCTCCTCTTGGTCGAATCGATGTTGCCATTCGGGAGACGACGGATGCAGATCGTCGAGATCTGCTTGTCATCTTGATTCGTTATTATTCTGTTGCCGTCTCTTGCTTCTTGTTTCTCGGGTGTGACTATGCCTGAAGCTCTCCCCGAGACTCCTTGGGTCAAAAAAAAAAAAAAAAAAAATCTTGTGGGTACTGCATCTCGGACCATACCTTGTATTCATTCTTGATTCCTGCTTCTTTTGTCGCCGTCCCTTCTTGTTTATCGGGTGGATCGTTTCAATTGGTGTGGGAATGCACGCGCCTCTAGCAGAAGCCACCCGTGACTTCTTGGGTCGATGTATGGGGGGGTACTGGATCTTGGACCCATAGATGCATTCCACCTAGATAGATTTGCTTCCACACATACTGCAAATAAACCCTAGTCAGTCTCCTAATTCCTAATTCTTCTTTGTTTCTTGGTTCATGTGTTGAGAAGGATGGGAATTGCGACCCTGCGGTCCAACTGATGTCGCTACGTGCATACAGGATCTTGGACCTACGGATGTTGTTAAATATCGATCGAGATCTATCTCAATTGACGGAGGTGATGTGCTGACTCTCTCTGCTTCCGGATTCCATGTTTTGACTGCGGCGGTGGACATGGTGTTTCTTGTCTCGAGGGTTATCAGGATGGCGACAGCTCAAAGTTTCAGGGAGTCACCTCTCCTCTTATGGCGGCATGACGACCTTTTGCCTCAGATTGGTTATGGTAATCATCCTTCTATTGGTACATAATCCTACTAAATTCTCACTCAATACTTTTGAGCTCATAAATTCTTATATGCTAGTCTGTAATTTTTGCTGCAATGCATCTTATATTTCCCTTTTTTATGATCATCTATTTACTACTCTTGTTTTAACCTAGTGATGTTTACTATGCATGCCTGCTTAACAGATAAGCAAGCATAGAAGTAAGTGTAGGTTGAATGTGTAAGCTATTACAGAAGAACACAGGTTTCATCATTGGTTCTTAACAGTTCGTGATCTCCTTGTGGAGGCACTATTGGTCTTTTAAGTAGCTAAACCGTTTAGAGGATATTTAATAATTGACTTCACTTTAATTGTAAAAAGAGAATGGTTTTGAAGATTCTTAATTTTCAAATCTCACAAAAATTGCTCCCAGTTATGTAGCTCCGCCCAATCTTTCGTGTTGATAATTCAACATCAATGTTTTTGATGTTGAATTATTATTTAGACTCTGAACCTCTTTTTTTTTTTTTACTCATCGAGATTTCATTATGCTTTTTGTTAACATTGCTTAGATATTTGTTTGATCTTGGTGCTCACACTGTGTCAACTTCCTATTCTGTTCTTTATACAGAGGACATTTGTTTGATTGTGGTGCTCACACTGTCATAAGAATACGGATTGACTCCGTAATTTGAGAATTGCTCTCATGGTGGAGAAAATCACATACGTTCACGGCAAAGGAAAAGACAAGCGAGGATGAGATTGCTCGTTATATAAAGTATGTAGATAGGCTGTGTGCTGATTTTATACTTCAGTTCCTATCAAATTCTTTTTCTTACTTCATCATAAATTTTAGTATGAGCAAATTTGAGGTGACTCTCATTGAGTTCCTCAGTATGTTGAGAGAAGCTGAGAGTGTCATAAAAAAAAAAAAGTCAATTTTTTATATTGGTGAGACCAAGAAGCAAAGGAAGGCCAACGAGACTCTTAAGAAAGGTAAGGATAAAGAAAGATCGGGTAAACCAAAGGTTGCCAAGGAAGACCCAACAAAGGACAAATGACAATGTTTCCACTACGGTCAAGACAGGCACTGGAAGAGGAACTGTAAGGATTTAAAAAATTTTCTTGAAGTAAATAAGAAATCAAGAGCGTTTCTTGAACTTTGTTGATAGCAAATAAGCAAACAATTTAAAATAAAATTGAAAGATGATGATGCTCTTGCATTTCTTAAAACTAATTAAGAACAATTAAATGTAACGAAAAATGCAAGAGTAAAGAAGCTTACAGATTTATAGTTTTTCGGCTACAACTTACCTTACGTCCATTTCCCGAGTCCTCTTCGTCGAGGCTCACCGATGTCTACTACCAATCTTCTTCTGGTGAAGATCAAACCATTTACACTTTCTACTATTTTTTTCACAGGTTCAAGAGATGAACTTTATAAGTATTACACTTACAACTCATAAGGGAAACATCTAAAAAGATTACTTATGCTCACTCTCTCTTGTCCCTTTTCTTTTTCTTGCACACTTCTAAGTTTTCTTACATAATTACATATTCTTAATTTAATTATAGGCCCCAATTGACTTCAGAAAATAGAGTCAAAAATTGAAATGTATCCGATTGGATGCGAGCGATGCAATCACTAATGCCAACGGTACTATCGTTGAAAGTTACCCTGAAAATAGGGTAGCAATGGTACAATCGTCGCCCGCCAATGGTATTATCGTTGGGAATCCTGAAAAAGTGATTCTTCCACTTTTCTATTATTGACTTGTACCTTCAGTTGACCTCTTTCCATGCCAACCAAATGAGCTCAACTTAAGTTCAATCCAAACCCAAACGTGGGTCCAATTTGCCTCATTTGAGTTATTTTGGATTTTTCCATACTTAACTCAATTAGACAGCACCAAATCGATGCTAATTACGACATACTAAGACATACAAATACAATCAATTTGACCAATATGTCAAGTGATCTTCTCAACTCTCGACAAGTGTCTTGGTAACCTCTGACGAACTCGTAGCGAGTCTCGATCATCATATGGTGAACCCCCGTCGCATCTCTTGCAAGCTCCCAATCACCTTCGATGAGCTTCTGGCAAACCCCCAACAAGCTCTTGATACTTTCGACGAGCTTCCGACGAGCTTCTAAACAGAGTTTCATTAAAGTTGATAGTATCTACACCATATGAGATATGGAAAGGAAAGAAATCCGATCTTAAGGTGATTAAGATTTAGGGTTGTCCTGCTCACATTAGAAGACACAACAATGATAAGTTGGAATCAATGACGGAACGATGGATGTTCGTGGGATATCTCAAGGAAATTTTAGGGTATTATTTATATCATTCTGAGGATTGAAAGGTCTTTGTTGCCAAGAGAGTTGTGTTCCTTGAGAAGGAACACATTCTTGGTGGAAACGGTAAGAGTGAGATAGAGTTGAGCGAGGTTGGAGAACCTAGCTCAAGCACCATTTCGAAGTCCGAGTTTGTTCAGATATCTAGCACACAAGTTTCAACTTTGTGCAGGTCTAGTAGAGTATCTCATCCTCCTAAAAGATATGTAGGACATATCAATGGAGAGGACTCTCGGGATGTTGATCCTCAGACCTACGAGGAGGCTATTATGAGTATAGACTCTGAAAGTGACAAGAAGCCATGAATTCTAAGATAAATTCCATGTACTCTAACAAGGTTTAAAATATTATAGATATTTCTAAGGGTATCGTACCCATCGACTGCAAATGGATTTTCAAGAAAAAGATCGTAGTGGATGAAAAAGTAGAGATCCAAAAGGCAAAGTTGGTAGCTAAAGGATATTGTCAAAGTAAAAGAGTTGACTATGATAAAACTTTTTCATCCATAGCCATCCTTAAATCCATCAAAATTCTTTTGGCCATTGCAACACACTATGATTATAAGATCTGACAAATTGATGCGAAAACGACATTCCTCAATGGTAACCTCGAAGAGGGGGTATATGATACAGCTAAAGGGATTTATATCCAAAGAGTCTAGATAAAATGTGCAGATTGCTTAGGTCCATATAAGCAAGCTTCCCGATGTTCAAATATAAGATTTGATGAGGCGAAAATAAGATCTTATAACTTTCTTAAGAACGAAAATAAGCCTTGCGTGTATAGAAAATTAGGGTTTTGAGGTCAGGGTTAACTCTAAACCCTAATCTTAGTGATATATGTGGATGATATCCTAATCATTGGGAATGATGTTGGAATGATCTCCACAATAAAGGTTTAATTATCCAAAAACTTCTTTATAAAAAATTTAGGGGAAGTATCCTATATTTTGGAGACCCGGATCTATCCAAGAGGATGCTTGGTTTGTCCTAGTGCAGGTACATAGACTCCATTGTCAAAAAATTTGGTATTGAAAATTTCAAGAGATGTCTCATACCGATGAGATGAATATCACTTTCTATGAGTACATCCTTATAGACTCCTGAAGAAAGGACAGACATGGATAGGATAATATATCATATATGCCTCAACGATAAGGTCTGTCATGTATGTTATGCTATGTACTAGGCTTATATAACGTATGCTCTTGAGTGTCACGAGCAGGTATTAAACAGATCTAAGTTTAGAACACTGGAAGGAAGTTAAAGTGTATCCTTAAGTACTTGAGAAGGACTAAGTATCTTTTACTGGTATATGGAGGAGGTAGCCTCCAGGTTAACCGTTATAGGAACTCGAGTTTCTAGTTTGACATTGATGATAGTCAAACTCAGGGTGTATTTTCACTCTAATTGGAGGAGCAGTAATAACAAGACGATCGCTCAAGCAAGAGAACTCAAGTCTCATCAGAATTGTTTTGAGGAAGTTTCACTTAATTAAGAGAGATTATAGCCCATAAAGTTCTATCCGAAGATAACATTGCAAATCCACTAATGAAGTCGTTAGCTTATATTGTATTTGAGCGTCCCAGGGTCCGATGGGGATTAGACACATGAGTCATTGGCTTTAGGTCAAGTGGGAGATTGCTGGTTATAGGTGTCTTACAAGCCAATCACGTGAGTGATAACATGTGACACGCGTGATCTTTTTGCTTATGATTATTATTGACATATATATATATATCATACTTGTATGTAGAGACACTAAGGATAGTACATGTGCTCGTTGGATAATAAGTTCACTGATTGATCCGCTTATAAAATGTTGTATAGTTAATGATACCTAATGTCAAACAACGATTTCATAGTGTCACGGGCTTAGCTGATTTTGCTTAAGTCATGCGGCCCCATGCGTGTCCGTCCGCAAAGGTCAGCCCTCTCGAGATCTCCTAAAGTCTCACATACTTACAAAAAAAGAAAACGGGCCAAAAGAAGCAATTCCCACGGGATCCACAAGCAACTGCTCAAGCAAACACTTTATAAAGCCAAAATACAAATTACACCCATGGACAATACAAACTTAAAGAGGTTGCACACAAAGGATAATGGTCCATTACAGACCGAAGTCCCCACAAGTGCTTATAAGACACACTTGTATTTACAAGTCAAACTTGACCATAAAGCAAATCAAACTAGAACATGCATCTAAGCTCGCTTGTTGTACAATATATGTACCTAAACCGAAGGACACGGACTAACACAAGCATTTCATCGAACACCTTGTTTACATTGTTGTTCGTGACATTCTCTCCACTTATTCCTTCGACGTCCTCGTCGAAGTCACTGTAGATGTTGCATCTCCTCGCATTCTCAATCTTTAATCTTCGCTTTGGCTACAACATGCCCTTTGGCTCTTAGCTCTCCGTCGTTGTTGTTGAGTAGTCGAATTTTGATCCGCCATACCGCTTCAACTCACCAATGAATCCGGTGTGGGGTTGGTGGTGGTCGATCCTTGTTGGTTCTCGCGATCCCTCGATGAAGGAAAAGACTTACCTTATTATGCGCCAAGATCGCAAAGATACTCATATTGTGAACCGGGTAGATGCTTGTTGGAGCTTTAACGAGCATCGCCTCACATACTTCAAGTTTTAAGGTCATTTCTCCATAATGTTTGCCCATCAAACTTCTTCATTAGTTGTCACTTCTAAATATGTTCGCATCACTCCCGCTTCGATTAGTCAAATTGGGAATGAAGTGATCTACTCTCAGTAGTACTGATCACCAACGGTGAGGATTTGACAACCATTGTCTTCCATAAGCTTTCTTTGAAGGGTCACCTCGTAGAGCTCTCCGCCGATAAGTAAGAGAACTAGGATATTTGACTTCACCCATTCTCTTCGTAGTTGAGAAGGTAAGGTTACTTGGCTTCGCTCACCTCCTCGAGTTAAGAGAATTGAGGTACTCGGTTTTGCCTATTCTCTCGAGTTGAGAAGGCAAAGGTTACTCGATTTACCGCCTCCTCGAGTTTGTACTTCATGCATCGGTGGTTACTAACATTCGCCCGCTCTTTGCTCACACTCAAGCACTTGAGTGGTTGCACTCCTTGTGTTGGGTTAGCTCGTGTCCCACCGCCATCAACTTGAATGCAAGCAATTTTGCCCAAAAGAGCAAAAGTTTACCCCAACTTGGATTCCCCAACTTGGAGTAAGTCTTTGATAGATCCGGTCGCCTTTGGGATTGTATCGCCTTCTCCATCACCTTCGCCTACTCTTCCGAGTAGAAAGGTACAAAGATATTGCCTACTTGCCTTGGTCGAGCACTCCGCATCAACCAAGTCCTTTAATTTCGGCTATCTTGATAAGAAGCCCAACGACATCGGTCTTATGAAGTTTCTTGGCCTCTGCCCTATCTTGGTACTTGGAGTTTGCCTCTGCATTCTCCACCTCCTCGGCCCCTTTTACGATCAATGTTCTCCCTCCATGAGAGTAAAGGATCGATGACTTCACGGAAGTCCTGCATCTACGGTACCATGGCGCTGCCAAGTCCATTGCACTACTATCCATTATCTTGCATCTTTATCCCTTCCTTTGCGATCGATAGATCTGTCTCTGTGGCACTGTGGAGCTCCTCCGAGTTCACCTCATTTTTAACCGACGCTTTTCTTTTGGGCAGCTGAGCCCCGCTGGACTCGTCGTTGCTTCCTCGCCTTTCGACCACCGCCGCACCACCGTGACCTCCTAGCGATCAGAACTCATGCATGGCCTCCACCATCTTATTGCAGGCTCTCGATTCTCGCTCTCCTTAACTTCCTTGGTAGCAACGTCTAAACGGCCTTGTCCTCGACTGCCCCTTGCGAATGTGAGCATCAAGCGCCCAACTCTCCAGTTGCTCTGATTATTCCTTAGTATAATCAAGTCCCTCCATGAGACTCATTGATACTTGCAATCTGACTACTCCCTCGGTGGTACACATCTCCCATATGCCGACCAAGGCTTTCATCTGATGCAAGCTTCGATGCATATACACGGAAGACCCTTTGCGATCGTGGCATTCCTCGAATCCATAGCCCTTCTTGTCGTTGCATTATTCACAAGTGGAGCTCCCAGCCTCCCGATCATTCACGATCACATCCCCTCCATGGGACTCACTAGTACTTGCACTTGGACTTCTTCCTGGTATACAACTCTCATATCGATGACTAAGGCTTTCATCCAATACAAGCTTGATGTACACACGAAGACCCTGCAGACTACGACATTCACTCCTTGAATCGATAGCCCTTCTTCTTGTTGTGTTGTACACCAAAGTGGAGCTCCCAGTAACTCCTGATCATACCTCCGCATGATCTTGTCCCTCACGGGACAAGATTGCCTGTATTGCATTGTCACGAACTATTTCACCACGATCCGCTGCACCATGTCACCTCCGGGTGACATCTCCATTGCATACAGATTCTCGTGTGATGAACTCGGACTACGACCTCCACGTGCGGCCTCTGCTAACACATCGTAGGGCCTCCGCCATCTTCGATTTTTAGTTCGCTCCATTGGCAATTCCCCTTCGCCCACCCACTCGGGTCATACCTGGACGAAGCATAGCTCTAGGATAGTCCATCGCCTAAGAGCTCCTGAAGTCCTCTGACTTCGCTAGAGTTGGTGCACCATTGTTTGGATCTTGGGCCTCTATCCCCTACCAGCACAATCTTGCTATGCACCTCTTGTTCGACAACCGAACGGCAACACTGTGGCAAATTCTTTAAGAGTACATGCCTCACGTCCTCTTGCCCCGTACTAAGGTCTCATGATCCCAACTTTGCCTCCGCAAGTTGAATCACCTTAGTTACTCCATCAAATGCATCTCTAAGGTAGCTTGCATGTGTCTTGAAGCTCCCTTCATCTTTAGCACCATGCAAAATAAGTCTCCCATTGGAGAACCCATAGAACGACATGATCCCACTCTTACCTCTACAAGAGTTAATGTCCTTGACCTCTGTCTAAGGAAAGCTCCGTGCCTTCGCTCCATGTTTCAGTTTCTATGTCGACTCCCTTCATGCAGCTTGGATACTTCACCGAGTTCCACCCAAGTCGCTTTGCTCTTCGATTTGCATTGAGTTGATAGTGGCCCTCACGTCCACCATTCCACGGGTCAGCCCTCTATTGAGTTCGATTTCTACATCGACTCTAAGTGTGTCTTCATATGATGTTGCCTTGGATTGCTCCCCCACCTGATCTCGAATTGCATCCACCAATGCATTACCTCCTTCGAGATCATGCGATAACTCTTCGTCGCTCACTCGGTCCGTTAAGCTTTGTGGAGATATCGCTTTGAGGAACTCTTCCTCAATATGTGCAGTTCGTTGCACATGATTCTCCCACTAGAGAACTAGGACTTATCCCTCCTGGATATCTGTCCAGTTGGAGCAACTTTTCTCTTTACATACTTCCCACTAGAAGTTTCGGAGACCACCATCCCCTTTGGACTACTCCATCTTGCTGAACATGTGCCTTGTTCTGCCCCTGCAAATGTACTTGCTAGATTGCGACCCTTCTCCAATACAGTCTCCACTGCACCCTTCAAGGTCTAGCAACATGCTGAACTTGTTACACATTTCAGCCGCCTATGGATATATCATTTCCATGTCGAAGAGAAAGTTTTGATGCTTCATGTCGTCAAGTTCCAATCGCGCCTTGGGATGGCCACGAACACTCCGTCATCCATGTACAAGCCCTTGCATGAGTTCCGAATCGTTCGATTTAGCAATTCCCCTCACCTCTGTGAGCTTTGCACAACTCTTTCGGTCATTACACAACACTTCCCACATTGCATGGTCTCATCTTTTACCAAGTGCCCCGCTTTGCTTTAAGCACCGTCAAGTTTGGTTGCCAACGTTGAGCTATAGCTCAAACTCAACCATCCCAATCTTTGTGTGCTATGCATTCTTCTTCCCTTGCTTGTCTTCGTAGTGCTTCTCGCGCAAAGGGGTTGGTCATTCCTCTGAATGCCAAACCTGGATGCTCACTCCTCTAAGCAACTCATTTCTCTACATCTCAATGTCCGTTTACCCCAAACGGTTGCGCGTGTTGGCTGTCCTCCACACAGCCTAGCTAGGTCCCCCATGTTTGTATGACAAGTGTTTCTACGTGTGCTTGTCCCGCTCTGATATCACATTATCACGGGCTTAGCTGATTTTGCCTAACATATCAGTGTACTGTATACTTGTCCATATGATGGAGGCGACTAATCTCATACTTGTGCATAGAGACACTAAGGATACAGTATAGGTGCTCGTTGGATAATAAGTTCACTGATTGATCCGCTTATAAAATGTTGTATAGTTAATGATACCTAATGTTAAACAACGATTCCAGTCACGGGCTTAGCTGATTTTGCCTAAGCCGTGCGGCACCCATGCGTGTCCGTCTGCAAAGGTCAACCCTCCCGAGATCTCCTAAAGTCCTATAGACTTACAAAAAGAGAAAACGGGTCTTAAGAAGCAATTCCCAAGGGATCCACAAGCAACTGCTCAAGCAAACACTTTATAAAGTCAAAATACAAATTACACCCATGGACAATACAAACTCAGAGTGGTTGCACACAAAGGATAATGGTCCATTACAGATCGAAGTCCCCACAAGTGCTTATAAGACACATTTGTATTTACAAGCCAAACTTGACCATAAAGCAAATCAAACTAGGGCTGCTAAGCCTACTGCAAGCCCGCTTCTTGTTGTATAAGATATGTACCTAAATCGAAAGACATAGACTAACACAAGCATTTCATCGAACACCTTGTTTACATTGTTGTCCGTGACAATAGTCTTAATTGTTTAAGTACTCCTTTTTTTAACGTCAGGCTTATAGGTCTGGAAAGTTTCAGATCTAATATAATCGGTTATCGATCCTTGAGATATTAGTTGGATGAGGGATTATAGATACATGATAACAAACAAACAAGTCTAATGGATTCGATCCTCTTGTATCATTTGGGGACTATGACACAATAGCCTAGTACGTCTATAGTTGATGAGTCGAGTGAATTATAGGGATAATAATTCATTATATCAATAGGAGTTCTGATGGGAGTGACTTACGGTTAGCTTGGTATCGAGCGTAGAGGGTCATACACATATGGTGAATGCTTCAACGAATAAAGGATTGGATAGAGATATAATTAGCTCTTATTCTCATTAGATGAGATCCTACACTAATGGGCTTCTTGCACAAGATCAATTAGAGGCCAAAGAAAATTATTGGATACAGATCCAATAATTCAAGATTTAGTGGGTAATTAAATGAAGATCCAATACCCACTAAGGCGGGACTAGGGTTTTTGATGGTTCTTCATAAATAGGATGGGAGCCACATAGATGATAGGCTGCATCTTTGAGCGCCCCCTCATATTCTCCTTCCTCCTTTTGTGCAAGAGTTACGAGACTTGGGATTGTGATTGGAGGAATATCGCTACAGCGATCAATCGTGTGGATACTGCTAGAGAGGAGGATACTTGACCTACTTCATCCTCTTTATCCGGATCTAGACAGGGATATACGATCTCCCTAGATAACTAATCTCTAGTTTTTTTTATTTTGTAATTTTTTTCTCACGATCCAATCTTTTGCAATCTACGTGAGTTTTTGATCTTTTACTGCGCATGTGATGCTTTTTCTGAGGTTTCCAACAATTGGGACCAGTGAGGCGGTTGACAATAAGTATGCCATGAAGGAGGTTTGCGAGCGACATATTTTTGATAAACAAGATATAACATAAATAAATAACATATAAATTTTGTGAAAAAACTAATTAAGATATAAACTTATATCTTAATGTACTCATATTATATTTTTAATGAATCACACGACACTATCGACACTTGAAACGAAAGTTTCCAACAGACTTATAGTACGGATCAAGAGCGTCTTAGTGCAACCTCAAGTGACTTGACCAATTACATTAAGCTCAAAATATAAATAACTCTTGTCAATCATAACTCAGTGTGATTTTCGTTATTTTTGGCCTCCGAATCGTCATGGTCTCAATTGCTCGACTAACAATGAAGTTTAGTTAAGTCATCACCATCGTTATAAGATATGCTATTGACTGCTTGACAAAATCATACAATGTCCTCAGGTCACCAGTGACATCTTTATGTTATAGGCATGAACTCGATCATGTAGATAGGTGAGCCTCGAATGACTCGACCAACTCAACCTATGTCGTGATTCAATTTATTCCTATAACAATAGAAGATCACGTTGGTCAATCGTATTATCTCACGCTCACTGACTTAATATTATCATAGAAGGGATTTTGTTTTATACCAATCTCCTAATATATCGTGTCGCACACATATATATTTAATATATATATATATACATCGCTTATATATATATAGTGTATAACACATCACATATGCAAGTCACACTGGATGATCATGAGCCGTCACCAAATGTGATTAGGCCCAAGCCAATGGGCCTAACCACTCACAATATGATCTATTTATGCATTGACGCTTCTTTATGCCTTGTGATCGTTGATCTCATCATCATCGATACCGTCATATCCTCGTCGCATCACCATGCATCGTGATCTCCCGCCACGACAACGTGGATCCCATTTTCATCTTCATTCTCCCGCCACACCTCTCATAATTACAAACTAATCACAGGCACAAACGAGAAAAACAAAGACTCATAATCATCCATCCATGATAATAAACGAAAAAAAGACTCGTAGACTCTAATAATAATAATAATAATAATAATAATAATAATAATCACAATACATGACTCACGATCATCCATCCACATCATACATCACATGTAGGATTAATAGATATATAATAATTAATTAAATTATTTAATTAATTATTTTTTGAAAATTAGGGCATGTTATGAATTTTTAAAATTTTCAAGAGTAATTTTAGAATTCTGGGCAAAAGGATAGACTTTAAAATTTTCAAAATTATTAAGGATGTCTTCAAAATTTTAGCAGAGGACCGACCTCTAAATTTCTTAAATTCTCAAGGGTATAATAATTCTTTTGCCAGAGAAATGAAAACCTTAACCCTTTGCCCCTTCCAGCGATAGCGCTGCGCATTGTCATCGGTCGCCTCTGCCCGATTTTTCTGCCCTTGGGTGCCTGTCCCTACTAGCGAGCGTCGTCGCAGCGGACGATGCCTCTGCTTGCAAGCGCATCCACGGACATTGCCCCTGTAGCCGACAGTCCTGTCCAAGGATGACTGCCCCTAGCGGCCACGAGCGACTACCCCCTTCGTCTCTGCCTTCGTTGTGAAAACGCAGCAAGAACGCATAGAACAATTCTACACGATTCAATCTCATCACACGCATTTTAAAACTAATCTTTTACACGAATAACCTTGGCTCTGATATCACTATTGGGAAACTAAGCGAAAACATTACATGTGCATCGAAAAATCACAATAGAACAATTTTCCCATGTAGATCAAATCATCGTGCAAAAGATTAGATCGTGAGAAAAAGACGTAAAACCAAAAACAGCATCATGTGAGATATTGTTTACTTAAGGAGATCGTATATTCTTGTTTTTTCAATTCTGGATGGAGAGGATGAAAGAGGTTAAACATCCTACTCTTTAATGGTATCCACACGATAGATTGTTACAGCGATACTTCTCTAATCGTAATCCCAAGTCTCGCAATTCTTACGCAGAGGGAGAAAGAAAAATAGGAAAGGGTGACCAGATACAGTCTATCATCTTATATATCGCCCCTCTCTTTTATTTACAGAGAGTCACCGAAAATAATGATGTCAAAATAACAAAGAGCATAAGCAAAACAAGGTATTTTATTTTTTAAAAAAAGATAAGAGTCCATCTTAATAACAAAAAAAAAAAAACATAGGTTTACTAAAACCATGATTTTCATCCCAGGATGTCATTGGATATTGAGCATGATTTTGACACGGGAAACCTTATAATTTCTGATGGAGGCCGCAAACATGTAAACCATGCCTCGCAAGCATGCTGGTAATACAGGCTAGGTCCCCAACTCTAAGGTTCCCTAATACACGAAATAAAAAAGAATCAAACTAATGCATCCAGTCGACCCCTACTTTCCCCAAGTATACTAGCAAAAACCAAAGGCTAACAAACTGTTATGCCAGATATGCCTCTATTTAATTGTTCGGAAAAAACAAATAAAATAAACATGCATCGTATGTAGTAGGCTCTATCACCCACATCTCCTGTTATATATGATGCCCACATCTCCTGTTATATATGATGCGAAGAAGAAGAAGAAGAAGAAGAATCAAACAAATTAATATCATGGAAGCCAAAGAAAGAAGAATTTTGCTAAAGACTTCATGGATCAAAACAACTGTAGAAAAATCCTACCTCTTTCTATCAAGAGGTTTATCAATTTGGAACAGATTTGATCGCGAGACCATGAAGGGAGGAAAACATCCCGCAATAGAAGGGCATGATGTCAAAGCTTTTTCCTTCAGAGTCAGACGATCCTACTCCGTTGGTTTTCCTTCTCTTCTGATCCCCAAGAAACGTACTCTCTTTTGTCACAAAATTTCAACGGGAAACACCCCAAGAAACTGGCATGGCATGCAAGAACATCTCTTGGGACAACGCTACTAAAATCCCTGTACACAAATAGGGATCTGACGCATGTCTATGTTATTTACTTCATAAAATTAAAGAACTAGCAATGACTTGAGGAATCTTCAGATTCTGCCGCATGCCGCACATGAACAGAATCCAAAGCATCCACAGTCGTCGCCCAAAAGAACCTGTGTTTGAGAATGCCTAGGTTGATTGATCTAACTCGAATGCACACGCAACAAAAAGGCGCCCTCTCAAATGTGAGTAGCAAAGCATATTAGGGTTTCCCATCACCACCTCTGACTCAAGATTTTATAGAGGCTTCAATTTTGTCAAAACTCAATAGTTCAAAGTCCAATCCAAACGCAAGACTGGGAGTACATTAAATTCATTATTTTCCAAAACCCCTGCCACAAGCTCAACACCTACTTGACCATCATCAACCCAATTGCGCCTGAAACAAAAACGATCACGCCGTTGCATCGGATCACAAACCCTGTTGCACTCCGTTTAGATAAAAAAGGAAGAAGTGGGTACTACGTTCAAGAACCACCAACTTTTCGAAGGCATTTGCCTCATAAGATTATACCTTCCCAAGAAAAAGTCATACATGGGCCAAAAATATATGGAAATTCATCAACAATTATTTGATCTTTAACCACCAAATCTCATGACCCAGAATTTTTTTTAATTAATTAATCTTTCACTGCCAAATCTGATCACGAAAACGAAAGTATTCTTTCGCCGCCAAATTTGACCATTGAAAAGAGTAAATTAATCTTTCACCGCCAAATAAGATCGTCATAGAAAACAGCCAGCCAGCTCCACGGCACAGAAAAAACGACAGATCAAAGCGACGAAAGGAAATCCAAAAGAATAAGCCAAGAAGAGGAGGAAGAAGAAAAGAAGAACCACCAGGTAGGTAGGTAGGTACCTGAAGAATGTCCAACTCAGAATCATCCACGATCTCCCCCGATATTACCACCATGGACGTGCTCCGCCTGTGCCCTCCTCCGTATGTACGGCCACGCCTGCCGTAACCACTCGACGAAACGCTGAGTCTCGCCGGCGAGTCCATTCCCGGAATGCCGATCGGAACTACAGTAGCCAAGCGACGCGTCGACGTCCCTCCGCGCGGTAAACCCTCGGCCGACCGTTAAAGAACGCTCAAAGACCGCCGGAATCGAAAGTGTTTCCTTCGGATCTAAGGGCGACCCAACCTCCGGCGGCAATCCAGGGCCTCAAGGATGATGCCGCCATCGGGAGGGGCGGATCCTGGCGGTGGAAGGAAGCGGTGGCGTCAAGAAAACGTAGCGAGAGGGCACGCTGAGGATAGACCAAGTTTTGGCGGGCGTAACCAATTTATTCGCCACTCGAGACCCCTTTCGTCGCCGACTCATTGCACGCATCTTCACGACGCTCATCGGGATATTATACGAGTCTCAAAGCAACTCTACGAGATCATTAAAAGGAGGACCCGATATAAAACACCCGTCTGGGCTCGCGTCTAATCACGAGTCACAGTAGTGGAGACACGTCACCGTATCGTTGTCAAAACAAGATGGAAGTCCTCGTGTTATATATCTCCAAGAAAGCGTGTGCGTTCCATGAATGGCACGATGTCGTCACCTGAGCAATGCCCAAAACGGAAGTTAGTTCGAAAGGAAATATATATATATATATATATATATATATATATATATATATATATATATATGCAGTATACGGGCTATCTTATCTGATCATTATCCCTAGTGACGATAAAATGAAGGGTCATAAATAAGTTACAAAGAGAGAAATTAACCTTACAGTTGCAATTTTTTACCTACTTAATAAATGGAAAATGGAGAATAATACTGTGTTAGCAATTTTGAAGCTCTTACCGGTCGTTCATCAGAACAGTATGGATATCGAGTGATCTAAATGTATCAACTTTTACCTTAAAGAAAAAAACTTAAAACGCTTCTGTGAAGTCCATGTAAGTTATCGACATGACAACCTCCAAGCCTACTGCAAAGCACCAAAAGAAAACCTCAGCGTCTGATTTCTCCTTCGCTTGCACAATACATAATGTCAAGTTACACGTACACGAATTTAGTTTTATTTTATTTGCAAAGAAACACTGTTAGATTTGTGCCTTCAGACTTGCACACTTTAGTTTTGAACATATACGAGAAATCACAAACCGGAGCATGATAAAAGAGATGGGGGTGTTGACTCTTTCATTCTCCTCACATCAAGCAAATGATCTGCCAACTGCCTAATCTTCCTCAGTTTTGGGCGGACCCTTCCACTTGAAATTGTCTGCATAGGATTTGATCTGCACAACAAAAAAAAAAAATCAGCAAAAGATGATGCATCGCAAACTTTAACAACACAAGGGGTGCTTCATTTAAATTTTGATGTTTGACAAATTCAAGTGGCAAAGCAAGCAAAACATATGAATATATCTTTCCACATGAAATGAGCAACTTCACAACATCGGCAGTCCGACAATGCAATCCCCGCAATTTTTTAATATATATATATATAGAACAAAATGAATGAATGTTCAACACCTCTGTTTGTTCACAAAAGAATTATGGCAAGAAATTGCTTTATTTTCCTCAATAATAGAATCTTTGCTGCATTGCCAACCAATATTTATAGTGTATACATTGATAATATGTTATACAACAGCACAAGCAAACAACTGGCCTGCACTTGTAATTCATGCATCTAACTACTACCAACTAAGTAGTCTTCAAATGGCCTCTTATTCAAACTCTTTGGGGACTCAAAAGTTCATAACATTTGACTCTGTAAAACAGCAAGCCTGGACCTCAAACAACTGGGGCTAACATGTAACCTGAGATTTGTTCAGTATCCCTTTGCCTAAAGGGCCTAAAAAGGTTGTTTTCTATTAGACTCATCCAAAAATGCATCCTACTTTCCCATTAACATCAACGAAATAACTTCCATTTATTACAACTGAAAGTCTAAAATGCCATTATTAGCATGAAAAAGCAACTGCTGGCTTTCTTGATGAGGTACACTTTTCCTTTTGCCTTGTACCAAATTCTATGAGTTAAAACATAAATTACATTTATAAATTATAACATCTAACAAAATGTATATCTCAACTATATCAACAGGCCATCTGACTCAAATCACATGACAATTTTTCTTTATGCTTCACACATACACCAAGCATGTGAAAAGACTAATTATGAATGACACCTTTCCATTTATAGATCATTCAAGCTCAGAATTTATTTTAATTGTCATATACATGACTTCTCATGAACTTCATGCCAACCGTGTCATATGGGGTGGTTCACCTGGTGCACTGCCATGAAGCACAAGCTCATGTTGATTATTAAAAATTAGATTCTCAATCCAAAAACACCAACATGGAATATGTGACGCAAGGGCATGTGCCATGTAGCTTGGCTTTATCTTGCAAGATTAGGAAAAGAGAAAATTGGCAATATCCAAAACAAGCAGAAGTATTGGTATGAAAAATGCACGTTGAGTAGATTGTGAACAAAATGAATAGAGCAACTCACAATTATCTCAACAGAAAGAGAGAAAAAACCTTCCACAAAGTGGTCTTTGCATATAAAACATTAGAAAATAACAATCTAGAATATCTTTAGCAGCATTAATTTGTTTGACCAATAGTGTATGCTTGAAGAAGAATAACAAACCTTCAGGAGAGGAGTATGACGCTGCTTTACCTGCACAAAAGATTGAGGAAACATCACATGTTTATATAGTCAAATAATCCTACTAAATCCATTGTAACCACAAACAATAAGAGAACTAAAATCCAAAAAAACTCGAAAGAGGTTTCCACTTGCAAATGGTTGTCCAAAATCCTATCACAATAATCTACTATTTCAAAAAATTATTAATGCAAGCACTGAGCTGTACATTTGTAGGAGTCATGCAAAGCTTTTTTTTATCAAGACAATGCAGCCTCAGTATTGCTTCTGTTACCCATCTACCACTCCCATTAATCTATCACACATTTTTATATTTATCAACTTCTTGTTACTTAACGACTAAATGTGCCATTAAGATTAAGTTTAAACTTAGAATTAAGCAAATACTTTACCTATGACCAAACTCTACTGCCATGTTTTGATTATCTGAAATCAATTACATTTTCTGACTTAGTATTTAATAACATATTTTCAATATTTAATACTCTCCAATATATAGTATGTAACTAGCCTAAAACAACTGGCGTGTCAGTTAATTGTGTCATTTCACTATATAACTCTAATATCATTTTGCTCCAGTTTATGTTTAAAATTCACATAAAATAAAGTGGGCAAGCCTCAAATAACAGTCCCTTTCTTGATCTTCTACCATTCTTCCCTTAAAAAGGCTTTATAAACATAAATCCAGTTCCTAGCAAGAGACTATTTTGAACACCAAATCTATGAACAAATATTTCTTCCTTATTTCTCCTTTTTTTTCTTTCCTTTCTTTCTTTTCATTCTTCTTCGTGACTAACCTTCCCATTTGATATCTGCCCACCACCATCATTGTAACACCCTTCCACCTCAGACCTCAAGTTTGCTGCTGCTGGCCAAAGGTTCTGGCAATCTCCACCCGGTCATTTGGTCAATGCCACCTACGGCATGGCCTACATGCCTCTGGACCATCATCTCACCAATTTTCTCGACACTACTAGAAACACTGGCTCCAACTCTTCCACATCTACAACATTCTCCATGGGTCTAACACCACCATCATTGTCATGTTCATGCCAATGTGCTAGATTCGATGTCGTCTTAGACCACGACCCCCTCTATGGCACCACTCATGCACTCTCCCCATCTACCCACCCTCCTTGCTACTGGCTTGGTTGCCCTAGCTTGTAGGCATACTTAACCTCAGTACTGATTGCTAAGGGCAGAATTAGACATAGAGAACTGCTTTATCATATGGGAAACCTACTTGACTTCCCCAATGAGGAAGAGGATGCACGTAGCACCTTTGCAATGGCAATGATGAGAGGAATTTCCACCCATCAACAAAAGCAATTGGTTGTTAAAACCCCATCTATTACTGTTTGAAAGTATTCTCCTTAGTAAATAACAAAGTGGGGTATAATATTGCTACAGGCATTTCAACTCTAATTAATCAAAGACTAAAACTGAGCAGCCCATACCACAAAATCCCATCCATACTTCTCAGCGAATGCTTTTGCAGCTTCTTCACTGTCAAAAGCTAGAGCTGCATCGCCTACATTTGCATAGGGATCCCCAGTGGATGTCCAGCCCATCAATGGATTCTCCCACCTAGAAGGCATAAGATGTCAGGATAAACAAGCAATCACTCAATTCCCAATCATCCCTGCTTTAATCTACTATGTCATATATGAAGTTTGAACAGCCACCAATCAACAAAAGGATGTGTGATAAGTCATCAAGAAGAAATTCAATAACAAATAGCTTTAGTATGAAGAATACATTTACAATTCCAGATCTTAACAATTAAAAATTAGGTTAAAATCCTCCACGTATGTCATTCTGAAGATTAAAAAAATGAATTTGCTGGTTGCACTGAGAGACCATAAACAATATTATTTTAGCTTGAGTTCTGACAGTTCAAATATTTATACTCTACAGATTTACAAATATTACCGGCATTCTGAAACAAAAAATTTCAATGAGTTATTCAACCTATGTTGTCAATGCTATATGCATACGTTCTCCAACTTTACAAGACAACTCATCTGTTAATAATATCCTCAATCAGACTCGAATTATTAGTAATATCAAGTTATTGAATCCTAGTAACAAATACTGATCAGACCAGTAAATACTAAATACCAATGGGTAAATTAATAAAATAATATTAAATTTTATATAGTGTTACTAAATATTAGTAACAAAAACTTATCAGATCGGTAAATCGGTAAACTAATTAGATAATATAGTAAATTGGTAAACTAATTAAATAGTATTAAAAATCATATAGTAATGATATTTGACAGAAATCTGTGCTACATCAGCCTACCAATACCCAGTTGAACCGGTATGTAGGCAGGTGGTGCAGCATATGTTTCAATTCCTTTGGGTGCACATGCATAGTGCTGGCAAGGTTCAGAAGTAAAGATTCCAAATTTGGTTTGAATTCATATCAAGGTTGAGAAGGAGATATATGGCAAACCCTATAATGCTCACAGCACTTGTGTTTTATTGCTCATTGTAAATCAAAACTGTGAAAGGCTTGTAAGGATGCCAATTTAACACCAACTTGTTAGAGTAGTTAAGAGATAAGATATTGTTTACAAAAAAAGTACCAAAAAAAAAAGGATTAATAAAATGGAAAAAGAATCAATCATATGGAATTTAGACTGTTATTGGAATATATATTACTTTAAAAATCACAAGAAAAGAGAACATGTTTAACATAGTTCATGAAGAATAACTTTTGGAAATAAGGTAATGGATCTAGGTGCATTCTATATGTCTTATGTACTTGACAAACACAGCATAAATGTAAAAATGGTGCATGTACAAGTGCCACCTCTTGTCTTAGCCTTGTTAGATATGATTAGCCAGCAAAAGCACAATCAAATATGACATCACAGCTCGTGTTTCATATCTTCAGCCAATATTTTACAAGCTAAAACAAAACCACTGGCTATTGAAGCAGAAATTTAGAAATGAGACTATAGAAACAAACACTAATCATATTACACATTTTTCATGTCAATTTGTAAGTTAAGATGGAGTCATTTTCATGACGACTATATGAAACCAGCATATTATGTAACAGAAAACTCAGATGCTCTGCTAGACAAAGCAGTTGAGTGATGCCCATCCTCATCCCATCTTTTTATAATAACAAAAGTAATCAAATGAACGAAGAACTGGAGAATCATACTTTTGGGTCGACACAAAGTTGATTTTCCACTTTCCAACTTTTCCAGAACCTTGCTGAGTTGCGGTCCGAGCTGGTGAATATATTATGACCTGTATATCAGCGCATAAATAAGTGCAGACAAAGAAACACAAACCAATGGATGAAGTACGAAAGAAAAAAAAAAAATCTAAGCAGCCAACCAATGAGGTCAAAACAGCAGATTACATTCGGAAACTGTTCGAAACAACTTAAATGGCTATTGTCTTATAGTCTTTATAAATCCAATTCAACATTCTCCTTCAGAAACCGCTTTGCACTAATATCATACAACTGCATATTCTTTTCCCACAGCGACAAGATGAAGAATATCGGGCGCAGAATCAAATAAAATGCGCTATCTAACGAATCGAAAACAAAGTAAGTAAAACCCTAATTGCCAAAGGCCGGAAATTGAACATCATGTTGCTTAAAGTAGATTTACCTACAAATTCCTTAATATACCAACCGATGAATGAAGATCTGAGGAATAAAGCAATTAAAAGAAGGCGAAAGAATCGAGTGAGAGGGGTACCCGGCGCCGGAGGTGTTCTTGAGGGACGCCAGAAACGGTTCCTATCTCGCCGGGCCTGAGCTCGACGAGGGAGTCCGAGGCAAGCGATCTCGTCTGAGCGAGGGAAACGAAGCGCGCATGAGCGAGGCGAGCAATTGAGATGCTTTGACGCCGGAGAGGAGCAGCCATCTCCGCCTCAACGCCGTCGGGAGAGAGAGAGAGAGAGAAAAGGTTCGCTGCGGTCGGTGCTTTACGTTTGCAATTAGGGCCGTGTTTCCACCATCGTATTTTGAGCCCATTAATTTGGGCCGTCTGTTGGATGGGAAATCAGGGTTCGGTTTCCATGCGGATCGGATTTTGTAATGTTGGGAACTAATCGATCCGATCAACTCACACCTTTTTGTGCTATCGGGATGATCAGAATTCCATGATCTCCAAATAGCTTGCCTTAATAAGGAAGTAATCAAACAATAATTGCCAGCCCCCACTATTTTCTACTTAATTCGATTGGTGGTTTGTAACAGCAATCATCACATAGTACTTTACTACTGCATTAGTTAGCTATTGTCTCCCTTTGGGGAGGGAGTATAGGAATTCACCATGGTTCCCTTTTAATACGGCTGCAACTCGAAAAGAAGCATCACCATCATTGTTCTTTGCTGCCATAACAAGATAGAGCAATGCATACATAGTCTTTCCTTGGAAAAAGTAAAAGACTTCAAGCAATGAACAGTGTCATTGATGATGATGCTCCTCCATGAATGGATCACTTCATCCTCAAAGTTGTAAATTTTCTTCAATTTAAATGACCAACAACTACTGAGGAAGGTTGTTTTGAGTTGGTGGGAACTGATGCTCCATATACGCATCGGTAAGAGAGTGCAACCACACTCCTCTCCATGACAGATGGAAGTCTGAATGCACCAGCAACCATCATGCAGCTGCAGCCTTTTTGTTTTCTTTCTCCTGTGGCTTTTGCTAGGGGAGTGCGTGTCCTCTCCAATCAATTATTGAAAGAATCCAAGGCTGATAGATAGGGGCATCATCTATATATTTTGAGGGTTGGGCACTTCCTGGTGGTTGGTTGGTACGTGGGTGGGTGGGTGCCTTCCAAGTTTCCAATATCTGCACTGTATTATTTATTTATTATTCCCTCTGCCCTCAGATTAATTTTCCTCATGTTTTTTTTTTTTTTTTTTGCCTCAAGAGTTGAGCAGATCTGTAAAACTAGTTTCATGCTATAAAGTGGGCAATCATATGACCACATTTATGAGCAGTTAATTACTACTGTATCGTTAAAAAATAATAATAATAAAAATAAATCATTCTTCGACCTCAAGTGAGATTTGGTTGATGTTTTCCTGTGAACAACTAGTTTCACCACCTTCGATTCAAGCAACCAGAAAAAGTAGCAATTCACAAGCACTGTTCATAAGAATCTGAAAGTGTTTTTTTGCCAGCATCAGATGAGGGAGGCATTAGCACAGAAAAGGGCTCCTGGAATTTGAATGAAGCATTCCGACTCAATATGTTTGTTCCCGAGTAAGAAAGTTTTACAAGCAGAAACAGTAGTTTCTTTTTAAGAGCATGCATATCTTTCATGAAACATAAGACACGGCAGAACACATATTGTTATGGTCGATATTGCATCAAGAGGAGAGGAGAGGAGAGGAGAGGAGAGAACAAGAAAAAGGACACCACTCATACAGGGATGAACCAGTAGGATAGCAGACGAAAAGATTGGAATTTGATTTGATCACGCCGCAGATGCTTCTGCGCAGGCTGTTGCCTCGCATGAAATCTTCTCTTCCCCGTTCTCGAGTTGGCTGTAGTTTCCCTTCTCTTTGAAAAGCTGGATGTGGTGGTGCTTGCAGTAGAGCCTTCCCTCATGTGCAATGTAGTTCGAAGGGCTGATGACACATCCGCCACGGCAACATTTGAAGCAGCTCTTGTGGTATGCAGTGCCGTTAACCGTGACCTACAACAACAGAGACTTGAATCGATTCTTTCATGGCTGCAAGAAGCCAAAATGGTCCAAAAAATCTCTAGTGTTGCCATGCTTGCTATAATGAACTAGAAAACCGGTGCATAATTTGAAACTATTGGAATTAGGTGAATGCAATCTAAAGTAGGCAAATCAGGATGATCCCAAACTGTTTTCCTTTTTATGGATTAGCCAGCCCGATCAGATTCATTCCAATGGTCAGGAAAAGTATGAACAACAACATGCGATAAGGATTTTTTTTTCTCTACCCCAAAGATGACTTTGATAAGTGTTCGAGTGTTGGAATTTGCAATGTGATGTGTAAGCAATGAAGACTGGGGTTTGTCAGTGGTAAACTCAAATTGAATGAAATTACTTACCCTTTCGATCGGATAAACAGTCTTCTTGCATCCAACACACTTCTCTCTGGTGCCAGCAAAAGCACTTGAAACCTTGCTTGCATTCTGCTGCACCGCATGTTCCAGTTAATTTTAAAAATTTATATGCAAGTATAGACAAACAACAGCCTCTGAAAAGAAGAAAAAAGCTGAATTTATAAGGAAATAGGTTTAGGAATTGTTGGATTATTATTATTATTATTATTATTATTATTATTATTATTATTATTATTATTATTATTTATCCTATACAATTGAACACCGTATGAACTTGAAGAACAACACTAATGGATCAATTTTTACCTCGTTCTCGACATGTTTTTCCGGTTTGACAATCTTTGGTGTCCCTGAAACAGAGAAGGATGAACCACCATTTTTTATGTAACACAGCAGCAAGTATGTTGAATTAATTACCTTCAAAGCTTTTGTCCAGGCTGCCGGTCATCTTGAAAAGCTGATCAAAATGAGGTCTGCAGTACAGCACCCCCTCGAAGGAGTTGTAGTTTCCCAGCTGGAATGAGACAGACAATAGCAGCAGAGTCATGAAGAAAGATGTTGCTCTCGAGCTATAGAGATGTGCATGCGTCTTGAGCAGCGATTTCAAGTTTCTATTGCCGCAAATGCAGATGAATCTTGGTTGGAAGATCCCAAGATTATTATGTACATAATATTGCTTAAAGATCTGGACCGTCCAGGATCAAGGAACTCATAGACTTGAAGAGTGCAATCCGAACCAATTCTTTTAAGAGCAAATCACTCGTCGAAGGATGATGGAATAGATGAAGCAAATGTCACACCCATCTTGATTGGCAAAGTTCTCGAAAGCAATTGGTGTATGAGACACTGAATCGGAAATGAATCGTCAGAGAATGGTTTCTGAAGCTTAACGAACGAGAGAGAGCGAGTCTTGAAGATGATCAAACCACAACCTTCTCATGAAATGGAACAAGAACAGCAGCTGAAGGTTGATCTTATGTTCTTCTTCTAACACGAGAAACAGGGTAGGCGAAAGAGAGAAAGAAGGAGCACCTTCAAGGTCCCCTTGCAGTGATGGCATCTGAAGCAAGCCTTGTGGTAGATCCGGTTGTCGGCGGTGAGCTTGTCGACCAGGTACGCCGTCTTGTCGCACGCCGTGCACTTAGTCGTCGTCCCCTGGAAGGCCATGGCTGTTCTCCCAGTCACCACCTGTTCAAGTGTTACCGCCGAACTCCCTCAGGCGTCGGCAGCGCCCGGAGAGAGAGGGGGGAGGAGGAAAGGAGGGAAGAGGTCCGCTGCAGACAATTACGGTGGAGGCAAGCAAATAAAGGAAGGGGAGTAATGATGAAGATCCATGGGGAGACAGGTAAGAGCTGCAAGGAAGCGACAGGTTTGTCGCCGAGCTTAATGCATGCACGAAACAATGCGGTGGTCGGGATAACTATTATTTGCAGCAACGTTTTCGCCCATTGCTTGCTGCTGTTAATCTGCTCTATTTATTTAGACGAGCGAGATAAAAAAAAAAATAATACTAACAATAATAAAAAATAATTAATGCAAGCCCAGCCCAGCTGGAAGCAAAGATGAGAATGGACGAATAGCGGCGGATCCCTGTTGTTTGACACAGAGCAGGAGATGAACGAAACCTGCGTTACTTCTTTGCCTTCACCGAACTGCCACTTCTAAATCACTACTCTCACCACAGCTTTAATTTTGGGAGGCAAAACGAACAATTAAAAAAAAAAAAGTCCCGAGCAGGTGAAGAAGAGGCACCACCCTAATAAAGAAGCTTCACGTAATCTGAATTAGTTGACGGGTCCAAGTCATGCTTTTAGACTTATGCTTCTAATAAACCGATTAGTAATAAAAAAATATATTGGTAGTAGTAGTAGTCGTTAGGGGCCAGCAATACTGCTTCTAACTGTTTCTTTCTTTCTTTCTTTCTTTCTTTCTTTCTTTCTTTCGTAAAGGGAAGGGGATGGGCCCTGCAAATTATGAGTGCACGAGAAGGACAATGCCAGCTACTTTCGACTCGTAAAACTCCAGATAGAAGACGCTGGGTGATGATGGCACTGCAGCTGTTGTTTCTTTCCTGCGATGGTACCACTCTGCACCATATACACTGTATGTATGTAGCTCATCATCATGTTGTTGTTTCTCTTGCAGTCCGCCGGGCTGTATGTATCATTACTGTTTTGAACTTTACATGCCGAGATCGAGTTGTCGCGCCATGCCGCATTGACATCTAAGGAGTATATATATAGAATAGGATTTGGAGGAGGAAGATGCTAAGGAGTATATATATATATATATATATATATATAAAATAGGATTTGGAGTAGGAAGATGCGAGACGTTCACTGGGCTCGGAGGTATTCTAGTAGTTCAGGGGTTGTTTTATTGTTCCGTGGTCGAGTAACTATAAGAAAAGATCTTCGTCGGGGGAGGACCTCCAACGAGGCCCCTACGATGCCTTTCTGAGTGGTTTTAGTCTGTCGACTGATGCCCTCGAGACAAGTCTAAGGTTCTCACTGCACCTTGTGATCGAGGCATGCCTCAAATGGTGGCAAATCTCCCCTTCCCAGATGGCGCCTAACTCATGGCGCTATCTGGTGGCTTTCCTATGGAAATGCTATGCGTTAGGCATAGTAGCAACCCGAGATTTGTTCATGTCTTGTTTCTGCCTAAGTCAAGGGTAAGCCAGGTATTACTTGATCGCTCGTACTAGATTTCGAGTGGGTGGTGTGGTGTGCCTTCCAGCAATAAGGGCTAGAAGTCACGCTTTTTCTTCATTTCTTATCGTCGAGGTTGGAGCTTCTCGACCGAGTAGACCTCTCGGATGGTGAACAACTCGGTCCCAACGCTTTCGGTCGATGAGACCGAACTGGTCAAGATCCTCCGGGGGATCCTTTCTGCTTCCAAGGGAGTGAAAGACATGAATGAGACATGGTTGGCCGAGGCGGGCCTTAGCCCAGCCCCACGGGGTATGTTTTTCCTATTTGTTCATCATGCTGTGTGTTTTTCTGATTGTACTTTATCATGTAGAAATGTTCAGCATCAGGAAGATAAAGTTCGACGGTGAGGTAGGCAATGGATGGACGGTTCCATCAAGATCCAGTGCTTCTGCCTCTGTGGTAGCCGCTGGCTCCACAGTTGAGAAGCGCGCCATGTCAACAAGTGGTGGAGTCTAAGGAAGCACAGTAGGAGGGGGACTTCCGAGCAGCTCGCAGATGCCTCGGGAGCACCACCAAGGTCCCCGTTGAAAAGGGGAAGGAGCCAGTGGAAAACCGAGGAGGCCCATGAATAAGGGTATACCCTCCGTGAGCTGTAGGAGGTGGAGGACTGTGCGGGGGCCAAGAAGTATTTCGCCACCATCATGATGCAGTTGAAGGCCGCCAAGGGTGAAGATCCTTTGGTATTGAGGTGGTTGGCCATCTCTGGGTGGAGCCAGGTGTAGACGAAGGGTCCATTGTCTGGGGAGTATTTGCGGGAAGCTCTGTACCTTGTCCTGGTGAAGCAAGTGTATGAATGCTCCTCTGAGGAGCTCATGAACAAGGCCAATAGGTCGGTCGTCTAGGTAAGCAACCATTTTCTTTCTTCCCATTCGTCTTATTCTCTCCTGAGCTTTGTTCCCTTTTCTTTGTAGCGGCTTCACTTCGTCAGTGCCCTCATTGATCGGGTCCATGATGCGGGTCGGTTGGTTCGGAGCCAGCACGAGAGAATTCTAGCATTTCGGGCCGCCAACAAAGAACTCAAGCATAGAGACAGTCAGGACTTAGTCACGGCCGTCGAGCTTCGTGTGAATGAGCTGGAGGAGTACGCCAATAAGCTGAGGGCGGAGTTGGAGTCCCTCAAGAGCTAGTGACGAGGTCTGGAGCAAGAAGTCGGGGTCCTACGCTCCATCTTGGATGGGGCTTGGAATGATCAGGTCTGCCTCGAGGGGGACGTACTATCCTTGACCGAGGCAGTGGCAATCCTCAAGGCCGAACTAAAGGTCGAGGGACCGAGGGCGGTGGCCGCCTACAAGGTGTCTCAAGGGTTCGAGTCGGGTCTTGAGAAGATAGGGAGGGTCAACTACGAGTTCGAGTACCGGGTGGCACTTGAACGGCTCCGGGAGAGGCATCCGAAAATAATGATCGAGTAGGACCCATTCACCAAGTGTCCCGACGATGCCAACGTAGAGATGGATCTCAACTAGCTCTTCGATGACAACACCCCCTTGAAGAAGCAGTTGACTTTGTAGCAAATTTTACTTTATATATCTAGCACTTAAGCCATATTTCGTGTTTGTTGCCAAATTGGTTCGGTAGCCTTCTCCTTATTGGAATAAAATTGCTCCCTTTTTTAATGTCTTGCTTTATCTGAACTGCCTCAAACATTGAGTCTTTATTCTATCATTCTAAATATAGAACTTTTTCAAATTTGACACATGCCAAGTCCGAGGGAGTGTCTTCCCCTCCATGTCACTAGAGTGTAAGTTCCGTCTCAGACGACTTGGGTGATGCGATCTGGACCCTCCCATCTTGGGGCAAGTTTTCTGCGGGAGTACTCAAGGTCACTAACTTTGGCCTTCCTGAGGACTAGGTTTCCCATGCCGATTGGTCAGAGTCGGATCCTCCGATTGTAGAGTCAGGCAATTGCCCTTTTGTAGTATAGGGTTTTTAAGTATACCTCGGCTCTACACTCTTCGAGCAGATTGAGGTTCTCTCTTAGGCCTGTTTTTGATGCTTCAGGGGGTGAAGTTCTCGATCCTCAAGTTCATGAAGACCACTTCGAGTGGCAAAACGGTCTCAGTGCTAAAGACTAGACTATAGGGTGACTCCCCCGTAGGGGTCTTCGGCATTGTCTATAGATCCCATAAGACACTTGGGAGCTCCTCGACCCAAGCTGTTAGAGCTCCCGCCACTCGCCTCCTTAGTCCTTCGAGTATGCTTCTATTGGTTACCTTGGCTAATCCGTTGGCCTACGGGTGGGCCACCGAAGTGAACTTTAGTTGAATCTGGTAGTTTTGGTAGAAAGCCTTGAACTTAGGGTTGTTAAACTATTTCCTATTATATGTGACTATGATCTTTGGGATGCTGAACCTCATTATGATGTTCCTCTAGACGAAGCCCTCGATCTGCTTTTCAGTGGTCAAGGCTAAAGGTTCAACCTCAACCCATTTGGTAAAATAGTCTACCCCGACGATTAAGAACTTATGCTACCCCGCGGCTTGTTAGAACGGGCCAAGAAGGTCCACCCCCCATTGTACAAAAGACCAAGCGCAGTGGGTCAGTGAGAGTGGCAAAGCTAGTTGGTGAGGAATGTGGGCATGTTTCTGGCATTCCACACACTTCTGGATGTAAGCTTTTGCATTCACCTACATGGTCGACCAGTAGTACCCAAGGTGGAGGATTTTGAAGGCCAGGGTGCACCCTCCAATATATTCACCACATATCCCCTTGTGGACCTCGATGAGCACCATATCGACCTCGAATTTTGATAAACACCATAGTAGGGGTTGGCTTAAAGCTCTTCTATAGAGGCGCCTATTAATGATGCCCTACCATGCTTCAGTTCTTTTAACCCAACGAGCGGCCGCTTTGTCCATCGGGAGAGTCGCATCCCTCTTGTAGTGTAGGATTTTCTCCCTCTAGTCGGGATGGGTGACCTGGTTGCCCTTTTGATAGTGGCGACTGTCGGTCAGCAGAGGTTGGGGATGGTTGACAGCACACCGGCAGTGTCGACGGAGGCTGACCTGGCCAGAGCATCGGCCCTAGAGTTCTCGAGGCACGGGATCTGAGAGATTTTGAAGTTCTTGGTCATACCTATCATCAGTTGGCGAGCCTCAGTGATATAGCGGGCCATATTCGATTCTCGAGCCTCGAAACTTTCCGTCGACTAGTTGGGAGTTAGTGAACACCTCCAGGTGCTCTACTTGTAGCTCGGTTGCCAATTGTAGTCCGAATAGCAACGCCTCATATTTCATTTCATTGTTGGTAGTTGAGAACTCAGCCCCTCTCCTAGAGGCATTTGCCAATCCATCAATATGGAGGGTCCAAGTAGGCTCCTTCAAGGGCAGTTAGCTCTAATGAAAAGTCAACGATTGCTTGAGCTTTAATCGCCCTTCTCAGAGTGTACTCCAGGTCGAACTCGCTGAGCTCTACTGGCCACCCGAGCATCCACCCTACAATGTTAAATTTAGATAAAATTTGATGCAATGGTCGATCAGTGATTACCTTGATAATGTGGGCTTGGAAGTACGACCACAACTTCCTGGCTGCGAGGACTAGGGCAAGGGCGAGCTTCTTTATTAGAGGGTATTGCTCCTTGGCACCCTGTAGGACATGGTTGGAGTAGTAGATAGGCTGTTGGTTATTCCCGTCAAGCTTGATCAAGATCGAGCTGACAGCCCGCTCCGAAGTGGAGAGGTATAGCTCGAGCTGGTCGCTCAGGCTGACTGAGGACATCCAAGGTAAGGTCGCAAGGTGGCCGTTCAGCTCCTGGAAAGCTTGATCGCACTCGAGGCCCCAACCGAAGCTTTTATTCTATTTCAATGCCCGTAGAATGGGGTAGGTGCACGCGGTCAGACTTTGGTGAAAACTGGGATAGATTGTCGATGGGTTGCGTCGCCAAGGGCCGACCTTCTGTTAGTAACGTTGCCCCTATCGGGTCTAGGGGAGCCACATGGGGCTGTGAGCTCGGTTGCTTGGCGAGTTGCAGAATGTGGGGGATGATTGCCTAGAGCATCCCTGCTATAGCTTGGACCTGATTGGCAAGTCCTTGAAAGGCCTTGGGGTTCCCACCGAGACCCCGAGATTAAGTGGAGGTGGCGTCAATCCGGGGTCGTTGAATAGACACCAGTATCGTCCTGGGGTGTGGGAAAGCAGGTTCTCATCTCCGAACAAAGGGAGTGGAAGTGGGGATTGCGGGGCTCCCCCCGAGGTTGGTTGCATCACGGGAGGGATATCTTCCCTGAGGTTGTCGGGTGGTGAGCATTCTTGCGATCATGCCCTTCTTCTAGCGCCAAAATATTGTTGGATGATCTATCGTGTTTGAGGAGTCAGCACAACATGGTCATGCCTGCACGTGCATGAACAACTTAGCAGGATTTGGAGCTCGAGGAAGATGCAAGACATTCATTGGGCTCGAAGATGTTCTAGTCGTCCAGGGGTTCTTCCCTCATTCCATGGTCGGGTACCTGCAAGAAAAGATCTTCGTCGGGGGAGGACCTCCCAATGAGGCCCCTCCAATGGCTAAGTTAGCCTGGTAGATGGGAGTATCTCTAGCGCTTTCTCGGCATCGAAGCTTTCTCTTATATGTATTGTAAGAGTGGAGACCCACCCACCCCCTGAGATCCCCCAGGGGTGGGTTTTATACATGTCCATCAGCGGGCAACTGTACCTTTTCCATCTGTCTTTGCAACGCCTCCACTAGGGTGTTTAATGTTGCAAGCATCGCCGATGGTCGTTTATGCTGCAAGCGAGCGTGTGGCATTTCGTTTCAGCCCTGCCGTCGCATGATCTATTCAGATTCTTTGAGATTTGATGACGATTGCGTGACGCACGACGATGATGCACATTGGGCTCGCCTCATTGTGACGTGTCGCTCGTGTGTATCAGATGACGGATCGCGTACCTAGTCAGTCACTCCTGCTCCATGTCGGGTTTGTTCAGACTATGTCATCCGATTTGGGAGGGAGTCCATTATTATCCATATTATATATATATATATATATATTTTATTTGAAATTAATTTGAATTCGAACATTCGAATTCCATATTATTAAATAGTCTTTTCTGGGAGTAAGAATTCTTCGTGGATCGAGGCGAACAGCATCTGTTGTACTAGAGATTGTGATGATTGATGAGATGGAGGTTGGCTGGCTGGCAACCGCTGATGATGATGATGGAGAACGGAGGCAGGCCAGCAAATTGGCAGCTTCGTTTCTGCACTTCCACTTGCTGCCGCTGCCGCTGCCGCTGCTGCTGCCGCCGCTGCAGCCGCCGACCAGCCATCGGATTGCTTCGTATTTGGCCGACTTCTTCACCATTATTATTTATTTTCCTTTCGTGAGTTGGTTGGTGGTGGAAGTCGCGATGGCATCCTACCAACCGAAGGTCATGTTTCTTCGGATGGTCGGGAGCGGACGCGTGGGCATGATATTGGGTCGGATCCTGCTATGTCCGAAATCGGATCCGATAAGTTCACGGGCCGGTCAATTACTGGGCAATTCCGAGACGATTGATTACGCCCATTAACAATTAGTCTGTCTAACTTATCATATCTTCACAAAAATAGCGATCGAGGGAGGATTCGATACAAGAGATGCTACCACTATATATATACTTTTGAACATTATGATGTTGTGTGTCTACCTATTTAATACAGCATAATATATCATTTTATAGATATCGAAGGGATTGAAAAGACTTTATCAGATCATAACGGGATCAAATTTCACAGTTACCATTTATCATTTACAAAAATAAAAAGAAAAATTCGAGGGCTATTTTTTGGAGAGTGATATGAATATAATTTCCCCTTGAACAGAAGATAAAGAAACGAATGCTTGGCCAATCCAATCTCCCACGTCGGCCGGATGATGACAAGCTGACCGACCACCTCATCACCAAATCATCTTGTCCTCCCAAAGTCGATAATTTTTTGTTTCCTCGAGCTATAAAAGTCAAGTTCATTCTAGAAACTATGACGTCAACCGACCGAGATATGAGGAAAGCCTTAATCTTGCGATGATTAAATCGACACACACACACACACGCGCGAAATGTAACGTGGTTTGACCAGTGTCGACTCCCTAAATAAAACCTTTCGCTACCAAATGAGAACTCTTGTGGTCTCTTAAATTTCTTATATCGATGCTATTTCATCAAAGAGATCAAATCATTCGTGGGAGGAGAAGTATGCTGTGTCGCTAAGCTAAGCTAATAATACAAGAGAGCAATTTCGTGTGATCACCTATTATTTTATAACATAGTTTATATTAATATCTAAATAAAGTGTGTTCGCAAGGTAGACTGGTGAGGTGTGATGATTAGTTTCTCGAATGAAACAAAAATTAACAGTGATGTGATGACAAGCATCCAGGTGCGTTGGTCGGACCATTTATTCATGACACAGTCTCATCACTAGATATATATATATATATATATATATATATATATATATATATATATATATATATATATATATATATATCCTTCCTTTTCCAACTATAGATAAGTTGTGCAGGATAATAAGTTAAAAAGGCCTAAATCAACGTGTCTCATAGTTAGTTAGTCGTGTTTGGTGAGCTTGAAACATGTCCATGATTTGTGTAGAATGAGATCATGAGTATCATCAATCAAAGACAGCAGCACTGTATGTAAAATTAGCTTTTGTCTCATGGTAAGTGATGATGAGCATTAGAAATATAGTTGTCGTTGTTTTTTTTTTTTTTGGTTATGTAATTTATACACAGTTAGCAGTTCGCTCGCTGTTGATTGAAGAGTGTTTGGGTGGCGGTCATAACTCGATAAGTCGGAATTGACAGGTTTGGTTTTGCATCGAGCTCTATCCACTTTTGCATCGATCCGTTCTTAGCACGGAGCTTCGACATTTTATCTGCCGTGCAAAAACAACAGATGAGAATGACGTCCTCTCCTTCTGGAAGGTTGGAAATAAATAAAAAATAAAAAAATAAAGGGGTTGGAAAGCACTTAAAAAGACCCCCTCCCACCGCACCCCAAACATCCTCCGTGATGACACTTTGGAGTCGCTGCCGCCACTCATTTCGACGCAAAAATCTCTCCCTATGTGCTTTGCTTCCCAACGAGACTTTGTTTTGCCGTCCGTTACTTTAATCCCTAATCCATCCATCGGAACCTAATAAAATTACGTGACACTTATGCTCTAAGAAGATTGATTGATTGATTGATTTCATGACCCTTATAATAGCATTTGTTTTGATGACAGATGGACGGCCCTATAATAATGATCATACAATAATCATCATCCTGGAACCAGATGTTTCTTGAGTCAGACAGATATATATATATATATATATAGAAAAGCTATAACATATATGCTTTGATTAACACGTCAACGCTTAAATTATTTCTCTTATATGGAGTCTGTAGGCTATGGTCCAACTTGATGGCCGTGTCTATCTATCTATATACATACCACCCCGACATGGTGAACATGACCCACTGACGCTGTTTCTCATTGTGCACGAAGAGGACTCTCTCTTATTCTGCAGCAATGTGGAAACCTAAGAAGAAGGAAAAGAAGAAAAAAAAAAAAAAACCTAATGGAACGAGTCAACACCCAACCCCCTCGCTGCCTGTTCTTGCAAGTTACACAGCAATGAACCCTCCGAGTCAACACCAAGATAAATAAATATATGGGCCATAGAAGCTTCCTTGAACGGCTGAGACCAGAAACTATCGTCTTATATATACATTCATTCGTATACTAAGCATTCATCCAACAGAAACGAAGGGGGGGTGACTTTGAGAAATCCGTAGCAGATTCACATGCGATATTGCCCAAACTATGTTCTGCGGGACAGCAAGCTTCAAGAACGTCGACGCCGATCCATGGACTCCTCCCTCGCCCAAGGCAGCAGCGAAAAAGAAGAAGGCCGGCGAGAACCCCTACTCGGCCAGAGGCCTCGACAAGTTCTCCACCCTGGTCGCCGAGCTCGAGGCTCGCAAGGAGCGGGTACTGGCGAAGGCCGCGTCGCAAGGGGCGGCGGCCATGGTGCGGTTCACGTACTCGGGCCCGAACGAGTGGATACCGATCATCGTCAAGATAAGGGATCCACAAGTCGAAGCCGGTAAGCCGTCTGACGTCGAGAAGCCCAAGGCGCCGCCGCCGGCACCGCCGCCAGTGCAGGCCATCTCAGAGGCTTACCCGCCCGAAAAGGACGTCGGCGAGGGGGTGGAGACGGTGGCGCCGGAGAGGAAACCCAAGGGTCACTTTTCTTGGGGCGTGAGAGGGGCCAAGGGGTGGTCTGGGAAGAACTGGAGGCCGAGCTACCACTGGCCTTTGGTGGCGGTGCTGATGCTGCTTTGCTTGGTCATGTTCGGAAGGGTGTTCGCCATATGCTGCACCACCGTGTGGTGGTACATGGTGCCGATCATGCAGGGGGGGAGCGGTGCAGGTGTGAGAAGGTCCATCAAGAAGAAGAAGAAGGAGGACTACGGGAGGAGGCTAAGTGACAAGAGGATGGCTGGCAATTTAGCACCTGCACCTTCTTTCCAGGCCAACAAGGTCAGGGGGATGCAGGAACCGCCGTCTCCTCGAGGCCATGTCAATGGAAAGAAAGGGTAATGATGATCAGGAGATCATCATCTTTTTTCTTCTTCTTCTTCTTCTTCTTCTTCTTCTTCTTCTTCTTCTTCTTCGTAGGGCGATTCGATTTCTGTAATAATTAGGATCAACCTGCCGATGTATGTATATATATTATCTCTGCGGTAGATGGTTTTGGTCGGGGATCAATCTCCAAGCTCATCGTCAAAAATTGTTCTTTTTTCTCAGAGGTTGACTTGGCCTTATTTTTCCGAGGGATTCAATGCAGTGTATTTGCAAATTTCTTCCCCGCGCCTTTACCGTCATTCCCGGAAGCTCTCCTCCATCTGTCGTCCATTAGATTGAGATACCTACCAAAGGGGACGGCTCCTCTCCTCGCCTGGGGGGGGGGGACGTAGGTAGGTAAGAAAGGGGTGAATGGGAGAGGGGAAGTGAAGACGGGAGGGGGACCCTACTAAGTAATCCCTGCCATTTCGACGGGTAAGAAAGGCAGGCAGAAGCGAGCTATTGAGGGAGGAGTCTCAAATCTCAATTGATTCTGATATGAGGTCTCACCAACTATCTCTGTCGGCCACGACGTAATTTACGAGAAATGCTACGCTTAACGACTTAGTCATGGCTCAAGTCGGGAGGAACACGGTGCGCGTCCCTCGTGGTTGAAGTGGCTTCTCTGTGGCATGACCACGTCAGCCAGACGCACCTCAAGTCGCGGCATCTAGCAATTCCATATCACTAATTTAAATAAGAATGAACATATATCAACATTAGATTCGTAGGATGCTGCTGCCTGCCACATTCTATCCCTATCCCATTCACATAGAACAACTTCTTCCACTGGCTTTGTGCCCCGCACGGTGCCGTTTTCTTTGATCCCCAAAGGCAGGCATGCATGCATGCATGCATGCCTCACAAAAGTGTACTTAATGGATAGTGTAGGGACGATTTTATCCCATGGCATGGCAGCTCATCTTGCTCAAAAGCCCACATCTAAGTAGGACTCAGTCACCTCTCGATCAGCCCTGTATCAATGATCGACAGTAATCATTCCACTCTATCAACATAAAAGGTCAAAGAGTGTGTGATTAATCTGATCTTATTTCGAGCCAACTAGCCAAAAGATTTAGGGATTAAATATAAAGTACACATCAGCTCATGCTGGAAATGGAGGGGCTTGAGACACTGACTTAGATATGCAACTTAAAATGTCATCTCCTCCTCTTTACTTATTTAAGCATCAGAGGGATCACATCAGACAACCCTCGACGTCGGCCGATCATACAGGATCATCAACACCCTAGAGGTATCCAACTGTTAGAAGATTATCCAACCATCAAGAAGTGACCTTGCGGCCAAGCCTACCCAGCCACCCTGATCTTGGATCAAGTCTTCACTAACAAAATGGCTTATGGTCGAATATCCTATGTGGTATCCCCTTACCAAGTCCCCACATCAACCAAGAATAAACATTAGGATGAGCTCGCACCTTAGGCAGTGAACCCACCGGACCGACTCATCAATCGATGATACTCATGACATCAGATAATCTTATCTTTTGCCTCGAATATGTAAACTGATAATTACATATTATTCTCTATACTTACTCTATTAATATTACCGTTCTTATTTTTTTAAAAAATTATACTGAGATACCTATAATTCTAAAAGTGAAACAAATAATCTAATTTATCTTAACATCATCAGCTGCATTGACGAAAAATATAACATGTGACATCACATGTTGAATCGACATGAAAATAATGGATACAAAAATAATTTAATTTTATTTTTATTTTTTATCGATAAAATCGTTTAAAATAAGAAAAATATTAAAATTATCTTTTTGTTCATTTTTTTTTGTACCGATGCAACATGTGGTGTCATATGTTATGTTTTTCATCAACCCAATTGTTGACTTTAAAATAAATAAAATAAAATTTGTAAGTATAAAACACCGTGATCCAAGTCAAGATGATAATTTATAATTAGCTCACGCTTGACAGCAAATTAAGCCATCAGCTTATAAAAATCCGCTGACAATAAGGATATACGAAGAATGCTACAATTCAGATAGGTTGTTGGGGAATCCCATTAGGTAAGTTGACCAATGACCATATCCAAACTTATCCTTCTCAAGTCAAGTCTTTTGATGCTTGTCTCGTTATCACAAATGAATGTACTTCTGTTATCTATTTAACCTAGCCAGCAACTTTTGAAAATAAATGAAGAAATACAGATCCATTAGGATGGTATATCTATCAACAACCAATCTATATATATATATATATATACACATACATACAACAACCATTTTAAGTATCAATACAGATATAATTTTTTTTTTCAAATAATACTTGAAAATGTTTCACCATTTTCCTTTCACTAGATCATAGAGTTCATATAGTTAAAAGAACCAGTCGAAACATTAAAGTAAATATGTTGTTAGTGTAATTAATTATGTATGCACAAGTATAAATGAGAAAACAACATTGCTGCTCTAGCTTAAAGTAGTCAGTCAGAAACCTGTGTGTTGTATGTATCCCCAGGCTCTACCAACTTAGCTCCTTAGATTGATGTGAGGCAGTCCCATCACCATATATGGTGTGGTGGTGGAAACAGGTTATATAAAGGTGACTGACAACAGTGACAATCAAGATAGACACAACTAAAACGACCAAAAAAAAGAAGAAGAAGAAGAAGAAGAAGAAGAAGAAGAAGAAGAATTGAGATATGTTTGAAAAAAGCCAGCCAGAAATATCTTAATCATGCATCATTCAATCTGCACTGCGTGCCAATTAATAAAAATAGAACCAAATCCTAAATGAATGAATGAATGAATGAATGCCCGAAGAGCAAGAAATATATTTGTTGTCAACCAACCGATCAAACTTCAAATTTAGGCACCACCAATTCCCAAGTCTGAAGCATGCTCCAGATATGCACTAGATCTCTGGCTCTCCATATGTAGTAAGTAACATTGGGCTCATTCATTCATGCATACTGGTTTATGTTCCTGGTATGTATATATCTATCTATCTATCTATCTAGCCAACAAAGGGAAGAACGAATTCTACCCTTTTCCGTTTCTCCAATTCTACAAGGTCTCTGGCATATATATACCGCATGCAGGAAAATTCATCTCTGTCCCAAGAAGCTAAACATTAAAAAACTTTGAAAGATAAAATGAAAAAAATTAAAGAACAATGTTCCCAGAAGTAACATGGGAGTGTAAGTAGTACCTCTAGAGAACATTACATACATTTGTACATCTTACAGACAGCTCATTTGTACATCATCTACATGTTTTAGGAATCTCAAATGCTTGTGGAGGAAAGAATGTTGTTTATTCTAGTTAGAACCATCTCGAATTTTATTATTATTATTTTTTAGGCTGGTTTGGCTTCTAGTTATTACCCTCTTTCTCATCTATTTTTTCATCATATTTCTTTAACTCCTACCTAATACCTTTAACTTGTTAACTTTATGAGCTGACTAATCCTGGAACATAAACACAAGACAGCATCAACGTTCAAGGTACTATGATGGAAGGTTTTAAATACCAGTCAGTAATAGAAACAAACTACTTGGAACTTTATGCACTAACCATATAGTAGTACAATATATATATATATATATATATATATATATATATATATATATATATATATATATATATATATATATATAGTCCACATGCACCAATAATAGAACATAAAACTACTGGATTTGTTGCATCATTCAAGTGGCTTGGGACTAAACATCGAAAACCTGTTACGACTGGGTGGAACCAAGCAGACCAGCTGGGCCAAACCAGAGCAATTAAGAAGCTGCCACTCACTAACTAGCATGAATACAGCAGATACATAGGAGCTGATCAAAACTTGTATCAAAAACATTAGAAAATCCAAATAGCAAGGCAGTTCAATGCTACACCAAGTCACACACACACACACACACACACACACACACACACATTCAAAATTAAATATGAATTACAATGCCCCCTCCTGTTTGGATTTCCCTTATCTCAGCAGAATACATGCATGGGTGGAGATCACCGCTCACCTACTGACTGGTTCTATGATTCTATGTCAGAATCATATGATTGGGTCTACAAATTCCTCAAATTACTATGTTGGTTTCATTATAATGAGATCTAAATATCGTGAAAGACCATAAATAATTTTGCTCTTGAGGCCTCAACCCGAAATGTCTTTTAATTAGTATTTTTCTACAATCCAGATCAAAATTTAACATTGGTATAAAATTGGTGACATTGTCTTTGGAAGACAAGTAAGAAGCATTACAACTACTTATATTCTCAAGGTGCAATATCATCAGAACCTTTTTAATTACTGACATAGACCACAATGTTTGCAGCATTTAAGGTGCCAATTTACATGCTTTGATTCAACATAGGAGGACATGGGGAACGAGTTGTCCAGAGACCGCAGACAAAATTCATCATGTCACATAATTTTATCAGAATAAAATAACAAAGTAACGATTATATAACCACCTAAGCAATTACAAAGATAACAAAATGTACCTTATCGTACACAATGTCAAAAAGATGGTATGCGTGACCAACATTGAGACATACGATGAGGCTCATGGCTCGGCGAACCATCATGAATAAACACCGTGAGCAGTATCAGCACCCCTTGCAACTAGACTTAGTAGTATTCAATCAAGTAATAGTTACTAAAAATTTTATAAAATTATAATAAACCTTACCTATTTATCTCTATCCTATAAAAAATAATGATTATTATTTATATTTGAGGTCTCAGAGCTTCCTAATCGTCACTTGTTTTATTGGGCTAGTCGACTAGGGTTTACCTATTAGCCGAGAGAGTTCATCCGTAACAATATTTTCTTTCTCCTTTTTATAAATAAATTTTATAATCAAATTCGAAAAGTTTGGTTACCCATTTTTGCTGCTTAGGAGATGATATCTTATGCTCCAAAAAAAAAAATACTTAAGGCTTCAGTGATCGGTTTTAATCTTAAAGCGTCGGTGGATCAGGTAGGGTCTCCACTTTGTTATGGTATGCACAATAGCGAGCATCTTCTTATCATATATTGATATTCGGTGATGAGAGGGAGGCAAGGCCTCATTGGTATACACGAGTGGTTGACCATCTTGCATCATAATGACTCCAATTATGACTCCAGATGCGTCAGCCTCAATGATGAAGTGTCGGTTGAAATCTGGTCGCGCTAATACCGATGTTGTCGTCATGTTTGCCTTAAGTTTGTCGAAGGCAGCGGAGGCTTCATCCGACCATAGGGATGCATCTTTTTTCAGTAGAAAGGTGAGTGATGCTGATCTTCCCATAGTCCTTCACAAACTTTCGGTAGTAGCCTATTAGTCCAAGGACCCCATGCAGTAATTTCAAATTTATAGGTTTCAGCCAACCTTGTATTGTCTCAATTTTTGTCAGGTCGACTGTCACTCCTTCTGATATTATGTGCCCAAGGTACTCTCCTTTTTGCTAGAGGAATTTACACTTTAATTATTTAATAAAAAGTGTGTTCTTTGGAAGGATCATTAGAACAAATCACAAGTGCTGAAAATGAGTGTCAAGAGTAGGGCTGTAAATGAGAATATCATCAAAAAACACCGACACAAATTTACGTAAAAAACTCCAAAAAATATCGTTCATCATACTTTTTAAGGTGGAAAAAGTCCAAAAGGCATTATCAAGAATTCATAATGTCCGTTGTATGTTCGGAATGTTGTTTTTGAAATGTCTTTAACACATACCCAAATTTGATGGTACTCAGATCGATGGTCTAACTTTGTGAAGACTCGGGCTATTTTTAATTCATCTAAGAGTTTATTCACTACTAGTATTAGGTACTTGTCCTTAACGGTGATGATATTTAAAGCTCAATAGTCGATGCACATTCGCCAAGTTCTGTCCTTCTTACATACTAGTAATATCGACAAGGAATAGGGACTACAGCTTAGTCGAATCAACCCTATGTCAAGCATCTCATTTATAATATTTTCAATCTCATCCTTCTAGAGGTGAGGATAGAGATACAGTTGAGAGTTCATTGGTGGTTTGCTCGAGAGAATTGGAATTTTGCAATCATGTTGTAGGTTAAGAGGAAGACCGTGCGATTCAACAAAAACATCGACGAATTAAGCAAGCAGTTGGGCAAGGTTTTGATCTTCAATTTTTATATTCTTCTCCTTTGATTGCTACTAGAGATGAATCAAAAAATCATCATGTGCCTTGTATAAGACTTTCTCTATTCGTTGCATTGAAACGATGGAGAAGTGGCATTTGCGCTTATCACGTAGGGTGACATGTCTGTCTTTGCAATAGAATTTCATAATCAATTTAGAAAAGTTTTAGGAGATGTCACATAGTATCGTTAGTCACTCTATTCTGAGCACAGCTTTATAATTATCAATAGGTAGGAGGAAGAAGTTGACAATGATTTCTTGGTCTTGCAGCAGTAGTTTAATCCGTGAGCACCTTTGGTTGTACTTGAGGATTTGGCCATCGATGACTTTTAAGTCGAACTTGTTGCAACCTTAGATGTGGAGTGTCATACGAGCAGCATACAAACATCTGCAGTTCGGTGGTACTGAAAATAACACTCTGCGCACGGGATCCACTAATCGAGTCTCTTTCCCATCTAGGGAAGTCCATCCTCATGCATGGATTGTAGGGATCAGTCATAGAGACTCCCCTCTCTGGAAGTTGTCTCTTTGGTCCGATCTTTCTCCTTATTATGATTTCCTCAAGCTCGGTGGTCGACCTAGACTGAATTCAGGAAAGATAGTTCATATATTTTCCTCCATTCGTGTCTCAAAGGCTTCGAATTTAGTATTTATGGCCTCCTTTGATGCAATAGTGTAAGTCTCCAAATCTGCAATGTTAATATCTCTCTTTTGTTATCGGGTTAAGGGCATAGATTGGTTTGGAAAAGTTGTGGCTGAAAGGGGGCGGATCGGTGGGTGTAGGCTGCGGGTTGGGGTTGTTTTGTGGCTGATTTGAGTATGATTTTGGCTACTGTTTGGCAAGATTTTGGGGCTGTGATTCCAAGGGATGAAGGTTAGGGAAGGAGGGTTTCAAATCTGGAAAAGATAGCAGCGAAGATCTGATAGAATTCGATGGAAGATCACTACGGTATATGTTGTTCTGCCGAACAAAATTACCATCGAAGAAGCAATAGTTTCTCAACGTAAATTTCAAAAAAAACCTAAGAGAATTATGGAGAATTTTGATAGCAAAATCTCGATTAAGATAGTAGCAATAATAGCAATTTGGATCAAGAAAATTTTGACAGCGTTATAGTAAGAAAACCAGTGTAAGATAAGATGGTAGAATTCTCTCATAAAATTTTAACGGTTTGCGATAACGATTTATAGCATTATAATAATTGTTTCAAGGATGAGTTTCATAGTAGATCAATCTTAAATGAAAGTCAAGACGATCTATGAAATGTGTGAAAGATTTCGTCCACAAAAGATGCCAAATATATTAGTTCAAAAAGCCTATATGCGATTTAAATTTTCTGTAGTAATTCTTCATTCTCAAAGATGATTACTTTTGCGACCGAAGGAATTCACAACAAGGAAAAGATAGAAAATTCTTTTTGATATTTTATAGCAAGATGTATTGGTGATAGGAAAATACCAGATTTCTAGTGCCATTGGTGGTGGTAGCAGCAGATTTATTTGATTTGCAGCAGGAGGATGACAGTGGAGGCGATAACAAAAGTAATTATGGGGATTGCTTGGCTTGATAGAGATGACAAAGATGACAGCAAGAGTAACAAGATTGCTGCTCTGATATCAAATGATAGAACCCGTAGAGGAATTCTATGGAGATTTGTCGGTCATGCCAAGAAATTCTTATATAGAGGACCAACCTCTTCCAAACCCTAGCTTATATAGGATTTCTTGGTCTTCCTGCTAAGAAATCCAAAATCAAGATTTCCAATATCTCTAATCAGGCAACAACATGCAAAATAAATAATAAAAAATATCTTATAATAAGATTAGGAATAGTAATTAAGTACAACAATCCAGCAACTGTGGAGCACAATAATCCACCCATGATTTCTTCATATGCTCGAAATCATAAGAGGATCTCCATGCTTATCTTAAACTTGACGCCCTGAGGTTCATATTTGTTCCAATCCAAGAACCTCTTTCTTGACATGCCCTAGTTCCTGATGAGCCATACATCGTGGACATTAAGAGTCCCAGACACCATGGGCTCATCGCGCTTGTGCTCGATGAGGTTGAGACAGCGACGGTGGAAGAGGAGCCCCGTAGGTGGGAGGGAGTGGAAGAAAGAAGGGGAGAGAAGGAAGACAATGAGCGTGACCTTCCACTTGTCGATGGATTTGATGGCGCGCTCGAAGCAAAAGAAGGTGAGAAGGAACCTCATGAGTAGGATGAGCGAAAGCCTAGCGCCGATACCTAAGGCTTGTGTCGGAAGAGGGCTAATTATATATTAGCCGAATGTAGTTAGTTTCACTCTTTATATCTTAAAAAATATATTAACATCCTAATTATGAAAATAAAATATCTATATCTATTTATCCTAACTACATCAATTTTATCAATAAAAATATAAAACTAAAAATAAAAAAGATAATTTTAACATTTGGTAGTGTACGACATCAGTGGTGTTGCTAACATCAACGCTCTACAATTGTGTGGTCACCTCTAACGATGATAAAGTCAATTCTCACTGTGAAACCACTCACCTCCACGAGGAGTGCACTGCTAACCATATCACTGTTGCCCATGTCGCTTGACAACTACGTCAGCTCTACATCTGCGTTGATGCAGATGTAGTTGTCGAGCAACATGATATCAAAGACAAATAGTGGTGGCAGTCATGGCATCTATGACGAAGATGGTGACTGTCTTGCATACTGAACCGTTAGGCAGATCTTAACCTCGTCCTACATCACTATGCATTTGCATCAATGCTGATGCAGTTGTTGAGTGATAATTATGTCAATGTTGATGCATATAGTGGTGGCCATTATAATGTCTATAGTGAAGAAGGTGGTGGGCGACAGCATAGGCAGTCTTAGATTCTAGTCAAGGTTGGGATCCACCCAATGGGTTAGTAGCGAAGCAATCACCATCTTCACCATAAACACTACCGACAACCACCACCATTTGTGTTGACATCGATGTAGTTATTACTTGGTAATTGCATTAGCATTAATGTAGAGGCAGAGTGATGTGGGCGAGTAATAATAGCTTCGACGACTCCAGCTTTGGGTCGAGGTTAGGATTCGCCCAACAAGTCAGCGACGACGCAATCATTATCTTCATTGTAGATGTTGCAATGGCCACCACCATTTGCGTCGACACCAATATAGATGTAGAGCGATAGGAGCTCCGATGACCCCAGCTTTAGGTTAAGACTACGATTCACCCAACGGGTTAGCGACGATGTGGCCACCATCTTCGCCATAGATATCACAACGTGCTCCTCGTAGAGGCGGGTGAGATCATGGTGAGAGAAAACCTTATTGTCATTGGAAGCGATCGGGCAACTACATCGACATCAACGCTAGTGGCGCTATCATCAACTACCATCGACGTCATCCGTCATCAAATATTAAAATTATATGTTTGTCTTTTGTTTTTGTGTTTTCATAGATAAAACTGATATTATTAGGATAAATGAACTTAGATATTTTTTAATAATTTTAAAAATATTAACTTTTTGAAGTATAAGATCAAAATGATAAAAATAATTAATTATATTGGTGACATGTAATTAGCACGTTGGAAGAATTAGTGCAAGATAACGGCCGTTATTTTTCATCAATTTACGCAGGTTAGCAACAATTTGGTTACAACGTCCGTTATAATGATACGAAAACGTCTGCCTTCCGATATATCGTTTCTCCCCCGCTACGGCATCGACGACGTCATAAACCGCGGTTCGTTCCCCTTTCGTAGTCGCAGGAGAAACGGAAGCAGATCCCCGGGGTAGGGGACGGCGGGGAAGACGTGCGACGAGCGATGCCGCTCTGTTCGTGCTTCGGCCCTTCGAAGGCCGAGAGGCGGGAGGCGGATCGGCGCGAGGCCGAAGAAGCCCGCGCCAGAGCCGCCGAAGCCGCTCAGAAGAGGCAATTCCCCTCCTTCCCAAATCCCCCTTCTCCCCTTCTTGCCTCCATATCTTTTCTTATGATCCCTGATTTTTTTGTAGCAATTAAGTATTCTCTCGATTTGAATGGATCGAAGTTTCTCTGATCGGTGAATTGCAGGCAGGAGCAATTTGACAAGTCGGCCGCCGGGAGGGCAGCCCGAGCGCAGATAGCGGCAACAAAGAAATCCAGCGAGCCGAGCAAAGGAGAACCTGTTCTCAAGGTAACGTAGATCCCACTGATTACTAATTTTCTTTTTGTGTTCGGAAACCACAGAAAAAAAAGAAAGCTTGTTTCTTCTGTTGATATTATCCTTCCTTGAGTAAAAATTTGGGCGTCGTGGTTGCAGTGGCAGATGGGATGATTACTCTCTTTTTGTGGATAATTAACAGCAAAGTTGTAAGTTAATATCTCTAATTCAATGAATTGCTGCCCTCTAGGGCAAGTCTATCCATTCTTATATTTCATGCTTATTTTCACATTGTAGTAAGTGGAAAACTTGTTGTTTGATAGCTTGTTTAGCGTGTTAACTTTGGCTTCAGCTATATGTATTTTCTTAACTGCTATGAGAAGAATGAAAATCCAAATGACTTATAATGTGGTTGAAGAATGAAAATCTATAGGCCTTGTCGTATTTTTTTGTTCTTATTATAAATAATCGCCAAAATTCTTTATCTAAAATCATAATTTATCATCTTAAGAATGAAATAACTTAAGCACGTACATAGGGAAATGCTTCAGAGAAGTTGGTAAAGGTTTATATGATGCTACAAACACTTTGGGGAAGAAAAACTGTAATGGTTGGCTGACCCTATTTTAGTTTGTTCTCTTGCATGTTAGTAGGTCCCAATGAAATATTCTATACTTTCCTGTTGTCATAGCATTGCTTTAACTAAATGGAGGAAGCTTACACTATAAGAATATGGTTTGCTTGCAACAACAGCTGACGAGTAGGCATGGCTTAAACGTCAAACTATGCAAGATTGTGATCTGTTATTCCTTTTAGGAGGTGAAATTGACTTTTAACATTTGACCATCTAATTCTTAGATTTTTCTTCTTAGGCTTCAGAATGGTCTTGTGAAATAGCACATCAGAGTAAGTATTCTGACAATAAATTCATTAATGGATTGCTGGGACATATGTATGACTGAGTTTTGTATTTATTAGAAAGCATGTGTTTGGTCCTTGTTTTCTTCTTAGAAGCTTTAACTATTCAACTAGTGTATAAATAGTTCACTACCATGGTGTAATTGCTTATAAAAATGAGGAATTGGTCATAGTAAGAAAAGGTGATGTACTGTATGCATGAGCAAACAGTCAGTGCTCCATTGCTTTCTTTCTTGACACTACAAAGTACTGTATGCATGTATCTCATATTATATTGTTTTAATTTTTTTTTGTTCCACTAATGCATGAGCATGTAAGTGCCAAGAAGACCATATGTGCATATTGCTTTCTCAAATTTGTGGCATTTTATTATTGAGCAAAATCATGTTCCTTGTATTTCTTCAATATTTTGTTAGAAACTTTTCCGACTCGAGCTCCCTCAATGAGGGAATAATACTAAGTCGGCTCTGATACCAAATGTCACGACTAGGACCTGATGGGCTAACTAGCCTATCAACTTCATTTGACCTAAACCACTGGTCAAAATATTTGAGTTAAAATTGATAATAGTACACTCATCAAGCCAATCTTAATCTTGTCCACTTTTGATGTGGGACTAATCGAGGGTGTTCCAAATGCGAAGCAAGATAATGTAATGGAATTTGACTAATGGCCGGTGTTGGTTTACAAGTTACCTTATCAGACCTCTGATCTTACTTATGTACCAGCTATGGAGTAAATTTGACTGCTATGACATTTCGTTCCTAAGTATTTTAGGACATGCAATGCACAATCATTGGCTGATTATGGGGCATTATGGTCAGTTTGAATTAGCACCTTAGGGTACCTAGGTCCATCTGTTGCATTGACTATATGTATACTTATATATCATATGACTATATATCATATAGTCAATGCAACAGACTATATGATATATACTTATATATCATATAGTCTTGAGTGTGAAAGATGCCATGACTAAAGATCAGTCAGAAAAAATCTCACAAGTATTTTGGAAGGAAATGAGATGGTTGGCATACCTGTTCTAAGAAGGTTATGATGAAATCTTTAAGATCTTTGAGACTTCTTTCCAGTCACAGCATTGCTCCAGTAGTATCGCATGAAATAATGTATGGGTTTACTTGCAAAACAGCTGAAGAGAAGCATGGCTCAAATGTCAAAAGATGTAACAGGTAGGTGGATTCTATGGACATTCTTAACTAGAGGTGTTCTCCCCTCCTTCCCTCCCTCCCTCCATTTGATGACAGTATAAAGTTCTTTTTTATATGTTTTTAGATGGAGATAAATTTTGATAACTGGTCAAACTATGCCATGCCTATGTATAGATAGCTGATTAGGATGTACCCAGCGCAACCCCGAAAACTGACTTTGGTGCAATAAGGACACATGAAAAGAGCAACGGGGAAATATTGTCTTATGAAAAAATTGTCATACTTTTTGAATTCCAAAAGCTTGTATTGTGGAATATGCTTAGAATGCTACATTTTCTTATCTTGCCTATCAAAGTTGCATCTGGATTGGTGATGTTGATATTCAACTTGATTGGGGACTTTTGTTCCTTGTCATTTTGTTGCAACAGTTATGAAATATGTTAGAATCTGCTTGCAATTTGGAAAATGGCTTTAACGTTTGCTCAATCTAACTTTTAGCTTTCTTTACTCAGAGCAAGGAATGGGGTGGTGGAAACGTGCATCTTCTTAGTTCAAAATAAAGGTCTTGAAGATAAATTCACTTCACAGATTTTGTTTGGATAGGTGTATGTCTTTGCCATTTGTACTTATTAGAAACCATGTGTTTGTTTCCTCGTTTTCTTCTTGGAAGCCATGAACTTTCAACCAGTTGTTAATAGTAATATCTTCAATGCCGTGGCGTAAATAAATATTCATGAAAAATCAGGAATGGGTTTCTTTTCATATTTTAGAGTGATGCTTCTCGAATTAAAATTTGATGGGAGGTTCCACTTCTAGGCTAACATAATCCTTTGCTTTTATTTAATGTTCATTGTCATCATTTGGAAGCCAGAACTGAAGGCAGGTGGATAATCAATTACATCAACGACAAAAGTTTTCATGTTAGCTTTGACAAAGGTCATGACAAATCTCTGTTGTCACACAGATTTGTGCATTGAAGCTAATAATAAATGTGCATTGAAGCTAAGGTCAAGGGATCTATGAAGAAAGCAAACAGCACCGTGAACATTTAATGTATGTCAGTTCGATAAATTATGTGATTAAGAATTGTTATTGACCAGGTCATGGGTTTGTGGTAGAGTAAGAGAAGATGCGTTGCTGCATCACAAGCAATTCCATTGTACATGTAGGCAAGTAATTGTATTATTAATTTATAAGTGACGCTGTAGAAGTTGCTTTCCAGATAGAAAAATATAGGCCACATCGCAAAAGACGATTGAATGATTTGAACACTGTATAAATCTTCTTGCAAGGAGTGTCAAAGAATCTTATGAATACGCTTACGTATGCATGAAACCAAATATTTCATGCACTCTTGCTTTTGTTACTCAGGTGGCTTCACCAAATAACCCCTTCTCTCATTTCAATCTGCAAAAGATATGAAGAATTTAAATACAGAGAGATAAGAGTTGAGATGACAATCTAATTAGTTTCCATGGAAGATCAATGTTTCATTGCTCTTTCAAGAATTTCTTCTTCAAATTTTGAAAGTACTCTTTTTTCCATAGAAAAAAAGAGGCTATCTGATTTTTTTTAAAAAAATAGAAAACCACCTAGTACAAATAACTTTAGATAAACAATATAATTATTTATTATAATAAAATTTATAAGTTCAAATTAGTTATGATACCCGCGCGTTGATTGTTTGCCTGTTATAGTAGACAAGTCGAGATCAACTTCAATAGAAACTATTGAATCTCACCATCACCTTCATCTTGAGGATTCATTCTTAAAATTTCCTCAAATTAAAGACAATAGAGGCAAAATTTAAAAATTTAAAAATGGTATGGACAAATTTCACTTGGTAATCCCTCAATTTATAGTCAAAATTACTTTTTTATTCGTCTCACCCATAGAGATAATCAAATTAGTATCTACTATAAGAATTATATATATATATATATATATATATATATATATATATATATATATATATATATATATAAGCAAAATTTCAGAATAGCAAATATGACATCACAGATATCCATTCAACTTATCAAAATGAACATTAATATATTTAGCACCATCATAATCAGTTAAAGAGCATTCCGAATAAACAACAACGTATACACATTTTGGAGGAATACCTAAAATTTAATTAAAATTTAAAATTAGATGATAAGACCTGCCATAATTTTTACATTGTCCAAATTCCAAAACACATAAAGAATAAATCAATGTACCGATAACGTACATTCAATGTGGAGATGTATCGGTATGAGTTTAGACATGTTCATGAAGATGTGCAAATGATTCCTCCAATCCTCTACATGGAAACCCTAGTGTTTCCCTTTTTTTTTTCTTTTTCTTTTATCCCTTCAAGAATCTATATGAAAAGCCTTTGATAGTAGGCAAAAATACACACCTAAATTTCAATTCTATATAATAAAATATAAACTCTTAAATTGGGTTCAATTTAAATTAGAAGAGCTTAAATGTATACTTTAACAAAAGTCTCTATAAATCTCTTCATATAATTTAGAGGGAATGAAATAAAATGGAAGAACACTTTGGTATAATGAATTATCTCTTTTAGTAGAATGAAAGCTTATCCTATTGATGTTAGGCGATTTAAGTCATTGATGGGAATAAAACAAAAATAAATCTTGTATACGAACAAATACTAGCGGGCCGTCACACACAGCGAAATTAAACAGAAATCACAATCAAATGAATATCAAAATTTACATGAAAGACCCCTTCAACTTGAAGGGTAAAAACCACAAGACAAGCCAGAGAAAATCTACTATCAAAATAATGGATATACAGATCTCAAGGCTTCTTGCCCAAGCCCAAGTAACAACCATAAGAGAATCACAAAGATATAAGCACTATATTACTAAGCACAATATCAAAAAATATTCTCAAGAGATCAATTCACTACAAACTAAACTAATCTGAGATATGAATGATTGAGAATAGTCTTTTCCTGTCCTTGTCTTCTTTCCTTTTTTGGATCTCTTGTTTTCTAGCCTCTATTGTCAATCTGCAGTTTTATTTCTCTCTTTCACGTTTTCAGCCATCACTGCCCTTTAAATCTTAACCATTGTCACCTAATCTAGGATTTAGGTTAATATAAGTGAAATTCTAGGTTGTGAGCTTCACTAAAGCCCATTATGGGTTGAATCTGGGCCATCTGCCCAACAACCTCCTCCTTCAGCCCATAAGGGAGACTGTCTCATGACTCCTTAATGTGAAGCTATGCCGACCAACTGTCGGCACATCTCTTATCTCTCTTTCGGTAAAGTTTTGGTAAACATGTCTGCCCTATTATCATTTGTGTGAATTTTCTGAAGCTGTAATTGCTTCTCCTCAAGCACACTTCTGATCCAGTGATATCTGACAAATATATGCTTTGACTTAGAATGACATGTTGGGTTCTTGCACAAATGGATGACACTCTGGCTGTCACAATATACCACTTAGTTTTCTTGTTTCAGCCCCAATTCTTTTAAGAATCCTTTTATCCATAATATTTCTTTACAAACCTTTGTAGCAGCAATATATTCTATTTCTGTGGTGGAGAGAGCAATACACATTTGTAATCTGGATTGCCATGACACAACTCCCCCTACAAAAGTAAGTACAAAACCTGATGTGGACTTTATTGTGTCAATATCTCTTGCCATATCTGCATATGTGTAACCTGTCAACACAGGTGGTCCACCTCCAAAGCTTAAATAAACTTTATAACTTCCTCTGAGATATCTAAAAATCCACTTCAATGCTACCCAATGCTCTTTACCTGGATTTGCAAGAAATCTGCTAGCAACACCCATTGTGTATGCGATGTCCGGCCTCATACATTCCATCGCGTATATTAAACTTCCAACTGCTGAAGCATAAGGAACCTTTTGCATTTTCTCCTTCTCCTCATCACTTGATAGACTCTGCTCTGAGCATAACTTGAAGTGACCTGCAAAAGGAGAACCAACTGGCTTTGTTTGCATTACTCATACTAAACCTATCCAATACATTCTCAATGTATTTCTCCTGTGACAACCAAATCTTTCTCTTTCTTCTGTCATGAGAAATCTATATGCTTAGTATTTGTTTTGTTAGCCCCATGTCTTTTATTGCAAAAGACTCATTCAGTTCCTTCTTCAACCTGTCAATCATAGACATATCTTTCCCGAGGATAAACATGTCATCAACATAAAGGAAGAGAATAATAAAATCCTTACCAAACCGTTTAATATATACACAATCACCTGAAGCTATTCTTTTGTATTTATTTTTAATTATAAATGAATCAAACTTTTTATACTACTGTCTTGGAGCTTGCTTCAGCCCATACAAGCTCTTCCTTAATTTGCAGACAAGATTTTCTTTACCTTTGACTTTGAAGCCTTCTGGTTGCTCTATATAAATTTAATCCTCTAAATCATCATGAAGGAAAGCTGTTTTCACATTTAATTGCTTAATCTTGAAGTCTAGGTTAGTAGTAATACCAAGAGCAACACGGATAGAACTGGGTATTCCTTCAGTATTTCTCGAAGACTTTGAGAAAAAATCTCTTCAAAGTTAATACCTTTCTTTTGACCAAAGCCTTTTACAGCCAATCTAGCTTTACACTTTGGTTGAAAATAATATTCTTGAGTCTTCAACCTGAAAACCCACTTGTCCTTCAAGGCTTTACTTCTCTCTATTAGTTGCACTAAATCATATATGTGGTTCTTCTACAGAGAATCTATCTTTTCCTGCATAATAATAAACTACTTCTTTTTCTGCTCACTTTAAATTACTTCCTGGTAACTCTCTAGTTCACCTGCATCAATAAGTATCACATACTCATCTGTATAGTATCTTCTTGAAGGTTGACGTAGTCTAGAAGATCTTCTTAACTGAGGTTATGTAGGAATTTGGTCTCTTTCTTCTTCCTGCTCAACATGTCTTGCAGGTAGATCAACATCTGGCTCTGCACCATCTTCCTGCATAACTCTCCCATCACCCTGATATACTGAAGGAATAATTGGGTCACAGTCTACAAATCCCTCTACAGAAGTCTTAGCTGGTACCTCCTTCTTCAAATCCTCAATGGTTTGATATTCAAAGAAGACAACATCTCTGCTTTTGAACACCTTCTATTTTTCTGGATCCCAAAGTCTGTAACCAAACTGATCATGTGAGTAACCAAGAAAAATATAATCTTTTGTCTGACCATCCAACTTGGATCTCTCATTGTCTAGAACATATGCAAATGCACGACAACCAATTACTTTTAAATGCCTATAGGAGATATCTTTCCCTGACTATATATACTCTGCAACATCACTATCTAGAGCTGTATATAGTGATAAGTTGATTATATCAACTACAGTTCTTAAAGTCTCATCCCAAAATCTTTTGGGTAGCTTCGCCTGTGAAAGCATACATCTGATCTTTTTCATGATGGTGCGGTCCATCCTCTCTGCAATTGCATTATGCTGAGACATACTAGGAACTCAACTCATGCGGGATGCCATGTGATCTGTAATAATCATTAAACAATCTTATATACTCACCACCATTATCTGATCTTATGCATTTCAATTGCCTTTCTGTCTCCCTTTCAACTCTAGCATAAACTCCTTGAAAACATTAATAACATGATCTTTGGTCTTCAAAGCATAGACCCAAACTTTCTTGAAAAATTTATCTATAAAAGTAATAAAATAAAGTGCACCACTGACACTAAGAACATTAACAAATTTACCAGGAGTTTTTGTCCTCAAATGACTACACATATCTATATAGACATGGTCCAAAGTATGTATTTTCCTATATAAAGCAGGACTAACAAAGGAAACTTTATATTATTTACCAACCAAACAATCAATCAATATAAGGGTTCAAACGTGTACCTATGAGATCTGACAATACATCTCTCTTGGAAAGTTCTTGCAATCCCTTCTCGCTCATGTGTCTCAGTCACCTATACCATAACTCCATGCTGAAGTCTTTCTCTGTAGCATTTAACTGCTCACCACAAGCTTTAGCTTGCAATATGTATAATGTATGATATTTCTTCCCATTAGCTACAATAAGAGAACCCTTACTAATCTTTCACTACCCTCTATGAAATCTGACATCAAAGTCTTCATCGTCCAGCCTTCCAACTGAAATTAAATTTAGTCTTAAGTCAACCACATGCCTCATATCCTTAAGCACCAACTTGCAGCTAAGGTTGATCTTTATATGAATATCACCCATGCCAATGATGTATGTTGTGTCATAGTTGCCCATCTTAAAAATATCAAAATTTTCAGACTTGTAAGTAACAAAGAATTCCCTTCGTAGTGTAGCATGATAAAAAAACACCAGTGTCAATTATCCACTTGAGATCCTGGCACACACAAGAAAAAATATTATTAGAAGTAGACAAAATTAAATAATTATTATCTTGCACTGTAGTTGTGATAATCTTTTTTGACTCTGTATGCTCTACTTATTTTTTCTTTTTCTTATTCTTCTTAGGTTGATTGCACTGATTCTTGTAATGTCCTTTCTCACCATAATTGTAGCAAATAATATCTTTCCTTGATCTTGACTTACTTCTACCTATACGTGAACCACTTCTATCCTTTGACTTTGACCTTCCTTTGTTCTCCGAGACAAGTGCCTATGAATCAATCTGAGAAGTTGCTGAATTCTTTCTCTTCAACTCCTCATTCAATAAACTACTTGTTACTTGACTCATGGTGACAATATCATCTGATGCAGTATTACTAAGGGAAACCACCAATATCTCCTAACTTTCTGGTAAAGAACTGAGAAGTAACAATGCCTGCAACTCATTATCAAGAGACATTTTCATAGAGGATAACTGGTTAGTAATACTTTGCATTTCATTCAAATGCTCAGGAATAGAAGTGCCCTCTTTATATTTCAAGTTCACAAGTTTTCTGATCAGAAAAGCTTTGTTGCTAGCTGTTTTTCTTTCATAAAGACCTAACTTTTTCCAAGAGAGTAAACAGAACTTTCAGTAGAAACATGGTGAAAGACATTATCATCAAGTCACTGATAAATAAAGCCAATAGTTTTTTGATCTAACCTCTTTCACTTATCATCTGTCATAGTTCTAGGCTTTGCACTATCCCTTTGCAAAGGTCCATACAAGTCCTTGCAATACGAGAGATCTTTCATTCTTGGTTTCTATATCATCTAATTATTTTTGTTTAAACTAATCATGTGAGAAACATTACCGGCCTCTATGTTTAAATATAAAAGTTAAATGCCACCAAAACCCTGCCTAGATACCAGTTGATGGAAATAAAATAAGAATAAACTTTGTATATAAACAAATACTAGCAAGCCGCCACACACAACAGAATCAAACAAAAATCACAATCAAATGAACACCAATATTTACGTGAAAAACCCCTTCAACTTGAAGGGTAAAAACCACGGGACAAACTAGAGAAAATCTATTATCAAAATAATGAATATATAAATCTCAAAATTTCTTGCCCAAGCCCAAACAATAAACACAAAAGAATCACAAGGAGATAAGAACTGTATTACTAAGCATAATATCAAAAATCTTCCCAAGAGATCATAGTAAAAATTTACTGCAAACTGATCTAACCTGAGATATGAATGATTGAGAATAGTCTTTTCATGTCATTGTCTTCTTCCTTTTCTTGGATCTCTTATTTTCTAGCTTCTACTATTAATCTGCAGTCTTCTTTCTCTCTTCTATATTTTCAATCGTCGTTGCCCTCTTAATCTTAACCCTTGTCATATAATATAGGATTTAGGTTAATATAAATGAAGTTCTAGGTTATGGGCTTCACTAAACCTCATTATAGACTGAATCTGGATCATAAATTTCTTGAAATATAATGTTCTTTAGATCATTTATTTATAATATTTATATTTGATGTATGAGTTGTTTATAGTATTTTCTAAATGACTTGATATAACTGGATATACCCTAGAATCTTTTTTTAATGACTTAGATATTTATGTTTGATGTATGTATGAGTCATACGTGGTTCATAGTTACCGTCATCGAATTAAGATTTTACGATGGTATTGAGCTCCAATCTTTTCTCCACCTCTCTTTCCTAGTATTTAATTAAAAAAAATATTTATATAATTCTTATTCTTTATTCGGGCTTTCTTCATATATTTGGGTTTTTCTCACGTGTCAAACCTAAACCAACATGCTTATGAGAGAGGTTGTTTAAGAATATATTATATCTTTAACTAACAATTTAATTTTTTGGAAATTTAGAGGTGACATGAATTGTTATGATATAAGGATTACAAAATTTATCATTATTTTTTTTATAATTTCAAAACACTGGAATGCAAGACATTTGGAGGTGTAGTATGTCACTTTTGTCCAACTCTCCAATGTGCCCACATGATATTCTCTTCTCTCAAAACACAAAAAGAAATCAAGATGCAATAGGTAACAATGAGATTGCGACCAAAAAAAAAAAAAAAATCAGCTTTTTTATGGAATAGTAATGATTGCCTTGAAAGTTATAGAAGTGATACAAATCATAAAAAAATTATAAGCCTGTTGTCATTTTTGGTTAGAAAGAGGAAATTTGATTAAAGTTCATTGGTAAAATCAAACTTAAGACATATCACATATGTAATAATGCAGTTTGACTTAAACATCCAAGAGTGAGTACATATGAAGGTCCATGGGGTCAATTCGGTTCTGAGGATATCAATCGTCGACTCTACCTATCTCTCACTTTCGTTAATGTCCATATGATCTTGTTTGTTAAAATAATAATAATAATAAATCATAATTACTACAAGACCTCGATCACAAACTTGAGTGTCATAGAGATCAAGTCGAAAAATTATTTTGACCTCGGTCTCAATGCATATGATATCTTCGGAGGTCGACTCTTCTATTTCAAAGCCATAAATGATGAATTTTCATAATAATATATATTTTGTTAGTATTTTTTGATCGAAATATCGACAATGCTCTAGAGTGCTTTCACTATTAAATTCTAGAATTCATCACGACAAAAAAATGAACATTAAAGAACAGTAAAGTGGAAATAGTATTTTTATTTATTTTGTTTCTTCTTGCAAGTGTAGAATATTTACCTTGTTATTCATAATGCTTCATAAATAACATGGCGTAATTTCTCATTAAGAACCCAAAATTTGACACAGTAAAAGAATAGTGGTGATTTCCTCACCAAACAATGCTTTGGGTATGATTAGTTTCTCAATTCATACATCACTCTACATTGCCATAATATCTTTGCTTTCATTCAATCTTCTCTTGCATTCTTCCGAAAACTACAACGATGAGAGAGTCAATGAAGCATAAAATTATATATTTGTAGTACGTTTTTCAGACTCTCATCTGATAGACAGAGAAAGAAAGAGAGAGAGAGAGAGAGAGAGAGAGAGAGAGAGAGAGAGAGTAAGAGAGAGAAGGAAGAAGAAGATTGGGTGAAGTGTGCATTATAATAATTAAAGATCATTTTACATGTTGCAAGATCATCTTGACAACAGTGCCAAATAATTACATGGATACTTCACACATTCTGGAAGCCAAAAACACTTGATGCAACAAATCTCAGAGGTGTCTCATCTCAGCAAATATTATCATTTGTGTTCTTTTGCTTCTGTGGAGCTCATGCATGTCCATTTGATACCCTCTCTCTCTCCCACTGTTGATTACAAAATGAGTTAAAAGTATAGGCAGATAAGAGTTAGGGTTGATATATATATATATATATATATATATATATATATAGTATTGCTTACCATGTATCGTCGAGAAGAGGTGGAAATTTAAAATTTTCCTGTCACGCATCTTCCTCAACATCCACCGGAGAATCTGATATTAAGAGAAAACAAGAAAAATATTAGTATCAAATAACTTCACCAAGACCATAGCCTTTTAGTAGTGTAAGAATTTATGATTAAAATTAAGTTTGATATGTACCATTAGTTTGCGATAATGGGTTGGTTGGGATCAAACTTTGAACCTCAATAATAATTATCGAAACTCATCAAGATTAGGACTCATTCTTGAAACTTGTCTGAGATTAAGGACGATGTCTTTAAAAGATAGGAAGTTAGTGTGTAAAAATTTTGTAGCATGGTCTCCCAATTTATAGTGTGATCAACGTTTGATTCATTGCATCGAGGATAACAATAAATAATTTTAATATTATTTTAGATATGGCCTAAAGATCTATAGGGGTGTGAACATAAATGCATATCAAGATACACTAGTCGAAATGAATATTTCTATGTGAGAGATAAATATCGAAAAAGATAACCAAGAGATTAGTTTTTTCACATTGTTAAATATATTAAAAAAAAAGTGACATGCATCAATGAATATAAGAATTGTATTAATCTCCATATTGAAAGTCTTTTTTCCTTTTGAAAAAAAAATAAAGACATGAATAAATGGAAAATAGGTGTGTACGAAGCAGCAATAGATGCCCTCAAAATTTGAAGCAATTAATAGATTTGAAATTTGCATATTTAGTTTTATTGATGAGCTAAGCCCATAACATCGACCATTCAAATTAAGCTCATAATTTTGATTCATGGGGTTCATTTCTCTAGACGTTTTGATCATCATTTTGGTTTTTGCTAAATATTTTGAAAATTAATATATTTAAATCCATGGAATTATTAAGATCCTCCAAATTTGTCATCGGCTAATCACTTATATTAGTATTTGTAACATCATAGAGTGTTTGTTATAAAAGCTATATTTTTTTATTAAAAGATTATTTATAACCATTTCGAAGGATTATGCTAATTTAAAACTAAGTTATATGGAATTGTAAATAAATTTATGACGTATAAATGACAAGACTTTTTATATTGCTCTATGCAACCATAAAAAAGAAAAGAACAAAGCGATATACAAATGTACGAATGTGTTGCCATGAATCCTCGCATGTATATGAATCCGATTAATTTTTTCTTCTCTTTAAAACCCGAAGGAAGGTGTTTCCATACTTGTTGTAGAACAAGCGATTCCTTATTCATCATATGATTCATCATTAGACGTGTGTGTGTTTTGTTGCTGATATCTACTTGCATTTGTGTCCTGACATCCCATCTCAATATTTAGGTTTTGATGTTAATGTGGACAATAAATGCCTAATTGATATCATATCATTGCCTACTCGTTGCCTTAATTATCATTCATTTCATTAACCATCGAATCTCTATTTACTAGATTTTTCCATCTTCTAGAATGGATCGAGTTCGGGTAATGTATGTGGTTAGGACACTCTCTCCATAAATAAATAGGGGTAGCTCTCTTCTACCATTCCTTAGTAAATTTTTGGAAACCGGATAAAGTTGAAAAAGATAGGAAATATGTTAGTACAAATAACCTAATATTATTTATTTATTAAAGTAGGTATTATAAATTTAAATTAAATTTTGAGACATACCACCCAAGTTGAGATCAAAACTTTGAGAACCTCGATAGTAACCTCTAAATTGTACCATGATCGAGACTCATTCTTGTAACTTTTTCAAAATATAAAGATGACGAAGATAGATAACCTTCAAAAAAAAAAAAGAACAAAATATCTAGAATGCTCGATTGAAATCGATAAAAATAAAAAATAAAAATAGAGAATCTAATTCAAGGAGAGGGTATGATGACAATGATTCTTGTCACTCAGTAGATCCTTTTTATGTTTCTTGAACTTTGGTGTGTCTACTTTGTATTCTTTTTTCTTATTTTTAACTATAAAATACATAAAAAAGAAGAAGAAATTAAATTGATACGAATAATAATAAAAAAAAAGTATGAATGACAATGGGAAAATTAAATCTTCATGGGATGTTAACGCTTACCTTAAGGTTAAACCAAAAGGTGCAAATTAAAAAATTATTTTGCTCTTCCTCTTCGTTTTTGAGACCTTCACTAATCTCATGTTGAAACTTCACGCACAAATGCTGGCCTGACTTGAATATAAGGATATCTGATTTTAAGAATAAGAAAATTAAAAAAATAGATTAACATAAATAATTTCTTCAAAAATTAGAAAAATCAAATTAACGTTAATGTTTACCGTGTCTCACCACCTAATGTAATGATAGGCAAGTTGGGATCAAACTTTGGACCTCAACATTGACTAGGGAAACCTACCACGACGATGAGGACTCATTCTTGCAACTTCTTCGAGATTAGAAAAAGATGAAGATATAAATAATAATAATAATAAACGAAGATGATATGGTACCCCAATTTATATTATGAAGAACCATTTTTTTTTATTCATTGAATTGACAACAAAATGATTCTAATATTATTATAATCAGCTCTGAAGAGGTAATGCGAACGTACATGCATCCGAAATGTATCTACCTACACATGAATCTAATTAAGAAGATACACACTCTAATATTTACAAGGAAACATGAAATAAAGACATGCACCAGTGAGAAAGATATGTGCATGAACGGAGTTGCTCTCGAATCTAAGGCAAAAGTGCAAGATTTGGATTTTACATATCGAGGAGCTTTCGACCAATCAAATCAAGCTCATAAATTAGACTTCTAACTCGAAGAAGGGTTCTAGCCAGACTCACAGTATCAAAGATAGATGATGACAAAATTTACTCATTAGTATATATAGCATCTAATGTGTATATTCATTCATTCATTCATTAAATTGAAGGTTACAATAGCTATACTATATAAATTAAGCAGTATTATACTGTATTCGGAGATAATAGTTCTCAAAATATAAATACGAGTCCAATCGAATTAATTTTATCAAGGCAAATTTGATCTTATTATAATAGTATTAAAAGAAAAAGGGTTTCTTACTGAACAATGCAAGTTTTCCGAAGCTATATTATCTTAAAAATCCTTTGAGTTAGTGTCAATCTACAACAGTGGCTCCACCACACTAAGAGGAGGGGGAGGAGCAGAAGAAGAAGAAGAAGGAGGAGGAGGACATCCAACTCAACTCATGTTATGTGAGATGAGACAAATAAATACTTAGGTCGATTTGGCTTGACAAAAACAACATTGAAAATGCTTGATATAACTGAAGACAAAAAAACATTGTCTAACATAATAACTCAAGACATGCCTTTGTGTCTTATGAATTGACTGACACCATATAACGTGTTTTTACGAGTCCCAAAACATCTTTTCTGTGCACAATTCATTCTCTTCTTCTTTTTTTTTTATAAATATATATAAGTGATAATAGTCGTGATCCTCAATCGTATATTATGCTTTGGGATTAAAACTTTTTTATCCTAAAACATAATGAAATGTAAATGATATATGAATATTATCGTCGGTAACGGAGGTCCAATCAACACCTACTACTCGGTGTACCACATCAATAGAGCATTTTAATATATATTCATTCTGTTAGTAAGTCGATAGTTAATAAAATGATCTTCTCATGTATGTTTTTTATTTTCAAAAAATAAAAAAAATAAAGAAAAACTAAGAAAAGACTTATGAGATCAATGCCTATAAACACACATATCAACTTGATTATCGGACAGATTTTATCAAAAAAACTCTGATATAGTGTTTTATATAGGAAGAAAAAGTAGAATAGCCAAACATGTTGCTGAAGCAGGACCAAAATACAGGGGATGGAAACATTATCCACCTTAAAAACCAATTCACTCTTTTGATGTGATTGATACATAGCATTGGAGATATGGACAGATCGAATCAATTTTACTAAATCAAAATGATGATAAAATTTAATTATATTCTAGTGTCTTACTTCTCAATTCCATTGATCATGCGACATTATACGTACTCCTCCGCATTTGTACCGTAATTTTATTTTATTTTGATGTATTATCTATCTTAAAGCAAAAAACATTATGTACATTAATAATTATTTGCATCCGGGGGATCCACCACACACCATCAATTTTTTTTTTGCATTTAAAATCCATTGATTCGTCCCAACGTGCATTGACAGAATTACTTACTTTAATCTTAAACTCATCATAAATGCACTTTAATTGTTGAAAAATATCTATAAATGAGTACTTTATTCCCAAGTCAAGTGCAGAAATGTTCCTTTGGGGTTAACTTCAATTGACACTGAGCTTTGGTAATTTTACTTTTTATCTCCCAACCCTGATGCATAGTCTTGAGTTCTCGAAGCATAAAAATTTATTTTTGTAGAAAAGAAACACCTTGATATTTGCGTAAAAAATAATTTTTCATATCCTCGTCGTTTAGAGAAACCAAAAAAAAAAAAAAAGATGGAGTGTTGTGTACATTACATTGCACTAGAGAGTGCTCTACGTATTACAAATCATCTCCACGTACATATATGTAAAATATTTCATGATTATACAAATGCTCGATATCCATAATTTCATGTACGCCCACTCGAAATAAATAAAAAAATTTGCTGAACTCAAGCATCTCAATATTCTTTTTTCTCAAATTTGATTTCTCGTACTTGCTTTGCGTTTGTTGAATCCAAGTGTCTTCATGTGATATCCTCTTCTCTCAAGTCCTATTTGTAAAATACCAAAAATGATAAAATTAAATATAGATAGATAAGAGTAAGAAGGATAATAGAAAATTTTAATTTTAATCAATAGTAATAATTCTCACCATCAGATAGATAGAGATTCCTCGAAGAAAAGCACATTCCTAAATTCTTTTAGGCTTCAATAATTCCATTTTACAATGTTGGGAATCTAAGCTCAAATGAGTAACACTTAAGATATCTTGCCTAATGAGAAATAAATTGGGATCAAACTCTAAACCTCAACTTTGATCATCAAAGTCTCACCGGACTCATTCTTACGATCTCATCCGGATTCAAGACGATGAAATTATAATTGAAAATTTTAAGACGATATACATAAACAGCGTGGTTTTTAATTTATAGTCTTAACCATCTTCTTGATTCATTGCATCAGCTACTAATGACTCCAAAATTATTTAAATCATGCCCTAAATCAAGTCTTAGATGTGCTCAAAATAAGACATGCATATGAACAAATACATGCTCTAAAAGATTAAGAGCGCAAAGTATTAGATTTGGCTCTTAATTTTGACTTCTCAAGCTTGGGTCGATAATTTTGACCCATGAACTAGTCTGGGTCAAATCTTCTGACTTTTTTTTGGGTCGATCAAAACTTTTAACCCATTGTAAGTTTATCATTCCTTACTGATTGTTAGATAACATGTGAGCCATCAAATCTTACGTGTCTAATTCCACGGATGGCTGAGATATAAGGCTCATTCATTTATATGGCAAACCTTCCTCTCTCTCCTTCTCTCTCTCTCTCTCTCATCGTCACGCCTAAACCCTTGCGACGATCGCAGCAGCAACAGCAGCCATGGCGATTGAGTGAGTTTGCCATCTCTGTCTGAGACAGGAGTGCCTACTATGCTTCTCTATAACTCAAAATTCTTATCTCATCCTTTTATCCAAACCTCTCAAATATGACAGTTCATGAGTATATTCACTAGAGAGAGTTAAAGCTATTTTATTAATATGTGATTTGGAAGGTAAAGTTAAGGTTGTTTCAAGATACTATTCTTCGTGATCAATGAATATATTAAAGGGGTTAGTTAATAGATGTAAAACACTTAATTTTGTAGTTCCCTATGGATGAAAGGTTTTTTCATACACTAGTACTTATATTAGTGTTTTAGGATTAGAAAAAAAGTTTAGCATTTAGTTTATATTTGGAGAAGCTCTTTGGAGTCTCTCTAAAATTCTGTATCTCTTAGATGCATCCTTGAATGGTGAGTCTTTTAATTTAGTTCTATATCCTTGTTTAATTTTCTTGAGGTGATGAATTTTCTGTATCCTCTTGTGACTTTAAACTTGATGGTGAACTTTTTATCCATTTTTTGAATTTATTCTTTTTTTACAAATTGACTTTCAGTTCCTCTTTTCTTTTCGAATTTCATTCCTCTTTATCCCTTCCCACTATCAGTTTACTATTAAAGCTAAAGGCTAGAGATCATGTCATGGTGGAATGAAAAAATAGTGGATGAAGGTAGTGACAATGAAGATGATGTTGAATCCTTGAGGTTGCAGCTACAAAGAGTGCAACCTCATTGAAGAACTTCAGAGTAAAAATAATCAATATGAAAATGATTATTTTAATCAAGGCATAGACTCCAAGATGAGTGGCAGAACAACTACAATCCAAAGTTGGATATTCTAAAGTTTGAATGTAGTATCAATGTTGATGACTTTATTGATTGGCTTAATACGATAGAAAGAATATTCAGTTTTCATGAATTACTAGAACTAGTGGCACTTAATCTCAGAAGGTATGTATATTTTTTATGAAAAAATCTGAAGAGGCAAAGAGAATATAAGGGGAAGAACAAGACTGTGACATGGGAGAAAATGAAAAGAGAGTTTAAAAGAAAATACTTGACAAGTATAGGCAAAAAATATTTCTAAAAAGCTTTGACTTTAAACAAAGAAATCTTAGTGTGAAGAGGCAGTAAAAGTTTGAAAAGGGTTCTCAATATGGTGTGAAAGATTGTTATACGAGAAAAGAAAATTTCAAGTCTACTCTTCAAAACAAAATAGTATTGAAGGTACAAGACAAGGGTGAGAAATCATATGGTTTTAGACATATCGCTTAAGATAGTCTAAATAGGAGGATCGTTACATTTGTTGAAGAACATGATGATGGAGAAGGAATTGAAGTTAGTGACAAACCAAAATATGATGATTATGAGGAAGATATTATTTATGTTAATCATGATTTATCTTTTATTTCCTATAGTGAATACAAGGATAAATTAGAAAGAGATGGTCATATTTTGGCTCTGGTAGCCATAGAGGATACAAGTAGCCATTAGCAATTATAAAACCAATCATGAAGGAGTTAGAAGATGTCGTACCAAAGGAGATCTAATATAACATTAAGAGACATCTGACATCATGATGATCTTATTACTAAGTAAGATCCAACAGATCATTTAGCTTTAGTTACTCATTCTGTAATAATATAAATTAGTGGAGTTATTGATGAGGGAGCCAAACAAATAAAGAAGTTGTATGAAAAAGTTAAAACAATCACTGAAAATCAAAATAAGATGTACATGCAAGCTGTCAACAAACATAGAAAACATACAGAGTTGAATACAACTTATTTGATCTGGATTTATCTATGGAAGAAGAGGTTACCCCTAGACAAATATGAAAAATTAAAACTAATAACTGAAGGTCCGAATAATCCACTTAAAAGAATTGGCGAGAATGATTATATAGTGTCATCAACATTTAAAATAGCTTATTTAAGTCCTTATCATGTGGCTAGAACAAATGAAGACTCGAGGATAAGTCTTTTTGAACTAGGGAAGATTGATACAGGAGTGCCTATTTTGCTACAGTCATAATGCTTATCTTAGCCTTTTATCCAAACCTCTCAAATATGACAGCTCATAAGCATATTTACTAGAGAGAGTTAAAGCTACTTCATTAATAGATGGTTTGGACGGTAAAAAGTTAAAGCTATTTCAAGATACTTTTCTTCATAATCAAGAAATGTATTAAAGGGGTTAGTTAGTAGTTGTAAAACACTTAATTTTGTAGTTCTCTATACTTAAAGGGTTGTTTCATATACTAGTACTTATTTTGGTGTCTTAAGATTAAAAAAAAGTTTAGTACTTGATTTTTATTTGTAGAAACTCTTTGGAGTCTTCTAAAACTGTGTATTTCTTAGATGCATCATTGAGTGGTGAGTTTTTTTATTTATTTCTGTATCATTATTTAATTTCCTTGAGGTGGTGAATTTTTTATATTCTCTTGTGACTTTAAACTTGGTGGTTAACATTTTATTCATTTTACGTAAGGTCTGATTCAAGTTTATTCCTTTTCTACAAATCAACTTTTGGTTTCTCTTTTCTTTTCAAATTTCATTCCTCTTTCTCACTTTCAGGTATCAGTTTGGTATCGAAGCTAAAGGCTAGAGATCATGACATGACAAAATGGAAAAGTAATAAGTGAAGATAGTGACAATGAAGATGACGTTGAATCCTTAAGGTTGCAGTTACAAAGAATGCTACACAATATACAAGAAAAAAATAAAATCATTGAAGAACTTTAGAACAAAAATAATCAGTATAAAAATGATTCCCAAAAGTTTGGTTATGTTGATGATACACCTCATTACCCAAGGGAGTTGGGAGGATTTTTGTTAAGGCGTAGAGTCCAAGACGAGTAGTAAAACAACTATAACCCAAAGTTGGATATTCTAGAGTTTGAAGGTAGTATCAATGTTGACGACTTCATTTATTAGCTTAATATGATAAAAAAAATATTTAATTTTCATGAACCACTAGAACAAAAGAAAGTAAAACTTGTGGCATTGAAACTTAGAAGGTTTGCACATTTTTGATGGAAAAATCTGAAGAAGGGGAAGAGCAAGATGGTGACATGAGAGAAAATAAAAAGAGATTTGAAAAGAAAATACTTACCTAATAAGTATAGGCAAAAAATCTTTCTAAAAAGCTTTGATTTTAAACAAAGAGATCTTAGTATAAAGATATAGTAAAAGTTTGAAAGATGTTCTCAATATAGTGCAAAAGATTATTATACGAGAAAAGAAAATTTCAAGTCTAATCTCCAAAGCAAAATAGTATTGAAGGTACAAGATAAGAGTAAGGAATCATATAGTTTTAGGTATATCACTTAAGATAGTCCAAATAGGATGATCGTTATATTTGTTGAAGAATATAGTGAAGGAGGAGGAATTTAAGTCACTAACGAACCAAAATATGATAATTATGAGGAAAAGGTTACGTATACTGATCATGATTTATCTTTTATTTCCTATAGTGAATGCAAGGATAAATTAGAAAGGAATAATCATGTTTTGGCTCTAGTAGCCATAGAGGAGAATGAATAATACAGGGAGCCACTAACAATCATGAAACCAATCATAGAAGAGTTACAAGATGTTATATCAAAGGAGATTCAATATAACCTTTCACCATTGAGAGACATCTGGCATCACGATGTTCTTATTACTTAGGCAGATCTAACAGATTGTTTAGTTTTAGTTACTCATTCTATAATTATGCAAATTAGTGGAGTTGTTGATGAGGGTGCCAAACTGATAAAGAAGTTGCATGAGAAAGTTAAAACAATCATTGAAAATCAAAATGAGATGTACATGCAAGCTGCCAACAAATACAGAAAACATATGAAGTTGAATATAGCTAATTAGATATGGATTTATCTATGGAATAAGAGGTTACCCCTAGGTATATCTGAAAAATTGAAACTAATGACTGAAGATCCAATTAATCCACTTAAAGGAATTAGCGAGAATGATTATGTGGTGCCATCAATATTTAAAATGGCTGATTTAAGTCCTTATCATGTGGTTAAAACAAATGAAGACTTGAGGATAAAACTTTCTGAACCAGGGGAGATTGACAAGGAGTGCCTACTTTGCTAAACTCATCTCAAGTAAATCTTGTTGATCCAATAGTTGGTATTCTCTATAACTCATAATGCTTGTCTCAGCCTTTTATCCAAACCTCTCAAATATGATAGCTTATAAGCATATTCACTAGACTTCATTAAAAGGTGGTTTGGAAGGTAAAACATTAAGGCTGTTTTAAGATGATTTTCTTCATAATCAAGAAATGTATTGAAGGAGTTAGTTAGTAGATGTAAAATAATTAATTTTGTAGTTCTTTATGCTTGAAGGGTTATTATTTTATACACTAGTACTTATTTTAGTATTTTAGGATTAGAAAAAAAATTTAGCACCTAGTTTGTATTTGTAGAAGATCTTTAGAGTTTCTCTAAAATCTATATATCTTGGATGCATTCGTGAGTGATGAGTCTTTTGATTTAATTTTGTATCATTGTTTAATTTTCTTGAGGTAGTGAGATTTTTGTATATACTTGTGACTTTAAACTTGGTGGTGAAATTTTTATCAATTTTACATAAGTTATGTTATGAGTTTGTTCCTTTTCTACAAATCAACTTTTAGTTTTTCTTTTCTTTTCGAATTTTATTCCTCTTTCTTTCTTCCCGGTATCAGTTTAGTATCAGAGCTAAAGGCTAGAGATCATAGCATGGTGGAAGGAAAAAGTAGTAGGTGAAGGTAGTGACAATAAAGATAATGTTGAATCCTTAAGATTGTAGCTACAAAGAGTGCTACACAATATACATGAAAAAAATAAAATCATTAAAGAACTTCAGAGCAAAAATAATTAGTATGAAAATGATTCCTAAAAGTTTGGTTATATTGATGATACACCTCATTACCTCAGGAAGTTGCGAAGATTTTCGTCAAGGCGTAGAGTCTAAGATGAGTGGCAGAACAACTACAACCCAAAGTTGGATATGCTGGAGTTTGAAGGTAGTATCAATATTGATGACTTTATTAATTGACTTAATACAGTAGAAAAAATATTTAATTTTTATAGACCACCAGAACAAAAGAAGGTAAAACTTATGGTACTGAAACTCACAAGGTATGCATAATTTTGGTCAAAAAATCTAATGAAGCAAAGAGAACATAAGGGGGAGAGCAAGATCATGACATGGGAAAAAAAAAATAAAAAGAGAGTTGAAAAGAAAATACTTACCTAACAAGTATAGGAGAAAAATCTTTCTAAAAAGCTTTGATTTTAAATAGAGAGATCTTAGTATGAAGAGTTAGTAAAAGTTTAAAAGGGTTCTCGATATGGTGTGAAAAATTATTATATGAGAAAAGAAAATTTTAAATCTACTCTCCAAAGCAAAGTAGTATTGAAGGTACAAGACAAGGGTAAAGAATCACATGATTTTGGGCATATCGCTTTAGATAGTCCAAATAGGAGAATCATTACGTTTGTTAAATAACATATTGATGGAGAAGGAATCTAAGTCAGTGACGAACCAAAATATGATGATTATGAGGAAAAGGTTATTTATGCTGATCATGGTTTATCTTTTATTTTTTATAGTGAATGCAAGAATGAATTAAAAAGGGATGGTCATGTTTTGGCTTTGGTAGTCATAGAGGAGAACGAACAACATAAAGAGCCACCAACAATCATGAAACCAATTATGAAGGAGTTACAAGATGTTGTACTAAAGGAGATTCAACATAACCTTCCATTATTCTGTTACCATGTAAATTAGTGGAGTTGTTGATGAAGGGGCCAAATAGATAAAGAAGTTGCATGAGAAAGTTATAACAATCACTTAAAATTAAAATGAGATGTACATACAAGCTGCTAACAAACACAGAAAACACATGGAGTTGAATACGGTTGATTTGATCAGGATTTATCTATAGAAAAAGAGGTTACCCTTAGATAAATCTGAAAAATTAAGATCAAAGACTGAATGTTCAATTAATACACTTAAAAAATTGGTGAGAATGATTATGTGGTGTCATCAACATTTGAAATGGCTGATTTAAGTCTTTATTATGTGGCTGGAATAAATGAAGACTTGAGGATAATCCTTTTTCAACTTGTGGAGATTGACATAGGAGTGTCTACTTTATCATAGTCTTCTCAAGTAAATCTTGTTAATCCCATGATTTTCTCTATAACTCATAATACTTTTCTCAGTCTTTTATCCAAACCTCTCAAATATGATAGCTCAAGAGTATATTCACTAGAGAGAGTTAAAGTTAGTTCATTAATAGATTGTTTTAAATGTAAAAAGTTAAAGTTGTTTTAATATGCTTTTCTTCATGATCAAGGAATGTATTAAAGGGGTTAGTTAGTATATATAAAGCACTTCATTTTGTAGTTCACTATGCATAAATGGTTGTTTCATGCATTAGTACTTATTTTGGTGTTTTAGGATTAAAAAAAAATTAGCACCTGATTTGTATTTACAGAAGCTCTTTAGAATCTCTTTAAAACTTTGTATCTCTTGGATGCATCCTTGAGTTGTGAGTCTTTTGATTTAATTTGTATCCTTGAGGTGGTGATTTTTTTATATTCTCTTATAAATTTAAACTTGGTAGTGAACTTTTTATCCATTTTACGTAAACTCTGATATGAGTTTATTCCCTTTCTATAAATCAACTTTTGGTTTCTCTTTTCTTTTCGAATTTCATTCTTCTTTCTCCCTTCTCGGTATCATGACATAGTAGAATAGAAAAGTATTGGGTGAAGGTAGTAATAATGAAAATGATGTTGAATCCTTAAGGTTGCAGTTACAAAGAGTGCTACACAATATATATAAAAAAAGTAAAATCATTGAAGAACTTCGGATTAAAAACCATTAGTATGAAAATAATTCATATAAGTTTGGTTATGTTGATGATGCACCTCATTACCAAAGGGAGTTGGGAAGATTTTCGTCAAGGCATAGAGTCCAAGATGAGTGGCAGAACAACTAAAAACTAAAGTTAGATATTCCGGAGTTTGAAGGTAGTATCAATGTTGATGACTTTATTTATTGGCTTAATACGATAGAAAAAATATTTAATTTTTATAAACCACTAGAACAAAACAAGGTAAAACTTGTGATACTGAAATACAGAAGGTATGTATATTTTTGGTGGAAAAATTTGAAGAAGCAAAGAAAACATGAGGGGAAGAGCAAGATTGTGACATGGGAGAAAATGAAAAAAGAGTTGAAAAGAAAATACTTTCCTAACAAGTATAGACAAAATATCTTTCTGAAAAACTTTGATTTTAAACAAAGAGATCTTAGTGTGAAGAGGCAACAAAAGTTTGAAAGGGGTTCTTAATATGATGTGAAAGATTGTTATATGAGAAATTTTTTTTTTAAGTCTACTCTCCAAAGGAAAGTAGTGTTGAAGGTATAAGACAAGGGCGAGGACTCATATGGTTTTGAGCATATCGTTTAAGATAGAACAAATGGGAGGATCGTTACATTTGTTGAAGAACATAGTGATGGAGAAGGAATTGAAGTCAGTGACGAACCAAAATATGATGATTATAAGGAAGATGTTACTTATGGTGACCATGGTTTGTCTTTTATTTCGTAAAGTTAATACAAGGATGAATTAGAAAGAGATTGTCATGTTTTAGCTCTAGTAGCTATAAAGGAGAACGAACAACACAAGAAGCTACCAACAATCATGAAACCAATCATGGAGGAGTATAAGATGTTGTACTAAAGGAAATCAAATATAACATTTCACCATTGAGAGACATCTAGTATCACAATAATCTTATTCCTAAGGCAGATCCAATAGATCATTTAACTTTAGTTACTCATTCTAAAACTATGTAAATTAGTGGAGTTGTTGATGAGGGGCCCAAACAAATAAAGAAATTACATGAGAAAGTTAAAACAATCATTGAAAATTAAAATGATATGTACATGTAAGCTGCTAATAAACACAGAAAACAGGAGTGCCTACTTTGCTATAGTCATCTCAAGTAAATCTTATTGATCCCAATGTTTTCTTTATAACTCATAATGCTTGTCTAAACCTTTTATCCAAACCTCTCAAATATGGCAACTCATTAGCATATTCACCAGAGAGAGTTAAAGCTACTTCATTAATAGGTTGTTTGAAAAATAAAAGTTAAAGTTGTTTGAATATGTTTTTTCTTCATGATCAAAGAATGCATTAAAAGGGTTAGTTAGTAGATGAAAAGCACTTAATTTTATAGTTCCTTATGCATGAAGGGTTGTTTCATGCACTAATACTTATTTTGATATTTTACGATTAAAAAAAAGTTTAGCACATAATTTATATTTGTATAAGCTCTTTGGAGTCTATTTAAAACTCTGTATCTGTTGGATACATCCTTGAGTGGTGAGTCTTTTGATTTAATTATATATCATTGTTTAATTTCCTTGAGGTGGTGAATTTTATGTATCCTCTTGTGAATTTAAATTTGGTGGTGAACTTTTTATACATTTTATATAAATTATGTTATGAGTTTATTACTTTTCTACAAATCGACTTTTGGTTTCTCTTTTCTTATCAAATTTCATTCCTCTTTCTCTCTTCTTGGTATTAGTTTAGTATCAGAGCTAAATGCTAGAGATCATGACATAACAAATGGAAAAGTATTGAGTGAAGGTAGTGATAATGAAGATAATGTTGAATCCTTGAGGTTGTAGCTACAAAGAGTGCTACACAATATATATGAAAAAATAAAATCATTGAAGAACTTTGAATTAAAAACAATTAGTATAAATATGATTCCCAAAGGTTTGGTTATGTTGATGATGCACCTCATTACCAAAGGGAGTTGGAAAGATTTTTGTCAAGGCATAGAGTCGAAGATGAGTGGCAAAACAACTAAAACCTAAAGTTGGATATTTCGAAGTTTGAAGATAGTATCAATGTTGATGACTTTATTGATTGACTTAATACGATAGAAAAAATATTTAATTTTCATAAACCACCAGAACAAAAGAAGGTAAAACTTGTGGCACTAAAACACAGAATGTATCTATATTTTTAGTGGGAAAATCTGAAGAAAAGAAAACATGAGAGGAAGAGCAAGATTGTGACATGGGAGAAAAATGAAAAGAGAGTTAAAAAGAAAACACTTACCTGACAAGTATATGCAAAAAATCTTTCTGAAAAGCTTTAATTTTAAACAAAGAGATCGTAGTGTGAAGAGACATCAAAAGTTTGAAAGGGGTTCTCAATATAGTATGAAAGATTATTATATGAGAAAAAAAAAATTCTAAGTCTACTCTCCAAAGCAAAGTAGTGTTGAAGTTACAAGACAAGGGTGAGGAATCATATGGTTTTGGGCATATCGCTTAAGATGGTCTAAATAGGAGGATCGTTACATTTGTTAAAGAACATAGTGATGGAGAAGGAATTGAAGTCAGTGATGAACCAAAATATGATGATTATAAGGAAGATGTTAGTTGACCATGGTTTATTTTTTATTTCCTAAAGTGAATGTAAGGATGAATTAGAAAGGGATGGTCATGTTTTGGCTCTGGTAGTCATAGAGAAGAACGAACAACAAAAGGAGCCACCGACAATCACGAAACCAATTATGGAGGAGTTATAAGATATTGTACTAAAGGAGATCAAACATAACATTGTACCATTGAGAGACATCTGGCATCACGATGATTTTATTCCTAAGGCAGATCCAATAGATCGTTTAACTTTAGTTACTCATTCTGTAACTATGTAAATTAGTAGAGTTGTTGATGAGGGGGCCAAACAGATAAAAAAATTGAATAAGAAAGTTAAAACAATCACTAAAAATCAAAATGAGATGTACATGTAAGCTGACAACAAACACAGAAATCATATGGAGTTGAATACAGCTGATTAGATATGGATTTGTCTATGGAAGAAGAGGTTACACCTAAACAAATTTGAAAAATTGAGATAAAAGACTGAATATCCGAAAATGATTGTGTGGTGTCATCAACATTCTAAATGGCTTATTTAATTCCTTATCATATTGCTAGAACAAATGAAGACTTGAGGACAAGTATTTTTCAACCAGGGGAGATTAACACAGGAGTGTTTACTTCGCCTTCCATCTGGCTTATTTACTTTGCTATCCAAACCTCTCATGAGCTGCCATATTTGAGAGGTTTGGATAAAAGGGTGAGACAAACATTATGAGTTATAGAGAAAAGTATGGGATCAACAAGATTTATTTGAGAGGTTTTTGAAGGTTAGAGAGGAAGAACAAAAAGGCATCAAGATGGACAGACCCGCAGAAGAACAAAACAAAAAGCCAGATGGAAGGCGAAGCAGAAGTTGTTGAAGCTTAGAAGACAAGAATTACTTTTAGAACCTTAATCATCCACTTCCAACCTGTCTTTTAATGGAAATAAATCCATGTATCCTCCCAGAATAAGAAACTGATAGCGACGATGAGCAGCGGACAACGAAAGACGAATCGGGGATTGGAAGAGAGATTAAAAAGGCAACTTTCAAAATTCAAGAACGAATCTGTTTCGGAATGGTTCGAGTTTACAAAAAATGGATGCTAATGGTCATTGTTCGTTTGTTGGCACACACATGCTTGAGACAACACAAATTATAGTCTTCGTTGACACATACATGATATATGAGCATCATATATGTGGGCTGATTCTTTTTTATTTTTTTTCTAATTAAAAAACATACCCTGCCTATTGCCCAATGAAAATCCTAATTCAATGAAAAGTATATGATTTCTAATGGTTTTATGTGTGTGTATAAGAGGGAGGGGAAAAAAAAAAAAACCCTAGAATGTGATGCAAACTTATTTTTGTCAAATGCTTACATTTCTTGCCAAAAAAAAAAAAAAGGTGGGGAGCATCTTTACCTCTCTATAGCTCTCAATAGTGCCAAACCAAATGACAACAAATCATTTCAGATTCATTATCATTTGATGGGTCCTTGAGCAGAGAACAAAACAACCATAGTGCATGCCACTACATCTCAATGTCAAAAAGTTATATCTCATTCCAATCAAGTCATTCACTGTGACAGTTAACAATGATATTCTCGGGCCATGACTGAGAAAGAAGCCAAATTGTTTCATAGGAGGGGAAAAAAAATCATATTAAACATAGGAAAAAAAATCAGAAGTAAAATTTCTCCAATTTTGTACTCAAAACATCTTTCAATTTTGTGCCTCCAGCAAAGCCACTAACAGAATATGAACTCTTGGGACTCCTACAGGATAAGCAGGGCTATAGTTACAAGATGTATATAAGTGTTGTGACTCTAAACAAGTACATGGTCGAATCATAACCAGAGAGCATGTACAACAGTTATTGAACAAGAGAGAAGCAAACCATGATATGCAGATACCTGTAGATCTATCTCATCGGTTGCAACTTTGGCTACCATTACATTCTCAAGATCCCATATGCATGTATTGTGGAGACTAATTACATGGTCGGAGAAGGGCTCATATGAAATTTTGCACCGGGGAGGACTGCCTCAGCTCATAAGCTGCTTGAAAACAGTCTGCAGCCTGATGAAGTGAGCCTTCAGCTTTTGAGATGAATCCCAGATTCAACCATGCTTCATGGTTTGTGGGTTCTAAACGCAAGGCGTTCATTAGTAAGCTTCTTGCAATTGCCAGTGACTTGCCTCCACGCATCCTTAAGATTGCTGCCATCAATACCATGCTTGGAACATAGTCTGGCTCGATTGAAAGCGAAACTAAAAGGGCTATTAAAGCCTCTTGCTGCTTTGATTGAGCTTCCAACAGTTTTCCTGCTAACATGGATGTAACCAAAGCGTCAAATTCTATACCAGTAGGGTCAGAAAATAAATGTTGCATACTTCTAGAATGCCCAGTATCTGAAAATTTGTTTCTCTAGCTAAGCACCATCACCAGATAGTTACTGGAACTACAGGAGTAAATTAGAACTAGCATTTTCCAAATTACATGTGGAGATTTTCCTAAAATGGAAGCTGCTCAAATTCTTCTGAACAATTTTCATTTTCCTTTTATCCACAGAAAAAACAATGTATTATGCAGCACGGCTTCATTTTCTCTCATGAGATCTTGGTGCAAAGTTGCAACAGTTTGTGGAGGAATCTCTTGGGTACGGCCACAATTAACTGACTTCAAAAATTGAAGAATCCAAACAGAACCACTAAATGCATATATAACACACATAAAAAGGAAAAACAATGAGTGCACAAAACATTGTGAACAATAGAATATAAAACCAAAGCAGTCAAAAGATAGGACATATACATATACATATACATATATATATGTGTGTGTGTGTATATACCTTTAGAATGCCAACACTTCGGGGAGAAAAGCTCGAAAGTTTTAGCTTTGTCTAAGCAAACATAAGAATCATTCCAAGATCCAAGTTTTGTATAAAGAGATGCCAAATCCAACCATGCTTCCATCTCCAGATCTTTTACTGCTTTGATCTGTCAAAATGAGGTTCAGTAAGAACAAAGTAACAGCAAAGTTTATGAAAAGCTAAAACAATATCCTATCTGAAGTTCCAGTTCTGAGCAATGTGTACCTCAGAACTGAAGCTCCATTTCTGAAGTTCTTTCCATGCCTTAACCATGGCAAGCAAATTTTTGTAGGTCTCTATAGCATTCTTTGGTTGTTCCTGAGCAACTTGGAGTAGCGCTTTTAAACGTAAGAATTCCAACTGATCCATTGTTCCACTCTCATACATTGCAAGATCAACTATTGCTTCAGCTTCCCTTAAGTTCTGTTCTGCCGATACTATGAGGGCTAAAAGCTTCCAACCCCTTACTGAGCTTCCAGCCACCATATCAAGATACTTTGTTGCATTTTCTAAAGCTATATGAAGGTTTCGCTGCATTGTGCTTTCCCTGGCAAGGCTATATACCACCTCAGAATCATTTTTCTCAATGTTTGCAGCATGTTGAAGTTTCTTCAAAGATTCATTCTGTAATTTTAATCTTTGTGAATCAGAGATGGACAATCTAGCACAATTTCCATAACAAACACCAAGCAAGTGGTTGGTGACACCAAGAAAATGTTTTTGATTTTGGGAAATCTCATTTGCCTGCATTGCATATTTTGCCCCTTCCGATGCATGTGACGGACGTTTACAGCACAACTTAGCTCCTAATATGACTGATGGAAGATGAGGTTTGTGCTTCTTTTCTGAGTAGCTCAATGCCTTCCTCAATACATTTAATGCATCATCATCCAGACCAGCAGCATGGTAACAAAGCGCCAGAACATACCATCTCTCAACTCTGTCATAGATACCTGGCAAAATCTGTTCTACATGACCTGCCAAAACTTCGAATTGTCCAGTTAATGAAAAGCCATAAATGAGATGATTCATGATCTCAGGGTCCCAACTTATTTCTTGAAAGGTCACCTTTCTCATGAGTATCAGCAACAAAAGAATTGCTTCCTCTATGTTAGACGTAGGGACAGCATAGCCCCATAGTTGTTGAAGTTGTGGAGGCAGGCTTAATTCAGCACCACCATAGAGCAGAGCAACTGCCAGGTCTTTCTGTAAGCTAGCCCACCTACTAAAACCTAAATCCCATGGCTTCATAAGGGCTCGGCGATATGCAGCAATAGCTTCCTCAAGAAAACCTGCCAGCATCCAGAGCTTGGGAAACAATTCTAGAGCTTTGTGAAACATTTCTTTCAACTTGCTATCATCTCCAATTCCGTCAGGTATGCCATGCGGCCAAGCAGATTCAACTATGTCAATAATAGTTTTACATTCAAATGCAGCATCTGCCACAAAAGTTCATAGGCAAGACAAGACCATAGGCATCATTATGATAATCAAATATGATGAGAAAAGAAAAATTCTGAAACTCAATATTCAAATTTGGTAGAATGGGATTCAATTGCTATAACAAACAAAAACAAAGCTTAGAATAGTTTTTCAGCACTGTTGAATGTTTTGATTGTGTAAGATGGTATCCAAGATCCCAAGGGCCAATATATTTTGTGCAACTCACCTGGGAAGCATCATTTGAATTTTTTGATTTCAGGGGAAATAGTACAAAATAAGATTAAACATATAAGGAAAAATGGATATATGTCAAGTATCATGGTATGTGCCTCATAGCAAGACTTTAGAAGCACAAAAAAGATATTGATGGATGGAAGAGTTGGCACTCCATTTCTGAGTTAAAAGATTAATACTTGTGAAGAGGGAAAAAAAAAAGTAAGTTGACTCTCATCGAACTGCAAATCATTTAAAAGTCTATCTTTAATAATCAAACCCCAGGTCTGACATCTATCCAAGTTTGAAGTAGCATACTCCAGAATATAAAATGCTGCGTATCAGCATAAACTGGAAAGGACACAAGCATGAGATCAAGATAAACTCAAACCAGAGGATGCACGTCTGGCAAGCTCAGTTAAGAAAACCGGATCACTAGTGGAGTAAATTTTTCAATAATTCCTTGGGAAATTTGATAAAACAAGTATATGATGCCTTCTTTACTATGTAAAATTCAAAAAATCAAAATATATAATCAGTATGTTTTGGTTACAGGGATTGTGATGGATTCAAGGTCTGTTAATGGCATATGGAGAAACATTCTAGTCATTATCCAAATATTCAGCACTCTTATAGGACAAGTTAGACATCTTGGGTTCATCTGGAATCCATTATGCCTCCCAAAAAATGACTATGATAAGGATTATAATTGGCATTTCATTTCATATTACAATTTATGCTTGTTAAAAGTTTTAAAGGTTCATTTTGCCAGCATACCAATTTGCTACAAGAGGCATACATAATCGAAATTATATTGGTAATGTACAGATCTTTCATGTGGTCCATCATCATCCTATAAAAGAATTTTCTAATCATGTCATCAGCAGAATTATGCACAAAAGTCTAAACCACTTAATATCTAGGAGCAACCACAATCAGATGCTCAGATAATTTTTGTAGCATTAGGTTATTATGACATTTGATCAAACATCAAGCTAACTAGTTGGAACATTCAGAGAAACCAAAGTTTTGAGACAATGAAGGATTTCAATGTCATGGATATGCAAATAATAATACTTAGACACATTGTGGGTCACCTTTAAATCGACTGATCTCTTCCAAAGATTTGGACTTGAGCAGCATTGCTTCTATAAGCAGAGTAACCGAGTGGATGGACATGGCATTCCCTTGCAAGCATTCTCCTCTTCGACGAGCCTGCCGAGCTCGAGTCCAAGCGGCAATAGCCTTAATGATCTTTGGCCGCAGAGCCACGATGTCGATCCCTTGAAACACTTGCAATGCCGCATCGAAGTTTCCCCTCTGATACTCCAGTCGCCCGAGCAGCGCCCGCGCTTCCTGCCACAAAACGTCAGCCTCGATCAGATACGAGCATCGCAAATCAAACGGTGGCCACGCACGGTTCGTGAAATCCAAAGGGGAAGGAGGACCTCGTAGTTCAAAGAGAGGGTCTCCCTGAGGGTGGACTCGACCACGTCGTCGACCTGGGTATCGTCAAGCTTGGAGTCTCCGTCGCCGCCGGCCCTAGAAGAGAGGCCGCCGACCCTCGAAGAGAGGCCGCCGGTGGAGAAATCCCTCGTCGCGAGCGACTCCGGCGGTGACGGTGGCTGCTCCTCCTCGAACCGGTACTGTTCGCCGGAGCAGGCGCAGAGCATGGCTTCACGGGCTCAGCAATCAAATCCCACAATGCGGCTCGAATCGAACGCTTCCTGGTCTCCAGCAGCTCAAAACTAGGACGAATCGAGGGGAATCAAACCCCGAGGCAATCCATCATCAACAACAACAGGAAGAAGCGAACAGTAGAGGCGACGCATTTGCAGAAAGAGAAGGAAGAATGGAAGAGAAGAAGCCGAGACTTACTCGGGCTATCCACCAAGAAGATACCGTCTTCTTCATCACCGTCCGTCATGAAAGAAAGCATATCATAGCAGAGCGTAGAAAAAGTAGGTGCCTTTTTCCTTGGTTGTGTGTTTGGCTTTTCAAGTCTCCTTACATCCCTTTTTTTTTTTTTTTCTCGGCCCTCTTTTCTGAGCGAAATTACAGATGGATCCCTCCCAAGTGAGTGAAACCCTTTTTTTTTAAACCAACAAATAAGAAAAAATAAAATAAAATTTGAGTTTATAATATTATCAGCTAAACTGATTGATGCCTACAATCAATATTTTTTTATTTTATTAAAAATTAATTTATTTTTTATTTATTATATAGAAAATATATAAAAAAGGTTTTGATGTAAAAGTTTCCTTTTTTTTTTTTGAAAAAGATTGTGTGAAAAGTAGAATTCAAGATAGAGATCTTATGATGAATTATCAAAGTAATTGGCACTTCCAAAATATATGAAATGAGATTTTGAATCTTTAACTATTATTTGATTGGGGATAATATTTTGAATATCTTAATTTATATTTATTCTTATAAAATTTAAATAAATATATATTTATTTATTTATTCAAGTACATTTCCATCAGTTGACTATCATTTGATGAATTTGACTAAAAAAAATAATGAATTCAATTGTATGAATATTTCTTTAGAAATTATTTATTGATTGTGATAATACTTTGAATACTAGGAATATTTTCTGATATAAAATTTATATTTTTAATTCAAACTGATTACCGTCAATTACTTATAGCAAGGGTAAATGTTATCAAGGATATATAAAGAATTTTAGTATTTGAGGGGTATATATATATATATATATATATAATTAACATTATAGGGTAAATACATCATTTCAAATTGTCAATAATTATATAGATAATTGTTTTCTTTTATTCTTTCTTCCTCACAGCATGAAGATTTCAGACTTGCATGCAAGTGGGACTGCACCCACCATGTGCTATTTTTATTGCAGCTTTTGAACTTTTGGGGTGTGGGGTGAGCCTTTGGTCATTGGATTCCTCTTTTGAAGAGAAAAGAGCAATGTCACGGTACTACTACAGGCTGATGAGACCTGAGAGAGAGAGAGAGAGAGAGAGGATTTGGGATTCGAAAAGGGAGGAACCCATTGGGGTTTGCACTTTTGTCGGGAAGAAGAGGAGAGGAGGAGGAGATGGGTGGGTGGGTGAGTGTGATGGGATATGAAGCTTTTCCCATGCCCGTGGCCCAACTCTCCCTGTAATCATCTCCTCTCAAGATTGATTAGGGTCATAACAAGAATGCTTATATGTTAATATAATGATAAATCTCATTATAGGATTCATCTGTTTGGGTTGATTGAATCATCCTAATAAGTCTGATTGCATATAAGAATAATGTTGTTATAAGATCCCATTATTTTGTCTAATTAAAATATGTAGAAAGGTTAATTGCTAATCACATCATTGTCTGAATTTTTTTTTGATGAATTCTCTGTAGTCTTCAACGGATGAAAAAAAAAAGAAAAAAAGACCTCTGGTTTGGTAAATCACAATTTGAGTGTACTTAGACTTGCAGATGCAAAATCCAGTCCGACCTCATGCATTTATTTATTTTTGGATTAATTTGAAGAGATTAAGCTCCATAAGAGAGTGAGTTCTTTGCCCCATAGCTCATAAGTCTGATGCAAGTGGCACTAAGAAGAGAGCAGAAGCCTTTCAGAGTCCTGTTAGTAAATAGCATGAAACTAATTGATCAGCATTATGTGGAAGAAGGTCTTTTTGCTTTTCTTTCTATCTATCTGTTTCTCGAGAAAGTTTTCAGTTAGCTCTGAAACCTTTAAGGGGGCAACAAAATATATATATATATATATATATATATATATATATATATAGATTCAGCTAGCTCTGAATCTATTTCCATAGAACAGCAACAGCTAAAGATTTGAGATGTCTGTGAATTGAGGACCCCATGGCAGCAATCTAGGATATGCAGATGACTTTCCAATGTTTGGGCCCCCTTAAATCAATGCATAAAGTTGATTTCTCTGACCAGAAAAAGACTTCTTGCCAAGCTAGTCATCAACCACCATATGGCTGATGCCAGTATCTCACTTGACTTGCCAGCCCAAAGACAACAACCCTTTATATATTTGCAAGTCTCCATGGCCATGAATGGCTGGCTCCACCACAAGATGATGGTGCTTGACATCTGTTCTTATCTATCCATTTCGCTTCCCCTGCGACCTTTTGACGCTTTTATTTTCGTTCCCCCTTGCTCCTCAATCAATGGCATGCATGCCATGATTCTGGCTGGTGGATGTAGCAGCATTTGCTGGAGGACAACCAAAGAAAACACAACATTTTGTATGTGAATGAATTAGCATTTGAATTAAAGAAAACACAACAGATATCAGTCCTCTTTTGGCCAAACAAGAAGAAGAAGTAGGCGAAGCTTCTTTTAGCCAATGAACTATAGCAGTAGTTGTACTGCACCATGGTTGAGGGAGAGAAGAAGAAAACCCAGAGGCTACAGCAACACTGATCTCGTACGATGGACAATTGCATGTCGAACGAAGAGAAGTCAAACTGAGGACTCCATTCTTAGACATCAGACGCACGCAATTAGTGCGATGTGACTTGGATGTGATGTTGTTCGATGATGCAAGTCGTCCTCTGATGCCTCATTAATTGACGGCAGCAAACATCTCGTGAGTTGATGTGGTGCCCGATTCCTCTGACCACTTCTCTTCATGCGTCGTAGCCTTTCAGGAGCTCGAGGCGTCGTAGCTTTCGTTACTCGCAGTGGTACTAAGTAATCTATCCAACAACGAAGCAGCGCAGCTTATTTCAGGAAATCAGACAGGTTACCTTCCTCTCACTATATTCGAACTGCTGAATGTGTAATAGTAGTAGTATTCTGGAAATGCATTTCACTTGTTTCTTGTTTGTAGATCTTAGATCTACCTAAACAAACATCTGTAGGAGTTCGCCACAAGTTCTATCTTTCGTTTCTTGAATATTAGACCTTGAAGCTATCTGACAAGAACGCACAGCATTTCTGCACCGAGTGACTTCGGTGCTTAGGAAATCCTCATCTGTGTAGCTTTCAGAATTCACACACACTGGTATTCTTTTTCCAAGACAAACGCTCGCTGTCTTATACGACGAACAGCTTAGCAGCATTGAATCGCTTTCCTGCTTGAGAAAACTAATGATGGTGATTGGCCACTATTTGGTTGTGGCTGCACTGTTCTTGATCAAAGAACAGATTCTTTGAGCTCGTCGACAGTGGCATGTGCAATGTGGTCAAGGAGGCCTCCTCCGTAAACTAAGCAAGCAAGGAATCTGCTGGTGTTGTTTGACTTACTGTACACGCCACAACTGGCGACACTTTTGTTTTAATTAATAAAGATGAGAAAAAACCAAGTGTGTGACAACATAGATAAACCATTCCAGAAGGCTTCGAGTTTTGCCCATCATACATTGGCAGGGAATACAATAATTCTATCTATAGAGGAATAAGGAAATATAATCTTGAATGTTCTTTGGCCATGGTGAGATTTTGTGGTCAATATGACTAAAATCCCTGGAAAATCTCACATCTGTTGATAATTAATTAATCATCATTATCACCAGTCAAGCTGATACACGAACGAACAATGATTCAAATTTCAGCCTTGATCTAAGTTTGAATCAGAAGTCAAGGACTTAAGCCTCTTATTTATGATGTCAAGGTTGAGGAACAGATGAACTATCTATTTGTACTTGACCAGAATTTAGAAGGTTTATTCCAGTCATACTGGTAATCAAAAAGTCAAGAAACTATTGTAGGGTTTTTTTTAATAAAAGAAAAATCTTCATTAATCACTCATCAGGGAAGTGTCAAAAAAAAAAAAAAAAAACACCTGGCATACAACATAGAGGAAGCTTCAGCTCCCATGTAGTTGTTATTTGAGTTAATCTACTATAGTTAACTCAAACATTGGTTTATCTAGGGCTTAGACCAATAATGCTTGTGACATTTACAGTCGAAACTAATGTCACTTAGAAAAGATTTGAGATGCCAAGATATATGTATGAATACTAACATTGAGCATCATAATAATTTCTTTAGCATTTGTGAGGACACTGATGTGATTAAGCTGTCCAAGTTTCGCCAACATTATAGCAAGACATCTCTAACTAAGATTGTATGTAGCCCATAGTGTTTCCACCTGAATCTCTCATCTCATGAGAAAAACTTACAGCTGCAAGATCAGAAACAGGATGAAAGAATCCACCAAAATATAATAATTACATGCATCGTTCTTAAACATATATTCCGACAAACCCCCTTTGATTCTATCTAATTCCTTTATATTCCCCGTATAGTGTATCGAATCATTCTCTTAATCACTCAAAAATGAAAGCTAAATCCTTGCACCGAATAGAGAAAAAAACTGTTGTAGGTTGGTATGGTGATGGGTCAGCAAAAGCAGTCAGCATCACAGAGATTACCGGAAACAACTCGACAATCCTCTTCCAGCATAGAAAACCCTAGATATTTATTTTGTCAGGAAGGTTTTTGTGAACATTATCCAAGAATTTGAATGAATGACATGACCAGAGAAAACACAACTAATGAAATTGCTCATCCCATATCATCTTAACAGAGATTTTTAGCAACCACCAAATGTCCATAAAGTACAGTGTGTGTTCTGCACAAGACTCAAAGGTTAACCCATACACAGAAATAATTCAACATACTGGTTACAAGAAACAGCACAAGCCCAGTTGCATACGTGATAAATCAGCATGACAATAACAGGCAACGGTAGAGGCCATAAGCTCAGCCAGCCGGAAGCAGAAATCATCACCAAAAAACCACAAGAACAACCTAGATATCCCAAGAAAATAATGCAGAAGCCAGAGCTGTGGAGGGCTAAATGCTCAATTTTTCGATTTTGAGTGCTTCACAAGCCAATCGATGACGGAGTCAATGTTGGTTGAGTTCTTGCATGAGATCATGTAACAACAAACCTCTCTGTCTGTAATAGATTTCAGGCCCCTGCAATGCAGTTTATTGTTAAGAGTCCTAGCAGCACTTACATTACGGGAACTGCTTCCAACTGTGTACATCTAAATTTTGTGGTTACTTACATTTCATCTGTCAAACCCTGCTTTGTCAGAGCTTCTGGCTTATCAATTTTATTTCCCAGGACCAACAACGGGATCCCACTCAGTGATGGCTTGCTTAGAAGATCATGAAGTTCGCTTTTTGAGATGGGCAAGTTATCATGGTCTGCTGCATCAACAACATACCTGCAGAAAGAAAATTAAGTCATAAATAAAATATAGAATCTTCCTATCATGCAACTAAGCCATTGGAAAGTGATCATATCATGACATAAAGGTTGTTTCTTGCTAATCCAATTATGTGATAAGCTCTTTCATTGTCATTTTTCTCGGAACTAGATATAATTCAAGGCATGGTATTGTGTGGTTCTACTAAAACAATCAGAAAAAATCTAACATGAACATCTTAACAGATCACAATATAACTAAATTCAAGTATATGCTTTTATTGTACTGGCAGTAGGGCACAACATCAGAAATCTATTATTGTGCTGGAGGCATTATATATCATGAGCTTGCTACTATTTGGATGCATTAAACAGTGAACAATATGATCATCAAATGAAACTTTCAAAATGTAGAAGCACACAAATAAGGTAACACTGTAATGGAAAAACCAGGAATTGTACCCATAACTGGTTCAATTTTGCTGTTGGATTGACCACGAAGAGTACCTACATTGATTGAGCTGGATGACCTGGCTGAATGTCAATTGAACCTCAAGAACCAGCCAGACTTGATCAAACTGGGCCAATTTTGAGGTGTCCAATATAAGGACCAAAGGTCCTTGTTTCCAATTATAATGATCGCTAAACCAGGAGCATTCTGATCTTTACATGTTACACCTTGTAAACCTATTTATAATATCCTCCTGTGATTTGATTTAGAGAGTCACGGTTCCCATAGTCCTAATAACCTATCATTTTTGCTTCTCCACCACTGTGAGATGTTGTCATTATCCTGGCAGTAGCATCCACTAAAGAAGCTCACCCTGCTAAAGATGGTTGTAAGCTCCTCTTGGCCCTTGAGATCAGAGCCCTGTCACCAACTGACCGCACTGCAGTGGAGAATGTGAAAGGGAATAGGTGAAGAGGATCTGAGGAAGCACTAGCAAGGATAGATGGCAAGTACTTGTGGCTGGTGCTGATCTGGTTGGTGGGGCAGCCGGACATGACAGAGGTTGAGGGGGAATCCATTCAAGAATTATAATGTCGCAGTATGGATCATCACCTGAGAGCAGTACCTGTTCTATGAGAGCGAATCTTGATGATGGTCCCAATCGATGTCTATAATGGGCTCGTCTTTGAGCTGTCAATTTCAAAAGGAGATAATGGCAGCATATCTGTCACTATTGCGTTTCTGTTGTATCATACATATTGAGCTTAGAGAAGCTGATCCACAAGAATGACACTGAGGTTTCTTTGCTATTAGTTTCATTCTTTGATATGAGGACTCTATATCATTCGTAAGAATGCATATGCTTCAATCCAATTGGTTTAGTCATTTAAGTTAAAAACCACAAGCATACAGGCCGATTTTGGCGAAGACTAGTACAGGAGATGTATTTTATATAATGATGATTACATGATTAAAATATTGCAAAACTTAAATTAAAATGTTCTTGCACTTTTTCTTACTTTTTTTATCCTGATTCCGTGATACTCGATAGAGACATTCGATATGCCAAGTTATAACTTGATAGTTGCTATCCTTTGCATTGTTAGAGCCATGAATCTTAATGTTAGATTTTCATGATTACCTATATTATTTTATATTTTCTTGTGTTTTCTAGCATTTTACAACATAATAAATGATTTTGTATATATTATTTTCACAAAAAATTCAATAAACCTACATCTAACAAATCAGCCCATCAGACTGACCAAAAGTAGTGATTGAAACTTGTCCAAGACAATGACCAACCCAGCCAAGAAAACTATGTGCACAAGAATAAATGTTCACAAGAATCATGGTAACATGATATTCTATCTTTTATAGTCCATGGCACATATGTTCCAAATCAAGTATTAAGAAACCTAGCATCAAAAATAAGCATAATGTGTAATTATTTCCTCTGTTTTTTCTTTATAGAAAATCAAAGATTCAAATTAAAGCTTTATCAAAGATGCTTCGCATGGGACAGAGAGACTTTAATAAGAGACAATGAACTTCATAAGTTAGAAAGCCAAACAACCTACTAGACAAAAAGCAAACAAAGCCAGCAGCAGCACAAAAGGATGATAATGACAGAAAACTCATGGAATTCCAAGAATATGTTTCGGGAATAGGAGTTAAAGTTGGATTACAAGCCGGAAAGAGGATCAGGGAATCAAATACAAACGGATTAAGATAGCAAGAAATTTTGAGAGGTATTTTCAAAGCACTTCAGAGTTATAACTAGCTGCTAACTAGCAGCAGCTAGTTATAAGCAGAATAAAATAAATGATTGAGGGAATATAGACAGATCAGATTGATAGGGGAGGAAAGAGAGAGAAGCAGCCAACAATTTCTTTAAACTAAATAAAAGTATTCAATCATATCTTTTACAGAATGAGACCTCTGCACTTTGGGGTTATGGTCTATGGCTAACTTGTGCAATTGAGATGAATAATGCTCTCGACAACAGAGTTTCTAATATCCTTTTTAGACTTTGATCAAGTCAAGCATAGTATTTCAGAATTGTTCCCCACTATAAAATTTTAAAATGCAATAAATACAATAGATCTTTTTATCACCTAATAATCTTTCACAACTTATTAAGCATACTCTTTTGTTGCTTTGGTACGTTAGGTCAACAGATGATCGTAAGAATCTTCCAGAGAGCATTCACCACACCAAATCCTAACAAATGGCCACCTCAGTTAAAGCATCATTCAGTCCTTAATTCACTTTAAGACTATTAGTGATTAATAGACTCTTGCAGCCTATAGGTAGCAGAAATAGGACTCTAAGGCACCATAACCACTCAATATATGTTTCTGCAAAAATATTAATTTTCCTACAGAATAATGACAAGATAGAAAAAGCTACAGAAGCAAAATAAGAAAGATACTCCCAGGACTCACTGAACAGATGAACTTAAAAATAATAAATTGTTATTTACTCGGATCAAACCTATTATATTTCATGTGCATTAGGTATAAGATTCAGTGACAATGTGATATATCCCTGCAGATTAGCATGATAAGAGAGATAACGGCCTCGAAGACATTAATCTAAGATTAATAACATGAAGTTGATGAAGAAAAAGCATTAACCTAGGTACATAATAAAGGATGATAAATATACATAGGCTCTTCTGATTATATGACATTACTTTTGGGGTAGGTAGCCTGTAACATGTATGCAACTTCAATGGCTTTATAGACATATTACTTTTCATATTACAACAAAGTAACTTATGGGTAGATATGGTTGACAAGAAGCCCAAAGACAATCCATGGTTCTAAAACCTTCTAGAACAAACACAAGGGTCAAAACGAAAAACACCATTTTTTGGGTTGAATAATGGCACAGGTACAGAACAGTCTTACCACCACTAAGGTTCCCTAAACTTTTCATTATACACCTACACTTTGGCATGATATATGGTATGGGTGGGCATCCAAAATATGGTACAAGTCTAAAAGGAAATATTATAGTCAATCCGACCTAATAAGAACAAGGTTGTCTTGGTTTCCAATAGAAAAGCAGCAGCACCACTTCTCCAGCTTTGCCAAAACCAGTGACTAGATTGGACATCTAAAAGCAGAGATGAAATCAATCAAAGATGTCTTAGAGGAAGGTGGAACTTGCTATTTTATTCCACTAAAGATATCAGAAAATTGAGACAGTTGTCAAACACCCACATTCATTTTTCATACTAGGATCCTAGTGATACAGCATCTCTAGCGAGAGGGCTTGCACAATATAGTAGAATCCTAGAGACAAATTATGGAAATCAGAAGAGCATACTAATGGCAATAAAACATGCACAATACATGAGTATAAAACCAGTGTCATAAATCTTTTCATGAATAGTAGTATCATAAAGAGATTTGACGGAAAACCTTGTATAAATGTTTGAAGCAACAAGATATTTAAGCTTTAATACTGTCTTTTGCACCTTATAATTCTGCCATCTAAAAAGTGGTCAATCTATGTATGACAAATTTCATGGAAACTTTAGTTTTACTGAAGAAAATAATGTGATACAGTTGTTCTCAGTCTAATCTAACATATTTCTGAAATTTCCTTGCTCTAACATCTTATTAGAATTTTTTTGAAAAAAATAATTTTCATTCATTCCATTAAACACAGCATACAAGACGCTTTTGCATGATCTTGGACATAAGACCTACCAATCATGCAATAGTGCAGTAACTACTAGGATGTCTCTGTTAGAGACAGCAATTAATTACACATAATCTCAGAACAAAACAAAGAACAATTACATATTAGAAACATTCAAGCATTCCAAATTAAGGAAAGAGTAGCAAATATAATTATTAACTTAATCTTGTGATGTACATGTATATTCTATGCCAAATCCTGTGTTTTAAATCTGTAACTCTTAACAGAAAGAACGTGAAAGAATGGTTTAAGTAGTCACGATCTGTCCAGATCAATGTCCATAAATGTTTCCGTGTATCACACTAAAAAATGATTATTTGCTCAAAAGCTCATACTGAACTTTTGAAAACCCGACAAATCACTTGAACACTAGACTTTTGTTGTTAATATTTTGATCTCTGATCATAAACAATCAACAATAGGTTTTGGAACAGCACAATTACAAGTTTGCATATGAAATGACAGATAGCTGATTGAATATGATTTGGATAAAATGAGCAAACTAAGCATCCAGGAAATGAGAAAAAGGCATACACAATGGCAGAGACTGCACGGCAATATCTCTCCCACATACTACGAAACCTAGGCTGGCCTCCAAGATCCCACAATTTTATGGTAACGTTTCCCTTGGTCACCTTCCTCATATTGAATCCCACCTACAATTCCAGCAAACACATCAATATCGGCACTAAGAAAATTCTGATGTATGGATGCAAATTTTAACTTTAATTGAAGAGATTACTCACAGTAGGAATCATGTCCTCACTATATCCACCAGTCTGCAGAAGAAAATGAACATAATCAGGTCTACAAATAAATTAATGTATAACAAGTAATATGCTGGCGTCCTGAAAACACAATTGCCTAAAGAACACATACCGCAATGACGTTCACAAGGGAAGTTTTCCCAGCATTCTGAAGTCCGATCAAGGAGAGCTCCATTTCTTGTTTGAAGAATAGGCTGCATTTGCAAGACAATTTCAAAAGCACCATATTAAATGAATTCCCACATGCCATCCTTATGAACATCCAAACAAATCGTTGTACCCAATATAATGCCTTCAATTGGACAAAGCGACAGACGAAAGCAAATCAATCACCACAAAACCTTGATAAACCAAACTTTTCCAATTTTCGCTCTATATTGTTTACATTCCATCGACTCTAACTCGTCAGTGGCAGCTCGACAACTACAACTCACCAATTGAACAACAGAGCCCATGGCCACACTTCACACATCCCTAAAAGGAACCCCTGGATTTTTACCATCTTATAACCCGTTTAAACAAAATCCAGAATCATAGCAACGAAATACAAAGCAAAAAGGGAGAACGGAACCGAACGATGCGTTCACATCAAACCGGAATCTGACTAAACCGATCAAGATAAAGATAAAAGAGAAGAGGAGTCAACGGATCTCACCTTCGGAGCCAATTGAGGAAAGCTTCCCACAATCCCATGGCCAACGATGGTTAAGGAGAAGAGGAGGAAGGGATCAGAGGGGTGGCTCGCTCGTAGGATCGAAGACGGCGATTGATGGGAGTCGGCCCTCTCTTTTGTTCTTCCTCTTTAAGAAGGAGTCGCGCTGTCCTCTTCTGTTTTGACCATTACTGCCCAATAAAAGAAGGGAATAGAAGAGCTTGTTTTGGTCTTTTCATTTTGGTGTGGCTTTTTATTGAACCCGATAAAATTAGACGGCTCTAATAGCGGGTGAGATTTCAGGGTGGCCGGTACGGGCGGCACCTCCGGGGTGGATGGTGGTGGGAATAAACTTGACAGCTTACTTCCTGACACGTGCTTAGCGCTTATGCATGCTATGGATGCCTGACTTCTCATCTACCCGCCGCAACAACCGGCCGAGGCGACTGGTTCGAGGGCCCCGAGGGACCCACCCGAAGACTCAAGTAGGATGAACGCGTAGATGCCCTACGAGGCCCCAAGGTTGACTAATTTGCGGGACCCAGACGTAAGGGATTCATCACTCGCTGATGATTCCGGGAACATCTCAGACACCCACGAAACGCCCAGCCTGGCGACTGGTGGTATCAGGGGTCCCACAAGAAACCCGCCATGGTCGAACGTAGCATAATACGTAGCGCATCCAAGAGTTATCGTGCCGCCCATACCTACGTGGCACTCTTTGCGTACGTGAGCAGCGGGGCCCAGAGGTGGGGTCTCTGAGAGCTCCAACACGTTTATCGTAGCTCTCCTGTGGAACCCACACTCCTCGACTTCCAGAAGAGCCACGTCATATGTGGCCCCCTGTATTTCCACGAACCACAGGACAGGTTGTCGGAAGGATGAATTATAGGGGAAGTGATGGTATACCATCTGGGGAGGGGGACGATGACCGTCCATCCAAGATATATGCGAATCTTGAAGAAGGACAAAAGTGGACGGTCGGATCCTTTGCTGTAGTGTACATCCATCTCAACGAGGATCACGAACAAACATCCGAGGGGAATACCAGAGAACAGGAGGGGGATGGAAGAAAGAGACCGGCATTCTTCGTATGATCTCTAAAGCGAAGGGGACCAAGGGAGCCACTTGCAGCGATTGATGGATTCTCAGATGGATCTCTAAGGTGCGTGCCTTTCTTCCCCAACTCAAAGACTGCGGTAGGTCCGACAACGGAAGGGAACAACATCATGCGATGCTATTTTCGGTAGATTGTGGTTACCGAAAGATGGAAACCCGATTCAAGCCCATGATGCGCTGCTATATGACGAGGAGAAAGAGACATTACTGAGAAGGAGGGAATCCCCCAACTTTTCTTTCACACAGGAAACGAGTTGCATGGGTTAGTTGAACCTTTTTGTTTCTACAATAGTTCGCAATTTGCTTAACTTAGAACAGTTATGAACCACAATTGACATGCATGCTTTGTTAGATTTGCTGCCTGTCTTAAAATCCATTGGTAATTTTTTTTTGAATTGATGTTGAGACGGAAGTTTACCGAATGCAGTGTAGCAGGAATGTTGATGCTTGCTTGTTAGAGAAGATTGGAAGAATATTTTATTTAGTGATTGATACTTCTATTTGTTTCTTTAACACTGCAGTTTGTCTTTGCATTTGATGTTAGATTCGTATTTATATCTTTCACATTCAAATACATCAAAATGTTGATAGAATCACTTTATTCATAATGGAAGTAAAATAAAGATAGATTGTTGTCAAGACATATTAGTTGTTAGATCAATTGAGGCTATTGGTCTGCTTAATTCTGTATGTTTCTGTTGTATTTTCATTTTGTTCTTTTGGAGTTTGAAGGCTTGAACCTTGATGATTTCTAGAAATGTCTCATGTTTATGTAAAGCCGTAGAAGAATTCATCTTGTCATGCAAATAGTCAAAGTTGTATTTTTCTGGGCACAAGCTGATCTTATCTAGACCTTTCCAGATAGCTTCTGTATTATAAACACCTTGTGGAGGATATCGATCAATGACACCTCTTGTTTAGTCCTGCGGGGGCAGCTCCTTTGCATTATTGTCATTCCGCCCAAATTATAGACATGTTCATTACAGATAGAGCATCAAAATCATAATAAGTGTAGCCGTATCATCAAGTGCTACAAGACCTCAGGGATGAAAGGTCATGCATGTATAATGAAGCCACAGACTTCTGTTTCGTGAACAAAATGAGACTCATGTTAAAAAATATCATAATCATCTCTGATCACATAGATGACTATTATCTGTTCCTTAAACTATTTGCCGTTTCCTAAGTTGGTTGCTTCATTCTGCAACACACATACAGTAACCTATGATGATAATATAAAATAAACAAACACATGAAAGATAATTTGTCATTTGATCAACAGGCCTAGCTCATGGGCAAAAATATAGCAGTTGGCTTATAGAGATGCCGACATAAGTGTATGGAGATGACTGAAATCATCTCCATTTTTGGATGCTTTAATAGAAGCTCTATCTGAGTGCACACAAAACATCATAACCAGTAAGCAAAAAAGTTCAGCATGCTTTAATTGTCTCAACTAGTACGGAAAAGTTCAATCTAATTGATTTATATACTCATCTCCAGGTGATGTTTAATAGAGTCGGTTGCTATTTTTCAATAGGCTTGTAGAAGCAGGTAAGTGAAGGGATTGTGCTCCCAGTAGAGGAAATTAAATCACCAATGATCTTCACAAGTCTAACATCCTTGAACATATCCTGAAGTGATCTACAATGGCAAGTCTGATTAGCTGTCATGTCGATGCTCATAGACGTTACTGATTAGCTTTAACCACCAAAGCTCGGTTGGAGTTTCACTCAGTGACTCCCCCACAAGACCTTTCACAAACTTGTATAACATGGCTGCATGGTTGTGAATGTGGATTTGACCATCTTCAAGGATGACAATGTTGAAAGGGCATCATACATCATATACTCTTCTGAGGACAATGATAAGTTCAATGTTTGGTCCATTAACAGCTGACTATCTTAATGTTTCAACAGTTATGAGGAGGATTTTTGTAGAGGATGACATTGAGAGGCTCATAGTACATGATCACTTCTAATTGTACTGTGTGGCCTCCAAACACTGCTTTGGTACATGCAGCTGAGACAATCTTGGGTACTTTGGGAGATGATGGGTATCTTTGCATTGGAATGAACAGGATGCTTAGGCTTCCCAGGTTCCTTCACTTATACCGCATATTGCTGGAATCTTTCTGAGATCAAATACTTAAAAAGTACGTGGTGCTGCCTCCAACATTGACTAAGTTGCCGTTAATGTGTCGTGTGCATACACAGATATTATATAAGCAGCTTCCAACCATGGTTGTTCATGATGAGGGAGCATGAGATCTGCAGTTTGCTGATAGTATCATCTGCACTGTCCCAATCTTTTGATTATTTACCTCTGTAAAAGGTTTGGGAGCACATGGAAGGATGAAATATCACCTGACCAAGACCTACTAGATTTGTCAAACAAAAGAAATTGGTTAAGTTGTTTATCCCTCATTGGCTTCTTGTCGTAGTCCACAACCTTCAGATATTTGGAAAGCAATCAAAAGAGGTGTCAATCTTTCAAGAAAGTGAAGCTAGTGCTGATTCAAGACTCAAGCTTGCTCCTGGCTTCTCAATCTAAAGAACTTTGGAGTGTTGGATCATGAGGAGAACCGAGTGGTATAATTACTGCTAATAGAATGTCAAGCAAAGTTCAATTTTCTGTGTACTCCCAGAGATACTGCAAATGTGAAAATGTTTATTTCTCCCAGAATAAAATGTATGTATTACAGTTTCACATGACATCACCCCATCCAACAGTGGTATTTGTACTTTGGAGTATGGTGCAGTAACGTAAAATTAATTGCTCATCAAACCTTCTCTCACATGACTAGTGAGAAAATTCTGTGTCACTGTGTCTTGAAAAGAAATTTGCAGCTGACCAAATATGAAGAGATCTCATCCTTTCTCTTTTGTTGCATAAACACATGTCTAGCCTGCAAATGGTCATTTCAGTTGATAATGATGAATAATTTTGCTTTATTATCTGATATTTCCCAAATCATATGCTATTTATGTGGAAGTTCCAATGATCCTCTTCTATTGGTTGCATGTGTCTCTTTCTCACTACTTCCTAACGGTCAACTTAACCTACCTCATAACCTCAAGGTTCAACTTAAGTCGATCAGATCCTGGAAAAAGATTCCATTCTGAGGGGAGTGTATATAATCTTTCTAAAAGAGTACAGTACCATAAGTAAACGGAACTTGAGGAACTCTTTTTATGGGTAGTGAGATTTGAAGAATTAATGCATAAAATTATAAGATATGAGGAACTAATTCAAAAACAAAGTAGAAATATGAAAGAAAGATAATATTATACTATAAAGATAGTGGACTTTTTGCAAGAGAGAGAGAGAGAGAGGGAGAGAGAGAGAGAAAATCTATGATCAAATCCCCCACCCTTGAAAGGTACTCCCACTATCTCTTCCCATCTCCAGTGACTTAAAAAGCTCCACCCTGGATGACATGAACTCCTCAAGCTTTTCTTTTCCATCCTTTTTTTTTGTCTTCTTACTTGTGGGGATGGATAGAGAGAGACACACCAGATGCCTTAAAAGCTAACACCTCTCTCCCTCTCTGAGGAAAGAAAAGGAGGGGAAAAGGATAAAAATGGGGCCTTGCAGGCCATGATCTGACCACCACCACTACCAACACCACTATCTTTTGCCAGATCTCAGCAGCGCCATTAGATAATGACTTCTTCCATCACTTATGTTTATCCTTCCATCTACATAACCTTTATCATCTTTGTTAATTGTTATCACCATCTTTCCCCTCTGATGTCACAACCCACCCCCTCCATCTTCCTCTGTTCTCTCCCTGTTCAGTCATCTCATACTAAGCTGATCAACTAACCACTTTGACTGACCTTTCATAAGTTGTCTCCAAGTGACTCAATCTGTTCTTTATGTCATTTAATTTTACGTATCGAGTTCTTATTGGTTATCATATCTATCATGTTTCGAGCCAATTTACATAAACTCGTATGTGAGAAAAAGAAAGAGAAAAAATTAATGACAATTGCTATGAAAATAACTTGTGATGTGAACCTTAGAAATATGATTTTTTTTTTTTTTGCTTTTTTTTAGTGTACTAACAATTTCCATTGCATGCTTCTCTGAACACGTGCCGACGTTTTTTCTTTTTGGGTCGAATAAGAAATAAGAGGAAAAAATAGCTGCCTCCCACGTGCCAAATGGTCTTCGGCGCTCTTCCCTCTGCCGCCATCTTCTCTCACGGCTTCCACGCGCTCGCCCACACCACCGGCTGCTCCTTCCACTCCAGGAATATGCCGGCGGAGGCGTCTTCCGACTCCTCTGCCGCAGCTCGCATCGTCCATCCTTCCTTGTACCTCCTAAGGAGCGCCCTCACGTCGTCCGCCACGTCCTCGCTGAACGCCGCTGGCGCGAACCCCGCCGACCGTATCGTCCTCGACCATCCTGCCGCCGTATCCCGGCGCTCGGCTGACTCCGCCGCGGGGCACGCCACCAGGTCGACCACTGACCGCCCCGCCTCCCGCTCTAGGGCCAGCCGCTCGTTGCTCGTCCTTGGGAAGCTTTCCTCCAGCGACTCGAAGTAGGCGGAGAGGAACCTGAGACTCTCTTTGAAGACCTTGAAGAACGCCTCCCCTTCCTCCTCGCCTCCTCCTCCCCCGTCCAGGTCGGCCTCCTCCTCGACTACTGTCACGATCCGCGGCTGGAGGCGCCGGATGGCGGCGATGAGCGTCTCGCGGCGGCGGCCGGCGGGGGAAATGCGGTGGAGCGCGTTGATACAGTTCACGGCCAGCGCCGAGCTGCCGCCCTCCCTCAGATCGAGGGTGTCGAGGTCGAGGTCCGACAGGTCGCCGGCGTGGTGGACGACGTCGAACCGGAAGGGCACTCCCATCAACCGCGCAAACTTCTCCATCCGCTGCCCGATCTCCCTCATGACCCTCTGCACGGCCGTCGACGGCGAGGCCGACCACACGACCGTCGTGATCGAGAGGTGGGGCGTGTCGTCGGCGGACCGCGTAGCTAGCGCCTCCAGCAGCGTCGGCCACTGGGTGCAGAAGGTGTTGCTGAGATCGAGTATGTGCAATCTCTGCGACGCCAAGGACGGATCGAGGAAGGCCTCGAGGATAGCCCCGTTGGCGGCGACGTGACCAAAGGAGGACCAGGGGCTGACCTCCTGGAACCGGAGCGCGGTGCGACGGGTAGACTCGAAGGAGCAGTTGCGGTCGGAGGCGGCGGAAAGGGTACGCAGCGTCCGGGACCCGGAGGACGTCAGGCGAGCAAAGAAGCCCTGGAGGAAGTAAGCCGCTAGCTTCTGCTCTGTGTCGCCATAAGGCGACGAGAGCTCGTTCAGCATCCATATGAGCTGCTGCACCCGGTGGCTGTCGCGCGCCGCGACGGCGCGCGCGCACTCGATCAGCAGCTGCGATGACCATCTCCGGCCGGCACCGGAGGCACCGACAGAGGACGAGGAAGGCGAGGCGAAGTCGAGGTTGAGGTCCTGAGGCAAGGACAGGTCAGCAGGATCGAAGACGGGAGTCGGGGTTGGCGTGGTGGTGGTGGTGGTGGTGGTGGTTGAGGGAGGTTGATGGGGATTCTGGAAGTGCTTCGAGGACGAGGAGGAGGAGAAGTCTTCATCCATGTAAAAGTGATGCTCGGTGCCGCATTCTTGTCGGTAGAACTCCACCTCTTGCTGACGAGCAAAGGAGATGTGGTGCAAGTAGGAGTGCTGGTAATGGATCTGGTGAGGCTCCGAGGATCTCGAGCTACTTGAATTGCGACTCAGGTCACGGGAGGATTGTGGACTGAACAATCTAAATAAGGTGTCCATCTAACGAAGGGGTCTCCGCTCCACATAGAGAGACAAAACAAGAAGAGAATAGTTGCTTGGAAGGAGCTGAGAAAAGGAGAGCAAGGTAGGGTTTAAAACAAGGCAGTGAGAGAGAGGGAGGGAGAGAGAGAGAGGAGTTTGGCTATGTGCTGAGATTGAACATTGGTGAGTGGGTGGTGGGTGCATGCTTGCCTTCCTTTTGATGCTTTTGGTGCAACCGATGAGTTGGGGGGGTATGGAGGAACCCATTTCTTTCCCCAGTTTCTGCTCTCACTGCTCTGCTTTTGCTTGCTTTCCTCTCAGGTTTCTTTGTATTCTACACACTTGAGGATTGGCTAGGGTGGTCCTTCAGTTAGGTATACAGTAAGCATGCATCACAAAAGACTAATGGGAAGATGTCCAAAGTCCAAGGAGAGGAAGATACATATTGCTCCTGCCTTTACCCTATTCCCTGGTTGCGGATGTTGGGGGATTCGCCTGACATGCACATGAAAGAGGAGGAATGGTAGGCGTGCCACAGAGAAAGAGAGAGGAGAAAAGGACAGGGAAGAGGTGGAGAGCGTGCATGGGCATCATCATCAAACCCACCACCATCCTCCCCCCCCCGACACATTCTTCTCTGCCTCCCTCGATCGAATCTGAGCTATCAAAAGCAACTCCCCCCTTTCTGCATGTTAAAAGATTGCTGTCTGTCTGTTTTCCTTCGAGTAGTATGCGTAAGAAAACATATACTGAGATTACTTTACGGCTGCCGTATGTATACTTTTGGATATGCTTGAGACTCCAACCCCTTGTGCATGTCTCAAAACATTCCATTTGGCACCCAATGGAATGTGGTGCATCGTTCTTTTGGCCAATGCACCCAAGTGTCGGTGTTAGGTCAATCAAAGTTAATATGATAATGGTAGGAAACCAATGGGTTCCTAAGATACAAGCTGAGGGATGCATAGATAGATTTCGAATGCTGGATGATGATGAAGAAGAAGAAGAAGAAGAAGAAGAAGAAGAAGAAGAAGAAGAAGAAGAAGAAGAAGAAGAATGCTGATTGATAGCATACGAATTATTGGTTTAGACGAATCAACACACTGAAATCTTAAAGGTGGTGAGGATAAATATGAAATGTTTATCTACCATCACCCTCTCTTCTCCATTTGTCAGACCATTCTAATACGTTTATCCGATTCAAACATTCAACTTCTGTTCCTCTGGATCGTCATGAAAGAGCTGCATGGATGGAACTCTTGCTGTCTCTTGTCTGGCATGAGGACCGGATAATGTTTCCATGGATGCTTCCTTGGCTGTCTCCATGGAAGCTTTCCTTTCAATCCAAGGAAGCCAAAGTAGATGGCCGTCATCATTTGCTCGGGAACAGCCACGGCAACAACAACGCATTAGAAACTGGGACGGCTTTGTCTTCGTCGTCCCTATTCTAACACCGTGACCTCCCACACCTAACACATATGTATTTGTTAAGAGTTCGATGATGCCACCACCTTCTTTAGGAGCATTTCTTTCCCTTTCTTTGTTTGTCTTCCATTGTTGAAAGATGCGGAGGTTTAAGCGGGTCAGTTACGTCTAATTCCAATTAGCTCATAGTATTATTATACATCTTCGTAATCTCCCAGAGAAATATAAGTTTTATATATCTCCATGTTAGGTTACTGAGCCGATGTAGCTTACTAGTTAGTTTCCACGACATGTCCAAGGTTGAACACAAAGCTAACCCTATACGGAGTTAACTGATGCTTATTTCTCGGATATCGTCATTTGCTTCTTCTCTGAGAAAAAAGACCATCTATATGCAACATTGTTTCATCAGGCTTTCGTCCCAATCATATTTTAGTTCTTTGTGTGGTTGATCATTCTCTCACTTGTTTATCGCTAGCTCGAGTTTAGGAGTGTTGTTGGTTCTTACTACGACATGACTCTCATAAAAAGGGTTGGGTAATCCAATCCGATTTGAATCTAAGTCTATAGAAACTCGACTTATGGAACCCTAGCTCAACCAGATCAAACTCTACCTCGCAAGAGCATGTCGGAAATCATCAAAGTCAAAATCGCTTATTAGCATGAGGATTGAGCGTAAATGATACATAACCTAATCCAAATCAGCATCTTTTAGCTACCAAAAGCATACTTCTCAGCTAACAGAGAACAAAATAATTATCGAGATAATTTTTAATCCCCTTTCACTGAAAAATATATGGTCAATGATGGTGGCAATCTGTGTTGGTACTACTAGCACTTGACTTTGTCTAAGTGAGCTCATTGGAGGATTTGTATAAGATACGTGTGCGAGTGCATGATGGGTTTTAAATCCTGTGAAATGGAAAAAAGAAATGTGAAGTGAGGTGTTGTTGAGTCCAATTAAGGTTATATATATTGGTGCCAAGTTCAGCAGCTAATTATACTGTTGGGCCACCTTAATCAAAACTTGTTTGCGTTAATAAAACATATGAGATGTAGTCATGAGTTTTGGGAAGATTTCATGCAGGGAATCTTTCTCATCCACATTTCTCTTTTTAGATTCTTTCTTTTTTTTTTTTTGTGTGTGTGTGTGTGTGTGTGTGTGTGTGTCATCCTATCTTCTTCTTTTAACTTTTAATATGTTTTAGATGTTATTATTGACTAAAATTTACTTGCTCTTTTGTTAGAATATAGTATCTATGGGATCCTTTCCCAACAATTTAGGCTTTCTGGATTATCGATAACATAATCAGAATATTTATTATGGTATTAAAGCTAATCATGAAGTTAAAACATGTATCTTCCCTCATTATATTCAATTGACTTGTGTCAAGCTTAATCCAATTTCCAGCTTGTTTAAACCATTGGTATTATTGATTATCCAATCAAATGCAAAATGAAGAGCAACCATCCATCGCATAAGTTGGTCATTAAATAGAGTCTCTATATTTCTTTTTTTTCTTCAGTAGATCATGGACTAGCCGTAGGAAAAAAATGATAGTACATTAGAGATTAATTAGTAAAATAAAGAGGGGCCATCAGTGACATTGGCCTTATAAAATATTGCTGCCAACTATGGCAGGTTTTGAAGTCCTTTTGGTCCATAAACTTATGCTGGATTTTACTTTTCTTCTTGTTTCTTTAGGAAGCTGGTGAAATTTCAAACCACTGATTGAATTATGTAATATCAATGATCTCTCTCTCTCTCTCTCTCTCTCTCTCGCTCTCTTGCACAAAATTATTCAGCCTCTAATAACTTTCCATTTGTTGAAGAGATAAAATAAACCATCTGCAATTTGTGAAGTCCAATAATTTTCTTTTTTTTTTCCTCTGTATCTGATAAATGCTATGAGCTGCATGAATCTCTACATGGTTTCAGTCAATAGTTTCTTTGGTACTCAATTTTGTGCCTCTGCTGCTGTAGCACATGAACTACTGTCATATGCCATGACAAGGAGCTCTCTTGGATGGATTTGAAGATACTACCACAGCACAAAACAAGCCTCAATTCATGACTGGCTGACCTTTAAGTTGATATCCTAACCTTCCTCAATTTAAGGTTAAAGACATAGTCAGTGCCATTGGTTTTTAAGCTTAAAGGCAACAAAGTTATGGAAACGCAGACTGCAAGCTTGAGATACTGTGATATTTAAGTGCACTTTAAATTCATTGCCACCACTTAAAAGAAGTGAGCTCACCAAGATGATGTGCATGGAAAAGTTGAAAGAAAGTAAACACTCAATCTGTACTACAAAAGTTCAGCTTCTTATATTTGGTAATTACTCATGTTAATAAAAGGTAAAGAATTCACTGAAGAAGGATTTAAGAGGAAAAAATGCCAGTAAAAATGATTTCTCAGGACCTTTATCACCAGCATCAAGCACAGAGTCAATTTCTTCCAATTCTCACAGCAAAACTCAACTCAGAAATGGTAGCCTATTCTTTCAATCATTAGATGTCTCTCCTGAAGACCAGCTTAAATGCCTGTAGGAGATGTTTGAGTTGGCCAACAGTAATAAGTGTCATTAATTAAGTACTTTTACTAGTGATCATGTTTCAAAACTTATTTTTGGTTAGTAATTTCAGCTTTAAAGGCAAACAGCATCACACGGTGCATGCAATCTTCAAATAATTAGAGCCCGACTAACGTGTATCTATTCTGATTCGGGTAGTGATAGTGGCAACACACGTCGTAATCGTGTAATTCATCTGACTTGGTTCTGACGATAAACTTAAGACCCGCTCGACTGGACCAGGATCCCGAGGAATCGGGTGAAGGTGAAGCTCGCTGGTGGGGGACTTCTCTCATCTATCCGGTTGGGCATTGCAACTCATCTTTCTGTAATAAGACCGGTGTCGGGGTATCCCGACGTGGTCCCTTCGATGCTAAAGTTAATATGATGATCCTCTTTGGACCAAAGGCCTCGGGCCTTCGTGTAGATTCTCACTGGGGTTTTCCTTCCAGAGAGAGAGAAAGAGAGCCAGAGCAAGAGAACCTACTGGAGTCTCTCTTTTCATCGCTCCGGAAGCCGGAGATACCCCTCCTTGCAAGATGGTCATACCAGGGTATTCAATAGGCATGGCGTTCTGCTATACAATCTTGTGTCGAATGGTGCTTGCGCTGGCTTTATGAGCCTCGATCGGTAGGGTTCGTGATCATAGGTATGATTACTGTACTACTGTCGTGTTTCTTTTCCTTTGCCCGATGAGACTTGTCAAGCTGCTCGATGTGGCTTGTCAGGCTATCAAATCACCCATCGGGGTTTCACCTTACCCTGATCGATGGCTCGGGATGACATGGCTGCCCTCATGGCACTGCATGTTCGCATATGTCGCTCGTGTGGGTGGGTCCAATACCTACCCTATCATTCTTCTCACCCCCCCCCCCCCCCCCCCCGGAGAAAGCCTCCGAGGAGGCCTTTTTCTACCATTGTTGGCTTTTTCAACTTTTGGGGGAGTATGGTGTGGCTTGGCGATTGTTTGAACTAGTCAGACTATACTTTTCCTTGGTGATCAAACGCGATGCTGAGCTTTTGGGAGCTCTTTGAAGTCGACGGGATCAGAGGGTCTGTTGGGACCGGTTGGACCTAGGAGTGTACCCACCAGAATTAGTAGTCAGCCGGGGCTGAGGGCCCTTCGATTTTGGTTAGGACTAAGCTCACTAGAAATTGGTCGGGATTGAGAGCCCATTGAGAATTGATCGGGACTGAAAGCCCTTGGTTAGGACTGAGAGCCCATTGAGAATTGATCGGGACTGAAAGCCCTTGGTCGGGACTGAGAGCCCATTGAGAAGTGATCGGGACTGAAAGCCCTTGGTCGGGACTGAGAGCCTATTGAGAAATGATCAAGAATGAAAGTCCTTGGTCGGGACAAGAGCTATTAGGATCAATTGGCACTAAGAGGGGGGGTTGAATTAGTGCAAGTTAAGATTTTTCTTTGAACCCGTTGAGAAATGATCGAGACTGAAAGCCCTTGGTCAGGACTAAGAGTTGTTAAGATCAATTGGCACTAAGAGAGTAGGGGAGGTGTGAATTAGTGAAAGCTAAGATTTTTCTTTCTAAACAAAAGCTTTTCGAATAAGATAGAATATGAAATCCGAAGTTTTTCATTCTTAATAAAACATGTGAGTGATTAAAAGTAAGAAGTCGAAAAGATAATCACGTTTGAGGAAAAGAACTTATCGTCTTGCTTTCAAGGAGTTTAGTTAAGTTGAAAGCATCAATTCAACAACATTCAAGCAATGCAAGTATGAAACACTTATAATTTTATAGTGGTTTAGCGCCAACGACCTACATCCACATCCAAGTCCTCTTTCTTGAGACACACCGACGTCTACTATCAATCTTCTTTGGGTGAAGATCAAACTCTTACACTTGAGCTTACAAGGGAGAGTAGATTTACAACTCTAAGCTCTCGCTCTTACCTTTTTTCTTTTTCTTATAATTCTCACACAATATTTTCCCATAATATAATCCCCAAAAGTGTTATCCTGAATGTAAGAAAACTTAGGGTATTTATAAGCCCCAAATTAGCTTCAAAACTGGAGCCAAAATCCAACCATATCGGAAAAATCAGGGTACGAGCGGTTTACCCATCGTCAGCAGCTGGCCGCCGCCCAGATTCTATGGTACAGGCGATTCACCCGCCACTTAGGCGATTTACCCGTCGAAAGCTACTGCCAGCCGCCTAGATACTATAGTACGGGTGGTCCAACCGCCACTCACTAGTGGTTTACCCGCCGAAATTTCTGCAAAAGTGGTTTCCTCCACTTTCCGAATTCCTGCTTGACTTTTATGTTGATCAACTCTTTGGTCAACTGATTGAGCTCAACCAAACCTTGTAGTGGACTCGGTTGCCTTATTGTGTTGATTTGGATTCCTTCCAAATCTAACTCAATTAGGACTCTAACCTTAACTATGACTCAATGATTACAATACTTAATTATCAATTAAGCCTAATTAAGTCCTAACTCCCGCATACTCCAGCAACCTTTGGTAATCTTGCGGCAAGTCCTCCGGTTTTCTTTCCGGCAATCTCCCTTCGTGTTCCTAGCGAGCTTCCCGATTCCTTCGACGAATCTCCTAGCGAAATTCCGACGAGATCCCATCGTATCATCCGAACTTGGCCCGATGCCTAGGCTGTATCTTGGCCAATCATCTGGTTGTAGCTTCATTGATCCTACCATAATTAGACCTGTATGATACTAATTATGACTTAATTAAGTACAATCATAATTACCAAAATATCCATTACAAGACCATTCTGACTCCCGACAAGCTTTTCAACTACTACCGATAATCTTCTAGCAAGTCTCAGTCTTCTTTCGGTGAACTCCCTTGCGCCATCCTAGCAAACTCCTGATACCCTCGGTGAGCTTCCGACACACTCCTAGCGAGTCCCCAAATGCATCGACTCGATGCATGGACTTAATCTTGATCAATCTTGATTGTAATAATCCTTCTATCGTAATTAATCCTACATCAAGCAACTCTAACAATCCTATTAGATCAATAATCCATCAATTGATTTCATCATCAAAATTTGAGATTCAACAATCTCTCCATTTTTTATGATGACAATCAATTGATGACAAGAGTTAATCCTAACTCCCCCTAAAAATATACCACTTAAATTTAAGAGACGCACTCACTCTTAAATTCAAGCAATCAATCATTCAATACAAATTTAAATATAAATTTGCATCAAGTCATCAAATCATGAATTACAAAATATCCTAGTTATATCATAAAGTGTTATTAATGAATATTTTTTAATGTTATGTGTCATCAATATATATTTCTCCCCCTTTGTCATCAACGAAAAGGTGAAATATATAGCTAATAATTTCAAAAATATATGATAACATTACCCCCCCTTAGTATATGCATTAATATAGAAGACTTAAATTCAAGAGAGTCACATCCTCTTGAATTGAAGTAAATCAAAGTAATAAGTATTTCAAGCATATAAACTTTCAAGTATAACAAAGATTTACTTTTTAAACTTTTCAACTTATCAAGAATTTTTAAGGATTGCCATGAAGTTGAAAATATTTAAGAATTTTTCTTCAAATCAGCAAGCATAGAAAATTTTTAAATCAGTAAGTATAGAAAATTTTCAAGTCAATAAGTATAGAAAATTTTCAAGTCATAGTGCATAGAAAATTTTCAAGTCATAGTGCATAGAAGATTTTCAAGTCATCGAGCATAAAAAATTTTCAAGTCATTAAGCATACCTTTTTAATAAAATTATTATATTTAAAAATTAATCTCTAGTCATCAACCATATCTTTTATAATTAATAAGGAGAGATACATGGGAGGTATTGTTGAATCATTTTATCATGAGAAGAGCTCTTAATAAATTTTAAAAGCAATATTAAGATAAGCTCAAAAGTCTAAGAGATTTAAAAACTACTTATGTATTTCAAATATAGCAAAAGTCATCTCTTGATATATAAAATCATCTCTTGTAAATTTCAAATGTGACACATCTTCATGCATTTTTTGAAAACAATAAGATACCAAATCATAAAGAAAGTTTTAAAAAATATTATCACAAAAAGATTAATCTCATGAAATCTAGATTAGCAATTTATATATTTTTATGATTTAGCATTTCTAGGTCTCAACCTCAATCTTGTAGATATATAGAATTCGAATATGAGCTCAAGACATTTTTTTTCATGTAAATTTCAAGAAAATATAATAAATAAATCTAGTAAATTCTTTCTTCTCTTTTAGAAAGTGCGAGCTAGCAAATTTTGCCTTTGCATTGTTCAAGCTTGTAATTTTACAAGCTAACAAATTTTGTTCCCCCTTTGTCATTATCAAAAAGAGGGGATGGTTGCAATAATACAAAACTTTTTCCATTTCACTATTTTTCAATATCATCACATGAAATATATCATAAAAAATTAACATAGTGATGAGATGTACAATTCATGAAGGTAAATTTTGAATATCAAGAGACAAATTTGTAGGAGAAACAATTAAAATAAAATCTCTTGATTTATCCATAAGAAATATTAAGTTGTCAAGTTCATGATTTGTATAAAAATCCTCTTTTAAATAATACAAAAACATATAACAAAATATTTTGATTTATAAAAGATTTCAAGTTATAATTCTAAGAAATCAAAATCATGATATTATTTAATTTCAAAATTATCAAAATCACTTTCAAGTGATTCAAAATATAATTAATAGACTTATTAGTGTCTTGAAATACTAGTGATTTCCTTTCTCTACTTTGTGTGAATAAGAATATAGAATCAAGGTAGAGAAATGAAAAATATCATATCACAAAAATATTCAATTTTATAAATGTAAATTTTGAAATTAAGCTCAAAACTTCAAGATGTTCAAGGAGATTCAAAAGTTTAAGAGCTACTCATGTATTTAAAATCCTCTCATGTAATTTGGATAAAAAGCATCAAGAATTTCATATGAATGCATGATGGTAGATGAAGCTCAAATTATAAATTAAATATTTTGTATGCAATTAGAAAGTTCTAATTTTCTTCTAAGTACTTGTTCATCATTCAATGTTTGCTTCTAATCATATTAAAAATTTTATCTCCCAATTTTTGTTATTGTCAAAAGAGAAATATAATTGCATAATTTCTTTTCATCCATGTTCAATTTATGTCAAAAAGTATAAGAGATATCATGTCATTAAAAATTTAAATCTAAAAGAAATGATTTCTTTTAATAAGTTTTCTTTCCCCTTTTTTGTAAATATTACAAATGAGTCTTAGGAGATAATCTTAATTTATCCAAGATAAATCTTTTTAATAGAAAAGAAGAATGATCTTGATTAAAAATTTTAATTATTATTGTTAAGATCATAAATCTCCTTTTAATGAAAATCATAGAGATCAATAATGTGATTCTCATAACATATAAGTCATGGAATAAGGGTTGATACTATTCATTGGGATTCCGTAAATATCCCATTCCAAAAATAGAAAGTTCGAAACAACTGGGACTTTTTCGGAGATTGGATGAAGTTACTAATTCATGATCTGGCATGTACAGAATGACTTGAAGTAACGAATCGAGTTTCGAGACGAAAAAACTCCCTCTGGATCAATTAATTCTTTCGAAATGTTTCACCGTCTAACTAGAAAAGGGTATCAATTCCAAATCTTGGGCCTAAAAAGATGAATTCTGTATTACGAAATACATGTTCAGAAATTCCAATATGGCAGATAAAACAATATATGTGCATGGCCTAATCAATAGTTCAAGTCACACACTCCCATAATCCATCCTCTCTTCGGAAAATTCACTTCAACTATTCGTATCAAATAAGGAATACAAGACTTCGAAGTTGAAGAAAAGTATCCAAATAACATGTCTTATTTTTTCAATAATCCATATTTCTAGCAGTGAAATATTATTGTCTATCGTTCCTCCCCTAGCTATTATCAATGAAGGCAATACAATCAATGAAGGCAATACAATGTTTTTTCTAAAAAAAGATTGGGTTATCAGCAACAAACCTCTTATTGCTTGAGTAAATGTAACGCTATCCCAAATTTTTGATATTGTTATCCGTTCATCTTCCTCTTTTTTTTTTTTCTCCTCGTCTTTTTTTTTTCCCAGTGTTTGTCTCTTCCTCTTCCTCCTCAAAGTCGGAAGTTTGGGATTCTGGAAGTCAAGAATTTAAGAGAATATTCATGATAATACAAATCTCTTTTAATTTTTAACTTATCACAATATTAAGAAATACTAATTTTGGTGATAAGTTATACTAAGAAGAAAATCATAAGTAATCATGTCATAAAGAATATTATTATCAAATCATAAATACCAAAAATATGATTTATTTTGATACATTTCTTCCTAGATGAAATTTAAAGGCTTTTGAAATCTTAGGAGACAAAGTAAGAAGGATCTTGATTCTTATAGAAATATCAAGTTATAAATATTGAGAAGTCAAGATCATGTTTAGGATGAAAGGAATCTTAGTAAATAAAAAGATCTAAAATTATAATTTTTAAGATTTTAAGATCATGATTTAAGTTATCAAATAATCAAAAGTAACATATCAATGAAGTTGGATAGATTCAAACATATCCATTCTTTAAAACAAAATCATTTGAAAATATGTCTAAAATTACTTTTCAAAAAATTTCAATAAAGTCATCATAGATTGTTTTCCAAGAGAAAATAGCTAAAAGTTTTCTAATTCATTTTTTTTTTTAAAGAGATTCAACAATAGTATCATTTTATCTCTTGTTGAAGGATTCATAGGATAGAAATATTCTTTCAAGAAGAATTATCCTTCTTTTAAAATTTATTTCAAGAATACAATAACATTTAAGATTAATTATCCTCCTCTTGGCTATTTCATGTGATTTCTTTCTTTCCCTTTTCTATATTATTCTATGCTAAAATTCTATCATTCAAATCAATCATAGCATTTCAATCAATATAACATTTAAATCAATCATTCCATAGACTTTATCAATATTTGAATCATTTAACAATAGTTTTTACATTTAAATTAATTTTTTAATCATCATCAAAATCTCATTTATGTAAATTTTAATATGAGTAATTTTTTATTAATAATAACTTGGGTTCTTTTAGTTCTAGTCTTAGCATACTCTAGCTATGCATTATCAATCAAGGGTATGATAAGATAAATCCAAATGAGTAAATCATTTTTAAGTGGAGTCATTACTACGAGATATTTTTCAACCAAAATCTAATGATTTTTCTATATTGAATGATTCTATCATGTTATCAAGAAAATTTTCTTTTAAAGAATGATGATCTCATATATAATTTTTAGATTCAAAAATAACATAAATCATCAATACAAGTTAATACTCATCAATACAATAATCATCATCAAAATCATTCTTTCATTCATATAACTTTTATTTAATTATACTTTGTTCTTTCTAATTCTAGTATGCTCTAGCTATGCATCATCAAGATTAATTATATAATGATGAACTATTTTCAATAAAAGGATTTGTTATAATAGAAACAATGATCATTAATCTTCAAACATTTTAATTTAAATAATTATTTTTGTTATTGTTACATAGGCTAGTGAGCTTTGAAAAATTATTAGATCTCAAGTGTTAAGCATCTACTTTCAAAACATTACTTAATGCTCTTAACTTTAATTTTAAAATAATCCTATATGAAAGATATATTTAGTTTAGGTACCCATTTTATATTGGGTCCTTCGTAAAGATTTTTATCTTTCTTTTCTAATCGATTTTCATTGTATAGAGTTTTCTTTGGAACCCATATAAGATGATGTGGTGTATATTTTCTAAAAAGGCATTTATTTGACTTTTGTCCTAATTTGTCACAAAAATTATACTTAACTCTTGGTGGCACATTCAATGTAGGTCCTCTTACAAATATGGTTGGCTTTTGTTGAATATTTCCAACAAAGCCTATGCCATGTTTATTATTGTTATGACCCTTATTAGCAAGGATCATATTTAAGGATTTTTTTCCTATCTCAAATTTCTTTAATATATTTTTAAGCATATAATTCTCTATTTTAACATTATCTAGCATATCACATTTTAAATATGGTTTATATTAAGCTAAGGAGTCGTGTATTTCATCAAGTCTTTTAACTATCAAATCATGATCAACTTTAATCAGTTTAAAAGACTTACTAAGTTTTCTAAACTTATTAAATAAATAATTAAACATGCTTGATAATTCTAAAAATAAAAAATCTAAAGACTCACTAACCTCATCTTCGATCACCATAAAAGCAAGGTTCTCTACTTCTTGGTTGAGCATTTGATCTTTGGAGCTCCTCGGCTTCTTGTGTTCTGAGCAGGAGGTTGTGTCTATAATTTTTATAAGGTTTAAGTTCATTAATTTTTCTAATTCATTTGTCAAAAGTTCATGTCCAAGGTTCTCATCACTCGAGATTTTACTCGATGAGTCAAATGTCATTCTTAATTCATAATTATTCCTATTCTTTGGAAGATGTTCTTCAAGTTTATTTTTGTAATATATTTAATTAACTGATTCATTTATATTAGTTGTGCTTTCATATGTGATTTTCAAAATATGCCAAATATCGAAAGCCGAATCACAAGCGGAAACACGATTAAACTCATTCATATCAAGTGCATAAAATAAGACATTCATAGTCTTTACATTTAGAGAAAAATTCTTTCTTTCCAAATAATTTAACTCATTCATTGGTTTGGAAGATTTTTCAAATCTGTTCTCAACTATATTCCATAAATCAAAGTCCAAAGAGATGAGAAAAATGCGTATCTATGTTTTCCAATATGTGTAATCCATCCTATTGAACATGGATGGACATAAAATAGAATATTCCTCATTCATGCCAAAACAAGCTATTTACTCAAGTAGATATTAATCCAAAGTGTAATAACCTTGCTCTAATACTAATTGTTAGGATCAATTAGCACTAACTAAAGAATTAGTGTAAGCTAAGATTTTTCTTTCTAAAGCAAAAGCTTTTCAAATAAGATAGAATAGAAAATTTGAAGCTTTTCATTTTTAATAAAATAAGTGAGTGACTAAAAGTAAGAAGCCGAAAAGATAATCAAGTTTGAGGAAAGGAACTTATTGTCTTGCTTTCAAGGAGTTTAGTTAAGTTAGTAGTATCAATTTAACAACATTCAAGCAATGCAAGTATGAAACACTTACAATTTTATAGTGGTTCGGCGCCAATGGCCTACATTCACTTCCGAGTCCTCCTTCTTGATGCACACCAACATCCACTATCAATCTTCTTTGGGTGAAGATCAAACTCTTACACTTGAGCTTACAAGGGAGACTAGATTTACAACTCTAAACTCTCTCCCTTACCCTTTTTCTTTTTTTTACAATTCTCATATAATATTTTATCAGAATATGATTCCCCAAATCCTGAATATAAGAAAACTTAGGATATTTATAGACCCTAAATTAGCTTCAAAACCTGAGCCAAAATCCAACCGTATCTAAAAAATTCGGATACGGGCGGTTTACCCACCGACCTGGGCGATTTACCTATCGTCAACAACTGGCCGTCACCCAGATTCTGTGGTATGGGTGGTTCACCCGCCACTTGGGCAATTTACCCATCGAAAGCTACTGCCTGTTGCCCGGATTCTATGGTATAAGCGGTCCAACTGTCGCTCACCGGTGGTTTACCCGTCGAAATTTTCACTAAAGTGGTTCCCTCCACTTTTCGAATTTCGGCTTGACTTTCACGTTAACCAACTCTTTGGTCAATTGATTAAGCTCAACCAAACCTAATAGTGGATCCGGTAGCTTCATTGATTTGATTTGGATTCCTTTCAAATCCAACTTAATTAGGAATGTAACCCTAACCATGACTCAATGATTATAATACTTAATGACTAATTAATACTTAACTCCCGCATACTCCGGCAACCTCTAGTAATTTTGTGGCAAGTCCTCCGGTCTTCTTTTCGGTGATCTCCCTTCGCGTTCTCAGTGAGCTTCCTGATTCCTTTGTCGAATCTCCTAGCGAACTTCCGGTGAGATCCCATTGCATCGTCCGAACTCGGCCCAATGCCTAAGCTGTATCTTGGCCCATCATCTGGTTATAGGTTTATTGATCCTACCATAGTTAGACATGCACAATGCTAATTATGACTTAATTAAATATAATCATAATTACCAAAATATCAATTACAAGACCTTCCCGACTCCTAGTAAGCTTTTCGGCTACCCCCGACAATCTTCCACAGAGTCTCGATCTTCTTTTGGTGAACTCTTAGTACCCTCGACGAGCTTCCGACACACTCCTGACGAGTTCCCAAACATATTGATTCCGACACACTCCTGGCGAGTTCCCAAACACATCGACTCAATGCATGGGCTTAACCTTGGCCAACCCTGATTGTAATAATCTTTCTATCCTAATTAATCTTACATCAATCAACTCTAACAATCTTATTAAATCAATAATACATCAATTGATTTCATCATCAAAATCCAAGATTCAACAAGAGCTTGTTGAGAATTGATCAGGACTGAAAGCCCTTAGTCGGGACTAAGAGCCTGTTGAGGATCGGGGCTGAAAGCCCTGATGGATTGCTGCTCGGGATTGAAAACCCTTATATCGTTGGGCCACAACATTGTTCGTGTCATGCTTTGTCTCATCGGGCAATCGAGGATGTCACGCAATGTGCTTTCTGGTGAGGAGATTTTTCTCAAAATTGTTGACGATTTGTTTGTCAATCGGGACTTTTCAGCGGGCGATGCATCATGATGAGCTGTCCCACTTTTTCAACAGGTGAAGAGCCAACTAGTGTTAGGGTTAGTTATAAATCCTCTCTGGTTCCTCTGTGATCACCTCTTACCTTCTCTATGGTTTTGTCTCTGCATCTCTGACGATCACTATCACCTCCGGCTCCGACAGTGGCAACGATTTTTATCCTCGACCCCCTTTTTCTCCTCCGATACTTTCTCGAGTAGGTCAGATATCTTCTGCCTCCTCTCACTCTGAGTCTCGTTCGGTCAAGGTTTCGACCCATAGGTCTAGGGCTTTAAGTCATCCCTCTCGAGACTCTAGGTCGATCATCGTTCCTTCATCGTCTGAGGGTGCGACCCCAGACAATTTCAGGGCCACAGAGGCCCTAACGTTGATGCAATCATGTTTTAATGTTGATTCGACTGTGACGGTGCGCCGGTTGGTTGATGTGAGGGAACACTATTATGTTTCCCCTGAGTACAAACTTCATGTTCCTCTATCGAGTCAGCATCCTTATGATGCATTTTCGAGTGGTTTTGGTCTATTGATCGATGCCCTCAAAGTGAGATTGAGGTTCCCACTACACCATGTGATCAAGGCAGGCCTCGAGGGGTGGCAGATATCACCTTCTCAGATGGCGCCCAATTCATGGCGCTATCTAGTGGCATTCCTGTGGGAATACTATAGGTTGAGCATAGCGGTGACCCGGGACCTGTTTGCAGCCTATTTCTGCTTAAGTCAGGGATAGGCTGAGTATTACCTGACCGCTCATAGTGGATTTCATGTGGGGGGTGCGCCTTCCAGCAACAAAGGTTGGAAATTACAGTTTTTCTTTATTTCTTGTCGCCGAGACTGAAGTTTTCCGATTGAGTGGATATCTCGAAAGGTGAACAACTTAGTCTCGATCCTTTTGGACAATGAGACCGAACTGGTTGAGATCCTCCGAAGGATCCTTTCTGCTTCCAGGGGCGTGAGGGACATGAATGAAGCATGGCTAGATGAAGCAAGTCTTAGCCCGGTCCCTCGGGGTATGTTTCTCCTTTTTACCCTATATACCGAGTTTGCCCTAATTATACCTTTTGCCTTGTAGAGATGTTCAACCTTAAGAAGATGAAGTCTGACGGTAGTGCCAACAGTGGGTCGGCGGCTCCATCGACGGCTAGCGCATCCCCGACTATGGAGGTTGCCGCCTCTATGGTTGAGAAGCGTTTCGGCATCAACGAGGATGTGAACCTGAGGAAGCGCAGTAAGATGGCGGCTTTCGAGTAGCCTGTAGGTGCCATCAAGAGTACCACCAAGGCCCCTACTGAGAAGGGGAAAGAGCCTGCTAGGAAGGGAAAAGAGCTGACCGGGAAAGGAAAGGAGCCGACAGAGGTCAAGGAAGTCCCTAAGCGGGGTACACTATTAGGGATTTGTGTGAATTGGAGGACAGGGCGGGGGTGAATGGGTACTTCACCTCCATCATGACGCGACTGAGTCTTGGCGAAGGTGAGGAGCTCCTGACATTGAGGTGGTCATCAATCCTCGGGTTGGCCTGGGTGTGGACCGAAGGTCTGCTAGCTGCGGAGTACATGCGGGAGGGCTCTTCACCCCGTACTGGCAAAGCAATTCTATGAGTGCTCCTATGAGGAGCTCATGAATAGGGCCACCAAGTCGGTCATTTGAGTGGGTAGCCTTTTCTCCCCTTTTTTCTTCTTTTTTATTTATTATTATTTTTTTACTTCATTTGGGTTTTCCCCTTTTTCCTTGTAGGGGCTTCATTTTGCGAGCACCCTTGTTGATCGAGTCCATGACACAAGCTGACTGGTTCAAAACAACAACATGAGAGGATCGTGGCACTCCAAACCGCCAATAAGGAGCTAAAGCTTGGGGCCAGCCAAGAGGTAGTCACGGCCGCCGAGCACGGGCGAAGGAGCTACAAGCGATCATGGACCAGTTGAGGGCTGAGTTGGGGTCCTCAGAGAACCGATGCAATAACCTTAAGCAGGAGGTCGACACCTTGAGCTCTAGCTTGCAGGGGGCTCAGGATGAGCAAGCACGTCCTCGAGATGTGCTATTGTTGACCGAGGCGACCGCACTCCTTGAGAAGGAGCTGAAGGTGGAGGGGCCAAAGGCGATGGCCACCTACATAGCTTCACGAGGGTTCAAATTGGGCCTCGAGAAGATGGGGGCCATCAGCTACGAGTTCAGATACTGCATGGCTCTCAAGCGATACCGGGCCAAGCATCCGAAGGCTGAGGTCAAGGTAGACCTATTCGTCGAGTGCCCCAAGGATGGCAATGTGATGACGGACCTCTGCCAGCCTTTCGATGATATACCCCTATTGAGAAGTAGCTTATAATGAACTTTCTTTCAAGTTGGCACTATAGCTTTGCTTTTGTATTAGCTGCTCGACCATGTATGTAATCGGGCTTGTCATCAATAAAACTTAGTTTTTCTTTTCGAAAGGTTCGATTTAATTATTTGTCCCGACCCGACGTGCTCCGAATCTCCCAATTATCACTAGACATAGAATTTCTTTAAGTTTGAAATATGCCAGGTCCGAGGGAGTACCTTGTCGTCTGGCTTTGCTAGAGTATGGGTTCCGTCTCGGATAACCATAATGATGTGGTACAGCCCTTGCCATCTCGGGGCTAATTTCCCGTAGGAGTGCTCAGGATCACTGACTTCAACTTTCATGAGGACCAAATCCCCTTCGCTGACTGGTCAGGGTCGTATCTTTCAATTATAGAGCCGAGCGACCGCCCTCTAGTAGTGTAAAATTCTTAGGTGCGCTTTAGCCCTATGCTCCTCGACGAAGTCGAGGTTTTTCCTAAGGCCTACTTCTGATGCCCTAGGGGTGAAGTGTTTGATCCTCAGGGTCAAGTAGACCACCTCGAGTGGCAGGACAGCTTCAGTGCCAAATGCTAGACTGAAAGGTGACTCTCCCGTGGATGTCTTCGGGGTCGTCTGTAGAGCCCATAAGATACTCAGGAGCTCATCGACCAAGGTGGTTTGAGCTCTGGTGACCCTTCTCTTTAATCCCTCAAGTATGCTCCTGTTAGTCACTTTAGCTAGTCCATTAGCCTAGGGGTGGGCGATCGAGCTAAATTTCAATTGTATCTGATATCTTTGGCAGAAAGCCTTAAGTTTGGAATTGTTGAATTAAGTCTCGTTATCCATGATTATGGCCATCATGAGGCCGAATCTTGTGATAATGTTCTTACAAATGAAACCTTCCACTTATTTTTTTATGATTGAAGCTAGAGGTTCGACCTCGACCCATTTGGTAAAATAGTCCACCCCAACGATCAAGAATCTTCGCTATCATGAGCCTGGGAGGAACGGGCCAAGGAGGTCCATCTCCCACTATGTGAAAGGCCAGGCACAATTGGTCAGGGAGAGCGGTAGGGCCGATTGGTGAGGGATGTGTGCATGCTTTTGGCACCGCATGCACCTCTGGATGTAGGCGACTACATGGTCGATTAGTAGTACTCAAGTCGAAGAACCTTGAAGGCTAAGGTGTGTCCTCCAATGTGCTTCAGCAAGCACCGCATCAGCTTCAGCCTTTGATAGGCACCAAAGTAGGGGTCGGTTGAATGCTCTATGGTAGAGATGTCCATTGATGATGCTATACCACACCTCGGCCCTCTTGACTCGATGAGCGACTACTTTGTCAGCCGAGAGGGTTGCGTCTCTCTTGTAACACAATATTTCTTCTCGCTAATCTGGGTTGACGATAGTTGTAGCCACCTCAATTGTAGTGATCGTCGACTGATGGAGGCTGGCAATCTCTGATGGTGCCCCACTTGAGGCACTGGCGGAGGCCAACCTCGCCAAGTCATCTGCCTAGGAATTTTTAATGTGAGTAATCTGAGAGATGTTAAAGTACTTGATCATGCTGAGATGATGTGCCTCAGCCAAGAATCCGACCATGTTACGCTTTCGAGCCTCAAAACCTTCGTTGACTTGGTCAGCCACCAGTTGGGAATCAGTGAACACCTGCAAGTGCTCTACTTGCAATTGGATCACCAAGTATTGTCCGAACAGCAATGCTTCATACTCCGCCTCGTTGTTGGTGGCTGAGAACTCTAGGCGTAGGGTATGCTCCCAAGCCTGACCGGAGGGGTCCTCCAGGACTATCTCAACCCTTCCTCTTGCAACATTCATTGATTCGTCGACATGGAGGGTCCAGGTTCATTACTTTTCAACGGGCTTGGGGACTGCTAGTTCCGAGGTGAAGTCGGCGATTGCTTGAGCCTTGATTACCTTCCTTGGGGCATATATCAAGTCAAATCTATTGAGCTCCACCAACCACTTGAGCATTTGCTCTGCAACGTCAAACTTAGAAAGAACTTGATGTAGTGGTTGGTCAGTGATTACCTTGATGGTGTGGGCTTGGAAGTATGGTCATAGCTTTCTGGCTATAAGAACTAGAGTGAACGCAAGCTTCTCGATCGGGGGGTACATTCCTTAAGTCCACACAGGATATCGATTGTTGCTGGAGTAGTATACCGGCTGCTACTTGGCTAGGTTGAGCTTCATTCCAAACTTTCTGAGGGTTCAGAACATCTTAGCGAGGTCCACGAGGTGTGCCTTCACATGCTTGCTTTTAATAATCATGTCCTCCATGTATGCCTCCATGTTTCTGTCGAGTTGTTCTTGACCGAATGGCATCACTTTGTAGCAGTAAGTGCCTTGTTGTGTGATGAACGCTGTCTTCTCCAGATCTTGTGGGGCCATTCGAATTTGATTTTAGCCCGAGAATGCGTCCATAAAGGAGAGCAACTCGTACCATGAGGTGGAGTCTACTAGCTGGTCTATTCTAGGTAGGGGGTAGCAGTCCTTCAAGTAGGCCTGATTAATTAGTGTAGTCGACATACATGCATCAGCTTCCATTAGCTTTTTTGGCAAGGACTACATCAGATAGACAGCTTAGGTATTTGATTTACGCTATAAATCTTGCCCTTAATAGTCGATCTAAATGGCCCTCTTTCGATCAGGGGTGAACTTTTTTGGTCTCTGCTATACTGGACAAGCCCCTGAGATGGTACTTAGCCAGTGTTGGGCTATTCCCGGATGAACGCCCGACATATCACTTGGTGACCAAGCATTACGCCCGAGGAAGTTTACCTGCAAGACACGTCGATCTTTGGGGAGGGTTGATCCCACTCGGATGGTTCTCTCCAAGCAGTCTTTGTCCAGGGGCACCTCCAATATTGGCTCTATCGGTTCAGGCAGAGAATATGGTTCATCAGGTTCTCGGGGGTCGGGGACTGGAGTCTCTTTTTTTACCTTTTTGGGGATGATGGTTGCCACCAAGTAACATTGTCTTGACTCATGTAGGTCACTCCTGACCTCTATGGCTCCAACGTTAGTTAGGAACTTCATGTTGCGATGGTACGTTAAGACAATCACCCTTAGCTTGTTGAGAGTTGATTGACTGATGATCACATTGTATGCTGAGGGGAGCTCGACCACCATGAAGGGAAACCATGAGGGTCTTGGTCCTTGGCTCGTCGCCGAAGGTCACGGGAGGGTCACAACACCTATAGAAGCTATCACTTCCCGAATCTGTCAAAGTTGAAGTCATGAGAGTAAGATCCTGTTAGTAATCTTGAGCTAAAAAAGTATCAAAAGTAGAGTATCAAAAAAGCTCCCTATATCTATTATAATATGCCCGCACATTTACTATGTGGGCCGAGATCACTAGGGCATCGCATCGCCGCGTATTAAATATTCGGACTTACTTAAAGGTGATCTCACACACACACTAGTACTATGATGTCAATCTGCCTCTCTACAGGGCTCTTTGGACAGAGTGATGGCTCGCATGGCTTTCTCACATATCGGTCAAGGTGGTCGTGACGAATGAGATCTTCAATCTGATTTTTCAGGTTATAGCACTCTTTAGTGTCATGATCATAGTCGCGGTGGAAGCGGTAGTAGCATCCGCGATCATGCTCCTCAAACCGAGTCCTCATCGGGTGGGGGCCTTGAGAAATCCTTTCTCCGGATCCGGAGGAAGATCCCAGTTCGAGTTGAGTTGAGTGGGGTGTTGGGAAGCCGAAGGATGGTTTGCTCCGCTCCTTCCATCCTCCTCCTTGGGAGTCTAGACGGTGGGTCCCGAGATGATTCAGCTATAGTTGCTTAGTCTTCACATCTCTGCCACTAGTGCTTTGGCGATGACATTGGTTGGCTCTTTATAGCATTTTTGGCATAGTTGCTAGGGGGCGCTTCATGAGCAATCAGAAGAAGCAGGAAGGTCTGATCTTGATTATAAATGCCTGGATGACCAATGATGGATGTGTGTTAGGAATAGCCCTGACCTTTTTTTTGTAAAACTAGCGAGGTATGGGCTAAGGGGCTCATCTTCCTTCTACCTTATCCTAAGGAGAGATGCAGTGGTTAACTTCAGTTGGGCACTAGCGAGGAAGTTAGCTTTGAACTCTCTCGCGAGCTGGTTGAAAGAACGGATCAAGGTGGATGGCAATCAACTGTACCACCCTCGAGCGATCCCGTGCAGAGTCGTCGGGAAGGCCCAACACATTATGGCGTCTGACGTGTCATATAAGTCCATCTGTGCTCTGAACGCAGCGACATGTTCTATTGGGTCAGAGCCTTCATCATATGATTCCAACATCGGGAGTTGAAAATGCTACTGGATGGGCCTATCTTGGATTTTTGGTATAAAGGGGGAGCCGCTGAGGGAGTTTGAAGAGAGAGTGTCAAGGTCAGGCATACTACGGACCGAGTCGCTAGGTGTAGATGTTGATCACTTGGTTGCATCTCCCAGGGCGGCGTGATCCAACTCGGGCTGGGGTCAAGGGACGTCATCTAAAAGTTGAATCATCGAGGGTTGCTCCTCTTGAACCGACATCACCCCTGTCTGGGCCAAGGGGGCTGCTTGGGGGTTAAAACTCAACTATTGGGCGAGCAACGGAATGTAGGGAATGATTGCCTATAGCATCTCTGCTATGGCTTGGACCTGGTTGGCGAGCCCCAGCAAAGCCTTATAAGTCACCACCGAACTTTCGAGATTGGGTGTAGGCGGGGTGAGCCCAGGATCATTGAATAGATGCCAATATCTCGCTGGAGTATGGACGATCGGGTTCCCTTCTCCAAACAAGGGAAAGGAGCCACCTTGGGTGTCTACTTAATGATGGAGGGGACGTCCTCCCTAGGATTGCTGGGTGCCGAGCGCTCTTGGGACATCAGACCCTCTTTTTAGCGCTAAAATGATAGTGACAACACACATCGCAGCCGTCTGATTCGCCTGACTTGGTTTTGACTGCAAGCCTAAGACCCGCTTGGTTGGATCAGGATCCCAAGGAGTTAGGTGAAGGTGGAGCTCACCGATGGAGGACTTCTCTTGTCTATCCGGTTGGGCGTTGCGGCTCGCCTTTCTGCAAGAAGACCGATGTCAGGGTCTCCTCGACGTGGTCCCTCTGATGCCAAAGTTAGTATGACGATCCTCTTTGGACCAAAGGCCTCGGGCCTTCGTGTAGATTTCTATCAGGGTTTTCCTCCCTGAGAGAGAGAGAGAGAGAGAGAGAGAGAGAGAGAGAGAGAGAGCCAAAGTAAGAGAACCTGTCGGAGTCTCTCTTTTTGTCATTCCGAGGGTCGGATATACCCCTCCCCGCAAGACGATCGTACCGGGGTATTCAATGGGCGCGACGTTCTGCTATACAATCCTATGTTGAACAGTGCTTGCATCGGCTCTGTGAGATTCGAGTGACGAGGTTTGTGACAATAGGTACGGTTATTGTGTTGCTGTCACATTTTTTTTTTTATGACCCGATGAGACTTATCAGGCTGTCAAATCACCCGTCGGAGTTTCATCTTATCCTGCTCGATAGCTCGAGATGACATGACTGATGTCGTGACAATGCATGTTCATATGCATCGTGCGTGTGGATGGGCCTAATAATTGCCCTATCAGGTAGCAAATCCGATTCGACCCAATGGTTAGGGTTTGTGCTTTCGTTTATATATATATATATATACGGACTCCTACCCCTTACGCTTCGCCTGTCGTGGGCTGTACCCGATATATTATGCATCGTTCCTTGAATCGAACTGCGAGGCGAGTCGAACCTCTCGCCATTCCCCGCTCCCTCCTCGACTCGAGTGACCCAAGGCAGTTGAGCTGGTCTCTGCCTCCGGCCACGGCTCCTCCTCGTCGGCAACAACCGCTTGATGCTCTGAACTCCTCAGTCCTCCCTGGCAGCACTCCCCGGCATTACGACGACTACCTTAACCTCCTCAGGTCCTTCGTCTCCCGGAAGGCGTTAGAGCCCGGGAAGCAGCTCCACGCTCGCATCGTCCTCTCCGGCCTCGGCTACAACACCATCTTGGCTACCAAGCTCGTAAGCCTGTACTGCTTGTGCGACCGTGTGACTTATGCGCACAAGCTGTTTGACAGAATTCCTAAGAGTAACTTGTTCCTGTGGAACGTCCTCATCCGAGCTTACGCTTGGAATGGACCCCACGAGGTTGCCCTCTCGCTGTATTACCAGATGCTTGACTGCGGCCTCGCGCCTGATAACTTCACGTTCCCGTTCGTCCTCAAGGCCTGCTCCGCCCTCTCCGCGCTCGAGGCCGGGCGGGGGATCCACGAGCTCGTGGTAAGTACCGGCTGGGAAACGGACGTGTTCGTGGGTGCCGCCCTGATCGACATGTACGCCAAGTGTGGGTGCGTCGACGATGCTCGAGATTTGTTCGACAGGATTCCGAACCGAGATGTCGTGCTTTGGAACTCCATGATCGCTGCCTACGCCCAGAACGGGCATCCGTCGGAGGCGCTTCTGCTGTGCCGCGACATGGTGGCGCGTGGGTTCACGCCGACTCTCGCTACTCTTGTGACCGTGATCTCCGCTTCGGCCGACGCGGCGGCTCTGCCGAGAGGGCGGGAGATTCACGGACTGAGTTGGAGGCGCGGGTTTGATTCCGAAGACAGGGTGAAGACCGCGCTCGTGGATATGTACGCCAAGAGCGGCTGGGTCAAGGTTGCTCGTGTGCTCTTCGAGAAGCTCGCAGAGAAAAGGATTGTTTCCTGGAACTCCATGATCTGCGGGTGCGGCATGCACGGGCATGCGGACGAAGCCCTTGCCCTGTTCGACAGAATGAGGGAGGAGGATCAAGTGCTTCCTGATCACATTACATTCGTCGGCCTCCTCTCCGCTTGCAATCATGGAGGTCTGGTAGATGAAGGAAGGAATTTCTTCAACTCGATGTTGAGCGATTACCGCATTCCACCGGCGGTGCAGCATTACACTTGCATGATAGATCTCCTTGGCCACTCCGGCAGACTCTCTGAAGCATACAAGCTCATCCAAGACATGACAATGACCGCCGACTCTGGAGTATGGGGTGCTTTGCTGAACGCCTGCAAGATCCACCGGAATGTGGAATTAGGGGAGCTGGCACTGCAAAAGCTGATCGAACTGGAGCCCGACGACGCAGGGAACTACGTACTTCTATCGAACATATACGCACAAGCCGGGAAGTGGCAGGAAGCCGCCGAGGTGAGGAAACTGATGACCGACAGAGGCCTGAAGAAGAGCATTGCCTGTAGCTGGATCGAAGTGAAGAACCAGGTCCACGCGTTCCTCGTCGGCGATCTGTCGCATCCCAGCTCGGGGGCGATATACGCAGAGCTGGAAAGGTTGGAAGGGCTCATGGCGGAGGCTGGATACGAGCCGGACACGATGCCCGTCTTCCACGACGTGGGCGACGACGAGAAGAGGAACATGGTTCGCAGCCATAGCGAGAGGCTGGCCATCGCATTTGGACTCATCAGCACGCCGCCGGGGACGAGGCTGTTGGTGACGAAGAACCTGAGAGTCTGCGAGGACTGTCACACGGCCATCAAGTTCATTTCGGCGATCGTTGGCAGAGAAATCATAATAAGAGATGTGAATCGATACCACCATTTCAAGGCCGGCGAGTGTTCCTGTCGAGATTATTGGTAGCCTGCGAACCCAAACAACTGCTGCAGTATTTTGCCTATGTGACGTGGACATCGCTGTTTATATATATTGACGTGTAATGATCATTCTTTGATGCTTTATGGTTAAGAGACACGTGAAGCTCACGTGAATAACGTGATTTGATCAAGATTGGACTCATAGGAGGCCCAGTTTGTCTCTATGGGCCTATAAATTGCGGTTCTCTCACTCCTCCGCCCTCCTCCTCGGTTCCGCGATGACCGCCCTTGTCTTCACCGCCCGTCTCCTCCTCCTCCTCCTCCTCCTCCTCCCTGCTTCTTCCCTCAGGGTTCCCTTCGTCCACTCTCTCTTCTCTCTTTCATTTGATCTCCATGTTTTCTTCTATTGACTTGACTTCCTTTCAAGGTTCCCGTCTTTCTCCGCGTCAAAGGCAGGCGCAATGAGCTCTTCTGCTCTGCAAAGCCGCCGCCGGTCCCTCTGCTGCCTCCCTTCCTGCGCATTCGGGCTCAACGATCATAGCATCGACGCGGATAAGTCCTGCGGGGGAAGAAGTTGAGGTTCGGGCCCAGCGTTAGGCGCATCCCCAAACATCTCACCATTGCTGGAGGTATCGTCTTTTGTAATTCTTAATATTCTTTTTGATACTTGGTCGTTGTTTCGGCATGTTGAATCCACGGGGCTGAAATAGTGTAATGTTAAAGCGAAAGATTAATTGGATCACAAAACCAAGCAAAACTGAATACATACTGGCATTGCATTTCGGTTTTTGTTGTTTTTTTGTGTTTGATGAATCATAGTTCTTTGAATAAACCTATTGCAATGTCCAAAATCTTGCGTCTTTGATCCTAAAGTTTCAACCTCTGACGTAACGCCTACAACTGAATTGTCTCCTGCAAGCATTTGCATATGTTTGCATAAAGATTTGATTTGCTAATCACAAATCCAAAAGCTTTAGCTATTAGGAAACATAATATATTTACTATCTGTAATGTCCCCTCATACAAGCCATTTCAGTTCATGATGTATGAACAAAACCCAATTGTAAACCATGATAAAAGATTTGATTAAGTCCCATAAGCTTAAGGGTATCTAATATGTTTATAAGCTCTAACAACATCTTTCGTTGTTGTTGCTGCTAATGCCTCTTAAATTTACAAATTTTGGCAGTAGAAGCTTGCATGTCTTTAACTGCCCGTATATGAACTATTCTGCATCATTTAAACATGACACTTGTGCTAGCATGACATATTTCAATTTAGAGATAACTAAATGCTGATAGTTTACAAGTTCTACCATGCATTATTCAATATCATGTGAATTCCACCATGCCATTTGCTGTTTCACTGTGTAGTTGCTTTAATCGAGCTCAAGGATTGTTTGTTTCTAATATGAAGTGATCTTTCAATACCGAAGTTGGATTCAGATCTATCCTAATGTTGTTTAAAATCGATGGTTCTGTACGAGAATTTAAACTGGAGGTATACCAAATGACATGATTGGAACTCGTCTTGCATTATCGCATCTCGTGGGAGAAATTCTTTTACAAAGTTAAGGAAATAATGCTGCAAGTCAGTATGCAAAAGAGACAACAAGTCTAGTTACAATGAATAATGTAGAGTGAAAGTCAGAAACACTAAGTGTTCAGAGCAAGCAGAAGAAAGCTGAGTGAGACATTTGCAGATCTTACTCCAGTCAGTATGCACTAGGTGTGGAGACGATCGGAATTGATTCTTCTCTACCAAAGAACTTGTTGTGGTAAAAACAATGGTAAATTAGTTATTTAAATGCGATAAATGGTATAATAAAAAAATTATAAATCAGTAATATTATATGATCAACCATTATATCTCCATGTTAATTTATATCTCAATATCCAGAATATTTTTTAACCATAGTAAAAACAATTGATGTTTGTGTAACTGTTTCACTAAATTAATTTTGTAGAATATACTAATTGATTTTTGCCTTGTCTAATTAACTTTTAAGATGTAAGTTATATAAGTATAGATATCTTAGGTGTTTGATTTTAGAAGGCAACATGTGGAAAATGAAGACCTATGCTTTGTTAAAAACACATAAAATTCTTTTCAATGTGTGCAAGGGGCAAAAGGTGAAAGTGTGATTCGAGCCCAGGACCTTGTAATGAGTTGTCAAGGTTTGTATCAATTAAGCTACCTGACACCTTCAAATATGTTTGTTGAGGCTTCGAAGCCTCAACATTTGGTAAGTGGGGGGTCTAGTACACCACCACCAGACCAATATTGTATTTCAAATCTTCATTCTTTTGTTAAATGGGTTTGGTACACCACCACCAGACCAATATTTTAGGTGTAGAACTCTACTATCTCATTTGGCTATTATTTTATTTCCTTTTGCCACTATTTCTCCCAACAATGACCATAAATACATATGTTTAGATATTCTTTTGTATAATTTGTATAAGACATTCAAAGTACAGAATCTTAGTTCTAAAATTTATCAGACCGTTCTTCTTGTCATCTTTTCTAGTTTATATTATGACATCTAGACATCCCATGATTGTTGCTGAGAATCAGTTAATGGAGTGGCAAGACCTACTTGAAGGACTGACCGTTCTTGCATAAGATCTCTTCCAAATGACACTAAATACATCCAGGCTTTAGTTAGGTATTCAATATTAAATATCCAATTAATTCAAGTCCAAATTCTAATCAATATGAAAGCAGCCATCCTGGCAATTAAACCTTTAAAATTTGAGTGTGATTCATCCTTTTTTTTTTCCTCTCCTGGTAAGTGATTAAGTCACAAAAATTTAAAGAAAACTAGGTAAGACAAGATTTTGGTATGTGTTCATGGATTCTACTATATTCACAATTACTTTGTTGATAGTTCCTTTTTTAACATGGTCTCCTAGATTTATTTTGTTCTACTTCTGTCATTAAGGCTGTGTTTTCTTGGTCCATAAAGAAACATATGGAACAGGTTCGCCAAAGAATTTTTTTGACCTAACTCTAGCTATACTAAAAGAACAAATTAGAGACGTTATATCGTATTTTGATCTTATTACAATCTGTTCCAAGAATCATTAATGATGTCACCATAGGCAAGAAACATAATTTTAGAATTGCAGCTTCTTTATGGTATATATAATCTTGTAGGATTTCCAGTAGCAAGAAAATCTCAAAACAACTTCTGCCAAGTTTACTGGATATAACTAGATTTTGTAACTCAAGCATGGAAAATAGTAAATCACTTGCCAGTGCAATGACAAGTCACCAACTTGAATTGTGTATATGGCATCCGTTATTCCTTTTGCATCTAACATCCTTTTCCCTATATCTGCAGGAGACTTTTGAGCATTCAAAGCTTCATTGCAGCTTAATTACTACATGAAGCTTGAAGGCTACTGGTAACTGTTAGGACTTAGGACCATGAGAAATAACTACTCTTGGTGGTACGAAGCTCAGGTTCTTTTATCAGATTAACCATCAGGCCAAGGATGGGGACAGCTGCAGCATAGCTGAATCTACGCTACGGTCCAGCAGAGTTCTTAGACTTATCCGGTCATCCTCCTCTTCTAGTTTCCCTCTCTTAATCTTCATTTATTGTTCTTTTATTATTTGTAAGTAATCTCAATGTGCAGTATAATTTAGTCATGCCTAACTCTGAAAATTTCCAACTCTGGCAGTTAAATCTCCCAGAGATTGGAGCATCCTTAAATGTTTTTGGTATGAACTAGATGTTAATGGTTGGGTTTATTTAAATCAGATACAAGTTGTGGGCAGAGAGGGAACTTCTTTTATAAATATTTTATTTAATAAGCACTTATAAAGTTCGGTATGCAGCGGTTGCCACATGTGATATATTACCACTCAACTTGTAAATATTCAGTTGTGTTAAAAGTGATGCATGCCCCATTACAACTGAGCTAATTGTTTAGTTAGATTAAGATTGTCTAAGAAGGAAAGTTTTGTGATGTTGTGAATATTTGCATGGAAAAATGGAAAAAAAAAATCCTTTTCAAGTATTTTTCAGTTTGGAAGCTTCTTGTGGTATATTTCTCTAGTAATGCCAATTTGTTTTATTTTTTTTAAAATGGGTGGTGGGATCCAGTAGTTCTTATTCTGAGTGATGCTAAGATAGTTGGAGTAGCTAAGAAGACCTGCGAGTATCACAGTAGAGGAAGTAGGTGTGGACAGTTGTACTGACAATTAGCATGCTGATGCATATTATCCAAATGATTCATCCACAAGCTATGTACCAACTAAGCTGAACCAGCACCAAATTAGCCCTGGCAATTTGTATAGCAATTAAATACCTCTCATTCACTGCACTGGTACTAATGGGTTTATGTGTTTGCAGGGACTGGAACACAGGTTACACACACAAGCAGGTGCAAGTCTGCTCACCCTCTTCAACTGTCCCAACTTCCACTGCAACTCAATTCCCAACTCTTCTTGCACAAGCCTCCAGCATGTTGTTGGACTGAGTACCTGATGAGGTACATGATCATTCGATGAATTCGTCTGTCTTCCATTCTTGCTGATGAAGTAAGTGTTCACAGAGAGAGAGAGAGAGAGAGAGAGAGAGAGAGAGAGAGAGAGAGGCAACATGCTAATTAGTTGGTGATTGGTTGGTAGCCAATTGAAACCACCCATCTTCCTCCATTCATTGCCAGCTTTCTCTTCTTCTCCTGTTCTTATATAAGTATCTCCAACTCTCTTCGGGTGCGAGCCAAACTTGTTATATTATTTCCAACCCAACCAGAGCAAGAGGAAGAAGAAGATGGCTACCGTGCCCTTGCCCGAGTTCCCCAGGTGGGCTAAGTTTGGCTACCGCTTCATCGTGAACAACTTCGTCACTTTGTTCTTGGTCGGGTCGATGACAGCCGTGGGTTGGGAGCTTCTCCAGCTCGGCCCCGACGAGATCATGGCCTTATGGCGATCCCTCCAGGAACAGCCCGTCTCCAGTCTCTCTGCCGTCTTCTTGGTGGCCTTCGCCGCCGCCCTCTACTTCATGTCCCGCTCCCGGCCGGTCTACCTCGTCGACTATGCTTGCTTCAAGCCGCCCTCCACATGCCGCGTCCCTTTCGCCACCTTCATGGAGCACACCCGGCTCATCAACTCCGACAAAAAGAGCGTGCAGTTCCAGACGCGGATTTTGGAGCGCTCCGGTCTCGGTGAGGAGACCTGTCTTCCCCCCGCGAACCACTACATACCCCCCAACCCCACCATGGAGGCGTCCCGCGCGGAGGCCCAGCTCGTCATCTTCTCCGCCATTGACGACCTGATGAAGAAGACGGGCCTCAGGCCCAAGGACATCGATGTCCTCGTCGTCAACTGCAGCCTCTTCTCTCCGACGCCGTCCCTCTCCGCGATGATCATCAACAAGTACAAGCTGAGGAGCAACGTCCGCAGCTTCAACCTCTCCGGGATGGGCTGCAGCGCGGGGCTGATATCCATCGACCTGGCGCGGGACCTGCTCCAGGTGCACCCCCGAGCCAACGCGCTCGTCGTCTCCACCGAGATCATCACCCCCAACTTCTACGCCGGCAACCAGCGGTCGATGCTCCTCCCCAACTGCCTCTTCCGCATGGGCGCTGCCGCGATCCTCCTGTCGAACCGCCGCCGCGAGGCCGGCCGCGCGAAGTACCGGCTGGCGCACGTGGTCCGCACCCACAAGGGCGCCGACGACCGCGCGTACCGCTGCATCTACGAAGAGGAGGACGCCGAGGGCCACTCCGGCATCTCCCTCTCCAAGGACCTCATGGCCATCGCCGGGGAGGCGCTCAAGTCCAACATCACCACCATGGGGCCGCTGGTGCTCCCCGTGTCGGAGCAGCTCCTCTTCGCCCTCAACCTCGTCGGCCGAAAGCTCATCAACCCAGAGTGGAAGCCCTACATCCCCGACTTCAAGCAGGCCTTCGACCACTTCTGCATCCACGCCGGCGGCCGCGCCGTCATCGACGAGCTGCAGAAGAGCCTGCAGCTGTCGGCAGAGCACGTCGAGGCCTCGCGCATGACGCTGCACCGTTTCGGCAACACCTCCAGCAGCTCCCTCTGGTACGAGCTCAACTACATTGAGTCCAAGGGCTGGATGCGACGCGGCGACTGGGTGTGGCAGATCGGCTTCGGCAGCGGCTTCAAGTGCAACAGCGCCGTCTGGAAGTGCCTGCGCACCATCAAAGCTCCCGTCGACGGTCCCTGGACCGAATGCATCGACCGATACCCCGTCCACATCCCTGAGATCGTAAATCTCTAACCGTGGATCCACTCCGCGGTGCTTCTCAAATTCATCACCACTGCAAACACACACGTTCCTGTACTTCCTCCACCATCATCGACAGTATCCTCCTGTAACACCACGCTTCATGCATGTCCTTGTTCTTGCGAGAGCGAGTGTGTGGGTGATACAGAGAGAGGGAGAAGCTGTCGTCATTGTGATGCATTGTGTCTGTTGATTGTGACTGATTCCTTCCATCCATACATAAATTGTTTTTGTCTGTAAGCGGTAGAGAAGTGTTCAATGCTTCTGCCCCCCCTCGTGCATGGCTGCTGTGCTTTACGCTGCGATGCGATCATGAAACATAAACGGGGAAAGCAGCACGGGCCCGTGGGAGATGATGAGCCAAGGATGTGTGAGGCAAAAGCACCTGTCACACGTTGCCCGCAGTCCAACTCAAGGCACTTGGAGCGCCAGTGTGCTGCTGGTTGTCACCTACCCAATCTCACTAGGCTGGTTCATTAGAATGAACATTTACATGTTTACATAGATTTGGGGTCACAATTCACTGCATGTTCATTAGCATTCGAGCTTCTTGGTCCCTCGAAGATGAAGAAACCCCGACCAAGATGGTTGATTTCCTTGATGTTCTCAAACAAGCAAAGGCTCGTAACACCCTGGAAAAGAGGTGTTTGCAGTGTTCTCAGTGATAAGAATGATGGTGGTGGCTATTTGATTTACAACTCTAGAACAAGATAATTTTAGGTATTATGCACTTACAATATGGTTTCATGTTAAGAAGGTCTTTGCATGCCTAACCGTAATATGCTGACGGTTGGGCTGTCGCTGCCGCTGCTGCAAGAAAAGGACAGTGCAACAAAGTTGTGTGTGTTGGACGAACACGTGATGATGCCCACCGCAAATGCGGCCACTTCCTGCATCGTACGCTCGGCCCGTCGCTGTCCATGTCATGTGTCGTTCGGCCGTTAGCCCGCACGAAACAAAGAAAGCTCGCCCCATGGCGTCTGGAAATTGGATCGCGAGCTGAGTTATGGCAGAAGAACTGCAGCTGATCTTATGGTATGTGCCTCTTTGGAAGCCACGTAGCTGTGCAAACACTGTAACTTCGCGAAGAGAGGATTGGAGGTTTTGTTCTTATTGCAGCATGTTGTTATCTGTAGAGCACCTAAATCCTGAAGATGGTGGTGTGTTACGCCTATGTTTTCTTCTTCGTGTTCCTCGCGAGCGCCATGAATGCGGCATTAAGCGAGGAAACGCCGAGCGCCGGAAGCAACTCCACGGAGTTCATACGCAAGTGCTGCGCCACCACCCTGTACCCGGGCCTCTGCTACACGTCCCTCTCCGGCTACGCCAACGAGGTCCAGCAGAGCACCGTCGAGCTCGCCCACGTCGCCGCCAACCTCACCCTCGCCCGGCTTCGGTCCACCGCTTTCCACGTCGCAGCGCTCGGCCGCAGCGCCACCGGCCCCGAGCGTGGCGCCCTGCGGGACTGCTCTGAGCAGCTGGACGACGCTGCCGAGTGGGCGCGGCACACGGTGGCGGAGCTGAAGGGGCTGCATGGGGCGGTCGGGCCGGAGGTGGAGTTGCGGGTGTCCAACGCCCTGACGTGGATGAGCGCGTCGCTGACGAGCGAAGATACGTGCACGGACGGGTTCCTCATGGTGGCGGCCAGCTCGGCGAAGGCCGACGTCTGCCACCGAGTGCGCAAGGTGGAGAAGTACACCAGCAACGCCCTCGCGCTCATACACAGGCTCGGCTTCAACAGATGATAATTGCCTGTCTTCCTCGGAATCTTATTTATGCCAACGCTTCGCGCCTGCTATTGTCAACGTTTTCTACAAACATACTTTCCATCTTTGTCGTCGGACACTTTTGCTCATCAATGAAATCAGCTTCATAAACATATCAATTCTTCTTCACAAGGTGGTGCAAGCAAGCCTCTGCTGAAATCCTGGAGAAAGGCCAAGAAAAGATTCTGTTTACAGCAGCACCATGCAACATGGGGCCGATGCATCAACCTCATCATTTGTGCCGGAGTAGCATTGGGTAAGGTTTGTCAGCTAGCGAGTAACATTATATGGCCATCAGCTCAGGGGCTGAGGCAAACACTTATCAGCTCAGGGGCGAGTAACATTACCCACACACAAGTGCTGAGTAGACTCTGATCCATGTGTTTTATTGTAGTTTCAGCCAATTACTCTTATCAGTTGAAATTGGTAGGAAGAAATTATATACTTAGCATCAACCTCAATATTTTTATAATTTCATAAACTCTTTATATTTTTCATGACTTAATATATGAGGTTTATATAGTTATTACATTTATGCAGATTTATCTAGTAAGAATAAATCTTTTTTTCAATAAAATCTTTCGAGAATCAATAACTAATTTGACTTGTCCTTCCATAAATATTTTATCTTGAAGAAATAAATCTTTCTTCTGATGAAATTAATCTCTTCATGATAATTACATAAGTTTAATTCCAATATTCTCCCCCCTTAAACTTGTTTCACCAACATTCCAAGTTTTCTTTGAAGATGTTAAAATATTTCAATTTTGAGAGGTTTTATAAAAATGTCAGTCACTTATTCACTTGTCTTGACATGGTGTAGCTCCACTTCTTTGTTTTTGATATGCTCTCTTATAAAATAAAATCTTGTGTCAATATGTTTTGATCTTTCATGGTAGACTAGTTTCTTGGCTAAGGCAATAGCTGACTTATTATCAATATAAATTTTGGTTGACTTCTCCTGTAGCATATGAAGTTCTTGAAGCAATCTTCTTAGTCATATTGCATGACAAACATAAGAAGATGTTGTTATGTATTCTACTTCACAATTTGATAGAGCAATTATATGTTATTTTTTTGAAGACCAAGTAAATGAAGCTCCACCAAAATAAAATACAAATCCAGTTGTACTCTTTCAATCATTGTAGCTTCCAATCTAATCATTGTCACTATATCCAATAAGATCCAGTCAATTTGATGATGAATAGAATATTTCATACTCAATTGAACCTTTAATATATCGTAAAATTCTTTTAGCACTATTTAAATGAGAAGTCTTAGGAGATTTCATGTATCTACTTATTAAACCAACTCCAAATAATATATCAGATCGAGTGCATGTCAAATACCTTAAACATCCAACTAGACATTTATAATAAGTTAGATTAATATATTTACCTTCGCCTTCTTTGGTCAACTTGGTGCCATACTCAATAGGTGTATCTATAAGATAACAATCTTCCATAGAAAACTTCTTTAGAACCTCTTTTGCATAATTTTCTTGTGAAGTAAAAATTCCTTCATTGTTTTGCATAATTTCGATACCAAGGAAATAAGACATTAAGCCCAAGTCAGTCATCTTAAACTCCTTTTTCATAGAGTATTTAAAATCTTTAATCATGGAACTACTACTACGTGTAAATATTAAATCATCTACATATAGGTATACAAACATGATATCTCCATCAATGTTAGATTTTGTACAGAGAACATATTCATGTAGATATTTAGAAAAACCATTTTGAATAAAATAAACATCTATCCGAGAATTCCATGCTCGTGGGGTTTGTTTAAGCCCATAAAGAGCTCTCTTTAACTTGTATACTTTGACTTCTTGTTCATAAATAATAAAATCAGGGAGTTATTGAATATATACCTCTTTTTCAAGAACTCTATTAAGGAATGTTGATTTGACATCTATTTGTAAAATTTTTCATTTCATTTGAGCTGTTAGGGAGATAAGTAATCTTACTGTCTCCAATCGAGCAACTGGTGCGAACACTTCTTCATAGTCGATCTCATATTGTTGTTTATATCCCTTTATGACCAATCATGCTTTATATTTCTCCACTTCTCCTTGTGCATTTTCTTTTTTTTTGAAGATCCACTTAACACCGATCGCTTGGTGGTCTTCTGGAAGTGTAGTAAGCTCCCATATATAATTTTTATTGATTGCATTAATCTCCTCCTTCATAGCTTGTCTCAATTTTTCTTCTTTACAAGCTTCTTCAAAAGTTAATAGATCATATCCTGCAAAAAGACAAAATAGAGAAAGTTCATCATTGTTAGTATCAGTTCTTTGAGTCATATAATATAGCTCTTGGATCGGTCTTGTCCTTCTTATAATCGGACTTCTTGAATCATGTGACCTAGCTGATCTCGGTGATGATTCTGGTAAAGCCTCTTCTGTGTTTGCTTGTATTATATCATCCTCTTCTGATGATATAGCTTTCATATGTTGTTCGTTACTTTTCTAGTCCTAAATCTGTTGTTCATTAAACTCAACATCTCTTGACATCACAACTTTATTTGTGATAGGATTATATAGTTTGTATCTATTGGAAGTCTCAGCATAACCTAATAAAATGCATTTCTGACTTTTATCTTCAAGTTTTGTTCTCTTTTCTTCTAGTATCTTGGCAAATGCAACACTTCCAAAAATTCTGAAATGATCAACTCTTGGTTTATGTAGGCTCCATACTTTTTTTGGTGTAGAATTACCAATTCGCCTTGTTGGAAACCTGTTAAGCAAATAACAATAACATCCCCCCAAAATTCTTTAGGAATCTTTCTTTCCTTTAACATGCATCAGACCATATTAAGTATAGTCCTATTTTTCCTTTCTGAAACATTATTTTGTTGAGGTGTGTATAGCATAGTAAATTGATGTAAAATTCCATTATTTCTACAAAAACTTTTAAATTCATTTGATGTATATTCACCACCTTTATCTGTTCGTAGATATTTAATCTTGCAACCACTTTGTCTTTCAACTAAATCTTTAAATTCTTTGAATTTGTTTAACACTTCTTTCTTTTTCTTTAAAATATAGACCCAAGTTTTGCCACTATGATTATCAGTGAAAGTAATAAAATACATGCTTCCTCCAAGTGATACTGGGCTGATAGGGCCACAAACATCTGAGTGTACCAGATCAAGTCGATACCAAGATCCTTTTATTTTGTTGATTTTGAAAGGTTTTCTTTCTTACTTACTCATAACACATACTTCACATAATTTTAATAGGCGATCAATTCTTGACATTTTTATCACCATATTAAACTTCTCTAGAAGTTTTAAAGCTTCAAAATTTAAATGTGTATATCTAAGATGTCATAATGTAGAAATATCCTCAATATCAGTCTTAAAACAACTTGATCGATCAAAAATGTATAAATGTAGAGGAAACATTCTATTCTTCGCCATTTTCACATGTGAGATTAATGTCTTAGTATTATCATAAATTGAAAGAGTCATATCTTTCATCTCAATATTATAGCCTTTTTCAAGTAATTATCCCAAGCTAAGAATATTATTTTTCATATCAGACACATAATAAACATCTGAAATGTATAACTCTTTGCCATTATAAAGTCGAAGAATAATTTTATCTTTACCTCTTACTGGTCTTTGAGATAGATTACCAAATGTAATATTTTCAGAATAGCTTGTATTCATTTTTGAAAATAATTTTTTAATGACACATATGTGATTTGAAGCTCCTGTATCTAGATACCATGTCATAGATTGATCTTCCTTAAAATTATCATAAGTCATTAGTAAAACTTGATTTTCATTCTTCTCTTCTTTTTTAATAAAATTTGCCTTATCACCTTGATTGTTAGGATTATAATAGCATTGAAATGAGTAATGCCCATATCTTTTGCAAATATAGTATTGTATTTCAGACCTTTTAGAAATTCTACCACGTCCACGGTCTCGGCCACGTCCTCGACCATAACCTCGACCTCTTTGGCTAGAATTTTCTCTATCTCCTTCATTGTTTGGAGATTCTTTATAGGTCTGATTTCTGTCATCTCTTCCTCTTTGTCCATGATCTCTTCCTATTTGAAAGTTTGATTCATCTTTATTTTCAAGAGTAAGCTTAGTCTGTAGTGTTTGTTCCACAGTTCTTTCTTTTGCTCTTTATATAATCCTTTGTTCATGAACTTGAAGGGAACTCATAAGTTGTTCAAAGACATTTATTCCAAATCTTTAGACTCTTCAATCGCAATAGCAATAAAATTAAATTTTGAATCTAGTGATCTTAATATCTTTTCTATCACTTTTTGATCACTTATTTGTTCACCATTTCTTCTCATTTGATAAACAATAGAAATAACCTTTGTAAAATAATCAGAAATAGTTTCAGACGTACCTTGTTGTAATTTTTTAAAATCGGCTCGTAAAACTTGTAGACGAAGTTTTTTTACCTTATCAACACCACCAAATGCTTTTTGAAGCATTTCCCAAGCCTCTTTTGAAGTATTTGTTGGAGCGATAATCTCGAACATCGTATCATTAAGCCCTTGGTAGATTATGAACAATGCATTTTTCTCTTTCTTTCTTCTATCTTTGAGTTGCTCTTTTGCTTTTACATTCATTGCTCCTTCTTCTGCTAGACTTGGTTCAACAAATCCATCTTCTATAAACTCTCATACATCTTGGGAGTCTAGAAGAACCTTCATTTGGATGCACCATATGTCATAATTTTCTTTTGTCAATTTAGGGATTTGGAGTTGGAAGGTGCTTGAGGATGAAGCCATAGTTCTGATACCAATTGTTGAAATTGATATGAAGAAAGGATAGAGTTAGCACACTAAGGAAGAGTAGGAGAAATCTAAATCTTATGTATTTCTCTCAATATTTTTATAATTTTACAAACTCTATATATTTTTCATGACTTAACGTATGAGGTTTATATAGTTCCCCAAGATATATTACATTTATGCAGATTTATGTACTAAGAATGAATATTTTTTTCAATAAATTTTTTCAAGAATTAATAACCAATTTGACTTATAATTTCATAAATATTTTCTCTTCAAGAAATAAATCTTTATTCTGATGAAATTAATTTCATCGTAATAATTAGACAAGTTTAATTCCAACGGTTCCTTTATCACTTTGTTCTTCCTGCACTATGATGGTACCCATATGGAACACATGCCACAAGTATGGAGACCACATGAGTCCACAGCAATCTATAATCTTTGCTGCTTCTTCTGCTTCTGCTAGTTTTGCTTCGAGGAAGAAGACGAGATAATTCTTGTGTATTTTTTTTTATGTAGTTGGGACCAAGAGATTATGCTGTATTCGGGTGTCATTCCCAGCCACGCTTCACCATCGAATTTGTTCCTCTGTCTGTAGCCACAAATCTAGCAGAAAGTATCCATCAATTCAGAGATTGTTTGGCAAGTTAAAACCAAAAATATTCTCTGCTTCCAGCTCTGTTGTAGATTTATTATCAGTTCTGAACTATACCACAATTCACTTACCAAGAATTAATGATTCAAAATCTTTTCCAAGTATTGTCTTATTAGTGATGTACCTACCTACAAGACTCTGTACCAAAGGTCAAAGGAAGGGTATGATCATGAGATTATGATGGTAAGAGTTGTAGTCCTACAGAAAGTAGAGAGTTTTCTTGTTTGTGTGCTCAGTGGAATATGTAGTGATCTGTGTTTTGATTCATAAACTTCTGCTGGAACTAATGATTTCGTGAACTATACAAATTGGCTTAAAAATCTTTCAGGCAATCGAATCTTGCAAATTGATTGCTTAGCTTTCTCTAAAAAGAATGGAACTTTGATTGCATCAAACAACAATTTGCATCTGTGACAAACCTTTTCCACAGTAGAGAGCACAGGGAATAACCCATAAGGATAAAATAAGAATGTTCCATGTAAACACCACATCATTTTGACACACAAAAGAATGCTAGCTTTGATTTATTTCCTTGAAAAGGAATGAAACTATTGGGGTAAAAGGAAATAACGAATGATCAAAAACTCTGCCAAAATCTATCAGTCAGCTGATCGCATGAGAGTTCAACATTGTGACTATATGTACCTACATGCAAAATGCAACATGTCAAAAGAATTCTAAGAGGCTGGTGCGGCACTGTTCCTTCTTGAGCTCGACACCCGTCTCACCAATCTCTCCAAAGCTTCCTTCATCCATGGATGCTGGCAACCTTCCTTGGCCTCTGCGACCGTGACCTGATCCATCTCGAACCAGTGCAAGAAATGAGATCACACGCCCAGTTTAACATAAAAAAGACAACTCAGTGAGTTCGTGTGCTTACCCATTTCCGTTCTCGCAGGTGCATCTCCGGCCAGTCACCCAGCTCCTGCGTCACGTTCATGGGGAACATGATGCCCTCATGGTACGCGTCGTACGCCCTGCTCTTATACCTCCATTTCCCGAGCTTACCCTGTAGTAAAAAAAAAATATATATATCCCACAACAAAACTATCAGCACTGCCGCAGAAACACAAGATGAACAGTTCCTAATAGGAGGGAGGCGGAAGGATTGGGAGCTGACCTCAACGTTCCCCTGCACTCCTGCCTCCTCCAATGCCTCCCTCAAGGCTGCCTGTTCTATGGTCTCATCGGTCTCCCAACCACCCTGTAAGGTCAGACAGAAGAAACCATGATCGTAAACTTGGCAAGGAAATGATACATATCGAGGTGAAGCCATTGTGCTCACAAACCTTTGGGAACAGCAGCCCGTTCCCTTTGGGAGAACTGACGACGAGAACCTCCATCAACGTACCAATATTATCGTCGCGGATGCTGCCGCGGCCGCCGGCGTTTAACTTGTAAGGAATGCACCTGCAACACGACCGCCATTCTGTATCAGACACACCCACAACTCCTCCCATTTCTCCATCGACCCAACGACCAAACAAAACGAGAGTCACTACATACCCGACCACGATGCGGCTGCCGGTCTTGCTGTAGCGCTGCAGCTGCCGGCCCTGTCGAGATACCCCACACACCATCTTCTTCCTGTCGATGTCGTTGCTCCCCCCCTCCCCTCCTATTGCCGTGATCCACGAGAAGCGGAAGAGGAGAATGCAAGGGAAAGAGAAAGGAGTGGGTTTGGATTCGTGGACGAGTACAGCGAGAAGACGACTATAAATAGAAGACGGAGGAGGTGGCGCAGCGCGTGGGGCGTCGCTTCCGAGCATCACCCCGTCACGCATGATACCAGGACTTCGAGAAGGAATCGTGACGATGCTCCCAAGGAACGAAGAACCGAGTTGATCGAGTCACCGGTTACATTGAATAAGAAGTCAACCGTAAGTTTGCTGGCCGAGCGTGAACCCCACCCCCTCCTGACTCGGCCTCAGACGGGTCAAACCTTTTCCCCCCGTCCCCACCATTAACTCACTCACTCGTCATCTTCTACCAGGCAGACACGTTTCCATCCCATGTCTCGACCGAGTCACCAATCCAATAACCAACCTTATGGAATGAATACTTGTCACGAGAAGTCTTCCCATTGGTCGGGCGGTGGTGTTAAGGGCTGCAAAAGACTCGCCGATTTCTCGTCTCAACTCAGAAGAGCTTCACCTCATGAGATTAACATTTCAGTTGTCGGCAAATGTATAGGCTGTAACTATGAACGTTAGTATAGAAAACCGTCCAAATGGTGTCAATACTATTTTGTTCTGATTCCATGGAACGTTACTATAGATTAACATTTCAACTTGGAAGAAGTCTCGCCATACAAATGGTGTCAAATACTTGGTTCGATTTTTTGTTCTTTTGTTGTAGAGAGAGAGAGAGAGCGAGAGAGAGAGAGAGAGAGAGAGAGAGAGAGAGAGAGAAACTGACATGACAAGATTCGATGCATTCATTGTATGCTTGCAGGACAATTCTGATTAAGATTTGTCTCACCAAACTAAATGTCGGTTTAAGACTACTCCAAATAAAAAGAGGAATAAACAGTATGCGGCGCCGACTATAGTCGGCTATAGGAGCATTTTTCACACAACATTGGAAACTTGTTTTGGATTATACTGTATTTGAAATCTTTGCTAAGTCAAACTTGATCGAGCCAATTTATGTATGTTTAATTCAGGTGGTGAATGATTTAGTTCAAAGGTGATAGCTAAGCTTTGATTGCTTGATTGCTTATTTGGGAGGCATTTTTCTTCTCGCAAATCAAAAAAATTTTTTTTTTTTTTTTCAACAATCTAGTGACATGTAGATCAGAAATCAAGATTTGATATGATTCAGAAGGCCAATCAATTCTCCATTGTCTCAATAGATTATTACTTGTTATATAATCTACCAAAAAATTGCATGCCATAATTTCATATTCTATTCTTTGCCGCCATTATATTTATGCAGGCAAAACATTATTTTAAAATATCAGTTAGTCTATCTTATAAAGATCATCTTCATCACATATTATTACAAAAAAAAAAAAAAAATCTCTTTTGAATGATTCCTTCTATGTTGCTTAATATTTGAAATTTCTTTGTTTATCTTAGTCAATGCAATATGCTAATGCTCAATTTCGATGCATCTTTACTGAGATTATATTATACAAATAAATATATGTATATAATTTGGCTAAGATTTGTATAATATAACTTAAATCAAAATACGGTTTTAGATATTCTCTTTTTGAAAAAAAAGAAGATATTCTAAAACAATTGTTTTAGAATCAAAAGATAGTGAAGGAGAACAAAAGTGATATAAACAATTTTTTTGGTTCTGATTCCATGGAAGGTGGTAGTCCATTTTTTTATAATTCATATAGAAGAATAAAATTAATATGCAATGGACTATAACTTTTGTTCATCACTATGTGTCCCTTTTCAATCAATTTACAAAACTATACGTTATAGATAGACACCTAACATTTCATAATTCTAAATGCTAGGGAGCTCAAGGGGGCATCAAGATCATGAGTAGGAAGGAAGTAGGAAGAGAATAAATCCATGAAGCCCTTATCATTACTAAATAATTAATGGGGGATAGATACTTTTCTTCCATATGGAGAAGCACAAAATGGTTTTCAAGTCCATATCTTTACATCCTTCAAGAAAGAAAAAAAAAAAGAACAAGAAATATGTTGTCATTCTTTTTGCATAAAAGATTCTCTCTCTCTTTTTTTTTTTTGCACTACACTTATTCCAGTAGGACAGAGACAACATATCATTATTCTCAAAGTTCTTTTTTCTTTTTTCTAATGAGATGCTTTTATTCTTCAGGATAATCTTTTAAATTGAAGAACCCTAGTTTCTCTTTTTCTAGACAATAAGTTCCAAAACAATCAAATTATCTCTCAGAAAGAAGAGATAATAGAGGACTCTTGTCCAAGAAACTATGAATCATCATCAAAGTAAAAACTATTTAGTATGTATATATGACTATCTCTCTCTCTCTCTCTCTCTCTCTCTCTCTCTCTCAAAACAACATCTGAAGCAGACCCAGCAATGGATAAGCTTCAGGAGCGAAGAAACTATGCTTACATGTGAGTCATCGGCTGCCACATCATCATCATCATCATCATCATCATCATCTCTTTTTTAGATTCACGTTACAAACAAGTCTATTGGGGTTTGTTGATGGCCCGCTGCTCTTTGTCTCCTGCGCCGGACAACGTGAATTTTGCCTTGCACGGGGCCGCGCAGCACACCTCTTTTCATCCAGCGACCTCTCCTTTCATGCATCTTGAAGAGGGTACATGCATCTTGTGTGGGATACTTAGGCACTTCAAACAACCATATTCTATGTATGAACTCAATCCATTCGATTTCCACGTGCAAACATGGTGGTGAAAATAATTAACTTTGCAATCATACATCCTAATAGTAAAAGAGAGAGAACAATCATACATATGAAATACAAATTGATACCCTCCAATAAATTAGTATAAGATTGAAGTAAGATAAATTATTATATTCACTTTATCAAAAAAAATAATTAAGACAATACTTTGATTTTCCTAAACGTCACAAACCAAAAAATTTGATGAGTTAAAAGCGAAAGCAAGGATTTAGGGTTTTTAAACACAACAAACATAAAAACCCGATAAGTTTCAAAGTTCATGCAAAAACTTAAAAACACATCGATGTTGAAAGATGATCCTATTTCTCTAAGTTGTTCCTTACAAAGGGAGTCAACCTTATTTATATATAGCAAGACAAAATATAAAAATAATGAACCAATTAAATATATTAAACAATATTTATATTTTTAATTCATAAACATAGACAATTAATGAATTCTGTTTTAAAAAATCTAAAATAAAATTACCCATAATTCCAAACATGATCCACCATAGTTGAATGACCTTTACTCTTCAAAAAATGAATTAAATTTCATAATTCCCTCGAGGGTGGATTTTCTCTTTATGGTATGGACTTATCTGAATCATGTTGACCTTTTTTTAGCTCTTCTTGCATCCATAGAACTTTGACCAAATCTTGACCAATTTATCCATTCCAAATATTTTCAATGAACAAATTATGATTTCTTTCATCTTTTTAGCTTTAGTTCTTGTTATCGGTTCTTCATGAATAATAAAAAGGTCCTTGACATATTTATGATTAAGTAATTGGTTCATATTATTCCTCCTTTCCTCAAAAGGATTCATCCTCGAATCAGCGCCTTCATTATCTATATCAAACAAAGGTAAATCAGAAACATTGAATATTACACTAATATTACCATACTCACCTGGTAGTTCTAGCTTGCACGCATTATCATTGATTCTTTGAAAGATGAACTGGACCATCTCCTCTTGGCATCAATTTAGACTTCCTTTGACTAGACAATATTTTCTTCCTTAAGTGTACCCAAACCCAATCACTGGGTTCAAATACTACTTACTTTCGGCCTTTGTTACGTTGTTTCTCATATTGTAAAGTTTTTTTTTTTCAATTTGTGTCCAGACTCTTTTATATAATATTTTGACAAAATTAGCTTTTTGCTTACTCTCCAAATTAGCATTTTCTAAATGTAATGCTAACAAATAAATATGAGTTAATGGATTAAACCTGTACACAACTTCAAATGGGAAATAATTTGTTGTTGCATGCACACTTCTATTATAAGCAAACTTGATATGTGGCAAACATTTCTCTCAATTTTTCAAATTTTTTTAAATTATGATCCTCAAAAGTGTTGATAAAATTTTATTTACTACCTTTGTTTGTCCATCTGTTTGTGGATGACAAGTGATTGAATACAATAGCCTTGTACCCAACTTTCTCCAAATTACTTTCTAAAAGCAGCTAAGGAATTTCACATCTCTATCACTCACAATTGTCTTTGGAATTTCATGTTATCTCACAATTTCTTAGAAGAACAACCCGGCAACATGTGTTGCATCTTCTGTTCTGTAGCAAGGAATGAAATGTGCCATCTTGCTAAACCTGTCAACAACAATAAAATAAAATCTCTCTCTCAATTTGACCTAGGTAAACCTAAAACAAAGTCCATTGATATATCAACCCAAGACTCACTAGGGATATGAAGAGGAGTATATAACTCATGAGGCATTATTTTAGATTTAGCTTGTTTACAAGTAATGCATTTCTCACACAATCTCTCAACATCTCTTTTCATGTGTGAAAAAAAAAAGATCATTTAACACATCTAAAGTTTTTCTGATCTCAAAATATCCCATTTAACCTCCACTATATGCCTCTCTCATAAGTAACTCTCTCATTGAACATTGAGGAATATATAATTTTTTTTTATGAAAAGAAAACCATCATGTTTGAAAAAATTATCAAAACCCCCTTTCTTATATGCCCCATAAACATTAGCAAAATCATGGCCATAACTACGTAAATCTTTAATATACTCAAAACCTAATAATTTTGCATCAAGTTTAGAAATTAGAGCACACCTTCTAGAAAGAGTATTGACAACTATATTTTCCTTATCTTGTTTGTACTTGATGATTTATTGAAAAGATTAAATAAACTCTACCTATTTTGCATGTTTGCGACTTAGCTTTCCTTGTCCTTTGAGATATTTAAAGGACTCATGATCGGTATGTATAATGAATTCCTTGTACCATAGATAGTATTGTCATATCTCTAACACTCTTACCAAAGCGTAAAACTCATTGTCATATGTCAGGTAGTTAAAATTTGCTCCACTTAGCTTCTCACTAAAGAACGAAATGGATCTGACTTCTTGCATTAAGACTCCTCCAATAATTATCCCCCTCGCATCACACTCGATCTCAAAAGTTTTAGAAAAGTTAGGTAAAGAAAGCAAAAAGTTAGGTAAAGAAAGCAAAGGTGTTGAACTAAGTTTGTCTTTAAGCAAATTAGAAACATTTATTATTCTTTACCCCTAAATCTCACTTTTTTTTTATGCATTCAATTAATGGTGCAACAATTGTAGAAAAACCCTTCATGAATTTTCTATAAAAGCTAACAAGACTATCAAAACTTATAACATCACTAACACTAGTTGGTTTTGGCCATTCCCTAATTATTTTTACTTTTTTTTTTATGAACATGTATTCCTTTATCATTAACAACATAACCAAGAAAAGTATTTTATTAGTAAAAAAGTACATTTATTTAGATTTTAGTATATAACTTTTCTTTTCTAAGTAAATCAAAAATAGTTTTTAAATGTGTTACATGCTCATCCAAACTTTTCAATGTAAGCACGCAAAACAAATTCATTAATCTCATGAAAGTACTAGGTGCGTTAGTTAGGCTAAAAGGCATCACAAACCATTCATATAAACTATGTTTAGTTTTGAAGGCAGTTTTCTATTCGTCACTCTCATGTTTTCTTATTTGATGATACCCAGATTTTAAATCAAATTTTGAAAACACATAAGAACCATATAATTCATCCAACATGTCATCTAACATAGGAATAAGATGTCAATACTTTACCTTGATTTTATTGATGGACCTATAATCAGCCCATATTCTCTAAGATCCATCTTTTTTTGACATCAACAAAACAAGAACTGCACATGGACTCATGCTTTCTAGCATACAATCCTTTTCTATGAGCTCACTTACTTGCTTTTGGATTTCCTTAGTCTCTTCGTGATTACATCTATATGCTGACTTGTTTGGTATGCTTGCACCCGTAATAAAATCTATTTAATGCTTAACTCCTCTAGTTAATGGCAAACCATTTGGAACTTCTTCGGGAAATACATCCTCATTTTCCTACAAAAGATAAATAATAACACTAGGTAAATTTTTGTCAATTTCATTGGACACAATCAAAATGTCCTTGTACATAAGTACAAGTATAGGTTGTCTCATGGATAAGGCTTTTTTTACATCACTCATTTTGACATAAGCACTTATTTTTCTTTTGCTCAGGTCTTCCTTGTTTTCTCTCCCCTTGTGTTTCCCAACACTCATTTTTACTACTCAACTCAGATTTTTTCTTTTTTCTTTCGCTTTCTTGCTCTCTCTCTAAAGTTTTGGTTAATGAAGATTAAAGTTTCTCGTACTGTTGTTTTATGCACAATTGATCTTCAAAAATGATCTTTGAAGGCAAAGGTCTAAGTTGATATTTATGTCCATCCATGATCAAAGAATAATGATTCTAAAACCTATCATATGTTATCTTTCGATCATATTACCATGGTCTCCCCAACAACAAGTGACCAGCATATGTAGGTATCACATCATATCAAACTTTATTCTTATATCTACCAATTTAGAAAGAAACTAATACTTATCGATTTACCTTCACCACACCACTATCATTCAACCATTATAACTTGTAAGGTTTTGGATGTTTGATAATAGGCAATTTCAGTTTCTCCATGAGCAAGATACCTACCGCATTTGTATAACTTCCACTATCAGTAATCATGTTGCACAACTTGTTAGCAGTCAAACAATGAGTGTGAAATAAAATTTCATGTTGTTCATTATATTTATCATTTTTATTTTACAAACTAAGTGTTCGTTGAACAACTAAAATATCACCTTTAGCATACATATATCACTAGCATTCTCTAATGATGGAGGGTCATCATTATCGACTCTCTCACTTTTAGATTCTACAATCTCATCCTTCATGATCATAACTCTCTTATTAGGACATTCACATCACATATCCATGCCCAAGGCACTTAAAACACTTAATGTCTGTAGTTTAATTAGGTCTCACCTTTACCCTTGTTGTCTATTTATTTTTACCTTTAGTTTCACCAATTTTAGGTGTAACAATGAGTTTATCATCTTTTTTACTCCAATTCAATTTCCAAGAAGAAGAAGAAACCATATAAGGTTTTGAATCATACCTTGTGCCTTCTCTTTTAAGTTGCCTCTCAATCTTCATGGCCATATTTACCATATCCTCAATTCCACATAGTATCGCAACTCCACAAGATTAGCCCTCGCGGTTTTCCTCCACATTAGCCCTTATCATGGTTATCTTCATCTCCTTGTGATATTCCTCATCACTTATGAAACCTTATGTCAAAGTTAATCTCCTCCTCAAGATTTATTTCATCTCCAACCAAGTCTCTATGAGCCTTTTACCATTTCTATGTCTTTCTTTATACAATTGATCCCACCAAACAATAGCATAATCATAAAATTCAATAGCGATTAATTTTATCTTTTTTTTTTGAAGAAGTTGTGGCATTCAAAGATCAACTTCACTTTTTGTTCTCACTCCAAATAGGCATATGTATTATTCTCTCCTTAAGAAGAAGGAATTTTCATTTCGATACTACTAATATTTCTATCCACACTATCAAAACGTTCTCTCATAGTTTGTCTCCTAGGATTAATATTTTGAGTAATTAGAGTGACTTGGTCATCATCCATATCTTCTACACCATCATATTTATCATTGACAAAGGTTAGTTGTCACTTATGTCGTGATCCTCCTTATAATCTATTAATTTCATCATCATGCCTTTCTAGATGATCTCTTACATTTTTTATTATTTTAAACATATGTTCAAATTGTTGCTGTATTGCTTGAACCAAAAGATCATGTAGAATTCGATTCTTTTTCTTTAGACATGTTAAACCTGAAAAATATACTATCTTAAGTATCTCACTCAAGATTTGGCTTTTCCTGATACTGATCTCACCACTCTTGCATTTTACCTCTCTTGTTTTGTTCTTTAGGTTCTTAAATGAAATAATATACATAAACAAACAATTCAGATTATGATAATTCAATGATAATAAAGTTGGATAGGTATAAAAACAAACAGAAGAGAAGTCAATTTAAATATGTACATATCATACTTTGATCATTCAATAATTAGAATTAAAATATCAAATGAATAGAAAAAAAAATCTATGAAGAGAGATTTTCAAATTGGAGCAAGAATTAAAATGAACAAGATTAAATTTTATAATTTGCAAGAATTTGTTGAATCCGATCTTTTCTTTTTTTTATCTTTTATTTTTTCTCTCTCTTTTGTGATTTTGTCATTTGCTTTTCTCTTTTTTTTGACTTTTTAAAATTTTCTTTTTTATATTATAAATTATGGATAAATAAAGAAGAATAATAAAAGCTCAACATTGAAGAACAACAATTATAACTATGATATTGATGAAAAAAGGAAAAGCTAAAAGATAGTAAATAAATGGATATGAAAACCTCAAATTTGAACTTAACTCTGATACCAAACAGTGAAAATAATCAACTTAGCAACCATATACCATAATAACTAAATAAAGAGTTAGGATATATATGATAATGTAAATTGACACCTTATAACAAATTGAAACAAGATTATAATAAGAAGAACTTATTCACTTTATCAAAAAAAAAGAAAAAAGATTAGAGTAACACTTTGAATCTCTTAAACTTCACAAACTAAAAAAATTGATAAATTAAATGGAAAGTAAAAAAATTTAAGATTTTTGAATGCATTTTATTTTTTAATTTTAGCTTGTGTTATCGATTGAATAACAAAAGGGTGATTGATATATTTATAATCAACTATACCAAAACATGTGTCAGACGACATCATTACTTATGCTTGTGATATGTAGAGAGGAGAGGCTTTAAATATTGTGAGTGATTGGTGATGACTTCATTAGTCCAGTCAGCAGTGGGAATACAGAACAAAGCATGGCCTGCTTGCTAATCTTCTAAGTTTCTCCTCCTATCTATCTAAGGCGTGCAGATAGCCTCAGAATAGTCGAAAATGGTGAACTACTTGGATGCTGCATTGTCCACATTTATTTGCCAATTAATCTGCTGTTCATATGTATCCACGGCCGCATGCAATGATCAAAGTAGTTTGGAATCCTTCTTCTTCTTCTTCTTCTTCTTCTTCTTCTTCTTCTCTTCGACTCCCGTCATGAGGCAGGCAGATCGGGCAGTGCAGTGCAGCAATAACTCATCCAAAGTAAAGTTGCCAACTTGCTGCTCTATGGAAGGCTGCAGTAAGTATACTATGGTCGTCTTCCTTTCATTCGTGTACACGATTACTTCGTGCATTCAGTCGTCTCAATCGGTGACTTCTCTCCTTTCCATTCAGCTCCTGATGAATGAACCAAGGATCCATGGAATTTCTTCTTCTTCTTCTTTTTCCTTCTTTTTTTTTGGGCATAAATTGCATGCAGCATCTTGATTAATTGAATTATGTATTAGTTCCTAAAGTTTTTGTTTGCCTAATCATCCTTTTCAGATCTATTTATTTGCAATAATATACATACATAAAAATTGTGTATATCATGATCTTGAGTAACAATCATCCCCAAAATTAATTCTCTTATATAATTATATATATATGAAAATCATTTAAAATAAGATAAAATTAATATTTTCATATTTAGTCCTCTAAATAAAATTTTAGCATATATATTTTGCGTAAACTTACATAACTTTCATTAATATTTATGTTTCAATTTCTGGCCACTACAACAACAACGACCGGCCACTATAACTCCAATGACGAGGGTTAATGATTTCAAACATATTTTAAGTATTTTATATGATCGATTATTTTCAATTTTGAACTAACAATCAATAAGAATAAATAATAATAATTAGCCTAATTTCTTTTCCATGGGAGGGCATAAATGGAAGATCATAATATTTTAAAAGGGCATGCATAATAAATATTATGTTAAAATTTACAGGGGTAAATACGATATTTACAACGCTTAATGGGACAGGTTGGTAAAAGGGACACGAAAAAGTTTCAGATTCTGGTCCGCCACGTGGGCCGATTCCGACCGTCCGCCGCGAGAAACGACTTGGCCCACGAAAGCCCAAATGATACGTGGCTCGCTATCAGTTGCTGCGGAGAACAGGCGCCACCCCTTCATATGCCCGATCTATTCCTCCTCGTCACTGCCACTCTCTCTCCTCAGTCTCGATCTCGATCTCGGTTTCTTCGCTCTGAGCAATGGTGGTGTTCGCGGTGACGCGAAGGGAGACCGTCCCTTTCGAGGGCCAAAAGCCCGGGACCTCTGGCCTCAGGAAGAAGGTACGCGAATTGATCTTTCTCTTCTGCCTCTTCAGATCTAGGCTCTCTTGGTGTAGATCTTGGCGGATCTTGTTTTCTTGATGCGAGTAAGCGGATTGTTTTCGGATTCAGCGCCCCGGCAATGGAGTTCGCGTTGATCTGCCTGTACTTGTGTTTTCTTTTGTTGTTGCTTGTTTTACTTCTTCCCTTTGTTGCTAAGAATGACTAATCTTTTGGCTTGATCGGCTTTTTCGTGATTTAAAATTGGTTGATTTCGATTATATCTGTCTGGTACTCAGTCTTGTAATTCCAGCTGCCTAATTGGGATCGGAGGATTACGTCGGTATGGTATTTGTTGTAAATAATGTAACGATATACAAAAAAGGGCAAAGTATTTGGCGTAAGCAGTGAAATGATGTTAGGAGTTTTAGTTTCTTTTTATGTAATAATAAACAAAATTTTGATTTTTATTTTTCATGATGTGCCTTTCTTTGGCAGTATATGGGATATGATTGTTAGAAACTGGTTCCTCTCATCTTGCCATTTGTTTGTTAGATATATTGATTGATGTCTCTTTATTTATTCTGAAATCGAGGGGTAATGGGACTTTGGTAGATCCGCCGGATAATGATATCTCCCATCTTGAACATTGAGTAAGCTGATTTATTAATATGAGGTGATGTCAGGATCGCTTATCTCCATCTCATCCTCTCTCTCCTAGGATATGGTCAAGGAATCTAGAAAATTAGTAGCACCCTATATAAGATCAAGTTTTAGTTACAGAAACGGATCTTGAATTTTTTTTGTTTCTTTTGAACCACTAAAATGCACTTGTACCTTCTTTTAGCTCTATGTTGATTATTTGCTGATAGTACTTAGCACATGATAGGAATAAAGACTACACCACTTTCAGTTGATGATGTATACATTGTGCCTTTTATAATCTGAAGTTTTGGGGACGCCCACTAAAATTTCTGGTGGAATATAATGTTCTCCGTAGTGGATTATTTTGAGATGTATCTTGTGACTTATTACTTGTTGTAGAATTTTGTTGAAGAGAGAACTTTTCAACCTTTCTATTTGTCTTTCTCCCTTTTATTTAACCTGAATTATGTGAGACATGCTTTCAGGTGACAGTTTTTAAGCAGCCTAATTACTTGCATAACTTTGTTCAGTCAACATTTAATGCCCTTCCTACCGACAAAGTGAAAGGTGAGTTCTCCCACACAAAGTCATTGATGTAGTGATCTCTTTAGCAATTATAAGAAAAAGAGACTATTGAGTCTAAGCAGATGTTAGTTCGTTTGCTTGCTTCATTCAGTTACCTTTTCTTTCCTTTGCTAATGGATCTCTTGTAGGCCGCTTCAAAATTTATTTAATGAACTAGTTATAATGGTATCTCCATCTTTTTTTCCTGATAAGAGAAGTTAAGTTGGTATCTGACAAATACCTGGAGAAAAGCTGTTATGTTGCACATATTAATAATGAAATTGCAGAACAATCAACTGTACAATTCTTTCTGCTTGACTTATAAAGTAATAAAAAATTGTTTATGCTCTTATAGTGTCAAACATCTTAGACTCTGACAAGCACAACTAAGACCTCGCAAATCCAAATTTAAGTCCTAGAAATACTCAAATGTTTTTTGCTAAGTAATATTTTAATTATGTTATCCTCTTTTATTTTCTCAATGTTTAGCATACTTTTTTTGGCTTAGGGGCCACACTTGTCGTTTCCGGAGATGGACGCTATTTCTCAAAGGATGCTGTTCAGGTACTTTTCTCTTCATTAAAATTTTACACTAATAGTGGTTTTATATTGTGTGGTACATGTTCTACAACTACTATACTTTCATAATATATATCACAAAAAATCTTACAAACCATAGTTAAGCTTTTTTTAAATTTTAACTCTCATCCCCCTCCACCATCAAGGCAAAGAAAACCCTTTGTGGCTGAACCAATTGCATTTGGCAGGCATTTTGTTAGTTAACATTATATCCCCTATTGTTTTTGTTGGTGGAAATGGTGCTACAAAACCTATGGAGAAGACATATATATATATATATATATATATATATATATATACACATACATATATGTATATATAAATACGTAGAAATTTGGTTGTCTAAATCGGATATAAAATCAGAGTTAACTGGGTCCTATTCCATGTTTATCCTCCAATGGTGTTATGGATGGCCAAATTTAGAAGATGCCAATTCAAATTGTCTCGAAGGCATACTTGGCAAAGCCTCTCGATGCTTAAGGTAGCTTGGGAGTTAAGGTGTCGGCAAAGCGTCGAAGTTAGTGAGTCGGAAGTACTAACAGGATTAGAACACCCCTAGGAACGCACCTGAGAGGGCCTTTTATAGTGTGGCTTTGGGATCGTTACATTCGCAGATATGCATTAATGTTAGGAACGATTTCGTGTATTCCTTGGCCCAGGTGGAGTTGTGTTACGTCGAATCTAGGAACATGCGGCAAACATGACATAGTCAGTAATGCCCGGAGATCATGATCACATCAGCTACACTTGGCGGAAGTGTTGCGGGCTTAGCATCGAGGTGTTGACCACCAGACACCAAAACATTGACCACATAATGCTGAGGTGCTGCACATATCATTATCTCTCTCTCACTATCTCTCTATACTGCACATATCATTATCTCTCTCTCACTATCTCTCTATCTCTCTCTTCTATATATATATATATATATATCAAACTTCCTTCGAGGCAATATTTGATGAGTTGTTCTGAAATGGCTGCAGTCCTTTTTGATTGTTTGATGCTTTTAAATTTCAGATGGAGCAAGGTTATATCATCTTGATTCAGTCACAGTAATGTTGCTTTATGATTGATCATGAAACTAGTCACTTAGCTTGCATAAATAAGGCTGCATAGTTTGATCTACCTTGGGCCATGCTTTGACAGGGCTGTACCTAAGCCAATGACAATTAAATCGAGGCATGCTGCACTTGTTGTACCCATATGGGCTTGCGTACCATGCTGAGATTGTATACCCATATTGCCTGTATACCTTGCAAATAAGATTGGTTTATATTGATTAGCGCATAGCTCTGATCGTCACAGACTTAGCTGAAATTTTTTAAGTCGTGCGGCACCCTTGCGACAAAGTTTCGGACTTAGCTGGAATTGCCTAAGTCGTGAAGCGTTCTTGCGCCAATGTCTCGGACTTAGCTGGGATTGCTTAAGTCATGAAATGCCTAAGCGTTATTCGTTCGCAAAGGGTCAGCCCACTTACAACCTCGTGCTGATCCAAAGGACTTGCAAAATAGAAGTTGATTAGCTTGAAAGTGAGCGGCGGACAAGTCCCGATGTCTCGCGAATATGGAAGTTTTATAAGCAATTCGTCGAACACCTTGAGTGCAATAGAGAAAAGAGAGAGAGGAGCGAAACAAGACTTTAGAGGATTGTATAAACGGTCGTAGGTTCACAAATGACGATTCACAAGGTGTCAAACGTAAGATAAGTTCAACTTGTGATGAATGCTTACGCCTGACATATAACCAAAGCCCCATGCAACCTTGTGCCACTTGGGGGGTTCTAGGGTGGTGAGATAATTGACCTTTTTTAGCGAACCACGGTCTGTAGAAATAAGGTAGTGACACGCGAAAATAGAGCAGTTTTGGCCCGGGGCGTGCAGCAGTCGCACTGTAACATTACAAACTGTTTTCGCTCACATTTCTTAGGCAAAACCATATAAAACTAATGCAAAACAGGTTGCTAAACATTTGTATAAGTATACAAAAGCGACGAACTATTCGTTGAGTGAAGATGTTGCGGGTGCGCGATGAACGTTCGTGACATTCTTCCTTAGATTGTTGATGCTTGTTGGTAGGTTTTGACGATGGCTTCTTCGTGTCGTAGGACATCTTCAGGCTCCCAACTGGCTTCTGTTCAGGAAAGCTTTCGTCACTTCACCAAGTTTTCGATTTGCTCCGCTCTGTTGGGTAGCTTTGTCTTGCGATCCGTCGGAATGGTTTCAACTCGCTTCTCGTAGGATGCTCTGGTGGGGGTAGTCGAGTTGAAATATTTCGGTAAGCATATTGCGGATCTGAGTGATAGGCTTTCAAGTTGCTTGCATAAAAGACATTGTGAATTTTGAGCCATATGTTGGTAGTTATAACTTGTAAGAGACATTGCCTACCCTGCTGATGATTGGGAAGGGTCCTTGGTACTTGCGTACCAATCCTTTGTGCACTTTGTGCTTAAAGAACTGGACTAATGTTGGTTGTAGCTTCATTGACACCAAGTCGCCAACTTTAAACTCCTATGGTCGCCTTCCCAAGTCTGCCCACTTCTTTATCTTTTTGGCCACCTTCTCTAAGTAAGCCCGTGCAATATTTGCATTTCTATGTTATTTCTTTGCAAAGTGATACGCTGATGGACTACTCCCTGTATAATCGATAGCCAATGTATGAGGAGTCGATGGTTGTTGTCCCGTAATAATCTTGAAGGGGTTCTTGTTGGATGCAGAGCTCTACTACAAGTTGTAGGAGAATTAGGCAATTTTCAACAACTTCACCCAATCTCGTTGGTTGACACTCACGTAGTGCTCGAGATATTGCTCCAAGAGCGAATTGATTCTTTCAGTTTAGGCCATCCGTCTGGGGTGGAGGCTTGTGGAGAAGTATAACTTAGACCCCAACAGTTTGAATAACTAAGTCCAGAATCGTCCTAAGAATCGTGCATCTTGATCATTGATTATATTGTGCGAGACTCCCTAATACTTCACCACATTCTTCATCATCAACTTGGTCGCCTCCTCTGCTGAACGGTGTAGGGGTGCAACAAAGAATATTGCATACTTCGAAAACCAATCGACTACCACGAGTATCGATCCGAGTTCCTCTACTACCGACAAGCTTGATATGAAGTCGAAGGAAATGCTCTCCAATGGCCTTTCTGGTACGGGCAGCGGCTCTAAAAGTCTCACCGACTTTTGCTGCTCTACCACCACGAGTATCGATCCGAGTCCCCCTACTATCGGCAAGCTTGATATGAAGTCCAAGGAAATGCTCTCCAATGGCCTTTCTGGTATGGGCAGCAGCTCTAAAAGTCTCACCGACTTTCGCTGCTCTACCTTATCTTGTTAGCAAGTAAGACATGTTCGAACATAGTCCTTCACATCGGTCCCCATCTTCGGCCAATAGAAGACCTTCTCTACGAGAGCCATTGTTCGATGAATGCTCAGATGTCCAGTCCAAAGGGAATCGTGACACTCTTTTAAGAGTTCGTGCCTAAAATTGTTCACCCGCGAAACATAATCTTTGTTCCTTTTGGTGTAGATGAGTCCCTCCTCGACCTAAAATCGTCATGCCTTGACCTCTTTGATGAGTTGCATCAGGGTTACTGCTTGGGGATCACTGTACAGTCCATCCTTGATCCTGGAAAGGAAGTTGGAGTGCAACTGACTTGCTTGGCCTCCGCCTTCTAATTGTATGGCATTCGCAAGCTCTACTTTCCGGCTCAATGCATCAGTTGCGACATTTGCTTTTTCGGGTTTGTACTCCATTGTCATATCGAACTCAGCCAGAAAGTCCTACCATTGGGCTTGCTTTGGGGGAGTTTCTTTTGAGTTTGAAAGTAACTTAATACCATGTTATCTGTGGTTAGTACAAATCGTGCTCCGAGGAGGTAATGTCACCAAACTTGTAGACAGTGGACCACCGTTGTCATCTCCTTCTCGTGCACCCGATATCGCCGCTCGGTCTCATTGAGCTTGCGACTCTTATAGGCCACCAGGTGACCCTCTTGTATAAGTACTCCCCCAATCGCGACGTTTGAAGCATCTGTATGGATCCCGAAAGACTTCCCTAGTCCGACAATTTGAGTATCAGTCCTTCCAACATAGCTGTCTTTAGGTCTTGGAATGCCACTTCACATTTGTCCGACCATCTCCAAGATTGCTCCTTCTTCAGCAACTCCGTCAGTGGAGCTGCGCGCTTTGAATATATAGCTATGAAGTGCCGATAATAGTTGACGAAACCAAGGAAGGATCTGAGCTCTGGCACCTTCTTTGGTGTCCGCCATTCTGCCACAGCTTCCACCTTTGATTTGTCCATCTGAATGGAACCGTCATCAATTCGATGCCCAAGAACAAAATCTCTGTCTGAGCAAAGTAACATTTCTCCCTCTTCACAAACAAGATGTTCTCCCTGTGAACTTTGAAGATTGTTTAAAGGTGTTTGATATGCTCCTCGAGCGTTTGATTGTAGATGACGATATCGTTTAAGTAGACGATCATTAACTTGCCCAAATACTCTTTGAATAGTTTGTTCATTAGAGTGCAGAATGTGGCCGGAGCGTTGGTTAAATCGAAAGGCATCACCAGAAACTCGAATGCTCCATACCTAGTCACGCATAGTCTTCGCTTCGTCACCTTCTGCAATGCGCACCTGCCAGTACCCTAATCGAAGGTCGAGTTTTGAGAAGTACTTTACCTTGCCCAATTGATCGAACAAGTCTATGATGAGTGGGATGAGATACTTGTTCTTCACTGTCACATTGTTGAGGGCTCTATAATTGACACATAATTGGAGGCTCCCATCTTATTTCTTCTGGAAGAGGATTGGAGCTTCGAATGGTACTTTTGAGCTGCGGATGAGACCACCGCTTAGCAGTTCATCTAACAGCTTCCTTAGTTCTGCCAACTCTGGAGGGGCCATGTGGTATAGTGGTCTCGCTGAAAGCTTAACTCCCGGCTCTAGCCCAATATGATGATCCACGCCTCTGAGTGGTGGCAAAGTTTTCGGCAACTCGGTTGGCATAACGTTCGGGAACTCCTTCAGGATGTTCGCCAACCACCAAGGCAGGTTCTTGAATAGCCTCCTTGTGAAGTGCTTCTAGCTTTATAGCGGCTATAAATCTTTTAGCACCCCTTTCTTTAATTGTAATGTCGATATTTGTTGTGGATCCTTGGTTCCTCCTCGAGAAACTAGAACCACGCAAGGGTCGTCGCCTCCCATTAGACATAGGGAGTGCAGGAACGGCATTGGCACTAACTTCGTTGTGTGCATGAACTTCATTCCGAGAATCACTTGGAAGTCGTCCAATGGCACCGCCATCATGTTTGTGCTCCTTCTCCTATCTTGATGGGAGCCCCCTTTGCTAGTCCGGAGATCCATTTGGCCTCCGAGTTCACAGCCTTTATACGACTTGGGTTCTTCTCCAAGATTAGTCCAAGTCGCTTAGCTTCTCGATCGATAATAAAATTGTGGGTTGCGCCCGTATCTACGATTGCATGGGTTGTTTGGCCATTTAGCTTTGATGTATGTTGATGTCCACATACATCAGTTCGCTACTCCCTGCCTTCAGTGTTCTCCCCCACTTGACCCTATAATGCATTCAATAAACGCATTGCTCCCATTCGGGGTCCTTGCGACTCCTCATTGTCGCTGTTGGATTCTAAACTGCTCGAACTAAGGGTGACGACTTTGCCCTTCTCTGACTTGTGGGGGTGTATTGATGCAGTCAAAGCATTTAGTGCCTCCTTTTGTAGGCACTCCCTCACCATGTGCGGTCCTCCGCACAAGAAGCATCCGCCAGGTTTTGGGGCGTTGCCTTTTGAGCTTGGTCCTTTGCGAAAGTTCTTCTTCCTTTGTTCGACCCCAGACTCCTTCGCTCGAGAATATATGAGTGGGCAATTTCCCGAGGATTGTTTCTTCTTCCCTATGTCCTCCGAAGAAACAAAGTCAGTTAGCCTTTCTGTTGTCGCAATTGGCCCGACCACGTCGGTGACATTCGTTCGTTCAGTTCCTGTTGTGCCCATGGCTTCAGGCCATTGAGGAAGCTGAATAGTTTATCGTACTCGGACATGTCCTGTATGTTCAACATGCGCAGAAAATTGCTTCATGTAGTCTCGAATGGAAGTACTTTGGTGGAAATTGTCTCAGTTTCCTTCTTGCAACGAACTCCGGTTCTCATGTAGTAACTTAGTTCTCAACTCCCGCTTCAAGTCTTCCTATGTGGCCACTCGACATCGACCTTACTGGATCTCTTCCCAACGGGTTCACCACCAAAGTTTTGCATTTCCATTCAGATACATTGTTGCTATTGAAACTTTGGCTTATTCAAAATCGGGCCTCGTAGCACGAAAAATACTGTTCCATGTCGAACAGGAAATTTTTGAGCTCTTTATCATCCCTGGCACCCTCATAGCAATGTGGCTCGGGTGCCCTGAAACTTTGTGGCGGCGCAGCGCGGGTATTGCTCCCTCTCGCATTAAGAGTCCTTGTGAGCAACGTTACCTTGGACGTGAGTTCCACTACAACTTCGTGTAGATGTCGTATGGAGTCTTTGGTGTCCTCCGTAAGTCGATAGACTAGGGACTCAACCTTGTCGATCCGAGATTCAGCTTCTTCTTGCGAGCTCTCTACCCCTAAGGAGCTTTTGTTGACCTTGGTAGAGTTCCTCCAAGCTCGCTTCAAGAACATTGAGACGGGTTTTCGCTATTGTAAGCCTCTCCTTATGGCTCCTTTTCCCGGTTGGCGCTCCAGATTGCGCCTCCTCCGCTCACGGAGAATACCCAACTTCACGCTCGTCTTGTTCGTTGTCGATCTCCTCATTAGCGGTTCTAATAGCTTGCGAGCGAGTTTGCACTTGCAATCACCTGCGGCTGCAAGGAGCAAGGGTCCGACTTGCCCCATCTTGCTTGATTCGCTACGTTATTTCGCTATGGCGAGATTGCAAATCTTCTTCGCTTTTTGTTCGAATTTCTTACCCACTCTGATGCCACAATGTCACTAACTTAGTTGAAATTTGCCTAAGTTGTGTGGCACACTTGCGGCAAAGTTTTGGACTTAGTTTGAATTGCCTAAGTCGTGAAGCATCCTTGCACTAATGTCTCAGACTTAGCTGGGATTGCCTAAGTCATGAAACGCCTAAGCGTTATTTGTCTGCAAAGGGTCAGCCCACTTACAACCTCGTGCTGATCTTGAAGGACCTGCAAAAGAGAAGTTGACTAGCTTGAAAGCGAGTGGTGGACAAGTCTCGACGTCTCGTGAAGAGGGAAGCTTTACAAGCAATTCGTCGAACACCTTGAGTGCAACAAGAGAGAGAGAGAGGAGCGAAACAGGACTTTAGAGAGTTTTATGAACGGTTGCAAGTCCACAAACGATGGTTTACAAGATGTCGGAGCAAGACAAGTTCAACTTGTGATTAATGCTCACGCCTGACATATAACCGAAGTCCTATTGGTCCTGTGCCACCGAGGGGTTCCAGGGTGTTGAGATGGTTGACGTTTTTGTGCGAACCACGATCTGCAGAAATCAGGCCGTGGCACGCGAAACGGAACATTTTTTGATACTTTTGGCCCGGCATGCACAGCAGTCGCACTGTAGTGTTACAAACTGTTTTCACTCGCATTTCTTAGGCAAAACAAGCTGTCAAACATTTGTACAAGTATACAAAAGTGACGGACGGTTCGTTGACCGAAGATATTGCGGGTGTGCGACAAACGTCTGTGATAGTATGTGTGAGATGGGACATACTGATAGATGGAATGAAGAGTGGTAACAACTCCTTGCAGCTTTATTGGCAAATATTTTTATCTTGTCCAGACCACTCAATAAATTGGTGATGCATATTTTTAAAATTTATAATGAACGATTGACTTTATTGGGTAATATATGCGATGCATATTTTTCTTTGACCTACCAGATTATTATTAAGATGGCTGCTGCTAATGGAGTAAGACGTGTTTGGGTTGGACAAAATTCTCTACTTTCAACACCAGCAGTTTCTGCTGTCATAAGGGAAAGAGTTGGTGCAGATGTAAGTGTCTTTACTAAGTATCAACAAAATTCCTGTAAATAATGGTGGCTTTTGGCTTAGCCTATTGTTTGTGTGTCTGTTAAAAGAGCATACACTGGATTAGCATCCTAGTTATTAATCATCTATATTACAGGGATCAAAAGCAACTGGAGCTTTTATCTTGACAGCAAGTCACAATCCAGGAGGTCCACATGAGGTATATTTTTGTTCTACATGTCATTGTTTTGTATGCATATTTTCTTTCTGCTAAAACATTTGACGGCAAAGGCAAAATAACCTTGGAGGAGAAATTTGATGAGTGAGCATTCACTGTGAGATGACCTATAGTAGAAAATAATTAAAGAATATAAATTTTTTTGTTTATATCATTTTCTGCAAATATATGATGATATGGATGTTAAAGAACAACTAAGTTTTTAATTTAAGATAACTTGTGGAAGTGAAGTCCTAATCCTCTTTGCCAATTTAACTGAGTTTATAGGCCAAGCTTCATATTTTGTTCGTCATATCCTTTCACTTATCTTTCCTTGATCTTCTTTTTTTGTTAATTTTCCCAAAATTGTATGGATAGAAGGACTGTCAAGTGATTCAATACTCATTATAAACTCGTGAAACCTGCTGGATTATTTGCTTGCATTTTTCTTTACCTAGTTTGTTTCTGTGCATTATACTTATAATACCTTTTCTGAATGGTTTGCCACTGTAACCTTCATATTATGTATTCAATATTCTTGTTTTACCTTTAACTGTTCCATTTGCAACATGCAGTTGCATGCCCAAGGTGTCTTGTTTTGCCTACAGTGGTTTTAATAATTTTTCTTTTTCTTGAATGGTGTCATTAATGAAGTTCCAGAATAAACAGGGATAGAGTTTGATTTATTTATAATATTCTTGTTCTGAGGTAATTACTTACTTCTATTTCATAAATTTATTTAAATATTATATTTAGTAGTAGTAGGAGGGCCTAGGAGCTTGTGCCCCCTTGATGTTGGAAAAGTCCTAGCAATCATGCTTTCCTGGTGACTGGTGACATCATTCATAATAGCTTTATATTGAGAGACAATGAAGGCATGGATCGGTCTGAGGAATTTTGTATAGTATTCAATAATGTTGGTGGTGCACTATCTCTGACGACTTTACCATTGCTGATGCATTAATGATACATGTTAACGAACATTTTTCATGTCATGAGAATTAGCAGCTGACCGAGGCCAAACATGAACGCTTGCTTGCTTTTTTGCTTCTATGATGATAATATAACTCTGAAAAGGTTTCACGTGACTTTAATTTGCATTCAAATCAGAAGATATATATGCTTCATTAACGAAAGAAAAACAATGTACTGTGCAATTACTAATTGTTTAGCTGTTAAGACTTCATTGTTAATTTACTTACATTCTGCTTTTAGCTTTGATTTTTCATCTATTTGATTTACCTCCAACTCTTGTTTTACCAGGATTTTGGAATAAAGTATAACATGGAAAATGGTGGACCTGCTCCTGAGGCTATTACTGATAAGATATATGCCAATACAAAAACGCTAAAGGAATACTTCATTGCAGAAGATCTTCCTGATGTATGTTCTGCATTAGAATCTGTCAGCAATTCTGGTTACAAGATTTTAGACAATCTGATATTCATTCACTTGTATGTTGCAGATTGATATTTCTGTTGTAAGTGTCAGCACCTTCTCTGGGCCTGAAGGACCTTTTGACGTGGATGTCTTTGATTCGACCACTGACTATGTGAAGCTTATGAAGTAAGTGGTCTTTCCTTCATGTTATTATTACAGGTACACATTACATATTATTTCAGTGATACTTGCAGCGTTTTTTGAATTTAGTTTTATTGGTGTAGTTTTTGGCTTGTATATGATAACCAAGATTTACAGTGTGGAGCAGTGGAAGAGTAACAGTTTAGGTTCCGATGATATCTTATCATGAAATCAACAGTCATTATTTCTGTCACACACACCACTGAAATGCATGTGGTGGATGGATATATTCTTCAATAAGAGACATTGGGGAATCTAACTTTTAGAAAGGTTATTAAAATCACTTGTTTTTTGCTTCAGGTCAATTTTTGACTTCGGATCCATCCAAAAGCTGCTTTCATGCCCAAAGTTCACATTCTGGTACTCATCTGGAGCCTTGCTTTCCTAGCATCTTCTAATTCTTGGTTTTGCACCTGCGATCTAAATCCATGCTTAAACTATTTTCAGCTACGATGCACTTCATGGTGTTGCTGGAATTTATGCAAAGTGTATTTTTGTTGAGGAACTTGGTGCGAATGAATCTTCGCTATTAAATTGCACGCCTAAGGTGTGCTGATACTTATCTTGATATTTTCATTTGTTTTCTCTCAAAAATTGCATGAATTTATTATTAAGCATTGATAATCTTATAACAGGAAGACTTTGGAGGTGGTCATCCAGATCCTAATCTGACCTATGCAAAAGAATTGGTTGCAAGAATGGGTTTGGGTAAATCAGGCTCACAATTTGAACCACCTGAGTTTGGTGCTGCCGCTGATGGGGATGCAGATCGCAACATGATCCTTGGTAAAAGGTACTCTTCAGTTATAATAGACGGAAGCTATAGCGCATCCTATCATGTTCGTGACTAGGCAACACTTTTCTTGTGTAACTATTATGTTTGTGACTAGGCTACTCTTTTCTTGTGTCACTAGGTTCTTCGTAACGCCATCAGATTCTGTTGCTATAATTGCTGCCAATGCTGTTGAAGCCATACCATATTTTGCCTCTGGTTTGAAAGGGGTTGCCAGGTGTGCTATCTTCAGTTGTAAACTCCCAAGTTTTACCTGAATCTTTTTGGAATGCTTGAACAATGAATCGAACTAGATTCAGGGGTTTTGTACAGAAACTTCTGTGAGAGTGTTCGGTAAATTTAACTCTTAAGTGGTTTTCTATGCCACCTTACCATGTGGTATAACAGGATGTATAGTGTATATGGTGATACACAGCTACATGACTGCATATGCAGTTTGCATATGCAACCACATAGAGCAACGTGGCTGCATATGTGGTATGCATAAGATGTGATTGCACGTGGTTTGTGTTTCCTTCATTTTTTTATATTATTATACAATCTTTAATGATGTAAACATGGCCAAGGATAATTTAACATTAATCTTACTAATTATACTCAAGTAATTTCATGAAGAGTATAGATATCCCATATAATTGATTTGGCCATAACATATGCTTATCTATTTGCGATCTGAATATTTATTGTATTCTTGATTATATACTTTTAATATTTGATATGTGTTGTGCATTGTGTTTCCCTTTTATCATTTGGACTTTGTATATATTGGAAGTTCACTAGACCTTCAGTTCACTAAGTTACTAATGAACTTTGGGATTGAAAATTGAAGATGCAAAAACCATAATTCACTTTTGATTTTACCTTTGATATGATTGATCCTAGAAATTTTTGATTTCATCAGTTATGTCTTTAGTTGTTGGGTATCTAAGGATGAGAGATGAGAATCCATAAAGCCTCAGGCCAATAGATGATAGCAATATACAAGTACTTAATAGACTATTTCTTATTGCTCTTACTACTAAACATGTATTAGTCTATTATAGTCTATGTTTGTCAATGAGAAAACTCCTACATAATGTCAGTTTTCCTGTTGTCTGGTTACATTTTTATTCACCTTGCTAATCTTACCTTTCAGGAGTATGCCAACTTCAGCTGCCCTTGATGTTGTGGCAAAGAACTTGGGTCTTAAATTTTTTGAGGTGTGTATTGCTTGGAGTCTCACACATAGCATATGCATTTAATGGCTTAAAACAAAATTTACCATATTTCAGGTGCCTACCGGTTGGAAATTTTTTGGAAACTTGATGGATGCTGGACTTTGTTCAATTTGTGGTGAAGAAAGCTTTGGGACAGGTAGTTTAAAGGAATTTTGTCCCCTGCATGTCTTTGTAAGTTTGCATTGTGGAAAATGTAGATTGTGACATTTCTATTACAAGTTTTGATTAGGTGTTCTAAACACTTGACTGGCACGGAACCAAGAGATGCATGTTGTCATGAAAATAACAAATTGTGTCGTGTTATGCATGCTGCATTTTGAACAAGAAAAAACTTTAACATTTTGGGCCAGTAGCCTTTCTTGACTGAATTTCTGCAAGGTCTTCACTTCAAACATAACCCCTTTTTTTTTTTGCACTACAGGAGGATTGTGCCTTTTTATCATTTAAAATAGACTTCTGTAAGCCTTTGTCTTGTCTTGCAGGCTCAGATCATATTCGTGAAAAGGATGGAATCTGGGCAGTTTTAGCTTGGCTTTCAATTCTTGCCTTCAAGAACAAGGACAAGCTTAATGATGAAAAGTTGGTTACAGTTGAAGATACAGTTCGTAAGCATTGGGCCATTTATGGGCGCCACTATTATACTCGCTACGACTATGAGGTAAGCATAGATGTATGGATATTCTTTTTAAAATTGAAATATAATGTATAGTTAGTGATATTCTTTCACATGGCTGATGCCTGCTGCCTGCTGCCTGCTGCCTGCTGCCTATGAGAATACTCTCACTAGTTGTTTATTTATTATTTTTGGTGAAGAATGTTGATGCTGGTGCTGCTAAGGAGCTAATGGCACATTTGGTGAATCTTCAATCGTCCCTTTCTGAAGTTAACAGGTATGTCACTTGTGGAAAAAGAAATTCATCAAATACATGACTCACCAAGGCCAACTACAGATAGATGTGGTTGTGTGCACATCGAATTGTTCTCTGTTGTATGGACTTTTCTCTTTCATGGTTTTGATAAGGTTTTGTTGGTAGTATTTCTTGGTTCTTGCATCATTATACTAATATTTCTTAGTTGTATCATGTTATTTTCAGTTATTATTCTCTCGAATGTCCATCTTGTAACATGGCAGGAGGTCTTGCTTATGGTTCTGTTAATTTGTATTCTTTCCTTGTTTATAGTTTTATACTATAGGCTTCAATGTAAACATCCTTTTTTCCATGATGTTCTTATTTCCTTTACCTGCTAAGTCTAGCATCACTTGGGCAAGTGAATCTAAAGATTCTCCTTTTCAAGTTTCATATAGATCTGATTGCACCCTTTTTTTTTTTATTGCATCTTGTTGCTACTCCATTTTTGTGTTTAGATCATAAAGCATCCTTGTTCACAGTTTCTTTCACATCAAATTTAATATGTTGAGAAGAAACAACATTAATTTTTAACTTGTTACATGAACTAAAACCTTGATGGAATCAGTTCACATAGTTTGAGGCCTGTTTAACTGGTCTCTATTAGATTGGAACCAGCTGATCCTTCTAACAATGTTCAATTATAAAGCGTAGGGGAATCAGGTGAAACCTAATCTGCAAAGGGAAGAAAAGAAACCTAAAGTATGATCCTTTTCCTGTTCAAATTTATTTAATTATTGCCACAAAAACCATGCTCTTCTTGTTCAAGTTTATTTCACTGGTGTCATTTGATAGGAATCCTATTTCTGATAAGTTACAAGAAATGTATGATTTAGGAGACAATTTGCAACATGCATGCTAGTTATAGTATGCATACCGGGGATATGATTTCCTAAAGAAAAAATAGATATTGCTTCATTTATTCAGGATTATAAAGGAGATAAGATCAGATGTCTCGGATGTTGCCCAAGCCGATGAATTTGAATACAAGGATCCTGTCGATGGCTCTGTTTCTAAGCATCAAGGCATTCGGTACCTCTTTGTGGATGGATCACGACTTGTAAGCTACTATTGCTTGTTGTGCTTTGTTCTTGGATTAGTTTACAATGAATGATAATAATCACATGCGCTGACTTGAAGCCTGAAGTTGTTAGCTGAAGTTTCATCGGTGGAATACTAAACTTTGTACTAAAGACTGTCTTTTATTGCAAAACAAGTATAACTGTTTTTCTATTATGGTTTATGGCACACTCGATAGTCAGAAGTGGTTTCCCTCCATCCAGGTATGAGTCGAGTTATATCTAATTTGCATCTGCCACATAATTTTTAGGTTTTCCGGCTATCTGGGACTGGTTCCGAAGGTGCTACTATCAGGGTCTACATTGAGCAGTACGAGAATGATGCAACAAAGACCGGAAGGGATTCGCAAGAAGCACTTGCTCCTCTGGTAAAAGGACTTCACCTGTGTTTTTTTCTCATGAAACATCAAGATAATCCTTACAAGATGCTTGAAATGATGCTTTGTGCTGTAGGTGGAAGTGGCGGTAAAGCTCTCAAAGATGAAAGAATTCACCGGACGATCTGCTCCTACTGTTATAACATAAAATCAAATTGGCGGCTTGTAAAAAAAGAGTACTTTTGAGTTGGACATGCATTTCCCCTCTTTTATCAACTAATTTTGTACCTAGCGCCACGTGACACGGCGCTACATGGTTTTGAAATAATTTATGTGTTAGCACCGCTCAAAATTAAACCCCAGTTCTGGTTGGAGATTATATTAAATAATACAAAGTTTACGATGAGATGTATCGGAAATTGCTGCTATGTATCTTAGTTCTTTCTTGCAAAACCGGTTAACCAACACTTGGTTGGTTATTGTTGAGGTTGTTTGCCAATTTTAGCCAAACCAAGTGTCCTACTGACCTTATGTTGGTGGGAGTTTCCACATGGAAAGATTCAAGATGTCTCTCCATCAACTATCTTTGGTGAGGCAGATCTCAGGAATTGGTGGAGAAACTCTTGTTGTGACGGATCAAATGTGATGTTTACTTGAAGATGGGATAGGATCTATTGATTCAGATTCGAATGTGATGATTCCCTCCTATTTTTTATTTTTGGGCCGTCAAATAAATTATTGTATCCAGAAAACGAGATATGATTTAATGAAGCACATTTGCGAGATATGATTACTCGCTAGACTTCATCAGATGCTACAATCATTATTATTACCCTGCTTTAATAACCAGAACAAGTTCTTGCATCTCATGAGTTCAAAGCACGTTGCGAGTTCTTGGTCTTCAGTTCAGACGTGTCTGCTAAAATCTTTACTGAAGTCAACTACCTTCTGCTCTGTAATGTCTCCGGTGCTCGTCCTCAAGTTTAATGACAGATCCAGAGAGAGAGAGAGAGATCTTTTCTGATGCCAATGTACTTTTATTGCTGCCACAACTGGAACCTAAGTGAACAAACAAGACAGGAAAACCAATCAGATCTCCCCGCCGAGTATTGATTGATTTGATGGAAAGCCCCATGCGACGCAAGACAGGACAACGCCCACTTAACATGACATGCAGCTGCTTAAGTTGGTTTCGAGAGGATGGTGGTCTCTGCAATCATGGAAGTGACAACGTAAGGATCCATGTTGGAAGCCGGCCTTCGGTCTTCGAAGTAACCTGAGGAGCGAGGATGGTAAGAGTGAGATGCATATATTTCGATCGACACACAGCAAACCGCAAAGGAAATGCCATCCACCTTTGCCGGACTTCTCTGTGTCACGGCCAACTCGAATTGATGCTCCTCGATTCGCAACTCCTCTGTTAAGGTTGGCAACAACGAGTTAAGAATGCACGAGATTTCTACCAATGCCAAGCAGTCGTACAGATCGTAACGAATTGTGTCATCTCATCTACACGAGCTCAGGTCAGTAGACGAGAGATGATTGATCTGTGCGTGTACCCAAACGAAGGTATTGATGTCGGCAGTCTCATGGCGGCCGGTAAGGCGGCGCTCGTTCCCTTCTCCATAGGCAGCTATGTGCTCCTTGTGCCTGCAGCCAAGCTTCTCGATTGCCTCTTTGATGACTTCATACCCTCCGTCACTCCTCATGGATTTGGTACTGAAGAGTTTCAAATGGCAAAAATTGATTCATATATATATATATATATATATATATATATATATATATATATATATATATATATATATATATATATATATATATATATATATATATATATATATTTCTAAGTTCATGAGCTGTGTTCACCTGTAATTTGTGTGAGCTCCTGCACCGTTCCAATCGCCCTGAAACGAGAAGACACAGCGATATGATACAGCAAGAATGGTGCCGCTTCCTCGCTGCTTGGATCAGCAGGTGAAGTTAATCTTACGTGAATCGGCTTTGGATCCAAAGAAAGCACCACTCCGGCCATCTCGGTAATCATCTGTTAACAGAGACCCCAAGTGCTACCAAGTTAACGATCGGCTGGCTAAAACAAGTCGGGGACTGCAGTGCAGAAGAAAGCATTGGATGGATTCGGAGGGGGGGGCATGTGCAGGCAGCTACCTCGAGTATGTATCGAGCAACCCAGAGCTGATCACCAGCTGATATGCCGACACAGGGACCTACTTGGAACTCCCACTGGGGAGGAAGAAGAAGAAGAAGAAGAAGAAGAAGAAGAAGAAGAAGAAGAAGAAGAAGAAGACTTGTTGATGAGAGAGGAACCAAATAGAGGAGTTCGAATGGTTCCGAACGTTACCTGGCCTGGCATGACCTCTCCATTGATGCCACTTAGGTTGATCCCTGCGTAAAGGCAGGCCTTGTAGTGGGCATCGACTATGTCTCTCCCAAAAGCTTTGTCAGCACCGGCAGAGCAGTAGTAAGGACCCTGTCCAGGTCATTGTATCGCTTAAATTACTGGCCAAAACTTATGGTGGTTTCATATCAGAGAGAAAGGCTAAAACTTTGTTCTTTGGAGGAGAAATCATGTCATTCATGCTAATCACTCATGAAGATGATGTTTTCATATGAGGCTTTTTGCACTTAAAAATGAAATATAATAACTGAATCAAACAAGAACAAACAAAGAAATCATGAATTTGCCACTTAATCTTCTCTTTTAATTTCTACATATTAGTCAGTGAGATATTTTGTTGAGAAATAAATCATAGGAAAATAGAGAGAGAGAGAGAGGGATGGGCACAAGAACTTACCTGGGGACCAGGGTAGCCTCCAATGGGCCACTTGACATCCTTCTGAAGGAGAGTGTACTCCTGCTCTATCCCAAACCTGGCAGGGGAGGAAACATCCATCAGTGATAGCTTCATATCATCCTCAGATGAATGGAACAAAAAAAGTAAAGAAAGCAAAAGAAGAAACAGCATCAACAAGCAGGAGGGACCAACAATACCAAGTCTCTTCTGCAGCAACAACTGCAGGGTTGCTAAATATCCTAGCAGCAGCATTGTGTCTTTTGTTGGTGGGGATTGGCTCTCCTTGTGGTGTGTAACAATCACACATGACCTATATAATGTTCCAGATGAAGCAGAAACAAACAGAAGACCATAAGAAAAAATTGTTTGGAAAACAAATTGTATCAGCTTTGATACAAAGAAGTAGAGTAAGAATCCAAACAAATTATGTCAGCTTTGATCCAAATTAGTAGCACAAGGATGTTGTTGCCCGTCCTGAAGGGATCCTTGAAAACAGCTTGGGGACTGCAGACAGGAAGTTCCATCTTTTTTACTGCAGAGGCTTCAACAAGAAAAGAGAAACTACGGTGACGAGGAAGCATGAGAACATACTACAGAATCACTTCACTGTCCTCTCCAGGAGTTTGGCCAGTGCTTGAACCATCATAGTTCCACTTTGGAAGCTGGCTGGGGTCAGTCACAGGACCAGAGAGAGTCTGTGCAATTGAAACAGATAGTGAGTATGTCAGGGCAGAAGCTACAAGTTAAAAGGAGTACAATAATGTGGAATATTTTTACCCTGGCTTTGCTCCTGATGTCCACACCAGAGCCTCCAACCCTGTTGGATTTGTAATGGACAAAAGGCAGCATTAGGACCTACCTGTATGAATTTGAAGGACAGGAGGAGGAGGGGAAAAAAAAAAAGAAAAGGGTGATTGATAATTTTTCTTTCAGGTGAACAAAAGTTCAATTTAATTACTTATTATAGCTGACTTCAAAGGAAATCTTAACATGTTGCAAGAATGACATGCTAATTAGTTGTTCATGGATAAATGGAAAGTTAGAAACAAGTCAATTAGTGCACATTCCCTCGGAAAGAGGAAGAAAATATAGATAGACAGTCCAGAACAAAAATTAAAGAGCAAAATTATTTTTGATAAATTTTATAATATTATGTGATCTTTTATTAATTGAATAAGATATATTATGGATTATTTAGATTTTGATAAAAGATATTAGTTAATATTAAATAAATTTTATATTATATTGGGATATTTTAGGGGATGCCCTTTATGGAATGAACTCTCCTAATAACTTACCTTAGACCCTCTACTCTCGTATATAAATAGACATGACTTACTATAAACCCAATGCACGACATAACAAAGAATGACAAAGGAGTGAATAGATTAAGAGATTACAGTTATTCTCTTGATCTAGATCAAGAGATTATGGTTATCCTCTTGATCTCCCAAAACCATCAATTAAGGTGGTCCTATGAAAGGATAGAAAGAGAGGAGAAGGGGTCTAGATTTATTTTAGTTCCTCTTGAAGATCGATATTCGACGTCATTCAGATCCAACGGGCGATGCTCTTGAAGATCTAATTAGATCTCAATCAGATGACATCTAAGCATCGTAAACAGATCTAGTATTATTTGATTTCAATCCTGGCATAATAGTTTTTTTTTCGCATAATAGTTTGTATGATTATAGTTTTTATATCAACAATTGGTATCAGAGCCTAGGTTTTGAGATCAAAAATATTAGAGGTATTATTTTTGTTTACGATGCATTGATCTGAATATCTTATTGATCTATTTTCTTACCTGTTAATTTTAATCGTTTGCTTGCGAACGATTTTTGATAGTCGTTGTGTATTAAAGACGCAACAATCTTACCGCATTTTTAGTCAGATCGCTTACAGCGTGATAGAATCTCATGGCCCCTTCGAGGTAGCGATCGTGTCAAAGGCCGTACGCCGGAATGCCGGACATGCCGGCAATGCATACAATGTTGGCGGCCACAGCCATAGCCGGATAGGTGGACGACAAGAACGAATAAGAGAAGAGAGTAGGGTTTTCTTTTTTCTTCTTATCAAATTTTACCATTCATTAAATTATAGTTTTACCTTTCCGCTGAATAGGATTATTTTCAATTTTACCCTTATCATTTATTAATCCTATAATCTTAAAAAAAATCTGTAATTCTTTTATATATATTTTTTAGAATTACAGTTTTGTCATTATAAAATTAAGAAATTTTGGTTATTTTCTCGATTATAAAATTGATCAATATATAATCTAATGAGATTTAATTATAATTATATTTTTGATTATTTAATGATTATATTTTATTTTTGATCAATTTATTTAATTCGACTTATGGGCTTCTCCAATTAAATAAAATTAATCAGTTAAAAAAAATATAAATTATTATTTCTTTATAGTTTTCTTATATGAATTATTAATTGCATGTGTTAAATCTAATTATTAATTTTTAGATATTTACTCAGTTATTTATATTAAATATTAGAAATTATGAAATAATATTTATTCTTCACAAAAATATATGATTTATGTATTATCATGATTACAGTTATCATATGAGTTTTTTTCCTGCTAATTAAGTGTTCAATAATTATTATGGTTGTTATCCTATTATTGAATTGTCTCAACATAAATTAGTTTAAATGAACATGATGAATATTATTTGTAGTTCATCTCCTTAATTTATACCTGACCGGTAGTTACCAAAGTAGCCTGGGATGGTATGCTTGTAGGATATGAAATATAATTAAAGTCTTGTCATTAATAGGATAATTTATTTTTTTACTTTATATTACTGTATTGGTCTTATAGTCACCAAAGTGGTCTAGATCAATGATTCATAAAATTACATTAAGGAACAAGTCCCCAATGATATTAAAGAAATAATATTCAAAATTAAGAGATTTAGATATTCATAATTAGGAGATTTAGATAATCCCAAAGGATAATCTATTTCAAATAATTATGTGATGGGGTAGGATGATACTATTTTAGATATCCTTGCAGTTTAGAATTGTATACCCAAAGGTAGCAAAACTATTATACAAGGATGATATCAGTCCTCCATAAATGATCTTGTGTGAACACTAGATATGTCAATATTTTTACTCAAAGGTTAAATATTGATGATATCAATAGTTCATCATATTTTAGTAAAACTCAAAGTATTAATGTTATTTTATATTCTACAGTGGTATTCCCGTCCATACATTCTCATGTTTCTAGTGTCCCTGTACTCTCTGGATCAAATTATTCAGAATAGTTAGAGCACGTGCAATGTACATTGGGCGTACTAGATCTTGATTTGACATTGCTTGTTGAAAAGTCCGCAGAATTAACTGATAAAAATACTATGAAATAAGTCAATGAAATGAAGGCTTGGGAAAGATCTGATAGGCTCAGTTTAATGTTCATAAGGATGACAATTGCAAATAATATAAAGACTTCATTACCGGTTGCATCTAGCGTACGTGAATATTTAAAGGTTATTGAAGACAGATTTAAATCTGTTGATAAGTCATTGGCTGGCACATCAATGAAAGAACTGACTACAGCTCAGTATGATGGTACTCGAGGAATTCAGGATTACATCCTCAATATGGCTGACAAAGCTGCCAAACTTAAGGCGTTGGGAATGAATGTTGATGAATCTTTTCTTGTGCAATTCATTATTAATTCTCTTCCTTCTCAGTTTGGCTCATTCAAGATTCATTACAATATAAATAAGGATAAGTGGGACTTGAATGAGTTAACTAGTATGTGTGTTCAGGAATAATTAAGATTAAAGCAGGAAAGTTCATATAATGTAATGACAACTACTCAAGGAGTTGATAGCAAGAAAAGAAAATCGAAGCATCATCCATCGAAGAAATTTGTCGGGTCTGAAATTGTTAGACAAACTATTGAAAATAAAGCTATTACAGTAAAGTATTTCTTATGTGGAAAGAAAGGACATGTAAAGAATGATTGCATTAAACGTAGGACTTGGTTCGAAAAGAAAGGTATAAACTCAACCTTTGTATGTTTTGAATCAAACATTGCAGAAGTTCCTTCTAATACATGATGGATTGATTCTAGCGCTTCAACTCATGTTACTAATAATATGCAGGGATTCCTTTCAATCCGAAAATAAAAAGAACATGAAAGATTCATAATTATGGGAAATCGTCTCAAAGCAAAAGTGGTATTAATAGGGACTTATCACTTACGCCTAGAGACGGGTCATCTAATGGATCTGAAAGACACATATTTTGTTCCTACAATTTCTAGAAATTTAATTCTTTATCTAGAATTGATGAGTTAGGATATTATGTTTCTTTTAGTAATAGTAACCTCAATATATTTTATGATTCAATAAAAGTTGGTTATAGAATACTCTATGATGGTTTGTATAGAATTAATTTGAATCTTGAGTTTGCGAATACATTATTGACCCTACAATCAAGTATTGGAATGAAACATAATTCCAATAATGAAAGATCTTCTATATTGTGGCATAGACGTTTGGGGCATATCTCTAAAGAAAGAATTGAAAGATTAGTGAAGGATAATATTTTGAAAAATTTAGACTTCACTAATTTTAATGTTTGCATAGATTGTATTAAAGGAAATCAAACTAAGCATACAAAGAAAAATGCCACAAGAAGTAAAGAACTTCTTTAAATTATTCATACTGATATTTATGGACCACTTCATATTCCTTGTTTTAGTGAAGAAAGGTATTTCATTACATTTATAGATGACTGTCCATATATTGCTATGTTTATCTAATACATGAAAAGTCTCAGGCCGTTGACATTCTTGAAGTGTACATAAATGAGGTCGAGAGACAATTAGATATAAAAGTTAAAATTATCAGATCTAACAGGGGTGGTGAATTTTATGACAGATACGATGAATCCGATCAAAATATTGGTCCTTTCGCTAGATTCCTAGAACAACGGGGTATTTGTACTCAATATGCGTTACCAGGTGTGCCACAGCAGAACGATATTGCTGAAAGGCGAAATCGTACTCTTTTGGATATGGTTAGGAGCATGATGAGTTATTTCTCTGTACCTGAATCAATGTGGGGTGATGATCTTAGGACATCTATGTATATCCTAAACAGAGTTCCTAGTAAATTGGTTTCATCAACTCCATTTGAGTTATGGACTGATAGGAAACCCAGTTTGAGATATTTATATATTTGGGGGTGTCCTACAGAGATAAGAGTATTAAATCCACATGAAAAGAAATTGGATCCAAGAACAATTTTTGGATATTTTATTAGTTACCAAGAAAGATCCAAGGGATATAGATTTTATTGCCCTAATAATAATATGAGGATAGTAGAATATGGTACTGTAAAATTCCTAGAAAATGATGAAATCAGTTAGAGTCAAAAGTCTCGAAGGATTAATTTTGATATTAAGGAGATCCAGGCTTCTTCTCCTATATTATCCCCTATTCAATAAATTATTATTCCTCAAATCAATGAGAGAATTGATGAGGGTGAACAACAAAATAACATTGATGAATTCTCACGTGATGTTGATGTCACCGTTGATAGTCTTGTAGAACAATCACAATTGGCAGATTTGAGAAGATCTAAAAGAAAAAGAAAACATACAATTTCTGATGATTATGTGGTATATGTACAAGAATCAGATTTTGATATAGGAATGAAAAGAGACCCCTTATCATTTTCGCAAGCCATAGAAAGTAATGATTCTGAAAAATGGTATGCTGCAATGAAAGACAAGTTAAAATCAATGGACCAGAATGGTGTCTGGGAACTCATTGAATTGCCTAATAATTGTAAAAGAGTTGGTTGTAAATAGGTCTTTAAGACTAAACGTGACTCGGTGGGCAATATCGAACGATATAAAGTCAGACTTGTGGCCAAATGTTTTTTCTCAAAAAGAGCGCATTGACTACCATGAGACCTTCTCTCTAGTTTCTCGAAAGGACTCATTGAGAATCATCATAGTATTAATAGCTCATTATGATCTTGAGTTACATCAGATGGATGTAAAAACAATATTTCTGAATGGGGATTTAGATGAGAAAATCTATATGGAACAACCTGAAAGATTCATAGAAAAGGGAAATGAAAGTTAAGCTTGCAAATTTAAGAAATTCATTTATGGCCTTAAACAAGCTTCCACACAATGGTATATAAAGTTTCATAATATCATTACTTCCTTCGGATTTAAGAAAAATACAGTTGATCAGTGTATATATCTGAAGGTTAGTGGGAGTAAGTTTATTATATTGGTCTTATATGTGGATGATATATTGCTTGCCAGTAGTGATCTTGGTTTGTTACATGAAACCAAGATATTTCTCAACAAGAACTTTAAGATGGTTGATATGAATGAGGCATCCTATGTTATTGGCATTGAGATATTCAGGGACAGATCTCAAGGTTTGTTAAGATTATCTCAGAAAGGTTATATTAATCGTATCTTGGAAAGGTTTAATATGCAGCTTTGTAAAGCCAATGATACACCTATTACTAGAGGTGAAAAATTCAGCCAAAACCAGTGCCCGAAGAATGACTTAGAAATGGATCAAATGAAGAATATTCATTATGAGTGCACAATTGGAAGTCTATTATATGCTCAAACCTGTACAAGGCCAGATATTAGTTTTGCAGTGGCAATGCTAGGTAGATACCAGAGTTACCTATGAATAGAATATTAGAAAACTGCAAAGAAAGTAATGAGATATCTGCAAGGGATAAAAGATTATATGCTCACATATAGGAAATCAGATCAGCTTGAAGTAACGGGATATTCAGATGTTGATTTTGCAAATTGTCTCGATAGCAAGAAATCCACTTCAGGATTTGTGTTCATGTTGGCTGGTGGGGTAATTTCTTAGAAAAGTGTAAAACAATCACTTATTGCATCATCTACCATGGAAGCTGAATTTGTGGTATGCTTTGAGGCCACAAATCAAGCTTTATGGCTGTGAAATTTTATCTCAGGACTTGGTGTAGTCGACTCAATTGCCAAGTCGCTGAAGATATTTTGTGATAATACTGTAGCAGTTTTCTTCTCTAAGAATGACAAGTACTCTAGTGGTTCCAAGCACATTGAGATAAAGTACTTGGTGGTTAGAGAAAGAGTCTAGAAACAACATGTGTCAATTGAAAATTTAAGCATTACTATGATGATTACTGATCCATTTACTAAAGCTTTGCAGTGTAAAATATTTAAATAACATGTTCTTAGAATGAGGCTTGTGAGTAAGCCATAAAGGATATTGTGATGCATATTTAAGTGGATGCTATTATTGACATTTCTTTTTGCATAATTAAAGTTATTTGTTTCTGCTATCCTGTTTGTGTTTGTGTTTATGTTTATGCATATTATGGTTGAATGCAAAAAACAGGATTGTCTTGACAAGACAAATTACAGGGGTCATTATAAACTATATAAGGAAAGACTAATAGTGTTGTAATACATAGAAGAAAGTGTGGCATTGATGACATACAACCGCTATAACTCACATTAATAGTTGGACTGAATATAGTATTATTATGCTTATTGAACTTATTAGCTTATTTTTAAAATCATGACCATGTATAAAATGATTTTTAAAATTTTCAGAATTCAATTATATAAAATTATTTTCAAATAAATTTTGTTTTATTTATTTTTATTTTGGATATCTTTTATATCTTATCAACTAATCGGCCAAGTGGGAGAATGTAAGATTATGTGACCCTTTATTAATTGAATAAGATATATTATGGATTATTTGGATTCTGATAAAAGATATTAGTTAATATTAAATAAAGTCCATATTATATTGGAATATTTTAGGGGATGCCCTTGATGGAAGGAACTCTCCTAATAACTTACCCTAGACCTTCTGCTTTCGCATATAAATAGACATGACCTACTATAAACCCAATGCACGGCACAACAAAGAACGACAAAGGGTGAATAGATCAAGAGATTACAGTTATTCTCTTGATCTAGATCAAGAGATTATGATTCTCCTCTTGATCTCCTAAAATCATCAATTAAGGTGGTCCTATGAAAGGATAGGAAGAGAGAAGAAGGGGTCTAAATCTATTCTAGTTCCTCTTGCAAATCAATATTCGTCATCATTCAGATCCGGGCACTGCTCTTGAAGATCTAATTGGATCTCAATCAGATGGCATCTAAAGATACGTATCGTAAACAGATCTAGTATTATTTGATTTCAATCCTAACGTAATAGTTTTTTTCTCATAATAATTTACATAATTATAATTTTTATACCAACACCTTTTACAAGCAAAAGAATATCACAAAATGAAGTAGGAACAAAAAAAGAAAATCATAATCACCCCTAAGAACAACATTTTTATTCTTTTTCTTGTCCTTTCGGAGGAAAGAGAACACCACATCCTTAACAAAGTTCTGGTTTTGAAGGTAAGCCATCAACCTCCTTCCTCGATGCATGACATGCAACAATACTTCGGAGAAAGAATAACTCAAAAGCAAATTATGGCATTTACTTACCTGTATGCAAACAACTGAAAAGTACCAAACCAAACAACATAAAGAAGATCCAAGAAAAACAAGAAGAGTGCAAAGAACAACAGAACTGACATCTACAATATTGAAAGCCAAAAACCAAATGGCTGAACCCATTCAAAATAATGGAACAAAACCCAGAAGCAGAAACCGGATAATAAAGTGAGATAATTAAGAGGATAGCGAGGGAAGAGATCGACAGAAGGGAAGGAACAAACCATATGTACTCAGCAATGATCTTCTCCATGTAGTCGGAGAGGTTAAGGTTGATGAGATCTGCGAGCCGAGCCATGGCTACAAAGAGCTGCTCTTCTTCTCTACTCGATGAATGACCTGAGAAAGAGAACCGAGTGAGGAAGAAAGGGCAGAAGGAAGGGACTATATATAGGAGAGAGGGTGGTGGAGGGAATGGCAGGTAAACAGAGATTAGAATATGGTTATAATCTAAACCTGACATACACTCCTTTGGAAAAGTCCAAGCTGAGGTTGACAATGCAGAGTTTCAAATATGTGGTACAGAAAGATTAGATGTAGAGTTATGGTTTATATGGCACAAAGAGGTGTATGAAGTGACCAGTTTTCAACCATACCCTTGGATTTGCCCATTGTCAACTTATCCTTTGTCAAAGGACTTGCAGAAATCGTGGACATTTATTTATCATGCTCTTTATGGTTTGCCATACATAATACATGGAGTCTTCTGCATAGGCTTTTAATGTTTTAAGGTAATATCTTTTTGAAAACAGCATAGCATTATGATCGATATATACTGTCATTGATGGAGATTTAAGTGAGTTTTGTCAATATATTTAAAAGAAAAATAATGCTTTGTTTTGCATAGTGCCTTTGATGTTTTTTGCTTACTTCTGTTATTATGTACAGTGTCATTGATGTTTTCTTCCTGAAATCATCCTAAGAACTTTTCTATTGATGTCCCCTGGACTTGATGGACTATATAGCCAATAACAACAATACAGCCTTACTCTGCAGTGATTGCCAAGGAAGGTTATTGCTTAACACATTACTACATCTACCTTATCTTTCTTTCCTGAGTTGGGCAAGGATCTGCCTTGTCTTCAACAAGCCTGACACTGCTAAAGAACTACTATTATATTAAGGAAGCTGCATGTCAGCAATGGCTCTGCAATCATAAAGATTAGCAGCAATGGATTGTTGTTGTAGGATAGCAGCAGGTAAACATGTTCTTGCAACAAAACTCTCCATTTGTTAGATTCTTCTTGATAGTTTGGACCAAATGGTCTTCTTATCTCAAAGAACTCAGAACTCAAACATATTTAACTAAAATTGCACGAAATATTCAGCTAAAAATTCAAAAAAAATTAAAAAAAAGAAAAAGAAGCAAACCTAACTTTGATATTGTCCTCTACATTGGAACAATATGTTTGGATCGAGCGATACTAGAACCTGAACCTCTAGATTTACCATTGAGGCCCATAGATTTAGCACTTGGCTAAGCCATGATGTAGTGTGTTATGTCTTAAGTAAAAAGTTTGTTCCAAGGTGACATGGAAGATTCTCTTCCATGCAAAAACTCTTCATGTCGTCTCTGTCTTTTGGTTCAGAAAAATTCTTGCATCACATTATATATATATATATATATATATATATATATATATATATATATATATATATATATATATACACACACATATTGATGCAGACCTCATGTATTTAGATTTACTGATGCAGACATCATGTATGGTGGCTTAGCTTGGTAACTTGATTACCTTGCAAGCTAATGGTACTCTCAGTCAATGCATTTGATTATAAGGTAATTGCTCCAAAAACCATAATTTTGATTTTCCTGACCAATGATTAAGATGTTCAAAGCATTCTGTAGTCTCCCAATGGTTGACTTTTAATATTCTAAAAATTGGAAAATAAATATTCTATGTTCCTGTTGCTTTTTCACTGTGGGATTCAGGTCATAGGTCGATACCAGATTAGTTCAGATTCAGTTTTGTTTTGCTGATATTACACTGATTTGGAGCCTAATGACTTCAATTATCCCAAGTAAATTAACTATGATTGTCTTTTATTGGATTTCTAAAATAATTAAGTAGGTTATATGGATTAGCTCAATTGTATGGATTCTCAGGTTAATTTGATTCTTAAAAGTCAACTATATTCTTAACTCAATGCCTCTCTGTCATTTCCATATTTTAAGCTGATTCAATAACTTTCAAAACCATATGGGTAAGTCAACTGTAAGATACGTAATTGAGTTGGTATCTCCATAATGAATCTGATCTAATTCTGTTAACTACGCTGGTATTTTGAAGCCAGGGAAAACAATTCAGTAATCTATATTTCAGGTCTCCCATCATCTTTGGGCTTTTCTCAGATATGGAAGAAACCTGACCATCATGCTGACCTGATGAATGCCTCTAATGCCTCATAAATGTCAGAAGAAAAACCTTCTGAGTTGTTTCTTGGGAAATGGTTGACTTTGCATCTTTTGATCTCCTTGATTTGGTTGCCAGTCAGTCATTGTTTAATTAGTTGGTGTAACTTGTAATGCTTAGCTTTCCTAATTCATTTTAGAATATAATCCAATTATCAGCAGTTAACGATTGTTTTGCTGAAAGAATCAATACAGGAACAAGAGAAGGTTATACAAAGTGATAGAATCACAGCATTGACAAGTGAATACAACTCAGTTTTTGCTTCTTTTCTCAAAGATATGGTGATCATGGTTAGGCATTCATAAAGATGTTGTTGACCTCACAAAGCTATAGGGTACAAAAATGGCTGGGTTTCAAATTGTTTTCATGTGAGAAATTATGTCCTGCCCCATGACCTCATCAATTTAAAATAAAAGCTAAAGTCAATAGAACTTCTGACTTAGTTAACCTCAAATTAAAAGAAAAAAAAAATTCTAACTTGTCTGAAACAGTCCCCATTTTATGACCTGGGAATACCAGAAACCAAATCATCCTTCTGCAGATAATAAAAATCTGACCCACTTGAATACTCTTGGCACTCACTTGCAGAAACTGTTGACGCAGAAACTCACTTGCAGACAAGTGGTAGGACAGCATGAAGCAGTCTTGATCTTTCTGGTACCCACTTAAATACTCTTGGCAGCATGATGAACCAACCAACCCACATTGTGTGTTGTACTCATCCATGTGAGCACTTGCCATTATGCAACCCTACTTTGAAATCTGTGGTCAACTGTATCACACAGGCCAAGTTTGTGGGTCACCTTCAGATCCTGCTCAACAAGTTTGAGATATGTTGGAGAGAATGCTGCTGCTACATGCAGTGCCTGTTTCAGATGGATGACTGTTTAATGCCAATGGAATGACAAGGATAGAGCAGCTTGAAGCAGGAATTTTTCTCTCAGGTTGCAAAGCTTGGTGCTGAGAAAAAGCTTTAGAACCAACTAATCAGTGAACACTGGTTGGTAGACTGCGCTCCATTTGCAGCAGCTATTACTGTTTTGACCAGAGTCACTGGTGAGTTGTAAGCTCTGATATTTTTGGAGAGAGAAAAGTTATAGAATCACCCAAACATAGACAGCAACATCTAAAGAACACACATCCTTTAGGCTCACATAGACATAACAATCAGTTTCAAATATATAACAATAACAAGTAGAGATTTTATTTCCCTCTCTAAAACTAGCCAATGTCATATACTTCTCATGCATGCTAAGGCAATCTAAACTGATCAGGGCTCCAATCATTTTGAACTTCTCATCCTTTTGTCCTTATCTCCTAAGAAGTCTGTTGTTGGGATCATTTTATTTGCTGGGAGTCTCATGCCACTGAACATTCTCTTGATGTTTCTGATCCATCCACCTTAGAACGTTTACACTACAACAATCTCCATAAATATAATTAGAACCACAAATGAAACATACCAAATTGGTTTGAGATTTACAAACCCTAATTTACCAAATTGGTTTATTCTCATCTAATGAACTGGACCACAGTGGGTAAATGGAAGCAATTATAATCACAATAATAGTGACGATAGGTAACATTCCACGAGGCAAACACTACAATGTACACTTTAAATGATTTATTGAGACTGTTGACTCACCTAAACAGTTCAAGGAACTGAAACCCACCCAAATACTTCCTAGGGCTCATATGGTCTTTATCAAAAAAAATTACAAAACCACATGAGCATACCACGTCTAGACAATAGAATTGAAGCTGGCTGAGATGTCAGGCTTATCTCGTTCATCCAATCCCAGCCTTCCAACAGGACAAGCGTAAATATAAAACAAGATATACAACTTTTTACCCACGTCACTGCAACAAATCTTATTGCTGTGGTACAATTGAGATGATGTGGTCACTGCCATATGGCCTCAAGCACATACAAGAATGACAAGACCAATCATGGTTTTAGCTGTCTTGGATTGTTCCATGATTTGGGAGGTTGCATAATCTCGGGGAGAGGGGAAGGAGGGCGTGATTCTTCAGATATATTTATTTCCTACAAACCAGCATCCAAAGACATACATCTCTTAGTTAATCATGTTCTGAAGCAAGGGAAACAAGGAACTCCAGAAACTTCTTTTGGTGTAACAGAAAGATTAGAAATCATAAAGTAGATCAAAAGCTTTGATAAGAAAAACACATATGAGTACCACAAACCTGTGACGCAATGGAGGGTGTTGAATTGCGAGATTGCAGCTTTGACTTCGAATGCATACGATGCTTATGCTGCATTTTCTCAAATTGTTGCAGTTTAGATGGAAAATCAATTGCATTATAAACAATTGCAACATTTGCAGCATATTGGTTTCTGTTGTCCTCCGAGAATTGCAGAATCTGGGAATATGGGTTTTCTGAAGATGTGCCCTTTAATTGTTCAATACAACTGTAAGAAGGAACAGTCTTTAAGCGAGTCCTTAATATCTTGAATGCCGCACTTTGCTGCATGCATAATTAGGAGATTCGTTAGCTGAATATGCAGTTGACGAAACGCAATGAGCAGCAATCATGGAGCAAACATTGGTGGAAGGTCCAGGCACTGGTCCAGAAACAATAAAGTAACAGATCCCTTGACCAAGATTATAATGCTGGATTACTTCCAAAAGAAAGCATATGCATCATCAACTGCAAAGCTATCCCAAACTTTATTAGTTTAACAAAGTGGCGTTCAGTGCAGTCAAGATCATAAATCATTCAGTTTATCAAGTGTGGTTGGAAGTGAAAATAAGCATAGATGGAGAAATAAAAGGTGGTGTTAAAATCAATTGAAAAACTGTTAAAAGATATAATGGGCCTTTATATACCAGCATGAGAGGAGAAGTAGAGATAGTACTAACAGCTATTAACCTGAAATCAAGTTGGGAACACATGCATTGCCTCAGAAAAAATTGCCAAGTCAAATATGCCTCATATGGTTTACTTACTATAAAGCTAATGAATGAAATACTGGACTTCCCAACAAGTCACAAAACAATGACATTCAGACAAAGGGTCCTCAAGTTTTTTAGACAAAGGAGACTATTGATTGTGACTCCCACAATTGTAAGTTCTGTTTTGCCACAACTAAACATGCAGCTGTGGATTATAATAGATATATCGTTCCCCCTGTCTCTTGGCACCATCATAGCTTCCTAGTAGCATGTTAGTAGTAGCTTTGAGACACAGAAATTTGACTCAACAATGAATTTCTCAATTAGTAGTTAAACTAATCTCAGGCCTATAAATTGAGTAAGAATTATAACAGACTTGCAATAGAGAACAGTTAAATCAAATACAAATCATGTTGTGCACAAGGTTTGCAATTTCGATCTGTACCACCGGTATGGTATATATATACCCACCACCCGTTGCACGCCCGCCGCCCGACACCCCCAAAAAATCGACCCTAAAATCGACGAATGATTGAGAGAGAGAAAGAAGAGAAAGAAGAAGAAGAGACCTCCCCCCTCCCGTCCCACCCCCGATTCTCTTCTTCTCCCAAGGAGATGGAACGACTCCCGGAGGAGAAGAGGAGAAAGATCGATTTTTTTTTTTTTTTTTTTTTTTTATATATATTATAATATATTATAATATTATATAATATTATAATATATTATATTGGGTGGTGTGTGTGTGCCCCCCCCCCCCCACCACCCATACCATACCATATATATATAACGTATAGTATGGTATACTGGTATGTGTCAAACCTGTGCACATACATAGAAGAAATGAAGAAGCTTCACAAAAAAAAAAAAAAAATCCCTTCATTCAATCAATCTTAGTAGCGTTACAGAGATCATTTTACCTAGCAGTTCAAACAAGTCGGATTGTCATATCATCATTCATACATCTTCATTGGAAGTCATTATATTGAGATCTGAAACTGGAATGTTCTCAGTTAACTTAATCCAATCCCAGGAAAACACTGGTTCATCAACTCTTGCAGAGAGAGAGACCTCTATTAGCTGAACCAGACCACCCACCACCACCCCCCCATCACCAGATGGTAAAATTTCAGAACCACTAGACCCAACAAACAAAGGCTAGCAGTTCTGCCTTCTAGCTAGCAAAAAAAAAAAACTTACAGGCTTAAGTAGTAAGAAGTGCCAAGTAAGTTGTTTAATTATTATTATTAATTATTATTACCACTTTTAACTTTGCTTACCACCCACCAATAAAAACTAAAAAAAAAAGGTAAAAAAAAAGTGGAAATTTTTTTATAATAATTTCAGATCTTGATTCTCTCTTTCTCTCTCTCTTCTTCTCTATGCCTACTGCACACAAGTCATTCATATACTGAAATAAGGAGATTGATATATGGATCATATGATATAGCTTTTTTGCATTTCATTTTGTTTAATATAAGGGTTTTGGGAATAAACATTGGCCACACTCACCATCAGCCAAAAAAGAGATCTTGTGCAGGTCAACCAACCCCCTGCCATGGGAAAAAAAAAAAAAATGAATCTCAAAAACACATATATCAACAATATTATGAGTCTCAGACAATACTCAAAACCACTTCAACCATAACCTATACATATTGAGAAATTACTCAAAATATTTGGACACACCATCACTGCAGTAAATCTCCTCTACGTTAATCAAGATTAAAACTATAATAACTATAAGAAGTCCACAGATATCTTTGTGTTTCTGGTCAGACTAGGTTGCAAATAACTAGAGGATGTCCATGAACTATTAAAACCTAGGCACTTCTCTGATATAGAAATCTAGTATTCCGACCTACTGAAGGAGTAAGTGTTCATCTTAGGAAAAAATTTAAAGAAAATGATATTCGTGTATCAATGAACATACCTGTGGCAACATCATTAAAAGGCCATATAAAGTCTTCAATAACCATGTATATTTCCCAGGCTCCAAAAGCTGTAAATTTGAGTATATAAGTTACACGTTAGAAAGGAAATCTAGATGCCAATAACGGAGGTAAAGTTTGCTTGATCATGATAAACATGAGAAACAATTCAACCAATAAATGCAAGTTGATGAAAGCATCCTGACCAAAGATATTTTCACAAATATATGATGCAAACAAACAAGGAAATTTGAGACTCTGCAAGGATGATAACATGAGCAACCAAAGTGTTTGCGTAACACATTTTAAGCATTTCAAAGTAAAACATGCTAGAAAGCCACAAATTGTACAATTACCCAAATAGTTGCTGCAAAAAGAAACTAAAATCATGAACTTAAATAGTAAATATCAATTGCTGACAACATATCATTAGTTTCACAAAATATAATACCTATTATCACAATTAATAACTAATTTAGCATGTACTAAACACTCTTCTTTTTACATTGATTGACATCTTACCCAATTCAAAATTTAAACCTAACCATAAATTCTTGATGGAACTTTTAGGTATAGTATAGATTGACAATAAATGATATTTTCAAGGGTAAAATTGTCACATATTAAAGCAGCAAGAAACATGTTTTGAACTATGTACTGAATCAAGCATATATCTCTTATTGTGTAATAACAACACATGAAATTTCTTTGATATTTTTTATATTAGTTTAGTATCAGTTGAGTCAGAAATATTCTCTTTGAATTTTGTTATGATCTGGCCTCAGCAATAAGATTGAAAATTGACATCTTACCCAATTCAAAATTTAAACCTAACCATAAATTCTTGATAGAACTTTTAGGTATAGTATAGATTGACAATAAATGATATTTTCAAGGGCAAAATTATCACATATTAAAGCAGCAAGAAACATGTTTTGAAATCTGTACTGAATCAAGCATGTATCTCTTATCGTGTAATAACAACACATGAAATTTCTTTGATATTTTTTATATTAGTTTAGTGTCGGTTGAGTCAGAAATATTCTCTTTGAATTTTGTTATGATCAGGCCTCAGCAATAAGATAGAAAATTGACATCTGAGAAAATATTTTTTGCTAGATGTATCTGGGCCTATCAATTAAAGATGATTGCAGATATCTAACATAAGATTTTTGTTCTTGATTCTAGGCTTTGTAGTGAAGAGAATAAGAGGGGCATAGTCATGAAAGCTGACAAAATTTGCTAAACCATAACATTTATTTTGCATGTATAGATAGCATATTTAATATAATATTATCTCCTTTTCAGAGAAAGAACCAGTAAAGTTAGACTTCAGTTGTAATTTTTGTCATCAATCCTCATGGAAATTCCTTATAGTTAAATTATTTGTTAAACCAATAATGCTTCATTAATTATTTTCTTTAAAATATATTTCTTCTGTATGGCCTTACATATGGCCTGCTGCCATGCCCTAACCAATGCTAACATGTTCATAGTGACACTTCCATCATATGCTGCCATATATCCCAAAGTAATTGTCATCAAAACTTGATGGCATGGCATTATTGCCATCAACTGAGGTTCAACATTTGCCACCTCTGAATACATTGCATGCCAGAAATGTTGCCAGACCAGAGAAAGAGATGTTCAACCAATAATTTATTCCAACATACTTTAAGGGGTGCTAATACAGTTGCAGGCAAAAACAGCTAGTAGATGGGCATCTGTCAGAGCAATCTAGCAAATAAACAGATAAAAAAAAGCAAGAAAGGGCCACAAAAATAAAAATAAAAGCAACTGAAAAATGACCTACTGGGAGATGTTCAACTGACATCAGCATTAGCAGGCCAGCCATGGCTGGACTTCGCCAGACAGTCAACTAGGTAATGGATGGTAGCAACCAGCCTTCTAGTAGAAGCCAGTTGATTTAGACAGAAATCGTCTCATGCTGCCAGCAGCAGCTGGCCATATACAGACAACTGCCATCCACATGGTAAAACCTAAAACCTGATACCAGACCAAATAATCAGTAAGCTAAATGGGCATGGATTTTGTTGGGTTTGCACCAAACTACGAACCTGCACCACTTGGTAAATTGGTTCGACCAAGCCCAAACTGATTGGACCAGGTTTACACTTCTGGTGCAACCATGAACCTGACCAACTTGATTGAGTTGGTTCGACCCAACTAAAACTGATTGGACCAGGCTTACAATTTTGGTGCAAAACATGAACCTGATCCACTAGACTAAATAATTTCAATCCAATCTCAAAACTTACTAGACCAGACTTATCCTTCAGGTATGTTAACCAAAACCAGGGATCTGCTTGTAAGCATATTAATCTTTCTATAAAATCAAGAAACAAAACCATGAAATTTATAGAAGTGGTCATACCTACTATCTTCTTCATATATTCATTGGATCTGAGCAGCTTGTAATACAATTTAAGGTATCTACATTACTATCATGTTTATCTCATTTGAATGACTCCATGCCGAATAAATGAGGTAGTTAGGCACAAATCTTTTAATAGGAGTTAGGAACATAACTGGACAAAAGAAATATTCATCGATTCAACTGCAAGCAACTAAACCCATGTTTTAATGGAACTTCTACATGTCTGCATAACTTGCTTTACTAATACCTGACAACCAAACGACAACTTAAGAAATCACAGGAACCATGGATTCAATTTCAAATACTGGTCAGTATGTCACATAACAACTAGTATTTACCCATCTAACCAAAACCTTTATGTACCAGTTGATTTTTTTATAAGATGATATCCACCTATACAAGACAATGTACTAGGAATATACTGATACCGTACAGGTCCTGCAAATTTTCAGAACCAGGATCAGACAGATCAAAATCCTTGACAGGAACCAACCTTCTAACTACATGATAGGACCCTAGCAGGGTTGGGTCCTAATCACCCTAGAAGTAGTCAATAAAAACTCCATGAGATTTGTAATAGAACCCCACCTAGTCACCTCTATCCTATAAAGAAGTGTGGCTAGGGTTTATTTTGGGGCCTTAGGGCTTACTGGCCGCCGCCCCCTTTGCTGGGCTGGTCGACCAGGGTTTCCAGCAAGTATAGGCGGCCATGGAGCCATCTTAGCCGCCGCCCATCCCTATTAAGGCAGGGTGGCTATAGGAGGGGCAAGGGGGTAATTTTACTTAGGTAGCACCCACCCGAGGGTTACGGTTTTGAGCTCTATATAAGCTTGTAGCCTCCTTAAATTTCTTTTCAATCAAGCAAGACATCTTTTATTTTCAGCCTTGTTGGCCGACCCTAGGAGGGAGGAACCCCTATAGTGTTCTAAGGGTCGATCCCCCTTAAAGATCAAATCCTATAGAGCTCCTTCTGGGGTTCTATCATCTAATATCAGAGCCATGTTCCGGCTGCCCTTGCTGCCATCTCTGTCGCCTCCACCCATCCAAGCAATTCCCACAATTGCTTCAAGACGTCGCCTCCATCTTCTACCCCGAGTCGCAGATCAATCAGTCTGCCGCTGCCCCCCTGCATTTGAATTAAAGATCTGGTAAAATTCCACCACCTACACCTTGTTACTACTGCAAGTCCTTATCTTTATGAAGAAGCTTTTCCATCTTGTCCTTGCTGCAAATTTCTACCGTCGCAAACGTGATCATCATTGCGAAGGGGAAACACTGCAGAAAATTTTCAGCCGCATATAGGCTTCTTAAAATCGGTTTATTGCATATCTGTTGTGGACGAAATTTTTACACCATCTCATAGATCAACTTAGCATTCATCTAAGATTGATATCTGGAAAAATTTTCCTTTGAAACCGATATTATTGTGCTGCAATTCATCGTTGCGTTTTGCTGGATTTTTATGATGGAGAATCTGCCTTCTATCCTTGCATCAATTTTCCTACCATTAAGCTCCCAAAATTTTGTCGATCTAAATTGCTGCTATTATTCACACCTGAACCAAGGTTTTGCCGTCAAAATTCTGCATATTTTCCTTGGATTTTATCTGGAATTTATGTCGAGAATTCGCTGTTTCTCCGATGCAAATTCTGTTTGGCAGGACAGCACGTACGCCGCATCTTTTTCGTTGAATTCCATCAGATTTCGCTGCTGTCTTTTCCTGGTTTTTGGAGCCCCTGCACCCAAAAAATTGACAAGAGACGAGCTTCGAGAGCGATCTGCCAAGGGGTTGTGTTGGCATTGCGACGAACTATGGAGCCGCGAACATCGCTGCAAAAAGGGGCAACTTCTTGTGATATAACCCGTAGAGGATGAGGATATCAAACCATATGAAGAAAGCCTCGAACTCGAAGATGAAGCCACGGAGGAAGAGCCCTAATCGACTAATTTTACGATGCACGCGCTAGCCGGCTACTCCAACCTGCAGACGATGAAAGTGGGAGGACTTCTCAAGAAACAACCCATCTCCGTTCTTATAGATACAGTCAACAAGAATAACTTTCAAGGTTGCTGCTGGTATGGCGCTTCAAATTGAAGGCATAAAGGTCGCCGATAGTCGGATCCTTAAGTGCAACCAACGATGCCGGCGAGTGAAATTGCTTCTACAAGACCAAGAGATTATAGTCGACTTCTTCCTCCTACCCATCGACGATTATGAAACCGTGCTCGAAATCGAATGGCTGACAATCGAAATTTCTCTAAGTTGATTATGAAGTTTTATTGTAAAGGCAGACTGGTCACCTTACGAGGCAGGAGCCATATCTCCACCGTTTCGACGCAACAGATAGAGAAAGTTTTGCACAAGACATATGACAGTTTTTTAATGCATATCCAGTAGCCATCAGAGGAGAAGAACGCGCAAATTGCAGATCCTAAGCTTGCCCAATTGCTAGACGAATTCGTCGACGTTTTCGCCGAGCCTTATGGACTTCCCCTTATTCGGCAGCATGATCACCGCATCCCAATGCTTCCGGGCAAACCTCTAGGAAACTCAAGGCCGTACCGTTATCCTCATTTACAGAAGGACGAAATTGAGAACATCGTTAAGGAGATGCTCGACACTGGAGTAATTCGACCAAGCTACAGCCCCTACTCCTCGTCGGTGTTGCTAGTTCGCAAGAAGGATGGTACGTGACGGATGTGCGTTGACTACCGAGCTTTGAACGTCATCACTGTCAAAGATAAATATCGCATACCAATAGTAGATGAGCTCTTGGATGAACTAAAGGGAGCCCGAGTCTTAACTAAATTGGATCTCCATTCCGGGTACCATCAGATTCGGGTATGCTTTGAAGATGTTCCGAAAACGACAATCCTTACATATAACGACCACTACTAATTTTTAGTAAATGCCCTTCGGACTTACGAATGCTCCTTCTACCTTCAAAAGCTTGATGAACGACATTTCCGGAGGTTTTTACGCAGATTTGTGCTGGTATTCTTTGATGACATTCTCATTTACAGCCCTACACTTGGCATACATTTTCAGCACTTACGAATTGTTCTAACCGTTGTTTGGGAGAATACCCTTTATGTTTAACAATCAAAGTGGAGCTTTTTACAATAAAAAGTGGAGTACCTTGGGCACATTATATCAAAAAATGGAGTGGTAGTAGACCCAACGAAAATTGAAGTGATGCAAAGTTGGCCGGACCCGCAAACGTGAAATCGCTGCACGGTTTCCTCGGACTTACAGGCTACCATCGGAAGCTTGTGAAAGACTATGGAAAGATTAGTGCTCCACTCACATCCCTACTGAAAGCTTGTGAAAGACTCCTCCTTCTAGTGGTAGGACCAAGCTTCCACAGCCTTCGACAAGCTCAAGGCACCCATGACGACGACACCGGTCCTAGCGCTGCCCAAATTCAGCCGATCCTTCGTGATTGAGGTCGACACATCCAGAGTTGGAATTGGAGCTGTCCTAATGCAAGATGGTCAACCCCTTGCCTATACTAGCAAGGCCTTATCTCCCTCTCATCATAAAATGTCCATGTACGACAAGGAGATGCTTGTGATTGTGCACGCCATCACGAAGTGGAGACCCTACCTGATCGGCCGACGCTTCTAAATCAAAACTAATCACCGGAGCCTCAAATATTTCTTGGAGCATAAAATATAGCCCCGGAGCAGCAAAGATGGGTAACTAAACTCCTTGGTTTCGATTATGAAATTATTTATCGAAAGGGGAAAGAAAATGTTGTTGCAGACACACTATCACGACTACTGGAGCAAGCCAAAATTTCAACCATCTCCCTTCCACCAACTTCCTCGAAGACATTAGGGAAGAATGGAAAAAGGACCCAGAGACTTGAGGCATTATAGAGAAATTAGAGAAGGATCCAGGTGCCATTGCCCACTATACTTGGGATTTGAGGGACCTACGCTACAAGGGCCGAATTGTGCTTGTTCCCACTTCTCCTTGCATCAAAACTATTATACACTCTTCACCTTTAGTAGGACACTCTAGATTTCTGAGAACATACAAGGGGGTGACGCAAAACTTCTATTGGAGAAGCATAAAAAAATCTATTTATGATTATGTAGCTAAATGTGATGTATGCCAGCAACAAAAAGGTCAAACAGTGGCAAGTCCAGGAAAGCTACAACCACTACCTATACCGGACTCAACATGGACTGACATCTCCATGGACTTCATCGAAGGGATGCCACCATCTCAAGGTAAAGGTACAATCTTTGTGGTCGTAGATCGCTTAACGAAATATGCCCATTTCTGTGGCGTGAGACACCCTTATACTGCTGCCAGTATTGCTCAACTCTTTGTCGAAAAGATTGTTAAACTGCATGGGATGCCAAGGTCATTGTGTGGTATTTACAAGCAAATTTTGAAATCGCTTTCAACTCAGGCACCCAACCCAAGATGAGCACAGCCTATCATCCACAGACGGATGACCAAACAAAGGTGGTGAACAGATGCCTAGAGACTTATCTTTGGTGCTTCACCAGTGATTGGACAACAGAGTGGACAAAGTGGCTTCCTTGGGCCGAATGGTGGTACAACACGACTTATCATTCATCCACCAAATGTACCCACTATGAGGCATTGTATGGCCGACCTCCCCTGTAATACCCAAGTATATAATTGGTACGACCAAAGTAGATCAGGTCAACCAAAGTTTAATTGACAAGGACAAGCTCCTATAGTTGCTGAAGGATAACTTATCTACCGCTCAAGCCCGCATGAAGCAACAAGCCGACACTTGTCAAAACGAGCGAGAATTTTCAGTAGGAGGTTGGGTCTACCTTCGCCTACAACCATTTTGTCCATCAACACAAGAGTCTCGATGAAACTATCTCCTCAATTCTATGGACCATATCAGATCACGAAACGTATTGGAGCTGTGGCATATAGATTGAAGCTACTATAAGGCGCCAAGATCCATCCCATCTTCTATGTATCCTGCTTGAAGCCCAAACTGGGAGAACATGAGTCGACCCAGACTCAACTGCCAAGCACCAAAGATGGTGGAGAAATTCAACTGTCGAGCACCAGAACATGCGCCGTCAGTGCCCTTCAACTGAAGTATTAGTGCATTGGAACAACTTACGACCTGAAGATGCCACATGAGAGTCTTATGAGGAGTTGAAAACCCGGTTCCCAGAGTTCATGAACCCTCAGCCTTGAGGACAAGGCTGATTCAAAGAAGGCAAGCTTGATAGGACCCTAGCAGGATTGGGTCCTAATCACTCGAGAAGTAGTCAATAAAAACCTTATGAGATTTGTAATAAAACCTCACCTAGTCACCTCTATCCTATAAAAACGTGTGGCTAGGGTTTATTTTGGAGTCTTAGGGCTTATTGGTCGTCGCCCCCTTAACTGGACTGGTCGGCCAGGGTTTCTAGCAAGTATAGGCGGCCATGGAGCCATCTTAGCCGTCGCCCATCCCTATTAAGGCAGGGCGGCTATAGGAAGGGCAATGCGATAATTTTACTTAGATAGCACCCCCCTAGGGTTAGGGTTTTGAGCCCTATATAAGCTTGTAGCCTCCTTTTTTCAATCAAGCAAGACATCTTTTATTTTCAGTCTTGTTGGTCGACCCTAGGAGGGAGGAACCCCTATAGTGTTCCAAGGATTGATCCCCCTCAAAGATCAAATCCTATAGAGCTCCTTCTGAGGTTCTATCACTACACAAGATAATATCATTTAACAAACACCTAATAGCCAACTGTCGAATCACTGGAAAATGAAAGGCATCTCAGCATGATACATTCTTTTACTTAATAAAATATAGATGAGGCTCAGTTGAGTTGAAAGAAGAAAATGAATAATGAAAAGTAAAATTTTTGTTAGCTCGCACTAATATGCTACTGATGTCAGGTGAATAACTAATATTCGATAGAAGGAAAATTATAACATAAGTCAAATGAATAACTAGTACTCAATAGGAGGAATAATATAACAGTTATTCCTCCTATTGAATCAGTCTGATTTCCCTGAAGCAAACTCTTAGAAACTTGAGGAAGCATGGCATGCCATCGTGAGAAAGGAATCCAAACAAAGAATCAGTCTGACTTTCATGAAGCATACTCACCACTTGAGGGCACATAAAACTTGAGGCACTGTTCCATGAAACTTGTGGGCACATAAAAACTAACATACATTCTCTATATACATACTCACCACTTCCCAAAACAGAACAGTGTCAACATTTCATGGACATGTTATATGGATCTCCTCCATCCAAAAGAAAAGCTGACTAAAAAGAGAAAAGAACTACACGGGTCACATACCTGCAATCTCAGGTAAGCAAAAATTGGAGTCTCCAACAATCGAATCAATTTGTCCAGCTGCACCAGGAATTTTGCATTTATGTCTTCTTCCCTAAGCGACTGAATTACAGAACTGGCATGATTGTATGCCTTCCATGGAGAGCGATAACAGTCAGAACAATTAAGGAGAGTGATCCAAGCAAATGATACAAGTATTAGAATATATGACACCTGAGCTAGAAGACACAAACTGATTGTTGCCATTGGCGAATGGCACCAAGAAGAATACAATGATACAAATAGGTCCTGGCCCGAAGACTGCACCAACGATAGCTTTACAAGACCTCGTAACTCAGCCAATTCCGATGACGTGAGTAAAATCAAATTCAAAGCCTAAACAAAGATAAGTGGATTATTAAAAACACTTGCCCTATTTTAGCACTGTAGGTTTTCAAATTTCAATAAAATGGCAATTGGTAAGCTCAGCAATTGAAACAAAATTAAAAATGATAAAAAACCTGAACCATAACGGATGCAAAATCCAAGTCTTCTTCATGCTCTAATTTTAAGGAAAATTGTCGATAAACTCGCTCTGCATCCAAGAGAACACAAAGTCGTCGTACAATCAGAGCCCCCCGTCTGAAAAGAAAAAAATGAGTATAGGGAAAATGTAAATTTTGTACATACAATTTACGATCTAATATCAACGAGATATAAATTGTTCTATGTTGAATGAAAAGAAGAAATACATTTTGTTGCATACTGCATCAAGAATATAGTGAAAAGGATAACGAATGTCATACCTCTCAAGAAGCACACGGTCATTTTGGAAGTTGCGGACTAGAAGATCAACAAGACGACAAAAATTTTTAGAATCTTCTGCTATGCAAGCATGCACTTCAAGTGCCAGGAGGACAACCTGTCGATAAATATAGCAGAAAGGACCTTGTTAACACAACAGCGATTAGAACAGTTATAGTACTTTTTGACTATCTACAACCAGTTCCATTAATTTGAAGCAAACAATAAGCTGGTGTTAAGTAGTGCACTCCATGACACCATCAGAGTATGCATCTACTGACCACACAAATGTGTGCACTCCGTAACAACCCTATAGTGGTTGTTGTGTTAAAACATGATCCAGATTATATTGAAGGGAGGAATGATCTTAAGTCTAGGTCTCAAAGCCACTGATATAACAGGGTGGAGCACCTTTTCTTTCACTTTTGTGTGACAGATCCTTCTCTAATTTTAAATCTCTTGCAGGTTTTGGAATCTGTTTCTAAAATTTCAAGGGGCCACCATTGCTAGTGCTAGCACCACTCATCATGCAAGCAGTCCCCTTCATCCTGAATGCTAGGCTGTTTTGGATAGGTTACAGAAAAAGCAGCAGCTAAAGCTTTGCAATGTTTTGGTCAAATCTGACACGCTCGAGTTCATACAAATCCTCAGTTGTTCAATTCCCATTCCCTGGTCCCTCTGCAACCTTAATTACATCATCGCATACGTTGATGAGAACACATCTTTGCACATACTAACAGAAAAGAAAACACCTTTGCTCATACTCTTCCTAATGAGGCCAGGTCCACTTGTGCTCCATACTTCATTGAGGAGAATTCTGTACTTTTTGGGGATAGCAATAGTCCCGAGTGATTAAGAGAAATCATTTTTTTTCTCAAAAGAAGTATTCCCCTCATCCAACTGAGTTGTGCAAATCTTTAGATCTATAAATGAACAAAAATAATCCACAACAGAAAATAGTTGTTGCCTATTAAGAAAGCAGATCAGGATTAAGCTGTAATATCATCCTACTATAGCTACCACAAATTGATATAGGAGAAGAGAGAAGGTACTTGAATAAAAGTGAAATGCAAAAACGAAGTCATTACCATGCATTCAATCTGTATTAGTCAAACTAGTAGTGAATAATTCTATACAATGCTACACAAAATGTTGCTTGGTAACTAGCAAGACTACCTTGAATTTGACTTAATAGAAAAAAAAGAACAAGATCTCAATGGCAGCAAAAGATCCATGTAGCCAACCCCAAATAGTTGGGACTTACGGTTTTGTTGTTGTTGTTGAATCGAAAAAAAGCAGCAATGAGCTTGTAGCCAAGAGATGCAACACAAGATGCCACATAGACTTTACCTAACTAATTATTATGCAACAGGTGATAGAAACAGTGAGTTTCAATTGGTTACAGAGTCACAGATGCAATGTTTCTTTGGAAGTTATATACATAGGAAAAAAATTGTCTTTTTTTTCTCTATTTCCAAGTTTTCAGTCGGTAACGATGAGTGATCTGAGGAATAGACATGTGATCAGGCATTTTCTTGATGAAAAACAGCAGGGTCTTAGCATGATAACATCAATATTCTAGGTAACGTGCAATGTTTACAGTGACATAGTGCTTCAGAATTCTAGCTTCGACACAAGTATAAATCAGATGAGACATTTCATTTAGTGACACTATCAACAGAAACAAATTTTCAAGAATTACCTCATTTGAAGAATCTGAAAGTGCATTCAACAAGGAGTCAAAGGTATGATTCAAGTATGAGATAACCTGTTCAAGAAAATAATATGAACTTAATGCTGCCAGAGTACAACAGCTTTTACACATCTTGCAAAATACCAGCACAAATATTTATTCTGATGGAATGACAATGTCCAGAAATAGCAAAAGGAATTGTTTTACTAAAAGAATATACAAATAGATAAAAGAAAACAACACAATTGCATTTATTATTGAATGCATATATATACATGGATTAACACTTTTCTAATAAATGAGCGTATTAAAATTTTAGCAAAATTACACATAATCCAGTGTGTACATTTTATTTCATAAAATGTGCAAGTCAATGTTTGATAATTTCTGTTCATGTAATCAAAAACACTTAAGGTAGACACTTTGCATTCACCTTAACATGTGACCAGATCAACATAATCCTCGACCAAAGACCAGCATGTAACATATCCAGTCTAAATTTGTGATCACCAAAGGGACAGGAACCAACAATATATAGATTAACATAACAGTTTAACCATATCGCATTGTCGAGCACACTGCACCATAATCTATGCCCTTCCAATAATTCTGTTTTCTATCTTTTGCACAGCACCATCTCAGAACTATGAGACCATGAGAAACTTTTAACCTGAACAGGCCATTTTCAGCAAGTATTTAGTTTCTGGTGGCATTGGGCCTCAAGACATCCAACCTCCCCTTTTGATCTCATTTTGGCTCCATGTTGTCACAGACTAAACTTTTTTTTGGCTAAACAATACAGGACTCTATCATGGCACACTAGTACAAACAAAGAAGTCAGCCTACTCAAATGATCCGTAAAGGCAAATTTCCTTTGTTGTATGCTAACACAATTTGGCAGACATAGAAAAGGCAATCAAACAATCTGCATGGAAAAGATGGAAATTTAGTAAGGCAAAGTGCCTTAATCACATGCTTACTGCTTGATATGATACAACGAAAAGCCCAAGAGCAGGGAAAAAGAAAATCATTATTCGATAAGTCCATACACATGCAATGTAATCCTCAAAGTTCCCCTCCTAGGTAATTTGCCCATACCACCAAGGGTCCTCAGTGGCTGAAATGGATAATGATAAGTAACCATAAAAACTTCCTACTGTCAGTCCCAGTGCTAGCTTGTGTATGTGAAATTTCTTCACCATAAAAAGGTAAAAATGCTCCTTGTGATGCCATGTGACCGATCTTATACAAATTGTTTCACATATTTACATGATCATTAGGGATTATTGCTACCTAGAAATATAAGACCCGTAAGAATGTGCACTACTATGGGGAATCTCTCCCCTGTTGTTTTGCTTCTAAGCATGGTTTGATGTTTCAGACATGGGAACCATGCCAAATCACGGCAAGATACACGCTGGCACGCATCGCAGAACTTTTATTAAGAATCGACGATACACAGTGTTTGGAGGCATGTGCCACTGACCCGACAAACCATCAGACCAGTACATACCAGTCCAGGCGAAACATAAAATTATGCTTCCAACAATAATACTATCCAACTATAAGCCACATATCATTCAGTACTTATGCTAGTATAAGCATTTGAATAAGAACATATACTTTGTTACCTGTATAGCCAAGATTTAACATAGATTTCAAGAGTTTCTTCTGTAGATTTATATTTCTTAGATTTACTTTTAGTTTTTAAATGATTTCTAGACGGAAATATCCCTTTGGGAAGTAATTTACAAACTATAAATTACTATGGGTGAACCTTGCTGTAACCATAAGACTGGTCTATTCCCAAATCAAAAATTTAACTCGAGGAACCAACCACTATGCAAGCAACATTGAGTGTTTTTATATGTGAGCTTCCTCAAGGTGCAACACAAGCAGGAACCTTGTGCATTGAATGTTTTCTCAGGTCACCGGCAATCCAATCTTAGCCAACTAAATTTCATGGCAATCCCAAATCCCAAGATTGTCCCAAGACCAACTTCGTTGCTCTGAAAATTGCTTGTAGGCATGCCATGATTATGAATAAGAAGTTACAATTAAGTATGAAGGTTTACAGTTTCATGACTGAATTGATTTTGGATAGTTTCTCAACCATATAACCAGAGTAAGTCATTTTTTTGAACAATTATCTTTTTCTATAACATGAAATAATTCTCTACTCAGTACAGCAAATATGATTATGTTAGACCAATTATAATAAGCAGATCCAGTGACTAAGATGCTCATAATTTGTAGATGCAAGTCTTTCCACCCAAAGTAAAACAAAGCAACATAATCTTTTCATCAAAACTACTACACACACAGATGAACAATATCATCAGTCAATTTACCTCACTTCGCTGCCGACCCAAGAGAGCAGAAATCCAGTGCAGTGCTTCGATTCGAGTAGCCTCCCATTCACTAGTTAATTCTCTGAGAAGAAAGGGCCACAACATTGCTTTTATAACTTAGTTCCTTGTTTAATTATGATGATAATTGACAGAAATGTATAACTACATATATTGCATAACAAGCCACATTCATATACACATCCCTCTCTTCACTCGTTTATAGGCACAAGAGGCACACTGAAACATATTCTAGATGCACAAGTAACCTTTAAACCTAGAGGATTCTTTGGTGGCTAAAAAATGCACCTCCTTGCAATCGAGAGGATGGCATCTATATTGAATCCATCAGCTGGGTCAGCTCGAATGGCACGAAGCTCCTCATTGGTTTCACGAGCAACCTATAAATGAAAAGAATGTCAACTCAAGAACATAATTTTTCCTTGAGAAAGTGGTCATATAAACATAGCAAAATAAGAATTATACCTACCACTCTTATCTTCTCCTCCTTGTCAGATATGCAAGGTAAGATGGCTCCTAGGATGTCTGCATAGTAAGGAACAAGCTGCTCTCCACCAAGTTTTACAAATTCATTTATCTGCATTATTAATAAGACACCACTGATTCTAGTAAATAACAAGTATGAAGATGAAGAGAGAAAAGAAAATGGTTATTCTCGAATTAGCATGTGCTTGACTCCAAAAGTTGCATAGGGAACACATCATTAGGCAAGAAACTATGGTGTTAAACAGATTTTATCATTTATAGCAAGACCGTTAAAAAGGTAGAAAAAGTAATTAGCTTTACCCATGTGATAGCTGTCAACCGAGTGAACTCGTCAGAAGAACCTGCCCTCTGTACCAATATTTCAGCCATACGACCATAATCTACATTCTTCATAATAGTAAATCTCAAATTAGAAAAAATAAGATAGCTATAACCATATTACAGACTTCAGCTCTAAGCTGGCAGAAACAAGATATGAACCAAATGAATAGATCACATATACAACTCATACACACCTGTGCACGGTAAAAGTAAATAATAGTAAAAAAATATTGGGACCAATGCGTAAATTATAGTTTAAATATTATAAATACAATGATGAGAGATCTAATATCATTTTAAGAAAAGACTTGGTTGGACTGACTAATCCAGTGGAAGAAGCCGTACTGGAGAATTTTTTATTTCTTGAAGAAACTCAGATAGAGCAGAATCAGCTTGCTGTCGTATTTCATGACTGGAGTCACTTAACATGTTGAACAAACCTGAAAAGAAATAATCATTTCTCTAAGAAACCACCACAATCCAAACAATAATTGTTAACTTCTTTTCTTTTTTCAGATATATTACCATCAAGAAAATCTGGAAGGAAGCCAAGCATATCAATATCTGGAACACTATCTAATACAGTGATCCACCCAACCAAGAACTGCCGCACATAAGGGTTGAGTACATTCATGCGCTCCCTTAGAAGTGGTATAAACTCTTCTATGCTTTAGAGAGATTTTGAGAAAAAAAAAAGTCATGCAAACATATTTCAAACTAAAACATGCAAACATGAAAAAATTATAGCAGATAAGCCCAAGTGATGCACCTGAATTGATCACTCTCAGTCACAATATCCTGGTCAATGCAATAAAATCATTAAACAGCTATAAACCTAAATTTCAACAAAAAAAACATCAGATTCAAATCTTACCTTTATTAGCCGGTCTAATAGATGAGCAGCACTCTGCACGTTGGGATCTGAATCTGCTGAAAGCTTACAAAGTGCATCAAATATCTTATTGAAGAAGATGATAAAATCACCTCTTACAACCTACGCAAAACAAAGACAACATGCCTTAACTAGTCCATCAGCGGAAGATAAATAAACGCCACATGTGCTAGACTCGTCATGTCAAAGACAATGCACTCCTGCATACCTTTGCAATGTTATACAGTGCTTCACAAGCATAATATCGAACTCTGCTGTCTTGGTCGGCAAAAGAATTAAGTACAGGTGGTACAATTTGCTGAAAATCAGGCCCAGTATAAGAATGTTTTAGCTAAAAGTATGTGCCTTAGAAAAAGTAAAAGAAAAAATCAAATCAATTTGTCTGCTCCAGCGTAATTAAAATTAAAAAGAATCAGAAACTGAAGAACTGGATAGCCATATTATTACATTTCAAACAAGAAATCTATCAATGATAAACTCACCAACCAAGCTTTTTACCATGACTAAGGGGTCAGAAACAGAGCATAATTTTAAAATCTAGAGACCTCCATTGTTGACCTATGTTAACTCTCCAGACGTGGTGTTCATTACCTAGCTAAGGCAAATATAGGGAAGAGTAAACTATTTAAAGCCTAAAGGCTAGAAAAAAATGTGAAAATACCAAGCAATTGCTTCTACTATTAAAGTTTGTACAACAAGAAAGCAACCCTCCAAAATTCCGCTAAAACCTTTGGAAAACCTCAGAAGAAATGATAATATAAAGCTTCCTTAAATAGAATAAGAATTATCTTAGTTTGCCAGTGACACAACAGAAGACAACCCTTGTACTACAAGGGCAGTGGCACAATAGATGCTTTGATGTGTTCACTTATTCAATTCATGTTGTGTTTGCTTTCTTTCCAGAAATGTTATGTAATACAATCCATCTTTAAAATGACATTGAATCTTAGGTCTGCTATAAATAGTTAATTATTTTGTGCTATCTTCTGAGCATAAAGATATTTTTTCTATGAAAGAATTGACTGAACAGTAAGCTAAAAACATCTAAAACAAAGTTTGTCATGCCTAATATGTGCCACAAAACTTCATTTGTAAATTTATCGCTATAAGTCTGGAACTGCAGATGAATATCATTGCAACATGTGCAAGTTGGTAAGCAAACACATGCATAGTCAGCCTTTTCCCCATATAGATCGAAATATCTCATGGCACAAGCAAATATCATCATGGCAATGATGGTGCAATAATGACAATTTTGTTATTATTGCAACTAGGCACTTAAATCAACATGTATAAAGAATTCTCCCCCGTAACATCATAAAACAAAAGTAAAATCTTTTGAGTTTCTAACCTCCAGATGCTGAGCAGCTTCTGCTGCCAACCCGACAGTTGCCGCTGCCAGTCCTATCAACCCACCCTGCATGCACAATAGCATATGATACTCTTGGCAGAAGAATCAATAAGCAAACTTCTCAACTCTGAAACAAAGATGGTCGTTAGGAACACCAACAATGTTCTAACTTGTAAAAAGTACATCATGAACGGACCTTCCTCTGGTTCGCTTGCGGGGAATAAGCAAATTCTGTGGTTAACAGGTTAATAACGGCCGAAACCTTCTCATGCTCCCCGGCTAGAGCGAGTTGCTTCACGATCCCTTCAATCTGCGTTATCATGACATTTTAATTCAACCAATGACATCATTCACAAACAATCAACAATCAACCCTCCCCTCTGCCCCCTCCACCCCGACCCAATTTATTTTCTTTAAAATAAAGGGATCGGAACAGAATACCTCGAGGGCGGCATTCTTCCGCTTCTCGTAGAGCTTGTCAGCAAGGTTCCGGAGGACGGAGGCGGGGATCAAAGACAAGGCGTCGGCCATGTCTCAAAGGTGCATCCGCCGGAGATCTCGACGAGTCGATCAAGAACCGGGGCAGGTAGCCGTTTCCTGACCTTCTCCTCCACGAATCAGAGCATCGCCGATGGGAATCACCTCGGATCGAATCGGACCCGAAACCTCGATGGAGGAATCAAGAAAACCCTAACCCTAATTATACAAACAAGGGTTCCCGGAGAACAGGTGACGAGACGCAGAGAAAGAAAGAAAGGAGGAAGACTTTCTAATTTATCTCGTTTTAACGACATTTTTCTCTTTTTGTTTTGCATAAACGTTCACAAGCTGTTCCAAAATTATAATAAAGCCCCTATCGCCTCTTAATCGGAATCCGAGTTTGGTGAAATGAACGGTTGATGGTGGGCGGAGAAACGAGGCGAGGATCGAATCGTAAAAGACCTTTTCAAAGAGGAGTCCCCTTTGGATCTGTTGCCCGATGACCCAACGCAAATGATTTCTGTTTTCAGGAAACGCTCAATTTATATGCCTAATATATTTAATTAAAAATAAAAAAGGGATGAATCTCCCGAAGAAATCTTTTAACATTGAGTTTTTTTTTCCATAGAGAGCCTCACGTTCGAAAAATTAGCACAAGTGCCTTTTTAATGACCATGACCCTCATTGATTTGTCCTCCCTTGATTACGTACGTATGCGATAGAGGCCACTTCCCCCCTTCCCTCCTCTCTCTCTCTCTCTCTCGCTCTCTCGTCGGCGCCTCAACGCACGATCTGGTAGCCACAAAGAGAGCTGATAGCCAGGCAATTAGGTACAATTAGGGGCTAAGGCTACGACGAGAATTTTTTTAAATTAAATTTTAAAAAAATATTCTTTTTTTTAAATCACCCAATAAAAAGTACTTCCGGCAAACATTCTAATGTCACACATATCCCCCAAAGGTCAGTCAGAAAAAGCAGGTATATAAGGAGTAAAAAAAATCAACCACATTCCTCAAATATACCAATTCAATAAGTTGTCCGTCACAAGAAATAATATGACAAATCAACAGATTATTATCTTTTTAAGAATTATATATATCCGATTTGTTTAGACCAAATTAGAAGACTCGCTATTTGGATTTGAGATATGTAAAGAAATAGGCACCCGAATCTGGTCTCGTTAGGAGTGGGATTAAATACCTGCTACTTGACCAAATCAGATTAAAAATGCAATCGTCGGGTTTAGGATGGTTACAGAAATAGATAATTTTCGTGGTTTTGGAATATACACCGGATAAATAGTAGGATTTATTTTTTGGTAGGATGAAATTTATGGGTAATTATGTCTAATCCAATATAACTGTTACTGAAAAAAAATATATCTAATTTCTAATAATTATCTGTTAAAAGACCAGCACAAAATCTTCTCATTCACCGTCAACCTCCTCACGGTCGCGCTTGATTGATGCCTTCTGATACCTCAACCTCTCAATCTCCATCTCCAGGAAATCCAAGGTTGTGTCCGTGACATGGTTCGGGGAGCACCCCGCCGCCAGCATCTTCCTCAAGAACTTGTAGGCTTCCTTCACCTTCCCTGCCTTGGCGTGCACCTCGATCAAAGTATTAAACGTCACAACGTCCGGATTAATGCCGCTCCCGACCATTTGCTCGAACAGCTTGTTTGCTTCATCCAGTCTCCCGGTCCTTCCCAGTGAGTGGATCAAAGTGTTGTACATCACGATGTCGAGGTATCCGCCCTTGCTCGACAGCTGATCGAGAACCGCGCTCGCGAGCTCTGCCTTCCCCATCTTCCCCAACCCCTGGACTATCAGGTTGTAGGTTGCGATGTCGGCGGGACAGTTTCTGTCTCCCATATCCTGAAGAATCCCCCATGCGTCCGCCAAATACCCCTTCTTGACGAAGGAACTCAACAGGGAGTTGTAGGTGTAACTCATGGGTTCCCTGCCCAGTGTTGTAAATATCTCGAACAGCTTACAGGCTACACTTAGCTTCCCTTTCGCTAGAAATATCGAAAGGTACGTGTTAACCATGTCGATATCGAAGGATACACCCCTCTTCTCCTGCACCCGGAGGCCTCTGAAGTCGGTCAGCAGTCGGGAATTGGTGCCAAAGGAATCGGATTTGTCTGCTAGCTTATCCAAGTATGGTGTCAAAGACCACTCGTCTTTTGATTCGGCATCAGAATTGGCATCAGCAGTGTCTGTGCTCGGTGATGGCTTGATCCAACTCATGATATCGCTCAGGCTGCCAGCAGACGGGAACATTGCGGTGTAGTCCTTCCGCTTGTCCTGGGGGGCTTTCATCAGGGACTCCACGCTCGCCTTCCATCGGAGCACGTTCGGCAACATGGCCGTGTCCCTGACGTACTTCAGGAGCTGCTCTGACGAGTCACATCTCCCGCTTTTGAGCAGCCCGATGAGTACAGATGTAATTGTGACCAGATCGACCACCAACCCTCTTTCTTCCGTCTCCTTCACCAGCTCGAGCGCCTCCACCACCCGGCCCTCCTTGCACAAATGCTGCACGACGATGCTGTAGGTGATGGCGTCCACAAACTGACCTTTCTTCTTCAATTCGGTAAACAAAACGAAACCTGCAGCTTGCCTTCCGTTCTTGAACAATCCATCGATCAAGATGTTGTACGAGCAGCATGAAGCCCGGATGCCGTCAGAGACCATTTTCTCAAATAGCTGGCAGGCTTCGTCCAGCTTCCGGACCTTCATAAGCCCATCGAGCAGAGTATTGTAGACGACGGTGTCGGCGCGCACATTGTTGTACTCCATTTCGTTGAAAACTCCAACAGCTTCGTCGACACGGAAGGCTTTGCAGCAACCATAGATCAGCGTGTGGTACATGAACTTATCCGGCTCCAGCCCAGATTCCTTGATCTCCTTGTAGACGATCAATGCGTCGGCAATCTTCCCGGCGACGCAGAGAGCTCCGACGACTGAATTGTAGGTACAGAGATTGGGAACAACTCGGGGTCCCTTCGACTTCAACTCCTTGAAGAGGCTAAGAGCAACACCCAACTGGCCCCAGGATCCAAACGCATGAATACAAATGTTGTAGGTCCAGGTATCGAAAAGAAAGCCCCTTTGGGACAATTCATCAAACAGCGAGCGGAACTCATCCCTCCTGTCGGCCTTCCTGAGAGCGGCGAGCAATTGGTTGCAGGAGAGGGGGTCAGGGAGGGCGGAGGCACCAAGAAGCTTACGGAACAGGACAAGGGCGAGGGGGAGCTGCGACTTCTCGAGGAGGGCGAGGACGATGGAGGTGTAGGTCCGAGGGGTGAGAAGCCCCGCCGCGGCGCCGGAGCCGGCAAGCTCCTCGGCGTCATCGAGGGCGGCAATGGCGGAGTCGAAACGGCCGGAGCGGATGAATGCGTCGAGAACGGATCGGAAGGTGGGAGGGTCGACGGCGGCCGGGGAGGAGGAGAGGGCCTGGCGGAGGAGGGGGCGGAGTGGGTCGAGGAGGGGGGGTCGGGAACGGGTGAGGGAGCGGAGAAGAGCGGAAAAGGCGGCGGGGGAGGGAGAATAGCGGCCGGAGGAGGTTGCCCAGCGGAAGAAGGAGAGCTTGGAGGCGGCGGGAAGGGAGGGACGGCGGAGGACGTGGAGGGCCGCGGCTTCGTGCAAGGGCCCGTCGAGAGCCGGAGCCGCAGGGGGCGACCGGGAGAAGGATTTAGAGAGGGCGGCGGCTAAGAGGAGGTCGCCAAGCTCAGAGGCGGGCGGCGAAGGGGTTTGGGTCGAAAACAAGGCTCGTCTTCCTCCTCCATGTCGCATCGAACGAGAGCGGAAAGCAAACCATCAAGCAAGTCGACGCCAAATAGCGGCGACTTGAATCCCCTGCACGACATCTCAAGTAAGCGAACCAAGCTCAAAATCCATGTTGAGTTCAGATCCTCCAGTGAATGAACCAAGCTTTCAAACCAGGTTAGGTTCAGGTCCTACGGGACTTGTGCTACCAAGTTATATAGCTTGAGTTCTTTGACTTTGGGGATCATCATCGCTTATCGAGTCTTTGACTTTGGGGATCATCATCAATAACTTTAAACACAAGAAGCTGATATAACTCATCAATGAAACAGAAATAATTTCTCCGTTAGCAAAATTATATAAATTCTTGATTAAATCAGGTTTGTTCCATCTTTGTCTTGGATTATTTGCATATGGCTAGTTTTCACTTCGTGATTACTACTTTATCACTAATATGACTATTATTTTTTAATTAATTTAGACTCGACGTATAAAATTTAATCAATCCAAATATATCTTTAGTACCTCAATCAAACACTATATAAAATTATTTTTCCGTAATATATTTTCATTCTAATCAAACTAAAGTTAACGGACACTCGTACTGTTCACAAGTTGATGAGCGTTGACTTTAATCCTCGTTGGTGTCGAGTCAAGTCCACCTTCCTACAATGTTTTGTATTTTGGTATGAATGAATTGAAATGGGTACAAACATTGTCTTATATATGATACAAATTTTTTCATATTCGGATTACATTACCTTACGAAAAATCTTTTTTTTTTCTTCTTCCAGCTATGGCAACACTTCAAAAAAAAAGATCGAATTAACTTCATCATCTTTAGTTGATAATGAAATATCAATTTTATTTTCTCTTGGTTTATACTGTCCATTCTACATCAGGAAATATAAAATACACTCGTAAAAAAAGCAAATGCTAAAAATTAAAACTATATATATATATATATATTTTTGGTGTATATATTCATCCTTTGTCATGGAATAAAAAGCAAAAAAATCTAACATAATTAGACATATCCAAAATGAAAAGAAGAGAGATATCATCATATTCGGATGATAATTGATTACCGACAAAGTCAAATCTTGTTGAGAAAGAACAATTGACCATGTCAACGAGAACTTGCACATGCTTAGTCATGGTTTCTCTCTCTTCTCGGCTTCGACACTAGCAGTCGATGACCTTGGAACAGGAGCATCCGAGTTTATGTGATACGAAGAAATATTTATGCAGATTGAACATATGGAGGAACTCTCCGTCAGTCTCTTCTCCTGACTCCTGAGCTGTTGTCATCTTCGATCATCGTCCAGGCTTCCTGAGCTGGTAAGCTTTTCTTGCAGCCATGAACTGCAGGGATGATAGATAACCGGAAAGCTAAGCTGCAATTCTGACTTCACGCACATGAAACATACTAATAGACTCTCCATCAGGCCACCTTCTCGTCTTCTGTACTGTCACCTTCAACTTTCCTGGGGTTGACGCCGGCCAAGAACTCCTCCAAGACATGATCAACCATCTCCTGAGGGATTGAAACCGGAGCGCTACACCTGACTTTGACCTCTGCAGTGCATCCGTCGTCATCGTTGTGGGTGGCCATCTGGTCCACGAAATCACAGGCCCACACGCCCAAGGATGGTGGAGGTCGGCATGGATGAGCAACTCCAAGTTCGAGTGGACGCAGCTGGTTTCGGAAAGAGACCGGCGAGATAAGAACACGCACGCTGTGGAGCTTCTCCATGTGTTATCCATATGGAACATGTGGATCCCCGCCTTTTTCCCTTTATCCGACTCCATGTTTCACCAGTCCTTTAAGAAACGAAAGCCATGTCGTTCATCATCTGATCAAGAAGGGAATCTACTTTCCCATGTCATCGTCATTTCCTGTAGCTTACTTAAACCCCTACAAACTAGAACGATAAATCCAAGAAACAGTGTGATGATCCATTTGAGACCATTCAAAGTACGGCCAACTGTGGCTTCCAATCCGCCCTCGACATTAACTGCAAGAAGCCTGCATGCAGCAACGAATGAAGCGAATGCAAAGCCATAGATTGGTACCAAGAAGGCTTCCCCCAATCATGCTCGCATGTCGCTGTGCAACAGTCCATCCCCATCCCCATCTCAAACCCACAATCCATCTTCTTCCCCAATGCACGATTTGATTCTTTCTACTCATTGGGAGTGCCAAAATAAGACTGGGAAATCCCCCCGAAGATTCCCACATCCCCATAATTCTAAGACACCTGGGGCTGTCCTATTGGTCTACTTTCCTCTGCAGCACACCCTCTCCTAAACAATTCTTTTTCTTACATTACTTCTCCATCCATTGGTGTACTCCATAGTGGGACCCATGTAGTGTAATTGCCTCCTCCAATAAAAACTCAGGTATAAAGGGAAACGACAAACGAGTGGGATAAGTTTTCCCCGAACCTTCTCCCTCTGTTCTTAGAGACTATAAATAAATAACTCTCCTTAGAAAAGCGAAAGAATCCCAAAAAGTACCGTCTAAATTGTGGCCATCTCTCCTCTCTCCCTCCCTCTCTCTCTTTCTCTCTCGCGGAGTGATCTTTGGATCGAGGTAGGGCGACGGACTTGGTTGAGAGAGGCGTGATCCGGAGCTCCCAAGTGTTGGTTCTTCCTGATCCCGCGGTGGATCCGATCGTAGCGGGGTCAGATTGCGGCGAAGGGGCTTCCCGTTGACTTCGCCGCACTGCTGCCGCGTGGAGGTTGCGGCGGATCCGGGGAATTGGATCTTGCTATTCTTCGAATTGGAGATGTCATGGATGGAAGCTAGATAGGAACGCCGTTAGTGTATCGGTGGGAGGAGGAAAAGAAGCCGTTTGGGGGTGGGATTTGGTAAAATCTCTGGGAAGTGGTCGGTGGATTGGGGGGGAGTGCGAAGGTTTGGGAATCGACGGTGCGGAAGATGAGCGTGGGAAGCAGCTACGCGAGCTCCAGGTTGGAGAATAATAGGATGCCGGATAAGTTCCCGGTGGGGATGAAGGTTCTCTTGGTGGATGACGACTTGACCTGCTTGGCGGTGGTGAAGCGCATGCTTCTTCACTGCCAGTATGATGGTAAGATTTTCTTTGCATTCTTGTGTGTGCCTGAAATTTTTGCTCCTTTCAAACTTGTACTGGGTTTTGTTGGTCCTTATAATTATTGAAATCTCAGGTATTAGTTATGTTATGTTCCTTAAACATTTTGATCTTTTTAATGTTTTTCATCTTTCCTTGCTGGTAGCAGATGATAATATGATTGTGGGTGCTGTGGTAATCTTTTTAAATTTAGTTTGTCAGGAACTAAAAGGTTAGGTTTTGATCTGTAGGTTGGGAAGACATGAAGATTGATGTTAATAATGTAAATTTTTTGCCTTCTCCTAAGATTTCTTAAGAGGAAGTTGTACTTTATGGGCCAGACTCATCTTACTGAAATTTGTACTCGGAGAATGATTTGGAGAGTTTATGCATTCCGATTTCTAGAACTTCTAAGGAAATTTTGATCTCTAAAATATGAGGTGCTCTGGAACATTTAAGACAAACCAAAATAATTTCACAGTTGTCAGTTTTGCTTTCAGCTTATCACAAGCTCTTCCTAATCCATAGGAACATTTAATTTTTTTTAACATGATAAGTGCTGTCAGCATGGTTCATCATGCATTGTGGTGATACTGGTGTGCCGTGAGAATACGTAAAAAAAGAAAATATACTTAAGATCTTAGTGTTTCAGTGTGACTGTCTTTCTCTCTGGCAGTTAGTCTTCACTGTCACTTGAGCGAAATGGAGGTTCGGTCATCAGAGAAATTGGAGAGGTCAAGGTGCCACTCTGTCAAAGTAGGGTAGGGTTTTGCTTTCACAGAAACACTTGATGAATAAAGGTGGAAATCCCTTTTAATTTCATTTTACAGTATTCCCGTTAATTCACAAATCACAGATTTCTCCACACTGGATCAAGTTCATAGCTTTTCCTTCAACTTCTCATCCTTTCTTTTGGACCGTAAACAGCTTTGCGAGCAGACCTCAGCTATCCTGTTTTTACCCATCTATTTATCTCAAACATATTTGTGTTCATTTAATTAAATTCTCCCTGGCCGCAACTTGTGCCTTATTAATGATAGAAAATACTCCAATATTTTAGATGTCAAAGGCAACCTCAGATTCTCACTCCTTGCCCTGCATGCATGCATCCTCATAACTGTTTATCTCATGTTGTTCAAGTAAAACTTAAAACAATTATAATAAAGAAAAAAACTGGTGCATTTTCTTTGACAAATAAAAATGAGCCGATACATATGTGTTTTAATCCCAAGTGAACTGCCCGAAACATGATTTCTCACAACTTATGTTGAGTTTCCTTGCTTGTTTCCTTTGGTTCCTTACCTGCTTGCAATCCTGCAATTAGACTGTGTAATATAATATATTAGTCCAATTTTGAAAGTAATATGACAACACATTCCATGTATGGCATTGTCATTTTAAAATATGTTGTCTGTAACATCTTTCTTGTGGTCGTGCATTTTAGTCTAAAAATGCATTTTCCATTTGAAAAAAACACTTCTATACGGACAATTCTGCCAAGTGGTATCTTTTTTTTTTTTGGTTGCATCAAAGATTAATCTTAACACCTAGAGGTATGCCAAATAAAAAGATGTCATATTAAATTATAGTCAACCTGCTTTTCTCTCTTTCATAGTTTCCAAATCTTCAGAATGACTATGGACTTCTTTACTCTTGTAGTTACAACTTGTTCCGAGGCTAAAAGAGCTTTGTCTCTTCTAAGGGAGAACAAGGGTGCTTTTGATATGATAATCAGCGATGTTCATATGCCTGATATGGATGGGTTCAAGCTGCTCGAATTAGTTGGTCTCGAAATGGATCTACCTGTCATCAGTAAGTACATTTCTTCTCTAAATTTACTACATTCAACTAACCTATTCCAGGGATATTTATGTTATTTTATGCATTAATTTTTTTTCAGTGATGTCTGGTGATACTAGATTTAATGTTGTCATGAAAGGAGTAAGTCACGGGGCCTGTGATTTCCTATCTAAGCCTGTACGCATGGAAGAGCTACAGAACATATGGCAGCATGTTGTTAGAAGAAAGTGGCTTGATAGTAAAGAAATTGAACATTCGGGTAGTGTGGAGGAATCTGACCATAATAGACAAGTTAATGATGATTCTGAATATGATTCCACATTGAATGATGGAACTGATGGTTCATGGAAATATCAGAAAAAGAAAAGAGATGCTAAAGAAGAAGATGATGGTGATTTAGACAATGTGGACCCTTCTTCATCAAAGAAACCACGTGTGGTGTGGTCGGTTGAACTCCATCAGCAGTTTGTCAATGCTGTGAACCAACTTGGAATCGACAGTATGAACTTTTCACGACTCTTATATGTTTAGTCTGACAGCAACAGTCTAACTGTCAAGTTAAATGGTTGACAATACAAATTTTGATGCATTGTTAATTATACGTAAGCTTTTCTTTATATATTTAAAACAGCACTTCAAATAGTACTGAAAAATCTTGCTGGATTTTGCAGAGGCTGTGCCGAAGAGAATCTTAGAATTAATGAATGTTCCTGGTTTGACCAGAGAAAATGTTGCTAGCCATTTGCAGGTTTGACTTTGAGCTACATATGAACTTTATTTTAATGTTAAAATTGCAACTATACGTTCAATTTTGTGCATCTGAATATTGGAATATGTCATACACTCCCCCCTTTTCTCTCGCCAGTTTTCCAGATGTTCCTCTTTAATTGTATAATATTTACTGTTTTGCATTAAAGATGACCTTTCAAAATAACTAATTTTCCATATACATACTTGTGAAATATCTGTTTGCACACTTCCATTTTGCACCTTTTCTCAAATATCTCTCTCCTGTGGCACAATAACTGAGAATGGATTTAGGTATCAACTGTCCACAGGCCTTCTTACTCCAAGCAGGCAAACATATCGTTTTTCTTATTGGAGATTGGCTGGTGAATCATTCTCTCTTGGTTCTTCTTCTTCTCTCTTTTCTATTTGTTTTATGTCTAGTGAACCTTTAATCGTTCTATGTAATTTCACTGTGTAGTGGCCATTCAGCCCAATATGTACCAGTTGGATCAGACAAAGTTGTACTAGCATGCTGTACAATAAATGGTCTACTGATTGGATATGCATGCCACAGTACTTGCACCATACTACTGGCTTGACGAAGTTCCCTATCAGCGTCGACCAGTTATCTGCCTCTATGTACTACATCTACCTATCTCTGATAAACCAGTGCATTTCAGTCCAGCCTGTTCATCTTAACCAGTCCTCCAAAGCTTGATCCTTGTTCACTCCAACAGCTAGTTACCCACTACCTTAAATTATGTCCTAGACAGTTCCTACATAACAATTGTCATGGACTTGCAATAGCTTTGATACATTGATCCATCCATACCAACTGTATAATTGCCTTATGACATACCAAATCATGTTTACTAGTATGACTTCGGGGTTTCTTGAAATTAGTAGGGACTTGAACTTAAGATCCTAAATCATAGAGCTATCAAAATAATAATGGACACATGGATTGAGGATAAAGTTTGATAAACAGTTGTGGAGAACAATAATAACAACAAAGCCGTAAGTCTCAACTATTTTGGGTTGATTATATGAATCTTTTGTCGTCTTTAGATTTGTAAAATGCTATATGTTTAGTTAAGTTCAGAGCAAGGTTCTCCGTTTCGATCTGTATCGTCCGGTACGGGTGGTATGTACCGGTCCGACAAGATACTGGTACATAGACCGCCCGCTACCGGGCAGTACCATCAAAAACGATCGTCGGCGGTCAATTTCGATTGTTGGCGATCGATTTCGACCGTCGGTGGTCGATTAAGGGAGAAAGAAGAAGAGGGAGAAAAGAGAGAGATACATGCTCTTCCTCGGTTCCCTACGCGATCTGTCGCCCACGGGCGATTCTTCACCGACGGGCTTCTTTCTCCACTCGGGGAGACGAGGCGAGACGGGAGAAGGGAACTCCCTATGTGGGAACGAGGTGATGCCTCGTCTCCCCGCACGGGGAGAAGGGGGAACAAGGTGACGCCTCATCTCTCCCATTTTATTTTTTAATATATAATTATATTAATATTATATTATATTATAATATACCGAGTGGTATCCACTGTGTGTACCACTCAGTACCAAATATTGTACCATACCGAGATAAACTCGGTATGCCGGTATGGATTGATATGGCGAATCTTGGTTCAGAGTACTTGGTATTTATTTATAGTTTTTGTTAAAGTCTTCTTAGATCTTCGTTTACCTTTTCTCGTACTACTAACATTAATCATTAGTTACAGAGAACAATAAAAAGAAATGTAACACAAATGATAAGTCACTATTTCAGCAAATAATGAGCACAGTTGAAATGTTTGATATATCAAGCTACAAACAAACTTATCGATGATCAAAGTGCATATTTTAAAAAATCTCAGAGCCAAACAGAAGAATTTACTAGTGGTTACCAGCATATCTAACATAAGCTTAAAATAGAAGTCATATTAAACAACACATTTATATGATATAATCTCAGTGATAGTAAGGTATATATATTGGATATTCTACTTGGACTCCAACATCAACAGTGCCAACCATAGCTTGCATAAAACAATGCTAAGGACTACAACAGGCACTATCCATAGGGATCATATCATATCATAATCTAATGTTATCTGTAGCTATGACATTAATTACATTTGTATCTGATCCTTCACACTAAATCAGCGATTATATCACTAGATGGTGCTATTATGTATTAGTTCAGAAATCAATAGCTGCATTGATGCATTTTACATGTCAGAAGTCAGACAATGGGGTTTAATGCCATTATGAACATAATCACAAATCGTCTTTGTCAATTCAAAACCAATGTTCTTGGAATCCTAATATACTTGATCATCAGAGTGCATTCATTAAATTTATAGGTAAATGTGGCTACAGTTTTTTCGGAAAGATCATCCATATTGTGGTGGCAGCTTTCTACAACAACACCATGTACTTATTTGTTCCTTTTTTTCATGGTAGTTTGATAAATGAGCTAACTGGCAGACATGAAAGCATGTGTGCATTAACTAAGATATACTATCTTGCTTAGGACATAGTAATAGTTGATGTATCAGTATTAGTTAATTGCTTATTATGTAGGAAATGTGATGTGACATTCCTTGTGGAATTTGTGATGATATACAATAACAATTCTGACCTTTTAAAATTTTAAAATATGCAGAAATTCAGACTTTACCTAAAGAGATTAAGTGGAGTGGCTCAACACCACACTGGGCTTAATAATTCATTATGTGGATCTTCTTCAAATGTAAAAGTGGGTCAGTTGGGACGACTTGATTTCCAAACTTTGGCAGTCTCAGGTCAAATTCCTCCACAAACCCTGGCTGCGCTGCAAGATGAGCTATTAGGTTATCCTTCCCATAGCTTTGCTTTGCAGACAACGAACCTGCCAGTACCTCAACAGGCTTCAGTGCAAGGAACTAATTGTGTTACTTTTGAATGTGGAATAGCATTTGGCCAGCCTTCGCTGAAGGGTCAGGCAGTATCTTCTTTACCAGTTTGGTCCACAAATAACCCTGGGGCTGTGGGCTCTGCTGGCAACCTTGGAAGGTTGAATACTCAGAACAGTGACATGCTGGTGACAATGTTGCAGCAGCCACAGCCCCACACAATGACGTCAGATTCCAATCATGCAATTAAAAAGCAACCATCTTGCCCTGTAGCCCCCAGAAAATCATCAAGCAATTTTCAGGTTCAGGGGAATCCTATGCTTTTAAATCAGGACTTTGTAGTCCCCTCTCAGTCTTCAACTAATTATCCAGGGGGGAATACTGTTGTTCCGGTGATCCGGGATTCTGTTGTAGTTACTTCTCAATCATCCACCAGCTTGAAGACAGGGAATAATCATTTTATTACAAATCATAGATCAACAATATTTCCCTCTCAGTCATTGACTGGATTTTCACTAGGGAATGATACTGGGCTCCTAAATCAAGTCTCTATATTACCCCCTTCTCAAACATCAAACAGTTTTCAGGCAGGGACCAAATCTTTTCATATTAACCAGAACTCCATGGTAGTTCCATCTCAGCTGTCAAGCACCCTGCAGACAGAGAAAAACATTATGCCTGTCGATGTGAATTACAATCCATTGCCAACTCAATCAGATATTATGCCATCCAGCATGGGACAAGCCTTAGATGGAGTTTTTGAGAATTTAGCTGCTGTAGATAGCTATTCGGTTCCTATATCAATGGTTCCAGAAGCTTTATCAAGCACAGGTAGCAGCACAAGTTGGCAGTTGCATCGCCCTGATGTTGTTATAGGTCGGCCTAATGGGTCACCTTGTCTTGTGCCTAACTCTTGCAACATTCAAGCCACTGATACACGATTGGGGAAATTTCCTGAAAAAGGACAAGGTAGAAGTCTTGGTTTTGTTGGTAAAGGTACTTGCCTTCCAAGCCGTTTTGCTGTGGATGATATTGAGTCCCCAACTAATGACTTGACTAATACTGGTACTTATACTGGTGACGATGGATATCTTGTAAATCAAGATATTTTTGGAATTAATGGGGCATTTCAAAGTGGACATTGTGCTACCACAAGTTTCAAATGATCTCATGAATATTTCAGTAAGTAAAACTTGAATTTTTTTATGCGCATTATTTAATATTTGATAAGGTTATCTTCATAGCTCCATCTCACAATGTTCATTTTATTTATTATCTTAATCTGACCTTAAAGGATCCATTTGGTCTGCTTATATGATAAAAAGACACAAAAATATATCGTCATTCTCAATATGTAAAGTTTGATTTCTCTAGTATGAGTAAGATATGCATTCTTACTAGTCTATATAAACAGCCTGAGGAGCTTCTTTGGTTAGTTACATTATGTCAGAGGTTCATTTGTTTTGATACATAACTAATTTTTGTATCATCTTGTGGTTAACTGATCCATGTACCCTATTTGTTTATATTGCAGGTCTCATATTAAGGTAACCAGAGATTTTCTCCACACTGTGGATTAATAGGTTTATCATGTTTGATAGTCATCATAGATGCATTTGACATAAAATCTAAGTTAAATACTTTCCAGCTTCAATAGACCAAAAGTTGCCATTTAATCAAACAGAACCCAGGACAACTCTAGCTTAATTAAAAGAAACATTGCCTATTACTGATCAGGGCAGCCAACCAGGCAGGACTGTCATTCTAAAGGAGGGTTTTCATTGTTAGCTGAAAAAGTTAGCAGTAAAAGAAAAGGCAAGGTCCCGGTAAAGAACTTGTTTAGCTTATTAAGATCTTGGTCTCGAATCTCACCCTCGCCACTTACCTTTTGCAATATGTGTGGGTGCCTATATATATATATATATATATATATATATATATATATATCACCAAATAAGTTTATTAGCTGCATATATCCTTTGGGTCCTGAACATTGCATGCTTTTCTTGATTTTTATGCATATTTTTTGTAGAAATTGTAATGCCATTGCTACAATTAATTGTTTGTAGAGTTGTAAAACCGTATATGTGTCTGAACTTTTTCCAGTGTTGTTGGAACCAGGATTGCTGATATTAGTGGCTAGAAAGGAACTGTTGCTCCTAATTTATCTCTCAACTGGAATAAAATGGATATAATAACCATTAGATGAAATTGTTATTTTTTTAGAGTTTCTATTTACTGCAGAGGGACCTGACTTCAATTCCAAGTAGTTTATGGATTGATTTATAGATTTAACATGCAACTATAAATTTAACGACACATGTATGTGTTTGGACATTCATCATATGTATGGGCCAAGCTGTTTTAGGTATCCCTATGTATGTTTGCCACTCTTGTTGGTTTCAAAGCACCTCCAAATTTTAGTTCGAGATACCGTGAAGGCATGTCATTTCCCGTTTGAAGCAGGCTATATGCAATTAGAGCCTTTATAAGAGAAAATGGGTTGACCATTGTAATTAGTTAGATGATCATAAACATCTGTATTGTTGGCCTTTCATATAAATTTATTTCATAAACTTAGATTCTGGTTATGCATTTTGTGCTCTATATGAAAGAGGTTTTGCATTTTAGGACCTTTTAACTGGTTACTCTGTCTTGTAGATTATGGGTAGGCTGGATGACTCACTGATCCTAAGCAGCGTATCTTCTCAACAGACAGGATCTCCAATTGAGTCGAGACAACTCTCATGGACTTCATCTTTCACCATCTCCCAAAGTACTTCTAAGTTATGAAGGTGGTCCACCAGCAATGTAGTTATGACAAGTGATTGGATGCTGAGAAAACACCTTTCATTGTATCTTTGTGGTTGTGGATCGAGGAAAAAAGGCCCTCTCATCTTGTCAGTTTGATACAATAATTTTAATTTTCTTTTCCTCTTTTTTTTAATTACATCAGTGGAAGCATGGGAGACTAAGGTTCATTGGTTTTCTTTAGTCCTTGGATGCAAAATTTGTCCATATATTTCTTCGATATTTTTTTTCGCCTGTTATGCCACCGCAAGAACAAGTTTGCAAATGATGTTCTGTAAGCAAATTTTTATGTAGTTGGATGCCATCATTCTCCCTCCCACATGGCCATCATTCTCCCTTTTCCTTGGATAGTGTGTTATAAAATAAAGTATGCTATAAGTGATTGCACATATCTAGGTTGGATAATACTGGTACTGCCAAGCCATGAATTCTTCTCTCAGCAGATATGGTGTTAGGTCTCTATTTTGGAGAGTCCTAATTATTTCTAGAATTAATCAATAATAATAAAATTTTACTTAGTTACTTTTTTATTCTATAAAAAAGTATGATTAGAGTTTCTTTTGGGGTTTTAGGGTTTTCTGATTGTCGTTCCTTTTACTGGATTAGTCGATTAGGGTTTATGGACATGACTTGTGTAGTCACTTAGGTGGTCGTCTCTTTTATTAAGGCAGGACGGTTATAGGAGGGGCAAAATGAGAAATTCACTTAGGAAACACCTCATAGGGCTAGGGTTTTAAGTATTATATAAGCTTGTAGTCTCCAACTCTTTTTAAATAAGCAAAAATCATCTTATTTTCAGTCTTGTGCTGAGTTTTAGGAAGGAGGAACCTATAGGGCTAGTGTTCTAAGGGTTGATCACCCTCAAAGATCAAATTCTATAGAGCTCCTTCGAAGGTTCTATCATCTGATATCAAAGGCGCGTTCATGTTGCCACTATTGCCATCTCTGCTGCCTCCACCCTTCCAACCAATTCTCATAATTGCTACAACACACACCTCCATCTTCTACCCTAAGTCGCAGATCAAATCAATCTACTGCTACCCCCTGTGTTAAATTGAAGATCTGAAAAAATTTCACTACCCATGCCTATTCACTACTGCAAAACCTTTTAACTTACACGTTGAAGAAGTTTTTTCATATTTTCTTCGTTGCAAAATTCTATCAACGCAAACATGATCATCATTGCGAAGGAGAAATGCTGCAAAAATTTTCAACTACATTATTGTTTCTTGAAACCAGTTTATTGCTCATCTATTTTGGATAAAACCGGTTTAGCCTTCATCTAAGATTGATCTATGAAAAAAATCTGTTTTGAAACCGGTCTTATTGTGCTACAATTCTTTGTTGCATATTGCTAGATCTTTACGACGAAGAATCTACCTTTTATCTTTACATCAATTTTTCTACCATTACGTCGTCAAAATTTTATCGATCTTAATTGTTGATATTACCCACATTTGAACCAAGGTTTTGCTGTTAAAATTCTACATATCATCCTCAGATTTCCTCTGAAATTTACATCAAGAATTAGTTGTTTCTCTGACGTAAATTTTGTTCGACAGGATAGCATGTACATAGCATCTTCTTCGTTGAATTCCATCAAATTTCGTTGCTATCTTTTTTGATTTCTTAGACTCTCTCCTTCTCATCTTCAATCCCTGCCATCATAGCCCAAATTTCTCAATTTTTTGCTAGAATTTTCATTGAGAAACTATTGTTTCTTTTATGATAATTCTGCTTCTGCAAGGCAGCATATACTGTAGTGAACTTCATCGAATTCTATAAAACCTTCACTGTCATCTACCTCAGATCTAAAATCTCTTTTCCTAACCTTTATTCACTTCCATCTAAGCCCTAAAATCCTACCAAATCATAGCTAAAACTCCACAAAATTGTAGCTGCAAATTGCACCCAAAAGAGCCACAAAAAGCCCCAAAAATAGCAACAGACTTCGGTCCACCAACCTTTCAGCCACACAACCTCCCTTATCCCTTCAAATGCAGCATGCATCTCTCATTGCACAACGCTGCTAGTAGCGATCTCTCGCTGCCATCCTTCTTGATCATGGCTAGCAACGATCCCTTATGGCACAAATGCTACCAGTAGCGATCCTTTGCTACCAACTATCTTCATCGCAGCTACAGTAATCTCTCACTATCATCTACTTGATCGCGACCAGCTTGATCACTTCTAGTAGTGATCCCTCACTGCATAACGCTACTAGTAGCGATCTTTCACTGCCATCCTCCTTGATTGTAGCCAACAACAATCTCTTGTGACAGAAACACTACTAGCAGCAATCTTCCGTTGCCAACTGCCTTGATCACGGCCAGCATCAAAGTGAACATGACCAGTAGTGGTCTCTCCCTCCATACCACCACTGTCCTCCTCTGTAATAGACGTGCACTCCACTGCCCCGTCTTCCCCCTATTGCAATCACACCCTTGTTGCAACCAACCCCACCTGCAGCCACGAAGTTGCACAGCAACCGACGTCGCTATTGCCATCTTCTTCCTCCACCATTGCTACTACTCTTGGTTGTTATCCTCTATCAACGCAACAACCACTTGGAGACTTCACCACGGTAGCCTCGACAATTTTTTTAGCATCATCACAACAACACTTTCTCATCCTTTTATTGCCATTGTTGTCTTCAACCTGAAGATTGCAACCATACTCTTCAATTGATTTATTTGACAGGTTGGAGATCCTTACGTTATAACATCGGTGGCCTATTCGAAACTAAATTGCAGGCTTTCGATAGACGCATGGATGCGCTAGACTACATGCTCTCTTCAAGGAGTTTAGATCGAGCTGATTGTCGAGCCCAAGGAGATCACAATATGGAACAAATTCTGATTGTAAAAAGAACCTATTGGAGATAAGAAGCGAAGTTAAGACATGACAACCTTACACCTCGACGATATCAATCTCCTTTGTACAACTTCAAGAAGGGCACCTCAACCAAGATACTTAGAGCATGAGAACCACATCCTAACCAAAAGCATATAGACCTTTAACACCAATCGATTACAAGAACCTTGAGAAAGAACTAGCGATGATCTATTAAACCTCTACCATCCAAGAGTACCAAACCAGGTTTGAAAGGTTATCTAATCAAACATATGATTGGTCTGAAAAACAAATATTGAGGACCTTCATTGAGGCCTTGAAGCCAAAGATTTGGGAAGAAGTTAAAGCTTAAGGCAGCCATCTCTTTTGCGCGACATTAAGAGGAGCGATTGAACTATGAAACCCAAAGGACTAGGGTCACTCTCCGATCAGTGGCAGCAAAGCTTTCACCTCCTCCTACTGTCAGTCGACCCCCTCAGCTGAAGAAATTAACAAAAGAAGACCCTTATGACGGATCGACAAAGGGCCTATGTGGGTGTTGTGATAAACTATTGAGCCTTGAATAAGATTGTAAAATGGAGAGACCTTTGATGATTGTGGCCACCGAAGAATCCAAACTTGAAGATATGAACTCAAGCCCAAGGAGAAGGATATAATGCTTGGCATTGATTGGTTATCCATGATTGGAGATATTTTTTAGAATTTTTCTAAGCTAACCATAAATTTTTTTAGCAAAGAAAAACAGGTGGTTCTACGAGAGAGCCAAGCAACTACGACCACAACACAACACTTGAAGATGATACCAAAAGAAGAATTTAGTGATTTCTTAATTCAAATTTAAGAGTTTCAAAAGAGATTAAAGATAAAAACTCTCTCCCATTGCTTGCTGAAATTTTGGACATCCCTACCAAACTGAGCTGACTACCTCCTCTGAAGCTGTCAGAACCCCCTATGCTAAACTGGCTGAAACTTCTACCAGCTGATTCTCAGTCAGATTGCTTATCAAAACTTTAGAAGATTGAAGTTAAGAAGGTGGCCTAAGAGATGATAGAGATACAGATTGTTCGGCCGTGCTTATTTCTCACTGCGACACATCCCTACATCCTTTTCTCTAGGGATAAGTTACTTCTGAAGTATTACATTCAGCTAAACCCACGATGTTTGCTGATGTGGCACTTTCGGATCTTAGGTGACTCCCACAACTTTCCCTAGGATTAGACCATGATGCTCAAAGACTTCCTTAGTGATGACCTCCGATCTACAACCCAAGACCGTGAGAAAATTGAGCTCCTCCAATGGCAAAATCAGAGTAAGAGAAGGATCAATTGCAGATCTTAACAAAACATCATCCCTCTCACTACGAGGAAAGATGTCCCACCTTGGCCGAGTGGAACTATAGCCCTGATAACTACGATATTGCCCACACCAAGTCATGACCATATATTTATGATTGAAGCAGACATATCAAGAGTTGGGATCGACGTTACCTTTATGCAAGATGGTAAACTCCTAATTCACATTGAGGCTTCCCCCACACTCCACATAAGGTTTTTAAAGAGGATACTAGTTGCTACCAAATTTAAAATTCGATTGGATACAGGTCCATAGCACAAAAGAGGAGTAAGCCTAGAAGAATTGCAATCAATGCTCATGCCAGATTGAGCTCTCATCATCTTGAATCATACTAGAGGGTAATCACCATTCCAGAAGAAAGATTTACTATTACCAAATACTAACCATATGATAGCACATGCAAAGAATAAATGACCTCCCGACAAACTTCAAAAGGGATTAAAAATTGAAGATCGAGTTTTCTTACACCTCCAGCCTGATCAGTAGGAAACTTGAGCCTCAAGGAAGTGGTCTCCTTATTTCTTTGGACTTTGCAAAATTGGAGATCACATTGGAGCCCTAACCTAGAGATCAGATTCATGCACCATATCAAGATTACAGTTGATCCTCCAAGTATTTCACCTCAAATGAAAATTTAAAAAAGATGACTCGGCCCAAATCCTTCAAACTGACACTCAAGCTGATGAGGAGGCCAAAGTTCAGCTAATGATCGTATGGGATCATAGGATCATGACACATCACAATCCCGCTACTACTACTGAGGCTGGATTGCAGAAGCAGGAAATGTCTATTACATATACCACATATAAGTCTTATGAGGAGCCAAAGACCCGGTTTTCAAAGTTTATGAATCATCAGTCTTGAGGACAAGGCTGATTCAAAGAGAACAAGCTTGTTAGGACTCCAGCAGGTTTGAGTCCTAATCACCCTAGAAATAATCAATAAGAACCTTGTGAGATTGTAATAAAACTTCATCTAGTCATTTCTATCATATAAAGAAGTGTGGCTAGGGTTTATTTTGGGGCCTTAGGGCTTCCTGGCCATCGCTCCTTTTACTGGGCTGGTCGACTAGAGTTTCTAGCTAAAGGGCATGACTTGTGCAGTCACTTAGGTTCCCGCCCCCTTTATTAAGGTAGAGCGACTATAAGAGAGGCAAAAGGAAAATTTTATTTAAGAAATATCCCTTAGGGCTAGGGTTTTGAATCCTATATAAGCTTGTAGCATCTACCTCCTTTCAAATAAGTAAGAATCATCTTATTCAAGTCTTGTACCGAGTTTTAAGAGAGATAAATTCCTATAGTATTTTAAGTATTGATCCTCAAATTTTATATAGTTTTTTATGGCATTGTATCATGTAGTAATTCCTAATGGACCCGTGAACTGCACCAACCTAGCTAATAACCAGGGAAAGAAGCCCTAATGGTAGCTAGCCATTTCAACAAGCTCACAAAACACCAAGTGAAATGAAATCAACCAATGGCGAGGCCATGTTTGCCAATAATAGAAAGGAAATGAATCCCTTCATTTGAGAACGACAAAGCTCAATGAGACATTGAAAAGATGGCACTCAGATTTCGTATTCAAGTCTTTGCTAACAAGAAAACTTCAGTGAATCAGCAATTCAAAATTCCTCATGGTCCAATCTAACCAACAAGCTCAATCGCATGACGCATACAGTTACAACATTTAAGGCACCATATCTGACAACATTTAAGACACCACAGCGGCTGTCAGATATCCAAACCAAAGAGACTAAAAGCCAAGTTTTTTTTTTATCACAGTACGAACAGAAGCATTAACCTCAGGCCCTTAATCGGCTAATGTTCGTGAAGCGCCAAATTTAAGGATCATTCGGTGCACATCCATACGCATGCTCAAACATCCGAAGGACGGGGAGGAAACCATTCAGTGCAGACAAACACCAGACAATTGAATTTAGAAGAGCTCATTAACATATGGGGCCGAAAAATATCGATTCAGCAGTGTTGTGAAACTTTTGAGTTAGCATGGCTCGGTTTCTTCCGAGTGTAAACACGTAGCGATGATTGAAAAGTGTGAGAAGCTCAGAAAAGGTTGGTGGTGTATGCTTAGAGGCTTAGTTCGGGTCATTGATTACCGCTCCAAAACTTATATTAGGCTAATCGAAGGTTTCCGCACAAAGGTCTCATCGAGACGATATGTTCGATGTGATCCCTCTGACGTCCAAGTCAATGTCCTGATCAAAGTGAAATATGGCTACTATATATAAAGAGTATGAGATTTATTTCTCCCCTTTACCTATTCCTAGGGGAGATAGTTATACTTGTCGACCGAGGGTCGATCGTACCTTGACCTTTATTACCGTCGATGTTCTTTGCTGAGCTAGCATACGGTCTCGCATGGTTCCGATGTCCTTGAGCATCAAGCCTGCATCAGACATTACCATGCTCCGCACTCCACGATCATTTTTGTCCAGGTCGAACCTCACTGTGCCAGCTCAGATTTTGCTATGCTGGGTCGAGCTTCCCTGTGCCAGCTTGAACTTTCCTACACCAGGTCGAATTTGGGTTATGAGGTCGGATTTTGCTGTGCTAGGTGGGCTGCCGACGTGGCGCGTTATCTTAAATGCATGACAGGTGACTGGGCCAGCCCAATATCAGTCATATCATTTTTCCCTCTCCGGGTAGCCTTTTTCGGGGTCCTTTAAAGGGGGGTACGAGAAAGGATGTGAGTCTATCGAGTCTAGCACATCAATCTTGAATTAAGGTGGTTGAGCTAGTTGAAGTGTTGTCCCTGGTTGCAACTAAACTGGCCCTAGGTTGCTGCTTCCGGATCGAGACTCCCTGGCTAGCCGATTAACTACGACAAAAACTGCTCAACTGGCCGAGTTACTGGTCTCTACAAGACTGTTTGATTAGCCAAGTTACTGGTCGTTTTGATTAGTCGAGTTCCTGGTCTCGACAATACTATTTGATTGGCCAAGTTACTGGTCTCGACTAGACTATTTGATTAGCCGAGTTACTGGTCTCGGTAAGATTGTTTGATTGGCCGAGTTATTGGTCTTAGCAGGACTGTTTGATTGGCTGAGTTACTAGTCTTGATAAGATTGGTTGATTGGTCGAGTTACTGGTCTTGACAAGATTGTTTGACTGGCCGAGTTACTGGTTCGGCAAGATTATTTGATTGGCCGAGTTACTGGTCTTGGCAAGACTCTTTGACTGGCTGAGCTGCATAGCTCGTGCTCTAAACTGACCGAGTTGTATGGTTTGGGCTTATGCCTTACCCAAGGCATCGCTTGGGCTTTTGAGCGAATGATGTGCTTCCTTTGGGCTCACGACCAGACTATGTTGCATGAGACACTTAGATCGAGCACGGACTGGACTGCATTGCCCAAGACACTCAGATCGGGTACGGACTGGACTGTGTTACTCAAGACACTCAAGTCAAGTATAGACTAGTATATTATGGTCGAGATGGTCAACTCGAGCACGGTTGGACTTGCCTGACGGAGAGGGTCAACTCGGGCATAGGTTGAACTGGCTTGGTCAAGAGGGTCAACTAAAGCACAAGTTGAGCTGGCATGGCCGCGAGGGTCAACTTGGTAATGGTGGGTTGGGCTAGCCGAGAAGGTCAACTCAGGTATAGGCAGGGTTGGCCTAGTCAAGAGGGTTAACTCAGACACAGGTTGAACTAGCCTAGCCGAGGGGGTCAACTCGAGCACAAGCATGGGGAAGTGGGTGGGGGGGAGGGTGCGTGGGGGTGCGGTAATCCAACTGATATAGTCTCTGGACCCACCCACATGGCACACACGTGGCTAATATTTTAATAGTATTATCACTACACGTGATGGATGATGTATGCATGTGACCGGCATAGGGTATGATGTGAACCTTCATCATGCATGCCACGTGGCACTGGGTCAACAATTAATGTGGTTATGCCTCAGAAATGTTCACCATTCTGCCATTGGAAGGTGAACCGTCGCCCTTCTCATCTTCAAATTCCCTCTTTAGGCTGTAGGGTTCTTATTCACCCTACCTTTCGCTTACAATCCTATTCCTCAACCCCCTTAGTCCATCCCTCAATCGTCCGGCTCCTTCGTTTGGTTTTCTTTTCAAATAGGACGGAATGACCTCAGATTCCTCCACGAGTATTAGGTCTATATCTATCATATCGAGGGGGACAAGTCCGAAGAATATCAAGGCCAGTACCTCAGGGGCTCCGTCCCCAGTGGATGCAAAGGCCCTACTGTCACAGACTTAGCTAGTTTTGCCTAAGTCGTACGGCACCCTTGCGTGTCCGTTTACAAAGGTCAACCTCCCTGAAACCTCCTAGAGTCCCTTAGGACCTACAAAATTGAAAACAGGTTAGAGGAAGCATTTCTCATGGGATTCACAAGCAACCACTTTAGAAAACACTTTATATAACTAATACAAATTACAACCGTAGACTTTACAAGCTCTGAATGATTACATATAAAGGATCAAGATCTATTACAGACTAAAGTCTTCATAAGTGTCTACATGACATAACTCTCATTTACAAGCTAAAATCGATCACAAAAGCTAACCGAACTAGGGCTGCCAAACTTACTGAATGCTTGTTACTTGTTGTATAAAGAATGTATAAAAAACCAAAGGACACAGACAAACATGAGAATTACATCGAATAACTTATTTATATTTTTGTCTGTGACAATCTCCCCCACTTATTCCTTCGACGTCCTCATTGAAGCCACTGTAGATGTTATATCTCCTCACCTTTGTTGGATCTTTAATCTTATGCTTTGGCTGCAACGTGCCTCTTGGCTACCCAACTGCTCTCCGTCGCTATTATTGAGTTGTCGAACTTTGATCCACCATACTGCTTCAACTCACTAATGACTGGCTCTGGTGTGGGGTCAACTGAGTTGTGTTGATCCTCATGGACTCTTATAGATCCTTCTAATGAAGGAAAAGACCTTCCTTGTTATGCGCTAGTTTTGCAATTGTCTCATATTTTGCTTGAACTGGGTGGATGCTTGTTGGAGCTTTAACAAGCATCACCTTGTAGATTTTAGAGTTTCTGAGGTCTTTCCTCTACAAAATTGCCTATCAATTCTTCTTCAACATAATTGTTATTTCCAACTAGGTTCATATCACTTCCGCTTTTGATTGTCATTTTATTGGGAAATGAAGTGGACAATCTACTCTCAATACTACTAATCATAATTAGTGATAGTTAGCAACTTGTCTTCTATTATATTTCTTTGAGGGGTCCTGAAACTTATGCATAGCTCCTTTCCTTGGATAAATAAGAGAACAAAGGTACTCAATTTTGCCCATTCCCTTTGAGTTGAGAAGACAAGGTTACTTGATTTTGTCTGCTTCTCTGAGATAAGAGAACTATGGTACTTAGTTTCACCCATTCTCTTGAGTTGAGAAGGCAGAGGTTACTCAATTTTGCCTACCTCATCGAGGTTGTACTTCATGCATCAAGCTGGTTACTATCTTTTGCCCGCTCTTTGCTCACAGTTCTGAAGCACTCAAAGTGTTTGCACTCCTTACGTTGAGTTAGATACTGTAATTCGCCTTCCCACTACCATCGAACTTCCAGAATGTAAGAAGTTTTACCTGAAAATAGTAAATGTTTACCTTAACTTATAGTCCCCCCAACTTGGAGTAAGTCTTTGATAATTTTGGTTGCCTCTGGGATAGTATCATCTTTTCCATCATCTTTGCCGCCTACTCCTCTGAGTAAAAAATGTACAACACTATATATTGCCTACTCCTCGATCCGTTGAACTTTATGGAGATACTATCTTGATGTACTCTTCCTTAATATGTGAGGTCTACTGCAGATGATTCTCCCTCTAGAGAACCGGGACCTATCCCTCCTAAATATATGTCCTGTTGGAGCAACTTTCCTCTTTCATTCTTCCCCTTGGAAGTTTCAGAGACCACCATCCCCTTGGGTTACTCCATCTTACTAAACAATCTGTGCATTATTCTGCCCTATAAATGTGTTTGCTAGATTGTGACTCTTTACTAATATAGCCCTCACTATACCCTTCAAGGCCTAGCAATGTGCTGAACATGTTACATACTTCAGTCTATTATGGACGTATTCATTTCATATCGAAGAGAGAGTTTTAGTGCTCCATGGTGCCGAATCCTCGTCGTCTTGGGATAGTCACGAACACTCCATCGTCTGTATACAAGCCCTTACATGAGTACTAAATTCTTCGAGTTAGCAATTTTCCTCACCTTTGTAAGCTTTGAATAACTCTTTTAGTCATTGAGCAACACATCCCACTTTGCACGGTCTAATCTTTTACGAAGCGCCCCACTTACCTTGAGCATCGTCAAGCTTGGTTACTAATGACGAGTCATAGCTCGAACTCAATCATCCCAACCTTTGTGCACTACACATTCTTTCTAGCTTGCTTGTCCTCGTGATGTATCTCGCGCAAAGGGTTAGCCATTCCTTTGAATGTCAATCAAGGATGCCTGCTCCTTTGAGCGACTCCTTTCCCTACATCTCCATGTTTGTTTCTTCCAAACGATCACATATGCTAGCTGCCCTCTATGCAGCCCAGTTAAGTTCCCCATATTTATATGGCAAGTGTTTATGTGTGTGCTTGTCCTGCTCTGATACCAAAATGTCATGGACTTAGCTGGTTTTGCCTAAGTCGTGCAACACCCTTGCATGTCCGTCCGCAAAGGTCAGCCTCCTCGAAATCTCCTATGGTCTCTTAGGATCTACAAAAGAGAAAACGAGTTAAAGGAATCATTTTCCATGAGATTCATAAGCAACCACTTTAGAAAACACTTTACATAGATAATATAAATTATAATCATGGACTTTACAAGCTCTGAATGGTTGCACACAAAGGATTAAGGTCCATTACAGACTAAAGTCCCTACAAGTGCCTACATGACATAACTCCCATTTTTAAGCCAAAACCAGCTACAAAAGCTAACCAAACTAGGGCTGCCAAACTTACTGCAAGCCCACTACTTGCTGTATCAAGAATGTACAAAAAATCAAAGGACACAGATAAACATGAGCATTATATCGAACACCTTGTTTATATTTGTTCGTGACACTACGAGACCTGGAAATCATGACATTGTGCCATGACTTCGATTCGACCATGGCTGAGGGGTCACTTGCCACGATCTGTGAGCATTATAGTATCCCGAGGGTATATGTGCTGCATGCTTCGCTACTCGGGCAGCGATCTTACAACCTAAGATCTTCCGAGCTAAGTATCTCAGTTGACGCTTTGGAAGCGGGGCTTCGCTTTCCCCTCTATCCCACCACTGAGGAGTGCCTCAGGTGGTGGAGAATTTCACTGAGTCAGGTGGTGCCCAATTCATGGCGCTACCTAATCGCATTCCTCGGGGAATATCGAGGGGTGGGGATCACCCCGACTCAGACTTTATTTATGGCATGCTTTCACCTTTGCAAAAGTTAGGACGATTACTACTTAACCACTCGAACTGGTTTTAAGGTTAGCGAGGCCCCTTCCAACAATAAGGATTGAAAGACTCGCTACCTTTTTGTTAGCGGTCCGAGGTGGGGGTCCAGACTTGAGTGGTCGGTCCATCCGATCAGTAATGTCCCCCATACCTATTCGAGGAGGAGTCCACCATGGTCAAGGAGGCTGAAGAGGATCCTTTCCTCTTCTCGGGTGATCCGAAAAATGACCAAGCTTTGGTTGGTCGAGGTGGGCCTCAGCCCAGTCTCTCGGGGTATACATTTCCTCTGATCGCCTTTACTGTTTTAATTGTGAGGTTATCAATGTTCTAACATGTCGGTCAGAATGCAGATATAATGAATTTGGCTGAACTTTGTGGGATGCCGAAGGCGCTGGGTGGAAAGCCGGGGTTGGTGGCTTGGGCGGCCAACTCCTTACCCGAGGTTCAATAAGTACTAGTGAAGACTACTCCAAGGGTTGCCTTCGCCCAACCCTGAAGAGGCCAACCGAAGCATCGATGCCACATCCAGAAGGTTCCGCCCACACGTATAAGCGAGTGAAGATGACCACAGGGTGACACAAGTCCCAACGTAGTGAGGGAGGCTCCCGGGCACATTCAAAAGGCAACGAGTCGGCCGCGTCAAGTGGCGAGCCCATACCACTCGCATTCCATCATCTGAAATCGATGAAGGAATTGTGTAGGAAGATGGTGCACAAGAATGATGAGGGGGATTACGCCCTACTCATGATTAACCTACCTCTTTAGGACCCAGTTTTGAGATGCGAGCCCAATGGGAAGCGTTGAAGAGCTTGGCTCAGGTCTGAGATGACCCACAGGCGGTAGTGGAGTTCGAGAGGCAAATCTTACAACTTTAGCTAGCTAAAGAACTTTATTCATTGTCGTCCGAGGTGCAAAGCAGATGGTCTGGGTAAGTCCAACTCCCATCTCAGCTTCTTAGTTTCGGCTAAATCTTGTAGTTTTTTGCTGACCCTTTGCTGTGTGCAGAGCCACCACTATCATATAGCCTTGTTCGATCGTGTCCACAACGTAGGTCAACTTGTAACTATTATGGACCATCGAACGACCAATTTACAATAAGAGATTGAGGAGTTGAAGTTGAGAGGTGGTCTAAAGGTGGTGAACGTGGATGAGCAGCAAGCGGCCAACCTCAAGAAAAAAAATGAGAAGCTACTGGCCGAGCTAGCTGAGGCGAGTCAACGATTTAAGGCATCGGAAAAAGATTTGAATGATGCTCGCGGTGAATTATTGGTCACCCAAAGGCAATTAAAGGAGCAACAGGCCAAAGGTCAGAAGGCAAACGATGACCTCCTCAAGGCAACGAGAGAGCTTGAGGCTCAGCAAATTGAGCTGTCAAGGAAGGCTATTGATGATTACAAGGGGACGACTGAATTCAAGCTAGGTCTCGTATGAGTATGGGTATCATATTGCACTCAATCGGTTCCGGGCTCGATACCGGGTTCTAAGGTCGAGGAGGACCTGTTCACCATTCAGCCCGAGGATGATTCGGTGTCAATGGAGACTGAACAACCGTTTGATGACTCGATCCCACCCGAGTCATGACTTAGAAAAACTTTCCTCGTCCCATTTTGTGAGTCGGGCGGCATTTTGTAAGTCGATTGCCTGACCATTTATGATGTCTAGGTCAGGCGGGACCCGCTATATTTTGTAACTAGTTTTTTGCTTTGATTAACGAAATTTATTTCTTCATCTCGATTCTAAAATTGTGTCATGCATAGAATTTCTTGAAATTAGATATATGTCATATCCTCGACAATTGTTTGTTATATATAGTTGTGAGGCTGCAAGTCCCTTCTCAGATGCTATTGATGACTCGGTAGTGGCCCTCCTAGTTTGGGACCAATTTGCCTCAGGTTGGGGTCAGGTCACTGATTACGGCCTTCCGCAGGAGCAGGTCTCCTGACCCGACTTGCTGAGGGTGTACTCTACGATTGTAAAGTTTGGCGATAGCCCTCTTGTAAGCTAACACTCGTAGGTTCGCCTCGGCTCGCTTTTCTTCCAACAAATCAAGGTTCTCCCGTAGTTGTCTATTCGAGGGCTTTTCCTCGTATAGTTCGACCCGGAGGGTCAGGTAAACAACTTCGGGGGGAAGGATTGCCTCGATACCAAAGGTGAGGTTGAACGGGGATCAATGCCAATAAGATGCATGGGAGCTTCTCCACCCAGGTCCCTTGTGTTCTGGGGGCTCTCCTTTTATCCTCTTGAGTATTGCTCGGTTTGTGACCTCAGCGAGTCCATTGGTTTGGGGGTTAGCGACTTAGCTGAACCTTAACTAGATCTTGTAGTTGCAGCAGAACACCTTGAGCTTAGGATTGTTAAACTGTGTCCCATTGTCAGTGATGATGACCCTCAGGATACCAAACTCAGTGATGATATTTTTCCAGACAAACCCCTCAACTTGCCTCTCGGTGATGGATCCCAAGGGCTTGGCATCGACCCACTTGGTGACCCTAACTATAAGGAACCTGCATGGCCCTGAGGCTAGAGCGAGGGCCGAGGAGGTCCATTCCCCATTAGGCAAAAGGCCAAGCATAATCTTAGATTACAAGTGATACTACTAGTTGGTACTGAAACTCAGGCATACCTCTGGCATTACTCGCACTTCTGAACATAGGTCTAGGAGTCTTGATGTATGGTCGACCATTAGTATCCTGTCTAAGGATCTTATATACTAAAGTCTGAGCACCGATGTGCTCTCCATATATCCACTCATGCACTTTAGTTAGGATGGTTTGTGCCTCGACTGGATGCACATAATGGAGTAGTGGTCAGCTGAAGCCTCTACTGTTAGGATCAAAGCAGCACTAGGAGGGGGGAGGGGGGGTGAATTAGTGCTGATGAGAAATCTTCATCGATTTGAAAATTTTGCTCAATAAAAATCGTATCGAAAATACGTTTAAGTGTAGAGATGTTTATAATAGTACAAACAAAGATAATAGATAGTTAAATAACAGAGTAATAAAGTTAAAGAATACGAAAGAGGAAGCAAACTGATTTTATAATGGTTTAGTCTCATGACCTACATCCACTTCTCGATTCCTCCTTTATTGTGAAGATTAACTACCCTTTTATGACTCTATTCTCCTTTTATAGGTTTAAGAGATAACCTTTACAAGACTCAAAGCTCTTTCTTAAATAAAAAACTATATAAGATGAAATGAGGAGAAGCTTTCAATTATAACAACATTTTCATAAAATTTTTACTCTTAATTGCTTGCATACCTCAGGCAAGAAAGGGTAGGTATTTATAGGCTCCAAATGACTTCAAAAGTGGAGCCAAAAATTAATTTTTAAGTGATCCCGATGTGCTAGTCTTAAAGACTGCATTCTAGGCGGATTCACCACCTGACAGTATGGGAGATTGTGTTATAGGCGATTGGTTGCTGACGATCAGGCGATGAGTTCAACCACCTGACACACCTTTGAAGACTATGTCATCTTAGAGACTGTGTCTTCAAAGACTGTGCCTTATCTGACCTTGGGTTACTGAAATGACTTTTATAATGAGTCCAAATCAGTCTTCATTAAAGCCTAATGGTCTCTTAATTGAGTTAGTAAAATTAACTCTCATTATGATGCTAACTACGACACTGAACGTACAATGTTTGTTATCTGATCATCTTTTCGACGAACTCCCAACATCTTTCCGATGAACTCCCAGCGATTTCCCGATTTCCTTCAGCAAACTCCCAATGAACTTCCAGTATTCTTCCGGTAAACACCCGGTGAGCTCTTGACAACCTATCGACGAACCCCCGACGAACTTCCCGGTAAACTTCTGGTGAGTTCTCGACAAGCTCCCGATAACATAGTCCAAACCTTAGTTAAATTTTCAACGTAATCATTTTCTTGGTATCACATGAAAATTTTAATCATTATATTCATAATATAACCATGTCATCAATTATGATATAGCATTCATTCCAACTATTTCAAAGATCTTAAAATATCTCTTATATCATCAATTATGTCATTTCTCTCCCTTTGTCATTAACATAAAGGAGAAATGCTCAATTCATATTTGAACATTTATCACAAATATCCATCATTTAAACATTTGCCATTTTTGAATATTTATCACACCATTTTGTCATCAATATATTATCTATCCCCCTTTTGTCACTAAAAAGGAGAAATGTTCAACATACCTTTTCTAAATAATTATTCAAAACAAATATTTATTTTATGATAAAATTTCAAATACAACATCTATCATATGTCATTAATCATGTTGTTTCTGCTTTTTATTAAAAAAAAGAAATATTCACCACACATTTGAATACTAAGTGTTTCTCCCCCTTAGTAAAATAAAAAAAGAGTTTAATCTATTTCATATCAAATTGTTTTCTTCCCCTTTGTAAGTAAAATAAAGGAAGAAGAAGATGAGGGGGTGTCAAAGATTCGAAACCAAGTATCACAAAACAAAATAAATTATTAAGAGAGGGGGATACATATTTATGAATCCACGAATCAAAATATTGAAAGAGAGCTCAAAAGTCGAGGAAAGTCCAAAAGATTATAAGAGCTACTCATGTAAATTTCAAGCAAAAGCTTAAGAAATCTGAAAAATAGCAAATCATGCATTTGAATAGTTTAACATTCCCAACTCTCTTCTAAGAAAGTCAAATTGGTCTTTATTTAATAGCTTGGTAAAGATATCAGCCAATTGATGCTTAGTATCAAAAAATTTCAAAGATATATCATGATTATTTGCATGATCTCTAATAAAGTGATGTATAATGTCAATATGTTTAGTTCTTGAGTATTGAATGAGATTTTTAGTTAAATATATTGCACTAGTGTTATCCTATTTGATAGAAATATTTTACAAATGAATTCCATAATCTTCTAAAATATTTTTCATCCATATAACTAATGCACAACATGCACCAGCTGCTATGTACTCAGCTTCGATTATAGATAATGCAACCGAATTTTGTTTTTTAGAAGACCAAGAAACAAGAGCATATCCTAAGAATTGGCATGTTTCGACTATACTTTTTCTATCTATTCTATAACCTTAAAAATCAACATCCGCATAGGCAAATAAATCAAAGTTTTTAAACTTAGGATACCATAAACCTAAATTAAAAGTTCTTTTTAAATATCTAAATATTCACTTAATTACTTAAAAATGAGAATATTTAAGATTAGATTGAAATTTTGTACACAATCCAATACTAAACATTATGTCTGGTCTAGTAGTAGTTAAATATAATAAACTACCTATAATTCCTCTATATGTTTTTTGAACGAAGTTTTCACCTTCATTATCCATGTCTAATTTTGTAGAAGTACTCATGAGTGTGTTTATAGCCTTAGCATTGTTCATATTAAATTGTTTTAACAAATCTAAGGTATACTTAGTTTGACTTATAAAGATACCATCATTTAATTATTTTATTTGTAATTCTAAAAAAAATATCAATTCACCCATTAGGCTCATTTCAAATTCTTAGCTCATACTCTTGGCAAAAGTTTCATATAATAATTCATTTGTTAAACCAAAAAATACTATCATCAACATAAATTTGAATAATTAGAAAATTATTTTTAAAATACTTAAAAAATAATATAGTATCAACCTTGCCTTTCAAAAAAAATTATTTGAAATAATAAAAGACCTAAGTCTTTCATACCAAGCCCTAGGGGCTTGTTTTAATCCATAAAGAGCCTTAAATAATTTAAAAATATGATTTAAAAAAAGATTATTTTCAAAACCGAGGGGGTTATACAACATAAACTTCTTCAGAAATAGAACCATTAAGAAAAGCACTTTTGACATCCATTTGAAACAACTTAAAATTCTTAAACGATGCAAAGGCAAGGAGCATCCTTATATGGCTTCAACACTAGCCACAGGAGCGAAGGTCTCTTCATAATCGATCCCTTCTTCTTGGTTGAAACCCTTGGCCACTAATCTAGCCTTATTTCTAACTGCGATACTATTTTCATCTTACTTGTTTCTAAATACCCATTTAGTACCAATCACTAGGTCTAGGAACAAGCTCCAACATCTCATTTCTCTCAAATTAGTTTAACTTTCATATATTTAAATAACCCAAGGAACATCTTTTAGGGCTTCCTCAATGTATTTTGGTTCAATTTGAGATAAAAATGTAATGTTAGCACAAAAATTCTTAAATGATGAATGAGTTTGAACACCTTTTGATGTATCTCCTATTATTACCTCCTTAGGATGAGTATCTATATACTTCCATTCCTTAAGTAAGGATTCTTTGGAAGTAGATGCATCCAAGTTGTTTCGGAGATGAGATTTATAATTCAAATTTAAAGTACCAAAATCAAAATCATCATCAAAATCAATTTTATTCAATTTGGGAACCTCATTAAAAATAAGATGGATGGATTCCACAATTACTAGAGTTCTTTTATTAAAAACACGATAAACTTTTGAAATTAAGGAATAACCAAGAAATATACCTTCATCGAATTTTGTATCAAACTTTCCTAAGGTATCTTTTTCATTCCAAATAAAACATTTATAACCAAATAATTTGAAATATGAAATATTAGGTTTTTTATTATTTCATAATTCATAAGGAGTTTTAGAAGTAATGGTTTTACGAGAACCCTATTCATGACATAGTATGTCATATTAACGGCTTTGGCCCAAAAATATTTAGGTAAGTTATGTTTGTTTAACATGGTTCTAGCCATTTTTTATAGGCTCCTATTTTTTCTTTCTATTACTCCATTTTATTGTGGATTTCTAGGTGTAGAGAAATTATAATTATACCCATTCGAGTCATAAAAATTTTAAAAATTATGATTTTGAAACTCACCACTATGATCACTATGTATAGATGAAATCAAAAAACCCTTTTCATTTTGAACAAGTTTACAAAATTTTAAAAAAATATTAAAAGAATCATTTTTATGTGCCAAAAAATAGGTCCAAGTATATATACTATAATCATCTACAATAACAAAAGTATATTTGATACCTTATAAGCTTGTAGTATCAATTGGTCCAAATATTTTTGTGTGGTATTTCAATTATACAAGCATTAGATTCAAATTTGATAATATATCCTTTATCACACAATTGGCTAATGCTTAGTAGATTATGTTTCAAACTATCAACTAATAATACATCTTCTATCAAGAGGTTTTATTTGTTACCTATAGTTCATTTCCCAATGATTTTTCCTTTGTTATCTCCGAAAGTGACAAATCCTTCATTTAGGCTAGTAAGCTTAATGAAATGAGTTGGATCTCTAGTCATGTGCCTTGAGCATCCACTACCAAAGTATCATTTTGTGCTTCTAGCCTTTGTTTATAGACATTCTTACAAGAAAGGGGATTTTGGTTTAGGTACTCATTTGCCTTTAGGTTCCTCATGAAAAATTCTACCTAATTTTACTAATGACATCGAGTTGTTTATGGTTCCTTTATAAATCTAAATTAATTTGTGTGTACTATACCTTTGAAATGAACATTTATAAGCATAGTGTCCAATTCTTCCACAAAAATTATATTTATTTCTATGTGAAACATATAATGTAGGTCCTTTAACGAAGATGGTTGGATTTTATTGAGTATTACTCACAAAGGCAATTTCTTCCTTTCTATGAACATAACCTTTATTAGCAAAGATCATATTTAAGGATTTGTTACATATTTTAAAATTTTCTAATGTTTCTTATAATGAAGTATTTTTTTTCTTAAGTATATCTAATTTTTCACACTTAGTACAAGGAGCATATATCTATGAACATATATCTATGTTCATCATACTCCTTTTTAAAATTTTCAAATTTACTAGCAAATGAAGCATGTTATTTCTTTAATAATTTATAATTTTTACTAACTAATTTAGAATCATCAAACAAATCATTGAATGCATTAAATAATTAATCATAAGATAAAGAAGACTCATTTAGGTTACTTACCTCGTCGCCAAATGCCATTAAAGCATAATTTGTAACTTTTTCCTTATTGGTTGGCTCCTCATCTTCGAATGAACTTGAGTCGTCCTAAGTAGCTTTGAGCGTCTTTTTCTTCTTTGATTGCTTCTTCTTTACTCGGGGACATTCATTTTTGAAGTAACCCGACTTTTTACATTCGTAACATATTATTGAGTCCTTTTTTAGTTCACTTTTATTCTTAGCATCTTGTTTTATTTTAGTCGTTTTTAAAAATTTCTTAAATTTTCTTGTAAGAAGTGCAAAGTCCTCATCATCATCATTGTCACTTGAGTTTTCTCCCAAGTGGTCTTTCTTGGTTATAAGTGTTATGTCCTTCCTATTATTTGGAAGGTTGTTCTTGAGTTTATCATGAGCTATACATGTCATTTAGTAAGTCATCAAAGATCTGATTAATTCTTCAAGCGGAAAATTATTTAGGTCTTTTGCTTCTTATATTGTCATTACTTTAGGATCTCAACCTTTTTGAAGGGATCTTAATATTTGTTGATGAGATCAATTGATGAGTGTTTATCTAACATGTGTGTTAGAGAAAGATTTGCATGTCTAACTATGATAAGAGCAATGAAGTTACAACCCTGGGCCAAGATCAAGCTTAGATATCAGACTGGGTTTGGACGATGTAGTGGGACCTCGCCGAGAGTTCGCTAAAAGATTCACCGAAGGGATCAGGAAGCTTGTTGGGAGCACGTTGGGAGATCACTGGAAGAAGACCAGATGACTTGCCGCAAGAATATCGAAGGTTAACGGATTGGCAAAAGTTGGGTCTTAATATAAGCTTGTGGTCTTTAAGCATTGTAATCGTTGAGTTATAGTGAGAAGTGAGTTCTAATTGAGTTGGATTTAAATGAAATCCAAATCAACTCAATAAGACAACCAGGTCCACTATTAGGGTCTGATTAAGCTTAGGTTGAGCTCAATTGGTTAACCAGAGGGTTGGTCAACATCAGATTCAAGCCAAAATTTGAAAAGTGGAGGGAACTACTTTTGTGGAAATTCTAACGGGTAAACTGCTGGTGAGCGGCGGGTGTATCGCCATCGCCCAGGCTTCCGAGCGGCTAATAGTGGCTGGCCCACCTAGGCTACGCGGTTGAACCACCCGTACTCAGGAATCTGGGTACTTTCGGAAGTTGACCCGCCCAGGCCAGCGGGTAAACCGCCCATACCCTGATGTTCGGGTGGCTGAGCCGCCTAGGTGGATGTTAATAAGTTCAAAATTAGATAAACTTTTACCAAACGCTTTTAGACCATTGACGACATCCGTAAAACGAGCGTATATGTCTCCAATGGTCTCAATTGGTTTCATGCGAAACAAATCATAGCTATACACTAAAAGATTAATTTTTGACTATTTGATTCGACTAGTGCCTTCGTGTGTGACTTCAAGTATATGCCAAATCTCGTGTGCAGTTTCACATATAGAAACCTGATTAGATTCGTTTTTCTCAAGAGCACAAAATAAAGCGTTCATCTCTTTAGCATTCAAAGAGAAAGTTTTCTTTTCCAAATCATTTGATTCGTTCATAGGTTTGGAAGATTTTCAAAACCTCTTTAAATAATATGCCATAATTCAAAATCTATAGAAAGTAGAAAAATTCTCATTCGAGTTTTCCAATACATGTAATCCGTCCTATTGAACATGGGAGGACGAGTGATAGAAAGTCCCTCTTGATTGCCAATAAAAGTCATCTCTCTTGGATTTTAAGCCAAATAGAGAGAAAACGTAGCTCTGATACCAATTTTACTCAATGAAAACCATATCAGAAATGTGTTTAAGTGTAGAGATGTTTGTAATAGTGCAAGCAAATATAATAAATAGTTAAATTATATAGTAATGAAGTTAAAGAGGAAGCAAACTGATTTTATAGTGGTTCGGTCTCGTGACCTATGTCCACTTCCTGATTCCTTCTCTGTTTAGGCCACCGACTTCTACTATTGATCTTCCTTCAATAGGTGAAGATCAACTAACCTCTTACAACTCTATTTTCCTTTTACAGGTTTAGGAAATAACCTTTACAAGACTCAAAGCTCTTTTTTAAACAAAAAAGTTATATAAGATAAAATAAGGAGAAGCTCTCAATTATAATAACGTTTTCACAAGATTTTTGCTCTTAATTGCTTATATACCTCAGGAAAGAAAGGGTGGGATATTTATAGGCCCCAAATGGCTTCAAAAGTAGAGACAAAAATTAATTTTTAAGTGATCCCAAGGTGCTAGTCTCGAAGACTGCGTTCTAGGTGGTTCAGCCGCTTGACAGTCTAGGAGATTGTGTTCTGGGCGGTTCAATCACCTAACAGTGAGAGACTGTGTTTGGGCGGTCCAACCGCCTAACACATCTTTGAAGACTATGTCATTATAGAGATTGTGTCTTCGAAGACCGTACCTTATCTGACCTTGAGTTATTGAAATGACTCTTATAAGGAGTCCAAATAAGACCCAATTAAGGCCGAATGGTCTCTTAATTGAGTTAGTAAAACTAACTCTTATTATGATGCTAACTATAACACTCAACGTACAATGTTCGTTATCTGATCGTCTTTTCGATGAATTCCCAATGAACTTCTAGCATTCTTCCTGCGAACACCTAGTGAGCTCCTGACAACTTGTTAGTGAACTCCCGACGAACTTCCCGATAAACTTCTGGTGAGTTCTCGGTGAGCTCCCGACAACATCGTTTGAACCTCGTCTGACCTCCGGCAAACTCTCGGTGAGCTCCCATTGTATCGTTCAAACCTCAGCCCGATGCTTGAACTTGACTCCGGCCTAACATCTGATTATATTGCCCTTTACTGTCATAGTTAATCCTGCATCATTTTCTTTAGCATATAAGTTAGATTATAAAACTCATCAATTGATTTTATTATCAAAATCTGAGATTCAATATCTACGATAGAGACGCCCGTTGATCAAGCAATACCATGCTTCTATCCCTTTGATTCGTTGAGCAGTAGCCTTGTCCTTAGGTAGAATATTATCTTTCTTAAAGTGGAGCGCTTCCTCAATCCAATTGTGCCCAGCTTCAGTTGTGGCCACCTCAATTTGACTGATGGTTGGTTTGAGAATTTTGGAAATCCATGGTGGGTGCTCATCCGACCTAGGCATGGAGGCTAATCTAGCCAGCGCATCTGCTTATGAATTGTTGAACTGAGGCACTTTGGTGATGGAGAAGTAATGAAAAGCATCGATTAGGTGTTGTGCCTCGACCAAATACCTAAGCATCGACTCCTCTCGAGCCTCAAATTCTCCACTAATTGGCTAGCGACGAGCTAAGAGTTGGTAAAAACCTCAATATCTTCTATAAGGAGCTCAACGGCTAATCTCAATCCGAACAGTAGTGCTTCGTACTCAGCTTTGTTGTTTGTGGCTTTGAAATATAGCCGGAGCACATATTTGTATAGACGTTCGAGAGGGCCTTTTAGGACAACCCTAGTTCCTCCCTTTTCAATATTGGCTAATCTATCAACATTCAGCATCCAAGTCATGTTGGGTCATGATATACTTTCTAGGACAGTGAGCTCCGAGATGAAGTCAGCTATTGCTTAGGCCTTTATTGCCATCCTTGGGACATACTCTTGGTCAAATTCGCTAAGCCCAACCAACCACTTGAGCATCCGAACTGTCACATTGAATTTCGAAAGAACTTGATGGAGAGGTTGGTCAATGATTACCCTAATATGATGCGCCTTAAAATATAGCCTTAGCTTTCTTCCTGCCAAGACGAGAGCTAGAGCTAACTTCTCTATTGGGGGGTAACACTCCTAGGGGCCATTGAGGACGTAACTAGAGTAATACACTGGTCATTGTCCATCCTTATCGAGCTTGACTAATACCGAGCTCCGCTAACTCCAATGCCACAAGGTAGAGTCTGAGGAGTTCTCCGGGGGAGATTAACATGAGTTGTGTAGGTGGGCGAGATGGGCCTTCGGCTGCTGGAAGGCCTCCTCACTCTGAGGTGTCCAATTGAAGTCCTTTACACACTTTAATGCTCGAAAGAAAGGTAAGCTTTTGTCTCCTACATAAGAGATGAATCGGCTTAATGTTGCTAATCTTCCAATAAGTTATTGAACCTCCTTAATGGTTCGAGGGGACTGCATCTACAGGATGGCCTCCACCTTCTCGGGATTCGCATCAATCCCGCGTTGATGTATGATAAACCCAAGGAACTTGCTTCATAAAATATTGAATATGCATTTAGCTAGGTTGAGCCTCGTTCCAAATCTTCTAAGGGTCTAAAATGTTCTGACCTGGTCTGAGATATGAGCGTCGGCTCTTCGGCTTTTGTAGATCATATCATCGATATATACCTCCATATTCCTCCCGACCTAGTCCTTGAACAAACGGTTCACTATCCGTTGGTAAGTGGCTCTGGTGTTCTTTGTAGCAGTATGTGCCACGATGTCACAAACTTAGTTGGTTTTGCCTAAATTGCATAATACCCTTGCGTGTCCGTCCGTAAAAGTCAGCCTCCCCGAAACCTCCTAAGATCTCTTAGGACCTATAAAAGAGAAAATGGATTAGAGAAAGTATTTCCCATGGGATCCACAAGCAACCACTTTAGCAAACACTTTATATAGTGAATACATATTATAACCATCGACTTTACAAGTTCTAAACGGTTACACACAAAGGATCAAGGTCCATTATAGACCGAAGTCTCCACAAGTGTCAACATAATACAACTCTTATTTACAAACTGGAACTGGCCATGAAAGCTAACCAAACAAGGTTTGCAAAGCATGCTATAAGCCAACTACTTGCTGTACAAAGCATGTATAAAAACCAAAATATATGAACAAATATGAGGATTATATTAAACATCTTATTAATATTTTTATTTATGACATTCTCCCATACTTATTCCTTTGACGTCTTCGTCAAAGCCGCTATAGACATTACATCTCTTTACCTTTTACTGAATCTTTAATCTTCTACTCTAACTTCAACACGTCTCTTGGCTCCCAGTTGCTCTCTGTCACTGTTTTTGAGTAGTTGAACTCTGATCTATTATGCTGCTTAAACTCACCAATGATTGACTCTGGTATAGGGTCGACTGAGTTATGTTGATCCTTATTAATTTTTGTGGATATTTTTAATAAAGGAAAAGTCCTTCTTTGTTTTACACCAATATCTCATTTATCGAGCATCGCCTCATAGACTTTAAAGTTTTTGAGATTCTTTCCTTACAAAATTTACCCCTCGATTCTTCTTCAACGAAGTTGTCGCTTCTAAGGATTTGATAATTATTGTCTTCCATTAGGTTTCTTCGAAGAGTCTTTTAACTTATGTAGAGCTTCTCTATTTAATAAATAAGATAACTAGGGTACTCGATTTCATTTATTCTCTTAGAAGTTAAGAAGTCAACGTTACTTGACTTCGCCCACCTCCTCGAGGTTATAGTACATCGAGCAGGTTATTAATCTTTGCTTTCTCTTTGCTTGTATTTCCAAAGCACCCGAAGTGTTTGCACTCCTTGCGTTGAGTTAGCTACTATGATTCGCCTTCTCTCTACCATCAAACTTCCGGAATGCAAGAAGTTTTGTCCGAAAAAAGCAACGACTTTGATACTTTCGGTCTTCTTTGGGATTGTAATGTCTTCTCCATCATCTTTGCCACCTACTCCTTTGAGTAAAAAATGTACAACATCACGCATTGCCTACTACATTCCTTGGTCGAGCATTCTTGCATTAACCTGAAGTCCCCCCATTTTCGGCTATCTTGATAAGAACCCCATTGACATCAATTTTAAGTTCTCTAGCCTCTGCCCTTTAGCCTTGTCATGGTACTTGGAGTTTGCCTTTGCATTCTCCAAATCCTTAGCCCCTTTTATGACTAATGCTCTCCCTCCATGAGAGCAAGAGATCGATGACTCCACGGAAGTCCCACCTTTGTAATACTATGGCGCTGCTAAGCCCATGGCCCTACTATTCGTTGCCTTATATATGCATCCATTTTTTCACGATCGGTAGATCTACCTCTACGCAGTATGCCACTCCTCTGAGTTCACCTCCTTTCTGATCGACGCTTTGCTTTTGGGTAGCTAAGACCCTCTAGACTCATCATCGCTTCCTTGCCCCTTTCGACCACCTGCTTTAACACCCCTGTGATCTCTGAGCAATTTTTCTTGGTCGATGGAAAGATAAACTACAACTCCTGTGCATGGCCTTTGCCATCTTGTTACAGGGCTCGTATCGATTCTATTCTCCTTATCTTCCTTGGTAGCAATGTTCAATTACTAGGCCTTGTCCTTTGACTTGCTAGGCTCCTTTAAGTGAATATATGCAATGAAGCAGTCTAACTCTCTAATCACTTCGTTCATACCTCTATAATCAAATCCCCCATGGGATTCACTAATACTTACAATTTGAATTCTCTCTCGATAGTATGCAACCCTTATATGTCGATGACCAAGGCTTTTATCTGATACAATATTCGATGCACATATAGGAAGACCCACCCCTGTGGTACTATAGCATTCACTCCTTGAATCCAGAGTCCTTCTTGTCGTTATGTTATTCATCAAAGTAGAGCTTCCAGTAGCTCCTGATCATACCTCTGCATGATCACATCTCTCATTAGACTTCTCCCCCATGTGTTGTATTGGCTCAAACTATTCTACCACGATTTGCTATACTATGTCGCCTCTTGATGATATTTTCATTATATTCAACTTCTTATGTGATGAACTCAGACTACGATCTCTTTATGTGTGACCTCTGCCAGCACATCATAGGGCTTGGGCCACTTCTGGTTGTGTTCGCTCCTTTGGTAATTCATCTTCACCCTCCTATTCTCGGGTCACACCAGGATGAAGAATCGCTCTAGGATAGTCCGTCGCCTAGTAGATCTCAAAGTCCCCAGACTTCACCAAAATTGGTGCATCATTATTTGGATCTTGGGTCTCTATCTCCCACCAACACAATATCTGATATGCACCACTTTCTTCATGACAACTCAAATAATAGCATTGTGGCATATTCTTCAAGAGTACCCACCTCTGTGTCCTCTTGCCCTATGCTAAGGTCTTTTGATCCTAACTTTACTTATGCAAGTTGAGTTACCTTAGTCCATCTGTCAAATGCATCTCTGAGACAAGGTGCATGTGCCTCGAAGTTCCCTTCATTTTTGGCACCATGCATGATAAGTCTACCTCATCAGAATGAATAACCTATGGAACGACATAATCCTACTCTTGCCTCTACAAGAGTTTATGTCCTTGACCTTTATCAAGGAAAGCTCTGTGTCTCTGCTCCATGTTCCATCTTCTACGTCGACTCCTCTCATGTGGTTTGGATACTTTACCAAGTTCCACCAAAGTTACTTTGCTCTATGATTTGCATTGAGTTGTTAGTAGTCTTCACACCCTCTATTCCATGAGTCAGCCCTCCGTTGAGTCTGATTTCTACATCGACTCTAAGTGTGTCTTCATATGATATTGTCATGGTCGCTCCCCCACTTGATCTCGCAATGCATCCACCAATGCATTACTTCATTCAAGATCATGCAATGACTCCTCGTTACTCACTCGGTCCATTAAGCTTTGTAGAGATATTGTCTTAAGGTACTCTTCCTCAACATATGTAGTCCGCTGCACATAATTCTCCCTCTGGAGAACCAAGACCTATCCCTCCTGAATATTTATCTTGTTGGAGTAACTTTCCTCTTTGCATTATTCTCTCAGGAAGTTTCGGAGATCTCCATCTGCTTAGACTACTCCGTCTTGCTAAACAACCTATGTATTATTTTGCCATCACAAATGCACTTGTTAGATTATGACTCTTTGCTAATATAGCCTCCGTTGCACCATTCAAGGCCTAACAACATGTCGAATTTATTGCACACTTCAACCTCCTACGAACGTATCCTTTCCATGCCAAAGGAAAAGTTTTAATGCTCCATTGCACTGAGTTTCGATTACCTTAGGATGGCCACGAACACTCCATCATCCATATATAAGCCCTTGTATAAGTATCGAATTCTTTGAGTTAGCAATTCTCCTCACCTTTGTGAGCTTTGCATAACTCTTTCAGTCATTGTACTACACATTCCACTTTATACGGTCTTATCTTTTACCAAGCGCCTCGCTTGCCTTGAGCATCGTCAAGTTTGGTTGCCAGCGTCGAGCCATAGGTCGAACTCAGTCGTCCCAACCTTTGTCTGCTATGCATTCTTCCTAGCTTGCTTGTCCTCGTGATGCCTCTCATGCAAAGGGTTGGTCATTCGTCTGAATGCCAATCTTGGATGCTCGCTCCTCTGAGTGATTCCTTTCCCGACATCTCAATGTCTATTTCCTCCAAACGATCATGCATGCTAGCTGCCCTCTATGCAGCCCAACTAGATCCCCCATGTTTGCATGGCAAGTGCTTCTACATGTGCTTGTCCCACTCTGATACCATCTGTCACAAATTTAGTTGGTTTTACCTAAGTTGTGTAACACTCTTATGTGTCCGTCCATAAATGTTAACCTTCCTGAAACCTTTTAGGGTCTCTTAAGACATACAAAAGAGAAAACAGGTCAGAGAAAAAAATTTTCACAAGATCCACAAGTAACCACTTTAGCAAACACTTTATATAGCTAATATAAATTACAACCATGGACTTTACAAGCTCTGAATGGTTGCACACAAAGGATTAAGGACCATTACAGATTAAAATCCCCACAAGTGTTCACATGACACAACTCTTATTTATAGGTCGGAATTACCCATGAAGTTAACCAAACAAGGGCTGCCCAGCCTACTGTAAGTCTGCTACTTATTGTACAAAGCATGTACAAAAATCAAAAGATATGAATAAACATGAGCATTACATCGAATACCTTGTTTATATTTTTGTCTACGATAGTAGTGAGTGATGAAAGTTGTTCTTTCCCAATCTCTTTTGGATCTAATTATACTCTGAAAATACATATATGAACGAGAGTAATTCATATCCCGAGGTAGCATCTACTAGTAAGAGGGAGGTAGAAATCTTTCGGGCAACCCCAATTGAGATTAATGTAGTTAACGTATATACGCCAATTTCTATTAGATTTTTTGACGAGCACAACATTGAAAAGACAGGTCGGGTACTTGACCTTTGTGATGAATCCCATGCCTAATAACCAAGCAACCTCATTCTCAATGGCCTTTTATCGGTTAGGAGCGAACTTCTTAGGCCGTTTACTTGTGGGGCATTGGGTGATACGTTGAGGTGGTGTTGGGCTACTTATAGGATGATGTCAGGCATGTCCTTCAAAGACCAAGCAAAGATGTCGGCGTTCTTCCCGAGGAACTCCACCAGCTAGACTCTTTGTCCTTTCGCGAGAGTCGAGCCGACTTTTACAACTTGGCTTGGATGTTGTGAGTCACGTGAAGCCTCCACCACCTTTTCCGCTACTTGAGATTTAGGGGGGCCTTGTCCGGATCCCTGGGATCGATGGCCGACGTTGGGGTCTTGAGCTTCTATAGCAGTGCCATCGCTATCAGGTAGCATTGCATGGACTCCTTAGGGTTGCTCCTTACTTCGCTGGCTCCCACTCTAGTCAGAATTTCATGTCACGATGGTACATCGAAACAATAGCTCTTAACTTGTTGAGGGTCAGTCGACCAATAATAGCATTATATGCTAAAGAAAATATGACTACCATGAATGAAACCATCAACGTTTTTGACTTCGGCTCCTCTCCGACTATGACCATAAGGGTCATCGTGCCAAGGGGAAAGATCGAGTCTCATATGAACCTTGTCAATAAAATGTCATGGTAACTAGACTTTATTAGTGAAGCCCAATTTTTGAAAAGTATCGAGATATAAGATGTCGGCTAAATCCCTTGTGTCAATTATGATCCTTTTGACCCGGGCATTAGCGATTTCGCATCAAGATCACTAGAGCATCGTCATGTTCTGGGTACTCCTCGTCCCCTGACCTGAATGTGATATTAGGGTCACGGTCGCATCTCGATCCCTTTGGTAACTAGACTTTATTAGTGAAGCCCAATTTTTGAAAAGTATCGAGATATAAGATATCGGTTGAATCCCTTGTGTCAATCATGATCCTTTTGACCCGGGCATTAGCGATTTCGCATCAAGATCACTAGAGCGTCGTCATGTTCTGGGTACTCCTCGTCCCCTGACCTGAATGTGATATTAGGGTCACGGTCGCATCTCAATCTCTTTTCAACTGTGACACACGCATATGTTATGTGCACCCTCGAAGCTGGTCCACCCACAATATTGTTAATTTATTTTTCTATGGGTCCCTTCGAGCGGGGCAAAGAATCTTTAGCAAGTCGACCTTAGGTGATGGTAATTGGTCCCGGACATAGCACCCGAGTTGCCCCTGTCGAATGAGGCCTTCAATCTGGTTTTAGAGGTCATGACACTCCTAGGTGTCATGTCCATGCTCCCGATGGAAGCGATAGTATCTTCTTTTATCTTACCTCTCATGGCACATCTTGATTGGATCACGGCGGAGGGGGGAGAGAGATGGGGGGATGTGGGGGGTGGGGGTCGTCTGAGGAGCCCCTTCTCTCAAATTTAGAGAAAATCTTAGTTCGAGTAGAATTAAGAGGAATCAGTGGTGGCCTTGGTAGCAGCAGTTTGGGCTTGTTAATCCTTCTCCTGGGAGGACCCAAGGGCTAAACTCTGGATTGTTCTGCGTGGAGATGCTTTTGATCATCTTGCTTCCTGGTAACCAGGGTTTTGATAGCTATATATTGGTTTGCCCGTTGTAGCTTCTCGGGTACTATTGTTGGCGGGCATTCAACCATCACCCAAAAGAATCTGTATGGTCAGAGTCCCATCAAGAATACTTGGATTACCATAGAGGGGTGTGTGTCAGGCACTCCTTGAATCTCAGTTAGAAAATGACCGACGAATTGGACGAGGGACTCCTCACTTCTTTGGCTTAGGTCGAGGAGCGAGGCGACTGTGGGCCTCAATCGAGCGTTCGCTAAGAAGTTCAGTCAAATTCCTTCATAAGCTAGTCAAATGATGAGATCAAAGATGGTTTAACTCGGTTGTACCATATTTGAGTCGGGCCTCTCAGGGTAGTTGGAAAAGCTCGGTGCATTAGCACTTCTGAAGTGTCGTAGAGAATTCCGGATCATTGAACAGTCTCCAGTAATAGTTTGGAGTAGGTGTCGATGGGTTCCCTTCTCCCGGGGGGGAGGAACTCAATCCTTCGACATCAAGGGTCGGCAGGGTCATGTGAGTCGCCTCATTGAGTCATTCTACGGTTGGTCTTGCAACATTGGGCCCTCCTTCTAGCACCCTGGCTACTATATGTAAAGAGTATGAGGGTTTTTTTCTCCCCTTTGCATGTGCCCAGGGGTCTTTTTTATACCTGCCAACCGAGGGTCGATTGTACCTTGGCCTTTATTGTCGCTAATGTCCTTTGTTGAGCTGGCATATAATCTCGTATGGTTTCGAGATCTTCGAGCATCGAGCCTAGATCAGATGCTATCATGCTCCGCACTCCATGGTCATTTTCGTCCAGATTGGACCTCACCACACTAGCTCGGATTTTGCTATGCTAGGTCGGGCTTTTCTGTGCCAGCTCAGACTTTCCTACGTTAGGTCGGACTTAAATATGTGAGGTCAAATTATATTATAATAGATGGGCTGTGAATCTTTATGTTGAATGCATAACAGGTGACTGGGTCTGCCTAATATCAGTCCGATGATGCAGAACGTTTGGAGCTTGAGATGGGGTGAGGGAGAGACCACCACCGCGCGCCCTCGTCGGTTCAGCTCGCTCGATCGTTCTCTCTCTCCCTTGTCTTCCACTCTTAATTAGGACGTGGGATATCAAACGTGAGAGAGGGTCGAATGAACCAAAGTCCGGTTCGTGCGGCGTGGTCACCTGAGCAATCGAACCGGTCCGGCTCGGTTCTCTTTCACCTGAGCCGTCATGTTATCTCACTATGGCTACCGAATCACAGAAACAAACATCTCCTTATGCTAATCTCATTTGCTTTTCTTTATGCTAATCCAGACAAAAATATATGGATGGATCCACTTAGGAGATGTTGTTGATGTTCCTTGTCAGATATTTCGATTTTACTGAATTTGAAACCGAAATCGAGCCAACATTATGTGAAATCCAGTTCCGATTCCCGGAACCATCTATTTTATTTTTTTATATTTATGTTTTCTAGAATCCTTATCCATTTTTTTATGGGTATTTAATTTTTTTTTTATTTTTTCTGATCAGTTCAGATTCGAATCGGAACCCAACTGCTGAAACCCAATTCCGGTTTGATTGTATTCTGTAATCGGGATTTATTAGTGATAAGCACTCTGTTTTTGGAGGCTTCACCTGATGCAGCATCTGATGCATGGCATGACATGCATCTTACAGAGTAAGGTTGTGATGATGTTTGAAAAAAAGCTAGTCACCATCTACATGAATGAAATCACTAACCAGATATGCTTTTTTGAGTGAATGTAATAATCCTTAAAGCTGGGTGCTGTGGTTCTTAATTCTCCTCACATACAAGCAGCAGAAACCTTATTATTAACACTGCATAAACTGAAAGAAAGAGCTCACAATTTGATCAAACTCGTGACTGTTTTAGCAACAAAACCAATGATGGGAGGGGTTTTTGGATGTGTCTGCCATGGCAGGACTCCATGACTTTGAATCAGAAACTGTTGATGATTAAGATGCTGAAATGCTAGTGAGTCCTGTCATGAATGAGCAACCTGAGCAAGCTTTCACAGATTCCATGAAAAGCAATTATGATTACCCCACCATGTCCTGCAAGCTGTATTTTCCTTGCCTTGTGGCCTAAAGTTATAGATGATGAGGAGAGACGCATATTATGCTCAATGCTGTTCATCTTTTTCCTCATATGCTGGCCCTTCTGACAGAGGAGACCCCACATTTCTGCATGAAAGACCTTGAGAATCTTGCCAGTTTGCAGAAGAGAAAAAGGCTAAAAGGCAAGTTAATAATAATGGCATCCTAAGATGATCAACACAAACACAAAAGTATCTCAAACTCAACCACTCCTCTTTTTACAAAGCCATGGCCCTACACACCACTACCTCCAGCACAGAACAAAAGAACATGAACAAAGAAACCTCCCACCTCCACCTTTGGATCACCATTCCTTGTGTCATTCCATACTCTTAATTCAGGTGTGAGGCTTCAGGAATATTTAATGATGAGAAGATAGGCTTAATGCATGTAAATGTGCCATGAAAAATAAGAATCTACATAGTCCCACCACTCTCACACACACAAAGTACGCTATACGGCAAAATTATTACCTCCCAGACATTTCAAATTTCCAGTTAGACCGAAAGGGCAGTGCCAGCTGAGCTCCATTGATGGCGCTTAGCACGATTACGATGCTTGTTGAGCTTTGTTTCGCCTGATGCATGAAAGCTCTCAGAGTCGGGACCAATTTCGCACTCGGGAAGCAATGTCGGGTACCTTACATGATCATGGCAGTAGGAATAGGTCATGTGCTTCTTCCGAAACTTCTCCATTGCAGACCGTTGAACTGTTGACATTGTCATAGCATCATAGAGTACCACATCTGGCCGCTGGCAGCTCTGAGTGTGATCACTGGGATCGACAGCACAGCCATGGAGGATAAGATCAGCAAATTCTGCAACGTAGGGTGCGTATTTGTAATTGACCTTGTAGCGGCCTCCTAAGGTAGCCCAATTTGATCCATCCCAAATGGTGGCATAGAGGGACATAGGCTTCAAGGGGAATTGCCCACCCATGGCTTGCATCCTTATAACCTCTCTAATGGGAGTGTTGTCGATATAGAATCTGCACAAGGGAATGATAGAACACCGTAAGGATGAGGTATGGGTTATTTAGTCTGAACAGCATACTTAGGCATCAACTACTATATATGCTTGAATTTTATAAATGACAAGACTAATATAGCTATACTTTTCACTAAATGTGTATGAGGAATAAATTTGAGTATCTTTTTGTTCATTAGAATTTTACATTTTCGGACAACAGATCAGAAGCTGACTTTTATGGACCTAAGAATCTAAGAGGTTTGCTTGTAACCTACAAAAGCAGACTAATGGTAGCTTGAAAGATCACAAAACTATTATTCAAATAGTAGAAAGAACTAAGGCAGACACCACACAACAGGTAGAGGAAAAGGCCCCTTATCATTTCAGAATCCATGATGCAGCATTAAACATGCACCTTAAATATACACAATTTCCAAAGAATTGAAAGAAGTCTGGATTTAGTTTGCTTAAAATTTTAGGATTGCAAGATTTTAATCCAAATCACATCATAAAAGAAAAAAACAAAAAAGCAAAACTTCCTCATATTCAACCTACCAATACATTAAAGTCCCAAACAAAGCTAAATAAACCAACATAAAAGAATATTCTGTATGTAAATAAGAACAGTAAGAAACTTAGTTTGCTAGTGAAAAAAGATTGCAGAAAGATCAATATAATCTCTTTGACTTTAACACTTTCTCATTTTTAAAAATGGAATCATGATAACATTGTAAAAGAAGAAACAAGAATATAAAGAAACAAAAAAAACAAGTAAAGAATTGTTTGGCTATTCCAAATTAAACTCATTCAGAAGTACAATATATTAAAATCCAACAATAAGTTAGCAAGCACCATCTGCTCCACCTGTATCTCTGTCAGAAGGGGAAAAAAGAGGCAAGAGGCTAAAATGATCAAAATCAAGTAAAAGGAAATAAGGCGTGTTCGAGTAATGAGCTGCGAGGAAAGATCAACCATAGTGTTTACTTGCTTTGTGTTGAATTCTGAAGCCACACGCACAAACTTACAGGATCTTGTCATGGCTCCATAGGATGGAGTACTGATGAAAATCCTCCGTCGGATCAAACCAGAGTCCATATCTTTCTTCCCTTCCGATTGCTGTGCTCCCATTGCCATAGACATTGGTTTGGACCCTCCATTCCCTTCCTCGTATATTCCCCAGGAATTCAAAGTCCAATTCGTCATGCGTCTTCTCGTAGATGTCTCCGTTCGACATCTGTTTTGACAAGAAAATAAGATTTTCTTTTGCACTGTAATGGAGATACTAAATAAGGAACCGTGCATTTTAGAATGTGTCTTTCAACTTGTTGAATGTGTCTAATACTTGTTGATTTTTTCGCAGCAACTCAAGAGATAAATCAGAGGAAAGCTTATTTGAAAGATAGTCATTCTTAAATTCTTTTAAGCTGATAATAACTAAAGATAGATATTAGAGAACTTGGGGTTATATTGCAAACATAAAAGCTTGAAAAAAAAAGATGAAGTTAGCATCATAATCATCTAACTATTATGATTAGCAACCAGAAGTACAACAGCAACTTGTAGAAGAGATACCATGGAAATAAATGGATCAGAGTAACAAGAGAACATTTCAATGGTTCATGGCAAATATGGGAGACAAACATGTGGCATTTGATTGGTATTGCGATCAGAAGAGAATAACTGCAAAATGACTGGGGAATCAAGAAATTCCCACATCGAACGAAGTCCGTCTTGAAAGCTTCAAAAAGGCGATGACTGAATTGGATTTAGGAAAGTAGCATCAGCATCAGCATCAGCTGTGCATGGATAAACGAAAGGACACAACGCAAAAGAGGAGCGCTTACATAGAACGCGACGACGACCCCGGCGGCGTAATCCGAAGGGAGCTTGATGGAAGCACTGAAGAATCCATGGAGGTAGAGGTCTTGCGAGGCGAATCCAGCACCTACCCATTGTCCAAACACCATGAAAGGAAGGGCAGTCCAATCCACCATCAGAGACAGATGGCTGCAGAGAGGTGACAGAGACAAAACAAACGAAGCAGAGACGGAAGAAGAGCATTTGAGTACCTGTTCTCTGGTCCAGGGAGAGACGGACGGTCCTGCCATTGCGGTGGAGCATGAGGTTGGAGTCGCCGAAGAGCTGCGTGTAGCCTTCCTCGAAAGAGAGGGTGGCGAGGTTGGGTAGCTTGAGGATACTACCGGCCGAATGGGAGGAGGAGGAGGTGGAGGAGAGGAGCAGAGAGGACGCCAAGAGTAGGAAGAAGAAGGAAGAAGAACACACCACCATCTCCCCTTTCTCTTGTTTATTCATCTGCGGTTCTTCTGCAAGGTTGGCTGTGTGTGCTCTGTATGGGTGCTTCTTTCTAGTGTTGTATTGAGAAAAGAGCCCCCTCTTTCTCTATGTTTCTTGGGGGAAGAGGAAAGAAAGGTATACTTGTGCCAAAGAGCAGGCCAAGGCTGGCCGCTTTCTAATGAGAAAGAGAGAGAGAGAGAGAGAGTGTGTGTTCGTAGAGTATGCAAGCAAGATTTGAATGGAGTATGTATGCCTCACCTGTGTAAAAATGTTGAGGCTATCGAGTACTGGTAGTAACTGAGAGCTATCTAATGCTGTATCCAACGCCAGTGAGCAGTACAGAGTCAAATGCAGCAGACATATGACACAATGGTGCAATATATAAAGTTCTCTTCCCCAATTATCTCTCTCCTCACTGAACTATCCATAGTAAAGAATTGACTTGTATTGTTGAAAAGTGGACTCTTTTTCACTTTTCAGAAATAATTATTTTATTTTTTTCATTTGATATTTTTATTTTTATCTAATAAACTCGTGATCACTTTTAATTTATTATTTTTGTCCATCGTGATCATCTTCGTCATGTCATTTTATCATATCTTTTTTTGTCGTCGTCTTTTCTTCGTCACCTTCATATCGCTCCTGCTTCGTCATGTAATAGATATTACTAATGATAAATAAGACTCTGTTATTTTAATTTGTTACTTTTGTTCATCATGATCATTCTCGTCATCTCATGTTATCATATCTTTTTTGTCGTCGCCTTCTCTTTGCCACCTCCATGTGATCGCCTCTGCTTCGTCATGCGCTAGATGTTGATGATAATAGATGAGATTATGTTATTTTTGTCCTATCATTTGTCACTTTGATCCGGTCATCATCCGTTGTTTCAACATCGAAGGTGAGGAAAAAAAAAAGGAGATGATCATGCGGATATAATCATAATGGGACAGAAGTGACCGAACAAAAATAATTATACGGTATGATGAAAGTGATGAAACCTCACAATGAGACCTTGTAACCAATGAAGATGATCATGCAGGGATGAAAGGCGGCGATGGACTATAACGAGAGACATTTAGGATACTAGAAAAAAGTAAAAGATTTTTTTTTCAGAAAAATCGCCCAAAAGTAAGTATTGTATCACTGTAAAATTTGTTATGTGTCGCCATCTTCTTTCTTCTTCAGCGAGTGCTGACCAAAAATGTAACGAATACTAGCAGTGGAAATGGTGACCCGAGACAGGACAGGCCAATTAAAAGAGTGTAGCTTCTTCTTCTTCGTCTGCGAGCACAGACCAAAATGTCATGAACACGAGACAGGCCACTTAAAAGAGTATATCTTCTTACTGCAATTTATTGTCCAAATGACTCGCTGGGTGATGGCTGGCCAATTTGATATCTTTCTTCTAAAACTCATGATGGTCATGTCAAATGAAATGATTATGGTTTGTTGCTAATTGATCCCAATCCTTTTTATTTTGTCCCAACGATTAGGTTTTGGATTGGGTTCAAACATGTGTATATTGGGAAGCCGAAGACATCTAAATTAACAAAATGAGTCATTTTTAGACTTTCATAGTAAATTCAATCAATTCATACACTAAGTTAGTTGATCAACGGCAAGAGTACAATGAATTGTGGAAGGTCTTTTATACTGCCACGTGTCCCAAAGAATTCATTAAATTCATATTTGCTTGCCAAAAATTAATGATATCACAATATGTGGAGACTCAACAATTCTATTTCCTGAAAAAATTTCGATAGCACAAGAATCAGATATACTTTTTTCTTCTGCCCTCAATCTAAACACAAAGTGCCAAAAATTTTATTAATATCTTCATTATTTGGTTTTAAAAAAACTATTTTTATTAAGAAATTTAAGGGTTAATTACATATTACATCATGTAGTTAGACCTATTTAGTATTCTGATTTTTATACTTTAAAATTTTATATTAAAATTCCTATAATTATAAAAATAAAATATTTAACATCATTTGTCGTAACATCGTCGGTCTTACCAATGAAAGATACAACACGTGATAACATATAAAAATGATAGGTAAAAAAATAATTTTAGTATTTAGCATTGCCGAGGGTCGCGGTGGTAGTGATCGGTGAGAATGTTGGAGACTTTTATAACTTATTGCATGGGGAGGAGAAGGCTAAGGAGGGAGAGTGATAATAAAAGATAAGACAAAAGGAGAGGAGGAAGAGGACGACCCAAATATTGATGCTCAATAATTACATTAATGATGATGTAGATGTAGAGCGATGTCACTCGATATCTATATCAATGTCAATAAACGATATAGAGAAGGACACCATCGCTTTGTATCTATGTCTATGCCGACAACCATGCGGGAAAGAACGATGCTCATCCTTCTTTCTCCTTTCATCAGTTAGCATGTGCAATGGATGAAGAAGGATAAGCAATACAAAGGGGAAAAAAGATATTAATGCTCTGAGTTTGTATCGACATTGCTTGGCAACTATATCATTCTCGATGTAAATACAGAATGGTGCCGCTCGAAGTGCTTAGAATGGTCGACCCCGCTCTGCATCTGCGTCAGCGACGACTAAAAAAATCTATATGAAAGATTTCGATGGCTAAAGAATTAAGATTGAGAAGCATATGAGGGAGATTCTCATTGACTTAATCAACATGGCATAAACTCAATTTTCTTACCATGTTAGACATCATAATTAGCCAAAAAATTTTGCACAAGAAGTACTTGTCATATATCTTGGGAGGACTGCCTTCTCCTTCAGCTGGTTCTTTTCCGGCATCTATTTTGATGTAGACATTACCATGTGCCTGATGCTGCTGATGCACAAGATCTGATCAAATTGACCGTTAGTGCCCACTGACGTCCTTGAACAGCAGTAGTAACCAAGGAGAAAGATCCAATTGGTGTCTGATACTACTTAGGATTAAGTACCACCTTCATGATAGCTGCATGTTTGGAATCCAAGACGAATGGTTTTCGGATTTAACCTTCTGGTAATATACTATTCACATAATTATAATAAATAGTAATATCACAATTATAATGGGATCAATAATGATTTTTTTTTTTTGTCATCATCAATATAATCTTTTTAGTGCGTCTCATCTTATTTACTAATATCATTCGTCCTATTTATTTACCTTAGCAATATTTAGTCTTTAGCTTCGTCGATGCGATGAGCTCAATGGCTTTGGAGCTTTAATCTTGATTGGATCTCCGTTTTTACCGAGTTGAGTTGAGCTCTCCATCCACTCTTCTTACCGGCTCGGAACGGTTCGACGTTTTCTAACTCAGCAACAGGGCTGCATCGTAATTAAGCGGCAAGAAACAGGGTCGTAAAGGTAAATCCATGGTGACGTGACTTCTCGAACTGACGGCCGTTGCCATCTCCTCGGTGACATCGAGCCGGTGCCGCGTCAACGGTCGATAGCGAACCCTCTCGAGACTTTCACGCCGTCGGATCAACATCAGACGCTTCTGCTACTCCTTTGACGGCCACGCCTGATGCCCCCGTCACTCTCCCGCAGGTGTTGACGCGCGGAGACCGCCTCCGAATTCGTGCGACAGAAGCGACGCTGCTTGCTTTCCATGGCCTTCGTCTCCACAAGTGCCAATGAACTTTATATGCATGAATAGAGAGTTCTATAGACCTTATGGATGATCGAGTCCGGCTAATGTTTTGTGTCATGTGATGGTGTCCTACAGGGGCCAAAACACCAAAAAAAAAGAAAAAAAACCAACAAAACATTCAGATGAGAGAGAGAATTTTGGGAATGGATTTGCTTATAGTATGTGCTAATGCAAAGTTAAATATGCTGCTTGTTTTCTTGGTCAGGCAACCAAAAAGATGTGTGCCAATGGAGGCCCGTGATGAGGCCGATGGATGTGTTCTTGTGGAAGAGGATGTCATATGATGAGATGGGGAACATAACTAGAAGGAAAAAAAAGAAAAAGAAAGGCTGAGCATGTTCTTCTTTTCAGCCTGTGTCTTGGCAGGCATACTCAACGTGGCCGGCATTGCCATAAGTTGCAGAAGGCAGGCAGGGATGAGAGTCCCTGAAAGAACTGAAGAGAGGTGACAGCAAAATACCTCATAGCATTAGGAGATGCAGTGCTCAAGCTCAAAGGAACAACCTGTGTTGCAATCATCCTTTAATATGTGGCACACATTGGCATAAGTTGGTGGAGAAAGAAACCAGGGATGGAAGTCCCTGCTGAAAAGAACTGAAAGGTGAGAGCAAAAAACATCAGAGCATTAGGAAATGCCAAGTTCAAGCTCACAGCAAGCTTAAAAATTGGAAGGCAAACAACAAATGACAGTAGTACACCCTCACAATCAAATTGATAATACTAATTAAGCATGCGTTTAATTACATCAGAAACCTTAGGTGTGGTGATGACCAAAAGCTGTTACCAGATCAAATGCTTGGGTTTGGCTAGAGAAAGAAAATGCTAAATGATGATTAAGTACAACTATGAATTCAAATAAGATAAGAAAATTGCCTGATTACATCAGAAACCTGAAACCGTACCTGCTGCAGTAGATACAACAGTTCCATAGTTGTCAATAACATCAGTCAGAATATAGATGAACCGAAATATGTTAAATCCTTAGCAGTTACAATAATAGAGAATAATCAGAAACAATGATTGGACAAAAGAAAGAGATAGAATGTACCAGAAGCCAACAAATTAAGTTCTCCACTAAAATTGATCTCCTACTTGCAAGTTGTCACCTGACTGCAAAGATGGGATGACCATAAAAGATGACCAAAATAGAAAATGTCACAGCTAGTAGATACACAATGACAAACTGTTCTAAAACCTCAAAACCTCAATCTTTACCTAAACTGACAACTTTGAACAGAAAGGCTCACTCAATTGACAATTTAGGCTCCAAGCCTCCACCGATATAACTCACTGAAGCAGTGCCAGAGCAGATGAACCTATTGCCGCACAGATGACCTAGATCACCAACTTTTCCAAAAAGCTAGTTTTTATGCTTAGTACAAGCTTTTGCTGTTATAAAATCTCAAAATACTTTCAGGTTACATCATAAGCAGTGAAGAAAAATCATCAAAGTTATCAACTACATATTCTTTCTTTATATATGTATACCATCAAATGCTAATCAAAATTCCTTCAGTTTACATAATAATCAACAAAGAATAAATCATCAAATTTATCAAGTTCTGGCTTGAGACAAACATATAATAATGCGAATTTTGAAAGGTACAAATTAGATAGAGAAGGAAATAAAAGGGATATCCTTTCCAATATATAATCTGGTGGATTATAGAGAGGACAGATATCCAATACACACCTGTATCCAATCACAAGAAACCAAAGGTGAGACAAACTGTCACTATATGATTGACTGTGTCCATTTGTATATACAGCAATAAACCTAGCAAGATATTCAAAAGGATTTGTGATAGACATAAATATTCATCTGGGTATTTGCTTCCATTGCAGTAGATATTTTTGATAAGAGATAAAATAATTCTCAAGACTATCAGGCACCATATCCAACAAGCCATATTATATTCCAGATCATAAAACACTCTGTAAGGACAATATATATTAGTTCAAAAGTAACCTTCAAGATCCCTGGAAATTGTATCTTATAACAAGTATATGTCTTTTTTTAACAAGTAAATGTTAGTTCAAAGCAGAACAGACTACATATTTTTAAAGGTTACTACGGAAAATAACATAAAGATTAAGAATGTAGAAAAGATACAAATATACTACAAAATCTAATATTTCACCTGATAGAAAATGGTGCTCTTCGCACACAAGAAAGTTTCAAACTCCAAGTTACAACCAAAAAAGACTACTAAACAGTAAAGAAACAGACATCAAAACAATAATCAAGAACATACATGTAAAACATAAACTAGAGGAAACCCTTATGTACAGCACTAAAGGCCTCAGCAGTTGTATGGAAGGATCTGATGGTTATGAAGATCTCAGTGCCACCATTTGGTGATTTCCACATCCAGCAATTATTATAGAATAATATGCAGCACACTGTCTGAACCATTTACTCATCATCGAATCCTCCACATCTAATTATATGCAAACTAGTTGGTCACAAAATGATACCTTGAATCTACATAGCCCTCAACATCCCAGAGGAAAGAACCAAAAGTTATAGCCTCCAAAATAAGCCTCCTCAATCCTGCGAAACTTATCTTGATGAGTTCATCCTTAGAAGAATCGATGGTTCCCTGGGGTGTGATCACAATCTCAGGCCTTCCAAATAGCGCCTCGGTGTGCTTCTCAATAATGGTAAAGGCTTCCTTTGATCTAATTGTGACGTATCTTTGAAGGGTATCAGAATCAAACGACATAACATACGATCGCAGCAGACTGGACTTGGACCCATTGCCAAATGCACCCTGGCTTAAGCCTGGAGAAGACCAAGAAGGCAACTCAGGATTTGAAATCCTGGACTCAGTGAACGGCCTCGATTCATCTGGCATCGCTTGCTTAATAGCAATCTCCTCTTTATCTGATCCCCAAGGGAGAGTCTTCATGGACTTCTCAAGTTGAAACCTTTGGTCCACTCTCTTGAGGAAATAACCATACATCACAGAAGCAGCATAAACCTGGCCAATCCTGAGCTTGCTAATAGGTGCCACAGAGTTGGAATCACTCACCCGCTGCCCCAATATAAGAGCCAGGTGATTCTTGACCATTTCATAAGCCTCAGGGGAATGCAACCTTTGAAATTTCTCGTCCTGGGGTGGCCAGTGATCAACCCTACTGGAAGGGTCTGTCGACTGAGATATAGCAGGAACCAAAGAAACATCAGCCTCAACAAACTTTTGAACAACCAATGCATACAGTATCTCCTCCAGAGCCGTTCTCCTCTCATTAGCCTTCACCTCAGCAATCCTCCTAAAAGTTTCAATACCAGAATTAATCTTCTACCCAATACAGTAAGTTCACTATTATTTCTCAGCATAAAGAGTCCGAACTTTCATCTACATAAAGCTCTATCGATGTAACAATCTGGAGACAAACTTATCTTCCATCACCTAAAACAAATCAATTGCTTTCAGCATAAAAAAATTATATCTTCACCTGTATAGAACTATGTCAGTTCCCGAAGGTGCAGGCTCCTCCTTGTTCTTCTCGGCCTCACGGTCAGTCTGGAGCTGCTCGAGCTGCTGATCAACAGCAGCCGGCAGGAGATGAGGATGACTAACGAGAATCTGAGACAGGAATTGCCCAATCGGTGAATCCAGCTGGAGAGGAGCAATAGGCAACGACGATTCCGAGGAAGATGACGATGCCCGAACGCAACTGCTCCTCCGAGCACCAAATAGTCTTTGCCCTTGCTGTGACAGAGAAATTGAAGAATGACTGCTGCGAATGCATCAAAGGATCTCATCCAACGTCAAGCGGACTAAAACGTGGATTACATTAGTTTCTAATCAAACATGCATCCCGAACCTTGAGCCACAGGGTGGAGTAACCGGGCTTGGGATCAAACGAGAGAGAATTGGTCCCGTGGATGGCCAAGAGGCACGACCTCGAGCTAAAGCCGAGAGCTTTCCGAAGGCACTGAGGAGCGCGAAGGCCCGTGGCGGCTTCCATCGACCGAAACCGACACGAAACAGTCACGAGATCTGCGAGACAGGAAACCCTCCATCAAATTCAACAATTGAAAACCAGAACACACGACAAACATAGCAAAACAACATCAAAGCGACGATCGATCACCAGACGAAGAACTGAAGAGGGAAGGCAGGGGGTAATTGGAATTAGGGTTTAGACGTCGGGAGGCTGTTTCGGTGTGGCGGATGAGCCGGGGATTTAGGGGGCGGCTGTTGATGGGCGCATGACGGAGCCCTTACAATACACATAATTACGAAATTGCCATCGATGGTGCGCCCTTTCCTCTTACATTTTTTTATTTTTATTTATCTTTCTTTTAAAACTTGTTTTGGGGATGATGTATGTGTTTTTATTGATAATAGGAAGGCAAGTCCCTAAATACTTACATGTCCAATAATTTTCATGGTTATTTATGGACTACACTAGATTGCATGGCAAGTAAGCTTGCTAGATAAATGAAATGTGGTATTAAATCCTAAGATGACAAACAGAACTAATATAACTGGCTTACCTGCCCATTAAAATCTTAGTATGCAACGGAACTAAAATATAATTTGTATTTATGCAAAGTTATTTTTCTTAACAAATTTGTTCCCAGAAGGACAGCATTCATGCCAAAGCTAATCAACATTTATTAAATTTTCTAATCTAAAATTCATTTGAAGCTTAGATTGTCATCGAGTGCATTAGTCTTATGATTTTGTTTATTAGAGCATAGTACTGTCACGAGCAAATCGGCACTAAGAGCAAGTATAACATGAAATGAGCAGTTAAGTAAATATTAAAAAATAAACAGTAAAAATAAGTGGTTTGGTCCATATAACCTATTTCAATTCCGATTTCTTTTCACTCTGAGATCTATTGATCTTTTTCAACAGACAAAGATCAATAATCTCTTACAATTTTTTTTTTTTCACAAACTCGGGAGAAAATCTTTAAAACCCTTTATAAGTATTACATCGTAGTCTCTCTTAGAACTAAATCTAAGTTTCTAGAGAAGAAAATTCAACTATCTAATAGGGTTTTCTCATAAGTACTTTGATCTTAATTTTTTGCTCTTTTCTTGCTATTCCAAGCAAGAATAGCTGGAATATTTATAGACTCCAAATAACTTCAAATCTTAAGCCAAAATTTAAATCCTCGAGATTTTGGGGTACTAGCGATACGCATTGGCACCTGGCGGTATAGTACCATTATCGGCATTTGGCGGTATGGTACCATTGTCGACATTTGGCGGTATCACTACTGAACAGAGCTGAAGAATCTGGACTCTAGCAGTACCACTGTTTGGAATAAGTAGTACTATCGTTGACTAGTGGTACTACCACTAGCAGTCGATGATACCACCGCCCAAGAATCTCAGAAAGTACATTTCGATACTTTTCATTCCTTAAGTTATACCATCTTTTGGCTTAGCCATACCTCCTCCCAAGTCAATGAAATTAGCCTCATAATAGCTCAAATCAACCTGAATTAAGGGTTAATCAAGGCCCACTGAGCTTTTAACCGAGTTAGCATGGTTACACCCAAAACTAATTCAATTAAGATTTAAACTACTTCGATCGAAAAAATTATTATAAAGCATGAATCATATGTTATTCATCATATCATTGGTTCATCCGTTGTTTCATCCAACCCTTCGACGTATCGTCCTTTCTTATGATGTATTGTTCAATCGATATATTGACCTTTGTAATATCTTATTTCCTTGGCGCAATATCCAATCCTTTTGGCCTGATGCTCGAACTCATGGCCTAACAATTGATTCTTTCTGCTTTAATCAATTTGCCTCTCTTTGATCGAAGCTAGTCTTACGTCACTCAAATACTGATTATATCATAAATTTATCAATTATTTTCATCATCAAAATTTAATATTTAACAATCTTCCCTTTTTTAATGATGATAAACAATTGATGACAGAGTTTAACTAAACTCCTCATAGAAACTTAGAATTTAGAAATTCATGACTATTTCATCATTACATATATCCTTAGAATTTAGAAATTCATGACTATTTCATCATTACATGCATCATGAGTCTTTAATGAATCAATTGATCATATCATTCCATGTATCATAAAGTATTGCTAATTCCAAAGAAATTATAAAAATACATGATCATCACTGTACCTTCTCCCCTTTTAGTGCTTTTGAGTTAGTGCTTTTAAGAAAACGATATCAATTTAAAACTTTATTTGATAAAATCATATTGGAAATATGTTTAAACGTAGAGATGTTTGAAAAAGTGCAACCAAAGATAGTAGATAATTAAATAAAATACAATAATAACGATTAGCATAAAAGGAAATGTACATCGAGTTTAGAGTAGTTCAGTCGATATGACATACGTCCACTTCTGATTCCTCCTCTATCGAGGTCATCAGCTTCCACTATTGATATTCTTTAAATAGGTGAAAATCAATCACCTTCTTACAGCTCTATTATCATTTTCACATGTTTAGGAGATAACCTTTATAATTTTTTCAGCCCTCTTTTAAACAAAAACTACACTTAGAGAAGAGGAGGGGAGCTCTCAAGGAATTACAACATAGTTTTCATATAGACACTAATTGGCTTTAAAAATTAGAGCAAAAAATTCAATCACTCCGAAATTTTGGGGTATGGGCGATACCACTACAAGCACTAGTACTATCAAACAAAGCCCAGATTTTTTGGGTATAATGGTGCCACTGCCCAAAATAAGCTATACTACAATTAACTAGTGGTACTATCGCCAGTAGCTTGCAATACCACCACTCAAGTTTTCTGAAAAAAGTATATTTTAGTACTTTTCTTATCGGAGCTATACCATCTCTTGACTTGGCTATACCTCCTTTTAAGGTCAATGAAATGAGCCTCTTAACAAGCTCAAATCAGCCTTAATTGATTTTATCAAGGCCCAATGGGCCCTTATTGAGTTAGTAGGATTTTTTCTCAAAATTAACTCAAATAAAAATATTAACTATGATAATTAAGGCTAAAACAACTACAATGCAAGCAATCCCAATTGTTCGACATGTCAATTGTTCATTTAAACTTTTTGTGAACTCTCGGCAAACTCTCGATGTTCTTCTGATGAACTCCCGGTAAACTTCAGTTGCATCGTCCGAACTTTCGATGTATCTCCCGATTCTTTCAGCCTGATGCCCGATCTTTGACTTCGGTCTAACCTTTGATTTTTTTTTTCAATTGTTTTTAGCTTTCCACGATCGTAGTTAATCATGCATATCTTTTCTCAATGGGTTAGATCATAAATTCATTAATTGATTTTATTATCAAAATTCAAGATTTAATAATTTTACCCCTTTTGATGATGATAACCAATTGACAATGGTATCTATGTGCCATATCGAGATAAGGCAGAATAATAACCTTTGAATTTAAGTGAAACAATTTTAATCATAGTGATCATATGCAATTTGTGATATCAAAATTTCATAACATACATAATTTTAAAACATTACAACTCATCATTACTTCATACATGATACCAAAAATAAATCAACATCACTTTAGGCATAACATATATGATACTAATGAAGCATGATACCAAGATTAACATCATTTTAGGCATTACATACATGATACCAAAATATTAAATTTTTTAATTATTTTGGGCATATTATTATTTATTATTTTATGATACCAAACATTCATCATTTCTCCCCTTTTGTCATCAACAAAAATTAAAACCATTCAACAAATTTGAAACAATTTAAGCTAATATTTTAGCAAGTTTTACATCACTAAAAAATATGCAAACTAGCAAGTTTTTGAGATATTAAGTTAAGCAAAATTTTTTACTTCTTGCTGTGTGCAAGATAGCAAAATTTGCTTCTTGAAATGAGCAAGCGAGCACTCGTCCTTGGATGTGTAAGCAATTTTGGTTCTCTTAAGATATGCAAGATGGTATTTTTATTTTTCTTAACATACTAGCAAGATTATTTCTCCCTTTTGTAAGAAATAAGAAGAAGAAGAAGAATGAAGTAATTCATTCATCGTATAAGGAAAATAAAATCAAGTCATAAGTTTCGAATGTCCATGTCTCAAGGCTCTACTTTTGTAAATAGAAAGTGAAAAGATTCATACGGAATAATCATCGTATAAAAGATCAAAAGTCTATGATTCAGTAAATAACAAGAGAAGGAATGATATGAAATGATCTAGAAGTAAAAAAAGAACTCAATTTATAAATTCTGATAAATCCAAAAAATTCTGAGAACTCATTAGGAAGATTGAATATGCCTAATTCTCTTTTTATAAAATTAAATTATTTTTCATTAAATGGCTTTGTAAAGATATAGCTAATTTATATTTTGTATTAATAAATTCTAAAATTATATCATGATTATTAATGTAATCTCTAATAAAATGATGTCTAATATCAGTACGTTGGTCTTAAATGTTGAATATAATTTTTTGATAAGTATATTGCACTTATTTTGTCATACTTTATAGGGATGCCCTTAAAAAACGTCCATAATCTTCTAAATTATTTGTCATCCATATTATCTGTGCATAACATGCATCTATCGTAACATATTCAACTTCGACTGTAGATAATGAGACAATTTTATATTAGGACCCTAGCTAAGTTGGGTCCATCTATTTAGGTAGAGTCATATTAGTCAAAGTCAATTATAAATGGTTAGAATTAGTTTTTATCTTTGATTAGGATGGAGTCAATTATTATTTTCAGTTACGAGTTTATCAGTTAGTTAAGAGTCAAAGTTGAATGAGACTCTTGGCAAAGCCTTATAAATAAGACTGTAAATTCTTTATGAAAGTCAATGAATGAAAAAGTATGAGTTTTAGCCAATAGACCTTAGGGGGCAGATCCCCTCGAAGTGATCTAGGAGGTTCGATCTTGAGATCGATTATCCTCCTTTTCTACCCTCTTCCTCCACAGTAGAACCCTAGGGTTATATCATTTGGTATCAGAGCAGTAATCCTTCGTGTTCCTGCTGTGATTTCGTAACAGCTCCCCTTGTCATCGTTGTCGTCATGCCATCATCATCATCACCATTGCATCTGCCACCTGCTGCAATCATCTATGTTGAAGCTATCATCAGCTAAAAAAAAAAGAGAGAGAGAAAGAAATAGAGAGAAAGAAGGGCCACAACCACACCTTTCCCCTTCTTTCTCTCCTACTTGTGCCGTCGACTAGCCCTCTTCTCGTCCCCTCTCATTGCCATTCGCATCTCCACGCCCTCCTTTCTCCTCGTCTGCTGCCGGCCAACCCTCCCGATCTTGCTGGTATCTGCCGACCATGTTAAATCTCAGATTTTGATGATAAAATTAATTAATGGGTTATTGATCTAACATAGATTGTTAGAAATTAATTGATGCATGATTAATTATGATAGAATGATTATTACAATTAGGATTGGCCAAGGTTAAGTCCATGCATTGGGTCAATACGGTTGGAAGCTCTCTAGGAGTGCATCGAGGGCTCGCCGAGGGTAGCGGGAGTTTGCTAGGATTGCGCAAGGGAGTTCGCTAGAAGAAGATCGAGACTCGTCGGAAGATTATCGAGGTAATCAAAAAGTTTGTCGGGAGTTGGGATGGTCTTGTAATGGTTATTTGGTAATTATGATTATATTTAATTATCATAATTAGCATCATGCAGGTCTAACTATGACAGGAGCAATGAAGTTACAAATAGATAATGGGCTAAGATCAAGCTTAGCCATCGAGCTAGGTTTGGATGATGCAGTGGGATCTCACTTGGAGTTCGCTAGGAGATTCACCGAAGGGATTGGGAAGCTTGCTAGGAGCACGCCAGTAGATCACTAGAAGAAGACCAAATAACTTACCACAAGAATGCAAAAGGTTACTAGATTGACGTAAGTTGGATCTTAGTTTAAGCTTGTGATCTTTAAGCGTTGTAATTGTTGAGTCATAGTTAAAAATGAGTCTTAATTGAGTTTGATTTGGATGAAATCCAAATCAACTAAATAAGGCAATCAGGTCTACTATTAGGGTTTGATTGAGTTTAGGTTGAGCTTAATTGGTTGATTAGAGGGTTGGTCAATATCAGGTTCAAGTTAGAATTCGAAAAATAGAATAAATCATTTTTGTAAAAATTTAAGTTGGTAAACCGCCGGTGAGCGATGGTATTTATTCACATAAGAGACAAATTAAATTGGTTCCATAGTATAGACTAAATTGGTTTCATATGAAATAGTCAGCCAGCAATGTATCAATCTTATGATCATTCTGGATTGATAATATTCTTATTTAATTTAATGTTAGATTCGGCACGAATTATGTTGATGGCTAAGATAGGGAAAATGTTAATTACTAGTACCGTAATCCATCATCCATCCATCCAAATTATAGAATAAAAAATCCAACCTCAACCATTTCCAAAAAATCTGTCACATCTTGAGAATAGGAGTTTTCGAGATCAATTTGAGGATCGATGTTCTTTCAAGTTACCTATCTATAATCAATTCCTCATAACTTAGTCTCAGCTGCAATATGTATCGAGAATATGCTCGGCTTGTCTCTTTCGATATTTAAGTTAATAAGAGGCTCGAGATAAAACTTTTAAAAAATATTTCAAATTTGTATAAGAGACTCATATTTAGAGTATGCCAAAGGGGAATATATTTGCTAACTAACGAATATTTAGAATAATACTTTTTTCCTCAAACTCATGCTACAATGAGCCTCACTGTTGTGTTCGACATAGGCTCCTCACGTTGAAATCTCATCGGCGAAATATATTGACCAATTGATCCAACTTACTCAAACGTGTGATCCCAATGAGCCAATCCAATTCGGCCAATTCAACATGTATATATTTTGATCCTTTATTTGGATGATCCATGGGTTAAGCTGTGCCAAAATCAACATTTCCTGTGACCATTCATCAACGAAGAACGGCGAAGCTCTCTTTTCTTGGTTTGACCCTGGAGAATGTAATGGCTTCTTTCGATATGGTAGAAGCTCTACGCATGCACGCACGTAGCTTGCACTGTTGCGAAGGGAAGAAAGGAATGGTACGCTACCAGCACAGGGCCAAAACAGCGGCTGCGATCGACCGAATCATGTCTTCCTTCCTTGAACTGCACTAGTCTTCAACCACAAGGCGTACGAAGCCCGCTTCATCAAGATAACCTTTGATTCCGGAGCATATGCCATATGCTTCCTCATCCTCCACAGTGCGCAGTAGTGCCTGCGTTCCCACTTTCTTTTGCTTGTTCGGCCATCACTACGAGCTAAAAGAAACAAGGATGTGAATGGCATCAACCCACCTGCTTAGCAAAGCATGAGAGCTCCAAATCGCAGCTAGCTGTGATGTGTGAAGTCCAGAAAAGAAGCTCGCTTGTGTTGGTGTCGGGGAATCAATGTGATGGTTGAAGTCCGAGGCATAGAAAAGTCCGAAACTTGAAGCCATTGCCACCCAAAGTTGCAACCATGGGCGTCACTGTGTGTGTGTGTGTGTCAAAACCAGCTCCTGATCTCCTTAAAAGAAGGCTGGTTTTGGTGCTTCCCAACCTGTATCACGCGACTGATCTTTTGGCAAAATAATATGTTCGCTGTTATCTCTGATTTCATGAACAGATGAAAAAGATTTACGTTCTTTATGGTTTAATAAAAGAAGCTAGAGAGATGAAAGAGACATGCAAGCCACTAGCATTGTGCTTCTTTGCCCAAGTCCATTGAGTTGGTGGTGGCACCTCACCCAAAACCATCATGGTTTTCCTGAAGAGCTTTTCCATCACAACCTGCTTGCTTGCATGACACACGCTTGCCAATACCTTTCTCATCCGCCACAACAGAAGTGCATGGATGGTTTGGTCAGTGCAGGAAGCATTCATTGTTAGCACATTATTGAAACACCAAAACCAAAGGCACTGCTAGTTTTTGCTGCTGATTTCGGACACACACCACCAACACCAAAAGGGAAGCAACTCTGTCTTGAAGTTAAAGAGGCAACTGAAATGTCTTCAAGATTGTAGAATTGTTGCAGGTGCAAAATGTCAGAATTAGTTGGTATGAACCCTAAATTATGTGTGAAGCACACCTCATCCACTAGGTAGGATGACCACAACTTTTATGTTATTATACACCATCCTTTGAGGCATTTTTCTTGATGGGGAACACCTCCTCCATTATCCTTGAGAGAAATTAATAAGATCAAACCTTGAGCTAGGAAAATAAAGTATTATTCCTAACATGCTTATTTCTTTCTCTTTCTTTTCTTCTTTTTTTTTTCTTTTCTTTTGATCTAAGGTCTTGTGATTGTTGCTTGCAGTGCTCGTTGTTCCAAACAAATAACCTCAACTGGTAAGAAAAATCATGGCACGAAAATGAAAAGAAGTTGTCATTGGCATTTATTTGAACTTTAAAGTCATGTTAGGTCACCGTTTCTTGTATTTTGATGTGCCGACACTCTAAAATGTCCAGTTAATTTGCAGTTAATCTTGTGTAATTTTAGCTAAATCATTGTGATTGTTCTTTAAATGTGAGGGCGCAAACAACTCTCTTCAGCTTGAAACAATTTCTTTCCCGATGGAGTACACATTAAACCTACAGTGGCTTAATCTAAATGCAAGCATCGATTAATAGCTTCATCATTGGACCGACACATGACTCTGTCTTCATTTCCGCCCGTCCGACAACCTCTCATAAAATGGGTGCTCTTTCCATTGTTCCTTCCTTGTTTTTTCTTTGTTTTGTTTTATTATGTTGAATCCGATGCTCATCTAGATTACCCTCCGAACAATCCAATAAAAGTCAAAAAGCTCCAAGAACAAGAAAGGAATGACTTCTTCTTGTGGTGGTGATGTGCAAGAACTTTCTCTAGATGACCAAGAAGATCGTGAAGCATATGGTGATGGGAGACTTGATGAGATCTTCCACAAACTTGAGCGCCAGAAAACTGGAACTGTTGACCATCACGATTTATCTTCGGCTGATGGTGCGAATCCAACTCTCCGCCATGAATCCTGACGAGGCTGAGAGATGTGAGCTGCACAAGGGATGATGTTTCTGGGAATCCACATCCATGATTGAGCCTTTATTGATTCCCCAACTCCATTTGAGCTCAAGACAGCATTGTTGATTACTTTAATGCCATGATTACCTTTAATCCTCCATCCAACGCAAATTCTTGCCGTCCAAAACGTTTGATTCTTCCCTCTCTCTTTTATGTCCTCTCTCTCTCTCTCTCTCTCTCTCACTCTCAGTTGAGAAATTTAGAAATACTTTTTACAATGTAGAATTGCATCAGTACCGTTTCCATATCAAGTCGGAAGTAACTGTAAAGCAAGCAGAAAATGATTTAGATTTTATTATATTTAACTTAACTTGACGGATGATTAAAATATTTTATAAGATTTTGTTATTTGATAATGAATCTAATAAAAATATTAGTTTTTGAGAAAATAGCAACCTTAAAATTACATCAATTACTATAATTAAGACGGGAATGTCTAATTTACTATAATCTACACCAATCATATGATATTCCTCATAATCCATAATAATATTTTAGAGTCTTTTAACTTAACCCACTCAAATATAACTGCTCATGAAAATATTATTTGAATAAAGTTAAAGCTATTTCAATATAATTTTCTTCATAATTAAGGAATACATGAAGGGTTGTTTCGTACACTAATACTTATTTTGATATTATAGGGCTAGAAAAAAGTTTTAGAAGTACCTGATTTATATTGACAAAAGCTTTTTGGAGTCTCTCTAAAACTCTGTATCTCTTGGATGTTTTCTTGAGTGTAAGTTTTTTGATTCAGTTATGTATCCTTATTTAATTTTCTTAAGGTGGTGAATTTTTTGTATAACTTTAAACTAGGTGGTTTATATCTATTTTATATAAGTTTGAGTTTGTTTATTTTCTACAACTTGACAATTGGTTTCTCTTTTTTTTTTCTTGAATTTCATTCATCTTTCTCTCTTCCCGGTATTAGTTTGGTAGCAGAGTTAAAGACTAGAGATCATGACAAGGCGGAATAAAAAAGTAGTTGGTGAAAGCATTGACAATGAAGATGATATTGAATCCTTGATGTTATAGTTACAAAGAGTGCTACACAGTATACATAAAAAAATAAAATTATTGAAGAACTTTGTGGTAAAAACAATCAGAATGAAAATGATTCTGAAAAGTTTAGTTATATTAATGATATACCTTATTACCCAAGGGAGTTGAAAAAATTTCAGTGAAGGTGTAGAGACCAAGACAAGTGACAGAACAACAACAACCCAAAATTGGATATTTTGAAGTTTGAAAGTGTTGAAAATAAGAAGAAGTAATGAAAATAGTCATTGATTCATTGATTCATCGTTTATTTATACATAATGAAAAGGAGGATTTTCCTCAACATACGAGATTTCTTCATTTAGTTGGGGAAATCATATCTAAACTAAGGATGTCGATCTTGAATCAATGTCAATCAAGAAGGAAGTCTGTTGTCAATCATGATGAAGACGGTGGTTGACTTTGACGGTGATGTCAGCGGCAAAGAGCAAGGGGAAGCCAAAAGTTTTGGTGCCCACGAAGCCGAAAACGAAGCCAAAGTCGAGGCTTGCGGTTATGAGGCCGGAGGGTGCTACAACCAGTCTGATGCCGAAGGTGCCCACACGGTCAGCTAAGCCAGCGAAGACCTTTGCCAAGAAAGAGAGTTGGAGTCCTTGTATGCCTCTCTGTTGGAGGCCGAACTCCAATCCTAGTAGCCCAAGTCTATGCGAGGGCTCTCACTGGAAAGAGAGGTGGAGGAGGGCACCGATGGCAACGATGCAACGAAGGATCGAGGGCTACGGTGGCAGTGGTAGAGGGCATGGCTGAAAGTGACTACGGCAGTGGGTAGCAGCGGCTCCTTGCTAAGCGACGGAGGATGGTGGTGGGTGGCACGGAGGCGGTGGCTAGCTGCTAGCGCGTCGATCTCTACTCAGAAGAGGAAAGCAGGGCGGTCACAACAAGGTTGGTAGCAGCAGCAAGGTCATGGCGAGTGAGGGTGGCGGCCAAGCGATGTCGGCAGAGGAGGAGAGGAAGATGGTGGCCGACGGATCTAAAGTACAGTGAGAGAAGTGCTGCGATCGTAGATTTGCTATCGTTTAACAGCGAAAAAGAACTTACTACGCCCTCTCTATAGAGCATCGAGAGACAATGGGCGGTGACCCTTATAGGTGCTCTCGGTAGAGAGAAAGAAACAGAGGCTTGAGGACCGCGTGCGATGTAGAAGTCATCATCTGCTGCAGATAGGGTAGGGAAGGTGTCGTTGCTCGTTGGAGCTGATGCGATAGTGGTGGTGTACGAGGAAGACGGCCTCATGCATAAAGACGCCTCGGTAGAGGAATGAGAAAGCCGACGGAAAAGAAGAGCCGTCATGGACAAACAGTCATACAAGCTGTCATTTGACAGTGGATAAAGAAAGGAAGCCGACTCACTAGAAGCCATGAAGAGTGGCTTTGATGTCAATGAGAGGTTGTCGTTTGACAGCAAGAAGAGATAAAAACTATCATTAGACAGTGAATAAAAGAAAGATAATCTCTCTTATAGAGAGAGGGGCTCTGATACCATGTTGGAAATAAGAAGAAGTAATGAAAATGCCCATTGATTCATTGATTCATCATTTATTTATACATAATGAAAAGGAGGATTTCCCTCACCTAACATACGAGATTTCCTCCTTCAGTTAGGGAAATCATATCTAAATCCTAACTAAATTCTATCTTCTATCAGAAAGTAGTATCAATATTGATGACTTTATTAATTGACTTAATATGGTGGAATGAATATTTAATTTTTATGAACTACTAGAACAAAAGAAAGTAAAACTTGTGACACTAAAACTTAGAAGGAATGCATTCTTTTGGTAAGAAAATTGAAGAAGCAAAGAGAACGTGAGGAGAATAGCAAGATCGTGACATGAGAGAAAATAAAAATAGAGTTGAAAAGATAATACCTACCTAACAATTATAGGCTAGAAATCTTTCTTAAAAGCTCTAATTTCAAACAAAGAGATCTTAGTGTGAAGAGGTATCAAAAGTTTAAAAGCGGTTCTCAATACGATGCAAAAAATTATTATATGAGAAGAGAAAATTTCAAGTCTACTCTCCAAAGTAAAGTAGTGTCAAGCATATCGCTTCAGATAGTCCAAATAGGAGAATCGTTATATTTGTTGAATAACATAGTGATGGAGAAGGAAATGAAGCCAGTGATAAACTAAAATATGATGATTATGAGGAAAAGGTTACTTATGCTGATCATAATTTATTTTTTATTTTCTATAGTGCATACAAGGATGAATTAGAAAGGGATGATCATGTTTTGGCTCTGGTAGCCATAGAAGAGAACGAACAACACAAGGAGTCGCCAACAATCATGAAACCAATCATGAAGGATCATATAGTTTCAAGCATATCGCTTCAGATAGTCCAAATAGGAGAATCGTTATATTTGTTGAATAACATAGTGATGGAGAAGGAAATGAAGCCAGTGATAAACTAAAATATGATGATTATGAGGAAAAGGTTACTTATGCTGATCATAATTTATTTTTTATTTTCTATAGTGCATACAAGGATGAATTAGAAAGGGATGATCATGTTTTGGCTCTGGTAGCCATAGAAGAGAACGAACAACACAAGGAGTCGCCAACAATCATGAAACCAATCATGAAGGAGTTACAAGATATTGTAGTAAAGGAGATCCAACATAATGTTCCATCTTTAAGAGACATCTGGTATCATGATGATTTTATTCCTAAGATAGATCTAATAGATCATTTGACTTTAGTTACTCATTTTGTTTCTATGTAAATTATTGGAAATATTGATGAGGGGACTAAACATATAACTTTTGTTATATGAGAAAGTTAAAATAACTATTGAAAATAAAATGAGAGATACAAGCTACCAAAAAATATATAAAGCATATGGAATTTAATACGTGTAATTTGATTCGAATTTATCTAAGAAATAAGATATTACAGTTAGACAAATTTGGAAAATTAAACCCAAAGACCGGAGGTCTGATTAATACACTTAAAAGAATTGGTGAGAATGCTTATAGGATCAAGCTACCTGAATATGTGGTCATTAACATTTAATGTGGCTAATTTAAGTCATTATCATGGTGATGAAAGAAATGAAGACTTAAGGATAAATCTTTTCCAACCAGGAGAGATTGACACGGGAGTATCTAATTTGCTACAATCAACACTTATGGATCTTGTTAATCTTATGGTATTCCTCACAGTCCACTATAATATTTTAGAGTCTTTAACCCAGCCCATTAAAATATGACAACTTATGAGCATATTCCTTAGATAAAGTTAAAGTTGTTTCAAGATACTTTTCTTCATGACCATGGAATATATTAAAGGTGTTAGTTAGTAGATGTAAAGCACTTAATATCATAATTTCATACGCATGAATGGTTATTTCATGCACTAGTACTTATTTTGATACTCTAGAGCTAGAAAAAAGTTTTTGAAATATATGATTTGTATTAATAAAAGCTCTTTGAAGTCTCTCTAAAACTCTGTATCTCTTAGATGCTTCCTTGAGTGGTGAGTCTTTTGATTCAGTTTTGTATCCTTGTTTAATTTTCTTGAGGCGTTGAATTTTCTGTATTATCTTGTGACTTTAAACTTGGTAGTTAGTTATTTATATCTATTTTATGTAAGTTCGAACCTGAGTTTGTTTCTTTTCTATAAGTTGACTATTAGTTTCTCTTTTTTTTTCTCAAATTTAATTCCTCTTTCTCCCTTCCCGGTATCAATAATTGAGTATAATATCTTAACATAATCCTATGTACAAAAATTACAAAAGTCCTTTGAAGCTTCCTTATTATTATCTATATCATTTCAAATAAATATAGGGTAAATTCTTTGAAGTTTCTATTTTTTTTATAAAACTCTTTTTTTATTTATTCTCAAGCTCTTTCTTGGCTATCTTTATGTCTTACCTTCATATCCATCCTATCTCGTTGTAGACTATCGTAATCGCTTTTATAATCTTCTGGGAATCACTTCTAAGGAAACATTATCATTGCATCAATCTTTGTTCGATCACGATGATAACTCCTGATATCGTCGAAACCTTTCTCCCTTAACTCTACTGTCTTGTCCTCATCTATGTCTTCATCAGAGAAATTCAGGGAGTGAGGTTGTGGGCATCACAAATGATGACAAGGAGCTAGTCTCACCTTGTTGACTTTAGCCTCATAGTTCCTTGTAGAGGGAGACTATGAGGGTTGTGGCAGATGTGGCGGGGAGGTGCTATGAATGATCATGAGGAAGGAACTTTCCATAATAGAAAGAAAATGAGGACAGTGTGATATATGGGTTCATAAGAATAACATCTGACACTATGACCCATATAGTAGAGGAGGGAGTGAAAGCGCTATCGTAATTACCCTCCTTCCCTTTCATAAAGGTCAATAACTATAATACGTAGAAAGGATGTGATGTCCGACATCACCTCACAACGAGGCAAAAATAATAAAGATTAGTTGTATAAGAGTTTTCATCTTTTAAAAAAATAAAAAATAATATTTGAAAATAAAAAGGATACTCTTTTCAAAAATAAAAATTTTATTTTTTTCATAAAATTTACTCATAAATATGTAGTTTTAATTTAATCAAATGGTGATATACTATAGTTCTAGAGGACACGTGGTATGAACCTTGAATTCCGCGAGGGCATCAATGGGTGAACAGTAAGATGGTCAACGGGTCAAACTGACGAGCCACCAAAGCGCGAACCTTCTCGGCGTCCGTTTCAATTAAGGCGCGTATATTCGTTTCTATTCCTCCAAGAAGAAAACTGGCCGCCGACCACCGTTTTCATTTCTCCGCAAACGATGGCTCAAACCACCACCACCACCACCACCACCGTCACGAGACGTGTAACCTTGTTCGCTTTCGCGTTCGTCTTGCTATAAGAACTCGCCTACTTGTCCCTTCCCATCCTCCCATCCCAGCCCAAAGCAAACCAAACCGAACCAAACCATTACACACGTCCATCTCTCTCTTTTTTTCTCTTTCAACTCCATTCACCTGTTTCTCCATCTGTGCTCTGCAAAAGTAGGAGAACAAACGAGAAGCCATGGTGCTCTCCAAGACCGCCTCTCAAACCGACGTGTCCGTCCACTCCACCTTCGCCTCTCGCTACGTCCGCGACGCCCTTCCCAGGTGAAGCGAACGCCTCTTTCTTTCTTCCGCATTCTTGAAGATGATGGTGATGGTGATGGTGATGGGTGTGTGTAGGTTCCGGATGCCGGAGAATTCGATACCGAAGGAGGCGGCGTACCAGATCATCAACGACGAGCTGATGCTGGACGGCAACCCGCGTCTGAACCTGGCATCCTTCGTCACCACGTGGATGGAGCCGGAGTGCGACAAGCTCATCATGGCTGCCATCAACAAGAACTACGTCGACATGGACGAGTACCCTGTCACCACTGAACTCCAGGTACACACCCTTTCCCTCCCCCCTCCCCTCCCCCCCAAATCTTCTTCCTCCATGGGATGGGATTACCTGCCGTTTGAGTCACACCAAAACCACCAGGATTTTGCATTGGGCACCGGGAGAGATGACATTAACTCCATAGATGTACGTCCAAACATGAAGGCATATCGTTCTTATCTCATCATCCATGTAAGCATAATAATTTAAGAGACCGCAACCGGAAATGCCTGAATCGATGATCTTAAGATCAGGAAAGCCTACATCATCCACTTGCTACTGCTCCTCGGGAAGCTCAATTTTTGAAGATTTGAGTTCTTCTATGCACTTTGTTTTCAGTTCATAAATGCTATCTGCACCCACAGAAATTTGAGAAAACCCTTCCCCCAAGCTCCTTTGATGTGAGCACAGATTGTTCACCGACTCTAGATGTCTTCATTTTATCTAAGTCAAGAAATTTAGGCTGTTATCATCAAAATTGTGATTCACATTTACAGTGATCATCAAAACAGGTGGCTGCTGGCTGCACCAGTGGGTGCAATGATGCAGCCACTTTGGTCTTCCCTCCCGATTGCCTGCCCTACTGGTGAAGAATAATATAAGAAACAGGCCAGAAAAGTAAGGCTGTGATGAGGCATCACCTGTTGGTCAATTGGATGACCTGTCGTGCCCAAGTTTCAACCATCAGTTCGTGTAAAAGAAATTGTCCTCAAAAAGTCTGCGAGTGGTGGCAGAACGTGGATTCTGCACAGGACTTATTCAACAGAGAACGATGATGTGATCGTTTTGACCTCTTCAACAAAAGGCAGACTTTGTTATGTACGAAGAGAAATCGAAGGTAGACTTTGCCCTATTGGAAAATTAATCAGCGAAGCATATGAATTCTAAAGAGGTTTCAGAAAAGAAATTATATAGCTTTACACGCCGTATGAAGCTTTTCATATGGAATCAGGCAGGGGATGTACTTTGTTTCTGTGAGAATTGTGACTCTCGGAACAGATCTTGTTTAGGGAACATTCTGTAGGTGTGAGCATAGTATTCCTCTAGTTTTGTAATTGATGCAATCTCTTATGCATCAGCTTGAAAGCATTGGTTTACTGAGGAAACAAACTTACATGGCTTCTGCTGCAGAACCGATGCGTGAACATGATTGCGCATCTCTTCAATGCACCTCTCGGCGAGTCGGAGGCCGCCGTCGGCGTCGGCACCGTCGGTTCCTCCGAAGCCATAATGCTCGCTGGACTGGCCTTCAAGAGAAAATGGCAGAACAGAAGGAAGGCTGAAGGGAAGCCTTACGACAAGCCTAACATCGTCACTGGTGCCAACGTCCAAGTACGCAGTCTACTACGACCCCATCACAAACCATCATCTTCTTCTTCCCTCTTATTCATGCATCTAATAACCCTGTCAAACGCCGTTCTTCGGATCAAAAGGTTTGCTGGGAGAAGTTTGCGAGGTACTTCGAGGTGGAACTGAAGGAGGTCAAGCTGAGGGACGGCTACTACGTCATGGACCCGAAGAAGGCGGTGGAGTTGGTGGACGAGAACACCATTTGCGTCGCCGCAATCCTCGGCTCCACGCTCAATGGAGAATTCGAAGATGTCAAGCTTCTCAATGACCTCCTGACCGAGAAGAACAAGAAAAAAGGGTATGTTCCTTGCCCACCAGCTCTGCTCTCATGCTTACACGCATTGAATATGCGTTGCATGATGTAGATGGGACACGCCGATCCATGTGGACGCGGCGAGCGGCGGGTTCATCGCGCCGTTCCTGTACCCGGAGCTGGAGTGGGATTTCCGGCTGCCGCTGGTGAAGAGCATCAACGTGAGCGGGCACAAGTACGGGCTGGTGTACGCCGGCATCGGGTGGGTGATATGGAGGAGCAAGGACGACTTGCCCGAAGAGCTCATCTTCCACATCAATTACCTCGGCGCCGATCAACCCACCTTCACTCTCAACTTCTCCAAAGGTAAGGAGCCAAGAGTATGGAATTAATCTTCTCCTCCGTCAAAGCAATGCAGTCCTTTTCGAGTTGACTTCAGTTTTTGCTGCCCCCTTTTATCAGGATCTAGCCAAGTCATTGCACAATACTACCAGCTAATTCGTCTGGGCTACGAGGCAGTCATCTCTCTCTCTCTCTCTCTCTCTCTCTCTCTCTCTCTCTCTCTCTAGTTGACTCCTCGGCATTGTTTACTGCAGGGATACAAGAATGTAATGGAGAACTGCCAGGAAAACGCCATGGTGCTGAAGCGAGGGCTGGAGAGGACAGGGCGGTTCGACATCGTCTCCAAGGACAACGGCGTGCCGCTGGTGGCGTTCTCGCTGAAGGACCGAAGCCGGCACGACGAGTTCGAGGTGTCAGACTACCTGCGCCGGTTCGGGTGGATCGTGCCGGCGTACACGATGCCGCCGGACGCACAGCACATCACGGTGCTCCGCGTCGTCATCCGCGAGGACTTCAGCCGCACGCTGGCAGAGCGGCTCGTGCTGGACGTGGAGAAGGTCCTGCACGAGCTCGACTCGCTGCCGCCCAAACAGCCCAAGGTCAACGGCCACCCACACCACCACCGCAACGGGACGATCCCCAAGAAGTCGGAGCTCGAGACGCAGCGGTCCGTCACTGACGCTTGGAAGAAGTTCGTCATGGCGAAGAAGACCACCAACATCGTCTGCTAGTGCTTACTAGTTATTAGCACACATTATTACGATAAGAGGATGCTTCGTATTGCTGTGTACGTTGTTTTAGAGAGACACGAATTGGCAACACTTGCCATACGGTTATTGTCCAAGAGGGTAAACAGTCTGGTGTTTCATCATCCAAGATTTGCAATTATTGAGTTTTGTCAGGATAAATATATCGAATTTATGGGCCAAATTAATTGCTTTACGATTCAGTTTTGCTAATGTCAAATCCAAGCCGGTCATAGGAACGAGGTCAAACACTTTGGCCCTAATTCATATGAACGAGGTCAAATACTGCTAGTCTTAATTCACATGTCAAGAAAAGAGCATAACAGAATTTACAGCGACAAAACTCGTTCAATATATAAGCCCACTTGCTTGTATATATAGGTGTACATGGGAGGAATTCTTGGCGGTCCATATAATTGCTGAAACTAGCAAAAGAGCACTGTGCAATCAAGTGTAATGCTCTTACAGGAGATTAAAAAAAAAAAGCAGGGGAGAACATAATCGGGTGGATTTGGATTTCATATAAAAATACAAACCATGTGCACTCATCAAGAAAATGGAACTACTTAGCATGTGATGTGGGTGGTACCTGTATCCATTTTCATATCTTGTGTAGCGCCACATCCACATGATTCTTCAACTACTTTCAGCATTCCCTGGCACCTAAAACAATATCTAACATTAGAAAATGGCGACCCTAAACACATGCTGCATTTGTTGGAGTACAAGATGAGCATCTCAATAAAAAGCCAACAATCATATGCATTAAGTTTTTCAATCAACCAAGCATGCAAGCAGGAACCACACCTTGATTTTAAATTCTGCTTAAAAAGATAAAAAAAAGTGCAGAGAATTTTCTGTATCGATGTTGAGAGTCTAAATCATTTCCGTTTGCCACCAACAACAATCTAAATAATATGTTCGATAAAATGCTCATATTTGTCTGTGCCCTTCGATTTGTGTACATACCTGGTACAGCAAGTAACGAACTTGCAATAGACTTAGCATCCCTAGTTTGGTTTGTTTTATAATCGATTTTCGCTTGTAAATATGAGTGTGTCTTGTAGTCATTTGTGGGGATTTCGATCTGTAATGAACCATTATCCTTTATATGCAACATTTTCAATTTTGTAATATCCATGGGTGTAATTTGTATCTGACTTTATAAAATATTTGCTTGAGCAGTTGCTTGAGGATCCCGTTGGAATTGTTTCTTTTGGCCCGTTTTCTCTTTTGTAAGTTTAAGGGACCCTAGGAGATCTTGGGGAAGGCTGACCTTTGCGGACGAACACACATGGGTGCCGCACGACCTAAACAAAATCAGCTAAGCCCGTGACATTGTGGTATCAGAGCGGGACAAGCATACGCAGAAACAATCACCATACAAACGTAGGGGACCTAGCTGGGCTGTGTGGAGGACAACTTGCACGCACAACCGTTTGGGGGAAACGAATATTAGGATGTATGGAAAGGAGTCGCTCAGATGAGCGAGCATCCAGGATTGACATTCAGAGGAATGGCCAACCCTTTGTGCGAGAGGCACTACGAGGACAAGCAAGCAAAGAAGAATACGTAGCGCACAAAAATTGGGATGGTTGAGTTCGAGCTACGGCAAAACTCACAGATGTTGGTAACAAATTTGACTGTTCGCAAGGCAAGCAGGGCGTTTCTTGAAAGATGAGACTGTGCAAAGTGGGAGGTGTTGGGCAATGACCGAAGAGTTATGCAACACTCACAGAGGTGAGGGGAATTGCTAACTCGAAGGATTTGGTACTCATGCAAGGGCTTGTACACAGACGATGGAGTGCTCGTGGCCATCCCAAGGCGCGATTAGAACTTAATGCCATGGAGCATCAGAACTTTTTATTCGACATAGAAAGGATACGTCCGTAGGCGGCTGAAATGTGCAACAAGTTCAGCACGTTGCTAGACCTTGAAGGATGCAGTGGGGACTGTATTGGCGAAGGGTCGAAATCTAGCAAGTGCATTTGCAGGGGCAGAACAACGCACAAGTTGTTCAGCAAGACGGAGTAGTCCAAAGGGGATGGTGGTCTCAAACTTCCAGCGGGAAGAATGCAAAGAGGAAAGTTGCTCCAACAGGACAAATATCCAAGAGAGATAAGTCATAGTTCTCCAGAGGAAGAATTATGTGCAACGGACCGCACATATTGAGGAAGAGTTCTTCAAGGCAATATCTCCAAAAAGCTCAATGGACCGAGCGAGTGAAGAGTCGTCATCGTATGATCTCGAATGAGGTAATGCATTGATGGATGCATTTCTAGATCAAATGGAGGAGCAATCCAAGACGACATCATATGAAGGCACACTTAGAGTCGATGTGGAAATCGAACTCAACGGAGGGCTAACCCGTGGAATAGTGGACATGAGGACCACTATCAACTTAATGTAAATCGAGGAGCGGAGCGACTTGGGTGGAACTTGGTGAAGTATCCAAGCCGCATGAAGAGAGTCAACATAGAAGATGGAACATGGAGCGGAGGCACGGAACTTTCATTGGACAGAGGCCAAGGGCATGAACTCTTGTAGAGGCAAGAGTGGGATCATGTCGTTCAATGGGTTCCTCATTCTGATGGGACAGACTTATCTTGCATGGTGCCAAAGACAAAGGGAGCTTCGAGACACATGCAAGTTACCTCAGAGATGCATTTGACGGAGTAACTAAGGTGATTCAACTTGCGGAGGCGAAGTTAGGATCAGGATACCTTAGCACAGGACAAGAGGACGCAGAGGCGAGTACTCTTGAAGAATATGCCACAGTGTTGTCATTCGAATTGTTAGGAACAAGTGGTGCATAGCAGAGATTGTGCTGGTAGGGGATATAAACCCAGGATTCAGATAATGGTGCATCAATTTTAGCGAAGTCATGGGACTTCAGGAGCTACTAGGCGACGGACTGTCCTAAAGCTATGCTTCATCCAAGCGTGACCCAAGAGTGGGTGGACGAAGGTGAATTACCAAGGGAGCGAACCAAAAATCGGAGATGGCGGAGGCTCTACGATGTGTTGGTAGAGGCCAGACATAGAGAAGTCATAGTCCGAGTTCATCACACAAGAATCTGTATACAATAGAGATGTCATCAGGAGGTGACATGGTGCAGCGGATCGTGATGGAATAATTCGTGGCAATGCAACACATGCGGACATGTCCTGTGAGGGACACGATCATATGGAGGTATGATCAGAAGTTACTGGGAGCTCCACTTTGGTGTATGACACAACAAGAAGAAGGGCTATGGATTCAAGGAGTGAATATCGTGGTACCGCAGAGGCGGGTCTTCGTGTGTGCATCGGAGCTTGCATTGGATGAAAGTCTTAGTCATCAGCATATGAGGGCTATATACCACCGAGGAAAAAGCCTAAGTGCAAGTACCAGTGAGTCCCATGGAGGGGACGTGATCGTGAATGATCGAGCTGGAGCTCCACTTGTGAACAATGCAAGCAAGAAGGTGGATTCGAGGGTGAATGTCATGGTGCCGTAAAGACAGTCTTAGGGTGTCAAGCTTCATCGGATGAAAGTCTTGGTCATCAAGATATGGGAGTACCAAGGAGAAGTTAGATTGCAAGTACCGGTGAGTCCCATGGAGGGACTTGATTATACAAAGGTATGATCGAGCGATTGGAGAGTTGGTGTTCACATTCGCAAGGGAGCTAAGTCAGAGGACAAGGCCAAGTAAACGAACGTTGCTACCAAAGAAGCTAAGGAGAACAGAATCGGCGCGAGCCCTGCAATAAGATGGCGGAGGCCATGCATGAGAGTTGCAGTTTGTCTTTCCATCGACCAAGGAAAGCTACTAGGAGGATACAGTGGTGTTGAAGCAGGTGGTCGAAAGGGGCAAGGAAGCAACGACGAGTCCAGTGGGGCTCAACTACCTAAAAGCAAAGCGTCAGTTAGAAAAGAGGTGGACTCGGAGGAGCACCACAGTGTCGTAGAGGCGGATCTACCGATCATGAAGGAAGGGATGCAGATGCAAGGCAACATATAGTAGAGCCATGGGCTTGGAAGCACCATAGTACGCAGAGGTGGGACTTCTGTGGAGTCATCAATCCCTTGCTATCATAGAGGGAGAGCATTGGTCATAAAAGAGGTCGAGGAGGTGAAGAATGCAGAGGCAAACTCTAAGTACGAAGACAGGACGGAAGGGCAGAGGCCAAGGAACTTCATAAGACCGGTGTTGATGGGCTTCTCATCAAGATAGCCGTAAGTGAGGGACTTCAGGTTGATGCAGGAATGCTCGACCAAGGAACGAAGTAGGCAGTACGCGGTACTATACATTTTTTACTTAAAAGAGTAGGCGGCAAAGGTGATGGAGAAGACGATACAATTCCAAAAACAACTAGAACTATCAAAGACTTACTCCAAGTTGGGAGACTCCAAGTTGGGGTAAACTTTTTGCTCTTTTCGAATGGAACTTCTTGCATTCCAGAAGTTCAATGGCAGCGAGAAGGCAAATCACAGTAGCTAACTCAATGCAATGAGTGCAAACACTTCATGCTTCAGAAGTATGAGCAAAAAATGGGCGAATGTTCGTAACCAACTCAATGCATGAAATACAAACTCGATGAGGCAGACGAAATCGAGTAACCTTTGCCTTCTCAACTTAACAGAATAGGTGAAACTGAGTACCCCAATTCTCTTAACTTGAGAAGGTGAGCGAAGCCAAGTAGCCTTGCCTTCTCAACTACTAAGAGAATGGGTGAAGTCGAGTATCTCAGTTCTCTTACTTATCCAGTAGATGAGCTCTGCATAAGTTCAATGACACTTCAAAAATAGCTTATGAAAGACAATAATTGTCAAATCCTCACCATTGGTGATCAGTACTATTGAGAATAGATTGTCCGCTTCATTTCCCAATTGTGTGCCAATCGAAAGCGGAAGTGATGTGAACCTACTTGGAAGTGACAATTAAACGTCACATAATAAGGCAGGTCTTTTCCTTCATCAGAAGGATCCGCGAGAGTCAACAAGGATCAGCATAACTCAGCCAACCCCACACCAGATTCAGTCATTGGTGAGTTAAAGCAGCATAGCGAATCAAAGTTCGACTATTCAACAACAGCGACGGAGAGCAGCTGGGAGCCAAAGGGGCATGTTGCAGCCAAAGCAGAAGATTAAAGATTTAGCAAAATGCGAGGAGATGCAGTGTTTACAGTGGCTTCGACGAGGCCGTCGAAGGAATAAGTTGGGAAGAATGTCACGGATAACAATGTAAACAAAGTGTTTGATGAAATGCTCATGTTTATCTGTGTCCTTTTGGTTTACTTTGTAGCCAATTTTGGCTTGTAATACGAGTGTGTCCTGTAAACACTTGTGGGGACTACGGTCTGTAATGGACCATTATCCTTTGTGTGCAACCTTTCCGATTTTATAATGTCCATGGGTGTAATTTGTATCTAGCTTTATAAAATTGTTTGCTTGAGCAGTTGCTTGTGGATCCCATTGGAATTGATTCTTTTGACCCGTTTTCTCTTTTGTAAATCTAAGGGGCCCTACGAGATCTCGGGAAAGGCTGATCTTTACGGACAGACATGCATGGGTGCCGCACTGCTTAAGCAAAATCAGCTAAACCCGTGACTGGTCAGGAGAGAGAAGTGCACGAGACAAACCCAACATCGCATACGAGCGAGAGATATGGTTTCCAAGGATAAGATTTTAGGTATAACCAAAAGAAAGAGGAGAGACACTGATGATGGAAAGAGGGACAAAGAGAAGTGGTGGCTTCTTCCATCAGTGAGAGGAAGCAGTGAGGAAGGAAATGGCCTTAGGTGCAGCAACATTTAAAAAAGTTACAAGAAGGCCAACAATACATTCGGCATTATATGGAATAGCAAGGGCAGGTCACAATAATTAAAGGTCCACCCACATAAAATATTCCCCACATATTCCAGAGTAGCTTTCACATATGTATGTGATGGATCTTAATACTACTAATGGTTAATATAGGTAATAAATGCTTTATAAATCAATCAGTATAAAAGAAGCAACCATCAACACTCGACTAGAAAAATGTTGGACAACTGTAACAGAATAAAATTTTACTACTGTCCTAAACTAGAGCTTGCATTTATGTTCTATAATAAGGTTTTCAAGAAAAATATACTTTCTCTAGAAGAACCAAGAGCTACAGAACAGTTAACTTTCAATATAAAGTTTTCCACAAAAAAATATTAAAGAAAAGGCAGGGTCCATCCAAGCTTGACAGTACAAGCTCGACGATGATGAAGCTCCATAAAGCTCTTAATTATTTTGTTACTTTGCAGATAGCTCAACAGGCGTAAATCTTATGAATCTTATGAAGACAAAGGGCATCCGTCGTTACCATGAAAACCATGATGATTTAGTGTGCATGTCAGTATTAATACAAAAACACGGAAAGCAGAAAATATATGTAAAGCCACAGAAGAACTGGAAAGAAAACCAACAAAAACAACAAAAGAAAGTTCTCCCACAATTACACAATGACAGTATTAACAGGAAAGTAACAGTGCTTGGTCCATCAGTACCTACCGCAAGTTATTTCCTCAGGTCAACACCTCTGCAATCATCCTCGAGGGCAAGAGTTAGCATCTCTGTGCAGAATTGGTCATTTGGGTCCAGCCAAAGAGCCTGTCAAATGAAAATTTAATAATTTATATAAAAGTAGCTTAAGCATGAAATATGGACCAAATAAGGTGCAAATTAGAATAGGAAAATATGGAAAACAAGTTTGACAAATTAAGTAAGTGTTTCTCAAGCAAGACTTCCCAATCTAGTCACTTTATAGCTTGAGTTAAAATATTGAGTAATTCTTTTTAAAAAAATGTACAACTATATCAGGTGTCTGGTACATGGTTGAAAAAGTAGCCTTCATCCTTCAGGTCAGCTATCGAGGAAGAGATCAAAGCATCAAAACTCAATTGCAGATTATTTATTATGATGTTGCACTACAGCTTTTGATTGGAATAATCCATATCCAATATATCACTTCAACTTAGATAGGATACTCAGGTAGTCAACTTAATTACCCTACACATGCATTCCCATGCAACCAAATCCCAGCAATTCCTATGTGCAATTCTACACTATGAAAATAAGCATCTATATGCAAGCACTATCCCAATTTCAGTTAAGCTGGACAATACCATGAATTATACCATGAGTAAGCGCATCTTTCTAATGCATATAAATTTCAGTTGTGGTTATATCTAGAAATCTGATGAAACATCTATAGGTCAATTATAATCACAATTTACTCTCAAACTCACCTTGTGGTAGTAGGTTATTGCAGCATCAAAGTTATCCTGTAAAAAATACGGCAGGAATTAATAAAAAACTGATACCGAAAAGGCTATTAAATATGTGCCAAAACAGTGCAGCTAAGAAACTAATAGTCAGAGGGGATTGAGCTTCATCATCTATTTAGTCATTATGATATAGACTGTTGACATTACAAAAAGAAGCTAAGCAGAATAAGACAAAACCGTTGAATTTTCTATTCCCATTTTTTCCTTTCTAATCTTTATTTACTGCATAGACAGTTAAACAAATGATCTAAGTAATTCCATAGATCAACAAATGCATGGACCTGAATATATCATAGTTGAAGAAATTGTGCATGCAGTTCTACTGTTCTTTTTGCAACAACTTTCGCTTCAAGTTACCTCAGAGAAACCAAAAAAAAGCATTTAATGAAAAGAAGTAAAAAAAATCAGGCCTAAATTCGTGCTCCAACACCAGCTTTGACATCTCGTCAGACCAACACTAATATTACCACCTGATGTCACTAAAAAAATAATTAAAAAATGAATTGGATCGGTTCCAAGCTATATAGTCTAATATCAATCCTCAGTCAGAGAGATAAATATTGGTCGGGACATATCCCAACAGATATTTGGAACCTTGTAGACAGCCTATAAGCTTGTGAAGATACCTGCAGATGGTACGTATATGCCAGACCAGCAAATGCACTGAAATTTTGAGTTGAAACAGCCAGAGCCTTTTCGTAACAGGAAATAGCCTTCTGGAACATCCTGAAAGTATTCTCCCTGATATTAAATGTGCACAATAACAAAAATAATACATATTTTTTCTGCGGAAGTTACAGCTTTTCTTTCAAAATCCTTAATATTTGTCCTCCACTCAAAGAGAATAAAGAAGTACATCAAGATTAACATACAGATATCTCCATGCGTTCAAAAGATTATATTGTGGAATTAACTGGTACTCAGCATGTAAGGAAATATTTGTAAGAGCATATGATCAAATTTTGGAGCCAAACTATTATTGAATACCCTGAAAAGAACCACAAGTCTTTTAAAAAGTTTTAGCCTTTACAGCTACACCTGAATTTCTGTCATGTGATTTAAATTGCAAGATATACTTTAGAAACTTCATGACACTGGTAGTCAAGCCATTACCAGGAAAACCTTGACCAGGAAGTCCTCAAATTTACAGATATCCTTAATCATTCTAAAGAGATGACATGCCCATTTGAGCCACTGCTGTATCAAATTTCTACTGTTTTCTCACCACTCAAGGAAATAAGGGTCCTTTTTTCTCTATTGAGAGTGGCAACAAGGTTTTGACTGGAATAAGTGTCTCATTAGAAACGTTTTTCTTTTGCTGCATGTTAAGAGGGAAACTTCTCTGACATAATTTTTGGATTTTTGTTCTTATTTTGTGAAAGTAGTTTAACGATCACTGTTTCACATATTTAGCACTTGATTATAAACCCAATGCAATTTTCTGTATGTCATACTTCTTAAGCTCTTAAGACTCACTTAACCTGATGTAAAATTAATCACATAGGATCACACTACGACTTGTCAATCTTCCTAAACGAGGCAGGATTGACTCTAATTATAAACCTCAAGCAACTTGCTTTGTCTTTAAGAAATTGACACCTCTTAAACTCTCAAGATTGAACCATGAAACCTGACATCATATTTAAGATACAGGAACATGGTTGCAAATATAAATCCTGCCAATCATCTTTATTGACTGATGTAATGAATACTTTTCTCTTCCAATTATGTAACTACATTACGCAGCATCTTAAAGCATCTTGTTTCTGAATATTAACAAAAAGTCACAGATGGGTAAGTCAATATTATTTGCCTTTCCAGGTTGCTTCTTTTTAAACCTGTGCAAGTCTTAGTCTGCTTCACAGGTTGCTTCCTGTTGAACAAGTGCAGGGTTGTAAATAGTCCTAGTCTTACATATGATGATGTCATTGGAGTTGTCAAATCTAGTTCTGCTGAAATTAATCTCAACTAAGAGGAAATGCTATACCTTGAACTATGCAAATTTAGCTAATTAAGCTTACATCATATGCTATGGAAACTCCTGCATATTCATACCAGATGCACCATAATGAGATCATGGTGCTAGAGCATCTCGGAGCACCATTTGAGCTGTTTAGTTGTAGATGGTAAACAATTTGGCATAACAACTAATATACCCACATCAAGTTGTCTAACTTGGACCATGCCTAGATGCGAACATAAAAGAGAAATGACTACTGATAATGTAGCTTAAAGAAAATTTGATATGTTATACAAGTCAATCTGAAGTGTGTAATGTTCAAATGTATGCTACAAACACTATAGTAGACCAAGAAAATTGTAGCTAAATCCTAAAGGTACAATAAATTCATAGCAGAAATCATGTAGATTGACAACTGAACGTACTTCAGTTTTCGTAATGCATGTGCAAGGTTTACCAAAGTTGGTTCCCACATTTCACTTAGTGAAGATGAAACACAATCTAGGGTCATCTCAAACCACTGAATAGCTTTCTGGTATCTACAAGAAGAAGATAATTTGGATTATGATAGAGAAATACAAAAGCATTATACACACTAACATTCACCATATGCTGAAAAAACAAAGGAAAATAGGTAGTAAACATGCAAAACAGCTCATTGTTCACCGAAAAAAATTGCATGGATATGTGAATTCAATTTCCATATTTGAATGTTGTAATGGGTGTACGCTTGGATGGCTGAGGAACAGCCTAGGTAGATATTGCAAACTAGAACAAAATCTTCGCCATCATGTTAAGAACAGTACATATCTATGCTACTAGGTTGATAACAAGTAAAGATGCATAAATTTATTGCAAAATAAGAACCAGTGCTAAAAAAATGGAACACGGAGAGGACGATTTTTCTTACTCCTTCATATGATAAGCAACAACTCCAAGTTCATTATATACAAGTGGATCAGAAGGGCATATCTTTTTTGCCTGCAAAAAGAACTGAAGAGAAAGCACATTGAGAACATCAATAAATGATGTTGTACACAAGTCAAAACCACCTATTACATCATTTCTTGTTTAGAAGCTACTACAGTGCAATTATAAAACAAGTTCCCCGCTACTTTTAACACACTACAGCAAGCATTTACGCTTAAGAATCATTTTAGTGGAAGAACTTCAAGCAAACATATGATTATTATTCTGAAGCTTTTAAGAGAAAATAAACAAGAACTAGCTATTCATGTACAACTCAAAATGCAGAGTTACATCTTTATGGACTAAGTTCTATCAAACTATAATCTTGTATATCAACCCCAATACTAAAGTATAAAAATCCTAAAACAACTTGGGTCTCATTTCTTGTAAGTGATGTCATAACTCTTGTTGTAGCATCTTCTTCAATTACAATTGGCCTGAACTTAAACCCTTTCTGAAAATGTATCCATGGGACAAAGTTCAAGGTTCATCTTCCACACCAATTATACTTCAAACCAAGGATTGCCAAGCTTATCCGTATCGGCATACTGAGCTTCACTCGATATGGTGCGGTATCTGGTACCAAACGGTATCCACAGGGCATACTGCTCAGTATAATACAATATAATATAATATAATATAAATATAAATATAATATAAAATAAGTAAAAAGAAAATAAAAGGGCAACGTCGCCTCGTTCGTTCTCCTCATGCGGGGAGACGTTTCTTCTCCCCGCGCAGGGAGAAGAAATCGCCTGCGGCAACGGATCGCGCGACGAAGGAGACCGGGCAACAAATCGCGCAACGTGGGAAGAAATCCAGGTTCTCCTCTTCTTTTTTCTCCCTCCCTCGACTGAGACCACTCCTCTTCTTCTTCTCCCTCTTCTTCTTTCTCCCTCCCTTGGCTGAGACTGCTCGAAATCGACCGGCGAAGGTCGAAATCGATCGTTACCGGTCGATTTCACCGATTTCGCATGGTGGTACATACCATAAGATGACTACCCAAGTTAATATTCATTGAAATCCTCAGTGCATATAGATGTTGCAGCTAAGGTGATATTGACTTAATGCTTCTAGTCATGAAATTCAATTCGGTAACAGACCCCAATTGATCCATGGGCAGGCTGATATGGGTACAGTCAATGCCAGCATGTACTGTGGTACCATTTTACTGGTTTGGGAGGGGGAGGAAAGAAGGCAAAAAACGGAGAAAGAAGGCGAAGGAACAATGAGGAGGAGAAGAGGCAGAGGAGAAGAAGAAGAAGAATGATGTACTGGTCTGCCAAGTGCAGCAAGCAGCGATGGTGGGAGTTGGACCTGCAGTGCAGAGAGCAGCTCCCAAGGAGTCACGCATCTACGATCCATGAGAAGAGAGCCAGAACTACAGAACTTTTAGCCATATTCATGTTTAGATGGGTTTTTCATAGTTTAGTTCTACTTTCTATATTGTTGGTTAAATTTATATTTTTCTGTCTCAGGTTGTAAATACAATCTAATTTTTCTTACAGTCACATCTACGACAAGCTACTAGAGGTGTGGCCCCTAGCAACACAACAATGGCTACCTTTTGAAAGTACCGCCTACACCAAAACCATTGTGAGAAACACAGTCCACATGAATAAAACACCATTGAAAGAATCATTATCCATCATTTATCAAGTATTGCCAACATCAGTAGGTGATCTATAATATTTTCATCACAACCTTCATGTGGGTGTTTTATCTTCGTCCATGGCGAGCCACCACTAGTGCACCTATTGAAATCCTTAACACCAAGTCCCCATTGGAGCATAAGGAAAAACAATAAAAATATATATAGACATATATAAATAGAGATATACAGATGCATACATGGAAAAAAGGAAGCTACAAAATAAACAACCAAAAATGGCAAATGAAATCATAATCTATTAGATTTTCAAAAGCTGCAGCATCATACCTGTTCTGCAAGTTTGTAATTGTGTGTTTGCATGTATTCCATTCCAATATATAGTGGTGGCAGATGACACCTGCATCAGGTTTCAGATAAGATTCAAACTCTAAATATGAACCCAGATGTAAAAGGCTGAAACTGCAAGCAAGAGAGACAAATTTATTGTCACTGCTCGTAGCCAAAGTAGAAATTGTTAGATAAAAACTCTATGTTTTGGATATCATATATAAAGATTCAATTGCAATTTTTCCATAATCTTTAGAGTTTAATGTATCAAACAAATGCAATATACAACGGTAGGATGCCATAATGGTGCCCCAACAAACAAATGCAATATATAATATCAAATTTAGTGTTAGATTTTTATGGAGAAAATTATTAACATGATAATTTTGCATTTTTTAATCTTAGCCTTAGATAAGCATTGCATTAGTATATCTGTACCAAAATTCAGACAAAATGCATAATATAACATTAGGTGGAAGCCACAGAAAAGGATATTTATGATGTATAGCATATAGACCTTCAAAGAAATAAAATGAGGAATAATTAAAAATAAATACCAATGTCAAGGAATTACTGTTGGAATATCAATAAATAGAAACATACACCCAGTGTGAGGCAAAAACCTAACAACTAATAGATTTCGCATACAGAAGGAACAAAAGAATCTTTTCTATTCACTGAAAAGACACGTTTCTAGGCAGATTAGATCTTACTTATCAGGAATCCAACTTTGCCTGCATAGAAGAAAGCAAAAATCTAATTTACCCAGGAAACAAGCGAGCTCCAGAACGAAATGCAGCCATTGCTTGATCACCCTCACCTTGAGCAGCATAAGCATTACCAATACCAACCCAAGCAGGTGGAAATGACCCATCTATAGTTGTAGCCTTGCTGCACATGGTCATGAGATGCATTTGCACTTTTAATAGATGGATGTAAAAGTCAAACCATATAAACCAACACAGCAATGCATGGACATGAATACAAGCAACATAAGCATGCAACACAAAAATGATCTTATTAATGATTGCAGCAAAAATCTTCAAAAAGTTAAACTCTAGAAGTTCTAAACATGCCAATAGTGACATGAAATGGAAATAATCAAGTTGAAGGCACAAATAATCACGAACGATCATCATGAAGAAAAACATACCTATTGAACATGTAAGGTTTATAAACTGAGTTCATGTCAAAAACTAAAGAAAGTCAACAATGCAAGTACAGCCAAACTATATTGTAATATAAACATAGCAATCTTCTTAATCCTTTCAATTCCATTACATTGTAGTACGACTGGTCTGCTAAAAACAACAGATATAGTGTCTACAATCATCTTAAGTTCTCAACTCAAAGAATATGTTAAAGGTTTCAAGAATCATAAGAAAGAAGTGCAAACAAATTTTTGCTAGTCACACACACTTTAGGTGCCACAGAAAGAAGGTCAGACTTCATCCTTGCATGACAATAGAATTAACATCAGGGTAACTAAATAACATGCTTAAAGGACAGAGTTACATCTCATAATGGCTTGTAACTATTTATTCCAAAATCTAATATCATTCCAAAGCCAGAAAAGCAATGCTGTCTTATTCATGAAAGGTGATCAACAATGAAACCTGTCGATAAAGGAAACTTGAACATAACAAACAAAAATAAACAGCCAACAGATACATAATAGTAATAATATACATGCTTAGAAATGACATAACAATTACCAAAAGTATCTTCGTGATTGATCATACTTCTTGATACAAAAGTAGTAGCATCCGACAGCAAACCAGGAGAGACCTCTAAAAAGAAGAATTTGTCATGGTCAAAATAGTGGACATCTCTGTCCATAATAACATAATCAATAATAATATATCTTGCAGAATCTTAGATAGTCATAACCACGTCCAACTAAAAGACTGCAACTTCACAAGATAACACAGTGCCGAAGTTACTAGTATAGAAATAAAAATCTAGTTATTTCTGACCAGTCATGACTTGTACCAAGAAAATATATTGTTGAGTTATTTGCTATGTCAAGGTTCATGAACATATCATTACCATTGATACGGTTTTTCTTTATTTCTTCTAAGTTATGAAGCAACTAAGTTTTCACTGCCAACATCTGCAAGTACAGGCTTACAAGCACACAACTATACCATACTACCATGCCAGTTTTTCCCCGAGGTCCTATCATTTTTATTCAGAAAATTTGACAACCAAGCAACTGCAGCACACAACTATGAAGAAAGGACTCTTCAAAATGCTTCTCATGTCTGTGTCTGACACCAACACTTACTGGACATTTTGGCACATGTTAGGTAATTCAAGCATATTAGAAACTTGTACCCCTTACACATATTTAGTATAAACATATTTGATATATATTGGCCTATTAATCATCCATATAAGACTTCAAGATATGCCAAGTATTGATAATATGCATATGGTTGACGCTTAACTTCCTCCTGAATGTTTTACATATATGTTTGAAGTAGTTTTATGAACATATGCTACTCAATCAATGGTTTTGTTTTTTAAAATTTTTATATAATCATCATAGATTGTCTATATTGTACAAAGTATAAAATTACAATAATATATGAAAATATGCATGCACTAGTCGTATTCTTCATGTGAGTTCATCTCTTAAAAGATCTGCCATGAGAGCATAGCCATACGTGTGGTGTCTGTGTCCCATCTCCGTGTCCATGTTTAATAGCCAGGTAGATGGAAGTTTACCAAGATAACATGCATTACAGCTCAAGTTCCTGATCCTTCTTCACCGTAAACACAAGCCCTTGTTTCACATGCAATTGCATGCCACTCATTGTTTGCAGGTATGCTTCCTCCTATTCGTCCTCTGTTGTCTCCCCTTCTTCCTTTATCTTCCTCCTCGTCCCTATACCAACCCAGCCAAGGACCGATATGGACACTGTCATGACCCGCTGGGTTACCTGACCTATTAACTTCATTGAGCCTAAACCACTGAGCTTAAGCTGAAGTTAACAATAGTACATTCATTAGACGATTGTAAGTCAATCTTAGTCTTAGCCCACTTCCAATGTGGGACTAATCGAGATGTTACAATCTCCTCCACTTAATGTCTTGACGTCCTTATCAAGGGCCAACATAGTCGAGAATCAAATCCCAAGTGCATGTGAGGCATAGCCCAATGATGGCTTCATGTTATAACGTGCCCTCTAGTCCCGTCCACGAGTAACTCTTTCCTACTCGAGCCTCGCACCATACTTTGAAACTAGGTTGCCTCTGATACCAAATGTCACGACCAAACCTATTGACTTTGTTAAATCTAAAACACTAACTAAAAATTGCTTAATCTAAAATTAATAGTTATATACCCATCAGACATTTATAAGTCAATCTTAGTCTTAGCCACCGTCCAATGTGGGACTAATCGCGGTCTTGTTATAGATATGGTATGTCAAACGACAATCCTTGCATTATTATATACAATATGTTCCGATATTAGACAATTTTGGTTTTATGTGTTTTTGATATCCTAGATCATATAGAAGGAAACTGATCTTGGTTGGGAGACTTAACAATCATTATTTATGCAGTCTCATTTTTGCATAAATCGTGCAAACAAAAACATATGCATAGATATATGTAGGCATCACTTCATTATATTCAGTTCTATTTCCATAGAGGGCAAAGCAAAAAATCTGGATCATTGGTTCATAAATGATCCTGATCAATGACTAGTTTAGGGAGCAAGTACTTCATATTTTTTAAAATGAACAAAAAAGTAATGGCTCTTCTCGAAAGAGAATTAAACGGAACATGCATCTTTCATTTTCTCCGGTCTCCCTCTGTCCATTGACTATTGCAACCTTACTAATAAAAAAAGGATCCCAGGTACTATAATCAAGCCTACATATGTATATACAAGTGTATATTTTCTAATGCATATACCATATATGTACATTTCAAGCCCTTGCCCTTCAGCACCATCTCCATAAGAATATGACTCAAGCTAGCAACATTAGGAATTAGAGAGTGTACATAAAAATATAAGTAGACCAATTTCAAATATTCTTCTGAACAAATAAATAAGTTCATTCCTATCAATGTCTACACTATTACTTAATTAAAATGATGAGAGCAACCAACTTGCTACATAGTTGTCCTTAAAATTTAAGCCTTTTGATTGATCAAAATCCTTGAATCTAATAATGTAGTAAAAATGCATACTAACTTTTGAGGATGATCTTTCACCAAATTGCAGGCCATAAGATAGAGATCATTGGAACGGCCAAGTTCCATCGAAGCCACCAAATGAACTAATGTACATTTCAAATGAAAAGGATCTCTTTCTAAAACCCTGAAAGAAGCATAGATTGGGTTATATAAATCCTACTTATATTAGTTAACCTCAGTTAAAACCTTAACATAATTCTTACATGGAAGTAAGTTCAAAACATTTTTGATACTCTCCACTCTGGTAATAGTATTCAGCTCTACGAGCCAACAAGTCGGTGTTGTTTTTCAGTGTCTGGCTAAAAGATGAATTAGAAGATGCAACACCAGAAGTCTCTCTTTCAAGATCTCTGAACTTGGCTTCTACAACATGTTCTTTGACATGCTACAAAATTAAAAAAAACAGTCAAAATCATATATTTTCTGATGCTGGATATTAACACACTGCTTACAACATTACCTTCTTTACAAGACATGAGTAGAATGATGACAACCACCTATCATCTTTTCCAAATTGCAAAGATGATAATAGACTTGATTCTGAAATGTGTCGATGTTTCAAACTTCTAATTTTCAGGAAAAATTGAGATTTGAAAATCTACATCAAATGAAAATATCTAAACAAACATCAATCAGAAAAATTTCTGATGGTCAGATAGAAGATATATATATATATATTGGAACACCAGTTCACTATGAATAGAAAAGGAAAATTTAAGAAGGCTTTTTATTTGTGCATATGCCCCTTCTTTAAATTTGTCATAAAAGAATTAGCAAAAATTATAGTGCTGTCAGAAAATTTTACAGACCGTATGATCCAACAGGTTATCTTTTACCAAAGGTACTATCAGATAGAAATAGTAACATAGTTTTAGGTTGTCAAGCCTCCATATCAAATACCATCATCCAAAAACAAAATTTCACCAGATAGACTCCTCTAATTGTCAATGTGTTCATGGCAACATAAGAACCTTTAGAATAATTCAAGAAAGATGTGAAACATGTCTTAGAACATTAAAAAAAAGTTCAAGAATGTACAAGGACACAAAGGTTATGCACTCAATTTTGCACTCTAGAGTCTAGACATGTTTCATACATGATACTATAATGTAATTTTATTAAAATCATATGATCCTTTAATATAGTAATAACAAAAGTTCAAATAGCAGCATTAAGCCAAATGTTAGACCCACATAATTTGGAATCACATGACAATCTGTTATCCTTTTAGTGAAATCAGTGATTTAAAAAGCGGGTCCCAAAACGCCTGAGCGCTAGGTGCTCGCTTGAGCGAAACGAGGCGCTAAAATAAAATATATATATAATATAATTAATATATAAATATATATATATTATTTAGTACACTGTTAACAATAAGTTAACAGTGTACTATATATTTTTGAGTGTTCACTACCCGAGAAGTCTGCTTGGGAAGATAATAGAGTTACACCATATTTTTTTTAGTATTCTCTACTGTTAACTTTGTTAATAGTGTACTGTTAACACTAAGTTAACAGTGACTATTAACAATAAGTTAATGATGAGATGAGTAGAGGCAGGCGAGGCGGCGGCGGCGGAGTAGTAGAAACGAGGCGACAAGCTAACTTCACCAGAGCGAGAGGAGCGGCAACGACGGGGACGGCGACGAGCGGCAGCAGCAACGGCGGCGAAGAGTAGCGACAGCGGTGAAGACCAGCGACTGCAGTGACGGCAGCAAAGAGAACCAACAGCGGCAAAGTGGCGAAGAGCAACGACGGCGGCGAAGACAGCGACAGCGGAAAGATGTCGGCGGCGTAATCCCATACGAGAAGATTAGGGTTGAAGTACATGTTGCTGCGTTAGTTGGTTTGATTGAACCAACTAATGCGAATGACCGAACCAGGCTTGTCTTCGCCGCGACAAGATGTCGGCAGCGCAATCCCAGACGAGAAGGTTAGGGTTGAAGTATATGTTGTTGCGTTAGTTGGTTCGATTGAACCAACTAATACGAAAGATTGGTCGCTTTGTTTCACCCGAGTGCTCGCCCGAAGCGTCCGACGCCTGGGCTCGGGCGAGCGCCCAGGCAAGGCCTCTTTGAAGCGCACCGCCTGGAGATCGAGCGAGAAGCTCGGGCCTCGCCTCACCTCGCCCGAGCGCTTAGGCGAGCACCAGTGAAATTAGAGGCATGATACGTCACATTAACTGAAAAATGAATAGTGGAAGAGATTTTACATCACCTCTAAGCATTGATGTGCTTATAACCTATATCATCAAGTTTTTGGTATATTTGATTCACTATGGTGGTATTCTAAGTCACATATGCACAAAAAAATAATTAAGAAACACTTAGGAAAATTCATGAAAATTTATGTGTAACTAATATCCAATTAAAAAGCCAACTGGATTTTAGGTACATAAATAGTCTTATACCAAATACTCTGAGATCATGCACATCCAAGATTCCAAGTAAAATTATCTTAAACATTGTGCATTACCGATAACTATGGGATCATACATATCCAAGATTCCAAGAAAAATTATCTTAAACATTGTGTATAAGTCCATTCTCTTATTCAAATAGAAACAAAGCAACCAGCAAGCAACACTAATTATACACATATTTTTTTAAGAATTAATTTTAGAGTTGGTTCACAATAATGAAATCAGTGCTCATATGATTTGTTAACCAAAAGCTTCAAGTAACTTGTATTTGTCAATTTTGTAACCTTACCCTCCTCACACGTGAGCATGTAATTGTCAACCAGACATTCCAAAGCCTGATAGCACATGGCAAAATATGCAGGTATAAGACAAAATAAACAAGACAGCTTTCTTTCATGATGTAGCATATTCAATCCACAGTAGCAATATAGAAAACTGTAAACCAGAATTTCGAAGTCAACCACTTGGTGGCAAAGATTTATTTGTCCAAACAATAATGCCGCAGATCTCACATGTTAAGCCGAATTAAGAAGTCTAGAATCCAAAACACATAAGGATTCACTGAAATTTTAGTTTATGTTCCATGATATCGTCTTCAATAAAAATGGTTCATTAGTATGTTCTACCAATACTGCATGAGATTTGATCAAGTCATTGGCAAAAATTAATTATACATTATAACATTCTCCACAGACCAAAACCAGGATGTTATCTTTGCAAAGTATTCAAAGGTATCCTACATTAAGTCAGTTGTGCATTAGTTTTCTTTTCCTGGTAGTTAACAAAAACATGCATTCATTATTTGTGACATTTAATTGTCGTCATTTGCATAAATGCATGAGCTTGTTGATCTTGCAGTGCATAACAATCACAAACACTAAGTACCAACCTAAATTAACCAAGAAACATTTATTCAGCCATTTTATTAAGAAAAGAGAAGTAGCAATATGAGGTTACATAAAGAAATGGAGATGGAAATGACTAGGTTGAGAATCGAAAGAAATTGTCAAGATTATGAAATCTTATCAAAAAATTCAAGTTCATATTCTACATGAAAAATCAATAACTGTGTCTGGAAGCAATATTTTTTGGAAGCATCTCTGAATCTTGAACCTCTTAACTAACGAGTAATTTAGAAATTAAAACAGCATGCTTTTGGTAAAGAATGATGGAGGAAGTGGAACCATGATAGTAATTTGATTTACGAAGGACGAAGCAATAACATTAACCACTTAAAAAAATCTGTATTCAGCCGATCAATCAGCCTACAAAAAGTTGAATTCCTAGAATTTTTCCTGATATATTAGCTTTTCCCTTCTTTATTGGCTGGTGCAAATCTATAACAGATTGTCAAATACTTGCCTTCATCATGGTTCTTAAATTTGTGACCTTCCAAGAGCCCAGATTCTTAGAAGGAAGACTCTTTCACTTTAAGTTAATGCTAATTTCCTTGTATCATTGCTTTGTAATACAACTACAGAAATCTTCCTAAGTACAAAAAGTACCTTATGCAATCTGACTACTATGTCAATGCACTGCCACACTACCTGAAAGTAACTGTTGGAACAAATGATGCGCTAAAAATTTTTCTTATCAGACTTCTCAATAAAGGCATGCCATTTTTCTAATGGTAAGAACTGACTAGCGGTTGAACTATCTGATGTTTTATGATGTTATCCAAGTTGGCTTGGGATGACATCCTTGTCAGACCCCGATTCACAGGAATGGAAGGACCAACTGGTCTTCTTTCATCGGGTCAAGAGTCTCAATGATTTGTCATATTTACACAGATTGAAGTATAACTAGAACTTTTAAGGCTGAAAACTGTTCTGTGTGTCTGGTAAGAGAAAGTGATATGCCCTAACATAGGAAATTTGATTTTACAAGTATGATCTAATGAAAACAAAAAATTTGAAGGTGAGAATTATGATCACCTATTTGGTAATCAAAGCAAGTAAAGAACACCAGCCTATATTTGTCTTTGTCATTCTAAATGCATGTTTCAGATTAATTTCAACTAAGAGCCATCAGCAATGGTTCCGCACATTAAATCAGGGAACCACTCAAGAAATAATTTAAATTGTTTTAAATTACTGTGGTGTTCCTCGGGTCTTTATCAATGTTATATACAAATAAAACAATCTCAAACTTAAGCATTAGTTACACATTTTTTTGGATCAGAAGATTTATCTTACCTCATAACATAATGCATCTGCTTTAACAGCTGCTTTATACCTTCAAAACATTAACCAAAGAAAAGGTTAAGCATATGAACAACTTGCAATGTCACAATAATAAGAGGCAACCACAAGTAAAACACATGATAGAACTAGTAAATGCAAAGGCTGATCAAAAATTGCAAACAGTTACTCAAAAAAAGTAAATCAAATAGAACTTCTAAAGTGATTCACACAACATTTATCTTGTATATGAACAGATAATTAGAAAAACTAACCATTGAAATACAGAGGGAGATAGTTTAGTAAATGACAAGATAAAGAAACACCACAACGGAATTAACTGAAGTAGGAATTAGAAATATAGAATGATAAATACATATTTGAAAGATATCTTGTTGAAGTATGCATACATGAATTCTTGTTTCCAGTTTCACTCATCTCCAAGAGATAATAACCTGTTCCACTTCACTCATCTCACTCAGGTAAAGGCCTAAACTGTCGAGTTGAGAAACCTGGCAACATAACCAGGTTCTTAGGACAGCATGTGTTATTCCAATTGTCGATTGGCATACACTGCAAGCCTGATGCCTTGAAAATTGGTCCTTGGGTTCCCACATGTCTAATAGTTCTTAACTTCACAAAGAGAGATAAAAATTAGATTGCCATTATAAGCACATAGGTTGATAAATTAACTCAAATTTTAGTCATAGTTCCTCCATTCTTGAAAGACCTTACTCTAATTCTTAAAGGTCCATGCATGACTTTTTGTAGTAATAGGATACAACACCAAAATATTGTAAAAAATATACTGACTACTTTATTTTAGAAAATTGATCAACATATGATTTAAACTAAACATTTCCAGCTCAAGGTCCTTATCTCCCTATACCAAGCTAAATGAATTGTCATTACGAGAAAATTTTACTCTTTGAATACTCCTTTTCTGTTCTTTCATTATTTGCATCATTTCATCCAAACATCAGTAACTTCAAAAACCCAACAGACATATACATAAAACAATATCAAGAGTTGCAAACTAAAATTAAAAAAAATAAATGGTCACCATTGTCTGGCTTGAGCACGATTTTCCAAAGCCTCATATGCCTTGCCACGTAAAAAACAAATTGCTGATGTAATCTGGTGACAGAAAAGAATACTTAAACTAGGCATCATGAAGAAAGCTAGTTACAAGAAAGGAAAGTCACAGTTCATCAGATATGTTACATTTATTTCATGATCCTCAGTATCCTTATCCAAGTACATTGCTGTCCCATCATTTTGCGAGAGAACATCTCCATGCTCATCAACTTTAGCATCACCAAGCATTGCCAGACATTGATGCCATTCTTTAAGCTCTTCCTAAGTGAAAATAAATTGAAAGCAAAGAATAGAATTAAGCATGAAACAAGCATTAAATGCATCAATTGGTAAAAAATGCACTCAAATGCATTAATCAGTACAAAATTGCAGACTTGATTAAATTATATACAATTAAGATACTACAGGTAAGAAGAATTCTGATAAAACAGGGAAACAAGTAACCATAAACCATAGACAAGTTTTTGAATTTCACAAAGAGAAACAAACAAAAAAGCAACATTGCAGCAACAAGCATAAATGTGGTCATGAACATAATCAAACATATTGACTTGGCAACAAATTAGCCTGCAGAATATTCTAAAAGGATATCTTAAAGTCATTATATGAATTATGGTCTCAACATAGATCATTTTAACCATTAATTGCACAGCTGTGGCTGTTAGAAACAAAATATTTCATGTTATATGGATCTTTCCATATATGAGGAGCCAGCTACATGGATCAAGTTTCACCATTGAGATCTTTTAACAACAATGTTACCAATCAAACTAAGAGGAATCAAATATATTTTAATTGTTTCTGATAAATTGTATTATGTTTTCTTCTACTTCTTTCTCCTACAAACTTTATAAACTTACCTTGACTGTTCATTCCATTAATAAGTCTTCTTTGCACATGTCCATGCCACATTTTTATAGCACAGTGTTTCCTCATTTCACTCTCAATTGAAGCGATCCCTGATTGTTAACAAATGCAAAAATCTCTTTTCTATCTTATAAATATCACATAACCATTTCCACATTCTCATCGCCATAACAGTCTGCAATTTAGTGATATACTAATCACATACTTTCTACTATGCACCAGTGTGCAAATATTGTAGAATGTCAACCACACCGATGATTTCCTAATATTTCTTTGGGTTGTACCTACAAATTCAACAGGTTTCAATAAAACGTATCATGATCTCAGTAACACTAATTTCAGTGTCTGATTTTATGGCTATCCAATATCATTGTTGACAATGGACAACTGTCCTTACAAATGTCTAGAGGATGCATAATACTTCATAGTCTTTCAGTAACTAATTTATTCTGAATATGATTAATAAGACCAAGAGGTATAAGGATAAATAGGTAGAAAGGAAAAAGATTATCATGCTCCCCCTGGAACCCCAGGATTTTAAAAAACGAAAATGGAGAATAATTTGTATTCTTAATTTTCACCTCGTGTATGTTTAAAAAAACATCTAATGTGACACATTATACATTTTAATCCATATTTTGAACAATCTAAATTCCAGCATTCACAAGACCTAGTGCATTCCTTCTACAAAAATCTAGGTTCCATATGTGGCATGAGATACATTTAACGCATACTATTTAACATCCTAAATTTGTCGACACATACTACCTAACATGCTAAATTCCAGTCACTGAACCTTGCACATCCTTCTATAAGAAAACCTGATTACATAAATGCCACATCATTGGATACGAACATGGTAATAACAAGCTTACATTCCTCCAATAATCGACTTACACAGTCAGCCACAACTGGAAAAAGTAATGACAAGCATTTACCAAGAAAGTTGCCAGCTGAAACCATTGTGCCACAAGATAAAATAAATCTAGACGCAATATAAAAGTCCAAGCAAAAACGAAAAAGCCCTCCGAAACTAAAGTCGTTTGACAAAATGTCTCAGAAAATATATGACGCGCGTAAGGGCAATGACGTTATGGATGTTGTACCAGGCATTTGGCGGCCAGGTAACGGAAGCGGAGGTCACGGAGAACGATCTGGGAGGAATTAAGGAGGTGGAGGGCGCGGCGGTACTGGCGGCCAAGAAAGAGGGCCTGAGCCTGCATGTAGATGTCAGCGGGGTCACCGGTGGCCGCCACCACCTTGTCGGCGAAGAATATGGCCGACGAGTAGAGGTGTTTGCTCACGCAGTCGCGCACCACACCTCGCAGCCTCTCCACCGCTTCCTCCCTCATCTCTCACCCACTTGTCTCTTCTCCCAACCAAATTCCAAATCGAAATGAGAGGGAAAGAGTGCAATGTGATGCGACCGACTGACACATCGTTTCTTTTTAGGGTTTTATAGATTGAGCGTCTTCCTTTGAAAGGGGGGCCCGTAATAAAGTCCGACATATTAGTTATAACGCCCAATACGTCGGTTTTAAATGAAACTATTATATTGCTTGTTAATAACGGGTATGTTATCGAACATTATAACGGTATTTCTTTAAAATGAACGACTGAATTAATATATACTCTATTCTTGTCCGCAAATTAGAATTCCACAAAATCAATAGATATATTAGTAAATTTATAATCACTCTTTAATATTTGTGTCATTGGATTTTATGTCATAGATGATGAGTTAATACGATACGGTTCAATTCACGTGCACAGAATCGACTTAGCGGGATTTGGAGGCTCAGGAAAGCTAGACAAGGCAACAGGGCTTCGTGACGTGGCAGCTCCTCGGGACGAGGAGTCGGTTGGGTCGTCAATTTTGAGAGGCTTTTAGGATCTGCAAAAGAGGCCTCCATTCGGGGTGATGGGGGGTGACTAGGCCCCTCCGACAGCTAAGTTAGCATTTGGAGGTAAAATTTCCGATCAGGACTCTGGAGGTCCCAAGCAGTTTTTGGGAGAAGAGGTCAAAAGTTCTAGAAAAAGATTCACCACTAGGCTATAGGGGGGGTGGGTATTTATACCTATCGGGTAGAGGAGGGTCATACCATAGTGTTTAATATGTGCGATGCCTTCAGCCGAGCAATGGGTACGACCCTACGCTGAGCGGTGCTTCCGTTGGTTTCCAGGATCTTGGTTGACGGGGATGACGGGCATGAGCATGATGCCCAAGGTACCTAGCATGATCTTTGGCTGAGTATATCTGGGCTATCGGGTTGCCGAGGTGGCCATCCATGTAGGATCGATATGTTGGGACCGACTGGACGGGACGTCGTAGCTAACAACGTGGCCCTCAGCCTAGCACAACCAGGTCAGGCCGGTGAGCCCAATATTTACCATATCATTCTCTCTCTCTCTCTCTCTCTCTCTCTCTCTCTCTCCCGCCCCCTCTCTCTCTCTCGAAAGAAGCACTTTCGCGGAGCTTTATTGTGGTGCTGCAATCATGACCAACGTTTGCGTGATGGCGAGTTGGATTTGGGATTGGTCGGGACTGAGAGCCCATCAAGGTTAGTTTGGACTGAAAACCCATTGGAAATGGTCAGGACTGGAAGCCTATCGGAGTTAGTCGGGAATGAAAGCCCATTGGAGTTGGTTAGGACTAGAAGCTCATCGGAGTTGTTCAGAACTGAAGCGCATTGGAGTTGGTCAAGACTGGAAGCCCATCGATATTAGTTGGGACTAAAAACTCATTGAGGTTGGTTAGGACTGAAAGCCCATTGAGGTTGGTTCAGATTGAAAGCCCGTTGGAGTTGGTCGGGATTGGAAGCTAGCCGAAGTTGGTTGGGACTAGAAGCTCGTCGAAGTTGGTTAGGATTAGAAGCCCATAAGAATTGGTCGGTACTGAAAGCCCATCGGAATTGGTCGGGCATTGAGAGCCAGTCGAGGGGGGCCTTGGCCTCTCTAAGCCACTATTGCTGGAGTTGCGTCATGCCACCTTTTTGTCGCATGCACTGTGCCCCGCCATCACATCGCTCAGTTATAGGTGTTAGGTAAGATATTCCCCTGACACCAGGATTGTCTCGATGCATGTTAAGATTTACTACCCAACGTCGGGATTTGATGGCCACATGACATGTGATAGGCCTGTGATGTGTGTCATTCTCCCTCCCTTTTTGCCATTAATGGGGGTGTGGTATCTGAGGCATCAGTAGTGAGCTGTCACATACCTCAGGTAGGCGAAGAGTCAAACCAGGAGTGAGGTTTTGTTATAAATACTCCTCTTGGGCCTGTGTAGACTCTTGTTTCCGCATCTTTTCCTTCAACCCTCCATTCTCGGCTCTTGTCCTCAACCACCATCCTCAGCCTATTATTTTTACCCTCCCACGGTTATTTCTCGAGTAGGTCGAGATGAGTTCTTAAAGTCCTTCCTCCGTTTTTAATTCCAGTTCGTCGGTCCAGTCTATGGAGAAGCCTTCGGGCGCCGCTGAAGCAATGAGTCTAAGGCCCCAAGTAATATGTCACCCCTTGGGTAGTCTCGGGGTGGAGGTTGTTAGTTCATCATCGAGGGGAGTGACCCTGACTCCAAGGTTTTGAAGGCCTTAATGATCATGTAGTCATGTTATAATAATGATGCGACCATGACGGTCTGTAAGTTGGCTAAGGTGCGTGAGCGCTTCTACATCCCCGTGGAGTATGACTCCATCTTCCTCTGCCCAGGTAGTGCCCTTATGACACTCGGATGGCTTTGGGTTATCGACCAACGCTCTCGAGGTAGGACTCTGGTACTTGCTTCATCCTATGATTGAGGTTTGCCTCGATCGGTGGTAGATTTTGCCCTCGCAGATGGTACCCAACTCATGCACAATATGGTGGCGTTCCTCAAGGAATGTCATGGGTCGGGTATCATACCGACCCGAGACTTGTTCATGGCTTGCTTCCGCTTGTGTTGGGGGAAGGCCGGGTATTACTTGATCACCTGAAGCAAGTTTCGGGTGAGTGGGGCTCCCTCCAACAACAAGGACTAGAAAGACTGATTTTTCTTCATTTCCCGTGGTCGGTGTGGGGTTTTGGCCCGAGTGGACTACTTAATCGGTGAGCCAAGCTACCCCTAGTCTTTCGGATGAAGAGTACAAACTGGTTGGGATTCTCCAGGGGATCCTTTCTTCTTCTCGAGCCATCAAAGACATGACCGAGGCGTGGTTGGTTGAAACAGGACTCGGTCTTGCCCCTCAGGGTATGTCTCACTTTTCTGGTCTATTGACTCATCTTGTCTTAGTTAGATGAACTGACCTCTATCCTTGTCTTACAAACATGTTTAATCTCATGAGGGTGAAGAAGTCAATGGGTCATGTTACAAGTTGAACTGCACTGCCGCCTCCCCCCGAAGCCCCCATCGAGGCGCTGGGGGAGCGTTCCACGTATGAGGGAGAGAAGCATCCTGGCGGAGGAGGGAGCAAACCGCCAAAGAAGAAGATGAAGGTGGCAGTCTCCAAGCGCCCGAGGAAGGTTGCCCCTAAGGGGACATTAGAGAGGGCCCACCGCAGCAAGGGGAAGGAGCTAGTGGACTATGAAATTCCTTGATCGTCCCTTCACTGTGATGGACCTGTGCGAAGTGGACGATCAGGCAGGGAAGGACTGCTATTTCATCGCACAGATATCTGAGTTGCCGCTACTCGACGTTGAAGGCACACTAAAGCCGCATTGGCCCAACCTCACTAACTCGACTTGGGTCTAGACCGAGGGACCGATTGCTGCTGAGTATGTTCGGGGGGTGCTACATATGTCCCTCATGAAGCAATTGTATGAATCTCCTTGTGAGGAGTGGATGGATTGGGCTGCTAAGTTGGTCGTTTGGGTATACAATTTTTTTTTATATTGTCAGCTTGGTTTGTCATCTCCTGTGTTCCTAACTTGTCTTTTTGTTCTCGGCAGGGCCTTCATTTTGTTGGTGCTCTGATCGACCATATTCATGATGCGGGGTGGGTGGTGTGCTTTCTGACGGAGAGGAACTCGGTGCTACGGGTCGAGAACAAGGAACTAAAGGCCGGTGCAAGCCCAGAAGCTGTAGCAGCCACAGAGAAGCAGGCCACTGAATTGAGTGTCGAGGTGGATCAGCTCAATACTACACTCTAGAAGTCCGAGCAATGCTGTAAAGACCTCGAACTGGAAGCTAACTGTACTCATGTTGAGCTGAGGGATATTCAAAATTCTCGGTGTCAGCTCGAGGATGAGGTTTTGTCGTTGATGAAGGGGGTTGAGATGCTATAGTCTGAGCTGAAGATAGAGGGTGACAAAGCTATTGTCGACTATAAGAAGTCTCGAGGTTTCTAGTCTAGGTAGGAGAAAATGGGTCAAGTCACCTACGAATTCGGGTACCGGCTAGCGCTGGAATGCTTATGGGTGAAAAACCCAGATTCACTTGTCAAGGAGGACCCTTTCGTTGAGCGGCCCGAAGACGCCAACGTAAGGATGGATGGGAGTCAGCCCTTTAACGACAACACCCCTCCTGAGGACTACATTCCCTCATTGTACTTTTATTTGTCGGAAGAGAATTTTGGATGTTGTCGGTTGCTTGACCACCCATGTAATCCCTTTTGGATTAATAAAAACTGCATTTTTAGTTTTGAGTCTATTTGTCATATTGTGGTTGGCTGCTCGACTTTGATGTATAATCTGATTTGGAGAAATATAGTTTATAGTCATTTCTTTGTCTGCTTTGTGTTGTGAGTTCACTACTCGATCAACTCTGGTCCGATATTTTAAATGTAGAATTTCTTTAGGTTTAAGATGTGCCACGTATGAGGAAGTACTCGATCATGCATCGTGGCCAGAACGTAAGTATCGTCTCGGATAGTGCGGATGACCTAGTACGATCCTTTCCACTTCAGGGTTAACTTGCCTTGGGTGTGTCTTGGATTGCTAACCTCGGCTTTTCTGAGGACAAGGTCATCATCACTGACTCGTTGTGGTCGAACTTGGCGATTGTGTAGTCGGGCAACAACTTTCTAGTACATGAGGGCCCGTAGATGTGCCTCAGCCCTCCTCGATGAGGTCGAGGTTTTCTCTCAGGCCTAGTCCCAAGGCTTCTTCCTCGAAGTGTTCGACCCAAAGGGTGGGGAAGATCACTTTGGGTGGTAGGATAGCTTCCGTTCCAAAGGCGAGGCTGTAAGGAGATCATCTCGTCGGCATCTTCGGAGTCGTGTGTAATGCCCATAATATGCTCAGTAGCTCTTCGGCCCAGGTGCCTTGTGCTATGATGACTCTCCTCTTCAGTCCTTCGAGGATGGCTCTATTGGTTACTTCAGGTAAGCCATTAGCTTAGGGGTGCTCACCAAGCTGAATTTCAACTGTATCTGATAGCTTTGACAAGAAGACTTGAATTTCAAGTTATTAAATTGCGTCCCATTATTGGTAATTATGATCCTTGGGATGTTGAACCTCGTGATGATGTTCTTTTACATATGAAACCTTCGACTTACTTCTCTATAATCGAGGCAAGGGGCTCCACTTCCACCCGCTTGGTGAAGTAATCAACTCTAACAATTAAGAATTTTTGTGGTCCCGAGGTCGGTGCGAATGGGCCAAGCAAGCCCATTCCACACTGCGAGAAGGGCCATGTGCAGTCAGTCGGGGAGAGGGGCAATGCTGGTTGATGTTGGATACAAGCGTGTTTCTAGCATGCTCACATTTCTGGACATGGGCTAGAGTGTCTCAACGCATGGTCGGCCAGTAATATCCGAGTCGTAGAATTTTGAAGACTATGGTGTGACCTTCGATGTGTTCCCTACATATTCCTTCATGGACTTCGACCAAAACTGTATCGGTCTCAGTTGGTGTAGGCAGTGGAGTAGTAGTCGACTGAAGGTTATTCAGTAGAGGTGCCCATTGACTTCATAATACCAAGCCTCGATTGACGCATCGAGCGGTCACCTTATCGGTTGGTAACGTTGCATCCCTCTTGTAGTAGAGCCACCTCGATCACGAGAATGGTTGGATTGAGGAGCCTGGCAATTTTCGATGGGCATCCCTCCAATGCTAGTGTTGAGGCGAGTTACTAGTGCGTCCACTTAGGAGTTGTCGGCGTTGTCATGGACTTAGATGAATTTACCTAAGCCATGTGGCACCCTAGCGGCAAACTTGAAGACTTAGTTGAAATTGCTTAAGTCATGAAGTAGCCTTACCCAATGTTCTAGACTTAGCTGGGATTGCCTAAGTCTTGAAACGCTGAAGCATTAGTTGTCCGCAAAGGGTCAACCCACTTACAATCTCATGTCGATCCTGAAGGACCTGCAAAAGAGAAGTTGATTAGCTTGAAAATGAGCAACGGATAAGTCTCGATGTCTGACAAAGATTACAAGTAATTTGTTGAACGCCTTGAGTGCAACAGAGAAAATGGAGAAAGAGAGCAAAACAAGACTTTAGAGGGTTGTAAGAATGATCGCAAGTCCATAAACGACAGTTTCCAAGATATCAGATACAAGTCGAGTTCAACTCTTGATGAATGCTCATGCTTAATACCTACTCGAAGCCCCATCCAGCCCTATGCCACCCTGGTGGTTCCAAAGGGTTGAGATGGTTGATATTTTGGGCTACTTAGAGTGGTCGCCGCAACCCATGAAAATGACCCAAACCATAGCTATTTTGGCTCTGTACAGTGAGTGGTCATTTTGCAGCGTTATAGACGATTTCTGCTTGTATTTCTTAGGCAAAATTATACAAAATTAAGGCAAAATATGATATCAAACATATGTACAAGCAAACAAAAGTGACGAACGATTTGTTGAGTGAAGAGTTACAGTTGAATGATTGTCGTTTGTGACATTCTCCCCCAGGTAAACTGTCGACGCCCTCATCGATGCTTATTGATAGGCTTTGACACGGGCTTCTTCATGTCATAGGGCATCTTTTATCTCCCAGCTAACTTCTGTTTGGGGAAGCTTTTGTCACTTCACCAAGTATTCAGTTTGCTCTGCTTCGTTGGGTAGCTTAGTCTTATGATCCGTCAAAATGGTCTCAACTCGCTTCTCGTAGAAGGTTCTAATTGAAGATAGTCGAGTTATAATATTTCAAAAAGCATCTTACGGATCTGAATGGTAGGCTTTCAAGTTGCTTGCATGGAAGACATTGTGAATTTTGAGCCATCTGTAATAATCTCGAAGGGGCTCTTATTGGACGTAGAACTCCGTTGCAAATCATAGGAGAATTGGGTAATATCCAATAACTTCGCCCAATCCATTTGATCGACACTCACATAGCGTCATATATATTGCTCCAAAAGTGAGTTGATTCTTTCTGTTTGACCATTCATCTAGGGGTGGAGGCTTATGGAGAAGTATAACTTAGATCCCAACAGCTTAAACAGCTCAGTTCAGAATCATCCCAAGAATCGAGAATATCAATTACTAATGATGTTATGTGGGACTCCCCAATATTTTACCACATTCTTCATCATCAACTTAGTCATCTCCTCTGCTGAACAATGTAAGGGTGCAGTAATGAATGTTGCATGCTTCAAAAACTGATCGACAACCACAAGTATCAATCCAAGTCCTCCTACTGCGGGCAAGCTTGATATGAAGTCCAAGGAAATGCTCTCCCATGGCCTTTTTGGTACAAACATTGGCTCCAAAAGTCCCACAACCTTCCACTGCTCTACCTTATCCTGTTGGTAAGGCATGTTCGAACATATTCCTTAACATATATCCCCATCTTTGGCCAATAGAAGGCTCTCTCCATGAGAGCTATTGTTCGATGAATACCCAGGTGTCCCGCCTAGAGGGAATCATGACACTCCCTTAGGAGTTCACGCCTCAGATTGTCCGCCCGCGGAATGTAAACTTTCCTTTGGTGTAGATGAATCCCTCCTGGATCGAAAACCATCATGCCTTACCTTCTTTGATTAGTTGCATCAGGGTTACTGCTTGAAGATCATTCTACAATCCATCCCTGATCCTGGAAAGAAAGTTGGAGTATAACTGACTTTCTTGGCCTCCGCCTTCTAACTGTATAACGTTCACCAATTCAACTTTCTGGCTCAATGCATTGGCCACGACGTTTTCTTTTCCGGGTTTATACTCCATTACCATATCGAACTTGGCCAATAAGTCTTGCTATCGTGGTTTGGGGGAGAGTTTCTTTTGAGTTTGGAAGTAACTTAATGTAACATTATTTGTCCTTAACACGAATGACGCTCCCAGAAGATAGTGTCGCCACACTAATAGATAATGGGCCACCATTGTTATCTCCTTCTCATGTACAAGATGTCACTGCTTAATCTTGTTAAGCTTGTGACTCTCCTAGGCCACTAGATGACCCTTTTGCAAATGTACTCTCCCGATAGCAAAGTCGAAAGGAACTGTATGGACTTCAAAAGACTTTTCATAGTCTGGTAATCTGAGTACTGGTTCCTCCAATATAGTAGTCTTTAGGTCTTGAAATATCCCTTCACATTTATCTGACCATCTCCAAGACTACTCCTTCTTTAGCAACTATTCAATAGAGCTGTGCACTTCAAATAGCTATGAAGTGCTAATAATAGTTGACGAACCCAAAGAAAAATCTAAAATCTGGCACCTTCTTTGGTGTTCGCTAGTCTGCCATAGCTTGCACCTTAGTCTTGTCCATTCAGATAAAACCGTTGCTGATTCAATGCCCCAAAAATAGAAGTTTTGTCTAAGCAAAGTAGAACTTCTCCCTCTTCACAAACATGGTGTTCTCCCTAATAACTCCGAAGATTGTTCGAAGGTGCTCAACATGCTTCTCAAGTGTTTGGCTATAAACGACGATATTGTCTAAGTAGATGACTACAAACTTATTCAAATACTCTTTGAATAATTGGTTTATAAGAGTGTAGAATATTGTCGGAGCGTTGGTTAAGCCGAAATGCATCACCAGGAACTCAAACGCTCCTTACCTGGTCATACAGGTAGTCTTTGTTTCATCGCCTTCTGTAATTTGCACCTGCCAATACCCCTACCGAGGGTCTTTTAGGACGAATCCCACCCCTCCTCTCACCGTGTTGGCTGACCCGTTGAGATAAAGCATCCAAATCAGCTTCGGCTAGGTGGAGATCTTGGGGACGGATAGTTCTGAGATAAAATCAGCCACCGCTTGGGCTTTAATTATTATCCTAGGGACATATTATAGATCAGATTCGTTGAGCTCCACCGACCATTTAAGCATCTGACCTGCAACATCAAACTTAGAAAAGACTTGATGTAGAGGTTGATCGGTTATTACCTTGATTGAGTGGGCCTAGAAATATGGTCATAGCTTCCTCGCGATGAGGACCAGAGTGAATGCCAGCTTCTCGATTGGGGGGTAGCGCTATTTGGGGTCGCATGACTGAATTAGTATATGGGTCGTTGTTCCTTCTCGTCGAGCTTGATCAGGACCAAGCTAATTGCTTGCTCTGAGGCGGTGAGGTACAACTTGAGCGAATCCCCTGGAATGACTAAAGCAAGTTGAGGTAGTCGAGCAAGGTGAGCCTTGAGGTTTTGAAAAGCCTCCTCATGGTTAGGACTCCAATTGAAGTCCCTCACTTGCTTTAGTGAGCCGCTGGATCTCTTGATCGTTTGAGGCGACTGCATTTCCGTGATCGCTTTAACCTTCTCAGGATTTGCATCGATGTTGCACTGATGAATGATGAAACTGAGGGATTTGCCTGAGGCTACCCCAAACACGCATTTGGGGAGGAGGGGGTTGAGCCTTATCCTAAATTTTCTGAGGGTCTGGAACATCTCAGCAAGATCCGAGAGGTGGGCTCAGGCAAATTTGCTCTTGACAATCATGTCGTCCATATAAATATCTATATTTTGCCCGACTTGATTTGTAAACAATCGATTAACCATTCTTTGGTATATAGCACCAATGTTTTTTAATCCGAACAACATCGCCATGTAGCAATAGGTGCCTTGATACATGATGAACGTCGTGCTCTCATGATCTCGTGGTGTCATTTGGATCTGGTTGTAACCCGAATACATCTATGAAGATAAGTAATTTGTAGCCTGAGGTGGTGTCAACTAGTTGGTCAATCCTTACGAGATGGTAGTCATCCTTCGGGCAGAGTTGATTAAGATCGGTGTAATCAATGCATATATGCCAACCTCCATTAGCTTTCTTGATAAGAACTACATTAGATAGCCAGATTGGGTACTGGACTTCTATAATGAAGCTTGCATCTAATAACCAGTCTAATTCCTCTTTAATTACCCTCTATCGGTCAAGGGTGAATTTGCGGGGTCTTTGCTAGATCGGTCGAGTCCCTGAGCGTATGTTGAGTTGATGATGGACTACCTTTGGGTGGATGCTTAACATGTCATTTGGTGACCAGATGAAGACATTAGCATTTTGCTCAAGGAATTCCACAAGCTGAATTCATTGTTCTTCGGGAAGTGCTAACCTAACTTTGATAATCTTCTCTGGATGACTCTGATCTAGGAGGACCTCTAGCACTTGTTCTGTAGGTTCGGGGCATGAGCCCGATCTTTAGGACTCCTTGGGTTCTTGAGTCGGTGCTTCACTCTTGGTCTTTTTGGGGAGAGTAGTTGCTGCTATGTAGCATTGTCTTGATTCAAGAGGGTCGCTCATGGCTTCGCCTACTCCGATGCTCATCAGGAACTTCATAGTGCGGTGATAACCCTCAGTTTGTTAAGAGTTGGGTGACCAATAATTGCATTGTATGTTGAGGGGAGCTTAACCACAATGAATGGAACCATCAGTGTCTTGGTCATTGGCTCCTCCCTAACGGTCATCGGGAGAGTAGTGACATCGAGGGGCGTGATTACGTCTTTGGCAAATCCTGTTAAAGTGGAGGTCATGGGGATGAGATCCTTGTCAGTCATACCAAGTTTTTGAAAGGCATCAAAATATAAGATGTTAGCTGAGCTCCCTGTGTTGACCATAATTTGCCTGACTCGGGCATTTACTATCCGTGTCGAGATAACCAATGCGTCATTGTAATCCAAATATTCCTCTTCCCCCGACTTGAAGGTGATATCGGGGTCGCACTCCTATCTAGGCCTTTTTTGCATCGCAGTTTGAGCATAAGCTTTGCAGGCCGAGGAGCTGTCACCTCCTGAGGTTGGCCCTCCGATGATGATATCAATTTATTTTTCCACCGGGCCCTTTGGGTGGAGCGAAGGCTCGCGTAGCTTTCTTATCGACTGAGGTGACCTCGACAAATGAGGTCTTAAATATGGTTCTTGAGGTCATAGCATTCCTCCGTGTCATGATCATAGTCATGATGGAAACGACAGTAGCAACCTTGGTCTCGCCCCTCAGGTTGGGCCTTCATTAGGTTGGGTGCCCTGAGCAAGCCTTTCTCCTGGATCTGGAGGAAGATTTTGGTCCAGGTAAAGTTGAGGGGAACATTTGGCGACCTTGGGATGGTCGGCTCGGGCCTCTTTGTTCTCCTTCTCGAGGGTCATGGGGCGGGCCCGAGATGACTCAACACGAGGTAGCTTCTAGTCCTCATGCTTGCCGACCACTAACGTCTTGGCTACGACATATTGGTTGGCCCTTTGTAACATCTCGGGGACCATCGTGGGTGGGCACTCAACCAGCGACCAAAAGAAGTGGGACAGTGGCAACCCGACCAAAAATGCTTGGATTATAAGGAATGGATGTGTGTCAGGCATTCCCTAGATTTCAGTCACAAATCATACAACGAATTTGGCCAACGGCTCATCGTCCTTCTGACACATCCTGAGGAGGGATGCAGCGGTTGGCCTCAGTTGAGCTCTAGCAAGGAAGTTCAGCTAAAACTCGTTGGCAAGCTGGTTAAAGCAAAAAATCAAAGAGGGTTTTAGTTGACTATACCACATCCGAGCTGGTCCTCTTAGGGTCATTGGGAAGACTTAGCACATTAGGACGTCTGACATCCCATATAACTCTATCTGAGCTCTGAATGTCGCTACATGCTCCATTGAGTCGGAGTTACCATCGTACGCCTCTAGCATCGAGAGGCAAAAGTGTGATGGAATCAGAGTATTCTGTGCCTTTGGTACAAAGGGGGATTTGCCCGTAGGGTTTTCTCCGAGTTCCTCCTTCGACTTGACGAACTCCTTCTGGACCTTGTCTATATATATGTTGGTTCGTCAGTCATAATTGTGCGCATAGTGAGTCTATCAAGTCGGAGGAGAGGGTGTTCAGATCAGGTATACTGTGGGCCAAGATGCTAGCAATGGGCGTTTGCCACCTTATCACGTTCCTGACGGGTATGGGAAGACACTGGGGAGGAGGTCGAGGGACATCGTCATTGGGCTGCTGCGGGGTCAGGGGTCGCCCTTATGAGGATGGTGCCTCATGTGGTGTGGTTGGAGTGGTTTGTTGCTGTGGATCAACTATTACATCAATTGAGGGATACAAGGAATGATCATATGGATCATCCCAGCTTGTCCTTGGTGGGTAAGCCCGAGGAAGGCTTCAGGCATCACAGTGGGCTATCCAGGGTTATACGATGTGTAGGGTAATCTCGGGGTCATTGAATAGGCATTAATAACGCCCCAGAGTATGCATTGGTGGGTTCCCTTCTCCGAGGAGGGGAAAAGGGGCTTGTCCTCCCGCTCCAGGGGCTTGTTGGGCTGTTGGGGCGACATCTTCCTTGAGATTGTTGAGCGCCGAATGTTCGTGCGACATTGGGCCCTCCTTCTAGCACCAAAATATTATTGGATTTCGTGTCATGGACGATGAGTCAGCACGACACGGTTCAACCCACGTGTGCAGAATCGACTCAGCGGGATTTGGAGGCTCGGGGAAGCTTGACTAGGCAGCAGAGCTCCGTGATGTAGCAGCTCCTCGGGACGAGGAGTCGACCGAGTCAATTTCAAGAGGCGTCGGAGACTTGCAAAAGAGGCCTCCGTCGAGGGTGCACACCCGACTAGGCCCCTTTGATGGCTAAGTCAACGTTTGGAGTTGGAATCCCCGGTCGGGACTACGGAGGTCCCGAGCGGTTTCGGGGAGAAGAGGTCGAGAGTTCTGGAAGAAGATCCCCCATTAGGCTACAATAGGGGGGGTATTTATACTTGTTGGGCAAAGGGGGGTCATACCACAGCATTTAATGGATGTGGCGCCTTTGGGCAAGCGGTGGGTATGGCCTTGCCTGAGTGACGCTTCCGTTGGTTTCCAGGATCTCGATCGACGGGGACGATGGGCATGAGCACGATGTCCAAGGTACCCAGCGTGATCTTCAGCTGGGTATGTCTGAGATGTCGGGTTGCCGAGGTGGCCATCCACGTAACCCTCGGATCGACGTGTTAGAGCTGACTGGTTGAGACGTCATGACTGCCAACGTGACCCTCGGCCTGGCATTATCGGGTCAGGCCGACGGGTCCAATATTTACCCTATCAATTTTTATTTTGTGGATGTTAATTCAATTAAGTAATGTAAAAAGAATATGAAAAATAACTTGTGACACTGTCATGGTTTTACAAAACTTGTGACATTGTCATTGTTCAACACTAATTACCATCATCGATATGGATATGAGTGATAGATAATGTGAGATTATGAGCTTATTAGACTTCAAGCCAATTTACTTCATTCAAAGAAGACAAAATGTAGAAAAGCATGGAACAAACTTGATGGTCATCATAATTGATTATTGATGACAATATCCTTCTTGTTCTTAATTTTCAGTACATTGTAGGGCTTCCAATTTGGAGTACATCAGTCAGTATCATTTTCAATATACTTGCAGCATCTTTTCACTTTTTTTTCTCTTTTTAGAGATTCAAAAGGGATGAATACTTGGGTGAGATTTCACAAGTTGCAAACCTTGAAATCTTTCCAGGTTGTGAGAAACCAATTATACTCGAGCATAATAACTTCAAATTCTTACATATAATGTGCTAAACCTCCCTAATCTCTTCTGGTGATACAAGAATAGGATTCCCCTAGAATATACATACATTTAGAAACTCAAATTTGAATCGGACCCAAATAAAATCCTCTAGAGGTTGAGGATCAATGAACTTTATTTTTATTATTATTTCATTTCAGTGACAATTTCGTATTCTACATAGCATTTTGATATCATTCCAGTAGATAAGACAAAACAATGTATGGAAAATACAAGAACAGTTATCTGTCACTGGAGACTTCACAGAAGAGTGGTAAAGAAATGAAGCTTGTGAAGCTTTGCTAGCCCTCATTAACTTTAAAGGTGTATGAAAGGATCAGGTTGTTGACACCATCCATCTTAGGATCAGCCTCAAACTCTGGGTCAACGTAGAAGAAAACCTGCAGGCGACTCCCAAAGTCCAAAGTTTCGTAATCAGAAATTAAAAATAATAATAAGTATGTCCAGCAGCATCAGTGATCACTCATTACCGGCATGTCAATTTGTTCTCCTGGAAGAAGTCGCTGCTCTTCGAAACAGAAACACTGAATCTTGTTAAAGTAAACTGCAGCCTGCGGAAAAAAAAACACAATAATATTTATGACCTGTCGAACCTTTTGAGGATAAATTCTTGACAGCAGAAATGCATAATGATAGGCCAAAGCAGGTAGATATGCTAATTTGATACATCTTTTTGGATATCTAACTCTTAGATCATCATGGCTGGTATAACAGTAAGCTATCATGTTTCTTCTGAGGATGGACATGAAGGCAGCTGTATGTGCCTTCTACAGTATAATGACAAAATGATTAACCCTGATACAAAAAAGAAAAAGCCTAATGTGCCGTCCACATTATGTAAATATCCCAATCCAAACCAATTGTTTACTGTTTTCTCAAAATAATAGGTGAAATGGTGTCTTGTAAAATATTGTTTAAGCTAATAACACTATGGAGAAATTTTGACAAAATAATCAATCTGTTAATATCAAAGAGCCTGCTATAACTCATCAGAAGTTATCAATTAATTAGTCTTTCCTCTTAGCACATGTGGTCTGTCTATTTACAATTCTGCTTATCCATGCCTTGGAAATAAATGTAGCTCTTAAAAGGGAACTTAATATCTCCTATTAGAGCTTTACTCTTTCCAGGTAGTATATAGAGTGCAATTATGTCTAAAATTTTTGTTTGATGAACTTCCTAATTATATTAGCAAGGAATTGTAGACGACAGGCCTGCAAGGCACAGAATTAAAAGTTATCAACATCAAGCCAGCACAAGTTTCTATCATTGTAGAAATTATGTGAATTATTTTCCAAACTCATGAGGTAAGATATATTGATAAACTGTGACATTTGAAAATGGGTTGAGAAATATGCACGACTGTGGAATTCATACCTTCATTGGGGTAACATTGTATGTAGAAACACCAGTTATGGGAGTTGAGCTATGATTTTCAGCAGTATAAAATGCAAGGGCACTTTCTCCTGGCTTAACCCTGACCTATGTGAACTAAAAACAATTATATAAATTTTATGCCTGCAATAACGTGTTTCCATTAGTTGAGTTAATAACAAAAAGTAACCTCTCTTTGTGTAGGGGTAAATTTCCATGGCATCCCATCAGCAACATCAGCATTGAATTGAACAACAAGCTCCCTGTGGAAAGAAAAGGTCAGAGTGTAATTCAATTATCTTCCAGTCATAAACTGCAGTACACTAAATGTGCTAAAGAACATTTGGTGAGTTTTGATGGAGTAATCAAGTATAAAATTAGAATTGATTGGAGCCAATCTATTCTATTATCAAGCCTTGCTAAGATGACATTACAACTTGCAAAGTAGGGACACGACATGCTACATTATTCCTCTGGAACATCCCATCTATAGCATGGGAGTAACAATCTTCATCATAAAGGACAACCACTACCGGATTCACCTGATCATATCAACCATATTTAGTCTTCTATATTTGATTAAATCTCTCCCACTTCAGGTAGAAAGATCCTGGATTAACGTAATCCTTGGTTAGGAATAGAGTAAATGCCAAGCCCAATATTCCAGTAATTTTAAATAGGTTAACCTTCAAAGCAAATTCCTTCTTATTTCTCTTAAACATCATATGAATGTGACCATTGTTAGACATTAGATCTTCACCAAACTTTATCATGCACTTTCACTGTACACAAACCCAATCAACGTAATCCTTGGTTAGGAATAGAGTAACATTCTTGTAAAGTATCTTAAATTAGATGCCAAGCCCAACTATCCCAGAAATTTTAAATAGGTTAACCTTCAAAACATATTCCTTCTTATTTCTCTTAAACATCATATGAATGTGACCATTGTTAGATATTAGATTTTCACCAAACTTTATCAGGCACTTTCACTGTACACAAACCCATTTCAAGTTCTTTAACTTCATCTGATAAACAGCTATACAGATGTATCAGGTGTCTCAAAATCTCTGTCATTTATATTGCACCTATCATATTAACTATGTTAGTTTACTATCCTCATGATTGAGAATTTTTGTAGTTCTAGTAGGAGAAGAAGATCCTAATCCTAATCGTAGGAGTGCACGTGGAATTAAATCCTAACTTTTAGGAAATAATCTCAGTTGATTTAGGGTTTTAAAAGCAAAACAGAGAGCCTACAATTAAAAGTACTGTAAGACTCTTGGAACATGACAATTTTAAAGATCTCTTCTCTGTGTCTATTCTCAGTTTCTCTTTACCTCCTCCTCCATCTTTTCTCTCTAATATCTCTTCTGGAAGATACGATCTTTCCCCAAAAGAAAAAAACAAGCACCAAATAGTAGGGACAATAGCACATGATAATAGGGGAAATATCCCATCATTAAAGATCTAAGAAAAGCTTTAAATGGGTTTTCCTTAAGAAGAGAGTTGAAGAAAATAAATGATGAAGTTGCCACAAACATTCTTAAGAAGAGAGTTGAAGAAAATAAATGATGAAGTTGCCACAAACAAACTGCCACATCAATGAGAGTATGGCCAAAAAACTCAGGTCTAAGATAAACATAAAACAGCACTGGACAATAAACAGGGATGGAGATGGGAGTTACAGGGGGGAGATGCAGGAAAGACAACATAACAAGAGTAACTAGTAGGATTAGCGGAGTACAACAGTATCGGCTCCAGCACTGGACATACAGCAGGCACTCTCCTCAGATCACCGACGACAAGATTCATACTTATCAATTGCATCAAAACAAACATGACGAAAAGATAAAATCCGCACCAAGAAAAACATAAATAAATAATCATGCAACACAATGCTTGCAAATTCTTAGGCTGGATCACATATATATAATTCCCGTCGATATTACCATATGCCATAAATACAGGTAGGTTGAAGAATCATTACCTCGAAGCCTTGGTTCCTTGTTGGGAATGGCGAGAGATCTTCTCCTCCACACTCTGCACAGACATGATCGTCGTCACAAGCCATCAACGGTAATTATTATTTCCGAAAGCATTTTAAGATTCTTAAGCAAAAAAGAAATGATTTCGATCAATTTCTTCATCAAGTGAAACGAAAGTATCGACAGACTACCGAATAAGAAGACAAAAGACAAGAGGGAAAGAAGATCACCTCGCGGCGCTGCACTGCGCCTCCGTAACCGGTGGCCTGGCAGAAGCGGCGGTAGAGGGGGGACGGCAGCGTAGGAGGCGCCGACCATTGCGGCGACCATTCCGAGGAGGTACACGAGGATATTACGCGAACTCCGATCACGGGCAGAGGCGGCGTCGCGGCCGCTGGAAGCGCATCGGAACTGGCCGCGAACACCGGACAAGACCGCTGCGGGGATCGAGAACCAACCGTGGGGAGGAAAAGGGAGGCTAGGTAGGGCAGGGGCGAGGGAAGAGGAGGTAGGAGAGGTCGCGTCGGCCGAGAAGGGAGAAGGGAGAAGCGGGTTTCGGGAAGGAGGGCATCTCGAAATGGGAATGTAGCAATCGTGGTACTCTATTTGACCGCTATGTGTTTGTTCTTCTGACTAACAGAACAAGACGCGGCTACTCGAGAACTCGTTACAGCGATCTAAGAAGAATTCTTGAGATGCTAGACTTAAAATATATAAAAAATATGAAAAATTAATTCAGGCAGGTGCCGAGACGCTCGTCTACGCAGGCGCAGTGAAATAAGATTTTTTAAAATATTAAAATATAACAAATATAATTATATAACTAAAAATATAAATATTTAATTAACATGATCTAAAATATCAAATTATATTATCTATCTTCTAATAACAAAAATATCAAATGAATCATCTAAAACATATTGTTATCTTTTTCTTCCTCATCCAATTTTATCAAAAAAATTATAATAATAGAAAAAACTTAAATTTTTTTATTTTTATCATTTGTCAATATATATATATATATATATATATATATATATATATATATATATATATATATATATATATATATATATATATATATATATATATATATCTATAATTCTCTGACACTCGAGGCTTTTGTCATATTTTCTCCTATCATATTTTAATACAAGCTCATCTGTGATATCTTATAATTTCGCACTTGTTTCTCTAACCAATCAATTATCTGAATTATCAAATATTTTATAATGAGATTAGATCAATATTATTTTATAAAACATGAGGAGCATTGATGTTTAATTATATTTTATATAAATAAAATCATGTAATTATTAATAAATTAATTAACTTCTTTATATATAGATCTATCGTATCATATAATTTAAAAATATATTAATATATTTACCTAAAATAGATTAATTAAATAAAAATATTATGTGATTCTTTTATGCTTAAATACGAGCTAGTTTCACTCATAACCCTTAACACTATATGTAAAACTAAGAATCTTAATAGTCAGTTCTCATAAGTTCAAGATTTAAATTTCAAATAGACTCTACTATTTAATTATAAATTTTAATTTTTTATCAATAAATAATTTTATTATATATTAATTATATAAATTTATAAATACTATATAATATAGTTGTCATAGATAAAAACTGTCATTAGAATTCTAAAAAAAACCATCGACATTCTTATATAAAGATAATTCACGTGTTATCTTATTTTACACCTTAAGGCTTGAAATCAATCTTATAATATACTTATATAATTTATTTATAACTTCTGCATCAAATTCAATAGAGGCATTCATAATAAAAATTATGAGTTTAAAATATCCTACTACATGTAATGCAATGAACGATAAACTTGATAAATTTTTTTTCATTAATGATTGTAAATATATTCTTATACATTTCAACATTTTCATCAAAAGTTTTTTTAATCATTTTATTTGGTCTATTAATATCCTTATAAATATATTTCGTTGTAGATTTCTTTTCATTATTTGCTAACCGAATGACTCCATTAAGATGACTTACCTTTAATATATAAACTATAAGATTATAAAAAGATGACACTAATAAGATATAAATTGTCCTATTGTATTTTATTTTTTTGTTCATTTATTTTTTACTTATTTTTCCGAAGTAAACATATTTACCAGGATATGTTTTTAAATATGCACGCTATGTAATATAAAAAATGAAATAGCAAATCAAGTATCACTATATCTTACCAATTTCTTATTGTCTATAATTTTTTATCATATTTAAATCTCCATAATAAATATAGAGGAATCTAATAATAAAACTTGCTTTATCTAAAAAAAGTAAAAAATCTTTTTTGTATCCTCCAAAATTAAATTAATATAATGCGCCACACATGAAGTGTAATATAATCATCTTTTTGCTTCAGTAATTTAAGAAGATAAAAAATAATAAATTTAATAAGATATAGAGTCACATAGTTTTTTCATTCAAATTAGAGAAATAAAATAATTAGAAATTAAAAACTTAAAAGTTAAATCTTACTAGTTAGCACATAATCGCTTAACATTATTAATATAAGTTAGATTATATTTTGTTCATAATTTTTTTTTATAAACTTGTTAAGTAACTCATATATAAACTTGTTAAAAATAGATGCATTTATTGACTTTACAAGCATCATGCCTAAAGAATTTTGATCATAAAATTAATTATATAACTATATCTCCTAACGATCTAAATATTTGACACAATAGAATAACTGATTCGTTATGATCCTTTAATAAGACTTTTATATAATCAAACCTTTTTTTTCAATAATAAAACTCGTAACTCATAATAATTTTAAGGTTTGAATCCCCCACTATATTTTTTAGTAGTTTTATTCATCTCTTTAAAATTATCCAAATAATAAGTACCAAGGGGAAAGCCAGCTTGATAAAAAAAAATGAGTAACATATTGAATCATTCTTCTCCTTATTTTCTTATCATGCACATCACTTATATTTATTTGTTTTAATTTTATTTCTGATTGACCTTGTTACTTTTATGATCATATATATATATATATAAAGTTCATCATTCTCTTTTTACCCTTCTTAATAATTATAACTTCTTTTTATTTTTATTAAATACTATTTTTCCACTGACATTAACACTTTTTAAATCTTCTTCTTCTTCTTTTTCATCTCTAATAAGTTGAATATTATCCTTAGGTAAAATCACATAAGATGCATTTCTTTATTTTTTTTTTAAGTCACATAAGCTAACAACTCTTCTTTCAGACACTAATGTATTCTTAAAGTTTCCTACGTACTTTGAATGAAAAATACCACCTCTCGTAGTTGTATTATAGAAGATGCAAGTAATTGTATTATACTGATTTAGATAATTATATTTTTAAGTTGGATCCTTTCATTTTGTAATGAGTCCTTTAAATTGTTTTGTACACTTATCATTAATCATGAAATCTTAATAGTAGTTCTGCATAAATAGATATTAGCAATGCTAAATTCTAAATGGGGACTTTTATATAGTGATTAACAGTATTTAATATATTATTTATAATAGTTGAGGGGAAAAAAGAGTCACCAATAGTGGAAAGTGGAAGGAGAGGGCAATAATTTTAGAGATAGTAGCAACGTTGGAGGAAGTTACAAATGATGACATCAATGGTGGAGGAAGCTTCATAATACAATAGTGGCATAAGAGGAAGCTAAGGACAGTAGCAGTAGCGATGGAGAAAGTTTTGGATGACAGTGAAAGTTATGAACGATGACGAAAGTTATGAACGACAACATCATGAGTGGAGGAAGCTTTAGATGTGGTCGTCGGTATAGAGGAAGCTCCAGATGTGTTCGTCTATGATAGAAGAAGCTTCAAATGTGTCCATCAATAGTAGAGGAAGCCATGGTCCTCTCCCATGATGATAGAAGACGCTACACACTGAAGCAACAATGGTGGAGGGAGCTATGTATGAAAGCTACACAGGAAGCATTGTCAGTGGAGGTAATGACTACGTATGAAGTAGGGTTTATGGGTGAGGGGGATGGGAGCAGTTGGTTCAATTTGAACCAACTAAGCTATTATTCAACCGAAATAGATTATCAAGTCTAGTTTGGTTGCTTTGCTTCAGTTTGCCCAAGGTACATAGTGCTTAAGTTCTGGATAGCGCCCAAGTGATGCTTCACTAAAACACACCGCCCGAGTAAACCTTGAGGTTCTCGAGCCTTGCGTCATCTCACTGGAGGACCTTACACCTATTTGAATACATCACCATAATATATAAATACGTACACAACTTATGACAGTAATCCAACCACGACGGATAGAAATCAAGGAGGGATTGTGATTGAGATCATTTGTATTTATTGTTTGGACTTTGTTTTGTGGGTTTTAAAAATATTTTTTAATTTAATACATTTAATATCAAAATTCATTAAGATAACTCTCACACACACACTCTCTCTCTCTCTCTAGGAGAAGACAAGGCTTGATATGAGTAGGCTTAAACGTGATGGGCCTTCAAAAGAAGATGGCTTAGTTGAATTGAATAAACTAGTCATCTAAAATATATCAATCATATTTCAACTAAATCATTGCTAACTCATGGCTTTTTCACCTAGAGTTTTAAAATTATCTACCTCTCTGGATGACTTAATACAATATTGATCATACTCCTCATATGGATTAACTGCAGAAAAAATGTGAAGAAAATGTGAACTCCTTACTTTGGCCCTTGTGCCATCATCACAAGGTATAACTTCAGATGGAACATCAACTTAATCCTGCACATAGCAGAAAAAAAAATATGAATTCTATAGGAAAATTCTTGCATTATTAGCCATAGAGAGTAAATCCCAAGTATGTACAGCCTACAACGGTTCAAATGCAGGTTGAGTTGCATTACAAAAAGAGAGATAGGGAGATAGTGTTAGCATAAAATCCATAATATGCTATATATTACAGAAAAAAATTTTAATACCTGAAATCAAATAATAATAGATCTAAAATATTATTAGGATATGTATCTTTTAATGCTGCTATTTAGAATAACTTCATTTGATCTGCGAATCCAAGATTTGCAATAATGTTAATTTGCAAGGAGACCCACATTCATCTTCTTTTCTCTTCCTATCTTTTTATAGGACCACTATGATTGATGGATTTAAAAGCAATAACATGAGAGGGAAACTATAATCTCTCGTTGACTAGTTCACGTGACAAAGGGAGATGGAGATAAGATCTGTAATATCTAAACTATGTCATGTTTCTGTCATTCTCATAATCATTCCTTTTCTGTTTTTTTGTTTTTATATCCCTAGAATGTCCTATTTATTTATAAGCAAGAGCAGAATATTTAGGATAAGTAACTAGGAGAGTTACTCTCATTAAAGACATCTCCTAAAAAATCTTACTTTAATTATACTTTCTCTCTATTGGCCAATAACCATAATGAAAATCTAATCATATCTATAATAAATCTTATTTAATTAAATAAGGTCACATAGTCTAATATTCTCCCACTTGGCTTATTAATTTGGCAAGACACAAAGGTATTCAAAATCATAAATAAATAAAATTTATTTTAAAACAAGTTTACACAATTGGATTCTGAAATTTTTTAAAAAACTATTTATACATGTATAAATTTTGAAATAGGCCAATAAGTCTAATAAATATAATAATACTACATTAAGTCAGACTACCAATGGGAGTCATAGTGATTGCATGTCATCAATATCATATTTCCTTCTATATATCATAATACTATTAGTCTTTCCTTATGTAGTCCAAAATAATCCATGTAATTTGTCTTGTCAAGATAATCCTGTCATCATATTCAACCATAATATATATAAACATAATGGTGAACAGGATAATAAAAACAAATAACTTTAAGTATATAAGCAAAATGTTAATTATAGTGTCCACTCAAATATGCATCACTATATCTTTTATGGGTTACTCACAAACCCAATCAAAAGAACATGTTCTTTCAAACACTTTAGGCTATAAGTCCTAAGTGAATAGATCAGTAATCAATACAGTAAAACTTAAATAATTAATTGATATTAGATGTTCCTGGACTCTTTTTTTATAACCATCAAGTACTTTATTCCATAATGCATAGAAATACAGTAATACTTGACATTCTTAGATAAGAAAATTATTTCGATATGTCATAAAATATCCTTAATGACCTAACAATTGAGTCTGACCACACCAAGTTCTAAGATAAAATTTTACAGTCATAAAATATCTTCAACAACCTAATAATTGAATCTGACCACATTGGCTTGAGCATAGACTTCCAACTGTGTATATATAAAAAATATTTTCTTTATATGATTCTTTTCAAGTTATTTTAAAGTACATGTTTTGACTAAAATTTTACTTTTATGATTTACTGAACAAAGTACTATATTAAACTTTTCCGAGACTCAATCAATATATCCTTTCTAAGACAGTCTTAATAATCATTGAGATCTATAACTAAATATCTCAATGTTAATAACATAAAATGTCTCATTTATATCAACTATCTTAAATTTTTAATGATAAATTTCTTGATTTAGTATAATAAATATGCTAGTTATAGGTGCCCTATAAGCCAATCAAGTGAGTGATGACACTTGTGACATATTATAATAATTTTTTGTTTATCATTATTAGTATTTTCTCATATTATATATTTTTGGATGTATATTGTGATGTCCCTGGATCTGTGCAATGAGAATCAGATCATGATAATAAGACTGATTCACCTTTAAACACGAATCCTAAATCATCCTGGTCATAGGTTACGCGAGAGGGACATATATATAACTAGATAGACCAGTGTGTTATATACTCATTTATAGGATGGAGGTAGTTGGTCTTATAGTTGCTTATGTAGGGATACTAAAGATGTAGTGCAGGTGCTCATTAGAGAATGAGTTCACTAATTGATTTTTCTTATAGAATACTGGATAGATAATGCTACCTGATATCATACTACAATTCCGTAATCTCAGTTGTATCTCTAGTCTTTAGACTTGAGACACCAATGATGTCTTGTATGAGTACTCATTTCTTTGATGTCGGACTTACAAGTTTATAAAAGTTCAAATCTGGTACAATCGGTTATCAAGATTGGTAGCCAACTATATGAAGATAATTAAGTGTCAACAAAGGATCATTTACTCTCGATATTATGAAAGAAATATCTCATGTGTGCTAGCACAAATAAAATCCCTAGCCAGGGTCGTTCAGAATAAGAGTGGAGGAGTTCTCCGGGAGAATCTAATTAACATGAGACTCAGAAGGATTTCGTATTAGATAGATGAGGGATTATAGATACACGGTAACTGTAGACATACATGTCCGATGGATTTGATACGCTTGAACCATCTGAGGACTATCCATAGTCGATGGGTCGAGTGAATTATTCACTATATAAGAAGGAATTCTGATGGATGTGACTCATGGGTAGCTCGGTATTGGGCCTAGAGGGTCACACATATATGATAAATGTTGCGACGAGTAGAGGTGCAGATATGAGATATCCGTGGAGCTCCTGGTTTAGATCATATAAATGAGATCCAATACTATTGGGTAATTGGATAGAGATGAAATTCCTAATGTGAATATAATCCATTCAAAAATATGCTCGTTCACCTCTATAAATAGGAGGCACTCCTTAGTTCGTAGGTTAGAGCTAACGAGACAGAGCCAGAGAGAGAGAGAGAGAGAGAGAGAGAGAGAGAGAGAGAGAGAGAGAGAAGCCTCTTATTTCTCATCTGAGGTTTTCTCCTCATCCTTAGCTTGAGAGTGTGGAGAGGTTGATTTTGCAGTTAAGGAGCCTCGATGTCGCGTCTGTTGTGTGGATTACCGCTAAAGAGGAGTACGTGAGTACTCCTTCATCTTCTTTATAGGATCTATAAATTCTTAGGGATATACGATCTCCCTAGGTATCACATCTCTCATAATTTATACAGTTTTCAGGTTTTAGATTTTTCACAAACCAATCAGTGCACAACGGCCAAATACTTAACTTTAGGAATCTGGGTTTTGTTTTTGTTTTTTGTTATGCATGAAATGTCGATCAAAGATTTCCCAACAATGGTATTAGAGACAGGATCGTCATGCGATGATTGGCTTTATAAACTGCATGTGATGTGTTAAATTACTTGAAAGTTGTTTTATATGATTTTGTTGCATTTTGATGTAGTTTCTAAATATGAAAAGCGCCTTATCTTTCTGGATGAAAGGTGCTTTATAGTAGTTTTTCAACGTCAAAATTATTGACGTGAAAAGAAGCGACAACTGTTATTGCCAGATAGATTGGCCAAAGGCTGCTTGTGATGGTTGTTTACGTAAAGTTGGCTCACGCGAAAGAGTTGTGGTGGAGCGACTTATCCGCGAAAGTGATGTAGAGGTAGCCAGGCTGCCTGCATTGATAGTAGTCTGACAGTGGCCATGACCCATGACCAATCGCGGGTTGGCCATTTGATGCAGGACCACCTACTCCATGACCAATTGCTCGTGTAGGGTAGTCGGTCCACGGTTGATCGCTTATGCAAGCAGAAGGGCCATGCGAGGCGACCAATCATCTCTACACAAGGCAACCAGACCGCCTGTATAGGTAGGCAGTCCATGCTATCATGGATAAAAAATATAAACAAGGTATTTGATGTAATGCTCATGCTTGTCCATGTTTTACAATTTTTATGCATGCTTTATACATTAAGTAACGAGCTTGCAGTAGGCTTGACAACCCTTGTTTGGTTAGCTTTCATGGTCGATTTCGACTTGTAAATATGAGTTGTGTCATATGGACACTTATGGAGACTTTGGTCTATGATGGACCTTGATCCTTTGTGTGCAACCGCTCGGAGCTTGTAAAGTCCATAGTTGTAATTTGTATTAGCTATACAAAGTGTTTGCTAAAGTGGTTGCTTATGGATCCCATAAAAAATATTTTCTCTAACCTGTTTTCTCTTTTATAGGTCTTAAGGGATCCTAGGAGGTTTTGGGGAGGCTGACCTTTGCGGACATACATGTAAGGGTATCACACGACTTAGGCAAAACTAGTTAAGTGAATAATAGATGATATTATAGTGGGACAAGCACACATAGAAACACTTGTCATGCAAACGAGGGGGACCTAGATGGGCTGCATGGAGGATAGCTAGCACATGCTACCATTTGGGGGAAACAAACATTGAGATATATGGAAAGAAGTCGCTCAGAGGAGCTGACATCTATGATTGACATTTAGAAGAATGGCCAACTCTTTGCACGAGAGGCACCATGAGGACAAGCAAGCTAGGAAGAATGTGTAGTGCCTAAAAGTTGGGATGGTTGAGTTCAAGCTACGACTTGACGTTGGCAACCAAATATGATGGTGCTCAAGGCAAGCAGGGTGCTTGGTAAAAGATGAGACCATGCAAAGTGGTATGTGTTGTGCAATGACCGAAAGAGTTGTGCAAAGCTCACAAAGGTAAGGGAAATTACTAACTCAAATAATTTGGTACTCATGCAAGGTCTTGTATGTGGACGATGGAGTGTTCATGGCTATCCCAAGGTGATCAGAACTCGACGCCATGGAGCATTGGAACTTTTTCTATGGCGTGGAAAGGATATATCCATAGGAGGTAAAAGTGTGCAATAAGTTCATCATGTTGCTAGGCCTTGAAAGGTGCAGTGGGGGTTATATTAACGAAGAGTCATAATCTAGCTAGAGTATTTACGAGGGCAGAATAATGCATACATTGTTCAATAAGACAGATTAGTCCGGGGATGGTGGTCTTCAAAACTTCCAAAATGAAGGATGCAAAGAGGAAAGTTGCTCTAGTAGGACAAATATCCAGGAGGCCCGCATGAGGTGACCCATCGCCTCTGTGTAAGGCAACCGGACCGCCTGCTGCTGTCACGAACAAAAATATAAACAAGGTGTTTAATGTAACGCTCATGTTTGTTTGTATCTTTCGATTTTTATACATGCTTTATACAGTAAGTAGCGGGCTTGTAGTAGACTTAACAACCCTCATTTTATTAGCTTTCATGTCCGATTTCGACTTGTAAATGAGAGTTGTATCATATGAACACTTGTGAGGACTTTGGTCTGTAATGGACCTTGATCCTTCGTGTGCAACCGTTCAGAGCTTGTAAAGTCCATAGTTGTAATTTGTATTAACTATATAAAGTATTTGCTTATGGATCCTATGGGAAATGCTTTCTCTAACCCGTTTTTTCTTTTGTAGGTACTAAGGGACCCTAGGAGATTTCGAGGAGACTGACCTTTGTGGATGGACACGCAAGGGTACCGCACGACTTAGACAAAACCAGCTAAGTGTGTGACAACGCGATGCCCAGCGTGCGAGGCGACCATCGCCTTGTGTAGGCCCTACCACGCATCAATATGGTAGTCGCCTCTGCTATGCAGAGGCGATGCCATAAAGGGAGGTAGTGGCTATAAGAGTTACAACCGCCATACGAGGGATTAGGGTTTTGGGAAAAAAAGGTTGATTTTGCCCATTAGAATTTGAGATATTCTAAGACATATCTTTTTTAAATTATCAAAATGCCCTTGATAGTTTAGAAAATTTCCTTTATGTCCTGAGACTTACAAATTAGTTAATCAAATTATTTAATTAACTATTATTATTAATTACCTAGTACTCTTACATGATGATATATATATGTGATGCATGATGTGAGAAGATTGATTATAGAACTTGTGATGATCATTTATTATTACTCACTCCTTCAATAGTACCCAAAAAACTTTGAATCTTTTTTATTTTAATTTTAATGCTTTATGTTCACATATACTAGTTGACTCATTTAAGTTTCATTTATTCTTAATTAAATTTTAAATAAAGATAGATAATAGTTCATGAGAAATGACTCAATTACAATTATGTTCAATGTTCTTAACCTTGCAACTCTATCAGCTATATTGATGATATAATCTTAAATTCCTCAAATACTATTATTTTTAGTCAATTCTTTCATTAAGGTGACTTATTAGTAAATTGATCTATAAATATTCTTATGTGCTAATTTCAATTTGTATTGAAGTCTAATTATTATTAGTAATTATCATAACATTGAGTATTTTAGACCTTTCCTAATTAGTTATATCAATTATTTATTCTACAAAACCTTCAATAAGTAAATCTATATTCTTTTTAATTAATATAATCAAAGTCTAACTCACTCTATAAATTGCATATGTTGAAATCATTTATGCCAGACAATATATGGACATTTTACAATAATACGATAAATGAAGTACCACTATAATAATTTAATGTTATGAGTTTTTCAATAATTATTGAACTATTGATATCATCTCTATTTCACCTTTGGGTGAAATATTGATATATCTAGTGTTCACTCAAAATATTTTATGGAAGACTGATATCATCCTTATGGAATAGTATTACTATATTTGGGTATATAATCATAAGCTGCAAGGATATCCAAAATAGTATCATCCTACGCATCACATAATTATTCGAAATATATTTTTCTTTGGGGTTATCTAAATCTCTTAATTATGTGTGTCATTGTGAATATTATTTTCTTTTTATCATTTAGGACTAATTTTATAATATGATTTATAAATTATTGGTCCAAGTAACTTTAGTGGCTACATGATCAATATAATAATATAAAATATAATAAAAAATTCTATAAATGACAAAAAAATATTATAATTCATATCCTATAAGTTTACCATCTTAGGCTGCTTTAGTAGCTTTCGGTCAGATAAAACTTAGGGAGATGAATTATAAATAATATTCAACAAGTTTATTTATATAAATTATATTGAAACAATATAATAATAAAATAACAATAAAATAATTATTGAACATTGATAATCATAAAGAAAACTTATATAATAATTATAATCATAATGATACATACATTATGAAAGGCTTTATGTGAAAGAAAAATATTATTTTATAATTTAAAACATATACATATGAATAATTAAATAAATATCTAAGAACAATAATTGGATTTTATTTAACACATGCAATCAATGAACCATATAAGAAAATCATTAATAAACTATTATACCAGTCAACTTTATTTAATTGGGTAAACTCAAAATTGGGCTCAACATCAATCCAATTAAATCAGTCAATAAAAATTGATCAAAATTTATTTTTTTATAAATTTGATCAAAACCAAATTAAAGCAATAATCATAATGAACAAATTTAATTAAAATTAAATCATATTGATTAATTTTATAATCAAGGATATTGATAAGAATTTCATAATTTCATAAGGGTAAAACTATAATTTTATTGAAAGGACAAACGGAATTAGGAGATTGGGTAGAATTGTCAAAAGGATATGCAATGAAATATCTAATTTATGAAGGGCATTAAAGGTAAGTAAATAAAAGAAAAAACTTCGAGATTCTTATATTTTTGAAGGGTAAAAATATCTTTTCAGAAGACAAACCCTAGTCTCTCCATGTTGTCGCCCCCTGCGCACCTACCCCGTCTCTACCAGCCAATGATCATTGCCTTTTATGTGTGGCCATCATCCTCTACCGTAGGCGACACGATGTCGCCTCTTCCTGTAGCCATCGCTAGTGGCCGTGGGAGGCCATCGCCTTGTGGGTGATGTTGCTTGTGTGCACGGTAGCCATCGCCATTATGGGTGGTCGGGCATCACCTTTGCGTGCCGCATACACTTCCTTTACTGGTGGGCAGCCGCCACCTGTGCGGCCACAGTCTGTGGGCGGACGCATGACCCCCGCTTTGTAGTGCTACTACCATAGTCGGCCTGCTATTCACGCATAGCCGCTGTGCATAGCTGCTGCTTGCGCACGACACCCATTATGCAACAATGTTGCTGCTACTACTATCATACCCAACGATGTACAACCGCTACTGATAATGGAACAGACGATCAACAGAGATCGTTGCCCTCAATAATGTCAACAACAAACAACAAATCCATCAATCAAACATAAAAACTATAATTATCCGCAAGAAATGATATAATAGATTGAATAGGAAAATATATTAATAATAATGATGAATCATTTATCCATCGTAAATAAAAATTGATTAAAGATGCTAACAAATATATTTAGAGTATTTGATTTCAAAACCATAGCTCTGATACCAATTGTTAGCATAAAATCTATAATATGCTATCTGATATGCTGAAAAACTTTAATATCAGAATCTGAAATCAAATAATAATGGATCTAAAAGTATTATTATGATGCATACCTTTTAATGCTGCTATTGAGAAAAACCTTCATCTAATCTACTAGCGCATCATTGTCGGATCCAATATCTACAATAATGTAAATCTACAACGAGACCTAGACTCACATTCTCCCTTTCTATTTTTTAATAAGACTGCTATAATTGATGGATTTATGAATAACAATGTGAAAGAGGAACTATAATATCTAATTGACTCGTTACGTGACAAAGGGAGATGGAGAGAAGATATGAAGTCTCTCAACTATTCTCATAATAGTTTTTTTTTTTTTTTATGTTCCTAGGATGTCTTGTCTATTTATAGGTGAGAGGGTCTAGAATAAATAATTATGAAATTTTCTACTATCAATACGTCTCAAAAAGAATTATACTTTAATTGAACTTCTTCTCTATTGATTAATAACTATAATCAAAATCTAATTATATTTATAATATATCTTATTTAATTAAATAATATCAAATAATCTAACAACACTAACTAAGAAATTAATTTTAGGTCAACATGTTCTTCATTAATGTTCCGAAAACAATGCGAAGCCAATGCTTGGTTTCCCTCTCTAACCAAGAAGATAAAAGATCTCAGATCAAACTTTTCCACCATCTCAGAGTTGCCCAGGTTCTGATTCATCGAGGACACAGCAGCTGATTTGATACTGTTCGTACCTTAACAGTGGTAGACATGACTCATTTATGTGATAGGAATGGTTACTGTCTTGTCAGTGGTGGACTAAAGGAAAAGAACAAAGTGATTAATGATGTGTGTCATCATGACCCAATTATTTTTGAGGGAGGTGAGAGGACATGCAGGTTGATGGGTAAAAAAAAATGCTCTCTTCGATTTATGTGGACGTTATAATAAATATTTGATCTACATGACCCAATTGATAGCATAATAATAGATGAATTTTTAATGACAATTAGAGAAAATTAAAGTAGAAGAGATATTATTGTGATCTACGTGGAGTGTATGAGCGTGCAAAATAGACGCAAAGCTGCGTTCTCCTGAAGGTTTTTAGAACTTGAAGACCTACTTCCCCCTTACTAAATTTATATCTGCAGGATGATTTCTTCTTTTATTTCTCTGGATATTATTCTCCAATCATCCATCTCTCACATTCCTTCTTTCCAAATCACACCATCTTTATCTCTCTCTCTCTCATCCATGGTTGGACTTGGCCTCCATGAGCAAAAGTGTCAATAATGTCATCTATCTCTCTCTCTCTCTTCTCTCCTCTTCTCCAAGTATCAAGCAACAGCAAAGCTTTTTTGCAAAAGTGTCAATAAAGGATGAGTTCTACCTGTACCCTTTTTTAGCTGCTTGGGTAAGTCCATATGGATTTTAACCTAAAGCAACAAAGGGGTGTTGCAATAATGGGGTTCCTTCCCCACTCTATCAAGGGAGACCACTCCATTGTCAAATGCATGGACCACATGCTCTTCCTACTCTATGGCTTTTGGGAACAAAGTCCATTTGATATTTTTTTTGTTGAACAAATCAGTTAATTGCAACTATTTTTTACCAAATAAATGACATCTTAAACGTAATTATAGCCTTTAGTAAGAATATCTAACACTTCTCTTCCCATGTAAATTAGAAGGATCACTCAAGCGTAACATGCGAAACATACATTAGTAGAAGATATCTAATGCCACATTTGAGTTAATCTAACTAAGATCTTCTTACAAGTTTGGAGATAAGAAGGGTTAATCATTTAGTTAGCGGTTTAATTTGTCACGCATAAACAAGTTTGAAAAATATATTAGTGTAATCTGCAGAAGTGTAATTCATAACTTGCCAAAAAAAAATAACCTGTCTAATTAAAGAAGGGAGTCAAATTTTATTTTAATTTATAGTAAAAAAGCAAAATAAAATATTGGTCCTTTAATACCAAAAGAACTATTGGATTGCACCATTTGGTGTCTGCAAAAGCTGGAGTCCAACTTTCTCTTTTCATGTTATTGTTTAGAGATGACAGGAATAGCAACATGTATTGTTGGGATTAATAACACGTGCCTCTCTTACATTACCATGAGACTTGTGCTTGTGCTTGCTAAAATCCACCTCCATCCTCACAGAATTGGGAAGAAAAAAATATAAAAATATAAAAATATATTTTTTATACCTTAAATATTAGTCTTGTGATAGCATATCGGACTTATTTACCAAGGTTGAGAATTTAAAATCTCATCAAATATATTTTTATATCCAAAATATTGGTGTGACAATGGTGTACCAAACCTATTTAGCCGATAGATAGATGTGTCGAGGTGACAAGTAGCCGAATGTTTCAGGCTAATGATGGTGGGTGTGTCAATGCACCACCATACGTTGATGTAAGTAGCAACATTGCTAAAAACATAATACTATAGTATTGCTATTATATACATCTTCATAAATAAAGCTTCAATGGGCATTGCAACTTATGCACATCTTTGTCAATCTTTGCGTATGTTGTTGTATCTCTTCTGAGATATATAAGTTTTGAGATAGGACATAAACTGTTATAGAGTCAAACTTGCTATTAAGAAGAAAGAAGAAGATAGAGAAGAGAAAAATAAGTTTCGAGGTCCATTTTTCACATTCATAGCTATAAAATACTTAAGTTATTAATATTTCTCCTATTAAGATTCAATTCAGCAATGTGATTTGATGTAGCATTTACTACCCAATTATCATCAGTCAGTATTGACCAACATGGTATATAGTCAAACATCTTCTCCTTATCGGAATATAATATTGTCCAATGTAACTCACGAGACAAGTAATGTATTGCTCGTTAACTAAATCCTAATATACACATTTTCTAAGCGTTACCTATACATATTGCTAATTGCCTAAGTGTGTCTGAAGAGAGATGGAATGATTTGGGTCTCGAAATCAATTATTAACTCAAATCAATCGTGGGGTTTCAAAACCAATATAAGATTTATTGATCATGATTTGTAATAGTCAAAAGGCATGTATATGATGGTATAAAGCAAATTCTGAATTGACCGACCACAAAGGAGCATTAGAACAATAGAAGAAAGACACTGCGTCTGTGATGTTTAGAACATGATGGATGGTTTTTGAATCACTGATTGAAATGATTTTTGGTCATATTAACATGCGCAAGTGTTATTTCCACAGTTGATTTTTGTATTTCTTTGGTGCTTATGTGAATATGTTTCGATTATACAAAAAATAATTTTCTAAGCTTTTAGAGCACCGTAAATGATGTTCAATGTAGTTGATATTGGCCTCAAAACCTTGTGGTAAATTCTAAGTTGATAGATCCTAAACCTAAATCTTGGAGTAGGGTTTAGCTCAACTCTATGTTATATATATATATATATATATATATATATATATATATATATATATATATATATATATATATATATATAACTAATCTTTTATGTGAATTAAGTAGTTACATTTTCCTTGACAATTTTCTGCAGAAAGTCTCATCCACTGATCACATCTGCTTTCGTTCAGTAGGGGGAAAGACTAGAAAGGCTAACATATGATCATGCCATGTACAGGCCAGCAAATGTTTTGGGTTCCATATGATTCCTTGCTTCAATTGATAGATGTGCCTGTATGAAATATAAGAAGGCTATATTTCATCTTTCTTATAGTATCTCTCTCTCTCTCTCTCTCTCTCTCTCTCTCTTTCTTTCCTGAGACAATGAAAGTTCCCCTTCGAATGTGAATGCTAAGATGGTGTGTCTTAACTTTGCAGCTTGACATGCATAAGGTGACAATGAGAGTTCCCCTTATTCCTCTCTTTTCTAAGTTATTTCTTGGAGCAGTTTTTAGCGTGTCAAGTCCTTAGAGAACCTATTTGGTTGCAGCATCTATTAATCCACAATTGTAAGAACTAGGCATTATAATTTCATGTGGGTATCTGAAAAGGACTTAGGTGCTGCAACCTTGAGAGTTTAACCATGCTACTAATCCCAAGAATATACTGGTAATTATTGTCCCTAATAGGCTTTGATAGAGCTCAGTGAATATAACTGCTAAACTAAGGGACCTTGTTTAATCTGTAAATAATATGACATGAACCACAGCTAGCAATGCATGCAATGGCATCTTTATAGGTATGTATATGAATGAAGAGAAGGATCACATCAAAGCATTCAGCTTTTATGAAACGACTTTAATTGGACATCCATAAAGTAAAGGAAACATGTGATGCACAATCGGCACATTAGAGAAGAACCAGCAACCCCATGTCATTGAATTCAACGCAGGCATTGATAGATAGACTCCTCATGCCCCATAAATGCTCCCTGCACAAACTTGTGATGACAAAGAGGAGGTAACAGTGTTGTTTAGTATTCCGATGTTCCATAAAATTCTTGAAAATGGAGCCTAGACCTATTGAAGTTTAAGGACCTCTCTCCGTGTATGTTTTGTAGATGTGGTTTCTGGAAGAACCTTTCAGCCAACCACACGAGATGATTAGTCTAAAAGGAGTCATCAACAACACTTGATGTGCTTCCCAATAACAAAGCATCCATCACATGGAGGCCTTGATGGAAACTAGGGTTTGGGGGAAATGGAGGAAGGTCTTGTGGGCATGATGTATATAACTCCAGTCCTAGACAAGATTGATGCAGGTTTGGAATGGAATATTTTGGAGCATGCAAAGGGAAGTAGAACTAGAGGGTTTTTGGAATTAAGTACTTTAATGAGGCCATTACATTTAGGCACCTCATGACAGCCCTAAACTAATCTGAACAATTGCACTTATCTAATCATCATCATCATCACCCCTTCCAGTGTCACCATCATTTGAAGATCCAAAACAGCTCCAAGTGACTAAGGGACTAGAAGAAAGTTTGTGGAGGGAATGCAGCAAACAGTGGCATCAAATGTTTAAATGATTTTTCTTGCAAGAACAACTATCAAATGAGGAAGTTTATTGCACAGTGAATTCTCAGAATGGTTTCATCTGCCAAACTTCCAGGTCAAGCAACCACTGAGAGAGGAGAGGATGAATTGGGTGTCATCTGATGCTGGCTGTTTTAGGCATCTTTCCTGGTACTTCTTTCCTTTGTCTGGCAGTACCATATGTCTGATTTCAATTATAATAGAGCAAAAGAATTAGGAACTGAGAGAGAGAGAGAGAGAGAGAGAGACAGAGAGAGAGAGGGAGACTTAAAGTCAGGCAAACTGGAAGAGGAAGGAACCTCTTGGAATGCCTTGGGCATCATTTTTCTGCATCTGTTCTCACTCTACATCTCTCTAACTTTTCTTTGTTCTTTTGGGATTATGTCATTTATTATTCCTGTTGATGAGCCAGTGTAAGCTTGGTCGGAAAGTGATGAGATAACTTCTCAGATTAAGAAGCCTCAAAGCTACGCATTACTTAAAGCTGGTTTGACCATATATTCCTCTATCAACTCTGTCTCTCTCCCGCTCTCCCTCTCTCCAGGCTCATCTCCCACATTTATACACGCCCTAGGAAAGCAGAAGAGACAGCCCGTTTGCCTCTCCTCTCCACCTTCCTTGTCCATTCGTGTTCTTTATTTAGGTCACAACTCAGAGATAAAAGAAGACACTTTTGCAGATCTTAGCAGTACAAAACAATCTCTGGTTCACTGCCTACCAGCCTTCCCAGCTTCAGCCACCGAAGCTTCAGTTAGATATTCGAGCTGAGAGTGGGAAAGGAGGAGATCATAAGATGTCATCGCGACGGCTGTTCACCGAAGCCAGCTCTACAGCCTCCCCTGATCTATCCTTACAAATCGGGCCTCCAAGCATCGCCCCTTCCGCCATCTCCGACTCAGGCAGCGGTTCCCGGGCTTTCATCGACCTTTCCCTATCGAGCACCATGTCGTCGTCGGAGGCCAACATCTTTCAGAGGTTTCAAGGACCACCGCCTTTCCATGAATCCCTCATACCACTGACCGGTACTCCAACCAATGTAAACAGTCGGTCGCCGTTCAACCAGATGTCTTCCTCCTCGCTGTCTTCGTCTTCTTCTTCTTCTTCTTCTTCTTCCACTGGTGGTTGGAGCGCTATATACTCGACGGGTTCCTACTTGCACCCACACAACGGGAGCCACCCTCCAGTCTCATCTTATCCATGGACGCCGCCGCTCCCGACAAGGATTACGGGGTCATCATCGGATTCTTTCAGGTGCTTCCACCGCCTCCCTTGTGGCGTCGGATCTTGGGAAGCCTCGCAGAACCTGATGAGGTCAAGGTTCCTCCCGAGATACCCAACGAAGCGGAGCACGAGGGCACCGAGAATGCGGTGGACTAGCAGCCTCCATACACGCTTTGTCCGTGCCGTGGAGCTCCTCGGCGGTCATGAGAGTATGCGAATGCTGCCTGATCTTGCACCCCTTCACTATTACCTCTCTTGTGCAGTATGATCTAATGCCTATGTTTGTGGCATCAGGGGCTACACCGAAGTCAATTCTGGAGCTTATGGATGTGAATGATCTCACCCTAGCCCATGTCAAGAGCCACTTGCAGGTGACTTGCAACTCACAGCTAAAACCCTTACTCTTCTTCAGTTACCTCCCTCCCTCCCTCCCTCTCTCTCTCTCTCTCTCTCTCTCTCTCTCTCTCTCTCTCTCAATGTGCACAGTAGCCAAAGGATGCAGTGATTGACTAAATGAATGAGTGCGACAGTCATGGGTCTGCTTCTCCAGAGACAGGAAGACTGCCACTCATGGATAAAGGCACAGAGAGAGAAGAAAAGTAGCCATCATTTCACAATAATAAGAAGATATAAGCAAAAGCATCAACCTCGTTGGTAATAAAATAATCAAAAGGAAAGAGACGAATGACCAGAGTGTCCCGTGTGTGATTTTGGATTTTCCTTGAGCTCACCTCGCTCTCTCTTTCTCTCTATCTATTTACTGTAGTAACATCACTACATTGCCATTTTCCACTTCTTTTCCTCTCGCTCCCACTCTCTTTAATGGCCTTTGCTAACTTTCTTTTCTCTTTTCTGGCGTTGCAGATGTACAGAACTATTAAATCGACTGACAAGCCTGCAGCTTCCTCAGGTAAACCGTGTTGCTGAGCCTTCTATGTCTTTTTTGTTCACTGAACCTGCTTCTTGGTCAGCTCTACTAAGCTTTCTTCCAAGTAATTACCTCGTTAATGCGGTTCTCCTGTTCTAAGGCCAATCTGATGATTCTGGCGAAGAAGATTCCGCACCAACAAACAGAGATCAGCCACTACTCATGGAGCACAAAGTCTCAGATCCTCCAAAACAAGACCATTGTCTGGAAAACTCGTCCCGGTATCGACATGCTCACACACCCACCTCTTGTTTGACAGATTGTTTTGAAGCCTAGCAAGATCAGAACATTGACTCCACCTCCATTGTCGGACTGCCATGACAGCCTTTTCTTTTCTCTGTCCTTTTGTGTTCTTCTATCTTATAGGGAGATCTAAAGCAGGAGACCAATAAAACCACATAGAATTCCCTGGTTGAAAAGCAGATCATAGGCATTACTTTGTGAATGCCACTTTTGTCAGTGTCATATCAAGATATTTGGTTCTTTTTACAGTGATACATGTTTACCATAAGAAAAGTTCATGTCCTCTGGCCACACATTATTTTAATCACCAAAGCGTCTTTGGTTTCAGGTAGCCATTTGCTTGTCCCAGAAGCTTAATGCTCTCTTCATTCCTCGGCCTTGGTATCTTTTCATCGAGCAGGACTTGATTAATGGAGGATTTAAAGACGATTAGAGGTTTTACGCTGTTGTATTAGGAAGCATTAATATTTTTAACCACTGAATCTTGTTAGATGAGGATATATCATAGCATTTCAACCAATCTCATATCTAAAATGGGCAAGACCAAGATTGATGAGTGTATTTGATTAATTTTTTTGATTTTATGAAGTTAATAGGTTAATAATTCCATCAGGTCGAGTCATGACAATTGATGTCGGAGCTGGTCTAGTACCAAGGTGTGGTGAGAGATTAGCTTAGAAAAAATCTACTCGTGGACGATACTAGTGGGCACATTATGACATAGCAAAGACTTAGCTAGACCTCATATACACCATGTTAGGGTTTGATCTTACTCTATTTGACTTTGTCAAGATCGTCAAAACCTTAAGTAAGAAAGAATGTGAAATGTGATAAGATTAATATTGACTTATAAGAAATTTATAGGTGTATAATTATCAATTTTAGTTTAAGTATCGTAGTTGACTTAATAATCTTAATGGATCAATTATCCCATGAAACCTGATAGATTTATTATTAGAGATAGTAACCTATAAAAAGCAGAAGATAATATCATTGTCAGTTTTGTTCATATGTAGTCGCATAAATCATGTCTTCCATCTTCAAGCAACAACATAACATCATTTTTCTTGGTATTCAAATTCTTTAAAATTGACTTTTGCTAGTTGTTTTTGGCAAAAAAGATTCAGCCGAGAAGACTGGTTACAGATCAACTCAAATTACTTCGATTCTAGCGGTCTTCGATCGGCTCCTCTCTCATCACAAATTGAGGTACTTTACCACGGTATCACTCTCACACATATCCTGAGATATGCCGACGACATTGATGTATCTGCATTTTAAACAGCATGATTCTTCTGGATCAAATGGCACGAGTGATTCTTACGAAGAACACAGAATTCCTAGCTTGGAGTTCAGCTTGGGGAGATCAGACTGGTACGATAAAAAGCCATTGTGCTAGTTGTTCATATTGTTTCAGGCATCAGAGGTGAGGAGACAAAAAGGTCTTTATGAACAAATCAATCATTTTGGTTCTTTTTTCACCTTCCTTGTGTCGTCTGTAGTTTTTCTTTTTCTTTTATTGATTGTTTAGTATCATTTTTTCTTGTACCTGTGGATGGATTGTGACCACAAAAATGAAATTAAATATCATATAAGCCATTACAAAGTGTGAAAGAATATAATTATTATTTTTTTCACTTGTTATTTTCCCGGACTCTTCTATAAAATTTGATCTCTTGATAAGATAATATTTTGATATCGTCATTTTCTTTTGACCAATACAGACTCAACTATCGAATGATGCTATATAAAACGACATCCTCAAGTATATTTTATTCAAAACTTTTGATGTTTTGATAGTTAAAAGATTTTGAGAAAACTTCTGATGCAGTCTTTTGAATGAGATAAGATATGAATATATATATATATATATATATATATATATATAAGATTTTGAGAAAACTTCTGATGCAGTCTTTTGCATGAGATAAGATATGAATATATATATATATATATCTTTGGCTCTCTAGTAAACTAAAGTAGAACAAGGGATACAAGATATGAATGTATATACTTGAAAAATTAGCTTGATTGGATCAATTTCGAACTTATTCGGCCTCATCCAACAAATTCAAACCTTAATTGAGACGATGCAAACCATTTATCTTTTCACATAATCTAATTATTTATCAATCGTAATAAGTTCTCGAAATGAAACCTATTTCAAGTGACCCAATATTAGAAGCCCCCTTCTCAAGCACCATAATCTTGCCTAAGCGGTGTCTCTGATTCAGTCTCAAGCACTTCAAATTCATATGAAAGCACACTCTATCTATGTGATGAATCATACCTTACATGAATAATTGCAACAAAAAAAAAGAAGGAAAAAAGAGTAAATACATCGATGATATACAGAAGATCTAGCAAGGGAAAAACCCCCCACTAAGTGAGGATCCAAAACCAATCCCTTTTCATAAATTAGATTAAAGAGGAATATATTTCATCAAATTTTCATCTAAAATTTGAATATTTTTGACGTATGTATTGGTCCCACATAATATATTATCGTGTTCAAGGCATAAATGACGTATGCCATCTCTAATGCTCCTATGTTGGGTTTTTTTGACTATTTTTAAGAAAATAATTAAGAACGATACTATTATCTTCCTTCCATCGTGATACCATATCCTTTAGGCAACAAGTGAAAAATGTACATTTTATTTTATCTCCAAATGAAAGAGTCAATTTGTATTTCATCTTGGCTAACCTCAGTAACTTCTTGACCATCCTTTTGAGGGTTAAATTTTTAATCATTTTTGCTTATATAAAATGTACTTTCAGAAGTGTTAAGTCTTTATATGTAATAAAGTTATCAACACAAATATTGTCTTTGCATCATTTTGAGAATATCATCTCTCAATCAAGAGTTGGAAAATTTTATCCCCTCTTCTATTCCTCACCCCCTCCTTTCTCTCCTCTCTTAATCCCAACTTGATGAGGTTAGGTCCCTCTTAAGTTCCATCTTCCTTTCTTTGAGCCCATAACTAAGCCCTAGCATAAATAAGAAAATAAAAATAAAAATAAAGTTTTGCACCCCATAAGACTTAGAACCATTGATTTTTGCTCATAAATAAAACATCTTGCTACCATATTTTATCATCGTTTATCTTGGTATTACTAATGCAACTAACTATACAAAGGGCTTATCTTACCCAACCTTAGCAACTTCTTGATCGTCTCATCTCGCTTGATCTAAGTGAATTAGGTCAAGACCATCTCACCTTCTTGCTTGACATATGGCTCACCTTCTTACCCAACCACACCTTTTCAATCACTTGAATTGTTATTGTTGTGCCCACCTTCTTAGGTTATGCGTACAGAAAGGAAAAGAAGAAAAAAAAAAACCCACATCCTCGTATTGTGCTTACAAAAAAAAAAAATAAAAAACTTCTAACGATATCTTCTATCTTTTTTAGTTGAACTCTCCAACAAAATACAAAAGTATATGAGGCCATTTTTATGCTTATGGCATATGATGTGACCAACATGTCCCCTTTGCATACGTTCACTTATGATAGACCTAATGCATCTCCTTGGTGTATGGTGCTTCCACTCAAAATAAAAAAAGCATCACGTTTGTATATAATATATCCACATATGATAAAAAAGACATCTAAAATATTTTTCACATCCCAAAGTGTCTAGTCCACTTGTGATGCATCTGAAGCACCAATATAGTCAAGGTGCATCCATTCATACATGATGCATTTGTTCTAAATGAAAAAAATATTTTATGGACTTATTGGATCTCAAAAAATTATTTTTACAAATCATACATCCGCCCATGATATATATATATATATATATATATATATATATATATATATATATATATATATATATATATATATATATATATATATAGAGAGAGAGAGAGAGAGAGAGAGAGAGAGAGAGAAGCGTTCCATTCGATAAATGCATCCCCTTTACTCAAGATTCATATGCCTAGGATAAAAAAAAAACCCCTCTAAATGACACTGTGGCATTCGATTGTTAAACCCTTACCCAAAAGCACGAGGGGGGGTGGGGTAGAAGGTTAATGATATGATAATTATGTTTTATCGATTGAAACCGGATACATAAATTTCATTTAACCCTTACGAGATATATCATATCAACTATCAAGAATCTATTGTATATATACAAAAGTTATAATCCCTTATTAAAGTAGAATCGATGATAAATTTTGACCTTATCATCATTCTTGAGATTTTACTAGGTGTGAAATTAAATGTCATCCCCATACTTAAGGAAACAAAAAAGTAACAAACACTAAATTTCATCCAGAATTATACTTACCAAAGCACTCTTAAATCAACATGTTAGTGTCAAAGTAGATGAATTTGGTGATGAAGCACGTAACGCCATATTCAATTGATTTCTTCCGAGGATGAATACACATAACGATACTTTACGAGTGACTTTAAGGAAAATATCTGATTACTTGTGAAACAAACAACACAAATGTAAGATCAATTCTTTCTCACTAAGATCGTTATACAAGAAATAATACCACTAGGGTTCTATTTTCAAGTGTTTTTTTGAGAGACCCCTTCCCATCTGTGTTGTGTTGAAATATAGAACATTATAATATTGGAGTGTATAAGTTGCCAAAATCAATTTATATGAAAATTGTTGTGTTCCCTACAGTTCATAATTTACCTCACTGTTTTAAACTTAGCTCATTCAATACGACAGTTCAAGAGCATATTTCTTAGACAAAGTAAATGTATTAAATGATTTAGTTAGTATATGTAAAATACTTAATTTCGTAGTTCACTAAAGTATTATTTTATGTATTATTACTTATTTTGATATTTTAGGATTAGAAAAAAAGTTTAGTACCTGAGTTGTATTAGAAGAAGCTCTTTGGAGTTTTTGTAAAACTATATATCTCTTAGATGTATTATTGAGTGATGAGTCTTCTGATTTAGTTTTGTATCATTGTTTAATTTCTTTGAAGTGATAAATTTTTTGTATCATCTTGCGTCTGCTAGTGAGCTATTTTGTTTATATAAATAAGTTCGAACTTGAGTTTGTTTCTTTTTACAATTCAATTATCAATTTCTTTCTTTCTTTCTTCTCAAATTTCATTCATCTTTCTCAAATTAGAGTTTTCAATTGATATCCATATATAAATTAAACCGATATCTTAATATGAAAACCTGTAACTAAGTAAGGCATTCCAATATAATTATTTTTATTTATATTTTAATATAAAAGCAATCTTATATGTTTATTTTAATTTCTTAAAATTTTGAAATACTTGTCATATATGAAAAATTTAAAAATGAAGGACTTATATATATATATATATATATATATATATATATAATACTCGCAAATAATGAGTAAAATGGAACCATGCTTGCGCCACGCAACAACAAGACCACCTGACAGAATATTCCAAGGATTCCATTTGTTTATGAGCATATATTCCCAGAATATCCGGTCCCTCCTTGCGTTAACATGTCTCTCTTTCGTATCTTCCGTAACCTGCTCCACTGCTACCTTACAAACACCACCCACCGTACCACCATGATACTTTGTTTCGGAACACTTTTCACGTGGTAGCAGACCGGGTACCTAAGCAGGGTAATTTCTGATTTACTCCAGTTGCCAACTCATTAATTGCACCTTCTTTTTCATTCGTTAGACCATCGGAACCGCAGAGAACGCCCGGCAGTCACCAAAAACTATGACTCTTGCTTAGTATTGACTGCGTTCGTCGGTCCCACGAGAGAAACGTATGGGCTCGATGTGGGTCCGGGAAAGCTGTGTCCTCCTCCAACACTGGAAATTAAACCCTCCGCCGAAACCGGGTCGACCGGTAAAAACTGGAAGCGTTTCGATTGGATAACGTTTAACTTTCACTATTTAGGAGTCGGTACTCCGCCTACTTCCTTTCACGGCCCGTCGTCTCTCCCGCCCACACGCCATCCCTCCCATCCCCTCCCTCGGTCGACTTCATTAACCATCTATTCGTATATCTTGATCGATACGGAAGAAGTCCCCCCCTTTTTTCTCTTTCTACGTGGTTATCTTCTCTCGAACCGTCGGAGTCATGGCCGGCTTCGCGCGCGAGACCATGGCTCTGGCCATCCTCCTCCTCGCCATCCTCGCCTGTTCCGCGGAGCTGCAGCGGTTCGAGAGCCCGGTCAAGCCCGACGGCTCGCTGAGTATCTTGGTCGTCGGTGACTGGGGAAGGAAAGGCCAATTCAATCAGTCGCAAGTCGCAACTCAGGTGAACCTCGCTTTCTCTGTTTTCCTTCCTCCTCTGTGCGATTCTCTCCCCAAAAAAAGGTCTTCTTTCCATAGTTCGATTGCTCTGTACACGAAATAAACAAACAAAAAAAAAAAGAGACAATTTTTATTTTTTCCTTCCAAGACATGTTATTTTTCCCGTCCTTCGATTCTACCTCGTCTTCCAAGCGATGGAATCTGAGGGAGGGGAAAGGTTTCATCTTGTCGAACAAGGTGATGGCAATCTAGGACAGCAACGCAGAGGATTGATTACATGGGAAGCTGGTTGTGTTGGAACATGTTCTATGTTCCAGCTTCTTCTTTTTTTTTTTAAATGGGTCCCTTTGGAATATGCCAATCAAGAGAATTATTACTCATGGAATCTTCCCTTTGGAACGACAAATGGGCAGCGTGGAGCTCAAGTTGGTCTGGTGATGCTGAGATGCTGTCTTTTTATTCATTAGAATGAACCCATGTAATTCGATGTAGATGGGAAGGATTGGAGAGGAGCTGGATATAGATTTCGTGGTATCCACCGGAGACAATTTCTACGAGGATGGCCTCACCGGCGTCGACGACAAGGCATTTGAGGAGTCATTCACCAACATATACATATCAAAGAGTCTGCAAAAGCAGTGGTACAGTGGTAAGTTGAACGAATGGGTGTCAATGTTCTCAGCGATCAATGTCCGATGTTTAATCTGATCAAGATTTATCTTGTTATGCTTCTAGTTCTGGGAAATCATGACTACAGGGGTGATGTGTTAGCACAGTTGAGTCCTGTTCTTCGGAATATCGACAGCCGATGGCTCTGCTTGAGAAACTTCATCCTTAATGCAGGTGAAATCAAGACTACTGTTTGTTACAACATCCTGTTGAAGTGTCTTTCTTATGATTGTTTCTGTGTCACCAGAAATCGTAGACTTCTTCTTTGTGGACACAACTCCCCTTGTGGAATCTTATTGGAGCAACCCAGAGCATCATCACTATGACTGGAGACAAGTCGCACCTCGCGAAAACTATATCTCAGATCTCTTGAGGGTATGGTAAATCTGCAAATGGCTGCAAGCATTCATATCTATGTAACTTCTTTTTTGTTGAACACTTGGAGATATGTCATTAGGATTTGGATGTTGCACTGAAAGAATCCACGGCACCATGGAAGATTGTGGTTGGGCACCACACGATGAGAAGTGTTAGTGATCATGGTGACACACCAGAGCTTCTCGCTTTGCTTCTGCCAGTCCTCAAGGTAAGTCTGCTTCCTAATTCTTCTTACACAAAGCACTGCTTTTTGATGTTCCAAGCCCTGATGTTGCTGAGAACTCAGGACAATGGCGTTGATCTCTACGTCAATGGCCATGATCACTGCCTGGAGCACATCAGCAGCAAAGACAGGTGAAGTAACTGATGGCTCCTCGACATGAATTGTTATATAAGGTGTTATTCAGATCCCCCTCAAGAGTGTTTCTTCATTGGCAGTCCGATCCAGTATCTGACGAGCGGAGGCGGCTCCAAGGCATGGAGGGGCGTCTTCACCCCAAACTCCGACAAGCTCCAATTCTTCCATGATGGTCAAGGGTTCATGTCTCTGCAGCTGACAGAGGCAGCTGCTAACATCGTCTTCTACGATGTGTTCGGCCAGGAACTCTACCAATGGAGCGTGACCAAAAATCTCCACGCTGCAGAGTAGGGCACAACTCAGATCGCTTGTAAATATATCGCCATTGAAGAACTTAGGATTGTGAGTTATGTGCCTGCACGATGGAGTGGGCACATCATGCATCTGTAAGGTAAGAGAGAGTGTGGTGTGGGGGTTCTTACACATTCATTGACTGCACCCACTGTTACTGGGAATTAGACGATGATGGAAATCGTATTGCTTGTGATCACCCCACTTACTTCCAGTTTGATGGCAGCCATCCATCCAGATAAAGAATGAATTAGAGAAAGGTCATCTTTCTTGTGCCTGTTGCCATTTCATTTGCTTTCAGTGTGATGACATCCAAATAAAGAACAATTAAAGAGAGATCAGCTCTCAGTTTGGTGGCAGACAAATAAAGAAGACATGAAGGAAAGATCATCCATTGTGTCAGTCGCCACTTCATTTGTATTCAGCGGACACACTAAAGAAGGATCATTGGATGGTGCCTTTTGCCACTTCATTTGCTTTCAGTTTTATGGCAACCAAATGAGGAAGACACCAAACTAAGATCATCTTCTTGCGCCTGTTGGCACCACCTTACTTCCTTTCAGTTTGATGAGCCGGATTGAGATGACACTCAAAAACAAGTTTGTGTTAGTGCGGCATGGCAACTGAACAAAAAAACAAAAAAAAGTTTTATTGGGTTAGAGGTGCACGCAACCTTCAGAGAAGATGCCTTGAGATGGATGCTACACATCCTGAATTTTAAAATAATTTTCTTATATTGAATTAAGGGTAAATTTTCAAAATAAAGAAATCCATAGTTTCTGAGAAATTTTAGTATAGTACCCTAATCTTCAAAAATTTCAACATAGACTCACTTATTTTACCACCCTGATGACTCTACCACCAGGCGCATGCGCTTCTACATGCGAGCCCCTGCTCCTTCGCACCTATTTCTCCTGTCCTTTGCTCGTTGTGTCTATAGCGGTTGAAGAGAGTGAAAAAGGATCGTTTGAGAATCAAACTTTGACTTACAATCCTCTCCGCATGCAATAATCCCCTCAACTTTCATTGAGAACTCGTGCACCCTCGCTAAGGATTACAATCCTTGTTGGCCAACAAATACTGCTCGTTTGCTGACAATCCCCTCCACCAGGACCACATGCACCAACAACTCTTGTTGGTTGAGGACTACGTGCCTTGCCATCATTGTTCTCGCTCTGGTGGGGACAAAGCGTCCAAGGACTCATGTGCAAAGGTTATAGGGTCCGCGCATGGAGGTGTAGGAAGCCAACGATCGAGACATAGAGGTAACATAGTTTTTTACGAAAGAAAAGATGTTCTATAAAAATTTCTCAAAATTATTAATTTTTAAATTTACCCTTAAATAGATCTAAAAATATTTAGATATAAACGCATCAATTTAATTTCACATCCAATTAGATAAAGATTTAAATTTACTTTTAAGGATCCAATAAATATATGGTTATTATTGATTTATTCTAAGTATTTTGGATAATGATTCATAATAAATTAATAGATCAATTATCCTATTACAATAAGTCATGAACATTAAAAAAAGAAAACAACATATTGAGCATGTTCTTAGTTCAACCGACCAATTGTAAGTGACATTAAGTCTATGATGGATGAGCTGTAGGTCCCCCACCATATGATGTGCACGATTGAGTTGAATCCTTCAAACTATATCCTGACGCAGAAGTCTCCAAGTTTCATATAGCCAATCCTCTCTCCTTTAGAGACTTCCAAGTAATCATATGACAGTGACAAGAAATGATCACATCATCTTGTATTTTAATATAACAGTAGTTACCCGTTCGCATAGTGCAGATAAACATCAATCTTAAGACATTGGCCAAGAAGAGCACATTTGTATCTTTGCTGTTTAGATGTTTCCATCAATACAACTAATGCAACAGTGAACCTTGTTGGACACATTGAAATGGAGAACAAGGACATATCATAATTAAAAAGCAACCAAGTGGAGCTCCTACTTGTGCTCCTCAATGAAAATAAATTAATAGTAATTAAGACAGAAACTAACAGCCCTAGATAGTACCTCCACCAGTTGACTCCACAAAATTCTTAGATTGATGGAGCATGATATCACCTCTTATTTCTTCTTTAATTGCTTCGAAATGGTTGCCATGGTTTTCCCACGTTGTAAAGGTGCTTGTGTTTTGCTCTGAGTTTAAAATTTCTCTTTTACAAGCAGTAAATAGTCAACGAAAGACACATTTTGATGCAGTCTCAGACAATTGTTGAACTGGTGGAACATGATATCACCTCTCCTTCTTTAATTGGCTTACAGCCATCACTTGAAGTGGTCGACATGGTTCCCTCATGTTGTCTTCGTCTGATAAGGTTACAACTCCTAGTATTCCTGAAGGTGCTTCTGATTCACATGGCATGCACTGTGATGGTTGCAACTCCATGTATGTACTAATGCCCTATATAGTACCTCCACCAGTTACACCACATGAAAACTGATCATGAGAACCTCATCTTGGATGGGAGTATCAAATAACAATGTGCATTAACATTAATGTGGTTGGCTGCATGAGAGTAACATGACTTGTATTTCTACAAGAAGTTGGCACTAGAAAACATGGAAAAGTTGGAGTGGCCACCTGCATGCAGCTGGGGTGGTGGGGGTGGGTTGATGTAGTTGGTCTCCAGTAATGCTTGGATTGTCGGAACATGATATCACTATCTCGTTTTCTTGTTTGACATGGCTTTCTTATGTTGTCCTCTTCTTCTTCTTCTTCTTCTTCTTCTTCTTCTTCTTCTTCTTATCATGGAATATATTCCTTGAGAGGTGCTTGTGGTTCACCATGGCCTGCAATTATATGGTTGCAACTCAATGTATTCCCTAAAGAGCTTCAGGTTCACATGCACTGCCCAATGATGGTTATAACTCCATGTATTCCTCATGTTGTGTTCTGTGTGTGGACTGCACTCAGATGGCTAAAACTGCACGTATTCTCAAAGTTGCTTTTAACATTCCGGCAGTGGGATAGATGATATTAGAGTCAATCTACTGCCAAGGATGATTAGAAGTCAACTACAAAATGGCGGGCCATTGTGCGAGGAGTGATCGTGTCCATGTTGATGATGATAGGAAAAGGGAATAGAGATATGAAACAGAGTAAGAGTAGGACAAGGTTAAATCTTCTATATTTCTCTCAAGAAAAAACTCTTTACAAATTTCAGGAACTCTCTTACTTTAATGACCCAACATATGAGGTTTATATAGTCCTCAAAGATACATTATATTAATTGTATTCAAGATGAATCATTCTCTTTCAAGAAACCCTTTCAAGAACCAATAACCAATTTGACTTATCCTTCTATAGTCTTTTAATCCATTTTTCTTCTTGATGTAATAAATCTCTCTCTTGATGCAATGAACCTCTTTTGATGAAATGAACCTCTTTATGATACTTTAACAAGTTTAATTCCAACATTTTCCCCCCTTAAACTTGTTCCATCTAGCATGCCAAGTTTCTTTCGAAGTTATTGAAATATTTCAAATTTGAGAGGTTTTGTAAGTATATCAGCCACTTGTTCACTTGTCTTGACATGATGTAGCTCCACTTCTTTATTTTTGATATGATCTCTTATGAAATGAAATCTTGTATCAATATGCTTCGATCTTTCATGATAGACTGGATTCTTGGCTAAGGCAATAGCTGATTTGTTATCAACATAAATCTTGGTTGACTTCTCCTGTGGCATATGAAGTTCTTGGAGTAATCTTCTTAGCGATTGCATGACAAACACTAGAAGAAGCTGCTATATATTCTGCTTCACAACTTGATAGAGCAACGATCCGTTGCTTTTTTGAAGACCAAGTGAATGTAGCTTCACCAAAATAAAATACAAATCCAGTTGTACTCTTCTGATCATCATAGCTTCCGGCCCAATCACTGTCACTATATCCAATGAGCTCCAACTTTTTAGATGAAGAATAGAACATTCCATACTCAATTGTTCCTTTAATATATCGCAAAATTCTTTTAGCGACATTTAAATGAGATGTCTTTGGAACTTCCATAAATCTACTTATTAAACCAACTCCAAATAGTATATCAGGTCGAGTGCATGTCAAATACCTTAAACATCCAACTAGACTTTTATAAAGTTGGATTAATGTATTTACCTTCACCTTCCTTGGTCAACTTGGTGTCATATTCAATAGGTGTATCTGTAGGATGACAATCTTCTATTGAAAACTTCTTTAAAACCTCCTTTGCATAATTTTTTTGTGAGATAAAAATTCCTCCATTATCTTGTATAACTTCGATACCAAGGAAATAAGTCATTAAGCCCAAGTCGGTCATCTCAAACTCCTTTTTCATAGAGTGCTTAAAATCTTTAATCATGGAGCTACTATTGCCTGTAAATATTAAATCATCTACGTACAAACATACAAATAAGATATCTCCATTAGAGTTAGATTTTGTATAGAGAGCATGTTCATGTGGACATTTAGAAAAACCATTTTGAATAAAATAAGTATCTATTCGAGAATTCCATGCTCGTGGGGCTTGTTTAAGCCCATAAAGAGCTCTCTTTAACTTGTATACTTTGTCTTCTTGTTCTTGAATAATAAAACCAGGGGGTTGTTGAATATATACCTCTTCTTCAAGAACTCCAATAAGAAATGCTGATTTCACATCTATTTGTAAAATCTTCCATTTCATTTGAGCTGCTAGAGAGATAAGTAATCTTACTGTCTCCAATCGAGCAACTGGCACAAATACTTCTTCATAGTCAATTCCATATTATTGTTTATATCTCTTTGCAACTAATCTAGCCTTGTATTTCTCCACCTCTCCTTTTGCATTTCTTTTTGTTTTGAAGATCCACTTAACACCGATAGCTTGGTGGTCTTCTGGAAGTGTAGTAAGCTCCCATGTATTATTTTTGTTAATGACATGAATCTCTTCATTCATAGCTTGTCACCATTTTTCATCTCTATAAGCTTCTTCGAAGATTAATGGATCATATCCTGCAAAAAGATAAAATAAAGAAAGTTCATCATTGTTAGTATCAATCCTTCGAGTCACATCATATAGGTCCTGAATCGGTCTTGTCCTTCTTATAATTGGACTTCTTGAATCATGTGACCTAGCTGATCTAGGTGATGATTCGCAAAGTCACTTGTGTTTGCTTGTATTATATCATCTTCTTCAGCTGACTTTCTTATCGCTCATCACTTTTCCGGTTCCAAATCATTGTTCATCAAACTCAACATCTCTTGACATCACAACTTTATTTGTGATAGAATTGTAGAGTTTGTAACCACGGAATTCTCTGGATAACCTAGCAAAATGCATTTTGGCTTTTATCCTCCAATTTCGTTCTCTTTTCTTCGGTATCTTGGCAAATGCAACACTTCGAAAATCCTCAAATGATCAACTCTTGGTTTTGTAAGCTCCATGCTTCTTCCGTGTAATATTACCAATTCGCTTTTCTTATAAGCAAATAAACTGCACAAGCAACAGCCTCACCCCAAAATTCTTTCGAAATTTTTCTTTCCTTTAACATGCATCGGACCATATTAAGGATAGTCCTGTTTTTTCTTTCCGAGACACCATTTTGTTGAGGTGTGTATGACATGGTGAATTGATATAGAATTCCATTATTTCTACAAAGACTTTCAAATTCATTTGATATATATTCACCACCTCTATCTATTCTTAAACATTTAATCTTACAACAACTTTGTCTTTCAACCAAATCCTTAAATTCTTTGAATTTGCTTAAAACTTCTTTCTTTTCTTTTAACATGTAAACCTAAGTTTTGCCACTATGATCATCAGTAAATGTAAGAAAATACCTGCTTCCTCCAAGTGATACTGGATTGATAGGGCCACAAACATCCGAGTGCACTAGATCGAGTCGATGCCATGCTCTTTTTGTTCTTCTCACTTTGAAAGGTTTTCTTTCTTTTTTACCCATGACACATACTTCACATAATTTTGTTGGGTGATCAATTTTTGGCATTCCTGTCACCATATTATACTTCTCTAGAAGTTTCAAAGCCTCAAAATTTAAGTGAGCATATCTAAGATGCCAAAGTGTAGAAATATCCTCAATATCAGCTTTAAAACAATTTGATTGATCAAAAATACTCAAACGTAGAGGAAACATTCTATTCCTTGCCATTTTTACATGTGATATCAATGTTTTATTTTTATCACGAATTGAGAGAGCCATATCTTTCATCTCAACTTCATAACCTTTTTCAAGTAATTGTCCCATGCTTAAAATATTATTTTTCATATCATGAACATAATAAATATCTGAAATGCATAATTCCTTGCTATTATTAAGTTCAAGGAGAATTTTGCCTTTGCCTCTTACTGGTCTTTGAGACAAATCACCAAATGTAATGTTCCCGGAATAACTTGTATCCATTTCTGAAAATAGCTCTTTGATGCCACACATGTGATTTGAGGCTCCTGTATCTAGATACCATGTCATAGATTGATCATTTTTCAAATTTTCATAACTCATTAGCAAAACTTGATTTTCCTTCTTTTCTTCCTCAACAAAATTTGCCTCATCACTTTGATTGTTAGGATTATAATAACATTCATAAGAGTAATGTCCATACCTTTTGCAAACATAACACTGTATTTCAAACCTTTTAGAGTTTCTGCCACGTCCGCGGCCTCGGCCACGTCCTCGACCATAATCTTGGCCTATTTGGCTAGAATTTTCTCTAGCCTCTTCATTATATGGAGATTTTTGATTGGTCTGATTTCTGCCTCCTCTTCCTCTTTGTCCTCGTCCTCTTCCTCTTTGAGAATTTGATTCTCCTTTATTTTCAAGAGCAAACTTAGCTTGTAGTGCTTGCTCCATAGTTTTGTCTTCTCCTCTTTTTGTAATTCTTTGTTAATGAACTTGAAGGGAACCCATAAGTTCTTCTAAAGATATTTTTTCCAAATCTTTAGATTCTTCAATCGCAACAGCAATAAAATCAAATTTCGGGTCTAGAGATCTCAATATTTTTTCTATTACTCTCTGATCATTTACTTGTTCACCATTTCGTCTCATTTGATGAACAATAGAAATGATTTTTGAGAAGTAATTAGAAATAGTTTCAGAAGTACCTTGTTGTAATTTTTCAAACTCGGCTTGTAAAACTTGTAGAAGAAGTTTCTTTACCTTATCAACACCACCGAATGCTTTTTGAAGTATTTCCCAAGCCTCCTTTGAAGTATTTGCTGGAGCGATGATCTCGAACATTGTATCATCAAGCCCTTGGTAGATTGTGAACAAAGCCTTTTTCTCCTTCTTCCTTCTTTCTTTGAGTTGCTTTCTTCCTTCTGCATTCATTGCTCCTTCTTCTGCTGGAGTTGGTTCAGCGAATCCATCTTCTACAAACTCCCATACATCTTGGGAGCCTAGAAGAACCTTCATTTGGATGCACCATATGTCATAATTTTCTTTTGTTAATCTGGGGATCCGAAGTTGGATGACACTTGAGGAAGAGGTCATAGCTTAACCTACGCTCTGATACCAGATGTTGATGTTGATAGGAAGAGGGAATAGAGATATGAAATAGAGGAAGAGTAGAACAAGGTTTAATCTTCTATATTTCTCTCAAGAAAAAAACTCTTTACAAATTTCAGAAACTCTCTTACTCTCATGACCCAACATATGGGGTTTATATAGTCCCCAAAGATACATTATATTAATTGTATGAATCATTCTCTTTCAAGAAACCCTATCAAGAACCAATAACCAATTTGACTTATCCTTCTATAGTCTTTTAATCCATTTTGTCTTCTTGATGTAATAAATCTATCTCTTGATGCAATGAACCTCTTTTGATGAAATGAACCTCTTTATGATACTTGAACAAGTTTAATTCCAACAGTCCAGCCTTAATTCTCATCACCCTCGCATCGCCTCATCACCCTCGCCGTTCTCCGCCCTAACCCAGAGTATAAACCCTCGGAGGCTCCGATTCCGAACCTCCTCCGAACCCCCCAGAGAAAACCCTTGCCTTCCTCTCTTCTCTCTTTTGTTGATTTTATCCCGAAATCTCTAATTTTTATGTATAAAAGACTCTTATTTCTCGAGGGCCCTTCTGTTGGTTTTGTGGATTAGGTCAATCGACATCTTCCTATTAGCGTGCTTTCTTCCTTTCGTCTCTTCTTTTGGGGCTTTTGTTTTTTTGTTTTCTTCGAGTTCATCGCCTGTTCCCCTTCAATTTCTGCATTTGATGCATTTGCCTTAAGTTATTAGGTGTGTCGTTCATGTCTCTTATTGAAGCTATTGGGTTTGTTCATTTATGCATTTCCTGGTTACTTTGTCCTCCATGTTTGCTGCTGTATGCTATCTCCTTAATTCCTATTCACAGAAATAAGGCTAGTACATAATTCATGAATTTATTGTCTCTAAATATCTATGCATGCAAAATAGCTGAAAACTCTTCTACAATGTAAAATGTGTAAGAGTGGACATCTTTCTATTCGTTAGTTTAGTGAGTGTTGTGGAACTTCAATATGGCTTTATTCGGCATGTGATACTCAAGGTTGCTCATGTCGATCAAGGAGGTGGGTGATGCTTACTCAAGTCGCGTATCTTCGGGGCTGCCCGCTCTGATCTATAGTCGTGTCCTGTACAATGACTTCGATTAGGGATGTGTGTACCCGATATAGCCCTCTCCATCGACTAGGTTAGTAGATGGAGTAATGTGGAGATGTTTTCAGTTTTGGAGTTTAAAGAGATCGACCCCTGGCGTTAGTTAGGTAGTTGACTTTTATACCTACGGAGGAGGGAGCAGTCGTACACAACTTCTTTATGGTGGCTACACCCTTGGCTGGCTCAGTTCACGCCGTCAGTTCGGCCCATTGTATGCTGAGTAGGACGCGTAGCCGAGGCGTCAGCACGGCTTGGTTCAGCCCGTCGTATGCTAAGTGGGGCGTGAGGTATTAGGAGCGGCGTTATCGCTGGTTGGTGCCACTTCTCGGGACTTTGATCGGTGGGCACTGTGTTAGGTTAGCGAGTTATGTGTCAGACGATGTTGTCTCTCGAGATCCATGTCAGGCACATGTCAAGTCGACAGGCACCATGTTAGGCAGCGCCGCCTTCTAGGTTTGGTGCTATCGGGAAACATCAGCAGGAGCATCACATGCGCAACAGAAGATAAAAAATAAAATAGGCTTCCCACATAGATCGAATCATCATGCAAAAGATCAGATCACAAAAAAAATCACAAAACTAAAAATCACATCGTGTGAGAGATTGTTTACCTAGAGAGATCATATATCCTTATTTTTCCAGATCCGAATAGAGAATGAAGGAGGTTAAACGTCCTCCTCTCTAACGGTATCCACATGATAGATCACTACAGTAATACTCCTCCAATTGCAATCCCAAGTCTCGTAACTATTGCGTAGAAGGAGGGAGGAGAATAAGAGACAACTAAAGATGCAGCCTATCATTTATATGTCTCCCATCCTATTTATAGAGAGCCAGCAAATACCCTAGGGGTCCTGCCATAGTGAGTCTTGGACCTCCATCTAATTACCCACTAACCTTGGATTGTTGGATCTCTATCCAATAACCTTCTTTGACCTCTAATTGGACCTTATGCATAAAGCCCATCAGTGTAGGGTTTCATATAATGAGAATAATGGCTAATTGGATCTCTATCTAATCCTCTATTCGTTGAAGCATACATCATATGTGTATGACCCTCTAGGCCCGATACCGAGCTGACCGTGAGTCACTCTCATCATAACTCCTTCTAATATAGTGAATTATTAACCCTATAATAATTCACTCAACTCATCGACTATAGACGTACTAAGCCACTGCACCATAGTCCCCAGACAGTACAGGGGGATAGAATCCATCAGACCTATCTATCAACAATTACCATATATCTATAGTCCCTTATCCAACAAATATCCTAGAGATCATATATTTGACATGGTACTATCAAGCCACATACGAAATCTATCCAAGTCTTGCTCTAATCAGATTCTCCCGGGGAACTCTTTCTCTCTCAATCCGAATGACCATGGCTAGAGATTTGTCTGAGTAAGCACACATGGGATATTCCTCTCATGACACCGAGAGTGAATGATCCTTTATTGATACTCAATTGCTTTCATAAGTTTGGCTACCAATTCCGATAATCGGTGGTACTAGATCTAGAACTTTCCAAACCTGTAAGTCTGATGTCGAAGAAAGTAGTACTAAAATAAGGCATCCTTAGTGTCTCAAGTCTAAGAACTATATACACAACTGGGACTATTGAATTGCTATCTGACATTAGGTATTATTAACTATACAATATTCTATAAGTGGATCAATCAGTAAATTCATTCTCCAATGAGTACTTGTACTGTATCCTTAGTATCTCAACACAAGTGGCTATGAGACCAGTCACCTCCATCATATTGACGAGTATATAATACATCATTATGTTCGACTATTTTATGTCCCTTTTGAGTAACCTATAACCGAAATTATTCAGGATCTGTGTTTAAAGGCGAATCAATCTCATTATCATGATCTCATCACGATCCGATTCCCATCGTATAGAACCAAGGACATCACAATATATATATATATATATATAATAAATAATATAATATGAGAATATATCAATAATAATCATAAGCAAAAAGATCACATAGCGTGTCACACATGCCATCACTCATGTGTTTGGCTTGTAGAGCACCAGAATCAAGTGCTAGCCGACATGGCCTTAGGGATCTTGACATGGCCACCCCCAACCCAACAACCCCTCTTCAAAGAAGCTCTTGGAGTTCATTGCAGAGGGGCTTCAGGTATAGCTTCATCGATTGTGTTAGAGTTGTCTAGGCTTCTATTGCTGAGGCATATTCTTGGGCAAATATTAAATGTGCCTAGCTGAGGTTCGGGATTTCGATAGTGACTGAAGATAGCTAGTCAAGATACCGAACTCGGGCAAAATTGAATGGACTGGTCGAGATACTAAACTCGAGAAAACTGAATGGACTGGTCGATATATTGAACTCGGGTAAAACTGAATATATTGGTCAAGATACTAAACTCGGGTAAAATTAAATGGACTGGCTGAGATACTGAACTTGAGCAAGGACCAACTGGACATGCCAAGATACTAAACTCAGGAAAACTAACTAGATTGGTCGAGATACTGAACTATGGCAGAACAAAATGGACTGGTCGAGATATTGAACACGGGCAAGGACTGATTGGATAGGTCGAGATACTAAACTTGGGCAAAACTGAATGGGCTGACCGAGATACTGAACTCGAGCAAGGGCTGATTGGACTGGCCAAGATACTGAAGTCGGGCAAAACTAAATGGATTGGCCGAGATACTGAACGAGCAAGGATTGCTTGGACTAACCGAGATATTGAACTTAGGCAGAACTGAATGGACTGGTTGAGATACTGAACTCAGACAAGGACTAATATATTGAACTCGAGCAGAACTGAACGGACTAAACAAGATACTGAACTCGAGCAAGGATTGACTAGACTGACTGAGATACTAAACTCGGGTAGAACTGAATGGATTAGCCGAGATACTGATTTCGGGCAATCATGATGGTGCGCTGAGCTGTTTCACTGCCTTGGGAAGATGAATAGTTGTGAGGTTCGAGAGAGGCTCCTTATAAACTCCTTCATTCCTTAGGAGAGGTCTTCCTTCATTCATTTTGCCCACCATGTGTCTCACTCAGGCTCTTTCAGCCACCTCGGTGGTCCGACTCTTTTCCCGCCCTCAGTCCTTTCTCGATCAAGTCGGGATGTCTTCCTCTTCTTCTTCTTCTTCTTCTTCTTCTTCTTCTTCTTCTTCTTCTTTTTCCTCATCTTCCTCTTCATCTTCTTCGAGGTCATCCCCTCGGGTTGTAGGGGGTCCCTTGAGTAGTCCCAAGGTGGAAGTTCTGAGTTTCTCCTCGGGAGGCATGTCCCCGATGGATGTGAAGGCCTATAAGGCCTTGAAGATCATGAGATCGTGTCATATCTTCAACTCGATAGTAACCAATGAACTGTTGGGGGCAGTTCAGGAGTGTTATAGAATCACTAGCGAGTATGGACTTTGTACTCCACAGCTTGGGAAACACCCCTATAATCCATTTTCGAATAGGTTCGAGCTATCAATTGACGCTCTTGAGGCGAGATTATGGTTCTTGCTCCACCCAGTGATTGAAGCGTGCCTTAAGTGGTGGCGAATTCACCTTCTTAGATGACACCCAATTCGTGGTGCTATATAATCACATTCCTCAATGAATGTCGAGGGGCAGGGATTGTCCCAACCCGTAACTTGTTCATGGCATGTTTTCGCCTATGCAAGCGGCAAGGCGATTACTATTTGACTACCCAAAGCGTTTTTCAGGTTAGTGGGTCTCCTTCCAATAATAAAGGTTGGAAGACCCAATTTTATTCATCAGCAAGGGTCGAGCATGGGGCTTTCGGCCTAAGTGGTTTGCCCGAATCGTGAGTAACGTGCCTCATAGTCTCTCCGACGAGGAGTCTGAGTTGGTTGGGATGCTTAAGGACATTCTGTCTTCTTCTCGGGTCATAAGGGGCATGATCAAGGCTTGGCTAGTCGAGGTGGGTCTCAGCCCAGCCCCTCGGGGTATGGCAAATTACCATCCTAATTATATATTTTGCCTTAGGTCTATTTCAGTTAGCTTATGTGTCTTATCATGTCACAAACATGGTGAGATTGTAGAGCAGGAAAGGTATGCCTCACGTACTCTCGAGAAGTGTCTTGCCAATGAGGAAGTAGCGCGTCCTAAGAAGAAAACTAATTGCTTGCTCGGAAGCGATCGTAGGGCTTAGCCTCTTGCGAGGCCGCCCGGGAGGCAACTGTTAGCGAGGGCAGTACTCCAGCTCATAGCCCCTAAGGGAAGGAACTGGTCAGGCCAATCGAGGTGAAGGCATTGTTGGACTCTGACATCCTCGATTGATGAAGGACCTATGCCAAACACAAGTGTGGGCGAGGGCAAAGCATTTTATGCTCTTCGGATGACCTACATGCCTGAGAAGATAATCGATGCCCCCTGTAGGTGTACTAGCCAATGCTGAAGACCACAAGCCATATCTGGGCTAATGGGGCCAATGTTGTGGAGTTTGAGATGTGGGTGTTGCACCCAGCCTTAGTGCAACAGCTCTATGGGTCCTCCTCTGAGATGTTGATCGATCGAGCGGCCAAATCAATGGTCTGGGTGAGGGAACTTCTCATTCTTGTTGCTTTATCTCGGCTGTTAGCTTTATTGCTATGGTTGCCGACCCCTTTCTTCTTTCTCGATTGGGGCACCACTATACGATGGCTCTAATAGATCGAGTCCATGACATGGGTTGGGTCATCGGTACTATGAACGAGAAGATCTCCACCCTTCACACCAAGATCTGGGAACTCAAGGTGGGCTCCGAGCTGATGGTGGTGGCTGACATTGAGAAATGAGCTACCAACCTTCAGGTTTAGGTCGAGCATCTGAAGTCAGATTTCGAGGATGTCAAGCAATGCCACCGAGAACTGCAGAAGGAGGCGGATGACGACTGCCAACAATTGAAGGACCTCCATGGTTGGATGCGCCTGATGGAGGATTGTTAGGATCAAAGTGGCACTAAGAGGAGGGGGGTGGTGAGGGAGGTGAATTAGTGCTTATAAAAAATTGACATCGATTTAAATACTTGCTCAATAAAAATCGTATCGGAAATACGTTTAAGCGTAAAGATACGTGTAACCGTAGAGAAGTGTTTAAGTGTAGAGATATTTGTAAGAGTGCAAGCAAATGCAATAGACAATTAAATAAGAAAGCAATGAAGATGAAGCGCAAAGAAGAGGAAGCAAACCGATTTTATAGTGGTTCGGTCTCGTGGCCTACCCCACTCCCGATTCCTCTTCCGTTGAGGTTACTGGCTTCCACTATTAATCTTCCTTCAATAGGTGAAGATCGACTACTCTCTTACAACTCTATTATCCTTTTACAGGTTTAGGAGATAACATTTACAAGTCTCTAAGCTCTCCCTTAAATAAAAATTCTACAAAAGATGAAAATGAGGAGAAGCTCTCAATTACAATAATATTTTCACAAGATTTTTACTCTTAATTACTTGCATACTTTCTGTAAGAATGGATGGGGTATTTATAAGCCCCAAATGGATTCAAAAGTAGAGCTAAAATTTAAATTCTAAGTGATCCTGAGGTGCTAGTCTTAAAGACTACATTTTGGGATGTTTAACCGCTGGACATTGTTTATCAGACTATGTTTGGGCGGTTCAGCCGCCTGACATAGTCTGAAAGATTGTGTCTGGGCAAGTCAACCACCCAGTCTGGGTGGGTCAACCACCTGACACATCTTCGAAGACTATGTCATCTTAGAGACCGTGTCTTCGAAGACCATGTCTCATCTGATCTTAGTTTACTAAAATGACTTTTATAATAAGTCCAAATTAGTCTAAATTAAGACCTAATGGTCTCTTAATTGAGTTATTAAATTAACTCTTATCATGATGTTAACTACGACACTCAACGTATAATCTTCATTGTCAGATAATCTCTTTGGCGAACTCCCAACATCTTTCCGGTGAACCCCTGACGAGCTCCTAATTTCCTTCAGTAAACTCCCAATGAACTTTCAACATTCTTTCGGTGAACTCCCTGCGAGCTCCTGACAACCTGTCGATGAACTTCCTGACAAACTTCTGGTGAGTTCTCGATGAGCTCCTGATAATATCGTCCGAACCTTGGCTGACCTCTAGCGAACTCTCGGTGAGCTCCTATTTCGTCATTCGAACCTCAGCCCGATGCTCAAACTTGACTGTGGCCCAACATCTGATTATACTGCCCTTTACCATCGTAGTTAATCCTGCATCATTTTTTTTAATACACAAGTTAGATCATAAAACTCATCAATTGATTTCACCATCAAAATATGAGATTCAATAATCTCCCCCTTTTTAATGATGACAACCAATTGATGATGAGCGTTAACCATAACTCTCCTTATATATATGCCATAGGATAAATACAACAAACTTGAATTAAAATCACCATCACTTCTGAATTCAAGTATTTTGATAATTTTCATAATTTAACCATACATGATACCATACATGATAAAATTTTTAGAGATTCATTTTCTTAGCATCATATAAAAATTTCAATCATTATATTCACAATATAACCATGTCATCATAAAAATTTCAACTATTTCAAAGATCTCAAAATATCTCTCTTATGTCATCAAGTATGTTATTTCTCCATCTTTGTCATCAACAAAAGGAGAAATTTATAATTCGTATTTGAACATTTATCATTAATATCCATGAATATTTATCATTTTTAAATATTTATAAAAAATTCAAACATATCATTTATCATTTGTCATTAGTATATTATTTTCCCCTATTTTATCTTAAAAAGGAGAAATATTCAACAATTGTTCAACACTAATGTGCATTATATAATAAAATTTCAAACATAATATTTATCGTATATCATCAATCATGTTGTTTCTCCTCCTTTGTTATCAAAAGGAGAAATATTCATCATATATTTGAATACTAATTTTTTAATACATATGTAAACATATTTATCATAAATATTCATTATATAAAGAAAAAAATCTAGTCCATTTCTCCCCTTAGTAAAATAAGAAGAAAAATAGAATATAGTTTAATCCATTTCGTATCAAATTGATTTCTTCCCATTTTTAAATAAAATAGAAGAAGAAGAAGACGAGGGAGGGTGTAAAAGATCTATCCCAAAATAAAATAAATTATTAAGAGGGAGATATATATTCATGAATCTAAGAATTATTTTAAAAGAGATCTTAAAAAGCCAAGAAATCCAAGAAGACTATAAAAGCTACTCATGTATTCAAAATCATTTTATGTAAATTTCAAGCAGAAGCTAAATAAATTTTAAAAATAGCAAATCATGCATTTGGATAGTTTAACATTCCTAACTCTTTTCTAATAAAGTCAAATTGTTCTTTATTTAATGGCTTGGTGAATATATCAACTAATTGATGGTTAGTATTAATAAATTTCAAAGATATATCATAATTATTTACATGATCTCTAGTAAAGTGATGCATAATGTCAATATGTTTAGTTCTTGAGTGTTTAATAAGATTTTTAGTTAAATATATTGGACTAATATTATCGCATTTGATAAAAATATTTTTCAAGTGAATTTCATAATCTTCTAAGATGTTTTTAATCCAAATAACTTGTGCACCACATACACCAGCTGCTATGTACTCAACTTCACTTGTAGATAATGTAATCAAATTTTGTTTCTTGGAAGACCAAGAAACAAGAGCATATCCTAAGAATTGACATGTTCCGATTGTAATCTTTTTATCTATTCTACAACCTCCAAAATTAACATCCGCATAGGCAAGCAAATCAAAATTTTTTGACTTAGGATACTATAAAATAAATTAGAAGTTCCTTTTAAATATCTATTCATTTAACTACCTTAAAACGAGAACATTTAGGATTGGAATGAAATCCTACACACAATCCAACGCTAAACATTTTGTTCGGTTTGATAGCAGTTAAATATAATAAACTATCTATCATTCCTCTATATGTTTTTTTATCAAAATTTTCACCTTCATTATCTAAGTTTAATTCTATAGAAGTGCTCATGGGTGTGTTTAAGACCTTAGTATTGTCAATACTAAAATATTTTAACAAATTTAAGGTATATTTAGTTTTACTTATGAAGATACAATCATTTAATTTTTTTAATCCTAAGAAAAATATTAATTCATCAATTAGACTCATTTCAAATTCTTCGCTCATACTCTTGGCAAAAGATTCACATAATGACTTATTTGTTGAACCAAAAATAACATCATCAACATAAATTTGAATAATTATAAAATTATTTTTAAAATACTTAAAAAATTATATGGTATCAACCTTGCCTTTCAAAAAATTGTTTGAAATAAGGAAGGAGCTAGGGGCTTATTTCAATCCATAAAAAGCTTAGATAGTTTAAAAATATGATTCGGAGAAAGATTATTTTCAAAACCGGGGGTTTGTTCAACATAAATTTCTTTGAAAATGAAACCATTAAGAAAATCACTTTTTACATCCATCTGAAATAACTTAAAATTCTTAAAAGAGGCAAAGGCAAGGAGCATCCTTATGACTTCAAGTCTAGCCACATGAGCGAAGATCTCTTCATAATCAATCCCTTCTTCTTAGTTGAAATCCTTGGGCACTGATCTAGTTTTGTTTCTAATCACGATACCATTTTTATTTTGCTTATTTCTAAAGATCCATTTAGTACCAATCACTAAACGGTCATTAGGTATAGGAATAAGTTCCCACACCTCATTTCTCTCAAATTTGTTTAACTCTTCATTCATTGAAATAACCCAAGAATCATCTTTTAGGGCTTCCTCAATGCATTTTGGTTCAATTTGAGATAAAAATACGACGTTAGCATAAAAATTCTTAAATGATGAACGATTTTGAACACCTTTTGATATATCTCCTATTATTAACTCCTTATGATGAGTATCTACATACTTCCATTCCTTATGTAAGGATTCCTTGGAAGTAGATACATCCAAGTTGTTTTTGAGAGGAGATTTGTCATTCAAATTTAAAGTATCAAAATTAATTTTCTTCAATTTGGGAACCTCATTAAAAAAAATATGGTGGATTCCTCAATTACTAGAGTTATTTTATTAAAGACACGCTAAGCTTTTGAAATTGAGGAATAACTAAGAAATATGTCTTCATCGGATTTTGCATAATAGGATATCTTTTTCATTCAAAATAAAACATTTACAGCTAAATACTTTGAAATATAAAATATTAGATTTTTTATTATTCTATATTTCATAAAGAGTTTTGGAGAGTAATGATCATATGAGAACCCTATTCATAACATAGCATGTCGTGTTAACGGCTTCGGCCCAAAAATATTTGGGTAGACTATGTTCGTTTAACATAGTTCTAGCCATTTCTTTAAGCTCCTATTTTTTCTTTCCACTATTCTATTTTGTTGTGGATTTTTAGGAGTAGATAAATTATAATTATACCCATTTGAGTCACAAAAGTTTTGAATTATGATTTTGAAACTCACCACCATGATCATTACGTATAGATGAAATCATAAAACACTTTTTATTTTGAACAAGTTTATAAAATTTTAAAAAATATTTAAAAGAATAACTTTTGTGTGTCAAGAAATAGGTCCAAGTATATCTACTATAATCGTCTACAATAACAAACATATATTTACTATCTCCTAAGCTTATAGTATCAATTGATCCATATAAATCCATATAGATTAATTTAAGTGGCCTACTTATTTGATTTTTTAATTTGAAACTAATTTTTATTTGTTTTCCTAGTTGACATGCATCATAAACTTTGTCTTTAAGGAACTTGATGCTATACATTCCTCTTGCTAGAATTTTAGTTGAGATTTGGTTTAATATTTTCATGCTAACATGTTATAGTCTCCTATGCCAAATCCATGCATCATCATTTAAGACCAATAAATATATTTAATTATAAAAATCATCAATGTCAATAGTATACACATTATTGCTTCTTAAGATAGTCATAAAACTATTTTTGTATGGTATTTCAATTATACAAGCATTAGATTTAACTTTGATAATGTATCCTTTATCACATAGTTGACTAATGCTTAGTAGATTATATTTCAAACCATCAACTAATAATACATCTTCTATCAAGAGGTTTGATTTGTTACCTATGGTTCCTTTCTTAATGATTTTTCCCTTGTTGTTGTCTCCGAAGGTGACAAATACTTTATTTAGGCTAGTAAACTTGGAGAAATGAATTGGATCTCCGATCATATACCTTGAGCATCCACTATGAAAGTACTATTTAGTGCTTCTAGCCTTTGTTTGGAAACATATCTACAAGAAAGATAGTTTTGGTTTAGGTACCCATTTGTCTTTGGGTTCCTTATAAAAAATTCTACCTAATTTTACTAATGGAGTTAAGTTGTCTATGGTTCCTTTTGGAACCCAAATTAATTTTTATGGACTATGCTTTTTAAATGAACATTTATAAGCATAGTTAGTATCCAATTCTTCTATAAAAATTACATTTATTTCTAGGTGAAACAAAAATTACATTCGTTAATATAGATCCTTTAACGAAGATGGTTGTCTTTTATTGAGTATTACTCACAAAGCCAATTCCTTCGTTGAACATGGCCCTTATTAGCAAGGATCATGTTTAAGGATTTGTTACCTATTTTAAAATTTTCTAATATCTCTTGTAATGAAACATTTTCTTTCTTGAATATATCTAATTCTTCATACTTAGTGCAAGGAGCTATCCTATGTTTATCATACTCCCTTTTTAAATTTTCAAACTCACTAACTAATGAAGCGTAATCTTTCTTTAACATACAAGTCATTAAATGTATTAACTAATTCATCATAAGATAAAAAAGACTTATTTAGGTTACTTACTTCGTTGCCAAATACCATTAAAGTATAATTTATAACTTCTTCCTTGTTGGTTGGGTCTTTGTCTTCGGTTAAACTTGATGTTGGGAAACATCAGCGAGTGCATCACATGTATAGCAGAAATCAAAATAAAAATTAGTTTCTTACATAAATTAAATCATCGTGCAAAATATTGGGGTCGTGAGAAAAATGTAAAAATCGATAAAACCACAATATGTGAGAGATTGATTTTACTTAGGGAGATTATATATCCATACATTCCAAATCCGGATAGAGAAGATAAAGGAGGTCAAATATCATCCTCTCTAGCGGTATCCACACGATGGATCTCTATAGCGAAACTCCTCCAATCTGATCTTGCAACTCTTGCTCAGAGGGAGGGAGGAGAATAGGAGGTGGTGGCTAAAGCTGCAGCCTATCAACTATGAGTCTCCCCTCTTATTTATAGAAAGCTACCAAAAAAACCTAGGGCTCCTACCTTAGTAGGTATTGGATCTCCATCAAACAATCCACTTACCTTATATTATTGAATCTCTATCCAATAATCTCCTTAGGTCTCTAATTGGTCCTTAAGTAAGGAGCCAATCAGCATATGGTCTCATCTAATGAGAATATGGGCTAATTGGATCTTCATCTAATCTTCTATTCACTAAAGCATCCATCATATGTGTGTGACCCTCTAGGCTCGATACTGAGCTGACTATGAGTCACTCTCATCAGAACTCTTTCTAATATAGTGAATTATTATCCCCATAATAATTCACTCGACTCATTGACTATGGACGTACTAGGCCACTACGCCATAGTCCCGAGACGGTACAGGGGGATTGAATCTGTCGGACCTGTTTGTCTATAGTTACTATGTATCTATAATCCCTCATCCAACTAATATCCCAGAGATCGTATATTGGACATGGTACTATCAATCACATACGGAATCTGTCATAGTCTCGCTCTAATCGGATTCTTCTGGATAACTCTTTATCTCTGAATCCGAATAACCATGGCCAAAGATTTGTCTGAGCAAGCACATATGAGATATTCCTCTCGTGATACCAAGAGTGGATGATCTTCTATTGACACTCAATTTCCTTCGTAAGGTTGGTTACCAATCCTAATAACCAGTTGTATCAGATCTGGAACTTTCTAAACCTGTAAGTCTGGCGTCCAAGAAAGGAGTACTTATACAACGCATCCTTGGTGTCTTAAGTCTATAGACCAGATACACAATTGGGACTATGAAATCGCTGTCTGACATTATGTATCATTAACCATATAATATTCCATAAGTGAATCTATTAGTGAACTCATTCTCCAATGAGTACCTATACTATATCCTTAGTATCTCCACATAAGTGGCCATGAGGCCAGCCGCCTCCATAATATAGATGAGTATATAGTATATCGATCTATCCTGTTATCTCAATGTCTCTCTTGAGTAACCTATGACCGAGATTATTTAGAATTTATGTTTAAAGGTAAATCGATCTTATTATTGTGATCTCATCACGATCCGACTCCCATTGCACAGAACCAAGGATATCACAATATATATGTAACAGATAATGTGAGAATATGTCAGTATTAATTATAAGTAAAAAGATCACACAACATGTCATACGTGCCATCACTCACGTGATTGGCTTGTAGGGCACATGTAACCAACAATCTCCCACTTCACCAAAAGTCAATCACCTATATATCTGATCCCCATCATACCCCTATGACGCTCAAATATAATCTAAGCTAGCGGTTTCGTCAGTGGATCTGCAATGTTATCTTCGGATGAAACTCTTTCCATTACTATATCTTTTCGGGTCATGATCGCTCTAATCAAATGGAGCCTCCTCAGAATAATTCTGTTGAGACCCGAGTTCCTTTGTTAGAGTTATCACGCTGTCACTATCACAATATACAACTCCATGCTGCTTGGTATGACTCCCAAATCCTTGATGAACTTCTTCATCGAAACTTCTTCTTTTGTTGCAACAATATATTCCGCCTCTATGGTCGAGTCAATAATAGTATCTTACATGAAACTCTTCTAACTTATTGCTCCTCCATTCAAGGTGAAAACAAACCCTAAATTCAACTTGCTATCATCAATGTTAGACTGAAAACTCGAGTCCGTGTAGCCCTCAAATTAGAGGCTACCTTCTCCATATATCAATAAAGGATCTTTAGTGCTTCTTAAGTACTTAAGGATACATACACTTTCCTGTCTTTCAGTATTTTAAACCTAGATCTGCCTGATACCTACTCGTGATACTCAGAGCATTTGCTATATCAGGCCTGGTACATAGCATTGCATACATGATAGACCTTATCACTGAGACATAAAATATCTTATCCATGCCTGCCCTTTCTTCAGGAGTCTTTGGGGACATACTCCTAGAAAGTGATATTTCATGTCTCATTGGTATGAGACCTCTCTTGGAATTCTCCATGCCAAACCTTTTGACAATTGAGTCATGTACCTAGATTGGGACAAGCCAAGCATCCTTTTGGATCTATCTCTATAGATTCGGATCCCTAAAATATAGGATGCTTCCCCTAGGTCTTTCATGGAGACGTTTTTGGGTAGCCAAGTCTTCACTGTAGAGAGCATTCCTATATCATTCCCAATGATTAAGATGTCATCCACATATAGCACCAAGAAGGTGATAGCGCTTCCATTTACCTTCCTGTACACACAAGACTCATCTTCATTTTTAACGAAGTTATCAAATATTATGTTCCAACTTCAGGAAGCTTACTTTAATCCATAAATAGATTTAAGCAACCTACACACTTTATCTGGACTCTCTTTGGATACGAATCCCTCTAGCTATATCATATATACCTCATCCTCGAGGTTGCCATTGAGGAGAACCATTTTGATATCCATCTGCTAGATCTCATAATCATAGTATGCTGTAATGACCAAAATAATTCTAATGGACTTAAGCATGGCTACAGGTGAAAAGGTTTCGTCATAGTCAACTCCTTGTTTTTGACGATATCTTTTAGCTACCAACCTTGCTTTATAGGTCTCTATCTTTCCAGCCACTCCAATCTTCTTCTTGAAGATCCATTTGTAGCCGATTGGTACAATTCCCTCAGGTGCATCCATAAGGTTCCAAACCTTATTAGAGTATATGGGATCCATCTCAGAATTCATGTCTTCTTGCCACTTCCCGGAGTCTATACTCATAATAGCCTCCTTGTATGTCTTAGGATCAATATCCTTAGAGTCATCTTCACTAATATATCCCACATATCTTTCAAGAGGGTGAGATACTCTATTAGACCTACGCAAAGTTGGAACTTGTATATTAGGTACTTGAACAGACTCGGGCTCTAGAATAGTGCTTGAGTTAGGTTCTCCAACCTCACTCAATTCTATCTCACTCCTACAGTTTCCACTAAGAATATGTTCCTTCTTAAGGAACACGGCTCTCTTGGCAACAAAGACCTTTCGGTCCTCGGGATGATAAAAATAATACCTACAAGTTTCCTTTGGTTATCCCACGAATATGCACCATTCTGTCCTTGATTCCAACTTATCGGAGTTGTGTCTTCTAACGTGGGCAAGACATCTCCAAATCCTAATAATCTTAAGATCGAGCTTGTTTCCTTTCTATATTTCATATGGTGTAGACACTATCGACTTTGATGAAACTCTATTCAGAAGATAAGCTGTAGTCTCTAGGGCATACCCCCAGAATGAGTCAGGTAAGTTAGTGAAACTCATCATGGACCGCACCATGTCTAACAGCGTGCAATTTCTCCTTTCTAATATACCATTAAGCTGAGGTGTATAAGGAGGTGTCCACTGGAATAGAATCCCATTGTTCCTGAGGAAATGAGTGAACTCCGTACTCAGGTACTCTCCTCCTCGATCTGATCGAAGAGTCTTAATACTCTTTTAAATTTGGTTCTCTATCTCATTCTTATATTCCTTAAATTTCTTGAAGGCCTCAGATACATACTTCATTAAGTACACGTGTCTATACCTAGAGAAATTATCAGTGAATGTAATGAAATATGAGTAACCACCTGTAGCCTGAGTCGACATGGGACCACATATATCACTATGTATGAGTTCCAATAACTCGGTGGCTCTTTCTCCAGTTCCACTAAAAGGAGAGTTGGTCATCTTCCTATGAAGTCAAGATTCGCAAATTGTATATGTCTTATAGTCAAATGGATCTAAGTTTCCATCTTTTAGCAATTTTTGAAATCTTCCCTTATATATATGACATAGCCTACAATGTCATAGGTATGCATTATTCACCTCATCTCTTTTCCTCTTTGACATATTTATATTTATGTTATGTGGAGAAGTGTCTAACACATATAAGCCATTTATAAGGGTCCTTCTAGTGATGATCTCATCATCCATAATTATTGAACAACTATTGTTATCAAAAACTAATTTATATCCACTAATTATCAAATAAGAGATAGAAATAATGTTCTTGATAATAAATGGAACAAAATAGCATGCATCCAATGCAATAATAGCTCCACCAGGCAGATGTAGGATTACTTCTCCAACAGCAACTACAACAACTCTTGCTCTATTGCCCATCTTGAGGTCCATCTCACCTCTAGCCAATCTCCTAGGTCTTGTCAGAATCTATAACGAATTGCAGATACGATAAACACTCATGGTATCTAATACTCATGTGTTATCATGAAAATATGATAAGTGGAGACTGATCATGAATATACTTGAAGGTTCTCCAAGCTTTTGTCTCGCCTTCTCTACAAGGTAGTCCTTACAGTTACTCTTCCAATGCCCATCTTGGTCACAGTAGAAGTACTATCCTTTATCCTTTCTTAGGTATTTCTGGGTGACCTTTGCCTTTCCTGGTCTTTCTTTGCCCTTGCCCTTCTTAAGGGTCTTGCTAGCCTTCTTTTTCTTTTTGGTCTTACCAATATAGAGAACTGGCTTCTCCTTGATGGCACTCTAAGCTTCCCTTAACATATTGAGGAGCTCAGAGAGAGTCACCTCAAACTTGCTCATGTTAAAATTCATGATAAAGTGATAAAAGGAATATGATAGGGACTGAAGTATAAGATCAACGTACAGGTTATCCTCTAGGGCTATCTATATACTTCATAAAGCGAGCGATCTCATCCTCACTTATCCTTTCCTCTAGCGTGGGCACAATCATGTTAAAGACATATACGATTTTCTCTTCTCTGAGAATAATTCTCAAATTGCAGAGCTTTTGGACCAATGAGGTGGTTGGTATTAAGTATGCCACGTAGGGGTTTTGCAAGCGACAAACAAGATATAACGTAAATTAAATAACATACATATTTTACAGAAAATACTAATTAAGATATGGACTTCTATCTTAATGTACTTCCACTATTTTCTTAGTGAATCACGCGACACTCTCAACACATGAGACGGAAGTCTCTGGCAGACTCATAGTGGGGATCGAGATCCAATTGGCGTCTTAGTGCAACCTCGAGAGACTTGACCAATTATACTAAGCCCAAAAGGTAGGCAACTCTTGCCAATCATAACTCCTTGTGATTCCCATCATGTTCGGCCTTCGAATCATCATGGTCTCGAAGGACTCGACCAACCATGATATTCAGTTAAGTCATTACCATTGTTACAATATGAGTTTAATTTGATGATATGCCCTCAAGGGATTCAACTAAGTATACTAGATCCTCAGGTCACCGGTGACATCTCTATGTCGTAGGTAAGAACTCGATCACGTAGATAGATGAGCCTCGAGGGACTCGACCAACTCAACCTATGTCGTGATTCAATTTCTTCCTATAATGATGGAAGGCCACGTGGGTCAATCTTATTACCTCACGCTTACCGACTTAATATTATCGTAGGAGGGATTTTTGTTTCGTATCGGTCTCCTAATATGTCGTGTCACACACATACATATTTTAATATATAAATACATCATATATATATGTATATGTGTATATATATATATATATATATATATATATATATATATATATATATATATATATCTAGTAGGTGTATAACACATCACATATGCAAGCCACACTGGATGATCATGAGCCGTCACCTAATATGATTAAGCCCGAGCCAATTGGCCTAATCATTCACAATAGGATATATGTATGCATCGATGCATCTCCATGCCTTGTGATTGTTGATATTGTCATCATCGGTTTCGTCAGATCGTTATATCACCATGCGTTGTGATCTCCCGCCACAGCATCATGGGTCATACTATAACCTCCACGCTCCCACTGTGCCTCTACATATAATTACAAATAATCACAGGCATATAGGCCCAATAATAAACGAGAAAAACGTAGGCTCGCAGGCCCCAATAATAATAATAATCATAATTACATACATCACAACACATGACTTATGATCATCCATCCATATCATCCATCACAGATACATCACATCATATGTAGGATTACTAGATATATATATAATAATTAATTAAATCATTTAATTAATTATTTTTCTAGAAATCAGGACATACTCGAAATTTTTAAAATTATCAAGGGCATTTTTGTATTCTAGATTAGAGGACAGTCCTTAAAATTTTCAGAATTATTGAGAAAATTTTAAAAATTCTGTACACAAGGACAATCCTCAGAATTTCTCTAATTCAGAGGAGTGTGATCATCTTTTTTTTCAAAAGGATGCTATAGCCCTCTTCCCTTACCCTCAATGTGCCACTGTCGGGCGGCACCTCACGGGGGGGCGGTGCCGCCTTGCGCGGGCGCTGCCCCTACAGAAACGATTGCCCATGTAGGCGATAGCCCTGGTCGCAGGGCTACCCTTGCGGCCTCACAGCGGGCAGCCATCCCTTGTGGCCTAGCCGTGGGCGGTTGCCCCTTGCGGCCTAGTTGCGCGCCTCGCTCGCGGCTATGCCGCAGGCATGCTAGCGGCTATCCTTGCAAGGGGCTTTGGCCATGGCCGATCGCCCCCTTGGCGTGCCTTGGTAGCCGCCTCTTCTGTTGGCCGTGTCGGCCTTGCAGGCCGTGTGGTGGCCGCCCCTCCTCCTCGTTGCCACGACCGCCCCTTCTCCTCATTGCCTTCGCTGTGAAAATGCAGCAAGAACATATAGAATGATTTTACGTGATACAATCTCATCATATCAGTTTAAAACCAATCTTTTGTATGAAAACTTTGGCTCTGATACTACTGTTGGGAACCTTAGCGGGTGCATCACATGTGTAGCAGAAATCAAAATAAAAATTGGTTTTCTACATAGATCAAATTGTCATGCAAAATATTGGGGTCGCGAGAAAAACGTAAAAATCGACAAAACCGCAATGTGTGAAAGATTGATTTTACCTAGGGAGATTGTATATCCCTGTATTCCAAATCCGGATGGAGAAGATGAAGGAGGTCAAGCATCCTCCTCCATAGCGACATCTACATGATGAATCTCTATAGCGAAACTCCTCCAATCTGATCTCGTAACTCTTACTCAGAGGGAGGGAGGAGAATAGGAGGAGAATAGGAGGTGGTGGCTAAAGCTATAGCCTATCAACTTATGCAGAACTCCTCTATTGGATAAGTAAGAGAACTGAGATACTTGACTTCACCCATTCTTTTAGGAGTTGAGAAGGCAAGGTTACTTGGCTTTGCTCGCCTCCTCGAGTTAAGAGAATTGAGGTACTCAGTTTCGCCCATTCTCTTGAGTTGAGAAGGTAAATGTTACTCAATTTCGCCTGTCTTCTCAAGTTTATACTTCATACATTGAGCTGGTTACTAACATTCACTCACTCTTTGCTCATACTTCTGAAGCACTTGAAGTGTTTGCACTCCTTGTGTTGAGTTAGCTACTATGATTCACATTCCCACTGCCATTAAACTTTTGGAATGGAAGAAGTTTTGCCCAAAAAGAGCAAAAAGTTTATCCTAACTTAGAGTCCCCCAACTTGTAGTAAGTCTTTGATAGTCCTGGTCGCCTCTGGGATTATAACGTCTTCTCTATCACCTTTGTCGCCTACTCCTCTGAGTAGAAAAGGTACAATACCACATACTATCTACTTTGTTCTTTGGTCGAGCACTCCTACATCACCCCTGAAGTCCCTCGCTTTCGACTATCTTGATGAGAAGCCCATCGACATTGGTCTTAAGAAGTTTCTTGGCCTCTGCCCTTCTACCCTGTCTTGGTACTTGGAGTTTGCCTCCATATTCTTTACCTCCTCGGCCCCTTTTTGACTAATGGTCTTCCTCTATAAGAGCAAGGGATCAATGACTCCACGGAAGTCCCACCTCTGTGGTACCATGGTGCTGCCAAGCCTATGACCCTACTATCTGTTACCTTGCATCTGCGTCCCTTCCTTCGAGATGGGTAGATCTGCCTCTGCGGCACTGTGGTGCTCCTATGAGTCCACCTCCTTCCTTTATAACCGACACTTTGCTTTTTTGTAGTTGAGCTCCTCTAGACTCGTCGTCGCTTCCTCACCCCATTCGACCACTTGCTTCAATACCACTGTGTCCTCCTAGTAGTTCTCCTTAGCTTCCTTGGTAGCAACGTTCGTTATCTCGACATTGTCCTCTGACTTGCGGAGCTCTCTTAAACAAATGTGAGTACTGAAGCAGTCTAACTCTCCAACTGCTCTGATCATACCTTTGTATGATCAAGTCCACTCCATGGGACTAACTATTACTTACAATCTAACTTCTCTCTCAGTGGCACATAGCCTCCATATGCTAATGACCAAGGCTTTCATCTGATGCAAGTTTCGATACGTACACACGAAAGACCTGCCTCTACAATACCATGACAGTCACTTCTTGAATCCACAACCTTTCTTGTCATTGCATTGTTCACTGAAGTAGAGCTCCCAGCAGCTCCTGATCATTCACATGATCATATCTCCCTCTATGGGACTCACTGGTACTTGCACTTGGACTTCTTCTTCGGTGGTATATAGCCCCCATATGCTGATGACTAAGGCTTTTCATCCAATGCAAGTTTCGATGCACACACGAAGCCCCGCCTCTACGGTACCACGACATTCACTCCTTGAATCCATAACTTTTCTTCTTGTTGTGTCACATACCAAAGTGTAGCTCCCAGTAGCTCCTAATCATACCTCCGCAAGATCATATCCCTCACAGGACATGAGCATATGTATTGCATTGCCATAAACTATTCCACCATGATCCGCTGCACCATGTTGCCTCCTGATAATATCTCAATTGCATACAAATTCTCGTGTGATGAACTCGGATTACGACTTCTCCATGTGTGGCCTCTGCCAACAAATTAGAGGGCCTCCACTATCTCCGATTTTTGGTTCGCTCCCTTGGCAATTCACCTTCGTCTACCCACTCTTGGGTCACACCCGGATGAAGCATAGCTCTAGGACAGTCCGTCGCCTAGTAGCATCTGAAGTCCCCTAACTTTGCTAGAATTGGTGCGCCATTGTCTGGATCCTGGGTCTCTATCTCCTACAAGCATAATCTCGGGTATGCACTATTTGTTCTTGACAACTCGAATGACAATATTATGGCATATTCTTCAAGAGTACTTGCCTCTATGTCCTCTTACCCCATGCTAAGGTCTCCTAATCCTAACTTTGCCTCCACAAGTTGAATTACCTAGTTACTCCGTCAAATGCATCTTTGAGGTAAGGTATATGTGCCTTGAAGCTCCCTTTGTCTTTGGCATTATGCAAGATAAGTCCGCCCCATCAGAATGAAGAACCCATGGAATAACATGATCCCACTCTTGCCTCTATAAGAGTTCATGCCCTTGACCTTTGTCCAAGGAAAGCTTCGCGCCTCCGCTCTATGTTCCATTTTTTATGTCGACTCTTTTCATATGGCTTGAATACTTCACTAAGTTCCACCCAAGTTGCTCCGCTTCTTTATTTGCATTGAGTTAATAGTAGCTATTACGTCCACCATTCCACGGGTCAGCCCCTCTATGGAGTTCAATTTCCACATTGACTCTAAGTGTACCTTCATATGATGTTACCTTCGATTGCTTCCCCATTTTATCTCAAAATGCATCCACCAATGCATTAACTCATTCGAGATTATGCGATGACTCCTTATTACTCGCTCGGTCTATTGAGCTTTGTGGAGATATTGCATTAAGGAACTCTTTCTCAATATGTGTGGTCCGTTGCATATGATTTTTCCTCTGGAAAACTATGACTTATCCCTTCTAGATATCTGTCCGATTGGAGCAACTTTCCTCTTTGCATTCTTCCCACTGGAAGTTTCGGAGACTACCATCCCCTTTGGATTACTTCATCTTGCTAAATAACTTTTGTCTTGTTCTGCCCCCGCAAATGCACTTGCTATACTCTTCGTCAATACAATCCCTATTGCACCCTTTAAGGTTTAGTAACATGCTAAATTTATTACACACTTTAGTCGCCTATGCACGTATCCTTTCCATGCCGAAGAGAAAGTTATGATGCTCCATGGCATCGAGTTTCGATCGTGCCTTAGGATGGCCATGAACACTCCATCGTCTGTGTATAAGCCCTTACATGAGTACCGAATTCTTTGAGTTAGTAATTCCCCACCTTTGTGAGCTTTACACAACTCTTTTGGTCATTGCGCAATACCTCCCACTTTGCACGGTCTCATCTTTCACCAAACACCCCGCTTGCCTTGAGCACCATCAAATTTGGTTGCCAATGTCGAGTCGTAGCTCGAACTCATCCATCCCAATCTTTGTGCGCTACATATTCTTCTTCACTTGCTTGTCCTCGTGGCCCCTCTCGCGCAAAGGGTTGGCCATTCCTCTAAATGCTAAACCTGGATGCCCACTTTGACTCCTTTCCCTACATTTCAATGTCTGTTTCCCCCAAACGGTTTCGCGTGCTGGCTGTCCTCCACACAGCCTAGCTAGGTCCCCTATGTTTGTATGGTGAGTGTTTCTGCGTGTGCTTGTTCCGCTCTGATACCACAATGTCACAAGCTTAGCTGATTTTGCCTAAGCCATGCAATACCCATGCGTGTCTGTCCATAAAGGTCAGCCTTTCCCAAGATCTCCTAGGGTCCCTTAGGACTTATAAGAGAGAAAACGAGTCAGAAAAAGTAATTCCAACAGGATCCACAAGCAACTGCTCAAACAAATACTTTATAAAGCCAATATAAATTACACCCATAGACATTACAAGTTCTGAACGGTTGCACATAAAGGATAATGGTCTATTACAGACCGAAGTCCCCATAAGTGCTTATAAGACACTTTTATTTATAAGCTAAAATCGATCACAAAACAAACTAAGTTAGGGCTGCTAAGCCTACTGCAAGCCCGCCACTTGCTTTATAAGGATGTACACAAACCAAAGACACAAACAAATAGGAACATTTCGTTAAACATCTTGTTTACATTTTTATCCGTGATAAAGCGTCGGTTTACTTGCTGTGTTCGGCTTAGGCAAGCTAGTCGTGTTTGTTCTAGAGGAGGGGGCATTCGGTCAATGATCAGCTTGGGAACCCCCGAGTGCCCCTCAGGATAAGGGCGAGGGCTTCTGGTATCAAGTTGCTACATGGTTGGGGGCACCTCAGGCTGGGCCAGAGAGTTGGGTTGTGCTATTGGGGAAACTTGCTAGGGGGAAACAATCTACTACTCTAATTTAGGGATATGAGAGATGATGGTTTGTATCATCCCGCCCAACGCTTGGACTTGATGAGTAAGTCCGAGAAAGGCCTCGGCAGAGACGACCAAGAACCCGATGCCGAGGCCGGGGTTAAAAGCCTAAGATCATTAAATAGTCTCTAATAACTACTCGAGGTGAGTGTCGAGAGGTTTCCCTCTTCGAGAGGAGGAAAGGGAGGTTGCCCTCTTATCCCGAGTGATTGGTGAGTGGCTGGGCATCCTCCCGGGATGCTTATTGGGGTTGTTCAGTTGCAAATGTTCTTGCGATATCGACCCCTCCTTCTAGCGCCAAATGTTGTGAAACTTCATGCTGTGGTCGAAAAGTCAGCACAACTTGGTTTGACTCGTCGTGCATTGAGCAGGGCACAGGGTGTCAGGAGTGGCGCTGTCGTTGGTTGGCGCCACTTCCCGGGACTTTGATCGACGAGCATTGTGTCAAGTCGGTGAGTAATATGTCAGACGATGAGTTCTGTGTCAGACGACACTATCTCCCGAGATCCGTAATTAGATCGATAGACACTATATCAGACAGCACCGTCTTCCAAATTTGGGGGTCAGGTGATGACATAACCTCAGGGACACTGACATAGCCTCGGGGTCTAACGAGCCCCAAAATTTAGCTTAACAGTCATATCAAACTATTTATGAACAAGGCACTTTATGTTGATCCTTGGACCAAGTATATGCATAGTAGGGCATTTGCTGTATTAATATTTTGACTGAGAAAGTTATTTGTAGGACTCAAAATTGATTAACCATAATATTTGTTATTGTCACATTCCCTAACTTACAATCTATAAGTTATACTTTGGACTTTTTTTTTTTGGGAAGTGTTTCATTCTTAAACAGTCATGTTTCAGAATATTGCTTACTGTTTCCAATCATATTAGCTTAGATAATCCTCTTTCTGAACCTTTTTTGTATGGAACAAATCACTTGTATGGCTTCTTCTCTATTGTTATCTTCATTAGGTTTTACATCTCTTTATCCAGCTTAAAACTGGCTCTAAATGTCAAGGAACACTAAGCTAGTTGCAAACGAATTTGTTTTCCTCACAGCTCGGGTCATTCTTGAGAACCAAAATTTCGTTAGAAAACCTCACAGCTTAGGTTCTCTTCTAGCTTCCTTATCTCAAGGGTTGGAGGTAAATTATTAGCAGCAACCAATCTGATAGGATTTGCATTTCTGATCTGTTAAAACCTTGATCTGAGCACACAAAATTATTAGCAGCTTCTACTCTTTTTTAACTCATGGAGTGACAAAAGTAGTATAGGCCAATGTCAAAGAGCAGAAGCTACAGGTTGGATTTTATTTTTGGTCGATCCTCTTCATGCCCAGAATATTTTGATCTGATCTTGGATGGGACCGTTTCGACCGTCAGGTAACCACTTCCAGATTGGGTCAAGCTAAGATTAGATTTGGTCAAGTAAGTTTAAATCCTATAATGCAATGCCTGTTTGCAGCAAGTGTAGCGTGCCTCCTCCGATTTCACATGTTATCATGCCAAATTTAAAGAATTTACCTTCAATGAACATTTTGTATCAATCGAACACAGATGACGCTCATTTCCCAACAAATTTATTCGACATTCATTTACCAGGAAAACAACAGCTAAAGATAGACTGACTGAGCTCAGCATGTTCAGAAATCTCTTTAAGGCAGCACATAACACGGAGTTCAAAATTAAAGCTGCTATGGCTGTTTCAGTCTCATGATATGTGATGCCAAGGCATGTTCACCGGACTCCGACAACACCTCAACGACACCATCAACGCAATCAGCCCGCAAGGGAGTCTCCCTCTCGACAACCTTTGCTGCCAACCTCAGAGCCTCGTTCATATGACCCTCCTCACAAAAGCCCAGCAGAAGACGAGAGTAGACATCAGAGTCGATGCAGACCACCAACCCCTTCTCCTCCATCTCGAGGAGACGGCATGTGTCCACGAATCGCCTCCGTTCACATAGCTCCCTCATCAAAGAATTGCATGCCAGCCCACTCGGTCGATCACCCTTCTCCAGCATCCTCCCAAGTACCTTCTCTGCACCTACGATGTCCTGAATTCTCAACAGGCACACGACAAGCACGCTATAGCAGTCTGCCGTCGAGACCGCTCCTTCTCCAGCCACCCTCTCGATCAGCTCGTGTGCTCCGTTGACATGCCCCTGTGAGCAGAAGCCATCCACCAGAGTCCGAACTGTAACCTGGTTTGGAGAACAGCCTCTCTGCCCCATCCGATCTAGGATGCCCAATGCGTCACCTAGTTGACCCTGGTCGCAGAGGCATTTGATCAAACAGGTATAGGTCACCACATTTGGTGCACATGTCGCCTCCAATTCACGCTCCATCTCAACCAGAAGCTCCATCGCGGACTTCAGATCACCGCAGGCGCAAGCCCCATCGAGCAGAGCCGAGTAAACGACCACATTGGGCACGCACCCGGACGCCCGCATCTGGCCATGGAGGCCGCGGGCGACTCCAATCTGGCCCGAGGCGGACAGCCCTCGCACGGCCGAAACGTAAGTTATCACATCTGGGATCAACCTGGCTTCTGTCATCTCTTCCAAGAGAGCTGCCACAGCTCCGCCACGGCCAGCATCAGCCAGGAGGCGAAGGACGGCGTTATAAGAGGAGTTATCCGGGCGGCAGTTGAACTCCGGCATTCGACGGAGGAGGGCGAGGGCCACGTCAGGAAGGTTACCGTGGCGACAAAGGTTGAGGAGGATTTTGAAAGTCTTAACGCAGACGGGGAAGCCTGCGGCGCGGTAGGAATCCAAGAGTTGGGACAGGAAGTAGGGGTGGCGGGGAAGGTGGAGGGCGTCGCACGCGGCAAGGTAGGCCGCGGCAGAATGGCGATGGTTGGGTTGGAGGCCGGCCCAGACGAAGAAGCGGAGCGCCAGCGCTCGGTCGTCGTCATCCTTGGCGGCGGCCGCGGAAGACTGGCGGAGGACCGATTCCACGACAGGGGCGGTGAGCTTGGTGTTGGAGAGGAAGCGGAAGAGCGTTCGCTCAACGGACGGGTGCCCGGAGTTGGAGCGGAGGAGGCGCCAGAAGTCGGAAGCAGTGTCGTCGATCGAGGCGACGGCGGTCGAGGAGAGGAGACGAGAGAGGAGGGAGGAAAGGAGTTGGGTTTCGGAGCACAGACGTCTAGAAAATTGGGAGAACGCAGCCATCTTCCGAACCGAGGCGACGGCCCCGTCCTAACAGGAGAGGAACTTATTTTACATGCACAATCCGTATACATATATAAAATAACAGTTACCACCAAAAATGATTTAGGATATAGAGCAGGTACCTTTCACCTTATAAATTGATTTATAGGTGAACCGATTATTATTAACAGTGCCTTAGAATAGACTTATAGTATTTTCGATTTTTTATTTCAAATAATATATAATATAATTAAGGAATTGAGCTATGATGAAAAGGAGATACTTATTTAAAATAATAAGAAATAGGAGACACCATTTGTAAAAATGAACAAAAGGAACACCTCTCTCAGGAAAAGGCCAAAAAAAATTTCTTTTTTATGAGAATTCACCCTTAGATTATTTAGTTTTAATTTCTAATTCTCATTTCTTAGATTTTATAACAAGATCTTAGTTGATTTATATAATTTTTTTATTAGTCTCTATCTAATAAAAGTGTACTGATGGCTATTTAAATGTTATAAAATTAATAATGTCTTATCTTTGAATAATAATAATAATAATAATAATAATAATAATAATAATAATAATAATAATAATAATAATATAATAATAATAATAATAATAATTTATTAAATTCAGTTATAATTACAATTTTAAAATCTGGTGAAACTGAAGAAAAGGTCGGCGAATGGTAATAAAATCTTAATATGATTATTGAGATATAATAATATAGTATAATTTATGAGATATTATTCGAGCTGTGAATCATATACGTTCTTTGATATAATCTTTTTTTCAAAAAAAATAAATATAATATTATGAAATAACCCTATATGACAAAGTCGGTTCGTTCTGTCGAAGACAAAAGTCAGATTCTTCGCGCTGAAGAAACAAGAATTCTGCGTCAAAGCAGTGGCCTGCCTTCGACCCACCGCGAAACAGAGAGCGCGAATGGGGTTGCAGTGGGTGATTTTGGCGGGGGTGGTGGCAGTGGAGGCCGCGGTGGCGGTGCTGCTGACCCTCCCCGCCCCGCGTCTCGTCAAGTCGCGGATCGTTGCCTTGGCGTCGCTCCTCCTTCAGCCTGGAGCCAGTATCCTCCCTTTCGCGGCCTTCCAGTTCTTAGGTAAAGTTGTCATTTCTCTGTTTCTACATCATTCTAGGTAGTGTTTCTGAATTATTTCGACGCTTGTGCTCAGTCTCTCTTTGTGTAATCCCGTGTAGATTTGCGTTGGAAGAACGAGCATCGGCTGATGTGTACCTCCGAGATCTGTACCACCGAAGAGAGGACTCGATACGAGAAATCCGTAAGCGTTCCTTTTCCCGCATGTGATCTCTTCACCCTCTCTTCTCCTCCAGTAACGCTTTTAGGCTTTGATATTGATTTGGGTACACATAGGTTTTGGGGGCTGTTTCATTCTATGATTGAATATATTATTTGCTAGTTTTAAGCCGGATATATTAATACTTTACTTTTGCAGAGGAGCACAAATTTGAGGTAAAAACGATATCATGGAAAGAAATTGCTTGTTTCTATCTGTCCATGGTTTAGAGACGATGTAAGAAAATATAAATTTTAATGGATAGGAGAAGAATGTTGCACAAGATACAACGAAGGTGCTTGTTAGTTCATGGATGCTGGCTTGTCCGGCCATTATTGTTTTTCGAAATGCCATTTAGATAGTCATCTGAGGATCATCTTTAGCTGCTGTTCGTTTCTAACTTGTTAGAAAATTACGTATGTGGGTATTGTTGTTATAACATGTGTTCTAATTGTAATATATACACTCCAATGCTTGGAACAATTTGTTGCAACAATGTCCATTTGTTTGAGGATACATGTTGTACAACCATATGCTTGTAAAATATTGGGTTAGCCTGGTTCTCTATGATAATGGCTAAATTCTGAAACATGTTTTTCATGAAGAAGTTTTTTTCAGATACAGAAGTATAACTTTTTTCTATAAAAATAAGAGATAGAAACAACCACATGTTTTAATATTTCATAGTCTATTAGATATCGTATATGTTATATCACGTGTTTTACTGCATACGATTTCCTGTGTGTTTTCATAAACTCAACCTTTCATGGTTCCATACACCTTTTATAGATAAAAAACTACCTAACATGATCTAGTATAGTTATTTAAGCAAGGTTAATTTGCTTCTTTTCTGTTTTCAACTTAATTAAAATCCCAAATAGGGTTGTCTTTGGAACTCTCAACTTTGTTAGTTTTATTTTTAACTTCTAGTTGTTTTATTGAAAAATTAGCTTCATTATTTACAGTTGAGACATGACTTCCAACATGTTTTGGTTCTTGCTGTACTTTCAGCAAAGCTGATTGGAAACCCTAGATTGTATTTCATCTAACAAATAGGTTTAGTTTTTAGTCTGGTTTGGTTGATAACAATTGGGCTTTTCATTGGTTACATCAGAAACCATTTAAGAGTGCCCTAGACCCCATATTATTACTTCTTTATATTCTTAAGCTCACAAGATCACTGCTTTCTTTTGCTCGAAGAATTTCTGTTTCTGGAATTTTATACAAAAGGATTTTTCTATATAAACCAAAATGTATTAAAAAGAATCCAATTCTGTGTGATGTTTATTGGTACTGTGATTCTTTTGTTCTAAAATATCAAAACTGAAGCTGCTGATACTTGATGGAGAATTTGTGAGACCTTTCTCTCTGGCCATTGATCAAGGCTAAGACTTGAAGCCTTGTAAAGTTCGCTCGTGCCTATTTCCACATAAGAGTATGATATTATAAGAATTAATCTTGGAAGTAATTGAACTTTACAGAGTAGGTCTCCTTGACTTCTTTTTTGTTTTTGCATCCAAGCTTTGAAAAATTGGCTGCCTTGACGTTGTTATGTGTCCAATTTTTTGATCGCCCTAGGCTTCTATCAACTCAGATTGACCAATCCAAGGTTTCCTGATTGAGGTCTTTTCCTTTTTTAGGGCCATTTCAGATAACGTTGCTCTATTACAACAATATGAATTTCCCTGATTGAGAAGCAGGAAGACCTTGAACCCGAAGTGTTGCCATACCTTTGGTTATTACTGAAACATACTTCTTTGTGATCATTTGGCAGTGTTTCAAAAGACACTCGAGCGAGGCAAGGCGAGGCCCGAGCTCCTTGTTCAACATCCAGGCGACACGCTTCAAAGAGGCGTCGCCTGGGCACTTTGGGCGAGTGCCTGGGTTAAACCAGGCGACCGAACCAGGTTTCTCGGTCTGGTTCAGTCGCATTTGCCTTAGTTGGTTCAATCGAACCAACCAAAGCACCAATATCAGCTTCCCAGCCCCTTGCTTGTGCTTCCCCAACCCTAACCTTACTCACGATTCTGCCGCCGACATTTCTCTCCGATGTTGCTGTCTCTCTATGCTGTTGTTGCTGTTGCTGATCTCTGCTGCCGCTACCACCATCGCCGCTTGCCGCTGCCACAATCATTGCTCGTTGCTGTTGCTGCTTCTGCCACTGCCACAGTCGTTGCTCGCTGCTGCTCTTAGTAAGCAGCTTATGCTCTCAGTCAGCAGTCTCATCTCTACTTTTATCACACTCTTCTCACATTGACTCAACTCAGTATACTGTTAATATTATATTTCTATTTAAATAATCATATTTATTAATTATATTATATATTTTTTATATTTTAGCAACTTGCTTCGCTTGGGCGAGCGCCTAGCGCCTCGGGTGTTTTAGGACCCTCACGCCTAGCACTTTTTAAATCACTATTTCTTATAATCTAGAGCTTTGTCACACCTGATGTTGTACTACTTGTGGTCCAGTGTTCTTAGATTCGGTTTTCTAATATCCATGAATTTTGCGAGTGGAAGATATTTACTATACATTAAGTCACATACTCTGCAGAAGTTTATGACGCTGTTGTCTTCTTATGCCAGATATTTAAAGCACAGAGAAACGTCATTCTATGTGTCTCAGCATGTCTCCTTTACTGGTACGGAGAATTTAATACTTACACTATTGCTAGTTTGTGTGTCTGTTGAGTTTGTAGTTCTCTCTGATGATTTTTGATGGGCAGGTGTATCTTTCGCATTTGCAAATACCACAGAGAGATTAGGGAACTGGAAGAAGTTGAGACGCATCTGAAAGATCAGTAGCCATACCATGTCTGATGATGTTTAAATTACATGAAGGTGATTGGTTAATTTATGGTTTTACTGCTCCTTTGAGTTTTCTAATAATATATTAGTTAGTTTCGGGTGCGTTCTATATTGGCAGATTGCTATTTTTAGTAATATAGTACTATGTAATATGATGATTATTCATTGTAGTAGTTGTTATCACATATAGGGATGTGCATAATCAAGAATTAACTAGCTTATTGAAAGGAAGGAAGTGAAAATGAAATGAAAACATCTATGCTGCCTTATTTTAGGTATCAGCTGATTCTGGTTGGTACTCACTTCTATGAAACCAGTATTTTCGGTGCTTTACTGTTATCAAACTACTGCTTCTGTTTCAAAGGGCAACAGTATGTGGATGAATTGTACTGTAAGGTAGTTATCACCCAGGGCACAGGCTCAGCAAGTATTGCGGCAAGGTTGATATTTCGGTCCTGGGTTTTTCTGACTAAAATTTGAGAGGGACAAGAGAAATTAGGTGAAAACTGATGAGCTTGAAGATGGTCAAATGAAATAATTTGGTCAGTAGAGTTTAGATAGTAATGTATCCCATATTTTCATTCTGACTGAATTGGTATATACTATTTGTTGACCCTCTCTCTCTCTCTCAACCTTAGAGTCTCATCTACATAGAAGTCCTTGTTCAAGGTGATTACATTTTACAAAATTTTTGATACATCAGTTCAATGTTTCTGTTGGACAACTGTTCTTTCTTTCAATTTTGAGCAAGCGAAGACTGAAACTTTGATTGGAGACCAAAAACTACAAATGGCCCATCCATTCCATGATTGCAATTGTTATCTTTTAATTACCAACTGTCGTGAATCAAATTAATTGCATGATTGTTAATTGATAATGATTTCCTTGTCATAAAGAATAGACGTTTGTTCTCATTTCTAGAATAAGATCGCATGTCCAGCTTACACAAATGGAAATATTTTGATAGAATTTCATTAATGAGAAGAAATCATATGCTGACCGTCAATAGCGTGTTACATGTAATTGTGTTATGATGGTGGAGATGTCTGCAACGGTTCTTATCAAGTTCTCTTTATTATGTGCAACAGGTTAGATTGTTGGTGAGTGAATGGGCATTTTATAATGTAAGAGCTGATGAAAGCTTATGTGATGATTGCTATTCTCTGCAGATAGCTTTTTGAACTGGTGTTGGTTGTCGTTCAATGTCTTAATATGAAAACCATGATTCGAACTTGCACAAGAGCATTTCATGTTTCCTGAAAAATGTTGTAGATTGATCTTCTTGATAAAATTGTGATCATGATTTATGTCTGTAATAGATTATGTTTCAGTGTGATTCCCATGAATATGCAGTAGAGTTGGTTTGGGAACGGTGAAGTCCTGTGGCATGTTTGATTCAGGTGCTCGAAATCAAAATCGAAATGATGAGGCTCATTTGATTGTTTGGTGTATGAATTCGAAAGATTCTAATTTGATTAAAATAACTGATATGATCTGTTTAACTTTTTTGCTCGTACAAGTTTATATTATTGTATGTCTTTGTGGTTATATTATGTAACATGCACGTGTAGTCTGGGCACTTAGAAGTAGGGTTTGTGGGTCCCTAGAAATGGGCGGACAGGGCAAGGGAACAAGAAATTGGTGGCTTGGCACCGAACCCGTTTCTTGGCTGGCTTTTGTCACCTAATGAGCCCACCACTGTTTGCTTATCATGCATTCACATGGGCACCGGGGAATTGAGCTGCTGCAGTAGATGAACCTGTTCTCACCATCAGAGAGAACGATGGGATGAGATAGCATTTCTTTTGAATTACTATATTCTTAAATGCTTGATGAAATGATGGTTTCATTGGTATTCGATAAATGTTTACATCATCAATTTATCTCTGCTGTATCTTTCCATCGTTAATGCGTATGTGATTCTCATCACTCTGATGTGCAGGAGCTTGGCTTTCCATGATGGAGTGGAGTGAAAATTCACCCTGGCTTCATCTCATCGCCTATCTCAACACCTTATGCAGAGAACAGAATTGATGTATCATGCAACCAGCAACTTGTGATGCTGAAGCAGTTTAATAATCCTGCCATGTCTTTCCAGATTCAAGAACAGAAACACCCGCACACAGTCTAAAGTTCAAGTGGTTCAGTAGTCAATCATGTTACATGAACAAGAAAGGAAGCATCAAGAAGAGGAAACCAAGAACAAATCAAAGCCAAACAAGAAACAAGAAAAAAAAGAAAAAAAGGCTCAGTTCCAACTGCCGGTCACACAACTTCCTCCGTCCAGCTGAACTCATCATCTTCCATCGGCCGAGGTGAAGGAGTCAGCGAAGCCCGGCGGCCCCGTCGGTATGCTGGTGTAGGTGTTGTCCAAGCTTGCGAGGAACGAGCTCGTGGCTCCATCGATGTGGCTTCGGTCCTCGAACGCCTGCCATTTCTTTAGTGCTTGGGGAAGCGTCATATCCAGGTCGATCCCGTAGCTCTCCTCCGAGTCGGGATCGGAAGGCTTCCAAAGCTCCGAGAGCGAAGAGAGCACGTTGACCGCGTGGCCCATGTCCGGCCTCTGGTGAGGCTCCCTGGCACAGCAGTGCCCGGCGAGCTCCGCTACGGTGCCGACGCTGGCCGCAGTCTCCTCGTCCATGTCGATCGCCGGGTCGATGGCAGCCTTTCGGAACGCCTCCTTGTCGAGGAGCATCCTCCGAAACCAGGTCACCAGGTGCATGCTCTCCTCCGGTTGCCTCTCGTCGAGCGCCTTCCTCCCGGTGACCAGCTCCATCAGTATCACTCCAAAGCTGAACACATCAACCTTTGTGGTCACACGCCCCGTCACTGCAAGCATGTTTGAATATGATCAGAACAATAACATCAGGCCCATGCAAACTTACGATCCCATTATTCTGCATTACCTGCATACTCCGGTGCTAGATAACCAAAAGTTCCTGCAATCCTCGTCTCGACGGAACACCCCTTCCCGTCCGGTGCAAGCCGAACCAGTCCGAAGTCGGCGACCTTGGCCTTCATGTCGTCCCCAAGGAGAATGTTCGACGGCTTCAGATCCCTGTGGATGAAGCTCTGCTGCGCCAAGCTGTGTAAGTACTCCACCCCTCTGGCCACATCCAGTGCAATGCTTAGTCTCTTCTTCCACTCCAATGGCTTCTCTCCTCCTTCATTCCAGTCGAACAGATGGCGGCTCAGCGTCCCCTGCGGCATGTACTCGTAGACCAGCAGCCTCTCGTTCCCATCCAAGCAATACCCGAGCAGAGACACCAAGTTCCGATGCCTGACCTTCGTGAGGACCGCGATCTCCGACTTGAACTCGTTCAGTCCCTTCGTCCCCATAGCGCCTGCCTCCATCCTCTTTACTGCGATCTTGGTGCCGTCGTGCAGCTCGCCCTTGTACACCGTTCCGAATCCGCCGTGGCCCAGCACGTTTTCCTCGCTGAAGTTGTCGGTCACGTTCCTCAGGACCTGGATCGAGATCACCATGTTCCCGGCCTCGAGGACATGGACGTCGCTCGTGCCACTGGTCGTCGGGCTGTTAATAGTCTCGCTCGCGGCTGCGCCGCCGTTGACGCTCGATCCTGCAACCGTGATCTTGATAATGTCCGGATCGGATCCCGAGTGCCGTGGGTGGATTACGGTTGTGTTCGGACTCTGAACTCTGCCGAGATTTTGCTGCGTTCTCCTGTAATGGCAGAAAACCAACAGCCCGACGAGGATAATCCCGAGCACCGCAGCTACCACCGAGCCTGCAATGGCACCGGCCACAGCAGAAGAAGACTTCCCGTGGCTTCTGCTTCTTGCGTCGGTCGACCCACTTGGATTCGAGTTGCTGCCCTCCCCGGCCGAGGCCGAACCGGCGTCACCACCGACCACACTCTTCCCTATATTCTGGTTCCCCGCGGTGTTCACCATCACATTCTTGCTAAAACTCGGAACTTGTCCCCATAACGAGTTGTTCGACACATCCAATTCCTTCAGAGATGGCAAGCTTGCGAGCATGGCCGGAATGGTCCCGGTGAGGTTGTTCTTCGAGAGCAGCAGCTTCTGCAACGACGCGATCGATCCGAACTCTGGCGATATCGTCCCGTTCAGGCCCATCCTCTGGAAGTTGATCACCGTGATGTTGCCGTTGTCGTTGCAGCCGATCCCCAACCATCCGCACGGGTCATTGCCCGCCCAGTTCTCGGCGAACCGAGCGGGATAGCCGAGATCTTTCGCGACGGTGAGCAGGACATTGACGCGGGGATCGCAGGCTCCTGGACTCGGAAGGCAAAAACTCTCGTCTTTGGGGTCTACATCCACTTCCTTGACCGAACTCGGGAACACAGGCACGGGCCCCTGGAGTAGGTTATTGGTGAGGGTGACCTTGGTCAGCGACGGGAGATGGGTCAAGGACTTGGGGACGACGCCGGTGAGGCGGTTGTCCCGGAGCTGGAGGTCGCGCAGGCTGGTGAGCTGCGAGAAGTCTGGCAGCGGGCCGGAGAAATCGTTGGAGTGGAGCCAGAGCTCCTCGAGTGCTGTCATGCTCTCGACGAACGCGATACCGTCGGAGAGGCGGGCGGGGCCCTGCTGGTTGTTGAGCCAGAGGGAGCGGAGCGGGGCGGCGGCGAAGGCGGCTGGGATGGGGCCGGAGAGCCGGTTGAAGGCGAGACCGAGGTGGTCGAGGGCGGGAAATGCGGTGGCGAGGAAGGCGGGGAGGGGGCCAGAGACTCCGGCGGTGTTGGCGGAGAAGTTGACGAGGGCGGCGGCGTCACGGAGGGAGTCCGGAAGGGGCCAGGGGGCGAGAGGGTTGTCGTCGAGGAAGGCGGATTGGAGGGAGGATAGGCCAGCGAAGAAGCCGACCGGGAGGGAGGAGAAGCGGTTTCCGTGGAGGAGGATGACCTGGAGGGACGAGAGGCCAGCGAGGGAGGGCAGGGGGCCGGCGAGGCGGTTCTGCTGGAGCTCGAGGCGGACGAGAGCGGTGAGGTTGCGGACGGCGGGGGACAGAGAGCCGGAGAGGCCGCATTTGCCGGCCTGAATGGCAGTGACGTGGCCGTCGGAGCAGGAGACGCCGGTCCAGGCGGCGCAGGGGTCGGCGGAGAGAGACCAGGCAAGGGAGGGGGAACGGTCGGCGCCCAGGCCGGCGGCGAGGACCCTCATGGCCTGTAGGTCGCTCGGATCAGTCTCGGCCCGGGCGTCCCCCGCTGCCGCGAGGAGCAGGGCCACCAGCAGCAGGTGGCGACGGGAGCAGCTGGCCATTAGTGTTGTGAGGCGAGTGAAACTTCGTGTTCGTCTATATAGTAAGAGTTTTTGAGACTCAGTAGAAGGGAAGAAGGTGAAGTGCACGCAAGACAGACTCCGAAGCAAAATAAGAGAGAGAGAGAGAGAGAGAGAGAGAGAGAGAGAGACCCGCACATGGTGGGGACGAGAGTCAGGCCAACCCGTACGAGACCGGAGACAGGAAGCAGGAATCTTGCAGTCTCGGGAATCTAGTGGGTCCTTGAGGATGGCAACCGGAGTCCAGGTCGATCCACATTGTGGGCCCATCACTTTTACAATGAAAATCCGGAACCCTGACTGTTTTCTGACAGAAGATCTCCGCCATCGGTGATGTAGGGGCCCGAGACACGCAGTAAGACAGCGATCAGCCAGCCAAGCCCAGCCTGCTGGATTCGGAGTGTTGCCGATATCTGACAACGATCCGCTGTCCAAGGGCCTTGGATGCTCTTCACCCGCCTTCCTGCTGCCGCTAAAGCACGCCTTTGGAACTCTGTAAAGTTAAGCCACCTTGAACAATAATCCCTTTCTTTCTAATCTCTACAGTCGAGAAACTGATCCAGCAAGGAAGAGGATGATAACTCAACAAAGGAGTCGGTAACTCTGAATCTCTTTCTTCTGATCTCTAAAGTGGAAAGCTTTGAAGGAAGAGAAGCTCTGTTGGTTCTGTTTGGTTCACTCGGTGGTTGCCTGTCCACATAAGTCCATCAGCTTTAGCCAACTTGTCCTGTTTAGATCTCCCTCACAGCACAGAAGAGAAACTTGAGAGTCAAAATCACATTCAGGCAGACACATATTCCTCCCACCCCTCAACTTTTCAAGGTCTCACTGCCCAATGCATGGCCACGGTGACGAAGACTAGCACTACCACAGTGCAGTTCTGGGTTAGCTAGCGTTTACCAGTCTCACCTGTCAAACATAAGGAAGAGCTTGTGTTCAACCAGGCAAGAAGCTGTCTCTGTTCACAGCCACAAGAAACTAGGTCAGCAGTAGGGACAGTTGGATCTGCCGTTCTTCTTGCTGCATACAGCCTTGTACAACACCTAGCTTTAGCACATTGGCCTGAAGGAAGAATGCAATGTCTTGTTGCCTCATGCATTTAACACCAATAAGTGGCTAAAAATAATATGCTGTGCAGTGGATATGCTTCTTCTTCCTTGTTGTCCTCTTCCATCATGAGAAAGCTTTACGTTGTGAGCTTATAATAGAAGGAATGGTCCTTGTTGTCTTATATGATCTATTTTGAATGTGTGGTTTAATGATACAAGTGAGTTCTATTTCCTTTAATTCAATTGGATAAACTTGTCTTTCAGATGAAGTGTAATCAGTCAATGATATTTATTCACCAAACCCAGTCCAAGGCATTTATTTCAGCAAATCCATTCAGATTGAAGACAGAAACTGGGAGGAAGCAGGTGTATATAATGTCAGAGAACCAACAGCTTTCTCTGGGACCATAAATGAGAGACACTTCTTCCATGCTCCACTGCTTCTTTGCATTAAATGTTGCTCCTTGTGTTTTTGTGTAAGTACATTAATGAGAGATCAAACTGTTCAATAACTTTTATTTTAATTTATATACTTATTCATATTTGAATTTTTTATTTAAAGAAATAAGAAATGTCACTTTCAGATTGTGCTGAAGGCAAGAAAACTGATTCACCTTAGAAATCTTGCTATCAGCAAAATATATTTTTGTTGTGGACCTGTCAGGAGTCATGCTACAAACAAAACAAGTATCATAATAATCTGATGCAGACAAAATGAGGTGACTTCAGCTCGGGAGCAGGATGCAACAGAAAGCTAATATCAACCAGGGTTTGTTGTGTGTATCTGATGCACCTCCTTTCCAAGAATAAATTATCTGCTTGATGCTCATTGTGGTTGAGGAAATAAACAACAAGGACAATGGAGCATCAAAGTTTCAATCATGTCATCTGTTGTATTGCACTTGAAAGCAGCCATATCTAAGTTAGCATTTCTTTTGCCAACAGTTTCTTCCCTAGTGGATGTTTGTCTTTGTCCAACTGTGGCTGTGATGAGCTTTCATAGACTCGAGAGTGCCAAATCTGCATAAGGTGGAACTTGAATCCTTCCGAAGAGCAAGACCCCAAACATGAAATGACAATATGATATTGTTAAACTGATGAGCCAATCGGATTGGTTCTCTATCATAAGTATAATCTCATTTTGATTATTTCTTTTGACTAATGCGGAGAGTGAGTGGTACGGATAGAACAAAGTAATTTTAAAGGGATGCGCAGAGTGAGTGGTATGGATAGGACAAAGGAATTTGAAGGGAGAGATACTTGTCTACGTTGGGGAATGAGGAGCAAGAAAACGATAAAACAGAATACTATGATCCAAATAACGGAAAATGCTTTCAATCAAGAAAACGACGTAGTATTAAACAGGAGGTAAAAGTACAAGAACACTTACAAGATTATCTCCAAATACACACACTTTCTTTTCTGCACTGTTGCTTCATTCACTAAGGTCCTATTTATAGGACATAATAATAACTACCTCACACCACTTACTTCATCCCGCTATCTCACTATCTCACCCATCATTAATAAACCCTCACTAACTCATAAACTACCTCCACAACTCCTAAACATGGGCCACTATTCCTAAACATGTTAACTAACTATGTAACTATCATGAATCAATTCTTAACACTCCCCCTTGATTCATAGTTACATACACCAATTTGAGACATAAAATAAACATGCTTCTGAACTGGAAGTGACTTGGTGAGAATATCTGCAACTTGTTCATCCGTGCCATAGTACTTCATTGTTATAGCTCTATTTGCTACAAGATCTCGGATGAAATGATAGCGTATCTCTATATGCTTTGTTCTTCCATGAAATGTTGGATTCTTCGTCATTGCAATTGTAGCTTTGTTGTCACAAAATATTTCTGTTGCTTCTTTTTGTTCTTGATGAAGATCTTCAAGAAGTCTTGAGCCATATAACTTGATGTTGCTACATACTCCGCTTAGATGTCGATAATGCGTTGTTTCTTACTTCTTTGAACTCCAAGATATAGCTCCTGATCCAAAGCTAAAAATATTGCCTGAAGTACTCTTTCTATCATTCAAATCTCCTGCCCAATCACTATCAGTAAAACCAAATAATTTACATTTAAAATTATGAGAATACTAAATTCCATAATCCGTAGTTCCAGCAATATAATGTAAAATTCTTTTAACAGCTCCGAGATGATGTTTACTTGGGCTTTGCATAAACCTGGATACTACACCAACAGAGAAGGTAATATCTGGTCAAGTATGAGTTAGATAGATCAAACCTCCAACTAAACTTCTGTAGTATCTTGCATTTGTCAAACCTGTACCATCTTCAAGTTTCAATTTATCATTTACATTCATGGGTGTAGCTACAGCTTTGCATTTAATCATGTTAGATTTTTTGAGCAGATCCATTGCATATTTTTTTTGTGAAATAAAAATTCCATCCGATCCTTGCTTCACCTCCAACCCAAGAAAATAGTGCAATAGACCTAAATCTGACATTTCAAACTTATTCATCATGTATTTTTTAAATTCTACCACAATAGAGATAGATGAACCGATATATATAATATCATCAACATAAAGTCAAATCATAAGAATATTATGTTCACCTTCTTTCTTCAGATAAAGTGTAGGTTCATTATTACTCCTTTTAAATCCATTTTGATAAAAATAACAATCAATTTTAATGTACCATGCTCTTGGAGCTTGTTTAAGCCCATAAAGTGCTTTCTTTAGCTTATATACCTTTTCTTCATATCCTTTAACCAAAAAAACTTCAGGTTGAGTAACAAAAACCTCTTCTTGTAAATCTTCATTTAAAAACGTAGATTTCACATCAAATTGATAAACATGCCAACTCAAATAAGCAGCTAAAGCCAAAAAGGTTCTCATGGTTTCGAATCTAGCAATTGGAGAAAAAGTATCATCAAAGTCAATACCTTGTTGTTGCGAATATCCTTTTGCTACAAGCCGAGCCTTATGCTTTTGAATACCTTCATCTGCATTATACTTTGTTTTGTACACCCATTTCAAACCAATAGCTTTCTTTTCTTTTGGTAGATCCATTAGCTCCCAAGTTTCATTCTTCTCAATTGACTTGATTTCCTCCTTCATTGCTTTTCGCTATTCCTCTTTTTCAACTGCTTCCTCAAAACTTATAAGATCTAAAATAAATAAAGCAAATGTTGAATCATAAATTTCTATTAGTGATCTAAACCTTCCTGGAGGGGTTTCATCTGAGGAATCATTTGCTGGATTGAGCTACTACTGGGTGAGGTTGACGTTGAACTTGTTGGAGCAGGATCTGTCACTTGATTCGATGAAGTAACTAGTTCTGTTGGAACTTGAATTTGTGTTTCACCTTTATTGATCTCCCAATTCCAACTTGCCCTTTCATCAAATATAACATTTCTGTTAATAATAACTTTGCCACTTACAGGATTATATAATCGATATGCTTTGGATTATGTAAAATATCCAATTAATATGTATTTTTCTGATTTTTCATCAAGCTTATGATGATTTTGTGAATTTACCAAAGCATAAGCAATACAACCAAAAATTCTTAGATGGCTTACAGTTGACTTTATACCATACCAAGCTTCAAAAGGAGTTCGATTCATAACAGCCTTTATCGATGAAATATTCAACAAATAAACTGTTGTTGCAACTGCTTCTGCCCAAAACTGATTCGGAAGATACTTTCCTTTAAGCAAACTTCTTGCCATTTCGATAACAGTTCGATTTTTACGTTCAGCTACACCATTTTGCTCTGATGTATATGGTGCTGCTAATTCCCTGCGAATACCATTTTCTTCACAAAAAGAATTAAACTCATTAGAGATAAATTCACCACCTCTATCTGTCCGAAATATCTTTATGCGTCTACCACTTTGCCTTTCTACAAGTGCCTTGAATTTTTGAAAGTTATCAAATATTTTAGATTTCAATTCCAAAAAATATACCCAACTCATTCGACTATAATCATCAGTAAATAATATAAAATATCGACTTCCCCCAAATGATTTTGTATTCATAGGTCCACATAAGTTAGCATGAATTAATTCAAGACAATTAGATACTCTCCATGTTTTTCCAACAGGAAATGGTTTCTTACTTTGTTTACCATAAATACATCCTTCACATACATCAAGTGTATTAATTTTAGGCAATCCATAAACCATTTTTTTTCTATTTAATAACCTTAAACCTTTAATGTTAAGGTGTCCATATCTAAAATGCCATAAATTTGTTTCATTCTTTTGATTTGCAACAAGGCATGTTTCTCAATATTTAAAACATCAATTGGAAACATCTTATTTTGCGTCATGCAAATATTTGCTATAATCAAGCCAGATTTTTTATCTTTAATAGTGCATGAATTAATATCAAAGATAACTGAATATCCGGTATCTATCAATTGTCCAACGCTCAACAAGTTATGTGATAAGCTAGGAACATAGAAAACATTATCAAGGTGTTTTACCTTCCCTTGATTTGTCTTCACCTCAATTGTTCCTTTTCCTTCTACTTGGATTTGCTTGCTATCTCCAAGTTTAACTTTCAACTTGTGAGTTTCATCAATATCTCTAAATATTGATCTTATGCCTGACATATGATTAGATCATCCACTATCCAAAAACCAAATATTATCCGAGATATTATTAACTTGTGAATGAGTCATAAATAACTTACTATTGTCTTCATTTTCTTCCACATAGCTTGCTTGCTTTTCTCTTTCCGAATCACTTCATATGACCAAACTTCTTACAATAGTGACATTGAATTCCACTCTTGTAGTTTTTCTGATCATAATTCGATTGCCTTTCATTATGCCCATTAAAATGTCCTCTTCCTCTTCCTCTTCCATTTCCTCTACCATGGAATCCTCCTCTGCCATATCCTCTTCCTGTTGATTTTTTGTCTTCTTTTGAAGTAGAAGACTCCCCCTTAACTTGAAATGCTTTTTTCTCACTTTTTTCCAGTGACCTATTCAATCTTGCTTCATGTGCTTGCAAGGAACCCATTAGTTCATCAAATGAATAAGTAGATAAGTCATTTGACTCTTCAATTACCACAACAACATGATCAAATTTTGGAGTTAAACTTCTCAAAACTTTTACAACAATTATTTGATCATGAAGATGTTCACCATAATATTTCATTTGACTAACAATTTCAGTCACTCGAGAAAGAAAATCTTACACTGATTCATTGCTTTTCATAAACAAAATTTCAAACTCACGGCGAAGGGTTTGAAGTTTTACCGTAATCACCCTCGATGAGCCTTGAAATTTATTTTGAAGTATCAACCAAACTTGTCTTGAGGTTGTCGCTGCTGCAATTCTTGAGAAGATTGTCTCATGCACAGCTTGTTGAATGAAGAACAATGCCTTTGAGTCCTTTTTTCTATTCTCCCTCAGCCTGGTTTCTTCATCTGGATCTACATATCCATTCTTTATCAAGTCCCAAAGATCCTGGGACTTGAATAGAGTCTTCATCTTGATACTCTAAAATTCGTAGGATTTGCTCGAGAAGATGAGAATAAGGGGTTGAGATATAGAATTGCCATTAAAAGCCATAATGCCTAGTTTAGATTGAAACCTAGCTCTGATACCTCAAATGTTGGGGAAGGAGGAGCAAGAAAACGATAAAATAGAATACTACGATCCAAATAATGGAAAACGCTTTCAATCAAGAAAATGACGTAGTATTAAACAGAAGGTAAAAGTACAAGAACACTTACAAGATTATCTCCAAATGTACACACTCTCTTTTCTGCACTGCTGCTTCATTCACTAAGATCCTATTTATAGGACATAATAATAACTACCTCATACCACTTACTTCATCCCACTATCTCACTATCTCACCCATCATTAATAACTACCCCCACTAACTCATAAACTACCTCCACAACTCCTAAACATGGGCCACTACTCCTAAACATGTTAACTAACTATGTAACTATCATGAATCAATTCTCAACAGTCTAGAGGGGTATCGTCTTCGATCGAAGAAACTTGGTTAGGGAGCTGAGCGATCCGCTATGTTAGATTAATTCATGACTGCACCTCTAGGCTACGTTGAATATCCTGTATAACAAGTTTGCATCTGAATGTCCTGGCTCAATTCTTCTGATTTTTAAGTCAAGAAAGCAAAAGGAAAATGAGGTAGCAGTATTAGTGGAATAATCATGAGAGTAAAGGGTCTCTTTTTCTTGTCGGTCCTAACTTGGTCTAATGCTTGATTTTTATACCTAGGTGCTAGGTGGAGCTGATAGGCTTTCGTTGAGGCTCTCCTTACTGAATCTCAAATTTTGATAATAAACCAATTAGTATATTTATAATTTAATATATGCGTTAGAGATAAGTGATATAGGATTAACTATGATTAGAAAAAATAAAATAATTAAGGAAGAATCTATCAAGCTCATCGGGAATTTAGTAGAGGTTGCCGGGAGTTCGTCATGAGTTCACCGATAGGTGGATGGAGTTCACTAGGAATTTGTTGGAGATTGCCAAGAGTTCACCGATAGGTGATCGTGAGCTTGTTGGGAGTTCGCCAATAGGATATCGGGAGCTCATCGGGGGTTCGCTTGAAGGATGTCGGGAGTTCGTCAAAAGATCGATTGACATGTTGGATAACGAAGATTATACATTATAATTATTTATCTTAAGTATCATAGTTATTATCTCGATTTAAGTCCTAATTTGAGTTAGTTTTGAAGAAATCCTACTAACTCAATTAGAGACCAATTAGGTCTAATTTGGTTCGATTTGACCTCATGATAGAGCTCATTTCGATGAGTTGAAAGGAGGTACAGTCAGGTCAAAAGAAGGTATAGCTCACTCGGGATATAAAAAGTACTTAAAGTACTTTTTTTGGGATTATAGGCGGTGGTACCATTAGTTGTCGATGGTAGTATCGCCAATAGGTGGTAGTATCACCTATTCCGAGCAATAGTACCGTCGTCACCCAAAAATCCAAGCTCTGTTTAGTGGTAGTACCATCGATGCCAACGGTAGTATGGTCGGTGTCAATGGTAGTACGATTGGTGCCGATGGTAATACCGTCAATGCTGGTGGTGGAACCGCCCTAATCTTAAAATTTCAGGGTGTTTGATTTTTTGACTCTAACATTTGAAGCCAATTGGATCTATAAATACCCCAAGTATTCTTGCATAGAAAAGCAAGAAATTACTAAGAAGGTAAAGAAGAAAAATATTTGAGTAAATTATGTAAAAATTGATTGAGAGCTTTCTTTTATCTTTCAAGTGGAAAGTGAGTTTAAGGGAAGGGTTGATTGAGTTGTAAGGTTGATCTCCTGAGCTTGAGAAAAGAAAAGTATAAAGGTTGTTCTCCTAAGCTTGTGAAAGGAGAAATGTATATAAAGGGGTGTTTGGTCTTTGCCCATAAAAGAAGATCGATAGTAGACACCGATTGGCCTCGAGTGAAGAGGAATTGAGAGTGGACATATGTCAAAGTTTTGACCGGACCACTATAAAATACTATAAGCATATCTTTCTTGTCCTTCTTTATATTTGCTCTTGATTTTAGTAGCTTGTAACTAGTTCTAAAAAATGCTTGAGCTTCTCCATTTGATTTTAAATCATTCTCTAATTTGCTCTTAACAAATTCTAACCAAAAGTACTTTTGATTTTCGTTTTACTTCAAGTGAATTTTTTTGAACTGAGTTTTTGCTTTTAACACTTACACTAATTCACCGCTTAGTACTAACTTGATACTAATAGTAGGTATCAGACTTAATTATATTAACACCCAAGCGAGTTAAAATGATTTTTTCTAGCATTAGCAAGGGTTATTCTATCACACATCCTCCTATGTTCAATACGACAGACTACACTACTAGAAAACTAGGATGAAATATTTTTTTTATTTCTATGGATTTTGAGTTATGGAATTTAGTTTAAAATAGCTTTAGAAGTCTTCGAATCTTATAAATGATTGGAATGATTATGAAAGAAATATGTTTTCTTTATATGCTAAACCTATGAATGCTTTACTTTGTACTTTAGACAAAAATAAATTGATCGAGTTTCAACTTGTGATTCTGCTTTTGATATATGACACACATTAGAAGTCACATATGAAAGCACAAGAAAATGAATCTCTTAGTACACAATCATGAAAAGACTTGCAAAGACAAACATGAAAATAACCTTCATGAACAGGAAGGATTTGACACTGAGAACATAAGAAAAATACTTTCCAAAAAATAAGAATGACATTGAACTAAGAATAAAAAAAGATTCCTTGAGTGAAACCTTAAGTGATGAGGATTATAATATTGAACTTATGACAAAAGAATCTAAAAAATTCATAAAAAGTAACAAAATAAATAATATATTAAAAATAAAAATGAACTCAAGGAAGACATAACCTCTTGCTACGAACGCAAGAAGTTAGGGCACTTCGAAGATCAAGTATCAACCGAGAAGAAGTGGTGAACTACATGCTCATGGCCATCAATGATGAGGTATGTGACTCTCTCGCAGCCTCTTTTACATTAATGTGTTGCTTAATGTCTTTCATGAATTATTTGAAGAGTGTAAAAAGATTAGTAAAGCTTATGAATCACTCAAAATAAATCATGCATTTCTTGCTAATAAACTTGAAATCATACATAAAGCATCAACACCATGTATTTCTTGCTCTAAATGTGAGACGCTAGATGTAACTAAAAAGAAAAATATGATATTACTACAAACCTTAGAAAAGTTTAAAATAGTCAATAAATCTCTAAACATAATCCTTACCAATAAGGGTCATGTTTATAGGAAGGAAGGTATTGGCTTTATGAGTAACACTTAACGAAAGCCAACTATCTTCGTTAAAGAACCCACAATACACACTTCACACGAAAATAAATATAATTTTTATAGTAGACTTAAACATTTTACCTATTGTTTAGAAGGTATAGTCCATAAACAACTCAAAGCTATTAGTAAAAATAGGTAAAACTTTTCGTGAGGGACTCAAAGTTAAATTAGTGTCTAAACCAAAACATCTTCCATTATAATTTTATCTTCGAAAAAGGCTAAGAGCACAAAATGTATCTTGATAGTGGATGCTTAAGGTATATGACTTGAGATCTAACACACTTTTCAAGCTCACTAGCCAAAGCAGCAAAAATAAGAAAAAATTATTTGAATCAAAATGATTAAAACTTAATGATCTTTGTTTTGATTATAATAAATATTTTTATTAAAGATGATTAATAGTTATACAAGTAATCTTGATTGTTTTATGATGATACATAACTAGAGCATGCTAGTACAAAAATGAATTAGGAAACTTTAGCTATTTTTAATGAAAAACTATCTATGTTGCTTTCATTGAAATTTCCCAAAAAGCGATTTTGATGATGATTTTGGATGTGTTTTTAAATAATTTTTTTTAAAGAGATGATTGACTCATTATGTAAAAGGACAAAAGAATTGTTGACTTGCTCATCTCATCTCAAAATAGAAGTGAAGTTTGCACTTTCATTAAAAGTGTTGACTTTAGATAGGATTTATAGTTTGAATGCTATGTTGAAAATTATTGACTTGTATATTAAATAATAAAATTTAATATTATATTGATAGGTTAACTTGAAATAGGTTGTACGTTGTATAGATTATTATTGAAAATTAGATGGGTGGTAATGTTTGATTGTTCTTAAATTGAGGCTTGAAAAAAAATCATACTTCTTTGCCTAGTGTTTTTGGAAGATTAATGTTTTTTTTGAAATGAGAATGGTAATTGCATGCTAACTCTTTGCACTGTGTAGATAGTTAGACTCACATAAAAAGAAAAATATATTATTGTTTTATTAGTTTAAATGTGTTATATTAATGATCTTGATTATTCTTTTTGAAATGAAACTTGGTTTTTGTTTTAAACGACATGGGTAGATTTGACATAAAAGATAAAATCATTCTTGTAAGAAATAAATTACATGAATTAAAACAACTAAAAAGTGAAAAGTTTTTGTCTTTGAATTCTCAATCAAATTTTCAATAAGAGATAAAGCGATGAATCTATGTATACCATTATTTTTGAATCTCTTAAACTACAAAAGTAATTTTGATGATTTGAAATTTTAATGAGATTTTCTTCTAACCGAATCATGAACTTTTCCCTGACTTCTTGACTTAAGGTATCTCCTATGGGAATAAAATTTTCAACCTCTATGATTTCTTTCTTTTTATCATTTACTAAAATGGAGATTTATGATCTTAAAAAGTATAACTTGAGATTTTTATATAAATCAAGATCGTTTACTATGATTCTTATATTTTATTAAGAAAAAAAATATTTAAATGAATCATTTTTTTTAAGATCTCTCTTGTATGAATCAAGATTATTTACTATTTAATCTTCTAAGACTCATTTTTGTTATTTACTAAAAATAAAAAAGATTTATTAAAATAAATCATGTCTTTCAGTACTTGTGAATTGATCTTTCATATTATATCTTTAATGATATAATTTGTATCATATAATCCCTTTGTACTTATGGTTATAATTATAACATTAATTTAAAAGAAAAATATTTATACCCTTCTTTTTTATAATAAAAAAGGAGAGAAATTTACTATCTTACAGTAAAATTATTAAATAAGGAACAATTTGATTAGAAAAAAAAATTAGGAATGTTAAATCTTTTGAATTCTCATATTTTTTAGATTTCTTGTTTTTGCAAAATGAGCTTCTTCTTGAAATTTACTTAGGATGTTTTTAAATCTTCCAAATGCATGAGTTGCTACCATATTTTTCGAATTTCTTGTTCTTGTAAAATGAGTTTTTTCTTGAAATTTACATAAATCTTATGAATGCATGAGATGATTCTTTCCTTTTGAAACTTACAAGTAGAAATGTGATCTTTGATCCTTCAAGATGATTTTATATCATTCTTTCCTCTTGAAATTTATAAAAAAATATGATTTAATAACTTTTTGTGATGCTTGATGTGTAATTCATGAGCTCTCTAATTCTTCCTCTTAATATTTGATTCTTAGATTCTTGGATTCATGAGCTCTCTTTCGAATCCTTACTCTTAATATTTGAATCTTAGATTCATGAATCTTTGATGCAATATTTTCAAATGGATCCCCCCTCTTGATTTTTGATATTTGATTCTTTGATATACTTGACTTCTCTCTTGTGATTTGATTCTTGGACTCTTCTACTTCTATATTTTTTTTACAAAGGAGGAGAAAGAAATTTGATGTGATACTTATGAATTGATTCTTTTTGTGATGAATAAATTTCTCCTTTTTCTTCTTCTTATTTTGCAAAGGGAGAAGATGCTATGATGATATATTATGACTGTTTGTGATAAATGTTTAAATATATAGTGAATATTTCTCCTTTTTGTTGATAACAAAGGGGGAGAAATGATATAATTGATGATATATGCTAAATGTTCTATTTAAAAATTTTATGATGTGATGAACATTTATTTAGAAATGGTATGTTGAACATTTATTTAGAAATGGTATGTTGAACATTTCTCTTTTTTGTTGATGAGAAAGAGGGAGAAATGATATATTGATGACCAATAATGAATATTTGTGATAAATATTCAAGTATAGGTTAAACATTTCTCCTTTTTGTTGATGCAAAAGGTGGAGACAGTATATTGATAACGCTTGAAATTTTTATCATATGAAATATATTTTATTTGAAATTTTTATCATGTAATACTAAAAAGATGAATGTTTATTATTGAAAATTTTACCATGTATGATATCATAGTGATGAATGGTTAAATTATTAAAATTTTAATGTTTAGTCAATATGGTCAAAATGCTACCTTAAATTCAAAGATGATTGATTCTTTTGAATTCAAGTTTGTCATATTTCAAATATGGTATATGTCTAGATAGTGAGAGTTAAGGTTAACTCTATAATCAATTAATAGTCATCATAAAAAAGGAGAAGATTATTGAATTCATATTTTGATGATGAAACCAATTGGTGTGTTTATAATCTAATATATGTCTTGGAGATAAGTAATACATAATTACCTATGATTAGAAAAGATAAAATAATTAAGGAGGAATCTATTGTTGGGTTAGAGTCAAGATCAGGCATCAGGTCAGGGTTTAGATGATGCGATGGGAGATCACCAGGAATTCACCAAAGATTGTCGGGAGTTCATCGATAGGTGGTCGGGATCTTGCTGGGAATTCATCGGAGGTTGTTGGGAGTTCCTCGATAAGTGGTCGGGAGCTCATTGAGAGTTCGCTGGAGGTTTGTTGGGAGTTTGCCGCAAGGAGATCGGGAGCTCATCGGGGGTTCGCAAGAAGGATGGCACGAGTTCGCCGAAAGATCGATTGATGTGCCGAGCAATGGAGATTGCATGTTGTAATTATTTGTCTTAAGTATCATAGTTAGTATATTGATTTAAGTCCTAATTTGAGTTAGTTTTGGAGAAATCCTACTAACTCAATTAGGAGCTAACTTGATCTAATTTGGATTTGATTTGAGCTTGTGATAGAGTTCATTTTGATGACCTGAAAAGAGGTACAGTCAGGTCAAAAGAAGGTATAGCTCAAGGTATGAAAAGTACTTGAATTACTTTTTTGATATTTTGAGTGATGGTACCATCAGCTATCGATAATGGTACTACCAATTTCAGGTGGTAGTACCATCATCACCTAGAGAGCCGGGCTCTGTTTGGCGGTAGTACCACTCTTCTGAAATTTCCAGGTGTTTGATTTTTTGGATCCAATTTTTGAAGCCAATTAGAGTCTATAAATATCTCAAGTATTCTTATATGAGAAAGCAAAAAAATGCTAAGAAAGTGGGAAAAATACTTGGGTAAATTTTATGAAAGTTGATTGAAAGCTTCTTTTTGTTTTTCAAGTGGAAAGTGAGTTTAGGAGAAGGGTTGATTGAATTGTAAAGGTTGATCTTATGAGCTTTAGAAAAGGAGGATTGTTCTCCTAAACTTATGAAAAAGAGAAAGTTGTGTAAAGGGATGTTTGATCTTCACCTGTGAAAAAAGATCGATAGTGGACACCAGTTGACCTCAAGTGAAGAGGGATCGGGACTAGAAGCAGGTCAAAGTTTTGATCGGAACACTATAAAATACTATAAACATATCTTCATTATCCTTCTTTCTATTTGCTCTTGATTTTAGGAGCTTATAACTAGTTCTAAGAAAAGCTAGAGCTTCTCTATTCTATTTTAAATCATTCTTTAATTTACTCTTAATGAATTTCAATAAAAAACACTATCGATTTTCCTTTTACTTTAAATAAAACTTTTTTAATCAAGTTTTTCTTTTAACACTTACACTAATTCACACACACCCCCTAGTGCCAACTCGATCCTAACACTCCTTATCTTATGTGACAAAGATATTTAATATGGATGGCTCGTCGACATATGCTCCTAGGGGCAAATATGGGGACTGTTATATGAAAAGATCATCTTATTCTTATAACTTAATTTTTATATCTTGACGAGGAAGATTGATAAGGTTAAATCAATTATTTAAAAATATTATTTTAGAATTTTTTAACTTAAAACGCTTTGTAAAAAATATCAAAAATTAAATTTTTTTTAATTCATCCTAGATTTAATAAAAAAAATCAATCAATCAAGTTTTGAAAAATATTGAAACTCTCGTGCGCAATATCTAAGCTTAAGTAAATCAGAGTTTATAGGTCAATCAAAGTCAATGCATGTAAGTTTAGGATCCAACATTCTTTCTAATCATAACAAGTGTACATCAGAGTACTTAGCTCCACGATGTAATATCAGATTTTATGAGATAACTAACCTATACTTTTATGCAACCAGAATCATGTACCCAAATATGAGGCTAATTCCATGTATCACAAGAATACCATGAACTTTTCTTAAAAATATTATTTATGATTTATAAATATGATTTTAATTGGTTAATAGAAAAAAATCCTTGACCTTTCTAAGTAACAAATCAAGAATTTGTACTTATTGAATCTCAAATTTTCATGATAAAACTAATTGATAATGTTATGACCAAATCAGTGTTTGAGTGATACAAGATTAACTTCGATCAAGGAGAGATAAATCGACTAAAACAGGAAGAATCAATTGTTAGACCAGAGTGAAATATGTCAGAAAATTGGTCAACGTATCAGCAGAAAGCTTCATGGCATGAGTTTGAGCATCGAGCCAAAAGGGTCGAACATTATGCTAAGGAGATTGGATATTGTAGAGGTCAACATGTCGATTGGGTAATATGCCACAAGAGAGAATGATGCGCCAAAGGGTCAGACGAACCATCGGATAAACCAGTGACATATTGGACAACATATGATTCATACTTTATAATAACCTATCTTGATCGGAGTAGTTTAGGTATTAACTGAGTTCATTTTAGGCATAACCATGCTAACCCAATTAAGAGCCCATTAGAATTTAATTAAGTCCTAAGTAAGATTATGAATCCATTATAAGGCTCATTTCATTAACCTAAGAGGAGGTACAGTTAGGTCAAAAGATGGTACAACTAAAGGTACAAAAAGTATAGAAACATACTTTTTGGGATTCCTGGATGGTGGCACCACTGGCTACCAGCAGTAGTACCACCTATTTCGGGTGGTGGTACCGTTAGAGTCTAGATTCTCAAGCTCTATTTAGCGATGGTATCATCGGTCCGATACCCAGAAATCTCATAGATTTAAATTTTGGCTCTAAGATTTGAAGTCATTTTGGGGTTTATAAATACCCTATTACTTGGAATAATAAGAAAAGAGCCAAAAGTGAGAAAAAAAAACTTATGAAAAAAACCATGTTAGAGAGTTGAATTCCCTTCTCCAGAAGCTAGAGGTAGTTTTAAGCGAGAGTATGAGGGAATACTTGTAAAATATTATAAAGGTTCTCTCCTAAGCCTATGAATAATAAAAAAAAAAGAGTTGTAAGGGATGGTTGATTTTTGTCCATTGAAAAAGATTAGTAATGGAAGTTGGTGGCCTTGAGTGAAGAGGAATCGGGAGTGGAGTATGTCACGTGGACTAAACCACTATAAAATTGGTGTGCCTTCTCTTTTTATTGTTTGCTTTTGATGCTTACTTAGTTGCTTACTTTACTTTATACATACTTTAAGTTAAGCTCACTTTCAATATCAGTTTTCATCGAATGAAGCTTTACAAATCGATATTTTTACGGAAGAACTAATTCACCCTATCCTCTCTTAGTGCTGATTTACTCATAACAGTTGGTATCAGAACCAAGTTTCTCTCTATTTAGTTTAACATCTAAGAGAGATAGCTTTTATCGGCAATCAAGAGGGTCTTTCTATCACTCGTCCTCTTATATTAAATGGGTTGGACTACACATTGAAAAACTCGAATGAGAGATTTCTTGTTTTATATGGATTTTAGTTTATGAAATATTATCAAAAATAATTTTTAAAAGTCTTGACTAATGAACGAATGGAATGATTTGGAGAAAAATATTTTCTCTTTAAATGCTAAAGTAATGAATGCTTTGTTTTGAGCTTTAGATAAAAATGAATTTAATCATATTTCTACTTGTGAAACTGCACATAAGATTTGACATACTCTTGAAATCACACACGAAGATATAAGTAGAGTTAAAAATTCTAAAATTAATCTTTTGATACATAGTTTTGAATTGTTTTGAATGACATAAAGCAAAACCATTGGAAATATATATACCCGATTTTCATAAATTGATGCTTTTCATAAATTGTTTGATGAAAAAATTTAGTAAGAAATATAAATTAATTTTAAAAAAATTAATTAATTATATATATGATTGAAACTTGATGATTTTTGTTTTTGTTTTAATAAACGTTTTGATTAAAGATGGTTTATGCTTAAATATTTATGATTTTCATGATAAAACCTGTCTTTCTGATTTAAGCATGACGTATAATTTTGACATATATATACAAAAAATTTAGGTATGCTTGTATGTCGTATGAATTGAAACAACCAAAAAGAGAAAAAGTATTTTTCTTGAAAATTTATTAATTTTTATTTTATTAAGTTTCTAATAAGAGATCGATAAATCTCTTGAATTAAGAAAGCAATTTTGATGATTTGACAAATTTGAATGATTTTTTTAATCATGAACTTTCTCATAATTTTTTTTGTTGAATCTTAGATTTTGATGATGCAATCAATTGGTGAATTTATGATCAAACTCTTGTGTTGAGAAAAGTCAAATAGGACTAACCACAATCATGAAAAGGTAAAAATAATTAAATAAGAATTAAAAGTTAGACAATCAAATATCGGGCATCGGGTCGAAAGAGTCGAGAGATATGCCGAAGCTTCGATGCTTTGGTGGGAGTTTGCCGGGAGTTTAAGAGAATATCACTGGAAGTTTGCTAGGAGTTCGTCGAAAGTTCATCGAAAGTTCAAATAAACAGTTGACATGTTAGACAACTAGGATTGCTTGCATTATAATTATTTTAACCTTAACTATCGTAGTTATGGTTTCAGTTTGAGTTAGTTAGGAGAGAAATCCTACTAACTCAATTAAGAACCCAGTGGGTCTTGATTAAGTCTTAATTAAGGCTAATTTGAGCTCACTAGGAGGTTTATTTTGTTGACCTAAAAGGAGGTATAATCAGGTTAAGAGATGGTACAATTAGGTATGAGAAGTATTGAAATATAGGTTTTCTAGAAAACCTACCTGGTGGTACTATTGGCTACTAGTGGCAGCACTTTGTTCAGCGATGGTATCGCTTGTTCCTCAAAATTTCAGGGTGATAAAATTTTTTGCTCTAGTTTTTAAGCCAATTGGGGTCTATAAATATCTCAAGTATTCTTGCTTGGGATAGTAAGAAAGTTGAATGAAAGCTTGTGAAAACTATGTTGTAATTCTTTGAGAGTTCCTCTCCTCTTCTCTAAGTGTGATTTTTGTTTAAGGGATGGCTGAAAAAATTATAAAGGTTATCTTCTAAACTTATGAAAAGAAGAATAGAGTTGTAAGAGGGTGGATAATCTTCACCCATTGAAAGAATATCAATAACGAAAGTCGGTGACCTCGACAGAGGAGGAATAAGAAGTGAACATAGGTTACATCGACCAAACCACTATTAACTCGATGTGCATTTCATTTTATGCTCTTTATTATTATTATTATTTTCTTATTTAACTATTTACTAACTTTGCTTTCACTCTTTCAAATATCTTTATGTTTAATGCATTTCCAATATGGGTTTTATCGAATAAAGTTTTAAATCAGCGTCTTTTCTCAAAAACACTAATTCATCCCCCACCCCCCGCCCTTTTAGGGTTGATTTCAGTCCTAACAGTTGGTATCAGAACCACATTCACTTAATTGGATTAACACCCAAGTGAGTTTTAATGACTTTTTCTGACATTAACGAGGGTCACTCTATCACTTGTCCTCCCATGATCAATGGGACAAACTACCTTTACTAGAAAACAAGAATGATAATTTTTTTGATTTTTGTATATTTCGAGTTATGGAACATTGTTGAAAATAGGTTTCAAAAATCTTCAAATCCAATGAACGATTGAAATAATTTTGAAAGAAAAATATTTTTTTTAAATGCCAAAACTATGAACACTTTGTTTTGTGCCTTGGACAAAAATGAATTTAACCGTGTTTCTACATATGATTATGTATATGATATATAACACACAATAGAAGTCACACATGAAGTTACAAGTAAAGTAAAAGAGTCAAAAATTAATCTCTTAGTATATAATTATAAACTGTTTAAAATGAAGCTAAGTGAAACTATTGGTGATATGTGCACCTGATTTACAGATGTCATTAGTGGTTTGAAATCTCTTGGTAAATCTTATACAAACCTTAAATTTGTAAATAAAATTTCAAGATCTTTACATAAATGTTAAGTTCTAAAAGTAACTATTGTACAAGAGTAAAGGATTTCAATAATTTTCCTCTCAAAAAACTTATAGGGTCTTTGATGACCTATGAAATGACTTGTAAAGCTCATGATGAACAAGAGAAAAACCTTCCAAAAAATAGAAAAGATATTGCACTAAGAATAAAAAAAAACTCATTGAGTGAAAGCTCGAGTGATGAGGATAATGACAATGCACTTCTAACAAGAAGACTTAAGAAATTCATGAAAATGAACAAAAGTAATAAGAATAAAAATAAATAAAAAAATGATATTATAATTTGTTACAAATGTAATAAGCCGGGGCCCTTTAAAAATGAGTGTCCATAATTGAAGAAAAAGTTACCAACTCAAAAGAAGAAGAAGGCATTCAAGATAACTTGGGATAACTCGAGCTCGTCAAAAGATGAAGAGCATAACAAAGATGAGGTGGTAAACTATGCACTAATGGCTCTTAATAATGAGGTATATAACTCACCCGAAGCTTCTTTTACTTTTGGTGAATTACTTAATGCTTTTCATGAATTGTTTGACGAGTTTAAAAAGATTAGTAAAAATTATAAATCATTTAAAATTAATCATATTGCTAATGAATTTGGAAAATTTAAAAATGAGCGATGATTGTATATTAGCTCATTGCATAAAGTATAAAGAATTAAACTCAATTAAAAAAGGGAATATTTTGCTCTAAAAAATATTAAAAATTTTTAAAATATGTAACAAATCTTTAAACATAATCCTTGCTAATAATTGTCATGTTCATCGAAAGGAAAGAATTGGCTTTATAAGTAACACTTAACAAAAGTCTATCTTTGTTAAAGGACCTACAATATATGTTCTAACCTAGAAACAAATGTAATTTTTTTTGGTAGATTTGGATACTATGCTTATAGATGTTCATTTAAGAAGCATAGTTCACACAAATTTGTTTGGGTTCATAAAGGAATCATAAACAACTCGATGCCATTAGTCAAATTAGGTAGAGCTTTTCATGACGGACCTAAAGCCAAATGAGTACCTAAACAAAAACCATATTTCTTATAGGTATGTCTCCAAACAAAGGCTCGGAGTAATAAATGGTATTTTGATGGTAGATGCTCAAGGCATACGATCGGAGATCCAATACACTTCATTAAGTCACTAGCCAAGGTGAAGGATATATCACCTTCAAAGACAAGAGAAAAATTATTGGTAAAGGAACCATATGTAACAAAATAAATCTCTTGATTGAAGACATGTTACTAGTAGATAGTTTAAAGCATAATCTACTAAACATTAGTCAATTATGTAATAAAGGATACATTATCAAATTTGAATCTAATGCTTGTATAATTAAGATACCACACAAAAATAGGTCTATGATTGCCTTGAAAAATAATATGTATACTATTAATATTGATGATTTTTGTGATGAAATGTGTTTTTCGGCTTTACTAGTGATGCATGACTTTGGTATAGGAGATTAGGTCATGCTAGCATGAAACTAATCTCTCAAATTTTAACTAGAGAACTAGTAAGAGGAATGCCTAGCATCAAGTTTATCAAAGACAAAGTTTATGATGCATGTCAACTAAAAAAACAAATAAGAAGTTGATAACTACTATGATGCATGTCAAAGAATCAAATCAGCATCTCTAGACCACTATAATTGATCTATATTTTACTAATTGATATAAAAAGTCTATGAGGTAGTAAATACGCTTTTGTTATTGTTGATAACTATGATAGATTATACTTGGACATACTTCTTAGCGTAAAAAAGTGAGTATTTTAAATATTTTTTAAAATTTTATAAACTTGTTCAAAACGAAAAGGGTGTTTTGAATTTGTCTATTCGTAGTGATCACAATGGTGAGTTTCAAAATTATGATTTTTAAAATTTTTGTGAGTCAAATAGGCATAATCATAATTTCTCTATTCTAAGAAATCCATAACAAAATGGAGTAGTTGAAAAACGAAAAAAGGAGCTTTGTTAGAACCCTTGTGGATTCTAAGCTTGGGGTTGATCTCTATAGGGGATTGACCCTCCTGGAACACTATAGGGGTTCCTTCCTCTAAGGTATTTAGCACAAGGCTGAACAAAAGAAGTGATGGCTACAAGTGTTTATATAGATCTCAAAATCCTAACTAATAAAAGGACTCCTACTTCTAATATACTTCATCTCCTATCCAACTCCTAACCCCTAGCTACTTCTACTAATAGTGTGACCGGTGGTTATAAAGGACTCGTACTCTAATTAAACTCCTCCCTAACTCTAGTCTGCCTCTTTAATTAAAGGGAGTGGCGGCTAGTTTAGGGTTTACATGACTCATGACTCCTATGACTCAATAAATTTAGGACCTGACTCAGCTAGGGTCCTAACAGACCCGTCCTCTTCAAGTCAGCATTGTCCTCAAAGTTAAGGCTCCATGAGCTCCAAAAATTTGATTTTTAAGTCTTCATAGGCCTCCCATGTGGCATCTTCGATGGGTAGACTTGCTCATTATACCAGCACCTCAGTAATTGGACGTTAGTGATGCACTATGAGCCATTTATCAAGGATGGTCATCAGTTGGATTTAAGTCTCTCTATGGGTAGTTATGTATGACAAGTGACTTTGGGTCATCTCGTTTTCTTCAAGATTGGGCTTCAAGTAGGACACATGAAAGACTAAATGGATCTTGGAGTCGGCAGGTAGGTCCAACCTGTATGTCATTACTCCAATATGCTTGATAATCTGGTAAGACTTGAAAAAACATGGTGAAAGCTTCATCGATGCTCTGGTATGGATGGATGTCTGCTTGTAGGGCTGGAGCTAAAGGAAGACCCAATCTCCCACTAAAAATTTTCTTTAATTTTTATGTATATCGTACTGTTGTTTCATCCTTGCCTGGACCGTTGAGAGATTATCTTTTAACAATTTCAGAAATTTGTCTCTAACCTTGAACTCTATGTCTACCTGATCTATTTTAGATGAGCTAATTATATATTTTGAGATTACAGATGGTGGTCGACTATACACTACTTTATAAGGTGTACATTTAGTGGAAGAATGTTAAGTCATATTATACCATCACTCAGCCCAAGGGAGCCACTTTATCCATTCTTTTGGCCGGTCACTAGCGAAGCATCTAAGATATATCTTCAAGCACCTGTTCACCACTTTGTCCTGGTTGCCGGTTTGTAGATGTTATGATGTGCTTATCTTCAGTTTGGTGCCCTATAATTAAAATAGTTTTATCCAAAATTTACTAGTGAAGACCCTGTCACGATCAGTTATAATAGATCTAGGCACCCGATATAATTTTATAATATTTTTTATGAAGATTCAAGCAATGCTAGTGGCGATGTAAGGGTTACGAACAACGCAGAAGTAAACATATTTTGTGAGACAATCGATCACGATGAGAATTTTACCCTTTCCTTCGGATGGGGGTAGCCTTTCGATGAAGTCCATTGAGATATCGATCCATATTAAGTTCGGGATAGGTAGAGGTTGCAATTTCCTAGGGATTGCCACAGTTTCACCTTTATATTGTTTACACATATCGCATCACACTACAAATTCAGCAATGGAGTTCTTCATCCCTTTCCAATAGAAATTTTGTTTAATCCTCTTATAGGTTCAAAGGAATCATGAGTGCCTAGCTATTGGTGAGGAATGCATCTCCTATAGGATGCTATTGATGCAGGGAGAATTTGGTACTAGCACTTTTGATCATTTATATCGTAAGTCCTTCGAGTCCTAATTGTAATGCGCCACTGAGCCTGGTTCTTCCTCCAATTTTTTGATGGTCCCCCTAATTTGGATCACCTCACCATTCTTTCCTGATGTCTTCAAGGAAGTTGCTAATTGGAAGAGAGATGACCAAAAATTTAACTTGCTCGGGTAGTCGGGGGAGCATACAACCATATTTTCTTTCCCCTTTTTTATAAGTTATTTCATAATCATATCTAAAAAGCTTTGTTACCCATTTTTGCTGCTCAAGGGATGATATCTTCTGCTCCAAAAGTACTTGAGGCTCTTGTGATCGGTCTTTATTTAAAAGCGTCGGTCGATCATGTAAGGTCTTTATTTTGTCACCGTGTGCACAATTGCAAGCATCTCCTTGTCATAGATGAACATTTTTAGGTGGGAAGGGGATAATGCCTTATTAGTGTAGGTGATGGGTTGATCTTCTTAGGTGAGAATGGCACCAATCCAAACTCCTGATACATCCACTTCAATGATAAACGTCTTGTCGAAGTCGGATAGTACTAGCATGGGTGTAGACGTCATTGCTGCTTTGAGAGCGTCGAAGGTAGCAGAGGCATTGTTCGACCACTAAAAAGCATTCTTTTTTAGCAAGGATGTGGGGGGGCACTAATCTTTCCGTAATCCTTGACGAACTTGTGGTAGTAGCCCGTTAGTCCGAGAAACTCGTGCAATGCCTTTATGTTTTTAGGTGTTGGCTAACTTTGCATTGCCTTGATATTTGAAGGATCCACCACTATGCCTTCCTCTGAATTGATGTGCCCAAGATACTCCACCTTTCATTGAAGAAAGTTACATTTCAATTATTTGACAAAAAGGGTATGATCTTGAAGAATTGTTAAAATAAAATAACGGAGGTGACTTTCAAATAAAAATAAGGTTGCCGTCAAAGAAAACTAACACAAACTTACAAAGATAACTCCAAAAAAATATCATTCATGAGGCTCTGAAAGGTGGAGGGAGCATTGGTGAGACTTGAAGGGCGTTACCAAAAATTCATAGTGGCTGTTGTGTGTCCGATCCATAGTTTTATAGCATGTAAGTAATGCCGGGAAGTAGTACAGGTGTTGAGTTGTAGAAGCAAGGCTTGGTTCCTGCCCAGGGAAGAAAGAATAGTAGGCTCTCTTCAGTATATCTTCTTCATGCACCCGAATTTGATGATATCTGGACTACAAATCTAGCTTCATCAAGACTTGTGCTCCCTTTAATTCATCAAGTAATTTATTCATCATGGGAATATGGTACTTGTCCTTGACCGTTATGTCATTGAGGGCTCAGCAGTCTACGTACATATGGGCTACAACTTGGCTGAATGATCCCTATTTCAAGCATCTCCTATATAATCTTCTCTATTTCAACCTTTTGAAGTTGAGGATAGTGATACAGCTGAGTATTTGCTAGTGGTTTGCTTAGTAGGATTAGAATCTGATGATCGTGCAGTCGAGTAGGGGGTAGATTGCACGATTCAGTGAAGACATATAAAAATTTAGCAAACAATTGGAGAAGGTTTGGGTCTTTGAACTTTATCAGCTCCCTTATACATTATTGCTGTAGTTGCATTAGGAAACCACTATGTATTTTTTGTAAAACTTTCTCCATGTGATATGTTGAAACCGTCGTCACGTCGCTCCCGCATTTCGCGTGTAGGATCACCTATTTTCCTTTGCTGAAAAATTTTATAATTAACTTCAAAAATATTTTAGGAAACATCACCTAGCATAATCAACTATTTGATGCCAAGCACCGCCTTATAATCATTGAGTGTGAGGAGGAAGAAGTCATAAATGACATCCTGGTCTTGTAGCATTAAACCGTTAGCGACCTTGACGTCGAACCTAATACAATTTTTAATATGAAGTGCCATCTAGGAAGCAACCTTATTGTTAATGAAATTATTAGTGCTTATGGTATCAGTGAGGATGGTAGTGATTGGTTGTTGTTTGAGGAATCCTCCAACTTTCATCGTCTACGAGTTTGCGTAGCTGGCAAGAGCATGCACCATACAATCGACCGACTGTAGATTTTCCTCTGTGACCTCCTCCTTATGCTTGTCCTCCTCTTGTTCTGAATCATCGATGGGTTCAATCATAAGAAGTCATCCTCTCTTGTAGTGATGGTCACGACTTCACGATTTGTTGCAATGCCAATTTATGCCCTTTACCGATCGGTTATGAAGTTCTTCTCTTATCAATTTCTTCGACTAAGAGGGATGGCTAGAAGTGGACGATGCTAGAGGTTTACATGCTACTGGTCATAGTGTGGTTCTTATCCTTCAAACATCTTGGTTGAGTCGCTCTTCTTGGATTCAGGCAAAGGAGATTATGACCATCAAGGTGTAGGGTTGTTGCACTTTTACTTCTCCTCTTATCTCCAGCTTTAGTCCTTTGATGAATGTATCTAATAATGCTTTCCAGACCAATCACATGTTTAGTTAAATAATCTCTCAAACCTGGTCCAGTATTATTGAATTGTGGTGGTTTGTCAGATCTTCATAAGTTAGCCATCGATGTTCTCGTATTCGGATGGTCCAAAGCGAATCAGCAACCCACTCATGAATTGTCTCAATGTTAGGATTCCTTGGGCGTGCTTAAGCCATTGTATTACATCTCCCTCGAGGTATATGGCAACGATGTCCACCATGGAAGCCTCCGATGTCCAGTGATAGCGGAAGTAGTGTTCCACGCGCGAAAGCCATCATGTCGGGTCTCCCTCTTTCCATTGAGGGAAGTCCACCCTCATGCATGGTTGTGTTGAATCTGTGGCTTATTCTTTCTTCTTGGGAGGCCTCTCTTTTGTTAGGATCAATTGACACTAAGAGGGGGGGCGGTTTGGGTTCAATTTAGATGAAAACTTTTCGATTAAACCAAGATAGAAAACTTTAAGCTTTTCGTTCTTAGTGAAACGAGTGAGTAACTAAAAGAAAGTTGCTAAGTTAATAAGCAAACCGGAAAGATAAGCAACATTTGAAGGAAAGAACTTATCATGAAAACTTTGCTTTCAAAGAGTTAAGTTAAATCGAAAGCGTCAATACAAAAATATGTAATTAATGAAAGCAAGGAAACATTCATAATTTTTATAGTGGCTTCGGCACTAAGGGTCTACATCCACTCCTGAGTCCACCTTCTTGAGGCACACTGACGTCTATTACCAATCTTCTTTGGGTGAAAATCAAATCCTTACACTTTGCTTACAAGGGAGATAAGATTACACTCTTTGATCATTGCCTTATCCCTTTTCTAGAGCCAAAAATCAAACATACCCAGAAAAATAGTTTACCCGCCGACCTGGGCGGCTCAGCCGCCTGAACACCAAGTTACGGGGGTGGTTTACCCATCGGTCCTAGGCTGGTTCACCGCCAAAAGTACCCAGATTCCTAGGTACGGGCGGTTCAACTGCCTAATCTGAGTGGGTCAGCCATCGTTAGCTGCCTGAAAGCCTTGGCAGTGGTGGTACACCCGCCGTTTACTGATGATTTTTTTCGTGAAAATTTTTACAAAAGTGGTTCCCTCCACTTTTCGAATTCTGGCTTGAACCATTAGTTGACATTCCCTTGGTCAACTAATTGAGCTCAACCAAACCCTATAATGGACCCGATTGCCTTATTGAGTTGATTTGAATTTTGTCCAAATCCAACTTAATTAGGACTCAATTTTTAACTATGACTCAATGATTACAACACTTAATGACCAACAAGCTAAACCAAAACCTAACTCCCACCAATCCAGTAACCTCTGACATTCTTACAGCGAGTCTTCCGATCTTCTTCCGACGATCTCCCGGCGTGTTCCCAGCGAGCTTCCCGATTCTTTCGGGAATCTCCTAGCGAACTTCGGTGAGATCCCACTACATCGTCTGAACCTGACCCGATGCTCAAGCTTAATCTTGGCCTATCATCTGGTTGTAACTCTATTGCTCCTATCATAGTTAGTCCTATATGATGCTAATTATGACTTAATTAAATACAATCATAATTTACAAACATCCATTACAAGACCATCTTAACTTTAGGTAAGCTTTTTGGCTACCCCCGATAATTTTCTGGTGAGTCTCGGTATTCTTATGGCGAACTCTCTTGCGCTATTCTAGCAAACTCCTGATACCCTCGGTGAGCTCCCGACGCACTCTTAACGAGTTCCCAACTACATCGACCTTGGCCAATCATGATTATAATAATCATTCTATCGTAATTAATTCTGCATCAATCAATTGTAACAATCCTGTTAGATCAATAACCCATCAATTGATTTCATCATCAAATCTGAGATTCAACAGTCTCCCCCTTTTTTATGATGATAATTAATTGATGACATGAGTTAATCTTAACTCCTCCTAAATGCATGCCACTTAAATTTAAGAGAATCACACACTCTTAAATTCAAGCAATCAATATTTTATGTAAATTTTAACATAAATTTGCATAAGTCATCAAATCATAATAAAAATTGTACACTCATATCCATATCCAAGATGTCCAATCCATATCTATATCCATATCCATATCCATATCATGTGTTATCATTATATATCATCAATATCATAATTTATCAATCAATATCATATGTCATTAATGTATATTTCTTCCCCTTTATCGTCAACAAAAAGGTGAAATATAGGGCTAAGGAATTTAAGGCACAAGAGTCTTTGCTCTCCCTTTGTAAAATATGACATGAGTCATAAATAATTTTCTTCCTCTTGTGAAAAAGAAGGAAAAAAAATAAGGGAGGAGTTATAAAACATCATTAAGAAGAGCTCTTAATAAATTTTAAAAAGAATATTTAGATGAGCTTAAAAGTCCAAGTTGAAACTATTTTAACCACATCATATGCAATACATCATATTATAAAATTATGATTATTATTCCAAATCATCATGTATATTTTTAAAATCAACATGCATTATCATCATATATGATTTCACATCATCATATCTTCTCCCCCTTTGTCATCAACAAAAAGTAAAAGTGCAATTAGTAAGTTTCTGATATACGAAAGCTTAGCAATTTAGCAAATTTTTCATCACTTTAGAACATGCAAGCTAGTAAATTCTTTCTTCTCCTTTGGGAAGTGTAAGCTAGGAAATTTTTGCTTCATTTGTAATATTCAAGCTAGCAATTTACATTATACAAGCAAACAAGTTTTGCTCCCCCTTTGTCATTGTTAAAAAGAAGAGATAGCACTAAACTTTTCCTATTACATCATTTTTCAAATTATCATATGAAATATATCAAGAAAAATTAACATAGTGATGAGATGTACAATTCATGAAGACAAATTATGATCATCAAGAGATAAATTATAAGAGAAACAAATAAAACAAAATCTATTGATTCATTCATAAGAAATCTCAAATTGTCAAGTTCATGATTTGTATAAAAATTTTCTTTTAAATAATATGAGAACACATAACAATAGATTTTGATTCATAAAAGATTTCAAGTTATCATCCCAAAAAATCAAAATCATGATATAGGTAAATCACTCATTCAATTTCAAAATCATCAAAATCACTTTCAAGAGATTCAAAATATAATTAATAGACTTACTAGTCTCTAGAAATGCTAGTGATTTCATTTCTCCACTTTATGTGAGCAAGAAGGTAGAATTAAGGTAGAGAAATGAAAAATATCATATCACAAGAATGCTCAATTTTAAAGATGTAAATTTTATAGATATGAATTTTAAAATTCAACTCAAAACTTCATGATATTTAAGGAGATTCAAAAGTTTAAGAGCTACTCATGCATTTAAAATCATGTTATGTAATTTCAAGTACAGCAAAAAAATCATTTATTGTAAATTTTGATAAAAAGCATCAAGAATTTTATAAGAAGGCATGATAGTAGATCAAGCTCAAATTGTAAATCAATTATTTTACATCCATTTAAAAAGTTATACTTTTTTATAAGCAATTGTTCCTCATTCAATGTTATTATATCCAAATTTAATTTTAATCATATTAATAATTTGATCTCTCCCTTTTTTTTTATCAATGTCAAGAAAGAAATATGATGACATAATTTCTTCTTAGCATTCATATTCAAATTACGTCAAAAAGTACGGGTAGATCATGTCATTAAAGATAAAATAAAATTTTTGAATATCAAAAAACATGATTTCATTTAATAAGTTTCTTTTCCTCTTTTTATTTGTGAATAATAAAAATGGGTCTTAGGGGATAATCTTAATTCATTTAAGATAAATATTTTTAATAAAAAAATAATCTTGATAAAATTTTTAATTATTATTGCTAAGATCATAAATCTCTTTTTTATTAAAAATAAAAAATTATAGGGATCAATAACATGATTCTCATAATGAAAAAGTCAAGTCAAGAAATTAAGAAAATATTCATGATAATATAAATCTCTTTTAATTTTCAACTTATCATAAATTTAAGAAATACTAATTTTGGTGATAAGCTATGTCATTCATGAGTTTTAAAATAAATTATGTCAAGATAAATACTGATATCAAAAGATATTTATGAATATTAAAGATATAATTTAATTTAATAAATCTGATCTTATATGATAAAATAGAACCATAAGAGAACAAAGAAGAGTCTTCATCTCATACAGATATCATATTATATATATCAAGATCATGAGTTAATTTTAAGGAAGAAAAAATGTAGAATACCTTGATTTATATATATGAAACTTCAAGTTTTTAAAAATATGGTTCATAATAAGATTTTCAAGTTTTATTTTCTAAACTTGCCAAAATCATGATAATAATTTATTCAAGTTCAAATCATCAAATCATCGAATTATCAAAATTACTTTCATAGTTCAAGAGAGTGATAAAAATAACATAATCAATTTATTAATCTATTTTTAAAATAAAATCATTTGAAAACTTATCCAAAATCATTATAAAAAATCAATTTTCAAAAAATTTCAATAAAGTCATTATAGAATATTTTACAAAATAAAATAGCTAAAGTTCTCTATTTATTTTTATAGTTAAAGAGATTTAATAATAAATGTATCATTTTATCTTTGTTGAAGGATTCATGGGATAAATATTCTTTCAAGAATAATTATCCTTCTTCTGAAATTCATTTCAAGAATGCATTAGCATTTAAAGTCAAAAACAAAATTTCATTATGATCATTGTAAAAATATTTTCAAACAAAAGCTTTGATTCATTTTAAATCCAATGATTTTTGCATGTTGGAAGATTCGGTCATGTTATCAAGAAGTTTTTCTTTTAAAGAAAGATGATTTCATATATGATTTTTAGGTTAGAAAAAAACATAAATTATCAACACAAGTTAATACACATTAATACAATAATAATCATCAAAATCTTTCTTTTATACATATGACTTTTATTTAAGTTAATTATATATTTTTCTTTCTAATTCTAGCATACTCTAGCTATGCATCATCAAGATTAATTATATAATGATGAATTATTTCAATAAAAAGAGTTTGAGTCCTTCATGATATGTTCTTCTCATTTTTTCTAATGACTTAAGGTTATTTATGGTTCCTTTAGGAACCCAAATTAATTTATATAGACTATAATTTTTAAATAAACATTTATGGGTCATATGTCCTAATCTTCCACAAAAATTACACTTGATTTTCGGTAGCACATTTAGCATAGGTCTTTTTGTAAAGATGGTTGGCTTTTGTTGAACATTACCGACAAAGCCTATATCATTTCTACTATTAATATGACCCTTATTGGTAAAGATCATATTCAAAGATTTATTTATAATTTTAAAATTTTCTAACATTGTCTTAAGCATGATATTTTCTTCTTTAATGTTGTCTAGCATTTCATATTTAGAACTAAGATTATGTGATGCTAATGACTCATACATTTTATCAACTTTACTAACTAATAAATCATATTCATTTTTTAAGTAACTTAAAAGATTTGCTAAGTTTTCTAAACTCATCAAACAAATCATAGAACATATTTAATCATTCTGAAAAATAAATACTTAATGAATCACTAACCTCATTGTCGATGACCATAATAGTGAAGTTCTCCACTTCTTGGTTCTACATTTTATCTTTAGAGCTTCTCGGCTTCTTGCGTTCATAGCAAGAGGTTTTGTCCATCTTTAAATCATTTTTATGGTTCATGTTGATTAACTTTTTCAGTTCATTTGTCAAATGTTTAAGGTCCTCATCACTCGAGATTTCACTCGATGAGTCATATTTTCTCAGTTCAAATTTCTTCTTGTCCTTTGGAAGGAATTCTTCAAGTTCATTTTTGTAAGACATTTCATTAATTGATTCATTTATATTAATTGTGCCTCCATGTATGATTTCTAATACATGCCATATATCGAAAGCTGAATTAAAACAAGAAACTCAATCAAATTCATTCTTATGAAGTATATAATATAAGACATTCATAGCTTTTATATTTAAAGAGAAAGTCTTATTCTCTACATCATTCCAATTATTTATTGGAAGAGAAGATTTTCTAAATTCATTTTCAGCAATAGTCCATAAATCAAGGTATAAAGAAAGTAAAAAAATTCTCATCCGAGTTTTCCAATAAGTGTAGTATATCCCATTGAATATAGAAGGACGAACGATAGAAAAACCCTTTTAAAAGCCAATAAGAGCCATTTCAGTTGGGTGTTGAACCAAATAAGAAAAATTGAAGCTCTGGTACTAATTATTATGATCAATTGGTACTAAGAGAGGGGCGGGGGGAGGGGCAGGGCGGGGTGGGGGTTTGAATTAGTGCAATTGTAAATTTTTAGGATAGATGAAAGCTTTTCGATTAAACCAAGATAGGAAATCTGAAGCTTTTCATTCTTATTGAAATGAGTGAGTGATTAAAAGAAAGTTGCTAAGTTAATAAGCAAACCGAAAATATAAGCAACATTTGAAGGAAAGAACTTATTGCGAAAACTTTATTTCCAAAGAGTTGAGTTAAATCGGAAGCGTCAATATAAAAATATGTAAGCAATGAATGCAAGGAAACACTAATAATTTTTATAGTAGTTCAGCGCCAATGACCTACGTCCACTCCCGAGTCCTCCTTCTTGGGGCACACCGACGTCCACTACTGATCTTCTTTGGGTGAATACTAAACCCTTACACTTTGTGCTTACAAAAGAGACAATATTACACTCTTTGATCACTCCCTTTCCCCTTTTCTTTTTCTTACAATTCTCATATAATATTTTCTTAAAATATAATCCCCAAAAATTATTGTGTAGAATGCAAGAAAACTTGGGGTATTTATATGCCCCAAGTGGCTTCACTTTGGAGCAAAAAATTAAACATACTTAGAAAAACTGGGTACGGGTGGTTTACCTACCGACCTGGTGGCTCAGACACCCGAACACCAGGGTATGGATGGTTTACCCATCGGTCCTAGATGAGTCAACCATCGAAAGTACCCAAATTCCTAGGTACGGGTGGTTTAATCGCCCAATCTGAGCAGGTCAGCTGTCGTTAACCACCCGAAAGCCTGGGCGATCGTGGTACAACCATCGTTCATTGATAGTTTACCCGTAAGAATTTTTATAAAAGTGGTTCCCCCTATTTTTCGAATTTCGGCTTGAACCATAAGTTAACCATTCCCTTGGTCAACTAATTGAGCTCAACCTGAACTCAACCAAACCCTATAGTAGACCCAGTTGCTTTATTGAGTTGATTTGGATTTCATCCAAATCCAACTCAATTAGGACTCAATTCGTAACTACGACTCAATGATTACAACACTTAATGGTGCTAACAAGCTAAACCAAAACCTAACTCTCACCAATCTGGCAGCCTCTAGCATTCTTACGATGAGTCTTCCCGTTTTCTACCAACGATCTCTCGACGTGTTCTCAGTGAGCTTCCCAATCCTTTCGGCGAATCTCCTAGCAAACTTTGACGAGATCCCACTACATCATCCGAACCCGGCCCAATGCCTAAGCTTGATCTTGGTTGATCATCTGATTGTAACTTCATTGATCCTATCATAGTTAGTCCTAAACGATGCTAATTACAACTTAATTAAATATAATCATAATTATCAAACATCCAGTACATGACCATCCTAACTCCTGACAAGATTTTTGGCTACCCCGATAATCTTTCAGTGAGTCTCGATCTTCTTTTGGTGAACTCCCTTGCGTCATCCTGGCAAAATCCTGATACCCTCGGCGAGTTCCCAACCGTATTGACCTGATGCATGAACTTGACATTGGCCAATCCTGATTATAATAATCATTCTATCGTAATTAATCCTGCATCAATCAATTCTAATAATCTTGTTAGACTAATAACTCATCAATTGTTTCATTATCAAAATTCGATATTTAATACAAGAAAGTCGCAAAACCGAGAAAACTGTGATACGTGAGAGATTCATTATATAAAGAGATTATATATCCCTATTTTTCCAGATCCAGATGGAGACGGTGAAGAAGGTCAAGCATTATCCTCTCTAACGGTATCCACACGATGGATCTCTGTAGTGAAACTCCTCCAATCTGATCTCGTAACTCTTGCGCAAAGGGAGGGAGGAGAATAGGAGGGGAAGGCTAAAGTTGTGTTATATCAACCATGAACCTCCATCGTATTTATAAAGAGCCACAAAAAAACCCTAGAGTTCCTACCTTAGTGGGTATTGAATCTTCATCCAATTATCCACTAACCTTGCATTATTCGATCTCTATCCAATAATCTCCTTAAACCTCTAATTGGGCCTCATACAAGGAGCCCATCAACATAGGGTTTCATCTAATGAGAGTGGAGGCTAATTGGATCTCCATCCAATCTTCTATTCGTTGAAGCATCCATCATATGTGTGTGACTCTCTAGGCCCAATACCAAGCTGGTTGTGAGTCGCTCCCCATCAGAACTCCTTCTAATATAGTGAATTATTATCCCCATAATAATTCACTTGACTCATCGATTATGGATGTACTAGGCCACTATGCCATAGTCCCCATACGGTACAGGGGGATCAAATCCATCGGACCTGTCTTTCTATAGTTACTATGTATCTATAATCTCTCGTCCAACTAATATTTCAGAGACCGTATATTAGACATGATACTGTCAAGTCACATACGGAATCCGTCTGAGTATCGCTCTAATCAGATTCTCCCGGAGAACTCCTCTCTCAATCTGAATGACCCTGGCCAGAGATTTATCTGAGCAAGCACACACGAGATATTTCTCTCATGATATCGAGAGTGGATGACCTTTTATCGACACTTAATTACCTTCGTAAGGTTAGCTACCAATCTCGATAACTAATTGAACTAGATTTGGAACTTTCCAAACCTATAAGTATAACATTAAAGAAAGGAGTACTCAAAAAAGACATCCTTAGTGTCTCAAGTCTAAGGACCAGATATACATCTAGGACTATGGAATCACTGTCTGACATTAAGTATTATTAAAAATACAACATTCCATAAGCGGATCAATTAGTGAACTCATTCTCCAATAAGCACCTGTACCATAGCCTTAGTGTCTCCACATAAGTGACTATGAGATCAGTCGCCTCTATCATATGGATAGGTATATAGTTCACCGGTCTGTGCGGTTGTCTCGATGTCCCTCTCGAGTAACCTACGACTGAGATTATTTAGGATCTATGTTTAAAGGTGAATCGATCTCATTATCATAATCCCATTATGACTTGATTCCTATTGCACAGAACCAAAGACATTATAATATATATATATATATATATATATATATATATATATATATATATATATATATATATATGTAACAAATAATATAATATGAGAATATGCCAATAATAATCATAAGTAAAAAAGATTGTGTAGCATATCACACATGTCATCACTCACGTGATTGGCTTGCTGGGCACCTATAACTAGCTAATATTACATTATTATCAAGAAAGTTTAAAAGTTTATAAAAAAGAATAAAAACTATAAAAATAAAAATGAATAAAAAATGGACAATGTCATATGCTTTAAATGTAAAAACAGGACATCTAAAAAAATGAATGTCCGCAATTGAAGAAGAAAGCATCCCATAAGAAGAAAACTCTTTCAGCAACTTGGGGACTCAAGCTCTTCAGATGAAGAAGACCACTCCAAAGAAGAAGTTGCTAACTATGCTTTAGTGACGATCCAAGACAAGGTTAATGATTCTTTAAGCATTTCCTTTATAGAGTTATTAAATATATTTTATAAATTATTTAATAAACTTAAAAAAATTAGTAAATCTTTTAAGTTGCTTAAGAATGAATATGATTTATTAGTTAATAGACTTAATGAAATGCATGATTCATTAGTATTACACAATCCTTATTCTAAATGTGAAATACTAGATAATATTAAAGAAGAAAATATCATGCAAAAGTAAATTTTAGAGGAAATAAATCTCTTAATATGATTTTTGCTAATAAGGATCATATTAATAGAAGAAATGGTATAAGCTTTGCAGGTAATACCCAACAAAAGCGAAACTACCTTTGTTAAAGGACCTATTCTAAATTTGCAACTAAAAATCAAATGTAATTTTTATGGTAGATTAGGATATATGACTTACAAATGGTCATTTAAGAAGTATAGTCCTCACAAATTAGTTTGGGTTCCCAAAGGAACTACAAACAACTAAAACTCATTAGAAAAGAAAGATAAAGTTATTCATGAATGACCCAATGTAAAATGGGTACCTAAATTAAAACCATATTTGTTGGAGATTTGTCTTTAAACTAAAGCTAAAAGCACCAAATGGTTGATAGTTGATGCTCAAGGCATGTGACTGAAGATCCAACTTATTTTTCAAAGTTCACTAGCTTAAGTGAAGGAGTTGTCACCTTCAGAGATAACAAGGGTAAAATCATTGAAAAATGAACCATAGGTAACACATCAAACCTTTTGATTGAAGATGTGTTGTTAGTTGATGGCTTGAAATATAATTTTGCTTAGCATTAGCCAATTATGTGATAAAGGTTATGTGGTTAAATTTTATCCTAATGTATGCATAATTGAATTATCATAAAAACACAAATCTTTGATTTCCTTAAGAAATAACAATGTGTATAACATAGATATTGAAAAGTTTTATGATGAATCTTGCTTTTCGGCTTTGAATTTAGATGCTTGGATTTGACATAGAAGACTAGGTCATGCTAGCATGAAATTTTTAAATCAAATTTTAACTAAAAATTTAGTAAGAGAATTACTTAGCCTAAAATTTATAAAAGATAAAGTATGTGATACTTGTCAACTAGGAAAACAAAATATCTTAGCTTCAAGCTAAAAAAATCAAATAAGCATCTCTAAGCCACTTCAGTTGATCCATATGGATTTATTTGGACTAATTGATATTACAAGTTTCAGTGGAAGCAAATATGCATTCATTATAGTAAATGATTATAGTAGATATACTTGGACTTATTTCTTAGCACACAAAAGTGATATATTTAAATATTTTATAAAATTGTTCAAAATAAAAAGGAATTTATGATTTTATCAATACATAGTGATCATGGTGGTGAATTTCAAAACAATGACTTTCAAAATTTTTTTGAATCAAATGGGCACATCCATAATTTCTCTACTCAAAGAAATTCATAATAAAATGGAATAGTAGAAAGAAAAAAAATAGGAGTTTACAAGAAATGGCTAGAACTATGTTAAATAAACATAGTCTACACAAATATTTTTGGGCTGAAGCCGTTAATATGGCATGCTATGTTTTAAATAGGGTTCTTGTAAGATCATTACTAACCAAAACTCTTTATGAATTATGGAATGGTAAAAAACTAATATTTCTTATTTTAAAATATTTGGTTGTAAATATTTTATTTTGAATGAAAAGGATACCTTAGGAAAATTTGATGCAAAATCCGATGAAAGAATTTTTCTAGGTTATTCTTCTATTTCAAAAGCTTATTATATATTTAATAAAAAATTTTAGTAATTGAAGAATCTATTCATGTTGTTTTTAATGAGTTTTTTAATTTAAAAATAATTTCAATGATGAATTTGATCTTAGTATTTTGAATTTAAATGATAATACTCCTAAAATCAACTTAGATGAATATACTTCTAAATCTTTATCCAAGGAATGAAAGTATGTGAATGATCATCATGAGGAGCTTATAATAGGAGATACATCAAAATATCTTCAAACTTGATCTTATTCTAAGAATTTTTATGCAAATGTCATATTTCTCTCTCAAATCAAACCAAAGTGCATTGATGAGGCCTTAAGAGATATTTCTTGGGTTAATGCAATGCGTGAAGAGCTTAATCAATTTGAGAGAAATTAGGTATGAGAGCTTATTCCTAGACCTAATGACCTAATAGTATTAAATGTATCTTTAGAATATGCAAGATGAAAATAGTATCATGGTTAGAAACAAGGCTAGATTAGTGGCCAAGAGTTTCAACCAAGAAGTAATTGATTATAAAGAAACCTTTGCTCCTATGGCCAGATATGAAACCATAAGGATGTTCCTTGCCTTTGCATCTTTTAAATATTTTAAATTATTTCAAATGGATATTAAAAGTATTTTTCTTAATGGTTTTATTTCTGAAGAAGTATATGTTGAACAACTCCCTGGTTTTAAAAATAGTCTTATTTCTAATCATGTTTTCAAACTTTTTAAAACTCTTTATGGATTAAAACAAGCCCCTAGAGCTTGGTATGAAAGACTTAGTTCATTCCTTATTTCAAATGATTTTTTGAAATGCAAGGTTGATACCACATTATTTTTTAAGCATTTTGAAATTTTTTTTTATTATTCAAATTTATGTTGATGATATCATTTTTGGTTCTACAAATAAATCCTTGTGTGAATCTTTTGCCAAATGTATGAGCTAAGAATTTAAAATGAGTTTAATGGGTAAGTTAATATTTTTTTTAGGATTACAAATAAAATAGTTAGATGATGGTATATTTATTAGTCAAACTAAATACACCTTGGACTTACTAAAATATTTTAGTATGAAAAATGCTAAGGCCATAAACATTCCCTTGAGCACATATATAAAGTTAGACTTAGACAATGAACGAGAAAATTTTGATCAAAAAACTTATAGAGAAATGCTAGGTAGTTTGTTATATTTAACTACTACTAGATCGGATATTATGTTTGGTGTTAGATTGTGTGCAAGATTTCAATCTAACCTTAAGCTTTCTCACCTTAAAGCAGTTAAACAAATATTTAACTATTTAAGAGGAACTTTAAATCCAAGATTATAGTATCCAAAATATAAGAATTTTGACTTGCTTGCTTATTCAGATGCTGATTTAGGAGGATGTTGATTAGATAGAAAAAGTACTATCGAGACATGTCAATTTTTAAGGTATGCACTTATTTCTTGGTCTGCTAAGAAATAAAATTTAGTTGATTTATCTAATTCTGAAGTTGAATATATTGCGGCTAGTGCTTGTTATGTTCAAGTCATTTGGATAAAAAACACATTAAAAGATTACAAAATTTATTAAAAAATATCCCTATAAAATGTGATAATATAAGTGCAATATTCTTAACTAAAAATCTCATTCAATACTCAAGAACTAAGTATATTGATATTAGATGTCACTTTATTAAGGATCATGTGAATAATCAAGACATCTCTTTATAATTTATTGACACTAAACATCAATTACCGAATATTTTTACAAAACCATTAAATGAAGAGCAATTTGATTTTATTAGAAGAGAGCTGGGAATGCTAAATCATGAGAATGCATGATTTGTTTGATTTACTATTTTAAATCAAATTGAATAAATATTTGATTTATTCATTTGTTTGAAATGTGTGAATAATTCCTAATTTTGGATTTCAAAATTTACTAGATTAAGATCTATTTTTGTGATGATGCTTTTCAAATCCCTTCTTTATAATATATCGTCTTGTTGTCAAAAAGAGAAGAAAATTTATATAAAGATGATGATTTGCTATTTTTTGGATTTATTTGTTACGTTTGCTTGAAATTTATTTACATGAGATAATTTTAAATGCATAAGTAGCTCCTAAATTGTTGAATCTTTCTAGATTTCTTGAATTTTTGAGCTCATTTTTAAAATATTCGTTTTAAGATTTATCCATAAGATTGAGAGCTCTTCTTAATGATGTTTTACAACTCCTTCCTTGTTTTCTTTTCTTCCTTTTCACAAGTGGAAAAAAATTCTTTATAGCTAATATCCTATTTTATAAAGGGGGAGCAAAAACATATGTGCATTGAAATAATTTGCTCTAACATTGCACCTTTATGTTGATGATAAAAGAGAAGAAATGACAAATTGATGACATATGTAGAAAAATAAAAAATAAATATTTATCCTATTTTTGTTGATAAACAAAGGGGGATAAATAATTGATGATGTAAGGAAGAGAATTTTAACATAATGTATGATTGATGCATAATTTTGAAATTCATATTATATATTTTAAAATTTTGATGGTTCATTATTGGTTGAAATTAATTTTAAAATTTTGATAATTCATTATTAATTGAAATTAATGTTATATCATTGATGATTTGATTTTGAAATTCATATCATTTCAAAATTTGATAAGTGAATGATTTATTACTTGAATTCAAGGGTATGTAATTTTCTTGAATTTAAGTTATTCTTATTTGAATGATGGCATGCGTTTAGGAGGAAGGTTTAACTCTCATCATCAATTGATTATCATCATAAAAAAGGGGGAGATTGTTGAATCTCAGAAATGAAATCAATTGATAGGTTATTGATGTAACATGTGTGTTAGAGTTAATTGATACAGGATTAACTACGATAGAGAGAAAGTTACAATAAGAGGTTTGGCCAAAGTCAAGTCCAGACATCGGGCCAGAGTGAGGACGATACGGTTAGGAACTCACCCGGAGTGCATTATGAACTCGTTGAGGGTATCGGGAGCTTGCTAGGATGGTGTAAGGGAGTTTATCGGAAGAAGATCGAGACTCATCGGAAGATTGTCGGTGGTAGCCAAAAAGCTTGTCGGGAGTTGGAAAGGTATTTAAGTAGATTTGTTGGTCATATTGATTATAATTAATTAAGTCGTAGTTAGCATCATTAAGGTTTAGTGCCGTTTGAGTTAGATTTAGAAGGAATCCAAATTAACTCAAGTGAGCCTAATCGGGTCCAGAAAGGGATTGGATTGAGCTCAGCTTGAGCTCAATTAGTTGATCTGAGAATTGATGAACAGGAGGTACAAGTCGAGATTAGAAAAGTGAAGGGAATCAATTTTCTGAAAATTCTGGCAGTTGTACCATCACCACATAAGAATCCATGCAGTAAGCGATGATTGTACTACCTAGGCCGATGGTTGTACCGCCTGTACCCTGTTTTTAGGGTTTTTTAGGCAGTGGCTCTGCTAGCGCTAGCGGTTGTACCGCCCATACCCGGTTTTTTCGGGTGTGTTTAAATTTTGGCTCCAAATCCTAAAGCCAATTGGGAATTGGGGCCTATAAATATCTCAAGTTTTCTTGTAATTCACACGAGTCATTGGTCAAAAATCTGTGAAAACAAGTGTGTAAGAAAAAGAAAAGGGTGAAGGGAGTGAGCTAAGTATTATTTTCTTGTAAAGTTCCTTATAAGTTAAAAGTTTATAAGGGTTTAGTCTTCACCCAAAGAAGATTGGTAGCAGACACCAGTGGGACTCGACAAAGAGGACTCGGAAGTAGACGTAGGCTAAGATTGGGGTCGAACCACTATAAATCTGTGAGCATCTCTCTACTTTGTTATTTTTTATTATGCATGTTCTTATACGAAACTTTCTTTTAGCATAATCATAAAGCTTCGTTCAATAGCTTATTGCTCACTTATTTAATGAAACACTTCTTATTTCCAGTTTTGATTCTCACGAAAGGTTTTCCTTAAATCGAAAGATTTACACTTGCACTAATTCAAACCCCCCTACCGCACCACCACCCCTACACACCCAAACCCCAACACCACCACCCCCCCAGTGCTAATTGATCCTAATATCAAGAGCATAGGTCGGTGAAGGGATAGGTGGTCGTGAAAGATAAAGATCGGTGGTGGAGGATTACGACTGCAGTAGACCACTATTTGAGATATGATTTACGATGTTGTTTAACTTGGTTGTAGATTTTAGAAATAAGCTATATGGCTATGTCTTAAAGCTAGAGGAGTACTTTAAAGATGATGTGGTTGGTAGTAGCAAATTCGGTAGGATCTAGTGAGTTACGAGAAAAAGAATGACAAACGGTATAATGGTAGAATTTTAGGTCAAAAATTTCAATAGTTTAGACATAAAGTTTTCAACAGTTCGTATCAAGGATTTAAAGTAAAACTAAATGAAAATATGCTGATAAGAAAAAGCTTATGCCATCGTAAAATTCATAGGAGAATATGGCAGTAATAAATATAGCAAGATCAAAAAAATACAAGAAGATACTACAACAAATTTTACATCTAAAGTTCAGCGATTTGTATCAATAATTTTTATGCAGTTCCCAAAGGAAATCCTCTGATGAGAAACACTAAAGCCATCATAAAGATACGTAGAATATATGGCAGTAACATAATGACAGTAAGATCAAAGATAACGTAATAGTATGTGGTTAAAATTTGCAGTATAACTTTCATCGTAAGATGGTAACTTTGCGATGACAAGTTTATGCAGTGTAATAGGGTAACACTTTTTGGGTTTTGGATTTAGGATAACTAAATTACAGTAGTAGTAAGGTAGATTACCACAACTTGATGCAATTCTTATGGGGATCATAGGGGTGATATGTGGTAGTAGTGATGACGGTGGAGTTGATGACGATCTTAGTAATTGTGGAAATTGCTTGGGCAGCTGGATGAAGATGATAAGCGATTGTGGAAGGGCAGTGATATACTAAGGAATGCTGCTCTAATACCAAGTGTTAGAACCCTTGTGGATTTTTAGCTTGGGGTTGATCTTTATAGGGGATCGGCCCTCCTGGAACACTATATGAGTTCCCTCCTCTAAGGTATTCAGCACAAAGCTGAACAAAAAATTGATCTATTTATGAGAAATAAGTGGTGGCTACAAGTGTTTATATAGGGTCTCAAAACCCTAACTCCTAATATGACTCCTACTTCTAATATGCTTCATCTCCTATCCAACTCCTAACACTTTGCCAACTTTTACTACTAGTGTGGCCGGTGGATATAGAGGACTCATACTCTAATTAAACTCCTCTTTAACCCTAGCTGATCTCTTTAATTAAAGGGAGTATCAACTAGTTTAGGGTTTATATGACTCATGACTCCTGTGACTCCAAAAATTTAGGACCCGACTCAACTAGGATCATAACAAGCTTAGAAGAGATGGCAAGAACCATGTTAAACGAACATAGCCTACCCAAATATTTTTGGTCCAAAGTCGTTAACACGACATACTATGTCATGAATAAGGTTCTTGTAATACCATTATTTCCAAAACTCTTTATGAATTATAAAATAATAAAAATCTAATATTTTATATTTTAAGGTTTTTGGTCGTAAATATTTTATTTTGAATGAAAAAGATGTCTTATGAAAGTTTGACACAAAATTCAATGAGGCATATGTCTTAGTTATTCCTCAATTTTAAAAGCTTATTATGTTTTTAATAAAATAACTCTATTGAGACATCCATCTATATTATTTTTAATGAGATTATCGAATTAAAAAAATTTGATTTTGATGATGATTTTGATTTTGGTACTTTAAATTTGAATAAAAATTCTCCTCTCCAAAATAACTTGGATGCATCTACTTCTGAGGAATCCTTACCCAAGGAACCAATATATGTAGATGCTCATCCTAAGGAGTTAATAATTAGAGATACAACAAAAGGTGTTCAAACTCGTTTATCATTTAAAAAATTTTATGCTAATGCCACATATTTGCTCTAGCTTTAGGAGAGGAAGAAGTCTGTTTGTTTGCAAGGAGAGTATTTATGTGTTAGTGATGAGAATGAATCAGCAAGAGAAGGATCCGTTCTTGGGGGGTATCCAGTTCTAGTGTTGTAGAAAGTTTCAAGTCCGTTTCCATATCAAATTGAACCAAAATGCATTAACGAAGCCCTAAAAGATGATTCATGGGTTATTATAATGCAGGAGAAGTTAAATCAATTTGAGAGAAATAAGGAATAGAAAATTGTTACTACACCTAATGACCATTTAGTAATTGGTACTAAATGGGTCTTTAGAAACAAGCAAGATGAACTTGGTATCGTAGTTCGAAACAAGGCTAGATTATGGTCAAAGGTTTAAACTAAGAAAAGTATATCGATTATAAAGAAACCTTCACTCCTATAGTAAGATTAGAAGCCATAAGGATGCTCCTTGCTTATGCTTCTTTTAAAAATTTTAAATTATTTCAAATGGATATCAAAAGTAATTTTCTTAATAGTTTCATTTCAGAAGAAGTTTATATTGAACAACCACCCGAATTTGAAAATGATCCTTTTCTAAAGTATGTTTTCAAATTATCTAAGACTCTTTATGGATTAAAGCAAGCCCCCAGGGCTTGGTTTGAGAGACTTAGCTCCTTTCTTATTCAAAATAATTTTTTGAAAGGCAAGATCGATACCACATTATTTATTAATTATTTTAAAAATAGGTTTTTTATTATTTAAATTTATGTTGATGATATTATTTTTTCTACTAATGAATCCTTATGTGATCTTTCGCCAAAAGTATGTGCTAAGAACTTGAAATGAGCTTAATAGGCAAATTAACGTTTTTCTTAAGATTATAAATCAAGCAATTGAATGATGATATTTTTATAGGTTAAACTAAGTATACTTTGGATTTATTAAAATGATTTAATATAGATAATGCTAAAGCTATAAACACACCTATGAGCACCTCTGCAAAGTTGGATTTGGACAATGAAATTGAAGACTTTGATCAAAAAACTTATAGAGGAATGGTAGGTAGTTTGCTATATCTAACTACAACAAGACTAGATATTATATTTAGTATTACTCTTTGTACAAGATTTCAGTTCGATCCTAAATAATCTCATTCATTATAAAGTAGTTAAAAAGATATTTAGATACTTATTTCAAATTTAGAATTATGGTATCTAAAATCTAAAATTTTTGATTTAATTACTTATGCTGATACCAATTTTGGAGGATGTAGGATTGATAGAAAAAGTACCTCCTGAACCTATCAATTTCTAGGTCATGCACTAGTTTTTTGGTTTTCAAGAAGCAAAATATTAGAACTCTAGGGTTCTACAGTGGAGGAAGAGGGTAGAAAAGGGAATAATCGATCCCTTCGAGGGGATCGGGCCTCCTAGATCACTTCGAGGGGATGTACCTCCTAAGATTTTGACTATTAGCTAAAATTAATAATTCTTCATTTATTGATTTTTATAAAAAATTTATAGTCTTATTTATAGGGCTCTCTGCCAAGAGTCCCATTCAACTTTGAGTCTTAACTAACTGACAAACTCCAAATTGAAAATAATAATTGACTCAATCTCAACCGAAGATAAAAACCAACTCTAACTACTCATAATTGACTTGATGAGGTTTACCTAATCCATAACTAACTTTAACTAATATGAATCAACCTAAATAGATGGACCTAACTTAGCTATGGTCCTAACAGACTCGCCCTCTTCAAATCAGCCTTGTCCTCAAGGCTGAGCAACATTGAACTTCGAGAGCACTTCAGTTCAGGATATTTACCATGCATCACAACCCTTTGATCAATCAAATAGGGTCTCAACTTGGTGTAAGCAATGGGTCAAACTTCTAATGTAGTAATTATTGTAGTCTTTTAAGGACTCTTTTTTATCTAATAGCTAGTGGTCATACCATGTCTTCTTTTGAGGATCACCATTTCGAAGTCTTCCTGTGGCATCAAAAGGAAATCTACAGATAATTATTTACTATGTATAATTAGCTTTACCTTTGAGAACATGTTATCACAAATTAGGATTCTCCCATTAGCAATCTTGTCTTCGAATTTGGCATAACTTTTGTGATCAGACTCTACATTGTCAACTTTTGATTCCTCTTTAACTGGTTCAATCATCATAAGTTTGTCATAGCCTTCATGATCAGACTTCACATTGTCAGTTTTTTATTTTTTTTTAGTTGGCTTGATCGTTAGAAGCTGCTCTTGTTTGCGATTATCTATGTTGACCACTTTAAAATCCTTTTTTATTGATCTTTCCTATTTATTGAAGCTTCTGTTTCAATGAATGTCTATATTGATTTTTTCTTCATACATGCTGGTGAATGATATGGCTGCTATCATGGTGCGTGGAGAGCGAGCTTTAACTTTGCACTGAATCTCAGGATTAAGTCCATCAATAAATTTTCTCACTAATTGTATCTCGGACCAATCTCGGGTTTGGTTCGACAAGCGCTTAAATCTGCTCTGGTACTCCTGTATTATGGAAGTTTGACATATTTTGACGAGTTGTCTATTAATGTTCTTGTACTTCGATGGTCCGAAGTGAATTAGGATCTCTCTTGAATTGTCCCCACGAAGGGAGTCTATGATATATTTGGTACAAATCATACTATTGGATTGCATCACCTTTGAGTTGAGTGGAAGCTATCTCCACCATAGATTCCTCTGGAGTCCTACGAAAATGAAAAAACTTTTCAACATATGAGATCCAATCGATTGGGTCTTCATATTCCCATCTAGGAAACTCTTTGTCTTGCCCTTGATCATATTTTTTAGATTTATTCCCTTTGAGATTGAAGCTTTCATCATGATAAGATTTGTTAGGATTCTCCAATAAACTTCTTTTAAATTCATTAAAAAGTTCTTGTAGTTTATTCTCTATGCGGGCTTCGAATGCTTCAAATTTTACATCCATCGATGTTTGCTGCTATGACACTGGTGGTCAAAAGGCAGCAATGGCGATGCGGCTGCATGGCAATGGTGGAGGAGTAGGTTTTCACAAATCAAGGGTGGTAGCAGCGGCGATGTAGCAAAGCGATGGTCCTGGCTGATGTGGGAGAAGATGCTGGAGCAGGGAAGAGGCAAGGGAAAAAGGGGGTAGTGGCGGCAGTCTCTATATCAAGTGCAGGCGCAAAGGTGGGGAGGAGAGCCCTCCAAGAAACAAAGGAGGCAACGACCATGTGGCAGCAACTGCGTGTCAGTGACGGGACTACGATGAGGGTTGCGGCCACCATCTCTATATCGTGTGTAGGCGTCAAGGTGGGGAGGAGAAACCTCTGAGAAACAGAGAAGGCAACGACCACATAGTAGCGGCTGCATGGCAGCAATGGGGGCTGCAACCGAGGGACAATGATAGCTGGCGTCGGTGGAGAGGAGGGGAGGAATATAGATGGTCGGCGGAAGTGGCAGGAAGGGCAGCAATCACGTCAGTGTTTTAGGGCGACTGTTGCGACAGGGGAGGAAGAAGGGGCGAGGGTACCTCGGTGGCAGAGGAGGGCACGATCGAGGAAGAGGTTGCAACGATAGAGGAAGCAAGGTGTGGGCACTGTAGAGGGGGGTGGCTGTGGTTGCGAGAGAAGATGACAACAGTTTGCCGGCAGCGATGAAGAAGAGGAAATCAAGGCTGCAGCAGAGGAGGGCTTGACTACAGTGAAGAAGGGTTTAGCTGTGACAGAAGCGGTTGGGAAGAGAAGGAAGCAACGGTTAGCGGCGGCTAGTGACCAGAGCTGGCAAGTATGACCGGCGATTGGCTGCAGATGGACTACGTCAATAAAAAACAGAGGAAGAGGGCTGGGTGGTTGTTGTAGAGGGAATGACAGGGCTGGCTGTGCACTGCCGAGGACTGGCCTGTTAGGATCAATTGGCACTGAGAAGGGGGGGGTGTCTCCCCTGTGCCATCCTAGCAAACTTTTGATACCCTCAGCGAGCTCTCGACGCACTCCTAGCGAGTTCCCAACCGCATCGACCCGATGCATGGACTTGATCTTGGGCAATCCTGATTATAATAATCATTTTATCGTAATTAATCCTGCATCAATCGATTTTTAACAATCCATGTTAGATCAGTAACCCATCAATTGATTTCATCATCAAAATTTGAGATTCAACAATCTCCCCCTTTTTGATGATGACAATCAATTGATAATAGGAGCTAATCCTAACTCCCCCTAATCCATACCACTTAAATTTAAGAGAAACACAACTCTTAAATTCAAGCAATCAACATTCTATGCAAATTTTAACATAAATTTGCATTAAATCATCAATTCATGAGTAAAAAGAAATTAAGCATCTGTATCCAAGATGTCCAACTTATATCTTTATTCAAGATATCCATATATTTCAACAAGATCATATCATCAATGTATTTATCATATGTCATCAATATATATTTCTCCCATTTTATTATTAACAAAAAGGTGAAATATAGCTAATAATTTCAAAGCACTGGATAACATTACTCCCCCTTGGTATATGCATTATAAAATTTTCTTCCCCTTTAATAAGAAGAGAAATAATAGAAGTGTTGTTGAATCATTTCATCATAGAGAAGAGCTATTAATAAATTTTAAAAGTAATACTAAGATGAGCTTAAAAGTTCAAGAGATTTAAAGATTACTTATGTATTTCAAATATAGTAAAAGTCATATCTTTATGTCAAAAATTATCTGTTGTAAATTTCAAATGTGGCACATCTTCATGCAATTTTTTTCTCCCTTTTTTTGAAAACAATAAGATAAAATTATTGAGAAAGTTTTCAAAGAAAAATGTTATCATAAAAAGGTTTCATTTCATAAAATTTATATTAGTAATTTATATATGTTCATAATTTAACATTTCTAGGTCTCAACCTCAATCTTGTATATATAAAATTTCGAATATGAGTTAGCAAATAAATCTAAACAGTAACAAATCATTATATTTATGTCGTTTTTCGAAATCATCATTACATGCATGAACATCATATATGATTTCATATCATTATACATTCTCCCTCTTTATCATCGACAAAAGGAGAAGTATAATTAGCAGGTTTTTGATATATGGAAGCTTAGCAATTTAACAAATTTTTCATTACTTTAGAACATGCAAGCTAGTTAATTCATTATTCTCTTTTGAGAAGTGCAAGATAGCAAATATTTGCTTCCTTTGTATTGTTCAAGCTAGCAATTTTAGAAGCTAACAAGTTTTGCTCTCCCTTTTTCATTGTCAAAAAGAAGGGATAGTTAGAATAGTGCAAAATTTTTCCCATTACATCATTTTTCAAGAAATAAATTAAGAAATATATCAATCATTAAATGAAATATATCAAAAAATTTAATATGGTGATAAGGTATTCAATTTATGAAAATAAATGAATATCAGGAGACAAGTCATAGGAGAAACAAATAAAATCTATTGATTTATCCATAAGAAATCTTAAGTTGTCAAGTTTATGATTTGTATAAAAATCTCATTTTAAATAATATGAAGATATATAATAAAAGATTTTGATTCATAAAAGATTTCTAGTTATAATTCTAAAAAATTAAAATCACGATATAGATAAATCACTCATTCAATTTCAAAATCATCAAAATCACTTTTAAGAGATTCAACATATAATTAATAGACTTATTAGTCTTTTAAAATGCTAGTGATTTCTTTTCTCCAGCAAGAAGGTAGAATAAAGGTAGAGAAATGAAACATATCATATCAAAAAATACTCAATTTTAAAGATGTAAATTTTATAGATGTGGATTTTTGAGATTAAGCTCAAAACTTCAAGATATTCAAGGAGATTCAAAAGTTTAAAAGCTACTCATGCATTTAAAATTATTTCACATAATTTCATGTATAGTAAAAAAATTATCTATTATAAATTTTGATAAAAAGCATCAAGAATTTCATAAGAAGACATGACAGTAGATCAAGCTCAAATTGTAAATCAGGTATTTTATATGTATTTAGAAAAATTCTAAATTTTTTCTAAGCAAATTGTTTCTCATTCAAGGTTTTCATATCCAATTTACTTCTAATTGTATTAATAATTTTATCTCTCCCTTTTTGTTATTGTCAAGAAATAAATATAATAACATAATTTCTTTTTAGCATTCATATTCAAATTACGCCAAAAAGTACAAGGAGATCATGTTATTAAAGATAAAATCAAATTTTTGAATATCAAGAGACAGGATTTCATTTAATAAGTTTATTTCCTCCTTTTTTTGTGAATAATAAAAATAAGTCTTAGGGAATAATCTCAATTCATCCCAGATAAATCTTTTTAATAAAAAAGAATGATCTTGATAATAATTTTAATTAATATTATTGAGATCATAAATCATCTTTTTATTAAAAAGAGATAATTATAGAGATCAATAATGTAATTCTCATAACCCTAAAGTCAATTCAATAAATTAAGGGAATATTCATGCTAATACAAATCTCTTTCAATTTTCAACTTATCACAAATTTAAGAAATACTAATTTTGGTGATAAGTTATGTCATTCATGAGTTTTAAAATAAATCATGTCAAGATAAATATTGATATCAAAATACATTCATGAATATTAAAGACATGGTTTAATTTAATAAATCTCTTCTTAGATGATAAGATAGAAGATTTTCAAGTATTATTTTCTAAATTTTCCAAAATCATGATAATAATTTATTCAAGTTCAAATCATCAATTCATCAAAATCACTTTCATAGTTCAAGAGAGTCATAAAAATAATATAATCGATTCATTAATCTTTTTTTAAATAAAATCATTTGAAAACTTATCCAAAATCATCATTAAAATTCACTTTTAGAAAAATTCAATGAAAACATTATAGATATTTTTTAATAGCTAAAATTCTCTAATCCATTTTTGTAGTTTAAGAGATTCAAAAATAATTGTATTAAGGATTAATAGAATAAAAATTATTTTAAGAATAATTATCTTTTTTAAAAATTTTATTTTAAGAATACAATGTCATTTAAAGTCAAAAACACAATTTCATCAACATCATTGCAATAAAATATATTGAAATGAAAACTTTGATTTATTTCAATTCTAATGATTTTTGGACTTAGTGTAGTGAGTTAGCATGCTCATTTCATTCTCATTAAATATATTTTAATTTATAAAAATACTAGACAATGAAGCATGATTTTTCTCTCCCTTTTCTATATTGTTCTATGCTAAAATTATATCATTCAACATAATAATTCAATCATAGCATTTCAATTCAATTATTCCATAGACTTTGTTAATATTTGAACCATTTAACAATAGTCTTTATATTTAAACAAGTCAATGATTTTAGCATTCACTCAAAATATATTTTTCAATAACTAAGGTTCTTTGGTTTTAATCCATTTTCATACTTGTATACTCTAGCTATTAATCATCAATATTAATTATATAATGATGAACCATTAAAAGATTCATTATCAATAATTTTCTTATTACTACTTAGGCTAGTAAGTTTGAAGGAACGTTAGATCTCAAGTGATTTGAGCATCTACTTTCAAAATATTTTTATTACTCATAGCCTTGTTACGAAATAACTTTATATTATGAGAGGTTTTGATTTAGATACCCATTTAATATTGGGTACTTTATGACATGTTCTTCCCATTTTCTCTAATGCATAAGATTGTTTATGGTTCTTTTAGGAACCCAAACTAACTTGTCAAGACTATAGTTTTTGAATGGATATTTGTAAGTCATATGTTGTAATATACCACAAAAATTATACTTAATTTTCAGTGGCACATTTAAGATTGGTCCTTTAACAAAAATAGTTGGCTTTTGTTGGTATTTAACAAAAATAGTTGGCTTTTGTTGGATATTGCTCACAAAGCCTATTCCATTTCTTCTATTAATATGATCCTTATTGGCAAGGATCATATTCAAGAATTTATTATCAATTTTAAAATTTCCTAACATTGTATTAAACATGATATTTTCTTCTTTAATGTTGTCTAGCATTTCACATTTAAGACTAGGATTATGTGATGCTAATAACTTATGCATTTCATCAACTTTACTAACTAACAAATCATGTTCATGTTTAAGCAACTTAAAAGATTTACTAGGTTTTTTAAATTCAACAAACAAATCATGAAGCATATTTAATAATTCCAAAAAAGAATTACTTAATGAATCACTAACCTCATTGTCGATGGCCATAAGAGTAAGGTTCTCCACTTTTTGGTTATGCATTTGATCTTTGGAGCTCCTCGGCTTCTTACGTTTATAGCAAGAGGTTTTGTTCATCTTTACATTATTTTTAAGGTTCAAATTCATTAATTTTTTTGGTTCATTTATTAAAAGTTCAAGATCCTCATCACTCTAGATTTTACTCGAGGAGTCATATGTTTTTTTCGATTCACATTCCTTTTGGTTCTTACGAAGGTATTCTTTTTATTTATTTTTAGAAGTATTTTTATTTAATGATTTATTTATATTAAGTGTGCTTTTATATGTTATCTCTAATACATGCCATATATCAAAAGCCGAATCAAAATAAGAAACCCGATCAAATTCATTTTTATCTGGTACTTTCGGTGGTTTACCTGCCCAGGCCGGCGGGTGAACCGCCCATACCCAGATTTTCCAAGTTTGGGGCCTATAAATATTTCAAGTTTTCTTACATTCTATATAATAATTTTTGGGGATTATATTCTGAGAAAATATTGTGTGAGAACTGTAAAAAAAGGGGGTAAGGAGTGATCAAAGAGTATATAATCTTATCTCCCTTGTAAGCAAAGTGTAAGGGTTTAGTCTCACCTAAAGAAGATCGATAGTAGACGCCAGTGTGCCCTAAGAAGGAGGACTCAGCTCAAGTGACTTTATTACAGATTAAAAATATTGGATGAATATATTAAAGATCCATCTAGAAGTACAAAATATCATCGAGGAGATTATATAAATTATAAAATTTCCTTAATTTTATATATATATATATATATATATATATATATATATATATATATATATATGTTCTTATATTTGAGACCTACATAAAGAGGCAAAAAGATTGTAATTTAAATCATTAGAAAATAGATCATTAAATTAAGTTCTTTTCTTATATTATGTGTCAGTAGTATTAGTCATTTTATTTTATTTTTATCATTAGGCTTACGTACTTTTATTTTTCTAATTTTTTATAAAAAATCATTTAATTAATCTTTTATTTGAATAAATTTAATTAGTTAATATATATTCTTCATAGGATGTCACTTGATAATATCTGTATAGCGAGAAGACAAGAAAGTAAATAATCCAATAGTATATTTATAACCCAATAGTATCAATTCATCATGCAGCACACACATGTATATTTATGAAAATAAAAATATTATCGATCCAACACCATCACAAGTTTGATGCACTACTAGCTAGCTGACCATTTCATACAAAACAACTTTCAAGACTTCATCTATGGAGATATGAAAACAACATATGAAACCTTCTTCTAGCATGACTTTGGTTACTATCGTGCTTCTACTCTCCATCGCTTGCATCCACTGTAGGTACTAATTCGGCTTCTTCATCAGCCTCCGATATGGTAGGCAAGTTTGTCATCATCTTTTTTGGGGGATTTGTATTCGAATCAGATGTCCCCCTTTCGGTCACCTCCATATTTACCTTAGATTGGTCTAAATATGAATCAATCTTATCGCATATCTCTATTTCGCCTTGGGTCTCTTCCATCTTTGTCTCAGATTGGTCTAAATGTGAATCAACAATCTTGTCGCTTTTCTCTATTTCACTTTGGGTCTCCTCCATCTTTGCCTCGGATTGGTCTAAATGTGAATTAATAATCTTGTCGCTTTTCTCTCTTTCGATTTGGGTCTCCTCCATCTTTGCCTCGGATTGGTCTAAATGTGAATCATCCTTGTCACATATCTTTGTTTCGCTTTGGATCACCTCCATCTTTGCCTCGGATTGATCTAACTGCGGATCAACATCCTCGTGTATCCCCATTTCGCCTTGGGTCACCTCCATCTTTGTCTCGGATTGATCTAACTGCGAATCGACCTTGTCGGGTATCCCCATTTTGCCTTGGGTTGAAAACAATGGTATAAATTTATCATCATCATCATCATCATCATCATCCTGTAAGTCATCACATGTTTAATATTACTAAAAAAACAACAAAAAAAAAGTATGTATAGCTCTTGCCCACAGTTCTTACCGGCAGGTATAGTTCCGACCGCGGTTGTAACCGTTGGCACATATAAGTAAAAAACCGATGTTGTTGTTGTTGTTGTAGTAGAGACGTAAATATAACAAATCAAACTTTTTTTCTTCTAATAAGGCCTACCTTATTATTTTGCTCTTCCTCTTCATCATCACTGTACGGTGAAGCCACGCTGGGCACTAATTCCGGGAGTTCAGTGGAGGGAAAAGGAGGCTCCGGAATGGTAGGCCATTTTGGCTTCGTCTCTTTACGGGGGGATGGACATGAATTAGATGTAAACCCGTCATTCATCTCCGACCTCGTCTCGATTGGGGGTAAGTACGAAAACACATTATCGTCTGTCCCTGTTTCGCTGGGGGTTGGAAAGGGATACGGCGGCACAGACTTCCGATCCTCCTCCTCCTCCTCCTGCAAGTCATCATATAAATCAGAGTCGCATGTATGTGTATGTATGCGTGAGCAGAGTTGGGAGTTGGAATTGAAGTACCTGCGGGCGAGGTGCACCAGTCGTGGGCCTGCTCAAGATTTCAATGATCTTCTTGCCGTCGGCGTGGTAGGCGTGCCAAATGTTTGGGATGTGGTCTACGCGCTTTCTCTGGTCTTCTTGGATTGCGTAGAGGAAGAAATTGTTGCACTCCGATAAGTAGAGCTTGTGCAGGGACGTCAGATGTTCGATGCCTTTGGGAAGCAGCATCAACTCCGACAGGCCTTCCATTTGAAGCACACGAAGGCTCTTCATGCACCCTTTCTCTATCACCATCCTGTTGACATGTGGTAAATGAAGCAGATGAAGCTCTTGCAGATTTGGGAACCAGCCTTCCATGAAGCGTAATTGCACGCCGTGGTATGCCCGCCGTAGGAAAAGCACCGAAAGGTTGTGGAGGTGGCAGAGTGCCGGTAGTGGATCTTCTTTCAGTCCGCTCCACCCCAAGCACAACTCCCGAAGCCTTTCTCCCAGGGAACGGAAGGAGGGCGGCAGCAATAGGGAGTCATGGGCGTTCAGGCCACCGCCTACCACCACGACCACCCCATCCTCTCTTCCCCTCCGCATGCGCGCACCGCGTTGCTCCTGAACCACCACCGCCGGTCCCACCACCGCCGGTCCCACCACCGTTCCCTGGACATGGAGCTTCTGCAGGTTTTGGAAGCAGTGGCCGAAGTCTTGCAACTGAAGCACCTCCTTCTCGTCGTACGCCGTGATGCTCAACTTATAGAGGGAAGTCATGTGCGACACTGAGGCGCTCAGTTGCGGGCAGTGCACCCCTTTGACTTTGGATACGATGAGCACCTTGAGTTGGGTCAAGTAGCCGAGTTGCCTCATCGACGACTCCTCGTCGGCGGCGATGTCCAGGTGTTGTAAACTCGTAAGGTTCTGCAGGCCTAAGCCGCCTGGGGCCTTGACATGGCTGATGAATTCGAAAGATCGACGGCTTCTGTCGTTCAACCTGAGAGCCAGCAGGTATCGCAGCTTCTTCAACTGGCTTATCCCCTTGGGCAGCTTCTCTATTTTAGTGTAGCGGACATCCAAGGTCTGGAGATTGCGGAGCCTTCGGATGGAGTCGGGAAGCCGTCTAACCTTCGTCTTCCTTAGCCCCAGATAATGCAGGTTGATTAGGTCCATGAACACATCAGGAACCCTGTCCATGTCTGCACTTTCCAGATCTACAACCCTCAGGTATCTCGCATTCCGTGACACGGTCTTCAGCAAGGTGGTCAAGGACGAGTCATGCTTGAACACGAGCAAGGAGCGGATGCGAGAGAAATCCATGTGGAACAAGGCGCTGTTGGCGGCGTAGTCATGCACCGACAACCGACGGGCCTCACACCCCAACCCTCCCGACGATTCCGACTCCTTCCACACCATGCTAAAGTTTTCTTTCCGGGCTGTGGGCAGAGTCAATTCTCGCATCAATCCGTGCATCCCACATCTCCTCACCCTCCCGAAGCTGTTCCTCTGCGCAACGTGAAGCATGGACCGATGGACGAGTTCCTCCAGGAATTCCTCCGCCACTTCCTCCACCGTCTGTGTTTCCCTGTCCTGGACGAAACTTTCGGCGATCCAAAGCCTTATCAACTTCTTCCTCTTGATCTTGTGGTCGGGGAACACGCTGCAGTACAAGAAGCAGTTCTTAAGATAACTCGGTAGGTCGTCGTAGCTCAGATTCAGAACATGCTTCAGGTTGTCCAAGCTTGGATTATTAGCGAACTCCCAGCTGAGCTTTTTATAGACGCGTTGCCACTCCGCCTGGGTCGTCCCTTTCAGCGACATGAGTCTGGCTACGGCCACGATGGCCAGCGGCAGGCCTTGGCACTTCCTCACAATGTTTCTCCCCACTGATTCCAGGTGTTTGGGGCAACGCCTGTCACCGGCGTGCCAAAATGCCTCTCGACAGAAGAGACCGAACGCTTGGTTTTCATCTTCAATTTTCCGAAGCTTCAACCGGTGCCTCTCTTCTGATATCGAAGCAATCTCATTTAGCCGTGTCGTGATCACTATTCTGCTTCCGCGATTGTTATCGGGAAGAGCACGTTGCACATACGAAGACAGCTCTCCGCTCCACACATCATCGAGAATCAACAAGTACCTCTTCTCCTGTAGAATGCTGCACACCTCCTCCTGTACACGATTAAGATCCGACGACGGCCCGTAACTATCGTGCTCCGATTGATCTGCGTCCAGTAGTTCCCTCAGAATTCTTCTCATTGCATGCTCGATTCGACAAGACTTGGAAACGGTGACCCAGACTTTGCAGTCGAAGCGATTCTCGATCTCCTGGTTCCCGTAAACTTTGTCAACCATGGTGGTCTTACCGACACCTCCCATGCCCCAGACCGATATCACCGCGCGTGTAGCCGACGTTTCATCTGTTAGCAGCTTAAACAAAATTTTCCTTTGTTCTCCGTAAATATTGTCGTCTTCTTCGTTGACGGGGTATGATCTCGACGAATTGATCACTCTTCCAACACGGCCGTTTGCGTTTTCGCCTTCACCATTATCATCATCGGATTCATTCTTCTTGATGTCATAGCGCTCCTTCATAGCTTCGAGATGGGACAGGCCAGCTTCTATAACCTTCAGCCGATCGGCTATGAGATGCCAGGCACTACTCTTTTTGTGACTCCTCGCAGCTTGACGAAGGAAGGATCTGAGTCCACCCTGTGACCGCTCCACGGTAATATGCAAGTACTCGTCGATCACGTCTTCCATGGAATCTGCAATCTCCCTCGCTCGTTTAAGCCAAGGCTCTATGGTGGTGTTATACTTCTGCATGTCCACGGCGCTAAGAAATATTTGCATATGCTCGAACTCGCTCCTGATCCGTCTAATTGTCTCCTTGACTTCTGTCTTCAGTGATTCTTCGGCTCCTAAATTGAAGCCCATAGCTGCCTGTAGAGCTTCCCCCGCCATGGCCACCGCAATCTTCTCAGCAACAAGAATGAGAAAGGACTCCATGTTGGCTTCTTCTGTCCACAGAGTCCTCCTGTAGTCAAAATTAGTCAAACAGAAAAATGATTTAAGACCGTTTAGAAAGAATCTCGATTGACGCCATCCATTTCTGTTATGGATGACTCTTTTCTTACACGCAATATTAAATTTCTAATGTTGGTGTTGATCGATATAATCTCATTCGTTTCTGCTATGGAACCAAGTTTAATTATCCTTATTACCTCTTTCCAACGTAATAAGATGCAAGTTTAAAATAATTTGAGATTACGTAATCATCATAATTAGAATAAAATTTTGAATATGCAAAATATAATATATTTTTTTAAAATTTAAAAATATTAAATAATGTTGTTACCAAATAGTACAATGTAAAACAATATATATATATATATATATACATATCGAAATTATAATTATTAAAATATATTAAAAGTATAAATATAGAACCACTACAAAAATAAACAGCATAGACTTGTACGGATGCATTTGGAAATACACTTGAGAAATATGCATTAATGCATATTTCAAATATAAATTAATATTTAAAAAAAATAGCACAGCCACTCAGATCCTTTTCTCCGGCTAGAGTAAACTAATATTGATAGAACCCGATATAAGAATAAAATTAATAACAACCCGATATTTCCTACTAAAGAAGAAAAGGAAGATTAAAAGCAAAATAGTTACAAGCATAGGGTTCCTACTGAAGAAAAAGGGCAAGACGCAGTTCTATAGATTAAAAATGGAGGAAGAAATGGGAGAGGAAGGATCTCCGATGAAGTCGACCCCTTCAGCACCAGAGATGCACTATTCTCAGGGAAAGTTACAAGATAAATGGAAAGGTTCCAAGCTAAAAAAAAGAAAAAAATGGAGTAACGAGATCCAGATGTGGATCAACGAGTTTGACGCATCAAACTGAGTATAAAATAAACAAGCCTAAACTAATTACTGCACAAATCAATCAGCATAAGATTCATTAACTAAAACAGTGGGTAGCTCAGCCCATTGATTATATTGATGAAGTGAGAAATCCGCATGTCACCCGTCTGGAATGAGAGAGAGAGAGAGAGAGAGAGAGAACAGTACCTGAGAGGAAATGTGCCTCTCGCTCGCTCCGAGAGAGAGAGAGAGAGAGAGAGAACAGTGCTTGAGAGGAAATGTGCCTCTCGCTAGCTCCGATTAACCAGGTGACTGTACCTCATCGATCCTGGCTTTCTTATATAAGGAGGCACTGCCTTTTGTGAAGCATAAATATTATTTGGTCAAACGAAAGCTATGGAATATTTTATAATATCCTTTTGTTGACTTAGTCAATGAATTCAAGCTTTATTGACATCGGCATCTGTCCCCAAGTCACAAAATATTAATACTCTGTACTGTTTTGGTTTCTGAATCGACCAATACAAGCCATGGATCTCAGCATCAATCTGTAGTGTTCGGCAGTGGTCTCCGACAAATAATAGATGCAAGCCATGTGATTGATGGACTCGCGAGAGCGCGCTTTGCGGATCCATCGCCATTGCCAAACAAAACACGCTCTCCTGTGTGGAATAGAATAAATATTCGAACCATTTTAAATGCACAAAAATATTTTGTTAACACCGTATTCATATGTAAATTTATCATACAAATGATATGGCTGTTTGAAGTCCGATCGGAAGAGTAACAATGACATAAAATCATTTGGCAAAGTTTCTGTTAAAGGTTTTGGATAAGAAACTGATCGAAATATTTATGCACTTTCAACATATATAAAATCTTTTCAAGTATATAAATAATATATTTATCCCTTTAAATTATATGTACACACGAACAGTCTACGATTCTTCATATATGTTTATAAGTCTGCCCAATAAATTTGAATAATAAATAGTCTACAATTGATAGAAACGATGCAGCACTGTGTCACCTCGGCATTTCTCTGTTTCAGGCATCTTTCTCATCAGGAATAGAAACAATCTTCTGGCTTTTGTATAATTTCGGCAATATAATGCATTCTTTCCTTCGCTTGCCGTATATCTACAGCATGTCTCATCAGATTCATAGAATTCTAGAGTAGTAAAACAATGGTTAAGCAAGTCAAATATTTCATCAAGTAGTAAACAGGATGGAGATGGAATCCATGCATTTGTTCGAGAACAAGGTGTCAGAGTCACACTTGCTATTTCTTTACTTGTACAAATTAAACGCGGAGCACCATAAGCTTGTACTGGTTAACACTTCTTTGAGTTCCCGAGTTACCAAGCTAGAGTTTAGAACCATATCAAATGAAGCATTTCGGATGAGATGCCAAAAGCCAAGGATGAATTGCCGGGGAACCACCATGAGACACAGCGAGATACAATCTCGTCACTCTCGGTTCAGTTGGCTCCCCAAGTTTTACCGCATGGGTGGGACTTGGAGCTCAGAATTACTACCCATCATGCTGCTGCCACCTTGATTGCTTGTTCCGATGCTTGAATGGAGATTAGCCAAGGGGAAGCCCAAGCGATCTCGTTGTGCTAACATGCTTCTGTTTGTAGAGACAATTCCAGCGTCAGAGTCGATCAAAGTGGCAGCCGAACCAATGGGGCGGAGGTCTGATGAACTGGCAAGTTGCTGACGGCCTGACATGGCAGAAGGCTGCGTCTGCTGCTGCTGCTGGAGCTGCTTTGTGTTGAGGAATCGTCCACCGGATCCCCTTGCCCTCTTCATTGCATGGAGATGGCGAGACTCATGAAGATATGGCTGAAAAGATACAGGCATAAGCACCTGCAAAATTCTGCTTTCGAACTGTTCCTATTGATAGCCTTTTACCAAAAGGACAAGGATTGACAAAAGATAACGACTTATGTCCTTACAGAAGCGTATACCTTTCTATTTTTGATGAGTTTGTTTTGAGCCTCCAACTTTGCACGCAGCTGCCTCCTTCGAAGTATTGCATTATATTGTTTTGCGTTGACATAAATAGGTTCTTCCGCTGCAGGTTGAAGTGGCAGTGGAACTCGAGCAGGGGATGATGCTATTCCCGCCATTTGCGGTTGAATCTGCAGGTACAGTAGCACCATGCAATATGAAGAAAATAAAGACAGCAAATCAATGAAAATTTATCTTTTACGCTACAGATCGACACTAGTAATGTGCATAAGGGATTATAGATAAAGCCTACGATGTTGTATTTCCTAATTGTTAGTCGCAATTATATCATATGCACTTGCTGATCTAAATTCTTCCTATGTTTCCCATTGGCTAATGTGCAAAATCAAGATTGGACTTGCTGATTGATAGCAAACGAATGAAAATTAAGACTGCTGCTACATAGACACAAAAGCTACCCGACTGATGTGCAAAAGTTTGTCAATTGTTGATATGTTCTTCCTATGTTTTTTCTCTCCATCAAAGTCTAAAAACTCCCACCAAAAGTATTGAAACCAAAAAAACACTACTCCATAGACCAGAATGAAAGTGAAACCTTTAATGCATATACCAACAGATCGGAACCATGGTATAGTCCAGCCCTACTTGAAAATGGTGGAGCAACCACATGTATGTGCAATTAAAGCCAGAGACAATTAGCATGTTTGATACACTTACCACAGCATGTGGTCCGCACACGGCAAAGATACCACCATAATATGGGTCAGCATAAGGGTATGGAACAGGAGCCTGCAACAAGAAATCCAGAAGTCCTAATATCAGAAGCAAATTAGTGAAATGAATTTGATGATACAAGGTGTCTGATATAAACATATCATTTACGAGCTCCAAATACCAATATGAACTTACAAAAGACTGGCTGTAGTCCCATTTTGGAGGTGCAAGGGCAGCATCTGATGCCCCGAGAGATATAACTGGCTTCAGATGACCCTCAACTGACTTTCTGTGTGTACTATCAATACCTAACAAAAGAGAGCAACTGAGTAAGAAGGTAAGATAATGTGGAAGAGCTAGAAGCCAGTTGCATAAAGAACAGGGAACTCTGAAACCAAGATTTTATATACAGATCTTTACAAACAATTATCCAGGCATGCAAAGCAACCTAGACACAAGACAATACATTGCAAAAATTGAAGGAACTATTAACATGGCTGGCTTGAAATATTACATTGCAGCAACCTCAACTGTCCGAGAACCTCAATTTGAAGTGTGCATGGTACATTTTGTACCATTGACATTTTTCGTGCATGGTACATTTTGTACCATTGACATTGAGATCTACAAGTATGCAAAAATATCCAAGTAAAATGTTTTAGGACTTAATGATGCCCAATTTTCTACGATAAAAAGGAGAAAAAGTAGAAACGAAAATTGGTATCAAATTTTTCCTGGAACAATAAGTACCAAGCAATGTTTTCTAGTCCGACCTTGAACTAGCATGCAGACCATGGCTTTTCGTCTGGTCCAGTCCGGTTCCGGGGTCTGGTCCTCTCTCTCTCTCTCTCTCTCTCTCTCTCACCCATGCTTGCTACCGCCACCATTGCCCACCCACTGCCCCAATACTTTTTCCTCCTTTTCACCTTTTTTTGCCTTCTCCTCCTCCCCTTCTTAATCTTCTCCTTCTCTTCTTTCCCCCCTTCTCCTTGTCCTTCTCCTCCTTTCCCCCCTTCGTGATGCTGATCGGTATACCAGCATACCATGTTTAGGTGCACCAGCAAGTATCAGACCCCTACCGATCCACCTAGGGACCGGTACAGGTAAATTTCCAACACTAGGATAAATCATAATCTTATCCCATAAATTTCCAACACTTAGATAAAAAGAACAAACTGCAAAGAAATGTCAGTAATAAGGTACATGCTTCCCACATGCAGAATTTTCTCAGAAATCCTCATGTTGCATTTGAAAATTTTGACTTCACAGGAGAATTCAGCTGTTTAAATTTTACGTTTTACTCCATTTTAAACTGTATAAACAGATACATATCCAACTGGAAGAGAACATTTTTTTATAAGAAATTAAAACATTCACCAATTAAGACAATTGTTGCACTGTCTACAGATTATGATTAACTAAACCTTTCAACAAGCCCTTTGTGTAGGGCAACTATCATTTTAATTAATCTCATGGATAGAATAAAGCTCAAATAGACCTGTGTATCTGGCAACTATCAAGCTCCCCATCTAGGTTCCAAATATGGAAAACAACCAGAGGAACCAGTGGCAATTGAGTAAAGATTTGCAACAAGAAAAGAAAGAAACGTGAACAACCAGGCAAGCACTCGGCATATCTAGCAGAATAAGTATACGAGTCTTTGGTGTTGATAGAAGGTCACTCTCACAAAGGTATTTTTATTCATTTTAAGTTAATTTGCCAGATTAAGGCAATCATCAAGTTTAATATTGATTACTGATAACAGAACAATGTGATCAAGCCATAACAAACAACTTTCTAAAGTAACATTATGCAGCAACAAAATGAAATATCAACTCAAACAGAAGCAGATAGAAGATAATATTCACTACTTCTAAGAACACAATATCCAAAAGGCATAGTAAAAGAGCATTTCATATTAGTTTGACTTATACCAGATCGTACTGAAATATGTTGCTCGTGAACATTGTCTTCACTTGTTCCTGATATTTCTTGATGAGATTGACCAGTGGACTGAGTTGATGAGTCATGTTCAGATATCGAATGGTTCGATAGCTTTACCTTGTTACCATCTTTCCCCAAGAAGTCCATGTTCATATTCAAGTTATCGGAATAAGAGGACTCCAGAATAGTTGCACTATTTGAATTCCACCAAGTAGGATTGTTCACACAAGTAGCTTTTGAATAGAATCTATTCTGTGAACCTCTCATGCCAATGTCTTGCATTTCAGAAGACCTTGCATCAGCATATCCCAATACCAGGCTAGTTCTGGAGCAAGTGTAATTCCTTGTTAGTTGTAAAATCTAGCTAGTATGTAAAAAGAAACAATTATCAATATCACTGTGTTGAAAGAAAGTTAGGAGCATCTGAAATCAAGACATAGACCATTTAAATAACTCCGACAATTTACTCATAATGATTTTTCAAAAAAATGGGGGAAAGCATATTACAAGCTCTTGGCAGCTATAAGCATCATTTGCAAGATTGCTGAACTACAGTAACAAGTTGTTCAGGATTAGTGACATCAGCTGCAACCATGATATTTGATTAACTACAATGTTCACATATTTGTTCAAATCTGGGTAAAGAATCCAGATTCAAATGATTGACTTCAAGTTGACAGACAGTCACAACTGATATTTAATGGTAGAAGGCACGGACGACAATGATCATCATGCACTGTATCCCATCTTGGCACAGCTTACAAGTCAGAAAATGGTGGATATTCAAAGGTTGATGTCTACTAAAATTGAATCCAACAAAGTATTTTTGGGTGGATGTAATTCTCTGTCATTCTATGTTAAAACAACCAAATTACTAGAACACCAAGCAATTTTGTGCATCTCCATCCCCAAGAATCTAGATAGTGATTAAGTTCAGCTCGAATATATAACAGAATTCAGTAGGTAGCAAGATCTTCTTTTGTCTCCAGAGACCTTTAATTCTGTTATCTTTCACATTCTGGCTACCTTTGGTATTTAGCCAATAGGATCCAGTGCAGAACCCACCAAACAATTTGTTTCTATCAGATTCTGGATGAAAAGATCTCAATGACGGCAAAAGATCCAAGTAGCCAACCCTAAATAGTTAAAAGTTTTGTTGCTGTTGTCGTTATAGATTCTGGATGAAAATCATTTCACCTTTTTTTGTGCCAAGCTGGACTTTGTATCAAATCACTTTCATATTTAAGAGTTTACTTCGTGAATTAAACTGATCTGCATAACATAAATCATATGTAAAAAGAGAATATGATTGACATTTCAGTGATTTTACACACACCCACACATAGAGAGGTGAAACTCAAAGAAGATAAAGGCAGAGCAGGGAAACAAAGGGTTATGGTGCATTAGATCCATAAGATTACCATGTTTATTAGAGAAAACCCATGGCTCACCAGGTTCATTTGCAAAGGACCTAATAAATGACCTATAATTAAAGGCAATATATCCAACTATTTGCAGTATTTGTATCTCACAATAAAAAACCTAGCACCCAAAATATGGCTAGAATGGCACAAAATTAGATGAGAATATGGCTAGAATGGCACAGAATTAGATGAGAATATGGCTAGAATGGCACAGAATTAGATGAGAATACGTCTTCTTTTATCTTTAACATTCTGCATTTTGATATGTACTTTGTAGGAAAGATTATTCATACAAATCAATAGGCATCCTAGTGGACAATTTGGTAATCAAGAACCTGAGATTATACCAGCTTTGGAGCATCCTTTAGAAAATTTCAAAAGCTAAAAGTACCAGAAATGCTCACATTTATAGCCCCCCAAAGCAAGGTTCGCAATCTCGTACCGTAACGACGTATCGATTGGCTATCAGTATGATATATATTGAGCATACAAACACATGATACACTAAGGTATCGAGCTGTACAGATCATACCAGTCCTTTATCAGATTGGTACGTACCAAGTAGTACAATATGGTATTGCAAACCTTGCCCCAAAGTGTAATTTCCCTCTGCCAAGCATAGCTTTGTTATACTAGTTTCACATAATACGCTAAAAAAGTTATTAGAATCAGTAAACTCATATCACCAAAGAATTTCCATTTATTTCCAAGCAGTTGAGCATGAAAAAGATTAATCATTTGCTAAAAACTAAACCCACCACACTACATCACTTTAAAAGTGTCAGAAAATAGAACTTGAAGTAGATCAACCAACATTATTGTTTAATAGGAGACTTTCCTTTTTTAGAAAAGAACTCCCGAACCATCAACATTTCAAGGATGTGGAAAAAAAACTTGTTTTTCTCTGGATTACACAGAGAGCAGAGAGGTTCTGAATCGAGCAGTTGTGCAAGTTTTTCATGGGGAGTCCTTGCTGTTCTCTGGATTCAGCACTCCACGACAGGCTCAGTTTTACAGCCTGAAGTATGTGGAAAAAATTAAAAATTGTGCGGCTTACTCGATACTCGGTGAATAGATCATTCGACCAAGAAAGGGAACACTAACTGCATTTGTTTCTCCCAATTTGCCCAACAAGCTGGCATGGCTCTTCCCGGGTAGAAACCATTTTCTATCTAGAGGTAAAAGGATATTGATCTCCAAAAAGGCAATTGTGATCACATGTTCTAAGTTATACAGTATCAGTCAGCAATAACAAAACGGATATTTCATTTATATATAATGCGCTTCAAGTATCTTTAGTAGTGTGACTTCGTCATATACAAGACATTTCACTGAAAAATCATTATTTTACACCAAAGAAAAAAGAAAAAAAATCATGTACATCCATGCAACAAAGCTTTTCAATTTGCTCTGCTATAGGTCACACAAATAACACCAAGGAATCAACAATTCTTGAAGAAACACCACGAGAAGACTAAAAATATCCACGACAATCACCTCTCATCCAAGATCCGCAACCAAATGACATGCACCCACAACCCAATAGGTTTAGGAAAATTAATCTCCATCTAACAATAAAAGGAAAAGAAACCAAGCGATCAGCAATTGCGAAGAACAAATACCATCAGAAAACCAAAAAAAATTACCACCACAATCACCTCCCAAACATAAACTCCGCAACCCAATGACATGCACCCTCAGACCCAACAGGTATCAGAAAACCAATCACTTTCCCACAGCAGAGTAACCGAGAAAACCAAAGCCTTCTTCAATTATCACCACAGAACAAAACCTCTTCCCCCAGACATCCCAAAGCCAAAAGCAGGACCCAGACAGAATCAAGAACAGAACCTCAAGATTCACAAAAAAATTCATCCGACAAGCAACAGTTCAAGTCAGGGTGCACCTGAGAGAAGGATCAAAAAATGATAATAAGAATAAAATAAAAAACCAGAACAAAGTCTATGGGTTAAGAGCAAAACCTTCAGGAAGGGAACATGTTTTCTTTCTTAAGCCCTCCCTCTTCCTTTCCTGTTTTCTCTCTCTCCCTCTCCCTCACCACCCTCGCATTAAAAAAATAGTTTGCAAAGCTTTCACTTGCCAACGACCCAAAAAACACATCTTCCTTTATCCTTAGAAACAGCAAAGAGATAGATAACTTTCACCCATCTTTCGACACCAACACACTTAGCCGCCCCCTCCTTGTCTCTCTCCCTCTCTCTCGCCTTCTGTCTTCTGATAAATTATTACCATCCAAAGTGACCATGTGCTTGGCTAACTACCCACAAAGTTGGTGCTATTCTCATCGGTGGCACTCCTGCTCTGAAAGCAGCCACATGTAGCTTTTGCCGATGACTCATGCCCACTGTTTGCCGGGCTTGTCTCGACCCACACCAACAACCCCCTTCCTTCCATGCTCACCCGACAAGTAAAATCATTGGATCCAAGAATTTATCCCATGGTGTAATTGGTAAGATCACGGGAGTTGGTATCTTAGATTCTGCCTTTTCTCCTCTCTAGATCTTGTATGTTTGTCACGTGTTCTTGGTGGAAGGCGCGTGTACAACCATAACTAACACGTGCCTCACCCACCACCTTGATGTGTAATATTAATGTGACCGACAATAGCTTGCATGAGTTCAACTCTCATTATGTGCTTAAATATTTGTCAATGATATGGTCAAATATTAAATGTGAATCCAACCCATCTATTATATATACACACACACAAAAATAAATATCCGACTTCATTATATGACTTGATATCAGCAAATCGAATCCTATCGATCAGGAAATGAACATAATAACATGTTAAAAATCTTTGAACCTATTTATGACACAAACTCAATAAAACTCAAAAAACTTTGCTAGTTTGGTGTTACTTCTTGATCAAATTCTTGTCTCAGCTTAGACCTAATAATTAAAGATTTTGACAAACAATTGCTGCAATTTTTTTTTTTGATTCCTGGTTCATTGAACACATGAAACAGAGCTAATTCGACTGGTGAGAAAGAAGAAGAGGATGGCTGGTTTGAGTAGAATTATTTTGATGAGACGTGTCAGGAGATTATGTACTCATGTACTGTACGCACAGGTAAATCTACTCCCATGTCCACAAACTGGAAATAGTAGTTCCCATAGAATTCAAGAAAGCGATGACTTGAAAGACATGAAATATGCATTGATATGGATGGGACATGATTCCCTATTTATCTATCATACTTAGGTACTCACTTCCACACGACCTCCTCATATTCCTCCTCTTTCTTTCTTTTTTCTTCTTCTTTCCCAAATAAATAAATGTATAGTGTAAATATTATATATATATATATATATATATATATATATATATATATATATATATATATATATTCATCGTGTTGTATTAGGTTTTCACGATCGAACTGGTCCATCGGCCATTGATTGATGAAGAAGACATTTAGCTGTTGATGGAGACCAATCAACTAATAGTTTCTGATCAATCATGAACTCTCTGCATCCAATACATTTTTATGCATCTGTGAATCAAAACCACATCCTAAACCATATTTAACCATTCCATGTGCCAGATGGAGACATCCTTGTTTCCCGCTATGTAGATTGGTAATATTAATACGCATCACGTGTGATGTCCACTTGTAGCGTGAACATCCAAACAAAATGGTCATTGTCATTCATTCAAAGTGATTGCACAAAAGAATCCATCTTTTTGGCTGTTAACCAAGTGTTGTTGTGGACCTTCAGAACCGAGTAAAGCTCACTTCCAAGTTGCAACAGAAATAAATATACTGCTTAATCTATAATTAGATTTGAAGTTTGGGATCGAAATATAACCATCGAAGTCAATTAACTTAGACATGTAGAACGGCTGGCTTGTAGGGATGAGCAAATATTTGAATGCACCATCAAATGCATCGACTGCAAAGTAGAAAGTATTATTAATATGGTCTGTTGGAAAGGTTACTGAGCTTGTCCTCTCCTGTTTTCGGACACTTCTCGATTCCCAACAACTCCTCACGGTTCCAAGAGTTAATTGCCCTACTTATTTCTACCACTCTAAAGAGTGGTAGGGATTAGGTTGGCCTTTCACCCCTCGCAGCAACCCCATGGTCTCTTAAGATCTATGCTTGTCAAGGCAAGATCCAGAAAGATAACCTCACAATGGATCTTTTGGAAATGTTCCGCTTCACCTTTGTAGGGCCATCTCACGCACGGGCGTGGTGGTGATTGTAGTATTTTTATCATTTTCCAGAATGTTTAGGGCTTGCAGAAATGATGTGTAGGACCACCAAGTGGCATTGACATGCACAATTAATTGCATAACGAAGTAGGCTCGTTCCAATCTCTCTCTCTAGCATTCATTTCAGAACTAATTAGATGAGGCAAATGGAGAAAGTAGAGAGTGACACATAAACCTAGGCAACACAGAGATTGGAGAACAGATACAGCAAAAAGCTGAACAAATGGATGAAGAGTGCAACCTATAGAGAAGAGCTAAGACAGGCTGCTGTTTGAGGACCGTCCACGTTCTGCTTTACGAAGGCTCAGCTCTGTATCTCCATAACCATGAATGCTCACAAATGGGACTCGAGGAAAGAAAGATCCATAGGATATATATTTATATATATAGCCTAGACTGCTGCCAAGTTTCAGGAATCATGTTTCTCAAAGCAATTGTCTGAAAAGAGTAAAAGTTTCAATAACTTTAAACCTGTCCTCCTACTTTTTTTGCTTTTGATTTCCAGTTCATACTGAACTTGAGTTTTTATTGGGTGTCAATTTGTCAGTAAGTTTTAATAGCTAAGGATATTTCTTAGAAATAACAGCAAGTGCTTAATTTGAGCATGAGAAGAAGCTTATATCATTCATGATCTTACAAGTAGTATAAGTTTCACCCAACCCAGAGTGAGATGGAGGTTGCTGTATCATTCCCCAATTGAATTTAAAAAGCGGTATACATGAGAAAGATCTTAAGATACAGAATGCAATATGTTGTGGATATACTGATCACCTACAAAAGCATCGTTCCTCACTACTGCCAAGGAAACAACAATGCACTTTTTTTTTCCTTGACATGGTTCCTTTTTTTTTTTAAGGGTAAACTGATAAGACTCACATGGTTTGTCATTTACTTTGACATGTTATAATAACTACAAAGATTATTATAAACATAAAAATCATAATATATTATTATTATATAAAAATTTAATCAAATAATTAAAATTAAATAATAAAAAAATAAATATACCATGTATATCTTTCTATATTATTCAGAAAGTCTTTATTTGATCTATAGCAGCATTGTCATCAGATTTGAAAACCACAACAATGACATTCTATAAGTAGAATTAGACTTATCTTTTTCTCTCTTTCTATTCTTCATAATATCGATATGAACGATGGATTAAGTGACTAAGAGAAAATAAAAAAAAATCTATAATCTCTCAATGATTAGTTGTTTTATCCATAAGAAATCATAACCTTTTATGGACGAGAACAAAATAGTCTACGATAAGTAATTAGAAGAGTCATTTCTTTCTATTAGTTGGTAACCATAATCAAAATTCAATCATATATTTAAGATATCTTACATAACTAGAGAGGATCACATAATCTAACATTTTTCCGCTTGACCCACTAATTGATAAGATATAAAAAATAAAATCAAAATAATTAAAACCAAGGTTATTTAAAAATAATTTTACTTAATTAAATTTTAATCTTAAAAAATTATTTTACACATATGCACAAATCTTATAAAATAAATTAATCAATCCAATAAATATAATATTATATTAAGTCTAACTACTAAAGCAACTCATGGTGGTTATATATTATTAATATCATACTTTATGCTATATACCATAATATTATTAGTCCTTCCTAATAGAGTCTAAAATGACCTTTAATATTTATTTTGTCAAAACAATCATATTATACATTCCACCATATTTATAAATGTAAACAAGATAACAAGAACAAATAACTTTAATTACATAACTATGAATGTCAATTATAATACTCACTCAAACATACATCATTGTATCTTTTATGAGTTACTCACAAATTCAATCATAATAATATATTCTTTCAAACAGCTTAAATTATGAGTCTTAAGTGAATAAATCAATAATTAATATAGTGAAACTCAATTTCTTAATTGCTATTAATTATTTCTTGACTTCATATCATAATGCATAGAATTGGTAAATTACTTCCTATTCTTTGATAAAAAACGATTATGATATACACAAAGTATTTTCAATGATTTGACAATTGAGCCTGACCACATCATATCCTAAGATAAATTTTATAATAATATATCTTAATGTAACCTCAAAGCATACCATAAAATTATTTTTTAATAATAATAATATAATAATATATTACTTAATGTAATTTCTTTATAAATTATCATTTTAGCTAATAAATATAAAACATAAAATAGACTTCTAGAGATAATTTAAGAAATGAACATACGAAAATGTCATTATTCAAACTGAGCTAATTTAATACATATAAACAAATACTCCTCATCTCTTATTACTTTATTTATAGTCTTTTAGTGTTTTATTCTTGGGTAACTTAAATATATTCTTAGTACTCAATTACAAAATTAATATTAGCTCTATAGGCTTGAGTATGTAATATACTCTCAACCGTGCATACATAATGAATATTTTTTTATATGATTCTTTTTTCAAATTATTTTAAAAATACTTATTTTGATTAAAATTTTTTACTTATGTCATCTGTTGAACATATATGCATACTAAATCTCTCCAAAAATCAATCAATATATCATTTCCAAGATAATTTTAGTAATCTTTGAGATATATTCTGAATATCTAAATGCTAATCAATATATGTATAGATAGTATTTTATTCACTAACAATGATCTTGGTTTATTATATCAAACCAAAAAATTTCTTATTAATGAGGCAACTTATATTATAATAAACTTATAATAAACTTACTATACTAATCTTCATATATATATATATATATATATATATTGATTAACAATATTTTTTTTAAAATATAAACGAAGTAATGATATCAACAAATTTTATATACTATCTTAAAGCTTATTTAAGGTCATAAATAGTTTTTCTTAAAATTTATATATTAATTTTTTATTTCTTTCATTTTCTCTATGAATATTTTAGGTTAACCCGTATAAATCTAAATCCTTATTTAGAAAACTTATTTTTATATCCATATAATATAACTTAGGATTATAATGAGCTATTAATATCATGACTATTCATAATGAGTTTATTTAAAAATTAAAAGAAATATCTTATTATTGTTAGTGTATTCTTTTTAAGTAAAACTTTTAATCATAAATTTGGTCTTTATATCATTCAATATTATCTTTTGAGTCATGTTTATATAATAGACTCTTTTACCATTATTGAGTAATTCAACAAGTTCTCAAATATTATTATGATTATTGATTTTAACTATTCTTTTATTGTACTATATCACTCTTCAGAATTGCTAGTTTTTATAATTTTTAAAAAATAAAAGATTATTTTGATTCCTATATCATAATATGATTTTTATAGATATATCACATAATCAACAAAAATGGTAGGTTTTTTTTTCCTTTGAGATATTTTCAGAATTACTGATTATGATTATTTTATAAGTTCATTAATAATAATATCAATATTGTGTGGGAGTTAACTAATATTATTTTATTATTTACGTTTATTAAATTATTTAGTGATTTGAGGAATAATATTGTCTCAAATATAAAAGTATAAAAGAGTATAACTTATATCTTTTTAATGTCAAGATTAAATTTTTAGATTTTTTACTCCAATTGATTCATTATTTTTTAGAAATCTTGCATTATCATATTAAGTTATTCTTGTACAATGATTAAAGTAATAAAATTTAAAAGAAACAATCCCCTTTGAATTCAAGGTAGCATCTTGACCATATTGACTAAACATTGAAATTTTAATAATTCAACCATTTATCACCATGATACAATACATAATAAAATTTTTAATAACAAATATTCATTTTTTTGGTAACACATGATAAAAATTTCAAACAAAATGTATTTCACATGATAAATATTTCAAGTGTCATCAATATATTATTTCTCCTCTATCATCAACAAAAAAGAGAAATATTCAACTCATATTCTAATATTTATCACAAATATTCACCATTTGTTATCAATATACCATTTCTCATCCTTTCTCATTAACAAAATGTTCAACATACCATTTCTAAATAAACATTCAAAATAAATATTTATCACATGATAAAAATTTTAAATAAAACACTTAGCATATGTCATCAATCATATCATTTCTCCTCCTTTGTTATCAACAAAAAGAAGAAATATTCACCATGTATTTGAACATTTATCACAAACATTCATGGTATATCATCATATCATCTTTCCCTCTTTGTAAAATAAGAAAGAAAAAAGAGAGAGAATTTATTCATTAAAAAAAGAATCAATTCACAAGTATCACATCAAATTTCATTCTCCTCCTTTGTAAAAATATGGAAGTAGAAGAGTTCAAGAATCAAATCACAAGGGAGGAGTCAAGTATATCAAAGAATCAAGTATCAAAAATCAAGAGAGGGAATTTATTTAAAAATATTGTATCAAAGATTCATGAATCCAAGAATTAAATATTAAGAGTGAAGATTCGAAAGAGAGCTCATGAATCCGAGAATCAAATATTAAGAGGGAGGATTCAAAAGAGAGCTCATGAATCATATATCAAACATCACAAAAAGTTCTTAAAACATTTTTTCTTTTGTAAATTTCAAGAGGAAAGAATGATGTAAAATCATCTTGAAAGATCAAAGATCATATTCCTACTTATAAGTTTCAAGAGGAAAGAATCATTTGTATTCGTAAGATTCATGTAAATTTCAAGAAGAAACTCATTTTGTAAGAATGAGAAATCCGAAACATATGGTAGCAACTCATGCATTTGAAATATTTAAAAACATCCTAAATAAATTTTAAGAAGAAGCTCATTTTACAAAAATAAGATATCTGAAAAATGTGATAGTAACTCATGCATTTGGAAGATTTAAAATCATCTCATACAAATTTTAAGAAGAAGCTCATTTTGTAGAAACGAGAAATTTGAAAAATATGAGAGTAACTCATGCATTCGGAAGATTTAATATTTCTATTTTTTTCTAGTCAAATTGTTCCTTATTTAATGATTTTATTATAATATAGTAATTTCTTTCCCTTTGTTACTGTAAAAAAGAAGGGTACAAAATTTTTTCTTTTAAATGAGTATTCTAATTATAACCATAAGTACAAAGGGATTATATAATGAAAATTATATCATTAAAGATATAATATAGAAGATATGCCTTATTTTAACAAATCTCTCTTTTTTAGTAAATAACGAAAATGAGTCTTACGAGATCAAATAGTAAATAATTTTGATTCATACAAGAAAAATATAAAAAATAATTTATTTAGATAATTATTTTTTAATAAAACATAAGAATCATAGTAAATGATCTTGATTTATATAAAAATCTAAAGTTATACTTTTTAAGATCATAAATCTCCTTTTTAGTAAATGGTAAAAGAAAGAAATCATAGAGGTTGGAAAATTTATTCTCGTAAGAGATACCTCAAGTCAAGAAGTCAAGGGAAAGTTTATGATCCGGTTGGAAGAAAATCTCATTCAAATTTTAAATCATCAAAATCACTTTTGTAGTTTAAGAGATTCAACAATAATGGTATATATAGATTCATCACTTTATCTCTTATTGAAAACTTGATTGAGAAATTTTCAAAGAATTTTTTTTAGTTGTTTTAATTCATGTGATTTATTTCTTATAAGAATGTCTTTATCTTTTATGCAAAATCTATGCATTGTTGTTTAAAACAAAAACCGAAGTTTAATTTCAAAAGAAATCATCAAAATTATTAGTATAACATATTTAAAATAATAAAATGTCTTCAAACAAAAAATTTGATTTAACGATAATACATTTTTCTTCTTATGTGAGTGTAACTCTCTACACTTACTATAAAGAGTTAACATGTAATTGTCATTCTCATTTTTTAAAAAAATTCTAAAAACACTAGGAAGAGAAGCATAATTTTTTATTTTATTTCATGCTTCAATTTAAGAACAATCAAACATTCAATCATACCACCCATCTAATTTTCAAATCGATCATTCTATAATAATCTATAAAGTACAACCTATTTTAAGTCAACCCATTGACATAGCATTTAAATTATCAATTACATTTAAAATCAACACTTTTAATGAAAGTGCAAACTTCACTTCTCTTTTGACATGAGCAAGTCAACTATTTTTTTGGCCTTGTACATTAATGAGTCAATTATCCCTTAAAAAAATCATTTTAAAATTCATCCAAAATTATCATCAAAATCATTTTTTGGAGAAATTTCAATGAAGGCAACATAGATATTTTTTATTAAAAATAGCTAAGGTTCTCTAATTCTTTTTTTACTAGCATGCTCTAGTTATGCATCATCGAAAAATAATCAATATTAGTTGTATAATCATGAATCATTTTTAATAAAAAGATTTATTATAATGGAAACAAAGATCATTAAGTTTCAATCGTCTTGATTCAAATAACTTTTTCTTATTTTTGTTGCTTTGGCTAGTGAGCTTGAAAAGTATATTAGATCTCAAGTCATGTGCCTTGAGCATTACTCTCTCCTTTGTTTGTAGACAAAATTATAATGAAGGGGGTCTTAGTTTAGGTACCCATTTGACTTTGGGTCCCTCATGAAAAGTTTTACTCATTTTTACCAATGGCTTTGAGTTATTTATGGTTCCTTTAGGAACCCAAACCAACTTATATAGACCATACATTCTAAATGTGCATATGTAGGCAAAATGTCTAAGTTTACCATAAAAATATATTTATTTTCAGGCGAAGAGTGTAATGTGGGTCTTTTAATGAAGATAGTTAACTTTTGTTGAGTGTTACTCACTAAGCCGATACTTTCCTTCCTATGAATATGACCCTTATTGACAATGATCATATTTAGAGATGTATTACCTATTTTAAACTATTCTAAGATTTATCGTAATATAATATTTTTCTTTTTATTTGCATATAGCATCTCACATTTAAAGCAAGAAATACATGATGTTAATGCCTTATACATGGTTTCAAGTTTACTAGTAAGTAATGCATGATCCATTTTAAATGATTTATAAGCTTTACTAATCTTTTTACACTTATCAAATAATTCATGAAAGTCATTGCACAACTTATTAAATATAAAAATGGTTTTCAAAGAGTCACGTACCTCATCATTGATGGCCATGAGTGCTTAGTTCACCAATTCTTCTTGGTTGTCCTCTTGATCTTCGGAGTGCCTCGACTTCTTGCATTCATAGTAAGAGGTTTTGTCTTCCTTGAGTTCATTTTTATTTTTAATATCTTCTTTTGTTAATTTTCATGATTTTTTTAGATTCTTTTATCATAAGTTCAATATTATAGTTCTCATCACCCAAGGTTTCACTTGAGGAGTTTTCTTTTGATCTCAGTTCATTATCATTCATGTTCTTTGGAAATTGTTCTTCTTGTATTCTCAGTGTCAAATCCTTTCTGTTCTTTGGAAGGTTGTTCTCATATTTATCTTTGCAAGTCTTTTCATGATTATGTACTAAGAGATTCAATTTTTAATTCATTTACTTTACTTGTGCTTTCGTGTGTGACTTCTAATGTATGTCATATATTAAAAGCAGAATCATAAGAGAAACCTAACTAAATTTGTTTTTGTCTAAGGCACAAAACAAATCATTCGTAGCTTTGGCATTTAATGAAAACATCTTTCTTTCATAATCATTCCAATCATTTATAGGATTAGATGACTTTTGAAAGTCATTTTCAACTAAATTTCATAACTCAAAATCCATATAAATCAAAAAATTCTCATCCTAGTTTTCCAATAGGTGTATTTCATCCCATTAAACATAAAAGGATGTGTAATGGAATTGTTGGGAAACTAAGCGTAAGCATCATATATGCAATAGAACAAAACAAAATTGATTTCCCAGGTAGATCAAAATCATCATGCAAAGATTGGTACGAGAAAAATCACAAAATAAAAAAACTACATCATGTATGAGATTATTTATCTAGGAAAATCATATATCCCTGTTTTTCTAGATTCGGATAGAGAAGATGAAGGAGGTCAAGTGTTCTCTTTTCTATCGATATCTACATGATGGATCGCTACAACGATACTCCTTCAATCGTAGCACAACTCTTGCGTAGCTTCTTGTAACAAACTTGGAAGAAGATCATCTATCTTCTTCGCTGCCCTCTCATGCTTGAGAGGGGCTGGTTAGCTAAGAAGGTGAGGGAGAGGATGAGAATAGGAAGGGGTGGCCAAGGGTGCAACTTATCACCTATTTATAGAGAAGCCACCCATAAAAATCTTAACGGGTCTTGCCTTAGTATGTAATGGATCTCTAACCAATTATTCACTAATCTTGGATTATTAGATCTCTATCTAATAATCTCCTTTGGTCTCTAATTGGGCCTTATGTAAGGAGCCCATTGATGTAAGTCTCATCTAATGAGAACATGAGCTAATTAGATAACTCATATCCAATCCTCTATTCATTGAAGCATCCACCATATGTGTATGATCCTCTAGGCTTGATACCGAGCTAACCGTGAGTCGCTCCCATTAGAACTCCTTCTGATATAGTGAATTATTATCCCCATAATAATTCACTCGACTTATTGACTATAGACATACTAAGCTAGTACGCCATAGTTCCTATATGGTACAAGAGTATCGAATCCATCAGACTTATCTAAATATATTTACCATGTATCTATAATCTCTTATTCAACTAATATCCAAGAGACATATATTAGACATGGTATCATAAGGCCAAATACGAAATCCATCCAAGTCTCGGTCTAATTAAATTCTCCCGAAGAATTTTTTTTCTCTCTAAATCCAAATGACCATGGATAAAGATTTGTCTAAGCAAGCACACAAGGGATATTCCTCTTATGATACCGAGAGTAGATGATCCTTTATTGATACTCAATTACCTTCATAAGGTTAGCTACCAATCTCGATAATCAATTATACCAGATTTAAAACTTTTTGAACCTATAAATCTAACATCAAATAAAGGAGTACTCAAATAAGGCATCCTTGGCGTCTCAAGTCTAAGAACTATATACACAATTGAGACTATGAAATCGCTATTTGACATGATGCATCATTAGCTATACAACATTCTATAAGCAGATCAATCAGTGAACTCATTCTCCAATGAGCACCTGTATTGTATCCTTAGTGTCTTCATATAAGTGACTATGACACTAACCATCTCAATCAAATAGATGGATATATAGTACGCCGATCTCTATGGTTGTCTCGATGTTCCTCTCAAGTAACTTATGAACGAGATTATTTGGGATCTATATTTAAAGGTGAATCGATCTTATTATTATGATATCATCATAATCCGATTCCCATTGCACAAAACCAAAAATATCATAATATATATAATAGATAACATAATATGAGAATATGCTAATAATAATCATAAGTAAAAAGATCGCATAGTATGTCACATACTTACGTGATTGACTTGTAGGGCACTTGTAACCAGCATGAATTACCCTTATTAATGCCAAAAACAACTATTAAACTCACTTCGATGTTAATCCAATTGAGTTGAATGTGGCTCTGATACTAATTATTAGGATCGAGTTGGCGCTAAGAGGAGGGAGGGGGTGAATTAGTGCAAGTTTTAAAAGAAAAACTCGGTTCAAAAAATTTCACTTAAAGTAAAACATAAATTGAAAGTGATTTTGGTTATAATTCGTTAAGAGCAAATTAGAGAATAAATTAAAATCGAATGGAGAAGGTTGAGCTTTTTCTAGATATAAGCTACTAAAACCAAGAGCAACTAGAAAGAAGGACAAAGAAGTGATGCTCATAATATTTTATAATAGTTCATTAAACATTTTGACCTATGTCCACTCCCGATCCCTTGTCACTCGAGGTTAACCGGTGTCCACTATCAATCTTCTTTTACAGGCAAAGATCAAACACCCCTTTACACATCTTTCTCTTTTCCATAGGCTCAGGAGAATAATCTTTACACTCTCATTTTCCCAAGTTTAAGAGATTAATCTTTGCAACTTAATCAACCCTTCCCTTAAACTTACTTTACACCTGAAAGATAAAGGAAAGCTCTCAATCAATTTTCATAGAATTTACCTAAGTATTTTTTTCACTTTCTTAACACTTTCTTGCTTTCCCATGCAAGAATACTTGGGGCATTTATAGACCCTAATTGGCTTAAAAAATTGAAGCAAAAAAATCAAACACATTGAAATTCTAGTGTACGAGTGATACTACCGTCGACATCGATAATACTACCACTAAACAGATCCCTAAATTCTGAGCTCTGGTGGTATCACCGTCCGAGAAAGGTGGTACTACCATCGATTAATAATATTACTATCGATAGGTGGCGGTAGAAATGGTGCTTTCCGGTACTCTAGGTGGTACCACTGTACATGTCACTTCCTGAACACCAAATTGGCCTTTCATCAGGCCCAACTCAACTCGGGTTCAGGCCCAATGGGCCCTAAATTAAGTTAGCATATTGTCCAATATGTCATTGGTTCATCTGACGTTTTGTCCGACCCTTCGACACATTGTTCTCTCTTACGGCGTATTGCCCAATCGACATGTTGTCCTCTGCAATATCCGATCTCCTTGGTGCGATGTTCGATCATTTTGGCCCAATACCTGAACTCATGGCATAAGGTCTTCTACTTACACATCGACCAATCTTCTGACATGTTCCACTTCGACCCAACAATTTGATTCTTCCTATTGTAATTAATTTGTCTCTTCATGATCGAAACTAGTCCTGTATCACTTATTTCTAACACATAGGTTAGATCATAAATCCATTAATTGATTTTATCGTCAAAATCTGAGATTTAACATTTATAACTTATGAAAACAATGAGAGATTCTTTTGATTCCTATATCATAATATCATTTTTGTAGATATACCATATAATCAACAAAAATGATAAGTTTTCTTTTCCTTTTAGATATTTTCAGAATTACAAATTATGATTATTCTATAAGTTTATCAGTAACAATATCAATATTGTATGAGTGTTAACTAATATTATTTTATTATTTATCTTTATCAAATCATTTAGTGATTTGAGGAATAATATTGTCTTAAATATAAAATTATAAAGGAGTATCAACTGTATATTTTTAATGTCAATATTAAATTTTTAGATTTTTTTACTCCCACATATTCTCTATTATTTAGGAATCTTGCATTATCATATTTAGCTATTCTTACATTATGATTAAAGTAATAAAATTTACATCCCTTTGATTTTCTAGATAAATAATAAACTATCTAAAAGTAGTTATTGAATACAAATTCCTTTTATATGAATTTATAATTCTTATCTTTTCATAACAATCATAAATATATAAATATCTTAAGTTGGGTTTTCTACGGATCCATAACTCAAAAGAATTAATGGAATTGACTTATCAAAACCCTATCCAATATATATACAATCAAACTTAGAACTTCTTCTCATATTGATTTGGTTACAAAATAATAAATCATCATACTCCTAATCATATCCATAAGATTATTATTATTATTTCAATAATCTCATTCTACTATGACACATCTAGTAAAACATATTAAACATAAATATCTCACTTTTCTAGAAATCTAATAAAAAAACATGATCAGATTCATCATAACCGGTAAATTTGACTTTTTTATCTAATTATATTTGGAGTTCATTTATGTACATCTAAAACTATCAATAGCTTGAGATCTTAAATAGTTATAACTTAATAAATAATCTATAAAGATGATAAAATATTTTTCTCCACTAAAATAAGTAACATGGAGTGACCTGTAGATATGTAAGTATACATAATTGAAGGAATTTATTAGACTATATTTTATTCTAATATTTAATTACAAGATCATTATAAACTTAAGATTCACATTAATATTGTGCATACTATCATATAGAATTCAAAAATTAACCTTTATCGAATCATCAATATATTGAGTTTACAATCATTACAAAAAAAATAATATTATAATAATTTTAATTAAAAAACTAAATTTCTAAAATTATAGGAATATAGTATACATCCTCAAAATATATCAAATTAATTATCTCTAAGCATAAGCAATAATTACTAACTAATATCATTTTCACTTTAAGATAATTTCATGAATATTTCATACTCTTTTGATTTTCATAATGAATCAATATTATTAGCATCATAAGTTAAAATATAAAAATTAATTTAGACTTATATTAGAAATTAATTTTTATAATGTTTGATTCGAAACACACAAAAGTTAGACTTATATTTTTCTATAAAAATTTTACTTTTTGAGTTTATAAAGCATTTATAAACTCAAGTGATTTATATTTCAATTTTCTTTTATTTTTATCTACTCCTCGAGTAGTATAGTTTTTCTATTTTAATCTTAATTATTCCTAAACACATATTTTAGTTAATTCATTTAAGTTTTATTAGAAGAAATAAAATTAAGAGATAATTATATGAGAAAGAACTTAACTATATTTAAGTCCAATACTCTCAAGCTTACAACTTTATTAGTCTATGATATATCAATCAATACCATTATATTATTTTTCAAATATCATTATATTAATTAATTAATTAATTATTAATATATCAATTAATGACTTATTAATAAATTTAAATTTATCATTAAAATATTTTAATGCATTAATTGTAAATTATAATGAAGTCCAAATATTACTAGGAATTATTATAAAACTAAGTCTTTTAGATTTTTTTGATCATTTATCTCAATTATTTATTTTATAGAATTTTCATTACTTATGTTTGTGATCTTTCCAATTAGTTTGGTCAAGATCTAATACACTTGGTATAAATAGCATATGCTTAAGTTATTTATAATGATTTTATCTAGAAAATATAGAAATATTTACAAGAATATAATGTTAGAAATATCAATGAACGAAATAATATAACATTATTATTTTGGGTTTTACGATAAGTATAAAACTATTTATATTATCTCTATTTTACTTTATATGAAATATTAATATATCTAGTATTCGCACAAAATTATTTATGAATGATTGATATATACTTGTGGAATAGTATTGCTACCTAGGATATGCAACCCTAAATTATAAGGGTATTAAAAATAATATCATTATATCTCATCACATAACTATTTGAAGTAGATTCTCCCATCAGATTATCTAAATCTTCTAATTATATGTGCTATTATAAATATTATTTTTTAATATCATTTATGACTAATTCTTTAATATAATTTTATATGTTACTAGTCAAAACCACTTTAATGACTATATAACCAATACAATAATATAATATAATTTAAAATATCTTATAAATAAAAATATTATAATTCACATCTAATAAGCCCATCATCCTAGGCTACTTTGGGAACAACTACCAATCAAATAAAACTTAGGGATATGAGCTATAAATAATATTTATCAAATATTTTTAACCTAATTTATGATGAAATAGTTCAACAATAATAAGCATAATAATTATCAAACATTAATTAACATAAAAACTTATATGATAACTATAATCATGATAAATCATAAATCATGCCTCTTATATAAAAAATAAATATTATTTTATAATTTCAGATATATAAATAATCAAATAAATATCTAAGAATAATAATTAAATGTTTGATCAGATATAAAATTTTATCAATATGTCATACGAGAAAATTATTAAAAAATAATTTATTTTTTTAGTTTCGTATAGAATTATAAATTTGATCAATCAACCAATTTAATTGGGCACACATAGAATTGACGCACCCAAATTAGGCTCATTGATTTGGACTAACTATTTATGCAATTAGATGCATTAAAATTAAAGTTGATCAAAGTAAAAAAAAAGATCAAACCTTGCATTTCTTATAAATCTAAATTTATTTAAGCAAACAAATATTAATCATGATGATTAAAATATTTAATTAAAATAAAATAAATTAATTTTATAATTGGGATATAAATTAAATTTTTTGAATTTATAAAGTGTAAAAAATATAATTTTTCTTATGATATAACAATTTTTTTGATTTTTGAAGTTTATAAATGGAAAATTAACTTTAAGGATGTAGATTAAAATTTTATTTATTTTTAAGGGATACAAATATCCTTTTTTAAAACCCAATACTTACTTCCATTTCCACCGCCATTATGTAAGGCATGCGATCACCGCTTAGGCGATGACTGTCCTTATATTATCGACCAGTAACTTCTTTGATCGTCATGCAGTATTGTGCTGCTATGCCCTTGTGTAACTGTGCATGCACATTGCTTGATAGGCATGACAAGGGTCACTAGTAGTGCAGCTACACTCACACTTTTGCTAAGTAGCCGTTGGCCTTCAATGTCCAACTGACATGACCGCGGCTTACAAATGCCACAGTGGTGTTGTTACAGCCATCACAGGCAACAGTTAATAGTAATCTATCAATAATAGTCTGTCCATCAAATATGAGGAGCTTCAAATCGCCCTTAAGTAGCTGATTGGATAAACTAGATAGAAATCAAATCAATAACATAAATAAATTGTTCAAACATAATAAATTAAAATAGAATAACATCTTTTTTAAAGTGTGCCAATAAATAAATCTAAATACAAAATAGATTAAAATACTTTTAAATATGATATCAAAACATCGCTCTAATCCCATTTATGAGTATAAAAACCATTAGTTGTTATATGAAATATTTTAATACAAGATGTCAAAATCAAATAATAATATATTAAATATATAATGCACACCTTTCGATGTCATTCATAAAACGTTTATTGGATTTGCAAGCATATCGTCATTGGATCAAAAGGTTATAGTGATACCAATCTGTAAAGAGAACTAAACTTGCTTGCTCCTCTCTTATTATTTTTTACAAGAGCATTATGAGCATTGAAACATGGACTAAGAGGAAACAATAGAAGATATATAACCTCTTAACACGGGAGTGCCTAAGTTGTTAAAATCAACTTGTATAGAAATTATCGATCCAATGATTCCCTACAGTCCACAATGTTACCTCATAACATTTCACCTAGCTCACTTAAATATGATAGCTCACGAGCATATTCCATGGACAAAGTAAAATCTCTCTCAAGGTATTTTCCTTCATCACCAAGGAATGTATTAAAAGTGTTAGTTATTAGATTAAAACACTTAATTTCTAGTTCCCTATGCATGAAGGATTTGTTCATGCATTAGTACTTATTTTGGTATTTTAGGATTAGAGAGAAAGTTTTAGTACCTGATTTGTATTTATAGAAGCTCTTTGGAGTCTCTCTAAAACTTTGTATCTCTCGGATACATCCTTGAATGGTGAGTCTCTTGATTTAATTTTGTATCCTTGTCTAATTTCCTTAAGGTGGTGAATTTTTTGTATCCTCTTGTGACATTAAACTTGATGGTGAACTTTTTATCCATTTTATGCAAGTTATATCTAGAGTTTATTTCTTTTATACAATTCAACTTTCGGTTTCTCTTGTTTCTTGAATTTCATTCATCTTTCTCCCTTCCCCGTATCAGTTTGGTATCAAAGCTAAAGACTAGAGATCATGATATGGCAGAATGGAAAAGTAGTTGGTGAAGATAGTGACAATAAAGATGATATTGAATCATTAAGATTGCAACTAGAAAGAGTGCTACATAGTCTATAAAAAAAATAAAATAAAATAAAATCATTGAAGAACTTTAGATTCAAAACAATCAGCATGAAAATGATTCTTAAAAGTTTAAATATGTTGATGATACATATCATTACCCAAGAGAGGTGGGAAGATTTCAATCAAAGCGTAGAAATCAAGACGAGTGACAGAACAAATATAACCAAAAGTTAGATATTCTAGAGTTCGAAGGTAGAACAAATATTCGATTTTTATGAACCACCATAATAAAAGAAGATTAAAACTTGTGGCACTAAAACTCAAAAAGTATGTATATTTTTGGTAGGAAAATATGAAGAAGCAAAGAAAATGTGAGGGGAAGAGTAAGATCGTGATATGGGAGAAAACGAAAAGGGAGTTGAAAAAAAAAATTTACTTAGTAACTATAGGTAAGAGATCTTTCTCAAAATTTATAAAAATGGTTCTCGATATTGGTCAAAAGATGATTATATGAAAGGAGAAAATTTTAAGCCTACTCTCCAAAGCAAAGTGGTGTTGAAGGTGCAAGAAAAGGGTGAAAGATTAACAGGCAGCAAACAACCACCTAATTTGTCTATACTAAGTGACCAAAAATGCCTCGAATGTCATGATTTTGGGCATATTATTTCAGATTGTCCAAATAGAAGGATTGTTACATTTGTTGAAGAACACGATGATGGAGAAGAAAATGAAGCCAATAACACACCAAAATATGATGATGACAAGGAAGATGTTACTTAGTTTGTCTTTTATGTCCTATAATAAATATAAGGGTGAATTAGAAAGGGGTGGTCATGTTTTTGCTCTAGTAGCTGTGGAGGATAATGAACAATAATATAAGGAGCTACCAGTAATCATGATACTAATCCTGATGGAGTTCTAAGATGTTGTACCAGAAGAGATCTTACATAACCTTTTACCTTTAAGAGAACCAGTATCACATTGATCTTATTCCAAGGGTTAGTCCTATATATCCTTTGGATTTAGTTGAAAATGAACAACAACACAAGAAGCCATCAGCAATGATGAAATCAATCATAGAGGAGTTCCAAGATTTTGTGTCAAAAGAGATCCCACATAACCTTCAACCTTTGAAAGACATCCAATGTCACATTGATCTTATTCTTAGGGCTAATCTTACAGATCTTTTGGCTTTAGTTACTCATTTTACAACTATACAATTTAGTAGAGATGTTGATGAGAGGGCTAAGCAGATAAAGAAGTTGCATAAAAAAGTTGGAGCAACCATTGAAAAGCAAAATGAGAGGTACATGCAAGCAGCCAACAAATACAAAAAGCATATGGAGTTTAATACAGGTATTTTGATCTGGATCTATCTAAGGAAGTAGAGGTTACTACTAGATAAATTTTGAAAACCAAAACCAAAGATTGATTGTCTAATCAATATGCGTAAGAGAATTGACAAGAATACTTGTGAGATCAAGCTACTTGAAGATTATGTGTTCTCAACATTTAATATGGTTGATTTTAGTCCTTATCATATGGTTGGAACAAATGAGGACTTGAGTATAAGTCTTTTTAAACTACGAGAGATTGACATGAGAGTCCCTACTTTACTACAGTCATCTCAAGTAAATCTTGTTGATCCCATGGTATTCTCTATAGCTCATAATGCTTGTCTCAACCTTTTATCCAAACCTCTTAAATATGACAGCTCATGAGCATATTTATTCACTAAAGAGAGTTAAAACTACTTCATTAATAGGTAGTTTGGAAGGTAAAAAGTTAAAGTTGTTTCAAGATGCTTTTCTTCATGATCAAGGAATGCATTAAAGGGGTTAGTTAGCATATATAAAGTACTTAATTTTCTAGTTCCCTATGCATGAAGGGTCATTTTATGCACTAGTACTTATTTTGGTATCTTAGGATTAGAAAAGTTTAGCACATGATTTATATTGGCAGAAGCTCTTTGGTATCTCTCTAAAACTCTGTATCTCTTGAATGTATCATTGAGTGGTGAGTCTTTTGATTTAATTTTGTATCCTTGTTTAATTTCCTTGAGGTGGTAAATTTTTATATCCTCTTGTGACTTTAGACTTGGTGATGAGCTATATTTATCAATTTTATGCAAGTTTTATTCTGAGTTAATTTCTTTTCTATAATTCAACTATCGATCTCTCTTTCTTTTTTGAATTTCATTCCTCTTTCTCCCTTCCCGATATCACCTCTCAACGTCTTATCTTTTTAGATAAGTACAGAGGGTCTATGATAAATAATTAAGAGAGCCTCTTATCTATCTGTTTCTCAATTGGTCCTCTCGACTGGGATGAAGGTTCCGTGCCTCAGGGGCGACTTTCATCGGGAGGTACCTATTGGTCTCGGATGTACCGGTGGAGGTGCCCTTGTCGAATAAGGTCTTAAATTTGATTCTTCAAGTTATGACACTCCTCCGTATCATGTTCGATGGAAATGATAATATCTTCTCTTGTCACGTCCTTCGGTCTTTGTCTTGATTGGGTTGGGGGGCTGGAGGAGCCCCTTGTCTCAGATTTAGAGAAAAACCTCCGTCCGAGTTGAGTTGAGTGGGATCGGAGGCAGCCTAGGTGGGGGTAGTTCTGGTATGTCTCTCCTTCTAAGGGCTCCCGAGGGCTGTCCTCAGGACTGCTTAGTTTAGGGCCGCTTTTGATCATCCCATTTTCCAACCACCAGTGTCTCGATAGCTATGAACTGGTTGGCACATTGTGGCATCTCAGGTACTATTGATGGTGGTCAGTTAATCAGGGACCAAAAGAACCGAGAAGATTAGAGCTCCATCAGGAATGCTTAAATCGCCAATGAGGGGTGGGCATCGAGCATTCCCCAGACCTCGGCTGCAAATTGTCTGACAAATTGAGCGAGGGGCTTGTCACTTTCCTGCGTCAAGCTGAGAAGCAACGTAGCGATTGGTCTCGGGTGGGTGCTTGCCATGAAATTAATTTTAAACTCCTTCGTAAGGGAGTCAAAGGAAGAAATAGATGATGGCCTGAGTCGATTGTACCACAACTGGGCCAGGCCCCTTAAAGTAGTTGGGAAAGCTTGGCACATCAGAGAGTTTGAGGTGTCATAGAGAGCCATCTGAGCCCGAAAGGCCATGATATGCTTTAATAGGTTCGAGCTGCCATCGTACAATTCTAGCGCTGGTAGTCGAAAGTTGGCCGGAACGGGTTTATCCTGTATTTCGGGGATAAACGGAGACCCGCCCTTAGAACTTTCACCAATTTCCTCCTTTGACTTGTCAAATTCTCTTTAGACCTCGTCGAGCCTTTGGTTGACCTGGTGCAGTTGTTCCCTTACCGAGTCGGTTGAATTTGCTGAGATGACATCCAACTCGAAGGGGATATGCATAATGTCTCGGGACTAGCTCGCCGGTTGTATTGACGAGGCGTTCAGATTGTCCAACGTGACCTCAGTTGGGGGATGATGAGGTCCCTCATCATTAGGCTGCTCCCTTCGAACTAGTGGCGACTAGGGCACTCCTTGCTGTGGTGCTTACCGAGAGCAGTCAACTGGTGAGATGCCAACATCTGCATCAACTAGGGGATGTGTGGGACAATAGTTTGCATCATCCCGGCTAATGCTTGGACCTGGTGGGTGAGGCCAAGGAAAGCCTCAGTGGATACCATAGGCGGTCCGGGGTTCACTATCGGAGGAGAGAATCCCGAGTCATTGAATAACTTCCAATAGCGATTCGACGTGGGTGTTGATACATTTGTCTCCTTAGCAGGAGGGAGTGAGCTTGGTCCCCCACCTGCAAAGTTGGTAGAGGGATGTGGGCTTGGCCAGTGAGGTGCTCTAGATTGGGATTGCTTGACGGGCATTCTTATAATATCGACCCTTCTTCTAGCACCAAAAATATGGGATTTTGGTACCGTGGCCGAGGAGTCAGCATGGCCTAGTCCCTGCCAAAGGTGCAAGCTCGTCCATATCGGTTGGTAGTGGAGGGGCATCCGGCTTGGGTTAGTTCAGTACCTTGGGATTCTGCACCTCAGGATAGTTCCTTTGCGCTCCAGTTGGTGTTCGTTAAGGAGGTCCTGCACCAAGGTCTTGTCAGGGGGGGGGGGGGGGGGGGGTGGGATTCCCAACAAGACCCCTCCGACGATCAAGTCAGTATCCCGACCTCCTTCCTGAAAGGGCGGAGTGTGTGTTTAGAGCCGAAAAAAAGGGCCCCTCCTCCCATCGCCAAGAGGAGGTTTTATACTCATGGGGAAGGGGGTTCACCATACACTCGACCTTCCCTTAGCCATTACCTCGGGCATGGCTACTGCGTATGGTGAGTTAGGCAGTACATAGGTATGGCAGAAGGGTGTGGCACGCCACATGACATTTATGACGCTCGACGATTCTACTGATGTGCCGTCCAGTCGGCTCCACCTCAGATGCCAACATGATTGTGGGGTCGGTGTGGGTCTGCTTTCGACTCGATTGCTGACTTGGCCGCTGGGCTGATGCGTGCACTGTCGGGTTGGGTTGGCTCATTATTTGCCCGGACTAATGCTTTGGATGATTCCTGTAATCATCTCCCGGGAGTTCCTGATGGACTGGCCGAGATACTTAACTCGGGCAAAGGACTGGTAGATTGGTCGAGATACGTAACTCGGGCAAAAGATTGATGGACTAGTCGAGAAACACTACTCGGGCAGAGGACTGATGGACTGGCCGAGATACACTACTCGGGCAAAGGATTGATGGACTGGCCGAGATACAGTGCTCGGGCAAAGGACTGGTAGATTGGTCGAGATACGTAACTCGGGCAAAAGACTGATGGACTGACTGATAAATACTACTCGGGCAGAGGGTGATGGACTGACTGAGATACACTACTCGGGCAAAGGACTGATGGGTGGCCAAGATACAGTACTCGGGCAAAGGACTAATTGACTAGCCAAGATATATTACTTGGAAAAAAACTGATGGACTAGCTAAGATATGCAACTTGGGCAAAGAACTGATGGACTGGCCAAGGTACACTACTCAGGTAAAAGACTGATGGAATGATTGAGATAAGCAACTTGGGCGAACAAATGGTAGATTGGCTGAGATATACTACTTGGGCAAAGGACTAATGGACTGGCTGAGATATGAAACTTGGTGAAGAACTAATAGATTGGCCAAGATACACTACTCGGGCAAAGGACTAAGGACTCATCGAGATACATTACTCGGGAAAATGACTGATGGACTGGCCAAGATACACTTCTCAGGCAAAGGATTGATAGGCTGGCCGAGATACAGTATTCGGGCAAAGGACTAATTGACTAGCTAAGATATATTACTTGGGCAAAAGATTGATGGACTAGCCGAGATACGCAACTCGGGCAAAGGACTGACAGACTGGCCGAGGTATACTACTTGGGCAAAAGACTGATGGACTGACCAAGATACGCAACTCGGGTGAACAATTGGTAGAATGGTCGAGATATACTACTCGAGCACATGATTGATGGACTGACTGAGATACGTAACTCAACCGAAGGACTAACAGACTGGCCGAGATACACTACCTAGGCAAAGGACTAAGGACTGGCCGAGATACATTACTCGGGCAAAGGACTGATGGACTGGCCGAGATACACTACTCGGGCAAAGGGCTGATGGGCTGACCGAGATACAATATTCGAGCAAAAGTCTAATTGACTGGCCGAGATACATTACTCGGGCAAAAGACTAAGGACTGGACGAGATACGCAACTCAAGCAAAGGACTGATGGACTGGTTGAGGTATATTGGGGCAAAAGACTGATGGGTGGTCGAGATATACAACTTGGGCGAATGACTGGTAGACTAGCCGAGATATACTGCTCGAGTAAAGGACTAATGGATTGGCTGAGATACACAACTCGGGCAAAGGACTAATGAACTGACCGAGATACACTACCCGGGTAAATGACTAATAGAATTGGCCGAGATATATTACTCGGGCAAAAGACTAATAGACTGCCCGAGTGAAGAGCAGTAGGTATTGTTCTTCCACGTGTGTGGTAGGGCCTACATGGATAAGGGGTGACATGGGGGATGACCTTGTTGAGCTGGCTTTAGAAGAGTAGGGCTTACATGGCACCCTAGTTGGCGTCACCTTTAATGCGGCTCATATGTTTTCCTAGGCGAAGTCATCACGCTGCCTCGAGGAGTCGAAATGTCCTTCCTTGACTCGATGTCTCCCTTATAAGGTCTAGGGTGATAGGATGAGCACTTCCATCATCATTTCCTGGTGTCTCAATTCTTGTGTCTCAGTTGTCCCAGTCGTCCTCCTTCAGTTGTCTTTTCCTTATCAGGTCGAAATGACCTCTTCTCTCTCATTCACTATCTCTGGATTCACCTCTCCTTCTTCTTTGGGCCCTTCATCTCGGGCGAAGGGTTGTCATCCTAGCAGTCGCATAGGGAGTCAGCCGGATGCTTCGAGCTCCTCCTCGGGCATACTGACCCGATCTGATGTCAAGACCATTAAGGCCGTGAAAGTGATGAAGTCGCGTCATGACTTCGACTCAACAATTTTAATGGAGTCACTTGTGCTAATCCGGAAGCGCTTCAGTATTTCGGATGAGTATGCCCTGCATGCTCCTCAGCCCGGGCAATGCTCATACCACAAGTACTCCAGTGGATTTAGCCTCTCGGTCGATGCCTTAGAGGCAGGGCTAAGGTTCCCCCTTCACCCTGTGACAGGGGAGTGCCTTAGCCGATGGAGGGTTTCACCTAGCCAGATAGCACCAAATTCCTAGCGCTATCTCATAACCTTCCTAGGGGAGTGCCGAGGATCAGGGATAATCCCATCTCGGGATTTGTTTTTGTCATGTTTCCGGTTGTGCAAGGGTCAAGGTGGATATTATCTGATGGCTCAGGCTGGTTTCAGGGTCGGGGCAACTCCTTCCAACAACAAAGGTTGAAAGTCTCGATTTATATACATAAGTCATCCATAGGGCAGGGAGTTTGGTCTTAAGTGGTTGGGTTACCCCATCAATAATGTGCCCCTGTACCTGACTGATGAGGATTCCATCTTGGTTGGGCGGCTAAACGGTATCCTATCCTCTTCTCAGATGGTCAGGAATCTGATCGAGCAGTGGCTGGTTGAGGCGAGCCTCAGTCTGGCTCCTCGGGGTATGTCGCGTACCGCCTTTTCTTTGATATCACCTAATGTCTGATTTGCTTAACCTATTGTTCGGGTTGCATAAATGGTGAACCTCGAGATGATATACAACGCAGCAAGGTGCGAAGGGCGACCGAGATCTACTACTAGAGCGCCGACCCCTCTCGTCACCACTTAGTCTTTGCTTGAAGTCCTGGAGGTCCGAGTTGAGACACCCACCCAGAAGGCTCCAGAGGCTTCCGAGAAGCAGTCTGCTAAGGCAACGTCCCATTCCCAGAAGAACGTGAAGGCTTTCAATTGCCATAGGACCCAGCACGCTGAGGGAGGCTCTAAGCCCCACTCATTAAAGGGCAAGGAGCAAGTCGGGGTTGCTAGGGAGATCTAGATGCCCTGCCCCTAATGTCCAAGATCCATCAAGGAGCTCTGTCAGACCTTTGCTGGCGAGGGCGACACGGGCTTTTATGCCCTGAGCATGTCTGACCTTCCGATGGGTGATCCAAAAACACCACTAGAAGCCTGATAGTCCTCTCTGAAGCAAGGGATCGAGGTCTGGGCCGATGGGTCGACCTCAGTTGAATATGCTCGAGGTGTGTTGCTTTCGACATTAGCGGCCGATCTCTACTCCTTGTCTGAGGTGTTAATGGATTGGGTGCTAAAGTCCATGGTGCTAGTTAGTACTTTCTTTTGTGCTAAGAAATTCACACCTGACTTCCAATTGCAGACCCAACACTACTGCATGGCACTGGCGGACCACGTCCATGATGTGGGTTAAGTCATCAGCCTTATGGACAACAAGGCTAAAGGGTTAAAGAAGGAGATTGCCGATCTTTGGGCAGGGCCGGGACCCAAGGCCATCATAGTGGCTGAGCTGAAGGCTGCTGAGGCCCAAACACTCATCGATGACCTGAAGGTCGAGCTCGAGGAAGCCAGCCGACGTCAAGCATTGCTCGAGACAAAGGTAGATAACTACAGTGCCGACCTAGCCGATTCATGGGAGCAACTGAAGGAAGTCCGAGTCGGTCGTCAGACATTGGAGGACAAGTTGCTGAAGATGACAGGCGCAATGGAAATGCTGAAGATGGAGCTGCACACTGAGGCCATCGCCGAGTACAAAAATTCGGTGGGCATTGAGATGGGTCTAGTGCACACAAGCCAGGTCTCGTACGAGTATGGTTATCAGGTGACCCTAACCCGATTCAAGGCCCGATACCCTGACTTGGAGATTGAGGAAGATCCCTTCATCACTCTACCAGAAGATGGGACCGTGGGATGGCGGCCAGGAGCCCTTCGATGACTCTTTGCCGTCTCCCAAGGAATAGGGTCTTTACTTTTGTTGTTTGGGTTTTTGTGTGTCGGGTCCTCATGTGTTGTTTTGATTCTCGGTCTTTCAGTGTACTTGACTTTTGATTAATGAAAATAGTCTTTTTTCTTAACCGACTATGCTCTTTTATCACACATAAAATTTTCGTAAATTTAAAATATGCCACGTCCTTGGTAACTGCCTTCCCTCCATCATGAAAATGGTATAAGTACCTTCTCGGGGCATGCTTGTTACCCGGTAAGGTCCTTCCCAGTTCAGAGCTAGCTTTCCCCGGCACCGAGTCGGGTCACTTACTTCGGCCTTACGTAGCACTAAGTTGACTGTTTGGATTTGCCGAGGGTGCATCTTTCAATCGTAGAGCCTTGCCACATCCTTCTTATACATGAGTGCTCAAGGATGTGCCTTGGCCCTATGCTCCTCGAGGAAGTCAAGGTTCTCCCTCAATTGGTCGGACGCGGAGGATTCTTCATAGAATTCAACTCGATAAGTTGGGTAGACTACTTCGGGGGGAAGGACCGCTTCTGTCCTGAAGGTAAGACTAAACGACGACTCCCTCATCGAGGTCTTCAGAGTCATCCTAGATGCCCATAGGACGCTCGGGAGCTCGTCCACCCACTCCTCGAGTGCCCAAGCGACCCTTCTCTTCAGCCCCTCCAGGATGGCTTGATTCATAACTTCGGCAAGCCCATTGGCTTGGGAGTGTGTAACCGAACTAAACCTCAGCTGTATCTTATAGCTTTAGTGGAACATCTTGAATTGGGGCTGTTGAATTGGGTCCTGTTATCGATGATGATTACCCTTGGGACTCCGAACCTTGTGATGATTTTTTTCTGAATGAACCATTCGACTTGTTTCTCAGTGATGGATGCGAGTGGCTCGGCTTCAACCCACTTAGAAAAGTAGTCGACCCCAACTATTAGAAATCTTTGCTATCCTGAGGCAAGGGGAAAAGGGCCAAGTAAGTCCATTCCACATTTGGCGAATGGCCAAGCATAATCCGAGGTGGACAGTGGCACCGCTGGTTAGTGTTGGACTCTAGCATGCTTTTGGCACTACTTGCACTTTTGTACATAGGCTTCAGCGTCTTGGCGTATGGCCGGCCAGTAGTATCCTTGTCTGAGTATCTTGTGAGTCAGGGTTCAGTCTCCGATGTGCTCGCAGCATATTCCTTCATGGACCTTAGCTATATTGATTTGTGCCTCAATCGGGCGCAAGAATCAGAGTAACAGTTGGCTGAACCTGTTGGTTACAGGTGCCCTGCAAGCCAATCGTGTGAGTGATAACACATGTGACCCGTTGTGCAATCTTTTTGCTTATGATTAATATTGGTATATTTTCATATTATATTATCTGTAGCATATAGATTGTGATATCTTTGGTTCTATGCAATGAGAATCGGATCGTGATGAGATCGATTCACCTTTAAACACAGATTTTAAATAATCCTGGTCATATGTTACTTAAAAGGGACATCAAGATAACCAGATAGACCGATGTACTATATACCTGTACATATGATGGAGGCGATTGGTCTCATATTCACTTGGTGGAGACATTAAGGATATAGTGTAGGTGCTCATTGGAGAATGAGTATACTGATTGATCCGCTTATGGGATACTGTATGGTTGATAATACCTAATGTCAGACAATGATTCCATAGTCTTAGTTGTATATCTAGCCCTTTGACTTGACACACTAAGGATGTCTTGTATGAGTACTTCTTTCTTTGATGCTAGACTTATAGGTTTGGAAAGTTTCAGATCTGGTAAGCTGGTTATCAGGATTGGTAGCCAATCTTATGAAGCCAATTGAGTGTCAATAGAGGATCATCCACTTTCAATATTATAAGAGAAATATCCCATATCTGCTTACTCAGACAAATCCCTGACTAGGGTCATTCAGACTGAGAGAGAAAGGGTTCTCTAGTAGAATCCGATTATAGTAAGATAAACTGATTTCGTATGCGACATGATAATACCATATCCAATATATAGTCTACGAGATATTAATTGGATGTGAGATTATAGATACACGGTAACTGTGGATAGATAGGTCCGATGGATTTGACCCCCCTATACTGTTTGGGGACTATGGCGTAGTAGCCTAGTATGTTCATAGTCGATAAGTCAAGTGAATTATTATGGAGATAATAATTCACTATATTAGAAAAATTTTTGATGGGAGTGACTCACGGTCAACTCGGTATTGGGCCTAGAGGCTTACACACATATGGTGGATGCTTAAGTGAATAGAGGATTGGATGGAGATCCAATTAATCCCTATTCTCATTAGATGAGACCCTATGCTGATGGACTCTTTTCTTAAAGTCCAATTAGAGGCCTAAGTGTTAAATCTCAGATTTTTATGAAAAGATTAATTGATGTATATTTATCTAACATGTGTGTTAGAGAAATAATTATATGTCTAACCATGACATGATCAATAGAGTTACAACCAGATAATGGGCCAAGATCAAGCTTGAGCATCGAGCCGGGGTTTAGACGATGCAGTGGGTTTCGCCGAGAGTTCGCTAAGAGATTCGCTGAAGGGATCAGGAAGCTCGTTGGGAACACGTCGGGAGATTATCAGGGAGAAGACCAGAAGACTTGTCGCAAGTATGCTGAAGGTTACCAGATTAGCAGAAGTTAGGTCGTAATTAAGCTTGTGGTCATTAAGAGTTGTAATCATTGAGTCGTAATTAGAAAGTGAGTCCAATTTGAGTTGGATTTGGAAAGAATCCAAATCAACTCAATAAGACACCCAGATCCACTACTGGGTTTGGTTGAGCTTAGGTTGAGCTTAATCAGTTGACCAAGGAGCTGGTCAATATTAAGTCAAAGCGATAGTTTGAAAAGTGGAGGGAATCACTTTTGCGAAAATTCCGACGGGTAAATCACCGATGAGTGGCGGTTGGACCGCCCGTACCACAGAATCCGAGTGGCGGCCAGTAACTTTCGACGGGTCAACCGCCTAGGTGGCGGTTAAACCACCTGTACCACAGAATACAACAGCGACCAACGATTGACGACGGGTGAACTGCCCAAGTCGATAGGTAAACCATCGGTACCCAATTTTTTTAACTATATTTAATTTTTGGTTCTAATTTCTGAAGTCACTTGGGGTCTATAAATGCCCCAATTATTCTTGCATTCTTAGTAAAAAAAAAAAAGAAGCATAACTGAGAAGTACTTTTGGGCAATTAAATTCTAGCAAAAGAAATTATGAGTGATTTGTAAAGAAAAGAAAAAGGGAGGAGAGAAAGCTTAGAGATAGAAAGTTTGTCTTAATTCTCCATTGTAAGCAAGTGTAAAGGTTTAATCTTCACCCAAAGAAGATTGGTAGTGGAAGTCGGAGTGCCTTAAGAAGGAGGACTCGGAAGTGGACGTAGGTCGTTAGCGCCGAACCACTATAAAATTGTAAGATTTTCATACTTGCATTGCTTGAATGTTGTTATATTGATACTTCCTTGAAAGCAAGATGATACTAAACTCCTTGAAAGCAAGACGATAAGTTATTTTCCTTAAATGTGATTATTTTTATGATTTCCTTAGCAATTTACTTTTAATCACTCACTTGTTTTATTGAAAATGAAAAGCTTTAGATTTCCTATTTTATCTTATTCAAAAAGCTTTTGCTTTAGAAAAAAATTTAAGCTTGCACTAATTCACCCCCCCTCTTAGTACCAATTGATCCTGACAATTGGTATTAGAGCAAGGTTCTTACTCTTTGTATTAACACCCACTAGAGTAAATGACTTATTTTGGTATGAATGAGGGACATTCTATTTCACGTTTGCCCATCTTCAATGGAATGGATTACACGTATTAGAAGACAAGGATGCATATTTTTTTTATTTCTTTAGACCTTGATCTTTGGAATATAGTTAAAAATGGTTTTGAAAAATCTTCCAAACCAATGAATGAGCTAAATGATTTGGAAAGGAAGAATTTTTCTCTAAATATAAAGGCCATGAATGCCTTGTTTTATGCAATTGATAAAAATAAGTTTAATTTTATTTTCATTTGTGAATCAGCTTCTGATATTTGGCACACACTAGAAATCACACATGAGGGGACTAGTAGAATAAAAAAATCTAAAATAAATATTCTAGTTCATAATTATGAGTTGTTTCGAATGAAACTAAATGAGTCTATTGGAGATATGTACACCTGTTTCAAGGATGTCATCAATGGACTTAAAGTACTTGGAAAATATTTTTTGAATTTTGGACTTATGAGTAAGATTTTATGATCTTTGCCTAAAAATTGGGATCCTAAAGTAACCGCTATTCAAGAGGCCAAAGATTTGAATGACTTGTCTCTTGAAGAACTGATTGGCTCTCTTATGACTTATGAACTAAACTGTAAAGCTTATGATGAGCTTGATGAACCCCTTCCAAAGAACAGGAGGATGTAGTACTTCGAACTATGAATGACTCCTTGAATGAAACCTCGAGTGATAAGGACTATGACATTACACTTCTATTAATAAAATTTAAAAAATTTATAAAAAGAAACAAAAACTATAAAAACAAAAAGGAACCAAAGTAAGATAACATCATTTGCTATTAATGCAAAAAACTATGACACTTTAAAAGTAAATGTCCCCAACTGAAAAAGAAATCGACGCTCAAAAAGAAAGTACTCTCGGCCACTTGGGATGATTCAAGTTCCTCGGAGGAAGAAGACTAATCCAAAGAAGAGGTGGCTAACTATGCCTTAATGACATTTGAAGATGAGGTTAGTGAATCTTTAGATATTTTATTTTCTGAATTATTAAGCATGTTTCATGATTTATTCAATGAGTTTAGGAAACTTGGCAAATCTTTTAAGATGCTTAAAGTTGATCATGATTTATTAGTTAAAAGATTTGATGAAATGCATGAAGCATGCTTTAAATGTGAAATGGTAGATAAAGTTAAAGAAGAAAATTGCATGCTTAGAACTACACTTGAGAAATTTGAGATAGAGAATAAATCCCTAAATATGATCCTTGCCAATAAGGGTCATATTAACAATAAATATGACATAAGCTTTGTTGGAAGTATTCAACAAAAGCCAACCATCTTTGTAAGAGGACCTATATTGAATATGTCACCAAGAATTAAGTATCACTTTTGTGGTAAATTAGGACATAAGGCAAATAAATGCCTTTTTAAAAAATATACTCCTCATCATCTTATATGGTTCCAAAGAGAACTCTATATAATGAAAATCATTTAGAAAAGAAAGATAAAAATATTTATGAAGGATCCGATGTCAAATGAGTACCTAAACCGAAAATATCATTCTTATAAGTTTGTCTCCAAACTAAAGTTAGGAGCACTAAATTGTATCTTGATAGTGGATGCTCAAGGCATATGACCAGGGATCCATCTCACTTTTCTAAGCTCTTTGGCTTAAGCGAAGGAGTTGTCACATTCGGAGACAACAACAAGGGTAAAATCATTGGAAAAGGAACAATAGGTAATACATCAAACTTTTTGATTGAAGATGTGTTGTTAGTTGATGGTTAGAAACATAACTTGCTTAGCATTAGCCAATTATGTGATAAAGGATATATGATTAAATTTTAACCTAATGCTTGCATAATTGAGTTACCACACAAAAACAAATCATTAATTGCTTTAAGAAACAAAAATGTATACACTATAGATATTGAAAAATTTTGTAATGAAACTTATTTTTCGGCTTTGAATGATGATGCTTGGATTTGACATAAAAGACTAGGTTATGCTAGCATGAAACTTTTAAACCAAATCTCTACTAAGAAACTTGTGAGAGGTTTACCTAATCTTAAGTTTATCAATGACAAACTATGTGACACTTGTCAATTAGGAAAATAAATAAAAAATAACTTTAAGTTTAAAAACCAAATTAACACCTCTAGACCACTTCAATTGATCCATATAGATCTATTTAGACCAATTGATATTACAAGTTTAGGTGGTAGCAAATATGCATTTGTCTTAGTGGATGAATTTAGTAGATATACTTGGACCTATTTCTTAGCACATAAAAGTGATACATTTAAATGTTTTATAAAGTTTTATAAAATTGTTCAAAATGAAAAAGGATACATGATCTCCTCATTACAGAGTGATCATGGTGGAGAATTTTAAAATAATAATTTTTAAAATTTTTGAGATTCGAATGGATATATTAATAACTTATTTACTCCTCGAAATCCATAACAAAATAGAGTAATAGAAAGACAATAGGATTTTATAAGAAATGACTAGAACAATATTGAATGAACATAGTCTTCCCAAATATTTTTGGGCCGAAGCTATTAATACGGTATGCTATGTTCTAAATAGGGTTTTAGTAAGACCATTACTCAATAAAACTCTTTATGAATTATGGAATAGTAAAAAACCTAATATTTCTTATTTTAAAATATTTGGTTGCAAATGTTTTATTTTGAGTAAAAATGATGCTTTAGGTAAATTTGATGTAAAATCAGATGAAGACATTTTTCTAGGTTATTCTTCTATTTCAAAAGCTTATCGTGTTTTTAATAAAAGAACATTAGTAATAGAAGAATCAATTCATGTTGTTTTTGATGAGTTTTCTGAATTTAAGAAGATTGATTTTGATAATAAAATTGATTTTGATACTTTAAATTTAAAAGATAACACTCCTAAAAGCAACTTGGATATATCTACTTCCAATACCTTACCCAAGGAATAAAAGTATGTGAATAATCATCCAAAGGAGCTTATAATAGGAGAAACATAAAAAAGAATTCAAACTTGATCTTCTTTTAGAAATTTGTGTGCAAATGCCACCTTTCTTTCTCACATTGAGCCAAAGTGTACTGATGAAGCCCTAAGAGATGATTCTTGGGTTAATGTAATACATGAAGAGCTTAATTAATTTGAGAGAAATGAGGTATGGAAGCTTGTTCCTAGGCCTAATAACCATTTAGTGATTGGTACTAAATGGGTATTTAGAAACAAACAAAATGAAAATGGTATCATAGTTACAAACAAGACTAGATTAGTGGCCCAAAGTTTCAACCAAGATGAAGGAATTGATTATGATGAAACCTTTGCTCCCGTGGCTAGACTTGAAGCCATAAGGATGCTCTTTGCCTTTGCTTCTTTTAAAAATCTTAAGTTGTTTCAAATAGATGTTAAAAGTACTTTTCTAAATGGTTTTATTTTCGAAGGAGTGTATGTTAAACAACCCCTCGATTTTGAAAATAATCTTCTTCTTAATCATATTTTACAAAAGCTCTTTATAGATTGAAAAAAACTCCTCGGGCTTGGTATGAAAGACTTAGTGCCTTCTTTTCAAACAATTTTTCTAAAAGCAAGGTTGATACCATATTATCTTTTAAGTATTTTAAAAATAATTTTTTTATTGTTCAAATTTATGTTGATGATATCAGTTTTGGATCTACAAACGAATCTTTATGTGAGTTATTTATTAAAGAAATGAGCCAAGAGTTTGAAATGAGTCTAATGGATGAGTTAACATTCTTCTTATGATTACAAATAAAACAACTAGATGATAGTATTTTTATTTGTCAAACTAAATACACCAAATGATTTGGGATGGAAAATGCTAAAGCAATAAACACTCCCATGAGCACTTCTATAAAGTTGGACTTAGATAATGAAGGATAAAACTTTGATAAAAAAACTTATAGAGGTATGATAGGAAGTTTATTATACTTAATTGCAACTAGACTGGATATCATGTTTAGTATTGTAATATGTGCAAAGTATCAATCTAACCCAAAACTCTCTCATTTGAAAGTAGTTAAATGAATCTTTAGATACTTAAAAGGAACATCTAAACTAGGATTATGGTATCCAAAATCAAAGAACTTTGACTTGATTACCTATTCTGATACTGATTTTGGTGGCTGTAGAATAGATAGGAAAAGCACTACCGGAATATGTTAATTTTTGGAGCATACACTTATCTCTTGGGCTTCCAAAATTCAGTAGCTTTATCTACTGCGGAAATAGAATACATTGCAGCTAGTGCATGTTGTGCCCAAGTTATTTGGATAAAAAACACACTAGAAGACTATAGATTAAAATTAAAAAATATTCCTATAAAGTGTGATAATACAAGTGCAATATGTCTAACCAAAAATCCTATTCAACATTCAAGAACCAAACACATTGATATTAGACATCATTTTATAAGGGATCATGTAAATAATCAAGATATCGTGTTAGAATTTATTGATACTAAGCATCAATTAGGGGATATCTTTACAAAACCCTTAAATGAAAAATAATTTGATTTTCTTATAAGAGAACTTGGAATGCTAAATCATGAAAATATTTGAATTTATGAAATTGAGCTATTTATCTTTGTGATGATGTTTACTTGTAAAAATTACATGAGAAATCCTTAATGCATAAGTTTTTTTTTTATCTCTCGGATTTTTGAGATGATTATCTTATTGAGAGCTATAATTCAATGATGTTTTACAACTCCTCCTCCATTTTATTTCCTTACAAGTAAAAGGAAAATTCATGATGACTCTTTTATAACCCTACCATTCGCCTTTTTGTTGATGACAAAGGGGGAGAAACATATGGTTGATGACTAGAGATTATTTTTTTCAAATGTTTCAAATTTATGAGATTTATTGAGAAAAGTATAGTTGATGTCTAGAGATTATTTTTTAAATATTTCAAATGTATGAAATTTATTGAGAAAAGTATGCTTGATGGCTTGAAAATTTTCAATGTTTGATGACTTAAGGGAAAATCCTTGAAAATTTTTAAAAAGTTGAATGCTTGAAAGGTTATTTGCTTGAAACTCTTATTGTGTTGATTTAATTAAATTCAAGAGGATGTGACTCTCTTGAAATTAAATCTTCTATATGATGACATAAATTTAGGGGGAGTTAGGAGTAACTCTCATCATCAATTGATTGTCATCATCAAAAAGGGGAAGATTATTAAATCTCAGATTTTGATGATGAGATCAATTGATGTGTATTTATCTAACATATGTGTTAGAGAGAGAATTGTATGTCTAATTATGACAGGATTAATTGAGTCATAACTAGATAATGAGCCAAGATCAAGCTTGAGCATGGGGCCGGGGTTCGGACGATGAGGTGGGTTTCACCGGGAGTTCGCTAGGAGATTCATTGAAGGGATCATCAGGAAGCTCGCTAGGAACACACCGGGAGATCACCAGGGAAAAGACCAAAAGACTTATCACAAGTATGCTGGAGGTTACTGGATTGGCGGAAGTTAGATCGTAATTAAGCTAGTAGTCATTAAGAGTTGTAATCATTGAGTCGTAGTTAGAAAGTGAGTCCAATTTGAGTTGGATTTAGAAGGAATCCAAATCAACTCAATAAGGCAACCAGATCCACTACTGGGTTTAGTTGAGCTTAGGTTGAGCTCAATTAATTGACCAAAGAGTTGGTCAACATTAAGTCAAAGCCAGAGTTCAAAAAGTAGAGGGAACCACTTTTGCGAAAATTTTGACGGGTAAACCGCCGGTGACCGACGATTGGACCGCCCGTACCATAAAATCCAGGTAGTAGTCAGTAACTTTTGGCGGGTTCACCACCCAAGTGGCAGTTAAACCGCCTGTACCATAGAATATAGTGGCGACCAACGACTGATAGTGGGTGAACCATCTAAGTCGGTGGGTAAATCGCCTGTACCCGATTTTTTGAGTATGTTTGATTTTTGGTTCTAATTTCTGAAGTCACTTGGAGTCTATAAATACCCAAGTATTCTTACATTCTTAGTTAAAAAAAAAAGCATAACTGAGAAATACCTTTGGGTAATTAAATTCTGGCAAAAGAAATTGTGGGTGATTTGTAAAGGAAAGGAAAAGAGAGGAGAGAAAGTTTAAAGATAGAAAGTTTATCTTAAGTCTCCCTTGTAAGCAAGTGTAAGGGTTTAATCTTCACCCAAAGAAGATTAGTAATAGAAGTCGAAGTGCCTCAAAAAGGAGGACTCGAAAGTGAACGTAGGCCATTGGTGTCGAACCACTATAAAATTATAAGTGTTTCATACTTGCATTGCTTGAATGTTATATTGATGTTTCCAATTTAACTAAACTCCTTAAAAGTAAGACAATAAGTTCTTTTCCTCAAACATGATTATCTTTTCGATTTTCTTAGCAACTTACTTTTAATCACTCACTTGTTTTATTAAAAATGAAAAACTTCGGATTTCCTATTCTATCTTATTCGAAAAGCTTTTGCTTTAGAAAGAAAAATTTAAGCTTGCACTAATTCACCCCCCCCCCAGTGCCAATTGATCCTAACACTAAGAAGATTATTAGATCGAGATTCAATAATACAAGGTTGATGGGTAATTGGATGAAGATCTAATACCCACTAAGGCAGGAGGGGAGACTCATGGTTGAGAGGCTGCAGCCTTGGCCTCCCCCTCCTATTCTCCTCCCTCCCTTTATGCAAGAGTTGCGAGATTAGATTGGAGGAGTTTTGCTATAAAGATCCATCGTTTGGATATTACTAGAGAGAAGGACGCTTGACCTCCTTTATCCTCTCTATCCGGATATGGAAATACAGGGATATATGATCTCCCCAGGTAATCAATATATCACATGACACAGTTTTACCAGTTTTTACAGCTTTCTCGTGACCTAATCTTTTGCATGATGATTTGATCTAGGAAAACCAGTTTTATTTTTATTTTCGCTGCGTATGTGATGCTCTCGCTGAGGTTTTCCAACAGTGATATCAGAGCCAAAGTTTTCTTACGAAAGATTAGTTTTAAACTACGTGTGATGAAATTGAATCGCGTAGAATCATTATATGCGTCATTACTATGTTTTTGTAGTGAACATAGCGAGGATAGGCGGCCAGCCATGGCCATGCCCCCTACAGGGGCGGCCACCTACAGCCAGGCCCCTACAGGGGTGATCAACTGTGGCTAGGGTCCCCACAAGGGCGACCAGGGCCGCTTGCAAGGGCGACCGCATGTGGGCATGGTTGGCGCTTGCAAGGGCGGCGCCTGTGGGCGTAGGTAAAACCCACAGGATTGGTGCCCATGGAGGCACCCCCTTCGATGACGGTGCTAGCCCACAAGGGAGGTGATTGCAGCAGCGAGCCGCCGCGGCACCGAGGGACGCTTGTCACAAAAGGGGCCGCCCGTGGGCAAGGTGGTCACCAATGACACGCAGCACCATCGCCTACGCAGCGGCGACGGTGGCTGGATGAGGCGAAGGGGAGAGCTATGGTTTTCTTTTAGGAAAAAGACTATTTTGCCCCTCTAAACTTGGGAAATATCGATGATTATCCTCATGTACAGAATTTTTAAAATACCCTCAATAATTTTAGAAATTTCAAGGACTATCCTCTCATCCAGAATTCTAAAAGTACGCTTGATAATTCTAGAAATTATAAGCACATCTTGATTTCTAAAAAATAATTAATTAAATAGTTTAATAAATTATTATATATATCTAGTAATACTATATATGATGTGATGTACATGTGATGTTTGATGTGGATGGATGATCACGAGCCATGTGTTGTGATATGTGTAATTATGATTATTATTATTATTGGGGCTTGTGAGTTTCTGTTTTTCTCATTTATTGTCGAGCCTACGTGCCTGTGATTATTTGTAATTACATGGAGAGGCGCGGTGGGAGCGTGGAGGTGAAAGCGGGTCCCATGATGCCGTAGCAGGAGATCACGATGTATAGTGATGCGATGATTCGATAGAACCGATGATGACGAGATCAACAATCATAGGGCATAGAGATGCACTGATGCACATATAGATCCTATTGTGAGTGATTATGCCTAATGTCTTGGGCTTAATCATATTAGGTGACGGCTCATGATCATCCAGTGTGGCTTGCATATGTGATGTGTTATACACTTGCTAGATATATGTGTGTGTGTATATATATATATATATATATATGATATATTAGGAGACCGATACAAAATAAAAACCCATACATGTGATATAGATATATATTAAATATGTATGTGTATGATATGACATATTAGGAGACCGATACAAAATAAAAACCCCTCCTATGATAATATTAAATCGGTGAGCATGAGGCAATAAGATTGACTCACGTGACCTTCCATCGTTATAGGAAGAAATTGAATCACGACATAAGTTGAGTTGGTCGAGTCTCTCGAGGCTCACATATCTACGTGATCGAGTTCTTGCTTATGATATAAAGATATCACTAGTGACTTAAGGACATGGTATGCTTGGTCGAGTCCCTCGAGGGCATATCATCAAATCAGACTCATCTTGTAACGATGGTAATGACTTAACTAAATATCATGGTTGGTCGAGTCCCTCGAGACCATGATGATTCGAAGGCTGAACATGATGGGAATACTAGGAGTTGTGATTAGTAAGAGTTGCCTACCTTTTGGGCTTAGTGTAATTGGTCGAGTCCCTTGAGATTGCACTAAGATGCCAATTGGATCCTGATCTCCACTAGGAGTGTGTCAGAGACTTTCGTCTCACGTTTTGAGGGTGTGACATAATTCGCTAGGAAAATAGTGGGAGTACATTAAGATAGAAGTTCATATCTTAATTAATATTTTCTATAAAATCTGCATGTTATTTGTTTGTACTATATCTTAATCATGTCGCTTGTAAACCCCCTTCATGGCATACTTGATGCCAATAGTCTCATTGGTCTAAAATACACAAATTGGCTCCGTAATTTAAGAATTATTCTTATAGAGGAGAAAATCATATATGGCCTTAACACGATTTTGCCTACACCGGAAGAAGGGCCAAGCGATGATAAGATCGCTCGCTTTATGAAGTATAAAGATAGTCATAGAGAATAACTTGTACGTTGATCTTATACTTCAATCCCTACAAGATTCCTTTTCTCATTTTATTATAAATTTTAATATAAGCAAGTTTGAGATGACTCTAACTGAGCTCCTCAATATATTGAGGGAAGTTAAGAATGCCATGAAGAAGGAGAAGCCAGTTTTCTATATTGGTGAGACCAAGAAGAAAAGGAACACTAGTAAGACCCTTAAGAAGGGCAAGGGTAAAGAAAGATCAGGTAAGGCAATGGTTGCCAAGAAAGACCCAGCAAATGATAAAGGACAATGCTTCTATTATGGTCAAGATGGGCAATGGAAGAGGAAGTGTAAGGACTACCTTGTAGATAAGACGAAATAAAAGCTTGGAGAAGCTTCAAGTATATTCATGAACAGTCTCTACTTGTAAGATTTTTATGATAACACATGGGTATTGGATACTGGAAGTGCTTATTATATCTATAATTCATTACAGGTTCTGGCAAAACCTAGGAGATTGGCTAAAGGCGAGATGAACCTCAAGATGAGCAATGGAACAAGAGTTGTTATAATTACTATTGGGGAGGTGATCCTACATATGCCTAGTAGAGCTATTATTGCATTGGATGCATACTATTTTATTCCCTCTATTATTAAAAACATTATTGTCATCTCTTGTTTGACTATTGTGGATATAAATTAGTTTATGAGAATAATAGTTATTCAACAATTATAGATGATGAGATCATCACTAGAGGGACCCTTATAAATGGCTTATATGTGTTATACACTTCTTCACACATCATGAATATAAATACATCTAAGAGGAAAAGAGATGAGATGAATAATGCATATCTATGATATTGTAGGGTAGGTCATATACATGAGGGAAAGATTCAAAAATTGCTGAAAGATAGATACTTAGATCAATTTGATAATGAGTCATATGCAACTTACGAACCTTAATTTCGTGAGAAGATGACCAACTCTCCTTTTGGTGAAATTGGAGAGAGAGTCACTGAGTTATTGGAACTTATACATAGTGATGCATATAGTCCTATATTGACTCAAGAAGGAATCACACACTATTAGACATGGTGTGATCCATGATGAGTTTCGTTGAACTACCCGTCTCATTTTGGGGGTAGGCCCTAGAGACCAGAGCTTACCTTCTGAATAAAGTTTCATCAAAGTCAGTAGTGTCTACATTATATGAGATATGGAAAGGAAATAAGCTCGATTTTATGGTGATTAAGATTTAGGGCTGTCATACTCATGTTAGAAGATATAACCCTGATAAGTTGGAATCAATGATAGAACAATGCACATTTGTGGGATACCCCAAGGGAACTTAACACACAAGTTCCAACTTTGCATAGGTCTAGTTGAGTATCTCATCCTCCTGAAAGATATGTGGGATATATCAGTGGAGAGAACTCTCATGATGTTGATCCTCAGACCTATAAGAAGACTATTATGAGTATAGACTCTAATAAGGTTTGGAACTTTGTAGATGCACCTGAAGGTATTATACAAAGGTATTATACTCATCAGCTACAAAAGAGAGTCTAAATAAAGTGTACATGCTGCTCAAGTCCATATATAGACTAAACCAAGCTTCCTGAAGTTGGAACATAAGATTTGATGAGATGATCATATTTTATGACTTTATTAAGAACGATGATAAGCCTTGTATGTACAAGAGGGTAAGTGGGAGTATTATCACCTTCTTGATATTATGTGAATGATATCCTAATCATTGGGAATGATGTATGAATGCTCTCCACAGTAAAGACTTGGCTATCCAGAAACTTCTCCATGAAAGACTTAGGGGAAGCATCCTATATTTTGACGATTCAGATCTATAAAGATAAATCTAAGAGGATGCTTAGCTTATCTCAGTCTAGGTACATAGACTTCATCATCAAAAGATTTGGCATGGAGAATTCTAAGAGATGTCTCATACTGATGAGATATGGAATATCACTTTCTAGGAGTATGTCCCCAAAAACTCCTAAAAAAAGGATAGACATAGATAAGAAATCCTATGCCTCAGCGATAGGGTCTATCATGTATGCTATGCTATGTACCAGGCTTGATATAGCACATGTTCTGAGTGTCAGGAGCAGGTATTAAGCGGATCCAGGTTTAGAACACTAGAAGACAGTAAAGTGTATCCTTAAGTACTTGAGAAAGACTAAGGATCTTTTACTAGTATATGGAGGAGATAGCCTCCAGGCTGAGCACTACACGGACTCGAGTTTCTAATCCAACATTGATGATAGCAAATTAAACTCATGTTATTTTCTTATCCTAAATGGAGGAGTAGTAAGCTGAAAGAGTTCCAAGCAAGATATTACTACAGACTCGACCACAAAGGCGAAATACATTATTGCAGCAAAAATAACAAAGGAAGGGGTATGAATGAAGAAGTTCATCATGATATAAGAGTCGTACCAAGCAGTATGGAGCTGATTCTCATATATTACGACAGTGATAGAGCGATAAATTTAGCAAGAGAACCCAAGTCTCATCAGAATTATTCTGAAGAGGTTTCATCTGATTAGAGCGATCATAACCCAAAAAGATATAGCAACGGAAAGAGTTCCATTCAAAAATAACATTACAGTTGTCTCAGGTTGTATTTGAGCGTTATAGGAGTTTGATAGGGATCGAACACATAGGTGATTCGCTTTAGGTCAAGTAAGAGATTGTTGGTTACAAGTGCCCTGCAAGCCAATCACGTGAGTGATGGCACATGTGACACGCTATGCGACCTTTTTGTTTATGATTAATATTTATATATTCTCATATTATATTATCTATAGCATATATATTGTGATATCCTTGGTTTTGTGTAATAGGAATTAGATCATGATGAGATCACGATAATGAGATCGATTCATCTTTAAACATAGATCCTAAATAATTTCGATCATAGGTTACTTGAGAGGGACATCGAAATAACTGGACATACTAGTGTACTATATACCCATCCATATAATGGAGGCGACTAGTCTTAGAGTCACTTGTGTGGTGACACTAAGGATATAGTATATGTATTCATTGGAGAATGAGTTTACTAATTGAGCCACTTATGAAATGTTGTATGGTTGATGATACTTAATGTTAGACAGCGATTCCATAGTCCCAATTGTGTATCTGGTCCTTTGACTTGAGATATCAAGGACGCCTTGTATAAGTACACCTTTCTTTGATGTCAGACTTATAGGTTTGGAAAGTTCCACATCTTCTTTACTTTTTCAATCCCGATTTATGCCTTATGTTGACCACTTCTTAAGTCAACCAATTGAGCTCGACCTGAGCTCAATCCACCCTCCAATGTGGACCTGGTTTGCCTCACTTGAGTTAATTTGGATTCCTTCTAAATCTAACTCAAGTAAGACTCAAACCTTAACTGATACTAACTATGACTTAGTTACAATCATCATGGCCAACAAGTCCAATAAGACCTTCCTAACTCCCGGTAAGCTTTTTGGCTACCCCCAATGATCTTTCGGCGAGTCTCTTGGTCTTCTTCTGGTGAACTCCCTAATGTCATCTTGGCAAGCTCCCGATCTTCTTTGGCAAGCTCCCGACGAACTCCCAACAAGCTTCTGATACCCTCGGCCAGCTTCTTGGGAACTCCCGAGAAGCCTCTGATCCCTTCGGTGAGCTCCCGATGTACTCCCGATGAGTTCCCTACTGCATCGTCCTAACCCCAACCTAATGCCCGAACTTGACTTTGGCACATATCTATTGTAATTCTCTGTCTATCATTGTTAATCCTGCATCAATTATCTCTAACCCACATGTTAGATAAATAACCCATCAATTGATTTCATCATCAAAATCTGAGATTCAACAATTTCCCCCTTTTTGATGATGACAATCAATTAATGACAGAAGTTAAACTTTACTCCTCCTAAATCTATGCTATAATTTAAATAGAATAAACTTAAATTTAAGAGAACCAAACACTCTTGAATTTAAGTATCATGATATAAAATTTCAACAATTATCAACAATGCCTCAAAGAAGCAATATCAATTTCAGAGATGATATAACATCAATTTAAATATTTTTACCTTAAGTCATCAAATCATCAAGAATTTTTTAAATATACAATATACATTTGAATTCATGTATCAGTTATGCACTTGAAAATCTCCCCTTAAGTCATTAATCATTTATTCACTTTGTTTGTCAACATAGAAAGAGAAATGCGCATGTTGAAATTTTTCTTACATGTGTCATCAATATCTATTTCTCCTCTTTTGTCATTAATAAAAAGGTGAAATATAGAGCTAATGATTTCAAGGCACATATATCATTGCTCCCCCTTAGTAAAATAGGATATGAGCAATAATTTTCTCATAAAAATTTTTCTTCCCCTTTGTCATATATGTATTATTTTTCATATTTATGTCATCAATACACTATTTCTCCTCCTTTGTCATCAACAAAAGGAGATGAAATAATGAGCAAATAATTTCATGATACATAAACTCATCATGTGTCAAGATTTTTGAAATATATATTGATTGAATATTTAATACTTCATTGCTCCCCCTTAGTAAAACATAATTTTCTTATGAAAATTTGTCTTCCCTTTTTGTAAATAAGAAACTAGTAGAAATAATAGAGGGGAGTTAAAAATATCATAAAAAATAGAGCTTATATCAAGCATCATAAAAGTTCATGTCATATATTCTTGTTTTATAAATATTCATCAAGATTCATGAAACAAGAATAATTTTTTTAAAATATCTCATCCCAAAAATTTGAATCTCCTTCTTATGTTAATTTTAATAAGTGGTAGCACTACACGCTGATGGCAGTTAACCCTACCTGTAAGCGGCTACCACTACCCTCGAGTGGCCACCATTGTAGGCGAGCGTCGTGCTCGCAAGCGGCCTTCCCACAGGTGGTCACCCCTTGCACCACGAGCAGTTTGCCCGTAGGCACTGCCTTCGCAACCAAGCATGCAAGCTGCCCTTCTGCAAGCATCTTCAATCATAGCAAGAATATGTAGAATAATTCTTCGCATTTCAATCTCATCACACGCAGTTTAAAAGCCAATCATTACACGAGCAACCTAGCTTTGATACCACTGTTGGGAAACCTCGAGAGCATTACATGTGCAGTAGAAAAATAAAAATAAATCCAGTTTTTCATGTTTATCTTATCATCATGCAAATATTGATTCGTGAAAAATTACAAAACCAAAAACTATGATTTGTGAGATTGTTACCTAGGGAGATCGTATATCCCTAAAAATTATAGATGTAGTAGGAGAGGATAAAGGAGGTCAGATGTCCTCCTCTCTAGCGGCTATGGATGTACTAGACCACTACGGTATATCCCTGATAGTAATCGTGTATCTATAGTCCCTCATTCAACTAATATCCTAGAAACTGCATATTGGACATAGTACTGTCAGGCCATATACGAAATCCATCCGAGTCATACTCTAATTAGACTCTCCCGGAGAACTCCTCTCTCAATCCAAATGACCCTGGCTAGAGATTTGTTTGAGCAAGCACATATGAGATATTCCTCCTGCGATACCGAGAGTGGATGATCCTTTATTAACACTCGATCATCTTCGTAAGGTTGGCTACCAATCCCGATAACCGATTGTACTAGATTTGAAGCTTTCCAAACCTGTAAGTCCAGTATCAAAGAAAGGAGTATTCAAATAAGGCATCCTTGGTGTCTCAAATCTAAGGACCAAATACACAATTGGGACTATGGAATCGCTGTCTAATGTTAGGTATCATTAACTATACAACATTCTATAAGCAGATCAATTAGTGAACTTATTCTCTAACGAGAACTTGTACTATCTCCTTAATGTCTCGACACAAGTGGCTATGAGACCAACCGCCTCCATCATATGGATGGGTATACAGTACACCAGTCTGTCTAGTTATCTCAATGTCCCTCTCGAGTAGTCTATGTGACTAGGATTATTTATGATCTTTGGTTAAAGATGAATTGATCTGATTATCATGATTTCATCACGATCCAATTCCTATTGCAGAAAACCAAGGATATCACAATATATATATATATATATATATATATATATATATATATATATATAAAATAAATAATATAATATGAGAATATGTCAATAATAATCATAAGTAAAAAGATCACACAACATATCACACGTGCCATCACTCACATGATTGGCTTGTAAGGCACCTGTAACCAACAATCTCTCACTTGACCTAAAGCCAATCACCTATATGTTTGATCGCTATCAAACCCTTGTGATGCTCAAAACAATTTGAGCCAATGACTTCATCAATGGATTTACAATGTTATCTTCAGATGAAACTCTTTCCATTGCTATATCTTTCCAATCTATGATATCTCTGATCAATTGGAACCTCTTCAGAACACTTCTGATGAGACCTAGGTTCCCTTGTTAAAGCTATTGTCTCATTAATATCATAGTATATTGGAATTGGCTCTACGCTACTTGGTATGACTCCCAAATCCCATATGAACCTTTTCATCTACACCTCTTCTTTTTTTTGCTTACGCTACAATAATGAACTCCACCTCTGTGGTCGAGTCAATAGAGGTATCTTGCTTATAACTCTTCTAGCTTACTGCTCCTCCATTAAGGGTGAAAATATACCTTAAGTTTCACTTTCTATCATCAATATCGGGCTGGAAACTCGAATCTGTGTAGCCCTCAACCTGGAGGCTACCTTCTCCTTATACTAATAAAAGATCTTTAGTCATTCTTAAGTACTTAAGGATATATTTTACTGCATTCTAGTGTTCCAAACCTGGATCCGCTTGATACCTACTCATGACACTTAGAGCATATGCTATATCAGGCCTGGTACATGACATAACATATATGATAAATCATATTAATGAGGCATAGTGTATCCTATCCATATCTGTCATTTCTTCAGGAGTCTTTGGGGATATACTCCTAGACAGTGATATTCCATGTCTCATTAGTATGGGACATCTCTTGAAATTTTCTATGCCAAACTTTTTGACAATGAAGTCTATGTACCTGGATTGGGACAAGCCAAACATCCTTTTGGATCTATCTTAATAGATCTGTATCCCCAAAATATAGGAGGCTTCTCTTAAGTTTCTTATATAGTAGTTTCTGGATAGCCAAGCCTTAACCGTGTAGAACATTTATACATTATTCCCAATGATTAAGATAACATCCACATAAAATATCAAGAAGGTGATAACGCTCCCACTTACCTTCCTGTAAACACAAAGATCATCTTCATTCTTAACGAAATCATAAGATTTAATTGTCTTATCAAATCTTATGTTTCAACTTCAGAAAGCTTGCTTTAATCCATAAATGGACCTGAGCAACTTGTACACTTTATCTAGACTCTCGCTGGATATGAATCCCTTTGGTTATATCATATATACCTCCTCTTCGAGGTTACTTTTAAGGAATACTATATTCATATCTATATTCCAGGTTTCGTAGTCATAGTGTGCTGCAATGGCCAAAAGAATTCTGATGGATTTAAGTATGGCTACGGGTGAAAAGGTTTCCTCATAGTCAACTCCTTGCCTTTGACGATATCCTTTAGCTACCAGTCTTGCCTTATAGGTCTCTACCTTTCCATCCACTCTGATCTTCTTCTTGAAAGTCTACTTGTAATCGATGGGTATGATACCCTCAGGTGCATCCATAAGGTTCTAAATATTGTTGGAGCATATGAAATCCATCTCAAAATTTTGGCTTCTTATCACTTCCTGAAGTCTATACTCATAATAGTCTCCTCGTAGATATGAGGATCAACATCCTGAGAGTCCTCTCCACTGATATGTCCCATATATCTTTTAGGAGGGTGAGATACTCTGTTAGACCTATACAAAGTTGGAAATTATATACTAGGTACCTGAAAATACTCAGACTCTCAAATAGTACTCGAGCTAGGTTCTCCAACCTCGATCAACTCTATCTCACTCCCACTGTTTCCACCAAGAATGTGTTCTTTCTCAAAGAACATAACTCTCTTATCAACGAAGACCTTTTGGTCCCAAGGATGATAGAAATAATACCTCAAAGTTTCCTTAGGGTATCCCATGAACATGCACTGTTCTGTCCTTGATTCCAACTTGTTGGGGTTGTATCTTCTAACGTAGATAGGACAACCCCAAATCTTAACCACCTTAAGATCAAGTTTCTTTCCTTTTCATATCTCATATGGTGTAGACACTACCGACTTCGATGAAACTTTATTCAGCAAGTAAGTTATGGTCTCTAGGGTATATCCCCAGAATAAGACAGGTAGGTCAGTGAAACTCATCATGGATCACACCATGTCTAACAACATGTGATTCCTACTTTTTGATACATTATTGAGCTAAGGTGCATAAGGAGGTATCCACTGGGATAGAATCTCATTGTCCTTGAGGAAATGAGTGATCTTTGTACTCAAGTATTATCTTCCTTGATCTAATCAAAGAGTTTTAATACTCTTTTCAATCTGGTTCTCTACCTCATTCTTATATTCTCTGAACTTCTCAAAGTTCTCAAACTTGTACTTTATCAAATACACATGTCCATACCTAGAGAAATCATCAGTAAATGTAATGAAGTATAAGCAAACACCTATAGCTTGAGTCAACGTAGGACCACATACATCACTATGTACAAGTTCGAATAACTCAGTGGCTCTCTCTCTAGTTCCACTAAAAGGAGAGTTCATTATTTTTCCTTGAATGCAAGGTTCGTAAGTTGCATATAACTCATAGTCAAGTGGATCTAAGTATCCATCTTTTAGCAACTTTTGAATCCTTCCCTCATGTATATGACCAAACCTATAATGTCATATGTATGTATTGTTCATCTCATCTCTTTTCCTCTTAGATATATTTATATTCATGATGTGTGGACAAGTGTATAACACATATAAGCCATTTATCAAGGTCTCTATAGGGATGATTTCATAATTCATAATTCATAATTATTGAATAATTATTATTTTTAAAAACTAATTTATATCCACTAATTATCAAACAAGAGATGAAAATAGTAGTTTTAATAATAGAGGGAACAAAATAGCATGTATCCAATGTAATGATAGCTCCACCAAGCAGATGTAGGGTGACCTCCCCAATGACAACTGTAGTAACTTTTGCTCCATTGCCCATCTTGAAGTCCATCTCGCCTCTAGCCAATCTCCTATGTCTTGCCAGATCTGTAATGAATTGTAAATATGATAAGCACTCCCAGTATCCAATACCCATGTGTTATCAGGAAAATATGATAAGTGGAGACTGATAATAATTATACCTAAAGCTTCTCCAAGCTTTTGTTTCATCTTATCTAGAAGATAATCCTTACAGTTCCTCTTCCAATGCCCATCTTTGTCATATTATTATCTAGAAGGTATCCAATACCCATGTGTTTCATCTTATCTAGAAGGTATGCAATACCCATATGTTATTAGGAAAATCTGATAAGTGGAGATTGATAATAATTATACCTAAAGCTTCTCCAAGCTTTTGTTTCATCTTATCTAGAAGGTAATCTTTACAGTTCCTCTTCCAATGCCCATCTTTGTCATATTGGAAGTACTGTCCTTTGTCCTTTACTAGGTCTTTTTTGGCAACCTTTGCCTTACTTGCCCCTTCTTCTAATGTGGGCATAATTGTATCAAGGACATATACGATTTTATCTATCGTGAGAACAATTTTTAAATTGCAGATCCAATTCATGTAGTTAGGACCAGTGAGGCGGTTGGCATCAAGTATGCCATGTAGGGGGTTTGCAAGCAACATGTTGATAGGACTCTAGTAGGGTTGGGTCCTACTCAACCAAGTAGCAGCTAATAAAAACCCTGTGAGATTGTAATAAACCTCACCTACCTGCCTCTATCCTATAAAGAAGAATGACTAGGGTTTATATCTGGGGCCTTAGGGCATCCTAGTCATTGCCCCCTCCCCCCTCTACTGGGTAGGTCAGCTAGGGTTTTAGCAGGGGGCGACTAGCTAGTTGCAGCTCCCATAAGCCGCCGCCCCCCTAAGCCACCGCCCCTTAGAGGGCAAAGTTGGCATTTGACTTAGGAGCAGCTTCCCCAGGGTTACGGGTTTAGAGCTCTATATAAGCATGTATCCTCCATCACTTTTGAATAAGTAAGATCAATCTTAAATTCAGCATTGTGGCCGACTACTAGGAGGGAGGAACCCCTATAGTGTTCTAAGGGTTGATCCCCCTCCAATATCAAATCTCCATAGAATTCCTCTGAGATTTTATCATCTAGTTTCAGAGCAGCAATCTTGCTACTCTTGTTGCCATCTCTACCGCCTCCATCAGCCAAGCAATTCTTATAATTACTCTTGACGTCGTCGTCTCTACCATCACCTCTCGCCATAGATAAAATCAATCTATTGCTGCTACCACCAATTGCATAAAAAATCTGGTATTTCCCTATCACCAATACCCTTTGCTGCTGTAATTTTTCATCTACAAAATACCTTGCTACAAATTCCTTTTGTCATAAAAGTTATCATCTTTGCGAACAAAGGATTACTACAGAAATTTTCAATCACATATTGCTACCTTAGCCAATCTAATTGCTATCCCTTTTGAACAAAATTTCTTATACGTTCCATAGATCATTTTGGGTTTCATCTACAGTTGATCTATTATAGAATTCATCTCTAAAATGCTCCTGTGTTGTTGCAAAATTTTGTCACAAATCGCTAAAATTTTTGATGAGAATTTTGCCTATCGCAACTTACACAAAATTTCTTGCTGTTATGCTACCAAAATTTCCTTGATCTAAGTTGTCATTATTGCTGCTATCTGAACCAAGATCTTGTTGTTGAATTCCTCCTCAAATCTCTTGGTTTTTTGCTAATAATTTCATCGAGAAACTACTATTTCTTCGATGACAATTCTACTTCTGTGAAGACAGCATATACCGCAGCAAACTTTCACCGAATTCTCTCAAACCCTTGTTGCCATCTACCATAAATCTAAAACCCTATTCCTAACCTTTCCACTACTATCACAGACCCAAAACCCTACCAAACTGCAACTCTAAATTTCATCCAAAACAGCCATAAAATAAAACTAAACCGTAGCCTATACATCCACCGATCCACCCACCTTTTCGACCACAACCTTTCCCGATCGATCCATGCCCTGAACCTGACAACAAAAGATAGATCTTAATATTACAAATTTGGAGACTTATACTATGACATCTGAGGAGGCCATCAATGCTAAATTCGAAGCCTTCGAGACCTGAATGGAGGAGAAGATACAAACACTCTTTGTCGAACTCAATTTAGGCCGACCATCGAGCCCAAGGAAATCACATCAAGGAGAGAGCTCTAACTGAAGAGATAACTTCCAGGAGAGGGGAGGCTCTATGAGCAATCCCTATAATCCACACATGAGGGTAGACTTCCCTAGATAGGAAGAAGGAGACCCGATTGGTTGGATCTCACGCACGAAGCAATATTTTCAGTATTAGAAAACTGCAGACACATGTATGGTGGAAATTACAGCTATACATCTTCAAGGGGATATCATATAGTGGTTTAATTGGATTAAACACACCCTTGGAGTCCTCTCATATTGACAATTCAAAGAAGGGTTGCTGATCTACTTAGACCAACTGATTACGAGAACGTTGACAAACAACTAGTAAAGATCTGACAACCTCTCTACTATCCAAGAGTATCACACTAGGTTTTAAAGGTTATCTAATCAAACTCATGATTGGTCTGAAAAATAGCTATTGGGGACTTTTATTGAGGTCTTGAAGCCAGAGATCTGAGGAGAAGTTAAAGTGTGATAACCGTACACGCTTATGGTAGCCATCTCCTTCATGCGACTTCAAGAAGAGCAATTGGATCATGAAGCCCGAAGGACTACGGTCGCATCCTGACCAACAATACTGAAGCCCTCAGCCTGCCATCTCCCCCTCCTCTACTATCAGCTGAGCTCATGCATCAAAAAAGTTGATGAGAGAAGAGCTTCAGGAGTGATTGGTGAAGGGGTTATGTTGGCATTATGACGAACCATGGAGTCGTGAACATCGCTATAAAAAAGGTATGCTTCTTGTGATTGAACTAGTGGAAGAAGAGGTCATTGAACTCTAGAAGAGAGCCTTGAACATGAAGAAAAAGATGCGAAAGAAGAGCCACAACCAACTGGGGTTATGTTGGCATTATGCAGAACCATGGAGTCATGAACATCGCTATAAAAAAGGTAGGCTTCTTGTGATTGAACTAGTGGAAGAAGAGGTCATTGAACTCCAAAAGAGAGCCTTGAACATGAAGAAAAAGATGCGAAAGAAGAGCCACAACTGACTGACTTTATGGTGCATGCTATAGTCGGCTACTCTAATCCACAAACAATGAAAATTAGAGGCCTTCTCAAACAACAACCGATCATTATTCTCACTAATACGAATAGCACTAATAACTTCCTAAATAGTAAGTTGCTGCTTGGATGTCACTCCACATCAAAGGTTGTAGAAAGTTCAATGTAAAGGTTGCTGACAGTCAAATCCTAAAGTGCGATCAAAGATGCCCATAGGTGAAACTATTGCTGCAAGACCAAGATATCATTGCTGACTTCTTCCTCCTACCTATTGATGATTATGAAGCCATGCTCGGCATAGAGTGGTTGACGATGCTAGGTGACATCTCTTGAAACTTTTCCAAATTGATTATGAAATTTTACTGCAAAGGCAAGGTAAATAGGTCACCCAACATGGGAAGTGCGGAAGCAACATATCCACCATTTCGACCCATTGAATAGAGAAAGTTTTATACAAGGTAAATGGTGGCTTTTTAATGCATCTCTAGCGGCAACTAGAGAAGAAGAAAATAAAAATTGAAGATCAAACCTCTCCCAATTGCTGATTGAATTTGTCAATATTTTTGCTATACCCCATAGTCTTCCTCCTACCTGGCAACATGACCACTAGATTCCAATTTTTCTAGGCAAACCACCAACGAACAACTAGTCATACCATTATTCCTATCTCCAGAAGGATGAGATTAAAAATATTATAAAAGAAATACTTAAAATAGGCGTGATTCGGTCAAGTTGCAGCCCTTATTCCTCACCGGTGCTACTTGTATGCAAGAAGGACGAAACTTGGCGAATGTGCATTGACTACCGAGCTTTAAATGTCATCACCTTCAAGGATAAGTACCCAATACCAGTAGTGGATGAACTTATTGATGAGTTAAATGGAGCCCGAGTCTTCACAAAGTTGGACCTCCGATCCAGTTACCACCAAATTCGGGTATCTGTAGATGACATTCCAAAAATTATATTTTACATACATAACGACCATTATAAATTCTTGGTAATGCCTTTTTGATAGGACTCCAGCAGGGTTGAGTCCTAATCTCCTTAGAAGTAGTCATTAAAACCCTATGAGATTGTAATAAAATCCCACCTAGCCACTTATATCTTATAAAGAAGTATGATTAGGGTTTAGATTGAGGCTTTAGGGTTTAGTAGCCACTGCCTCCTTTACTGGGTTAGTCGACCAGGGTCTTCCCCTGCTTAGGTCGACCATAGAGCCAACCTAGCCACTACATGTTCCCTCTAAGATAGGTATGTTATAGAAGAGGCAAAAGGATAATTTTAGTTAGATAAGCACCCCTTAGGGCTAGGGTTTTAGGCCCTTTATAAGCATGTAGCCTCCACCTCTTTTTATCAAGCAATTATCAATTTTATTTTATCCTTGTGCCGAGTCTAGGAGGGAGGAACCCGTACAATGTTCCAAGGGTTGATCCCCCTCAAGGGTCAAAATCTATAGAGCTCCTTCTGGGGTTCTATCATCTGGTATCAGAGCCGCATTCTTGCTACCCTATAGCCATCATCCATGCCTCCATCTTCCAAGTAATTTTCACAATTGCTTTTGACGTCGCCTCCAACCACCGTCGGCCATTAAGCTGCAGATCCGTCTATCTACCACCGCCCCCTGTGAGATCTAGAAATCTGGTATATTTTTATTATCTATGCCTCTTCAATACTGTAAGATTCCTAACTTTATATGTTAAAGATTTTTTTTTCAAATTTTAATGGCTGCATATTTCATTCATCGCAAACATTATCGTTGTTGTGAAGGTGATACAATGTAGAAATTTTTAGCCACATTTTTGCCTCTTGAAACTGATTTATTTCTTCTCCTTTCTAGCCAAAATTTTCTTTACACAATTCTAAGGATCAACTTGGCTTTCATCTAGATTAATTTCTAGAAGAAACTCCTTCTATAACTGGTTTTCTTGTGTAATCTTTCACCATCATGTAGTGCTGGAATTTTTACGACAAAGAATCTGCCCTACGCCTATTGGCATCTTGAAACCAAACTTTTGTTCATCCTTCTTAAGCAAAATTTTTATACAAATTCATAGATCATCTTAGCTTTCATCTAAGACTAATCTTTAGAAAAAATTTCTTCTGTAATCCTTCATCAAGTAGTGCTGAAATTTTACGATGAGAATTCTGTGATCCTATTTGTAACAATCTTTCTACCATTATGTAACCAAAATTTTCTTGATCCATATTACGACTACAATCACCATCTGAACCGAGATATATTGAAATTCTCCATAAATTTCTTAGATTTTTGCTAGAATTAACGTCGAGAAACTGTTGCTTCTTCGATGGGAATTCTGTTCGGTAGTACGGCGTATACTACAGCGATCTTTTATCGAAATTTTATCGGATCTCACTGCCATCTTTTCCAGATTTGAGACTCCCCTTCTCACCTTCAATTCCTACTATTACTACCCAAAAAACCCTAACTAGCCAAATAGTCATCCCAATTAGCCCTAACTGTAGCCTACTTCCTTATCAATCCACTTACCTTTTCAGCCAACTTTCCTTACCAATACACCTACCTTTGCTGTCATCTATCCTAGATCTAAAATCTCTCTCAACCTTCATCTACTACTATCAGAGCCCTAAAACCACACCAATTCGCAACCTAAACTCAACAAAATTGTAGCCCCAAATCGCACCCAAAATAGCCATAAACAGCACCCAAAAACTGTAGCCTTCGATCCACCAACCTTTCAGCCACCTAATCTCCCTTATCCCTCCAATTGTAGCACACATCTTTCATTATCCAATGCTGCTAACAATGACCTCTTGTTTCCATCCTCCTTGATCGTAGCCAGCAGTAATCCTTGCGGCAAAAAGCTACCAGTAGTGATCTTTCGCTGTAATCTATTTATATCGCAGCCTGCAATAATCGTTCGCTGCCAACTATCCTGATCATGACTAGTAACAAATTGAACACAACAAAAGTCATCTCTTTCTCCATACCACTATTGCCCTCCTCTACAATAGTCGTGTATATTGTTGCCCTATCTTCTTCCTATTGCAGTCGCACCCTTGCTGCAATTGACGCCACCTGCAGCAACGAAGTCACACTACAGCCGCAGTCGACGTTGGTGCTGTACTCTTCTTCCTCCACTATTGCTGTTGCCTTCCAACTTAGATCTCTTGGCTGCCATCTTCCAACAAATATCAGCCACCTAAAAAATCATAGCCTCGATGACATTGTAGCATCAACATTGCAGCATCACCGAAGAATCGCAACCGATGTTACTACTGCCATTTTCTTCCTCCACCGTTGCTGCTACCCTTGGCTGCCATCCTCTACTTGGAAGACTTCATCACCGTAGCCCCGACATCGCTACCATTACTGCCTTCAACCTGAAGATTGTAGTGACACTTTTTAATTAGTTTGATTTGACAGGTTGGAAATCCTTACGTCATGATATCGGTGGGCTTATTCGAAGCCAAATTGGAGGCTATTGAGACACATATGGATGTTAACTTCATGCTCTCTTTGAGGAGTTTAGATTAGGCTGATCACCGAGCCCAATAAGATCATAACGTGGTACAAATTTGGATTGTAAAAAGAACCTTAGCAAAGAATTAGCGATGATCCATCAAACCTCCACCATCAAAGAGTACTAAACTAGATTTGAAAGGTTATCTAATCAAACGTTGATTAATTTAAAAATAGATATTGAGGACTTTTATTGATGGCTTGAAGCCAAATATTCAAGAAGAAGTTAAAGCGCGACAGTTGTATATATTTAAGGCAGCCATCTCTATTGCGTGACATCAAGAGGAGCAATTGAACTATGAAGCTCAGAAGACTAGGGTTGCTCCCTAACCAGCGGCACCAAAGCTTTCACCTCCTCCTACTATCAGCTAACCCCCTCAGCCATAGAAATTAATAAGAGAAGACCTTCATGACAGATCGACAAAGGGCCTATGTGGGTATTGTGTAAAACTGTGGAGCCTAGAACACAAATGTAAAAAGGAGACACCACTGATGATTACACCCACTAAAGAATCCAAACTTGAAGATAGGACTCTCGAGTCTAAGAAGAAGGATACACCACAATCGGCCACCCACACGGTCCCTTCCTTAGCTAGCTACACCAACCTACAAAAATTAAAGATCGAAGGGTTTCTTGAGCAACAGCCCGTCATCATCCTCATCGATATCAGGAGCACATACAACTTCACGAACAGTAAGGTTGCTACCTAGTTAATACTCCAAAAAGAAGATTACAATGGGTTTGAAGTCAAGGTAGCTAACGATCAAATTCCGAAGTGCAACCAGAAGTGCCCGTAGGTAAAACTGGTCTTACAGGAGCAAGACATAGTTGCTGATTTTTTCCTCCTCCCTCTTGATGGTTTTGATATAGTGCTTGGCATTGATTGGTTGTCCACGATTGGAGATGTTTTCTAGAATTTTTAGAAGCTAACTATGAAATTTTTCAGAAAAGGAAAGTAGGTGATTCTACGAGGGAGCCCAACGACTACAACCACAACACAACACTTGGAGGGGGTACCAAAAGAAAAATCTAATGGTTTCCCAATTCAAATTCAAGGGTCTCATGAGATTGAAGATAAGAACACTCTCCCACAGCTTACTGAAATTTTGGGCGTCTCTACCAAACCGAGTCGATTACCTCCTCTAAAGCTATCTGACCCCTCTATACTGAACAGGTCGAAACTTCTACTAGTTGTTGTTCGATCAGATTGTTTCCTACAACCTCAGAAGGTCGAAGAGAAAATGGTCGTCCAAGAGATGATAGAGACATGGATTGTTACGCTATACTTATTTTTTGCTACGACACATCTCTACATCCTTTTCCCCGGAGATAAACTACTTCTAAAGTGTTACATCCTGTCAAACTCACCATGGTTGCTAATCTCAGGTGACCTCCATGACTTTCCCCAGGATCAGACCATGATGCTTAAAGACTTCCTTGATGATGACCTTCGATCTATGACCCAAGACTGTGAGAAAATTGAGCCCCTCCAATGGCGAAATCAAAAAAGGGGAAGGATCATTCACAGGACTCAACGAAGCATGAACATCATCCCTCTCATCATAAAGAAAGATGCACCACCTTGGCCGAGTGGAACTATACCCTCACGACCATGATGTCATCCACACCAAATTATGGTATATGTTTATTATTGGAGCAGACATATCTAGAGTGGGAGTCAGCACCATCCTCATGCAAGATGGTCAACAACACAAAGAAGTTAAAATAGGCCCTGAAAAATCACCACTCCTACCCACCTCAGACTAAGATCAGGCTTACACCACTAGAGATTTTATTAGAGGATAGCCCTTACTCCAAAAGAAGGCACGACTACTATTATAGAGCAACCACGTGGCAGCCAGTGCAAGGAAGAAACTTTCCCTAACAAATGCCGAAGCAGAAGAAAGTTTCCTGAGAAAAATCAAGTCCCCTTTCATCTCCAGCCACCAACACGAAATTTAAGCCTCAAGAAAGTGGCATCCTTATTTCTTTGAGCATTGTAAAATTGGAGATCATATTGGGGCCCTAACATGGAGGTCAGATCTGTGCACCAGATCAAAATTACAGTTAATCCTCTAGGTATGCCACCTCAAATAAAAATTTAAAGATGACAACTCAGCTCAAATTCTTTTAACTAACACCCAACCTGATGAGGAGCTGAAGACCTGGTTCTCAGAGTCCATGGATCCTCCGCTTTGAGGACAAGACTGATTTTAAGAGGGTGGGTTTGATAGAACTCCAGCAGGGTTGAGTCCTAATCTCCCTAGAAGCAGTCAATAAAATTTTGTGAGATTGTAATAAAACCCCACCTACCCACTTATATCCTATAAAGAAGTATGGTTATGGTTTAGATTGGGGCCTTAGGGTTTAGTAGTTGCCTTTATTGGTGGTCGTGGTTTCCCCTACTAAGGTCAGCTATAGAGCCAACCTAGCCGCCACCTGTTCCCTCTAAGGCAGGTAGGCTATAGAAGGCGCAAAAGGATAATTTTAGTTAGGCAAGCACCCCCTAGGTCTAAGGTTTGGGGCCCCATATAAGCATGTAGACTCCTCCTCTTTTAATCAAGCAATTATCAATTTTATTTTAGCCTTGTGCCAAGTCTAGGAGGAAGGAACCCCTACAGCGTTCTAAGGGTTGATCACCCCAGGGGTCAAAATCTATAGAGCTTCTTTTGGGGTTCTATCATTTTTGGACTCACTAATAGTCCTTCAACCTTCTAAAGCCTCATGAATAATATTTTTCAAAGCTTTTTTTCAAATTTGTGCTAGTCTTTTTCGATGATATTCTCATTTACAACTCTTCTCTTGAGATACACTTTCAGCACTTACGGTTTGTTTTAACGATCCTTCGGAAGAATGCTCTTTTTATTAAGTAATCAAAGTACAACTTTCTCTAGCAAAATGTAGAGTACCTCAGGCATATAATTTCAGAAGGAGTTGTTGAATCTTGGATTTTGATGATGAAATTAATTTATGAGTATTTAATCTAACATATGCATTAGAGAAAGAATTACAATTCTAACTATGACAAGAGCAATTGAGTTGCAGCCAGATGATGGACCAATATCAAGCTTGGGGATCAGGCCGGGTTCACATGATATAGTGGGACCTCGTTGAGAGTTCGTTAGGAGATTCGTCGAAGGGATTGGGAAGCTCACTGGGAATACGCCAGGAGATCGCCAGAAGAAAACCATTAGACTCATCGCAAGAATGCTAGAGGCTATTGGATTGGCGAGAGTTAGGTCTTGGTTTAGCTTGTTGGTCATTAAGGGTTGTAATCATTGGGTTGTAGTTAGGGATTGAATTCTAATTGAGTTGGATTTTGATGAAATTCAAATCAACTCAATGAGACAATTGGGTCCACTGTGGGGTTTGGTTGAGCTTAGGTTGAGCTTAATTAGTTAACTAAAGAAATTAGTCAAAATCAAGTTTAAGCCAGAATTCAAAAAGTGGATAGAACCACTTTTCCGGAGATTCCAACGAGTAATCCACCGGTGAGCGGTGGTTAGACCACCCATACCCTAGCAATAGGGCGGCTGCTAGTGGTTGAATTGCCTAGGACTGATGGGTACATCGGCCATACCTGGTTTTCGGGCGATTGACGACAGGTAAGCCACCCAGGACGACGATTGAACAACTCGTACTCAGATTTTATGGATATGTTTGAATTTTAACTCAAATTTCTGAAGTCATTTGGGGCCTATAAATACCCTAAGTTTTCTTGTATTCCATACAATAATTTTTGAGATTATATTTTGTAAAAAAAAATTATGTGTGAATTGTAAGCAAAAGAAAAGTGGAATAGAGAGAACTTAGAGTTAGAAAAATTCTTGAATTCTCCCTTATAAGCTCAAGTGTAAGGGTTTGGTCTTCACCCAAAGAAGATCGGTAGTGAACTCTGGTATACCTCAAGGAGGAGGACTCAAGAGTGGAGGTAGACCCATTGGTGCCGAACCACTATAATTGTGAGTGTTTTATTCTTGTAGCATTTACTACTTGCAATTGTCGAGTTCTTCATCACTTTGAACTAAATATCAATTAGGCGCTTCCAATTTTTACTTACTCTTTGAAAGCGAAGTTTTAAGTCAAGCATTTCCCTTTGACATTACTTATCTTTCAGGTTTGCATGTTCTTTCTTAAGTAATTTTTAAGAAAGTAACTTAGTAATCTTTTTTTAGTCACTCACTTACTTTACTTAAACAAAAAGCTTTGGATCTTTCTATCTTGCTTTAAGTCAAAAGCTTTTTATTAAAACGAGAATTTTAACTTGCACTAATTTATACCCCCCCCCTTCTTTTAGTGCTAATTGATCATAACAATTGGTATCAAAGCAATGTAGTTACTCATTGGATTAACACCCACTAAGTAAATGACTTATTTTGGCATGAATGAGGGATATTTAATTTCACGTCCTCCTATATTCAATGAGACAGATTAAATATATTAGAAAATAAGGATGCGTATCTTTCTTATTTCTTTAGACCTTGATTTATGGAACATAGTAGAAAATGGATTTGAAAAATCTTCCAATCCAATGAATTAGTGGAATGATTTGGAAGGGAATAGTTTTTTTATGAATGCAAAGGCTATGAATATTTTGTTTTGTACTCTTGACAAGAATGAGTTTAATCATGTTTTTGTTTATGAAATGACTTTTGATATTTGGTACACACTAGAAATCACATATGAGGAGACTAGTAGAATAAAAGAATCTAAGATAAATATTTTAGTTCATAATTATGAGTTATTTCGAATGAAACTAAGCAAGTCCATTGGAGACATATACACCAATTTCACGGATGTTGTTAATGGCCTTAAAGCACTTAAAAAATATTTTTCAAAATTTGAACTTGTTAGTAAAATTTTAAGATCTTTACTTAAATATTGGAATCCTAAAGTAACCGCTATTCAAGAGGCCAAAAATTTAAATAACTTACCTCTTGAAGAATTCATTGGCTCTCTTATCATATATGAACTAAACTGTAAAGCTCATGATGAGCTTGATGAAACCCTTCTAAAGAATAAGAAGGGTGAATCACTTCAAACAACAAATAACTCCTCGAGTGATAAGGACCATGATATTATACTTTTATCAAGAAGATTTAAGAATTTTATAAAAAAGAAGAAAAACTATAAAAATAAAAAAGGACAAAAAAAGGATAATGTCTTTTGCTATGAATGCAAAAAACCTGGATATTTTAAATATGAATGTCCTCATTTGAAGAAGAAGCCAACACACAAGAAGAAAGCACTTTCAGCCACTTGGGACGATTCAAGCTCTTCGGACAAAGAAGACCACTCCAAAGATGAAGTTGCTAACTATGCTCAAATGCCGATTGAAAATGAGGTAGTGATTCCTTAAGTGTTTCTTTTTTGAAATTATTAAGCATGTTTCATGATTTATTTGATGAGTTTAGAAAACTTAACAAATAATTTAAGTTACTTAAGAATAATCATAAATTGTTAGTTAGTAAACTTGACAAAATACATGATTCATTTGTATCACATAACTCATATTCTAAATGTGAGATACTAGATAGTGTTAAAGAAGAAAACATAATGCTTACGACAATATTAGAAAATTTTAAAATCGAGAATAAATCCCTAAATATGATCCTTGCCAATAAGGGTCATATTAATAGAAGAAATGGTATAGGGTTTGTTGGTAACATTCAACAAAAACCAACCAAGTTTGTTAAAGGACCAACCTTAAATTTGCCACCAAGAATTAAGTGTAATTTTGATATGACTCTTAGGGCTGAGTCCTAATCATCTTAGTACTAGTCAATAAAAACTCTGTTAGATTATAATAAAGTCACTCATATCTTATAAAGGAGTATGACTAGGGTCTAGATTAGCTCTTAAGGCTTAGTAGCCGCCACACCCTTTACTATATTGGTTGGCTAGGGTTTCCCCTTGCTTAGGTCAGTTATAGAGCCACTTAGCTGCCTCATATTCTTATTAAAACAAGTTGGCTATAGGAGGGGCAAAGGGATAATTCTATTTAGGCAATCACCCTCTTAGGCTAGGGTTTTGATCACTATTTAAAGATGTAGCTACTCCCCTCTTGAATCAAGCAATTATCAATTTTATTTTAGCCTTGTGCCGAGTCTAGGAGGGACGAACCCCTATAGCGTTCCAAGGGTTGATCCCCTTCAAGGATCAAAATCTATAGAGCTCCTTCTGGGGTTCTATCATCTGATATCAGAGCAGTGATTTTGCTTCCTCTGTAACCATCATCCATGCCTCCACCTTCCCAAGCAATTCCCACAATTGCTGTGACATGCGCCTCCACCTTCCACCATAGTCGTAGATCAAATCAGTCTACCGCTACCCCTACGTTTGATCTGAAAATCTGATACTTTTTAATCATCCACATCTCTTCAATACTGCAAGATTCCTTACTTTACACGTTGAAGATTTTTTTCAAATTTTATCTACTGAAAATTTCCTTTATGACAAACGTTATCATTGTTACAAAGGTGGAACGCTATAGAAATTTTTAGCCATGTTTTTGGCTCTTGAAACTAGCGTATTCTTTCTCCTTTCTAGTTGAAATTTTTATACAATTCTCAAGATCAAGTTGCGTTCATCTGGATATGATTTCTTAAAAAAAACTCCTTTTGGAACTAGTTTTCTTATATAATCTTTGACCATCATGTAGTTCTAGAATTTTACGATAAAGGAATCTGCCTTTCATCTTTTTCCCTATTTCCCTACTGTTATGCTACCAAAATTTTGTCACTTTTTATTGGTATTAACAACATCTGAACCAAGGGTTTCTACATAATTTTCTTAAACTTTCCTTTGGAATTTATGTCGAGAAGTTATCGTTTCTCTGACGTAAAATCGGTTCAGTAGGACAGCACATCACATCACTTTTTTTCACCGAATTCTATCAGATTTGAGTGTTATTTTTTCATGAGATTTTGGACTCTTTTTTTCTCGTCTCAAAACCCTATCATCCTCACTAAAAACCCTTCAAAACCCTACCTAAAACTAAAACCAAACAGCCCCCCAAATCTGCCCAAAACTGCAACCTACTTCCATCCAAACTGATTCACCTTCCAACCGGCCACTCCCTTCTCCAAAATTCTCATGCCACTAACCTGACAATAGAAAAAAGATCTCAATATTACAGATCTAAATGTATATACTATGGCATCATAGGAGACTATCGTTGCAAAGCTTAAAGCCTTTGAAAATCGCATGGAAGAGAAATGCGATCCCTTTTCGCTGAATTCAACATTGGCCGATCGACAAGCCCGAGGAAATCACAACACGGAGAAACTTCAGATCGGCGAGGCAATCCTCAAGAACATGGCCACATCACCTCTGATCTTAATAATCCACACATGAAGGTTTACTTCCCTAGATGGGAAGAAGGAGACCCGATCGGATGGATCTCATTCGCGGAGCGCTATTTTTGGTTCTATCGAACCGCCAACGCCACACGGGTGGAGATTGCTAGCATCCACCTCAAGGGAGATGTTATTCAGTAGTTTAATTAGTTTGAGTACACCCATGGAGGACTCTCTTGGCAACAATTCAAGGAATGACTACTAAACCACTTCGGACCAATCGATTTTGACAATATCGATGCATAATTGGCAAAGATTCGTCAAACATCTACAATACAAGAAAACCAAACAAAGTTTGAGCATTTATCTAACCAAACTAAGAATTAGTTTGAAAAATAACTTTTAGGTACTTTTATCGAGGGCCTAAAGCTAGAAATCTGAGGAGAAGGCGCGACAATCGTATACTCCTATGGCGGTAATTTCCTTCGCATGTATCCAAGAAGAACAATTAAACCACAAGGTACAAAGGACAAGGGTCGCTCCCCGACTAGCCATGCCAAGGCCTACTACCTCCTCTACTGCCTTCCAAGCCCCTGCACTAAAAAAGTTGATAAGAGATGAGCTTTACAAACGATCGGCCACAAACATCACTGCAAAAAGGGCCGACTCCTCATGATTGAACCAGTAGAGGATGAGGATAATGAAACATCTGAAGAAGCCCTTGAACCTAAAGAAGAAGCCATGGAGGAAGAGTCCCAATCGGCCAACTACGCAGTGCACACATTGGCCAGCTACTCCAACTCGCAGATGATGAAAGTTGGAGGACTTCTAGAACATCAACCCATCACCATTCTCATTGACATGGGTGGCACCAATAACTTTCTCAATAATAAGGTTGCTGCATGTTTGGCACTTCAAATAAAAATAGTTGCAACAAGTTTGACGTAAAGGTCACCGACGGTCGAATCTTTAATTACGACCAATGGTGCCCATGGGTGAAACTACTCCAAGACCAAGAGTGGTATTTGATTTCTTCCTCCTACCCATCGATGATTATAAAGCCATACTCAGGATCGAATGGCTCACAATACTAGGTAATATCTCTTGAAATTTTTCTAAATTAATTATAAAATTTTATTATAAAGGCAGACAAGTCATGTTACGAGGCAAGCACGGGAGCCAAATTTCCACTATTTTATCGCAACGAATGGAGAAAGTTTTACACAAAGCACATGGTGGATTCTGATAAGACCCCAAAAGGAGCCCTATAGATTTTGATCCTTGAGGGGGATCAACCCTTGGAACGCTATAGGGGTTCCTCCCTCCTATACTCGGCACAAAGGCTAAATTGAAGATGATAATTGCTCGATTCAAGAGAGGGGGCGCCTATATCATTATATAGGGATCAAAACCTAGCTTAAGGGGGTGCATGCCTAAGTAAAATTACCCCTTTACCTCTCTTATAGCCAACCTGCCTTAATAGGAATAGGGGGTGACTAGGTTGGCTCTATAGCCGACCTAAGCAGGGGAAACCTTGGCCAATGAACCCAATAAGGGGGCAGCGGGCACTAAGCCCTAAGGGCTAATCTAAACCCTAGCCATACTCCTTTATAAGATAGGAATGACTTTATTACAATCTAGCAATGTTTTATTGACTACTTCTAGGGAGATTAGGTCTCAACCCTACTAGAGTCCTATCAAACTCGCCCTCTTAAAATTAGCCTTGTCCTCAAGGCTGAAGTTCCATGAACTCAGGGAATTGGGTTTTCAGCTTCTCATCAGCTTGGGTGTCAGTTGGAAGAACTTGAGCTGAGTCATTATCTTTAAATTTCCATTTGAGGTGGGATACTTGGAGGATCAACTGTAATTTTGATCTGGTGTATAGATCTGATCTCCAGGTTGGGGCCCCAATATGATACCCAATTTTGTAAGGCCTAAAGAAATAGGGAGACCACTTTCTTGAGGCTTGAATTTCATATTGGTGGAGCTAGAGATGAAAGGAGACTTGATCTTTCTCAGAAAACTTTCTTCTGCTCCAGCGTTTGTCAGGGGAAAGTTTCTTCCTTGCATGGGCTGCCACATGGTTAGTCTTTAGTGATAGCCAATCTTTCTTCTGGAATGGTGACTGCCCTCTGGTATGGTTCAGGATGATGAGAGCCCAATCTGGTGTGAGCATGGATTACAATTCTTCTAGTTTAACTCCTGTTTCGTGCCATGGACCTGTATCCAACCATATTTTAAATTTGGTAGTAATTAGTATCTCCTATAAAAACCTCATATAAATTATGAGGGAAGCCTTAGTGTAAATTAGGAGCCGACCATCTTACATAAGAATAGCCCAAATTTCAACTCCTGACACTCAATGGCCAAAGTACGGTTAAAATCGGGCAACGCTAGGACCGATGTTATCATTATGGCTGTCTTGAGTCGTTCGAAGGCTGCGGAGGCTTTATTCAACCACAAGAAGGAGTCTTTCTTCCGTAAGGATGTAAGCGAGGCACTGATCTTGCCATAATCTTTCATAAAATTTTGGTAATAGCCCGTGACTCTAAGGAAACCGCGTAATGATTGTACGTTTGTAGGTCTCGGCAATCCTTGCATTGCCTCGATCTTTGTCGGGTCCACCGCCACTCCATCCTCTAATATAATGTGCCCAAAATACTTCAATTTATGCTGTAAGAAGCTGCACTTTGACTGTTTAACATAAGGAGTATTCTCCTGAAGAATCGTTAGAACAATTCGTAAGTGCTGAAAATGTATATCAAGCGTAGGGCTATAAATAAGAATATCATCAAAGAATACCAATACGAACTTACATAAAGAACTCCAGAAGATGTCATTCATCAGGCTTTGGAAATTAGAAGGAGCATTCATTAGTCTGAAAGATATTACCAGAAACTCGTAGTGGTCGTTATACGTGTGAAATATAATTTTTAGAATATCTTCAATGCATACACGAATCTGATGGTATCCAGATCAGAGATCCAATTTAGTGAGGACTCGGGCTCCTTTTAATTCATCCAAGAGTTCATCTATGAATGGGATAGGATATTTATCCTTGATGGTGATGGCATTTAGAGCCTGGTAGTCAATGCACATCCGCCATGTACCATCTTTATTGCGCACTAGCAACATCGGTGAGGAGTAAGGGCTGCAGCTCAGTCGAATCACCCCGGTGTCAAGCATCTCTTTAACAATGTTCTTAATCTCATCCTTATGTAAGTGAGGATAGTGGTATGGTCACAAATTTACTAGAGGTTTGCCTGGCAAAATAGGAATACAGTGGTCATGTGACCGGTTAGGGGGCAGCCCGTGGCTCTAGAAAACTTCCGCGAATTCATTTAGGCAAAGGGCAAGCTTAGGATATGAGTTTTGTATGTTCTCCCCCAAAGATCACTGCTGAATATGCATCAAGAATCCACTATGTGCTTTATGCAAAACTTTCTCCATTTGTTACGACGAAATGGTGAAAATTTGGCTCCTGCACTTGCCTCGTAACGTGACCTGTCTCCCTTTACAATAAAATTTCATGATTAATTTAGAAAATTTTCAAGAGATATCACCAGTATTGTGAGCCATTTGATCCCGAGTACGACTTCATAATCATCAATGGGTAGGAGGAAAATTCAGCTATCACTTCTTAGTCTTAGAGTAGTTTCACCCACGGGCACCGTTGGTCGCAATTAAAGATTCGACTGTCGGTGACCTTTACGTCAAACTTATTGCTACCTTTGATTTGAAATGCCAAATATACAGCAATCTTACTATTGAGGCAGTTATTGGTGCTGCCCGTGTCTATGAGAACGGTGATGAGTTGCTATTTTAGAAGTCCTCCAACTTTCATCATCTGCGGGTTGGAACAGCCGCCCAATGCGTGCACTGCGTAGTTGACCAGTTGGGACTCTTTCTCCATGGGTTCTTCTTTAGGTTCAAGGGCTTCTTCAGATGTTTTATTGTCCTCATCCTCCGTTGGTTCAATCATGAGGAGCCGGCCCTTTTTGCAGTGATATTCGCGGCTCCACGGTTTGTCGCAATGCCAACATAACTCTTTGGTCGATTAGTCGCGAAGCTCGTCTCTTGTCAACTTTTTTAGTGTAGGGGCTTGGATGGCAATAGAGGGGGCAGTAGGCCTCGGCATGGCTAGTCAAGGAGCGACCCTTGTCCTTCATACCTCGTGGTTCAATTGTTCTTCCTGGATACGCATGAAGGAAGTCGCCACCATAAGAGTGTACGATTGCCATGCCTTTACTTCTCCTCGGATCTCCGGATTTAGGCCCTTAATAAAAGTAGCTAAAAGTTGTTTCTCAGACCAATTCTCAGTTTGGTTAGATAAATGCTCAAATCTTGTTTGGTATTCTTGAATTGTAGAGTTTTGATGAATCTTTGCCAATTGTCTGTCGATGTTGTTGAAATCGATTGGTCCAAAGTGGTCTAGTAGTCCTTCCTTAAATCACTACCAAGAGAGTCCTCCATGGGTGTGCTTAAACCAATTAAACCACTAAATAGCATCTCCCTCGAGGTGGATGGTAGTAATCTCCACCCGTGTGGCGTCGGCGGTTCGGTAGAACAATAAATAGCGCTTCGCGCACAAGATCCACCCGATCGGGTCTCCTTCTTCCCAGCTTGGGAAGTCAACCTTCATGTATGGATTGTTGGGATCAGAGGTGATGTGTCCATACCCTTGAGGATTATCTCACTAATCTGAAGTCTCTTCATGGTGTGACTTCCTCGGGCTTGATGGTCGGCCATGCTGAATTCGGCGAATAACGATCGCATCTTCTCTTCATGCAGTTTTCAAAGGCTTCAAGCTTTGTATTAATAGCCTCCTCTAATGCCATAGTATACGCCTCAAGATCTGTAATATTAAGATCTTTTTTCTGTTGTCAGGTTAGTGGCATCGGAATTTTGGAGAAGGGGTTGGAAGGTGGATCGGTTTTGGTAGAAGTAGGCTGCGGTTTAAGGCATATTTGGGGCTATGATTTCGTAGAGTTTAGGCTACAAATTAGTGTGGTTTTAGGGCTATGATAATAGTAGATGAAGGTTAGAAAAATAGATTTTAGATCTGGGATAGATGGAAGTAAAGGTGGGTGTCTCGGTAAGAAAAGTTGGCTAAAAAGGTAAGTGAATCGATAAGGAAGTAGACTAATTTGGGGGCTGTTTAGATTCAATTTAGGATAATATTTGGAGGGTTTTTGGTGAGGATGGTAGGGTTTGGAGATAAGGAAAAGAAAGTCCAAAATCCCACAAAAAATAGCACTTAAATCTGATAGAATTTGGTGAAAAGAAGTGTTGTGATGTGCTATCCTGCTGAACCGATTTTACGTCGGAGAAACGATGACTTCTCTATGTAAATTCTAGAGGAAAGTTCAAGGAGATTATACAGAAACTCTTGGTGTTTGTTAATACCAATAAAATGTTTAATGAAATTTTGGCAGCATAACAGTAGGGAAATAGGGCAAAAGATGAAAGGTAGATTCCTTTATCGTAAAATTTCAAAACTACGTGATGGTCAAAAATTACATAGAAAACTAGTTCTAGAAGGATTTTTTTTATGAAATTAAATCCAGATGAAAGCCATCTTAATTTTGAGAATTATGTAAAAATTTTAGCCAGAAAGGATGAACAACAGTTTGGTTTCGAGAGGCTAATAGACGAAAGGCAGATTCTACATTATAAAATTTCAGTACTGTACCATGAAGAATCACAGTATAAGTCCAGATCCAGAAAGAGTTTTTTCACGAGATAAGTCTTAGATGAAAGCTAAGATGATCTATGAAATTGTATAAAATTTTTAGCCAAAAAAGATGATTAAAAATTTAGTTTCAAGAAGCAACAATTAGCTGAAAATCTCTATGGTGTTTCACCTTTGCAACGATGATAATGTTTGCGATGAACAAAATATGCAGCAGATAAAATTTGTAAAAAATCTTCAACATGTAAAGTAAGGAATTTTGCAGTATTGAAGAGGTGTGGATGATAAAAATATATTAAAATTCCAGATCAAATGCAAGGGGCAGCGACAGATTGATTTGACTTGCTGCTGGGGTGGAAGGTAGAGGCGCATGTCATAGCAATTATGGGAATTACTTGGGAAGGTGGAGGCAGCTGAGTTGGCTATAGGGGCAGCAAGATCGTTGCTCTGATACCAGATGATAAGACCCTAGAACGAGCCCTATAGCTTTTGATCCTTGAGGGGGATCAACCCTTGGAACACTATAGGGGTTCCTCCCTCCTAGACTCAGCACAAAGGCTGAATTGAAGATGATAATTGCTTGATTCAAGAGAGGGGGTGGCTACATCATTATATATGGATCAAAACCCTAGACTAAGGGGGTGCATGCCAAAGTAAAATTATCCCTTTACCCCTCCTATAGCTAACCTGCCTTAATAGGAATAGGGGGCAACTAGGTTGGCTCTATAGCCGACCTAAGCAAGGGAAACCCTGACCAACCAACCCAGTAAGGGGGCAAGACCACTAAGCTCTAAGGGCTAATATAAACCCTAGCTATACTCCTTTATAAGATAGGAGTGACTTTATTATAATCTAGCAATATTTTATTAACTACTTCTAGGGAGATTAGGACTTAACCCTGCTAAAGTCCTATCAGATTCTTGATGCATATCTAGCAGCCATCTATGGGAGAGAACATACAAAACTCAGATCCTAAGATTGCCCTTTGCCTAAACGAATTTGCGGATGTTTTCTTCGAGCCGTGCGGGCTGCCCCCTAACCGACCGCATGACCATCACATTCCTATTGTGCCAGGTAAACCTCTAGCAAATTTATGATCGTACCACTATCCTCACTTGCAGAATGAAGAGATCGAGAATATTGTTAAAGAGATGCTTGATACCGGGATGATTTGACCGAGTTGTAGCCCTTACTCCACACCAGTGTTGCTAGTGTGCAAGAAAGATTGTACGTGGCGGATGTACGTTGACTACCGGGTTCTAAGCACCATTAGTATCAAGGATAAATATCCTATCTCATTCGTAGATGAACTCTTGGATGAATTAAAAAGAGCCCAAGTCTTTACTAAATTAGATTCGGGTATACACTGAAGATATTCTGAAAATTACATTCCGCATGCATAACGACTACAACGAGTTTCTAGTAATGCCTTTCGGACTTACGAATGCTCCTTCTACTTTCCAAAGCTTGATGAATGACATCTTCTGGAGTTTTCTATGCATGTTTGTATTAGTATTCTTTGATAATATTCTCATCTATAGCCCTACGCATGATATATATTTTCAGCACTTACGAACTGTTCTAATGATTCTTCGGGAGAATACTCTTTATATTAAATAGTCAAAGTGCAGCTTCTTATAGTGTAACGTACCTTGGGCATATTATATCAGAGGATGGAGTGGCGGTAGACCCGACAAAGATCGAGGCAATGAAAGGATGGCCAAGACCTATAAACGTATAATCACTACGTGGTTTCCTTAGACTCACGGGCTATTACCAAATTTTTGTGAAATATTCTGAAGAAAGACTCCTTCTTGTAGTCGAATAAAGCCTCCGCAGCCTTCGAATGACTCAAGACAACTATGACGATGACATTGGTCCTCGTGCTACCCGATTTTAGCCGCATTTTTGTCATTGAGGCTAATGCGTCAGGAGTTGGAATTGAGGCTATTATTATCGAGATAGTTGACTCCTAATTTACACCGTGGCTTCCCCCACACTCCACACGAGGTTTTAAAAGGGGATACTAATTACTATAAATTTTAAAATATGGCTGGATACAGGTCCATGGCACGAAAAAGGAGTAATACTAGAAGAATTATAATCCATGCTCACGCCAGATTGGGCTCTCATCATCCTGAATCATACCAGAGGGCAGTCATCATTCTAGAAGAAAGATTGGCTATCACTAAAGACTAGCCATATGGCAACACATACAAAGAAGAAATGACCTCCCAACAAACTTCAGAATGGATAAAAAAATTGAAGATCAAGTTTTTCTACACCTCCAGCCCGATCAGCAAGAAACTCGAGCCTTAATGAAGTGGTCTCCCTATTTCTTTGGGCCTTGTAAAATTGAGAATCACATTAAGGCCCTAACTTGGAGATCAAATTCACGTACCATATCAAGATTACAGTTGATCCACCAGGTATCCCTCCTCAAATGGAAGTTTAAAGAAGATGACTCAACCCAAATCCTTCCACCTAACACCCCAGCTGATGAGGAGGCCAAAGTTCAGTTAATAATAGCATGGGAGTCACATGAGGAGTTGAAGATCCAGTTTCCAGAGTTTATGGACCCTCAGCCTTGAGAACAAGGTTGATCTGAAGAGGACAGGCTTGATAGGACTCCAGCAGGGTTGAGTCCTAATCATCTTATTACTAGTCAATAAAAACCTTATTAGATTATAATAATGTCACTTCTATCTTATAAAGGAGTATCGTTATGGTTTAGATTAGCTCTTAGGGCTTAGTAGCCGCCACACCCCTTACTGGATTGGTCGGCTAGGGTTTCCCCTTGCTTAAGTTGGTTATAAAGCCACTTAGCTGCCTTATGTTCCTATTAAGGCAGGTTGGCTATAGGAGGGGCAAAGAGTCAATTCTACTTAGGCAAGCACTCCCTTAGGCTAGGGATTTGCTTCTTATTTAAAGATGTAGCTACCAGCGCCCCCCCTCCCTCTCCTCTCTTGAATCAAGCAATTATCAATTTTATTTCAACCTTGTGCCAAGTCTAGGAGGGAGGAACCCCTACAGCGTTCCAAGGGTTGATCCCCCTCAAGGATCAAAATCTATAGAACTCTTTCTAGGGTTCTATCAAATTTTTGTGAAAAATTAAGACATAAGGCAAACAAATGCCTATTTAGAAAATATAGTCCATGTCAACTAGTTTGGGTTTCCAAGGGAAATTTATATAATAATAAATAATTAGAAAAAATAAAGTTCTTTATGAAGGACCCAATATAAAATGGGTACCTAAACCAAAAATATCTTTCTTGTAGGTTTGTCTCCAAACTAAAGCTAGGAACACCAAATGGTATCTTGATAGTAGATACTCAAGGCACATGACTGGAGATCCATCTTATTTTTTTAAGCTCACTAGCTTAAGTGAATGAGTTGTTACCTTCGAAGACAACAACAAGGGTAAAATCATTGGAAAAGGAATAATATGTAATACATCAAACCTCTTAATGGAAGATGTATTGTTGGTTGATGGCTTGAAACACAATTTGCTTAGTATTAGCCAATTATGTGATAAATGATATATGGTTAAATTTCAACCTAATACTTACATAATTGAATTGTCACACAAAAATAAATCCTTAATTGCCTTCAGAAAAAATAATTTATACACTATAGATATTGAAAAATTTTGTCATATAACTTGTTTTTTGGCTTTAAATGATGATGCTTGGATTTGGCATAAAAGACTAAGTCATACTAGCATAAAACTTTTAAACCAAATTTCTATCAAGGAACTAATAAGAGGCTTACATAATCTTAAGTCTATTAAAGTTAAAGTATGTGACACTTGTCAATTAGAAAAACAAATAAATAGTATCTTTAAGTTGAAAAATCAAATAAGCACCTCTAGGACACTTTAATTGATCCATATAGATTTATTTGGACTAATTGGCATTACAAGTCTATGTGGTAGTAAATATACATTTGTTATAGTTGATGATTTTAGTAGATATACTTAGACCTATTTCTTGGCACAAAAAAGTGATACATTTAAATGTTTTACAAAAAAATTTGTAAAATCATTCAAATGGAAAAAAGGATATATGATTTCTTCAATATAAAGTGATTATGGTGGCGAATTTCAAAATAATAATTTTTAAAATTTTTATGATTTAAATGGATATATCTATAATTTCTCTACTCAATGGAATCCTCAACAAAATAGAGTAGTAGAAAGAAAAAATAGGAGCTTACAAGAAATGACTAGAACAATATAAAATAAACATAATCTACCCAAATATTTTTAGGCTAAAGCCGTTAATATGACATGCTATATTTAAACAGGGTTCTTGTAAGATCATTACTACTAAAACTCCTAATTAATTATGGAATTGTAAAAAACCCAATTTATCTTATTTTACAATATTTGGTTACAAATATTTTATTTTAAATAAAAAGGATGCTTTAGGTAAATTTGATGTAAAATCTGATGAAAGATTTTTCTAGGTTATTTTTCTATTTCAAAAGCTTATCGTATTTTTAATAAAAGAACATTAGTAATAGAAGAATCTATCAATATTATTTTTAATGAGTTTTCATAATTTAAGAAGATTGATTTTGATGTTGAAGTTAATCTTAGTAACCTGAATTTAAATGATAATACTCCTAAAAGTAACTTGGATGAATCTACTTCCAAATCCTTACCCAAGGAATGGAAGTATATGAATGATCATCCTAAGAAGCTTATAACAAGAGAAACATCAAAATGAGTTCAAACTCGATCTTCTTTTAGAAATTTTGGTGTGAATGTCACGTTTCATTCTCAAATCAAGCCAAAGTGCATTGATGAGTCCCTAAGAGATGATTCTTGGGTTAATGCAATGCATGAAGAACTTAATCAATTTGAGAGAAATGAGATATGAGAGGTTGTTCCTAGACCTAATGACCATTTAGTGATTGGTACTAAATGGGTCTTTAGAAACAAGCAAGATAAAAATGGTATCGTGGTTAGAAACATATTAGATTAGTGGCCAAAGGTTTCAAACAAGAAGAAGGAATCAATTATGATGAAACCTTCGCTCCCGTAGCTAGACTTAAGGCGATAAGGATACTCCTTGTCTTTGTATTTTTTAAAAATTTTAACTTATTTCAAATGGATGTTAAAAGTGATTTTCTAAATAATTTTATCTTCAAATAAGTGTATGTTGAACAACCCCCCAGTTTTAAAAATAATATTCTTTCTAATCATATTTTTAAACTTACAAAAGCTCTTTATGAATTAAAACAAGCCACTCAGGCTTGGTATGAAAGACTTAGTTCTTTTCTTATTTCAAATAAATTTTCAAAAGGTAAGGTTGATACCATATTATTTTTTAAGTATTTTGAAAATGATCTTCTTATTATTCAAATTTATGTTTATGATATCATTTTTGGATCTATAAATGAATCTTTATATGAGTATTTTACTAAAAAATAAACCAAGAACTTAAAATGAGCCTAATGGGTGAGTTAATATTCTTATTAGGATTACAAATAAAATAATTAAATGATGGTATTTTTATTAGTCAAACTAAATACACCTTGAACTTAATAAAACGATTTGTGATTGAAAATGCTAAAGCATTAAACACTCCCATAAGCATATCTACAAAGTTAGACTTAGATAATGAGGGAGAAAACTTTGATAAAAAAACTTATAGAGGAATGATAGGAAGTTTATTTTATTTAACTACTACTATACTAGATATTGGATTGTGTACAACGTTTCAATCTAATCATAAACTCTCTCATTTGAAAGCAGTTAAATGAATCTTTAGATACTTAAAAGGAACCTCAAAACTAGGATTATGGTATCCAAAATTAAATAATTTTGACTTGATTTCTTATTTATATGTCAATTTTGGTGGATGTAGAATAGATAGAAAGAGTACCATCGGGACATGTCAACTTTTATGGCATACACTTGTTGTTTAAACTTTCAAGAAATAAAATTCAATAGCTTTATTTACTGCAGAAGTATAATACATTGTAGCTAGTGCATGTTGTGCCCAAGTCATTTGGATAAAAAATACACTAGAAGATTACAGAATAAAATTAAAAAATATTCATATAAAGTGTGATAATACAAGTGCTATATGTTTAACCAAAAATCATATTCAACATTTAAAAACCAAACATATCAATATTAGACATCATTTTATAAGGGATCATGTAAATTATCAAGATATCTCCTTGAAATTTATTGATACTAAGCATCAATTAGTAGATATTTTTATAAAACCCTTAAATAAAGAACAATTTGATTTTCTTAGAAGAGAACTTTGAATGATAAATCATGAAAATATATGAATTGCTAATCTAGATTTCATGGTATTAAATTTCTGTGATATTATTTTTGAAAAATTATCTTATTGTTCATATAAAATTATCTTATTATTCACAAAAGGGGAGAAAATTTGCTTGATGTTTTGCTACTTTATGGATATATTTGCTACGCTTGCTTGAAATTACATGAGATGATTTTAAATGCATGAGTAGCTCCTAAAATTTCAAATCTCCTTAAATATCTTGAAACTTTATGCTTATTTTTGAAATTCACCTCTGCTGAGAGCTATGTTTAATGATGTTTTACAACTTCTACCTTATTTTCTTTCCTTCTTTTTCACAAGAGGAAGAAATATCTTTATATCGTATTTTAAAAAGGGGGAGCAAAAACTCATATGCCATAAAATGCTTAACCCCATATTTCACCTTTTTGTTGATGACAAAGGGGGAGAAATGTTGATGACTTATATAATAACTTAAAGGAAAATTTTTAAATGTTTTGAAATTCATGAAAATCCTTGATGAGTTAATGACTTGATAATTTAAAAGTAAATTTTTATTGATATATGAGTATACTTGAAATATGATTTACTTGAAATATTGATTGTCTTAATTCACTTGAATTCAAGAGTGTATGATTCTCTTGAATTTAAGTCTTCTTTATTACGCATGGATTTATGGGGAGTTAGAATTAATGCTCATCATCAATTGATTGTCATCATCAAAAAGGGAGATTGTTGAATCTCGGATTTTAGTGATGAAATCAATTGATGAGTGTTTAATCTAACATATGTGTTAGAGGAAGAATTACAAGTCTAACTATGATTGGAGCAATTTAGTTACAACCAAATGATGGGCCAATATCAAGCTTGAGCATCGAGCCGAGTTCGGACGATGCAGTGGGACCTCGTTGGGAGCTCGCTAGAAAATTCATCAAAGGGATCGGGAAGCTCACTGGGAACACACTGAGAGATCGTCAGTAGAAGACCATAAGACTCATTACAAGAATGTCGGAGGCTACCGGATTGGGAGGAGTTAGGTCTTGGTTTAGCTTGTTAGTAATTAATCATTGTAATTGTTGAGTCGTGTTAGGGATTGAGTCCTAATTGAGTTGGATTTGGAAGAAATTCAAATCAACTCAATAAGGCAACCAGGTCCACTATGGGGTTTGATTGAGCTCGATTAGTTGACTAAAGAATTAGTCAATATTAGGCTCAAGCTAGAATTCGAAAAGTAGAGGGAACCACTTTTTCAGAGATTCCGACGGATAAACCACCGATGAGTGGTGGTTGGACCGCCTATACCATGGAAACAGGATGGTTGTCAGTGGCTGAATCACCCAGGACCAGTGGGTAAACCGCTTGTACTTGGTTTTCGGGGCAATTGATAGTAGGTAAACCAACCACCCAGGATAACGACTGAATTGCCCGTACTTGGATTTTATGGGTATGTTTGAATTTTAGCTTTAATTTCTGAAGCCATTTCGGGCCTATAAATTCCCAAGTTGCTTACATTTCATATAATAATTTTTAGGATTACATTCTATAAAAAAATTGTGTGTGAATTGTAAGAAAAAGAAAAGGCGAAGGGAGAGAGCTTAAAGTTAGAAAAATTCCTGAAGTATCCCTTGTAAGCTAAAATGTAAGGGTTTGGCCTTTACCTAAGAAAATCGGTAGTAGACACCGATGTGCCTCAAGGAGGAGGATTCAGGAGTGGACATAGACCCGTTGGTGTCAAACCACTATAATTGTGAGTGTTTTATTCTTGTTGCATTTAGTACTTGCAATTGTCGAGTTCTTAATCGCTTTGAACTAAATATCAATTAGATGCTTCCGATTTTTACTTGCTCTTTAAAAGCGAAGTTTGAAGTCAAGCATTTCCCTTCGACGTTGCTTATCTTTCGAGTTTGCTTATTCTTTCTTAAGTAATTTTTAAGCAAGTAACTTAGTAATCTTCTATTAATCACTCACTTGCTTTTACTTGAACGAAAACCTTCGGATCTTTCTATTTTGCTTCAAGCTAAAAGCTTTTTGTTAAAACGAGAATTTTATCTTGTACTAATTCACTCCACACCCACCCCACCCCACCACCCCCACCCACCCACACCAACCCCAACCCCCACCCCACCCCCACACCCTCCTCCTCCTCCTCCTCCTCTTAGTTTCAATTGATCCTAATAGGAGTGGTGGTTGACCCAACAAAATTGAGGTAATGCAGGACTGGCTGAAACCTATAAATGTGAAATCATTATGTGATTTTCGGTAGACTACTACCGAAAATTTGTGAAGGACTATAGGAAGATCAATGCACTCCTCACCTCTCTACTAAAAAAGGATGCCTTCCAATGGTTGGACAAAGCCTCTATTGCCTTCAACAGACTTAAGGCAGCCATGACGATGACGCCGGTGCTAGCCTTACCAAATTTTAGCCGACCTTCGTCATTAAGGCCGACGTATCTAGAGTCAAAATTGGAGCAATCCTAATACAAGATGATCAACCACTTGTATATACAAGTAAGGTGTTGTCTCCCTCATATCAAAACATTTCAATATATGATAAAGAGATGCTCGTAATTATACACGCAGTAACAAAATGGAGACCCTACCTGATCGGTTGGTGCTTTCAAATTAAAATCGACCATCAAAGCCTCAAGTACTTTTTGGAGAAGAAGATATCATCCTCTGAGCAATAAAAATGGATAACCAAACTTCTTGGATTTGATTATAAAATTATTTATAAAAAAGGGAAAGAAAATACTGTTGCAGATGCAGTCTCACGACTATTCGAACAAGCTGAAATTTTAGCCATCTCCCTTCCTACCATCGGCTTTCTCGATGACATAAGGGAGGAATGGAAGAAGGATCCAGAGACCACTAACATTATTAAAAAAATTAGAGGATCCAAGCACAAAAGTCCACTATACTTGGGATTCGAAGGATCTATGCTACAAAGGTCGCATTGTGCTTATACCCAACTCTCCTTACATCAATACCATCTTACAAGAGATGCACTCTACACCTTCTGCAGGGCACTATGGATTTTTGAGAACCTACAAAAGAGTAAAGCAAATTTTTTATTGGAGAGGGATGAAAAAAATTATTTCTGAATATGTAGCACAATGTGATATATGTTAATAACAAAAGCATAAAACAATGGCAAGTCCAGGAAAGCTACAACCACTACCCATACCTGACTCGGTGTCGACTAACATCTCTATGGATTTCATTGAAGGGCTGTCATCATCCCAAGGTAAAAGCACAATCCTCGTGGTGGTTGATCGACTTACAAAATATGCTCATTTTTGTGCTCTGCGACATCCCTACACTACTGCTAGTATTGCTAAGTCTTTTATAGAAAAGATTGTTAAACTGCATGGGATACCAAGGTCCATTATAAGTGATTGTGAAAGAGTCTTTACAAGTAAATTTTGGACCAAGTTATTTCAGCTATAGGGTACCAAACTCAAGATGAGCATAGTATATCATCCACAAACTAATGGTTAAACCGAGGTGATGAACAGGTGTTTAGAGATATACCTTCAGTGCTTCACTAGTGACCATCCAAAGGACTGTATAAAATGGCTCCCTTAGGCTGAATGGTGGTATAATACTATGTATCATTCATCTAGAAAATATACCCCATATGAGGCATTGTATGGTCGACTGATATAACTGGCTCGGCCAAAGTGGATCAGGGCGACCAAAATTTAATTGATAGGGACAAACTCCTATAGTTGCTAAAGGATAATCTCTCTACCGCTCAAGCCAGAATGAAGCAGTAAGCTGACATACGATGAAGCAAAAGAGAGTTTTCAATAGGAGATTGGGTTTATCTTCGCCTATAGCTATACAAGCAACTATCTATCAACACACAAGCCTCCATAAAGCTATCTCCACATTTTGATGGGCCCTATCAAATCACAAAGCATATTGAAGCCGTGGTGTACATACTTAAATTATTTGAGGATGCCAAAATTCACCCTGCCTTCTACGTATCCTGCTTAAAGCCCAAATTAGGAGAACACGAGTCAGCCCAGATTTAACTGCCCAACACCACTAATGATGAAGATATTCAAACCCAACCACAAGCCATCCTCAATCGCAGAATCATGATGTGTCACCGACGTCCCTCTACTGAAGTACTAGTGCTTTGGAATAATTTACCATTTGAAGATGTCACATGGGAGTCAAATGAGGAATTGAAGACCTAGTTTCCTGAGTTCATAGAATCTCAGCTTTTAGGACAAGACTGATTTTAAGAGGACGGGCTTGATAGGACCTTAGCAGGGTTAGGTCCTACTCAACTAAGTAGCAGCTAATAAAAACCCTGTGAGATAATAACAAACCCCACATAGTCACCTATATCCTATAAAGAATAGTGGCTAGGGTTTATATCTGGGGCCTTAGGGCTTCCTAGCCATCGCCCTACTTTACTAAGCAGGTCGGCTAGGGTTTTAGTAGGGGCGGCTAGCTAGTTACAACCACTCTTAGAGGGTAAAGTTGGCATTTGACTTAGGAGTAGCTTCCCTAGGGTTAGGGTTTTAGAAACCTATATAAGCATGTAGCCTCCATCACTTTTGAATAAGCAAGATCAATCTTCAATTCAGCCTTATGGCCGACTAACTTGTCATGGACAACAATGTAAACAAGGTGTTTGATGAAATGCTCATGTTTGTCTGTGTCCTTCAGTTTATGTACATACCTTGTATAGCAAGTAGCGGGCTTGCAGTAGGCTTAGTAGCCCTAATTTGGTTTGCTTTATGGTCGATTTTGGCTTATAAATATGAGTGTGTCTTGTAAGCACTTGTGGGGACTTCAGTTTATAATGGACCATCATCCTTTGTGTATAACCTTTCTGATTTTATATTGTCCATGGGTGTAATTTGTATCTGGTTTTATAAAGTATTTTCTTGAGCAGTTGCTTGTGGATCCCATTGGAATTGCTTCTTTTGGCCCGTTTTCTTTTTTGTAAGTCTGAAGGACCCTAGGAGATCTTGGGGAAGGCTAACCTTTGTAGACGGACACACATGGGTGTCGCACAGCTTAGGCAAAATCAGCTAAGCCTATGACATTGTGGTATCAGAGTGGGACAAGCACACGCAGAAAGACTTGCCATATAAACGTGGGGGACCTAGCTGGGCTGTATAGAGGACAACCAGCACGCATAACCATTTGGGGGAAATAGACATTGAGATGTAGGGAATGAGTCGCTCAGAGGAGTGGACATCTAGGCTTAGTATTCAAAGGAATGGCCAACTCGTTACGCAAGAGGTACCATGAGGACAAGCAAGCAAAAAGGGATGTGTAGCCTACAAAGATTGGGATAGTTGAGTTCAAGCTATAGCTCGACGTTGGCAACCAAACTTGACGCTGCTCAAGGCAAAGCAGGGCACTTGGTGAAAAAAGAGACCGTGCAAAGTAGGAGGTGTTGCGTAACGACCGAAACAGTTATGCAAAACTCAAAGAGGTGAGGGGAATTGCTAACTCGAAGGATTCGGTACTCATGCAAGGGCTTGTACACAGACGACGGAGTGTTTGTGGCTATCCTAAGGTGTGATCGAAACTTAGTGCCATGGAGCATCAGAACTTTCTCTTTGATATGGAAAGGATACATCCATAGGTAGCTAAAATGTACAACAAGTTCAGCATGTTGCTAGACCCTGAAGGGTACAATGGGGACTGTATTAGTGAAGTGTCACAATTTAGCAAGTGCATTTGCAAGGGCAGAATAAGGCATAAGTTGTTCAGCAAGACAGAGTAGTCCAAAGGGGATGATGGTCTCCGAAACTTCTAGTGGGAAGTATGTAAAGAGGAAAATTGCTCCAACATGACAGATATCCAGGAGGGATAAGTCCTAGTTCTCTAGAAGGAGAACCATGTGCAACAGACTGCATATATTAAGGAAGAGTGTCTCAAGGTAATATCTCTATAAAGCTTAATGGACCGAACAAATGACAAGGAGTCATCGCATGATCTCGGATGAGGTAATGCATTGGTGGATATATTTCGAGATCAAGTAGGGGAGCAATCCAAGGCAACATTATATAAAAGCACACTTCGAGTTGATGTGGAAATCGAACTCAACGGAGGGTTGACCCGTGGAATGGTGGATGCGAGGGCCACTATCAACTTAATGCAAATCGAGGAGTGGAGTGACTTGGGTGGAACTTGATGAAGTATCCAAGCCGCATGAAGAGTCAACATAGAAGATGGAACATGGAGTGAAGGCACGGAGCTTTCCTTGGACAAAAGTCAAGGGTTCTTCATTATGATGGGACGAACTTATCTTGTATGGTGCCAAAGACAAAGGGAGCTTCGAGGCACATGCGAGTTACCTCAGAGATACATTTAACGGAGTAACTAAGGTGATTCAACTTACGGAGGTGAAGTTGGGATCATGAAACCTTAATACGGGGCAAGAGGATGTAAAGGCGGGTACTCTTGAAGAATATGTTATAGTGTTGCCATTCGAGTTGTCAGGAACAAGTGGTGCATAGCAGAGATTGTGCTGGTAGGGGATAGAAGCCCAGGATCCAGATAATAGTGTACCAATTTTAGCGAAGTCAGGGGGACTTTAGGAGCTACTAGGCGAAGGACTATCCTAGAGCTATACTTCATCCGGGTGTGACCCAAGAGTGGGTGGGCAAAGGTGAATTTCCAAGGGAGTGAATTAAACATCGAAGATGGCGGAGGCCCTACGAGATACATGGAGAAGTCGTAGTCTGAGTTCACAACACGAGAATCTGTATGCAATAGAGATGTCACCAGGAGGCGACATGGTGTAGCGGATCATGGTGGAATAATTTGTGGTAATGCAACACATGTGGTCCTGTCCCGTGAGAGATAGGATCATGCAGAGGTATGATCAGGAGCTACTAGGAGCTCTACTTTGGTGTACGATATAATAAAAAGAAGGGCTATGGATTCAATGGGTGAATGTTGTGGTACCGCAGAGGTGGATTTTCGTGTGTGCATCGAAGCTTGCATTGGATGAAAGTCTTAGTCATCAGCAAATGGGGGTCGTATACCACCGAGGAAGAAGTCCAAGTGCAAGTACTAGTGAGTCCCATGGAAAGGGATGTGATTATGTGAATGATCAGGAGCTACTGGGAGCTCCACTTTGGTGTATAACACAACAAGAAGAAGGGCTATGGATTCAAAGGGTGAATATTATGGTACCACAGAGGCGGGTCTTCGTGTGTGCATTAGAGCTTACATTGGATGAAAGTCTTAGTCATCAGCATATGGGGGGCTATATACCACAGAGGAAGAAGTCCAAGTGCAAGTACTAGTGAGTCCCATGGGGGGGGGACGTGATCATATGAATGATCAAGAGTTATTGGGAGCTCCACTTCAGTAAACAATGTAACAACAAGAAGGGATGTGGATTCAAGGGGTAAATGTCATGGTAACGCAGAGATGGGCCTTTCGTGTGTGCTCATTGAAGCTTATATTAGATGAAAGCCTTGGCCGTCAGCATATGTATGGGGGCTGTGTATCATCGAGGAAGAAGTCAGATTACAAGTACTAGTGAGTCCCATGGAGGGGACTTGATTATACAAATGTATGATCGAAGCAACTGGAGAGTTGGACTACTTCAGTGCTCATATTCGCTTAAGAAAGCTTGACAAGTCAGAGGACAAGACCGCATAAGCGAACGATGCTACCAAGAAAGCTAAGGAGAATAGAATTGGTGTGAGCCCTGCAACAAGATGGTGGAGGCCATGTATGAGAGTTGCAATATGTTTTTCCATCGATCAAGGAGAACTGCTAGGAGGCTTGATTCCCTCGAAGAGATCGATTATCCCTCTTTTGTACTTTCTTCCTCCATGATAGAACCATAGAGTTCTATCAATTGGTATCAGAGCTACCGTTTCTTGGCTCTTTCGCTGCTACTATTCATCATCCCCACCCCATTCATCATCCTCACCACTTCCCTTTGCTACATATATCATCGTCATTGTCATCCTCGTCACATCTTTTTTCTTATCTCCGTGCTGCCACTTCACTACAAACTCTACATCATCATTGCTGCAATAAACATCTTTGCTGCAGTAGCCAAAATTTAAAAAAAAAAGAAAGAAAGAGAGAGAAGAAGAGCACCATTGCCACGTTGTTCTTCCCTTCCTCCTTTCCTACCGCAGCAGCCGCACACCCCCTCGCTGCCACTAGCCGCTGTCATCTCCTCCCCTCCTCCTCAATCGCTATCGCCAGCCACTCTTCTCCACCGGCAATGACATTAGTTGCAGCCCCACCCAACCGACATGCACCCGTGCCTCAATGCTCGCTACTGCTAGCCACTCCTTCTTTCGCACCGGTGCATAGTAGTGTCACCTATGCTTCCTACCGCTACTATGCACTCATGCCTCTACTGATTGCTATTGTCACCCCCATCTACTGCTTGTAGCCCACTCTCGCACAGCAGCATCACCGCTGCCTGCCACTCGCGGTTGTGGCTGCTATCCTCAATCCACTTCAGCGCCCATCTACTACTTGCTGCTCCCAATCGTGTTGCCTCTGTTTCCCGCTACCATAGTCTATCCGCAACCGCAGCCACCCACTGCCACCTCCTGTTGTCTGCCTCCTCTTCCCAACTGCAATTGCCACAGCCAAGCCCTCCTTTGCCGCAGCCTCGACCTTCTCTGTCTTGTCTTGCCTCTACCGTAGCCAAGCCCTCTGTCGCACCTGCTCCTGCCACTGACCAGCCCTCTTCTCAACCCCTGCAATTGCTGCTACCCACTGTTGTTGTCGCTATCGCTTCCAACTAGCCTTCTTCACCGCTGCCCTCTTCCTCCATTGTTGTTAGCCCCCACCCTTTGAAGCACCAACAGCTGCAGCTCTACCTTGCTACTCCCTACCTACTCGACGCTCCTCACGATGCCGCTGCATCCTCCCTTGTCGCTGCTACCCTCACTGCAGCAGCCACTTCCAATCGCGCCCTTGCCGCTGCACCTACTTACTGCCACCGCTACCCCTCCCTGCCACCACTGCACCTCCTTACTGCCACCGCTGCCCCTTCCTGTTGCCATCTCCTCTTGCTACCACTATTACCCCCACATCACCAACTAACTTTTTGACATATTGGTGATTCTTATGCCGACAATCTCATTGCCACCAAGTCTTACCACATTGAACTCATGCCCCTACGTCGACAGTAGAAAAAAGAACTGAATATCACTTATCTACAATCTTACACGATGATTATATATGATGTAATTAATGCAAGTTTTAAAGCCTTCGAGGCTCACATGGAAGACTGATTTCAAGAGCTCCTCCGTGAAATTAGAAGAAGCCGATCAAAGAGCCCCAACAAAACTCAATATGGTGAAAGTTTCAAACGGAGTCGATCTAAAAAATATGACCACGGGCAGGACACAGGATACACACGCATGAAGATGGAGTTTCCCATATGGGAAGATGGAGACCTAATCAACTAGATCTCACGTGCTGAAAGGTTTTTACATTTTCATAGGATTCTAAAGGAATCAATGGTGGAGATAGCTTCCACATAACTTGAAGGTGATGCGATCCAATAGTATGATTTGTACGAGACCTATCATAGAATCCCTTGTGGGGACAATTCAAGAGAGAGCTCCTAATTCGCTTCGAACCATCGAAATATATAAACATTAATGGATAGCTCGCCAAAATCCGCCAGACTTCCACAGTATATGAGTACCATAGTATATTTTAGTGCTTGTCGAACTAAAGCCGAGATTGGTCTGAGATACAGTTGGTGATAAAATTTATTGAGGGACTTAATCCTAAGATTCGGTGTGAAGTTAAAGCTCATCATCCCCACACCATGATAGCAGTTATATCATTCACCAGTAAGCATGAAGAAAAAATCAATATAGACATTTGTTATAATAGAAACTTTAATAAACATGAAAAATCAATAAAGAATTACTTTAAAGTGGTCAATATAGAAGAGTAGCTTTTGACAGTCGAACCAACAAAAGAGAAATAAAAAATTGACAATATAGAGTCTGAAATAAAGGTTGTGACAAATTACTAACAATTGAACCGGCTAAGGAGGAACCAAAAATTAATAATGTGGAGTCTGATTATGAAAGCAATGACAAATTCGAAGACAAGATTTTTAATGGGCAAATCCTAATTTGTGATAAAAGGTGCTCAAAGGTAAAATAATTACTAGTCGATTTCTTTTTGATGCCCTAGGAAGACTTCAAATTGGCGATCCTCAAAAGAAGACATGGTACTACCACTAGCCATCAGATGAAAAGGGTTCTCCAGAAGACTACAATGACAACTACACGAGAAGACCAAACCATTGTTTACACCAAGTGGAGACCCTACTTAATCGATCAAAGAGTCGTGATGCATAGAAAATATTAAAGTGCTCCCGAAATCTGACACTGCTTAGCCTTGAGGGCAAGACTGATTTGAAGTGGGCAGGTCTGTTAGGATCCTAGCTAAGTCGGGCCCATCTATTTAGGTTGTCATGTTAGTCGGAGTTAGTTGTAGGTCGGGTGAATCTGATCAAGTCAGTTATGAGTGGTTAATGGTTTTTATATTCAGTTGGGATTGAGTCAGTTATTATTTTCGGTTAGGAGTTATCAGTTAGTTAAGAGTTGAAGTTAATGGGACACTTGGTAGAGCCATATAAATAAGATTGTAAACTCTTTTATGAAAATTAATCAATGAAACAATTATGTTTTAGCCAATAAGCAGAAACCCTAGGAGGTAGATCCCCTCGAAGTAATCTAGGAGGCTCTCGAAGAGATTGATTGTCCCTCTTTTCTACCCTCTTCCTCTATGATAGAACCATAGGGTTCTATCAATTAACCATCCCTTATCCTAGTTAAAGAGAGGGATGGTTGAGGAGGGGTTAAGTCATAATAGAATTAGGATTAGTTTGGAGGTTGCTTCCTAGAGTTAGAGTTAGAGTTCTTGGAAATAGGAGTTGCTTCTTAGAGTTGGAGTAGGAGTTGTTAGGAGTATGAGTCTTAAGTATGAATCCTATTAGGAGTTGAGGTTTAGAAGCCCTATAAATAGCCTTGTATTCCCCCCTCTTTCATCATCAATAGATCAATTATGTTTTAGCTATGGTGCAGAAAACCCAAGGAGGGAGGAACCCTTATAGAGTTCCAATGAGACCGATCCTATATAGAGATCACCCCAAGCTTAGAATCCGCAAGGATTCTAACAGAAGGCTGGATGATGAAGACTTTGATGTTATATTTTACAAAGGGCAATGGAAGCTTAGTAAGGGTTCTCTTATTGTAGCTAGTGGGAAGAAATGTCACACTTTGTACAGATTGCAGGCTAAATCTTATGATGAGCAGTTAAATGCTACAGAGAAAGACTTCAGCATGGAGTTGTGGCATAGGTAACTAGGACACATGAGCGAGAAGGGACTACAAGTTATTTCCAAGAGAGAGGTATTGCTAGACCGCAGAGGTATATATCTGAGTCCTTGTATTGATTGTTTGGCTGGCAAACAACATAGAGTTTCCTTTGCTAGTCCTACTTTATCTAAAAAAATTCATGTCTTGTATCATATCTATATAGATATATGTAATCCTTTGAGGACAAAAACTCCTAGAGGACCTATTAATGTTCCTAGTATTAGTAATGCACTTTATTTAATCACTTTTATATACAACTTTTCTAGAAATGTCTGGGCCTATGCTATGAAAATAAAAGATTAGGTTATTAGTGTCTTCAATGAGTTTCATGTCAGAGTTGAAAGGGAGATAGAAAGACAATTGAAATGCATAAGATCAGATAATTATGGTGAGTATACATGATTATTTAATGATTATTATAGGTTATTAGGAAATCTTAGTAGGAGCATCACATGAGCAATGAAAATCAAAACAAAACTGATTTCTCACACAGATTAAAGCATCGTGCAAAAGATTGGGTCATGAGAAAGCCACAAAAATTGATAAAATTGTGTCATGTCATGATTGATTACCTGGGGAGATCGTATATCCCTGTATTTTAAGATCCGGATGGAGAGGATGAAGGAAGTCAAGTGTCCTCCTCTCTAGTGGTATCCACACGATAGATCTCTATAACAAAACTCTTCCAATCTGATCTCACAACTCTTGCATAGAGGGAGGGAGGAGAATAGGAGGGGAGGCCAAGGCTACAGCCTATCAACCATGAGTCTCCCCTCCTATTTATAGAGAGTCACCAAAATCCTAAGGGTCTTGCCTTAATGGGTATTGGATCTCCATCTAATAATCTACTAACCTTACATTATCGGTTCCCTATACAATAATCTCCTTAGGCCTCTAACTGGGCCTTAAGCAAGGAGCCCATCAACATAGGGTCTCAACTAATGAAAATATGGGCTAATTAGATCTCCATCTAATCCTCTATTTATTGAAATATCTACTATATATGTGTGACCCTCTAAGCTCGATACCGAGTTGGTCGTGAGTCGCTCCTATCAAAACTCCTTCTGATATGATGAATTATTATCTCCATAATAATTCACTTAACTTATCGACTATGGATGTACTAGGCCACTACGCCATAGTCCCCAAACGATACAAGGGGATCAAATTCATCGGACCTATCTGTCCACAGTTACTGTATATCTATAATTCTTCATCCAACTAATATCCTAGAGATTGTATATTGGATATGGTACTATCAGGTCATATATGGAATCAGTTTTCTTGCTCTAATCGGATTCTACCAGAAAACTATTTCTCTTTTAATCCGAATGACCCTGGCTAGGGATCTGTCTGAGCAAATATATATGAGATATTCCTCTTGTGATACCGAGAGTGGATGATCCTCTATTTACACTTAATTTCCTTGGTAAGGTTGGCTACCAATCCTGATAACCAATTGTACTAGATCTAAAACTTTCCAAACATGTAAGTCTGGCGTCAAAGAAAGGAGTACTCATATAAAGTATCTTTAGTGTCTCAAGTCAAAGGACCAGATACACAACTGAGACTATGGAATTGCTATCTGACATTAGATATCATCAACCATACAGCATTTCATAAGCAGATCAATGAGTGAACTCATTCTCTAATGAGCATATGTACCATATTCTTAGTGTCTCCACACAAGTGGCTATGAGACTAGCCACCTCCATCATATGGATGAGTATATAGTACATCAGTCTATCCGGTTATCTCGATGTCCCTCTCAAGTAACCTATGACCGTGATTATTTAGGATCTATGTTTAAAGGTGAATCGATCTCATTATCGTGATCTCGGCATAATCTGATTCTCATTGTACAAAACCAAGGACATCACAATATATATATAACAAATAATATAATGTGATAATATATCAATATTAATCATAAGAAAAAAGATCACGTAGTGTGTTACAACTGTCATCACTCACATGATTGGCTTATAAGACACTTGTAACCAGCAATCTCCCACTTGACCTGAAACCAATCACCTATGTGTATGATCTATATCAGACCCCCTTGTGATGCTCAAATACAATCTGAGCTAACGGCTTCGTTAGTAGATCTGCAATGTTATCTTCGGATGGAACTCTTTCTATTGCTATATCTTTATGGGTCATAATTGCTCTAATCTATTGGAACCTCCTCATAACAATTCTAATGAGACCTTGGTTCCTTTGCTAGAGCTATCGTCCTGTCACTGTCACTCTATATGGGAATCAACTCCATGCTGCTTGGTATGACTCCCAAATCCCTAATGAACTACTTCATCCGAGTCGGCAGTGGTATCTTGCTTCGAACTCTTCTAGCGTACTACTCCTCTATTCATGGTGAAAATATACCTTAAGTTTAACTTGCTATCATTAATGTTAGACTGGAAACTCGAGTCCGTGTAGCCCTCAATATGGAGGCTACCTTCTCTATATACTAGTAAAATATTCTTAGTCCTTCTCAAGTACTTAAGGATAAACTTTACTATCTTCTAGTATTCCAAAACTAGATCTGCCTAATACCTGCTTATGACACTCAGTGCATGCACTATATCAGGCCTAGTACATAGCATAGCATATATGATAGACCCTATTGCTGAGGCGCAGGGTATCCTATCCATGTCTGCCCTTTCTTCAGGATTCTTTGAGACATACTCCTAGAAATTGATATTCCATGTCTCATCTGTATGAGACCTCTCTTAGAATTCTTCATGCCAAACCTTTTGATAATGGAGTCTATGTACCTAGACTGGGACAAACTAAGCATCCTCTTGGATCTATCTCTATAAATTTGAATCATCAAAGTATAGGATACTTCCCCTAAGTATTTAATGGAGAAGTTTCTGGATAACCAAGCCTTTACTATAAAGAGCATTCCTACAATATTTTCAATGATTAGGATGTCATCCACATACAATACTAAGAAGGTGATAGCACTCCCACTTATCTTCCTGTACACACAAGGCTTATCTTTGTTCTTAACAAAGTTATAAGATCTGATCGCCTTATCAAATATTATGTTCTAACTTTGAGAATGCTTCAGTTCATAAATAGACCTGAGTAACTTGCACACTTTATCTGGACTCTCTCTAGATACGAATCTCTCTAGCTATATTATATATACCTCCTCCTTAAGGTTGCTATTGAGGAATATTATTTTCACATTCATCTGCTAGATCTCATAGTCATAGTGTGCTGCAATAGCTAAAAAAATTTGGATAGATTTAAGCATGGCTACAGGTGAAAAGGTTTCGTCATAATCAACTCCTTGTCTTTGATGATATCCTTTAGCTACTAGGCTTGCCTTATAGGTCTTCACCTTTCCATCTACTCTGATCTTCTTCTTGAAGATCCACTTGCACCCGATGGGTACGATACCCTCAAGTGTATCCACAAGGTTCCAAACCTTGTTATAATACATAGAATCTATCTAAGAATTCATGACTTCTCACTACTTTTCAAAGTCTATTGTCATAATAGCCTCTTTGTAGGTCTGAGGATCAACATCCTGAGAGTCATCTCCATTGATATATCCCACATATCTTTTAGGAGGGTGAGATACTCTGTTAGACCTGCACAAAGTTAGAAATTATGCACTAGGTACCTGAATAGACTCAAACTGTAGAATGGTGCTTGAGCTAGGTTCTCCAACCTCGATCAACTCTATCTCACTCTCACTATTTCCACCAAGAATGTGTTCCTTCTCAAGGAACACAACTCTCTTAGCAATAAAGACCTTTCGATCTGATCAAAGAGTCCTAATACTCTTTCCAATCTGGTTCTATACTTTGTTCTTGTATTCCCTGAATTTCTCAAAGGCCTCAGACTTGTACTTCACTAAGTACATGTGTCCATACCTAGAGAAATCATCAGTAAATGTAATGAAGTATGAGTAACCTCCTATAGCCTGAGTCGATATGGGACCACATACATCACTATGTACGAGTTCCAATAACTAAGTGGCTCTCTCTCCAATTCTAGTAAAAGCAGAGTTGGTCATCTTTCCATGAAGATAAGGTTCGCAAGTTGTATATGACTCATAGTCAAATGAATCTAAGTATCAATCTTTCAGCAATTTTTTAATCTTTCCCTCATGTATATGATCTAACCTACAATGATATAGGTATGCATTATTCACCTAATCTCTTTTCCTCTTAGATGTATTTATATTTATGATGTGTTGAGAAGTGTCTAACACATATAAGCCATTTATAAGGGTCCTTCTAGTGATGTTCTCATTATCCATAATTATTGAACATCTATTATTCTCAAAAACTAATTTATATCCACTAATTATCAAACAAGAAATAAAAATAATATTTTTGATAATAGAAGGGATAAAATAATATGCAACTAATACAATAATAGCTCCACCAAGCATATGTAGGATGACCTCCCCAATAGTAATTGTAGCAACTCTTGCTCCATTGCACATCTTGAGGTCCATCTCATCTTTGGCCAATCTCTTAGGTCTTACTAGAAACTATAATAAATTATAGATATGATAAACACTCCCGGTATCAAATTCCCATATGTTATCATGAAAATCTGACAAGTAAAGACTGATTGTAAATATACATGAAACTTCTGCAAGCTTCTATTTCGCCTTCTCTGTAAGATAGTCCTTACAGTTCCTCTTCCAATGCCCATCTTGGCCGTAGTAGAAGCACTGTCATTTGTCCTTTGCTGGGTCTTTCTTAGCAACCTTTGCCTTATTCGGTCTTCCTTTGCCCTTGCCCTCCTCAAGGTTCTTGCTGGTCTTTCTTTTCTTTTTGGTCTCACCAATATACAAAACTAGCTTCTCCATCTTGATGGCACTCTCAGCTTCCCTCAATATATTGAGGAGCTCAGGGAGAGTCACCTCAAACTTGCTCATGTTAAAATTCATGATGAAGTGAGAAAAAGAAACTAGTAAGGACTGAAGTATAAGATCAATACACATATTATCCTCTAGGACTATCTTTATACTTAATAAAGCAAGTGATCTCATCCTCGCTTGCCCCTTCTTCCGGTGTGGGCAAAATCATGTTAAGGACATATACGATTTTTCTTCTCCACGAGAACAATTCTCAAATTGTAGAGCTAATCTGTGTAGTTTGGACCAGTGAGGCAGTTGGCATCAAGTATGCCATGAATGGGTTTTGCAAGCAATATGTTTAAGATATAGCACAAATAAATAATATATAGATTCTGAAGAAAATATTAATTAAGATATGGACTTATATCTTAATGTACTCCCACTATTTTTCTAACGAATCATGCGACACCCTCGACATATGAGACGAAAGTCTCTGGCAGACTCCTAGTGGGGATCGAGATCCAATCGACATCTTAGTACAACCTCGAGGGACTCAACCAATTACACTAAGCCTAAAAGGTAGACAACTCTTATCAATCACAACTCCTTGTGATTCTTATCATGTTTAACCTCTGAATCATTATGGTATCGACTTTTCGACTAACTATGAAGTTCGGTTAAGTCATCACCATCGTCACAAGATGAGTCTGATTCGATGGATATGCTCTCGACTGTTCGACCAAGTCGTACCATGTCCTCAGGTCACCGGTGACATCTATATATTGTAGGCAAGAATTTGATCATGTAGATAGGTCAGCCTCGAGGGACTCGATCAACTCAACCTATGTTGTGATTCAATTTCTTCCTATAACGATGGAAGGCCACATGGGTTAATCTTATTGCCTCATGCTTACCGACTTAATATTATCGTAAGAGAGGTTTTTGTTTCGTATCGGTCTCCTAATATATTGTGTCACACATATATATATTTAATATATATCTACATCGTATATATATATATACATATATATATATATATATGTATATACATATATATATATATATATATATATATATATATATATATATATATATATATACATATCTAGTAGGTGTATAACACATCACATTTACAAGCCACACCGGATGATCATGAGCCGTCACATAATATGATTAAGCCCAAGCCAATGGGTCTAATCACTCACGATAGGATCTATGTGTACATCGGTGCATCTCCATGCCCTATGATCATTGATCTCATCATCACTAGTTCCGTTGGATCATAGCATCACCATGCATCGTGATCTCCCACCACGACATTGTGGGTCCCACTATCACCTTCACGCTCCCGTCGCGTCTCTCCATGTAATTACAAATAATCACTAACACGCAGGCCCGCTAATAAACAAGAAAAACATAGGCTCGTAGGCCCTAATAATAATAATAATAATCATAATTACACACATCACAACACATGACTTATAATCATCCATCCACATCACACATCATATATAGGGTTACTAGATATATATAATAATTAATTAAACTATTTAATTAATTATTTTTTTAGAAATTAGGACATGCTCAAAATTTTCAGAATTATCAAGGTCATTTTCAAAATTCTGGATGAGAGGACAATCCTCGAGATTTCTAGAATTGTTGAGGGTATTTTTAGAATTTTATACATAGGACAGACCTCGAAATTTCTCAAATTCTGAGGGGCAGGATCATCCTTTTCTCATAAGGATGCCCTAGCCCTCTTCCCTCACCCTTATTGCATCGCCGCCGTCGCCCCTACGCAGGTGATGACTATCCTTGTCAACCGACAATCGCCCTACCAAGGGATAGTCGATGTCGCTGCCCCTTATGGGCTGGCCACTCCTGCGAGCACCGCAGTACAAGCCGTCATGCACGTCAATGACTATCGCCCTTGTGGGCTGGCCATAGCCGGTTGCCCCTGTGTAGGGGACCTTGGCCGCAGCTAGTCGCCCCTTTGCATGGGGCCTTGGCCACAACCGATCGCCCCCTTGTAGGTGGCTAGGTTGTGGCCAGTCGCCCTTGCAAGGGGCCTGGCCGTGGCTAGCCACCCCTACAGATGGCCTAGCCATGGTCGGTCGCCCCCTTTCCTTATTGCGTCTACTACAAAAACGTAACAAGAATGCGTAGAACGATTCTATATGATTCAATCATATCACACGTAGTTTAAAACTAATATTTCGAATAAAAACCTTGGCTCTGATACCACTATTAGAAAACCTCAATGGGAGCATCATATGCATAGCAAAAATCAAAACAAAACCAGTTTCCCACGCAGATCAAATTATCGTGCAAAAGATTGGGTCACGAAAAAGCCACAAAAACTGATAAAACCATGTCATATGATAAATTGATTACCTAGGGAGATCGTATATCCCTATATTTCTAGATCCGGATAAAGAGGATGAAGGAGGTCAAGCGTCCTTCTATCTAATGGTATCCACATGACGGATCTCTGCAATAAAACTCCTCTAATCTGATCTTGCAACTCTTGTATAGAGGGAGGGAGGAGAATAGGAGGGGTGGCTAAGGTTGCAGCCTATCAACCATAAGTCTCCCCTCCTATTTATAGAGAATCACCAAAAATCCTAAGGGTCTTGCCTTAGTAGGTATTGGATCTTCATCCAATAATCTACTAACCTTGCATTATTAGATCTCTATCCAATAATCTTCTTAGGCCTCTAATTGGGTCTTAAGTAAGGAGCGCATCAGCATAAGGTCTCATTTAAAGAATAAGGGCTAATTGGATCTCCATCTAATCCTCTATTCGCTGAAGCATCCATTATATGTGTATGGTCTTCTAGGCTCGATATTGAGCTAGCTATGAGTCGCTCCCATCAGAACTCCTTCTGATATAGTGAATTATTATCTCCATAATAATTTACTCAAGTCGTTGACTATGGACGTACTAGGCCACTATGCCATGGTCCCCAGACAGTATAGGGGGATCAAATTCATCGGATCTGTCTATCCATAGTTACCATGTATCTATAATCCCTCATCCAACTAATATCTCAGAGATCGTATATTGGACATGATACTGTCATATCACATACGGAATCAATTTGTCTTACTTTAATCGGATTCTGTTTGAGAACTCTATGACTCTGGCCAGGGATTTGTCCGAGCAAGCATATATAAGATATTCTTCTCGTGATACTGAGAGTGGATGATCCTTTGTTGACACTTAATTGTCTTCATAAGGTTGGTTATCGATCCCGATAACTAATTTTACTAGATCTGAACTTTTTCAAACTTGTAAGTCTAGTGTCAAAGTAAGAAGTGCTCATACAAGACATTCGTTGTGTCTCAAGTCAAAGGACCAGATACATAATTTGAACTTTGGAATCATTGTCTGACATTAGGTATCATCAACCATACAGCATTCCATAAGCGAATCAATCAGTGAACTCATTCTCCAATAAGCACTTATACTATATCCTTAGTATCTCCACACAAATGACTATGACACCAGCCGCCTCCATCATATCGATGGGTATATAGTACACCGATCTGTCCAGTTATCATGATGTCCCTCTCGAGTATCATAATCAGGATTATTTAAGATCTGTGTTTAAAGGTAAATCAATCTCATTATCGTGATCTTATCATGATCTGATTCCCATTACATAAAACCAAGGATATCACAATATATGTACAACAGATAATATAATATAAGAATATGTCGATGTTAATCATAAGCAAAAAGATCACGCAGCGTGTCACACGTGCCATCACTCACGTGATTGGCTTGCAAGACACCTGTAACTAGCACAGGTCACATGGCATCCAACATGAGTTCATAGTTCTTAGTATGCCTCAGCATAATGCAATTGTAGAGAAGATTAACCCCAACATCATGAAAAAGATCAGATGTATACTTTCACAGGCTAAGCTACCCAAAAGGTTTTGGGATGAGGCTTTGATGACTGCAGTTGATGTGATCAACTTGTCACCCTGTATAGCTCTAGATGGTGATGTTGCAGAGCATATATGGTCAAGGAAATATGTCTCCTATAGGCATTTAAGAGTATCTGGTTATCATGTATTTGCACATGGTTTAGACAATGAGAGGTCCAAGCTAGATGGTATGCATAAAGAGATAGATTTTTTATAAAAGAACCACACATATGATTTGGTGCAACTACCAAATGAAAGGAAAGCCTTGAAGAATAAGTAGGTTTTCAGGTTGAAGACTCAAGAATATTTATTTTTAATTAAAGTATAAAGCTAGATTAGTTGTGAAAGACTTTGGCAAAAGAAAGATATTGACTTTGAAGAGATTTTTTCTCATGTTATTAAAATATCTTATATCTATGTTGCTCTTAGTATTACTGCTAACCTACACTTAGAGGTTGAGCAGTTGGATGTAAAGACAACTTCGTTCATAGTGATTTAGATGAGAAAATTTATATAGAGTAACCAGAAGGCTTCAATATCAAAGGTAAAGAAATTTTATCTACAAGTTGAGGAAGAGCTTATATGGACTGAAGCAAGCTCCAAGATAGTAATATAAAAAGTTTGATTCATTTATGATTGAAAATGGATACAAAAGAACAGCTTCAGATCATTGTGTGTACATCAAACGATTTGGTGAGTATTTTATTATTCTCTTACTTTATGTTGATAGCATACTTATCCTTAGGAAAGATATGATTAACAGGTTGAGGAATGAATTGAGCGAGTCTTTTGCAATAAAGGACATGGGGCCAGTAAAGCAAATACTAGGCATGCAGATTTCTCATGACAAAAGAAACAAAAAGATTTGGTTGTCACAGGAGAAATACATTGAGAAGGTATTGGATAAGTTCAGTATAAGTAATGCAAAGCTAGTTGGTTCTCCTCTAGTAGGTCACTTTAAGTTGTGCTCAGATAAGAGTCCATCAAGTGATGAGAAAAAGGAGAAAATGCAAAAGGTTTCATATGCTTCAGTAGTTAGAAGTTTAATGTATGCAATGGCATGTACGAGGCCAGACATCGCATATGTAGTGAGTGTTGCTAGCAGATTTCTTGCAAATCTAAGCAAAGAGCATTAGACAGTAGTGAAGTTGATTTCTTTTAGATATCGTAGAGGAAGTTCTAAAGTTTGTCTAAGCTTTAGAGGTGGACCACCTATATTGTCAGGTTACGCAAATGCAGATATGGCAAAAGATATTGACACAAGAAAATCCACACCTCAGGTTTTGTACTTAGCTTTTGTAGGAAAAGCTACGTCATGACAATACAGATTTCAATGGTGTATTGTTCTCTCCATCACAAAGGTAGAATATATTACTGCTGCAAAGGTTTATAAAAAAATGTTATGAATGAAAGGATTCTTACAAGAATTGGAGCTGAAACAAAAAAACTATGTGGTGTATTGTGACAGCTAGAGCATCAGCCATTTGTGCAAGAACCTAGCATTTCATTATAAGTCAAAGCATATAGATGACACATATCACTAGATCAGAAATGTGCTTGAAGAGAAATAGTTACAGCTTTAGAAAATTTATACAGATGATAATGGGGCAGACATGTTGACCAAGACTTTACCGAAAGAAAGATAGGAGATGTACCGACAACTGATCGATATGGTTTCATATTGAGGAGTCATATGATAGCCTCCTTTAGGGGTTGAAGGGGGAGGTTGTTGGGAAGATGGCTCAGATTCAACCCATAATATGCTTTAGTGAAGCCCACAACCCTAATCTTGATTTCTTTTAACCTAAACCCTTAGTTTTGGTGATTAGAGTTGAGAAAAAGTGGGCAGCGGTGGTATTGAACGTGGGAGAGAGAAAAAAAGCAGTAGATTAATAGTAGAGGATAGAAAATAAGAGATCCAGGAAAGTAAAGAAGATAAGGATAAAGAAAGACAATTCTCAATCATCCAATATTATTCTTATCTTAGGTTAGATCAGATCTATAGTGGATTCTTACTGTGATCACTCGGGGAGGTTTTGGATATTGTGTATAATAATATAATCCTTATATCCCTGTCATTTTCTTGTTATTATTGTTTGGGCTTAGGCAGGAAATATTGAGATTTGTATATTCATTATTTTTATAGTAAATTTTCTCTAGCTTGTCCCGTGATTTTTATCCTTCGAGTTGAAGGGATTTTTCATGTTAATCTTGATGTTCATTTGATTATGATTTATGTTTAAATTTACTATATATGATGATCTATTAGTATTTATTCATATATAAAAATATTTATCCTTTTATATTCCATCACTTAATATCTTACGATATTTGGATTTTGCTGTGCTTACCTTATGAATGGATTGACTTTGTTGACGTTGCTATGTTCTCATTGACTTTTATACTCGTGGGAAAGGTCAACCAGCACCTATGTTGAACCAGCATCTATTAAGTTCATGTTTCTGTTCTTCTTCCTTCTTTTGATAGCCTTCATTAAACAGTCCTTTTGGAGAGATATCTTATTCTATTTTTGGCACCCCATTTGCTTGTTGGTCTTCCTATAATAGCCTTTCCTGTATAATGTCTTTGTCGTGTTTGTCTTTTTCTCTTAAAGAACAGACAGTTGTTTTTGTGCCATCTTGCAGCATGTTAGATTAGAAGCAATGGTTGTACATAAACAAGCTTGTGCCTTTATACAAATTTGAGAAGTAGATTTCAGGCAGATTTGACGCAGTGCTAATCCTTGTTAGTGATACAACAGTGTAGCAAAGTAATTGATATCTGTATGACTCTTTTGAAAATGAATTAGAGCCCTTTTGGAGGAGTGATGAATTTAGGTTAATCTTATCAGCATAAATATGAATTATTTTAGACTCGAGAAAATAGCGGACACTTCTCTATGTGATGTTCCGTTGATCCAGAAATTAACACGCTGTAATCTAAGCCTTAACCGTATCCTTTTCTTTCTCGTAATTCTTTGATGCAATAGATATAAATGTCTACATATGATTTTCTTTTACACCTCTACAGCCATAACCAACCACTACGGGTTGGTATGCTGATTAACTACTGTGGTGGCTGACATGACAATGTTGCTGACCGATCTTTTTTTTGTGTAATATGGATTCGTATAGTGAGATTCCCTCAAGCCTAAGAGCTTTGTTCTTCTTTTATTCTCTGAGGTAATTTCTTTTTTAATTTATTGGGGTCTGGTATTGAAGTACTCACTCAGTTTCACCATGTTTACGGAATATTTTGATTTTATAGCAATGAATGAAAGGTTCAATAAAGATGAAGCCTGGCTAATCTTGACAAAGGTAAACCCCATTTGAGGGATAAGGATGCCTAGTGAACTAAATGATGCTGACACCAGTGACACCTTGGAGGAAGATAAAAGAAGCTCTAGAGCTTGAGATTAAGGTAGTCAAAGTTCATTTACTTGATTCGATAATATTTCTTCGCCTATATACAGATCAGTATATCCATTTATGTTAAGAGTCATTTCTTTGATTATCTTTCTTGGGCAACCATTGATCTAGAAACTCAGGCCGAGAAGATTATTAGGAGTCTCATATGTGATCATATTTTTATTAAGATATTTAATGTTAGAAATCTATTAATGATGAATGTGACTTTTATGATAGTCTTCTTTTCAATCTCTCCCCACACATGAATATTTTCTAAAATTCTTTCTCAATTATTTGATACTTTTTTTTCAATCATCATAATTTAATATTTTCTAACATTCTCCTCCTATTTTTATTCATGTGTGACCCAACTTTGGTTTTGATATCATGTTAGAGATTCAATTATTGGCTCTAATATCGTGTTAGAGGTTCATTAATAATGAATATGAGTCAAACTAATCAAGGTCATTATATATCAAGCTAAGCATCAAGTCAACCAAAAATCTCAAGTTATTAGGTTATGGGTCAAACTCATATGTATGTCATCCAACGCTTCTGATATTTATCAATATAGGACTATTCTTTTAGTGTATTTTTAATCTCTCATCACACATGAATATTTTTAATATTTAAAAATCTAGTTTCATCTTATTTATATGAACCTTTGGTAACTTTACAACAAGTTGGGGCAGTGTTTCGTGATCGTAGATCTTCCTCCATAAGAGGAGGCTATGGGTACATAGGTAGGAGCCGAGGTGATAGTCACCCAGGTTGGACTTATGGTAACGACTTGTGTTAACAGTAATGGAACCCCATTGATCAGAGATCAAGAGACTGATCAGGGATGAGGTTATCAGCGAAAGCAGCCCCAAGCTTTAGGGTTTCGTTTCTTGTACCGAGCAAACTTACTTAGGTATCAGGCAGGTATTGATGCATCTTTTTTTGTAATAGTAAGTCGTCAGGGTGGCCATACTCGCCTCTGTGCAAGAACATGTATGTATCATTAGTTCAAGCATGGAGAATAGAATAGCACTACCAAGAGCTACATATTTCGTCAACAGATGTTATCTGCTCCTAAAAACTACAAAGAAAGCTTGCTGTTAGGTTGTAACAAAACCTTGTGTCTGCTCGTTCATCGAACTTTGTTATAATTATAAATTTAGGTTTCAAATACTGGTCACATTGGTTATATTGGTATTTAGGCTCAGGTCGATTGGTGTTTTTTTGTGATGGGTTAATAATATCATTGTATCAACGTCTATATCCTCGCCATATGTTTTTCCAAGTAACCATTTGCTCGATCTGTGTCTCTACAAGTATGACAACAAATGATGTTGAAGATATGAAGAAGGTGATATATCCAGAGAAGCCCAAGTTTCAGAAGAGAGTATACCTCGGTTTTTATATTCTTAAAACAGAGTCTATCCTTTTTCAAGAGATCAAAATACTTTTATCACCGATAAAAAAAAATATTGTGAATCAAAATCTGATTTGGGTTGAACTATATTTTCGGTTGAATCGATTACATTGTTTTATTTTTTTCCTTTCTGTCACAAATATTATTAGGTTTTTTAGAATAAGTAGATCTAAACTGAAGATTAAGTGAGAAAAAAAATAAGAACCAAAAGCACTATAAATCCGTTTTAAAATATTATACTAAGTAATGTCTTACTTTTTTCATTTTTATTTTTATAATAAATAAACATAAAATAACTTAAAATTTTAATATATCTACGTTTAATATGGAGAAAGAGAATTTGTCATTTTCTATTTGGAAATATATTAAGGTCTTCTTAACATCCATTCAATATCATATAAAAACTCCCAAAATTTTATAAAATCTCAAAAACTACATAGGAAATTTGATATTAAGGTTTGGGAGATTTGAACTAATTGAGAGCCATTACAATGTCTTTGAATAAAATTATGGTGTTTTAGTGGACGACAAAAATGTTGTAAGTCTCAAAACACTTTTAAGTCCATTTGAAAACATTGCAAATGTGAAAATCTTATTTTTATTATAATTTTTCTAATAATTAAAATAAGCATTATAAAATTATTCTATATATATATATATACACTTAAATTCAAGGTTAAGTGAAATGAGAATTTGTCAGCATTTATCTTGAAATACACCAAAATATTCTTAGTTCCGATTCAAAATCATTTACAAACTCTCAAATAAATTATTTTATAAAATCTTAAGGTTGATAACTAAGGTCAGTGAGACTTTGGACTAATTAACACCAGTTTAGAGTTTTCTTGAATAATGCTACAATATTTTTATTCATTACTTAAAATATTTTTCTGATTTTGTTCGTAAATCAAATTAGATTTTCATGAGAATATAAAAAGTTAAGAATGATAATCATCAATTTATATGATTTTTTTTGAAATGTCAGACTGTCATTAGGCATTTATGAAATGGAAGGTATAATATAGGAAGAAAACCTTGTGAACTTTTCTCATGAAATCACCCGAGATAAAAGAAGTTTATATTCATTTCTATTATGTCTCCTCCACCGTGTCCAGTGGATTCACACAATAGAGTTCGGACTGTTAGCACGAGAGACGCTCCGATTGTAACTCTGATGCGGGTCTTTCTACCTTCTCTAGGTTGCTCTTGTAAGACAAGACCTCCCGGGTGGTGGGTTCCCGGGGAGGTCCCTCCGACAATCAAGCTAGAGTTGATCGGAAGGGTGAAGTCTGGCGTCCTGCTTGAGCACAGGAGCTTCTTCTCCTTTTTGAATGGACATGGAGGGGGAAACTGAGGGTATCTCTTCGAAGGCCTTAGGGTGACCTTTTGTATCTTTATCTCGTCGACCGATCAAGTCTCGGCTTCATCATTTATCTGGCATTCTCTGCCAGTCCATTTCATGTTATTGGTAGCGTCGATGGCTATATGTGCTACCAGTTACATATTGTTTTTGCTCTGCTGTCATGTAGTTCTGTCAGGTTCTTATGAGACATGATGGTGAATGCATGGTATCTGATGCTGCGAGACCTCAGGTTTGTCTGCCTGCTTGTAATACATCGCTTGTGTGCGTCAGAGGGCGGGGTCCGGGGAATTGGTCACCCAGCCCCATCCTTCCACATCGGTTGGCCTTGGGCCACATTGTCTAATCTGGGAGGGGAACCACTATTATCCCTATCATTCTCCTCCACTCCCAAGAAGGAGGCTTCATCAAAGTCTTCTAAAAGGTGAGGGGGATAATCCTTTAGGCATAGGGTTTGTACGACGGTGGGATTGATGTGCACTGGAGGTCGTGTTGCCTCGGTTGGCCCATATTACAGGTGGTCAGGCAAGGTCTAGTGTCATGTTGAGTAGTTGAGTCCGAAAGCCTTTAGATAAGTATAGGGATTGTAAGCCTGGGGGCGAGACCGAGAGCTCACTTGTAGACAGTCGGGACTTAAAATCCTTGGGAAAGGCTGAGAGCTCGCTTATAGATAGTCAGGACTGAAGACCCTTGGGCGAGGCTGAGAGTTTGCTTATAAATAGTCGGAAATGAAGGCCCTTGGGCAAAGTTGAGGGCTTGCTTATAGATAGTTAGGACTGAAAGCCCTTGGGCGAGGTTAAGAGATCGCTTGTAGATAGTTAGGACTGAAAGCCCTTGGGCGAGGTTGAAAGCTCGCTTGTAGATAGTCGGGACTGAAAGCCCTTGGGCGAGACTGGGAGCTCGCTTGTAGATAGTCGGGACTAAAAGCCCTTGGGCGAGGCTGGGAGCTCACTTGTAGATAGTCGGGACTGAAAGCCCTTGGGCGAGGCTGTGAGCTTGCTTGTAGATAGTCGGGACTGAAAGCCCTTGGGCGAAGTTGAGAGCTTGCTTATAGATAGTCAGGACTGAAAGCCCTTGGGCGAGGCTGAGAGCTCGCTTATTGATAGTTGGAACAAAAGTCCTTGGGCGAGGCTAAGAGCTCACTTGTTGATAGTCATGGATATTCTCCTAGGGATTGGGAAATATTTGCTTGTTGATTAGAATCGCTAATAGGGTAATGCATGTCCCTCACGATAACTCATTAGGCGCGGAGCGAGAGGCATCATGATGAGCTATCCTACCTTTTTAGGGAAGGCGAAGCACCAGTGGGCGCTGGGGTGAGGTATTAATTCCCCTGCCCTTATTATTCCATAGCCTTCTCTTACATTATGCACTTTTACTCTGCTATCATCACTGTTTGCTCGTCCCCTCCGATGCCGGCTACACCAGCATCTTTGACCCTCATCCCCTTCTTTTTCCCTCGACGGTTTCTCGAGCAGGTCGGATGTCTTCCGTCTACTCCGACTCCGAGTCATGGTCGGTCGAACTTTCGACCCATAGGTCTAGGGTTTTGAGTCATCTCTCCGGAGACTCTGTGTTAGTGGCGATTGTCTTGTCGTCTAGTGCTCTGGGCAACCCGGGGACCACTGACGCCTTGGCAGTAATGTAGCCTTTCTTCAATGTAGACTCAACAGTGACAACTTGTCGATTGGTCGAGGTGAGAAAAAACTATTTCATTCCTCCGGAGTATAAACTCCATGTCCCTCTACCGGGGGAGTGTCCTTACAATGCTTTTCCATACAACTTCACTCTGTCGACCGATGCCCTTGAGGCAGGATTAAGATTCCCATTGTATCCTATGATCGAGGCGTGCCTCGAGAAGTGGAGGATTTCTCCTTCCCAGATGGTGCCTAACTCATGACGGTATCTGGTGGCTTTTTTGTGGGAGTGTCATGTGTAAAGTATAAGGGCTACCTAAGAATTGTTTATAGCTCTTCCGGCTAAGTCGGGGGCAAGTTGGGTATTACTTGGCCGCTCGCAGCGGATTCCACATGAGCCGTGCGCCTTCTAATAATAAAGGCTGGAAGTCACATTTTTTCTTCATTTAATACTACCAAGGCTGGAGCTTCCTGACTAAGTGGACCTCTCATACGGTGAGTGGTTCCGTACTAGCATTGTCGACTGATGAGACCGAACTGGTCAAGATCCTCCGGGGGATCCTTTTTGTTTCAAGGGCGAGTGAAGGATATGAATGAGGCCTGGTTGGCCGAAGCGGGTCTCAGCCCTACCCCTGGGGGTATGTCTTTTTAGTTTTTAGATTGGATTTGGATTTTTCCCTAATCGTATCTCTTGTTACGTAGAGATGTTTAATCTCAGCAAGATGAAGTCTGGTGGTGAAGCGAGTAGCGGTTCGACGACTCCATCGACAGCTAACGCGCTTGCAGTAGGAGATGCCAGGGTGTTTGTGGTCGAGAAGCACCCTAGCTCCAATGTGGAGGTGGGTCTGAGGAAGCGCCTTCAGAAGGCAGTCACTAAACAACCTACGGATGCTTCTAGGAGCACCGCAAGATCCTCTGCCGACATGGTCAAAGGGAAGGTGGAACTCGAGGAGGCCCTCGAGTGGGGGTACACTATGAGGGAGCTGTGCGAGGTTGAAGACTAAGCAGGGGTGGATATGTACTTCACCTCTATCATGATGCGACTGAAAGGCGTCGAGGGTGATGACCCTTTGGTGCCGAGGTGGTCGACCATCTCCAGGTCCAGTCCATTCTGGACTGAGGGACCATTGTTTGAGGAATACTTGTGAGGGACCCTACACCCCACCCTGGCGAAGCAAGTGTATGAGTGCTCCTTCGAGGAGCTCATGAATAGGGCCGACAAGTTGGCTATCTAGGTAAGGACCTCTGCTAGACCTCCCTTTTCCTCACCTTTTGATTTTTTTTTTAAGCGTAACTTTTGTCTGCTTATAGGGACTTCACTTTGTCAGTGCCCTCATCGATCAGGTACATGATGATGGCCAACTGGTTCGGAGTCAGCACGAGAAGATTTTAGTCCTTCGGGTTGCGAACAAGGAGCTGAAGGCTAGCGTCGGCCAGGAGTTAGCTACGGCTACTGAGCAATAGGCAAAAGAGCTGGAGGCCAAGATTGAGAGGATGAGGGCTGAACTAGAGTCCCTCAGAAGCCAACAAAGGGAACTTGAGCAGGAAGTCAGGCTTCTGCATTCCAGTTTGGATGGGGCTCGAAATGACCGAGCTTGTTTGGAGGGGGATATTCTTTCACTAACTGAGGCAGCAGCCCTCCTCGAAGCTGAACTGAAGGCCGAGGGCCAGAGGGCAGTGTCCGCCTACAAGGCATCCCAAGGATTTAAATTTGAACTTGAGAAGATGGGGAGGGTCAGCTACGAGTTTGGGTACCGGGTGGCACTCGAGCAACTTCAAGGAAAGCACTCGGATATTATAATCTAGCTAGACCCCTTCGCCGAGTGTCCAGAAGATGCCAACGTTAAGATGGACCTCGACTAGCCTTTCAACGATGGCACCCCCCCAAAGAAGTAGTCAGCCTCATAGATACTTTTTTCTTTTCTTTTTTTTCTTTTTTAAAATGTTGGGCATTGAGGGATTTGTTCCCGACCATGTCGCCTGACCATTTTGTAACCTGCTATCAAATAAAGTTTCTTTTTCAACACCACTTTATCCGAATGGCCTTGAATGCTGAGCTAACATTGATGTGCTAGATATAGAATTTCTTCAAATTTGACACATGCCAGGTCCGAGGGAGTGTTTTCCCCTTCATTGTCGATAGGGTGTATGTCCTGTCTCAAACCACTTAGGTAACACGATACGACCCCTCTTATCTCGGGGCGAGTTTTCCTTGGTTGTGTCCTGGGTCACTAACCTTGGCACTCCTGAGGATGAGGTCTCCCTTCGCGATGGGTCGGGGTCAAACCCTTCGGTTATAGAGTCGGGCAACCGCCCTTTAATGGTGCAGATTCCTTAGATGTGCCTTGGCTCTATGTTCTTCGAGTTTGTTGAGATTTTTCCTAAGGCCTGCTTCTGAATTTTTAGGAGTGAAATTGTTGATTCTTAGCATCGAGAGGACCACCTCGGGAGGGAGGACATCTTCAGTGCCAAAGGCCAGGCTGTAGGGAGACTCCCTCGTAGGGGCTTTTGGCATTGTTCGCAGATCCCATAGGATGCTGGGGAGCTCCTCGACCCAGGCCACTGCAGTCCCTTCTACTCATCTTCGCAGCCCTTCTATTATGCTTCTGTTGGTTACCTCTGCTAATCTATTGGCCTCGGGGTGAGCCACCGAGTTAAACTTTAATTGGATATGGTAGTTTCTACAGAAAGCCTTGAACTTAGGGCTATTGAACTGCATCCTATTGTTTGTGATTATGACCCTCGGCAGGTCAAACCTCGTTATGATGTTTCTCTAGACGAAAGTCTCTATTTGCTTCTCTGTGATCGAGGCTAAGGGCTCAGCCTCAACCCATTTGGTAAAGCAATCTACCTCGACGATCAGGAATTTACATTGCCCAACTATTTGTTGGAAAGGGCCGAGGAGGTCCATCCCCCAATGTGCGAAGGGCCAAGTGCAGTGAGTCGAGAAGAGTGGCAAAGCTAGTTGGCGAGGAACACGGGTGTGCTTCTGGCATTCTATGCATCTTCGGATGTATAATTTTACATCCACTTGCATGATTGGCAAATAATATCCAAGGCGAAGGATCTTGAAAGCCAACGTGCACCCTCCAATGTGTTCACCACATATCCCTTCATGGATCTCGATGAGCACTGTGTCGACCTCGTGTCTCGACAATCACCGCAACAAGGGCTGACTGAAAGCTCTTCTATAGAGGCACCTATTGACGATAGTGTATTGTGCTTTTGACCTTTTGATTCATCGGGTGACGACCTTATCCGCTAGGAGGGTCACATATTTCTTATAGATTAGTATTTGAGAATACTATCAAGAAAGAGATGTCAGTTCTCTATATTGCACTAAAACGCCAATTGGGTCCCGAACCCCATTAGGAAACTTCCGTCTCACATGTTAAGGGTGTTGCATGATTCGCTAAGAAAATAATGGGAGTACATTAAGATAGAAGTCTATATCTTAATTAGTATTTTCTATAAAATTTGTATGTTATTTATTTACGTAATATCTTGTTTGTCGCTTGTAAAACTCCTATGTGGCATACTTGATGCCAACCACCTCATTAGTCCAAATGCTCCACAATTTGAGAATTGTTCTCACAAAAGAGAAAATTGTATATATCTCTAATATAATTATGCCCACGCTGGAGGAAAGGACAAGCGAGGATGAGATTGCTTGCTTTGTGAATTATAAAGATAGTCCTAAAGGATAACCTGTATGTTGATCTTATACTTCAGTCCCTACCAGATTCATTTTCACTATTCATTGTTAACTTTAATATGAACAAGTTTAAGATGACTCTACCTAAGCTCCTCAATATGTTGAGGGGAGTTGAGAGTACCAACAAGAAAGAGAAGTTAGTTCTCTATATTACTGAGACCAATAGAAAGGGGAAGGCTAATAAAGACCCTTAAGAAGGGCAAGGGCAAAGAAAGACTAGGTAAGGCAAAGGTTACCAAGAGAGACATGGCAAAGGACAAAGGACAGTGCTTCCACTGCGGCTAAGATGGCATTGAAAGAGGAACTACCTTACAGAGAAGGCGAGACAGAAGTTTAGAAAAGCTTTAGGTATATTCATGATCAGTCTCTACTTGTTAGATTTTTATGATAACATGAGTATTAGATATCGGGAGTGCTTATCATATCCTCAATTTGTTATTAGTTTTGGCAAGACCTAAGAGACTAGCCAGAGGCAAAATGGACCTTAAGATGGGCAATGGAGCAAGAGTTGTTGTAGTTGCCATTGGAGAGGTCACGCTACATTTGCCTGGTGGAGCTATCATTGCATTGGATGCATCCTATTTTGTTCTATCTAGTATCAAAAATATTATATTCATCTCTTGTTTGACAATTAGTGGATATAAATTAGTTTTTGAGAATAATCAATAATTATGAATGATGAGATCATCACTAGAGGGACCCTTTTAAATGGCTTATATGTGTTAGACACTTCTCTACATATCATGAATATAAATATATCTAAGAGGAAAAGAGATGAGGTGAATAATGCAAACTTATGATATTATAGGCTAGGTCATATACATGACAGAAGGATTCAAAATTTATTGAAAGATAGATACTTAGATCCATTTGACTATAAGTCATATGCAACTTGTGAACCTTGCCTTCATGGGAAGATGACCAACTCTCCTTTTAGTAGAATTGGAGAGAGAGCCACTGAATCATTGGAACTCATACATAATGATATATGTGGTCCCATGTCAACTCAGGTTATAGGTTGTTACTCATATTTCATTACATTCACTGATGATTTCTCTAGGTATGGACACGTGTACTTAATGAAGTACAAATCTGAGACTTTTGAGAAATTCAAGGAATATAAGAATGAGATAGAAAACTAAATTGGAAAGAGTATTAAGACTCTTCGATTAAATCAAGGAGGAGATTACTTGAGTACGGAGTTCACTCATTTCCTCAAGGACAATAGGATTCTATCTCATTGGACACCTCCTTATACACCTTAGCTCAATGGTGTATCAGAAAAGAGGAATTGCACGATGTTAGATATGATGCGATTCATAATGAGTTTCGTTAACTTACCCATCTCATTCTGGGGGTACGCCCTAGAGACTGCAGCTTACCTTCTAAATAGAGTTCCATCAAAGTCGATAGTATCTACGCCATGAGATATGGAAAGCAAAGAAGCCCGATCTTAAGGTGATTAAGATTTGGGGTTGTCCTGCCCACATTAGAAGATACAACCCCGACAAGTTGGAATCAAGGATGGAATAGTGCACATTCAGGGATACCCTAAGGAGATTTTGGAGTATTATTTCTATCATCCCAAAGATCGAAAAGTCAAAGAAACACATTCTTGGTGGAAACAATGAGAGTGATAGATATAGAGCGATTATGACCCGAAAAGATATAGCAACAATGGGAGCTATGTTCTGAGGAGTTTCCATCTGATTAGAGTGATCATGACCCGAAAAGATATAGCAATGGAAAGAGTTACATTCAAAGATAACATTGCAGATCCACTGATGAAGCCATTGGCTCAAATTGTATTTAAGCATCACAGGGGTCTGATGGGGATCAGACACATAGGTGATTGGCTTTTGGTCAAGTGGGAGATTGCTGATTATAAGTACCCTGCAAGCCAATCATATGAGTAATAGCACATGTGACATGCTTTGTGATCTTTTGCGTATGATTAATATTAGCATATTCTATAATATCTATTATATATATTGTGATGTCCTTGGTTCTGTGCAATGGGAGTCGGATCATAATGAGATCACAATAATGAGATTAATTCAACTTTAAACACAGATCCTAAATAATCCTAGTCATAGGTTACTCAAAAGAGACATTAAGATAACCGGACAGATCAGTGTACTATATACCCATCCATATGATGGAGGCAGCTAGTCTCATAGCTATTTGTGTGGAGACACTAAGGATATAGTATAGGTGCTCATTGGAGAATGAGTTCGCTAATTGATCTACTTATGGAATGCTGTATGGTTAATGATACCTAATGTCATACAACAATTTCATAGTCCCAGTTGTGTATCTGGTGCTGGTTACAGGTGCCCTGCAAGCCAATCACGTAAGTGATGGCACGTGTTATACGTTGTGTAATCTTTTTGCTTATGATTAATATTGGCATATTTTCATATTATATTATTTGTTACATATATATTGTGATGTCCTTGATTCTGTGTAATGAGAAATGGATCGTGATGAGATCATGATAATAAGATCAATTCACATTTAAACACAGATACTAAATAATCCCGGTCATAGGTTACTCGAGAGGGACATCGAGATAATCGGATAGACCAGTGTGCTATATACCTATCCATATGATGGAGGTGGCTAGTCTCATAGCCACTTGTGTGGAGACACTAAGGATATAGTACAGGTGCTCATTAGAGAATGAGTTCACTGATTGATCCACTTATGAAATGTTGTATAGTTAATAATACCTAATGTCAGACAACGATTCTATAGTCCTAGTTGTGTATCTGGTCCTTAGCATTGAGACACCAAGGATGTCTTGTATGAGTACTCCTTTCTTTGACGCCAGACTTACAGGTTTGGAAAGTTTCAAACCTAGTACAACTGGTTATCGGGATTAGTAGCCAATCTTATGAAGGCAATTGAGTGTTAATAGAGGATCATCCACTCTCGATATCATGAAAGGAATATCCCATATGTGCTTGCTCAAACAAATCCCTGGCCAGGGTCATTCAGATTGAGAGAGAAGGAGTTCTTCAGTAGAATCTGAATAAACCAAGATAAAATAATTTCGTATGTGATCCGATAGTACCATGTCCAATATACGGTCTCTGGAATATTATTTGGATGAGGGATTATAAATACATGGTAATTGTGGACAGACATGTCCGATGGATTTGATTCCCCCTATACCGTCTAGGGACTATGGTGTAGTGGCCTAGTACGTCCATAGTCGATGAGTCAAGTGAATTATTATGGGAATAATAATTCACTATATCATAAGGAGTTCTAATGGGAGTGACTCATGGCCAGCTCGGTATCGGGCTTAGAGGGTCACACATATATGGTGAATGCTTTAGCAAATAGAGGATTAGATGAAGATCTAATTAGTCCCTATTCTCATTAGATGAGACCCTATATTGATGGGCTCCTTGATTAAGGCCCAATTATAGGCCTAAGAAGATTATTGGATAGAGATCCAATAATGCAAGGTTAGTGGGTTATTAGATGGACATCCAATACCCACTAAGGAATGAGCTTTAGGGTTTTGGTGGCTCTCTATAAATAGGAGGGGAGATCGACTACAGCCAAGGCCCCCTGCAAAGGGGCGACCACCCGCAGGGGCAACAACCACCCGTAGGCACGACCGCCAATGGCTAGCCCACAAGGGTCTGCCGCCCGTAGCCAGGCCACAAGGGGTGGCTACCGGTGGCCGGCACATGGCGGCGCCCAGCTAGGGCGGTTGCCCGTGCACCTACAAGGGGCGCTGCCCCACCATCGCCCACCTCGCAGTGGGTGTGGAAGGGGGCAAAGAGAGGGCTAGGGCATCCTTTTGAGAAAAGAATGATCCTGCCCCTCTGAATTTTAAAAATTTTGAGGACTGTCCTTATGTATAGAATTTTAAAAATACTCTCAATGATTTTAAAAATTCCGAGGACTATCCTCATGTGCAAAATTTTAAAAATACCCTTGATAATTTTAAAAATTTTAAGGACTATCCTCTCATTCAAAATTATGAAAATGCCCTTGATAATTCTGAAAATTTTGAGCATGTCCTGATTTCTAAAAAATTAATTAATTAAATAGTTTAATTAATTATTATATATCTAGTAATCCTATATATAATGTGATGTTGTGGATGGATGATCATGAAACATGTGTTGTGATTATTATTATTATTATTATTATTATTATTATTATTATTATTGGGGTCTGCGAGCCTGTATTTTTCTCGTTTATTGTTGGGCCTGTGTGCTTGTGATTATTTGTAATTACATGGAAAGGTGCAGCAGGAGCGTGGAGGTGACAGCGGGATCCATGATATTGTGGCAGGAGATTACGACGTATAGTGATGCGACGATCCGACAGAACCGATGATGACGAGATCAATAATCACAGGGCATGGAGATGCGCCAATGCACACATAGATCCTATTGTAAGTGATTAGGCCCATTGGCTCGGGCTTAATTATATTAGGTGACGGCTCATGATCATCTGGTATGGCTTGCATATGTGATGTGTTATACACCTACTAGATATATGTATGTGTATATATATATATATTTGCATGCGATGTAGATATATATTAAATATGTATGTGTGTGATACGACATATTAGGAGACCGATACGAAACAAAAACCCCTCCTACGATGATATTAAGTCAGTAAGTGTGAGGCAATAAGATTGACCCACGTGACCTTCCATCGTTATAGGAAGAAATTGAATCATGACATAGATTGAGTTGGCCGAGTCCCTTAAGGCTTACCTATCTACGTGATCAAGTTCTTGCCTATGATATAGAGATATCACCGGTGACATGAGGACATGGTATGCTTGGTCGAGTCCCTCGAGGGCATATCATCGAATCAGACTCATCTTATAACGATGGTGATGACTTAACTGAATATCATAGTTGGTCGAGTCCCTCGAAACCATGATGATTCGGAGGCTGAATGTGACGGGAATCACAATAAGTTATGATTGGCAAGAGTTGCCTACCTTTTGGGCTTAGTGTAATTGGTCGAGTCCCTCGATATTGCACTAAGATGCTAATTGGATCTCGATCCCCACTAGGAGTCTACCGGAGACTTTCGTCTCACGTATCGAGGGTATCATGTGATTCGCTAAGAAAATAATGGGAGTACATTAAGATAGAAGCTCATATCTTAATTAGTATTTTATATAAAATCTGTATATTATTTATTTTGGCTATATCTTATTTTGTCAGAAACATGTTTGTCACAAACCCCCTACGTGGCATACTTGATGCCAACCACCTCACTAGTCCAAACTATATAGATTGGCTCTGTAATTTAAGAATTATTCTCACAGCAGAGAAAATCACATATATCCTTGATATAATTCTGCCCACGTCGGAAGAATGGACAAGCAATGATGAGATCGCTCGCTATGTGAAGTATATAGATGATTCCACGTTGGCAAAATATTACATGTTGGCCTCCATGACTCCTGAGTTACAAAGGCAACATGAGAGCATGAATGCAAATTTTATCCTTCTTCATCTCCGCCAGCTGTTTGAGAAACAGGAAAGAACTCAAAGATATGAGATATGTAAGAAACTCTTCCAAGCCAGGATAACAGAAGGGACATCGATTGAGAACCATGTCCTAAAGATGAAAGAGTGGATCGAGAAACTCACAGGTCTAGGAATAGTCCTACAGGATAACTTGTGCATTGAACTTATACTTCAGTCCCTACCAGATTTCTTTTTTTACTTCATCATGAATTTTAACATAAGCAAGTTTGAGATGACTCTCTCTGAGCTTCTCAATATGTTGAGGGAAGCTGAGAGTGCGATCAAGAAGGAGAAGTCAGTTCTCTATATTAGTGAGATCAAACAGAAAGCAAGACCCTTAAGAAGGGAAGGGCAAAGAAAGACCAGGTAAGGCAAAGATTGCCAATAAATACCCAGGAAAGGATAAAGGACAATGCTTCCACTATGGCCAAGATGGACATTTGAAGAGGAACTGCAAGGACTATCTTGCAGAGAAGGCGAGACAGAAGCTTGGAGAAGTTTTAAGTATATTCATGATCAGTCTCCACTTGTCAGATTTTCATGATAACATATGGGTATTAGATACCGGGAGTATTTATCATATCTATAATTTGTTGCAGATTTTGGTAAGACCTAGGATATTGGCTAGAGGCAAGATGGGCCTCAAGATGGGCAATGGAGCAAGAGTTGCTATAGTTGTTGTTGGAGATGTGACCCTACATCTGCCTGGTAGAGCTATTATTGCATTAGATGCATGCTATTTTGTTTCCTTTATTATTAAAAATATTATTTCTATTTCTTGTTTAATAATTAGTGGATATAAATTAGTTTTTGAGAATAATAGTTACTCAATAATTATGGATGATAAGATCATCACTAGAGGGACCCTTATAAATCGCTTATATATGTTAGATACTTCTCCACATATCATGAATATAAAAATATCTAACAGAAAAAGAGATGAGATGAATAATAGATACCTATGACATTGTAGGCTAGGTCATATACATGAGGGAAGGATTCAAAAGTTGTTGAAAGATGGATACTTAGATCCATTTGACTATGAGGCATATGCAATTTGTGAACCTTGCCTTCGTGGGAAGATGACCAACTCTCATTTTAGTAGAATTAGAGAGAGAGCCACCGAGTTATTTGAACTCATACATAGTGATTTATATAGTGGTTACTCATACTTCATTACATTCACTGATGATTTCTCTAGGTATGGACACGTGTACTTAATGAAGTACAAATCTTAGAACTTCAAGAAATTCAGGGAATATAAGAATGAGATAGAGAACCAAATTGGAAAGTGTATTAAGACTTTTCGATCAGATCGAGGAGGAGAGTACTTGAGTACGGAGTTCACCCATTTCCACAAGGATAATGAGATTCTATCCTAGTGGACACCTCAGCTCAATGGTGTATCAAAAAGGAGGAATCATATGCTGTTAGACATGGTGTGGTCCATGATGAGTTTTACTGACCTACCCGTTTCATTCTAGGGGTACGCCCTAAAGACTACAACTTACCTCCTGAACAGAGTTCTATCAAAGTCGGTAGTGTCTACACCATATGAGATATAGAAAGGAAAGAAGCTTGATCTTAAGATTGTTAAGATTTGGGACTGTCCTGCCCACGTTAGAAGACACAACCCCGATAAGTTGGAATCAAGGACAGAATGATACACATTCGTGGGATACCCAAAGGAAACTTGTGGGTATTATTTCTATCATCCCGAGGACCGAAAGGTCTTTGTTGCCAAGAGAGCTGTGTTCCTTGAGAAGGAAGATATTCTTGGTGGAAACAGTGGGAGTGAGATAGAATTGAGCGAAGTTGGAGAATCTAGGTTAAGCATCATTCCAGAGCCCGAGTTTGTTCAGGTACCTAACACACAAGTTTCAACTTTACATAGGTCTAATAGAGTATCTCACTCTCCTGAAAGATATGTGGGACATATAAGTAGAGATAACTCTCAGGATGTTGATCCTTAGACCTACGAGGAGGCTATTATGAGTATAGACCCCGGGAAGTGGCAAGAAGCAATGAATTCTGAGATAGATTCCATATACTTTAACAAGGTTTGGAACCTTATGGATGCGCTTGATGGTATTGTACCCATCGGCTGCAAATGGATCTTCAAGAAGAAGATCAGAGTGGATGGAAAGGTAGAGGCCTCTAAAGCAAGACTAATAGCTAAAGGATAGTGTCAAAGACAATGAGTTGACTATAATGAAACATGTTCACCTGTAGCCATGCTTAAGTCCATTAGAATTATTTTGGCTATTGCAGCGCACTATAACTATGAGATCTAGCAGATGGATGTCAAAACGATATTTCTCAATGGCAACCTTGAGGAAGAGGTGTATATGATACAACCAGAGGGATTCGTATCCAAAGAGAGTCCAGATAAAATATGCAGGTTGCTTAGATCCATTTATGGATTGAAGCAAGCTTCCCGAAGTTGGCACATAAGATTTGATGAGGTGATCAGATCTTATGGCTTCATTAAGAATGAAGATGAGTCTTGTGTGTACAAGAAGGTAATTGGAAGCGTTATGGATGACATCCTAATCATTAGAAATGATGTAGGAATGCTCTCCATAATAAAGGCTTGGCTATCTAGAAACTTCTCCATGAAAGACTTAGGGGAAACATCCTATATTTTGGGGATCCGGATCTATAGAGATAGATCCAAAAGGATACTTGGCTTGTCCCAGTTTAGATACATAGACTCTATTATCAAAAGTTTGGCATAAAAAATTCCAAGAGAGGTCTCATACCGATGAGACATGAAATATTACTTTCTAGGAGTATGTCCCCAAAAACTCCTGAAGAAATGACAAACATAGATAAGATACATTATGTCTCAGTGATAGGGTCTATCATGTATGCGATGCTATGTACTAGGCCTGATATAGCACATGCTTTGAGTGTCACGAGTAGGTATCAGACATATCTAGGTTTAGAACACTAGAAGGCAGTAAAGTGTATCCTTAAGTAGTTGAGAAGGACTAAGGATCTTTTATTGGTATATAGAGGATGTAGCCTCTAGGTTGAGGGCTATATAGACTCAAGTTTTCAGTCTAATATTGATGATAGTAAATCAAATTCAGTGTATGTTTTTACCATGAATGAAGGAGCAGTAAGCTATAAGAGTTCCAAGCAAGATACTACTGCTGACAAGACCACAGAGGTAGAATACATTACTGTAGTAGAAGCAACAAAGGAAGGGGTGTGGATGAAGAAGTTCATCAAGGATTTGGGAGTCATACCAAGCAGCATGGAACTGACTCCTTTATATTATGACAGTGACATGGCGATAACTCTAGCAAGGGAATCTAGGTCTTATCAAAATTATTTTGAGGAGGTTCTATCTAATTAGAGCGATCATGACCTGAAAAGATATAGCAATGAAAATAGTTCTATCCGAAGATAACATTGCAGATTCACTGACGAAGCCGTTGGCTCAGATTGTATCTGAGCATCACAAGGGTCTGGTGAGGATCAGACACATAGGTGATTGGCTTTTGGTCAAGTGGGAGATTACTGGTTATAAGTGCCCTACAATCCAATCACGTGAGTGATGGGACGTGTGACACACTATGTAATCTTTTTGCTTATGATTAATATTGATATATTCTTACATTATATTATTTGTTACATATATATTGTGATGTCCTTAGTTCTATGCAATGGGAATCAGATCGTAATGAGATCACGATAATGAGATCGATTCACCTTTAAAAATAAATCCTAAATAATCTCGGTCATAGGTTACTCGAGAGGGACATCGAGATAACTGGATAGACCGGTGTAATATATCCGTCCATATGATGGAGGCGGTTGGTCTCATGGCCACTTGTGTAGAGACACTAAGGATATAGTACAAGTGCTTATTAGAGAATGGTTGGCAACTCGTCGGTTATGTCAACAGAGGTTGACTGGGCTAGGGCATCAGCTCTGGCATTCTCGAGGCGAGGGATTTAGAAAATTTTGAAGTACTTGATCGTACCTATCAATCGAAGTACCTAGGAGAGATAGCGGGCCATGTTTGGTTCTCGAGCCTCAAAGCTCCCGTCGATTTGACCGACGACTAGTTTGGAATCAGTGGATACCTTTAAGTGCTCAATTTGTAGCTCAACAACCAGTTGTAATCCGATCAGTAATGCTTCATACTCTGCTTCGTTTTTTGTGGTTTGGAATTCCAACCACATGGTATGCTCTAGGATTTGCCCGCTAGGATCCCTCAGGACTATCATGGCTCCTCCTCTAGAGGAATTCGTCGATCTGTCAATGTGGAGAGTCCACACAGGTTTTTCCTAAGGGGGCTCTGGGGCGATAAGCTCCGAGGAGAAGTCAATAATGGCTTGGGCTTTGATCATCTTTCTCGGGGCATACTCCAGGTCGAATTCACTGAGTTCTACCGACCATTTGAGCATCCATCCTGAAATGTTAAATTTAGAGAAAATTTAACGTAGTGGTTGGTTGGTGACTACCTTGATAGTATGAGTCTGGAAGTAGGGCCTCAACTTTCAGGTTGCGAGGACCAAGGTGAGAGCGAGCTTTTCTATCGAAGGGTACCGCTCCTCCGTACCTTGTAGGATGTGGCTTGTGTAGTAGATTGGCCGCTGACTATTCCCATCGAGCTTTATCAGGACTGAGCTAATGGCTCGCTCCGTGATGGAGAGGTATATCTCAAGCTGGTCACCTGGGTTGACTGAGGACATCCGAGACAAGTTTGTGAGGTAGGCCTTGAGCTCTTGGAATGTTTGTTCGCACTCGGGACCCCAGCTGAAGTCTTCGTTATGCCTTAGCACCCACAAGATGGGATAACTTTGGTCGCCAGCCTGAGATATAAACTGCCCTATAGCAGCCAACCTCCCGACAAGGCGTTGGACCTCCTTAATGGTTTAAGGTGATTTCATATCGGTGATGGCCTTGATCTTCTCTGAGTTCATGTCTATTCCTCGTTGGTGAATAAGGAAATTGAGGAATTTTTCTGACTCTACACCAAAGACACATTTGCCAGGGTTGAGCTTCATTCCAAACTTCTTAAGGGTCCAAAATATTTCAGTGAGATTTATGCAATGTATCTCCGCTTTCTTGGTCTTGACAATCATATTGTCAACATAGGCCTTCATGTTTCTACCTAGCTGGTCTTTGAATAGTTGGTTGACTATTATCTGGTAGGTACCCCCGCGTTCTTTAACCCGAGCGGCATCACCCTATAACAATAGGTTCCTTGGTGTGTGATGAAGGCTGTCTTTTTCTGATCCTGAGGGGTCATTCGGATCTAGTTTATCCTGAGAATGTGTCCATGAAGGAGAGGAGCTCATGCCTCGAGGTGGAGTCTATCAGCTGATCACTCTTCAGTAGTAGATAACAATCCTTCGGGCAAGCTCGATTAAGATCAGTGTAATCAACACACGCACCACTTTCTATTAGCCTTTTTCACGAGAACTACATTAGATAGCCAAGTTGGGTACGTAATCTCCGTTATGAACCTAGCCTCTAGTAGCTAGTCTACTTCTTCTTCAATGGTCTTCTACAAATCTAGGGTGAACTTTCTTGGTTTCTGTTGCACCGGTCGAGCTCCCGGGGTCATGTTCAATTGGTGTTGTGCAATCCGGGGGTGTATGCCTGGTATGTCACTTGTTAACCAAGCAAAAATGTCGGAATGACATTCAAGAAAATTTATGAGCTAGACATGTTGGTCCTCAAGCAAAGCTAACCCGACCCACACTGTCCTCTCTAGGTGAGCCTTTTCTAGTGGCACTTCTAGCGTTGGTTCAAAGGGCTCGGGTCAAGTGTCGGGTCTGTGGGGTTCACAGGGGTCGGGAACTAGAGCCTTCTTGCCTTTTCTAGGGATTGTTGTTGCCGCTAGGTAGCATCGGCTTGACTCTTGGGGGTCACTCTTGATCTCCCCCAGGCCTGTGCTGGTCAGGAACTTCATACTGTGATGGTATATGGAGACGACCGCCCTTAGCTTGTTGAGGGTTGGCTGCCCGATGATTACATTATAAGCTGAGGGGAGGTCCACCACCATGAAATGAACCATGAGGGTCTTGGTTCTTCGCTCATTGCCAAAAGTGACGGGAAGGGTTGCGACACCTACTGGAGTTATTATATCACCAGTGAACCTTGTCAAAGTTGAAGTCATGGGAGTGAGGTCCTAGTTAGTCATTCTAAGCTTATTAAAAGCATTGAGGTATAATATGTTGGCGGAGCTCCCTGTATCTATCATGATGCGTCTGACATAGGCATTTGTAATGCGGGCCATGACCAGCAAGGCATCATTGTAGTCTGGGTATTCGTTCTCAGACTCGAAGGTGAATCCTAGATTACCTCGGGGTCGGGGCCTCTTCTAAACTTTCGTGCAGGCATATGCCTTCCTTGTCGAGGAGTTAACTTCGCCCATGGCTTGGCCCTCTGCAACATCTCTGGTACAGTTGTGGGGGGTCGCTCTACAAGCGACCAAAATAGGTGGGAAGGCCTGATCCCGATCATAAAAGCCTAGATGACCAATGATGGATGTGCATCGGGAATAGCCCTGACTCTGTCTATGAAGCGGGCGAGGTATTATTCGAGGTGTTCCTCCTCCTTTTGTCTCATTCCGAGGAGGGATGTGGTAGTTGGCTTTGGTCAGGCACTAGAAAGGAAGTTACCCTCGAACTCCATTGTAAGTTGATTAAAGGAGTGAATGGAGGAGGGCGGTAACCGGTTGTACCATCCTCGAGCGATTCCTCAGAGAATCATCGGGAAAGCCCGATACATTATAGCATCTGAGGTGCCATACAGAGTCATCTGCGCATAAAACGTAGCCACATGCTTCGTTGGATTGGAGATACCATCGTATGCTTCCAGCATCGAGAGACGAAAGTGTGATGGGATATGTGCATCTTAAATTTCTTGGACAAAGGGAGAACCATGGAGGGGACCCTCGGCATGCTCATCTTTCGTCTTTAGGGTCCTTTAGACATCATCGATTCTCCGATTCACCAGGCGTAGTTGCTCCCTTAGGGAGCCAGTGGAGCCAAAGGAGAGCGTGTTAGGGTCCAGAAAGTTACGGGTCAATGTGCTAGGTGCAGGCTCTGGTTGCTTAGTTGCGTCTCCCAAGGGAGCTTGATCGGACATCGGGGAGAAATGGAGTGGGTTGTATGCGGAGTGGGTCATCGGTGGTGGCTTGTTTAATGGCAGTGTCACTCTTGTTTGAGGCAGGGGAGTTGCTGGGTGTCATGAGCTCGGCTGTTGGGCGAGTTGCGAGATGTAAGGAATAACTGCTTGAAGCATTCCCACAATAGCTTGGACCTGGTTGGTAAGCCCCTGAAATGCCTCAGGAGTTATCACCGAGGTCCTTAGGTTTGGCGGGGGGGAGTCAGCCCAGGATCATTAAGTAGACTCCAGTATTGCCCCTGGGTGTGGGAAGATATGTTACCATCACCGAATGAAGGGAATAAAGGCAGGGGTCTATAGGCTCCTCTCGAAGTTGGTTGGGTTATGGGAGGGGCATCCTCTCCAGGAATGATGGGCGTCAAGCGTTCTGGTGATATTGGCGACCCTCCTTCTAATGCCAAATGTTGTCTCCTCCATAGTGTCACGGACAACAATGTAAACAAGGTGTTCGATGAAATGCTTGTGTTAGTCCGTGTCCTTCGGTTTATGTACATATCTTGTACAACAAGAAGGGCTGTGAGGCTTGGAAGCCCTAGTTTGATTTGCTTTATGGCCAAGTTTGGCTTGTAAATACAAGTGTGTCTTATAAGCACTTGTGGGGACTTCGGTCTGTAGTGGACCATTATCCTTTGTGTGCAACCTCTCTGAGCTTGTAATGTCCATGGGTGTAATTTGTATTTTGGCTTTATAAAGTGTTTTTCTTGAGCAGTTGCTTGTGGATCCCGTGGGAGTTGCTTCTGGCCCGTTTTCTCTTTTTGTAAGTCTGTGGGATTTTAGGAGATCTCGGGGAGGGCTGACCTTGGACGGACACGCATGGGTGCCGCACGCTCAGGCAAAATCAGCTAAGCCCGGTGGTATCGAGCCGGACAAGCACACGGAAACACTGCCATACAAATGTGGGGGACCTAGCTAGGCTGTGTGGAGGACAGCTAGCACGTGCAACCGTTTAGGGGAAACGGACATTGAGATGTAGGGAAAGGAGTCGCTCAGAGGAGCGGGCATCCTGGTTTGGCATTCAAGGAATAGCCAACCCCTTTGCGCGAGTGGCACCACGAGGACAAACAAGCGAAGAAGAATGCGTAGCACACAAAGATTGGGATGGTTGAGTTTGAGCTATAGCTCGACGTTGGCAACCAAACTTGACGGTGCTTAAGGCAAAGCAGGGTGCTTGGTGAAAGATGAGACCGTGCAAGGTGGGAGGTGTTGTGTAACGACCGAAAGAGTTGTGCAAAGCTCACAGAGGTGAGGGGAATTGCTAACTCGAAGGATTAGAAACTCATGCAAGGGCTTGTACACGGATGATAGAGTGTTCGTGGCCATCCCAAGGCGCGATTAGAACTCGACGCCATGGAGCATCAGAACTTTCTCTTCAACATGGAAAGGATATGTCCGTAGGTGGCTGAAATGTGCAATAAATTCAGCATGTTGCTAGACCTTGAAGGGTGCAGTGGAGACTGTATTGGAGAAGGGTCGCAATCTAGCAAGTACATTTGTGGGGGCAGAACAAAGCACAAGTTCAGTAAGACGGAGTAGTCCAAAGGGGATGATGGTCTCCGAAACTTCCAGTGGGAAGTATATAAAGAGAAAAGTTGCTCCAGCAGGACAGATATCCAGGAGGGATAAGTCCTAGTTCTCTAGTGGGAGAATCATGTGCGACGGACTGCACATATTGAGGAAGAGTTTCTCAGGGTTATATCTTCATAAAGCTCAACGGACCGAGTGAGCGACGAAGAGTAGTCGCATGATCTCGAAGGAGGTAATGCATTGGTGGATGCATTTCGAGATCAAGTGAGGGAGCAATCCAAGGCAACATCATATGAAGGCACACTTAGAGTCGAGGCAGAAATCGAACTCAACAGAGGGCTGACCCGTGGAATGGTGGACGTGAGGGCCACTATCAACTCAGTGCAAATCGAGGAGCAGAGTGACTTGGGTGGAACTCGGTGAAGTATCCAAGTCGTATGAAGGGAGTCGACATAGAAGATGGAACATGGAGCGGAGGCATGGAGCTTTCCTTTGACAGAGATCAAGGGCATGAACTCTTGTAGAGGCAAGAGTGGGATCATGTCGTTCCATGGGTTCTTCATTCTGATGAGACAGACTTATTTTGCATGGTGCCAAAGATGAAGGGAGCTTCAAGGCACATGCAAGCTACCTCAGAGATGCATTTGATGGAGTAACTAAGGTGATTCAACTTGCGGAGGCAAAGTTAGGATCATGAGACCTTAGTACGGGGCAAGAGGACGCAGAGGCGAGTACTCTTGAAGAATATGCCATAGTGTTGCCATTCAAGTTGTCGGAACAAGAGGTGCATAGCAAGATTGTCTGGTAGGGGATAGAGGCCGGATCCGACAATGGTGCACCCACTCTAGCGAAGTCAGGGGACTTCAGGAGCTACTAGGCGACGGACTGTCCTAGAGCTATGCTTCGTCCAGGAGTAACCCAGGAGTGAGGGGGACGAAGGGGAATTGCCAAGGGAGCGAACTAAAAGTCGGAGATGGCAGAGGCCCTACGATGTGTTGGCAGAGGCCACACGTGGAGAAGTCGTAGTCCGAGTTCATCACACGAGAATCAGATGAATGGAGATGTCACCAGGAGGCGACATGGTGCAGCGGATCGTGGTGGAATAGTTCGTGGCAATGCAATACAGGCAATCTTGTCCCGTGAGGGACAAAATCATGCGGAGGTATGATCAGGAGTTACTGGGAGCTCCACTTTGGTGTACGACACAACAAGAAGAAGGGCTATGGATTCAAGGAGTGAATGTCGTAGTACCGCAGAGGCGGGTCTTCGTGTGTGCATCAAAGCTTGCATTGGATGAAAGCCTTAGTCATCAGCATATGGAGCAGACACCACCGAGGAAGAAGTCCAAGTGCACGCAGTGAGTCCCATGGAGGGGACATGATCATGTGAATGATCGAGCCGAGCTCCACTTGGTGAACAATGCAACGGAAGGGCGTGGATTCAAGGAGTGAATGCCACATCGCAGGCGGGTCTTCCGTATATACATCAAGCTTGCATCGATGAAAGCCTTGGTCGTCATGGGGCTGTACCACCGAGGGAGTAGTCAGATTGCAAGTACCAGTGAGTCCCATGGAGGGGACTTGATTAACCGGAGCAGTTGGAGAGTTGGACTGCTTCAGTGCTCACATTCGCTTAAGGGAGCCCGGCAAGTCAGAGGACAAGGCCGAGTAAGCGAACGTTGCTACCAAGGAAGCTAAGGAAATCGGCGTGAGCCCTGCAACAAGATGGCGGAGGCCATGCATGAGAGTTGCAGTCTGTCTCTCCATCGACCAAGGAGAACTGCTAGGAGGACACAGTGGTGTCGAAGCAGGTGGTCGAAAGGGGCGAGGAAGCGACGACGAGTCCAACAGGGCTCAGCTACCCAAAAGAAAGCCTTGCATCAGATGAAAGCCTTGGTAGTCAGCATATGGGGGCTGTGTACCACCGAGGGAGTAGTCAGATTGCAAGTACCAGTGAGTCCCATGGAGGGGACTTGATTAACCGGAGCAGTTGGAGAGTTGGACTGCTTCAGTGCTCACATTCGCTTAAGGGAGCCCGGCAAGTCAGAGGACAAGGCCGAGTAAGCGAACGTTGCTACCAAGGAAGCTAAGGAGAACAGAATCGGCGTGAGCCCTGCAACAAGATGGCGGAGGCCATGCATGAGAGTTGCAGTCTGTCTCTCCATCGACCAAGGAGAACTGCTAGGAGGACACAGTGGTGTCGAAGCAGGTGGTCGAAAGGGGCGAGGAAGCGACGACGAGTCCAACAGGGCTCAGCTACCCAAAAGAAAGCCTTGCATCAGATGAAAGCCTTGGTAGTCAGCATATGGGGGCTGTGTACCACCGAGGGAGTAGTCAGATTGCAAGTACCAGTGAGTCCCATGGAGGGGACTTGATTAACCGGAGCAGTTGGAGAGTTGGATTGCTTCAGTGCTCACATTCGCTAAGGGAGCCGCAAGTCGAGGACAAGGCCGAGTAAGCTACCAAGGAAGCTAAGGAGAAGAATCGGCGTGAGCCTGCAACAAGATGGCGGAGGCCATGCATGAGAGTTGCGTCTCCATCGACCAAGGAGAATCGCTAGGAGGACACGGTGGTGTCGGGTGGTCGAAAGGGGCGAGGAAGCGACACGAGTCCAACGGGCTCACTACCCAAAAGAAAAGCGTCGGTTAGAGAGGAGGTGGACTGAGGAGCTCCACAAGATTACGAGGCAGATCTACCGATCGCGGGGGAAGGGATGAAGATGCAAGGTAACGGATAGTAGTGCTATGGGCTTGGCAGCGCCATGGTACCGCAGATGCGGGACTTCCGTGAAGTCATCGATCCCTTGCTCTCATGAAGGGACAACATTGGTCGTAAAAGGGGGCCAAGGAGGTGGAGAGTGCAGAGGCAAAATCCAAGTACCAAGACGAGGCAGAAGGGCAGAGTCCAAGAAACTTCATAAGACCGATGTCGATGTGCTTCTCATCCAGATAGCCGAAATTAAGGGACTTCGGGTTGATGCAGGAGTGCTCGACCAAGAACAAGTAGGCGACATGGTACTGTACCTTTCTACTCAGGAGGAGTAGGCGACAAAGGTGATGAAGAACACAGTATAACCCCAAAGGCGACCAGATCTATCACAGACTTACTCCAAGTTGGGGGACTCCAAGTTGGAGTAAACCTTTTGCTCTTTTCGGGCAAAACTTCTTGCATTCCAGAAGTTCAATGGCAGTGGGAAGGTGAATCACCGTAGCTATCCCAACGCAAGGAGTGCAACCACTTCAAGTGCTTCAGAAGTGTGAGCAAAGAGCAGGCGAATGTTAGTAACCAGCTCAATGCATGAAGTACAAACTCGAGGAGGCAGGAGAAATCAAGTAACCTTTGCCAGGCGAAATTGAGTAACCTTTGCCTTCTCAACTCGAGAGAATGGGCGAAATCGAGTACCCCAGTTCTCTTAACTCGAGGAAGTGAGCGAAGCCAAGCAAACTTTTTACACTTTTCGGGCAAAACTTCTTGCATTCCAGAAGTTCAATGGCAGTGGGAAGGTGAATCACAGTAGCTAACCCAACGCAAGGAGTGTAACCACTTCAAGTGCTTCAGAAGTGTGAGCAAAGAGCAGGCGAATGTTAGTAACCAGCTCAATGCATGAAGTACAAACTCGAGGAGGCAAGCGAAATCAAGTAACCTTTGCTAGGCGAAATTGAGTAACCTTTGCCTTCTCAACTCGAGAGAATGGGCGAAACCGAGTACCCCAGTTCTCTTAACTCGAGGAGGTGAGAGAAGCCACCTTACCTTCTCAACTATGAAGAGAATGGGTGAAGTCGAATATCCCAGTTCTCTTACTTATCCAAGCAGGGGAGCTCGTCTGAAGTTCAGTGACCCTTCAAAGAAAGCTTATGGAAGACAATGGTTGTCAAATCCTCACCGTTGGTGATCAGTACTATTGAGAGTAGTTTTTTCCACTTCATTTCCCAATTGACTAAGAGGGAGTGATGCGAACATACTTGGAAGTGACAACTAACAGCGGAAGAAGGTTCAATGGGCAAATATTATGGAGAAAGGACCTTAAAAACTTCAAAGTCTGTGAGGCGATGCTCGTTAAAGCTCCAACAAGCATCTACCCAGTTCAAGCAATATGAGTATACTGCGATACTGGCACATCATAAGGCAGGTCTTTTCCTTCATCAGAGGGATCCGCGAGAACCAACAAGGATCAGCACAACTCAGCCAACCCCACACCAGATTCAATCATTGGTGAGTTGAAGCAGCATGGCGGATTGGAGTTCGACTACTCAACAACAACAGCGGTGGAGAGCCTAGGAGCCAAAGGCGTGTTGCCAAAGCGAAGATTAAAGATTCGAGAATGCGAGGAGATGCGGCGTTTATGGCTTCGACGAGGACGTCAAGGAATAAGTGGGGAGAATGTCACGGACAACAATGTAAACAAGGTGTTCGATGAAATGCTTGTGTTAGTCCGTGTCCTTCGGTTTATGTACATATCTTGTACAACAAGAAGCGGGCTTAGGCTTGGAAGCCCTAGTTTGATTTGCTTTATGGCCAAGTTTGGCTTGTAAATACAAGTGTGTCTTATAAGCACTTGTAGTGGACCATTATCCTTTGTGTGCAACCTCTCGAGCTTGTAATGTCCATGGGTGTAATTTGTATTTTGGCTTTATAAAGTGTTTTTCTTGAGCGATGCTTGTGGATCCCGTGGGAGTTGCTTCCGCCCGCTTTCTCTTTTGTAAGTCTGTGGGATTTTAGGAGATCTCGGGAGGGCTGACCTTTGCGGACGGACACGCATGGGTGCCGCACGGCTTAGGCAAAATCAGCTAAGCCCGTGACAGTAGTGTCCAGTGGATTCGCACAACGGGGTTTGGATTGCTAGCACGAGATGCTCCACGCTGACAATCCGAGGTCGATGGGTGTGGGCGCTCCGGTTATAACGTTGATGCAGATCTTTCTACTTTCGCTAGGTTGCTCCTATAAGACAAGACCTCCCAAGTGGTGGGTTCCTGGGGAGGTCCCTCCAATGATCAAGTTAGGGTTAATCGGAAGGGTGAAGTCCAACGCCTGCTTGAGCACCGGAGCTTCTTCTCCTTTTTGGATGGAAGTAGAGGGGGAAAGTGACCGCACCTCTTCAAAGGCCTTATGGTGACCTTTTGTACCTCTATCTCGCCGACTAGTCAAGTCTCGGCTTCATCATTCCTCTGGCTTTCTTTGCCAATCCGTTTCATGTCGTCGGCGGTTATACGTGCTGTCGGTTGCGTGTTGTTTTTGCTCTGGTATCGTATGGTTCTGTCAGGTTCTTATGAGACCTGATGGTCACGATATCGGATGTTGTCAGACCTTAGGTTTGTCTACCTGCTTGTGACACGTCGCTTGTGTGCATCAGAGGGCGGGGTCCGAAGAATTGATCATCCAACCTCGTCCTTTCATATTGGTTGGATTTGGGCTACATCGTCCGATCTAAAAGGAGGATCAATATTATCCTTATCACTTTTTATCTCAATTTTTATGACTGAAAATAAAAGAATAAAAAGAAAAAAAAGGAAGAAAAGAATACCCGGTCTCAGTCTCTCTGGGCTTCGGTGGAGAGATGGCGACGATAAGACTGTGTACCATGTGGTTTCGGATCCGCCACATATGAGACGGCAGAGAGCAGGGAGAGGCTGGTGTGACGTCTCTTCTGTTGTCCTCCTCATTTGTATCATTCACCTTTCAGTATCTTTCCTACCTTTCTTTCACTTTGTTCCCTTACAGTGTTATGATTCTTTTTTTATTATTATTAAATCATCCTTTAATCTTCACCGCTAAGTGAGAGGACTAGCGGCAACACCTCCTAATAAATTGTTCTGTAGGGCAATTTATGCCGCACCCACCAAAGATACCACTCGTAGTCAGCAAAACCGTGGCATGATTGGCTCTCTCTATTGGACGTTCGGTTTTTGTGGTGCATGTTGGAAGACGAGAAGGTTAGAAGTTAGTGCATTCACGAGTCAGCATGCTTATCTTAAACTGCGACCAAAATATCAGGCAAGTGTTGCATGTGGCTGTCAGTGTTTGATGATGGAAATAACGCCCCAACCAAGCTCATAAATATCTTTCTTTTGATAAGTTAAGTTTTTGAACTTTTGATCATCCAATAAGAATCTTTATCATGATTCAGTGCAGATGTTGAGTTGGAATCATGTGTATGTTTTTTATTATATTTAATTAAAAATATTTAAACAATAGATATTGAATTCAGTCCATTAATTCCAAAATTTTAACCTCTTAGGAAAAATTCTATATATGTTTTTAAGATTATCCACAACTCAAACAAGATTTCTTTTCATGATATTAGAATTGATCATAAGTTCAAACCTTATATTTATTCCCATATTTATAAGCTTTAAGCTTTCAAATATACTAGTAAGTCAATCACAATATTTTTCATATTTTAATTAAAATGTTTCATGACATATGTTTGTGGTATCAAAATAGATCATGTATTTGAATTCTATCTGTTTCTCAAATTTTTCGAATATTGTAAGTGTTTAATATTTATAAAAAAATTCCATTGTTAAATATTATGAATATATTCCACCTTCTATAACAAATTGTTAGGTCTTTTCATGCGTAACACAAGCTATTGGATTATGTAACACAATTTTGCAGGAGCTTCAGTTTTCGGCTTGTGTAGCTTGTAAATTCTATTTGAAAATTTTTAACATCGTGATAATATTCATGTATCTAAGACGCAGAATAGTCACATGTTGTTAAAGATTAATAAAGATTAATAAAGATTAAGAGAGTCAGATTATATACACACTAGGTTTGAACCAAAACCTATAAAAGGTTACGTTTTTAGGTGTAATTAATGCTTGATCTAATATACGATAATTCTGATCAATTTAATTCAAACTTATTATTATAAAATTCCTGACACGATATCAAAGCTAGCGGACAAAGCTTGAAATAGATGAGTCGAAAAAAAAAAAGAATGACTTTAAGAGTGAGTTACTGATAGACACGAATGAGTTGACACGAATGACTGATCCCTTAAGAGTAAGATGAAAACAATCAAGTAACACATGAATATGGGACTAAGCTTAAATAAGACAATCAGGTCATAAATGTAAAGGAATATGTTGAAAATTTTCATGTTTGAGAATAAAGATCGGAAGAGTTAGATTATATATACTAGGGTTTGTATAAATTTAAGTTTTCGAATCGGATTGATATCTGATTTTATAATATTAACGCTGATGAAAGAGTTAGATTATACATAATCTGTTATCGTTGGACCTGTGTGTCATTCCGTGTTGATCTCCACTGCATTTTGATCGGTTCCTTGATTTCGTTAACGGGCGCGAAGATGCCATGTAGGAAATGCACACCAAAATATTGGGTCATTTTAATGGCGGTCTCTTTCAACTAGAGGGGCGAGACCGAAGCACCACCGCTGTCTTCCACCCGCAAAGCCATCCGTTCCTGCGGGAGGTTTCTTTCTGCTGCCCTCGTATTTTAAAGAAGAATGGGAGGAAATACATGGAAAGAACGTGACCGGAGTTCGGCCTCGGTTTACATGGTTTTGGACGGTGGAGGACTCAGGAGGGCCACCGCCAGAGAGATGGAGAAGCAGAAGGTGGTTGTGGTGGTGGAGGAGGCCGACGCCGCCAGGACCGCGCTCCTTTGGGCCGTGCGCAACTTCATTCGCAGCGGCGACTCCATCACCCTTCTCTACGTCTGCCCCTCCGCGCGATCCAAGAGGAAGCAGAGGAACTATAGGCTCAAAGGATTCCAGCTGGCTCTCTCTTTCAAGGACCTCTGCAATGGTATCCCCGAGGTACATGTGTAGTTGTCAACCAATCCAGCTTAACTGGGAATTGTATCTATTTAGGAGCTGTTTTCTTCTCTTGTTCTTGTTCTATGTCAAATTTCTCTGCAACTCCCTTTTGGTATCTGCTAATTCTTTGCAGTGTCACCCCTGCCCAAACCCTAAAAAAACTGACAGATAAGCTGCAGTAATCCTTGATTGATTTATATCAGAACTGCAATGCTGCAAGCAAAAGTGACTGAATAGGCCCATGTTTAAGAAAGGATATTGAAATTGGCTGATTTGAGGGATGATTACATGTTTTGCAGGCTAAGGTGGAGATCATAGTGACAGAGGGTGACCGAGGGGCGCTGGTCGTGGCGACTGTGACCAACGTTGGGGCTTCAACTCTTGTGGTAGGACTCCATGACAAGAGCTTTCTTTACAAGTAAGTTTCTGCCATTCTTCCTAAAGAGTTCAAACAACAGATTTCCAGGTTATGTCTTTACAATCAATCTTTGATTTTGTTCTCTTTAAAAGTTCAGAATGTACTGCTACAGTCTAGTGCTTGCTTTTTGGTTACTCAAATCATAGAAGATGAGTTAAGCTTTAACGTGCAGTTCCATCGGATTCTTAGAAAGGTTTACTGAAATGATATCTAGAGGTTGCTTCTGATGTTGGACTGATCTCTGAATTCCAGGGCTCCCATTACAAATATTGGCACAAGAAGCCTAAATTGTCGGATCCTTGCTATTAAGCAGCACTCAACTACAGAGTATGGCCTTCTCAACACAGACTTCTCTCAAGTTGAAATTACTAGGCTATGGTGAGTCATTGGGTCTCAACCAGTCTCTTCTTCATTGATATAAATTGAGAAAAAGAAACATGATCTACCACGTACAATTTCTTTTTTCAATTGCAGCATATCAGAATCCAGAAACCTATTTCCTATCTTCCCTCTGTCTTTAAGAATGTTCTTCGGAAAGTCTAAAAGGAGAAAGTGCTAAGCATATAATTTAGAGTGCAGGACTAAGGGCATTCCCCATGTGACCGCAAGCAAACCTTTGGTATTTTTTTTCTTTCTTTTCTTTGACTTGTAATGAAATAGACACGCAAATAGAAAAAAAACAGTCAAAATTGTTGACCTGTGGGTTCTCTTAACTATCAAACAGAGATTTGGCAATCAGCAGTAGTCTTGACAATTCGGCCAAGCTTTGATGATGCTTGCTGTTGCCATTATCTACGCATGCTCCGTTCTCTTGTTGCTGTTTCTTTTGTACTGCATCAGTGGCGGCATGATTACCGACTACATCAGACAATCCCTGGTTGAGATATAGGTGCAAAGAAAAGATTGGTTTGATTCTGTGGCTGTGTGGTCTTTTGAAAGATGTGACGGTTATCTGCATGGCTTGTGATCATCGTAATAATATAACTGCTTGTATAGATCTTTTGATGTGTCGATTTTGAGTAAACGGAAATTATTGGTTTTTGATACAGTACATTATGACATTGGTATCACGGGCACATTATGACATTTGGCCAACTCAGCACTTCAAATTTGAACGAGGCAGTCGCCTATCATCCATATCGTAAGTTTGCTACTCTAACATCACTCGAGGCTGTACGGGATGATGCAGCTTTATATTGGACAACTCGGAAGGCCTAGAGCAACACTTAACGGAGCAGGGTTAGACAGGTTAGATTGCATCTGCACCCAGTGTACAGGTTGATCACTTGAGGCACTATAGTGGTCATTAAGCACTCAAGTACGGTGATGCTTGGCAATAGGTGTGAAAGACCCCTTCGGAATAGTACCAGGAGTCAGAACCTCTCACATTACCAACTCCTAACACCATCCCTTAATAATTTAAGCATTAGAGAGGTCGAATCGGGAAATTCCCCTCCCGACTCCGACCTGTGTGCAAACACCCAACATCCTAAAGAAAGGAGTGGCCTTTGGCCCTACTCCGGGGGAGCCAAGTAGATGATATCCCAACTCAACCTCAGGTTAGTCCACTTCAGCTGAGAAGCCATATTGGCGATTTTGCGCACTTGGATCGGATCGAGTTGTGCTGACACCTTGGTCACAGCGTAAAGTTACATAACATTTTTGGTGCTATAAGGAGGGTCATGTCACAAGAATGCTAGCCGCCGAGCAACCCTGGTGAATGCCCCGGAGAAGAGACACATGCAACCCACTCAACTTTTGGTCTCAAGGGGCAGTTGCCTCTTCCTCCACATGTAGATGGAAATGTCTCGAACTAGACCTCGAGCCGTTATTGGAGGTTCATCAATGATCTCGGGCTCTCTGCCCCTGGCGAGAGCACAAGACACTTCATCATCTCTTATGAGGCATTCCTTAGTCTTACCCACTAGGTCCAAACTCTAGCTAACATGATGCAGACCATCATTCCCCTCACCTAACTCTCAGCAAGTGGCTTCGCAGTAACTACCTTTGTCCATGGCCCAACTGATTTTCTCTCTTGCGCTTCATGACTCCCCCGGCAGATCAACATCCTAGAGTGGCAGACGCTTGCTCGCTAAACAAAGAACCTTCGGGGGGTTGGAGGCCGACACCAAAACGTAGTGCCCCTGAAGCTCGAGGAGTAGCCACGAGCTACTTGGAACCCGATACCTTGTCATTTGACTCAACATACTCTTTTAGAGCTTAGTTGTGTTTGGTTAACCGACATCTAGACGAGGTTCAGAGAGAGTTTCATAAATTGAAGGAAGAGCTCAGGGAAGGCATCTCGGGAGGATCCCCTTTCATCAAAGAGATCCAAGACAATCCGATTCCCCCTCAATATTCGACTCTCGATGTTGGAGGCCTACGATGGTAGCTCTAACCTGATGGAGTATGTCATCGCCTTTTGGACCCAAATGGCTTTATATGGCACATCCAATACCTTGAAGTGCCAGGCCTTTCCCACCACCCTCCGAGGTTCGGCTCAAATGTGGTATAGCAAGTTAAGGCCATCCTCAGACTCATCCTTTGATCAGCTCATTAAAGAGTTCGAGCTCAACTTCTTGGCAAGTGCTTGGCCAAAGCCATCCGTGGTCATGCTTCTCGGCTTGAGTCAGAAGGATGAGGAGCCCCTTTCCCACTTTATCACTTGCTTCGCCACCGAAATCAGGGCAATTCCTGATGCTCATCCCTCGTTGATCATACAGGCATTCCTGAGGAGCTTATGCCCATCCGGATTCTTCTAGTCGCTGGTCGAGAGTCCATCGGCGACCATCCTAGAGATGCTCTAGTGTACCTCCAATAGTAGCAGGGAAGCGCAAAGATCATAAGAGACCCTGTGTGGAGCGACCTCGAGGCTAAGCCTCAGAGCCACTGAGGAGGAGGCTCGACTGATCGAAGCCATCTTTTCCAAGGCCTTCTCTGACGACCTTAAACTCATCCCAAATGGAGATTTTCCTCCATATCAAAGAAAAGGGCTTTAAAGGATGCCTAACCTGTTGAAGACCCCATACGAGCTCAGGGATCAGATAAAAAATTATTGGTTCTACCGTGATTATGTCCATGATACTAAAGAATGTCATAACCTAAGGAATTAGATCAAGGAACTCATTTGTAAGGGGCATCTCGAGCACTACATAAAGAGATCCTGAGTACTCTATTAGGACCATATCGACACTAAGAGTTGGGGGGAGGGGATGGGGATTCGGGGTGGGTGAATTAGTACTTTTAAAAAATTATGTCGATATGAAAACTTGTTCGATCAAACCCATATCGGAAATGCATTTAACTTAAAAACATTCGTAAGAGTAGTGAGCAAGTAAATCAGTGAGTAATAAAAATGAAAAATATGAAAGGCAAGCACACCGAATTTATAGTGGTTCTATCGTCGTGACCTACGTTTGTCAGTATCAATTAGCACTAAGAGGGGGGGGAGGGGGGTGGAGTTGAATTAGTGCAAGAGTGAAAGTTCCCGATTTGAAAAACATGTTAACGTAAAAAAGAAAAATCGAAAGCGCTTCTTGAGTTTCGTTGGAAATGAATAATCAAATGATTTAAGAGAAAATCACAAAATGATACTCATATCTTTCTTTAAATTAGTTAAGAGTAATTAAAAGCAATAAATAAGATAAGAGTAGAGAGCTCATAGATTTATAGTGGTTCAGTCACAACTTGGCCTGCGTCCACTCCTAGAGTTCTCTTCTCCGAGGTCCACCGGTATCCATTATTAATCTTCTTTGGGTGAAGACAAAACTCTTACACTTCCCACTCTCTATTTTATAGGCTCAGGAGAGAAACCTTATAAACTCACAAGGGAGACTTTACAAGAATTACAACTCTTTTTCTCACTCTCTTGCTCCTCTTCTCTTTCTTGCATAATTTTAGCACACTATTTTTCATAAAATTTCTAGCCCAAAGTGTTGTGCTAAATGCAATAAATCTTGGGATATTTATAGACCCCAATTGACTTCAGAAATTGGAGCAAAAATTAAAATGTATCTGAAAAATCTGGATATGGGCGGTACAACCGTCGACGCCGGCGGTACTACCATCGAAAGCTGCTCGAAAAATAGTGTGATAACAGTACAACCGCTAGGAATCCCAAAAACGTGTTTCCCTCCACTTCTCTAATCTTGACTTGTATCTTTAGTTGACTCATTTCTAGGTTAACCAATTGAGCTCAACTTAAGCTTAATCTAAACCCAAGTGTGGACCCGATGTTCCTCGCTTGAGTTAATTTGGATTGTATCTTTAGTTGTTTCCCTCCACTTCTCTAATCTTGACTTGTATCTTTAGTTGACTCATTTCTAGGTTAACCAATTGAGCTCAACTTAAGCTTAATCTAAACCCAAGTGTGGACCCGATGTTCCTCGCTTGAGTTAATTTGGATTCCTTCGAAATCTAACTCAAGTAGGATTCAAATATAACTAATGCTAACTATGACTAATTAATTACAACTATTGTGACTATCAAGTCCAACAAGACCCTCATAACTCTCGGTAAGTTTTTCGGGGACACCTGACAATTTTCCGCTGAGTCTCTTGGTCTTCTTCTAGAAAACTCTCGATGCCTTCCTAACAAGCTCCCGATCACCTTCGACAAGCTTCCGATAAGTCTCTCGGCGAGTTCCCACTACATCGTCTGAACCTCTACTTGATGCCCGGACTTGACTCTAGCCCAACATCTAATTGTAATTTTCTTCTTTTATTGTAGTTAATCCTGCATTAATCATCTCTAACACACATGTTAGATCAACAAACTATCAATTGATTTCATCATCAAAATATGAGATTCAACAATCTCTTCTTTTTTGATGATGACAACCAATTAATGACAAGAGTTAACCTTAATTCCTCCTAAATCCATGCTATAATTCAAATAAGAAAAACTTGAATTCAAGAGAATCAACCACTCTTAAATTAAGTATTATAACATCAATTTATTAAATTTTGAAATGATATACCATAAATTTTAAATATCTCAAAAATCATCAAATCATCAATGATACATGATATAATATTAATTTCAACCATCAAATCATGTAACATTAAAATTTTAAGAATATTATAAGAATTTCAAAATTCATGCATTGGTCATACAATCAATTTAAAAATTTTCTTCTTTGAAAATAAGAAATACCTTATTTTGTCAATTTTCATTATTATGATATTTCTTCTCATTTGTCATATATGTATTATTTTTCATATTTATGTCATCAATACGTTATTTCTCCCCTTTGTCATCAACAAAAAAAGATGAAATAATGAGCAATTAATATCAAGATATATAAATTCAACATGCATAAAATTTTTTTATATTTATACAAAATAAATATTGTTTAATTCTTCATTGCTCGTCCTTAACATAGGATAAAAACATAATTTTCTCATAATTTTTTTTCCCTTTTTGTAAATAAGAAAGAAGTATAAATAAGGGAGGAGTGTCAAGAATCCAAATATTTTGTGTCCAAAAGAACAAATATTAAGTAGGGAAAAGGATACATTCGAATGTATTCATCAAGATAAAAAATCCATGAATCAAAATAATTTTTGAGAGGATACAAAAGAGAGCTCATATCAAGCATCATAAAAATAAAAATTCATGTCATATATTCTTCTTTTGTACGCATTCATCAAGATTCATGAAACAAGAATAATTTTTGAGAAAAAAAATGTCTCATCACAAAAATTTGAATCCCCTTGTTATATCAATTTTAATGGGAATCATTTCGAAAGTGAGCTAAAAATCCGAGAAATCCAAGAAGAATTAAGAGCTAATCTTGAATTTAAATGTAAGTAGCAAATTAAGAAATCTGAAAAATAGTAAATCATGCATTTTGATGGTTTAGCATTCCTAACTCTCTTTTAATAAAATTAAATTATACTTTATTTAATGGTTTAATAAAAATATCTGCTAATTGATACTTAGTATCAATAAATTCTAAAAATATATCATGATTATACACGTGATCCCTATCAATAATCATAAAGTATTTCATGCATTACAAAAACATTCAAAAGTGCTTCTCAGTATTAAAAAGTACATGTCATAAGAGAATACATAATAAGAGTGCAACGAGTACAACAAATTAAGTTCCACCGACTTTTTTCCCTTAATTCTAAACATAAAAATAATTATTTAGGTTGTGGTAATTCGAAGTGTCTAGATAAAGCATTAAGTTATTGATGGATTTGCTGCATCTTAGTCATTAATTAATCTTGACGTAGTTCAATTCTATCTAGCCAGGTAACTATGGAGTCATCAGATGATAAGGTTACTGGCTGCATCACAGGTGCTACCTTCAAGGGATTAATAGGAGGAGACGGACTTCCAATAAGTATAAATGTCTGAGGTTTTGGCTCAGGTGAGGGAGGATTAGTTCTCCTAGGTAATCTAGTCCAAATATCATTTCTTACAATGCATCTTAGTCTTCTTAAGAGGTTTATATTAATGACATTATATCTATCTAACTTGATAATTTCTTCATTTGGTGGAATAGCTATATCGTGTGCATGTATCAATCTAGTTATTAATCCACCATATGGAAGCATCATATCTTTAGTTGAAAGTTCAATCATGTTTTGCCTCAATAGATATCCAAAACATTAATCACATTGTGTCATGATCTAATACATAGTGCTTAGTTCTATTTGGTTAATTTCATCATGATAAAATTGTTTAGGCAATAGAATACTAATCATTATATGATGAAGTAGTTTTGTGTTGAAAGGTAGCATGTGCTCACAACTTTTAGGAATAATTGATAGATTTAGGTTATCAAATATGATGTTTACGGCTTTAGAATAAGTGAGCCTTATTGATTCAGTGTCCCATTTTCCTCTAAAGTAGCAACCACTTGTTTTTTCAAGTATTCCTATGAGATTACAAATTAAACTATCTATCTATACTAGTCGTATGATGGCCTAAGAGATATGTAGATACCCTATCTTGATCATCTACATACAAGTTATTATATAATAATCTAATAAGTTCATGATAAATGAGTTCATTTACTTGAAGGATGTGTAGGGCATCTAGATTAGCAAACCAAGGGTTCTAAATCTCTTAAATCGTTTAGATCTACATATTTACCCTTATGAATACTTCTAAAACCAAGGGTTGAGAATTTTAGGACATGTTCATAGGTATCAAAGAGTATAGGGTCAAAGGTTTTATCTAATATCTTTTTTCTTTTGTCTCTTGAAGATCTTCTATGGGCCATTTGAACTACATATATTGCAAATAAAAGATAAGATCAAAAAATAGATTGAGAGAAGGATTTTGAGAGTTACATTTATTGTGATCTCCTCGAGATGAAGATTGGTCCTTAGTTTTGAAGAATAGAGGGATTTCTTTTGAGTTTCTAGAGGAAAAGCAAAGAGAAAGAGAGATGGAGAGGGTTCTAGAGAGGTGTGGAGAGATTTCGAGTTGGTTCCATCGCCGATCCTAAGTGAGGTATAATAGGCGGGATTTCAGATGGTGGAACCGTCACCTAAGCGATCCAACCACGTCTGGATAGAGTGTTCTGGTAGTCCCACCACTAGGATCGCTAGTGCACTGATTTCGATAAATAATTTTTTTATATACATGCAATCAATAACCCATTTCAATTATCATAGTTGATGGTTTTAATTTAGGTATCCATTTCACTGTAGGTCCCTCATGAAGAGCTTCACCAAGTTTATCTTGAGGTTTTTGGTTGTTTACGGTTCCTTTAGGAACCTAAATTAATTTACGTAGAGCATACTTTCTTAATAAACATTTGTAGGCCTTATGTCCTAATCTACTATATAAGTTATATTTTATTTTTAGTGGTAAGTTTAGAGTGGGTCCTTTAATGAAGATAGTAGGCATTTGATTAGTAATTCTAACAAAGCTTATACCTTATTTCCTATGAATATGACTCTTATTTGTAAGGATCATATTTAGGGATTTATTTTCCTATTTTAAAATTTTCTAATATTTGTTTTAATATAAAATTTTCTTTTCTAAGTTCATCTAAACTTTTACAATTGTTGTATTAACTATGTGATGATGATGCTACATATATTTCTTTAAATTTACTAAGTAATAAATCATGGTCTTTCTTAAGTAATTTATAAGACAATAATTTTTCTAAACTCATCATAAAGCTCTTGAAACATATTCAAAATTTCAATAGAGAAAATATTAGAAGACTCACTTACCTCATCATGGATGGCCATGAGAGCATAGTTGGCAACTTCGTCTTTGATGTGGTCCTCTTCATTCGATGAGCTTGTGTCATCCTAAGACGCCGATAGTGCCTTCTTCTTATGCGACACTTTCTTCTTTAATTGAGGATATTCATATTTGAAATATCTTAGCTTTTTACATTAAAATCATCGCATATAACATTATCCCTTTTTAGTTCATTTTTATTTTTATAATTTATGTTCTTTTTTATATATTTTTAATTTTTTTAGATAATAGTGCAATGTCATTGTCCTCATCACTCGAGGAGTTATCTACAGTTTTCAGTACTAAATCCTTCTTGTTCTATGGAAGAGGTTCTTCAAGTTCGTCATGATCTTTACAACTTAGTTCATAAGTCATAAGTGATCCAATAAGTTCTTTAAGATGAAGATTATTTAGATAGTTAACCTCTTCAATTGTAGTTACTTTAGGATCCCAACTTTTTGGAGGAGATCTTAATATTTTGCTTATAAGTTTAAAATTAGAAAAATATTTACGAAGAGCTTTTAGACTATTGATGACATCCGTGAACTAGGTATATATGTCTCCAATGGTCTCATTTGGTTTCATTCAAAATAATGCATAACTATACATTAAATTTGTTAATTTTAGATTCTTTAACTCGACTAATTCCTTAGTATGTGATTTCAAGTGTGTGCCAAATCTGGTGAGCATTTTCACAAATAGAAATCAGATTAAAATCATTCTTATCAAGAGTACAAAATAAAGCATTCATTGCTTTTGTATTTAAAGAAAAAGTATTCTTCTCCAAATCATTCCATTCATTTATTGGATTGGGAGACCTTTCAAAACCGTTCTCAACAATATGTCATAATTCAAAATCTATAGAAATAAAAAAAATATGTATCCTTATTTTCCAATATGTGTAATTCGTCCTATTGAACATAAGAGGACATACAATAGAATATCCCTCGTTCATACCAAACAAAACCATTTACTCGGTTAGCTATTTAGTCAAATGAGTAAAACATTGCTCTGATACTAATTATTAGGATCGATTGGCACGGGGGGGAGGGGGGTTGGGTTGTGAATTAGTGTAAGAGTGAAAGTTCTCGATTTGAAAAACTTACTAACGTAAAGAAGAAAATTCAAAAGTACTTCTTGAGTTTCATTAGAAATGAATAATCAAACAATTTAAGAGAAAGTCACAAAATGATGCTCATATCTTTCTTTAAACTAGTTAAGAACAATTAAAAGCAGTAAATAAGATAAGAGTAGAGAGTTAATAGATTTATAGTGGTTCGACCATAACTTGGCCTGCATCGAGTCCTCTTCTCCAAGGTCCACCGATATTCACTATCAATCTTCTTTGGGTAAAGACCAGACCCTTATACTTCCCACTCTCATTTTCATAGGCTCAAGAGAGGAACCTTACAAACTCATAATAGAGACTTCACAAGAATTACAACTCTTTTTCTCACTCCCTTGCCTCTTTTCTTTTTCTTGCATAATTTTAGTACACTAGAATTTCTAGCCCAAAGTGTTGTGCTAAATGTAAGAAATCTTGAGATATTTATAGACCTCAATTAACTTCAAAAATTAGAGTAAAAAATTTAAATATATTAAAAAAATCTGGGTATGGGCGGTATAACCATCGGCGCTAATGGTACTACCACTGTAAGCTGCCCAGAAAACAAAGTGGCGGTAGTACAACTACCGACTTGGGTGGTGCGATCGCTGACCTGGGTGGTACAACTACCATCCACCGATAATACAATCGTCAATAATCCCGAAGAAGTGTTTTCCTTCACTTTTCTACTCCTAACTTGTACCTTCAATTGATCCCTTTCTAGGTCAACCAATTGACCTCAACCTAAGCTCAATCCAAACCCAAGTGTGGACCTGGTTTACCTCACTTGAGTTAATTTGGATTTCTTTTAAATCTAACTCAAGTAGGACTCAAACTTAACTGATGTTTACTACAACTAAATTAATTATAACCATTATGACCATCAAGTCCAACAAAACCCTCATAACTCTCGAAAGGCTTTTCGGCAACCCCCGATAATCTTCCAATGAATCTCTTGGTCTTCTTCCACTTAACTCCCAATGCTTTCTTAGCAAGCTCCCGATCACCTCCGGCGAGCTTTCGGAGAACTCCCGACAAGCTTCTGGCTAGTTCCTACTGCATCGTTCGAACCCCGACCCGATGCCCAGTTTTGACTCTAGCCTAACATTTGATTGTGACTTTCTTTCTTTATCATAGTTAATCCTGTATTAATCATCTCTAACACACATGTTAGATCAATAAATCATCAATTGATTTTATTATCAAAATATGAGATTCAACAATATCTACTCCGGATTCCTCCTCCGTGGAGGCCACCGGCTTTCACTGACAATCTTCTTTCAATGGGTAAAGACTAACTACACTCTTTATAACTCTTTCTCCTTGTCACAAGCTTAGGAGAGAACCTTAACACCTCTATTTTACAATAGACCTCACTCCTCCTTTAGAAAACTTCTAACTCTAGGAGGAAGAGGCTTATTAACTTAAGAGAGATTACAACTCTTTTTCTCAAGTATTCGTAGCCCCCCACCCTCCCCCCCTTTTTACTCTTTTCCTTAAGCAAGAATGAATGAGATATTTATAGGCTCTAAATGACTTCAAAAAGTGGAGCCAAAATTTAAATTTTTGGGTTTTCAGTGTACGGGTAGTACCACCGCCTACACTAGGCGGTAGTATCACTTGTAATATTAAATGCTAGTAGTACTATCGCTAGCGTGGGTGGTACCACCGTCTGGCAACATGAGAGATTGTGTAGCCAGCTCGTAGGTGATTCCATTGCCTAGTCTGGTGGTGCTACTGCCTGACCCATCTTTGGGTTATTGAATGAGCCTCCCAATGGGCCAAAATCAGCCCCAATTAAGGGCTAATGGGCCTTTTAATTGAGTTAGCATAGTTATATTTAAAACTAACTCAATTAAGATCTAAACTATAACTATTAAGATATAATAATTATAAATATGAATCCTATGTTGTCTAGCATGTCATTGATTCATTTGACTTTTTGTCTGAACCTTCAATGCGTCATTCTCTCTTTCAGCGTATTGCTCGATCTATCGGTATGTTAACCTCCGCAATATCTGATCTTCTTAGCGTAATGTCTGATTCTTCTGGCATGATGCCTGAACTCATGAGACGAAGTTTATCTTATGGCATATTGACTAATCCTTCGGCCTGATGTCCAATCTTCTAACATAATCCATCCGGAACAACGTCTAATTCTCCTGCTTTAATTGATTTACCTTTCCATGACCGAAATTAGTCCTACATCACTCAAACACTCATTAGATCATAACTTTATTAATTAATTTTATAATCAAAATTTGAGATTCAATAATCTCATCCTTCTTTATGATGACAACTAATTGATGATGGAGTTTTAACTAAACTCCCCCATCTATATGACATATTTAAATAAAGCAAACTCGAATTAAAAAAGAGTGATAACCTTTGAATTCAAATAAAAATAATTTTAATTATAGTTAAAATATCATTACATACATCATAAAATCATGAGTATTACATGCATAATTTTAAATCATCATAATTTCAAAATATAAAAGTACATCATACCATGGATGACTTCAAAGCATTAAAATTTCATATTTTTATCATAAATTCTCCCGCTTTATCATCAACAAAAAGGAGAAAAGTGCAACTAGCAAAATTTTAAAACATGAAATTTATTAATTTTTTGAGATATGCAAGTTAGCAATTTTTGCTTCTCTTGAGATATACAAGCTAGCAATCCTTGCTTCTCTTTTGAGATGTGCAAGCTAGCAATTCTTGCTTCTCTTTTGAGATATGCAAGCTAGCAATTTTTGCTTATTTTAAGATATGCAAGTTTACAAGATTTTGCTTCTACTTGAAATGTGTAAGCTAGCAAATTTTGCATCTCTTTTGAAATGTACAAGCTTGCAAGTTTTTGCTTTCTTCCTGAAGTGTGCATGCTAGCAATTTTTGCTTTTCTTTACAATGTGCAAGCTAGCAAGACTCTCTCCTTAAAATGTACAAGCTAACAAGTTTTCTCTCCCCCTTTTGTCATTGTCAAAAAGATGGGAAGAATACAATTGTACAAAATCTCTTACATTAATGTTCCAATCATCATATGAAAGATATTATGAAAAATCAATTTGGTGATCAGGTAAACAATTCATGAATACAAGAGAGTCAACTAAAAATCATGACATAAAATATATTAGTATCAAAGATCATGAAAGATCAAGTCGTGAATACTAAAAGATATGATTCATTTTGACAAATCTCCTCTTTATTAAATAACGGAAAGAAATCTTAGGAGATCAAATAGTAAAAAATCTCAAGAGGGAAAAGTATATTTTTTTGTTAACTAAGGGAGAGAATCATGATATCTTACTTATTATTCTTTGTTATGCAAATGGTTAACTTATAGTTATATTTTGATTGATATGACACATTGATAATTATTAAAATTTAAAATGATTATAATTTAAACTTGATTGAACATTGATTTTAGGCTTGAATGATTGAATCATAACATTGACAAGATCAATGTTTTTTTCATTTGAATTAAATACATGCACTTAAAATGATATATGATCATTTGAATTTGAGTTTATTATATAAATAGGGGGAGTATTGTTAAAATTGTATCATAATAAAAAAAGAGAAGATTTTTAAATTTTAGATTTTGATGATGAAATCAATTGATGAGTTTATGGACTAATATACTTTTAAGAGAAGTGACACAAAAAATACTTTGATCACGAACATAAACCATCATAGGATTCTCTATATTGGTGAGACCAAGAAGAAAATAAAGGCTAGTAAGACCCTTAAGAAGGGTAAAGAAAGACCGGGTAAGATAAAGATTGCCAAGAAAGATCCGGTAAAGAACAAAGGATAGTGCTTCTACTACGACAAAGATGAGCACTTGAAGATGAACATTAAGAAGTACCTTGTAGACAAGGTGAAATAGAAGCTTGGAGAAGCTTCAGGTATATTCATAATTAGTTTCTACTTGTCAGATTTTCATGATAACACATGGGTATTAGATACCGAGAGTGCTTATCATATCTGTAATTCGTTGTAGGTTCTAGCAAGATCCAAGAGATTGGTCAAAGGTGAGATAAACCTTAAGATGTGCAATGAAGTAAGAGTTGTTGTAGTTACCGTTGGGGAGGTCACACTACATCTACTTAGTGGAGCTATTATTGTATTTGATAAATGTTATTTTGTTTCCTCTATTATCAAAAGTATTATTTTCATCTCTTGTTTGATAATTAGTGGATATAAATTAATTTTTATATATAATAATTATTCAATAATTATGGATAATGAGATCATCACCAGAGGGACCCTAATAAATGGCTTATATATATATTAGACACTTCTATACACATTAAGAATATAAATACGTCTAAGAGGAAAAGAGATGAGGTGAACAATATATACCTATGGTATTGTAGGCTAGGTCATATCCATGAGGGAATGATTCAAAAGTTATTGAAAGATGATACTTAGATCCATTTGACTATGAGTGGTATGCAACTTATGAATGTTGCCTTCGTGGAAAGATAACCAACTCTCATTTTAGTGAAACTAGAGAGAGAGAGTCATTGAGTTATTAAAACTCGTACATAGTGATGTATATGATCCTATGTCAACTCAGGCTATAAGCGATTACTTATACTTCATTACATTCACTAATGATTTTTCCAAGTATGGACACATGTACTTGATGAAGTACAAGTCCGAGGACTTTGAGAAATTCAGGGAATATAGGAATGATGTCAAGAACCAGATTGAAAAAAGAATTAAGACTCTTTGATCAAATCGAGGAGGAGAATACTTGAGTACAAAGTTTACTTGGTTATCCCAGTAGACACCTCCTTATACACCTCAGCTCAATGGTGTATCAGAAAGGAGGAATCACACCATGTTAGATATGGTGTAGTCCATGATGAGTTTTGTTGACCTACCCGTCTCATTCTAGGGATACACCATAGAGACCGTAGCTTACCTTCTGAACAGAGTTCCATCAAATTCGATATTGTCTACATTATATGGAAAGGAAAGAAGCCTGATCTTAAGGTGGTTAAGATTTGAGGCTATCCTGCCTACATTAAAGGACACAACCCCGATAAGTTGGAATGAAGGACAGAATGATACACGTTTGTGGGATACCCTAAGGAGACTTTGGGATATTACTTTTATCATCCCGAGGATCATAAGGTCTTTATTGCCAAGAGAGCTATGTTCCTTGAGAAGGAACACATTCTTGGTGGAAACGGTGGGAGTGAGATAGAGTTGAGCGAGGTTGGAGAACTTAGCTCAAGCACTATTCCAGAGTCATAGTTTATTTAGATACCTAGGACATAAGTTCTAACTTTACATAGGTCTAGTAGAGGGCTCTCAGGATGCTGATCCTCAAACCTATGAGGAGGCTATTATGAATATAGACTCGAGGAAGTGGCAAGAAGCAATAAATTCTGAGATGGATTCTATGTACTCCAACAAGGTTTAGAACCTTTTAGAAATAAGGCTAGATTAGTAGCCAAAGGTTTTAACTAAGAAGAATGGATTGATTATGAAGAAACATTCGCTCTTGTAACTAGACTTGAAACCATAAGGATGCTTCTTGCCTTTGCATCTTTTAAAGATTTAAAGTTATTTCAAATGGATGTTAAAAGTACTTTTCTTAATGGTTTCATTTTCGAAGAAGTATATGCTTAACAACCCTCCAGTTTTAAAAATAGTCTTTTCCTGAATAATATTTTTAAACTTTCTAAAGCTCTTTATGGATTAAAACAAGCTCCAAAGACTTGATATGAAAGACTTAGCTTTTTCCTTATTTCAAATAATTTTTTGAAAGGTAAGGTTGATATCATATTATTTTTAAGTATTTTAAAAATAATTTTCTTGATGACATAATTTTTGGTTCAATAAATGAATCATTAAATCTTTTGTTAAGAGTTTGAGCCAAGAATTTGAGATGAGCCTAATGGGTGAATTAATTTTTTTCATAGGATTACAAATAAAATAATTAAATAATGGTATCTTTATTAGTCAAACTAAGTATACCTTAGACTTGTTAAAACATTTCGATATGAAAAATGTTAAGGCCATAAACACACTGATGAGCACTTATATAAAATTAGACTTAGATAATGAGGGAGAAAATTTTGATTGAAGAACTTATAGAGGAATGGTAGGTAGCTTGTTGTATTTAACTGCTACTAGACCAGATATAATGTTTAGTGTTGGATTATATGTAAGGTTTCAATCCAATCCTAAACTTACTCACTTTAAGGCAGTTAAACGAATATTTAGATATTTAAAAGGAACCTCTGACTTAGGTTTATAGTATCCTAAATCTAAAAATATTGATTTACTTACGTATGCGGATGTCGATTTTGGAGGTTGTAAAATAGATAGAACAAGTACTACCAAGACATATCAATTTTTAGGACATACTCTTGTTTCTTGGTCTTCCAAGAAACAAAATTTGGTTGCTTTATCTATAGTTGAAGCTAAATATATTAAAGTTGGTGTATCTTGTGCCGAAGTTATTTTGATGAAAAACACCTTAGAAGATTATGATTTTCATTTTAAAACTATCCCTATAAAATATGAGAACACTAGTGTGATATGTTTAACTAAAAATTTCGTTCAACACTCAATAACTAAACATATTGATATTATGCATCAATTCCTTAGAGATTATATGAATAATCATAACATATTTTTTGAATTTATTGATACTAAGCATCAATTAGTAGACATTTTCACTAAACCATGAAGAATAATTTGATTTTATTAGAAGAGAGTTAGGAATGCTAACTCACCCGAATGCATAATGTGCAACTATAAGATTGAGATTTAGAGCCTTTCTTAGTGATGTGATATTTTCACACCCCCACCTCATTTCTTCTTCCTTCTTATTCACAAAAGAGATAAAATTTTTTATGAGATAATTATGTCTCTTATCCTATTTTACTAAGGGGGAGCAATAATACAACTTCTTTATACACTAAATATTTAGATATATAATCAATATTTATTTACAAATATGGAGAAATTTGATACATAATGATATTATGTGCCTTAAAATTATTTGCTTAACATTTCACCTTTTTATTAATGACAAGGGGGGAGAAATGACATATTGATGACACATGTAATAAAAATGGTAAAATGAGTATTTCTCTTTTTATTGATAAACAAAGGGGGAAAAATGATTGGTGACCTAAGAGGGAGAATTTAAAATTAATGTATAGAAAATCTTTGATGATTTAATGATTGATGACTTAAGGTAAAAATGATTGAAATTGATGTTATATTATTTATGAAAATTGATGAATGTAATGTTGCATCTTTGATGTATTGATGAAAATTATTTAAAATATTATATCATGATACTTGAATTCAAGAGTATTTAGTTTTCTTAAATTTAAGTTTACTTTATTTGGATTATGACATGAACATAGGGGGAGTAAAGGTTAACTCTTATCATCAATTGGTTGTCTTCATAAAAAAGTTGAATCTCAGATTTTGATGATGAAATCAATTGATAGTTTGTTGATCTAACATGTGATTAGAGGAAGTAAGTAATGCAGGATTAACTATGACAAAGAAAATGAGTTACAACCAGATGTTGGGTCATAATCAAGTTTGGGTATCGGGCCAAGGTTCAAACGATGCATTGGGAGCTCGTTGGGAGTTCGCTAGGAGTTCACCAAAGGGATTAGGAAGCTCGTCGGGAACATGCCAGGAGATCACCGGAAGAAGACCATAAGACTCATCGAAAGATTACCAAAGTTTGCCGGATTGTTGGGAGTTAGGTCAATTGTTGGACTTGATGTTCTTACATGATTATAATTAGTGAATCTTAGTTAGTTTTGAGTCCTAATTGAGTTAAGTTTGGAAGTAATCCAAATTACAAATAGGGTCCACTTTTGGGTTTAGGTTGAGCTCAGGTTAAGCTCATTTTGCTAACCTAAGAAGGGGTCAACTGAAGATACAAGTTGGGAATAGAACAGTATAGAAAACACCTTTTCGGGATTCCCGATGGTAGTACCACCGGTTGGTGGTAGTTGTACAATCCAGGTCGGTGATCGTACCACCCAAGTCGGTGATTGTACTATCATTATCTTATTTTCAGGGCAGCTTTCACTGATAGTATTGTCGACGCTGGTGATTGTACTGCTCGTATCTAGATTTTTCGGATAAGTTTAAATTTTTGGCTCTATTTTCTAAAGTCAATTAAGATCTATAAATACCCTAAGTTTTCTTGCATTGACAACAAGAAAATTTGTAAGAAAACTAATGTGCTAAAAGTATGCAAAAAAAAGGAAGGGGGCAAAGGAGTGAGTAAGAAAGTGTTGTAATCCTTATAAAAGTCTTAAGAATCTCCTTTGTGAGTTATAAGTAAAATACTTGTAAGGTTTCTCTCTTAAATTTGTAAAAAGGATAGAGTGAGAAGTGTAAAGGTTTGATCTTCACCTGGAGAAGGTCATTAGTGGACACCGACGGGCCTCAAAAAGGAGGACTAAGAAAATAGACGTATGCAAAATTTTGGCTGAACCACTATAAACTGTGAGCCTTCTAACTTTACTTTTTGAGTTTATCTATTTTTACTCAAGTTTTCTTTAAGCAAGATAATAACTTAGTTTTGTTCATAGTATAATTGCTTATGTACTCAACTTAAACAAAATACTTTTGATTTTTTATTTTACTTCAAATAAATTTTTTCTTAAATCGAGATTTTAGCACTTGCACTAATTCACCCATCACCCCGCCCCTCCCCCCTCTTAGTGTTAATTGATCATAATACTAGATACTAGTAAAAGATCTTTAATCCTTCTCAAGTACTTATGAATGCACTTTATTGTCTTCTAGTGTTCCAAACCTAGATCCTCCTAATACCTGCTCGTGACACTCAGAGTATGCACTATATCATGCTTTGTACACATCATAACATACATGATAGACCCTATTGCTAATGCATGGAGTATCCTATCCATGTCTATCCTTTTTTCAGGAGTCTTTGGGGGCAGACTCTAAGAAAGTGATATTTCATATCTCATTAACATGAGACCTTTCTTGAAATTTTTTATGCTAAACATTTTGACAATGGAGTCTATGTACCTAGATTAGAACAAGCCAAGCATCATCTTGGATCTATCTCTATAGATCTGAATCTCCAAAGTATAAGATACTTCCTCTAAGTTTCTTCATGGAGAAGTTTCTGGGTAGCCAAGGCTTAACTATATAAAGCATTCCTATATCATTCCTAATGATCAAGATGTCACTCAAATATAGCACTAAGAAGATAATAGTGCTCCCACTTAACTTTATATACACACAAGCCTTATCTTCATTCTTAACAAAGTAATAAGATCTTATTGCCTCATCAAACCTTATTGGAGTACATGGAATCCATCTTAAAATTCAAGGCTTCTTGTCACTTCGTAGAGTCTATACTCATAATAGCCTCATCGTAGGTTTGAGGATCTATATGCTGAGTATCCTCTCTACTGATATGTCCCACATATCTTTTAGGAAGGTGAAGTACTTTACTAGACCTGCACAAAGTTGGAACTTATGTGTTAGGTACCTGAATAGACTCGATCTCTAGGATGGTGCTTGAGCTGGTTTTTCAACTTCGCTCAACTCTATCACACTCCCACTATTTCCTCCAAGCCCAATCCTCTTGGCAACAAAGATCTTCTAGTCCTCGAAATGATAGAAATAGTACCCCTAAGTTTCCTTGGGGTATCCCATAAACTTGTACCATTTTATCCTTTATTTCAACTTGTCGGGGTTGCATCGGGCAGCCATAAATCTCAACAACCTTAAGATCGAACTTCTTCCCTTTCTATATCTCATATAGTGTAGACACTACTTACCTAGATAAAACTCTATTCATAAGGTATGCAGCAGTCTCTAGGGCATATCTGAAAAATGAGACGGATAGGTCGGCGAAAGTCATCATGGATCACACCATGTCTAAATAGTGTGCAATTTCTCTTTTTTGATACATCATTAAGCTGAGGTTATAAGGTGTTAGGATTGAGTTGGCACTAAGAGGGAAGGGTAGGGTATAGTGAATTAGTGAAAGTGATAAAAAATCCTCATGGTTTTTTTACTATTGTGTAACATGTTATTTTATACATTATGCATCCTCATAGCTTCAAATCATATCATGCATAATTTTAAAACATTTCAACATTACTTCATGCATGATACCAACAATAAGTCATTACTTTGAGCATTGCATGCATGAAATTAAAATATTAAAAGGTTTAGCTATTTAACTATTCATTATTATGATACAATACATGATAAAATTTTTAAAACATATTCATCATTTTGGTATCACATGCTAAAAATTTCAAACAATACATTTATCATTTTGATATTACATGTCATCAATATACCATTTCTCTCCTTTGTCGTCAATAAGAAAAGAGAAATGTTCAACACATATTTGAACATTTATCATAAACATTCATCATTTGTCATCAAGATACTATCTCTCCCCCTTTGTAAAATAAAAAGAAGGAAAAGAGAGAAATTTATTCATTACATAAAGAGTCAAATCACAAGTAGCACATCAAATTTCTTACTCCCCTTTGTAAAAGAATAGAAGAAGAAGAAAAAGTAGAAGGGAAGAGTCAAGTATACCCAAGAGTCCAAAATTAAAGACCAAAGATCAAATGGGAGGATTCATTTAAAAGCATCACATAAAAGATCAAGTATCCTCAAAAATCCAAGAATCAAATATCAAGAGGGAGTATTATGTTGAATCTCAGATTTTGATGATGAAATCAATTGATAGGTTTTATTATCTAATTTATGTGTTAAAGAAAGTGATGCAGGATTAACTATGACAGTAATGGGCATTACAATTAGATGTTGGGTCAGAGTCAAGTTCGAGTATCGGGTCGAGGTTCGGATGACGTAATGGGAGCTCATCGAGAGTTCATCGAAGGTCGGCCAAGGTTCGAATAATGTTGTCAGGAGCTTGCCGAAGGTTCACCAAAAGGATACCGAGAGTTCGTCGAGAGATTAGTTGACAGTCGAATAATGAAGATTGTGTTTTAAGTGTCATAGTTAGCATTATAATGAGAGTTAGTTTTACTAACTCAATTACAAGATCATTAGGCCTTAATTGGGGTTGATTTGGACTTATTATAAAAGTTATTTCAGTAACCCAGTATTAGAAAAGACACAGTCTTTGAAGACACGACCTTCAAGATGACACAGTCTTCGAAGATATGTCAGGTGATTGAACCGCCCAAACATAGTCTCCCAAACTGTGTCAGGCAGTCATATCGCCCAGATTGATGGTACAACTATCAGAACACAGTCTTTGAGACTAGTATCTCAGAAACTCTAAAATTTGAATTTTGGCTCCAATATTGAAGCCATTTAGGACCTATAAATACCCCCCCATCCTTGCTTGAGGCATGCAATCATTAAGAGCAAAAACCTTGTGAAAATACTGTTGTAATTCTTTGATAGCTTCTCCTTATTTTATCTTGTGTAGTTTTTTGTTTAAGGGAGAACTTAGAGACTTGTAAAGGTTATCTCCTAAACTTGTTAAAGGAGAATAGAGTTATAAGAGGATAGTTGATCTTCATCAATTGAAGAAAGATCAATAGTGGAAGTCGGTGACCTCAATGAAGGAGGAATCGTGAGTGGACGTAGGTCATTAGACTGAACCACTATAAAATTGGTTTGCTTACTCTTATTTGCTCTTTATCTTTATTACTTTCTTATTTAACTATCTACTACCTTTGCTTGCACTCTTACAAACATCTCTATGTTTAAACACATTTCCGATATGATTTTTATTGAGCATATATTTAAATCAATATAAGTTTTTCATTAGCACTAATTCACCTCCCCCAGTGCCACTTTGATCCTAACAATTGGTATCAAATCAATGTTTCTCTCTATTTGATTTAAAATCCAAGAGAGATGACTTTTATTGGTAATTAAGAGGGACTTTCTATTACTCGTCCTCCCATGTTCAATGAGACGGATTACATATATTGAAAAACTCGAATGAGAATTTTTCTACTTTCTATGGATTTTGAATTATGACATATTATTGAAAGTGATTTTGAGAAGTCTCTCAAACCAATGAATGAATGGAATGATTCGAAAAAGAAGACTTTCTCTTTAAATGCTAAAGTGATGAATGTTTTATTTTGAGCTCTTGGTAAAAATGAATTTAATCGGGTTTCTATATACGAAACTGCGCACGAGATTTGACACACACTCTACATCACACATGAAGGCACTAGTCGAGTTAAAGAGTCAAACATTACTCTTTTGGTGCATAGCTATAAGTTGTTTCGTATGAAACCAAGTGAGACCATAAGAGACATATACACCCGTTTTACGGATGTCGTCAATGGTCTAAAAACGCATAGTAAAAATTTTTTTAATTTTGAACTTATTAACAAAATATTAAGATCCATTCCAAAAAGTTAGGATCCCAAAGTAAGGACGACAATACAAGAAGCAAAGGACCTATAATTTTCCTCTTGAAGAACTAATCGGGTCTTTAATAACTTATGAAATGACATATATATCATATGATAAAATTGAGAACAACCTTCCAAAAAACAGGAAGGACATAACACTTAGAACCAAGGAAGACCACTTGGGAGAAAACTCAAGTGATAATGATGATGATGAGGACTTCGAACTTTTTACAAGAAAATTTAAGAAATTCTTAAAAACAACTAAAATAAAACAAGATGCTAAGAACAAAAGTGAACTAAAAAAGGACTTAATAATATGTTACGAATGTAAGAAGCGGGGACACTTCAAAAATAAATGTCCTTGAGTAAAGAAGAAGCAACTAAAGAAGAAGAAGACACTCAAAACTACTTGGGATGACTCAAGTTCAATCGAAGATGAGGATCCAACCAATAAGGAAGAAGTTGTAAATTATGCTTTAATGGCATTTGGCAATGAGGTAAGTAAGCTAACAAATCTTCTTTATTTTATGATGAATTATTTAATACATTTAATGACTTATTTGATGATTTTAAATTAGTTAATAAAAAGTATAAATTATTAAAAAAGATCATGCTTCACTTGTTAGTGAATTTAAAATTTTAAAAAGAAGTATGATAAACATAGGATAGCTCCTTGCACTAAGTGTGAAGAATTAGATATACTTAAGAAAGAAAATATTTAATTATAAGAAATATTAAAAAAATTTAAAATATGTAACAAATCCTTAAATATAATCATTACTAATAAGGGTCATGTTTATAGAAATGAATGAATTGGCTTTGTGAGTAACACTCAACAAAAACCAGCCATCTTCGTTAAATGACCTATATTATATATTTCACCTAGAAATAAATATAATTTTTATGGAAGTATTAGACACTATGCTTATAAATGTTCATTTAAAAGATATAGTCCACACATATTAATTTGGGATCCTAAAGGGACTTTAAACAATTCGATTCTATTAGTAAAATTAGAGAGAATTTTTCATGAGGAACTCAAAGGCCAATGGGTATCTAAACCAAAACCTCATTTCTTATAGATATGTCTCTAAACAAAGACTAGAAGTACAAAATGGTACCTTGATAGTGGATGCTCAAGGCACATAACCGGAGATCCAACTCAGTTCTCTAAGCTTACTAGCCTAAATGAAGGATTTGTCACATTTGGAAACAACAACAAGGGAAAAATCATTAGGAAAAGAATCGTAGGTAATAAATCAAACCTCTTGATTGAAGATGTGTTATTAGTTGATGGTTTAAAACATAATCTACTAAGCATTAGTCAATTATGTGATAAAGGATACATTATCAAATTTGAATCTAATGCTTGTATAATTGAAATACCACACAAAATTAGTTGTATGATTGCCTTAAGAAGCAATAATGTATATACTATTGACATTGATAATTTTTGTAATGAAATATATTTTTTGACCTTAAATGAAGATGCATGGATTTGGCATAGGAGACTAGGACATACTAGCATGAAACTATTAAACCAAATCTCAACTAAAAATCTAGTAAGAGGAATGCCTAATATCAAGTTTGTAAAAGACAAAGTTTGTGATGAATGCTAACTAGGAAAATAAATAGAAAGTAGTTTCAAATCAAAAAAATCAAATAAGCACCTTTAGGCCACTACAATTGATCTATAGAGATTTATTTGGACCAATTGATACTAAAAGCTTAGGAGGTAGCAAATATGCATTTGTTATTGTAGACGATTATAGTAGATATACTTGGACCTATTTCTCGACATACAAAAGTGATTTTTTAAATATTTTTTAAGATTTTATAAACTTGTTTAAAACAAAAAGGGGTTTATGATTTTATCTATATATAGTGATCATGGTGGTGAGTTTCAAAATCATGATTTTCAAAATTTTTGTAAGTCAAATGGGTATAATCATAATTTCTCTACTCCTAGATATTCACAATAAAATGGAGTGGTGAAAAGAAAAAATAGGATCTTATAAGAAATGGCTAGAACTATGTTAAACGAATATAGTCTACCCAAATATTTTTGGATCGAAGCTGTTAACACGGCATGCTATGTCATGAATAGGGTTCTTGTAAGGCCATTACTCTCCAAAACTCCTTATGAATTATGGAATAGTAAAAAACCTAATATTTCATATTTCAAAGTATTTGATTATAAATATTTTATTTTGAATGGAAAAGATGTCTTTAAAAAGTTAAATGCAAAATCCGATGAAGACATATTTCTTGGTTATTCCTTAATTTCAAAAGCTTATCGTGTCTTTAATAAAATAACTCTAGTAATTGAGGAATCCATCCATATTATTTTTAATGAGGTTCCAAAATTAAAGAAAATTGACTTTGATGATATTTTGATTTTGATACTTTAAATTTGAATGATAAACCTCCTCCAAAACAACTTGGATATATCTACTTCCAAGAAATCCTTACCCAAGGAATGAAAATATATAGATACTCATCCTAAGCAGTTAATAATATGAGCTACATCAAAAGGTGTTCAAACTCATTTATCATTTAAGATTTTTGTGCTAATGCTGCATTTTTATCTCAAATAGAACCAAAATGCATTGAGGAAGCCATAAAAGATGATTCTTGGGTTATTTAAATTCATGAATAGTTAAACCAATTTGAGAGAAATGAGGTATGAGAGCTTGTTCCTAGAACTAGTGATCGTTTAGTGATTAGTACTAAAGGTTTCTTTAGAAACAAATAAGATGAAAATGATATCATGGTTAGAAACAAGGCTAGATTAGTGGCCAAGGGTTTCAACCAAGAAGAAGATATCGATTATGAAGAGACCTTCACTCTTGTGGCTAGACTTGAAGCCATAAGGATGCTCCTTGTTTTTGTCTCTTTTAAAAATTTTAAGTTATTTCAAATGGATGTCAAAGTACTTTTCTTAATGGTTTCATTTCCGAAGAAGTTTATGTTGAACAACCTCCCGGTTTTGAAAATGATCTTTTCTGAATCATGTTTTTAAATTATCTAAGGCTCTTTATGGATTAAAACAAGCCCCTAGGGCTTGGTACGAAAGACTTAGATATTTTCTTATTTCAAACATTTTTTTGAAAGGCAAAATTGATATCACATTATTTTTTTTAAGCATTTCAAAAATAATTTTTTAATTATTCAAATTTATGTTGATGATATTATTTTTGGTTCAACAAATGAATCCTTATGTGAATCTTTTGCTAAGAGTATGAACTAAGAATTTGAAATGAGCCTAGTGGGTAAATTAACTTTTTTTTAGGATTATAAATAAAATAATTAAATGATGTTATCTTTATAAATTAAACTAAGTATACCTTAGATTTGTTAAGATGTTTTAGTATAGATAATGCTAAGACCATAAACACACCCATGAATACTTCTACAAAATTAGACTTGGATAATGAAAGTGAAAATTTTGATCAAAAAACATATAGAGGAATGATAAGTAGTTTATTATATTTAGTGTTGGATTATGTGCAAGGTTTCAATTAATCCTAAATATTATTATTTTAAAGTAATTAAATAAATATTTAGATATTTAAAAGGAACTTCTAATTTAAGATTATGGTATCTTAAGTCTAAAAACTTTAATTTGCTTGCATATGCAAATGTCGATTTTGAAGGTTATAGAATAGATAGAAAGACTACAACCGTGACATACCAATTCTTAGGGCATGCTCTTGTTTCTTAATCTTCTAAAAAATAAATTTTGGTTGCATTATCTACAGCTGAAGCTAAGTACATAGCAGCTGGTGTATCTTGTGCATAAGTCATTTGGATGAAAAATACCTTAGAAGATTATGGAATTTACTTGAAAAATATTTCTATCAAATGTGATAATACTAGTGCAATATGTTTAATTAAAAATCTCATTCAACACTCAAGAACTAAACATATTGACATTAGGTATCACTGTATAAGATATCATATAAATAATCATGATATATCCTTCGAATTTATTGATACTAAGCATCAATTGACTGATATATTCATAAAGTCATTAAATGAAGAATAATTTGACTTTATTAGAAGAGAGTTGGGAATGTTAAACCATCCAAATGCACGATTTACTATTTTTCAGTTCTTTAGCTTTTGCTTAAAATTTACATGAGATAATTTTGAATACATGAGTAGCTCTTATAGTCTTCTTGGACTTCTCAACTTTTTGAGCTTTCTTTCGAAATGATTCTATTTATAATTGATATTTACAAAGAGGGAGAAAAGAAATTTGATGTGGTATTTGTGATGCATAAAATTCTATCTTTATCTTTCTTTTTAGTTTACAAAATAAAAAAGAAGTAAATTCTAACTCTAGTCTTCTTCTTATTTTGCTAAGGGGAGCAATAGACTAACTTCATCTCTTTATGTGCTAAATGTTATGATAAATATTAAAAAAAATTATTTAAATATAATTAAGTATTTTTCTTTTTTATTGATGACAAAGGGGGAGAAATAATATAATTGATAGCATAAGAAAGATATCTGTTTTGAGATCTTTCAAATGGTTGAAATGAATATTGTATCATAATTGATGATATAGTTATCTTGTGAACAAAATGATTGATGTTGTATCATGATTGATGGCGTTGTTATTTTGTAAACATAATAATTGAAATTTTTATATGATATAAAAAATGATTGTTTAAAAATTTTATCATTTACGGTATCATGTATAGTTAAATTATAAAAATTATCAAAATGCTTGAATTCAAAGTGATGGTGCTTTTGAATTCAAGTTTGTTTTATTTATCCTATGACATACACAGAGGGGGAGTTACGGTTACCTCCTGTCATCAATTGATTGTCATTATCAAAAAGGGGGAGATTATTGAATCTCATATTTTGATGATGAAACCAATTAATAGGTTTTATGATCTAACTTGTGTGTTAAAGAAAATGATACAGGATTAACTATGATAGTAATGGGCATTACAATCAGATGTTGGGCCAAACTCAAGTTCGAGCATCGGGCCGAGGTTCGGACGACGGAATGGGAGCTCACCGAGAGTTCGCTAGAGGTTGATTGAGGTTCGGATTATGTTGTCAGGAGCTCACTAAGGGTTTACCAGAAGGATGCCAGGAGTTCGCCGAGAGATCAGTTAATGGTCAGACAACGAAGATTGTATTTAAGTATTGTAGTTAGCATTATAATGAGAGTTAGTTTTACTAACTCAATTAAGAGGTCATTAGGTCTTAATTGAGGCTAATTTCAATTTATTATAAGTCATTTCAGTAACTTAGTGTTAGAAAAGATATGATGTTCAAGACGACATAGTCTTCGAAGATGTGTCAGGCGGTCATACCGCCCAAACTGATGGTACAACTACCAGAACACAGTCTTCGGGACTAGCACCTCGGGAACTCTTAAAATTTAAATTTTGGCTTCAATATTGAAGCTATTTGGGGCCTATAAATAAACCCCCTCCCCTATCCTTGCTTACGACATACAAGCATTAAGAGCATAAACTTGTGAAAACGCTATTGTAATTCTTTGAGAGCTTGTCCTTATTTCGTCTTGTGTAGTTTTTTATTTAAGGGAGAGCTTAGAGACTTGTAAAAGTTATCTCCTAAACTTGTAAAAGGAGAATAGAGTTATAAGAGGGTAGCTGATCTTCACCCATTGAAGGAAAATCAATAGTGGAAGTCGGTAACCTCAATGAAGGAGGAATCGGGAGTGGACGTAGGTCACGAGATTGAACCACTATAAAATCGATTTGCTTCCTCTTCTTTGCTCTATATCTTCATTGCTGTCTTATTTAACTATCTACTATTTTTTCTTGCACTCTTACAAACATCTCTATGCTTAAATATATTTTTGATATGATTTTTATTGAGTGAATATTTAAATCAATGTAAATTTTTCATAAGTACTAGTTCACCCTCCCCCCACCTCTCTTAGTGCCCTTTGGTCCTAACATATTCATTTGAAAGCATCACATAAAAGATCAAGTAGACAAAAGATTCATGAATCACATTTCTTCTGTTATAAATTTCAAGAGGAAAGAATGATGTAAAATCAGTTTGAAAGATCAAAGATCATATTTCTACTTGTAGATTTCAAGAGGAAAGAATCAACTCATGTAGAAGATTAGAAATCATCTCATATAAATTTCAAGAAGAAACTCAAAATAGGAAATCCGAAAAATAAGATTGTAACTCATCCATTTGGAGGATTTAACATTCATAATTCTCTTCTAATAAAATCAAATTGATCCTTTTTCAATGTCTTTATGACAATATAAGTTAATTGATGTTTTGTATTAATAAATTTCAAAGATATATCATGATTATTGGTATGATCTCTAATAAAGTGATGTCTAATATCAATATGGTAGTTCTTGAGTGTTGAATGAGATTTTTTGTCAAACATATTGCACTAATATTATTGCATTTAATATGAATGGTTTTCAAGTAAATTTTATAATCTTCTAAAGTGTTTTTCATTCAAATGACTTATGCACAATATACACCTTCTACTATGTACTCAACTTTGGCTATAGATAATGTCACCAAATTTTATTTCTTAGAAGACTAAGAAATAAGTGTGTGTCCTAAGAATTGATATGTTCTAGATGTATTCTTTCTATCTATTCTATAATCTCCAAAATTGACATCTATATAGGCAATTAAATAAAAAATTTTGGATTTACGATACCATATTCTAAAATTTAAAATTCCTTTTAAATATATAAATATTCATTTAACTGCATTATAATGGAATTATTTAGGATTAGACTGAAATCTTATACACAATCTAATACTAAACATTATATCTGGTCTAGTAACAGTTAAATACAATAAACTACCTATCATTCTTCTATAATTTTTTTGATCAAAACTTTCTCTTTCATTATCCAAATATAATTTTGTAGAGGTGCTCATGGTTGTGTTTATAGCCTTAGCATTGTCTATACCAAAACATTTTAACAAATCTAAAGTATACTTATTTTGACCTATAAAAATGTCATCATTTAATTATTTGATTTATAGTCCTAAGAAAAAGGGTAATTCACCTATTAAGCTTATTTCATGGCTCATACGAGAAAGATTCGCATAAAAATTCATTAGAAGAAAAAAAATATCATCTACATAAATTTAAATAATAAAAAAATTATTTTTAAAATATTTAATAAATAATGTGATATCAACCTTGTCTTTCAAAAAAATTATTTTTGAACAAGGAAAAAGCTAAGTCTCTCATACCAAACCCTAGGGGCTTGTTTCAAACCATAAAGAGCCTTAAATAATTTAAAAATATAATTAAAAAAATTATGATTAAAACCAAGGGGTTGTTCAATGTAAACTTCTTTGGAAATAAAATCATTAAGAAAAACACTTTTGACATCTATTTGAAATAACTTAAAATTCTTAAAAGAAACAAAGGTAAGGAGTATCCTTATGGCTTCAAGTCTTGTCACAGGAGCGAAAGTTTCTTTATAATCAATTTATTCCTCTTAATTGAAATATTTGGCCATTAATCTAGCTTTATTTTGAATCATGATACAATTTTCATCTTGTTTCTAAAGACCCATTTAGTACCAAATACTAAATGGTCACTAGGTCTAGGAATAAGCTTATACACCTCATTTCTCTCAAACATATTCAACTCCTCATCATTATAACAATCCAAGAATAATCCTTTAGGGCTTCATCAATTCATTTTGGTTCAAGTTAAAATAAAAATATGGCACTAGCATAAAAATTTTTAAAAGATGAATAAGTTTGAACCCCTTTTGATGTATCTTTAATTATATGCTCCTAGGATGAGCATTTACCTACTTCTATTCCTTGGATAAGGATTTGGAAGAAGATTAATCTAAGTTGCTTTTGAGTGGAGAATTTTAATTCAAATTTAAATTAATAAAATTAAAATTATCATCAAAATCAACTTTACTTCAGAAACATCATTAAAAATGATATATATAGATTTCTCAATGATTAATATTCTTTTATTAAAAACACGAAAAGCTTTTGATCTTGAGGAATAACTAAGAAAAATGGCTTCATCAAATTTTACATCAAACTTTCCTAAGGCATCTTTTTCATTTAAGATAAAGCATTTACAACTAAAAACTTTAAAATATAAAATATTAGGTTTTTTTTATTATTCCATAATATAAGAAGTTTTAGATAGTAATGGTCTTACCAGAACCCTATTAATGATATAGCATGTCGTGTTAACGGCTTCGGCCCAAAAAAATTTAGGTAGGCTATATTCGTTTAACATAGTTCTAGCCATTTCTTGTAAGCTCCTATTTTTTCTTTCAACTACTCTATCTTTTTGAGGATTTCTTGGAGTAGAGAAATTGTGGTCATATCCATTTGACTCATAAAAATTTTGAAAATCATGGTTTTGACACACCACCATGATCATGACATAAAGATGAAATCATAAACCCTTTTCATTTTGAACTAGTTTGTAGAATTTTAAAAAATATTTAAAGTAATTATTTTTTTATGCTAAGAAGTAAGTCCAAGTGTATCTACTATAATGGTCTACAATTACAAAACCATATTTACTATCTCCTAAACTTGTTATATCAATTGATCGAAATAAATCCATATGGATCAATTGTAATGGCATAGAGGTGCTTATTTAATTTTTGATTTAAAACTATTTTTTATTTATTTTTCTATTTGGCATGCATCACAAACTTTGTCTTTGACAAACTTAATGCTAGGCAATCATCTCATTAAATCTTTAGTTAAAATTTGAGTTAATAGTTTCATGCTAGTATGACCCAGTCTCCTTTGTCAAATCCAAATATCATCATTCAAGATCGAAAATACGTTTCATCACAAAAAATCATCAATGTCAATAGTATACATGTTATTATTTCTTAAGGCAATCATGAATCTATTTTTGCATGGTATTTCAATTATACTAGCATTAGCTTCAAATTTGATTATATATCTTTTATCATACAAATGACTAATGCTTAGTAAATTATATTTTAAACCATCAACTAATAACACATCTTTAATCAAGAGGTTTGATTTATTATTTATAATTCATTTTCTAATACTTTTCCCTTACTGTTGTCTCCGACGCTGAAAAATCCTTCGTCTAGGATAGTGAGCTTAGAGAAATGAGTTGAATCTCTGATCATGTACCTTGATTATCCACTATCAAGATATCATTTTGTTCTTCTAGCCTTTGTTTGGAGACACACCTACAAGAAACAAGGCTTTGGTTTAGGTACCCATTTGACTATGGGTCCCTTGTAAAAAGCTCTTCCTAATTTTACCAAAGGCATTGAGTTGTTTATGGTTCCTTTAGGAACCTAAACCAACTTATGTAGACTATACCTTTTAAATGAGCATTTATAAGCAAAATGTCCGAGTCTACCATAAAAGTTATATTTATTTTTGGGTGAAGAATGTAATATAGATCCTTTAATAAAGATGGTTGGCTTTTGTTGAGTATTACCTACAAAGATAATAACTTCCTTTCTATAAACATGTCCCTTATTAGCAAGGATCATATTTAAAGGTTTGTTGTCTATTATAAACCTTTTTAATGTTTATTGCAATATGATATTTTCCTTTCATAGTTAGAGCAAGAATTATGTATGGTGTTGATGCTTCATGCAAAGTCTCAAGTTTATTAGCAAGTAATGCATGATCCTTTTTGAATGATTTATAAGTTTTGCTAATCTTTTTAAACTCATCAAATAATTCATAAAAAGAATTGAGCAACTCATCAAATGTAAAAGAGACTTCGGGTGAGTCAATTATCTCATCATTGATGGCCATGAGAGCAAAGTTAGTCACTTCTTCTTTGTTGTGGTCTTAATCATTTGACGAGCTTGAATCATCCCAAGTTGCCGTGAAAGCCTTCTTCTTATTTGGAGTAGACAACTTCTTCTTTAGTTGTGGGCATTCTTTTTTAAAATGCCCCTAGCTTCTTGCAATTGTAATAAATTATATTATCTTTTTTTTTTATTTTTATTTTTATGATATTTATTCTTTTACATAAATTTTTTTAGTTTTCTTATTAGAAGTACAATATCATTGTCCTCATCACTCGAGCTTTCACTTGAGGAGTCTTTTGTTGTTCTCAATGCTATGTCCTTTTTGTTCTTTGGAATGTGTTATTTTGTTCTTAGTGTCATGTCTTTCCTGTTCTTTGAAATATATTCTTTTTATTCTTCATGAGCCTTGCAACTCATTTCATAGGTCATCAAGGACCCTATAAGTTTTTCGAGAGGTAAATTGTTCAATCATTTGGCCTTTTGTATAGCAGTTACTTTTGGATCTCAATTTTTAGGTAAAGATCTCAAAATTTTATTAACAAGTTCAAGATTAGAATAAGATTTACCAAGAGATTTCAAACAATTGACAATATCCATAAAGCGGGTATACATATCACCAATAGTTTTATTTGGCCTTATTTTAAAATAATTCATAGTTATATACTAAGCGATTTAATTTTTATTCCTGTACTCTACTTGTGCCTTCATGTGTAACCTCTAATGTGTGACAAATATCATAAGCAGATTCAAAAGTAGAAACCTGGTTAAATTTATTTTGTCTAAAGCATAAAATAAAGTATTTATAGCTTTGGCATTCAAAGAAAATATTTTTCTTTCATAATTTTTTCAATCATTCATTGGATTGGAAGATTTCTGAAAGTTATTTTCAATAATGTTCCATAATTTAAAATCCATAGAAATAAAAAAATCCTCATTCTAGTTTTTCAATAGGTGTAGTCTGTCTGATTGAACATAAGAGGACGTGTGATGGAATGACCCTCACTAATGTCAGATAAAGCCCATTTAAACTCGCTTGGGTGTTAATCCAATTGAGTAAGCATTACTCTAATACCAAATGTTAAGATTAAGTTGACACTAAAAGGGAGGGGGGAGGTGCATATGGATTAGTGCAAGTGATAAAAACTTGATTCAAAAAATTTTCGCTTGAAGAAAAATTAAAATAAAAAGTGATTTTCTTAGAATTTGTTAAGAGCTACTAAGTTAGAGAGCAATAGTAAAGACAAAACCAAATGGAGATGTTCGTGCTTTTCTTAGAACTTGTTAAGAGCAAATAAATTCAAGAGCAATATTGAAGGTAGACAAGATAGAGATGCTCATAGAATTTTTATAGTGGTTCAGTCAAAATGACCTACAATCACTCCCGAGTCATTTGTCGAGGCCCACCAGGTTCCACTAATGATCTTCTTTCAAGGGTGAAGATCAACTACCCCTTACACACTTTTCTCCTTTTTGTGGGTTTAGGAGAACAACCTTTATAACTTTCAATCATTCATTTAAACACACTTTACACTTGAAAGAAAAAAAAGGGAAGTTCTCAATCAATTTTCATAAAATTTTACCAAAGATTTTATTCACTTTTTTATTATTCAACAAGAATACTTTGTGTATTTATAGACCCCAATTGACTTTAGAAATTGGAACAAAAAAATCAAACACTCCAAAATTTTAAGGTGCAAGTGATACCACCGTAGGCACCAACTGTACTACTATCGAATGGAGCTCGGGATTCTAGGTGACAATAGTACTATCATCGGGATTGGTGGTACTACCATCAACCACCAGTGGTACCACCAGCTAGGTATCATAGAAACAACATTTTTTAGTACTATTTCATACCCAAGCTGTACCTTATGTTGACCTCCTTCTAGGTTAATGAAATGAGCTTTATCATAAGCTCAAATTAAACCCAAATTGGACCTGGTTGGCCCTTAATTAAGTTAGTAGGATTTTTCCATAATTAACTCTAATTAAAATACTAACTATTACATTTAAAGATAAATATAGTTATAACTAATCTTCATTATCTGGCACGTCAATTGATCTTTTGGCAAACTCCCACTGCATCATTTGAAGCTTTGGCCTATCCCCGGTTCTTCTGGCTCGATGCTCGATCTTGACTCTGACCCAATGATAGATTCTTCTTTAATTGTTTTGCCTTTTCATAGTCGTAGTTAGTTTTGCACCACTTATCTCCAACATATAGTTTATATCGTAAATCCATCAATTGATTTCATCATTAAAATCTAAGATTCAACATAAAGAGGTGTCCAATGGGACAGAATTATGGAGGTGTCCAATGGTCCCTGAGGAAATAAGTGAATTATGTACTCAAGTACTCTCCTCCTCAATCTGATCGAAGAGTCTTACTATTCTTTCCAATATGGTTCTTCACTTCATTCTTGTACTCCTTGAATTTCTCGAAGGTCTTGGACTTGTACTTCATCAAGTACATGTGTCCATACCTAGAGAAATCATAAGTGAAAGTAATGATGTAGGAGTCACCACCTATGGCTTGAGTTGACATAGGACCACACACATCACTATGTTTCAGTTCCAATAACTCTGTGGCTCTCTTTCCAGTTCCACTAAAAGGAGAGTTGATCAACTTTTCATGAAGGCAAGATTTGTAAGTTATATATGACTCGTAGTTGAATGGATCTAAGTATCTATCTTTTAGTAACCTTTGAATCATTCGCTCACAGATATGACCTAGCCTACAATACTATAGGTATACACTATTCACCTCATCTTGTTTCCTCTAAGACATACTTATATATATTATGTGTGAAGAAATGTCTAACATATATAAGCCATTAATCAATATTCCTCTAGTGATAATCTCATTATCTAAAATTAATAAACAACTATTATTCTCAAAAACTAGTTTATATCCACTAACTATCAAACACAAAATGAAAATAATGTTTTTGATAATAGATAGAATGTAATTGCTTGCATCTAATATAATAGTAGCTCCACCAAGTAGATGTAGGGTGACCTCACCAATAGCAACGACAACAACTCTTGCTCCATTGCGCATCTTGAGGTCCATCTTACCTCTCGCCAGACTTCTAGGCCTTGTCAGAACTTACAACGAATTACAGATATGACAAGCACTCCCGATATTTAACACCTATATGTTATCATAAAAATCTAACAAATGGAGATTGATCATGATCGTATCTGAATCTTCTCTAAGCTTTTATTTTACCTTCGTTGCAAGGTACTCTTTATAGTTCCTCTTCCAGTGCCCGTCTTTATCGTAATGGAAGCACTGACCTTTGTCCTTTATCGGGTTTTCTTGGCAACCTTTGCCTTACCTAGTTTACTATTGTCCTTTGTAAGGGAGTTATCAACTTTCTATTTCCTCTTGGTTTCACCAATGTAGAGAAGTAGCTTCTCCTTTTTAATAGTGCTCTCAGCTTCCCTCAACATATTGAGGAGCTTAGGGAGAGTCAACTCAAACTTATTCATATTAAAGTTCATTATGAACTAAGAAAAGGAACCTAGTATGGATTGAAGCATAAGATCAACATACAGGTTAACCTCTAGGACCATTCCTAGACTTGTTAGTTTCTCTATCCACTCTATCATCCTCAAGACATGGTTCTAAACCGATGTTCCCTCTGTCATCCTAGCTTGAAAAAAATTCTTGGATATCTTATATCTCTGAGTTATTATATATTCCTTAATAGTTGGTGAAGATGAAGAATGATGGAATTGATATCTTATATCTCTCATGTTGCCTCTATAACTTAAGAGTCATAGAGGCCAACATATAGCACTTTGCCAAAGTGGAATCATCTATAGACTACACGTAGTGAGTGATCTCATTATGGCTTGCCCCTTCCTCTAGTGTGGGTAGAATCTTGTCAAGGACATCCATGATTTCTTGTGCCATAAGAATAATTATCAAATTATGGAGCTAATCTGTATAATTTAGACTAGTGAGGTGGTGACATCAAGTATGCCATGTAGGGGGGTTTACAAGCGATATGTTTCTGACAAACAAAATCAACATAAATGAATAATATGTAAATTTTATAAAAAACTAATTAAGATACATAATTCTATCTTAATCAACTCCCACTATTTTTCTGGAGAATCACGCGACACCCTCGGCACGTGAAGGGGAAGACTCTAACATATTTCTAATGGGGATCAAGATCCAATCAGCGTCTTAGTGTAACATCAAGGGACTCAACCAATCACACTAAGCCCAAAAAGGTAAACAACTCTTATAAATCACACCTCCTTATGATTCTCGTTCTATTCCGCCTTCGAACCATCATGGTCTCGACCTCTCGACCAATCATAATATTTCACTAAGTCATCACCATCATTACAAGATGAGTTTGATTTGATAATATACCCTAAAAGGACTCGACCAAATATATCACGTCCCCAGGTCACTAATGACATCTTTATATCATAAGCAAGATCTCAAATCATGAAGATAGGTGAGCCTCGAGGGACTCGACCAACTCAACCTATGTCAGGATTCAGTTTCTTCCTATAACGATGGAAGGCCACGTAGGTTAATCTTAGTATATCACGGTTGCCAACTTAATATTATCATAGGAGGAGATTTTGTCTCGGTCTCCTAATATGTCATGTCGAGCTAGTGGGCCCAATCACTCACAATAGGATCTATGTGTGTATCGACATATCTCCATGCCTCGTGATCATCCGTCTCATCATCATCTGCTTTGATAACTCCTCCATATGGCCAAGCGGCCTGCCCATAGGTGGTAGCCCCCGCCCATTGGCGGTTTGGCAGTGGGCGCTACCTTCACAGCCAAGCGTGAACATTGCCTTTCTGTAGGCATCTTCAAGCTCAGCAAGAATGCATAGAACAAGTCTATATAATTCAATCTCATCACACATAGTTTAAAAGCCAATTATTATATGAGCAACTTAGTTCTGATACCACTGTTGGGAAACATGAGAGCATCATATGTATAGTAGAAAAATAAAACAAAACTGGTTTCCCATATTTATCACGTCATCATGCAACGATTAGTGCGTGAGAAATCATAAAAACTGAAAATTACGAGTCATGTGAGATTATTATCTAGGGAGATCATATATCCCTAAAAATTTTAGATCTTATAGAAGAGGTTTAAGGAGATTAGATGATCTCCTCTCTAGCGGTATCTATATATTATATCAATGCAGTGATGCTCCTCTAATCACAGCTAAAATCCCACAACTCTTACGCACCTTAAATGAACATAGAAGTAGATCTCCTATCTTCTTCATTGTCCCCTCACAACAGAGAGAGCATGGTCAGTTGAGAAGAGATGGGAGGGAGGAGAATAGGAAGGGGCGGGCAAAGATGCAGCCTATCACCCTTGTTGGTCGCCCTTGTCTGTAATTTATAGAGAGCCCCCAAAAACCTAATGGATCCTATCTTAGTGGGTATTAGATCTCTATCCAATTACCCACACCTCTTAGATTATTGGATCTCTATTCAATAATCTAAATTTGCCTCCAATTGAGCCTCATGCAAGGAATCTATTAATGTTGGGTCTGATCTAATGAAATAATGACTTATTGGATAACTCATATCTGATCATTTACTCACTGCAATCATCCACTATATATATGTGACCTTTTAAGCCTAATATTAAGCTAGTCGTGAGTTGCACCTGACAAAACTCCTTCTGACTTAGTGAATTGTTATCTCATAATAATTCACTTAACTCATCGACTATGTAAGTACTAGGCCACTACGCCATAGTCCCTAGACGATACATGGGATCTAATCCATTAGACCTATCTATTCTCAGTTACCATGTATTTATATCCTCATCTATCTAATCTCCCAAAGATCATATATTGGGCATGGTACTATCAGACCACATACGAAATCCATCCAAGTCTCACTCTAACCTGATTCTCCTAGAGAACTTATGTCTTAATTCAAATGACCTGGCTAGAGATTTGTCTGTGTGAGAGCACATGAGATATTCTTCTCATAATACCGAGAGTGGATGATCCTCTATTGATACTCAATTGCCTTTGAAAGGTTGGCTACTAATCTCAATAACTGACTATACTAAAGTTATAACTTTTCAAACCTTTAAGCCCAACATCAAAGAAAAGATTATTCAAACAAGACATCCTTAATATCTCAAGTATAAGGACTAGACACACTACTGGGACTACGGAATTACTCTCGGATGCTAGGTATCATTAACCATCCAACATTCTATAAGCAAATCAATCAGTGAACTCATTCTCCAATGAGCACCTGTACTATACCCTTAGTGTCCCCACTCGAGTGGCTATGAGACCAGCCATCTCTATCATATAGACAAGTATATAGTACACTAGTTTGTTCACTTATCTTGATATCTCTTTCAAGTTACCAATAATCAGGATTATTTAAGGTCTATGTTTAAAGGTCAATTAGTCTCATTATCATGATCTCATGACATTTTGTTTCTCATTGCATAGATTCAAGGACATCACAATATATGCAACATGCAACATAAAGTGCGAATATGCCAATAATAATAATAAGCAAAAAGATCATGCAGTATATCACATGTGTCATTACTCACGTGATTAGCTTACAGGGCACTTGTAACCAGCACATAGTTGGGCAAACTTCACTTCAAGGACTAGGCTAAGGCTCACTCACAAATTTAGTTGAGCCTTACCACTAAAGTGGGCAATTCTTGGCTCTTGGGTTGGGTTGTGCCCAGACACATGAGTTGGGGTTATGTCTGACTACAAGGACTCGGTCGTGCTGAACTGCATAAGCTAGACGTTGCATAGCCATATCGGTTGGGTCATACCTTCCCATATGGGATAGCTGCTGCCTAATCACATGGCTTGGGTTGTAACTAGCTACATGGACTGGGTCATGCCTAATAACATTGGTTGGATCATACCTTGCCACATATGTTGAGTCATATATAATTACATGGACTTGATCATACTTACCACATGGGCTAAGTCATGTTTGGCCACGTAGGTTAGGTCATACCTTGCCACATAGGTTATCTCCTACCTAGCTATAGAGGTTGGGTCATGCTTGACCATATCAAATGGGTTGAGTCATGCCTAGTCACATAAGTTGGGTCGTACTTGACCATATGGGCTGAGCCTACCTGGTTTGATAGATCAATTTCACTCAAGTCAAACCCCAATTAAACTCCTCTAATCAAATTATATTTCAATGTATTAAATTATTAAAGAATAGCTCAAATCCATGAATTAAAGAAATTTAAGTTCATGATCTTAAATCTAAAACTAATTAAATTATAGGAATATATGTACATGATTCTTGAAACATAAATATATCTAATTAACTAAACAAAACTCTTAATCTAAAACTAAGAATTTGAATAATTAAATAAATCTTAAAATAAGTTTAAGAAACCAATATAAATCAAATAATTATTCTAACATCATAAATCTATTATCATTATTTATTAATCATGAAATTTTGAAATTAAAGTATTATTATGCATCATAAAATTGTAACAATCCCAATACCAAGATTTCAAGACATAGATGGTAAAGAAAAATAAAGAATCCTACCTCTCCTCGATCATCCTTTCTTCGGGATTATCCCCTCGAAAAGTCTTCTCCTCAATCCTTCGGCTTAGTAAGGAATAAGGGAGGATCCCCCTTTATATATATCAGAAGATGAAATCTTCCCAAAAGGTAAGTAATAATTTAATTTTTATTTTTAATTTATTTTTATTTTACTTTCAAAGAGGAAAATATAATATTTATTTCTTATGGTTCATACATGAAAATAGAATGTAAATTATTTACTTCTTAAAAATTATATCACTCATTAGGAAATAAATCAATTAATAATTTAATAAATTAGTAGAATTTCTGACTTGTCTACATGATTAGGTCAAATTTAATCATTTCCTTAACCATAGTAAACAAATAGGGAAGTTAACTATCTAATTAGGGTAATATATTATTTATAGTAATTAATTTATGATAAGGGAGAAATTATCTTTGATTATATTTAATGTCACGACCTAGGCCTGATGGGCTAACTAGCCTATCAACTTCATTTGGCCCAAACTATTAGCCAAAATGCTTAAGTTAAAATTGATAGTAGTATACTCATTAGACTCTTATAAGCCAATCTTAATCTTACCCACTTGATGTGAGACTAATTAAGGGTATTACAATCACCCCTCACTCAAGGGCTTGATGTCCTCGTCAATACCCATCATAACCTAGATAACACCCTAGCATGATGCATATAAGGTGTAGCATAGTTATGGCTCTATATCATGATTAGTCCTCTAACTCTATCTACGGGTAGCCCTTTCCTACTTAAGACTCCTCACCATGCCCAAATACTAGGTCGCTCTGATACCAAATATCATGACCCGGGCCTGATAGGCTAAATGATCTATCAACTTATTTTGGCCCAAATTACGAACCAAAATGCTAATCAAACCCTTATAAGTCAATCTTAATCTTACCCACTTGATGTAGGACTAATTAAGAGTATTGCATCAAGTCTGTTTAGGTACCTAGCATATAAGTTCCAACTTTACATAGGTTGGGCAGAGTGTCTCATCCTCCTGAGATATATGTGGGACATATCAGTGGAGATGACACTAAGAATATTGATTCTCAGACCTACGATGAAGTTATTATGAGTATAGACTTCGGAAAATGGCAAGAAGCTAAGAATTTTGAGATAAATTTCATATTCTCCAATAAGGTATAGAACCTTATTGATGCACCTGAGGGTATCGTACCCATCAATTATAAATGGATCTTCAAGAAGAAGATTTAAGTAGATGGACAAGTAGAGACATATAAGGCAAGGCTGGTGGCCAAAGATTATCGTCAAAGGTAAGAAGTTGACTATGACAAAACCTTCTCACCTGTAGTCATGCTGAAATCTATCAAAATTATTTTGGCCATTATAGCATGCTATGACTATGAGATCTGATATATTGACATAAAAATCGCATTCCTCAATAGCAATCTCAAGGAAGAGGTGTATATAATATAGCTTGAGAGATTTGTATCCAAGGAAAGTCCAAATAAGGTATGTAGGTTGCTCATGTCTATCTACAAATTGAAGCAAGTTTTTCAAATTTGGAACATAAGATTTGATACGATAATCAGTTCTTATGATTTCGCTAAGATCAAAGAAGAGCCTTATGTGTACAAGGTAAGTGGTAACACTATTAACTTCTTGGTCCTATATATGGATGACATCATAATCATTGGGTATAGGAATGCTCTCCATAGTTAAGGCTTGACTATCTAGACACTTCTCTATGAAGGACTTAGTCTAGGTACATAGACACCATCGTCAAAAGATTTGTCATGAAAAATTTCAAGAGATGTCTCACACTGATGAGATATGAAATATCACTTTCTAGGAGTATGTCCCCAAAGACTCCTAAAGAAAGGACAAACATGGATAAGATACCCTACGCCTCTGTAATAGACTCTATCATGTATGTTATTTTATTTACTAGACATAATATAGCACATGCTTTGAGTTTCACGAGCAGATATTAGGTCGATCTACGTTTGGAATAGTAGAAAGTAATAAAGTGCATCCTTAAGTGCTTGAGAATGACTTGAGTTTTCAATCTAATATCAATGATAGCAAGTTGAACTCAGGGTATGTGTTCACATTGAATTGAGGAGCCATAAGTTAGAAGAGTTCTAAGTAAGATACTACTGCTGACTTGACTATAAAGGTAGAATACATTACTGCAGTAGAAGCAGTAAAGGAGGGAGTCTGGATGAAGAAGTTCTTCATAGATTTGATAGTTATCCCGAGAAACAAGGAGTCGATTACCTTATATTACAACAACAATGGGGCTTAAGTGAAAGAACCTAGGTCTCATTAAAAGTCCAAACACATTTTGTGGAGGTTCCACTTAATTAGAGAGATTGTAGCTCATGGTGATGTAGCACTGGAAAGAGTTTCATCTGAAGATAACATTACATATCTATCTACTAACAAAGCTATTATCTCAGATTATCTTTGAGTGATACTAAGACCTTATGGGGATTAAGCATGTAGGTGATTGACTTTACTTCAAATGGGAGATTGTTAATTATATGTGCCCTACAAGCCAATCACGTGAGTGATGACATGTGTGATATACTATGCATTCTTTTTTGTTATTACTATTATGTTATTTCCTCACTTTATATTATATAATTAATATATTATGATGTTTTTAGATCTATGCAATGGTAATTAGATCATTACAAGACCAAATTCACCTTTAAACATAAACCCTAAATAATCTAGTCATAGGTTACTCAAGAGGGATGCTGGTTACAGGTGCCTTGTAAGATAATCACATGAGTGATGGCACGTATGACATGTTATGCAATTTTTTTGCTTATAATTATTATTGATAAATTTTTACATTATATTATATGTTACATATATATTATGATGTTCGTGGTTCTATGCAATGGGAATCGGATCGTGATGAGATCCAAATAATGAGATCGATTCACCTTTAAACATAGATCCTGAATAATCTTGGTTATAGGTTACTTGAGAGGGACATCAAGATAACCAGACAGATCGGTGTTCTATATATCCATCCATATAATGGAGGTAGTTGGTCTCATAGCCACTTGTGTGGAGACACTAAGGATATGGTATAGGTGCTCATTGGAGAATGAGTTCACTAATTGATCCGCTTATGGAATGCTATATGGTTAAAGATACCTAATGTCAGATAGCGATTCCATAGTTCCAGTTGTGTATCTAGTCTTTTGACTTGAGACACCAAGGATGTCTTGTATGAGTACTTATTTCTTTGATGCCAGACTTACATGTTTGGAAAGTTTCAAATCTGGTATAGCTAGTTATCGGCATTGGTAGCCAACCTTACGAAGGTAGTTGAGTGTCAATAGAGGATCATACACTCTCAGTATCACGAGAGAAATATATCATATATGTTTGCTCAGACAAATCCCTAGCCATGGTCATTCAGATTGAAAGAGAAACGGTTCTATAGTAAAATCCTATTAGAGCAAGATAAACTGATTTCATATATGACATGATAGTACCATATCTAATATACGGTTTCTAGGATATTAGTTAGATGAGGGATTATAGATACATGGTAACTATGGATAGATAGGTCTGATAGATTTGATCCCCCTGTATCGTTTGGAGACTATAGCGTAGTGGCCTAGTATGTTCATAGTTAATGAGTTAAGTAAATTATTATGAAGATAATAATTCATTATGTTAAAAGGAGTTCTGATGGGAGCGACTCACAACCAACTCGATATTGGGCCTAGAGGGTCACACACATATGGTGGATACTTCAGCGAATAGAGGATTTGATAGAGATCCAATTAGCCTCTATTCTCATTAGATGAGGCCTTATGCTAATGGGCTCCTTGCTTAAGGCTAAATTGGAGGTATAAGGAGACTATTGGATGGAGATCCAATAATATAAGGTTAGTGGGTAATTGGATGAAGATCCAATACCCACTAAGGTAGGAGCTCTAGAGTTTTTAGTGGCTCTCTATAAATAGGAGGGGAGACTCATGGTTAATAGGCTGTAGCTTTGGCCTCCCCCTCCTATTCTCCTCCCTCCCTCTATGCAAGAGTTGCGAGATCAGATTGGAGGAGTTTCGGTATAGAGATTCATCGTGTGGATACTGCTAGAGAGGAGGACGCTTGACCTCTTTTATCCTCTCCATCCGGATTTGGAAATACAGGGATATATAATCTTCCTAGGTAAAATCAATCTCTCACGTATCGCAATTTTTTGGTTTTTGCATTTTTCTCACGACCCCAATCTTTTGCACGACGATTTAATATGCTTGGGAAATCAGTTTTTTGATTTTGATTTTCATTGTGCGTGTGATGCTCTCGTTGAGGTTTCCCAACAGTGGTATCGGAGCTAAGGTTTTCGTGCGAAAGATTAGTTTTAAACTGCGTGTGATGAGATTAAATCACGTAGAATCATTCTACGCATTCTTGCTACGTTTTTACAACAAACGCAACGAAGAAGGGGTAGCCGGCTAAGCCACCTGTAAGGGTGGCTAACCACGGCCAAACCCCTTGCAGGGGTGGCTGACTATGGCCAGGCCCCTTACAGGGGCGGCCACACACGGCCAGGTCGGCTGCAGCCAAGGCCACCTGCAAGGGGGCAGCTAGATGCTGCCAGGGCCAACCCACAAGTGTCGTTGCCAACACAGCGGCCCGGGCGATCAAGCGGGGCGCCCATGGGCACGGCGGCCAACGTAGGCGATCGGCTATAGGGGGCGCCAACAAGGCAATGCCTACAGGCGGCACTCGTGGAGGTGCCGCCCTGCGACGCCTTGGAAGGGTGGGCAGCAAGGCGCGCCGTGTAGCGGTGACGACGGCATAGTGAGGGTGAGGGAAGAGGGCTAGGGCATCCTTTTGAGAAAAAGATGATCTTGCCCCTTAGAATTTGAGAAATTTTAAGGTCTGTCCTATGCACATAATTTTAAAAATACCCTCAATAATTTTAAAAATCTCGAGGATTGTCCTCTTATCTAAAATTCTAAAATTACCCTTGATAATTTTAAAAATTCTGAGGATGTCCTGGTTTCCAAAAAAAATTAATTAAATAGTTTAATTAATTATTATATATCTAGTAATCCAACATATGATGTGATATGTACATATGATAATGTAGATAGATGATCATGAGCTATGTGTTGTGATATATGTAATTATAATTATTATTATTATTGGGGTCTGCGAGCCTCTGTTTTTCTCATTTATTCTTGGGTCTGCGTACTTATTTGTAATTATATAGAGAGGAGCGGCGAAAGCGAGACTCACGATGACATGGCCGGAGATCACAACACATGGTGATGCAACGAGGATCCGACGGAACCAATGATGACGATATCAACAATCACAGGGCATGAAGATGTGTCGATGCACATATAGATCCTATTGTGAGTGATTAGGCTATTGGCTCGGGCTTAATCATATTAGGTGACGGCTCATGATTATCTTGTGTGGCTTGCATATATGATGTGTTATACACCTACTATATATATATATATATATACTTGATGTAGATATATATTAAATATATATGTGTGTGACACGACATATTAGGATGTCGATACAAAATAAAAAAAAACCCTCCTACATTAATATTAAGTTGATAAATGTGAGACAATAAAATTTACCCACATGGCCTTCCATCATTATAGGAATAAATTGAATCACGACATAGGTTGAGTTGGTCAAGTCACTCGAGGATCACCTATCTACGTGATCGAGTTCTTACCTATGACATATAGATGTCACCGGTGACCTAAGGACATTGTATGACTTGGTCGAGTAGTCGAGAGCATATCTATCAAATCAGACTTATCTTGTTATGATGGTGATGACTTAACTAAACTTCATGGTTGGTCAAGCAGTCGAGACCATGATGATTCATAGGCCGAATATGACGAGAATCACAAGGAGTTGTAATTGGCAAGAGTTGCTTACCTTTTGGGCTTAGTGTAATTGGTCGAGTCCCATAAGGTTATACTAAGATGTCGATTGGATCCCGATCCCCACTGGGAGTCTACCGGAGACTTTCGTCTCACGTGTTGAGGGTGTCACGTGATTTGCTAGGAAAATGGTGGGAGTATATTAAGATAGAAGTCAATATCTTAATTAGTATTTTTTGCAAAGTCTGCATATTATTTATTTACGTTATATCTTGTTTGTCACTTGCAAAACCCATATGTGGTATATTTGATGCCAACCACCTCATTGGTCTAAAGGCTCCGTAATTTGAGAATTATTCTCATGAAAGAGAAAATCATATATGTCCTTAATACAAATATGTCTATACCGGAGGAAAGGACAAGCAAAGATAAGATCGCTCGCTTTATAAAGTATAAAGATAGTCGTAAATGATAACATGTATGTTGATCTTATACTTTAGTCCCTACTAGATTTCTTTTCATAGTTCATTACTAACTTTAATATAAATAAGTTTGAGGTGACTCTACCTGAGCTCCTCAGTATGTTGAGAGAAGCTGAGAGCACAATCAAGAAGGAGAAGCCAGTTCTCTATATTAGTGAGACTAAAAAGAAAAAGAAGGCCAGTAAGACTCTTAAGAAGGGCAAGGGCAAAGGTTGACCGGATAAGACAAAGATTGTCAAGAAAAACCCGACAAAGAACAAAGGACAGTGATTCCACTACGGTCAAGACGGGCATTAGAAGAGGAACTGTAAGGACTACCTTGCAGATAAGGCAAAACAGAAGCTTCAGGTATATTCATGATCAGTGTCCACTTATCAGATTTTCATGATAACACACATGTATTGGATACCATCATATCTATAATTCGTTGTAGGTTCTGACAAGACCTAGGAGATTGGCCAAAGGCGAGATGGACCTCAAGATAGGCAATGGAGCAAGAATTATTGTAGTTGTTGTTAGGGAGGACACCCTATATCTGCTTGGTGGAGCTATTATTGCATTCGATGCATGCTATTTTGTTCCCTCTATTATCAAAAATATTATTTCTATCTCTTGTTTGATAATTAGTGGATATAAATTAATTTTTGAGAATAATTATTGTTCAATAATTATGAATAATGAGATCATCACTAGAGGGACCCTTATAAATGGTTTATATATGTTAGACATTTCTCCACATATCATGAATATAAATATGTCTAAGAGGAAAAGAGATGAGGTGAACAACGCATACTTATGACATTGTAGGCTACTGAAAGATAGATATTTAGATCCATTTGACTATACGTCTTATATAACTTGCGAACCTTGCCTTTATGAGAAGATGACCAACTCTCCTTTTAGTGGAACTGGAGAGAGAGCCACTGAGTTATTGGAACTCGTACATAGTGATGTATGTGGTCCTATGTCGACTCAGTCTATATGTGGTTTACTCATACTTCATTACATTCACTGATGATTTCTCTAGGTATAGATATATGCACTTGATGAAGTACAAATCTGAGGCCTTTGAGAAATTCAAGGAATATAAGAATGAAGTCGAGAACCAAATTGAAAAGAGTATTAAAACTCTTCAATCAGATCGAGGAGGAGAGTCCTTGAGTATGGAGTTCACCCATTTCCTCAGGGACAATGAGATTCTATCCCAGTGGACACCTCCTTATACACCTCAGCTTAATGGTGTATTAGAAAGGAGGAATCATACACTGTTAGATATGGTGCGATCTATGATAAGCTTCTCTTTCCTACCCATCTCATTCTAGGGATACGCTCTAGCGATCGCAGCTTATCTTCTGAATAGAGTTCCATTATAGTCGATAGTGTCTATACCATATGAGATATGGAAAGTAAAGAAGCCCGGTCTTAAGACGGTTAAGATTTGGGGTTGTCCTGCCCACGTTAGAAGACACAACCCCTACAAGTTAGAATCAAGAATGAAATGATGAATGTTCGTGGAATACCCTAAGAAGACTTTAAGGTATTATTTTTATCATCTCGAGGACCAAAAGGTCTTTGTTGCCAAGAGAGCTATGTTCCTTGAGAATGAACACATTCTTGGTGGAAACAGTAGAAGGTTGGAGAACCTAGCTCAAGCACCATTTCATAGCCCGAGTTTGTTCAGGTACCTAACATACAAATTCTAACTTTATGTAGGTCTAGTAGAGTATCTCACCCTCCTGAAAGATATATAAGATATATTAGTAGAGAGAACTCTCAAGATATTGATCCTTAGATCTACAAGAAGGTTATTATGAGTATAGACTCCAGGAAGTGACAAGAAGCCATGAATTCTGAGATAGATTTCATGTACTATAATAAGGTTTGGAACCTTGTGGATGAACCTGAGGATATAGTACCCGTCGAGTACAAGTGGATCTTTAAAAAGAAGATCAGAGTAGATGGAAAGGTGGAGATAAGACAAGGCTAGTAGCTAAAGCATATCCTCAAAGACAAGGAGTTGACTATAACAAAACCTTTTTACCTGTAGTTATGCTTAAATCCATTAGAATTCTTTTGGCCATTGCTGCACACTATAACTGTGAGATCTAGCATATAGATGTGAAAACGGTATTCCTCAATGGCAACCACGAGGAAGAGGTGTATATGATATAATTAGATGGATTTGTATCTAGAGAGAGTCCAGATAAAGTATGCAAGCTACTCAAGTCCATTTATGGACTAAAGCAAGCTTCCCGAAGTTGCAATATAAGATTTAATGAGACGATCAGATCTTATGACTTCGTTAAGAACAAAGATAAGCTTTATACATACAGGAAGGTAAGTGGGAGTGCTATCACCTTCTTGGTATTGTATGTGGATGACATCCTAATCATTGGGAATGATGTAGGAATACTCTCCATAGTAAAGACTTGGCCATCAAAAAACTTCTCCATAAAAGATTTAGGGGAAGCATCCTATATTTTTGGGGTCTGGATCTATAGAGATAGATCTAAGAGGATACTTGGATTGTCTCAATCTAGGTACATAGACTTCATTATCAAAAGGTTTAGTATGAAGAATTCCAAAAGAGGTCTCATACTGATGAATAAAATATCACTTTCTAGGAGTATGTCCCCAAAGACTCCTGAAGAAAGCATAGACATAGATAGGATACCTTATGCCTCAGCGATAGGGTCTATCATATATGCTATACTATATACCAGACTTAATATAGCACATGCTCTAAGTGTCACGAGCAGGTATCAAGCGAATCCAAGTTTAGAACACTAGAAGATAGTAAAGTCTATCCTTAAGTACTTGAGAAGGACTAAATATCTTTTACTGGTATATGGAGGAGGTAGCTTCCAGGCTGAGGGCTACATGGACTCAAGTTTTTAGTCCAACATTGATGATATCAAGTCAAACTCAGGGTATTTTTTTACTCTGAATGGAGGAGTAGTAAGCTAGAAGAGTTTTAAGTAAAATACTACTACTTACTCGACCACAAAGGTAGAATACATTGTTGCAGCAGAAACAGCAAAAGAAGGGGTATGGATGAAGAAGTTCATTTATGATATGAGAGTCGTACTAAGCAGCGTGGAGCTGATTCCCATATATTATGATAGCGATAGGGCGAGATCTCTAGCAAGGGAACCCAAGTTTCATTAGAATTGTTCTGAGGAGGTTCTATATAATTAGAGCGATCATGACCCATAAAGATATAGCAATGAAAATAGTTTCATCCGAAGATAACACTATAGATCCACTGACATAGTCGTTGGCTCAAATTGTACTTGAGCATCACAGGGGTCTAATGGGGATAAGACATATAGGTGATTGGCTTTAAGTCAAGTAGGAAATTGTTGGTTACAGGTGCCCTACAAGCCAATCACGTGAGTGATGACACGTGTGACACACTGTGCGATCTTTTTGCTTATGATTATTATTGGTATATTCTCACATTATATTATCTATTGCATATATATTGTGATGTCCTTGGTTCTATGTAATGGGAATCGGATCGTGATTAGATCATGATAATGAGATCGATTCACCTTTAAACACAGATCCTGAATAATCCCCATTATATGTTACTCGAGAGAGATATCGAGATAACCAGACAGACCAGTGTACTATATCCCCATCCATATGATGGAGGCGGCTGGTCTCATAGCCACTTATGTGGAGATACTAAAGATATAGTACGGGTGCTCATTGGAGAATGAGTTTACTGATTGATCCGCTTATGGAATGCTATGTGGTTAAAGAGACCTAATATCAGACAACGATTTCACAGTCCCAGTTATGTATCTGGTCCTTTGACTTGAGACACTAAGGATGTCTTGTATGAGTACTTCTTTCTTTGACGCTAGACTTACAGGTTTGAAAAGTTTCAAATTTGGTATAACTAGTTATTGGAATTGGTAGCCAACCTTACGAAGGCAATTAATTGAGTGTCAATAAAGGTTCATCCACTCTCAGTATCACGAGAGAAATATCACATATGTGCTTGCTTAGACAAATCACTGGCCAGGGTCATTCGATTGAGAGAGAAAGAGTTCTCTAGTAGAATCCTATTAGAGCAAGACAAACTGATTCTGTATGTAACCTGATAGTACCATATCCAATATACAGTTTCTGAGATATTAGTTGGATAAGGGATTATAGATACATGGTAACTATGGACAGACAGGTTGAATGAATTCGATTCCCTGTACCATTTGGGGACTATGACATAGTGGCTTAGTATGTCCATAGTCAATGAGTCGAGTGAATTATTATGAAGATAATAATTCACTATATCAGAAGGAGTTCTGATGGAAGTGACTCATGGCCAGCTCGGTTTCGAGCCTAGAGGGTTACACACATATGATGGATACTTCAGTAAATAGAGGATTGGATGAAGATCCAATTAGCTCCTATTCTCATTAGATGAGGTCCTATGCTGATGGGCTCCTTGCTTGAGGCCCGATTAGAGGCCTAAGGAGATTATTGGATAGAGATCCAATAATGCAAGGTTAGTGAGTAATTGGTTGAAGATCCAATACCCACTAAGGTAGGAGCCCTAGGGTTTTTTGTGGCTCTATATAAATAAGAGGTGAGACTCATGGTTGATAGGCTATAATTTTGGCCTCCCCTTCCTATTCTCCTCTCTCCCTCTACGCAAGAGTTATAAGATCATATTGGAAGAGTTTCACTATAGAGATCCATTGTGTGGATACCACTAAAGAGGAGGACGCTTGACCTCCTTCATCCTCTCCATTCGGATCTGAAAATACAGGGATATATGATCTTCTAAGTAAAATCAATCTCTCACGCATCGTGATTTTTTAGTTTTTATATTTTTCTCGTGACTCCAATCTTTTGTACAATAATTTGATCTACGTAGAAAATCAATTTTTCTGTTTTGATTTATGTTGCACATATGATGCTCCCGTTGAGGTTTCCCAATAAAGCATATCGAGATAACCAAATAGATAAGTGTGTTATATGCATGTCCATATGATGAAGATAGATAGTCTCATAGTTGCTAGTGTGGGGACACTAAGATATAAATAATGCAAGCGCTCATTGGAGAATGAGTTCACTAATTGATCCATTTACAAAATGCTGGATGTCTATTGATACCTCATTATCAGACAATGATTATGTAGTCTCATTTGTGTATCTGGTCCTTAGACTTAAGACACTAAGGATGTCTTGTTTGAGTACTCCATTATTTGATACCAGACTTATGGTTCTGAAAGTTTCAGATCTAGTACAACTGGTTATTGAGAATGATAAACAACCTTATGAAGACAATTGAGTGTCAATAAATGATCATCCACTATTAACATCTTAAGAGAAATATCTTATGTATTATTAGTCAAGTAAACCCCTAATAGGGTCATTCGGATTAAGAGAGAAGAAGAGACACTCAGATGGATTTCGTATGGACTTGATAGTAAAAACCTGATATATGATCTTTGGGGTATTAGATAGATAAGGGACTATAAATACATGGTAATTGAAGGCGAATAGGTCCAATGGATTATAATCCCCTATACCATTTATGGACTATAGTATAGTAGCCTAGTACATCTATAATTAATGAGTTGAATGAATTATTATGAGATAATAATTCATTGAGTTAAAAGGAGTTCTCATAGGTGCAACTCATGTCTAGTTCAATATTCAACCTAGAGGGTCACACGCATATGATAGATGATGCGATGAATAGAGGATTGAATATGTTATATCTAATAAGCCCTTGTATTATTGGATCCACTAGGTGAAACCCAATAAGAGCTTAGAGTGGATCTTTGGATACATAACCAATTTCCATTATGTTAGGGGTAATTGGATAAAATTTTAATATCCAATAAGCTAGGGTAATTGGATCGAGATCCAATACCCATTTGGCTACCCACCTCCCTCCTTTATCGTCAGCCCTACTTAGAGTATGAGGACAATAAGAAGAGCCGGCCCCTTCATGAATTTGCTATAGCCTTGTGGTGTATGGAAGCAAGAAAAGATCATGATATGAGAGGATGTGCATCTCAGCTTCATCCACTATATGGATCACCACTAGAGAGTTCACCATAGCCCATTCTTCCATGGACTTGGATATGTAATTTTGTGGATACGATCTCTTGTAGGTGAGAGCATCTCATAAATCTTTAGTTTTTCAATTTTACGAGTTTTTTGTCTCCTAATCTTTGTACAACGATCCTACATTATTCTTCTAGGAATTCTATTTTGTTCTATACTTTTCGCTGCACATGTGATGCTCCCCAAGGTTTCCCGATAACCTCTAGGTTGAGGGCTACACAGACTCGAGTTTTCATCCCGATGTCAATGATAACAAGCCGAACTCAGGGCATATGCTCACCTTGCATAGAGGAGCAGTAAGCTATAAAAGTTCCAAGCTAGATATTACTTATGACTCGACTATAGAGGTAGAGTACATTGTTGCAATAAAAGCAGTAAAAGAGAGAGTTTGGATGAAGAAGTTCATCATAGATCTAAGAGTTATGCCAAGTAGTGAGAATTGATTCTCTTATATTGCAACAACAATGAAGCGATTGCTCAAATGAAGGAATCTATATCTCATTAGATGTCCAAGCACATTCTGAGGAGGTTTCATTTGATCAGAAAGATCGTAGCCCACAGTGATATAGTAGTGGAAAGAGTTTCATCTAAAGATAACATTACAGATTCACTAACATAGTCATCTCATATTATCTTTTAGCAGCACTGAGTCCTTATGAGGATTAGGCATAGGGGAGATAGGCTTTAAGCCAACAGGTGCCCTACAAGCCAATCACATGAGTGATGGCACATGTGATACATTATACATTCTTTTTAGTTATTACTATTATGATATTTTATCACTTTACATTGTATGATTACTATATTGTGATATCCTTGGATCTATATAATGAAAATTAGATTATGAGGTGCTCATGATAATGAGACGAATTCATCTTTAAACATAAACCCTAAATATTTTTCATTATAGGTTACTCAAGAGGGACATCGAAATAATCCGACAAACTAGTATGATGTATATCTATCCATAAGATAAAGATAATTGGTCTCATAGTTGCTTGTGTGATGACACTAGGGATATAGTGCAAGTGCTCATTGAAAAATGAGTTCACTGATTAATCCAATTACCAAATGTTAGATGGTTAATAATACCTAATCATTAGACGATGATTTTGTAGTCTCAATAGTGTATATGATCCTTAGACTTAAGACACCAAAGATGTCTTATTTGAGTACTTTATTCTTTGATATTGGACTAATGGGTCTAGAAGTTTTAGGTCTAATACATTATTAGGAATGACAACCAACATTATACAGATAATTTAATATCAATAGAAGATCATCCACTCTTTGTATCATGAGAGGAATATCTCATGTGTTATCACTAAAGCAAATCCCTAACCAAAGTCATTCGGATTGACGGAGAAAAAGTTCATTGAGAGAATCCAATTAAAGTGAGACTCAAATCAATTTCGTATGAGCCTAATAGTACCATGCTTAATATATGGTCTCTAGGGTATTAGATAGATAAAAAACTATAGATACATAATACTACGGATAGATACATCCATAGTCGATGAGTTAAGTGAATTATTATGGAGATGATAATTTACTGAGTCAAAAAAACTTCTGAGTAAGAAGGAGTTTTGATAGATGTAACTCATGATCAGTTCGGTATTGACTCTAGAGGGTCACACATATATAATGGGTGACGTGATGAATAAAGGATTGAATATGTGATATACAATAAACCCCTGTTTTAACAGATCCATTGGGTGAGACCTAATAGAACGTATAGTGGTTACTAGATAGGGATCCAATTTCCATTAATCTTGTGATAACTGAATAGAGATTCAGTATCCATCAAGCTAAGGTAATTGGATGGAGATTTAATACCCAATAAAGCAGGATCCATTAAGGTTAAGTTGAGAGGGCTATCTATAAATAGGAGAGGGACCAAAGGGTCATAGGTTGTACTCCTTTGGCCGCCTACCTCCTATTCCTCACTTACCATTAACCCTGTTTGGTGTGCGATGATAGCAATAAGGGTTGGCCTATTTTGGTATTGTTGTTGCCTTGTGGTGTGCAAAAGCGATAAAAAGGATACATTGCAAAAGGAGGTATATCGCCACTTCATCCGCCGTGTGGATCACTTCTAGAGAGGAAAGTGTAATATCTCCTTCCACGGACTTGGATAAGTGGTATTAATGCCAATTTTATCGTGCTATGATTGGTTATTAACTATATATTGTGATGAATCATGTAGAATTATTTTCTGTATAGTTTGTTGCATTTTTATCGTCGATCTCAATTTTGGACAACACCCTTTTTTGTGGTTGAAAGGTTCAATCAATCATTGTTATGTCCTCAAATTGATTGACAAAAACCAATATAAAAAGGGCAGCAATTGTTGCTGGCCTACAGTTTGGCTGAAGACTGCTTGCAACCTTGGCCGGGAGCACACCTTCCTACTCTCACCCTGGTCAATGGCTACAAGGCCGAGAGCAACAAGGGCTACTAAAATGAGACTTTATCTTGATTAATACACTTTATCTCATCCTAGTGCAAAGGATGTCTTGCTATGAGGATTTAGTAGGGGTCCCAACTAGGTTTAGAAGTTAAACTTTATATAATAAGAAGGGGAATTTTTGTAGAGGTCTCTCTTGTGAGTTTCAAGTGTAAAGCTTGTAAAGTTCCTCTCCTAAGCTTGTGAAAAGAAGAGTTAGAATTGTAAGGGTTTGGTCTTCCCCTGAAGAAGATCGGTAGTGGATATCAGTGGACCTCGGCGAAGAGGACTCCAGAAGTGGAGTAGACCAAGTTATGGTCTAACCACTATAAATCTACGAGTGTCTCTTATCTTTCATTTTGGATTTATATGTTCTTACTTGAGCCTTATTTAAGCAAGAAACTTAGCATCATTCTATAAGATTAAACTGCTCACTTACTCTACTATAATGAAATGCTTCTGATATCATTTTTACTTTTGCTTAAACTAAAGTTTTCAGCATTTGCTCTAATTCACTCCCACCCCCCACCCACCAAACCACCACGCCCCACACCTCCCCAACCCCACCCCTCTCCTCTTACTGTCAATTGATCCTAACAAAAGAGTTCCAAGCTGCCATTTTAGAAACCCTATGGTAGGATATCCTAAGAATTCTAAAAATTATTAATTAAATAGTTTAATTATTATTATATATCTAAGAATCCGGCATGTGATGTGATATATACATATGATGTGTGATGTGGATGGATGATCATGAGCTATGTGATGTGATGTGTGTACCTATGATTATTATTACTATTGGGGCCTGTAAGCTAATATTTTTTCTTATTTATTATCGGGCCTACGTGCCTGTGATTATTTTGTAATTATACAGAGAGGCACAATAGGAGCGTGGAGGTGATAGCGGGCCATCATGATATATTGTGATGCGGCGAGGATCCGACAGAACCGATAATAACGATAATGGAGATGTGTCGATACATACATAGATCTATTGGCTCTGGCTTAATCATATTATATGATGACTGATGATCAATGTGGCTTACATATATGATCTATGTTATGCACCTACTATATATATATATATATATATATATATATATATATATATACCCCATGGTCTTCCATCATTCTAGAAAGAAATTGAATCATGACATACGTTGAGTTGGTTAAGTCACTCGAGGCTAACCTATCTATGTGAAAGAGATCTTGCCTATGATATAGAGATGTCACCGGTAACCTGAGGACATGGTATGCTTGGTCGAGTCACTCGAGAGCATAACATAATGAGATAACTTAACTGAACTTCATGGTTGGTCGGGCAGTCGAAACCATGATGATTCGGAGGCTAAACATTATGGGAATCACAAGGAGTTATGATTGGTAAGAGTTATCTACCTTTTGGCTTAGTGTAATTGGTCGAGTCACTCAAGGTTACACTAAAACACCGATTAGGTCTTGATCCCCACTAGAAGTCTGTAAGAAACTTTTGTTTCACATGTCGATGGTGTCGTGTGATTCGCTAGGAAAATAGTGGGAGTGTATTAAGATAGAAGTGTTAAATCTAGGATTTTAATGATGAAATCAATTGATAAGTTATTGATCTAATAAGGTTATTAGAGTTGATTGATATAGGATTAACTATGACATATTACAATCAGAGGACTGGCCAAAGTAAAGTCCAAGCATCAAGCAAGAGTGACGATGATGCGGTTGGGAACTTGCCTGGAGTGCGTCGGAAGCTTGTTGAGGGTATCGGGAGCTTACCAGGATGGCACAAGGGAGTTCACCGAAAGAAGATCAAGACTCGTCGGAAGATTATTGGGGGTAGCCGAAAAACTTACTAGGAGTTAGGAAGGTTTTCAAGTGGATTTATTAGTCATGATTGTAATTAATTAAGTTATAGTTAGTATCGTTAAGGTTTAACCATCATAGTGAAAAGGAGTTACAGACTAAACATGGACCCAAGATCAAGCTTAGGCATTGGGCCAAGGTTTGGACAATATAGTGGGAGCTCACCGGGAGTTCGCTAGGACTCTATCGAAGGTATCAGGAAGATCGCTAGGAACACGCTGGGAGATCATCAGAGAAAGACCATGAGACTCACCATAGGAAATGCCAGAGGTTGCTAGATTACGGGAGTGAGGTCATTAATTAAGCTTGGTGGTCATATATGGTTGTAATCCTTAATAAGTCCTATGTTAAGTTTGAGTTCGAATTGAGTGTGATTTAGAGAGAATCAAAATCAACTCAAAGAGGTAACTGGGTCCACAAATCAACTCAAAGAGGCAACTGGGTCAACATAAGGTTCAAGTCGGGACTTGAAAAGTGAAGAGAATCACTTTTCTAAGATTCTCGATGGCTGAACCGTCGGTGAATAGTGGTTGTACCACTACCAGCTAGGTTTTTGGGTGGTGACGGTGGCTAAACCGCTAAGGACAGTGGTTGAACCACTCATACCCCAGTTTTAGGGAAGCTTTCAATGGTTTGATCGTCGGCACTGACGATTGTACCGCTCGTACCCGAATTTTTCGGATGTGTTTAAATTTTAGCTCTAAATTCTGAAGCCATTTGGGGCCTATAAATACCCGAAGTTTTCTTCCATTTTGTATAATAATTTTTGGGATTATGTGAAAAACTTATGTTAATTGTAAGGAAAAAAAAGGGAAGGGAGTGAGCTGAGAGTTGTAAAATTCTTGTAAAGAGTCTCTCTTGTAAGCTCAAGTTGTAAGGGTTTGGTCTTCACCCAAAAGAGATCGATAGTGGACACCGGTATGCCACAAGGAGGAGGACTTGGGAAGTAGACATAAGCCAAGGTTGAGGCCAAACCACTATAAATTATGAGTTTTCTTTACTTATCTTGTTTATTACTTTCTATTGCTCCTAATTAGTTCATTAAAAAATATGATTATCATCCTTATGACTTTTTTCTTAAATTGATTTCTTAATTATGTTCAATAAAAATAGCAAAAGGCACTTCTGATTTTATTTACTTTTTGAAAGTAAAGTTTCCAAGTTAAGTACTTCCTTTATGTCATCTCTTATCTTGTTATTTGGATTTACTTATTCCTTCTTGAGCCATCTTTAAGCAAGAAAATTAGCATTTTTCTATAAGATTGAATTACTCACTTGCTTTACTTCAACGAAAAGCTTCTGATTTTCTTATCTTGTTTCAAATGAATGTTTTCGTTAAAATATGATTTTACACACTTGTACTAATTCACACACCCCAACCCCCATAAACCGTGCTTCCCCTCTTCCTCCTCCTCCTCCTCTTAGTGTCAATTGATCATAATAAGAAGTTCGTATCTTAACTAGTTTTTTTATAAAAATAAATTTACATATTATTTATTTATGTTATATCTTGTTTATTAGAAATAAGTCTCTTGCAAACCCCTTATATGGCATACTTGATGCTAACAACCTTACTGGTCCTAACTACATAGATTGGCTCCACAATTTATGAATTATTCTTACGGCAAAGAAAATCACATACGTCCTTGATACAATTATGCCCACGCTATAAGAAAGGACAAGCGAGGATGAGATCGCTTGTTATATGAAGTATATAGATGATTCTACATTAGCAAAATATTATATGTTGGCCTTCATGACTCCTGAGTTACAAATGCAATATGAGAGCATGGATGTCAATTCTATCATTCTTCATCTTCGCCAACTATTTGAACAAAAAGGAAGAACTCAAAGATATGAGATATCAAATAGTCTCTTCCAAGTCAAGATGATAGAGGAAACATCGGTTCAGAACCATATCCTAAAGATGATAGAGTGGATTCAGAAACTCACAGGTCTAAAAAAAGTCCTAGAGAATAACCTATGTTGTAGTTGTCGTTGGAGAGGTCACCCTACATTTGCTTGATGGAGCTATCATTGCATTGGATATATACTATTTGTTTCCTCTATTATCAGAAATATTATTTTCATTTCTTATATGATAATTAATGGATATAAATTAATTTTTGAAAATAATAGTTGTTCAATAATTTTGTCACCAGAGGGACCCCGATAAATAGCTTATATGTGTTAGACATTTCTCCATATATTATTAATATAAATACATCTAAAAGGAAAAAAGATATGAACAATGCATACCTATGACATTATAGGCTAGGTCATATATATGAAGGAATGATTCAAAAGTTGCTAAAAGATAGATACTTAGATCCATTTGACTATGAGTCATATGCAATTTGCGAACCTTGCCTTTGTGGGAAGATGACTAACTCTCCTTTTACTATGACTAGAGAGAGAGCCACTGAGTTATTGGAACTCATATATAGTGATATATATGGTTCTATGTCGACTCAGACTATAGGCGATTACTCATACTTCATTACATTCAGTGATGATTTCTCCAAGTATGGACACATGTACTTGATGAAGTAAAAGTTTAAGGCCTTTGAGAAATTCAGAGAATATAAGAATGAGGTAGAAAACTATATTGGAAAGAGTATTAAGACTCTTTATTTGATCAAATTGAGAAGAATACTTGAGTACCGAGTTCACCTTGTTCCTCAGGTACCATGGGATTATGTCCTAGTGAACACCTCAGCTCAATGGTGTATCAGAAACGAAGAATCATATGCTATTAGACATGGTATGATCCATGATGAGTTTCACTGACCTACCTATCTCATTTTGGGGATACGCTCTAAAGACCATAGCTTACCTATTGAATAGAGTTCTATCAAAGTTGACAGTGTCTATATCATATGTGATATAGAAAGGAAAGAAGTCTGATCTCAAGGTGGTTAAGATTTAGGACTGTTATGCCCATATTAGAAGACACAACCCTGACAAATTAGAATCAAGGATGAAATGGTGCATATTCATGGGATACCCTAAGGAGACTTTGGGGTATTAATTTAATCATCCCGATGATCAGAAGGTCTTTATTGCTAAGAGAGTTATGTTCCTTGAGAAAGAACACATTCATAGTGGAAACAATGGGAGTGAGATAGAGTTGAATGAGGTTGGAGAACCTAGCTTAAGCACCATTCTAGAGTTTAAGTATGTTCAGGTACCTAGCACACAAGTTTCAACTTTGCACAAGTCTATTAGAGTATCTTACCCTTCTGAAAAATATGTGGGACATATTAATAGAGAGGAATCTCAAGATATTAATCCTCAGACCTACGATAAGGCTATTATGACTATAGACTCCGAGAAGTAACAAGAAGCCATAAATTCTAAGATGGATTTCTTATCCTCCAACAAGGTTTGGAACCTTGTGGATGCACCTGAGGGTATCGTACCCATCGGTTATAAATGGATCTTCAAGAAGAAGATCTGAGTGGATGAAAAGGTGGAGATCTATGAGGTAAGGCTGGTAGCTAAAAGATATCTTCAATGACAAGGAGTTGACTATGATGAAACCTTTTTACCTACATTCATACTTAAATCCATCAGAATTCTTTTGACCATTATAGCACAGTATGACTATGAGATATGGTAGATTGATGTGAAAATGATATTCTTCAATGGCAACCTCGAGGAAGAAGTATCTATGATACAGCCAGAGAGATTCATATCTAGAAAGAGTCCAAATAAAATATGCAAGCTGCTCAGGTCCATCTATGGACCGAAGCAAGCTTCCCAAAGTTGGAACAAAAGATTTAATAAGACGATCAAATCTTATAACTTTGTTAATAATGAAGATGAGCCTTATTATATAGAAAGGTGGGAGTGTTATCACCTTCTTGGTGCTATATGTGGATGACATCTTAATCATTGGGAATAATATAGGAATGCTCTCCACAATAAAGGCTTGGCTATCCAGAAACTTCTCCATGAAGGACTTAGGAGAAACATCTTACATTTTGAGATTTAGATCTATAGAGATAAATCCAAGAGGATGTTTAGTTTGTCCGAATCTAAGTATATAAACTCTATTATCAAAAGGTTTGGCATGAAAAATTTTAAGAGATGTCCTAAAAGACTCCTGAAATATAACTATGTACTAGGCATAGAATATCACTTTCTAGGAGTATATTTCAAAAGACTCCTGAAGAAAGGACAAACATGAATAAGATACCATATGCCTCAGTGATAGTGTATATCATATATTCTATGTTATCTACCAGGCCTGAAATAGCGCATGTTTGAGTGTCACGGGTAGATCTAGATTTGGATCAGTGGAAGATAGTAAAGTATATTCTTAACTACTTTAGAAGGACTAAAGATCTTATATTGGTATATGGAGGAGGTAGCCTCCTGGATGAGAGCTACACAAACTTGAGTTTTTAGTCCAACATTGATGATAGCAAGTCAAACTCAGGGTATATTTTTTCCCAAAGAGTTCCAAGCAATGTACTACGGATAACTCGACCACAAAGGTGGACTACATTGCTGTAGTAAAAGCAAGGAAGGGGTATAGATGAAAAAGTTCATTAGAGATTTGGGAGTCGTACTAACCAACGTGGAGTCGATTCCCATATATTGCAATAATAATAAGGCGATCTCTCAAGTGAAGGAACCCAGGTCTCATCAGAAATTTAAGCTCATTGTGAGGAGGTTCCATCTAATAAGAGAGATCATAGCTCATTAAGATATAGCAATAGAAAGACTTTTATCCGAAGATAACATTACAGATCCACTAATAAAGCCACTAGCTCAAATTATATTTGAGCATCACAAGGATTTAATGGAGATCAGACACATAGGTAGTAGGAGATTGTTGGTTATAGGTGCCCTACAAGCCAATCACATGAGTGATAGCATGTGTAACGCATTATACGATCTTTTTTGCTATGATTATTATTGATATATTCTTATTAGCGTGATAAGATCATACTAATGAGATCGATTCATCTTTAAACATAGATTTCAAATAATCTCGATCATAGGTTACTCGAGAGGGGCATTGAGATATCAGATAGATGGGTATATTGTATACATGTCCATATGATGGAGGTGGTTGGTCTCATAGCCACTTGTGTGGAGACACTAAGGATATAGTACAAGTGCTTATTGGAGAAAGAGTTCACTGATTGATCCGCTTGTGTAATGTTGTATGGTTAATAATACCTAATATTAGACAATAATTTTGTAGTCCTAGTTGTGCATTTAGTCTATAGACTTGAGACACCAAGGATGTCTTATTTTAGTACTCATTTTTTTAATATCAGACTTATAGGTTTAGTAAGTTTTAGATCTAGTACAATCAGTTATCGGGATTGGTAGCTAACCATATGAAAGTAATTGAGTATCAATAAAGGATCATCCACTCTCGGTATCATGAGAGAAATATCCTTTATGTGCTTGCTCATACAAATCCCTAACCAGGATTATTCAGATTAAGAGAGGAGTTCTCCGAGAGAATCCGATTAGAGCAAGACTCGGATGGATTTCATATATAGTTTGATAGTACCATATCTAATATACGGTCTCTATGATATTAGTTGGATAAAGGACTATAGATACACGACAACTATTGATAAACATGTCTAATGTATTTAATCCCCCTGTACTATCTAGGGACTATAGCATAGTAGTTTAGTACATCCATAGTCGATGAGTCAAGTAAATTATTATGAGGATAATAATGTTAGTATCAATAGACAACTTGGGGGGGGGGGGGGCGAGAGTGAATTAGTGTAAGTGTAAAAATAATCGATTTGAAAAACTTGCTTGAAGCAAAGAAGAACTTGGAAGCATTTCTTAGACTTCGTTGAAAGCGATTAAGTAAACAATTTAAAACAAAGTCGAAAGATGATGAACATGCCTTTTTTCAAACTAATTAAAAATAATAAATATAATAAATAAGTTAAGAGTAGAGAGCTCATAGATTTATAGTGGTTCGGCCACAACTTGCCCTACAACCACTCCCCGAGTCTTCTTCGCCGAGGTTCATCGGTGTCCATTACCGATCTTCTTTGGGTAAAGACCAAACCCTTATATTTCCCACTCTCCTTTTCATAGGTTCAAGAGAGGAACCTTACAAGTATTACACTTACAATTCACAAGGGAGACCTCTATAAAGATTACAACTATTTTGCTCACTCCCTTGCCCCCTTTCTTTTTCTTGCATAATTTTAGCATGTAATTTTTCACAGAATTTCTAGCCCAATTGTTGTACTTAATGCAAGAAGGTTTGAGGTATTTATAGACCCTAATTGACTTCAAAAATTAGAGCTAAAAATTTAAATGTATCTAGAAAATCTGAGTATGGGCGATACAATCGCCGGCGCTGGCGATATTGCCGTCGAAAGCTATCCTAAAAACAAGGCAATGGTGGTACAACCGCTGACAACCAATAGTATTACCACTAAGAATCCTGGAAAAGAGATTCCTCCACTTCTTTAATCCTGACTTGTACCTTTAGTTGACCCTTTTTTAAGTTTGGTTGAGTTAATATGAGCTTAATCCAAACCCAATTGTGGATTCGATTTGTGTCACTTGAGTTAATTTGGATTCCTTCCAAATCTAACTCAAGTAGGACTCAAACCTAACGGATGCTAACTACAACTAATTAATTATAATCATTGTGACCATCAAATCCAACAAGACCCTCCTAACTCTTGACAAGCTTTTCGGCAACCTCCAACGATCTTCCGGTAAGTCTCTTGATCTTTTTTCAACGAACTCCTGACGCCTTCCTAGCAAACTCCTGATCATCTTCAGTAAGCTCCCAGTGAGCTTCTGGCAAGCCTCTGATACCTTCGACGAGTCTCTTAGCGAGTTCTCACTGTATCGTCCAAACCTCGACCCGATGCCTGGACTTGACTCTGGTCTAATATCTTTTTATTAATCCTAAATTAATTATCTCTAACATATATGTTAGATTAATAAACTATCAATTAATTTCATCATCAATATCTGAGATTTAATAATCTTTCCTTTTTTTTATGACGGGAGTTAACCTTTACTCCCCTTATATCATATAAGAGATAAACTTTAGATTTTAATGTTAATTATAATAGAAACTTATATCCTAACTAATATTCCTAAATCAAATCCCATATGATCATAAATTTTTATTTAATATTCAAACATTCTCTCTTAAATTAGTTCTTACTAAAAAAAACATATTCTGGAAAGCCTTAAACTTGATGCAATCCCCTTCCACGTCATTGCTATATATAGTATTTTCTGGAATATCTGAATTCTGAGCCTTGCAATCCGCAATAGTCATCCATATGCTTGATTTGTTTTATGTGCTTTGATCAATAGTAAAACTTTGATTTGTTTAAAATTAATCTTGTCAGATTTCGCGAACGAATCTCCAAATGCAAAACCAATATGATCAACATAATCATCTACATAGAAATCTATTTTTTTATTAGACAATATTTATCAGTCTTTATGACTTTATCTTGAATAATGATAATCTTATATCAATTTTGGCAACATCTTTTGAATCTTTAATAAGCAGTCTTGGAAGTTTTTCTTTTTTATAAGGAGGACCTTAACGGAGGAGGAATCAGGAGTGGATATAGGTCATGAGATAGAACCACTATAAAATTGGTTTGCTTCCTCTTCTTTGCTCTTTATCTTCATTGCTTTCTTATTTAACTATCTACTACCCTTGCTTGCACTCTTACAAATATCTCTAAGGTTAAACACATTTTCGATATGATTTTTTATTGAGTGAATATTTAAATCGATGTAAATTTTTCATAAGCACCAATCACCCCCCCCCCCCCATGCCCCCAAGTGTCGCTTTGATCCTAACAATTTGTATTAGAGAGATAGCTTTTGTTGGCAATCAATAGAGACTTTCTATCACTCGTCCTCCCATGTTCAATGGGACAGATTACATGTATTGGAAACCTCGAATGAGAATTTTTTCTACTTTTTATAGATTTTGAATTATAGCATATTGTTGAAAATTGGTTGAAAAATCTTCCAAACTGATGAACAAATAGAATGATTTAAAAAAGAAGACTTTCTCTTTGAATGCTCAAGCGATAAATATTTTATTTTCTGCTCTTGATAAAAATGAATTTAATCAGATTTCTATATGTGAAAGTACGCACGAGATTTGGCACACACTAGAAGTCACACACGAATGCACTAGTTGAGTCAAAGAGTCAAGAATTAATCTTTTGGTGCATAGCTATGAGTTGTTTCATATGAAACCAAGTGAGACCATAGGAGACATGTACACTCCTTTTACGAATGTCGTCAATGGTCTAAAAGCCCTTGATAAAAGTTTTTCTAATTTTGAACTTATTAACAAAATATTAAGATCTCTTCCTAAAAGTTGGGATCCCAAAGTAATGACAATACAAGAAGCAAAAGACCTAAATAATTTTTTGCTTGAAGAACTAATCAGGTCTTTGATGACTTATAAAATAACATGTATAGCACATGATGAACTCAAGAACAACCTTCCAAAGAATAGGAAAGATATAGAACTCAGAACTAAGGAAGACCACTTAAGAGAAAACTCGAGTGACGATGATGATGATGAGGACTTCACACTTCTTGCAAGAAAATTTAAGAAATTTTTAAAAATGACTAAAATAAAACAAAATGCTAAGAACAAAAGTGAACTAAAAAAGAACTCAATAATATATTATAAATGTAAGAAGCTGAAACATTTCAAAAATGAATGTTCTGAGTGAAGAAGAAGAAGACACTCAAAGCTACTTATGACGACTCAAGTTCATCCGAAGATGATGAGCCAACCAACAAGGAAGAAGTTATAAATTATACATTAATGGCATTTGGCAAGGAGGTAAGTAACCTAAACAAGTCTTTTTTATCTTATGATGAATTATTTAATACATTTAATGATTTATTTGATAATCTTAAATTAGTTATTAAAAGGTATAAATTGCTAAAGAAAGAACATGATTCACTTGCTAGTGAGTTTATAATGAACACAGGATAGCTCCTTGCACTAAATGTGAAGAATTAGATATACTTAAGAAGAAAATATTTCATTACAAGAAATATTAAAAATTTTAAAAATAAGTAACAAATCCTTAAACATGATCCTTGCTAATAAGGGTCATGTTCATAGGAAGGAAGGAATTGGCTTTATGAGTAATACTCAATAAAAGCCAACCATCTTCGTTAAAGGACCAACATTATATGTCTCACTTAGAAATAAATGTAAATTTTATGGAAGAATTGGATATTATACTTATAAATGTTCATTTAAAAGGCATAGTCCACACAAATTACTTTGGGTTCCTAAAGGAACTACAAACAACTCGATGTCATTAGTAAAATTAGGTGAGATTTTTCATGAGGAACCCAAAGGCAAATAGGTACCTAAACCAAAATCCTCTTTCTTATAAGTATGTCTCCAAACAAAGGCTAGAAGTACAAAATAGTACATTGATAGTGAATGCTCAAGGCACATGACCGGAGATCCAACTCATTTCTCTAAGCTTACTAGCCTAAATTAAAGATTCGTCACATCGAAGATAACAACAAGGGAAAAATCATTAGGAAAGAAACCATAGGTAACAAATTAAAACTCTTGATTGAAAATGTATTTGATAGCATAATCTACTAAGCATTAGCCAATTGTGTGATAAAAAATATATTATTAAATTTGAATCTACTGCTTATATAATTAAAATAACACATAAAAATAGTTTTATGATTGTCTTAAGAAATAATAATATGTATATTATTGACATTGATATTTTTTTGAATGAAATATATTTTTTGGCCTTAAATGATGATGTGTGGATTTGCCACAGGAGACTAGGATATACTAGCATGAAACTATTAAACCAAATTTAAAAATCTAGTAAGAGGAATGACTAGCATCAAGTTCGTAAAAGATAAAGTTTGTGATGCATGTCAACTATTCAAATAAATAAAAAGTAGTTTCAAATCAAAAAATCAAATAAGCACCTCTAGGCCACTACAATTAATCTATATTGATTTATTTGGACCAATTAATACTACAAGCTTAAGCGGTAGCAAATATGTGTTTGTTATTATAGACGATTATAGTAGATATACTTGGACCTATTTCTTGGTACACAAAAGTGATTCTTTTAAATGTGTTTCAAAATTTTGTAAACTTATTCAAAACAAAAAGAGTTTTATGATTTCATCTATACGTAGTGATCATAGTGGTAAGTTTTAAAATCATAATTTTCAAAAATTTTATGACTCAAATGGGTATAATCATAATTTCTCTACTCCTAGAAATCCACAACAAAATGTAGTGGAAAGAAAAAATAGGAGCTTACAAGAAGTGGCTAGAATCATGTTAAACAAACATAGCCTACTCAAATATTTTTAGGCCGAGTCATTAACATGACATGCTATGTTATGAATAGAGCTCTCGTAAGACCATTACTCTCCAAAACTTCTTATGAATTGTAGAATAATAAAAGACCTAATATTTCGTATTTCAAAGTATTTAGTTCTAAATATTTTATTTTGAATAAAAAAGATGGATTAGGAAAGTTCAATGCAAAATCCAATAAATGCATATTCTTGGTTATTCCTCAATTTTAAAAGCTTATCATGTCTTTAATAAAAGAACTCTAGTAATTGAGGAATCAATCCATATTATTTTTAATGAGGTTTTCAAATTGAAGAAAATTAATTTTGATGATGATTTTGATTTTGATACTTTAAATTTGAATGATAAACCTCCTCTCCAAAACAACTTGGATGTATCTACTTCCAAGGAATCCTTACCCAAGGAATGGAAGTATGTAGATGCTCATCCTGAGGAGTTAATAATAGGAGATACATCAAAAGATGTTCAAACTAGATTATCATTTAAGAATTTTTGTGCTAATGTCATATCTTTATCTCAAATTGAACTAAAATGCATTTAGAAAGCCATAAAAGATTATTCTTGAGTTATTTTAATATATAAAGAGTTAACCAATTTGAGAAAAATGAGGTATGGAAGCTTGTTTAGACTTAATGACCGTTTAGTGATTGGTACTAAATATGTCTTTAGAAATAAGCAAGATAAAAATGATATCATGTTTAGAAACAATGCTAGAATTTTATGTCGAACAACCCCCCGGTTTTAAAAATAATTTTTTTTCGAATCATGTTTTCAAATTATCTAAGGCTCTTTATGGATTGAAACAAGCCCCTAGGGCTTGGTATGGAAGACTTAGCTCTTTCCTTATTTCAAATAATTTTTTGAAAGGTAAGGTTGATATCACATTATTTTTTAAGTATTTTAAAAATAATTTTATAGTTATTCAAATTTATGTTGATGATATTATTTTTAGCTCAACAAATGAATCCTTATGTGAATCTTTTGCAAGAGTATGAGCCTTGAATTTTAAATGAGCCTAATGAGTGAATTAACTGTTTTTCTAAGATTATAAATAAAATAACTAAATGATAGTATATTTATATGTCAAACTAAATATACCTTAGATTTGTTCAAACGCTTTAGTATGGATAATGCTAAGGCCAGAAACACAGCCATGAGCACTTCTACAAAATTAGACTTGGATAATGAAGGTGAAATTTTCGATCAAAAAATATATAGAGGAATTATAGGTAGTTTATTATATTTAACTGTTACTAGATCAGACATAATGTTTACTGTTGGATTGTGTGCAAGATTTCAATCCAATCCTAAATATTCTCATTTTAATACAGTTAAATAAATATTTAGATATTTAAAATAAACTTCTAATTTAGGATTATGGTATTTGAAGTCTAAAACCTTTGATTTGCTTGCCTATGTGGATGTCGAATTTGAAGGTTGTAGAATAGATAGAAAGAGTACATCTAGAATATGTCAATTCTTAGGACATGCTTTTATTTCTTAGTTTTCTAAGAAACAAAATTTATTTTTATTATCTACATTTGAAGCTAAGTACATAGTAGCTGATGCATATTGTGCACAAGTCATTTGGATGAAAAACACCTTAGAAGATTATGTAACTTAATTAAAAAATATTTCTATCAAATGCGATAATACTAGTGCAATATGTTTAACTAAAAATCTCATTCAACACTCAAGAACTAAATATATTAACATTGGACATCACTTTATTAGAGATCATATAAATAATCATAATATATCTTTAAAATTTATTGATTTATTGATACTAAGCATTAATTGGCTAATATCTTCACCGAGCCATTAGATGAAGAACAATTTAACTTTCTTAGAAGAGAGTTGGGAATGTTAAACTATCCAAATGCATGATTTGCTACTTTTCAACTTTTGTTTGAAATTTATGTGAGATTATGAGTAGCTCTTATAATCTTCTTGGACTTCTCGACTTTTTGAGCTCTCTTTCGAAATAATTATACTTGTAATTGACATTTTAAAAAAGGAGAAAAATGGGATTCAAATTTTTTTGAGATAAAAATTAATTTTTATCGTCTCTTTATGTGCTAAATGTTGTGATAAATTTTTTAAAAAATATTGTTCAAATATAATTGAGTATTTTTTTTTATTAATGACAAAGGGAGAGAAATGACATAATTGATGTTATAAGAGAGATATTTTAAGATCTTTGAAATAGTTGAAATGAATGTTATATCATAATTGAGGACATGGTTATATTGTGAGTATAATAATTGAAATATTTATGTGATACTAAGAAAATAAACTTTTAAAAATTTTAACATATATGGTATCATGTATGGTTAAATTGTGAAAATTATCAAAATACTTAAATTCAAAAGTGATAGTGATTTTGAATTCAAGTTTGTTTTGTTTACCCTATGACATATACATAGGGGGAGTTACGGTTAACTCTCGTCATCAATTGGTTATCATCATCAAAAAGAGAGAGATTGTTGAACCTTGGATTTTGATGATGAAATCAATTGATGGGTTTTATGATCTAACTTGTGTGTTAAAGAAAGTGATACAGGATTAACTGTAATAGGAAAGGGTAATACAATCAGATGTTGCGTTGGAGGTCGGTCAAGGTTTGGACCATGTTGTCGGGAGCTCGCCGAGAACTCACCAGAAGTTTGTCAAGAAGTTCGTCGAGAGTTCGCCAACAAGTTGTTGGGAGCTCGCCAAAAGTCTATCGGAAGAATACTAGAAGTTCATTGAGAGTTCACCGAAGGAAATCGGGAGCTCACTGGGGATTCATCGGAAGGATGCCAGGAGTTCATCGAAGAGACGATTAGACAATGAAGATTGTACGTTGAGTATCGTAGTTAGCATCATAATGAGAGTTAGTTGTACTAACTCAAACTCAATTAAGAGATCATTATATCTTAATTAGGGCTGATTTGGACTTATCATAAAAGTCATTTCAGTAACCCAAGGTTAGATAAGACACGGTCTCCAAGACGATACAGTGTCCGAAGATGTGTAAGGCGGTTGACCCGCCCAAACATAGTCTGACTGTGCTAGGCAGTTAAACTGCCCAAAACACAATTTTTGATATCAGCACCTCGGGAACATTTAGAATTTAAATTTTAGCTTCACTTTTGAAGTCATTTGGGCCTATAAATACCCCACCCATTTTTGTTAAAGGTAAGAAAATATTAAGAGCAAAAACCTTGTGAAAACACTATTGTAATTCTTTGAGAGGTTATCCTTGTTTCATCTTGTGAAAAAGCCCAGAAAGTATTAGAGACTTATAAAGTTACCTCCTAAATATGTAAAAGGAGAATAGAATTGTAAGAGAGTAGTTGATCTTCACCCATCGAACGAAGATCAATAGTGGAAGTCGGTGACCTCAACAGAGGAATAATCGGGAGTGGACGTAGGTCACGAGACTGAATCACTATAAAATCAGTTTACTTCCTCTTCTTTGCTCTTTATCTTAATTGCTTTCTTATTTAATTGTCTACTACCTTTGCTTGCATTCTTACAAACATCTCTACGCTTAAATATATTTTCGATATAATTTTTTATTAAATAAATATTTAAATCGACGTAAATTTTTCATAACCACTAATTCCCCCACCCCGTGTCACTTTGATATTAACATCTATATTGTTCCTCTCTAATAGGATCTATTGATAGCCCATGATCGGATAAGATAGGTAATCATAGTATTCACTTGTCTTTCAATAATCTCTTAGCTCATGCACCCTCTCTTTAGGGTGGATTGCTATTGTGTTTTATCTATCTATTTAAGACGTAACATGATCTTGAGGATTAGATCCACTCTGATATCATGTTAAAAAACTCTCGAGAAAATGATGAATATTAAAAAATCATAGAAAAGAAACAAGAAAAGAGAATACAGAAGATACTTCGAGGCTCGAAAACTCTTATTATATATGAAACTTATAATCTTTAAAATCCTAAATCTTTGAGCTTGGACTCTAATTATTACGCATCCTAAATTATATGCTTAATGTAATAAGCCTTTTATTTATAGAGTAAACCTAAGACTTTGATTAACTTCTAAATCAAAATTCTATCGCACTGTACACGAAGAATCTATTTTGTTTGTTTTGATGAATTGATTTTGTCTGATGGTGGGTGTGATATCTTTTTTCTTTTCTTTTTTTCTTTTTGGCTGACCATAAACTTTTTCTTTTTAGTTTCTGATGTTTATTTTTCATCTTCTAAGACAGGAATAAGCTGGTTTGCATCCACATTTTATTTTCAAAGAGAAAAAAAAACGATTATTTTGAATAGAAAAAGGCAATAACTTTTAAGCAATCCAATTTGTCAGAAATTATGCGTCAATATTCAATGGCCTGTCTGGTTCAAAATTAGTTACTCCTAACAAGGTAAATTGCTAATATCATTCTTGTGAAGGTCCGAAGACGCACAAAAAAGGGATGAAACCTATATTTTTCACAGGGACATGGCTAATTAACTCAGCCAATTGGAGCTCGACATGCTGAGCCTAATCAACTAGGGAATAACAAAAAGTTAGAAGGCCGTTCGTGAATCAAATGGAGAAGATTATATAGAATATTCTCGATTCACGAAATATTTTCCTGATCATCCGTGATTCCTATATTATAAACATGATTTTGAATATGAAGCATAAGGCTTATAAATATGAGTCTATTTAGGTAGGATTTCTAATCTGAAGCACTCTGCTAATAAATATGGGTCGATCTGGACAAGATTCCCATCTTAAATCTCCTACTAACTTAACTGGAGGGAGGGGATCACGTCCAATAGACCTTTAGCACGAGTCTCACCAAAAAAAAAAAAAAAAAAGAAAAACGAAGTCTAAATCACGAGTAGTGCATCTCATCTTGAGACGCTTCACATATAAGGACTCCGATCAAACTCATTACACTAAGGCATCCACCCCATGCTTCTTTCCATATAGATATTATGGAATTGATTTGGCCATCAGTCGGTCTCCCAGCCAAATGGCCTCAGATAACAACAGGACAAGAACGTACGCCAAAGTCTCAAAAAGTTGGCTAGGGTGGAACTCCTCCTCCATGGAAGGCATAAAACAAATCGGAAGATGGGATACATTTTTACATACACAAATGTAGAGATAATGGTGCCCAACGTTGACCTTTTGAGACATAACATACCGATTCACGATATACTCACCTCTTTACAAACATTAATCATAGATGCTCGACTAGGAGTTGATGATTCCGATGGGACTAATTAATAATACCTATAAAAACAGCATGACTCTCACCACTTATATATGGGACCGAAAAGCCGTACACATTACAGCTAACCATACCGATACAAGAAGAGGCAAGATCCCGAGTTCATTAATTACACACCATATTGAAGCGTCTAAATTGTCTTTGTTAGCTAGCTTAAATTAATGAGCACTGACGAGTGCTTGCTCGTCGTTATCCATGTTGTTCATGGAATCGGAATCAGAGATTAAATAATATAACGATGCAACCAAAAACAAAAAACAAAAGCTGATCAAAACATCAATAAATTGTCTGGGTTAAGAACGACAGCTCGGTGCATATAGCTAGCAGATCCAATAGCAGTGATGATCGATACAACATGTGGGATCATAAAGCTTGAAGGTACTTACGTTGCACGACAATGCTCATTGACGAATGGATCCCATTGTGACATGCATATGACCAGAGTATCAAAAAATACATCATTGGGTTATGAATAATCCTAAATGTCTAAGCTGTCAGAAAAGGACACAGCAGATTAATAAAATTTAACATTCTTACTACCACCGAAACCTAAATAAATAATATATGAGATAAGTCCAAATGAATAACACATATTATACAAACATTTTTCATTTAACACCCAATGAAATAAAAAGAGATTTAAACTCATAATGATAAAGGTTGTAATTGGATAGCCAGACATCCTAAAAACCTAAAACTAAGAAAAGAAACCGGGATAAAAGGCAAAAATACTTTAGGCCAAGAATATAATAAAGCCACGAAAGGACGATCATTAACCATGAATGCAGGCCCCACTAATGCTGGTAGAAAAATGTAAACGGTATTGTTAACAATAGCAGTTTTTCTCGTAGTCTAAATTATCCATGGGCAAGTGAGTTCTGTTCACTTGACCCTAAAGTAGCTGTGGGCTTAATGCAACTGTGGTACGATGAACCTATAAGGTTCAACCCACAGTAGCTACTTGCAAAGATTTATAGCTAGTCTCAATTTAGGAAAACTGCTCGTTTTACCATAAAGTAGCAACCTGCATGCAGTCATCTGCGTTCTACTGAGATTGAATACAACAAATGCATGGCAAGTAGCAAGATCATTTATAAAGTTAAGTCAATCAGAACCCATGAAAAAGCTAATGTTCTGAAGAAATAGCAGGTGTTCCATGGTGTCAAATTTTCATTAACAACACCTTCATAACAAATAATTCAAACAGATTGAAAATCGTAATTGAAGATCTCATGATGCTTATTCCTCGAACGGAGATGACTTCCGCCACATGTTTTCAGTTCTTTCCTCCTTCCTCTTTCAATTTCTTTTCCCACCTGCGCTTCTGCAGGATGTAAAAGAAAAAATGAACGACATTGGATTTAATTTCATTGCGAAAGGATAATCCTACTTCATGCATTCAAAAGAAGAAAATGAGTCAAATTAACATAGAAGACAAGAGAAACACAAAATATTGTACTTACTCCCAATAAATATTGTCAAATTAACATAGAAGACAAGAGAAACACAAAATGAGTCAAAATTCGTGTGAACAAGAGAAACACAAAAATTCCAGTGAATAGTTCCTACTCCCAAAAAATATTGTCAAATTAAGTGATCCTCACTATCAAGGACTAGAACAATAGTCGGACCAAGCGTTTGTTTCTTTCATAACCTTCTCTTTAAAGGGTAAACATGCCAACAAAAATGTTCTGCTAGATAAATTTCTTTGTTGCAATTCCTAACAGATCCAAATTCATTTAAGAAGGCCTCCAGTTATTACGAAAAGCTGACATAGCGGGGTTACCGGCAACAAACTTGACAGATAATTTCTCTCCTAGTAAGGTGCAAGGTTGGTAAATGCCTAGTGAATATTGGATTCTTTAAAGGATCAATAAGTAAAAAATTGTGTATAACCCAAGTTGAGAGACAATCAAAATAGTTCAAACAAGAAAAGAAGAAAAAAATCTAAAATATTAACATATAATTCTGCTAAGTTAAATGATATGGAGTCTACAACCATAATACGAAACTTAAAAGTTAAACAAATGACCTCAGTGGGGATCATGTCACATGAATTAATTAAGTCAATTAATCCTTTTACAAGCTCATAACTCATAACAATAACTTATATGAGGTGCATGCAATAATCACAGTCACATGCGCAGGAACATGCACGTATGCACAACATGGTGCATTGAGTGATTTTGATGTGACACAGGTTAAGAAGTTCAAACATCAGTTTGAGCAAAGAAAACGATCAGACCAAGAGAGCTGTAATGCTTTAACTACAACCATGTGACCACATAATTTATTCAAGCATTTTATTGGCATTAATCCATGTTAACACATGATGAACAAAATTCAATGGCCCATCTGGTGGACAGCCACCTGATAACTTAAATCAACTTCATGCGTTGAAATTAGCAAATGCCTCTATAGACCCCATGCATGTACTTTTCCCCTTTACAAGGCGATACAAGGACATTCAAACTCGATAGCAGAACTGCTATTTTTTCTTCCATTTATTTCTTATTTCCTTATTGCGAAAAGAGCAAATGTCTTGTCCAATATTCCTTGATGAACTTCAGCCAATCAAGATGGTTAAAAATAAATTGCATGTTATAGGTCAATTGTCCAGAATAATACTTGCACATGCAGCTATACATATTTTGGTCTTTGCTCTATCAGTAAATTCTGCAAACAAGTTTAAGAATATTACATATATGATTTTTTTCTTTTTTGTAAAGAGGCAGCTTATTACCATCTGTATGCAATTAGAACTCATTCTTTATCGCCTGGACAGGTAAAATCTTTTTTTTTTCCATAATTCGACTAATGCCAATTTTCTAAAGCCAATTTTCTAGATGAGTTGTAAAAAAGAAGATAATAAGTCGTAACAAGCAAAAGAATTCCTAAAACCAGTTTTCTAGATGAGTGCTAACCTTGTAATCCAGCAGCATATCGGGCATCTTCTTCATCAATTCAGCAGTTTTTGCCCGCCTATCCAAAGCCAATTAAGAAAACAAAATATCAATTTTGATACCAAAACCCTAACATAAAAGGAAGAGGGTATCGAGAAGGGATTCGCACTTCTCCGCAGACACGCGATCGCATTTGTGACCTTTCCTCTTGTTCCTCATCTCCTTCCTCGGGGGATCATAAGGCCAATCCCTGATCCAAAGCGAAAATAATCAACCAAACTTCCACATAAAAATATCACTTTTAGAAGTCAAAAAGAAAGAGGAAGGGAAGAGATCGGGTGGTAAGAAGGACGAACTCTCCAGCAAGAAGAACCTCCTTGCGGAGGCGGGCTCGCTCGCGAGCACTGAGGGATAAGGGCTTCCAGGCGCCGAGCTCCCAGTAGCCCCACACGCCCTTGGCGAGCTCGTCCTTGTATTTGACAAGCTTCTCCCTCCACGGATACCGGTAGCTCTCCACCGCCGCCCCCTTCACCACAGCCACCGCCTTCACGGCCGCCGCAGCAGTCGCCGCCGCCTTGCCCGCCATGGAACCGACACGACGAGACGAGGAAAATGACGTTCCAGCATCAGGAAAGTTGGGTGGGGTTTTAGCACATTGGGCTTCCTTCACTCACCTCGGGCCGGCCCAATTGACTTCTGACGCAGATGTTTGATTTAGGATGTAAGATTCCGCCCCTAATTAATCACATCGCCAATCACATCGATTTGAAACCTCATATACCTACTGTCTTCCTATCATCGTTTAGCTTATCCTGCGTGTATCAGCTGCCAGTTCGTCGTCATCAGGAAGTTATTATAATTTCAACAAGAACAAAAAAAAAATACTATAACTCAATGAGAAAATATAGAGTAAACCAATTCACTCCAAAAAAAAAAAAAAAAAAGGTGGGAGTTGTTACACTTATCACATCAGCGGTATGATGAGAACTGAGGCAAAGGGCGCACTTTTAGGGAAAGAAAAATAAAAACAGAAGGAAAAAAAAAAAGGCCACCTCCTGGAGAAGGGTTTTTTATCTTTTCCGTTAGTGAGTCATGCATTTGCCTAAATATTCCTTATATGGAATTTGAGCCATACAGAGCATGCTTGACACCGAGTTCTTCACAGAGTACGGAGAAACCAGCTATTATATCATATACAAGAAGAGGTCACCAGCAAAGGAAGCTACTGCTTGCTTGCTGCTATAGATACATACCCACACGGGAGAGAGGGTGCTGATCGAGAACAAAAAAAAAAAAAAATCATTGATGTTTTTGAGCATGCTTCTGATGCCACTCCCATCCTTGGAGAGATCAAGTTGCTTCCTTTGATTCGACATCCTTATATTGTTCAAATAAAGCATATAATGCTTCCGCCACTATGGAGAGGTCTTAAGGATATATAATATGTTGTTTTTGAACTAATGGAGTCGGACTTCCACCATGACAATGAAGATGTCACTCCGAAACATTACCATATTAAACAACCTTCAATAAATCTTCAATAATAGAGGTTAAGTTTCTAATACTGTAATACTCGCTATAGAGTAACATATCCCTCGCGTTAATATGAGGATAATAATCTTTTTACTTTTATTTTTTTTTATTGATCATATCTTTTTATAATGCTTGACATCCATGATAAGAATAAACCTATAATCATAAATCTTGCATCCAGTTGATTGATATACATACTCAAAATGTCGATAATAAATTGGCAAAAACGTATACAAATTCATATATAAAAATAAGATATGTAAGCTCACATTTCTAGTAAAATTTGACATGAAGGAATTAATAATTCGATCATGATATTACACATACAATTTAATCATTAGCATTTTTCATAAACATTATAAAAGATATTAAAAAATATAAATATTATCATTAATATGAATTGAAGCCCTACAATTTCACGAAATTTTAACGTCAAGAGAAAAAAGATAAATCAAACTGAATACAAAGGTCTTATTTTGGTTTTATTAAAAATTACGTTAAGAGAAAATTTACAAGTGTGTCACAAGAACTCATCTTGAGTAATTATATCTTCATGCAAATTTCTTCATTGCAAAGTGAACTACTTGAATAGATCCAATGGACACATGCAGTCATAAAATGCAATTTCACGGTTATGCTGCTGTCTTAAACCTGTATGGAGAATGTGCTTATGCAGGCAGATCCACAACATGGCATTCCAGAAAATGAATGGCTGCTTAGATGATAAAAACCCTTCCATTATAGATAACAGAGTTCCCAACAATTGAAAGACAAATCAACTCAGGCTAAAATAAAAGTGAAGTATCCCAGGTCACACAAAAAAGTAGTATCAACAATCAAAACTTGCCCAAAATCTACATGATATGGAGGTGAGACCAGAACATCATATTTCCATCTCTAATGTGCAATTTAGTTATGAAAGTTTCTTATTGCGATCACGCAAAACAATTATTTTCTTTGAGTTTGCATTTACTTGATACCATGAATCCTATTTAGGTTGAACATACAGTGTAACATTAAAATAATAAAATTATATAACAGCATTGGATAAAGTAGTAGCAATAATAATAATCTCATTTTTTTTATCACCTAAAACGGGATATACTAGATACATGGAGAACCAAGAGCTACTAAGAAGATCTATGGAAGAAATAAAAAGTGTGGAACAACTACATGTTTCTTTTGTAAAAAGATGTCTCAAACCAAATATAAAAAGTAAAATATGCATCACACCTCTGAAATGAGAAAGAAATTTAATATTGCAAAATTATCCAAAAGAAAACAATTGATCAATTTAAACCCATTTGAACCTACTTATATCAATGAATAAAATTGATAACCATTAATTTTTAGTGCTCAAGAAATGAGAACTGCATATATAACAGGATTAAATGGGAAATAGGAAATCATTATAAAATGAAAAGATAAGAATCATAAGATATCCAGAAGATCAGAAATTGTGCATTAAGAAGTATTTCGTATCAATTATAAATATATAAATAATATTGTTTCAACAAAATAATCATTAAAAATATATTGTGTAGTTGGTTAAAAAATAATGATACACCTAAGAAACGTAGTGCATGTCGGACTCAAACATGCTAGATCTCTTAATAAAAATCTATAGAAATTTTGTCTAAAATTATTGGTGTTAAACATAGGGTATTCTAATCTTGATTATAAAACATATAATATTAAAATAATAAAATAAAAATGATACAATGTAGAATAATCCGAAGATGTATAATCTTCGTCTAAAGATGAAATATTGGCCCTTTGTACGAAATTGATTTGAGAGTTTCACCTAGAAATTCTATCTGTATTATCCCTTCTGAGTGACTTGATTAGTCTCTCTCAAGAGTAAAATCACATTTATTTTCTGATTGGATAGATTAGAAGTTTACAACCCTATTTTTGGTCTACAAATACCCCAAAAGTAGGATATTTTTTCAAGGAATATATTCTTTTATATAAAATCATCAAAGCTTAATTTTTTAAAAAAAACATAAATTTGAGAGATTAAATCGAACATATGTACCCTTTCCATCAGTTTTGTAATAGCGTTTTAGCCCTCATCTGTCCATACGCCATGATAGTAGATATTGATGTTCTATTGTTTTTCAGTGTATCTATGTTGTTTTCAGTATAACTAACTATGTGGCTTTTTTTTTTTTCTTTTATCCAAAGGATTTCTTTTCATCGACGTTTAACTGAACTGATGTGGTTTCAGCTAATTATGACATCTCCTTCAGTTGTAACTATAAAATTTGTCCTCTACGTGGTGTCAGTGTATGTTTTGTGACAACAAGAATATGATGGTGACTTTTATTAGTTTTGCTGTCTGGGCTTTCTTGTTGCTTTTTTAAGGTTCTGATATTGCATAGTATATGTAGTTTGCGTCGGAAAAAAAAGATCTTAATTATTTTTTTCATCAATATATAAATAAAAATAATTATAATTTTTAAAATTAAGTTTATTTAAAATAAAAACTTAAAATCTCTTCCATCATATATGGATATAAATAATTATAATTTTAAAATTTAGTAAGAATAAAGAGGTCAAATAATGATAAAAATCACAAGGTTGATGATAAGTCATATATAATAAAAGTATATGAATGTAGTCCTAACAATTAAGTTTTGGAACTCTGACCTTATAAATAGTTAAGATTTATCATGGTAAAGTATAGAAGAAAAAATATAAAAAAAAATTATAGAAACTTGTCTACAACAAATAAGATTTTTTTTTAGCTCTTGTATCAAGAACCCTCAGCTCATCCTCTTTAATTTTCTATCTCTTCATTTCGTTTCTTTTTATTTCTCTATTAAAGTGCTGTTAGAGCTCATTTTGATGGCCAATAGCATATAACTTCAAGTTTTAAAGAAAATTATGAAAATTAATGCATTCAAATAAAAGTATTATTTAGATGATAGGATATATGAGAAGTGGTAGAGAGAGACTATGAGGAGATTCAAGATGTGTTATACTTACGATGAGCCAAAGATTTTTTTTTTTTTTTTTTTTTTTGAAGTACATGAGAAAGAAGGGTAAAAAGACACTCTTCCTTATATACCAAGGGCTAGATGAAGACAATTTTAAGAAAGTTACAGTTGCTAACACCTCCAAAGATACTTAAGAGATTTTCTAGAACTCCTTCAGAGGAGTTAAGAACATGAGAAAAATTTGACTTTAATCACTTAGAGCTAAATTTAAAACTTTACAAATGAATGAGTCTGAGATTATTTTGGATTATTTTATAAAATTTTTTACTATTATCAATCAATTAAGAAAAATAATAGAATCTTGAAGATGTCTATGTGATTGAAAAAATATATCAATCACTACACGAGAAATTTAATCTTATCTTGGTATATATTCAAGAATCAAAGTATTCACATCAAATAATTATTGATGACATAATGAATTCTTTATAAGCACATAAATATTTAGTCAATAAAAAAAAAAGCTTTCTTAAAAAAAAAAAAACAGAAACCTCAAGTGAGTATAATCATGAAAGAGACCGAGTATATGGAAAAGGTCAAGTATGTGGAAAAGGCTATGGCTGTGATAGATAATATGATTAAAGAGGAAGATAAAAGAACAATGAAAAAAAGCAAACTCCAAAACAAGAACAAAAAAGAGGAGATAAAGGCCAAATGTATAATTATTCTAAAATTCAATACTATTGTTGTAAAAAAATATAATGATTATGCTTTTGAATGCATTAGAACAAAAACAATCAAGATGAGAAAGATAATAACTATATTGAAAAGAAAAAAAAATTCTCTTTTTGCTGTTAGCACATAAAGAAAAAGATAAGTGGTACATAGATATATACTAAAGCTAGCAATCATGTGTGACTTGGATTAAACAGTGAAGGAACAAGCATACTTTGGAGACCCCAAAATACCGATGAGAGACAAGGACAACATCTTGAGCTGCCTCTTAGATGGAAGTTATCAAATTTTTTCAGACCTTTTGTTGTGTTGGATATGAAAAATAATATTTTTAGTCTTAAACAACTCTTAGAAAATAGTTACGATATTTATATGAAAAACAAACAACTCTTTCTTAGAAGCAATATAGGTCACTTAATTGCTTAAGTGAAGATGCCAAAGAATAAATTATTTATCTTAACTATTAATAATGATGTGATGATATTTAATGACTTTTGTGAATGACTCCTTATGGCTATGACACGTGAGGCTTGAATACTTTAACTTGAAAGATCTATCCATTAAGAATATAGTAAATGATAGTATTCCCTATATAGAATACCCAAGTCAAAGTTTTGAAGAGTGTGTTCTTGCCAAACATCCAAAAAGAAGCTTTCTACATCAGACAAATCTTTAGAGTAAAGAAGTCAGTTCAACTTATTCATATCGATATTTATGGTTCTATTGCTCTAATATCTTTTAATAAGCATTATTATTTTTTAATTTTTATTGAGAATTATACATACGAACTTGGGCTTATTTTTGAATGAAAAAGAGGAAGTCTTTAGCATGTTGAAGAAGTTTAAAAGTTTTGTGGAGAATGGAAGTAGCTTATATATCAAACCATTCACTTTGATTGAGGTGATGAATTCATCTCCAAAGAATTTTAAGATTTTTATAATGAACATGACATTCAACATCAAATCATAACATCATTTTTTTCTAACAAAATAATACAGCAAAGAGAAAGAATCAAACAATTCTCAATATGGTGAGAAGCATGATTAAGACCAAAAATATACCTCAAGAATTTTGGGCCGATATAGTGACTTGTGTTGTCTATATCCTAATTTGGTATCATGTATTAAGTTTAGAGAACAAGACTCCATAAGAGGCATGGCCTAAAAGAAAACTGAGCATCTAGTAGTTTAAGATATTTGCGTGCATTGATTAACACATGTATCCGATCAAAGAAGAACTAAATTTGAGGATAAGAACTTCAAACTCATCTTTATTAGGTATGACGCAAAATCCAAAGTCTACAAATTATTAGATCATAACAATTGAAAGGTTGTTAGAAATAGAGATGTAAAATTCTATGAAAAGATATTCCAGGAGTTGTAAAATGAAGATTTACAAAAGCAAATCGAATTTGAAATTACTTTACTATCATCACCACCATTATCATCAACACTTTCTACACAATCATCTCTAAAAGATTATCCAATATCTTAAAAAGATAAGAAATCTAAAATATTTATATGTAGATACTACGAAAGATAAAAGGTAGAATGATGTTATAGATGAAGAGATCAACTCATCAAGAAAAACATAACTTAGGAGTATCATTACTTCAAAGACAAAATATTGTTGGTGTGAAGTGGGTTTATAAAATTAAGAAAAAAAGTATAAGGCCAAGTTATCTAGAAAAACAGTATTTGTTTCTATTATCTGAATGAAAACTATTATATTGAGTATATCCATTACTGTATAAAATATCTAGTCAATTTATCACATGAGCATTTGATCTATATTCTTGAATGGTTTTCTTGATATTAAAGTAAATATAGAATAACCATTGAGTTATATTAAAAAGGGGAATGAAAAAAATAATTCTTAAGCATTGTCATTTAGAGCATGAAATGCTTGAATTAATGTCTATTTCAAATAAAATGGTTATGGATATGATCGATGTTTTGATAAAAGTTTCCTGAGACATCTTACTCATTTGCTTGTATGTAGAAGATCTTATCTTTACAATAAGTAACTCACTTATGATTGAAGAATTCAAGCAAATAATAAATTAATAATTTGAACAAACATTAGTTTCAAATATTTGAAATGACCAATATTAGACTCATGTCTTATTTTCTTAGCATCAAAGTGAAGCAAGGTAAGAAAGATATATTAGAGGGATATGCAAAAAAAAAAAAAAGTTCTCAAAAGATTCAAGATGGAAGGTTATAAGGTAGTGGATACATTGGATGAATATGATATCAAATATTCAAAATAAAATTATAGTAATATAGTTAATCAAACTTATTAGTCAGAAGCTTGAGATACCTAATTTGCATAGTATCAAATGTTTTAAATAGATCAGATTGATAAACTGATCTATGAAAGAACCAAGATCGACACACATGATGGCTGCTGAAAGAATCAAAGTTGAATTAAGATGCCTCAACTCTTCTTCTGTAATTTTTTTTCTCTTCTTTTCTATTCTCCATCCTACAGTAAATGTTACTTTATTGCGTATGATATTTTCATATCCATGATACAATGTAGTCATGATCCGCTCGTTAACTCTTTAACAATCCATGCAGACTATTTAATCAAGTTAAAAATGGGCTTACAATTCATTTGATTTATGAGCTATCATATTTGAGAGAGATTAAAGGATATAGAATAAGCATTGTGGACTATAAAAAAATATCATAGGATCAGTAAAATTTATATGAGCTGATTATAATAAATTAGGCACTCCTATTTTATAAATATATGAGCTGATTAAATTTTCTCTCTCTTCTTTTCTATTCTCAATCATACAGTATATGTTGCTTTTATCTATTGCATGTGATATTTTCATATCAATGATACAGTATAAGTCGGAAGCATGAGAATAATGCTAAAGTTCCCTTTTCCGCATATTTGATTCTCGAAGAAAAGCATATCAAGAACACGCACTTCTTTTAGTATGATGATCTTTTATAGATCGTCGGCAAACGTTAGTCCTCTATAGCATGATTGTGGTCTCTGCAGATGATTTAACTTTGAATTGATTTGCCTCGTTCGGTACACACCAGCAGTTGATATTTGGAGTACAGGCTCTATATTTGCAGAAATGCCGACTCGGAGGCCATTATTTTCTGGAAAGGATGTGGTAACATCAGCCGGATCTGATGACTGATCTGCTTGGCACGCACGCCTTCTGCTGAAACAAATTGCTAGGGTTTTCTAATCTCTGTTTCTGTATGCAGTTGCTTTTCTTCCCACCTCGTAGTTTTTCTTCTTCTTGAACACGAACTAAATCTTGAAAATAAATAAAATTTATAGCTTGCATTCTGGATATGATTTTTTTTTTGTATACCATTTATCGTGAATCACATGTTTGACCATGCTTCATTGTGTATGAACCAAGTTGCGTCATGGTTCTCTTTTTCACTCTTAACCGAATAAAGCTCGGCTAATCTGAATGTAAGATCAACAAGGTGATTAATTACTGCGGGGACCTCGATAGTCCTGTCTGTAGTACAATCATTAAATATGTTGCTGTTAATGAATGCAAAAAAAAAAAAACATCCAGTTTGTGGTGGACAAGTGTTTTTATCTAATGGCCTGATTCCGATGGCAGGTAAAATAACCAACCTTTATTCGCCAAAAGATTAGAACCGCATACATAGGAAGGGAGCATTGAATTTTGTTGATTGAAACATATAAAGAGTGAGTGCATTTCGTTTTCATTTTGATTCTCCTAGGCTCTTGCTTGGAAAGATTGATCTAACAAAAACTACCACCGAAGAGATTTTTGAACTGTAGAACTTAATATTAGGGAGGCTTTGGATTTTCCACGGCAAATGCTGGAGTGAACTTTTTACGTGCTGATTTCCACAACACAAAACTATGTTTGTTTTCCCTGGATCGTTGTTTATGCCTCCGTGCCTCGGTGTTTTCCAAACACCAAATGATAGTTTGGTCGGAGAAGTTGCCTCGGTGCTCACAAGTGTTATTTTCCCCTTGTTTCATTTTGGATTAAAAATGAAAAAGCGAGAAGAAAACCACCGATTTCTTTTCTCACAGAAGTTCCCAAATGTGAAAGTAATCCATTGGCACTCTGTTTACCGGCGTGCTGCTTATTAACATTTGATCCTACACATAGACCTACTGCAAAAGAGTAAACAAGTAGCAGCACTTTGTTGCTTACCTTTTCGACTTAAAACTGATTGACAATGTTCAGATATGGTAGAAGCTGATTAATAAAATTATTTGTTTAGAAGCTCCATTCTTTCGGGGGTTTAGAGAATGACAACCTGATCCGTTTGAATTTGGAAAGCAGAGGAAATTGACAAAAAAAGAAAAAAAAGTTGATGTACGAGGTAATTTGCTCAGCTTGACCCATCTTTAGTGTCAGTGTTCACTAACCTAAAATTTGTGACCAGTCTTTATTTATTATTGCCTTGTGGCTGCTCCAATGTTTAACTCGAAATTTGTGACCAATCTTTATTATTGCCTTGTGGCTGCTCAATGTTTAACTTGGAATTTGTGACCAATATTTGTTACCTCGTGGCTACTCAAAGTTTAACCTGGAGTTTGCGAGCAGTGTTTATTATATTGTGGCTATTCAATGTTTAACTTGGAATTCGTGTACTGCCTTGTGGCTGCTCAAATGTTGAACTTTGGAATATGTGGCCAATCTTTCTTGTCTTGTGGCTGCTCAATCTTGGAATTTGTTCCTCTTTGAGAAGCAATCACAGCTGCTGTAGGAGTGTCTTCGAGGCAGAGAACAATCAAGCTTCGGGTACCCCTGGTGTGAATTTTATTATTATTTTTTTCCTCTTCGATAGACTGCCATGTAGACTTACTAACTGAGCTTTTTCTTTTCCTTTTTTTTTTCTTTTTTGAATCACTGGCATTTTTCGGAATTACCTGTCGCAGTTCTGATTAATCAATAATGAATGATTTCACTATGTGGCAATGTGCTCGTCCTGCAGAACAAGTGCAAATTTGGCCAAGCATGATGAGATTTATTTACTTATTTATTTTTGTTAAACTTCTTCCTAACTATGGGTTCAAATATTGGTCCGACTGGTATGTATGTCTTGATTGGTATTTATGAGAAGGAACAATGATCACTACTAATCGTTTATTATTATTATTTACACTGATGTTGAGTTGCACAGGTTGTTGCTGTTCCATACTGCTGTTCCATACTCGTGACATGCAGGTCTAAAACCTTGTAACGAACAGATTTGATAAGAGAAGAATTTAAATTATGTTTTAGGGGATGATTGCAGAAACAGAACTTGCTACTGTTCTCTAGATTCAGCACATATAAGAATTTTTTGGAAAAATTACAAGTTAAATAGGCTTTGGCGAGCAGGAAAAAGAATAAAATTATGCATTTGTGGAAAATCAGGTACGTTTTGACCTTCATTTGAGGTATAAAATTAATTCCGTTTATGATGGCATAAACATAGTTGCATCATTAAATGGGATGAGTCAATTAAGGATTAGTGGTTTGAAGAAGACTTTGTTAAAAATATTTTAGAATTTGACTAGCCAAATTGCTCTCTACAGAGCTCAACCACGGTAAAAGATTTTGGTCGGTGTCTTCAATTCGCTTCAACCATCCACTCTAAATTAGACATTTCGTTTCATGTCTCATATCATATAAGCGCAAAAAATAATACTGTTTGAATTGAAAGAAAATCATAGTGAATCCTATATTTATGTTTAATTTCTGTGGTTAGAATTAAAATAAGAAACTGTCTCAAATACACATATTGTTTTCTAATATAGACGTGGAATGTGGATACATTATTCTTTTTGGGTGTACTCACAGTCACAGCTTCCTTTGTGACGAATGAAGCATTGTTTTTTATTTTAAAGATTATTGTTAATACCAAGACATTGCCGATCCCACTAGTTAAGTTAGAGCCTTTTATTATCTAAAATGTGATACACCAGGTTAATTTAATTCATTGGTTACGTACAACTTCTAGTCATGTCATCTTAAAAGCATCACCTCCTCGAGTTTATTACCGATCACTTTCCAAAGTATTCAATTAACACTGGAGTCGATGGTTTTTAAGCGACGATTTGCTCATCTCGAAGAGCACAGTGGCACAGGTGAAGCCATCGTTGTGTCGACTTGCAAACAATAACATTCTCAGTTGCTGTTAAATTAGCTCATCTTGCCTTGGCCATGGAAATTGATACGTATTAGGAAATCTCTCAACTACTTGATAGAGGAAATCCTTTCCACTAACCTATATAAATAGGGTTCATATTAATGAAACTCTGTTAATCATTCTCAACCCCTCTTAATCTATTATAGTATCAGAGCTCTCTTATTGCTTATAATTCTCCTTATTACCTTGCTGTCCAGCAACAATGATTTATCTCCTTGACAATAGCAAGTCTTCTCCCCTTCTCTATCGGCTACATTGAAATCTAACAGGTAGACCTGCATAGACATTAGAAACCCTCTATCGTGCTCTTCTTCTCCATTGCACTGATCTAAAGGAGACGGACTTCAATCGCTCATGTTCCCTATCGCTTATCTCCATGTTAACCTGTGAACACAGACTCACTGTGAGTACTTGTTAGCGAAGCACAGTGTCTAAGGAGCATTCCCAACCCAGTGCTGTGGCGAAGCTACTCCTCCATCGATCTCCCTACTGTGACACCTCTAGTGCAACGTTCATCGGTGCTGCTTTCTACACAAGTAGAAGAGCACGAGCGAAACGACTCTTCCCATCCCAGTGGGCCCACATTACATCCCACTCCAGCACCCCCTCCTCGTCATTATTTGATCTGCACAAGCGACTACCCCTCCTCACCGGTGAGAAGCTATTCCCTAACAGATCTACACCTTCTCCTCCAGTAGCTGCAATCCACTGGTCTTCTCCTTCAGCCCCCATCAGATCTTGCTGCTATCTTCGTGCCAATCCTCGACAGCGCATAATCAGTGTCATCGTTTCCTCCGCAGCAAGATCAGCTGCTTTCGTAGCCAAGCCTTCCTCTACAGCAACATCGACCTCCTTTGTTTCTTCTTCCCTCTACCGCAGCCATGCTTCTACTGCAACCGTCGCTGCTGATGGCTCCAGCTGCAACGGCCATTGCTTCCCCTGCATCCTCCTCTACTGCTGCTCGTTCCTTCTGCAACAACCGCCTAGCCCTCAATCCTTTGCTACACCGCTGCCATCGGCGCGTCCCACCTCTCTTCTCGATCGTGACCAGATCTGATCTATGGCCAACTGTTCCTTCCCCTCCCAATAGCGCCCTCCTGCTGCTGCCACAACCTCTTCTAGCTGGCTGCCTAACCGCTGCCTCTTTTTCCTCCCTACCGTTGCATTCTCTACTTCCTGCAGACTTCAGCCGCCCGTCGCTCCCAGCCATTGTCATCTCCCCGTTTGCCGTCGTAGCCACTCTCTACTAGCACCTGCTTTTTTCCAGTCACGTTGCTGTAATTTTATGCAGCAATCACAAAAAAAAGAAAAAGAAAAAAAGGGGTAACTAGAGAAAAAGAAGAAGACAAAGGGCATCACCCGCTGTCATCCGCTCGCCGATCCTTCTATCCACTACTGCTGCTCGGCAGCATCAACTCCTTCTTCCCCAATAGTCGGTCCCAACTCTATCAATTCTCTATTCCGCTGTCCAACGATAGCTTATGCTTCATCCTTTCTGTTGCGCATGCCCCGTGCTGGACCTCCTCTTCTTGTCATGCCTGAACCCTTCTTCTTAGCTAGGCTTACATGACCACCAAAGTCAACTATCGTCAAACTTTCACTGCAGTTGATAGCATATCGATCTCTTCTCTGCTAGGTTTACATAGCCGTTGAAGTCGACTACTATCAAACCTTCACGTGGTTGACAACATAGTGGTCTTCTTCCTTCAGGTCCATTAGCATCAATTCAAAATTTGCATCCTTCATAAGAGCTTGATCTTGCGGGGGCATGATAGTCCGATCTAATCAAATTTTTGAACTTAGCTCCAATAGAATTATTTGTTCTCATCCAGGCTACTATCGCCATTGAAGTCAATCATCATAAGATCTTCACCGCGGTTGACAACACAACGGCCTCCTTCTCAGCTAGTCTGACATCACCGTCAAAGTCAACTACCGTCAAATCTTCACCGCGATTGACAACACAATGGCTTCCTTCTCATCTAGGTTGACATCACCATCGAAGTCAACTGTCATCAGATCTTCATTGCGGTTGACAATATAGTGGCTTCCTTCCTTCAGATTCATTGTTATTAGTTCAAGATTGACGTCCTTAGTTCAAGATCGGTGTCCTTACAAGAGCTTGATCTTGTGGGGGCATGATAAAAGATAAGATTAAGTTAGGATTTAGATATGATTTTCCCAACTGAATAAGAAAATCATATAGGTTAGTTTAGAAAAATCTTCCTATCTTTACATATATAAATTGATGATGGATCGATGAATCAACTAGGCATTTCTTTACTTCTTCCTATTCCAACAGTTTTCACTGATCCCGATCATCATTGCGCTGCTGCTCTCTAGAAGGTGACCATCCTCGCCAAGCAGTCATAGCCCCTATTTCACTGGTTTGCTTGATAGTCTTCCTTAGTAGAAATCACAGCCATCTATGTTCGGTATAGAACTATTGTAGCTCTCTGATTTCTACTGCACTATAACTTTTCCTCTCTCACCTATTGCTGCTTTTGAGATCAACAGTGGAATGCTCCAATAGGCAATCACTGGCCTACCTCATTGACCTTGTCGAGGATCATTAGTACAGAATCTCCTTTCCTTATCCGAGCTGGCTACCCATCACCTATGCAGAACCACTCTATCAAATGCTATAACTCTAGTGCTCTAATATGCATCTAGAACTTCTGATAAAAGATAGAATTTAGATATGATTTAAATATGATTTTTTCAACTGGACGAGAAATCTTGTAGATCAATTGAGGAAAATCCTTCTTCCCACCTATATAAATGGGTGGTATCAGAGCCCCTCTTTGATATTTCAACATGGGCTTTACATTATCACTTCCTATTTCAACATGGTATCAGAGCCCCTCTCTCTTTAAGAGAGATTGTCTCTTTTTTTTTTCTTTCGCTGTTCAACGGCAACAAATTCTCATCGACATCTATACTTCTCCCTCGTCCTCTCCTCTCGATAAAGAGAAAGAAGTCTCTTTGGCCCCACACTACTACAGCCTCAACCACCCCAAACACCGACGTCCCTGCCTCCTCTACCGTTGCTATGTAGCCACATCGCCATCCCCTGTTGCAATCCCTTCTTTCCTCCTCAATTGTAGTTGTGGTCGCTGCTTCCTCGTCATACTTCCTTCGCTATTGCCTTCTTCTCCACCTACACTTGCTCCCCTGTCATCATTGCTCCCCTGTCATCATTGCTCCCCTGTCACTTGCCCGTGATGTCCCTTCTTCCCCATCGACTTGCTCCTCTCCTGTCGGTCCTATCGTCTTTGGTTTCCTCCTCCTCGCTTGGACCCACTGCTAGACCCCCCTCCTCCTCTAGGCAGCAACACCGACGCTTTCTTCCACGGCAGTCGGCTTCTCCTCCTTTTCCTTAGGCACCTGATCCCCCTAGTATTGCCACTGCTACCACCGTTATGGTGACCACTTCCCTCAACTGCTTGTGACCTTCAACGTCGCCAGTGTGTTCTTCCATAAGAGAAGCACCACTCCCACTCTCTATCGCCGACGTCGACTCCTGCACCCTCTCCTCCCACTCACAACCATCGAAACAGAGCAACTATTACTCTGTCTCTTTTGTTGCTGAGATCGGCTCATCAATCCTACTAAGGGCCATCGCCCATCATCTCCCCCCCTCTGCTTCGCTGCTAGTGCAACCGCAGTTGCTCCCTCATGTCATCGTGGACCAGCCCGACTCCTGGCTCCTGGCCGCGGTCCATCCTTGGCCACGACATTTATATTCTCCTGTAGGGTTCGTTGCTACTCTCCTTCTCCTGCGAGGTGCCCTTGCTGCATGCCCGAGTCTTGTACGCGACCGTATGTCCCTGTCCCGACGACTATGGCCTCTACATCCATGGCATCTTTTGGTTGTTGCATCCATCGAGACATCCTGATCTGGATCTCCAAGTCCGGCTCTTCCATACTTGCTTTCATTGTCCAATGACAACTTTTGCTCCATCCATTCTGCTGTGCCTACCCTGTGTCGGACATCCTCTTCCTGCCATGCCTGCACCCTCCTTCTCAGCCAGGTTTACATCACCACTAAAGTCAATCGTTGTCAGACTTTCACCGCGGTTGACGACACTGTGACCTCCTTCCTTTAGATTCATTGACATCGATTCAGGATTGGCATCCTTGATAGGAGCTTGATCTTGTAGGGGCATGATAGAAGATAGGATTTAAATATGATTTCCTCATATGAATAAGGAAATCTCATAGATCAGTTGAGGGAAATCCTCCTTCCCACTTGTATAAATGGATGATGAATCAACTTAATTGGGCTTTTTATTATCACTTCCTATTTCAACAGGTTCAACGGCTCATTTCTACACCGAGTGTAGAGTTGGCCCACTCGCTTGGTTGTAGAGCATCGTCCGGCTACCTCCCTCTGTCGACTATTGTCCTCCTCATGAGCGACAATATTCAACACTGAGACATCACTAATGCTGCCATTGCTATAGAAACATAAGTGTCTTCTCCTTTTCTTTCCCTTTGTCTCTTCTTAATTCATCCATCTCTATGTCAACAATGATCGTTGGGCTCAATATTGCACTAATACACTTCTCGACTATTGATCTCTTCCTCTGCTCTGTTAGGACCCTAGCTAAGTCAGATTCAACTATTCATAATTAATTCGGGTTGAGTCATGTTAGTCTATTCAGTTGAAGTCAATTATGAGTCAAATGAGCTCAATCGAGTCAGTTATGAGTTAGTTGAAGTTGATTTTTATCTTTAGTTAGGATGGAGTCAATTATTATTTTCAATTAAGAGTCCATCACTTATTTAAGACTTTAAGTTTAGTGGGACTCGAAGTCCAAGCCTAGAGGGATTATTGGCAGAGTCCTGTAAATAATATTGTAAACTCTTTTATGAATCAATGAATGAAGAAGTATGAGTTTTAGCTAATAGACAAATCCTTGGGAAGGTCGATCCCCGGATAGAGATCAAGGAGACAGATCCCCTCGAAGTGATATAGGAGCTCCAATCCCTTCGAAGTGATTGTTTATCCCTTCTTTTCTATCTTCATCAATGATAGAATTCTGCGGGGTTTCATTAATCGGTATCAGAGCATTGATAGAAACCCTTGGGGTTCTATTAATTGGTATCAGAGCATCGATAGAAACTTTTGGGGTTCTACCAATTGGTATTAGAGCAACGTTCTTACACACTTTCACTATCGTTCATCATCCACACTACCGCTGTTGTCGCTCACTTGCTGTTGTCATCTTCTCTTGCTACAGCCGCCTTCTTCATCCCTCGCTACTATAGACACCTTTCTGCAGCTATCATCAGCAATCATTAAAAAAAAAAAAAAAGAGACAGAAGGAAAAGAAATGACAATCGCACCTCATCCTACCCAAAGGACTATCGTCGACCACCTATCTTCCTCCCCTCTATAACAATCACACTGCCCTTCACCATTCTACTGCCTTCCTCTCCTCCCTTGTTTGTCACCAGCCAGCCCTCGGTAGTGCATAGCCAGCACTCACCCAACCCTTGTCGCTGCTGCCTTCTAGCCACAACCTTCTCTATGTAGCCATGTAGCTGCGTCACCTTTGCCCTTTCTTCCTCTCCTCCCCACCGCCTGCGGTTGTTACCAACTGTCGGCCCCATGCTGCTGCCTTCCCCATTTCCCCTACCACTATCGTTGTCTCCAACCCACTGTCGTTGCTTCCCCATTGCCTCCTCTGCTTCGCTCTGCACTTGCTCGCCTGATTGCTACCCCCTTCTTCTTCCCGCCGTGCGATTGAAGGTTGTAGCCCATCCTCCTCCCTTTATTTCCAGTACTTCCCAACCATTGTTGCCTTTCCCTACTGTCGTTGCTACCACTACCGTAGCTGCTTCCAGTCGTAGCACTTTGCCTCCGTATCGCCAACCACCATTGCCACCCACCGCTGCTTCCCGTTGCCTCCATTGCTGCCTCCTCTGCCTTCTTGCCTATCCCACTACACTCGCACCATCTCCCTTCCTCCCCTTGCTGCCCGCACCAAGCTGTGTCGTTGCTCCCTTGCTGTTGCTGCCTTCTACTCCCAGCCCTCTGCCACGGAGGTTCCCTCTTCGGACCCTCTTCCTCCCTTGCTGCTACTGCCATCCCATCTCCCCCTATGACCCATGCAAGCCGTCACCACCATTGCTGCCAGCCCTCACCGTTGCCTCACCCGCTTGCTGCTGTAATTGCTCCCAACCGTGCCATTACCCTTTGCAGCAGCCGCTGCCCCTGCTTGCCATCGCTGCTTTTTCTGTCCTCTACCATCGAGATCACCCTCTTCCACATCACCCTGCTGCTACCCTCTTCTTCCTTTGCAAGCCATATTGTCATGGTTGCTAATGTCATCTCCTGCAGCCACGTAGCCATCGACTGCCATTGTCCCTTTCCTTCCTTATCTCATTGCTTCTCACTGTGATTCCACAACCACTTTTGTCGCTGCCACCATCTTCCTTTCCAGTCATCCCTCGCTCTTATAGGTGCCCACTTCCTTTGCAGCCACACTAAATATGATGTTATTGATGCGAGGGCTATGGATAATGTACTAGATGTAAGGTTTAAAGCCTATAAGGCCTGCATAAAAGACAGATTGTAAGAACTCCTTTCTGAATTCAGAAGAAATCGATCTGAAAAGTATGATCATGGGTAAGACACAGGATACCCACGCAACAGGGAGGAGTTTTCCAAATAGGAAGATGGAGACCCAATCAACTAGGTCTCATGTTCTAAAAAGTCTTTTGATTTTTATAGGACTTCGAAGGAATCCATGGTGGAGATAGCTTCCACTCAACTCGAAGGTGATGCGATCTAGTGGTATGATTTGTATAAGACTTATCATGGAGCCCCTTTATGGGGATAGTTCAAGAGAGAGCTTCTGATTCGCTTCGGACTATTGGAGTATAAGAATATTAATGGACTGCTCGCTAAAATCTATCAGATTTCATAGTACTGGAGTACTAGAGTAGATTTGAGCACTTGTCGAACCAAACTCGATATTGGTCTGAAATACAATTGATGAGAAAATTTATTGAAAGACTTAATCCCAAGATTCGATGCAAAGTTAAAGCTTGCCCATCCTCGCACCATAATAGCAACCATATCATTCCAGTATGCATGAAGGAAAAATCAATAGGAACACTAACCGAAACAAAAGCTTCTATAGACAGGAAAATAAATAAAGGAGGACTTCAAAGTGATCAACATAGATGATCGCAAATAAGAGCAGCTTCTGACGATCGAGCCAACTAAAGGGAAATAAAAAATTAACAGTGTGGAGTCTGATCATGAAGGCTATGACAAACTTCTAATGATTGAACCAACTAAGGAGGAACAAAAAATTAATAATATGGAGTCTGATCACGAAGGCTGTGCCAAATTCAAAAACAAGATTGCCAATGGATGAATCTTAATTTATGATAACAAGTGCTCAAAGGTAAAATAACTACTTTTCAATTTCCTTTGGATGTCTTAAGAAGATTTCGAAGCAATGATCCTTAAAAGAAGATATGGTACTACCACTAGCCATCAGATGAAAAGAGTTCTTTAGAAGATTATAATGATAATTGCACGAGAAGGCCAAACCATTACTTACACCAAGTGGAGACTCTATTTTATCGATCAAAGAGTTACGATGCATAGTAAATATTGAAGTGCTCCTAAAAGTCGATACTACTTAGCCTTGAGGATAAGGCTGATTTGAAGTGGGTGGGTCTATTATGACCCTAACTAAGTCGGGTCCATCTATTTATAATTAATTTGAGTTGAGTCATGTTAGTCTGTTCAATTGGAGTCAGTTATAGGCCGAGTGAGCCCAATCGAGTCTGTTATGAGTTAGTTTTTATCTCCAGTTAGGATGGAGTCAGTTATTATTTTTAGTTAAGAGTCTATCACTTAGTTAAGAGTCTAAGTTTAGTGAGACTCTAAGTTAAAGCCTAGAGGGACTCTTGGCAAAGCCCTATAAATAATGATATAAATTCTTTTATGAATCATTTAATGAAGAAGTATGAGGTTTAGCTAATAAGTAAAACCCTAAGAGGGTCGATCCCCTATAGAGATCAAGGATGCAGATCTCCTCGAAGTGAGCTCAGAGGCTCGATCCCCTCGAAGTGATCTTTTATCCCCCCTTTTCTATCTTCATTCATGATAGAATTCTGCTGGGTTCTATCAATTGGTATCAAAGTATCGATATAAACCGTTAGGATTCTATCACCCTGTGCCCCTGTTTATCTTGCACCAACGAATTTCACAACCAATGGACGATATTGCACCTACACCATCTAGCTGCCTATAGTGATAGCAATCCACAGTAGACTTCAAGCCACCATTGTCGCCCATCGCTGACCACTGCCTCTCTGTCAACTGCCACAAGTGCTGCCTCCACATCGAACCACCTCTCCCCCTTCCTCCGCCAACCAAATCACAACCTTTAGTCAAAGGCAAAACCCTACGCTGTAACCCTTTGATTCCACGTCTGCAACAGTGCTCCCAACATTGTCTCTATAACCTTGATCTACTAGATCAGTCCACTTCCTCCTTTGGCAAAGCTCCATGGAGTTCCTCTCTTGATGCTCTTCTTATGGTGGAGTTCCTTCTTGAGTTTCTCCCCTCTAGTGGAGGAGTAGTTCCTCTCCTACCTATGGGGAACTCTACCTACCAAACGCTCTTTGCCACGAGCACCCACGCCACCTTTCTTCTCCATAATTGCCTTCATCTTCATTAGTGTTGCTTCCTTCATCGACCCAGTGTTGCCTTCCTTTTCGTAAGTGTTACCTCCATCCCAGATCTAAGATCTCTCGTTGTAAAAGCAGGAGAGCTTCTAGCATCTAACTTTCTAGTGAACCCAACATGAGGATGAGTTCCTCATTGCTCAGATCTTTTCATCGCAAGATATGTAGAACTGTAGTAGCTTTGTCTTGCTCAAATTCTTCGCCCTACACCATCAAATCATATAGCATAGCCCACAAAGGACAATCTTCGTAATCAACGATCTTCTACTATTAATCAGATCGATACATATTATCAGAATATCTTCATCTTCTACATCTGATGCTCCAATTATTGTTCCAGCAGGGAACAATAGTTCTACTTAATATACAGTACTTATCTCCATCAATTCTACGACTTTAATCCCCTTCAAATTATCTAAGAGTGACAACTGTGCAACTTGATGAGCATAATTCTCAAATCTCCTATTTGGATATAACATACTAGGCTATTATTGGGAAACCTAACGGGAGCATCACATGTGTAGCGGAAGAAAAAAAATAAAATAGGTTTTTCATGTATATCGAGTCATTATGCAAAGATTAGTGCATGAAAAACCCATAAAATTAAAAACTATAATATTCACACGATGGATCATTGTAGCGATACTCCTCCAATCGTAGACCAAAAGCTCGCAACTCTTGCGTAACAAGAGGACGTAGAATATGAGCGGGTGGCCAAAAGTGCAGCCTATCGATATTGTGCTGCCCTTGCCTCCTATTTATAGAGAGCCACATGGATCCTACCTTAGTGGGTGTTGGATCTCCATCCAACTACCCATTAATCTTGGATTATTATATCTCTATCCAATAATCTCAATTGACCTCTAACTCGGCCTTATACAAGGAACCCATCAATGTTGGGTCTTATCTAATGAGAATAGGGGCTAATTGGATAATTTATATTCAATCATCTACTTGTTAAAATATCCATCATATGTGTTTGACCCTTTAGGCCCAATATCAAGTTGGCTGGAAGTCCTTCATATTAGAACTACTTCTGACTTAGTGAATTGTTATCTCATAACAATTCACTCGACTCATCGACTATAGACATACTAGGCTACTACGCCATAATCCCTAGACGGTATAGGGGACCCTATCCATTGAACCTATCTATCCTCAGTTATTGTGTATATAGTATCTCTCATCCAACTAATATCCAAGAGACAATATATTGGGCATGGTACTATTAGGCATTATACGAAATCCATCCTAGTCTCGTTATAATCAAATTCTCCTGGAGAACTCATTCTCTCTTAATCTGAACAAACTTTACCGAGGATTTATTCAAGCGATAACACATAAGATATTTCTCTCGTGATACCGAGAGTGGATAATCCTTTATTGACACTCAATTACCTTTTTAAGGTTGGCTACCAATCCCGATAATTGGCTGTACTAGATTTGAAACTTTTTAGACCTGTAAGTCCGACATGAAAGAAATAAGTACTGAAATAAGACATCCTTAGTGTCTTAAGTCTGAGGACTAGACACACAACTACAAGTATATAATCGCTATCTGATGTTAGGTATCATTAACCACCTAGCATTTCGTAAGTGGATCAATCATTGAACTCATTCTCCATTGAGCACATGTATTGTACCCTTAGTGTCCCCACATAAGTGGCTATGAGACCAGCCGCCTCCATCATATGGACATTATAGTACACCAGTCTGTCTAGTTATCTCGATATCTCTCACGAGTAACCTCTAATCGGGATTATTTAGGATCTGTGTTTAAAGACGAACTGGTCTTATTATCGTGATATCATCATGATCCGATTCTAAATAATATAATGAAAGAACATACTAATAATAATAAGCCAATCATTTATATGTCTGATCCTCATCAGATCCTTGTGATGCTTAAAGATAATATAAGCCAGTGGCTTTGTTAGTGGATTTGTAATTTTATCTTTGGATGTAACTCTTTCCTTTGCTATAGACTACGATCTCTCTAATCAGTTGAAACCTCCTTAGAACACTTCTGATGAGACTTAGGTTCCCTTGCTAAAGCTATCGCCCAATTGCTATCGCTATATATAGGAATTGACACCTTGTTACTCGATACAACTCCCAAATATGTGATGAACTTATTCTTCCAAATCCCTTCATTTGCTACTTTTGCTACAATAATGTATTTTGCATATATAGTCAAGTAAGCAGTAGTATCTTGCTTAAAACTCTTCCAGCTTACTGCTCCTCCATTCAGGATGAAGACATATCCTAAGTTTGACTTACTATCATCCATATACCAGTAAAAAAATTCTTAGTCCTTCTCAAATACTTAAGGATACACTTTACAACTTTCTATATTCCAAACCTAGATCTGCTTTATACTTGTTTTTTCAACATTCGGAGCATGTGCTATATCAGGCCTGCTACATAGTATAGTATACATGATATACCTTATCGCTAAGACATAGAGTATCCTATCAATGTCTGTCCTTTTTTATGAGTCTTTGGGGACATATTCCTAAAAAGTGATATTCTATGTTTAATCGGTATGAGACATCTCTTAGAATTCTTCATGCCAAACCTTTTGATAATGTAGTCTATGTACCTGGATTAGGAAAAGCAAAGTATCATCTTAGATTTATCTCTATAGTTTTGAATCCCCAAAATGTAGGATGCTTCCCATAAGTCCTTCATGGTGAAGTTTCTAGATAGTCAGGCCTTAACCATGAAGAGTATTCCTACATCATTCCCAATAATTAGGATGTCATTTACATACAATACTAAGAAGGTGATACCGCTCCCACTTACCTTCCTATATACATAAGGCTCATCTTCGTTTTTAACGAAGTTATAAGATCTAATCACCTTATCAAATCTTATATTCCAACTTTGGGAAGCTTGCTTTATTTAAACTTAAGCAACCCTGCATACCTTATATAGACTATATCTAGATACGAATCCCTCTGGCTATAATATATACACCTCCTCCTTAAGGTTGCCATTGAGGAATACAGTTTTAATATCCATCTGTCAAATCTCATAATCATAGTGTGTTGTAATGGCCAAAAGAATTTTGATGGATTTTAGCATGGCTACAAGTGAGAATGACTCATCACAGTCAACTCCTTGCCTTTGACGATATCCTTTGACCACCAACCTTACCTTATAGCTATCTATGGCTAATTTTTATCTTCTCTGATCTTTTTTTTGAAGTTCCACTTGCAGCCGATGGGTATGATACCCTCAGGTGCATCAACAAGGTTCCAAACCTTGTTTGAGTACATGAAATACATCTCAAATTCATAGTTTTTTATCACTTCTGAGAGTTTATACTCATAATAGCCTCCTTATAGGTCTTTGTATCAAAATCTTGAGTGTCCTCTCTATTGATATATCTCACATATCTTTCACAAGGGTGATATACTCTGCTAGACCTGTGTAAAGTTGGAACTTATGGGCTATGTTCATGAACAGACTCGGACTCTGGAATGGTGCTTGAGCTAGGTTTTCTAACCTTGCTCAACTCTATCTCACTCCTATTGTTTCCACCAAGAATATGCTCCTTCTCAAGGAACATAGCTCTCTTGGTAACAAAGACCTTCTAGTTATCGAGATGTTAAAAATAATTCCCATAAGTTTTCTTAGGGTATCTCATGAACTTGTATTATTTTGTCATTGACTCCAACTTATCGGGGTTGTGTCTCCTAAATTATGAAGGTCAGCCCCAAATCTTAATAACCTTAAGATCAGACTTCTTCTCTTACTATATCTCATATGATGTAGATACTACAACCTAGATGGAACTCTATTCAGAAGGTAGGTTGTGATCTCCAGAGCGTATCCCCAAAAATGAGATGGGTAGGTCAATAAAACTCATTATAGACTTATACCATATCTAACAGTGTGCGATTCATCTTTTTGATATACCATTAAACTGAGGGGTATAAGGAGGTGTCCATCGAGATAGAATCTAATAGTCCATAAGGAAATGAGTGAACTCTATACTCAAGTACTCTTCTCCTTGATTTGATCGAAAAGTCTTAATACTCTTTCCAATCTGGTTCTCTATATTTTTATATTTCCTAAATTTCTTGAAGATCTCAGACTTCTACTTCATCAAGTACATGTATCTATACCGAAAGAAATCGTTAGTAAATGTAATGAAATAGGAGTAACCACCTATAGCCTGAGTCGACATGAGACCATATACATCATTATGTATTAGTTCTAAAAACTTGATAGTTCTCTCTCTAGTTTCACTAAAAGGAGAGTTTGTTAACTTTCCACGAAGGCAAGGTTGACAAATCGTATATGACTCAAAGTCGAATGGATCTAAGTATCCATCTTTTAGCAACTTCTGAATCATTCCTTCATGGATATGACCTAGCCTACAATGTCAGAGGTATGCCTCATTCATCTCATTTAATTTCCTCTTGGGCGTATTTACATTCATGATGTGTGAAGACATTTCTAACATATATAAGCCATTAAACAAGACTCCTCTTATGATGATCTCATCATCTAAAATTATTAAATAATTATTATTCTAAAAAAATAGTTTATATCCATTAACTGTCAAACAATAAATAAAAATAATATTTTCAATAATCGAGGGAACATAATAGCATGCATCAAATGTAATAGTAGCTCCACCAAGCAGATGTAGGGTGACCTCCCCAATGACAATTACAACAACTCTTGCTCTATTACCCATCTTGAGGTTTATCTTGCCTTTAGCCAATCTTTTAGGCCTTGCAAGAACCTACAACGAATTATAGATATGATAAGTGTTGGGAAACCCAATGGGAGCATCACATGCATAGAGGAAGAAAAAAAGTAAAATAGGTTTCCCAATGTATATCAAATCATTGTGCAAAAAATATTATGCGAAAAACTACAAAAACTAAAAACTCTGATACGTAAGAGATTGATTACCTAGGGTATATATCCCTGAAATTCCAGATCTAGATAGAGAGGATGAAGGAGGTCAAATATCCTCATCTCTAGTGGTATTCACACAATGGATCATTGTAGTGATGCTCCTCCAATCATTACCAAAATCTTGTAACTCTTGCGGAGAATATGAGGAAGGGAGGAAAATAAGAGGAGGTAGCTAAAGGTGCAGCTTATAAAAAATGTGCTATCCCTACCTCCTATTTATAGAGTGCCACCAAAAATCCCAAGGTTTCTACATTAGTGGGTATGAGATCTCTATCAAATTATCCACTAATCTTAGATTATTAGATCTCTATTTAATAATCTCAATTGACTTCTAATTGGGCCTTATGCAATGAGCCCATCAATATTGGGTCTCATCCAATGAGAACAGGGGCTTATTGGATAAATTACATCCAAGCTTCTATTCATTGAAACATCCATCATATGTGTGTGACCCTCTAGGCCCAATACTGAGCTAGCTATGAGTCATACATATTAGAACTCCTTCTATCTTAATAAATTATTATCTCATAATAATTCACTAAAGTAATCGACTATGGATGTACTAGGCCACTACGCCATAGTCTATAGATGTTATAGGGGATCTTATCCATTGGACCTATATGTCCTCAGTGATTATGTATCTATTGTTCCTCAGTTATCTAATATCCCAAAGATCGTATATTGGGCATTATATTATCAATCCTCATACAGAATCTGTCCAAGTCTCGCTCTAATCGAATTCTCCTGGAGAACTCATTCTCTCTCAATCCGAATGATGCTGGCTGAAGATTTGTCCAAGCAATAACACATGAGATATTCCTCTTATAATACCGAAAGTAGATAATCCTCTATTGACACAAAAGAACTCCTTCTAGTGTCCCTTCTTTCAGCGTGGACCAGTGAGACAGTTGGCATCAAGTATACCATATAGGGGTTTTGCAAGTAATATATTTCTAACAAACAAGATGTAGAATGATTTAATAATATATAGATCTTATAGAAAATTAATTAAGATACATACTTCTATCTTAATATACTCTCATTATTTTCTTAGTGAATCACGCGACACCCTTGACATGTAAAATGGAACTCCTCGGAAGACTTCTAATGGGGATCAGGATCCAATCAACGTCTTAGTGGAATCTCGAGGGACTCGACTAATTATACTAAGCCTAAAAAGGTAGGCAACTCTTGTAAATCATAACTCCTTATGATTCTCATGTTGCTTAGTCTCTAAACCACCATGGTCTCGAGGGACTTGACCAACTATGATGTTCAATTAAGTCATCACCATTGTTACTGGATGAGTGTGATTTGATGATATCTGCTCGAGGGATTTGACCAAATTTACCATGTCCTCAGGTCACTAGTGATATCTCTATATTATAGGCAAGATCTTGATCACGTAGATAGGTGAGCTCGAGGGACTCGACCAACTCAACCTATGTTATGATTCAATTTCTTCCTATAATTATGGAAAGCTACATGGTTCAATCTTACTACCTCACGCTCATCGACTTAATATTATCGTAGGAGTGGTTTTTGTTTTGTATCGGTCTCACATATACATATTTAATATATACCTATATCATATATATATATATATATATATATATATATATATATATATATATATATATATATATATATATATAGTAGGTGTATAATCACATATCACATATACATACCACATCGAATGATCATGAACCGTCACCTAATACTATTAGGCCCGAGCTAGTGGGTCCCCTCACAATAGGATCTATGTATGTATCATTGTATCTCTATGCCCTATAATTGTCCTTCTCTTTATCATCAGTCCCATTGGATCTTCGGCGTATCTCCATACGTCGTGATCGCTCGTCACGACATCATGGGTCCCACTAACAGCACGCTTCCACTGTGCCTCTTCGTGTAATTACAACATAAGCATAGATATGTAGGCCCGATAATACACGAGAAAAATGCTCATAGGCCTTAATAATAATAACAATCACATTTACATACATCATAACACATGGCTCATGATCATCCATCCACATAATACATCATATGTACACATTATCATGTAGGACTACTAGATAATTAATAATTAATTAAACTAATTAATTAATTATTTTTTAAGAAATCGATACATCCTATGAATTTTCATAATTATCAAGGGTATTTTTAAATTTTGGATAAAAGGATAGATCTTGAAATTTCTCAAATTTTAAGAGGTAGAAATCGGCATTGTACTTACAATCGCCGACTCCGCAGACGTCGTCGTCGCTGTAAGCGATTGTCCCTACAAGCGATCGCCCCTATGAGCGGTCGCCCTTGTAAGTGACCTTGGCTGTGGGTGGTCGATCCCTGTAAGGGGCTTGGCCATGGATGACCACACCTACAGGCAGCCAACCTAAAGGTGGCCTCCCCTTGCCCATAGGTAGATAGTCTACAGGCACAACCTTCATTGCCAATCGATGCAAGAATGCGTAGAATAGTCATACGCGATACAATCAGGTCAAGAGATGGTATAGCTCAGGATACAAAAATCTATTCGACGATGGTGGTACTATCAGAGCCCAATATCCCGGACTCTGTTCGATGGTGGTACCATCCGTACTAAGAAATCTCATGATGTTTGAATTTTTTGCTCTAATTTTTGAAGCTAATTTAGGTCTATAAATACCCTAGGTATTTTTTGCTTAGGATAGAAAAAAAGAAAGGTGAACAAAAATTTGTGAAAACTCTATTGTAATTCCTTGAGAGTTCACCTTCTCTTTTCTATTATAATTTTTATTTAAAGGAGGGTTGAAAAAAATTTATAAAGGTATCTCCTAAACTTGTGAAATAGAGAATAGAGCTGTAAGAGGATGGTTGATATTTACCCATTGAAAGAAGATCAATAGTAGAAGCCAGTGACCTCGACAGAGAAGGAATTAGAAGCGGACGTAGGTCTTATTTACCGAACCACTTTAAACTCGATATATTTTTACTTTTATGCTCTTTATTATTATTGCCTTCTAACTTAACTACTTTTAACTCTTTCCAAGTCAAAGCACACTTTCAATATCATTTTCATCGAACAAAATTTTTCAAATCAAGTTTTTTCATGAAACCACTAATTCATCCCCCCTCCCCAAACCACTACCCCCACCCTTTCAGTGCCAACTCGATCCTAACAGTTGGTATCAGAGTCACATTCACTCAATTGGATTAACACTCAAGTGAGTTTTATTAGTTTTTTTTTGGCATTAATGAGATTCACTCTATCACTTGTCCTCCTATGTTAAATGGGACATACTACACTTACCAGAAAATAAGAATGAGAATTTTTTTGATTTCTATGGATTTCGAGTTATTAAACATTATTGAAAATGACTATAAAAAATCTTCTAATCCAATGAATGATTGGAATAATTTTGAAAGGAAAATATTTTCTTTGAATGCTAAAGCTATGAATTCCTTATTTTGTGCCTTAGATAAAAATGAATTTAACCATGTTTCTATATGTGATTTTGTATATAATATATGACACACACTAGAGGTCACACACGAAGGTAAAAGTAGAGTAAAAGAGTCAAAATTGATCTCTTAGTTATGAACTGTTTAAAATGAAACCAAGTGAAACTATTGGTAATATGTACACCCGATTTATGGATGTCATCAATGGTTTGAAATCTCTTGGTAAAACTTATACTAACCTTGAACTTATAAATAAAATTTTAAGATTTTTACCTAAATACTAGGATCCAGAGATAACTACCATACAAGAGGCAAAGGATTTGAATAATTTTCCTTTCGAAGAACTTATAGGGTCATTGATGACCTACAAAATGACTTATACAGCTCATGACAAATAAGAGGAAAATCTTCCAAAGAATAAAAAGGATATTGCATTGAGAATAAAAGAAGACTCCTCAAGCGAAAGCTCAAGTGATGAGGACAATGACATTACACTTCTAATAAGAAGACTTAAGAAATTCATGAAAAGAAATAAAAATCATAAGAATAAAAATGAAGCAAAAAATCTTAGCTAGGACATTTTAGAAATGAGTACCCACAATTGAATAAAAAGTTGCTAACTCAAAAGAGGAAGAAGGTATTCAAGGCAACTTGGGATGATTCGAGCTCCTCAAAAGATGAAGAGCACAACAAAGATGAAGTGACAAACTGTGCACTAATAGCTCTTAATGATGAGGTATATGACTCACCCGAAGCTTCTTTTATTTTTGATGAATTACTTAATAAATATTTTTCATGAATTGTTTGATAAGTTTAAAAAGATTAGTAAAATTATAAATCATTTATAAGGATCATGCATTACTTATTAGTAAATTTGAAACTTTAAATGAAGCATCAATATCACATACTCCTTGCTCTAAATATGAAATGTTAGATGCAGAAAAAGAAAAAATATATTATTATAACAAACCTTATAAAAGTTAAAAATTAGAAATAGATCTTTAAACATGATTCTTGACAAACAAGTTAGTGTCTATAAAAAGGAATGAATCAGTTATGTAAGTAGTAATACTTAACCAAAGCCAACAAAATTTATAAGATGCTCCATACTACATATTTCTCACAAAGATAAATGTAACTTTTGTGAAAGATTTGGTCATTATTCCTATATAAATGTTCTTACAAAACTTATAGATCTTACAAATTACTTTGGTTTCCTAACGAAATAATCAATGACTTAATGCCAAAGATCAAAAGAGATAGATCCAATCATGAAGGAGACAAAGTTAAATGGGTATCTAAAGTACAACCTTTTCTTGTATAGGTATGTCCCTAAATAAAAGCTAGGAGCAAAAAATGATAACTTGATAGTAGATGTTTAAGGCATATGACTGGAGATCCATTACAAATTTTGCTCACTAGCTGAAACTGAGGGTTTGTCATCCTTAGAGATAAAAATAAAGGAAAAATTATTAGGAAAGGAAATATAGGTAAAAAATCTAACATTTTGATTGAAGATGTCTTACTAGTAGATAATTTAAAACACAATCTACTAAACATTAGTCAATGATGTGATAAGGGTTATATCATAAAATTTGAATCTAATGCTTGTGTTACTAGTAGATAATTTAAAACACAATCTACTAAACATTAGTCAATGATGTGATAAGGGTTATATCATAAAATTTGAATCTAATGCTTGTGTTACTAGTAGATGACTTAAAACATAATCTGAACTCACAACTATTGTGCAGAGGGGAGAGGAGAATAGGAGGTGGTGGCTAAAGCTACAGCCTATCAACCATGAGTCTCCCCTCATATTTATAGAGAGCCACCAAAAAACCCTAGGGCTTCTTCCTTAGTGGGTATTGGATCTCCATCCAATTATCTACTAACCTTATATTATTGGATCTCTATCCAATAATCTCCTTAGGCCTCTAATTGGGCCTTAATCAAGGAGCCCATCAGCATAGAGTCTCATCTAATGAGGATAGAGGCTAATTGGATCTACATCTAATCCTATATTTGTTAAAGCATCAACTATATGTATGTGACCCTCTAGGCTTGATACCGAGCTAGCCGTGAGTCAATCCCATCAGAACTCCTTATGATATAGTGAATTATTATCCTCATAATAATTTATTAAACTCATCGACTATGAACGTACTAGGCCATTACGCCATAGTCCCTTGACTGTATAGGGGGATCGAATCCATCAGACTTGTCTATCTATAATTATGTGTATATATAATCCCTCATTCAACTAATATCCCAGAGACCGTATATTGGACATGGGACTGTCAGGTTACATACGAAATTTGTCATAGTCTCGGTCTAATGAGATTCTTCTGGAGAACTCTTTCCTCTCAATCCGAATAACCCTGGCTATAGATTTATTTGAGTAAGCACATATGAGATATTCCTCTCATGATATCGAGAGTGAATGATCCTCTATTAACACTCAATTGCCTTCTCAAGGTTTGCTACCAATCCCGATAACCAACTGTACTAGATCTAGAACTATCTAAACTGTAAGTCTGGCGTCAAAGAAAGGAGTACTCATACAAGACATTCTTGGTGTCTCAAGTCTAAGGACCAGATACACAACTGGGACTAGGAATCACTGTTTGACATTATGTATCATTAACTATACAACATTCAATAAGCGGATCAATCAGTAAACTCATTTTTCAATAAGCACCTGTACTATATCCGTAATGTCTCCACACAAGTGGCTATGAGACTAGCTACCTCCATCGTATAGATGAGTATATAGTATACCGGTCTATCTGGTTATTTCGATGTCCTCTCGAGTAACCTATGACCGAGATTATTTAGGATCTGTATTTAAAGGTGAATCAATCTCATTATCGTGATCTCATCACGATCCAATTCCCATTACACAGAACCAAGGATATCACAGTATGTATGCTATAGATAATATAATGTGAGAATATGCCAATATTAATCATAAGTAAAAAGATCATATAGCGTGTCATATGTGCCATTACTCATGTGATTGGCTTGCAAGACACTTATAACCAGCAATCTCCCACTTGACCAAAAGCCAATCACCTATGTGTTTGATCTCCATCAGACTCCTGTGACGCTCAAATACAATATGAGCTAGCGGCTTCATCAGTGGATCTGCAATGTTATCTTTGGATGTAACTCTTTCCATTACTATATCTTTTTGGGTCATGATCACTCTAATCAGATAAAACCTCCTCAGAACAATTCTGATGAGACCTAGGTTCTCTTGTTAGAGTTATCGCCATGTGGCTATGGCAATATATGAGAATCGGCTCCATGGTGCATGGAACAACTCCCAAATCTCTGATAAAATTCTTCATCCATACCCCTTCCTTTGCTGCTTCTGCTACAACAATGTATTCTGCCTCTGTGATCGAGTCAACAGTAGTATCTTTCTTAGAACTCTTTCAGCTTACTGCTCCTCCATTTAGGTTAAAAATATACCTTAAATTTTACTTACTATCATTAATGTCAGACTGAAAACTCGAGTCCGTGTAGCTCTTAACCTGGAGGCTACCTCCTTCATAAACTAGCAAAAGATCCTTAGTCTTTCTCAAGTACTTAAGGATATACTTTACTACCTTCCAGTGTTCTAAACTTGGATCCGCCTGATACTTACTCGTGACACTCAAAGCATATGCTATATCAGGCCTGATACATAGCATCGCATACATGATAGACCCTATTGCTAAGGTATAAGGTATCTTATCTATGTCTACCCTTTCTTGAAGAGTCTTTGGGGACATACTCCTAGAAAGTGATATTCCATGTCTCATTGGTATGAGACCTCTATTGGAATTCTCCATGCCAAACCTTTTGACAATGGAGTTTATGTATCTGGACTGGGACAAGCTAAGCATCCTCTTAGATCTATCTCTATAGATCCGGATCTCCAAAATATAGGATGCTTCCCCTAAGTCTTTCATTGAGAAGTTTCTGGATAGCTAAGTCTTTACTGAGGAGAGCATTCTTACATCATTCGTAATGATTAGGATGTCATCTACATATAGCACCAAGAAGGTGATGGCACTCCCACTTACCTTCCTGTACACACAAGACTCATCTTCGTTCTTAACGAAGTCATAAGATCTGACCTTATCAAATCTTATGTTGCAACCTCGGGAAGCTTGCTTTAATCCATAAATAGATCTAAGCAACTTGCACACTTTATCTGGGCTCTCTTTAGATACGAATCCCTTTGGCTATATCATTTTCACCTCCTCCTCGAGGTGCCTTTGAGGAATGTCGTCTTGACATCCATCTGCCAGATCTCATAGTCATAGTATGCTGCAATGGCCAAAATAATTCTAATAGACTTAAACATGGCTACAAGTGAAAATGTTTCGTTATAGTTAATTCCTTATCTTTGACGATATCCTTTAGCTATCAGCCTTACTTTATAAGTCTCTATCTTTCCATCCACTCCAATCTTCTTCTTAAAGATCCATTTGCAACCGATAGGTACAATACCCTCAAGTGCATCCACAAGGTTCTAATCCTTGTTAGAATATATGGAATCCATCTCAGAATTCATAGCTTCTTGTCACTTCTCAGAGTCTATACTCATAATAACCACCTCGTAGGTCTGAGGATCAACATCCTGAGATTCATCTCTACTGATATGTCCCACATATATTTCAGGAGGGTGAGATATTCTACTAGACCTATGTAAAGTTGGAACTTGTGTGTTAGGTACTTGAACAGATTCGGGCTCTGGAATGGTGCTTGAGTAGGTTCTCCAACCTCGGTCAATTTTATCTTACTCCCACTGTTTCTACCAAGAATATGTTCCTTTTCAAGGAACACGACTCTCGTGGCAACAAAGACCTTTTGGTCCTCGGGGTGACAGAAATAATACCCATAAGTTTCCTTTGGGTATCTCATGAATGTGCACCATTATATCCTTGATTAGGGTTGTGTCTTTTAACGTGGGCAGGACAGCTCCAAGTCTTAATAATCTTAAGATCGAGCTTCTTTCCTTTCCAGATCTCATATGGCATAGACACTACCGACTTTTGATGGAACTCTGTTCAGAAGGTAAGCTGCGATTTCTAGGGCGTACCCCCAGAATGAGACGGGTAGGTCAGCGAAACTCATCATGGATCATATCATGTCTAGCAGCATGTGATTCCTCCTTTCTGATACACCATTGAGCTAAGGTGTATAAGGAGGTGTCCACTGGGATAAAGTCTCATTGTCCTTGAGGAAATGGGTGAACTCCATACTCAAGTACTCTCCTCCTCGATCTGATCGAAGAGTCTTAATACTCTTTCCAATTTGATTTTCTACCTCATTCTTATATTCCCTGAATTTCTCAAAGGCCTAAGATTTGTACTTCATTAAGTACATGTGTCCATACTTAGAGAAATCATCAGTAAATATAATGAAACCACCTATAGCTTGAGTTGACATGGGATCATATGCATCACTATGTATGAGTTCCAATAACTCGGTGACTCTCTTTTTAGTTCCACTAAAAGGAGAGTTGGTTATCTTCCCATGAAGGCAAGGTTCACAAGTTGCATATAACTTATAGTCAAATGGATTTAAGTATAAATCTTTCAGCAACTTTTGAATCCTTCCCTCATATATATGACCTAGCCTACAATGCCGTATGCATTATTCACCTCCTCTCTTTTTCTCTTAGACATATTTATATTCATGATATGTGGAGAAGTGTCTAACACATATAAGCTATTTATAAGGGTCCCTCTAGTGATGATCTCATCATCCATAATTATTGAATAACTATTGTTCTAAAAAACTAATTTATATCTACTAATTGTCAAACAAGAAATAGAAATAATATTTTTGATAATAGAGGAAACAAAATAGTATGTATCTAATGTAATAATAGCACCACTAGGCAGATGTAGGGTGACCTCTTCAACGACAACTATAGTAACTCTTGCTCCATTGCTCATCTTGAGGTTCATCTTGCCTCTAGCCAATCTCCTAGGTCTTGCTAGAACCTATAATGAAATGTAGATATAATAAACACTCTCAGTATCTAATACCCATGTGTTATTATGAAAATCTAATAAGTTGAGACTGATCATGAATATACCTGAAGCTTCTCCAAGCTTCTTTCTCACCTTCTATGTAAGGTAGTCCTTACAGTTCCTCTTCCAATGCCCATCTTGGCCATGGTGGAATCACTATCCTTTATCCTTTGTCAGGTCTCTCTTGGAACCTTTACCTTACCTGATCTTTCTTTGCTCTTGCCCTTCTCAAGGGTCTTACTAGCCTTCCTTTTTTTATTGGTCTCACTAATATAGAGAACTAGCTTCTCTTTCTTGATGGTGCTCCTAGCTTTTCTCAACATATTGAGGAGCTCTATCTTAATGTACTCCCACTATTTTCTTAACAAATCATGTGACACTCTCGACACGTGAGAGGAAAGTCTCCAGCAGACTCCTAGTGGGGATCGAGATCTAATTGGCATCTTAGTGCAATCTCAAGGGACTCGATCAATTACACTAAGCCCAAAAGGTAGACAACTCTTGCCAATCACAATTCCTTATAATTTCCTATAATGTTCAGTCTCTAAATTATCATGGTTTCGAGGGACTCGACCAACCATAATGTTTAGTTAAGTCATCACTATCGTTACAAGATGAGTCTGACTCGATGATATGCCCTCGAGTGACTTGACTAAGCATATCATGTCCTTAGGCCACCGGTGATATCTCTATATCATAGGCAAGATCTCGATCACGTAGATTGGTGATTCAATTTCTTTCTATAATAATGGAAGGCCACGTGGATCAATCTTATTGTCTCACACTTACCAACTTAGTATTATCGTAGGAGGCATTTGTGTTTCGTATCGATCTCCTAATATGTCATGTCACACATATACATATTTAATATATATCTACATTGTATGTAAATAAATAAATAAATAAATAAATAAATAATATATATACATATATCTAGTATGTGTATAACATATCACATATGCAAGCCACACCAGCTGATAATGAGCCGTCGCCTAATATGATTAAGCACGAGCCAATGGGCCTAATCACTCACAATAGGATCAATGTGTGTATCGACATATCTCCATGCCTTGTGATTATTGATCTCATTATCATCGATTCTATCAGATTATCGCATCATCATATGTCGTAATCTCCCACCACGACATCATAGGTCCTGTTATCACCTCCACGCTCCCACGACGCCTCTCCATGTAATTATAAATAATCACATATACACAGGCACGACAATAAATAAGAAAAACAGAGGCTCACAGGCCCTAATAATAATAATAATCATAATTATATATATCACAACACATGGCTCATGATCATCCATCCACATCATACATCATATGTAGGATTACTAAATATATATATAATAATTAATTAAATTATTTAATTAATTATTTTTTTAGAAATTAGGACATGCTCAGAATTTTTAGAATTATCAAGGGCATTTTCAAAATTCTGGATTAGAGGATAGTCCTCAAAATTTTTAGAATTATTGAGGGTATTTTAAAAATTCTATAAATAAGGACAATCTTCAAAATTTCCTAAATTTAGAGGGTTAAAATAGTCATTTTCTTAAGGAATGCCCTAACCCTTTGCCCCTCTCGTCCGCCTCCCTGTGGCGGGCCTGCCCACCAACCACCCTACCAGGCCGCCTACGGCCTCCGCTCCCATGGGCGGCATCTCAACGGGTGTCGCCCCTCTGCGGACTAGCTGCAGGGGGGCACTGCCCCTACTAACGGTAGGCGACAACCCTTACGGGCATCGCTTCTGCCCACAGGCATCACCTCTATGGGCTGTTGCCCTTGAGGGTTGCTGCCCCTTGCGGGCACAGCCGGCCTCCCTTGTTGGCTAGGCCATGGTTGGCCACCCCTGCGAGGGGCTTGGCCGTGGCCAGCCACCCTTGCAGAGGTCATGACCATGGCTGGCCACCCTTTTTTCTCACTGCCTTTGCTGTGAAAATATAGCAAGAATGCGTAGAATGATTCTACACGATTCAATCTCATCACATGCAGTTTAAAACCAATCTTTCGTATGAAAACCTTGACTCTGATACCACTGTTGGGGAACCTTAGTGGGAGCATCACATGCACAATGGAAATCAAAATAAAAATTAGTTTTTCATGCAGATCAAATTATCGTGCAAAAGATTGGGGTCACGAGAAAAACGCAAAAACTGAAAAATCACGATACGTGAGAGATTAATTATAACTATAGAGATCGTATATCCCTATACTCTAGATCCGGATGGAAGGATGAAGGAGGTCAAGCGTCCTCTTCCTTAACGGTATCCACACGATGGAACTCTGTAGTGACACTCCTCTCTAATATGAATTAGGAACTCTTACGCAGAGGGGGAGAGGAGAATAGGAGGTGGTGGCTAAGACTGCAGCCTATCAAACATGAGTCTCCCCTCCTATTTATAGAGAGCTACAAAAAAACCCTAGGGCTCCTTTCTTAGTGGGTATTGGATCTCCATCCAATTACCCACTAACATTTCATTATTGGATATCTATCCAATACTCTCCTTAGGCCTCTAATTGGGCCTTAATCAAGGAGCCCATCATCATAGGGTCTTATCTAATGAGAATAGTGGCTAATTGGATCTTCATCCAATTCTCTATTCACTGAAGCATCCATCATATGTGTGTGACCCTCTAGGCCTGATACCGAGCTGGCCGTGAGTTACTCCTATCAGAACTCTGTCTAATATAGTGAATTATTATCCTCATAATAATTCACTCGACTTATCGACTATGGACGTACTATGCCACTATGCCATAGTCCCCAGACGGTACAGGGGGATCGAATCCATCAGACTTGTCTGTTCACAGTTACCATGTATCTATAATCCCTCATCCAACTAATATCCTAGAGACTATATATTGGACATAGTATTATCAGGTCACATACGGAATCTGTCATAATCTTGCTCTAATTAAATTCTCTCGGAGAACTCTTTCTTTCTCAATCTAAATGACATTGGCTAGAGATTTATTTGAGCAAGCACATATGTGATATTTCTCTCATGATACCAAAAGAGAATGATCCTCTATTGACACTTAATTACCTTCCTAAGGTTGGCTACCAATCCCGATAACCAGTTGTACCAGATCTGGAATTGTCCAAACTTGTCAGTCTGGCATCAAATAAAGGAGTACTCATACAAGGCATCCTTGGTGTCTCAAGACTAAGGACCATATACATAATCAGGACTATGAAATCGCTGTCTAACATTAGGTATTATTAACCATACAATATTCTAAAAGTGGATCAATTAGTGAACTCATTCTCCAATGAGCATCTGTACTATATCCTTAGTGTCTCCACACAAGTAGCTATGAGACTAGTCACCTCCATCATATGGACGGGTATGTAATACACCGGTTTGTCTGGTTATCTCGATGTCTCTCTCGATTAAACTATGACCGGGATTATTTAGGATCTGTGTTTAAAAGTGAACCAATATTATTATCATGATCTCATAACGATCTGATTCCTATTGCATAGAACCAAGTAATGCTATAGATAATATAATGTGAGAATATACTAATATTAATCATAAGCAATAAGATCATACAGCATGTCACACGTGCCATCACTTATATAATTGACTTGCTGGGCACTTGTAACCATCAAGAGATTCTATAGCTTAGGGTATAGAAAGTATTTGAAAGTACTTTTCTAGGATTCCTAGGCGATGGTACCGCTAACGGTAGTACCATCTATTTTGGAAGGTGGTACCACTAGAGTCTAGAATCCTGAGCTCTGTTTGGCGATGGTACCATTGCTCAGGAATCCTAGAAAAGGAGAATATAGCTATAAGAGGATGGTTGATCTTCAACTATTGAAAGAAGATCAATAATGGAAGCTGGTGACCTCGACGGAGGAGGAATCAAAAGTGGATGCAGGTCATGTTAACCGAACCACTCTAAACTCGGTGTGCATTTACTTTTATACTCTTCATTATTATTGATTTATGATTTAACTATTTTTAACTCTTTATAAGTCACAACAAACTTTCAATATTGTTTTCATCGAACAAAATTTTTCAAACCAAGGTTTTTCACGAAAGCACAATTCACCCTCTCCCCTCTTAGTGCCAACTCATCCTAACATCAAGTCTAAGGACCATGTACACAACTGGAATTACAGAATTATTGTCTAACATTAGGTATTATTAACCATAAAGCATTTTGTAAGTGGATCAATCAGTGAACTTATTCTCCCATAAGCACCTGTACTGTACCCTTAGGTCCCCACACAAGTGGCTATGAGACCAACCACCTCATATGGACATGTATATATATATATATATATATCAGTCTGTCTGGTTATCTCGATATCCCTCTCAAGTAATCTATGACTGAGATTATTTAGGATCTATATTTAAAGGTAAATCAGTCTCATTATTGTGATCTCATCACGATTCGATTCCCATTGTACAAAACTAAGAAAATATAATGTGAGAATATGCCAATAATAATAATGCAAAAGACTATGCAGTGTGTCACACATGCCATCACTCATGTGATTGGCTTGCATAGCACTTATAACCAGCAGCTGTGTCGACGGCTCCCTCGATTGTCCACTAGCAAGAATCCACACATCAAGAGAACCCAGTCTCATGCCAAATTCTACCTACAAATTATGGTTACATCAAGATCGCCTTATCCTTTAAGTAATTCAAGCCTTAGTCACTAGATCCATCACCCCACTAATATATTCATGTGGTACTATCATATAAGCATAATCCAAGTTGCAAACCACACTAGCCATTTGCTCTCGTACTCACATGCTGAGTCTCTTATCTCGTTTGATGAAAACAAAACAAGAGAGAAGTCGTATTGCTAATTATCTATAGAATATAAAAGTTATTATCGATGACTTGACTTTAATATGTCACTCCCTAAGTGATGAAGAAGTCATATTTGATACTCACAATGGCCTCGAAGACTAATACAAGGAATTGGCATCAGTAATTCGAGCACGCTACTCATCGATATCATTCGAAGAACTCTATGACAAGTCTGACTTTGAGATATATTTGAAATGTGAGGATAGGATGCAATAAATGACCATCATAGCTCAAGTTATTCATAAATCCAAAAGGAAGAGCAATCAAAGCAACAAGAACTTTAATAGAGGACCTTTCAACCATGGCAGTAATTTTAACAACAATCAAGGTGACAAATTTAATAACCATCAGCAGCCTTGGCATCCCAATCACAATAATTAACGAGTCGTATGTCAGCTTTGTGATAAAGTTGGACACTCAACAAAAGTTTGTTGATCTCGACCCAAGTTTTATACTACACCTAACCGACCTCAAATATCATGACTACTTTGGTTACTTCTCCAAGCAAGTAGATTATGGAGGTTTCATACTACACCTAACCGACCTCAAATATCATGATTACTTTGGTTGCTTCTCCAAGCAAGTAAATTATGGACTCTAATGCTTCTCATCACATTACTTATGATCTACAGAACGTATCCATCTACAGGCAATGAAGACATTATCATTGGTGATGGTAATAGAATCCCCATTGCTTATACTAGTTTCACAACTCTTAATTCACACACCATTACTTTTATACTCAATGATGTTTTGTATACACCTAATATTAAAAGGAATATCATTTATGTTTCCCAATTTTATAAATAAAATAACACCTCTATTAAATTCTTTCCTGACTCCTTCCTTATAAAGGATTTGAGCATGAGGGCATCCTTAGTCTATGGCTAGAATAAAGATAATATCTACAAATGATAATCAGCTTCTATAGTCACCCAATCAACTGCTCTTCCTTTAATTGCTACTTCAAATAATGTGTGGTATCATCGTCTTGGTTATCCCTCATCCTGTATCCAACAACAACTACTTTATCGTTACTGTATCCCAACTTCCAACTCAAGTAGTACTATAACCTACTGGGATGTTTGTCTTAGTAATATAAATCATAGACTTTCGTTTAGAATATATTTTATATTATGCTCTAAACTATTTGAAATTATTTACACTGATGTCTGGGGCCTTGTCCTGACAACTTCTTTTGACTATTTCAAAATTTATGTCATTTTCATAAATTATTTTACTAAATATACATAGTTTTATCTCTCAAATATAAATTTGAAGTCTCCTCAATCTTTATCTAGTTCAAGAAGTTAGTCAAGACTTCTTTCAGTCCACAATTGAAACTATTTACTCTGATGACGAAGCTGAATATCAAGCCATAACATCCCATCTCTTAGCTTGTAGTATACAATACCTTAAGTCGCTCCCCAACACTCCTCAATCAGTTGGCTCTGTTGTACACAAATATCGACATATTGTTGAAACTAGTCTCATCCTTCTATATTAGGCTTCCATGCCACCAACCTTTTGGACAACAACATTTTAAACTACAATCTACCTCATTAATTGTTTGTTAACTCTAGTCTTACAATATCAGTTACCAATTGAAAAACTATTTGACAGACCCTCAAACCTTCTAAAGCTCAAAATATTTGATTGTCTATGTTATCTATAACTATGCCCCTATGCCTCACATAAGTTAACATCACGATCTAATCCTTGCATTTTCATAGGATGATCTCTTGAACATAATGTTTTCCGATGTTATGATCCCCAAATTCAAAAAGTCTTTATATCATTTTATGTCAATTTTGTGGAGTCTACCTTTCCTTCTAAAACCATGGTTCGGTAGTCATGTGGGCAACTTCAACAAATATACTTATTGGAATATACCTTAGGCCTCATAGAATGAGCCTCGCCCCACACCATCTAGTCCTTCCTATGAGGATATATACTTTATTATTCCTCTAGTTCAGTAGCTCCTCACTCCCTCCATTATTTCTCCACTTCTTCATAAGTTCACCCTATTGATGAAGTAATACTCTAAAAAATACAACTAATATCTTTGCCTTCTATTGGACCTAGTAACATTGAAATGCCTCTGGCTGATCAGCTATATGTTAGTGACTCTCCACCAATACTTATACCTCCAACACAACCTAATAATCCCATAGCACATGCATATCCCATGATAAAAAAGAGGTATTTCCAAATCGCGTTAAGTCTTTGACCTTTATGTTATCACAAACTATTTTCCAGAGCCCATTGAACCCATCATCATTACTCAAGCATATAAATCTCCATACCGGTGTAAAGTCATGTATGAATATTATAATGTCCTACTCCATAATTCTACATGAACCCTTGTACCTTTTTATTACACACAAAATATCATGCAAATAGATCTTTTGAATTAAATGAAACCTATATAGATTCGTTGCCAGAAATAAAGCACATCTAGTAGCTAAAGGGTTTCATCAACAACCTGATGTTGACTTCACAGAGACATTCGGTCCCATTGTTAAATCGATAACATTCTAACTTATCTTGAGATTGGCCAGCACTAAAAGCTCACAATTATAAAATAACAAAATGTTAACAATGCTTTCTTATAGAGGACTTTAATTGAAGATGTGTTTATACATTTATACAACAACATTTAGCTTCATCCATCCTTAGTACCCAAGATATATTTATAAATTATAAAAAGCTATTCATGGACTTCGTCAAGCTCCAAGAGCTTAGTACATTGAACTTGGCTTGTTTTTTATATCAATTGGCTTCATCAACTCTAAATATAACACATCGTTATTTTCACATTAATAATAGAGGTACAATATATATATTGGTGTATGTGGATGATATTATTATTATAGATAATAATCCTATAGAGATTTAAGGGATTCCTTAGTAGATCAATTCTCCATCAAAGATCTAGGAACCTTGAGCTATATTTTAGGAGTGGAAGTAACATACACCTCTTTAAGACCATTTCTATCTCAAATAAAGTATATTATTAAAGATGAACATGCAGAATGTCAAAGGGGTTATCACTCCACTCTCTATTACTGAATCACTTAGGTTATATGATGACACAACTACTACAGATCCTACACAATACTCATAAGTACTTGGCTCCTTACAATACCTATCTCTCACATGTCCAGATATCTAATTTGTAGTCAATAAATTATCTCAATTCATGCATCGACTACCCAATATCCATGGTCTATAGTAAAATGAGTCCTACGATATCTCAAAGGGACTTCCAGTTATGGAGTCTTTCTTCATAAACACTCACCACTTTATCTTTATGCCTTTATCAATGCTAATTAGGCAAGAAATATTGATGATAAATATCTACATTAAGTTATATTTATCTTTCTTGGAGCAAATCCAATCAATTGAAGTTTAAAGAAGTAGAAGACAATCGCAAGGTTTATAACTAAAGCTGAATACTAAGTCCTTGCCACCGCTGCTACAAAATTCAATTAGGCCACGGATCTGTTAAAGTAACTTGACATCAATTCCACTATAACTTTATTAATATATCGTGATAATATCGGAGCCATCTATCTATATGCCAATCCAATGTTCCACTCGTGTATAAAATATATTGTCATCAATTTTCACTTTATTCAAGATAAAGTTGTTATATATCAATTATGTGTTTCTCACGTACATATGGTCGTTAAACTAGTAGACTCCCTCATAAAATTGCTTGTCGAGAAAATATTTTTATTATATTGGTCTAATATCGACATCCTTGACAAGTGTTCAATTTTGTAGGGGCATGATAGAATATAATATTTCTACAACTGTCTGAAAAAATCTCTCCCAATTACTTAATCTTGATAAAGAAAATCCTTCCCTCTAATTTGTATAAATAGGGTTCATGTTAATGAAATTCTATCAGTCTTTCTCATCACTATTTAATCTATTAAAAATATTATACCCAGATTTGATTTGAAACTTATTTTCATACAAATTATATTGTCATTTTCCTTGAATAGGAATGAAATTGTTGACCACAATAATGATTTTGAGAAGAGGACTGTAGAATTTGTTGCTAGAACTACCCTTTAAAGCCCTCCAAGGCCACGACAAATAGTGTCAGACCATGCATTAGCAGTGAAAGATTATTTAAACAAGCCAAATAGGAGCACACAGTAGGTTGCTGAAGAGTGCTAGCATTGTGATAGAACCTCAAAGGATTCTAATGCTATATTGATCTCTGTAGGGGATTGACCCTCCTTGGAACTATATAGGGGTTCCTCCCTCATAGTATTCAGCCACAAGGCTAAATAGAAAATAGATCTATTGCTTGAGAAAAGTGGTGGGCAACTACATATCTTTACAGGACCCCAAAACCCTAACCCTTAAAGGACTCCTACTTCTAGTAAGACTCATCATCCTAACCCTTGTTGACTCCCATAAACAAGGTGGGTGACGTCTAGTTAGGATTTTATACATACTTCAGGGTTTTATTACATCACGACTTGGTTGACTAGGACCCAACCCTGCTAGGGTCCTATCAGACTTGCCCTCTTCAGATCAGCCTTATCCTCAAGGTTGAGGCTCTATGAACTCTGGAAACTTAGTCTTCAATATTCATAGGATTTCCATGTGGCTCTTCGGTAGGTAAATTAGTTTATTGCACTAGCACTTCAATAGAGGGGCGTTGGCGACGCATCACGATCCTACGGTCTAGTAGTGCCTTTGGCTAGACTTGGATATCTCCATCAACAGTAGTGTTTAGCAGGTGGCTTTGGGCTGATTCATTCTCTTCGAGTTTGAGTTTTATGCTATACATATGGAAGACAGGGTGGATTGGAATCTGCAAATAGGTCTAGTATGTACACCACAGCTCCAATGCGCTCCATAATATGATAAGGTCCATAAAAGTGGGGAGATAGCTTCATGGATACCCGTGTGTTGATTGACGTCTTCTTATAGGGCTGGAGTCGAAGGAAGACCCAATCTCTAAAATGGAACTCCCTTTTGCTCCTATACATGTCAGCCCTTTACTTCATCCTTAGGCGATTGAGTGGTTGTCCATAAGTAATTGTAAGATTTTGTCCCTATCAATCAGCTATCAGTCTACCTGATCTACTTTAGATGTGCTACTTACATATTTAGGAATTACAGGGGGCGGCTGGCCATACACAAGTTCAAAATAAGTACATTTTCTCAAAAAATAATAAGTCATGTTATACTACCACTCGGCCCAGGGAAGCCACTTTGTTCATCTCTTGGTTGGTCACTAGTGAAGCATCTGAGATAAGTCTCCAAACACCTGTCTACCACTTGAGTCTAGTCGTCGGTCTATGGATAATATGCTAAGCTCATCTTTAATTTTGTGCCCTACAATTGAAAGAGTTCTACCTAGAATTTTTCAGTGAAGACCTTGTCACGATCACTTACCATAGATTTAGGCATCCCATGTAATTTAACAATGTTATCCATAAAGATTCGAGCAATATTGGCAATAGTACAAGGATTTCAGACAGCGTAAAAGTGGACGTATTTGGTGAGACAATTGACCCCAACAAGGATAGTCACCTTTCCCTTAGGATGGGGGCAGTCCTTCAATAAAGTCAATAGATATATCAGTCTACACTGAGTCTGGATTAGGTAGCGACTACAATTTCCTAAGGCTCACTACTATTTTGCCTTTGTGTTGTTGACATGTGTCTCACCACACTACAAATTCAACAATGGTGTTCTTCATTCCCTTCCAATAAAAATTTTGTCGAATCCTTTTATAGGTCTGAAAGAATCTAGAGTGTCTAGCCACTGGTGAAGAGTGCACCTCTTGTAGAATGGTGTTTAGGTTGGGAGACTTAGGCACCAACATTATATGATCCTTATATCGTAGGTCTTTCAAATCCCAACTGTAGTGTGCTACGGAGCCCGGTACTTCCTTCAATTTCTTAATAATCTCTTGGATCTCTAGATCGTTTTGCCACTCTTTTCTTATGTCTTTAAGGAGGTCATTGATTGGAAGAAAGATGACTAAAATTTTAGCATGGTCAAGGAGGGAGAACGTATCTACAACCACATTTTTCTTCCTCCTTTTATAAGTAATTTTATAGTCATATCCAAGGATTTTTGTTACCCATTTTTGCTATTCAGGAGATGAAATATTTTTCTCTAGGAAATACTTGAGGCTCTTGTGGTCAGTTTTTTTTCTAAAAGCATCGGACGATCAAATAGAGTCTCAATTTTATCACCACATGCACAATTGCCAGCATCTCTTTATTATAGATCGATAGCTTCAAGTGTGAAGGAGATAGAGCCTTGCTGGTGTAGGTGAGGGGTCGGCCATCTTGCATGAATATGGTGCCAATTCCCGCTCCCGATGTATCTGCTTCAATTATGAATACTTTGTCAAAATTAGGTAGCACAAGCATGAGTGTAGATGCCATAGCAGCCTTGAGGGCATCAAAGGCTACAATTGTTTCATCCAAGCACTAGAAGGCTTCCTTCTTTAGTAGAGATGTGAGGGGGATACTGATCTTTCCATAATCTTTAACAAACTTACAGTAGTAGCCAATTAGCTTGAGAAATCCCCGTTGCACATCAATGTTTTTGGGCATCGGCCAGCTTTACATTGCCTCGATCTTTGAAGGGTCTACTGCACTCCTTCCTTTGAGATAATGTGCCTGAGGTAGTCCACCTTGCTTTGCAAAAAGCTGCACTTCGACTGTCTGACAAAAAGAGTATGTTCTCGGAGAATCAACAAAACAAGTTATAAGTGAGAGAGGTGACTTTCAAGCGAAGGGCTATAAATAAGAATGTCATCGAAGAAGACCAGCACAAACTTATGAAGGTAAACCCAAAAAATATCATTCATCAAGCTCTAAAAAGTGGAGGGAGCGTTGGTGAGACGAAGGGCATTACTAGAGATTCATAGTGGTTGTTATGTGTCTGGAATGCAGTCTTCGGTATGCCCTCTTTATGCACCCAAATTTGATGGTACCCGGACAGCAGATCTAGTTTTGTAAAGATTTGTGCACTCCCTTAACTCATCAAGCAATTTGTTCACCACCAAAATAGGATACTTGTCTTTAATAGTAATGTTGTTAAGGGCTCTGTAGTCTACGCACATCTGCCATGTTTCATATTTCTTTCCTACGAGGAGCACCAATGAAGAGTAAGGGCTAACACTAGGCCGAATGATCCCTGTCTGTAGCATCTCTTAGACAATCTTCTTAATCTCGGCCTTCTGAAGGTGAGGATATCGATATGACCGAACATTTGCTGGTGGTTTCCCCGATAAGATCAATATATGGTGGTCGTGTAGCCAGGTAGGTGGTAGACTTTTTGATTCAGCGAAGGCGTCTAAAAATTCAATTGTATTAGGAAGCTTATATGTGATTTGAAGTTGTATTAGGAAGCTGATGTGTGATTTAAGTAGTACCCTCTCCATGCATTGCGTAGAAACTATCGCGCTTCCACATTTTCCTCGTAGGATCACCTGTTTCCCTTGGTTGAAAAGTTTCATGATTAGTTTGGAAAAATTTTAGGAAACATCACCTACCATGGATAGCCATTCGATGTCGAGCATTGCTTCATAATCATCAAGTGGTAGGAGGAAGAAGTCAGTAGTGATCTCTTGGCCCTACGAAACTAGTTTCACCTATGGGCACTTTCAGTTATAATTAAGGATTCATTCATCTGCAACTTTTACATTGAACCTGCAATATTCAATCCGGAGCGTTAATTAGGAAGCTACCTTTCTCTCTATGAAGTTATTAGTGCTCCCTGTGTCGATGAGAATGGTGACGAGCTGAGGCTTGATGAACCCATTAATCTTCATAGTCTATAGGTTCGCGTAGCCGGCTAAAGCATGTACTATGTGTTGTGAAACCTCAGCGGGTACATCACATACGCAGTGGAAATCAAAACAAAAACTGATTTTTCATGCAGATCAAATCGTCGTGCAAAAGATTGGGTCACAAGAAAACTGCAAAAATCAAAAATCCATGATGCGTGAGAGATTGATTTTACCTAGGGATATCATATATCCCTATATTTCCAAATCTGGATGGAGAGGATGAAGGAGATCGAGCGTCCTCCTCTCTAGCGGTATCCACATGATGGATCTCTGCAGTGAAACTCCTCCAATATGATCTCACAACTCTTACACAGAGGGAGGGAGGAGAATAGGAGGGGGAGGCCAAAGCTGTAGCCCATCAACCATGAGTCTCCCCTCCTATTTATAGAGAGCCACCAAAAACCCTAGGGCTCCTGCCTTAGTAGGTATTGGATCTCCATCCAATTACCCACTAATTTTACATTATTGGATCTCTATCCAATAATCTCCTTAGGCCTCTAATTGGGTCTTAATCAAGGAGTCCATCAGCATAGGGTCTCATCTAATGAGAATATGGGCTAATTAGATCTCCATCCAATCCTCTATTCACTGAAGCATCCACCATATATGTGTGATCCTCTAGGCCCGATACCGAACTGGCAGTGAGTCACTCTCATCAGAACTCCTTCTGATATAGTGAATTATTATCTCTATAATAATTCACTCGACTCATCGGCTATGGACATACTAGGCCACTACGCTATAGTCCCCAGATGGTACAGGGGGATCAAATCCATTAGACCTGTCTGTCCATAGTTACTGTGTATTTGTAATCCCTCATCCAACTAATATCCTAGAGACAATATATTAGACATGGTATTATTAGGTCACATATGGAATCTGTCATAGTCTCGCTCTAATCGGATTCTCTTGAAGAACTCTTTCTCTCTCAATCTAAATGACCCTGGCTAGGGATTTATCTAAGCAAGCACATATGAGATATTTCTCTCGTGATACTGAGAGTGGATAATCCTCTATTGACACTCAATTGCCTTCGTAAGGTTGGCCACCAATCCCGATAACTAATTGTACCAGATCTGAAACGTTCCGAACTTGTAAGTCTGGCGTCAAAGAAAGGAGTACTCATATAAGGCATCCTTGGTGTCTCAAGTCTAAGGACTAGATACACATCTGTGACTATAGAATCGCTGTCTGACATTAGGTACTATTAACCATACAACATTCCTTAAGCGGATCAATTAGTGAACTCATTCTCTAATGAGCATCTGTACTATATTCTTAGTGTCTCCACACAAGTAGCTATGAGATTAACCGCCTCCATCATATGGATGGGCATATAGTACACTAGTCTGTTCGGTTATCTCGATGTCCCTCTCGAGTAACCTATGACCAGGATTATTTATGATTTATGTTTAAAGGTGAATCGATCACGATCCGATTCCTATTGTATAGAACCAAGGACATCATTATATATATATATATATATATATATATATATATATATATATATATATATATATATATGCAACATATAATATAATGTGAGAATATATCAATATTAATTATAAGCAAAAAAGTTCACATAGTGTGTCACACGTGCTATCACTCACATGATTGGCTTGTAGGGCACCTGTAACCAGCAATCTCCCACTTGACCTAAAGCCAATCATCTATGTGTCTGATCCCTATCAGACCCCTGTGACGCTTAAATACAATATGAGCCAGTGGCTTCATCAGTGGATCTACAATATTATCTTCAGATGGAACTCTTTCCAATGCTATATCTTTATAGGTCATGATCGCTCTAATCAGATGGAACCTCTTCAGAATAATTCTGGTGAGACTTGGGTTCCCTTGCTAGAGTTATCACCCTGTCGCTATCACAATATATGGGAGTCAGCTCCATGTTGCTTGTTATGACTCCCAAATCTTTGATAAACTTCTTTAACCACACCCCTTCCTTTGCTGCTTCTACTGCAGCAATATATTCCGCCTTTGGGATCGAGTCAGCAATAGTATCTTGCTTGGAATTCTTCCAGCTTACTACTCCTTCATTCAGGGTGGAAACATACCCTTAATTTGACTTGCTATCATCAATACCAGACTGAAAACTCAAGTCTGTGTAGCCCTCAACCTGGAGGCTACCTCCTCCATATACTAGTAAAAGATCCTTAGTCCTTCTCAAGTACTTAAGGATACACTTTAGTGCCTTTCACTGTTTTAAACCGGGATCTGCTTGATACCTGCTTGTGACACTCAGAGTATATACTATATCAGGCCTGGTACATAGCATCGCATACATGATATATCCTATCACTGAGGTGTAAGGTATCTTATCTATGTCTGCCCTTTCTTTAGGAGTCTTTGGGGACATACTCCTAGAAAGTGATAGTCTTTAGGGACATACTCCTAGAAAGTGATAGTCTTTAGGGACATACATGATATATTCTATCGTTGAGGTATAAGGTATCTTATCCATATCTGCCCTTTCTTCAGGAGTCTTTGGGGACATACTCCTAGAAAGTGATATTCTATGTTGCATTAGGGACATTTTCGTAGAAAGTGATATTCTACCGTAACATATTCAGCTTCAGTTATAGATAAAGCAATAGTGTTTTGCTTCTTGGAAGACCAAGAGATTAATGTATGACCTACAAGTTGATAGATTTCAGAGGTACTTTTTCTATCTATCCTACATCCTCCAAAGTCGACATCAGCATAAGCAACTAAATCAAAATTTTCAGATTTCAGATATCATAATCCTAGATTTAGAGTACCTTTCAAGTATCTATTTTTTTCTTAATTTCTTTGTAATGAGATTATTTAGGATTAGACTTAAATCTTATACATAAGGCAACACTAAACATAATAATTGATTTAGTTGCAATTAGATATAATAAACTACATATTATTACTCTCATGTTTTTTGATCAATGCTTTCACCTTTATTATCTAAATCCAATTTTTAGAGGTGCTCATACGTATGTATATTTATAGCTTTAGCACTATCCATTTTAAATTATTTTAACAAATCTAAAGTATACTTAGTTTGACTTATGAAAATACCATCATCTAATTATTTAATTTGTAGTCATAGGAAAAAGATTAATTCATCCGTTAAACTCATTTCAAATTCTTGGCTCATATTTTTGGTGAAAAATTCGCGTAAGGATTCATTAGTAGAACAAAAAATAATGTCATCAACATAAATTTGAATAATGAGAAAATTATTTTTAAAATACTTAATAAACAATGTGGTGTCGACTTTGCCTTTTAAAAAAATATTTTGAATAAGAAAAGAGCTAAGTATATCATACCAAGCCCTAGGGGCTTACTTCAATCCATGAAGAGCCTTAGATAATTTGAAAACATGATTTGAAAAAAGATCGTTTTCAAATTCAAGTGGTTGTTCAAGATAAACTTCTTCAAAAATGAACCCATTAATAAAAGCACTTAGAACATCCATTTAAAATAATTTAAAATTTTTACAAGAAGCATAGGTACGAAGCATCCTTATAGCTTCAAGTCGAGCCACAGGAGCGAAGGTTTCTTCATAATTAATACATTCTTTTTAGTTGAAACCTTGGGCCACTAATCTAGCCTTGTTTCAAACCATGATACCAAGTTCATCTTCCTTGTTTCTAAAGACCTACTTAGTACCAATTACTAAATGGTCACTAAGTTTGGGAATAAGCTTCCACACATCATTTTTCTCAAATTAGTTCAACTCATCATGCGTTGTAATAACCCAAGAATAATCTTTTAGTGCTTTCTCAATACATTTTGATTCAATTTGAGATAAAAATATAGTGTTAGCGTAAGAATTTTTAAATGATGAACGAGTTTGAACACCTTTTGATGTATCTTCTATTATTAGCTCCTTAGGATGAGCATCTACTTACTTCCATTCCTTGGGTAAGGATTCATTAGAAGTAGATGCATTCAAGTTGTTTTGGAAAGGAGACTTATCATTCAAATTTAAAGTATCAAAATTAAAATCATCATCAAAATCAATTTTCTTTAATTTTGGAACCTCATTAAAAATAATATGGATGGATTTCTCAGTTACTCGAGTTATTTTATTAAAGACATGATAAGCTTTTGAAATTAAGAAATAACTAAGAAGTATGTCTTCATCGGATTTTGCATTGAACTTTCCTAAGACATATTTTTCATTCAAAATAAAACATTTACAACTAAATATTTTAAAATATGAAATATTGGGTTTTTACTATTCCATAATTCATAAGGAGTTTTAGAGAGTAATGGCCTTACAAAAATCCTATTCATGACATAGCATGTCGTGTTAACAGCTTCGGTCTAAAAATATTTGGATAGGCTATATTCGTTTAACATGGTTCTAGCCATTTCTTGTAAGATCCTATTTTTTCTTTCCACTACTCCATTTTGTTAAGGATTTCTAGGAGTAGAGAAATTATGATTATACCTATTTGACTCACAAAAATTTTGAAAATCATGATTTTGAAACTCACCACCATGATCACTACGTATAGATAAAATCATAAAACCCTTTTTATTTTAAACAAGTTTACAAAATCTTGAAAAATATTTAAAAGAATCACTTTTATGTGTCAAGAAATAGGGCTTCCTTAATACATTTTGGTTTAATTTGAGATAAAAACATAGCGTTAGCGTAAAAATTTTTAAATGATGAAAGAGTTTGAACACCTTTTGATATATCTTCTATTATTAGCTCCTTAGGATGAGCATCTATATACTTCTATTCCTTGGTAAGGATTCATTGGAAGTAAATACATCCAAGTTGTTTTGGAAATGAGACTTATCATTCAAATTTAAAGTACCAAAATCAAAATCATCATCAAAATCAATTTTCTTCAATTCAAAAACCTCATTAAAAACGATTTGGATGGATTACTCAATTACTAGAGTTCTTTTATTAAAGACTTGATAATCTTTTAAAATTGAGAAATAACTAAAGAAATATACCTTCATCAGATTTTTCATTCAAAATAAAATATCTTGATAAACTTTCCCAAGATATCTTTTTCATTCAAAATAAAATATTTACAACCAAACACTTTGAAATATAAAATATTAAGTTTTTTTATTAATCCATAATTTATAAGGAGTTTTGAAAAGTAATAGTCTTACGAGAACCCTATTCATGATATAGTATGTCATGTTAATAGCTTTTCTAAAAATATTTGGGTAGACTATATTCATTTAATATAGTTCTAGCAATTTCTTGTAAGCTCCTATTTTTTTTTCTAGTACTCCATTTTGTTGTGGATTTTTAGGAGTAGAAAAATTATGATTATACCCATTTGACTCATAAAAAGTTTAAAAATCATAATTTTGAAACTCACCACCATGATCACTACATATAGATAAAATCATAAAACCTTTTCCGTTATGAACAAGTTTGTAAAATTTTGAAAAATATTTAAAATAATTACTTTTATGTGCTAACAAGTAAGTCCAAGTGTATCTACTATAATCATCTATAATAACAAAAAATGTATTTACTACCTTCTAAGCTTGTAGTATCAATTGATCTCATATCGATCAATTGTAGTGTTCTAGAGGTGCTTATTTGATTTTTTTGACTTAAAACTACTTTTTACTTGCTTTCCTATTTGGCAAGCATCACAAACTTTGTCTTTAACAAACTTAATGCTAGGTAATCCTCATACTAAATTTTTAGTTGAGATTTAATTTAGTAGTTCCATACTAGCATGAACTAGTCTCCTATGCCAAATCCAAACATTCATTCAAAGCTGAAAAGTATATTTTATCAAAAAAAATTTTAATATCAATAGTATACATATTTTTATTTGTTAAAGCAATCATAGATTTATTTTTGTGTTGTATTTCAATTATACAAGCATTAGATTCAAATTTAATAATGTATCTTTTATCACATAAATGAATAATGCTTAGTAGATTATGTTTTAAATCATCAACTAATAACATATCTTCAATCAAAAGGTTTGATTTGTTACTAATGGTTCCTTTCCCGATGATTTATCCGTTCTTGTTGTCTTTGAAGGTGACAACTCCTTTATTTAGGCTAGTGAACTTAGAAAAATAAGTTGGATCTTCGATCATATGCCTTAAGCATCTACTGTTAAGGTACCATATTATGCTCCTAGCCTTTGTTTGGAGACAAACCTGTAAGAGAGATTGGTTTAATTTAGGTACCCATTTGATTTTGTGTCCCTCATGAAAAGCTCTACCTAATTTAACTAAGGGCATTATGTTGTTTATAATTCCTTTAGGAACCCAAATCAAATTATGTGGACTATACTTTCTAAATGAACACCAGTAGGCAAAATATCTTAATCTGCCATAAAAATTATATTTAAGTTTAGGTGAAGAGTTTCATTTAGGTCCTCTAGTGAAGATAGTTGGCTTTTATTAAGTATTGCCCATAAATCCAATACCTTCTTTCCTATGAACATGACCCTTATTGGTAAGGATCATGTTTAAAGATTTATTCCATATTTTAAATTTTTCTAAAGTTTGTTGAAGTATGACATTTTCCTTTCTAATTTCCTCTAGTGTTTCACATTTATTGCAAGAATTGTATGATGTTGATACTTCATACATGTTTTCAAATTTACTAGCCAGTAATGTATGTTCCTTCTTAAATTCATCAACTAATTCATAAAATATATTTAATAATTCATCAAAAGTAAAGAAATATTTGAAAGATTTACTTACCTTGTCGTGGATGGTCATGAGAGCGTAGTTGGCAACGTCTTCTTTTATGTTGTCTTCTACTTCTGATGAGCTTAAATCATCCCATGTTGCTAATAAGGTAGGCATTCTTCTAGTTTGGCACATTTTTCTTCAACTTTGGGCATTCACTTTTGAAGTGCTCTAGCTTCTTGCATTCAAAACATATTATATTATCCTTTTTTATTTATTTTCATTTTTATAATTTTTATTTTTTTTAAAAAAAATTAGTTTTCTAGTTAATAGTGCAAGATCATTGTCCTCGTTACTTGATTTCTCTCAAGAATTCATCTGCTGTTCTCAGTGACAAATCCTTTAAGTTATTCGGAATATGTTCGTCTTTAGTTCTCAAGACAATATCCTTCATGTTCTTTGAAATGTGTTCATTAAGTTCATCATGAGCTTTACAGCTCATTGCACAAGTCATCAAAGATCCAATAAGTTCTTCAAGTGAAAAATTATTTAGGTCTTTTTGCTTCTTAAATTGTTATTACTTTAGGATCTCAACTTTTTGAAAGGGATCTTAATATCTTGTTAATAAGTTCAAAATTAGAAAAACTTTTACCATGCACTTTTAGACCATTGACAATATACGTAAAACGGGTGTATATATCTCCAAAAGTCTCACTTGATTTCACATGAAATAACTCATAGCTATTCAGTAAAAGATTAATTTTAGACTCTTTGACTCAACTAGTGCCTTCATGTGTAATTTCTAGTGTGTGTTAAATTTCATGTGCAGTTTGGAATATGAAAATCTAATTAAACTTATTTTTTATTAAGAACACAAAATAAAGCATTCATTACCTTAGCATTTAAAAAGAAAGTATTCTTTTCTAAAGTATTTCATTCGTTCATCTGTTTGAAAGATTTTTCGAAACCACTTTCAATAATATGCCATAAATCGTCCATACAAAGTAGGAAAATTATTATTCAAGTTTTCCAATATGTGTAGTCCATCCCATTGGACATGGGAGGACGAGTGATAGAAAGTTCCTCTTAATTACCAACAAAAGCCATCTCTCTTAGGTTTTAAGCCAAATAAAGAGTAACATAACTCTGATATCAACTATTAAGATCGAATTGGCACTAAGAGGGATGGTGGTGAATTAGTGCTAAGTGATAAACTTCAGTTTGAAAAATTTTTCATTTGAAGAAAATTGATATTGAAAGTGCTTTAACTTAAAATTAGTTAATAAGCAATTAAATCCAAGAGCAAAGTAATGAAAGGAAAGAAATAGATGGACACCAAATTTTATCGTGGTTCGGTCCCCTTGACTTACGTCCACTCCCGATTCCTCTTCACTTGAGGCCACCGGCTTCCACTCCTAATCTTTTTCAATGGGCGAATATTAAACACATCTCTTATAGCTCTATTCTCTTTTTATATATTCAAGAGATAACGTTTACAATTCTCTCAGCTCTCTCTTAAATAGAAACTATACTTAGAGAAAAGAAGGAGAGCTCTCAAGAAATTACAACAGTGTTTTCACAAGGTTTTGCTTAATTTTCTTGCTTCCTCAAGCAAGAATGGGTGGGGTATTTATAGACCCCAAATGGCTTTAAAATTGGAGCCAAAATTTAATTTTTTAGGGATTTCCAAGGTGTTGATAGTCTCTACCCCTTAGAGATTGTGTGTTGATAGTTGTACCGCCAGCTTGGGTGGTACCACCACTTGACACAATTTCAAAGACTGTGTCTCTTGAGAGATTGCATCTTCATAGATCGTGTCTTACTTATCCTTAGGTTACTAAAATGAGCTTTCTAATACATTTAAATCAACCCCAATTAAGACCTAATGACCTCTTAATTGAGTTAGTAAAACTAACTCATTATGATACTAACCATGACACTTAAGGCAAACAATTATAACACACAATCTTTATTGTCCGATCGTCAATTAATCTCTCAGCAAACTCCCGGTGAACTCTTGGCATCCTTCCGGTGAACCCATGGTGAGCTCCCGATCTCCTTCGGTGAAGTCCTGACAAACTCCTAGCATCCTTCTGGTGAACTTCTGACGAGCTCCTAACAACCTGTCAGTGAACTCCCAACGAACTTCTCAGGAAACCACTAGAGAACACTCGGCGAGCTCCCGACAACATCGTCTGAACCTCGACCAACTTATAGCGAACTTTTAGCATGCTCCTAACCATATTGTCAAAACCTTGCCAACCTCTATGAACTCTCGACAAGCTCCTGACCACATTGTCTGAACCCCGACCGATTATCGGCGAACTCCATATCTTATCTCCGGCCAATGACCGATTCTTCTAATAATTATTTTATTTTTCTCCATCATAGTGAATTCTGCATCACTTATCACCAACATACAAGTAATAAATAGACCAATTGGTTTCATCATCAAAATCTAAGAGTCAATAAGGAGCACTAAATGGTGTCTTGAAAGTGGATGCTCAAGACAAATGACTTAAGATATAACACTCCTTTCAAGCTTACTAGCCTAAACAGTGATAACAAGAAAAATTATTAAAATTAAGATTATTGGCAACGAATCTTTTAATGATTTATCATCATACAATTAATCTTGATTATTTTTCAATGATGCATAGCTAGAGCATACTAGTATAAAAATGAATTAGAACAAGAAAAACCCTTATCGACATTAAAATTTACGAAAAAGGGATTTTGATGATGATTGAATGTTAGGCTTGTATGTTGGTATTGACTAAGTTTTTATTAGCTTGTAAAGGTTGAATGATGATTGATTTTAAATGATAAATGGGTTATATATTGACTTTAGATAAGATTGATCACTTTAATGAAAATTATTGACATGTATGTTCAATGATTAATTTGAATGTTATATTAGATAGATTAAATGATTCCATGTTGACTTAAAATAGGTTGCATATTGTATGATTGAATACTAGATCATTCTTGAATTGGGGCTTGAAATAAAATAAAAAATCTCATGCTTCAATTTCTAGTGTTTTTGGAAAATTAATTTTTTTTTGAAATGAGAATGAAAATTACATGATAACTTATTGGGCTCTGTCTAAAGAAGGAAAAATCATTGAAATTAAAATAATCAAAACTTTTGTTTGAAAATATTTTATTATTGATTTGATGATGTATTTTGAAATAAAACTTGATTTTTGTTTTAAATAATCATGCATGGGTTCTTGAAACAAATAATATGAATTGAAATAACTAAAAAGATGAAAGTGTTTTTTTAAAAATATTTTAAATAAGTTTTCAATAAGAGATAAAGTGATATCATTATTGTTAAATCTCTTAAACTACAAAAATGATTTTGATGATTGAAATTTGAATATAATTTTTTTCAACCAAATCATAAACTTTTTCATGATCTTTTGACTTGAGGTATCTTTTATGGGAATCATCTCTTTACTTCTATAATTTTCTTTTTACTGAAAATGAGATTTATGATCTTATAACTTGAGATTTTCATTATGAATCATGATCTTGATAACTTGAAATTTTTTATAAATGAATCAAGATCTTTTATCTTTTCTCCTATGTAACTTACTATAAAAAAGGTCTTATCATGATTTTGACATCTTGAATATCATAATTTGAGATGTTTACCTAAATCAAGATCTAGGATTCTTTCATTGTATTAAATAAAATTAGCTATATGAATCAATATCCTTCTTATTTGATCTCATAAGATTTCTTTTTGACCTAAAAGGAAATTTGTTAAATTAAATCAATTTTTTTGGTATTCATGACTTGATACTAATATCTTTCATGTCATGATTTATTTATTCCTTATATTCATGAATGATATACCTTATCACCAAATTGATATTTCTTAAATTTGTCCTGATTTGAAAATTGATATAAAAGAAAAGATTTTACACTTTTGTATTCTTCTCTTTTTTTTTATAATGACCAAGAGGGAGATAAAATTACTATCTTGTAATAACAAAGAGAATTAGATATGATAAATCTAATGAGGAACAATTTGCTTAGAAGAAAATTAAGAATTTTAAATTTTCTAAATGCATGATTTACAAATTGAGCTTGATTTGCTATCATATTTTTTTATTTCTTAATTTTTGTAAATTGAGCTTATTATTAAAATCTACATGAGATGATTGCAAATCTTCCAAATACATGATTTGCTATCATGTTATTTTTTGGATTTCTTAAGCTTCTTCCTCTTGATATTAACATGAGATTATCTTCTAAATGCAATAGAGAAGCTCTTATATTTCTCTAAGATTTCTTGGCTTTTTGAGCTCTCTTTCAATACTTTGATTCTTGAATTCATGAATATTTTCAAATGTATCCTCCCTCTTGATATTTGATTTTTTTTTTGTGATACGTGATCTTTGATTTTTGGATTTTTGACACCTCCCCCCACCACTTTTTCTTCTTCTTCTATCTTATTTACAAAGAGGGAATTTGATGTGGCATTTGTATGAAATTATATTCTTATCATTCTTTTTATTTTACTAAGGGGGAGAAATGGACTAACTTCCTCTCTTTATGTGCTAAATGTTATGTTAAATATTTAAAAAATATTCAAATATAATTCAGCATCCCTCCTTTTTATTGATGACAAAGGGAAAACAATGAAATACAAAATGATATGATTGATGCCAAATGATATGTTTGATCTTTGAAATGAATGTTATAATATTTAAAATTTTTATGTGATACCAAGAAGATGAATGCTTTAAAAATTTTATCATATATGGTTAAAATGTGAAAATTTTAATATTATCAAAATTCTTGAATTCAAAAGTGATGGGTTGTTTTGAATTCAAGTTTGTTATGTTTATCCTATAGCATATATATAGGGAGTGTTAAGGTTAGCTCTCATCATCAATTAGTTATCACAATCAAAAAGGGAGAGATTGTTGAATCTCAGATTTTGATGATGAAATCAATTAATGGATTTTATAATTTTACATATGTGTCAAAGATGAGTGATGCAGGATTAACTACGACGGTGAAAAGATAATATAATATAATGTTGGGCCGGAGTCAAGTTTGGGCATCAGGTCGGGGTTTAGATGATGCAATGGGAACTCGCTGAGAGATTGTCGGAAGCTCGCCGAAGGTGATCGGGGGCTTGCCAGGAGTTCCCCAGGAGCTCACCGAAAGTGATTGGGAGCTTGTCAAGATTTCTCTGGAAGATGATTTAGAGACTCGCTAGGAGTTTGCTAGAGGATGCCGAGAAGTTTGTCGGGAGTTCAGAAGATCGATTGACTTGCCAACAAAAATGATTGTAATTATATCTTAGTATATCATAGTTAGCATTGTGTATTTTGAGTCCTAATTGAGTTAGCTTTGAAGAAATCTAAATTAACTTAATGAGAGGCAACCGGGTCTACTTTGGGTTAGGCTTGAGTTCATGGTTGAGCTCATTTTGTTGACCTGAAAAGATGTCAACATGAGATACACCTCGAGTACATAACAATAAGGGAAAGTATTGTTCCTAGGCTGCATGACGGTAGTACCACTAGTAGCCAATGGTAGTACCATCGCCTAGGTTTTCGGGTGGCTATCGATGATGCTACCACTAGTGTTGATGGTAGTATCGCCTATACCTAATTTTTTTTGGAAAAGATTAAATTTTGACTCTATTTTTTGAAGCCAATTGGGGTCTATAAATACCCCAAAAATTCTTGCATTGGAGAGCAAGAAGCTGATAAGAAAGTGCAATAAAAGTGGTCATAATCTTGATTAAAATTCTATAAAATTTGAGAGCTTCCCTTGTGTGCTTCAAGTGTAAAGTGAGGTTAAGGGAAGAGTGAAAGATTGTAAAGGTTTCTCTCTTGAACCTGTGAAAAGGAGAGTATAAATGTTCTCCTCTTGAGCCTAGTGAAAAGAAAAAGGTATAAAGGGATTTGATCTTCACCCATAGAAGAAGATCATTAGTAGACACCGAAGGGCCTCAATGTTAGGACCCTAGCTTGGATGTGTCATAAGTCTAATAAGTCATGGAGTCAATAAAGTCTTGAGTCATGTAATATCCCCTAATCTAGCCATCCCCCTTGAATGAGTAGTCAACTTGGGGAGGATCTCCCTGATTTAACCATCATCCCTCTTGATTGAGGAATCCTCACTAGGTTAGGAATTCCTAGTCACCGCCCCCATTTCTTCTTGGGTTGGTTGGCTAGGGTTAAGGTTTCTTGAGTTCTATTTAAGCATATAACCACCTTTCTTTCTGAATAAGAATTGATCACCTTTCTTCAGCCTTGTGTTGAATACCTTGAAGGAGGGAACTGTTAAAACCCTTGCAGATTCTAAGCTTGGGGTTGATCTCTATAGGGGATAGGCCCTCCTAGAACTCTATAGGAGTTCCCTCCTCCAAGGTATTCACCACAAGGCTAAAGAAAGTATTAATCTATTCATGATAAAAAAAGATTGTGGCTACAAGTGTTTATATAGGGTCTCAAAACCCTAATTCTAATAGGACTCCTACTCCATGAAAACTCCTCCCCAATGAAAGACTTCAACTCCTAGTGAAACTCCTACTCCAAGTAAACTAAGACTCCAACTCCTAATTTAACTTCTAATAAGCCCTAGAGAGAGTCCTAACTAAATGAAACTCTCCTTCTCTAACCCTAGCCAACCTCCCTAATAGGTGGGGGTGATAGTTGGGAGACCCCCACTCCATGAGGACTCCTCTCCAACCCTAGTTGACCTCTTTACTACATGCCTTAAGAGTTTTATTGACATTATAACTCAGTGAACCTAGGACCCAACCTAGCTAGGGTCCTAATATACTCACCCTTTTTAAATTAGCCTTGTCCTCGAGGCTGAGGCTCCATGATCTCTGGGTCTTAGTCTATAGCTTGTAACGAGACTTTCTTGTTGCATCTATGGTAAGCGCATCATGATTCCATGGTTCAGCTTTGTCTTGTATCTCTTCATCAGTGGTAGTGTTTGGATGGTGATGCGTCGTGATCCTACGATTTCATACAATCTTCAGTTGGAACTGGGCCTCCTTTTCAACTTGGGTGTCAGGTGGATGGATCTGGGTTAAGTTATCCTCTCTAAACTTCCATTTGCGGTAAGATACTTGGAGGAACAGTTGTAATTTTGAATTGATGCGTCAATCTGATCCATATGCCATGGTTCCAATATGATTTTCAATTTTTTAAAGTCCAAAGAAACAAGGAGGATACTTCCTTGAGACTCGAGTCTTCATAGATTCCTTTTGGTAGGGCTAAAGATGAAGGAAGACTTAATCTTCAATAGCAAACTTCCTTCTACTCTAGCATTTGTTAGACGACTATTTCTTTCTTGCGTGGGCTGAGGTGTGGTTGTTCTTTAATGATAGCCAAGCTTTCCAGTGAGATGGTGGCTGTCCTCTGGTAGAGTCTATGGTAATGTGTGTTAGGATCAATTGGCACTGGGGGTGGGGGTGTGAATTAGTACAAGAGTAAATTCTCGTTTTAACGAAAAACCTTTTGCTTGAAGCAAGATAGAAAAATCCGAAGCTTTGCATTCAAGTAAAGAAAGTGAATGATTCAAGAAAATATTAAGTTTCTTGCTTAAAAATGACTCATGAAGGAGCAAGCAAATCCAAATAAAAAGATAAGCAATGTCATAAGTGAAGTGCTTGACTTGAAACCTTTCTTTCAAGGAGTAAATAAAATTGGAAGCGTCACTTGATTTTTTGTTGAACATAATTAAGAACCCGACAATTGTAAGTAGTAAATAAAATAAGTAAGAAACACTTACAATTTATAATGGTTCGGCCTCAACCTTGGCCTACATCCACTTCCTGAGTCTGCTTCCTTGAGGCACACCGGCGTCCACCATTGATCTCCTTTGGGTAAAGATCAAACCCTTGCAATCTTATAAGGGAGATAAGAACTTTACAACTCTTAGCTAAATCCCTTCCCCTTTTCTTTTTCTTACACTTCACATAAGTTTTTCTTAGATTTTTATCCAAAAAATCTAGGTAAAGGTGGTTCACCCGCTGACGTCGGTGGTTCACTGCCGATGTCGATGGTGCAGCCGTCGAAAGCACCCTAAAAATTGGGTATGGACAGTTCAACCGTTGGCCTAGGCAGTTACGCCATCGTCAGTAGCCCAAAAACTTGAGCTACGATGGTACAACCGTCGCTCACCAGCGGTTCAGCTATCAAAATTTTTGAAAAAGTGGTTCCCTCTACTTTTTGAATTCTGACTTAAACCTTCAATTGACCACTTCCCTGGTCAGCCAATTGAGCTCAACCTGAGCTTAATCAAATCCTTTTAATGGACTCGGTTGTCTCTTTGAGTTGATTTGGATTCCCTCCAATCACACTCATTTAGGACTCAATCTTAACTTACGACTTAAAGATTACAATCAAACATGATCACCAAGCTTACGACCTCACTCTCGCAATCTAACAACCTTTAGCATTCCCTATATCAAGTCTCACAGTCTTCCTCCAGTGATCTCCCGACATGTTCTTAGCGATCTTCCCGATACCTTCAGCAAAGTCCTAGTGAACTCCCAGCGAGCTCCCACCATATCGTCCAATCCTTGGCCCGATGCCTAAGCTTAACTCTAGGTCTATGTTTAATCTGTAATATCTTTTCACTATCATGGTTAACCTGTACGATGCTAAATATGACTTAACTAATTATAATTATAATGACCAATAAATTTACTTTAATATATTCTCAACTCTCGGTAAGATTTTTGGCTACCCCCGAGAATCTTCCAACGAGTCTCGATCTTCATTCGATGAACTCCCTTGCGCCATCCTGGTAAGCTCCTGATGCACTCTAGGTGAGTTTCCAACCGTATCGTCCCTCACTCTAGCTCGATGCTTGGATTTGACTTTGGCCAATCCTCTAATTGTAATCTACCATAGTTAATCTCGCATCAATCAACTCTAACAACCTTGTTCAATCAAACACTCATCACTTGATTTCATCATCAAAATCTGAGATTCAACAATCTCCCCCTTTTTTATGATGACAATCAATTGATGACAGAAGTTAATCATAACTCCCCCTAAATTCATGTTTTAATAAATAAAGCTTAAATTCAAGAGAACTACACCCTCTTGAATTTAAGTATCATGAAATAAATCATATTTCAAGCAAATTTCAACAAGAATTTGCATCAAGTCATCGAATTATAAATTTTAGAAAGAATTATGCATCCATATCCAAGATATCCAAGTATATCATGAATATCATATGTCATCAATGTCCATTTCTTACCATTTGTCATCAACAAAAAGGTGAAATATATAGCTAATAATTACAAAGCACATAATAACATTATTCCCCCTTAGTAAAATAGAATATTATTATAAATTTTTTTTCCCTTTCATGATTAATAAGGAAGGAGTTGTGAAACCATCATTAAGAAGAGCTCTTAATAAATTTTAAAAGAATACTAAGATAAGCTCAAAAGTCTAAAAGATTTAAAGACTTCTTATGTATTTAAAATGTAGCAAAAATCATCTCTTGATACCAAACATTATCTCTTATAAATTTTAAATATAGCAATTCATCATCTACATGTAATTTTTCTCCCCTTTTTGTGTAAACAATAAAAACATTAGAAAGTTTTCAAAAATATTATCATAAAAAACTTAATCTCATGAAATCTAGATTAGCAATTTATATATTTTTATGATTTAGCATTTTTAACTCTTAACCTCAATCTTATAGGTATAAAATTTTAAGAGAAAATTTCGAATATGAGCTTAACAAAGCATTCTCATGTAAATTTTAAGAAAATATAGCAAATAAATCTAAAAAATAATAAATCATTATCTTCATGTAGATTTTCTTCCCTTTTTGTAAACAAGAAGGTGGAATCAAGGAGGGAGAAGTGAAAAACTTCATATCACAAAAATACTCTTTTATAGATGTAAATTCTGAAATCCAAGAAAAAATCAAGAGCTACCCATGTAATTTAATTTATCTTATGCAAATTTCAAGCAATATAGCAAATCATGCAAATTTTGATACAAAGTGTAATTTATAAAGTCTAATAAATCCAAAGGAAAATAGTAAATTAATCTTAAATTTTGAATTATTTATTTTGACGTATTTAGAAATTTTAATATTTTAAATTTTCTTCTAAACAAATTATTTCTCATTCAATGTTATCATAGCCAATTTGCTTTTAATCATATTGATAATTTTATCTCCCACTTTTTATCAATGTCAAGAGAGAAATATGATTGCATAATTTCTTCTTAACATCTATGTTCAAATTATGCCCAAAAGCACAAGAAGATAATGTCATAAAATCAAATCTTTAAGTACCAAAAGACATGATTTAAATTAATAAATTTACCCCTCTTTTTTGTTTGTGAATTTCAATATAAATAATCAAGAAATCTTATTTATTTAAAATTCCAAGTAAAATAGAAATCCAATCATGCAAATCTCATGTATTTAAATTTTAAAAATTTTTTTAACAAATTGCTCCTCATCCAATGAAGGTCTTTCATAATCAAAGTATTTAATTTCGTTATTACAAAAATATCACTTTTGTCTCTCTCTTAGTCATTGTCAAAGTAACAATTAAAATATAATAGTACCAATTTTAAGATTATAACTTTACAAAATAAGATATGAAAATATAGGATCTCAATTTACATATGTGATTTTAAATCATCAAGATCATTGTTTAGATTCATTTTATAGTTTCAAATAGATAAACTTATGATTCATCTATAAGCTTATTCAAACGAACTTGATTTATGTAAAGATTTTAAATTTTAGTTTTTAAACTTACCAAATCATGATAATAACTTATTGAAGTTCAAATCATCAAAATAATTTTCATATTTCAAGAGATTCATAAAAATAATATAATCAATTTATAAATCTATTTTTAAGAAATTTATAAGATACAAAATTTTTTAAGAAAAATATATTCTCTTTTTATTTAATACAAGCATACCTTTATCTTTTAAGCCAAATAAAAACATGCATCATCATTTAAAACAAAAAAAAACTTTTATTATGTCAAAGATCAATAAGTCATAAATCACAAAAATCATTATGTATAATTTTGAAATATAAACTCATTAAGCATAATTACTATGCATCATTAAGTCATCAAGTATAGTTTTATTGAACCAAAAACATCTTCAATCAAAAGCAATATAAAAATCATCAAGATATATATTATTGTTTCTTAAAAGCATACATATGATTTATCTTAAGTATTAGATTTAAGTCTAATATTTTGTTCCTTTATCATAAGTTATGTAATTTTCTTGATCAATATAATTTTTCAAAATCACTAGAAAGAAAAGCATGAATCTCTTTTATTATTTATTTATTTATATATTTATATTTAATATACTAATTTAAAAATAACTCATGAATAGCATTAAGTAATTTTAAAATAAAGCAAAGGGGTTTTGGTTACCTCGTTGTCAAAGTATGTTAAGGAGTAGTTTTCCACCTCGCCTTCATTAGTTTGTTCTTTATCTTTGGATGAACTTAATTCATCCCAAGCCACCTTGAGTATTTTCTTCTTTTTTTGTAGCTTCTTCTTTTTAGATTAATTTTTATTATTTGATTCTTGTTTTAAGATTTTTTTAAGCTTTATAGGTAAGAGTTCAAAGTCATCATCACTTGAGCTTTCGCTCGAGTGGTCTTCATTTGTTCTAAGTACCAAATCTTTCTTATTCTTTGGAAGGTTGTTCTTATGTTCATAGAGTTCATCATGTGCCTTACATGCCATTTCATAGGTCATTAATAACCAATAAGTTCTTCAAATGGAAACTTGTTTAAGTTTTTTGCCTCTTGCATTGCAGTTACTTTAGGATCTCAATTTTTAGTAAGAGAAATTAAAACATTATTAATAAGTTCAAGATTCGAAAAACTTTTACCAAGTGATTTTAAACCATTGATGACATTTGTAAAATTGGTGCACATGTCTCCAATGGTTTTGCTTGATTCCATACAAAACAATTCAAAATCATACATTAAAAGATTTATCTTAGAATCTTTTACTTTACTAGTGCCTTCGTGTGTGATTTCAAGAGTATGCCAAATATCGAAAGCGATTTCGTAAGTAGAAACCTGATTAAATTCATTTTTGTTTAAGGAAAGAGAAAGTCTTCTTCTCCAAATCATTTCAATCGTTTATTGAAAAAGAAGACCTTTCAAATTCGTTTTCAACAATATTACATAAAGATTTAAGGAAAGCAAGAAAACTCTCATCCGAGTTTTTCAATAAGTGTAGTTCATCCCATTGAACATAAGAGGATGAACGATAGAAAAGCCCTCTTTAAAGTCAAAAAAAGAGCCATTTCTATTATGTGTTAAACTAAATGAGAAAAATGTGGCTCAGATACCAATTCTTAGGATCAATTGGCACTAGAGGGGGGTGTAAATTAGTGCAAGAGTAAATTCTCGTTTTAATAAAAAACTTTTCACTTGAAGCAAGATAGAAAAATCTGAAGCTTTTCATTCAAGTATAGCAAGTGAATGATTCAAAGAAAATGCTAAGTTTCTTACTTAAAAATGATTCAAGAAGGAATAAGCAAATCCAAATAAAAAGATAAGTAATATCGTAAGTGAAGTGCTTAACTTGAAATCTTGCTTTCAAAGAATAAATAAAATTGGTAGCATCACTTGATATTTTGTTAAACACAATTAAGATCCCGACAATTGTAAGTAGTAAATGAAATAAAGAACACTTACAATTTATAGTGGTTCAGCTCAACCTTGGCCTACGTCTACTTCCTGAGTCCTCCTCCTTGAGGCACACCGGCATCCACTATTGATCTCCTTTAGGTGAAGATCAAACCCTTATAATCTTTGTTTCGCCCGGCCCGAGGAAGAAATGTAGTTTAGCCCGCAGAATCGATGTAATTTAACCTAATGCACGTGCGCTGACCGAGGTACTTTTCAATAAGCAATTTCATAAGGCACCGAGACCAGTTGAAAGAATGATTGGGCGCCACGAAATAGAGGCAATAGTAGCTCATAGAATGATATTGGGCCCATCAGAACTATAACACGGAGTATGCTTCTCGGCTTCAATGAATGACCGGGGTGAGGCGCATGGTCGAGGTACCTATGCTGTGATGCATGAGCTATCTTGTACGAAGACTAATTTTCATCTATTTTAGGCTGAGATATATTACTCAAGGGCCATGTGGCATCACTTTTCTAATGATTCCCTTTCCTCGTAGGCGCGCTGTGAGACAATTGAAGTAACCATAGACAGACTAATGTAATGGATACTACTCAAAGGCACTGCCCCCGCTTCAAAAGCCAATCTTGCAAGGGAGACAAGAACTTCACAACTCTTAGCTCACTCTCTTCCCCTTTTCTTTTTTTTACACTTCATACAAGTTTTTCTCAAAAATTTTATCCCAAAAGTGTTGTATGGAATGCAAAAAAACTTGGGATATTTATATCCCAAAAATCTGGGTACGGGTGGTTCACCCGCCAGCACTGACAATGCAGCCACCAAAAGCACCCTAAAAATAGGGTATGGGCAGTTCAACCACCAGCCTAGGTGGTTCAGCCATCGTCAGTTGCTCGAAAACCTGGGCAATGGTGATACAACTATCGCTCAAAGGCGGTACACCATCAAAATTTTCGAAAAAGTGGTTCCCTCCACTTTTCGAATTCTGACTTGAACCTTTAGTTGGCTACTTCCCTGGTCAACCAATTGAGTTCAATCTGAGCTCAATCAAACCCTTTTAGTGGACTCGGTTGCCTCTTTAAGTTGATTTGGATTTCTTCCAAATCACACTCATTTAGGACTCAATCTTAACCTATGACTTAAAGATTACAATCAAACATGACTACTAAGCGTACGACCTCACTTTCACAATTTGACAACCTCCGACATTCCCTGTGACGAGTCTCATGGTCTTCCTCTGGCGAATTCCCTACGTGTTCGTAGCGATCTTCCCGATACCTTTGGCGAAGTCCTAGCGAACTCCCGATGAGCTCCCACTATATCGTCCAATCTTTGGCCTGATGCTTAAGTTTGATCCTGGGTACATATCTAATCTGTAATTCCTTTTCACTATCATGGTTAACCTGCACGATGCTAACTATGACTTAATTAATTACAATCATAATGACCAACACATCCACTTCAAGACATTCCCAACTCCCGATAAGCTTTTCGGCTACCCTCGACAATCTCTGATGAGTCTCGGTCTTCTTTCGATGAACTCCCTTGTGCCATCTTGGCAAGCTCCCAATATCCTCAATAAGCTCCCGATGCACTCTAGGTGAGTTCTTAACCACATCGTCCTCACTCTAGCTCGATACTTAGACTTACTTTGGCTAATCCTCTTATTATAATATATCGTAGTTAATCCTACATCAATAAACTTTAACAACCTTGTTAGATCAAACACTCATCAACTGATTTCATTATCAAAAACTGAGATTCAATAATGTGGGCTCAATCTGAGTTTGGAGTGAGTAGAACCTGCAATTTTCCTTCCTCTCTCCTTTGTGTCATTGGCCTGTATCATGCTAAGCCTAAAATTTAGCAGTGGTTAGTATCTCTTCATCATAGATTGACAACCTCAGTTGAAGTGGAGAGAGAGCTCTGATGCAGATTAGGGTTCGGCTTGATTGGGAGTGGTACTTCAGAAGAAGCTTGTCCCTATAGACAAAGATGTAGAGATGTGTTGTAGCAGGGACAAAGCACAACCGAATAATCCATGTCTCTATCATCTCTTAGACGATTCTCTTAGCTTTGGTCTTCTGAGAGTGTGGGCAGCAATTTGGCCAAGCATCAACTAGTGATTCCTTTGGCTAATTCAGTGTAGAGTGGTCGGGTAGCCTGATAGGAGGTAGCCAGTTTGGTTTGGTGGAGGCACTTAAAATTTCAGCAAGCTGTGGGAGAAGGTTCATGCCTTCAATATCCTTCAATTTTATCTTCTGAAGTTCCTGAATTTGAATTGAGAAGCTGCTTGACTCTTTTTCTGGTACCTTCTCCAAGTGCTATGTTACAACTGTAGTCGCTTCGCTCCCTTGTTTCCCATGTAGGATCAGTTGTTTCCCTTTGCTAAAAAAATTCATGATTAGCTTTAAAAAGTTTCAAGAAATATCTCTTATCATAGATAACCATTTAATGCCAAGCACTACTTCATAATCACTAAGTGGGAAGAGGAAAAAATCAGCAATGATCTTTTGCGCTTGTAGAAATAATTTCACCTACGAGCACTTTTGGTTGCACTTCAGGATTCGGCTATCAGCTACCTTGACATCAAACCTACTGCAATCTTTATTTTAGAGCATCATTTGAGCAGCAACCTTATTGTTCATAAAGTTGTTGGAGCTCTTGGACTCGATAAGGATGGTGACAGACCGTTGATTAAGGGATCCTTCAACTTTCATTATTTACGGGTTCGCATAGCTAGCTAGAGCGTGAGTTATGTAATCGGTCGGTTGTGGGTCCTCCTTCACATTCTCCTCATGCTCGAGGTCATCCTATTAATGTTTAGATTATTCAATGAGTTCGATTACAAGAAGTCTCCCCTTTTTGCAGCGGTGGTTGTGGCTCCAACTCGTCATAATGCTAGCATAAGCCTTTTGTAGATCTATTGCAATGTTCTTCTCTCGATAACTTCTTCGATTGAGGTAGAAGGCTGGTGGTAGATGGGGCTAAGGGTCTCTATGCTACTAGTCGGGTGGTGGTTTTCGTCCTCTGAGCATATTAGTTCAGTCTTTCTTCTTGTAGTCGTATGATGAAGATAGCTACTGTCATCGTGTAGGGTCGACACACTTTGAATTCTTCTCGAATTTTTGACTTTAACCCTTCAATGAACGTCCTGAACAACTACTTTTCAGATCAATCTTAAGTTTGATTTGAAAGATGCTTAAACCTTATTTGATATTCTTATATGGTTTAGGCTTGACGAATCTTCACGATTTGGTCATTCGTGTTCTCGTACTCCATCGGTCTAAAGTGGATCACCAGCCTGCTCTTAAATTGCCTCCATGTTGGGACTCTGTCGGTATGCTTGTACCAACTATACCAATATATGGCATCTCCTTCAAGATGGATGGCAGGCGATGTCCATCATGGAAGCCTCTGGTGTTCGGTGATAATAGAAGTAGCATTTCGTGCCTAAAAGTCATCCCATCGAGTCTCCATCTTTCTATCGAGGAAAGTCCACCCATATATATGTAGATGCTAGTTCCATTTCGCCTTCTTTCTCTAAAGGGTTCTCCTTTCGAACTAGACTCTCACCTTACTATGATCTCGTTGGGCTCAATGATCGTCCCAATCTGAATTCTACGAAGAGAGTGCATAGTCTGTCCTACATACGTGTCTTAAAGGCCTTCAACTTGGCACCGATCAGATCTACTGATGCCATAGCGTAAGCCCCTAGATCTGTAGTATTAGCATCCTTCTTTTACTATTAGGTCAATGGTGTGAACTGGTCGAGTGGATTGGTGGCCGAAAGAGGTGGTGGATCAACGATAGATGGTTGTAGTTTGGGGCTGATAAGCTATTATTTTTTGTTGTTGTTGGGGCTATGGTTTGGAGCTACTATAGGGGCTGTAGGGGGGTTCAGTGATAGAGGTTTAGAGTTAGAGGGGTAGCTTAGGGTTGCTATTGATAGCAGCAATCATTTTGGTAGGGATTGGTGGTCGAAAGGGTGATGGATCAAGGTTGTAGTTTTGGATTGATAGTTTACGATTTAGGTTGCTATTAGTGCTATCGTTTGAGGGTGTTGTTGGGGCAGGAAAGGGTTTTGGTGGTAGTGGTTTGAGGTTGGGAAGAAAGGTTTAGGGCTAATGTTGTGGGCAACAACTGGTTTAGTGTGGTTGTGGCAAGAAATGCCCAGGAACGAGGCTGTGAAGGCTTGGGCCGGCTATAAGGATTAGCTATGACGACTACATCTTAGGGGTAGAAGGGTGCCTTAAGGGTGATGTGGGTGGCAGCAATAGGTTCAGTAAGATTTGGTGGTGTATGCGATGGGAAAAAATTGAAATGTTGTAGTGATAAAATCTTACATTGAAGAACAACAGTTTAGCAACAAAAATTCCAATAATGTTTTAGAGTATTATGATAGCCAAAAACCCATGAAGATAGTAGCAAGATAGATAAGAGTGGTGGTAGTAACAAATTTGGTAGAGATTGGTTGTGTATGCAATAAGAAACACTGAAAAGATGTAGCATCAAAATTTTACATCAAAGAACAGCAATTTAACGAAAAGTTTTCAATGGTTTGTCAAAGATTAAAGGAAGAATTCAGGGAGAATCTACTGGTAGGGAAAGCCATGCCGACATAAAATACAAAGATAAAAATGGTAGCAAGATATCGGTCGCAAGATCAAAGATATCATAGCAAATACACGGCTAAAATTTTGTAGTGCAACTTTCGTCATAAAGATGATAACTTTGCAATGAAAAGTTTTCACATTGAGCAATTTTTTGCAGTAAAACAAGGAGGATACAACATATTATAGCAAGGAATAGATGATGATGAAAGCCAGCAATTTTTTTCGACAAGATGGATGAATGGCAAGGATTATAATAATGGTCGATTTAACTATTTTTATTTTTAGATAAATAAATTATAGTAGTAGTAAGGCAGATACCAGAACCTAATGCAATTTTGGTTGAGGCTGCAGATGATATTTCTACAGTAGTGGCAATGACGATGGAGTCAGCGATGATCACAACAATTATGAAAATTGCTTAGGAGGATGGTGGGCGACTGGATGGCAACAACGACGGTGGAAAACCAGCAAGGTGCCAAGAATGTGGCTCTGATATAAAGTGTTAGAACCCTTACAGATTCTAAGCTTGGAGTTGATCTCTATAGATGATTGACCCTCATGGAACTCTATAGGGGTTCCCTCCTCTAAGGTATTCAACACAAGACTGAAGAAAGTATTGATCTATTCATGATAAAAAAGGTTGTGGCTATAAGTATTTCTATAGGGTCTCAAAACCCTAATCCTAATAGGACTCCTAGTCACTAATGGAAGAATCTAACTTCTAATAAAACTCCTACTCTAAGTAAATTAAAACTCTAACTCCTAATTTAACTTCTCATCAGTCCTAGAGAAAGTCATAACTAAATGGAACTCTCCCTTTCTAACCCTAGCCGACCTCCCTAATAGGTGCGTTTGGTGGCTAGGAGCCCCCCACACTCCATGAGAACTCCTCTCTAACTCTAGCATACCTCTTTAAACAAGTTGAGTGGTGATTGATTTAGGATTTATTACATGCTTTAGGATTTTATTGATGTCATAACTCAGTGAACCTAGGACCCGACCTAGCTAGGGTCATAACAGGAACCCCTATAGTATTCCAAAAGGGCCGATCCCCTATAGAGATTAACTCTAAGCTTAGAATCCATAAGGGTTCTAATACTCCATGAAGGAGGACTCGAGAAGTGGACGTAGGTCAAGTTGGTGACCTAACCACTATAAATTTGTGAGCCTTTTTTACTTACTTTTTATTTTAGTATTTTGTAGCTAAATCAAGATTCTTGATTTGATCTGAAGTTTAATTGTTCTCTAACTTGATCTTGACGAAAAATACTTTTAGTTTCAATTTTTTTACCTCAAGCATAATTTTTAAACTAATCAATTTTTGCATTTGTAGTAATTCACACCCCCCCACCCCTCTCTTGTTGTCTTAGTGTCAACTCAATTCTAATAGTAAAGTGTATTGAAATTAAAATTATGATTATCCTCACTTATATGCTCTATGGCATAAGATCTTTTGTAATATATCAGTTTATATTTGCTGATTAATGCAAGCTATGAATATAACAAACTCTTATTAATGGCAAGTCATAATAAAAAAAATACAAACTTATTATGTCTAAATATAATAGAATGATGCTAATTTTATCTTAATTATGACTATCCATCTTAATCATGCGGTCCTACATGGTACATTGACTAATAAAATCATGTAACAAGTTTTACCATGGCACAATGCACATACATTCTATCCTTAATTACACTTAATCTGCCTCAGCATATGTTAATATGCCTCTAACTACTCATTAAATAAGGTATAATAAACTTGTAAATCGTGCAATAAGTCAATATATAATTAATCTAAGTTAATTTTTCTTAAATATCTTCAATTACATTTTAATTAATTATTATTTCATAATCAATCAAGATTTATTAATATTCTTTATGCTAATTACATGACATAAAGAAACCAACCATAGGGAAAAGGTAAAATACCTTTAATTAAAGATAAATTCCACTTGACTGTGAATTTCCTGTGTCATCTAAATTTACCTCACCAAATTGTTGATTAGGGATATTAAACATATTAAGTGGGAGTGAGAATGAGAGTACCTAAAAAGAGAAACAACTAATCAAATTGATTATTGGCTTTTCTCTCGATTAAAATTAGATCGTTGTCGTTTGGGTAAAACTTAACATTCAGTATATTAGTCGAGACGAACTGGTCCACATCTTGATGATTCGTGTCATTTCAGGTAGTATGAGAGGTTATGTTTTCAATATAATATCACCCTTGATTGTGATAGGACTCCAATAGGGTTGAGTCATAATCACCCTAGAAACAGTCAAATAAGACCTTGTGAGATTGTAATAAAATCTCACTTAGCCACTTTTATCCTATAAAGAAGTGCGGATAGGATTTAGATTGGGGCCTAGGGTTTAGTAGCTGCCGCCTCCTTTACTGGCCTGGTCGGTCAGGGTTTCCCCCTACTTAGGTCGGCTATAGAGCCAACCTAGTCGCCACCTATTCCCTCTAAGGCAGGTAGGATATAAAAGGGGCAAAAGGATAATTTTTGTTAGGCAAGCACCCCCAGGGTTAGGGTTTGGAGCCTATATAAGCATGTAGCCTCCACCTCTTTTTATCAAGCTTATTTTAGCCTTTGCTGAGTCTAGGAGGGAGGAACCCCTACAGCGTTCCAAGGGTTGATCCCCCTCAAGGATCAAAATCTATAGAGCTCCTTCTGAGGTTCTATCATCTAGTATCATAGCAGTGATCTTGTTGCCCCTATAGCCATCTCAGCCACCTCCACCTTTCCAAAAAATTCCCACAATTGCTATGACATGCGCCTCCACCTTCCACCCGAACTGTAGATCAAATCAATCTACCGCTGCCCCCTGCGTTTGATATGGAGATCTGGTATATTTTTACCACCCATGCCTCTTCAATACTACAAGATCCTTTACCTTACATATTGAAGAATTTCTCCAAATTTTATCTATTGTAAAGTTCGATCGTCGCAAACATCATCGTTGTTGCGAAGGTGAAACATTATAGAAATTTTCAGGTGCTTATTTGTCTTTTGAAACTGGGTTATTTCTTCTCTATTTTGGTCAAAAATTTTACACAATTCTATAGATCAACTCAGCTTTCATCTGAGATTGATTTTTAGAAAAAAATCCTTCTAGAACTGGTTTTATTATGCCTTCTTTTATCATCACGCAGTGCTGAAATTTTTACGATGAAGAATCTGCCCTCCGCATATTGGCATCTTGAACCAAACTTTTGTTTATCCTTTTTAGCTAAAATTTTTACACAAATTTGTAGATTATCTTAGATTTCATCTGAGACTGATCTCTAGAAAAAACTATTTTTGGATCCAAACTTATAGTGTTGTAATCCTCCATTACATAGTGCTGAAATTTTACGATGAGAATTCTATGAGCTTGTTTGCAATAATTTTTCTACCGTTATGCTACCAAAATTTTCTTGATCCACATTATTACTACTATTAATATCTAACCAAGATTTTGATATTGAAATTCTCCATAAATTTCTTAGATTTTTGCTGGAATTAATGTCAAGAGACTGCTGCTTCTTCAACGGGAATTCTCTTCGACAGTACAGTGTATACCGCAGTGATCTTTTGTCAAACTTTTATTAGATCTCACTATCATTTTTATCAGATTTGAGACTCCCCCTCTCATCTTCAATTCCTACTATTACTCTCCAAAAAACCCTAACAAAATCATAGCCAAACAGCCATCCCAATCAACCCTAACCGCACCCTACTTCCTTATCGGTCCACTTACCTTTTTAGCCAACTTTCTTTACCGATACACCTACCTTTACTACCATCTATCCCATATCTAAAATCTATTTTCTAGACTTCATCTAATGCTATCATAGCCCTAAAACCACACCAATTCGTAGCCTAAACTCCACAAAATCGTATCCTAAAATTGCACCCAAAATAGCCATAAACCGCACCCAAAAACCGAAGCCTTCGGTCCACCAACCTTTCAGCCGCCTAATCTCCCTTATCCCTTCAACCACAGCACACATCTTTCATTGCCCAATGCTACCAATAGTGACCTCTTGCTGCCATCCTCCTTGATCGCAACCAGCAGTAATCCTTACAGCAAAAAGCTACCAACAACGATCTTTCACTACAATTTATTTATATTGCAACCTGCAACAATCATTCGCTGCTAGCAACAAATTGAATATAACAGCAGTCATCTCTCACTGCATATTGCTACTGCACTCCTCCGCAACAACCATGTACATCATTGTCCCATCTTACTCCTATTGTAGTCGTACCCTTGCTACAACCAACGCCACCTGCAACCACGAAGTCGCACCGTATAGCAGCTAACATTACTGCTGCCCTCTTCTTCCTTTGCCATCGTTGTTGCCTTCCAACTCAAAGCTCTTGGCTACCATCTTCTAACAAATATCAGCCATCTAAAAAAATTGCAGCCTCGATGACATTGCAGCATCACTGAAGGACCGCAGCCGACGTTACTACTGCCATTTTCTTCCTCCACCACTACTGCTACCCTTGGCTACCATCCTCCACTTGGAGACTTTACTACCGTAGCCTTGACATCGCTGCCTTCAACTTGAAGATTGTAGCTATACTCTTTAATCAGTTTGATTTGACAAGTTAGAGATCCTTCTTATGTCATGACATCGATGAGCTTATTCGAAGCCAAATTAGAGACTCTTGAGATGCGTATGGATGTTAAATTATGTACTATCTTTAAGGAGTTTAGATTGGGCCAATCACCGAGCCTAATAAGATTACAACATGGTGTAAATTTGGATTGTAAAAAGAACTTTCGTTAAGAACTAGCGATGATCCATCAAACCTCCACCATCTAAGAGTACCAAATTAGGTTTGAAATGTTATCTAATCAAATTTATGATTTATCTAAAAAATATATATTAAGGACTTTTATTGAGGGCTTGAAGCTAGAGATTTAGGAAGAAATTAAAGCGCAACACCCATACACACTTAAGATAGTCATTTCCTTTGTGCGATATCAAGATGAGTGATTTAATTATGAAGCTCAGAAGACTAGAGTTGCTCCCCGACCAGCGTCACTAAAGCTTTTGCCTCCTCCTACTATCAGTCGATCCCCTCAGTCACAAAAATTAATAAGAGAAGATCTTCATGACGAATCCACAAAGGGCTTATATGGGTATTGTGATAAACTATAGAGCATATAACACAAATGTAAAAAGGAGACACCACTGATTATTGCACCCACTGAAGAACCCAAACTTGAAAATACGACTCTCGAACCCAAGGAGAAGGATACATCATAACCGGCCACTCGCAAGGTCCCTACTTTAGCTGGGAACACCAACTTGTAAAAATTGAAGATCGAAGGATTTCTCGAGCAGCAGTCCGTCATCATCCTCATCGACGTCAGGAACACACACAACTTCATGAGCAGTAAGGTTGCTACCTACTTAATGCTCCAAAAAGGAGATTACAATGGATCCGAAGTCAAGGCAGCTAACGGTCAAATTATGAAGTACAACTAGAAATGCCCACAAGTAAAACTAATCCTACAAGATTAATACGTAGTTACTAATTTTTTCCTCCTCCCTCTTGATGGTTTTGATATAGTGCTTGACATTGATTGGTTGTCCATGATTGGAGATATTTTCTAGAATTTTTGAAGCTAACCATGAAATTTTTCAAAAAAAGAAAGCAAGTGATTCTTCGAAGGAGTCCAGCGACTACAACCACAACACAACACTTGAAGGGGGTACCAAAAGAAAAATCTAGTGGTTTTCCAATTCAAATTCAAGGGTTTCATGAGATTGAAGATAAGAACCCTCTCCCATAGCTTGTTAAAATTTTAGGCATTTCCACCAAACCGAGCCGATTACCTCCTCTGAAGATGTCTGCCCCCCATGCTAAATATGCTGAAACTTATACCAGTTGTTGCTCAACCAGATTGCTTCCTACAACCTCAGAAGGTCGAAGAAAAAAAGGTCGTCCAAGAGACGATAGAGATACGGATTGTTCGGCCATGCTTATTTCCCACTACGACATATCCCTACATCCTTTTCCCCGGAGATAACCTAATTCTAAAGTATTACATTCCATCGAACTCACCATGGTTGCTGATCTCATGTGACTTCCATGACTTTCCCCAAGATTGGACCATGATGCTTAAAGACTTCCTTAATAATGACCTCCAATCTACAGCCCAAGACCACGATAAAATTGAGCCCCTCCAGTGACGAAATCAGTAAAGGGAAAGGACCATTCACAGGACTCAATGAAGCATGAACATCATCCCTCTCATTATAAAGAAAGATACACCACCTTGGCCGAGTGTAACTATATCCCTCATGACTATGATGTTGTCCACACCAAATCATTGTCAGATGTTTATTATTGGAGCAGACACATTCAGAGTGGGGGTTAGCACCATCCTCATGAAAGATGGTCAACAACATGAAGAAATGAAAATGGGCCCCGAAAAATTACCACTCCTACCCACCTTAGACTCAGATCAGTCTCACACCACTAGAGATTTTATTATAGGATAGCCCTCACTCTAGAAGAAGACACGAATACTATTATAAAGCAACCACGTGGCAGCCCATGTAAGGAAGAGACTTTTTTCCTAACAAATGCCGAAGCAAAAAAAAGTTCTTTCAGAAAGATCAAGTCCCCCTTCATCTGCAGCTCCACTAGTATGAAATTCAAGCCTCAAGAAAGTGGTCTCCCTATTTCTTTGGGTCTTACAAAATTAGGGATCACATTGGAGCCCTAACCTGGAGATCAGATCCGCACACCAGATCAAGATTACAATTGATTCTCCAGGTATCCCACCTCAAATGAAAATTTAAAGATGATAACTCAGCCCAAATTCTTTCAATTGACACGTAACCTGATGAGGAGCTGAAGACCCGGCTCCCTGAGTTTATGTAATCTCAACCTTGAAGACAAAACTGATTTTAAGAGGGCGTGGTTAATAGGATTCCAGCAGAGTTGAGTCTTAATCACCCTAGAAGTAGTCAAATAAAACCTTATGAGATTGTAATAAAACCCCACCTAGCCATTTATATCCTATAAAGAAATGTGGATAGGATTTAGATTAGGGCCTTAGGTTTAGTAACTGCCGTCCCCTTTACTCGACTGGTCAGCCATGGTTTCCCCCTACTTAGGTCGGCTATAGAGCCAACCTAGTCACCACCTATTTCCTCTAAGATAGGTAGGCTATAGAAAGTATAAAAAGATAATTTTAATTAAGTAAGCACCCTAAGACTAGGGTTTGGAGCCTATGTAACCTCCATCTTTTTTTATCAATTAATTATCAATTTTATTTGAGTCTTATATCAAGTTAGAAGGAAAATTTTCCTATAATATTTACTCTCGATAATCAAAATCTATATAAATTCTTCAAAAATTATTTCATATGATTTAAAAGTATAATAGATACGGTAGACATATAATACGAGAATACTGGTTGTACAACGTGCTGTCTATCTACTTGCAATTGTTTTTTGCTCGAGCGAACTACGCATGACAGAGGGGATGTTGGGATTACACCTTCTTCAGATTGTCCTTTGGTGCAATGTCAAGGTTGTAGGCCAACCATTTGACTTTTTAGCTAAGCCACCTGCTATGACCCTCTTTGATGTCTTGGCTTGATTGCAGATCCATGTTGCTTCGGCAGCAAAGGCAAGCCTCGAGGGATCAATTCTGGCAGGACATCAAATGAACTCAATCCACTTGGGCCGAGAAAAGTTGTCCACCATCGCTCGATTGGTAGCAACACATCGACCTCTTTGTCAATGGAGTCACCCACCGTCACCACTTTGAGCCACCGGCCGGGCTCGTACGTACTTCCACTAATAAAAGGTGAGAAGAATTGTCATAGCGGCCACCCTCTTGTATCGGATGTTTCCACGGCACTGGAGAAATGGATCAAACAATAGGGTGGTGGTTGTAAGGAACGGCATGAGGCTCATAATTTGCTCTCACGAGGACTCTTGGGCCTTGATTTCCTCCTTTCAGACTAGTCTTCGGGCTCTTTCCTTATCTTAAATGTGAGGCTTTTGATAAAAGTATGGCGGCCCCAGCCTCTCAGATCTGGTCTCTCCCGTGTGACGATGATGACGGTAGGAAGACTGTGATACCTCCCGTGTTCATACTTTAGAACCGCTCCACCTCGAAACCATGGTGTTGTTAGCTGGACGAACGAACCACTGATGATTATGCTACTCCTACCGGAACTCGTTCTATGTTTCTGATATCATTGGTTCGACTTGGCCAACCTTGATGCAGAAGCTGAGATGGTGGCGAGAGTTCTTGAAGTTGCCGATCGTCGCTTGATGGATTCCCCTCAACAAGCAAGCGCCACCGATGGAGGTTTGTTTGCTCGGTCACACAGGCACTTCTTTTGATTCTTGGCTTCTAAGATTTGGGCATCAACAGTCTGTTTTCTTCTTCGTTTTGTTTTTCCTTTGAGAAGATTTATGGCTAGATCTGATATGAATTTGATAGGAATTGGAACGGCAGAGGGGCAAACGAAATCGGGTTCTTCTGCGATGCAGATTATGGTGTCAATTCTCGTAGTCGTTATATTTGGCACTTTGGTATACTGCATATACTGCTGGAGGTGGAGGAGACGCAATGGTAGTCAACTCCACTCATTAATCCTAATGTTAGGGACGTATGGAATTCGTCATGTTGGCTCTTAGCTAATGTTCCGTTTGAATGCATATCAGCTGTGAGACGAGCTCAGGTGGAGAATCTACGGCAAATATCGAGCTCGGACTTGTCTGTCATGGATCTATCCACAATACAAGCAGCAACAAATAACTTCGACGACGACAATAAACTGGGAGAAGGCGGATTTGGCCCGGTTTACAGAGTACGTAACACCAACGTCTTCTTTCAGTGTATCCGTTAATCGATGCGAATTGACTAGAGTCTCGATGACTGTTTGCGTCCTCAACAATCTTCCAGGGAGTGCTTTTCGGTGGACAGGAAGTCGCTGTTAAGAGGCTGTCGACGAAATCCAGGCAAGGCAATACGGAGTTCAAGAATGAGGTGGAGCTAATTGCTAAGCTTCAGCACAGGAATCTTGTCAGATTGTTGGGGTGCTGTGTGTCGAGGGATGAGAAGCTACTCATCTATGAATACCTCCCTAATAGAAGCCTTGATGCCTTTCTATTTGGTTAGTGAAATCATTAGTTCTTCTAATCAGCCATGGATTTTGGAACAACACACCACATGGCCTTAACCTATGGAGCTTTGGCTTCTCTAGATCCAAACCGGCGGCCTCAGCTGGATTGGCGAAGGCGATTTCCTATCATCGTAGGAGTGACGAGGGGCCTTCTCTACCTCCACGAGGACTCTTTACTCAAGGTCATCCACAGGGACCTGAAAGCCAGCAACGTTTTGTTGGACAACGAGATGAATCCCAAGATATCGGACTTCGGCATGGCGAAGATCTTCGCGGAGGAAGACTACGAAGTCAACACTGGCAGAGTCGTGGGAACCTAGTGAGTGAATCTTGTCTTCCTCCACATGGCAGCTGCAACTGCTGTGTGCTAATATTATCAGCTTTGGAAATTAACAGTGGTTACATGGCTCCGGAGTACGCAATGGAAGGCACCTTCTCGTTCAAGTCTGACGTCTTCAGCTATGGTGTTCTCCTGCTGGAGATCCTGAGCGGGCAAAGAAACGGGGCATCACACGTTCTGCAACGCGGCCAAACCCTTCTCAGACATGTACTCGTGATCTCTACTTCACCATGTCTTCTTTCTCCTCCATCACTTGGTACTTTCTACAGATGCTTGAAGATTCAATGCGTGGCTGGCAGGCATGGGAGCTGTGGGAGAAGGACAGAGCCTCCGAGTTCGTGGATCCGTCGCTCGGAGACTGTTACCCTACGAACGAAGCACGCCGGTGTTTCCAGGTTGGGTTGCTGTGCGTGCAGGAGAGCCCAGACGATAGACCCACCATGTCGTCGGTGTTGCTGATGTTGAAGAGTGAGCAGATGCCTCTCCCCCTGCCAAATGAACCCCCGTCGTTTGCAAGGTTGAGGACGGACGGACTCAAGTCATCGGCTACCAAGTCTGATACAACGCGAACGCATTCTGTGAACGAGGTTACCATCACGGTGATCGATCCACGGTAGCGCCTGCAGATTCACTCTGGCAGGAAGTTTGTGATGGTGAATATTCGTTTGAGGCAAAAATTATAATGTTTTGTTGCAACTGACCTTTCTACATATTTCAGGAGAAAGCAGCAGTATGTATTCATTATACATATAATTCACTTCTCATTGGATCCGAGAAATTGTCTCTCATGTATGGATTTAGCTTCGTCATCGGGCATTACACCCACCCCTTGTAGGGGGTAGTCTTACATCGATTGGTATACTGTTGTCATGAAGTTGGGCTTCCCATGTAGTTAAGTGCAGGGTGAGGGCCAAGCGAGAAAGGTGGAAGCAAGCTGGAGGAGATTATAATACCCCGTTAGCCTCAAAAGCTTGTTCACTTGAATTTGATTTATATGAGTATGTATGATACGCATACTGTCACTAACTTGAGTTTAAATAGTTTAGACTAGCTGCATATACTCATCAAATTAATAAATCAGTTATCTAATTAAGCCAAATACTTATTTCTGTGCCAAATATATAAACTAGTCTTTCATCAAGTAGGGCTTTTATTTTTAAATTTTTACATAAGACAGAAAAAAACAAAACTTAAGCTTAAACTATGATCATCATATTAGTATCCACTGTTTAGTGCCATATAGACTTAAAAAAAAATAGTATTATTTTTTAATTTAATATTAAGTATAATACTTTGGCATATCCTCTAATTGAAACTTTTTTGGCATATCCTATAGTACAATTTGCTTTCTTTTGTGGTGACGTGGACATGAAAATAGGCTAATGTCAGCATCATTAAAATAGAGGATAGTATCTGCAGGAATATATCGGCGTTTTAATATAGTTTATTTGAAGAAAATGATCTCTCACCTACAGCACTGATGAAGCCAATAGTTGAACACCATGTCTATAATAATCAAAGACGAGATCCAAAAGCCAATTGATCGCTTTGGGAGTACTACTAACTGAAATGACATTCTAAATTAAAATGCTATTCAAGTATTTGAAAGGAAATTAGTTCGATTTTTCTGAATATAAAATATGAAAAATTATTTGAAAACGTAGTTCTTTTAAAAGCCAATAAGTTATTGCCAGAAAACTATGAGGAGACAAAAGGGATGTAAAAGCCAGTTGGCAAGCAGAGCTTAGGTGTGAGTCAGCTCAGGTTCAAATTAATGAACAAGATTTTAAATACACATATCATCTTTACCTTATCGAATATAAAAATAGTGACATTTTTATGCTCCATGTTATACATGTTAAAAGAACGCCAATGCACCTAATGAACATAAACTAGTGTCCTAAGATACATAGGAGTATGAGGGTGAAGCCTAAACCGAATACTTATTTGAGTCCCCAACCTTTTGCGAGTTCGTAACTATTCAAGAGTCAAGAGGCCCTATGATAGGAGTGCAGTCTCCCGTTTTGGGTGTAGAAAAACACAAATATAAAGGCTACAGGGTGTTTAGTTTCTTTATTAACCAAGTCTGTTTTTTGTTTTTTTTTTATTGCTCTAATTCGTTTATATCATTGTTGTTTAAATTTTTTTTATCCTTTCTTACTTTATTAACAAAGGAACGCTGGAGAGAAGATCAGCATGCCCTAAAGACTGAAGGTAGTTGATGAAATGATGCTCCCACATATTTTCAAGAGTACTATGACCGTACACGGGTATTACCGTTAGAATATAAACTCTTGCAAGGAATTTAATTCCGAATCAAAAATAAAATGATGTAAGTTTATTTTTTTTAACAGTTATTGGAGATAGATAATTAATCTGAGAAGAAGATAAGGGGATTTGAATTTTGATCCAAATTTTATATGAAAAATTAAGAAGTTTAGATAATTTTTGGATAAGAAGTATTGGTAGGTCCAATCAACACTTTGACAATAATTTCAGATGGAGATACTTCCTTAACAATACCACAATTATCTATCTAAAGAACTCAATAGATCATAAATATTCAAAGCATGAGTTTTATTTTGTCGAAAAAACACTTGGTACAAGAAATATTAGCTTCGTGGAAAAGTATTTAAAAATAATACTATCATAAGTTTATATGAACTGAGTCCTAGTCTAGATAATAATACGAGAAGGAGGGTAAGAACTGGTTGAGAATTTGTGTTAGAAATGAGAACTGGTTGAGATTTTGTGTAAGAAGCCTCCAAGATTACAAGTTATAAACTATTGAAGTTAAAGCGTTTATTCCTATAAACAGGGTTATAATCCCTTCTTGTAGAAGAACTAAGCCAAGAGCCAGATTGAGAGAGGAGCTTTGCCTAAATTTTTTAGGCAATTTATCTAGACAAGCCAACCATAACCAATTATTACTTTGGAGCGCCCCTCCTCCCTCCCAAAAAAAAACTGAACCAGTTCAATAAACTACCAATTTAATTGAACCGAACTAATTATCTTTCATCAAATTATACTTAGAAAATCCCTAAAATGATCAAAAAAATATAAAATATTAATTATTTTTTGTCATGTTTTTCCTTCAATCATGAAACTTTAAGGTGAGTTGAATAAACTGTATTATTACACCCGTAGATAAACTGTGTCCCATTGCAGAATCAAGGAAAATATGCCAAATCGAACTACAAAAGCTCTTATATTGAATAAAAATTAAAGAAAAATCAATAGAGTATTCTATATATACTTAATTGTAAAATTTTGAGATGAGTTGAAAAAACTTTATGATGTTATACTTGTACCATATCACACTTCATTATAGAATAAGTATTGTTTACGCAATCGAGCGTAACATAATTCAGTATCATAAATGCATAATGCTTGATCGTAGACTATAAAATTTATTCAAATGAACTAATTCATCATCATCAAAAATAATATATAAGGTACTATTGGTTTCCTTATTTTAGATGATTTTATGAGTTTTCAAAATTAAAATTTGGTACGTTTTTAAGTTGATCATGCAATACAGTTCGTTCATGGATGTAGCACATGAAATTACATAAAATTTTTTTATTAGTATTTATACTTGTTTCTGCTTCCTTGTTTTGCAATCTGATTCTAGATAATACAGCCTATATATATATATATATATATATATATATATATATATATATATATATATATCAGACGTGTAAGGAGAGAAAAAAGTGTTCTCATAATATAGTCGTTAGAAAGTGTGTCTTTGTCAAACGATCAATGTAGTCCACCAACCCGTTTGCCGGATCACATCATCATGGCCATGGCGGGGATTCCCGGCTCCTTAATTTGCGGTCCTTACCGGTTCCACAGCTTGTCCATACTTCCCACTGCCACTAATTCTATCCATTAGTTTTCTCAACGTGGGCGACTTATTTCTTCGTTTCCTTTCCGTAGTTGTTCAGCTTTCATCCTTGATTGATTGAAATGTCCGATCGATAGGAGAAAGGTTGCAGCCTTTCGCTGTAGCAGTTAGGCAGAAACATTTGTTTTGGCCTCCGAAGGGTCACCTCTGCGTCGCTGCGTAGATTCTACGACCGAAAGAGAAGATGCATATTTGTGATGCCTTTTGCTTTGAAGACTCTTCACGACCCTCGATGGAATCCTACGATAAATTTGTTCCGGTGATGATATTGTTGTCCTACGATCACTTTTCTCTCTCTGTAGACTCGCAAGGTGTAAAAAAGAGCCAATGTATATCTACAAGATAAGATGAACCAACTTAAGTGACGAACTCATCCCTCTCAAAACGACTCCGTAAATCTTATCATTATTTATAAAATAATACCTATCTAATTACTAACATCGTGACATTCCTTCTCTTAGCTCAAAAATCTTAAGATATTCAATTTAGAATACTTTTCACGTTGGGTTTTTCAGGATGCAAACTCAAATATTTTCAGGATTTTTTGTTAGCTTCAAAATCAAATTAGTTGGAGTAAAAATAAACCTATAATTCTTCATCTAATATCTATCCAAAATTTCTTGTGAATATTTCCTTTCAGAAATAAAGATGCTAGTAGAAGATTGAACTACTTCAATGCCAAGAAAAAAAAAATATTATTTCTAGATTAGACATATCAAATTTGATTATCATAAATTAATTAAATCTATCAAACATTATTCTATCATGTTAGAATCCTTACGAATTTTAAGCTTAGGATGATCTCTATAAGGGATTGGCCTCCGTATAACTACTCTATAGGGGTTTCTCTCTCCTTGGTGTTTTGTCTAATGATTTAAAATCATATTGATCTATTGATGATTAAAAGTAGCTGAATACATGACTATTTATAATGCTTCTAAACCCTAACTTCTAATATAATTCCTATTCAGGACTCCTACTCCAACTCCTAAACAACTCCTAGCGGCCTCAACTAGAAGTGGGTGGTGGCTAACAACTCCTAATCCTTCTCAACTTTTAACCCTAACCCTAGCCGACCCTTTTAACTCTAGTAGGGAGCGACTAGCTAGGGTTTTACATGTGTGCATCCCTTATTAAAATTAGAACTTAACTAAATAGGGTCCTATCTACACAACCTTGACTCATAATCAAACTCCAGTTCAATCGAATTCTGATCCTATTAGGATTTGAGCTGATTTATTATAATGGATTCAAATCTTCTCATAACTGACCTAATATTAAGTCTAGATTGGCCAACAAGGCTTAATCTAAGGACTCAACTCAATTGACTAGGACCTGAGTTAACTAAGGTCCTGACAAACCCATCCTCTTCAAATCAATCTTTTCCTTGAGGTTGAAGCTCAATGATCTCCGGGTTTGAGTTTGTAGCTTGTCATGAGGCTTCCTTGTTGCATTTGAGGTAGGTGCATCATGATCATACGGTTTAACTTTGTCTTGTATTTGTTCATCAGTGGTCATATTTGGATAGCAATGCATCGTGATCATGTGATGCCATACAATCTCTAGGTAGAACTGGGCTTCCTCATCATCTTGGGTGTTGGGTGGATAGATCTGGGCTGTGTCATCCTATCTAAACTTTCATTTGCAGTAAGATTCCCAGATGATCTATTGTAATTTTGAATTATTGCGCAGATCTGATCCATAAGTTACGGTTCCAATGTGATCTCCAATTTTACAGGGTCCAAAAAAATTGAGAGACCACTTCCATGAGACTTGAGTCTTCATAGATTCCTACTAGTAGGAAGATGAACGAAGACTCGATCTTTAATAGTAAACTTCCTTCTACTCTAGTAATTATCGAGGAGTTATTTCTTTCTTATTGAGCTGGTATGTGGTTGTTCTTTAATAGTAGTTAGGCTTTCCTCTAAGATGGTGGCTGCCCTCTAGTAGAGTCCATGATAATATGAGTCTGATCTAAGTTTTAAGGGAGTAGAAGTTGTAATTTTTTTAGACTTGTTTTTATATTATCTTTGTATCGTTGACCTAATGTCGTTAGCCATTCGATGCCAAGCACAACCTCATAATTATCGAGTGGGAGGAGGAAGAAATATGCAATTATCTCCTGGTCCTACAGTAATAGTTTCACCCATGGGCACCTGTGGTCACACTTTAAAATTTGTCTATTGGTAATCTTAACATTAAACCTGCTGTAATCCTCAATATGTAAGGTCATTCGAATTGCAACCTTGTTGTTCATAAAATTATTAGTGCTCCCGGTGTTAATAAGAATGGTGATTGGTTGTTGTTTGAGAAGTCCTCCCACTTTCATCATCTGCAAGTTCGCATAGCCGGTAAGAGCATGCATCGTAATATTGGTCGACTATTATTCTTCATCTGTGACCTCCTCTGAATGCTCCTGAATCTCCTCCTCCCATGTCTTCAATAGGCTCCATCAGTGGAAAGTGTCCCTTTTTGTAGCGATGGTCATGGCTCCACGGTTCATCGCAATGCAAACAAAGGCCCTTCACCGATGTGTCGCAAAGTTCTTCTCTCATCAATTTCTTTGGCAGTGAAGGACGATTGGGAGCAAGGGGTACTGGAGGTTTATATGTTGCTAGTTTATAAGTGGTTCTCATCCTTCAAGTGTCTTGGTTGAGCCGCTCCTCTTGGATTCGAGCGAAAGAAACTACGGCCATCACGGTGTGAGGCTACCACGCTTTAACTTCTCATTTTATTTTTAGCTTGAGTCCTTCGATGAATATCCCTAATAATTGTTTGTCAGACCAATCATAAGTGAGGTAAGATAATTCCTCAAACCTGATATGGTATTTTTTTGACCGTGGAGGTTTCGCGAGTTATTCGTCGATATTTTCATACTTGGTTGGTCCAAAGTGGTTCAACAGCCCACTTTTGAATTGTATCTACGTCGGGACTCCTTTGGTTTATTTAAACCAATTGTACTATCGAATTATATCTCCTTCGAGGTGGATAACAACGGTCTCTACCATGGAAGACTCTAGTATCTGGTGATAATGAAAGTAGCATTCTGCGTGAAAGCCATACTGTCGAGTCTCTGATAGGACCCTAGTAGGGTTGGATCCTATTCAAATCAAGTAGCAATTAATAAAAACCCTGAAAGATTGTAATAAACCTCACCTAGCCATCTACTATCTTAAAAAGTAGGTTAGCTAGGGTTTAATCTTGGGGCTTTAGGGCTTCCTAGTCGTCGCCCCCCTTACTAGACAGGTCGGCTAGGGTTTGAGTAGGGGATGCATAGTTTATTATAGTCACCTAGCCATCACCCCCTTTATTGGGAAAGTCAGCTAGGGAGGAGAGGTAATAAGGAGATTTGGCTTTGGGAGAAGTCTCTCTAGGGTTAGGGTTTGAAGCCCTATATAAGCATGTAGCCTCCACCACTTTTGAATCAAGCAAGAGATCAATCTTTTTCAGTCTTGTGCCTGACTACATAGGAGGGAGGAACCCCTATAGTGTTCCATCTATAATCAAATTGCTCTAGAGTTCTATCATCTAGTATGAGAGCAGCAATCTTGCTGCTTTTACTAACTTTCTTGTCGCCCACCATCAACAAAGCAATTCCCACAATTGATTTTGATGATGCCATCTCTACCACAATCTCCTTGCCGTAGACCAAATTAATCTACTATCACTACCATCAATTGCATAAGAGATCTGGTATTTTTTTTCTATCATAGATACCATTTGATGTTGTAATTTCCTATAAAAAAACACCAAAAAGAAGTTTTCATCTATCCCTTGCTGCGAATTCTTTTCATCATAAATTCATCATCTTTACGAACGAAGGAATGCTACAGAAAATTTCAACTGCCTATTTTGCTACCTTTAAGCCGATCTTATTACCATCATTTGGATAAAAAATTTTGTATAGTTCATAGATCGTTTTGGCTTTCATTTACATTTAATATATCATGAGAATCATTTCAGGAAACATCCTTACGTTGCTAGAAATTTTTGTCATAAACTGCTAATTTTTTAATGAGAATTCTGCTACCTCAACTTACATCGTTTTTTATTACTGTCTTGTTGTCAAAACTTTCTGATCGATTTTTTCATCCTTGCTATTGTCAAAATCAAGATCTTGCTATCAATTTCCTCCAAAAAATTACTTAATTTTCTGTTGGAAATTTCATCGAGAAACCTCTATTTCTTCGACGACAATTCTGCTTCTACAAATTAACACCTAATCACAGCATAGCCCCACCAATCCTTATCAACCTCTTGCTCAACCACAGATTTAAAACCCTCTTCCCAACCTCTATCCACTAATGTCATAGCCCTAAAATAACACCAAACAGTAGCCCAAACCACGTCTAAAATAGCAACCCAATAAGCCTAAAATTACAGCCTACATCACCAATCCACCAACCTTTTCGGCCACATATTCCCTCAACTGATACATACCCTTAACCCAACAACAAAAGAAGGACTGTAAGGTGACTTAGTTTTTTTCATCTTTGTAAAGTGAAGAGAATAAGCCGACTGTTGAGCATATAGCTAGCTAGCTAGGTTCTCGGTCCAAGGACTACCTAAAGAAGAGGCTCTTTACCCCACTCTCATACTAATTCGGCCTTCCCTGGTATATAAAACCTCCTATCTAAAAACTCTATTAACAGTTGATACGATCAGGAAAGCAAGTTCTATGAGCAATTCTTCTATAGGGTGTAACCTTACTTTACGGTGACCTGGCCTGTTTGGCAAGAGTGAATTAGCTCCAAAGTGACTAGGTAGACAAGATAAAGTACAACACAAAAAGGTGAGGATGCCTGAGGACTAGATGTCAGAAATACCTACCCCGGTGTCTTAGTTTGGCTCAGAGAGGTATTAATTGGAATACCAAGGAGGGAGCACTGATCTGTTCCACCTGGCCACTTGAGCTGGTAGTTATTAGAGGTTTTTTTTTTCAAGGAAAAGAAAGAGAGAATAGAATCACTTTTTTTCGTCGAAGGGCACTTGCTACAATTATCTTGATAATAGAAGATATGATTAAATTAAAATTTAGACTGAATAAGAAAATCTTTATATTTTTACTTATATAAATTGATGATAAATCAATTGAGCATTTCATTATTTTTTCTTATTTCTAACTTAGTATTAGAGCCCCTTTCTCTATAAGAGAGATTTTTTTTTTTCGTTGGAGAAAGATGCGACCAGATAGCAAGGGAAAAGAAGGCAGTGGCGGAGCCGATGATTGGAGCGTCGAAGATAGCAACTGAAGGAGGTTTCCTATTGTTGGCGGTGTCACCAAGTAGATTGTGGAGGCGACAGCAGTGAGGGGAAGTAGCGACAAACACTCAGTTGGGAGCGATGGGCTGCTAATGGAGGAAAAAGTCATAGGAAGTAGACGATGCAGCGACTTTAGAGGAAGAAAGGGCGACTAGAAGCGAATTCTTGGGAGGAAGGAGCGATTGGCCGGAGATCAGATCTGGCGGCAGCATGATAGAGACGGTTGGGGTGGCAGAGGATGGTGCGGTTGGACAGCGACGACAGAGGCGGCTATGAGGATCTTGTCTAACATGGCGGCAGCAAGTTCCGAAAGCAGGGGATAAAGAAAAGGTCCCGAAAGCCGACGTGGAAGAAGGGGTGTCAAAAGTTAGCATGAAAGACAGGGCACCAAAGGCTGGAGTGGAGGATGCCAACGGGGTCCCAAACATTCTTGTTGCTTTGAGGAGTAGCCCTTCCTTAGGTGGGGAGATGCTTTGTGTCACGCCCCTCCAAAATATCGATAATATTTAAATATTTAACTCACAACTAATCCAGGATCCAAACACACATTTTGAGGTCACTAAGAAAAACATTCAGATCAAATTTTCACCTCTATAATCTACAAATTCATCACCCTGTGCAGTTCATAAACATACCACACATCACTCGATAATTCATATAATCTGAACTCAACTCTTCAAAATAATAACCACACATAAACTCATAAGTGGGGAAGTCTATGCAGTCACCAAATCAACGATTACCATAAATTCATATCATTACATGAATTTAACTTAACCTTCCAAAATCCTATACATGAGGGATCCTTTATCTTACACAAAATCCACAGGTTTAGATTCATCGTCACATTTCATAAGATGCAGAGTAGCTTATACAACAAAAACACATATGCTAACAAAGATCTGCCCAAAATCTTCTACACTTTCCACCGCCTCAGCCCAATCTTAACAATTAAGTAAGCGATACGCTATCCTGAAAAATTTATCAACAAACGGGGTGAGCATAAGGAGCTCAGCAAGTGACTAACATATCCATATCAAAATAATACAATTTCCAAAGGGATACAGTTTCAAATTACAAGGCAGAATATACGATTTCGTAGACATAATACCGTTAGGAGCAGAAACATAATTGTCTTTTCAATCTTACATATTTGATTCCTGACAGATGGGACATAGAGTAATTGGAGCATCTCAGTAACAAAGGAAACATATCGGAGCTTATCAGTGGCATACGAAATGTTACGAAGCATATCAACGGCATATAGAATATTTCGAAGCAAAATCATCAGTGAATGAAACATTTCAAAGCATATCAAAAATAAATATCGTACAGAAGCTCAAACGTCGTCCTTGACGTCGCAATCATATCATTCTTATCCAGAGCATGAACAGAAACAACTCACCAAAACTCTGGATGTCATATCAAACATATAGAAGGTGTAGTGGGATTTCAGTCAGAATGTGATCCATCCATTTCTGAATGACCACCTGACAAATGTCTCCCACGTCTGGGAGCTCCATCCACCCACGTCTACGTGAAGTCAGAGGGGGCCGGCAGAGCATCGCAGCTCTAAGCACATACCCTTTACCATTTCGCAAAGGTCCGAATATCCCAGAGCGGGACCCCACATAGCGGGCAATAAGCGCATACCCTTTACCATTTCGCAAAGGTCCGACAATCCCACACACCGAGTACAAGAGGCGGTTTATCAATAAGTAGCATATGTCGGAAGCACACGCGGAACAACAAAACATGCATGTGCCTTTTCGAGACAATACGAAACAAAGAACAAATCTCTCACAAATGTATTCAGATTTGGAATGAAATGAAAACAAGAGTGTATAAGGATTCCAAGCAATCATATTTAGCTCAATTCCAATAAAAAGGTTAGACGAATTCAAATATCCAAAGGAATGGAACAGAATACGCAAAATCGACCAAAGCTCGATTTCGGACAGAATTCTAGTGGCACAGCAAACAAATATTTCAGAATATCAATTATGCTGCAATACCCATAAGAAAGCTGTGGTCGAACCATATATCAATCTATATTTTGATGGAACAAATTTCGTATGAAACAGGGTTCCCAACACGGAGTTACTTTTGATTTGGTAACCCAAGGGCAAAAACACAATCACTGTTTTGCAGAATTTATAGGGTCGGATTCAATAGATAATAGGGTAGACAATTGAATTCCAAAATTTTCAAACTATATGTCAAAAGAAAGATTTTCAAGTCTAGTTTCAAATAAAATCAGTTTGGTATAAATCAGAATTTTCAACAGGGAGTTATAGGCATTTTAGTATTGACAGGTCAGAAATTTTGAACCCTATTTTACAGCGTCTATAGGCTCATTTGAAACAGATGTTTGGGTAAGTATTCGGTGTCCAAAATCTACAAAATCAGTGTCAAAAGGAAGATATAAGAATCTAATTTTAAACAAAATAGTTTCTGCCTAAATTCACATTTTGTACTGAAGCTTGTAGCTGAAATAGTGTATAGGGGTCAGTTTATCGAAAAACTTCAGAATCCATGGTTCTATGTCCAAAGAGAGACATATCAGTTTCTAAATAGAAATCCTTCAATTTATTTTGAATTCACATAAAAACAGAGACTAAAGATTCTGTAGGATGGGGTTAGAACACTTACCTTTGATAATTTTGACCCTAAGTGAAAAGATTTGAGCAAGAACCCTTAAAGCCCCAATTTTTCTTCTTCTTCTTCTTCTTCTTCTTCTTTCTTTCTTTCTTTCTTTTTTTTTTTCCCTCATCATCCACTCAGCTGCCTTCTCTGCTTCCTTAAGAACGAAGGCAGAGAGGCTTAAACGGTGGAATTTGTCATTTTATATATTTTGTAATTTAGTCCTTGCATTTAGTACATTTAGGATTAGGTCCTCAGGGTTTACATATAGGTCCTCAGATTCTTTCTTTTTTTTTTGAACAAATCACCCAAATCTTATAAATAAGTTACCTCTGATTCATACTCTATTTCTTGTGTCAATTTAAAATGAATGCTTACATTATCACCAGCAATTTATATGAAACTTCGGAAATGAGGGGTGTTACACTTTGCAAGGGCTGCGACAGTTTGGGGTGGCTACCGCGATAAGGGAAGACTATAGCAGACGAGAGGAGGTTAAGGGCAGCAGTTACTATTGCAATAATAAGAGCTACAGCGAGGGCAACGAGCAAAGGAGAAGCAGGGGAAGAAGGGGAGCTCTTGGCAGAGGAGGTTGCAACAGTGGCATGGAGGGTGCAGCAACGGCTTACAGCGAGGGCTGGCAGCCGAGGCAACTCTGCCAGCAGAGGAGGAGAGGAAGATGATGGCCGCCAGCTGGGAAGAGAAGCGGCTATAGAAAGGAGCAGCACTTCTACGGTGAGAGAAGCAAGGGAGTGACCATCGATGGAGAGGAAGGAGACGAATTTGCTGACCATGTGCAGTAGAAAGGTTGTGCAAAAGTCGACACTAGTGGAAGCAACGATGACACTGCCATGTGCTGGTGAAGTGGAACGAAGAGACACGGCTGTGGGTCCAACGCTGTCGTGAAAGAGGGAAGGAGAGATCTGTAGAAGAAAGAGAAAAAGTGGATCCACTGGAGAGGCGGTGCCAGGACCACACAAGTCCTTGGACCTGTTTGAGGCAAGCAAGCACCGAAGAAGAGATGCCATAAGATGAGGATGACCTAGAGTAATTGCTCCAACACAACAGAGGAGGGAGACAACAAAGACGATGGTCGCTTGGGTTGTTGGACCTCAAAGGGCTACCATTGGTAGAGGAAAAGAGTGAGCACCGTCGATAGCATAATGAGCAGTGTCTGTCTCTTGTTGGAGAGAGAGAGACCTACACTGAAGAGGAGATAGTTACTTTCAGAGCAGAGGGTGTCTGGGAGGGTGGTGACGGATGACCCTTGGGTATTTGCAGTTTCACAGTAGGGTTGTTGACGGACAAACGGTGATAGAAGCTATCGTTTAACAGTGAAGAAAAAAAAAAAATCTATGTTATCGAGAGAGGGGTTCTGATACCAAGTTAGAAATAAAAAGAAGTAATGAAATGTCTAATTGATTCATTGATTCATCATCAATTTATACAAGTGAAAATAGAAGAATTTTTTCATTCAGTTAAGAAAACCATATCTAAATCCTAACTTAATCCTCTTATTTTTTATCATATTTAAATTAGTCTAAAAGTAGCTACCATAAGAGTATGATTCGACCTCTTACGAGGGAGGTATGTGTGGCCGAACTTGTGCGAGAAAACTCAAGGATAAGAGTTGATAGTTCACTCAAAAGAATAATAACAAAAATGAAAAGAAAAAAAAAGAAAACAAAGAAAGTCAAAAAAATAAGAAAAAAAAAAGAGCATGGCTGAGGTTGAAAGGAGTACTCATTCGACAGTACGAAAACGGATGAGATATTTGACCTACTGTTAAAGGGGGATGGGAAGTGAAAGCTTGAAGATGGTCATGTCCTTCCCCATCGGCTTCAATCAAGAAACCTATTACGATCTTTTTTAACTTTTTGTCGTCTGGCATTAAAAAGAAGAGATAGAGAGTTATAGCAGGGCAATTTGCATCCCTCACATTTGGGCTTGTTGGCATAGCGTCTTGCCCCTGGGGAGGCGATAGCATCAATCAACGCTTTCGGGCCAAGTCCTTCGATTCTATATCTTTGCGAGAGACGATATAGAATCGAAACCAAGGCTTTCCGTCCTGGCCTTTACCTGTGTCCCCAATCCCATAAGCAATTGCACTCGTACTCAACAATCAACACTTTCGGGCCAAGTCCTTCGATTCTATATCTTTACGAGAGTCGATATAGAATCAAAACAAAGGCTTTCCGTCCTGGCCTTTACATGTGTCCCCAATCCCATAAGCAATTGCACTCGTACTCAACCTTCTCCGTTTCTATCTTATTATATTTACTAATATCACTTTTAGAATCACTTGACCGTTCGGTCAATAGCCCTTCCAGGTGGTCTAAGGTCCTGGTTCGCTTCCCATCCAATTAATTACCTTTGAAAAGCCCCTCGGCCACACCGCCCCCCCCCCCCCGCCCACTGAAGCATTTTAAGAAGGAAGAGAGCATCAGTAAAGTGAAAATACATAAACAAAAAACACTAGTATGTGAGTATATAGGTATATCACAATTAAAGAGTGAGCTTGCGGCTGCTGTTATGCTATATTTAGGTAAATATTATATTGGGTAGACGGTCTAAATTTAGCTTATAATGAGTTTTACTAAAGCTCAAAGCTCAAAACTTCGTTTATATTAACCTAAATTCTAGATTAGGTGACAAGGGTTGAGATTAAAAGGGCAGCGATTGTTGAAAACATGAGAGAAAGAAAGTAGACTGCAAATTGACAGTAGAGATCAGAAAATAAGAGATCCAGGAAAGGGAGAAAGACAAGAATAAGAAAAGACTATTCTTAATCATTCATATCTCAGGTTAGATCAGTTTGCAATAGATTCTTACTATGATCTCTTGGGAAGGTTTTGGATATTGTGTTTGATATTATGGTCCTTGTATCCCTATAATTCTCTTGTGGCTGTTGCTTTGGGCTTAGGCAAAAAGTCTTGAGATCTGTATATTCATTATTTTGATAGTGGATTTTCTCTTACTTGTCCCGTGGTTTTTACCATTCAAGTTGAAGGGGTTTTCCACGTAAATCTTAGTGTTCATCTTATTGTGATTTATGTTTGATTCCGCTGTGTATGACGGCCTTCTAGTATTTATTCATATACAAAGTTTATTCCTATTTTATTCACAATAAATGATATTAGAGCGAGATTTTAGTGACATTTAATCTTTTGTATTTGAACATGGAGGTCGGTAATATTTCTCGCATGATTAGTTTAAATGAAAACAATTGGATGATATGGAAATCAAGAATGGAAGATCTCTTGTATTGCAAATATGTGTATGGACCTTTGGAAGGGGATAGTGCAAAGCCCATAACTATGACAGATGATGAGTGGAAGAGGTTAGGCCGAAAAACTATTGGCGTTATTCGTTAGTGGCTTGATGATAGTATTTTTCACTATGTTTCTACTGAATGTTCTGCTTACTCTTTTTGGAAAAAAATTAAAAGGTCTTTATAAAAGAAAAACGGCTGACAACAAAGCTTTTCTAATCAGAAAACTTGTAAACTTTAAATATAAAGAGGGTACTTCTATTCTTGCATATTTGAATGAAATATAGAGTATTACTAACCAGTTATCCTCTATGAAAATATCTCTTAACGATGAGTTGTAGGCATTGTTACTTCTCAGTTCTTTGCTAGAAAGTTGGGAGACACTGGTGGTTTCCCTTAGTAATTCTACACCATATGGTATTGTCACCATAAGTCAAGTAACAAGCAGTTTGTTGAATGAGGAGTTAAGGAGAAAGAATTCAACAACTTCTTAGATTGATTCACAAGCACTTGTCTCAGAGAACAAAGGAAGGTCAAAGTCAAAGGATAGAAGTGGTTCACGCATAGGTAGAAGTAAGTCAAGATCAAGGAAAGATATTATTTGCTATAATTATGGTGAGAAAGGATATTATAAGAATCAGTGTAAGCAACCTAAGAAAAATAAGAAAAAGGGAAAAGAAGTGGAGTATACAGAGTCAAAAGAGATTATCACAACTACAGTGCAAGGTAGTGATTATTTGATTTTGTCTACTTCTGATGATATTTTTTATTATGTGTGTTAGGATCTTGAGTGGATAATTGACACAAGTGCTTCTTATCATGCTACACCACAGAGGAAGTTCTTTGCTACTTACAGGTCTGAAAATTTTGGTATTGTCAAAATGGGCAACTATGGTACAGTAAACATTATTGGCATGTGAGATATCCATATAAAGACTAACCTTAGCTGCAAGTTGGTGCTTAAGGATGTGAGGCATGTGGTTGACTTAAGACTAAATTTAATTTCAGTTGGAAGGCTAGATGATGAAGACTTTGATGTCAGATTTCACAAAGGGCAGTGGAAGCTCAGTAAGGGTTCTCTTATTATAGCTAATGGGAAGAAATGTCATACATTGTACAGATTACAGGCTAAAGCTTGTGGTAAGCAGTTGAATGCTATAGAGAAAGACTTCAGCATAGAGTTGTGGCATAGGCGACTAGGACACATGAGCAAAAAGAGGCTACAAAAACTTTCCAAGAAAGATGTATTACCTGACCTCAGAGGTACATGTTTGAACCCTTGTATTGATTGTTTGGCTATAAACAGCATAGAGTTTCCTTTGTTAGTTATGTCTTATCTAGGAAAATATATACCTTGGACCGTGTCTATACAGATGTGTGTGGTCCTTTGAGGATAAAAACTCATGGTGGATCTATTAATGTTCCTAGTACCAGTGGTGCACTTTATTTTGTTACTTTTATAGATGACTTTTCCAGGAAAGTTTGTGCCTATGCTTTAAAGACCAAAGATCAGGTTATTAATGTCTTGAAAGAGTTTTATGCCAGAGTTGAAAGGAAGACAGAAAGATAATTGAAATGCATAAGATCAGATAATAGTGGTGAGTATACAGGATTATTTAATGATTATTACATATCATATAGCATCCAGCATGAGTTGACAGTTTTTGGTACTTCTCAGCATAATGCAATTGCCGAGAGGATGAACCGCACCATCATGGAAAAGATCAGATGTATGCTTTCACAAGCCAAGCTACCCAAAAGGTTTTGGGATGAAGCTTTGAGGACTGCAATTGATGTAATCAACTTATCACCATGTATAGCTCCAGATGGTGATATTGCAGAGCATGTATGGTCAGGGAAAGATGTCTTCTATAGGCATTTAAGAGTGTTTAGTTGTCGTGCATTTGCACATGTTCCAGACAATGAGAGGTCCAAACTAGATGGTAAGACAAAAGAGTGTATTTTTCTTGGTTACTCATATCATCAGTTTAGTTACAGGCTTTGGGATTCAGAAAAGCAGAAGGTGTTTAGAAGCAAAGATGTTGTCTTCTCTAAGGATTAAACCATTGAGGATTTGAAGAAGATGGCACCAGCTAAGACTTCTACAGAGGGATTTGTAGACTGTGACCTAGTTATTCCTCCAGTATATCAGGGTGATGGGAGAGATGTGCAGGAAGATGGTGCAGAGCTAGATGTTGATCTACCTGCAGGACATATTGAGCAGGAAGAAGAAAGAGAGCAAGTTCCAATAGAACTTTAGTTAAGAAGATCTTCTAGACCACGTCAACCTTCTAGGAGATACTCTACAAATGAGTATGTGATGCTTACTGATGCAGGTGAACTAGAGAGTTACCAGGAAGCAGTTAAAAGTGAGAAGAAAAAGAAGTGGTTTATTGCTATGCAGGAAGAGATGGATTCTCTGCAGAAGAACCACATGTATGATTTAGTGCAACTACTAGAGGGAAGTAAAGTCTTAAAGAACAAATGGGTTTACAGGTTGAAGACTCAAGAATATTGTTCTCAACCAAAGTACAAAGCCAGATTGGTTGTGAAAGGCTTTGGTCAAAAGAAAGGTATTGACTTTGAAGATATTTTTTCTCCTGTTGTTAAAATGTCTTCTATTCGTGTTGCTCTTAGTATTGTTGCTAACCTAGACTTGGAGATTAAGTAGTTAGATATGAAAACAGCTTTCCTTCATGGTGATTTGGAGGAGAAAATTTATATGGAGCAACTATAAGGCTTCAAAGTCAAATGTAAATAAAATCTTATTTGCAAGTTGAGGAAGAGCTTGTATGGGCTTAAGCAAGCTCTAAGACAGTAGTATAAAATGTTTGATTCATTTATAATTGAAAATAAATATAAAAGAACAGTTTCAGATCATTGTGTGTACATCAAATAGTTTGGTGAGAATTTTATTATTCTCTTACTTTATGTTGATGATATGCTTATACTCGAGAAAGATATGTCTATAATTGACAGGTTGAAGAAGGAACTAAGTGAGTCTTTTGCAATGAAAGACATAGGGTCAGCAAAATAAATACTGGGCATGCATATTTCTCATGACAAAAGAAAAAGGAAGATTTGGTTATCACAGAAGAAATACATTGAGAAGGTATTGGACATGTTCAGTATGAGTAATGCAAAGCCAGTTGGTTCTCCTCTTACAGGTCACTTCAAGTTATGCTCAGAGCAGAGTCCGTCAAGTGATGAGGAGAAGGAGAAAATGCAAAATGTTTCTTATGCTTCAGCAATTGGAAGTTTAATGTACACGATAGTATGTACGAGACTAGACATCATATATGCAGTGGGTGTTGCTAGTAGATTTCTTGCAAATCTAGGTAAAGAGCATTGGGTAGCAGTGAAGTGGATTTGTATATATCTCAAAGGAAGTTTTAAAGTTTATCTAAGCTTTGGAGGTGGACCACCTATGTTGACAGGTTACACAGATGCAGATATGATAGGAGATATTGATACAAGAAAGTCCACATCATGTTTTATACTTACTTTTGTAGGGGGAGCTATGTCATGATAATCCAGATTGCAAAGGTGTATTGCTCTCTCCAAAAGCAGAATATATTAATGTTATAGAGATTTGCAAAGAAATGTTATGGATGAAAGGATTCTTACGATAATTAAGGCTGAAATAGGAAAACTATGTGGTGTATTGTGACAACCAGAGTGCCATCCATTTATGCAAGAACCCAACATTTCATTCCAAGTCAAAGCATATAGATGTCAGATATAACTGGATCAGAAATATGCTTGAAGAGAAGTAGTTACAGCTTCAGAAAATTCATATAGATGATAATGGGGCAGACATGTTGACAAAGGTTTTACCGAAAAAGAGATATGAGATGTGTCGACAGTTGGTTGACATAGCTTCACATCGAGTCATGAGACAGCCTCCCTTATGGGCTGAAGGGAGAGGTTGCTAGGCATATGACCCAGATTCAACCCATAATGAGTTTTAGTGAAGCCCACAGCTCAGAACTTCACTTATCTTAACCTAAATCCTAGATTAGGTAGCTAGGGTTGAGATTAAGAGGGCAACAGTTGTTGAAAAAGTGGGAGAGAGAAAGTAGACTGTAGATTGATAGTAGAGGTCAGAAAATAAGAGATTCAGGAAAGGGAGAAGACAAGGATAAGAAAAGACTATTTTCAATCATTCATATCTCAGGTAAGATCAGTTTGCAGTGGATTCTTACTATAATCTCTTGGGAAGATTTTGGATATTATGTTTGGTATTATAGTCTTTGTATCCTTGTGATTCCCTTGTGGCTGTTGCTTTGGGCTTGAGCAAAAAGCCTTAAAATCTGTATATTCATTATTGTGATAGTAAATTTTTTCTGGCTTGTCCCGTGGTTTTTACCCTTCGAGTTGAAGAGGTTTTCCATGTAAATCTTGGTGTTTATCTGATTGTAATTTTTTGTTTGATGCTGTTGTGTATGACGGTCTGCTAGTATTTGTTTGTATACAAAGTTTATTTTTATTTTATTCACATCACATTATTTAGGTAAACATCATATCATATCCCCTCTTTTCGGCTTAGGTGTATCGGGAGTGAACAAACAGAGCATATATATTTTTCTTTTCGGGATTACAAGGGGAGACCATATTGATAAAATGAATTGATTGAATTTGAATTTCCGATCCGATCTAAAACAAACCTAGGAGGGAGGATAAAGAAAGACCCTTAAGGGAACTGTGGGATCGAAAGATTTATCAACATACCACTGAACGTACTCACTCACGCACCAACCCATATATCAACTTAGTTGTCACTTCTCTGTGTGAGGTTTATTTCCTCACTTTGAATCGAGCTTGGCCTCGTCTCATGGGCAATCGCCAAACATTCGACATAACTCTACAGTAGAATGATAAAATGATAAATAAGTTCCTTTACGTAGAATGAAAAATGGGAAACAAGTTTTTCTCGGGCTATTAAGCCGCCTGGGGGCAATCAGTGCCTCACTGGCCTCCTTCCCACTTTCTTTGTTTCTTATGTGCTGTAAACATTTCCAAATTCCTTTTTTCATAACACGAAGTAGTTTCGAACAAATACAATATAAATGATGTAAATATTGTTTCAATTCCTCTCTCCACTAGTGAATCGGTTCTGCCTTCACTAGAATCGGGGGAGGTGGGAGGGAGAGAGGAAGGGTTGAAACTTTGAAAAAGTAAAGTTCAACTCACAAAGGTAGAACCCATATTCATCTCATGGAAAGCACTAGCTGCCTCGTGGCGCCAGTTCAGTTACGCATCGAAAATACGTTCGTCAATATAGATCCAAACAGAATACCTGCTGGCGGTGCTTATGTAACTTCCTTGCAAATATTATTCTTCTTTTCTTTTTGTAGCTTGGGCCTTTCTTTTTACCATCGTTAGCAGCAACGCGATGTTCCATGTCATGAGCACGGTTAGCTGCTAATTCTTCCAAAGTTAGTTTCCCTATATAGCGCGCTAGCCACAATGCATGCCTTGGATTCCATCTCTACAGCTTCGGGGGTTCACATAGGATTCCATCTCTATCTCTATAGCTTCGGGTTCACATTGGCGATCCTCGCAGTTTTGAGGCTAAAGTTCCTCTCCTGCTATTTAACATAGTCACTCAATGTCAATCACATCACTGGCTCATGCTTCCACTGGTGAAAGAAATTGATACCCCGATCAAAAGAAAAGAATTGAAGTGAAAGGATATAGACACTAGTAAAGACAATACTTCCATTTGGAATTGCCGATTGCCTTTCTAGTAGTTGCTTGGTCCTTACGCCTACCTAAGCTTGGTCATTAGTAGTTGCTTGTTGATTCATTTCTGAACCGATGGATTGCCTCTCTTCTTTACGACTTTGGACAAATCACCTTAACCTTTGCTTGCTGAAGCTTAAATAAGATTGGTGTTTACCTTCTTCCTCGGCTGCATCTAATCCCCTCTTTTCATTTCATATCTATCTTATCCTACACTTGGTATACAAAGTTGTAAAGAAAGAAACAACATCTAATCTTTCCTCTGGGGTCTACTTTCTTCCTTTTCCCCGCATGAGGAATTGAATTTAGTGCGCCCATTAATATATATATTCTAATATAGAGAAATCATTAACTCCGCGCTTAAGCTTACTCTTAGGGAACTGCTGGCTCAACAAAGAATTCTTAATGAAGTAAAGTTGAAGGATCAGTTGAAAGATATAATTGTTAGTCATTATGCGTATCCACTAGAATTATTAATATGTTGGCCGAAGCTTTAATAATGCCCATGTAGCGGTGTTGTATCAAGAAAAGCAAGGGACATCTCAAAAGTAAGCTGCAAGACATTCTTAAAGTGGGTGGTCCGGAGTTCTAAATGAATTCTTTGTTTTCCCAGGTGCTTACGGAGTTCTCTTCTGCGCCAAGATCTTTGACTGCAATCTGATCTAATTGGAATTAATTCAATCTTTTTCTGCTTGCGGGGAGTTCTGTGCTCGACAGAAGAAATGATTGTTTTCCCTAAGACTAAACTGTCACTGCCTTGACTGCTAGGGACGGTCAAGGAGTTTCTTTTCCTATTAGATAGGTGACTGATAAAGATTCAATGTTTGACTCGGCGCTTACGCTCACAGAGTGTAACTTTCTGGAGTTCTTTATTCCTGTTTTACTTCTTGATAGAGAAACTAACTGATCTTCTGTTTCTAGACCCGATAGATGAAATTAATGATTTGTCGACTTTACACTGAGGGTCACCGAGTTCATATAGAATATATATTGTAATAAGAGGTAAGAGATGGATTCTATAAACTCTTTGCTTGTTCAAGCAAAAGATGAAATGCATTCATGTTCAGTAGAAAGAGAAGGAGGAGAATCAAGAGAAGGAGCAGATGAAAGATAAGGATCCGAAGAACGAAAGCCGACATCAACGGGAAATGATCTTTCATAGAAGGTAAAGAAGAAGGTACAACAAATACAGGTTATTATGCTTTGTTTATATTCCTTTTTGTGGACTCGATAGTTTTGTAATTCTTTGTTTGTTTCCAGTACAAGTATATTATTCTTTGCGTTGTTCCCCTTGCCTTATATGTTCCCTCCGGCTGGCGCCCTCCCTTACTTCACAAATGAAATATGTTGTACAAGAATAGACAAGAAAAAAAAAAAAACAAAAAGGATCTCTTAAGCTGGAGAATCAGAAGGAACAAGATAAGGTACTCGCTATGAAGCAGGTGCTAAAACTCGCTAACGTTAGTGGTGCATAAACAGGACAATCAGTAGTTGTATAGCTTTATTAAGGCACCCAAACTTTCATCGAATATACCCAGTTCCTGTTCTACGACCAGACTCAGTTGAAAGATTAGAAGTAGCAAGCGCCTAAGGTGACAAAATCGGATACAGGTTTCAAGTAGAGTTCCAGAAGCCGAATGCCCGGATGAAGCAGAAGATGGAAAGTAAACTCGAGAAAAAGAAACCACTAGAGGAGGAGCAGTTTCAAGTGTTTGGCAATGAGATCAGTTATGTTCGACACTTTAATCAATTCTATACCAGGAGCGATTCAAGAAGTTAATTATTATTGGCGACGAGTATGTTTTGTTGGGGAAGGAGGAGCAAGGAAATGATAAAACAGAATAAAGATTATCTCCAAATGCACACACTTTATTTTTTCTGCATTACTTCTTCATTCCCTAAGGTCCTATTTATAGAACATAATAATAACTTCCTTCATCCCATCATTAATAACTACCTCATTATCTCACCCATCATTAATAACTTCCTCATTATCTCACCCATCATTAATAACTACCTCCACTAACTCATAAACTACCTCAACAACTCCTTATCATGTTAACTAACTATGTAACTACTATAAATCAATTCTCAACACTCCCCCTTGATTCATAGTTACATACACCAATTTGAGACATAAAATAAACATGCTTCTGAACTGGAAGTGACTTGGTGAGAATATCTGCAACTTGTTCATCCGTGCCATAGTACTTCATTGTTATAGCTCCATTTGCTACAAGATCTCGGATGAAATGATAGCGTATCTCTATCTGCTTTGTTCTTCCATGAAATGTTGGATTCTTCGTCATTACAATTGTAGCTTTGTTGTCACAAAATATTTCTGTTGCTTCCTTTTGTTCTTGATGAAGATCTTCAAGAAGTCTTCTAAGCCATATAGCTTGACATGCTGCTGATGTTGCAGCTACATACTCCGCTTCCGATGTCGACAATGCAGTTGTTTCTTGCTTCTTTGAACTCCAAGATATAGCTCCTGATCCAAGGCTAAAAATATTGCTCAAGTACTCTTTCTATCATTCAAATCTCCTGCCCAATCACTATTAGTAAAACCAAATAATTTACATTTAAAATTATGAGAATACCAAATTCCATAATCCGTAGTTCCAGCAATATAACGTAAAATTCTTTTAACAGCTCTGAGATGATGTTTACTTGGGCTTTGCATAAACCTGGATACTACACCAATAGAGAAGGTAATATCTGGTCGAGTGTGAGTTAGATAGATCAAACCTCCAACTAAACTTCTGTAGTATCTTGCATTTGTCAAACCTGTACCATCTTCAAGTTTTAATTTCTCATTTACATTCATGGGTGTAGCTGCAGCTTTGCATTTAATCATGTTAGATTTTTTGAGCAGATCCATTGCATATTTTCTTTGTGAAATAAAAATTTCATCTAATCCTTGCTTCACCTCCAACCCAAGAAAATAGTGCAATAGACCTAAATCTGACATTTCAAACTTATTCATCATGCATTTTTTAAATTCTGCCACAACAGAGACAGATGAACCCATATATATAATATCATCAACATAAAGGCAAACCATAAGAATATTATGTTCACCTTCTTTCTTCAGATAAAGTGTAGGTTCATTATCACTCCTTTTAAATCCATTTTGATGAAAATAACAATCAATTTTACTGTACCATGCTCTTGGAGCTTGTTTAAGCCCATAAAGTGCTTTCTTTAGCTTATATACCTTTTCTTCATATTCTTTAACCAAAAAACCTTCAGGTTGAGTAACAAAAACCTCTTCTTGTAAATCTCCATTTAAAAACGTAGATTTCACATCAAATTGATAAACAGTCCAACTCAAATAAGCAGCTAAAGCCAAAAAGGTTCTCACGGTTTCGAATCTACCAACTGGAGAAAAAGTATCATCAAAGTCAATACCTTGTTGTTGCGAATATCCTTTTGCCACAAGCCGAGCCTTATACTTTTGGATACTTCCATCTGCATTATACTTTGTTTTGTACACCCATTTCAAACCAATAGCTTTCTTTTCTTTTGGTAGATCCATTAGCTCCCAAGTTTCATTCTTCTCAATTGACTTGATTTCCTCCTTCATTGCTTTTCGCCATTCCTCTTTTTCAACTGCTTCCTCAAAACTTATAGGATCTGAAATAAATAAAGCAAATGTTGAATCATAAATTTCTGCTAGTGATCTAAACCTTCCTGGAGGAGTTTCATCTGAGGAATCATTTGCTGAATTTGAGCTACTCTTGGGTGAGGTTGACGTTGAACTTGTTGGAGCAGGATCTCACTTGATTCGATGGAGTAACTAGTTCTGGAACACGAATTTGTGTTTCACCTTCATTAATCTCCCAATTCCAACTTGCCCTTTCATCAAATACAACATTTTAATAATAACTTTTCCACTTAGGATTATATAATTGATATGCTTTGGATTGTGCAGAATATCCAATTAAGATGTATTTTCTGATTTTTCATCAAGCTTATGATGATTTTGTGAATTTACCAAAGCATAAGCAATACAACCAAAAATTCTTAGATGGCTTACAGTTGGCTTTATACCATACCAAGCTTCAAAAGGCGTTCGATTCATAACAGCCTTTGTCGGTGAAATATTCAACAAATAAACTGCTGTTGTAACTACTTCTGCCCAAAATTGATTCGGAAGATGCTTTCCTTTAAGCAAGCTTCTTGCCATTTCGACAACAGTTCGATTTTTACGTTCACACCATTTTGCTCGTGTAAATGGTGTCATTAATCGAATACCATTTTCTTCACAAAAAGAATTAAACTCATTAGAGATAAATTCACTACTTCTATCTGTCCGAAATGTCTTTATGCGTCTACCACTTTGCCTTTCTACAAGTGCCTTGAATTTTCGAAAGTTATCAAATGTTTCAGATTTCAATTCCAAAAAATATACCCAACTCATGCGACTATAATCATCAGTAAATAATAGAAAATATCGACTTCCCCCAAAAGATTTTGTATTCATAGGTCCACATAAGTCAGCATGTATTAATTCAAGACAATTAGATGCTCTCCATGCTTTTCCAACAGGAAATGGTTTCTTCCTTTGTTTGCCATAAATACATCCTTCACATACATCAAGTGTATTAATTTTAGGCAATCCATAAACCATTTTTTTTCTATTTAACAACCTTAAACCTTTAATATTAAGGTGTCCATATCTCAAATGCCATAAAGGCCATAAAGGGTATATCTCAAATTTGTCTCATTCTTTTGATTTGCAACAAGGGCATGTTTCTCAATATTTGAAACATCAATTGGAAACATCTTATTTTGCGTCATGTAAATATTTACCATAATCAAGCCAGATTTTTTATCTTTAATAGTGCAGGAACCATCATCAAATATAACTGAATATCCAATATATATCAATTGTCCAACGCTCAACAAGTTATGTGATAAGCTAGGAACATAGAAAACATTATCAAGGTATTTTACCTTCCCTTGATTTGTCTTCACCTCAATTGTTCCTTTTCCTTCTACTTGGATTTGCTTGATATCTCCAAGTTTAACTTTCAACTTGTGAGTTTCATCAATATCTCTAAATATTGATCTTATGCCTAACATATGATTAGAACATCCACTATCCAAAAACCAAATATTATCCGAGATATTATTAACTTGTGAATGAGTCATAAACAACTTACTATTGTCTTCATTTTCTTCCATATAGCTTGCTTGCTTTTCTCTTTTCCAGCAATCTGCCTTCATATGACCAAACTTCTTATAATAGTGACATTGAATTCCACTCTTGTAGTTTTTCTGATCATAATTTGATTGCCTTTCATCATGCCCATCAAAGTGTCCTCTTCCTCTTCCATTTCCTCTACCACGAAATCCTCCTTTGTCACGTCCTCTTCTAGTTGATTTATTATCTTCTTTTGAAGTAGAAGACTCCCCCTTAACCTGAAATGCTTTTTCCTCACTTTTTTCCAGTGACCTGTTCAACCTTGCTTCATGTGCTTGCAAGGAACCCATTAGTTCATCAAATGAATAAGTAGATAAGTCCTTTGACTCTTCAATTGCCGCAACAACATGATCAAATTTTGGAGTTAAACTTCTCAAAACTTTTGCAACAATTATTTGATCATGAAGATGTTCACCATAAGATTTCATTTGACTAACAATTTCAGTCACTCGAGAAAGAAAATCTTGCACTGATTCATTGCTTTTCATAAACAAAATTTCAAACTCACGGCGAAGGGTTTAAAGTTTTACCGTAATCACCCTCGATGAGCCTTGAAATTCATTTTGAAGTATCAACCAAGCTTATCTTGAGGTTGTCGCTGCTGCAATTCTTGAGAATATTGTCTTATGCACAGCTTGCTGAATGAAGAACAATGTCTTTGAGTCCTTCTTTCTATTCTCCCTCAGCCTGGTTTCTTCATCTGGATCTGCATATCCATTCTCTATCAAGTCCCAAAGATCCTGAGACTTGAATAGAGTCTTCATCTTGATACTCCAAAATTCATAGGATTTGCTCGAGAAAATGGGAATAAGGGGTTGAGACATAGAATTGCCATTAAAAGCCATAATGCCCAGTTCAGATTGAAAGAAGGCTCTGATACCACAAATGTTGGGGAAGGAGGAGCAAGGAAATGATAAAACAGAATAAAGATTATCTCCAAATGCACACACTTTATTTTTTCTGCATTACTTCTTCATTCCCTAAGGTCCTATTTATAGAACATAATAATAACTTCCTTCATCCCATCATTAATAACTACCTCATTATCTCACCCATCATTAATAACTTCCTCATTATCTCACCCATCATTAATAACTTCCTCATTATCTCACCCATCATTAATAACTACCCCCACTAACTCATAAACTACCTCAACAACTCCTTATCATGTTAACTAACTATGTAACTACTATGAATCAATTCTTAACATGTTTCTGGCTTTTTCATGCGCTAAGTCCTGCTTGCCCTTACGCTATGTTCGGCTTTACTTGGAATTAAGTCTTCTTCTTACCCAACACACATACCTAAACCTTGATTATTGCGCGCCCTTACGAAGCTTTAGTATCGGGTGCTAAGTCATATATAGAGGTTATTGACCTGACCACGAGATAGGAAATTAATGACTCAGCCAGTCCAGGCCCAATCGGTTAAGTCGTAAATTGAAGTCGACTCGATCAGAGGTTGACAAAGGGAAATCCGCTCCTCATCATCATCAATTTTAAGAGCAGAAGAAGTTCCCAAATAAATAAATAGAATCGTAAGTATCTTTACTCACCCCATTCCACATTATATATATCATATGCCAAAGATTGAGATTCTATTATTAACTTACTGTTTTGACTTAAACTGCTTTCATTCTTGGGGGTTCGTATGCGATCAACTCTCAAGGGTTCCATTATTGTTCCCTTTTTTTTTTTTTTTGACTCGGCCCAAGTTCAATTACTATTACTGGTTTGACCGACTAGTTTGCTCTCAAATTCAAGAGTCGATAGCCTTAACCGATAAGTATACTTTCAGGTGTTAAAAAGCCAACAACTCTCAATCGGTTGTTGCAAGACAAGTGGAAAAGGGGGAGAAGAAGAAAGGGAATAAAGATCAGAACTAATATAATGGATATGATAGAATGTATACGCTGGCGGTGTTGATGTTGATAGGAAGAGGGAATAGAGATATGAAACAGAGGAAGAGTAGGATAAGGTTCAATCTTTAATATTTCTCTCAAGAAAAAACTCTTTATAAATTTCAGAAACTCTCTTTTACTCTCATGACCCAACATATGGGGTTTATATAGTCCCCAAAAATACATTATATTAGTTGTATTTAAGATGAATCATTCTCTTTCAAGAAACCCTTTCAAGAACCAATAACCAATTTGACTTATCCTTCTATAGTCTTTTAATCCATTTTTCCTTCTTGATGTAATAAATCTCTCTCTTGATGCAATGAACCTCTTTTGATGAAATAAACCTCTTTATGATACTTGAACAAGTTTAATTCCAACATTTTCCCCCCTTAAACTTGTTCCATCTAGCATGCCAAGTTTCTTTCGAAGTTGTTGAAATATTTCAAATTTGAGAGGTTTTGTAAGTATATCAGCCACTTGTTCACTTGTCTTGACATGATATAGCTCCACTTCTTTATTTTTGATATGATCTCTTATGAAATGAAATCTTGTATCGATATGCTTCGATCTTTCATGATAGACTGGATTCTTGGCTAAGGCAATAGCTGATTTGTTATCAACATAAATCTTGGTTGACTTCTCCTGTGGCATATAAAGTTCTTGGAGTAATCTTGTTAGCCAGATTGCATGACAAACACTAGAAGAAGCTGCTATATATTCTGCTTCACAACTTGATAGAGCAACGATCCGTTGCTTTTTTGAAGACCAAGTGAATGTAGCTTCACCAAAATAAAATACAAATCCAGTTGTACTCTTCCGATCATCGTAGCTTTCGGCCCAATCACTGTCACTATATCCAATGAGCTCCAACTTTTTAGATGAAGAATAGAACATTCCATACTCAATTATTCCTTTAATATATCGTAAAATTCTTTTAGCGACATTTAAATGAGATGTCTTTGGAACTTTCATAAATCTACTTATTAAACCAACTCCAAATAGTATATCAGGTCGAGTGCATGTCAAATACCTTAAACATCCAACTAGACTTTTATAATAAGTTGGATTAATGTATTTACCTTCACCTTCCTTGGTCAACTTGGTGCCATATTCAATAAGTGTATCTGTAGGATGACAATCTTCCATTGAAAACTTCTTTAAAACCTCCTTTGCATAATTTTCTTGTGAGATAAAAATTCCTTCATTATCTTGTATAACTTCGATACCAAGGAAATAAGTCATTAAGCCCAAGTCGGTCATCTCAAACTCCTTTTTCATAGAGTGCTTAAAATCTTTAATCATGGAGCTACTATTGACTGTAAATATTAAATCATCTACGTACAAGCATACAAATAAGATATCTCCATTAGAGTTAGATTTTGTATAGAGAGCATGTTCATGTGGACATTTAGAAAAACTATTTTGAATAACATAAGTATCTATTCGAGAATTCCATGCTCGTGGGGCTTGTTTAAGCCCATAAAGAGCTTTCTTTAACTTGTATACTTTGTCTTCTTGTACTTGAATAATAAAACCAGGGGGTTGTTGAATATATACATCTTCTTCAAGAACTCCATTAAGAAATGCTGATTTCACATCCATTTGTAAAATCTTCCATTTCATTTGAGCTAGAGATAAGTAATCTTACTGTCTCCAATCGAGCAACTGGCACAAATACTTCTTCATAGTCAATTCCATATTGTTGTTTATATCCCTTTGCAACTAATCTAGCCTTGTATTTCTCCACCTCTCCTTTTGTATTTCTTTTTGTTTTGAAGATCCACTTAACACCGATAGCTTGGTGGTCTTCTGGAAGTGTAGTAAGGTCCCATGTATTATTTTTGTTAATGGAATGAATCTCTTCATTCATAGCTTGTCGCCATTTTTCATCTCTATAAGCTTCTTCGAAGATTAATGGATCATATCCTGCGAAAAGATAAAATAAAGAAAGTTCATCATTGTTAGTATCAATCCTTCGAGTCACATCATATAGGTCCTGAATCGGTCTTGTCCTTCTTATAATTGGACTTCTTGAATCATGTGACCTAGCTGATCTAGGTGATGATTCTGGCAAAGTCACTTCAGTGTTTGCTTGAATTATATCATCTTCTTCTGAAGCTACAGCTTTCTTATGCTGCTCATCACTTTTCCAGTTCTAAATCTGTTGTTCATCAAACTCAACATCTCTTGACATCACAACTTTATTTGTGATAGGATTATAGAGTTTGTAACCACTGGAATTCTCTGGATAACCTAGCAAAATGTATTTTTGGCTTTTATCCTCCAATTTCGTTCTCTTTTCTTCTGGTATCTTGGCAAATGCAACACTTCCAAAAATCCTCAAATGATCAACTCTTGGTTTTTGTAAGCTCCATGCTTCTTCTGGTGTAATATTACCAATTCGCTTTGTCGGAAACCTGTTAAGCAAATAAACTGCACAAGCAACAGCATCACCCCAAAATTCTTTCATAATTTTTCTTTCCTTTAACATGCATCGGGCCATATTAAGGATAGTCCTGTTTTTTTCTTTCCGAGACACGATTTTGTTGAGGTGTGTATGGCATGGTGAATTGATGTAGAATTCCATTATTTCTACAAAAACTTTCAAATTCATTTGATATATATTCACCACCTCTATCTGTTCTTAAACATTTAATCTTACAACAACTTTGTCTTTCAACCAAATCCTTAAATTCTTTGAATTTGCTTAAAACTTCTTTCTTTTCTTTTAACATGTAAACCCAAGTTTTGCCACTATGATCATCAGTAAATGTAAGAAAATACCAGCTTCCTCCAAGTGATCTTTGGATTGATAGGGCCACAAACATCCGAGTGCACCGGATCGAGCCGATGCCATGCTCTTTTGTTCTTCTCACTTTGAAAGGTTTTCTTTCTTGTTTACCCATGACACATACTTCACATAATTTTTTTGGGTGATCAATTTTGGCATTCCTGTCACCATATTATACTTCTCTAGAAGTTTAAAAGCCTCAAAATTTAAGTGAGCATATTTAAGATGCCAAAGTGTAGAAATATCCTCAATATCAGCTTTAAAATAATTTGATTGATCAAAAATACTCAAATGTAGAGGAAACATTCTATTCCTTGCCATTTTCACATGTGTTATCAATGTTTTATTCTTATCACGAATTGAGAGAGCCATATCTTTCATCTCAACTTCATAACCTTTTTCAAGTAATTGTCCAATGCTTAAAATATTATTTTTCATATCAGGAACATAATAAATATCTGAAATGCATAATTCCTTGCCATTATTAAGTTCAAGGAGAATTTTACCTTTGCCTCTTACTCGTCTTTGAGACAAATCACCAAATGTAATGTTCCCGGAATAACTTGTATCCATTTCTGAAAATAGCTCTTTGATGCCACACATGGGATTTGAGGCTCCTGTATCTAGATACCATGTCATAGATTGATCATTTTTCAAATTTTCATAACTCATTAGCAAAACTTAATTTTCCTTTTTTTCTTCCTCAACAAAATTTGCCTTATCACTTTGATTGTTAGGATTATAATAACATTCATAAGAGTAATGTCCATACCTTTTGCAAACATAACACTGTATTTCAGACCTTTTAGAGTTTACGCCCACGCCCTCCACGTCCTCGACCATAACCTCGGCCTCTTTGGCTAGAATTTTCTCTAGCCTCTTCATTATATGGAGATTCTTGATTAGTCTGATTTCTGCCTCCTCTTCCTCTTTGTCCTCGTCTTCTTCCTCTTTGAGAATTTGATTCTCCTTTATTTTCAAAAGCAAACTTAGCTTGTAGTGCTTGCTTCATAGTTTTGTCTTCTCCTCTTTTTGTAATTCTTTGTTCATGAACTTGAAGGGAACCCATAAGTTCTTCTAAAGATATTTTTTCCAAATCTTTAGATTCTTCAATCGCAATGAATAAAATCAAATTTCGGTCTAGAGATCTCAATATTTTTCTATTACTCTCGATCATTTACTTGTTCACCATTCCATCTCATTTGATGAACAATAGAAATGATTTTTGAGAATCGAAATAGTTTCAAGTACCTTATTGTAGTTTTTCAAACTCGGCTCGTAAAACTTGTAGACGAAGTTTCTTTACCTTATCAACACCACCGAATGCTTTTTGAAGTATTTCCCAAGCCTCCTTTGAAGTATTTGCTGGAGCGATGATCTCGAACATTATATCATCAAGCCCTTGGTAGATTGTGAACAAAGCCTTTTTCTTCTTCTTCCTTCTTTCTTTGAGTTGCTTTCTTCCTTCTGCATTCATTGCTCCTTCTTCCGCTGGAGTTGGTTCAGCGAATCCATCTTCTACAAACTCCCATACATCTTGGGAGCCTAGAATAACCTTCATTTGGATGCACCATTTATCATAATTTTCTTTTGTTAATCTGGGGATCTGAAGTTGGATGGCACTTGAGGAAGAGGTTATAGCTTAACCTATGCTCTGATACCAGATATTGATGTTGATAGGAAGAGGGAATAGAGATATGAAACAGAAGAAGAGTAGGACAAGGTTCAATCTTCAATATTTCTCTCAAGAAAAAACTCTTTACAAATTTCAGAAACTCTCTTTTACTCTCATGACCCAACATATGGGGTTTATATAGTCCCCAAAAATACATTATATTAATTGTATTCAAGATGAATCATTCTCTTTCAAGAAACCCTTTAAAGAACCAATAACCAATAACCAATTTAACTTATCCTTCTATAGTCTTTTAATCCATTTTTCTTCTTGATGTAATAAATCTCTCTCTTGATGCAATGAACCTCTTTTGATGAAATGAACCTCTTTATGATACTTGAACAAGTTTAATTCCAACAGACGGAACAATAGAATATGGAAAATACTGGAAGAAAGTAAGCTACATATGCATCACCGGGAGAAAGAGAGGAAGTTGTTCGTATAAGGAGCAGGTCCGGGCCTAACACAAGCATCAGCGGGGTCAAAGCAGTCAGTTGCAAGTAACAAGTCAGCAAAAGGGTCTATTGCTTAAGCTAGCTACGAAGTTATCGTGTAAGATTAAAGGTCCAACACCAAGAAGAAGTGAAGAAGAGTATAGAGGTGAACAAGACTCAGTGGCTCATCCTCCTCTTCTTCACATCACTGGCTCATGCTTGTTGAAGATAGCGTAGATTTTTTCCTTCGTGCTGTGTATAGGGTAAACTCAATTCGTGATTAAAGGTAATATGTGTGTTTACGCTTTGCTATATACTATGCTAAAAATTCCATTCAACAAGCTTTTGGAAGTCAAGGTTACTCTATTACAAGTTGTGCACCCATATTATACTCAGGATAGGAATAAAGATAAGTACTAAGAATGGAAAGAAGGTTAAACAAAAGAAAGTACAAAATGAATGTTTGAGTTGACTTTGCTAAAGGGAAAGTGGAAGTTGAAAGAATGATTTTGTTCCAGATTAAAAGTGTTGTTATAGAAGAATCAGGTTAAGGATCGGATGTAGTATCGACCGAAAGAATAATTCCTGTTCCCCGTTAGGTGTTTATTAGAAGATTTGAACCAAGTATAGGAGATAGGTACTGAGTTGCTCTTTGATTTGAGTATCCAGTTGAAAGAGAAGAGAAGCTGCCCGCAAATGGTGTTGCTCGACAGTCTGTGACAGTTGGTGGTGTTGGCGCAAGTGTAGTTTGCCGGCGGGAAAGCCATAAGTAAACCCAACACAAGAGGTAAAAAGTAACGAGAAGCATTTTCCGGGTATGATAGATATATATTGTTGGTAACAAACCATGTGCTCTCAAAGAGAAAAAGTAAGAAGGTGGTAACCTTAAAACTAAGAAGTGAGAATGAAAGTGAGCCATAGGGGGGGGGTCCCATATAACAAGGTGACTACCCAACCTGATGCCCTTCTACCTCAATTCGGAATCTGAAATTACACCTAGTGCTATTGCTATTAGTACAAAGAATTAATTACACCACTATGACTCGTCAACCCCGATCCCAGCAGTTTCGTCTTCAATTCCGACATCGAGAGGTAGGTAGGAAGGCAAGGAAACCATCAACCTTTATTAATTAATAGGGGGTAGGTGGGCAAGGGAACCATCAAGCTCAGTTCTCAAGTAAAGGTGCTTGTATAGTTTCTTCTTTCAGTTTCGAGTCAGAGTTTAGTCAAGAATCAGACAAGCTAAGTGCTCGATATACTCTATTTTACTGGTGGAGACTTGCCCGATCGAAAGATTGAATTCAATATTTGTTGAAACAGGATCTAGATCTTAATATCTTACTAGCCAAAAAAGTTCCATATGCTTAGCGGGCTGGAAACCCAACAAGTAACTATGCAACAAGTAGCTGCTTGTGTTACGCTACAATCAAACTACATTAGTGACAAAGTAAAGAATTGTTAGTGTTAGAAAATGAGAGAATAGGTTGAAGAATGAATAGTATGTTTATTCCTTCATTTTACTACATATTTATACAAGTGAGAGGGAGGTTAAAAGGATTAAGAGGGAAGTATTTTTCTCAACATTCTAGCAATTCTCCTAATGCTGTTACAACCAAATTTATCTATTAACATGCCCCCGTAAGATCGTATTCATGTCAAGGACGTCGATCTTGGACCTACATAGTGAAACTAATTTATGGACGAGTGGCTTTGTGAGGAAGTCTACCAGTTGATCTGTTGTGTGAACATGAAAAATACGTAGTTGTTGATTGACCACTTGATCTTGTACAAAGTGAAAGTCAATTGCTATTTATTTCATACGAGAGTGAAATATCAGATTGGTGCATAAGTAAGTAGCCCCGACATTATCACAGTATATTGTAGGAGTAGTAGTAGATTAGGTGTCAAGTTCTTTAAGCAGATTTATTACCCAATTGAATTCTGCAGCAGCAGTTGCAATAGAGCGATACTCAGCTTCAGTGGTTGACCGAGCAACTGTCTTTTGTTTCTTAGAACTCCAATTAATTGGATTGACTCCTAGGAAGACGATATAGCCAGATGTCGATGTTCGATCATCAAAGTTTCTAGCCCAATCAGCATCAGCATAAGCATGAAATCAAAGTGGAGAGTGTTTATGTATAAATATGTCATATTCAAGAGTACCATTAAGATATCGTAATACTCACTTAACTGCTGATCAATATGTGATAGACGGTCTATGCATAAATTATGATAGCTTGTTAACTGCAAAAGAGATATCTGAGCGGGTAAGAGCTAAATATTGTAAAGAGTCAATTACTTATTGATATTGAGTAGAATCCGTAGCATGACTGCCATCAGTTAACCGGAGTGATTCACTAGTTGAGAGAGGAGTTGAGACAGCCTTTGCATTCTTCATGTTTGTCTTCACTAATAAGTCCTGAATATACTTCCATTGAGAGAGGAAGAGTCCCAAAGATATAGACATAGCTTCTATACCCATAAAATAATTCAAAGGTCCAAGATCTTTGAGAGAGAACCGGTCGACCAACTTCTTAAGGAACATTGTGACTTCCATAGAGTTATTACCTATCACAATGATATCATCCACATATACTAGAAGATATATTATACTGCCAAGTTATTGACGGAGAAATAATAAGGTATCAGACTCAGAGTTGAAAAAACCAACTGTCATAAAAAATGAGCCAAGTTCTTTATACTAGGCTCGTGGAGCTTGAGGAAGTCCATAAATAGCTTTATGGAGTTTACATACATGTTGCAGATACCGAGGATGAAGAAAACCAGGAGGCTGTTCTATGAAGACATATTCAGTTAATATTCCTTGTAAAAAGATATTGTTCACATCAAGTTGCTGCAGATACCAACCTTTTGAGACGATCAAACTCAAAATAAGTCGGATTATCGTGGGTTTAACAATAAGACTGAATGTCTCTGTAAAGTCGACACCAGGACGTTGATGAAATCCTTTTGCCACTAGTTGGAGTTTATACCTAGCAATGGACCCATCAAGGTTTCACTTAACTCAAAAAATCCACTTACACCCAATGACATTTTACGCGGGATGAAATGGAATTAGTGTCCAGGTAGAGTTATGAAGGAGAGCATCATATTCATCACATATAGCTTTACGCCAGTGAGGAGACTATTGAGCTTGAGTGACCATGGTAGGTTCACATGTCTCAATAGAGGAAGTCACAATTGTGTTGAGGTCGAGAACCTGACGTGGTTTAAAGATACCACTTTTAGAACGCATTGTCATGGGATGTCCAAGTGGTTTAGGAGGTGATGATGGAATGGGTGTTGGGAAAGTAGCACTACTAGGTTGAGGTGATGGAAACGCTAGTGATTGATGGTCAGAGGTTCGGATATCAGTAGTTGGAGGTATGTATGCAGAAGAATGAGAAGAAAAAGAGGGGGCGAGATGTTGTACCAGAGGAGTACTCCACTCATGTATGGTTGTTGGAGTGGGCGATTCTTGTGGAGATGCATTAGACAATGGCATGTGCCATTGATGTATATTCACTAGAGTAGTTTGTACAATAGAAGACTTTAACTAGTTAAATATAAAGGAGGACTCTACAAAGACAACATGATGAGACAAAGACTTTGTGAGTCAAAGGATCGTAGCATCGGTAAACATTATGTTGAAGAGAGTAACCAATGAAGGTACAAAGCTTCGACCTTGGGGCTAATTTATGGGAAGCATAAGGACATAGCCAAGGATAACGGACACAACCAAAAACTCTAAGTTTCTGAAGATTTTGGGACTTATGAAATAATTTTTCAAATGGCGACTGATTGTGGAGAACTAGAGTAAGCATGCGATTAATGAGATATATTGTAGTCTAAAAAGCTGCAAACCAAAAAGTAGTTGGCATGGAGGCATGATGGAGAAGTGTGAAACTAGTTTCAACTATATACTGATACTTTCATTCAGCGGAACCAACTAGTTGAGGAGTGTACAGGGGAGACTTGAGATGCCAAATACCACAAGCTAATATATATAATGTTAGTGTTTGATATTCACCCCCACCGTCAAAATAAATTATTTTAATTTTGGATGAAAAACATTCTCCACCATCTTTTTGAAGGTAATAAAGATCTTGAAAACCTTAGACTTATGTTTAAGAGGATAAAACCAAGTATACTTGGTAAAATAGTCGATAAAAATAACATAAAATTTGTATTTGTCAAATAAAACAAGTGGTGCAAGACCCCAAACATCAGTATAAAGAATTTCAAATGGTTGTATGCAAGAGATAGAAGAGGTTTCAAACGATAGTCTATGACTTTTATTACTGAGACATGCATCACAATGAGTAAAAATAGAATTAGCTTTAAAAGTTGGAAGAGAATAATGAGAGTAAAACTTGTGTTGAGTTGAGGAAGAAGGGTGACCAAGACGTCGATGCCACACATCCATTGGAGCAGCAACAGGAGAGTAGGTTGTAGGCTGAGAGATTGAAGGCCACTGATAGATGTTGTCTTTACTCTGGCCTTGAACTAACGATGCCCCCATGCTCAGATCCTTGACAAGAAAGTGGTAAAAAAAAATTCAATGGAAGTATTATTTTATTTACAAAATTGGGATACAAAAATTAGATTTCATTTAATATGAGGGGGCGCATAACACATCATGGAGTAGAAAGTTAAAGGTATTCGAGTTAAGTATTATGGAACCAGTATAAGTCATGGGAAGTCGCTTACCATTACTAATAATGACATCATCATTACTACCATAACTATTATGAAAAGATAAGTTATGGGGATCTGAGGTGATGTGATGGGAGGCATTAGAATCCATGATCCAAGAATGCTGATCAGAAGTTGGGGCAGAAGTAAGGAGCGCTTGAGGCATGGTAGTTGGGAGTTGAGGATAAGACCAACAGACTTTGGCTGAGTGACCAATTTTATCACACAGTTGGCAGATGATTCATTGTTGAGGCAAAAGAGTAGGATGCCAAGGCTATTGATAATTGATGTTGCCTTGAGGCATAGGAGCAGGGCGCCAAGGCTGTGGGGAATTGAAGTTGCTACTTGGGTTGTGGAAAGACGATGCCTGGCCCAAACTTCTATTGATAGGCTTGGAATATTGATTGTTTTTCCGTGTAGATTTATGACTCACTTGAGCAGTAATAGGAGGCCCTGGTGCCCTGTCTTTGCACTTCAAGTATGTCTCGTAATTAGTCAATTTGTCGTAGAGCTCCTCAAATGATAGCGATGAGTCACGAGCCCTTATTGTTGCTACCAGTACTTTGTATTGAAGTCCAAGACCATTGAGGGTGTGGACAATAATTTCATCATCATTGAGGTTATGCCCCATTAAAGCTGAATCATCGATAATAATTTTAATATGTTAGAGATAATCAGCGATCGCACTTCCAGCTAGTTACAGGTGCCCTACAAGCCAATCACATGAGTGATGGCATGTGTGACACACTGCATAATCTTTTTGCTAATGATTAATATTAGCATATTCTCACATTATATTATATGTAGCATATATATTGTGATGTCCTTGGTTATGTGCAATAGGAATCAGATCATGATGAGATCACAATAATGAGATCGATTCATCTTTAAACACAGATCCTAAATAATCTCGGTCATAGGTTACTCGAGAGGGACATCGATATAATCGGACAGACCAATGTACTATATGCCTATCCATATGATGGAGGCGGCTGGTCTCATAGCCACTTGTGTGGAGACACTAAGGATATAGTACAAGTGCTCATTGGAGAATGAGTTCACTAATTAATCTGCTTATGGAATGTTGTATGGTTAATGATACCTAATGTCAGACAATAATTCCATAGTCTCAGTTGTGTATCTGGTCCTTAGACTTAAGATACTAAGGATGCCTTGTATGAGTACTCCTTTCTTTGATGCCAGACTTACAGGTTTGGAAAGCTCTAGATCTGATATAACTGGTTATCGGGATTGGTAGCCAACTTTACGATGGCAATTGAGTGTCAATAGAGGATCATCCACTCTCGATATCATGAGAGAAATATCTCATATGTGCTTGCTTAGATAAATCCCTGGCCAGGGTCATTTGGATTGAGAGAGAAGGAGTTCTCCGGTAGAATCGATTAGAGTAAGACAAACCGATTCCGTATGTGACCTGACAGTACCATATCCAATATACGGTCTCTGGGATATTATTTGGATGAGAGATTATAGATATATGGTAACTATGGACAGACAGGTCCGACGGATTCGATCCCCCTGTATTGTCTGGAGACTATAACGTAGTGGCCTAGTACGTCTATAGTCGATGAGTTGAGTGAATTATTATGAGGATAATAATTCACTATATCATAAGGAGTTCTGATGGGAGTGACTCACGGCCAACTCAGTATTGGGCCTAGAGGGTCACACACATATAGTGGATGCTTCAGCGAATAAAGAATTAGATGAAGATCCAATTAGCCCCTATTCTCATTAGATGAGACCCTATATTGATGGGCTCCTTACTTAAGGCCCAATTAGAGGCCTAAGAAGATTATTGGATAGAGATCCAATAATGTAAGGTTAGTGGGTTATTTGATGGAGATCCAACATGCACTAATGCATGAGCCCTAGGGTTTTTGGTGGCTCTTTATAAATAACAGGGGAGACTCATAGTTGATAGGCTGCAACTTTAGCCACCACATCTTATTCTCTTCTCTCTCTCTGAGCAAGAGTTGCAAGATCAGATTGGATGAGTTTCGCTATGGAGATTCATCATGTAGATACCGCTAGAGAGGAGGATGCTTCACCTCCTTAATCTTCTCCATCCGAATATGGAATATAGGGATCTACGATCTCCCTAAGTAAAATCAATCTCTCACACATCGTGATTTTTTTATTTTTACATTTTTCTCGTGACCCTAATCTTTTGTACGATGATTTGATCTGCGTGGGAAACCGATTTTTATTTTGATTTTCGCTACGCATGTGATACACCCACTGTAGGTTTCCTAATAGTGGTATCAGAGCCAAGGTTTTCATACAAAAGATTAGTTTTAAACTGTGTGTGATGAGATTGAATTACATAGAATCGTTCTACGCGTTCTTGCTGTATTTTCACAACGAAGAAAGCTCTTGCAAGGGGCAACCGGGCATGGCCATGACTAGACCCCTTGTAGGGGCAACCGACTGCAGCCAAGGCCCCCTTGTAAAGGGGTGGCCGACTGCGGCCAGGCCCCCTGCAAGGGGCGACTGGTTGTGGCCAGGGCCCCTATAAGGAGCCTCGCGGCCAGGGTTGCTGCCTGCAAGGGTGGTCGCCAAGGGGTAGCGGCGGCCACCGCTTGCGGTGCTTGGGTAGCAGGGCTGCCCACGCACGACATGCGGCGCCACTGCAGGCGGCGACGACGGTGACGTAGATGGGGTAAGAGGGGTTAGGACATTCTTTTGAAGAAAAGAATGATTTTGCCCCTCTTAATTTCAAAAATTCCAAGGACTATCCTCATGTACAGAATTTTGAAAATGCCCTTAAACAATTATGGAAATTTTAAGGAATGTCCTGTCATCTAGAATTCTGAAAATATCCTCAATAATTCTGAAAATTCCAAGGAATATCCTCTTATCCAGAATTATGAAAATGCCCTTGATAATTCTAGAAATTTCGAGCATATTTTGATTTTTAAAAAAATAATTAATTAAATAGTTTAATTAATATATATCTAGTAATCCTACATATGATGTGATGTACATGTGATGTATGTTGCCATGTGTTGTGATGTGTGTAGTTGTGATTATTATTATTATTGGGGCCTGCGAGCCTACATTTTTCTCGTTTATTATTGGGCCTGCGTGCCTGTGATTATTTGTAATTACATGGAGAGGCACAACGGGAGCGTGGAGGTTACAGTGGGACCCACGATGTTGTGGCGAGAAATCATAACGCATGGTGATACGACGATTCGATGGAATTGATGATGACGAGATCAACAATCACAGGGCATGGAGATGCGCCAACACACATATAGTTCCTATTGTGAGTGATTAGGCCCATTGGCTCAGGCTTAATCATATTAAGTGATGACTCGTAATCAATCTGGTGTGGCTTGCATATGTGATGTGTTATACACCTACTAGATATATGTATATATATATTTACATGCAATGTAGATATATATTAAATATGTGTGTGTGTGACACGACATCTTAAGAGACCGATACGAAACAAAAACCCCTCCTATGATAATATTAAGTCGGTAAACATGAGGTAATAAGATTGACCCACGTGGTTTTCCATCGTTATAGGAAAAAATTGAATCACGACATAAGTTAAGTTGGTCGAGTCCCTCAAGGCTCACCTATCTATGTGATCGAGTTCTTGCCTACAATATAGAGATGTCACCGATGACCTGAGGACATGGTATGCTTGGTCGAGTCCCTCGAGGGCATATCATTAAATCAGACTCATCTTGTAGCGATGGTGATGACTTAACTGAATATTATGGTTGGTCGAGTCCCTCGAGACCATGATGATTCGGAGGTCGAACGCAATGGGAATCACAGGGAGTTGTGATTGGCAAGAGTTGCCTACCTTTTGGGCTTAGTGCAATTAGTCGAGTCCCTTGAGGTTGCACTAAGACGCTAATTGGATCTCGATCCCCACTAGGAGTTTGCCGGAGACTTCCGTCTCACGTGTCGAGGGTTCGCTAAGAAAATAGTGGGAGCACATTAAGATAGAAGTCTATATCTTGATTAGTATTTTCTATAAAATTTGCATGTTATTTATTTTTTCTATATCTTGTTTTGTTAGAAACATGTCGCTCACGAACCCCCTACGTGGCATACTTGATGCCAACCGCCTCACTGGTCCAAACTACACAAATTAGTTCTATAATTTGAGAATTATTCTCATGGTGGAGAAAATCTCATACGTCCTTAATATAATCGTGCCCACACTGGAAGAAGGGGCAAGCGAGGATGAGATTGCTCACTATGTGAAGTACAAAGATGATTACACATTAGCAAAATATTACATATTGGCCTCCATGGCTCTTGAGTTACAAAGGCAACATGAGAGCATGGATGCAGATTCTATCCTTCTTTATCTCCGTCAGCTGTTTGAGAAACAGGGAAGAACTCAAAAATATGAGATATCTAAGAAACTCTTCCAAGCTAGAATGATAGAAGGGACATCGGTTGAGAACCATGTCCTAAATATGATAGAGTGGATCGAGAAACTCATAGGTTTAGGAATAGTCCTAGAGGATAATCTGTGCATTTGATCTTATACTTCAGTCCCTACTAGATTTCTTTTCTCACTTCATCATAAATTTTAATATGAGCAAGTTTGAGATGACTCTCCCTGAGCTCCTCAATATGTTGAGGGAAGCTGAGAGTGCCATCAAGAAGGAGAAGCCAGTTCTCTATATTGGTGAGACCAAAAAGAAAAGGAAGGCCAACAAGATCCTTAAGAAGGGCAAGGGCAAAGAAAGACTAGGTAAGGCAAAGGTTGCTAAGAAATACCTAGCAAAGGATAAAGGACAATGCTTCCACTGCAACCAAGACGGGCATTGGAAGAAGAACTGTAAGGGCTACCTTACAGATAAGGCGAAACAAAAGCTTGGAGAAGCTTCAGGTATATTCATGATCAGTTTCCACTTATCAGATTTTCATGATAACACATGGGTATTGGATACCGGGAGTGTTTATCATATATGTAATTCGTTGCAGGTTCTGGCAAGACCAAGGAGATTGGTTAGAGGCGAGATGGACCTCAAGATGGGCAATGAACTAGGAGTTACTGCAGTTGCTGTTAGAGAGGTCACCCTACATCTACCTGGTGGAGCTATTATTGCATTAGATGCATGCTATTTTATTCCCTCTATTTTTGAGAGCAATAGTTGTTCAATAATTATGGATGATAAGATCATCACTAGAGGGACCCTAATAAATGGATTATATGTGTTAGACACTTCTCCATATATCATGAATATAAATATGTCTAAGGGGAAAAGAGATGAGATAAATAATATATACCTATGACATTGTAGGCTAGGTCATATACATGAGGGAATGATTCAAAAATTACTGAAAGATGGATACTTAGATCCATTTGACTATGAGACATATGCAACTTGTGAACCTTGCCTTCGTGGGAAGATGACCAACTCTCCTTTTAGTAAAACTGGATAGAGAGCAACCGAGTTATTAGAACTCATACATAGTGATGTATGTGGTCTCATGTCGACTCAAGCTATAGGTGGTTACTCATACTTCATTACGTTCACTAATGATTTCTCTAGGTATGGATACGTGTACTTAATGAAGTACAAATCTGAGGCCTTCGAGAAATTCAGGGAATATAAGAATGAGGTAGAGAACCAAATTGGAAAGAGTATTAAGACTCTTCGATCAGACCAAGGAGGAGAGTACTTGAGTACGGAGTTCACTCATTTTCTCAGGGACAATGAGATTTTATCCTAGTGGACACCTCCTTATACACCTCAGCTCAATGTTGTGTCAGAAAGGAGGAATCGCACGCTATTAGACATGGTGTGATCCATGATGAGTTTCACTGACATACCCGTCTCATTCTGGAGGTACACCCTAGAGACTGTAGCTTACCTTGTGAACAGAGTTCCATCAAAATTTGTAGTGTCTACACCATATGAGATATGGAAAGGAAAGAAGTTTGATCTTAAAATTATTAAGATTTGGGGTTGTCCTGCCCACATTAGAAGACACAACCCTGATAAGTTAGAATCAAGGACAGAATGGTACACATTCGTGGGATACCCAAAGGAAACTTGTGGGTATTATTTCTATCATCTCGAGGACCGAAAGGACTTTGTTGTCAAGAGAGTTGTGTTCCTTGAGAAGGAACATATTTTTGGTGGAAATAGTGGGAGTGAGATAGAATTGAGTGAGGTTGGAGAACTTAGCTCAAGCACCATTCCAGAGCCCAAGTCTGTTCAGGTACCTAATATATAAATTCTAACTTTATGTAGGTTTAATAGAGTATCTAACCCTCCTAAGAGATATGTGGGACATATCAATGGAGATGATCTCAGGATGTTGATTCTCAGACCTATGAATAGGCTATTATGAGTATAGACACCGGGAAGTGGCAACAAGCCATGAATTCTAAGATAGATTTTATGTACTCTAACAAGGTTTGAAACCTTGTGGATACACCTGAGGGTATTGTACCCATCGGCTGCAAATGGATCTTCAAGAAGAAGATCGGAGTGGATGGAAAGGTAGAGCTATAAAGCAAGACTAGTAGCTAAAGGATATCGTCAAAGACAAGGAGTTGACTATGACGAAACCTTTTCACCTATAGTTATGCTTAAGTTCATTAGAATTATTTTGACTATTGCAGCACACTATAACTATGAGATCTGGCAGATGGATGTCAAAATAGTATTCCTCAAAGGTAACCTCGAGGAAGAGATGTATATGATACAACCAGAGAGATTCGTATCCAAAGAGAGTCCAGATAAAGTGTACATGTTGCTTAGATCTATTTATAGATTGAAGCAAGCTTCCCGAAGTTGGAACACAAGATTTGATGAGATGATAAGATCTTATGACTTCATTAGGAACGAAGATGAGCCTTGTGTGTACAGGAAGGTAAGTGGAAGCGCTATCACATTCTTGGTGCTATATGTAGATGACATCTTAATCATTCAGAATGATGTAGGAATGCTCTCCACAGTAAAGGCTTGGCTATTTAGAAACTTCTCCATGAAAGACTTAGGGGAAGTATCCTATATTTTAGGGATCAGGATCTATAGAGATAGATCGAAAAGGATGTTTGGCTTGTCCCAATCTAGGTACATAGACTTCATTGTCAAAAGATTTGACATGAAAAATTCCAAGAGAGCTCTGATACCGATGAGATATGGAATATCACTTTCTAGGAGTATGTCCCCAAAGACTCATGAAGAAAGGGGAAACATAGATAATATACCTTATGCCTCAATGATAGGATCTATCATGTATGCGATGCTATGTACTAAGCCTGATATAGCACACGCTTTGAGTGTCACGAGTAGGTATCAGGCAGATCTAGGTTGAGAACATTGGAAGGCAGTAAAGTGTATCCTTAAGTACTTAAAAAGGACTAAAGATCTTTTACTAATATATAGAGGAGGTAGCCTCCAAGTTAAGGGCTATAAAGACTCAAGTTTTCAGTCTGACATTGATGATAGCAAGTTAAATTCAAGACATGTTTTCACCATGAATGGAGGAGTAGTAAGCTGGAAGAGTTCCAAGCAAGATACTACTACCGACTCGACCACAGAGGCGGAATACATTGCTACAGCATAAGTAGCAGAGAAAAGAGTATGGATAAAGAAGTTCATCAAAGATTTGGGAGTCATACCAAGCAGCACGGAGCTGACTCCCATATATTATGATAGTGACAGGATGATAACTCTAGCAAGGGAACCTAGGTCTCATCAGAATTGTTCTGAAGAGGTTCCATATGATTAGAGCGATCATAACCTGTAAAGATATAGCAATGAAAAGAGTACCATCCGAAGATAACATTGCAGATCCATTTATAAAGCCGTTGGCTCAGATTGTATTTGAGCATCATAGAGGTCTGATGGGGATCAGACACATAGGTGATTGGCTTTAGGTCAAGTGGGAAATTGCTAGTTACAGGTGCCCTGCAAGCTAATCACGCGAGTAATGGCACGTGTGATACACTGTATTATCTTTTTATTTATAATTAATATTGACATATTCTCACATTATATTATATGTAGCATATATATTGTGATGTCCTTGGTTCTGTGCAATGGGAATCGGATCGTGATGAAATCATGATAATGAGATCGATTCATCTTTAAACATATATCCTAAATAATTCTGGTCATAGTTACTCGAGAGGGATATCGAGATAACCGGATAGACCAGTGTACTGTATACTTGTCCATATGATGGAGGTGGCTGATCTCATAGCCACTTGTATGGAGACACTAAGGACATAGTACAAGTGCTCATTGAAGAATGAGTTCACTGATTGATCCGCTTATGGAATGCTGTATAGTTAATGATACTTAATGTCATACAGTAATTCCATAGTCTCAGTTGTGTATCTGATCCTTGGACTTGAGACACCAAGGATACCTTGTATGAGTACTCCTTTCTTTGACGCCAGACTTATAGGTTTGGAAAGCTCCAGATCTGGTACAACTGGTTATCGGGATTGATAGCCAACCTTACGAAGGTAATAGAATGTCAATAGAGGATTATTCACTCTCGGTATCATGAGAGGAATATCCCATATGTGCTTATTTAGACAAATCCCTAGCCAAGGTCATTCAGATTGAGAGAGGAGTTCTCTAGTAGAATCTGATTAGAGCAAGACAAATTGATTCTGTATGGGACATTACAATACCATATCTAATATACGGTCTCTAAGATATTATTTAGATGAGTGATTATAGATACATGATAACTATGGATAGATAGGTCCGATGGATTCGATCCCCCTGTACCGTTTGGAGACTATTACGTAGTGGCCTAGTACGTTCATAGTCGATGAGTCGAGTAAATTATTATGAGGATAATAATTCACTATATCAGAAGGAGTTCTGATGAGAGTGACTTACGGCCAGCTCGGTATCGGGCCTAGAGGGTCACACACATATGGTCGATGCTTTAGCGAATAGAGGATTGGATGAAGATCCAATTAGCCCCTATTCTCATTAGATGAGACCCTATGTTGATGGACTCCTTACTTAAGGCCCAATTAGAGGCCTAAGGAGATTATTAGATAGAGATCCAATAATATAAGGTTAGTGGATTATTGGATGGAGATCCAACACGCACTAAGGCAGGAGCCCTAGGGTTTTTGGTGGCTCTCTATAAATAAGAGGGGAGAGTCATGATTGATATACTACAACTTTAGCCACCACCTCCTATTCTCCTCTCTCTCTCTGAGTAAGAGTTGCAAGATCAGATTAGATGAGTTTCACTGTAGAGATCCATCATGTGGATACCGTTAGAGAGGATGACGCTTGACCTCCTTCATCTTTTCTATCTGGATCTGGAATACAGGGATATATGATCTCCCTAGGTAAAATCAATCTCTTACACATCGTGGTTTTTTTTATTTTTGTATTTTTCTCGTGACCCCAATCTTTTGCACGATGATTTGATCTATGTGGGAAATCGATTTTTATTTTGATTTCTGCTGCGCATGTGATGCACCCGCTATAAGTTTCCCAACACTTCCCTCTTGTTTTATGTTCATTAGATTAGAGAGGAGGCCAAGCATGCAAGTGCGCGAACGATTTGCTAAAGTAGTTTGTAACTTGCACCAGTCTTTGGCAATAGTAGCACAAGAAGTTATAAGTGATAGGATGCCAGAAATTGATCGCCTATCAAAATTATGTGAAGTATTTGTTATGGGTAAGCAAGAAAGAAAGTATTTTAAAATCAGCATAACAAAAATAGCATGACATCGACTTGATCTAGTACAGTCAGATATTTATGACCCTATCAGCCCTATCACTTGGAGGAAGCAATTATTTTCTTACATTAACTGATAATCATAGTGGTAAAACTTGGGTCTACATTTTAAAGAAATAAAAAGTGTTAAATAAATTTAAAGAATTTAAAGACTTGGTTGAAAGACAAAGTGGTTGTAAGATTAAACGTTTACGAACAGATAGAGGTGATGTATACATTAAATGAATTTAGAAGTTTTTATAGAAATAATAGAATTTTACATTAATTTATAATGCCATATACACCTCAACAAAATAATATTTTAGAAAGAAAATAATAGGACTATATTTAATATGATCCGATGTATGTTAAAGGAAAGAAAAATTCCTAAATAATTTTAGGGAGATGCTATTGCTTATGTAGTTTATTTGCTTAATAGGTTTTCAAAAGGTGAATTAGTAATTCTACACCAGAAGAAGTATGGATCCTGTAGAAACCAAAAGTTGATCATTTAAGAATTTTTTGAAGTGTTGCATTTGCCAAAATACCAGAAGAAAAGAGAACAAAACTTGAAGATAAAAGTCAGAAATTTATTTTGTTAGGTTATGCTGAGAATTCCAGTGGTTACAAACTCTATAATCCTATCACAAATAAAGTTATGATGTCCAGAGATGTTAAGTTTAATGAACTACATATTTGGGACTGAAAAATAATGAACAACATAAGAAAGCTATATCATCAGAAGAGGATGATATAATACAAGCAAACACAAAAGAGACTTTACTAGAATCATCACTAAGATCAATTAGGTCACATGATTCAAGAAATCTGATTATAAGAAGGACACGACCGATTTAAGAGCTATATGATGTGACTCAAAGAATTGATACTAACAATGATGAACTTTCTTTATTTTATCTTTTTGCAAGATATAATCCATTAACTTTCAAAGAAGTTTGTAAAGAAGAAAAATGGAAACAAGCTATGAAGGAGGAGATTCATGCAATCAATAAAAATGATACATCAGAGCTTACTACACTTCCAGAAGACCACCAAGCGATTGGTGTTAAATGGATCTTCAAAACAAAAAGAAATGGACAATGAGAGATAGAGAAATATAAAGCATGATTAGTTATAAAGGGATATAAATAACAATATGGGATCGACTATGAAGAAGTATTTGCACTAGTTGCTCGATTTGAGATAGTAAGATTACTTATCTTCCTAGCAGCTTAAATAAAATGAAAAAATTTACAAAGAGACGTCAAATCAGTATTTCTTAATGGAGTTATTGAAGAAGAGGTATATATTCAATAACCCCCTAGTTTTATTATTCATAAACAAGAAGATAAAGTATATAAACTAAAGAGAGCTCTTTATAGGCTTAAACAAGCCCCACGAGCATGAAATTCTCTGATAAATGCTTATTTTATTCAAAATAATTTTTCTAAATGTCCACATGAATATGCTCTTTATACGAAATCTAACTCTGATGAAGATATCTTGTTTATATGCTTGTATGTAGATGATTTAATATTTACATATATAGTAGCTCCATGATTAAAGATTTTAAATACTCTATAAAGAAGGAGTTTGAGATGACCGACTTAGGTCAAATGACTTATTTCTTTGGTATTAAAGTTATACAAGACAAAAATAAATTTTTTATCTAACAAGGAAACTATGCTAAAGAGGTTCTAAAGAAGTTCTCCATAGAAGATTGTCATCCTACAAATACACCTATTGAATATGACACCAAGTTGACTAAGGAAGGCAAAGGTAAATACATTAATCTAAGTTATTACAAAAGTCTAGTTAGATATTTAAGGTATTTGACATGCACTCGACCTGATATACTATTTAGAGTTTGTCTAATAAGTAGATACATTGAAGCTCCTGAGACTTCTCATTTAAATATTGCTAAAAAAAAATTACGATATATTAAAGGAACAATCAAGTATGAAATATTCTATTCATTATCAAAAAGACTAGATCTAATTGGATATAGTGACAGTGATTGTACGATCGAAAGAGGACAATTGGTTTTGTATTTTACTTTGGTGGAGCTACTACGTTTACTTGGTCTTCAAAAAAATAACATATCATTGCACTATCAAATTGTGAAGCAGAATATAGCAGCATCTTCTTGTGTTTGTCATGCAATATGGCTACGAAAATTACTTCAGGAACTTTATATGCCATTGGAGAAGTCAACCAAAATTTATGTTGATAATAAATCAATTATTGTCTTAGCTAAAAATTCAGTTTACCATGAAAGATCGAAGCATATCAACACAAGATTTTATTTTATAAGGGATCATTCAAAAAATAAAGAAGTGGAGCTACATCATGTAAAGACAAGTGAACAAGTGGCTGATATACGTACAAAGCCTCTCAAATTTTAAATATTTCAATAATTTTGAAAGAAACTTGAGATATTGGATGAAATACGTTTAAGGGGAGAGAATATTAGAATTAAACTTGTTAAAGTATCATAAAGAGATTAATTTCATCATATGAAATGTTCATTTCATCAAGATGAAATATTTATAGAAGAAAAAGTCAAAACCTCTCAAATTTCAAATATTTCAATAATTTTGAAAGAAACTTGAGATATTGGATGGAACAAGTTTAAGGGGGGAGAATATTAGAATTAAACTTGTTCAAGTATCATAAAGAGATTAATTTCATCATATGAAATGTTCATTTTATCAAGAGGAAATATTTATGGAAGGAGAAGTCAAATTGACTATTGATTCTTGAAAGGATTTCTTAAAAGAGAGAGATGCATTCTTAGTATCTTTTGGGACTATATAAATTATTGAAAAATATAAAATTTATAAAATTATAAAAAATATTCACAGAAATATAAAGGCTTTAGCCTTAGGATTATTGTGCGAAGGCAAAAAGAAATTGATTCTTTATTAGCCAACCCGAGCGAGTTATCTTGACTTTGAATAGAGCGTAGTTACCGCTTCTACTAGAGACCCTTCACTCTGATTCTGATTTTTATTAATTTGATACTGTAGTTTAATTCCTACCTTCCGACTTATGAGTTCAATTATGAAATGACTATTTTCAAGAAAGAGGCTGTGGTTGGAGTATACAGCAGTACTAGAGCTGTACGCTGCTGTAGTAGGATAGGAATAAGAGAAGTTGTGGAGTCAGGATAAATAGACAATAGAGGAGTTCTGTGCGAAAGAAAGTCGACAATCGAAATGCTGTTCGAAAGGAAGCTTGCTGGTATAGTTTTGTCAACTAGGGAATCAGCGCCGAGATCAGATGCTGGGCGAGGAGAAGGTAATTTCGAGTCTTGGCGACGAGTCTATTTCTGTTCGGGTGGAACTTTAAGTAGAGGAAAGGTCGAGTCGGGGCAGAATAGAAGATAGTAGTACTTCTTCAGCAGCTAATGAAGGAAGTGTACGTTCGAAATGTATACTAGGTGTAGGTGCTCTATGGTCATTCTTAAGTGAAAGAAAGTGTCCGAGTGAGGTTCTGGTGCAGGAGATGTTGTATCGGAAGTTGCAGTTCCAGTTCGAAAGTTGTCTACTATAGAATCGACAAATTCAAGTAGGTCAGCAGAAAAAAAGGTAAGGATCGATCAGAAGCCCAATGAGGAGAGTAGTGTTGGCTAAGCATAGAGCCAACAGCGAGGAAGTAGTTAGGTTACTTTCCAGGCGTGGGTACTAGCGCAGGTAGAGTTGATCGGGCAGTAAGAAGCGTAGGAGTTGACTGGGCAGAGTAAATCAAAGAAAATAACAACTTGCTAATGGAGTTGTTGGGGAAGGAGGAACAAGGAAATGATAAAACAGAATACTACGATCCAAACAACGGAAAACGCTTTCAATCAAGAAAACGACGTAGTATTAAACAGGAGGTAAAAGAACAAGAACAATTACAAGATTATCTCCAAATGCACACACTTTATTTTTTCTGCACTACTTCTTCATTCCCTAAGGTCCTATTTATAGAACATAATAATAACTTCCTTCATCATCTCACCTATCATTAATAACTTCCTCATTATCTCACCCATCATTAATAACTTCCTCATTATCTCACAAACTAACTCCACAACTTCTAATCATGTTAACAAACTATGTAACTACCATGAATCAATTCTCAACACTCCCCCTTGATTCATAGTTACATACACCAATTTGAGACATAAAATAAACATGCTTCTGAACTAGAAGTGACTTGGTGAGAATATCTGCAACTTGTTCATCCGTGCCATAAATACTTCATGTTATGGCTCCACTTGCTACAAACCGAGTCTTGTGCTTTTGGATATTTTCATCTGCATTATACTTTGTTTTGAACACCCATTTCAATCCAAAAGCTTTCTTTTCTTTCGGTTGATCCATTAGCTTCCAGGTTTCATTCTTCTTAATTGACTTGATTTTCTCCTTCATTGCTTTTCGGCATTCCTCAACTGCTTCTTCAAAACTTATAGGATCTGAAATAGATAAAGCAAATGTTGAATCATAAATTTCTGTTAGTGATCTAAACCTTCCTGGAGGGGTTTCATCTGAGGAATCATTTGCTGAATTTGAGGTACTACTGGGTGAGGTTGACGTTGAACTTGTTGGAGCAGGATCTGTCACTTGATTCGATGGAGTAACTAGTTCTGCCGGAACACGAATTTGTGTTTCACCTTCATTAATCTCTCAATTCCAACTTGCCCTTTCATCAAATACAATATTTCTGTTAATAATAACTTTACCACTTACAGGATTATATAATCGATATGCTTTGGATTGTGCAGAATATCCAATTAAGATGTATTTTTTTGATTTTCATCAAGCTTAAGATGATTTTGTGAATTTACTAAACCATAAGCAATACAACCAAAAATTCTTAGATGGCTTACAGTTGGCTTTATACCATACCAAGCTTCAAAAGGAGTTCGATTCATAACAGCCTTTGTCGGTAAAATATTCAACAAATAAACTGCTGTTGCAACTGTCTCTGCCCAAAACTGATTCGGAAGATGCTTTCCTTTAAGCAAACTTCTTGCCATTTCAACAACAGTTCGATTTTTACGTTCAGCTACACCATTTTGCTCCGGTGTATATGGTGCTGTTAATTCCCTGCGAATACCATTTTCTTGACAAAAAGAATTAAACTCATTAGAGATAAATTCACCACCTCTATCTGTCCGAAATGTCTTTATGCGTCTACCACTTTGCCTTTCTACAAGTGCCTTGAATTTTCAAAAGTTATCAAATGTTTCAGATTTCAATTCCAAAAAATATACCCAACTCATGCGACTATAATCATCAGTAAATAATAGAAAATATCGACTTCCCCCAAAAGATTTTGTATTCATAGGTCCACATAAGTCAGCATGTATTAATTCAAGACAATCAGATGCTCTCCAAGCTTTTCCAACAGGAAATAGTTTCTTACTTTGTTTGCCATAAATACATCCTTCACATACATCAAGTGTATTAATTTTAGGCAATCCATAAACCATTTCTTTTCTATTTAACAACCTTAAACCTTTAATATTAAGGTGTCCATATCTCAAATGCCATAAATTTGTCTCATTCTTTTGATTTGCAACAAGGGCATGTTTCTCAATATTTAAAACATCAATTGGAAACATCTTATTTTGCGTCATGCAAATATTTGCCATAATCAAGCTAGATTTTTTATCTTTAATAGTGCAGGAACCATCATCAAATATAACTGAATATCCAATATCTATCAATTGTCCAACGCTCAACAAGTTATGTGATAAGCTAGGAACATAGAAAACATTATCAAGGTGTTTTACCTTCCCTCGATTTGTCTTCACCTCAATTGTTCCTTTTCCTTCTACTTGGATTTGCTTGCTATCTCCAAGTTTAACTTTCAACTTGTGAGTTTTATCAATATCTCTAAATATTGATCTTATGTCTGACATATGATTAGAACATCCACTATCCAAAAACCAAATATTATCCGAGATATTATTAACTTGTGAATGAGTCATAAACAACTTACTATTGTCTTCTTTTTCTTCCACATAGCTTGCTTGCTTTTCTCTTTTCCAGCAATCTGCTTTCATATGACCAAACTTCTTACAATAGTGACATTGAATTCCACTCTTGTAGTTTTTCTGATCATAATTTGATTGCCTTTCATCATGCCCATCAAAGTGTTCTCTTCCTCTTCCTCTTCCATTTCCTCTACCACGAAATCCTCCTCTGTCACGTCCTCTTCCAGTTGATTTTTTGTCTTCTTTTGAAGTAAAAGACTCCCCCTTAACCTGAAATGCTTTTTCTTCACTTTTTTCCAATGACCTGTTCAATCTTGCTTCATGTGCTTACAAGGAACCCATTAGTTCATCAAATGAATAAGTAGATAAGTCCTTTGACTCTTCAATTGTCGCAACAACATGATCAAATTTTGGAGTTAAACTTCTCAAAACTTTTGCAACAATTATTTGATCATGAAGATGTTCACCATAAGATTTCATTTGACTAACAATTTCAGTCACTCGAGAAAGAAAATCTTGCACTGATTCATTGCTTTTCATAAACAAAATTTCAAACTCACGGCGAAGGGTTTGAAGTTTTACCGTAATCACCCTCGACGAGCCTTGAAATTCATTTTGAAGTATCAACCAAGCTTGTCTTGAGGTTATCGCTGCTGCAATTCTTGAGAATATTGTCTCATGCACAGCTTGCTGAATGAAGAACAATGCCTTTGAGTCCTTCTTTCTATTCTCCCTCAGCCTGGTTTCTTCATCTGGATCTACATAACCATTCTCTATCAAGTCCCAAAGATCCTGAGACTTGAATAGAGTCTTCAGCTTGATACTCCAAAATTCATAGGATTTGCCCGAGAAGATGGGAATAAGGGGTTGAGACATAGAATTGCCATTAAAAGTCATAATGCCCAGTTCAGATTGAAACAAGGCTCTTATACCACAAATGTTGGGGAAGGAGGAACAAGGAAATGATAAAACAGAATACTACGATCCAAACAACGGAAAACGCTTTCAATCAAGAAAACGACGTAGTATTAAACAGGAGGTAAAAGAACAAGAACACTTATAAGATTATCTCCAAATGCACACACTTTATTTTTTCTCTACTTTTTCTTCATCTAAGGTCCTATTTATAGAACATAATAATAACTTCCTTCATCATCTCACCTATCATTAATAACTACCTCATTATCTCACCCATCATTAATAACTTTCTTATTATCTCACAAACTAACTCCACAACTTCTAATCATGTTAACAAACTATGTAACTACCATGAATCAATTCTCAACCGGAGCATCGTACTCTCAATATGAAAGATATGAAAGATGAAATTAAGCATTTGTTTACTCGCCAATCGAAAGAGGGTATTCTGAATACAGTCTCAATCCAGGAAGAAGAATTGCCGGTTAGAGTGTTGTATCCAAGAGAGGTTAGTGGCGGAGATGTTTCAAGGTTCAGTATAAAATCAGGAGAGGAGTGCGTGTTGTCTGCGAGATCAGTCATTGGGGACTTAATCCTATTTCATCCTATAGAGACAAAGGTTGGTGCTAAGACTAAAGAGAGGTTCGAGATTTAGCTTGCTCCTGTAGCGTTAGGAGTTCACTGAACAACCAGCAGATCTTGCATGGGATGCATGGGTACGTGTAAGGTAAGAGAAGAGAGAGAGAGAGAGCGGTTAAGCGGGTAAGTATCTCGGAACCGTAGTAATAAGGGTGTTTAGTATAGAAAGATTGGGTAATTAGAGCATCACCGTGCATAAATCGAAGTTATTGTTTAAATACCAAGTGTCAAATCAAAGACTGCAAGAGACGTTAGTTACTCTGCGGGGAAAGGAGAAGAAAGAATAATAGCCAGTTATAGTTGAACCCCTTGTTCTTGTTGAATCTGTTACAGAAGCCGAAGCCGAATGCTCATCTCAACTTTAACAAAATAGAATATATGAATATGGATTAAGTAAATATGGATAAGTAGATATAGATAAAGACCTAATAGATATAGATAATAGCTAAATCAATATTGTAGTAGGGTACTCCCACCTTCGCTTGAAAGGGAACCCGCAATAGAGGTGATTGGTTACGAAAGAATCCGGGCTGACAGCCCCCTTAACGTAGTGTTACAAGCATATAAGTAATTGTTTGATTGGGTAAAACAGAAGTAAGGGTCAGCTGAAAGCGCAAAGGAGAAGCGATTGGTTCTCAGTCATAGGGAGAAGTTATTGCTTGTGCATGATTAAATTGGCTAGGCTTTACCTTCCCCGAGTTAAGTGTACGAGTTTGGGTGCGAATGATGTCTATTTGTTCTGTTGATGAAACCTATAGAATTCAGGGTAACAGCCCGCGTTGTACTTTACTTCAGTAGAGTTCCCCAGTTCGAGTCCTTTTTCTTAGAATAACATTCCAAATTACAAATGAGACTCCATCATCTACATTCAATTTATAGTTTATGAACTGCTTTCTTTCATTCTCATTTCATAGTATTAGGTGCCGGTCAATAATCTCTTCAGTAAACTGTGCTTCAATGATAACAAGAACTCCTATTAGACGTTAGTACAGAACTCCGTAAATGAGTTGTACCTCCCTCCGACTCTTCTTCTCTAATGACCCTAGCTGTCAAGACGGTTGATCCGAAGTCAACAAATTAAGGTTAAAGGGAAATCTGAATCAGGCAATTTGAAAGCTTATGATCTTTATCAACTGCAAAATTCTATAGTTGACAAAAACTCGAACTGCACCTTATACTGGCTTTGGATCCTTCAACTTAGACTTCAATACAAGAATCGACCTTACGAGTGACTTCTTATTCTTGCTTTTGTGTACGTTGCTTGCTGCTTGCTACCTACGTCTTTACTTGACTTAATCCTAATTATATACAGACTACCAAGTGTTACCAAGTGCAAAAGAAACGAAAGGGGAAGTTGAGAACTAAAGGTAAGGGTGGAAGAGGATTCAGATTCTCAATCAATAGGGTAAAATAAATATGATATGTTTAGGCTTAAGTTCATTTATACTGCCTTACATTACCATAAGAGGAGTCCACCCCGCCCCGGCTTTTCTTCTGTTGGAGACTTTGGCGCTTGCAGCAGACTTTACACTGTTTCCAACTTCCTATCTTGATTATTCCCCGACCCGAGAGTAAGCTAGATCTAGATATGGGCATCCCTTTCACTCGCCGATGCACCGAGTCTTCGTTGCAACCTTGCTTGTTCCGAGGCCTATAATTCCATTTTCTATTTCTTACGTAGAGTACACAAAGAACGAAACTGCTCCGCTGACGTGCTAAACTCAATTCTGAATTTATGAACAAAAGCTCGCACCTCTTCCATAGATCCTCTGGTGTGGGAAGTCTAAATATTGATTCTCATATGCTGATGTTATAGTTCAGTACCTAGTATGTAGTATCGATGAAACTAATGGGATGGAAGCATTTCCAGTTCGATATTTCTCTTAACTATGGTCTTTGAGAATCAGCTCTCAGCCTTCCTTGATGGCTTTCGATCGTGTACATGTGTTTTTCTTTCGTCTTATTAGATGGAATGAGTCAATGCGCATTGCTAGTAGAGATGAAATATCCCGTCGAATCCATCCGCTCTTTTCGAAATCGAATGCCCTCTCTCTTTGTTTGATAGTGAATCATCATACGTTGTTCACATATCCAGTGCTAGACCTCGTTGATGTGATTGTATCAGGGAGCTTTAGTATGAGTATTCTGCAGTTGCCGCTGCTAGTGCTTTCGTCACCAGTGGTCTTCTTCTTTTCTTCTCTTACAGAAAAAAACTTAAGCTCGTGTTAAAAGATCCCATGCAGTTAACTCTTAAAGGAAATGAGTTACTATCGAGTGGAACAAATTCTTTCAAGATAGGAGATTTTCTTATCTCTTTATTTCTTCCTTTCCTGCCTCTTTCGATGGTATGCTTTATTTATTTTTTATACTACCTAACAAGGTCCAAAATTCCTAATTGGCTTGGCTTAGGCATGATAACAGAACATACGACAGTCGCTCTCTTCCTTCTCGCCCTTCCTAAACTTGGATTGAAATCTGTGTTTTTTCTTTTTTCAAGTAATGGGGAAGCTGATACAGTGTTCGTTTAAGGATAGGGAAGCTCGTACAGTGTTAGTCACTATAGGTTATTAGGTTTCAGTTGTAAAGTCACTGATAAAAGAGAGCAGTAAATAGTATAGGTTCGAAACTAACAAGCAAGGGGTGTCAGGAACGATCCAAGGAGTGGTAAACTAAATAAGTAAGCCTAAGAGCAAGGGTGCCATTAACAAGTTAAGGTGTTGAATAGTAAAACCGCATCGGTAGCTAAAGAATCCGAATAGGAAGTCAAAGAATTAGATAAGCCAATCATCGGTTTGAACCCGAGTATAGCAAGCCCGGGAGATAGGAGAGGCATGCCTATGCCTGGCTGGGTTCGAGCCCTGTTAGCATAGTTTCGATTCTGTTACTTGCCCAAGCAACTACCACCAACGTATACAAAGGCAAATAGGTAAATAAAAGAATGAAATCCCTCAGTAAAAGACTGGATATCAAACCATAGGCGTCGTCAGACTCAACCAAGTAGGTTTAAAAAGAATTAGACAAGAGAGCGGGTCCCCTATAAACTAGAATGAGACAGGCTCCAGTCAGAAGCGACTAAAGTAGTAAAAGAGAATTGCACTAAGGACCGGGAAGTCAACTCCTTCTTCATCCAACGACCCAGCCTAGTGCTCCAACACAACCCATAGCCTCTTTCTTAATAACTATAGCCTATGTCCTTAAAGTAGTAAATACACCTAAGCCTATTTCTTTAAAGTAGCCTGCCTATACGCCTATTCATTTAAAGTAGCAAATACCTAATTCAAAAGCAGTAGTTCTTTCTCCACGAAAAATAGATCTGTTGTTGTTTGGGTGTTCAGTAACATCCCTTTTCTTAGCTTAGTACTTCCCCCCTTTTTTTTAGTGGGCGCACATTTCCTCTTACTGACCCAATCAATTATAAGTCTCCATTACTTTATCCCTTTATCTAATTCCTCAAATCAATACCTTAACTTACTTATGATAAGTGACATGAAGAGACTGACTTTACGCATTTCGATCTATCACTACTGACATGAAGTCTGTTGCCTCAACATACTACACAAGAATGGAATTAACCACTAGGACTTCGACTACTGCCAACAATACTCTCACCACTTGAAACTGGGCTTTCACTACCCGATCTCACACCTTGTTTTACTTACTTGATTCTTAATATGCTTGTTTTCAATCTACATCTTTCTTTTTCCTAGCCTACCCTTCCTTTGCTTAAGTCAGACTCGCCCACCTAATATAATAGTCTATCTTGTCTTCCTTAGGGAATCCAACTCAATAGTAAGAATTAAGAGACATACCCCGAGCCCGAACTAATTCCTTTTTTTCTAAAAGATTCAACTATAGCACTATCGCTCTTAACCCCAAACCGAACTACTTGCATAGATAGATGCCCAAGCCTGAAATCGTGTATATAAATAAATAAGGCTTGGGGAGAGCCCAGCCCCAAGCCTTATTTATTTCACATCGACCCAAGCCTAACTCCATATTAGCTGCATCCTTCCGCTCTGGCCTATCAGACTCACTATCTATTCTCTAAGCCTTTCTTTCCTGTCTCTAAGGTTTACTTTACTATATTTATTCTTAAAAAACTAATGAAAAGTATGCGATACCTTGCTTCTAGTCTCCTACTGTCTTATCTCATGCTCCAACACTACCCCGAATGGAGGAATCATTACTTCTATTCTTGCTTCCATTTCATGCCTCTCTCTGGTTTCAGCCTGCATTGCCCCTGTTTTCCAATCTAATACTCCTGTGTTTCTTATTCATGGTATCATAATATAGAATCAGCTACCGAGATAACAAACTGGCAATTCCACACAGTGAACTCAACTTCTAGGTCAAAGAATGGGGCACATGTCCAAAAAGAATATAAATTAATCCATCGATATTTGAGCTAACCCCAATAGTAATAGTCCAAGACTCGCTCTTTAATTGCATCCCACCAAGACATTCTTACTTGTTTGTATTAGCCTGCCTTTACTGTCTTTGATTCGGGCTTATTAATTTGAATTTTTCCTTCTGTTAAGGGTGAAACTACTATATCTTTTATGGCTGGCTAATCTTCTCATTGAATACCAGTGGATGTAGGGTCCCGCTATAGTTCCTTCTCCTTGTACTTCAACAATTCTCAAGTAAGCTACTTATAGTTCAGTTTGAGTGAAATCAGAAGATAAGGAAGCTCTACCTCTTTTGCATTGTTTAAGCCAGGGTAATGGACTATTATGTGGAATCTATCATTGAGGTAAAGTACTTGAAAAGCTCTGATAAATCATTTGAACCAAAAAAACATAGATTTGAAAACTCTTGCTAGGTGCACTCACACCCATATTAAATGTGCTAATGCTCATGGAAATTTCCAAGACAAAGACATAGGTCTGTAAAAGAATCTAAGTAAGGATCTATAGTTAGAGTTAATAATATTTCTGTTCAAGGTTAAGATTAAAGAGAAAGAATGTGGATCAGGATCAGAGGCTAAAGTAAGCTTATAAGCAGAATAGGAAATAAAGGAGAGGTTTGTTCGAGCATAGTATGTGAAGTGAGGTTATTGCTTGTGCTTGTGTCTAAGCTCCGCTTTACTTTAGTTCCTTTGATTAATATTCTGTTGTTTGTTCCCTATAGCAGATACTAAGATATGATGATTTTCTTCCCAACACTGCTAGGATACACGCATATAGCTCATATAAGAAAATAGAAAGGATCAAGTAAATCATAGAGTCTATTCAAATAAGGTATGCAAACATCTAACATTCAATTTAGTATATCAAACACATGCCATAGAATTGAATAAATACCTAGCTCTGAACTCTACTCTATCTAATCTTATTCACGCATATTCTCTTGTTCCGGTTCAGGGTTATGTTATTCTGTTTGTTTTATCTTTGCACTTTTTTCTTGTTTTCTTGTGCCAATACCTCTTCCGATCTACCGGGTACTACTTCCTAACCTCTTTAACCTTTTCGTATCTCCATGTACTACTAGAGCCTATATTGAACTCTATGTATCTTCATATGTACTACTAGAGTTTATTTCAACTTCTACGATTACATAAGTGCCAACTATACTAGGATTACTATATAAAACACATTTTCACTCACATTAGGCATAGTCCATGAATGATGATTTGCTATTATTGTCCTTGAACATGCCTTAGAAGATTGAAAAGATGAACAAAGAAGGAAAGGAAACTTAAGCAAAAGAAAGAGAGAAAGCAACAAAAGGAAAAGAAACTAATAAACCAGACTCGGTAAATGGGACCCTGCCCCTTTACCTCAGACAGTATGTGCTACCCTATGGCTCGGGAACATAACTCCGGAAAGGAGATACTTCCCTCAGATAGGGAGACTCACTAGCACACAGGGAATAACTAAGGAGCACCTTTAACCTTTTTCTCAAACAGGAAAAAAGTAGATAGATCGTATAGGTACTGGTAAGATTCTTGACTTCCATATTATATCGCTCCATCCAAAGTATGAATTACATTTAGGTTTGTATATGCATAGTATATGGACCCTCACTTACTTATAGAATTGGGTACAATAAAGAAGGGTCTTGCGCCTGTACTATCTTCTGTCCTGAACAAAGACTATTTTCTTCCTTCTAATCCTTATTATGATTACCCATTTATTAACTCCATAAGTGCTTCAACGCAAGTACTTTCTGGAATTCTATTCAATTCAGTACTTAGCAGGACAATAAGTGACATTTCCTGTCATGCCCTAGCATTTGTGTTTTCATTAGTGAAACGTAAAGAATTAGTTCAACTACTGAGGGGGTTAAGAATCGGGGAAGGAAAGAAAAGGACTCGTCTTGTATTCGACATCTTTTGCATCGTTTAAGTCAGGGGACCTATAATTATAGCAAATGACATATCTTACCCCACCCCACTATCAGTTGTATAAAAGAATTTTTAGCCTAACGTCTTTATGGTTCGTTCCTTCTCTCTTTTTACTCTAAACTTTAATAATGGGTAATCTCTCTCTTGCTTGCGCATCACTCGTTTTGTTTCATTTCAACTCCCTATCTATTTAGGAATGTAAACTCCTGGAACCACTAAGTCTTGCTTGTTTATTTCGCCAGCATCCTCAATGCAAAGACTTGGACCGGACGACGATTAGACTAGGGAAAACCATGCGGGACTTCTTGCATGTGAAGGAAGGAATTGCTTTGCTTTGTTTGAATGAGGCGTTGTGTGAAGCATCAAACATAAGATTCTATAATGAAACTAACTCTAAGAAATATAAAACACTGCCTATGCAAAACACATATGCTCTAGATGAGCAAGAGAACAAAGGATGACTGAAAGAACGGCTAATGGTAGAGTTCTGGATGATGCAGCTCTCAATTTCTATACTTCGCCATATCCTATAGCAACCAACTATAAATTATTTATTCTTTTCTTTGTCAGCTAACGTGAGTTCACTCAAGAATATACAATACTTCCTTTCTTGATACCCGGCTTTCTACTTTAGACTTTTGTCCCGGTGAACCTACGAATGCAAAGGATATGTATGTACCCACCACTATAGGAAGTAGGAATGCCCATTTGTCAAAAGGTGGAGCGGAGTTGTGAAGATGAGCAATGTGGAAATCCAAAGATAAAGGGAGATAACTAGGTCTTGGTTTCTTTTCTCATTTATTTTAGGGCACTTACGATGTAATAAATAAAATCGAGATGGTTGCTTGTTTAAAGCAATGCTCCATTTTTTGAACTCAATTATCTAAGTGATGCAGCACTCAATGAAATGGATCTTCCTTTTCTACTTTAGTTTAGCTTCTTTATATGATTACACTACACTGCCTTTGCTACTGATATTAAGTAGGGTACCTTATTTTAGCTTAAGTATTCTTTATTCTTGATACAACAACACTCGAACAGCAACAATCCTGAGAGAAATTTATCCAATTTAAGACCAGAAAGCGCTGACTTGAACAGAGACCTGAGTATACCCCTTTTGAAGACAAAAACATAGACATTAGCCTTTAGTTGGTGAGTGAGGACATAAAATAGACCCTGCCCTCTACTACCCTACCCCTTTTAGTTAGTGAGTTCGAGCAAGCAAACAAAGAAATCTCTTTTTGGAAATATGGTACTTAGCGCTGTAACCCTAACCCCTTCTTTCTCTAACATCCTTATCGCCGTTGAACAGAGGTTAGTTAAACGTAGCTAATGTGACATACTCTGTTCTGCAAGAAAGCATGCTTCTATTAATTCTTAAAGCTCTATGCGATGTTTGTTTCTATTCTTCTATATGTGTGTGTTAGTGTTAGCTCAATTCTTTAATCAAAGTGATGCCTTTAGCTAGTTATTTATATAGAGTGAAGCTGCCAATCAATAAAGATTCTGGTTTTGCACTCTCTTCAACAAGCAATCGAGTAAAAGAAAACAAAGAAGTTATGGACAGCCAGCGGTTAATCCATTATCATATCATATCATATATATATATATATATATATATATATATATATATATATATAGTTTTACACTCTCTTCAATAAGCAATGGAGTAAACGAAAATAAAGAAGTTATAGACAGCCAGCGGTTAATCCATTATCATATCATATCATATCACATATATATATATATATATATATATATATATATAGTCAAGTTCTATTTTTTCATCATAGAATTGGTGAATACTAAAAAAATAATAAGCATTAAGGATACTTATAGAATATATGCACTCAAACAAGCAAGGGCGTTGTTGAAGTCGATAGAAAAAAAAAATATAGTTATCATACTAAGGAAAATTAGAAGAAGGCTAAATCTTCTGTATTTATCTTAATATTTTTTATAATTTTATAAATTCTATATTTTTCATGACTCAACATATGGAGTTTATATAGTCCCCCAATATACATTACATCTATGTACTAAGAATGAATCTCTCTCTTTCAAGAAAGCCTTTCAAAAATCAATAGTCAATTTGACTTGTCATTCCATAAATATTTTCTATTGATGAAATGAACATTTCTTCTGATGAAATTAATCTTTTTATTATAATTGAACAAGCTTAATTCCAACATTCTCCCCCCTTAAACTTGTTCCATCCAACATACCAAGTTTCTTTCGAAGTTATTGAAATATTTGAAATTTGAGAGGCTTCGTAAGTATATCGGATACTTGTTCACTTGTCATGATATGATGTAGCTCAACTTCTTTATTTTTGATATTATCTCTTATAAAATAAAATCTTATGTCAATATGCTTTGATCTTTCATAGTATACTAGATTCTTGGCTAAGGCAATAGCTGATTTATTATCAACATAAATCTTTGTTGACTTTTCCTGTGGCATATGAAGTTCCTGAAGTAATCTTCTTAGCAATATTGCAAGACAAACATAAGAAGATACTACTATATATTTTGCTTCACAACTTGATAGAGCAACTATATGTTATTATTTTTTTTAAGACCAATCAAATATAGCTCCACCAAAATAAAATACAAATCCAGTTGTACTCTTTCGATCATCATAGCTTCCAGCCCAATCACTATCTCTATATCCAATAACATTCAGTACTTTTAATGATAAATAAAATATTTTATATTCAATTGATCCTTTAATATATCGAATTTTTTTTTAGCGATATTTAAACGAGAAGTCTTAGGAGATTTCATGTATCTACTTATTAAACCAACTCCAAATATTATGTCAGGTCGAGTGCATGTCAAATACTTTAAACATCTGACTAAACTTTTGTAATAAGTTGGATTAGTATATTTACCTTCACCTTCCTTGGTTAACTTAGTGCCATATTCAATAAGTATATCTGTAGGATAAAAATCTTTCATAGAAAACTTATTTAGAACCTCCTTTGTAGAATTTTCTTGTGAGATAAAAAATTATTCATTATTTTATATAATTTCAATACCAAGGAAATAAGTCATTAAGCCTAAGTCGGTCATCCCAAACTCCTTCTTCATAGAGTGCCCTAAATCTTTAATCATAGAGCTACTATTGCTTGTAAATATTAAATCATCTACATACAGACATACAAATATGATATCTTTATCAATGTTAGACTTTGTATAAAGAGCATGTTCATGTGGACATTTAAAAAAATTATTTTGAATAAAATAAGCATCTATTCCAGAATTTCATGCTCGTGGGGCTTATTTAAGCCCATAAAGAGCTCTCTTTAACTTGTATATATTATTTTCTTATTCATAAATAATAAAACCAAGGGGTTGTTGAACATATACCTCTTCTTCAAAAACTTCATTAAGGAATACTGATTTGACATACATTTGTAAAATTTTTTATTTTATTTGAGCTGCTAGGGAGATAAGTAATCTTACTGTCTCCAATCGAGCAACTAGTGTGAACACTTCTTCATAGTCGATCCCATATTATTGTTTATATCCCTTTGCGACCAATTGTGCTTTATATTTCTCTACCTCTCTTTGTATATTTCCTTTTATTTTGAAGATCCACTTAACATTGATCGCTTGGTGGTCTTCTGGGTGAGCTTGCATGTATCATTTTTGCTGATAGCATTAATATCCTCCTTCATAGTTTGTCTCCATTTTTCTTCTTTATAAGCTTCTTCGAAAGTTAATAGATCATATCCTACAAAAGTTCAAAATAAAGAAAGTTCATCATTGTTAGTATCAATTCTTCGAGTCGCATCATATAGCTCTTGAATCGGTCTTGTCCTTCTTATAACAGACTTCTTGAATTATGTGACCTAGCTGATCTCGATAATGATTCTAGTAAAGTTTCTTCTATGCTTACTTGTATTATATCATCCTCTTTTGATGATATAACTTTTTTATGTTGTTTATTACTTTTGTAGTCTCAAATCTGTTGTTCATTAAACTTAACATTTCTTGACATCATAACTTTATTTGTGATAGGAATATAGAGTTTGTATCTACTGAAATTCTCAACATAACCTAATAAAATGTATTTCTGACTTTTATCTTCAAGGTTTGTTCTCTTTTCTTCTGGTATCTTGGCAAATGCAACACTTCTAAAAATTCTGCAAGCTCCATATTTTCTTCTAGTGTAGAATTATTAATTCTCCTTGATGGAAACCTATTAAGCAAATAAACTGCACAAGCAACAACATCCCTCCAAAATTCTTTAGAAATCTTTCTTTTCTTTAACATGCATCAGACCATATTAAGTATAGTCCTATTTTTCCTTTCTGAAACACAATTTTATTATGGCATAATAAATTAATGTAAAATTTTATTATTTCTACAAAAACTTTCAAATTTATTTGATGTATATTCAACACCTCTATCTATTTATAAATATTTAATCTTACAACTACTTTATTTTTCAATTAAGTCTTTAAATTCTTTAAATTTGTTTAACACTTTATTTTTTTTCTTTAAAATATAGACCTAAGTTTTGTCACTATGATGATCAGTGAAGGTAAGAAAATACTTGCTTCCTCTAAGTGATACTATGCTGATAGGGCCACAAACATCTGAGTGTACCAGATCAAGTTGATGTCATGCTCTTTTTGTTCTGCTGATTTTGAAATGCTTTCTTTCTTGCTTACCCATAACACATACTTCACATAATTTTAATGGATGATCAATTCTTGACATTCCTATTACCATATTAAACTTCTTTAGAAGTTTTAAAGCCTCAAAATTTAAGTGTCCATATCTAAGATGTCATAATGTAGATATATCCTCAATAACAGTCTTAAAATAATTTGATAATAAAAAATACATAAATATAGAAGAAACATTCTATTCTTCGTTATTTTTATATATGCGATTAATATCTTATTCTTATTATAAATTAAAAGAGTCATATCTTTCATCTCAATATTATAACCTTTTTCAAATAATTGTCCCAAGCTAAGAATATTATTTTTCATATCAGATATATTATAAATATTTGAAATGTATAATTCTTTGTCATTATGAAGTCCAAGAATAATTTTACCTTTGTCTCTTACTAGTCTTTGAGATAGATCATCAAATATAATATTTTCAGAATAACTTGTATCTATTTTTGAAAATAATTCTTAATGCCATATATATGATTTGAAGCTCATGTATCTAGATACTATGTCATAGACTGATCTTTCTTCAAATTATTATAAGTCATTAGCAAAACTTGGTTTTCATTCTTCTCTTCTTTTTCAACAAAATTTGCTTTATCACCTTAATTGTTAGGATTATAATAACATTCAAAGGAGTAATGCTCATACCTTTTGTAAATATAACATTGTATTTTAGACTTTTTAGAATTTCTACCACATCCATGATCTTGGCCATGTCCTTGACCATAACCTTAGCCTCTTTGGTTAGAATTTTCTTTACAACTTTCATTGTTTGGATATTCTTGATAGGTTTGATTTATACCACCTCTTCCTCTTTGTCCATGACCACTTCCTCTTTGAAAATTTGATTCACCTTTATTTTCAAGAGTAAGCTTGGTCTGTAGTGCTTGTTCTACAATTTTTTCTTTTGCTCTTTTTATAACCCTTTGTTCATGAACTTGTAGGGAAGTCATAAGTTGTTCTAAAGATATTTCTTCCAAATCTTTAGACTCTTCAATCGTAACAACAATAAAATCAAAATTTGAATTTAGTGATCTTAGTATCATTTCTATCACTCTTTGATCACTTATTTGTTCACCATTTTTTCTCATTTGATAAACAATAGAAATAACTTTTATAAAATAATCAGAAATAGTCTGAGAAGTACATTGGTGTAATTTTTCAAAATTGGCTCATAAAATTTAGAGATGGAGTTTTTTTACCTTATCAACACCACCAAATGCTTTTTAAAGCATTTCCCAAGTCTCTTTTGAAGTATTTATTGGAGCGATGATCTTGAACATTATATCATCAAGCCCTTGGCAGATCATGAACAAGGCCTTTTTCTCCTTCTTTCTTCTATCTTTGAGTTGCTCTTTTACTTTTGCATTCATTGCTCCTTATTCTATTGGACTTGGTTCAATAAACCCATCTTCTACAAACTCCTATACATCTTGGGAGCCTAGAATAACCTTCATTTGGATGCACCATATGTCATAATTTTATTTTATCAATCTAGGGACTTGGAGTTGAAAGATGCTTGGGGATGAAGCCATGGCTCTGATACCAATTGTTGAAGTCGATAGGAAGAAGTGATAGAGTTATCACATTAAGGAAGGGTAGGAGAAGATTAAATCTTTTATATTTCTCTCAATATTTTTTATAATTTTACAAACTCTATATTTTTCATGACTCAACATATGGGGTTTATATAGTCCCCCAAGATACATTACACTTATGCACTAAGAATGAATCCCTCTCTTTCAACAAAATTTTTCAAGAATCAATAGCCAATTTGACTTGTCGTTCTATAAATATTTTTTTCTTGACGAAATGAACCTTTCTTCTAATAAAATTAATCTATTTAAGATAATTAAATAAATTTAATTCTAATAGATGTTCCTTTAATTTCGGTGTTATGCAATTGAGCGGGCGGATGCCTATTCCAGACTCTTTTGCACTAAAATAAACAAGCAAATAACACAATTGAACAACTTTGAGTATAGGCACCGGAAGAAAAGAGGAAAATACCGTTCGTCCGTCCCTCCCTTACCTGACTGCTCTATAACCCTGATTTAAGAGTCATAATTGCCTGATTTACCTCTTCCTCTCGTTGGCAACAAAACCACTTTACATTACTGCTTGTTCAACGCCCAGCAGCTATCCCTTTCCCTTTGCATGGAGTTCGGGTCGGTTCAGTGAAAAGACACAGGCGCAAGAAAAAGTAAACAATTAAGTATAGATCGGTACCTCTGCCCTCAATTCAACAAGAAACTCGTGGTGCCTCTCTGCCAGAGACAAGCAAACAACTTCTTATTTTTCCGGTTGCGCTAACGTGAGTTCCATTCCAGTCTATGTATCATCATATATGAGGTGCCCTTTAATTATGAAAGTAAAGCAAGGGAACAATAAGTTATCAAGTAAAGCAGACACAGTGTTCTTTAATATATTCTATATTGGGCAAGAGAGATTCAACAAACAAGGGCGCAAGACAAGGACAATAGAATCTTTTTGAGTTTGCCAGAACAAGTAGTAGGAGTTATTTCGGTGCCTCAGCCTCTGAGTAAGGGCGCAAGTTGTTGAGGTGAGTTCACCGTTCTTAAAGTAAAGAGTTAGCAGTCACAGGGTTGCTCAATATTTTCTATATTACATTATGCGAAACAAGTGGGAGAGTTCAAATACTTTATGATCTTATAGGCCGGATAGATTTTTGATGATTTAACGTGAGAATACCAGATGGATTATATTCTTTTATCTGAGTGCATACGTACGTCTGCATTAAGTTAGGTAAGTAGGGGAGTTCGAGTATACACGTCTTTTAAAGTTCCCTAACACGCATAATAGCTCGCTAACAGAGCTCAATCAGTTAAGCTTGTTTGTTGCCTTAACACTTATTGTTCGAGTCGAGGTGCCGAGATCAGAGTTCGTTTTGGAAGCAAAAGAGAAGAAGCTTATAGATTCATAAATAACAAACAAGGCCTCTCAATTCCATTCAACAAGGAGGCAAGCAAAAGCTAACGGAAGTTTTATAAAACTTAAAAGCAAGGAAAAGAGTAAGGAGTTTGGTAGAGCAGAGATCGAGATAATGTCATAAGTTTGTTTTCTAATAGAAGATTTTTCTCTTTCCGAGTCCATCTATGGGCATCGAGTCCGGAGTAAGCCATCAGCAGTTAGGTTTCAACAAGCAGTGAGGCCGTGGGCAGTCCGGTATTCGATCTCTAGGGTTGGTTGGGCCGGTGTCAACTAATACGTAAGTTGGACCAGTGAGAAGGTCAACGCAAAGCAAACAAGTTCAGCATATTAGGAGAAAATGAAATGAAATGAAAGAGGCGTAACATAGGTAAATCATAAGTAACGTTACACATGGGTTAGTTAAACTTAGAGAATTAGGGCCATTTTTTACAGTTTGCTTTAATGTGTTAAGGTAGCAGAGTTGTGGTCGGTAGAGAGAGGAGGTATTAGTGCTCTAGCTCTAAGTGGTAGAGTGCTAAAATCCCGTGTGCCTTATTACCCTTGGAGATGCCTATTAGAGTCTGGTGTTTGACTTCCAAGTTTCATCCCGAGTTTTTTCTTTTTTTTTTGGTCAACGAGAGAAAAAGAACCAGTAGCTCCCGATTCTTCAAGTGTAGTTCTTGTGGGAGTGCTTTATTGTGGTGAAGCATCTCTTTCCTCTGTTTATGCTGCTGATGTTGATGCTTACTCTGTGATACTTGCTTTACTTTTCTCCTATGCGGAAGCCGAATCAAAGTTCTCAACAGCCCAGCCCACCCACTCAGTGGTTAAGTTGAAAGGAAGGGTTAGTTAGTAGTGCTAATTGTTTCTCGTATCATATAAAACAGGGTAATCTGAATCACTTACACTTAAGTAAGCAGCTAAAAAAATAGGTAGTCAGTTTTGTACCCTATACTCATATATAACAGAGAGGCAATACACCTACTACTCATGTAGAACAAAGGCAGAGTCACCCCGCTTCTATACATAATTAAATAAACTTACCGGTGCAGCTCCTAACGCTGATGAAAACTAGACTTACATATACGGATACATCTTCGGCTTTAACCCTATGATTCTATTTGGGGGCGCTAACGGGTGCTTCATAAGTGGTAAGATATTTTTTGTCGACCTCAACTTCACTTGTAGAAGCACTAGAGTTTGATGGTTCTATTGCTGTTCCGTTGCTAGTTCCAGAAGCCCTTCTCTCTACTCCCAGCTTTAAAAGATAGATACTGCGTTTGAGGTTAGGAAGAAAGATCAGAAGGAGTGTTGTCCTCAGGAAAATGCTATAAAGAGGCTGTTCAAGCAAGGTTCAAGAGAGAATGGCCTATTCCAGTTTGATCGTAGGCTGGTAATCGAAAAAGAGTGTAGCAGCCCTAGCCGTTTAGCCTAGTATCCCGGTATCTTTACTTTTATTCTTATCCATAGCCCAAAGTGGGTATCCTTTTTACTCGACAAACTGTACAGCTTACCTCAATTCTGATACTTGTTCCTTTCACACCTATGCTCTAGTACCAAACTTGCACTCCTCTATTTATGACTTATTTTCCAACTTCTGTTTTAGTAGTAGTAGACTCAATGCCTATACTTATGAAATCAATGCCTATGTACGAGGTTTGCTCTTAGGTCAACTGCCTTATATTCATTCCTCAATCTAATCCTTAACCTTAACCTACTAGGAGTAAAGGACAAGTAACATATAATAACATGTAACGCCAGTCATAGTAAAAGGAGAATAGAAGTCATTAGTAACAAAGTGGGCAATCGAGGATAGACAGCAGACCTTCCATTATTACTTTCATTCTTGTCGAGCTCGAGCTTAAGCTTAATTTCATTCTAGCCATGCTTACTTGAATTCTGCAGTTCACCCCTATCAACCCTCGCTCACACTCTTGTAGTTGTAGCTGGCATTCCAATTAACCCAATAATGAACTAGACCAATAAGAACAACATACAAATTTAAACTCGCTGTTAACAAGAATACAGAACTATCACCAGTAAGAATCAACCCGGATATGAAGAATATAAATATTACTAAGTGATAATAAATCCTAGAATAAAGAATAACTGCTCAGTAGACTACTGGAATACATAAGTATTTTAAAATACCTAAGCTAGTAGACCTAAGCTCAAAGAAGGGAATCTAACACATAAGTAATAATTGCACCAAGAAGTAATGTAACATAGATAGTTAATTGCACCAAGAAGTAATATAACATAGATACGCACGATCCTAATAGCACATCTAGCATTCAACTAATAAGAAGAAGCGAACTCACAACTAGAAAATCCACTACAGATAAGAAGAAACCAACTAATAGGTACGAGCCAACCAGTGCGTATAACATAGAACCTAAGAGTGTTAGTAGTCCCGAGCCTTATTATCTACCCTACACTATAGCCGAGCCTTACTACCCTAGATCTCAAGTTAGCAAGCCTGAGCTAAAGCCTGTATTCCCCTTTGCATTCTGAAAACTGCCCTTCCCGAACTCCTACTTTTATTCTTTGACTACCGAACTAAAAGCTGCCCTGGCTGACTTTGATTCTTACTATGCTCCCGACTATTTTGTATCACCTATTTCACTCTACCACTATTAAATCCAAAGCTTTAAGTATGCCTCTACTATCTTATATCCTTATTTCACTTAACTACCAAACTAGAAATGGATCTTTTCGCTACTGACTTCAAAAAATAAAAAAACGAAATAAAAAGGGCAACCTACGGCCCTGAGGACAATAGGAATAATAACTCATATGAAATATACTTCTTGTTGTTTCTTATGTCAGTTAAGTTTGTAAAAGTGTATTGGTGGTACGACGTAGCCCTAGATAGTCGGGAAAGTTTACTAACCTTCTTAATATACTGACTTAAATTCATTGACTTATCGGGTTAACTCTTAAAACTCTTATTTATACTCTCCTCTGTAGAACTTCGGCTTTTACTATTATAGATCAGTCTGTTCTTATTTTTATTTAATCTTATTGGCTTACTCAAACATTCTCTTTATAATCTTGCTTCAAGCTTATCCTATTATACCTTGATGGGAATATAATAGGAATAAATTTTGTATATAAATAAATACTAGCAAACTGTCACACATGACGGAATCAAACAAAAATCACAATCAAATGAACACCAAGATTTACGTAGAAAACCTCCTCAACTCGAAAGGTAAAAACCATGGGACAAGCCAGAGAAAATCTATTATCAAAATAATAAATATACAGATCTAAAGGCTTCTTGCTCAAGCCCAAGCAATAGCCACAAGAGAATCACAAGGATACAAGGACTATAATACTAAGCACAATATCCAAAACCTTCTCAAGAGATCACAGTAAGAATCCATTGTAAACTGATCTAACCTGAGATATGAATGTTTGAGAATAGTCTTTTCTTTCTTTGTCTTCTTTCCTTTCTTGGATTTCTTGTTTTCTGGCCTCTACTATCAATATGTAGTCTTCTTTCTCTCTCCCATGTTTTCAATCGTCGTTTCTTTCTTAATCTCAATCCTTTTCACTTAATCTAGGGTTTAGATTAATATAAGTAAGATTCTAGACTGTGGGCTTTACTAAAGCCCATTATGGACTGAATCTGGGCCATCTACCCAACAACCTCCCCCTTCAACTTATAAGGGAGGCTGTCTCATGACTCCTCAATGTGAAGTCATGCCGATCAACTGTCGCCACATCTCCTGTCTTTCTTTCGGTAAAGTTTTTGTCAACATATCTACCCCATTATCATCTGTGTGAATTTTCTGAAGCTGTAACTACTTCTTTTCAAGCACATTTATGATCCAATGGTATCTGACATCTATATGCTTTGACTTGGAATGAGATGTTGGGTTCTTGAATAAATGGATGACACTCTGGCTGTCACAATACACACCACATAGTTTTCGTATTTCAGCTCCAATTCTTGTAAGAATCCTTTCATCAATAACATTTCTTTGTAAATCTCTATAGCAGCAATATATTCTGCCTCTGTGGTGGAGAGAGCAATACACCTTTGCAATTTGGACTGCCATGACACAGCTCCCCCTACAAAAGTAAGTACAAAACATGATGTGGACTTCCTTATGTCAATATCTCTTATCATATCTGTATCTGTGTAACTTATCAACACAGGTGGTCCACCTCTAAAGCTTAAACAAACTTTAAAACTTCCTCTGAGATATCTAAAAATCTACTTCACTACTGTCGAGTGCTCTTTACCTAGATTTGCAAGAAATCTGCTAACAACACCCACTGCATATGCGATGTTTGGCCTCGTACATATCATTGTGTATATTAAACTTCCAACTGCTAAAGCATAACAACCTTTTGCATTTTCTCCTTCTCCTCATCACTTAACGGATTCTGATCTAAGCACAACTTGAAGTGATCTGCAAGAGGAGAACCAACTGGCTTTGTATTACTCATACTGAACCTATCCAATACCTCTCAATATATTTCTCCTGTGACAACCAAATCTTTCTCTTTCTTCTATCATGATAAATCTGCATGCCCAGTATTTATTTTGCTAGCTCCATGTCTTTCATTGCAAAAGACTCACTTAGTTCCTTCTTCAACCTGTCAATCATAGACATATCTTTCCCAAGGATAAGCATATCATCAACATAAAGTAAAAGAATAATAAAATCCTCACCAAACTATTTGATATACACATAATGATCTGAAGTTATTTTTTTATATTTATTTTCAATCATAAATGAATCAAACTTTTAATACTACTATCTAGGAGCTTGCTTCAGCCTATACAAGCTCTTCTTCAACAAGTAGACAAGATTTTCTTTATCTTTGACTTTGAAGTCTTCTGATTGCTCCATATAAATTTTCTCCTCTAAATCACCATGAAGGAAAACTATTTTCATATCTAACTACTCAATCTCCAAATCTAGGTTAGCAGTAATACCAAGAGCAACATGAATAGAAGATATTTTAATAACAAGAGAAAAAATCTATTCAAAGTCAATACTTTTCTTTTGACCAAAGCCTTTCACAACCAATCTAGTTTTGTACTTTGGTTGAGAATAATATTCTTGAGTCTTCAACCTGAAAATCCACTTGTTCTTCAAAGTTTTACTTTCCTTTGGTAGTTGCACTAAATCATACATGTGGTTCTTCTGCAGAGAATCAATCTCTTCTTGTACAACAATAAATCACTTCTTTTTTTGTTGACTTTTAACTGCTTCCTGGTAACTCTGTGGTTCACCTGCATCAGTAAGTATCACATACTCATCTGTAGAGTATCTTTTAGAAGGTTGACGTGGTCTAGAAGATCTTCTTAACTGAGGTTCTATGGAAACTTGCTCTCTTTCTTCTTTCTACTCAACATGTCCTGCAGGTAGATCAACATCTAGCTCTGCACTATCTTCCTACACACCTCCTCCATCACCCTGATATACTAGAGGAATATTGGGGTCACAGTCTATAAATCTCTCTACAGAAGTCTGGTGCCTTCTTCAAATCCTTAATGGTTTGATCATCAAAGAAGACAACATCTATACTTCTGAACACCTTCTGCTTTTCTGGATCCCAAAGCCTATAACTAAACTTATCATGTGAGTAACTAAGAAAAATACACTCTTTTGTCTTAAATGCCTATAGGAGATATCTTTCTGTAATCATGCATGCTCTGCAATATCATAATCTAGAGCTGTACATGGTGATAAGTTGATTATATCAACTGTAGTCCTCAAAGCCTCATCCCAAAACCTTTTGGATAGCTTGGCCTGTGAAAGTATACATTTGATTTTATCTATGGTGGTATGATTCATCCTCTCTGCAATTGTATTATGCTGAGGTGTACCAAGAACTATCAACTCATGCTGGATGTCATGTGACCTGCAATAATCATTAAATAATCCTATGTACTCACCACCATTATATGATCTTATGTATTTCAATTGTCTTTCTGTCTCCCTTTTAACTCTAGCATGAAACTCCTTGAAGATATTAATAACTTGATCTTTGGTCTTCAAAGCATAGGCCCAAATTTTTCTAAAAAGGTCATCTATAAAAGTAATAAAATAAAATGCACCACTAATACTAGGAATATTAACAAATCCACCAAGAGTTTTTGTCCTCAAAGGACCACACACATCTGTATAGACACGGTCCAAGATATATATTTTTTTAGATAAGGCAGGACTAACAAAGGAAACTCTATGTTGTTTACCAGCCAAACAATCAATATAAAGGTTCAAAGGTGTACCTTTGGGATCTGGTAATACCTCTCTCTTGAAAAGTTCTTGCAGTCCCTTCTCGCTCATGTGTCCCAATCGCCTATGCCATAACTCCATACTAAAGTATTTCTCTATAGCATTCAACTACTCACCATAAGCTTTAGCCTATAATATGTACAATGTATGATATTTCTTCCCATTAGATATAATAAGAGAACCCTTACTGAGCTTCCACTGTCCTTTATAAAATCTGATATCAAAGTCTTCATTATCTAGTCTTTCAACTAAAATTAAATTCAGTCTTAAGTCAACTACATGCCTCACATCTTTAAACACTAACTTGCAGCCAAGATTGGTCTTTATATGGATATCTTTCATGCCATAATGTTTGTTGTGTCATAGTTGCCCATCTTGACAACACCAAAATTTTCAGACCTGTAAGTAGCAGAGAACTCCCTCCATGGTGTAGCATGATAAGAAGCACCTGTGTCAATTATCCACTCGAGATCCTGACACACACAAGAAAAAATATTATCAAAAGTAGATAAAATCAAATAATCACTACCTTACACTGTAGTTGTGATATTCTATTTTGATTCTGTATACTCCACTTCTTTCTCCTTTTTCTTTTTCTTCTTAGGTTGCTTGCACTGATTCTTGTAATGTACTTTCTCACCACAATTATGGTAAACAATATCTTTTCTTGATCTAGACTTGCTTTTACCTATGTATGAACCATTTCTATCATTTGACTTTAACCTTCCTATGTTCTCTGAGACAAGTACCTGTGAATCAATCTGAGAAGTTGCTAATTTTTTCTCCTCAACTCCTCATTCAACAAACTACTTGTTACTTGACTCATGGTGACAATACCATCTGGTGCAAAATTACTGAGGGAAACCACCAGTATCTCCCAACTTTCTAGCAAAGAACTGAGAATTAACAATGTTTGCAACTCATCATCAAGAGACATTTTCATAGAAAATAACTAATTAATAATATTTTATATTTTATTTAAATGCTCAGGAATATAAGTACCTTCTTTATATTTCAAGTTCATAAGTTTTCTGATCTTAAAAGCTTTGTTGCCAATCATTTTTCTTTCATAAAGACCTTCTAACTTTTTCTAAAGAGAGTAAGCAGAACTTTCAGTAGAAACATGGTGAAAGATACTATCATCAAGCTATTGACGAATAAAGCTAATAGTTTGTCGATCTAACCTCTTCCACTCATCATCTGTCATAGTTGTGGGCTTTGCACTATCCATTTGCAAAGGTCCATACAAATCTTTACAATATAAGAGATATTTTATTCTTAGTTTTCATATCATCCAATTATTTCCGTTTAAACTAATCATGCGAGAAATATCATCGACCTCCAAGTTCAAATATAAAAGATTAAATGTCACCAAAAACCCTACTCTGATACTAGTTGATGGGAATAAAATAGGAATAAGCTTTGTATATGAACAAATACTAGCAGACCATCGTATACAGTGGAATCAAACATAAATCACAATCAAATGAATACCAAGATTTATATGGAAAAGCCCCTCAACTCAAAGAGTAAAAATCACGGAACAAGCCAGAGAAAATCCACTATCAAAATAATGAATGTACAGATCTCAAGGCTTTTTGCCCAAGCCTAAGCAATAGCTACAAAAGAATCACAGGGATATAAGGACTATAATACTAAGCACAATATCCAAAACTTTCTCAATAGATCACAGTATGAATCCATTGCAAACTGATCTAACCTGAGATATGAATATTTGAGAATAGTCTTTTTCCTGTCCTTGTCTTCTTTCCTTTCTTGGATTTCTTGTTTTCTAACCTCTATTATATGTAGTTTTCTTTATTTCTCCCACGTTTTCAGTTGCCGCTGCCTTCTTAATCTCAATTCTTTCCACCTAATATAGAGTTTATGTTAATATAAGTGAGGTTCTGAGTTGTAAGCTTCACTAAAGCCCATTATGAGCTGAATCTAGATCATCTGTCCAACATACCTTAACTCCAAACTAGTGACTTTCATTCCGGAATCCCTTATTACATTAGCTTATAGTAATAATTGAACACTACCTCGATGGCCAGAGATTGACACCACTTATAGAAAGAATGAGCTGCTTCACCCTTGACTCCTAACTTTCGAAGTCTTTTGCGCCTTACTTAAAAGTATGAGAAACTATACCAAACTATAATACCATATAGTAATATCTAGTGTACGAGATAATGTATCTAATAAAAAATTAATAAGAGTAAACATCATAAATAGACCTGTAACAATGAGCTTCGAAATCAAACAAGTCACACATCTAAACACAGAAATAAGAGCCCACCTCTCTTTGCCTTCAGTCCTTAGCTTGAGATCCCCAGGCCTAGACTTTTGCTTAGAGTTTTGCTTTCACTCTGGCACTAATGCCTTTAACCAGGACAGAAGTAGGAATTGACACAAAGCGTAAGAGCTCGTACCGATAGTACTTTGCTTTAAAACTCGCACTACCGACCCCAGAGCTATCTATCTAAAATTGATATCACTTATCTTGGAACTCACTCATCTCTCCCATCGACTTGAACCAAGACTAATTATGCTCCAAACTCAGCCCTGTCGCTACTGGCTTCGCTGGCCTATGAGCCTGCTACTCCTTTTGTGATTCTTATTCGTATTTGTTTAAACCTTGGACTTATGTCCTTAAAGTCCTACTCGTTACTTGCATTCTGATACTTGCCCCTATCAGTAATAGATTAATAGCTGGCTCTTTCGCTATTTTCTTTGAGTCACCAAGGAACTACTACAACAACTATAACAACGATACAAACAATTAGTTCATGGATACTTATTTCCGAGCCCTGTCTTCTATCAGTAGCGAGTTAAACCTATCTATTAGTTGGTCTGCTTATCCTTATTTTATTTCTTTAATCACTGACCCGGGCCTTGCTCTACTAGCTTTGATTCTCCATCTACTGGGTTGGATCCTCATAGCTATAAGCCGGAACCTGCTTACTTGCATTACATCATGCATTGCTACTTTTAGTCTCCTATTGTTTTATATCATTCTCTAATTAATGATCCAGATCCTAACTTTACACTTGTATTCTTTACTCCCAGAGTTAGCCCTGTACTTGCATTTGCTAGAATGAGGTCATTCACTCCCTTCTCTAATTCTTGATTTCTTCAAAGGCTTACTACGTGGGGGCAAGATCTTATTATGTCACTCCTGTCTTCTTTAGTTGTAGACTAAACATAACACTTCTTTAGTTGTAGACTAAACATAACACTTCGGTCTTTCGGGCTTATTTTACTGTCCGTCGTTCTGTTACTCCCAATAAAGATATAAGGGAGATTGAGAGGCTGAAAGATTGGTAGACTGAAGGCTTCAGTTTTTAGGTGCGGTTTATGGCTATTTTGGGTGTGATTTGGGGCTTCTATTTTGTGGAGTTTAGGCTATGAATTGGTATTGTTTTAGGGTTGTGATGGTAGTAGATGAAGGTTAGGGAAATAGATTTTAGATCTAGGATAGATGGCAGCAAAGGTAGGTGTATCGGTAAGGAAAGTTAGCTGAAAAGGTAAGTGGATCAATAAGGAAGTAGGCTGCGGTTAGGGCTGATTTGGGTGGTTGTTTGGTTTCAGTTTAGGATAGGGTTTTGAAGGGTTTTTGTTAAGGATAGTAGGGTTTAGTGATGAGGAAAAGAGAGTCCAAAATTCCACAAAAAAATAGCACTCAAATCTGATAGAATTCAATAAAAGAAAACGTACGATGATGTGTAGTCCTACCAAACACATTTTACGTCAAAGAAACAATGACTTCTCAATGTACTTTCCAAAGGAAAGTTCAAGAAAATTATACAGAAACCCTTAGTTTAGATGTTGGGAATATCAATAAAAGGTTTGGCGAAATTTTTGTAGCGTAACAGTAGGGAAATAGGGCAAAAGATGAAAGGCAGATCCTTCATCGTAAAAATTTTAGAACTGCATGCTGGTGAAATATTACACAAGAAAACCATTTTTAGAAGGAATTTTTTTAAAAAATCAATCCTAAATAAAATCTAATTGATCTTTGGAATTTTATAAAAATTTCAGCCAAAAAGGATGAACAAAAGTTTGGTTTCAAGAGACCAATAGACAGAAGGCAGATTCTCTATCGTAAAATTTTAGTACTACATGACAAAGAATCACAGTGCTATAAGTCTAGATCCAGAACGATTTTTTCTATGAGATTAGTCTTAAATGAAAGCTAAGATGATCTATGAAATTGTATAAAAATTTTAGCTAAAAAGGATGATTAAAAGTTCAGTTCCAAGAAGCAACAATCAGTTAAAAATTTCTGTAACTTTTTGCTTTCACAATAATGATAACATTTGTGACGGTAAAATTTTGCAGCAAGAAAATTTTGGAAAAACTTCTCCCACATATAAGAAAGAGGAATAGAAGTAGCAAGAGGTGTAGGCTTTAGAGTTTTTACCATATCTTTTATGTTGATGCAGAGTAAGGCAGCAGATTGATGGATCTATGACTTGTTGGGTGACGATGGAGGTGACATCAAAAGCAATTGTGAGAATTGCTTAGGAAGGTGGAGGCATGGATGACAAATATAGGGGTAGCAAGATCGCTGCTCTGATATCGGATGATAGAACCCTAAAAGGAGCTCTATAGATTTTGATCCTTGAGAGGGATCAACCCTTGGAACATTGTAGGGGTTCCTCCCTCCTAGATTCGACATAAGGTTAAAATAAAATTGATAATTGCTTGATTTAAGAGGGGGGGCAGCTACATCTTTAAATATGGATCAAAATCCTACCCTAAGAGGGTACTTACCTAAGTAAAATTATTCCTTTGCCCCTCTTATACCCAACTTGCCTTAATAGGAATAGGGGGTGGCTAGTTTGGCTCCGACCTAAGCAGGGGGAAACCCTGGCCGACTAGCCCAGTAAGGGAGGTGGCAGCCACCAAGCCCTAAGGACTATTCTAAACCCTAGCCATACTCCTTTATAAGATATGAGTGACTTTATTACAATCTAGTAGGGTTTTATTGACTACTTCTTAGGGAGATTAGGACTCAACCCTGCTGGAGTCCTATCAAACCCGTCCTCTTAAAATCGGCCTTGTCCTCAAGACTGAGGTTCCATGAACTCGGAGAACCGGGTCTTCAGCTCTTTATATGATTTTCATGCTATTATCAATTGAACTTTGGCCTCCTCATCAATTGGGGTGTTAGTTGGACAGACTTGAGCTAAACTATCTTCTTTAACTTTTCATTTGAGGTGGGATACTAGGCGGATCAACTGTAATCTTGATCTGGTGCACGAATCTGATCTCCAGGTTAGGGCTCCAATGTGGTCCCCAATTTTGCAAGGCCCAAAGAAATAGGACGACCACTTCCTTAAGGCTCGAGTTTCCTACTGATCGCGCTGAAGGTATAAGAAAACTTTATCTTCAATTTTTCATCCATTCTAAAGTTTGTCGAGAGGCCATTTCTTCTTTGCATGTGCTGACATGGACCTGTATTTCTTTTGGGCTTACTCCTCTTTCGTGTCATGGACCTGTATTCAGCCAAATTTTAAATTTGGTAGTAATGAGTATCCCCTTTAAAAATCTTGTGTGAAGTATGGGGGAAGCCTCCGTGTGAATTAGGAGTCGACCATCTTGTATGTCGATCCCAACTCTGGATGTGCCTGTTCCAAGTACAAACACATTGCCACGTTCAGGTAATGCTAGTATCGATATAGATGACATCATGGCTATTGGGGTCATGTAGATGTCTTTCTCCTATTCCTTCTTGTGATCATGAGCCGTGGATCCGAGGTCATCATCAGAGAAGACTTTTAGCATCATGGTCTACTCCTCGGTGAAGTCGTGGAAGTAGCTTGAGATGAGGGAGCATTACATCAAAACTCATAACTGGTTCAGCTGAATATGACACTTCAGGAAGAGCTTATCATTGCAGACAAAGAAGCAAAGTTTTTGGAGATAAAGTGTCATTGCAAGGGAAGGTTATGGTCAAATGATCCATATCTCTCGTATCTCCTGGATGATCTTTTTAGCTTCGGTCCTTTGAAAATGTGGACAGTAATATGGCCAAATATGTACTAGTGGTTCCCCTTGTAAGACCAACATACAGGGGTTGTACAGTTTAGTAGAAAGGAGTCAGCTCGGTTCAGCGTACGTGCTTGAGATTTCAGCGAGCTTCTCCAAGCACTGTGTCGAGATCATCTTTTCTTCATTCTCTCCTTTCCCACATAAAGTCACCTGTTTTCTTTTGTCATTCATAAGGTCGTTAGAGCTCTTGGTGTCGGCGAGGATGGTGACGAACTGATGCTTGATGAAGCCATCAATGTCCAATATCTGTGGTGGAGCATGAAAGGTGCGGGCAGTTGATTATGGTTTTTCCTTCATATCCTTCTCCTCGGACTCGAGAGCCATATCGTTGAGTTTGGGTTCTTTAGTGGGCTCAACCAATAGAAATCTCTCTTTTTTTACAATGGTGATATCGGCTCCACAATTTATTACAATGTCAACATAGGCCCTTTGTCGATCTGTCACAAAACTCTTCTCTTGTTAACTTTTTCAGCTGAGGTGATCAGTTATTGGTAGATGGGGTCGAGAGTCTTTATGCTGCTAGTCGTGTGGCAGCTTTGATCCTCCAAGCATCTTGGTTCAGCCTGTCTTCATGTAGTCGTGCGAAGGAGATGGCTGCCATAAGTGTGTACGATTGTCGCACTTTAACTTCTTCTTGAATCTCCAGCTTCAAGCTCTCAATGAAAGTCCTCAATATCTATTTTTCAGACAACTCATGAGTTTGATTAGTTAACCTTTCACACCTGATTTGGTACTCTTGGATGGTAGAGGTTTGACGGATCTTTATTAGTTCTTTGTCAAAGTTCTTGTAATTGATTGGTGTTGAAGGTTTATATACTTTTGTTTGGGATGTGGCTCTCATACTTTAAGCATCTTGATTGAGGTGCCCTTCTTGAAGTTGTACAAAAGAGATCGACGTCGTCGAGGTGTAGGGCTACCATGTCTTATCCTCGCTTCTTATCTCTGATGGGTTCTTTTTGCAATCAAAACTTGCTCCATGTTGTGATCTTCTTGGGCTTGGTAATCTGCCCAATCTAAACTCCTCAAAAAGAGCATATAATTTAGCATCCATACACATATCAAAAGCCTCAAATTTGGCTTCGGATAAGCCCAGCAATATCATGACATAAAGATCTCTAACTTGTCAAACAAATCGACTAAAAAGTGTAGCTGCAATGTTTAGGTTGAAGGTAGTGAATAATAGCAATATTAGGACCGCGAGGGTGAAGTCTTCAAGTGGAGGATGGCAGCCAAGGGTCGCAATGGTGGTGGAGGAAGAAGAGGGCGGCATTAATGTCGGTTGCGACTGCGCTGCAACTTCGTGGTTGCAAGTGGCATCGATTGTAGCAAGGGTGTGGCTGCAATAGGAAGACGGGACAACAATGTACATGACTATTGCAGAGGAGTGCAGCAGTGGTATGGAGTGAGAGATGGCTGCTGTTGTATTCAATTTGTTGCTAGCCGCGATCAAGATAGTTGGCAGCGAACGATTGTTGCGAGCTGCGATGTAATCAAATTGCAACTAATGATCACTACTGGTAGTTTTTTGCCACAAGGATTGATGCTGGTTGCGATCAAGGAGGATGGTAGCAAGAGGTCGCTATTGGTAGCATTGGGCAATGAAAGATGCATGCTGCGGTTGAAGAGATAAGGGAGATTGGGAGGCTGAAAGATTGGTAGACTGAAGGCTTCAGTTTTTAGGTACGATTTATGGCTATTTTGGGTGTGATTTAGGGCTTCTATTTTGTGGAGTTTAGGCTATGAATTGGTATTATTTTAGGGCTGTGATAGTAGTAGATGAAGGTTAGGGAAATAGATTTTAGATCTAGGATAGATGGCAGTAAAGGTAGGTGTATCGGTAAGGAAAGTTAGCTGAAAAGGTAAGTGGATCAATAAGGAAGTAGGCTGTGGTTAGGGCTGATTTGGGTGGTTGTTTGGTTTCAGTTTAGGATAGGGTTTTGAAGGGTTTTTGTTAAGGATGGTAGGGTTTAGTGATGAGGAAAAGAGAGTCCAAAATCCTACAAAAAAATAGCACTCAAATCCGATAGAATTCAATAAAAAAAAGTGCGATGATGTGCAGTCCTACCGAACAGATTTTATGTCAAAGAAACAATGACTTCTCAATGTACTTTCCAAAGGAAAGTTCAAGAAAATTATACAGAAACCCTTAGTTTAGATGTTGGGAATATCAATAAAAGGTTTGGCGAAATTTTTGTAGCGTAACAGTAGGAAAATAGGGCAAAAGATGAAAGGCAGATCCTTCATCGTAAAAATTTTAGAACTGCATGCTGGTGAAATATTACACAAGAAAACCATTTTTAGAAGGAATTTTTTTAAAAAAATCAATCCCAAATAAAATCTAATTGATCTTTGGAATTTTATAAAAATTTCAGCCAAAAAGGATGAACAAAAGTTTGGTTTCAAGAGACAAATAGACAGAAGGCAGATTCTCTATCGTAAAATTTTAGTACTACATGACAAAGAATCACAGTGCTATAAGTCTAGATCCAGAAGGATTTTTTCTATGAGATTAGTCTTAAATGAAAGCTAAAATGATCTATGAAATTGTATAAAAATTTTAGCTAAAAAGGATGATTAAAAGTTCAGTTCCAAGAAGCAACAATCAGTTAAAAATTTCTGTAACTTTTTGCTTTCGCAATAATGATAACATTTGTGACGGTAAAATTTTGCAGCAAGAAAATTTTGGAAAAACTTCTCCCACATATAAGAAAGAGGAATAGAAGTAGCAAGAGGTGTAGGCTTTAGAGTTTTTACCATATCTTTTATGTTGATGTAGAGTAAGGCAGCAGATTGATGGATCTATGACTTGCTGGGTGACGATGGAGGTGACATCGAAAGCAATTGTGAGAATTGCTTAGGAAGGTGGAGGCATAGATGACAACTATAGGGGGAGCATTACATTATAACTCATAGCTGGTTCAGCTAAATATAGCACTTCAGGAAGAGCTTATCTCTGCAGACAAAGATGAAAAGTTTTTGGAAATAAAGTATTATTGTAAGGGAAGGTTGTGGTCGAATGATCCGTATCTCTCACGTCTCTTGGACGATCTTTTTAGCTTCAGTCCTCTAAAAATGTGGACAACGATATGGCCAAATATGTGCTGGTGGTTCCCCTTGTAAGACCAACATGTAGCGGTTGTGCAGTTTGGTAGGAAGGAGTCGACTCAGTTTAGTGGACGTGCTTAAGATTTCAGCGAGCTTCTCCAAGCACTATGTCGAGATCATCTTGTCTTCGTTCTCTCCTTTCCCATATAAGGTCACCTATTTTCTTTTGTCATTTATAAGGTCATTGGAGCTCCTGGTGTTGGTGAGGATGATGATGAGCTGATGCTTGATGAAGCCATCAATGTCCAATATCTGTGGTGGAGCATGAAAGGTGCGGGTGGCTGATTGTGATTTTTCCTTCATATCCTTCTCCTCGAACTCGAGAGCTATATCTTTGAGTTTGGTTCCGATATTGATTTCTAGTTGCCTTTTCCATTATTATTAAGAATTGGAAATAGTAGTTGACTTCCGTATTCGTAGTTAGATCTCATCCCCAGGTTCTTCAGTGGGCTCAATCAATAGAGGTCTATCTATTTTACAATGGTGGTCTCGGCTCTATAGTTTATTACAATGCCAACATAGATCCTTTGTCGATCTGTCATTAAACTCTTCTCTTGTTAACTTTTTTCGGTTGAGGTGATCGGCTGGTGGTAGATGGGGCCGAGAGTCTCTGTGCTACTAGTCATGCGATAGCTTTAGTCCTCCGAGCATCTTGGTTCAGCCTGTCTTCATGTAGTCGTGCGAAGGAGATGGCTGCCTTAAGTGTGTACGGTTGTCGTGCTTTAACTTCTTGAATCTCTAGCTTCAAGTCCTCAATGAAAGTCCTCAATATCTATTTTTCAGACTAATCACAAGTTTGATTAGTTAACCTTTCACACCTGATTTGGTATTCTTGAATAGTAGAGGTTTGACAGATCTTCGTTAGTTCTTTGTCAAGGTTCTTGTAATTGATTAGTGCTAAAAGTTTATATGCTTTTGGTTGGGATGTGGTTCTTATGCTTTGAGCATCTTGATTGAGGTGCCCTTCTTGAAGTTGTACAAAGGAGATCGACGTCGTCAAGGTGTAGGGCTGCCATGTCTTATCCTTGCTTTTTATCTTTGATGGGTTTTTTTTGCAATCAAAATTTGCTTCATATTGTGATCTTCTTGGGCTTGGTGATCGGTCCAATCTAAACTCCTCAAAGAGAACACATAATTTAGCATCAGTATTTATCTCGAAAGCTTCCAATTTGGCTTCGAATAAGCCTAGCGATGTCATGATGTAAGGATCTCCAATCTATCAAACAAACCGACTGAAAAGTGTAGCTACAATTTTCAAGTTGAAGGTAGTGAATGACAGCAATGTCGGGACTGCGGGGGTGAAATCTCCAAGTGGAGAATGGCAGCCAAGGGTAGCAACGAAGATGGAGAGAGAAGATGGCAGCAACAACATTGGTTGCGACTGTGCTGCGACTTCATGGCTATAAGTGGTGTCGATTGCAGCAAGGGTGTGGTTGCAATAGGAGGAAGACAGGGCAGCGATGTACATGGCTGTTACGAAGGAGGATAGCAACAGTATGGAGCGAGAGATGACTGCTGTTGTGTTCAATTTGTTGCTAGCTGCGATCAAGATAGTTGGCAATGAACGATTGTTGCAGACTACGATGTAATCAAATTACAACAAAAGATCGTTGTTGGTAGTTTTTTACCGCAAGGATCACTGCTGGCTGCAATCAAGGAGGATGGCAGCAAGAGATCGCTGTTAGCAGCGTTGGGCAGCGAAAGATGCATGCTGCAGTTGAAGGGATAATGGAGATTGGGCAGCTGAAAGATTAGTGGACCGAAGGCTTCGGTTTTTGGGTACAGTTTGTTGCTATTTTGGGTGCGATTTGGGGCTATAGTTTTATGGAGTTTAGGCTGCGAATTGGTGCAGTTAGGGCTATGATAGCAGTAGATGAAGGTTAGAAAAATAAATTTTAGAACTGGGATAAATGGCAGCAAAAGTAGGTGTATTAGTAAGGAAAGTTGGTTGAAAAGGTAAGTGGATCAATAAGGAAGTAGGCTACGGTTAGGGTTGATTTGGGTAGCTATTTGGTTTCAGTTTAGGGTAGGGTTTTGAAGGGTTTCTGGAAAGGATGGTAGGTAGGGTTTGGTGATGAGGAAAACAGAGTCTAAAATTTCACAAAAAATAACATTCAAATCTGATAGAATTTGATGAAAAAAAGTACAACGATGTGCAGTCTTGTTGAACAGATTTTATGTCGGAGAAATGATGACTTCTTAGCATAATTTTTAGAGGAAAGTTTAAGAAAATTACACAGAAACCCTTGGTTTAGATGTTGGGAATACCAGTAAAAAGTTTGGCAAAATTTTGGCAGCGTAACAGTAGGAAAATAGGGCAAAAGACGAAAGGTAGATCCTTCATCGTAAAAATTTCAGAACTGCATGCTGGTGAAAGATTGCACAAGAAAGCCAGTTTCAGAAGAAATTTTTTCGAGAAATCAATCCTAGATGAAAGCCAAGTTGATCTTTGGAATTGTATAAAAATTTACCAAAAAGGATGAACAAAAGTTTGGTTTCAAGAAGCCAATAGACGGAAGGTAGATTCTCCATCATAAAATTTCAACACTGTGTGATAAAGAATCACATCGCTATAAGTCCGAATCCAGAAGGAATTTTTTTTATGAGATCAGTCTTAGATGAAAGCTAAGATGATCTATGAAATTATATAAAATTTTCAGCTAAAAAGGATGATTAAAAGTTCAATTCCAAGAAGTAATAATTAGTTGAAAATTTCTTCAGTGTTTTGCCTTCGTAACGATGATAATGTTTGCAACGGTAAAATTTTACAGCAAGAAAATTTTGGAAAAACTTCTCCCACATATAAGATAGAGGAATAGCAGTAGAAAGATGCATAGGCTTTGGAGTTTTTACTAGATCTTTGATATTGACGTAGAGGAAGGCAGCAGATTGATGGATCTGTGACTTGGTGGGTGACAATAGAGGTGACATTAAAAGCAATTGTGGGAATTGCTTGGGAAGGTGGAGTCGTGGATGATGGCTACAGGGGTAGCAAGATCGCTGCTCTGATACCAGATGATAGAACCCTAGAAGGAGCTCTATAGATTTTGATTATTGAGGGAGATCAACCCTTGAAACGCTGTAAAGGTTCCTCCCTCCTAGATTTGGCACAAAGCTGAAATAAAATTGATAATTGCTTGATTCAAGAGGGGGGTAGCTACATAATTTTACTTATGCAAGCACACCACAGCCTAAGGGGTGATTGCATAAATAAAATTATCCCTTTATCCCTCCTATAGTCGACCTGTCTTAATAGGAACAACGGGCGACTAGGTTGGCTCTAGAGCCGACCTAAGCAGGGGAAAACCCTGACCGACCAACCCAGTAAAGGAGGTGGCAGCTACTAAGCCCTAAGGGCTAATCTAAACCCTAGCCATACTCTTTTATAAGATAGTAATGAATTTATTATAATCTAGTAGGATTTTGTTGACTACTTCTTAGGGAGATTAGGACTCAACCGTCCTATCAAGATACTTCTTATATTACTAATATTTATCTCAATGAAGTGGTCAAACTCTATTAAATTCCTAAATTTATCACATTACATAGAGATACTAATTCTTTTAATCATTTTTGGAGAAGCTTATGGTAAAAATTTGGTACCAACCTATTATATAATAGTGTTTATCATCCACAAATAGATAGATTAACTGAAGTTGTTAATAGAACTTTGAGTAATCTACTAAGATGCTTTGTTATAAGAAGATCAAAAGAATGGGATCTTATGCTATCTCATATTGACTTTGCTAACTCAGTGATTACTTGTTCTATTGGTAAAAGTCTATTTTAGATTATTTATGATCATATTTCACCTCATTATCTAGATCATACTAAAGTATTTGAATCACTTTTATCAAGTTGAAAGAGAGAGACTTTTGCTATTATTATGACAAAATTTGATGAAGAAGTAAAGAAAAAGCTTGAAGCTAGCATTCAAGGTTATAAAGAAAGAAGAAAAGGCTAAAAAGAATCGTCGTATGATGATCTTTCAAGAAGAAGACCTTGTTTAGGTCTTTTTTAAAATAAATAATTTTCAGTAAGAACTTACATGAAACTCAACAAGAAAAAATGGGTCTGTGTCAAAGTTCTCAAGAGAATTAAATGACAACAGTAACAAGATTGAACTTCCTCCTCCGTATTTAACATTCATGATTTATCAATTTTTCTTAAAAATATGACAATAACTAGTGCATGAGTTTTTTCTCAACTGAATAGAACGATGTAGTGTATAGTGAGTATTGAATGCTCCCAAGTTCTTAGATAATAAATGTCCAGCTTAACCCTATTAAATTTTAAAAAAATAATTCATACCTTGAGATAATTATGAAAAATTCAAAACCATCAAAGTATAATACATCATAAATTTAATTTATATTATAATTTATATCTGATTTTTAATAAATTATGACTCATTAATTAGATGGTTGTGAGATTCAATGTACAAGATATGTAAAAAAGATGGATGGGACATTTTTAGTTTTGAAACTTTATCAAATTTTTATATTTTAAGCTACTACCTCTTAATTATCTCTTGAATATTAAAGAGTTCTTTTTATTTATCTCATATCTTTTTTTTTAAATCCACTTCTTCTTTATTCCTCTTGTTTTATATCAATTTTCTTAAGATTTAATGTGCTAAAAATATATTGAACTACAATAAGTAATTGTTTATGAATTTGATAAGAACTATAACGTAATACACTCATCATTACACCACACCAAATTCCATCCACAGGTCCTGCTTCATCAGATTTTGTTTTTCATATGAAATTATAAAGAGATTACAAAAACATGTGGTTAAAGGGAAGCATTTAATCATTGATAACTGGGTATTAAATTACTGAATTTAGGCGAACTTTGGCCATTGGGATTGCGCAGCCATTTCACATTTAATTATTTGTATCTCTACGACCACCACTAAGGTGGATCAATCCTGCAAAAGATATATGGTTTCCCTTTTTTTTCTTTTATTTTTCTTCAACATTCTACTAAATTTTTACCATTATTGTCATGTCTCTCGAATTATATCACATTCAAAAGGTATGATCATATCATAAATCGGTAATTTTATGATCATCAATCCTCTAAGATCCAATCAAATATATGAAGACGTCAAAAAAACATTCATACTTCAAAATTTATATATATAAAATCTATAAAATTTATAATCATACATCGCCTCACTCAAACATTTATGAAACCCACGACCAACTTAATATATATTAACCATACTTATAATTCATCAACGAAGAAATCTATACAATCATCAAAACAACCGTTTATCATAAATTCACTTCATCGTAGACAAAACTCAACATTTTAAAATAACTCCAAACGTACAAGGCCATTTAAACCTTCTACATGATATATCAATCAAATTCATCGACAACATCTCATTACACATGAAATATACTTATATAAAAACTATAATATATCATCCGATAATACTTGTACACATTCGGTATAGCTCTCCACTGCCTCAACACAATCTTAACAATTTAATGAGTGTCAAACTGACCTGAAAGATTTGATAACAAAGGAGTGAGCTAGAAAGATTAATAAGTATTTAACAAATTCCAAGACGAGCAGATGACATTCAAATAAGCTGGTATCAAGATACAAAGCAGATATACAAGAGTTTATGGATATCAACTGAATAGATACAAAATCTCAAATTTTATTCATTCAAAACATATTTGTTTCATAATAAACGGAATACAGAGTAATTGGAGCATATCAATAACGTAAAAGGTATTTCGAAACATATCAAAGGCACATAAAATATTTCGCAACATATCAATGGCAAATGAAACATTTTGGAACATACCAATGACACAAAAAAATATTTCATAGCATGTCAAAGATGTAAACATATTGTGAAGCATGTTAATGGTAAATGGTTAATATCAAAACTTATCAAGTAAACAATTAAGGAACAGAAGCTCAATATCATATCAAACATAACATTCATTCATTCTTATCCAAAGCATAAAAACAAACTCATAAGCAATGCTCTGGATATCATATCAATGACATAGATGGTGAAGTGGAACCATAAACAGAATGTGGATCATCCATCGCTGAATGAACACCAAACATAAGTCTCCCACATTTGAGAGCTCCATCCACGCACGTCTGAGTGAAGTTAGTGGGGCCGACAAGAGCATAGCTGGCTCTGAACACAATACCCTTTACCATTTCTAGCAAAAGTCCAGAAAAATATCCCACAAATACCGAAGTACAAAAGGACATGAGCAATAAAAGTGACATATCTCGGAAGAACATGCAAAATAACAAAATATACATGTGCTAACATGAAGTAAGTACGGTGTCAACATAAATATTCACAATTTATATTAAGATAGACAAAGCATAAAGAACAGGAGTGCATAAGAATTTAAAACAATAATGTAAAACTCAATTAAAGAAAGAGTTTTTAATTGGATCATAGATAGAATATGATCTGATGACATATCAAAAACATAGATGGTGAAGTGGGATCATAAACATAATGTGATCCATCTGACTACCAAACATAATAGAGCATCACAGGCTCCCACTATAACATACCCTTTACCATTTCTAGCAAAGGTCCAAAAAGTATCCCACAAACACCGATGTATAAAAGGACAGGTGCAACAAAAATGAAAATATATCTGAAGCACATGTGGAACAATGAAAAATATATGTGCCAATATGAAATAGTAAGATGTAAACATAAACTTTCACATAGAGCATTCGGATAGGCAAGGAATAAGCGTTAAAAGTTTAAAGCTCAATTGAAGAATAATCTATTTCCAAAAGATAAACAAGAAATAGGCAAAGATCAACAAACACATGATTCCAATAAAATTTAAAAGGCATATAGTATGAAACATTTAGACAATTTAATTATGCTCCAAATTACTCAAGAGGGTATGGACAGAAGGGTATACGAGTCTAGTTTCTCATGAAATACATTTTGCATAAATCAGAGTTTCCAACATGAAGTTATGAGTAATCAAGCGAACAAAAGTCAGAATATCAAAACTAGACTCAAGTCTTTACATCCAAGTAGGAAAGATTTCAATTGGAAGGTTGTAACAACCAATTGAATCATGCCAAGATGAATAACAAAAATTGAGATGTCAATACAAAAGGATTTAGATATTTGTAAGGTTATAATAGCTCAATTTATACGTATCAATATACAATCAAAGATAGAGAGTACAATAGGAAAGATTTGGACACTAGTAATATCATAATAATTCAATCAATCATAACAAGATAGAAGCAAGACTAGGACACTTACAAGATTATATTAATTCAATCGATCATATCAAGATAAAAATAGGATGATAATACAAAAAGATTAGAACAATTGTCTTTCAATAATTTCGATTCTGCTCAAATTCTTCTCCTTATTTTCTTTCTATGCTTTTTTCCCTTCTCTCTTCCCTGTTTTCTTTCCTCTCGTAGAGAATATATAAGGAGTACAATCACATACACAATCCCTCTTCTTTCTCTCATTTTCTTTCTCCCGCAATGTCAGCTTATTTTTCTTCTTCCTTCCTTCCTTTCCTTCTGGTTTTTTTTTTTCTTCTTCCCCGCAGCAGCAGCCTTCTCTTCTTTTCCCCTTTACTTTTCCCCTTCTATGTTTCCTTTCTTCTCTCCCAGCCGCAGGCCTAGCTGCAGCCTTCTCCTCCTTTTTCTTCATTTCCTCTCTTTAACCTCTTCTCCTTCCTATATTATTCTTCTCTTCTTTTTATTTACTCTTCTTCTCTCCCCCCTTCTTCTTTCCCAGCCGCAGCTGTCATACCTGCAGCCCTCTTCTTCCCTTTCTCTTCTCTTCTTCTCTCTTCCGCTTCTCTCCTTCATATATTCTTCTTCACTTCTTTTTATTTACTCTTCTTCTCTCCCCTCTTCTTTCCCAGCCGCAGCTGCCATAGCTGCAGCCCTCTTCTAGACTCTTCTTCTCTCTTCCTCTTCTTCTTTCCCCCTTTCTCTTCTTTCTCTTCTCCTCTTCTTCCCTTATCTTCCCCATCCCGCAGCACCTCCTCTGTTTTCACTGCAGGAAACAGAGGTGCTGCCCCCTTTCGTCCTTCCTTCCTTTCTCTTCCTCTTCCTCCCACTTCTTCTTTCCCTGCCGCAGCTGCCGCAGCCGCAGCCACCCCTTTCTCTTCTTTCTCTTCCTTCCTCTTCTTCTCTTCTTCCCTTCTCTTCCCGCTGCCCCCTTTCTTCCTTCCTTCTTTCCTTTCTCTTCTTCTTCCCCCTCCTTTCCCTGCCGCAGCTGCCACAGCCGCAGCCACCCCTTTCTCTTCTTACTCTTCCTTCCTCTTCTCTTCTTCCCTTCTCTTCCCCAACTCACCGCACCTTCCAGCAACACATGCCGCAGCCTCCTTCCTCTCTTCTTTTTCTTCCCTCTCTTTTCCCTCTTTTCTTCTTCTTCTCTTCTAGCTGCAACCTCCTTTTCTTCCTCTCCTTCTCTTCTTCTTCCCTTTCTTCTTCTCCTTTTCTTCCCTCCTCTTCCCCGATGCACTGCACCTCCTCTGTTTCCTCTCCGGAAACAGAGGTGCTGCAACAAGCCGCCGCCCAAACGCAGCCTCATCTTGCGGAAGAAGAGGGGCGCAGCCCCCTTCTCTTCCTTCTTCTCCTAGTCTTTTTCCTTCCTCTTCTTTTTCTCTTCTTCTCCTCTTCTTCCCTACCTGCAGCCTCTTCTTCCTCCCCTGCTCTTCTCCTTCTCTTCTTCTCCTCTGTTTCTTCTTTTCTTTCCCTTCTCCTCAACCGACGCATCTCTTCCTTCTTCCCCTTCTCTTCTTCTTGTCTTCTTCCCTTCTTCTTCTTCCTCTCTTCCTCCTTATTCCTTCTTCTCCTTATTTCCCAGCCGCAGCCCCATCCGCAGCTGCAGCCCCTTCTCTTCTTCCTCTCCTTCTCTTCTTCTTCTTCCTCTCTTCTTCCCTAATCCTCCCCTTTCGTTCTTCTCCTCCCCCTTCTTCTCTTCCCTTCCCTTCTCTTCCTTATTCTGTGGAGGGGATAAGAATTACAATTTTCCCTTTTTTTTTACAAATTTAAAGTTTAATATTTAGAAAAATTATATTTATAATTAGACCCTTAAAATTTATAAAAAAATCTTCAAATCTTATAAGGGAGTATATTGAATCCTTAAATTTTATAAATAGATTTTTATATTTATAATTAAGTCATTATTAAGATTCTTAAAATATATTTTCATATAATTTTTAAATAAAAGGTATTACAACCATTTCGCTGGGATTCGTGACTAAGTCATGCTTTTATAAAGATGATATTGAAGGGAGGAAGATCAACATAGGAAAATATTGTTAGTTTTGTTATTGTAGGTTGATGAGTTTCTAAATCAGTAGGGATTTAGTGTTTTTTATGTTGCTTTTCTTTTTCTATAGAACTTCGATGAAGGAGAGGATAAGTAAAAGAAACTAGAAGTACTTTGAATATGTAGTTCTTTAGATCAATTTAAGAGTATTTATTTATATTAATTAAAAGATAAAATATAAATATTTTAAAATATTTAAAAATTTATCTTATTCTAATAAATCTCATCATAATTTAATCTAAATTTTTATCTTTTATTTTATTAACGCATCCCTTCAATTCAAATAATTATAATTTAAAATTATTTTTTTAAAAAAATTGATCATTTTCCTCATCCATATATGCTAGTTACAGATACCCTATAAACGAATCATACGAGTGATGATACGTGTAACACACTATATAGTATTTTCATATTATTATTATTTATATATTATTATATTATATTATCTATTGAATATATATTATGATATCTTTGATTCTATGTAATGGGAGTTAGATCGTGATTAGATCATAATAATGAGACTGATTCGTCTTTAACAGGTCCTAAATAATCTCAATTATTAATTATTCAAGAAGGACAACGAGATAATCGGATAGACCGGTGTGCTATATACCTATCCATATGATGGAGGCGGCTAATCTTATAGCCACTTGTGTGGGGATATTGAGGGTGAAATATATATGCTTATTAGAGAATAAGTTCACTAATTAATCCGCTTATGAAATGCTGGATGGTTAATGAGTTCTTCGAAGAACCCGATTAGAGCGCGACTATGACGGATTCCATATGAGGCTTGACAAGTATCATGCTCAATATATGATCTCTAGGATATTAGATGGATGAGGGATTTAGAACACGATAACTAAAGATAAACAGGTCCAATGGATAAGATCTCATGTACCGTCTAGGGACTATGACATAGTGGCCTCGTACGTCCATAGTCGATGACTCGAGTGAATTTTTATAAGATAATAATTTACTAAGTCAGAATGATTTCTAGCAAGTGAGACTTACTACCAACTCGATATTGGGCCTAGATGGTCACACACATATGGTGAATGTTTCAACGAGTAGAGGATTGGATATGAGTTATCCATTTAGCTCCTGTTCTCATTGGATGAGACCCAACATTGATGGGCTCCTTGCATGAGGCCTAGTTAGAGATCAATTAAGATTATTAAATAAAAATCTAATAATCCAAAGTTGGATGGAGATCTAATACCCATTGAGGTAAGATCTATTAAGGTTTTTGGGTGCTCTCTATAAATAGGAGGTAGTGGCGGTATAATAGTAATAGGATGTCCTTTTGACTATCCCCTCCTATTCTCCTCACTCCCTCATCTTCTCAACTGAGCAGTTCTTCCATGCTGCAAGAGAGCAGCGAAGAAGATATGTGATCTTCATCTACGAGTGCTGCGAGAAGGAGTATAAGAGTTAAGAGTTTTGGGCTACGATTGGAGGAGCATGGCTGCAATAATCCATAATGTGGATACTGTTAGAGAGGAGAACATTTGACCATCTTCATCCTCTCCATCTAGATCTAGAATTTGAGGGATATACAATCTCCCTATGTAATCAACCTCTCACACATCACAGTTTTCGATTTACGATTTTTTTCGTACACCAATCTTTGCATGACGACTTGATATACGTGGGAAACCTATTTTGTTTTCTTTCATCCACTTCACCAATCTTTGGGTTTCTCAGCAATATATTTTTTAGAATCCCTTACCTGTCTTCTTTTGTCTTTTTTCTGAGGCCTATTACTTAAAACTTTTTTTCTTTGGTAGCCATCTCTTTAAAACTGGTGGTAGATCTATATTTGTAAGAGTGGATCTCTTTGAGTACTGATGCTTCATCTTTCTTTTAGTTTTCTTCGTATCCTCAAAACTTGTATCCTCACTGTATATATATCTTCTTTGTTATCCTTGTTTAGGGCCTCATCCTTTGTCTATGCATTTATCTTATCAACTATAGTTTTTCAATTATCATGACCTACATCATAGGAGATAGTTTGTATAGATCCATAAATATTTATATGATCATAACTTTTATACCAAAATGGCGATTCATCCCTAGTAGCATTAGAAAATTCTTAAAATAATAAAGAGAACACTTTATTTTTTGTCATCATTGTTGTTGCTATCAATTTTTTTATTTTTTTATTATAAATCAAGTATTTTTCATCATCAAAAATAGCATAATATCTTTTTTTCATTAGTTATCCAATACTAATGAGATTTTATTTTAAACCAGGAATATACATTACATCATTAATAACTTTTTTTCCAGATTTGGTGTTTACAACAACTATTTCTTTTCTTTTTACTTGAACCTTATTAACATTTCTCATCTACAAAGTAGATCTGACTGAATCATCAAGCCTCTAGAATAAACTTTTATCCCCTATCATATGATTATTGTATCCACTATCCAAAAACTAAACAAATATCGAATATTTATCATCAAATGCTATAAATAAAATATTTTCTTTATCTTTTTTATCATTATTATTTTTCTCATAATAGTTTGTTTGATTTTTGTTCTAATAGTCTTTTTTAATATGACTATATTTTTACAATAAGAATAGAGAGGAACATTTGAAATTTTATTTTTGTACCAGTAATCTTTTTCAATATATCCATTTTTTAAAATCAAAATATCAACAGGTTTCTTTGTTACCTTCATTTGTATTCCTTTGACCTTAAATCGATTCATCACGACCTTTGCCATTTTGTCGTTGAGATTTAATTTTTGAATTTTCTTTTAGTTCTTCTTTTGATCTATCTTCGTTTGAAGAACATGTTTCGAAACCTTATATGAAGATTTGTTCACTTTTTGCTCATGAACTAAAAGAGAGCCTATTAATTTATCAATAAATAATATACTTATATCTTTAGCTTATTCTATAGTAATAGAAATCATATGAAATTTTGAAAATAAATTTTGTAAAACTTTTTCCACTAGAGTTTGATATTTTAGATTTTTACCATGATCTCATTTGATTCACAATAGAAGAAACTTTTGAGAATAAATTAATGATAGATTCAGAATCTTTCATCATAAGAGTTTTGAAAAGCTTTGAAATTTTTATCTTTTTTTGCGCCTCAAAATATACTTTTTAAAATCTTCCAAGCTTCTATTGATATTAATGCCATCATGATTTTGAAGAATAGGGACTCATATAATCATTGTTATAACATATAAAGGGCTCTTATATCTTTCTATATATTCTCATTCATATGATCTCTTTGATCTTTAATAATACTATAATCTTGTAGATTATATTAAATAAAATCATTATCTACCAAATTTCACAATCCATGTGAAATATATAGAGTTTTTATCTTATAACCATGAAGATAGGAAAAAGTTCTACTAGTCATTCTTTCTTTTTAATTAATATACTCATTTTGATATTTAAGGATCCGATACTACTATTAGCTTTTCTATATAACTTCAAAGATAATGAGAAGAAAATAATAAATAAAACTATAAGGACTTTAAATATGTAGTGCTTTGGATTAATAAAAAATACTTATTTATATTGACTAAAATATAGTATACAAATATTTTAAAATACTAAAAGAATGTACCATATCCCAGTAAATCTTATCCTAATCTAATCTAAGTTTAAATCTAAATTTTTATCTTTTATTTTATTTAATCTTAACTATTTATATTATTCTAACACTTTAATTGTTTTAGTTTCCCTCTAAAATTTTGAGCATACTAGATATTTACCCAATCACACCAAGATGACTGACCATTTCGTTCAAACCACACAGATTTTAAACATTCTTGTTGTCTGAATTTTCGAGACTGACAAGGTATAACTTGTTGGTCTAAATATTTGAGACTTACTGAAGGAAATATGGTTCATCATGAAGATTAGAATGAATCTTCATTTTTGCCGAATAATGTGAGCTCCAAAGTAATACGATTGAACAAGCCAAATCACTGGTTATGCATATTATTTTTAAGAAGGATGCAAGAATGTTCAACACAAATGAAGTATCATTTACAGAATTTACCTAGGTTTTCTATTAAGTAGGCAATGATTTTATCCTAGTTCCCTTTAATTATCAGTACCATTGCTTCCATATTTTGTTCAATGGAGAAGTTGTGCCTTGTAGAATGACGCTAATCTTTATAACAGCATCATCAGGATTACAATGAAAGGTGTTAATTTTCGCCAATAGCTTTTTTTTTTTATTCTCTCTTTGGCTTGTCTCTTGATACATACATTTCCCCTGATTCTAATCATGATATAATAATGAAAAAGGACTTCAAAAGTTGTCGCTTGATCTTTTCTACATATAAATATAAATAAATATATATATATATATATGTATATATATATATACATAAATATATATATGTATATAGATATACATATATATATACATACATATATATATTTATGTATATATATATATGTATATAGATATATATATATATACATATATGTATGTATATATATATATACATATAACGACGGAACAGTTCAACCGTGTGCAGAAACCATTGGAGAATAGCATGGATGAACGTGATTGAAGGGCTTGCATGACGATGCAGTTCTCTTACTCTGGTACTGCAAAGTTTTCAAAGATGGTAGAAGCTGAATGAGATTCTCTATATTTTGCAGCAAAGGATAACAACAATGACAAACCAGAATGTCTCAACAAAATGGGGTCTGCTACATGGATCCTAAGTTGCTTGCAGCATGGATTCATTAGAAATATAATGATGTTCAAAAATTGCAACACAAAATCACCCTGTTGCGAGCAAAGCAAAGGAACACTCAGATGCAATAAAGGTAGAGATAAGAATGTTCAACGTACAACATTAGCAACCGTCCTTTATCAGCCACTGCAACATTATTGCCCATGTATCATGGATGTTAACAATGATAACCAAAAGTTTAGGATGCAAAGATGATTTCACTTGCCCAACAGCAATGGCTTTTGATAGCAAAACTAGCCAGCTGGATAACCAATATAGTTGACAAGGTTTTTTTTCGCTAGCAAAGATCATGAAGTCGCAAAATCATGATGAATGTGCATCTGATGCAGTCACCAATGAAGACACTCAGAATTGCATGTCGGTCATTGGTTTTTAATCACCTGGAGAAAATTCACAGTAGGGAGAGAAGAAAGAATCTTTCAACTCTGTCACTTTATATGTACAAAGGCTTTGAAAAGCTTTTCCTGTGCATGCTCATGAACTTCGCTATAAATTCTGCAACAAAGTTAACAGTCATACTTGAACCTGTAAGTTACATCACTATTTGACCGTATCAAAGACCAGACTATATTAAAAAATATAATAAATGGACAGCCGAAAAGAGAATAAAAATAATCAGCAGTAAATTTTAGCTTGTTTCTAGTGTCAAATAAATAAAAAAAAGTCTCATTTAGAATCATAGGGATGGGTTGACTCGTAATGAACCTCAGTCAAACTGCAAGGTCTAATCAAAGGGTCTCTAGATCCCAATCAAATCAAAATTACTCTCCACCATAATTACAAAACCCAAACCGCACCCTCAATTGGTCCGGTCAGCTAATTAGATTTAATTTTTATTTACATTAAAAGACATTTGTGCTTTAATCTCTATTTCAAGCACAGTTAATAAAACCTGAATGGTTCACTACTTAGACAGTTGCCACTTAAGATTAAAATGCCCACAATTTTTATATATTTAAATTCTCAAGGAAATTTAAGTCTTTCTCATTTTAAGTTTGAATGGAAAGATGGTTCAATTATATTTGTTATTCTATCATCTTATCAGGTGTCTGTTTTGGCCTTACATAATTCATATATTTTATATTTAAAAGGGCAAATTCCCTAGAAAAATCTTAATTTTGACTTTTTCCTGCACAGCATCATTGTCTTCATTTTTTGCCCAAAAAATTGAACAAAAATACCAAAATTACCAATTTATCTTTTTCCCTTTCTAAGCTAAACCCAAATGAGCCATGTCAGACACTGGTTTAACTCAACACTAGACCGGTAAATAAAATCAAATAATAAAAAAATTCATCTATATCAACAAAAATATAAAAAAATTTCTGAGGTTTTAATGTTTAAATTTTTTTTTGATGACATGAGTTACACCGTTTTAAATGAGGTGGTCCTTTTCTAAAAGACTATAATTCATATTAAAAAAAAGTATAGCATATAACATATAACCTTGCAAATAACATATAAAGGCCTCAATGATCATTTTTTCTATTTTTAGTCAATTAAAATATTTTTTATTTATTATCACCATTTAAAAGCATGAAATTATGCTCTTTTTAAAATTTTACCCAATTTAATATGAAATTTATCATAGTTTTCAGATAAATATTACTTGAATATAATTATACAATATTTTCAGTGGTTTTAAATCCCACCTTTTAAAAAAATTTAAATTATCAAAAATCTTCAAAATAAATTACAGAGACCTAAAATGGTCACTTTTTGTATTTTTAAGCAATAAATATTCTTATTTATTTCAGTCTTTTAAAAGTATAAAATTATGTCATTTTTTAATTTTACCTAATTTAAGGTGAACTTACTTCCTTTAGGACAAAAACTTGCGTCACACTTTCTGAATAGGGTTACACTATTTTGGGTAATATTAAAAAATAATGTACATATAAACACATTCTACTTTTTCAAAAAAAATCTCAAATTTTCAAGAAACCAAGAATAAGTTACAAAGTAATTACAATTGCCAAAATGATTACAAGTCTTTATAGTTTTATTTAGGCACTTAATATATATATATATATATTTATTTATTTATTTATTTATATTTCTTTATTTATTTATATTTATATATGTATATATTCAACTCTTAAAATTCTTAAATTTTTTATTGTCTCATTTTTCACCAATTTAAGGTGAATTTAGAACAAATTTGATAACACAATAATTTCTATTTCATTTTGGCATCTGAAATTTTTAATTTTTTTATCTTCACTAATTTATGCTGTTTTTACAAGGTTTTTTTTATCAACAAGTTCATGAAATCTTGTAAATATATGAAAATTTTCACTTTTATTTGTGGTCGATTAAAGTTACTAAAAACCCTAAAATATCATGTCCTCCTTTTTTTATTTTTAGAACCTTAAAAGACCTATTTCCAATTAATTAAACCCTTAAAAAGCTAAAAAATTTAGTTTGATATCTTTTATCAATTTAAAGTGAACTAATCACAAATTTGGCCACACAATCACTTCTATTTTATTAGAGAAGTTTTCCTGAAGTTTGGAAGCAAAAATAATTTTTTAGCATCTAAGTTACATAGGATTACATTGTTTTGGGATCCTATACAAAAACAGTGTAATACTATTTAAAGACAGTATAACTCAGGTTCATTTTTATCCAAAAAAAATCAAAATTTTCATGAAATATTGAAATTATTTAATGAAACCCTAATGAAGTAATTTTTTATTTGGGTTATTAAAAGAACTATTTTCAGTTAATTCAGTTTTTGAAAGGCTTAAATTTTTTATTTTTATTTTTGGCTAATTTAAGCTAAAATTACTTTTTTTTTAATCCAAAATTGTCATGAAACTTTGTAAACAATTAGTGAAGCCTTAAATGATCTTTTTTTTTTTGGACTACCAATTTTAACATAAGCACTTAAAGAGCTAAAATTATTTGTTTATTTTTCATTTATGATAACTTTAAGCTAAAATTACAAGAATTTTTTCAGAAAAAGTCTCTTGAAATATGAGAAACGTCTTATGAAGGCCGGAATACTCCTTTTTTTTATTCTTTTGCATTAAAATACCTGTTTTCTATTAATTCAATCCTTAAAAGCTATTTTTTTAATTATTAATTTTTGACCCATCTGACCGCACAATCACTTCTATTTCTTATTTTTTGTTTTTGATAGCTTTGGGTTTATGATCCTCCATAAGAATAGTATAAATCAAGTTAATTATGATCCAGTGATATCAAAATTTTCAATAAGCAAAAATGTCAAATAAAGCTCTAATTGTTAAAATTTTCATTATAAGACTTTTTATTTTTTATTTTTGGCCAACTGAAGCCGAAATTACAAGGTATTTTGACTAAACTTTTCATTGGCCTTGTAAAAAACTAGTAACCCTTAAACAATCATTTTTCTATTTTTGGACCTCGAAAGTACCTATCTTCAATTAATTAAGCATTTACAAAACTAATACTTTTAATTTTATATTTTGGCCTTATTAAACTAAAATTACAATTTTCTTTTGTCAACAGTTTGTTGGGACTCTACAAATATCTTATGGAGGCCTAAATGACCTCTATTTCTATTTGTTAGACATTAAGACCTATTTTCAATTAATTCAACTCTTAAAAGATTGAAATTTTCCTATTTTCTCTTTTTTTGCCAATTTAAGATGGATTAAGAATAAATTGGGCTACACAATCACTTCTATTTCATTGGAGAAGTTTTCATGAAGTTTTGAGGCACAAATAATTTTAGGTTACATTGTTTTTGCATGTAACCTTATTAAAAAAACAGTATAAGTTAGGTTTATTTTTATCCAAAAATACCTATTTTCAATTAATTAAACACTTAATAAGCTGAAATTTTCTTTTTTTATTTCTGTCCAATATTAATTTAATTCCACCTAAAATGAATGAAATTTCCTTACTTTCTTATTTAAAACTAATTTAAGTTAAATTTAAAACAAATTTGGCTATTCAACTACTTCTATTTCATTGAAGAAGTTTTCATAAAGTTTTGAGGCGAAAATAATTTTCAGTATTGTTTTTGCATGTAACCTTATTAAAACAGAGTATAAGTTAGGTTTATTTGTATCCAATAATACCAAAACTTTATGAAACAGTAGAAAATATCTAATAAAGTCCTAATTGACTGATTTTTTTTAATTTTGGACCATAAATATTATTTTTGCTTCATTTTTAGTAAATACAAACTGAAATTAACCAATGAAATCATCGGGCACCCAAGCGTGTCGAGGCAAGGCTTGACCGCCCTTCTATTGGGCTGGCGAGCATCTTCACTCATGTGTGGCCTAAGAGCTAGCCTGGTTCAACTCAAGCCAAGTCGAACCTAAGTTGAACCAAATAATTTTATTTGGTTTAATTGAACCAATATCCATCGAGCCTGAGTCAAACCAAACACAAGATAACCAGTTCGATTGAACCGGTTATTTGTTGAAAAATGCTAGAAACCACGCACGAGGTAAAATCCTAACGTAGAAACCTTTTTCACTGTATTTCTACATGATGACAGGGTTCCTCCTATTCGCGAATGACAGCAGCAACGACATCTTCCTTCGGCGATAGCTTCTTCCCCTCTCTCCCGATATATCTCTCTCGTTCTCCTCCTCCCTCCTACCTCTGCCCCGTTCACCATAGACCCCATCTCTCTCCCCGGGGCCTCATCATTGCCCCCGCCCCTCCCACAATCGCTCTTCCCTCTTCTCCCTTCCCTCATCCTCATTCATCGCTGCCTTCATCCCCGTTTCCTTCTTCCCCTCCCTCTTCCCTGTTCACTGCTGCCTTCTTTGCTGTTTATCAATTTTTATGGTCATGTTTCAAATTTTAGATAAATCAAAGTTGAGTATTTTTGTCTAAGTTTGTGAGAACAGCAACTACCGTCTAGGTTAAGTTGACTTGGGAGCACTCTAGTGGCACTTGAGGAGCCCTGTTTATATTAATTAACAATAGATATTTATTTATATTAATCATGATATATAATTTTTAAATTATAATATTTGGGAGCATCTCATTTCGCTCGGGCGAGTGCTTAGCGCCTTGGGCATTTTGGGATCATGGTACCTTTTGGCATTTAGTGCTTTCAATTGCACTATAACTAATAGGTTTATTGTCTAAAATTTTCAATGAACCTTGTAAAAAACTAGTGAAGCGTTAAATTGTTATTCTTTAAAGTATACTGTAGGATCAGATTGAACCTGAATAGAGGTCATCAATATCATTGACTCTTGAACTTGCAATTCTAGAATACAGAGATCCTGACCTATTTGCTTTGTTTTAACTATAATGTTCTGTATAAAACTTTGATACCACCACTGTCATACCTTAAAATAATATTTATAGACCAAGACATATTGAGGTGTGAACCTATCTTAAATAGAATAATTTTCAACCATCCAAAATTCAAATCCTATGATCCATAACATAAGATTGAGGATACAAGGAATTCAACTCGTCCACACATTATAAATTGCCTAGGTTTTATAGTGTGTGAACAAGTATTGAGTTCCTTGTGTCCTCGATCCTATATCATGCATTATAGGATTTGAATTTTGGATGGTTTAAGAAGATTCTAATTAAGATAGGCTCACACATTGATGTCTCTTGATCTGTGAATGTTATTTTGAGGAGTGAATTTTTATAGTCTTCAAAAAATATATTTTAGTAATTAAGCGCTTAAAAGATATTAATTTTATTTTTAACCAATTTAAACTATAATTACAAGAATGTTTTTTCAAAAAGTTTCTTAAAACCTTATGTCTTATAAAGCCTACACGACTTCTTTTCCTATTTTAAAGCCTTGATCTATTTTCTTTTAAGGCTGAAATTTTCTTAATTTCTCATTTTTGATCAATTTAATGTGAATTTAGAACAAATTTCGCTACACAATGACTTCTATTTCATTGGAAAAGTTTTCCTAAAGTTTCGAGCCAAAAATAATTTTGACATTTAAGTTACACTAGTTTTCAATGAGGTTACAATGTTTTTATTCAATACAGAAATAGTAACCTCATTCAAAATCATTGTAACTCAATAATCATTTCTAAAAATATCAAATTTCAATGAAACATTATGAAGGCCTAAATGATGAGTTTTTTTTTTTTTTTTTGAACCATTGGAAGACATATTTTCAGTTAAAATATTGAAATTTGCTATTTTATATTGTTAACCAATTCAAACTGAAATTCCAAGGATTTTGGCCAAAATTTTCATGAAACTTTATAAACATCTAGTGAGACTTCAAATGATCATTTCTTCTATTTTTGGGCCTTTAAAATATCTAATTTTAGTTAACTAAGTACTTAAAAAAGCTAAAATTTTCTCTTTTTTTTATTTTTGACCAGTTGAAGCCAAAATTACAAGTTATTTTGCTAAAGTTTGTCTTGTTAAGGCCCAAATGACCATATTTTATATTTTTGGATTTTTAAAAGACCTGCTTTCAGTTAATTCAATTCTTCAATGACTGAAATTTTCTTACTTTTGACCAATTTACGATGAATTTAAAATAAATTCAACCAAAAATCACTCTTTTTTGGCTCGAAAATTTTTTTGGACTCAAAACAACATAATATTTTGCAAGGTTCTCCTTACCGAGCGATAAGGCCCCGCACCGGTCGGTACATACCGGTCTGCCAACTGACTGGTATGCGGATCACTCGCTACCGGGCGATACTGCCGAAATCGGCTGTCGTCGGTTGATTGAGGGAGAAATAAGAAAAAGGAGAAGAAGAAGAAAAGGGAGAAGAAGAAGGAGAAGAAGAGGAGAAACATACTTTCACCAATTCCCCGCGCCGTCCGTCACCCGCGGGCGAAGAATCGTCGGCAGGCGATTCCTTCTCCCTGAGCAAGGAGAAGCAGGAGAAGGATCGAGGCGACATCGCTAGCTTTTTATTTGTTTAATATATCATATTATATTATATTATATTATATTATAATATACCGAGCGGTATGTATAGTGTTGTACCGCTCGGTGCACTGTACCGAGATAATCTCGGTACACCGGTATCGACCGATATGGCAAACCTTGATCTTTTAGCATCTGAGTTATATTATTTTTTAATGTGGTTCCAAAAATCAATATTACATCATTCAAGAACTGTGTAATTCAAGTATATTTTTATCCAGTAATATCAAATTCTTTAATAGAACATTGAAAATATTTAATGAAGTCCTAGTTAACCAATTATTATAGTTTTTACGAATGATTAATTTAACTTTCAAAAAGTTAAATTTTTTATTTTTTATTTTTTATTTTTTATTTTTATCCAATTAAGTTGAAATTATAAGGTTGTAATTGTGCCATTCTTTTGTCATGATTTTATTGTTTTTATAATATTTATATATTATAATTTTAATATAAATTTATTTTTTATATTATTAATATATATTAATGCTATTTAGTTTATTAGCAATTATTTATTTTGGAGTGATTTAAGTTTTGGGTTGGTTCAATATAATGAGTTTCAAAAGGCAGAGAAAAGGAAAAGATAAAGTGGTTAGAAGTGCTTTTATCATTTTATAAACTAAGGGTTTTTTTTTAAAGACAATGAAAATAACAAAATATAAAATTAAAAAATTTTCTAAGGAATTTAAAATAATATAATTTTGTTTTATTTTTTAAGAAATAAAATCTATGGCTTGACCAATTAATTAACCTAGGAATTACCCGAAGGGCCTATTTCGAAAGAAATAAAAATAGGGGACTCTGCCAAAAAACAAAAAGTAAAATTAAAAAAATTTCTAAGGAATTTAAAATAATATATTTATTTTATTTTTTTAAGAAATAAAATCTATGGCTTGACGAATTAATTCACCTAGGAATAACCCAAAGGGCTTTTTTCGAAAGAAAATGAAATTAGGGGACTTTGCCCCAAAAAGTAGTAAAATTAAAAAATTCTCTAAGCAATTTAAAATATTTTGCTTAAGAAATAAAATCTACAACTTGACCAATTAATTCACCTAGGAATGACCCGAATGACTCGAGACAAATGATAAATGTCCGATCTGATGTCAATAATTATGCCCTCGACTTCAGGGCCAATTAACCTATTATGCCACAAAATGTCTAAGATGAGTACTATGTCAATGGAACATGTGCTGCAACCAAGGTTTGCAATTTTGACCTGTAACGTCGGTACAGGCGGTACATACCGATCCGCCAGTTATCGGTACGTGGACCGCCCGCTACCAGGCAGTTCCGTCAAAAATCGACTATCGGCAATCGATTTCAGTCGTCGACGGTCAATTGAAGAAGAAATCGATTGTCGGCGGTCGATTGAGAGATAAATTGACCGTCGACGATCGATTGAGGAAGAAAAAGGGAAGAAGAAGAGGAAAAGAAAAAAAAAAGAAGAGGAGAAGAAAGAATACCTCACCCGCCTGCCGCCGTGGGTCGCTGCGTGGCGTCGCCGCCGCGCCGCTTTTCTCCCAGGGAGATGCTCCGTCTCCTCGCGCAAGGAGAAAGATCGAGGCGACGTCACCTTGACCAATCTACCTACAATATGTCGGTACACCGGTACAGACCGTAAGTCAAACCTTGACTGTAACCAAAGTAAATAATTAGCACAACAGTAGCTGCTAGGTCCCCTAACAGAATATTTTGCTAATTGAAAACTTAATTATTGCTTCAACTCAGTTTATGTCGCATTCTAGACTAAATATTTTGCAGCAGAAAATTGCATGTAATAAAAAAAACATGACATTTTAATGTACTACCTTCTAATTTCAGCAAGGCACTTGTTCCAACAGGCAATCTCTTATCCTGCAAAATTTGATCATGTTGATAAATCCTTATAACTTGTGCTTCCATGAAATGTCACTCTCCCCTTCTCCCAAAAGAAAACATAATACAATAAAGTGGAACTTACATAATATGCATGCCAATAGTACAGCTCCCTTTTAAGAGGAGCTTCGATTCCCTTGAGGAATTGTTCCACAAGTTTCTGCATTAAGGATAACAAGATTTAATATGACATATTTCTAGGTCAGAGTTGATATCCTATTTGTGAAAACCTCAACTTTAAAGACAATTAGAAAATTTTCAAGAGATTTATATTATGAAGGGGCAACATATTTACCTGGAGAATCAATCTTGGATGCACAAATTCCACCAGCAACTTCTGTAATTTTCCTCGTGTTGAAACTAACCTACATTATTGATCTCACTATCATGAATAAATTCAAGATTCTGCATTATAATTTGTATACAAACAACCTTATGGTAAGTCTGGCAAGCTCAGTTGGCAAAGAAGATCTAGCAGCATAATGCTATCAAGCATAAAGACCAGGAGCTACTTGTACTCTGAACTCGGAGAAAAGCCAGAAAACATGGTGATATCAGACAGAACATGTGAACTTTGATAGATCTACTCCAAAATATAGTTTGGTATATTTACCAAGTCTAAGCCCAATAGCATTCTTCAAAAATTTTCGTATATGTTCATGTATATAACATAAACAGAAATGAAAATCATGAAGCTAGCAACTTACACCTTATTCTAGGCTTATAGTTTACAAGTCCCAGGTATTACTTCTGCATCTTCAAACATCATGCTAGATATGAAACCTAGAAACCTGAGTCTTAGTAAGGTTACTGATAAAGAATGAATTTATGATTAAACATCCAAGAAAACCAAAGTTGTGAAAAGTATTCGTGAAGCATCCCCCAACAAAACCTATGGCCCAATCTTGTCAATAATTATTTAACAAATCAAACTGTCACAACTCACAACCCAATCCGATAAAACTATTGACCCTATAGCTTGGACATAACAGACATAGACCATATGACATATAATGCTTAAATCCAAACTATTGGTAATGGTCACAGCTCATACCAGTCCAATCCACCACCAACTCTTGATATGAGACTATTGGGTTTTGCAATCTCCTGCATGCAAAGGCTTGATAACCTCATCAAGATTTAAAACAATCTGTAATTATTTGCTAGTAGATATGAGGCTCATGGCCCAGCTAGTGGCTCCATGCTATGATGTACGTCTTTCCTAATTAATGACTTGTCTATCCAAGAATATATGAGGCTCAAGGCTCCATGCTATGAGTAATGCCTTTTGAGGTCTATTCCCCATATATAGGTAGTCCAATTTTGAATACACAAGTCATTAACTACTTGGCCCAAAATACATAATTTATTATCAATAATAAGTTCAACTAGCTTTACATGCCCATCCCACATCCAACGTGAAACTTATTGACATGTCATACAAGCATTGCATGTGACACATATCCAAGTATGTATCTGACACATATCCAAGTATCCTACAAGTATTGCATGTGATATATATCAATGCAGCAAGTAATTCAGCATATCTGTGTATCATAGAATTTTAGTTAGCTTGTATGCATTTGCTCTACAGAAAATGTAATAAATCCAAGAAGATGAAAACAGCAGGTCAAAAAGTGGATGCAAGCCAATAATAAGGAATTGCAAATGAAAAGAAACCGTGAAAGAACAATGAACTTTCTCACAATATTGATATTCAACCTTTTAGGTGATGGATCAGCTAAAATCTCAACTGCAATTTCCACCAGAACCTCCTCCCAACCAATTGGTATCGGTTGTCCATCAATAAATGGATAGCTGTAATTATGTCATGCACATTAGAAAGGATAACGGTATTAAATGTAAACCCATGCTATAAGCACAAAATAACCATACTTGTGTACTTTGCATGCTTCAAGGGCCATAATTGCCTTCCTCAAGTTCTGCTTGCATTTAGTTGCAACTCCGGTAGCAAACGTTGCAGGCAATTCAAAACTCTCGTTCATTGCTATCTGAAATAGAACCTCTTTTATCTGAAAAATGTAGTGGAAAAAATGATTTAGTTTGGATCCTATATTCACTTAGTATGCAATCTTAGTGAGACATCATAGAAGGAAAAAGGATTTTAGCATAAACTTAAAGGTTTATGTAGATTAGTGAGGCATGAATTTTAATTCAAAGAGCTTAATCCAACATAAAGTTGAAGAAAATATACCATGGTAGATCCCAAAGCTTTACTATATATTGATACTGCACAAATATTTATTTATTTTCTAATTAAGAAATCATGTCAAAAGAGTCCATCATAATATGTATTATTTAACACCTCCAAAATCACATAATAAGGAAATAACTTATTAAATCAAGCAGGAAATTGCATGATCAAATTGATATCTCATGCTTAAATACATCAAAATAATTGAATAGTTGACCGAAACACAAATGAAAGCTAACAGTCTTGCTATGCATAAGTGGATAATAGAGTTTACCTCATGAGTAACTGGGGCATGGACGTAAATAAGTTTGCAACGATTCTTAATGCAGTCAAGGATATCAGCATCATCTTCACAACAGATGATGATCTTGCATGCATGAGTGTAGCATTCCAATATCCACTTAATTAAGTGCTGGACATTTTCTGTAACTTTGTTGACTTCATAAAGAACAATCACTGCATCAATTGAAGGATAAATATTATATCATAGGAGTTGGGAAAATCTTTAAAAAAAAAGTGACCGACAATTTGTTGACCTTTAAAGTCTGTCTTGAAACTTGCATCACTAAATTCAGATGTATCCACATGATTTTCAGTTATCTCCTTGACAACAGCCATTAAAGCATGTCCAGCATTCTTTGCTAGTGACTTTAAATTAAGTTCCAGATGATAAGCGCTTGAAGTTAATGGGACTACAATATGCATTGGGCTGGATCCCTGTGGAGAGATTAGTATATCAAAAGCTTCAGTTTATAATTTATCCAAATGCAGGAAATTTAGAAATCAAACCAATTCCAATATGTAGTCAGCCAAAGAAGTCTATGCATGTAATATTGTGAAAGGATTATAAAAAGGATGTCAAGCTATTGCCATCAGTTGCCATTGGCAAATTTGCAGAAAAATGAAGGTACTAGGCTAAAGACTGTAGTCATCGCAAGGTTCTGGGCTCAAGTCCCACCTTCACCATTTACCCTTTATTATAAAAAATAAAAAATTAAAAATTAAAAAAACAAATAAATTTATGGTAGATGGACTCATAGAGGGCCTTTCGTTTAACAACCTTCCTAACCCAAAAACCAAAAAGGAGGTGATACTTTAGCATTGGAAAAGCTTATATAGGGGCTAGAACATGTTAATTGGAACAAGGTTTTGCAAACCATGCTCGGTACATTCCGGTCCACAGGAGAATGCAGACCCTGCCTGATTTCCACTGGTCCACCTGCAAACAAGCTGGTCCAAATTGGTGGACTGCTTGCAAATATCCTGAACCTGATTTACAGTCGGGTCCAAGCCCAATTTCGGGCTTGGACTGAGCAGTAAACCTGATCTCTTAACTTTTATTCCTAACCCAAAAATTGAATCCCTCGTCTCTCTCTCTCTCTCTCTCTCTCTCACAGGCGGGTCCAAGCCCAATTTCAGGCTTGGACCAAGCAGTAAGCCTGATCTTCTAGCTTTTATTCCTAACCCAAAAACTAAATCCCTCGTGCCTCCCCCCCCCCCCACCCCTCCTCTCTCTCTCCCTCCCCCTGACGCCCTGGTACCATGGTATGTTCCAGCATAGTGTAAGTACATCAGATAGGAGTGGACCTGTATTGATTCAGTGGAACTATTAAATTGTGATATTAACTTGCCACTTGGACCATTTAAGCTGCTTAGAGGAATATAACTAATTATCAATTGGACCTTTGCATGAACAAATATGCTAAAAAACCCATGGAACTAACTTTTTAGTAGTCAGGTCCAGAACTGCACCTCAGAACTGTATCTAGGACTGAGAATAGATTCATTCCATTGTACAAATATTTAGAACTGCACCTCAGAAGTGCATCTCAGTTGCTCATTCAAACCAATAAATAAGGAGAATTTGAAGTTCGGTACTAGCTCAAAGTTACCTGAACATGGTAATGTCTTAACTCATGAGAGACCTACAAATTTGATCAAGGTTAGCCATCTTGTACACTAAGAAAAGAAATTCAGAAAGGAATATCCTGAAAATTGTCACTTGCTACATACATTTGAAGCTGAGTCACCAAATAGTTCATGTAGTAATGCCATACACAATGATTTCTTTCCAGAGCCTGCAGGTCCCTTGAAGAGGATATGAGGACAATTGTTACAGGATACCTAACAGAAGAACAAGTAGTTTACTGAATTAGTCCTAGAGCCATCATGTATTTCACAATTGCATAATAAGTAATAAGCTAAATCAATTTGCATCAAAATTTCCACAAGATTGAAGCTGGTATCTAAAAATTCTGTCCATAATTAACCTAAATCTCTTTCATTGTTAGTGAACAATTAATTTGATACAACTACATAGAAAATAAAATGATCAAATACATAACATATTGAAAACCAAATAACAATTAGAAGCTCCATTAGAAAATGACTCACAGGTAATTCAGAAGTTACGACTAAAAGTGGCTAATTAGAAAAGTGATAACATCAGGTATATGAGTCAGTTTGTGTATCAGACAGTAACTGATCAGAAAACAGTTGGTAGCTATACAAAAGAGAGGCAGCACAAGAGTTGCAGAAATCACCAAATTAGTCACTAGATACTGCTATTCTGCTCAAGACTCAACAACCAGGTATTTATCTTGACAACAACTATTCAAAACAACAAAATCTGAAAGCAAGGCTTTAAGCACCTGCCAGTACTAGTTTCGGTAATCTATTGGACTGTCCAAGTATCATTTATTATAATAATGATGAGATTGTGAGTATCAGTATCAAACTATACAGTTTTTATATCAGTACTTAATTGAACCCAGTAATTCTAGATACACATACTGATCCAAACAGTATTAAAGCACAACTTTTCTTACAACTCTAAACTAACCAAAAAAATCAGAACTTGGGATGGAGAAAATTACTAGTTCTTTAAGATGCTGTGTTTGATGTTTATGACAAATGAATCCATCCAATGATTTTGGACGATGTTTATCAGCCCAAAATTGCCTCAGTTCTTCCACAACAAATGCCTTTTCAATGAAAGAAGCCTCGTCAACTGTTGTCTCTTCTGGTGGTTTTGACTTTCTGCAGGAAACTCCCTTCACACATGAAAACCATGCATCTGTTTGATTTTTCTGTCTGATTATAGAAAACTTCATGATACTACCATCAAGCTTTCCAATGTCATCACTGAACTTACTGCTGCGACTATTGATCCCACCATTATTGAGCCGACTGCTAGCAGAAATAAAACTTGTATTTGTCCTACCACTACTAGAATGACAAATGGCAGAACTGGAGCTAGTATTTGTTCGTGACAAAACATTGCGAACTGAAATGCCTTGAGTTTGACCAGAACAACCAGTCCCTCTAGAGTCCTGATGAATAGTAATATTACCCTCTGAAATCACTTGCAAATTGTGGGCAAAGTATTCTGCATTATCGCCCTTATCCATAGCAAAATTCTTCTGTGGAACCAGCCGATTCTGGGAAAAGAAAATATTACCAGGGGAGATCGAGTCTGTGCTCTTCAGTTCATAAGCATCATAAGAGGAAGACTTGGATAACTTATTACTAGAAATCATATCTCTGATATCAAGGATGGAAGAATCACTTGCATTTGCATGGTTCATTTGATTGTGAATCATGGTTTTGACTAGTGGTGAGAGGATCTGTCCTGCATTACCAACTGTAGGACCGGTGTTGACTTGCAGCTCCTCCTCCTTTCGTTGTGGTTTCGGGGCAGACTTTGACCTGTTTCTACTGTAACTCGATCCACTCACCTTTGAGACTAATTGAAATTGTGCATGGACATTATTATTACCAGACTTGTGAGACTTGCTAAGTGTTCTATGGTTCCTCTCAGGGACTGGACTGTGAATATCATCATTTAGATGATTTGATTCCTCATGTATGATGTTGTATGAAGAAACTCGTCTGTGATTATCCGAGATCTTCGGAGGACTAGTACCTTTTCTTGAACCAAAACCCGCTTCTGAAGTATTACCATCACCAGAACCTCTGACTGGTTTATAAGGAGATCTACTGTGGCTTCTAGAGCTTGGGTTGACTGTAGAAACCTTTACCAAGCCCTTGCTGTTATCTTCCTTGAAAAAACGTGTCTGATTATGATTTAAAGGAGTGATGATTCTAGCATGATCAAGAGTTGTTGGTCTGCTTGAACCCAATATCCCATCATGCCAGGGGCTTTCCTGCCATTCTGATTCTGTGTCAGATGGTTCGTAGCCACTTTTGTTGCGTCCAAGTGAAATGTGATGCTGATGAGATCTATTGCGCCTTGAGGCATTATCCATCACTAACATCCGGGTAAGGAGGGCTTGTCTGCAATTTAGAAACTTGAATAACATAAGCACAAATGTCACCCTCTGGATGGACATTATTAAATTTTAATGAAACAAAAGCCTAGCTCATAGTTAGAGGTGATCCAAAAATCTTCATGTGATTAGTTTGGTTTACTTATATGACTACCCATCACCAAATGCATATAGTAAAAATCAGTCAATCCTATGAGACTAATTGTTAAATGAGGTAATGACATATTTTTGTAATCCAATGTGTTTAAAATTGATGTACTAAATACAAGCATACATCATATAATAGACAACAATCTCTTAGATAACTAAATACATGAACACTCCAATTTTAAGTTTACCATTGGAAGTGCATATATGGATCTTGTTTCAACAGAATTATGCAAATAAGTAGGAGGTCAGCTTAACTAGATAATACTCGATTCCTTGATGTAAACCTTATAGACTTTCCTAAATGTTTTAGCAATAACACAAATGTGAATATTTTTAATCATTTTGTACATAAATCACAAAGGAATGAAGATACTGGTTGTTATCAGGGAAATAATATATGAGCTCGATGAACCACAAGAAAAATAAGTATGCAGTTTAGTAACTTCTGACATTCATTACTTTCAAGAGCAGACAAATTCCATTTGGTTTGATATTTTGCTTCTTCTTCTTCTTCTGTGAAGGAGGTTTCAATTTCTTTTACCCTTCTGAACAAAATCCTCCTCCAAAATTTTCTTTTGATCTGTCTCAACACCAATTATATTCTTTATATTCTTTTCTTCATCTAGCTTCCTGAGATGGGTGATCAAGATCCTGTTGTAACAAAAATTAAAATATATGAATTTGATTAAAAAATTAATAAGGTAACAATTTAAAAGATAAAGTTTAAGAAAAAACCTAAAAGTATGTAATCGACATTTTAAGTTGAAATCTCATCTCTATGTGCATGAATTGATCCAGGTTTATAACCCAATATTCACCCATATTCTTTTGTGAGCACAATCATCGAGCAATCTGACTTAGTATTTTTTAGAAAATGAAGTAGTAAAACGAAAATAAACACATAAAAAAATAAAAAAGGAGGACAAGAGGAAAAATTTGTATTCATCTCGAAATATCTAACTTGAGGTTAGCCTAAAATTCCCCAAAGGACGGTTTAAATGAGTATTACCTCAAGAAACATACCTTTTCTTTAAGGTTGTTATTATAACTTTTCTATTTAATTACATAAAAATTGAAGTTTTTAATAAAAAAAAGACATCATAAAATTATTAGAATTTTTATTAAGAACTCAAATGTTTTAAGTTAATCGATTAAGCTAGTTATTATTACCACCTTAATGAAAGGATATGTTCTATGAAAACAATACCCATTAAAAATACCTTTCAGGACATTTTAGACTCTATAAATAGGACATAAACAACACCAATTTAGATATTCAAAGATGAATATAAATTCGTCCTCTTATTCCCCTTATACTTTTACTCTTTAGTTCTTCTGTTTTGCATCTCGATTCACTTAAAGAGATGAGATCAAGTCACTCTATCTATGATCGTGCGTGTTCGAAGGATATAATATTGATTGAATATTGGGTGAAAAATATAATTAATTCCTACCCAAAGGGATAAGATTTCATATTGATACTGACTATGCATCTCCGGTTTCTTTTTTAAACTTTATCTTTTAATATGTTATTCAAAAAATTAGTTCGTCTTCATAGTTATATCCGTATACTTAAGTTTTCATCCAGCAAATCCAACTCCCACGGAAGCAACCTCTGCGTTTGCTCTCTAATATTTGATTTAGTGGAAAAGCCTTGAACACAGCACAGCCCCTTGTTTATCCTTTGTAAAGGACTCATTTTACCAACATTTGTGGTCTCGATAGTAAGGCAACAATCTTTTTTATCCAAGTATGATAGAATAATCAGAAGTTCAAAGCCTGAACCATCAGAAGATATTAAAGTTTCCACCTTTCACCGAAGCTCTCAGCGATAAGAACTCGAGAATGCAGGTTTATGAAAATTTAATGAGCTCAACATTGATGAAGGATAACACACCTTAGGAACTATAGTTATGGACAGAACGCCCCGCCAGCGCCAGTATGTCACATCAAGACGCCCACTCTGGAATCCGATTTCCCCGAGGAGGCGCGGAGACGCGGTTGTGAGGGAGAGGGGGATACGAGAAGCGAAGAGATCTGGAAGCAGGGTTCGCGACCCATCTCGGAGTGAGGGGGAGGAACAATATAAAAGACGGAGAAAGCAGAGACGATTCGACGTCGATGAGGACGAGAAGGGGAAACAGAACCAAGGAAAAACCAAACAAGAAGAGAAGAGCCGTCGATCTCGTCCGCATCACTCTTCTTCGGGATCAGCCGCAAGAATCCTATCGAGGAGGAGGAGTAGCCTGAGGATGCGACGAATTCTCTTGCCTCCCTTCCTGCAATCCCTAAGCCCTGTCCCTGGACCCGCCCGTCGTTGCCGTCCTGAGCTCTTGCACCGATACTGCTGCCACTTGTCCTCTTTTAGTTACTTGAAATCTCAGGCCAATAACGATCTAGCATATTCCCATGCATCAGATATCACAAAGCAATCTCGTGTGCGTCGGCGATGACGGGCTCGTTCGTTCCTTGTAATATTTGGCATGAACGTAAACGTAAAGCTGTTAGATTAAACAGGAATGATTTCGTTGATTTGTTAACGTGTATATCAGCTCCATTTATATATATAGAAAATTATTGAGGAAGAATATTTTAGTAGCGAGAGTTCCTCGTGTAATTAAAAAAAATCTGATATCTTATTATGCCCCCACAAAATTGAGTTATAGTTAAGGATCTCGATCTTGGACCGATACAGTAAAAAGAGTTTGTTGGCAAAAGGCCTCGTAAGGGAGTATGCTAGTTGATCAATCATATAAACATGAGAGACATGTAGTTGATGTCGAACAATTTGATCTCGTATAAAGTAGAAGTCAATGACAATGTGTTTTATGCGGGAATGAAATACTAGATAGGCGTAGAGGTAAGCAGCTCCAATATTATTACAATATATTATGGGATAAGAGTAGAAGTAAGGTTAAGTTTTTTTTAGCAAATTCATTATTCAATTGAGTTCAACAGTAGTAGCGGTGATGACACGGTATCAGCTTTGGTTATAGACTGTGCGAGACTGTCTTCTGCTTCTTAGAACTCCAACTAATTGGATTAGCTCCAAGAAAAATAAGATATCATGATATGGATATTCTATCATTGGAGGTTTTAGCCCAATCAACATCAATGAATACATGTAGATGAATTATGGAGTGTTTGTTAAGAAAGATACCATGATTGATGGTCCCCTTAAGAAGGATTCGTTTGACTGCAGACCAATGTATATTAGATAGTTGATGCGTGAATTGTGATAGTTTATTAACTGCCAATGAGATGTATGAACGAGTGAGAGCTAAATATTGTAAGGAGCCATCTATTTGACGATATTGAGTACGGTCTGTAGCAGGACTTCCATCACATAATTTGAGAGATGCATTAGTAGAGAGGAGAGTGGTAACCTCTTTTGCATCATATATATTCGTCTTTAATAATAGATCTTGAATATATTTTCTTTGTGAGAGAAAAAGTCCTGAAGACGTATATATTGTCATTACTCCCAAAAAGTAACTCAAGGCTCCCAGATCTTTAAGATAGAATCGATCTGCCAATTGCGTGATAAATGTCTAAACCTTCAAAGAATTATTACCTGTGACAATAATATCATCCATATATACCAAGAGATATATTATGCCTCCAAGTTGTTATCATAGAAATAATGAGATATTAGATTCAAAGTTAACAAAGTCAATAGAAATAAAAAAATAAGCCAAGTTCAATATACTAGGCCTTGGAGCTTAACAAAGTTCATAAATAGATTTTTGTATCTTACAAACATGCCTTGGATACTGAGGATGGATGAAGTTATGAGGTTGTTGCATAAAGACATCTCAATAAGAGTCCCATGTAAAAAGGCATTATTAATATCTGATTGTATTAAGCACTAGCCTTTTGAGATAATCAAACTTAGGATAAGTCGAATTGTGGTGGGTTTTACAACAGGACTGAATGTCTCCGTGAAGTCAACACTAGGTAGTTGATGAAATTCTTTGGCTATTAGACGTGTTTTATATCTGATAATTGATCCATTGGATTTTTGCTTAATTCGAAATACTCATTTACACTCGATGATATTTTATGTGTGATGACAGGGAATAAGGGTCCATATGGAGTTACAGAGGAGAGCATCATATTCCTCACACATGACTTTATGCTAGTATGGAGATTTCTAGGCTTAAGTAAATGAAGTCGGTTCAACAGCATCAGGTGAAGATTTTGTGCTAACATATAGATCAAGAACACGACATGGTTTAAAAATATCATTTTTAGAACGAATTGTCATGGGATGCCCAGGGATTACAATATTATTAGAAGAGTCACAAATATGGTTCGAGTCAGACTAAGGAGCTTCAATGGTACTAGGTCTAGGTGAAGGTGATTGTACCTCTGAAGATAATGTTGTAGTAATAGGAGAAACTTGCAGTAAGGTAGAAGAGGGAGTGAGGACATGCAGAACTAGAGTAATAAAAGAGTGTGGATCCGGAGGGGAATAACTAGATAGTGTGGATAAAGGCTCGGTTGATGGCTTCAAATGTGTAATCCATTGATGTATATTTGGTGGAGTTGGATATATGGTAGAAGACTTGGTATTGGAGAAAGAAAAGATAGACTTAACAAAGGTAACGTAACGTGAAATAAAGACTTTATGAGAATGGGGGTCATAGCATTAGAAGACATTATAATCAAGAGAGTATCCGATGAAAACACAAGGTTGAGATATAGATGTTAACTTATATGAGGCATAGGGACATAGTAATAGATAACACATGTAGCCAAATACTTTGAGCTTCTAAAGGTTTGGATATTTGTGAAATAGTTTTTCAAATGGTGATTGATATTGTAGGATAAGAGTAAGCATACAATTAATGAGGTAGACTACAATTTGAAAGGCTATCGACTAAATGGTTGGTTTACATAAAAGCTTGGTGTAGAAGTGTCAAACCAATCTCTGTTGGGAAACCTTAGCGGGAGCATCACATGCGCAGTGGAAATTAAAACAAAAATTAGTTTTCCATATAGATCAAATCGTCGTATAAAAGATTAGGGTAGCGAGAAAAACTACAAAAATCAGAAAAACACAATATGTGAGAGATTGGTTTTACCTAGGGAGATCGTATATCCCTGTATTCCAGATCCGGATGGAGAAGATGAAGGAGGTCAAACGTCCTTCTCTCTAGTGGTATCCACACAATGGATCTTTGCAGCGAAACTCTTCTAATCTGATCTCACAACTCTTACGCAGAGGGAGGAAGGAGAACAAGAAGTAGTGTCTAAAGCTGTAGCCTATCAACCATAAGTCTCCCCTCCCATTTATAGAGAGCCAACAAAAACCCTAGGGCTCATACCTTAGTGGGTATTAGATTTTCATCCAATTACCCACTAACCTTACATTATTGGATCTCTATCCAATAATCTCCTTAGGCCTCTAATTGGGTCTTAATCAAGGAACCCATCAGCATAGAGTCTCATCTAATGAGAATATGGGCTAATTAGATCACTATCTAATCCTTTATTTGCTGAAGCATCCACGATATGTGTGTGACCCTTTAGGCCCAATACCGAGCTGGCCGTGAGTTACTCCCATCAGAACTCTTTCTGATATAGTGAATTATTATCCCCATAATAGTTCACTCGACTCATCGACTGTGGACGTAGTAGGCCACTACGCCATAGTCCCCAAACGGTATAAGGAGATTGAATCCATCGGACCTGTCTGTCCACAGTTACCATGTATCTATAATCTCTCATCCAACTAATATCTCAGAGACCATATATTGGACATGGTACTGTCAAGCCATATACAAAATCCGTCATAGTCTCGCTCTAATTGGATTCTCTTGGAGAACTTTTTTTCTTTTAATCTGAATGACCCTAGCTAGGGATTTGTCTGAGCAAGCACATATGGGATATTCCTCTCATGATACCGAGAGTATATGATCCTCTATTGACACTCAATTACCTTCATAAGGTTGGCTACTAATCCTGATAACCAATATACCAGATCTGAAACTTTTCAAACGTATAAGTCTGGCGTCAATGAAATGAGTACTCATACAAGGCATCCTTAGTGTCTCAAGTCTAAGGACCAGATACACAACTAGGACTATGGAATTACTGTTTGACATTAGGTATCATTAACCATATAGCATTTTATAAGCGGATCAATCAGTGAACTCATTCTCCAATGAGCACCTATACTATATCTTTAGCGTCTCCACACAAGTGGCTATGAGACCAGCCATCTCCATCATATAGATGGGTATATAGTACATCAGTTTGTTCGATTATCTTGATGTCCCTCTCGAGTAACCTATGACTGAAATTATTTAGGATATGTGTTTAAAGGTGAATCGATCTCATTATCATGATCTCATCACGATCTAATTCCCATTGCATAGAACCAAGGACATCACAGTATATATGCTACATATAATATAATGTTAGAATATGTTAATATTAATCATAAGTAAAAAAATCACACAGCGTGTCACACATGTCATCACTCACGTGATTGGCTTGCAAGGCACCTGTAACCAGCAGTCTCAAGTATATGGAGGTGACTTTTAGTATTAAATACCACAGGTTGACAAACATGAGGTGAGAGCTTGAAACTCACCTCCACCATCAGAATAGACTATTTTAATTATAGTCTCGAAGAAATTCTCTATCAACTTTCGAAGATTGATAAAGACTGTTGAAATCTTAGATTTATGACGAAGAGGATATAACCATATGTACTTAGTGAAATAATCTAAAAAAAGATATAAAATTAAAAAATATCAAAAGATTATTAGAGCAGGATCCAAATATTTGTATAAATAATTTCAAAAGGTTAAGAATAGAAGATGAAGGAGTTTCCAAAAGGCAACCAATGACTTTTAGAACTAAGACGAGCATCATAATGAGTTATGTTGCTACGAGAATTAAAACGAAAGAGAAAACGAGAGAATAATTTCTACAAAATAGAGGACGAGAGATGACCAAGATGACGATGTCATACGTCAATTGAAGCTGCAATAGAAGAGTTAATAATAGACTTGGTTATTTGTGGAGCAGACGACTACTCATAAATGTTGTCTTTATTCCAGCCACGAACCAAGGATGCTCTTGTGCTAAAATCCTTAACAAGAAAGAAGTTAGGTAAGAATTTAATTAAAGTATTATTTTGGTTACAGAATTGAGAAATGAAAATGAGGTTTCATTTAATGTGTGATGCACACAGAATATCATCGAGTGTAAAAATAGTAGTGTATGAATTAAGCGTTGTGGAACCGGTATGAGTAATGGGGAGTCCTTTACCATCACTAATGATAGTATCTTTATTCTCGTCATAGTTGTTGTGGATTGACAGGTTCTATAAGTCCAAGGTGATATGATGAGAAGCCCTAGAGTCTATGATCTAATGCGGTTGACTGGTAGGTAGAGTAGTCATGATATTCGCTTGAGGCCAATTAAATGAAGTTGAAAGTCAAGGTCGAGACCGGTAGACTTTTACGGAGTCTTCGATTTTATCACACAACTGACAAATGACTTGTTGGTTTGTGTGGGCAGGACGCCATGGCTGAAAGATGCCATCGGGATAGTTGTTGATATTGGGGTTGAGATGTGGAGGAGCCGAGGGTGGATTATTGTTCATAGAAGTAGGAGGTAGCATGTCCAAACCTTTGTTTGCTTTCTTATTATACTGATTACCTTTTCATTTAAATTTCTGATTGACCTAAGCTGTGAAGGTTGGTCCTGGTACCTTCTCTTCACGCTTCAAATATGTCTCATAGTCAGTTAACTTGTCATGAAGTTTTTCGAACGACATTGGTGAGTCACGTGCTTGAATTGCGGCTCCTAATTCATTAAACTAGCCTCTTAGGCCATTGAGAGTGTGGATGAGGACTTCCTCATCATCGAGAGAATGACCTATTAAAGCCAGGTCATCAATGATAATTTTGATATTTTGTAGATAATCAATGATAGTACTTCCCTCTTGCTTTGTGTTCATTAGACTTAAAGAGGAGGCTGAGCATGCGAGTATGTGAACGATTTGCTAATGTAGTTTGTAACTTGTACCATGCCTCTGTAGCAATAGCACATGAGGCTATGAGTGGGTTGACGGATCCAACAATGGAGACTTAAATTACCTGAAGAATGAGACGATCTTAGTGTAACCACAATTTATGCTCCGGATTTAGTACTGGACTTGCTGCCCCTAGGATGTTGATCATTGCTGGTGGACAACTTAAAGATCTGTCGATGTAACCTAATAGATCATATCCAAAGAGGAGATTAGAAAATTGAGCACGCCATGATGCATAATTGCCTGCTTTGGATAATTTGAAAGGGATGAGAGCTACACTATTGATGGAGATGAACCTTGAATTCTGAGAATTGCTATGGCTCACTATGAGGACAGTGATAGGAATAGGAGAGGTAGATGATGAAGACATTAAGAGGAAAAATACCAATCACTATATCAGCTTCAAGAAGGTGATGATGACAAGCTAGTTCTTATTGTTTGTTGTAGGGGAGTTAGACAAGGGAAAGAAGAACCACCTGTGAGACCGATGGCGTGGTAGCGAAAAACCGATCTTCCCAAAGTCAGAAAGGGGTGGTGTAACAACAATAGTAGAAGTAGCAGCAGTACTGTCTGTGGTAGCCTACGATGGTGCCGGTATTCCTATGGAGGTGCTAGGCAATAGGGCAAGTTCTAGGGAAGAGAGCTTGGTGTGATGGCGGTCTCCACAAATTGCCAGAAACAACCATATGTAGAAGAGATTGTTGATGCGACTGCTAGCGCTTGGGACTGTACTATCTCGCAAAGCTGAAAATAGATTAGGGGACATTGCGGGAGTAGCAACGACGCAAAGGGGGAGGCAGTGGTGGCCCTAGTAGACGTTGCGCAATGAGAGGCACACACGTTGCAGGAGTGGATAATAAGAAGAAGAGGTGATGCTAGTTGGCTACAGTTGATTCAGAGCCGACCCCACTGTAGAAAAGCACTAGGGACCAGTGGTGACCGTCAGCATGGCATGAAGAGGTGAAGCCCTGCGTTAGAGGGAAGGAAGGAATCCATGCCTACCTTGCTGTCATTGCTGCTCGGCTAAGAGAAAGCACCGATTTGAAACAATAGAGCGGTTGGATTTGGAAATGAGGACTATGATGCAGGGGAAGGGGCTGCGGCATAGGGACTGCAGATCTACACTGACTAAAGTTCAGTGGCCAAAAGGCTGAGCAATCAGTGTGGGGAGTTGTAGTAGGAAAGAAATGCCTTACTCACGGGTTCTCGACGAAGAAGAGGAGCCCACAATAGAGGTTGATGGCTTGAACAAGGAGGGAAGCAGGTGCTGTAGGTCACCGACAAAACAACGAAGAGGGGGAGGGGGATAGACCACTGAAGGAAGAGGAGGAGCAGTCGCAGGAGGAGAGAGAGAGGGGGTCGGTCGCCCAATCGAGAAATCGGTCATTTGGTTGAGGAGGGACTAGTAGTAGCCGTCGACGTTTAAGATGTCGTGACCAAGGAGGTCAAAGAGCGTAATGTTGAAGGTAGAGGAGGGGGGAAGGAGGGCGATGGGGATCAAAAACCAGAGGCGATCGTTGCCAGAGATCTTGAGGTCTTTGAGGAGGGGGCGAGGAACGACACTGGTCATCGGTAGTGGCAATAATGAAATTGGAGGAAGACGAGAGATGTCGCGCTATGGACTCGATGTAGGGAGGCTGACCTCTTGGGGCTCGGGTTCAACAGGGAGGCTCGGCGGTGTGCAGAGGAAAGCGAGGGCAAAGCGTAGTTGTGTCACAGACCTCACAAGCGGAGAGAAGACGAGAATTTAATGTCATTGGATAGTGAAGAAAGAAAATGTTCTGATATCATGTTAGATTAAACATGAATTGATTTGGTTGATTTGTTCATGTGTACATCACCTTTATTTATAGGCCGAGGAAGTTGTTGAGGAAGAGAATTTTCCTCAACTGAGCAACGAAAGTTCCCCGTGCAGTTGAGGAAAATCTTATCTGCTATCAAAAGTGACATATGATGTCAAATTGGCACCAAAAATTTTAGATGACCTAACCATCAATCTAAAAACTCAAATCCTATATATCTATAAATTCTAGCATCTCCAATTAAAAACTTATAAGAGTTAGGAAATGATATGATATATCTTTGAATAAGAATTAGATATATTCTGTAAATCTAAATGAGAAACGGATGTTGCATGTCATGATTGCAACTCATAATATGATATTATATCATGTGAAAAAGATTATTAATTTTCCAAGAGATGAATATCATTAATTCTACGAGTAGTCATGGAGATAGCATTTACTGATACTATCTAATGATAAGTATATTATTATAAAATTATATTTAAGAATTTTGAATCTATGATTTAAACTCGATAAAATTAATATACATCTATACATAGTTTTATATTAATTACTTGACGAACTAATTTTCTTCGCATCCGACATTCAGAATGAGAACCCGCTGAGCTTTAGTTTCTACTTTCTGTCATCGAAGGCAAAACCTTCTCAGCTTAAGAAACAGCAACATGAGGTCAGCAGAATACATATAAATCACACCATATCCTACGATCAGCAAGCCCAAGAGGTATTTCTCGGTTCTACTAATTAACACATTTCCTACCATGTAATTAGTGAGGAACTCGAAGGGTAAGATGACGGTTTTCTTGTTCTACTTTATCTGGTTTAACTATATTTTTCCATAGTCCGTTATTGCAACTTCTCAGGCTCAAGATTTAGCATCACATGTTGCCAACTATTAGTAGAATCAACTATTAGTAGATGCTATTGCCAAAAGCAAAGTCGTGACTTGTTGAAGGAAGAAAGATTGATTCATCTTATAATTTGCTTTAGGCATTCGTCTATCATGGTTGATGATTTTAAAGTAATGATAATCGTTAATACATTTGACACTCTCATGACTACTGATGTGTTATAAGAGTCTGAGATGATGTGGGGATATCTCCGAATCCCTTTTTTTTTTTTTTTTTTATCTTAGTGTTCAAATGCATCGTACCTTCGGACCACCTCTAGATCTTAGCTTGAGAGATATTCTGCATGACATTGATTAATGATAGTTGTTTGAGGCTTGCATAATATAGATTATATCGTTAGCTGTAACAGATTTTTCTAACTGAACGAGAAGATCTCGTTTATCAGTTGAGGAAAATCTTCTTTATATCACTATATAAATAGGTGCTAAAACTAAATAACAAGTGTGTTTTTGTTCCTCACATTCATTTTTAACATGGTATCAGAGTTGCTTGCCAAGAGCAAGCTATTGTATTGCTGTCACACGGCAACGAGTCTCCACCGCGTCCGGTTGCGTATCTCCTCTTCTTTTCTACGAAGCTATAGTCGATCGATCTCTGTTTTCTCGACAAAAACAAAGCATCCCTCTCGGCATCGCACGCAGCAAAATACCTGCTGCCTTTCCTATGTTGCTGACCACATCTATTTCCTCATCGCCTTGTCTAAGCGATGTCACTGTGAAGTCCTTGGACACATCGCTGCCAGGCCTATCGTCATCTTCTTCCTCTACTGCTCCAGTGCTGCCCTGCCGCACCGTTGCCTCCCCTATCGCAACAACTGCCTACCCCATTAGCACCAGCAAGGGTTCTAGTTCATGGCAGACCCCTTCTCTCTTCTCGCTGTCATACGACAGCATCAGTGAAAAAGATCTCAGAGTGCCATCACTTCTCTCGGTGGATCGTCGCGGTTTCTTCTCTGATGCTGGAGGTCTCTGTTAGCTATAGCAGAACACTCTCTGTGGCATCTTCTAGTTGCTACATCTATCAGACTCATCATCGCTCAGTTCATGGAGACGAATTGCTCCTAGACTGCACCATCAGTGCCTTGTTAATGTGGCATTTCGGCAGTGACATCTGCCGGTGAAATCGTCGATGAGAGCCTACAGTTGCTTCTTTCTCCTTCGTTCTTCCCATCTTTGACTGCTCCTTGGTACTCTTCCACCCTTCTCATACTCTTCTTGTAGCAGTGTTGCCCTGCCCGACGACTACGGTCTCTGCGCCCACGACCTCTTCTGGTCGGTGCGCCTGCCACCTAGGGTCTAGAGCCGAGAACCCGTCACACCTGTTAAGGGTCCGGAGCTGACCGCCACTGCCCCTGTCGAGACTCCAAAACCGAGCAATAGCACACCTGTTGGAGCACCAAAGTCGAGCCTCATCACTCTTGTAGCTTCGCTCTTTGGCGCGGACACCTCAGCCGAGTCTCTGAGGACTAGTGTCGCCCCTTCCACTTTGCTGCACGCAACCTCTACCAAGGGCTCCTCGCATGCTAGACAACATATATTGTCATCGATCCCCCACTACAACTCCTTTCCGCTGCTGCTCGTCTCTTCCCGCGATAGCCCCAACTCATCTGCTGTGGCTCTCGCCCACCCCTCTGCCATCGGCCCCCTCCTCCACCTCTCTATTTTCTGCTTCGCGGACATGCTTTGTTACCTTTATTTTGACGAAAACCTCGCATCGCCAGGTGCCATGCTCGAGCAGCCTGTCTTCGTCCTCCTCCCCAAGGGTGCTGGCCTCGTCTGCTGCGTCGAGCCACAGTTTAACATATCGGAAGCCCTTGATCTGATCCTAGATAGGGCGCAGAACCTTATAGGCCTTGTCGACTCCATCGGTCGGAAGAAACTCGCTATCGTCAATTTCTGCTAGTTGACATAGGAGGACTTCATCCGCTACTTCCTCAATTTTTGAACTCATCGTAGCCCAGTTCATGGAGAGTAGAACGTCGTCGCTGACATTCTTCTTAGTAGTCGAAGACCAATTGCTTGGCACCCCTTGATTTCACCGCCTGGATCCAGCTTTTCAGATCAGCAATGCTACAGCCTATCACTTCGGCTAGAATTTTCTTCTATCGCCATATCAATCCCTTGGCTCCTTCCTCTGCCTCTCTCTCTCTCATGGTGTCACTTTCGTTTGCCCTTCTCTGCACTACTGCTCTCTACCGGCAGAACTCCTTAACCCGAGCGACAGAAAGCTCCCGCTCTGGCATACAACAGTAGCACTACTGCTGCACCTACACGTCTCTTTGCTGCTTCTCCTTAGTGCTATAGTGGCACTGCAGCAGCACTCGGTTTTGAAACCAGCATTAGGTGCTTCTCAGTAGTAGCCTCTTCCTTCATATCTTTGATTCTTCTTCTTGCTGTGGGTGGGCAGTGAAATGTGGAAGGTTCTAGATCTGTGAAGGCTTTCTCATCTTTCAGTAGTGGCAGCCTCATCTCTGACATCGTTCACTGTGTGCCACATTATTTTTTGAAAGGGCTAGTTCTGGCATACCAGAATTGCTGCACCTGATCGTTAGTTCCAATAGGCATTTACTACCGTAATTTACTGCTTGTCGTATCAGGACGACGGTAGAGTTTCTTTTCCTTTCATTCCTAATTTCTTTTGCCATCAATTTCTTGGACGCTTAGTCGTATTATTCATAAATCGGCCTACTACTCTCACTCTTGTTGTTTTTCTATCTCTTAATGGTCCTTGAAACTATTTTCTCGACGAGATTACTTACTTTTCTCTCTTGCTTTCCCCTCGACCTGTCATTGATTCCCCAATGTCTTCCTCCTCTACCTCTGATGCTCCAACTCTTTTTCATGTTGGCAACCTTTCTCCGCATTTAAGACTTATCTCCATCAATGCAGCCTCCCTAATTCCTTTAAAATTACCAAGGGTGGTAATTATGCATCTTGGCGTGCTCAATTCTTTAATCTTTTATTTGGTTATGATTTATTGGGTACATTTATGACTCTCTTAGTTGTCCACCAGTGATGATACATGTTCTAGGAGAACCCAGCCCAGTGCCAAATTTTGCCCACTAGCTATAGTTATGTCAAGATCGGCTAATACTCCAAGCAATTCAAGCCTCTGTTGCGGGACCCATTGCTCCACTTATGTCCTCCTGTGCTACTGCTGAGGAAGCTTGGACCAAGTTATAAACTACCTTCGCGAATCGCTCGCGGACTCACTTGCTTGGACTACTCTCCAGCCTTATGAACCTCAAGAAGGAGGGAAGTACTATTACCGACTACTTATAACATATCAAAATGATTATCGATGGCCTAGCTTTGATAGGTCATTCCCTAACTGATGAATAAGTTCTCATCCATATGCTTAATTGATTGAGTGCAGAGTTGAAAAAACTAGCAGCCACACTTCGAGCAAGTGATTCTCTGATTTACTTTGAAGAACTTTACGACAAGTTAACCAATTGTGAAGCTTACCTGAAGTGTGATGATAGGCTGTCAGGACCTTTGCCAGGACCTTCCATCATAGCTCAATTCAACTATAAATCCAAAAGGTAAAATTATAAATATAACAATAATTTCCTCCCACTTCTATGGGTCCCACTTCATCACTTTCACCTCCACAATCTTCATACTTCAACACTCATCAGAGTACTGCCTTCCAGCCATGTCGTCCTCCTTCTCCACTTCAACAATTGATTATCTGCCAATTATGTGATAAAATCGATCACTTTGCAAAAGTTTGTCGGTCTCGACCTCGCCTTCCAACTCCATCAGCCTTGCCTCAGGTAAATGTCATAACAACTTCGTCTGATAGTCAATCCAATTGGATTATGGATTCTGGTGCTTCCCACCATATTACTTCTGATCTCCAGAACTTGTCGCTCCACAACAACTATGGCAGAAATGAAGATATTGTCATCGGTGATGGTAATAGAATTCCTATTACTCATACTGGTTCAATGAAGCTTACTTCACATACCATTTCTTTTATACTCGATAATGTTTTGTGTGCACCCCATATTAAACAAAACATTATTTTTGTCTCCCAGTTCTGCCAATAAAACCATACTTCTATTGAATTCTTTCTTGATTATTTTCTTATCAAGGACTTGAGCACGGGGGCATCCTTGGTTCGTGGTCTGATAAAGACAACATATATGGATGGTCGTCCGCCTTGTATCTCACTCGATCTACTGTTAACGCTTCCAATGCTGCTCCAATTGACATATGACATCAACGTCTTGGTCATCCCTTAACCCCTGTTCAACAAAAGTTGCTTTCTCGCTACTCTATTCATGTTTCTAAATCTAGTACTGTTATTACTTACTGTGATGCTTGTCTTAATAATAAGAGTCATTAAATATCGTTTGGTACATCTTCTATTTCCTGCTCTAAACCGTTTGAGGTTATTTATACTAAAGTCTAGGGTCCTACGTCAGTTATCTATTTTGACAAGTTTAGATTCTATGCTGTCTTTGTAGACTATTTTATAAAGTACATATGGCTATATCTTTTCCATCAAAAATATGATGTTACTGTTGTCTTCTCTAACTTTAAGAACTTAGTCAAGAATTACTTTCAGACTACTATTAAAACTATTTATTCTGATGGTGGCGGTGAATATCAAGCCCTTACGTCTTATCTATCTGCTTATGGTATTCAACATCTCAAGTCCCCTCCACACACCCCTCAACTAGTTGGCTATATGGAGCGTAAGCATCGACATATTATTGAAACTGATCTCACAATGCTCCATCAGGCTTCCATGCCTTCTACCTTTTGATCCATAGCTTTTCAAATTGTTGTCTATCTTATTAATCGCCTGCCTACTGCTATCCTACAATATAATTCACCATTTGAAAGACTACTTCGAAAACACCATAACCTACAAACCTTAAAGGTTTTTGGTTGTTTATGTTATCCATAGTTACGTCCCTATAATTCTAATAAAATGCAACCTCGATCTCGTCCTTGTATTTTTATAGGGTACTCTCTTGAACATAATACCTTTCGATGTTATGACCCTTACACTGCTAAAGTCTTTGTTTCTAGACATGTTACTTTTGTGGAGTCCGTCTTTCCCTTTCGAAATCACTGACAATCTATCGTTTCATTAGATTTCTATGAACCATATTCCTCCTCCATTTTGTCTCCGTTAGATTCATACTCTCTTGTTACTTCTATTCCACAGTTTCCTTCTTCCTCCTCTTCTCCGGTTCCTCCTCTTCTCTGTTTCCTCCTCTTCCCGTGCCATTATCCTCACCTCGCCAAGATACTTCTGTCGTCCTTCCGCCTGACTCAATCAATAATGATCCTCAGCCCTTACCCCCAGTACTATTGTAACCTCCCAACATCCAATGCAAACTCATTCAAGGTGTAGTGTCTTTAAACCACGTTAAGTTCTTGATTGACATACTAGCACCAAACCCTCCCTCGACTCTATTGAACCAACATTCTTTTCTCAAGCTCAAAAATATCCACATTGATGTAAAGCCATGTGTGAGGAGTATGATGCTCTTCTTCACAATGCTACTTGGACCCTCACCCCTTCTCACTCCTAGCAAAACATTATCGGGTGCAAGTGGGTTTTTCAAATTATGCGAAATCCCAATGGTTCAGGTGTTCGCTATAAGGCACGACTTGTGGCTAAAGGATTTCATCAATGGTCTAGTGTTGACTACACTAAGACATTTAATCTTATTGTCAAACTTACTACCATTCGACTTCTCCTAAGTCTGGCAATATCAAAAGGCTAGTGCTTACGTCAATTAGATGTTAACAATGCATTTTTACAAAGGACTCTCACTGAAGATGTCTTTATGAAACAACCTCTATACTTTATACATCCTCAATATCCACGACATGTTTATAAACTAAAAAAAGTCATTTATGAACTTCGTCAGGCTCCACAAGCATAGTATACTGAACTTGGTCTATACTTGTCTTCAATCGACTTCATTAACTCTAAGTCTTATGTCTCCTTATTTATATGCCAACAACATGGGTGCACCATCTATCTCTTAGTCTATGTGAATGATATTATTGTCACAGGGGATAAGTCTATGGAGGTTCGGGTGTTTATTACGCAATTGACAGATCGATTCTCTCTTAAAGGTCTTGGTACCCTACATTATTTTCTCGGTGTTGAGGCTACATTTACATCTTCTGGTCTCTTTCTTTCACAACGAAAGTATATTCATAATTTATTGTTGAAGGAAAACATGCAAGACGCTAAAGAGGTTTCCACTCCCATATCTCCAAGTAAATCACTAAAACTATGTGATCGTAGTCCTACTATAGATCCTACTCAATATCGATAGGTAGTTGGCTCCTACAATATCTAACTCTTACTCGTTTAGATGTCCCCATTATGGTTAATAAATTATCTCAGTTTATGCATCAATCGTCTACTTTACACTGAACTGTTGTCAAACGCATTTTGTGTTATCTCAAGGGGACCATTGATCATGACATTTTTTTTTTTGCAAACATTCTCCCTCTCAGTTTCATGCTTTTGCTGATGCTGATTGGGCTGACAATATTGATGATAGAACCTCTATATCAAGGTATATTATTTTTCTTGGTGCTAATCCGATAAGCTGGAGTTCGAAGAAACAAAAGACAATTGTCAGGTCTACTACCGAAGCTGAATATCGAGCTGTTGCCGCTGTTGCTGAACTTAATTGGATCAACAACTTGCTTCAGGAACTTCAAATTCACTCTGTTTCTATGCCTGTTATTTATTGTGATAACATCGGTGCCATTTACCTTTGTGAAAATCCAGTTTTTTTTCACTCCTGAATGAAGCACGTTGCTATTGACTTCTACTTTGTATGAGATCAAGTTGCCCGCAAGCAGCTTTGTGTTTCTCATGTCCACACGACTGATCAACTCGCTGACTCCCTCACGAAATCTTTGGCCCGTAAACTATTTTCCTTCCATCGATCCAAGATCGATGTTTTTGACGGGAACTCGATCTTGCGGGGGCATGTTAGCTGTAATAGATTTTCTTAACTGAACGAGAAGATCTCGTTCATCAGTTGAGAAAAATCTTCCTTCTATCACTGTATAAATAGGTGCTGAAACTAAATAACAAATGTGCTTTTGTTCCTCACATTCATTTTTAACATGTATGCCTTATGAGTTTTGTAGATCTTTGTGATTGTTTTGTACTATCTTATTATCTTAGTAGTATTCTTGTATTTTTGAAAAAAATTACTAAAAAAAATAAAATATCACTAGAGCATTTGCATAACTTTTTTAGTTGTTTATCTAAAGAAGTGCTTTAAGACGATTGTTTCCATCAAACACTTCTAGATAAATTTTGAAACAATTGTGTTAGAACTATACATCCTGTTATTTATAATAACTCAACCATGGATGACAAGTTTCACATCTACAAGTTTGGACTCTGGTTGTTTTGTTGAATGCAAATACAAGTGGTGGATATTGCTAGAGTAATCTACAGGAACCAGAAAAGTTCTTCCATACCATGGAAAAGTGAAGATGAACGATCCACCAACAAATCAGCAACACCAACAACTAGTACATTTAGAATATGCTCATAAACACAACAGAGCTTTCGTACAGGGACATATGTACAGTAATCCAAAAGTTTTACCACAAAATCTTACATGCCGTACTTTTCTACAGTGCCAGAGAAGTTATATCTACAAGCAGTACACTTCTCATGTTCATTGTATCATCCAAACACACACACACACATTTCACTCACCACCTTGTTAGTGACCTACAAAGTAGTAGTTGTCTAATATGTATAGGCTGCACGGTTTGCTATGCACTAGTCTGAGACAGGGTACTGCGACGCATATTTGTAAGAAGGACCTTCCATGGACATTACAGGAGTTGCATTTAGAAATGCAGAACTGCTCCTTGTCCACCTGTTCATTCACATCGTATATATATATATATATATATATTAGTTGAAAAAGACTCGGATTCCATTGTTGCTGTGTTATTGATGTTTGTGTAAGATCTCATACCTGGTGACCTCTTCAAACAGGTAATGCTGATACATAGTCTCATGTACATGTGTGTATATATTCATGTGTCACACGGCTATTAACTAGAAGTGTTCTGTAGCAGAAAGGTCTAGAACAGCAAGCAATCGATCTTTGGGAATCCATAAACTATCGTGAAATGAGTTATTACATCATTAATTTTCCTTTAAATCTTGTTTGTTCCATTGCTAGTAGTAGTATGTCCTAAATTATATTTTAAGCTTTCAGATATTTTGAGCTACCAAGTTTTCACTGTCAATTGGTCGACGGGGAGTGCTTGTCTGACTTAAATGTTGTGTGAAATTGCAGAATTCAATACAATTGATCTATACGCAAAGCATCAACAAGTTCAGATCAAAGTATCGATAGTTAAAAATCTATAACTTATGGAACAGTTTCTTAGCATCTTCAAATCCAGAATGTCCTTTTTCTGAGTTTTGAAGATGGATCAGGCTTCAGACTACGTATGATCAGTCAAAGAGGTGAAGACTGAAAAAAATAAAAAATATATCATAATCATACCAGCAATTTGTCTTAAGGATGTCAGCGTCAGATTTGGAGCCACCGTTCAGAATGCTTTGCTTCCTATCACGCAGTGGCAGAGCCCCTGATGCTTGTAGCATTTCCCTGGACCCTATGTATATGATCTCCTGCAAATAAAAACGAACACCAGAGACGGAAATAACACCACTGCTATGTAGATGCTTCTAAGATACGTGTGCTACCTGATTACTATCCACAAGACCGTTGACTGCGCCCAGATATTCTTCCTTAGGCTTCTTTTCTTTCCAGTATGCATCAATCTCTCCTCTGGTGAGTGATCTATTCCTCTGAACCTTGACTGTCAAGATAAACAGAGGGTAAGATATAGATCGACGATCACGTCGTCGAAGAGCCCAACTCTACATGAGTCTCACTGAGATACACACCATGCTTAGGATCTTGAAACGGAGAACTCCATCCCGCCATTAGAGAACCCATGATTGTTTCTTATGCATGCCGATACTGCAGCGTATTCTGGTCATGGTCTCCGTTCTTATCCTCGCGCGAGAAGGATATGTATGAAGGTGGCATAAAATAAGCTTTAGGTTGCAGAAAGAAGAGTAAGGCGAATGCTATAGCTGCTAGGTGGCGCATGGCCAGGGTGACGATGCCGTGGTTGATTTGTTGTTTCTTAACGCTCGTAGCCACGGTGGATCTTCCCATCCGTGGCGCGGTTTTATCTGTCGTGTTCTCTGCCGGGAATAAGGGAATGCTAATACGAAGCTCGACACTCTCCTGCACGAGAAGCGGAGACAGGTGAATAGTTCGATTTCGATGAATCCGACCGAGCCTTCTTTGGAGCCAAGCGCCATCATATCGACTAGGGAAGTGTATGCTCTTAAACGTCTCTAAAATAATTATTGAATTAAGAATCATGGTTGGATGAAATAAGTGATAAATACAATTTTTTAATTATCAGTAATTTTTCTCTATTACTATTACTTGTATAAAGATCATCACCACTTCTATGTTATTTTTCTAACATGGACTTGATACTAGAAAATTTAATTACTTAATTATGATAAAATATTTTTTTGATAAAAATAAATAATAAAAACGAAATTCGAACTTAAAACCTTATGATAAATCGTGAAGATCTTTACCAACCAAACGAATTTGATACTTTCACTACAAGAAAGTTAGAACATGAATTTGTAACATGTTTTGCCACAACCTCGGTCATTTCAATCCTGGAAAAGAAAAGAACTCCTAACAAAATTCACTGTTCGGCTTACAACTGTGAATGATTTGTCTAGAAGAAGCTGCAACAGTCCATCATAACTGGCCGATTACCTTTTTGTCGAGCCACAAGTTGTTTCCTGCTTTTGCGAGAAATAATAGCTCAGAGAGATCTGCTCTTGTTTTCCTAACAGTACCAATAGCATGAAATATGGACATTTACCAAACCTGTGACTATTTGTGTATACACTGAAGTCAGCAGATTGGACGAGAAGTACGAAGAGAATACTGGCATACATGTGGATGAGCACAACATCGCACCAAGTATTCCACCAAAACTACGATAGCTTTACAGAAATCAGCTTGTAAGTAATGCCTATCTTGTTACTTGTCAGGCCTAAGGAATACCCAAGGGAATACCATACCTCAAAAGTCCTCTCAAGTGACTAACAAGGAGTCACCAATCGATGCTTTGAGAAGAACCTCATTTTCCTTCCAAAGAAACCAACATATCTGGAAATTGAGTCTTCTTTTGCTGAATGCTCAACAGTAGTCGCTGCAGATTCAGGTTTGGATTCAGAGATCATATATGAAGTAACAAAACGGTCACTGCACCTGACATCTCTCAAAATATGGAGCAGTCTCGTAGACATGTCCCTGCCATTGACATTTCCACTAACAGAAATCTTGACAAGAGCTGGAATCACGCCCTCATCCATGACTAGAAGACAATTTTCATAACTTTGAGAGCACATGGAACAGAGGATAGCCACTGCATGTTCTTGTTCTTCTTTGCTGCCAGTATCAAGCAGCTCTATGATAGAAGCAAGACAGCCATTGACTTCCGCAACCAACACTGCACCCTCTTCATCACCACTTAGGTTCTGAATAATTTCTAAGCAAAGATGTGTTAGTTTTCTATCCGTCAAAAGAGAAGCCAGTTTAGTTATGAATCCGGAGGATATAAGATAAGATTTTGCATCCTTGTCAACCGATAAATCAAGAAAAAATTTCAGAGAGATTCCAAGGACCTCGGCATCTTCCGAGTCCAAAAGTTTTATAATTGAAGTCACGACATCAGATGCCAAGATGTTGGACCTACTGATTCGATTCTTGGCTAGTTTCTGAAGCAGCATTAATGCTTCCGTAGATATCTCAGTATCAAGAAAAGATATCAATAACTTCAATGCATCTTCGGTCCAGGATGAGATTTTAACCCTGCAAAAGCATATCAGTAAGCTTCAGCATGATAATAAACTGAAATGAAACAGGACTAACGATCAAATCTGGAATAGAAAGAATGAAAAAAAGAAACACCATGTCCTTGCGTAAAAGAAAAAGACACAACAGTGTAAAGGAAACCACCTGTTCTCACTCCCGAAAGCAAGAAGTAATTGACTACCAATTTTCATTTCTTGCACATCAGCTGCTTCAAGTGCATTCTTCAGAAAGCTGATTAATGCTTCTGCAAAAGCATTACAAGGCATAGCATGAGACCCCACATCGTTGCTTTCCAGAAGGGATTTCACATGATCCACTTCTTTGCCTTGGAAATCAATTGAAAGATCCAACAGTCTATAAAAGAATCTCAAAAACATTTCACCACTATGGTTGGAAAATGACTGATAATCATCAATCCATGAGAACAAATGAGAATGGTCATCCTTTGAGTCCTCAATGCCATTAATGTGGCATGAATCTGAATAGTTAGCATCAGATGAGATAAATCATGCATTGCTGTGATCGTTTTCAACATTATAGTGGTCCATACCCCCATCTAAAAGAGCCACAGATACATTCTTCAGACTTGATATGGAATAACCGTGTGAGGGTTCCCAGCCACCAAGATCTAAAGGACTGCATCTGGAGCATGATTCTGGAACGTTGATGTCATGTTTCATACACCAGTTAGAAATAAGATCTTTCATGCAAGAATTCGGAACCATAGAAAGGTTTGCTAACTTTCTTCGAGTCTTTGGACATGTATCATGTCCCTCGGCAAACCATTTTTCTATGCACATCTTTTCATATGTTTGTCCAGAGGCTATAACTACAGGATCATACATCAGTCTGGACGAAATAGGACAACAAAATTCCTCAGGAGGTACAGCAGCTTGACATATATCAGTTGAACCTTGATCACTAGGCTCAACATTGTTTGCAGAACTACCAGTATTGCTCGTAGAATTAATGTGTCTTGCTACAAAATTCTTACTTCCTGCATTGCCATTCTCTTTGTGCTCGTGATTGTGCTGCCTAACATTCTTACCATGCTTCTTCAGGAGGTACAGAAAATAATTCAGGATCTTCTCCTTTTCTGTATCAGATCCATTCAATTTATCAAGTAGTTTGTTCAAGGATCTTCTCTCTATTAAAATGTCCTTGGGAGATGTCAGCTTCAACCTTGAAGCTGCTATCTGGAAAGCCTCAAACTCTACATCTTCACTGGAGCCTGTCTGACAAAGCAGATCTAGTAACGCTCTGCCAGCTTCCTCTACTGAGGAATCCGCTTTAAACTTTGTGAATCTAAGGCAGTTCAGAACTTACACAATCTATTGGAGATATAGATTTATCAACAAATGAAATCAGATTAGCAATTATTAATATCTTGAAACATAAGCAACCTTCAGTTAAGCCAGTTTTGTAATCCATAGGGTACCAAGCTTGCACTTGGAACAAGATTCCAAATGGAGATAAAGTACATACACGTAACTTATTCATCTCTAATAGAATAATCATAGTCAAAATATAATTTTTCTTTTTTGTTCTGCAAACTTGGAGTAAAGGAAAACACCATTAACCAAATCAAATCTGCCAATACTTTCCAACAAGAACCATAATCAATTAATATGATTCACATTAAAAGAAAAATTAGGAGATAAAACATGAACAGAACCAAATATAACATAAGACTTTAGGTATCCAGAACTCGAAAATATCAATTCACCACAAGATAGAGCATATATCAGTCAAAAATGTATCTTTATGAAATCAAAACAAAAACCTTCTTCACGTATAGAGAAAAAATCTCCTCGGTCCGATCAAAGAATAGTTGTACACGACAATATACAGCAGAAGATCGAACCTTTACTATGAATATTGCTATTGAAGTAGAATTACTACCAGAAAATCAAACCTGCCAAGGCCGTGCTTTTGATCCCGATTTCTGCTACACCTTCATGACCAAACAGCCTCTTCGTTCGAGAGAGCTGTGTCACTAATGGAATTAGAGTTCCAGGACGGCGACAAACCCACAAGGAGACACAAGGAATGATACCCCAATTGTATGGTGTCGAAAAATGGAGAAATCGAGAGGATGATATAACCACTGGGAGGACTACCGCGAGAGGAAGAGGAAGAGAGAGAGAAACAAGGAAGGATTGGGGTAAAAGGAGGTATGGAAAGAGGGAAGAAGAGACGAGGGAAAGCCGGAAAAAGGAAGTACGGGTGCGGGAGGTTCAGTTGTCGCTGGTGGGCGACCCAGTATGGAATAGGGGAAAAGGTCATGCAGACGATGGGAGGGGCCCATCGTAGTTGGTGGGCGCCTCAAGAGGGCCCAAGAAAGCGCCGATTAGAGAGATAAAAAGAACAGACAAAGGATTGAGTTGAGTAGGGGAGGGGAAGCCAAACGGTTTAATTGGTGTGAGGAATTAAAAGAAAAGAAACACAAAATAAAACAAAATAAGAGAGATTTTCTGAAAAAAATTCAGAATTTTTTTAGCAAACTATATAAAATCCAGTGACTGTACAAAATCATTGATCCAGATAAAATTGTTCAAAGAGGGAAGAAGAGATGAGAGAAAGCCGGAAAAAGGAAGTGCGGGTGCAGGAGGTTCAGTTGTCGCTGGTGGGCGACCCAAGATGGAATAAGGGAAAAGGTCATGCAAACGGCGGGAGGGGCCTGTCGTAGCTGGTGGGCGCCTCAAGAGGCCCCAATAAAGCACCAGTTAGAGAGATAAAAAGAACAGACAAAGGATTGAGTTGAGTAGGGGAGGGGAAGCCAAACGGTTTGATCGGTGTGAGGAATTAAAAGAAAAGAAACACAAAATAAAACAAAATAAGAGAGATTTTCTGAAAAAAAATTCAGAATTTTTTTAGCAAACTATACAAAATCCAGTGACTGTACAAAATCATTGATCCAGATAAAATTGTTCAAATTTATTTAGTAAACTATATAAAATCCAGTGACTAAAACGATAAAGTTTTTATAAGGCAAAAAACTCTTAATTTCCTTATAAAATCATCAACGGGTCTCCCATTTATAATATTTATTTTATCTTTTGAATTTTAGTTTGTTTGATTTTTCTCTTATTTTTCATTTAACATTAGCATCTCTTAGATTTTCATTATCACTCACAATAGTGATAATGAAGTAAAAAAATATAAAAATTAAAAATTTATATATATGATAGATAATAACAGAAAATAGAATTTAATCAAGATATCATGAAAATATATATATATATATATATATATATATATATATATATATATAAAATACAGAACAAAATAAAATAATCCAAAATAAACTATAACAAAAAAAAAAAGTAAAGAATGTCCTTTCAGGTACTAAGCATGCATCAATATATCTACCCATGGTGCTAATGACTCAAAAAGGAAGAAGAAGAAGTAGAGAAAGAAATTATCCGAGACAATCTCATGATGTTCGGATTGGACTCAAATTTAGTTTAATTAGGGTTTTAATCAAACTTCATATCGATCCCAATCAAATTAGGTAAAGATCAAAAAATCTCAATCGTTGAAATAAAGGATGACGTATCTAAGTCAGCCTAACGTTAGCCCAACATATAATTGAATCCTAGTCCAATAAAGATTTGGACTTAAGGTCTACATGGCCAATTTTGATCACAAAATAGCTTAAGTGAAAAGTGCGATGTTGATAGGAACCCTTGGGTTTCTATCATAGAGGAAGAGGAATAAACAATCATTATAGAGGATTGAGCCTCCTTGATCTCTATAGGGGATTGGCCCTTCTAGGATTTTGGTCAATAGGTTGAAAACAAAAGTCTTTTCATTGATACAAAAGAAAGTGTTACACCATTATTTATAGAGTTCTACCAAGAGTCCTACTAAACTTGGATTCCTAGTCAAATAAACTTCTAGCCGACTCAACCAACTTCTAACTGATTCAATTGGACTGACAAACATGACTCAATAAATGTGGACTCGACCCTGTTAGGGTCCTATCAGACCCGCCCTCTTCAAATCAGGCTTGTCCTCAAGGCTGAGCACTAAAGAACCCTGGATACTTCACTTGCAATGCTTCATAGGACTCCCATGTAGCATCTTCTTCAGTAAGTAAATTAGCCCATTGCACCAACACTTAGGTCATAGGACGTCTTCGGTACATCATAATCCTGCAGTCCAGTAGTGCCTCCAGCTGAACCTGAACTTCTCCATCAGTAGAGATGTCATCAGGTAAATGATATTGTGCTATCTTATCTTCACCTAGCTTCAACTTGAGGCAGGAGACATTAAAAACTGGATGTATCTTTAAACTAGTTGGGAGATCCAAATAGTAGGCAACGGGTCCAATGCGCTCCAATACTTTATAAGGCCCAAAAAAGCGAGGAGATAACTTCATGGAGGACGAGGCCTTTAAGGAGGTCTGCTTGTAGTGCTGAAGATGAAGGAAAACCCAATCTCCTATAGTAAATTCTCTTTCACTTCAGTGTTTGTCCACTTGTTGTTTCATCCTTGCTTGTGTGATTGTGAGATTGTCCTTCAATAGTTGTAGAATTTTGTCTCTATCAATTAGTTCCTTGTCAACTTTATCAACCTTTGAAGAACCAGCCACATACTCTGTAATTGCAGGAGGGGGTCGACCATAAACTGCTTCAAATGGTGTGGTTTTGATGGAAGAGTTGTATTATACCACTATTCTGCCTAAGGAAGTCATTTAGTCCATTCTTTCGGCCTATCACTAGTGAAACATCTAAGATAGTATGACAATCAACAACCACAAAAATAGTACCTTTCCGTTGTGATGACGAAAGTCCCTCTATAAAATCAATAAAAACGTCGGTCCAAGCTGCATAAAAAATAAGTACGAGCCGATTGCTTGAGGTGCCAGTGCGCATTAAATACCTATGTACATTGATACCACTAGCCATTAAATACTCACGTACGTCGACCCAAGACCAAAGGTATAAAAGCCACCCTCTGATCCCTAGTATTGAAGGGGTGGGTGGGGTGGAAGGGTAAGAAAACCACACAGACACCCCCCCCAACCACCACAACTCTTTATCCTTCCTAGAGCTCTGGCTCCGACCAACTTGAGCATCAAAGGGGCCAAGTCGGGGGACCTCTGCCGGACCTTGGCCTTTGTGCAGAACTTAACCAGCTGGGAGGAAGAGACAATCATCCGCTACATCTCAGAAAGTCTATCGAAGATCCCGCGATTGGGTTTCCCGCCAATCCCCCTTTGCTAGCCCAGAGTAATTGTAATATCCCTCATTTTCAAAATATTTGTAATAATCAATTTTAAATTTGTTTATAAGGCCTATTTATAAATATGAGATTTGATTAATAATTTTTTTGATTAAATAATTTTATATTGAAAGCTTATTGCTAGGGACCTAAATGTGAAACTTAGAAGTTTGATATAAATTATAGAAGATTTACATTAAGTTATATAATAAAAAAGAGAAAAGAGAAAGATGTGTCACTAACTAGTTTAAAGATGGTGCCACTTATGCATGTTGCATAGGTGACACATAATTATCTTTCATGCATGCTTATCACCTAGTAACCCTTGAGTTAGCCAAAACTAAGCAGCAATTAGAGAATGAAAACTTACCAAAAAAGAAAAAGCGGAAAGCATGCTGCAACGTACACTTGAGAAGGAAATATAAATTGAAAAACAGAGTTTTTGTTCTATGAGCTTTGGTTACCAAATCATTTGTAATTCTTTGTTAGAAACTTCAATTTGTATGAAACTTATTTTATCTAAAACTGGATTGATTTAGCTTTCTAATGATATCTTTCTTGAGTAGTTCAAAGCATGATTAGCTACTTAAATCAAGGTTTGACTTATTGGTCCGTACCGATGTACCGACATATTGTGATGATATGTCGGTATATGCGGTCATTGCGATATTAGAATATAATATAATATTATATATTAAAAATATTAAAATATTAAAAAGAAAAGGCGGCGTCGCCTCGATCATTCTACCCAGCGGGAGACGCTCGTCTCCTCGACGGAGAAAAAGCGTCATGGCGACCCTGGCGACGACAGCCGACGACCGGCGGCGGTAGCGAGGCGGGGCGAGGTATTCTTTCTTCTCCTTTTTTTTTGTCTTTTCCTCTTCTTCTTCCCTTTTTATTCCTCAATCGACCGCCGACAGTCGATTTCTCTATCAATCGACCGCCGATGGTCGATTTCTTCTTCAATTGACCATCGACGGTCGATTTTTGGCGGAATCGCCCGGTGTGCATACCGATCTCAAGCGGACGTATGTACCTGTATCAAGCAGACAGATCGAAATTGCAAACCTTGGTTTAAATAATTTATGAAATGTGCCTCTCAAATTCAGCGACAATTAAGCCTTTGTCGATTTATAAAATCTTTACTTCCATTAAGCTTTACATTATTAATTTGAAATCTTGAATACTTTTGTCCTTAGATAATTTATATACCTGAATCAATTATGTGACATTTACATTTATATCGTATTGTTTCGTATAGGTACATGCATGTTCGTTGTTTCGCATGTGCTTCCGATCTGTACTAAATTTATTGCTCACATGTCCTTTTGTACTCTAGTGTCTATGGGATAATGTGAACCTTTACCATAAATGGTAAATGGAGTTATGCTTAGAGCCCGCGATGCTATACTATGTTCAATGGTCATTTAGAAATAGATGGACTATATTCTATCTATGATCCCACTTCACCATCTATGCTTTTGATATGATATCGAATTATATTCTATTTGTGATCCAACTAAAGTCCCTTCTTCATTTAAGGCTAATATTATTATTTTGAATCCTTGTATGCTCTTATCCTTAAATTAATTGCATACCAGAATCTGTTATGAAAAGTTTATGTTACATCATGTTGTTTCGTATTGGCACATGTACATTTTGTTGTTCCACATATGCTTTCAATATATGTACCAATTTCGTTGTTCATACGTCCTTTTGTACTCTGGTGTTCGTGGGATATTATGGACCTTTACTAAAAATGGTAAAGGGTGTTATACTTAGAGCCCACGATGCTTTGTCGGCCCCAATGGCTTCACCTAGACATGGGTGGATGGAGCTCCCAGAAATGGATGAACCATTTTATACATGGGATCCCACTTCACCTTCTGAGTTTTTGATATGATATTTGACCTTCCGTTCCTTATTTGTTCATTTGATAATCTCTGAGATAATTCATACACCAATGATATGCTTCGAAATATATTTATGTCTTTGATGTGCTCCGAAATATTTTATATGCCGTTGATATATTTTGAAACATTTCACACATCTTTGATATGCTCTTAAATGTTTCATATTTCGTTGATATGTTTCAAAACATTTCATACGTTTTTTATATACTCTGAAATGTTTCATATGCAGTTGACATGTTCCGAAACATTTCATACGTCTTTGATATGCTTCGAAGTGTTTTATATGTCATTGATATGTTCTGAAACATTTTATATACCATTGATATACTCTGAAATATTTCATATATCTTTGTTATACTCCAAAATATGTTTACACCTATTATACGCTCTGAATTATTTCATATACCTTTGATATGCTCCAAAACATGTTTGCGCCTTTGATATGTTCTAAAATATTTCATATATTATTGATATACTTCGAAACATGATAACGCCTTTGATATGCTTCGAAATATTCATATGTCATTGACATGCTCCAAAATATTTCACATTCTGTTGATATGCTCTGAGTTGTTTCATACAACATTAATATGTTCCGAAATATTTCACACTAATGATATGCTCCAACTACTCTTCCTCTATTGTTATGATCAAAGTATATTTTGAATGAAATGATTTGTGATTCTGTATTTTGAGATGTTATCTATGAATTATTATACACTTGTCTTGTTATTTGATATCAAGTTTATTTTGAAAACTATCTTTCTTTGTCTTGAATATGTTAGTCACTTGCTGAGTTTTATATGCTCACTCCGTTGCTATATAAAATTTTTAAGTTAGCTTGTCACTCACGGAAAAAGTTAGAATTGGGCTAAGGCAAAGGAAAGCTACTCAGATTTTGGGCGTCTTGTTGGGTGATATATCGTAGATGTTGTATAAGAACATTTAGCATGTAATAAAATATTATAGATAAATCTAAACTGATATATCTTGTAAAAAGGTTAGAAGACCTCTCCATGTGGAATCTTTGAATGTTAAATTCCTTTTACATTCATATAAAGTGGTGGAAAATGGTTGGTTTTGCAATCGTATAGATTTCTAGCACTAGTGGATTTATAAGTGTGGTTAATATTTTTGTTAAGTTGGCTTTGAGTTTTATGGATTATCGAGTGATGTGACATATGATCATAAACTACTCAGGGTTTATAAATTATGAATAATGTTTGAATGCTTTTTCAATATCCTCAAATGTTAGGTTTGATCCTGGGTTTGAATTGTTGATGAATTACAATATTATTGATTTATGATAGGTTTCACGCATCTCGAATGCGATAATTTAAGGGGCGTGACATAGATGATATCAGAGTATGATTTGAGGATTACTAATATTTGATATGTTTGATGTGTAAAGTATATTGAGGCTTAGTTAATTATATAGTGATCGATGAAAATTTTCTTTGATGTCTTTTAGGAGATAATCTGTAATAGAGACTTCAGAGCTCTTTTTAGATTATGAAAAAAATCATAAATCTTTGAGTCGATTATGATCGATAAGTACTTACCTTATTTGGAAGAGCCCACTCAGATTATTGATAAGAAAACAAAGATCCTGAGTAGTAGGATCATTCCTCTAGTTAAAATAATTTAGGAGCAAGAGGAAATGAAGAAAGTTTATCCTTTATGATAAATTTAGAAAACTAAAATTTTCTTTTGAGGGGAGAGTGTAATATCCCTCATTGTTGAACTATTTGTAATAATCTATTTTAAATTTGTCCTCTTTGTAAATATGAGAATTGATTAATAATTTTATTAATTAAATAATTTTATATTAAAAGCTTATTGCTGGGAAACTAAATGTGAAACTTAGCAGTTTGATATGAATTATGAAAGATTCACATTAAGTTATATAAAAAAAAGAGAAAAGAGGAAGACGTGTCACTAGCTAGTTTAAAGATGGTACCCCTTATGCTTATTGCATAGGTGACACATAAGCATCTTTCATGCATGCTTGCCACCTAGCAACCCTTGAGTTAATCAAAACTAAGCAGTAATTAGAGAAGGAAAACATACCAAAAAAACAGGGGAAGGCATGCCACAACGTACACTTAAGAAGAGAAGAGGAATTGAAGGGGGAGTTTTACATTTGTTTGAGGTTTTGGATCAATTCCTCTACTCTAAGAACTCAATTCTTCTAAGGCAAGTATTATAATCGCATCCTACATTTGTCTTAATTCTTAATTTCATCTCAGTTTGATATAATTTTTGAAAGAATTGTGACTTATATAATAATATCTCTCTCACTTAGATGTGAAACTATGAATCTGGAAAATTTTGAACTTTAATCTTTTTGCATTGTTCTAACCGTAACTTTCTGCACTGAATTCTGATTTAGGCAAAACTTAGTTCATCCAAATAGAGGCTTAGAGATCTTTCCTTTGATACCAAAATTAAAATTTTTAGAGTCTAACGACCTACCCAAATATTTATTTAAATTGATCCTATAAAATCTGCAAAATAGGAAATGTATTTTCTGACCTTTTAATACTAAACTGCTTATAACTTCCTGTTGGGAACTCTGATCTGAGCAAAACATATTTTGTTGAAAACTAGACACCTAGATATTTCTTTGGATATCAAATTGAAACATTTGGAATACAAATGCTTAACAAGTCATATGTTGAATTTGATCCTATAAATTCTGCAAAGCAGAGCTTTTGTTCTATGACCATTGGTTGTCAAATCATTTGTAACTCTTTGTTAGAAACTTCAATTTGTATGAAACTTATTTTGTCTGAAACTAGATTGATTTAGCTTTATAATGACATCTTTCTTGAGTAATTCGGAGCATGATTGACTGTTCAGATAATTTATGAAATGTGCTTATCAAATTCTACCATAATTAAGCCTTTGTCGATTTTGCCTATTCTTGTTCACTCCTTTGGAAATTAATTTTTTAACTAAAATCCTTACTTTCATTGAGTTTAACATTATTGGTTTGAAATCTTGAATACTATTGTCCTTAGATAATTTGCATACTTGAATTAATTATGTGACATTTAGGTTTGTATCGTATTATTTCCTATAGGCACATGTATGTAGTTACTTTGCATGTGCTTCCGATCCATACCAAATTTATTGCTCATATGTCCTTTTGTACTCCGATGTCTATGGGACAATGTGAACCTTTATCAGAAATGGTAAACGAGTTATGCTTAGAACCCGCGATGCTCTATTATGTTCGATGGTTATTCAGAAATGAATGTACCATATTCTGTATTCCCACTTCATCATCTATATTTTTGATATGATATTGAATCATATTCTATCTGTGATCCAATTAAAGACTTTTCTTCATTTGAGTCTTATATTATTGTTTTGAATCCTTATATGCTCTTGTCCTTAAATTAGTTGTATATCTGAATCTATTATGAAAAGTTTATGTTACATCGTATTGTTTCGTATTGGCATATGTACATTTTGTTGTTCCGCATGTGCTTCTGATATATGTACCAACTTTGTTATTCACATGTCCTGTTGTACGTATTCGTGGGATATTATGGACCTTTGCCAGAAATGGTAAAGGGTGTTATGCTTAGAGCTCACAATGCTCTGTCGGCCTCCTATGGCTTCACCTAGATGTGGGTGGACAGAACTCCCAGACGTTGGAGACTTATGTTTGGTGGTTATTCAGAAATGTATGAACCATCTTATGTATGAGATCCCACTTCACCTTTTGAGTTTTTGATATGAAATTTGAAGTGGTGAAAAATGGTTGATTTTGCAATCATATATATTTCTGACACTAGTGGATTTATAAGTGTAGTTAATATTTTTGTTATGTTGGTTTTGAATTTTGTGGATTATCGAGTGATGTGATATATAATAAAAAACTGCTCAGGCTTTATAAATTATAAACAGTGTTTGAATGTTTTTTCAGTATCATTAAATATTAGTTTGGATCTTGGGTTTGGATTGTTGATCAATTACAATATTATTGATTTATGATATATTTCATGCCTTTTGAATGCGATAATTCGAGACGTGGCAACAACGTTAATGGTCTTACACATTCGGATCGAATCAAGTCGTGCCAAAACCTCAACCACAGCATGAGCACGGTAATTGCAAATAGAGTAATTTAGACTTGAACTTGGTCCGTTGATGACTTCTTACATCATGAACACTATTGACTTGAAGTTGTATATTAACGGCCTATTGATGGTCTTTTTAGGAAAAATATCTTGTTTTATGTCATCACAAAATAGTAGCTGGCTTCTTTAAACTAATTAATTTTTTTAAAGATAAATGATGACAACAAAATTCGAGCCTCTGATCTTTACCAACCCAACTAAACTAATCAACAACTTCACTAAATAAAAATCATATATACAAGGAGTATTTTGCTCTTATTATGTCACTTAAAGTAGGATATTGGTAAGTGGTAATGTTTGATTTCATTCATTTGCTTAGTAACTCCTCTCGAACAAGATGGTTTATTGTATTTTGCATTGTATTTTTTTATCCCTTGAAAAGATTTGTCATGCTAAGCAGAATTTGAAATTTTGTAGCTCCATTGACACCTAATAATCAAGTTCAGTACGTAAAAGACTATTGTGCTTGAAACAATACAAACAAAATTATAAGAAATGACCTGGTTAACAATTTTTTTAAAGTAAATTTAGCATTGACTTATTTACTATCTTAGCCTCAGTCATGAAGGGCTTTAACCAGCATTCTCCAAGGAAATACAAGCAGAAGGACTCTAGATACGACAATCTCAACATTTAAATGAGTACAAAGTATCCAAACCACAGAGCATACAAGGAAATACAAGAAACCCAAATATAATGTAATGAAAAAATAGGATGATTTTCCTAAAATATATTCTTATTTTGGATATTTTCCAAATAGTTACATCTATTTTATTCAAATCATACCTCATAATTCAAAAAAATACTTAAATTGTCCCTCCACCCCTTTTTCACTATCGTCACTAGCCTCATAGCCCTCGTCCAAAGAAGGACGGGTGACGACCCTCGTGCCCCCCCTCCTTCCTCACACAAGAGCTATAAGTGATGAATCCGACGATGGAGCAAAGGGCAGAAGATAACCCTCACATCCCCTCCTTCCTCATGCAAGGGCTACGGGCAACAACTCCAATGGGGTAGAGGGTCGATACCGACCCTTGCACCCCCTCCTTCCGAGGTGTGAGGGCTGTTGGCAGTGACTCCGATGAGTCAGAGGAAAAGATATGTGATGCAGGACACAAGGACAATGACAAAGGTAACATACAACGATGATGCATAGAGGAGATGATGGTGGGTCCAAAAAATCGGTGGAAGAGAGATAGCGAAGGGGCAATTTGGATAATTTTTGAATGAGGAGATCTGATTGGAGAAAAATCAAAATGAGAATAACTATTTGAGAAATATCCAAAACATATCTATTTTTTTGAAAAGTCACACACGAAAAAAAGTTCTTAACCAAGTTAGATTTTTATAGTTTAGGAATATTAGAAAGCCAAATCCTCTTGTCCAAGACTCCTGATGCTTTTGTCAGCTTTTAAGCACTTTCAATTCTCCTTTTTTGTGCCTGTCATTGGATGCCATGTGAGACCAATACTTTTTTAACTATTTGCTCCATTATCATCGTCATCTAGTGCTATTACTCTCAAAGTCTATTCTTAAAAGATGGGCTTTCTTTTATGGGATGGATATTAATCAGAAACCAACCTCTTCTTATGCACATATCCTCAAATCATTGATAATCCTCAGGTAAGGCGAAGGATGAACTTTATAATTCTTTACGAGTGAATTTTCTTACTAGTTCCACACGTTCTGCTTATAAAAAATTGTTTCCTTAGTTGTATAATGCTTGTGCAGTTGGCACAGTGATATGCCAACAATATCTACAGAATCTGCCCCTACATTCAATCAATCAGCAAAATAAATCTAACATTTGTGAGCTCAGTATTTTCAGTCACTATTATTAGCTCTTTAATTCTCTAACTACTTTCTTAGATCCTAACAAGTATCACTAACAATCAATCACCCATCATTCTCTAATGTCAATATTGTATTTAGAGAAAAAATCAATCTTGAAAAGCTCTTGATTTTCATTCAATATTACAGGTTGAAGACTTTACACAATTTTACTCTGTAACTTCAGTGGAACAATTATCTTTGACTTCGAAGGTAAATTTGTTGGTGTTGGTACAAGAATAAAATTTGAACAATGTCAATCAACTAAACACATCTTCCTCGACAACAAAGGAATAGTTATGACACCTCAATTTAGTCCCACATGGTTGGAGGGAAGGTGATATTAATTGTATATAAGAGCTGAGTTGTTACTTAGATAAAATTACAGGGCTAGGTCACGACAATTGATACATGTTGCAACTATTCATGTCAACACAACACAACCATACAGTTACACTTCTTATTCGGTTAAGTGACATTATTTGTACATAAGAACTAGATGTAGTTGTTCAGTGTAAACTTGAAGAGAAACACAATCTGTAATTAATCCAAAGTTGTTACTTGAAAAAACTGCTTAGAATCATCTGGTGTTCCTCCCCAAAGAAAAGAGTTCACACGAGAAAGGTCTGTGAAATAATTGACATGTTTGGGATCGTATTGAAGTGCTTGGGTACCATAAATATAATGCACTACAATATGTCGAACCAGTCCCTAAGTTCTCTGTGAATACCAGTTGCCTGTAACAAGCAACTTTCTGAAATATACAACTACATAAAACAGAGATGCTTGTATTGGCATTGACACAGCAATGGCGTAAAGAATAATTAACATAGAAATATAACTTGTTCACCATGGAGATCCCATCTTTATCATCTGTCTATTTTCACAAAACCATAACCGAGAATCATAAAGCTAATTTGAGAGACAAAATCGAAACCATACTAATTCAAAGCACCAACACATAAACGTTTGGCATGGCATCATCATTATTCAAAAACATGAACTACACCATCAAGATACCAAATCGTGATCCAGTCGAAAGCACGAGATGTAAGCTTCGGCAAGTACACATCAAAACCAACTGAGGTCATCAGAAAGAACAATACTTGGAGCCACCGAAAACAATTACACCCAAAGAACCCTTTCGTCAAAAAATCCGAGAAGAAAACAACTGTATAGGAATGAGAAGGGCGACTACCAAATATGATCATGCAATCGTTCAAATACCGAAATCAAATAATAGAAGCTTCTTTTCGCCAAGTATTCTCGAATTCACTTGATGCAAGAGGGGAAGCGTGCCGGCAGGACCAGTGGAGACCGGATCGGATTCCGGAAGCAGAGGGATCCGGCGTCACATCACCGATCGATCGATTCCCAACCTGCACCAAGCGAAGCCGAGAGTGTGGCGACGAAAACAGGGGAATGCAGCGGCGGAGGCTGCGAAACGGGGGATCAGGGCATGGGGTTATATAAATGCTTAACTAGAGAGATTGAAGGGTTTAACGACGGACCCGAAGTGCACGGGGTCGAGGTCGATTTAAGGAAGGTGACGAGTCCGCACGAAAGGGTATACTCGTCTATTCACCCTTCGTCTAGGTCGGCCCGGCCGCTTGTCGGCAGCACGTGGACGTGTCCCCGTCACGTGCGGGGCCCTGTTCCTTAGTAGTTGCATAACATAATTTTTTTCGTCCGAACATTCCATGTTTGGTTTATAGGGTGAGAGCGTCCAATTCATCATGTATAATATTTATATTATTAGTTATTATTTTTAAATAGATTTATAAAAAAATTTTATATCTTCATCAAAGTATTATAAATATATTCAAAAATATTATAATTAAAATCGATTAACATAAAATCTAATAAAAATTAATTTTTATAAAAATAATTTTTATATAATTATTCTTATTAGTCCAACCTTAAGTGATTTTAGTATCTCCATCAAAACATTATAGGCTTATTAAAAATATTATAATAAACAAATTTAAAATCCAATAGAAACCAACTCATATAAAAAAAGTAAAATTATAAATATATCTCTTTATTAGCTTAAAAATAAGAACAAACAAATAGGGACTTTCATATAAGTATAGTGTTTTTGAATAAGCTTATAATATTTTAAAAATATTATAAATCTATTCAAAAATACTAAAAACAAGAAATCGAATGGGTCTAAAATCAACAAACTGATTCATTCTATGAGCTAATACACCAAAAATGAAAGCAGTTGTTTTGCCCTATTAGGGCATTCAAATAATTATGAAAATATGAGAGTGCCACTCGAGAAATGTTAAAAAAAGCACCTCGTTGAAAAATCCAAAAAGAGCGCTTTTTAAAGAATTCATCTGAGAATAAAATATTTATAAATTAAATTCGAAATATATTTATATTTAAAATATCAGAATTTTTTATTGATGTGAGTGGCTACTTTTATTATTCAAATTTTAATTTTTACATTTTTTCTTCACATAATATATAATATTGAGATTTGTATCTCCTTTTTTTAAAAAAATTGATTATTTTATTCAAATTAAATATATGAGCATTTGATTTTTTGGTTCATGAATCATGAATTTATTATTGGAATCATTATGATCTTGATTAATCCACTTTCCTTTTCTACATATGAAAAAAAAGAAAATAAATAGAAGCCTAATTAATTTTTTTTATCCGAAAACATAAGAGAGATAGAAGGAATAAAGAATCATCAAGTAACATAGTTTAAAAGGAAAGCATGAGTTACGTAAGGGTTGTTGTTGATAGGATCCCAATAGGATTGGATCTTATTCATTGAGTTATGACATAATGGTCGATCTAGTCAAGTCAATTAAGAGTCCTAGTAGAAGTTGGAGTCAATTAGGAGTCCTAGTAGGGATTAGAGTCTATTTGATTAGGAATCCTAATAGGAGTTAGAGTCTATTTAATTAAGAATCATAGTAGGAGTTTGAGTCTATTTAATTAAGAATCCTATTAGGAATCTAAGTTTAATTGGAAGTTGGTTAAGAGTCTATATTAATAAGGGTGCAACTATTTTATTTTAGACAATCAATGAAAGTTATTTAATTTTAGCTTTTGGTAGAAACACAAGAGGGCCGATCCCCTATAGCGATCGTTTATATTCGATAGAAACCTTTGGGTTCCTATCATATAGTATCAGAGTAACGTTCTTGATGTCTCATTATTTATCCACTTCACCGTGGCCCCTACCACCTTGCTGCTACCACCACCTCCAACCCCAGATTCGAACCGTCGGCCTCCACATCCTACTATTGTCGTTCCTATCTAACCCTAGGCTATCACCACCTCTCCATATCTTGCTGCTACCATCACTTACAACAACTTACTACAGCCATCTAACCCTAGGTTGTTGCTACTGCCTCCTCTATCTCTTATTGTTGCCACCACTACCACATAGCCCAAGCTGGTCCAAATCTCATGCGCTTGACCTGACAACAAACTAATGAATTAAACATCACTTATCTACAATCATAGCGATAGTTGCAAATGATACACTAGATGCAAGGTTTGAAGCTTTCAAGACTCGCATAGAAGATAAATTGTGAGCACTCTTCTGTGAATTTAAAACAAGCCAATCAGAGAGCCCCAATAAATCTATAGGTGGAGAAAGTCCTGATTCCAAGGAAAATCGATTTGAGAAGTGTGATCATGGGAAAGACATTGAATACCCACGCATGAGGGTGGAGTTTCCCAAATGGGAAGATGAAGACGAAACCGATTGGATCTCACATGCTGAAAGATTTTTTCATTTTTACAGGACCCCAAAAGGATCTAAGGTGGATATAGCTTCAATACAACTCGAAGGGAACATAATTCAGTAGTATAATTGGTTCGAGCATATACCCGAAGTACCCCAGGTGACAACAATTCAAAAGTGAGCTACTAATCTATTTTGGGTCATTAAAGTACGAGAACACGGACGAACAACTTGCGAAGATCCGTCAAACCTCCACCATATAAGAATACCAAGTAGGTTTGAACATCTTTTAAATCAAACCTGAGATTGGTCCAAAAAATAATTGTTAGCTACATTCATTGAAAGACTCAAACCGAAGATCTGATGTGAAGTTAAAGCCCACCAATAGTACACCTTGATGACTATTATATCCTTTGCTCATATACAAGAGGAAAGACTTGACATGGACAATCACAAGGCCAAGAGCATGAATAAACCAGCAACAATTAAGCCACCGACTCTACTTGCTGCCAACTGAACCCTTATGCCAAAGAAGCTTACCCGAGAAGAACTCCGAGAGAGGTTGGCCAAAGGACTATGTTGGCACTGTTCTATAAAAGAGAAGAACTTTTGATGATTAAGTCAATTGATGAACGAGAAGCTGAGGACATAGATCCAGAATTTGAGGAGGATGATGCGGGGGAAGAAGTAGAACTAGTCACTAGCACTGTGCATGCCCTAGCCGGCTATGCCAACCCACTGATAATTAAGATCGAAGGATTTCTCAAGTAGCAACCGGTAATAATTGTGTCCAATAAAGGTAGCACTAACCATTTCATGGATCACAAGGTTGTTACCTGGTTAACCTATCAAATTAAAGATTATGATAATTTTGACATAAAGGTAGTAGATGGCTGAAAACTAACTTACAACAGCAAGTGTCCAACGGTGAAGTTGATTATGCAAGGATAAGAAATACTTATGGACTTCTTATTGTCATTAGAAGATTATAAAGTGGTGCCCAACATTGAATAGTTAACAACCATAGGTGATGTTTCTTGGAACTTCTCTATACTCATTATCATTAATGGAAAATAGGTGACCCTAAGAGGCAAACGTGGAGGTAAGGTTTCCACCGTCAGGAGTCAATGAATGAAAAAAGTACTTCACTAGACACACACTAGTTTCTTTATCCAACTACAAGGACTACAACCTGAATAACATATGGTGCAAGATAAAAACCCTACTCTCCTTTCCCTACTTTCTTAATTTGTAGATATATTTGCTGAACCACAAGGGCTCCCATCTTTTCGATTACATGACTATCGAATTCCCATATTATCGGAGAAGGCTCTAATAAACATTCAGCCATACCGATATCCCAACCTCTAGAAGGATGAAATAGAGAGAATTATCAAGGAGATGCTAGAAACAAGGATCATCAAGCCAAGTGTCAATCCATACTCTTCACCGGTCCTTTTAGTATGAAAGAGGATAGATCATGGTAGATGTACACGGATTATCAGGCACTCAGTAGCATTACCATAAAAGATAAATACCTAATTCTTGTGATAGATGAGTTACTAGATGAATTGAAGGGAGCCAAGATCTTCACCAAACTGGACTTGTAGTTAGGTTATCACCAAATTCAGGTGCATGAGAATGATATACCAAAAATAGCCTTCCAGACACACAATGGGTACTACAAATTCTTGGTAATGCCTTTCGGCCTAACTAATGCCCTCCACCTTTCAAAGCTTAATGAATGATATATTTCGGACTCATCTTCACAAGTTTGTTATAGTCTTCTTCAATGATGTTTTGATTTATAGCTCTTCCTCCAAAAGCCATCTATCATATTTGTGAATTGTTCTAAAGACACTACAAGAGCATTGTCTTTGTCAAAAAGTCAAAATGCAGCTTTATACAGGGTGAGGTTGAATAACTCGAACACATAATTTTAAAAGGAATGACAGTTGATCCTTTAAAAATTTAAGTAATGAAAGACTAGTTGTTACCCGAAGACATTCAAGGCTTTACGAGGATTCCTAGGTTTGATCGACTATTACCATAAGTTCATGCAAAACTATGGCAAAATCAATGCTCCCCTCATCGCACTGTTGGGAAACCTCAGCGGGAGCATCGCATGCGCAATAGAAGATAAAAACAAAATCGATTTCTGATGTAAAACAAAATCATTGTGCAAATATTAGTGCACAAAAAAGTCATAAAATAAAAAACTGTATCGTGTGAGAAATTATTTACCTAGGGAGATCGTATATCCCTATTTTTTTAGATCCAGGTGAAAAGGATGAAGGAGGTCAAATGTCCTCCTCTCTAGTGGTATCCATACGATGGATTACTACGACGATACTCCTCTAATTGCAGCCCTAAGTCTCGTAACTCTTGCTTAGAGGAAGGGAGGAGAATAGGAAGGGACAACTAAAGTTGCAGCCTGTCATCTATGTGTCTTCCCTCCTATTTATAAAGAGCCACCCATATAACCCTAATGGATCATGCCTTAGTGGGTATTGGATCTTCATTCAATTACCCACTAACTTTGGATTATTGAATCTCTATTTAATAATCTCCTTAAGCCTCTAATTGGGTCTTATGCAAGGAATCCATCAATGTAGGGTCTCATATAATGAAAATATGAGTTAATTGGATAACTCATATCAAATCCTCTATTCACTGAAGCATCCACCTTATATGTGTGACCCTCTATGTCCAATACCGAGTTATCGTGAGTCCTACCTGTCAGAACTCTTTCTGACTCAGTAAATTATTATCTTATAATAATTTACTCAACTCATCCACTATAGACATACTAGGCCATTGCACCTAGTCCCTAAACGATGCAACGAATTTTATCCATTGGACATATCTATCCTTAGTTACTATGTATCTATAATCTGTCATCCATCTAATATCTCAGAGACCGTATACTATGCATGGTACTATCATGCCACATATAAAATTTATCTAAGGCTCGCTTTAATCAGATTCTCCCTAAGAACTCTTTCTCTCTCAATTCAACCAACCTGATTAGGGATACCTGAGTGAGAGTACATGAGATATCCTCTCATGGTACCAAGAGTGAATGATCATTTATTAACACTGAATAAATAACCTTCATAAGGCTGGCTACTAATCTCGATAATCGACTATACCAAATCTAGAACTTTCCAAACTTGTAAGTCCAACATCAAAGAGATGAGTACTTAAATAAGGTATCTTTGGTGTTTCAAATCTAAGGACCAGATACACAATTGAGACTACGAAATCACCATTTGACGTCATGTATCATTAACCATATAGCATTCCATAAGTAGATCAATCAGTGAACTCATTCTCCAATGAGCACATATACTGTATCTTTAGTGTCTCTACACATGCGACCATGAGACCAACCGCCTCCATCATATGGACAAGTATACAGTACACCGATCTATCTGATTGTCTCAATGTCCCTCTTAAGCAACCTATAATCGGGATTTTTTAGGATTTGTGTTTAAGGACGAATCAATTTTATTATCATAATCTCATTATGATATGATTCCCATTGTACTGAATCAAGTACATCTGATTCTCATAATATATATATATATATATATATATTTATTTAATAGATAATATAATATATGAATATATTAATAAATAATAATGTAAAAAGACAGTGTAATGTGTCACATGTACTATCACTCATGTGATTAGCTTGCAGGGCACTTGTAACTAGTAATCTTACACTTGACCTAAAGTAATTATCTATATGTTTGATCCTCATCATATCCCTGTGATGCTCAAAAATAATTTGAGTCAATGGCTTTATTAGTGGATCTGCAATGTTATCTTAAGATGGAACTCTTTCCATTGCTATATCTTTATGGGTTATTATCTCTCTTATTAAGTGAAACCTCCTCAAAACGTGCTTAGACTTCTGATGCGACATGGGTTCCTTTGCTTGAGCGATCACCCCATTGTTGTCGCAGTATATGAGAATTAGCTCCATGCTGCTCAGTATGACTCCCAAATCCCTGATAAACTTCTCATCTACACCCATTTCTTTGATGTAGTAATGTATTCCACCTTTGTGGTTGAATCAATAGTAGTATCTTGCTTGAAACTCTTATAACTTACTGCTCCTTCATTCAGGGTAAAAATATATATTGAGTTTGACTTACTATCATCAATGTTGGACTGAAAACTCGAGTCCATGTAGCCCTCAACTTAGAGACTAAATTCTCTATATACTAGTAAAAAACTTATTAGTCCTTCTCAAGTACTTAAGGATATACTTTACTGCCTTTCAATATTCCAAACCTGGATCCACTTGATACCTGCTCGTGATACTCAAAGCATATGCTATCTTAGGCTTGGTACATAGCATAGCATAGATAAAAGACCCTATCATTAAGGTATAGAGTATCTTATCTATGTTTGCCCTTTCTTCAAGAATCTTTAGGAACATACTCCTAGCAAGTGATATTTCATGTCTTATCGGTATAAGGCCTTTCTTGAAATTTTCTATGCCAAACCTTTTAATAATAGAGTCTATGTACCTAGACTGAGACAAGCCAAGCATCCTCTTGGATTTATCTTTATAGATTCAGATCTCTAACATATAGGATGCTTCTCCTAAATCTTTCATAGAGAAGTTTTTGGATAGCCAAGCTTTTATTATGGAAAGCATTCATACATCATTCCCAATTATTAGGATGTTATCTACATACAACACCAAGAAGGTGATAGCACTCCCACTTACCTTTCTATATACACAAGACTCATCTTCGTTCTTAACGAAGTCATAAGATCTGATTGCCTCATCAAATCATATGTTCCAACTTTGGGAGACTTGCTTCAGTCCATAGATGGACCTGAGCAACCTACATACTTTATCTGGACTGTCTTTGGATACAAATCTTTTTGGTTGTATCATATACACCTCCTTCTTGAGGTTGTCATTACAGTTTTCACATCCATCTACCAGATCTCATAGTTATAGTGTACTACAATAGTTAAAGAATTATGATGGATTTAAGCATGGCTACGAGTGAAAAAGTTTTCGTGATAGTCAACTCATTGCCTTTAATGATATCCTTTAGCCACTAGCCTTGCCTTATAGGTGTCCATCTTTTAATATACTCTGATTTTCTTCTTGAAGATCCATTTGTAATCGATGAGTACAATACCCTCAAGTGCATCCATAAGGTTCCAAACTTTGTTGGAGTATATAGAATTCATCTCAAAATTCATGACTTTTTATCATTTCCCAGAGTCTATACTTATAATAGAATCCTCGTAGGTTTGAGGATCAATATCCTGAGAGTCCTCTCCACTAATATGTCTCATATATCTTTCAGGATAGTGAGATACTCTACTAGACCTAGCGAAGTTAGAACTTGTGTATTAGGTACCTAAATAGACTCAAGCTTTGGAATGGTGCTTGAGCTAGGTTCTCCAACCTCACTTAATTCTATCTTGCTCCCACTATTTCCATCAAGAATGTGTTCCTTCTCAAGGAACACAACTCTCTTGGCAATAAAGATCTTTTGGTCCTACGAATATGCACCATTCTATCCTTGATTCCAAGTTATCAAGGTTATGTCTTATAACATAAGCAGGACAGCCCCAAATCTTAATAATATTAAGATTAGGCTTCTTTCATTTCCATATCTCGTATGACGTAGACACTATTGACTTTGATAGAACTCTATTCAGAAGGTAAGCTGCGGTCTCTAGGGCGTACCCCTAGAATGAGATGGGTAGGTCAGTGAAACTCATCATAGACCACACCATGTCTAACAGCGTGCGATTCCTGCTATCTGATACACTATCGAGCTGAGGTGTATAAGGAGATGTCCACTGGGATAGAATCTTATCGTCCTTGAGAAAATAGGTGAACTCCGTACTCGAGTACTCTCCTCGTCGATCTAATCGAAGAGCCTTAATAATCTTTTCAATTTGGTTCTCTACCTTATTCTTAAATTCCCTTAATTTCTCTGCTAGACCTACATAAAAATGGAACTTGTGTTATGTACCTAAATAGACTTGGAGTCTAGAATGGTGCTTGAGCTAGGTTCTCCAATCTCGATCAACTCTATTCACTCTCATTGTTTCCACCAAGAATGTGTTCCTTCTCAAGAAACATAGTCTATTGACAACAAAGACCTTCTAGTCTTTGGGATAATCAAAATAGTACCCATAAGTTTCCTTGGTACATCCCACAAACTTGCACCATTCTGTCCTTGATTCTAGCTTGTCAGGATTGTGTCTTTTAACATAGGTAGGACAGCCCTAAATCTTAACCATCTTAAGATCATGCTTTTTTTCTTTCCATATCATATAGTGTAAACATTACCAATTTTGATGGAATTCTGTTCAGAAGGTAAGATACGATCTCTAGGGCATATCCCTAAATGAGATGGGTAGGTCAACAAAACTCTTCATGGACCACATCATGTCCAACAGCGTGCGATTCCTCCTTTCTGATACACTATTGAGCTGAGGTGTATAAGGATGTGTCCACTGGGATAAAATCCCATGGTCCTTGACGAAATAGGTGAACTCTGTACTCAAGTACTCTCATTCTCAATCTGATCAAAGAATCATAATACTCTTTCTAATATGGTTCTTTACTTTATTCTTATATTCCCTGAATTTCTTAAAGGCTTTGGACGTGTACTTCATCAAGTACACATGTCCATATCTAGAGAAATAATCAATAACTATAATGAAGTATGAGTAACTACTTATATCCTAAGTTAACATAGGACCACACACATCATTATGTATGAGTTCCAGTAGTTCAATGGCTATCTCTCCAGTTCCACTAAAAGGAGAGTTGGTTATCTTACCACGAAGGTAAGTTACATATGACTCATAGTCGAATGAATCCAAGTATCCATTTTTTAAAACTTTTGAATCCTTCCCTCATGGATATAACCTAGCCTATAATACCATGAGTATGTATTGTTCACCACATCTTGTTTCCTCTTAGATGTATTTATATTCATGATATGTGGAGAAGTATCTAACACATATAAGTCATTTATCAATGTCCCTTTAGTGATGATCTTATCATCCAGAATTCTTGAATAACTATTATTCTCAAAAACTAATTTATATCCACTAATTGTTAAATAAGAAATAAAAATAATATTTTTGATAATAAAAAGAACAAAATAACATGCATCCAATGCAATAATAGCTCCATCAAGCAGATGTAGGGTGACCTCCATAGTGGCAACTACAACAACTCTTATTCCATTATCCATCTTGAGGTCCATCTTGCCTCTAGCCAATCTCTTGGGTCTTGCTAGAATCTGTAATATATTGTAGATATGATAAGTACTCCAAGTATCCAATACCCATGTGTTATCATGAAAATCTGACAAGTGGAGACTGATCATAAATATACCTAAATTTTTTCTAAGCTTTTGTTTCACCTTGTCTGCAAGGTAATCCTTATAGTTCCTCTTTCACAAGCTTCTGTTTCATCTTTGTCACAGTAGAAGCAATGTTATTTATCCTTTACCAAGTTTTTCTTAGCAACCTTTACCTTACTTGGTCTTTCTTTACCCTTGCCCTTCTTAAGGGTTTTACTAGCCTTCATTTTCTTTTTGGTCTCACTAATATAAAGAACTGGCTTCTCCTTTTTGATGGCACTCTTAGCTTCCCTCAACATATTAAGGAGCTTAGGGGGAGTTACCTCAAACATGCTCATATTAAAATTCATGATGAAGTGAGAAAAGAAATTCGGTAGGAATTGAAGTATAAGATCAATACACAGGTTATCCTCTAGGACTTTCATAGACCTATGAGTTTCTCGATCTACTCTATCGTCTTCAAGATGGTTATGAACCTATGCTCCTTCTATCATCCAGGCTCGGAAGAGACTATTAGATATCTCATATCTTTGATTCTTCCCTATTCTTCAAACAGTTGGCGGAGATAAAGAATGATAGAATTGACATCAATACTCTCATGTTGCCTTTGTAACTCAGGAGTCATGAAGACCAACATGTAGCTTTTTGCCAACGTGAAATCATCTATATACTTTACATAGCGAGCATTCTCATCCTCGCTTGCCCCTTCCTCTAGCGTGGGCACAATCGTATCAAAGAGATACATGATTTTCTCTGCTATGAGAATAACTATCAAATTACGGAGCCAATCTGTGTAGTTTAGACCAATAAGGCGGTTAGCATCAAGTATGTCATGTAGGGGGTTAGCAAGTGACATATTTTTTAACAAACAAGATATAGCATAAATAAATAACATGTAGATTTTGTAAAAAAATAATTAAGATATGAACTTATATCTTAATTTATTCCCACTAATTTTTTTAGCGAATCATGTGACACCCTCGACACGTAAAGTGGAAGTATTTGGTAGACTTCTAGTGGGATTAGGATCCAATTAGCATCTTAGTGCAAACTCGAGGGACTTGACCAATTACACTAAGCCCAAAATATAGGCAACTCTTGCCAATCACAACTCTTTATGATTCACATCATGTTCGGCCTCTGAACCATCATGATTTCAAGGGACTCGACCAACCATGATGTTTAGTTAAGCCATCACTATCATTATAAGATGAGTCTAATTTGATGATATGTCCTTGAGGGACTCGACTAAGTATACCATATATCCTCAGGTCACCGGTGACATCTCTATGTCATAGGCAAGATCTCGATCACTTAGATAGGTGAGTCTTGAGGGACTCGACTAACTCAACTATGTCGTGATTCCGATGGAAGGCCATGTGGGTCAATTTTATTGCCTCATGCTCACCAACTTAATATTATCATAGAAGGGGATATTGTTTTGTATCGTCTCCTAATATGTCGTCACTCATATACATATTTAATATATATATATGAAAGCCACACTAAATGATCATGAGCCGTCACTTAACATGATTAAGGTCGAGCCAATGAGCCTAATCACTCATAATAGGATTTAAGTGTGCATTGGTGTATCCCCATACCCTGTGATTGTTTATCTTGTCATTATCGGTTCTATCGGATCTTCACCGCATCATCATGCGTCGTGATCTCTCGCCACGACATTGTGGATCCCGTTATCAACTCCACGCTCCTACCACACCTCTCTATGTAATTACAAAATAATCATAAGCATGTAGACCCGACAATGAAAGAGAAAAGCGGAGACTCACAGGCCCCAATAATAATAATAATCACATGCACACACATCATATCATATAGCTTATGATCATCTATCTATATCATACATCACATGTACACATCACCATGTGAGATTACTAGATAATAAATAAATAATTAAACTAATTAATTAATTTTTTTAAAAAAAATCAAGATATGTTAGAAATTTTTAAATTTATCAAAGGCATTTTTAAAATTTTAGATAAAAGGACAAATCTAGAAATTTCTTAAATTCCAAGGGGTAGAATCATCCTTTTGCCAAAAAGAAGGCCAAGCCTTTTCTACCCACCTCTGGCGGGTCACCGTCACTGCTCCACAGGCGACAACTCTTGCCCATGGGTGGCCTATCACGAATGGTTGTCGCTCAACTATAACTCTTCACTTAGCAAACCGTTCATCGCTTTTGTTTACTTATACAGATGTTTGGCAGTATGTTTTACCTTATTTTTATATGATTTTACCTTAGAAATATGACCAAAAATAGTCTATAAGGCTATAGAATAATCACTCGCTACACGGAGCCAAAACAGGCTAAAAGTTCTCAGTTTTGGGTCATTTTCGCGTATTGCGATGACTTGACCAAGTGGTGCAAAATGTCAGTCATCTCAGCCCTCCGGAACCCCTTGGGTGGCACAGAGCTGGCTGGGGCTTTCAGGATAGTATCGGGCATGAGCATTCATCGACTGTTGAACTCGTCTTACGTCTGATATCTTGAGAACTATCGTTTGTGGACTTGCGACTATTCTTACAGCCCTCTAAAGTCTTGTTCACTTTCTTTTTCTATTTCACTCAAGGTGTTTGACGAATTACTTGCAAGAGATGCCCTTTTTGCGAGATGTCGAGACTTGTCTGTCGCTCATGTTCAAAACTAATCAACTTCTCTTTTTGTAGGTCCTTTAGGACCGATACGAGATTGCAAGTGGGTTGACCCTTTATGGATACACTTTGGTGTTTTCATGATTTAAGGCAATTTTAGCTAAGTCTGGAACTTTAGGCAAAAGTTGTTTTATGACTTAGGAAAATTCAGCTAAGTCTATGACATTGTGATATCAGAGCAGGCAAGCAATTCGAACAAGCAAGCGAAGAGGATTCATAATCTTGCCATGGTGAAGCACCATGGTAAATCGAGCAAGATGGGGCAAGCCGAACCTTTGCCCCAAGTAACCGTAGGTGGGTTGTAAGTGCAAACTCGCTCGAAAACTGTTGGAGTTGCTTATGAGGAGCACGACAGCAAACAAGATGAGCGTGAAGTTGGGTACTCTCAACGAGTAGAGGAGGCATAATCTGGTGTGCCTACTGAAAAAAGGAGCCACAAAAAGAGACTTATAATGGTGGAAACCCACATCGATGTTCTTGAAGCCAGCTTGGAGGAACTCTACTAAGGCCAAGGAAGGATCCTTGGGGTAGAAAGCTCGTAAGAAGAAGCTGAATCTCAAATTGACAGAGTCGAGTCCCTAGTCGATCGATTGACGGAGTACACCAAAAACTCCGTACGATATCTACATGAAGTTGTGGCGGAACTCACGGCTAAAGTGACGTTGCTCACTAGAACTCTTAATGCAGGAGGGAACAATACCCGCGCGGCACTGCCACAAAGCTTCAAGGCACCAGAGCCGCATTGCTAAGGGGGCGCTAGAGATGCCAAAGAGCTCGAGAATTTTCTATTCGATATGGAATAATATTTTCGTGCTACGAGACCCAATTCGGAGGAAACCAAAGTTTCTATAGCAATCATGTACTTGAATGAAGATGCAAAACTTTGGTGACGAACTTGTCGGGAAAAGATCCAGCAAGGCTAATACCGAGTGGATACATGGGAAGACTTGAAGTGAGAGTTGAGAACTTAATTTTTGCCCAAGAATATAGAGTTCATCGCAAGAAGGAAACTGAGACAACTTCGTCAAAGTATATCCATTCGAGACTATGTGAAGTAATTTTTGGCACTGATGCTGGATATACAAGATATGTCTGAAAAGGATAAACTATTCAGCTTTCTTGATGGCTTAAAGATATGGGTGCAATAAGAACTACATCGGAGGAATATCACCAACGTGGTTGAGGTAATTATAGTCGCAAAAAGGCTAATTGATTTCGGTTCTTCCGAGGACTTGGGAAAGAAGAAACAATCCTTGGGAAATCACTCAATAAAATACTCCCGAACAAAGGAGTCTGGGGGTGAATAAAAGAAGAAAAGTTTCCACAAGGGACCAAGATCAAAAGACAAAGCCCCGAAATTTGATGGATGCTTCTTGTGTGGAGGACCGCACTTGATGAAGGAGGGCCCACAGAAGCAGGCACTCAATACTTTAGCTGCATCTATCCACTCCTAAAAGTCAGACAAGGATACAACTGTCGCCCTTAGTTCGAGTAGTTCTAAATCCAGCAATGATGAGGAGTTGTAAGGACCCTGAATAGGTGTAATGCTCTTATTGAATGCATTGCAGGGTCAAGTGAGGGAGAACACAAAGGCAAAGCCATCAAAGGCAGTGATCAGTGAGTAGCAAGCTGATGTATGTGGACATCAAGCTAAATGGCCGAACAACCCGTGCAATGATGGACATGGGCACTACCCACAACTTTATTACTGATAAAGAAGCTAAGCAACTTGGTCTAATCTTCGAGAAGAATCTAAGTCGTATGAAAGCTGTAAACTCAGAGGCCAAGCGGATCTCCAGACTAGCAAAGGGGATCCCTATTAAGATCGAAACATGGAGTGGAAGTACAAACATGATGGCGGTGCCCTTGGATGACTTCTAAGTGATTCTTGGAATGGAATTCATGTATACAGCAAAGTTGGTGCCTATGCCATTTTTGAACTCTCTATACCTAATAGGAGGCAATGACCTCTATGTAGTTCTAGTTTCTCGAGGAGGAACTAAGGATCTATAACAAATATCAGTATTATAGTTAACGAAGGGGCTATGAAAAGGTGAATCGACCTTTGTAATAGCCATAAAGCTAGAAACACTTGACAGGGAGGCCATTCAAGAACCTGCTGTGGTGGTGAACATCCTGAAGGAATTTTCAGATATAATGTCGACTGAGTTATCAAAAACTCTACCACTACACAGAGGAGTGGATCATCATATAGAGCTAGAGCCATGAGTTAAGCCTCCAGTGGGACCCCTATACCACATGGTCCCTCTAGACTTTGTAGAACTCAGAAAGCAGTTAGATGAATTACTGAGCAGTGGTCTTATCCATAGTTCAAATGCACCATTTAGAGCTACAATCCTCTTCCAAAAGAAACAAGATGCGAGCTTCCGATTATGTGTTGATTATCGAGCTCTGAACAAAGTGACGGTGAAGAACAACTACCTCATCCCACTCATCGCGAATTTGTTCGATCAATTGGGCAAGGCCAAATACTTCTCCAAACTCGACCTTCGGTCGAGGTATTGGTAGGTGCGTATTGCAAAAGGTGATGAGGCGAAGACTACCTATGTGACCAGGTATGAAGCATTTGAGTTCTTGGTAATGCCTTTCGGTTTAACCAATGCTCGAATCACATTCTGTAACAACTATTCAAGGAATATTTAGATAGGTTTATGGTTGTCTACCTAGGCGATATAGGTGTATATAGCCGAATACTTGAGGAGCATGTTGAGCACCTTCGGACAATCTTCAAAGTTCTCAGGGAGAACACTTTATTTGTAAAGAGGGAGAAGTGTTACTTTGCTCAGACGAAGATTCTATTATTGGGGCATCGAATCGATGATGGTTCTATCCGGATGGATAAATCGAAGGTGTAAGATATGGCAGAATGATAAACAATAAAGAAGGTGCTAGAGTTGAGATCTTTCCTTAGGTTCGTCAACTATTATCAATGCTTCATTGCTGGATATTCAAAGCGTACAGCTCCATTGACGAAGTTGCTCAAGAAGGAGCAGTCTTGGAGATGGTCGGACAAATATGAAGTGACATTCTAAGACCTAAAGGTTACCATATTGGAAGAACCAGGACAAAGATTATGAAACTATAAGAAGTCTTTTGAAGTCCATACAGATGCTTCTGACTTTGTTATTGGGGGAGTACTTATGCAAGAGGGTCATCTAGTGGCCTACGAGAGTCACAAGCTCAACGAGACCGAGCGACGATATCCCATGCATAAGAAGGAGATGAGAACGGTGGTCCACTGTTTATGAGTCTAGCGACATTACATTTTGGGAGCACCATTCATGCTAAGGATAGATAATGTTGCATTGAGTTACTTCCAGACTCAAAATAAACTCTCTTGAAACAAGCACGATGTCAAGACTTCTTGGTCGAGTTCAACATAGTAATGGAGTACAAGCCCAAAAAGGTAAATGTCGTAGCTGATGCTTTGAGCTGAAAAGTTGAATTGGTGAATACTTTACAGTTGGACGGCAAAGGCCAAGCAAGCTAGTTACACTCCAACTTTTTTTTTCCAAGATTAGTGATGGACTATACAGTGATCCTCATGCAGTAACCTTGATGTAACTCATCAAAAAGGCAAGGCATGACAATTTTGGGTCTAGGAGAAACTCATCTATACTAAAGGGAACAGAGTTTATGTTTCGTGAGTAGATAATTTGAGGCATGAACTCTTGAAAGAGTGTCATGATTCCCTTTAGGCTGGACATCCTGGCATCCACCGAATAATGGCTCTCGTGGAGAGGGCCTTCTATTGACCAAAGATAGAGACTGATGTGAAGGATTATGTTCGAATATGTCTTACTTGCCAACAATATAAGGTAGAGTAGCGAAAGCCAGTAGGACTTTTGGAGCCATTGCCTATACATGAAAGACCATGAGAGAGTATCTCTTTAGACTTCATATCAAGTTTGCTGACAGTAGGGGGACTCGGACCGATACTCCTGGTAATCGATCGATTTTCAAAATATGTAACATTCATTGCTGCACCCCTACACTATTCAGTAGAGGAGGTGGCCAAGTTGATGATGAAGCATGTGGTGAAGTATTGGAGAGTCCCACACAACATCATCAACAATTGAGATTCGTGGTTCTTGGGATGATTTTGGACTCAACTCTTCAACTTGCTAGGGTCCAAGTTATACTTCTCCACAAGCCTCTACCCCCAGAAGGATGGCCAGATTGGAAGAGTTAACTTACTCTTGGAGCAGTATCTCCGGCACTACGTGAGTACTAACCAACGAGATTGGGTGAAGCTATTAGACAAAGCCCAATTCTCCTATAATTTACAACGGAGCTCTGCATCCAACAAGAGCCCTTTCGAGATTATCACAGGACAACATTCGTTGACTCCTCACACATTAGCTATTAGTTATATGGGGAGTAGTCCGTTAGTATATCACTTTACAAAGGAATGATATCGAAATGCAGATATTGCTCAAGCCTACTGGTTACAGGTGCCCTGCAAGATAATCACGTGAGTGATGGCACATGTGACATGCTGTGTGATCTTTTTGCTTATGATTAATATTGACATATTCTCACATTATCTGTTACATATATATTGTGATGTCCTTGGTTCTGTGCAATGGGAGTCAGATCGTGATGAGATCACGATAATGAGATTGATTCACCTTTAAACACAGATTCTAAATAATCCCGGTCATAGGTTGCTTAAGGGGGATATTGACATAACCAGACAGATCGGTGTACTATATACTCATTCATATAATGGAGACGACTAGTCTCATAGCCACTTATATGGAGACACTAAGGATATAGTACAGGTGCTCATTGGAGAATGAGTTCACTGATTGATCCGCTTATGGAATGTTATATAGTTAATGATACCTAATGTTAGACAGCGATTCCATAGTCACAGTTGTGTATCTGGTCCTTAGACTTAAGACACAAAGAATGCCTTATATGAGTACTCCTTTCTTTGACGCCTGACTTACAAGTTTGAAAAGCTCTAGATCTGGTATAGTTGGTTATCGAGATTGGTAGCCAACCTTACAAAGGCAATTGAGTGTTAATAGAGGATCATCCACTCTCGGTATCATGAGAGGAATATCCCATATGTGCTTGCTCGGACAAATCCCTGGCCAGGGTCATTCAGATTAAGAGAGAAGGAGTTCTCCGGTAGAATCCGATTAGAGCAAGACAAACTGATTCTGTATGTGACCTAATAGTACCATGTCCAATATACAGTCTCTGGGATATTAGTTGGATGAGGGATTATAGATACACGATAATTATGGACAGACAGGTCGATGGATTTGATCCCCCCTATACCGTCTGGGGACTATGGCATAGTAGCCTAGTACGTTCATAGTAGATGAGTCAAGTGAATTATTATGAGGTAATAATTTACTATATTAGAAGGAGTTCTGATGGGAGTGACTCACGGCCAGCTCGGTATCGGACCTAGAGGGTCACACATATATGGTGGATGCTTCAGTGAATAGAGAATTAGATGAAGATCCAATTAGCCCCTATTCTCATTACATGAGACCCTATGCTAATGGGCTCCTTATTTAAGGCCCAATTAGAGGCCTAAGAAGATTATTAGATAGAGATCCAATAATGCAAGGTTAGTGGGTTATTAGATGGAGATCCAATACCCACTAAGGCAAGAGCCCTAGGGTTTTTTGGTGGCTCTATATATATAGGAGGGGAGACTCATAGTTGATAGGCTATAACTTTAGCCACCACCTCCTATTCTCCTCCCTCCCTCTGTACAAGAGTTGCGAGATCAGGTTGAAGGAGTTTCGCTGTAGAGATCCATCGTGTGGATACCACTAGAGAGGATGATGCTTGACCTCCTTTCGCTGTAGAGATATATGATCTCCCTAGGTAAAATCAATCTCTCACATATCATGGTTTTCGATTTTTGTGATTTTTTCACTACCCCAATCTTTTGCACGACAATTTAATCTATGTGGGAAATCAATTTTTATTTTGATTTTCGCTGCACATGTGATACACCCACTAAGGTTTCCCAACAGTGGTCTCAGAGCTAAGATTTTTGTGTGAAAGATTAGTTTTAAACTGCGTGTGATGAGATTGAATCACGTAGAATCGTTCTACGCGTTCTTGCTGCATTTTCACAACGAATGCAGCAAGGATGGGCGATCGTGGGTGGCCGGCCCTGCATGGGGTACTCACACAGGGTGATAGTCGCACCTAGGGTAGCAGCCTGTAGGGGCGGTGCCTGGGGCGGCGCTACTCGGGGCGAGTCACCGCGGCACGACGCTATGGCTAGCCCAAAGGCGGCCGCTGGCGATGTCGCGCAAAGGGCTATCACGCCGCCCGCCGCCAAGAGGCGCCGCCAACCATAGGGGTGGCTGCTAGCGGGCAAAGGCAGTCATTGCTTGTGTAGGGGCAACGACGGCGACACATAGGGGAAAAGAGAGGTTAGGGCATCCTTTGGAGAAAAGGATGATCTTGCCCCTATGAATTTGAGAAATTCTGAAGATTATCCTCCTGTACATAATTTCCATAATACCCTCAATAATTCTAAAAATTTCGAGGACTGTCCTCTCATCGAGAATTATAAAAATACCTTTGATAATTCTACAAATTCTGAGCATGTCTTGATTTCTAGAAAAATAATTAATTAAATAATTTAATTAATTATTATATATATATAAGAATCCTACATATGATGTGATATACATATGATGTGATATACATATGATGTATGATGTGGATGGATGATTATGAGCCATGTGTTGTGATGTGTGTAATTATTATTATTATTATTATTGGTGGGGCCTGTGAGCCTTTGTTTTTCTCAATTATTGTCGGGCCTGCGTGCCTGTGATTATTTGTACTTACATAGAGAGGCACAGCGGGAGCGTGGAGGTGACAACGAGACCCACAATGTTGTGATGGGAGATTATGATGCAACGATATGATGGAACCGATGATGACGAGATCAACAATCACAGGGCATGGAGATGCACCAATGCACACATAGATCCTATTGTGAGTGATTAGACCCATTGGCTCAAACTTAATCATATTAGGTGACGGCTCATGATCATCCGGTGTGGTTTACATATGTGATGTGTTATACACCTACTAGATATATGTATATATATATTTACATGTGATGTAAATATATATTAAATATGTATATGTGTGACACAATATATTAGGAGATCGATACAAAACAAAAACCCCTCATACGATAACATTAAGTCGGTAAGCGTGAGACAATAAGATTGGCCCATGTGGCTTTCTATCATCATAGGAAGAAATTGAATCACGACATAGGTTGAGTTGGTCGAGTCCCTCGAGGCTCACCTATCTACGTGATCGAGTTCTTGCCTACGATGTAGAGATGTCACTGTTGACCTGAGGACATAGTATGCTTGGTCAAGTCCCTTGAGGGCGGCATATCATCAAATTAGACTCATCTTATAATAATGGTGATGACTTAACTGAATATCATGGTTGGTCGAGTCCCTCGAGACCATGATGATTCGGAGGCCAAACATGACGGGAATCACAAGAAGTTGTGATTGACAAGAGTTGCCTACCTTTTGGGCTTAGTGTAATTGGCCGAGTCCCTCGAGGTTGTACTAAAACGCCAATTGGATCCCGATCCCCACTAGGAGTCTACCGGAGACTTCCGTTTTACGTATCGAGAGTGTCGCGTGATTCGCTAAGAAAATAGTAGGAGTACATTAAGATAGAAGTCCATATCTTAATTAGTATTTTCTACAAAATCTGCATATTATTTATTTTTTGTCATATCTTATTTTATCAGAAATATGTTGCTCACAAACCCTCTACGTGGCATACTTGATGCTAACCGCCTCACTAGTCCAAACTATATCGATTGGCTCTATAATTTGAGAATTGTTCTCATGATGAAAAAAATCGCATATGTCCTTGATACAATTGTGCCCACGCCGTAAAAAAGGGTAAGCAAGGATGAGATTGCTCGCTATGTGAAATACATAAATGATTCTACATTGGCAAAATGTTACATGTTGGCCTCCATGACTCCTGAGTTACAAAGGTAACATGAGAGCATGGATGCAGATTCTATCCTTCTTCATCTCTGCCAACTGTTTGAGAAATAGGGAAGAACTCAAAGATATGAGATATCTAAGAGACTCTTCCAAGCCAAGATGACAAAAGGGACATCTGTTGAGAACCATGTCTTAAAGATAATAGAGTGGATCGAGAAACTCACAGGTCTACGAATAGTTCTAAAGGATAACCAGTGCATTGATCTTATACTTCAGTCCCTACCAGATTCATTTTCTCACTTCATCATGAATTTTAACATAAGCAAGTTTGAGGTGACTCTCCTTGAGCTCCTCAATATGTTGAGGGAAGTTGAGAGTGCCATCAAGAAGGAGAAGTCAGTTCTCTATATTGGTGTGACCAAAAAGAAAATGAAAGCCAGCAAGACCCTTAAGAAGGGCAAGGGCAAAGAAAGATCGGGTAAGACAAAGGTTGCTTAGAAAGACCTGGTAAAGGGCAAAGGACAAAGGACAGTGCTTCCACTACGGCCAAGACGAGCATTGGAAGAGAAACTGTAAGGACTACCTTGCAGAGAAGGCGAAACAAAAGCTTCTCCAGGTATATTCATGATCAGTCTCCACCTGTCAGATTTTTTTGATAACACATGAGTATTAGATACCAGAAGTGTTTATCATATCTATAATTCATTGCAAGTTCTGGCAAGACCTAGGAGATTGGCTAGAGGCGAGATGGACCTTAAGATGGGCAATGAAGCAAGAGTTGTTGCAGTTGCTGTTAGAGAGATCACTCTACATCTGCCTGGTGGAGCTATTATTACATTAGATGCATGCTATTTTGTTCCCTCTATTATCAAAAATATTATTTTTATCTCTTATTTGACAATTAGTGGATATAAATTAGTTTTAAAGAATAATAATTATTCAATAATTATGGATCATGAGATCATCACTAGCAGGACACTTATAAATGACTTATATATGTTAAACACTTCTCTATATATCATGAATAATATGTCTAAGAGGTAAAGAGATAAGGTGAATAATGCATACCTATGACATTGTAGGCTAGGCCATATACATGAGGGAAGGATTCAAAAGTTGTTGAAAGATGGATACTTAGATCCATTTGACTATGAGTCATATATAACTTGCGAACCTTGCCTTCGTAGGAAGATGATCAACTTTCCTTTTAGTGAAACTAGAGAGAGAGTCATCAAGTTATTGGAACTCATACATAGGTTATAGGCGGTCCCATGTCGACTTAGGTTATAGGTGGTTACTCATACTTCATTACATTCACTGATGATTTCTCTAGGTATAGATATGTGTACTTAATGAAGTACAAATCTGAGACCTTCGAGAAATTTAGGGAATATAAGAATGAGGTAGAGAACCAAATTAGAAAGATTATTAAGATTCTTCGATCAGATCGAGGAGAAGAGTACTTAAGTATAGAGTTCACTCATTTCCTCAAGGACAATGAGATTTTATCCCAATGGACACCTCTTTATATACCTCAGCTCAATAATATATCAGAAAGGAGGAATCACACGCTGTTAGACATGGTGTAGTCCATAATAACTTTCACTAACAATCAATCTCATTCTGGGGGTACGCCCTAGAGACTGCAGCTTACCTTCTGAACAGAGTTCCATCAAAGTTGATAGTGTCTACACCATATGAGATATGAAAAGGAAAGAAGCCCGATCTTAAGATTGTTAAGATTTTGGGCTATCCTGCCCACGTTAGAAGATACAACCCCGATAAGTTGGAATCAAGGACAGAATGATGCATATTTATCAGATACCTAAAGGAAACTTATGGGTATTATTTCTATCATCTTGAAGACCGAAAGGTCTTTGTTGCCAAGAGAGTTGTGTTCCTTGAGAAGGTATACATTTTTGGTAGAAACAGTGGGAGTGATATAGAATTGAGTGAAGTTGAAGAACCTAACTCAAGCACCATTCCAAAGCCCGAGTCTATTCAGGTACTTAACATACAAATTTCAACTTTACGAAGGTCTCGTAGAGTATCTCACCCTCCTGAAAGATATGTGGGACATATCAATAGAGATGACTCTTAGGATATTGATCCTCAGACCTATGACAAGGCTATTATGAGTATAGATTCTGGGAAGTGACAGGAAGCCATAAATTCTGAGATGGATTCCATATACTCTAATAAGGTTTGGAACCTTGTGGATGCACCTGAGGGTATTATACACATCGACTGCAAATGGATCTTTAAGAAGAAGATTAGAGTGGATGAAAAGGTAGAGACCTATAAAGCAAGGCTGGGAGCTAAAGGATATCATCAAAGACAAGGAGTTGACTATGACAAAACCTTTTCACCTGTAGCAAGCTTAAGTCTATTAGAATTATTTTGCCATTGTAGCATACTATGACTATAAGATCTGGTAGATGGATATCAAAGCGACATTCCTTAATGGCAACCTCGAGGAGGAGGTGTATATGATACAACCAAAGGGATTCATATCTAAAGAGAGTCCAGATAAAATATGCAGGTTGCTTAGATCCATTTATGGATTGAAGCAAACTTCCTGAAGTTGGAACATAAGATTTGATGAGGTGATCAGATTTTATGACTTCGTTAAGAACGAAGATGAGCCTTGTGTATACAGGAAGGTAAGTGGGAGTGCTATTACCTTCTTGGTGCTATATATGGATGACATTCTAATCATTGGGAATGATGTAGGAATGCTCTCTATAGTAAAGGCTTGGCTATCCAGAAATTTTTCCATGAAAGACTTAGGGGAAGTATCCTATATTTTGGAGATCCGAATCTATAAAAATAGATCCAAAAGGATGCTTGATTTATCCTAGTCTAGGTACATAGACTCCATTGTCAAAAAGGTTTGGCATAGAGAATTCCAAGAGAGGTCTCATACCAATGAGACATAAAATATCACTTTCTAGGAGTATGTCCTCAAAGACCCCTGAAGAAAGGGCAGACATGAATAAGATACCTTATGCCTCAGTAATAGGGTCTATCATTTATGTGATGCTATGTACCAAGCCTGATATAGCATATGCTATGAGTGTCACAAACAAATATCAGACAGATCCAGGTTTAGAATACTAGAAGGCAGTAAAGTGTATCCTTAAGTCCTTGAGAAGCACTAAGGATCTTTTACTAATATATAGAAAAGGTAACCTCCAGGTTGAGGGCTACATGGACTCGAGTTTTCAGTCCGACATTGATGATAGCAAGTTGAATTCAGGGTTTATTTTTACCCTAAATGGAGGAGCAATAAGCTGGAAGAGTTCTATATAAGATACTACTGCCGACTCGACCATAGAGGTGGAATACATTGCTGTAGCAGAAGCAGCAATGGAAGGGTTTGGATGAAGAAGTTCATCAAGGATTTGGGAGTCATACCAAGTAGCATGGAGCTGACTCTCATATATTGTGACAGTGATAGGGCGATAACTCTAACAAAGGAACTCAGGTCTCAACAGAATTGTTCTGAGGAGGTTCTATCTAATTAGAGTGATAATGACCCGAAAAGATATAGCAATAGAAAGAGTTCCATTTGAAGATAACATTGTAAAAAATCCACTGACGAAACCGCTGGCTCAAATTGTATTTGAGCGACAGAGGGGTCTGATGGGGATCAGACACATAAGTGATTGGCTTTTGGTCAGGGAGATTGCTGGTTATAGGTGCTTTGCAAGCCAATCACGTAAGTGATGGTACGTTTGACACACTGTGTGATCTTTTTGCTTATGATTAATATTGGCATATTCTCACATTATCTGTTACATATATATTATGATGTCCTTGGTTTTGTGCAATGGGAGTCAGATCGTGATGAGATCACGATAATGATATCAATTCACCTTTAAACACAGATTCTAAATAATCTCAGTCATAGGTTACTCAAGAGGGACATTGAGATAACTGGACAAATCGGTGTACTATATACCCATCCATATGATAGAGGCGGTTGGTCTCATAGCCACTTGTATGGAGACACTAAGAATATAGTACAGGTGCTCATTGGAGAATGAGTTCACTAATTGATCCACTTGTAGAATGCTATATGGTTAGTGATACCTAATGTCAGATAGTGATTCCATAGTCCTAATTGTGTATCTGGTCCTTAGACTTGAGACACCAAGGATGCCTTATATTAGTACTCTTTTCTTTGATACCAGACTTACAAGTTTAAAAAGCTCCAGATCTGGTACAATTAGTTATCAGGATTGGTAGCCAACCTTACGAAGGCAATTGAGTGTTAATAGAGGATCATCCACTCTCGGTATCACAAGAGGAATATCTCATATATGCTTTCTCAGATAAATCCCTAGCCAGGGTCATTCAGATTGAGAGAGAATGAGTTCTCCGGTAGAATCCAGTTAGAGCAAGACAAACTGATTCTGTATATGACCTGACAGTACCATGTTCAATATATAGTGTTTGGGATATTAGTTAGATGAGAGATTATATAATAGTAACTGTGGATAGACAAGTCTGATGGATGTGATCCCCCTTGTACTATCTGGGGACTATGGCATAATGGTCTAGTACGTCCACAGTCGATGAGTCGAGTGAATTATTATGGGGATAATAATTCACTATATCAGAAGGAGTTCTGATGAAAGTGACTCACGACCAGCTCAGTATTGGGCTTAGAGGGTCACACACATATGATAGATACTTCAGTGAATAGAGGATTGGATGAAGATCCAATTAGCCCTTTTCTCATTACATGAGACCCTATGCTGACGGGCTCCTTACTTAAGGCTCAATTAGAAGCCTAAGGAGATTATTGGATAGAGATTCAATAATGCAAGTTTAATAGGTTATTAGATGGAGAACCAATACCCACTAAGGCATGAGCCTTAGGGTTTTTTGGTGGCTCTCTATAAATAGGAGGGGAGACTCATGGTTGATAGGCTACAGTTTTAGCCACCACCTCTGTATAAGAGTTGTGAGATCATATTGAAGGAGATTCGTTGTAGAGATCCATCGTGTGGATACTGCTAGAGAGAATGATGCTTGACCTCCTTCATCTTCTCCATCCAGATCTGAAATACAGGGACATTCGATCTCCCTAGGTAAAATCAATTTCTCACACATCGTGATTTTTCAGTTTTTATAGTTTTTCTTGCAACCCCAATTTTTTGCATGATGATTTGATATATGTGATGCACCCGCTAAGGTTTCCCAACAAAGCCTACTTGGAGAAGGCGACAAAAAAGATGAAGAAGTGGGTAGACTTGGGAAGGCAACTATAAGAGTTTAAAGTTGGTGATTTAGTGTTGGTGAAGCTCCAACCAATATCACTCCAATTCTTTAGGCACAAAGTGCACAAAAGATTGCTGCGCAGGTATAAAGGTCATTTCCCAATTATCAATAGGGTAGGCAACGTCTCCTACAAGTTATAACTGCCGATATAGCTCAAAATTTATAATATCTTCCATGTAAGCAACTTAAAAGCCTACCATTCAGATCTGCAAGATGTTTCATGATTTTCAACTTGACTACCTCCAATCAGAGCCTCATACGAGAAGCAAGTTAAGACTATTCTGGCAGATCACAAGACTAAGCTACCCAGCGGAGCAGAGCAAACTAAGTACTTAGTGAAGTGACAAAAGCTTTCCTAAATAGAAGCCAGTTGGGAGCCAGAGGACATCTTATGACATGAAGAAGCCTGCGTCAAAGCCTACCAATAAGCGTCAATGAGAGTGCCGATAGTTTAAGTGGGGGAGAATGTCACGAATAGTCATCGCTCAATCGTAACTCTCGCTCAGCGAATCATTCGTCACTTTTGTTTACTTATATAGATATTTGACAATATATTTTGCCTTGGTTTTGTGTGATTTTACCTTAGAAATATGAGCAGAAATAGTCTGTAAGGCTATAGAATAGTCGCTCGCTGTGCGGAGCCAAAACAGGTCAAAACAGCCTAGTTTTGGACTATTTTCGCATGTTGTGATGACTTAACCGAACTTCCTGGTTGGTTGAGCAGTCGAGACCATGATGATTCGAAGGCCGAACATGATAGAATTATAAGGAGTTGTGATTGGCAAGAGTTGCCTACCTTTTGGGCTTAGTGTAATTGCTTGAGTTCCTCGAGGTTGCGCTAAGACGCCAATTGGATCCAAATCCCCACTAGGAGTTTGCTGGAGACTTTCGTCTCACGTGTCGAGGGTGTCACGTGATTCGTTAAAAAAATAGTGGGAGTATATTAAGATAGAAGTCCATATCATAATTAGTATTTTCTGTAAAATCTGTATATTATTAATTTATGCTATATCTTGTTTGTCGTTGTAAAACCCCCTATGTGACGTACTTGATGCCAACCACCTCAATGGGCTTCATAATTTAAGAATTGTTCTCACGGAGGAGAAAATCCTATATGTCCTTAACATGATTATGCCCATATTGGAGGAAAGGACAAGCAAGAATGAGATCGCTCGCTTTGTAAAATATATAGATAGTCCTAGAGGATAACCAGTATGTTGATCTTATACTTTAGTCCCTACCAAATTCTTTCCACAGTTCATTATCAACTTTAATATAAACAAGATTGTGGTGACTCTACCTGAGCTCTTTAATATGTTGAGGGAAGCTAAGAGTACCATCAAGAAAGAGAAGTCAATTTTCTATATTGGTGAGACTAATAGGAAAAAGAAGGCTAGTAAGAGCCCTTAAGAAGGGCAAGGGCAAAGGAAGATTGAGTAAGGCAAAGGTTGTCAAGAAAGACCCGATAAAGGATAAAGGATAATGCTTCCACTATGGCCAAGACAGGCATTGGAAGAGGAATTATAAGGACTACCTTGCAGAGAAGGTGAGACAGAAGCTTGGAGAAGCTTCAGATATATTTATGATCAGTCTTCACTTGTTAGATTTTTATGATAACACATGGGTATTGGATACGGGAGTGCTTATCATATCTGTAATTCATTGTAGGCTCTAGCAAGACCTAGGAGATTAGCTAGAGGCGAGATAGACCTCAAGATGGGCAATGAAGCAAGAGTTGCTGCAATTACTGTTCGGGAGGTCATCCTACATCTGCCTGATGGAGTTATTATTACATTGGATGCATGCTATTTTATTTTCTTTATTATCAAAAATATTATTTCCATCTTTTGTTTGACAAGTAGTAGATATAAATTAGTTTTTGAGAATAATAGTTGTCCAATAATTATGGATGATGAGATCATCACTAGAGGGACTCTTATAAATGGCTTATATGTGTTATACACTTCTCTACATATCATGAATATAAATATGTCTTAGAGGAAAAGAGATAAGGTGAATAATGCATACCTATGGCATTGTAGGCTAGGTCATATACATGAGGGAAGGATTCAAAAGATGCTAAAAGATGGATATTTAGATCCATTTGACTATGAGTCATATGCCTTTGTGGGAATCTTGCCTTTGTGGGAAGATGATCAACTCTCCTTTTAGTAGAATTGGAGAGAAAGACACTGAGTTATTGGAACTCATACATAGTGATGTATGTGGTCCTATGTTGACTCAGGCTGTAGATAGTTACTCATACTTCATTACATTCACTAATGATTTCTCTAGGTATAGACACGTATAATTAATGAAGTATAAATCTGGGGCCATTGAGAAATTCAGAAAATATAAGAATAAGGTAGAGAACCAAATTAGAAAGAGTATTAAGACTCTTCGATCAGATCGAGGAGGAGAGTACTTCAGTACAGAGTTCACCTATTTCCTCAGGGATGATGGGATTCTATCCCACTGGACACCTCCTTATACATCTCAGCTTAATAGTGTATTAGAAAGGAGGAATCATATGCTATTAGACATGGTGTGGTCCATGATGAGTTTCGTTGACCTACCCGTCTTATTTTAGGGGTACGTCCTAGAGATTGCAGCTTACCTTCTGAACATAGTTCCATCAAAGTCGGTAGTGTCTACACCATATAAGATATAGAAAGAAAACAAGCCCGATCTTAATATTGTTAAGATATGGGGCTGTCCTACCCACATTAGAAGACATAACCCCAATAAGTTAGAATCAAGGATAGAATGGTGCACATTCATAGGATACCCAAAGGAAACTTGTGGGTATTATTTCTATCACCCCGAGGATCGAAAGATCTTTATTGCCAAGAGAGCCGTGTTCCTTCAGAAGGAACACATTCCTGGTGGAAACAATAGGAGCAAGATAGAATTGAGTGAGGTTGGAGAACCTAGCTCAAGCACCATTCTAGAGCCCGAGTTTGTTTAGGTATCTAATACATATGTTCCAACTTTGCTAGGTCTAGGAGAGTATCTCACCCTCCTGAAAGAGGTTATTATGAGCATAGACTCTGGGAAGTGGTAAGAAGCCATGAATTCTGAGATGGATTCCATGTACTTTAACAAGGTTTGGAATCTTATGGATGTACCTAAGTGTATTATACCCATCAGCTGTAAATGGATCTTCAAGAAGAAGATCGAAGTAGATGGAAAGGTAGAGACCTATAAAGCAAGGCTGGTAGCTAAAGGATATCGTTAAAGACAAGGAGTTGACTATGACAAAGCCTTTTCACCTGTAGGCATTCTTAAATATATTAGAATTATTTTGGCCATTGTAGCATACTATGACTATAAGATCTGACAGATGGATGTCAAAACAGTATTTCTCAATGGCATCCTCGAGGAGAAGGTGTATATGATACAGCTAAAGGGATTCGTATCCAAAGAGAGTCCAAATAAAGTATGCAGGTTGCTTAGATCCATTTATGGACTAAAGCAAGCTTCCCGAAGTTGGAATATAAGATTTGATAAGACGATCAGATCTTATAATTTTGTTATAAACGAAGATAAACCTTGTGTGTACATGAAGATAAGTGGAAGTGCTATCACCTTCTTGGTGCTATATGTGGATGACATCCTAATCATCGGAAATGATGTAGGAATGCTCTCCACAGTAAAGGCTTAGCTATCCAGAAACTTCTCCATAAAAGACTTAGGGGAAACATCCTATATTTTGAGGATCCGGATCTATAGAGATATATCTAATAGGATGTTTAGCTTGTCCCAATCTAGGTACATAGACTCCGTTGTTAAAAAGTTTGGCATGAAAAATTTCAAGAGAGGTCTCATACCAATAAGACATGGAATATCACTTTCTAGGAGTATGTCCACAAAGACTCCTGAAGAAATGACAAACATGGATAAGATACCTTATGCCTCGGTGATATGGTCTATCATGTGTGTGATGCTATATACTAGGCCTGATATAGCACATGCTTTGAGTGTCATGAGCATGTATCAGGCAGATTCAGGTTTAGAATACTAGAAGACAGTAAAGTGTACCCTTAAGTACTTGAGAAGGACTAAGGATCTTTTACTAGTATATAGAGGAGATAGCCTCCAGGTTAAGAGCTACACGAACTCGAGTTTTCAGTCCGATATTGATGATAGCAAGTTAAATTCAGGGTATAATTTTACCCTAAATAGAGGAGCACTAAGCTGGAAGAGTTCCAAGTAAGATACTACTACTGACTCGACCATAGAGGTGGAATACATTGCTACAACAGAAGCAATAAAGGAAGGGGTATGGATGAAGAAGTCCATTAGAGATTTGAGAGTTGTACCATGCAGCGTGGAGCCGATTCTTATATATTGTGACAGCGACAGGGCAATAACTCTAACAAGGGAACCCATGTCTCACCAGAATTGTTCTGAGGAGGTTCCATCTGATTAGAGTGATCATGACCCGAAAAGATATAGTAATGAAAAGAGTTCCATCTGAAGATAACATTGCAGATCTACTGACGAAGCTGTTGGCTCATATTATATTTGAGCGTCATAGGGGTCTGATGGGAATTAGACATATAGGTGATTGTCTTTTGGTCAAGTGGGAGATTGCTAGTTACAGGTGCCTTGCAAGCCAATCACGTTAGTGATGACACGTGTGACACACTACGTGATCTTTTTTCTTATGATTAATATTGGTATATTCTCACATTATATTATTTGTAGCATATATATTGTGATGTCCTTGGTTCTGTGCAATGGAAATCAGATCATGATGAGATCATGATAATGAGATCAATTTACCTTTAAGCACAGGTCCTAAATAATCTCGGTCATAGGTTACTCGAGAGGGACATCGAGATAATCGGACAGACCGATGTACTATATACCCATCCATATGATGGAGGTGACTGTTCTCATAGCCACTTGTGTGGAGACACTAAGGATATAGTACAAGTGCTTATTGGAGAATGACTTCATTAATTAATCTGCTTATGTAATGCTGTATGGTTAATGAAACCTAATGTTAGACAGCGATTCTATAGTCCCAGTTGTGTATCTGATTCTTAGACTTGAGACACCATGGATGCCTTGTATAAGTACTCTTTTCTTTGACGCCAGATTTATAAGTTTGGAAAGTTTCAGATCTGGTACAATTGATTATCAGGATTGATAGTTATTCTTATAAAGGCAATTGAGTGTTAATAGAGGATCATCCATTTTCAGTATCATCAGAGAAGTATCCCATATGTGGTTGCTCAGATAAATCCCTGGCTAAGGTTATTCAGATTGAGAGAGCAAGAGTTCTCTGGGAGAATCAGATTAGAGCGAGACTATGACATATTCCGTATGTGACCTGACAGTACAATATCCAATATACGATCTCTGGGATATTAGTTAGATGAGGGATTATAGATACATGGTAATTGTGGATAAACAGGTCCGATGGATTTGATCCTCTTGTACCATCTGGGGATTATGGCATAGTGGCATAGTACGTCCATAGTCGATGAGCCGAGTGAATTATTATGAGGATAATAATTCACTATATCATCTCGGTATCAGGCCTAGAGGGTCACACACATATAGTAGATGCTTCAACGAATAGAAGATTAGATGAAGATCCAATTAGTCCCTATTCTCAATATATGAGACCCTATGCTAATGAGCTCCTTGATCGAGGCCCAATTAGAGCTTAAGAAGATAATTGGATAGAGATCCAATAATGTAAGGTTAATGAATAATTGGATGAAGATCCAATACCCACTAATGCAGGAGCCCTAGGGTTTTTGGTGGCTCTCTGTAAATAAGAGGGGAGACTCATGGTTGATAAGCTACAACTTTAGCCACCACCTCCTATTCTCCTCCCTCCCTCTACGCAAGAGTTGCGAGATCAGATTGGAGGAGTTTTGCTGTAGAGATCCATCATGTGGATACCGCCAGAGAGGAGAACGCTTGACCTCCTTCATTCTCTCTATCCAGATTTGGAAATACAGGGATATATAATCTCCCTAAGTAAAATTAATCTCTCACATATCGTGGTTTTATCAATTTTTGCATTCTTCTTGTGACCCAAATCTTTTGCATGATGATTTGATCTGCATGGGAAATCAATTTTTGTTTTGATTTTCACTGCGCATGTGATGCACCTGCTGAGGTTTCCCAATAATTTTGTCTTTAATTCTTCATAGGACTCCCAGGTAGCATCCTTAGCGACCAAATAGGTCCACTGCACTAGTACTTCTATGGAAGGGTGTCCGAGGTGCATCATGATCTTGCAGTCCAGTATGGTCACTAGTTAGACCTGGACCTCTCTATTAGTCAAGATACCATGTAGGTGGCTCTCGGCTAATTTATCCTCTCTAAACTTTAATTGAGACAGGATATATGGAAGATCGGATGAATTTTAGAGTTGTTAACAAATTCAATCTGTAAGCCATGGCTCCAATGTGCTCCATAATTTATAGGGTCCGTAGAAGTGGGGAGACAACTTCATAGATTCTCGGGTACTGATGGATGTCTTTTTGTAGGACTGAAGGTGAAGGAAGACCTAATCTTCAACAAGAAACTCCCTTTCGTTCTTGTGTTTGTTAGCCTGTTGCTTCATTCTTGCTTGGGCTGTCGAGAGGTTGTCCTTAAATAGTTGTAGAATCTTGTCCTTGTCAATCAACTCTTAGTCTACCTAATCTACTTTTGATGTACTAACTACATATTTAGTAATTACCAAGAGTGGCCAGCCATATATAGCTTCAAAAGGAGTACATTTTGTTGATGAATGATACGTCATGTTGTACTACCATTTGGCATAGGGAAGCCACTTTGTCCTTTCTTTCATCCTATTATTGGTGAAGCATATGAGGTAATTCTCCAGGCATTTGTTCACCACTTTGTTTGGCCAGCGGTCTAGGGATGGTATGTTATACTCATCTTCAATTTAGTGCCCTGTAACTGAAAAAGTTTTGCCCAAAATTTGCTGATGAAGATCGTGTCATGATTACTTACAATAGAACGAGGCATCCTATGCAGTTTAGCAACATTTCCATAAAAATCTAAGTAATATTGATAGTGAAATAAAGATTTCGGACAACATAGAAGTGGGCGTATTTCATGAGGCAATCAACAACAACAAGGATGGTACCTTTTTCTTGTGATATTGGCAGCCCTTCGATGAAGTCCATGGCGATGTTGGTCCAAGTGGAGTCTAGAATGGGTTGTGGCTGCAATTTTCCCAGGCTTGCTATCATCTCTCATTTGTGCTGGTGGTATGTGTTACATCAAGCCACAAATTCAACAATGGTTTTTGTCATCCCTTTCTAATAGAAGGTTTATCAAATTTTCTTATAGGTTTGAAGGAATCTAGAGTGTCCAGCCACTGGTGATGAGTCCATCTCCTCCAGGATGATGGTTTGGCATAGGGAGTTGGGCACCAACACGATTTGACGCTTGTATCGTAGGTCCTTCGAGTCCCAACTGTTGTACACTATCGAGCCCGATTCCTCCTCTAATTTTTTGATGATCTCCTGGGCCTCCTAGTCACCTTGCCACTCCTCCATGATATATTCCAAGAGGTCATAAATCATAAGGGAGATGGTTGAAATTTCAGCATGCTCGGGTAGGCGATAAAGCATATCTACAACCAAGTTGGGCACCAATACAATTCAGCCCTTGTATCATAGGTCCTTCAAGTCCTAATTATAGTGCAATATCGAGCCCAATTCCTCCTCCAATTCTTTTGATGATCTCTTGGGTCTCCCGATCGCCTTACCACTCCTTCTTGATGTCTTCCAAGAGGTCATAAATCGGAAGGGAGATGGCTAAAATTTTAGCATGCTCGGGTAGGCGGGAAAGCGCGTCTACAACCAAGTTATCCTCCCTTTTCTATAAATAATTTTATAATCAAATCCTAGTAATTTTGTTACCCGTTTTTGCTATTCGAGGGAGGAAATCTTCTGCTCCATTAAGTACTTTAGGCTCTTATGGTTGGTTTTGATATGGAAGCGCCGATTGATCAGGTAGGGTCTCTATTTTGTCACCTCATGCATTATGGCTAGCAGCTTCTTGTCATAGATTGATAGCTTCAGATGAGATGGGGAGAGAGTCATGTTGGTGTACGTTAGTGTTCAGCCATCTTTTATTAGGATAACACTAATTCTGGCTCCCGACGTATTGGATTCAATCACGAACACCTTATCAAAGTCAGTTAGGGCTAGCACCGGCATAGATGTCATTGTAGCCATGAGGGTATCGAAGGCTAGTATTGCTTCATCCAACCATAGGAAGGTATCTTTTTTCAACAATGATGTGAGGAGAGCATTGATCTTGCCATAATCCTTTACGAACTTGTGGTAGTAGCCAATCAGCTCTAGAAATCCTCGTAGCACTTTGATTATTTTCGATAGCAGCTAGCTTTGCATTGCTTCAATCCTCGAGAGGTCTATCGCTACTCCTTTTGAGATGATGTGGTCAAGGTACTACACCTCGCTCTACAAGAAGCTACACTTCAACTGCTTAAAAAAAAAGGTGCTTTCTTGATGAATTGTCAAAACAAGTCACAAGTGTGAGAGGTGACTTTTGAGGGAGGGGCTATAAATCAAGATGTCATCAAAGAAGACCCGAAACTCATATTGCCTATTGTGCATTCAAAAAGTGGTCTTCGGTATGTCTTCTTCATGCACCCGAATCTGATGGTATCCGGACTACAAGTCCAACTTAGTAAAAATTTGTGCTTCCTTCATTTCATCAAGAAATTCATCCACTATATAGATTGGATACTTGTCATTCACGATGATGCTATTGAGGGCTCGGTAATCTATGCATATTCATCATGTTTCATCCTTCTTTCGTACGAGGAGCACCAGTGAAGAATAGGGGCTAACACTTGGTCTTATGATCCCTATTTCCAACATCACTTAGACGATTCTCTCGATCTCGACCTTCTAAAGATGATGGTATCTATATGGCTGAACATTTACTAGTGCTTTTTCTAGCAGGATAGGTATACGGTGGTCATGCAATCGGGTAGGGGCAAATTTTTCAGTTCAGCAAACTCATCTAAAAATTTAGCAAGTAAAGGGGAGAGGTTTAGGTCTTCTTCATTATCGGGTCTTTAGTTTGCAGCCTCTGCAATTGGATTAGAAAGCCGACGTGTGTCTTGTGCAGCACCCTCTTCATTCATTGAGTCGTAATGGTTGAAACTTTGCCCTCGTGTTTACCTCATAAGATCACCTGTTTACCATGGATAAAAAATTTCATAAGAAGTTTGGAAAAGTTCTAGAAAATATCAGCTAGAGTAGATAGTCACTCGATGCCGAGCACCACTTCGTAGCCATCTAGTGACAATAGGAAGAAGTTCGTGGTGATCTCTCGAACTTGCATAATTAGTTTCACTCGTGCACACTTGTGGCTGCAAGATAAGGTTCGGCCATCAGTGACCTTTACATCAAACCTACTGTAATCTTCGATCTAGAGGGTTAATCGGGCAGCAACCTTACTATCCATGAAGTTATTAGTACTTTCAGTGTTGATGAGAATTATGATCGGCTGGTGTTTGAGGAATACTCAAAATATCAATCTTCATTACTTATGGGTTAATATTCTTGTATAGTCGAGGTTTGACGAATCTTCGTGAGTTAGCCATCCATGTTCTTGTACTCCAATAGTTCAAAGTTGATTAGCAACCTACTTTTGAATTGCCTCCACATAGGTATGTCGTGTGTATGCTCAAACCAGTTATACCATCGGATTGTATCTCCCTCGAGGTGTATGGCAGTGATATCGACCATAGATGCTTTAGGAGTCTTGTGGAAGCGGAAACACCTTTCAGTGCATGAGATCCATCTGGTTGGGTCTCCATCTTCCCATCTGGGGAAGTCCACCCCCATGTGCGGATATGCAGAGTCTTACGCTTGATCACCCTTATCAGATTGGTTCTCCTTGCGATATGAACTTTCTCGCATTAAGATCTTTTTGGGCTCTTTGATAAGCCCAATATGAATTATTCGAAGAGCACACATAACTTGTCCTCTATGTAAGCCTCGAAGGCTTCAAGTTTTACGTCAATTTCATTGCCTGAGGCCATCGTGTAGAATTGAAGATATATAATGTTTAATTCCTTTTGTTGATGAGTCAGGTGTTAGGATCGAGTTGGCACTAAGAGAGAGGAGGGGGGGTGGAGGGTTGTGAATTAGTGCTAAGTGACAAAATTGAGTTTGAAAAATTTTTTGTTTGAAGAAAATTGATATTAAAAGTGCTTTAACTTGGAACTAGTTAATAAGCAATTAAATCCAAGAGCAATAGTAATGAAAGGCAACAAAAAAATGCACACCAGATTTTTATAGTACTTCATTTCCCTTGACCTACTTCCACTCCCGATTCATCTTTACTCGAGGCCACCGGCTTCCACTCTTGATCTTTTTCAATGGGCGAAGATCAAACACCTCTCTTACAACTCTATTCTCTTTTTACAGGTTCAAGAGATAACCTTTATAATACTCTCAGCTCTCTCCCTTAAACAAAAACTACACTTAGAGAAAAGAAGGGGAGCTCTCAAGAAATTACAGCAGCGTTTTCATAAGTTTTTGCTCACTTTTCTTTTATCCTCAAGCAAGAATGTGTGGGGTATTTATAGGCCTCAAATGACTTTAAAAGTGGAGCCAAAATTTAAAGTTTTTAGGGATTTATGAGGTGTTAACAGCCTTGTTAGGACTCTAGCTAGGGGAGTCATAATTTAGTTTTATGAAAGAGGATAATAATGTAAAATCTAAGGGGCATTCATATAAATCCTATCTAGTCGACGCCTATTAAGGAAAGTAAGGAGGTCGACTAGGTTAGGATTAACTGAGAAAGATATTTAAAGGGAGAGTAAGATGCATGTTACCTTAATTAACCACCCCTTATCTTAGTTAAAGAGAGGTTGGTTGAGGAGAGGGTTAAGTAATAAAGCAACCGACCACCCCTAGATGGGCCGGTCGGTGGTTGAACTTAGAGTTGTATTAGGAGTTACTTATAAGTTGGTTAAGGGTAGGAGTCATCTTAGGAATTAAGGATTTAAGGCCTATAAATAGCCTTGTAATTATTTACTTTTTTTTATCATAAATAGATTAATCTTTCTTTAGCCAATGACTTGAGTACTAAGGAGGGAGGAACCCCTATAGAGTTCTAAGGAGGCCGATCCCCTATAGAGATCACCCCAAACTTAGAATCCACATGGTTTTGACACTTGATATCAGAGCAGCATTCTTAGCATCTTGCTGCCTTTCCATAGCCATCCATCAGCCCCCCACAGCTGTCCAAAGCAATTCCCACAATTGCTAGAAGGTCATCACCGAACTCCACCGTCATCTCCACTATCACAGATCATACTTTGATCTTCCTGTGAATTACAACAGATTCTGGTTTTCTACCTTACTACTGCTGCAATTTAGTTATCCTTAATCTAAAAATCCAAAAAAATTATTCCCATATTGCTGCATAAACTTTTCATCGTAAAGTTTTCATCTTTACAACGAAAGTTACGCTGCAGAATTCCAGCCACACACCCCTTACTATTTGATTTGCTACTATATTTTTATTGATTAAATTTTTATAAAATTTCTACCATGGATTTATAACTTCCTATCTCAGATCTCCGTTTAGTTTCATCAAAAAATCATTAAGATAACCTGCTTATCTTTTATGTCCAAGCTACTACAGTTTAGACATAAAAATCTGTTGCCATACTTCTTTGTGATATTTGATTTTGCCGAACCTATTGCAGTTATTTCTTTCCATAAAACTTTTGATAGTATTACTTTTCCCTTGCCAATGGATTCCTATTGAGCTTTACTTGATTCCTTATTATGCACTGCTACAAAATTTTTTTGACTATACTACTAAAATCTTTTCGCTGAAAAAATTATGCAGCAACACCTTCTTGTAATCTTTGATTTTGCTAAACCTTTTGCTATCGTTTCCTTATACAAAATTTTTGACAATATAGGTCTTCCTTCCTAATAGATTTATTTTGAGTTTCACTTAAATTTTTATTAAAAATTTCTGAAAAAAATTATGTCTGCACTGCTGGAATTATTTCGACGAAAAATCTGATACTGCACCTTTGGCTTTCTTCTTCTCCTTAACCCACCAAAACCCAACTAACTTGCTGCCACCACCCAAGACATTGTTAGGATATTCCTTTAGCCTTAAGATGTAACCCTCATAACCTATTTTTCTTACCCTAACAGTACCCAAAATAGTAGCCCAAAATAGCGACTATCATAGCCTATCGACGTAGAATTCTGCAGCACTACCTTTTGGTGTTTTTTGTTACGCCCATATCTAATCCTTACTGAAATTGTTGCTATCACCCATGTCATCTTTAGGGCACCCCTATAGACTTAATACACAGCTGTCATAGTCTTTTTCTGATTTCCATAGCCAACCCAAACTGCAGCTCAAACAATGGTCTTCCACAGCCACCAAACCTTCCACTGATCCATATCTTTTGCAGCCACCGAACCTTGACAAATTGGTTGCTGCCACAACAAAAATGCTAAACTTTCCTTCCCAACCTCAAACTAGTACCACAAAAATCCTTTGTAGCCTCCACAACACCCTCAAACTGTAGCACGAATAGTAACCTAAATTGTAAGCTATCAACCCTAAACTGCAACCTTGATCCGTCACCCTTTTGGCCACCAATCCCTACCAAACCGGTTGCTGCGATCAACAACAACCCTAAGACACCCTTCTAACCCTAAACCTCTATCATCAAACCCCCCTTATAGCCTCTGCAATAGCCCCAAACAATAATATCAACAACACCCTCTTTGCCAAAAAATTTTGCTGCACTACCTTCAGTTACTACTTGTGCCATCCACACCCGATTCCTACAATATCCATTGCTGTCATTAATAGCAACCCTAACCCATTCCTTTAATCTTAAACCTCAGTCGTTATACCCCCTATACAACCCCTACAATAGCCCTAAATCATAGCCCCAGTAGCAACCTTTCAGCCCTAAACCGCAGTCATCTACCCTTGATCCACCACATCTTTTGGCCATCAATCTACCCTACCGTTTCATATCACTGACCCAACAATAGGAGAAGGATATTGACATCTCAGATCTAGAGGCACATGTAATGGCATCTTAAGGTTCAATCGATGCCAAGTTGGAGGTGTTTGAATCACGCATGGAGGATAGATTGTGCGCCTTATTCGTCGAATTCGGATTGGGCCGATGTTTGGGCCCAAAAAAATTCCATCAAAGTGCAAGTTCAAAGAGGCCTTTTAAAAAGGAAGTATAAGCCACTAATATGAGGTAGCCATGCATGAGGGTGGACTTCCCTCGATGGGTAGAAGGAAACCCAACGGGATGGATTTTGCGCGTCGAATGGTACTTCCGTCATCACCAAACACCGGAGAATTCCATGGTTGACACTACTGTCATCCACCTTGAAAAAGATGTTATATGATGGTATAATTAGCTTGAATACAACCATGAGGCTCCGACATAGAAATAATTCAAGTACGCACTACTGAATCACTTTGGGCCGACTAAGAACGAGAATATCAATGGACAACTTGCTAAGATCCGACCAACCTCCATAATCCAAGAATACCAGACTAGGTTTGAGGAATTATCTTACCTTGCTCATGATTGGACTAATCGATAATTATTAGGAGCATTCATCGAGGGACTCAAGTTGGAGATTAAAGGAGAGGTTAAGGCGCGACAACCCCGAACCATATCCGCTGTAATTTCTTTCGCTCGAGTACAAGAGGAACAACTCAACCAAGATGCTCAGAGGATGAGAACCACTAAGACCCATGGCATATGAATCTCTTTCTGCTTCCAACCATCCTTTGCTGCCAAAAATATTGACAAGAGAAGAACTACACGACCGATCGATAAAGGGTCTTTGTTGGAATTATAATGAACTTTGGAGTTACGATCAACACTGCAAAAATGGCCACCTCCTACTGATTGAACTTCTTGAAGACATGAAGAAGGAGGTCTAGAAGCATGAGGAAGAGGTTATGGTTGAAGAACAACAACTGGTTGATTTTATGATGTATACTATTGGCAGCCATGTAAACCCGCAAATAATGAAAGTGGGAGGACTTTTGAAGCAACAACCGATCACCATTCTTATTGATACCATGAGCACCAACAACTTTATGAATGACAAGGTTGCTGTCGAATTAATGCTCTAAAATGAAGTATGTAGCAGGTTAGACGTTGAGGTCACCAATAGCCAAATTTTGAAATGCGACAAAAGATGTCCGTGGGTGAAATTATTACGACAGGACCATGAGATACTTGTTAATTTCTTCCACCTTTCTCTTGATGATTATGAGGTCATGCTCAACATTAAATGGTTGGCTATGCTAAGTGATATTTTTTGAAATTTTTCTAAATTTATTATGCAATTTTTTAGCCATGAGAAATAAGAGATCCTACGAAGGAAATGTGGGAGCAAGTAATGACGACCTACATGTAGCTAACGGAGAAAGTTTTGAACAAAGAAAACAACGGCTCCCTAATACAACTTCAGCAGCACTTTATGAGAGAGCTAACAAAATTTAAAGACCCAAATATACTTCAATTATTTGCTGAATTTTTAGATATTTTTATCGAATCGGGTAGCCTACTTTCTAACCACCAATATGACCATCAAATTCTGATTCTCCCGGGCAAGCCAACAGCAAACTCTTGGCTATATCATTATCCTCACCTCCAGAAAGCTGAAATAGTAAGGACTGCAGATGAGATACTTGAAATAGGGGTCATACAACTAAATTGCAGCCCCTACTCATCACCGATGCTAGCTTTACTCGACTTTGATAAAGTACTTATTATTAATGCATCAGGAGCTAAAAATTATGTAAATCACATGCATGGTCGATTCCTAGCCTACATCAGCAAAGCCCTCACTCTAAATCACTTGAGGCTACCAATTAATGATGAGGGAATGCTAACCCTTGCTGAATTTATTGCTTAGTATGATGCAGGACAACAACATGAAGAGTGTTAAAGGATAAAGTTGTTGTAACTAAATGGTTAGACTGTTGAGAAAAATCCTCAACTTTCAATCTTTCAAATCTTCCTTCTTCGTGTATAAATAGTTATGTGTATGAAGGAATAAATCAACAACTTCACTTATGTAAAATAACTTTCTTATTTCTATCATAGTATCAGAGCCGCTTGCCTAGAGCAAGCTCTCTTCTTGCTGTTAAACGATAGCAAATTTCCACCATTTCTGGCCACGTGCAGAAGCTACCATCGACTCCTACCCATCTGCCATCACGGCACATCTGCCTCCTCTATCGACAGGAATTAATGAGATCGACACTGATCTCTTGGTATCATCTATCCCTTTTCTGCAAAACTGCATCTGTGGAAGTTGGAGATATATTCCTCCAGTAAATCTTCGACCACAACAATGGTGATGCTACTTCCCAATCGCCAACCTCTTTTGGTAAAGCCGTAGCCTCTGATTTGGGCTCCGCCCTCCATCGGTCACTACAGTAGCCCTCGCTGGTCACTACCGCAACCCTTGCCGGCCCCAGCCGCAGCCCTTGTCGGTCGCGATTTCTTGTATAAATAGAGTAGTGCTCTTTGTTGCTGTAACTGTTTCAGGCGTTTCGATCTCATCCCTGCTCTGCATCGCGTCCATGTTGCCTTTCCTCACAATGTGCAGAACGTGAGCCATTCTCTTCGGCGGTAGGCTTTGCAACCCCTTGCTTAGCCTCTATAGAACCCAGCACCTCCTCTCCAACTGCGACCCTCGGTGTTCTCTCATAGCCGAGTGTCCCCTTCAACCACAGAAGCAGAGCAGAGCAGCCACTGGTGCCTATCATCGGATCTGATCTCCGGCTCTGCTCCCTCCAACTAGTAGTTTGACCGTTGCCTCTTCTTCCTCCCTTGCTGCTACATGCTTATACGGCTTTTTAAGCAGTAGCTCCTAGCTGCCACCACTGCTACTGCCACACAGCTGCGGCCTTCTCTAACCTTTTACTCCCCTACAGTCATCAGCCATAATCACTGCCTTCTCCCTCTGTCGCTGCCATCAAAACTTCTACTCCCCTGTAGCCGGCTAGTCCTCAGCAATCACAGTGAGTGGATTGCTCTAGATCTCTCCTTCCCTCTTTCACAGTAGCATAGGCTCCTCCCTAGTTCATTGCAGCATTGAACTCACAAGCCTACATGGGGATTGATCAGTGGCTCCTTCTACAGGAAGCCTCCCGTGACAACGACACAGCGGGACCCATCAACACTATTGCTGCAATGAGACACAAGTCGGTAGAACTAATTAAAAAAAAAATGGGAGGGAGAGAACAAGCTTCCCCGATCTTAAACACAACAAAAGCAATTCCTACTCTCTACTGCAGCGATCAATTTCATCAATCCAACTATCCACGCAGTCCGATCCAAAAGTAATCAGTATTTCTTTCTTCTACAATGTCTTCATCAACTACTTCTCCCATTTATGTCAGTGTTATTACAGGAAGCACCAGTTTTCAGAGTATGGGACCGATCTCCATTATGCTATTGTCATCATCCCCTTCAATTATCAAGAGGAAACTATGCATCATAGTGCGCTCAGTTCACTAATCTCCTCTTTGGATATGATTTGTTAGAATATGTTGATGGATTCTTTAGTTGTCCACCAACAATGATGATTGATATCCTAGGAACTACAAGTCAGGCATCGAATCCAGAGCATAAACTGTGGCTACAACATGACCGTCTTATTCTTCAAGTGATTTAAGCCTCAATTGCTGGTTCCGTCATACCACTTATATCTTCATGTGCTGCTGCTATCGAAGCATGGTGCAAACTATAAACTACCTTGGTAAATCGCTCGCTTTCTCATATGCTCGGCCTTCTCTCCAGACTTATGAACATAAAATAAGAGGGAAGTACTATTGTTGATTACCTCCAAAATATCAAGGTAATCATCGATGACTTAGTCTTAATAGGACATTATCTCAGTGATGATAAAGTTATCATCCATACCCTCAATGGTCTTGGGGCTGAGTACAAAGAATTAATAGTAGCAATCCGGGCATGTGACTCCCTAGTATCATTTGAAGAGTCATGCGACAAGTTGGTGACTATGAGACTTATCCGTGCAAAGATAGGGCAATAGCATAACCTATTACGCCCAAGTAAGTCAAAAGTTAAAAGGAAGAGCAATCAGTACTATAAGTTTGCTAACAAGGGTCCAGAGTAGATACCGTCTTACCATAGTCCAAGTGGCAACTATAATACCCAACCAACTTGGCGTCCTACTCCCATGCTAGGCGGTAGCAGCATCCATCACCACCAGCCCTAGCGTCTTGCTCCCACACCTCAAGGTAGCAATAATAATTATCAATAGCCTTGGCGTCCTGCTCCTATGCCTTAACACCGAGTAGTCTGCTAGCTGTGTGATAAGGTTGGTCACTCCGCTAAAGTCTGTCGATCTCATCCTAGACCTCTAGCTATCATACCCCAGGCACATCTCATTGCTGCTCCACTTTCTGATCAACACTCATGGGTTATGGACTCTAGCGCCTCTCATCACATCACCTCGGATCTCCAGAATTTGTCCTTTTTCATATGCTCGGCCTTCTCTCCAGACTTATGAACATAAAATAAGAGGGAAGTACTATTGTTGATTACCTCCAAAATATCAAGGTAATCATCGATGACTTAGTCTTAATAGGACATTATCTCAGTGATGATAAAGTTATCATCCATACCCTCAATGGTCTTGGGGCTGAGTACAAAGAATTAATAGTAGCAATCCGGGCATGTGACTCCCTAGTATCATTTGAAGAGCTGTACGACAAGTTGACTGACTATGAGACTTATCTGAAGTGCAAAGATAGGGCAATAGCATAACCTATTACTGCCCAAGTAAGTCAAAAAGTTAAAAGGAAGAGCAATCAGTACTATAAGTTTGCTAACAAGGGTCCAGAGTAGATACCGTCTTACCATAGTCCAAGTGGCAACTATAATACCCAACCAACTTGGCGTCCTACTCCCATGCTAGGCGGTAGCAGCATCCATCACCACCAGCCCTAGCGTCTTGCTCCCACACCTCAAGGTAGCAATAATAATTATCAATAGCCTTGGCGTCCTGCTCCTATGCCTTAACACCGAGTAGTCTGCTAGCTGTGTGATAAGGTTGGTCACTCCGCTAAAGTCTGTCGATCTCATCCTAGACCTCTAGCTACCATACCCCAGGCACATCTCATTGCTGCTCCACTTTCTGATCAACACTCATGGGTTATGGACTCTAGCGCCTCTCATCACATCACCTCGGATCTCCAGAATTTGTCCTTTTTCAATAGCTATGGTGGTACTGATGACATCATCATTGGTGATGGTAAGTGACTTTCCATTACTCATACTGGTTCTACATTGCTTAATTCGCATTATCTTAACTTTACACTCGGTGATGTGTTGTATGCTCCTCATATTAAACAAAATCTTATCTCTGTCTCTCAATTCTGTAAACAAAATAATATCTCTATTGAATTTTTTCTTGACTACTTTCTTGTCAAGGATCTGAATATAGGAGCATCGTTAGTTCAAGGCCAGAGTAAAGATAACATATACTAGTGGCCATCCACCTCTCAGCCTACTGCCTATTCTTCTATTGCTGCTTCAACGGATGTGTGGTATCATCGTCTTAGTCACTTTTCTTCCTCTACTCTACAAATATTTCTATCACATTATTTTCTTCGGTCATTTAAAGCTAGTTATATTGTTAGTCATTGTAATACATGTCTCCATAATAAAAGTCATCGATTGCCATTTGCACATAACCATTTAAAGTTATAATGTTTGGGGTCCTGCACCCAGTATTTCTTTTGACAAATACATATTCTATATTATCTTTACTGATTATTTTACCAAATATACTTGGTTTTATCTTCTTCAACATAAGTCTGAGGTCTCCACTATCTTCCTTATTTTTTAAAAAATGATAAAAAATATCTTTCAGTCCTCTATCAAAATAATTTATTCTGACGGTGGGGTGAATACCAAACACTAACATCACACTTGTTAGCCTGTGGTATTCAGCATCTCAAGTCTCCTCTGTACACTCCTCAGCTAGTTGGCTCTGCCGAATGCAAACATCGGCATATAGTTGAAATCGGTCTCACACTTCTCCATCATGCTTCCATGCCAACTACCTTATGGTCTGTAGCTTTTCAGACCGTCGTCTATCTGATAAATCACATGCCGATTCCTGTCCTCCATAATCAATCTCCATTTGAAAAGTTATTTCATCAATCCCCAAATCTTTAAAAACTTAGAGTTTTGTGTTTCCTATCCTTGGCTGCATCCTTATTATGCATCAAATAAACTGGCCTCACGGTCATAGCCTTGTGCCTTCATTGGTTACTCTCTTATTCATAATACTTACCGATGTTATGATCCTTTAACTCATAAGATCTTTGTGTCTCGTTATGTTGTCCTTGTGGAGTCTTCCTTTCCATTTCAACAATACAAACCTACTATTGTATCATATACTTTAGTGGATTTGTATCAGTAGCACATGTCATTCCCCAATGAATCTCTACAAGAATCACCTACTCCAACTCATGAGTGGAACACTTCTCTAATACAATATCTCACTCCCTCTTTTTTTTCTCCCTCTTTTGCTACCACAGACATCCAATCATTGGACATTTAACCACTTCCCTCACCCCAGCCTACTACCACTAATGTTCCACAGTCCAACTCACCCTATTCTACTACTTCTCCCACACTTATTCCACCATCTTCTCCCACATCGTGTAGACATCCTATGACAACACGCTCTAAGAGTGGTATTTTCAAACCACGTCAGGTTCTTGATCTCAACACAGTTGTGGCTCCCTCTATTGAGACCTGTGAACCTACCACGGTCACTTAGGCTCAAAAATCCCCCCATTGGCATCAGGCTATGTCTGATGAATATGACACCTTACTTCATAACTCTACCTAGACCCTTGTTCCGTTTCATCATGCACAAAATGTCATCGGGTGTAAGTGGGTATTTCGAGTTAAGCGGAACCCTGATGGGTCTATTCCAGGTACAAGGCCCGCTTAGTAGCCAAAGGCTTCCATCAACGTCCTGGTATTGATTTTAGAGAGACTTTTAGTCCTGTTGTTAAGTCTATAACAATCCAACTGATTCTGAGTTTAGCCATTTCAAAAGGATGGCACCTGCGACAACTTGATATGAATAATGTATTCTTACAAGGAACATTAACTGATGATGTCTTTATGGAGCAACCTCTTGGTTTTCTTCATCCGCAGTTTCCAAAACATGTCTGCAAGCTCCATAAGACTATTTATGATCTTCGACAAGCTCCACGGGCATGGTACAAAGAACTTTACTCATTTTTTATGTCGGTCAGCTTCTCTAACTCTAAGTCTGATACCTCTTTATTTCTCCGTAAATAACCTAGCAATATAATATATCTTCTAGTATATATTGATGATATTATTGTGACAGGCAATAATTGGAGGTCACAATATTCATTAATAAGTTGGCCGCCAGATTTTTCCTCAAGGATCTCGGTCCTTTGAATTATTTTCTAGATGTGGAAGCAACATCTACATCTTCTTGACTCTTCCTCTCTCAACGTAAGTACACTCAAGACTTATTTATTAGTAAAGATAAACATGAAGGATGCAAATATTGTTTTGACTCCTCTCTCCACTAGTGAATCACTTTGGTTAATTGATGGCAGTTCTGCTACAGATCCTACGCAATATCGGTAAGTAATTGGTTCCTTACAATATTTAGCTCTCACCCACTCATATATCTTATTTTCCATTAACAAGCTATCACAATTCATGCATCGACCATTTATGATGCATTGGTCAGTTGTTAAATGCGTATTACGATATCTTAAAGGTACTCTTGATTATGGCATCTTTATCTACAAAAACTCTCTACTTCAGCTTCATGCTTATGTTGATGCTGACTGGGCTGGGAACTTTGATGATAGAACATCAACATCTGGGTATATTATTTTTCTAGGAGCCAATCCAATCAATTGGAGTTTCAAGAAACAAAAGACAGTTGCTCGGTCAACCACTGAGACTGAGTATCGTGCTATTGTAACTAGAACCATCAAACTTAATTGGGTAATGAATCTGCTCACAGAACTTGGCTTCCACTCTTCCGTTATGTCGACGCTACCTACTTATATACCAATCCAGTATTTCACTCTCGTATGAAATATATAACAATTGACTTTCACTTTGTACGAGATCAGGTGATGAATCATCAGTTACAAGTTTCTCATATTCACACAGTGGATCAATTGGTGGACTCTCTCATGAAGCCACTCTCTTTAAAGTTATTTTCAGTTCATCGGTCCAAGATCGGCGTCCTTTACATGAGCTCGATCTTATGGGGGCATGTTAAAGGATAAAGTTATTATAACTGAATGGTTAGACTGTTGAGAAAAATCCTCAACTTTCAATCTTTAAAATCTTCCTTCTTTGTGTATAAATAGTTATGTGTATGAAGGAATAAGTCAACAACTTCACTTCTGTAAAATAACTTTCTAATTTCTATCAAAGAGGAGATGAAAGTAAGTCTAAAAAAATTACAGCTTCTGCTACTTCCAAACTTAGATCAAGCTCACCTTACTATGGACTTTACTAGAAGGCAACTACCATCATAGAGGAAGGCCTGACTATTAATACACACGCCAGCCCATATTCATCTATACCAGCAGGAATTTATAAAGACTCGAGCCTCACGGAAGTAGTCTCCTAGTTTCTTTGGACCCTACAGAATTAGAGATCACATCAATTTAAAAATACAATTGATCCTCCAAGTATCTCATCGCAAATGGAAGTTTAGAAAGGATGACTTAGCCCAGATCCATCCACCTGACATCCCAATTGATAAGGAAGTTCAAGTTCAGCTGATGATCACATGGGAACATAGGATCATGATGTACCACTATCTAAATACTACTACCCCTGACGAAGAGATACAAAATAATGTTGGACCGTTGGACCATAGTGCGCCTACCATAGATACCACAAGGAAGCTTCAAGGAGAATTATAAATCCAAACCCAAAGTTCATGGAGCCTTAGCCTTGAGGACAAGGCTGATTTGAAGAGGATGGGTCTGTTAGGACTCTAGCTAGGAGAGTCCTAATTTAGTTTTATAAAAGAGGATAATGTTGTAAAATCTAAGAGGCATTCATGTAAATCTGATCTAGCCAACCCCTATTAAGGAAAGTAAAGAGGTCGGCTAGGTTAGGATTAATTGAGGAAGATATTTTAGGGGAGAGTAAGATACATGTTATCTTAATTAACTGCCCCTTATCCTAGTTAAAGAGGGGTTGGTTGAGGAGGAGGTTAAATTAAAATATGATTATGAAATAATAAAGTAACCAGCCACCCCTAGATGGGCCGGTTGATGGTTGGACTTAGAGTTGCATTAGGAGTTGGTTAAGGATAGGAGTCTTGAAGTAGGAGTCCTCTTAGGAATTATGGATTGAAGGCCTATAAATAGCCTTATAATCATCCACTTTTTATCATGAATAGATCAATCCTTCTTTAGCTAATGACGTAAGTACCAAGGAGGGAGGAACCCCTATAGAGTTCCAAGGAGGTCGATCCCCTATAGAGATCACCCCAAGCATAGAATCCACAGGGTTCTAACAAGCCTCTACCCCTTGGAGACTATGTTCTAGCGGTAGTACTGCCAGCCTAGGGGTACCACCACCTAATACAATCAAAGAGACTATGTTTGGGTGGTACCATCGCCTAATACAGTTTCAAAGACTATGTCTTATCAGAGATTATCTTCGAAGACCATGTCTTACCTATTCTTTGATTACTAAAATGAGCTTTCTAATAAGTTCAAATCAGCCTCAATTAAGGCCTGATAACCTCTTAATTGAGTTAGTAACACTAACTCTCATTATGATACTAACTATGATACTTAAGGCAAATAATTACAATAAACAATCTTTGTTGTTTGGTTGCCGATTGATCTCTTGGCGAACTCCCGGTGAACTCTCGACATCCTTCTAGTGAACCCCCGGTGAGCTCTCGATCTCCTTCGGTGAACTCCCAATGAACTCCTAGCATCCTTCTGGGGAACTTCTGGTGAGCTGCCGATAACCTGTCGGTGAACTCTTGACAAACTTCCTAGCAAAACTCTAGACAACTTTCGACGAGCTCTCGACAACATCGTCCGAACCTTAACCAACCTCTAGTGAACTCTCGATGAGCACCCGACCATATCATCTGAACCCCAACCAACTCTCAGTGAGCTCCTGACCACATCGTTTGAACCCCAATCAACTCTCGGTGAGCTCCCGACCTTGACTCTAGCCCAATATATGATTATAATTATTTTTCACCATTGTAGTTAATACTACATCACTTTCTCTAACACAAGCTAGATCATAAAACTCATAAATTGATTCTCTCATCAAAATCTAAGATTCAACATCAAGGGCATAGGTTAACATATGGTGTTAGCAGCAGTAGCAATGATCTAGGGTTAGATCGCTATAGTAGATGGTTGTTATTGGGGGGTGGTAGCAAGGGGTAAATAAAGATGGCAACGACAACAACGTTCTAAGGTTAAATGGCTACCCTAGGGTTATGGGTTGCAGTAGCAACAAGGGGTGTTGGTTGTGATTGTAAGAGGGGGTGGCAGTGGCGGCAATAGGGGGCGGCACAGATGAAGGTGGCAAAAATATATAGAGATAGCAATGGTAATAACAAGGAAAGATGGCAGCAACAATTAAGGATGAAAGCAATAGACGAAGATGACAACACCATATGAAGATGGCTAATGAAGATGGTAGCAGCAACAGGGGTCAGTTCCAAATGAAGGTGGCAGCAATAGTGGCAACATAGGGTTTGGCTGCAGATGAATATAATAGTGGTAGCACAGGAGTCAGCTATAGTAGATGAAGATGGAGATGGCACTGGAAGGGGTAAATAACACCAAAATGCCAAGATCGCTGCTCTGATACTAGATTAATAAAACCTGAAGGTCTTAATCGTGGATAATTGATCTCTATAGGGGATCAACCTATTAAGACCCTAGCTAAGTCAGATCCTAGTCGATTGGCTCGAGTCCTTAGATTGGGCCTTGTTGGCCGACGTAGACCTAACATTAGATCGGCTAGAAGTAGATTTGAGTTCAATGTAATAAATCAGCCCAAATCATAGTAGGGTTAGGATTCAACTGAACTGGAGTCTGGTTAGGAGTTAGAGTTGGATTTGGGTTAGAGTCAACTAAGTCAAGCTTATAAACCCAATTGGCCGCTCACCTTGATAAGTGGAAGTCGATTATGTTGAATATCAAATTTTGATGATGAAATCAATTGATGAGTATTTTAATTTAACACATGTGTGTCAGAGGAAGTATTGTAGGTCTAACTATGATGGAGGAATAGAGTTACAGCTAGATATTGGGCTAGAATCAAGCTTGGGCATCGGGCCAAGGTTTGGACGATGCAGTGAGAACTCGTCGGGAGTTCGCCGAAGGGATCAGATAGCTCGCTGGGAACACACCGAGAGATCATTGGAAGAAGACTGTGAGACTCACCGCAAGAATATCGAAGGCTACTGGATTGGTGGGAGTTAGGTCATTATTTAGCTCGATGGTCATTATAATTATAATTATTGAGTCATAGTTAGGGATTGAGTCCTAATTGAGTTTGATTTGGAAGAAATCCAAATCAACTCAATGAGGTAACCAGGTCCACTAAAGAGAATTGATTGATCTCAATTAGTTGACTAGAGGATTGGTCAACATAAGGTTCAAGTCAAAATTCAAAAAGTGGAGGCAACCACTTTTCTGAAAATGTCGACGGTTAAACCGCTAGTGAGCAACAGTTGTATCGTCACCGCCCAAGTTTTTGGGTGGCTAAATCGCCTAGGCTAGGCAGTTAAACTGCTTGTACAACCGCCCGTTCTCTGATTTTTCGGATACGTTTGAATTGTAGCTCCAAATTCTAAAGCCATTTGGGGCCTATAAATATCCCCAAGTTTTCTTACATTCTACATAATAATTTTGGGGATTATATTATATGAAAAAAATTATGTATGAATTGTAAGAAAAAGAAAAGGTGAAGGGAGTGAGTTTAGAGTTAGAAAAATTCTTGAAGTCTCCCTTGTCAACTCAAGTTATAAGGGTTTGGTTTTCACCCAAAGAAGATCAGTAGTGGACGTCGGTGTGCCTCAAGGAGGAGGACTCGGGAGCGGACGTAGGCTGGATGGTGCCGAACCACTATAATTGTGAGTGTTCTTACTTGTTTCATTTACTACTTACAATTGTCAGGTTCTTAATTATTTTCAACAAAATACCGATAGACGCTTTTGATTCTATTTACTCTTTGAAAGTAAGGTTTCAAGTCAAGCACTTCACTTACAACTTTGCTTATCTTTTTATTTGAATTTGCTTATTCCTTCTTGAGTCATTTTTAAGCAGGAAACTTAGTATTTTCTTTGAATCATTCACTTGCTTTACTTGAATGAAAAGTTTCAGATTTTTCTATCTTGCTTCAAGCGAAAAGTTTTTTGTTAAAACGATAATATACTCTTGTATTAATTCACCACTACCACCACCCCCACCCCCACCCCTCTCTCTTAGTGCCAATTAGATTAAAACCCACTTGAGTAAATGGATTATTTTGGGATAAATGAGAGACATTCCATTTCATGTCCTCCTATGTTCAATGGGATGGATTACATGTATTGGAAGACAATGATATATATTTTTTTCATTTCTTTAGACCTTAATTTATAGACATTATAGAAAATAGATTTGAAAAATATTCTAATTCAATGAATGAGTGGAATGATTTGAAAAGGAATATTTTTTTCTTTGAATGCAAAGGCTATGAATGCCTTGTTTTGTGCTCTTGACAAGAATAAGTTTAATTATGTTTCCATTTATAAATCAACTTTTGATATTTGATACATACTAGAAATCACACACGAGGGGGCTAGTAGAGTAAAAGAATCTAAGATTAACATTTTAGTTCATAATTATGAGTTGTTTCGAATAAAACCAAGTGAGTCCATTGGAGACATGTACACCAATTTCACGGATGTCGTCAATGGCCTTAAAGCACTTGGAAAATGTTTTTCAATTTTTGAACTCGTTAGTAAAATTTTAAGATCTTTACAAAAAAAATTGGGATCCTAAAGTAACCACTATTTATGAGGCCAAAGATTTAAATAACTTACCTCTTAAATAACTTATTGGCTCACTCATAACATATAAACTGAACTGTAGAGCTCATGATGAGCTTGATCAACCCCTTTCAAAGATTAGGAAGGATGTAGCACTTCAAATGACAAATGATTACTCGAGTAAAACCTCAAGTGATGAGGACCATGATATTATACTTTTATTAAGAGAGTTTAAAAATTTATAAAAAAACAAAAACTATAAAAACAAAAAAGAATCAAAGAAGGACAATGTCATATGCTATGAATACAAAAAATCGAGACATTTCAAAAATGAAAATCCTCATTTAAAGAAGAAGCTGACACATAAGAAGAAAGCACTTTCAGCCATTTGGGATGATTTAAGCTCTTCAGATGAAGAAGACCACTCTAAAGAAGAAGTTGCCAACTATACTCTAATGGCGATCCAAGATGAGGTTAATGAGTCTTTAAGCATTTCTTTTTCAGATTTACTAAATATATTCCATGATTTGTTTGATGAGTTTAAAAAATTTAGAAAATTTTTTAAGTTAATTAAGAATGATCATGATTTGTGAGTTAGTAGATTTGATGAAATATATGATTCATTAGTATCACATAACCCATGTTCTAAATATGATATGTTAGATAATATTAAACAATAGAATATCATGCTTAAGATAATATTAAAAAATTTTAAAATTAGAAACAAATCCCTAAATATGATTATTGCTAATAAGGGTCATATTAATAGAAGAAATGATATAGGCTTTATAGGTAACTTTCAACAAAAGCCAACCATATTTGTTAAATGACTAACCTTAAATGTGCCACCAAGAATTAAGTGTAATTTTTGTAGAAAATGAGGACGTAAGGCAAACAAATGCCACCAACTAGTTTGGGTTCCCAAGGGAACTTCATACAATAAAAAATAATTAGAAAATAAAGAAATTTTTTTTTGAAGGACCCAATATAAAATGGGTACCTAAATCAAAAATATCTTTCTTGTAGGTTTGTTTCCAAACTAAAGCTAGGAGCACCAAATGGTATCTTGATAGTGGATGTTCAATGTATATGACTGGAGATCCAACTTATTTTTCTAAGCTTACTAGCTTAAGTGAAGGAGTTGCCACCTTCGGAGACAACAATAAGGTTAAAATCACTAGAAAATGAACTATAGGTAACACATCAAACATCTTGATTGAAAATGTTTCGGTAGTTGATGGCTTGAAACATAATTTGCTTAGCATTAGTCAATTATTTAATAAAAGTTATACGGTTAAATTTCAACCTAATGCTTACATAATTGAATTGCGACACAAAAATAAATCTTTGATTGCCTTAAGAAACAACAATGTGTACACTATAAATATTGAAATTGTTTTTGATGAAACTTATTTTTCAGTTTTGAATGATGATGCTTGGATTTGGCATAAGAGACTAAGTCATGCTAGTATGAAACTTTTAAATCAAATCTCTACTAAAGATCTAGTAAGAGACTTACCTAATCTTAAGTTTATAAAAGATAAAGTATGTGATAATTGTCAATTAGAAAAACAAATAAAGAGTAGCTTTAAGTTAAAAAATTAAATAAGCACCTCTAGACCACTTTAATTGATTCATATTGATCTATTTGGACCAATTGACATTATAAGTTTAGGTGGTAGCAAATATGCATTTGTTGTAGTAGATGACTTTAGTAGATATACTTGGACCTATTTCTTAGCACATAAAAGTGATACATTTAAATATTTTTATAAAATTTTATAAAATTATTCAAAATGAAAAAGGGTGTATGATTTCTTAAATATATAATAATCATGGTGGAGAATTCTAAAATAATAATTTTTAAAATTTTTATAAATCAAATGGGTATATTCATGATTTTTCTACTCCACGAAATCCACAATAAAATGTAGTAGAAAGAAAAAATAGGAGCTTATATAAAATGGCTATAATAATATTAAACAAACATAGTCTACCCAAATAGTTTTGGGTCGAAGCCATTAATATGACATGCTATGTTTTAAATAGGGTTCTTATAAGACCATTACTCACTAAAACTCCTTAAGAATTGTGAAATGGTAAAAAATCTAATATTTCTTATTTTAAAATATTTGATTGCAAATGTTTTATTTTAAATGAGAAGGATGCTTTAGGAAAATTTGATGCAAAATTTGATGATAACATTTTTCTAGGTTATTCTTCTATTTCAAAAGATTATCGTGTTTTTAATAAAAGAACATTAGTAATAGGAGAATTAATTCATGTTATTTTTAATGGGTTTTCTGAATTTAAGAAGATTGATTTTGATGATGAAATTGATCTTCCTACTTTGAATTTAAATGATAATACTCCTAAAAGTAACTTGGATGAATCTATTTCCAAATCTTTACCCAAGGAATGTAAATATATGAATTATCATCATAAGGAGCTTATAATAGGAGAAACATCAAAAGGAGTTCAAATTCAATCTTCTTTTAGGACTTTCTCAAATCGAGCCAAAGTGCATTGATAAGGCCCTAAGGGATGATTCTTGGGTTAATGCAATGCATGAAGACCTTAATCAATTTGAGAGAAATAAAGTATGAGCGCTTGTTCTTAGACATAATGAGTATTTAGCGATTAGTACTAAATGAGTATTTAGAAACAAACAAGATAAAAATGATATCATGATTAGAAACAAGGCTAGATTAGTGACTAAAAGTTTCAACGAAGAAGAAGGAATCGATTATGATGAAACCTTTGCTCCCATGGTTAGACTTGAAGATATAAAGATGCTCCTTGTCTTTGTATTTTTTAAAAATTTTAAGTTATTTCAAATGGATGTTAAAAGTACTTTTCTAAATGGTTTCATTTCCGAAGAAGTGTATGTTGAACAACCCTCCAGTTTTAAAAATAATCTTCTACCTAATTATATTTTCAAACTTACAAAAGCTTTTTATGGATTAAAATAAGCCCCTTGGGCTTGGTATGAAAGACGTAGTTCTTTCTTATTTCAAAGAAATTTTCTAAAGGCAAGGTTGATACCACATTATTTTTTAAGTATTTTTAAAAAGATTTTTTGGTTATTCAAATTTATGTTGATGATATTATTTTGGATCTACAAATGAATTTTTATATGTCTTTTGATAAAGAAATGAGCCAAGAATTTGAAATGAGCCTAATGGGTGAGTTAGCATTCTTCTTAGGATTACAAATAAAATAAATAGATAATGGTATCTTCATTAGCTAAACTAAATATACCTTGATAAAATGTTTTGGGATGGAAAATGCTAAAGTATTAAACACTCCCATGAGCATATCTACAAAGTTGGACCTAGACAATGAAGGAGAAAACTTTGACAAAAAAAAACTTACAGAGGAATAATAGGAAATTTATTATATTTAACTGCTGCTAGACTAGATATCATGTTTAGTGTTAGATTATGTGTAAGGTTTTAATCTAATCCTAAACTCTCTAATTTGAAAACAATTAAATGAATCTTTAGATACTTAAAAAGAACCTTAAAACTAGGATTATGATATCCAAAATCAAAGAACTTTGACTTAATTGCTTATTCAGATGATGATTTTGGTGGATGTAGAATAGATAGAAAGAGTACTACTAAGATATATCAATTTTTAGGGCATGCACTTATTTCTTGGTCTTCCAAGAAATAAAATTTAGTGGCTTTATCTATTATAGAAGTAGAATACATTATAGCTAGTGCATGTTGTGTCTAAGCCATTTAGATGAAAAACACACTAGAAGATTACGGAATAAAATTAAAAAATATTCCTATAAAATGTGATAACACAAGTGTTATATGTTTAACTAAAAATCCTATTCAACATTCAAGAACCAAACATATTGATGTTAAATATCATTTTATAATGATCATATAAATTATCAAGATTTCTCCTTGGAATTTATTGACATAAGCATCAATTAGCAGATATTCTTACAAAACCTTTAAATGAAGAATAATTTGATTTTCTTAGAAGAGAGCTTAGAATACTAAATCATAAAAATATATGAATTGCTTGAGATTAAGTTTTTCTTTGTGATAATGTCTTGAAAACTCTCTCTATTTTTTTAATCTTATTGTTCACAAAAAGGGGAGAAAATTTACATAAAATGACGTTTTGCTACTTTACAGATTTATTTGCTATGCTTGAAATTACATTAGATGATTTTAAATACATGAGTAGCTCCTAAATCTTTTAATATTATTAGATTTCTTAGATTTTTAAGCTTATCTTCAAAATTTTCGTTTTGAAATTCACCTGTATAAAATTGAGAGATCTTCTTAATAATGTTTTATAACTCCTCCCTTGTTTTCTTTTCTTCTTTTTCATAAGAGGAAGAAAAATCTTTATGGCTCATATCATATTTTACACTAGGGGAGCAAAGACTTATGTGCCTTAAAATCCTTAGCTCTACATTTCACCTTTTTGTTGATGACAAAGGGGGAGAAATAGATGTTGATGACTTATGTAATAAGGTCATTTATCTTTATTTGTTAATAAACAAAAGAAAAAATAGTTAATAACTTAAGGGGAGATTTTTAAATTCTTGAAATTCATAAAAATCCTTAATGAGCTGATGACTTGATAATTCAAAAGTAAAGTTTTTATTGATGTATGAGTGTCTCAATGCAATCCTTGAAATATTAATTGCTTTATGATACTTGAATTTAAAAGTATGTGGTTCTCTTGAATTTAAGTTTTCCTTACTATAGCATGGATTTACGGGGAGTAAGATTTAACTCTCATCATCAATTGATTGTCATCATAAAAAAAGGAGATTGTTGAATCTCAGATTTTGATGATGAAATCAATTGATGAGTGTTTTAATATAATCTGTGTATGTTAGAGGAAGTATTACAGGTCTAACTATGATGGGCTAGGATCAAGATTGGGCATTGGACCAAGGTTTGGACGAAGTAGTGGGACCTCGTCGGGAGTTCACTAGGAGTTCACCTAAGGGATTGGGTAGCTCACTGGAAATATACCGAGAGATCGCTGGAAGAAGACCATAATACTCGTCGCAAGAATGCTGGAGGTAGTCGGATTAGCGGGAGTTAGGTCATTATTTAGCTCAATGAGACAACCGAGTCCACTGAAGGGGATTAAATAAGCTCAGGTTAAGCTCAATTGGTTGACCAGAGGATTAGTCAACATAAGGTTTAAGTCGAAATTAGAAAAGTGGAGGGAATCACTTTTCCAGAAATTCCAGCGACTGAACTGTCAGTGAGCAACGATTGTACCATCATTGCCCATGTTTCTGGGTGGTTGATGATAGCTGAACCGCTTGTACCTTAGAGCTTTCTATGGTTTATCCATCCGCACCGACGGGTGAACCACCCGTACCTGAATTTTCTTGATATATTTGAATTTTGGCTCCAAATTCTGAAGCCATTTAGGACCTATAAATACCCTAAGTTTTCTTGCATTCTACATAATAATTTTGGGGATTATATTCTATGAATAAAATTATGCATAAATTATAAGAAAAGGAAAAGGGGATGGAAGTGTACTTTGAGTTAGAAAAATTTTTGAAGTCTCCCTTATAAGCTCAAGTTGTAAGGAATTGGTCTTCACCCAAAGAAGATCAGTAGTGGACCACGATATACCTCAAGGAGGAGACCTTGGGAGTGGATGTAGGCCAGTTAGTGCCGAACTATTATAATTGTGAGTGTTCTTATTTGTTTCATTTACTACTTATAATTGTCGGGTTCTTAATTATTTTTAACAAAATACCAATAGACGCTTCTGATTCTATTTACTCTTTGAAAGTAAGGTTTCAAGTCAAGCACTTCCCTTACGACATTACTTATCTTTTTATTTGGATTTACTTATTCCTTCTTTAGTCATTTTTAAGCAAAAAACTTAGTATTTTCATTGAATCATTCACTTACTTTACTTGAACAAAAAGCTTCAGATTTTTCTATCTTGCTTCAAGCAAAATATTTTTCGTTAAAACGAGAATTTACTTTTGCACTAATTCAACCCCCCCATCCCCAACCCGGCGCCCTGCTGCCCCCCGCCCCCCCCCCCCAAATTGATCCTAACAGGCTAGGGCTGAGAGGAGGTGACCAAGTTTTGAGATGGGAGTGTTTCACTTGGAGTAGAAATTTGATTAGGAGTTCGAGTCTTTGTTTACTTGGAGTAGGCGTTTAATTAAGAGTTGGAGTCTTAGTTTACTTGAAGTAGGAGTCCTATTAAGAATTAGAGTTTTGAGACCCTATATAAAGCCTATAGCTATCACTATTTTTGCAAGCAATTAATATATATTTTTCAGCTATTGTGCTCAACTACCAAGGAGGGAGGAACCCCTATATAGTTTCAAGGAGGGTCGTCCCCTACAGAAGTCAACCCAAGCTTAGAATCCTGCAAGGTTCTAATACTTGGTGTCAGAGTAGCGTTCTTGGTACCACTGCCCTTCCACAATCACTACTACCATCATCTAGCCATCCACCACCTCCTAAGTAATTCCCACAATTGTTGTGATCATCACTGACTCTATCGTCATCACCACTACCTTAGAAATATCATCTATAGCCTCCACCAAAATTGCATTAGGTTCTGGTATCTACCTTACTGTTGCTACAATTTATTTATCCAAAAAACAAAAAAATATAGTACATTGATCTTGTTGCGAAAACTTATCATCGCAAAGTTATCATCTTTACGATGAAAGTTGCATTGCAAAATTCTAACCACATATTGCTATCATATCTCTGATCTTTCTACTGATATCTTGCTACTAAATTCATTTTTATATTTTACGTCAGCTTGGCTTTCCTTACCAGTGGATTCTCAGTGAATTCTTCTTTAAAACTCTGACGTAACCACTAAAATTTTTTCGTCAAATAGCTGTTCTTTGATGTAAAATTATGCTACTGCATCTACCACACCCAATTTTACTGCCATATTTGCCATTGTATCACTATCATCTATATTACTGCTACATTTATTGATTTTATGATGCCATATTCCTCAAAATACTACTGCAATATTGTTAGAACTTTCATCGTAAAACCATTGTCTTTGATGAAAAATTCTACTGACATACTTTTTGGTGTTTCTTACTGCATACACAACTAATCTCTGCTGAATTTATTGTTGCCATATTGCTATCACTTCTCTCATCTATCTTACTGCCATCCTCATCAATTTCTTACTATCGAAATCATCCATATACTACTGGAATCTTTTTGTGGCAAAACTACTATTCTCAATGAAGAATTCTACAGCAACATCTTTTGGAACTTCTTGCTGCAGCCACACCAAACTAGTTGCTGCCCCCAACAGCAAACCTAAAACTTCCTTCTCAGCCTCAAACCATTGCCACTGAAACCCTTTCTAGCCTCTACCACACCTCAAACCGCAACACTAATAGCAAGCTAAACCGCAAGCTATCAACCCTAAATCGTAGTCTTAACCCATCTCTCTTTCAGCCACCGATCCTTACCAAACTGGTTGATGCACCTTTTGGCATCATTTGCCACAACCATACCCAATCCTTATTGAGATTCTTGTTGCCACCCATATCAACCATAAGACACCCTTTTAGCCTTAAGACGCAGTCATCATAGCCCAATTTTAATCTTTATAGTCGATCCAAATAGCAACACAAATTATAGCCCAAAAAGTAGCCTACTGAAGCCTTCCACCATTGATATTTATCTTATGCGGCCACTAATCTCTCCACCGACCTATGCAAACCTATCAATAAAAGAAGGATCATAGTATCTCAGATTTAGATACATACACTATGGCATCAAAGGATTTAATCGATGCCAAACTGGAGGCTTTCGAGATGCGCATGGAGAACAAATTACACACTCTCTTCACAAAATTCAAATTAGGATGATCAACGAGCTCGACGAGATCACAATAAGGCGAGAGTCCATATCACAAAAGAGAACCCTTTAGAGAAAAAAGAACATGCAATAGATCTAGCATCTACACATATTGAATCTCATATTTTGATAATGAAATCAATTGATATGTATTTGATCTAACAAGATTATTAGAGTTGATTGATGCAGGATTAACTATGACAGAGAGATTATTACAATCAGAGATTTGGCTAGAGTCAAGTCCAAGCATTAAGCCGGGGTTCGAACGATGTGGTTGGGAACTCACCTGGAGTGCATCGGGAGCTCACCGAGGGTATCGTGAGTTTACCAGAATGGCGTAAGGGAGTTTGCCAGAAGAAGATCGAAACTCACTGAAAGATTATCGGGGGTAGCCGAAAGGCTTGTCGGGAGTTAGGAAGGTCTTGAAGTGGATTTGTAGCCATGTTAATTATAATTAATCAAGTTGTAGTTAACATCATGTAGGTTAACCATGATAGTGAAAAGAAATTATAGATCAGACATGGATCTAAGATTAAGCTTAGGCATCGGGCCAAAGATTGGATGATATGGTGGGAGCTCGCTGAGAGTTCGCTAGGACTTCGCCGAAGGTATCGAGAAGATCACTAGGAACACGCTGGAAGATCCCTAGAGGAAGACCATGAGACTCACTATAGAGAATGCCGAAGGTTGTTGGATTGCGGGAGTGAGGTCATTAAGCTTGGTGGTCATATATGATTGTAATCTTTAAGTCATAGATTAAGATTGAGTCCTAATTACGTTGGATTTGGCTGAAATCCAAATCAACTCAATAAGGCAACCAGGTCCACTATAGGGTGTGATTGAGCTTAGGTTGAGCTCAATAAGTTGACCGGGGCATTGGTCAACTGATGGTTCAAATTGGAATTGAAAAAGTAAAGGGAATCACTGTTCCAAGATTCCCAAAGGATGAACCACTGGTGAGTGATGGTTCAACCAGCATCATCTAGGTTTTCAAGCTACTGAACTGCCTAGGATGGGCGAGTAAACTGCCTGTACCAGGTTTTTGGGTGGTTGAATCACCCAGGACCGATGGGTAAACCACCCGTACTAGGTTTTCGGGCGATTGAACCGTCAGCGTCGGTGGGTGAACCACCTGTACCTAGATTTTTCAGGTATGTTTTAATTTTGGCTCTAAAATTTTGAAGCCATTTGGGGCTATGAATATCCCAAGTTTTCTTGCATTCAACACAATACTTTTGGGATAAAAATTCTGACAAAAACTTGTGTGAAGTGTAAGAAAAAAAAAAGGGAAGAGAGTGAGCTAAGAATTGTAAAGTTCTTGTCTCCCTTGTAAGATTATAAGGGTTTGATCTTCACCCAAAATAGATCAAAAGTGGACACCGGTGTGCCTTAATGACGAGGATGCGGGAGTAGACGTAGGTCGATTGGTGCCGAACCACTATAATTATGAGTGTTTCTTTTCTTGTTGCATTTACTACTTGCAACTGTCAAGTTCTCAATCATTTTGAACTAAATATCATTAGGCGCTTCTGATTTTTACTTACTCTTTAATAGCGATATTTCAAGTCAAGCATTTCCCTTCGACATTGCTTGCCTTTCAGGTTTACTTATTTTTTCTTAAGTAACTTTTAAGTAAGTAACTTAGTAATCTTCTTTTAATCACTCGCTTTACTTGAACAAAAAGCTTCGGATCTTTTTATCTTACTTCAAGCCAAAAGCTTTTTGTTAAAATGAGAGAATTTTAACTTGCACTAATTCACCCTCCCCTCTTAGTGTCAATTGATCATAGCAATTAGTATTATAGCTATGTTCTTCTTATTTGGCTTAACACCTAAGAGAAATGGCTCTTTTTGGTTTTGAAGAGGGTTTTTCTATCGTTCATCCTCCCATGTTCAATGGGACACTTATTAAAAAACTAGGATATGAGTTTTCTTACTTTTTTTGAACCTTCATTTATGGAATATTTTTGAAAATGGATTTGAAAGGTCTTCTCTACTGATTAGCAATTGGAATGATTTTTAGAATAAGACTTTCTCTTTAAATGTCGAGGCTATGAATGTCTTATTTTGTGCTCTTGACAAGAATGAGTTTAATCGTGTTTTCGCTAGTGATTCGACTTTCGATATTTAGCATACATTGAAATCATATATGGAAGCACAACTAATCTAAATAAATTATTAAATAAAAATATTTTTAAAAATAAACAAGAAGATTACCTTCCTAAAAATTTGACATTGAAAACCCAAGAACACCATTCAAAGAATAAGAAGGAATGAGAACCGAGAAGAACATATGACTCCTTGAGTAAAATCTTAAGTGAAGAGGAATTTGAACCTTTGATACATGAACTGGATAAATTAATTAACCTTAAAAATGATCTTAAAATGGAGAAAACCGCTTGCCATGAACGCAAGAAGCTGAGGCGCTCCGAAGATGAAGTGCACAACTAAGAAGTGGAGAATCTCACGCTTATGGTGATCGAATACGAGGGTAGTGATTTATTAAGTGTTTCTTTTTTAGAGTTATTAAATATGTTTTATGATTTGTTTGATGAGTTTAGAAAACTTAGCAAATCCTTTAAGTTGCTTAAGAATGATCACGATTTGTTAGTTAGTAGACTTGATGAAATGCATGATTCATTAGTATCACATAACACATGTTCTAAATGTGATATGCTAGATAATGTTAAAGAAGAAAACATCATATACAAGACTACATTAGAAAATTTTGAAACTTGGAACAAATCTCTAAATATGATCCTTTCCAATAAGGTCTTATTAATAGAAGAAAGGGCATTAGTTTTGTTGGTAACATTCAACAAAAACCAACTATTTTTGTTAAAGGACCTACCTTCAATTTGCCTTCTAAGATCAAATGTAATTTTTGTGGAAAATTAGGACATAAAGCCTACAAATGTCCATTTAAAAATTATAGCCCACAACAATTAGTTTGGATTCACAAAAGAGTTTTGCATGAAGGATCTAATGTAAAATGGGTACCTACACTAAAACCCCCCATACTATAAATTTATCTCCTAACAAAGCTATGAACACTAAATAATGTTTTGAAAGTAGATGCTCAAGGCACAAGACTTGAGATCTAATACTCTTTCAAAACTCACCAACCTAAGTAACAACAAAAATTATTGAAATAAAATGATTGGTAATGAATCTTTGGATAACTCACCAATCTTGATTACTCTAACTTTGGCATGCTAGTATAAAAATGAATTAGAAATTTTATCTAAACTCAAATTTATGAAAGAGAGATTTTTATGATAAGTTCAACATCATTAACTTGAATATTTGTTGATTTAAATACAAAGGCTATCATTGAATAACTTAAATATTATGGTGTTTTTGGTTAAATAAAATATCCTTGTTGAATGATTGATTTAAATGCAATGTAATGTATGGATTGTATGATAAATAATTATTGTTGAATGATAAAATTTGAGCATAGAATAATATAGAAAAGGGAGAGAAAAATCATGCTTTGGTTTCTAGTGATTTTGAAATATTATATTTATCATGAAAACTATATATTTTATGATAAAGAAATAAAATATTAGACTTAAATCTAATGCTTAAAGTAAATCCTTTGTATGCTTTTAAGAAATAATAATGTATATCTTGATGATTTTCGTATTAATTTTTTTATTTTGATTAAAGATGCTTTATGTTCAACGAAATTATGCTTGATAATTTAATGATGCATAGTGATCATGCTTAATAAGTTTATATATCAAAATTAATCTTTGTGATTTATGGCTTATTGATCTTTACCATAATGAAAACTTATTTTTGGTTTTAAATGAAAATACATATTTTTATTTGGCTTAAAAGACAAAGGCATGCTTGTATGAAATAATAAGGGAATATATTTTTCTTGAAAATTTTTCTATCTTATAAATTTTTCAAAAAAAGATTAGTGAATCAATTATGTTTTTTTTTGTGAATCTTTTGAACTATAAAATGATTTTGATGATTTGATGATTTGAACATGAATAATTTATTATCATGATTTTTGGTAAGTTTAGAAAATGAAACTTAAAATTTTTACATAAATACTTTTATTATAAAATTTACATAAACTTCCTAATTGCAACTTTGACAATGACTAAGGGAGAGACAAAAATAATATTTTATAATAATGAATTTCAATATTTTGATTATGAAATACCTTCATTGGATGAGGAGAGATTTGCTAAAAAAAATTATGAATTTTAAATACATGAGATTTGCATGATTGGATTTCTATTTTACTTGAAATTTTGAATACATAAGATTTCTTGATTACTTTTGTTGAAATTCATAAATAAGGAGAGGCAAATTTATTAATTTAAATAATAACTTTTGGTATTTAAAGATTTGATTTTATGACATAATATCCTTGTACTTTTGGGCATAATTTGAATATGGATGTTAAGTAGAAATTATGCAATCATATTTCTTTCTTGACAATGATAAAAAGTGGGAGATAAAATTATCAATATGGTTAGAAACAAATTGGATGAGAAACAATTTAGTTAAAAGAAAATTTTAAATTTTAAAATTTTTAAATACATGCAAAATACATGATTTGCTAACTTGCTTGAAATTTGCATAAAATAAATTAAATTGCATGGGTAGCTCTTGATTTTTTCTTTTGAGTTTTGAAATTTATATCTACAAAATTTACATCTATAAAATTAAGTATTTTGTGATATTTTTCACTTCTCCACCTTGATTCTACTTTCTTGTTAACACAAAGTGGAGAAAAGAAATCACTAGCATTTCAAGAGACTGATAAGTTTATTCATTTTATTTTGAAATTTCTTGAAAGTGATTTTGATGATTTTAAAATTGAATGAGTTCTTTACCTATATTATGATTTTGATTCCTTAGAATTATAACTTGAAATATTTTATGAATCAAAATATCTTATTATGTGTTCTTGTATTATTTAAAAGGGGATTTTTATACAAATCATGATCTTGACAACTTGAGATTTCTTATGCATGAATCAAGATATATTATTTGTTTCTCCTATGATTTGTTTCTTGATATTCATAATTTGTGTTCATAAATTGAATATCTCATCACTATGTTAATGTTTCTTGACGTATTTCATGTGACGATTTGAAAAACAATGTAATGGAAAAGTTTAGCACTATTATAATCATCTCTTCTTTTCAACAATGACAAAGGAGGGAGCAAAACTTGCTAGCTTGCTCATCTCAAAAGAGAAGCAAGAAGTGCTATCTTGCAAATCTCAAGAGAAGCAAAAATTTTGCTTAACCTCACATTCTCAAAAAAAAAAAAAAAAACATGCTAAGAGAAGTAACACTTGCCAATTTGTTTGCTTGCATGATGTAAAATTGCTAGCTTGAACATTACAAAGGAAGCAAAATTTGCTAGCTTTCACTTCTTAAAAGAGAAGAAAGAACTCACTACCTTGCATATTCTAAAGTGATAAAAAATTTGCTAAATTGCTATGTTTTCATATCTCAAAAATTTGCTAATTGTACTTCTCCTTTTTTGTTGATTGTAAAGGGGGAGAATGTATGATGATATGAAATCATATATGATGATCATGCATATAATGATGATTGAAAAAATCTACATGAAGATAGTATTTATTTGCTACATTTTCATGAAATTTACATGAGAATGATTTGTTGTGCTCATATTCAAAATTTTCTTTTAAAATTTTATATCTACAAGATTTAGGTTAAGAGTTAAGAATGCTAAATCATGAAAATATATGAATTGCTAATCTAGATTTAATGAGGGTAAGCTTTTTGTGATAATATATTTGAAAATTGTCTCTATGTTTTTATTGTTTACAGAAAAGGGGAGAAAAATTGTATGAAGATGATAAATTATGATATTTTAAATTTACAAGAGATAATTTTTAGTATCAAGAGATAATTTTTTGTAATATTTAAAATACATAAGTAGTCTTTAAATCTCTTGGACTTTTGAGCTCATCTAAATATTCTTTTTGAATTTTATTAAGAGCTCTTCTTAGTGATATTGTCATAACTCCTTTCTTGTTTCTCTCCTTATTAATCACGAACGGGATGAAAATTCTATAATGTATATTCTATTTTACTAAGGGGAGTAATGTTATCATGTGCTTTGAAATTATTAGCTATACATTTCACCTTTTTATTGATGACAAAAGGAGAGAAATATATATTAATGGCACATGATATTAATGATATATTAATGACACATGATATTAATGATATAGTTAGATATCTTGGATTTGGATGCATAATTCTTTTTAAAATTTATGATTCGATGACTTGATGTAAATTCTTATTGAAATTTGCTTAGAATAAGATTTGTTTCGTGATACTTGAATTTAAGAGGGTGTAGTTCTCTTGAATTTAAGCTTTCTTTATTGAGGCATGGATTTCAGAGGAGTTAGGATTAACTCCTATCATCAATTGATTGTCATCATCAAAAAGGGGTAGATTGTTGAATCTCAAAATTTAATGATAAAATCAATTAATATGTATTTGATTTAACAAGATTGTTAGAGTAGATTTATGTAAGAATAACTATAACATAGATATTACTATAATCTGAGGTTTAGCTAGAGTCAAGTCTAAGCATTGTGCCGGGGTTTGGATAATATGGTTGAGAACTCGCTTAGAGTGCATTGGGAGCTCGTCGAGGGTATCAGGAGCTTGTCAGGATAGCATAAGGGAGTTCATCGAAAGAAGATCGAGACTCGTCGGAAGATTATCGAGAGTAACCAAAAGGCTTGCCAAGAGTTGGGAAGGTCTTGAAGTGGATTTATGGTCATGTTGATTATAATTAATCAAGTTGTAGTTAGCATCGTAAAGGTTAACCATGATAGTGAAAAGAAATTATAGATCAGATATGGACTCAGGATTAAGCTTAAGCATCGGGCCAAGGATTAGACAATACGGTGGGAGCTCGACAGGAGTTCGCTAAGACTTCGTTGAAGGTATCGGGAAGATTGCTAGGAAGACGCCAGGAGATCATCAGAGGAAGACTATGAGACTCGTCACAGGGAATGTGGGAGGTTGTCTGATTATGGTAGTGAGGTCATTAGGCTTGGTGGCCATGTATGATTATAATCCTTAAGTTGTAGGTTAAGATTGAGTTATAATTGATTTAGATTTGGATTTCATCCAAATCAACTCAATAAGGCAACCAGGTCCACTATAGGGTGTGATTGAGCTCAGGTCAAGTTCAATTAGTTGAGTAGGGGATTGGTCAACTGATGGTTCAAATCATGATTGGAAAACAAAAGGAATCACTTTTTTGGGATTCCCAACAGATGAACTGTCGGTGAGTAGTAGTTTAATCGGTGCTACCCAGGTTTTCGGGCAACTGAACTGCCCAGGATGGGAGGGTAAAAATCATCCGTACCTGGTTTTCGGGTGACAAAACCACCCAAGACCGACGGATAAACCTCTTGTACCAGGTTTTCGGACGGTTGAACCACCGGCGCAAGCGGGTGAACCACCCGTATCCAAATTTTTTGGGTATGTTTTCATTTTTGCTTCAAAATTTTGAAGCCATTTATGGCTATAAATATCTCAAGTTTTCTTGCATTGCACATAACACTTTTGGGATAAAAATTATGAGAAAAACTTGTATGAAGTGTAAGAAAAAGAAAAACACTTTTGGGATAAAAATTATGAGAAAAACTTGTGTGAAGTGTAAGAAAAAGAAAAGGGGAAGAGAATGAGCTAAGAGTTGTAAAGTTCTTGTCTCTCTTGTAAGATTATAAGGGTTTTATCTTCACCCAAAGGAGATCAATAGTGGATGCCAGTAAGCCTTAAGAAGGAGGACTCAGGAATGGACGTAGGCCGACTAATTCTGAACCACTATAATTGTAACTGTTTCTTTTGTTGTTACATTTACTACTTGCAATTGTCAAGTTCTCAATCATTTTAAACTAAATATAATTAGACGCTTTCGATTTTTACTTAATTTTTGAAAGTGAAGTTTCAAGTCAAGCATTTCCCTTTGATGTTGCTTATCTTTCGGGTTTACTTGTTCTTTCTTAAGTAACTTTTAAACAAGCAGCTTAATAATCTTCTTTTAATCACTCTCTTGCTTTACTAGAACGAAAAGCTTCGGATCTTTTGATCTTGCTTCAAGCCAATAACTTTTTGTTAAAACAAGAGAATTTTACCTTACACTAATTCACCCTCTCCTCTTAGTTCCAATTGATCTTAACAATTGGTATTAGAGCCACATGCTTCTTATTTGGTTTAACACCCAAGAGAAATGGCTCTTTTTGGCTTTGAAGAGGGTTTTTATATCATTCGTCCTCCCATGTTCAATGGGATGGACTATACTTATTGGAAAACTCGGATAATAGTTTTCTTACTTTCCTTAAATCTTGATTTATAGAATATTATTAAAAACAAATTTGAAAGGTCTTCTCTTCTAATAAACAATTTGAATGATTTGGATAAGAAGACTTCCTCTTTAAATGCCGAGGCTATGAATGCCTTGTTTTGTGCTCTTGACGAGAATGAGTTTAATCGTGTTTTCGCTTATAATTCAACTTTCGATATTTGGCATATATTGAAAATCACATATAGAAGCATAACTAATCTAAATGAATCATTAAATAAAAATATTTTTAAAAATGAACAAGAAGAATATACCTTCCTAAGAATTTGACATTAAGAACCCAAGAACACCTTCCAAAGAACAGAAAGAAATATGAACCGAGAAAAACATTTGACTCATCGAGTGAAATCTCGAGTGATGATGACTTTGAAACTTTGACACATGAACCGGATAAATTAATAAACATGAACCTTAAAAATGATCTTAAAATGGAGAAAACCTCTTGCTATGAACGCAAGAAGCCGAGGTGCTCCAAAGATGAAGTGCACAACCAAGAAGTGGGGAATCTTGTGCTTATGGCGATCCAAGGCGAGGTTCATGATTCATTAAGTATTTCTTTTTTGGAGTTATTAAATATGTTTCATGATTTCTTTGATGAGTTTAGAAAACTTAGCAAATCCTTTAAATTGCTTAAGAATAATCATGATTTGTTAGTTAGTAGACTTGACGAAATGCATGATTTTTTAGTATCACTAACATATATTCTAAATGTAATATGCTAGGTAATATTCCAGAAGAGAACATCATGCTCAAGACTAAATTTTGAAATTGAGAACAAATCCCTAAATATAATTCTTGCTAATAAGAGTCATATTAATAGAAAAAATAACATATGTTTTGTTAGTAACATTTAACAAAAATCAACTATTTTTGTTAAAGGATATATCTTAAATTTACCTTCCAAAATCAAATATAATTTTTGTGAAAAATTAGGACATAAAGCCTATAAATGTCCATTTAAAAATTATAGTCCACACCAATTAGTTTGGATTTCCAAGAGAACAATAAACAACCAAAAAATATTGGAAAGAAAAGAAAAAGTTTTGCATGAAGGACCCAATGTAAAATGTGTATCTAAACTAAAACCCTCCATACTATAAATTTGTCTCCTAACAAGGCTAGGAGCACTAAGTAATATTTTGAAAGTAGATGCTCAAAACATATGACTTAAGATCTAAAACTCTTTTAAAGCTCACTAGCCTAAGTAATAACAAAAATTATTAAAATAAAATTATTGATAATGAATCTTTAGATGAAACTTTATCTAAACTCATATTATGAGAGAAAGATTTTTATGATAGGTTCAACATCATTGGTCTTAATATTTGTTGATTTAAATGTAAAACCTATTATTAAATCACTTAAATATCATGGTACTTTTGGCTAAGTAAAATATCTTTGTTAAATGATTGATTTAAATATTATATTTTTAAATGCTATGATAATGTATGGGTTGTATAATAAATAATTATTGTTGAATGCTAAAATTTGAGTATAGAATAATATAGAAATGGGAAAGAAAAATTATGCTTTATTTTCTAGTGATTTTGAAAAATTATATTGATCATGAAAACTACATGTTTTATGTAAAGAAATAAAATGTTAGACTTAAATCTAATACTTAACATAAATCCTTTGTATGCTTTTAATAAACAATAATGTATATCTTGATAATTTTCGTATGGCTTTTTGATTTTGATTGAAGATGCTTTATGTTCAATGAAATCATGTTTGATAATTTAATGATGCATAGTGATCATTCTTAATAAGTTTATATGTTAAAATTATGCATGTGATCCTTGTGATTTATGGCTTATTGATCTTTGTTATAATAAAATCTCTATTTCAGTTTTAAATGAAAATGCATATTTTTATTTGGCTTAAAAGACAAAGGCATACTAGTATGAAATAAAAAAGGAATATAATTTTCTTAAAATTTTCTCTATCTTATAAATTTTTTAAAAAGAGATTAATGAATCAATTATGTAATTTTTTATGAATCTCTTGAACTATGAAAGTGATTTTGATAATTTGATTATTTGAACTTGAATAAGTTATTATCATGATTTGTGACAAGTTTAGAAAATGAAACTTAAATTTTTTACATAAATACTTTGATTATAAACTTTACATAAACTTCCTAATTGCTACTTTGACAATGACTAAGGGATAGACAAAAGTGATATTTTGTGATAATGAATTTAAATATTTTAATTATGAAAAACCTTCATTGGATTAGGAGTGATTTGCTAAAAAGAAAATTATGAATTTTAACTACATGAGATTTGCATGATTGGATTTCTATTTTACTTAAAATTTTGAATAAATAAGATTTTTTATTACTTTTGTTGAAATTCACAAATAATAAAGAGGGAAAATTTTATTAATTTAAATTATATCTTTTGATACTTAAAGATTTGATTTTATGCTATGATCTCCTTGTATTTCTAGGCATAATTTGAATATCGATGTTAAGAAGAAATTATACAATCATATTTCTTTCTTGACAATGATAAAAATTGGAAGATAAAATTATCAATATGGTTAGAAGTAAATTGGATGAGAAATAATTTGCTTAGAAGAAAATTTTAAATTTTAATTTTTTTAAATACATGCAAAATGCATGATTTGCTTGATTTGTTACCTTGCTTGAAATTTGTATAAGATAAATTAAATTGTATATGTAGCTTTTGATTTCTTTTCTTGGATTTTGGAATCTACATCTATAAAATTTAGTATTTTTGTGATTTTTTCACTTCTCAACCTTGATTCTACCTTCTTGTTCACACAAAGTGAAAAAATGAAATCATTAGCATTTCAAGATACCAATAAGACTATTAATTTCATTTTGAATCTCTTGAAAGTGATTTTGATGATTCTAAAATTGAATGAGTTCTTTACCTATATCATGATTTTGATCCTTCGAAATTATAACTTGAAATCTTTTATGAATCAAAATCTCTTATTATATGTTTTTATATTATTTAAAATGAGATTTTTATATAAATCATGATATTGACAACTTGAGATTTCTTATGCATGAATCGAAATATTTTATTTGTTTCTCCTAGGAATTTGTATTCATAAATTGAATATCTCATCACCATATTAATTTTTCTTGATATATTTCATGTGATGATTTGAAAAATGATGTAGTTGAAAAGTTTAGCACTATTGTAACCATCTCTTTGTTTTCAACAACGATAAAGGGGGAGCAAAACTTGCTAGCTTGCTCATCTCAAAAGAGAAACAATAAGTGCTATTTTGCAAATCTCAAGAGAAGCAAAAATTTTACTTAACCTCACATTCTAAAAAAAATATATATGCTAAGATAAGTAACACTTTCCAACTTGTTAGCTTACATGATGTAAAATTGCTAGCTTAAACATTACAAAGGAAACAAGATTTCCTAGCTTGCACTTCTCAAAAGAGAAGAAAGAACTCACTAGTTTGCATGTTCTAAAGTTATAAAAAATTTACTAAATTGCTAAGCTTTCATATCTCAAAAACTTGCTAATTATACTTGTTTTTTTTTGTTGATGACAAAGAGGGAGAAGGTATAATTATGTAAAATCATGTATGATGATCATGTATATAATGATGATTGAGAAAATATACATGACGATAATGATTTATTATTTTTCAAAGTTATTTGCTATATTTTCTTGAAATTTACATGAGAATGATTTGTTAAGCTCATATTCAAAATTTTCTTTTAAAATTTTATATCTACAAGATTGAGGTTAAGAGTTAAGAATGCTAAATTATGAAAATATATGAATTGTTAATCTAAATTTCATGAGATTAAGATTTTTATAATAATGTTTTTGAAAACTTTCTCCATGTTTTTATTGTTTACAAAAAATGAGAGAAAATTGCATGAAGATGATAAATTGCTACATTTGAAATTTACAAGAGATATTTTTTGGTATCAAGAGATGATTTTTTTGCAACATTTGAAATACATAAGTAGTCTTTAAATCTTTAAATTTCTTGGACATTTGAGCTCATATTAATATTCTTTTTAAAATTTCTTAAGAGCTCTACTTAATGATGCTGTCACAACTCCTTCCTTGTTTCTCTCCTTATTAATCATGAAGGGGATGAAAATTCTATAATGCATATTCTATTTTACTAAGGGGGAGTAAGTTATCATGTGCTTTTAAATTATTATGTATACATTCCACCTTTTTATTGATGACAAAGGGGGAGAAATATATATTGATGACATAATATTAATGATATACATTGATGACATATGATATTGATGATATACTTGGATATCTTGGATATGGATGTATAATTCTTTTTAAAATTCATGATTTGATTACTTGATGCAAATTCTTATTGAAATTTGCTTGGAATAAGATTTGTTTCGTGATACTTAAATTCAAGAGGGTGTAGTTCTCTTGAATTTAAGCTTTCTTTATTATGACACGGATTTAGGGGGAGTTAGGATTAACTCTGGTCATCAATTGATTGACATCATCAAAAAGGGAGATATTATTGAATCTTATATTTTGATGATGAAATCAATTGATGTGTGTTTCATCTAACAAGATTGTTAGAGTTAATTGATGTAGGATTAATTATGATAGAGAGATTATTATAATCAGAGGTTTGGCCAAAGTTAAGTCCAAGCATCGGGCCGAGGTTCAGACAGTGCGATTGGGAACTCGCTTGGAATGCGTCGGGAGCTTGCCGAGGGTATCGGAGCTTGTCAGGATGGTGCAAGGGAGTTCGCCGGAAGAAGACTGAGACTCGTTAGAAGATTGTCGGGGGTAGTCGAAAGGCTCGCTAGGAGTTGGGATGGTCTTGAAGTGTATTTGCGGCTATATTGATTGTAATTAATCAAGTTATAGTTAGCATCATGCAGGTCAACCATGACAGTGAAAAGGAATTATAGATCAGACATTGACCCAGAATTAAGCTTAGGCATCAGGCCAAGGATTAGAGGATACAGTGGGAGCTCGCCGGGAGTTCGTTAGGACTTCGCCAAATGTATCAAGAAGATCGCTAGGAATACGTTAGGAGATTGTTGGAGGAAGACCATGAGACTCATTGCAGGGAATGTCGGAGGTTATCAGATTGCGGGAGTGAGGTCATTAAGTTTGGTGGTCATGTATGATTGTAATCCTTAACTCATCGGTTAAGGTTGAGTCCTAATTAAGTTGGATTTGATAAAATCCAAATCAACTCAATAAGGCAATCAGGTCCACTATGGGGTGTGATTAAGCTCAGGTCTAGCTCAATTAATTGATCGGAGGATTGGTCAATTGATAGTTCAAATTGAGATAGGAAAAGTGAAGGAAATCACTTTTTCGAGATTCCCAACGGATGAACCACTAGTGAGCAACAGTTCAACCGGCATCGCCTAGGTTTTCGGGCAGTTGAACCACCTAAGACGGGTAAGTAAACCACTCGTACTAGGTTTTATGTGACTAAACTACCCAGGACCGATGGGTAAATCGCCCATACTAGGTTTTCGGGCGGTTGAACTGCTAGTGCCAGTGGGTGAATCACCTGTACCTGGATTTTCTGGGTATGTTTGAATTTTTGCTTCAAAATTCTAAAGCTATTTGGGGCTATAAATATCTTAAGTTTTTTTACATTCAACACAACACTTTTGGGATAAAAATTCTGAGAAAAACTTATATGAAGTATAAGAAAAAGAAAAGGAGAAGGGAGTGAGCTAAGAGTTGTAAGTTTTTGTCTCCCTTATAAGATTGTAGGGGTTTGATCTTCACCCAAAAGAGATCAATAGTAGATGCCAGTGTACCTCAAAGAGGAGGACTTAGGAGTGAACGTAGGTCGATTGGTGTCAAACCACTATAATTGTGAGTGTTTCTTTTCTTGTTGCATTTACTACTTGCAATTATCGAGTTCTCAATCATTTCGAACTAAATATCATTAGACGCTTCTAATTTTTACTTACTCTTTAAAAGTAAAGTTTTAAGTCAAGCATCTCCTTTCAATGTTATTTATCTTTCAAGTTTGCTTGTTCTTTCTTAAGTAACTTAGTAATCTTCTTTTAATCACTCATTTGCTTTACTTGAATGAAAAGCTTCAAATATTTATATATTGCTTTAAGCCACAAGCATTTTGTTAAAATAAGAATTTTACCTTACACTAATTCACCCTCTCTCCCTCTTAGTGCCAATTAATCCTGACACAAGCATGAGGGTAAAATTCTCTCGATGGGAAGATAGAGACCCAACAGGATGGCTTTTGCGTGCGGAGCACTATTTTCGTTATCACCAGACCCCAGAGGCTTCCATGGTGGACATCGCTGTCATCCACCTTGAAGAAGATGTCATACAGTGGTATAATTACTTTGAACATACTCAAGGAGTCCCAATGTAGAGGTAAGTCAAAAGTGACCTGCTAATCTGCTTTGGACCATCCGAGTACGAGAACAATGACAGACAACTCGCGAAGATCTAACCAACCTCTTTGACCCAAGAATACTAGACTAGGTTCAAAAGATTTTCTAACCAAGGCCATGATTAGTCTAAAAAATAATTGCTATAGACCTTTATTGAAGAATTAAAGTCGAAGATATGAAGAGAAGTTAAGGTGTGGCAGCCCTATATGTTGACGATAGCGATATCCTTCGCATGACTTCAAGAGGAGTAGCTTAATCAAGATGGTCAAAAGATGAGATCCACACCACGACCAATAATATAAAAACCTCCAGCACCATCCACTTCCAGCCGACCCCCTCAGCCAAAGATATTTACGAGAGAAGAGCTTCACAATAGATCCGTGAAGGGGCTGTGTTGGCATTGCGATGAGCTGTGGAGTCGCAACCACGAATGCAAGTAGGGATGACTTCTCCTGATTGAACTTGCTGATGAATCTGAATAAGAAGAGGAGGACCTTGAGCACAAGGAGGATAACATGGAGGAAGATCTATAGTCGGCCGATTGTATGGTTCATGCTCTTGCTAGCTTCGTGAACCCGCAAATGATGAAGATTGGAGGTTTCCTCAAGCAGTAGCTCATCATCATCCTCGTCGATACTAGGAGCACCATTAACTTCATGGACAGCAAGGTTGCTGCCTGGATGATGCTTCCAATCAAGGATTATAGTAGGTTCAATGTAAAGGTGGTTGATGGCTACGTCTTGAAGTGTGACTGAAAGTGCCCGCGGGTAAGATTGGTGCTACAAGAATAAGAAATTATTGCTGACTTCTTCCTCCTCCCACTTGACAATTATGAAGTAGTGCTTGATATAGAATGGTTGTCCATGCTAGGTGATGTTTTCTGAGATTTTTTTAAAATTAATTATAAAAATTTTCAGTAAATAGAAATAGGTGGTACTACGCGGGAAACGTGGGAGTGACGTGACGATGGTTTCGACACACTGTATGGAGAAAGTCCTACAGAAAGTGCACAATGGCTTCCTAATGCAACTTCACTAGCTATATATGAAGGAGCTGACAAAGATTGAAGATTTGAAACTTCTCCAATTGCTTGTTGAATTTTCAGAGGTCTGTATCAAATCAAAAGGTCTACTCCTTACTCGGCTGCACTACCACTGCAAGTTTGTGAAGAACGACAACAAGATCATCACTCCCCTCATGACATTACTAAAAAAAGATATCTTCCTTTGACGGCATGAAACTATGGCAACCGTCGATGCCCTCATAGTCGTGATTCCATCTACATCAGTGCTAGTGCTACCCAATTTTGTTAAGGTCTTCGTAATTAAAGCAAATGCTCTGGTAGCTGGAATTGGCATCGTCCTCATGAAAGATAGCTGACCCCTAGCCTATATTAATAAAGCCCTCTCTCCACTTCACCTGAAGCTTTTAATCCACAACAAGATGTTGCTGAATTTGTGGCTTGGTATAATACTGATCAATGACACAAATGAGAGACGAAAATAAACCTAGGAAAATTACAACTTCTACTCACTTTGGACTCCGATTGGGCTAACACTTCCATGAGCCTTATCAGAGGGCTACAACCATCTCAAAGGAAAGTGTTGTAAATAATAAAGATCAACCACATGGTAGCCCATGCAAAGAAGAAATGACCTCCCGACAAACTTTAGAATGGAAGAAAATTCAAAGATCGTGTTCTCCTACACTTCCAGCCTTATCAGTAAGAAACTTGAGCCTTAAGGAAGTGGTATTCCTATTACTTTGGACTTTATAAAATTGGGGATCACATTAGAACCTTGACCTATGGATCGGATCTGCGCACCAATTCAAAATTACAACTAATCCTCTAGGTATCTCATCGCAAATGGAAGTTTAGAGAGGACGACTCAGCCCAAATCCATCCACCTAACTTCCCGGCTAATAAGGAGTCCTAGTTCCAGCTAAAGATCGGATGAGATTGTAAGATCGTGACGTATCACCGTTCAAACACTACTGCTAATAAAAAAGATACAATGCTAGACCGCAGGATTATAATGCGCCTACTATGAGGGCCACAAAGGAGCCTCATGAAGAGTGTAGATCAGGACTCAGAGTCATGGAGTTTTAGCCTTGAGGACAAGGCTGATTTGAAGAGGACGGATTTGTTAGGACCTTAGTTTGGTCGGGTCATAGTCGATTGGGTCGAGTCCTTAGATTGGACCTTGTTGGTCGGTCTAGACATGACATTCCTTATTTACAAAGGAGGAAAGATTTTTCTTAATAAAGCAACAAGATGTTGCTCATGTAGTTCCAAAAATCTTAGTTGCTATCACTTGTAACCTTATTCAACTTACAAGGTGAAGCCCCTTCAATATTTGGTCTCTTATGCCACATGAAATCATAGACAATTCACTCAATAGAATTAATAATTAATTTGGGCATCCATGTGACAGATAGCATATGAGGGTTGGCTAAGAGAACATGATTTGTTGGACCTTAGGCTCCAAGATAGGTAAAGGTATGTGTTTTGGAGCAATTGGAAAACCAAGACACTTAAAAGGAAAGGATCGTTCTTTGAAGTTGAAAAATTACAGATTTCCTTTTTGTTTCCCCCTCTACTAACATGCTTTGGAAGGAAAATCTCAATTTTATGTCTATTAATCTTTTAATTAGTCATCATCTCATATTTCTTCAAAATTCTAAGGATAGTGGAGCAAGACTATTTGTTTATCCTCAAATAAAACAGAATATCATCCACATGCATGAGATATGAAACATTGACGTAGTGTTTGAAATGGAAGGGGTCAAGGTTGCCAAGCTCGCAAGCTTTATTTAAAAGATGGGTAAATTGAGCAACAAAAATATAGAGATAAGGACAGAGAGAGGATCCCCGTGCCTAATATCGCTATTGCCTTTAAACATTTTGGATACCTCCTTGTTCACTCAACAAGAATAAATAGGAGAAGAAATGCATGAATAAATCTAAGATATAAAATTGCTAGGAAAGTTAAATGCTTTGAGAGCATTAATAATGGGTTTCCACGAAAGGGTGTCATAGGCCTTCTGTCAATTTTATCATAACCCAAGGATTCTTTCCCTTATAATTAAATATGGAGTGGGCAATCTTTTGGGCCACAAGGATACTGTCCCGAATCCCTCTACCCTGTACGAATGCAAATTGCTCTCTAGAGATGATTTTAGAAAGATGAGGCTTGATTTTATTGGCAAGGGTCTTAACCAAGATATAGAAATTGATGTTACATAAAGAGATGGGTCTAAAATTCTTTAGAAAATTAGTCAGCAATGGTCTCCCAACTACTACGATAGAATTCAACCATGTAATCGTTCAGGCCTAGACTCTTACCATAACCTAAAGATCTAACCGCATCCCTCACCTCCTTTCTTAGAAAAGGCATAGTGAGAGATAAGCTCTCTTGAGTCAAGAGCCCATTCATATTAGGCGAATCAAGGGAAGTAACATCACTATTAGAGGGTTGATTCCAAAGCATAAAGTAATGATTAGCAAAAATCTGTAAAATGTTCATTTGAAGGGTAAAGGCCTGATCAATTTATGCCTAATGAGCTGAATATGATTAAGGCGAGGATAGATGGGGATAGACTTGTGGTAGAACCTAATGTTTCGATCACCATCGACAATACACTTAGTCTTGGCCATAGACCACCATTTCAAGTTAAGCTACCTAAGAACAGCCTAGAAGTGGTTTCTAAGGATTAAGAGTTGATTGTACTCCTGGTCAGTGAGATCTCTACATGCCTCTATAATCCCAAAGTTCCTAATATAAGATTCAAGGTTGGATGCTCAATCCTCGAGACATTCTAACTTGGTCTACTTCCACTGGGATAGGATGCCACAGAGGTTGTTGAAATTAGTTGTGAAGCTAAAGGCAGATGGATCAGGAACCTTCCATTTGGATTTAACCAGATCCCTGCGGTGCTTATTTTCAATCCAAAAGTTATAAAACAAAATATTTCTATTTGGGAGCAGAAACAACTCTGACACTAACCAAAAGAGGGTAGTAATCAGAACATCCTTTAGGTAAATACAAAACCGAAGAATTAACAAACTTATAAAGCCAACGAACATTACAAAAGACATGATAAAACCAAAAAAAAATTTCACAAACCCTTTACGATTGTTCAACCACATTAACCTAGGCCCCTCAAAACCAAGATCCATGAGGCCATTGTTAGCCATAAAATTTCAAAACGAGTGAGTAGAAGGCGTGACTAAAAAATGAGCCTCTAGATTCATCATGAGCATCAATAATGTGGTTGAAATCACCTAATAAACACTATGGTAAATCAACAAAACCAATAGAAGCCGGTGAATGCTAGTGGTTATTAGTGTCTTGTAAATTAATCACATGAGTGATGGCTGACAAATCAGCAAAACCTACAGAAGCCGATGAATTCTAGTAGTTATAGGTGTGATATGGTGCACAATCTTTTTACATTATTATTATTAATATATTTTTATATTATATTATATGTTGAATATATATATTGTGATGTTCTTGGTTCTATGCAATGAGAATCAGATCGTGATGAGATCATAATAATGAGATTGATTCGTTTCTAAACATAAATCCTAAATTATCTCGATCATAGGTTACTCGAGAGAGACATCGAGACAATCAGATAGATCGGTATACTATATACCCGTCCATATGATGGAGGCAGCTGGTCTAATAGCCACTTGTATAGAGACACTAAGGATACAATACATGTGCTCATTGGAGAATGAGTTCATTGATTGATTCACTTACAGAATATTGTATGGTTAATAATTACTAACGTCATACAGTGATTCGGTAGTTTCAGTTGTGTATCTGGTCCTTAGACTTGAGACACCAAGGATGTGTTATTTAAGTGCTCCTTTCTTTGACGTCGAATTTACAAATCTAAAAGGTTTCAAATCTGGTACAACCGATTATCGAGATTGGTAACCAACCTCGTGAAGGTTATTGAGTGTCAATATAGGATCATTCACTCTCAGTATCAAGAGAGGAATATTTCATATACTCTCGCTTAGGTAAATATTTAATTAGGTTAGTCACATTGAGAAATGAGTTCTCAGGAGAATCTAATTAGAGCGAGACTTAGACGGATTCTGTATGTGGCATGACAATACCATACCCGATATATGGTCTCTAGGATATTAGATGGATGAGAAACTATATATATATGGTAACTGAGGATAAATATGTCCAATAGATAGATCTCATATATTGTTTGGGGACTATGACATAGTGGCATAGTATATCCATAGTCGATGAGTCAGTGAATTATTATAAGTTAGAGGTGACTCTCTATAAATAGTAGGTAGGGGTAGCTCTTATATGATAGGCTACATCTTTGGCCACCCCCCTCCTATTTTCCTCCCTCCCTCTGTGCAAGAGTTATGAGATTTTTGACTATATTAGAGGAGTATCGCTATAGGGATTCATCGTATAGATATCACCAGAGAAGAGGATGTTTGACCTCCTTCATCTTCTTCATCTAGATCTATAAAAACAAAGATATACGATCTCCCCAGGTAAATAATCTCTTATATAATGCATTTTTCAGTTTTGTGACTTTCTTTGCACCAATCTTTTGCATGATGATTTTGAACTACGTAGGAAACTAGTTTTGTTTTGATCTTCTATTGCACATGTGATTCTCCTGCTAAGGTTTCCCAACAAAATCTACATTCCTAAATGGCAATCTTGAGGAGGAGGTATATATGATATAGCCAAGGGGATTCATATCCAGAGGGAGTCTACATAAAGTATATAGGTTGCTCAGGTTCATTTATGGATTGAAGCAAGCTTCCTAAAGTTGGAACATAAGATTTGATGAGGTTGAGAGCTACAAGGATTCGAGTTTCCGACATTGATGATAGCAAGTCGAACTCAAGTTATGTTTTCACCCTTAATGAAGGAGCAATAAGCTAGAAGAGTTCCGAGCAAGATACTACTGTTCACTCGATCACAGAGGTGAAATACATTATTGTAGCCAAAGTAGCAAAGGAAGGGGTGTGGATGAAGAAATTTATCATTGATTTAGGAGTCGTATTGAGCAGCGTAGAGTCGATTCCCATATACTATGACAATAATAGGGCGATCACTCAAGTAAAGGAACTTAAGTCTCATCAAAAGTCTAAGTATGTTCTGAGGAGGTTCCACTTGATTAGAGAGATATAGCCTACAAAGATATAGCAATAAGAAGAGTTCCATCCGAAGATAACATTGTAGATCCACAAACAAACTCATTGGCTCAGATTGTCTTTGAGCATCAAAAGGGTCTAATGGGGATCAGACACGTAGGTGATTGGCATTATGTCAAGTGGGAGATTATTGGTTACAAGTGTCCTGCAAGCCAATCACGTGAGTGATGGCACGTGTGACATGCTGCATAATCTTTTTGCATCATTTTTATTATTGGCATATTCTCATATTGAATATATATATTTTGACGTCCTTGATTTTATGCAATGAGAATCAGATCATGATGAGATCACGATAATGAGATCGATTTGCTTTTAAACACAAATCCTAAATAATTCAGATCATAAGTTGCTCGAGAGGGACATCGAGACAACTTGATATATTGATGTACTATATAGCCATCCATATAATGGATGCGACTAGTTTTATAGCCACTTATGTAGAGACACTAAGGATACAGTACATGTGCTCATTACAAAATGAGTTATCTTATTGATCCACTTATGAAATTTTGTATGGTTAATGATACCTAATATCATACAATGATTTTGTAGTCTCAGTTGTGTATCTAGTCTTTAAACTTGAGATACCAAGAATGCTATGTTTAAGTACTCCTTTCTTTAATGTCGGACTTATAGATCTTGAAAGTTTCAGATCTTGTATAACTGGTTATCAGGATTAGTAGCCAACTTTATGAAGGCTATTAAGTGTCAATAAAGGATCATCTACTCTTGATATCATAAGAGGAATATCTGGTATGCTCTCTCTCAAGTAATCCATAATCAGGTTGGTTAGATTGAGAGAGAAGGAGTTTTTCGGGAGAATCCAATTAGAGCGAGACTTAAACGGATTTCGTATATGGCCTGATAGTACTATGTCTAATATACAGTCTCTATGATATTAGATAGATGAGAGACTATATATACATGGTAATTAAGGAAAGACAGGTCCAATGGATAAGATCCCTTGTACCATTTGGGGACTATGGCATAGTGGCCTAGTACGTTTATATTCGATGAGTCGAGTGAATAATTATGAAATAATAATTCACTAAGTCATAAGGAGTTCTGATAGAGAGGACTCATGGCCAGCTCGGTATTGGGTCTAGAGGATCATACACATATGATGGATGCTTCAACGAATAAATGATTGGATATAGATCCAATTAGCCATTATTCTCATTAGATAAGACCTAACATTGATGGGCTCTCTACCTAAGCCTAATTAGAGGCTAAAGAAAATTATTGTATAGAGATCCAATAATCCAAGGTTAGTGGGTAAGTGAATAAAGATCTAATACCTACTAAATAAGGATTCCCTAGAGTTTTTTGTGACTCTTTATAAATATGAGGCAGGGGCAGCAATTATATGATAGGTTGCAGCTTTGGCTACCCCCTTTTATTCTTCTACTCTCCCTATCCTTCTCAGCTGATCAAACCCTCTCTGGCATGAGAGGGCAGCGAAAAAATAAAAGATCTTCCAAGTTCATTGCGAGATGTTGTGTAAAAGTTGCAAGACTTAGGGCTGTGATTGGAGTATTGCTACAACAATACATCATTTGGATATAGCTAGATTTTGATCTACATGGAAAACCAGTTTTGTTTTAATCTTTTACTATAGATGTGATGCTCCTACTGAGATTTTCCAGCAAGTACTATGCTAGTATATGGTCTTTAGGATATTAAATGAATGAGGGACTATAGATACATGGTAACTAATGATAGACAAGTTCAATAGATAAGATCTCATGTATCATTTGGGGACTATAGTACAGTAGCCTAGTATATCCATAGTCAATGAGTTAAGTGAATTATTATGCGATAATAATTCACTGAGTGATAAAGAGTTCTAACAGGGAAGACTCACGACCAACTCGATATTAGGCCTAGAGGGTCATGCATATATGGTGGATGCTTCAATAGATAAAAGATTATATAGAGATCGAATTAGCCCTTATTCTCATTAGATGAGACTCAACATTAATAGACTCCCTATATGAGGCCTCATTAGAGGCCAAAGAAGATTATTGGATAAGATCCAATAATCCAATGTTAGTGGGTAAGTGGATGGAGATCCAATAGCCACTAAGGCATGATTCCCTTATGTTTTTAGTGACTCTCGAAAATTTTCATTTGAAGAAAACAATATTTGACTTGAAAAGTGTTAAAAGCAATTAAATTAGAAAGCAATAAAAATGAAGAGCATAGAAGTAAATGCACACTGAATTTAGAGTGGTTCGATCAACGTGACCTACGTCCACATCTGATTCCTCCTCCATCGAGATTATTGACTTCCACTATTAATCTTCTTTCAATGGGTGAAGATTAAGCACTCTCTTATAGCTCTATTCTCCTTTTTATAGGTTTAGGAGATACCCTTTAATTTTTTTTGGCCCTCCCTTAAACAGAAATCACACATAGAAAAGAGGAGGGGAACTCTCAGGGAATTGCAATAGAGATTTCACAAGTTATCGTTTAACTTTCTTGCTCTCGCAAGCAAGAATACTTGGGGTATTTATAGACCCTAAATGGTTTCAAAAATTGGAGCCAAAAATTGAAATACCATGAAATTTCATGGTACGGACGATACCATCGCTGAACAGAGCCCTGCATTCTGGGCTCTAGCAATACCACCACTCGGGAGAGGCGATTACTACCGCCAACTGGCGATACCACTACCTACGAATCTCGAAAAAATACTTTTCACTTTCATATCCTAAATTATACCATCTCTTGACCTGGTTGTACCTCCTTCCAGGTCAATGAAATTAGCCTCCTAATCAACCTAAATTAATGCCTAATTAAAGCCTAATATGCTCTTAATTGAGTTAGTAGGATTTCTCCAAAATTAACTCAAATTGAAACCCTAACTATGATAATTAAGGCTAAAATAATTACAATGCAAGTAATCCGAGTTGTCTGGTATGTCAATTGTTTACTAACTTTCGATGAACTTTCGACGAACTCTTGACAAACTTCTGGTGAACTCTTATGCGATCTTCTAGCGAACTCCTGCTGAACTTCCACCGCATCATCCAAACCTTTGGCATATCCTCTGATTCTAATAGAACCCCATTAGAATTCTATTGTAGATTGATCTTGTGAAGGAGGATCAACCCTTTGGAATGCTATAGGGGTTCCTCCCTCCTAGGTAGTTAGTCACAAGGCTGAAATAAACTGATCTCTTGATTGAATAAAAAGTGGTGGAGCTATATGCTTATATAGGGTTCAAACCCTAACACTACAGAGGCTTCTCCCCTAAGTCAAATGCCTCTTGTACCCCTCCACCATAGTTGACTTGCCCTATAAGGGGCGACGACTTAGGAGGATACAACAACCCAAGCGCCCCCTACTCAAACCCTATTCAACCTACCCAGTAAGGAGGTAGCAGCTAGGAAGTCCTAAGGCCCCCAGATTAAAACTCTAGTCAACTTGCTTTATAAGATAGTAGGCAGCTAGGTGGGGGTTTATTACAATCTCTCAAGATTTTTATTAGTTGCTACTTGATTGAATAGGACTCAACCCTACTAGGGTCCTATCAAACCTGACCTCGTCAGATCAGCCTTGTCCTCAAGGTTAAGGTTCTATGAACTCAAGGAACCTAGGCTTTAGATCTTCATATGATTCTCACATGGCATCTTTAATATGTAAATTACTCCAATGCACTAATACTTTCGTAGAGGAACATCAGCGATGCATCACAACCCTGCGATCAAGTATGGCTTGGGGTTGGACTAGCATCAGTGGTAGTGTTGGGTAGTTAAATCTGGGCTGATTCATTCTCTCCCAGCTTAGGCTTTAGGCAGGACACATGGAAGACAGGATGAATTTTTGCATCAGCAAGTAAGTTTAATTTGTACGCCATGGCTCCATTGTGCTCCATAATCATACAGGGCCCATAAAAGCATAGGGATAACTTCATAGAGATTCTTGTGTTGATGGATATCTACTTGTATGGTTGGAGCTGAAGAAAACCCCAATCTCCTACGACACGACTCTAATGCGCTTTGTGATCTGGTAGGGCCCATAAAAGCATGAGGATAACTTCATGGAGGCTCTTGTGTTGATGAATATCTACTTGTATGACTGGAGTTGAAGAAAAACCCAATCTCTTACGGAAAACTCCCTTTCACTTCGGTGTGTGTTTGCTTGCTACTTCATTCTGGTATGAACAGTTGAGAGATTATCTTTTAGTAGCTATAGGAGTTTCTCTCTGTCAATTAAGTCTCGATCGATGATCTACTTTGGTTGAGCTAATTATATATTTTGGTATTACAAGGGCCGATTAACCATACACTGCATCATATGGGGTATATTTAGTAGAGGAGTAATATGTTGTATTATACCATCATTCGACCCAAGGGAGCCATTTTGTTCATTCCTTTGACCAGTCACTGGTGAAACATCTGACGTATGTCTCTAAGCACCTGTTCACCACTTCAGTTTAGTCATCGATCTGTGGGTGATATGTTGTGCTCATTGTTAGCTTGGTGCCTTATATCTGAAAGAGCTCGGTTTAAAATTTACTAGTAAAGAGCCTATCACGATCACTTATAATGGACCTTGGTATCTCATACAGTTTTATAATATTTTCCATTAAAATTTGGGCAATGCTAGAAGTGGTGCAGAGATTTCGGACAGCACAAAAATAAGCATACTTTATAAGTCGGTCAACCACTACGAGAATTGTGCCTTTACCTTGGGATGATGGCAGTCCTTCAATGAAATTCATATATATGTCAGTCCACACTAAGTCTAGTATGGGTAGTGGTTGTAGGTTCCCAGGACTTGCCATTGTTTCACCTTTTTGTTGTTGGCATACGTCGCACTGTGCTACAAATTCAGAAATAACTTTTTTCATCCCTCTCTAATAAAAATTTTGTTTAATTATTTTATAGGTTCTCAGGAATCTAGAGTGCCCTATTGATGGTTGGAGCGCATCTCTGCAAGATGGTTTTTATGCAAGGGAAGTTGAGTACAAGCATGATGTGACCTTTGTAGCGTAAATCTCTCAAATCGCAACTATAATGGGCTATGAAGCTTGGTTCCTCCTCTAATGTTTTTATGATATGGTTGGTCTCTGGATCCTTCCTCCATTCCTCCCTAATGTCCTTGAGAAAGCTGTTAGTTGGAAGATTGATTGCCAAAACTTCTGCTTGCTCGAGTAGCCGTGAGAGTGCATCTGCAATAATATTTTCCTTGCCCTTTTTGTAAGTAATTTCATAATCAAACCTAAGAAGCTTTGTTAACCATTTCTACTATTTGGGGGGGAGGGTGTTGGGGTTGGGGATACGGGTGAATTAGTACAAGTATAAATTTTTAATTTAAATGAAAACTTTTTTATTAAACCAAGATAGTAAATCTGAAGCTTTTTGTTCTTAGTAAAATTAGTAAGTGATTAAAAGAAACTTACTAAGTTAATAAGCAAACTAGAAAGATAAACAACGTTTGAAAACTTTGCTTTCAAAGAGTTGAGTTAAATCGGAAACGTCAATACAAAAATATGTAAGCAATGAAAGCAAGGAAACACTCATAATTTTTATAGTCGTTCGGCACCAACGACCTATGTCCACTCCTGAGCCCTCCTTTTTTGAGGCACACTGGTGTCTACTACCGATCTTCTTTGGGTGAAGACCAAACCCTTACACTTTGCTTACAAAGGAGGTAAAATTACACTCTTTATCATTCTTTTACTCTTTTTCTTTTTTTATAATTCTCACATAATATTTTCTCAGAATAAAATCTTCAAAAATTATTATATGGAATATAAGAAAACTTGGGGTATTTGTAGGCCTCAAATTGGCTTCAAAACTGGAGCCAAAATCTAACCGTATCCGAAAAATTTGGGTACGGACGGTTCACTTACCAGCCTAGGCGGGTCAACCATTGAAAGTATCCAGATTCCTAAGGTATAGGCGGCTCAGCCACTAACGACCGCTCGAAATTCTGGGTACAGTGGTACAACCATCGCTTACCAGTGGTTTACCTGTTGGAATCTCCACAAAAGTAGTTCTCTCCACGTTTCAAATTTTGGCTTGAACTTGATGTTGACCAATTCTTTGGTCAACTAATTGAGCTCAACCTGAGCTCAATCAAACCCCACAGTGGACCCAGTTATCTCTTTGAGATCATTTCTAAATCACACTGAAATCAAACTCACTTTTAACCTACGTCTGAAAGATTACAATCAACATGACCACCAAGGTTAATGACCTCACTCCCGCATTCAAGCAACCTTCGGAATCTCCAGTTGTGAGTCTCACAGTCTTCCTCTGAGATCTTCCGGCATATTCCTAGCGAGCTTCCCAATCCCTTCGACGAATCTCCTAGCAAACTCCCAACGAGCTCTCACCGTATCGTCCAATCCTTGGCCCGATGCCTAAGCTTGATCTTGGGTCCATGTCTGATTTGTAACTCCTTCTCCCATCACGGTTAACCTATATGATGCTATCTATGACTTAATTAATTTCAATCATAATAGTCATAAGTCCACTTCAAGACCTTTCCAACTCTCGGCAAGCCTTTCGACTACCCCCGATAATCTTTCGGCGAGTCTCGATCTTCTTTTGGTGAACTCCCTTGTGCCATTCAGGTAAGCTCCTGATACCCTCGACAAGCTTCCGACGCACTCCTAGCAAGTTCCCAACCACGTCGTCCGAACCCCGGCCCAATGCATGGACTTAACTCTGGCCAAACTTGATTGTCATATTCTTTATGTCATAGTTAATCCTACATCAATCAACTTCTAACAACTCATGTTAGATTAATAGCCCATCAATTGATTTCATTATCAAAATTTGAGATTCAATAATCTCCCTCTTTTTTATGATGATAATCAATTGATGATAGGAGTTAATCCTAACTCCCCCTAAATTCATGCCACTTAAATTTAAGAGAATCACACACACTTAAAATTAAGCAATCAAAATTCAATGTAAATTTCAACACAAATTTGTATATCCAAGATATCAAATCATGAGTAAAAATGAATTGTGCACTCATATATATATCTAAGATATATCAATTCATATTTATATCAATGTATATAATTAATATCATGTGTCATTAATGTATATTTCTCCCCCTTTGTTATTAACAAAAAGGTGAAATATAGGGCTTAGAATTTTAAGACACTTGAGTTTGTGCTCCCCCTTTGTAAAAATACTACATGAGTTATAAAGAATTTTCTTTCTCTTGTGATTAAAAAAGAAATAAAATAAGGGAAGAGTTATAAAACATCATTATGTATAGCTTTTAATTTATAGAGATGAATTTTGAAAATAAGCTCAAGGATCCAAAATATTCAAGAAGATTCAACAATTTAGGAGCTACTCATGCATTTAAAAACATCTCATGTAATTTCAAGCAAGGGTAGAAAATAAATTTGTAGGGTAACATCACGCAAATTTTCTCCCCTTTTTGTTTTTGTAAACAATAAGATAAAAATATAGAGAATATTTTCAAAAATATTATCACAAAAGGCTTAATATCATGAAATCTAGATTATCAATTTATATATTTACATAATTTAGCATTTTTAACTCTCAACCTCGATCTTGTAGATATAAGATTTTAAAATTTTCGAATATAAGCTCAACAAATCCATCTCATATAATTTTCAAGGAAACGTAGCAAATAAAGCTAGTGAGTTCTTTCTTCTCTTTCGGGAAGTGCAAGCTAGTAAATTTTTGCTTCATTTGTAATATTCAAGCTAGCAATTTACATTATCCAAGCAAACAAGTTTTGCTCTCCCTTGATAATTTTTTTATGAAAGGATTTTATTCCCTTTCTTTGAATAATAAATAAGAAATAAGGAGTGGGGTAAGAGATATTGTATCACAAAAATAAGGCTCAATCTTTTAGATGTAAATTCCAAAATCTAAGCATTTACATCTACCCATGCAATTTAATTCATTTAAATCAAGAGTATCACACCAAGTGATTCATCAAAGATTTAATATCAAAGACTTATTTCAAGCATCATAGAAATTTATGTTATATGTATTTCCCTTTGTAAACATTCATCAAGATTTATGAAACAAGAATAATCTTCTAAAACTATCTTATCACAAAAATTTAAATCCTCTTTTTATATTCATTTTAACTAGAGTGATTTCGAAAGTGAGCTCAAAAATCTAAGAAATCCAAGAAGAATTAAGAGCCACTCATGCATTTAAATTATGTGATTTTCTAACATAAATAGTAAATCATGTATTTTTGTATATCACCTTTCATTTATATTTTGATAATAAGCATAAAAAATTCTAAAAGAAAACATGATAGCTTAAATTTATTAATCAAGAGTTTTACATACATATTTTGATAAGAAGTGTAATTTATAAAAGCCAAGAAATCTAAAGGAAAATATGATAATACATCTAGCCTAAATTATGAAATATACATTTCGCATGTATTTAGAAAATTCTATATTTTCTTCTAAGCACATTGTTTCTCATTCAAGGTTATCATATCTAATTTGTTTCCAATCATATTGATGATTTTATATCCCCCTTTGTTAATGTCAAAAAAATATATGATTGTATAATTTATTTTTAACATCCATATTCAAAATTATGCCAAAAAGTAGAAGATCATATCATTAAAGATAAAATCAATTTTTTGAATATCAAAAGACATGATATCGTTTATTAAGTTTCTTTTCCTCTTTTTGTAAATAGTAATAATAAGTCTTAGGGGTTTATCTTAATTCATCCAAGATAAATATTTTTGATAAAATAGAAGAATGATCTTGATAAAAATTTTAATTATAATTGTTAAGATCGTAAATCTTTTTTTTATTAAAAATTAAAAATCGTAGAGATTTAAACATAATTCCCTAAAGGATAGAGTCAAGGAATTAAGGAAATTATTCATAATAAAACAAATCTCATATAATTTTCAGCTTATCATAAATTTAAGAAATACTAATTTTGGTGATAAGTTATCTCATTCATGATTTTTTAAAATAAATCATATCAAGGTAAATATAGATATCAAAAGACATTCATGAATATTAAAGACATGATTTAATTTAATAAATCTCCTCTTAGATGATAAAACAGAATCTTAAGAGATCAAAGAAAGTCTTTATTCATAAACATATCATATTGTAGATATCAAGATCATGAGTTAATTTCAAAGAAGAAAAAGTAGAAGATCTTGATTTATATATATGAAACTTCAAGCTTTCAAGAATATAGTTCATAAGAAGATTTTCAAGTAATAGACCGAAGAGATAAATTATAATCCATTCATATAACTTTATTTAAATAAATTTATATAAGGATTTCAAAGTGTAATTTTTTTAACTTGTCAAGATTATGATAAAATCATCAAAATATCAATAACGTTGGATTGATTCATCAATCTCATTTTAAAACAAAATCATTTGTAAACTTATCCAAAATCATCATTAAGAATTACTTTTCAGAAAGTTCGATTAAGGCATTATAGATTGTTTTTTAATAGCTAAAGTTTTTTAATTCATTTTTGTAGTTTAAGAGATTCAACAATAATAGTACTATTTTATCTCTTGTTGAAGGATTAATATGATAAAAATTCTTTCAAGAATAATTGTCCTTCTTTTGAAATTTATTTCAAGAATGCAATGTCATTTAAAGTCAAAAACAAAATTTCATTATTGCAATAAAATATTTTCAAATAAAAACTTTGACTTATTTCAATTCCAATGATTAAGAGTTACCAAGCTCATTTCATTCTCATTAAATATATTTTTAATTTACAAAAATACTAGACAATGAAGCATGATTTTTCTCTTCCTTTTCTATATTGTTCTATGCTAAAATTCTATCATTCAACACAATCATTTAATCATAGAATTTCAATCAATGTAACATTTAAATCAATCATTCCATAGACTTTGTCAATATTTAAATCATTTAACAATAGTCTTTACATTTAAACAAGCTAATGATTTTAGTATTCACTCAAAATCTCATTTTTGTAGGTTTCAATATAAATATATTTTTTAATAACTAAGGTTCTTTAGTTCTAATATATTTTCATACTTGTATACTATAGCTATACATCATCAATATTAATGATGAACCAGTAAAAGATTTATTGTAAATAATTTTAATTTAAATAATTTTCTTATTACTACTTAGGCTAGTAAGCTTGAAGGAGTGTTAGATCTCAAGTAATATGACTTGAGCATCTACTTTTAAAATATTTTTATTGCTCCTAGTCTTGTTAGGAAATAACTTTATATTAAGGAAGGTCTTGATTTAGGTACCCATTTAATATTGGGTCCTTCATGATATGTTCTTTCCATTTTCTCTAATGGCATGAGATTGTTTATGGTTCTTTTTGGAACTCAAACTAACTTGTGATGACTATAATTTTTAAATGGACATTTGTAAGCCATATATCATAATCTTCCACAAAAATTATATTTGATTCTTGGTGGCACATTTAAGGTTGGTCCTTTAACAAAAATAGTTGGCTTTTGTTGAATGTTACCAACAAAATATATGTCATTTCTTCTATTAAAATTACCCTTATTAGCAAGGATCATATTCAAGGATTTATTTATAATTTTAAATTTTTTTAACATTATCTTAAGCATGATATTTTTTTCTTTAATATTGTCTAGCATTTCATATTTAGAACTAAGATTATGTGATGCTAATAACTCATGCATTTCATCAACTTTACCAACTAACAAATCATGTTCATTTTTAAGCAACTTAAAAGATTTGCTAAGTTTTCTAAACTTATCAAACAAATCATGTAACATGTTTAATAATTTCAAAAAAAAATACTTAATGAATCACTAACCTTATCATCAATGGTCATAAGAGTAAGTTTCTCCACTTCTTAGTTGTGCATTTTATCTTTGGAGTTCCTCGACTTCTTACAATCATAGCAAGAGATTTTATCAATTTTAAATCATTTTTATGGTTCATGTTGATTAATTTTTTTGGTTTATTTGTCAAATGTTCAATGTCCTCATCACTCAAGATTTCACTCGAGGAGTCATATATTCTCAGTTCAAATTCCTTCATGTTCTTTGGAATGTGTTCTTCAAGTTCATTTTTTAAAGATATTTCATTAATTGATTCATTTATATTAATTGTGCTTTCATATGTGATTTCTAATACATGTCATATATCGAAAGCCGAATCAAAACAAGACGCCCGATCAAGTTCATTTTTCTCAAGTACACAATATAAGACATTTATAGCTTTTGCATTTCAAGAGAAAGTCTTATTCTCTAAATCATTCTAATTATTCATTGGAAGAGAAGTCTTTTCAAATCTATTTTCAACAATAATCCATAAATCAAGGTCTAAAGAAAGCAAGAAAACTCTCATCCGAGTTTTCCAATAAGTGTAGACCGTCCTATTGAATATGGGAGGATGAATGATAGAAAAGCCCTCTTGAAAGCCAATAAGCAAACTGAAAGGTAAACGACATTTAAAGAAAAGAACTTATCATAAAAAATTTGCTTTTAAAGAGTTGAGTTAAATCGGAAGCGTTAATATAAAAATATGTAAGCAATGAAAGCAAGGAAACACTCATAATTTTTATAGTAGTTCGGCACCAACGGCCTACATCTACTCCCGAGTCCTCCTTCTTGAGGCACGCCGGCGTCCACTACCGATCTTCTTTGATCATTCCCTTACTGCTTTTATTTTTCTTACAATTCTCACACAATATTTTCTCAGAATATAATCCCCAAAAATTATTGTATAAAATATAAGAAAACTTATGATATTTATAGGCCCCAAATTAGCTTCAAAATTGGAGCCAAAATCCAATCATATCCAGAAAATTCGAGTATGGGCAGTTCACCCGCCGACCTAGGTGGGTCAACTGCTGGAAGTGCCTAGATTCCTGAGTACGAGCAGTTTAGCCACCCAGCTTGGGTGGCTCAGCCGTTGACAGCCACTTGGAATCCTGGGTATGATAGTACAATCGCTGCTTACTAGCGGTTTACCCACTGGAATCTCCACAAAAGTGGTTCCCCACACTTTTCAAATTTTGGCTTGAACTTGATGTTGACTAATTCTTTGCTAATTAAGCTCAACCTGCGTTCAATCAAACCCTATAGTATACCTGGTTGCCTCTTTAAGTTAATTTGTAAATCACACTCAAATCAGGCTCACTCTTAACCTATGACTTGAAGATTATAATCAAACATGACCACCAAGCTTAATGACCTCACTCCCGCATTTCGGCAACCTTCGAAATCTCCAGCGATGAGTCACGATCTTCCTCCGACGATCTCCCGGCGTGTTCTTAGCAAGCTTCCCGATCCCTTCGGCGAATCTCTTAGCAAACTCCTAGTGAGCTACCACCACATCGTCCAATCCTTGGCCCAATGTCTAAGCTTGATTTCAGGTCTATATTTGATTTGTAACTCCTTCTCCCATCATGTTTAAACCTACATGATGCTAACTATGACTTAATTAATTTCAATTATAATAGCCACAAGTCCACTTCAAGACATTCCCAACTCCCGGCAAGCCTTTCGGCTACCCTCGACAATCTTCCAACAAGTCTTGTTCTTCTTCTGGTGAATTCCCTTACCATCCAAGCAAGCTCCCAATACCCTTGACAAGCTTCTGATGCACTCCTGGCGAGTTCCCAATCGCACCGTCCGAACCCCGGCCCAATGCATGGACTTGGCTCTGGCAAAACCTTATTGTCACATTCTCTCTATCGTAGTTAGTCTTGCATCAATAAACTTCTAACAATCCATGTTAGATTAATAACCCATCAATTGATTTCATCATCAAATTCTGAGATTCAATAGTTGGTGTATGTGAGTGATTAGCCATCTTGCATGAAAATGACACCAATCCTAACTCTGAATGCATCAGCCTTAATGATAAAGGTTCGGTTAAAATCGAGTAGTGCTAGCATAGGTGTTGTCGTCATGGCTGCCTTGAGTTTGTCGAAGGTAGCAGAGGCTTTGTCCGACCATTGGAAAGTATTTATTTTCAGTAAGAAGATGAGGGTTGTTTTGATCTTCCTATAATCTTTAATAAATTTATGGTAGTAGCCCATCAATCCAAGGAAACATCGCAGCGATTTTACGTTCTTCAGTTTCAGCCAACCTTGCATCACCTCTATTTTTGTAGGGTTTACCACCACTCCTTATGATATGAGGTGCCCAAGATATTCCACCTTTTGTTGGAGAAAGTTGTACTTTGATTATTTAACAAAAAAATATTCTCCCGAAGGATCGTTAAAACAAGTCATAGGTACTGAAAATGGCTGTCAAGGAAAGGGCTATAAATGAGAATGTCGTCAAAAAATACCAATACAAACTTAAGAAGAAAACTCTAGAAAATACCATTCATGAGGCTTTGGAAGTGGAAGGAGCATTGGTGAGTCTAAAAGGCATTACCAATAATTTGTAATGGTCGTTGGGTGTTCGAAAGGCAGTTTTTATAACATTGTCTTCACATACCTGAATTTGGTGATACCCAGATCGGAGGTCCAACTTTATAAAGACTCGAGCTCACCTTAATTCATCAAGAAATTCATCCACCATTGGAATTGGGTATTTATCTTTGATGGTGATGCTATTGAGAGATCGGTAATTGATGCACATTCATCACGTTCCATCCTTCTTTTATTTCAAGCATCTCCTTCACAATCTTTTCTATTTCATCCTTCTGGAGATGGGGATAATGATATGACCAAGTGTTTGCTAGTAGTTTGCCCGAAAAAACTGGAATCGATGATCATACCACCGAGTAGGAGGTAGGCTATGTGATTCAACGAATACGTCAAAGAATTCAGTAAGCATTTGTGGGAGATTTTGGTCTTCAATTTTTGTTGGCTCCTTCTTATGTTGCTGCTAGAGTTGCATCAAGAAGCCACCATGTATTTTATGTAAACCTTTCTCCATTAGTTTGGTCAAAACTGTTGTCACGTTGCCTCTGCGCTTCCCGCGTAGAATCATCTATTTTCCTTTACAGTAAAATTTCATAATTAACTTTAAAAAATTTCAGAAACATCACCTAGCATCATCAGCCACTCTATGCCAAGCATGACCTCATAATCATCAATTATGAGGAGGAAGAAATCAGTAGTTATTTCTTTGTCCTGCAGCAATAATTTCACTTATCGGTATCTTTGGTTGCACTATAAGATTCGACCGTCGGCGACCTTAACATCAAATTTATTGCAATCCTCAATGTGAAGTGTCATTCGAACAGGAACCTTAGTGTTCAAGAAGTTATTGGTATTACCCGTGTCAATGAGGATGGTGATCGACTGCTATTTGAGTAGGCCCTAACTTTCATTGTCTGTGGATTCGCATAGCCGGCAAGAGCATGCACCATGCAATCGGTTAATTGTGGCTCTTCTTCTGCATCCTCCTCTTCATGATCAAAGTTCTCTTCTGCATGCTTAGTGTCATCTTCTTCAATGGGTTCAATCATAAGAAATCTCCCTTTTTGTAATGTGATCGTGGCTCCAAGGCTCGTCACAATACCAACATAAATCCTTCATGGATCGTTCTCAAAGCTCCTCCCTAGTTCAGTTTTTTGGTGTAGAGGATCGGCTGACAGTGGGGGGGTTGAAGGCCTTGGTGTTTTGTTGGTTGGGGGGTGACCCTAATCCTCATGGCATCGTGGTTCAATCATTCCTCTTGAAGTCATGCGAAAGATATTGTTACTATTAATATATATGGTTGTCGCACTTTAACTTCTCTCGGAATCTCCAGTTTTAAGCCTTCGATGAAAGTCCCTGACAATTATTTTTCAAACCAATCTCTAGTTTGGTTAGATAATCTTTTAGACCTGGTCTGGTATTCTTGGATAGTGGAAGTTTGACGGATCTTGGCTAATTGGCTATCGATGTTCTCATATTTGATTAGTCTAAAGCGGATCAGCAGTCCCTCTTTAAATTGCCTCCATGTAAGGACTCCGTGAGTATGTTCAAAATCAATCAAACCATTGTATAGCATCTCCTTCGAGGTGTATAACAGCAACATCCACCATGGATGCGTATAGGGTCTTGTGATGCTGAAAATAATGCTCTGCACATGAGATCCAACCGATCGGATCTCCTTCTTCCTATCTAGGGAAGTCCACCCTCATACATGGATAGTGCAGATCTATTATCGATTCTCCCTTCTCCTGAAAATCTTCTTTACGGTCTGAGCTTTCTATTTGTTGGGATCTCCTTGGGCTCAGCGGTCGACCCAAACTGAATTAGCAAAGAAGGCGCATATTCTATCCTCTAACTTGGCATCGATTGCCTCCTTTGATGCCATGGTGTATGTCTCCAAATCTGTAATATTAAGGTCCCTCTTTTGCTACCAAGTTAAGGGCATGTATAGGTTGAGGGATTTGGGGCAGAGAGGATTGGTGGATCGAAGGATGAAGGCTACGATTTTAGGCTTAATAGGTTGCTATTTTAGGTATGATTTGGGCTACTATTTGGTAGTGTTTTGGGGATATGATGGCAGTGGATGAAGTTGAGAAGGTGGTCTAGATCTACTATGATGGCAGCAATAGGTTTGAAAGGGATTGGTGGGGGTATACAGCGAACATATACTAATTTGTAGAAGCAAAATTTTTCGTCGAAGAGATAGCGGTTTCTCGATAAAATTTCTAGCAATAAACCGAGGTTCTTTGAAGAAAATTGATAGCAAGATCTTAGTGTTGATAATAGCAAGGATGACAAAATATATCAAGGAGTTTTGGCAGCAAAGCAGCAAGAATAACGATGAAAGTTTCAGTATCAGAATTCTCATCAAAAAATCAATAGTTTACAATGAAAAGTTGTAGCAATGTAAGGACATTTTCAAAGATGATTCTAATGATAAATCAAACTTAGATCAAAGCTGAGACAATATAGAAAGTGTGTAAAAATTTTAGTTCAAAAAAATGGCAACAAGATCGGCTTTTAGGCAGTAAGTATATGGTTGAAAATTTCTACAGCATTCTTTCATTCGCAAAGATGATAACTTTACAAAGATAAGAGTTCAAAGCAAGGAATAGATAGAAACTTATTTTTTGGTTTTTTAGATAGGAAATTGTAGCAACAATAAGGTACATGTGATAGAAATAATACCAAATCTGATGCAATTGATGATAGTGATAGTAAATTGATAGATCTACGGTAGGGGAGATGACGGTGGAGGCGGCGTTGACAATAGCAATTGTGGGAATTGCTTAGCTGATGGTGGGCGATAGGAAAGGTAGCAAAAGCAGCAAGATCGCTGCTTTGATACTAGATGATAGAACCCCAAAGAAATTCTATTACAGAATAATCTTTTAAAGAGGGATAAATCCTTTGGAATGATGTAGGAGTTCCTCCCTCCTAGGTAGTCGGCCACAAAGCTGAAATAAACTGATATCTTAGTTAAATAAAAGTGATGGAGACTACATTATTATATAGGACTTCAAACCCTAACCCTATATAGGCTCCTCTCCTAAGTCAAATGTCTCTTGTACCCTCCATCCTAACTGACTTGCCCTATAAGGGACAGCAGCTTAGGAGGCTGCAACAACCGAAGCGCCCCCTGCTCAAATCCTGGCCGACCTGCTCAGTAAGAGGGGCGATGACTAGGAAGCCCTAAATCCCCTAAATTAAAACCTTAGCCAACTTGCTTTAGAAGATAGTAGGCGACTAGGTGGGGATTGATTGTAATCTCTTAGGGTTTTTATTAGTTGCTACTTGATTGAATAGTACCTAACCTTGCTATCAGATTCTTCCGGCTCAATGTTCGATCTTTGACTCCGACCCAACATCCGATTCTTCTTTAATTTTTTTATCTTTTCACAATTATAATAAGTCTTGTATCATTTTTCACAATACATCGGTTAAATCATAAATTAAATAATTAATTTTATATTAGATTCAAGATATAGGTGTTGAACCGAGGCAATTCCAGGAGTGCATGGCTCTCAGGAGCGGTGGGGATTGAGGTCACCTGCTGCAAAGTCTGTGATGCATTAATATTCACAGGAAGGGTTCTAGCACCATTGCCTTCTCATGTAGGGACTCAGATCTAGGGGGTAACATTACCTCCATCGAACGGACATCTAACTCAGCAAGGTCCTTCTGGGAAGCTGGCTCGATGACACCCTAGCTGACATTAAGAGCCATACATCCTCTACTTGAGTATCACATGAGACTACACCATCTCTCACCTGCACCACCTTTGACGATGGGGCAACCCTAGAATCCCTTTTGGTTTGACAGATAGGTTTCCTCGGATGGGTTCTAGGCTTCCTATCCACTCGGATTTAGGGATCAAATATGGATTCACCATGACCAGGGGGTTAAGCATCACTAGTGCCATCCAATTCTGGAGGTTGCTCCTCGATACTCCGACTAGACCCAGTCAATGTCTCCTTCCTATTCGGTGACATTAAGAGGTATAGGAAGCATCCTTGTGCCCAACACATTCGTATTTGACATTGACCAAAGGAAGATTCTCATAGGGTATCACTTGAAAAATACCTACTAGTGACATACCATGCCACACACCTTGTTTTGGAGGACTGAAGAGGTCGATCTCAACACAAACACGAGAATATTTTCTATGCTCTAAGGACAAGGACTTCAGATCTAGCCTAAGAGGCTTTCCTACAAATGTTACAATCTGAAGGATACCCTTGTTGGAATTAAACTTGTTCAAGTATCATAAAGAGGTTCATTTCATCAAAAGAGGTTCATTTCATCAAAAGAGGTTCATTGCATCAAGAGAGAGATTTATTACATCAAGAAGAAAAAATGGATTAAAAGACTATAGAAGGATAAGTCAAATTGGTTATTGGTTCTTGAAAGGGTTTCTTGAAAGAGAATGGTTCATCTTGAATACAATTAATATAATGTATCTTTGGGGACTATATAAATCCCATATGTTGAGTCATGAGAGAAGAAAGGGAGTTTCTGAAATTTGTAAAGAGTTTTTTATTGAGAGAAATATAGAAGATTGAACCTTGTCCTACTCTTCCTCTGTTTCATATCTCTATTCCCTCTTCCTATCAACATCAACATCTGGTATCAAAGCATAGGTTAAGCTATGACCTCTTCCTCAAGTGCCATCCAACTTCAGATCCCAGTTAACAAAAGAAAATTATGACATATGGTGCATCCAAATGAAGGTTCTTCTAGGCTCCCAAGATGTATAGGAGTTTGTAGAAGATGGATTCACGAACCAACTCCAGAAGAAGGAGCAATGAATGCGAAGGAAGAAAGCAACTCAAAGAAAGAAGGAAGAAGGAGAAAAGGCTTTGTTCACAATCTACCAAGGGCTTGATGATACAATGTTCGAGATCATCGCCCAAAGAAATACTTCAAAGGAGGCTTGGGAAATACTTCAAAAGCATTCGGTGGTGTTGATAAGGTAAAAACTTCTACAAGTTTTATGAGCCGAGTTTGAAAAACTACAACAAGGTACTTGAAACTATTTCGATTACTTCTCAAAATCATTTCTATTGTTCATCAAATGAGACGAAATGGTGAACAAGTAAATGATCAAAGAGTAATAGAAAAATATTGAGATCTCTAGACCGAAATTTGATTTTATTGTATGATTGAAGAATCTAAAGATTTGGAAAAATGTCTTTAGAAGAACTTATGGGTTCCCTTCAAGTTCATGAACAAAGAATTACAAAAAGAGGAGAAGACAAAACTATGGAGCAAGCACTACAAGCTAAGTTTGCTCTTGAAAATAAAGGAGAATCAAATTCTCAAAGAGGAAGAAGACGAGGACAAAGAGGAAGAGGAGGCAGAAATCAGACCAATCAAGAATCTCCATATAATGAAGAGGCTAGAGAAAATTCTAGCCAAAGAGGCCGAGGTTATGGTCGAGGACGTGGCCGAGGCCGTGGACGTGGCAGAAACTCTAAAAGGTCTGAAATACAGTGTTATGTTTGCAAAAGGTACGGACATTACTCTTATGAATGTTATTATAATCCTAACAATCAAAGTGGTGAGGCAAATTTTGTTGAGGAAGAAAAGAAGGAAAATCAAGTTTTGCTAATGAGTTATGAAAATTTGAAAAATGATCAATCTATGACATGGTATCTAGATACAGGAGCCTCAAATCACATGTGTGGCAACAAAGAGCTATTTTCAGAAATGGATACAAGTTATTTCGGGAACATTACATTTGGTGATTTGTCTCAAAGACCAGTAAGAGGCAAAGGTAAAATTCTCCTTGAACTTAATAATGGCAAGGAATTATGCATTTCAGATATTTATTATGTTCCTGATATGAAAAATAATATTTTAAGCATTGGACAATTACTTGAAAAAGGTTATAAAGTTGAGATAAAAGATATGGCTCTCTCAATTCGTGATAAGAATAAAACATTGATATCACATGTGAAAATGACAAGGAATAGAATGTTTCCTCTACATTTGAGTATTTTTTATCAATCAAATTGTTTTAAAGCTGATATTGAGGATATTTCTACACTTTGGCATCTTAGATATGCTCACTTAAATTTTGAGGCTTTGAAACTTCTAGAGAAGTATAATATGGTGATAGGAATGCCAAAAATTGATCACCCAGCAAAATTATGTGAAGTATGTGTCATGGGTAAACAAGAAAGAAAACCTTTCAAAGTAAGAAGAATAAAAAGAGCATGGCATCGACTCGATCTGGTGCACTCGGATGTTTGTGGCCCTATCAATCCAGTATCACTTGGAGGAAGCAGGTATTTTCTTACATTTACTGATGATCATAGTGGCAAAACTTGGGTTTACATGTTGAAAGAAAAGAAAGAAGTTTTAAGCAAATTCAAAGAATTTAAGGATTTGGTTGAAAGACAAAGTTGTTGTAAGATTAAATGTTTAAGAACAGATAGAGGTGGTGAATATATATCAAATGAATTTGAAAGTTTTTGTAGAAATAATGGAATTCTACATCAATTCACCATGTCATACACACCTCAACAAAATGGTGTCTCGGAAAGAAAAAACAGGACTATCCTTAATATGGTCCGATGCATGTTAAAGGAAAGAAAAATTCCGAAAGAATTTTGGGGTGACGCTGTTGCTTGTGCAGTTTATTTGCTTAACAGGTTTCCGACAAAGCGAATTGGTAATATTACACTAGAAGAAGCATGGAGCTTACAAAAACCAAGAGTTGATCATTTAAGGATTTTTGGAAGTGTTGCATTTGCCAAGATACCAGAAGAAAAGAGAACGAAATTAGAGGATAAAAGCAAAAAATGCATTTTGCTAGGTTATCCAGAGAATTCCAGTGGTTACAAACTCTACAATCCTATCACAAATAAAGTTGTGTTGTCAAGAGATGTTGAGTTTGATGAACAACAGATTTGGAACTGGAAAAGTGATGAGCAGCATAAGAAAGTTGTAGCTTCAGAAGAAGATGATATAATACAAGCAAACACTGAAGTGACTTTGCTAGAATCATCACCTAGATCAGCTAGGTCATATGATTCAAGAAGTCCAATTATAAGAAGGACAAGACCGATTCAGGACCTATATGATGTGACTCGAAGGATTGATACTAACAATGATGAACTTTCTTTATTTTATCTTTTTGCAGGATATGATCCATTAATCTTCGAAGAAGCTTATAAAGATGAAAAATGGCGACAAGCTATGAATGAAGAGATTCATGTCATTAACAAAAATAATACATGGGAGCTTACTACACTTCCAGAAGACCACCAAGCTATCGGTGTTAAGTGGATCTTCAAAACAAAAAGAAATGCAAAAGGAGAGATGGAGAAATACAAGGCTAGATTAGTTGCAAAGGGATATAAACAATAATATGGAATTGACTATGAAGAAGTATTTGCGCCAGTTGCTCGATTGGAGACATTAAGATTACTTATCTCTCTAGCAGCTCAAATGAAATGGAAGATTTTACAAATGGATGTGAAATCAGCATTTCTTAATGGAGTTCTTGAAGAAGAGGTATATATTCAACAACCCCCTGGTTTTATTATTCAAGAACAAGAATACAAAGTATACAAGTTAAAAAGAGCTCTTTATGGGCTTAAACAAGCCCCACGAGCATGGAATTCTCGAATAGATACTTATTTTATTCAAAATGATTTTTCTAAATGTCCACATGAACATGCTCTCTATAAAAATCTAACTCTAATGGAGATATCTTATTTGTATGCTTGTACGTAGATGATTTAATATTTACAGGCAATAGTAGCTCCATGATTAAAGATTTTAAGCACTCTATGAAAAAGGAGTTTGAGATGACGGACTTGGGCTTAATGACTTATTTCCTTGGTATCGAAGTTATACAAGATAATGGAGGAATTTTTATGTCACAAGAAAATTATGCAAAGGAGGTTTTAAAGAAGTTTTCAATGAAAGATTGTCATCCTACAGATACACCTATTGAATATGGCACTAAGTTGACCAAGGAAGGTGAAGGTAAATACATTAATCCAACTTATTATAAAAGTCTAGTTGGATGTTTAAGGTATTTGACATGCACTCGACCTGATATACTATTTGGAGTTGGTTTAATAAGTAGATTTATGGAAGTTCCAAAGATATCTCATTTAAATGTCGCTAAAAGAATTTTGCGATATATTAAAGGAACAATTGAGTATGGAATGTTCTATTCTTCATCTAAAAAGTTGGAGCTCATTGGATATAGTGACGTGATTGGGTAAGCTACGATGATCGAAAAAGTACAACTGGATTTGTATTTTATTTTGGTGAATCTACATTTACTTGGTCTTCAAAAAAGCAACGGATTGTTGCTCTATCAAGTTGTGAAGCAGAATATATAGCAGCTTCTTCTAGTGTTTGTCATGCAATCTGGCTAAGAAGATTACTCCAAGAACTTCATATGCCACAGGAGAAGTCAACCAAGATTTATGTTGATAACAAATCAGCTATTGCCTTAGCCAAGAATCCAGTCTATCATGAAAGATCGAAGCATATCGATACAAGATTTCATTTCATAAGAGATCATATCAAAAATAAAGAAGTGGAGCTACATCATGTCAAGACAAGTGAACAAGTGGCTGATATACTTACAAAACCTCTCAAATTTGAAATATTTCAACAACTTCGAAAGAAACTTGGCATGCTAGATGGAACAAGTTTAAGGGGGGAAAATGTTGGAATTAAACTTGTTCAAGTATCATAAAGAGGTTCATTTCATCAAAAGAGGTTCATTGCATCAAGAGAGAGATTTATTACATCAAGAAGAAAAAATGGATTAAAAGACTATAGAAGGATAAGTCAAATTGGTTATTGGTTCTTGAAAGGGTTTCTTGAAAGAGAATGGTTCATCTTGAATACAATTAATATAATGTATCTTTGGGGACTATATAAACCCCATATGTTGAGTCATCAGAGAATAAAGGGAGTTTCTGAAATTTGTAAAGAGTTTTTTATTGAGAGAAATATAGAAGATTGAACCTTGTCCTACTCTTCCTCTGTTTCATATCTCTATTCCCTCTTCCTATCAACATCAACAACCCTCTCTAGTTTAGTATTTACTAAGGGTAAGCCTTGGAGTTGAATCCAGACTAGAGCCGATTGAAAGTGTTCTAGGAATGGTTAGAAGTTAGGGTCCCAAGGAATAATAAGCTAGAAGCATATTTACTTTGAAGGATCAAGGTATATCAGTGAGCATAAAAACAACTTTGGCAACACTAGAAGTGGAATAAAAAAAAAATCCTTAATCATGTCTAGAACAAGAGGAAGGGAGGACCATTTCCAAACCTAGCAACCTAGGTCTTGATGACCTCCAACAGAGAAGGTTTTCTTAAAAAGCGACCCACAGGGATGCAATGCCAAGGCTTCCATCACTCCTCTAAAGAGCCCTCATCAAACTGGATGAAATCATCCGAAGACTCATGATTTTTGTCAAAGATGGAAGAGTTTAAGATCAAACCTATGGAGACCCTAGGCCTAGGAAGCAATCGCTACTCTAGTAGAGAGTGAAATCCCTGGCCCTCTCAGAGTAGGGAAAGCATAGGAGGCAAGGGCCACTTTTCGGGCAAGAGGAAGGTGGAAGAGAGCTAGCACCAAAAGCAAAGCCACTGTAGGGGCAGAGTCGATCGTCGGAGCAGGTGTTGCATCGGAGGAAGAAGCCATCACCCCTTTCTCACACTATCCCCAAACCTTTTAGTCAAAATCATATCAGTGCGGGTAATCGATACATATTATTTATATTTCTATTGATATACTAATTATAATTTAGTATACGTGCGACCAGAACATTATATCCTATATTTTTTTATAATTGAAATTTTAATTAGATTACAAACATTTGAGATTCTAATTTAACCCTCTAAAATATTTTTGTGATACACCATTTCTAACCAAAATCCAAAAATAAGGGGCTTATCAAAATGTCCTAAAATTTTGAGGGTACTTTTGCATTGGATCCATAAGAATATATTCTATTTTTATTTTAGAACTTTTTTATTATTTTTTTGAATTATACAGTTTTTATACATTGTATCATTTTTTTATTTTTAAAATTTTATAAAAATTCATGTAATGTTTTTTGATATTTGAGCTTCTTAGGTCACAAATATTTGGTAAAAAGTTAGCTCTCAAAAACTATTTTCTTATATGCGACACTATTTTTAGCTAAAACTCAAAAATAATATATCATCAAAATATTCTCAATTATTCACCTCCTACAATAGTATGTTATTTTTCAATTTTTAAATATGCTGAACATCTCACAATATTTTTCTAAAATTTTTTAGATATCTTTGAATTGCTTCAACTCGTAAAAGAGAGAATCTATCAAAACTGACAAATTCAATATTACTTGCATCAACTATGACAATCAAATAGTTAGAACATATTAAAATATATTAAATTATAAATATTTAAGTTTTTAAAAATAGATAAACTAAACTTTTATCTAAATATCACCTCGTATTGAATTTCATATTTTGATGATAAAATTAATTGATGGATTTTATTATATAACATGTATGTTAGAGAAGTTAATGCAAGATTAATTACGACTATAAAAAGGTAATATAATATAATATTAGGCTGGAGTCTTGTTTGGGCATCGGACTAGGGTTCGGATGATGTAGTGGGAACTTATCGGGAGATCGCCAAAAGCTCGTCGTAGGTGATCAAGGGCTTGCCGGGAGCTCACCGAAGGTGATCAGGAGCTTGTTGGAAGTTTGCCATAAGATGATCGAGAGACCTGCCAGAAGTTCATAATCTCAATTAATGTACTGGACAATAAGGGTGATTGTATTTGTAGTTAGCATAAGTTATTTTGAGTGATAATTGAGTTAGATTTGGAAGAAATCCAAATTAACTCAATATGAGGCAACCGGGTCTACTTTGGGTTGGATTTGAGCTAAGGTTGAGCTTATTTCGTTGACCTGAAAATTAGTCAAAGAGTATAGAAAAAGTACTATTTTAGGATTCTCGGTGGGTGACGGTGGTATCGCCCAATCGGTACTAGTACCATTATTATCTTTATTTTTAGGGTACTTTCGATAGTAGTACCGTCGATGCAGGCAGTAGTACTACAAATACCCAGTTTTTCCAAGATTGGTTAGATTGGATTCATTTTTTGAAGCCAATTGAGGTCTATAAATATCCCAAGTTTTCTTGTTTGGAAAGCAAAAATAAGAGCAAGAAAGTGCATGAAAAAGAGATGAAAATTTTGATAAAAGTTGTAAAAATTGAGAGCTTTCCTTGAATGCTTCAAGTGTTAAATGAGTCTAAGGGAAAAGATAAAAAACTTGTAAGAAGTTCCTCTCCTGAACTTGTGAAAAGGAGAGAGGTGTAAGGAGTTTGGTCTTCACTATGGAAGAAGATCTTCAGTAGACTCCGGTGGGCCTCGATGAAGGAGGACTTTGAAAAGTGGATGTAGATCAAGTTTTGGTTGAACCACTATAAAATTTGTGAGTATCTCTACTCTTACCTCTTCTATTGTATTTGAATTTAATCGTTCTTAATTAGTTCAAAGAAAATCATGAGCATCCTCATTCAATTTTTATATTTACAATTCGCTCTCTAACTTATTTGCTTTTAACTACTTCTAAGAAAAACTTTTAATTTCGGTTTTACTTCAAACAAAATTTTACAGCACTTGCACTAATTCACCCTCTTTTTAGTGTCAACTTGATCCTAATAGTTGGTATCAGATCTGGTTATACTTGATTGGATTAACACCCAAGCGAGTTAATAGCTTTTTTTAGCATAAACGAGAGACACTCTATCACACATCCTCTCATGTTCAATGGATAGATTACACATTTTGGAAAACTGGAATGCGTATTTTCTTGATTTCGATAGATTTTGATTTATGGTATATTATTGAAAATGGTTTTCAAAAGTTATCAAATCTAATAGATGATTGGAATGATCATGAAAAACAAATATTTTCTTTAAATGTCAAAGCTATGAATGCTTTGTTTTGAGATTTAGATAAAAATAAGTTTTATCGAGTTTCTATATGTGATTCGACTTTTGATATATGGCATACATTAGAAATCATATATGAAGAATAATTAAATTAAACAAATCAATAAATGAAATGACTTATAAGAATAAACTTGAAGAACAACTTCTAAAGAATAGGAAGGAAATTACCTTGAGGACATAAGAAAAATATCTTCCAAAGAATAAGAATGATACTAAACTGAGAACAAAAGAACATCACCTTCTAAAGAATAGGAAAGAATTTAAATTGAGAATAATATGACTCCTCGAGTGAAACCTTGAGTGATGAAAACTATGAACTTATAATAAAAGAATAAAAAATAATAATAAACTTAAAAATAAATTTAAATGGATACACCTTCTTGCTATAAAAGCAAGAAGCCGAGACACTCTGAAGATGAAGAACACAACTAAGAAGAAGTGGAGAATCTCATGTTTATGGCTATCAACGATGAGGTAAGTAACTCACCTAATGTCTCCTTTACTTTTGATGAATTATTAAATATATTTTATAAATTTTTTAATAAATTTAAAAAAATTAGTAAAACCTATAAACTACTTAAGAAGGAACATACACTAGTTAGTAAACTTGAAAAAATGCATGAAGCATCAGCATCACATAATTCTTGCACTGAATGTGAAACATTAAAGGAACTTAGAAAGGAATATATTATATTGCAACAGACTTTAGATTTAAAATTTAAACATGATCCTTGCAAATAAGGGTCATGTTCATAGGAAAGAAGGTATTAGCTTTCTGGGTAACCCTTAACAAAAGCTAACTATTTTTGTTAAAGAACCTACATTAAAATCTTCATCTAAAATTAAATATAATTTTTGTGATAAACTATGATATTTTGCTTACAAGTGTTTATTTAGAAAGTATAGTTCACACAAATTGATTTGGATTCCTAAAAGAACTATAAACATCCAAATGCCTTTACTAAAATTAGGTAAAGCTTTTCATAAGAGATCCAAAGTTAAATGGGTACCTAAATCCTTTATTATATGATTGACTCTAAACAAGACTAGGACTACAAAATGAAATTTTGAAAGTAGATACTCACTCAAGACACATGACTTGAGATCTAATATATTTTTCAAGCTTACTAGCCAAAACAACAATAATAAAGATATTAAAATTAAGTTTATTGATAAAAAATCTCATGATGATTTATGGTTATAAAATTAATCTTGATTACTTTTCGTTGGTGCATGGTTTTTGCATAGCTAAAGCATGCGAATGTAAAAAATAAAAAATAAAAAGATATGTTTAATGAAAAATTAATTATGTTGAAATTCACAAAAAAAAAGGATCTTGATGATGATTGAATATTAGTTTTAAAATCATTGGCTTGGATATTACGTTAATTTAAATGCTATGATAATTATATATTGAAATGGGTTATTTATTGTTGAAGTTTGTATATTGAATGAGGCTTGAAATAATGTATATAAAAAAAAAGGAAATAGTGCACTAACGGTAGCACAACTAGATTAGAGGTGGCACCAGTAGAATACATTGTTTATAGGCGGTAGCACCACTTAGTTGGCGGTTCTACCATTCAAAACCCTGCCTGTATAAGCAACATTTAGGGCCGACAGTAAAATCATTCCAAAGTCATTCCACACTCTTCTAAAACTCTCTCCATCTCTCTTTCCCCTTGCCTCTCCTCTAGGAACCTAAGAGAAACCCCTTTACTCTTCAAATCTAAGATCAATCTTTATCCCTAGGAGATCACAACAAAGGTAACTCTTAAACCTTGCTCTCAATATATTCTTTGATCTTACTTTTTTTTCTTGCAATACATGTAGTTCAAATGGCTCCTAGAAGATCATCAAGTGACAAAGGAAAAAGGATATTAGATGAAATCATTGACCCTATACTCTTTAATATCAATGAACATGTCCTAAAATTCTAAACCCTTGAATTTAGAAATGTTCATAAAAGTAAATATATAGATATGGAGTATTTAAGAGATTTAGAACCAATTCAATGGTTTGCTAACTTAAATGCCCTTTCTATCCTTCAATGAGTGAACCCATTTATCCTAGATGTTTAAGATCATTTTACAATAACTTGCATATAGATTATCAAGATAGGGTATTTACATATCTCTTGGGGCATCATATAGCTATTACAGATAGATTAATTTGTAATCTCATAGGAATCCCTAAAAAAAAGAAGAGGTTGCTATTTTAGAGGATAATGAGATATTGAATCAATAGGGGTTACTTACTCTGAAGCCTTAGGTACCATCTTTGGAAATCGAAATTTGTCTATTATTTTTAAAAGCTGTCAGCGCATGCTACCCTTCAACACAAAACTACTTCATCACATAGTGATTAGTATTCTACTCCCTAAATAATTTCATCATGATGAAGTTAGCCAAATGGAAGTAGGTATTATGTATTGGATCATGATAGGACATGATTATTATCTTGGATATCTGTTGAGGCAAAACATGATTGAGCTTTCAACTAATGATATAATGCTTCCGTATAGTGGCTTAATAATTAGATTAATACATGCACACGATATAGTTATTCCACCAAATGAAGAAATAATGAAGCTAGATAAGATACAATGTCATTAATAGAAATCTATTGAGAAGATTAAAATGCATTGTAAGAAATGGTATATGGACTATATTACCTAAGAGAACTGATACCCCCCAACTTGTGCCAGAACCCAAAACACCTATACATAAGGAAAGTCTATCTCCTCCTACTAGTCCCTTTGAGGTAGCACCCGTGACACAGCCAACACCCTCATCATCTTATGATTCTATACCAACTGGATCAAATTGAACTATGTCAAGATCAAATATTAACTGAGATGCAACAAGTCTATCAACAGCCTAATATTCTATTTAGATACCTTGGATTACCACCATCCGAATAGTTTATATCTTTATAATTGAGGAAGAAGTCGATAGTGCTTAGTGTGTTGTACTTCTTGCACTCTTATGATGTATTCTTTGATGATATATACTTTTTAATACTATAATGTACTTTTTGATAATTTTGTGATGCATGCAATACTTTATGATAGTATAATATTAGACATCACTTTATTAGATATCATGTGAATAATTATGACATATCTTTAAAATTTATTCATACAAAGCATCAATTAACTAATATTTTCACAAAGTCATTAAATGAAGAGCAATTTGACTTTATTAGAAGAGAGTTAGGAATGTTAAACTATTTAAATGCATGATTTACTATTTTTTGAATTTTTTGATTTGTTATTTTTGCTTAAAATTTGCATAAGATGAATTTAAATGCATAAGTAGCTCTTAACTCTTCATGGATTTCTTAGGTTTTTTAGCTCTCTTCCGAAATCTTTGAAATTGTCATTTACAAGAATGATATTTGAAGTTCCTTTTGTGATGAGATATTTTTATCCTTTATCAAAGATTATTTCAATTCGTGGATCTTGATGAATATTTTTTTAATGTATCTCCCCTACTCAATATTTAATTTTTTATACTAAATTTTTGGATTTTCGATATCACCCCCTCTTTTATTCTTCTATTTTATTTACAAAGTGGGAGAAAGCATTCTTTTTATGTGATTAATGGTTAACAATGTTAAAATATTAGTTGGGTATTTCTCTTTTTATGTTGATGACAAAAGGGGAGAAATGACATAATTGATGACAAAGAGGAAAAATATTGAGATCTTTGAAATGTTTAAAATTGATGATGAATGCAAATTTTGAGATAAAAGTTGTGTTGAAAATTTTGATTTGTATACTTTGAAAATTTTGTTATTATAACAAATTAAATATTGACAAAATAATTGAATTTAAAGTGTGTTCTATTTGTTCTATAGCATATACATAGAGGGAGTTAAGGTTAACTCCTCATCAATTGGTTGTCATCATAAAAAAGGGGAGAGATTGTTGAATCTCATATTTTCATAATGAAATCAATTGATGGAGTTTATTATCTAATCTATGTGTTAGAGAAAGTGATGCAGGATTAACAATGATGGTGAAAATGCAATACAATCTAATATTGGGTCGGAGTCAAATTCGGGCATCAGGCTAGGGTTCGGACGATGTGGTGGGAACTCGTCGGGAGATCGCGAAAGGTGATCGGGGGCTTGTCGGGAGTTCGCTAGGAGCTCGCCAAAGGTAATCAAGTGTTTGCTGCGAGCTTACAGGGAGTTCATCGGGAGCTCACTGAAGGTGATCGAGGGCTTGCTAGGAGTTCACCAGAAGATGATAGAGAGACTCACCTGGAGTTCAACGGAGGATGTCAAGAAGTTCACCAGGAGATCAAAAGATCAATTGACGTGCTGGACAACAAAGGTGATTGTATTTGAATGTCTTAGTGTGTCGTAGTTAGCATCGGTTGTTCGTCATAATTGAGTTAGATTTGGAAGAAATCTAAATTAACTCAATGTGAGACAATCGAGTGCACTTTGGGTTAAATTTTGAGCTCATTTTGTTGAGCTGGAAAGGGGTCAACATGAGGTACAAGTCGGGTATGAAATAGTATGGGAAAAGAATTGTTTTATGATTTTTAACGATAGTACCGTCAGTGGGCGACGGTGGTACCACCCAGGCAATGATAGCACTACCACCACCCTTGTTTTCGAGAAAATTTCGATGATAGTACCGCCAGTACTCAAGTTTTTCGATATTGGTTAGATTTTGGCTTCATTTCTTGAAATATATAAATACTTCAATTTTTTTTGCTTTGAGAACAAGAAAAAAAAAAGTAAGGAAGTGCATGAAAAAGAGGTGAAAATTCTATTAAGAAGTTGTAAAATTTGAGAGCTTCACTTGAGCTTAAGTATTAAGTGAGTCTAAGAGAAATGATAAAAACTTGTAAAAGGTTCATCTAAACTTGTAAAAGGTTCATCTTTTTAACCTGTGAAAAGGATAAAAATGTTTGGTTTTCACTCATGACAAAAGATCGATAAAAATGTTTGATCTTCACTCATGACAAAAGATCATTAGTGAACTCTGATGGACCTCAATAAAGGAGGACTTTAAAAAATAAGCACAGATCAAATTTTGACTTAACCACTATAAAATGTATGATCATCTCAACTATTACATCTTCTATTATATTTAAATTTAATTATTTTTAATTAATTCATAAAAGACTCGAGCATCCTTTTTCTGTATTTGTCTCCCAGTGCTTCTAGAGGCAATATATTATAATCAAATTCTTGTCAGCTATATATGTTACATCTCAGATTTTAAAAAAATCATATATATATATATATATATATATATATAACAACTAAATAATGGAACAATAACAAAGACAATAATACTATGTTTGGTTCAAGAAAAATTGGAAAAACATAAAAAACAAAGAACATCAACGAACGTATGAAAAGACGTAGTCAAATAAAAAAGACAAAAAAAAATTTTACTTCTTCATCTATACCAGACCAACACCGGATAACAATCACTCTGTAGATTTTCTTAATAAAAAATTATTAAACCAGCGTAAATCATTTTAACCTGAATCGAACAGCAAGATTTTACCGAACGGACGATGCAAACCCACTGTTTTGTGAAAACAAAAAATTAATAGCTCACGCTATTTTAATATTTTTCAAAATAAAAACACTATGACAGAAAAAGCCATAGTTAGAGACTTTTTCTGAAAATTCATAAAAAAGAAATGCTCAAATGTCAACCAGAAGGCTGATAAGGACACTGCTCAAATAAAAGACAGCAAAAGCATCCCGTTAGGCACTTGCGAGAAAAAAAAAAAAGCCACAATCAAACATCCAGATGGCGGCCGAACCACTGGCAAAACAATTCTTGATACATTACTTTGAAGCAGGGTCATGTCCATGAGCATAACTTAAAACACGTGTAGTTTTCTGTTTTATCATGCATAATAAAGATGAGACATCCATCAAAATCTCAACTTGGTTTTGTTCCGAGAAATGTGCATTTCCACCAATACTACATGGTTTTTGAACACTAATCACTAATCATCAATTGGATCATGTGGAGCCTCGTCAGCCTTCCTTTTGATGGTAACCACCGGGCAATCTACATGCTTCACCAAGTACTCACTCACCGTCCCCACAAAAACCCTGAAAAAGAAAAATAAAATGTTAATTGTATACTTGGTTAATAACATTCATAAAGAAGTGAATAAACTTTGATAAATACATGAATTTAATGCAATTACAAACAAGAACATGATTATCTCCATTAATAAACAAAAATTCTGAAGCCTACTATGACGGAGTTCAAATTTTTTTCAAGAGGATATCAAGTCAACACTTCTCATGAAGGCAACCAGACACTTGAGGATTAAATAGTCCAGGTCCTGCAACATATTTAGTTCTAGTATAAAAGCTAACTTCATCAACCTTGCATGGTGACATAGGAGTGTCTAAGTTGCTAAAATCAGCTCATATAGAAATTACTGATCTTATTATTCCTTACAATCCATAATGTTGCCTCACAGCTTTTAACTCAGCTCACTCAATATGATAGCTCATCAACATATTCCTTGGACTAAGTAAAAACTCTTTCAAGGTGTTTTCCTTCATGACCAAGGAATGCATTAAATGGATTGATTAGCAGATATAAAATACTTAATTTTGTAATTTCCTATGCATGAAGGATTATTTTATGCACTAGTACTTATTTTGGTGTTTTAGGATTATAATAAAGTTTAGCACTTAATTTGTATTGGTAGAAACTCTTTAGAGTCTCTCTAAACTCTGTATCTCTTGGATGCTTTATTGAGTGGTGAGTCTTTTGATTTAGTTCTGTATCCTTGTTTAATTTCCTTAAGGTGGTGAATTTTCTGCATCCTCTTGTAAGTTTAAACTTGGTGATGAGCTATTTATATCTATTTTATGCAAGTTTGAACTGAGTTTGTTTCTTTTCTACAACTCGACCTTTAGTTTCTCTTGTTTCTCGAATTCCATTCCTCTTTCTTTCCTCCCCGGTATCAGTTTGGTATCAGAGCTAAAGGCTAGAGATTATGGCATGGCAGAATGAAAAAATAGTGGGTGAAGGTAGTGACAATGAAGATGATGTTGAATCTTTGAGGTTGCAGCTACAAAAAGTGCTACACAGTATACATGAAAAAAATGAAATCATTGAAGAACTTCAATAAAAACAATCGGCATGAAAATGATTCTCAAAAGTTTGATTATGTTGATGATACACCTCATTACCCAAGGGAGTTGGAAAGATTTCAGTCAAAACGTAGAGACCAAGACGAGTGGCAGAACAAATATAACCTAAGGTTGGATATTCTGGAGTTTGAAGGTTAGCATCAATGTTGATGACTTTATTGATTGACTTAATATGGTGGAAAGAATATTCAATTTTCATAACCACTAGAACAAAAGAAGGTAAGGCTTGTGGCACTAAAACTCAGAAGGAATGCATTCTTTTGTTGGGAAACTCTGAAGAAGCAAAGAGAACATGATGGAAAGAGCAAGATCATGACATGTGAGAAAATGAAAAGGGAGTTGAAAAAAAATATATTTACTTGACAACTATAGGCAAGAGATCTTTCTCAAAATCTATGAAAAGGTTCTCAATATGGGTCGAAAGATAGCTATATGAAAAGAGAAAAATTTAAGCCTACTCTCCAAAGCAAAGTGGTGTCTATGGTGCAAGACAAAGGTGAAAGATCAGTTGACAACAAACAACCAACTAATTCGTCTACGCCAAGTGGCCAAATATGCTTCGGATGTCATGGTTTGAGCATATTGCTTCAAATTGTCCAAATAGGAGGATCGTTACATTTGTTGAAGAACATAGTGATGGAGAAGAAAATGAAGCTAGTGAGGAACCAAAATATGATGGTTATGAGGAAGAGGTTACTTATGCTGATCATGGTTTGTCTTTTATTTCCTAAGTGAATGCAAGGATGAATTAGAAAGGGATGGTCATGTTTTGGCTCTGATAGAGGTGAATGAACAACAACACAAGGAGCCACCAGTAATGTTTTAACCAATCATGGAGGAGTTCCAAGATGTTGTGTCAAAAGAGATCTCATATAACCTTCCACCTTTGAGAGACATCCGACATCACGTTGATCTAATTTCTAGGGCTAATCCTACAGATCCTTTGGCTTTAGTTACTCATTATGCAACTATGCAATTTATCGAAGATGTTGATAAGAGGGCTAAGCAAATAAAGAAGTTGCATGAGAAAGTTGGAGCAACCATTAAAAAGCAAAATGAGAGGTACATGCACGCTGCCAACAAAGATAGACAGCATATGGAGTTTGATACTGGTAATTTGATCTGGATTTATCTAAGGAGAAGTTACCACCAGACAAATTTGAGAAACTGAAACCAAAGACTGATGGTCCAATCAATATGTTTAAGAGAATTGACAAGAATGCTTGTGAGATCAAGCTACTTGAAGATTACATGTTCTCAACATTCAATATGGTTGATTTTAGTCCTTATCATGTGGTTGGAACAAATAAGGACTTGAGGACAAGTCTTTTTCAACCCGGGGAGATTGACACGGGAGTGCCTAAGTTGCTAAAATCAGCTCGTGTGAAAATTGTTGATCTTATAATTCCCTACAGTCCACAATATTGCCTCACAGCTTTTAACCCAGCTCACTTAAATATGATAGATCATGAACATATTCCTTAGATAAAGTTTTCCTTCATGACCAAGGAATGTATTAAAGGAGTTGGTTAGCATATGTAAAGCACTTAATTTCGTAGTTCCCTATGCATGAAGGGTTGTTTCATGCACTAGTACTTATTTTGGTGTTTTAGGATTAAAATAAAGTTTTGCACTTGATTTGTATTGGCAGAAGCTCTTTGGAGTCTCTTTAAACTCTGTATCTCTTGGATGCTTCCTTGAGTGGTGAATCTTTTGATTTAGTTGTGTATCCTTATTTAATTTCCTTGAGGTGGGAAATTTTTTGTATCCTCTTGTGACTTTAAACTTGGTGGTGAGTTATTTATATATATTTTATGCAAGTTTGAACCTGAGTTTGTTTCTTTTCTACAACTCGACTTTCGGTTTCTCTTGTTTCTCGAATTTCATTCCTCTTTCTTCCCTCTCCAGTATCACATGACATATCTTTTTATATGTGAGAACAGAAATTCCTTTAAACAATATTCACATGAATAAACTGCAGTTTGCACCAACCCTAAAGGATGGGTGGACAATCTCCAAACATTATCTGCCTTCACTTATGCTTTGCAATGAAATCATCTAATTTGGAAACTAAATAAAAGAAATCAGAATATGTTACTAGCACCAAATTAATTACAAAAGAACTTGTGTTAAAAAAGAGTTCAAGAACTTCAGAAAAGAAATTAAATACCCTACACACACACACAAGAAAACAATGAACAAACTTGACAGGCCAAAATAAAAGTATCACGACCTAACCTGATGGGATAACTAACATGTTACCTTTGTTGGATTTGATAATAGTACATCCATCAAACCTTTATAACTCAATCTATCTTTGGAAATTCCTACTATGGGGCTAAACCAAAGCGTTAAAATCTATCTCACTTAAGGGATTGACGTCCTTCCTAGTGTATAGCTTAAAATTAGACTTTAGAATGGTGCATGTGACATTTTTTAACTTAATGTGATCTAATTATGTTAATTGGGTCTAACTTTGGTTAAACAAGCTTGAACAAGTCAAGATTGATTCAGTCAGAAGAAATCATCTTGGGCCAATCAAACTAATTCAGTTGGGCCTATATTAACAGTTAATTTGGATAAGGTTGGGCTCTCCTAGATGCTAGGTCAGGCTACAAGCGATCTTGGATCGGGGTTTGCCTAGCAATAAGACGGCTACTGCAAGGGCCTGGATCACTGCACGCCTGTGCTGGGCCGGGCTCTAGCCCCGCCTACAAAACTAGTCACGTGTATCACACATGCCAATGACAACAAGGGTAATAGGTTCGACCCTCGATCAGACCATAGAAGCCCAGTTGGATCATGTGCATTGCACTTCCCCACCACAAGGGAAAGGGCAATGGGTTGGGCGTCAACATTGGGCTGACTTGACTGACAATGGGCTTCAAGCATTGGATTGTGTCGAGCCACATTATGCAGGCCTAAGCCGAACTTAGCCACATGCCGCTCTAGGCCAACCCACAGAGGCAAATATGCACCAAGCCCTAAGCCACATAGGCCTCTAGGCTGCGTGGCCAATGACAACTGACGATTCATGCCTAGGTTGAGCTTGGTTCTAAGGATAGGTTGGCCTCCTTCAATCGATCAACCTGACTCAGGTCAAGCCCAAACCCAATCTATTCCTCAATCAAATCATTTTTTCTTTTTTTAATTAAAAAATTAAAAACTAAGAAATAATTATGCAAAAATATCAAAATAAAAATGTAAAATTTCCAGGAATACAAAATTAGATAATCAAAACAGGTTATATAAGTAATAAAATTCAAAAAAATATTTCTCATGGATTCGATAAACTAATATTTTTGAAATTAAAAATTTAATAAATCGTGAATACTTAGGTGAAATTATATAAATTTATTGTAGGTTAGAGCTAGTACAATAAGATTTAAATCTTAATCTAAAACTCAATTTTTAAATAATCATTAAACCACAGATTTCATGAATTTAATCTAAAATTTTGAAATGATGTATCAAAAATTATATAAAAATTCACAATTAATCTAAACCAAGTCAGCTATATCTTAAATGCTAAAAAATTATGAAATTACTGTAATAACGAAACTAGGAGAGTAGGAGAACCTCTCTCCAACAGCAGACCACCTCGCTCCTCTCCTCGTGGATTCGAGCTCGACTCATCTGTTGATGAACAGAAAGGGGCTCTACTCGTCCTTATTAAAGAGATAAGGGAGATTCTTACAAAAAAATTTTCTTTTGACAAAGAGTACATAGCGAAGGCGAGATTCAAGCTTAGGATTGTGATGATCTATCAAAATCTTTACCAACTAAGCTAGGTGGTACCTTCGAATCTTACTAAGATTAGGAGTCTTATCATGAAAATCTCAAATTTAATAATCCAGTAATTAATTTTATTTTTTTCTATTTATTAGGTCTCTTGGATCAATTATTATCCATAGATTAAAAACAAGATTGTTAAAATGGCAAGAGGGATCAAGAGTCTTATGTGATCGTCGAATACCCTTAAGACAAAAAAAAAATTATAAGATAACTATGAGACCAATACAACTTCATGAATCTAAGGAATAGATAGTTAAAAAATAACATATACAAAAAAGTTTATGTTGCCGAGATGAGAATGTTAAGATGGAAGCATAGAGTTACCAGGAAAAACTGAAAAGTGTAAACAACTAGATATTACCTCGATAGATGATAAAACGAGTGAAAATTATTTAAAATGGTATGAGCATGTGCTCAGGAGACCTCCGAATACAATAGTCAGGAGAGGTTAAATTATTAATGTTAGCGATACAAGGAAAGGTATAGGAAGATCTAAAAAATTTTAATAGAAACTATAAATAAAAATTAAAGTATTCTAAACTTAATTAATCAATAACTTTTTATATATCTCAATGGCAACAAAAGATTCATGTAGCCGACTCCAAATAGTTGGAAATTGCGGCTTTGTTGTTGTTATTGTATTAAGATACAATTTTTTTAAAAAAAAACCTCTTATCAAAATCCACTCAAAAAAAGAACACAATATCCTAATTGAAAAAAAATCTATCTTTACTTATTTTTAGTCAGATTGATTTTAAATTAATTATTTGAGTATTACAAATATATTATTGTAATGATTGCACCCTATATTTTATATTGTAAACTGATGCTAAGAGAGATGCAAAGGAAACTATTAGATGTCAATGGAACAGATTAAGAACCATGGAGCCTCTAATGCAACAAATTAAACTGTTTTCTGGATATAACAACCTCCATGATGGAATTATTTCAAACAGAGACCTCTCTTTTCAGTTATAGAACCACTGATGTAGGACATTGAAGAATTGAGTGTTCCAAAGAATGATTTAGGGTGACCAACAGAAATAGAATTAGTAGAAACACAAGCTGAAACTTATTAAAACAAAGGAATTTTGCTGTTTAGGAAGATAACAACTACTTCATGACAGAAAGGTAATCTTAGGTTAATGAAACAGCAAACCTATCAGTGGCAGAAACTTAAATTGATAATGTGCTTAGATTGCTACTCAAATATTGTTTGGTAAGCACCGATTTCTCGGTACTCTTGCAAAATCATTTTAGCATAATTGCCCGACTTGGCATTAAAATAAATTTTGACTGCCTATCAAGATTCAAAAAAGTTTCCAACAATAACTTGCAGAAACCAAAGAGACAACTGAATAAGAAAACTATAAGGAAGGCTAACTGTCACAATCGGAGAATAATGGCAATACAAACAAGTATTGGGTTCACTTTAATCACAGAACCCAACAACTTCTAAGGGAAGGCCTCTCACCTCCATATGCCCTAAGTAGAGAAATCAAACATTTCTCATAGCTTCATTACAATCTCATTGCATTACGAAATAACCAGTCTTTATCCATGGTACAAAAAATCATAATAATAAAACTCTCAAAGTAGTAAAAAGTTTTACCAGTGTGACCTATAATATTTTTTATGGCAAAAAGATCTAAAACAATAAATTCTAATGTTCATCTTGCTGCGATGAAGTATCTAATGCCTAAACTGTATAATAGTTAAATAAGTAAAATTCAAACAAGCAACAAAAGTCAAGTCCAATAGGCATGATAACGAAAATTCAAAGCATGTCGACTCTCAAATATATATCGAACATCATGTGGAAGTGTTCGTCATAGATATCAATACATGGATCAAAGCACATACAGCTTGACGACCATAAAGCAGAGCAAGAAATTAAAGTATGTAAACTAGCAATTTCAGAAAGAACATATATAAAATGAATTAATCCCAACAGAGGTAAAAAAACTAACAATCTAATACCTTTGGAAGGGTCCAAGACCACGACTTCCTACAACCAAAATATCTGGCTGAACCTTCTTTACCTCTTGGCATATAACTTCTTTTGGATCACCCTTCCTTATCCAGGCTTCACATTGTATCTGCAAATGATAACAAAATATCATAAAAGCAAATTTACAGTATCACTCTTGATAAAATTTTCCATCTAGGTATAAGTCAATATTCTTATTGTCAAACCAAAAAGGATAAGGCCTCTCAACCAATTTCAATTACCCCAAGTTGATGAGAGTGTTCTACAAAGTACTGCAGCAAGTGAATCCCTCTTATCTTCTCTTTCTGATTCATGCTCTGGAAATCATCAGGTGATGCATAGATACTGTCCATGTCATCGAATGCTTTTTGTTGGCCATAGTGGAGAGAAAAATAGTCAGCCATAATACACTTTCATGCTGATTACAAAATAAGTTCAAAATAGTGAAATTCAAAGTGGCCAGGAAACATATTCTCCTCTCGAGAAAGGCATGATTGTTTATTTGTTTGCAGATGATTTAGTTCCTTATGTGGAAAAAAAATAAATGCTAGTATATAAAACTGCAAATAATTTGATGATCATGTGCCAGACATTTCCTCTAATCTATGTATCATCTACTCCTTCAAAGCAGCAAAAGATAATTCATGAAATATTAGTGTTTTGCACAGTTCACATCAGCATGAGGAGACCATAAAACATTCTCAATCAAATATTAATGGCAAAATGCAGTACTCAGCCTATGTACCTAACACATCGATGTTGATATATATAAGTGTATGCATATGCAACTGCATGTGTATATACAAAACACAGACAAAGATGAAGCCTATGTGTATCTATACTTACCAAAGTAGGAAAGAGGAATCAACAACTGTCCCTACTAATAGCACCAAAGTACGGTCACTTTGTTTTAAAATCCAGTCAGATACTGACTTTGCTGTCGACAGTCCTAACTACCATGAAATTTATTGCTTGAGAGTGGGCAAATTTTTTTTCATCTCATCAAAACCATCGCCATGCTGCCAATAAAGTATGACAGTATTATGCCCAGTATTGAATGCATAAATATCATCCTTGATCCAATTTCAGTTTCAGATCTGGGCACAATTCGGGAGTTTTGGCCTGCATGAATTTGGTTGTTTTGGCTGTTTTAGGCCAAGTTTTGGTTGCTCCAAATTATTATTGTTACAAAACAGAAATGATCATAATAAGCATAATTTACTAAAACAATGAGTTTCAGAGTGGCCTTACAACATTTTCAGCCGATCCATATTGGTTTCTTTAGACACAACACATCTGGAACAAGGCTTAAATTAGAAGTGTCACTGAGATTAAGAATGACAAATTCCTCTCCATTTTGATGGATTCAAACAGGTAACCCACTGAGAAAACCTTAGACAAATTCCCATCACTGCTTTCCATGTGTTTCACATCCCCTTTTTGAGTACATTCCCTTCGTCATTCTCACACTCCTAATGTTGGTAGCTATAAAGAGAATCAGAAAAACTATTAAGCAATGTAGCTGCTTTTTTGCTTGAGATAACAAGATACAAAGCAAAGCGTTGATTTTCAATCAAAATAATTGGTAGAAATTATAAACAGCCGGTCAAGAAGAATTTTGCAACCCTGGAGCCTAATGATCACCTTCTATGCTTCAATCTATTTCTAGCATTAATAACCGTATAGTTCACAAAGATGAAGGATCAGCAGGTGCACTGAGCACGTGTAGCTGGTTTAAGGCGGTAACTAGCTTAAGAAGATAATGAATCAAGATGACATAATCTTAAGTAGCTTCTTTGAGGATTACAGACGTTAGTTCCTTTAACAAGCATATGCATGACACAATTCACTCCACAAGGTTCTAACAAACTCCCTCCCTACCTACCTCCTTCCCTTTCTCTCCCTCTCCCTCCTCCCAGAAGAATACAACTCATAAGATAATGCAAAGCAGACTAAGTAGCAATTAGTAAAGATGCATGATTCAAAAGCAAAGGATTTAACCATAGAACACGAAAACAAAATAAAATTGAACGACAGCTGAAAAGTATTCGAATTTAAAACAAAGTTAACAGAGATAACGAGAATGTAAATCATTAATTATTACTTCTCCCCTTGAAATTAGGATTCGATCCAAACAGAACGGTGGGAGATCGGAAGGGCAAGAGATCCAAAATCGCCATACCCTAAAACCAAAAACCGGTCGTACACCCAAAGAAGGGAGACTAGAGAGAGGAGGAGAAGGAGAAAGAGAAGGAAGGGGGAGGAGAGTAAGAGTGCGAGGGTGCTTGGACTTGGGGTACCGTCTTCGTCGGGAATCTGAACGTGGAGGAAGAGGAGCTTGAACCCAGCGACGTTGGATCGGACGATCTTTTGCAGAGTCCAGTCAAAGGCGGTGCGGCTGCTGATGGAGGGGTGCGGGTATCCCCGTATGGACGACTCGTTCACCGAGATCAATATCCGTGTCGGAGTAGCGTCTTCCCCTACTGATGATGAAGATGCCATCCCCTCCTTCTCTCTCTCTCTCTCTCTCTCTCTCTCTCTCTGCGCGTGCAGACTGGTCGGTGTTGCTGCCCTCTCTCTCCCACGTACTCCCTCTCTCTTTATTCTCTCCTTCCGATGGTTATCATCTTGATGGGTACCAGCCGACTCAGTAGACGACCTCTCTGTCGGATCAGACAGCTGGACGGTTGGCACTGCATCCAGATCTCAGCGAAATATATCACCGACAAGAAGTTTCCCTGGGTGCCACGTTGCCGGATGGCTGAGATCGACGCGTGGCTTTAAAAATGTGAGAATAAATTTTTGTTTATTGGTATTAAACACAAAGCAAACAGTGAGCAGACGAATCGAAAGAAAATATTAATCTGATTTTTCTTCAGTTGGCAAAATAAGGGATCTGCATAATTCCAAAAGAAAGTTATCTATTGATTCTTATATTCAAAATATTAATCTGATTTTTCTTCCGTTGGCAAAATAAGGGATCTGCATAATTCCAAAAAATTAAACTTATAATTCTCCTACAATTAATATAATCCATCAATTTAGGAAAAAAATATAAGAAAAGATCTATAACATTTCAATTATATTATGTATCCACACATCTACATATTAATATATTTGCATATTCATGTATTTAATTATTATATATTTATCATGTGTCTTTAATTTTTAGGAGATCTTATATTTTTATAGGTAATAGTAGAAAGTTTAGAATAAGTAATTAGGATAATCCCTCCTATCAATATCATGTCTTCAAGAATCCTATCATAATTATATTTTCTTTCTATTAGTCAATAACGAATCTAATCATATCAATAATATATCTTATCTAATTAAATAAAGCCATATAGTCTAACATTCTCCCACTTGATCAATTAATTAATAATATATAAAAATTTTAAAATAAAAAATAAATAAAATAAAATATATTTAACAATAATTTTATCTAATTGTTTTCTAAATTTTAAAATAAAAAATATTTATATGTATACATGAATTTTATAAAATAGGCTAATAAGTCTAATTAATATAATAGTACTACATTAAATCTGATTAGTAATGTGAGTCATAGCGGTTATATATCATCAATCTTACATCTTTATATATACCACAACAATGTTAACCCTTCTAGATGTAGTCCAAAATAACTTTTGTGACTTGTCTTGTCAAGACAATCTTATAATCATATTTAACCATAATATGTGCATACATAAATATGAACTGGAGTGTAAAACTAAATAACTTTAAATACTTAAAGCAAGAATAGCAATTATAATATTTACTTAAATATGATCACCATCCAGAAACCCAACCATCAATACATATTCTTTCAAAAACTTTATGTTGCAAGTCATTAGAGAATAGATCAACAATCAATATAGTAAAACTTAAGTTATTAATTATTATTAATTATTTCTGGACTTTTCTCTATAATCATCAAGTACTTTATACCATAATACATAGAATTGTAATAATACTTATCATTCTTTAAGAAGAAAACTATCGCAATATATCACAAAATATATTTTACGACTTGATAATTGAGTCTGACCACACTAAATCTTGAGATAAAATTTTATAGTCAAAAAGCATGATTAGTAGTCTCAAAGCATGCCACAAAATCAGCTTTATATTATAAATAATATATTATTTTATTTTATTTATTTTCTCATAAACTACCCCTCCAACTAATAAATATAAATCATAAAGAAAACTTTCTATTATCAAGGTAATTTGCAAAATCATCACTTGGAAAATATCATTATTTCAAGCTAATCTAATTTTCATATATCTAAGCATATAATCCATTATCCCTTTCAAATATCGTCTGGTACTTTTATGGTGGTATTATCTATTGGGAAACCAAGTGGGAGTATCACATACACAGTGAAAGAATAAAACAAAACTAGTTTCCCCTGTAGATCAAATCATCGTGCAAAGATTGATGCGCGAAAAATTGTAAAATCGAAAACTACATTATGTGAAAGATTGTTTACCTAGGGAGATTATATATCCCTTAATTTTCATGTTTGGATGGAGAGGATGAAGGAGGTCAAATGTCCTCTATAGTGGTATCCATACGATGGATCACTGCAATGATACTCCTCCAATCACATGTGAAAGATTGTTTACCTAGGGAGATTATATATCCCTTAATTTTCAGATTTGGATGGAGAGGATGAAGGAGGTCAAATGTCCTCTATAGTGGTATCCATACGATGGATCACTGCAATGATACTCCTCCAATCACAATCACAAATCTCGCAACTCTTGCATAACTTCTTGCAACGAATGTGAAAGAAGATCATTTATCTTCTTCGCTGCCCTCTCACACCAAAGAAGGGCTGGTCGGCTGAGAAGGTAAGTGATAGAACCCTGCAAGATTCTAAAGCTAGGTTGATCTCTATAGGGGATTAGCCCTCCTTGGAACTCTGTAGGGGTTCCTCCCTCTTTAGTAGTGGGTTAATTGGCTGAAGAGAAATTGTATTCCTTGATGAAAAGAAGGGTGCAGCTATATGCTTAAATAAGACTCAAAACCTTAATCTTAGAGAGAAACTCTAACTCTTACTAAAATTCCTACTCCCTTAACCCTAGCCACCTCCTCTCAATGCCTTAGCCGACTTCCTTAATAAGGTGGGCGACAGCTATAGCTAGAGTTTTATTCACAAGACCTAGTTGAATAGGACCCAACCCTACTAGGGTTCTATCAGATCCACCCTCTTCAGATCAACCTTATCCTCAAGGCTAAGGCTCCATGAACTTTGAGAATTTAAAATTTAAATCTTCACAGGACTCCCACGTGGTATCTTTGGTAGGTAGATTTGTCCATGGTACTATCACTTTAGTAGAGAGATGTGTTAAGACCCTAGCTAAGTCGGTTCCATCCATTCATGTTTAATCGAGTTAAGTCATGTTAGTCGGAGTCAGTTATGAGTCGGGTGAACCTCATCAAGTCAGTTATGAGTGGTTAGGGTGGTTTTTATCTTCAATTGGGATTGAGTCAGTTATTATTTCTAGTTAGGAGTTTATCAAGTTAGTTAAGAGTCAAAGATTAGCAAGATTCTTGGCAGAGCCCTATAAATAAGGTTATAAACTCTTTCATGAAAGACAATCAAGGAATGAAGTATTAGTTTTAGCTAAAAGGCAAAACCCTAGGAGGCAGATCCCTCGAAGTGATCTAGGAGGCCTGATCCCCCCGAAGAGATCGATTTTCCTCTTTTCTACCCTCTTCCTCCATGATAGAACCATAAGGTTCTATTATTTGGTATTAGAGCAGCAATCCTCGATATTTCTGTTGTGATTTCGTAGTCACTTCCTTTATCATCGTTATCCTTATCATCGTCATTACCATCATCATCACCACTATTGCATTTGTCACCTTACAGTAATCATCTTTGTTGCAGTTATCATCACCCACAAAAAGAACCATAGAGAGAGAGAGAAGAAGAAAGGCCACAGCCATACCTTCCCCCCTTCTTCCTCCCTACTACTGTCGCCAGCCACCATATCCCCATTTCCACTGCTGCAGCAGCTACCCAAACATCGATGCGCCTACTGCCTCCTCCCACTAGTCATCGTTGTCCTTCCTCGGCCATGCACAGCCACCGCTTGTAGCCCTCATTGTTGCCACACAGCCGCTCCCAACTGTTGCCATCTCCTAATTTACCGTCATCTATAAAGCACACTACCCTTGCCATTGCTACCTTCCTCTCCTCCTTCTGCCATTGTCTAGCCTCTTCCAACCGACCTTCACCGTTGCCTTGCTCTCCTCCTTAATCGTTACCGCTAGTCACTCTTCTCTACTGATAGTGACATCAACCGTAGCCCTCACCACCCGCCAACCACTCTTTGGACCCAGCGCCCTCTTCCCTGCGCAGCATCACCATCTCTAACCTTGTGCTGCTGCCTACTCCTTCCCCATCAGTGCATAGCAGTGTCGCCTCTACCGCAGTCCTCCCTGTTGCCACCCACTCTTTCCTCTCCTCCTCTACTAGCAGCATCGCCATTGCCACCTACTCCCTCCCTTTGAAGCACCAATAGCAGTGCCACTACCTATTGTGCACTCTTTACGATGCCACTACCTCTCCCTTGCCGCTGCTGCCCTTGTTACTGTAGTTGTTTCCAATCGCACCCTTGCCATTGCACCTCCCTACCACTATCGTCGGCCACTATCTTTTTCTTCCTTTGTTTCCAATCGCAGCCACTATCATCAACAGCATCGACCATAGCCCTGCGCCTCACCCTCCTCACTTCCTCTTCTCCACCAGCAGCTACAACTGTCCGCAACCTAATCCAGTTCCCTTTTGCCTCCCTTGTCTCACATCAACCACAACCACAATAACCGCCCCCTTCATCCTCTACAGCCACCTTCTCCAACATCTGGTTGCTGCCACCTAACACACAATCCTCTACTGCAATATTTCTGTGGCATTACCGACTACTGCCTTCTGTTCCCTCTCCAACCCCCTTAATTGCCATTTGCATATGATTTATAGCCTCAACAATAGCCATTTCACTTCCTTTACAAACAACTAATGCGATACTATGGATGATGCACTAGATGCAAGGTTTAAAGTATTCGAGACCCACATAGAAGATAGATGGCAATAACTACTTCGTGAATTTAAAAGAAGTTTATCAAAGAACCCTAACAAATCTCAGTATACTGAAAGTTTCAATATCAAAGGGAATAGATCTAGAAAATATGATCAAGGGCAAGACAAGGAGTTTCCTAGATGGGAAGATGAAGACCCAATTGGTTGGATCTCACGTGTTAAAATTTTTTTCATTTTCACAAGACTCTGGAAGAATCCGTGGTGGATATAGCTTCTACACAAGTCGAAGGTGATGCAATCTAGTGGTATGATTTGTACGAAACCTATCACAGAGCCCCTTCATGGGGATAGTTCAAGAGAGAGCTCCTGATTCACTTCGAACCATCGGAATACAAGAATATTAATAGACAGCTTGTCAAAATTTGCTAGACTTCTATAATACATGAGTACCAGAGCAGATTTGAGTGTCTGTCAAACCAAACACGAGATTGGTCTAAGATACAATTGGTGAGAAAATTTATTGAGGGACCTAATCCCAAGATTCAATGGGAAGTTAAAGCTCGTCATCCTTACACCATGATAGTAGTCTTATCATTCGCTAGTAAGCATGAAGGAAAAATTATTCTGGACACTCGTTGAAACGAAAGCTTCAATAGACAGGACTTTAATGTGGTCAACATAGACAATCGCAAATAAGAGCAACTTCTGACAGTTGAACCAATTAAGGAGGAAATAAAAACTGACAATGTGAAGCCTAAATATGTAGGCCATGATAAACTTATGACGATTGAGTCAACTATAGAAAAATAAAAAATTATTAATATGGAGTCCGATCACGAAGGCTGTGCCAAATTTGAAGATAAAATTGCTAATGTGCAAATCCTAATTTATGATAAAGGGTGCTCAAAGGTAAAATAATACTTGACAATTTTTTTTTGATGCCCCAGGAAGACTTTAAAGTGGTGATCCTCAAAAGAAGACATGGTACTACCACTAGTCATCAGATGAAAAGGGTTATTCAGAAGACTGCAATGATAATTGCACGAGAAGATTAAATAATTGCTTACACCAAGTGAAAACCCTATTTAATTGATTAAAGAGTTGTGATGCGTGGCAAATATTGAAATGCTCCCGAAATCGAATACTGCTCAGCCTTGAGGGCAAGACTGATTTAAAGTGGGCGGGTCTGTTAGGACCCTAGCTAAATCGGGTCAATCCATTCATGATTAAATTGAGTTGAGTCATATTAGTCGGAGTCAGTTATGAGTTGGGTGAATCTCATCAAGTTAGTTATAAGTGGTTAGAGTGATTTTTATCTTCAGTTGGGATTGAGTCAGTTATTATTTCCAAGTAGGAGTTTATCAAGTTAGTTAAGAGTCGAAGATTAGTAGGATTCTTAGCATAATCCTATAAATAAGATTGTAAATTCTTTCATGAAAGGCAATCAAAGAATGAAGAATTAGTTTTAGCCAAGGTAAAACCCTAGGAGGCAGATCCCCTCAAAGTGATCTAGGAGGCTCGATCCCCTTGAAGAGATCGATTATCCCTCTTTTCTATCCTCTTCCTCCATGATAGAACCATAGGGTTCTATTAGGACATCGACGATGTATCATGATCCTATGGTCTAGAATTACCTCTAGTTGGATCTATATCTCCCCATCGGCATTAGTGTCTAGTAGGTGACTTTTTGCTAACTCGTTCTCTCCAAGCTTGAGTTTCAGATAGGATATATAAGAAAACTTGATAGATCTTGAAATCAATAGGTAGGTCCAATCTATATGCCATGACTCCAATGCGCTCTGTGATCTGATAAAGCCCGTCAAAGCGGGAAGATAACTTCATGGATGCCCGTGTATTGATGGATGTTTGCTTGTAGGGCTGGAGCCGAAGGAAGACCCAATCTCTAATAAAGAACTCTCTTTCGCTCCTATGCATGTCAATCTATTGCTTCATCTTTGCTTGGGCGGTCAAGAGGTTGTCCTTCAATAATTATAGGATTTTATCCTTGTCCATTAGCTCCCGGTCTACTTGGTCTACTTTAGATGTGCCAATTACATATTCTGGAATTATAGAGGGTGGTCAGCCATACACAGCTTCAAAAGAGGTACATTTCATCGAATAGTGATAAGTTGTGTTATACCACCACTTGACCCAGGAGAGCCACTTATCCATTCTATTAGCTAATCGCTGGTGAAGCATTTAAGATATGTCTCTAAACATCTATTTGCCACTTCAGTTTGACAATTGGCTTGTAAATTAAGTTTGATTTGCTATCATATTTTTTTAATTTTTTATTTTTTGTCAATTGAGCTTCTTATTAAGTCCAAATGCATGATTTTCTATCATATTTTTTTCAGATTTTTTTAGCTTCTTTTGAATATTTATGTGAGTTGATCTTTTAAAATGCAATGAGTATCTCTTATATTCCTTTTAGATTTCTTGATTTTTTGAGCTCTCCTTCTAAATGATTCTTTTCTCTTGATATTTACAAAAGAGAAAAGGTGATTTGAATTTTTTTTGTGATAAGATTCATGAGTTCTCCTTTGAATCCTCTCTCTTAAGAAACAATATTTCTATTCATGGATCCTTTAAATCTTTGATGAAATACTTTCACATGTATCACCCCTCTTAATATTTGATTTTTTCTTTTTTTTGGATACTTGATTTTTGGATTTGACATCCTCCCTCCCCTCCGTCCCAAACCCACTAACCCCACAGCATGTGTGTTAGAGATGAGTGATATAACATATGTGTTAGAGATGAGTGATACAGGATTGATTATGATGGTGAAAAGGTAATACAATCTAACATTGGCCCAAAGTCAAGTTTGGGCTGGTCGGGGTTCGAACGATATAGTGGGAACTCGTCGAGAGATCATCGAAGGTAATCAGGGGCTTATTGGGAGTTCATCAGGAGCTCACTAAAGGTGATCAGGAGCTTACCAGGAGCTCACCAGGAGGTGATCGGGAGCTTACCGGGAGTGCGCTAGGAGTTTGTCGGAAGATGATCGAAAGACTCATCGAGAGTTCACTGGAGGATTATAGGAAATTCGTCGAAAGTTCAAAAGATCAATTGATGTGCCAGATAACAAGAATGATTGTAATTGTATCTTAGTATGTCATAGTTAGTATCGTGTGTTATTTGTCTTAATTGAGTTAGATTTGGAGAAATCCAAATTAACTCAATGAGAGTCAACTAGGTCCACTTTGGGTTGGATCTAAATTCATTTCATTGACCTAGAAATGGGTCAATAGGAGGTATGAATCTGATATGAAAAAGGACTCAAAGGACCCGAAGTACTATTTTCATGATTCCCAATAATAGTACCATCGGTGGGCAGCGGTAATATCAGTTAGGTGGCGGTGGTACCACCCAGGTGGCGATAGTACCACTGTTGCCCTTATTTTCGGGGCACTTTAGGCGGTAGTACCAGTTATACCCAACTTTTTTGAAAAAGATTGAATTTTAGCTTCATCTTTTGAAGCTAATTGGGGTATATAAATATTGCAAGTATTCTTTAATGGTAAAGCAAGAAAGTGATAAGAAAGTGAAAGAAAAAAAAGGTGAAAATATTAGAAAGATTTTGTTAGAATTTGTTAAGAACTTCCCTTGTGTGCTTCAAGTTTAAAGTGAGGTCAAGGGAAAAGTAAAAGATTGTAAAGGTTCCTCTTCTAAACTTGTGAAAAGAAGAGTACAAAGATTTTTTTCCTTAGCTTGGGAAAAGGAGAAAGGTGTAAAGGATTTTGATATTCACCCGTGAAAGAAGATCATTAGTGGACACCAACGGGCCTCAATGAAGGAGGACTCAAAAAGTGGACATATAAAATTATGAGCCTTCTTTACGTGCTTTTTATTTTAGCATTTCATAGCTAAATCAAGAATCTTTATTTGCTCTTAAGTTTAATCATTCTCTAACTTGATCTTGACAATATGCTTTTAGTTTTGGCTTTTACTTCAAGTATATTTTTGGAATCAAGTTATTTTTACACTTGCACTAATTCACCCCACCCCTCCTCTTAGTGCCAACTCGATCCTAACACTAAAGATCTTTTTACTGGTATATAGAGGAGGTAGCCTCCATGTTTACTGCTACATGAACTCAAGTTTTCAGTCTGACATTAACGATTGTAAGTTAAATTAAAGGTATGTCTTCACCCTGCATGGAGGAGTAGTATACTAGAAGATTTCCAAGCAAGATACTACTGCTAACTTGACCAAAATACATTGTTGCAACAGAAGCAGTAAAAAAAGGGGTGTAGATGAAGAACTTTATTAGGGATTTAGGAGTCGTACCAAGTAAATAGTACTGATTCTCATATATAGTGACACTAATGGGGTGACAGCTCTAGCAAGGGAACCTAGGTCTTATTCGAATTGTTCCAAGGAGATTTCAGCTAATTAGAGAGATCATAGCCCATAAAGATATAGTAATAGAAAAAGTTTCATCCAAAAATAACATTACAGATCTACTAACAAAGCCACTAGCTCAAACTATCTTGGAGCATTACATGGGTCTAATGGGAATCAGACACATAGGTGATTGGCTTTAGGTCAAGTGAGAGATTACTAGTTACAAGTGCAAGCCAATCACATAAGCAATGACATGTATGACACACTACACAGTCTTTTATTATTATTATTATTGATATATTCTCATATTATATTATCTATTGTATATATTCTGATGTCCTTAGTTTTGTGCAATGGAAATCGTCATGATGAGATCATAATAATAAGACTAATTCGCTTTAAACACATACCTTAAATAATCCTGGTCATAAGTTACACGAGAGGGACATCGAGACAATAGGACAGACCAATGTATACCTACCTGTCTATATGATAGAGGCGACTGATCTCATAACCATTTGTGTGGGATACTAAGGGTACAAGACAAGTGCTCATTAGAGAATGAGTTTACTGATTGATCCACTTACAGAATGCTGGATGGCTAATGATATCTATTGTCAAATAATAATTTCATAGTTTCAGTTGTGTGTCTGGTCCTTAGAATTAAAACATCAAGGATATCTTATTTGAGTACTCCTTTCTTTGACGCTGAATTTATAAGTCTGGAAAGTTTCAAATATGGTACAGTCAATTATTGGGGTTGGTAGCCAACCTTATAAAAGCAATTGAGTATTAATAGAGGATCATCCACTCTTGGTATCATAAGAGGAATATTTCATATGTTATCGCTTAGGCAAATCCTCAACCGAGGTTATTCGGATTGAGAGAGAAAAAGTGCTACCTGATTAGAGCAAGACTTGAAAAGATTTTGTATGAGGCCTGACAATACCATACCCAATATACAGTCTTTAAGATATTAGATAGATGAGGGATTATAGATATAAGACAATTGAGGACAAACAGGTCCAATAGATAAAATCCCCTATACTGTCTGGTGACTATGATGTAGTGGCCTAGTATGTCCATAGTCGATGAGTCAATTAAATTATTATAGGATAATAATTCACTAAGTCAGAAAGAGTTATAATAGGTAGGACTCAGAACCAGATCGATATTTAGCCTAAAGAGTCACAAACATATGGTGGATGTTTTAGTGAGTAGAGAATTAGATATGAATTACTCAATTAGCTACTCTTCTTATTAGATGAGACCCAATATTGATGGGCTCCTTGCATGAGGCCCAATTAGATGTAATTGAGATTATTGGATAGAGATCCAATAATCTAATATTAGTGGATAGTTGAATCAATACCACTAAGACAAGATCCATTAGGGTTTTATGATGGTTTTCTATAAACAGAAGGTAGGTAGGGCCAATACAATAGTGATAGGCTACCCCCTCCTATTCTCCTCCTTCCCTCATCTTCTTAGACGATTAACCCTTCCTTGCTATGAGAGGGTAGCGAAGAAAATAGGTGATCTTCTTCCATGAGTATTGTGAGGTGGTGCGCAAGCATTACGAGTTTTGAGCTATAATTGGAGGAGCATCACTACAACGATCCATCATATGAATATCGCTAGAGAGGAGGACATTTGACCTTTTTTATCCTCTCCATCTGGATCTGAAATTTTAGGGATATACGATCTTGATAGAACCCCAAACGGAGCTCTATAGATTTTGATCCTTGAGGGGGATCAACCCTTGAAACATTATAAGGGTTCCTCCCTCCTAGACTCGGCACAAGGCTAAAATAAAATTAATATTGCTTGCTTTAAGAGAGGTGGCGGCTACATCATTATATAGAGATCAAAACCCTAGCCTAAGAGGGTGCTTACCTAAGTAAAATTACCTCTTTGTCCCTCCTATAGCCAGCCTACCTCAATAGGAATATGGGGTGACTAGGTTGGCTCTATAGCCAACCTAAGCAGGGGGAAACCCTGACCAATCAACCCAGTAAGGGGCCGACATTGCTGCAATTGTTGTCTTCACTTGGTGTTATGACTTAAGGATATCCAACCTATCAAATTAAACTAATTAAAGAATGTAGCTATATATAATCTTCAGGTTGAAGTCAACAATTGCAGCAATGTCGGGGTAAGTGGAGGATGGCAACAAAGTGTAGCAGCAACGGTGGAGGAAGAAAATGGCAACAGTAACATCGGCTACGGTCCTTCGGTGATACTACAATGTCATCGAGGCTATGATTTTTAGGTGGCTGATATTTGTCGGAAGATGGTAGCCAAGAGATCTGAGTCAGAAGGTAACAGTGATGGCAGAGAAAGAAGAGGGTAACAATAATGTCGGTTGCGGCTATGGTGTGACTTCGTGGTTGCAGGTGGCATTGGTTGCAGCAAGGGTGCGACTGCAATAGGAGGAAGACGGGGCAGCGATGTACACGGCTGTTACAGAGGAGTGCAACAATGGTATAGTGCGAGAGATAGCTATTGTTGTGTTCAATTTGTTGCTGGCTACGATCAAGATAGTTGGCAGTGAACGATTATTGTGGGCTGCGATGTAAACAGATTGCAACGAAAGATCGCTGCTGGTAGCTTTTTACCGCAAGGATCATTGTTTGCTATGATCAAGGAGGAGGGCAGCAAGAGGTCACTATTTGCAGCATTGGGCAGTGAAAGATGCATGTTACAGTTGAAGGGATAACGGAGATTGGGCAGCTGAAAGGTTGGTGGACCGAAGGCTTCGGTTTTTGGGTGTGATTTATGGCTATTTTGGGTGCGATTTGGGACTACAGTTTTATGGAGTTTAGGCTATGAATTAGTATGGTTTTAGGGTTGTGATAGTAGTAGATGAAGGTTAGGAAAATAGATTTTAGATCTGGGGTAGATGGCAGCAAAAGTAGGTGTCTCGGTAAGGAAAGTTGGTTAAAAAGGTAAGTGGATCGATAAGGAAGTAGGTTGCAGTTAGGGTTGATTTAGGTGGCATTTGGTTTCAGTTTAGGGAAGGGTTTTGAAGAGTTTTAGTAAGGATAGTAGGGTTTGGTGATGAGGAAAAGAGAGTCTAAAATCTCACAAAAAATAGCACTCAAATCTGATAGAATTCGACAAAAAAAAGTGCGACGATGTATAGTCTTATCGAATAGATTTTACATCAGAGAAACGATGACTTCTCGATGTAATTTTCAAAGAGAAGTTCAAGAAAATTATATAGAAACCCTTGGTTTAGATGTTGAAAATATCAAAAAAAAGTTTGGCAAAATTTTGGGAGTATAATAGTCGGGAAATAGGGCAAAGATGAAAGATAGATCCTTTGTCGTAAAAATTCAAACTACGTGCTAGTGAAAGATTGTACAAGAAAACCAGTTCTAGAAGAAATTTTTTTCAAGAAATCAATCCCAAATGAAGCCAAGTTGATCTTTAGAATTGTATAAAAAATTGGTAAAAAAGGATAAACAAAAATTCGGTTTCAAGAGGCCAATAGACAGAAGGCAAATTCTGCATTATAAAATTTTAATACTATGCAATGAATAATCATAGTGCTATAAGTCCATATTTAGAAGGAATTTTTTCACGAGATCAATCTTAGATGAAAGTCAAGATGAACTATAAAATTGTATAAAATTTTTAGCTAAAAATGATGATTCAAAGTTTAGTTTTAAAAAGCAATATTCGGCCAAAAATTTTTGCAGTGTTTCGCTTTCACAACAATGATAACGTTTGCAACGGTAAAATTTTGCAGCAAGAAAACTTTTGGAAAAACTTCTTCAACATGTAAGGTAAAGGATTTTACAGTATTGAAGAGGTGTGAGAGATTAAAATATATCAGATCTCCAAACCAAATGCAGGGGGCAGCGGCAGATTGATTTGATCTACCGCTGGGGTAGAAGGTGGAGGCGCGTGTCGCAACAATTGTGAAAATTGCTTGGGAAGGTGGAGGTGGCTGAGATGGCTACAGGGGAAGCAAGATCGCTACTCTAATACTAGATGATAAAATCCCAAAAGGAGCTCTATAGATTTTGATCATTAAGGGGGATCAACCCTTAGAACATTGTAGGGGTTCCTCCCTACTAGACTTGGCAAAAGGCTGAAATAAAATTGATAATTGCTTGCTTCAAGAGAGGCAACAACTATATCATTATATAGAGATCAAAACCCTAGCCTAAGAGGGTGTATACCTAAGTAAAATTACTCCTTTGCCCCTCCTATAACCAACCTGTTTTAATAGGAACAGGGGGCGACTAGGTTGGCTCTATAGCTGACCTAAGCAAGGGGAAACCCTGGCCAACCAACCCAATAAGGGGGCGACGACCACTAAGCCCTAAGGGCTAATCTACCATACTCCTTTATAAGATAGGAGTGATTTTATTATAATCTAGCAGGGTTTTATTGACTACTTGTAGGGAGATTAGGACTCAACCCTGCTGGAGTCCTATCAGATTTTCCTAGGTAATCAATCTCTCATACATCATAGTTTTCGATTTTATGGATTTTTTGTGCACCAATCTTTTTACAATGACTTGATATATGTGAGGAACTTATTTTATTTTCTTTTTTTCATTGCACATGTGATGCTCAGCTGGGTTTCCAAATAGATCAGACAAGGCAAAGGTTGCTAAAAAAAACACGACAAAGGAGAAAGGCCTATGCTTCTACTAAAAAAGGAACTACATGGATTACCTTATAGATAAGATGAAACTAAAGCTTAAAGAAGCTTCAGGTACATTCATAATCAGTCTTCATTTATCAGATTATACTGATAACACATGGGTATTGGATACCGATAGTGTTTATCAAATCTACAACTTGTTACAGGTTCTGATAAGGCCTAGTAGACTGGCGAGAGGTGAGATGGACCTCAAGATAGGCAATAGAGCAAGAGTTACTATTGGCGAGGTCACCCTACATCTGTCTACTGGAGCTACCATTGCATTAGATGTATACTATTATATTCCCTCTATTATCAAAAATATTATTTCTATTTCTTGTTTTACAGTTAGTATATATAAATTAGTTTTTAAGAACAATAGTTGTTCGTTAATTTTGAATGATTAGATTACCATAAGAGGGACCTTGACTAATAGCTTATATGTGCTAGACATTTCTGTTAGAACCCTTGTAGATTCTAAGCTTGGGGTGATCTCTATAGGGGATCGACCTCCTTAGAACTCTATACGAGTTACTCTCTCCTAGGGTTACTACACAATGGCTGAAAGCAAATTGATATATTAATGATAAAAGAGTGGTGGCTACATGAGTTTATATAGGGACTCAAAACCTTAACTCATAATAGGATTCCTACTCTTAGAAGACTCCCTCTCTGGACCAACTCCTAACCCCTAGCCAACTCCTAACCATGATGTGGCTAGTGGCTATAGGGGTCTTAAACTCCTAATTGTATTCTTATTCAACCTAGAGAGAGTGCTAGCTAAATGGATCTCTCCTCTCCTAACCCTAGCTGGCTCTCCTAAGAGGACGAAGGCGACTAGAAGACCCCCTTTTCATGAGGACTCTTTCCTTAACCCTAGCCGACCACTTCTTTAAGAGGAGTGGTGCCTAGTTTAGGGTTTATTATATACATGACTCAGATGACTCTGACTTGTATCCAACTCCGACTCCTAACCAAACTCTAGTTCAATCGAATCCTAACCCTACTATGATTTGGGCTGATTTAGTACAATAGACTCAAATCTCCTCCTAGCCAACCTAATGTTAGGTTTAGGTTGACCAACAAGGCCCAATCTAAGGATTCAACTCAATCGACTAGGACTCGACTCAGCTAGGGTCCTAACATATTTGCCCTATTCAAATCAGCCTTATCCTCGAGGTTGAGGCTCCATGATCTCTGGGTCCAAGTTTGCAGCTTGTTATGAGGCTTCTTTGTTGCATTTGAGGTAAGTGCATCACAATCCCATGATTCAACTCTATCTTATATGTCTTTATCGGTAGTCGTATCTGGATGGTGATGCATCATGATCCTACGATGCTATGCAATCTCCAGATGGAACTAGGCCTCCTTAGCAACTTGGGTGTCAAGTGGATGGATCTGAGCTGAGTCATCCTCTCTAAACTTCCATTTGATATGGGATACTTGAAGGGCCAGTCATAATTTTGGATTGGTACACTGATCCGATCTATAGATCACAGTTCTAATATGATCTCCAATTTTGTAGGGTGTAAAGAAATAGGGAGATCACTTCCTTGAGGCTCGAGTTATCATAGATTCTTGCTAGTAAGGATGATGACGAAGGAAGACTCGATCTTTAATAGCAAACTTCCTTCTACTCTGATATTTGTCAGGCGGCTTTTTCTTTCTTGTGTTGGTTCACGTGTGATTATTCTTTAGTGGTAGTCAGGCTTTCCTTTTAGATGATGGCTGTCCTCTAGTAGAGTCCATGGTAGTGTGAGCCCGATCTGAGTTTGTAGGGAAGAAGCTGTAATTTTTCAGGACTTATTTTCATCTCCCCTTTGTGTTGTTGTCCTATATCATGTTAAGCCACAAATTCAATAATAGTCAACATTTCCTCATGATGGATTGATAGCTTTAGGTGATATGGAGAGAGGGCTTTGCTGATGTAGGCTAGTGATCATCTATCTTGCATGAGGACAACACAAATTTTAGATCCCGATGCATCAATCACAAACACTTTATCAGAGTCGGGTAAAGCTAGCACCGATGAAGAGTAGGGGCTACCACTTGTCCGAATGACCCCTCTTTCAAGCATCTCTTTTACAATCCTCTTTATTTCATCTCTCTAGAGGCAAGGATAATGATAGTTGAGTCTTTGCTGGTGGTTTGATCGGAAGAATAGGGATTCGATGATTATATCGTCGGGTAGGAGGTAGGTTGCACGGTTCGACGAAGATATTTGAAAATTTAGCAAGCAAATAGAGAAGGTTTGGGTATTCAATTTTGTTAGCTCCCCTATATGTTGTTGTTGGATTTGCATCAGGAAGCCACTATTCACTTTGTGGAAGACTTTCTTCATTCGCTGCGTTGAAACCATCGTCACATTGCTCTCACATTTCTCGCGTAGGATCATCTCTTTCCCATGGCTGAAAACTTTCATGATAAATTTAGAAAAATTTTAAGAAACATCACCTAGAGTGGACAGCTATTTAAAGCTAAGTACGGCCTCATAATTATCAAGTAGGAGGAAAAAATCAGCAATGATCCTTTAGTCCTATAGAAATAATTTCACCTGCGAGCACTTCAAAATTCAGCCATTGGCGACCTTAACATCAAACCTGCTACAATCCATGATATGAAGTGCCATATGAGCATCAACCTTGCTATTTATAAAGTTATTGGTGCTCCTGGCATCGAGGAGGATAGTGATTAGTTGTTGTTTAGGTAGTCCTCCCACTTTCATTGTATGTAGGTTCGCGTATTCGGCAAGAACATACATCTTATAATTGGCCAGTTGCTATTCTTCTTTTGTGACCTTCTCCTCATACTCATGGACCTCCTTCTCTAAATCTTCAATGGGTTCAATCAGAAGAAGGCATCCCTTTTTGCAACAATGGTTGTGGCTCCACGATTCGTAGTAATGCTAATAAAGGCCCTTCGCTGATTTATTGTGAAGTTATTCTCTTATCAATTTCTTTTGCAGCGAGGGACGGCTGAGAGCATAAGGTGTTGAAGGTTTATATGTTTCTGATCTAGGAGTGGTCCTCATTCTTCGGGCGTCTTGGTTGAGTCGCTCCTCTTGGATGCGGGTGAAGGAGTTGGCAGCCCTCAATGTATACGATTCTCGCTTCTTGACTTCATATCTGATCTTCGGCTTTAATCCTTTGATAAACATCCCTAGCAACTATTTTTCAGACCAATCTTGAGTTTGATTTAAGAGATGCTCAAACCTAGTTTCATATTCTTGCACAGTTGAGGTTTGGTGAATCTTCATAAGTTGGCTGTTCGTGTTCTTGTATTTCGATGGTCCAAAGTGAAGTAGCAACTCGTTCTTGAATTACCTCCATCTTGGGACTCCGTTGATGTGCTTCAAATAATTATACCACTGTATTGCATCACTCTCGAGGTGGATAACAACGATGTCTACCATGGAAGCCTTCGGTGTCCGGTGATCATGGAAGTAGCCTTCTACATACAAAAGCCATCCTATCGGGTCTCCCTCTTCCCATCGAGGGAAGTCCACCCTCATGTGTGATTGCATTAAATCAGTGGCTTGTTCTTCCTTTTTAGGAGGCCTCTATAAACTTTCCTCTTGCTATAATTTTGTCGGGCTTGGAGATTTGCTAATTCTAAATTTCATAAAGAGAGCGTGTAGTTTGCCCTCCAAACGTATCTCAAAGGCTTTCAACTTAGCATTGATCAGATCTATCAATGCCATGGCTTAAGATTCTAGATCTATAATGTCAAGAATTTTCTCTTGTTGTTGGGTCAATGGTATAAACCGGTTGGGTGGATTGGTGGCCGAAAGAGGTGGTAGATCAAGGGTAGATGGTGTATAGCTATGGTTTAGAGCTATTGTAGGGGGGTTTGGTGATAGATATTTAGGGTTAGAGGGGTGGCTTATGGTTGATATTGATGGTAATAGCTAGTTTAGTAGGGATAGATGGCGGAAAGGCTGATAGATCAAGGTTGTAGTTTAGGGTTGATAGCTTGTGGTTAAGGTTACTGTTGGTGCTATAGTTTAAGGGTGTTATGGAGGCTAGAAAGGATTTCAGTGGCAATAGTTTGAGGTTGGGAAGGAAGGTTTAGGGTTGCTATTGGGGGCAACAACCATTTTAGCAGGGTTCGGGCGTTGGTGTAGCAAGATATGCCGAAGGGTAATGCTACAAGATTCTTCGTCAAGAAACAATAATTTTGCGATGAAAGAATTCTAGCAATATGCCAAGGGTTTTAGGATAATTTTGATAGTAAGAAATAGATGATGATTAAGGCTAGATCAAGGCAAAGTATTAAAGAGAATATGACAATAAAATATGACATCGAGTTTTCGGCAAAAACATGATAGCAAAGTAGTAAGTGTCTGTTTTGGCTGTAGTTTTATGCTATTGTTTGGGCCAGCTATAAAAATTAAAAAAAAAACTATGATGGCTGCGTCTTAAGGCTAGAGAGGTGCCCTAAAGATGACATGGTTAGTGGCAGTAAAATTGGTAGGGTTTTGGTGGGTTGCAAGAAGAAAAATGACGAAAGGTACAGAAATAGAATATTTCATCAAAAAATTTTAGTAGGATAGATGTAATTTTTTTTCCACTAGTTGGTCGTAGCAAGATTAGTAGGGTTTTGGTGTGTTACGAAAAGAAAAATGACAAAAGGTATAGTAGCAAAATATTTCATCAAAAATTTTTAGCAAAATAGATGTAATTTTTTTCAGTAGATCATGATAAGGATTTAAGTAAATCTTAATGTAAATCTGTTGGTAAGGGAAAGGTAATGTCAATAATCATAAAAGAATATAGCAACAAGGAATTTGGCTAGATGAAGGAATATAAGAAGGTGTTATGGTAGAATTTTACATCAAAGGTCCAGCAGGTTGGATGTAAAAGATCAGCAGTTTATATTGACAATTTTTACACGAAACTAAAAGAAAATTTACTGTTAAGTCATGTCGAAGTTGTCAGAAAAACTAGTAGAAGATTGGGTAGAAAAATTGTGACATTATGATCAAAATAGGCAGTAATATGTGGTTGAATTCTGTAGCGTAACTTTCATCGTGAAGATGGTGACTTTGCGACGAAGAGTTGTGCAGCTTAATAGAAAAATATGTTTTGAGTTTTTTGGGTTTAATGATAACTAAATTGCAGCAGCAGTAAAGTAGAATACCATAACCTAATGCAATTCCTTGGGGAGATCAAAAGGTGATCTGCGATAGTGGAGATGACACCGGAATTCAATGACTATCTAAGTAATTGTGGGAATTACTTGGACGGCTGTGGAAGGATGATGGGTGGCTATGGAAAGGCAATGAGATACTAAGAATGTTACTCTAATACCAAGTGATAGAACCCTTACGGATTCCAAGCTTGGGGTGATCTCTATAGGGGATCGACCTCCTTGGAACTCTATAGGGGTTCCTCCCTCTTAGGGTTGTTGCACAATGGCTGAAAGCAAATTGATTTATTGATGATAAAAGAGTAGTAGCTACATGAGTTTATAGAAGTACTCAAAAGAGTAGTAGGACTCATATTCTTAAAAGACTCCCTCTCCTCACCGACCACTAACCCCTAGCCAACTCTTAACCATGATATGGCCGGTAGCTATAGGATTCTCCAACTCCTAACTATATTCTTATTCAACCTAGAGAGAGTCCTAGCTAAATGAATCTCTTCTCCTGACCCTAACCGACCTCTCCTAAGAGGAGGGAGATGGTTAGAAGACCTTATCTCCACCTAGCCGACCACTTCTTTAATAGGGGTGATGGCTAGTTTAGGGTTTATTAGATACATGACTTAGTTGACTTTGACCTGTATCTAACTCCGACTAATAACCAGATTCTAGTTCAGCCGAATCCTAACCCTACTAGGATTTGGGCTAGTTTATTATAATGGACTCAAATCTCCTCCTAACTGACCTAATGTCTAGTCTAGATTGGCCAATAAGGCCTAATCTAAGGACTCGACTCACTCGACTGACATAATTATGGTCTTAACAATTTATCCACACATCATGAATATAAGTACGTCTAAGAGGAAACGAGATAATGTGAACAAGGCATATCTACAATATTGTAAGCTAGGTCATATCCATGAGAGAATGATTCAAAAGTTACTAAAGGATAGATACTTAGATCCATTCAACTATAAGTCGTATGTAACTTGTGAATCTTGCCTTCATGGAAAGTTGACAAACTCTCATTTTAGTGGAACTGGAGGGAGAGCCACTAAGTTATTGGAACTCAAACATAGTGATGTATATGATCATATGCCGACTCAGGCTATAGCTGGTTACTCATATTTAATTACATTCACTGATAATTTCTCTAGGTATGGACATGTGTATTTGATGAAGTACAAGTCTGAGGCCTTTAATAAATTCATGGAATATAAGAATGAAGTAGAGAACTAGATTGGAAAGAGTATTAAGACTCTTCAATTAGATTGAGGAGGAGAGTACTTCAGTACAAAGTTTACCCATTTCCATACGGACCATAGGATTTTGTACTAATGGCCACCTCCTTAGACATTGTTAGACATGGTGCGATCTGTGATGAGTTTAGCTGACCTACCCATCTCATTTTGGATATGCCCTAGAGACCGCATCTTACCTTCTGAACAGAGTTCCATCAAGATTGATAGTGTCTACAGCATATCAAATATGGAAAGGAAAGAAGTCCGATCTTAAGGTGGTCAAGATTTAGGGCTGTCCTGCCCATGTTAGAAGATACAACCCCAATAAGTTAGAATCAAGGATGGAATAATGCACGTTCAAGGAAAACTCTAAGAGACTTTAGGGTATTATTTCTATTATCCCTAGGATCGGAAGTTCTTTGTTGCTAAGTGAGTTGTATTCCTTGAGAAGGAACACATTTTTGGTGGAAACAGTGGGAGTGAGATACAGTTAAACGAGGTTAGTGAATCTAGTTCAAGCACCATTCTAAAATCTGAGTTAGTTTAGGTACCTGTTAGGACAATTGGCACTAAGAGGGGGGGGGGGGGGGGGTGGGGGGGTGAATTAGTGTAAGTGTTGAAATCTTGGTTTAAAGAAAATTTTCATTTGAAGCAAAATAAAAAATAAGAAGCGTTTTGTCTAGGTTAAGTGAGCAATAAGACTTTTTAATGAAGCTAAGGTATGATTTTACTAAAGGAAAGCTCAAATAAGAACATGTATAATTAAAAAATAAAGTTAAGATACGCTCACAATTTATAGTGGTTTAGCCATAATTTGGCCTATGTCCACTTCCCGAGTCCCCTTCATCGAGGCCTGTCGGAGTCTACTATTGATCTTCTTTAGGCGAAGACCAAACTCTTATAAGTATTTCACTTACAATATACAAGAATGATATTTTACAAAGATTACAATATTTCTTGCTCACTTTCTTACCCTTTTTCTTTCTTGCACACTTTTACCACAGTTTTCTTGCCCAATTTTTTGTGCTTAATGCAAGAAGACTTGGGGTATTTATAGGCTCCAATTAGTTTTAGAAAATAGAGCAAAATATTTAAATATATCAAAAAATTCTAGGTACAAGTGGTACAATCGCTGGCGTCGACGGTACTACTATGGAAAGTTACACTGAAAATAGAGCAATAGTGGTACAACTGCCAATTTAGATAGTACAACCATTGTCCATCAATGGTACTATCGTCGGGAATCCTGGAAAAATGTTTCCACCACTTTTGTATTCCTGACTTGTACATTCAGTTGACCTCTTTTCAGGTTAACCAAATGAGCTCAACCTGAGCTCAATCCAAACCCAAACATGGACCTATTATGACTCACTGATTACAATTATACAAGACCATCATGTTAAACAATCGACCTAACCCCCGACAATCTGACAACCTCCGATATTCTTCTGGTGAGTCTTACAGTCTTTTTCTAGTAGTCTCTCGACGTGTTCCCATCGAGCTTCCCGATTCCTTTGGTGAACTCCTAGCGAACTCTTGACGAGCTCCCATTGCATCGTCCAAACCTTGGCTTGATGCCCAAACTTGATTCTAGCCCAACATCTGGTTGTAACTCATTTTCTCCATTGTAGTTAAACCTTCATTACTTTCTCTAATACACATGTTAGATCATCAAACTATCAATTAATTTTAACATCAAAATCCAAGATTCAATAATCTCCCTAATTTTGATGATGACAACCAATAGATAATGGGAGTTAATCTTAACTCCCCTTATCTCTATGCCATAATCCAAATAAAATAAGCTTAAACTCAAGAGAACTAAACACTCTTAAATTTAAGTATCATGATACAACATTTTAAATAAATTTTCATTAATAGATATGATATTACATTCATTTATTAACTTCAAAAATGATGTAACATCAATTTCAATATATGTAATATTATATTCATTTATCAACTTCAGAAATGATGTAACATCAATTTTAATAGGTGTAATATTATATTTATTTATCAATTTCAGTAATGATGTAATATAAATTTCAAGTATTTTTGCCTTAAGTTATTAAGTAATCAAAGATTTTGCAAATATACAACATTACATTCATGCATCAGTTATACAAAATTTTTAAAATTCATCCTCTTAAGTTATCAATCATTTCTCCTCCTTTGTTTATAAAAAAAATGTTCATTTTACCATTTTTCTTACATGTGTCATCAAAAAAGAATTACCTATTTTACCAATTTTTTTTACTTGTGTCATCAATGTATCCTTTCTCCCTCTTTGTTATCAACAAAAAAGTAAAATATTAAGCAAATAATTTCAAGATACATAATTTCATGATGCGTCTCAAGATACATAAATAATGATTATGTAAAAATTTTCTCATGAAAAACTTTTCTCATAAATAATTATATCTAAATATTTTGAGTAAATTGCTCCCCCTTAGTAAAATAGGATAAGAGACATAATTTTCTCATGAAATTTTTTTTTCCCCTTTGTGAATAAGAAAGAAAAAGAAATGAAGGGGAAGGGGTGTCAAAAGATCCAAAAACTTAGTATCAAAAATTAAAAAAAAAGTAGGAAGTGATTCATTTGAAAGTATTCATCAAGGATATAAAAGATCCATGAATAATTTTTTAGAGAGGCTATAAAAGAAAGCTCATATCAAGCATCATAAAATTTTATGTCACATATTTTTCTTTTGTAGATATTCATCATGAATTGAAATAATCTTTGAGAAGGGATAAAAATGTCATCACAAAAAGAACTTTGAATCTCATTCTTGTAATATCAATTTCAAGGGGAATCATTTTGGAAGAGAGCTAATAAAGAACCAAGAAATCTAAAAAAAATTAAGGACTACTCAGGTAAATTTTAAGAAAATTAAAAAATCTGAAATATAGCAAATCATTCATTTAGATGATTTAACATTCATAACTCTCTTCTAATAAAGTCAAATTACTCTTCATTTAATGGCTTAGTGAAAATGTCTGCTAATTGATGTTTAGTATCAATAAATTTTAAAAATATATCAAGATTATTCATATTTATCTCTAATAAAATGATGTCTAATATCAATATGTTTAGATCTTAGTGTTGAATGAGATTTTTAGTTAAACATATTACATTTGTGTTGTCACATTTTATATAGATATTTTTTAAATAAATTATATAATCTTCTAAGGTGATTTTCATCTAAATAACTTGAGGATAACAGGCACTAGCTATAATATATTCAGCTTTAATTGTAGATAAAGCAATCGAGTTTGTTTCTTAGAAGACTAAGAAACAAGAGCTTGCCCTAAAAATTGACATATCTCGATAGTACTTTTTCTTTCTATTCTACACCCTCCAAAATCGATATTTGCATAAGCAAGTAAATCTAAAATTTTAGATTTAGGATACTATAAATATAAGTTAGAGGTTTATTTTAAATATCTAAATATCTATTTAACTATCTTAAAGTGAGAAAGTTTAGGATTAGATTGAAACCTTGCACATAATCTAACACTAAATATTACATCCGGTCTAATAACAGTTAAATACAACAAACTACCTATCATTCCTCTATAAGTTCTTTGATCAAAATTTTCTCCCTCATTATCTAAGTCTAATTTTGTAGAAGTGCTTATGGGTGTGTTTATAGCCTTAGTATTTTTCATACCAAAATGTTTTAGTAAGTCTAAAATATATTTAGTTTGACTAATGTAAATATCATCATTTAATTACTTTATTTGTAATCCTAAAAAAATTAATTCACCTATTAGACTTATCTCAAATTCTTGGCTCATACTTTTGGAAAAAGATTCACATAAGGATTCATTTGTTGAACCGAAATTTATATCATCAACATAAATTTGAATTATAAGAAAATTATTTTTAAAATGCTAAAAAAATAACCTTTCCTTTTCAAAAATTATTTGAAATAAGAGAAGAGTTAAGTCTTTCATACCAAGCTCGAGAGGCTTGTTTCAATCTATAAAGAGCCTTAGAAAGTTTAAAAACATGATTCAGAAAAAGACTATTTTCAAAATCGAGGAATTATTCAACATACACTTCTTCGGAAATGAACCCATTAAAAAAATAATTTTAACATCCATTTGAAATAACTTAAAATCTTTGAAAGATGCAAAGGCAAGGAGCATCCTTATAGCTTTAAGTATAGCCACAAGATCGAAGGATTCTTTGTAATCGATCCCTTCTTCTTGGTTAAAATCTTTGACCGCTAATCTAGCCTTATTTCTAACCATAATACTATTTTCATCTTGCTTATTCCTAAAGACCCATTTAGTACTAATCACTAAATGGTTACTAGGTCTAGGAACAAGCTCTCATAACTCTTCATGCATTGCAATAACCCAAGAGTCATCTCTTATGGCTTCATCAATGCATTTTGGTTCAACTTAAGAAAGAAATGTGGCATTAGCATAAAAAATTTTAAAAGAAGAACGAGTTTAATTACCTATTTATGTATCTCCTATTATAAGCTCCTTAGAATGAGCATTTATATACTTACATTCCATGGGTAAGGATTTAGAAGTAGATTCATCTAAGTTACTTTTAGGAGAGTTATCATTTAAATTCAAAGTCCTAAAATCAAATTCATCATCAAAATTAATTTTCTTAGGTTTGAAAATCTCATTAAATACAACATGAATAGAATTTTCAATTACTAAAGTTCTTTTATTGAATACACGATAAGCTTTTGAAATAGAAAAATAACTAAGAAAAATGCCTTCATCGGATTTTGCATCAAAATTTTCTATGACATCCTTTTCATTCAAAATAAAACATTTGTAACTAAATATTTTAAAATATGAAATATTAGGTTTTTACCATTCTATGGTTCATAAGAAGTTTTAGAGAGTAGTGGTCTTACAAGAACCCTATTCAAAACGTAGCATGTTGTGTTAACGGTTTTGGCCCAAAAATATTTGGGTAGACTATGTTCATTTAATATGGTTCTAATCATTTTTGTAAGCTCTTATTTTTTTTACTATTCCATTTTATTATGGATTTCTAGGAGTAGAGAAATTATGGATATAACCATTTAACTCACAAAAGTTTAAAAAATTATTATTTTAAAATTCATCACCATCATCAATACGTATTGATGAAATCATAAAACCTTTTTTATTTTGAACAAGTTCATAAAGTTTTGAGAAACATTTAAAGGAATCACTTTTGTGTGCTAATAAATAAGTCCAAGTATATCTACTATAATCATCTACTAAAGCAAAGGCATATTTTTCTCCTCCTAAGCTTGTAGTATCAATTGGCCCACATAAATCCATATGGATCAATTGTAGTGGCCTAGAGGTGATTATTTAATTTTTTTTACTTAAAGCTACTTTTTATTTACTTTCCTATTTGGCAAATATCATACATTTTATCTTTAACAAACTTGAGATTAGGTATACCTCTTACTAGATCTTTAGTTGATATTTGATTTAAAAGTTTCATGTTAGAATGACCTAGTCTTCTATGTCAAATTTAGGCATCATCATTTAAAGACGAAAACTATGTTTTATCACAAAAACTTTCAATGTCAAATAGCATACACATTGTTGTTTCTTAAGGCAATCAAAGATTTATTTTTATGTAGCATTTCAATTATATAAGCATTAGATTCAAATTTAACAATAAATCTTTTATCATATAATTAGCTAATACTAAGTAGATTATGTTTCAAACTATCAACTAATAGTACATCTTTAATTAAAAGATTTAATTTGTTACCTATCGTTCCTTCCCAATGATTTTTCATTTCTTGTTATCTCCGAAGGTGACAACTCCTTTATTTAGGCTAGTAAGCTTAGAAAAGTAAGTTGGATCTTCGGTCACATGCCTTGAGCATCTACTATTAAGGTACCATTTAGTGCTCCTAGCCTTAGTTTGGAGACAAACCTACAAAAAAAGATGATTTTAATTTAAGTACCCATTTCACTTTAGGTCCCTCATGAAGAGCTCTATCTAATTTAACTATAGGTTTTTAGTTGTTTATGGTTCCTTTAGAAACCCAAATTAATTTATGTGAACTATACTTTCTAAATGAACATTTGTAAGCTATATATCATAATCTACCATAAAAATTATATTTATTTTTTAGTGGCAAGTTTAGAGTGGGTCCTTTAACAAAGATAGTTGGATTTTATTGAGTATTGCCCACAAAGCCTATACCTTCTTTCCTATTAATATAATCTTTATTTCCAAGGATCATATTTTAGATTTATTCCTTATTTTAAAAATTTTTAATATTTATTATAATACAATAGTTTCCTTTGTACGTTCATCTAAAGTTTCACATTTGGTGCATGAACCAAGTAATGGTGATGTTTCATGTATTTGATTAATTCTACTAACTAGTGAATCATGCTTTTTCTTGGACAGTTTATAAGACTTGATCAAATATGATTCTAACTTGGGCAGTAATTGGGCTAGCTTGTAAAATTTCTTTTCAAGTCTAAGAACATAAAATCTTCTAAGTTTCATCTACCTGGTGAATAATATAAAAATAGTTTTCACATCGATCTGGTGAATAAATAACATAAATGGAAGCCAATGCAAGTAGAATCCAATAGTGGTAACACATGCAATGAGCACAAAGTTATAAAAATAATCAAACCAGCCTTCTACTCAAAACCTTACGTAATAAGACATGCCTTGTATTTCTCCACTATTTCATCAAATCTCATTTTCTCTTTTAAATCCACTTACAACCTAATGGTTTGTTATTAGGAGATAAAATCGGTGAGAATTCAAATATTGTTAAGATATATTTAATATCACTATTTATAGCCTCCCAACACAAAGGAGCATTAGGAGCACTCATGACAGATTGAATTGAACTTAATGAATTTTCTATTAAGTGATAAAAAAATTATTTAATGTTCTGGTCTTTTTATTCTTTTAAATATAGTATTTGAGGATGATGGGAGTGAACTATATGTGCATAGATAATTGGATGCTAATATTGATTTTTAAAGAAATGTCTTCGATTCAATAAATGTACCATTTGATATTTTATAAATATCAGAGCTTATAATCAGGAATTTGTATGTATTGTTGTTAAAAGAGTTACCAAGAAAAACATCAACATAATTTTAGGACCTATTTCCTTTTCCTTAGGTTCAGAAATATTATCATTTGCTAGGACCCCCCATATACATAATTAATTTAATTTTGGTTTATATCTCTTCCAAACTTTACACGAAGTCGAATATAACAAGCTAAAACAAAAGCTTCCCCAAAAAATTATAGGGTACTCGTAAACTTATAATCGACACATTGACCATGACTTAAATGATTCGATTCTTCCTTTCATTATAATATTTGATTGAGGTAAATAAAAAGCAATTACTTCATCCATTATCTTATACTCTTCACAAAATTAAGAAAATATTTTAAGTGTATTCAACTCTTCTATCAAATTATAAGAATTTTGTATTCTTTTCTTGTTAGTTTTTAACCTTAGCCTTATAAACTTTAATTTGCTAAGAATTTTATTTTTTATCTTCATAAGATATGATACTTCCTCATGTAAGAGATCCTCGACCATAATCGTAAATATCAATACCAATTAGTTCTATTATTTAGGTATCTATAAGTTAGACTAATTTTAAGGTTCCTTTCGTTGTTTTGATTAAGCATAACTTTTACAATGTGATTCAGATTTAATGTTGATTTTAAGAACTAAATCAAGATTATTTATTTTTGGATTAATGTAAAACTAGCATGGCTAAATCTACCATACCAAATATAACTAGATTCAAAATTTATCACCAAAGAAAAATATTAATTAAAATATGGATTATATTTAACTTGAAAAATCTGTCGGATGCAAATCCTTTTCCAATAAAGATATATCCCATGGAAATAATAATTTTATTTGATTTAAAAATAATCTTATATCCTCGTTAGATAAGTAGGGACTCACTAATTAAGTTTTATGTTGGTATGTATTGAATAAATATTTTTCAGAATTAAACTTCAAATCGACATGTCCTTAGGACAGAACTAGGACAGTTATTGTATGAGGTCTACCCAATGCTAGATGCAGAGGTGCATAATAGATCGATATGAACATCATGAGCTGTCCCGTAATAAAACCAGTTGTTGCTGATACCTCCTTCTTGGTTCCTTCTTCCATAACCCGATCTTGAAGAAGGAAGAGATAAGAGGGCCCTATGGAGAATGTAATAGAGTTCAACCAAAATGATCGAATTTATTATCTTCATACATAAGTATAATAGATTACCCAATAGAAAAGATTTTAAAATCATCACAAACCCTCTTTTTTTCTTTTCTATTGCAATTAAAATAGGATACTATCAGACATTTTATTCCGCATTGTTATATTTCCTTCACTTTTACCTAATAGGAAGAGGATAAAATTTTGTTCAGAGATAAAAGAATATCCTTTAGTCATGATGACTATCCTTTACGGTGTTAAAATCAATTGATACTTAGAGGGGGAATGAATTAGTACAAGTATAAAAAATATGATTTAAGACAAAATTTTCATTTTGAGCAAACTAAAAATTGGAAGCATTTTATTAAGTGAGCAATAAACTTATTGAATGAAGCTAAGTTATGATCATGCTAAAGGAAAACTCTTATACGAACATGCATAATCAATGTCCAAAAAAGGTAAAATAAAGAGATGCTCAAAAATTTATAGTGGTTCGGCCTCAACCTAATCTACATCCACTCCCTTAGTCCTCTTCACCAAGGTCCACCAATGTCCACTATCAATCTTCTTTGGGTGAAGATCAAACTTTTATACTTTCCACTTTCTTCTTTTCACAGGTTCAGGAGAGGAACCTTTACAAGAGTTTCTCACTTCCCTTAGACTCGATTGACTATTTGAAGCACTCAAGGGATGCTCTCAATTTTTACAACTCTTTAATAGAATTTTAACTCACTATTTCGTTCACCACCTTTGCTTCCCCAAGTAAAAAAACTTGGGGTATTTATATATCCTAATTGGCTTAAAAAATTGAGCCAAAATTTAAATATATCTGGAAAATCTGAGATTGGACGATACAACCACCAGCATCGATGGTATAACTACTAGTATTGATGGGACTACCGTTGAAAGCTGCTCGAAAAACTAGGTAATAGTGGTACAACCATCGAATTGGGCAGTACAACCACCAACCTGGGTGGTACAACTATCGACCTGGGTGGTACAATCGCCGCTCTCTGGCAGTACAACCGTCAGGAATCCTATAATAGTGACTCCCTCCACTTTTTCAATCCCGACTTATAGTTTTTATTTACTAATTCTTAGGTCAATTAATTGAGTGCAATCTATCTCCATAGTGGACCCGGTTTGCCTCACTTGAGTTACTTTGGATTCCTTCTAAATCTAACTCAAGTATAAACTAGATTAATGATCTAAGACTTTTGATTCCTTAAAATTTCATAATCTCTCGATCAAACTTGGACTAAGTGAGTGGTAATTTATCAATTAGACAAGAGTTTTGATAGCTTTTACTAAAGGTAGTTCCAGTTGTATGGATTTCATAAAACAAAATTTGAAAGGTATCAATTTTATGAATTTTATTGATAAGAGGATAGACCAACCATTCTAAAGCTGTTTAAATGAGAGGTAAATTTGATAACACCTTCAATGTCCCCTAAGGGAGGTATCTTCTAAGATTTCTCAAATCTCATTAGTTATTTTATATTTCCTATATGTTTCATATAGGTCATCAAGTAAATAACTAAATATTCTTAAACCTATAGTGATATTCAATTCTAAATAGATTTCTCAATCTTAGATGAAATTTGACTTAAAAGGATAGGGTTTAAGAAAGTAGGGTAACGGGGAATCTCCTTATAGAGATAAGGTATAATGTGATTAACCAGGCCCCAAGTTATTCCTTCCATTTATTTAAACCTAAGTCATTGAACTTCTGAGGCTTAATCAAAGAAGAGTCATCTAAAACTATTAGGAAATGTTAAAGAATATTTCAATTTTATTTTTTTAATATATATGAGTTATATCAAGAATCCAATGTTCTTGATCAATTTTATTATATATATATATATATATATATATATATATGACTAGAAGTTATATATATTGCTTTTACTTCACTTCACTTTAAAATTTATTATGAAGTTTTCCACAAACAAATATCATATGTATTTTTAAATAATACAAAGATATATCTCAAAAAATCTCATAAAATTGGATGATTTGTATATATTTTATATCAAGAATATATCAAGATATATTAAAATTTTTGATCAATTTATTTTTAATATATATGAATTGATGTTAAATAAATTTCTTTTACTTCAGTTTAATTTAAAATTTGTTGTGAAGTGCGTTTTTCACAAACATGAATCATACTTCAGTTTAAGTTGGATGATTTGTATATATTTTAAATATATAAAAAGGCTTTTAAATTTTATAACTAAGATATAAAATAATCTAAATTTGGTTTTAGAAAATAAAAATAAGGTTTGAAATGAGACTATCCTAAAGCTTGTTCTCCCCATCGTGCTAGATTAAATCTAGAGAACATAGCCCTAAGATTTGAGCAAAATTTTTCTTTTGCATGCATGAATTTGAAGAGGCTGACTGGCTTTTTTCGACTTTATTAGTGAGCAAAAGAAAAGGTAGCAAAAATATGGATAATGTGTGAAAAATCTTGAAAGTGGTTTCTTAGAGAGAAGGATACTAGAATAATCTTGGAGGTGTTTAGAGAAGATCTTTCACTCTCTATATAGTTGTCAGGACTAATAACAATCCAAATGGTTAATAAGTAATTATATTATTAAATATAATACAATGTTAAAATTAAATGATAAACGTAATGGACAATATTAAAATTATATGGGTACACATAAACAAATAAGGTTAATAATAAATTATAAAATAATTTAAGATTTATATTTTTCAAATAAAACCATGATATCCAATCGCATCAATAAGAGTAATTAAGTTGATGTCATTGGTATTCTTTATTAGAAAATAAAGGAAATAATAAAGTCATGCAAATCACCCATCAGCAGCCATGGCATAAGCATTGCAACCACAAGTAATAATTTTTTCGATAATTTACCAAATAACATTCCAACTATTGGTTTTTTATCAAATGATGTTACTATTCATTTTTACCAAATAGCATCCTAATTTTTTTATTTGGATGGAAATATCATCGCTCTTTAAATTAAATTACATTGAAACCAATGCATAATTTATGATTCAATTTGTTTTATTCAATCGGTTAAGTTTGGTTCTCCTTTTCCTCTTCCCCTTCCCCCTCGACCTCCATCCCATCTCCTCCTTCCTCTTCACCTTTCTCCTTTTCCTCCTCCCCCACTCGCTCCCTCTCCCCCTCATCCTCTTCCATTGCTATCATCTACTTCGTCATTGCTTCCTCCCTTCCCTCTTCTTCTGCCTCCTCCTCACAGTTAATCAAGAAAATTTTCAGTATAGTCAAGTTATATTCAAGTACGCTCATTCACAAATTTTATTAAAAAATATATTAATTTTATATAATATTATCCTAAATTAATTATAAAATAAAACTTAATATAATTTTTATTAGAATCATATACTGGAAGAATTCTAAAATTTCTTATAATTAAATATCCTAAAATACTCTAAAAGTAAAAAAAATATTCTTAATTTTAAAATATATTAGGTGATTGAGTGTAACTAGGTCAAACTTAATCAAACTAACACAAACTTCCACTAGATGACCTAACCATGATCTAAGATGATTCAAGCTTATTTTTTGTCTTTGAAAAATATTATGATATTTAATTATCAAAATAAGTTTTTTTTATAGGTTCCATAATCAAGTGTAACTTGGTTCAATTTTTTTGTGTAATTGGATCAGCTTCAACCAAACTAGCTCAAACTTTCATAAATTATCTGATCATAGTTATAAGATAATCAGTGATATTTTTTCTACTTTTAGGATTTATGATATTTAATTATCAAAATCAAAAATATTTTTAATAGATTTTTTCATGGAGTATAACTTTTTTCAATTTCGAGCGGTCAAATTTATCCAAAACCAACACAAACATTCACCTAACTCTTTGTGGCTATGATTGTGAGATGATTATTTCTATTTTTTTAGTTTATAGGATTTTATAATATTTAATTATCAAAACAAAGGGTTTTTTGATAGATATTATGATCGAGTGTAATTGGGTCAACTTTGGCTACACAAAGTCAAAATTTTGCATAGAACTATTAAGACTTGATTCTAAGATAATTAGTACTATATTTTTTATTTTTTAATAATTTAAGATAATTAATTATCAATTTTTGGGAGATCGAGATTAGTCTCTAATCAAGTCTAAAACTCTCAAAATTTGATAATTAATTATCCTATTTTTCATAAAAATAGAAAGATGTTATTAATCATCTTAGAACAAGTCTTAGTGGTTCTATAAAATTTTGATACTTCATTTAGACAAAGTTGACCCAGCCATACTCAAAACTGAATAAATTACACTCGATCACATAATATATCCAAAAAGATCATACATTTTGATAAGTAAATATTAAAGAAATCCTAAAAAATTAATATTAATCATCTTATAATGTAGGTGAAAGTTTGAATTGGTTTGGTTAAAGTTAAGACAGTTACACTCAAAATTGAATTAAGTTGCACTTTATCATATATTATCTAAAATATTTTTATTTTCATAATCAAATATCATAAAAAATTTATTAAAAAAGAAAAAAAAAGTAAGAATCATCTTATAATCATGACTAGTTAATTTAGTCAAATATTGAGTTGGTTTAGTTGAAGTTGATCTAGTTACACTAGAAATTAGAACCTATCCAAGAAATCTCATATTTTATTAAAATCTTCTAAAAATATAAAAACTAGTACTAATTATATTAGAAACATGCTAGGTTGTTTGGTGAAAGTTTAAGATATTTTTTTAAATTGACCCAATCATACTCCAAATTGAACTTAATTATACCCGACCCTAGAATGTATTCTAAAATCAGTAATATTATTTTATTTTAAAGGAATTTTAAGATATTTAATTATCAAAACTTTTAGAATTCTAGTAGAACAAGATTCTAACAAGAATTATAATATTTTTTATTTTATGATGAATTTAGGATAATTTTATATAGAATTAATATATTTTAATAACCATATTTCAAGTATAATTTGAATGTAACAAGGATTTTCTAGATAAACTATTATGAGAGTAGGATGAGAGAGAGCGAGTGAAGGAGAACGAGGAGTAGGAAGAGGGATAAATAGAGAAAGTGACTAAGGTACAGAGGAGAGGTTGGGGTGAGAGGGAGGAGACAACAAAGTGAGAAGGATACGATGGAGGTGAAGAGAAAGATGAAATGAGAGGAAAGAAAGGAGGAGCATGCAAAAAGGGGAGAAGGAGGAGGAGAAAGCGGAGGTGGAGGAGGAAGTGAGGGGAAGGCGGATTGGGGGACAAAAGTGAGAGGAGGGTTGAGCCGAATACATTTACTAATTGATCCGCTTAGAGTAAGACTCAGATGGATTCCGTATGAGGTATGACAGTATTATGCCGAATATATAATTTATGGGATATTAGATGGATAAGAGATTATAGATACATGGTAGCTAAGGACAGACAAGTGTTAGGACTACAACTGAGTAGGGCTCTAGTTAATTAAGTCGAATCCTTAGATTGGGCCTTGTTTGCCAACCTAGACCTGATATTAGGTCCACTAAGAGAAGATTTGAGTCCATTGTAATAAATTGGTCTAAATCATAGTAGGGTTAGAATTCAATTGAACTGGAGTCGGAGTTGGATATGAGTCAGAGTCAACCAAGTCATAATTGTAATCATCCCTAATTGGCCACCCACTATGATTGGGAAGTTTGGCTAGGGTTATACTCCTTCTAGGGTTAGAAAGGAGGAGTTTCACTTAGCTTTAAACTCTCTCTAAGAGGAGTCCTCATGAAGAGGGACTCCTAGCCGACCACTTCTCTTATTTGGGGTGGCCAGCTAGGGATGGTAGAGGGAGAGTCTCCATTAGTTTGGACTTTCTCTAAGGTTAATTAGGAGTTAAATTAGGAGTTGAAGTCTTAGTTTACTTGGAGTAGGAGTTTCACTAGGAGTTAGAGTCTTACATTAGGAAAGAGTCTTCATGGAGTAGGAGTCCTATTATGAGTTAAGATTTTGAGTCCTTATATAAACTCATGTAGCCACCACTCTTTAATCATTAATAGATCAATTATCTTTTAGCCTTTGTGTAGAAAACCAAGGAGAGAGGAACCTCTATAGAGTTTCAAGAAGGTCGATCCCCTATAGAGATCACCCCAAGCTTAGAATCCACAAAGGTTCTAACAACAGATCCAATGGAGAAGATTCCTTGTACCGTCTATAGACTATGGTGTAGTGACCTAGTACGTCTATAGTTGATAAGTCGAATGAATTATTATAAGATAATAATTCACTGAGTCAAAAGGAGTTCTTACATGTAGCACTCACGGTCAGCTCAGTATTGGGCCTAGAGAGTCACACACATATGGTGGATATTTTAACGAGTAGAGGATTGGATCAGTTATCCAATTAGCCTATGTTCTTATTGGATGAGAATCAACATTAATGGGCTCCTTGTATAAGGCCCAGTTAGAGGTCGATTAAAATTATTGGATAGAGATCCAATACCCACAAAGGTAGAATTCATTAGGGTTTTTGGGTGGCTCTATATAAATAGGAGGCTGGGGCGATATAATGGTGATAGACTATATCTTTAGCCGCTCCCTACTATTCTCCTCCCTCCCTCATCTTCTTAATCGATGAGCTCTTCCCTGCTCTGAGAGGACAGTTAAGAAGATAGATGATCTTCTTTTACGAGTGTTATGAGAAGGTGCACATGAGTTATGCCTTGGGCTGTGATTAGAGGAGCATCACTGTAACAATCCATCATGTGGACACCACAAGAGAAGAAGATATTTAACCTTCTTTATCCTCTCCATCTGGATTTGGTATTGCAGGGATATACAATCTCCCTAGGTAAATCTCACATATCATAGTTTTATGTTTTACGGGTTTTTCGCACCAATATTTGCATGATGACCTGACATATTTGGGAAACATATTTTGTTTTATTTCTTCTACTACACATATGATGCTCCCACTAGATTTCTCAACAATTATCAGACGGGTGAAGGTACTTCAATAGAGAGGTATGAGATGGGTAAACAACCCTCGAGCCATGCCTTACAATGTTATTGGGAAGGCATGACACACGAGGGCCTCCAACAACCTATATAACACCTTATGAGTGTACAAAGTTGCCACATGCTCTGTTGGATCTATGCCTCCATCAAATGTCTCCAAAGATGGTAACCTAAAAATCATATGAATAAGCTCTTCTTGGATCTTCTAGACAAATGAGGATTTGTTCGAGAAAAAGTCAATCGAATCTCCCTCTTTCGCCAAGTGGAACTCTAGATAGTTATCTTCCAAGCATCAATCCATCTATTGTAACTATGCTTGAAACGAGTATTCGTTGGAATCCACCGATTTGGTCCCCAATACAGGAAATGTTGATTGAGGGTGATGAGGCCCACTGACCTCGATAGTGGGAGATTGCAACGTGATTGATCGATCATGGATGCTCTTGATACCAAAAAGGGAGCAAGAGGAATGTAATTCAGAAAGAAATGAGAAATCGAAAGAGATTTGTAGAAAATGAATAAACTCAGAATATAACTTGCGTAAAATAGATAAAAAATTTATCACCAAGTTTAAAGTTCCAAGAGGATACATAAAATTCATCACCTCTAGAAAATTAAATAAGGATACAGAACTAAATCAAAAGACTCATTATTCAAGGATGCATCCAAGAGATATAGAGTTTTAGAGACTCTAAAGAGCTTCTGCAAATACAAATCAAATGGTAAACTTTTTTTCTAATCCTAAAATACCAAAATAAGTACTAGTGTATGAAACAACCCTTCATGCATAGGGAACTACAAAATTAAATGATTTTCATCTAACAACTAACCCATTTAATGCATTCCTTAGTTATGAAGAAAGACATCTTGAAAAGCTTTAACTTTGTCTAAGGAATATGCTCATAAGCTATCATTTTTTAGTGGGCTGGGTTAAAAACTCTGAAATAATATAGTAAACTATAGAAAATAACTATAGGATTAGCAATTTCCATATGATCTGATTTTAGCAACTTAGGCACTCCCGTGTCAATCTCCTCTAGTTGAAAAAGATTTATCCTCAAGTCTTCATTTGTTCTGTCACCATGATAAGGACTTAAATAAGCCATTTTGAATATTGATGATAAACCATAATCTTTAGATAGCTTGATCCCATAAGCATTTTCACGAATTCTTTTAAGTTTATTGATCGGATCTTCAATCTTTAATTTCATTTTTCTAAATTTGTCTGGTGGTAACCTCTCCTTTCATAGATAAATCCAGATCAAATCACATGTATTAAACTCTATATGCTTTCTATCTTTGTTGGCAGTTTTTTTGTATATCTGATTTTGTATTTCAATAGTTACTTTAACTTTCTCATGCAACGTCTTTATCTGTTTAGCCCCCTTATCAACATCTCTACTAATTTGCATAGTTACAGAATGAGTAACTAAAGTCAAATAAACTGTTGGATCTACCTTAGGAATAAGATCATCGTGATGCCGGATGTCTCTTAAAGATGGAAGGTTAAGTGGGATCTCTTTTGACACAACATCTTAGAACTCCTCCATGATTGGTTTTATCGTTGCTGGTGGCTCCTTGTGTTGTTGTTCATTCACCTCTATCAGAGCCAAAACATGATAATCCCTTTCTAATTTATCCTTGCATTCACTATAGGAAATAAAAGACAAACAATGATAAACATAAGTAATCTCTTCCTTATAATCATCATATTTTGGTTTGTCACTAGCCTCATTTCCTTTTCCATCACTATGTTCTTCAACAAATATAATGATTCTCTTATTTGGACTATTTGAAGCAATATGCCCAAAACCATATGATCCCTCACCCTTGTCTAATATTTTCAATACTACTTTGCCTTGGAGAGTAGACTTAAAATTTTCTCTTCTCGTATAATAATTTTTCACACTATATTGAGAACCCCTTTCAAACTTTTGTTACCTCTTTACACTAAGATCTTTTTGTTTAATATCAGAGCTTTTCAAAAAGATTTCTTACCTATAGTTATCAAGTAAGTATTTTCTTTTCAATTCTCTTTTCTTTTCTCCCATGTCACGATCTTGCTCTTCTCATCACGTTCTCTTTGCTTCTTCAGTTTTTCCCACCAAAATAATGCATTCCTTCTGAGTTTTAGTGCTACAAGCTTTACTTTTTTTTTTTATTTTGGTGGTTCATAAAAATCAAATATTCTTTCCACCGTATTAAGCCAATCAAAAAGTCATCAATATTAATATTACCTTCAAACTCTGAAATGTCCAACTTTGGGTTGTATTTGTTCTGCCACTCATCTCTATGCCTTAACTGAATTCTTTCCAACTCCCTTAGGTAATGAGGTATATTATTAACATAACCAAACTTTTGGGTATCATGTTCATATTGATTATTTTTACTCCAAAGTTCTTCAATGATTTTATTTTTTTCATGTATACAGTGTAGCACTCTTTGTAGCTGCAACCTTAAGGATTCAACATCATCTTCATTGTCACTACCTTCACCCACTACTTTTGCATTTCGCCTTGCCATGATCTTTAGCCTTCAGCTCTGATACCAAACTGATACCGGGAAGGGGGAAAGAGGAATGAAATTCGAAATGAAAGAAAGACCGATAGACGATTTGTATAAAATATACAAACTCAAAACAGAACTTGCATAAAATCGATAAATATAGCTCACCACCAGGTTTAAAGTCATAAAAAGATACAGAAAATTCACCACCTCAAAGAAATTAAATCAAAAGACTCACCACTCTATGATGCATCCAAGAGATATAGAGTTTTAGAGACACTCCAAGGAGCTTCTACAAATATAAAGGTGTTGAACGTTTTTTTCTAATCTTAAAATACCAAAATAAATACTAGTGCATGAAATAACCCTTCATATATAGGAAACTACAAAATTAAGTGATTTCCATCTACCAACTAACCAATTTAATATATTCCTTGGTCATAAAGAAAGACATCTTGAAATAGCTTTACCTTTATCGAAGGAATATACTTATGAGTTGTTATTTTTTAGTGGGCTGGGTTAAAAACTCTGAAATATTATAATAGACTGTAAGGAATATCATATGATCAGCAATTTTCATATGATCTGATTTTAGCAACTTTAGCACTCCGTGTCAACTCTGGGGCAACGGAGATTGTCATTGCACAAGACATCTCAGTTGGCATCAGCAGGGCCAATGGCTGCTAAGGAACTTAGGTTGCTTCTAACTACGCCAGTAGCAAGGATGAGGGAAATGATAAGGTGCATCATTCTAGTAAGCATTTAATCCTACTAAGTATGACTTACAAAGGCCATGATAGAGACCATCATGTAGGTGGGAGTCCCCACTAGTGGATAGAGGTTGGAGCTATTCAATAACTAACCATTCTACTTTGGAATTTGAATCAATATGGAAGTATCGAGTATTGGAAACATCAGCTATTGCCCATCGTGGATGGTGTCCTTGCGATTTATGGGGACCTCCTTCTAATACCAAAATAAAATTAAGTATGTTGGAGACAACTAGATCAGCACAACTTGGTTAAGGCCTATGCATGCAAGAAGTCTGATATAGTTAAAAAGGGAGCTCAAACTTTTGCTTGGTAGGTAAGGGATGCTAAGACCCTTTCATGATCGATGTAGATGAAGACCAAGATCAAAAGGATTTCTCGACATGATCCTTCAACTCTCGTAGTATGGAAAGGGAGAATTTTTAGTTAAATAATAATTAAACTTGATGACATAGTAGCTTTGTAAAATGGATTTAATCTAAGGAAATATTCTCTTCACCTTCTATTATACGATATAGGTGAAATATTTTCTGAGACATTCTATTTTGGATTGATGTACACATGGCTCTAATGATTGGCTAAGTCTCATCCACGCATGACACGCATGACACATGTTGTGCTGTGATTGGAGTCAATATTTTCTCTATTAACTGTTTTTGCACAGTGATTTCAACTTTTTTTATGGTGAATGAGATAAGACTTTGCATGTTTCAAGGTTTAAGATGACTGGTTCAGTTTACTTATTGGTGAAGAATCCTGGAGCTGAAAACCATGTATAGCTTTTAATGTAACTGATGGTGCAATTAGAAACATCTCAATGATACAGGAATTGTCTTCTGGTAGGTCTAGAAATGCATATAACTTGATATGCATCTCAACAATTAATCTGCAACAATCAGTTTGTGTACAGTATTGATGCGCCCTGTTAAATAAGGAGGTTCATCAAGGCAAAAACATTCATTCCAGTGAAGCCGCAGGGGTAAGAGCTGCAATGAAGTATCATTGATGTGTCCTATACATTTTAATTTTTTCCTTAAGCTGATCAAAGATATGAATTATAAATTCCAGAAAGGAACTTAGAGGTAAATCTAAAACTTAAGTATAAGCATTTGCAGCAAATTAAGGCTTTTGAGTTACTTAATACTACCCATTCCATCTTGTCACTCATCATGGGGCTGCAGACAAGTTTCTCTCTCTCTCACAATCTCTGTGTGACAACCATGTAATGAACCATTTTTCCTTCAAATTTTCAAATTAAGTCTAAAATCTAAACCTGATATTTGGAAATTGCTGCTGACTTTGTTGCTTAATTAGTTCAGGCGCCCATTTCCATCTTCCCATAGTTTTGCCTCATCAAAAGATAGTAGACAAGCTGCGGGTGATTTGGGATTATGACAGAGTGTCAGTGATGCCTGATGATTGTGTCTCGAGGTCTTCTTCCAAGTTGCAAGTATAATGCTCATCCTGTTCTAAATATTCTGCAGCCTTGACAACGAAAAAAGAAGAAGAATGCTGTTGGATAGATGCACAAAAGTGCAAAGGAAAGACATGTTTTAAGTACACACTTTATCATTAATTTAAGTCTCCTTGTAATTCTCAAAACAATTTAATGTTAACTCTATAAATATACCAGCTATTTACAAATGCTTTCATAATCTTGTCTTATGTATAATCTAAATTTATGGGAAGCAACATGATCACATGCACATTAACAACTCATGTGTGGAATCCCATCAAGAGTCGATGTTTAATCGGATTATCTCCCACTACATGTTGGATCATGGTTAATTATTCGGTGTAAATAACCTTTTTATTTTTAGGTCAAGAAGCCGCTAAAAATACCCCCATCCCTTCCCAAAGGAAGGGCGTGCATCATCAATCATCATCTTCTTCTTCTTGTGTGCACACACGTCTATATCTGCAAATGGTTCTTTCTCTTTATCCATTTCAAGTTGTGTCGCAAGGTTTTGATGCATGGTATATAACGCGATGGTGTGGTTGATGCGTGCATGCATGCAGGCAGGAAAGACCAAAGTGGGGACCGGGGAGACGGGGGGGGGGGGTGTGGGAGAGGGGGAGGTGGGGGGTGGTGGTGGTAGGGGTAGGGGTTGGGTTTGCATGGGATGTTCACCAACATCAAGATTCGCTCCGGAGACAACATCGATGCCTTCGAGATCACCTTCACCGGTTTTGATCTCGGAGACCAAGTGATAGCAGCTACGATTTCCCCAATTGCATGAGATTGGTGCAGATTGCAACCGTCGTAGCCTGATTTGCACAAAATGGCTGCCTCTCCTCTTACCTCACCAGCTTTGCTGCAAGGAGTTATTCCGCAAGAGGAAGGTGCCTCTGCCGCTGTGACCTTTCTCTCCAGCCCCTCAAGTAGCAGCTCCATCACAGGCAAGAGGGACCAAGGTGGGGCCATGGGGGTGGCGACGGAGGGTTTGCATGGTATATGGGGGCTGTCGACGGCATCACCAACATCAAGATTTGTGCCGGAGACAACATCGATGCCTTCGAGATCACCTTCACCGGTTTTGATCTCGGAGACCAAGTGATAGCAGCTACGATTTCCCCAATTGCATGAGATTGGTGCAGATTGCAACCGTCGTAGCCTGATTTGCACAAAATGGCTGCCTCTCCTCTTACCTCACCAGCTTTGCTGCAAGGAGTTATTCCGCAAGAGGAAGGTGCCTCTGCCGCTGTGACCTTTCTCTCCAGCCCCTCAAGTAGCAGCTCCATCACAGGCAAGAGGGACCAAGGTGGGGCCATGGGGGTGGCGACGGAGGGTTTGCATGGTATATGGGGGCTGTCGACGGCATCACCAACATCAAGATTTGTGCCGGAGACAACATCGATGCCTTCGAGATCACCTTCACCGGTTTTGATCTCGGAGACCAAGTGATAGCAGCTACGATTTCCCCAATTGCATGAGATTGGTGCAGATTGCAACCGTCGTAGCCTGATTTGCACAAAATGGCTGCCTCTCCTCTTACCTCACCAGCTTTGCTGCAAGGAGTTATTCCGCAAGAGGAAGGTGCCTCTGCCGCTGTGACCTTTCTCTCCAGTCCCTCAAGTAGCAGCTCCATCACAGACAAGAGGGACCAAGGTGGGGCCATGGGGGGTGGCGACGGAGGGTTTGCATGGTATATGGGGGCTGTCGACGGCATCACCAACATCAAGATTTGTGCCGGAGACAACATCGAAGCCATTGAGATCACCTTCACCTGTTCTGATCTGACGAAGACCAAGTGATGCAGCTATGATTTCTCCGAGAGGAAATTTCGTTGCGCTATTGAGAGAAATTCTCCATTATTTTCTGTATAAATAGTGAATACTTTATCACTAAATCTATCAACTTTTGTCTTCAAATTTTTGGTATCAAAGCCACTTGCTTAGAGTAAGCTCTCTTCTCACCTCTGCATTAAACTCGATCGAATATTACGATTGGTGTAGATTGCAGCCATCATCGCCTTATTTACACCAAACAACCACCTCTCCTCTTTCCTCGCTAGCTTTGCTTAATGGAGTTCTTTCGCAAGAGCAAGGCGTCGCTCCCGCTATGACCTTGCTCTCCAGCCCCTCAAGCAGCAACTCCATCACATGCGGGAGAGACCAAGGTGGGGTCGTGGGGGTGGCTATAGAGGATTTGCATGGGATATGGGGGCTACCAACCGCATCACCAACATCAAGATTCATGCCTTAGACAACATCGACGCCATCGAGATCACCTTCATTGGTTCTGATCTGACGGAGACCAAGTGATGGCAACTATGATTTCCCCAATTGCATGAGGAAATCTCACAGCTCTATTGAAGGAAATCCCCCTCTTTTCCTATATAAATAGGGAACACTTTATCACTAAATCTATTAAAATTTGTCTTTATATTTCATTCAATCATGGTACTAGAGCCATTTGCCTAGAGTAAGCTCTCTTCTCACCTCTGCATCGAACTCGATCAAACACTACGATCGGTGTAGATCACAACCATCGTCGCCTAATTTGCATTAAATGACTGCCTCTCCTCTTCCCTCGCTAGCTTCATCGCAAGGAGTTCTTCCGCAAGAGGAAGGCATCGCTCCCGCTATGACCTCTCTCTCCAACCCCTCAAACAGTAGCTCCGTCATTGACGACTCCCTCGATCGTCATCGCCTAGTGCCATATCTATCTCTTTCACCCCTTCGACTCGCCCCTTGGGCATACCTTCTCTAATCACAAGACCCTCGGTGTGTTAGGATCAATTGACACTAATAGGGGGGGTGAATTAGTGCAAGTGTAGTGGTGCTCATTTAAAAATTTTCTTTCATAAAGTAAAGGATTAACAACGAAAGTTTATTTTGGTATTTCGATAAAATCGATTTGAGAGAAATTGTAAAAATGATGCTTGTAACTTTTCTGAACTAATAAAGAGCAATAGAAAGAAGTAAACAAGGCAAGAAAAGAGCACTCACAATTTATACTGGTTCGGTCTCAACCGGCCTATGCCCACTCCCAAGTCCTCCTTCTTGAGGAACACTGGCATCCACTACCAATCTTCTTTGGATGAAGGCCAAACCCTTACACTTGAGCTTATAAGGGGGATAAGATTTACAACTCTTTGATCACTCCCTTACCCCTTTCCTTTTTCTTATAATCCACACAAGTTTTTCACAGAATTTTTTCCCTAAATTGTTATATGGAATTGAAAAAAACTTAGGGTATTTTTATAGGCCCCAAGTGGCTTTAGATTTTTGAAGCCAAAAATTAAATTTACTTGAAAAAATCAGGTACTAACGGTTTACCCACTGACCTAGGCAGTTTACCCAACGTCAACAACCCAGAAACCAGGTACGGGCGGTTTACCTGCCTGTCCTAGGTGGTTTAGTCACCCAGTTTCTAGGGGACGGGCGGTTTACCCATCGGCCCTGGGCGGTTTACCCGCCGGCAGCTACTGGCCGCCGCCCTATTTCCAAGGTACGGGTGGTCCAACTGTTGCTCACCGACGGTTTACCCACTAGAATCTCCGGAAAAGTGGTTCCCTCTATTTTTTTAATTTCGGCTTGAACCTGATGTTGACCAACTCTTTAGGCAACTGATTGGGCTCAACTTGAGCTCAATCAAACCCCATAGTGGATCTAGTTACATTTTTAAGTTGATTTGGATTACATCTAAATCACACTCATTTAAAACTTAATCTTAACCTATGACTTAAAATTACAATCAAAATATGACCACCAAGCTTAATGATCTTATTCCTGCAAACCGACAACCTCTTGCTTCTCCAGTAGCGAGTCTCATGGTCTTCCTCCGGCGATCTCCCGGTGTGTTTCTAGCGATCTTCCTGATACCTTCGGCGAAGTCCTAGCGAACACCCGATGAGCTTCTACCGCATCATCTAATCCTTGGCCCAATGCCTAAGCTTGATCTTAGGTTTATGTTTAATTTGTAACTTATCCCGTCATGGTTAAACCTACACGATGCTAAATATGACTTAATTAAATATAATCATAATGGCAAATATATCCATTATAAGACCATCCCAACTCCTGACATTCTTTTCGCCTATGCTCAATAATCTTCCGGTGAGTCTCGGTCTTCTTTTGGCGAACTTCCTAGTGCCATCTTAGCAAACTCCCGATACCCTCGACGAGCTCTCGACGCACTCCTAGCGAGTTCCCAATCACATCGTCTGAACCCCGACCCGATGCATGGACTTGACCTTGGCCAATCCTGATTGTAATAATCTTTTTGTCATAATTAATCCTGCATCAATCAACTCTAACAACATATGTTAGATCAATAACCTATCAATTAATTTCATCATCAAAATCTGATATTCAACAATCTCATCTTTTTTGATAATGACAATCAATTGAAGACATGAGTTAATCCTAACTCCCCATCAATCCATGTCACTTAAATTTAAGAGAAACACACACTCTTAAATTCAAACAATTAACATTCAGCGCAAATTTTAATACAAATTTTAATCAAGTCATCAAATCATGAGTAAAAATAATTATGCACTCATATCCATATCCAAGATATATCAATCCATATCCATATCAATATATCCATATATTTCAATAATATCATATGTTATTAATATATTAATCAATTAATTTCATGTGTCATCAATGTATATTTCTCCCCCTTTGTCATCAACAAAAAGGTGAAATATATAACTAATAATTTCAAAGCACATAATGATATTACTTCCCCTTAGTATATGCATTATAAAATTTTCTTCCACTCTATGATTAAGGAGAGAAATAAGGAAGGTGTTGTTAAATTATTTCATCATAGAGAATAGCTCTTAATAAATTTTAAAAGCAATACTAAGATGAGCTCAAAAGTTCAAGAGATTTAAATACATCTTATGTATTTTAAATGTAGCAAAAGTCATCTCTTAATATATAAAATTATCTCTTGTAAATTTCAAATGTGGCACATCTTCAAGCAAATTTTCTCCTTTTTTTTAAAAAATAATAAGATAAAATCATGAAGAAAGTTGTCAAAAATGTTATCACAAAAAGACTTCATTTCATGAAATCTATATTAGCAATTTATATATTTTTATAATTTAGTGTTTCTAGGTCTCAACCTCAATCTTGTACATATAAATTTGGAATATGAGCTCAACAAATCTTTCTCATGTAAATTTCAAGAAAATATAGCAAATAAATCCAAACAATAACAAATCATTATCTTCATGTAGACTTTTAAAATCATTGTTCCATACATTATCATCATACATGATTTCACATCATCGTACCTTCTCCCTCTTTGTTATCAACAAAAAGGAGAAGTGCAATTAGCAAGTTTTTGATATATAAAAGCTTAGCAATTTAATAAATTTTTTATTACTTTAGAATATGCAACCAAGTGAGTTCTTTCTTCTCTTTTGAGAAGTACGAGCTAGTAAATTTTTTTACTTCATTTGCAATGTTTAAGCTAGCAATTTTACATCATACAAGCTAATAAGTTTTGCTCTCCCTTTGTCATTGTAAAAAAGAAGGGGTGGTTACAATAGTGCAAAACTTTTCCCATTACATCATTTTTAAAATCATCACATGAAATATATTAAAAAAATTAACATAGTGATAAAATGTACAATTTATGAAGATAAATTGTTACTATCAAAAGACAAATTATAAGAGAAACAAATAAAATTTCTTGATTCATTCATAAGAAATATCAAGTTGTTAAGTTCATGATTTGTATAAAAATCTCCTTTTAAATAATAAGAGAATACATAAGATTTTGATTCATAAAAGATTTCAAGTTATAATTCCAAGAAATCAAAATCACAATATAGGTAAAGAACTCATTCAATTTCAAAGTCATCAAGATCATTTTCAAGAGATTCAAAATGATATTGATTGTCTTATTATCTTTTGAAATGCTAGTGATTTTCTTTCTTTACTTTGTGTGAATAAGATAGAATCAATGTAGAGAAGTAAATAATATCACAAAAATATTTAATTTTATAGATGTAAATTTTATAGATGTAGATTCCAAAATCCAAGAAAAAATCAAGAGCTACCTATGCAATTTAATTTATGTTATATAAATTTCAAGTTAGGTAGCAAATCAAGCAAATTGTATCTCATGTAGATTTTGATAATAATCATCATGAATTCTAAAAGAAAACATGATAGTAGATTAAGCTCAAATTATAAATCTAATATTTTATATACATTTAGAAAGTTCTAATTTTTCTCTAAGCACTTGTTCCTCATTCAAAGTTATTATATCCAATTTTCTTCTAATTATATTGATAATTTTATTTTATTTTTGTCATTATCACGAAATATATGTCATAATTTCTTTTCATCTATGTTTAAATTTATGCCAAAAAATTCAAGAAGATCATGTCATTAAAGATAAAATTAAATCTTTGAATATCAAAAGACATGATTTCGTTTAATAAGTTTTTTTTCCTTTTTTGTAAATAATACAAATGAGTCTTAGGGGATAATCTCAATCCAAGATAAATCTTTTTGATAAAAAAGAATAATCATGATAAAAAATTATAACGGCAAAATCAAGTCAAGAAATTTAAGGAATATTTATTATAATACAAATCTCTTTCAATTTTTAACTTATCAGAAATTTAAAAAATACTAATTTTGGTGATAAATTATGTCATTCATAAATTTTAAAATAAATCATATCAAGAAATATATTAATATCAAAAGACATTCATGAATATTAAAGACATGATTTAATTTAGTAAATCTTCTCTTAGATAATAAAAATTTTAGGAGATCAATTTTGTAAGCAAAATCTTAATACATGAAAATTGTCAAGTTACAAGTATGATTTTGCAAAATAACATATGAAAATATTAGATCTCAACTTATATATGTGATTTCAAATCATCAAGATCATTATTTAAATTTATATTATTGTTTCAAAAATATAAACTTATTATTCATTTATAAACTCTAAACGAACTTAATTTATGTAAAGATTTCAATTTATAATTTTTTTAACTTGTCAATATCATGATAAAATCATAAAAAATATCAATATTGGATAGATTCATCAATCTCTTTTTAAAATAAAATCATTTGAAAACTTATCCAAAATCATGATAAAAATTACTTTTCGAAAAATTAAATAAAGACATCATAGATTGTTTTTCAATAGCTAAAGTTCTATAATTCATTTTTATAGTTTAAGAGATTCAACAATAATAGTATTATTTTGTCTCTTGTTGAATGATTAATAGAATAAAAATTCTTTCAAAAATAATTATCCTTCTTTTGAAATTTATTTCAAGAATGCAATATCATTTTAAAGTCAAAAACAAAATTTTATAAAGATCATTGCAATAAAATATTTTCAAACAAAAATTTTAATTTATTTTAATTCTAATAATTTTTAGACTTAGTGTAGTGAGATACCATACTCATTTCATTCTCATTAAATATAACATTAATTTATAAAAATACTAAACAATGAAGCATGGTTTTTCTCTCCCTTTTCTATATTGTTCTAAGCTAAAATTTTAACATTCAATAGAATCATTCAATCATAGCATTTCAATCAATATAATATTTAAATCAATCATTTCAGAGACTTTAAATATAATATTTAAATCAATTATTTTAGAGACTTTGTCAATATTTGAACTATTTAACAATAGTCTTTACATTTAAACCAACATCCAAACTAATGATTGTGAACCTATTATTCAATGATCATCAAAATCTCATTCATGTAAATTTCAATATATTTTTCAATAAATAAGGTTCTTTGGTTCTAGTTCATTTTTATACGTGTATGCTCTATCTATGCATCATCAATATTAATTATATAATGATGAACCATCAAAAGATTCATTGTCAATAATTTAAATTTTAATAAATTTTTTATTATTATTTAGGCTAGTGAGCTTTGAAAGAATATCAGATCTCAAGTTATGTGTCTTGAGCATCTACTTTCAAAACATAATTTAGTACTCTTAGTCTTGTTATGAGACAGCTTTATATTATGGGAGGTTTTGATTTCGGTACCCATTTGAGTTTGAGTCCTTTATAATATGTTCTTCTGATTTTCTCTAATAGCTTAAGGTTATTTATATGGATTATAATTTTTAAATGAACATTTGTAGACTTTATGTCCTAATCTACGATAAAAATTATATTTATTTTTTGGTGACAAATTTAATGTAGGTCCTTTCACAAATATGGTTGGCTTTTATTGAATGTTACCAATAAAGCCTATATCATTTCTTCTATTAGTATGACTCTTATCGGCAAGGATCATATTAAAGGATTTATTTTTAATTTCTAATTTTTTTAACGTTGTCTTAAGTATAATATTTTCTTTCTTTAATGTTGTCTAGTATTTCACATTTAGAACTAGGATTATGTGATGCTAATAACTCATGCATTTTATCAACTTTACCAACTAACAAATTATGTTCATGTTTAAGCAAATTAAAGGATTTACTAAATTTTCTAAATTTATTAAATAAATCATGAATCATATTTAATAATTAAAAAAAATACTTAATGAATTACTAATCTCATCGTCGGTGGCCTTAAGGGCAAGGTTCTCCACTTCTTGGTTGAGTATTTGATCTTTGGAGCTCCTCGACTTCTTGCGTTCATAGCAAGGGATTATTTTTAAGATTCAAGTTCATTAATTTTTTCGGTTTATTTGTCAAAAGTTTATATCCAAGGTTTTCATCACTCGAGATTTTACTTAAGGAGTCATATGTCATTCTTAGTTCATAATCCTTCATGTTCTTTGGAAGGTGTTCACCAAGTTTATTTTTATAGATTATTTTATTTAATGATTTACTTGATTTAGTTGTGCTTTCATGTATTATTACTAATGCATGCCATATATCAAAAGCTGAATCATAATGAGAAACCAGATCAAATTCATTTTTATCTAAGGCACAAAATAAGGAACTCATAGCCTTCGATTTAAAGAGAGTCTTCTTCTCTAAATCATTCTAATCATTCATTAAAAGATAAGACTTTTCGAATCTGTTTTCAATAATAGTCTATAAATTAAGGTCTAAAAAAAGCAAGAAAACTCTCATCCAAGTTTTCCAATCAATGTAGTCATCCTATTGAATATGGGAGGACGAACGATAGAAAAACCCTCTTGAAAGCTAGAAGGAGATATTCTCTTAGGTGTTAAACCAAAAAAGAAAAATGTGACTCTGATATCAATTGTTATGATCAATTGGGCACTAAGAGGTGGGTGAATTAGTGTAAGGGTAATAGTGCTCATTTAAAAACTTTTTTTCATAAAATAAAGAGTTAATAACTGAAGCTTCTTTTGATATTTTGAAAAAATTGATATTAAACCAATTTGAGAGAAATTGTGAGAATTATGCTTGTAACTTTCTAGAACTAATTAAGAGTAATAGAAAGAAGTAAACAAGGTAAGAAAAGAGCACTCACAATTTATAATGGTTAGCCTCAACCGGCCGAGCGATTTACTCACATGTCCTGGGAGGTTTAGTCGCCCAGTTTCCAAGGTATGGGCGATTTACCCATTGGCCCTGGGCGGTTTACCCACCGGCAGCTACTGGCCGCCACCCTATTTCTAGGGTACGGGCGGTCCAACCGTATGTTGACAACTAGAAAAGCGGTTCCCTCCACTTTTTAATTCCATCTTGAACCCAATGTTGACAACTCTTTGGTCAATTGATTGGGCTCAACTTGAGCTCAATTAAATTCCATAGTGGACCCGGTTGCATCTTTGAGTTGATTTGGATTCCATCCAAATCATACTTATTTAAGACTCAATCTTAACATATGACTTAAAATTACAATCAAAACATGACCACCAAGCTTAATGACCTTATTTTCGTAAACACAACCTCCATCTTCTATAGCGACAAGTCTCACGGTCTTCCTCGACGATCTCTCCTAGCGATCTCCCATCCCACCACATCATACTTATTTAAGACTCAATCTTAACATATGACTTAAAATTACAATCAAAACATGACCACCAAGCTTAATGACCTTATTTTCGTAAACTGACAACCTCCATCTTCTATAGCGACAAGTCTCACGGTCTTCCTCCAACGATCTCTCAGTGTGTTCCTAGCGATCTTCCCGATACTTTCAGCGAAGTCCTAGCGAGCTCCCACCACATCGTCCAATCCTTGGCCCGATGAATAAGCTTGATCTTGGGTCCATGTCTGATTTGTAACTCATCTCATCATGATTAAACTTACAGGATGCTAAATATGACTTAATTAAATATAATCATAATGGCGAATACATCCATTAAAAAACCATCCCAACTCCTGATAAGCTTTTCGGCTACCCCCAATAATCTTCCAGTGAGTCTCGGTCTTCTTTTAGTGAACTCCTTTGTGCCATCTTGGTAAGCTCCTGATACCCTCCGTGAGCTCACAATGCACTCCTGGTGAGTTTCTAACCATATTGTCCGAACCTCGGCCCAATGCATGGACTTGACCGCCAATTATAATTGTAATAATCTTTCTGTCATAATTAATCCTACATCAATCAACTCTAACAATATATATTAGATCAATAACTCATCAATTGATTTCATCATCAAAATATGAGATTCAACATGGCGGCCTCGTCCTCCTCTCCTCTAGCATGAGTGTTGTCTAGCAGAAATTAACTTCTCCTAGTGAATGGGAGAAGCCTCTGCCACATCACTGATGATCTAGCTAGTTGCTCCTCTCCCTCTCACAGAATGTCAACACAGATCTACAATATTTTTCCTCCCAGATCTGTGCATCATTGCGACCATCATCGATCTGTAATATCTCTCCAGTGACTCATCACTGCCACTCTCCTCATTGCCATTGTGACCAGAAAAGCTTTCTCAAATATTGTCACAAGCCGCCTCATTTTGTTGCATTGTCACAGGTGCTTGCTCACTAGGAATATTTTCTCCTCTAATCTTACTATCTGATGACAACAATCGCTCCTCAACCCACTGTCAGCAACAAAGTGACTCCAGCAAAGTAGCAATTCCACTTCTCACTACAGACTATGCAGCTTGGAACACTCTAGATCTGTGACTGCTTTCACATTTTCTAAGAGTATTGGCGGTCTAAATATCTATAACAAAGACCACTGCATGAAGCGCCTTTACAAAAACCAAGAAGGGTGCCATCCTCAGCCCACTACCAACAACAAGGCGGCTCCAACAAAAGAGTGATTCCCTTCTCACTACAGTCCATCATAGCACTTGCTGCTGCTAGTTACAAGTGCCATGTAAGCCCATCACGTAAGTGATGGCACGTGTGATATGCTGTGTGATATTTTTACTTATGATTAATATTGACATATTCTCACATTATATTATTTGTATCATATATACTGTGATATTATTGGTTCTGTGCAATGGGAATCGAATCATAATAAGATTACGATAATAAGATCGATTCACCTTTAAACATAGATCATAAATAATCTCAGTCATAGGTTACTCGAGAGGACATCAAGATAACCGGATAAATCGATATACTATATACCCGTCCATATGATGGAGGCGGCTTGTCTCATAGCCACTTGTGTAGAGACACTAAGGATATAGTATAGGTGCTCATTGGAGAATGAGTTCATTGATTGATCTGCTTATGGAATGTTGTATGGTTAATGATACCTAATGTCAGACAACGATTTCATAGTCTCAGTTATGTATCTTGTCCTTAAACATAAGACACCAAGGATGTCTTGTATGAGTACTCCTTTCTTTGACGCTAGATTTATTGGTTTGGAAACTTCTAAATCTGGTACAGTTGGTTATCGGGATTAGTAGCCAACCTTACGAAGGCAATTGAGTGTTCATAGAGGATCATCCACTCTCAGTATCATGAGAGGAATATCCCATATGTAATTGCTTAGATAAATAGTTAGCTAGGGTTATTCGGATTGAGAGAGAAAGAGTTCTCCGGGAGAATCCAATTAGAGCGAGACTATGACGGATTCTGTATATGACTTGATAAAACCATATCCAATATACAGTCTCTAGGATATTAATTGGATGAGGGATTATAGATACATAGCATCTATGGATAGACATGTCTGATAGATTCGATCCCCCTATACCATCTAGGGACTATGGAGTAGTGGCCTAGTATATCCATAATTAATAAGTCGAGTGAATTATTATGGGGATAATAATTCACTATATCAGAAGGAGTTCTTATGGGAGTGACTCATGGCCAGCTCGGTATCGAGCCTATAGGGTCACACACATATGGTGGATACTTCAGCAAATAGAGGATTGGATGGAGATCTAATTAGCCCATATTCTCATTAGATGAGACCCTATGCACTCTTTACTAAGTTGTACGGACTCGTATTGAACTCCAACCGCCATTAAATAAGGACTTGCCTCACGTATAACTAAAACAATAGTGGCTTCTGTAGTAGTTGCTTAGTGAATCTAAAGGTACATCATCAATCAACGGATCAAGATACATACACCCTTTTTGCGTTGGAGACACCAGAATGTACCAATTTGCTCTTCTCTTAGTTGGTGCCTGACCTTGACTTGATTTTCAGTTGAGCTTACCTCTGATCTGAGCTTTGCACGCATACGAATTCACGACACCGCTCGAGCCACCTTATCCCCCACCTTCTCCGAAAGCTTATACAAACTATATCACTCCACTATAATTGAGAGCAGAAACTCACTTGACTAGCCCAGCTTTAGATCTCGATCTGACTTACTCACCGGATTGGGGCTTTCCAAGTGCAATAATGACACACCGTGCTTCAAAGAAAGTGAGAGGATTCGGGCTCCTTGATTAAGGCCCAATTAGAGGTCTAAGGAGATTATTGGATAGAGATCAAATAATGCAAGGTTAGTAGGTAATTGGATGGGGATCCAATACCCACTAAGGAAGGAGCCCTAGGGTTTTTTTGGTAGCTCTCTATAAATAGGAGGGGAGACTCTTAGTTGACAAGCTGCAGCTTTAGCTACCACCTCCTATCCTCTCTCCCTCTGCGCAAGAGTTGCGAGATCAGATTGGAGGAGTTTCACTATAGAGATCTATTCTGTGGATATCGCTAGAGAGGAGGATGCTTGACCTCCTTCATCTTCTCCATCCAGATCTGGAATACAGGGATATACAATCTCCTTAGGTAAAATCAATATCTCACACATCATAGTTTTTTTTTGGTTTTACGATTTTTCTTGCGATCCCAATCTATTGCATGATGATTTGATCTATGTGAGAAACTAGTTTTTGTTTTGATTTTCACTACGCATGTGATACACCCGCTGAGTTTTCCCAATCTTTTGCATGATGATTTGATCTATGTGAGAAACTAGTTTTTGTTTTGATTTTCACTATGCATGTGATACACCCGCTGAGTTTTCCCAATAGTGGCATCAGAGCCAAGATTTTTGTGTGAAAGATTGGTTTTAAACTGCGTGTGATGAGATTAAATCGTGTAAAATCGTTCTATGCGTTATTGCTACATTTTCGCAGCAAAGGCAGCGAGGAAAGAGGGTGGACGACCACAGCTAGGCCCTCCCTCTACAAGGGTGGCTAGCCATGGCCAAGCCCCATGTAGGGGCGGCCAGCCACGCCTTGGCCACCTGCAAGGAGATAGTTGGATGTGGCCAAGGCCAGGGAGAGGCGGCCACAAGGCGGCGCCGACCCGGCAAGCCCGCAAGGGCGAGTCCGTAGGGGCGGTGCCTACAAGCAAAAGTGCCGCCCGTAAAGGCCGTCGCCAACAAGGCGGGCGCCGCCACCGCGGATGGACCGTGCCCATGGAGGTGCCGCCACGGAGCGGGCCGCAGACCACGGGCAAGGCCGCATGAGCGATGGTGGAGACGACGCAGTGAAGACAAAGAGGGCTAGGGCATCCTTTTTAGAAAAAGATGATTATGCCCCTCATAATTTGAGAAATTCTAATTCTGTCCTACTATACATAATTTTTAAAATACCCTTAATAATTCTAAAAATTTCGAGGACTATCCTTCCTTCCAAAATTTTAAAAATATCCTCAATAATTTTAAAAATTTCGAGAATTGTCCTCTGATCTAGAATTATAAAAATGCCCTTGATATTTTTAAAAATTTTGAGCATATCCTGGTTTTCAGAAAAATTATTAATTAAGTAATTTAATTAATTATTATATATATCTAGTAATCCTACATATGATGTGATATACATGTGATGTATGATGTGGATGGATAATAATGAGCCATGTGATATGTGTAATATTGATTATTATTATTATTGAGGCCTGTGAGCCTTTATTTTTTTCGTTTATTGTCGGACTTGCGCGCTTGCGATTATTTGTAATTACATGGAGAGGCGCAGTGGGAGCGTAGAGGTGACAACGGGACCCACAATGTTGTGATAGGAGATCATGCCACATGGTGATGTGATGATCTGACGGAACCAATGATGACAAGATCAACAATCACAGGGTATGGAGATTTGTCGATGCACACATAGATCCTATTATGAGTGATTAGGCCCATTGGCTCGGGCTTAATCATATCAGGTGACGGCTCATGATTATCCAATGTGGCTTGCATATGTGATGTGTTATACACCTATTATATATATATATATATATATATATATATATATATATATATATATATATATATATATATATATATATATATATATATGCATGCGATGTAGATATATATTAAATATGTATATATGTGACACGATATATTAGGAGATCGATATAAAACAAAATCCCCTCCTACAATAATATTAAGTTGGTCAGCATGAGGCAATAAGATTGACCCATGTGGCCTTCCATCATTATAGGAAGAAATTGAATCACGACATAGGTTGAGTTGGTCGAGTCCCTCGAGGCTTACCTATCTACGTGATCGAGTTTTTGCCTACAACATAGAGATGTCACCTGTGACCTGAGGACATGGTATGCTTGGTCGAGTCCCTCGAGGGCATATTATCAAATCAGACTCATCTTGTAACAATGGTGACGATTTAACTAAACATTATGGTTAGTCAAGTCCCTCGAGATCATGATAATTTAGAGATCGAATATGATGGGAATTACAAATTATAATTGGCAAGAGTTGTCTACCTTTTGGGCTTAGTGTAATTGGTTGTGTCCCTTGAGGTTGCACTAAAATACCGATTAGATCCTGATCCTCACTAGGACTCTGCCGGAGACTTTTGTCTCACGTGTTGAGGGTGTCGCGTGATTCGCTAGGAAAATAGTGGGAGTATATTAAGATAGAAGTCCATATCTTAATTAGTATTTTTTGAAAAGTCTGTATATTATTTATTTATGTTATATCTTGTTTGTCACTTGTAAAACCCCTATGTGGCATTATTGATGCCAACCGCCTCATTGGTCCAAAGGCTCGATAATTTGAGAATTATTCTTATGAAAGAGAAAATCATATATGTCCTTAATATGATTGTGCCCACGTCGGAGAAAAGGATAAGCGAGGATGATATCACTCGCTTTATGAAGTATAAAGATAGTTCTAAAGGATAACCTGTATGTTAATCTTATACTTCAGTCCCTACCAGATTCCTTTTCATAGTTCATTATTAACTTTAATATGAACAAGTTTGATGTGACTCTACCTAAGCTCCTCAACATGTTGAGGGAAGTTGAGAGTACCATCAAGAAAGAGAAGTCAGTTCTCTATATTAGTGAGACTAATAGGAAAAGGAATGCTAGTGCGACTCTTAAGAACGGCAAGGGCAAAGGAAGATTGGGTAAGACAAAGGTTACCAAGAAAGACCCGACAAAGGATAAAGGACAGTGCTTCCGTTGCAGCCAAGATGGGCATTAGAAGAGGAACTATAAGGACTACTTTGTAGAGAAGATGAGACAGAAACTTGGAGAAGCTTCAGGTATATTCATGATCAGTCTCTACTTGTCAGATTTTCATAATAACACATGGGTATTAGATACCGGGAGTGTTTATCATATCTGTAATTTATCATAGGTTCTAGCAAGACCTAGGAGATTGGCCAAAGCCGAGATGGATCTCAAGATAGGAAATGGAGCAAGAGTTGCTGTAGTTACTATTGGAGATGTCACCCTACATCTGCTTAGTAGGGCTATTATTGTATTAGATGCATGCTATTTTGTTCCCTCTATTATCAAAAATATTATTTCTATTTCTTGTTTGATAATTAGTGGATATAAATTAGTTTTTGAGAACAATAGTTGCTTAATAATTATGGATGATGAGATCATCACTAGAGGGATCCTTATAAATGACTTATATATGTTAGACACTTCTCTACATATCATGAATATAAATGTCTAAGAGAAAAAGAGATGAGGTGAATAATACATACCTATGTCATTGCAGGCTAGGTCATATACATGAGGGAATGATTCAAAAGTTGCTGAAAGATGGATACTTAGATCCATTTGACTATGAGTCATATAAAACTTATAAATCTTGCAGATGACCAACTCTCCTTTTAGTGAAAATGAAGAGAGAGCCACCGAGTTATTGGAACTCATATATAGTGATGTATATGGTCCTATGTTGACTCAGGCTATAGGTGGTTACTCATACTTTATTACATTCACTGATGATTTCTCTAGGTATGGACACGTGTACTTAATAAAATACAAATCTAAGACCTTTGAGAAATTTAGAAAATATAAGAATGAGGTAGAAAACCAAATTGGAAAGAGTATTAAGACTCTTCGATCATATCGAGGAGGAGAGTACTTGAGTACGGAGTTTACCCATTTCCTCAGGGACAATAGAATTCTATCCCAATGGACACCTCCTTATACACCTCAGCTCAATAGTGTCTCAGAAAGGAGGAATTGCATGCTGTTAGACATGGTGAGGTCTATGATGAGTTTCGCTGACCTACCAGTCTTATTCTGGGGGTACGCACTAGAGATCGCAACTTACCTTCTGAACAGAGTTCCATCAAAATCGATAGTATCTACGCCATATGAGATATAGAAAGGAAAGAAGCCCGATCTTAAGATTATTAAGATTTGGGGCTGTCTTACCCACGTTGGAAGGTACAACCCTGATAAGTTAGGATCAAAGACAAAATGTTGCACATTCATGGGATACCTAAAGAAAACTTATGGGTATTATTTATATCACCCCGAGGAGCGAAAGATCTTTGTTGCCAAGAGAGCCGTGTTCCTTGAGAAGGAACACATTTTTGGTGGAAACAGTGGGAGTAAGATAGAATTAAGTGAGCTTGGAAAACATAGCTTAAGCACCATTCCAATGTCCGAGTCTGTTCACATACCTAACACACAAGTTCCAATTTTACGTAGGTCTAGTAGAGTATCTCACCCTCCTAAAAGATATGTGGGATATGTCAGTGGAGATGATTATCAGGATATTGATCCTCAGACCTATGAGGAGGCTATTATGAGTATAGACTCCGGGAAGTGGTAATAAGCCATGAATTTTGAGATAGATTTCATGTACTCTAACAAGGTTTAGAACCTTATGGATGCACCTGAGGATATTGTACCCATCGGCTACAAATAGATCTTTAAGAAGAAGATCGGAGTAGATAGAAAGGTAGAGACCTATAAAGCAAGGCTGGTAGCTAAAGGATATCGTCAAAGACAAGGAGTTGACTATGACAAAACCTTTTTACCTATAGCTATGCATAAGTCTATTAGAATTATTTTGGTCATTGCAGCACACTATGACTATAAAATCTGACAGATGGATGTCAAAATGGTATTCCTCAATAACAACCTCGAGAAGGTGTATATGATATAGCTAGAGGGATTAATATCTAAAGAGATTCTATATAAAGTGTTCAGGTTATTTAGATCTATTTATAGATTAAAGCAATCTTTCCGAAGTTAGAACATAAGATTTGATGAGGTGATTAGATCTTATGACTTCGTTAAGAACGAAGATAAGCCCTGTGTGTATAGGAAGGTAAGTGAGAGCGCTATCACCTTCTTGGTGCTATATGTGGATGACATCCTAATCATTGGGAATGATATAGAAATGCTCTTCACAGTAAAGTCTTAGCTATCTAGAAACTTTTCTATGAAATATTTAGGAGAAACATCCTATATTTTAGGGATCCAAATCTATATAGATAGATCCAAGAGGATGCTTGGCTTGTCCCAGTCCAGGTACATAGACTCTATTGTCAAAAGGTTTAGCATAGAGAATTCTAAAAGAGTTCTCATACCGATGAGATATAAAATATCACTTTCTAGGAGTATGTCCCCAAAGACATCTTAAGAAAGGACATAGATGGATAAGATACCTTATGCCTCAGCGATAGGGTCTATCATGTATGCAATGCTATGTACCAGGTCTGATATAACACATGCTCTTGGTGTCACGAGCAGGTATCAGACATATCTAGGTTTAGAACACTAGAAGATAGTAGAGTGTATCCTTAAGTACTTGAGAAGGACTAAGGATCTTTTACCAGTATATAGAGGAGGTAGCCTCTAGGTTGAGGGCTACACAGACTTGAGTTATCAGTCCGACATTGATGATAGCAAGTCAAATTCATGGTATATTTTCACCCTAAATAGAGGATCAGTAAGCTGGAAGAGTTCTAAGCAAGATACTACTACTGATTCGACCACATAAGTGGAATACATTGCTGCAGCAGAAGTAGCAAAGGAAGGGGTATGGATGAAGAAGTTCATCAAGGATTTGAGAGTCATACCAAGCAGCGTGGAGCTGACTCCTATATATATTATGACAGCAACAGAGTGATAACTCTAACAAGGGAACCCAAGTCTCATCATAATTGTTCTAAGGAGGTTTCATCTTATTAGAGTGATCATGACCCAAAAAGATACAACAATGGAAAGAGTTTCATCCGAAGATAACATTGTAGATCCACTAACAAAGCCGCTAGCTCAAATTGTATTTGAGCATCACAGGGGTCTGATAGGGATCAGACACATAGGTGATTGGCTTTTGGTCAAGTGGGAGATTGCTAGTCACAAGTGCCCTACAAGCCAATCACATGAGTGATGGCATATGTGACATGCTGTGTGATCTTTTTGCTTATAATTAATATTGGCATATTCTCATATTATATTATATGTAGCATATATACTGTGATGTCATTGGTTTTGTACAATGGGAATCGAATCATGATGAGATCACGATAATGAGATCGATTCACCTTTAAACACATATCCTAAATAATCCCCATCATAGGTTACCCGAGAGGGATATCGAGATAATCGGATAGACCAGTGTACTATATACCTGTCTATATGATGGAGGCGACTAGTCTCAAAACCACTTGTGTGGAGACACTAAGGATATAGTATAGGTGCTCATTGGAGAATGAGTTCACTGATCCGCTTGTGGAATGTTGTATGGTTAATGATACCTAATATTAGACAATGATTTCATAGTCCCAGTTATGTATCTAGTCCTTAGACTTGAGACACCAAGAATATCTTGTATGAGTACTTATTTCTTTGATGCCAGATGTACAGGTTTGGAAAGTTTCAGATCTAGTACAATTGGTTATCGGGATTGATAGCGAACCTTACGAAGGCAATTGAGTGTCAATAGAGGATCATCCACTCCCGGTATCATGAGAGGAATATCCTATATATGCTTGCTTAGACAAATCCCTGGCTCGGGTCATTCGGATTGAGAGAGAAAGAGTTCTCCATGAGAATTCGATTAGAGCGAGACTATGACGGATTCCGTATGTGACCTGACAATACCATGTCCAATATATGGTCTCTGAGATATTAATTAGATGAGGGATTATAGATACATGGTAACTGTGGACATACAGGTTCGATGGATTCGATCCCCCTATACCGTTTGGGGACTATGGTGTAGTGGCCTAGTACGTCTATAGTCGATGAGTCGAGTGAATTATTATAGGGATAATAATTCACTATATTAGAAGGAGTTTTGATGGGAGTGACTCATGGCTAGCTCGGTATTGAGCCTAGAGGGTCACACACATATGGTGGGTACTTTAATGAATAGAGGATTGGATGGAGATCCAGTTAGCCCTTATTGTTATTTGATGAGACCCTATGCTGATGGGCTCCTTGATTAAGGCCCAATTAGAGGCCTAAGGAGATTATTGGATAAAGATCCAATAATACAAGGTTAGTGGGTAATTGGATGGAGATTCAATACCCACTAAGGAAGGAACCCTAGGATTTTTTGGTGGCTCTCTATAAATAAGAGGGGAGACTCATGGTTGATAAGCTGCAGCTTTAGCCACCACCTCCTATTCTCCTCTCTCCCTCTCTGCAAGAGTTATGAGATCAAATTGGAGGAGTTTAGCTGCAGAGATCCGTCGTGTGGATACTGCTAGAGAGGAGGATGATTGACCTCTTCATCTTCTCCATTCAGGTCTAGAATATAGGGATATACGATCTCCCTAGGTCAAATCAATCTATCACACATCATAATTTTTCTGATTTTGCAGTTTTTCTTGTGATCCCAATCTTTTGCACGAAGATTTGATCTGTATGGGAAACTAATTTTTGTTTTGATTTCCGCTGTGCATGTGATGCACTCACTAAGGTTTCCCAACAGCTGCTATGGGCACGCTCTTTGCTCTAAGTAGAACTCCCTTAATCGACGACCTATGTTTATGAGTAAGCAGCTCCTTCCTTTAGTGTCGCATTCCCCTTCTCTCTTTCCTACATAGGTGTAGCACTTCTCTTCAATATCAATCTGTCACCTGCAGTGACATTGATAAGCAGTTTCCTTCTCAGCAACCTGTGACTATTTTCTACCATTGCCATCAACTCACTACAGACCTGCAGTGCGCTCTGTCTACAACATAAGATTATTATACTGCAATCCTCCTTGTTATGGTGCTTCTAGTGTTCACCATCAACTATTGCGATCCTCACCTCACATAGTGACCACCCTCTCATCTGTTAGCACCGACACCTGCTATAGCTATCTCATCATTTGATGCACTACATCCCACATCAAAGTGTTGAATCTCGAATTTTGATGATGAAATTAATTGATAGTTTATTGATTTAACATGTATTGACAGAAAATAATGTAGGATTAACTACGATGGAGAAAAGGAGTTACAACCATATGTTAGGCCAGAATCAAGTTCGGGCATTAGACCAAGTTTCGGACGATACGGTGGGAGTTCACCGAAGGGATCGAGAAGCTAATTAAGAATATGCCGAGAGATCATCAAAAGAATACCATAAGACTCACCGAAAGAATTCCAAAGTTTGCTAGATTTTTGAGGGTTAGGTCGATTGTTGAACTTGATGGTTTTGTATGGTTGTAATCACTAAGTCATAGTTAGGTTTGACTCCTAATTGATTTAAGTTTAGAAAAAAATCTAAATTAACTCAAGTGACGTAAACCAGGTCTACGTTTGGGTTGGGATTGAGCTTAGGTTGAGCTCATTTGGTTGATTTAGAAAGGAGTCAACTGAAGGTATAAGTCGGGAATAGAAAAATGGAGAAAATATTTTTTTTAGATTCCTAACGGTAGTACTAATGGTGGGTGATAGTCGTACCATTCAAGTCAGCTATTGTATCACCCAGGTTGGGTTGTATTGCTACCACCCTATTTTTGGGGCAGCTTTCAATGATAGTACCATCGATGATTGTACGTATCTGGATTTTTCAGATTCGTTTAAATTTTTGGCTCCATTTTCTGAAGCCAATTGGGGTCTATAAATACCCCAAGTCTTCTTGCATTAAGCATAAGAAATTGGGCAAGAAAATTACGGTAAAAGTGTGCAAGAAAAAGAAAGGGTGGTGAACAAAAAAGTGAGAAAATTATGATGAAAGTGTTGTAAAAATTTGAGAGCTTCTCTTGTGAGCTACAAATGATAAGAGAGATTAAGGGAAGTAAAATACTTGTAAGGTTATTCTCCTGAACCCATGAAAAGGAGAGTGAGGAGTGTAAGGGTTTGATCTTCAACTGAAGAAAATCAATAGTGGACACTAGCAGGCCTCGACGAAGAGGACTCAGGAAGTGGGCATAGGCTAAGTTGTGGTCGAATCACTATAAACTGTAAGCGTCTCTTAACTTTCCTTTTTGAATTTACATGATCTTACTCGAGCTTTCTTTAAACAAGATCGTAACTTAGCATCATTCAATAGTTTAATTGTTCACTTACTTAACTTGAACGAAACACTTCCAATCTTGGTTTTACTTTGAGCAAAAGTTTTCTTAAACCAAAATTTTCAACACTAACACTAATTAACTACCCTCCCACTTAGTGCCAATTGATTCTAACACGAGATGCATCATAGAGGTGATGCCACTCCAGTAACTGATGCTCTTGCCCGTACTCTTTCGCTCCTTGTATAGCATCCAGATTCAGTAACTAAGTATGGGGAGACCTGCTTCAGTCGATCCATCAGCATCAGCCTGGGCTTCCTCCTCTGCCTCGGCCCACCTCTTGTGAAGTTGATCTATGTCTACACTTTCTCCCTATACATTATTATCTCTACATCTCGCTGATAGTGCACAGCCTACTACACCTAGTTGTAGTCATCCTTCCACCTTCCTATAGTTGACGACTCCCCTCTTGATCCCTCATATTGGTACATATCCTCAAAATATCTTCATCATCTACCTCTGATGTTCCCATTACTGTTCGTATAGGAAACCATAGCACTTCTTATAATACAGGCCTTATCTCTATAAATGCTGCAACACTTATCCCTTTCAAATTATCCAAAGGTGGCAACTACGTATCCTAGCTTGCCCAATTTTATAATCTCCTATTTGGATATAATCTACTATGATATGTCGATGGTTATCTTCATTGGCCACCGGTGATGATCAACATCCTAAGGGCACCCAGTCTAGTACCAAATCTGGATCATAAACTATGATTATGTCAAGATCGTCTCATCCTTCATGCAATACAAGCATCATCACTGGATCCCTCACCCCACTCATATCTTTGTATGATATTACTATCAAAGCATGATGCAAGTTGCAAACTATCTTGGCAAGTCATTCATGTACGTGCATGCTTAGTCTCTATTAAGACTCTAGCTAATTAAGTCCTAATTTTAAGTCAAAAAGGGGATGCACACATGTAAAAAACCCTAACTAACCCTACTATAGTTAAAGGGGTCAGCTAGGGGTAGGGTTAGAGTTGGATTAGGATTTGGAGTCTTGGTAGCTATCGACCGCTCCTATTAGAGGTCAACTAGGGAGTTGTTAGGAGTTAGATTTTTTAAGTAAAAATCATATTAGGAGTTAGGGTTTAGAAGCTCTATAGATGGTATATATTTAGCCCTCTTTCATCATTAATAGATTAATTATTTTTTAGTCTTTGGGTAGAAAACCAAGGAGGGAGGAAACCTTATAGAGTTCCAAGGAGGCCGATCCCCTATAGAGAGATCACCCCAAGCTTAGAATCTACAAGGGTTCTAACACTTGGTATCAGAGCAGCGTTTTTGGCATCTCGCTACCCTTCCGCAGTCGCTCATCATTCTTCCATAACTGCTCAATGCAATTCCCACAATTGCTTAGATCATCATCGAATTTCGTCGTCATCTTATTCAATTAATAAAGGGTCATATAATCTTAAATTCTCCCACTTGGCCCGTTAAATGATTTAATTGATAAGATATAAAAGATATCAAAAATCAAAATAAATAAAATAAAATTTATTTAAAAACAATTTTATATAATTGGATTCTAAAAATTTTGGAAAGTATTTTATACATGACCATGATTTTAAAAATAAGCCAATAAATCCAATAAAATTTATTTAAAAATAATTTTATATAATTAGATTTTAAAATTTTTGAAAAGTATTTTATTCAGTCCAACTATCAATGTGAGTTATAGCGTTGTATGTCATCAATGCCACACTTCCTTCTATGTGCTACAACACTATTAGTCTTTCCTTATATAATCTATAATGACCCCTGTAATTTGTCTTATCAAGACAATCCTGTTTCTTGCATTCAATCATAATATGCATAAACATAAACACAAACAGGATAGCAGAAACAAATAACTTTAATTATATAAAAAGAAATATCAATAATAGCATCCACTTAAACATACATCACCATATACTTTATGGCTTGCTCACAAGCCTCATTCTAAGAACATGTTCTTTAAATGTTTTACACTATAAAGCTTTAGTAAATGGATCAACAATCATCATAGTGGTGCTTAAATTTTCAATTGACACTTGGTGTTTCTGGACTCTTTCTCTAACCACCAAGTACTTTATCTCAATGTGCTTGGAATCACTAGAGTCACTAGAGTACTTGTTATTCTTAGAAAAGAAAATTGCTGCAGTATTATCACAAAATATCTTCAGCGGTTTAGCAATTGAGTCGACCACACTAAGTCCTGAGATAAAATTTCGTAGCCATAAAGCTTAATCTATAGCCTCAAAGCATACCACAAATTCAGCTTCCATCGTAGATGATGCAATAAGTAATTATTTTATACTTTTCCAAGAAATTACCCCACCATCCAACATGAACATAAATCCTGAAGTGGATTTCCCGCTATCGAGGTAATTTGCAAAATAGCATTTGAATATCCCGTTTCTTCAAGCTGATCTAACTTCCTATATGTGAGCATATAATCTTTTGTCCCTTGTAGATATCTCATTATTTTATTTGTAGCTTTTCAATGTTTCATTCCTGGGTTACTCTGATATCTACCCAGCATTACCATTGCAAAACTGATATCTAGCCTTGTACAGGTTTGAGCATATAATAGACTTCCAATTGTGCACCCATAAGGAATATTCTTCATTTGATCCATTTCTAAGTCATTCTTCGGGCACTGGTTTTGGCTGAATTTTTCACCTCTAGTAATAGGTGTATCATTGGCTTTACAAAGCTGCATATTAAACCTTTCCAAGATATGATTAATATAACCTTTCTGAGACAATCCTAACAAACCTTGAGATATGTCCTTGAATATCTCAATGCTAATAACATATGATGCCTCATTCATATCAACCATCTTAAAGTTCTTGTTGAGAAATATCTTAGTTTCATGCAACAAACCAAGATCACTACTGGCAAGCAATATATCATCCACATATAAGATCAATATAATAAACTTACTCCCACTAACCTTCAGATATATACACTGATAAATAATATTTTTCGTAAATCCGAAGGAAGTAATGGTATCATGAAATTTTATATACCATTGTCTAGAAACTTGTTTAAGGCCATAAATATATTTCTTAAGTTTGCAAGCTCAATTTTCCTTTTCCTTTTATATGAATCCTTCAGATTGTTCCATATAGATTTCCTCATCTAAATCCCCATTCGGAAATATTGTTTTCACATCCATCTGATGTAACTCAAGATCATAATGAGCTACTAATGCCATGATAATTCTCAATGAGTCCTTTCGAGAAATTGGAGAGAAGGTCTCATGGTAGTCAATGCCCTCTTTCTGAGAAAAACCTTTGACTACAAATCTGGCTTTATATCATTCGATATTGCCCACCAAGTCACGTTTAGTCTTAGAGACTCATTTACAATATACTCTTTTATAATTATTGGCAATTCAACAAGTTCCCAGACACCATTCTGGTTCATTGATTTTAACTCGTCTTTCATTGCATCATACCATTTTCAGAATCATTACTTTTTGTGGCTTGTGAAAATGATAAGGGGTCTCCTTTCGTTCCTATATCAAAATCTGATTCTTGTAGATATACCACATAATCATCAGAAATGATATGTTTTCTTTTTCTTTGAGATCTTCTCAAATCTGTCAATTGTGATTGTTCTACAAGACTATCAACGGTGACATCAACATCATATGAGAATTTTATCAATGTTATTTTGTTGTTCACCCTCATCAATTCTCTCATTGATTTGAGGAACAATAATTTCTCGAATAGATAATAATATAGGAGAAAAAGCATGAATCTCCTCAATATCAAAATTAATCATTCGAGACTTTTGACTCCCACTTATTTTATCATTTTATACGAATTTTACATTTCCAGATTCTACTATCCTCATATTATGATTAGGGTAATAAAATCTGTATCCCTTGGATCTTTCTAGGTAACCAATAAAATATCCAAAAATTATTCTTGTATCCAATTTCTTTTCATGTGGAATGAATACTCTTATCTCTGCAGGACACCCCCAAATATGTAAATGTCTCAAATTGGGTTTCCTACTAGTCCATAACTCAAATGGAGTTGATGAAACTGATTTACTAAGAACCCTGTTCAGGATAAGCTATCCTAAGAGCATTACCCCACATTGACTCAAGTACAGAGGAATAACTCATCATGCTCCTAACCATATCCATAAGAGTACGATTTCGTCTTTCAGCAACACCGTTCTGCTGTAGCACACCTGGTAATGCATACTGAGCACAAATACCCCGTCGTTCTAGGAATCTAGCAAAAGGACCAATATTTTGATCGAATTCATCATATCTGCCATAAAATTCACCACCCTGTCAGATTTGATAATTTTAACCTTTCTATCTAATTGTTTCTTGACCTCATTTATGTACACTTCAAGAATGTCAACAGCTTGAGACTTTTCATGTATTAGATAAATATAGCCATATCTGGATAGGTCATCTATAAATGTGATAAAATACCTTTCTCCACTAAAACAAGGAATATGAAGTGGTCCGCCGATATCAGTATAAATAATTTCAAGAAGTTCTTTGCTTCTTGTGGTATTTTTCTTTGTATGCTTAGTTTGCTTTCCTTTAATGTAATCTATGCAAACATCAAAATCAGTGAAGTCTAAATTTTCTAAAATATTATCCTTCACTAATCTTTTAATTCTTTCTTTGGAGATATGCCCCAAACGTCTATGTCACAATATAGAAGATCTTTCATTATTGGAATTACGTTTTATTCCAATACTTGATTGCAGGGTCAATAATGTATTCGCAAACTCAAGATTCAAATTAATTCTGTACAAACCATCACATAGAATTTCAGAATCAACTTTTATTAAATCATAAAATATATTGAGTTTACCATTACCAAAAGAAACACAGTATCCTAACTCATCAATTCTAGACAGAGAAATTAAATTTTTAGAAATTATAGGAACAAAACATGTGTCTTTCAGATCCATCAGATGACCCATCTCTAGGCGTAAGCGATAAGTCCCTACTGATACTATTTTTGCTTTGAGACGATTTCTCATAATTATGAATCTTTCATATTCTTTTAGTTTTCGGATTGAAAGGAATTCCTGCATATTATTAGTAACATGATTTGAAGCGCCAGAATCAATCCATGATGTATTAGAAGGAACTTTTGTAATGTTTGATTTAAAACATACAAAAGTTGAGTTTATACCTTTCTTTTCGAACCAAGTCCTACGTTTAATGCAATCCTTCTTTACATGTCCTTTCTTGCCACAAAAGAAACACTTTACTATAATAGCTTTCTTTTTAATAGTTTATCTAACACTTTCAGACCCGGCAAATTTCTTCGATGGATGATGCTTCGATTTTCTTTTCTTGTTACTAACTCCTTGAGTAGTTGTTAGTATATTATATGAACTTTCATGCTTTAATCTTAATTCTTCCTGACACACATACTAGTTAACTTATTCAAGTCCCACTTATCCTTATTTATATTATAGTGAATCTTGAATAGGCCAAACTGAGAAGGAAGAGAATTAAGAATGAACTGCACAAGGAAAGATTCATCAACATTCATTCTCAACGCCTTAAGTTTGGAAGCTTTGTCACCATATTGTGGATGTGATCCTGAAAATCTCGAGTACCATCACTGAGCTGTAGTCAGTTCTTTCATTAGTGTGTCAGCTAATGACTTATCAGCAAATTTAAATTTGTCTTCAATAATCTTTAAATATTCACGTATGCTAGATGCAACCAGTAATAAAGTCTTTATATTATTTGCAATTGTCATCCTTATGAATATTAAACTGAGTCTATCGATCTTTCCCAAGCCTTCATTTCATTGACTTATTTTGTAGTACTTTTATCAGTTAATTTTGTGGGCTTTTCAACAAACAATGTCAAATCGAGATTTAATACGCCCAATGTAAATTACATATTTTCTAACCATTCTGAATAATTTGATCCAAAGAGTACAAAGACACTAGAAGCATAAGAATATATGGACAGGAATACCACTACAGAATATAAAATAATATTAATACTTTGAGTTTTACCAAAATATGATGAACTATTGATATTATCAATATTTAATCTTTGGGTAAAAATATTAACATATCTAGTATTCACACAAGATCATTTATGGAGGACTAATACCATCCTTGTGGAATAGTTTTGCTACTTTTTAGTATATAATTCTAAACTGCAAGGATATCCAAAACAGTGTCATCCTACCCCATCACATATTTATTTGAAATAGATTATCCTTTGGGATTATCTAAATCTTCTAATTATGCATGTAATTTTGAATATTATTTCTTTAATATCTTTGAAGACTTGTTCCTTAATGTAATTTTATAAATCATTGATCTAGACCACTTTGGTGACTACAAGACCAATGCAGTAATATAAAATATAAATTAAATTATCTTATAAATGACAAGACTTTAATTATATTTCATATCCTATAAGCCTACCATCCTAGGCTACTTTGGCAGACCGGTCATGTATAACTTAAGGAGATGAACTACAAATAATATTCATCAAGTTCATTTAAACTAATTTATGCTGAGATAATTCAATAATAGGATAACAACCATAATAATTATTGAATACTTAATCAGCAAGAAAAAACTCATATGATAACTGTAATCATGATAATACATAAATCATACATTTATGTGAAAAATAAATATTATTTTATAATTACTAATATTTGCATATAAATAACTGAATAAATATCCAAAAACCAATAATTGAATTTAACACATGTAATTAATAATTCATATGAGAAAACTATAAAGAAACAATAATTTATAATTTTTAACTGATTAATTTTATTTAATTGGAGAAGCCCATAAGTCTAATTAAATAAATTGATCAAAAATAAAATATAATCATTGAATAATAAAAAATATAATCATAATTAAATCTTATTATATTATATATTGATCAATTTTATAATTAAGAAAATAACCAAAATTTCTCAATTTTATAATGATAGAACTGTAATTCTAAAAAATAATATAAAAGAATTACAAATTTTTTTAAAAGATTATAGAATTAATAAATCACAAGTGTAAACCTGAAAATAATTATATTTAGCCGAAGGGTAAAACTATAATTTTGATGAATGGTAAAACTATAATTTGAGTAGAATGGTAAAATCATAATTTTACATTTAATGTCAAAATTGTAATTTTTGATTCAATTGTAAAACTGTAATTTTCTTAAGGAGAAGAGAAAAAAACTTAACCTCTTCTCTTCGTCGTCATGACCACCACGCTGCAGCTTTGTCACTGGCGGCCGGTACATGTGTCGCCGGTCATTGAAGCGATCATCGCATGCGCCACCTCTTGGCGTCTTGAGCTCTTGCGCCTCTGCGCCACGACTATTTGCGACCCTTGCTCAAGCGACCATGGGCGGATTGGCCACGCACATCTTTGTCAGCAGATCATTAAAAAAATACGGTAAGATTGTTGTGTCTTTAATACACAACGACCATCAAGAATTGTTCACAAGCAAATGATTAAAATTAATAGATAGGAAAACAGATCAATAAGATATTCAGATTAATGCATCATCGTAAATAAAAATAATAGATCTAATATTTTTGATCTCAAAACCTAGGCATAAAAACTATAATCATGTAAACTATTATGCAAAAAAAAACTATTATGCCAGGATTGAAATTAAATAATAGTAGATTTGTTTACGATGCGTACCTTTAGATGCCAACTGATTGAGATCCAATTAGATCTTCAAGAGCACCGCCAGTCAGATCTGAATAACGTCGAATATCGATCTGCAAGAGGAACTAGAATAGATCTAGACCCCTTTTCCTCTCTTCCTATCCTTTCACATGACCACCTTAATTGATGGTTTTGGGAGATCAAAAGGATAACCGTAATCTCTTTATCTATTCACCCCTTTTGCCATTCATTGTCTTTCCGTGTATTTTTTTCATGCATTGGGTTTATAGTAGGTCATATCTATTTATAGGCGAGAGCAGAGGGTCTAATATAAGTTATTAGAAGAGTTCCTTCCAATAAGGGCATCCCCTAAAATATCCCAATATAATATGAACTTTATTTAATATTAGCTAATATCTTTTATCAAAATCTAAATAATCTATAATATATCTTATTCAATTAATAAAGGGCCACATAATCTTACACCTTTGACGTAAAATTCTACCGCAGCACCTTCTTGTATTCCTTGATCTAGCCAAATTCCTTGTTGCTATATTCTTTCATGAATTTTTTATCGATATTACCTTTTCGTTACTAGTGGATCTCTTATGAGTTTTACTCGAATCCTTGTCACAAACTGCTAAAAAATTTTGCATCTATCATGCTGAAATTTTTCGATGAAAAATTATGTTGCTGCACCTTTTGTTGTTTTTCTTCTTGTAATCCACCAAAACCCTATCAATCTTGCTGCCACCAACCATGTTATCTTTAGGGCACCCTCTAGCTTTAAGATGTAGTAGTCGTAACCTATTTTCATAACCTTAACAGCATCCAAAACTATAGCCTAAAATAGTAACCTATTACAACTACAACCCTCCACCAGCGATCCTATTCTCTACGGCCACTAAATCTTCCACCACCCTATGTCCTTGACCCATCAATAGAAAAAAGATAGAAACATCTCAGATCTAGAGGCATACATAATGACATTTGAATATTCGATCGGTACTAAGTTGGAGGTGCTTGAATTATACATGGAGGACAAAATGCATGCCTTATTCGTAGAATTTAGAATTAGATGATCTCCAAGTCTAGCAAAATTGCAACAAGGTAAAAGTTCTGGGAGGCCTTCGGAGAAGGAAGAATAAACCTCAGATGTGATACAACCATGCAAGAGGGTAGACTTCCCTCGATGGGAAGAAGGAGACCAAACAGGATGGCTTTCGCGCGTCGAACATTACTTCTGCTATTATTGAACACCGGAGGCTTTCATGGTGGACATCACTGTCATCCATATCGTAAGAGATGCAATTCAATGGTACAATTGGTTGAATACACCCAAAGAATTCCAATGTAGATCCATTTCAAAAGAGGGCTGCTGAACCGCTTTGAACCGACCAAGTATGAGAACATCGACGAACAACTTATGAAGATTTGACAAACCTCCATGATCCAAGAATACCAAACCAAGTTAGAGAGATTATTTAACCTTACTCATGATTGGTCTGATAAATAATTATTAGGGATATTCGTCAAAGGACTCAAGCTGAGAATAAAATGAGAAGTTATAGCACAACAGCCCCACACCTTGATGGTCGTAATCTCCTTCGCCCGACTCCAGGAGGAGCAGCTCAACCAAGATGCCCGAAGGACGAGAACCACTCCTAGATTAAAAACAAATAAACCTTCAACACCCTCTACTCCCAGCCATCTTTCATTGCCAAAGAAATTGACAAGAGAAGAACTTCATGACAGATCAGCGAAGGGCCTTTGTTGGCATTATGATAAACCATGGAGCCGTGACCATCGCTGCAAAAAGGGAGCACTAATAACTTTATGAATAGTAAGGTTATTATTTGGATGGCCTTACATATTGAGGATTACAGTAGGTTTGATGATAAGGTCACTGACGAATGAATTTTAAAGTGCGACTATAGGTGCCCGCAGGTGAAATTATTGCTATAGGACCAAGAGATAATTATAAATTTTTTTCTCCTCCCACTCGACGATTATGATACTGTACTCAGCATCGAATAGCTGACAACATTAAGCAATATTTTCTAGAATTTCTTAAAATTACTTATGAAATTTTATAGCAAAGGGAAACATGTGATCCTACGTGGGAAACGCGAGTGCCATGTAATGACAGTTTGCAGCAACTGATGAGAAAGTTTTACACTAAGTGAATAGTGGCTTCCTAATGCAACTCCAATAGAAATCTATAGGGGAGCCAATAAAATTAAAGACCCAGACCTTCTCCACTTGCTTGCTAAATTTTTAGATGTCTTCGCTAAACCGTATAGCCTACCTCATACTCGACAACATGATTATCAAATTCTGATTCTTCAGGCAAACGACCAACGAACACTCGACCATATCATTATCTTCATCTCTAGAAAGATGAAATAGAGAGAATTGTAAAAGAGATACATGAAACATGGATCTTTCGGCCAAGTTGTAGCCCCTACTATTCGTTTGTGCTTCTTATACTAAAGAAAGATAGAACATGACGAATGTGTGTTGACTATTGAACTCTCAATGACATAACCGTCAAGGACAAGTATCCTATTCTAGTAGTGGATGAATTACTTGATGAATTAAGGGGAGCATGATTCTTCATGAAGCTGGACCTTTGATTCGGATATCATCAAATTCGGGTGTACGAAGAAGACATACCAAAAATCGCCCTTCAGATGCACAACAACCATTACGAATTTTTGGTAATGCCCTTTGGCCTCACCAATGCACCCTCTATCTTCCAGAGTCTTATGAATGATATTTTTGGAGTTATCTTCATAAGTTCATATTGGTTTTCTTCAACAATATCTTTATTTACAACTCTTCTCTTGAAAGTTATTTTCAGCACTTACGACTTGTTTTGACGATTCTTCGAGAGTATGTTCTTTTTGTCAAACAATCACAGTGTATATTTTTTGAATAGAAGGTGGAGTATCTTAGGCACATCATATCAGAGGAAGGTGTGGCGGTGGACCCATCCAAAATCGAGGTAATGCAAAGCTGGGTGACATCGAAGAACATAAAATCTTTGCACAGTTTTCTCGGTTGAATAGGCAACTATCACAAGTTTGTTAAAGATTAGAGAAAGATCGATGCACCCCTTATATCCTTGCTGAAAAAAGATGTTTTCCAGTAGTTAGACAAAGCCTCCACTGCCTTCGATAATCTGAAGACAGCCATGACATCGATGCCCGTGCTAACGCTACTCGACTTCGATAACCCACTACTGAGGTGTTGGTACAGTGGACAAACCTACCTGTAGAAAATGCCACTTGAGAGAGTTATGAAGACTTGAAGATCAAATTTCTAGAATTCATAGAGCATCAACCTTGAGGACAAGACTTAATTATAACTCTAGCTAATTAAATCTTAATTTTAATTAAGTCAAAAAGGGGATGGACACATGTAAAACCAACTAGCTGCCACCTACTATAGTTAAAGGGGCCAGCTAGGGCTAGAGTTGGATTAGGATTATGAGTCATGGTAGTTGTCGGCCACTCCTATTAGAGGTCAACTAGGGAGTTGTTAGGAGTTGGAGTTTTTAAGTAGGAATTCTATTAGGAGTTAGGGTTTAAAAGCTCTATAAATAGTATGTATTCAACCCTCTTTTCATCATCAATAGATCAATTATCTTTTAGCCTTTGTGCAGAAAACTGAGAGAGGAAACCCTATAGAGTTCTAAGGAGGCTTATCCCTTATAGAGATCACCCCAAGCTTAAAATCTACAAGAGTTCTAACATCTCATATCAAGTCTCATAATAACAAAATAAGAAGGAATTACTATTGCTAATTATCTATAAAATATAAAAGTTATCATCAATGACTTGGTTTTAATAAGTCATTCTCTTAGTGATAAAGAAATCATTGTGCACACCCTTAATGGCCTAAAAGACGAGTATAAGGAATTGGTAGCAGTAATACGGGCATGTGACTCATCTATGTCCTTCAAAGAACTATACGACAAGTTGACTGACTATGAGACATATTTAAAGTGCAAGGACAAGTTGCCAGGACTAACCATCATAGCCCAAGTCAATAAAAAATCCAACAGAAAGAGCAACCAGTATAATAAGACTATCAACAAAGGTTTAGCCAAGATCGCCCTAAACTTATGGGTACCAAACAAATTTTCCCTTATCTATATCAACATTTCAATAATAACTATCAATGCAGCTATTTTAATTACCATCAACCCTAGCAACCTGACCACATAGCTCAACAAAGAGTCATATGTTGGCTATGTAATGAAGTCGATCATTCCGTAAAAGTATATTGGTCTCGACCTAGACTTTCTACTTCATCAAATTGTCCTCAAACGTATCTCAAAACTACTCTAACTACTAGTCAATATAATTAGATTTGGACTTTATCATCTCTCATTATATCACCTATAATCTCCAAATTTGGATGTGTGAGATCATTGGCTTCTTTGGATGTGTGAGCACCACGATTGATGCCATCGGAGTTTACCTAGCACCTAGCTAGACTTCTTCATTGCCACTACTACTCTATGTTGGGATGATTCAATAAATAATCTCTATCTTGCTGTTAGCTACTTGGACATCATCAATTGTTACCGTCATCGTTAGATGTCATCATGAATAAAATAAATATGCATGCCTTCCATTTCATGCGTTGTCCAATTAATTCTCATAAAAAATCCCCCACCGCCAAAAGTACGTAATGAACGATACATCCCATGACCATATCATTGATAGAGAAGAATATAAGAGATGTTTAAAATTTAATTTTTATTAAACATAATTACTACGATCTTTGTTACTGAATCTCTCAGCATGGCTCTACCTCATTTCTTCTCTCTTCTTCTTGGATAATCAATATCATCTATTTATAGAAGGTTAACCCAATACATCAACTTCAATTAAAATAAGGATTTTTATCTTTATTAGGACTTTTAAATTGATATCTTATCTAATTATAATATCTAATCTTATAATTCAACATCGTCTCTTAAATTAACTTTTAGAACAAAATAACTATGGAAAGCCTTGAAACCGAATACTATCTCCTATATTTATATTTATATTTATATTATTTAGATCAATTCAATTTTTATATTTTAAATTAAAGAACATAAGTAGAATTTATCTTACCTTTTTGCAAAGGACATTATTAATGGGGGATGCCGTCTTTTTATGACAATATAATCTCTTAGTCTTTTATTTTTGTGTAAACATTTCCCTTACTAATCAGAGCATAATGATGGTTTTATTTTAAAATATGAATTTATTTATAAATTATTTATAACGCAGCACTAGTAACTTGTTTGGATTGTTTATTACTTTCTCGGCTCCCTACCTCGTTCAGAACTTCATCGACATTTGGTAAGTTGGCACTTATTTTTCATGACATATTAAGAGGTGTCCAATTTACACGTGGTGGAGATGGCCCCACTCGATTGAGTCCTCTTTATCGAGACAACCTTGGGGTCAAAATTTTGAGTCCACTAATCGCTTTTGCTTTGGATGTATATATAATTTCTCATGCTTGTTTTATATCATCACCTTATTCGTTATATGTCGAGACTATCTCCCTATCAAGGTTTAAAAGAATCGACAAGGCTTTAGCACCATCATAAAGCTTATACAAGGACCAAGGGTGAGTATCAATGATTTCATTAGCCTCATTTGTAAATTTGAAGATGAAGTCTATCTACACCTCATCCTTCGATTGTCGGATTGCTAGGGGGTCACAATCGAGCATCTGGGGGCACATTCCCAATCAAGTGCTATATTATATTATGGGTGCAATTAAGCTGGATGCTTCATGAATAAATCAAATAAGGGTGCAGTTTGATGTTTTTTGACTGATCATATGGGCGCCTTCCATTTCATGCGATGTCTATATTATGTCCTTGCTTGCATGAGACCTTGGATCCGATGCTTCTGTTGGAAAATATCTTAGAGAGATAATGGACATCAAAATACGACAAAGAAAAATATAAGAGACATTTAAAACTAAGTTTTTTTTATTAAACATAATAAATTAAAATCTTCGATACTTTCAATCTCTCAGCATTGCTCTACTTCATTTCTCCTCCCTTCTTCTGGTATATCCAATATCATCTGTTATAGAGAGTTAACCCAATACTTAAATTAATGTAAGGATTCTCATCTTAACAGAAACTTTTAAATTGATATTTTATCTAAATATAATGTTTAATTTAATAATTTTAACATCGTCTCTTAAATTAAATTTTATTAAAAATTTCAATGGAAAGCCTTGAAGCGATAATATAATATAGCACTTGATTATATATAATATTATATATATTATGTATATATATATGTATATATATACATACATACATACATATATATATGTATATATATATATATACGCATCTATATATATATATATATATATATGTATATGATATATATATATATATATTCTTATATTTTAAATTATAAAACATAAGTAGAATTTATCTTATTTGCTAAGGAAATTAATGATAGGCGATGCCATCTCACCATGACAATATAATTTCGTAATCCTCTTTTTTTTTTCTTTTTTGTGAATATTTGGCTTACTCATCTTAACATCATGAAGGTTTTATTTTGAAAGATACAATTTATTCGTCAAGTATCACTAACTCCTTAGTTCTTTGACGTTCGACCTCAACTTAATTGGAAACTTCATCAACAACAAGTGGTAAATCGACACCACTATCCTCTTTTTTTTTTTTTTTTTTGTGAATATTTGGCTTACTCATCTTAACATCATGAAGGTTTTATTTTGAAAGATACAATTTATTCGTCAAGTATCACTAACTCCTTAGTTCTTTGACGTTCGACCTCAACTTAATTGGAAACTTCATCAACAACAAGTGGTAAATCGACACCACTATCCGAAGCCTATTCAACATTGGTTAACCGATGATCCCATTGTATACATAAGGGATGTTGATCACCATGAACTTTGTTGATCACCACAGGTGATGTGTAAATTGGTGGTGTCGAGGGGGGAGATTCAAGTGCCAATAAACCCTATTAGAGTGTAGGACATTGGGATAAGATTATTAACTTATAGAAAGCATTATAATATAGAATGCTACGGTCATGACCCACTTGACAAAGTGTTGATCATCTTGATGGAGACAACGAGGGGGTCATCAGGACTTGGGTCTAGGTGTTCCATCTCGTGTTCTTTAAATATTATCTTTGGATCACCCTCCATCCTCCAATGCTTTTAGTGGTGACTTAGGCATAAGCCTTGCAAGCTGGTGAGTTATCCCCTTTCAAAGTCGATTTGCCAAAAATTATATTGATCTACCTCTTCACTTATCCCTTGGGTCACAGTGGAGGTTCTTGGCATCTGCAGATGAAGCGTCCAAGGTACCTCATTGATGAATTCTTCAATTTTTTTCCTTCAAGTTAAGCCAATGTTGAATGTGTCATGGCAATGGTCCTGATGGAATCTATAGTACTTAGACTTATTCCTTCAATAAAGTATTTGTTGAGTAAGCTAAACTCAACAATAGAAGTAGAATATATATTTTGTCTTCTGGCTCTTGTATGCAGCACTGAATCAAACAATAATCCTTTTTACTCAACTCAAACATAAATTTCAGACCCAACAACAAGACTTCAAACTAGATACAACACTGGATACCTAACAACATCCCTGTTGCTAAATCCTGTTAGAAATAGAAATGAGAGAATAAAAACTTAATATTATTGATAAATACATCGTCTATTTATACAGGGATGAGGAAAGATTTTCCTCAACTAATGAAGATTTCCCTCAACTAATGAACGAGATTTACTCGTTCAGTTACAGATTTGGCGGTAGACTTAGTCAAAAGATTTTCCTCAACTAATGAGGATTTCACTCAACTAATGAACGAGATTGGCTCGTTCAGTTATAGAGTTGGTGGTAGACTTAGTCAGCTAACATGCCCCCGCAAGATCGAGCTTCTGTCAAGGATGCGGATCTTGGACCGATGCAATAAAAAGGGCTTGCGAGCTAAAGACTTTGTGAGGGAGTCAGCAAGTTGATCAGCCGTGTGAACATGAGAAACATGAAGCTGCTGACGAGCAACTTGATCCCGCACAAAATGAAAGTCGATAGCCACATACTTCATGCGAGAGTGAAAAACCGGGTTCGCACAGAGGTAAGTTGCACCAAGGTTATCACAATAAATAATAGGCAGAGTAGAAGAAGAAACATGAAGCTCCTTAAGCAAGTTGGAGATCCAAATGAGTTCGACAAGACTATAGCTCGATATTCACGATCGTAGACACGCTCTTTTGTTTCTTAGAACTCCGGTGATCGGATTAGCACCAAGAAAAATAATATAGCGATGTGGAGGTTCGATCGTCAACATTGCGCCCAATCAACATCGAAAGACATGAAGCGAGAGGAGAATGTTTGCGAAGAAAAATACCATGATCAATAGTCCCTTTAAGATAATACAAAACGCGTTTGACAACGGTCAATGGAGAGCGGATGGGCATGAATGAGGCTTTATTAAGCGCAAAGAAAATATCCGCAAGTAAGGGCAAGATATTGTAGGGAGCCAACTACGTCGAACCGAGTAGGGTCTCAGCGGGACTACCATCACATAACTCGGTGATTCACCGGAGGATAGAGGAGTGGTAACCTCTTTTGCATCTGCATAGCCGTCTTGAACAACAAATCAAGAATATACTTTCTGTGAGAGAAAGAGACCAAGATGTAGATGTAGCTCGACTCAGAAAATAATTTAGGTGACCAAGATCTTTAAGAGAGAATCGGTCGACCAATTGCTGAATAAATGCTTGAACCGCCATAGAGTTATCACCGGTAATAATAATATCGTCCACATAAACCAGAAGATAGATAGTAAACCCATGTTGGTGGCGTAGAAAAAGAGAGACATCAGATTTAGAGTTAATGAAGCCAACCGAAGACAAGTAGAGACCAAGCTCAGTATACCAGGCTCGTGGAGCCTGACGAAGGCCATAAATGGCTTTTCGTAATTTACAGACATGCCGGGGATACTGAGGATGTATAAAACCTGGAGGCTGTTGCATGAAAACGTCTTCAGTAAGTGTTCCTTGCAAAAAGGCATTGTTAACATCGAGTTGGCGTAAGCACCAGTCGTTGGAGACGGCCAAACTCAGGATAAGCCGAATGGTAGTAGGTTTGACGACAGGACTAAATGTCTCAGTGTAGTTAAGACCAGGACGTTGATGAAAACCTTTAGCCACAAGTCGAGCTTTATAGCGAGCAATCGAGCCATCAGGGTTTCGCTTAATGCGATAGACCCACTTACACCCTATAATGTTTTGCGTGGGGTGAGAGGGGGTGAGAGTCCATGTACCATTATGAAGAAGCGCATCATACTCATCACTCATGGTATGCCGGTGTGAGAATTTTGGGCTTGAGTAAAAGATGATGGTTCAAGATAGGCTAGAGAAGAGTTGGTTGACATGTAAATTAAGAACTCGACGGGGTTTAAAGATACCACTTTTGGAGCGGGTTTGCATTGGATGGCTTGAGACGATAGGAGTAGCAGAGGGTAAGGATTGAGGGTGATCACTCTGGAGGTGGGCCAGGGACTACAGAGGAACCAGGACAAGGTGAGGACAAAGGCATTGTCTGGAGGAGAAGAAGAAGCCGGAGAAGAAGATGAATGAGGAATGTGCGGAATCAAAATAACAAGAGAGTGTGGATCTTATAGAGGCACGGGGGAGGAGGAAGATGTATTAGAGGAACTCAATGGGATGACACAATGACCTTGATCTCGAAAAGGAAAGACAGACTCCACAAAAGTGACATGTCTGGAGACAAATACCTTAGCAGATAGAGGATCATAACACCAAAAAGTATTATGTTCAAGAGAATATCCGATGAAAATACAAGGATGAGATCGAGGCTATAGTTTATGAGAATTGTAAGGGCGTAACCAAGGATAACACAGACAATCAAAAACTTTTAATGTGTGTAGGTTAGGGCATTTTTTAAATAGCTTTTCAAATGGTGACTGATAATGAAAAACTGGAGTGGGCATACGATTAATGAGGTACACTGCGGTTTGAAAGGCACTGAGCGAAGGCATAGATGCTTGATAAAGCAGAGTTAGACCAGTTTCAACAACATGACGATGTTTACGTTCGGCAGAACCAACCAGTTGAGGAGTATACGGAGGTGACTTAAGATGTTGAATACCACAAGTAGATAGATAAGATGCAAGAGCTTGATATTCACCTCCGCCATCAGAATAGATGGTTTTAATAGTAGTTTGAAAATAGTTCTCAACTAAGTTCTTAAATTTAGAGAATACAACAACGATATCAGATTTTTGACGAAGAGGATAGAACCATGTATACTTCGTAAAATAATCTACGAAGACAACATAGAATCTAAACTTGTCAAAGGAAACAACCGATGCAGGACCCCAAACATCAGTATAAATAACCTCAAATGGCTTAGAGCAAGAAAGAGAGGAAGTACTAAAAGGTAATTGATGACTTTTATTACTAAGACAGACATTACAGTGAGTAAGAACATTGCTGGATTTAAAAACAGGAATAGAATAACGAGAAAACAATTTTTGTTGAATAGAGTTTGAGGGATGACCAAGACGACGATGCCATATATCGACTGGAGCTACAATGGAAGTGTTTGCTGTAGGCTGGGTGAGAAACACGGTAGACGGCCATTCGTAGATGTTGTCTTTATTCGGGCCGCGAACTAGAGATGCCCCCGTGCTCAAGTCCTTAACAAGAAAATAATCAGGAAAGAACTCAATAGAAGTATGATTTTGTTGACAAAATTGAGAGACAAAAATAAGATTTCTCTTGATGTGAGGGGCACACAAAACATTATGAAGTGTAAAAGAAGAGTCGTTAGAATGTAATGTCTTAGAACCAACATGAGTAATAGGGATTCGATTACCATCACCAACGATGACGTCTTCATGGCCGCCATAGCCATTATGGAGTGATAAATTCTGGAGATCAGAGGTGATATGGTGGGAAGCGCCAGAATCCACAATCCAGTTAGACGGACCTTCAGAAGAAGCAGTCAGGATATTTGCTTGAGGCCAAGTAGATGGTGCTGGAAGACGCGATCGACAAACTTTGGCAGTGTGACCGATTTTGTCACACAATTGATAGACAAGTTGCAGAGACATAGGTGGGGGCGACGAGGTGAAAAGGAAATATTTGGACGAGAATTGACGGACGAAGGATATGGAGGAAGAAGTGATGGATGAAAACTCATAGTAGTGGGAGGTTGGGTGACTACACCTTTTGAAGTATTGTTGTGGTATTTACGGCTGGGCTTTTTGAGTTTTTGGGTGAACTGAGCTGTGATGGGAGGTTCTGACAAAGGTCCCGATAGCTTGGTGTCCCGCTTTAAGTAAGCTTCATAATCCGTCAACTTGTCATAAAGTTCTTCAAAGAGGATAGGAGAGTCACGCGCCCGAAGAGCAACAGTAAGTTCTTTGTACTCAGGATTTAAGTCATTGAGCGTATGAACCAGTATCTCTTCATCAGTAAGAAGATGACCTATCAAAGTCAGGTCATCGATAATGACTTTGATATTTTGTAAGTAATCAGCAATACAACTTCCCTCTTGCTTGAGAGTCATAAGATTGGAGAGTAGTCCAAGCATGCGAGTCCGAGAGCGGTTCGCCAGGGTAGTCTGTAACTTGTTCCATGCTTCCGCAACAGTGGTACAGGAGGTCACAAGCGGAGCGATGGATCCAGCAACAGAGGCCTGAATGGCTTGGAGAATTAGTCGATCCTGCCGAAGCCATAACTTGTAGGCAGAATTGGGTACTGGGCTAGGGTCTCCTGGGACATGAATCATGGCTGGTGGACAACTAAGTGAACCGTCAACATAGCCCAATAAATCATAACCAAACAAGAGGTTAGAGAATTAAGCACGCCAAGAGGCATAATTACCATTTTTAGATAACTTAAAGGGGATTAAAGATGTAGCATTAATGGAAATAAGACCGGACAATGAAACAGAATTATTAGTAGGAAAAAGAGTAGGAACATCAGAAGTGGATGAGAAAGATATTAGAAAATCACAAAAGCCGTTGCACAGAGTTGAGAACAGTAACACAACTGGTGACCAAGAAAAAGAAAAGAAGAAAAGAAAAAGAAAAGCAATTAATGGCTATAAAGTTGTAGGTAGTAGCATAGATCAGAAGGTGGCTAACAAAACTGAACTGAACAGAATAGTGTAGAAAACACCTGGTAGATACGGGAGTGAGTGGTGAATGAGAATATCCAACGGTAGTCCAATAGGTACAGGTGCAGCCGCAGATAGGAATCAACGCCTTGTTGGAATACAGACATTGAAAGGGCAGAGAATGGTGGTAGCGACGTCGGCACACGAGGAGAAGCGCTCCTGCGTAAAGCTATAAACTGCTGTGGATCGGCTGGAGCTGTTTGCAGGTGATAGTAGATTTGAAAGATCCAGCAAGTAGCGTTGCCTCGGTAATGAGGTAGTAGTAGAGGAGGCAGCATGTAATGGCAACTATTTTTCTGTCGTTTGACAGAGAGAATAATTTCTCTTATGGCTCTGATACCATGTTAGAAATGAAAATGAGAGAATAAAAACTTAATATTATTGATAAATGCATCGTCTATTTATACAGGGATGAGGAAAGATTTTCCTCAACTAATGAAGATTTCCCTCAACTAATGAACGAGATTTACTCGTTCAGTTACAGATTTGGCGGTAGACTTAGTCAAAAGATTTCCCCCAACTAATGAGGATTTCACTCAACTAATGAACGAGATTGGCTCGTTCAGTTATAGAGTTGGCGGTAGACTTAGTAAGCTAACAAATCCTACTTATATAGCAGCTGACCCTATTAAGTCAGAAACAAGAATAGCTGATTCTGTTACTATTTGAAATTAAACTCTAGGAATTGACACTGGAACTAGAATTGAACCTTGATATTTTGAAGATAAACTCCTTTTGGAATTGAACCTTGATATTTTGGAGATAAACTCCTTTTGCTTGAGAGACTTACCTCGAATATATTCTTCTTTCTATTCTTCATTATTCAATCTCAGATTTTAATGATGAAACCAATTGATAAAATTATGATCAAATATGTGTATGAAGTGATGCAGGACAAGCTTCAACCAAGGAGAGGTAAATTGATTAAAGCATAAAATTGTTGGGCCAGAGTGAAATATATCAAAAGATTGATCGATGTGTTGGCATAAGACTTTGTGTCATGAGTTCGGGTATCAGGCCAGAAGAATCAGATATTATGCTAAGGAGATTGGATATTGTGGAGGTCAACATGCCAATTGGGCAATACACTACAAAAAAGGATGATGCATCGAAGGGTTGAACGAAGTGTTGAATGAACCATTGACATGTCGAACAACATATTATTCATGCTTTATAATAATTTATCTAGATCGAAGTAGTTTAGAGCTCTAACTGAGTGATTTTGAATATAATTAAATCAATTCAATTAAGGGGCCATTGGGCCGTAATTGGTACTTATTTGGGCTATTGGAATACCCATCTCAGTGACCCAAAATCAGATCAAGTGATAGTATCAACCAGAAGACAAAATCTCCAAAAAGACATAGTATTTGAGACTATATCAGACGAGGGTATCACCCAAACAATCTCTCAAACTGTATCAGGCAGTGATACTACCTAGGTTAGTGGTACTACCGCTAGTGACCAGTGTTCGATGTGCTGGTTACAGATACCATACAAACCAATCATGTGAGTGATATCACGTATGACACACTGCACAATATTTTTGCTTATGATTACTATTAACATATTCTTATATTATATTGCATGTTATATATATATATATATATATATATATATATATATATATATATATATATATATATATATATATATATATATATATATATATATAGTGATGTCGTTGGTTTTATATAATAAGAATCAGATCGTGATGATATTATGATAATGAGATCGATTGGTCATTACACATATATCCTAAATAATCTATCATAGGTTACTCGAGAGAGACATCAAGATAATCGAACAGACTGGTGTACTGTATACCCGTCCATATGATGGAAGTAGCTGGTCTCAAAGCCACTTGTATGGAGATAGTAAGGATATAGTACATGTGCTCATTGGAGAATGAATGAACTGATTGATTTGCTTATGAAATATTGTATGGTTAATGATACCTATTGTTAGATAGCAATTCCATAGTCTCAGTTGTGCATATAGTCCTTAGACTTAAAATACCAAAGATGCCTTGTTTGAGCCCTCGTTTCTTTGATACCGAACTTATAGGTTTAGAAAATTTCAGATCTAGTACAACAAATTATTGGGATTGGTAGCCAACCTTACGAAGATAATTGAGTGTCAAAAAAGGATCATGCACTCTCAATATCATGAGAGAAATATCCCTTGTGTGCTTGCTCAAACAAATCCCTGGCCAGGATTATTCGAATTAAGAGAGGAGTTTTCCAGTAGAATTCGATTAGAGCGAGACTTGGATGGATTCCGTATATAGCCTAACAGTATCATGTTTGATATATGGTCTTTAGGGTATTAGTTGGATGAGGGACTATAGATACACAATAATTATGGATAAATAGGTATGATGGATTTGATCCTATGATGGATTTGATCCCCCTGTACCGTTTCGGGACTATGACGTAGTGACCTAGTACGTCCATAATGGATAAGTTGAGTGAATTATTATGAGGATAATAATTCACTATATCAAAAGGATTTCTGATGTGAGCGACTCACAGCCAGCTCGATATCGGGCCTAGAGGGTCACACACATATTGTGGATGCTTCAGCGAATAGAGGATTAGATATAAGTTATCCACTTAGCCCCTATTCTAATTAGATAAAACCCTACATTGATGGGCTCCTTGCATGAGGCCCAATTAGAAGCCAAAGGAGATTATTAGATTAAGATCCAACAATCTAAGATTAGTAGGTAATTGGATGGAGATCTAATACTCACTAAGGCAAGACCTCGAGGATTTTTTATGACTCTCAATAAATTAGAGATAGGGGTGGTATATAGATAATAGGTTATATCTTTGGCCACCCCCTCCTATTATCCTTCCTCCCTCTATATAAGAATTAAGAGATTTGTGACTATGATTGGAGGAGTATCATTATAGCGATCCATTATGTGGATACCATTAAAGAGGAGGACACTTGACCTCCTTCATCTTCTCTATCCAGACCTAAAAAAATAAGGATATATAATCTCCCTAGGTAAACAATCTTATATATGATTCATTTTTTTATTTTATGATTTTTCTTGCATCAATATTTGCATGATGATTTTGATCTACGTGGGAAACTAGTTTTGTTTGATCTTCCACTACACATATGATACTTCCGTTGAGGTTTTCCAATAGTAGTATTTGAGCCAAGGTTGTTCTTACAAAATATTGGTTTTAAATTACATATAATGAGATTGAATCGAGTAGAACTATTCTACATGTTCATTGCAGTGATTGGCAATGAAGGCAGCGCTACTTGCAGGCGAGAGGTGGTCACTTGCAGGCTGACTTCCTGCAGGGGTGGCCAAGCCTCCTATAGGAGCGGGCCACAGTCAGGCTGCCTACAAGGACGGCCTCCTACAAGTAAGTCAACACCCACTCAAGGGCAGTTGCCTATTGGCAAATCGAGCCAATGGCCATGCGAGGTGGCATCGCCCGCTTGTAGGAGCGACAGCTCGAGGGCTGTGGCAATCGCTAGTGGCGCGCTACAACGTCACCCACGTAGGGGCGATGGCAGTCACAGTGACCACAAGAACACCTACGTAAGCGACAACCACAAGAACAAGGGCAACAATAATGGTTATGGTTTTTCTGGTGGCAAAAGGATGATACTAACCCTCAAAATTTAAGAAATTATGAGGTATGTTCTTCTTTCTAGAAAACTGAAAATACCCTTGACATTTCTAGAAATACCGAGATGTGTACTTATGTTCAGAATTCTGAAAATGCTCTTGAAAATTATGAAAATTCCTAGCATATCCCTATTTCTAAACAAATAATTAATTAAATATTTTAATTAATTATTATTATCTAGTAAACCTGTATAGTGATGTGTACATGTGATGTATAATGTGGATGATTGATCGTGAGCCATGTGATGTGATGTGTGTACATGTGATTATTATTATTGTTGGACATGCGAGCCGTTTGTTATTCTTGTTTATTGTCGGGCCTGCATGCCTATAATTATTTTGTAATTATACAGAGAGGCACGGCGGAGCATGAAGGTGATAGCGGAACCCACGATGCTGTGGTAGGAGATCACAACGCATGGTATGCGGCGAGGATCTGTCAAAATCGATAATGACGAGATCAACAATTACAGGAAATAGAGATGTGTGGATACATACATAGATCCTATTGTGAGTTATTAGGCTCATTGGCTCATGCTTAATTATATTAGGTGATAGCTCATGATCTTTTTTTATCCGGTGTGGCACGCATATGTGATATGTGTTATACACCTACTATATATATATATATATATACATATATATGTATATATATATATATATATACATATATACATTTACATATACATATATACATATATATATATATGTATATATACATATATATGTATATATATACATATATATGTTTACATATATAATATATATATGTATATATACATACATATATACATACATATATATATATATATATATATATATATATATATATATATATATATATATATATATATATATATATATATATATATCTTTGCATGCGATATAGATATGTATGTGTATAACACGGCATATAAGGAGAAAGATACAAAACAAAAACCCCTCCTACGATAATATTAAGTCGATGAGCATGAGGCAATAAGATTGACGCATGTGGTCTCTCATTGTTATAAGAAGAAATTGAATCATGAAATAGGTTGAGTTGGTCAAGTCACTCGAGGCTCACCTATCTACGTGATCGAGATCTTGCCTACGACATAGAGATGTCACTGGTGACCTAAGGACATGGTATGCTTGGTCGAGTCACTCGAGACCATATCATCGAATCAAACTCATCTTGTAATGATGGTGATGACTTAACTGAACTTTTAGTTAGTCGAGCAATCGAGACAATGTTGATTTGGAGGCCAAACATGATGAGAATCATAAGGAGGTGTGATTGACAAGAGTTGTATACCTTTCGAGATTAGTGTAATTGGTCGAGTCACTAGATATTGCACTAAGACCCTAATTGGATCACGATCCTCACTAGAAGTATACCGGAGACTTCCTTTTCACGTGCTGAAGGTATCATATAATTCACTAGGAAAATAGTAGGAGTACATTAAGATAAAAGTTCATATCTTAATTAGTTTTTTATAAAATCTGAATATTATTTGTTTGTGCTATATCTTGTTTGTCAAAAATATGCTGCTCACAAACCCCTTGCATGACATACTTGATGCCAACTGCCTCACTAATCCTAACTACATGGATTGACTCCCCAATTTGAGATTTTTTCTCATAGTAGAGAAAATCACATACATCCTTGATACAATTGTGCCCCACGCTGGAAGAAAGGGCAAGCGAGGATGAGATCACTCATTATGTGAAGTATATAGATGATTCTATATTAGCAAAATGTTATATGTTGGCCTCCTTGACTCCTGAGTTACAGAGGCAACATGAGAGCATAAATGTTAATTCTATCATTCTTCATCTCCACTAGCTGTTTGTGAAATAGGGAAAAACTCAAAGATATGAGATATCTAAGAGTCTCTTTCAAACTAAGATGATATAGGAGACATTAGTTCAGAACCATATCTTAAAGATGATAGAGTGGATTGAGAAATTTACAGGTCTAGGAATAGTCCTAGAGGATAACTTGTGCATTGATCTTATATTTCAGTCCCTGCCAAATTCCTTTTTTCACTTCATCATAAGTTTTAATATGAGCAAGTTTAAGGTGACTCTCCTTGAGCTCCTTAATATGTTAAGGGAAGCTGAGAGTGCCATCGAGAAAAAGAAGTCAGTTCTCTATATTGGTGAGACCAAGAAGAAAAGGAAGGCTAGTAAGACCCTTAAGAAAGATAAAGGTAAAGAAAGACCGGGTAAGGCAAAGGTTGCTAAGAAAGACCCGACAAAGGACAAAGGTCAATGCTTCCACTATGGTCAAGACAAGCATTGGAAGAGGAACTGTAAGGATTAGCTTGCAGATAAGGTGAAATAGAAGCTTGGAGAAGCTTCAAGTATATTCATAATCAGTCTCCACTTGTCAAATTTTCATGATAATACATGAGTATTGGTTACTGAGAGTATGTATTATATTTGCAATTCATTGTAGATTCTGGCAAGACCTAAGAGATTGGATAGAGATGAGATGGACCTCAAGATGAGTAATTGAGCAAGAGTTGTTGCAGTCGCTAGCAGGGAGATCACCCTACACCTGCTTAGTGGAGCTATCATTGTATTGGATACATGCTGTTTTGTTCCCTCTATTATCAAAAACATTATTTCTATCTCTTGTTTGATAATTAGTGGATATAAATGATTTTTTTAGAATAAGAATTATTCAATAATTATGGATGATGAGATCATTACCAGAGGAACCCTAATAAATGGCTTATATATGTTAGACACTTCTCCACACATCATGAATATAAATATGTCCAAGAAGAAAAGAGATAAGGTGAGCAATGCATATATATGACACTGTAAGCTAGGTCATATATATGAGGGAAGGATTCAAAAGTTGTTGATGGATACTTAGATCCATTTAACTATGAGTCGTATGTAACTTGCGAACCTTGCCTTCATGGGAAGATGACTAACTCTCCTTTTAGTGAAACTAGAGAGAGAGCCACTGAGTTATTAGAACTCGTACATAGTGATGTATGTGGTCCCATGTTGACTCAAGCTATAGGCGATTATTCATACTTCATTACATTCACTAATGATTTCTCTAGGTATCGACACTTGTACTTGATGAAGTACACGTCCAAGGCTTTTGAGAAATTCAAAAAATATAAGAATGAGGTAGAAAACTAGAATGAAAAGAGTATTAAGGCTCTTCGATCAGATCAAGGAGGATAATATTTGAGTACGGAGTTCACCCAATTCCTCAGGGACCATGAGATTCTATCTCAGTGGACACTTCCTTATACACCTCAGCTCAATGATGTATCAAAAAGGAGGAATCGCAAGCTGTTAGACATGGTGCGGTCTATGATAAGTTTCGGTGACCTACCCGTCTCATTCTGTTGATACGCTCTAGAGATCGCAACATACTTTCTGAATAGAGTTATATCAAAATCGATAGTGTTTACACTATATGAGATATGGAATGAAAGGAAGTTTGATCTTAAGATGGTTAAGATTTGGGGCTGTCCTGCACACATTAAAAGACGCGACTCCGATAAATTGGAATCAATGATGGAATGATGCAAGTTCGTGGGATATCTAAAGGAGACTTTAGGGTATTACTTTTATTATCCCAAGGACTGGAAGGTCTTTGTTGCCAAGAGAGATATGTTCTTTAAGAATGAACATATTCTTGGTGAAAATAGTGAGAGTGAGATAGAGTTGAGCGACGTTGGAGAACCTAGCTCAAGCACAATTCCAGAGTTCGAGTCTATCAGGTACCTAGTACACAAGTTTTAACTTTATGCAAGTATAGTAGAGTATCTCACCCTCCTGAAAGATACGTGAGATATATCAGTGGAGATGACTCTTAGGATATTGATTCTCATACCTACGAGGAGGCTATTATGAGTATAGACTTTGGGAAGTGATAAGAAGTCATGAATTCTGATATAGATTCCAAGTACTTAGCAAGGTTTAGAACCATGTGGATGCACATGAGGGTATCGTACCTATTGGTTGCAAATAGATCTTCAAGAAGAAGATCAGAGTGGAGATCTATAAGGCAAGACTAGTAGCTAAAGGATATCATCAAAGGTAAGGAGTTGACTATAACAAAATATTTTCACCTGTAGTAATGTTTAAAATCTATCAAAATTCTTTTGACCATTACAGCACACTATGACTATAAAGATTTGATAAAATGAATGTGAAAATAACATTCTTTAATAGCAACATCAAATATGAGTTCTATATAATGCAGCCAGAGATATTAGTATCCAAAGATAGTTCAAATAAAGTGTGCAGATTGCTCAGGTCTATTTATGGATTGAAGCAAGTTTCTCGAAGTTGGAACATAAGATTTAACGAGGTGATCATATATTATAATTTTGTTAAGAAAGAAAATTAGCCTTATAGGTATATGAAGGTAAATGGGAGCGCTATCACTTTCTTGGTGCTATATGTGGATGACATTCTAATAATTAGGAATAATGTAGGAATGCTATCCACATTAAAGACTTAGCTATCTAGAAACTTTTCTATGAAGGACCTAGAGGAAGCATCATATATTTTGGGGATCAAGATCTATAAAGATAGATCTAAGAGGATACTTGGCTTGTCCTAGTACAGGTACATAGACTCTATTGTCAAAAGGTTTGGCATGAAAAATTCTAATAGATGTCTTATACTGATAATATATAGAATATCACATTCTAGGAGTATGTCCCTAAAGACTCCTAAAGAAATGACAAACATGGATAAAATATCTTATACCTCAGTGATAGGGTCTATCATGTATGTTTTGCTATGTACTAGGCTTGATATAGTACATGCTCTGAGTGTCACGAGCAAGTATCAGGTGGATCCAGATTTAGAACACTGGAAGGTAGTAAAGTGTATCCTTAAGTACTTGAGAATGACTAAGGATCTTTTACTGATATATGGAGGAGATAGCCTCTAGATTGAGAGCTACATGGACTCGAGTTTCCAATCTCATATTGATGATAGCAAGTCAAACTCAGCGTATATTTTCACCCTGAATAGAGGAGCAGTAAGATGGAAGAGTTCCATACAAGATACTACTACTGACTCAACCACAGAGGCGGAGTATATTGCTATAGCAGAAGCAACAAAGGATAGGGTGTGGATGAAGAAGTTCATCAGGGATTTGGGAGTCATACCGAGTAGCATGAAGCCGATACCCATATACTGCGACAACAACGTGGTGATCGATCAAGCGAAGGAACCCAAGTCTCATTAGAAGTCTAAGCACATTATGAGGAGGTTCCATCTAATCAGATAAATCACAGCCCGTAAAGATATAATAATAGAAAGAGTTCCATTTGAAGATAACATTGCAGATCTACTGACGAAGCCACTAGCTCAGATTGTATTTGAGTGTCATAGGGGTCTGATGGGGATCAGACTCATAAGTGATTGGCTTTAGGTCAAGTGAGAGATTCCTGGTTACATGTGCCTTATAAGCCAATAACATAAGTGATGGCATGTGTGACATGCTGTGCAATCTTTTTTACTTATGATTATTATTATATATTCTCACATTATATTATCTGTTGTATATATATACTATGATGTTCTTAGTTCTGTGCAATGAGAATTAGATCATAATGAGATCATGATAACAAGATCGATTCGCCTTTAAACATAGATCCCAAATAATTCTGGTCATAGGTTATTCGAGAGGGACATCGAGATAACTAGATAGACTAGTGTATTGTATACCCGTACATATGATAGAGATGGCTAGTCTCGTAGTCACTTATGTGAAGACACTAAAGATATAGTATAGGTATTTCATTAGAGAATGAGTTCACTAATTGATCCGCTTAGGAAATATTGTATGTTTAATGATACCTAATGTTAGACAGTGATTTTATAGTCCCAATTATGTATCTAGTCTTTGGACTTGAGAAACTAAGAATGCCTTATTTGAGTACTCCTTTCTTTGACGCCAGACTTAGAGGTTTAAAAAGTTTCAAATCTAGTATAACCGATTATCGGGATTGGTAGTCAATCTTACGAAGGCAATTGAATATCAATAAAAGATCATCCACTCTCAGTATCATGAGAGGAATACCCTTTGTATACTTGCTTAGACAAATCCCTAGCTAGGGTCATTCAAATTGAGAGAGGAGTTCTCCAGGAGAATCCAATTAGAGAAAGATTTAAATTTTGTATTTGGCCTCATAGTACCACATCCAGTATATGGTCTATGAGATATTAGTTGGATGAGGGATTATAAATACACAGTAACTATTGACAGACAGGTCCAATGGATTTGATCCCCCTATATTATTTAGGGACTATGGCGTAGTGGCATAGTGGCATAGTACATCCATAGTCGATGAGTCAAGTGAATTATTATGAGGATAATAATTCACTATATTAGAAGGAGTTCTGATAGGAGCAACTCATTTCTAGATTGGTATCGGGCCTAGAGGGTCACACATATATGGTGGATGCTTTAGCAAATAGAGGATTAGATATAAGTTATCCAATTAGCCCCTATTCTCATCGGATGAGACTCTATATTGATGGGCTTCTTGCATGAGGCCCAACTAGAAGTAAAAGAGATTATTGGATAGATATCCAATAATCTAAGGTTAGTAAGTAATTTGATGGAGATCTAATATCCACTGAGACATGACCCCTAGGATTTTTGGTGGCTCTTAATAAATAAGAGGGAGGGGCGACACTTAGATGATAGGCTGCACCTTTGGCCACCCCCTCCTATTCTCCTCCCTCCCTCTATGTAAGAGTTGAGAGATTTGTGGCTATGATTAGAGGAGTGTCGCTATAGCAATCCATCGTGTGGATATCACTAGAGAGGAGGATACTTGACCTCCTTTATCTTCTCCATCCGGATCTAGAAATACAGGGATATAGAATCTCTCTAGGTAAATAATCTCGCATATGATATAGTTTTATTCAGTTTTATGAATTTTCTCACACCATTATTTGCACGATAATTTTGATCTACGTAAGAAACTATTTTTATTTTTATCTTTCACTACACATGTGATGCTCCCATTGAAGAGGCTATCAGGGGGTGGTAGTATCACCCATTAACGGTGGTGATATCGCCAGCACCTTAAGAACTTTGATAATTTAAATTTTGGCTCTATTTTGGTAGTCATTTGGGGCCTATAAATACCCCACCCATTCTTGCTTGAGGAAGCAAGTATTAAGAGAAAAAAACTTGTGAAAATATTGTTGTAATTCTTTGAGTGCTCCCCCTCTTTTCTTTAAGTATAGTTTTTATTTAAGAGAGGGCTGAGAGAATTGTAAAGGTTATCTTTTAAATATATGAAAAGGAGAATAAACTGTAAGAGGATAGTTAATCTTCACCCATTGAAAAAAAATCAATAGTGGAAGCCGGTGACCTCAACAAAGGAGGAATCGGGAGTCGACGTAGGTTACGAGACCGAACCACTATAAAATTGGTGTGCCTTCTCTTTTTTTCTCTATTGTTTAATTGCTTTTGTATTACTTTACTTATTCATTATCGTCCTACAAATATTTTCATGTTTAAATACTTTTTCAATACAAGCTTTATCGAATGAATTCCTAAATCGACAGAAGTTTTTCAAAAGCTTTATCTTGATGATTTCTATATTGCTTTTCATTTTCAAATGGTGATGTAATGCTTTTGTATGAAAGACTTAGGCATCACACAAATTGAAATTAAAAGGGAATGCTTTTTTTTTTTTTTGAAATTTCTCTATCTCTATCAAGTTTTTAATAAAAGATTGAAAAATCTATTTATGTCATTTTGAATCTCTTGAAAGTGATTTTGATGATATAATGATTTGAATTTGAATTAGTTTTCTCCAAATCTTACACTTGATACTTAAAATTTTTATATGAATCAAGATTTTTCATTAATTGATTTTCTAAGATTTTTTTGTTATTTAAGAGGAGATTTGTCGAAATAAATTATCATTTGGTATTCACTAATTAATCTTTCTTCATCTTTCATATAAACATCTCTCATGACATAATTTTCATATGACTCCTTTGTATTTACATTGATATATCTTATATTATGATTAGAACATTGATGTAAAAGAAAGTAAAAATGCTAGCTTGAATGTTAAACTTACTCATGTTAAATCTCCCAAATGCATAAATTCTTCTTATACATTTTTCAGATTATTATCTTGATTACTTGGTTTCATGACTTGAGTTTTCTTTTTAAATCAAGATAGTTTTCTATCATTTCTCCTATTTACAAAGAAGAGAATTGTAAAAAGTGACTCCTGATCTTTTGGAATTCATGACTTAATTTTTTTATTTTTTATGATTGAAATATTGATGTTAATTTATCTTTGTTATTAATATTTATCATGATTTTAAAATTGACGTAAAAGGAAAAGAATGATAATGTCAAAGGGAGAAGAAATATTGCTAGCTTGCATATTTCAAAGAGAGAAATCTTGCTAGCATGCACATTGTAAAGAGAAGCAAAAGTTGCTATATCAAGAGAATCAAAAATTTAGCTTAACTTCATATTCTTAAAAATTTTGCTAGCTTGCATATCGCAAAGGGAAGCAAAGAATTTGCTAGCTTGTATAGAGCAAGAATAAGCAAAATTAATAGCTTGCACTTCTCAAAAGAGAATAAATAATTTACTAGTTGCACATATCAAGAATAGCAAAAATTGCTAATTTGCATAACTCAAAAATTTTTGCTAGCTTGCATATATTAAAATTTTGCCAGTTGCACTTTCTCCTTTTTTGTTGATGGCAAATAGGGAGAAGATATGAAGATTTAAAATTTAAATGATATATTTTGAAGTTATGATTATGTATGATGCATGTAATGAGGAAATACTTATAATTTTCTAAATTCAAAGTTTCTATCAACATGGCATATTGATAGGGGGAGCGTAATTAAACTACGTCATCAATTGATTATCATCATCAAAAAGGGGGAGATAGTTTAATCTTGGATTTTGATGATGAAACCAATTGATAAAGATATGATAGAATGTGCATATGAAGTGACATAGGACTAGCTTCGATCAAAGAGAGGCAAATTGATTAAAGCAGAAAATTATTGGGTCAGAGTAGAATATATCAAAAGATTGGTCAATGTGTCGGTAAAAGTCTTCATGTCATGAGTTCGGGTATCGAGCCAGAAGGATTAAATATTACGATAACGAGATTGGATATTTCAGAGGTCAACATGCCAATTAGGCAATATACCACAAGAAAGGATGATGTGCCGAAGGATAAATAAATAGTTAAATGAACCAATGATATGCCAAATAATATATGATTTGTAATAATTTGTCTAGATCAAAGTAGTTTAGAGTTATAATTGAATTGGTTTTGAATGCAATTAAACCGACTCAATTAAGGGTCCATTGTGCCTTAATTGGGGCTTAGTTGTGCCTATTAGAAAGCTCATTTCAGTGACCAAAAGTTAGACTAGCGATGGTATCACCCATAAGACACAGTCTCCGAGAAGACACAGTCTCCGAGAAGACACAGTCTTCGAGACTGTGTCAGGTGGTGGTACTACCCAAACATAGTCTCCCAGATTGTGTCAGGTGGTGGTACCACCCAAGCTGGCGGTACTATTGCCAGAGACCAGTGTTTGAGGCTGTTATGGGGTAGTAGTACCGCCCATTAATCACAGTGGTATCGATAGCATCTCAAGAACTCTGATAATTTAAATTTTGGCTCCATTTTTGTTGAGAATTGATTCACGGTAGTTATATTTAAGAGTAGTGGCTCATGTTTAGGAATTGTGAAGGTAGTTTAGGAGTTAGTGGAGGTAGTTATTAATCATGGGTGAGATAGTGAGATAGTGGGATGAAGGAAGTGATATGAGATAGTGAGATAGTGAGATAGTGGGATGAAGGAAGTGATGTAAGATGGTTACTATTATGTCCTATAAATAGGACCTTAGTTTATGAAGCAGGCGAAGCAGGTGAGTGCAGAAAGTGTGTGCATTTGGAGCTTATCTTATAAGTGTTATATTACCTCTTGTTTAATACTACATTATTTTCTTGATTAAAAATAGCATCATAATATTCTATTTTTTATCATTTTCTTGCTCCTTCTTCCCCAACATTTATGATATCATAGCCTTATTTCAGTCTGAACTAGGCATTATGGCTTTTAGTGATAATTTTATGTCTCAATCCCTTATTCCTATCTTCTCGAGCAAATCCTACAAATTTTGGAGTATCAAGATGAAGACTTTATTCAAGTCTCAAGATCTTTGGGACTTAATTAAGAATAGATATGCAAATCCAGATGAAGAAAACAAACTGAGGGAGAATATAAAGAAGGACTCAAAGGATTATTATGGTAACCTCAAGACAATCTTCTCAAGAATTGCAGCAACGACAACCTCAAGACAAGCTTGGTTGATACTTCAAACTAAATTTCAAGACTCATCAAGGGTGATTATGGTAAAACTCTAAACCCTTTGTCGTGAGTTTAAAATTTTATTTATTAAAAGTAATGAATCGGTACAAGATTTTCTTTCTCGAGTGACTAAAATTGTTAGTCAAATGAAATCATATGGTGAACATCTTCATGATCAAATAATTATTATAAAAGTTCTGAGAAGTTTAACTCCAAAATTTGATCATATTGTTGCCGCAATTGAAGAGTCAAAGGACTTGTCTAATTCTTCATTTGATAAACTAATGGGTTCCTTGCAACCACATGAAGTAAGATTGAATAGGTAGGTCACTTGGAAAAAGTGAGGAAAATATATTTCAAATTAAGGGGGAGTCTTCTACTTCAAATGAAGACAAAAAATCAATAAGAAGAGGACATGGCAGAGGAGGATTTTATGGTAAAGGAAATGAAAGAGGAAGAGGAAGAGGATACTTTGATAAGCATGATGAAAGACAATCAAACTATAATCAGAAAAACTACAAGAGTGGAAGTCAATGTCACTATTATAAGAAGTTTGGTCATTTGAAGGCAGATTCTAGAAAAGAGAAAAGCAAGCAAGCTATGTAGAGAAAAATGAAGACAATAGTAAATTATTTATGACTCATTCATAAGTTAATGATATCTTAAATGATATTTGGTTATTGGATAGTGGATGTTCTAAACATATGTCATGCATAAGATCAATATTTAGAGATATTGATGAGACTCACAAGTTAAAAGTTAAACTTAGAGATAGCAAACAAATCCAAGTGAAAAGAAAAAGAACAATTGAGATGAAGACAAATCAAGAGAAGGTAAAACAACTTAATAATATTTTCTATATTCCTAGTTTATCACATAACTTGTTAAGTGTTGGACAATTGATATATGTTGGATATTTAGTTATATTTGATAATGGTTCATGCACTATTAAAGATAAGAAATATGGCCTGATTATAGTAAATATTTACATGACGTAAAATAAGATGTTTCCAATTGATGTTTCAAATATTGAGAAATATGCTCTTGTTGCAAATGAGACAAATTTATGACATTTGAGATATAGACACTCTAACATTAAGAGTTTAAGGTTGTTAAATTAAAAAGAAATAGTTTACGAATTGTTAAAAATTAATACAATTGATGTATGTGAATGATGCATTTATAGTAAATAAAGTAAGAAGTCATTTCCTGTTGAAAAAGCATAGAGAGCATCTTATTATTTCTAATTAATTCATGCTGACTTATGTGAAACTATGAATACAAAATCATTTGGGGGAAGTCGATATTTTCTATTATTTTCTGATGATTATAGCCACATGAGTTGGGTATATTTTCTGAAATTGAAATCTAAAATATTCGATAAATTTTAAAAAATTCAAGGCACTTATAGAAAGTTAAAGTGGTAGATACATAAAGACACTTCAGACATATAGAGGTGGTGAATTTATGTCTAATGAGTTTAATTTCTTTTGTGAAGAAAATAATATTCGTAAAGAATTGATAGCATCACATACATCGAAGCAAAATGGTATAGCTGAATGTAAGAATCGAACTGTCATCGAAATGGCAAAAAGTTTGCTTAAAGGAAAACATTTTCAGAATCAGTTTTGGGTAGAAGCAGTTGCAATAGCAGTTTATTTATTCAATATTTCATTGACAAAAGCTATTATGAATCAAACTCCTTTTGAGGCTTGGTATGGTATAAAGCCAAGTGTAAGCCATCTAAGAATTTTTTATTGTATTGCTTATGCTTTGGTAAATTTACAAAATCATCATAAGCTTGATGAAAAAGCTGAAAAATGCATCTTAATTAGATATTCTACACAATCCAAAGCATATCGATTATATAATCCTGTAAGTGGTAAGATTGTTACTAACTGAAATGTTATGTTTGATGAAAGGACAAGTTAGAATTGGGAGATCAATGAAGGTGAAACTCTACCGAATCAAGTGATAGATCCTACTCCAACAAGTTTAACATCCACATCACCCAGTAGCAGTTCAAATTCAACAAATGATTCCTCAGATAAAACACCACCAGGAAGGTTTAGATCACTAACAGAGATTTATAATTTAACATTTGCTTTATCTATTTTAGATTCTATAAGTTTTGAAGAAGTAATTGAGGAATGCCGAAAGCAATGAAGGAGAAAATCAAGTCAATTAAGAAGAATAAAACTTAGGAGCTAATAGATCTACCAAAAGAAAAGAAAGTTATTGGATTAAAATAGGTGTTCAAAATAAAGTATAATACAAATGGGAATATCTAAAAGCATAAGGCTCGATTTGTAGCAAGTGGAGCCATAACATGTTTGTAGCACGAATGAAGTCGTAGATATTTTCACCAAGTCACTTCCAGTTCAGAAGCATATTTATTTTATATCTCAAATCGGTGTATGTAATTATGAATCAAGGAGGAGTGTTGATAATTGATTCGTGGTAGTTACATAGGTAGTTAATATGTTTAGGAGTAGTGACTCATGTTTAGGAGTTGTGGAAGTAGTTTAGGAGTTAGTTGGGTAGTTATTAATCATGGGTGAGTTAGTGAGATAGTAGGATGAAAAAAGTGGTGTGAGATAGTTACTATTATGTCCTATAAATAGGACCTTAGTTTATGAAGTAGGTGAATGCAAAAAGTGCATGCATTTGGAGATTATCTTGTAAATGTTCTATTACCTTCTGTTTAATATTATATCGTTTTCTTGATTGAAAACGTTTTCGTTATTCACATCGTAGTATTTTATTTTTTATCATTTCCTTGCTCTTCCTTCCCCAACAATTTTGGAGGTCATTTTAGGTCTATAAATACCCCACCTATTCTTGCTTGAAAAAGTAATAATTAAGAGCAAAAAAAATTATAAAAATACTGTTATAATTCTTTGAGAGCTCCCTTTTTTTTCTTTAAGTGTAGTTTTTGTTTATGAAAGGGTTGAGAGAATTGTAAAGGTTATCTCCTTAACCTATGAAAAGGAGAATAAAGCTGTAAGAGGGTAGTTGATCTTCATCCGTTGAAAAAAAATCAATAGTGAAAGCCGATGATCTTAACGAATGAGGAATCCAAAGTAGACACAGGTTATGGGACCGAACCACAAGTGTTTTCTCTTTTCTTCTATTGTTTAATTTCTTAGCATATTACTTATTCAATATCATCCTAACATTCACCTCCTTTTTCTCTAGTAGACATAGGTTATTGGATCGATCCTGACATTCACCTCCTTCACTTCGAACAAAAATAAAATTTTGTTCACTTTCGCCGAGTACCGATCCTAGACTTTACTCGTGCTCAAAACTGAACTTATAACAAGAAACTCTCTCAGCGTTGACCAATCCTATGTATAATTATCCAATTTATTTCTATACAACCCCTTTTCTTTATCTTATCTTTATACGGTTCCTTTACTTTCTACTTCGCTAGCGTTAAGAACAGGTTTCAAAACAAACCATACTTTCCGCTTTCTACCTTCCCTTGGCAGTCAAACTCCTTGCGCATAGTTCATTCAGAATCACTTGCTGTTGACTTATGCACTACATCTGATCTGGTCGAGAAACCAAGAACAGAAAGAGAAAGACACTCGGTCCCGTCTCATAGACAACGAGCGTAACCCCACTCAATCAAATAGTTGCCTTTATGCGTTGTTTAACCCAGGAAAATGACCATTTTGGCTAATTCCCTATCTTGCATCGCTATTAAATGTTCTACTGCATTTTTTTCTTCAAAAACAGGACTTGCTCATAGCTCTTAACTCCGTGCTTGCTCCTAACGTGCAACATTAGTAGTTGCTTGTTGCTTTCTGGTTTCCCTGCACTTGAGCTTGATGGTTGAATTGAATCTAGTGTGACTACACATATAGAATTAAGCAACCTCTAACTCTACTACATACTTTAAACAATAGAGCTTTGCTTCCTTTCCGAACACCAGACAAAAGTACATTATCCTATTGCCCAACTACTGACAAATAAGCCTTCTTCAACGCTAAGTACTCTTATGGCCAGCCCCCCAGCATGTTACCTTTTACTTCCTTACCTTACCTTACTTGACTTTACTCGCATTGCTAATGCGGAATCTATATCGGATTCAACTCTAGTGAAACTCCAATAGCATTAGCTTCAGAAACACCTACTTTAAATAAAACTAGGGATGAAACTTATAATTATAAAGTGTGAGCAGCAAGGGCGCTGGAAGGAAATGAAAGTGACATTTGAGTTTCAAGAGCAAGAGCAAGTGAGGAATACAGATATGAAGAATCAATGTAAGTACAAAAATTATAATTATATAAATTATTATATAAAAATTTTTTATGTCATGATTAAAATTAAATATTATTAGCTCTGTTTACAATGTGTATATTTAGATGTCATCTGAATAAAATCCCTTTAGATCTACAAAAGCATCATCTTCCAAATTTGAATATCACCGAGATATCAATCTATAAAGAGAACTAGAATAGATCTAGAACCTTTCTCCTCTCTTCCTATCCTTTCCACAGGACCACTATGATTGATAGTTTTGAGAAGATTGAGAGAATAATTATAATCTCTCTCTAGTACCGTTATATAGCATATTGCGGCGTGCTAAGTTTAGTAGAGGTCATGTCTATTTATAAGTGAGAGCAGAGGGTCTAATATAGGTTATTAGGAGAGTTCCTTCTATCAAGGGCATCCCCTGAAATATTTCAATATAATATGAACTTTAATTTAATATTGGCTAATATATCTTATCAAAATCTAATTAATCCCATAATATATCTTATTCAGTTATAAAGAGTCACATAATCTTACATTCTCCTACTTGGCCTATTAATTAATAAGATATAAAAGATATCCAAAATCAAAATAGATAAAATAAAATTTATTTGAAAATAATTTTACATAATTAGATTTTAAAAATTTTGAAATATATTTTATACATGGTCATGATTTTAAAAATAAGTCAATAAGTCTAATAAACACAATAATACTATATTCAGGCTAATTATCAATGCGAGTCATAGCGATTATATATCATCAATACCACATTTCCTTTTATGTATTACAATATTGTTAGTCTTTTCTTATAGTCTATAATGACCCCTGTAATTTTACTTGTCAAGACAATCCTATTATTACATTCAACTATAATATGCATAAACATAAATGCAAACAGGATAGCAGAAATAAATAACTTTAATTATGTAAGAGAAATATCAATAATAGCATCCATTTAAACATGCATCACCATATCCTTTATAGCTTGCTCACAAACCCCATTCTACGAATATGCTCTTTAAATATTTTGACTGCAAAGCTTTAGTAAATGGATCAACAATCATCAAAGTGGTACTCAAATTTTCAATTGACACTTGTTATTTCTGGGCTCTTTCTCTAACCACCAAGTACTTTATCTCAATATGCTTGGAACCACTAGAGTACTTGTCATTCTTAGAGAAGAAAACTGCTATGGTGTTATTACAAAATATCTTTAGCGGCTTAGCAATTAAGTCAACTACACTAAGTCCTGAGATAAAATTTCATAGTCATAAAGCTTGATTTATGGCCTCAAAGCATGTCACAAATTCAGCTTCCACTGTAGATGATGCAATAAGTGATTGTTTTACACTTTTCCAGGAAATTGCCCCATCAGCTAGCATGAATACAATTCCTAAAGTGGATTTCTTGTTATCGAGGCAATTTGTAAAATCTGTATCTGAATATCCCATCACTTTAAGCTGATCTGATTTTCTATATATAAGCATATAATCTTTTGTCCATTGTAGATATCTATCTCATTACTCTCTTTGTAGCTTTCTAATATTCTATTCCTGGGTTATTCTAGTATCTGCGCAGCATTATAACTACAAAACTAATATCTGGTCTTGTACAAGTTTGAGCATATATTAGACTTCCAATTGTGCACTCAAAAGGAATATTTTTTCATTTGATATCTTTCGAAGTCATTTTTTGGATATTGGTTTTAGTTGAATTTTTCATATTAAATCTCTCCAAGATATGATTAATATAACATTTCTAAGATGATTCTAACAAATCTTAAGATCTGTCCCTGAATATCTTAATACCAATAACATAGGATGCCTCATCCATATCAACCATCTTAAAGTTCTCATTAAGAAATATCTTGGTTTCGAGCAATAAACCAAAATAATACTAGCAAGCTATATATTATCCACATATAGGATCAATATAATAAATTTACTCCCATTAACCTTCAGATATATACATTGATCAATAATGTTTTTCCTAAATCTGAAGGAAGTAATGGTATCATGAAATTTTATATACCAATGTCTAGAAGCTTGTTAAAGGCCATAAATGAATTTCTTAAGTTTGCAAGTCTAACTTTCCTTTCCCTTTTCTATGAATCCTTCAGGTTATTTCATATAAATTTTCTAATATAGATACTCATTTAAAAATATTATTTTTACATCAATTTGATGTAACTAAAGAGCATAATAAGCTATTAGTGTCATAATGATCCTAAATGAGTCCTTTCGAGAAACTCGAGAAAATGTCTTATGGTAATCAATGCATTCTTTTTGAAAAATACATTTAGCCATAAGTCTAGCTTTATATCATTCGATATTGTCCATCGAGTCGTGTTTTGTCTTAAAGATCCATTTATAACTGACTCTTTTATAATTATTGGGCAATTCAATGAGTTCTCAATTATCATTCTGATCTATTAATTTTAACTCCACTTTTAATTTTCAGAATTATTACTTTTTGTGGCTTATGAAAACGATAAGGGGTCTCTTTTAATTCATATATCAAAATATAATTCTTGTAGATATACCACATAATCATCAGAAATGACATATTTCCTTTTCATTTGAGATCTTCTTAAAGTTGCCAATTGTGATTGTTCTACAAGACCATCAGCAGTAATATCATCATCATATAAGAATTCATCAATATTATTTTATTATTTTATTATTCACTTTCATCAATTCTCTTATTGATTTGAGAACAATAATTTCTCGAATAGGAGATGATACAAGAGAATTAGCCTAAATCTCCTTAATATCAAAATTGATCTTTTGAAATTTTTGACTCCCACTGATTTCACCATTTCTTAGGAGTTTTGCATTACTAGATTCTACTATCCTTATATTATGATTAGAGCAATAAAATCTATATCGCTTGGATCTTTCTAGGTAACTAATAAAATATCTAAAATTATTTTTAGATCTAATTTTTTTTCATGTGGATTGAATACTCTTATCTCTGCTAGACACCTCCAAATATGTAAATGTCTCAAACTGGGTTTCCTACCAGTCCATAACTCAAATGAAGTTAATAGAACATACTTACTAAGAACCCTATTCAAGATATACATAGTTGTACTAAGAGCTTCACCCCACATTGATTCAGGTATAGGGGAATAACTCATCATACTCATAACCATATCCATAAGAGTACGATTTTATCTTTCAGCAACACCATTCTACTGTGGTATACTTAGTACTATATACTGAGCATAAATACTCCATTATTCTAGGAATCTAATAAAAGAACTAACATTCTGAGTGGATTCATCATATTTGTCATAAAATTCACCACCCCTATCATATTTGATAATTTTAACTTTTATATCTAATTATATCTCATCATTTATGTACACTTCAAGAATATCAACGGTCTAATAATTTATGTATTAGATAAATATAGTCATATCTAAATAAATCATCTATAAATGTGATGAAATACCTTTCTATACTAAAACAAGAAATATGGAGTGATTTGCAGATATCAGTATGAATAATTTAAAGAAGTTATTTACTTTTTGTAGTATTTTTCTTTGTATGCTTAGTTTACATTTTCTTAATACAATTTATACAAACATCAAAATCAGTAAAGTCTAAATCTTTCAAAATATTATCCTTCACTAATCTTTCAATTCTTTTCTTTGAGATATGCCCCAAATATCTATACCACAATATAGAAGATCTTTCATTATTGAAATTACGTTTCATTCCAACACTTAATTGTAGGATAAATAATGTCTTTGTAAACTCAAGATTGAATTTATTTTTGTATAAACCATCACACAGAATTCCAGAACCAACTTTTATTGAATCATAATATATGTTGAGTTTACCATTATCAAAAGAAATATAATATCCTAACTCAATAATTCTAGATAGAGAAAATAAATTTCTAGAAATGGTAGGAATAAAACATGTGTCTTCAAGATCCATTAGATAACTCATCTCTGGGCGTAAGTGATAAGTCTCTACTGATATCATTATTACTTTGAGATGATTTCCCATAATTATGAATCTTTCATGTCCTTTTGGTTTCCAAATTGAAAGGAACCTCTACATATTATTAGTAACATGAGTTGAAGTATTAAAATCAATCCATCATGTATTAGAAGGAACTTCTATAATATTTGATTCGAAACATACAAAGGTCGAATTTATACCTTTCTTTTTGAACCAAGTCTTACATTTAATGCAATCTTTCTTTACATATTCTTTCTTGCTATAAAAGAATCACTTTACTATAATAGCTTTCTTTTTAATAGTCTATCTAACATTTCCAAACTCGACAAATTTTTTTGATGTATGATGCTTCACTTTTCTTTTCTTGTTACTAGCTCCTTAAGTAGTAGTCAATATATTATATAAACTTTTCTGCCTTAATCTTAGTTCTTCTTGAACACACATACTAATTAACTCATTCAAGTCTCACTTATCCTTATTTGTATTATATTGAATCTTGAATGGGCCAAAATGAGAAGGAATAAAATTAAGAATGAATTGCACGAAGAAAAATTCATCAACATACATTTTTAATGCTTTAAGTTTCGTAGCTTTATCAGCCATATTGAGGATGTGATCTTAAATTTCTCAAGTACCATCATACTAGTTGTAGTCAGTTCTTTTATTAATGTGTCAGCCAATGACTTATCAGCAGATTTAAATCTGTCTTCAATAACCTTTAACTATGCATGTATGCTAGTTGCAACTGGTAATGAAGTTTTTATATTATTTGTAATTGATATTCTTATAAATATTAAACTGAGCTTATTAGATCTTTTCCAAGCTTTCATTTTATTGACTTGTTCCATAGTACTTTCATTAGTTAATTTTGTGAGCTTTTCAATAAGTAATGTCAAATCAATATCTAATACGCCTAGTGTGAATTACACATGCTCTAACCATTCTGAATAATTTGATCCAGAGAATATAGGAACACTATAAGCATGAGAATGTATGGACTAAAATACCACTGTAGAACTTAAAATAACATTAATGCTTTAAGTTTATCAAAATATGAGGAACTATTAATATCATCAATATTTAACCTTTGGGTAAAAGTATTGATATATCTAGTGTTAAGGATTGATATCATCCTTTGGAATAGTTTTGCTATCTTTGGGTATATAATTCTAAACTACAAGGATATCCGAAATAGTATCATTCTATCCCATCACATAATTATTTGAAATAGATTATTCTTTGAGATTATCTAAATCTCTTAATTATACATATAATTTTAAATATTATTTCCTTAATGTCATTTAGGACTTGTTTCTTAATGTAATTTTATAAATCAACTACATAACCAATATAAAAAATAAATTAAATTATCCCATAAATGATGAAACCTTAATTATATTTTATATCACATAAGCCTACCATCCCAAGCCGCTTTGATAGCTACTGATCAGGTATAACTTAAGGAGATGAATTACAAATAATATTCATAAATTTTATTTAATCTAATTTATGCTGAAATAGTTTAATAATATAATAATAATCATAATAATTATTAAACATTAATAAGCAGAAAAAAAACTCATATAATATTTGTAATCATGATAATATATAAATCATGCTTTCATATAAGAAAGAAATATTAGTTCATAATTCCTAACATATGCATGTGAATAATTGAATAAATATCCAAGAAACAATAATTAGATTTAATATATATAATTAATAATTCATATGAGAAAACTATAAAGAAATAATAATTTATATTTTTTAAATTAAATTAAACTAATTAATTTTATTTAATTGAGAAATATCATACGCTCAGTTAAATAAATTTGATCAAAATAACAAAATTGATCAAGATATATTAATTCTAATTTAATCAAAAAAAAAATTTAATCAATGAATACTCAAAAAATATAATCATAATTAAATTTCATTGGATTATATATTAATCAATTTCATTATTGAGAAAATAAACCATAACTTCTTAATTTCATAATGATAAAATTGTAATTCTAGGACATAAAAGAAATGACAGAAATGTTATAGGATTAATAAAATAGAAGGGTAAAACCATAAATAATCCTATTAAAATAAAACCATAATTTCGGCTAAATGATAAAATCATAATTTTAGCCAAAGAGCAAAATTGTAATTTTATCGAAAAAGAAAACCCTAATTCGTTAGAAGGGTAAAACCATAATTTTAATTAAAGGGCTAAATGATAATTTATCTAAAAGAAAGAAAACCTTAACCCTAATTCCTTTGCCCACCATGCCGGCGGGTCTACGACTGCATGGTTGCGGCCGGCCACCAGTTGTCATTTCATGTGTCATCGGTATGTGGCGGCAAGTGAGGGCTACATCGCGCAAACTCTACCGTGCGTGGTCATCGTAAGCGATTGCTTACGCATGGGCGCCATTGTGTGCCATTGTTGTGGCACACGCCGCGACTACCGCAGATCGGATAGTACGCAGCATCTACCGCTGGTGCAGAGCGATCATTCAAGGTCATATATAAAAAACTTTACATTGTTTGCAAGAAAACCATAGAATAAAACAGATAAGAATATAGATCGACAAGATATTTAGATTATTAAAATCATCGTAAATAAAAATAATAGATCTAATATATTTGATCTCAAGAACCTAGTTCTAATACCAATTGTAAGCATAAAAACTATATTATGTAGACTATTATTCGAAAAACTTTTATGCTGGGATTGAAATCAAATAGTATTAGATCTGTTTACGATACGTACTTTTAGATGTCATCTGAATAAGATTCCTTTAGATCTGTAAAAGTATCATCTTCTAGATCTGAATATTATCGAGATGTCGATCTGCAAAGAGAACTAGAATAGATCTAGAACCATTCTCCTCTCTTCCTATCCTTTCACAGACTACTGGTTTTGGGGAGATTAAGAGAATAATCGTAATCTCTCTCTAGTACCGTTATGTAACATATTACGACGCGCTAGGTTTAGAGGAGATTATGCTTATTTATTTATAGGCGAGAGCAGAGGATCTAGGATATGTTATTAGAAAAGTTCCTTCTATTAAAGTCATCTCCTAAAATATCCCAATATAATATAGAGTTTAATTTAATATTAGCTAATGTCTCTTATCAAAATCTAGTTAATCTTATAATATATCATATTTATTATAAAGAGCTCATAATCTTATAAAAGGTACTAATGAACAAGTAATGATTTCAAGTCTAGCTGTTAAAGCAAATAAAAAGAAAAAACTAGCGTTAGTGAGTTAGAAGTAGGGGAGGGGCAATAAGTCAAGTACAGAAGCAAGCAAGGGCCACTGAAAGTAAGGATAGAAATTCAGTAATGTTTTGATGTTGTTAATGTAATAGAAGTCAAGCATCTAATTAAGTATAGAGAAGGTGCTCATATGAAAGATAATTTGCTATCGAAATAAGTATCGACTTAGATAACGATGTGCTAGAGGTGAAGTCTTGCCAATAAGATCACTACAAGGGGCTAAAGTAGCAACCCATAGCAAGGGTTGAAGTGAGTGTGAGGTCAGGTCTCTTTAGGAAATGAGAGTTCAAGAAGGGTGAAGAAAATCATATAGTACTGGGTTTGAAGACGTAAGTGAATGAGTCTCTTTATTTGGGGGCAATGTCTATATTTGATTTTTTTAGGACTACCACTATTCGATATTGATTCCCTACATATCCATGTTCTTTGAAGTTGGAACAACTATGCACAAGTGAAGGATTTATCATAATTAAGCTTATTAAGATAACATTGATTCAATGAGCTCTCTTGAGCATTCATGTTTTCTTTTGATTTAACTCAATTTTAATTTATTTAAAAAAATAATTATATTCATGTCTAGTATAACTCAGATCAAACCTTAATAATTCAAATTAAACTTTAATATTATGTATATGAAGCGTAATCTAATGATAGACTCTGATACTAAGTCGGTTCTGATATCAAGTATCATTATCCTGAGATTGATAAATTAATTGGTCTATCAAAGCTCAAACTACTAATTAAAATATTTAAACTGAAATTGATAGTAATAAACTTATCAAATCATTATACGTCAATCTTAATTCTACTCATTCCTTGAGATTAATTAAAAATATTACAGTAAAACATCTTTTATCTTAGCAACAAACTAAAATACTTTTCAAGCATTAATATCTAGTATGACATTAGATTCACGAAGGTATGCTAGATAAACGCCACTTCCAATAAAATTGAAAATGCCAATGAAGTAATATATAATATTTGTTTGTCAACCCTTACACTACATTTGAACATTCTACCGGGTGTGATCGAATGCACACGAACGCAAGAAGTGAGGAGACTGCGCGTGTGCATGTGCATGTAGCCGACATATGTCAAATATGACCACCATTCCCATGGTCAATGTGTGCGAGTAAAGTGTTCGTTGTGCATGTATTATCTACTTAAATACTACACAAAAATATTCATAGAAACAAGATAGATTTTAAATAAATCGTGCGTGTTCCGAGCCCACCATCTTATTGGATCCGGATTAAAATTGTGATCCAATCTCTCTCTCTCTCTCTCTCTCTCTCTCTCTCTCTCACACACACACACACACACACGTAGCTAATGCACGTTATCATGATCTACTTCCCTTGAACGCCTTCCCCTAATAAAAGGGACCACCGTTCTCTCTCCGTCATCCCCTCTCACCTTACCATGTATCCTCTTTACCCCAACTCCCACTGCCTTTTTTCCCTGCATTCCTCCCACCTCACCATCCATTCCCCTTCCCCCTCCTCCTCTATCCCCCCGACCCCCCCCCCACATCTCCCCACCCCTTCCGGGTCTTCGGTCAACATGGCTGGCGCCACCCAAACCCACCCTCCTAGATATACGTGTATATAAATACCATTCCCTCTCACCAACCCTAAACAAAGCAAGCCAAACCATGTCTTCAAGACGCTAACAAAGATAAACATCTCTTCCTTCTCCTTCTCCTTCTCTTCTTTCTAATTCAACTGTTATCTATCTCGTTTCTTCATCCTCCCATTTCTCCTCCTCTTCTATCGTCTCAACATGAGCCCGGTGTCGCGAGAGATAAATGGCTCCCGCCCTGCCCCGCTGAAGATCCACAAAGATTCCCACCTCATCTACAAGTCTTCCTCCTCCTCCACCTCCACGATCACCACCTCCTCTCACCAACAGCAGCGTCACCACCCAGTCATCATCTACACCCACTCGCCCAAGGTTATCCACACGCAGGCTCGAGACTTCATGGCGCTCGTCCAGAAGCTTACCGGCCTCTCCCACTCCGCTGACGACGATGAGTCGTCCTCCTTCCCTCCTGCACCCCCGCCGTCGAACCCCTCGCGCACATACAAGGACAACAAGCCGCCTGCTGCGCCAGTCTGCGACGACTCTTCCTCCTCCTCGGAGAACGGCAGCTTTGGGGGCGACGTACATGTCAGCTGTTCGTTGTTGACTAGCGCCGGTGGCATATCTCCGATCGCCTTTGAGCAGGTCGCACCACCGAATCCTTTCCTGTCGGAAAGCCCGTTGTTCACCCCCAACTCCGATTTCTTCTGCTCATCGAGGTCATTCTACAGATACCCGGATTCTTCGGTGTTCTCTCCGCCCGTTCCCAACATGGACAACGCCATCTCGTCCTCCATCATGGACACAATGAAGACGTACCAGGAGTACTAATGATATCTTCGCGAATGCCAATAAGGAGTGTGAGACGATAATTCTTTTAGCTCATTTTTTCCCCTTCTTTTTTATTGGTTCATTCGTCCAGCTCAGGCAGCTGATTAAGCTTGCCTAATATTGTTAATAAAGAAGAGAATTAGATTAGACTCCCCTTAATTTAATTGATATTGTTCATTGTTGTATCAACAGTGGCAGCAAATAGTTGCATGCCTATATCTCTCCACTATGCATTTTTTGAAGGCAGGTTTTTAAAATCCAGGACCTTGTGATGTTTGAACAAGATATTTACCAAATAAAGTAACTAGGACCTTCGTACGCTGTGAGGGCCAGAGGGCGTCTCCGTGATGGCATATCTAAATTGCTACCTTAGTTGATTTGGACTTGTTCCAATTTTGTTTCACCATATATCCGTCTATTAACGACAGTATAGGATTGAAATTTTTGGTTTAAGAAATATATCATTACTTTTGATGCTGGAAAATAATAAACAATTATACAGATATTATCCAACGCATCAATATAGTTTATATGTACAATCCTATTATGTGAGCCATTGACAGGACAGTGAATGCAATTGAAGATTGTTTCCATGGCACCCGATATATGGGGGAAAGATGTAGCATTAAGAGCTTAAGAAATTAGCAATAAATATCCTTAGAATATTATGAGTAAGATTATTACTAATTACTATATTTATCCTAATATATAACAATATTTTATCGTTTTTGTAATAAAAAGGAAATACTTTGTTTATCTATTTGAGGCCCTCAATATCACCATGTATATAGTGATAAAAAAATATGGGCAAGTGCTTCTTTGTTTTGTTTCTTTTACCTTTATTAACGATTTTTATTACCAAATTTTCAACAAGTTGCGAAGTTTATGTGAAAATCTATCAATTGTTTTCTTATTATAAAGTGCAAATCATATTTTAATAAAAACTTATAAAAAAGGCTGTAAATTTTAAAAATATTTTACCTTATTATTGACAGTGGATTCCAAAATATAGCATGAAAAAATGTTCTTATACAAAAGTAATATTATGATGTAACTATGCAACAAAAAAAAAGAAATAAATTAAAAGAACTGAACATCTTATATATAATCGATAATACCAAAAGGCCTTGTAAGTATTTCAACTCTCGCGTAATTAGATTCCACTTTAGGCATCACCAGAAAAAGCAAAATCAAAGTAGATGGAAAACGATGGTTTTGACGTACAAAAACCATTAGTATATAATTATTTTTCAGCTCAGTGGAAACAAATTCTTTTTTAATATTTTACAAGTTGAATAAAAACCAAAATAAATAAACTATAAGAATTTGATATAAATCTTAATCTAATTACTTTAACATAAGTTAATATTTGGAAATGCATCTTCACACACGTGGATCATGTAATCTGGTATAGGTTGCTACCAGCTTTGTACTGGGAGAGTGACAAACTTCAAAAGCAAAAGAGAATTGTCAAGAATCCAATCAAAGAAAAGGTGAGAGAAGATTTAAGTGATTCTATAATTTTTATGAAAGTCAAATTCTATATTATGATGAGAAAAATACAAAAATAATCTCTTGAGTAAGCAAGTCTTAAGTCGTCCGTCCATACAATCAATTTGAATCAAATATAGAAATCGAATTACTTTAAGAGTTTTTTTTGCCTCAACAACCAACTAGTAAAGAAAAGAAAACGGAAATACATCCTCAGACATTTTTGAGAGAGAAAAATATGTAAGAAATAATAAAGATCAAAGATCAAATAATATACCATAAAATTGACAAGAAAACAAAATTATGTGGTTTCTCTTGAGTTACCAAAACTCAAGCGATGAATCCTTTATATATACTCTCTTAAATAAACTTCAAAAAACTTTTCTCTTAACCCTCGAAACATGTGCAAACTATTTTGATGCTGGGTATGAAGGTGATGATAATAAATGGAGTATAATTTTTGTGATGGATAGGGAGATAAAAAAAATCAATATATGATATATAAAAAGAAATAAAAGCTCACCACCTAAGTATAACTCCTAAGTGATATAAATATTATAACTCCAAAAATCAAAGAGGATACAAGACCTGAAATTCACCAGGAATCTACTAAAGAGATAAGAGTTTGGAGAATAATGATTATAACACCTCTCAACAGAAAATAGCTTATATTCAAATCAATCAATGTATGCAAAGCCTCTAAGACATTGATATGTATACTGATAGATTTGGTACATATCTTCGTATTACTCATCACATTTTAAGAATAAAATAAATAAAATCTATTACATTCTAGGGTGATTCATGCTTGAAGATTTAATACTTATTAGATATTTAAATGTCATAAAGGAAAAGACAAAGATAATAGAGAATTTTATCTATTCTTAAATATAGTATTTAGCTTGAAATATGAACATAACATTCTGTAAAAAAAATTAAATTAAACGCTGTCAAATGCTTTGGATTCTTGTTAGAAATAGGAATAAGTAATAAAAATATCCATTAAATTTATTGATTCATTATTAATTTATAGAGGTGAAGATAGGAGGATTTTCCTCAACTAACCTCATGATTTCCTCATTCAGTTTGGGAAATCACATCTAAATTCTACCCTTCTATCATGCTCCCGCAAGATCGAGCTCCTGTAAGTATCTCAATCTTGAACTAAGGATGTCAATCTTAAATCGATCATAATGAATCTGAATGAAGAAAACTGTTGCATTGTCAACCGCGGAAGATCTGATGGCGGTTGACTTCGATGGCAATATCAACCTAGCTGAGAAGGAAGCCGTTGTGTTGTCAACTGTGGTGAAGATCTAGATGGTGATTGACTTTAACGACGATATCAGCCTAGTTGAGAAAGAACAAACAATTCTACTGAAGCGAAGTTTGAAAATTCGATTAAATCGAACTATCATGCCCCCGTAAGATCAAGCTCCTGTAAAGGATGTAGATCTTGAATAGAGGCCAATGAACCTGAAGGAAGGAGACCATTATGTTGTCCATCATGGTGAAGATCTGACGGCGATTGACTTCAGCAGAGGAGATATTGCTACGGCTGGGGCGATCGATAGGTCTGAAGGGCAGCGAGAGGAGCGCTGTGGTCGTAGTTTTACCGTCGTTTGACAGCGAGAAAAAACTTATTGTGCCCTCTCTGCAAAGCACTGAGAGACGATGGGCGTTGGCCCGTACAGGTACTCTCGGCAGAGAGACCAGAGCAGTAAAGGCTACAGGAAGGACGACACAGGCGAGCAGGTGTAGAAGCCATCATCTACTGCAGTTGGGGTAGGAAAGGTGTCGCTACTCATTGGAGCTGATGCGACAATGGTGGTGCATGAGAAAGATGGCCTCATGCAGAAGGATGCCTCGGTAGAGGAATGAGAGAGCCGACGGGATCTAGCAGAGGAAGAGAAAGCCAACACACTGGAAGTCTCCAGCTTTGATATCGATGAGAGGCTACTGTTTGACAGTAAGAAGAGATAGAAACTGTCATTAGACAGTGAATAAAAAAAAGATAATCTCTCCTATAGAGAGAGGGGATCTGATACCATGTTGGAAATAGGAAGAAGTAAAGAAAAACCCATTGAATTCATTAATTCATTATCAAGTTATACAGGTGAAGATAGAAGAATTTTCCTCAACTAACCTATGTGATTTTCTTATTCAGTTGAGGAAATTATATCTAAATCCTACCTTAATCGTATCTTCTATCATGCCCTCGCAAGATCGAGCTCCTGTAAGGACGCCGATCTTAAACTAAGTACGTTGATCTTGTACCAATGGCAATAAATCTTAATAGAAGAAGTCATTATTTTGTCAACCGCGGAAGATCTAACGGTGGTTGACTTCGACGGCAATGTCAACCTAGCTGAGAAGGAAGCCGTTGTGTTGTCAACCACGGAAGATCTAACGACAATTGACTTTGAAGATGATATTAGCCTGGTTAAGAAAGAGCAGACGATTCTATTGGAGCCAAGTTCGAAAATCCAATTAGATAGGACTATCATTAGACTGTCATGCTCCCGCAAGATCAAGCTCCTGTGAAGGATGCATATCTTGAACAGATGCCAATAAACCTGAAGGAAGGAGACCGCTATATTATCAACCATGATGAAGGTCTGACAACAGTTGATTTCGGCAGTCATGTAAGCCTGGTTGAGAAGGAGGGTGCAGGTATGGTTAAGAGGAGGAGGTCTGGCACGGGGCATGCACAGTAGAAAGAATGGAGCATAAGCTGTCGTTGGACAGCAGAGAAGAGTGGAGAACTGATAGAGTTGGGGTGGACTGCCGAGGAAGAAAGCGTCGATGCTGCTGAGCAACGACAACGGATAGAAGGATCTCGTCGGGTGACTGAAAGTGAGGAGAGCAAGATGCTGCATTGATGTCCTTCGTCTTCTTTTCTTTCTCACTTTCGTTTCTTCTTTTTTTTTTTTTTTGACTATTGCTGTAGAAAATTGCAAGGGGTGCAGTGGCAGGGGAGGAAGAAGGGGCAGCGGTCAAGAGAATGTTGGAGCTCTTAGTATAGGAGGTTGCAACGGCGGTAGGGAGGGTGCAACAGCGGCTGAAAGATTGAAGTAGAGGAGGAAGGGGGAGATGGCAGTAGCGGCAAGGCTATGTAGAAGTCGGCGCGGCGAAGCAATGGCGACGCGTGAGCGATGGCGACGTCGGCGGGCGACGCCGACGACAGCGGAAGCAGCGGTGACACTGTCGTGTGCTAGTGAAGTGGAAGGAAGAGACACGATTGTGGGTTCGACGCTGCCGTGAAAGAGGGAAGGAGATATCTGCATAAGAAAGAGATCAACGGAGAAAAAGGGCAGCGAATCCGTCGTGGGAGAGGCCGGTGGTGCCACCGGGACAACACAGGTTGCTAGACCTATTTGAAGCAAGTATGCACCGAAAAAGAAATGCCATAAGATGAGGATCACCTAGAGTAACTACTCCAGCACAACAAATGAGGGAGATGACAAAGAGGATAGTCGCCCAGGTCGCTAGACCTCAAAAGGCTACCATTGGTAGAGGAAAAGAGCGAGTGCTATCGATAGCATCATGAGTGGCGCCTGTCTTTTGTTGGAAAGGGAGACCTACACCGATGAGGAGAGAGTTGTCATCGGAGCAAAGGATGTCCAGGAGAGTGGCAACGGATAACCCCTGGGTATCCGTAGTTTCCTAGTGGGGTTGTCGATGGACAAATAGTGATAAAAGCTGTCGTTTGACAGTGAAGAAAAATATCTCTCTTATAAAGAGAGGGGGCTCTGATACCATGTTAGAAATAATAAGAAGTAAATAAAATACCCATTGAATTCATTGATTTATCATCAATTTATACAGGTGAAGATAAGAGGATTCCCTCATCTAACCTAAGTGATTTCCTCATTCAGTTGGAGAAATTATATCTAAATCATACCTTAATCCTATCTTCTATCAAATCTCAACATAATTCAAACTCAACACCAAGATTTTTTCGTAGATAGCCAAGATACCAACATAAGAATTTAAATTCTTTAGAGCCATCGCGTAGATATACTCGTGTAAATCTTCCTCGGTTGAAAAGATTAATCCTTAAGTCAACATGATAAAAGGTTAGGTCAGTAACATTAAAAGTATTAGGGATACCACAGCTATCTGATAAATCAATTTTGTATGCATTTTAACCTATACGCTGAAGGACTTCAAAATGACCATTGACTTTGGAATTGAGCTTAACATATTTTCCTTGAGGAAGCTGCTCCTTCCGAAGATGAACCCAAACTAAGTGCTTCTTGAAATTCAACATTTTTTATGTTTGTTGGTATTATGTATATACTTCTCATTTTGCTTGTAAATATTTTCTTGAACTTGTTTATGCATCTTCTTGATGTTTTTGGCATGATTCTCTGGTATGATCCTCTGCATATCCACTAAAATAATACGTAATATAAATAGGGCTTAAATCCAAAGACCTATGGGATTTTGACCATAAACAATTTCAAATGAGCTACAACTAGTAGTTTGCACTAAATTTGAGGCAAAATAAGATCTCAATAATGAATGTTTTTGTCCATGAAGATATATAGAAGATTTCCAAAGCTTAGATTAATTAATTTTGTTTGACACTCAGTTTGGAGATGATAAAAAGAATTGGAAATGAAGTTTGTACCCAATATTTATAAAGAGTTCGCCAAAAGTGACTTAAAAAATTTGAAATCTTGGTCATAGACCATAGATTTCAGAATCCCATGTGGTTTCTCACGGAAGTATACATCTAAAATTTGAGATGCATATGATGTTTTGTTATATGGAACAAAATATGTCATCTTAAAAAATAGATCCATCACGACCATGATAACATATTTATTCCTTTGAATTATAGGTAAACTTATAACATCTCTAAGGCTAACAACCTTCCGAGGGGCATTAGGAATTAACAATGGATTATATAAGCTATTATTTTAACACTACAACAAAATATCCCTTTCCTTGTGGGTTTTATGTATTTATTACTATGGTTTTCAACCTAAGACTATGACGATAGGCAAGTACCCTATTCCTACTCTCACCCATACCCTACATGAATGATTAAAATAGGATATCACTTTTTTTGTTCTTTTGCTGCTATAAATAGGAATTCCGTGAAATAGTAGGCAGTCTTAAAAGTAAAATATACTAATTTACTACATAAAATGATAGAGTTGTCATTGTACATAGTGATTTTAACAATTATGCATAATTATAATCTCTAACGAAAAAAAATATCCATATAACATGTTCAAAATTTATACACATAAAATATTTATAGGTCATCATCCATATCTGCATTGACATAGTTTTGCATATACTCACTTCTCTACTAAATCACATGCGTGAGGTACTAGTATTTTTACTTATAAAATAAGGTCTACAATGAGTAATTACTTAATAAGTATAAGTCTTTATGACTTTATTTAGGTGAACATATATCATGTCATGTATACAAAATTTTAAGATAATTGGCGTGAGGCATTTAATAGTAAACATCTTGTCCAATGACTTCTTTAACAAGCATAATCTTACGACATAACATATGTGTAATAAAAAGGTAATTTTTTTATCAAAATAAATCAAAATGCTTATATGCATATGTAGCAAAACACAGCACATTCATAAAATTCTATACCCCATATCATAACATATATGTGCACTCTTACATTGCATGTTATTATAATATATACATATATTCTCATATCGAAAGTCATAATAAATACGTGTACTCTCACATCGTACGTCATAACATATGCATGCATGCTTAAACCGCATGTCATAATACATGCATATACTTTTATATCACACGTCATAGCATATATCTAGATCGCACATCTTAACATATTCATGCACTCCCAAATATGATATTATAAAAAATAAGTGCACTTCCACACCACACATTATCATATATGTATGCATAAAATATATTTTCATTATAATTTACATATTTTTTGCTTACGTAATATATAATTAATATTGAACTCATGCCTACATCATGATAGTCATATCATTCGAAACAAGTTTTTCAAAATATATTATGAATATGATAATTTATATGATCATTTTTCTTAATGAATTAAACTTATATTTACTTGAGTTAATACAAAACTGAAGATGCCAATAAAAGATCATGTTCCTTAATGATTGAGTGTGCTTGGGAGCAATACACCTATAGGGTTAAAAGATATCTCAACTAAGAACTATATCTCTTGAATTATTAATTTATAATAATTTATATTTTTTTGATAAAATACCTAATAAAAAAGACTATACTTAATCTAAAAACTCATCTAAATTTCACTATCAATTTTTTTAATAATTCACTCTATAATCAAATGAACTAGTTCGTATCAAACTATTCTATAATTCTATGAAGAAATTTTACTTTACTATTTTTGCTAACCAAATGATCTCGAATTATCATGAAATTTTATAAAAAAATTACAAGACATAAAAAAAAATTACACATTAAATTTTAGCATAAAATAAAATTATTTTAGATTCTCCTAATTTAGCTACCAACACTTATTCTGATTTTATAAGCATCATATCTTAGTGCACCGAATGGATATTCACATAACTCCAAATCCTACAAAACTTTAAGAAATTTTTTGAAGATATATCAAAAGAATAAATATTCCTAGGATGATCAATTTAACTTGAATAAAATCCCTTCTTGAAAAATAGAAGATTCAATGTATCTCATATTAGGACACTCATAATCCATATACCAGTCTTAGATTAAAGTCATACCAAAGGCCCTAGAACCGTAACAGATTGATACAAAATATATCAAAAAATTAAAGATTAATTCAACATTTAGATTACTCAAAAGTAATGAAAAAAATTAGTTTATAATTTGTAAATTGAAATCCTAGATATAACAAGAAAAGAATTAGATTTTTCTTATCTCAATCTTTTTTAGAGCTGGGGTTTCTTAGCATCTACGAGAAAAGCTGAGAAAATGACTAAAGAAGGATAGAAAAGGTCATGGGTTATCAAGTGGGTAAGAAAGATGGGGCCAAAATAAGATAGAAATGCCTAAGATGTTACCTTGAGGTATTTGGTTGAATCTCATTAAGTCTTACTTTATTTTATATTAATATAATTATAATGTCATAGCAATACCAATTGAGTTTATTTTGGTTTGATGAAGATAATATTTTTGATCTAGAATCATTCTACAATGTCACTTATGGATCTCAACATTTTTAGCATAACATTTCTCTTTAATTTTGATATCTATTTATCTTTTTATTACTCTATCTATGTCTAAATTGCTTATTATCTTTCACATATATGATATTTAAAACTTAAGCTTTCCTAATTTAATTATTTTTATCCATATATATATATATATATATATATATATATATGAGGATAAAAATTATTAATAAAAGTTCGCTTAGTCCCTAGTGCCTTATGAAGACTCTCCAAAATCTTGAAGTAAATTCGGAGTCTCTATATGACATAATAGACACTGGAGTTTAATTATCTCTTATATATATAATTAAGCATACTGATCCATGGAATAGCTAGCATGAATAAGTAGAAAGTGGGTTATCTTGGTCAATCTATGCATGATGACTTTTAGTCCATCATGTCTTTCGTTGGTCTTAGGCAAACCTATGACAAAATTTATATTGACCTCTTCTCCTTTCCATTCGATATTTACAATGGATTTAAGTTACCTACTAGTCTCTGATGTTCTATTTTGATTTATTGATATGTGAGACACTTTGCAATAAATTGATGACACCAATCTTCATTTATGACTACTAGTGCTCTTTCATATCCCTTTACATCTTGGTTATTTTAGGATTCCGTGATCATTAAGATGAGTGTGTATTTGTTAAAAATTCTTATTTTATATCAAGCTCCTCTAGTATACACAATTTATCCTAAAATATGATTACCCTTAATCAATGTGAAAATCCTTGCTTTTCCCTACCTTAATCTTAGACTTTAATTGGTTTAAATAGGGATCCTTAACTTGTAACTCTTAAATTTCTCTCAAAAGGGTTGTCTCTAGTGACAGCATTCTCAATCTCTGAATGAAACTTTTAAGGATCATCTCATATTTTCAAATTTTTATATTTTTAAAAGAAGAGATATTTGAATTGTTAATAAAGTATTTAAATTGGCTAACTTACTATTCAATAAATCAACAACTACATTCACTTTCCTAAGATAGTAATTGATCACATAATTATAATATATTACTAACTCCATATTTAGCTCATTTTGAGTAAATAAATATTTCAAACTCTTGTGATTAGTTTATATTACACATATATTTCCATAAAGATAATGTCACAATATTTTTAGTAAAAATACTACCAGTACCAACTTTAAATCATGGATCGAATAGTTCTTATAATATTCTAGTTATCTTGAAACATAAGATCCTAGACCATTTTTAAACACACAATGAATCCTCCTGATTAAATGGTATAGCAAGAATTAGAGCTAAAATCAATATCCTTTTCAGTTCTTGGAAACTATTTTCTTAAGCATCAATTATTGAAGTTTAATATTCTTTCTCATTAATTATGTGAGAGGTGATACCATCTTGAAGAATCCTTCTATAAAATGTTTATAATAACCAACCACCTCAATAAAACTCCTTAGTTATAATAGTCGGCGTAGGCTAGTTACTAACTACTTATACCTTTGATGGATCTAATGAGATCCAATCATTGGATATATTATGCCTAAGGAATGTTATCTTTTCAAACCAACATTTATACTTCTTAAGCCAAAAATTCTTTTAAGATACTCATGGTTATTCTTAAATATTCTACATACTCCTTAGGACGTGAGTATATCAAAATATCATTAGTAAAAAATATTATAAATATGCTTAGATACTTCTTGAATACTCTGTTCATTAAGTTCATAATATGTTCATTAAGTTCTTAAAGTCAGTTGATAAAGAATTAGGAATATCCTTCTTAATTTTCAGTTGACTCTCAAATCAATTTTGGATGCAATTGATCAAATACCAATTCTAGAGAGTGGATATTTATTCTTAATGATCAACTTGTTCAACTCTCTATAGTATATGCGTAATTGCATTGTCCCCTTTTTTTCCAGGTGCTCCCCATAGTGAGAATAAATCCTTTATCAAGGAGCTATTGTAATTGTATTCTTAACTTGTTTAGTTCTACTAGAGCCATTCTATAAGGTGCTTTAAAAATAGGTTTAGTATCCAACATTAAGTTTATGACAAATTTAATGTGGCAATCCAAGGAGATCCTTTAGAAACACCTAAAGGAAATTGTTTATGATTGACACATTCTCTAACTTGACTTTTGGTTTCACCCTAGTGTCAATCATACTTTTCAGATATCATATGCATCCACCCTCTAAGAATCTTCTTGCTTTCATTGTCGAGATAAAAAGAGATTGATATCTTTTCCTCAAAACCAACAATATAAACTCTGCTGACCCTAAAGGTTGAAATACTATTCTCTTCTTATTAAAATGAATGAAAGTAGAATATTTAGACAACCAATCCAAGCCCAATATAACATCAAAATCTTATATATTTAATATTATCAAATCTATAATGAATTCTTTGTCCATAATTTAATTTGGACAAGATCTTAATCCCTGATCTGAGTATATTACATTTTTTGATAGAATAACTATACAATATATCATGTCCAATGCTTTAGATGGTTTACTCAGTTTCTCAACAAGTTAGTGATACAAAAAAATATGGTTCCAGAATCAATTAATTAATGCAAGAAAATATTATAAATAAATATTTCATATAAGATAACTAAGCGACCACCCTTTGCTTCTATCTTTGTCATCATAAAGGCTCTATTTGATATTCTTTTCTATCCTTGCTAAATATCTTAACTTTTCACACTATAAAACATAACCTTTTTTCTTTAAAGCATTCCCCATATGGTGATTCTCACATTCAGGGTAAGTGTATCTTTATGCTTGAACTGATAGAGAAGAGTAGGATGTCTGACCTATTTCTTCTTGAGTAGGATGTTTGTGTTGCTCCTATTACTGTTCTTGACCTGGGTGTCATTTTTTTGTGCTGCTTAGAATCTATTATGGGGGCTTGTTACAAAAAAATAATACCCTTTCTTGACATATTATAATTGCGATGCATCTTTTAGGCCTTTTCTGTTTCCAAGGCCTTTTTTGCTACTAAGGAATAGGGAATATATAAGACATTTATTATCATCTTCGTATCCTGATAAACATGTGCTTTGAGTCTAACAAATTTTAATATTTTGGTGAATTGATTAGGTTGCACTATAATATTCTTGGTAAAAGATCTCATTAAATATTTTTTAGTTTATTTGTTCAGCATCTACAATCCCCCTTCTTACATCCCACCAATGATGGATATCTTTTTGCAACATATACATTGTACAAATAATTTTTTTTCATTTAGAATCTTTGCATACTCATTATTTTCTCAATATTTCTTATCCACTCCTAAGCCATTAGTGGGTCTATATTACCTTCAAAGATTGGTGGATCATTATTTTTAAACCTTTCATTTATTAATTCTAAAACATTATGTCTTCAAGCAGTTATCGACACTGCCTCCTATCCTCAGGTCAATAACTACTCTAGTTGTCTAGATTGTCTCTACACCAATTTTGTTAGCTTATTAATTATCACATTTTTTGTATCTCGTTGTATGGATGTCTCTTTACTATTGAAAGTCTCCTCTCAAACATTACAAAAAATGTTAGCCTACCCTCTAACTCTTATGATATATTTTTGATTAATTCAAAGTTGTTCATACCCTAGCTACCAAGTATAAGAGCATCATATAATAATATAGAAATTATTGTAACTCAATTAATAAAACTTATTGGATAGTTGAGTAGTACATTCCATGCTTTTGCAAACATAGATAGTCTATAAGACTCATGAATAGAATTTTAATATCATAACTTGCAACACGCTACTTACTCTTCGTTCAACCTATACCCTATATATATGACTAAAGTAGGATGTCACTTTTAGTTTTTTTTACGCCTATCAATAGGAGTGTAGCAAAAAAGTAGATAATCTTAAGAGTAAAATATGCTAATTTACTAAATGAAATGATAGGGTTTCCTCTGTATATAGTGATTCTGACACATACATAATTTAACCTCTAACAAGAAGAAAAAAACATATATACATAACATGTATGATAGTTATACATATAAAATACACGTAGGTCATTGTTCATATCTATATTAGAATGGGCTTACACATACTCACTTCCTTGCCCAATTGATTGGGTGGGTTACTAGTATTTTTACCAACAAGGACTATAATGAGTAATTACTCAATAAGTATAAGCCTTTATAATTTTATTTAAGTGAGCATATATTATGTTATGTATATAATATTTCAAAATTATTGACATAAGACATTTAATAGGAAACATCTTATCCAATAACTTTTAAACAAAATAACCCTAGAACATAACATATGCACAATAAAGAGGTAAAATTCTATGTCAAAATAATTCAAAATACTTATATGCACATGTAGGAAATATAGCAAACTCATCGACTTCTACATCCCATATTATAACATATACTTGCACTCCCACATTGCACATCATCGTAATAAATACGTGTACTCTCATACCACATATCATAATATATACGTGCACTTTTACAACATATATCATAGCATATAAATGCACTCTCATACCACATATAGTAATACATTCATTTACTCTCACACCATACATTATAGCATATATGTGCATTTCCAAATCACATATCATAATATATACCATATTCCCACACTATACGTCATAATATATATGTGCATCACACATCATTGTTGGGAAATCTTGTCAGAAGTATTATATGCGCAACTGAAAAACAAAACAAAAAAAAGTCTCCTAAGTTGGTCAAATCATCATGCGTTGATTGGTGTGCGAAAAATTACAAAACCAAAAAACTATGTAACTTACATAGGGAAATTGTATATCCATTAAAAACTAGATCCGAAAGAGAGGATGAAGGAGGTCAGATGTCCTCCTCTCTAGTAGTATCCACATGGTGGATGCGATGACGACGCTCCTCGGATCACTGCGGGATCTCCCTCTCCACGCGTAGCACCCAAGAGGTATTGACTAAGGAGGAGAGGAGGCTAAAGATAATAGAAGGGGCGACCACCTAAAGCTCTAGCTTATAAACCCTTTAGCCCCCCTTCTATTTATAGAGGCCCTTATCAATGTAACCCTAATGGATCCTGCCCTATTGGGTAAGATCTCTATCTAACTATCCAAGTCTCTTAGAATAGTAGATCTCTATCCAATAATCTCTTATTAGCTCTTGTTGGATATTATCCATAAGATTCAATAATATAGAGGCTTATTGGATATCTAATAAAATAAGGACTCTACGGATATCTCATATCCAATCCACTACTTATCGTAATATTTACCATACATGTGTGACCCTCTATGCCTAATACCGAGCTAGTCATTAGTTGCACCTATTAGAACTCCTTTTGACTCATAAATCTTTTTGACTTAGTAAACTATTATCCTATAATAATTTACTCAACTTATCGACTATGGATATATTGAGCCACTACGTCATAGTCCCCAAACGGGGGGATCTAATCTATTAGACCTATTTGTCCTTAATTACCGTATATCTATATTTTCTCATCCATCCAATATCCTAGAGACCATATATCAGGCATAGTATTGTCAGGCCTCATACGAAACCCATTTAAGTCTCGCTCTAATCAGATTCTCCCAAGAACTCCTCTCTTAATCTAAACAACCTTGACCAAGGATTTGCTTGAGCAAGAACACACGAGATATTCCTCCCGTAATATCAAGAGTGGATAATTCTCTATTGACACTCAATTATCTTCATAAAATTGACCACTAATCTTGATAACTGGTTGTACCAGATCTAAAACTTTCAGACTTATAAATCCAACATCAAAAAAAAGAGTACTCAAACAAAACATCTTTCGTGTCTTAAGTCTAAGGATCAAACACATCCAACATTCTATAAGTAGATCAAGTAGTTGACTCATTCTCCAATAAGCACTTATACTCTACCCTTAATGTCCTCACACGAGCGGCTATGAGATCAATCACATCCATCATATGGATGGATATACAATACATCAGTCTTTCTAATTATCTAGATATCCCTCTCGAGTTACCTATGATCAGGATTATGTAGGATATATATTTAAAGGTAAATTTTGGTCTCATTATCATGATCTCATCATGATCTAATTTTCATTACACAGATCAAAGGACATCATAATATTACAACATGCAACATATAGTGAGAATACGTCAGTAATAATAATTATGTAAAAAGATCGTACAATATCTCACACGTGCTATCACTCATATTATTGGCTTGTAAAGCTCCTGTAACCGACAATCATAACATATCCATACACTCCCATACTGCATGTAATAGAAAACATATGTACTCTCATATTACACATCATCATATATAGATATGCATACAATATATTTTTAGACTTGCATACTTATATTTACTTAAGTTAACACAAAAGTAAAGATGTTAATAAAATATCATATTTCTTAAAGATCAAATGCGCTAGGGAGCGGAACACTTATCAAATTAGGAGCACATGCTTATAAGATATCTTAACTAATAACCCTACTGCTGAAATTTTGATTTATTATAATTCATAACAATAATTTATAAAGATATTTTAGTAAAATCCCTTATAAAATAGATGAAAACTCATCCAAAATTTCACCAATAATTTTATAAAAATTCACTCTATAATCAAATGAACTAGTTAGTATTAATCAAGCAAACACATAATTCTGTGAAAAAAAATTTATTTCACTATTTTAGTTAACCAAAGATCTTGAATTATCATAAAATTTTATAAAAACTAAGAGACATATAAAACTAAATACATATCAAATTTTAACTTCAAATAGGATTATTTATAGGATAAACTACTCTCTTAATTCAACTACTAATGCATATTTTGTTCTGTTGAAAATGGGTTGGTACTATCTAAACTAATAAATCTTATATCTTATTGCACAGAGGTGGTATTTAATCAATTTCAATTCTGATAGAACCTTAAGAAAATCACTTAAAATATATCAAAATAATAGAGCCAAATTATATCCCTAAGAGGATTAATTCAGCTTGAATAGAACTGTCTAGAAAATAAAAGATTTTGAGTACCTTAGATTGGGACATTCATAACTCAATGCATCCATCTCATATTAAAGTTATACTAGAGGTTATAGAACTATAAAATATTTATACAAAATATATTAAAAAATTAAAGATTAATTTAAAGTCTTAGTTACTCAAAAATAGCTAAACAAGTTTAGTCTATAATTTATAAAACTAAAATTTGAAGTATAACATGGAACAATTGTGTTTTTCTTACATCAATCTGTGTTAGAGTTTAAGTTTCTTAGCCTCTATGAGAAAAGCTAAGAGAATGATGACGCTAAAATAGAGTAGAGTTGCTTAAAAGATTATCTTGAGGTGCATAGTTAAATCACATTAAGTCTTATTTCAAATTTTTTTCTCTTCTTTTATTAATATAATTATAATATGATAGCAACTTCAATCTCACTTATATATCTTAGCATTTTTAATATAACACTCATCTTTAATTTATATATTTATTTTTTTATCACATCATCCAATTTATTATCCTCCACATATATGATGTTTAAAACTTAAATTTCCTTACTTTAATTATATTCAAATTCATAGATTGTCAACTATATTTTTATCACCACTTATAGTCACTATATACATGCTTATTATTATAATAAACCTAATACTCAAATTCGCTAGCATACTTAGATTTGTTGCATCTAAGGGTTATACATTTTTATTATAAAATATACTTAAAATAAGCATTAATACTTATATATGCTCAACCAATATTTTATAAAAAACTGAGAATAATATTCTTAAAAATATATATATCTTAACTTTAAAGTTAAAAATATGATCATGTCATTTATTATATTTATGAAACATAAATATCACCAATCATATTAGCAAGTGAGGATTATGTATGAGACTAGAACACTACAGTTCACATATTATAGAAAAACCTTTCATTATGATTAGACTAACCATAGGTAAAAGTTCACATATTACTGCATTTACTAACTTCAGTAACAAATGATTTTACCCTACGGCTATAACTGTAGTGATAGACGATTAATAATTGCAGTAATAGAATGTTGTATTCTGTGGTTTTGAACCATAGCAATAGATGGCTAATAATTGTAGTAACAGATGTTTTATTTGAACAACGGTAATAGACAGCTAATAAATACAGTAACAAATGTTTTAACTTGTAGTTAAAATCACAACAATAGGTTTTTCTCTTACGGTTAAGAAACACAATAACAAATATTTGACACTGCAGTTAAAACCACAATAATAGGTATTTTTACCTTGTGATATATAAATATAGTAATAGATTGTTTTAATCTGTAAACAATAACTTATAATCAGTTTCATTTTACAATCAACAAATGCACTATTAGCCTTTTAGCCTACTTTCAACACATCGACCAACATGCAATAATAATATTTTTTAGCTTACAATCAATACAAGTATTTTTAGCTTAAAATCAACACAAGTAGATAAACCCAAGTATAGTTGCAGTCAATAATAGATATTAACAATGATCGTTCGTTAAATATATTAAGTACGCCAAAAAGATAATCTCATATACACATTCCAAAAAGAAATATCAAGTTCATATTAGCTTGTGGTAGCAAAAAAAATATCATCATGACCATCCAAAATAGCTCTCTAGCTACTTCTCTCAATGTGTAGCACCTGAATAGAATACATATTCAAAATTAGATAACTTAAACTCATAATTTCTATATGACGATACAAATGTTAATAAGTAAATGAAAAATGACACAAAACTTATTTTTTAAGGATAACAAGATATATCTTTACAAAAAATTATCTAAAATACTAAGAAAAAAGTAGAGGTGGCTGACCATAAATTCCTCTCAATCCCAAAGAAAAAAAATTGTAAGCTTATTTATTAGAATAGTTTATTGTGCTTTTAGAAATAGTTTTTTTTATAATGAAATTCTTCCCTTCAAGTTGGCTTAAAATCATAATCCAGATAATTGAATAAGAGCTTATCTTAAATTGTTTTTGCCATCAAAATAGCGTCTATTATGTCAGAGTATGATTTTGCTCCAAAAATTTATGTGCCCCATGTAACAATATTTTCCCCCCATGTTTTAACTATTTTTAACGAGTTTCAAAGTTGGCAAGAAGGACATGCTAGTTGACCTTTGGTATTCCATCCAGACAAATTACCATATGCAGGAAAGTCATTTATGGTCCACAATAATGCTGCATACATGTTAAAAGTTTTTTTTGGAGACATCGTATGCATCAACAACCATTCTCCCACAACTCTTATAGCTCATCAATTAAAGGCATTAAACATACATCAATATGTCTACTGATAAGCATTGATAAAATTACGGAATTCTGTTTCATACACATCTAAGGAAGGAGATTATATGGAACCAAAACAATTGGCCAAGTACTACTATATGTAGTACTCATTGTTCAAACCATCTGCAGCTAGTTGAAGCCAAACATTGCGTGAGTCTGAGACAAATTGTGGCTGTGGGGATTAAAAATATTTCCAAGTTATAGTCTGCAGGTGTCTTAAAAGACAATCTTTCTTACGACCTCTTCATGTCATTTCATATAGAAGGTATTTTTGAGGATATGAATAATATTTGAAGCCTAGGAATTAACATAGAATAATGCAAAAACTTAGCTGGTTGCTTCTTCTGTTTGTTTTTTACATTATTATCAATGTAGCTTTGATTTACTTTTCATAGAGATGCACCACATTTAGAGCATAATTCATCATTTTTTTTTCTTTCTAGTACAATATAAAATCATTAGGATAAGAATGAAGTTCTTTATACCCTAGGCCTAAGCCTCCAAGAAAATTAGTAGTTTCATAAGTTGACTTTCGTAATCGAACTCCTGATGATAATGTAAGATTTAGCAATTCAAGTATGGTATTAAATGACTTGTTACTAAACCCGTGAAAACACTTTAAATGAAAAAATTGTACAATAAAAGAAAGCTTGCTAAATGATGAGCATCCCAGATATAATTCTTTGCTAGCATCTCTAATAAGATCTTCTATATTTGGTGAACATGTTTTATGTTGTTCTTGTGCTTCCACTCTATAGAAAATTGTTCATGCTGAACATCATACAATAATTCATCTATGTGATGCACAGGCAAATTATCATCTACATGTGTGGTGTTGGAAGATGAAAATATGAATTTAGGATTCCTTCCGGATTCTACATGACAAACCCAAGTAGGGTACCCTCTTAAAAATCCATGACATATCAGGTGTTGTTGAACAGTTTCTCGATTCAAATAACAGGAATTACAATATAATTTGCATGGACATAAAATTTTTCCATGAACCGCTCACTCAAATGCAAAATTCATAAAATTTGCAATCCCTTGTAGATATTTTCATTCTGTATCCAATTTTTATCAATGCTTCTCATCAATTGAAAAAGTGATAAAAATAACAGTTCATCCAGATTCAATTAAAATCTAATACATACGAACCCATGCAAGTTAGAGACAATATGAATATGAACATATATTAAAAAATAACTCTAAAAGGATATCTAATAATATTTTTCTTACAAAAAAATTAAAAAGGCATATATATATATATATATATATATATATATATATATATATATATATATATATATATATCATTGATGTAGAGATCACTCTATGGAAACCATCCAATCAATAAATTACATGTTGTATATAATCTACATATCAATAATAGAACTGAGTAAATACTAAGTAAATAAGTTAACAGAGTTGGAGATGGAGTAAAATTTGGTTTTTCTTCCTCAGTAATTTTTATATATGTCATTATGGTCATAAAGTGTCATAAAATGTTCGAATAAGGAATACTTAATACTAGGAATATTCATGCTATTAGGCTTGGACATAACTAAGTTTAAAATGCTTAGATATTGTATCATGTGAAAGCAGCGCTAGAAGACCAATAATAGTTGTAAACAAGTGCGATTGACACTAAAGTGGATATTTTGGGATGTCTTTCATCAGCTAGCACCTTCAACAACTAGTGGGACAAATGCCGACACAAGTATGATTCCATATTCAAGGCAAGTTGGGCGAGATGATGCAAGCAGCTAGGAATTGGATAAATAGAACAAATGCCATCGGGATATGGAACTATAATGTTCTTACCATTGTGTATGTTTTGCCAACTATTGCACCACAGCAGAATACTAAGTCATTCATTCGTCCCTTGTAGATCACCTTCCACAAGCTCTGTTGTAATGCATAAACTTACACAAGCATTACAAAAAGCTTTTCTCATGATGCATACTTAGGAATAGAAATCAACTTTGTTACACCTAGAATTGGCATTTGCAGCGTTGAAGATTATTATAAGAATATACTGACAAGAATAATTGATATAGAGTGATCTAAATATCAATAAAATCGAATAAATAATTTATAAAATAAATCTAAAAATTTAGTACAATGGGTTACCTAGTTAGTGAAGTCTCATGATTGATCTACCTCCTCACAACTTCATTCATATATGTCAAAATTTGATTTGTCTCCTCAAATTTGTCAAGACTATGACAAAGGATGTGGAAGAGGAAAAACTACTTAATATCGAATCTTGATGATAAAATTAATTAATGGGTTATTAATCTAATAAGGTTGGTAGAGTTGATTGATGTAGGATTAATTATGACAAAAAGAATAGTACAATCAGAAGTTTGGCCAAAATCAAGTTCAAGCATCAGGTCAGAGTAAGGACAATATGGTTGGGAAGTCGTCTGGAGTGCGTTGAGAGCTTGCTGAGGGTATCAGGAGTTTGTCAGGATAACGCAAGGGAGTTCGTCGGAAGAAGACTGAGACTCATCGAAAGATTATCGGAGTTAGCCGAAAAGCTTGTCGGGAGTTGAGAAGGTTTTCAATTGGATTTTATGGTCATTATTGTAATTAATTAAGTCATAGTTAGCATCGTGCATGTTTAACCACGATAGTAAAAAGGAGTTGCAGACCAAACATGGACCCAGGATCAAGCTTAGGCATCGGGCCAAGGTTTGGATGATGCGGTGGGAGCTCGCTGGGAGTTCGCTAGGACTTCGTCGAAGGTATCAGGAAGATCGCTAGGAATACGCCGGGAGATTGCTAGAGGATGATCATGAGACTCATTACAGAGAATGAGGGGGGTTACTAGATTGTAGGAGTGAGGTCATCAATTAAGCTTAGTGGTCATGTATGGTTGTAATCCTTAAGTCATAGATTAAGTTTGAGTCTTATTTTAGTGCGATTTGGAAGGAATCCAAATCAACCCAAAAAGACAACTGGGTATACGGGGTTGGATTGAGCTCAGGTTAAGCTCAATTGGTTGACCAAAGGATTGGCCAATATAAGGTTCAAGTCGAAATTCGTAAAGTGGAGGGAACCACTTTTCGAAAATTTCGATGGCTGAACCGCTAGTGAGTGGTAGTTGTACTGTCGCCGCCTAGGTTTTTGTGTGGCTGACAGCGGTTGAACCGCCCAGGCCGGTGGCTAAACCACTCGTACCTTGTTTTTAGGATGCTTTTGGCGGCTGCACCATTGGTGCTTGCAGGTGAACCGCTCATACCCAGATTTTTCAGATATCTTTGAATTTTGGCTCCAAATTCTAAAGTCATTTGGGGCCTATAAATACCCTAAGTTTTCTTACATTTTATACAATAATTTTTAGGATCAAATCTCTATAAAAAACTTATGTGAATTGTAAGAAAAAGATAGGGGAAGGGAGTGAGCTAAGAGTTGTAAAGTTCTTGTCTCCCTTGTAAGCTCAAATTATAAGGGTTTGATCTTCACCCTAAGGAGATCGTTAGTGAATGCTAGTCTGCCTCAAGGAGGAGAACTTGGGGGGTGGACGTAGGTCGGTTGAGGCCAAACTACTATAAATGTAAGTATACTTTAATTACTTTACTTATTACATTTGATTGCCTCAATCTCTCTACTTCTTTCAAATCGGCTTTAAATCAGTTTTGTCGAAATATAAAGAAAATCTTTCTATGTTCGCTCTCTACTTTACGAAAGAAGGTATTTAAATGAGTACTATGTCTCTTGCACTAATTCACTCCCCCTCTTAGTGCCAATTGATCTTAACAATTGGTATCAGAGCCACGTTTTTCTCATTTGGTTTAACACATAAGAGAAATAGCTCTTTTTGGCTTTTAAGAGGGATTTTCTATCATTCGTCCTCTCATATTCAATGGGACGAACTACACTTATTGGAAAACTCGGATGAGAGTTTTCTTGCTTTCTTTGAACCTTGATTTATGAAACATTATAGAGAATGAATTTGAAATATCTTCCAAACCAATGAATAATTGGAATGATTTGGAAATGATTTTTCTTTAAATGCAAAGGCTCTAAATACCTTGTTTTATGCTCTTGAAAGAAATGAGTTTAATTGTGTTTCCATTTGTGAATCGGCTTTTGATATTTGACATACATTGAAAATCACATATGAAAGCACAATTAATATAAATGAATCAATGAATGAAATATGGTACAAAAATAAACTTGAAGAACACCTTCGAAAGAACTTGAAGAAATTTGAACTAAAGAGTTCATATGACTCATCGAGTGAAATATCGAGTGATGAGGACTTTGAACTTTTGACAAATGAACTGGATAAATTAATGAACATAAACTATAAAAATGATCTAAAGATGGATAAAACCTCTTGCTATGAACATAAGAAGCCGATGAGCTCCAAAGATGAAGTGCACAACTAAAAAATAAAGAATCTCGCACTTGTGGTGATCTAAGACGAGGTTAGTAATTCATTAAGCATTTCCTTCATCGAGTTTTTAAATGTGTTTTATGATTTGTTTGATGAATTTAGAAAATAAGTAATTCTTATAAGTCACTTAAAAATGAACATGATTTGTTAGTTGGTAGATTTGATAAATTGCATGATTTATTAGCATCACATAACCCTTGTTCTAAATGTGAGATGCTAGATAATGTTAAATAAGAAAATATTATGCTTAAGACAATATTAGAAAAAAATGAAATTGGAAAATATGATCCTTGCCAATAAGGGTTATATTAATAGAAGAAATAGTATAGGCTTTATTGATAACATTCAACAAAAGCCAACCATATTTGTTAAAGGACCTACCTTAAATGTGCCACCAAAAATCAAATATAATTTTTGTAAAAAATTAGGACACAAGGTAAATAAATGTCTATTTAGAAAATATAGTCTACACTAATTAGTTTGGGTTCTCAAGGGAACTTTATACAACAAAAGATGGTTAGAAAAGAAAGATAAAGTTCTTTATGAAGGACCTAATGTAAAATGGGTACCTAAATCAAAAATATCTTTCTTATAGGTTTGTCTCTAAACTAAGGCTAGGAGCACTAAATAATGTTTGAGATGCTCAAGACATATTACTTGATATCGAACACTCTTTTAAGCTTACTAGCCTAAGTAGTAATAAGAAAATTATTGAAATTAAAATTATTAATAATGAATATTTTGATGGTTCATCATTATACAATTAATATTGATATTGCATAGCTAGGGCATACAAGTATGAAAATGAACTAGAACCAAACAACCTAAGTTATTAGAAAATATATTTATATTGAAATATACAAAAATGAGACTTTTGATTAAATGCTAAGATCAAAATTATCGGCTTGAATATTTGGAAAGGCTATTGTTGAATGACTTAAATGTTGTGGTTATTGAATGATTGATTTAAATGGTTGAATAGTTGTATGTTAAGATTGAATGTGTATTGTTAAAAAAAAAGCTGATTACTTTTGAATTTGAACTTGAAATATACATGACAAGTGCATAACAACTCTTTTCACTAAAGTCTAAAAGAGTTAGACACTATTAACAAAGAAACATCATTGGATTAAAGATAATCTAAAGATCATGTTCAAAAATATCTTATTGTAATATTTTGTGATGATTTCTTTTGAAAGTTTCTCAGTCTCTATCTTATTAATATTTCAATAAGAGATTGATGAATCTATTTATTTTTTCTAATATCGATTTTGATGATTTGAACTTGAATAAGTTATTATGATGATTTTGGCAGGTTTAGAAAATGAAACTTGAAATCCTTACATAAATCAAATTAGTTTAAAGAAGTTTATTATTGAATCCTAAGTTTATCTATTTGGAACTATAACATGAATCTAAACTATAATATATATCTTGACGATTTTCATATTGCTTTTTGATTGAAGATACTTTATGTTTAATTAAACCATGTTTGATGATTTAATGATGAATAGTGATCATACTTAATGAGTTTATATTTCAAAATTATGCATGATGATCTTTGTGATTTATGGCTTATTGATCTTTGTCATAATGAAAGTTCATTTTTGGTTTTAAATGATGCATGTTTTTGTTTGGCTTGAAAGATAAAAACATGCTTATATGAAATAAAAATGAAACATATTTTTCTTGCAAATTTCTCTATCTTATAAATTTTTTAAAAAGAGATTATTGAATCAATTATATATTTTTTTTCTCTTGAACCTTAAAAGTGATTTTGATGATTTTGATTATCTGAAATTGAATGAGTTTTTACCTATATCGTGATTTTGATTCTTCGAAATTATAATTTAAATTTTTTATGAATAAAAAATCTCTTATTATGTATTGTCGTATTATTTAAATAGAGATTTTTATATAAATTATGATCTTGACAACTTGAGATTTCTTATGCATGAACCAAGATATTTTATTTGTTTCTCCTATGATTTGTCTCTTGATATTCATAATTTATCTTCATGAATTATATATCTCATCACCATATTAATTTTTCTTGATATATTCATGTGATGATTTGAAAAATGATGTAATGGGAAAAGTTTTACACTATTGTAACCATCCATTCTTTTTGACAATGACAAATGGGGAGCAAAACTTGCTAGCTTGCTCATCTCAAAAGAGAAGTAAGAAGTGCTATCTTGCAAATCTCAAGATAAGCAAAAAGTTTGCTTAACCTTACATTCTCAAAAATATGCTAGCCTTCATACTTCAAAGAGAAGTAACACTTGTGAACTTGTTAGCTTGTATGATGTAAAATTGCTAGCTTAAATATTGCACATAAAGCAAAAAATTTACTAGTTTGCGCTTCTCAAAAGAGAAGAAAGAACTCACTGGCTTGTGTGTTCTAAAGTGATGAAAAATTTGCTAAACTACTAAGCTTTCATATCTCAAAAACTTACTAATTGTACTTCTCCTTCTTGTTGATGACAAAAGGGGAGAAGGTATGATGATGTGAAATCATATATGATGTTAATACATATAATGATGATTTTAAAAATATACATGATTATTTAGAATAATACTCATAATTGTATTATAATGATATGATGTATTTATTGCATATAATGCTTCTAAAAACCCCCTCCTTGATTCTATCTTCTTGTTTAAAAAAGGGGAGAAAATCTACATGAAGATGATGATTTACTATTTTTTGAATTTACTTGCTATGAGAAGAATTTTTAAGCTCATATTCGAAATATTCTTTTCAAAATTTATATCTATAAGATTGAGGTTGAGAGCCAGGAATGCTAAACCATGAGAATGTATGAATTACTTGATTTACAAAATTTGAAATTACATGGATAGTTCCTAACTATCTTAAGATCTAAAATTTACTATATTAAGATTTATTTTATGATAATGTTTTTCAAATCCCCATCTTATTTCTACTCTGTTATTTAAAAAAAGGGGAAGAAATTTTTCATGGAAAAAATAGGTTTTTATCCTATTAATGGGGAATAATGTGAAATTTATTTTGTAAAGATATGGAAATCTTGACATATTATGACCTTATGTATCATAAAGTTACTTGCTAGTTATTTCAATCCATTTTGTTGATGACAAAGGGAGAGAATTAGTGAATTGATGACATAAAAATGATACATATATGTCAAAAGAAAAATGATACATGCATGTCAAAATAAATTTTTTATGAGAAAATTATTGACATATGTGCCTTGAAATCATTTACTCAAACATTTCACCTTTTTGTTGATGACAAAGGAGAGGAAATAGACATTGATGACACATGGATATTGATGTACATACTTGGATATTGATGCATAATTTTTTGAAATTCAAATGACTTGATGCAACTTTTTATTGAAATTTGCTTGGAATATTGATTACCTCAAGATACTTAAATTCAAGAGTGTATGATTCTCCTAAATTTAAGTTTTCTTTATTATGACATGGATTTAGGAGGAGTTATGATTAACTCTTGTCATAAATTAATTATCATCATAAAAAGGGGGAGATTATTGAATCTTAGATTTTGATGATGAAATCAATTGATGAGTTATTAATCTAACAAGGTTGTTAGAGTTGATTGATGCATGATTAACTATGACAGAGAGAATAGTACAATAAGAGGTTTGGCTAAAGTCAAAGTCCAGGCATCAGGCCGGAGTGAAGACGATGCGATCGGAAACTCGACTGGAGCTTACCGAGGGTATCGGGAGCTTGCTAGGATGGCACAAAGGAGTTCACTGAAAGAAGGTTGAGACTCGTCAAAAGATTGTCGGGGGTAGCCGAAAAGCTTATCGGGAGTTGGAAAAGTTTTTAAGTGGATTTATTTATCATGATTGTAATTAATTAAGTCATAGTTAGCATCATGTAGGTTTAACCACGACAGTAAAAAGGAGTTGTAAACTAGACATGGACCCAGGATCAAGCTTAGGCATCAGACCAAGATTTGGACAATGCGGTGGGAGTTCGCTAAGAGTTCGCTAGGACTTCGTCGAAGGTATCGGGAAGATCGCTGGGAACATGCCGGGAGATCACCAGAGGATGACCATGAGACTCGCCATAGGGAATGCTAGAGGTTGTCGGATTGCGGGAGTAAGGTCGTCAATTAAGCTTGGTGGTCATGTATATTTGTAATTCTTAAATCGTAAGTTAAGTTTGAGTTCTATTTGAGTGTACTTTGGAAGGAATCTAAATCAACTCAAAGAGTCAACTAGGTCCACTATAGGGTTGGATTTAGCTCAGGTTGGGCTCAATTGGTTGACTAGATGATTAGTCAACATAACGTTCAAGTCAAAATTTGAAAAGTGGAGGGAACCACTTTTCTAGAAATTCCAACGGCTAAATCGTCACCCAGGTTTTTTGGCGGTTGGCACTGCCTGTACCTTATTTTTATAGTGCTTTCGGCTGCTGCACCATCAGCGCTGACAGGTGAACCGCTTGTACCACTATTGCTACTTATGGAAAGAGCTAGAGAGGTAGAAGATGCAAGTAGGAAGTCCCGGTAGAACTGACACAGGAAGTGCGCGTAGAGGGTGACATTGCAAAAGGCGGAAAGTGAGTTGTTAGATTGAACTAAGAGGGAAGTAGGCATTGCAGGTCTCCAACAAAACAACAGAGAGAGGGAGGGGGATCAACTACTGAAGGAAGAACTAGAGGTGGTCAAGGTGGCTCAGGACGAGAGGGGGCATGGCAGGAGGAGCCGCGGGAGGAGATGAAGTTATGGGAGGAGGACTGAACGATGCCAGGGAGATGACATCGATATGATGTTGGTTCTTGTCTAACACAGCGGCAGTAGGTTTTGGCGAGTAAGAGGAGCCCTAGGCAGAGGTCACCTGTAGTAGAGTGGATGGGCGCTGATTAGATCGGCTCTGCCTACATGTCGACCCTAGTGACCACGTCGAGGAAGCAAGAGGTTGGTGGAACTCCAACGTACTAGTGAGAAGCTATCGTTGGACAGTGAGGTGGAGAACTAATAGGGGAGCGACGAGGTTATACGTGGCAGAGGGCAACACTGACGGTAAGAAAAGAGCAGAGGAGGTATGGTGGCTATAGTAAAAGAAGCATAGGTTGCTCTGTTTCTGTTGCACTATGGAAAAAGATGCTGGTGACGTCGGAGGGTCATAAGCGGTTAAGGGCAGCGAATGCCATGGTAGTGGCAATAGCGGCAATGCCAGGGGCAATGATCAATAGGAAGTAGATAGATCGGCTCCGTTGCCAAAGAGGAATGTCGAGATTCGCAAGAATTTATTGTCATTAGACAACAAAGAAAGTAGAGATAATCTCTCTTAAAGAGAAAGGAGCTCTGATATTATGTTAAAATAGGAAGTAATAATGAAAAGCCCAATTAAGTTCTTTTATTCATCATCTATTTATACAAGTGAAGAGGAGGATTTTTCTAAACTAAATCTATAAGATTTTTTCGTTCAGTTAGGGAAGTCATATTTAAATCATATCTACTATCATATGGCACACTTAGGGTTTTTATTTCCAACATAGTCTATCCTTGTGATTTTAGAAAATCATAGCCTTAGATTAATTCATTATCATAGTTTTGAAAAACTATAATAATATACATAACCTAATAAAGCGTTCATTAAACCATGGTATTGATAGAAACTAAGGAAAAAAGGTATTGAAACAAAGAAATGAAGTGCATCATCTATTTATCACTTATACCTATTTATACAAGAGAAGAGAATATTAAAAGGATTAGACTATTGAGGATTCCCCGCAATAGTCTAGCTAATCTGCTAATATTGTTACAACAGCTTCATCTCTTAACATGCCCCCGCAAGATTGTGTTCTTGTCAAGGACGCCGATCTTGGACCTATAAAGTAAAAATAACTTGCGAGTAAGTGACTTCATGAGGGAGTCCGTCAGTTGATCTGCCGTGTGAATATGAGAAACACGTAGTTGATAGTTTATCACTTAATCTCATACAAAATGAAAATCAATTGCTATATATTTCATATAAGAGTGAAATAATGGGTTTTCACATATGTAGTTAGCTCCAATATTATCACAATATATGGTATGAGTAACAGAAGAGTGGATGTTAAATTCTTTGAGCAGATTCATCACCCAATTAAGTTCTGCAACTACAGTTGCAATAGAGCAATACTCAGCTTCGGTGGTTGACTAAGCAACTATCTTTTGTTTCATGAAACTTTAGCTGATTGGATTGGCTCCTAGGAAAATAATATACCCAGATGTCGATGTTCTATCATCAAAGTTTTCAGCCCAATCAGTATCAACATAAGCATGAAGTTGGAGTGAAGAGTTTTTATAGAGAAATATGTCATAGTCAAGAGTACTATTAAGATATCATAATACTCGTTTAACTGCTGACTAATGTGTGAAAGATGGTCTATGTATGAATTGGGATAACTTGTTAATTGCAAATAAGATATCTAGGTGGGTGATAACCAAATATTGTAAAGAGCTAATTACTTGTCGATATTGTGTAGGATCTATAGCAGGCTTCCCTCATTTAATCGAAGCGATTCATTGGTGGAGAGGGGAGTGGAAACAGTATTTGCATCCTTCATATTTGTCTTGACTAATAAGTCTTGAGTATACTTCCATTGAGAGAGGAAGAATCCGGAAGATGTAGACATTACTTTGTATCTTCTCATATTATTAACTATGTCCATTACTATTGAAATGTAAAATTATATTATTTGACTTTTAATTACAAATAAAATTTTGAAATTTATTCAAAGAATTTAGAGTTTAATAATTAGTAAATGAGAAATACTCTTTTTCTAAGATATGTTAAAAAAGAGGGATAAGGGATAAAGATATGCTAGAAAAGAGTTTAATATTATTACCCTAGGGTTCTATCATAGAAAAAAGGGAGAAGGGATAAAGATCTTTTTGAGAGGATCAGTCTCATTAATCACTTTGAGGGGATTAGCCTCCTTGGGTTTACCAAAGATTGAAATGTATTTTTCTGATTGATGTAAAAGAAGTAATTACACATATATTTATAGAGTTCTACCCAAGAGTCCCTTAAGACTTGGACTCCTAATTAAATAATAAATTTTAAATAAACTTCTAAATGACTCCTATTGGACTAATAAATTTATAGAAAAATAACTAAACAACATGACTCAAAAGTTCAAAAATTTACGGGTTCCTAATAACTCATCCCTTCTTCAAATCAGCCTTATCCTCAAGATTGAGCAATATCAAATTCTAATATCTTCCCTTTCAACACTTCAGTCATAGTATAACTATAGTTCATCATACCCCATTGATCTAATAAGTAGAGTCTTCATTTCGTGGTAGTACAAGCAATGGGCCGACCTTCTAGTGTAGTAGTTATTGTGATCTTCTGAAAAACTTTCTCTATCTAATGGCTAGTGGTAGTTGTGACCTTACTTTCATATCTTCCCTTAAGAATCACCTGCTTTTCATTAATAAAAAACTTTATAATTTATTTAGAAAAATTTAAGGAGACATCACCTAGGGTGGATAGTCATTTAATTCCAAACACCACTTTTAAATCTTCCATAGGTATCAAAAGAAAATTCATCAGCAATTATTGGCCCTATATAATTAGTCTGATCTTCGAACACTTACTATCACATGCTAGAATTTATCCATCAATGACCTTTACTTTGAATTTATCATAGCCTTCAATGTGGTATGCCAATCGGTCGGCAACCTCACTGTCTATAAAATTATTAGTGCTACCAATATCAATCAAAGCAGTAATAGGCTGATGTTTCAAGATTCCTCCCATTTTCATAGTTTGCGAGTAGCCAATTAATATATGCACTGTAATGTGTAATAGTTCTAACATCTTCATCAAAATCCATGCCTTCATAATCGGAGTCCACATTGTTAGCTTTTGGTTCCTCCTAAATTGGTTCAATTATCATAGGTTATCCTTGTTTGCATCAATGCTCCTTACTCCACTTTTCATTATAATGCTAGCACAAACCCTTTGTCAATATTTCCTTGATTTCTTCTCGGGTTAGTCTTCGGGTATCAAGGTTTCAGTTGGGAATATATGAGGTGGGCGGCTTACTAATCATTTGTTTGTTATCATTTCTGTTTTGGCGATAGTTCTTACTGAATTTTTCCTCATGCATACGTAAATGAGATCGCAACTATCATAGTTCAAGGTTGGCAAGCCTTAATTTCATATCAAATACCTGGGTTAAGTCCTTCAATAAATATACCCAACAATTACCATTGGGACCAAACTCTGGTTTGATTTGGTTCAAATTTGCTTTGTTATTTTTTCACCATAGAAGTATGACAGATTCTGATGAGCTATATATCAACATTCTTGTACTCAGATAGTCCAAAGCGAATAAGAAGTCCTCTCTTGAATTACACTTACATAAGGACCCTGTGATAGGTTTTGTACCAATCATACTATTGGAACATATTTTTATCAAGTTGAATTAAAGACATTTCCACCTTAGATTATTTTGGAGTTCTATGGAAGCAAAAGAAATTTTCAACCCTAGATATCCAACTAGTCGGATCTCCATCTTTCCACCTTGAAAATTCTACCTTCATGCATGGGTAACTTGTGTCATGTTCCTGGTGCTTTATTCCTTTATATCCAGATCGGTTCAATGTAAGATTTAAGCTTTCATCTTGTTGTTGCTTGCTAAAATTTTTTGATAGGCTCCTTTTGAACTCACTAAGGATTTCTTGTAATCAGTTCTCAATTCTGGTTTCCAAGGCTTCTAATTGGGGTTTCATTGAATTGTTAGTGGCCATTGCATAGGATTGCAGGTCTGTAATATCTAATTCATGTTTTTGGTGTTGAGTCAAGGGCATCAGTACTATCCTACTCCGTGTGACTGTTGTGTCATCGGTTGGTGGCAGCTCTATGGGCGAGAAGAGTCACTATGTGGATGTTGTGCAATTGGAAGGCAATGGCAAAGGCGTTCTTAGGAGGTGGCGATAGAGGCTGTTGATGTCGAGGGACACTAAAAGGGCACCTCTATGTCTCGTGCTTAGTGGTTGGTGGCCTAAGGGAGCAACATCGGCTACTGTCACTGCATGGGGGAAAGATGTTGGTTGATCCGCTGGCTAGCGAAAGCAGAGCACCAAAAGGGCACCTCTCTGTCTCACATTTAGTGGTTGGCAGTGGAGGAGAGCGACATTGGTTGATGTCATTGCATGGGTTACTGCAAGGCCACGAGGAGGTCCATGTGTGGGAGATGGAATGTGGGTGGCTGCAAGGTGAGGAGGGCATGGCTGCAGGCGATAGATGAGGGAGATGACAAAGGGTGGTGGCGGCAGTAGAGGAGGGAGATAGTGATGTTGGGTAGGGGAAGAAGGGACGATGCTGGGAGCGATGATGATTGCACAGGAGATTGCTATGGAGGCGGGGCACTAGTAGCATCATTACTCACTACAATCACTGAGTGGTCATCGTACGACTACAATCATGACATTCACTGTGAGGAGGGCGTGGGCTACAGGCGACATATGAGGGAGATGGCAAAGGGCAACGGTGATGGTAGAGGAGGGAGATGGCGGTGTTAGGTAGGGGAAGAAGCGATGGTGCTGGTGCAGTGACAACAAAGGAGGGAGATGGCAGTGCGATTGAGGGCTACGATTGTAGTGGTGGGTTTGTGCAATGTGGCTGCAAGATCTAGAGGAGCTGTTGTAGAGATTAGTAGTGGAATCACCAACACTGAGGATTACTACTTTGATACCAGATGATAATAACCTAGGATTCTATCGTCGAAAAGAGGGAGAAGGGATAAAGATCACTTCAAGGGGATCAACTTCTTTAATCACTTCGAGGGGATCAGCTTCTTAGGGTTTGTCAAAGGCTTAAATGTATTTTTTTGATTGATGAAAATAAGCAGTTATATCCATATTTATAGAGTTTCATCTAAGGGTCCCTCAAGACTTGTTCTTTCACCCTAAAGTCCCTTAGGACTTGGACTTATAATTAAATAATAAATTTTAAATAAACTCATAACTGGTTCTATTGGACTAATAAACTCACATAAATATAACTAAAAAATATAAATCAAAAGTTTAAAAATTTACAAATTCCTAAAAATCTATTAGGCCTCCTTAGAATTTGTTATAGTTAAAATTTAAGAAAATATTATTTTTTCAATCATTTATTGAAAAAATAAAGGATATATCCATATTTTCTTGAGATTTTAGTTATATTATACTTTCCTTCAAGAATCTCTCATAATTTTTTATAACTAAACCAAGTTTTTATTTTTCATACTGCATGTCAAATAATTGTCTCCTCTACGAAAGGAGAAGGTTAATAACAAAGATCCTACCTATAATACTACTACTTGTCATCATAAATAAAAATATTATTACTTTGATACAACTTCGTTGAAAACAAAAATATAAAAAAAGAAGAGATAGACAATCAATAAAATAACTCAAATAGCTCGAAAAATAAAAGACTTAATTAAGAAAATAAATCGGACTCTTAACTCGTCTGCTACTACTACTCAGCTGCTCCTATCGTAATTTAACTTTATGCTCTCATAAGACTGCATTCTTATTTATGACTTATCATAATCTATCTAGTCTAAATAGCCTAGATTAATTGAACTATTCTCATAATAGTTCCAGAATAATTTAACTATTAGCATTATTATAACAAGATCAACTGGAAGCTTCGCATCAGAAACTATCATGCTTCCGATCATCTGGAACCGATCAATGATTACTCACCTGCAACGACTCACCACCAAGAAAGAACACATCGATCTGGTAATGCCTTTGAACTTACCCATTATGAAATCCTAGTCATTTCCAATGGACTTGATCCATGTGGCTCACTATAGTGGACTATAGCTGCCCATCCCTGGTTCATGCACGCCATTCCACCTCTCAAAAAGATAGGAGATGGGTTTAGAAGGACACATCCAAAGGGGGTGATCACTTGTCATAATCCCCACTGCATGGGTCGGATGTTCCCCACCACGCTCGACTCGTTTACCAGAGGGACCATGCCGAGTTTTCCTCTTCCACAAACCAACCTTTCATTCTCCAGTGCCAGGCCCCCCTCCCCCTTATTGTGCAATGCATTTGGCTACCACCGAGGCCTCACCATCCCTCGTCTGCTGAAAGGAACACATTCACTAACCTAAATTTCTTGTCAATGATAGCTCACCATCTGAATTATTTTTCATCCGATCCGTGCCTGTCCAATGTTTGGCGTCAGCCAAATTCATGGAGGTCGTTCTCGCAGCCCTCGGTCGTCCTGCTGGATCATGCAAAGACTGTAGCTGAAAACATGATGGTTTTGGACTTTTTCTGGTGAAGAGAAGCTCAATTAGATTTAGTGATAGATCTGAAGAAAGCAGATGAATGAATCAAATTTTCTTTGTTGTAATCTGATTCGCAGTTTTCGACTTAGATCTTTCTGATAAATAAACACCAGCCACAGCTCAGTTTGGATATGCTTCCATCCGACCTGTCGTATTTAATGCTTGGAGTCATAATTCGCAATTGTTGTACTCTTAGCTGCCCGCCAAACTACGAGTTGGGATCATGATGGTTGCGCGCATTTGTTTGCTTGATGAAACCTAACTTGATTTATTATACATAAGGGACAAAAATGTTTCTTCTTCCATGGTTCACACATTCTCATCTCCTAATAGATTTCTCATACTTGTATTAAAGACAAAATTAGTTTGAAGCACTGGCTATGGCTTATCCAACATGAATGGGCAACTGCTCCATCCATGTGCAATGCCCACCGATGGATGACACCTGGATTTACGATGCAGAGTTTCCCAAGCTGCCTCAAAATTTCCAACTATGGCTTCCGTATAGGATGAAACAAGAACTGCTGATTCTCTTGTAGATTATTTAACTAGGACACTCTACTGCTTTCTTTGACACTGTTGATTCACGAGTTGACTTTCTTTGCACCCGAACCGAAACTACTTTGAGCATAAGCGGGACTATTAGGCTTTTCTGCACTAGCGAGCTCACCCTTTTGAATTGAACTACTTCCCCTTCCCTGACAACATGCTAGGATTTAATTGCCTTCGCGCAATTTATGTCTCTTGTCATTTAGATGACGACCATGCAGACCTAGCATTCCTGTTACGTGTTTAAGTTGCCATTTGTGGCCCTTATTTTCTGATGTAAAGGATTTCATGGCTTGCACAATTTAGTAACGGTGGATCGCCCAATTGTCGTCATCGCCAGCCATCAAACTCTCTTTTTAACATCTCAGCCGTTCATTGATCAGCAGTAAAGGTTGGGATATTTAAGCACCATCTGAGTTGTATAACTCAGATGATCAGGAACATGGCCACGTTGAGACACGATTCTTAGGTAGCAGGACAGATATGATTTGAGCAAACACCATCCCGTTTAAAGGGTCTTCCCACGGAGATGACCGAGGACGGTATGGACAACAGAGGATCCACTGGAGCAGTAGCTCCTCCCACGACCCATGTGACAATGGAAGGGTGCCTGTGGAAGTTTGCTTCTTGTGAAGGAAGACATCCCTGTGAGGCGCCCATGACTGATGAAGACCTCATTTTTTGGACGGCACTTGCGTGGAACGAGGTACTATGTTAACACGCTTTGACCTGAGTCGCAGTCTTCACGGATTGGTTCGGGCTTCAGATGATTCATTCATTTGGTAGGTCCAGGTTCACAGTCATGCCCCTCTGTACTCAAAAAGAAATGGGATCATCATCAAATAGTTAAACTAGTCCATATTATTACCATCATATTATTAAAGGATGACAACAAAGAAATTCTGGATACATGACAGAAGGAAAAAAAGAAAAGAAAACCAAGAGGATTACATGAAAAAAGTGAAGAGAACAGTTTGGGTATTGTCTGTGTTTTTTCTGGGAGCCCCCACACATGTGCGCAGGGAAAATATATGGCTCATGTGTGCACGTGTGCCATGCATGGGTTACGGGGAACACAAATTCTTGGACTGGATTTGGGACCGTGTATGTGGCCATGGACATGATAAAGCACCAAAGAGCCGAAAGCTGGGTCAAAAGGGCACCGATGAGTGGAAGTTGGTGCGATCCCCCATACCCCTCCCTCTGCAGTCTCTCTACCTCTTGCCCTTCCTGTGCTTTATCTGCCTGCAAACACGAAAACAAAGGACGTGATCCCTTCAATGATTCACCACACTCAAATCATAAAAATAGGTACATCAATCATTACCATGCGTATCCATGGACATCAAAGATGGGATTCATCTCTTAATAAAATGCAAAACAAGATGGGGAACTTTATTGCCCCATCCCTTCTTTGATTGGACTCCATCTCATAATTTTTGTACCCTTTCAGATCTATGCTTTGTAGAATAAATCATTTCGAAAGCGGGGATACTTGCTGCCTGTTCTACTTCTAGATCCTCCATACAATTTTTTGATACATCTTCTGGGAGCCTTTTGGTTTGGAGTTGGGATCACATCGGACGTGGTATGATTGTAAATAATTCTCCATGTACATAATAAGTCCATAAAGCATGGTGGATGGCTATCCATGCGGGCCCTATCTCTTAAATGGTGTTTGTGGGGCCATAAAAGAATGTGTTGTATCCGTTCCACTTCAGGTATAGATAAGGTTATCATGGAACACAAATCTAAGATTTAACAGTGACCTATCATAGAATCAAACATGTTGTGAAGGCCCACGACACTGGTAACTTCATTAATGAGCATTCTGTGATTGTTGTTCATCACCTTAACGTGAGGGACAATCGAAATCCTTCTGCATAGGATTCTTTATGTAGTTGAAAAATGACAAGACTGTCAGTATCTTGTCCTCTCCAGCCTTCCAAACTAATTGTGTTTTTTGCCAAATTTCCTGAAGCAGAACAGTTTTTTTAGTATGCTTTTTTATTAATCTCGGCAGCATAAGGACAAGGGTTTGTCCATGCCCCTCTGCCTCACATAACAACATTGCACAGGAAGACAACATTGCACAGGAAGACTGTAGCTAGAAATCAGGTTCTCTCTTGCTAAGAGTCACCTCTGTTGTTGCAGGAGCCTCCACGCCCAAGCTGCAGTCGTGGAAATAACTAGCGGCCGATAGTTCCATCGAGAGAAACTGTATCAACAACAAGAAGTAGAATCGTAGGTAAAAGCTGCAAAATAATAGAAAGCAAAACAATGGATTTCTGAGAAGAGGGTGAGAAATGGCTTGCCTCGACTTGGTTCTGCAGTGATCGAACGTAGTGAATGGTCTGATCCAGCATCCGTGCCATACCCATCATCTGCAAATTCAAGGTATTGCCTCAGGATATTGTAGAAATAAGCAGAACCTTAGTAGTTGTACTATTGGAACAAGGACCAGTTCTAGCCAGTACCTTGTGACATCCAGGAACCTGGTTTTGTAGACGCTTCATTCTTTCATTGATCTTCTTCCTTCTCTCCTGAGATCATTGTAATATAGTCGTATCTCATCAGAAGGCTATATCTAGTGAACTCTTCAAGACACACATAACTATGCATTATTCTACTCAGGGAGAAGGATCTATCGAGTGTACCCGTACAACTTCCTTACCCGCTCAGCTAGGCTGTGGTTATCAGTGGCTTGGCCTCTTCTTGCCCTCACATGAACCACCTCCTTGGGCTTCTCGACTTCCTTTGAATTGCTTTGGCCTCTATCCCCACTTCCTGCACCCTGCAATCTAAGTACGCAACATTAGCAACCAATTAGCTAAAAAACACAAGATTGTGCGACCGAACAGACATTTTTCTGCTTCTTCGTCTTAGCTTGTGCCCAGCCAGCCTCTAAGAAGGCATCCGAATAGTTCCCGTATCTTGCATGAGGTGACGTCATCGTCTTCCTTTTTCTGTCTCTGTGAGTCTGCTCCGCAAAAGAGCCTGTGACGGGCTGCGGCTCTGGAATTGGCTCCTGACACTCTACAGGCAACAAGCTGGACAAGTCATCAATAAACGGCACCGAGAACTCAGGGTGGTCGAGTAAGCAGTAATCTCTGGAGTAATCCATCAGTCCCAGGCTTGGTTTCTCCGTTACGGAGTCATTCAGCTCTGCGAGCTGCGTCGTCAGCTCCAAGTTGGGATCCATTTCCATGAAAGGGAGGTAGGGCACGAGGCAATCGAATCCCCCAGCAAACTCCCCCATGGTTTTAGAACGGAGGAAACAAAAGAGATCGTGAGAATCAATGGAGGGGGAGGGAAGGGTGGCCCTTTAAAGGTCGCCTGCCATGGTTTTCTGAAGGGTACGTGGCGTCTCCAGCTTGGTGACTGGGTTCTTGTGGGTCCTTCACGTAAAGCATATCCACAACTATCGGATTCATACATTATAATGGTCATATGTGGATGGGTACAGGAGAGTGATTGCTGGGATGCCACAGTGGAAAGTAGAGGCAGTAGAATGATTGCAGAAGACCACCTGCCTCCAACAAGTAAATCGCTACATATTGATAAGTTGCTGTCACTCAAAATCTCGATCTCAAATGATTAAAGCCTATGATTTAGATGGAGTCACCAAAGTTTACTTGGTCGAATCCATATCCGAGATAAAACCTCATTAGTTTCGATTAATTTACGAATGATTTCCGATTAATTCTTGTTGATAAATGATTTATAGCTTAAGTTATCAAAGTAGCTCATTTGAGAAGTTATGGTCATTTTAAGATAGTTTTTATACCTAATTTAATCATAATAAGATAGGATAGAAGATATGATCTCCAATAGGTGAAGATTTAGATTATGGTTGAAATAAAAGAGATATTTGATTGATTGAAAAGTGGTGGTGGCTACATGCTTTATATATGACTCCAAATCCAAACCCTAAAGACTCTTTCCCTAAGTAAAATTTCTCTTTCACCCCTCTATCATAGCTAACTTGCCCAATAAGGGAGCGATAACTAGGAGGCTCCAACTCCTCTAATACTCACCACTCAAATCCTAGCCAACCTGCCCAATAAGGGTCCTATCAATCATCTACATATATAAATAGAGCTTATGTCAATGAAACAATCAAGCTTTTCTCAATCTGTTCTAATCTATTATGGTATCAGAGTACCTCTCTCTTTATAGAGAGATTCCCTTCCTTTCTTTATTGTCAAATGATAGTCATCTCTCACCGACGGTGCTTCAGTGGACACAAGGAGAGAACCATCGATGGTGCTTCACCTATGTTCTCTCGTTGTCTTCCCTTCATGGCTTCGTCCTTCGGTGAGGTGTTCCTGGGCCTCAAGGCTCTTCATGTTAGGATCGTGTCGGCACTAAACGATTACAAAATGTAAATTTTGTGTTATCTGGAATGTCATTGGTTCATCCAAACTCTTGGTGCATCATGCTCTCCTTTGGCGTATTGCTCAATCCATTAGTATATCGATTCCCGTAACATCCAGTCTTGATGCAATGCCTGATTCTTCCGGTCTGATCCCTGACTCTGATGCAACGTCTAATTATCTAGCTTTAATCATTTTATCTTTTCTTGATTGAAGATGGTCCTACATCACTTTTTTCAAATGTTGATTATTGTTGAATATCATATTTTGATGATGAAATCAATTGATAGGTTATTGATCTAACATGGGTTGTTAGAAGTTGATTAATGCATGATTAACTACAATATAGAGAATATGACAATCAGGATTGGCCAAAGTCAAGTCTATGCATCGGGCCAGGGTTCGAACGATGTGGTTGAGAACTCGTCAGAAGTGCATTGGAAGCTCGCCGAGAGTATTAGGAGCTTGCCAAGATGACACAAGGGAGTTCGCCAGAAGAAGACTGAGACTCGCTGGAAGCTTATTGGGATAGCTGAAATGCTTGTCAAGAGTTGGGAAGGCCATAACATGGATGTGTTGGCCATTATGATTGTAATTAATTAAGTCATAGTTAGCATCGTACAAGTTTAACCACGAAGGAAGAAGAAGTAATAGATCAGACATGGACCCAGGATCAAGCTTAGGCATCGAGCCAAGGATTGGACGATGTTGTGGGAGCTTGTTGGGAGTTCGCTAGGAGATATACTGAAGAGATCGAGATTGTAATCTTTAAGTTGTAGGTTAAATGTGAGTCCGATTTGAGTGTGATTTAGAAATCAACTCAAAGCGGTAACCAGGTCCAATGTAGGGTTTGATTGAGCTTAAGTTGAGCTCCATTGGTTGACTAAAAAGTTGGTCAACATTAGGTTCAAGCTGATATTCGAAAAGTAGAGTGAACCAATTTTTCGGAGATTCCGACAGGTAAACCGCCAGTGAGCAACAGTTCAACCGGTGCCGCCTAGGATTTCGGATGACTGTCAGTAGCTGAACCGCCCGTACCTAGGATTTTGGGCACTTTTGATGGTTGACCCATGTAGGTTGGCGGGTGAACCATCCGTACCCAAATTTTTCGGGTGAGTTTGATTTTTGGCTCCAAAATTTGAAGGCACTTGGGGTCTATTAATACCCCAAGTTTTCTTACATTCTATACAACAATTTGAGGGATAAAATTTTTATGAAAAACTTGTGTGGATTGTAAGAAAAAGAAAAGAGATAAGGGAGAGAGATTAGAGTTAGAAAATTCTTAAGTCTCCATTGTAAAGCAAAGTGTAAGGGTTTAGTCTTCACGTAAAGAAGATCGGTAGTGGACGTTGATGTGCCTCAAGAAGGAGTACTCGGGAGTGGACATAGGCCGTTGGTGCCGAACCACTATAAAACTTGTGAGTTCTTTTCTTGCTTTCATTGGTTACAAATTTTGTATTGACGCTTCCAATTGAATTCACTCTTTGAAAGTAAAACTTTTACATCAAGCACTTCCCTTCAACATTGATAATATTTCGGGTTTGCTTATTAACTTAGCAATTTTATCACTTATTTTACTTGAACAAAAAGTTTCAAATTTTCTATCTTGCTTTAAGTAAAAAAATTTTGTTTAAAACAAAAAACTTACACTTGTACTAATTTAAACCCCCCCCCTCTTAGTGTCAATTGATTCTAACAATTGATATCAGAGCCACATTTTTCTCATTTGGTTTAACACCCAGGAAAAATAGCTCTTTTCGCCATTAACGAGGGTCAATGCATCACATCCTCCTATGTTTTATGGCATAGACTACACATATTGGAAAATTCAAATGTGTGTCGTTTTTATTTTGATAGATTTCAATTTGTAGTGTATTATTGAAAAAGGCTTTTATAAGTCACCATTCCAATAAATTATTAGAATAATTATGAAAAATAAATATTTTCATTAAATGCAAAGGCTATGAATGCTTTATATTATGCACTTGATAAAAATAAGTTTAATTATATTTTCGCTTGTGATTCGACCTTTGATATTTGACATAAATTATAGATGAGATATGAAATCATAACTAAATCAAATGAATCAATAAATGAAATATCTTATAAAAATAAACTTGAAAAACACCTTCCAAAGAATTGGAAAGAATGTATACCGAGAAGAACATATGACTCATCGAGTGATGAGGACTTTGAACATTTGACAAATGAACCAGATAAATTAATAAATATAAACTATAAAAATGATCTTAAAATCATGGACAAGAACTCTTGTTTTGAACACAAGAAGCCAAGACATTCTGAAGATGAAAAACACAATCAAAAGAAAGTGGAGAATCTCGCGCTTATGGCCATCAATAATGAGGTAAGTGATTCCTCCAAACTCTCATTACTTTTGATGAATTATCAAATACTTTTAATGAGTTTTATGATGAATTTAGAATGATTAGTAAATAGTACAAATTACTTAAGAAAGAATATAATTCTTTAATTAGTAAATTTGAACAAATGCATGCTACATCACCATCACACAATTCATGCACTAAATATGAAACATTGAATGATACATCAACATCATGTTTTTCTTATTTTAATTATGAGTCATTAGAGATAATTAAATAAGAAAATGACATACTATAACAAACTCAATAAAGACTTAATATAGATAATGAGTCTCGAAATATGATTCATGTTGATAAGGGTCATGTTCATAAAGGAAGTATTAGCATTGTGTGTGAGACTCATCAAAAGCCAACTATCCTTAGAAGACCCATATTACACTCTTTGCCCAAAAATAGATATAATTTTTGTAGTAAATATGGACACTTTGCTTATAAGTGTTTATTTAAAAATTATAGTCCGCATAAGTTAATTTGGGTTCCTAAAGTAATAATAAAGAACCTTAAACCATTAGAGAAAATGGGAAGAACATATTACGAAGGACCCAAACTCAAATTGGTACATAAATCAAAACCTGTCATAATATAAAGTTCGATTGGAGCACTAAGTAATGTTTTGAAGGTAGATGCTCGAGGCATATGACTTGAGATCTAATACTCTTTCACAGCTCACTAGCCTAAGTAATAACAAAAAAAAATCATTATTAATGAATATTTGGATAACTTATTATTTTTTATCACTCTGACTTTGGAATGCTAGAAACTTTATTTAAATTCAAATTTATGAAAGAAAGATTTTGATGATTATTATGATTAAATGATAGGTTTAAAATCATTAGCTTGAATATTTATTGATTTAAATGCAAAGGTTATCATTAAATGACTTAAATATTATGGTGTTTTTGACTAAGTAAAATGTCATTGTTGAATGATTGATTTAAATGTTACATGATTTAAATGTTATGATAGTATATAGGTTGTATGATAAATGATTATTGTTGAATGATATAATTTAAGCATAAAACAATATATAAAAAGGAGAGAAAAAATCATGCTTCATTTTAGCGATTTTTAAAAAATATATTGATTATGAAAATTACATGTCTTATGATAAAGGAACAAAATATTAGACTTAAATACTTATGATAAATCCTATGTTTGCTTTTAAGAAACAATGTAATGTATATCTTGATGATTTTTGTATTGCTTTTTTTATTTTGATTGAATATACTCTATGTTCAATGAAATCATGCTTGATAATGTAATGATGCATAGTGATCATACTTAATAAATTTATATTTTAAAATTATGCATGATGATTATTGTGATTTATGACTTATTGATCTTTGCTATAATAAAAGCTCTTTTTTGGTTTTAAATTAAAATGCATGTTTTTATTTGGCTTAAAAGATAAAGGCATGATTGTATGAAATAAAAAGAGAGTACATTTTTTTAAAAAATTTCTCTACCTTATAAATATTTTAAAAAGAGATTAATAAATCAATTATATTATCTTTATGAATCTCTTAAACTATGAAAGTAATTTTGACCATTTGATGATTTGAACTTGAATAAGTTTTTATCATGATTTTGGCAAGTTTAGAAAATAAAACTTGAAAATGTTCTTATGAACCATATTCTTGAAAACTTAAAGTTATATATATATATCAAGATCTTCTACTTTTTTATTTCTTAAAATTAACTTATGATCTTGATATCTATAATATGATATCTTTATGAATGAAGACACTTCTTTGATATCTTAAGATTCTATTTTATTATCTAAGAGGAGATTTATTTAATCAAATCATATCTTTTAGTATTCATAATGTCTTTTGATATCAATATCTTTCTTGACATGACTTATTTTAAGACTCATGAATGACATCACCAAAATTAGTATTTCTTAAATTTGTGATAAGTTAAAAATTGAAAGAGATTTGTATTATCATGAATATTCCCTTAATTTCTTGATTTGACTTACACATTATGAGAATCACATTATTGATCTCTATGATTTTCTCTTTTTAATAAAAAGGAGATTATGATCTTGACAATTATACATTGAAACTTTTTATAAAGATCATTCTTTCATTTTATTAAAAAATCTAATTAAATGAATTATATGTCTTAGGATTTATGGATTAAGATTATTTGATTCCCTAAGACTCATTTTCATTATTTACAATAAAAAAAGGAAGAAAGAAAGTCAATAGTTTTTCAAGAGATCGATAAGTATATTTATTTCATTTCGAATCCCTTGAAAGTGATCTTGATGATTTTGAAATTGAATGAGTTATTTACCTATATCATGATTTTGATTTTTTAGAATTATAACTTAAAATCTTTTATGAATCAAAATATCTTATTATATATTTTCATATTATTTAAAAGGAGATTTTTGTAATATGAGAATTCTTATGAATGAATCAAGATATTTTATATGTTTCTATTATAATTTATCTCTTAATATTCATAATTTGTTTCCATAAATTATATATATCATCACCATATTGATTTTTCTTGATATATTTCATGTGATAATTTGAAGAATAATGTAATGGAAAAGTTTTACACTCTTGTAACAATCCCCTCTTTTTGACAATAACAAAGGGGGAGCAAAACTTGTTATTTGCATGATATAAAATTAATAGCTTAAACATTGCAAAGGAAGTAAAAATTGCTCTCTTACACTTCTCAAAAGAGAAGAAAGAACTCACTAGCTTTATTTGCTATGTTTTCTTGAGATTTACATGAGAAAGATTTGTTGAGCTTATATTCGAAATTTTATACATACAAGATTGAGGTTGAGACTTAGGAATGCTAAAATATATAAATTGCTAATCTAAATTTCATGAGATGAAACATTTTTGTGATAATGTTTTTTAATGAATTGCTACATTTGAAATTTACAAGAGATAATTTTTGGTATCAAGAGATGATTTTTTTACTACATTTGGTATCAAGAGTAGTCTTTAAATCTCTTAGACTTTAGAGCTTATCTTAGTATTGATTTTAAAATTTATTAAGAGCTTCTCTCAATGATGAAATGATTTAACAACACTTCCCTTGTTTCTCTCCTTGTTAATTATAAAGGGAAATAAAATTTTATAATGCATATACTAAGGGGGAGTAATGTCATCATATGCTTTGAAATTATTAGCTATACATTTTACCTTTTTGTTGATGACAAAGGGGGAGAAATGGACATTGATGACATATGATATTGTTGAAATACATAGATATCTTGGATATGGATATAAATTGGATATATTGTATATGGATATGGATGCATAATTATTGAAATACATGGATATATTAGATATGGATATGAATTAGATATCTTGGATATGAATATGGATGCATAATTATTTTTGAAATTCATGATTTGATGATTTGATATAAATTTGTATTGAAATTTGTGTTGAATGTTGATTGCTTGAATTTAAGAGTATGTGTTTCTCTTAAATTTAAATGGTATAAATTTAAATGGTATAAATTTAAAGAGAGTTAGGATTAACTCCTATCATTAATTAATTATTATCATAAAAAGGTAGGATTATTGAATCTCAGATTTTAATGATAAAATTAACTGATGGGTTATTGATATAATATATGTTGTTAGAAGTTGATTGATGCAGGATTAACTACGATTGGGAGAATATGACAATCAGGATTGACCAAAATCAAGTCTATGCATTAGGTCGGGGTTTGGACGATGCGGTTGGAAACTTGCCAAAGTGCGTCAGAAGCTCGCCAAGGGTATTGGGAGCTTGCTAGGATGGAGTAAGGGAGTCAATTAGAAGAAGACTGAGACTTGTCGAAAGATTATCAGGGATAGCCGAAATGCTTGCCGAGAGTTGGGAAGGTCATAACGTGGATGTATTGGCCATTATGATTGTAATTAATTAAATCATAGTTAGCATCGTGCAGGTTTAACCATGACGGAAGAAGGAGTTACAGATCAGACATGGACCCAGGATCAAGCATAGGCATCGGGCCAAGGATTGGACGATGCGGTGGGAGCTCGCTGGGAGTTCGCTAGGAGATTCGCCGAAGGGATCGGAAAGCTTGCTAGGAACACACCGAGAGAACACCGGAGGAAGACCGTGAGACTCGCTGCTAGAGATTCTGGAGGTTACCAAAATACGAGAGTGAGGTCATTAAGTTTGGTGGTCATGTTTGATTGTAATCTTTAAGTCGTAGGTTAAGTGTGAGTCCAATTTGAGTATGATTTGAAAATCAACTTAAAGAGACAACCAGGTCCACTATGGGGTTTGATTGAGCTTAGGTTGAGCTCAATTGATTGATCAAAGTGTTGGTCAACATCAGATTCAAGTCGAAATTTGAAAAGTAGAGGGAACTACTTTTCCAGAGATTTCGGTGGGTAAATTGCCCATGAGCGGTGGTTTAACCGGTGCTACCCAAGATTTCGGGTGGCTGTCAGCGATTGAACCACCTAGGTTGGGTGGTGAAATTGCCCGTACTTAGGAATCTGGGCACTTTCGGCGGTTGACCCGCCCAAGTTGGCGGATGAACCACCCGTATCCGGATTTTCCAAGTGAGTTTGATTTTTGGCTCTAAAATTTGAAGCCACTTAGTGTTTATAAATACCCTAAGTTTTCTTATATTCCATATAACAATTTGGGGGATAAAATTCTGTGAAAAACTTGTGTGGATTGTATAAAAAAGAAAAGGGATAAGGGAGAGAGCTTAAAATTAGAAAATTCTTAAGTCTCCCTTGTAAAGCAAAGTGTAAGGGTTTGGTCTTCACCTAAAGAAGATCAATAGTGGATGCCGATATATCTCAGGAAGGAGGACTCGATAGTGAACGTAGGCTGTTGGTGCCAAACCACTATAAAACTTGTGAGTTCTCTCCTTGCTTTCATTGCTTACGAATTTTATATTGATGCTTCCGATTGAATTCACTCTTTGAAAGTAAAATTTTCATATCAAGCACTTCCTTTCAACGTTGCTAATCTTTCGGGTTTGCTTATTAACTTAGTAATTTTATTACTTGTTTTACTTGAATGAAAAACTTCGGATTTCCTATCTTGCTTTAAGCGAAAAAATTTTATTTAAAATGAAAAACTTACACTGGCACTAATTCAAACCCCCCCCCCCCTCTTAGTGTCAATTGATTCTAACAATTATATGATAACTTTATTAATTTATTTCATCCTAAAAATTTAAGATTCAATAATCTCTCCCTTTTTGCCCCCTATCTAAATGTCATATTTAAAACAAAGCCAACTTGAATTCAAAAAGATTGATAACCTTTGAATTCAAGTCGAAAAAACTTTGATCATGAATCATAGTGATTGCATTCATCATATTGTGCATCATAATGCAAATCATATTGAAGTATTACATACATAATTTTTAAATAATTAAGGTATATCATATTATGCATCATAATTTTAAATTATATTAAATTATTATGTGTATGAATTTCACATCAATATTATTTCTCCTCCTTTGTCATCAGTAAGAAGGAGAAGAGTGCAACTAGCAAAGTTTTGAAACATGCAAGCTAGCCAGTTAGCGATTTTACTTCTCTTTTGAGATTGGCAAGCTAGCACCTTTTGCTTTTCTTAAGATAGCAAGATCACACTTCTTTCTCTCCCTTTTGTAATTATCAAAAAGAGAAGAGAATGGTTTAATTATGCAACAGTTCACATCATATGAAGAATGAAAGATCAAGTCGTGAGTACTAAAAAAATCATGATTCATTTTAATAAAAATCTTTTCTTTTGTAAATATCAAGAAGAAGGAATTATAGGAAATGATCTTGATTCAAAGGAAAAACCCAAGTCATGAAAACAGAGAAATAATGATCTGAAAAATATATATGAAAAGAGTTCAACCATTTGGAAGATTGAACATGCCTATCTCTCTTCTAATGAAATCAAATTGTTCCTTATTCAAAGGTTTACTAAAAATTCTATTAATTGATATTTTGTATCAACAAACTCCAAGGATATATCATGATTATTTATATGATCTCTAATAAAATGATATCTAATATCAATATGTTAAGTTCTAGAGTGTTAAATGAGATTCTTTATTAAACAAATAGCACTAGTATTATCACATTTTATATGAATATTTTTTTAATTAAAGTCCATTGTCTTCTAAAGTATTTTTCATCCCAATAACTTGTGAATAACATGCACCCACTGCTACATATTCAACCTTGACTGTAAATAATATAAAAAAATTATTTCTTGGAACATCAAGAAATAAGTGCATGACCTACAATGTGATAGGTTCCAACGGTACTTTTTCTATTTATTCTACATTCTCCAAAGTCGACATCAACATAATCAATTAAATCAAAAATTTTAAATTTTAGATACCATAAAACTATATTTAGAGTTCCTTTTAAGTATCTAAATATTTTTTTAACTGCTTTATAGTGAGATTATTTAGGATTAGACTAAAATCTTACACATAGACCTATACTAAATATAATATCTGGTCTAATTACAGTTAGATATAGCAAACTACCTATCATGCCTCTATAGGTATTTTGATCAAAATATTTTTCTTCATTGTCTATATCTAATTTTATAGAGGTACTCATTAGTATGTTAATGGCCTCACCACTAGTTATATGAATTTGTTTTAACAAATCCAAAGCATACTTAGTTTGACCGATAAAATTTTCATGATTCAATTGCTTAATTTGTAGTCCTAAGAAAAATATTAATTCACTCATTAAACTCATTTCGAATTCTTGGCTCATACTTTTGCAAATGATTCATATAAAGATTCGTTATTAGAAAAAATAATATCATCAACATAGATTTAAATAATAAAAAAATTATTTTAAAAATATTTCATAAATAATATGGTATCAACCTTGTCTTTTAAGAAATTATTTTTAATAAGGAACTATGCCTTTCATACTAAGCCCTAGGAGATTGCTTCAGTCCATAGATAGCATTATATAACATAAAAATATGGTTCGAAAAAAGAATATTATAAAATCTGGGTGGTTGTTTAACATAAACTTCTTCAAAAATAAAGTCATTAAGAAAAACACTTTTAACATCCATTTGAAATAATTTAAAAATTTTATAATAAACACAAACAAGGAGCATCCTTATACCTTCATGTCTTGCCACAAGAGCAAAGGTTTCTTCATAATCAATACCTTTTTCTTAGTTGAAACCTTTGACCACTAATCTAGTCTTATTTCGAATCATGATATTAGATTTTTTTTTAATTTATAAAGACCCATTTAGTACCAGTTACAAGATGGTCACTAGGTCAAAGAATAAGCGTGCATACTTTATTTCTCTCAAATTGATTTAACTCCTAAAAAAACCCATGAATCATCTTTTAGATCATCATCAATGCATTTTGGTTCAATTTGAGATAAAAAGACAACATTAGCATAAAATTTTTTAAATGATAAACAAGTTTGAGAACCTTTAGATGTATCTCTAATGATTAGCTCCTTAGGATGAGCATCTATATACTTCCATTCCTTAGGCAAGGATTCTATAAAAGTAGATGCATCCAAATTGCTTAGAAGAGGCGAATTTTCATTCAAATTTTAAAGTACCAAAATCAAAATTATTTTTTTAATTTATAAAACTTATTAAAAACAATATAGATGGATTCCTTAATAACTAGAGTTCTTTTATTAAAGACACATTAAGCTTTTGAAATAGAGAAATATCTAAGAAATATGACTTCATCGGATTTTACATTAAAATTTTCTAAGGCATCTTTATCATTTAAAATAAAATATTTACAATAAAAAACTTTAAAATATAAAATATTAGGTTTTTTATTGTTCCACAATTAAAAGGGAGTTTTAGAAAGTAGTGGTCTTATGAGAACCCTATCTATAACAAAGCATGTCATGCTAATGGTTTCGACCCAAAAGAATTTGGGTAGGCTATGTTTATTTAGTATGGTTCTTACCATCTCTTGTAAACTCCTAGTTTTTCTCTCAACAATTCCATTTTGTTACGGATTTTTTAGAGTGGAGAGGTCATACCCATTTAACTCATAAAAATTTTAAAAATCATGGTTTTTAAATTCACCATTATGATCACTATGACTAGATGAAATCAGAAAACCCTTTTTATTTTGAACTAGTTTATAAATTTTAAAAATATTTAAAATAATAACTTTTATGTGCTAAAAATATGTTTAAGTAAATCAATTATAGTCATCAACGATTACAAAGGCATATTTACTACCTCATAGTTGGTAGTAAATATGTTCAAAAATATTTATTTGAACCGGTGATACTTACTTGATTTTTAGATTTAAAACCACTCTTTCTTTGTTTACCTAGTTGGCATGCATCACAAACACAAACTTAATTCAAGCATACCTCTTACATATTCTTTAGTTGTAATATATAAAATTAGTTTCATGCTTGCATGACCTAATCTTCTATGCCAAAGCCATGCATCATCGTTTAAAGCTGAAAAATAAGTTTCATCACAGAAGTCATCAAGTTAAATAGTGTATACATTATTAGTTCTTAAGGCAATTATTGACTTATTTTTGTGAGATATCTCTATGATGCAAGCATTAGATTTAAATTTGATACTATATCCTTTATCATATAATTGACTAATGCTTAGTAGGTTGTGTTTTAAACCATATGTTAATAAGATATCTTTAATTAAAAGATTTGACTTGTTATTGATATTTCCTTTGCTAATTATTTTTCTTTTGTTGTTGTGTCCGAAGGTGACATACCTTCCGTTTTGACTAGTAAGCTTAGAGAAATATGTTGGATCTCCGGTTATATGCCTTAAGCATCCACTATCAAGGTACTATCTCTTGCTCTCAGCTTTTGATTATACATAAATCTACATAAAAAGGGAGATTAATTTAGGTACAATTTAGCTTTGGGTCCCTTATAAAAAAACATTCTATCTAATTTGATTAGTGGCATTGAGTTCTTTATAGTTCCTTAGGAACCCACACTAATTTGTGTGAGCTATAATTTTTAAATGGATATTTATAAGCTTAATGTCCATATATTCCATAAAAATTATATTTATTTTTAGGTGGGACATGTAGTGTGGATTCTTTAACAAAATTAGTTGGCTTTTATTGAATGTTACTCATAAAGTTGATTCCTTCTATTTTACATATATGACTCTTATCACTAAGAATCATGTTTAATAATTTCTTACCTATTTTATTTTTTAAATATTTATTTAATAATATATTTTTTTAATAACTCTAGTTATTCACATTTAGTGTAAGGTGTTAATATGCAATGATCATGCTTATTTTTTAATTTTTTAAATTTATTATAGAGAGAAGCATGATCCCTTTTTAATAATATATAATTTTTACCAACTAATTTAAATTCATCATATAAATCATAAAAAAATCAAGTAATTTATTATAAGGTAAAGAAGATTCGTTTGAGTCACTTACCTTGCCATTGAGAGTTATTAATGTTGGCTTCCTAATCATCTTCAGATGCATATGATTCGTCTCAAGTCACCTTAAATGCCTTCTTTCTCCTTGGTAGCTTCTTTTTTAGTTGGGGATGGGGATGAAGTTGGGGATGTTTACTTTTGATGTCCTTTGTGGAAGAGGGCATCGACATTGTTAGGATCAATTGGCACTAAGAGAGGAGGAGGGGGAGGGGGGGAGGGTGTGGGGGTTACTAGCTTTATTCAAGTAAAGCAAGTGAGTGGTTAAAAGAAGATTGCTAATGCTTATAAATTACTTAAGAAAGAACTTAGAAATCCCAAAGATAAGTAATATCGTAAGTGAAGTGCTTGACCTAAAAAGGTTACTTTCAAAGAGTAAATTAAATTGGAAGAATCAATACAAAATTAGCAAGCAAGGAAAGCAAAAGAAAAACTCACAAGTTTTATAGTGGTTCGACACCAACAGGCCTACGTCTACTCTTGAGTCCTCCTCCTTGAGGCACATTGGCATCCACCATTGATCTTCTTTGGGTGAAGACCAAACCCTTACACTTTTCTTACAAGGGAAACTTGATTACAACTCTTTGATCACTCTCTATTTCCAGCTACTGGTAGTGGCCCTATTTCCATAGTACGGGCGATCCAACCATCGCTCACCGGCGGTTACCTATCGGAATCTCCGAAAAAAATGGTTCCCTCTACTTTCTGAATTTCGACTTGAACTTGATATTGACCAATTCTTTGGTCAACTAATTGAGCTCAACCTAAGCTCAACCAAACCCCTTGGTGGAGCCGATTGCCTTATTGAGTTGATTTGAATTTCATCCAAATCCAACTCAATTAGGACTCAATCCCTAACTATGACTCAATAATTACAACTCTTAACGACCAACAAGCTAAACCAATACCTAACTCCCGTTAATCTAATAGCCTCCAGCATTCTTGCAGCGAGTCTTTCGAGATTAATCCTAAATTCAATTGATGATGAGAGTTAATCCTAACTCCCCCTTTTTGATGATGATAATCAATTGATGATGAGAGTTAATCCTAACTCCCCCTAAATTTATGCCATAATAAAAAAGACTTAAATTCAAGAGAATCATATACTCTTGAATTCAAGTAAATCAAGATAATCAATATTTCAAGTAAATCATATTTCAAGGATACTCATATATCAACAAAAATTTACTTTTAAATTATGAAGTCGTCAACTCATCAAGAATATTCATGAATTTCAAATATTTGAAATGTTTAACTCATCAAGGATTTTTATGAACTTCAAAACATTTAAAAATTTCCCCTTAAAGTTATTACATAAGTCATTAATATCCATTTCTCCCTCTTTATCATCAACAAAAAAAGAGAAGTTAAATTAACAAGTTTTTGATATATGAAAGCCTAGCAATTTAGAAAATTTTTCAGCACTTTAGAATATGCAAGCTAGTGAGTTATTTCTTGTCTTTTGAGAAGTGCAAGCTAGCAAATTTTGCTTCCTTTCTAATATTCAAGCTAGCAATTTTACATCATACAAACTAACAAGTTGACAAGTGTTACTTCTCTTAGCATTTGAAAATGTGAGGTTAAGCAAAATTTTTACTTCTCTTGAAATAACACTTCTTGCTTCTCTTTTAAGATGAGTAAGCTAGCAACTTTTCCCATTACATCATTTTTCAAATCATCACATGAAATATATCAAGAAAAATTAACATGGTGATGAGATATATAATTCATGAAAATAAATTATAAATATCAAGAGACAAATCATAGGAGAAGTAAATAAAATATCTTGATTCATGTATAAGAAATTTTAAATTATCAAAATCATGATTTATATAAAAAATATCCTATTAAATAATACGAGAACACATAATAAGATATTTTGATTCATAAAGAATTTTAAGTTATAATCTTAAGGAATCAAAATCATGATATAAGTAAAGAACTCATTCAATTTTAAAATTATCAAAATCACTTTCAAGAGATTTAAAATGAAATTAATAGACTTATCGGTCTCTTGAAATGCTAGTGATTTTCTTTCTCTACTTTGTGTGAACAAAAAGGTAGAATCAAGGTGGAGAAGTGAAAAATATCACAAAAATACTTAATTTTATAGATGTAAATTTTATAGATGTAAATTCCAAAATCCAAGAAAAAATCAAGAGCTATCCATGTAATTTAATTTATCTTATGCAAATTTCAAGCAAGGTATCAAATCAAGCAAATCATGCATTTTGAATGTATTTAGAAAATTTAAAATTCTAAATTTTCTTGTAAGGAAATTGTTTCTCATTCAATATTATTATATTCAATTTACTTCTAACTATATTGATAATTTTATATCCCACTTTTTGTCATTGTTAAGAAAGAAATATGATTACATAATTTTTTCTTAACATTCATATTCAAATTACACTCAAAAGTATAAGGAGATCATGTCATAAAATTAAATCTTTAAGTTCTAAATGACATGATTTAAACTAATAAATTTGTCCGTCCTTATTATTTGTAAATTTTAACATAAGTAATCAAGAAATCTTAGGTATTTAAAATTTAAAATTTTCTTTTTAGCAAATCACTCTTCAACGAAGGTTTTTTATGATCAAAGTTTTTATATTCATTATTGCAAAATATCACTTTTGTCTCTCCCTTAGTTACTGTCAAAGTACAATTAAAATATAATAGTACCAAGTTTTAAGATTATAACTTTGCAAATTATGATATGGAAATATAGAATCTCAATATATATATATATATATATATATATATATATATAATTTTAAATCATCAAGATCATTATTTATAAAAAGATTCATGTTATAGTTCCAAAAATATAAACTAATGATTCATTTATAAATTTTTCAAACGAACTTGATTTATGTAAAGGTTTCAAGTTTCATTTTCTAAACTTGCCAAAATCATGATAATAACTTATTCAAGTTCAAATAATTAAATCATCAAAATCATTTTCATAGTTCAAGAGATTAAAAAAATAATATAATTGATTCATTAATCTTTTTTGAAAAAAAAAGATATAAAAACTATCAAGAAAAATGTATTCTTTTTTTATTTCATACAAGCATGCCATTGTCTTTTAAGTCAAATAGAAAACATGTATTTTCATTTAAAATAAAAAAGCTTTTATTATGACAAAGATCAATAAGCCATAAATCACAAAGATCATCATGCATAATTTTGACATATAAACTTATTAAGCATGATCACTATGCATCATTAAATTATCAAATATGATTTCATTGAATATAAAGCATCTTCAATCCAAATCAAAAAGCAATACAAAAATTATCAAGATATACATTATTGTTTCTTAAAAGCATAAAAAAGATTTATCTTAAGCATTAGATTTAAGTCTAATATTTTGTTTCTTTATCATAGAAATATACAGTTTTGATGATGAATATTAATTTTCAAAATCACTAGAAAATGAAGCATGATTTTTTTCTCTCTTTTCTATATTATTCTATGCTCAAATTTTATCATTCAACAATAATCATTTTATACTATCATAGTATTTAAATCATACAACATTTAAATCAATTATATAATAAGAATATTTTACTTAGCCAAAAACACCATAATATTTAAGTCATTCAATGATCAATAAATATTCAAGCTAATGATTTTGAACATATCATAAAAATCTTTCTTTCATAAATTTGAGTTTAGATAAAGTTTCTAACTCATTTTTATACTAGCATGCCAAAGTTAGAGCAATCAAGATTAATGAGTTATCCAAAGATTCATTACCAATGATTTTATTTCAATAATTTTTATTATTACTTAGGCTAGTGAACTTTAAAAAAATATTAGATCTCAAGTCATATGCCTTGAGCATCTACTTTTGAAATATTACTTAGTACTCCTAGTCTTATTAGAAGGTAAAATTTATAAAAAATATTTAGCTATCTATTTTACATTGGGTCCTTCATGATATGTTCTTCCCATTTTCTCTAATGGCTTAATGTTATTTATGGTTCCAAATTAATTTGTGTGGACTATAATTTTTGAATGGACATTTGTATACTTTATGTCCTAATTTTTCACAAAAATTACATTTGATTTTTGGTGGCATATTTAAGGTAAGTCCTTTTACAAAGATGGTTGGCTTTTGTTGAACATTACCAACAAATCCTATGTCATTTCTTCTATTAATATGACCCTTATCGGCAAGGATCATATTTAGGGACTTGTTCCCGATTTTAAATTTTTCTAATTTTGTCTTAAGCATGATATTCTCTTCTTTAACATTATCTAGCATATCACATTTAGAATATAAGTTATGTGATACTAATGAATCATGCATTTGTCAAGTATACTAACTAACAATTTATGATCATTCTTAAGTAACTTAAAAGATTTGCTAATTTTTCTAAACTCATCAAACAAATCATGAAATATGTTTAATAACTCCGAAAAAGAAGCACTTAATGAATCACTAACCTCATCTTTGATCACCATAAGCGTGAGATTCTCCACTTCTTAGTTGTGCACTTTATCTTAAGAGTGTCTTGGCTTCTTGCGTTCATATTAAGAGGTTTTCTCCATTTTAAGATCATTTTTAAGGTTCATGTTCATTAATTTATCAGGTTCATTTGTCAAAGGTTCAAAGTCCTCATCACTCGAGATTTTACTCAAGGAGTCATATGTTCTTCTCAGTTCACATTCCTTAATATTCTTTGAAAGGTGTTCTTGGGTTCTCAATATAAAATTCTTAGGAAGGTATTCTTCTTATTCATTTTTAGAAGTATTTTCATTTAATGATTCATTTAGATTAGTTGAGTTTTCATATGTAATTTTTAATGTATGCCAAATTTCGAAAGCCGAATCATAGGCAAAAACATGATTAAACTCATTCTTATTAAGAGCACAAAATAAAGCATTCATAGCATTTGCATTCAAGGAAAAACTCTTCCTTTCCAAATTATTCTACTCATTTATTGGATTGAAAGATTTTTCAAATCCATTCTCAACAATATTCCATAAATCAAGGTCCAAAGATATAAGAAAAATATATATCCTTATTTTCCAATACTTGTAATCCGTCCCATTAACATGGGAGGACATAAGATGGAATGTCCCTCATTCATGCCAAAACAAGTCATTTACTTAAGTTGGTATCACATCACCATGCATCGTGATCTCCCGTCACGATATCGTGGGTCCCGCTGTCACCTCCACGCTCCTGCTGTGCCTCTCTATGCAATTACAAAATAATCACAAGCACGTAAGCCTGACAATAAATGAGAAAAATAGAGGCTCATAGGCCCCAATAATAATAATAATAGTCACAATTATACACACTACAACATATGGCTCATGATCATCTATCCACATCATACATCACATCATATGTAGGCTTACTAGATATATAATAATTAATTAAATTATTTTATTAATTATTTTTTAAAAAATCAAGACTTGCTCAGAATTTTCAGAATTATCACGAGTAATTTTGAAATTCTGGACAAGATGACAATCCTTTAAATTTCTAGAATTTTTTAGGGTATTTTCAATATTCTGAGCATAAGACAAACCTTGAAAATTCTCAAATTCCAAGAGACAGTATCATCCTTTACCAAAAAAATCAGAAACCATAACCCTAGCACTATCGTTGCGCTGTCGCCACCACCCTACCTATGGGGGTAGGCACCGTTGCTCTCATGCGGCAACTCCTATGGGCACAGTGCCTGTAGGTGCCTCCCTTGTGGGCGGGCACTACCTATACCCAGCGGTGCCTTTATGGGTGCCAACCCCTTGGGCTAGTCTTCGTCATGGTAGTAGCCCGCCTGCTTGGCGTGGCGCCTTGCAAAGGGCTTGGCCATGGCAAGTCGCCCCCTTTCCTCACTACCTTCACTACAAAAATGTAGCAAGAATGCGTAGAATAGTTCTACATGATTCAATCTTATCACATGTACTTTAAAACCAATCTTTTGCATGAATAATCTGATACCACTATTGGGAAACCTCAACAAGAGTATCACATACATATGGAAATCAAAACAAAATAGGTTTCCCATACAGATTAAATCGTCGTGCAAAAGATTGGATTGCGACTTAGCCATAAAAACCAAAAAAACCACATCATGTTAGAGATTATTTTACCTAGGGAGATCATATATCCCTGTTTTCTAAATCCAGATGGAGAGGATGAAGAAGGTTAAACATCCTCCTCTCTAACGGTATCCACATAATGGATCTCTGTAGCGAAACTCCTCTAATCAGATCTTGCAACTCTTCCACAGAGGGAGAGAGGAGAATAGGAGGGGGTGGCCAAAGCTATAGCCTATCATCCATGAATCTCTCTCCTATTTATAGAGAGCCACCAAAAACCCTAGGGTTCCTATCTTAGTAGGTATTGGATCTTCATCCAAGTACCCACTAACGTTGCATTATTGGATCTCTATCCAATAATTTCCTTTGGCCTTTAATTGGGCCTCATGCAAGGAACCCATCAGTGTATGGTCTCGTCTAGTAAGAATAGGAGCTAATTGGTTCTCCATCCAATTCTCTATTCGCTGAAGTATCCACCATATATGTGTGACCCTCTAGGCTTGATACTAAGCCAATCGTAAGTCGCTCCTTCTAATATAGTGAATTATTATCCCTATAATAATTCACTCGACTCATTGACTATATATGTACTATGCCACTACGCAATAGTCCCCAAATGGTACAAGGGGATTGAATCCATCAGACCTGTATATCCACAGTTATCGTGTATCCATAATCCATCATCTAACTAATATCCCAGAGAACATATATTGGACATGGTACTGTCAGATCATATATAAAATCTATCTGAGACTCACTCTAATCGGATTCTCCTAGAGAACTCATTCTCTTCCAATCCGAATGACCCTAGCCAGGGATTTGTCCGAGCGAGCACATACGAGATATTCCTATCGTGACACCGAGAGTGTATGATCTTTTATTGACACTCGATTGCTTTTACAAGGTTAGATACTAATCCTGATAACCAATTATACTAGATTTGAAACTTTTTAAACATGTAAATCCGGTGTCAAAGAAAAGAGTACTCAAACAAGACATCTTTGTTGTCTCAAGTCTAAGGACTGGATATATAACTGGGACTATGGAATTATTGTCGGACATTGGGTATCATTAACCATATAGCATTTCATAAGCAGATTAATCAATGAACTCATTCTCCAATAAGCACATGTACTATATCTTTAGTGTCTTCACACAAGTGGCTATGAGACCAGCCGCCTCCATCATATAGACGGGTATATAGTACACCGATCTATTCGATTATCTCAATGTCCCTCTCAAGTAACCTATAACTAGGATTATTTACAATTTGTGTTTAAAGGTGGACCGATCTCAATATCGTGATCTCATCATGATCCGATTCCCATTGCATAAAACCCTAAGGACATCACTATATATATATATATATATATATATATATATATATATATATATATATATATATATATATATATATATATAACATATAATATAATATGATAATGTGCCAATAATAATCATAAGAAAAAAGATATGCAGCGTGTCATACGTGTTATCGCACACATGATTGAGAGCACCTATAACCACAAATGGTACAACCATCGCTTGGGCGGTAGGACCACCATTCACTAGCGGTACAACCATCGGAAAACCCAAAAAAGTGATTCCCTCCACTTTACTAATTTCGACTTGTACTTTTTGTTGACCACTTCCCTGGTCAACCAATTGAGCTTGGCCTGAGCTTAATTCACTCTTTATGGTGGACCCGGTTTGTTTCACTTGAGTTAATTTAGATTCCTTCTAAATCTAACTCAAACCATAATAGATGCTAACTACGATTTAATTACAATTAACATGGCCAACAAGTCCAATAAAACTTTTGTAACTCTCGATAAGTTTTTTGGTTACCTTCGATGATCTTCCAATGAGTCTCTCGGTCTTCTTCCAGTGAACTCCTTGACGCCATCCTGGAAAGCTTCCAATCTCCTTTGGCAAGCTCCCCGCGAACTCCTGGCAAGCTTCTGATACCCTCGGCCAGCTTCGAGCGAACTCTTGGCAAGCCTCCAAGCCCTTTGGTGAGCTCCTAGCGTACTCCCGGTGAGTTTCCTACTGCATCGTCCTAACCCTGGCCCGATGCCCTAGGACTTGAATCTAGCCCACATCTGATTGTAATTCTCTCTCTATCCTACATCAATTATCTCTAATACACTTGTTAGATTAATAATATATTAATTGATTTCATCATCAAAATCTGAAATTCAATAGTTTTGAAAATAGTCTTTTCGTGAATCATGTTTTCAAACTTTCTAAAGCTCTTTATGGATTGGAACAAATCCCTCGGGCTTGATATTAAAGACATTTTGAATAATTTTTTTGAATGGCAAGGTTGATACCACATTATTTTTTAAGTATTTTAAAAATAATTTTCTTTTTATTCAAATTTATGTTGATAAAATAATTTTCGGGTCAACAAATGAATCCTTATATGAATCTTTTGCCAAAAGTATGAGCCAAGAATTTGAGATGAGCCTAATGAGTAAATTAGCTTTTTTCTTAGAATTATAAATAAAGTAATGATAATATCTTTATTAGTCAAACTAAGTATACCTTAGACTTAGACTTGCTAAAACATTTTGGTATGGAAAATACCAAGATCATAAACACACCCGTGAGCACTTCTACAAAATTAGACTTAGATAATGAGGGAGAAAATTTTGATCAAAGAACTTATAGAGGAAGGATAGGTAGCTTGTTTTATTTAACTGTTACTAGACCTGATATAATATTTAGTGTTAGATTGTGTGCAAGGATTCAATTCAATGCTAAACTTTCTCTCTTTAAAGCAATTAAATAGATATTTAGATTTTTAAAAGGAACCTCTAACTTATGTTTATGGTATCCTAAATCTAAAAAGTTTGATTTACTTATGCGGATATCGAGGGTATAGAATAGATAGAAAAAGTACTATCGAGACATCAATTTTTAGGGCATGCTCTTGTTTATTGGTCTTCCATGAAACAAAATTTGGTTGCTTTATCTACAATTGAAACTGAATATATTGCAGCTAGTGCATGTTGTGCCCAAGTTATTTGGATGAAAAACACCTTAGAAGATTATGAAATTCATTTAAAAAATATCCTTATAAAATATGACAATACAAGTGCAATATGTTTAACTAAAAATCTCGTTCAACACTCAAGAACTAAACATATTGAGATATATTTGGAATTGATTAATACTAAGCATTAATTAACAGATATTTTCACTAAGCCATTAATGAAGAGCAATTTGACTTTATTAAGAGAGTTAGGAATGCTAAACCATCTAAATGCATGATTTGCTATTTTATGGATTTCTTGAAAATCTCCTAAATTTCTTAGATTTTTTGAGCTCATGTTTAAAATAATCTTATGGATTTCTTAGATTTCGGAATTGACATTTACAAGATTGAGGTTGAAAGCCATTCTTAGTAATGAGATTCTTTTTCACACCCCTCTCTTATTTCATTTTCTTTCTTATTCACAAAAGGGAGAAAAATTTTTGGTATGACAAAATTATGTCTCTTATCCTATTTTACTAAGGAGGAGCAATGATGCACTAAATTTTTAGATATATATAATCAATATTTATTTTTTATAAATACAAAGAAATTTAACACATGATGAGATTATGTACCTTGAAATTATTTGCTTAACATTTCACCTTCTTATTGATGACAAAGGGGAAGAAATGATATATTGATGACACATATAAGAAAAATGGTAAAATGAGTATTTTTCTTTTTATTGGTAAACAAAGAAGGAGAAATAATTGACGACTTAAGAGAAAAAAAAATTTAAATTAATATATGACTGATGCATGCATTTAAATATAATGTTGTATACTTGAAAAATCTTTGATGATTTGATGATTGATGACTTAAGGCAAAAATGCTTAAATTGATGGTATATCATTTCGGAAGTTGATAAACAAATGTAACGTTGTATTTTTCAATGACCAGTGTTTGAAATATTATATCATGATACTTGAATTTAAGAGTGGCTGGTTCTCTTGAATTTAAGTTTACTTTATTTGAATTATGACATGGGCATAGGGAGAGTTAAGGTTAACTCCCGTCATATATTGGTGCCAAAAAAGGGGAGATTGTTGAATCTTGGATTTTGATAATAAAATCAATTGATAGTTTGTTGATCTAGCATGTGTGTTAGAGAATGTAATGTAGGATTAACTACGATAGAGAAAATGAATTACAACTAGATGTTGGGCTAGAATCAAGTTCAGGCATCGGACCAAGTTGGGACAATGTAATGGGACCTCACCAAGAGTTCGTTAGGAGTTCATCGAAGGGTTTAGGAAGCTCACTGGTAATATGCTAGAAGATTGGTAGAAGAAGACCATAAGACTCACTAGAAAATTACCAAAGGTTGTCAGATTATCGGGAGTTAGGTCGATTATTGAACTTGATGGTCTTGTAAGGTTATAATAAGTGAGTCGTAGTTAGTTTAGAGTTGTAATTAAGTTAAGCTTGGAAGGAATATAAAGTAACTCAAGTGAGGCAACCCGGGTCCACTTTTGAGTTTGGGCTGAGCTCAGGTTGAGCTCATTTGGCTGACCTAGGAAAAGGTCAACTGAAGGTACAAGTCAGGAATAAAAAATGTGTAGAAAATACTTTTCCAAGATTCTTGATAGCAGTAACACCAGTGGACGATGGTTGTACTGCCCAGGTCAGTGGTCATACCACCCAGGTCAATAGTTGTACCATCGTCGTGCTGTTTTCAGGGTAGCTTTCGGTGACAATATTGCCAGCGTCGGCGATTATATCGCTCATACTCGAATTTTCAGATATATTTAAATTTTTTGATCTATTTTATAAAGCTAATTGGGGTCTATAAATATCCTAAGTTTTCGTGCATTGAGCATAAGAAATTGGGCAAGAAACTTGAGAACAAAAGTATGCTAAATGTGTGCAAGAAAATGAAAGGGGGCAAGAGAGTGAGAATTTGGAATCTCCCTTGTGAGTTATAAGTTAAATACTTGTAAGGTTCTTCTCCTAATAAAGGAGTGAGTTAAAAGTGTAAAGGTTTAGTCTTCACCCAAAGAAGATCAATAGTGGATACCGATAGGCCTCGATGAAGGAGACTCGTGAAGTTAACGTAGGCCAAGTTGTGGCCAAACTACTGTAAACTGTAAGCATCTCTTAACATTTCTTTTTTAAGTTACATGTTCTTACTTGAGCTTTCTTTCAACTTAGCATCGTTCAATAGTTTTATTCCTCACTTATTTAACTTGAATGAAACACTTCTGATTTTTAGTTTTACTTTATATGAAAGTTTTCTTTAAATCAAGATTTTAGCACTTGCTCTAATTCCACCCCCCCACCCCACCCCCGCCCCCCCTCCCTTCATCTTTGTGCTAATTGATCCTAACACTTAGCTGTAGGCATCTTCAAGCATAGCAAGAATGCGTAGAACAATTCTATACGTTTCAATCTCACCACACGCAGTTTAAAAGCCAAGCATTGCATGAGCAACTTAGCTCTGATACTTTTTCGTAGCTTTTGCATACCATCTTATCGTGAATGTGGAATAAGATCTCCTATCTTTTTCACTATCCTCACACAACAAGGAAAGAGTTGGTAAGTTGAGAAGAGATGGGACCTGTAAGTCCGGCGTTAAAGAAAGGAGTACTCAAACGTAGCATCCATAGTGTCTTAAGTCTAAGGATCAGATACAAAATTGGGACTATGTAATTGCTATCTAATGTTAGGTATCATTAACTATCTAGCATTTTGTAAGAGAATAAATCAATAAACTCATTTTCTAACGAGCACTTATATTATACCCTTAGTGTCCCCACACGAGTGGCTGTAAGACCAACCAAATCCATCATATGGATGAGTATATAGTACACAGGTCTATCCGATTATTTTAATATCTCACTTGAATAACTTATGACCAGGATTATTTAGAGTTTGTGTATAAAGGTGAATCAATCTCATTATCATGATCTCATCACGATCTGATTCTCATTGCGTAGTATCAAGGATATCATAATATATACAATCATACAACATAAAGTGAGAATATGCCAATAATAATAGTACATAAAAATATCATGTCGCATGTTACACATGTCATTACTCATGTGATCAGCTTGTAGGGCACTTGTAACTAGTAGCGGTACCGTGAGCTCCAGGCGATGGTATCACCGATAGTGCCGGAAAGCATAGTTTATGCTTTTCTAGGATTTTCAACAGTGGTACTGCCACCTACTGACGATGGTACCACCTAGTCTGATAATAGTACCACTGGAGTCCTAATTCCTAGGCTTTGTTCGATGGTAGTATCACCCAGTGCTGACGGTGGTACTACTAGTATCCCAAAAAATCAGGAATTTAAATTTTTTGACTCAAATTTTGAAGTCATTAGGGTCTATAAATGCCCCACCCATTCTTGCTTGATGAAGTACGAATAAGGAGTGAAAAAAATTTTAAAAAAGAGAAAGAATCCTTGAGGATAAAGTGTTATAAACTCTTGAGCTCCTCCTCCTTGAGTTTTATAGTTATTCTAATGAGGTGTGAGGTCTTGTGTGAAAAAATTTGTAAAGGTTCTCTCCTAAGACTGGTAAAAGGAGAAGAGTTATAAGGGTAGTTGATCTTCGCCCATTGGAAAGAAGATTATCAATGAAAGTCAGTGGCCTTGAGAGAAAAGAAATTAGGAGTGGACATAGGTCGATTTGATTGAACCAATATAAATAAGTTTGTATTTCCTTCTTGCTTTTCTTTGTCATTTGCTTACTGATTTATATTACTCACTATTTCTACTCACACTTTCAAGTTAAACGGATTTCTGATTCATATTCTCATTCGAATGATTTCAAATTAGATCTTTTTTTTATAAACACTAATTCACCCCTTCTTAGTGCGATTACAATCATAATAAAAACTATGACCAAGATCATATCAAGTTACACAGAAAATAATATACACGTTTTAATCTCATAACACGTAGTCTATAAGCCACTCATTGTATGAGTAACCTAGCTCTGATACCACTATTAGGAAACCTCGAGAGTATCACCTGTGCAGTAGAAAAATAAAACAAAGGGTTTTCCATATTTATCACATCGTCATGCAATGATTAGTGCATAAAAAATCACAAAATCAAAGACTGTGAATCATGTGAGATATATTATCTAGGGAGATCATATATCTCTGAAACTTCCAGATCTAATGAAAGAGAATTAAGGAGGCCAGATGTCCACCTCTTTAGCGATATCTAGATGATGGATCGATGCAGTGATGCTCTTCAAATCGTAGCCAAAAGCTCGTAACTTTTGTGAAACTTCTTTATAGTTTTTACACACCACCTTGCAGCGTAAATAGAAGAAGAACTTATTCTTCTTCACTGTCCTCTTATAGCAGGGAAAGAGGTGGTTAGCTGAGAAGAGATGGGAGAGACAAGAATAGGAGGGGGCGACGAAAGATGCAGCCTATCAATTTTGTTGGTCACCCCTCCCTCCTATTTATAGTGAGCCCCCAAAACTCTAATCGATCCTGCCTTAATGTGTATTAGATTTCTATCCAATTACTCTTGTGTATAGATCATTGGATCTCTATCCAATAATCTCAATTTGATCTAATTGGGCCTCATGCAAGGAGTATATTAATGTTGGGTCTTATCTAATGATAATAGGGGCTTATTGGATAACTTATATCTAATACCCTACTCATTGCAATCTGTGTGTGACCCTCTAGGCCTAATACCGAGTTAGTCGTGAGTTTTACCTGTCAAAACTCTTTCTAACTCAATAAATTATTTTCCTATAACAATCCACTCAACTCATTAACTATGGATATACTAGGCCACTCACTACACCATAGTCCTTAGACGGTATAAGGGATCTAATCTATTAGACCTATCTGTCCTCAGTCTCCTTATAGTAATTCTGTATTGAAAGTTCATGTATACAATATTGATTAGTATTTTCTTAGCACTGATTCTCGTAGTAGCACTCTTTATTCTTAGAGGAAAGCTTGGACGGAACATCCGCGCAGGAGCTATCAATGCATTTATGACTTTACTATACGAGAACATATTCCAATTGAATCTTTCTTTTGCCTTAGAAGCACCCCAACCGGCTACATACGAAATGGTATTATCTATCTAATATCCCAAAGATTGTATAATGGACATGGTATTATCAGGCTACATACGAAATTTATCTAAGTCTCACTTTAATTGGATTCTCTAGGAGAACTCATCTCTCTATCCGAATGTCCCTGGCTAGGGATTTGCTTGAGCAATAACACATAGGATATTTCTGTCATGATAGGATGATCCTCTATTAATACTTAATTATTTTTGTAAGGTTGGCTATCAATCCCGATACCTACTTGTACTAGATCTGAAACTTTTCAAACCTATAAATCTAGTGTCAAAGAAATAAGTACTCAAATAAGGCATCCTTAGTATCTCAAGTCTAGGGACTAGACATACAACTAGGATTACAGAATCATCGTATGAATTTAGGTATCATTAGCCATCCAATAATCCCTAAGTAGATCAATTAGTGAACTTATTAAGTTTAAAAGAATCAAAATCAACTAAATATAAGACAACCAAGTCCACTAAGGGGATGGATTGAGCTTAAGTTGAGCTTAATTAGTTGTCCTGAAAATTGGTCAATAGGAGGTACAAGTCCAAATTTGAAAAGTGAAGGCAATCACTTTTCTGGAACCTACTACCACCACATTGGGTAGCACGTGATGGTTGAACCACATAGGATGATGGTTGTACCACCCATACCCTATTTTTAGGGTAGTTGTCAGTAATTGTACCTCTGACATCGAAGGCTGAATAAAAAATAATAATTACTTGATAAAAGAGAGGGGATGGCTACATCATTATATAGGGTTGCAAACCCTAGCCCAATGGGTGCTTACCTAACTATGATTATCCTTTTACCCCTTCTATAGCTTACTTGCCTTAGAGGGAATAGGTGGTGGCTAGGCTGGCTTTGTAGTCGGCCTAAGCAGGGGGAAACTCTAGCCAACTAGCCCAGTAAAGGGGGCGATGGCCACTAAGCCCTAAGGCCCCAAAATAAACCCTAGCCACACTTCTTTATAGGATAGAAGTGACTAGGTGAGGTTTTATTATAATCTCATAGGGTTCTTATTGATTACTTCTAAGTGATTAGGACTCGACCCTGCTGGAGTCATATTAAACTAGTCCTCTTTAAATCAGTCTTGTCCTCACGGCTAGGGTTCCATGAGCTTCTCATATGATTCTTATGCTATCATCCACTGAACTTTGGCCTCCTCATTAGCTGGGGTGTTAGTTGGAAGGATTTAGGCTGAGTCGTCTTCTTTAAATTTCCATTTGTGGTGGGATACCTGACGGATCAACTATAATCTTGATCTGGTGCACAAATCTGATCTCCAAGTTAGGGCCCCAATGTGATCTCCAATTTTACAAAGCCCAAAAAAATAGGGAGACCACTTCAATAAGACTTGAGTTTCCGGTTGATTGGGCTGGAGGTGTAGAAAAACTTGATCTTCAATTTTTCGTCCATTCTGAAGTTTGTCGAAAGGTCGTTTCTTCTTTGCATGTGCTGCTATATGATTAGTCTTTGGTGACAGCTAATCTTTCTTTTAGAATGGTGACTGCCCTCTAGTATGGTTCAGGATGATGAGAGCCCAATCTGGCATGAGCATGAATTACAATTCTTCTAGTTTTACTCCTCTTTCGTGCTATGGACTTGTATCTAACCATATTTTAAATTTGGTAGTAATTAGTATCTCCTGTAAAAACCTCGTGTGGAGTATGGGGGAAGCCTCAGTGTAAATTAGGAGTTGACCATCTTGCATAAGAATAGCCCCAATTCTAACTTCTAATGCGTCGACCTTAATGACAAAAGTGCGACTAAAATCAAACAGTACTAGGACCGGTGTCGTCGTTATGGCAGTCTTGAGTTATTTGAAGGTTGTAGAAGCTTGTTCCGACTACAAGAAGAAGTCTTTCATCAGTAGGGACATGAGCGGGGTACTAATCTTTCCATAATCTTTCACAAATTTATGTAGTAGCCCATAAGTCCAAGGAAGCCGTGTAACAATTTTACATTTGTAGGTTTTAGCCATCCTTGCATTGCCTCGATCTTCATTGGGTTTACCACCACTTCATCCTCTAATATAATATGCCCAAGATACTCCACTTTACATTGTAAGAAGTTGTATTTTGACTGTTTAACATAAAGAGTATTCTCCTGAAGAATCGTTAGAATAGTTCGTAAGTGCTGAAAATGTATATCAAGCGTACGACTATAAATGATAATATCATCAAAGAACACTAATATGAACTTACATAGAAAACTTCAAAAGATGTCATTCATCAGGCTTGGGAAAGTAGAAGGAGCATCATAAGTCCAAAAGGCATTACTAGAAACTCATAGTGGTCATTATGCATGCAGAATGCAGTTTTCGGAACATCTTCAGTACATACCCGAATCTGATGATAATCGGAATGGAGATTCAATTTAGTGAAGACTCGAACACCTTTTAATTCATCCAAGAGCTCATTTATTACTAGTATAGGATATTTGTCCCTGATGGTGATAGCATTCACGACCCGATAATCAATGCACATTCTCCATATACCGTCCTTCTTGCACACTAGAAACACCGGTGAAGAATAAGGGCTGCAAGATTGTCGAATCACCCCGGTGTCAAGCATCTCTTTGACGATGTTCTTGATCTCATCCTTTTGCAAGTGAGGGTAGTGGTACGAATGCTAATTTGCTAGAGATTTGCTCGGTAGAATAAGAATACAGTGGTCATGCGATCAGTTAGGGGGCAACTCACGCGGCTCTGTGAAAATGTCCGCAAATTCATCCAACAAGAGGGCAAGCTTAAGATCTAAATTAGATGGCTGCTAGATATGCATCAAAAATCCACCATGTGCTTTGTGCAAAACTTTCTCCATTTGTTGCGACGAAATGGTGGAAATTTGGCTCTCGCGCTTGCCTCGTAACGTGACCTGTCTCCCTTTGAAATAAAATTTCATAATTAATTTAGAAAAATTCTAGGAGATATCACCTAGTGTTGTGAGCTATTCGATCCTGAGTATGACTTCATAATCATCGATGGGTAGGAGGAAGAAATAAGTTACCACTTTTTGGTCTTAGAGGAGTAGTTTGACCCGCAGGCACTGTTGGTCGCAATTGAAGATTCGGCTATCGACGACCTTTACATTGAACTTTGTTGCAACTTTTAATTTGAAATACCAAACGTGCAACAACCTTACTATTGAGGAAGTTATTTGTGCTACCCATGTCGATGAGAACGGTGATGGGTTACTATTTTAGAAGTCCTCTAACTTTTATCGTCTGCAGGTTGGCGTAGCCAGCCAATGCATGCACTGTGTAGTTAGCTGGTTGGGATTCTTCATCCATGGGTTCTTCTTTAGGTTCAAGGGCTTTTTTAGATGTTTCATTGTCCTTATCCTCTGCTGATTCAATCATGAGAAGCCAGCCCTTTTTGCAACGATGTTCGCGGCTCCATGGTTCATCGTAATGCCAATACAGCCCCTTGGCTACTCGTTCGCAAATCTCGTCTCTTGTCAACTTTTCTTAGATGGCAGTAGAGGGGGCAGTAGGCCTTGGCATGGCTAGTCGGGGAGTGACCCTTGTCCTTCATTCCTCATGGTTCAATTATTCTTCCTGGATACGCGCAAAGAAAATCACCGCCATAAGTGTGTACGGTTGCCGCGCCTATTTCTCCTCGGATCTCTGGCTTTAGGCCCTCAATAAAAGTACCTAAAAGTTGTTTCTCAGACCAATTCTCAGTTTGGTTAGATAAATGCTCAAACCTTGTTTGCTATTCTTGTATTGTAGAGGTTTGACGAATCTTTGCCAATTGTCTATTGATGTTGTTGAAATTAATCAGACCGAAGCGGTTTAGAAGTCCTTTTAACCGCTGCCAAGAGGGTCCTCCATGGGTGTGTTCAAACTAATTGAACCACTAAATAGCATCTCTCTTGAGGTGTATGGTAGCGATCTCCACCCGTGTAGCATCGATGGTTCGGTAGAACTGAAAATAGTGCTCCGCGCATGAGATCCATACGATCGGGTCTCCTTCTTTCCATCTTGGGAAGTTAACCTTCATGCATGGATTGTTGAGATTAGAGGTGATATGTCCATGTTCTTGAGGATCATCTCACCGATCTGAAGTCTCTCCATAGTGTGACTTCCTTGGGCATAATGGTCGGCCCATGCTGAATTCGGCAAAAATTGATCGCATCTTCTCCTCCATGTGGCTTTCAAAGGCTTCAAACTTGGAGTTGATGGCCTCCTCTGATGCCATGGTGTATGCCTCTAGATATGTAATATTGAGATATCTCTTTTGTTGTCGGGTTAGTGGCATGAGAATTTTGGAGAAGGGGTAGCCGGTTGGAAGGTGAATCGGTTTGGATGGGAGTAGGCTGTTGTTTAGGGCTGATTTGGGTGGCTATTTGATTTCAATTTAGGGCAGGGTTTTGAAGGGTTTTTGGTGAGTATAGTCTGGGTTTTGTGATAAGGAAAAGAGAGTCCAAAATCTCACAAAAAGCAGCACTCAAATTCGATAGAATTCGATAAAAAAATGTATTGTGATGTGCAGTCCTACTGAACAGATTTTACATCAGAGAAACAATGACTTCTTGACATAATTTCTAAAGGAAAGTTCAAGAAAATTATACATAAACCCTTGATTTGGATGTTAGAAATACCAATAAAAAGTTTAGTGAAATATTGGCACCATAACAGTAGGGAAATAGGGCAAAAGACAAAAGGTAGATTCTTCATTGTAAAAATTTTAGAACTGTATACTGGTGAAAGATTACACAAGAAAACTGGTTTTAGAAGAAATTTTTTTGAGAAAATAATCTCAAATGAAAGCCAAGTTGATCCTTGGATTGTGTAAAAATTTTGGCCAAAAAGGACAAATAAAAGTTCAGTTTCAAGAGGCAATAATTGGCTAAATATTTATGTTGCGTTTCGCCTTCACATTGATGATAACATTTGCGACAGTAAAATTTTGTAGCAAGGAAACTTTTGGAAAATCTTCACCCATATATAAGATAAAGGAATAGCAGTAGTAAAGGCATAGGCTTTAGAGTTTTTACCAGATTTATGTTGTTGATGCAAGAGACAACAGTAGATTGATGGATCTGCGGCTTGGTGGGCGACGGTGGAGGTGATGTCAAAAGCAATTATAGGAATTGCTTGGGATGGTGGAGGTGGCTGAGATGGCTATAGGGCAGCAGGAATGTGGCTCTGAAACTAAATGATAGAATCCCAGAAGGAGCCATATAGATTTTAATCGTTGAGGGGGATCAACCCTTGGAATGCTATAAGGGTTCCTCCCTCCTAGACTCGACACAAAGGCTGAATAAAAGATGATAATTGCTTGATAAAAGAGAGGGGGCTACTATATCATTATATAGAGTTATAAACCCTAGCCCATGGGGTGCTTGCCTAACTAAAATTATCCTTTTGCCCCTTCTATAGCCTACCTGCCTTAGAGGGAACAGGTGGCGGCTAGGTTGGCTCTATAACCGACCTAAGTAGGGGGAAACCCTAACCGACTAGCCTAGTAAAGGGGGCTGTGGCCACTAAGGTTTAATAAACCCAAGCCACACTTCTTTATAGGATAGAAGTGACTAGGTGGGGTTTTATTATAATCTCACAAGGTTTTTATTGATTACTTCCAAGTGATTAGGACTCAACCCTACTGGAGTCCTATTAGTATCCCTTATGAGTTAAGATTAAAAAGATTATAAGAGTTTAGTCTTTACTCAAAGAAGATCAATAGTGGATACTTATGAGCCTCGATGAAGAGAACTCAAAAGTGGACATAGGTCAAGATCGGGGCCGAACTACTATAAAATTGTGAGTGCTCTTTACTTGTCATATTTGCTACTTTCAATTGTTCTTAATTAGAAATGTAAGAGCATCATCTTTCGATTGTATTTTAAATTGTTTACTTATTCGCCTTCAAGTCCAACAAATGCTTTTGATTCTGATTTTACTTAAATGAAAAGTTTTTCTTTAAAACGTGATTTTACACTTGCACTAATGCCACCTAAACCCCACCCCCTCTTCCACCCCCCACCCTCCTCCTCCTCCTCCTCCTCCTCCTCTTAGTGCCAATTGATCCTAACAATTATTAAATTTTAGATTTTGATAATAAAATCAATTTATGAGTGTTTAATCTAACGTGTGTTAGAGAAAGTAAGGAAAGTTTAACTACGATAGAGAAAATGAGTTACAACCAAATGATTGGGTAAAGATCAAGTTTGGGCATCGGACCAAGGTTAAAACAATATAGTGAGAGCTTATTGGGAGTTCGCAGAAGGAATCAGAAAGCTCGCTGAGAACACGCCGGGAGATCACCGGAGGAAGACTGTAAGACTTGTCGCAAGAATGCCAGAGGCTATCAGATTAGTGGGTGTTAGGTCATTGTTTAGTTTGATGATTCTTATGGTTGTAATCAGTAAATCATAGTTAGGGATTGAGTCCTAATTAAGTTTGAAGGAATCAACTTAATGTAAGACAACCAAGACTAGTAAGGGGATGGATTGAGTTCAAGTTGAGCTCAATTGGTTGACCTAAAATTTAGTTAATAGGAGGTACAAGTCAGGATTGGAAAAGTGAAGGAAATCATTTTTTCAAAAATCTTGGCGATTGTATCGCTGGTGAGGGATGGTTGTACTGTCACCGCCCTGGATCTAGGGTAGCAGGCGATGGTTGAACCACCTAGGCTGGTGATTGTATCACCCATACCCTATTTTTAGGGTAGCTTTTGATAGTTGTACTGTCAACGTCGACAGTTGTATCGTCCATACCTGATTTTTTCGGGTGTGTTTGAATTTTGGTTTCATTCTTCTGAAGCCAAATGGGGTCTATAAATATCCCAAGTTTTCTTCCATTTAGCACAAGCATTCACACAAGTAATTGGGTAAAAAATATGTAAAAAAATATGCAAAAAAAAGAAAAGGGATAAGGGAATGAGTCAAGTGTTATATTTCTTGTAAGAGGTCTCTCTTATGAGTTGAGATTGAAAGCTTGTAAGAGTTTGGTCTTCACCCTAAGAAGATCAATGGTGGATACTGATGGGACTCGATGAATAGGACTCAAAAGTGGATATAGGCCAAGATTGAGGCCGAACCACTATAAAATTATGATTGCTCTTTCCTTATCTTATTTACTACTTTTAACTGTTCTTAATTAGAAAGACAAGAGCATTATCTTTTGATTGTGTTTTAAATTATTTACTTATTCACATTAAGTCCAAGAAACATTTTCGATTCCAGTTTTACTTAAATGAAAAGTTTTTTAAAAAAACTTGATTTTATACTTGCACTAATTCACCTCCCCTTCTCTTAGTACCAATTAATATTAACAAGTCGACTATTCCAAGACTTCATTATTTGTTTAGAATAAAAAAAGTTTTTGAATGTATAATTGAACTCGATTTTATAAAAAAAAAGCTTTTACTATAGCTAAAAATCCTTTTTTTAAATATTTTTATGTATACATTTTCTTGACATAGAACTATGCTTTTTTGGTGTCATTAAAAAGGATTACTATTTTTATGATCATATGTGAAAGACATGTATTGTTTTATTCAAAATAGATTGTTCTTTTGACATAGAAGTATGTTTTTTTGGTGTCATTAAAAAAATAGACACCAGAAGTATGCTTTTTTGGTGTCATTAAACATAAATATGCTTTTGTTGTCATTAAGATAGTATGCTTTTGTTGGTGTCATTAAAATAGCTTGTTCTTGGTGTCATTAATAAGTATTTTTTTTTTTACATGTATTTTTATGTATACATTTTCTTGACATAGAAGTATGCTTTTTTGGTGTCATTAATAAGTATTTTTTTTACATGTATTTTTATGTATACATTTTCTTGACATAGAAGTATGCTTTTTTGGTGTCATTAAAAAAGATTACTATTTTTATGGTTATATGTGAAAGACATGTATTGTTTTGTTCAAAATAGATTGTTTTGGTTATATATGAAAGACATGTATACATATAGGCTTACGGTGGGGGAAGGCCAGTACTTAGCATTAAAAGAATCTTAGATTAACTAAAAAACTCATTATGAATATTGATGAAGAAGGTGTTATTAGACCTTACATTACTCATCGGCTCCTATGACAATTTTATTAATATGTGTTGAGAAAAAAACTAGTGAATGTGAAATAATATTTTTTTCTCTTTATATATTAAAATAGATTCTCATTAAACTTACCAATTTATTTCAAAAGTCAAATATTAACTAGAACAAGGTAATAAATTATCCACAAAATGAGACACTAAATGTTAACATGAAAAACCTAATATGGGAAAAACCACGGGACCGTAGTCCACTTAACTTCTACCATCAACACTATTGATAATAGGTTTACAACGAAGATTCTCTAGACAACTAGAGGATCACTACAACATTAAGAATATATATGTCTTGGTTTATAAATGAGATAGCATCATCAAAATATATGAATCTCACAATAGGTAAATACCAAATCTTCCCAAGTGGGTATTTTAGGAAATCATCATAGAGAGGATAGATTATAGATCAATACCGTTAGGATTGTAGAGCTTACTGCAAGGATTCTCCATATAATATTTGGAGCAAATCTGAGAAAGTTTCACCGTTTGATCTTGCCAAAGCTTCCTCTCTCCCTATTCTTCCCTTTCTCTTTCTCCTTACTGTGCTCTCTATTTCTGTAGCTGCCAACCTCAACTCACATGCACACATCCACTTCGTTAGAGTTTTCTCACTTTATCTTTTTTTCTTTTATTATAAAACAAGTTTGATTGGTCCAAGCCCACCTATGGGTTGGACCCAACAATTCTCCCACTCCAACTCATATGGTGGGCTGTACTAAGCTCGCTCTCTGTCTACATACTTCAAGTTTCTCTTTAGGTAAAGACTTTATCAACATATCTGAACCATTCTCATCGGTATGTATTTTTTTTTAAGTATAATTCTTTCATCTCAAGCACATCACAAATCCAGTAATATCTTAGATCAATATGCTTGGATCTAGAATGATATGTTGAATTCTTGGAGAGGTGGATGGTACTCTGACTGTCAAAGTAAACAATGTATCCGTCCTATTTTAAATCCAATTCCTATAGAAAATTTTTCATCCATAAAACTTCCTTACAGGCTTTAGTAATTGCTATATATTCTGCTTTTTTGGTCAATAGAGCAATAAAATTCTATAACTTAGACTGCCAAGAGACTGCTCCCCCTGCAAAAGTCATTGAGAACCCTGAAGTGGATTTCCTGAAATCAATATCACCAGTCATGTCTACATCTATGTAACCCTCTAGCACAGGTTTACTAATGTCAAAACATAAACATAACCTGATAGTACCTCTTAAATATCTTAAGATCCATTTTACTGCTGCCCAGTGTTCTTTACTAGGATTAGAGAGAAATCAGCTGACAACTCTAACTGCATAAGCTATATCCGGCCTAGTGCAAACCATAGCACACATCAAACTCCCTACTGCTGATGAGTAAGGCACTTTGGATATTTCTTCTTTTTCTTTCTCACTTGTAGGACATTGTTTTGAACTCAACTTGAAATGACCTACAAGTGGAGAACAAACTTGTTTGGCTTTATTCATATTGAATCTTTCAAGAACCTTTTCAATATAAGTCTCCTGAGATAACCAAATCTTTCTATTCTTTCTATCATGAAGAATATTCATGCCAAGAATTTGTCTCGCCGATCCTAAGTCTTTCATAACAAAAGACTTACTTAGTTCCCTCTTAAGCTTCTCAATTTTACCAGTATCATGACCAATAACCAACATATCATCATCTGAAAACTTCTTTGTAAATACATAATGATCAGATGTGATTTTATTGTACCCTTGGCTCATCATAAAGGAATCAAACTTCTTGTACCACTGACTAGGTGCCTGTTTGAGTCCATATAAGCTTTTCTTAAGCCTACACACTAGATTTTCTTTTCATTTGACTTTGAAACCTTATGGCTGCTCCATATAAATTTTAAGTCACCATGTAAAAATATAGTTTTCATATCAAGTTGCTCTACTTCTAAATTCAAGCGGGCGGCTAAACCAAGAACAACTCAGATAGAAGACATTTTCACCATAGGAGAAAATATTTCTTCAAAATCAATATCCTTTTTTTAACTGAATCCTTTCACAACTAACCATGTCTTATATCTTTGTTGTGAGCTATTATTTTTAGTCTTCAATTTATAAACATATTTATTCTCGAGAGCTTTCTTCCCTGTAGGCAACTTTACTAAGTCATAAGTATGGTTCTCAAGCAAGGATTTCATCTCTTCTTGCATGGCTTTATCCCACTCATTTTTGTACTCATGTACAATAGCTTCTTAGTAAGTTTCGGGTTCTCCACCGTCAGTCAACATAACATACTCATGTGGAGGATATCTTGTAGATGGTCTTCGCTCTATTATAGATCTTCTCAATGGAATCTCATCTGGTGGTAGAGGTGCTTGTTCAGTTTGTTTAGTTGGATCAGCTTCATCAACTGTAGCAGTATCATTACTAACATTCTCATCACCATCTTCCTATCCATCTCCCCCTTGATCATCATGAAATATAGGTGGAGAAACTGGGCTCAAACTCCAAGGAGTGTAAACAGAGGTATTTGGCTTCTCAACATTATCACCATCTTCAAATAATTGGTCTTCAAGAAACACGACATCTCTGCTTCTAATAATCTTTTTATTCACTAGATCCCATAATCTGTACCTAAACTCTTCATGACCATATCCCAAGAAAATGCATGCTTTTACCTTATTATCAAGCTTAGATATCTTATCTTTAGGAATATGAACAAATATTTTACATTCAAAGACTCTTAAGTGATCATAAGATACATCTTTCCTTTTCCAAACTCTCTCTCAAACAACATCATTCAAAGGAACTGATAGAGAAAGATTTATTAGATCAACTGTAGTTCTCATAGCCTCCCCCCAAAAAGACTTAGGTAACTTGGCATGGGAAAACATGCACATAATAATTTCTTTAATAGTTCTATTTATCCTTTCTGCCATACCGTTTTGCTGAGGAGTTTTAGGAATTATCTTCTCAAGCCTGATACCATGAAACCTACAATGATTTTCAAAAGGACCCCTGTACTCACCACCATTATCTGCTCGAACATACTTTAGTTTTATTCTTATTTCTCTTTCAACACTGGCATTAAACTCTTTGAAACTCATCGAGTACCTGATCTTTAGATTTCAAAGCAAAAGCCCAAACTTTTTGTAGAATGGTCATCAATAAAAGTAACAAGATAAAGAGCACCTCCAAGAGTTCTAGTTTGTATAGTACAGACATCAATGTGAATCAAATCAATGATATTTAATCTTCTAGATGATGGATAAGTATGAAAGTCAACTCTATGTGTTTTTCCGACTAAGTAATGATCATAAGTTTTAAGAGATGTACCTTGCAGCTTTGGTAAGAACTGCTTTCTAGTAAGAGTTTGAAGTCCCTTCTCACTTATATGATCAAGCCTTTTATGCCAAAGATCTATACTTTCATCCTTTTGGATTGCATTAATCTATCCTTTGTGTAGCTTAGCCTCCATAACATAAAAAGAATTCTCCTTCTTTCCTCTTGCTACAACCAGAGAACATTTAGTAAGCTTTCATTTGCTTTCATCAAAATAATGCATAAACCCCTCATCATCAAGTTTCCCTATAGATATCAAGTTTAGATGAATATCTTGAACATGTCTTATATCTTTGAGTATCAATTTGCTCCCAAGCAAATATCTTCAATACCTACAATCTTAGATATACCACTGTTTCCCATTTTGACATTGCCAAAATCACCAACAGTGTAAGATCTGAAGAAAACACCATGAGAAGTAACATAAAAAGAAGCACCAGAGTCAATTACCTAGTTACTGTCCTGAGCTGCAAGATTAACACATCCATCATAACAAATAATAATAATATTACTTTCAGTAACTATATTAGTCTCTTTTTCATTTTTCTTTTTCTCATTTTATTCTCTCTTCCAGAACCTACACTCTTTCTTCATCTGACCTGGCCTGTTATAGTGAAAACACTTGATATCTCTTCTGGACATAGATCTTCCTCTATAACCATGTGGATTTCTAATATGACTTCTTCTACGTTGTTCTTGTTTTTCAATAGCAAGTGCACCAGAAAAAGATTCTCCTTATTCTTTCCTTCTGGTATCTTCATTTAGCAAACTGTCTTTAATTATATCTATAGTTAGAGTCCCCTCTGGTGCGGAGTTAGAAATTGTCACCACATATATTTCTCAACTTTCTGGTAAAGAGTTAAGGAGTAGCAGTCCTTATATCTTATTATCTATATTCATTTTCATGGTAACTAACTTGTTTACAATACTTTGAAATAGGCTTATATGCTCAATAATATTACCATCATCTTTATACTTTAGATTGATAAGCCTTTTGAGGAGAGAAATTTTATTTTTCAATATCTTCTTTGCAAAAAGATTTTCTAACCTCTACCAAACAACATCAGCTCTGGTTCATCAGATATTCATCCATCTTCTAATATAGGCAATGACTTTTCTGTGTTGTACCTCTCATTCTTCATCATCCATAGTAGAAGATTTTGCTTTAAATTTAATAGGCTTATACAAATCTTTGTAATAGAGCAAATCTTCCATCATATGCCTCCAAGTTGAATAGTTGATGAGTTCAATTTAATCATACCATCTAACTCTTCCATTTCAATCACACAAGAAAAGTTACACAAAATAACCTATGCTTTGATACCACTTGTTGGGAAAAAAACTATTGAATACGGAATAATATCTTTCTCTCTTTGTGTATCAAAATGAGATTCTTATCAAACTTACCAACTTGTTTCAAAAGTCAAATATTAACCAGAGCAAGGTAATAAATCATATACAAAATGAGACACTAAATTTTAACGTGGAAAACCTAATGTGGGAAAAACCACGGGACCGTAGTCCACTTAACTTCCACTATCAACACTATTGATAATAGGTTTATATGAAGCTTCTCTAGATAACTAGAAGATCACCACAACATCAATAATATATATATTTTGGTTTACAAATGAGATAGCATCATCAAAATATATGGATCTCAATAAGTAAATATCAAAATCTCCCCAAGTGGGTATTACAGAAAATCATCATAAAGAGGATAGATTATAGATCAATACCATCAGGATTGTAGAGCTTACTATAAGGATTCTTCATATAAGATTTGGACTAAATCTGAGGAAGTTTCACCATTCGATCTTGCCAAAACTCTCTCTCTCTCCCTATTCTTTTCTTTCTCTTTCTCTTCACTATGCCCTCTGTTTCTACAGTCGCCAATCTCAACTCACGTGCACACATCCACTTAGTTAGGGTTTTCTCACTTTACTTTTTTTTATTATAAAATAAATTTGATTGGTTCAAGTTCACCTATATCATGTTATTAAGAAAAAAAATAAATCGAAGACATAGGTTACGAGATATTATGTACCTAGAGTGAAAGTCAATGAACATAATTTTCTAACAAGGGCAGATCTCAGCATGGTATAGGTTGAGAGCAAGAGTCAAGTCTTCAAATGAGATTCAATATCATAGATGTAAAATATACAAACTAATTTAACAGGGAAAAAGAAAAAGGAATAAGAGGCCAGTGAGTATTCTCTTATTATAAACGGTAATGTAGATGTTCTATAGTATCAATGCATTTTTTATCAGAGTTCATATGTATTTCTAAGAAGGATTATTTTGATTTGTTAACTGATAAAGTGACTCGTAGGTTAAATTTGGATAATGATTTATTCATGAAGATAACGTATTTTGGAAAAGTTAATATCAAAATGATTGATGGAATAGTGGAGGATATGACTTATTTTCTATAGATATAGACTAATCTAATTTTTAAATCTTTTAAATTTACAGGATTAATCTATAGAGTTAGAGGTGGAGTTTTAAGAGTTATTTAGGGTTGCATCATCCCACTAAAAAAAATTACATTAAGATTTATAAAATTAAAATTGAGATGTAATAAAGTCCTCAAAAGACTAGAAATAGATTGCATGTAAGGAATGATAGGTATCTATGACAATAAAACGATGCAAAAATATAAAATGTGATATTTAAGATTCTGAGAATACAGACAATTATGATAGAAAAAGTTCCGATGGTCATAAGACAACGATATGAGTATCTCGTTTCATAATCGAATAGCTTTATTGATTCAAGTTTAACTGTGCATTGAAGATTAATTGGAATCAGGTGTCGGACTATGAATAATTTGTTTATATAATTATGATAAATTTTTAATCCAATTATTTATAAATTTTGCATAGAGGCATAAAGGGACAACAAATACTGAAAAAGTTGGATATTAGTAGCATTGGTTACTATTTTATGAGTCTTAATTAGATTCAGACTACTTAAAAAAGATCAAATTAGATTCTAGCTTTTTATAAGATTAGAAATTTACATAGAAAGAGAAATTCTTAGTGAATTATGATCCTAATCAAGTAGCTTTGTTGATTTGATTCCAAATACACGTGGTGCGTTGATAGTTTGTCAATATTAAATGTTAGACCATAAACTAATTTATTTTTATAATTATAATGAATTTTTCAAGCTAATAGTTTATAGGTTTTGTGCAGGAGGCACAGAGTAAAAAAATTCTCAAAAAGGTGAATATTATTAGAATTGATGAATATTTTAAGAGCTTTGATTAAATTTTAACTTGCTTGAAAGAGTCCTAATTAGATCTAATTTTCTATAGGACTAGGATTAAGATTAAGAATTTATGTAGAAAAAGGGATCCTTAGTGAGTTAGAATTTGTTCATATAGACACACTATAAATCTAAAGGTTTTGGCAAAGAATGATACAGAGTAAAATATTTTGGATACTGTATTTTCTAATGGATCCAAAAAAAGTTGAGAGGAGTTTTTATAGGTTTATATGAGAGGGGTACAAGAGTTTCGGGCTTAGGTTTAAGTTAACTCAAAAGAGATATTACTTATATTTGATTATCCTAATATAATAAAAAATTAATTTTCTCGTTGAATATTATTTTTTAATATATCCTTTGATGATTGATCTTTGAAAATTCTATTTTTTTTTCAACTCTCTCCCCAATAATTTGTCATAAATTGATTATATTAATTTAATCGAAAATCAGGTGAAGCAAAGCATCCTCGATCTAACTAATAGATCGAATTATTCTGGTCTGGTTCTCAATTTTTTGATCGAACCATCTGGTTCGAATATTTTGATACTATCTACTATATCTCCATCTAACGAATCCAATCATCGATGCCTTGGGCCATGATGAGCCTTTACTCGTGTCAAATTGAACATAGATGACAAAAATGCATCTCGATTCACCAAACATATGAAATGGAAAGGTCGATTTCACCTTTAACTTCTACAGCTCGGTGTCTAGCCCTGTGTTACTGTACATAGCCAAAAACGGTACTGTCAAACGAATTGATCTCGCTTGTTTGGTTACAAGGCTCGGGAATCACCTAAGCCAACCTCACATGTAAGCACGTGCCAGAACGTCGGCAACCGCCACGTGAGATCAAAAGTGGTCTTTACAGGATCAGTGGTTGAGATTAGATGTTATGGGTTGCGACTCCCATGGGACCCTCAATAGCTGTACAGACTTCACAGCCTGCTCCAAAATTTGCGTTGGATCTTTGACGCCGACCACAAGAAAGTCAAAAGAAACAAAAGGATTCTAAGGATATTATACGAACCATATGCAGTCAATATCACAATGGTCATACATTTCGCCAAGTAAAACAAAGGTCAAGAGACAGCCAGACCACCAAACAGTGTGTGAATCTTCCATTACCAACAAGACGAGTAGCAATTGCCGTGGTGCTGCAACCTAATTAGAGAAGCCCACAACGCGGTGGATCGTCTCTCTCCATATATCTTCTTCTACGGCTTGTGAAGAACCCTCCCAGCCAACAGGGCTGCCTCCATTACCAGGGTGATCACGTCCACCACTTCCTCCACCATGCACTTGTTCCCCTTGAACGAACCCTTTCCGGATTCCCTCACCCGGGAAATGCAGTTGAGGAAATTCTGGTTGCACTCCTGGCTCAAGTAGTCATCTGTATCCATCAGTTCATTAACATGGATTGGAACATGGTTCTGACACAAAGAAATAGAAGTAAGAATGCTCGAAAGGAGAAGAGTGGAGATGGGAAGAGAGAAGAGTGCACATACTGTTTTTGGATTGAACACAGGCATCATGGACCATGCAGCAGGCGTCGAGGGCGTCGCAGGGCTTCTCCCCTGAGCATCCGGTGTACAGAATACCACAGTACTTTCCGTATCTTAAGAAAGGAGGAACTGTGCAACCCAATCACCATGAGCAAAGCCAACACAAACTCTCAGTCCAAATCCTGAATCCAACACAAAGCATGACGGAATGTGTCTTACCATTGCAGTGTTGAGACTCGCACTTTCTGCTGCATTGCTGCTTGCTCTGTGGAAAAAAATAACGTTCCGATTGAGTCCAAGTAGTTGAAAGCAACACTGATATTGGATACGACGATGAGTAAATAGAAAAAGTGGTGGTGTATATTTGAGACTGCAGACCTCAGAGACGCCGAGGTTGACGGATTGGACCCCGATGTTGAGTGCGTTGACGGGAGTAGTCGACAGCAGGAATGCGAGAAATGGATTGAAGAAAAGAACGGCAAGCTTCATCACTGACTTGTCCGTCGCCCTTCCACTCATTCTGCTCTCTCTATTCCTCGCACTCACACTATATGTCGATGCAGACAGAAAGGAAGAAGCAGCTTTGATGAGCCTGGTTTTACTCCATAACTGGATTTATAGCGAGGAGAAGGGAGGGGGAATGGCGATGTGGGGAAGGGAGAACTGAGGTATGCCGTTCTGATGTCCTATTTCTCCCGTGACCAATTTTTGTGCTGTAGCTCCTGGGTTGCTATCAAATATATCCCAATCTTTATCTCATCCGACGGCTGGATGACTCAGGATCAGATGACGTGGGGTCATGATGGAAGAATATCTACACATGCAACCAACCTAAGTGGGTTTTTTCTTGTGATAAAGGCTTCACCAAACAGTAGTATACCAAAATATCTTACGACTCTGTGGCCTTTGATGAAGAGCACACCTATCCTGGTTTCTTTGTTATTAGATTATGCCCTTATAAGTCACGGCAGTTCTAATATCACCGAACGTGAGCTCAGACATCACAGCGAAAAAGCTTTAGATAATAAGCTTGATGTACTTGGCAAATCATGCTACCACCGACAACGGTTTCTAAATTAATAACCATAGCTTGTTGGTTTATATGTTTATGAACCATCGTTTGGGCATGTGGCACAATCTGGCTATTATTGTTTACTCCTAACGTGATTCCCAGATTCAAGATAAAAATAAAAAAGATGCCGCTGGTCCACCTTGCAGAGCATAAGCAAGCATGAAGTCAACTTATTGCAGCGCATATCATTCTTGCGAAATTGCAGGTTCTTCTGTTCTTTGCTGATGATTCAAAAGTCGTGTTCTCTGTTTTGGATGTATATTTTTCACTGAGAACAGAGACAGTTACTTTTAAGACAATATCGGAAGTTAGAGATCCAAGATTCATTCATGAGTCTGATAAATCTAAAGTTTTGGCTTCATAATGGGTGAGCAACCCATAGCATTTTCTTTTAGTTACCACTTGTTAGTTTATGTCTAACTAGCTGTTTTATTTAAGGGTTTGTAAATGCGGTGTAGAAAAATAAAACTTGGCAGTATTATGCCGTCTGAAAGAATGAGAAATAGCTAATTATTATTTTTATCTTCCAAGAGATAGATAGGGAATTCTTAAGAAAACTACAATACTTATACATTGATCTTCTTATAGTTGGACAAATTCCCCAATTAGCATCATAATACATTGTTATATTTAGATTATTCTGTGCTGAAAACATATAGACTTTGTTATAGCACTCCAAAATGTTGTTTCCTAAAAAGATGCACTAAGTAGATTATATCGGGACTTGTGATTGTGTGATAAATAAATTGCCTAACAAGTCTTACATCTGATCTTTGAGGAGTTCACTATCTTATGGAGTAAGCTTCAGATTTTGCTCCATAGGAGAAGTGACAATAGCACCAAGGAGACTCATCATCTTGAACGTTCAATGCATCCTTTCGTTGTGAAATAGATTGTGAAATAGATATGTCTACTTTGGAATGTGCTACTTGATGTAGGAAGACCTAGCCGAGTTTGGGTCAAACTTTACTTTAGCTCAATCAAAATTTGAGTCAAACTCTAAATAGATCCTAATCCAATTGAACCAAACTCAAACTCGAATCTGAGCTCGAGGACAATATTGAACTAGCTCAAGTTTTACTTAAGTTCAACTTAAATTGAGTTCTTGTTTAAGTCCAATTCAGAAACAAAGTTAACTAAATATCGAAAAACACATAACATTAAACAATAACAAATAAGCAATCACAAATAACAAGACACAAGCTAGAAATGAAATTATAATGGTTTGATATTTACGGTCATTAACTTTGTTTAATATCTTTCTTTGGATGGGTGAAGATTAACTATTCTTATCATAATTTTTTTTTATTTTTGGGAGAAAATTTTTATGGTTAATATTTTACAAACAAACATTTTCCTTCTACCATTTAGAATCATAACTTAATTCAAAAAAATTAAGGAGACTCAAATAATACCCAAAGATAGAGCTACGACACTTATGAACTAAGGATTGGATGTACCATCATCCAAGCCCAAGTGAAGCATTTAAAGCTCCTAAAAAATTTTTAAAATCGAGTTAAAAATTTAAATTTTTAGTTCTATATTGAAATCATCTCTAAAACATTGGTGTACCACTTAAACTTTTTGTTGCAAAACTGCTGATGTTTTAAATGAGAATTCTATTACGAAAAGAATTGTCAGTGCTTCTTGTTGCATCTCTACCAAATTGCTACATAGTTGCTATCGATCTTACTATCAACATCACCCATTCCTTATTACCAAAACCATCCCAAAATTATTGGTACGCTGTTGGACTTTTCAACGTAAAACTGCTGTCTATTCTATGAAAATTCTATTGCCATACTTTTCGACATTATTTGATTCATACACAATAGATCTTTGTCGACTCAATTGTTGTCAATATTTTTGTCTACTTGTTGCCATTAGCATACACTTTTTTGTTGGAAAAAACTCCTTTAAACTCTCAGCATACTACTGAAATCTTTCGCCATAAAACTACTATTTTTGATGAAGAAATCTGTAGCAACATCTCTTGACTCTTTTTGCCGCAGCAACACCAAACTGGTTGCTACCCAATAGCAACTCTAAACCCTCCTTCAAAACCCCAAATTACAGCCATCGAATCCCCTTTTATAGCCTCCACAACACCTTCAAATAGTAACCCCAAACTACCACACCTTCTACACCCAAATCGGAGCCCACTACAACCCCTCTTCCCTAATCTTTGTCAATTTCCACCATCGATCCCTACCCTTAACCCAACAGCAAAAGAATGACTTTAATATTATGGATCTAGAGATGTACATCATGGTGTTAGAAGAATTGATTGATAAAAAATTAGAAGCCTTCGAGATGCTTACAGAAGATAAACTACACTCTCTCCTTACAGAATTTGGTTTAAGCTGGCCACCGAGCCCGAGAAGATCCCAGCACGGGGAAAGCTCAGATAACAAAGAGAACCTCTGGAGAGAGGAAAACATGTGATAGACTCGCTATACCTATGCATGAGGATAGACTTCTCTAGATGGGAAGATGGTGATCCGATGGGTGGATTTCTTATGTGGAACGACATTTCTGCTTCCATATGACCCGGGATACTTCCATGGTGGACATTGCTGCCATCCACCTTGAAGGAAACACTATACAATATAATTGATTTGAACAAACCCAAGGAGTCCTGATGTAGAGACAATTCAAAAGTGGGCTGCTAGTCCGCTGTTAGAACCCTTACGGATTCTAAGTTTGGGTTGATCTCTACAAGGGATCAGCCTCCTTGAAACTCTGTAGGGGTTCCTCCTTCCTTGGTTTTCTACTACATAAGTTGAAAGATAATTGATCTATTGATGATGAAAGAGGGGAGAATACAAGGCTATTTATAGGGCTTCTAAACCTCAACTCCTAATAGGATTCCTACTTAAGACTCATACTCCTAACAATTCCTAATAACTCCTACTCCAACTCTAAGAATCAACTACTACTTCCAACAACTCCAACTCTAAGAAGTAACCTCCAAACTAATCCTAATCCTATTCTAATTTAACCTCTTCTTAACCAACCCTTCTTTAACTAGGATAAGGGGTAGTTAATTAGGATGACATATATCTTATTTTTTCCTCAAAATATCTTCCTCCAAACTAATCATAACCTAGTTGGCCTCCTCACCTCTTTAACAAGGGTCAGCTAGATAAGATTTACATGAATGCCCTTAGGATTTACAACTTAGTCCTCTTCAATAAAACTAAATTAGGACTCCCATAGCTAGAGTCATAACAGACCTGCCCTCTTCAAATCAGTCTTGTCCTCAAGGCCGAGCTCCATGTCTTTGGGTCGTGATCTGTAATTCCTCACGAGGGTCCCTCATGGCTCTATAGTAAGCATATCATGCTCTTGGGGTCCAACATCAGCAATAGTGACTGGATGGTGATGTATCGCAATCCGTGATCCCATGCAATCATTAGCTGAACCTGGGCCTCCTTATCGACTTGGGTGTCAAGTGGATAAATCAGGACTAAGTTATCCTTTCTAAACTTCTATTTGTGGTGAGATACTTGGAGTATCAATTATATTTTTAAATTGATATACTGACCTAATCTATACGTCACAGCTCCATTGTGATCTCCAATTTTGCAAGGGCCAAAGTAGCAGGGGACCACTTCCTTGAGGTTTGAATTTTTTGCTGGTAGGGCTGGAGATGAAGGGAAACTCGATATTCAACAATAAACTTTTTTCTGTTCTGATATTTGTCGAGTTGGCTATTTTTTTCTTGCATGGGCTACTACTTAGTTGTTCTTTAATAGTAACCGAGCCTTATAATAATTGCTCCCCTTTGATAAGGTCTTTGGTGGTGTGAGTCTATTCAGAGTCCAAGGAGGGTAGGAGTTATAGTTTTATTAAGCCTATTTTTATCTCTCATTTGTGTTGTTGACCTATATCATACCAAACTTCAAATTTAGTAGCAATTAGTATCTCTTTACGGATCAAAAGCTTCGTGTGAAATGTAAGGAGAGCCTCAGTATATATTAGAAGTCGACCATCTTGCATGAGGGTAGTGCCGATCCCAATTCCTGATATGTCTACTCCAATTATGAACACATTACCACGATCGAGTAATGCTAGCATTGATGTAGATGACATCATGACTATGAGGATCTTGTAGATGGTAGACATTTAGATGCCTTCCTCCTATTCCTTCAGAATTTTGATATCCATCTAATAAAGTTTGGTGTCATAGATTCCATGTCGGTACTATCACTAGAGGGACTCAATCTTCTTACGGTCGTGGGCCGTGGATCGATGGTCATTATCAGGGAAGACTTTGAGCATTATGGTCCACTCCTTGGAGAAGTCATGGAAGTAGCCCGAGATTTGGGAGTGCATCAGAAGCCGTAGCTGATTCGATTTGATGTGGTACTTCAGGAAGAGTTTATACCTGTAGACAAAGAGGTAAAGCTTTTGGAGATAAAGTGTCCTTGTAAGAGAAGGTCATGGCCAAATTATTTGCGTCTCTTGCATCTCCTAGGGGAAAGCTTCGACCCTTTGAGGATGTGGACAACAATATAGTCGAAGATTATACATCCTAGTAGGAAGCAGTCGGCTCGGTTTGGTGGAGGTGCATGAAATTTCAGCAAGCTTCTACAAGCATTGTGTCAACATCATCATTACTTCACTCCCATGTTACTTGTATAAGGTCATTTGTTCTCCCTTGCCATTTATAAGATTGTTGGTGAGGATAGTGATAGGTTGTTGCTTAAAAGATTCTTCAACTTTTGCTACTTGTAGGTTCGCATGGTTGGTTAAAGCGTAAGTCGTGCAATCGGCTGATTGCGGGTCCTTGCAAGTCCTCCTTCATGTTCTCCTCCTCAAGTTCCTAGACCTCTTCTTCAGTTTCTTTAATAGATTTTATTATGGAACGCTCTCCTTTTTTGCAGTGATGGTTGTGGCTCCAAAGTTCTTTGCAATGCCAATAAATGCCCTTCGTTGATTTGTCACGTAGCTCTTCTCTCGTCAATTTTTTTGGCAGTGAAGAATGGTTGGAAGCAGAAGGAGGTTCATATGTCATGAGTCTAGGGGTGGTTCTCATCCTCCAAGTATCTTGGCTGAGCCATTCTTCTTGTACTCGGGCGAAAGAAATTACAGCCGTTACAGTTTGGGGTTGTCGCGCCTTAAACCTCTCCTTTAATCTTTGGCTTGAGCGCCTCGATGAATGTCACTAATTGTTGTTGGTCAATTCAATCACAAGCAAGGTAAGATAATTCCTCAAACCTAGTTTGGTATTCTTAAATCATGGAGGTTTGTCGGAGCTTGGCAAGTTCTTCATTGATATTCTCATTCTTGGTCGGCCCAAAGTGGTTCAACATTGCGTACTTAAATTGTATCCATGTCAGAGCCCCACGGTTATCTTCAAGCCAATTGTATCATTGTATAGCATCCCCTTCAAGGTAGATGACAGCGGTGTCCATCATGGAATCCTTCGATGTTTGGTGATGGCAGAAGTAATGTTCGGTGCATGAAATCTATCCCATCGGGTCTCCTTCTTCCCATCGAGGGATGTCCACCCTTATGTGTGGCTACATTATATTAGTGGCTCATTCTTCCTTCTTGAAGGTCTCTTTGAACTTTCTCCTTCCTAAAATTTTGTTAGGTTATGAGATCGGCCTAGTCCAAATCAGGTGAATAAGGAGCACAATCTGTCCTCCATACGTGATTCAAGCCATGATTCAAGCACCTCCAACTTGGCCCCGAATAGATCTCCTGATGACATGATAAAAACTCCAAAGTTATTGTGATAAGGTCCTTCTCTTATTGTTGGATCACTGGTATGGATTGGTTGGGTGGATTGGTGGCCGAAAGAGGTGGTGGATCAAGGGTAGATGACTACGATTTGTGGGTGAAAGGTTACTATTTTCTGTTATTGTTGGGGCTATGATTTAGGGTTGCTATAGGGGGGTTTGATGATAGAGGTTTAGGGTTAGAGGGACGGCTAGGGTTGCTGTTGATGGCAGTAACCGATTTTATAGGATTTGTGGCTAAAAGGATGATGGATCAAGGTTGCAGTTTAGCGTTGATAGCTTATCGTTTAGGATGCTGTTGGTGCTATGGTTTAAAGGTGTTGTGGAGGTTGCAAAAGATTTTTGTGGTAGTGGTTTGAGGTTAGGAAGGAAGGTTTAGGGTTGTTGTTAGGGGTGGCAACCGGTTTGGTAGGTTCGGTGGCTACGGAAGATAAGGATCAGTTAAAGGTTATGGTTTGGGTTGTCTGTGGAGATTGAAAAAAGGCTATGATGGCTATGACTTAAAGCTAGAGGGGTGCTCTAAAGATGATGTGGGTGGCAGCAATAATTTTGGTAAGGATCAGATATGGGTGCAGCAAAAGCAGCAAAAACACTGAAAGGTAGTGCTGTAGAATTCTACATCGATAGACTGTGATAGATCGCTATTTTGGTTATAATTTTGGGTACTGTTATGAAAATAGGTTATGATGGTTGCATCTTAAGGCTAAAGGGATGCCTTATAGACGTCTTGGGTGATGGGAATAAAATGAAAAAACTTTATATACTAACAAATACTAGCAAGTCGTCATACATAGCAGAATCAAATAGAAATCACAATCAAATGAACATTAAAATTTATGTGAAAAACCCATTTAACTCGAAGGGTAAAAACCATAGGATAAGCCAGAGAAAATCTACTATCAAAATAATAAATATACAAATATCAAGGCTTCTTGCCCAAACCCAAGCAACAACCACAAGAGAATCACCGGGATACAAGGACTATATTACTATGCATAATATCTAAAACCTTTCCAAGTGATCACAATAAGAATCCACTGTAAACTGATCTAACTTGAGATATGGATGATTGAGAATAGTCTTTTTTTTAATCATTATCTTCTTTCCTTTTCTTGGATCTCTTGTTTTCTACCCTCTATTATCAATTTGTAGCTTTCTTTCTCTCTCCCACGTTTTAAGCCATCACTGCCTCTTTTCTATAACCCTAGCCATCAAATCTAGGGTTTAGGTTAAGATAAATAAAGATTAAGACTGTGGACTTCACTAAAGCCCATTATGGATTGAATCTAGGCCAACTGCCTATCTGCCCAACAATCTCCCCATTCAGCCTATAAGGGAGGTTGTCTCATGTCTCCTCAATGTGAAGCCATGCCGACTAGCTGTCAACATATGTTATGTCTCTCGTTTGATAAAGTCTTTGTCAACATGTATGCCCCATTATCATCTATATGAATTTTCTAAAGCTATAACTGCTTCTCGTCAAGCACACTTTTGATCCAATAATATCTAACATCTATATGCTTTGACTTAGAATGAAATGTTGGGTTCTTAAATAAATGGATGACACTCTGGTTGTCACAACACACCACATAGTTTTCCTGTTTCAGCCCCAATTCTTAAGAGAATCCTTTCATCCATAATATTTCTTTGCAAACCTCTGTAGTAACAATATATTCTATCTCTATGGTGGAGAGAGCAATACACCTTTGTAATCTGGATTGCCATGACACAGCTCCCCTTGCAAAAGTAAGTATAAAACCTGATATGAACTTTCTTGTGTCAATATCTCTTGTCATATCTATATTTGTGTAACCTGTTAACACAAGTGATCCACCTTCAAAGCTTAAACAAACTTTAGAACTTTCTTTGAGATATTTAAAAATCCACTTCACTACTATTCAATGCCCTTTGCGTAGATTTGCTAGAAATTTGCCAGCAACACCCACTGCACATTTGATGTCCGACCTCGTAGATACCATCGTGCATATTAAGCTTCCAATTGTTGAAGTATAAGGAAACTTTTACATTTTCTCCTTCTACTCATCACTTGACGGACTTTGCTTTGAGTATAACCTGAAGCGACTTGCAAGAGGAGAACTAACTAGCTTTACATTGCTCATACTGAACCTATCCAAAACCTTCTCAATGTATTTCTCCTATGACAACCAAATCTTCTTGTTTCTTCTATCACGAAAAATCTACATGCCCAGTATTTACTTTGCTGGCCTCATATCCTTTATTGTAAAAGACTCACTCAGTTCCTTCTTCAACCTATCAGTCATAGATATATCTTTCCTAAGGATAAGTATATCATCAACATAAAGTAAGAGAATAATAAATTCCTCACCAAACCATGTATACACAATGATCCGAAGCTATTCTTTTGTATCCATTTTTAACCATAAATGAATCAAACCTTTTATACTACTATCTTGGAGCTTGCTTCAGCCCATACAAGCTCTTCCTCAACTTGCATATAAGATTTTCTTTACCTTTGACTTTGAAGCCTTCTGGTTCCTCTATATAAATTTTCTCCTCCAAATAACTATGAAGGAAAGCTATCTTTATATCTAACTACTCAACCTCTAAGTCCAGGTTAGCAGCAATACTAAGAGCAATACGAATAAAAGACATTTTAACAACAAGAGAAAAAATCTCTTCAAAGTCAATACCTTTCTTTTGTCTAAAGCCTTTCACAACCAATCTAGCTTTGTACTTTGGTTGAAAATAATATTCTTGAGTCTATAACCTAAAAACCCACTTGTTCTTCAAGGCCTTACTTCCCTCTGGTAGTTGCACCAAATCATATGTGTGGTTCTTCTGTAAAGAATTCATCTCTTCCTACATAGCAATAAACCACTTCTTTTTTTGCTTACTTTCAACTGCTTCATAGTAACTCTTTGGTTCACCTGCATCAATAAGCATCACATATTCATCTATAAAGTATCTTTTGGAAGGTTGATGTGATCTAGAAGATCTTCTTAATTGAGTTTCTATAGGAACTTGCTCTCTTTCTTCTTTCTGCTTAACATGTCCTATATATATATATCAACATGTAACTCTATACCATCTTCCTACATATCTTTCCCATCACCCTAATATACTGGAGGAATAATTGGGTCACAATCTATAAATTCCTCTGCAAAAGTCTTAGCTAGTGCCTCCTTCTTCAAATCCTCAATGGTTGATTATCAAAGAAGACAACATCTCTACTTCTGAATACCTTCTACTTTTGTGGATCTCAAAGCTTGTAACCAAACTAATTATATGAGTAGCTAAGAAAAATACATTCTTTTATCTTACCATCCAGCTTGGACCTCTCATTGTTTGGAACATATGCAAATGCACGACAACCAAATACTTTCAAGTGCTTATAGAAGATATCTTTCCTTAACCATATATGCTCTGCAACATCACCATCTAGAGTTGTACAAGGTGACAAGTTGATCACATTAACTACAGTCCTCAAAGCCTTATCCTAAAACCTTTTGGGTAGCTTGGCCTGTGAAGACATACATATGATCTTTTCTATGATGATGCGGTTCATCCTCTCTGCAATTGAATTATGCTAAGGTGTACCAGGAACTATCAACTCATGCTGGATGTCATGTGATCTGCAATAATCATTAAATAATCCTGTGTACTCACCACTATTATCTGATCTTATACATTTCAATTACCTTTTTGTCTCTCTTTCAACTCTGGCATGAAACTCCTTGAAGACATCAATAACCTGATTTTTGGTCTTCAAAGCATAGGCCCAAACTTTCCTAGAAAGTTATCTATAAATGTAACAAAATAAAGTGCACCACTGATACTAGGAGCATTAACAGATCCACTAGGAGTTTTTGTCCTCAAAGGACCATACACATATATATAGACATAGTCCAAGATATGCATTTTTCTAGATAAAGCAGGACTAGAAAAGGAAACTCTATATTGTTTGTTAGCCAAACAATTAATACAAGGGTTTAAACGTGTACCTCTGAGGTTTGGCAATACCTCTGTGTTGGAAAGAGCTTGCCGCCCCTTCTCACTCATATGTCCTAGTCGTCTATGCCATAACTCCATGCTGAAGTCTTTCTCTGTAGCATTCAACTGCTCACCACAAGCTTTAGCCTGTAATCTATATAATATATGATATTTCTTCCCATTAACTATAATAAGAGAGCCCTTACTGAGCTTTCATTGCCTTCTATGAAATTTGATATTAAAGTTTTTATCATTCAGCTTTCCAACTGAAATTAAATTCAGTCTTAAGTCAACCACATATCTCATATCCTTAAGAACCAACCTGCAGCCAAGGTTCGTCTTTATATGGATATCACCCATGCCAATGATATTTGTTGTGCTATAGTTGGCAATCTTGACAATACCAAAATTTCCAAACCTGTAAGTAGTAAAGAACTCTCTCTATGGTGTAGCATGATAAGAAGCACTTGTGTCAATTATCCACTTGAGATCTTGGCACACACAAGAAAAAATATTATTAGAAGTAGGCAAAATCAAATAATCACTACCTTGCAATATAGTTGTGATATTCTCTTTTGATTTTGTATGCTCTATTTCTTTCCCCTTTTTTTTGTGCTTCTTAGGTTGCTTGCACTGATTCTTATAATGTCCTTTCTCACCATAATTGTAGCAAACAATATATTTTCTTGATCTTGACTTGCTCTTATCTATGCGTGTGCTAGTTATAGGTGCCCTGTAAGCCAATCATGTGAGTGATGACATGTGTGACATAATACATAATCTTTTTGCTTATGATTAATATTAGTATATTCTCATATTATATTATTTGTTGCATATATATTGTGATGTCCTTGGTTCTATGCAATGAGAATCGGATCGTGATGAGATCATGATAATGAGATCGATTCACCTTTAAACACAGATCCTAAATAATCCTGGTCATAGGTTACTTGAGAGGGACATTGAGATAACCCGATAGATTGATGTACTATATACCCATCTATATGATGGAGGCGGCTGGTCTCATGGCCACATGTGTGGAGACACTAAGGATATAGTACAGGTGTTCATTGAAGAATGAGTTCACTAATTGATCCGCTTATGGAATGTTGTATGGTTAATGATACCTAATGTCAGACAGTAATTCTATAGTCCCAGTTGTGTATCTGGTCTTTAGACTTGAAACACAAAGGATGCCTTGTGTGAGTACTCCTTTCTTTGATGCCAGACTTACAGGTTTGAAAAGTTTCAGATTTGGTACAACTGGTTATCGGGATTGGTAGCTAAACTTATGAAGGTATTTGAGTGTCAATAGATGATCATCCACTCTTAGTATCACGAGAGGAATGTCCCATATATGCTTACTTAGATAAATCCATGGCCAGGGTCATTCGGGATGAGAGAGAAAGAGTTCTTCGAGGGAATCCAATTAGAGCGAGACTATGACGGATTCTGTATGTGGTCTGATGGTACCATGTCCAATATACGATCTCTGAGATATTAGTTAGATGAGGGATTATAGATATACGGTAACTGTGGATAGATAGGTCCGATGGATTTGATCTCCCCTATACCATTTGAGGACTATAGCATAGTGGCCTGGTACGCCCATAGTCAACGAATCGAGTGAATTATTATGAGGATAATAATTCACTATATCAGAAGGAGTTCTGATGGGAGAGACCCACAGCCAGCTTGGTATTGGGCTCAGAGGGTTACACATATATGGTGGATGCTTCAGTGAATAGAGGATTGGATGGAGATCCAATTATCCCTTATTCTCATTGGATGAGACTCTATGATGATGGGCTCCTTGATTAAGGCCCAATTAAAGACCTAAGGAGACTATTGGATAGAGATCTAATAATACAAGGTTAGTGGGTCATTGGATGAAGATCTAATACCCACTAAGGCAGGAGCTCTAGAGTTTTTGGTGGCTCTCTATAAATAGGAGGGGAGACTCATGGTTGATAGGCTGTAGCTTTAGCCACCACCTCTCATTCTCCTCCCTCCCTCTGTGCAATAGTTGCAAGATCAGATTGGAGGAGTTTCGCTGTAGAGATCCATTGTGTGGATACCGCTAGAGAGGAGGATGCTTGACCTCCTTTATCTTCTTTATCTAGATCTAGAATGATTTGATCTGCATGCGATATATGATCTCCCTAGGTAAAATTAATCTATTAAACATTATGGTTTTCTAGTTTTGCATTTTTTCTGGTGACCCCAATCTTTGCATAATGATTTGATCTGTGTGGGAAACTAATTTTATGTTTTGATTTCCGTTGTGCATGTGATGCACCCGCTAAGGTTTCCCAACAGCGTTGACCACTTCTATACTTCGACTTTGACCTTCCTCTGCTCTTTGAGACAAGTGCTTGTGAATCAATCTAAGAAGTTATTGAATTCTTTCTCCTCAACTCATCGTTCAACAAACTGCTTAGTGACTCATGGTGACAATACCATCTGGTGTAGAATTACTAAGGGAAACCACTAGTGTCTCCCAACTTTCTAGCTAGGAACTAAGAAGTAATAATGCGTGTAACTCATCGTCAAGAGATATTTTCATAGAGGATAACTAGTTAGTAATACTCTGCATTTCATTCAAATGCTCAAGAATAGAAGTGCCCTCTTTATATTTCAGGTTCATAAGTTTTCTGATCAAAAAAGCTTTATTGCCTATCATTTTTATTTCATAGATACCTTCCAACTTTTTCTGAAGAGAGTAAGCAGAACTTTCAATAGAAACATGATGAAAGACACTATCATCTAGCCACTATTGAATAAAGCTAACTATTTTTCAGTCTAATCTCTTCCACTTATCATTTATCATAGTTGCTAGTTTTGCACTATACCTTTATAAAGGTCCATACAAGTCCTTACAATACAGGAGCTCTTCCATTCTTAGTTTTTATATCATCCAATTGTTTCCATTCAAGCTAATCATGCGAGAAACATTACCAGCCTCCATGTTTGAATACAAAAGTTAAATGCCACCAAAATCTTGCTCTGGTACCAGTTGATGGGAATAAAAGGAATAAACTTTGTATACAAATAAATACTAGCAGGCCATCACATATAGCAGAATCAAACAGAAATCACAATCAAATAAACATCAAGATTTACGTGGATAACCCCTCCAACTCGAAGGGTAAAAATCACGGGACCAGCTAGAGAAAATCCACTATCAAAATAATGAATATACAAATCTCAAGGCTTCTTACCCAAACCCAAGCAATAGCTACAAGAGAATCACAGGGATATAAGAACTATATTACTATGCACAATATCTAAAACCTTCCTAGGTGATCACAGTAATAATCCACTGCAAACTGATTTAACTGAAGATATGGATGATTGAGAAAAATCTTTTTCTGTCATTATTGTAATTCACAGGGAGATCAGAGGATGATTTGTGATAGTAGAGATGATGACAGAATTTGGTGACGATCTTCAAGCAATTGTGGGAATTGCTTTGTTCGGCTATGTGTTGGGAAATCTCAGCGGGTGCATCATATGCACATCGAAAATCAAAACAAAAGTTGGTTTCATATGTAGATCAAATTATCATACAAAATATTGGGATCACGAGAAAAATCATAAAAATTAAAAAACCACGATGTATAAGAGATTGATTTTACCTAGGGAGATTGTATTTCACTGTATTCCAAATTCAGATGGAGAAGATGAAGGAGGTCAAGCATCCTCCTCTCTAGCGGTATCCACACGATTGATTTCTATAGCAAAACTCCTCCAATCTAATCTCGCAACTCTTACACAGAGGGAGGGAGGAGAATAGGAGGAGGAGGCCAAAGTTACAACCTATCAACCATGAGTCTCCCCTCCTATTTATAGAGAGCCACCAAAAACCCTAGGGCTCCTGCCTTAGTAGGTATTGGATCTCCATCCAATAACCCACTAACTTTACATTATTAGATCTCTATACAATAATCTCCTTAGGCTTCTAATTGAGCCTTTAAGCAAAGAGCCCATCAACATAGGGTCTCATCTAATGATAATAGGGGTTAATTAGATCTCCATCTAATCCTCTATTCGCTGAAGCATCTACCATATGTGTGTGACCCTCTAGGCCCGATACTGAGCTGGCCATAAGTCACTCCCATTAGAACTCTTTCTGATATAGTGAATTATTATCCCTATAATAATTCACTCAACTCATCGACTATGGACGTACTAGGCCACTACGTCATGGTCCCCAAATGGTACAAAGGAATCAAATCCATCAAACCTGTCTATCTACAATTATCGTGTATCTATAATCCCTCATCCAACTAATAAAACAGAGACCATATATTAGATATGATATTGTCAGGTCACATATGGAATCCATCATAGTCTCGCTCTAATTCGATTCTCCTGGAGAACTCTTTCTCTCTCAATCCGAATGACCATGGCTAGGGATTTGTCTGAGCAAGCACATATGAGATATTCCTCATATGATACCGAGAGTGGATGATCCTCTATTGATACTCAATTACCTTCGTAAGGTTGGTTACCATATTTGATAACCCGATGTACTAGATCTGAAACATTTCAAACCTGTAAGTCTGGCGTCAAAGAAAGGAGTACTTATACAAGGCATCCTTGGTGTCTCATGTCTAAGGACCAGATACACAATTGGGACTATGGAATCGTTGTCTGACATTAGGTATCATTAACCATACAACATTCCATAAATAGATCAATCATTGAACTCATTCTCTAATGAGCACTTGTACTATATCCTTAGTGTCTCCACACAAGTAGTTATGAGACCAGCTACCTCTATCATATAGATAGGTATATAGTACATCGGTCTGTCCAGTTATTTTGATGTCAATTTCGAGTAACCTATGACCGGGATTATTTAGGATCTATGTTTAAAGGTGAATCAATCTCATTATCACGATCTCATCATGATCTTATTCCCATTACACAGAACTAAAAATACATCACTGTATATATATATATTGTGTGAATATGCCAATATTAATCATAAGTAAAAAGATCACATAGCATGTCACACGTGCCATCACTCACGTGATTGGCTTGTAAGGCACTTGTAACCAACAATCTCCCACTTAACCAAAAGCCAATCGCCTATATATCTGATCCCTATCAGAGCCCTGTGACACTCAAATACAATTTGAGCTAGCGGCTTTGTTAGTGGATCTGCAATGTTATCTTCGGATGGAACTCTTTCCATTGCTATATCTTTTCAGGTCACGATTGCTCTAATCAAATGGAACATCGTCAGAACAATTCTGATGAGACCTGGGTTCCCTTGTTAGAGTTATCGCCCTGTCGCTATCTCAATATATGGGAGTCAGCTCTATGCTGCTTGGTATGACACCCAAATCTTTAATGAACTTCTTCATCTATACCTCTTCCTTTGCTACTTTTGCTCCAGCAATGTATTCTGCCTTTGTGGTCGAGTCAACAGTAGTATCTTGCTTGGAACTTTTCTAACTTATTACTCCTCCATTTAGGGTAAAAATATATCCTGAATTTAATTTGTTATCATCAATGTTGGACTGAAAACTCGAGTTTGTGTAGCCCTCAACCTAGAGGCTACCTCCTCCATATACCAGTAAAAGATCCTTAAGGATACACTTTACTGCTTTCCAATGTTCTAAACCTGGATATGCCTGATACCTGTTCGTGACACTTAGAGCATGTGCTATATCAAGTCTGGTACATAGCATAACATACATGATATACCCTATTCCTGAGGCATAAGGTTTCCTATCTATATTTGCTCTTTCTTCAGGAGTCTTTGGGGACGTACTCCTAGAAAGTGAGATTCTATGTCTCATCAGTATAAGACCTCTCTTGGAATTCTCCATGCCAAATCTTTTAACAATGGAGTCTATGTACCTAGATTGGGACAAGCCAAGCATCCTCTTAGATCTATCTCTATAGATCCAGATCCCCAAAATATAGTATGCTTCCCCTAACTCTTTTATGGAGAAGTTTCTGGATCGTCAAGTCTTCATTGTGGAGAGCATTCTTACATCATTCCTAATGATTAGGATGTCATCCACATATAGCATCAAGAAGGTGATAGCACTCCCACTTACCTTATTGTACATAAGACTCATCTTTGTTTTTAACAAAGTCATAAGATCTGATCGTCTCATCAAATCTTATGTTCCAAGTTTGGAAATCTTACTTTAGTCCATAAATGGACTTAAGTAACCTACATACTTTATCTAGATTCTCTATGGATATGACTTCCTATGGTTGTATCATATACACCTCCTCCTCGAGGTTGCCATTAAGGAATATTATTTTGACATCTATCTGCCAGATCTTATAGTCATATTGTATTGCAATGGTCAAAAGAATTCTAATGGACTTAAGTATGGCTACAGGTGAAAGGTTTCATCATAGTCAACTCCTTGTCTTTGACGATATTCTTTAGCTAATAGCCTTGCTTTATAGGTCTCTACCTTTCCATCTACTTCGATCTTCTTTTTGAAGATCCACTTGCAACTGATAAGTACGATTCCTCAGGCGCATCCACAAGGTTCCAAACCTTATTATAATACATAGAATCTATCTCATAATTTATAGCTTCTTGCCACTTTTCAGAGTCTATACTCATAATAGCATCCTCGTAGGTCTGAGAATCAATATGCTAAGAGTCATCTCCATTCATATGTCCCATATATCTTTAAGGAGGGTGAGATACTCTGCTAGACCTATGCAAAGTTAGAGTTTGTGTGTTAGGTACCTGAATAGACTCGGGCTCTAAAATGGTGCTTGAGCTAGGTTCTCCAATCTCGCTCAATTCTATCTCACTCGTACTATTATAACAAAGAATGTGTTCCTTCTCAGGAAACACAACTCTCTTAGCAATAAAGACTTTTTGGTCCTCAGGATGATAGAAAAAATACCCTAATGTCTCCTTAGAGTATCCCATGAATGTTCAATAATCCTTCCTTGATTCCAACTTGTCAGGGTTGTGTCTTCTAATATGGGCATGATAGCCCTAAATCCTAACTACCTTAAGATTGGACTTCTTTCCTTTCCATATCTCATATGGTATAAATACTACCGACTTTGATGGAACTATATTCAGAAGGTAAGCTATAGTCTTTAGGACGTACCCCCAGAATGAGACTGGTAGGTCAGCGAATCCATCAGACCTATCTGTCCACAGTTACCATGTATCTATAATCCCTCATTCAACTAATATCCCAGAGATCGTATATTGGACATTGTACTGTCAGGTCACATATAGAATTCATCATAGTCTTGCTCTAATCGGATTCTCTGAGAGAACTCTTTCTCTCTCATTCCGAATGACCCTGGCTAGGAATTTGTCTAAACAAGCATATATGGGATATTCCTCTCATGATATTGAGAGTGGATGATCCTCTCTATTGACACTCAACTGTCTTCGTAAGGTTGGCTACCAATCTTGATAACCAACTATACCAGATCTGGAACTTTCTAAACCTATAAGTCTAGCGTCAAAGAAAGGAGTACTCATACAAGACATCCTTGGTGTCTCAAATCTAAGGATTAGATACACAACTGGGACTATGGAATCGCTGTCTGACATTATGTATCATTAACCATATAGCATTCCATAAGCGGATTAATCAGTGAACTTATTCTCTAATGAGCACCTGTACTATATCCTTAGTGTCTCCATACAAGTGGCTATAAGACCAGCCACCTCCATCATATGGATGGGTATATAGTATACCGATCTGTCTGGTTATTTCGATGTCCCTCTTGAGTAACCTATGATCGAGATTATTTAGGATCTGTGTTTAAAGGTGAATCGATCTCGTTATCGTAATCTCATCACGATCCCATTCCCATTGCACAGAACCAGGGACATCACAATATATATATATATATATATTGTGAGAATATACTAATATTAATCATAAGCAAAAAAATCACACAGCGTGTCAAACGTGCCATCACTCATGTGATTGGCATGTAGGGCACTTGTAACCAGCACTATGGGGGGCTGATGGATGGCTGCGGAAGGCCAACAAGATACCAAGAATGCTGCTATAATACCAAGTGTTAAAACTCTTATGGATTCTAAGCTTGGGGTGATCTCTATAGGGGATTGGCCTCCTTGGAACTTTATAGGGGTTCCTCCCTCGATTTTCTACTACATGAGCTGAAAGATAATTGATCTATTGACGATGAAAGAGGGGAGAATACAAGGCTATTTATAGGGCTTCTAAACCCCAACTCTTAATAAGATTCCTAATTAAGACTCCTACTCCTAACAACTCCTACTCTAACTCTAATAAGATTCCTAATTAAGACTCCTACTCCTAACAACTCCTACTCTAACTCTAAGAAGTAACTCCTACTTCCAACAACTCCAACTCCAACTCTAAGAAGCAACCTCTAAACTAATCTTAATCTTATTCTAACTTAACCCCTCGTCAACCAATCCCTCTTTAACTAGGATAAGGGGTGGTTAATTAAGTTGACATGTATCTTATTCTTCTCTCAAAATATCTTCCTCCAAACTAATCCTAACCTAGCCTGCCTCCTCACCTCTTTAATAGGGGTCGATTAGATAGGATTTACATGAATACCCTTAGGATTTATATGTTTGCCATTTTCAATAAAACTAAATTAGGATTCTTATAGCTAAAGTCCTAACATCCGCTTTGGGCAGTCCGAATATAAGAACATCGATAGTCAACTCACGAAGATCTGATAGACCTCTATAATTCAAGAATACCATATCAAGTTTAAAAGGTTATCTAACTAAGCATATGATTGATGTGAGAAACAATTGTTAGTGATTTTTATTGAAGGATTGAAACCCAAGATAAGAGAAAAAGTCAAGATGCGGCAACCCTACACATTGACGGCAGCGATCTCCTTCGCATGACTTTAAGAGGAGCAGTTCATTCAAGATATTCGAAGGATGAGAACCACACCATGACCAGCGGCATACAAATCTTGAACCTTATTGACTTCTAATCGTCCCCTTCAATTGAAGAAATTAATAAGAGAAGAGCTTCGCGACAAGTCAGCAAAGGTCCTATGTTAACATTGTGACGAGCTATAGAGCCACGACCATCGCTGCAAGAAGGGATGACTTCTCCTGATTGAACCTGTTGATGATTTTGAACATGAAGAAGAAGACCATGAATATAAGGAGAGAACATAGAGGAAGATCCATAGTCGACCGATTGTATGGTACATGCTCTTGCGGGCTACGCAAACCCACAAACGATGAAAATTAGAGGTTTCCTCAAGTAGTAACCCATCACCAACCTCATGGATGCCAGGAGTACCAATAATTTCATGAACAACAAGGTTGTTGCCTGAATGACGCTTCCTGTCAAGAATTGTAATAGGTTTGATGTCAAGGTGGCCGACAGTCGAATTTTGACATGTGACCAAAAGTGCTTACGGGTGAGATTAATGCTATAAAATTAGGAAATCATTGCTATCTTCTTCCTCTTCCCTCTTGACAATTATAAGGCAGTACTCGATATCAAATGACTGACCATGCTAGGTGATGTTTCTGAAAATTTTTAAAATTAATTATGAAATTTTTTAACAACTAGAAATAGGTGATCCTGCGTGGGAAATGTGGGAGCGATGTGATGACGGTTTCGATGCAGCACATGGAGAAAGTCCTAGAGAAAGTGTATAGTGACTTCCTAATGTAGCTTTAGCAATTACAAACAAAGAAACTAATAAAGATTGAAGATCTAGACCTTCTCTAATTACTTACTGAATTTTCAAACATCTTAGCCGAACTGTGTAACTTGCCTCATACCTGACCACATGACCACCGTATAGTGATCCTGCCAAGCAAACCACCATCAAATACTTGGCCGTACCACTATCCCCATCTTCAAAAGACTAAAATTAAGAAGATTATGCAAGAGATGCTTGAGATAGGGACCATTCAACCAAGCTGTGGCCCCTATACTTCGCTAGTGCTCCTCGTACGGAAGAAGAACAGAACATGATGTATATGCAAGGACAACCAAGCCCTCAATGACATCACAGTCAAGGGTAAATATTCTATTCCAGTAGTAGATGAGCTACTAGATGAATTAAAGGGAGCTCAAGTCTTCACGAAGTTAGATTTACAATCTGGATATCATTAAATTTAAGTGCATGTGGAACACATACCAAAGACCACTTTTTGGATGCACAACGACTACTATAAATTTTTTGTAATACTCTTCAATCTCACTAATGCTCCCTCCATTTTTCAAAGCCTCATGAATAATATTTTTTGGAATTATCTTTATAAGTTCGTGCTGGTTTTCTTCAATGATATTCTCATTTTTAACTCCTCGCTTTAAAGCCACCTTTATCACTTACGACTTGTTCTGATGGTTCTTTGAGAGCATACACTTTTGGTCAAACAGTTGAAATATTTTTTTTTTAGAAACAGGTGGAGTATCTTAGGCATATAATTTCAGAGGAAGGCGTAGCTATAGACCCTTTAAAAATCAAAGCAATACAAGGTTGGCTGATGCCCAAGAATATAAAAGTGTTGCACAGATTTCTTGGATTGATCGGCTGCTACCATAAGTTTGTAAAATATTATGGGAAGATCAGCACCCCCCTCATGTTCTTGTTAAAGAAAGATACCTTCCTATGATCGGATAAAGCCTCCATAGCCTTCGACGCTCTCAAGGCTGCAATGTCATCTACACTAGTGCTGGTGCTGCCCGACTTTGACAAAACATTCATAATTGAAGCTAACACATTGGGAGCTGAGATCGATGCCATCCTCATGCAAGAAGGTTGACCCCTGGCCTATACCAGCAAAGCCTTATTTCCTTCACACCCAAAGATATTTATCTACAACAAGGAGATGCTTACGATCGTGCATGCTGTGACGAAGTGGAGACCCTACCTAATCGGCCAACACTTCCAAATAAAGACCAACTACAAAAGCCTTAAATATTTTTTGGAGTAGAATATATCAAACCCCGAGCAACAAAAATGGGTAACAAAACTCCTTAGATATGATTATGAAATAACATACAAGAAAGGGAAAGAGAATGTGGTGGCAAATGCTCTCTCCCAATTACCCGAGCAAGTTGGACCTTCGACCATCTCTATTTCGATCAGTGACTTTGTTGAAGACATTAGAAAGGAATAGTGAGATGACTCAGAAATTCAGGAGACCATCAAAAAATTAGAGGAAGAACCAGGCTTCGTGGTGCATCACAATTGAGATTAGAAGGACTTACAATATAGAGGACGTATAGTACTAGTGCCAAATTCCCCCTGCATAAATACCATCTTATAGGAGATGTATTCCTCACCATCGGCTGGGCACTTTGGATTCCTTTAAACCTACAAGAGGATCAAATATAATTTCTTTTGGAAAGGGATGTAAAACTCCATTGTTGAATTTGTAGCACGGTGCGACATGTCTCAATGACATAAAGGCCAAACAATGGCAAGCTCTGGGAAGCTACAACATCTACCTATTGTGGACTCAGTTTGGATCGATAGCTCAATGGACTTCATCGAAGGGCTACCCCCATCCTAAGGAAAAGGTACAATCCTTATTGTGGTTGATCAGCTCACCAAATATGCTTATTTTTGTAGCATCCACAACCCCTACACTGCCACTAGCATTGCTCAGATCTTCATAGATACTATTATAAAACTACATGGGATGGCTAGATCTATTATGAGTGATCATGATAAGATCTTCACCAGCAAATTTTGGATATAACTCTTCTAATTATAGGGCAATGAATTAAAGATGAGCACAACATACCACCCACTGACCAATGACCAAACTGAAGTGATAAACAAGTGCTTAGAGACTTACCAGATTATAGAGCGCATTATGTCAAACAGGCTGGACCTAGCTACGGACTGCAAAATCTATCTAGTCTTCTATGTATCATGCATGAAGCCCAAGCTTGGTGAGAATGTGATGGTCTAGAGTCACCTACCAGACACTACTGCCTACGGAGAGATCCAGATCTAACTGGAGGTGATTCTTAATCGACATATCATAATGCATCATCGACTCTAACTATTGAAGTGCTAGTACGATGGATGAGTCTACCCATCGAAGATGCCATGTGGGAGCCCTATGTAGAGTTGAAAATCAAATTCCTGAAGTTCATGGAGCCTCAGCCTCGAGGACAAGGCTGATTCGAAGAGGGCGGGTCTGTTAGGACCCTAGCTAGTTCAGATCTTAAGTTCACTTACTCATGATGTCAATAAAACCCTAAGACATGTAATAAACCCTAACTACTTTAATTAAAAAGGTCGGCTATGGTTAGGAGTCATCTAGCCGCCGCCCCCCTACTATTTGGGAAGGCTAAGGTTGTTGGAGTAGGAGTTGGAGTCTTCATTAGGGTTAGGATTTTTAAGCCCTATATAAGCACTTGTAGCCCCCCCTTTTTTAATAAGCAATACAACTTTTCTTCAAGCCATTATGTTGATTTCCATGGATGGAGTGTTGAATCTCTGATTTTGATAATGAAATCAATTGATGGATTTTTGTTCTATTATGTGTGTTGGAGAAAGTAATGTAGGGTTATCTACAACGGAGAAAAGGAATTATAACCAGATGTTGGGCTAGAATCAAGTTCAGGCATCATGTCAAGGTTCGAACGATGCAGTGGGAGCTCGCCAGGAGTTTACTAGGAGTTCGCTGAAGGGATCAGGAAGCTCGTGGGAACACACCAGGAGATCGTCGGAAGAAAATCACAAGACTTGTCGGAAGATTGTCGAAGGTTGTCGGATTGCTAGGGTTAGGTCGATTGTTGAACTTGATGGTTTTATATGGTGGTAATCAGTGACGAAGTTAGTTTTGAGTCCTAATTAAGTTAATTTTGGAAGGAATCCAAAGTAACTTAAGTAAAGAAACTGGGCCCACTTCGGGTTTGGGTTAAGCTCAGGTTGAGCTCATTTAGTTGATCTAGGTCAACTATGATAGACTTAGTTTATTCCTTATTCAAAATAATTTCTGAAAAGGCAAGGTCAATACCACATTATTTATTAAATATTTTAAAAATAATTTTTTTATTATTTAAATCTATGTTGATGATATTATTTCAATTCAACTAATGAATCTTTATGTGAATTATTTGCCAAAAATATGAGCCAAAAATTTAAAATGAGTTTAATGAGTGAATTAATATTTTTCTTAGGACTACAAATTAAGTAATTGAATGATGGAATTTTTATTGGTTAAACTAAGTATGCTTTGGATTTGTTAAAACAATTTATATGGATAGTGCTAAGGCCATTAACACAACAATGAGCACCTTGATAGGAACCTAATAGGGTCGAGTCCTAGTCGATTGACTCATAATTGTAATAAATCCTGATTGGCATGTAACAAACCATGATTAGCCAACCACTTTTGATTAAGAAAGTCGGTTAGAGTTTGATGGATCCAAGTCCTACTAGGGTTAGGATTTATCTATGAGAGTTTCACTTAAAGTAGGAGTTCAATTAGGAGTTTTAGGTAGAAGTTTAATTAGGAGTTTTAAGTAGGACTTCAATTAGGAGTTGGATTAGAGTCCCTATAAATAAGGGTGTAACACTTTTGTTTTGATTAATACAATTTCAGCCACTTTTCTTCAGCTCTTAGGCTGAAATCTAGGAGGGTTGATCTCTTATAGAGATCGATGAGCGTCGATCCCCTACAGAGATCAGTTATCCCCGATAGATACCCTTGTGGTTCTATCAATATGGTATCAGGGTAGTATTCTTTGTGTCTCACTGTTCTTCCACCCCTTGCCGCTACCATCTCCATCTTCATCTGCTGCAACTAACCCCTCTACTGTTATTGCCATCACCGTTATCATCTGCTACAATCGACCCCTGTGGTGTTGCTGCCATCTACATCTGCAGCCGACCCTGGTATTATATCTTCATATGTTGCAATCCTTACCTACTGCTGCATCTTTATTTGTTGCCTACATCTACATCTATCTTCATATATTATTACTGTTGTTACCACTGTATATTGTTGCCATCTTCGTCATAATATTTCTGCCATATTCATATTATAGACATCTTCGTCGTTATTGTTACCTCTGTATATTACTACCATCTTTGTCATAATATTACTACCATCTTCGTCGCACCCACCTCTTATTGTTGTCGAATCATCTCCCCTATTGCTATCACAACCAGCAACCCTAACGCAACCCTCTAACCCTAAAATGTTGTCGGCATAGTCCTCTCTTACCCCCTACAGCCGACCCCAACGCAGCCATATACCATAAACTTCTAACCCTAGATCATTGTCGCTGCTGCCTTTTTTCCTTCTCCTATTGTTGCTAGCCCATCTGCCTATCTATGCTCCTGACTCATCAACAGAAGAACCTAAACATCACAGATCTGTAATCTTATGCGATTGCCTCAGATGATGTAATTGATGTGAAGCTTGAAGCCTTCAAGGCCCACATAGAGGACAAATTACGTGAACTCTTCGAAGAATTCAGATTGTGCTTATCAGAGAGCCCAAAGAGATCTCAGTGTAGAGAATGTTCATATCATAAAGAGAACCAATCAAAGAAGGGAGATCACGCACATGACTCTACATATCCATACATAAGGGTGGACTTCCTTAGATGGGAAGATGGAGACCCAACCGGGTGGATCTCATGCGTTGAATGATATTTTCACTTTCATAAGACTTCAGATGCATCCATAGTTGACATTGCCGACATACATCTCGAGGGAGATGCGATCCAATAGTATGACTGGTTCGAGTATACTCACGACATATATGGAAGCAATTTAAAAGTAAGTTACTAATCTGCTTTAGATCATCGGAGTACGAGAACGTGGACGACCAATTCGCAAAGATTTATCAAACCTTGATCATCTAAGATTATCAAACCAGGTCTGAACGACTATCAAACCACACGAGTGATTAGTCTGAAAGACAATTGCTAGGGATGTTCATCGAAGGATTAAAGCTGGAGATCAGATGTAAAGTTAAAGCATATCAACTATATACATTAATGGCGACCATCTCCTTTGTTTGCCTATATCCAAGAGAAACAATTGAACAACGATGCCCGAAGGACCAATATCATAAACCAACTAGCAACCATCAAACCTTCAACCTTCCCTACCGCTAACTGAACCTCTCGGCCCAAGAAATTAACTCGAGAAAAAATCTATGAAAGATCCACAAAATGGCCATGTTGGCATTGTGATGAACCATGGAGTCGAGAGCACCACTACAAGAAAGGAAGACTTTGGTGATTAAACTGATCAAGGATCCATAACCTTAGGATGTAGATCTTGAGTTCGAGGAGGAAGATGCAGAGGAAGAACCGTAGCTAGCCATTAGCACAGTACATGCCCTAGCCAAATACGAATTTGCAAACTATGAAGATTGATGGATTCCTCAATCACCAGTTGGTTACTATTCTTATCAACATCGGAAGCACCAATAATTTTATGGATAACAAGGTTGCTACTGTTAAGACTCTAGCTAAGGGAGTCCTAATTTAGTTTCATTAAGAAGAGTAGTCATATAAAATCTAAGGGCATTCATGTAAATCCTATCTAGCCAACCCCTATTAAGGAAAGTAAGGAGGCTGGCTAGGTTAGGATTAGTTGAGGAAGATATTTGAAGGGAGAGGAAGATGCATGTTACCCTAATTAACCACTCCTTATCCTAGTTAAAGAGGGGATTAGTTGAGGAGGGGATTAAGTTAGAATAGGATTAGGAAATAATAAAGTAATCGACCACCATTGGATGAGCCGGTTGGATGTCAGAATTAGAGTTGCATAGGAGTTGGTTAGGAGTAGAAGTCATTAAGTAGGAGTCCTCTTAGGAATTAGGGTTAGAAGGCCTATAAATAGCCTTGTAATCCTCCAACTTTTATCATTAATAGTAATTTGGAGGAGGGAACCCCTATAGAGTTCCAAGGAGGTCAATCCCCTATAGTGATCACTCGGCCGAGTTACTACCCCTACTCTTCGCCGATACTCCTTGTAAGAAAGAAGGTTAGAACATAGCGAATGTGCATCGACTAAAGAGTTCTCAATAGTATAACTGTTAAGGACAAGTACCTTATTCCAGTAGTAGATGAATTGCTTGCTGAATTAAAGGGAGCATGAATCTTCACAAAGCTGGACCTTCGAACTAGATATCAACATATACGAATATGCGAAGAAGACATACCGAAAACCGCCTTTCAAATATATAACAGTCACTATAAATTTCTTGTAATGCCCTTCGATCTCACCAATGCTCCGTCCACCTTCCAAAGCCTTATGAATTATATCTTCTGGAATTATCTTTGTAAGTTTGTGTTAGCTTTCTTCGATGACATCCTTATCTACAGCCCTTCTACTGAAAGTCATTTTGAGCACTTACGACTTGTTTTGACGATTCTTCAAGAGTATGTTCTTTTTGTCAAAAAATCAAAGTGTAGCTTTCTTCAATAGAAGGTGGAGTATCTTAGGTATATCATATCAAAGGAAGAAGTGATAGTGGACCCTTCCAAAATTGAAGCAATGCAGAATTGGTTGACCCCAAGAAACGTAAAATCATTGCACGACTTTCTCAGCTTAACAAGCTACTACCGTAAGTTCGTGAAAGACTATGGGAAGATCAGTGCACCTCTCACTTTCTTATTGAAAAAAGATGCTTTCTAATAGTCAGATAGAGCGTCCACTATATTTGATGAACTTAAGATCGCAATGATGATACCGCCCGTGCTAGCACTACTCGACTTCGACAAGACTTTTGTTATTGAAACTAATGCCTCTGGAGTGGGAATATATGCTATGTTAATGCAAGATGGCCGCCCCTAGTATATACAAGTAAGGCTTTATCTCCTTCCCACCTTAAGATGATTATTTACCACAAGGAGATGCTCGTGATTGTGCATGCGGTGGCTAAGTGGAGACCATACATAATCGAGCGATGCTTCCAAATCAAGACAAATCATAAGAGACTAAAATATTTCTTGGAGTAGAAGATATCTTCTCCCGAGTAGCAAAAATGGGTAACAAAGCTTCTTAGATATGATTATGAAATAATTTATAAAAAGGGGAAAGAGAATATTGTTGTAGATGCACTTTCATGACCACCCGAGCAAGCTGAATTTTCGACTGTTTCACTTACGGCCAGTGACTTCCTTGAGGATATTAGGAAAGAATGATAAGATGATCTAGGAACCAGCAAGATTATAAAGAAATTGGAGGAAGAACTAAGTTTTGTGGCTTATTACAGTTGGGACTCAAAAAGACCTATGCTATAAGGGACGCATTGTGCTTGCACCAAATTCTAGTTGCATAAAGACCATTCTTCAAGAGATCCATTCCACACCCACGACCGAGCATTCTGGGTTCGTTAGAACCTATAAGAGAATATTTTTGCTAAATTTGTAGCACAATATGATGTGTGCCAACTACATAAAGGCAAAATAGTGGTAAGCCCTAGAAAGTTACAACCTCTACCCATCCCGAACTCAATATGGACCGATATATCAATGGACTTCGTCGAAGGGCTACCCTCATCACAAAGAAAAGGTATGATTCTTGTTGTTGTTGATCGCCTTACAAAGTATGCTCACTTTCATGTAGTTCGCAATCCCTACACTACTTCCAGCATTGTCCAAATCTTTATGAAAAATATTATAAAATTATATGGGATGTCGAGATCTATTGTATGTGATTGTAATAAGGTCTTCACAAGTAAATTCTGGACAGAATTATTCCAAATGTAGGACACCAAATTGAAGATGAGCAAAGCATATCACCCATAAACCAACGGCCAGACTAAAGTGGTGAACAGGTATTTAGAGACATACCTCATATGCTTTGCAAGTGACTGGCCAAAAGAGTAGACAAAGTGGCTCCCATGGGTCGAGTGGTTGTATAACATAACTTATCATTCATCCATGAAAACTAACCCCTATTGTTAGGTTCAATTAGCACTAAGAGGAGAGGGGGGGTTCGGCTGTGAATTAGTATAAGCTAAAACTTTTCTTTCTAAAGTAAAAGTTTTTCGAATAAGATAGAATAAGAAATCTGAAGCTTTTCATTTTTAACAAAATAACTGAGTGAATAAAAATAAATTGTTAAGGAAGCCGGAAAGATAATCACGTTTGAGGAAAAGAACTTCTCATCTTGCTTTCAAGGAGTTTAGTTAAGTTAGAAGCACCAATTCAACAAGATTCAAGCAATGCAAGTATGAAACACTTACAATTTTATAATAGTTCGGCACCAACGGTCTACATCCACTTCCGAGTCCTTGAGGCACACCAGCATCCATTACCAATCTTCTTTGGGTGAAGATTAAACCCTTACACTTGAGCTTATAAGGGAGACTAGATTTACAATTCTAAGCTCTCTCCCTTACCCCTTTTCTTTTTTTGATAATTCTCATATAATATTTTCTTAGAATATAATCCCCAAAAAGTGTTGTTCTGAATGTAAGAAAACTTATAGTATTTATAGTCCCCAAATTGGCTTTAAAACTAGAGGCAAAATCCAACCATACCTAGAAAATCCAGGTACGGGTGGTTTACGTGCCGTCAGCAGCTAGTTGTTGCTCATATTCTATGGTACGGGTGGTTCACTCACAACCTGGGCAGGCTGTTGCCCGCCGCCCAGATTCTATGGTATGGGCGGTCCAACCATCACTCACCAATGGTTTACCCTCTGAAATTTTCACAAAAGTGGTTCCCTACACTTTTCGAATTTTGACTTGACTTTTACATTGACCAACTCTTTGGTCAACTAATTGAGCTCAACCTGAGCTCAATCAAACCCAGTAGTGGATTCGGTTGCCTCATTGAGTTGATTTGGATTTCTTCTAAATCAAATCAATTAGGACTCTAACCCTAACTACGTCTCAATGATTATAATACTTAATGACCAATTAAGCCTAATTAAGACCTAACTCTCGCATATTTCGATAACCTCCAATAATCTTGTGGCAAGTCCTCCGGTCTTCTTTCCAGCGATCTCCCTTTACGTTCTTAGTGAGCTTTTTGATTCTTTTGGCGAATCTCCTAGCGAACTTTCGACGAGATCCCACCATATTATCCGAACTCGGCCTGATGCGTAGGCTTTATCTTGGCCCATCATCTGGTTGTAACTTCATTAATCTTGCCATAGTTAGACCTGCATGATGCTAATTATGACTTAATTAAATACAATCATAATTACCAAAATATCCATTACAAGACCATCCCGACTCCCATACTACCCCCGACAATCTTCCAATGAGTCTCGATCTTCTTTTAGTGAACTCCTTTGCGCCATCCTAACAAACTCCCGATACCCTTGGCGAGTTTTCGACACACTCCTAGCGAGTTCCCAAACGCATCGACTCCCATACTACCCTTGGCCAACCCTGATTGTAATAATCCTTCTATCATAATTAATCCTACAGCAATCAACTCTAACAATCCTATTAGATCAATCATCCATTAATTGATTTTATCATCAAAATCTGAGATTCAACAATCTCTCCCTTTTTAATGATTAATTGATGATAAGAGTTAATCCTAACTCCCCTTAAAACCATACCACTTAAATTTAAGGGAAGCACACACTCTTATATTAAAGTTATCAATATTTTATATAAATTTCAACACAAATTTACATCAAGTCATCAAATCATGAATTGTAAAATATCCAAGTTATATCATCAAGTGTTATCAATATATATTTTTCAATATCATGTGTCATCAATATATATTTCTCCCCCTTTGTCATCAACAAAAAGGTAAAATATAGAGCTAATAATTTCAAAACACATGATGATATTACTTCCCCTTAGTATATACATTAATATAGAAGATTTAAATTCAAGAGAGTCGCATCCTCTTGAATTTAAGTAAATCAAAGCAATAAGCATTTCAAGCATATAACCTTTTAAGTATAACAAAGATTTGCTTTATAAACTTTTCATAAAGAATTTTAAGGATTATCATGATGTTGAAAATATTTGAGAATTTTTCTTCAAATCATCAAGCATAGAAAATTTTTAAATCAATAAGTATAGAAAATTTTCAAGTCATAGAGTATAGAAGATTTTCAAATCATTAAGCATAGAAAATTTTCAAGTCATAGTGCATAGAAGATTTTCAAGTCATTGAGCATACATTTCTCAATAAATTTAATATATTTAAAAATTAATCTCTAGTCATCAACCATACCTTTTATAATTAATAAGTAGAGAAACAAGGGAGGTGTTGTTGAATCATTTCATTATGAGAAGAGCTCTTAATAAATTTTAAAAATAATATTAAAATGAGCTCAAAAGTCCAAGAGATTTAAAGACTATTTATGTATTTCAAATATAGCAAAAGTCATTTCTTGATATATAAAATCATCTCTTATAAATTTCAAATGTGGCACATATTTATGCTTTTTTAAAAATAATAAGATACCAAATCATGGAAAAAGTTTTCAAAAATGTTATCACAAAAAGCTTAATCTCATGAAATTTAGATTAGCAATTTATATATTTTCATGATTTAGCATTTCTAAGTCTCAACCTCAATCTTGTAGATATATAAAATTTGAATATGAGCTCAATACATTTTTCTCATATAAATTTCAAGAAATTATAATAAATAAATCTAGTAAGTTCTTTCTTCTCTTTTCGGAAGTGTAAGCTAGCAAATTTTTGCTTTCTTTACATTGTTAAAGCTTGCAATTTTACAAGCTAACAAATTCTGCTCCCCCTTTATCATTGTAAAAAAGAGGGGATGGTTGCAATATTGTAAACTTTTTTCCATTTCACCATTTTTCAATATCATCACATAAAATATATCATGAAAGATTAACATAGTGATGAGATGTAAAATTTATGAAGGTAAATTATAAATATCAAGAGACAAATTTGTAGAAACAATTAAAATAAAATCTCTTGATTCATCCATAATAAATCTTAAGTTGTTCATTTCATGATTTGTATAAAAATCTCATTTTAAATAATATGAAGACACATAATAAAAGATTTTGATTCATAAAAGATTTTAAGTTATAATTCTAAAAAATCAAAATCATGATATCATTTAATTTCAAAATTATCAAAATCACTTTCAAGAGATTCAAAATATAATTAATAGACTATTAGTCTCTTAAAATGCTAGTGATTTTCTTTCTCTATTTTGTATGAATAAGAAGGTAGAATCAAGGTAGAGAAATGAAAAATATCATATCACAAAAATATTCAATTTTAAAGATGTAAATTTTATAGATATGAATTTCGAAATCAAACTCAAAACTTCAAGATATTCAAGGAGATTCAAAAGTTTAAGAGCTACTCATGCATTATAATCATCTTATATAATTTTGATAAAAATACATTAAGAATTTCATAAAAAGACATAATGGTAGATCAAGCTCAAATTGTAAATCAAGTATTTTGTATGCATTTAGAAAGTTCTAATTTTCTTCTAATCACTTGTTCATCATTTAATGGTTTCTTCTAATCATTTTAAAAAATTTATCTCATACTTTTTGTTATTATCAAGAGAGAAATATGATTGTATAATTTATTTTCATCCATGTTCAATTTATGTCAAAAAGTATAAGAGATATCATGTCATTACAAATTTAAATATAAAAGACATGATTTAGTTTAATAAGTTTTCTTTCCCTCTTTTGTAAATACTACAAATGAGTCTTAGGGGATAATCTTAATTTATCCAAGATAAATTTTTGAATATAAAAGAAGAATGATCTTGATAAAAATTTTAATTATTATTGTTAAGATCATAAATCTCCTTTTAAAGAAAATCATAGAGATCAATAATGTGATTCCCATAACATATTAGTCAAGTCAAGAAGTTAAGGGAATATTCATGATAATGCAAATCTCTTTTAATTTTCAAATCATCACAATGTTAAGAAATACTAATTTTGGTGATAAGTTATACTAAGAAGAAAGTCATAAGTAATCATGTCATAAAGAATATTATTATCAAATCATAAATGCCAAGAACATGATTTATTTTGACACATTTTTCCTAGATGAAATTTCAAAGCTTTTGAAATCTTAGGAGACAATGTAAGAAGGATCTTGATTCTTATAAAAATATCAAGTTATAAATATTGAGAAGTCAAGATCATGTTTAGGATGGAAGGAATCTTAATAAATAAAAAGATCTCAAATTATAATTTTTAAGATTTCAAGATCATGATTTAAGTTATCAAATAATTAAAAGCAGCATATCAATGAAGTTGGATAGATTCAAACATATCCATTTTTAAAATAAAATCATTTGAAAACATATCCAAAATCATCATAAAAATCGCTTTTCGAAAAATTTCAATAAAGTTATCATAGATTGTTTTCCAAAAGAAAATAGCTAAAATTTTCTAATTCATTTTTGTAGTTAAAGAGATTCAACAATAATATCATTTTATCTCTTGTTGAAGGATTCATAGGATAGAAATATTCTTTCAGAAGAATTATACTTCTTTTAAAATTTATTTCAAGAATACAATGACATTTAAGATTAATTATTCTCCTTTTGGTTGATTCATGTGATTTATTTATCTCCCTTTTCTATATTGTTCTATGCTAAAATTCTATCATTCAAATCAATCATAGTATTTCAATTAGTGTAACATTTAAATCAATCATTCCATAGACTTTATCAATATTTGAACTATTTAATAATTGTTTTTATATTTAAACTAATTTTTCAATCATCATCAAAATCTCATTTATGTAAATTTCAACATGAATTTTTTTTATTAATAATAACTTGGGTTTTTTTAGTTCTAGTCTTAGCATGCTCTAGCTATACATTATCAAGATTAATTATATAATGATAAACTATTTTCAATAAAAGGATTTGTTATAATAGAAACAAGGATCATTAAGCTTCACACATCTTAATTCAAATAATTATTTTTGTTATTGTTACATAGGCTAGTGAGCATTGAAAGAATATTAGATCTCAAGTTTTAAGCATTTACTTTTAAAACATTACTTAGTACTCCTAGTCTAGGAAATAACTTTATATTATTGGAGGTTTTGATTTAGGTACCCATTTAACATTGGATCCTTTATCAGATGTTCTTCCCATTTTCTCTAATGGCTTAAGGTTGTTTATGATTTATTTAGGAATCCAAATTAATTTATGTGGACTATAATTTCTAAATAAATATTTGTAAGTATTATGTCCCAATTTTTCACAAGAATTATATTTAACTCTTGGTGGCACATTTAATATAGGTCCTCTTACGAATATGGTTGGCTTTTTTTGAATATTTTCAACAAAGCTTATGCCATGTTTATTATTGGTATGACCCTTATTGGCAAGAATCATATTTAGAGATTTATTCCCTATCTCAAATTTCTTTAAGCATATAATTTTCTATTTTAATATTATCTAGCATATCGCGTTTTAAACATGGTTTAAATGAAGCTAAGGAGTCATGCATTTCATTAAGTATTTTAACTATCATATTATAATCAGCTTTAACCAGTTTAAAAGACTTGTTAAGTTTTCTAAACTCATTAAATAAATCATTAAACATGCTTGATAATTTTAAAAATGAAAAACCTAAAGACTCACTAACCTCATCTTCGATCGCTATTAAAGCAAGATTCTCCACTTCTTGGTTTAGCATTTGATCTTTGGAGCTCCTCAGCTTCTTGTGTTCATAGCAAGAGGTTGTGTCTATAATTTTTATAAGTTTCAAGTTCATTAATTTTTCTGATTCATTTTTCAAAAGTTCATGTCCAAGATTCTCATCACTCGAGATTTCACTTAAGGAGTCATATGTCATTCTTAGTTCACAATCCTTCATGTTATTTGAAATGTGTTCTTAAAATTTATTTTTATAATACATTTCATTAAATGATTCATTTATATTAGTTGTGCTTTTATGTGTGATTTTCAAAGTATGCCAAATATTGAAAGTCAAATCACAAGTAGAAACATAATTAAACTCATTCATATCAAGAGCACAAAGCAAGACATTCATAGCCTTTGCATTTAAAGAGAAAGTCTTCTTCTCCAAATTATTTCAATTATTCATTGGAGAAAGTCTTCTTCTCCAAATTATTCCAATTATTCATTGGAAGAGAAGACTTTTCAAATCTGTTCTCAACTATATTCCATAAATCAAAGTCCAAAGAGATGAGGAAAATACGCATTCGTGTTTTCTAATATATGTAATTTGTCCCATTGAACATGGGTGGACGTGAAATTGAATGTCCCTCATTCATGCCAAAATAAGTCATTTACTCAAGTAGGTGTTAATCCAAGGAGTAATAACCTTGCTCAAATACCTATTATTAGGATCAATTGACACTAAGAGGGGGGGGCGGGGGGCGGGGATTTGAATTAGTGCAAGCTAAAATTTTTCTTTCTAAAGCAAAAGCTTTTCAAATAAGACAAAATAGAAAATCCAAAGCTTTTCATTTTTAATAAAATAAGTAAGTGAATAAAAGTAATTTTTTAAAGAAGTCAGAAAAATAATCATGTTTGAGGAAAAGAACTTATCGTCTTGCTTTCAAGGAGTTTAGTTAAGTTAGAAGCATCAATTCAACAATATTCAAGTAATGCAAGTATGAAACACTTACAATTTTATAGTGGTTCGGCGCCAACGACCTACGTCCACTTCCGAGTCCTCCTTCTTGAGGCACACCAGCATCCACTACTAATCTTCTTTGGGTGAATATTAAACTCTTACACTTGAGCTTACAAGGGAGACTAGATTTACAACTCTAAGCTGTCTGCTTACCTCTTTTCTTTTTCTTATAATTCTCACACAAAAGGTATTATTTTGTACTTTTCCAAGACGTCTAACGGTAGTACCACCCATGATCGGTGGAGGTGGTATCACCAGAGCCCAGAATCCCAAGTTTTGTTTGATGATTGTATCGCCCAGCGCTAGCAGTGGTACCGCCAATACATAGAAAACTTAAGGATTTAAATTTTTGGCTCCATTTTTTAAGCCTTTAGGGTTATATAAATATTCCACTTATCCTTACTTGATGCAAGAATGAAAGCTTGAGAATTGAAGTGTGTAAACCATCTTGAAAGTATTTAAGTTACTTCGTCCTTGAGTTTAGAGGCTATTCTAAGGAGGTGTAAGGTCTTCTATAAAAGAGAGGTGTAAATATTCTCTCCTATGCCTGTTAAAAGGAGAAGGATAAGGGTAGTTGATCTTCGCCCATTGGAAAGAAGATTGGTAATGAAAGCTGATGGCCTCGAGAGAAGAGGAATCGAGAGTGGACGTAGGTCAAGATGACCGAACCATTATAATCTGGTTTACTTTCTCTTGCCTTTGCTTTATCATTATATATTAATTTACTTACTCACTACCCTTACTTACAAGGGGATCGGGCCTCCTAGATCACTTCGAGGGGATCTGTCTTCTAGGGTTTTGCCTTTTGGCTAAAACTAAGACTTCTTCATTCTTTCATCATAAAAGAGTTTACGGTCTTATTTATAGGGCTCTACCAAGAGTCTTTCTAGGTTTAGACTCAGAGTCCCACTAAACTTGGACTCTTGACTAATTGATAAATTACTAATTGAAAATAATAACTGACTCTATCCTAACCGAAGATAAAAGCTAACTCTAACCAACTCATAATTGATTCTATTGGGCTCACCTAACTCATAATTGACTCCGATTGGACAGGCTAACATGACTCAACATGAATTAATCATGAAAAGATGGACTAGACTTAGCTAGGGTCCTAATAAGCCCACCCTCTTCAAATCAGTCTTGTCCTCAAAGCTGAGCAGCATCGAAATTCGGGGGTACTTTGATCCAGGATATTTGTCATGCATCACAATTTCTTGATCAATTAAATAAGGTCTCCACTTGGTGTAAGTAATGGATCGACCTTTTGGTGTAGCAGTCTTGTGAGGAACCCTCTCCATTCGATGGTTACTAGTAATCTTACTTCTACGTCTTCTTTGAGGATCACTTGCTTCCCATTAATAAAAACTTCATAGTCAGTTTAGAAAGATTCTATGTGACATCACCTAGGGTTGACAGCTATTCAATTCCAAGCACTATTTCGAAGTCCTCCAGGGGTATTAGAAAGAAGTCTATATGTAGTTCTTGGCCCTGTACCATCAGTTAGATTTTTGAGCACTTAATATTATAAGTTAGATTTCGTTCATCAGCAACCTTAACTTCAAATCTGTCATAGTCTTCAATTTGATAGGCCAATTGGTCAGTAAGCTTTCTATCTATAAAATTATTAGTATTACCAGTATCAATTAAAATAGTAATAAGCTGTTGTTTTAAAATTCCTTTAATTTTCATGGTTTGCAGGTTAGAGTAGCATGTTAATGCATGCACTATATATATGAAAGGTCCAATACCTTTATCAGAATTTGTACCTTCTTGATCAGAGTCCACATCATCATTTTTTGATTCCTTCTTAATTGGTTTAATCGTCAAAAGATGACCATGTTTGCATTGATGTCCTTTACTCCACTTTTCATCATAATGTCAGTACAACCCTTTTACTGATCTTTCCTAGAGCTCTTCTCTGGTAAGCTTTTATGGGTTTTGAGTGGAGGGAGGTGGGGCTACCAGCTTGCTTATTGTTGGTTGATTTATACTTTTATTTCTGCGATTGTCCCTATTGAGCTTTCCTTCGTATATGCGAGCGAATGATATGGTAGCCATCACGGTACGAGGTTGTTGAGTCTTAACTTTGCACCGAATCTTTGGATTCAGCCCTTTAATAAATGTTCCTAACAATTATTTTTTGAACCAGTCTCGGGTTTGATTTAAGAGATGCTCAAATCTGCTCTAGTACTCCTATATGGTAGAAGTTTGACGGATTTTAGCGAATTGTCCATCCATGTTTTTATACTCCGATGGTTTGAAGCTAATCAAAAGCCCAATTTTGAATTTCTCACACGAGGGTTCTCAATGAGTGTGTTCGTACCGATTGTACTACTGGATCGCGTCTCCTTCAAGTTGAATGGAGGTTGCCTCTACTTTAGATTCCTCCAGAGTCTTGTAAAAATGAAAAAAAAAAATTCAGCATATGAGATCCAATCGATCGGGTCTACATCTTCCTATCTGGGAAACTCCACCCTCATGCGTGTGTATCCTGTGTCCTACCCATGATCATACTTTTCAGATCGACTCCCTTTGGAACTTTCATCATATTGAGTTTTGTTGGGGCTCTCTGACTAGCTTCTTCTAAATTCAAGGAGGAGTTCTCGCAATCTGTCTTCTATGCGGGCCTTGAAGGAATTAAACCTTATGATTAGTACATCATCCATAATCATCGTGTAGGACTGTAGATCGATGATGTTCAGTTCTCTTTTCTGTTTCGAGTCAGGGGCATATGTCGTAGATGTAGTGGGACTTGACTGCAATAAGATTACTGACGTAGCAATCACCAATATGTCGAAAATGTTGGTTACAGGTACCCTGTAAGCCAATCACGTGTGTGATAGCACATGTGACATGCTGTGTGATTTTTTTGCATATGATTAATATTGGCATATTCTCACATTATATTATATTATATTATATATATATATATATATATATATTGTGATATCCTTGGTTCTGTGTAATGGGAATCGGATCGTGATGAGATCACGATAATGAGATTGGTTCACCTTTAAACACAGATCCTAAATAATCTCGGTCATAGGTTACTCGAGAGGGATATCAAGATAACCGAATAGACCAGTGTACTATATACTCATCCATATGATGGAGGTGGCTGGTCTCATAGTCACTTATATGGAGACACTAAGGATATAGTACAGGTGCTCATTGGAGAATGAGTTCACTGATTGATCCACTTATGGAATGTTGTATGGTTAATGATACCTAATGTCAGACAGTGATTCCATAGTCCCAGTTATGTATCTGATCATTAGACTTGAGACACCAATGATGTCTTGTATGAGTACTCCTTTCTTTGACGTCAGACTTACAAGTTTGGAAAGTTCCAGATCTGGTATAGTGGGATTGGTAGCCAACCTTACGAAGGCAATTGAGTGTCAATAGAGGATCATCCACTCTCGGTATTACGAGAGGAATATCTCATATGTGCTTGCTCAGACAAATCCCTGGCTCTCGGTATTACGAGAGGAATATCTCATATGTGCTTGCTCAGACAAATCCCTGGCCAGGGTAATTCGGATTGAGAGAGAAAGAGTTCTCCGGGAGAATCCGATTAGAGCGAGACTATGACAGATTCCGTATGTGACCTGCCAGTACTATATCCAATATATGGTCTCTGGGATATTAGTTGGATGAGGGATTATAGATACATGATAACTGTGGACAAATAGGTCCGATGGATTTGATTCTCCCTATCCATTTGGGGACTATGGTGTAGTGGCCTAGTACGTCCATTGTCGATGAGTCAAGTGAATTATTATAGGAAAAATAATTTACTATATCAGAAGGAGTTCTGACGGGAGCGACTCACGGCCAGCTCGGTATCGGGCCTAGAGGGTCATACACATATGGTGGATGCTTCAGCAAATAAAGGATTGGATGGAGATCCAATTAGCCCCTATTCCTGTAAGATGAGACCCTATGCTAATGGGCTACTTGCTTAAGGCCCAATTAGAGGCCTAAGGAGATTATTTGATAGAGATCCAATAATGCAAGGTTAGTGAGTTATTGGATGGAGATCCAATACCCACTATAGTAGGAGCCCTAGGGTTTTTGGTGGCTCTTTATAAATAGGAGGGGAGACTCATGGTTGATAGGCTGCAGCTTTAGCCACCACCTCCTATTCTCCTCCCTCCCTCTGTGCAAGAGTTGCAAGATCAGATTGGAGGAGTTTCGCTGTAGAGATCCATCATGTAGATACTGCTAGAGAGGAGGATGCTTGACCTCCTTCGTCTTCTCCATCCGGATCTGGAATATAGGGATATATGATCTCCCTGAGTAAAATTAATCTCTCGCATATCATAGTTTTTTTTTATTTTTATGGTTTTTTCGTGACCTCAATCTTTTGCACGATGATTTAATCTGCGTGGAAAATTGATTTTTGTTTTGATTTTCATTGTGCATGTGATGCACCCGCTAAGGTTTCCCAATAAAAAAGGCTAGTTGGAGATGGTGGGGGCAGCAGTGGCAATAAGGAGGGGCAATAGCAAAGGGCGCAGTTAGAAGCGGCTGCAGCAGTAAGGGAAGAAAGTGAGGAGATAGAGGGATAACATTGACCAGTGGAGAGACATTGGCGACGGGACTAGTAGTAGGCAGCAATAGTAGCAGTAGGGCTAAAGGAGAGGTAGAGGAGGAGCAGAGGATGATGCCACTTGCTGTGATTGTTGAGAGGTGGTCGCGTAGCTGTCGTTGGGCCAATCGCTAGTTATTGCATGACTAGCAGCAAGCGACCAAAGGAGCAAGGTAGCGCGGGTGGGCTGCAATAGTAGGTAACAGCGGTTGTGGTAGCGGGTAGCAGCTACGATTGCGACAAAGGAAGGTGTGGTTGCGATTAAGGAGGAGGGAAGGAAGATGGCAGAGTGGCGTTGGCAATAAAGAGGGTGTGACTGCAATTGAGGAGGAGGGGAGGAATATGGCAAAGGGGCGATAGCGATAGAGGAGGGTGCAGCTGTGATTGAGGAGGAGGGGAGGAAGATGGCAAAGGGGCGCTGGTAACAAAGGAGGGTGGCAGCGGTTGTGTGCCAATGACAAGGGCTACGACCAAGAAAGCTCTGATACCAATTGGTAAAACCTTAGGGTTCTACCGTAGAGGAAGGTGGAAAAGGAGGGATAATTGATCTCTTCGATGGGATCCGACCTCCTAGATCATTTCGAGGGGATCTACCTTTTTGGCTAAAACTAGGACTTCTTCATTCCTTTATCATAAAAGAATTTACAACCTTATTTATAGGTGTTGGGAAAACTTAGCGGGTGCATCACATGCGCAGCGAAAATAAAAAAAATATCGGTTTCCCACGCAGATTAAATCATCATGCAAAAGATTGGGGTCGCGAGAAAAATACAAAAATTGATAAAACCGCGATGTGTGAAAGATTGATTTTACCTAGGGAGATCGTATATCCCTGTATTCCATATCCGGATGGAGAAGATGAAGGAGGTCAAGCATCCTCCGCTCTAGCGATATCCACATGATAGATCTTTGCAACAAAACTCCTAGCTTTAATCTCACAACTCTTGCACAGAGGGAGGGAGGAGAATAGGAGGTGATAGCTAAAGCTGCAACCTATCAACCATGAGCCTCCCCTCCTATTTATAAAGAGCCACCAAAAACCCTAGAGCTCCTACCTTAGTGGGTATTAGATCTCCATCCAATAACCCACTAACATTATATTATTGGATCTCTATCGAATAATCTTCTTAGACCTTTAATTGGTCCTTAAGCAAGGAGCCCATCAGCATAGGGTCTCATCTAATGAGAATAAGGGCTAATTGAATCTCCATCCAATCCTCTATTCACTGAGATATCCACTATATGTGTGTGACCCTCTAGGCCCGATACCGAGCTGGCCGTGAGTCACTCCCATCAGAACTCCTTTTGATATAGTGAATTATTATCTCCATAATAATTCACTCGACTCATCGACAATGAACGTACTAGGCCACTATGCCATAGTCCCTAGACGGTATAAGGGGGATCAAATCTATCGGACCTGTCTGTCCATAGTTATCCTGTATCTATAATCCTTCATCCAACTAATATCCTAGAGACCATATATTGGATATGTCAGGTCACATACTGCATCCGTTATAGTCTCGCTCTAATCGGATTCTACCGGAGAACTCTTTCTCTCTCAATCTGAATGACCCTGGCCAGGGATTTGTCTGAGCAACTGAGAGTGGATGATCCTCTATTGACACTCAACTACCTTCGTAAGGTTGGTTACCAATCCTGACAACTAACTATACCAGATCTGAAACTTTCTAAACCTGTAAGTCTGGTGTCAAAGAAAGGAGTACTCATACAAGGCATCCTTGGTGTCTCAAGTCTAAGTACCAGATACACAACTGGGATTATGGAATCGCTGTTTGACATTAGGTATCATTAACTATACAGCATTATATAAGTGGATCAATTAGTGAACTCATTCTCTAATAAGCACTTGTACTATATCCTTAGTGTCTTCACATAAGTGGCTATGAGACCAGCCATCTCCATCATATAAATAAGTATATAGTACACCGATCTGTCCAGTTATCTCAATGTCCCTCTTGAGTAACCTATGACCGGGATTATTTAGGATCTATGTTTAAAGGTGAATCAATCTCATTATCGTGATCTCATCACGATCTAACTCCCATTGCACAGAACCAAGGACATCACAATATATATGTAATAGATAATATGAGAATATATCAATATTAATCATAAGCAAAAAGATCATGCAGCATGTCACACGTGCCATCACTCAAGTGATTGGCTTGCAGAGCACTTGTAACCCACAATCTCCCGCTTGACCAAAATTCAATCACCTATGTGTATAATCTCCATCAGACCCTTATGACGCTCAAATACAATCTGAGCCAACGGCTTCGTCAGTGGATCCGCAATGTTATATTCAGATGAAACTCTTTTCATTACTATATCTTTTCGGGTCATGATCGCTCTAATCAGATTGAACCTCCTCAGAACAATTCTATTAAGACCTGAGTTCCTTTGTTAGAGTTATCGCCCTGTCGCTATCATAAAATATGGGATTCAGCTCCACACTGCTTGGTATGACTCTCAAATCCTTGATAAACCTCTTTATCCAAACCCCTTCCTTTGTTTCTTTTACTGCAGCAATGTATTTCGCCTCTATAGTCGAGTTAACAATAGTATCTTGCATGAAACTCTTCCAGCTTACTAATCCTCCATTCAAGGTAAAAACAAACCCTAAATTCGACTTGTTATCATCAATGTCGGACTAAAAACTCAAGTCCATGTAGCCCTCAACCTGGAGGCTACATTCTCTATATATCAGTAAAAAATCTTTAGTGCTTCTCAAGTATTTAAGGATATACTTTACTATCTTCCAGTATTCTAAACCTAGATCTACCTGATTCCTGCTCGTGACACTCAAAGCATGTGCTATATCAGGCCTGGTACATAGTATCGCATACATGATAGACTCTTTCGCTAAGGCATAAAGTATCTTATCCATGTATGCCCTTTCTTCAGGAGTCCTTGGGGACATACTCCTAGAAAGTGATATTCTATGTCTCATTGGTATGAGACCTCTCTTGAAATTTTTCATGCCAAACCTTTTGACAATAGAGTCTATGTGCCTAGATTGGGACAAGCCAAGCATCCTTTTGGATCTATCTCTATAGATCTGGATCCCTAAAATATAGGATGCTTCCCCTAAGTCTTGTATAGAGAAGTTTCTGGATAGCCAACCCTTTACTATAGAGAGCATTCTTATATCATTCTCAATGATTAGGATGTCATCCACATATAACACCAAGAAGGTGATAGCGCTCCCACTTACCTTCTTATATAAACAAGGCAACTTCGGGAAGCTTGCTTCAATCTATAAATAGATCTAAGTAACCTACACACTATCTGGACTCTCTTTGGATATGAATCCCTCTGGCTCTATCATATACACCTCCTCCTTACGGTTGTCATTGAGGAATACCGTTTTGGAATCTATCTGCCAGATCTCATAGTCATAGTATACTACAATGGCCAAAATAATTCTAATGGACTTAAGCATGGGTACAGGTGAAAAGGTTTCATCATAGTCAACTCCTTGTCTTTGACGATATTCTTTAGCTACCAGCCTTGCTTTATAAGTCTCTACGTTTCCATCCACTCTGATATTCTTCTTGAAGATCTATTTACAACTAATGGGTACAATACCCTCAGGTGCATCCATAAGATTCCAAACTTTGTTAGAGTACATGAAATCTATCTCAGAATTCATGGCTTCTTGCCACTTCCCGGAGTTTATACTCATAATAGCCTCCTTGTAGGTCTAAGGATCAACATCCTGAAAATCATCTCCACTAATATATCTCTCATATCTTTCAGGAGGGTGAGATACTCTATTAGACTTATGTAAAGTTGAAACTTATGTGTTAGGTACCTGAATAGACTCGGGCTCTGGAATGGTTCTTGAGCTAGGTTCTCCAACCTTGCTCAATTCTATCTTGCTCCCACTATTTTCACCAAGAATGTGTTCCTTCTCAAGGAACACAGCTCTCTTGGCAACAAAGACCTTTCGGTCCTTGGGATGATAGAAATAATACCCCAAAGTCTCCTTAGGGTATCCCACGAATGTGCACCATTCCGTCCTTAATTCTAACTTGTCGGGGTTGTGTCTTCTAACGTGGGTAGGACAACCCTAAATCTTAACCATCTTAAGATGAGGCTTTTTTCCATTTCATATCTCATATGGTGTAGACACTACAGACTTTAATGGAACTTTGTTCATAATGTAAGTTGCGGTCTCTAGGGCATACACCCAGAACGAGACAGGTAGATCAGCGAAACTCATTATGGACCGCACCATGTCTAACAGCATGTGATTCCTCCTTTCTAATATACCATTGAGCTGAGGTGTATAAGGAGGTATCCACTGGGATAGAATCTTATTGTCCTTGAGGAAATGGGTGAACTCTATACTCAAGTACTCTCCTCATCGATCTGATCGAAGAGTTTTAATACTCTTTCTAATTTGATTATCTACCTCATTCTTATATTTCCTAAATTTCTCAGAGGCCTCAGATTTATACTTTATTAAGTACATGTGTCCATACCTAGAGAAATCATCAGTGAATGTAATGAAGTATGAGTAACCACCTATAGCTTGAGTCGACATGGGACTACCTACATCACTATGTATGAGTTCCAATAACTCAGTGGCTCTCTCTCCAATTTCACAAAAAGGAGAGTTAGTCATCTTTCTATGAAGGCAAGATTCGCAAGTTGCATATTTCTCATAGTCAAATAGATCTAAGTATCCATCTTTCAGTAACTTTTGAATCATTCTCTCATGTATATGACCTAGCCTACAATGCCATAGGTATGCATTATTCACCTCATCTCTTTTTCTCTTAGAAATATTTATATTCATGATATATAGAGAAGTGTCTAACACATATAAGAGTCCCTCTAGTGATGATCTCATCATCCATAATTATTGAACAACTATTATTCTCAAAATCTAATTTATATTTACTTATTTTCAAACAAGAGATGGATAATATTTTTGATAATAGAGAGAATAAAATAGCATGCATCCAATGCAATGATAGCTCCACCAAGCAAATGTAGGGTGACCTCCCCAACGGCAAATGCAGCAACTATTGCTCCATTGCCCATCTTGAGGTCCATCTTGCCTCTGGCCAAGTCTCCTATGTCTTGCCAGAATTTATAACGAATTACAGATATGATAAGTACTCCCGGTATCCAATATCCATGTGTTATCATAAAAATCTGATAAGTGAAAACTGATCATGAATATACCTGAAGCTTCTCTAAGCTTCTATTTCGCCTTATCTACAAGGTAGTCCTTGCAGTTCCTCTTCCAATGCCCATCTTGGCCGTAGTGGAAGCACTATCCTTTGTCCTTTGCCGGGTCACTCTTGGCAATCTTTATCTTACCTGGTCTTTCTTTGCCCTTACCCTTCTTAAGGGTCTTGTTGGCCTTCCTTTTCTTTTTGGTCTTATCAATGTAGAGAACTAGCTTCTCCTTCTTGATGGCACTCTCAGCTTCCCTCAACATATTAAGGAGCTGAGGGAGAGTCATCTCAAACTTGTTCATATTAAAGTTAATAATGAACTGTGAAAAGGAATCTAGCAGGGACTGACATATAAGATCAACATACAGGTTATCCTTTAGGACTATCTTTATACTTCACAAAGCGAGCAATCTCATCCTCGCTTGTCCTTTCCTCCAACGTGGGCACAATCATGTTAAAGACATATATAATTTTCTCTTTCGTGAGAATGATTCTCAAATTACGGAGCCTTTGGACCAATGAGGCGGTTGGCATTAAACATGCCACATAGGGGTTTTACAAGCGACAAACAAGATATAGCGAAAATAAATAATAAAAATACTAATTAAGATATGGACTTCTATCTTAATATACTTCCACTATTTTCCTAGCGAATCACGCGACACCTTTAACGCGTGAGACGAAAGTCTCCGGTAGACTCCTAATGGGGATCGGGATTCAAATAGTGTCTTTGTGCAATCTTGAGGGACTCGACCAACTACACTAAGCCCAAAAGGTAGATAATTCTTGTCAATCATAACTCCTTGTGATTCCCGTCATATTCGGCCTCTGAATCATCATGTTCTCGACTACTCGACCAACCATAAAGTTCAGTTAAGTCATCACCATCATTACAAGATGAGTCTGATTCGATGGATATACTCTCGACTACTCGACCAAGTCATACCATATCCTCAGGTCACCGGTGACATATATATATTGTAGGCAAGAGCTCGATCACGTAGATAGGTGAACCTCGAGTGACTCGACCAACTCAACCTATGTCGGGATTCAATTTCTTCCTATAATGATGGAAGGCCACGTGGGTCAATCTTATTGCCTCACACTTACAGACTTAATATTATCGTAGCAGGGGTTTTTGTTTTATATTAGTCTCCTAATATATTGTGTCACACACATACATATTTAATATATATCTACATCGCATGCAAATATATATATATATATATATCTAGTAGGTGTATACCACATCACGTATGCAAGCCACACTGGATAATCATGAGCTGTCACCTAATATGATTAAGCCCGAGCCAATAGGCCTAATCACTCACAATAGGATCTATGTGTGCATTGGTGTATCTCCATGCCCTGTGATTATTGATGTCATCATCATTAATTCTGTCAGATCATTGCATCACCATGCATCGTGATCTCCCGCCATGGCATCGTGGGTCCTACTGTAACCTTCATGCTCCCGTTGTGCCTATCCATATAATTACAAATAATCACAAGTACGTAGGCCCAACAATAAATAAGAAAAACATAGGCTCGCAAGCCCCAATAATAATAATAATCACAATTACACACATCACAACACATAGCTCATGATCATCCATCTACATTATACATCACATGTACATCACATCATATGTAGGATTACTAGATAAATATAATAATTAATTAAACTATTTAATTATTTATTTTTTTGAAATCAAGACATGCTCATAATTTTCAGAATTATCAAGGGTATTTTTATAATTTTGGATCGAAGGATAGTTGTTAGAATTTTCAGAATTATTGAGGGTATTTTGAGAATTCTGTACACGAGGACAATCCTCGAAATTTCTCTAATTCAGAGGGGTATGATCATCCTTTTCTCAAAAGGATGCCCTAGCCCTCTTCCCTTACCGTCACTACGCCGCCACCGCCACTACCCTACGCAGGAGGCGGTGCGCATGTCGTGGCGGCCACCCTGCGGCGGCGCTCATCCTCGGGTGGCACCTCGCGGCGGTGCCACCTTCGCAGCGCCCCTGCAGGAGTGCTGCCCCAGCCTGGCGCGGGCGTTGCCTACGCCCGCAAGTGGGCGCGCATGTCGGCCGCCCTTGCAAGGGCTTTAGTCATGGTGGCCGCCTTGTAGGGGCCTTGGCCACAACCGCTCCTTATAGGCCGCATGGGGGCGTGGTGGTCCTCCTCCTTGCCTTCTTGTGAAAATGCAGCAAGAACGCATAGAATGATTCTACATGATTTAATCTCATCACACGTAGTTTAAAACTAATCTTTCGCACGAAAACCTTAGCTCTGAAACTACTGTTGGGAAACCTCAGCGAGTGCATCACATGCGCAGCGGAAATCAAAACAAAATACCGATTTCCCATGCAGATCAAATCGTCATGCAAAAGATTAGGGTTACAAGAAAAACGTAAAAATTGATAAAACTGCGATGTGTGAGAGATTGATTTTACCTGAGGAGATCGTATATCCCTGTATTCCATATCCGGATGGAGAATATGAAGGAGGTCAAGCGTCCTCCTCTCTAGCGGTATCCACACGGTGGATCTCTACAATGAAACTCCTCACGCTGATCTCGTAACTCTTGCGTAGAGGGAGGGAGAAGAATAGGAGGTGGTGGCTAAAGCTGTAATTTATCAACCATAAGTCTACCCTCCTATTGTACCAGATCTGGAGCTTTCCAAACCTACAAGTCTGACGTCAAAGAAAAGAGTACTCATATAAGGCATCCTTGGGGTCTCAAGTGTAAGGACCAGATACACAATTGGGACTATGGAATCGCTGTCTGACATTAGGTATCATTAACTATATAGCATTACATAAGTGAATCAATCAGTGAACTCATTCTCCAATGAGCACCTGTACTATATCCTTAGTGTCTCCACACAAGTGACTATGAGACCAGCCACCTCCATCATATGAATGGGTATATAGAACACCGATCTGTCCGGTTATCTCAATGTCCCTCTTGAGTAACCTATGATCGAGATTATTTGTGATTTATGTTTAAAGGTGAATCGATCTCATTATCATGATTTCATCACGATCCGACTCCCATTGCACAAAACCAAGGACATCACAATGTATATATAACAGATAATGTGATAATATGCTAATATTAATCATAAGCAAAAAGATCACGCAGCGTGTCACACGTGCCATCACTCACGTGATTGGCTTGCAGGGCACCTGTAACTAACAATAGGGCTCTACCAAGAGTCCTTCTAGACTTGGACTTAGAGTCCTACTAAACTTGGACTCTTAACGAACTGATAAACTCCTAAGTGAAAATAATAATTAACTCCATCCTAACCGAAGATAAAAACCAACTCAAAACTAACTTGATTGGGCTCACCTAACCTATAACTGACTTCGACTGGACAGACTAACATGACTCAGCTTGAATTAATCATGAAAAGATCAACCCGACTTAGCTATAAAAATAAAACTTACTTTGATATCACATGTAAAAGATCTTAATATTATATTATCGAAGATAAGTTCAAGTTATTGATATTGAGAGGTCAATTGATGACAAGATCTTAACAATACCTATGATGAATAAGATCTCTCGAGAACTTACCGAGAGGTACCCTATCTACATGTCATCTTAAAAGTATAATGAACTTTAATTCAAAATAATATTTTTTCAATGATAGTCTTAATTCAAGTTAAGACAAGTTTGATCTTGTTGATATTATCATTGTAAGCCTAAATATTCAATCAAAATTTAAATTTTAAAAAATAATTAACAAAAGTTAAGTAAGAGTCACTACTAATAAAAATTTATAGAATTATCATAAGTCTCTTTGTTAACACATAAGCTATACATGAATAAGTACTTCTCCCATTTTATCATCAATAAAAATATGAGTTACTTCTCCTTTGTCATCAATAAAATGAAGTATACAAGTCATAAATACAAAAGAGTAAAATTAAATCTCAGTAATGAATAGCGAAAGATCATGATTTATTTGGATAAATCTCCTTCTTAGTCATTAGTAAAAAGAAATAATCATAGAAAAATAAATTATAAAAGATCTTAATTTATATAAAATAAATCTCAAGTCATAAATACCAAGAAATAAATGTTTGATTATGTTAGACTCCTTATTTTAATATTTGATCCTTATTCTCTGAGTCCACATTTAATACTCTTACTGCATCCTTTATCAAAGTATCTGAAATAGATATAATAGAGTATTAATTTTTTAAATTAATCAATTGATTATATTATCAAATTATATAAATAAATAATACTTTTGATCAAATACTCTTTGACATTCTAGAGCATTAAGCGAAACATCACTTAATTTGAGTCTAGATTAATTACTAAGGATAAATATGTTTATAAAGAAAAGTTATGATATTTAGAGACTATTCAATTAATAAAATGCACTATAGCTAATGGGATATGGACTATACTACTTAAGGAGGATAAATTCTCCCCTACCACCACCACCTCCCCACCCCTACACCTGAGTCTATCCATCACACAAACGGATAGGGGTGGTCATCAGTTTCTTCCCTCTAATCTCCTTAAGACTACGCCTTTCACTCCTCTAGTGGATCGCTTCTGCTTCACTTTTAAATCTTCTAGCTACTTGTTTGGATAGTATTAAGCTCTATCTAGACCGATATCTAATCGTGATGCAGTGTCTTCATCGATATTTTTACACTTCTAATGGATAGTTTTAAACTCTCTTTTGGCACTACTGATTACCACCACAAGCTTTTTTTTTTTTTGAATCATTTGGTTATCATATTTTAGTAATGATAATGGTGAAGTATTCTAAGGATTGTAACACATACATATTTTTCACTTAATGTTTATGACTAATCGTTAACATTGATGGCGGTTATAATTTACAATGTCGTTGTCTTGATACTTTTAATGTGTTAATAGATTTTGTCTTAATATTTATGACACTAGTGATGCTTATGTTCTATCATGACTTTGTCTCAATAATTTTGAGAACTTGGGATTGACAGGATTTTGTACGTTGATATCATTGATGTTGATGGTGAAAAGTTACCTTTTGATATCTTCCTTGAGTAAATACTTGAGATTGAAACCTTAAATAGTTGAATAGTTTTGCTTGAGTTCAATGATGTGTTTCCATAAGGGTAAACATTATTTTAACTGATATCAAATATATGAATTTTTTTATTATGATGTCATGACATACGTATAGGTGAGTTTTTTAGTGTCCCATGATTAATTAATTATTATTATCAAACCTCATGTTTCGATGATTAAATTAATTAATAAATTTTATAGGGTGTACTTGAATCAAATCCAGCTTAATGGGCCTTTCACTAGGTCTGGTAATAGCGCCACCTAAGCCAGGCGATGGTATCACATTGCGTCAGCTTTCAGCAACAATATCACCTAGACCAATGGTGGTATTGTTAGTACTCACATTTTTCAGTACTTTATTTCATAAGTTTACTTCATATTTTCTAAGGTCTCTCGGGCCTATAAACCTTCAAGCTTTCCTGGTGGAGATATTAGCTCTCCAAGTGTAAAAAGTATCTCCTTAAATCCTTGTTTGAATTCATTCTGTTTTCTTGAATTTGAGTTGTGCTATTTAAGTCATTAAAAGTGTGAAACATTTGTAGAAGTGTAAGGTTTAGTCTTACATCTTGAAAAGAAAAAAATTATAGATATTAATTGATCTTCATCCGTTCAAAGTAAGATTAATAGTGAAAACAGATATGGTGGATGTAGATCAAAAAATTCAAACCAAAATAAACTGGTATTTACATCCTCACTCGACTCACTTACATATTTGCTTGTTCCAATTAGTTTTTGTATACTTGCTTGTTTAAATTACATTTTTGCTTCATAATACGATTTAGATTATTATGGACTCAATGTTTTCCATTGCTTAGTTTTCTATAAAATAACTGTCACACAAGTATCATTTCCACAATTTTTTGTCAAGATACTCAAATCTTTAGAAACATAAGCTTTAAAAGCTCGATTGCCAACTCTTTTAGTTTCTCAAGAATACTTTCGATTTCCAATAATTTTTTGTGGTCTATGGAGGTTGGGTGATAGGAGCTAAGTGATTCATGAGAAATGAATTCATGACAAGATTAATCGATTGTGGATGGCCAATAGTTTGTTCCTTCCTCGTCGGTAAGCTTTCGCCATCTTTAAAACGCATGATATTTTGGAAAGATACTCTCACAAAGGTAAAGCCGAATAGCAGTATCCAACCTGAAAGCTCGGATTAGCAATAACCTACCGCAAAGGGAGAGAAGAGGGTACCAGATGACATCGGTTGGGATTGAAAGAAGTAACTCAGATTACGCTTCTACAGGCCTGTCAGTGTCCAGGAAGCCCGACAAAGCCCAATGCTAAGCTAGAGACAGCGCAATGAAGGCCCAACGTTTGGCCTCCTACAGCACTTCCAGCTATGCTCTACTGATCAGTCCCCCAACCGACCCTACGGGATACAGCAGCAAACCCGTAATGGTCGCACGATGCCACCACCGCCACCTTACTGACATTAGTATGAGCAATTGGAAGCGACCAAAACACCATTCCCTCAACCCTCGCAAAAAGTTGCATCAGGGAATAATTCTCAAACGCAAATTCGCGAGACTGGTAAAGAAAAGAATAATAAACAAAATGTCTTATATACTGGCATTACTCAAAAATATATGTAAAGGAGACTGGTGCCATCTCACAAGCAGAAGGATACTCCTCGAAGCATTATGTTCGGTATACCTTAAGCGGTATAGTCACCATCGCCATCTGTGAACAGGGAACCCAAGTTTCAGTCGACAAACCAATGCAACTTTAATTATAGTTAATAGCTACACTCACCCATGGCCTTGGAGTTCTAAGATCAGATTTCGGGTACAGTTTAGATAGCTGAGATTGGAAACTCACAGTAATCATGACATGGAACTCAATGGAAAATGACCTGCATAAAGATTTGCGAAACTATTTAACATTTTACATCCATGGAAACTTCACATGGTAAATCTTAGTAATCTCTAGAAAGACTAAGAGATTGATGTCACTTGCAAACAAGATGATCCTAGGGTGAAAACAGTAGGTCCCAACTTGGGAACATATAGAAGCATGTATAGGTGTTATATTGATCTAAAGCAAAGAAACCAATGATGTTTGCTATTTAATGTATCAAACCAGAGTAACTAAAACAAGTCAAAGTGATTACCCAGCAAACAAGGTGGGGCATACCAACAAACGGGGAAGTAGAACATAGATAGGCAAAGTTAGAGATCGACAAATATCTCCATCTGCTATCTGCATAACAAAGATGTTTATCACTATAAAATATAGTTGATATAAGCACCCCATAACAGTGTGACACATATCATACCTGAGTAGTCTGGATCACTGATGTGTCAGTGATAAACCTCTCCCCGGCGAGAATAGATTCAACACGAAGTAACTGTATATCAACAGAGTCTATAGGAACTGCAGATGCTTCCACGGTTAGGTCACCGGTAATAGGATCCTTCAGAGAACACTGGGTTAAAATTTTCCCTGTGACCCGAAAACAACCTGCTAAAGATGATAAGCCCATTAATATAGATGTAGGATGTTGACCAAGGACTACCTTGAAGTAATAACAAAGTTCTAGGGGCACTTTGGATTCAATTACTTAACACCAAATTGCTATCGGCATGAACTTCAATCTAAAGACACCATGATAAATGAAATGGACCTGTAAGCAGTTCAGGAAGCAATTGATGCTTTTGAGTGTCCTGTGTTATGTAAAAGCTAACAAATTCCAGCAACTGAGGTGACATGATTAGATTGGCTGCAAATATCATTTAATGAGTTACATATATGCAATAAAAGACTTTGTTATTAAAAAAAAACTGATTGAGAAATAAAACGAGGTATAGAATGTTTAGTCAATACCACTATCATTTTCAACTATGAACTCCAACGCAGTGGATAAAGATTTATGTAGGTAACCTCTCATTACATCTGCTGTTATAAGATACTATTGCAAGAACAATTAGAAAATAACAATATAATACATTGTATGGATATTAAATAACAATTAGCTATCCTATATAAAAAATATAACTAGCAAATTGAAAGTTATTATCATTTGCCAAACAGAAAGTCCTTGGTAGCACATATGCAGTGTGGCTGTAAACATGAGCTCATATGCAACTTATGTATAATACCATTGCCATTACCGTTACAGGCACATAGTTCCTGATATGATTATTAAAAGGGGAGTTTCTTTAGATATCAAAATTTTTGGAATGATTATGAGGATGCGACATCCATTGTTCAAAATTGTTGGTTTTATGTGGTTGACTTACATTCCTCTTTTGATTGTTTTAATCAAGATCTTATAAGAGTTAGGAGGTAGTTATCCTTCTGAAATAAGCATAAACTAGGAAGGATTGAGGAAAATTTGTCTACTACTTATGATGAGATTTTGAGTTTGGAGAAAGATGTGGGGGAGTATAACTTGGATTGATCAGAAGATATGAGAATTACGGCTGAGTTTGAGAATACATTTGCATTTTTAATGTGCATTTGGAGAAGGAAACTTGGAGAAGGGAACTCAAGTAAATGTACAGTTGTGAAATGCTTTACATGTTTGATAAACAATAGATGAAAACTGCATCTTAAATGTGCATTGAGATTACTGTTGTTTGACAAAACTATATTTCAAAAGTGCATTGAATATTATGGGACAAATTTAACCTTCTAATATTTTGAATATTTATTCAAAAATAAAATACATATTTTTTATTTAAATTAATAAGTAAATAAATAAAATAAATAAATAAATGTATGTAATCTTACAAAAAGAATTATATGACTTAGATATATAATAAATAAATAATATAATCATATCAATAAATTTAAATAATCTTTAAAAATAAATAAATAAATTTTCACCTTATAGAAGACATAAATAATGTCATAATGTCATAAATAATGTCATAATGCCCACTAAATCATGTTGGTAATCTTGTGATTTTGGATAATGTCATAAGGTACTTTGAAAATAAATATTATATTAGTATCCTGTCAATGCTGAAATATTAATGCTACCCTGAGGTAGCATCAGCATTTGGGCATTTGCAGTACAATATCCAGGTCAAATGCAACTTGAAAAACTTTTACTAAACATCAAATCACATTTGAAATATGCATTGAGCCTTTAGTGGACATTTCAAATGTGTTCATGCACCCTACATGTCTTTACAATAAATATCAAGCTTCAACTAGGCAAGTTAGTCTAAAATGGTGGTATAAGGCCAACTCTGAGTGGCTTAATAAAGGGCATAAAAATACCAAACATTACCATAACTTCGTAGTCATGAGAAGAAAGCTCCCGATCACCAACCTTAGGGTTAACAATGAGGTTATGTCAAATCCAAACTCCATTAGTAATGCTTTTATGGATTTTTATCAAACTTTATGGTGTCCTAAAGGTAGTAATGATTCTTGCTCTTATTCTCGGCCTAACCTTTCTATGGTTAATATTACTACCAACGACCAGTTGATTAAACATTTCACAGTTTTCACCTATGAGGTGTGGGCTTCTTTAAAATCTGTGGCTTGGGGTAAAAGCCTGGGCCCAAATGCTTTTACAGTTAAATTCTTTAAAACCCATTGGGATAGAATCGTTGAATCCTTTTTAAATCATTTCCATAAATATGCTAATCTTCCTAGCGAATAGGCTAAAACCTTTCATATTTTTATCCCCAAATGTGACAATTCAAATGAGATTAAAGATTATAACTCCATTTCCCTATATAATTTGGTTTATAGAATTCTTGCTAAAGTCTTAGTCAATCGTATTAAACCTTTTCTGTATACTACACATCTAAAGTGTAGCATGCTTTCATTGTCTGGAGATGGTGTATACACGAAAGTATCCTTATGGCGCAGGAAATTGCTCATTTCGATGTATGAGTTGAGAGGAAAAAAATCTTAACATCATCATCAAAATCGATCTTGAAAAGGTTTATGATAAGATCTCTTGGGATGTCATCATTAAATGTCTCAAATTGTATCATTTTCCTATAGTCTATATTGATTGGATAATGGCATGTACCTCTTCTAGTAGTGTTGCTTGCTTAATCAATGGCTCACCATCTTCCTTCTTTAAAAGTAGGAGGGGTCTTTGTCAAGGGGGATACCCTTTCTACATACCTATTCAAGTTAGTTGCACAATGTTTATCTAATTTAACCATGAGGGGAATACCCTTTTTTAATACCTATTCATCTTGGTTGCGTAATGTTTATCTAATTTATCATATGAGGTTGTTGATCTCAATATGGTGTCTTCTTTCCACATCAAAGACTCTTTCAAAATATATCAGCTCATGTACACTGATGATATCTCATGTACGCTAATGATATCTTGTGTTTTAAGGAAAATAGAAAGTCATGTATGAATATTACTAAAGTCTTTCATGAATTTGAGAGGATGACTAACCTTAAGATCAATGTTCAAAAATCTGAAATTAATTTTTCAAAGAATACTAGTAGAACTATTAAAAGAGAAATATGTCATTTTTTTAATATTCATGAACGTAATTTTCCTTTTAAATATTTGGGTACTATGATCTTCCCTAGAAAACTACCTTTTGGCTCATGGGTAGTTAATCAGGTCCGAGGTATACTCGTCAACTGGAACAGCAAGACCTTGTCTTAAGCAGGCAAAGTGACCCTTTATTAATGCTGTCATTATTGCTGTTCCAATACAGTATGTGTGTCATGTTGATGCCAAGATTATTAATAAGATTAATCAAATTGTGAGAGACTTTCTTTTGGGGAAAAGATGTGACAATAGACCTGCATCTTGTCACTTGGGATAACATCATTTGTAGCAAGAGAGATGGGGGATTAGGAATCAAGGACCTCAACCCGACAAAGCTTGCACTTCAAAAAAGGAGGATTAAGAATATTTGAAGTCTTGAGCCCAATGTTTGGACTAGTGTGGTCTTGGCTAAATATCAATTTAATTCTTTGTGGAACTTCCAATGGCCCAAAAAGACCAGTTGAAGTTGGAGGTTGTTCTTGCGAGCTGTGGAGAGATTAAGAACAGGTTTTACAAAACTTGTTGGTGATAACAGATCTGTTGATCCTTATTAGACTAGCTGGTTATTTGATATTCTTGAAAGTTAGCCCTTGTGATGACAAATGGATTTGAAAGGCTAATCCTAGAGGAGTGGTTTCCGCTAATGCTACTTACAGATTCTTGCTTGGAATTGATGGCCGATCTAGTGAGGTTTTGGATGGGGACTTCTCGACAATTGGCCAAGTAGGGTTTAAGATGTGCTTCTAATTGCTTCTTATATGGGCTGGATTGTGATTATATTGATCATTTATATTTTAGATGTCCTGTTGTGATGCAGGTATGTAAACACTGTAAACATAAGTTAAATATATATTTTAGGTTTTTCAATAATTGGAGGGATGGTACTTGGTTCAGGGTAGGAGATGATAATCAATCTCATTTGAGCTTGAAAGCCCCTCATTGCGGACATTTTCTGATAACTATGGAAACCTGAAAATGATGGCAAGTTCGATGGGATTAAACCAAATCCGTATGATTTTTTTTAAAACCTGTCACGTTGCTTTTATATTGCCATTGCAGCTTAGAGTCTTGAGGGGTCTAACAGGAGTAGTTGTAAGATTGTCACTTGGAACAAGCCTAATCTTAAATTGGTATAAGCTGAACACTGATGGTTCTGGTAAGGGTGGGACTGGTTTTATTTTAAGGAACCGTGATGGGACGGTTGTGTTTGCAGGAAATGGATGCAAGGGGCACACAATTCTGTTCAACAACACTGTTACCATAAGGCAAGGACTATTGGCAGCAAAGGCAAAGGGGAATTTGAAAGATCCATAGTCAAACAGATGCTGAGGTGTGATAGAACTCTGCAGAATTCTATCGCTGGATTGATCACCGAAGGGGAACGGCCTCCATGGAACTCTATAGGGGTTCCTCCCTCGTTGGTAATCCGTCACAAAGGCTGAAGAAAAGATCTATTGCTTGATGAAAATAGTGGCGGCTACATGCTTTTTATAGGACTCCAAAACCCTAACCCTAGAGAGACTCCTACCTCAAGTAAAATTCCTGTTCACCCCAAATCCTAGCCGACTTTCCCAATAAGGTGGGCGGCGGCTAGGAGACTCCAACTCCTCCAAGACTCTTCTCCCAAACCCTATCCGACCTGCCCAATAAGGTGGGCGACGGCTAGGAGACTCCAACTCCTCCAAGGCTCCTCTCCCAAACCCTAGCCAACCTGCCCAACAAGGTGGGCGGCGGCAAGGAGACTAACTCCTCCAAGACTCCTTCCCCAAACCCTAGCCGTCCTTCCTAATAAGGTGGGAGGCGGCTAGGTGGGTTCTTATTACATCCTTGGGCTTTATTAATCATCAAGACTCGGTTAATTAGGACCCGACCCTGCTAGGGTCCTATCAAACCCGCCTCTTTAGATCAGCCTTGTTCTCAAGGCTGAGGCTCCATAAACTCTGAGAACATGATCTTCAAGTCTTCATAGAAATCCTAAGTGTCCGATCGCTGGTGAAGAGTGCATCCCCTGTAGGATGATGTTTATGCATGGGGAGTTAGGCACCAACACTATGCAACCCTTGTATCGTAGGTTTTTCGAATCCCAACTGTAGTGTGCTACGGAGCCTAGTTCTTCCTCCAATTTCCTAATCGTTTCCCGGGTCTCTGGATCATCTTGCCACTCTTTCCTGATATCTTCAAGGAGGTTGCTGGTCGGAAGAGAGATGACTGAAATTTCAAGGTTGGAACATGGAGCGGGAGCACAAACTTGATGGCAGTGACGTTGGACGACTTCCAAGTGATCCTCGGAATGGAGTTCATGCACACAGCGAAGTTGGTGCCAATGTCGTTCCTGAACTCCCTACCTTATGGGAGGTGACGATCCCTACGTGGTTTCAGTTTTTCGAGGAGGAACCAAGGACCCACAACAAATATCGATATTACAATTGAAGAAAGGGGTGCGAAAAGGTGAATCAACCTTTGTAGCTGCTATGAAACTAGAGACACTTGACGGGGAGGCCATTCAAGAACCTGCCGTGATGGCGAACATCCTGAAGGAGTTCTCAAATATGATGCCAACGGAGTTGCCGAAAACTCTACCACCACGCAGAGGCATGGATCATCGTATTGAGCTGGAGTCGGGAGTGAAGCCTCCAGCGAGACCACCATACCGCATAGCCCCTCCAGAGTTGGCAGAACTCATAAAGCAGTTAGACAAACTGCTAAGCGGTGGTCTCATCCGTAGTTCGAAAGCACCATTCGGAGCTTCAGTCCTCTTCCAGAAGAAACAAGACGAGAGCCTCCGATTATGTGTCGATTATCGAGCCCTAAACAAAGCGACGATCAAGAACAAATATCCTATACCGCTCGTCACGGATTTGTTCGATCAATTAAGGAAGGCCAAGTATTTCTCTAAACTCGACCTTCGGTCGGGGTATTGGCAGGTGCGCATTACAGAAGGCGACGAAGTGAAGACTACTGTTTGACCAGGTATGAGGCGCGTTTGAGTTTTTGGTGATGCCTTTCGGCTAAACCAACACTCCATCCACATTCTGTACTCTAATGAACCAATTGTTCAAGGAATATTTGGACAAGTTTGTGGTCATCTACCTAGACGATATAGTCGTCTATAGTCAAACACTTGAGGAGCATGTTGAGCACCTTCGGACAATCTTCAAAGTTCTCAGGGAGAACACTTTGTTTGTAAAGAGGGAGAAGTGTTACTTTGCTCAGACAAAGATTCTATTCTTGGGGCATCGAATCCTATCCGGATGGATAAATCGAAGGTGCAAGCTATGGCAGACTGGCGGACACCAAAAAAGGTGCCAAAGTTGAGATCCTTCCTTGGGTTCGTTGACTATTATCGGCGCTTCATAGCTGGATACTCGAAGCGCGCAGCTCTACTAATTAAGTTGCTAAAGAAGGAGCAATCTTGGAGATGGTGGGATAAGTATGAAGCAGCTTTCCAAGACCCGGAGCTGCTATGTTGGTGGAACCAATACTCAGATTACCGGACTATGGAAAGCCTTTTGAAGTCCATACCAATGCTTCTAACTTCGCTATTGGGGGAGTACTTATGCAAAAAGGTCATCCAGTGGCCTCTGAGTCGCAAGCTCAACGAGACCGAGTGACGATACCCAGTGCATGAGAAGGAGATGACGACGATGGTCCACTGTCTACGAGTCTGGCGACACTACCTTTTGGGAGCACCATTCATGTTGAGGACGGACAATGTCGCATTAAGTTACTTCCAGACTCAAAAGAAACTCTCCCCGAAACAAGCACGGTGGCAAGACTTTTTGGCAGAGTTTAACATGGTAATGGAGTATAAGCCCGGAAAAGCAAACGTCATGGCCAATGCATTGAGCCGGAAAGTGGAACTAGTGAATGTTGTATAGTTAAAAGGCGGAGGCCAAGCAAGTCAATTACACTCCAACTTTCTTTCCAGGATCAGGGATGGACTGTGCAGTGATCCTCAAGCAGTAACCTTGATGCAACTCATCCAAGAGGGCAAGGCACGATGATTTTGGGTCTAGGAGGGACTCATCTATACCAAAGGAATAGAGTTTATGTTTCGCGAGCGAACAATTTGAGGCGTGAACTCATGAATAGACATCCAGGTATTCACCGAGAGGGCCTTCTATTGGCCAAAGATGGGGACTGATATGGAGGACTATGTTCGAACATACCTTACTTTCTAACAAGATAAGGTAGAGCAACGAAAACCGATGGGACTTTTGGAGTCGTTGCCTGTACCAAAAAGGTCATGGGAGAGCATTTTCATGGACTTCATATCAAGCTTACCCATAGTAGGGAGACTTGGATCGATACTCGTGGTTGTCAATCGATTTTCGAAGTATGCAACGTTCATCGCTGCACCCCTACATTACTCAACAAAGGAGGCGACTAAGTTGATGATGAAGAATATGGTAAAGTATTGAGGAGTCCTACACAACATAATTAGTGATCGAGATTCTCGATTCTTGGGACGATTCTGGACCGAGCTATTCAAGCTGCTAGGGTATAAGTTATACTTCTCCACAAGCTTCCACCCCTAAACGAATGGCCAAACTGAAAGAATCAACTCGCTCTTGGAGCAATATCTCCGGCACTACGTGAGTGCCAACCAACAAGATTGGATGAAGCTGTTGGACATAGTCCAATTCTCCTACAACTTACAACAGAGCTCTACATCCAACAAGAGCCCCTTCGAGATTATTAAGGGACAACAACCATCGACTCCTTAGACATTGGCTATTGGTTATACAGGGAGTAGCCCGTCAGCATATTCTTCACAAAGAAATGACATCGAAATGCAGATATTGCGAAGGCTTACTTGGGAAAACGACCACTTGTTCAAAGTTGGTGACTTAGTGTTGGTGAAGCTCCAACCAACATCCCTCCAATTCTTTCGGCACAAAGTGCACAAGGGATTAGTATACAAGTATTAAGGGCCCTTCCCAATCATTAGCCAGGTAGGCAATGTCTCCTACAAGTTGCAACTGCCGACATGGCTCAGAATTCATAACGTATTCCATGCGAGAACTTGAAAGCCTACCATTCAGATCCACAAGACAATTCTCGTAATTTCCAACTCGACTACCCCCCACCAAAACCTCTAACGAGAAGCGAGTTGAAACCATTCTAGCGGATCGTAAGACAAAGCTACCCAATGGAGCAAAGCAAATCGAGTACTTGGTGAAGTGGCGAAAGCTTCCCTAAACAAAGGTCAGTTGGGAGCCTGAAGACGACTTACGACACAAGGAAGCCATCATCAAAGACTACCAACAAGTGTCAACGAGGGCGTCGACAATTTAAGTGGGGGAGAATGTCACGGATGGTCGTCGCTCAACTGTAACATCTTCGCTCAACGAACCGTTCGTCGTTTTTTCTTGTTTGTACAGATGTTTGGCAACTTGTTTTGCTTTGATTTTATGTGTTTTTGCCTAAGAAATACGAGCGAAAACAATCTGGAATGTTATAGAATGATTGCTCGTTGCGTGGAGCTAAAACAACCCAAAACAGCTCCATTTTTGGGTCATTTTCGCGTGCTGTGGCAACCAATCTGAGTAGTGCGAAATGAACCATTTCAACACCATGGAATCATCCAGGTGGCACCAGGCTAGATGGGGCTTCGGGTATATATTGGGCATAGACATTCATCAACAATTGAACTTGTCTTACGTCCGATACATTGGAAACCGTCATTTGTGGATTTACGACCGTTCATACAGCCCTCTAAGGTCCTGTTTCGCTCTCTTTCTCTCTTTTCTCTTTTGCACTCAAGGTGTTCGACGAATTGCTTGTACGACTTTCCTCTTTACGAGACGTCGGGATTTGTTCATCGCTCGTTTCTAAGCTAATCAACTTTTTCTTTGCAGGTCCTACAAGACCCGCACGAGGTTGCAAGTGGGCTGACCCTTTACGGGCAAATAATGCTTCGGCGTTTCATGACTTAGGCAATTTCAGCTAAGTCTTCAAAAATATTGTTAGGTTGTCGCACGACTTAGGAAAATTCAGCTATGTCTGTGACAATATACTGAGTTGAAACTGTTGTTACTTCGCTTCCTCGTTTCCCACGTAGGGTCACATGTTTCCCTTTGCTAAAAAATTTCATAATTAATTTTAAGAAATTCCAGGAAACATCACCTAGTATAGACAACCATTCGATGTCGAGCACTGCGTCATAATCGTTGAGTGGGAGAAGGTAAAAATCAATAACAATTTCTTGGCCTTGCAAAGTCAATTTCACCCACAGGCACTTTCGGTCGCACTTCAAGATTCGGCCATCAGCTACCTTGACGTCAAACTTGTTGCATTCCTTGATTTGGAGTATCATCCGAGCAGCAACCTTGTTGTTCATGAAGTTGTTGGCGCTCCTGGTATCGATGAGGATGGTGATGGGGCTGCTGCTTGAGGAAACCTCCAATCTTCATCGTCTGCGGATTCGCATAGCCTGCTAGAGCATGGACCATACGATCAGCTGGTTGTGGTTCCTCCTTCGTGCTCTCTTCGTGCTCAGATTCTTCAACAGGTTCGATCATAAGAAGCCTCCCTTTCTTGTAACAATGTTCGCAGCTCCAGGGCTTGTCACAGTGCCAACACAAACCTTTCACGGATTTGTCACAAAATTTTTCTCTCGTTAATTTCTTTAACTGAGAGGGTTGGTTGGCAGTAGAAGGGGCCAAAGGCCTAGGTGTTGTTGGTCGGGTGATGACCCTAGTCTTTTGGACATCTTGGTTGAATCGCTCATCTTGGAGTCGCCCGAAGGAGATAGCCACCATTAGTGTGTACGGTTGTCGCGCCTTGACTTCTCCTCGGATCTCCGATTTCAATCCTTCGATGAAAGTTCCTAACAATTATTTTTCAGACCAAACTCTTGTTTGATTAGATAGTCTTTCAAACCTGGTCTGGTATTCTTAAACTGTGGAAGTCTGATGGATTTTTGCAAGTTGGTCGTTGATGTTCTCATACTCGACCGATCCGAAGCGGATTAGCAGCCCGCTTTTAAATTGCCTCCATGTAGGGACTCCGTGGGTGTGTTCAAACCAATCGTACCATTGGATCGCATCTCCTTCAAGGTGTATGTCAGCAATGTCCACCATGGATGCATCCGAGGTTTTGTGGTAGCAAAAATATCATTTCACGTGCAAAATCCACCCAATCGGGTCTTCATGTTCCCATCTAGGGAAGTCCACCCTCATGCGTGGGTATGGAGGGTCCGTCGTAGGTTCTCCTCTCTCCGAGGGGTTCTATCGCCAATCTGAACTTTCACCTTGTTGATATCTCCTCGGGCTCGGTGGACGACCCAAACTGAATTCTGCAAGAAGAGCGCGTAGTTTGTCCTTCATACATCTTGAAGGCCTCCAACTTGGCATCGTTTAGTTCTTCTGGTGTCATGGCATACGAATCCAGATCTATAATGTTGGTGGTCGAAAAAGATGGTGGACCAAAGGTTGAGGGCTGCAGTTTAGACTTAGTAGGCTGTTGTTTGAGGTGCGATTTGTGCTGTTGTTTGGGGTTGCGACCGAGGCTGCAATGGGACTACGATGGCAGCGACTTAAGGCTAGAGAGATGGTTTAGAGTTGTTGATTGCAGCAACATGTTTGACAAGGATCGATTGGGTATGCAGTAAATAATGCCGAAAGTTTTAGTAGCAGAATTTTCGTCGAAGAGACAGCAGTTTCTCAACGAAAGTTCCAACAATAAGCCAATAGTTTGTTAAGGGATTTGACAGCAAAAAATAGGTGTTGATGACAACAAAGTCAATGGAAATATAGATAGGAATTCGGTAGCGATGCTGCAAGAAACACCGACGAATGTTTTGGCAGCAAAATTATTGTCGAAAAAAGCAACAGTTTTGTGACGAAAAGTTTCAACAGTATACCAACATTATAGAGATGATTTCAACAAGGAACCGATGACGATGAAACCCAAGTCGATGTAAAATACATAGAAGATTTCATCAGAAAAAGATGGCAGCAAGATCGGCAATTGGCAACAAGTATGCGGCTGAAACTTTACAGCATAACTTTCGTCATAAAGATAGCAACTTTGCGACAATAAGTGTTTGTAGCGTGTGAATGTCTTATGGGTATATTTGCAACAAGGAATATATGTAACTATTTTTGGGCTTTTGAATATAAAATTGCAGCAGCAGTAAGGTTCTTACGAGAGAAGCAATACTAGATCCTATTGTAATTTCGGTGGTGGCAACAGATGATGACGATGGAGTTAGCAATTGTGGGAATTACTTGGATGATGATGAGCGGCTGAATGACAGCGGCGAGGGTGGAAGAGCAGCGAGACGCCAAGAACCTGGCTCTAATACCAAATGATAGAACTCCGCAGAATTCTATTGTTGGATTGATCAATAAAGGGGATCGACCTCCTTGGAACTCTATAGGGGTTCCTCCCTCCTTGGTAATCGACCACAAAAGCTAAAGAAAAGATGATCTATTGCTTGATGAAAATAATGGTGGCTATATGCTTTTTATAGGACTCCAAAACCCCCACCTTAGAAAGACTCCTACCTTAAGTAAAATTCCTATTCACCCCAAACCCTAGCCGACTTTCCCAATAAGGTGGGCAGCGGCTAGGGGACTCTGACTCCTCCAAGACCCTTCTCTCAAACCCTAGCCGACCTACCCAATAAGGTAGGCGACGGCTAGGAGACTCCAACTCCTCCAAGGCTCCTCTCCCAAACCCTAGCCAACCTACCTAATAAGGTGGGCGGCGACTAGGAGACTCCAACTCCTCTAAGACTCTTTCCCCAAACCCTAGTTATCCTTCCTAATAAGGTGGGAGGCGGCTAGGTGGGTTCTTATTACATCCCTCAGGGTTTTATTAATCATCAAGACTTGGTTTATTAGGACCCGACCCTGCTAAGGTCCTATTAAGGTGCTCATTTATATATATTGAAGAACAAAGTAAAGACTCCGTAGACTACTTCCATGGTTGTGCATGATATTAATATTTTTTCCAATGGCTTAAAGGAGGTAAAAGTCTTCCATGTGTTCAAGGAGGGTAATTACCCAACAAATTAGCTTGCCAATTCGGTTAGGATGAGTGGATGTCATAATTTTTGAACTGGGGAATTTCCCTAATGCATTAGGTGTGTGATATCCTTCGATAAAAGAGGGGCTGATGGTTGTACTCGTTTGAGTTAAAAAAAAAATTGATTGGAAATAAAGATGAATTCCTGAAAAAGCATCTCCTTTTTGGTTTTTCCTAAGGGGTGCCCATTTTTCACATTTCCTAAAGGTGCCCCACCTTTTCATATTCTCGAAATACCCATAACATGACACAATAGCAGCTCCCATCTTTTTTTTTATGGACTAGTCAATAGAGTGATCTGGTCCTTTAAGTTTGGACTAATACAATTCTTAAATTATGGTGTTTCAGTGATTTAAATAGGCGCCTGGGCGTTGGCTTAGGCACTCGAGCAAGGTGAGACGACGCTCAAGCACCTCATGGGTGGACCAAGCAACGCACTTCAATGAAGCGTCGCCTGGGGGCTCGCCCGAACCTAGGCACCAAGTAAATAGGGCATGCGCCCAGGTCAAATAAAGCAACCAAACCAAACATTTTAAGTCTGGTTCAATTCAACAATGGTTACTTGGTTCGATTGAACCAACTAACTAGTTTCTTACCTTAAAAGTCTCCCTTGCATGCTCGCGCGACCCTAAGCAAACCCTAACATTGCTTCTGGGTCCGCTTCTGATGCAGTGGACCGAGCATTCCTCTGTCGCTGACGGACAAATCTGACAACCTAGCAAGAGCTCGTAGCTTCCTTCCGTTGCCGCTTCATGTATAATTCCTTCCAATGTTGAGGGAGAGGACCACAGGTTCCTCCGCCACCAACAAACGCCCGCTGGAGGTTCCGTCGTTGCCAGTATTGTTGTTCGTAGCTTCCATCGTTGACGCTATTGTTGTTCGCAGCATTGCCACAGCTATCTTACACTAATCCTCTATCGTTGCTGCTGCCAGCTTCTCACCGCTGCCTTCTCCTTCCCACTTTTCGTTGTCGAATTTTACTGTTAGTGACACTTTTATCCCCCTCTGTTACTATTCACAGTTCTTCCTTCCCCCTCTTAACTAATGTTAAGAGTAAATAATATACTATTAATAGTAGATTGTTAACTATAAAGTAATCTTTATTTACTAAATTGATAATATACTATTTAGATTTTTAACACTACTAATCTTTGTTTATTTAAAATTATTATTAGGGTTTCAGGATAAATAGCAAGTATACAAAGCAGATTCTTCAAGAAATTCAAGAAAGGATCCTGCCTAGAAATACAATTATCTACAAGATCCTAAGACAGTTACTTGCACTTTGGTGATAAGACTCTAGAGGTGGTATTTTTCATGCAAGGCAACATCTAATAGGAAATTTCAATAATAAAATTCAATAATTTATATGAATGAAAAAAAGATATAAAAAAATAAATCTTATGAGATTTTACCAAAGATAGTGTTAAACAAATCAGAAATGATTAAGAAAAAGATTATTCTGAAAGTGTGAATCAAGTGAGAAAAAAGTATGTGATAGAAAAGGAAAAAAGCCATGGTTATTAAAAAAGGTAAAAAGGGACCGATGGACCTATATATATCAAGGATCACAAAAGCGAATAGGATTAAAATTAAGACAAACAAATATAAGTGATACTTATGATAAGGAAATAAGGAAAAGAAAGAACAATTTAGCACATTGCTCGCTTCTTTTATCAGGTTGGCCTTCCCCTTAGTACAACTCGTTTAGACAGTTTTAAGGAGATGATTGAAGTTATTGAAAGATATGATACAGAATTAAAACCTCCAAATTATTATGAAATACGAGTTTCATTACTGAAAAAAAGAATTTGATTATATAAATAACTTATTAAAGGCCACAAAGAATCATGGGTAAAGCATGATTGCTATGTCAGATGCTTTATAAAATAACAGTTAACTATAATTAATTTTATAGTTAACTGTTATTTTAGAACCATGTTTATAAAATCAATAAATGCATCATCTTTTATGAAATCTGAAGAAAAAGATATATGATTTGCTTGACAAGTTTATGAAAGAAATTGGTGAACAAAATATCATCGAAATTATAACCAACAATGGAAGCAACTATGTGTTAGCCGATGAGATTTATCTTTTAAATTTTTCAATCTTTTAATTACTTTATCTCCAATTTGAATAGAAGAACTATGTGACTCGTAAGTCTTATCAACTTTATTATCCTTTGTCTTAGGTAAATTACTTGAAACAAAAAGACCACTTATATTGAACTCCATGTGTAACACATTGCATTGATTTAATGTTAGAGGATATTGGAAAGATTCTTGAAATCAAAAAGACCACTTATATTGTCGTTGGATTTCTGTATAATCATACTAGGGCTTTAAATATGATGAGAGAATTTACAAGCAATAAGAAATTGGTGAGATATTGTGTCACCTAATTTGTTACTTCCTTCTTGACATTACAGAATGTGTATCGTCAAAAACATAATCTAAGAAACATGTTACCTCGGAGAAATGGATGACAAACAAATGAGCAAGAGAAGCAAAAGGCAAGGCCAATAATATCATCTTAATGTCATCCCTTTGGAATCTTATAATTTATATATTAAAGGTAATGGGCCCTCTTATTCGAGTCTTTCGGATGGCAAATAATGAAATAAACATGTAGTGGGATATATTTATCAGGCTATCGATAGAGCAAATGAGACGATTTAAAAGTCTTTTAATAGAAATAAAAAGAAATATAAAAATATTTGTAATCATTGACGAAAGATGAAATTATCAACTTCATTGTCCATTACATGCAGCAGGACATTATTTGAACCCAGAATTCTTTTATAAGGTCACTTCCGTTGGATTTACTACAGAAGTTTTAAATGGGTTATAACTGTGCATTATAAGATTGCTTTCAAACCTTAAGGTGCAAGATAAGATCATACATGAATTATCTTTATATAAGAATGTCGATGATCTTTTTAGAATTTCAATGGCAGTTCAATCTAGGACAACTACATCCCTAAGTATTAATAAATTAATATAATAAATTTCATCTATATTATGTTACTATAAATTTTGCACCTAAATAAGGGAGTCTATTTAGAAATTCTAACCCTAACATACAGCAATTGGCTATCAAAATTTTTAATTTGACATATAGTGTTGTTAGTTGTAGGCGAAACTAGAGTATCTTTAAGCATGTAAGGATCACAAAATATTTTTGTTTTAATTAATCTATTCTTTTTTAGATAGATGTATTAATATATTTTTAAATTATATAATATGATATATTTACTCAAGGAGAAGAAATTGGTTGGAGCATCAACGATTACAAGATCTTGTTTACATAAAGTTTAATCAAGACTCGTCATAATTTATGAAATAACATTATTTCAATCTCATTACAAGACATTGATCATTCAATGAATTGTTGGTGGGAGAAATGGGTGTGATATTGTAAGATGCCAAAAGCAAGATGTGGCAAGAGCCTAAGATGTTGAAGAATTACAAACATATACAAGACAGTTGATGAAAGAAAAAATGAGTGCAAAAGCCTCAAGCTCATCTCTAGCTATTGTTGAAAAGGATGAATCATATTTTGATGAAGAAGGATGATAGGAAGAGAAGGATGATGATATGTTTGAGAATAATGATGTTGATTATGATGATAAATAAATTTAATGCAAAACTTTATTATTTTGAGTCTTTTGACATTCTTGTTATTAGAAGATGGATAATATGACTTGGTACTTTAGATCTTTTTAATTTAATATCATATTTTTATTTATATAATTATATTCATCAATTATATTATATTTTTTATATTTTAATATTCTAGAGCGCTTTTGAGGCCTTGGCACCTGGTGTTTTTTAAATCCCTGTAGTGTTTTCTAATAGACCTACCATGTTTTCTAAAATATAAGCCTATTCAAAAACACAATAATTGACATGGAAGTCTTCGTTTGTTTTTATTCCTAAACTAATAAGGATATTGTAAGTCTATTCAAAAGTATTATTATTGACATAAAAGTCCCCTTGTTTGGTGTTCTTATTCATAAACAAAGAAGAATAATCATTTGAAACTCTATTTTTGTATATAAGTTGGTTTCTATCAGGTTTTGAGTCAATTTGCCTCACTTAGAGTGTTTTTTATTAGACTTGCATTGTTTTAGTGAAGATGCTAAAAACATTGTAAATCTATTCAAAATCACTATAATTGGTAGCATAAGTCTTTCTACAATTTACACCTTAAAAATCATCAAAAATTCAAGTGAAACCCTCAAATATCTACTTCATTCGTTGAGTGATCATTATTGCATCAAATTGATATCTCCCACTTTTGACTGATTCGATAAGGCAGTCCATCGACCCAACAAGCCTTACAAAGTTACCTTGTTATAATCCTACTACCTTGTCTTAGTACATGGTATCCATAAAGGTCCGCCAAATCGTACCATACCAGAGTACTAAGCTCAGCTCGGTACGATATGACGATACCTACATACCGCTCGGTACGTGTACGTACACACACACATATATATATAATAAAGTTAAAAAATAAAAGAAAAAGGGCAACATCACCGAGGCGACGTCGACTCATTCCTGCTCCCTACGTGGGGAGGCGTTTCTTCTCCTCGAGAAGCCCGTGTGGGTAAAAGAAATCTCCCTACGAAGCCTCGGTGAGAAGCTCGTGCGTCGTTTTCTTCTCCTCACAATCGTCGAAGATTCTCCCTACGAAGCACCAAGAAGCCCGTGGGCGACGAATCGGGATCAAGAGAGCAACGCTGGATCTCCAAGTTCCCTTTTCTTCTCCCTCTTCTTCTTCTCCCTCTTCTTCTTCTCCCTCTTCTTTTTCTCCCTCGGCTGATACCGCCCGAAATCGACCGACGACGATTGAAATCGACTGTTACCGACCGATTTTGAGTGGTAACGGGCATCCCCAATCAGCGATACCGCCTGATAGCGGGCGGACTGGTACGTACCAACCATATCGGACGGTACGATTCAAAACATCAAACCTTAGTGTCCACTATATTCTCCAATGCCTTGGTGTCCACTACTACTCATACTAGAGAGCAAGGGATTGATGATTGTTTGAAAGTTCTGCCTCTATGGTACCATGTCCTCACTTGCGCCTATGGCTCTATTATCAACCCATGCCTCTACGATATTGTGTAGCTCCCTCATCTTCTCTTTGTGATCTACCATTATAACATCGTGGCACTCCGTCCAAGTCCACCTCTCATTCTAACTATTGCTTGATTTTGGGTAATCAAGTCGCTCTAGACTTATCGTCGCTTCCACACCCCTTTCGACCACCTACTTTAATATCTGTGTTCTCCAAGTCCAAGCAATTCATCTATTGTCAATGGAAAGACTACAATTCTTATGCATGGCCTCCACCATCATGTTGGAAAGCTTATATTGATTTTATTCTACATTCTGCCCTTGGTAACAATATTCGCTTCCTTAGCCCTATCTATTACATGCTAGGGTACCCTTGAGTAAATAAGGCTGTAAAGAAGTCTATTTAATAACTCAAATCATACTTTCGTATGATCAAGTCTTTCAAGGGACTTGCACGTATGCACTCGAAAGATCCACCTCTGTAGTACTACGTCACATCTAATCTACTGATCCTATAAAATTGGGTGCACACACAGAAGACCCACCTCTCGATACCATAAAACTTATTCCTTGAGTGCTCATAGTCCTTCTTTCCATCGTGTTGCTTACTGAAATAGAGCTCCTTCTCTAACCATCATTCCAAATTATTAGGTCCATTATGGGATTAGCCAATGTGTCAACCTTGAACTATTCCGCCATGATCCATTGCGCTATCGCATCCTACCAACATCAACATTACCTTCTAATCTTGGTGTTGGAAACTCGGTAATGATCTTCCCTTTTGAGGCCTTTGCCTACACATTACAGGGTCTTCGCTGGTTCTGATTATGTTTTCTCCTTTAGCAATCAACCTTGGTCCACCCAATATATGCCCAAAGCATCAGGCCACTCACAAATGAATTGCAACTTTAGGTTAGTCCATTACCTACTAGCTTTCAAAGTACCACTAACTTCACTAAAAATGGGTATGCCAATATGCTTGGATCTTAGGCCTCTAATCCTAATACAAATGCTCTTACACACCACATCCTTTGCATTCTCTTGCAACAACTTGAATAGCAATAGTTCAACATAGACTTCAAGAGTACATGCTTTTGTGGCCTCTTGACCTGCATAAGGTTGTCCGACTCCAACGTCACCACTACAAGCTGAGTGGGGTCTGCCCACCTTATTGCCTCCATCGATTGCATCACCGAGGTGAGGTGTGTGTCTCAAAGCTCCCTTCAACTCAAGCACAACACATGGGATGAGTCTTGCTCTATCAGAATGAGGAACTTTCAAAGTGACATAATTCTGTTCTTAACCTAAAAAAGTGTTCATGTCCTTGACCTTTATCTAAGGAGAGCACCACGAAGTTGGTACAACTTTCGCTCCATCTTCTAAGTAGACTCCCTTAATACAGCTCAGGTTCTTCACCAAGTCCAACCCAAGCTACTCTACTCCTTGGTCTGTTGCATTGAGATGATGGTGGCCCTTCAGTCTACCATTACACAAGATAGACCTTCATTGAGCGTGATGATCAACTCATCGGTATGATATGTGCATTTATCTTCATATTGCCTTTGGTTATTTTCTCACTTGATCTAACAATGCATCCACTGAGCTTTATAAAGAGACTCCCTATCATTTGCTCCAGTCCGACCTCCTTTGAGCTTTCTGTCTTGAGGTATCTCCTTGAAATGTGTTTTATTGCCCATGAATCCTCCACCAAGAATCTGAGACTTATTCTCCAAAAACTTGTCCTATTTGAGCAACTTTTGTATTTGTCTATATCACTTAAATTTTTGGAGACCAACATCTAAAAATACTTTGTCTTGTAAAGAACAAAATAATACGTTGTCCACCACTACAAATGCACTTGGTCTGATAAAATACCCTTAAGGCTAGCAACGTACTAAACCCACTGCACAGTTTACACAATTTAGAGTTTCACTAATGCAAAAAAGAAGTTTTCATACTTCATAGCACTATGTTTCAGTCTCCTTGGGATGGCCATGGGTACTCTTAGTCCACATACAAGTCATTGCATGAATACCAAATTCTTCGAGTCAACAATCCCCTTAGCTCTACAAGCCTTTGCACAAACTCTTTTAATCGTCGATCAATCAATCCAGACATGTGCAAACTCATCCTTTGTTGATCAACCAAGAAATCCCAATAGATTGGGGAATAAACGCTCCAATTTGGGACAGTTTTGCCTTCACACATGACAACCACATGCAATCTGCGATTACAAACTAGAAACAGCCAAAATGGGACTGCCAAGCCTATGCAACCCCTTACATGTTGCCTATGGTATGAACAATTCTAAAAGCATGAACATTACATCGAACACCTTCGCTGCAAATAGTCCGTGACAAGGTTTGCAATTTCGATACTTCTGCTTGGTACATACCGTCCGCAGTTGCTTGCAGACGCCTTTATTCAGGCGGTTCGCAATCGACCGTCGGTAGTCGATTGAAGGGAGATATCGACCGCCGACAGTCGATTGAGGGAGAAATCGACCATCGGCGATCGATTGAGCGAGAAAAAGGGAGGAAGAAGAAGAAGAAGAGGACAAAGAAGAAAAAAAAAGGAGAAAAAAGACCTATCGCCCGCGCACGGTCCTCACCCGTGCGTCGTCGCGTTCGCAGCGCCATCGCCATCCGTGGGTCGCCGCCACGCACCGCCAGAAAGTCATGACGCTCTTTCTCCCGCGCGGGGAGAAAGATCGAGGCGACGTCGCCAAGTTTTTTTTATATTTTAATATTATATTATATAATATTATATTATAAAATGTTATATTATATTTTAATATACCAGGCGATGTACATTACGCCCGATGATCAAGATGCAATCGAGATGAACTCGGTACACCGATATGAACCGGTAAGTCAAACCTTGGTCCGTGATAGAATGCACGTGCTTGATGTTTGCCATTGTACTGTGAAAAAGTTTGATGCTTTTCATTCCTACGCTTGCTTCTATAGAATGCACATGCTTAAAATGAAACCTAGCCTACCCCAAATTCGCATTGATGGAAGTCATCATAATGGATACATGTAGGATAACTTTGCCAAGGAAAAGTCTCCCTCCCTTCCACTGCATAGCTGCACTATCAGGTACTATGGACCCTTCATCCCACGCATCTTACCAGCTCGCTGTGAAGTTATGTTCAATGATGTGGCTGCCTGCTTCCAAAGGCCATTGCCTTTGGGGTTTAATTAAGTGAAAGGGAGGACTAAACTTCATTTCTGTTGCCAGTTGAATCAGGGTTAATCACAGGTACAATTGGTAGCGGTTGTCTATTCCTTTGTTCAGTAGTGAGGGAAACAAGCCTGGCATTACTTCTTAGCTGGCTCATGAGTGTAGTAAGAGAGATCCCTTTAATATGACATTCTATGGGCATTTGTTTGTATCAGCTATACAGGCATTTTAGTTTAGTCAAGCCACCAGGTCACACAACAGAAAAACACCCAACATAAAGAAGCACACTCCTCCATGTAAAATAGGAAAATCTTCACTTGCTGTTGGGATAGGAATGAGAAGTATAAAAATAGCTGATTTACGTGCAGTTTACTGAGCTAGTCAGCATATGTAGCATGTTTAACATAGCAGATTTATGTGCAGATTAAGCAATCATTTAAACTAAGTACCTGGATGCTAATATTTCCACCATGAAATGTCTCGTAGAATGTTGCAATAGTATCATTCTCCTCAGCACTCAGAGTGAATGAAAATGGTGTCTAGAAACAATATAAAGCAGCATTAGCTGCACAGATGTTAACAACAGGCATAAAGCATTTTGCAGTAATTGGAACAAAATGTACTTTTGTAGTGTTGAAGGAATTCTGCATATATTTCTGTTTGTTATTGTCATAATCAATTTTTGGACTGAGTTCATGCTCATAGTGATAATGACAATATGAAAAATCTTAGAAGCTACCTAACTACAAAACTGAAAATGAAACATCATTATGCACTGAACATTTTAAATAATTGGACTAGCATCAAATCTTCTTCTTTTGCCTACATAAGTAAGCCTGTAAACAATTTTTTTATTTCCTCTCAGGTTCATATACTTTTAGCAATATCTATAAAAGGGTCTTTGAAAATGAATTTATGAACTTGAGCCAAGTATTCATACAAATCTCAAAGAAATTTAGAACCATTTTACATGACATGACCAACAGCATAACTAAGAAAATCCTTAAAGAAGACAATAATGAACTTTGGCCACAAATGATAGAAGGCTAGTATTATTGTCTTTCCTCACAGAAGTGCCAGGAATATAACACCAACAACCTATTGTTGCTCTCTTTAATCACATGTGTATGGATACAGCAATGAACCACACTATTTGAAGTTGGCTACATGGATCATTTTCTGTCATTGAACTCTAAAAGTAGCTATGTCAGTAATCAAACTAAGAGGCCATGAAATCCATATTTATATGCACAAATAAATCCTTATTAAGTATTCTACCTCTTCTTGCACCAAAAACCAAGGTTCGCCGTATCAGTCCGTACCGGCGTATCGAGATTTTCTTGGTATGGTACGGTACCCGATACCGGATGATACACACAATGCATATCGCCCGATACACTATAATTTAATTTAATATTGTTATAATATAATATTATATAATATAATATTAATATAATATAATACATATTAAAAAAAAGGAGGCAGCACCTCATCCCAACCCGGGAAGAACGAGGCAACGCCTCGTCCCAGAGCTGGAAGACGAGGTGTTACCTCACCTTCCAGCAAAAGAACGAGGCAACGCCTCGTCCCAACGAAGGAAGACAAGGCGTCGCATCATCTTCTAGCGGGAGAACGAGGCGACACCTCGTCTTCCAGTGGGAGAACGAGGAGCAGCCTCGTCATAGTGCAGGAAGACAAGGTGTCGCCTCGTCCCCGCATTTTTTTTCTTATTTTTTAATATATTTTTATGTTTATATTATATAATATTATTTTATATAATATAATATTGTGTATCACCCAGATAGGGTGTGCAAGACTGTCGGACCGTATGTACCACCGGCTTCGAGCAGACAAACGGCAATCCTTGCCAAAAAACTTAATTGGCTCACCTTATTACACGAATACATATATAGGTATATTCTCTGGACAAGAATATTACATACATTAAAGAATGCATACATATATTAAAGTGCACAGCTTATTACATCAATGCACATAAATCATCTTAAAGTGCACCCCTCATGTTGTCCATGACCACAATATCCTTGATTGTTCTAGAATATATACATTCCTGGTTTTGTCTCTTCTACCTACCAAAAGAAGCCACCACATTCTTCATATGCTCTTTCCTAAATGCTTAATGTTCTCTTAAACTATAATAGGCCCTACAAGTATCTAATAAAAATTAAATTTAATGCTAAGGGATACACAATAGTCACACAATACTGTTGCTTTAGACCTATAAGAAATGCTTTTATCAATATTCTCCTCTTGTTAAGCAATTGATCCAAGATACTGATTTCTTTATCTTTTAAGGACCTGTTTCCGCCTTTGTTAACTGCTAAAATAATTGATTTCCAAAGGGTGTCTTCATAACTATCCTGTCTCAGCCATCCATCAATCAAAACAATACATCTGAAGCAAATTTCAGTATAGAAGTTTATTCTAAATACCATATGCCAAATGTAATGGACACCTTACAGAAATACAAGAGCTTATTTCTTCATAGTACTAACTAGAGGTTTGTTCAGCACTTTCTTAGCAATGTGCTTTCAGTACTCCTTGAGGATATCAAAATGAAACGTATATTACAAGAAAGCAGTAGTTTCATCCCTTTTGTCTCAATTTGTACATCCAAAAAAAAAGTTAGGCACTATTTAGTGTTTTCCATCCCAATGCCAACAAGATTAATTAAGAACTGTTATATGCAAGAGAATTATTGCATCATTCTTGTACTACTATTCTACTTTAATACCCCTTGAACTTTCGCAACACATGCAACCTATGTTCTTGAAATGACAGTCTTAATATGTAAACATAATTTTAAGTAGACTAATTAGTTCTTTTCTTGCATCTTCAAATGTGAAAACCCGAAAGCTGCACATTTCAAACCCATCAAGACGTGAATAAATACTGAACAATATTTTTATGCCAGATCTTATATAGAAGTAGAAAGAGGGCGAACAAATAGATTTTTTGAAGTTTACTATTTCTTATACATTAGCAAGGTAGATAAAAGTCTTCTGCACCTATGACTTATGATATCCAAACAGAGTAAACCAAATAAATGTTCAAACATCAAGGATCCCCACTGTTAAATTATTTACTCCAAATACAACCTAAATATAATAAAAAGATACTTGCCCTGCACAGCCAAGATGGAATGCAAAAAACGAATGCAAAACTAAGATAATTTAAATCCGAGTACAGGAATGATGCAGTCAATTTCCCTTATACAGTAGAATCTTAAATGTTTTCCATTCTTCAAATAAACTATGAACAGAAGAGTTATGTGATGGAAATACTACACCAGCATCAATTGGGGAAATAAAATTAAGATTGGATCACGTACATGTATATATGAGATGGAATTGGTTGAATTTGGGAAGAACACATGCATGCATGATGGATCAAGAAAACATAAGGGAAAATAAGAATGTGCACGTACCAAAAGAAATTACCTGTTCTAAATTAAATTCCCATGCACCCAAATTTATAATATATCATATCACTCTTGCTCACCTCTATTTTACCTGACCCTAACTTTCCAGCAGATGCAACCTGAAAGCTTTTTTTCCTGTCCATCAAATCAAACTATTGGAATCGGAGAAAGAAATTGACTGTTGCAATGTCTTCAATAGCATGCTTGTATCCATATTTTCTTTTGTGTGAGATAAATCACATTGACGGAACTCAGAATTGGAAGACACAAGAGCATAATTAATTTTCGTGCATTACCACAAAAAGAAAAGAAAACTGATCGACTATTAATAGCAAGGATCAAATGAATCTTCGGAAACAACAACGTAAACTTTTAGTCCAAATTAGTTGACTACTGGTCATGTCAACAAAGGAAAAAGAGAACGAACTATGCAATAACCTCTACATGTTTGGAAGCAGAATTATATCAATAGATGAAGATGTCCATGTATTTTAGGCTTTTATCGAGGACAAGAACACAGAAAAGAACACCACGAAGTCAGTAGCCAAAACAAAGGACCTCAAACAGATGCCCGCTTGTAGTAAGTGATAATGTTGACCCGTCGGGAACAACGTCTCAAAAACATGGCGAAGCCAGAAAGATTCCGTACATAGACGTAAGACAGGGGCTTACAAGATGCGTATAGGCTTGACCACGCCGTACAAGGAATCGATCACCCCCGTCACGCCCGCTCGGATCTTTTCTTTAGAAAACGAAAGAGATTAGTGACTCCCAATACGCACCAAGAGAAAGAGAGAAGGCTTTCTTTGTCCTTTGGTGTGCGTGTACCTGAAGGTTGACGGTTCCTGTGGCGGTGATGACGATCTTTTGGTAGGAGATGGGGCTGGTTAACACGGTTACGATCTTGCCTTCGATGGATTCCTGGAGAAGGCCAAAAGAAGAGAGACAGGAACGAAGACAGAGTTATGTATCGAGAAGAAGAGAGAGGAGGACGAAGATGAAGGCTGAGGGTACGCTGCGGCGGTAGACGCGGCTCGGACGGGAAAGCCTCAGCTCGATCTTTGACATCGGCGTTGCGTTGGTTCGTGAAACAAGGGAAAAGGGGCGAGAAGGTGTATCGGGCTACAGTCTTAGGAACTTCAACATCCACCAAACATAAAACTACATCTTTTATATAATATAATAATTTGTATAGTAAGGCAACTTAAATAAAGATAAGCGGCTAATTATTTTTTATATTTTAAAAAATTATATTAGTATTTTATAATTATAAAAGTAAATCGGGTAAATTGATTTACTCTAAATGATATTATCAATTTTATCAATAAAAATAAAAAATAAAAAAATAATCTTAATATTATATTGGTAGGTAATTATTATGGATGAGGAGAATGATGGGTAAGAACCTCTTTGTATCTACATCAATGCCAATACGATACAAATCAACCTTCATATTTCATCATCATTTTGCTCATCCATAATAGTCACGCATAACCCCTAATGATATCGTCATCTGCCACTAACAACTGATATGTTAAAGTTATCTATTTTATCTTTTATTTTTTTATTTTTATTAATAAAATCAATATTATTAGGATAAATAGATATAAATGTTTTATTTTTATAATTATAATGATATCAATATAATTTTTTATTTTTTATATATAAAGATCGAAATACTAAAGATAATTAACTATAGAAATAATTGGTAATTAACCTTGGGATATGTCATTTCAAAACTGCATGATACAATTTCTTTTCTTATCAAATAAAAGAGATAAAAATAAAGACAAAATAAAATAAAATATTTGGCTGATAAGAAACCTACTCCTTTCTTTAAAGGTAAAAGAAAATGATGATCCATTATCCTTATATTGATATATCCTTTTATTTTAATGTCTCATTAGTACGTTGAGAAAAAATATGTGACATGGTCTTATTACCCCTTACAAAATGTTTTGGTATCAAAGACTTGAAGAACAAACAAACAGGATGTATGCGGATGACATTTTATTGTGTTTAAGAGTAAATAAAAATTTATGTAATAACATCAGCCACATCTGTGAAAATTATAAAAGCCTCTATAATTAAAAAATTAATATTGGTAAATTTACCCTTTTTTTTTCCCTAGGAATGCAATCTAAAAATTGAGATGTTCTTTCTTTAAAATTAATGAAAGAATTTTTCCCTTTTACATACCTATTAACTGATATTGCTCCTCTGCTGCTTATTATAAATATCATCCAGCAAAATCCAGCACCATCTTGCAGTATTGAAGAGGCATGAATGATAAAAATATATCAAAATTTAAGATCAAACGCAGAGGACAATGGTAGACTGATTTGATCTATTGCTGGGGTGGAAGGTGGAGGCGCGTGTCGTAATAATTATGGGAATTGCTTAGGAAGGTGGAGGTGGCTGAGATAGCTATAGGGGCAGTAACATCACTGTTGTGATACCAAATAATAGAATCCCAGAAGGACCTCTATAGATTTTGATCCTTGAGGGGGATCAACCCTTGGAACGCTATAAGGGTTCCTCCCTCCTAGACTTGGCATAAGGCTGAAATAAAATTGATAATTGCTTATTTCAAGAGAGGGAGTGGCTACATCATTATATAGGGGTCAAAACCCTAGCCTAAGAGCGTGCTTGCCTAAGTAAAATTATCCATTTGCCCCTCATATAGCCAACCTACCTTAATAGGAACAAGGGGTGAAAGCAGGGGGAAACCCTAGCTAACCAATCCAATAAAAGGGTGACGGCCACTAAGCCCTAAAGGCTAATCTAAACCCTAGCCATACTCCTTTATAAGATAGGAGTGGTCTTATTACAATTTAGCAGGATTTTATTGACTACTTTTAGGGAGATTAGGACTCAACCCTACTAGAGTCCTATCACTTTATTAATTATATAGTGATGAATAGAGGTATAATAAATTTAAAGGACTAATTTTTTTTCTTTAAGGGGGGGGAGAGTGTAATATCCCTCATTTTCAAAATATTTGTAATGATCTATTTTAAATTATTAATGAGGATTTATTTAATAATAGATTATTTATAAGGATCTATTTATAAATATAAGAATTTGTTTAAAAGCTTATTGATAGAGACCTAAATGTAAAACTTAAAAGTTTGATATGAATTATGTAAGATTCACATCAAGTTATAAAAAAAAGGGTGATAACATGTGTCATTACCTAGTTTAAATTTGTGTCACTTATACATGTTGCATAGCTGACACATAAACACATTACATGCATGCTTGCCACCTAAAAACTCATATGATAGCTTATACAATTAACAATTAGAGAAGAAATAGATTTTGCTGCAACTTAAGCTTGAGCAGAAGAAGAAGAAAAGGAATAGGAGAAGAAAAGATTTGGGGGTTTTGAGATTTTGAATCAAATCCACATTTGGGATCAAAATTGCAATGGCAAGTATTCTAACCCCATCCCACATAATATTTTCTATCCTTTTTCTATTGAAATTTATCTTTGTTCTTACCTTGATTATAAAAAAAAATTGAAACAAATATAGCCTTGTAGTCTTAATTCTCCCTTGTTAGCTGCAAAAGTTGGAATCTGAAATATTTTTGAGACTGTGACCTATTTATATTGTTCAAGTTGTAACTTGTTATACAGACCTATGTTTTAGACAATTCTTAGTTCTTTCAAAGATAGATTCACAGATCTTTCTTTTGAAACCAAGTTTGAAGAATTTGGAGTTCATTTGCTAGCCCAAACTTTTATTTCAATTGAGCATCTAAAATATATAAAACAGAATCTGTAGCTTCTGGCCTTCATCATTGGTTACTTATATCTCCTTGTTTGAGTCTCTGATTCATATAAAACTTAATTCATTAGAAAATAGGCCTATAGATATTTCATTTGATATTATGATTAAAAGATTTGAAGTCTAAATGACTATCGAAAGTTCTGTTTTGTTAGACCTTATAGATTATGTATAACAAGGATCATAATTTCTAACTTTTGGTTGCCAAATCATCTATAACTTTTTATACAGACTTCTAATTTATATAAAACTTATTTTATTTGAAATTATTTCTAAATATACCCTTTTTGAGTAATTTAGAGCATATTTGATTGTTCAAAATAACTTTGATATATGTCTTCTGAATTCTGCCAGAATAGTTATTATATTAGTTTTGCCTATTCTTGCTTCATCCATTTTAAAATTGAATTCTTTTATACTCTTGCCTTTGATTTCCTTACATATCTGAATATGTTATGTATTAATTAATCTTATATCATATTATCTTGTTTAGGCATATGCATGATTTATTGTTCCACATGTACTTCCGATAAATGCTAAATTCATTGCTTATGTCCTTTTGTACTCTGGTGTTTGTGGGATATTATGGACCTTTGCTAAAAATGGTAAAGGGTTTTATGTTTAGAGGTAGCTATGCTTTTTCTGGCCTCATTGACTTCACTCAGACGTGGGTGGAAGGAGCTCTCAAACGTGGGAGACTTATATTTGGTGGTCATTCAATGATGGATTATCCATATTATGTTTGTGATTCAACTTCACCCTCTATATCTTTGATATGATATCTAATGCAGTGCTTATGAGTTTGTATATACGCTTTAGATAAGAATGAAATGAATGTTATGTTTGATATGATATTTGAGCTTCTGTTCCTTAATTGTTCATTTAATGAGCTTTGAGATTATTCACACACCATTGATATGCTTTGAAATATAACTTATACATGTTTGATAAGCTTTGAAATGTTTCATTTGCCATTGATATGTTTTAAAAACATTTCATATATCTTTGACATGCTCCTAATTATTTCGAATGCTATTGTTATTTTCTGAAATATTTCATTTGCTATTGATATATTCCAAAATATTTCACACGCTAATAATATGTTCCGAAATGTTCTATGCATCTTTGGTATGCTCTGAAATATTTTGTATTCTCATTGATATGTTTCGAAATGTCCTATGCATCTTTGATATATTCTGAAATATTTTATATTCCCAATAATATGTTCCAAAATGTCCTATGTGCCTCTGATATGCTCCGAATCATATGACATTATGTTGATATATTTCAAAACACTTTATACATCATCGATATGCTCTGAAATATTTCATTTGCTATTTATATGTTCCGAAAACAATTCATATGTGTTTGACATGCTCCTAAATATTTTAAATGCTATTATTATATTTTAAAATATTTCATATGTCTTTGATATGTTTCAAAATACTATATATATATTTGATATGCTCTGAAATATTTTTTATTCCTAATTATATATTCTAAAATGTCCTATGTGCCTTTGATATGCTACTAATCATTTCGCATTCCATTGTTATATTCTAAATCACTTTATATATCTTCGATATGCTTTAAAATATTTTATTTCCCATTTATATGTTCTGAAAACATTGCATATGTCTTTGACATGCTCCTAAATATTTTGAATGTCATTGTTATATTCTGAAATATTTTATATGTCTTTGATATGTTCTGAAACACTTTATATATCTTTGATATGCTATGAAATGTTTCATATTCTCATTGATATGCTCTGAATCATTTCACATTCTGTTGATATAATCTGAGATATTTCATACGACATTGACATGTTCCAAGATATTTCACACCAATGATATGCTCCAACTACTCTTCCTCTACTGTTATGATCAAAGTATGTTTCGAATGAAATGATTTGTGATCATGTATCTTATGAGATGCTACTTATGGATTCTTATACCTTTGCCTTGCTATCTGGTATCAAGTTTGTTTTAAAAACAATCATTCTTTGTCTTTGTTATATTAGTCACTTGTTGAGCTCTATATGCTCACTTTATTGCTATATAAATTTTATAGGTTAGCTTGTCACTTACAAAAAAAGTTAGAATTGAGCTGAGATAGTAGAAAGCTATGTAGATTTTCGACAAGCCTTGTTGGAAAATGTTGTATAAGAATATTTTACATATAATAAAATATTTTAGATAAATATGAACTGATGTGTCTTGTAAAAAGGTTAGAATACCTCTCAATGTGAAATATTTTAATGTTAAGTTTTAGAAGTGGTGGAAAATGGTTGGTTTTACATTCATATAGATTTCTGAGACTGATGGTTTTATAAATGTGGTTAAGGTTTTTTGTTAACTTTGAGTTTTATGGATTATCGAGTGATGTAGTATAAAATTTATAAACCACACAAGTTCTATGAATAGATGTGAATAATTTTTGAATATTTTTTAGTGTCCTCAAATGTTAATTTGGATCCTGAGTTCGGATTGTTGATAAATTATAATGTATTTCTGATTTATGATGGATTCACGCCTTTCGAATGCATATATATTCGGAGGGCGTGACAGTGATGGCACGTATGACACACTACATAGTCTTTTTACATTATTATTTATTGAGATATTATCATATTATATTATTTATTAAATATATATATTGTGATGTCCTTGGTTATATGCAATGAGAATCGGATCGTGATGAGATCATGATAATAAGACCAATTCACCTTTAAACACATATCCTAAATAATTCCGGTCATAAGTTGCTCAAGAGGGATATCGAGAAAACTAGATAGGTCGGTGTGCTGTATACCCATCCACATGATGGAGACGGCTAGTCTCATAGTCACTTGTGTGGAGACATTAAGGATACAGTATAAGTGCTCATTGGAGAATGAATTCACAGATTGATCAACTTACAAAATATAGTATGGTCAATGATATATAACGTCCGATAGTGATTTCATAGTCTCAGTTGTATATCTGATCCTTAAATTCAAGACACCAAAGATACATTGTTTGAATACTCTCTTTGACTCTAGACTTACAGGTTTAGAAAGTTTCAGATCTAGTACAACCAGTTATCAGGATTGGTAGTCAACCTTACGAATACTATTAAGTGTCAATAGAAGATCATCCACTCTCGGTGTCATGAGAGAAATATCCCATATGCTATCACTCAGATAAATCCCTGATCAGGTTGGTCGGATTAAGAGAGAAAGAGTTCTCTTGGAGAATCTGATTAGAGTGAGACTTAGACGGATTTCGTGTGTGGCCTGACAATACCATGCCCCTTATACGATCTCTAGGATATTAGATAAGTGAGGGATTATAGATACATGGTAACTGAGGATAGATAGGTCTAATGGATAAGATCTCTGTACCGTCTAGGGACTATAACGAGTGGCTTAGTACGTCTATAGTCGATGAGTCGAGTGAATTATTATGAGATAATAATTTACTAAGTCAGAAGGAGTTCTGATAGGTGAGACTCACAGCCAGCTTAGTATTGGGCCTAGATAGTCATATATATATAGTGAATACTTCAACGAATAGAGGATTAGATATAAGTTATCCAATTAGCTCCTATTATCATTATATAAGATCCTACATTGATGGGCTCCTTGCATAAGGCCCAATTAGAGGTTGAAGAAGATTATTTAATAGAGATCTATTAATCTAAGGTTAATGAGTAATTAGATGAAGATCCAATACCCAATAAGGTAGGATCCCTTGGGTTTTTTGGTAACTCTCTATAAATAGGAGGTAGGGGTGACACATAGAGCATAGGCTACACCTTTCGCAGCCCCCTCCTATTCTCCTCCCCCCCTTGTGCAAAAGTTATAAGATTTATGGGTGTGATTAGAGAAGTATCATTCTAGCAATCCATTGTGTGGATACTATTAGAGAGGAGGACGTTTGACCTCCTTCATCTTCTTCATCTGGATCTGAAAAAATAAGGATATATGATCTCCCTAGATAAATAATCTCTCACACGATGCGATTTTAGTTTTTTGTGGCTTCTGTGCACCAATCTTTACATGACAATTTTGATCTATGTGAAAAATTAATTTTATTTTGATCTTCTTCTACGTATGTGATGCTCCCATTGAGGTTTCCAAATAGTGGTATTAGAGCCAAGGTTGTTCATGGAATAGAGTGGTTCATGCAATAGATTGAATTCTTAACTATTTGTGATGAGATTAAATCACATAGAACTGTTCTATGTGTTTTTGCTATGATTCATAGCGAAGGCAGTGAGAAGGGGGGTAGCCACTTATAGGCAGGCCACTTGCATGGGCGGCCACCCATAGCTAGGTCACCTACAGGGTGGTCATATGCTACCAGGTTCATTGGCAAGGGTGGCCACCTACAGCTAGGCCCTTTGCAGGGGTGGCCATGCCGCAATGGGCAATCACTTGTGGCCAAGGCTGCCGCTAGCAGGGGCGATCGACTATAGCGACGACTACCTGTGTGTTAGGACCCTAGCTTAGATGGATCCTAAGATTAATAAGTTATGGAGTCAATAAGGTATTGAGTCATGTAATATTCCCCTAATTCAGCCATCATCGCCCTTTGATTGAAGAGTCGACTAGTGTTTTGAGGAGGAGTCTTCACTAGGTTAGGAGTTCCTAGCCGCCGCCCCCTTTCCTTCTTGGGTTGGTCCGCTAAGGCTAGGGTTTCTTGAGCTCTATTTAAGCATGTAGTTGCCCCCCTTTTTGAACCAAGTGTTCCAGGAGGGCCAATCTCCAACAGAAATCAACCCCAAGTCTAGAATATACAACGTTTCTAACACTTGGTATCAGAGCAGTGTTCCTTAGTGCTTTGTTGTCCTTCTATAGCTGCCCATCATCTTTATCCAGTTACCTAGGAAATTTTCACAATTGTTAAGATCGTTGTCAACTTCGCCATCATCACCACTACCGTAGATCACCCCTGTAGTCCCCACAAGAATTACATCAAGTTCTGGTAATCTACCTTACTACTGCTACAATTTAGTTATCCTAAATCTAAAACCCAAAAAAGTTCTACATAAAAATTCTTAATACAAATCGCTAAATTTTTACGTTTAAACTACTTAACTTTAGACTAAAAATATGTTGCAGCACCTTCTTGTACTCCTTGATTTTGCTGAATTTATTGCTTTCATATTCTCCTACAAATTTTATGACAGCATTAGATTTTTCTTACCAATAGATCTCCATTGAGTTCTACTTTAAATCCCTGATACAAACTACTAAAAACTTTATGTTCAAACTGTTGAAATTTTTGATGTAAAATTATATTGTTATACCTTTTGTCATTCTTTTCCACATAACCCACCAGATCCTATCAAATTTGCTGCTACCAACTACATCGTCTTTAAGGCACCCCTATAGCTTTAAGACAGCCATCATAGCCTATTTCTAAAATTTATTGCTAGCCCAACAACACCACAAACGGTAGGCCAAACAGTGGTCTACCATAGCTATCATTCTCCACTACTAATTTTATCTTCCATGGCCACCTATCCCTCCACCAACCTATGCCCTTCACCCATCAATAAAAGAAAGATCATAACATCTCAAATTTGGAGATGTAAGCAATGGCATCAGAGGATCTGATCGATGCCAAGTTGGAGACGTTCGAATCGCACATGGAGGACAAACTATGTACCTTATTCACAGAATTCAAAAATGATCTCCAAGTCTGATGAAATTGTAGCAAGGTGAAAGTTCAGATTATAAAGAGTGGCCTCCTGAAAAGGAAGAACAAACCATAGATTTAGCACAACCATGGATGAGGGTGGACTTCCCTCGATGGAAAGAGTGAGACCCGACGGGATGGCTTTCACGTGCGGAATGCTACTTCCGCTATCATTAGACATCAGAAGCTTCCGTAGTGGACATCGCTACCATCCACCTCGAGGGAGATGCAATACAATGGTACAATTGACTTGAGCACACCTAAGGATTCCTGACATATAGATAATTCAAGAATGGGCTGTTAATCCACCTTGGACTGTCTGAATACGAGAACATCGACGGTTAACTTGCAATGATCTGACAAACCTCCACAATCCAAGAATACCATACTAGGTTTGAGAGATTATATAACCAAGCACGTGATTGGTTTGAGAAGAAATTATTAGGGATATTTATTGAAGGACTAAAGCTGGAGATAAGAGAAGAAGTAAAGGCACAATAGCCCTACATATTGACGACTACAATCTCCTTTGCCCGAATCTAAGAATAATGACTTAACCAAGATGTTCAAAGGATGAGAACCACACCATGACTAGCAGCATATAAACCTCCAGCATTGGCTGCTTCCAGCTACCCCTCTTAACCAAAAAAATTAACAATAGAACTTCGCGATAGATCGACAAAGAGCTTATGTTGGTATTGTGACAAACTATGGAGCCACGACCATCACTGCAAGAGGGGATGACTTCTTCCGATTGAACCCATCAATGATTCATAATATGAAGAGGAGGACCTCGATGTTAGGACTCTAGCTAATTAAGTCCTAATTTTATTTGAGTTAAAAAGGGGATGCACTATGTAAAACTCTATCTAGCCGCCACTTACTATAATTAAAAGGGTTGACTATAGTTAGGGTTAGAGTTTTAACTAGAGTTAGGACTCCCTATAGTTACTAGCTACCCCAAGTAGAAGTCGGTTAAGGAGGTTGCTAGGAGTTGGGGTCTTTAGAGTAGTAGTTTTATTAGGAGTTAAGGTTTATAAGCCCTATAAATAGCATATATTTAGCCCTCTTTTCATCATCAATAGATCAATTTTCTTTCAGCTATTGTGTAAAAAACCAAGGACAGAGGAATGCCTATAGAGTTCTAAGGAGGCCGATCCCCTATAGAGATCAACCCAAGTTTAGAATCTGTAAGGGTTCTAACACTTGATATCAGAGCAGCATTCTTGGCATCACACTGCCTTGCCTCAACCACCCATTATCCTTCCACAACTACCTAAGCAATTCCTATAATTTCTTAGTTTATCATTGAATTCTGTCATCATCGCTACTACCGTAGATCATCCTTCAATCTCTCCAAAGAATTTCATCAGGTTCTAGTAAATCTACCTTACTTCTGCTGTAATTTTGTTATCCTCAAACCAAAAAATTCAAAAGATATTCATCTATTATGCTGCACAACTCTTCGTTGCAAAGTTACCATCTTTACGACGAGAGTTATGCTATAGAATTCAACCACATACTACTACCCTATTTTAATCTTGCTACCATTATTTTTCTACCTAATCTTCTATGAGTTTTTTATGATGGCTTGACACTCCTTAACAACAGATTTTCTCATGGTTTCATGCAAAATTTGTTGTTATAAACCATTGATCTTTTATATCCAAATTACTGGACCTTTGACGTAAAATTCTATCGCAGCACCTTTTCGTATTCCTTGAACTTGCTGAATTCCTTGCTATCGTATTCTTTCCTGAATTTTTTGTCGATATTATCTTTCCCTTACTAGCAGATTTCGATTGAGTTTTACTTGAATCTTTGTTATGAACTACTAGAAAAAATTACATCTATACTGCCGAAATTATTTCGACAAAAAATTTTGCTATTTTACCTTTTATCGGTCTTCTTCTCACAACCAACCAAAACCCTACCAATCTGATCGAACCCAAGAGGAATTCTATAGAGATGTGATCTTTGAGGGGGATCAACTCTTGGAACACTATAGGGGTTCCTCCCTCCTAGAAATTGGCCATAAGGCTGAAATAAAATGGATACTTGCTTAATGAAAAGAGGTAGAGTCTACAAACTTATATAGGGCTCAAAACCCTAGCCCCAGGTGTGTGCTTCCTAAGTAAATTCTCCCTTTTGCCTCTCCTATAGTCGCCCTACCTAAATAAAGGGGGCGGCGGCCTAAGTGACTGCACAAGCGATGCCTCCCTACTATAAACCCTGGTTGACCAGCCCAGTAAAAGGGGCGGTGGCTAGGAAGCCCTATGGCCCCAAAATAAACTCTAGCTATACTTTTTTATAGGGTAGATGTGACTAGGTGAAATTTTTATTATAATCTTGTAGAGTTTTTATTAACTGCTACTAGGTTGAGTATGAACTAACCCTACTGGGGTCCTATCACAATCTTGCTACCACCAATCATGTCTTTAGGGCACCTCTAGGATCAGCTAGGTGGGGTTTATTATAATTTTATAGGGTTTTTATTAGTTGCTACTTGGTTAAGTAGGACCCAACCCTGCTAGGGTCCTATCAAGTCTGCCCTCTTTAAATCAGTCTTGTCCTCAAGGCTAAGGTTCTATGAACTTAGGGAACCAGGTCTTCAGCTCCTCGTATAATTCCTATATGGCATCTTTAGGTGGTAAGTTGTTTCAATGCACTAGTACTTCAGTTGAAGGGCGTCGGTAGTGCATCACAATTCTTTGATCAAGGATAGCTTGTGGTTGAGCTTGAATCTCTCCATTATTCATGGTGTTTAATAGTTGAGTCGGGGCTGACTCGTGTTCTCCTAGTTTAGGCTTTAAGCAGGATACATAGAAGTCATGATGGATTTTGGCGTCCTCTAGTAACTTAACTTTGTATGCCACAGCCTCAATACACTCCATGATCTAATAAGGCCCATAAAATCGGGGAGATAGCTTCATCGAGGCTCACGTGTTGATGGATAAATGTTTGTACGGCTGTAGGCGAAGATAAACTCAATCTCCTACTGAAAATTTCCGCTCGCTATCATGTGTATCAACCTGTTACTTCATCTTGGCTTGAGCGGTAGAGAGAATATCCTTCAACAGTTGTAGGAGCTTATCCCTGTCAATCAAATTTCGGTCAACCTGATCTACCTTGGTTGTACCAATTACATACTTTAGAATTACAAGGGGTGGTCGACTATACAATGTCTTATATAGGGTATATTTTGTAGATGAGTGATAAGTAGTATTGTATCACCATTCGGCCCATGGGAGCCACTTCGTCCACTCTTTTAGTCAATCACTGGTAAATCATCGTAGATAGGTCTCTAGACACCTGTTCACCACCTCTGTTTGATCGTATGCATAGGGATGGTAGGCTATGCTCATTTTGAGTTGGGTGTCCTGTAGTTTGAATAGTTCAATCCAAAATTTACTTGTAAAAACCCTATCACGGTCACTCACAATGGACCTTGGCATCCTATGCAGTTTAATAATATTTTTTAATAAAAAGCTGAGCAATACTAGCAGTGTTTTAAGGGTGTCTCACAACATATAAATGGGCATATTTTGTCAATCGATCTACCACCACGACGATTCTACTTTTACCTTGAGATATTAGCAATCCTTCGATGAAGTCCATGGAGATATTAGTCCATGCTTAGTTTGGTATGGATAGTGGTTGCGACTTTCCTGGACTTGTCACTATTTTACCTTTTTGCCGTTGACATATATCACATTTTGCTACATAATCAAAAATAAATTTTTTCATGCCTCTCCAATAAAAGTTTTGCTTCACCCTCTTGTATGTTCTTAGAAATCTGGAGTGCCTTACAAAAGGTGAAGAATGCATCTCGTGCATGATGATTTTGATGCAAGGGGAAGTGGGAGTAAGCACAATATGACCCTTATAGTATAGGTCCCTCGAATTGCAAATGTAGTAGGCTATTGAGCTCAGATCCTTCTTCAATTTTTCTATGATATTTTGTGTCTCTAGATCTTTTTTTCAATCCTCCCTAATGTCCTTGAGAAAGTCGTTGGAAGGAAGGGAGATGACTGAAATTTCGGCCTGCTCCGATAGCCATGATAGTGCATCTACAATAACATTTTCTTTCCTCTTTTGATAAATAATTTCATAATTAAAACAAAGGAGTTTAGTTACCCATTTTTGCTACTCAAGGATGATATTTTTTGTTCCAAAAAATACTAGAGATTTTGATGGTCGGTTTTGATCTAAAAGTGTCGGTCGATCAGGTAGGGTCTCCACTTTTTAACGACATGCACAATTGCAAGCATTTCCTTGTCGTATATGGACATTTTATGATGCGAGAAAAATAAGACCTTGCTGGTATATGCAAGTGGTCAGTCATCTTACATTAGAATAGCTCCAATTCCAACTCCAGATTGTGTCAGCCTCAATGATGAAGGGTCGACTGAAATTGAGCAGCGCTAGGACCAATGTCGTCGTCATGACTACCTTAACCTTATCAAAGGCTATGGAAGCTTTGTCCGACGACTGGAAGGAATCCTTTTTCAATAGGGAGGTGAGCAAGGCACTAATCTTTATGTAGTCCTTTACAAATTTTTGGTAGTAGTATGCAAGTCCAAGGAAACCATGTAGCGATTTCACATTTGCAAGTCTCGGCCAATCTTGCATTGCTTCTATCTTTGTCAGGTCTATTGCCACTCTATCTTTTGATATTATATATCTAAGTTACTCCACCTTATACTATAAGAAGTTACATTTTAATTATTTAACATAGAGGGTATTCTCTCGAAGAATCATTAGAACAATTTATAAGTGCTAAAAATGAATCTCAAGAGTAGGGCTATAAATGAGAATGTTGTCAAAGAATACTAGCACAAATTTATGTAAAAAGGTCTGGAAAATGTCATTTATTAGGCTTTAGAAGATGGAAGGAGCATTAGTAAGTCCAAAATGTATTACCAAGAATTTGTAGTGTTTGTTGTGAACACGAAATGCTATTTTTGGAATATATTCAACACATACCCAAATTTGATGGAACCCGAAACAGAGGTCCAATTTCGTGAAGACTCAGGCTCCTTTTAGTTCATCCAATAGTTCATCCACTATTGGTATGGGGCACTTATCCTTGACAGTGATGACATTTAAAGCTCGGTAGTTAATGCACATCCATCAAGTTCCGTCCTTCTTACGCACTAGTAACACCGGCGAGGAATATAGGCTGCAGCTTAGCTGAATCACCCTGGTGTCTAGCATCTCCTTTATAATATTCTCAATCTCATCCTTCTGTAGATGAGAGTAGTGGTACGGTCTTGAGTTTGCTAGTGGTTTGCCCAGAATAATAGGGATACAATGATCATGTTCCTAGGTAGGGGGAGTCCGCACAGTTTGGCAAAAACATTGACGAATTCATCCAGCAATTGGGCAAGTTTTGGATCTGCAATTTATATGTTTTTCTCTTCTGATGGCTGCTGGATATGCAACAAAAAATCACTATGTGCCTTATGTAGAACTTTCTCCATCCGTGGAGTCGAAATGGTGGAGATATGGCTTCCGCGCTTGCCGTATATGGTGACCTATCTGCCTTTGCATTAAAATTTCATAATCAGTTTAGAGAAGTTCTAAGAGATGTCACCTAGCATCGGTCTCACTTTCGGATCTGACCGTCGACGACCTTTACGTCGAATTTGTGGCAACCTTCGATGTGGAGCACCATATGAGCAGCAACCTTGCTATTGAGGAAATTATTTATGCTCCTCATGTCGATAAGAATGGTGATGGGTTGTTGCTTGAGAAGGCCTCCCACTTTTATCGTTTGCGGGTTGGAGTAGCCGGTTAGTGCATGCAACATAAAATCGGTCGATTGGGGCTCTTCCTCCACAACTTCTTCTTTGGGTTTGAGGCTCTCTTCTGATGGTTCAATATCTTCATCCTCTACTGGTTCACAAAAGTCACCTTTTTGAAGTAGTGATCGCGACTCCACGGCTCGTCATAGTGCCAACATAAACCCTTGGTAGATTGCTCCCGAAGCTCTTCTCTCATCAACTTTTTGGGTGTGGGAGCTCAGATGGTAGTAGAGGGGGCTAAGGGCTTCATTATTGCTAGTTAGGGAGTGACCCTAGTCCTTCGGGCTTCATGGTTCAATCGTTTCTCTTATAATCATGCAAAAGAGATGACCGCCATTAGCGTGTATGGTTGTTGCGCTTTCACTTCTCCTCGGATCTCTAGCTTCAAGCCCTTAATAAAGGTTCCCAAAAGTTATTTCTCTGACCAATCATGAGTTTGGTTAGATAATCATTCAAACCTTATTTGGTATTCTTGTATAGTAGTGGTTTGCCAGATCTTTGCCAATTGTCCGTCGATGTTCTCATAGTCGGTAGGTCTGAAGCGATTCAACAGTCCTTTCTTGAATTGCCACTAGGAAAGACCTCTATGGGTGCTCAAACCAATCAAACCACTGAATTGCATCCCTTTTAAGATGGATGGCTGCAATCTCCACCATGAAAGTATCTACGGTTCAGTGAAACCAAAAGTATCGATCCGCGTGTGAGATCAAACTGATTGGGTCTCCTTCTTCCTATCTAGGGAAGTCCACCCTCATGAATGGATTGTAGGGGTCAATCATAGAGCCTCCCCTCTCCTGAAAGTCCTCTCTCTATTCAAAGCTCTCCCCTTGATATGATCTCTTCGGGCTTAGTGGTCAGCCCAAACTAAGTTCAGCGAAGATAGTTCGTATTTTCTCCTCCATTCGGGTCTCAAAGGCTTCCAATTTTGCATTGATGGCCTCTTTGATGCTATGATATAAGCCTCCAGATCTATAATATTGAGGTCTCTCTTTTGTTGATAGGCTAAGGGCATGAGTGGGTTCGGGAAAGTGGTGACCGAAAGGTGGGTGGATCAGTGAAGGAATAGGCTATAGTTAGGGCTATTTTGGTGGCTGATTTGGATAAGATTTTGGTTGTGGTTTGGTAGGTTTTTTTAGGCTGTGATGACAGGGGTTGAAGATGAGGAAGAGGGAGTTTCCAATTTGGAAAAGACTACAGCGAAATCTGATAGAATCCAATGAAAGATTATTACATATGTACTGTTATGCCGAACAAAATTTGCGTCGAAGAAACAGTGAATTCTCGATGTAAATTCTAGTAAAACTTAAGGAAATTATACAAAATTTTAATGGCAAAACCTCGGTTCAGATGAGTGCAATAATGGCAATTCAGATTAAAGAAATTTTGATAGTGTAACGGTAGGAAAGCCGATGCAAAGAGGGTAGAATCCTTATCGTAAAATTTTAGCAGTTAACGATGATGATTTGCAATAGTATAAGATCGGTTTCAAAGAGGAGTTTTGTGATAGATCATTCTTAGGTGGAAGCCATGTTGATCTATGAAAATGTGTAAAAATTTTATACAAGAAAGATATTCAAAAGATTAGTTTCGAAAAGCCTCTATGTGGTTAAAATTTTCTGCAGCAATTCCCCTTCACAGCGTTGATCACGTTTACGACGGAAGGAATTCACAGTAAGGTAAGGATAGAAAATCTTCTTTGGTACATAAAGGTAGAAGATTTTAGTAGCAACAAGGTATGGGTGATGGGAATGTTACCATATCTTTAGTGTAAACGATAGAGGCAGCAATAAATTGATTTGATCTGTAGTGTGATGGTGACGGTGGAGTTGACATCTAAAGCAATTGTGGGAATTGCTTGGATAGGTGGAGGTGGTAGAGATGATAGTAGGAGCAGCAAGATCGCTACTCTGATACCATATGATAGAATCCCAGAGGAATTATATGAAAATATGATCTTTAAGGGGGATCAACCCATGGAACACTATAGGGGTTCCTCCCTCCTAGAAGACGGCTACAAGGCTGAAATAAAATGGATACTTGCTTGATGAAAAGAGGTGGAGGCTATAAACTTATATAGGGCTCAAAACCCTGGCCCTAGGTGTGACAAATGGTTATAGCTCAATCGCAACATCTTCGCTCAGCGAACCATTCATGGCTTTTTCTTGTTTGTATAGAAGTTTGGTAGCTTATTTTGCCTTGAACTTATGTGTTTTTACCTAAGAAATGTGAGCGAAAGTAGTGTAGAAGGCTGCAGAATGATTGCTCGCTGCGTGGAGACAAAACAACCCAAAACAGTCTCGTTGTTTGGTCTTTTTCATATGTTGCGGTGACCACTCTGAGTGGTACGAAATGTCAGCCATTTCAACACTTTGGAACCCCCAAGTGGCACTAGGCTGGATGAGGTTTCGGGTATATGTTGAGCGTAGGCTTTCATTAATAATTGAACTTATCTTGTGTCTGATATACCTTAGGAACCATCATTTGTGGACTTGTGACCATTCTTACAACCCTATAAAGTCCTGTTTCACTCTCTTTCTCTCTTTTCTCTGCTGCACTCAAGGTGTTCTATGAATTGCTTATATAGCTTCCCGCTTTGTGAGACATCGGGACTTATCCGTCGCTCATTTCTAAGCTAATCAACTTCTTCTTTGTAGGTCCTATGAGATTGCACGAGGTTGTAAGTGGGCTGACTCTTTACAGACAGATAACGCTTTAGGAGTTTCATGACTTAGGTAATCCCAGCTAAGTCCGAAACAATGGACAAGGTTACTTCATGACTTAGGTAATTTCAACTAAGTCTTCAAGAGTGCCGCTAGGGTGCTGCATGGCTTAGGTAAATTCAATTAAGTCCGTGACAGTGTGATATTAGAGCAGGCAAGCAATTCAAATGAACAACGAAGAAGATTCACAATCTCGCCATAGTGAAACATCATGGTGAATCAAGCAAGATGGGGCAAGCTAGACCCTTGCTCCAAGCAACCGTAGGTGGGCTGTAAGTGCAAACTCGCTTGTAAACTATTGGAGTCGCTTATGAGGAGCGTGGTAGTGAACAAGATGAGTGTGAAGTTGGGTATTCTTCATGAGTGGAGGAGGCGCCATCTGGAGCACCAACCGGGAAAAAGAGCCACAAGGAGAGACTTATAATAGCAGAAACCCACCTTGATGTTCTTGAAGCGAGCTTGGAGGAAGTCTATTAAGGCCAACGAAGGCTACTTGAGGTAGAGAGCTCGCAAGAAGAAGCTGAATCTCATATCAAGAAAGTTGAATCCCTGATCGATCAACTGATAGAGGACACCAAAGATTTTGTATGATATCTACATGAAGTTGGGGCGAAACTCATGGCTAAGATGATGGTGTTAACAAGGACTCTTGATGTGGGAGGGAGCAATACCCATGCTGCATCACCACAAAACTTCAGGGCATTGGAGCCGCATTGCTATGGGGGTGCTAAGGATGCCAAAGAGCTTGAAAATTTTTTGTTCAACATGGAACAATATTTTCGTGCTACAAGGCTTGATTCTGAAGAGACTAAAGTTGCTATAGCAACAATGTATCTAAATAGGAATGTAAAACTTTGGAGGCAAACCCGTTGGGAAGAGATCTAGCAAGGCCGATGTTGAGTGGATACATGGGGAGACTTGAAGCGAGAGTTGAGAACTCAGTTCTTACCCGAGAATACATAGTTTGTCGTAAGAAGGAAACTGAGACAACTCCATCAAAGCACAACAATCCGAGACTATGTGAAACAATTTTCAATATTGATGCTAGATATACAAGACATATCTAAAAAAGATAAGCTATTTAGCTTCCTCGATAGATTGAAGCCATGGGCACAATAAGAACTACATTGGAGGAATGTCACCGACGTAGTCGGGGCAATTACAGCCGTAGAAAGGCTAACTGACTTTATTTCTTCAAAGGATTTAAGAAAGAAGAAACAATCTTTGGGAAATTGCCCAGCTAAATACTCTCGAGCAAAGGAGTCTTAGGGCGAACAAAAGAAGAAGAATTTCCACAAGGGTCCAAGCTCAAAAGATAAAGTCCCAAAGTTTGGTGGATGCTTCTTATGTAAAGGACTATACATGGTGAGGGAGTGCCTACAAAAGAAGGCACTCAATGATTTAACTACATCAATACAGCCTCGTAAGTCAGACAAGGGTAAAGCTATTGCCCTTAGTTCAAGCAGTTTTGAATCCAGTAGCGACAATGAGGCATCACAAGGACTCGGGATGAGAGCAATGCGTTTGTTAAATATGTTGCAGGGTTAAGTGAGGGAGAACACAAAGGTAAAGCCACCAAAGGCAGGAAGCAGTGAGTTGATGTATGTGGACATCAAGCTTAATGATCGTACAACCCATGCAATGGTCGACACAAGCACTACCCATAATTTTATTACCAATCGAGAAGCTAAGCGACTGAGATTAATCTTGGAGAAGAGCCTAAGTTATATGAAGGCTGTGAACTCAGAGGCCAAGCGGATCTCCGAACGAGTAAAGAGACATCAAGATCGGAATATGGAGCGGGAGCACAAACTTGATGGTTGTGCCATTAGACGACTTCCAAGTAATTCTTGAAATGGAGTTTATACATGCGGCGAAGTTGGTGCCAATGTCGTTCCTTAACTTCCTGTGTCTAATGGGAGGTGATGATCCTTGTGTGGTTCTAGTTTCTTGAGGAGGAACCAAAGACCCACAACAAATATCAGCTTTATAATTAAAGAAAAGGGTATGAAAAGGTGAATCAACCTTTGTAGCTACTATGAAGCTAGACCACCAAACCGCATGGCCCCTCCAGAGTTGGCAGAATTGAGGAAGCAATTGGATGAACTGCTAAGCAGTGGCCTCATTCGTAGTTCAAAAGCACCTTTCGGAGCTCCAGTCCTCTTCCAGAAGAAACAAGATGAAGCCTCCGATTATGTATTAATTATCGAGCCTTCAACAAGATAATGGTGAAGAACAAGTACCCTATCCCACTCATCTCGAATCAGGGTATTGGTAAGTACCATTGTAGAAGGTGATGAGGTGAAGACTACCTGTGTGACCATGTATAGAGCATTCGAGTTCTTGGTGATGCCTTTCGGCTTAACTAATGCTCCGACCACATTCTGCACTCTTATGAACCAACTGTTCAAGGAGTATCTGGACAAGTTTATGGTCATTTACTTAGACGATATCATCATCTATAGCCAAACACTTGAAGAGTATGTTAAGCACCTCCGAACAATTTTCAAAGTTCTTAAAGAGGACACCTTATTCGTGAAGAGGGAAAAGTGCTACTTCGCCTAAATAGAAATTTTATTCTTGGGGTATCGAATCAGCAATGGTTCCATCCGAATGGACAAGTCTAAGGTGCAAGCTATGGCAGATTGGCAAACATCAAAGAAGGTGCCAAAGTTGAGATCCTTCCTTGGGTTTATTAACTATTATCGGTGCTTCATAGCTGGGTAGTCGAAGTGCGCAGCTCCGTTGATGGAGTTGCTAAAGAAGGAGCAGTCTTATAGATGGTTGGACAAATGTGAGGCAATATTTCAAGACCTAAAGATTACTGTGTTAGAGGAACCTATACTCAAATTACCAAATTATAGGAAGTCTTTTAAAGTCCATACAAAGGCTTCTGACTTTGCTATTGGGGGAGTTCTTATGCAAGAGGGTTATTCGGTGGCCTATGAGAGTCGTAAGCTCAATGAGATCGAGCGACGATATCCTATGCATGAGAAGGAGATGACAGTGGTAATCCACTGTCTACGAGTGTAGCAACACTAACTTCTAGGAGCACCATTCGTGCTAAGGATAGATAATATCGCATTAAGTTACTTCCAAACTCAAAAGAAATTCTCCCCAAAGCAAGCCTGATGGTAGGACTTCTTGGCTGAGTTCGACATGGTAATGGAGTATAAATCCAATGCATTAAGCTATAAAGTGGAGCTAGCAAATGCTATACAGTTGGAGGGTGGAGGCCAAGCAAGTCAATTGTACTCTAACTTCCTTTCTAGGATCAGGGATGGATTGTACCAAGATCCTCAGGTAGTAACTCTAATGCAACTCATCAAAGAAGGCAAGACACGATGATTTTGGATCCAGGAGGGACTCATCTACACCAATGGAAACATAGTTTATATTCCGTAAGCAGATAACTTAAGGCATGAACTCTTGAAAGAGTGTTACGATTCCTTTTGGGCTGGACATCCGGGTATCCATCGAATAATGGCACTCATGGAGAGGACCTTCTATTGGCTGAAAATGGGGACAGATGTGGAGGAATATGTTTGAACATGCCTTATTTATCGACAGGACAAGGTAGAGCATCAGAAGCCAGTAGGACTTTTGGAGCCCCTGCTTGTACCAGAAAGGCTATGGGAGAGCATTTCCTTGGACTTCATATCAAGCTTGCCTATAGTAGGGTGGACTTGGATCGATACTCATGGTAGTTGATCGATTTTCAATATATGCAACATTTATTATTGCACCCCTATATTGCTCAGTGGAGGAGGCGGCTAAGTTGATGACGAAGAATGTGGTGAAGTATTGGGGAGTCCCACACAACATTATTAGTTATCGAGATTCTCGGTTCTTGGGATAATTCTAGATCGAGTTGTTCAATTTGTTAGGATCTAAATTATACTTCTCCACAAGCTTTCACCCCCAAACGGATGGCCGAACAGAAAGAATCAACTCACTCTTGGAGCAATATCTTCGACACTATGTGAGTGCCAACCAACGAGATTGGGTGAAGCTATTGGACATAGCCCAATTCTCCTACAACTTATAGCGGAGCTCTATATCCAATAAGAGCCCCTTCAAGATTATTATGGGACAACAACCATCAACTCCTCACACCTTTTGTTATTAGTTATACAGGGAGTAGCCCATCAGCATATCACTTCAGAAAGGAATGACATCGTAATGCAGATATTGCGTGGGCTTACCTGGAGAAAGCAACTAAAAAAATAAAGAAGTAGGCAGACTTAGGAAGGTGCTCACAAGAGTTTAAAGTTAGTGACATGGTGTTGGTGAAGCTCCAACCAGCATCACTCTAGTTCTTTAGGCACAAAGTGCACAAAGGATTGGTATGCAAGAATGAAGGGCCTTTCCCAATCATCAGCAGGGTATGCAATGTCTCAAACAAGTTGCAACTGTCAGCATGGTTCAGAATTCATAACGTGTTCCATGTGAGTAACTTAAAAGCCTACCACTCAGATCCACAAGATGATTCTCGAACTGTTCCAACTCGACTAACCCCCACCAAAGCCTCTTATGAGAAGCGAGTTAAATCTATTCTGGCGGATTGCAAGATAAAGCTATCTAATGGAGTGCAGCAAATCGAGTACTTTGTGAAGTGGCAAAATCTTCCTCGAACAGAAGCCAGTTGGGAGCCAAAAGACACCCTACGATATGAAGAGGCCCACGTCAAAGCCTACCAACAAGCATCGATGAGGGCGTCGACAGTTTAAGTGGGAGAGAGTGTCAGGAATGGTTATCGCTCAACCGCAACATTTTCGCTCAGTGAACCATTCATGGCTTTTTTTTATTTATACAAATATTTGGTAACTTATTTTGCCTTAAGTTTATGTGTTTTTACCTAAGAAATGTGAGCAAAAGTAGTGTAGAAGGCTGCATAATGATCGCTCACTGCGTAGAGCCAAAACAGCCTCATTTTTGGATCTTTTTCATGTACTACGGTGACCACTCTGAGTGGTGCGAAATGTCAACCATTTTCGCACCTTGGAACCTCCCAGGTAGCACCGAGCTGGATGAGGTTTCAGGTATATGTTGGGTGTAGGCTTTCATCAACAATTAAGCTTGTCTTGCATTCGGTACCTTAGGAACCGTCGTTTGTGGACTTGCGACTGTTCTTACAACCCTCTAAAATCATGTTTTGCTCTCTTTCTCTCTTTTCTCTACTGCAGTCAAGGTGTTCGACGAATTACTTGTATAGCTTCCCGCTTTACGAGATGTCAGGACTTGTCCGTCGCTCGTTTCTAAGCTAATCAACTTCTTCTTTGTAGGTCCTACGTGTCACGGACTTAGTTGAATTTGCCTAAGCCGTGCGGCACACTCGCGATACTCCCAAAGACTTAGCTAAAATTGCCTAAGTCGTGGAGCAACCTTGCCCACTATTTCGGATATAGCTGAGATTGCCTAAGTCATGAAACACCCAACGCGTTATCTGTCCGCAAATGGTCAGCCCTCTTACAACCTCTTAAGGTCCCGTAGGACCTACAAAGAAGAAGTTGATTAGCTTAGAAGCGAGCGACGGACACATCCCGACGTCTCGCAAAGTAGAAAGCTATACAAGCAATTTGTCGAACACCTTGAGTGCAGCAAAGAAATGAGAGAAAGAGAGCGAAATAGGACTTTGGAGGGTTATAGGAACGATCGTAAGTCCACATACGACGGTTCCCAAGGTATCGGATGCAAGACAAGTTCAATTGCTGATGAACGCCTACGCCCGACATATACCCGAAACCCCATCCAGCCCGGTGCCACCTTGTCACGAACGGTCGTCGCTCAACCGTAATGCCTTTGCTCCTTGAACCATTCGTCACTTTTTCTTGCTTGTACATATGTTTGGCAGCTTGTTTTGCCTTGAGTTTACGTGTTTTTACCTAAGAAATGTGAGCGAAAGTAGTGTAGAAGGCTGCAGAATGATCACTCACTGCGCGGAGCCAAAACAGCCCAAAACAGCCCTGTTTTTGGGTCTTTTTCATGTGCCGCGGCAACCTTTCTGAGCGGTGCGAAATGTCAGCCATTTCAGCACCTTGGAACCCCCCGGGTAGCACCGGACTGGATGGGGTTCCGGGTATATGTCGGGCATAGGCATTCATCAGCAATTGAACTTGTCTTGCGTCCGATACCTTGGGAACTCGTTTGTGGACTCATGTTCCTACAACCCTCTAAAGTCCTATTTCGCTCTCTCTCTTTTCTTTGCTGCACTCAAGGTGTTCGATAAATTGCTTGCACTTTCCGCTTTGCGAGATGTCGGACGTGTCCGCCGCTCGCATTAATCAACTTCTTCTTTGTAGGTCCCACGGGACCTTAAGAGGTTGTAAGAGGGCTGACCCTTTGCGGACAAAAACGCGTTGGGCGTTTCATGACTTAGGCAATCCCTAAGTCCGAATAGTGAGCAAGGTTTCTTCGACTTAGGCAATTTCAGCTAAGTCTTGAGTGTCATGAGGGTCGCTTAGGCAAACTTTAGCTAAGCCCGTGATGGTGGTATTAGAGCAAGCAATTCATACGAAATAAGAAGATTCGCAATCTCGCTATGGTGAAACATCGTGGTGAATCGAGCAAGATGGGGCAAGGGACCCTTGCCAGTGGGTGCAAGTGCAAACTCGCTCGCAAACTATGGGAGTCACTCATAAGGAGCTCTATAGTGAACAAGACGAGCGTGAAGTTGGGTATTCTCCACGAGGGGAGGAGGTGCCATCTGGAGCGCCAACCGGGAAAAAGGGTCACAAGGAGAGAATTACAGCGGCGGAGACCCACCTTGATGTTCTTGAAGCGAGCGTGGAGGAACTCTACCAAGGCCAGCGAGGGCTACTTAGGGTAGAGAGCTCGCTAGAAGAAGCTGAATCTCGGATCGAGAAAGTTGAATCTATGATGGATCAACTGATAGAGGACACCAAAGATTCCGTATGACACCTACATGAAGTTGTGGCGGAACTCACGACTAAGGTGATGGTGTTAACAAGGACTCTTGATGCAGGAGGGAACAACACCCACGCTGCGCCACCACAAAACTTTAGGGCACCAGAGCCGCAGTGCTACGGAGGTGCTAGAGATGCCAAAGAGCTTGAAAATTTCTTGTTCGACATGGAACAGTATTTCCGTGCTACAAGGCTTGATTCTGAAGAAACCAAAGTTGCTATAGCAACAATGTATCTGAATGGGGATGCAAAACTTTGGTGGCGAACCCGTTGCGAAGAGATCCAACAAGGCCGATATCAAGTGGATACATGGGGAGACTTGAAGCGAGAGTTGAGAACTCAGTTCTTACCAGAGAACACAGAGTTTGTCGCAAGAAGGAAACTGAGACAACTCTGCCAAAGTACAATAATCCGAGACTATGTGAAACAATTTTCAGCACTGATGCTGGATATACGGGACATGTTTGAGAAAGACAAACTATTCAGCTTCCTCGATGGCTTGAAGCCATGGCACAACAAGAACTACATCGAAGGAATGTCACTGATGTAGTCGGGGCAATTGCAGCCGCGAAAAGGCTAACTAACTTTGTTTCTTCAGAGGATTTGAGAAAGAAGAAACAATCTTCGGGAAATCGCCCATCTAAATACTCTCGAGCGAAGGAGTCTGGGGGCGAGCAAAAGAAGAAGAATTTCCACAAGGGACCGGGCTCAAGAGGTAGAGTCCCAAAGCCTACTGGATGCTTCTTGTGTGGAGGACCGCACATGGTGAGGGAGTGCCCACAAAACAGGCACTCAATGCTTTGACGGCATCGATTCTACCGTAAGTCGACAAGGGCAAAGCAATCGCCCTTAGTGCGAGTAGTTCGACTCGATGGCGGCGGTGAGGCGCAGGACCCAGATGGGAGCAATGCGTTTATTGAACGCATTGCGGGTCAAGTGGGGAGAATACAAGGGTGAAGCCACCAAAGGCGAAGCGAGTTGATGTATGTGGACATCAAGCTCAATGGCCGAACAACCCGTGCAATGGTGGACAGGCGCAACCCACAATTTTATTGCCGATCACGAAGCTAAGCGATCGACTAATCTTGGAGAAGAGCCCAAGTCGTATGAAGGCGGTGAACTGAGGCCAAGCGGATCTCCGGACAAGCAAAGGGGTCCCCATTAAGATCGGGACATGGAACGGAGCAGACTTGGTCGTGGTGCCATTGGACGACTTCCAAGTGATTCTCGGAATGGAGTTTATGCACGCAAAGTTGGTGCCACACTTCTGAACTTCTTGTGTCTAATGGGAGGCGATGATCCTGCATGGTTCCAGCTTTCTCGAGTAGGAACCAAGGACCTACAACAAATATCGGCTTTACAATTGAAGAAAGTGCGAAAAGGTGAATTAACCTTTTAGCTATGAAGCTAGGGCCACTTGACGGGAGGCCATTCAGAACCTGCCATTGTGGCGAACATCCTGAAGGAGTTCTTAGATGTGATGCCAATAGAGTTGCCGAGAACTCTACCACCACGCAGAGGCGTGGATCATCAGATTGAGCTGGAGCTGGGAGTTAAGCCTCCAGCGAGACCACCATACCGCATGGCCCCTCCAGAGTTGGTAGAACTGAGGAAGCAGTTAGATGAACCTGTACTCAGATTGCTGGACTATGGAAAGTCTTTTGAAGTCCATACTGATGCTTCTGACTTTGCTATTGGAGGAGTTCTTATGCAGGAGGGTCATCCAGTGGCCTACGAGAGTCGCAAGCTCAACGAGACCGAGCGGCGATATCCTGTACATGAGAAGGAGATGACGGTGGTCCACGTCACGAGTGTGGCGACACTACCTTCTGGGAGCACCATTTGTGCTAAGGACCGACAATGTCGCATTGAGTTACTTTCAAACTCAAAAGAAACTCTCCCCAAAGCAAGCACGATGGCAGGACTTCTTGGCTGAGTTCGACATGGTGATGGAGTACAAACCCGGAAAAGCAAATGTCGTGGCTGATGTATTGAGTCGGAAAGTGGAGCTAGTGAATGCTATACAGTTGGAGGGCGGAGGCCAAGTAAGTCAATTGCGCTCCAACTTTCTTTCCAGGATTAGGGATGGACTGTACCGAGATCCTTAAGCAGTGGCTCTGATTCAACTCATTAAAGAGGGCAAGGCACGACGATTTTGGGTCTAGGAGGGACTCATCTACACCAAGGGGAACAGAGTTTATGTCCCACGAGCGGATAACTTGAGGCGTGAACTCTTAAAAGAGTGTCACGATTCCCTTTGGGCTGGACATCCGGGTATCCACCGAACAATGGCTCTCGTGGAGAGGGCCTTCTATTGGCGAAGATGGGGACAGATGTGGAGGAATATGTTCGAACATGCCTTACTTGTCCAGGACAAGATAGAGCAATGGGACATTTGGAACCTGCACGAAAGGCCATGGGAGAGCATTTCTTTGGACTTCATATCAAGCTTGCCCGTGAGGGGACTTGGATCGATACTCATGGTAGTTGACCGATTTTTGAAGTATGCAACATTCATTGCTGCACCCTACATTGCTCAGCGGAGGAGGCGGCTAAGTTGATGATGAAGAATGTGGTTAAGTATTGGGGAGTCCCACACAACATCATTAGTGATCGAGATTCTCGATTCTTGGGACGATTCTGGACTGAGTTGTTCAAGTTGTTGGGGTCTAAATTATACTTCTCCACAAGCCTCCACCCTCAAACAGATGGCCAAACAGAGAGAATTAACTCGCTCTTGGAGCAATATCTTCGGCACTATGTGAGTGCCAACCAACGAGATTGGGTGAAGCTGTTGGACATAGCCCAGTTCTCCTATAACTTGCAGCGGAGCTCTGCATCCAACAAGAGCCCATTTGAGATTATTACGGGACAATGGCCATCAACTCCTCATACCCTGGTTATTGGTTATACAGGGAGTAGCCCATCAACCTATCACTTCGCAAGGGAATGGCATCGTAATGCAGATCTTGCGCGGGCTTACTGGAGAAGGCGGCCAAAAAGATGAAGAAGTAGGCGACTTGGGAAGGCGACCACAAGAATTTAAAGTTGGTGACATGGTGTTGGTGAAGCTCCAACCAGCATCACTCCAATTCTTTAGACACAAAGTGCACAAAGGATTGGTACGCAAGTATAAAGGGCATTTCCCAATCATCAGCAGGGTAGGCAATGTCTCATACAAGTTGCAACTGCCAGTATGGTTCAGAATTCACAATGTCTTCTATGCGAGTAACTTGAAAGCCTACCACTCAGATCCGCGAGATGATTCCCGAAATGTTCCAACTTGACTACCCCCCACCAGAGCCTCTTACGAGAAGCGAGTTGAAACTATTCTAGCGGATCGTAGAATAAAGCTACCCAATGGAGCGCAGCAAATAGAGTACTTAGTGAAGTGGCAAAAGCTTCCTCAAACAGAAGCCAGTTGGGAGCCAGAAGATGCCCTACGACATGAAGAAGCTCGCATCAAAGCCTACCAACAAGCGTCGACGAGGGCGTCGACAGTTTAAGTGGGGGAGAATGTCACGAACGGTCGTCGCTCAACCGTAATGCCTTTGCTCCTTGAACCATTCGTCACTTTTTCTTGCTTGTACATATGTTTGGCAGCTTGTTTTGCCTTGAGTTTATGTGTTTTTACCTAAGAAATGTGAGCGAAAGTAGTGTAGAAGGTCAGAGAACGATCACTACGCGAGCCAAAACATTTTGGGTCTTTTTCATGTCAAGAATCGTTCGGCGGTGTGAAATGTCAGCCATTTCAGCACCTTGGAACCCCGTGGCACCGGGATGGGGTTCCGATATGTCGAGGCATTCATCGAATTGAACTTGTCTTGCGTCCGATACCTTGGGAACCATCGTTTGTGGACTTACTTCCTCAACCCTCCAAAGTCCTGCTCTTCTCTCTTTTCTTTCGCACTCAAGGTGTTCGATAAATTGCTTACGACTTTCCGCTGCGAGACGTCGGACGGTCCGCCGCCGCTCAATTAATCAACTTCTTCTTTGTAGGTCCCACGGGACCTTAAGAGGTTGTAAGAGGGCTAACCCTTTACGGACAGAAAACGTGTTGGGCGTTTCATGACTTAGGCAATCGCAGCTAAGTCCGGAATAGTGAGCAAGGTTGCTCTACGACTTAGGCAATTTCAGCTAAGTCTTCGGGAGTGCCGCGAGGGTGCCGCATGGCTTAGGCAAACTTTAGCTAAGCCCGTGACAACCTGGGGGCTTCCAAGGTGCTGAAATGACTGACATTTTGCACTGCTCAGAAAGGTTGCTACAACACACGAAAAAGACCCAAAAATAGGGCTATTTTGGGCTATTTTAGTTCAACGCAACGAGCGATCGTTCTGCAGCCTTCTACAATACTTTCGCTCACATTTCTTAGGTAAAAACAGATAAACTCAAGGCAAAACAAGCTGCCAAACATATGTACAAGCAAGAAAAAGTGACGAACGATTCAATGAGCAAAGGCATTGCAGTTGAGCGACGACCGTTCGTGACATTCTCCCCCACATAAACTGTCGACGCCCTCGTCGACGCTTGTTGGTAGGCTTTGATGCAAGCTTTTTTATGTCGCAGGCGCTCGCTCCCAACCGCTTCGCTTTGAGGAAGCTTTTGCCACTTCACCAAGTACTCTATTTGCTGCGCTCCATTGGGTAGCTTTATCTTACGATCCGCTAGAATAGTTTCAACTCGCTTCTCCTAAGAGGCTCTGGTGGGGGGTAGTCGAGTTAGAATATTTCGAGAATTATCTCGCGGATCTAAGTGGTAGGCTTTCAAGTTGCTCGCATAGAAGACGTTATGAATTTTGAACCATGTTGGTAGTTGCAACTTATATGAGACATTGCCTACTCTACTGATGATTGGGAAAGGCCCTTCATACTTGCGTACCAATCCTTTGTGCACTTTGTGTCTAAAGAACTGGAGTGATGCTGGTTAGAGCTTCACCAACACCATGTCATCAACTTTAAATTCTTGTGGTCGCCTTCCCAAGTCTGCCCACTTCTTCATCTTTTTAGCTGCCTTCTCCAAGTAAGCCCGCCCAATATCTACATTGTGATGCTATTCCTTTGTGAAGTGATAGACTGATGGGCTACTCCTTGTATAACCAATAACCAGGGTATGAGGAGTTGATGGTTGTTGTCCCGTAATAATCTCAAATGGGCTCTTATTTGATGCAGAGCTTCGCTGCAAGTTATAGGAGAATTGGGCTATGTCCAATAGCTTCACCCAATCTCGTTGGTTGGCACTCACATAGTGCCGAAGATATTGCTCCAAGAGCAAGTTAATTCTCTCTGTTTGGCCATCCGTTTGAGGGTGGAGGCTTGTGGAGAAGTATAATTTAGACCCCAACAACTTGAACAACTCAGTTCAGAATCATCCCAAGAATCGAGAATCCCGATCACTAATGATGTTGTGTGGGACTCCCCAATACTTAACCACATTCTTCATCATCAACTTAGCCGCCTCCTCCACTGAGCAATGTAGGGGTGCCACAATGAATGTTGCATACTTCAAAAATCGATCAACTACCATGAGTCGATCTAAGTCCCCCTACTGTGGGCAAGCTTGATATGAAGTCCAAAGAAATGCTCTCCCATGGCCTTTCTGGTACGGGCAACGACTCCAAAAGTCCCACTGGCTTCTGCTGCTCCATCTTGTCCTGTTGATAAGTAAGGCATGTTCGAACATATTCCTCCATATTTGTCCCCATCTTCAGCCAATAGAAGGCCCTCTCCACGAGAGCCATTGTTCGGTGGATACCCGGATGTCCAGCCCGAAGGGAATCGTGACACTCTTTCAAGAGTTCACGCCTCAAGTTATCCACTCATGGGACATAAACTCTGTTCCCCTTGGTGCAGATAAGTCCCTCTTGGACCCAAAATCATCGTGCCTTGCCCTCTTTGATGAGTTGAATCAGAGTCACTGTCTGAGGATCTCGGTACAATCCATCCCTGATCCTGGAAAGAAAGTTGGAGCGCAATTAACTTGCTTGGCCTCTGGCCTCCAACCGTATAGCATTCACTAGCTCCACTTTCTGACTCAATGCATCGGCCACGACATTTGCTTTTCCGGGTTTGTACTCCATCACCATGTCAAACTAAGCCAAGAAATCCTGCCATCGTGCTTGCTTTGGGGAGAGTTTCTTTTGAGTTTGGAAGTAACTTAATGCGACATTGTCTGTTCTTAGCACAAATGGTGCTCCCAGAAGGTAGTGTCGCCACACTCGTAGACAGTGGACCATCGTTGTCATCTCCTTCTCATGCATAGGATATCGCCGCTCGGTCTCGTTGAGCTTGCGACTCTCGTAGGCCACTAGATGACCCTCCTACATAAGAACTCCTTCTTTAGTGTTCGCCAGTCCACTACAGCTTGCACCTTAGCCTTATCCATTCGAATGGATCCATTCCCAATTTGATGCCCCAAGAATAAAATCTCCATTTGGGCGAAGTAGCACTTTTCTCTCTTCACGAACAAGGTGTTCTCCCTGAGAACTTTAAAAATTGTTCGGAGCTGTCTAACATGCTCCTCAAGTGTTTGGCTATAGACGACGATATCGTCTAAGTAGACGACCATAAACTTATCCAGATACTCCTTGAACAATTGGTTCATGAGAGTGCAGAATGTGGCCAGAGCGTTGGTTAAGCCGAAAGGCAGCACCAAGAACTCAAATGCTCCACACCTAGTCACACAGGTAGTCTTCGCCTCATCACCTTCTGCAATGCACACCTGCCAATACCCTGACCGAAGGTTGAGTTTAGAGAAGTACTTTACCTTGCCCAATTGATCGAATAAGTCTACAATGAGCGGGATATGGTACTTGTTCTTCACCGTCATCTTGTTGAGGGCTCGATAATCAATGCATAATCGAAGGCTCCCATCTTGTTTCTTCTAAAAGAGGACCGGAGCTCCGAAAGGTGCTTTGGAACTACGGATGAGACTACCGCTTAGCAGTTCATCTAACTGCTTCCTCAGTTTTGCCAAGTCTGGAGGGGCCATGCAGTATGGCAGTTTCGCTGGAGGTTTAACTCCCAGCTCTAGCTCAATCCGATGATCCACGCCTCTACGTGGTGGTAGAGTTCTCGGTAACTCTGTTGGCATCACATCTGAGAACTCCTTCAGGATGTTCGCCACGACAGCAGGTTCCTGAATGACCTCCCCGTCAAGTGTCTCTAGCTTTATAGTAGCTACAAAGGTTAATTCATATTTTCGCACCCCTTTCTTTAATTGTAAAGCCGATATTTGTTGTAGGTCCTTGGTTCCTCCTCGAGAAACTGGAACCATGCAGGGATCATCGCCTCCTATTAGACACAAGAAGTTCAAGAACGGTATTGACACCAACTTTGCTGCGTGCATAAACTCCATTCCGAGAATCAATTGGAAGTCGTCCAATGACATCGCCATCAAGTCTGTGCTCCCGCTCCATGTCCCGATCTTAATGGGGACCCCCTTTGCTTGTCTGGAGATCCGCTTGGCCTCCGAGTTTACCACCTTCGTACGACTTGGGCTCTTCTCCAAGATTAATCCCAGTCGCTTAGCTTCACGATCGGTAATAAAATTGTGGGTCGCGCTAGTGTCCACTATTGCACGGGTTGTTCGGCCATTAAGCTTGATGTCCACATGCATCAACTCATTGCTTCCTGCCTTCGATGGCTTTGCCTTTGTATTCTCCCCCACTTGACCTCGTAACGCATTTAACAAACGCATTGCTCCCATCCTGGGTCCTTGCGAAGCCTCACTGTCGCTACTGGAGTCAGAACTACTCGAATTAAGGGCGATGGCTTTGCCCTTGTCTGACTTATGGGGTAGAATCGATACCGTTAAAGCATTGAGTGCTTGTTTTTGTGGGCACTCCCTCACCATGTGCGGTCCTCCACACAAAAATCATCCAGTAGGCTTTCGGACTCTGCCTCTTGAGCCTGGTCCCTTGTGAAAATTCTTTTTCTTTTGCTCACCCCCAGACTCCTTCGCTCGAGAGTATTTAAATGGGCGATTTCCTGAAGATTATTTCTTCTTTCTCAAATCCTCCAAAGAAATAAAGTTAGTTAGTCTTTCTGCGGCTGCAATTGCCCCGACTACATCGGTGACATTCCTTCGATGTAGTTCTTGTTGTGCCTATGACTTCAAGCCATCGAGGAAACTGAATAGCTTGTCTTTCTCAGACATGTCCCGTATATCCAACATCAATGCTAAAAATTGTTTCACATAGTCTCGGATTGTTGTACTTTGGCGAAGTTGTCTCAGTTTCCTTCTTGCGACAAACTCTGTATTCTCGGGCAAGAACTGAGTTCTCAACTCTCGCTTTAAGTCTCCCCATGTATCCACTTGACATCGGCCTTGCTAGATCTCTTCCCAACGGGTTCGCCACCAAAGTTTTGAGTCCCCATTCAAATACATTATTGCTATAGCAACTTTGGTTTCTTTAGAATCGAGCCTTGTAGCACAAAAATATTGTTCCATGTCGAACAAGAAATTTTCAAGCTCTTTGGCATCTCTAGCACCTCTGTAGCACTGCGGCTCTAGTGCCCTAAAGTTTTGTGGTGGCGCAGTGCGGGTGTTGTTCCCTCCCGCATCAAGAGTCCTTGTTAACACCATCACCTTAGCCGTGAATTCCGCCACAACTTCATGTAGATGTCGTATATAATCTTTGGTGTCCTATGTCAGTTGATCAATTAGGGATTCAACTTTCTCAATCCGAGATTCAGCTTCTTCTAGTGAGCTCTCTACCCTAAGTAGCCTTCGCTGGCCTTAGTAGAGTTCCTCCACGCTCGCTTCAAGAACATCAAGGCGAGTCTCCGCCGTTATAATTCTCTCCTTGTGGCTTTTTTTCCCGGTTAATGCTCCAGATGGCGCCTCCTCCCCTCATGGAGAATACCCAACTTCACGCTCGTTTTGTTCACTATAGAGCTCCTCATGAGTGGCTCCCACAGTTTACGAGTTTACACTTGCACCGATCGCTTGGAGCAAGGGTCCGGCTTGCCCCATCTTGCTCAATTCACCATGATGTTTCACCATGACAAGATTGCGAATCTTCTTCGCTGTTTATAAGAGGACTTAGCTAGGATTGCCTAAGTCATGAAACGCCCAATCTGTTATCTGTTCGCAAAGGGTCAGCCCTCTTACAACCTCTAAAGGTCCCGTAGGACCTGCAAAGAAGAAGTTGATTAGCTTAGAAGCGAGCACGGACACGTCCCAGCATCTTGCAAAGCGGAAAGCTATACAAGCAATTTGTCGAACACCTTGAGTGCAGCAAAGAAAAGAGAGAAAGAGAGCGAAATAGGACTTTGGAGGGTTGTAAGAATGGTCGCAAGTCCACAAACGACGGTTCCTAAGGTATCGGACGTAAGACAAGTTCAATTGTCGAACGCCACGCCCGATATATACCCGGAACCTCATCCAGCTCGGCGCCACCCAGGGGGTTCCAAGGTGTTGAAATGGCTGACATTTCACACCGCTCAAAAATATTACCGCAGCACATGAAAAAGACCCAAAAACAGGGCTGTTTTGGGCTGTTTTGGTTCCGCGTAGCGAGCAATCGTTATGCAGCCTTCTACACTACTTTCCCTCACATTTCTTAGGTAAAAACAGATAAACTCAAGGTAAAACAAGCTGCCAAACATATATACAATCAAGAAAAAGTGATGAACGGTTCAAGGAGCAAAGGCATTGCAGTTGAGCGACGATCGTTCATGATATATGGGACAACATAAGGTTGCAATTGGGCTGACCCTTTGTGGACAGATAACGCTTTGGGCGTTTCATGTCTTAAGCAATTCCAGCTAAGTCCGGAATAGTGGACAAGGTTGCTTCATAAGTTAGGCAATTTCAGCTAAGTCTTTGAGAGTGTCGCTAAGGTGCCACACGGCTTAGGCGAATTCAACTAAGTCCGTGACATAGGAGGGTGCTTCCTAAGTAAATTCTCCCTTTTACCCCTCCTATAGCCACCCTGCCTAAATAAGGGCGGTGATAGTATAAGTGGCTACACAAGCCACGCCTCCCTGCTAGAAACGCTAGCCGACTAGCCTAGTAAAGGGGGCGACGGCTAGGAAGCCCTAAGGCTCCAAAATAAACCCTAGTCAAACTTCTTTATACAATAGAGGTGACTAGGTGAGGTTTTATTTCAATCTTGCAGAGTTTTTATTAACTGCTACTAGGTTGAGTAGGACCCAACCTTGCTAGGGTCCTATCATAATCTTGCTGCCACTAATCATATCGTCTTTAGGGCACTCCTTTAGCCTTAAGATGTAACTATTACCATAATCCATAGCTAACCCAAATAGCCCCTAAAATTGTAGACCAAATAGTGATTTATTGTGATTGCAATTCTCCACCACCGATCCTATCTTCCACAGCCACCAAACCTTCGACTACCCTATGCCCTTGACCAATCAATAGAAAAAAGATTGAAACATCTATGATCTGGAGACATATGCAATGACATCCGAAGATTCGATCGATATAAAGTTGGAGGCGTTTGAAACACATATAGAGGATAAATTATGCGCCTTATTCGCAGAATTTAGAATTGGTTGATCTCCAAGCCCGACAAAATTGCAGCAAGGTGAAAGTTCAAAGAGGCATCCGGAGATAGAAGAACAAACCTCAAATGTGATGCAGCCATGTATGAGGGTGGACTTCCCTCGATGGGATAAATGAGACTTAACGGGATGGCTCTCGCACGCTAAACGTTACTTCCGTTATCACTAAACATCGAGGCTTCCATGGTGGACATTATTGTCATCCACCTCGAAGGAGATGTAATTCAGTGGTATAATTAGCTTGAATATACCTAAGGAGTCCCAATGTAGAGACAATTCAAGAGTAGGCTGCTGATTCGCTTTAGACTGACAAAGTATGAGAACATCGATGAACAACTTGCGAAGATCCGATAAACCTCCATAATCCTAGAATAGCAGACCAGGTTTGAGAGATTATCTAACCTCACACATGATTGGTTTGACAAACAATTTCTAAGGACATTCATTGAAGGACTCAAGCTGGAAATAAGAGAAGTAAAAGCATGGTAGCCCTCCACCTTGATGGCTGCAATCTCCTCCACCCAAATCCAAGAGGAGCAGCTCAACCAAGATGCCCGAAGGATGAGGACCACTCCTAGACTAGCAACATATAAACCATCGACACCCTCTGCTCCTAGCCATCCCTTGCTGCCAAAGAAATTAACAAGAGAAGAACTTAGTGACAGATCGACGAAGGGCCTTTGTTGGCATTATGATGAACCATGGAGCCAGGATCATCATTAAAAAAAGGGACACCTTCTTGTGATTAAACCCATTAAAGATTTAGAGGAGGAGGTCCAAGAGCATGAGGAGGAGGTCACGAAGGAAGAACAATAGTCGGTCGATTGTATGATACATGCTCTTGTCGGCTATACAAATCCGCAAATGATGAAAGTGAGAGGACTACTTAAACAACAACCAATCACCATCCTCATCGATACTGGGAGTATAATAACTTCACAAATAGCAAGGTTACTGCTCAGATGGGCCTATATATTGAGGATTGTAGCAGGTTTGATGTTAAGGTCACTGATGGTCGAATTTTGAAGTGCGACCAAAGATGCCCGTGGGTGAAATTATTGCTACAAGACCAGGAGATAATTGTTAATTTCTTTCTCCTCCGACTTGATGATTATGAGGTTGTGCTTGGTATCAAATGGCTGACTACATCAAGTGATGTTTCATAGAATTTCTCAAAATTAATTATGAAATTTTACAGCAAAGGGAAATAGGTGATCTTACGCAAGAAATGTAGGAGCGACGTAACGACAGTTTGTATATAATGAATGGAGAAAGTTTTACACAAAGTGAACAGTGGCTTCCTAATGCAACTCTAGCAGTAATCTATAGGGAGCCAACAATAATTGAAGACCGAAGCCTTCTCTAATTGCTTGCCGAATTTTCAAATGTCTTCGCCGAACCACGCAGCCTACCTCCTACCCGCCGGCATGATCATCAAATCCCTATTCTTTCGGGCAAATCACTAGAAAACACTTGGCTATATTATTATCTTCACCTCCAGAAAGAATGTAAAATGCTTGAAACACGGGTCATTCGACCAAGTTGCAGCCCCCATTCTTCGCCGAAGCTTCTAGTATGACAGAAAGACAGAAAGTGGCGAATGTGCGTCGACTATTGAGCTCTCAACACCATAATGATCAAAGACAAATACCCTATTCCAGTGATGGATGAATTACTTGATGAGTTAAGGAGAGTACAGGTCTTCACGAAGTAGGACCTTTGATCCGGATATCATTAAATTCGGGTGCGTGAAAATAACATACTAAAAACTACCTTTCGAACACACAATGGCCACTATGAATTGTTGGTAATACCCTTTGGTCTCACCAATGCTCCCTCCACCTTCTAGAGCCTTATGAATGATATTTTCCGAAGTTATCTTCATAAGTTTGTGTTAGTTTTCTTCGATGACATCCTTACATATACACTTGCAAGTCATTTTCAGCACTTACGACTTGTTTCTATGGTTCTTTGGGAGCATATTCTTTTTGTCAAACAATCGAAGTGCAGCTTTCTTTAATAGAAGGTAGAGTATCTTGCGCACATCATATCAGAAGAAGGTGTGGTGGTGGACCCTTCCAAAATCGAGGCAATGCAAAGCTGGCGAACACCTAAAAATATAAAATCGTTGTGCGATTTCCTCGGTTTGACGGACTATTACCATAAGTTCGTCAAAGATTATGGAAAGATCAGTACACCCCTTATATTCTTACTGAAAAAAGATACTTTCCAATGGTTGGACAAAACCTATGCTGCCTTTGATGATCTCAAGGCAGCCATGACAACGCCCATGCTAGCACTACCTGACTTCAGCAGAACTTTCATTATTGAAGTCAATGCATCCGGAGTTAGGATCGATGCCATCCTCATTCAAGATGGTCGACCCCTTATTACACTAGTAAGGTATTCCACACCAATGGCAGGGCACTCCGGATTCCTTAGAACTTACTAGATAATTAAGCAAAATTTTTAGAGGAGAGGGATGAAAAATATTATTGTTGAATTAGTAGCGTAGTGTGACATATGCCAATGACATAAAGGTGCAATAGTGGCAAGCCCCGAAAAGCTACAACCTCTATCCATCCCAGACTCAATGTGGATTGATATATCGATGGACTTCATCGAAGGGCTGCCCTCATCCTAAGAAAAAGGTACAATTCTCATTGTGGTCGACCGTCATACGAAGTATATCCACTTTTGTGCTATCCATAAACCCTACATCGCTTCTAGCATTACTCAAATCTTTATGAAAAATATTATAAAGTTGCATGGGATGCCAAGATCTATTGTAAGCGATTGTGATAAGGTCTTCATCAGTAAATTTTGGATAGAATTATTTTAGTTGTAGGGCACCAAGTTGAATATAAGCATGACATACCGTCCATAAATCGACGGTCAGACCAAAGTGGTGAACAGGTGCTTAGAGACATATCTCAGATGCTTCACTAGTGATCGACCAAAAGAGTGCACAAAGTGGCTTCCCTGAGTCAAGTGGTGGTATAACACAACTTGTCATTCGTTGATAAAATATACTCTGTATGAAGCCATGTATAGTTGACCATCCCCTATAATCCCAAAGTATGTACTGGCACATCTAAAGCAGAACAAGTAGGTGGGGAACTCAAGGACAGGGATAAAATTCTGAAGCTATTAAAAGATAATCTCTCAACAGCCTAGGCAAGGATGAAATAGCAACATGATCAACACAAAAATGAAAGAGAGTTTTCGATGGGAGATTGGGTCTTTCTTTGGCTCCAACCCTACAAGCAAACATCGATCTACACCAAACCATCCATGAAACTTTCACCATAATTCTATTAGATCATGGAGCGCATTAGAGTAGTGGCATACCGATTGGACTTACCAACTGATAGGACTCCAGCAGGGTTGAGTCCTAATCACCCTAGAAGTAATTAATAGGAACCCTATGAGATTATAATAAAACCTCACATAGTCACTTTTATCTTATAAAGAAGTATATCTAGGGTTTATTTTAGGGCCTTAGGGCTTCATAGTTGCCACTTCCCTTACTGGGTTGGTCGGCTAGAGTTTCAAGTAGAGGGGCATGGGATGTGCAGCCACTTAGGTCGCCACCCTCTTTATTTAGGCATAACAGTTGTAAGAGGGGCAAAAGGGGAAAATCACTTAGGAAGCACCCCCTAGAGCTAGGGTTTTATTCAACCTTGTGCTGAGTTCTAAGAGTCATCCTTGTGCTGAGTTCTAAGAGGGAGGAACCCCTATAGTGTTCCAAGGGTTGATCCCCCTCAAAGATTAAATTCTATGGAGCTCCTTCAGGGGCTCTATCATCTTGTATCAGAGCATCGATCTTGTTGCCCTTGCTGCCATCTCTGCTGCCTCTATCAAGGCAAGCAATTCCTATAATTGCTTTTGACGTTGCCTCTACCGTCGTTGCCAAGCTACAGATCAAATCAATCTACTGCTAGCCCCTATGTTTGACATTGGAAATCTAGTATATTTTCATCACCCATGCCTATTTACTACTACTATTCCTTTGCCTTACACATTGGAGAAGTTTTTCCATATTTTTCTTACTAGAAAATTTTACCAATGCAAACTTTATCATCGTTGCGAGGGGAAAACACTATAGAAAAATTTTAGCCAATTGTTGCTTTTTAAAACCAAACTTTTACTTATCCTTTTTGGCTGAAACTTTTAAAAAAATTAATAAATCATCTTAGCTTTCATCTAAGATTGATATTTGAAAAAAATTCCTTTTGAAACCAGACTTATACTGCTGTAATTCTTTATTGTGCATTGCTATAATTTTATGATGAAGAATCTGCCTTCCAACTTTTCATCCACTTTCCTACCCTTACGCTGTCAAAGTTTGTCAAACTTATTTTTTGATACTACCCACATCTGAATCGAGGTTTTGTAATAAATTTTTATATATTTTCCTTGGGTTTTTCTCTGAAATTTATGTCGAGAATTCATCGTTTCTCTGATGCAAATTATGTTCGACAGAACTACACGTACGCAGCAATCTTTCGACAATTCCTATTAGATTTTCACTATTGCTTTTCTAGATGTGAAACTCTATTTTCCTCCTCTTCATCCTACCACCATAGCCCCAAATTTCATAATTTTTGGTTGGAATTTTTATTGAGAAACTGTTGTTTCTTCTACGATAATTCTGCTTCTGCAAAGCAGCATACACTACAGTGAACTTTGTTGAATTATATCAAACCTTCAGTGCCATCTCTTCCAGATCTAAAACGATCTTTCCCTAATCTTCACCCACTAGTATTTTAGCCCCCAAACCCTACCAAACCATAGCTAAAACTATAACCCAAATTAGTCATAAAATAGCCTAAAGCCATAACCTTCTACAACTAGCACCTATTCACAGCATACCCCCACCGATCCCTATCAAACCTCTACTGCCATCTATCCCAGATCCAAAACTCTTTCCTAACATTCATCCACTACTATCCTAGCCCTAAAACCACACCAAATATAGCCAAAACTCCATAAAATTATAGCCAAAAATAGCCACCCAATCTCCCTTATCCCTTCAACCATAGCACACATCTCTTGTTGCCATCTACCTTGATCGTAACCAGCAGTAACTTGATCATGTCCAGTAGGGATCCCTCACTGCACAATGCTAACAACAGTTACCTTTGGCTACCATCCTCCTTGATTGCAGCCAACAGCAATACTTTGCAGCAAAAAGCTACCAACAGTGATCTTTTGCTGCAATCTATCTACATCACAGCCTGTTGCAATCTTTCGCTGCCAATTGTCTTGATTGCGGCCAACAATAAATTAAACATGACCAATAGTAGTCTCTCACTCCATATCACCACTGCCCTCCTCTAGAACAGCCACACACATCGCTGTCTTGTCTTCCTCTTATTGCAACTGCACCCTTGGTACAACCAATGCCACCTGCAGCCACGAAGTCACAGCACAGTCGCAGCCGATGTAAATGTTGCCCTCTTCTTCCTCCACCATCATTGGTGCCTTCCAACTCAGACCTCTCAACTATCATCTTCTGATATATATCAACCACCTAAAAAATTCATAGCCTCGATACATTACAGCATCATCACAGAACTACAGCTGACGTTATTGCTACCATCTTCTTCCTCCACCATTGCTACTATCCTTAGCTACCATCCTCCACTTAGAAACTTCACCACCATAGCCCCGACATTGCTACCATTTGCTACCTTCAACCTGAAGATTGTAGCTACACTCTTCATCAATTTATTTGACAGGTTGAAGATCCTTACATCATGACATCGGTGGGCTTATTTTTGAAGCCAAATTATATGCTTTCGAGATGCGTATGGATGTTAAATTATGCACTCTCTTTGAGGAGTTTAGATGGACTGATCACCAAGCTCAATAAGATCACTGTTAGGATTGTTAGGATCATTAGGTACTAAGGGGGCGGGGGGGGGGGTTGAATTAGTGCAAGTGTAAATTTTAAGTTTAGACGAAAACTTTTGATAGGAAATCTGAAGCTTTTCATTCTTAGTGAAACGAGTGAGTGATTAAAAAAAAGTTGCTAAATTAATAAGCAAACTAAAAAGATAAGCAACATTTGAAGGAAAGAACTTATTGTGAAAACTTTGCTTTCAAATAGTTGAGTTAAATCAGAAGCATCAATTCAAAAATATCTAAGCAATAAAAGCAAGGAAACACTCATAATTTTTATAGTGGTTCGGCACCAATAGCCTACATCCATTCCCGAGTCCTCCTCGAGGCACACCGGTGTCCACTATCGATCTTCTTTGGGTAAAGACTAAACCCTTACACTTTGCTTACAAGGGAGACAAGATTACACTCTTTGATTACTCCCTTACCCCTTTTCTTTTTCTTACAATTCTCATATAATCTTTTCTCAGAATATAATCCCCAAAAATTATTTTATGGAATGTAAGAAAACTTGGAGTATTTATAGGCCCCAAATTGGTATTCAAACTAGAGCTAAAATCTAACTGTATCCGAAACATCCAGGTATGGGTGGTTCACTGGCGGGCCTGGGCGAGTCAACCACCGAAAGTGCACAGATTCCTGGGTACAAGCGATTGAGCCACCCAGGGCGGTTCACCCGTGGGCCTGGGCGAGTCAACCACCAAAAGTGCATAGATTCCTAGGTACAAGCGGTTGAGCCTCCTAGCCTAGGTGGCTCAACCACTGACAGCCAACAAGAATCATGGGTATGGTAGTACAACTACCGCTTACCAATGGTCTACCCACCGGAATCTTCGTAAAAGTGGTTCCCTCCACTTTTCAAATTTCGGCAAGCCTAATGTTGACCAATTCTTTGGTCAACTAATTGAGCTCAACCTGAGCTCAATTAAACCCCATAGTGGACCCGGTTGCCTCTTTGAATTGATTTCCAAATCACACTCAAATCTGATTCACTCTTAACCTACGACTTGAATATTACAATCAAACATGACCACCAAGCTTAATGACCTCACTCTCATATTTCGGCAACCTTCAGAATATATCTCCCTGTGTGTTCCTAGTGAACTTCCTGATCCCTTCGGTGAATCTCTTAGCAAACTCTCGACGAGCTCCCACCACATTATCCAAGCCTTGGCTCGATGCGTAAGCTTGCTCCTAGGTCCATGTCTGAACTGTAGCTCCTTCTCCTGTCATGGTTAAACCTGCATGATGCTAACTATGACTTAATTAATTTCCATCATAATAGCTATAAGTCCACTTCAAGGCCTTCCTAACTTCTGACAAGCCTTTTAGCTACCCTTGATAATCTTCTAGAAAGTCTCGATCTTCTTCTGGCGAACTCCCTTGCGTCATCCAGGCAAGCTCCCAATACCCTCGGTAAGCTTTCGACACACTCCTGGCGAGTCCCAACTGCACCGTCCAAACCCCGACCGAATGCATGGACTTGACTCTGTCCAAACTTGATTGTCATATTCTCTCTATCATAGTTAATCCTGCATCAATCAACTTCTAAAAATCTATGTTAGATCAATAACCCATCAATTGATTTCATCATCAAAATCTTAGATTTAATAATCTCCCCCTTTTTGATGATGACAATCAATTGATGACAGGAGTTAATCCTAACTCCCCCTAAATTCATGCCACTTAAATTTAAGAGAATCACACACTCTTAAATTCAAGCAATCAAAATTCTATATAAATTTCAACATAAATTTGCATATCCAAGTTATCAAATCAATCCATATTCATATCAATCCATATCCATATCAATGTATATCATTAATATTATGTGTTATTAATGTATATTTCTCTGTTAGGACCCTAGCTAAGTCAGGTCCATCTATTCAAGTTGAATCATGTTAGCCATAATCAGTTGTGGGTCGAGTGAATCTCATCAAGTTAGTTATGAGTGGATTGAGAGGTTTTTATCTTCAGTTGGGATTGAGTCAGTTATTATTTTCAGTTAGAAGTTTATCAAATTGGTTAAGAGTCAAAGATTAGTGAGACTCTTAGTAGAGCCCTATAAATAAGGTTCTAAACTCTTTTATGGAGATCAATCAATAAGAAGTATTAGTTTTAGCCAAAAGGCAAAACCCTAGTAGGCAGATCCTCTCGAAATGATCTAGGAGGCCTGATCCCCTCGAAGAGATTATTTATCCCCCTTTTCTACCCTCTCTACCTTCCTCCTTCATGATAGAACCCTAGGGTTCTATCAATTGGTATTAGAGCAGCGATCCTCGGTGTTCCTATGGTGATTTTGTGGTCGCTCCTCTCGTCATCGTCATTGCTGCCACCACCATTGTTAACGTCATTATCATCGCCATCACTGTCATATCTAACATCTTACTGTATAGAAGAAAAAAAAAGAGAAGAAAAAGAAGTCGCAGTCACCCCTTCTTTTTCCTCATCTTCCAAAAAAAAAGAAAAAAAGAAAAAAAAGAAAGAAAGGGAGAAAGAAAAGAGAGAGAGAGGGAAAAAGAAGAAGGGCCCCACACCTTCCCCTTTCTTCTTCCCCACATACCTACTGCTAGCCCTCTTCATCTCCTCCTCTCCTACCGCAGTAGCCACACATCACCACTACCCTCTCCCTTGGCCGCCTCTTCCTCCATTGGCCACCTCTATTTCTCTCCTCCCTGCTGCTGCCGCCGGCCACCATATCCCCATCTCCCCTGCCGCAGCAACTACCCCAAACGTTGATATGCTCGCAGCCTCCTCCCACCGACCGTCGCTATCCTTCCTCGGCCACGCATAGCCACCACTCCCAGCCCTTGTTGCTAGACCCTCACCGCTGCCTCCTCTTTTTTTCTATTAGATATATTTATATTCATGATATATGGAGAAGTGTCTAACACATATAAGTCATTTATAAAGGTCCCTCTAGTGATGATCTCATCTATAATTATTGAACAAATATTATTCTCAAAAACTAATTTATATCTATTAATTATCAAACAAAAGATAGAAATAATATTTTTTGATAATAGAGAGAACAAAATAGCATGCATCTAATGCAATAATAGCTCCACCAAGCAGATGTAGGGTGACCTCTCCAATAGCAACTGCAACAACTCTTGCTCCATTGTCCATCTTAAGGTCTATCTTGCCTCTAGACAATCTTCTAGATCTTGCCAGAATCTGCAATGAATTGTAAATATGATAAACACTCCCGGTATCTAATACCCATGTGTTATCATGAAAATCTGACAATTGAAGACTGATCATGAATATACCTAAAGCTTCTCCAAGCTTCTGTCTTGCCTTCTCCACAAAGTAGTCCTTATAGTCCTTCTTCCAATGCCTATCTTGGCCATAGTGGAAGTACTGTCATTTGTCGGATCTCTCTTGGCAACCTTTGGCTTACTTGGTCTTTCTTTGCCCTTGCCCTTCTCAAGGGTCTTACTAGCATTCCTTTTCTTATTAGTCTCACCAATATAGAGAACTAGCTTCTCTTTCTTGATGGTGCTCTTAGCTTCCCTCAACATATTGAGGAGCTCAAATAGAGTCACCTCAAGCTTGTTCTTATTAAAAATAATGAACTGTGAAAAGGAATCTGGTAGGAACTGAAGTATAAGATCAACACATAGGTTATCATCTAGGACAATCTATATACATCACAAAGCAAGCAATCTCATCCTCACTTGTCCTTTCCTCCGACATGTGCATAATCATGTTAAGGACAAATATGATTTTCTCCTCCATAAGAACAATTCTCCAATTATGGAGCCTTTGTATAGTTTAGACTAGTGAGGCGGTTGGCATCAAGTATGCCACGTAAGGAGTTTATGAGCGACATGTTTCTAATAAAACAATATATAGCGAAAATAAATAACATACAGATTTTATAAAAAATATTAATTAAGATATGGACTTCTATCTTAATATACTCCCGCTATTTTCCTAGCGAATCACGTGACACCCTCGACACATGAGATAAAAATGTCCGGTAGACTCCTAGTGGTGATCATGATCCAATTAGCGTTTTAGTGCAACCTCGAGGGACTCGACCAATTACACTATGCCTAAAAGATATCCAACTCTTGAAAATCATAACCCTTTATGATTCCCGTCACGTTTGGTCTCTGAATCATCATGGTCTCGAGGGACTCAACTAACCATGATATTCATTTAAGTCATCACCATCATTACAAGATGAGTCTGATTTGATGATATGCCCTCGAGAGACTCGACTAAGCATACAATGTTCTTAGGTCACTGGTGACATCTCTATGTCATAGGTAAGAACTCGATCACGTAGATAGGTGAGTCTCGAGAGACTCGACTAACTCAACCTATGTCGTGATTCAATTTCTTCCTATAATGATGGAAGGTCATGTGGGTCAATCTTATTGTCTCATGCTTACCAACTTAATATTATCGTAGGAGGAGTTTTTATTTCGTATCGGTCTTCTAATATGTCGTGTCACATACATATATATTTAATATATATCTACATCACATGCATATATATATATATATAGTAGGTGTATAACACATCATATATGCAAGCCATACTGGATGATCATGAGCCATCGCCTAATATGATTAAGCCCGAGCCAATGGGCCTAATCACTTACAATAGATCTATGTGTGCATCGACGCATCACGATACCCTGTGATTGTTGATCTCGTCATTATCGTTTCATCCGATTGTCGCATCACCATGCGACATGATCTCTCATCACGACATCGTGAGACCTGCTGTCACCTCCACGCTCCCACCATGCCTCTCCATGTAATCACAAATAATCACAGGCATGTAGGCCCGACAATAAATGAGTAAAACGGAGGCTCGCAGGCCTCAATAATAATAATATTTATAATTACATATATCACTGTTAGGATCAATTAGCACTAAGAGGGGGGGCGGGTGAACTAGTGCAAGCTAAAATTTTTCTTTCTAAAATAAAAGCTTTTCAAATAAGATAGAATAGGAAATCTAAAGCTTTTCATTTTTAATAAAATAAGTGAGTGATTGAAAGTAAGTTGTTAAGGAAGTCGGAAAGATAATCACATTTGAGGAAAAGAACTTATCGTCTTGCTTTCAAGGAGTTTAGTTAAGTTGGAAGCATCAATTCAATAATATTCAAACAATGCAAGTATGAAACACTTACAATTTTATAGTGGTTCGGTGCCAATGGCCTACGTCCACTTCCGAGTCCTTCTTGAGGCACACCAGCATCCACTACCAATCTTCTTTGGGTGAAGATCAAACCCTTACACTTGAGCTTACAAGGGAGGCTAGATTTACAACTTTAAGCTCTCTCCCTTATACCTTTTCTTTTTCTTATAATTCTCACATAATATTTTCTCAGAATATAATCTCCCGAAAGTATTGTCCTGAATATAATAAAACTTGGGGTATTTATAGGCCCCAAATTGGCTTCAAAACCGGAGCCAAAATCTAACTCACCCGGAAAATTTGGGTATGAGCAGTTTACTTGTCGTCTCAAGCGGTACCCATTGTCAGTAGCTGGCCGCCGCCCAAACACTGTGGTATGGGGTTCACCCGCCATCTGGGCAGTTTACTCGTCGAAAGCTGCTACTCGCCGCCTAGATTCTATAGTACAGGCAGTCCAACCGCCACTCACCAGTAATTTACCTGCTAAAATTTTTACAAAAGTGGTTCCCTCCACTTTTCAAATTCTGGCTTGAATTTTATGTTGACCAGCTCTTTGGTCAACTGATTAAGCTCAACCTGAGCTCAACCAAACTTAGTAGTGGATCCGATTGTCTCATTAAGTTGATTTGAATTTCTTCCAAATCTAACTCAATTAGGATTTTAACCTTAACTATGACTCAATGATTATAATACTTAATGACCAGTTAAGCCTGATTAAGACCTAACTCCTACATACTCTGGCAACCTCCGATAATCTTGCGGCACGTCCTCCGGTCTTCTTTCCGGCGATCTCCCTTCGCATTCCCAGTGAGCTTCCTAATTCCTTCGGTGAATCTTCTAGCGAACTTCCAGCGAGATCCTACTGTATCGTCTGAACTCAGCCCAATGCCTAGCCTTTATCTTGGCCCATCATCTGGTTGTAACTTCATTGATTCTGCCATACTTAGACTTGCATAATGTTAATTATGACTTAATTAAATACAACCATAAGTGTCAAAATATCCATTACAATACCATCCTGACTCCCGATAAGCTTTTTAGCTACCCCGATAATCTTCCGACGAGTCTCAATCTTCTTTTGGCGAACTCCCTTGCGCTATCCTGGCAAACTCCCGAGACCCACGGCGAGCTTCCGACACACTCCTGGCGAGTTCCCACACGCATCGACTCGATGCATGGACTTAATCTTGGCTAATCTTGATTGTAATAATCCTTATATCGTAATTAATCCTGCATCAATCAACTCTAACAATCCTGTTAGATCAATAATCCATCAATTGATTTCATCATCAAAATCCGAGATTCAACAATAATAACACATGGCTCATGATCATCCATCCATATCATATATCATATGTAGGATTACTAGATATATATAATAATTAATTAAACTATTTAATTAATTATTTTTTTGAAAATCAAGACATGTTCAAAATTTTTAGAATCATCAAGGGTATTTTATAATTCTAGATGAGAGTCGAAATTTTAGAATTACTGAGGATATTTTGAAAATTTTGTATACGAGGATAGTTCTTAGAATATTTCAAATTTAGAGGGGTAAAAATAGTCCTTTCTTAAAGGAATGCCCTACGTCCTCCTCTTCCCTCTATGCGTCGTCGATGCCCCTACATGGGTTGCGCCACCCTCTGGTGGCTACGGTGGGCACCGCCTTTGTGGCCTCATCGGCAAGCAACCCTGCGGCCGGTGGCCGCCACGGCACCGCCCCTACATTGGCCCCTCGTCTGGCGCCGTGTCTGCAGGCGCTTGTCGCCCCTACAGGCTGGTCGCAGCTGGCTGCCCCCTATGAAGAGCACCTTGGCCGCAGCCAATCCCCCATTTGCAGGTGGCCGGCTGTCCCTACAGGAGGCTAGGCCGTGGCTGGTCATCCATCCTCCTCCTCATCGCGTTTGCTATAAAAACGTAGCAAGAACACGTAGAATGATTCTACGTGACTTAATCTCATCACACGCAATTTAAAACTAATCTTTCGCATGAAAACCTTGCTCTGATACCACTGTTGGGAAACCTTAGCGGGAGCATCACATGTGCAATAGAAATTAAAATAAAATTTAATTTCCCACACAGATCAAATCATCATGCAAAAGATTTGGGTCGCGAGAAAAACCATCAAAATCAGAACACCACGATGTGTGAGAGATTGATTTTACCTATAGAGATCATATATCCCTGTATTCTAGATCCAGATAGAGAAGATGAAGGAGGTCAAGCGTCATCCTCTCTAGCGGTATCCACACGATGGATCTCTACAGCGAAACTCCTCAATCTGATCTTATAACTCTTGCACAGATGGAGAGAAGAGAATAGAAGGTGGTGGCTAAAGCTACAGCCTATCAACCATGAGTCTCCCCTCTATTTATAGAGAGCTACCAGAAAACCCTAGGGCTCCTTCCTTAGTAGGTATTGGATCTTTATCCAATTACCCACTAATCTTGTATTATTTTATCTCTATTCAATAATCTCCTTAGGCCTCTAATTGACCTTAATCAAGGAGCCCATCAGCAAAGGTCTTATCTAATGAGAATTGAGGCTAATTAGATCTTCATCCAATCCTAGGCCCGATACCGAGTTGGTAATGTGTCACTCCCATCAAACTCCTTCTGATATAGTGAATTATTATCCCCATAATAATTCACTCGACTCATCGACTATGGACGTACTAGGCCACTACGCTATAGTCCCTAGACAGTACAGGGGGATCGAATCTATCGAACTTGTCTGTACACAGTTACCGTGTATTTATAATCTCTCATCCAACTAATATCTCAGAGACCATATATTGGACATGGTACTGTCAGGTTACATACGGAATCCGTTATAGTCTTGCTCTAATCGGATTCTTTCGGAGAACTCTTTCTCTCTCAATCCAAATTACCCTGGCCAAGGATTTGTCTGAGCAAGCACATATTGGATATTCCTCTCATGATACCGAGAGTGGATGATCCTCTATTGACACTTAATTACCTTCGTAAAGTTGACTACCAATCTCGATAACTAATTGTACCTGATTTGGAACTTTCCAAACATATAAGTCTGACGTCAAAGAAATAAGTACACATACAAGGCATCCTTGGTATCTCAAATCTAAGGACCAGATACACAATTGAGACTATGGAATTGCTATCTGATATTATGTATCATTAACCATATAATATTCCATAAGCAGATCAATTAGTGAACTCATTCTCCAATGAGCATCTGTACTATATCCTTAGTGTCTCTATACAAGTGGCTATGAGACCAGCCACCTCCATTAGATGGGTATATAATACATCGATCTGTCCGGTTATCTCGATGTCCCTCTCGAGTAACCTATAATCGAGATTATTTAGGATCTATGTTTAAAGGTGAATTATCTCATTATCATGATTTCATCACGAACTGATTCCCATTGTACAAAACCAAGGATATCACAATATATATGCTATAGATAATATAATATGAGAATATGTTAATATTAATCATAAGCAAAAAGATCACACAGTGTGTTACACGTGCCATCACTCACATGATTGTCTTGTAGGGCACTTGTAACCAGTACTTTTTACTGTCATGGTTAAACCTACATGATGCTAACGATAAATTAATTAATTACAATCAACATGACCACAAATCCACTTCAAGACCTTCCCAACTTCCGGTAAGCTTTTTGGCTACCCTTGATAATCTTTCGGCAAATCTTGATCTTCTTCCAGCGAACTCCCTTGCGCCATCCTAGCAAGCCCCTAATACTCTCGGCGAGCTCCCGATGCACTCTAGGCGAGTTCCTAACTGTATCGTCCAAACCGTAGCCCTATGCTTGGACTTAACTTTAGTCAAATCTATGATTGTAATAGTATTTATGTCATAGTTAATCCTACATCAATCAACTCTAATAATCTTGTTAGATCAAACACTCATCAATTGATTTCATCATCAAAATCCGGGATTCAATATTTATCATAATATAACTAGCTAAGATAATAAATCCTTGAATTCAAGTTTATATAACCATCTCCATCTAGCCCTTAAAATCTGTGTGATATTTGAGAACAAAATAAATGGGATACGAAAATGTGTGTCATATATGCATTATTCTTTTATCCTCCAAATATTTAATATAAAAAATATAGAATAAGCATATATTATTATTGATGGAACAGCAATCATGATATATCTTGGACAGTAGTCATAAACTTACAAGGTAATCGAGTTTGTTAAACGCCCAAAATAGTTTTCATGTTTATCAAGGTCTTCGTTATGTCAATATTAGTATCCGACGCTGGTTAATTTGGAGCTTTCATGAAAACTTGGAAGAGTGTTGTTGAACACTGATGGATGGCTACATCAAAGGAATTAAAACCATGATCAAAGGGAAAGCACGAAGTTTGTGGATCATCCAAACAGAAAGCAAATGGCGTTGCCTGATGCTGGAACTTGTGCTCTTTCCTCCAAGTTCACTGCTCCTACCCCTCAGGGCGAAGTGGAGAACACAAGGGCTCAGAAAAAGGATTGGGTAAAGTGGTCCAAAGCCATGTTGTTTCGACCAGGAAGCTTGTAAAAGGTTCCTTCTGCAAGATGAAGAGAAGGCATGGCATGCACGCCAACCAAGAAGAAATAGCACGGTTTGATGCTGAGATAAAAGCCTTCATGTTTGACCAGAAGCACTTCCAGTCCCTTTGAATGGTATCCACAGCCGATGACCACGGTCCACAAAGAGTACTCAGCTCCAGCTCAACCCTATGTAAGAAAAGAAATTAGCTTTGTAAAGTTGCAACTACTTACTAAATTTGATCATTGGAAATATTAAGGTAAACCAACGAGAGTGTTCCAATTAACATCAGATGCTAAGATGAAAGAAGATTCCATCGTACTTGAGTGGAATCACAATCGTTCATCCACAGTAGATGATGATGGATGGGTGAGTCAATCATCTCTACCGCAGGAAAGATGTTTCAGAGACAGAATGAGCGATGGTGCGTCATGTCTGAGCCCTCCCATGTGTGTGGTGTAGGCTACTGAATCCCTACAAATACTCTCTGCTAAAGAAACAACATGTCACGTGAAACTCACAAGTACCAACTGGTGCTGCACGCCAGCACGCCAACTGGCTCTCTGTGGTTCTGTAAAATAAAGAATCAACCCTCCGCAGAGCTCACCTGAGTTGTGAGCAGCAGTCACTGCAATCCAGGTTGGATTGTACTGCTATCGGAGATTGCCACACCCTCGTTCCTCAGTCCCGGGCGTAGAGAGAGATTAGAACAAAGAATCTTAGTATGTCACGGCTGAATGCTACCGAATGACCTGGCTACACAAGGTTACATCACTATCTTTTCTACTTGATATGATAGCTAGAGGTAGACAGATATCTCATCCGGACGTAAGCAACACAATTTAGGGCTTAATCTCAATGCAGACAGTGAGAATCCAAAGTTCACATTCCGGGAAAGACTTCCTGGGACCAATCCTACTGTGGAACTCTTTAAATGTCAGGAAATAACTCACAAAAAACATGAGGCAGGCCACAAATAATACACACAAGCACTAAGCATTTATCAACATGAGGCACTCTCACATACTGCTGAATAATTTATTAGTAGATAACAATTCGAGACCAACATGACATTTATCTGCTCCAAGTGCAAAAAGATCATGGGGACTCGGGGCTCGCGGATGACACAATAACAGACAGACTTACTAACATCACCTCACTTATTCCTATCACAACAAACAGACATCAGCAAGAACACAACAGACACAACCAACACAGATCAATTAACATAACTCATAGTTAAATAGACTACGTACATAAGGGAATACTGTCGTTTTCCTCACATCCAGCAGAAGCTCTTCTTCTATCACTTATTTCCTTTACCAGAGTTGGTCGATCAGGATCAGGTTGCTCTTGTTGCCTTAGCATCAGCCGTTGCAGTCGCATCCGGGATGACGACGCCCGAGCTCAAGGGCACCGGAGTGGCCTTAGAGTAGTACATCTGAGGGCGGGTATGATCGGCAGCAAATTCGTAACCATAATTAGACATCGTTGCAGGGGAATTCGAAATATGCTGCTGCTGCTGCTGCGGCACCATATGATATCCCATTCCTGCAGCATACGAGCGGGCTTGGTCGGCCGTGACGTGGATCAGTGTGGCAGCAGGGGATGGAGCGGCTGTCCTATATAAGTTTGCGGGCAATTCAGAATTCGCAGGCATGGCGGATTTTCCCCCTGAAGATATCAAGTTGGGATCCCCCAATCCGGGCTGCACTGCCGCCAGGTTGTATGATGGAGGCTGCCGAACCGGATAGTAGTACACGGGCATCTGGGGATCGTACGGGTGAGCTTGCGATGGTTGCTGGATCGCGTGGGCGGCGACTGGAAAGTAAGACGGGACAGAGATGACACCACCAGTGGCAGGGTGGTGGATGTAATGAGGATTACCAGGAATGTACTGATGCTGCTGATGACGATGAAGCTGGGGATGGAGCTGCTGCTCATGGAATTGCTCCGGTTGTATTGAAGGCAATTGGTATCCTGCGGCATCAATGGTTGGAATCGGGATGCGATAGCTGGGAAAACAGCATTTTTTTTTTTTACGTTAAAACCCTCAAAGTTGGAAGTTTTATTCAGAGAAGTTACGAATGGGATAGATAATACCTTGGACCTAAGTCGAAGTTGGGCGCTTCGATCCCGGTTGGTTTCGGTGGCTGCTGCGGCTTTCGGAAGCCGCCCTGGTCGGACTTATCGTCATCGGAGGAGAAAACTCTGCTAGGGTTTTCGGTAGGGGAGATGGTCAAGTTGAAAGCAGAAGAAGCGGAGAGGGGGATCGGCGGAGGGGGTTGGAGCTGAGGAGCGTACGATGGCTCCTTAAAATCGTCGCCCAGCCTCTGTCCGCCGCCAGAGGAGAGGTTCATGTTGACGAAGTGGTCATCGAGGCCAGCGATCCGGGGATCGGAAGGGCGATCGTCGGGGCGGACGCGGATAGGCGGGAGATTGGAGAGAGAAGGGACGGAGGAGGCAGATCCAAAGGAGGAAGTAGTGTCGAGCATCGGAGAGTCGGGGACGGAGTGGACGTCCTGGACATGACGGACGAGCTTGCCGGACGAGTCCGGGCGCGGGAGTACAAGTTGCTCAGGCAGCTCTGAGTGAGTGCCTCCGCCGCCGATACCTGGCGCGGCGGCGACTGCAGCGACGCCGCGAGAGTGGATGGAAGAGTCGTCCTCGAGACCGAGGAGGCAGTTGACAGAGGCGGAGTCGGAGGAGAGGCCGCGGGGAAGGCCGTCAATTCCCATCCCGCCCATGGCGCTATTGAGAGCGTCCACGAACCAAGTCTCCGACTTAGAGTCATCCAGAAGCGATCCGATCGAGGACGTAGGCGACGACTCGGGCTTAGAAGGGAACAGGAAGAGGCGGAGGCGGGAGGAGCGGTTGGAGCCGCCGCCGGTACCAGTGGAGGCGGCAGTAAGTATGCGGTCGTACTCGTCAATCATGTTCTCAAGGTCCTCGTCAGTGGCGACGGAGATGAGGGAGTCGAGGTCCTCGTTGGGGAGCTGGTACTTGAGGGAGAAGGGGCGACCGCCGAGGAGGGTCCGGGAGAGCTTGGCGGAGAGGTCGCAGAGGGACGAGTGGCGGTCGACAACCACGATGCGGGTCTCGCCACCAAGGTAGCAGAGGGTCTTATCGGTGGGCCGGGGGACAATACGGCCGCCGTAGCTGCACATCAAGCGGAGGCGACCGGCGGCGGCAGAGGGGAAGGGTGGCTCGTCCCACGAGTCGCCACCACGGGAGCGGGGGGAAGAGTCGACGGAGTCTGCGTAGCCCAGGCCTCCTCCGCTGACGGTGGCGGCTACCGCCGTTTCCATCATCGGATGGAGCAACCTGGAGACGGGAGGTTGGACTGGGAGTGGGGCAGGACGGGAGGGGGGTGTTCGTCGTAGGAAAGTGTGGGGTTTCTATTGCCTTACATTATCACGCTTTTCCAGTCGAAAAGATTCATTCTTCAGCAGTAGGATATTATATCATTACTATTTAAAAAAAATTGTGTATTACTAATTCTTTTAATTACACAAAAATGGTATCGTGCTTTCATAAGTGGAGTGGTATGGTCCGTGGTGGGGTGGAGCGTGGGGGCCGCTCCCTCTAAATGCCCAGTCTCCCAAGGAAGCTGTGGCATCCGTTGATTGTTACAAGAGGATGTGGCTGTATTATCTCGTTCTCTGCTCTTCTTTCAGCGTCTTTGCCCCCAAGACTTGATTAGATAAGCATAATTGGAGGGTTTTGGATACGCTTCTTGGGTAGACGGGAGCACCAAATGTTGGTTGCCTTTGCTTATTCTATAATTTGTGGGGGAGAAATTGTTCCGAGTCTTTAACAATGTCCCCAAGAATATTTGAATTAACATCGGAGGAGGGCCATTTGAATCTCTCACATGTTAGTTCGTATTCACGACGTGTTTGAACATCAGGTTTTTTCAAAGTGATGTTGGTCGATTGTTGAATCAAAAATTCATCGGAGTATATATATATATATATATATATATATATATATATATATATATATATACACTCCAATTTGTTATAGGAATATAATTAAATATTTTTTTATAAAATCTTTCATATATTAAACTATGTACAAGATATTCTTAGGATATATAATATACTCTAATTTATCTAGAAATATAAACACTGTTATTTAGACCCTGACAACAGTGTGCCTCAATAATTACTATTTAGTTCCTCTCTCCATCTCAAATTACTTGTTTCATATATCAACAACTTTACATCGCTTGCTTGACATTTTAAACAGCCTTGTGAGGGTTAGAAAATGACACATCCTTTGGATCTAGCTTAAATACGCCTCTTCAACTTCCTCCTCCGTTCTCTTGAATCTTGCTAACTTTTTTTTTCTCTAATTTCGCTGTCTCGTCAAAATAAAATGGAAGGAAGAGAAGAGGGTAGATAATCTAAACAAACATACAGTGCTGAGTCATTTGTCTTCTCCCTGTTTGCTTCGTCAACTAGAGCTGGTGCTCATTGAAGAATGCTGCTACTAATTGATGAGATTGGATAATGACTGATGGGATTGGACATAGCTTGGAGTGCCATTCAACCTAAGTGGGCCATTTGTTTGGTCAATGGTAGGTTGGGATGAGGCCGTATGTCTCCCTATATTAGATTATCCACTGTATACCTAGTGATATTTTAGTGCTTCATTAGTCCAGCTTGATGTTCATCAATTTGTTTGTTTACTAGGTATTCTGAAATTTGTTTTTTGGGTGCTTCACATCATTAGAATGCCTTACGATTTCACTCATGGAATAGCTTGCTGCTTATATGTTCTTCCGCAAACATCAAATCAATTAGCCAATCACAACGGAAGATTTACTTTGATCTCAACAAAGAAAGAGTTTAGGCTTTGGAAATATAAATTTATTAATTATTAATCATAGCAGCGACTGTTTTGGATAACTAAACTTAGAAAATAGATAGTCAATTTAGGTTTGAAATGAATTTAGATATTCGATAGACATTATATTCAGATTTATAACCCTTAAAAGGAGTTGAATGCATTTGTTACATATAAATTTATAAGATAAGATCTCGGACCTATAATTTTTAATAAATGGATGAAACCTATATTATCGGAGTATAAAATTTGAAGGACGATAATTTATAATGTTATTTGACTTGATTAAAGTAGATCGTGAACTGAAAGCCAATCTATATCATCATAAATTCATGCCATATAAATTGGTTATTAAAGTCCCTAATAACCAAGATTCAAGAATCTTGCAATCAGCTTAATGGATTCTTAAAATTTCATGTCATTATTTGTTCCCTTGTTCGTTCGTTAGATAATTTAGTGTTGTGATTGTGATTTCCTCGATGGTAAGAGATCGAGCTTGAAAATATATGATGTAGTAAGCAGCATGAAGCACTGCAACCAAGAAATTGAAGTCATCAACAGCTCTTTACTACTTCCTTTTTGTTATATACTTCCTGTTTCATATATACTTCCATGAACGAGTAAATTAAATGTAGAGTGATGATGCATGGGTCTATCTCTCTCTCTATATATATATATATATTGTACGACGTTATGCTCTTTGCAGCATTATGTCATACACTTTCATTTAAATTGTCATGATATGTTATTGATGATCATGTGCGGTCATACATGGGTGTTTTCAATTATATACTCCATTAAATTTTTTTTTATTAAGATAGAAGTATAAAACAAATGCTGACGGTGTATGCAGTTTCTTCTCATTTTTACTAGAAGATCCATTGCTCTGTATTCGTACATGTGGCTTGGAAGCCTGCTTTGTCACACTTAACAAATTGTCTTTTGCATAGAAGAAGAGCCATTCCTGCAACTTTCTGACTTAGCCCTATGTTATTAAGTCCATTTTAATACTAAATCTGATGATGGTAGAAATGATTCATTAACCAATTACCTTTGGCTCACCAATGAACTCAGCTACTCTCTCCTATCCGTTTCTTGCACCAAAAATGGTTAAAATTGACCAATGAACTAACCTACTCCCTCCTATTCATTCCACGTATTAATCACTCTGCAGTATCAATCAATTAAGCTTTTCATAATTTTTTCTTGGATATGATTATGTAATAATTTATAAAAAAATATATAATTGTAAATGTGCTCTCCCGTGAGCGATCATCTCTCTTCCAATTAGTGACTTCCTTAAAAACATCATAAAAAAGTGACAAGATGATCCAGGAATTAGGGAGATCATCAAAAAATTAAAGAAATAATCATGCTCCATCGCGCATTACAATTGAGACTCGAAGTACTTACGATATAAAGGACAAATAGTGCTAACATCAAAATCTCCCTGCATAAATACCATCATACATGAGATGCATTCCTCACCAGTGACCGGGCACACCGGATTTCTTCGAACCTATAAGAGGATTAAACAAAATTTCTATTGGAAAGAGATGAAGAACTCCATTACTGAATTTGTAGCGTGATATGATACATATCAACGACATAAAGGTGAAATAGTGGCAAACCCTGGGAAGCTACAACCTCTACCTATCCAGGACTTAGGATGGACTGATATCTTGATGGACTTCATCGAAGGACTGCCCTTATCCCAATGAAAAGGTATAATCCTCATCGTAGTCGACCATCTCACAAAATATGCTCACTTTTGTACGATCCACAACCTTACACCACCGCTAGCATTGCTCGAATCTTCATGGACAATATTATAAAATTACATGGGATACCTAGATCTATTGTAAGTAATCACGACAGGATCTTCACTGGATAGAACTATTCTAGTTATAGGGCACCAAACTGAAAATAAGCACAGCATATCATCCACAAACTGACGGCCAAATCGAAGTGGTAAATAGGTGCTTGGAGACATACCTAAGATGCTTCACCAACGATCAGCCAAAAGAGTGAATAAAGTGGCTCTTCTGTGTCGAGTGGTGGTAGAACACGACTTACCATTCCTCGATAAAATGTACTCCTTTTAAAGTCGTGTACAGACGATCGCCGCCTATAATCCCAAAATATATAATCGGCTCCTCCAAAGTAGATCAAGTAGATAGGGAGCTCATGGACATGGACAAAATTTTGAAATTATTGAAAGATAATCTATCGGCGGCCCAAGCAAGGATGAAACACTAGTACATTATACACAAAAAGTGAAAGAGAGTTCTCGGTGGGAGATTGGGTCTTCTTTCAACTCCAACCTTACAAGCAGAGATTCATCCATACCAGAGTATCTATGAGGATTTCACCTTGCTTTTATGGGCCCTGCCAGATTATAGAATGTATTAAAGCAGTGGCATATAAGTTGGGCCTACCTGCAGATTTCAAGATCGATCCAGTTTTCCATATATCATGTCTTAGGCCCAAGCTTAGAGAAAACGAGATGACCTAAAGTCATCTACTAGATACTACCACCCATGGAGAAATCTAGATCCAATCGAAGGCAATCATTGACCACCGAATCGTGATACGCCGTCGATGTCCCACTATTGAGGTGTTAATGCAACAGACAAATTTACCTGCAAAAGATGCCACACGGGAGCCCTATGAAGAATTGAATGTCAAATTCTAAGAGTTCATGAAGTCTTAGCCTTAAGAACAAGGTTGATTTGAAAAGGATGGGTCTGTTAGGACCCTAGCTAGTTTAGGTCCCAAGCTCACTAAGTCATGATGTCAATAAAAACCCCAATGATGTAATAAACCCTAAATCAGCCACCACCCCTGTTTGTTAAAGTGGTATGTTAGGGTTAAAGAGGAGTTTTCATGGAGTGGGGGTCTCCTAGCTGCCGACCCCACCTATTAGGGAGTGCTAGTTATAGGTGCCCTGCAAGCTAATCACGTGAGCGATGACACGTGTGACACATTGCATGATCTTTTTGCTTATGATTAATATTAACATATTCTCATATTACATTATCTATTGCATATATATATATATTGTGATGTCCTTGGTTCTGTGCAATGGGAATCATATCATGATGAGATCATGATAATAAGATTGATTCACCTTTAAACATAGATCCTGAATAATCTCGATCATAAGTTACTCGAGAGGGACATCGAGATAACCGGACAGACCGGTATACTATATATCTGTCCATATGATAGAGGTGGCTGGTCTCATAGTCACTTGTGTGGAGACATTAAGTATATAGCACAAGTGCTCATTGGAGAATGAGTTCACTAATTGATTCGCTTATGGAATAATGTATGGTTAACGATACCTAATATTAGATAGTGATTCCATAGTCCCAGTTGTGTTTCTGGTCCTTAGACTTGAGACACCAACAATGCCTTATATAAGTACTCATTTCTTTAATACTAGACTTACAGGTTTAGAAAGTTCCAGATCTGGTACAACTGGTTATCGGGATTAGTAGCAAACCTTACAAAGGCAATTGAGTGTCAATAGAGGATCATCCACTCTTGGTATCACGAGAGAAATATCTCATATATGCTTGCTCAGATAAATCCCTAGCCAAGGTTATTTGGATTAGGAGAGAAAGAGTTCTCCGATAGAATATGATTCGAGTAAGACAAACTAATTTCGTACGTTACCAGATAGTATCATGTCGAATATATGGTCTTTGAGATATTAGTTAGATGAGGGATTATAGATACATGATAACTCTGGATGCATAGGTCCGATGAATTTGATCACCCTATGCTGTTTGGGGACTATGTGCTGGTTACAGGTGCCTTGCAAGCTAATCATGTGAGTGATGGCACGTATGACACACTGCACGATCTTTTTACTTATGATTAATATTGACATATTCTCACATTATATTATCTGTTGTATATATATATTTTAATATCCTTGGTTCTGTGCAACGGGAATCAGATCATGATGAGATCATGATAATGAGATCGATTCACCTTTAAACATAAATCCTAAATAATCTCAATCATAGGTTACTCGAGAGGGACATCGAGATAACCGGACAGACTAGTGTACTATATACCCATCCATATGATAGAGGCGGCTGGTCTCATAGCCACTTGTATGGAGACACTAATGATATAGTACAGGTGTTCATTGGAGAATGAGTTCACTGATTGATCCGCTTATGAAATGCTATATGGTTAATGATACCTAATGTCAGATAGTGATTCCATAGTCCCAGTTGCGTATCTAGTGCTTAGACTGGAGACACCAAGGATGCCTTGTATGAGTACTTATTTCTTTGATGCCAAAAGACTTACGGGTTTGGAAAGTTCCATATATAGTATAATTAGTTAACGAGATTAGTAACCAACCTTACGACAATAATTAAGTATCAATAGAGGATCATCTACTCTCAGTATCATAAGAGAAATATCCATATATACTTGCTTAAACAAATATCTAGCTAGGGTCATTCAGATTGAGAGAAAAAAAGTTCTCTAAGAGAATCCGATTAGAGTGAGACTATGACAGATTCTATATGTGACCTTACAGTACTTTGTCCAATACATAGTCTCTGGGATATTAGTTGAATGATGGATTATAGATATATGGTAACTATAGATAGACAGGTCCGATGGATTTGATCCCTCTTGTATCATCTGAGGACTATGGCGTAGTGGCCTAGTATGTCCATAGTCGATGAGTCGAGTGAATTATTGTGGGGATAATAATTCACTATATCAGAAGGAGTTCTAATGAGAGTGACTCACGGCCAGCTCGGTATCAAGCCTAGAGGGTCACACAAATATGGCGGATACTTCAGTGAATAAAGGATTGGATGAAGATCCAATTAGCCCTTATTCTCACTAGATGAGACTCTATGCTGATGGGCTCCTTGATTAAGGCCCAAATAGAGGCCTAAAGAGATTATTGGATAGAGATCCAATAATGCAAGGTTAGTGGGTAATTGGATGAAGATCCAACACCCACTAAGGCAGGAGCCCTAGGGTTTTTGGTGGCACTCTATAAATAGGAGGGAAGACTCATGGTTGATAGGCTGCAACTTTAGCCACCACCTTATATTCTCCTCCCTCCCTCTATGCAAGAGTTGCGAGATCAGATTGGAGGAGTTTTGCCATAGAGATCTATCATGTGGATACTGCTAGAGAGGAGGATGCTTAACCTCCTTCATTTTCTCCATCCAGATATGGAATACAGGGATATACGATCTCCCTAGGTAACCAATCTCTCACACCTGATGCAATTTTTTGATTTTACATTTTTTCTCGCGACCCTAATCTTTTGCATGATGATTTGATTTACGCAGGAAACTAATTTTTTGTTTTGATTTTTGTGATGGATGTGATGCACCTGCTGAGGTTTCCCAATAGTGGTATCAGAGCCAAGGTTTTCATGTGAAAGATTGGTTTTAAACTACGTGTGATGAGATTGAATTGCGTAGAATCATTCTACACATTCTTGTTACATTTTCCCAACGAAGGCAGCAAGGAGGAGGGGTAGCCACCCACGGTTAGTTCCCATGCAGGGCCGCCACCCATGACTAGGACGCGACCAAGGCTAGCTCGCAAGGGAGCTCGACTCTGCTCGTAGGGGCAGCAGCCCGCAAGGGAGGTTGGCATCGCTCGTAGGGGTAGCAACTCAGGGAGGCCGTCGCTGCGGTGCTATGGGCACGGTTGGCGTGGCCCGCGGCATGGCCGTGGGCACACACACAATGTGGCGCCCGCTGGTTGTAGGGTGCCTACAAGGCTACCACCCACGGGCCCGAGGGGGCGGTGGCCAGGGTCGCCCTTGGCAGGCGACCACTTCTAGGGCAACAGTGGCATCGTAGATGGGGCAAGAGGGGTTAGGGCATCCTTTTGAGAAAAGGATGATCTTGGCCTTTTAAATTTTAAAAATTCTGAGGACTGTCCTCTCATACAGAATTATGAAAATACCCTTGATAATTTTAGAAATTTCAAGCATGTCCTAATTTCTAAAAAAATAATTAATTAAATAGTTTAATTAATTATTATATATATCTAGTAATTCTACATATGATGTGATATACATGTGATGTATGATATAGATAGATGATCATGAGCCAAGTGTTGTGATGTGTGTAATTGTGATTATTATTATTATTGGGGCCTGTGAGCCTATATTTTTCTCGTTTATTGTTGGGCCTGTGTGCTTGTGATTATTTGTAATTACATGAAGAGGCGCAACGGGAGCGTGAATGTTACAATGGGAACCACGATGCCGTGGCATGAGATCACGACGCATGGTGATGCAACAATCCGACGTAACTAATGATGACGAGATCAATAATCACAGGGCATGAAGATGAACTAATGCACACATAGATCCTATTGTAAGCGATTAGGCCCATGGGCTCAAGCTTAATCATATTAGTGTAAGATTATGTGGCCCTTTTTTAATTGAATAAGATATATTATGGATTATTTAGATTTTGATAAAAAATTAGTCAATATTAAATAAAGTCTATATTATATTGGAATATTTTAGGGGATGTCCTTGATGGAAGGAACTCTTCTAATAAATTACCCTAGATCATCTGCTCTCGCCTATAAATAGACAAGACCTACTATAAACTCAAGCACGAAAATGTACGGCATAGAAAGGCACATAACATGCAAAGGGGTGAATAGATCAAGAGATTATAGTTATCCTCTTAATCTATATCAAGAGATTACGGTTATCCTTTTGATCTCCTAAAACCATCAATTAAGGTGGTCCTATGAAAGGATAGGAAGAGAGAAGAGATCTAGATCTATTCTAGTTCCTCTTGCAGATCGATACCTCGACATTATTCAGATCCGACGAATGGTGCTCTTGAAGATCTAATTGGATCTCAATCATATGGCATCTAAAGGTATGCACGTAAATAGATCTAGTATTATTTGATTTCAATCCTAACATAATAGTTTTTTCTGCATAATAGTTTATACGATTATAGTTTTTATGCCGACAATTGATATCAGAGCCTAGGTTTGAGATAAAAAATATTAGATCTATTATTTTTATTTACGATGCATTGATCTGAATATTTTATTGATCTATTTTCCTATATGTTAATTTTAATCGTTTGCTTGCGAACGATTCTTAAAATTGTTGTTGTGTGTTAAAGACACAGTAATCTTATCGCGTTTTGGTCAGTATCGCCATGGCAGCGGTGTGTCTGAGGTTGAATTTGCCCTGGCCGCGAGCGGCAGAGCGTCGAGAGGCCACGGCGACCTTGCACCATAGCGGCAAGCATGCCGGACGTCCAGCCATGCTGATGGCGTTGGCGGCAGCGGCAACGAGGAGGCTAGGGTTTTCCTTAACAAAATTACAGTTTTGCCATTGAATCAAAAAATTACAATTTTACTATTCTAATTAAATTATAGTTTTACCATTCATCGAAATTATAATTTTACCCTTCGACTGAATAGGATTATTTACATTTTTATCCTTGTGATTTATTAATCCTATAATCTAAAAAAAAATCTGTAATTCTTATATATATATTTTTTTAGAATTACAGTTCTGTCATTATAAAATTGAGAAATTATGGTTATTTTCTCAATTATAAAATTTATCAATATATAATTTAATAAGATTTAATTATGATTATATTTTGATTATTCAATAATTTTATCTTTGATCAATTTATTTAATTAAACTTATGGGCTTCTCCAATTAAATAAAATTAATCAGTTAAAAAATTATAAATTATTGTTTTTTATAGTTTTCTCATATGAATTATTAATTACATGTGTTAAATCTAATTATTGGTTTTTGGATATTTATTCAATTATTTATATACAAATATTAGTAATTATGAAATAATATTTATTTTTCACATAAATGCATGATTTATGTATTATCATGATTACAGTTATCATATGAGTTTTTTTTTCTGCAGTGTTCAATAATTATGATGATTATTATCCTATTATTGAACTGTCTCAGCATGAATTAGTTTAAATGAACTTGATGAATATTATTTATAGTACATCTCTTTAAGTTATACCTGGCCGGTAGCAAAGTAGCTTGGGATGGTAAGCTTATAGGATATGAAATACAATTAAAGTCTTGTCATTCATAGGATAATTTAATTTATATTTTATATTACTGCATTGGTCTTACGGTCACCAAAGTGGCCTAGATCAATGATTTATAAAATTACATTAAGGAACAAGTCCTCAATGACATTAAAGAAATAATATTCAAAATTACATGCATAATTAGGAGATTTAGATAATCTTAAAGGATAATCTATTTCAAATAATTATGTAATGGGGTAGGATGATACTATTTTAGATATCCTTGCAGTTTAGAATTGTATACCCAAAGGTAGCAAAATTATTCCACAAGGATGGTATCAGTCCTCCATAAATGATCTTGTGTGAACACTAGATATGTCAACATTTTTACCCAAAGGTTACATATTGATGATATCAATAGTTCATCATATTTTGGTAAAACTCAAAGCATTAATGTTATTTTATATTCTGCAGTGGTATTCCGATCCATACATTCTCATGCTTTTAGTGTCCCTGTACTCTCTGGATCAAATTATTCAGAATGGTTAGAGCACGTGCAATTTACATTGGGCGTGCTAGATCTTGATTTGACATTGCTTGTTGAAAAGCCCACAAAATTAACTGATAAAAGTACTGTAGAACAAGTCAATGAAATGAAAGCTTGGGAAAGATCTGATAGGCTCAGTTTAATGTTCATAAGGATAATAATTGCAAATAATATAAAGACTTCATTACCGATTACATCTAGCGCACGTGACTATTTAAAAGTTATTGAAGATAGATTTAAATTTGCTGATAGGTCATTGGCTGACACATTAATGAAAGAACTGACTACAACTCAGTATAATGGTACTCGAGGAATTCAGGATCATATCCTAAATATGGCTGACAAAGCTGCAAAACTTAAGACGTTGGGAATGAAGATGAATCTTTCCTTGTGCAGTTCATTCTTAATTCTCTTCTTTCTCAGTTTGGCCCATTCAAGATTCACTACAATACAAATAAGGATAAGTGGGATTTGAATGAATTAACTAGTATATGTGTTCAGGAAGAATTAAGATTAAAGCAGAAAAGTTCATATAATGTACTAACAACTACTCAAGGAGTTGGTAACAAGAAAAGAAAATTGAAACATCATCCATCGAAGAAATTTGTCGGGTCTGAAAGTGTTAGACAAACTATTGAAAAGAAATCTATTATAGTAAAGTGCTTCTTTTGTGGCAAGAAAGGACATGTAAAGAAGGATTGCATTAAACGTAGGACTTGATTCGAAAAGAAAGGTATAAACTCAACCTTTGTATGTTTTAAATCAAGCATTGCTGAAGTTCCTTCTAATACATGGTGGATTGATTCTGGCGCTTCAACTTATGTTACTAATAATATACAGGGATTTCTTTTAATCCGGAAACCAAAAGAACATGAAAGATTCATAATTATGGGAAATCGTCTCAAAGCAAAAGTGGTATCAGTAGGGACTTATTGCTTACGCCTAGAGATGAGTCATCTGATGGATCTGGAAGACACATGTTTTATTCCTATAATTTCTAGAAATTTAATTTCTCTGTCTAGAATTGATGAGTTAGGATATGGTGTTTCTTTTGGTAATGGTAAACTTAGCATATTTTATGATTCAATAAAAGTTGGTTCTAGAATTCTATGTGATGGTTTGTACAGAATTAATTTGAATCTTGAGTTTGCGAATACATTATTGACCCTGCAATCAAGTATTGGAATAAAACGTAATTCTAATAATGAAAGATCTTCTATATTGTGGCATAGACATTTGGGGCATATCTCCAAGGAAAGAATTGAAAGATTGGTGAAGAATAATATTTTAAAAAATTTAGACTTCACTGATTTTGATGTTTGCATAGATTGCATTAAAGAAAAGTAAAGTAAGCATACAAAGAAAAATGCCACAAAAAGTAAAGAACTTCTTGAAATTATTCATATTGATATCTGCGGACCACTCCATATTCTTTGTTTTAGTGGAGAAATATATTTTATCACATTTACAGATGACCTATCCAGATATAGCTATGTTTATCTAATAAATGAAAAGTCTCAGGCCGTTGATATTCTTGAAGTGTACATAAATGAGGTCGAGAGACAATTAGATAGAAAAGTTAAAATTATCAGATCTAATAGGGGTAGTGAATTTTATGGCAGATATGATGAATCCGATATTGGTCCTTTTGCTAGATTCCTAGAACAACAGGGTATTTGTGCTCAGTATGCATTACCAGGTGTGCCACAACAGAACGGTATTGTTGAAAGGTGAAATCGTACTCTTTTGGATATAGTTAGGAGCATGATGAGTTATTCCTCTGTACCTGAGTCAATGTGGGGTGATGCTCTTAGGACAATAACGTATATCCTGAATAGGGTTCCTAGTAAATCAGTTCCATCAACTCCATTTGAGTTATGGACTGGTAGGAAACCCAGTTTGAGACATTTACATATTTGCGGGTGTCCTGCAGAGATAAGAGTATTCAATCCACATGAAAAGATGAGTTATTCCTCTGTACTTGAGTCAATGTGGGGTGATGCTCTTAGGACAATAATGTATATCCTGAATAGGGTTCCTAGTAAAGCAGTTCCATCAACTCCATTTGAGTTATGAATTGGTAGGAAACCCAGTTTGAGACATTTACATATTTGGGGGTGTCCTGCAAAGATAAGAGTATTCAATCCACATGAAAAGAAATTAGATCCAAGAACAATCTCTGGATATTTTATTGGTTACCCAGAAAGATCTAAGGGATATAGCTTTTATTGCCCTAATCATAATATGAGGATAGTAGAATCTGGTAATGTAAAATTCCTAGAACATAGTGAAATCAGTGGGAGTCAAAAGTCTCGAAGGATTAATTTTGATATTGAGGAGATTCATGCTTCTTCTCCTATATTATCCCCTATTCGAGAAATTATTGTTCCTCAAATCAATGAGAGAATTGATAAGGGTGAACAACAAAATAGCATTGATGAATTCTCACAAGATGTTGATGTCGCCGTTGATAGTCTTGTAGAACAATCACAATTGACAAATTTGAGAAGATCTCAAAGAAAAAGAAAACATGCCATTTCTAATGATTATGTGGTATATCTACAAGAATCAGATTTTGATATAGGAATAAAAAGAGACCCCTTATCATTTTCACAAGCCATATAAAGTAATGATTCTAAAAAATGGTATGATGCAATGAAAGATGAGTTAAAATCAATGGACCAGAATGGTGTCTGGGAACTCATTGAATTGCCCAATAATTATAAAAGAGTTAGTTGTAAATGGGTCTTTAAGACTAAACGTGACTCGGTGGGCAATATCGAATGATATAAAGCCAGACTTGTAGGTTTTTCTCAGAAAGAGGGCATTGACTACCATGAGACCTCTCTAGTTTCTCGAAAGGACTCATTAAGAATCATCATGGCATTAGTAGCTTATTATGATCTTGAGTTACATCAGATGGATATGAAAATAGTATTTCTCAATGGAGATCTAGATAAGGAAATCTATATGAAACAACCTGAAGGATTCATAGAAAAGGGAAAGGAAAGTTGGGCTTGCAAACTTAAGAAATCCATTTATGGCCTTAACAAGCTTTCAGACAATGGTATATAAAGTTTCATGATACCATTACGTCCTTTAGATTTAAGAAAAATACTGTTGATCAGTGTATATATCTGAAGGTTAGTGAGAGTAAGTTTATTATATTGGTCTTATATGTGGATGATATATTGGTGGCTAGTAGTGATCTTAGTTTATTGCATGAAATCAAGATATTTCTCAACAAGAACTTTAAGATGGTTGATATGAATGAGACATCCTATATTATTGCTATTGAGATATTCAGGGATAGATCTCAAGGTTTGTTAGGATTGTCTCAGAAAAGTTATATTAATCATATCTTGGAAAGATTTAATATGCAGCTTTGTAAAGCCAACGATACACCTATTACTAGAGGTGAAAAATTCAGCTAAAACCAGTGCTCGAAGAATAACTTAGAAAAGGATCAAATGAAGAATATTCCTTATGGATGCATAATTGAAAGTCTATTATATGCTCAAACCTGTACAAGACCAGATATCAGTTTTGCAGTGACAATGCTGGGTAGATACTAGAGTAACCCAGGAATGGAACATTGGAAAGCTGCAAAGAAAGTAATGAGATATCTACAAGGGACAAAAGATTATATGCTTACATATAGGAAGTTAGATCAGCTTGAAGTAACGAGAATTCATATGTTGATTTTGTAAATTACCTCGATAGTAGGAAATCCACCTCAGAATTTGTGTTCATGCTGGCTGATGGGGCAATTTCTTGGAAAAGTATAAAACAATCACTTATTACATCATCTATGATGGAAGCTAAATTTGTCACATGCTTTGAGGCCACAAATCAAGCTTTATGGCTGCGAAATTTTATCTCAGGACTTGGTGTGGTCAAATTAATTGCCAAGCCGCTGAAGATATTTTGTGATAATACTGCAGCAGTTTTCTTCTCTAAGAATGACAAGTACTCTAATGGTTCCATGCACATTGAGATAAATTACTTGGTGGTTAGAGAAAGAGTCCAGAAACAACAAGTGTCAATTGAAAATTTGAGCACCACTATGATGATCGTTGATCTATTTCTAAAGCTTTACAGTGTAAAATATTTAAAGAACATGTTCTTAGAATGAGGCTTGTGAGCAAGCCATAAAGGATATGGTGATGCATGTTTAAGTGGATGCTATTATTGACATTTCTTTTTACATAATTAAAGTTATTTGTTTCTGCTATCCTGTTTGTGTTTATATTTATGCATATTATGGTTAAATGCAAGAAACAAGATTATCTTGATAAGATAAATTATAGGGGTCATTATAGACTATATAAGGAAAGACTAACATTATTGTAGTACATAGAAGGAAGTGTGGCATTGATGACATACAACCACTGTGACTCACATTGATAGTTGAACTGAATATAGTATTATTATGCTTATTGGACTTACTGGCTTATTTTTAAAATCATGGCCATGTATAAAATGCTTTTTAAAATTTTCAGAATCCAATTATGTAAAATTATTTTCAAATAAATTTTGTTTTATTTATTTTAATTTTGGATATCTTTTATATCTTATCAATTAATGGGCCAAATGGGAGAATATAAGATTATGTGACCCTTTTTATTAATTGAATAAGATATATTATGAATTATTTATATTCTAATAAAAAATATTAGTTAATATTAAATAAAGTCCATATTATATTGGGATATTTTAGGGGATGCCCTTGATGGAAGGAAATCTCCTAATAACTTACCCTAGACCTCTGCTCTCGCCTATAAATAGACAGGACCTACTATTAACCCAAGCACGAAAAGACACGACATAGAAAGGCACAGAACATGCAAAGGGGTGAATAGATCAAGAGATTACATTTATCCTCTTGATCTCCCAAAACCATCAATTAAGGTGGTCCCATGAAAGGATAGGAAGAGAGGAGAAGTGGTCTAGATCTATTCTAGTTCATCTTGCAGATCGATACCTCGACGTTATTCAGATTTGATGGCCAGTGCTCTTAAAGATATAATTGGATCTCAATCAAATGACATCTAAAGGTACACATCGTAAACAGATCTAGTATTATTTAATTTCAATCCTGACATAATAGTTTTTTTCGTATAATAGTTTTCATGATTATAGTTTTTATGCTAATAATTAGGTAACAGATCATGATCATCCAGTGTGGCTTGCATATGTGATGTGTTATACACCTACTAGATATGTATATATATATTTGCATGCGATGTAAATATATATTAAATATGTATATATGTGACACGACATACTAGGAGACTGATACAAAAACCCCTACTAAGATAATATTAAGTCAGTAAGCATGAGGCAATAAGATTGACTCACGTGACCTTGCATCGTTATAGGAAGAAATTGAATCACGACATAGGTTGAGTTGGTCGAGTCCCTCAAGGCTCACCTATCTATATGATCGAGATCTTGCCTACGACATAGAGATGTCATCGGTGACTTGAGGATATGGTATGCTTGGTCGAGTCCCTCAAGGGCATATCATCGAATCAAACTCATTTTGTAATGATGGTGATGACTTAACTAATATCATGGTTAGTCGAGTCCCTCAAGACTATAATGATTCAGAGGTCGAATATGATGGGAATCACAAGGAGTTATAATTGACAAGAGTTGCTTATCTTTTGGGGTCAGTGTAATTGGTTGAGTCCCTTGAGATTGCATTAAGATACCGATTGGATCCCGATCCCCACTAGGAGTCTACCGGAGACTTCCATCTAATGTATCGAGGGTGTCGTGTGATTCGCTAAGAAAATAGTGAGAGTACATTAGGATAGAAGTATATTTCTTAATTAGTATTTTTTATAAAATCTGCATTTTATTTAATTTAAGCTCTATCTTGTTTGTCGCTTGCAAAACCCCTATGTGGTATACTTGATGCCAACCGCCTCATTGGTCCAAAAGCTCTATAATTTGAGAATTGTTCTCATGGAAGAGAAAATTATATATGTCCTTAACATGATTGTGCCCACGCTAGAGGAAAGGATAAACGAGGATGAGATCACTTGCTTTGTGAAGTATATAGACAGCCCTAGAGGATAACCTGTATGTTAATCTTATACTTCAGTCCCTATCGTATTCCTTTTCACAGTTCATTATTAACTTTAATATGAATAAGTTTGAGGTGACTCTCCCCGAGCTTCTCAATGTGTTGAGGGAAGCTGAGAGTACCATCAAGAAGGAGAAGCCAGTTCTCTATATTGGTGAGACTAAAAAGAAAAGGAAGGCCAACAAGACCCTTAAGAAGAGCTAGGGCACAGAAAAACTGGGTAAGATAAAGGTTGCCAAGAGAGACTCAGCAAGGGACAAAGGACAATGCTTCCACTACGGCCAAGATAGGCATTGGAAGAGGAACTGTAAGGACTACCTTGCAGAGAAAGCGAGACAGAAGCTTCGAGAAGCTTCAGATATATTCATGATAAGTCTCCACTTGTGAGATTTTCATGATAACACATGGGTATTAGATACCAAGAGTGTTTATCATATCGATAATTCATTGTAGGTTTTGGCAAGACCTAAGAAATTGGCTAGAGGCGAGATGGACCTCAAGATGGGTAATGGAACGAGAGTTGTTGTCGTTGCTATTGGAGAGGTCACCCTACATCTGCCTGTTGGAGCTATTATTGCATTAGATGTATGCTATTTTGTTCCCTCTATTATCAAAAATATTATTTCTATCTCTTGTTTGATAATTAGTGGATATAAATTAGTTTTTGAGAACAATAATTGTTCAATAATTATGGATGATGAGATCATCACTAGAGGGACTCTTATAAATGACTTATATATGTTAGACGCTTCTCCACATATCATGAATATAAATATGTCTAAGAGGAAAAGAGATGAGGTGAATAATGCATACCTATGGCATTGTAGGCTAGGTCATATACATAAGGGAATGATTCAAAAATTATTGAAAGATGGATACTTAGATCCATTTGACTATGAGACATATGTAACTTGCGAACCTTGCCTTCGTGGGAAGATGACCAACTCTCATTTTAGTGGAATTAAAGAGAGAGACATCGAGTTATTGGAACTCATACATAGTGATGTATGTGGTCTCATATTGACTCAGGCTATAGGTGGTTACCCATACTTCATTACATTCACTGATGATTTCATTAGGTATAGACATGTGTACTTGATGAAGTACAAATCTGAGGCCTTTGAGAAATCCAGGGAATATAAGAATGAGGTATAGAATCAAATTGGAAAGAGTATTAAGACTCTTCGATTAGATCGAGGAGGAGAGTACTTGAGTATGAAGTTCACCATTTCCTCAAGGACAATGAGATTATATCCCAGTGGACACCTCCTTATACACCTTAACTCAATGATGTATCAGAAAGAAGGAATCACATGCTATTAGACATGGTGAGGTCCATGATGATTTTCGCTAACCTACCTATCTCATTCTGGGGGTATGCCCTAGAGACTGTAACTTACCTTCTGAATAGAGTTCCATCAAAGTCAGTAGTATCTACACCATATGAGATATGGAAAGGAAAGAAGCTCGATCTTAAGATTATTAAGAATTGGGGATGTCCTACCCACGTTAGAAGACACAACCCCGATAAGTTGGAATCAAGGATAGAATGATGCATATTTGTGGGATACCCAAAGGAAACTTATGGGTATTATTTCTATCATCCTGAGGATCGAATGATCTTTGTTGCCAAGAGAGCTGTGTTCCTTGAGAAGAAACACATTCTTAATGGAAACAATGGGAGTGAGATAGAATTTCACTATAAAAACTATAAAAATAAAAAAAAATCACGATGTATAAGAGATTGATTTTATCTAAGGAGAACGTATATCCTTGTATTCCGGATCTAGATGGAAAGGATGAAGGAGGTTAAGCGTCCTTCTCTGTAGTAGTATCCACATGATGGATCTCTACAACAAAACTTCTCCAATCTGATCTCGCAACTCTTGCGCAGAGGGAGGGGGGAGAATAGGAGGGGGAGGCCAAAGCTGCAACCTATCAACTATGAGTCTCCCCTCATATTTATAGAGAGCCATAAAAAAACCCTAGGGCTCTTGCCTTAGTGGGTATTGGATCTCCATCCAATTACCCACTAACCTTGTATTATTGAATCTCTATCCAATAATCTCCTTAGGCCTCTAATTGGGCCTTAATCAAGGAGCCCATCAGCATAGGGTCTCATCTAATGAGAATAAGGGCTAATTGGATCTTCATCCAATCCTCTATTCACTGAAGCATCTACGATATGTGTGTGACTCTCTAGATCAGATGCCAAGCTAGCCGTGAGCCACTCTCATTAGAACTCCTTCTGATATAGTGAATTATTATCCCTATAATAATTCACTTAACTCATCGACTATGGATGTACTAGGCCACTATGCCATAGTCCTCAGATGATATAGGAGGATCAAATATATCAGACTTATCTATCCACAATTACCGTGTATCTATAATTTCTCATCCAACTAATATCCCAAGGACCATATATTGGACATGGTACTGTCAGGTCATATATTGAATCTGTTTATCTTGCTCTAATTAGATTCTACTGAAGAACTATTTCTCTTTCAATCTGAATAACCTTGGCTAGGGATTTGTTTGAGCAAGCACCTATGAGATATTCCTCTTATGATACCGAGAGTGGATGATCCTCTATTGACACTCAATTACCTTCGTAAGGTTGGCTACCAATTCCAATAACCAACTGTACCAAATCTAGAAGTTTCCAAACCTATAAGTCTGGCGTCAAAGAAAGGAGTACTAATACAAAGCATCCTTGGTGTCTCAAGTGTAAGGACCATATACACAACTGGGACTATGGAATCATTGTTTAATATAAGGTATCTTTAACTATACAACATTCCATAAGCGGATCAATCAGTGAACTCATTCTCCAATGAACACCTGTACTATATCCTTAGTGTCTTCACATAAGTGGCTATGAGACTAGTCGCCTCCATCGTATGGACGGGTATATAATACAGTGGTCTGTCCAGTTATCTCAATGTCCCTCTCGAGTAACCTATGACTGGGATTATTTAGGATCTGTGTTTAAAGGTGAATCGATCTTATTATCGTGATCTCATCACGATCCAATTCCTATTGCATATAATTAAAGACATCATTATATATATGCAACAAATAATATAATGTGATAATATGTTAATAATAATCATAAGCAAAAAGTTCTCATAGCGTATCACACGTATCATCACTCACGTGATTGGCTTGTAGGGCACTTGTAACATGACGCCAATGCAACGGCGACAAGGCTTGCCCCAATGGCCAAGAACGGCAGGCAACCGTCAGGGAGCGACGACAGAGAGGGGCAAGAGAGGGCATTCCTTTTGAGAAAAGGACTATTTTACCCCTCTAAATTTAGGAAATTCTAAGGATTATCCTAATGTATAAAATTTCTAAAATACCCTTAACAATTCTAGAAATACTGAGGACTGTCCTCTTATCAAGAATTATGAAAATAACCTTGACAATTCTGAAAATTCTAAGCATGTCTTGATTTCCAAAAAAATAATTAATTAAATAGTATATTTAATTATATATCTAGTAATCCTACATATGATATGATGTATATGTGATGTATGATGTGGATGGATGATCATAAGACATGTGTTGTAATATATGTTATTATTATTATTATTATTATTATTATTATTATTGGGGTCTGTGAGCCTCTATTTCTCTCGTTTATTGTTGGGCTTGCGTGTCTGTGATTATTTGTAATTACATGGAGAGGCACAGCGGGAGCGTGGAGGTGACAATGGGACCCACGATACCGTGGCGAGAGATCACATCGCATGGTGATGCGACGATCCGATGAAACTGATGATGATGAGATCAACAATCACAGGGCATAGACATGCGCCGATGCACACATAGATCTTATTGTAAATGATTAGGCCTATTGGCTTAGGCTTAATCATATTATATGACGACTCATGATCATCCAGTGTGGCTTACATATATGATGTGTTATACACCTACTAAATATATGTATATATATTTGCATACGATGTAGATATATATTAAATATGTATGTGTGTGACATGATATATTGGGAGACCGATACAAAATGAAAACCTCTCCTATGATAATATTAAGTCAGTAAGCGTGAGGCAATAAGATTGACCCACGTGGCCTTCCATCATTATAGGAAGAAATTGAATCACGACATAGGTTGAGTTGGTCGAGTCACTCGAGGCTCACCTATCTACATGATCGAATTCTTGCTTATAACATATAGATGTCACCGGTGACCGGAGGACATGGTATAACTTGATCGAGCAGTCGAGAGCATATCCATCGAATCAGACTCATCTTGTAACGATAGTGATGACTTAATTGAACTTCATGGCTGGTCGAGCAGTCTAGACCATGATGATTCAGAGGTCAAACATGATGGGAATCACAAGGAGTTGTGATTGACAAGAGTTGTCTACCTTTTGGGCTTAGTGTAATTTGTCGAGTCCCTCGAGGTTGCACTAAGATGCTGATTGCATCCCGATCCCCACTAGGAGTTTACCGGAGACTTCCGTCTCACGTGTCGAGAGTGTCACGCGATTTGCTAAGAAAATAGTAGGAGTATATTAAGATAAAAATTCTTAATTATTATTTTCTACAAAGTTTGCATGTTATTTATTTACGTTATATCTTATTTGTTGCTTGCAAAACCCCTATGTGGCATACATGATACAAATTGCCTCATTGGTCCAAAGGCTCTACAATTTGAGAATTGTTCTCATGAAAGAGATTATTCCCACGCTAGAGGAAAGGACAAGCGAGGATGAGATCGCTCGCTTCATGAAGTATATAGATAGTCCTAGAGGATAATTTATGTGTTGATCTTATACTTCAGCCCCTACCGGATTCTTTTTCACAGTTTATTATTAACTTTAATATAAATAAGCTTGAGATGACTCTATCTGAGCTCCTCAATATGTTGAGGAAAGCTGAGAGCATCATTAAGAAAAAGAAGCCAGTTCTTTATATTAGTGAGACCAATAAGAAAAAGAAGGCTAGTATGACCCTTAAGAAGGGCAAAGGCAAAGGAAGATCAGGTAAAGCAAAGGTTGCCAAGAAGGACCCGACAAAGGACAAAGGACAGTACTTCCACTATGGCTAAGACGGGCATTGGAAGAGGAACTATAAGGACTACCTTGCAGATAAGGTGAAACAAAAGCTTAGAGAAGATTTAGGTATATTTATGATCAGTCTCCACTTGTCGATTTTCATGATAACACAAGGGTATTAGATACCGGGAGTGCTTATCATATCGATAATTCATTGCAGGTTTTGGCAAGACCTAGGAGATTGGCTAGAGGCGAGATGGACCTCAAGATGGGCAATGGAGCAAGAGTTATTGTAATTGCTATTGGGGAGGTCATCCTACATCTACCTGGTGGAGCTATTATTGTATTAGATACATACTATTTTATCCCTTCCATTATCAAAAATATTATTTCCATATCTCATTTGACAATTAGTGGATATAAATAAATTTTTGAGAATAATAGTTATTCAATAATTATAGATGATGAGATCATCATTAGAGGGACTCTTATAAATGGCTCATATATGTTAGACACTTCTCCATACATCATGAATGTAAATATGTCTAAGAGAAAAAGATATAAGGTGATTAATATATACCTATGACATTATAGGCTAGGTTATATACACGAGGGAAGAATTCAAAAGTTACTGAAAGATGGATACCTAGATCAATTTGACTATGAGTCATATACAACTTGTAAACCTTATCTTCATGGGAACATGATCAACTCTCCTTTTAGTAGAATTGGAGAGAGAGTCACTGAGTTATTAGAACTCATACATAGTGATGTATGTGGTCCCATATCGACTTAGGCTATAGGTGGTTACTCATACTTCATTACATTCACTGATGATTTCTCCAAGCATGGACACGTGTACGTGATGAAGTACAAATCTGAGGCCTTTGAGAAATTCAAAGAATATAAGAATGAGGTGGAGAACCAAATTGGAAAGAGTATTAAGATTCTTCGATCAAATCGAGGAGGAGAGCACTTGAGTATGAAGTTCACCCATTTACTCAGGGATAATGGGATTCTATCCTAGTGGATACCCTAAGGAGACTTTGGAGTATTATTTCTATCATCCCGAGGACCAAAAGGTCTTTGTTGCCAAGAGAGCTTATGGATACACCTGAGGGTATTGTATCCATCGGTTGTAAGTAGATCTTTAAAAAGAAGATTAGAGTAGATGGAAAGGTGGAGACCTATAAGGCAAGGCTAGTAGCTAAAGGATATCGTAAAAGACAAGGAGTTCACTATGAAGAAACCTTTTCACTTATAAAGTGTGCATGTTGCTCAAGTCCATATAAAGTGTGCAGGTTGCTCAAGTCCATTTATGAGACGACCAGATCTTATGACTTTGTTAAGAATGAAGATGAACCTTATGTGTATAAGAAGGTAAGTGGGAGTGTTATCACCTTTTTGGTATTATATGTGGATAACATACTAATAATTGGGAATGATATATGAATGCTCTCCACAGTAAAGACTTGGCTATCTAGAAACTTCTCTATGAAGGATTTAGGGGAAGTATCATATATTTTAAGGATCCAGATATATAAAGATAGATCTAAGAGGATGCTTGGCTTGTCCCAATCTAAGTACATAGACTCTATTATCAAAAGTTTAGCATAGAGAATTCTAAGAGAGGTCTCATATCGATGGGACATGAAATATCACTTTCTAGGAGTATGTCCCCAAAAACTCCTGAAGAAAGTGCAGACATGGATAGGATACCATATACCTTAACGATAGGGTCTATCATGTATTCTAGGCTATATATCAGGCCTGATATAGCACATGAGCATATATCAGGCGGATCCAGATTTAAAACACTAGAAGGCAGTAAAGTATATCCTTAAGTACTTGAGAAGCACTAAGGATCTTTTACTAGTATATAGAGGAGGTAGCCTCCAGGCTGAGGGCTACAAGGACTTGAGTTTTCAGTCTGACATTGATGATAACAAGTTAAACTCAGGATATGTTTTCACCATGAATGGAAGAGCAATAAATTGTAGGAGTTCCAAGCAAGATACTATTGCTGACTTGACCACAGAGGCAGAATACATTATTGTAATAGAAACAACAATGGAAGGGGTGTACATGAAGAAGTTCATTAGAGATGAGAGTCGTACCATGTAGCATAGTGCTGATTCCCATATATTGTGATAACAACAAGGCGATCGCTCAAGCAAAGGAACCCAGGTCTCATCAGAAGTCTAAGTATGTTTTGAGGAAGTTCCATTTGATTAGAGAGATCATAGCCCGTAAAGATATAGCAATTAAAAGAGTTCCATCCGAAGATAACATTGCAGATCTACTGACGAAGTCGCTGGCTCAGATTGTATTTAAGCATAATAAGGGTCTAATGGGGATCAAACACATAGGTGATTGGCTTTAGGTCAAGTGGGAGATTGCTAGTTACAAGTGCCCTGCAAGCCAATCACGTGAGTGATGGTACGTGTGACACACTGCATGATCTTTTTACTTATGATTAATATTGACATATTCTTACATTAAATTATCTATTATATATATATATATATATATATATATATATTGTAATGTCCTTGGTTCTATTCAATGAGAATCAGATCATGATGAAATCATGATAATGAGATCGATTCACCTTTAAACATAGATCCTGAATAATCTCAGTCATATGTTACTTGAGAGGGATATTGAGATAACCAGATAGATTGGTGTACTATATACTCATCCATATGATAGAGGCAGCCGGTCTCATATCCACTTATGTGAAGACACTAAGAATATAGTACATGTGCTCATTGGAGAATAAGTTCACTAATTGATCCACTTATAGAATGTTGTATGGTTGATGATACCTAATATTAGACAGTGATTCCATAGTCCCAATTGTGTATCTGGTCCTTAGACTTGAGGCACCAAGGATGTCTTGTATGAGTACTCCTTTTTTGATGCCAGACTTACAAGTTTGGAAAGTTTCAGATCTGGTACAACTGGTTATCAGGATTAGTAGCCAAACTTACGAAAGCAATTGAGTATCAATAGAGGATCATCCGCTCTCGGTATCATGAGAGGAATATCTTATATATGCTTACTCAGATAAATCCTTGGCCAAGGTCATTCAGATTGTGAGAAAAAGAGTTCTCCGGTAGAATCTGATTAGAGCAAGATAAATTAATTCTGTTTATGACCTGACAGTACCATGTCCAATATATAGTATCTGGGATATTAGTTAGATGAAGGATTATAGATATATGGTAACTCTGGATAAATATGTCCGATGAATTTGATCCCACTGTACCGTTTAGGGACTTTAGCATAGTGACCTAGTATATTCATAGTCGATGAGTCGAGTGAATTATTATGAGGATAATAATTCACTATATTAGAAGGAGTTCTGATAGGAGTGACTCAAGGCCAGCTCGGTATTGGGCCTAGAGGGTCACACATATATGGTGGATGCTTCAGCGAATAGAGGATTGGATGGAGATCTAATTAACTCCTATTCTCATTAGATGAGACCCTATACTGATGGATTTCTTGATTGAGGCCCAATTAAAGGCCTAAGGAGGTTATTTGATAGAGATCCAATAATGTAAGGTTAGTGGGTAATGGATGGAGATCCAATACCCACTAAGGTAGGAGCCCTAGGATTTTTTGGTGGCTCTCTATAAATAGGAGAGGAGACTCATGGTTGATAGGCTACAGCTTTGGCCTACCCTCCTATTCTCCTCCCTCCCTCTGCGTAAGCATTGCGAGATCAAATTAGAGGAGTTTTACTACAGAGATCCATCGTGTAGATACTGCTAGAGAGGAGGATGCTTGACCTCCTTCATCCTCTCCATCCGGATCTGAAATACAGGGATATATGATCTCCCTAGGTAAAATCAATCTCTCATACATCACGATTTTTTAATTTTTGTGATTTTTCTTGCAACCCCAATCTTTTGCACGACGATTTGATCTACATAGAAAATCGGTTCTTGTTTTGAATTCCGCTATAAATGTGATGCACCCATTGAGGTTTCCCAGCAGGGAGATCGGCTAAGGTTAGAGAGGGTGTTAAACCCCATATAATTCTAAGCTTGGATTGATCTTTGAAGTGGATCAACCTCCTTGAAATTCTATAGGGGTTCCTCCCTCCTTGGTATTCGGTTACAAGAGCTAAATACCATATTGATTTATTCATGAGAAAAAAGGTGGTGGCTACAAGTGTTTATATAATGTCTCAAAACCCTTATCCTAATAGGACTTTTAATTTAACTAAACCAAGACTTTAACTCCTAATTTAACTCTTAATGAACCTTAGAGAGAGTCATAACTAAATGTAACTCTCCCTCTCTAACTTGTTTACCACTTCAGTTATACCACCACTCGGCCTAGGGGAGCCACTTCATCTACTCTTTTGGACGATCACTGGTGAAGCATTTGATGTATATCTCTAAGCACTTGTTTACCACTTCGGTCTGATCGTCGGTTTATGGATGGTACGACGTGCTTATCTTCAGTTTGGTGCCTTGTAACTAGAATAGTTATGTCCAAAATTTGCTGGTGAAGATCCTGTCATGATCACTTATAATAGATTTAGGTATCCTATGCAATTTTATAATATTGTCCAAGAAGATTCGAGCAATGCTAGCAACGGTATAAGAATTACGAACGATACAAAAGTGGGCAGATTTTGTGTGATAGTCGACCATGACAAGGATTGTACCTTTTCCTTAGGATAGGGTATTAGAACTCTTGTGGATTCTAAGCTTGGGTTGATCTCTACGGGGAATCGGCCCTCCTTGGAACTCTATAGGGGTTCCTCCCTCTTTGTAGTTGGCCATAATGGTTAAAAAAGATTGATCTATTCATGATGAAATAGTGGTGGCTGCATGAGTTTATATAAGGACTCAAAACCCTAACTCCTAATAAGACTCTTACTCTTGATAGACTCCATCTCCTCACCAACTTTTAAGCCCTAGTCGACTCCTACTATTAGTGTGGCCGATGGCTATAGGGGACTCCAACTCCTAATTTTACTTTTATTCAACCCTAGAGAAAATCCTAGCTAAATAGATCTCTTATTCCTAACCCTAGTCAACCTCTCTTAAGAGGAGGGGGGCGGCTAGGAGACCCCCTCTTCATGAGGACACCTCCCTAACCCTAGTCGACCACTTCTTCAATAGGGGCCGGTGGTTAGTTTAGGGTTTATTATATTCATGACTCAATGAACTTTAGGACTGAACCTAGCTAGAGTCCTAACAAATCCACCCTCTTCAAATCAGCCTTATCCTCAAGGCTGAGGCTCTATGAACTCTAAAAAATTGATCTTTAAGTCTTCATAATTCTCTTATGTGACATCTTTTGCGGGTAAGTTTGTCCACTACACCAACACTTCAATTGTGGGATGTCAATGAATAAGTCATGATCTGATGATCAATGATGGCTCTCAGTTGGATCTAGAGCTCTCCATGGGCTGTAGTGTCCGACAGGTGGCTCTGGGCCATTTTGTTCTATCCTAGTTTGGGCTTCAAGCATGACACATGAAAAACTAGGTGAATCCGGGAGTTTACGAGTAGGTCTAGTCTATATAGCACTGCTCCAATATGCTCTATGATCTGGTAGGGCCAGAAGAAATGTGGTGAGAGCTTCATGACTGCTCTGGTTTGAATAGATATCTGCTTGTAGGGCTGGAGTTGAAGGAAGACACAATCTCTCATTGAAAATTCTCTTTCACTTTTATGCATATCATGCTGTTGTTTCATCCTTCCTAGGCCATTAAGAATTACCCTTTAATAATTTAAGAATTTTGTCTATATCCTTGAGCTTCCTATCTACCTAATATACTTTAGATGACCCGATTACATATTTTGGGATTACAGGTGGTGATTGACCATACACAGCTTTATAAGGAGTATATTTTGTTGAAGAATGATAAGTCATATTGTACCACTACTCGGCCCAAGGGAGCCACTTCGTCCACTCTTTTGGTGATCACTAGTGATGCATATAAGGCATGTCTCCAAGCGCTTATTCACTACTTTGGTTTGGCTATCGATTTATGGATGGTATGTCATGCTCATCTTCATTTTGGTGCCCTTGTAATTGGAATAATCTTATCTAAAATTTGCTGGTGAAGGCCCTATCATGATAACTTATAATAGATTTAGGCATCCCATGTAATTTTATAATATTTTTATGAAGATTCAAGCAATGCTAGTGGTGGTGTAGGAGTTGCAGATAGCACAAAAGTGGGCATACTTTGTGAGACGATTGACTACGATGAGGATTATACCATTTCCCTGGGATGAAGGCAGCCATTCAATGAAGTCCATTGATATATCAGTCCACACCGGGTCTGGTATGGATATAGGTTGTAGCTTTCGAGGGTTTGCCATTGTTTCACATTTATGTCGTTGGCATGTGTTGCACTGTTATACAAATTCAGTAATAGCATTTTTCATCCCTTTCCAATAAAAATTTTACTTAATTCTCTTATAAGTTTGAAGGAATCTGGAGTGCCCTGCTGCTAGTGTGGATTGTATCTCTTGTAGGATGATCTTTATGTAAGGAGAATTTGACACTAGTACTATGCGTCCCTTATAGCACAAATCTTTTGAGTCCCAATGATAATGTGCCACAGAGCTTGAATCCTCCTCTAATTTTTTGATGATCTCTCTAATCTCTGGATCATCAAATTATAATGTGCTATTCCTTCTTAATGTCTTTAAGGAAGTCACTGATTGAAAGAGAGATGACTAAAAATTTAGCTTGCTTGGGTAGCCGAGAGAGTGCATTTGCAACAATATTTTTTTCCTTTTTGTAAGTTATTTCATGATCATATCCAAGAAGTTTTGTTACCTATTTTTGTTGCTCAAGGGAGGATATCTTCTACTCCACAAAATATTTAAGGCTCTTATGGCCGGTCTTTATTTGAAAGCATTGACCGATCAGGTAAGGTCTCCATTTTATCACCACACACATAATCGCTAGCATCTCTTTGTCATAGATAGATATTTTTAGGTGGGAAGGAGATAATGCCTTGCTAGTGTAGACAAGGGGTTGACCTTCTTGCATGAGGATGGCACCGATCTCACTCTCGATTCATTTGCTTCAATAATAAAAGTTTTGTCTAAGTCGGGTCGTGCTAGCACGGGTGTAGATGTCATGGTCGCCTTGAGAGCGTCGAAGGTAGCATAGGCTTTGTTTGACTATTGAAAAGCATCCTTTTTCAGCAATGATATGAGGGGAGCACTGATCTTTCCATAGTCCTTGATGAATTTACGGTAGTAGCCCATTAGTATGAGAAAATCGAATAGTGATTTTATATTCTTAAGTGTCGGCCAACTTTACATTGCCTCGATCTTAGAAGGGTCCACTGCTATGCCTTCTTCCGAGATGATGTACCCAAGATACTCCACCTTCTATTGAAGAAAGCTGCATTTTGATTATTTGACAAAAAGAGTATGCTCCTAAGGAATCGTCAAAATAAGTCATAAGTGGTGGAAATGACTTTCAAGTGAATGGCTGAAAATAAGGATGTCGTCGAAGAAAACCAGTATAAACTTATAAAGATAACTCTGGAAAATATCATGGGTCTCTGAAAGTTGGAGGGAGTGTTGGTGAGACCAAAGGACATTACCAAAAATTCATAGTGGCCGTTGTGCGTCCGAAAGGCGGTCTTTGGAATATCTTCTTCACACATCCGAATTTGGTGATATCTAGACCACAAGTCCAGCTTCGTGAAGACTTGTGCTCTCTTTAATTCATTAAGTAATTCATCCACTACTAGAATAGGATACTGGTCTTTGATTGTTATGCCGTTGAGAGCTCGATAATCTATACACATTCGTCACCTTCCATCTTTCTTTTGTACAAGGATCACCGATGAAGAGTAAGGGCTGCAACTTGGTCGAATGACCCCTATTTTAAACATCTCATATACAATCCTCTCTATTTCAGCTTTCTAGAGATGAAGATAATGATATGACCAATTGTTTACTGGTGGTTTGCCTTGGAAAAATCAGAATCTGGTGGTCGTGCCGTTGGGTAGGAGGTAGACTACGTGATTCGATGAAGATGTATGAAAATTTAGCAAGCAATTTGAGTAGGTTTGGGTCTTCATTTTTTTTTGGCTCCCTTATATGTTGCTGTTGGAGTTATATTAGGAAGTCACTGTTCACTTTTTGTAAAATTTTCTCCATTTATTGCGTTGAAATCATCATCACATCATTCTCGTATTTCCCGCATAGGATCACCTATTTCCCTTTGCTAAAAAATTTCATAATTAATTTTAAAAAATTCTAGAAAATATCGCCTAGTGTAGTTAGCCATTCGATGTTGAGCATCACCTCATAATTATCAAGTGGGAGGAGGAAGAAATTAGCAACTATTTCTTTGTTTTGCAACATAAATTTCACGCATGGGCATCTTCGATCGCACTTCAAAATTTCATCGTCAGCTACCTTAACATCAAACCTACTATAATCTTTAATATGAAGTGCCATCTGAGCAGCAACTTGGAGGTTTATACATTACTGGATGAGGTGTGGCTCTTGTCCTTCAGACATCTTGGTTGAGTCGCTCCTCTTGGATTCGATTGAAGGAGATTGCGGCCATCAAGGTATAGGGCTACCACATTTTTAGTTCTCCTCTTATTTTTGGCTTTAGTCCTTCGATAAATATCCCTAATAATTACTTTTCAGACCAATTATAAGCATAATCTTTTAAGCCTGGTCTGATATTCTTGCATTGTGGAGGTTTGTCGGATCTTTATGATTAGTTTAGAGGAAGATATTTTGAAGGAAGAATAAGATACATGTCACCCTAATTAACCACCCATTATCCTAGTTAAAGAGGGTTTGGTTGAGGAGAGGTTAAGTTAGAATAAGATTAGGATTAGTTTGAAGGTTGATTCTCAGAGTTGGAGTTGTTGGAAGTAGGAGTTGCTTCTTAGAGTTGGAGTTGGAGTTGTTGGAAGTAGGAGTTGCTTCTTAGAGTTGGAGTATGAGTTGTTAGGAGTAGGAGTCTTAAGTAGGAATCCTATTATGAGTTTGGGTTTAAAAGCCCTATAAATAGCCTTATATTCTCCCCTCTTTCATCATCAATAGATCAATTATCTTTTAGCTCATGTAGTAGAAAACCAAGGAGGGAGGAACTCCTCTAGAGTTTCAAGGAGGCCGATCCCCTATAGAGATCACCCCAAGCTTAGAATCTGTAAGGATTCTATCACTTGGTATCAGAGCAGCATTCTTGGCATCTCGTTGCCCTTCCACAGCCATCCATCAGCCCCCCAAAATCGTCCAAAGCAATTCCCACAATTGCTTGAAGATTGTCACCAAATTATGTCATCAACTCCACAACCACATATCATCCTTTGATCTCCCTATGAATTACAATAGGTTCTAGTTTCTTACCTGACTACTGCTGTAGTTTAGTTATCCCTATTCAAAAATCCAAAAAGAATTTGTTCATATTTACGATAAAAGTTATGCTGCAGAATTCCAGCCACACAACCTTGACTATTTGATTTGCTATTGCATTTTTACTAATCTAATCTCTATAAAATTTTTACAATGGCTTTAGCACTTCCTATCTTTCCCTTTTGGTTTCTTCAAAAAATTCTCAATATAAACCATTGATCTTTTATGTCCAAGCTGCAGTACTTTAGAGGTAAAAATCTGCTGTAGTACCATCCCGTGATCTTCGATTTTGCCAAACATTTTGCTGCCATTTTCTTCCATGAATTTTTTGTTAGCATTACCTTTATCTTACTAGTAGATTCTCCTTGAGTTTTACTTGAATCCTTATTTTGAACTATTGGAAAAAAAATCTCGTCTATACTATTGAAATCTTTTGACGAAAAAATTCTACTGTAGTACCCTTTCGTATTCCTTAATCTTGTTGAAACTTATGCTATCAATTTCTTCTATGAAATTTCTAATGACTTATCTCTTCCTTACCAGTATATTTGTCTTGAGTTTCACTTGAATTTTCATTGATAATTTCTAGAAAAAATTACGTCTTCACTGCTGGAATTATTTCGATGAAAAATCTGTTGCTACACCTTTGTCTTTCTTCTTCTTCTTAACCCACCGACCCAACCATCTTATTGCCACCATGCAAGATATCCTTAGGGCATCCCTTTAGCCTTAAGAAGCAACCATTATAACCTATTTTTATAACCCAAACAACACCCAAAACTATAGCCCAAAATAGCGACATATCGTAGCCTATCGATGTAGAATTCTGCAGCACTACCTTTAGGTGTTTTTCCTGCACCCATATTTGATCCTTACCAAAATTGTTGCTACCACCCACATCATTTTTAGAGCACCCCTCTAGCTTTAAGATGCAACCATCATAGCCTTTTTTTCAAACTCCATAGACAACCCAAACCACAGCCTATACAATGGTCTTCCGCTGCCATAGAACCTTCCACCAATCCTTATCTTCTGTAGCCACCAAACCTGCCAAATTGGTTGCTGCCCCCAACAGTAACCCTAAACCTTCCTTCCACAGAAGTCTTTTGCAGCCTCCATAGCATCCTCAAACCACAACACCAACAGTAACCTAAATCGCAAGCTATCAACCCTAAACTACAATCTTGATCCATCATCCTTTTGGCCACCAATCCCTACCAAATTAGTTGCTGCTGTCAATAACAAACCTAAACCACTCCTATAACCTTAAGCATTAGCCATTATACCCCCTCTATGATCCCTACAATAGCCCTAAATCATAGCCCCAATAGTGACCAAAAAACAACAACCATTCAACCTCAAATTGCAGCCATCTACCCTTGACCCACCACCTCTTTCGGCCATTAATCCACCCAACCATTTCATATCACTGACCCAATAGTAGGAGAAGGATATTGACATCTCAGATCTGGAGGTATATGTAATGGCATCTCAAGGTTCAATCGATGCCAAATTGGAGGCAATTGAATCACACATAGAGGAAAGATTGCATGCCTTATTCGTCGAATATGGATTGGGCCGATCTTCAAGCCCAATAAAATTCCAGCAAAGTGCAAGTTCAGAGATGCCTCTTAAAAATAAAGAACAAGCCACATATATGAGGCAGAATGGATTTCACACACCGAACATTACTTTCATCATCACTAAACACCGGAGGATTCCATGGTGGACACCACTGTCATCCACCTTGAAGGCCGCAATCTCTTTCTCTCGAATCCAAGAGGAATGGCTAAACCAAGATGCTTGGAGGATGAGAACCACTCTTAGACTAGTAGCATATAAACCTCCCTCTACTCCCAACCATTCTTCGCTATAAAAAAATTGACGAGAGAAGAGCTACGCGACAGATCGGCGAAGGCCTTTTGTTGGCATTGCAACGAACTTTGGAGACGCAACCATCACTACAAAAAAGGGGAGCTTTTTATAATAAAATCTATAAAAGAATATGAAGAAAAGGTCCAGGAACCTGAGGAGGAGAATACAAAGGAGGACTCATAGCTAGCCGATTGCACGACTCATGCTTTAGCCGGCTATACGAACCCTTAAGTAGCAAAAGTTGAAGAATCCTTTAAGTAGCAACCCGTCACCATCCTCACCAACAATTTTATGAATGGCAAGGGAGAACAAGTGATCTTATGCAAGAAACATGGGAGCGAAGTAATGATGATCTCGAAATAGTGATTGCAGAAGCTTACTGAAATTTCAGGCACCTCCGTCAAACCGAGTCGACTACTTCCTACCAGGCTATACGATCTTCATATGTTGATCTTGCAGAAGGAACCACTTGCATATGTTTGGCCATATTGCTGTCCACATCCTTAGAGGGTTGAAGCTAAAAGGATTATCCAGGAGACACAGATCATTCGGCCACGAGCTTCCCTTGCAATTACACTTTGCAGGTATAAACTATTGGAAAACCTCAGCGGGTGCATCACATGCATAGTGAAAATCAAAACATAAAACTGATTTCCTACGCAGATCAAATTATCGCGCAAAGATTGGGGTAGCAAGAAAAAATGTAAAACTCAAAAAACACGATGTGTGCGAGATTGATTTTACCTAGGGAGATTGTATATCCCTGTATTCCAAATCCAGATGAAGAAGATGAAGGTGGTCAAGCGTTCTCATCTCTAGTGGTATCCACATGATGGATCTCTACAGTGAAACTCCTCCAATCTGATCTCGTAACTCTTGCACAGAGGGAGAGAGGAGAGTAGGAGGTGGTGGCTAAAGCTGCAGCCTATCAACCATGAGTCTCCCCTCCTATTTATAGAGAGCCATCAAAAAACCCTAGGGCTCCTACCTTAATGTGTATTGGATCTTCATCTAATAACCCACTAGCCTTGCATTATTGGATCTCTATCCAATAATCTTCTTAGGCCTATAATTGGGCCTTAATCAAGGAGCCCATCAGCATAGGGTCTTATCTAATGAGAATAGGGGCTAATTGGATCTCCATACAATCCTCTATTCGCCGAAGCATCCACCATTTGTGTGTGACTCTCTAGGCCCGATATCGAGCTGGCCATGAGTCATTCCCATCAGAACTCCTTGTGATGTAGTGAATTATTATCCCCATAATAATTCACTAGACTCCACGACTGTGGACGTACTAGGCCACTATACCATAGTCCCCAAATGGTATAGGGGGATCGAATCCATCAGACCTATCTGTCCATAGTTACTATGTATCTATAATCCCTCATCCAACTAATATCCCAGAGACCATATATTGGACATGGTACTATCAGGTCAGATATGAAATATGTCATATTCTCGCTCTAATCGGATTCTCCCGGAGAACTCTTTCTCTCTCAATCCGAATGACCCTAGCTAGGGATTTGTCTGAGCAAGCACATATAGGATATTCCTCTCATGATACTAAGAGTGGATGATCCTCTATTGACACTTAATTGCCTTCAAAAGATTGACTACTAATCCAGATAACCAACTGTATCAGATTTGAAACTTTTCAAACCTGTAAGTCTGGTGTCAAAGAAAGATGTACTTATACAAGACATCCTTGTTATCTCAAGTCAAAAGACAAAATACACAACTAGGACTATGGAATCACTGTCTGACATTAGGTATCATCAACTATATAGTATTTCATAAGCGGATCAATTAGTGAACTCATTCTCTAATGAATGAGCACCTGTACTATATCCTTAGTGTCTCCACACAAGTGGCTATAAGACCAGTCACTTCTATCATATGGACGGGTATATAGTACACTGGTCTGTCCAATTATCTCGATGTCCCTCTCGAGTAACCTATGATTAGGATTATTTAAGATCTATGTTTAAAGGTGAATCGATCTCATTATCATGATCTCTTTATGATCCGATTCTCATTGTACAAAATTAAGGACATCACAATATATATGCTACATATAATATAATGTGAGAATATGCCAATATTAATCATAAGCAAAAAGATCACACAGCATGTCACACATGCCATCACTCATGTGATTGGCTTGCAGAGCACCTATAACTAGTAATCTCTCACTTGACTAAAAGCCAATCACCTATGTGTCTAATGTCCATCAGACCCTTGTGTCGCTCAAATATAATCTGAGCCAGTGGCTTCGTTAGTGGATATACAATAATATCTTCGGATGGAACTCTTTTCATTGCTATATCTTTTCGGGTCATGATCGCTCTAATCAAATGGAACTTCCTCTGAACAATTCTGATGAGACCTGGGTTCCCTTGTTAGAGTTATTACCCTATCGCTATTATAATATATAGGAGTCAGCTCCTTGCTGCTTGGTATGCCTCCCAAATCCTTGATGAACTTCTTCGTCTATACCCATTCCTTTGCTGCTTCTGCTGCAGCAATATATTCTGCATCTTGGTTGAGTCAGCAGTAGTATCTTGCTTGGAACTCTTCCAGCTTACTGCTCATCCATTCAGGGTAAAAACATACCCTGAATTGGACTTGCTATCATTAATGTCAGTGATAAAACCCCAGAAGGAGCTCTATAGATTTTGACCCTTGAGGGGGATCAACCCTTGGAATGCTGTAGGGGTTCCTCCCTCCTAGATTCGACATAAGGCTAAAATAAAATTAATAATTACTTAATAAAAGAGAGGGGGCAACTATATCATTATATAGGGTTGCAAACCCTAGCCCATGGGATGCTTGCCTAACTAAAATTATCGATTTGCCCTTCTATAGCCTACCTTCCTTAGAGGAAACAAGCGGTGGCTAGGTTGGCTTTGCAGCCCTAAGGCCCCCAAAATAAACCCTAGCCACACTTCTTTATAGGATATAAGTGACTAGGTGGGGTTTTATTACAATCTCACAGGGTTCTTATTGATTATTTCTAAGTGATTAGGACTCAACTCTACTGGAGTCCTATCAAACCCGCTCTCTTCAAATCAGCCTTATCCTCAAGGCTAGGGTTCCATGAGCTCCTCATATGATTCTCATGCTATCATCAACTGAACTTTAGCCTCCTCATTAGTTGGAGTGTTAGTTAGAAGGATTTGGGCTGAGTCGTCTTCTTTAAATCTCTATTTGTGGTGGGATACCTAGTGGATCAACTGTAATCTTAATCTGGTGCGTGAATATGATCTCCAGGTTAGGGCCCAATGTGATCCCCAATTTTGTAAGGCCCAAAGAAATAGGGAGACCACTTCATTAAGGCTCGAGTTTCCTGCTGATCGGGCTGGAGGTGTAGAAAATACTTGATCTTCAATTTTTTGTCCATTCTGAAGTTTGTCGGGAGGTTGTTTCTTCTTTGCATGCGTTTCCATATGGTTAGTCTTTAGTGGTAGCTAATCTTTCTTTTGGAATGGTGACTGCTCTCTAGTATAGTTTAGGTGATGAGAGCCTAATCTGGCATAAGCATGAATTGTAATTCTTCTAGTTTTACTCCTCTTTCATTCCATAGACCTATATCCAATCATATTTTAAATTTGGTAGTAATTAGTATCTCTTGTAAAAACCTCGTGTAGAGTGTGGGGGAAGCCTCGGTGTAAATTATGAGTCAACCATCTTGTATAAGAATAGCCCCAATTCCAACTTCTGATGCGTCAGCCTCAATGATAAAAGTGTGATTGAAATCAGGCAGTGCTAGGACCGACGTCATCGTCATGGCGGCCTTGAGTCATTCGAAAGCTATAGAAGCTTGTTCTGACCATAAGAAGAAGTCTTTCTTCAGTAGGGATGTGAGCGAGGTACTATTCTTTCCATAATCTTTCACAAATTTACAGTAGTAGCCCGTGAGTCTAAGGAAGTCACACAGCGATTTTACATTTATAGGTTTCGGCCATTCTTGCATTGCCTCAATCTTCGTTGGGTCTACTGCCACTCCATCCTCTGATATTATATGCCCAAGATGCTCCACTTTACACTATAAGAAGCTGCACTTTGACTGTTTAACATAAAGAGTATTCTGTCGAAGAATCATTAGAATAATTCATAAGTGTTGAAAATATATAGCAAATGTAGGGCTATAAATGAGAGTATCATCAAAGAACACCAATAGAAACTTACATAGAAAACTTCAAAAGATGTCATTCATCAGGCTTGGAAAAGTAGAAGGAGCATTCGTAAGTCAGAAAGGCATTACCAGAAACTCATAGTGGCTATTATGCATGCGGAATGTAGTTTTCGAAACATCTTCAGTGCATACCCGAATCTGATGATAACCGGAATGGAGATCCAATTTAGTGAAGACTCAGGCTCCTTTTAATTCATCCAAGAGCTTATCTACGACTGGTATAAGATATTTGTCCTTGATGGTGATAACGTTCAAGACCCTATAATCAATGCACATTCTCCATGTATCATCCTTCTTGCGCACTAGCAACACCAGTGAAGAATAAGGGTTACAACTCTATCGAATCACCCCAGTGTCAAGCATCTCTTTGACGATATTCTCGATCTCATCCTTCTGTAAGTGAGGTAGTGGTATGGATGTAAATTTGCTAGAAATTTGCTCAAAAAAATAGGAATACAGTGGTCATGCAGTCGGTTAGGGGGCAGCTCGCGTGGCTCCGTGAAAATGTCTATGAATTCTTCCAGCAAGAGGGCAAGCTTAAGATCTAAATTTTGTATATTCTCCCCCTTAGATGGCTGTTAGATATGCATCAAAAATCCACCATGTGCTTTGTGCAAAACTTTCTCCATTCGTTGCGATGAAACGGTGGAAATTTGGCTCCCGTACTTGCCTCGTAATGTGACCTGTGTCCCTTTGCAATAAAATTTCATGATTAAGTTAGAAAAATTTCAAGAGATATCACCTAGTATTGTGAGCCATTTAATCCTAAGTATGGCTTCATGATCATTAATAGGTAGGAGGAAGAAATTAGCTAACACTTCTTGGTCTTGGAGGAGTAGTTTCACCCGCGGGCACCATTGGTTGCAATTGATAATTCAGCCATCGGTGACCTTTACATTGAACTTGTTGCAACTTTCAATTTGAAGTGCTAAATTTACAACAAGTTTACTATTGAGAAATTTATTTGTGCTACTCGTGTCAATTAGAACGGTGATGGGTTGCTGTTTTAGAAGTCCTCCAACTTTCATTGTCTGCAGGTTGGAGTAGTCAGCTAATACATGCACTACGTAGTTGGCTGGTTGGGACTCTTCCTCTATAGCTTCTTCTTCAGGTTTAAGGGCTTCTTTAGATGTTTTATTGTCCTCATCCTCCACTAATTTAATCACAAGGAGCTGGCACTTTTTGCAGTGATATTCGCGGCTCCATGGTTCATCGCAATGCTAACACAACCCCTTGGTCGATCATTCGCAAAGCTCATCTCTTGTCAACTTTTTTAGTGTAGGGTCTTGGATGGTAATAGAGGGGGTAGTAGGCCTCAACATGGCTGGTCGGGGAGCGACCCTTGTCCTTCGTACCTCGTGGTTCAATCATTCTTCTTGGATACGTGTGAAGGAAATTGCCGCCATAAGTATGTAAGGTTGCCACACCTTTACTTCTCGGATCTCCAGCTTTAGGCCCTCAATAAAAGTACCTAAAATTATTTCTCAGACCAATTCTCAGTTTGGTTAGATAAACACTCAGGTTCGATGAATCTTTGCCAATTGTTCATTGATGTTGTCGAAATCGGTTGGTTCAAAGAGGTTTAATAGTCCTTCCTTGAATCACTACCAAGAGAGTCCTATATGGATGTGCTCAAACCAATTAAACCACTAAATATTATCTCCCTCGAGGTGGATGATAACAATCTCCACCCATGTGGCATTGGTGGTTCGGTAGAACCAAAAATAGCGCTCTGCATGCGAGATCCACCCGATCAGGTCTCCTTCTTCCCATCTAGGAAAGTCAACCTTCATGCATGGATTGTTGAGATCAGAGGTGATGTGACCATGTTCTTGAGGATCATCTCACTGATTTGAAGTCTCTCCATGCTGTGATTTCCTCAAGCTCGACGGTCGACCAATGCTGAATTCGACGAAAAGGGATCGTATCTTCTCTTTCAAGTGATTTTCAAAGGCTTTAAGCTTTGCATTGATAGCCTCCTCTAGTGCCATAGTATACACCTCTAGATCTATAATATTAAGGTCTTTTTTCCGTTGTTAGGTTAGTGGCATGGGAAATTTGGAGAAGGGGGTGGTCGGTTGGAAGGTGAATTGGTTTGGATGGGAGTAGATTACAATTTAGGATAGATTTAGATGGCTATTTGGGTTCTGTTTAGGGTAGGGTTTGGAAGAGTTTTTAGTGAGAATGTTAGGGTTTTGAGATGAGGAAAAGGGAATCCAAAATATCACAAAAAAACACTCAAATCTGATAAAATTTGTCTAAAAAAAGTGCTGCGATGTGCTGTCCTGCTGAACCGACTTTACATCAGAGAAACGATGACTTCTTGACATAAATTTCATAGAAAAGTTTAAAGAAATTATACAAAAATCCTTGGTTTAGATGTTTTTAATACCAATAAAAAGTTTGACAAAATTTTGGCAGCATAACAGTAAGGAAATGGGGCAAAAGACGAAAGATAAATTCCTTCATTATAAAATTCTAGAACTACGTAATGGTAAAAGATTACACAAGAAAACTAGTTCTAGAAGGAGTTTTTTTTAGAAATCAAATCTAAATGAAAGCCAACTTAATCTTGAGAATTTTGTAAAAATTTTAGCCAGAAAGGAGAAGAAATAAACCAATTTCAAGAGGCAAAAACACGGTTGAAAAGTTCTATAGCGTTCTGCCTTCACAACAACGATAACATTTACGACAAACGAAATTTACAGTGGCTAAAATTTGAGAAAAATCTTTAACGTATTAAGTAAGGAATCTTATAGTATTGAAGAGGCTTAGGTGATAAAACAATATCAGATTTCTAGATCTTATAGGGGATGATAGTAGATATATAGATCTGTGGCTTGGTGGGCAACAGTGGAGGTGACGTCAAAAGTAATTGTGGGAATTACTTGGGAAGGTGGAGATGGTAGATATGGCTACAGGGCAGTAGGAACATGGCTCTGATACCAGATAATAGAACCCCAGAAGGAGTTCTATAGATTTTGACCCTTGAGAGGGATCAACCCTTGTAACACTATAGGGGTTCCTCCCTCCTAGATTCGGCACAAGGCTGAAATAAAATTAATAATTACTTGGTAAAAAATAGGGGGTGGCTACATTATTATATAGGATTACAAACCCTAGCCCAAGGGGTGCTTGCCTAACTAAAATTATACTTTTACCCCTTCTATAGCCTACCTGCCTTAGATGGAACAAATGATGGCTAGGTTGGCTCAATTATCCTTTTGCCCCTTATAAAGCCTACTTGCCTTAGAAGGAACAGGTGGTGGCTAGGTTGGCTCTGTAGCCGGCCTAAGCAAGGGGAAACCCTTGTCGACTAGCCCAGTAAAGAGGGTGGTGACCACTAAGCTCTAAGGCCCTAAAATAAACCCTAGCCACACTTCTTTATAGGATAAAAGTGACTCGGTGATGTTTTAGTACAATCTCATCAGGTTCTTATTGATTACTTCTAAGTGATTAGGACTTAACCCTACTGGAGTCCTATCAATTAGACTAAAAACTTGAGTCCGTGTAGTCCTCAACCTAGAGACTACATCCTCCATATACTAGTAAAAGATCCTTAGTCCTTCTCAAGTACTTAAGGATATACTTTACTGTCTTCCAGTGTTCTAAACCTGGATCTGCTTGATACCTGCTCATGACACTTAGAGCATGTGCTATATTAGGCCTGCTACTTAGCATCGTATACATACATGATAGACCTTATCATTGAGGCATAAGGTATCTTATCCATGTCTGTCCTTTCTTCAGGAGTCTTTGGGGACATACTCCTAGAAAGTGATATTTCATGTCTCAATGGTATTAGACCTCCCTTGGAATTCTCCATACCAAACCTAAACCCTAGCCACATTTCTTTATAGGATAGAAGTGACTAGGTGATGTTTTATTACAATCTTATAGGGTTCTTATTGATTACTTCTAAGTGATTAGGACTCAACCCTACTGGAATCCTATCAGTTAGACTGAAAACTTGAGTCCGTGTAGCTTGCAACCTAGAGGCTACCTCCTCCATATACTAGTAAAAGATCCTTAGTCCTTCTCAAGTACTTAAGGATACACTTTACTGCCTTCCAGTGTTCTAAACCTAGATCTACCTAATACCTGCTCGTGACACTTAGAGCATATGCTATATCAGCCTGGTACATAACATCACATACATGATAGATCCTATCGATGAGACATTAGGTATCTTATCCATGTTTGCCCTTTCTTTAGGAGTCTTTGGGGACATACTCATATAAAGTGATATTTCATGTCTCAACGGAATGAGACCTCTCTTGGAATTCTCCATGTCAAACCTTTTGGCAATGGAGTCTATATACCTAGACTGGGACAAACCAAGCATCCTTTTGGATCTATCTCTATAGATCCGGATCCCTAAAATATAGGATGTTTCCCCTAAGTCTTTTATGAAGAAGTTTCTGGATAGCCAAGCCTTTATTGTGAGAGCATTCCTACATCATTCTCAATGATTAGGATGTCATCCACATATAGCACCAAGAATGTGATAGCACTTCCACTTACCTTCCTGTACACACAAGGCTTATCTTCATTCTTAACGAAGTTATAAGATCTGATCACCTCATCAAATCTTATGTTCCAACTTCGAGAATCTTGCTTCAATCCATAAATGGATCTAAGCAACCTGCATACTTTATCTGGACTCTCTTTGGATACAAATTCCTCTGGCTGTATTATATACACCTCCTCCTCGAGGTTGTCATTGAGCAATACCGTTTTGATATCCATCTACCAGATCTCATAGTCATAGTATGCTGCAATGGCCAAAATAATTCTAATGGACTTAAACATGGCTACAGGTGAAAATGTTTCGTCATAGTCAACTCTTTGTCTTTGATGATCTCCTTTAGCTACCAGCCTTGCTTTATAAGTCTCTACCTTTCCATCTACTCTGATCTTCTTCTTGAAGATCCATTTGCAGCCGATGGGTATAATACCCTCAAGTGCATCCACAAGGCTCCAAACTTTGCCAGAGTATATAAAATCCATCTCAGAATTCATGGCTTCTTGCCACTTTCTGGAGTCTATACTCATAATAGCCTCCTCGTAGGTTTGAGAATCAACATCCTTATAGTCATCTCTATTGATATATCCTACATATCCTTCAGGTTGGTGAGATACTCTACTAGACAATAAATTGAACACAACATCCTTTTTCGTTGTAATCTATTTACATCGTAGCCCATAATAATCGTCCACTATCAACTATCTTAATCATAGCCAGCAATTAATTGAACACAACAGTAGTCATCTCTCACTCCATACTGCTGCTGCCCTCCTCCACAACAGCCATGTGCATCGCTTCCCCATCTTCCTCCTATTGTAGTCGCACCCTTGCTGCAATCAACACCACCTGCAGCCGTAGCTGACGTTGCTGCTGCCCTCTTCTTCCTCTGCCATCGCTGCTGCCTTTCAATGATCTCTTGGCTGCTATCTTTCGATAAATATTAGCCACCTAAAAAATCATAGTCTCGACGACATTGTAGCGTCAACATTGCAGCATCACCGAAGGACCGCAACCGATGTTACTACTATCATTTTCTTCCTCCACCATTGCTGCTACCCTTGGTTGCCATCCTCCACTTAGAAACTTGACTACCACAACCCTGACATTGGTGCCATTACTACCTTCAACCTGAAGATTGCAGCTACACTCTTTAATCAGTTTGATTTGACAGGTTAGAGATCCTTACGTCATGACATCGGTGGGCTTATTCAAAGCCAAATTGGAGGCTCTTGAGATACGTATAGATGTTAAATTACATGCTCTCTTTGAGGAGTTTAGATTGGGCTAATCACTTAGCCCAATAAGATCACAACGTGATGCAAATTTGGATTGTAAAAAGAACCTTAGCGAAGAACTAGCGATGATCCGTCAAACCTCCACCATCCAAGAGTACCAAACTAGGTTTGAAAGGTTATCTAATCAAATTTATGATTGGTCTAAAAAATAGATATTGAGGACTTTTATTGAGGGCTTGAAGCCAGAGATACAGGAAGAAGTTAAAGCGTGACAATCGTACACACTTAAGGTAGACATCTCCTTTGCGCGACATCAAGAGGAGCGATTGAACTATGAAGCTTGGAAGACTAGAGTTGCTCCCTGACCAACGGCACCAAAGCTTTCACCTCCTCCTACTATCATCCGACCCCCTCAGCCACAGAAATTAATAAGAGAAGACCTTCATGACAGATCAACAAAGGGCCTATGCGAGCACTTCTCGTTGCACTTTAGAATTTGCGTTAGATACCTTGACTTTAAACCCATTGAAATATTCTTTTTAGAGCATTAAGTGGGCAGCAACCTTATTGCTCAGGAAGTTGTGTGTGCTCCTGGTGTCAATGAGGATGATGACGGACTACTGCTCGAGAAACCCTTCAATCTTTAATTTTTGCAGGTTGGTGTAGCCGGCTAAGGTAGGGACCGTGCGGGTGGCCAGTTGTGGTGTATCCTTCTCCTTAGGCTCAAGAGTCATATCTTCAAGTGTGGGTTCTTCAGTGGGCACAATCATCAGTGGTATTTCCTTTTTACATTTGTGTTTTAGGCTCCATAGCTTATCACAACACCCATATAGGCCCTTTATCGATCTGTTATGAAGGTATTCTCTTGTTAATTTCTATGGCTAAGGGGGTCGACTGATAGTAGGAGGAGGTAAAAGCTTTGGTGCCGCTGGTCAGGGAGCAACTCTATTCTTCTAAGCTTCATAGTTCAATCACTCCTCTTGATGTCGCGCAAAGGAGATGGCTACCTTAAATATGTACGGCTGTCGCGCTTTAACTTCTTCCCAAATCTTCGGCTTCAAGCCCTCAATAAAAGTTCTTAATATCTATTTTTCAAACCAATCATAAGTTTGATTAGATAACCTTTCAAACCTAGTTTGGTACTCTTGGATGGTGGAGGTTTGACGGATCATCGCTAATTCTTCGCTAAGGTTCTTTTTACAATCTAAATTTGTACCGTGTTGTGATCTTATTGGGCTCGGTGATCAGCCCAATCTAAACTTCTCAAAGAGAGCACATAATTTAATATCCATACACATCTCAAGAGCCTCCAATTTGGCTTCAAATAAGCCCATCAATGTCATGACGTAAGGATCTCCAACCTTTCAAATCAAACTGATTAAAGAGTGTAGCTGCAATCTTCTGGGTGAAGGCAGCAATGGCAGTGATGTCAAGGCTACGATGGTGAAGTCTCTAAGTGGAGGATGGCAGCCAAGGGTAGCAGCAATAGTGGAGAAAGAAAATGGCAGCAGTAATGTCAGTTGTGGTCCTTCGGTGTGCAACAATGTCGTCGAGGCTACGATTTTTCTAGGTGGCTGATATTTGTCAGAAGAAGGTAGTTAAGAGATCTGAGTTAGAAGGCAGTAGCAATGGCAGAGGAAGAAGAGGCAATGTCGACTATGGTTGCGGTGCGACTTCGTGGCTGCAGGTGGTGTCGGTTGCAGCAAGGGTGCGGCTGCAATAGGAGGAAGTTGGGGCAACGATGTACACGGCTATTGCAAAGGAGGCAGTAGCAGTATCGAGTGAGAGATGGTTGATGTTATGTTTAATTTATTGCTGGCTATGATCAAGATAGTTGGCAGCGAATGATTGTTGCGGGCTGCGATGTAAATAGATTACAGCGAAGATCGCTACTGCTAGCTTTTTGCCGCAAGGATCACAGTTGGCTGCTGCAATCAAGGAGGATGGCAGCAAGAGATCATTGTTGGCAGTGTTGGGCAACAAAAGATGTGTGCTGCGGTTGAAGGGATAAGGGAGATTGGGCGGCTGAAATGTTGGTGGACTAAAGGCTTTAGTTTTTTAGTACGATTTGTGGCTATTTTGGGTGTGATTTAGAGCTACAATTTTATGGAGTTTAGGCTACGAATTAGTGTGATTTTAGGGCTATGATAGTAGTAGATGAAAGTTAGGGAAATAGATTTTAGATTTGGTATAGATGGCAGCAAAGGTAGGTGTCTCGGTAAAGAAAGTTGGCTAAAAAGGTAAGTGGATCGATAAGGAAGTAGGCTACGGTTAGGGCTGATTGGGATGACTGTTTGGCTGCGGTTTTATTAGGGTATTTTTGGAAATAACAATAGAAATTGAAGATGAGAGGGGGAGTCTCAAATTTGAAAAATATGGCAGCAAGATCCGATAAAATTTCGATGAAAGATCCCTACGGTATATACTATACTGCAAAACAGAATTCCCGTCAAAGAAGTGACAGTTTCTTGATGTTAATTCCAGCAAAAATCTGAGAAATTTATAGAGAAATTCAATATTAAAATCTTTCAGATGGTAATAGTAGTAATGTGGATCAAGAAAATTTTGGCAGCGTAATGACAGAAAAATTGTTGCAAACAAGATTATAGAATTTTTATTGTAAAATTTCAGCACTGCGTGACAAAGGATTGCAGTGCTATAAGTCCAGATCTAGAAGGATTTTTTTTCAGAGATCAATCTTAGATGAAAGATAAGATGATCAACGAATTTGTATAAAATTTTTGGCCAAAAAGGATGAATAAAAGTTTGGTTTCAAGATGCCAATATGCGGAGGGCAAATTCTTCGTTATAAAAATTTCAACACTACGTAATGGTGAAAGATTTCACAAGAAAACTAGTTTTAGAAGAAATTTTTTCTAGAAATCAATCTATCAGATGAAAACTAAGTTGATCTTTAGAATTCTATAAAAATTTTGGCTAAAAATGATGAACAAAAGTTTGGTTTCAAGAGGCCAATAGACGGAAGGCAGATTCTGCATTGTAAAATTTCAGTACTATCAATAAAGAATCGCAGCACTATAAGTCCGTTTTCAAAAGGATTTTTTTCACGAGATTAGTCTTAGATGAAAGCTAAGATGATCTATGAAATTACATAAAAGTTTCAGTAAAAAAGGACCATTAAAAGTTTAGTTTTAAGAAGCAATAATCAACTGAAAATTTCTACAGTGTTTCACTTTTGCAATAATGATAACGTTTATGATGGTAAAATTTTGCAGCAAGAAAACTTTTGGAAAGGCTTCTTCAATGCATAAGGTAAAGGATTTTGTAGTATTGAAGAGGTGTGGGTGATAAAAATATACCAGATCTTCAGATCAAACGCAGGGGGCAGTAATAAATTGATTTGATCCATGGTTGGGGTGGAAGGTGGAGGCGCATGTTGTAGCAATTGTGGAAATTTCTTGTGAAGGTGGAGGCCACAGAGATGGCTACAGGAGTAGCAAGATCGCTGCTCTAATACCAGATGATAGAACTCTAGAAGGAGCTCTATAGATTTTGACCCTTAAAGGGGATCAACCATTGGAACACTATAGGGGTTCCTCCCTCCTAGACTCGACACAAGGTTGAAATAAAATAGATGATTGCTTGATAAAAAGAGGTAGAGGCTACATGCTTATATAGAGCTTCAAACCCTAGCCCTATGAGGTGCTTGACTAACTAAAATTATCCTTTTGCCCCTTCTATAGCCTACTTGCCTTAGAGGGAATAGGTGGCGCCTAGGTTGGCTATAGAGCCAACCTAAGCAGGGGGAACCCTAGCCGACCAGCCTAATAAAGGGGGTGACAGCTACTAAACCTTATAGGATAGAAGTGGCTAGGTGGGGTTTTATTACAATCTTACAAGGTTTTATTGACTGCTTCTAGGGAAATTACGACTCAACCCTGTTGGAGTCCTATCACAGCGATAGCGGTGGCAGCGCAGATGGGGCAAGAGGGGTTAGGGCAATCCCTTTGAGAAAAGGATGATCCTGCCCCTTTGAATTCAGAAAATTTTGAGGATGTCCTCCTATACAGAATTCTCAAAATACCCTCAACAATTCTAAAAATTTTGAGGACTATCCTATCATCTAGAATTATGAAAATACCCTCGATAATTCTAAAAATTTTGAGCATCTCTTGATTTCTAAAAAATAATTACTTAATAGTTTCATTAATTATTATATATCTAGTAATCCTATATATGATGTGATATAGATGTAATGTATGATGTGGATGGATGATCATGAGCCATGAGTTGTGATGTAATTGAATCTCGACATAGGTTGAGTTGGTCGAGTCCCTCAAGGCTCACCTATCTACATGATCGAGTTCTTGCCTATGACATAGAGATGTCACCGATGACCTAAGGATATGGTATGCTTGGTCGAGTCTCTCGAGGGCATATCATCAAATCAGACTCATCTTGTAACGATGGTGATGACTTAACTGAATATCATGGTTGGTCGAGTCCCTCGAGACCATGATGATTCGAAGGCCGAACGTGACAGGAATCACAAGGAGTTATGATTGGCAAGAGTTGCCTACCTTTTGGGCTTAGTGTAATTGGTCGAGTTCCTCGAGGTTGCACTAAGACGCCAATTGGATCCTGATCCCTACCTACTATGGGTCTACCGGAGACTTTCATCTTATGTGTCGAGGGTGTCATGTGATTCACCAGGAAAATTATTAGAGTCCATTAAGATAGAAGTTCATATCTTGATTAGTATTTTTTGCAAAGTTTGCATATTATTTATTTATGCTATGTCTTGTTTATCGCTTGCAAAACCCTTATATGGCATACTTAATACCAACTGCCTCATTGGTCCAAAGGCTCCACAATTTGAGAATTGTTCTCACGAAAGAGAAAATTGTATATGTTCTTAATACGTTTGTGCCCATGCCAGAGGAAAAGATAAGTGAGGATGAGATCGCTCGCTTTATGAAGTATAAAGATAGTCCTAGAGAATAACCTATGTGTTGATCTTATACTTCAATCCCTACCAGATTCCTTTTCACAAGTTCAATATTAACTTTAATATAAACAAGTTTAAGGTGACTCTACCTGAACTCCTCAATATGTTGAGGGAAGCTGAGAGCACCATCAAGAAGGAGAAGTCAATTCTCTATATTAGTGAAACCAACAAGATAAGGAAGGCCAGTAAGACCCTTAAGAAGGGCAAGGGCAAAGGAAGACTGGGTAAGGCAAAGGTTGTCAAGAAAAACTTGACAAAGGACAAAGAATAATGCTTTTAATACAATCAAGATGGGCATTGGAAGAGGAACTATAAGGATTACCTTGCAGATAAGGTGAAACAAAAGCTTGGAGAAGCTTTAGGTATATTCATGATCAGTCCCCACTTGTCATATTTTTTTGATAACACATAGGTATTGGATACCGGGAGTGTTTACCATATCTATAATTCATTGTAGTTTTTGGCAAGACCTAGGAGATTAGCTAAAAACAAGATGGACCTCAAGATGGGCAATGGAGCAAAAGTTACTATAGTTGTTGTTGGGGAGGTCACCCTACATCTGCCTGGTGAAGCTATTATTGCATTAGATGCATGCTATTTTGTTCCCTCTATTATCAAAAACATCATTTCTATCTCTTGTTTGACAATTAGTGGATATAAATTAGTTTTTGAGAATAATAGTTGTTTAATAATTATAGATGATGAGATCATCACTAGAGGGACATTGATAAATGACATATATATGTTAAACACCTCCATAAATCATGAATATAAATATGTCTAAGAGGAAAAGAGATAAGGTGAACAATACATACCTATGGCATTTTAGGCTAAGTCATATATATAAGGGAAGGATCCAAAAGTTATTAAAAGATATATACCTAGATCCATTTGACTATAAGTCATATGCAACTTACGAACCTTTCCTTTGTGGGAAGATGACCAACTTTCCTTTTAGTGGAATTGGAGAGAGAGCCACTGAGTTATTAGAACTCATACATAGTAATATATGTGGTTCCATGTCGACTCAGGCTATTGGTGGTTACTCATACTTCATTACATTGACTGATAATTTCTCTAGGTATGGACATGTGTACTTGATGAAGTACAAATCTAAAGCCTTTGAGAAATTCAGAGAATATAAGAATGAGGTGGAGAACCAAATTAGAAAGAGTATTAAAACTCTTCGATCAAATCAAGCAGGAGAGTAATTGAGTATGGAGTTCACCCATTTCCTCAAGGACAATGGGATTCTATCCCACTGGACACCTCCTTATACACCTCAGCTCAATGATGTATTAGAAAGGAGGAATCACATATTATTAGACATGGTGTGATCCATGATGAGTTTCACTGACCTACCCATCTCATTCTAGGAATACGCTCTAGAGATTGTAGCTTACCTTTTGAATAGAGTTCCATCAAAGTCGGTAGTATCTACACTATATGAGATATGAAAAGAAAAGAAGCTCGATCTTAAGATGGTTAAGATCAAAAGTTGTCCTGCTATGTTAGAAGATACAACCCCGACAAGTTGGAATGAAGGACGAAACAGTGCACATTTGTGGGATACCCTAAAGAGACTTTAGGGTATTATTTCTATCATCCTTAGGACCGAAAGGTCTTTGTTGCCAAGAGAGTTGTGTTCCTTGAGAAAGAACACATTCTTGGTAGAAATAGTGGGAGTCAGATAGAGTTGAGCAATGTTTGAGAACCTAGCTCAAGCACCATTCCAGAGTCCGAGTTTGTTCAGGTACCTAACATACAAGTTCCAACTTTGCATAGGTCTAATAGAGTATCTCACCCTCCTAAAAGATATGTGGGACATATCAGTGGAGAGGACTCTCAGGATATTGATTCTCATACTTACGAGAAGACTATTATGAGTATAGACTTCAAGAAGTGGCAAGAATCTATAATTCTGATATGGATTCCATATACTCTAACAAGGTTTAGAACCTTGTGGATGCACCTAAGGGTCTCATACCCATTGGCTGCAAATAGATCTTCAAAAATAAGATCAAAGTGCATGGAAAGGTGGAGACCCATAAGGCAAGGTTAGTAGCTAAAGGATATCATTAAAGATAAGGAGTTAACTATGATGAAACCATTTCACTTATAGCCATGCTTAAATCCATTAGAATTCTCTTGGCCATTGCAGCACACTATGACTATGAGATCTGGCATATTGATGTGAAAATGATATTTCTCAATAGTAAGCTCGAGAAGGACATATATATGATACAGCCAAAGGGATTTGTATCCAAAGAGAGTCCAAATAAAGTATACAGGCTGCTCAAGTCCATTTATGGACTAAAGAAAGCTTTCTAAAGTTGGAACATAAGATTTGATAAGATGATTAAATCTTATGACTTCATTAAGAATGAAGATGGGCCTTATGTGTATAGGAAGGTAAGTGAGAGTGATATCACCTTCTTGGTATTGTATGCGGATGACATCTTAATAATTGGGAATGATGTAAGAATACTCTCCATAGTAAAGACTTAGCTATCCAGAAACTTCTCCATGAAAGACTTAGGGGAAACATCCTATATTTTGGGGATCTGGATATCTAGAGATAGATCTAAGAGAATGCTTGGCTTATCCCAGTCTAGGTACATAGACTCCATTATCAAAAGGTTTGGCATGGAGAATTCCAATAGAGGTCTCATACCGATGAGATATGGAATATCACTTTCTAGGAGTATATCCCCAAAGACTCCTGAAGAAAGTACAGACATAGATAATATATCTTATGCCTCAACGATAGGGTCTATCATTTATGCTATACTATGTACCAAGCCTGATATAGCACATGCTCTGCGTGTCACAAGCAGGTATCAGGCGGATCCAGATTTGAAACACTAGAAGGCAGTAAAGTGTATCCCTAAGTACTTGAAAAGGACTAAGAATCTTTTATTGGTATATGGAGAAGGTAGTCTCTAGGTTGAGGGCTACACAGACTCGAGTTTCAAGTCCGACATTGATCATAGCAAGTCAAACTCAGGGTATGTTTTTACCCTGAATGGAAGAGCAGTAAGCTGGAAGAGTTCGAAGCAAGATACTACTATTGACTCGACCACATAGGCAAAATACATTACTGCAGTAAAAATAGCAAAGGAAGGGGTGTGGATAAAGAAGTTCATCAGGGATTTGAGAGTCATACCATGCAGCATGGAGCTAATTCCCATATACTACTATAGCTATAGCAAGGGAACCCAAGTCTCTTCAGAATTATTCTGAGGAGGTTCCATCTGCTTAAAGTGATCATGACTCGAAAAGATATACCAATGGAAAGAGTTTTATCTGAAGATAACATTGCAGATTCGTTATCGAAGCCATTGGCTCATATTGTATTTGAGCGTCATAAGGGTCTGATGATGATCAAACACATATGTGGTTGGCTTTAGGTCAAGTGGAAGATTGCTGGTTATAGGTGCCCAGCAAGCCAATCAAATCATGATGGCACGTGTGACATGTTATGCGATCTTTTAGCTTAAGATTATTACTGGCATATTTTCACATTATATTATCTATTGTATAAATATATTGTGATGTCCTTGGTTCTGTGCAATGAGAATCGAATCATGATGAGATCATAATAATGAGATCGATTCACTTTTAAACATAGATCCTAAATGATCTCGGCCATAGGTTACTCTAGAGGGACATCGGGATAACTGGGCAGATCGTGTACTATATACATATCCATATGATGGAGGCAACTGATCTCATAGTCACTTGTATAGAGATACTAAGAATATAGTACATATACTCATTGGAGAATGAGTTCACTTATTGATCTGCTTATGGAATGTTGTATGGTTAATGATACCTAATATTAGACAGTAACTTTGTAGTCCCAGTTGTGTATCTGGTCCTTTGACTTGAGACACTAAAGATGCCTTGTATGAGTACTCCTTTTTTTATGCCAGACTTACAGGTTTAGAAAGTTTCAAATCTGGTATAATTAGTTATTGGGATTAGTAGCCAACCTTAAGAAGGCAATTGAGTGTCAATAAATGATCATCCACTCTCGGTATCACGAGAGGAATATCTCGTATATACTTGCTTAGATAAATCCCTGGCCAGGTTCATTCAGATTGAGAGAGAAAGAGTTCTTTGGTAGAATCTGATTAGATAAGACAAATTGATTCTTTATGTGACCTGATAGTATCATGTTCAATATACGATCTTTGGGATATTAGTTGGATGAGGGATTATAGATACACGGTAACTATAGATACATAGTAACTATATCCCGGTATCATGAGAGGAATATCCCGTATATACTTGCTTAGATAAATCCCTAGCCAGGGTCATTCAGATTGAAAGAGAAAGAGTTCTTTGGTAGAATCCGATTAGATAAGACAAATTGATTCTGTATGTGACCTGATAGTATCATGTCCAATATACGATCTCTGGGATATTAGTTGGATGAGGGATTATAGATACACGGTAACTATAGATAGACAGGTCCGATGGATCCAATCCCCCTATACTGTTTAGGGACTACAGTGTAGAGGCCTAGTACGTCCATAGTCGATGAGTCAAGTGAATTATTATGGGGATAATAATTCACTATATCAAAAGGAGTTCTGGTCGGAGCGACTCACAGCCAACTCAATATCAGGACTAGAGGGTCATACATATATGGTGGATGCTTTAGTGAATAGAGGATTAGATGGAGATCCAATTAGCCCATATTCTCATTAGATGAGACCCTATGCTGTAGGCTCCTTGCTTGAGGCCTAATTAGAAGCCTAAAGAGTTTATTGGATAGAAATCCAATAATGCAATGTTAGTAGGTTATTAGATAGAGATCCAATACCCATTGAGGCAAGACCCTTAGGGTTTTTGGTGGCTCTCTATAAATAGGAGGGGAGACTCATAGTTGATAGGCTGCAGCTATGCCCTCCCCCTCCTATTCTCCTCCCTCCCTTTGTGCAAGAGTTGTGAGATTAGATTATAAGAGCTTCGCTGTAGAGATCTATCGTGTGGATACCGCCAGAGAGAAAGATGCTTGACTTCCTTCATTCTCTCCGCATATGCATTGTGTAGAGATCCATCATACAGAGATCAATCATGGAAAACTAGTTTTTGTTTTGATTTTCACTACGCATATAATGCTCCCGCTAAGGTTTCCCAATAGAATCGATCTGAAAACATAAGAAAAGGACACCAAGAACTATTTAATCTCATATTTTGATGATGAAATCAATTGATGGTTTGATGATCAAATATATGTGTTTGAGAAAGAAATACAGGATTAACTATGATGAAGAAAATGAATTACAACCAAATGTTGGGCCAGAATCAAGTTCGAGCATCAGGCTAATGTTTGGACAATGCGGTAAGAGCTCACCGAGAGTTCACTAGGAGTTCGCTGAAGGAATTGAGAAGCTCGCTGGGAACACACCGCAAGATCGCCAAAAGAAGACCGTAAGACTCACCGGAGGACTATCGAGGCTTAGGTCATTTTTGACTTGATGGACTTGTATAGTTGTAATCGAGTCATAGTTAGGTATGAGTCCTAATTGAGTTAATTTTGGAAAGAATCTAGATTAACTCAAGTGAGGCAAACTAGGTCCACGTTTGGGTTTAGATTGATCTTAGGTTGAGCTCATTTGGTTGACCTAGAAAGAGGTCAATTGAAGGTACAAGTTGGGAATAGAAAAGTGGAGAAAATACTTTTCTGGGATTCTCGATGACTATACCGCCCAAGTTAGTGGTTGTACTATCGCCGCCCTATTTTCATGGTGGCCTTTAGCGATGGTACCGCCCATACCTGGATTTTCTGAATATGTTTAAAATTTTGGTTCCATTTTCTGAAGCCAATTGGGGTCTATAAATACCCCAAGTTTTCTTGCATTAAGTACAAGAATTTTGTGTAAGAAATCTAAGAAAAATAGTGTGCTAAAAGTGTGGAAGAAAAAGAAATGGGTTAAGGGAGTGAACAAGAAAGTCTATAATCTTTGTAAAAGTCTCCCTTATGAGTTGTAAGTGAAATACTTGTAAGGGTTTGGTCTTCACATGACGAAGATCAGTAATAGACACCAGTGGGCCTCGACGAAGGAGACTCAAGAAGTAGACATAAGCTAAGTTATAACCGAACCACTATAAATTGTGAGCATCTCTTTACATTATATTTTTTATTATACATATTCTTATATGGAGCTTTCCTTTGGCACGATCATAACTTAGCTTCATTCAATAGCTTATTACTCACTCAACGAAGTGCTTTCGATTTTCGGTTTTGCTTTAAACAAAAGTTTTTCTTCAAAACCAAGATTTTATTGCACTAATTCACCCCCCCCCCCCCCCCCCCTCTAGTGCCAATTTATCGTAACAATTAGTATCATAACAAGGTTCTACTCATTAGACTAATACCAAAGTGAGTAAATGGCTTCGTTTGGCATGAACAAGAGATATTTCATTGCATGTCCTCCCTTATTCAATAGGAAGGATTATACATATTGGAAAATAAGAATGAGTATTTTTCTTATTTCTATGTATTTTAATTTATGGCACATCGTTGAAAATGACTTTGAAAAGTCTTCCACACTAATGAACGAATTGAATGATTTGAAAAAGAAAGTTTTTTCTTTAAATGCAAAAGTAATAAATTCTTTATTTTGTGCACTTGATAAGAATGAATTTAATCGGATTTCTATTTGTGAAATTACTTATGATATTTGGCATACACTTGAAATCACACACGAAGGCACTAGTATGGTTAAAGAGTCTAAGATTAATATTTTAGTTCATAGTTATGAATTATTTCGAATGAAACCAAGTGAGACTATTGGAGACATGTATATCTATTTTACGGATGTCGTCAATGGTCTAAAAGCTCTTGGTAAAAGTTTTCTAATTTTAAATTTGTTAGTAAGATATTAAGATCTCTTCCAAAAAGTTAGGATCCTAAAGTAACTACAATTTAAGAAGCTAAAGATCTAAATAATTTTACTTTTGAAGAACTTATTGGATCACTTATGATTTATAAACTGAGCTGCAAAACTCATGATGAACTTAAAGAATCCCTTCCAAAGAACAAGAAGGACTTGACACTAAGAACTACTGATGACTCATTGAGTGAAACCTTGAGTGATGACAATAATGATATTGCACTATTGAAAAGAAAAATCAAAAAAATTATAGAAAAGAATAAAAATCATAAAAATAAAATTGAACAAAAAAGGGACAACATAATATGTTTTGAATGTATGAAGCCAAGACATTTTAAAAGTGAATGTCCACTATTGAAGAAGAAGGCATTATACAAGAAGGTGTTGAATCTCAAATTTTGATGATGAAATCAATTGATAGGTTATTGATCTAATATGGATTGTTAGAAATTGATTTACATAGGATTAGTTATGATAGAATGATTATTACAATCAGGATTAGCCAAGGTTAAGTCCATGTATCGAGTCGATGCGGTTGAGAATTTGCCAGGAGTGTGTCGGGAGCTCGCCAAGGGTATCGGGAGTTTGCCAAGATGGCGCAAGGGAGTTCGCCAAGAAAATCGAGACTCGTCGGAAGATTATCGGGGGTAGCCAAAAAATTTGTCAGGAGTTAGGATGGCCTTATCATGGATGTTTGACAATTATGATTATATTTAATTAAGTCATAATTAGCATCATGCAATACTAACTATGACAGGAGCAATTGAGTTACAACCAAATGATGGTCCAAGATTAAGCTTGAGCATCGGGCCGAGGATTGGACGATATAGTGGGATCTCACCAGGAGTTCGCTAGGAGATTTGTCGAAGGGATCAGGAAGCTTGCTGGGAACACACCTGGAGATCGCCGGAAGAAGACCGGAAGACTTACCACAAGAATGTCGGAGGCTGCCGGATTGACGGGAGCTAAGTCTTGTTTAGCTTGTTGGTCATTAAGTATTGTAATTATAGAGTCGTAGTTAGGAATTGAGTTCTAATTGAGTTGAATTTGGATGAAATTCAAATCAATTCAATAAGGCAACTGGGTCCACTATTGGGGTTTAATTAAGCTCAGGTTGAGCTTAATTGGTTAATCAGAGGGTTGGTCAACATCAGATTCAAGCCAAAATTAGAAAAGTGGAGGGAACCACTTTTGCGAAAATTTCGATGGGTAAACCGCCGATGAGCGGCCGGTGTACTGCCACTACTCAAGCTTTCGAGCAGCTGACGATGGTTGACTCGCCCAAGCAGGGTGGTTGAACCGCCTATACCCAGGAATCTGGGTATTTTTGGCAATTGACCCACCCAGGCCAGTGGGTGAATCGCCCATACCCAGATTTTCCAGATACGATTGGATTTTGGCTCAGGTTTTGAAGCCAATTTAGGGCCTATAAATACCCTACATTTTCTTACATTCAAAATAATAATTTGGAGATTATATTTTGAGAAAATATTGTGTGAGAATTGTAAGAAAAGAAAAGGGGTAAGGGAGTGATCAAAGAGTGTCTTGTCTCCCTTGTAAGCAAAGTGTAAGGGTTTGATCTTCCCCAAAGAAGATTGGTAGTAGATGCCGGTATGCCTCAAGAAGGAGAACTCGAGAGTGGACGTAGGCCTTTGACATCGAACCACTATAAAAATTATGAGTGCTTATTTGCTTTCAATTGCCTACATATTCTTATATTAACGCTTTCGATTTAACTCAACTCCTTGAAAGTAAAGTTTTCACGATAAGTTATTTCCTTAAAACATTGCTTATCTTTTCAGTTTACTCATTAATTTAGTAATTTTTTTTAATCACTTACTTGTTTCACTAAGAACAAAAAGCTTTGGATTTTTTATCTTGGTTTAATCAAAATATGTAGGCAATTATGCTTGATTGAAAGGCTCTCATGATAACTTGGGATAACTCCTAGCAAAAGGCTCTCGTGATAACTTGGGATGACTCAAGCTCATCAGATGAAGAAGACCACAACAAGGAAGAGGTTGCCAACTATGCTTTCATGGCCATCTATGATGAGGTAAGTGAGTCTTCTAATATCTCCTTACTGAATTATTGAATATTTTTCATGAGCTTTATGATGAATTTAGAAAAATTAGCAAGTCTTATAAACTTCTTAAGAAAGAGCATGAAGCATCACCATCACTTAGTTCATGCACTAAATGTGAAACCGAAGAGAAACTTCGAAAGGAAAATATTGTATTACAACAAATGTTAGAAAATTTTGAAATATGGAATAAATCCCTAAACATAATCCTTACAAATAAGGAACATGCCCATAGGAAAGAAGGTATAGGCTTTATTGGGAATACTCAACAAAAGCCAACTATCTTTGTTGAAAGGATCCACTCTAAACTTGTCATGAAAAATTAAATGCAACTTTTGTGGTAGATTAGGGCATATAGCTTACAAGTGTTCATTTAGAAAGTATAATCCATATAAATTAATTTGGGTTCCTAAAGTAACCATAAATAACCAAAAACCTATAGTTAAATTAGGTAGAGCTCTTCACGAGGGATTTAAAGTGAAATTGGTACCTAAATTAAAAGCATCTTTTTCGTAGGTTTGTCTCCAAACTAAGGCTAGAAGCACCAAATGGTACCTTGATAGTGGATGCTCAAGATACATGACTGGAGATCCAACTTATTTTTCTAAGCTCACTAGCCTAAATGAAGGAGTTGTCACCTTCGAAAACAATAATAAAGGAAAAAAAATCATTGGGAAAGGAACCATAGGTAACAAATCAAATGTTTTGATTGAAGATGTGTTATTAGTTGATAGTTCAAAACATAATCTACTTAGTATTAGCCTATTATGTGATAAAGAATTTATTGTTAAATTTGAATCTAATACTTATATAATTGAAATAAGACACAAGAATAAATTTTTGATTGTCTTAAGAAACAATAATGTGTATACTATTGATATTGAAAAGTTTTGTGATGAAACATGCTTTTCGGCTTTAAACGATGATGCTTGGATTTGGCATAAGAGACTAGGTCATGCTAGCATAAAATTACTAAACCAAATCTCAACTAAAGATTTAGTAAGAGGATTACCTACTCTTAAGTTCATTAAAGATAAAACGTGTGGTACTTGCCAAATTGAAAAGCAAATAAAAAGTAGCTTCAAGTCAAAAATTCAAATAACCACCTCTAGTCCACTACAATAAATCCATATGGATTTATTTAGACCAATTGATACTACAAGCTTAGGGGGAAGTAAATATGCCTTTGTCTTAGTAGATGATTATAGTAGATAACTTGGACTTATTTCTTGGTGCACAAAAGTGATTCTTTTAAAGTTTTTCAAAATTTTAAAACTTGTCCAAAATAAAAAAGGTTTTATGATTTTATTAATACGTAGTGATGATGGTGGTAAATTTCAAAATAATGAGTTTCAAATTTTTAGTAAGTCAAATGGGTATATCCACAACTTCTCTACTCTTAGAAATCCATAAGAAAATATAGTAGAAAGAAAAAATAAGAACTTACAAGAAATTGCTAGAATCATGTTAAATGAATATAGCCTAATGAAATATTTTTGGACCGAAGCCGTTAACACGGCATACTATGTTTTAGGATTCTTGTAAGATCATTACTCTCTAAAACTCCTTATGAACTGTAGAATAGTAAAAAACTCAATATTTTATATTTTAAAGTATTTGGTTCCAAATGTTTTATTTTGAATGAAAATGACGCTTTGGGAAAATTTGATGTAAAATCTGATAAAGATATTTTTCTTGGTTATTCCTTTATTTCAAAAGTTTATCGTGTATTCAATAAAAGAACATTAGTAATTAAAGAATCTATTCATATTACTTTCAATGAGATTTTGAAACTTAAGAAAATTAATTTTTAATGACAAATTTGATTTTGACACTTTAAATTTACATGATAATCCTCCTAAAAGCAACTTAGATGAATCTACTTCCAAATCCTTACCTAAGGAATGAAAGTATATAAATGCTTATCCTAAGGAGCTTATAATAGGAGATACATCAAGAGACATTTCAAACTTGTTCTTCTTTTAAAAAATTTTGTGCTAATGCCATATTTCTTTCTAAGTTGAACTAAAATGCATTGATGAAGCCCTAAGAGATGACTCTTGGGTCATTGCAATGCATGAAGAGTTAGATCAATTTGAGAGAAAGAAGGTATGAGAGCTTGTTCCTACACTTAATGACCGTTTAGTGATTTGTACTAAATGGATCTTTAGAAACAAGCAAGATAAAAATAATATCGTGGTTAGAAACAAGACTAAATTAGTGACCAAATATTTCAACCAAGAAGAAGGGATGCTCCTTTGCTCTTGTGGCTAGACTTCAAGCCATAAGGATGCTCCTTTGCGTCTTTTAAATATTTTAAGTTATTTCAAATGGATGTTAAAAGTATTTTTCTTAATGGTTTCATTTCTGAAGAAGTGTATATTGAACAACCCCCTAGTTTTGAAAATAGTCATTTTTCAAATCATGTTTCAAACTTTCTAAAACTCTTTATGGATTGAAATAAGCCTCTTGGGCTTGGTATGAAAGACTTAGTTCTTTTCTTATTTTAAATAATTTTTTTTGAAAGACAAGATTAATACTATATTCTTTAAGTATTTTAAAAATAATTTTCTTGTTATTTAAATTTATGTTGATGATATAATTTTTGGTTCAATAAACGAATCCTTATGTGAATCTTTTACCAAGAGTATTAGCCAAGAATTTAAGATGATCCTAATGGATGAATTAACTTTTTTCTTAGGATTGTAAATAAAATAATTAAATGATGGTATCTTTATTAGTCAAACTAAGTATACCTTAGACTTGTTAAAATATTTTGGTATGGAAAATACGAAGGCTATAAACGTACCAATGAGCACTTCTACAAAATTAGACTTAGATAATGAAGGAGAAAATTTTAATCAAAGAACATATAGAGGAATGATAGGTAGCTTGTTGTATTTAATTGCTACTAGACCATATATAATATTTAGTGTTGAATTATGTACAAGATTTTAATCCAATCCTAAACTTTCTCATCTTAAAGCAGTTAAATGGATATTTAGATATTTATAAAGAATCTCTAACTTAGGTTTATGGTATCCAAAATATAAAAACTTTAATTTACTTGCTTATGCATATGCCGATTTTGGAGGGTGTAGAATAGATAGAAAAAGTACTACCGGATATATCAGTTTTTAGGGCATGCTCTTGTTTCTTGGTCTTCTAAGAAACAAAATTTGGTTGCCTTATCTATAGCTAAGGCCGAATATATTGAAGCTAGTGCATGTTGCGCCCAAGTTATGTGGATGAAAAACACATTAGAAGATTATAAAATTTATTGAAAAAATATCCCTATAAAATGTGATAATACAGGTGCCATATGTTTAACTAAAAATCTCGTTCAATACTTAAGAACAAATATATTAATATTAGGTATTACTTTATTAGAGATCACGTTAATAATCTTGATATATCCTTAGAATTTATTGATACTAAGCATCAATTAGCAGATATTTTCACTAAGCCATTAAGTGAAGAGCAATTTGACTTTATTAGAAGAGAGTTAGGAATGCTAAACCATCAAAATGAACGATTTACTATATTTCATATTTCTTAATTTGCTTAAAATAAATTTAATTGCATGAGTAGCTCTTAATTTTTCTTGAATTTCTTGGTTCCTTTTTAACTCTCTTCCGAAATGATTCTCCTTGAAATTGATATTACAAGAATGAGATTCGAAGTTCTTTTTGTGATGACATTTTTATCCTTTCTCAAAGATTATTTTAATTCATGATGAATATCTACGAAAGAAAAATATGTGACATAAACTTTTATGGTGCTTGCTATGAGCTTTCTTTTGTATCCTTTTTTAAAAAATATTCATGTATCCTTTATATCCTTGATGAACACTTTTGATTGTATCACTCTATACTTTCTTTTTTGATAATAAATTTTTGGATTTTTGGCACCCCCTCCCGTTCATTTATTTTTCTTTCTTATTCATAAAAGGGAAAACAAAATTTCATTAGAAAATTATGGTTTTATCATATTTTACTAAGGGGGAGCAATGAAGCACTAAATATTTAATCAATATTTATTTTATACAAATATGAAGAAATTTGACACATGATAAGTTTATGTATCTTAAAATTATTTGCTCAATATTTTACCTTTTTGTTGATGACAAAGGGGAGAAATGAGATATTGATGACAAATAATAAAATGGGGTATTTCTAATTTTATTAATAAACAAAGGGAGAGACATGATTAAGAGGAAAATTCTGAAATGCATGAATGTTGTATAATTGGAATATCTTTGATGATTTGATGATTGATGATTTAAGGTGATATTTTTTGAAATTAATGTTATATCATTTCTGAATTTCATAAATGAATGTTTTGAAATGTTATAATACTTGAACTAAAGAGTGTTTGGTTCTCTTGGATTTAAAATTTTTCTTATTTGGATTATGGCATAAATATAGGGGGACTAAAGGTTAACTCTCATCATCAATTGATTGTCATCATCAAAAAAGAGGAGATTATTGAATCTCGAATTTTGATGATGAAATCAATTGATGGCTTGATGATCTAACATATGTGTAAGTGAAAGAAATATAGGATTAACTACAATGGAGAAAATGAATTACAACCAGATGTTGGGCCAGAATCATGTTCGGGCATCGGGCCAAGGCTTAGATAATACGGTGGAAGCTTGTTGAGAGTTCGCTAGGAGTTCGCCGAAGGAATCAGGAAGCTCGTTGGAACACGCTCGAAGATCGCTAGAAGAAGACCATAAGACTTGCTGGAGGATTGCTGGAGGTTGCCGGATTATCGAGGGTTAGGTCATTTTTTAACTTGATGGTCTTGTATGATTGTAATCAAGTGAGTCATAGTTAAATTAATTGAGTTAATTTTGGAAGGAATCTAAATTAACTTTAAATATCCCAAGTTTTCTTGCATTGAGTATAAGAATTTTGTGCAAGAAATTTGAGAAAAATAATATGCTAAAAGTGTGTAATAAAAAGAAAGGGGTAAGGGAGTAAGCAAGAAAGTTTGTAATCCTTGTAAAAGTCTCCCTTGTCAGTTGTAAGTGAAATATTTATAAGTGTTTAGTTTTCACCCGAAGAAGATCGGTAATGGACACCAGTGAGCCTCGACGAAGGAGACTCAGGAAGTGGACATAGGCCAAGTTATAGTTGAACCATTATAAATTTTGAACATCTCTTTACTTTTCCTTTTTATTATACATGTTCTTATATGGAGCTTTCCTTTGGTAAGATCATAACTTAGCTTCGTTCAATAGCTTATTGCTCACTTACTTAATGAAACACTTTTGATTTCCGATTTTGCTTCAAATGAAAGTCTTTCTTCAAAGCCGAGATTTTAGTCCTTGCACTAATTCAACCCCTCTTAGTGCCAATTGATCCTAACAAGAATAAGACAATAATTACCCATACATGAAGGTATAATTTCCAAGATGAGAAGATAGGGATATGACCAATTAGATCTCTAGGGTTGAAAAATTCTTTCACTTCCACAGAACTCTAGAAGAATCTAAAGTGGAAATAGCTTCAATTCAACTTGATGTGATACAATCTAGTGGTATGATTGGTACAAACCCTATCATGGGGTTCCTTTGTGGGAGCAGCTCAAAAAAGGAATTCTTATTTGCTTTGGACCATCCAAGTATAAGAATGTTGATAGGCAACTCGTCAAAATCTACCAAACTTTCACACTATAAGAATACTAGAGCATATTTGAACAATTGTCAAATTAAGCCAAAGATTGGTCCAAATGGAAACTGGTAGGTATATTTATTGAAGGACTTAATCCTGGTGTGAATTTAAGGCTCACCAACCCCGCATTGTGATAGCTATGATTTCATTTACACGTTTGCATGAGGAAAAAGTCATTAGGGAGTATTGCTGAAATAGAAGTGACAACAAACAGATGATTGCAAGTCGCCTGCCTCATCTATTCTTAACCAAACACCCGAAGACTAACCCGAGAAGAACTTAAGGAAAAATTAGCATAGGGTTTGTACTGGCATTATGATGAAAAGTGAAGTAAGAAACACCGATACAAACAAGGGCAACTTCTAATAATTGAACCAATTAAGGAGGAACCAAATTTTGATAATAATAGAGTCTAATCATGAATGTATAGATTCTGATGAAGATATTAGACCTATCACATATACAATGCATGCATTAGCCGACTACTTTAGCCTGCAAACTGTGATAAATTAAAGAAAATTTGAAACATCAGCCTGTTATTATTTTAATTGATACCAGTAACACTAATAATTTTATGGATAGTAAGGTCGTTGATCGATTAACTTATCACATTGAAGGCAGTGACAATTGAAATAAAGGTTGCTGATGGATGAATCTTAACTTGTGATAACAAGTGTTCAAAGATATAGCTAATTATATAGGGGGAAGAACTGCTTGTGGATTTCTTTTTGATACCCCTGGAAGACACTGAAGTGGTGCTTAAAATTGAATGGCTATCAACCCTAGGTCATGTCTCCTAAAACTTTCTAAACTAATTATAAAGTTTTTTTATCAATAGAAAATAGGTGATCCTCAAAGGAAGACTTGGAAGCAATGTCATAACTGCCACTAGCCATCGGATGGAGAGGGTTCTTCAAAAGATCATAATGACTACTGTTGGGAAAAAAAAACTATAGAATGCGGAATAATATCTTTCCCTCTTTGTATACCAAAATGGGATTCTCACCAAACTTACCAACTTATTGCCAAAAGATAAATATTAACCAGAGCATGGTAATAAATCATCCACAAAACGAGACACTAAATCTTAACATGGAAAATCCAAAGTGAGAAAAACCATGGGACCGTAGTCCACTTAACTTCCATTATCACCACTATTGATAATAGGTTTATAATGAAGCTTCTCTATATAACTAGAGGATCACCATAACATCAAGAATATATATCTTGGTTTACAAATGAGATAGCATCATCAAACTATATGGATCTCATAATAGAAAAATATCAAATCTCACCAAGTGGGTATTGTATGAAACCATCTTAGAGATGATAAATTATAAATCAATACCGTTATGATTGTAGAGCTTGCTGCAAGGATTCTCAATATAAGATTTGGGCCAAATCTGAGGAAGTTTCACCATTCGATCTTGCCAAAGCTCTCTCTCTCCCTATTCTTTCCTTTCTCTTTCTCCTCACTGTTCTCTTTTCTACGCCGACAACTTACTCTACTAACACACACCTCCACTTAGGGTTTTCTAACTTTACTTTTTTTCTTTTTTTTAGTAAATTTGACTGGTCCAAGCCCACCTATGGGCGGGACCCAACAATTCTCCCCCTCTAGCTGATATGGTGGGTTGTACTAAGCCCGCTCTTTGTCTACATGCTTCTAATTTCTCTTTAGGTAAGGACTTTATCAATATATTTGAACCATTCTCATCAGTATGCACTTTTTATAGGTATAATTCTTTCATCTCAAGCACATCACGAATCCAGTGATATCTTACATCAATATGCTTGGATCTAGAATGATATGTTGAATTCTTGGAGAGGTGGATGACACTCTGACTATCACAGTAAACAGTATATCCTTCATGTTTTAAACCCAACTCTTGTAGAAAATTTTTCATCCATAAAACTTCCTTACAGGCTTTAGTAATTGCTATATATTCTGCTTCTGTGGTTGATAGAGCAATACAATTCTATAATTTAGATTGCCAAGAGACTACTCCCCCTATAAAAGTCATCAAGAAACCTGAAGTGGATTTCTTGGAATCAATATCACCAGTCATGTCTACATCTGTGTAACCCTCTAACATAAGTTTACCAATGCTAAAACATAAACACAACCTGATAGTACCTCTTAAATATCTTAAGATCCATTTTACTACTGCCCAATATTCCTTACCAAGATTAGAGAGAAATCGGCTAACAACTCCAACTACATAAGCTATACCTGGCCTAGTGCAAACCATAGCATACATCAAACCGCCTACTACTGATGAGTAAGGCACTTTGGACATTTCTTCTTTTTCTTTCTCACCTGTAGGACATTGTTTTGAACTCAGCTTGAAATGACCTGCAAGTGGAGAACAAACTGGTTTAGCATTATTCATGTTAAATCTTTCAAGAACCTTTTCAATATAGGTCTCCTGAGATAACTAAATCTTTCTATTCTTCCTATCACGAAGAATCTTCATGCCAAGAATTTGTCTCGCTGATCCTAAGTCTTTCATAGCAAAAGACTTACTTAGTTTCCTCTTAAGCTTCTCAATTTTACTAGCATCATGGCCAACAATCAGCATATCATCAATATATAGCAGGAGAATAATGTAATCATCATCTGAAAACTTCTTTGTAAACACACAATGATCAAATGTGGTTTTATTGTACCTTTAGCTCATCATAAAGGAATCAAACTTCTTATACTACTGTCTAGGTACCTGTTTGAGTCCATATAAGCTTTTCTTAAGCTTACACACTAGATTTTATTTATTTTTTACTTTGAAACCTTCTGGCTGCTTCATATAAATTTCTTCTTCTAAGTCCCCCCATGTAAAATGCAGTTTTCACATCAAGTTGCTCTACTTCTAAATTCAAGCGGGCAACTAAACTAAGAATAACTCGGATATAAGACATTTTCACCATAGGAGAAAATATTTTTTCAAAATCAATACCCTTTCCTTTTACAACTAATCGTGCCTTATATCTTTGTTATGAGTTATTATTTTTAATCTTCAATTTATAAACCTATTTATTCTTGAGAGCTTTCTTCCTTATAAGCAACTTTACCAAGTCATAAGTATGGTTCTCAAGTAAGGATTTCATCTCTTCTTGCATGGCTTTAACGCACTCATTCTTATGCTCATGTAGAATAGCTTCTTGTTGGTTCTCCACTGTCAGGCAATATAACAGACTCATATGGAGAATATCTTATAGATGATCTTCGCTCTCTTGTAGATCTTCTCAGTGGAATCTCGTCTGGTCGTGGAGGTGCTTGCTCAGTCTATTCAGTTGAATCAGCTTCATCAACTGTAGAAGTATCATCACTAACATTCTCACCACCATTTTCCTGTCTATCTCCCCCTTGATCATCATGAACTATAGGTGGAGGAATTGGGCTCAAACTCCGACTATAAATAGAGGTATTTTGCTTTTCAACATTATCACCATCTTCAAATAATTAGTCTTCAAGAAACACGACATCTCTGTTTTTGATAATCTTTTTATTCACTAGATCCCATAATCTGTACCCAAACTCTTCATGACTATATCCCAAGAAAATGCATGCTTTTGCCTTATTATCAAGCTTAGATCTCTCATCTTTAGGAATATGAACAAATGCTTTACATCTAAAGACTCTTAAATGATCATATGATACATCTTTCTTTCCCTTTCCATACTCTCTCTGGAACATCACCATTCAAAGGAACTGATGGAGAAAGATTTATCAGATCAACTATAGTTCTCATAGCCTCCCCTTAAAAATACTTAGGTAACTTGGTATGAGAAAGCATGCACATAATCCTTTCTTCAATAATTCTATTCATCCTTTCTGCCACACCGTTTTGCTGGGGAGTTTTAGGAACTATCTTCTCAAGCCTGATACCATGAAACCTGCAATAATTTTCAAAAGGACCCCTGTACTCACCACCGTTATCTGCTTGAACACACTTCAGTTTTCTTCTAGTTTCTCTTTCAACACTGACATAAAACTCTTTAAAAACATCGAGTACCTCGTCTTTAGAATGGTCATCAATAAAAGTAACAAAATAAAGAGCACCTCCAAGAGTTCTAGTTTGTATAGTACAGACATCAGTGTGAATCAAATCAATGACATTTAATTTTTCAGATGATGGATAAGAATGAAAGGTAACTCTATGTGTTTTTCCGGCTAAGCAATGATCACAAGTTTTAAAAGATGTACCTTGCAGCTTTGGTAAGAACTGCTTTCTAGCAAGAGTTTGAGTCCCTTCTCGTTGATATAACCAAGCCTTTTATGTCAAAGATCTATACTTTCATCCTTTTGGATTGCATTAATCTCTCCTTTGTGTACCTTAGCCTCCATAACATAAAAGAAGTTCTGCTTCTTTCCTCTTGCCACAATCAGAGAACCTTTAGTTAGCTTTCATTTACTTTCACCAAAATAATACATAAACCCCTCATCATCAAGTTTCCCTATAGATATCAAGTTTAGACAAATATCTAGAACATGTCTTATTGTTTCCCATTTTGACATTGCCAAAATCACCAGTAGTGTAAGATCTGAAGAAATCACCATGAGAAGTAACATGAAAAGAAGCACCAGAGTCAATTACCTAGTTACTATCTTGAGCTGCAAGATTAACACATCCATTATCATAAATAATAACAATATCACCTTCAGCAACAATTGTATTAATCGCTTTTTCATTTTTCTTTATTTCATTTTGTTCTCTCTTCCAAAACCTACACTATTTCTTCATATGATCTGGTCTGTTGTAGTGAAAACACTTAATATCTCTTCTGGATTTGGATCTTTCTCTATAACCATATGGATTTATGGTATGACTTCTTCTACATCGTTCTTATTTTTCAATAGCAAGTGCACCAGAAGAAGATTCTCCTTGTTCTTTCCTTCTAGCATCTTCATTTAGTAAACTATCTTTAACCATATCTATAGTTAGAGTCCCCTCTGGCATGGAGTTAAAAATTATCACCACATATGTTTCCCAACTTTCTGGTAAAGAGCTTAGGAGTAGCAATCCTTGCATCTCATCATCTATATTCATTTTCATAGTAACTAGCTTGTTTGCAAGACTCTTAAATAGGCTTATATGCTCAATAATATTATCACCATCTTTATACTTTAAATTGACAAGTCTTCTGAGGAGAGAAATTTTGTTTCCCACTATCTTCCTTGCAAAGAGATTTTCTAATCTTTACCAAACAACATCAGCTCTGGTTTCATCAGAAATGTGCTCATGCAGATTTATATCCATCCATCTTCTAATATAGGCAATGGCCTTTTTCTGTTGTACCTCTCATTCTTCATCATCCATAGTAGAAGGTTTTACTTTAATTTTGATTGGCTTATACAAAACTTTGCAATAGAACAAATCTTCCATCATACGTCTCTAAGTAGAATAGTTCGATGAGTTCAATTTAATCATACCATCTAACTTTTCCATTTCAATCACATAAGAAAAGTTACACCAAATAACCTGTGCTATGATACCACTTGTTAAGAAAAAAAATATAGAATGCGGAATAATATCTTTCCCTCTTTGTGTATCAAAATGGGATTCTCACCAAACTTACCAACTTATTGCCAAAAGATAAATATTAACCAGAGCAAGGTAATAAATCATCCACAAAATGAGACACTAAATTTTAACGTGGAAAACCCAAAGCGGGAAAAATCACGGGATCGTAGTCCACTTAACTTCCACTATCACCACTATTGATAATAGGTTTATAATGAAGCTTCTCTATACAACTAAAGAATCACCATAACATCAAGAATATATATCTTAGTTTACAAATGATATAGCATCATCAAACTATATGGATCTCACAATAGAAAAATATCAAATCTCACCAAGTAGGTATTATAGGAAACCATCATAGAGAGGGTAGATTATAAATCAATACCGTTAGGATTGTAGAGCTTGCTATAAGGATTCTCTGTATAAGATTTGGGCCAAATCTGATGAAGTTTCACCGTTCGATCTTGTCAAAGCTCTCTCTCTCCCTATTCTTTCCTTTCTCTTTCTTCTCACTGTTCTCTGTTTTTTGCCACCGTCGACAGCAACTTACTACTCGCACAGCACACACCTCCACTTAGGGTTTTCTAACTTTACTTTTTTTTCTTTTTTTTAATAAATTTGACTGGTCCAAGCCCACCTATGGGTTGGACCCAATAACTACTACACTGGAAGGCTAACCAATTGCTTACACTATCATGAAGTTGAGACCCTACTTAATTGATCAACAAGTTGTGATACATCGTAGATGTCCTGTAACCGAAGTGCTCCCAGAATTTGACGCTGCTCAGCTTTGAGGATAAAGCTGATTTGAAGGAGGGAGGAATTGTTAGGATCTCGAAAAAATTTTAAATCTTTAAGTCATGTTTTCTATGAGTTAGTTAGTCCAATCAAAGTCAGTTATGAGTTTTAAAATTTATTATTTAATTAGGAGTCTGTCTTAAGGGACTATAGGTGGAAGAGTCGAAGTCCAAAGGGACTCTCGGTAGAACTTTATAAATAAGGGTATAACTACTTCTTTTTCATCAATCAAGAAAATATAATCTTGGTCATTTGGCAAACCTTAGGAGATTGATCCCCTCGAAGTGATCGTTCGTCTCCTCTTTTCTATGATAGAACCTTAGGAATTCCTATCGTGGTACAACCTTGTGCTATTGAAGATTTGAACTAACTGTATGGAGGTTCAATATCATGGTCTGGTTGTTAGATAAATATGAGAAACAAAAATATATATATATATAAATATATATAGGATTTCCCTCAACTAATGGGAAAGATATTATCATTCAGTTAGGGAAACTATTACAGCTAATATGCCTTCGCAAGATTGAGCTCCTATCAAGGACACTGATCTTGGATCGATGTAAAAAAAAATATTTTATGAGCTAGAGACTTCGTAAGGGAGTTGGCGAGTTGATCAGTTGTGTGAACATGGGAGACATGAAGCTACTGACGGACGACTTGATCTCACACAAAATGAAAGTCAATAGCAATATGCTTCATATAAGAGTGAAAAATTAGATTGGCATAAAGGTAAGTAGCACCAATGTTATCACAATAAATAATAGGCGTAGAGTTAGAGTTAATTTGAAGCTTAGTAAGCAAGTTGGTGATCCAATTAAGTTTGACAGCAGTAGTGGTAATAACACGATATTTAGCTTCAGTAGTAGACCTGGCAACTATCTTTTGTTTCTTAGAACTCTAGCTAATCGGATTAGCACTAAGAAAAATAATATATCCTGATGTAGAGATTCTATCATCAATATTTCTGGCCTAATCAACATTAGCAAAAGCATGAAGCTGAGAGGGAGACTGTTTGCAAAGAAAAATATCATGATCAATAGTCCCCTTAAGATAACACGAAATACGTTCGACAGTAATCCTATATAAAGTAGACGGTCGATGCATAAACTGGGATAATTTATTAACTATAAAGGAGACGTCTGGATGAGTAAGAACGAGATATTGCAAGGAACCAACTACATGTCGATACTGAGTAGGATCTATAGTATGACTTCCATCACATAACTTCGGTGATACACTGGCAAATAGAGGAGTGGTAATCACTTTTGCATCTTTCATGTTCATCTTCAAAAGCAAATCATGAATGCACTTTCTCTGTGAAAGAAAGAGGTCAGAAGATGTAAACGCAATCTTGACACCAAGAAAATAACTCAAGTTACCAAGATCTTTAAGAGAGAATCTGTCGGCCAATTGATTAATAAATGTCTGAACCTCCATAGAGTTATTATCCGTGACAATAATATCATCCACATAGACTAGAAGATAGTTGGTGTTCCAATGTTGTTGGCGTAGAAATAGGAAAATATCATATTTAGAGTTGAGGAAGCCAACTGAAGACAATTATAAACTAAGTTCATTATTCCAAACTCGTAGAGCCTGACGAAGTCCATAAATGACCTTTTGGAGTTTATAGACATACCATGGATATTGAAGATGTATAAAGCCTGGAGGTTGCTCCATGAAGATATCTTGAGTAAGAGTTCCTTGTAAAAAGGTATTGTTAACATCTAACTGGCGTAAGCATTAACCTTTGGAAATTATCAGACTTAGGATAAGTTGGATTATAGTAGGTTTGACAACTGGATTAAATGTCTAGATATAGTCAACACAAGGTCATTGATAAAATCCTTTAGCCATAAGTCATGCTTTATAATGAGCAATCGAACCATTGGGGTTTCGCTTAATTTGAAAGACCCACTTGTACCCGATAATATTTTGTGTAGGGTGAGAAGGGGTAAGGGTCCATGTAACATTATGAAGGAGAGCTTCATACTCCTCACACATGACTTTATGCCAATATAAAGATTTTTGGGCCTGAGTAAAGGATGTTGGTTCAGTAGAGTCGAGAGAAGGTTTGGTGCTAGCATGTAAGTCAAGAACCTGACATGGTTTAATGACACCAGTCCTGGAATGAGTTTGCATTAGATGTCGGGAGACTGTAATAGTATTAGGGGGTAAGGGCTGAGGATTATCGCTGGTTAAGTCAAGCAAAAGGACGATAGAAGTATCCTGACAAGATGAGGACAAAGACTATAGTTTTAGAGATAACTACACATAAGGAATAAGAGGAGAGAAGGGAGAAGGAAGTTGTGAAACAAGAGTAATAAGAGAGTGTGGATCAAGCAGAGATGTAGAAGATGTGTCGTAGGAATCCAGCGAGACGATAGATTGTTTGAGATCTCGAAAGGGAAAGACAGACTCCATAAAAGTGACATGTCTGGCAACAAAAACTTTAGTAGTGTGAGGATCATAACATCGAAAATTATTGTGTTCAAGAGAGTACCCGATGAAAACACAAGGGCGAGATTGACGTTGCATTTTATGAGAATTGTAGGGACGTAACCATGGATAACATAGATAGCCAAATACCTTTAATATTTGTAGGTTGGGGCATTTTTTAAAAAGCTTTTCGAATGGTGATTGATATTGTAAGATAGGAGTGGGCATGTGATTAATGAGATAGATAACAGTTTAGAAAGCTACGGACCAAAAGGTAGATGACATAGAAGCCTGATGAAGCATTGTGAGACTAGTTTCAACAATATGTCGATGTTTACGTTCGACAGAGCCAACTAGTTGAGGAGTATATAGAGGAGACTTAAGATGTTGAATACCAAAAGCAGATAGATAAGATGTAAGGGCTTGATATTCACCCCACCATCAGAATAAATAGTTTTAAATAGTAGTCTGAAATTAGTTCTCAACTAAGTTCTTAAAATTGGAGAAGACAACAGTGACATTAGACTTTTGATAAAGAGAATATAAAATATGTACTTTATAAAACATATTAGTTCTCATATGTACTTTATAAAATAGTCTATAAAGACAACATAGAATCTAAACTTGTCAAAAGAGATAATTGACGTAGGACCCCAAACATCAGTATAAACAACTTCAAATAGTTTAGAGCATGAAATAGAGGATGTACCAAAAGGTAATTGATGACTCTTATTACTAAGACAAGCATCACAATGAGTAAAAATATTACCAGATTTAAAAAATAGGAATAGAATAATGAGAAAGCAATTTTTGCTAAATAGAGATCAAGGGATGACTAAGACGTCGATGTCATATGTCGACTGGAGCAGTAGTGGAAGAGTTAGTAGTAGGTCAAGTGAGATACAAAGCTAACAATATTCGTAGATGTTGTCTTTATTCGAGCCGTGAACCAAGGATGCTCCCGTACTTAAATCCTTGACAAGAAAATAATCAAGAAATAATTCAATGGAAGTCTGATTTTGTTGATAGAATTGAGAGATAAAAATAATTTTTTTTAATGTGGGTGCACACAAAACATCATTAAATATAAAAGAAGTGGTATGTAAATTAAGCTTCGTAGAGCCAGTATGAGTAATAGGAATTCTTTTACCATCATCGATGATGTCATCTTCACTTCCGTCATAGTTGTTATGGATTGATAGGTTCTAAAAATTGGAAGTGATATGGTGGGAAGCACCAGAGTCCACAATCCAATTCAACTGACTTATAGATAGAGAAGTCATAACATTCGCTTGAGACCAGGTTTACGAAGCTAGGAGGAAGGTCGAGACCGACAAACTTTTACTGAGTGACCGAGTTTGCACACAACTGGCAAACAATCGATTGTTGAAATGTAGAAGGAGGACGACGTGGCTAGAAGAAAGCACTCTGACGATGGTTGAAGTATGGAGGATGTGGAGGAGGAAGTGATGGAGTGATGCTCATAAGAGTGGGAGGAAAGTTGACCACACCTTTTAAAGTGGTTTTGTTGTATTTGCGATTTGGCCTCCTGGATTTTTGATTGAACTGAGCTATGATGGGAGGTCCTGGCGAAGATCCTAGTAGCCTCTCATCATGGTTCAGGTAAACTTCACAGTCTTTCAGCTTATCGTAAAGTTCTTTAAAGGAAACTGGAGAATCACGTGCTTGAAGTGCTGCTGCCAGTTCTTTGAATTCTACACTTAAGTGTATAGACTAGAACTTCTTCATTAGTTAGAGAATGACCTATCAAACCTAGGTCATCGATAATCATTTTAATATATTGTAAGTAGTCAGCAACAGTACTTCCCTCTTGCTTAAAGTTCATAAGACTGGAGATTAGTCCAAGCATGTGAGTCCGTGAGCGATTCGCTAAGGTAGTTTTGTAACTTGGTCCAAGCTTCCGTAGTAGTAGTACAGGAGGACACAAGCGGAGCAATGAATCCAACGGCAGAGGCTTGAATTGCTTGGAGAATTAATCGATCTTGATGTAACCATAGCTTATAAGCAGGATTTAGCACTAGGTTGGGTTCTCCTAGAACATATAGCACTGCTGGTGGACAACTAAGAGAGCCATCAATAAAACCCAATAAATCATAACCAAATAAAAGATTAGAGAATTGAGGATGTCAGGACTTATAATTATTGCCTTTGGATATATTAATGGAAATGAGTCCTAGATGCGAAGAAGGATTGCTAGAAGGAAATAAAGTTAGAGCATCAGAGGTAGATGAGGAAGACATCTGGGAATCACCAGGGTGACAGGCCAAGGAGAAAGTAAAAGAGGAAAGTAGGTAATCTCATTGAGGAAGTAGTTCCGAAGATTATTAAAGGATCTTCATCCAAGAAATGAATGACAAAACAAAAGAATAGGGATGAGGTATGAAAGGGAAAGAAAAACCTTACACCATCATAGGATTGTCATCAAAAGGTGGTTATGGTCTAGTGATCTTATGAGATTGCTCTTGAAGCTACATATTTGTGGAGTGAAGCTTAAACTAGGTGACAAATGATAAGGGTCAACGGCAGGAGCAGCGTTGGTTATGTCGCTGATAGAAGGAAGAATCCAACGGAGCCACTAGGTGGTGAGGTTCATTCGATGAGTCCAGCAACAGAGGAAGATCTCGACTATAGTAATAGGCTACAGAACCACAGCAGCCATAAATCAAAGGAGTCGCATCCAATAGATCTGAGAAACTGGATGCAAATGATGGATTCAGCAGCAGGTTACCAAACAACTGATCAGTCACTGCGAAGAGTGAATGCTAGCAGCGACGTTCTGCTGTAGAGGTTAATAACACTAGCAGAAGTCTGTGTTGTATCAGCACGTTTGGTGAGAAATTGTTGCTGTTGGATAGCAGCACTGTTAGTGAGAACAGAACTAATGAGAAGAAGACATTGTCCTCGTATGGTCGCTGGTTATGCTAGGAAACAGTGCTTTGTCGGTAAGAAGAAGCATCTAAGACATGTATAGGAGGTGGACAGCTACTGGTGTGATTGCCTAGGCTACAGGGATAGGGGAGAGCAGCGATAGCAATAGGATATCAAGATCGAAGGCAGAAGGTTGGAACCTCTTTTCTCCACTGAACAGTGTTCTCGAAGTATTCCCAGTGTTAGCTTGCAGCATCGAAGATAGGTGGTAAAGGGTGTTGTATAGGAGAGATCGGCAGAGGAAGAAGAGACGTCTGTTGCGGCAATGAGTGAAAACAAAGTGCTTCTCAGCATGAAATCGATGATGATGAAGATGTTGGTGCCGATGGCGAAAGTATAGAGGTGTCGGCCTTGGAAAGTAGGATCTGTGAAGCTCTTTAGATGGGTAATGGCGAAATTGATCGCCGACCGACCAAGGGAGCGAGTGGTTCCTGTTAGCTGACTAAGTCTACCGCCAACTCTATAACTGAACGAGCCAATCTCGTTCATTAGTTGAGGGAAATCCTCATTAGTTGAGGGAAATCTTTTGACTAAGTCTACTGTCAAATCTGAGGGAAATCTTCATTAGTTGAGGAAAATCTTTTCTCATCCCTGTATAAAACGATGCATTTATCAATAATATCAAGTTTTCATTCTCTCATTTCAATTTCTAACATGGTATCAGAGCCATAAGAGAAATTATTCTCTGTCAAACGACAGAAAATAGTTGCCATTACATGCTCCTCTCGCTATCTCATTACCGAGGCAACGCTACTTGCGGATCTTTCAAATCTACTATCACACAGCTCCACCGATCCACAGCTTTATAGCTCTCGCAGAGCGCTTCTCCTCGTGTGACGTCGCTACCTTGTTCTGCCCTTTCGATTATACGTATTCCAAGAAGGCGTGATTCCCATCTGCTGCACTGTACCTATTAGTACCGTTGGATATTCTCATTCGCCACTCACTTAGTATCTACCGGTGTTTTCTACACTATTCATTCGATTCGGTTTGTTAGCCACCTTGATCTATGCTACTACCTACAACTTTATAGCCATTAATTGCTTTTCTTTTCTTTTCTTCTTTTCCTTTTCTTGGTCACCGGTTGTATTCGTTCTCAACTCATACGACTTTTGTGATTTCCTAATGTCTTTCTCATCCACTTGATGTCCCTACTCTTTTCCTACTAATTACATTTCATCGGTCTTATTTCCATTAATGCATCTTTAATCCCCTTTAAGTTATCTAAAAATGGCAATTATGCCTCTTGGCGTGCTCAATTCTCTAACCTATTGATTGGTTATGATTTATTGGGCTATGTTGACGGTTCACTTAGTTGTCCACCAGCCATGATTCATGTCCCAGGAGACCCTAGCCCAGTGCGCTTAAGTTGTTGGCGGATCGACTAATCCTCCAAGCCATTCAGCCTCTTCTGGATCCATCGCCCGCTTGTGACCTCCTGTACCCTGCTGCGGAAGCATGGAACAAGTTGACTACTCTGGCGCTCTCGGACTCACATGTTTGGACTACTCTCCAATCTTATGACTCTCAAGCAAGAGGGAAGTTGTATTGCTGATTACTTACAAAATATCAAAGTCATTATCGATGACCTGGCTTTGATAGGTCATCTTCTTACTGATGAAGAGATACTGGTTCACACGCTCAATGGCTTAAATCCGAGTACAAAGAACTTCACGCTCTTGCACGTGACTCTCCTATCCTCTTTGAAGAACTTTATGACAAGGCGGATTATGAAGCTTACTTAAAGCGGGACACCAAGATATCGGGACCTTTGTCAGAACCTCCCATCACAGCTCAGTTCACCCAAAAACTCAAAAAGCCCAGCCGTAAATACCACAATAATACTTCAAAAGGTGTAGTCACCCAACCTCCCACTACTATGAGTTTTCATCCATCACTTCTTCCTCCATATCCTTCGTCCGTCAATTCTAGTCCAAATGTTTCCTTTTCACCTCGTCGCCCCCCACCTATGTCTCTACAACCAGTTGTCTGTCAATTGTGTGACAAAATCGGTCACACTGCCAAAGTTTGTCGATCGCGTCTTCCAGCACCATCAACTTGGCCTCAAGCAAATATCCTGATTGCTTCTTCTGAAGGTCCGTCTAACTGGATTGTGGATTCTGGCGCTTCCCACCATATCACCTCTGATCTCCAGAATTTATCACTCCATAATGGCTATGGCGGCCATGAAGACGTCGTCGTTGGTGATGGTAATTGAATCCCTATTACTCATGTTGGTTCTAAGACATTACATTCTAACGACTCTTCTTTTACACTTCCTAATGTTTTGTGTGCCCCTCACATCAAGCGAAATCTTATTTCTGTTTCTCAATTTTGTCAACAAAATCATACTTCTATTGAGTTCTTTCCTGATTATTTTCTTGTTAAGGACTTGAGCACGGGGCATCTCTAGTTCGGCGAATAAAGACAACATCTACGAATGGTCGCTCACCGTGTTTCTCACCCACCAGAAACACTTCCACTCCAAATGATATATGGCATCGTCGTCTTGGTCATCCCTCAAACTCTATTCAACAAAAATTACTTTCTCGTTATTCTATTCCTGTTTTAAATCCAGAATGTTCTTTCTCACCGTAATGCTGTCTTAGTAATAAAAGTCATCAATTACCTTTTAGTACTTCCTCTCTTTCTTGCTCCAAGCCGTTTGAGGTTATTTATCGATGTTTGGGGTCCCATCGGTTGTTTCCTTTGACAAGTTTAGATTCTATATTGTCTTCGTAGATTATTTTACAAGTATACATGGTTCTATCCTCTTCGTCAAAAATCGATGTCGTTGTTGTATTCTCTAAATTTAAGAACTTAGTTGAGAACTATTTTCAAACTACTATTAAAACCATCTATTCGATGGCGGAGGTGAATATCAAGCTCTTGCATCTTATCTATCTACTTGTGGTATTCAACATCTTAAGTCACCTCCGTATACTCCTCAATGGTTGGTTCGAACGTAAACATCGTCATATTGTTGAAACTGGTCTAACTCGCTTCATCAAGCATCTATGCCTTCGTTCCGCCTTTCAAACTGGTGTACCTCATTAATCGTATGCCCACTCCAGTTCTTGATATCACCATTTGAAAACTATTTCAAAATGCCCTAACCTACACACATTAAAAGTTTTGGTCATCATGTTATCCTTGGTTACGCCCCTACAATTCTCATAAACTGCAGCCTCGATCTCGCCCTTGTATTTTCATTGGATATTCTCTTGAACATAATACTTTTCGGTGTTATGATCCTCTATCTACTAAGGTATTTGTCTCCAGACATGTCACTTTTGTGGAGTCTGTCTTTCCCTTTCGAGATCAAGGTCATTGTGCCATCCCATTGAGTTCCTCTACTACATCTTCCTCCTCCCTCGTTCCTCTACAAGATCCACACTCACTTGTTATTTCGATTCCGCACATTCCTCCTTCGTCTTCTTCTCCGGCTTCTTCCTCTCCTCCAGAGCCAATGCCTCTATCCTCACCTTGTCCTGGTTCCTCTGTAGTCCCCGTGTCCACCTCCACTAGTGATCACCTCAATCCTTACCCTCGCTACTCCTATCGTCTCAAGCCATCCAATGCAAACCCGCTCCAAAAGTGGTATCTTTAAACCCGTCAAGTTCTTAATTTACATGTCACCAACTCTTCTCTAGCCTCTTGAACCATCATCTTTACTCAAGCCCAAAATTCTCACACCGGACAGCCATGAGTGATGAGTATGATGCGCTTCGTAATGGTACATGGACTCTCACCCCTCTCACCCCACGCAAAACATTATAGGGTGTAAGTGGGTCTATCGCATTGCGAAACCACGATGGCTCGATTGCTCGCTATAAAGCTCGACTTGTGGCTAAGGGTTTTCATCAACGTCTGGTCTTGACTACCGAGACATTTAGTCCCGTCAAACCTACTACCATTCGGCTTATCCGAGGCCGTCTCCAACGCGGTGCTTACGCCAACTCGATGTTAATAATGCCTTTTGCAACGAACACTTCATCAAGACGTTTTCATGCAGACCTCCGGGTTTTATACATCCTCGTATCCCGCATGTCAAATTACGAAAAGCCATTTATGGCCTTCGAGCTCCACGAGCACAGTATGAGCTTGGTCTCTACTTGTCTTGATTGGCTTCATTAACTCTAAATCTGATGTCTCTCTTTTTCTACGCCACCAACATGGGTTTACTATCTATCTTCTGGTTTATGTGGATGATATTATTATTACCGGTGATAACTCTATGGCGGTTCAAGCATTTATTCAACAATTGGCCGACCGATTCTCTCTTAAGGATCTTGGTCACCTAAATTATTTTCTCGGAGTCGAGGCTACATCTACGTCTTCTGGTCTCTTTCTCTCACAGAAAGTATATTCTTGATTTGTTGTTCAAGACGGCTATGCAGGATGCAAAAGAGGTTGCCACTCCTCTATCCTCCGTGAATCACCGAAGTTATGTGATGGTAGTCCCCACGGACCCTACTCGGTTCGACGGTAGTTGGCTCCCTACAATATCTTGCCCTTACTCGACGGATATTTCCTTTGCGTTAATAAACTATCTCGGTTCATGCATCGCCATCCGCTCTCCATTGGATCACAAACGCGTTTTGCGTTATCTTAAAGGGACTATTGATCATGGTATTTTTCTTCGCAAACATTCTCCTCTCAACTTCATGTCTTTGATCGATTGGCCGACAATGTTGACGATCGAACCTCCACATCGCTATATTATTTTTCTTGGTGCTAATCCGATCACCGGAGTTCTAAGAAACAAAAGAGCTAGGTCTACGATTGAATATCGAGCTATAGCTGCTGCCGAACTCATTTGGATCTCCAACTTGCTTAAGGAGCTTCACGTTTTCTTCTACTCGTTATTTATTGTGATAACCTTGGTGCAACTTACCTCTGCGAACCGGTTTTCACTCGCATGAAGCATGTGGCTATCGACTTTCATTTTGTGCGGGATCAAGTTGCTCGTCGGCCTTCGTGTTTCTCATGTTCACACGGTGATCAACTTGCGACTCACAAAGTCTTTAGCTCGCAAGCCCTTTTTATTGCATCGGTCCAAGATCGGCATCCTTGACAGAAGCTCGATCTTACGGGGGCATGTTAGCTGACTAAGTCTACCGCCAACTCTATAACTGAACGAGCCAATCTCGTTCATTAGTTGAGGGAAATCCTCATTAGTTGAGGAAAATCTTTTGACTAAGTCTACTGTCAAATCTGAGGGAAATCTTCATTAGTTGAGGAAAATCTTTTCTCATCCCTGTATAAATAGACGATGCATTTATCAATAATATCAAGTTTTCATTCTCTCATTTCAATTTCTAACAGTTCCACCGAAGTCGCACAGTACCTGTTTAAGGCAAGGAGGCAGTGGAGTGACACAATCGGTGGGGTGGAAAACAGCAGCAGTGGCTATTGTAGATGGGCGTCGGTGCTTTTGGAGATGAGTTCTAGAGGAAGCAGGGAAGGAGGAAGAGGAGAGAGCTCTGGTAGTGACTTCGCGCAAAGAGAAGGGAGCCGACGATTGTGAGTCCGACGGTAGGAGGAGGGAGCCGACGGGAGAGGGAGCAGCCCTTTTTGTAGTTTCAACAACCAAAGAAATAGAGCACCGACTTCTCTATTTCGATGGCTGCGAAGCAGTGATAGAGGAGGCAATGGTTGCGGCTATATTAGTGGAGAAGTCCACAACAAGGTAAAGGAATCTTGTAGATCTGCACCGAAGACAACGGATAACAGGTGGCCTTGCAGAGTACCACTACCGAAACCAAAGGAACACTTTGGTCGGGTCACAACAGAGGAGGAAGATGTGACGTGACTGCCACGGCTATGGTAGTGGTGCAACGAAGGATCGAGGGCTATTGGCGCAACCAGCGATGAGCACGGCTAGAAGATTATGGCGAAGCATGGCCAGTGATTAAAGTAGCAAGTGCCAGCGAGATTGAGCAAGAGGGTCAAGCAATCCACTTGTCGAGGCTGGTAGATAGCAGCAAGATCAAAAGATTTAGGCTGATGACAGATTCCTTCTTGCTCCAGATGCTAGCAACAATGAGGGAAGGGCAGTGGCTATGGGGAGCAAGCAGCAGTAGAGGAAGAACGTGAGGAAAGAAAATGCTGCAGTCGCCGGAAAGGAAGAGAAGATGACGCACCAAGTAGAGGAGTTTAGGAAAATTTTTAATCGTTTGACAGAGAGAAGAGTTCCTCTTATTGTTCTGATACCATGTTACATAAATGTGAGAAACAAAAACATACTTAGTATATTATTTTAGCAACTATTTATACAAAAATAGAGAAAAAAATTTCCTCAACTAATAGATGAGATATTCTAGTTAAATTAGAGAAACTATTATAACTAATATTGGTGTCGTCCATCTAATACCCAATATGTAGAGGACTATAGTCCCTATGATTGTTTCTCCCAAACCACAACATTAATATTAGGTTAGTGGAAGAACCATCACGGTAAGCTGAAACTTCACATTTTGTGGGGGAAAATAGGCATGAAGAGGGGGTTGGAGGGTGGGGAGTACATGCTTGAGAAGAGGGACAAGAGGTTAGAACTAAAGAGTGATGGCTAGGAAGAGCATGCTTTGTGGGAGAGTAAGGATGAAGAGGGGGTCGAGGGTGGGAAGTCCCTATCATTAGAGAGATCAACATGCATCTTTAGAGGGGGCCGAGGGTGAGAAGTCCTTATCATTAGTGAGATCAACATGCTTGAGGGAATGGTGGGGAGTCCTTATGATTAGTGAGATCAATATGTTTGGAAAGGGACATCTTAAACCGAAGAGTGATGATGGTTAGGAAGAGCGGTTGCAATATTTATAGTCATTTCTAATCTTCCGAAAACAACCAAGTAACCAAAGTGAGGAGTCAACAATGGTAGTGATGCTGAGATGAATAGTCTGATTTAGCTGAGATCCTTCTTTAAGCCAAAATCTGTCGATTACTAATGAAGTTCACATATAAAGAGATTGAATTAACTTGCAAAGATTTGTGGAGGGTAGAATCATTGCCTAATTCAGATTGAATCAAATTCCAAAATTCCATTTGACTCGATGAATCTAATGACTAAACGCTATTTAAAAAAATATATGGAGTATTATAATCTTCCCCGTTTGACGGGAGGGAAAATGATCAATATAAGAATGTAGATAGGAAGGAAGACAATCTAAGGACAAAAATGATCAATATCAACAATATAAGGACTAGGAGTTCCATACTTAGCAGTGAGGATTCTCTATCAGAAATAATAAGATTTATTAAAGATGGAAAGTATGCGTACAAAGGTGGAGCAAGGGTAATATCCCTCGTTCACAGACTTCGACATTTTTAGGGGCAGGAAACCTACTTTAACTGATAAGCTTAGAAAAAGGGAATCACCCCAAGAGAAGGCAGTTCAAACTAAGTTAAATAATTGTAACTACTTGTACTAGTTTGCTTGGATTATCTAATATGATTTAAAAGGAAATAATCTAGAATAAAGATATGAATCTTATGATAATTAATCCTACTTCAGATCCTCATAATAACAATTAAATCTGTCTAATCTTTTTTTCTAAAAAAATATGTTTCACAATATCTTTTGGTCCTCAGACAAAGTAGGTCACAGCATCATGAAGAAAAGAATATAACACTTTTAGTCTCAATCAGAAATATGTTGCCACACAATAAAAAAAAAAGATTCAGAATTTAGAGATATTTTAATATATTTTTAAGGGAAACAAAATAAATGAGAATTTTGATTTCCTTGGAAAAATCGAATCAAAGTAAGTAGTCTCGATGGCTTTCCTATTTGGTTTGATAAGAAACCAGCGGAGAATAAATACTTTAATATATTCAATTGTTGTTTAAATAGCGATCACAATAATAAAGATGGCTAAATTTCTCGCATACTGAAAAAAAAAACCCTCTTTTTATATATTTTGTAATTTCTATATTAAAAAATGAAATAAGAAATAAATACGTTCTCAAATATATAACGACGTTAATATGGTCTCGCTATGGCGATAAATGTGATGGTGATGTCTCACCTCCCTCTTATGAAGGCAACCGAAGCCTTTGGCCGCCGCTTCACACTCTTTATATTTATCCTCCCCAGACGTCGGTCGGTCGGTCGGTCCCTCGTTGCAATGGCGAAAGCCCAGATCTCGTCGTTGTCTTCCTCGCCCTCGCGCTCGTCATCCGTCGGGTTGCACCGGATAGACGAGCTTGAGAAGGTCTTCGCCCGCTTCGATGCCGACGGCGATGGCAGAATCTCCGCCTCCGAGCTCGCCGCCGTCCTCCGAGCCCTCGGATCCGACCCTTCTCCTGATGACATCCGCGACATGATCGCCGAGATGGACGCCGACCGCGATGGCTTCGTTGATCTCCAGGAGTTCGCCGCCTTCCACCGCTGTGGCATTGGCCGCGGCGGCGCGGAGTCGGAGCTTAAGGACGCGTTCCGGATGTATGATCTGGACAGCGACGGGCTGATCTCGGTGGACGAGCTCCACCGGGTCATGAGGAGCCTGGGGGAGAAGTGCACCTTGGAGGACTGTGCGCGGATGATTAGGTCGGTCGATTCGGACGGCGACGGCAGCGTCAGCTTCGAGGAGTTCAAGACTATGATGACCGGCGCTTGTGGTGGTCTCGGTAGCAGCGGCAGGAAGCCGGCCGCAGCTTAAGAACGACTCGTTGAGACTAGATTGGTAAAACTGTGCTGATAAATATTTCAACAAGTTTTCCAATAAGGTATTAGGATTTTGTCTTCTCAAGCTTATCAGTCAAAACTGACTAATCGCTAGAATCGAATAGGAATGCTTTTACTTTCACGAAGAATGAAAGTTCGCTGATTCTCTGTTTTTATTAATGTGCACTTCAAATGTTTGATAATTTGAAGTTTCTTTAATCCGTGTTTTCTTTTTTTGTGCCATAACTCCGGGTTGGTGTTTCTTTCCTTTTTTTTTTTCCCTTTCTTCCAAATCGAGGTTTAATATGACGTGAATGCAGATGATATAGTTTGATCGTTGTTTCGTGAAGTTTATTGCAAGTATCAATCATACATGACACACTTAAAAATAAACTTTACTGCAGCTATCGTATTATTGTAATTGCAGAACTAGGAATGAAATAATAAGAAATTATTTCTACTAAAATCTATAGGTCTGCACATCATTAAGAACAAAAGTTTTTTTTTTATTTTTTTGTGCTAGGAATGGGAGTTTTGGAATCTGCATATAATTAAGACTCCTAATTAGTTTTCTGTGAGACTTGAATCAGACAAAACATGATCAGCAATATAACAAGAATCTTTGTTTTCTTGGTTGATATTTCTTCTCCCTCCCGTTGTGATAGGTTTAGGATTCAATCCCCTATATTGCACAAGTTACCTGTATTTCTCACCCAGAATTGGTCTCTACACCAACGTTACTTCGTAGTATTGATGCGTATTACTCACTCAGATTTGGTCTAAACACCAATCTTGTGCAAGTTACATGTATTTTACACCCAGCTCTGGTGTAATGGAGAGATGTTGTACACTTGCCATCGCTGCTACTACCAAAGCCACCTCATGGAGCATCCATTGTGAAGGCAATTTTTGTGACAAAAATTTCTCCAGAATAATTGAAATGAGTGAATTTTATTTTCAAACAAATCTGATTTTCGTACTTACAAAGGTAAAAAAAAAAAAAAAACTGCATTGATGTCAGTGCTTAGATTCTCACTTATTAATTATGTACTCTTTCCTTGAACATTTTAGGCTGGTGGAAAAATGTTCACCAGAGATCTAGTGTCATATATAAAGATGGCATAGGTCACACTTCCCTCAACTTTTCTTGGTTCCTTATAATGCTTGGGCTTTATAAAGTAGCAATGACATCAACTTCATAGAAATTTCCAATATACTGATACAAGAGGCAAATTGATATGAAACATTATAGTAGTAGTGTACCGTAGACTTTTCTTGTTCATGGGATTAAGAAAACATGGAAGTCATATTTTATATTTCACAACCAGACATACATGTTGATTGAAAGAACACGCCATATCAGGCATTTTAATAATGGAAAAAAACTTCAGTATTCTTACAAAAGAATTTTTTGTAATACTCAGGTGTCTAGAGTATAAAAATAATGATGATTACTTGAAGTAACAAAAACTCTAGCCACATGAAAATGCCAAAAATAAATTTGTAACAGAAAGCAAGTATTAAAATAGGCAAATTTTCATAACTTTACTTCACATTTCAAAAGTACCCTTGAAAAGGAAAAAAAAGGGGTCCTAAGTGCTTGTGCGATATTTTAGAGGTTCGTTTTTTTTTTTTTTTGCTTTTTCTAGAAAACTGTAGCCTGGTAAAACAATGCTTCTACCTGATTAGTTAAATCAGCTGAAAGTCAACGATTGGCTTTTCACCCCAATTAGATCGAAAAGACAAAGTTAAACAAAGTCATCTATTTCCCATGTCAAGATTCAACGACTCCAATAAATTGCTTGTGTCAATTGTTGGCTGTTTTCTCTGAATGGTTACCTTTTCTTGCCTTGCTTTCTCCAAACAGCTATATTACTGACATGTGAAGTTTTGATGGCTGACGACAGAAACTCATATACGACTTAATTTATATGATCTAATTTTGTTACTTCTAAACCTTTGGGATTTCATTAATGCTGGTTGATTCCAAAACCTGTTTCACACTTCCAAGTATCATAGTCTCCTAAACCAGCTTTTGTTTCATGTGGCAATTGATATGATCCAATGAACTACTTTTGATCCTCCACAATATTGATCTCCTCATCCCTGCTCAGATTCCTGTGAAACCAAAGCCAACAGTAAAGCAAAAGTGGATGATATGTTTACTTTTTTTTCCTTTTCAATTCTATATTTCGATAAGAGTGAGCGATGCAATATTCAAATGTCAATTTTGAATCCGAAACAAAGAAATAGAATAGCTGCGTATGATTTGTAATTCAACTAGAGCAATACCTACATCTTTTTTTTTTTTTTTCATACACTAATTTTCATCTTTTCAACAATTTGTCTGTTATTCTCTGCAATTGTTCAGAACCAATTGAGAAAAAGAATGCGTTGTGTGGGATTTGTTAGTAATCATTCTAAATTTCTCCGCAAACTATTGAAGGCATGAAATCATTACTGAAGACAGAAGGAAAACAAAGTAAATGGTTTTGAGCCTTAGTTCAACAAGGAGAAAGCGGAACGAAGTGGGTGGTAGAGAAGAAGCTACTCGGGGGTGCCGACATCAATCTTCTATTCTAACTAAGCTAGGGGTGAGTCCAATCAGGAGTAAGCAGGTAGAGGTGAGAGTGAAGTGAGGTTTCAACAAGCGCAGTGAAGTTAGGTTACCTTTTTGTATTAGTTGTCGTGCATATAGTCTCCTACTTTCTTTTCTTACTTTTACACTTGAAACTTGGAACTCCTTTAGCACCCGCTCAAGAAAGCCTAACCACTTAGGCTGAGATGTAGTGAACAAAGCAAGTACTGACTAGTAAAAGATAATATGTTATTTTTAGCACTTTCAGGTGAATCCTCATCCATAAAAGCCAGTATTGGCAACTCAAATCGTCAACACTAAAATGCTGACTTCAGAGCTTTTTGCACATTGTTCTGTTGTAAGTAGAAATGCTTTCTTGGATTCAACTATTGTAGTGAAGGCGTTGTGAAGACTGATTGAGAACTGATGGTGGCACATGCTATTGAAGCTTGCAAGAAATGGCACCCAAAGGCCCAGGCACTCGCCTAGCCTCGGGTGGCTTTTCTATAGGCAGCACCTTCCGCGAAATAACACCGAGTCTTTGCATGAGAGGTAAGGAACGATATTAGTAGTTAATACCATCATATTAATCTTGATGTCTGTGTTTTTTTTCATCCTTCTTTAGACAAAGGATTACAGATTGATAGTGATCTCTTATTAAGTTTGATGTACCTATTTCTTGTCCTCCTCGTTTGGGTAAAGGATTGTAGACTGATAATATATTTTTTATTAAACTAGATGTGGCTGATTCTTCCTATCCTCGTTTGGGCAAAGGATTGTAGACTGGTAGTGTGTCTCTTATTAAACTTGATATGTCTGATTCTTTCCATCCTAAATGATTGTGGACTGATAGTGTATTTTTTTTATTAAGCTTGATGTGCCTGCTTCTTCCCATCCTCGTTTGGGTAAAGGATTGCAGACTGATAGTGTGTCTCTTATTAAGCTTGATGTGTCTGTTTCTTTTCATCCTCGTTTGGGTAAAGGATTAGAGATTGATGGTGTGTCATGCCAAATTAGTAACGGATGAAGTCTAATTGATATATCAGGAATGAATATTTTTATGAAGGTCCTAGGTTCGAAATAAAAATGAAAATTGTTGCTTATCGAATAAAAATTTCTATCCTCTAATTAAAATAATAATAGGTAAAATAAAAATATATAATCGATTATATTTTTCTTACCTTAGTGTTTGTTGAGGTACTGGTTGTAAGATATTATCGATAGTTGATTCTCATGAGGAGGGAAAGTGAAAAGGAAAGGGGGGGGGGGGGGGGGGAGCGCGCCACGCCGTCGAAACAGAGGAACAAGATGACGCATGTGGAGAGCAACGGATGTGTGAAACGTGCACACGCCGTGCACTGCGTGGGTAACATCGGGTATGATTCCGAAGATGCACTCACGGTAGCGAGGGCGCAGTCTCAATTTCCGAGATGAAACATGATTTTGAAAAGAAGAAAAAAATTGATCCTAAATTCTAAACCGATTTGGGGTTTTTACCTATTAAATGGAGGAGGAGGAACGAGAGATGGGTAGTCTTGCTTGTTTCATCAATAGTTGTACTGATTCTATTGCAAGACACGTAAGAAAGATGTGTCGGATTGAATAGGCTTTACAATGCCATCAACACGACCAATGCAGACTCCAGTTGCCTGAAGCTGCCCATAATTGTGTATGAATCAAATTTGATGACTTGTGCATGCATGGGCATGGCATGAGAGAAGAGAAGAGGAAGCTGCACAAGGTACTCATTTTATACGTCATTTTCACTCTTAAGAAGAAACGGAAGAGGCTGAAGCCTTTGGGACTCTTCATCAGAGGTTGTTGCTTGTGTTCGAACTAAGTTACATTATGCGATCTCACGGAGAACAAATTATTGGATTGCGCCGCCGCTGCCACCACCAAACCCCCCCCCCCTTTATTAAGACTTAAATAAATAAATCATTAAGAAGTATTTTTAATTTGATTTCCTAGGAAGTGACGATATATGCTAGTCATATCATACATACGAGTCGTATCATATCAATTCTAATAATGATATTTTTAATCTTTAAATTGAGGTAAATGAGTCTGATAACATACGAGTCGTACCATCTAATACATGCAAGTCGTATCATATCATATAAGTTTAGAAATTTAGATATTATGATATAATTTTTTATCATCATGAGTAAGATCTTGATTTTTCTTAAAATAAATTACGTTGGGCATAATTAATTTATATAGATGAAAGAAGACAGATTGGGATATCCATTCACTCATGCATTCCAGACCTTCATTTTCTTTTATATATAATACTAAATTTAGATTGTCGAAGATGTCGTTTCCTCTTCTTGTCTATTTTTCCTCGAAGGATTCATGTCAGCATGCCTATTGTCCGACAGGATTTAGAAGATAATTGCCTTCTAGAATGAAAAACTCAATACAAACACTTGGCTACTTTGGCACTTCAAATTGATTGATATGTCACAGGGAGAGCTTAGTTAGTCAGCATTTGCATCTGCAACAGTTTTGCCTTCTTTTGAAAATTACCAGAAGATAACCGAGTTATGCAGCAGTTAGATACATGAACATAGTATTATCATTTAATCAAAAACAGAAGAAATTTTTTTCCTCTTAATGCTGGATCATGACTGGAAGCTGTTCAGCTCCTGATACACAATCATACAAAGAAACCGGCAAACAAGTCATCTTCACCATACCAAGCCCTTCCTCCTCTTTCGCTCGCCAAGGTCAGTGCTCATTCGTGACTTCTCAGGCTGGTCCGCCTTTGGTGGTTTCCTAAGCTGACTGTCCAAACTCTTTCTTGCAATCTCAGAACAGCTGCATGCTCTGTGCTCATCATCTGCGGCTTTGATCTCTGACTGACTGCTTTCATCATCCCTAGTCGATGGTTTGGTCTCCTTCAAATTGCTCCTTGCGGCACTGTCCTTTTGAGTAGCCGAAACAAACTTCCTGAGGTGTCTGATGTATTCAGGGTATAGCTCAAGGTTACAGTGGCCTCCACCGTTAAGCCAAAGCGGCTCATATTTCTGTTTGCTTAGCTCCCAAAGCTGTTTTCCATGTGAGCAATCAACTACTTCATCTGAAGTACCCTGCAACAAGATAGGTGGATTATAGTCATTGTTCTACATCCACCAATGAGCTCTAAAAAGATTAATAGTGACAGATCACAAACAAACTATTAGGTTAAACCACAGTCAAGCTATCACATTCTGTGCATTTAGCATTATTATAATCTATCTAGTAATCTCGGTAAATTATATCTTAAGTACTGGAATTCTAGATTATCTTGTTAAGTTATTCAAAATCCAAAACAAAAAGGTCAACCAAAGAGGTTCTCATTTACCATAGAGAGGTCCAAGTAGATCACATGTAACAAATGTCATTTTAGGCAGACATCAGTATCTTCAAAGAAAATTAAGCAGCCGTTGTTGAGATACTGTCTGAAAAAGTATTGCTTTGGTACTTGGTAATGGTTAGCCTGCCAATGTGCTGACACCTCCGAGACATTTCCTAAGTTCCATAAAATTTTTGTAATCATATTTATTGTGTTAAGCAACAAAATTTGTTACATAACATTGATCTAAATAATTCGAACAACTTGTTGAGATCCATTTGAGACTAAAGAAGAACCTCGATGTGTTCCAGAGTGTTGTCTATAGAATGACCACAAAACTAATTTTCTAATATCCAATTAATCTAGATCCTGAAATAGTTAAGATATCATGCCTTGCATTTGCGTTGTTTCTCTCTACAGTAATATTAAACTCATTTCTGCTGATATGCAAAAAAAATTATATGTTTTAGTAAATTGGGTCATTTGCTCATGTGGCAGACGAAGCACATTTTCATGATAAATGGCATTATGGACCTCACTTTTAAATGACAGCCTCAAGGAGTAATAAATTTCCACTTTACAGTTTGAAGAACCATCTTGTTAATATTATGTATAATTTTATGGTTAAAGCATTTACTTAATCTAACATCTGGGCCACCTAGTTGTTAGGAAAACCCTAAGATTCACAAAATCATGGCCATCTTTAAAATTCTTTCTTTGGTTTGCTTCATTATTCTCTCAAGTCTCAGTACTAAATTAGATACTGAATTTCTCCGAATCTTGTGTGTAACCAATTTGCATTGACCAAAATCAATATGATTTACCAAATATTTGGAAATTAGCTTAAAATGATCCCCTTTCAAGAATTGATAATAAAACAACTAGCAAATCCTTCATAGATAAAATCTGTTGCTTCCTTAAACCAACCTTTGTGCATGTGAATATTCTCGATGATTATTGTTTTGTTCATTGCCTTATACAACATGCATGTAGAACTTGGAAAAATTTCTCAAATCCTTATCACTAGTATGAATTTATCTTATGAGCTAAACGATAATATGTGAACTTAGAAAGATGATTCTAATGGGCAAGTCACTGCTAAGACAATATATATAGATTCCTAGACCTAGGGAATTGGTGGTAGAGGATGTGGAAGCTCCTAATAACACCAAGAATCTCTTGTTTTGTTTGAAGCTCATTCATTGTTACCTCCCCACTATGGAGAGAACATGAAACTTGGTATTGGTGATGGACACACATGTTATACCTATCAGCAAGGCCCTGACTTTATGAATGATATCTTTTTCAATGTAATTATTTTCATTATTTTGATATTTGGTACTCTATAAATTGGCTTGCTGAAGGGAAGCACAAACATGTCATTTTGGTTGGCGTATCTGTGTCGGATACGTGTCAGACATGAATACATCACTGACATGGCCGAACATGTGTCTTATATATTTAAATATTTTTTGGGACACAACGTATCCATGTTAGACATCTCTTGCGCCATTCCTCATCACTCCCGTGCCTTCCTCATGTGACGCTCATGTGTGTTGCTAAGTTGTGTGGCCTTTATGTGAGGACAAGGAAGCATGATATTGAAGGAGTAGAAGCCTAAAATATAGGGAATTTGGGGATTTCTCGCCAAACCTAGAGAATTATCGGTGTTAAATTGTGGACCTCGAGAGTTTGGGGAGACCTGAAATCGAGGATATGCATGGTATGCAAACGCCAACAATAAGTGGAAGTAGATTTAGAACATACACACTATAGTAGAAGCAAATTCATCAACAATAAGGAACGCCAACGATAGCAGTAGTAGAACATCATATTACAGTTGCACTGGTGGCGCCGCTGCAACTCTACACTAGTGCTCGGAGCCCACTTCCGTAATCCACTGCCATGCGCACCATGACCTATTGCACAACATGCATCCATGGCGAATCGCAACCTCACACCTATTGCGTCACACGTGCCTTCGACGACTTGTTGCCTATCACCGCATGATGTCCCTCTTGCCCTCAAGAACCCGTCACCTATCACCGACGACCTCACTTGTGGGTTTCTCTTAATGCCCCTCTCGTTAATCCTTTATTGGCAACAAGGATCGTGGGTTTCCCTTCTCATCGACCTGTTCGTCGTGTGTAGAAGAGGCAAATCCATCACTTGTGCACAAAAGTAAGTTTATTTCAATTTTGTTTCTTTATAGTTTTTCTTAATCAATTGATCACCATTTATAATTGAATTTTGATGTCTGCTTAAATTATATGTTAAAAGATATAATGTCTGCCTCTTATTCATAATAAATCAGTGTATAACAAGAGTAATAGGTTAGATCTTATTATTATGCTTTTTTATTACTACCTCTTATTTATAATAGGTTAGATGTTATTTGTTATGCTTTTTTAGCAATGATATATGTTACACTGTGAATATATCATGATTATTGCTATATAATTTTATTTTACTTTTGTTTTTATGAAAACACATCTAAAATCACTAATTAGAAATATAGTTAAAAATTTCAACCAAATCATAACTAGAAACTTTAATATGAAACCATTAATTAAAGTACTCTATCTTATGTGACATTTATAAAATATTGAATTATGCTTTAGGTTCTTAATAATCACAATGATTGCTTTCAAATTTCAATTATCATAATTATGTTGGTTCTCCATTGTATTGCATTCCATGATCAATTTCTTGTACTTTAGAGAAAACAATCTAATTCTAAAATTTTATTACGTTTCCTCCATTTTATTGATAATCACTTTTATTTTTATTTTTCCATGATATCTGATGAAAAGGTGAGTCATCCCCTAAAACCAAGGTTCGCAATTTCGATCTGTACCATCCGGTACGGGCGATACGTCTGCGTCCGCCAGTTACGATACGCGGACGCCATCGGCGAAAGTCAAAATTGATCGTCGACGGTCGATTGAGGGGGAAATCGACCGTCGACAGTTGATTGAGGGAGAAAAAGGGAAGAAGAAGAAGAAGAAAAGAAGAAAGAAGAAGAGGAGAAGAAAAAAAAAAAAGAGGAGAAGAAGAAAGAAGTACCTCCTTTCCCCGCGCGTCATCGCTGCCCTCGCCCGCGAGCGATTTTTCTCCCACGTGAGGAGACGTTCAAGAAAAAGAGGAGAAGAAGAAAGAAGTACCTCCTTTCCCCGTGCGCCGTCGCTGCCCTCGCCCGCAAGCGATTTTTCTCCCGCGCGAGGAGACGGAACATCTCCCTGCACGGTGTCACGGACGGTCGTCGCTCAACCGCAATATCTTCGCTCCGCGAACCGTTTATCGCTTTTTCTTATTTGTACATATGTTTGACAGCTTGTTTTGCCTCGAGTTTATATGTTTTTACCTAAAAAATGTGAGCGAAATTAGTGTAGAAGGCTGCAGAACGATCGCTCACTGCGCAGAGCCAAAACAACCCTGTTTTTTTGTCTTTTTCGTGTGCCACGGCAACCATTTTGAGCGGTGCGAAATGTCAGCCATTTCAGCACCTTGGAACCCTCCGAGTGGCATCGGGCTGGATGGGGTTCCGAGTATATGTCGGGCGTAGGCGTTCATCAACAATTGAACTTGTCTTGCGTCCGATACCTTGGGAACCGTCGTTTGTGGACTTGCGACCGTTCTCACAACTCTCTAAAGTCCTGTTTCGCTCTCTTCCTCTCTTTTCTCTACTGCACTCAAGGTGTTCGACAAATTGCTTGTATAGCTTCCCGCTTTGCGAGACGTCGGGACTTGTCCATCGCTCGTTTCTAAGCTAATCAACTTCTTCTTTGCAGGTCCTACGGGACCGTAAGAGGTTGTAAGAGGGCTGACCCTTTGCGGACAGATAACGCTTTGGGTGTTTCACGACTTAGGCAATCCCAGCTAAGTCCAGAACAGTGGGCAAGGTTGCTTCACGACTTAGGCAATTTCAGCTAAGTCTTCAAGAGTGCCGCTAGGGTGCACATGACTTAGGCAAATTAAGCTAAGTCCGTGACAGTGTGGTATCAAAGCAGGCAAGCAATTCAAACGAACAACGAAGAAGATTCGCAAACTCGCCATGGTGAAACATCGTGGTGAATCGAGCAAGATGGGGCAAGCTGAACCCTTGCTCAGCAGTGGCTCAGTGCAAACTCGCCATATTGTTGGAGCCGCTCATGAGGAGCGCGGCAGTGAACAAGACGAGCGTGAATTTGGGTATTCTCCACCAGTGGAGGAGGCGCCATCTGGAGCGCCAACCGGGAAAAAGAGCCACAATAAGAGACTTACAACGGTGGAAACCCACCTTGATGTTCTTGAAGCGAGCTTGGAGGAACTCTACCAAGGCCAATGAAGGCTCCTTAAGGTAGAGAGCTCGCTAGAAGAAGCTGAATTTTGGATCGAGAAAGTTGAATCCCTAATTGATCAACTGAAAAAGGACACCAAAGATTCTGTACGACATCTACACGAAGTTATGGCGGAACTCACGGCTAAGGTGATGGTGTTAACAACGACTCTTGATGCGGGAGAGAACAACACCCGCGCTGCGCCACCACAAAACTTCAGGGCACCGGAGCCACATTGCTACGAGGGTGCTAGGGATGCCAAAGAACTTGAAAATTTCTTGTTCGACATGGAACAGTATTTTCGTACTATAAGGCTCGATTCTGAAGAGACCAAAGTTGCTAATAGCAACAATGTATCTGAATGGGGATACAAAACTTTGGTGGCGAACCCATTGGGAAGAGATCCAGCAAGGCCGATGTCAAGTGGATACATGGGGAGACTTGAAGCGAGAGTTGAGAACTCAGTTCTTGCGAGAACACAGAGTTTATCGCAAGAAGGAAACCGAGACAACTCGCCAAAGTACAACAATCCGAGACTATGTGAAACAATTTTCAGCACTGATGCTGGATATACAGGACATGTCTGAGAAAGACAAACTATTCAGCTTCCTCGATGGCTTGAAGCCATGGGCACAACAAGAACTACATCGGAGGAATGTCACTGACGTAGTCGGGGCAATTACAGCCACGGAAAGGCTAACTGACTTTGTTTCTTCAGAGAATTCGAGAAAGAAGAAACAATCTTCGGGAAATCGCCCAGCTAAATACTCTCGAGCGAAAGAATCTGGGGGCGAACAAAAAAAGAAGAATTCCCACAAGGGACCGAGCTTAAAAGGTAAAGTGCCAAAGTCTGGTGGATGCTTCTTGTGCGGAGGACCACACATGGTGAGGGAGTGCCCACAAAAACAGGCACTCAATGCTTTAATTGCATCGATTCAGCCTCGTAAATCAGACAAGGGCAAAGCTATCGCCCTTAGTTCGAGCAGTTCTGAATCCAGTAGCGATAGTGAGGCGTCGCAAGGACCCAGGATGGGAGAAATGCGTTTGTTGAATAGTTGTGGGGTCAAGTGGGGGAGAACACAAAGGCAAAGTCACCGAAGGCAGGAAGCAACGAGTTGATGTATGTGGACATCAAGCTTAATGGCTGTACAACCCGTGCAATGGTGGACACGGGCGCTACCCACAATTTTATTGCCGATCGTGAAGCTAAGCGACTTGGATTAATCTTGGAGAAGAGCCCAAGTCGTATGAAGGCGGCGAACTTGAAGGCCAAGCGGATCTCCGGACGAGCAAAGGGGATCCCCATCAAGATCGGGACATAGAGCGGGAGCACAAACTTGATGGCGGTGCTATTGGACGACTTCCAAGTGATTCTCGGAATGGAATTTATGCACGCGACGAAGTTGGTGCCAATGTCGTTCCTGAACTTCCTGTATCTAATGGGAGGCGACAATCCCTACGTGGTTCCAGTTTCTCGAGGAGGAACCAAGGACCTACAACAAATATCGGTTTTACAATTGAACGGGTATGAAAAGGTGAATCAACCTTTATAGCTGCTATGAAGCTAGAGACAGTTGACGGGAAGGTCATTCAAGAACCTGCTGTTGTGGCGAACATCCTGAAGAAGTTCTCAGATGTGATGCCAACGGAGTTGCCAAGAACTCTACCACCACGCAGAGGCATGGATCATCGGATTGAGCTGGAGCCAGGAGTTAAGCCTCCAGCGAGACCACCATACCGCATGGCCCCTCCAGAGTTGGCAAAACTAAGGAAGTAGTTAGATGAACTGCTAAGCGGTAGTCCCATCCGCAGTTCAAAAGCACCTTTCAGAGCTCCAGTCCTCTTCCAGAAGAAACAAGATGGGAGCCTCCGATTATGCATTGATTATCGAGCCCTCAACAAGATGAGGGTGAAGAACAAGTACCATATCCCGCTCATCGCAGACTTGTTTGATCAATTGGGCAACGCAAAGTACTTCTCCAAACTCGACCTTCGGTCAGGGTATTGGCAGGTGCGCATAGCAGAAGATGATGAGGTGAAGACTACTTGTATGACCAGGTATGGAGCAATCAAGTTCTTGGTGATGCCTTTCGGCTTAACCAATGCTCTGGCCACATTCTGCACTCTAATGAACCAACTATTCAAGGAGTATTTGGATAAGTTTGTGGTCATCTACTTAGACGATATCGTCGTCTATAGCCAAACACTCGAGGAGCATGTTAGACACCTCCGAACAATTTTCAAAGTTCTCAGGGAGAATACCTTGTTCGTGAAGAGGGAAAAGTGCAAATTCGCCCAAACGAAAAATTTATTCTTAGGGCATCGAATCGGCAATGGTTCAATTCGAATGGACAAGTCTAAGGTGCATGCTGTGGCGAACTGGCGAACACCAAAGAAGGTGCCAGAGTTAAGATCCTTCCTTGGGTTCGTTAACTATTATCGGCGCTTCATAGCTGGATATTCGAAGCGCACAGCTCCATTAACGGAGTTGCTAAAGGAGCAATCCTGGAGATGGTCGAACAAATGTGAGGTGACATTTCAGGACCTAAGGACTGCTGTGTTGGAGGAACCTGTACTCAGATTACCAAACTATGGAAAGTCTTTTGAAGTTCATACAGATGCTTGACTTTGCTATTGGGGAGTTCTTATGCAGGAGGGTCATCCAGTGGCCTACGAGAGTCGCAAGCTCAACGAGACCGAGCGGCGATATCCTATGCATGAGAAGTAGATGACAGCGGTGATCCACGCTCACGAGTATGGCGACACTACCTTCTGGGAGCACTATTTGTGCTAAGGACAGACAATGTCGTATTGAGTTACTTCCAAACTCAAAAGAAACTCTCCCCAAAGCAAGCACGATGGCAGGACTTCTTGGCTAAGTTCGACATGGTAATGGAGTATAAGCCCGGAAAAGCAAATATCGTGGTTGATGCATTGAGTTAAAAAGTGGAGCTAATGAATGATATACAGTTGGAGGGCGGGGGCCAAGCAAGTCAATTGCACTCCAACTTCCTTTCCAGGATTAGGGATGGACTGTACCGAGATCCTCGTGCGAATTCTGATGCAACTCATCAAAGAGGGCAAGGCCCGACGATTTTGAGTCCAGGAGGGACTCATCTACACCAAGGGGAACAGAGTTTATGTTCCGCGAGCGAATAACTTGAGGTGTGAACTCTTGAAAGAGTGTCACGATTCCCTTTGGGCTGGACATCCGAGTATCCACCGAACAATGGCTCTCGTGGAGAGGGCCTTCTATTGGCCGAAGATGGGGACAGATGTAGAGGAATATGTTCGAACATGCCTTACTTGTCAACAGGACAAGGTCGGCCAGGCCAATGGGACTTTGGAGCCGCCTGCACTAGAAAGGCCATGGGAGAGCATTTCCTTGGACTTCATATCAAGCTTACCCACGGTAGGGGACTTGGATCGATACTTGTGGTAGTTGATCGGTTTTCAGAGTACGCAACATTCATTGTTGCACCCCTACATTGCTCAGCGGAGGAGGCGGCTAAGTTGATGATGAAGAATGTGGTTAAGTATTAGGGAGTCCCACACAACATCATTAGTGATCGAGATTCTCGGTTCTTGGGACGATTCTGGACCGAGTTATTCAAGTTGTTGGGATCTAAATTATACTTCTCCACAAGCCTCCACCCTCAAACGGATGGCCAAACAGAAAGAATCAACGCGCTCTTGGAGCGATATCTCCGGCACTATGTGAGTGCCAACCAACGAGATTGGATAAAGCTGTTGGACATAGCCCGATTCTCCTATAACTTGCAGCGGAGCTCTGCATCCAACAAGAGCCCTTTTGAGATTATTACGGGACAACAGCCATCAACTCCTCACACCCTGGTTATTGGTTATACAGGAAGTAGTCCATCAGCCTATCACTTCGCAAAGGAATAACATCACAATGCAGATATTGCGCGTGCTTACTTGGAGAAGGCGGCCAAAAAGATGAAGAAATGGGCAGACTTGGGAAGGCGACCACAAGAGTTTAAAGTTGGTGACATGGTGTTGGTGAAACTCCAACCAGCATCACTCTAATTCTTTAGGCACAAAGTGCACAAAAGATTGGTACGCAAGTATGAAGGACCTTTCCCAATCATCAGCAGGGTAGGCAATGTCTCATACAAGTTGTAACTACCAGCATGGTTCAGAATTCATAACGTCTTCCATGCGAGCAACTTGAAGGCCTACCACTCAGATCCGCAAGATGATTCTCGAAATGTTCCCAACTCGACTACCCCCCACCAGAGCCTCTTACGAGAAGCGAGTTGAAACTATTTTGGCGGATCGCAAGACAAAGCTACCCAATGGAGCGTAGCAAATTGAGTACTTAGTGAAGTGGCAAAAGCTTCCTCAAACAGAAGCCAGTTGGGAGCCAGAAGATGCCTTACGACATGAAGAAGCCCGCGTCAAAGCCTACCAGCAAGCGTCAACGAGGGCGTCGACAGTTTAAGTGGGGGAGAATGTCACGGACGATCGTCGCCAACCGCAACATCTTCGCTCCGCGAACCGTTCGTCGCTTTTTCTTGTTTGTACATATGTTTGGCAGCTTGTTTTGCCTTGAGTTTATGTGTTTTACCTAAGAAATGTGAGCGAAAGTAGTGTATAGAATCGATCACTACGCGAGCCAAAACACCATGTTTTGGGTCTTTTCGTGTGCCACGAACCATTATGTGCAAAATGTCACCCATTTCAACACCTTAGAACCCCTGTGGCACCGGATGGGGTTCCGGGTATATGTCACGTGGCGTCATCAACAATTGAACTTGTCTTGCGTCGATACCTTGGGAACCGTCGTTTGTGGACTTGCGACCATTCTTACAACCCTCTAAAGTCCTGTTTCGCTCTCTTCCTCTCTTTTCTCTACTGCACTCAAGGTGTTCGACAAATTGCTTATATAGCTTCCCGCTTTGCGAGACGTCGGGACTTATCCGTCGCTTGTTTCTAAGCTAATCAACTTCTTTGCAGGTCCTACGGGACCGTAAGAGGTTGTAAGAGGGTTGACCCTTTGCGAACAGATAACGCTTTGGCCGTTTCACAACTTAGGCAATCCCAGCTAAGTCCAGAACAGTGGGCAAGGTTGCTTCACGACTTAGGCAATTTCAGCTAAGTCTTCGAAAGTGCCGCTAGGGTGCCGCATGACTTAGGTAAATTAAGCTAAGTCCGTGATAGCGGGGAGAAAGATCGAGGCGACGTCACCTCTTTTTTTTTAATATATTAATATTTAATATTATATTATATAATATAATAATATAATATATTATAATATATTTAATATACTGGACAATACACACTGTGCATACCGCCTGGTACCGAGATAATCTCGGTACACCGGTATGGACCAGTATGCCAAACCTTGCCTAAAACCATCAAATTGAGTTCGTCAAGTTCTATCAATAGCTCTTTTGTTTATCCTATACCTAATGATGAGGATGTTCAGAAACCGTTATAGAGAAATGTTACTAAAATGGACTAATTAAGCAGAGGCAGTGGGAATATTACATGACAATGTAAGTTTTGTCATTAATTCGAGAAAAGTTCTTATAAAAGAGTCAAAGCACATATATTAAAGTTGACCATCAAAGAATTATAGTATGTACAAAAATAACAAAAAAGGATGTCTCCGATATGTAAAAATTAAAAGGAGCTAAAATAAGACAACAACAAAGTGCTCCGAAAAAAGTACCATTACCCCCCTTTTACTATTTTTGTCCATAGCTAGAAGAACAGTTCTACATTTGACCAAAGGAAAAGAAATTTAAGTGGCACTAACAAACAGAAAGGTATCGTAGCCGCATTTAATATGACAATATCTGATTAGTTACATTCTGAGATAGCTAGAATGTTTTATTATGCTGGTTACCATTTCACCTAGCAAGAACTTCATATTATGCTAGTGCTTTTGCATTTGCTGCCAACAATCATTTATCTAGTTATTTACCACATAGTTATAATTTATTAAGAACTATTCTATTTTAGAAAGAAAAAACAAATATTGAGAGGTTATTATAATTGATTAAAGGTACATGGAATGAAAAAAAGTTAATATTATAACTGACTGATGGAGCAATTTACAGATGACGCCTTTAATTAACTTCATGGCTATAACTAATAGTGGACATAAATATTTAATTCCAAATCTAACGAAAAAAGTTATTAATGAGGTTGGTTATCAAAACATAATACAGATTATTGAATTAGAACATAATGTTTGGATAAATTATTGAATCATAATTTTTTCAAATATTATTTGGACTCTGTGTAGTTCACACCTCAACCTAGCATTAAAATAGATTTATATAATAATGAATATTGAACAAAATCAATTAACATACAATGCATGCAGTTGGATATCTGATATTGCTGGTGATATTACGATGATGAAAAGTTTTACCACGAATCATTCGATGAGATCGAACATATTTAATGAGTTTGTGCCATTAAAGTTCCTTTCTATAGCGGACACATGTTTTGCCTCAACAATTACTATGCTTTAGAGGTTTAAACTTATCAAAGGTATACTTCAGTCTATGGTTATTAGCGACAAATGGTCATATGTTACCGAGATGATGATATTGGTAAAGCAAAATTTGTAAAGAAAAAGGTACGCGATGATATTTGGTGAGAAATATTGATTATATTCTTGATTTCACAAGATTTATTTATGATATATTCTTAGATTTTATGACACAGATAACCATATTTTCATTTAGTATATGACTTGTGGGATAGTATGATTGAGAAAGTGAAAGGAAAAAATATATACACATGAAGGGAAGAAATCAAACAAGTATTCATCTTTCTATGATGTAATCTATAAAGTTCTTATTGATCGTTGGATAAAGAACAACACTCTACTTCATTACTTGATCATTCTTTAAATCTATACTATTTTTTTTATTGATATTTTTACATAATTAAGCATATTTATAAAATCATTTATTTTTACTTTTTTATTTTAAATATTTCAGTAATGAATAACTTCAATAGGATCCCAATCGAGTACCTCACATAGAGATCTAAAGGCCTCTCAAGAAAGATTGAAATATCTAAGAAGATATTATTCAACCATTAAGGAGAGAATGCCTATCAACAAAGAATATGCTAATCTCTATTTTAAAGTTAGATATTTTGTTGATTATGATTGTTTACACAATAGCTATCATATAGATCCTAAAAGTTGGTGAGTTGTATATGATTTTGAAGCTACTTGCACAGTCTTCTTCATCATGTTGTGAGAGAAACTTGAGTACCTATTCTTTCATACACTCTCTTAAAAGGAACAAAATGACTCCTAAATATGCAGAAGATTTGGTATCCATTCTTAGTAATCCTTGTCTTCTTTCCAGTAGAACCCTAGGATACTTAAGAGGGAGAGACTAAGATGTAGGATATTGCTAGCGATAAATTTGATTCATTTGAAGACGTTGGAGTCGTTGAAGTTACAAATTTATCCTTAGATGAACTAGAGCTAGAAAAAATTATTTTTACTGATGATATCGATGAATCACCAAATACAAGTGATAATGAAGTAAAGAATAAGCCTAGTGATTGTTAAATATTGTTTTCTTTATTTTGTATACTTCGAATTAGATTTTTTTAATTATTTAAACTTGTGTGATGATATTTATTTGTTCGTATTATTAAGTTTATAAAATATAAATATTATAAACCTTATGTTATCAAATATTATGTATATTAAAAAATGCACGTGTCCTCATCATGTCTATATCCTAATTTTTTAAAAATAACATGTCGTCATGTTTGTGTAGTGTCATGTCTATGAACATGCTTCTTAGAATGATACCTCTTCAAAAGTTGGCATCCTTGGGGGTCTTATTGCAATATGCTTGTGGTTAATTTAGATGTTAGAAATGAAGCTTGCTTGATGGTGTTTTCTCTCATTCGTTTTCTATAAATTGCTTGCTTATCTAAAAACCTTTTTTTATTGAGGCTAAACTTTCTAAACAATTTGATGAAGGCTTAACTGAGACATATCCCAAAATAATTAGATAGGCGAACCCAAGCCAAGCCCTAACTGGACTAAACTTAACATTGACGGTTCTTAACATGAATCGATGGATGAGGTAGGCTCCAGACTCCTTGTTGAACAAGGGAGGCCCTGGATCATGTATTGTCGCTCGATGCTCCTATCAGTGATTTATATAGGCGCTTGGGCGCTCGTCTAGGTGCTCGGGCTAAGCACGTCGTTTAAGGGCCAAATTGTCACGAGCTTAGTTGATTTTACCTAAGCCGTACGGCACCCATGCGTGTCCGTCCGCAAAGGTCAGCCCTCCTCGAGATCTCCTAGAGTCCCTTAGACTTACAAAAGAGAAAACGGGCCAGAAGAAGCAATTCCCACGGTTTCCACAAGCAACTACTCAAGCAAACACTTTATAAAGCCAGATACAAATTACACCCATGAACATTACAAACTCAGAAAGGTTGCACACAAAGGATAACGGTCCATTACAGACCGATATCCCCACAAGTGCTTACAAGACACTCGTATTTACAAGCCAAAATTGGCTACAAAGCAAACCAAACTATGACTGCTAAGCCTACTACAAGCTCGCTTCTTGTTGTACAAGATATGTACATAAACCGAAGGACACGGACAAACACGAGCATTTCATCGAACACCTTGTTTACATTGTTGTCCATGACATTCTCCCCCACTTATTCCTTCGACGTCCTCGTCGAAGCCACTGTAGACGCTGCATCTCCTCGCATTTTGCTAAATCTTCAATCTTCTGCTTTGGCTGCAACACGCTCCTTTAGCTCCCAGCCACTCTCCGCCGCTGTTGTTGAGTAGTCGAACTCTGATCCACCATGCTGCTTCAACTCACCAATGACTGAATCTGGTGTGGGGTTGGCTGAGTTGTGCTAATCCTTGTTGACTCTCGCGGATTCATCTGATAAAGGAGAAGACCTGCCTTATTATGCGCCAGTATCGCAGTATACTCATGTTGTTTGAACTGGATGGATGCTTGTTGGAGCTTTAACGAGCATCGCCTCGCAGACTTTAAAGTTTTTAAGGTCATTCCTCCACAATGTTTGCCCATTGAACCTTCTTTCATTTTTAGTTGTCACTTCCAAATAGGTTCGCATCACTTCTACTTTCGATTAGCATTCAATTGGGAAATGAAGCGGACAATCTACTCTCAGTAGGACTGATCACCAATTGTGAGGATTTGACAACTATTGTCTTCTATAAGCTTTCTTTGAAGGGTCACTGAACTTATGCAGAGCTCCTCTACTGGATAGATAAGAGAACTGGGATACTCGACTTCACCCATTCTCTTAGTAGTTGAGAAGGCAAGGTTACTTGACTTCGCTCACCTCCTTGAGTTAAGACAATTGGAGTACTCAGTTTCGCCCATTCTCTTAAGTTGAGAAGGCAAAGGTTACTCGATTTCACTTGTCTCCTTGAGTTTTTACTTCATGCATTGAGCTAGTTACTAACATTCGCTCGCTCTTTGCTCACACTTCTGAAGCACTTGAAGTGTTTGCACTCCTTGCGTTGAGTTAGCTACTATGATTCGTCTTCTCTCTGTCATTGAACTTCTGGAATGCAAGAAGTCTCGCTCGAAAAGAGCAAAAAGTTTACTCCAACTTGGAGTCCCCTGACTTGGAGTAAGTCTTTGATAGATATGATCGTCTCTGGGATTGTACCGTCTTCTCCATCACCTTTGCCGCCTACTCCTCTGAGTAGAAAAGGTGATGCATCGCCTACTTTGTTCCTTGGTCGAGCACTCCTGCATCAACCCAAAGTCCCTCAATTTCGGTTATCTTGATGAGAAGCCCATCGACACTGATCTTATGAAGTTCCTTGGCCTCTGCCCTTCCGCCCTGTCTTGGTACTTGGAGTTTGCCTTTGCATTCTCCACCTCCTTGGCCCCTTTTACGACCAATGCTCTCCTTCCATGAGAGCAAGGGATCGATGACTCCACGAAAGTCCCGCCTCTGCGGTACTATGGTGCTGCTAAGCCCATAGCACTACTATCTGTTACCTTGCATCTTCATCTCTTCCTTTGCGATCGGTAGATCTACCTCTGCGGCACTGTGGTGCTCATCCGAGTCCACCTCCTTTCTAACCGACGCTTTGCTTTTGGGTAGCTAAGCCTCACTGGACTCGTCGTCGCTTCCTCGCCCCTTTCGACCACCTGCTTCGACACCACTGTGTCCTCCTAGTAGTTCTCCTTGGTCGATAGAAAGACAGACTGCAACTCTCATACATGGCCTCTACCATCTTGTTGCATAGCTCACGCCGATTTTGTTCTCCTTAGCTTCCTTGGTAGCAACGTTCGCTTACTTGGCTTCGTCCTTTGACTTGTCGGGCTTCCTTAAGCGAATGTGAGCACTGAAGCAGTCTAACTCTCCAGCCGCTCCGATCATACCTTTGTATAATCAAGTCCCCCATGGGACTCACCGGCACTTGTAATCGACTTCTCCCTCGGTGGTACACCCTCATATCGATGACCAAGGCTTTCATATCTGACTTCATGCGCACGGAAGACCCCTCTGCGGTACCATGGCATTCACCCTTGAATCCACAACCATTCTTGTCGTTGCATTGTTCAAAGTGGAGCTCCCAAAGAACTCGATCATTCATACGATCACGTCCCCTCCATGGGACTCACCGGTACTTGCACTTGGACATCTTCTTTGGTGGTATACCCCGTATGTTGATAACTAAGGCTTTCATCCAATGAGCTTGATGCACACGAAGACCTGCGGTACCACGACATTCACTCCTTGAATCCATATCCCTTCTTCTTGTTGTGTCGTACACAAAGTGGAGCTCACGGAACTCGATCATATCTGCATGATCTTGTCCCTCACGGACACGATCGTTTGTGTTGCATTGCCATGAACTATTCCACCACGATCCGCTGCACCATGTCACCTCGATGACATCTCCATTGCAAACAAATTTACGGGTGATGAATTCGGACTACGACTTCTCCATGTGTAGCCTCTGCCAACACCTCGTAGGGTCGCCGCCATCTCCGATTTTTAGTTTCCTCCTTTGGCAATTCACTCCACCCACTCTTGGGTCACACCTGGATGAAGTATAGCTCTAGGACAGTCCGTCGCCTAGTAGCTCATGAAGTCCCCCTGACTTCGCTAGAATTGGTGTACCATTATCTGGATCCTAGGCCTCATCCCCTACCAACACAATCTCTATTATGCACCACTTGTCCCTGACAACTCGAATAGCAACACTGTGGCATATTTTTCAAGAGTACTCGCCTCTGCGTCCTCTTGCCCGTGCTAAGGTCTCCGATCCCAACTTTGCCTCCAAGTTGAATCACCATAGTTACTCACAAATGCATCTCTAAGGTAGCTTCGTGCCTCAAGCTCCCTTTATCTTTGGCACCATGGAAGATAAGTCCGTCCCATCGAATGAAGAACCCAACGACATGATCCCACTCTTGCCTCTATAAGAGTTCATGCCCTTGACCTCTATCTAAGGAAAGCTTCGTGCCTCCGCTCATGTTCCATCTTCTATGTCGACTCCCTTCATGCGGCTTGGTATACTTTACCCAATTCCACCCAAGTCGCTCCGCTCCTCGATTTGCATTGAGTTGATAGTGGCCCTCGCGTCCACCATTCCACGGGTCAGCCCTCCGTTGAGTTCGATTTCTGCATCGACTCTAAGTGTGCCTTCATATGATATTGCTTGGATTGCTCTCCCACTTGATCTCGAAATGCATCCACCAATGCATTACCTCATTCGAGATGTCCGTTAAGCTTTATGGAGATATTACCTTGAGAAACTCTTCCTCAATATGTGCGATTCGTTGCACACGATTCTCCATCTAGAGAACTAGGACTTATCCCTCCTGGATATCTGTCCTGTCGGAGCAACTTTCCTCTTTATATACTTCCCACTGGAAGTTTCGGAGACCACCATCCCCTTTGGACTACTCCGTCTTGCTAAACTTGTGCCTTGTTCTGCCCCCGCAAATGCACTTGCTAGATTGTGACCCTTCGCCAATACAGTCTCCACTGCACCCTTCAAGGTCTAGCAATGTCAACTTATTGCACATTTCCGCCTCGACGTATCATTTCCTGTCGAGAGAAAGTTCCGAGGCTCTATGGCGCCGAGTTCGATCACGCCTTGGGATGGCCACGAACACTCGTCGTGTGTACAAGCCCTTGCGTAGTACCGAATCCTTCGAGTTAGTAATTCCCTCACCTCTGAGTTTTGCACAACTCTTTCTCGTTATGGCACCTCCTAGTTCAGACGGCCTCATCTCTCACCAGCTTGCCTTGAGCACCATCAAGTTTAGTTGCAGAGCCATAGCTCGAACTCAACCATCCCAATCTTTGTGCCCTCACGATTCTTCTTGCTTGTCCTTGTGGTGCCTCTCGCGCAAAGGGGTTGACCATTCCTCCGAATGTCAAATCTGGATGCCCGCTCATCTGAGCAACTCCTTTCCCTACATCTCAAAGTCTGTTTTCCCCCAAACGATTGCGGCGTCGGCTATCCTCCACACTAGGTCCCCATGTTTGTATGGAGAGTGTTTATCGTATGCTTGTCCCACTGATACCACATTGTCACTTAGCTGATTTTGCTGTGCGGCACTCGTGCGTGTCCGTCTGCAAAGGTCGCCCTCCTCGAGATCTCCTAGAGTCCCTTAGACTTACAAAAGAGAAAGCGGGCGGAAGAAGCAATTCCCACGGGATCCACAAGCAATTGCTCAAGCAAACACTTTATAAAGCCAGATACAAATTACACCCATGGACATTACAAACTCAACGAGGTTGCACACAAAGGATAATGGTCTATTACGGATCGATGTCCCCATAAGTGCTTACAAGACACACTCGTATTTATAAGCCAAAATTGGTCACAAAGCAAACCAAACTAAGGCTGCTAAGCCTACTGCAAGCTCGCTTCTTGCTATACAAGATATGTACATAAACCGAAGACACAAACAAACACGAGCATTTCATCGAACACCTTGTTTACATTGTTGTCCATAAAATGGCGTGTTTGATGAGCGCGCCACGCTGTCAAGCCAGGGCGTCGCCGTCAGGAGCCGGGCGCTCGTTCGAGCCAGGCGTTGGGCACTCGTCCAAACGCTGTGCACTCGTCCGAGCCCAGCGTCGGCTCGAGCCAGGCGAGTGCTTGGTGGCGCTTGGTTGTTATAAGGTGACCGAACCAGACTTTTAAGTCTGGTTCGATTAAGTTTGTATTAGTTGGTTCGATTGAAACTAATGCACGTGGTTATATTAGCGTGTAACCCTGACTCCCAACCCTATGCACGCTTCTCTCTCTATTTCCACTGCCGAAGATTTCTCCCTCTACGTTCACCACTAACGATTTCTCCCTTTGCCTCTATCGTCTGCTTGAGTCTCTTCCTCGACTCTCCTCTATTGTCCACTGTCTGCTATCCACTTTATCTCGCAACACGACTCTATCGCTATTGTTATCCACTCTGACTTTCATTGTCTGCTGCCTCTTGTTGTCTGCGACTCTATCGCCTCCTGTTGTCTATCCGCAACTTTGTTGCCTCCTACTATCTGTCTACCTCGTGTTGTCCGCGACTCAGCTTCTTATTGTGACTTCTCATTGTCGATCTCTACTCTTCCCTACTGATAACAGTATATCATTAACTACTGTATAAAATAATCTTGATTTATTAAATTAATAATATACTATTTAGATTTTAATACTATTAATTTTAACTCTTTGTTTATTTGAAATTATTATTAGGATTTCAGGATCAATGGCAAGTGTACAAAGCAATTCAATAGATTCTTCAATAAATTCAAAAAAGGATCCTATATAGAAATATAATTATCTAAAGAATCCTAAAGATCCTAATGCAGTTACTTGCATCTTCTATGATAAGATTACTAGAGATGGTGCAGAATCTAATAAGAACTTTTAAGAATGCACCAGCCTGCAAGAAGTGTCCACTTGAGGTAAAAGAAGAGTTGCTAGCTTATATGAATGAGAAAAAGATGCAAAAGAATGAATCTTATCTTATTGAACATATCAAGGATAATGATAAAGAAGATTATTCTGAAACTGTCAATCCAAGTGGAAAAAGATATCCGACAGAAAAGGAAAAAAAGCTATGGTTACTAAAAAGGATAAAAAGGGACCGATGGACCTATATATATATATATATATCAAGGATCACAGAAGCAACAAGGGACAAGAGGCTCAAAATTAAAACAAACAAATATAAATGATGCTTGTAATAAAGAAATAAGAAGAAGAATAATTCAACACATTATTGCTTCTTCTATCAGGTTGTCTTTCCTCTTAGTACAACTCGTTTAGACAATTTTAAGGAGATAATTGAAACTATTAGAAGATATGGTGCGGGATTAAAACCTTCAAGTTATTATGAGATATGAGTTTCATTATTAAAGAAAGAGTTGAATTATACAAATGACTTACTAAAGGGCCACAAAGAATCATAGGTAAAACATGATTGTACTATTATGTCAAATGTTTGGACCAACAGTTGATGTAGGAGTATATTAAATTTATAGTTAATTGTTCTTTAGGAATCATATTTGTGAAGTCAATAGATGCATCATCTTTTGTAAAATTTGGAGAAAAGATACATGATTTGCTTAACAAGTTCGTGGAAGAAATTGGTGAATAAAATATCATTCAAGTTATAACCGACAATAGAAGCAACTATATATGTTAGCCAGTAAGATTCATCTTTTGAATTTTTTTATTTTCTAATTACTTTGTCTTCAGTTAAATGGAAAATGTATTAAACTCTAAGTCTTATCATTTTTGTTATCTTTTGTCTAAGGTCAATTACTTGAAACAAAAAGACAACACTTATATCAGACTCTATGTGCAACACATTATATTGATTTAATGTTGGAGAATATTAAAAAGATATTTGAAATCAAGAAAACTTTAAAAAAAAATATTTGTTGTTGGATTTCTCTATATTATGCTAGGGCTTTAAATATAATAAGAGAATTCACAAGCAATAAGGAATTAGTGAGATATAGTGTCACCCGATTTGTTACTTCTTTCTTGGCATTGAAGAGCGTGCATCGTCAAAAACATAACCTGAAAAACATGTTTACCTCAGATAAATGGGTGACAAGCAATTGGGCAAAAAAAGTGAAAGGTAGGAGGGCCAGTGATATCATCTTTAATGTCATCCTTTTGAAATCTTATAGTTTATATATTAAAGGTAATGGACCCTCTTGTTTGAGTCATTCAATTGGTGGATAATGAAAATAAACTTGCAATGAGATATATTTATGAGGCTATTGATAGAGCAAAGAGACGATTCAAAAGTCTTTTAATGAAAATAAAAAAATAAAAAAATATTTATAATTATTGACGAAAGATAAAATTATCAACTTCATCATCCCTTACATGCAGCAGGATATTATTTGGACCCAGAATTCTTTTATAAGATCACATCCGTTGGGTTTGATGCAGAAGTTTGATTCCAAGCCTTGTGGTGCAAGATAAAATTATTCGTAAATTATCTTTTTATAAGAATGTCGATGGCCTTTTTGGAATTCTAATGGTAGTTTAATCCAGGACAACTACATGGAACCGGTCCGGTGCTTATCCCGGTCCGGTGCTTATCATAATCAAACCAATGCTAACAGCAATAAAACACTACCTGATTGATTCCAAGCCTTGAGGTGCAAGATAAAATTATTTGTAAATTATCTTTTTATAAGAATGTCGATGACCTTTTTGGAATTCCAATGGTAGTTCAATCCAGGACAACTACATCCCTAGGTATTAATAGTCTGATATAATTAATTTCATCTGTAGTATGTTACTATGTTATTACTAATAATAAAACAAATTTTACAATTGAATGGTAAAGTCTATTTGAAAATTCTACCCCGAACTTGCAGCAATTTACTATCAAAATACTTAATTTAACATGTAGTGTTGTGGGTTGTAAGCGAAACTAGAATGTCTTTGAGCATGTAAGGATCATAGAATATTTTAATTTATCTTTTTAGATAGATATATTAATATATTTTTAAATTATATGACATAACGGAATCACTCGAAGAGAAGAAATCGATTGGAGCATCAACAATTACACGATCTTGTATATATACAGTATAATCAAACTTTGAAGGTTCGTCATTATTTGCGATATAGAATTAATCCAATCTCATTACAAGATATTGATGATTCAAATGAGTGATTGGTGGAAAAAATGAGTGCAAACTTGCAAGATGTCGAAGACAAGCTTGTATTTGAAGAAAATAGCTTGAAATGAGGAGATATGACAAGAGCTTCAGGTACTGGAGAATTAGAAACATATACAAGACGGATGATGAAGAGGAAAATAAATGCAACAACATCAAGCTCAACTCTTGCTATTGTTGAAGAGAATAAAACATATTTTGATAAAGGAGAAGGACGAGAGGAAGAGAATGAACTCGATGAAGATGAATTGTTTACACATTACGACGATATTGATTATCATGATACATGACTTTGATGTAAAACTTTATTATTTTGAATTTTGAGTCTTTTAACATTTTTGCTATTAGGAGATGGATAATTTAACTTGGTAGTTTAGATCTTGTTAATTAATGTCATATTTTTATTTAAATAATTATATTTATTAATTTATATTATATATCTTTTATATTTTAATATTTTAAAGCACCTCGCTTCGCTCAGGCGAGCAGCTAGTGCTCGAAAGTTTTGGGACCTTGGTGCCTTTTGGCGCCTAGCGCTTTTTAAATCACTAGCTCTTATATGTATAGTCGTCATATGCTCTATTATGAGACCAAGATAATTTTGGATGGACTAAGAACTATCATTCAACAAGGAATATTCGTTTTCTAACTATATGTTAGAAATAAAGCTTTCTTCATGGGGTTTTCTCTCATCCATTTTTTATAAATCGTTTTCTTATCTAAAAAACGCTCTTTTATTGAGGCTAAACTTTCATTTTCTAACAATTAAATAAAGATTAATTTAGACATATCCCAAAATAATTAGATAGGCGAAACCAAGCCAAGCCCTAACTGGACAAAACTTAACATTGATAGTTCTTAACACAAATCAATGGATAAGGGAGGCCCTAGACTCCTTGTTGAATAAGGGAGGCCCCAGATCATGTATTGTCGCTCGATGCTTTTACATGCATAGTCGTCATGCGCTCTATTATGAGACCAAGATAATTTTGGATGGACTAAGAACTGTCATTCAACAATGAATATCCAAGATCAATATTAAAACTGATGCAATGCTTCTGGTTAGACTAGGAGGGAAACCTACACAATCTGGCTTCAAACTAGGGGCATTTGCATAATTCTAGCTTTGTATGTTAAAAGATTGACCTACTCTCCTTGGATACACAAGCTCTTTCTGTGCCCTGCCTAGTTAAGTAATAAAGTTCTACTTTTTTAGGAAAAATTCCATTGGATTTTTTAAATCGGTCAATAATATTGTTTGCAATTATATGTTTTATGACCAACATCAACTAATGCAAACCAACTACACATGTATAATTTTTTGGCATCCTTGCTTCCTTTATCAAAAAGTTATGGCAGTATATCTTGACATATCCTCTAACAAGTTATATGTTTATGATCTAGTATGAACCAAGGTTTGCCTTACCGAGCGGTAAGGCCCCGTACCAGGCGGTACATACCGATCCGCCAGCTAACCGGTACGTGGACTGTCCACTACCGGATAGTACCATCGAAATCGATCGTCGACGATCGATTTTGGCTGCTGGCGGTCGATTTCGGCCGTCCACGGTCAATTGAGGGAGAAATATAAAAAAAAAGAGAAGAAGAAGAGGGAGAAGACGAAGGAGAAGAAGAGGGAGAAAGAAAAACCTTGTGCTGCTCTTCCCCGTGCCGGCGGGCAATTCATTATCCCTGCACGGGGAGAAGGATCGAGACGCTTTTTATTTTTTTCTAATATATATTATATTATAATATTATATTATAATATACCGAGCGGTACACACCATGTGTACCACTCGATACCGAGTACCATACCGCCGAGATAAACTTGGTATATCGGTACAGACCGGTATGGTGAACCTTGGTATGAACCACTATTCAAATCTGGAAGTTTATAACTTTCATGTGTTTTATTTTTTCTAAATACTGACTATTGAATTTGATATAGATGTAAATAAGGCTTCTGATAAGATCTTCAGAGAATGCCCCATCCTGAAATGCTTAGTTGCATAAAATAACCAAACACTGACTACTGGGGTACTGTTTAACCACTCAATTCATGCTATTAACAAAAGTAAGCAACCAGTAAGCCACAAAGAAGTAAATTAGGAAAAGAAAAATAATTTGGCAATGTATTTAAGATAATCTGAGAATAAAGATTGAAATATGAAATGAAAAGCTTACATGAATAACTAATATTGGACAATTCACAAGGCCAATTTTGTCAATATTCTGCAAAAGCAATAAAATTATTTAGAACGTAAAAGGATTATTATACCAGATGAACACTGAAAATTTTACCTTGTAAATGTCAAACCAATATGTTCGCTTAGCTGGATATAGTACCCTAAGTCCAGAAAGGATAGGACTATGTAGAACAACAGCTCTTAACTTCTGTAGACGGGAAGCCAAATCAAGAGTTGGACCACTACCCACTGACTGACCATACAAGATTAGGTCTTCATCTGCTACTCCGTATTGTTCTTTAAGACAGTTATATACTGCCTCTATGTCCGCATATGTATTATATTCAGTAGGCTGTTAGGAACAATAGATTTTGACACAAACAAAACAGTTAAGAAAGATGATATTTCATGTTTTTTTTATGAGCCAAAATTCATGTGAGGTTTTGCCATGGTAACAAATGAACTTTGACCTTTCCCGTTGATTGCCCGTAACCCGAATAATCATACCTGCAACAAATAGTAAAGAATCAACAACTATAAACAAAGCCTTGGCACAAGTATTTGATCTGCTGAGAATCCCAATAGGCAAATAAAGCAACTCCTAATGTCATTGATCTTCCACCTTACTTCCAAGTATTGTCGTTTTTAATGAATAAAAAAACTACAATGATATGTAAAGTCATACTCAGAACAGCATTAGAAGCAGTTATTTTGCAAAAGTATAGGTTTGAGACCACACCTTGATGAGAGTATATATATGAAATAATTATATGTTCATAAAAATAGATCATTAAATTGTCTCTTTACTAACTAAGCCAAAACAAGCTTTGCAATAATTATTAGACATGCAAATACATACAATTGTTTTGAGATATTTCTGTTAACGTGTCAGCAATGTCACACATACGAACCACAAACTTATGCATGCAGGCTTCTTAGGTATAATAGATTATCAGAGTGTATGATAAGCATTAGAGTTAAAAATGAACAGCCGTACTACATTTGGATGTCAATTCCATAGATATGCACTGCATCATATCCATATTTTCTAAACTAGTGATCCTATTTACTGGCAGTTGCAGAGTTTGAAGAGGGTAAATGGACACAGCCTTACCTTTCAATATTTTAAAGAGATTGTTTCTTGAACCCTGGTATACTAGCAAGTAAACCAACAATCTCTGCAACTTGATCCATTACTTAAAAGCACGGAAAGCAATTATGTTCTCGCTAATCGATCAGGTTTCGATTCAGCTATTAAGTTCTGACTAGCAGTTTGTCGACAATAGCTGACCATCAATGTTTATCTACTTCTCACTAGTGATATCATGGAATATGTAACGAATTTAAGCTACATCTTGTTGATAGGAAATCATAGTCGTTTTACTGGAGCACAGATCTACAAAAAGTAATTTGTTGCTCAGAAATCAACCTTGCAGAGATTTAGAGGAAGTCCACAAACACATAATTAGATCCCATGAATCACAAAATTAAGCAAGTAACAACAAAAACCAACTAGAAATACAGACCAAATTATTATTAATCGCAAAGAAAAAAAAGATTTAGAAAGAAAGAATCACCAAAGTGGAATTCACCAGGAGGGATGGGGGGTGACGAACCCGATGAGATTGACGCGGAGATGGACGCTGAGCTCGACGAAGAGATCGAACATCTGGCCGATGTCGGCGGCGTTCCCGTGAGAGTAGAGCAGCGTGGCGGTCGCCCGGGGGTGACGCAGGTACACCGCCACAATCTCGTTGCCCCGCCGCGTTGGGAGGCGGAGGACGTGCACGTCGTCGCGCCCCGCCGCCGCGATCCCGGGGATGGCGAGCCGCCCGCTCTGCTCGTCGGCGATCACGGAGTAGGATGGCGGGTTCGGGGGAAAGAAGGCGAACTTGGCGGCGATCGAGGACGTGACTCCGCCCATCTCCGCCGCCGCCGCCTCCGCGGACTCATCAACGGCCCAGAGGGCGACACCGCTTTGGCCGCCGCCGGTGACGGGATCAAGAAGCCAGGCCAGGCGAGGAGGCTGAAGGGGCGGGGCAGGTGGGCGGTGGGTTTATCACGCAGATCACCACCGCCGGAGCCCACAAAATGATCAGTCACGTGCTGGTCGGGTGGGGCCTCCCCAGCCTGTAGCGAAGGTGCGCGGGGCCCGCTTCTTTGGGAGTTGGATCGTGGGACGGCTCACCTCTCTCGGCCGAGGCAGCAGCCAGCGAAATGCGACCGTCCATTACAAAATGGTTGGAACCCACAGTTATTCGACTGTTACAAACTCAATCTTTAGCATCTGGTGCCTCGTCCGTGGCATACGATCCGGACCCCGTGGAACGCTGTGTCCCGGGGATAACCCACCCAGAGATTGACCAGATTCCCAAAGAGTATATCCGATCCCGATATCTCCCTAATCCGGGATATCGGTAATATGCACCTCTGCTATCCTCTCTCTTTGATCGGATCCGGAATCATCTCCAATAATTGTACTGATCCAAATCCAATCTCCAAATAACATTACAATTTTCACATACAAAAAAGACACTTGGATCCCAATCAGCAGCACTACAATGGCCCTCTCAAATAAAGATTCAAATCAACGATTATTTAGTTTCCAATTGAGAATTCATTCCTACCATAATGCTGGAAAAGATTCTTCAATGGTATTGATAATTTTTCTTATTTCCATATAACGAGGATAAGTGATCAGTAGATTGTCATTATTCTAAGCGGTATCTGAGATCATTTGGGTTTTAGAACCATAGCAATTTTGTCCATGTTCCGAACAGGAACTCCACGATCTGACATTGAATTCCCAAGTTTGGGACAGCAGTAATTTTCACCCCACTGCAACACAGTACTTGAGTCCAGCTAACGAGAGTGGTTGCTTGTTTGTCGCGTACAGATGCCCTTGTGGGGTTTCTATCACGGCCATAATTCTTGTGAAGGCTCGCCGTGAGCATCTTTAGGTGCATCATAAAAGTATCCTTTTGCTCAATCATTGATCAAGAGAATTACGGCTGATGTGACCATTAATTTGGCATTCATTCTATGCATGTATCAAGAAAAAGAAATGCAACTCAAGAGAAACGTTAACATTTGGACCAACTTTTTTTCCTAATATGATGATCATTTATTTATACAAAAGAGAGACTGTCGTTTGGAATAGACTGGACGCCCAAATGTTTGTGAAGGACATCAGTCTTTACTCCATCCTACCTCAAACAAGCAGACATACAATCTTCAAAGAAAAGTGAGTTACAGTAAAAGAATCCATATACGTACGTACGCCTCTTGTAGCTTGCTACGTTCCGTATCATCATCAACAAGCAACCAGGGCAACCGATTCGTATCTAACAACAGATGCTATAATTTTCTAAACTTAATTTACATCCAAGACTAAACTTTATGGGTTGTCGTTTGGTCTCAGTCGTAGAAAGGCTGCACAGAGCTGACGATATCGTATCCTCCAACTTGATAATCTATTGCATTCTCTTGATGAACGGAATACCAAAGCAATGTTTCCATCTCACATTGTTGTTGCATCCCCAAATCTGTCGAAAGAGCTATGAAACATCAGTACCTTCAGAAGTCAGTTCAATCTGCATCGATAATTTACCGAGCTGGTTTACTAACTTTGTGGTAGAACGACGCTCGAATGAAGCAAACCATCAGTCTCTTCCAAGTTGTCCCAGTTTCGATATGCTTCTTGAACCAGATGCTGCACAAAGGCCTGCAGAATAGCGTAGCACAGTGAGATCAGCATGTCAAGAGTCAAACATAAGTAGAAGATCTGAAGAAGCTGGTTTGGGTACTCACCATCTGAGTTCTGCTTAGCTCTTGCAATGTGCAGGTCATGCTACCAGTCACAATCGACACCACTTCACATATGGGGTTCAAGACAAGGCTACATTGTGGTCCTCGGTGTAGGTAAAGCTTGTCCCCGATGATGCAGGTCTTTGCATGAGCAACTGTTCCTTCCCACATGCGATCCGACATCCCCACTCCCAATATCTGATCCATGAAAGCAACACCTCAACAAGGGCACAAAGCATTTTGGCACATCGTCCACGTTACAACAGCATTACTGCGTTCAGCAAGGGAGCTAAGAACACATACACTGCGGAGACGATCAGGTTCGACGGCGCACAGCTTCAAGAAGTCCTGGACTGTGTTGATGTTCTCTGCCGACAGCTTTCTGTGGAACGCCCCATCCTTCCCTATCCTCTCTAGTCGCCATACCTCGTCGCAAAGAGCTGGGGGATAATGCTTCCTGTATACTGCATTATAATCATTCACCGATTAGTTCTATCTTTAGATTTTTGTATTGAAGCACGTATCGATGATTGATCCCATACCAAAGATCTAGCTTTAGATATGCACCTTGAAGTTAACTGCATCAAAAGTAACGAGAGCAAGCGTTCGATACTCACATTCTCCTCTGTGATCCTTCACCATGAAAGGCTCGGTCATGGCTTCTTTAATGCTTGGACCATTGTAGCCCTGCGGCACGACTCTGGCACCAATCCTGAAGTGTCGACTTCTTATCCAACTAGAATTATCAGTGAAGGAGAGATCAGAGATGTAAGCAGTGCCATCTCTCAGTGTAACATTGACATCCCCTGTGAGCAATGGCCTCTTCCCGGTCCTCTCCCTCACGATCTTTTTCTGGAATTCTGCGCTGGTCCACTCATTTCCATCTCCCGAAGGAAAATCTCCATCTAAAACTACTATTTCTACTTTGACAGCTGATGGTAATGAGGATAAAGGAACCTCTCCGTCAGCTACATCTACAATGATGATCTGGAGCGGGTTATTCTCAATGTCTTCTATCTTGCTGCCAGTGAATATGGGGAGTGAAGGTTGCTGCTTGAATGCAAGCTTCAAGCTTGATGATTCTGCTGCTTCAATCTGAGTCGGGATAGACCTTAAACAACATTTCCGGACCAATATTAGTCTTTTGGAAATGGAATTTACCTCGTATTTTGAGTTCTAATCAACAAATCAAGCTGAATTAGACAGATATACACATTCTTCACCTCTCAAATGAATGGATGCTGCGAATTACTCCTTGCTCAACCTCCTCTTGCACCTAGCTTATGTACAAGAAGAATTATTAGTTGAGATCAGTAGGAATGAATAAGAACATAAATTTGTTCTCTTATTCGTTGTGACTTTGAGGGATTAAGCAGTAAAGAGATGGTTCCAAGGCAGCATCACTTGTAGGATATATCATCATACCACTTTGCGAAGCAATGGTTCCAAGGCAAAGAAGAAGTTCTGCAGAGATTTCGTCATCATAGCCTCTCTAATCACCCTGTCAAAAAGGCAAGAGGGAGGTGATACATCATTTTAGACCAAAGCAACCACGTAAACAAAATCTTAAGGCATCTGAGACTTCTTCTTATTCATGTATGCAAAAGAGAAACCATGATCAGATGGATTTTGGACGACGACAAAGCAAATAGTGGGAGAATGGCGAGCAGAAGAAGGCCTTTGGGATTACTGACGTCGAGAACGAAGGTACGCTTCGCATCCGCTTGTTCTGCGATGGGTCAGACTCTTGATCAGAGTCATCGCGGAGCCTCTTCGCTGCCATGTCCTGCTGCTCTCTTTGTGGAGGGAAGGGATGGAAGCTGAGGGGTCTCGAAGTGGTCTTAGAAGAGCAGGGGCTTATGGATGGAACATGGAGGTCGCAGAGAGGGTGACCCTGGACTTATATGAACGGCCGCAATAGAGGCCTGTAGAACTAAAACCATAGGAAAGTGCTAGGAAACATCTGGGAAGGTGAGGGAACAGAGCGACCTCCCTGCTCCTACAAGATGGTTGACGTAATGCCTCCGATGTCACTCTCCCATCAACGGTAACGTTCAACTACCAACCCTCCTCGGCCCCTCTCTTTCCCATGCGCCAGGTATGTCGTTTATGACCATTTACAATAATCCTTCCTACTCGATCTATTTATTAGTTCTTTCCTCCTCGCCACGTTCATTATTAGATCTGCTCCAATGCATCTAAATTGTCACAATTCAACCTTCAATTTTATTGAATTTGAACTACCAATCCAAAGTGTTTCAAGTCCAAATGAGTGATATATACTTTCCAAATGCTTGTAAAACAACCTAATTCTTACATATAGGGCATTAAATATTTTTTGCGGAATTCAACCATCAAAAGCCTTCTACTGGATGGATGTTTGCAGTTTCTACTTAAATAATTACCCAGTGATTTTTCCTTCTCATCTCTGTGAAGAAGGAACCATCATTGCACATGCAGTTTATAATAGACTACTGTCGCCTCGAACATAGGCGTGTCTTCATGTGTAACTCAAACCTATGCGGAAGTGACAGTGACGATCTCAATAAAGCAAGGAAACCTAGCTACATTTGATGTTGAATATTCCACCATATGTTATTTTTCTTTACAGCCCAAAACAAGTAGATAGAAACACAGGAGTGCTGACTTCCTTAAACCCAACATACAGAAGTTACTGAAGCAATTGTCTGTTAAAATGGACTTCCGGAAGAGCACAACAGCCTGCTGAAAGTGATCAAATCTTTACTGCAGCGGATAGTCTCTCTTTCCCGACAAAGACCAGATGCAGATGCTTCTACCAAACACGGTTACTGGCGATAGCTTCCGCGTTAAGATAGAGAGAGACGCGTGAACACGTTTGGCAAAGACTTGACTCCCATTACAGCATCGAAGACTTCGAGAATCCTTACGTATTGAGATCATATTGTATTGAGAGCGAGAGAGATAGAGAGAGTCTAACCACCGTAAAGACTAGACCAATAGCGCGTCAGGTCTTGTTTGCTTCTTTCGTTCTTTTTCTTAAAATCAATGTCACTTGATCACTCTCTTCTTCCCTCTCTCCGCGTGTGGACTTCCAGGACAGTTGACATCGGAAAAACAAACACAAACAGCAGCACCGTCAGGGAAGCATCAGAAGTTGAGTAGCTGAAAACATAACTCAATTACAAGATAATAATTACAAGATTTTAGAAAAATAAATAGATAAATATCATATTTATCTTGGTTCAAGGAGAACATAACTCAATTTGTTGATCTATTTTTTTATTGTACATTACGATATTTTAACCTTAGGCTAAGTACAAAGAAAAATATAAACAAATTATAACTATATCAAATCAAATATATGATTTAATCCTTTCACCAAAGAAAATATATTTTTTTTATTAATAAGCTTCCAACTTCTTCTCAAAATCTTCAATCAGAATTTTTAATCTTCGATTATAGTCATAATTTGATTTTCTTTTCCAATTTTTTCTATATTTTCTTCCTTTAAATATTCCTTTGTAAATTAGGAAATTAAATTAGAGTTATTTTGGATATCACCATGTGGCATCTTATACATATGCAAAATAAATTATAAACTAATAAAATTTATTTAAATAAATGATAGACTAAATTGATCTCACAACTACATATGAACTTTCCTCTAGTTCGTGAAATATGGATGGGTCACTACAAGAAAAACAATTATTAGTAACCGACGAAAGTTATCATCAAAATTAAAAAAAATATCACTAAAAAAATTGATGACGGTGTGAGCTATCATCAGCTTTCGTCAGCCTAGGTCTCGTGATAAAAAGTTTTAATGACCATAGAAGACACACTTATCGTTAAATTATAGGTTTTAGTAATTACTTATTTTTGTGACTAATACATTTAAATTCAGTCATGAAAAATAAATAAATTGATGAAATAATATCTGTGATAATATTTGGTGATGGACAATTTCGTCATTAAATGTTTTGACAAAAAAATGTTAATGCCAATTTAGATCTCTCATTAATTTTTGATTAAATAAAAAGAGTAATAAATAATTCAATAAACTTTTACTGGCCTATCACTAAAATTTTAGGTGAAAAGTTATAGTGACAGCTAATTGAATCTATCACTAGTGTTTATTTAGACAAAAATAATATTAGTAACATAATATTAGTGATCTACTAGTTAAAGATTGAAGTGAGGATAGAATAACATAATTTTTTATTATTGTAACACATATTTATATAGGTTTTGAGGGAAGATTTATATCAACAGATGAACGAGATCTTTTCATTCAGTTAGGAAAGTCTATTCAATTAGGAAAGTATGTTCAAGTAATATACCCTCGTAAGATCGAGCTCCTGTCAAGAATGTTGATCTTGGATTGACGCAAGAAAAAAAGTTTGCGAGTCAGAGACTTCATGAGAGAGTCGGCTAGTTGATCAGTCGTGTGGACATGAGAAATACAGAGCTACTGTCGGATGATTTGATCTTGCATAAAATGAAAATCAATAGCAACATGCTTCATTCAGGAGTGAAAAAATGGATTAGCACAAAGGTAAGTAGCATTAGTGTTATCACAATAAATAACAAGCGTAAAAACAGAGTGAATGTGAAGCTCCTTAAGTAAGTTGGTGATCCAATTAAGTTCGACATCAGCAGTGGCAATAGCACGATATTCAGCTTTAGTAGTAGACCTGGTAACTGTCTTTTGTTTCTTAGAACTCCAACTAATCGAATTAGTATCAAAAAAAATAATATACCCCAATGTAGATGTTATATCATCAATATTTTCGGCCTAATTAACATCAACAAAGGCATGAAGCCAAGAGGGAGAGCATTTACGAAGAAAAATACCATAATTGATTGACCCCTTAAGATAACACAAAATGCGGTTAACAACCATCCAATGCAAAGCAGATGGGCGATGCATAAACTATGATAATTTATTAACTGCAAAAGAAACATCTGGATGGGTAAGAAAGAGATATTGTAAGGAGCCAATGACCTACCAATACTGAGTAGGGTCTGTAGCAAGATTACCATCACATAACTTTAGTGATTCACTAAGAGATAGAGGAGTGGTAACCTCATTAGCATCCTACATATTCGTCTTCAATAGTAAATCTTGAATGTACTTTCTTTGTGAAAGAAAGAGGCCAGAAGTTATAAACATAGCTTCAACACCGAGAAAATAACTTAGGTTGTCAAGATCTTTAAGAGAGAATCTGTCAGTCAATTGCTTAATAAATGCCTGAACCTCTATAGAGTTATCACCAATGATAATAATATCATCCACATATACTAGAAGATAGATGATACCCCCATATTGTTAGCGTAGAAATAGAGAGACATTAGACTTAGAGTTGATGAACCTAATTGAATACAAGAATAGACCAAGTTCAGTATATCAAGCTCATGGAGCCTGATGGAGTCCACAAATTGCCTTTCGGAGTTTACAAATATGCCATGGATAATGAGGATGTATAAAGCCAAGAGGTTGCTCCATCAAGATATCTTCAGTAATAGTCCCTTACAAAAAGGCATTGTTAACATCTAATTGACGTAAACACCAATATTTGGAAATTGCTAGACTTAGGATAAGCTAGATTATAGTAAGTTTAATAATAGGACTAAATGTCTCGGTGTAGTCAACACCGAGCATAGATGAAATCCTTTGGCCACAAGTCGAGCTTTATAGCGAGCAAGCAAACCATCGGGGTTCCGTTTAATTTGAAAGACCCACTTACACCTAATGATATTTTATGTGGAGTGAGAAGGGGTAAGAGTCCATGTAGCATTATGAAGAAGAGCATTATACTCCTCACATATGACTTTATGCCACCGTGAAAATTTTAGGGCCTGAGTAAGAGATGTTGGTTCAGTAGAGTCGAGAGAAGGTTTAGCACTAGCATGTAAGTCAAGAATTTGTCATGGTTTAGAGACATCACTCATGGAATGAGTTTGCATTGGATGCTAGGAGGTTGTAATAGTATAAGAGGGTAAAGGCCGAGGGTTATCACATGTTGAGTCAGGTGAAGGGATGACAAAAGGTCCCTGGTGAGGTAAAGATAAATGTTGTGGTTCTAGAGTCAATTACACAGGAAGAGGAGAAACCAGAGGTGAGGAGAGAGAAAGTTGTGGAACAAGAGTAACAAGAGAGTATGGATCTAATGGAGATGCGTGAGAGGAGGAAGATATGTTGTATGAATCTAATGGGATAACAGAGTGCCTGTGATTCTGAAAGGGAAAAACATACTCAACAAAAGTAACATGTCTAGAAACAAAGATTTTAGAAGTATGATAGTTATAACAGTAGAAGATATTATGTTCAAAAGAGTATCCAATGAAAATACAAGAGTGAGATCGAGGCTGCAGTTTGTGAGAATTGTAGGGACATAACCATGGATAACATAGACAACCAAATACCTTTAATGTTTGCATATTATGTCATTTATAAAATAATTTTTCAAACAGTGATTGATATTGTAGAGTAGAGGTAGGCATTCGATTAATAAAGTAGATGACAGTTTGAAATACTATGGACCAAAAAGTGGATGTCATAAAAGCCTGACGAAGCAGCGTTAGGCCAATTTCGATAATGCTGATGTTAACGTTCGGTAGAGCCAACTAGTTGAGGAGTATATGGAGGGGACCTGAGATGTTGAATACCGCAAGCGGACATATAAGATGCAATGGCTTGATATTCGCCCCCACCATCAGAATAGATGATTTTAATGGTAGTCTGAAAGTAATTCTCGACTAAGTTCTTAAAGTTGAAAAAGACAACAACAACATCAGACTTTTGACGGAGGGTATATAACCATGTATACTTTGTAAAATAGTAGATAAAGATAACATAGAATCTAAACTTATCAAAGGAGACAACTGACGTAGGAGCCCAAACATTAGTGTAAACAATCTCAAATAGTTTAGAGTAGGAAATAAAAGATGTACCAAAAGATAATTGATGACTCTTATTACTAAGATAAGCATCATAATGAGTAATAATATTACTAGATTTAAAAATAGAAATAGAATAACAATAAAGCAATTTTTATTGAATAGAGATCGAGGGATGACCAAGACATTGATATCATATGTCAACCGGAGCAATAGTGGAAGAATTAGCAGTAGGTCGAGTGAGATACAAGGCTAACAACCATTTGTATATGTTTTTATTGGGTCGTGAACTAAGAATGCCCTTGTGCTCAAGTCCTTGACAACAAAATAATCAGGAAAAAATTCAATGGAAGTATAGTTCTGTTGGCAGAATTGAGAGACAGAAATAATGTTTCTTTTAATACGGGTGCACATAAAACATCATCGAGTGTGAAAGATGTGTCATGCGAATTAAGCAATATAGAACTAGTATAAGTGATTGGAATTCTTTTACTATCACCAATGATGATATCTTCATTTCTGCCATAGTTGTTGTGGATCGACAAGTTCTAAAGATCAGAAGTGATATGGTGGGAAGCACCATAATTCACAATCTAATTAAATTGACTATCAGACGGAGTAGTCATGACATTAGCCTAAGGTAAGGTTGACAGAGCTGAGAGATGAGGTCGAAACTGACAAACTTTTGCAGAGTGACTGATTTTGTCACACAACTGGCAAACAATTAGTTGCTGAAACATAGAAGGAGGACGAGTGGCTGGAAGGAAGCACTTTGACGATAGTTAAAGTATAGAGGATTTTGAGGAGGATGTGATGGAGTGGTGCCTACAGAAGTGGGAGGAAAGTTGGCCATACCTTTTGAAGCATTCTTGTTATATTTACGTTGGTGCCTTTTGGATTTTTGGTTAAACTGAGCTATAATGGGAGGTCCTGGCAAAGGTCCTGGTAGCCTATCATCATACTTCAAATAGGCTTCATAGTCAATTAGCTTGTCGTAAAGTTCTTCAAAGCAAATCAAAGAGTCACACGCTCGAAGTGTGGATGCTAGTTCTTTGAACTCTATACTCAATTCATTTAGTGTATGGACGAGAACTTCTTCATTAATTAGGGAATGACCTATTAAAGCTAGGTCATCGATAATCATTTTGATATGTTGTAAGTAGTTGGTAATAATACTTCCCTCCTGCTTGAAGTTCATAAGGCTGGAGAGTAGTCCAAGCATGCGAGTCCGCGAGTGATTCGTGAAGGTAGTTTATAACTTGGTCCAAGCTTCCTCAACAGTAGCATAGGAGGACATAAGTGGAGCAATGGATCCCGCAACAGAGTTTTGAATTGCTTAGAGTATTAGCCGATCTTGACGTAACTATAGCTTATATGCAGAATTTAGCACTGGGCTGGGTTCTCCTGGAACATATATCATTGCTAGTGGACAACTAAAAGAGCCATTAATGTAACCTAATAAATCATAACCAAATAAAAGATTAGAGAATTGAGCACGCTAGGATGCATAATTACCACCCTTGAATAATTTAAAAGTGATTAGGAAGGCATCATTGATGGAAATGAGTCCTGAATGTGAAGAAAGATTACTAGCAGAAAAAAGAGTTTTAGCATTAGAGGTAGCAGAGGAAGACATCGACGAATCAATCACAGATCGAGAGGAAAGCAAGAGAGGAAAGTAAGTAATCTCACTGAGAAAACAGTTCCAAGGACCATTAAGAGACAGAAAAATAGCAAGAGTGAGAGTAGTAGGCCGATTTATGAAAAATAATATAACTGAAGTGTCCAAGAAATTGATGGCAAAAGAAATGAATAGGAATGTGGTATGAAAGAAAAAGAAACTCTACCATCATCCTGATACCATAAGCAGCAAATTTCGAGAGCAAATGCATATTGGAACTAGCGATCGGGTGCAGCAATCTTGGTCTGAAGGAAGAGGCTGCCACTGAGAAGCGCCCGATACTGGTTTCAAAACTAACTGAGTGCTGCTATTGTGCCGCTATAGAGCCGAGGAGAAGCAGCAAAGAGACGTGTAGGTGCAATAGTGGTGCTACTATTATCTGCTAGAGCGGGAGCTTTCTATCGCTCGGGTTGAGGAGTTCTATCGGCAAAGTGCAGTAGTGCGGAGGAGGGCAGACGAAAATGACACCACAAAAGAGAGAGGTAGAGGAAGGAGCCAAGGGATGGGTCTGGCAACAGAGGAAGATTATGGCTGAAGATAGGCTGTAGCATTGCTAATCTGAGAAGTTGGATCCAAGCGGTGGGTTCAGCAGCAGGGTGCCAAGCAACTGGTCTTCGGCTATTGAGAAGAATGTAAGCGACGATGTTATGCTATAGACATTGATAGCACTAGCAGAAGCGTTCATTGGATCAGCCGTTCGATTAGAAATTACTACCGTTGGACAGTAGCAGCGAAGAGAAGTGGTAGAGGGGATTATACAGGTGAGATGGGCACTTGTGGTTAGACGCTAGAGATGGAAGAAGACATTGAAATCAAGAAGGCCTCACCTCTCCATGAACTGGGCTACAATGAGTTCAAGAATTGAGGAAGTAGCGGATGAAGTCCTCTTGTGTTAGCCAGCAGAAATCGGCGGCAGTGAGCTTCTTCCAGCCAACAGAGCCAATGGGGACCACAAGGTTTTGCGCCCCATCCAAGATCAGATCAAGGGCTTCTGATACACTAAAATGTGGCTCGACATAGTGGACAAGGCCAACACCCTTGGGGAGGAGGATGGAGATGTGCTGCTCGAGCATGACGCCTGGCAACGTGAGGTTTTCGTCGAAGCAGAGGTAGCAAAGCACATCCGTGACACAGAAAATAAAGAGGTGGAGGAGGGCGTCGATGGCAGGGGGTAGGCGAGAGCCACAACAGATGAGTTGGGGTTATCGCGAGCAAAAGCGAGCAGTAGCAAAAAGGATTTGCAATAGGGGATCAACGATGATATATATTATCCGATATGCGAGGAGCCCTTGGTAGAGGTTGCATGGAGCAGAGTGGGGGGGGGCAAAACTGGTCCTCAGAGACTCGACTGAGGTGTCAGTGCCAAAGAGTGGAGCTGTTGCAGGAGTGATAGGGCTCGACTTTGGCACTCCAACAGGTGCACTGTTGCTCAGCTTTGGAGTCCTGACAAGGGTGATAGTGGTCAGCTTCGGGCCCTCAATAGGTGTGGTGGGTTCTCGGCTCTGGACCCTTGGTGGCAGGTGCAACAACCAAAAGAGGCCATGGGCACAAAGACCCCAATCACCGGGCAGGGCAACACGGTCATGTGTAGGACTTAGGTGCGCAGCAAGGGCTCTCTGTAGGAGAAGGAGAGCGGTGACACAGAGATCTCCAACATTAGAGAAGAATCAAGCTGCAATGATCCACTGAGAGGAGCAGTGGCGCTTCGGGATCTTTTGCATTGATGTGCTATCGTTCGATAGTGAGAGAGAGTTTTCTCTTTATCTTCGCTCTTTTGCAGAAGAGGAGTTGACCGGGAGGTAGCGTTTTCAGCTGCTGCATATTGTCACGGACAATAATATAAACAAGGTGTTCGATGAAATGCTCATATTTGTCTATGTCCTTCAGTTTATGTACATACCTTGTACAATAAGTAATGAGCTTGTAGTAGGCTTGGTAGCCCTAGTTTGATTTGCTTTGTGGTTGGTTTTAGCTTATAAATACGAGTGTGTCTTGTATGCACTTGTGGGGACTTCGGTCTGTAATGGACCATTATCCTTTGTGTGTAACCTTTCTGAGTTTATAATGTCCATTGGTGTAATTTATATTGGCTTTATAAAGTGTTTTCTTGAGCAGTTGCTTATGGATCCTGTTGGAATTGCTTCTTCTGGCCCATTTTCTCTTTTATAAGTCTAAGAGACCCTAGGAGATCTCGGGGAAGGCTAACCTTTACAGATAAACACGCATAAGTGCTGCATGGCTTAAGCAAAATCAACAAAGCCCATGATATTGTGGTATCAGAGGGGGATAAGCATATGCAGAAACACTCGCTATACAAACGTGGGAGACCTAGTTAGGCTGTATGGAGAATAGCCTGCATGCGCAACCGTTTGGGGGAAACAAACATTGGGAAAGGAGTCGCTCAGAGGAGCAAGCATCTAGGCTTGGCATTTAGAGGAATGGCCAACCCTTTGCGCAAGAGGCACCATGAGGACAAGCAAGCAAAGAAGAATGCATAGCGCACAAAGATTGAGATAGTTGAGTTCGAGCTATGGCTCAACGTTGGCAACGAAACTTGATGGTGCTCAAGGCAAGTAGGGTGCCTGGTAAAAGATGAGACCGTAGAAAGTGGGAGGTATTGCGTAACGACTAAAAAGAGTTGTGCAAAGCTCATAGAGGTGAGGAGAATTGCTAACTCGAAGGATTTGGTACTCATGCAAGGGTTTGTACACGGACGATGGAGTGTTTGTGACCATCCTAAGGCACGATCGAAACTCGGTACCATGGAGCATTAGAACTTTTCTTCGACATGGAAAGGATATATCCGTAGGCTATTGAAATATGCAATAACTTCGGCACGTTGCTAGACCTTGAAGGGTGCAGTGGGGACTATATTGGCGAAGGGTCGCAATCTAGCAAATGCATATGCGAGGGCAAAATAAGGCACAAGTTGTTCGGCAAGATGGAGTAGTCCAAAGGGGATGGTGGTCTCCAAAACTTCTAGTGGGAGGAATGCAAGAGGAATGTTACTCCAACATGACAGATATCCAGGAGGGATAAGTCCTAGTTATCTAGAGGAAGAATCATATGCAACAGATCACACATATTGAGGGAGAGTTCCTCAAGGCAATATCTCCACAAAGCTTAATGGACCGAGCGAGTGATGAAGAGTCATCGCATGATCTCGAATGAGGTAATGCATTGGTTGATGCATTTTGAGATCAAGTGGAGAGCAATCTAAGGCAACATCATATGAAGACACACTTAGAGTCCATATAGAAATCAAACTCAGTGGAGGGCTGACTCATGGAATAGTGGACGCGAGGGCCACTATCAACTCAATATAAATTGAGGAGCAAAGTGACTTGCGTGGAACTTGGTGAAGTATCCAAGCCATATGAAGGGAGTCGACATAGCAGATGAAACATGGAGTGGAGGCATGGAGCTTTCCTTGGATAGAGGTCAAGGACATAAACTCTTATAGAGGCAAGAGTGGGATCATGTCTTTCCATGGGTTCTTCATTCTGATGGGACAGACTTATCTTGCATGGTGCCAAAGATAAAGGGAGCTTTGAGGCATATGCAAATTACCTCAAAGATGCATTTGATGGAGTAACTAAGGTGATTCAACTTGCAGAGGCGAAGTTGGGATCAAGAGACCTTAGAATGGGGCAGGAGGACACAGAGGCGGGTATTCTTGAAGAATATATCACACTATTACCATTCGAGTTGTTAGGAACAAGTGGTGCATAACAGAGATTATGCTGGTAGGAGATAGAGGCCTAGGATCCAAACAATGGTGCACCAATTCTAGCAAAGTCATGGGACTTCAGGAGCTACTAGGTGATAGATTATCCTAGAGCTATGCTTCATCCAGGTGTGACCCAAGAGTGGGTGGATGAAGGTGAATTGTTAAGGGAGCGAACAAAAAATTGGAGATAGCAGAGACCTTACGAGGTGTTGCCAGAGGCCATACATGGAGAAGTCATAGTCCGAGTTCATCACATGAGAATTTGTATACAATGGAGATATCACTAGGAGGTGACATGGTGCAGCAGATCATAGTGGAATAGTTTATGTTAGTGAAACATATGCGGTCATATCTTGTGAGGGACAGTATCATATGGAGGTATGATTAGAAGCTACTAGGAGCTCTACTTTGGTGTACAATACAATAAGAAGAAGGGCTACAGATTCAAGGAGTGAATATCATGGTACCACAGAGGCAGATCTTTGTGTATGCATTGGAGCTTACATTGGATGAAAGCCTTAGTCATCAGCATATGGGGGCTGTATACCACCGAGGAAGAAGTCCAAGTGCAAGTACCAGTGAGTCCCATAGAGGGGGACATGATCATGTGAATGATCAAGAGTTGCTGGGGCTTCACTTTGGTGAACAATGCAACAGCAAGAAGGGCTATAGATTCAAGGAGTGAATGTCATGGTACCATAGAGGCGGATCTTCCATGTGTGCGTATCGAAGCTTGCATCAGATGAAAATCTTGGTCATTAGCATATGGGGGTTGTGTACCACTAAGGGAGAAGTCAGATTGCAAGTACCAGTGAGTCCCATAGAGGAGACTTAATCATACAAAGGTATGATTGGAGTGGCTAGAGAGTTGAACTGCTTTAGTACTCACATTCGTTTAAGGGAGCTTAATAAGTCAGAGGACAAGGCCGAGTAAGCGAATGTTACTACCAAGGAGGCTAAGGAGAACAGAATTGGCACGAGCCCTACAATAAGATAATAGAGGCCATACATAAGAGTTGCAGTCTGTCTTTCCATCGACCAAGGAGAACTGTTAGGAGGACACAGTGGTGTTGAAGCAGGTGGTCCAAAAGGGCGAGGAAGCGATGACGAGTCCAGTGGGGCTCAGCTACTCAAAAAGCAAAGTGTCGATTAGAAAGGAGGTAGACTCGAAGGAGCACCACAGTGTCGTAGAGGTGGAACTACTGATTGCGAAGGAATGGACGCAGATACAAGACAATGGATATTAAAGCCATGGGCTTGGTAGCACCATGGTACCATAGAGGTAGGACTTCTGTGTAGTCATTGATGAATGCTCTCATGGAGGGAGAGCATTGATCGTAAAAGGGGTCGAGGAAGTAGAGAATATAGTGGCAAACTTCAAGTACCAAGATAGGGTGGAAGGGCAGAGGCCAAAGAACTTCATAAGACCAATGTTGATAGACTTTTCATCAAGATAACCGAAAGTGAGGGACTTCAGGTTGATGCAAGAGTGCTCGACTAAGGAACGAAGTCGGTAGTACGTGGTACTATACCTTTTCTACTTAGAGGAATAGGTGGTGACAAAGGTGATGGAGAAGATGGTATAATCCCAGAGGTGACCAGAACTATCAAAGACTTACTCTAAGTTGGGGGACTCTAAGTTAGGATAAACTTTTTACTCTTTTTGGGTAAAATTTCTTGCACTCTAAAAGTTTAATGGCAGTAGGAAGGTGAATCACAGTAGCTAACTCAACGTAAGGAGTACAAACATTTCAAGTGCTTCATAAGTATAAGCAAAGAACGGACGAATGTTAATAACCAACTCAATACATAAAATACAAACTCGAGGAGACAAGCGAAATCGAGTAACCTTTACCTTCTCAACTTAGGAGAATGGACAAAGCTGAGTACCCCAATTCTCTTAACTCAAGGAGGTAAGCAAAGCCAAGCAGCTTTGTCCTCTCAACTACTAAGAGAATGGGTGAAGTTGAGTATCCCAGTTCTCTTCCTTATCTAGAAGAGGAGCTCTACATAAGTTTAGTGACCCTTCAAAGAAAGCTTATGGAAGACAATAGTTGTCAAATCCTCACCATTGGTGATCAGTACTACTAAGAGTAGATTGTTCACTTTATTTCCTAATTGAATGTTAATTGAAAGTGGAAGTGATGTGAACCTACTTGGAAGTGACAGTTAAATATAGAAGAAGGATAAATAGGCAAACATTATCGGGGAAGGACCTCAAAAACTTCGAAGTTTATGAGGCAATGCTCGTTAAAGTTCCAACAAGCATCTATCCAGTTTAAGCAACATGAGTATATTGTGATACTGGTGCATAATAAGATAGGTCTTCTCCTTCATCAGATGAATCCGTGAGAGTTAACAAGGATCAGCACAACTCAACCAACCCCACACCAGATTCAGTCATTGGTGAGTTGAAGTAGCATGGTGGATCAGAGTTTGACTACTTAACAACAGCGATAGAGAGCAACTAGGAGCCAAAGGGGCATGTTGCAGCTAAAGAAGAAGATTAAAGATTTAGTAAAATGTGAGGCGATGCAGCATCTACAGTAGCTTCGACGATGACGTCAAAGGAATAAGTGAGAGAAAATGTCACGAACAACAATGTAAACAAGATGTTCGATGAAATGCTCATGTTTGTCCATGTCTTTCGGTTTATGTACATATCTTGTACATCAAGTAGCAAGCTTACAATAGGCTTAGCAACTCTAGTATAGTTTGCTTTATAGTCGATTTTGACTTATAAATACGAGTGTGTCTTGTAAGCACTTGTGGGGGATATTGGTCTGTAATGGACCATTATCCTTTGTGTGCAACCTCTCTGAGTTTGTAATGTTCATAGGTGTAATTTGTATCTGGCTTTATAAAGTGTTTGCTTGAGCAGTTGCTTGTGGATCCCATGGGAATTGCTTCTTCTAGCCCGTTTTCTCTTTTGTAAGTCTAAGGGACTCTAGGAGATCTCGGGGAGGGCTAACATTTATGGATAGACAAGCATGAGTGTCGTACGGCTTAGGTAAAATCAGCTAAGCTTGTGACAATTTGGCCCTTAAACAACGTGCTTAGGCTTTGCCTCACCTCGCCCGAGCACTTAGACGAGCGCCAAGCGCCTATATAAATCACTGATAGGAGCATCGAGCGACAATACATGATCCAAGACCTCCCTTGCTCAACAAGGAGTCTGGGGCCTCCCTTATCCATCGATTCATGTTAAGAATCATCAATGTTAAGTTTAGTCTTAACCACAAGCATATTGCAATAAAACCCCCAAGAATGTCAACTTTTGAAGAGGTATCATTCTAAGAAGCATGGACATAGACATGACACTACACAAACATGGCGACATGTTATTTTTAAAAAATTAGGATATAGACATGATGAGGACACGTGCATTTTTTAATATACATAATATTTGATAACATAAGGTTTATAATATTTATATTTATATTTATATTTTATAAACTTAATAATACGAACAAATAAATATCATCACACAAGTTTAAATAATTAAAAAAATCTAATTCGAAGTATACAAAATAAAGCAAACAATATTTAACAATCACTAGGCTCATTCTTTACTTCATTATCACCTGTATTTGGTGATTCATCGATATCATCAGTAAAAATAATTTTTTCTAGCTCTAGTTCATCTAAGGATAAATTTGTAACTTCAACGACTCCAACGTCTTCATATGGGAAACAAATACATTATATTATCTTCTACATCATATATTAAGGATAGAAAACATTTTTCAGCATTTTCTTCTATATTTTTTTTTCTTCATTTCTTGGCACTCTCTTCTATATCCTCTTTTGCACGCTGCTTGAGGTCACAATTACATAATTACATAAATACAAGACGTTAGATTGATAATAAAAATAAAACAAAATATGATGCATAAGAATGAACACTTCTATACTTTCTTCAATATGAACACTTGTACACCTTCTTGAATATGATTACCATAAGCATCAAACATCTGATAATTTTTTAATTATTTGACCATACAATTTGAAGGGATAAGATAAATGAAACTATTTCTTCTATTTGTAGTTAATGTATTATTATCTCTCATCAATTTAACATATACTACGGATGATCATGAAGTTCTTACAAAATGAATCACAAAACAATTAGAAAAAGAAACCATTAAATATTTAAAATCATGAATATTTTTTTACATATATTCTCCTCTTAAATATATCGGATTACGGATTTTCAAACAAATTCATCCCGCCTTACAATAATGTCAAAGTTATGACATGGGATTTGGAGAATTATGATGTGTAAACAAAGAGAAAAATTTAAGGATTAGGAAGGAAAATAACCAAGAAAGTGGTCTCAGATACTAGCTAGAATATTATGTACCACAAGACACCCAAAGAAGAAAGAGAAAGAGACAGGCAGTTGCAGAGATCAGGCAACGGAGATATCTTTCTGCGTTCTCACTGCTTCCCTACTTATCTTCTGTCTCAATTCAGCCACTAAAAGCGTCCGTGCTTCCTCCTTATCTTCTCTGATGCTCGCATTTTATCAAAAATATATTTTACTAAAAAAATTGGAAGTATGGATAGTGTACAAATAAATTAATATATAATGATAAAATAAAGATAAGAAAAAACAAATTGATTTATAGTATTTTGGTCTTTCTTAATTATGTTCATCTTCGATTCATTTTCTCTTGAGTTTATCGATTTTTATTATCATTTTTTTTCAACAGACGAAGATCAATTATTCTTATTATAATCGTTCTTTTTTTACCAGACTTAGCAGAAAATATTTTTACTAACTCTTTTCCTTTTGACAAGCTAATAAGAGAACTTTTACAACTCTTTTACAAGAGACTTCAACCTTCCTAAATACGTCTAAAATCAAGGAGGAAGAGACTTAACTAATGCTCAAATAGAGTTTATAATATTTTTTATTGGAAAACCATGAAAGAGCATCACATGCACAGTGGAAGAATAAAATAAAACCGATTTTCTACAGTTATCACATCATCGTGCAAAGACTAATGTATGAAAAATCACAAAAAATAAAACTGTGATACATGAGACATTGATTACTTAGGGAGATCATATATCTCCAAAGTTAGAGATCTAGATGGAGAAGATTAAGCAGATCAAATTTTCTCCTCTCTAGCGATATTCACACGATAGATTATTGGAACAATGTTTCTCCAAACGTAGCTCAAAAACTCGTAACTTTTTTTGCGCACCTTCTCACAACACTCATGGAAGAAGATCACTTATCTTCTTCGTTGCCCTCTTATAGTAGGGAAGGGCTGGTCAACTGAGAAGATGAGGGAGGGAGGAGAGTTGGAGGGGGCAACCAAAAGTGCAGCCTATCACTATTATGTTGCCTCTGTCTCTTATTTATATAGAGCCACCAAAAATTATAATGAATACTGCATTAGTGAGTACTGGATCTCTATCCAATTATCCACTCCTATATTATTGGATCTATATCAAATAATCTTAATTGGCCTGTAATGGCAAGGGGTCCATCAATGTTGAGTCTCATCTAATGAGAATAAGGGCTAATTGGATGACTCATATCTATGTTGAGAAGCCTCAACGGGAGCATCACATGACAGTGAAAATTAAGATAAAATAGGTTTCCTACGTAGATCAAATCGTCGTGCAAAGGTTGGGTCATGAGAAAGCCGTAAAAAAAAAAAACGCATCATGTGAGAGATTATTTTACCTAGGGAGATCCCTGTATTTCAGATTCAGATGGAGCGGATGAAAGAAGTCAAGCATCTTCCTCTCTAGCGGTATCCACATGATATATCTCTATAGCGGATCTCCTCCAATCTGATCTTGTAACTCAACCATGAGTTTTCCCTCCTATTTATAGAGAGCCACCAAAACCCTAGGGGTCCTGCCTTAGTGGGTATTAGATCTCCATCCAATAATCCACTAACCTTGCATTATTGGATCTTTATCCAATAATCTCCTTCGGTATCTAATTGAGCTTTAAACAAGAAGCCCATCAACATAGGGTCTCATCTAATGAGAATAGGGGCTACTTGGATCTTCATCTAATCTTCTATTCATTGAAGCATCTACCATATGTGTATGACCCTCTAGGCTCGATATTGAGTTGGTTATGAGTCACTCCCATCAGAACTCCTTCTGATATAGTGAATTATTATCTCCATAATAATTCACTTGACTCATTGACTATGGACATACTAGGCCACTAAGTTATAGTCCCCAGACAGTACAGGGGGATCAAATCCATCAGACCTATTTGTCCATAGTTACCATATATATATAATCCCTCATCTAATTAAAATCTCAGAGATCGTATATTGAACATGATACTGTCAGGTCATATACAAAATCAGTTTATCTTGCTCTAATCGGAGTCTCCCAGAGAACTCCTTCTCTCTCAATCCGAATAACCCTGGCTAGGGATTTGTTTAAGGAAGCATATATGAGATATTTCTCTCGTGATACTAAGAGTAGATGATTCTCTATTGACACTCAATTACCTTCGTAAAATTGGCTACCAATCCTAATAACTAGTTGTATCAGATTGAAACTTTCCAAACCTATAAGTTTGGCGTCAAAGAAAGGAATACTCATACAATGCATCCTTAGTGGCTCACGTCTAAGCACCAGATATATAATTGGGACTAAGGAATTGATGTCTGACATTAGGTATTATTGACCATACAACATTCTATAAGCGGATCAATCATTGAACTTATTCTCCAATAAGCATATGTATTATATCCTTAATGTCTCCACATAAGTGGCTATGAGACTAGCTACCCCCATCAAATGGACGGGTATATAGTATACTGGTCTATATGGTTATCTTGATTTCCCTCTCGAGTAACCTATGATCGGGATTATTTAGGATCTGTGTTTAAATTTAAATCGATCTCATTATCATGATCTCATCATGATCCGATTCCTATTATATAGAACCAAAGATATCACAATATATATGCTACATATAATATAATGTGAGAATATGCCAATATTAATCATAAGCAAAAAGATCGCACAACATGTCACATGTGCCATCACTCACGTGATTGGCTTGCAAGACACCTGTAACTAGCAATATCCTACTTGACCTAAAGCCAATCATCTATGTGTCTGATCCCCATCAAACCCCTATGATGCTCAAATACAATATGAGCTAGTGGCTTTATTAGTGGATCTATAATATTATCTTCGGATGAAACTATTTCCATTGCTATATCTTTTTGAGTTATGATCTCTCTAATCATATGGAACCTCCTCAGAACAATTCTAATAAGACCTGGGTTCCCTTGCTAGAGATATTGCCCTGTCGTTATCGCAATATATAGAAATCAACTCCAGTTGCTTGGTATGACTCCCATATTATGGTGAACTTCTTTATCTATACTCCTTCTTTTGCTGCTTCTGCTGCAGTAATGTATTTACCCTCTATGGTCGAGTCAACAGTAGTATCTTGCTTGGAACTCTTCCAGCTTATTGCTTCTACATTCAGGGTGAAAAATACTCTGAGTTTGACTTACTATCAATAATGTCGAACTCAAAACTTGAGCCTATGTAGCCCTCAACCTGGAGGCTACATCCTCCTCCATATACTAGTAAAAGATCCTTAGTCCTTCTCAAGTACTTAAGGATATACTTTACTACCTTCTAGTATTCTAAATCTAGATTTCCCTGATACCTGCTCATGACACTTAGAGCATGTGCTATATTAGGATTGGTACATAGCATAGTATACATGATAGACCCTAGTACAGAGGCATAGATATCCTATCTATGTTTGCCCTTTCTTTAGGAGTCTTTGGGGACATACTTCTAGAAAATGATATTCCATATCTCATTAGTATGAGATCTCTCTTGGAATTCTCCATACCAAACCTTTTGACAATGGAGTATATGTACCTAGATTGGGACAAGCCAAGCATCCTCTTGGATCTATCTCTATAGATCCAGATCCCTAAAATATAGGATGCTTCCCTTAACTCTTTCATGGAGAAGTTTTGAATAGCCAAGCTTTTATTATAGAGAGCATTCCTATATCATTCCCAATGATTAGAATGTCATCCACATACAATACTAAGAATGTGATAGTACTCCCACTTACCTTCCTGTACACATAAGGCTCATCTTCATTCTTAACGAAGTCATAAGATCTAATCGTCTTATCAAATCTTATGTTCCAACTTTGATAAGCTTACTTTAGTTCATAAATGGACTTGAGCTACATACACACTTTATTTGGACTCTCTCCAGATAGCAATCCCTCTAGCTATATCATATACACCTCATCGTCAAGGTTGCCATTAAGGAATACCATTTTGACATTCATTTGCCAGATCTTATAGTCATAGTGTGCTGCAATGGCTAAAAGAATTCAAATGGACTTAAGCATGACTATAGGTGAAAAGGTTTCGTCATAGTAAACTCCTTGTCTTTGACGATATCCTTTAGCTACAAGCCTTGCCTTATAGGTCTCCACCTTTCTATCTACTCCGATCTTCCTTTTGAAGATCCGCTTGCACTTGATAGGTACTATACCCTCAGGTGCATCTACAAGGTTCCAAATATTATTAGAGTACATGGAATCCATCTCAGAATTCATGGCTTCTTGCCACTTCCTGGAATCTATACTCATAATAGCCTCCTTGTAAGTCTGAGGATCAATATCTTGAGAGTCCTCTCCACTGATATGTCCCATATATCTTTTAGGAGGGTGAGATACTCTGCTAGACCTGCACAAAGTTGGAATTTATGTACTAGGTACCTAAACAAACTCAGACTCTAGAATGGTGCTTGAGCTAGGTTCTCTGACCTTGCTCAACTCTCTCACTCCCATTATTTCTACCAAGAATATGTTCCTTCTCAAGGAACATAGCTCTCTTAGCAACAAAGACTTTTCAGTCCTCGGGATGATAGAAATAATATCCACAGATTTCCTTGGGGTATCCCACGAATGTGTACTATTCTATCATTAAGTCCAACTTATCGGGGTTGTGTCTTCTAACATGGGCAAGATAGCCCAAAATCTTAACCATCTTAAGATGATCTTCTTTTATTTCCATATCTCATATAGTGTAGATATTATCGACTTTGATGGAACTCCATTCAGAATGTAAGTTGCGGTTTCTAGGGTATATCCCTAGAATGAGATAGGTAGATCAGTAGAACTCATCATAGACCACATCATATCTAACAGTGTACGATTCCTCCTTTCTGATACACCATTGAGCTGAGTTGTATAAAGAGGTGTCCACTAGGATAGAATCCCATTGTCCTTGAGGAAATAGGTGAACTCCGTACTCAAATACTCTCCTCCTTGATCTGATCGAAGAGTCTTAATACTCTTTCCAATCTAGTTCTCGACTTCATTCTTATATTCCCTGAATTTCTCAAAGGTTTCAGACTTGTAATTTATCAAGTACACATGTCCATTGTTGAATCTCAAATTTTGATGTTAAAATTAATTGATGAGTTATTGATCTAACAGGACTATTAGAATTGATTGATGTAGGATTAATTACAATAGAATGATTATTACAATCAGGAATGGGCAAGGTCAAGTCTATGCATCGGGTCCATATGGTTGGGAACTCGCCAGGAGTGCATCGGGAGCTCACCGAGGGTATTGGGAGTATGCCAGGATGACGCAAAGAAGTTTGTCAGAATAAGATCGAGACTCATCGAAAGACTATCGGGGATAGCCTAAAAGCTTACCAGGAGTTAGGATAGTTTTGTAATGGATGTTTGGTAATTATGATTATATTTAATTAAGTCATGATTAGCATCAAGTAAGACTAACTATGACAAGAGCAATGGAGTTACAACCAGATAATGGGCCAGGGTTCAAACGATGTAGTAGGATCTTGCCAAAGTTCGTTAGGAGATTCGCCAAAGAGATTGGGAAGCTCGCTAGGAACATATCAAGAGATTGTCAGAAGAATACCATAGGACTCACCACAAGAATGCTGGATTGGTGGGAGTTAGGTCTTGATTTAGCTTGATTGGTCATTAAGTGTTATAATCATTGAGTTATAGTTAGGGTTTGAGTCCAAATTGAGTTGGATTTGGAAGGAATCTAAATCAACTTAATGAGACAACTAGGTCCACTACAGGGTTTGGTTGAGCTCAGGTTGAGCTCAATTAGTTGACCAAGGGAATGGTCAACTGATGGTTTAAGCCAAAATTCAAAAAGTGAATGGAACCACTTTTGTAAAAATTTTGATGGGTAAACCATCGGTGAATGATGGGTGTACCATCACCACCCAGGCTTTCAAGCGGCTGACGACGGCTAACCCACTCAAATTGGCGGTTGAACCACCCATACCTAGGAATCTGGGTACTTTCGATGGTTGACCTATCTAGGACTGGCAGGTAAACTGCCCATACCCTAGTGTTTGGGCAACTGAGCCACCCAGGTCGACAGGTACACCACTCATTCCCGATTTTTCTGGGTATATTTGATTTTTGGCTCCAAAAATATGAAGCCACTTGGGGCCTATAGATACTCTAAGTTTTCTTGCATTCTACATAATAATTTTTTAGGATTATATTATGAGAAAATATTATATGAGAATTATAAGAAAAAAGAAAAGGGGTAAGAGAGTGATCAAAGAGTGTAATCTTGTCTCTCTTATAAGTAAAGTGTAATAGTTTAGTCTTTACCCAAAGAAGATCGATAGTGGACGCTAGTGTACCTCAAGAAGGAGGACTCGAGAATGGACGTAGGTCATTGGTGTCGAACCACTATAAAAATTATGAGTTCATATTTTGCTTTGCTTATTAACGCTTCCAATCTTGTTTACTTTTTGAAAGCAAACATTTCTTATCGTATTTTCTTGCTCTTTTTTAAGTAATTAGTAAGCAAGTAACTTAGCAATCGTCTTATCATTCATTTGCTTTATTTGAACAACAACCTTTGGATCTTCCTATTTTTCTTAAAGCCGAAATAATTTTTTAAAAAATAAAAAACTTACACTTGCACTAATTCACCCCCCTCCCTCTTAGTGCCAAATTGATCATAACAATTGGTATCAGAGTAAGGTAGTTACTTATTGGATTAACACCCACATGAGTAAATGACTTATTTTGGCATGAATGAAGGATATTCCATCTCATATCCTCCCATGTTCAATAGGACAAATTACATAGATCAGAAGATTCAGATACGAATTTTTCTTATCTCTTTAGACCTTGATTTATGGACTATTGTTAAAAATGGATTTGAAAGGTCTTCTCTTCCAATGAACAATTGGAATGATTTAGAGAAGAAGACTTTCTCTTCAAATGCCAAGACTATGAATGCCTTATTTTGCACCTTAGATAAAAATGAATTTGATCAGGTTTCTTATTTTGATTCAGCTTTTGATATATGACATGCATTATAAATAATATATGAAAGCACACTTAATATAAATGAATTATTAAATAAAAATACTTCTAAAAATGAAGAAGAAAAATATATTTCTAAGAATCGAAAGGAATGTGAACCGATAAGAACACATGACTCATCGAGTAAAATCTCGAGTGATGAGGACTTTGAACTTCTGATAAAAAAACCAAAAAAATTGATGAACTTGAACCTTAAAAGTAATCTAAATATGGACAAAACCTCTTGCTATAAATGTAAGAAGTCAAGGAGCTCCAAAGATCAAATGCACAATCTTATGACTATCAAAAATGAAGTTAGTAATTCATTAAGCGTTTCTTTTTTAGAATTAGTAAGCATATTTCATGATTTATTTGATGAGTATAGAAAACTTAGCAAGTCTTTTAAGTTGCTTAAAATTGATCATGATTTGTTAGTTGGTAATATTGATGAAATGGATGAGTTATTATCATCACATAATCCTAGTTCTAAATGTGAAATGCTAGACAATATTAAAGAAAAATATATCATGCTTAAGACAACGTTAGAAAATTTTGAAATTAGTAGTAAGTCCTTGAATATGATCCTTGCCAATAAGGGTTATATTAATACAAGAAAGGATATAGGCTTTGTTGGTAACACTTAACAAAAGCCAACCATTTTTGCTAAAGGGCCTACCTTACATTTACCATCAAAAGTCAAGTGTAATTTTTATAGAAGATTAGGAAATATGGCTTACAAAGTCCATTTAAAAATTATAATCCTCACAAGTTAGTTTGAATTCCTAAAAGAACTATAAACAATCTTATGCCATTAGAGAAAATGGGAAGAACATATGACCTAAACTTAAGTGGGTACCTAAATCAAAATCTCCTGTAATATAAAGTTACCTCCTAACAAGGCTAGGAATACAAAGTAATATTTTGAAAGTAGTTACTCAAGACTTAAGATCTAATACTCTTTCAAAACTCACTAGCTTATATACCGATAACAAAAAAAATATATTTGAATTAAGATATTTGAAGCTTAATGATCTTTGTTTTTATTATAAGAAATCCTTTTATTGAAAATAGTTCATTATTATATAATTAATCTTGATGGTGCATATCTAGAGTATGTTAGAATTAGAAAGAAGAAAGTATAATTAATTTAAATAAAAGTCATATGTATGAAAGAAAGATTTTGATAATGATTATTATATTGATGTGTATTAACTTGTGTTGATGATTTATGTTGTTTTTGAACCTAAAAATCATATATGAAATCATCTTTCTTTAAAAGAAAAACTTCTTGATAACATGATAGAATCTTCCAATATATAAAAATCGTTGGATTTAAAATGAATCAAAGCTTTTGTTTGAAAATATTTTTGCAATGATTATAATGAAATTTCATTTTTGACCTTAAATACCAATGCATTGTTGAAATAAATTTCAAAAAAATGATAATTCTTCTTGAAAGAATATTTATCCCATGAATCCTTTAATAAAGATAAAATGATATATTTATTGTTGAATCTCTTTAACTACAAAAATAAATAGAAAACTTTAGCTATTTTCTTTTGAAAAATAATCTACGATGACTTTATTGAAATTTTTGAAAAGTGATTTTTTGATGATGATTTTGAATAAGTTTTCAAATGATTTTATTTTAAAAAGAGATTAAGGTATTGATTATATTATTTTTATGACTTTCTTGAACTATGAAAGTGATTTTGACGATTTGATGATTTGAACTTGAATAAATTATTATCATGATTTTGGAAAGTTTAGAAAATGAAACTTGAAAATCTTCTTATGAACTATATTCTTGAAGACTTGAAGTTTCATATATATAAATCAAGATCTTATACTTTTTTCTTTCTTAAAATTAACTCAAGATCTTGATATCTATAATATGATATCTTTATGAGATGAAGGCTCTTATTTGTTTTCTTATGGTTCTATTTTATCATCTAAGAAGAGATTTATTAAATTAAATCATGTCTTTAATATTCATGAATATCTTTTGATATCAATATTTATCTTGACATGATTTATTTTAAAACTCATGAATAACTTAACTTATCACTAAAATTAGTATTTCTTAAATTTGTGATAAGTTAAAAATTGGAAGAGATCTGTATTATCATGAATATTTTCTTAATTTCTTGACTTGACTTTTATGTTATGAGAATCACATTATTTATCTCTATAATTTTCTCTTTTTAATAAAAAAGAGATTTATAATCTTAACAATAATAATTAAAATTTTTATCAAGATCATTCTTTTTTTCATTAAAAAGATTTATCTTGGATAAATTGAGATTATTCCCTAAGACTCATTTTTATTATTCACAAAAAAGGGCGAAAATAAACTTATTAAATGAAATCATGTCTTTTGATATTAAAAAATTTGATTTATCTTTAATGACATGATCTCCTTATACTTTTTGACGTAATTTGAATATGAATGCTAAGAAGAAATTATACCATCATATTTCTTTCTTGACATTAACAAAAAAAAGAGAGAGATAAAATTATTAATATGATTATATGTAAATTTAGATATGATAACATTGAATGAGGAACAATTGCTTAGAAGAAAATTAGAACTTTCTAAATGCATGCAAAATACTTGATTTACAATTTGAGCTTCATCTACTATCATGCCTTCTTATGAAATTCTTGATGCTTTTTATCAAAATTTATAATAAATAATTTTTTTGCTATACTTCAAATTATATGAGATGATTTTAAATGCATGAGTAGCTCTTAAACTTTTGAATCTACTTGAATATCTTGAAGTTTTGAGTTTAATTTCAAAATTCATATCTACAAAATTTTACATCCTTAAAATTGAGCATTCATGTGATATGATATTTTTTATTTCTCTACCTTAATTCTACCTTCTTGCTCATACAAAGTGGAGAAAGAAAATCACTAGCATTTTAAGAGACTAATAAGTCTATTAATTATATTTTGAATCTCTTGAAAGTGATTTTAATGATCTTAAAATTGAATGAGTGATTTACCTATATTGTGGTTTTGATTTCTTGGAATTACAACTTGAAATCTTTTATGAATCAAAATCTTTTGTTATGTGTTCTCATATTATTTAAAAGAAAATTTTTATACAAATCATGAACTTGACAACTTGAGATTTCTTATGAATGAATTAAAAGATTTTATTTTATATGTTTGCTTATAATTTGTCTCTTGAAAGTCACAATTTATCTTTATGAATTGTACATCTCATCACTATGTTAATTTTTCTTGATATATTTTATGTGATGATTTAAAAAATAATATAATGGGAATAGTTTTCCACTCTCTCTTTTTTTTGACAATGACAAAGGGGAGCAAAACTTGTTTGCTTGCATGATGTAAATTACTAGTTTGAATATTGCAAAAGAAGCGAAAATTTACTAGCTTGCACTTTTTAAAAGAGAAGAAAGAACCTACTAGCTTGCATGTTCTAAAGTGATGAAAAATTTACTAAATTGCTAAGCTCATATATATTAAAAACTTGCTAATTGTACTTCTCTTTTTTGTTGATGATACAGGGGGAGAAGATATGATGATGTGAAATCATGTATGATGATAATGCATATTAATTTTTGAAAATATACATGATGATTTGGAATAATAATCATAATTTTATAATATGATGTATTGCATATGATGTGGTTAAAATAGTTTCAACTTGGACTTTTGAGCTCATCTTAATATTCTTTTTAAAATTTATTAAGAGATTTTCTTAATGATATTTGACAACTCCTCCCATATTTTCTTTCCTTCTTTTCACAAGAGTAAGAAAATTATTTATGACTCATGTCGTATTTTACAAAGGGAGAGCAAAAACTCGTGTCTTAAAATCCTTAGCCCTATATTTCACCTTTTTGTTGATGACAAAGGGGGAGAAATATACATTGATGATACATGATATTGATTGATGACACATAATATTGATGATATACACTGATAACACATGATATAGATATGGATATGGATTGGATATCTTGGATATAGATATGAGTGCATAATTCTTATTATGATTTGGTGACTTAATGAAATTCATGATTTGGTGATTTGATGTAAATTTGTGTTGAAATTTGTATAAAATATTCATTGCTTGAATTTAAGAGTGTGATTCTCTTAAATTTAAGAGGCATAGATTTAGGGGAGTTAGGATTAATTCCTGTTATCAATTGATTATCATCATAAAAATGGAGGAGATTATTGGATCTTAAATTTTGATGATGAAATCAGTTGATGGGTTATTAATTTAATAGGATTATTAGAATTGATTGATGCATGATTAATTATGATAAAATGATTATTACAATCAGGATTAGCCAAGGTCAAGTCCATGTATCGAGTCGATGCGGTTGGGAACTCGCCAGGAGTCCGTCAGGAGCTCGCCAAGGGTATCGAGAGTTTGCGAGGATGACATAAGGAAGTTCATCAAAAAAAGACTGAGACTCACCGGAAGATTATCGGGGGTAGTCGAAAAGATTGTCGGGAGTTAGAATGGTCTTGTAATGGATGTTTGACAATTATGATAGTATTTAATTAAGTCGTAATTAGCAATATATAGGACTAACTATGACAACAGTAATGGAGTTACAACCAGATGATTGGTCAAGATCAAGCTTGAGCATCGGGCCGGGGATCGAACAATGTAGTGGGATCTCGCTGGAGTTCACTAGGAGATTCGCCGAAGGGATCGGGAACCTCACTGGGAACATATCGGGAGATTATCGGAAGAAAACCATAGGACTCGCTGCAAGAATGCTGAATTAGCAGGAGTTAGGTCTTGATTTAGCTTGATTAGTCATTAAGTGTTGCAATCATTGAGTTATAGTTAGGGTTTGAGTTCAAATTGAGTTGGATTTGGAAGGAATCCAAATCAACTCAATAAGGTAACTGGGTCCACTATAGGATTTGGTTGAGCTCAGGTTGAGCTCAATTAGTTGACCAAGGGAATGATTAACTAATGGTTTAAGTCAGAATTCAAAAAGTAGAGGGAACCACTTTTGTAAAAATTTCGATGGGTAAACCATCAGTGAACGATGGGTGCACCATCACCGCCCAAGCTTTCGGGCGACTGACGACGGCTAACCCACTCAGACTGGGTAGTTGAACCGCTCGTACCTAGGAATCTTGATACTTTTGGTGGTTGACTCACCTAGGACTAGCGGGTAAACCGCCCGTACCCTGGTGTTCGGGCGATTGAGCCGCCCAGGTCGGCGGGTAAACTGCCCATACCTAGTTTTTCTAGGTAAGTTTAATTTTTGGCTCCAAAAATCTGAAGCCACTTGGGGCCTATAAATACCCTAAGTTTTCTTGTATTTTACATAATAATTTTTAGGGATTATATTCTGAGAAAATATTATGTGATAATTGTAAGAAAAAAAAGGGGCAAGGAAGTGATCAAAGAGTGTAATCTTGTCTCTCTTGTAAGCAAAGTGTAAGGGTTTGGTCTTCACCCAAAGAAGATCGGTGGTGAACGCCGGTGTGCCTCAAGAAGGAGGACTCAGGAGTGGACGTAGGCCATTGGTGTCGAATCACTATAAAAATTATGAGTTCATTTTTTGCTTTGCTTAGTAATGTTTCCAATCTTGTTTACTCTTTGAAAATAAACATTTCACTTACGACATTTCTTATCAGATTTCCTTGTTCTTTCTTAAATAATTAGTAAGCAAGTAACTTAGTTATCTTCTTATCATTCACTTGCTTTATTTGAACAACAAGCTTTGGATCTTCCTATTTTTCTTAAAGCTGAAATATTCTTTTAGAAAATAAAAAACTTACACTTGCACTAATTCACCTCTCCTAGTGTCAAATTGATCCTAATATCCATACTTAGAGAAATCATTAGTGAATTTAATGAAGTATGAGTAACCTCCTATAGCCTAAGTTGACATGGGACCACATACATCACTATGTATGAGTTCCAATAACTTAGTAGCTCTCTCTCTAGTTCTACTAAAAGGAGAGTTAGTCATCTTCCCATGAAGGCAAGGTTCGCAAGTTGCATATGACTCATAGTCAAATGAATCTAAATATCCATTTTTTAACAACTTTTGAATCCTTCCTCCATGTATATGACCTAGCCTACAATGTCATTGATATGCATTATTCATCTCATATTTTTTCCTCTTAGACGTATTTATATTCATGATGTGTGGAGAAGTATCTAACATATATAAGCTATTTATAAGAGTCCCTCTAGTAATAATCTCATTATCCATAATTATTGAATAACTATTATTCTTAAAAATTAATTTATATACACTAATTATCAAACAATAGATGAAAATAATATTTTTGATAATGGAAGGGATAAAATAACATGTATCTAATGCAGTAATAGCTCCACCATACAGATGTAGGATGACCTCCCTAATAGCAATTGCAGTAACTCTTGCTCCATTGCCCATCTTAAGATCAATCTCGCTTCTAACCAATCTCCTAGGTCTTGCCAGAACCTACAACGAATTACAGATATGACAAGCACTCCCGGTATCCAATATCCCATGTGTTATCATCAAAATATGACAAATGAAGATTGATCATGAATATACCTAAAGCTTCTCCAAGCTTCTATTTCGCCTTCTCTGTAAGGTAGTCCTTACAGTTCCTTTTCCAATTCCCATCTTAGTCGTAGTGAAAATATTGTTCTTTGTCCTTTGTCGGGTCTTTCTTGGCAATCTTTGCCTTACCCTATCTTCCTTTGCCCTTGCCCTTCTTAAGGATCTTGCTAGCTTTCCTTTTCTTTTCGGTCTCACCAATATGGAGAACTAACTTCTCCTTCTTGATGGCACTCTCAGCTTCCCTCAACATATTGAGGAGCTCAGGGAGAGTCACCTCAAACTTGCTCATGTTAAAATTCATAATGAAGTGAGAAAAGGAATCTGGTAGGGACGGGTATATAGTACACTGATCTATCCGATTTTCTCGATGTCCCTCTTAAGTATCCTATGACTAGGATTATTCAGGATCTATGTTTAAAGGTGAATCAATTTTATTATCATGATCTCATCACGATCTAATTCTCATTACACAGAACCAAGGATATCACAATATATATATGCAACAGATAATATAATGTGAGAATATGCCAATAATAATCATAAGTAAAAAGATCATACAATGTGTCACACATGTTATCACTCACATGATTGGCTTGTAGGGCACCTGTAACTAGCAGAGTATCGCTGCAGCAATCTATTGTGTGGATACTACTATAGAGGAGGATGTTTGACCTCCTTCATCCTCTCTATTTAGATCTTAAAAAATAGGGATATATGATCTCCCGAGGTAAATAATCTCTCATACGATACAGTTTTTATTTTGTAACTTTTTCTACGCACCAATCTTTGCACGAGATTTTTCATCTATGTGTGAAACCAATTTTGTTTTTTATCTCCCGTTGCATATGTGATGCTCCCGCTAAGGTTTTCCAATAATTTGGTCACTAAAAGTCACCCTTTTTTGCAATAGTGGTCGTAGCTCCATGGCTCATCGTAGTGCCAATATAGGCCCTTCACGGATCTCTCGCTAAGTTTATCTCGAGTCAACTTTTTGGGTTAATAGGACCAGTTGGCAGTAGAGGAGGTTGAAGGCTTAGGGGCTATTGGTCGGGTTGTCATCTTGGCCCTCCAGGTGTCATTGTTCAACTGCTCTTCTTGGATGTGGGCGAAAGAGATGGCTACCATCAATGTATAAGATTATCATGCCTTAATTTTTCCTCTGATCTCTGGCTTCAATCCTTTGATAAATGTCCTTAACAATTGCTATTCAAACCAATTTATAGTTTGATTTGAAAGTCATCCAAACCTAGTTCGATAGTCTTAGATGGTAGAGATCTGACGAATCTTCACGAGTTAGCCATCAATGTTCTCGTATTCCGATGGTCTGAAGTGGATCAGCAGTCCGATTTTGAATTACCTCTGTGTGGGAACTCCATAAGTGTGCTCGAACCAATCGTACCACTATATCTTGTCTCCTTCGAGATGTATCACAGTAATGTCTATATGGATGCATCTAGGGTCTTATGATAGCAAAAGTATCATTTTGTATGCGAAATCGACCCGATGAGGTCTCTATCTTTCCATCTAAAAAAGTCAACCCTCATGCATAGGCATGAGGTGTTCGTCGCTTGTTCTGCTTTTTCTGTGAGGTCCTTGTGATCAAAACTCTCACTGTGTTGAGATCTCCTCGGGCTCTCTGATCACGCAATCTGAACTCTATAAAGAGGGGGGGTAGTTTGTCTTCCAAACGTGTCTCGAAAGCTTCCAGCTTTGTGTCAATCAAATCTTTTGATGTTATGGCATAGGATTGCGGATCTATAATGTTGAGATTCTTCTTCTGTTGGCAAGTCAAGGGCATAGATCGATAGATGATTTGTCAGTAACAATAAGAGGCAATAATCTAGGGAAGAAGGCTATGGTTGGCTACTGTTTGGCTACGATATGTGTTGCTATTTTGGTCGACTGCAGCAAGGGTAGAGGTGGTGATGAAGGTAGCAATCTAGGGTTAAATGATTGCCCCAAGATTACAGGTTGTGATAGAAACACAGGATGATGGCAACGGCTACAACAGGGAGATGGTAGAAGCAATAACTAAGGAAGACGATAGTTGCAACAACCGAAAAAGATGGGCAGAGTGTTATAACCCTTGCAAATTCTAAGCTTGGGGTGATCTTTATAGGGGATCGATCTCCTTAGAACTCTATAGGGGTTCCTGCCTCCTTAGTTTTCTACCCAATGGCTAAAAATAATATTGATATATTGATGATAAAAAGTGACTTATTATAATACTATTTATAGGCCTTCTAAACCCTAACTCCTACTAGGATTCCTTCTTCAAGACTCATACTTTTAATAACTCCTACTACAACTCTAAGAAGCAACTCCTACTTGCAAGTAAACTAAGACTCCTACTAAACCAAGACTCTTCTTCCCCTCAACTCCTAACTATGATGTGGTTGGTGGCTATAGATGTCTCCAACTAGAGAGAGTCCAATCTAAGTGGAACTCTCCCCCACTTGCTCTAGCTTGCCTCTCTTAAGAGGAGGAGGTGGTTAAGAGACTCTTATCCCATAAGGACTCCTCCCTAATCCTCGCCAACCACTTCTTTATTAGGGAGCGGCGGCTAGATTAAGATTTATTACATCCTCCCTAACTTTGACTCATAACCCAACTCCAGTTCAATCAAATCCTAACCGTACTAGGATTTGGGCTGATTTATTATAATGGACTCAAATTGTCTCCTAGCTGACCTAATGTCATATCTATGTTGGCCATTAAGGCATAATTTAATGAATCAACTTAATCGATTAGAACCCAACTCAGTTAGGGTCCTAACAGACCCAGTCTCTTCAAATCAGCCTTGTCCTCAATGCTGAGCTCCATGTCTCCAGGTCTTGATCTGCAACTCTTCATGAGGCTCCCTCGTGGCCCCTGTAATAGGTGCATCCTTCTCCTGTAATCCAGCATTAGTAGTAGTGATTAGATGATGATGTGTTACGATCCTACGATCCAAACCAGGGCCTTCTCATCAACTTGGGTGTTGTGTGGATAGATATGGGTGGAGTCATCCTCTCTAAACTTCTATTTTTGCTGAGATTCTTGGAGGATCAATTGTAATTTTGAATTAGTGTGCTAATCTAATCCACAAGTTATGGCTCCAATGTGATCTCTAATTTTGTAGGGTCCAAAGAAACTGGGAGACCACTTTCGTGAGGCTCGAGTCTTTATAAATTGCTACTATTAGGGATAAAGATGAAGGAAGACTTGATCTTTAATAGCAAATTTTCTTCTACTCCGACATTTGTCGTGTGGTTGTTTCTTTCTTGTGTGGGCTAGCATGTGGTTGTTCTTTAATAGTAGTTAGGCTTTCCTTTGTGATAGTGGTTGCCCTCTAGTAGAGTCCATGGTAAGGTGAGCCCAATCTGAGTTTGGAGGGAGTAGAAGCTGCAATTTTCAAGACTTCATTTTATCTCCTCTTTGTATTGTTGTCCTGTATCATACTAAGCCACAAATGTAGCATTAGTCAGCATTTCCTCATCGTAGATTGATAGCTCCAGGTGATATGGGGAGAGGGCTTTGCTGATGTAGGCTAGGGGTTAGCCATCTTGCATATGGATAATATAAATTTCAGCTCCTGATGCATCAATCACAAACACTTTGTTGAAGTTGGGTAAAGCTAGCATCGGCGAAGAGTAGGGGATGCAACTTGACTAGATGACCCCTGTTTCAAGCATCTGATGATAGCGATATGACTGAGTGTTAGCTGGTGGTTTTCCTAGAAGAGTCAGAATTTAATGATCATGCCGGTGGGTAGGAAGAAGGCTGCGTGGTTCAACGAAAACATCTGAAAATTCAGCAAGCAAGTAGAGTAGGTTTAGATCTTTAATTTTTATTGGATCATCCATAGATTGCTGGTGGAGTTGCGTTAGGAAGTTGTTATTCACTTTGTGCAAAACTTCCTTCATTCGCCACGTGCAAATCGTCATTACGTCACTTGCGCGTTTCTCATGCAAAATCATTTGTTTTCCATAGCTGAAAATTTTTATGATAAATTTGAAAAAAATTTAGGAACATCACCTAAACCAACCATTTGATATTGAGCACGACCTCATAATCATCGAGAGGGAGGAAGAATAAATCAGCAAGTATCTCTTGGTACTACAACAACAATTTCACCCATGGGAAACTTTAGTCACACTTCAAAATTTGGTCATCGGTGACATTAACGTCAAACCTACTACAATCCTCAATATGTAGGGCTATCTGAGTAGCAACCTTGTTGTTCATGAAATTATTAGTGCTCCCGGTATCAATGAGGATGGTGATTGGTTGCTGCTTAAGTAGTCCTCCTTCTTTCATCGTCTATAGGTTCGCGTAGCTGGCAAGAGCATGCATCATACAATTGGTCAGCTATTGTTCTTCATCTGTGACCTCTTCCTTATGCTCCTGGACCTCCTCCTCTATATCTTCAATGGGTTCAATCAATAGGAGTCACCCCTTTTTGCAGCGATGATCGCGGCTCCATGATTCATCGCAATGCCAATAAAGGTCCTTCACCGATCTGTCGCCTAATTCTTCTCTCGTCAATTTCTTTGTCAGTAAAGGTCGGCTAGGGGTAGAGGGTACTTGAGGTTTATATGCTATTGGTCTAGCAGTGGTTCTCATCCTCTAAGCATCTTGGCTGAGTTGCTCCTCTTAAACTTGGGCGAAAGAGATTACGGCCATCACGGTGTGGGGCTATCGTGCTTTAACCTCTCCTTTAATTTTTGACTTAAGTCCTTCGATAAATATCCCTAATAACTATCTGTCAAACTAATCATGAGCAAGGCAAGATAATTCCTCAAACCTGGTCTAGTATTCTTGGATCGTAGACGTTTGTCATATCTTGGCAAGTTGTTCATTGATATTCTCGTATTTGCTCGGCCCAAAGTAGTTTAGTAGCGCTTTCTTAAATTGTATCCATGTCGGAGGCCCATGGATGTATTCAAACTGATTGCATCACTAAATTGCATCTCCTTCGAGGTAGATGACAGCGGTGTCTACCATGGAATCCTCTGGTGTTCGATAATAGCAGAAGCAATGTTCGACGCACGAAATCTATCCCGTCGGGTCTCGTTCTTCCCATCGAGGGAAGTCCACCCTCATGTGTGGTTGTATCATGTCAGGCCTCTCTAAACTTTCTCCTTGCTGAAATTTTGTTGGGCTTGAAGATTGGTTTAATCTGAATTTGGCAAATAAGACACGCAATCTGTCCTCCATGCGTGATTCAAGCCATGATTCAAGCACTTCTAACTTGGCTCCAAATATATTACCTAATGACATGATGTAAAACTCTAAATTTGTTGTGATAAGGTCTTTTTATTGCTATTGGATCATTGGTATGGGTTGGTGTCCGAAAAGGGTAGATGACTTGAGGCAAAAGGCTGTAGTAGGTTATTGTTTGTTGCTATTGCTGTTGCTATTTGGGATGATTGTGGATTCTAGAAATAGGTTGTGATGGCTGCATCTTAAGGGTAGAGGGTGGCTTAGGGTTGCTGTTGATGGCAACAATCGATTTGGTAGGGATTGGTGACCAAAAAAGTGATGGATCAAAGTTATAATTTTAGAGTGTTGTTTGGGCTACGATTTTTCAGGGGCTGTTAGGGTTGGCTGTGGATTATGTATATAGGCTACGTCAGTTGCATTTTAAGGCTAGAAGGGTGCCCTAAAGTTGATGTGAGTAGCAGTAACAATTTCGATAAGGATCAGATATAGCTGTAGCAAAAAACTGATAGAACCCCTAAAGGAGCTCTATAGATTTTGATCTTTAAGGGGAATCAACCCTTGGAACGCTATAGGGGTTCCTCCCTCGTAGAACTTAGCACAAGGTTGAATAAAAGATGATCTTTTGCTTGATAAAAGAGAGGGGGAGGCTACATCATTATACAGGGTTCTAAACTCTAGCCCATGGGTGCTTGCCTAAGTAAAATTATTCTTTTGCCCCTCCTATAGCTGACCTAGCTGAAAGAAACCCTAGCCGACTAGCCCAGTAAAGGGGGCGGCGGCCACTAAGCCCTAAGGCCACAAAATCTAAATCCTAGCCACACTTCTTTATAGGATAGAGGTGGCTAGGTGGGGTTTTATTACAATCCCACAGGGTTTTTATTGACCACTTCTAAGTTGATTAGGACTTAACCCTGCTGGAGTCCTATCAAGCCCTCTTTGAATCAGCCTTATCCTCAAGGCTAAGGGTCCATATACTCTGGGAACTAGGTCTTCAGCTCCACGTAAGACTCCTACGTTACATCTCCCAATGGTAAATTATTGCACTTCATGAGTACTTCAGTTGAAGGGCATCGACAGTGCATCATAATCCTTCGATCAAGTATATCTTCGGGTTAAGCTTGAATCTCGTCATCATTTGTAGTGCTTGGTAACTGAGTCTGAGCCAACTCACGTTCTCTCAATTTCGGCTTTAGCAAGGATACGTGGAAGACGAGATGGATCTTAGCATCATCTGGAAGCTTTAATCTGTATGCTACAGCCCCAATACACTCCAAAATCTAATATGGTCCATAGAATCATGGAGATAGCTTCATCGATGCTCTAGTGTTGATTGATAACTATTTGTATAGTTGTAAGTGAAGGTAGACCCAATCTCCTACTGAAAATTCTTGCTCGCTCCGGTAAGTGTCTACTTGTTGCTTCATGTAGGCTTGGGCGGCAGTTAGGTTATCTTTCAGTAGCTGTAGAAGCTTGTCCAATGCCTCATAAGAGGTACATTTAGTTGATGATAATAAGTTATGTTGTACCACTATTCAGCCCATGGAAGCCACCTTATCCACTCGTTGGGCCGGTCATTAATGAAGCACTATAAGTAAGTCTCAAGGCATCTGTTCACCACTTTTGTTTGGTCGTCCGTCTGTGGATGAGAGGCTATGTTTATCTTCAATTAGGCGCCTTGTAGTTGGAAGAGCTCGATCTAAAATTTACTTGTAAACACCCTATCCCGGTTACTCATAATCAACCTTGGCATCCCATATAGTTTTATAATATTTTTCATAAAAAGTTGAGCAATATTGGTAGTGGTATAATGATATCTCACAGCACAGAAATAAGCATATTTGGTTAAATGATCTACCACTACAAAGATCATGCTTTTACTTTGAGATGGTGGCAGCCCTTCAATGAAGTCCATGGAGATGTCAGTCCATACTGAGTCCGGTATAGGTAGTGGTTGTAGTTTTCTCGGGCTTATCATTATTTCACATGTTTGTTGTTGGCATACATCATATTTAGATACATAATCATAAATCAATCTTTTTATGTCTCTCTAAAAGAAGTTTTGCTTCACCCTCTTATATGTTTTAAAAAATTTGGAGTGCCCTACTGAAGGTAAAGAGTGCATCTCATATAAAATGATTTTGATGCAAGGGGAAGAAGGAATAAGTGTAGTGACCCATGAAACCTGAATTCTTCTCAAATTTTTCTATGATGCCTCGGGTTTCTAGGTCACTCTTTCATTCCTCCCTAATATCTTTAAGGAAGTTGGTGGAGGGAAGGGAGATGGCTGAAATTTCAGCTTGTCCCGATAGCTAAGATAGAGCATCTGCAACAACATTCTCTTTCCTCTTTCAATAAATAATTTTATAATCAAAGCCAAGAAGTTTAGTTACCCATTATTGTTGCTCCAGGGAAGATATTTTCTGCTCCAAAAAATACTTGAAGCTTTGGTAGTCGATCTTAATTTGGAAGCGTCGACTGATCAAGTAGGGTCTCCACTTCGTGACGGCGTGTACGATGGCAAGCATTTCTTTATCATACACAGATATTTTAAGATGAGAGTGAGACAAAGCCTTATTGGTATAAGTAAGAGGTCAGCCATCTTGCATTAGAACAGCCCCAGTTCCAACTCTAGATGCTTCAGCCTCAATCACGAAGGTGCAACTGAAATTCGGTAGTGCTATGACCGATGATGTCATCATAGCTACCTTGAGTCATTTAAAGGCTATAAAAGTTTTATCCAACCATAAGAAAGAGTCTTTCTTTAGTAGGGACATGAGTGGGGCACTAATCTTGTCATAATCTTTTATGAATTTTCGGTAGTATCCCATGAGTCCAAGGAAGCCACACAGCGATTTTATGTTCGTATGTTTCGGTCATCCTTGCATTACTTTGATCTTTGTCGAGTCTACCACCACTCCATCCTCTGATATAATGTGCCTTAGATACTCCACTTTACACTGTAAAAAGTTACACTTTGATTGTTTAACATAAAGGGTATTCTCCCAAAGGATTATTAGAATAATTCGTAAGTACTGAAAATACATATCAAGTGTAGGGCTATAAATGAGGATATCATCAAAAAATACCAACACGAACTTACATAGAAACCTCCAAAAATTATTGTTCATCAAGCTTTGAAAAGTAGGAGCATTCGTAAGTCTGAAGGGCCTTACCAAAAACTCGTAATAGCCATTATATGTATGGAATGTAGTTTTCAAAATATCTTCAGTGCATATCTGAATCTGATGGTATCCAGAATGGAGATCCAATTTAGCTAATTTTGCCTAAGTCGTATAGCACCCTTCCAAGTCCATCCATAAAGGTCAGTTTCCTCGAAACCTCCTAGGGTCCCTTAGGACCTACAAAAGAGAAAATGAGTTAGAGGAAGCACTTCCTATGGGATCCACAAGCAACAGCTTTAACATTATTGCATTTTCAACCACGACATGGAATAAAATCACCAACTGCATTTGTAAATGCAAAATCTAAACAATTTTGATACTATTTTATACTCGGGGCTCGATCTATATTGGATGGATACATTTGAATGACGGAAAAATCTCTAATACTAAATCAATGGGGAATAGATAAATCTGAGTGATGAAAATTACTAAATCAATGAGGGAATAGATAAATCTCTAATACTAATACATCTGAGTGATGAAAAATCTCTAATACTAAATCAATGGATAAATCAAAAGCTCTAAAACTAAACTCATATAGGATGAGTAACAATGGGGAATAGATAGGAAAAAAATGAAGAGAAAGACAATAAATAAATAAAGAGATAATTAACAAACTCGCTTTAGCTCAAGGACAAGACTTATGATCAAGGTCTTGTACCTCTATACTTCTTGCATATGGATTTTGGAATCATTTTTGTGGTCTCACACTACTCACACATAAGATAGAAACATAACTCAATTCCTTGATCTATAACGCATCGATGTTCTAACCCACTTAATTATAAAAAAGACAAAGTAAAAGTAAAAAATTCATAAGTACATCAAATCGAATATATGATTTAATCTTTCTTTAAGAAAGATAATTTTTTATTAAGATAATATGATTGATAAGCTTCCACCCTTCCTCGTAAAGATTAATCTTCATAAAATATTTTATTATAATTTTTAATATTTAATCAAAATCTATTTTGATTTATTTTATTTTTTATTTATTTTCTTTTTTTTTTCTTGAGTAAACTAGCAAACTAGATTAAAATTATTATGGATGTTGTCATGTGACAACTTATGACATATACAAAAAAAACCCTTAACTAATTAATAGAGTAGATTGATCCTACATCTCATGTTTATGATCAAATAGATTTGGTTGATTATTGATGCAGTTTTTGGACATAAAATACTTGTTATCATCTGCAGTACTTAATGTGGAGCGGAGAAGACTGGCATGTGCAAGCTCGGATGCTATCGTGTGAAGTCAGTGAACCGGCAGAAGAAAAGGGAGTCAATTAGTTAGATCAAACTTCTTTATTCCTCGAACGGCATTCATACTTTATTATCAATGATCAGGATTAGCTCTACGGAATCATCACACACTTACCTGTTGGTTTCAACAACTGTTCTTGATGGAGCCTCGAACACTTCACTTGCGATTCAGAAGATGGAGGCAATGCTTCTTCTTCTGTCTTCTGATCTCAGCGGTCCATATTACCGTTGTGTTATACTGTAATATATTTACACTGCTACTGTGGTTTCAATTTATTATGGGGCCTCCTATTGGCCCATTTTGACATGGATTCCTACACGTGGCAAAGGGTCGTGACGTGGATCCCTCGTCTCCTCCACGAGATCAACTGGTGGATAAAAATACAGCCCTTATTAGTTTAGCCTTTTGGATTTAAAACGAGGGTAGTGGTTGTAGTCTTTCACCAGACTGACAAAACCAAGCCGGAAAGATCCGTTTCTTTTGGGTTGGTTCATTGAAAAGATCGGTCGGATGAAGTGAGTGATCAGAGAGGCAAGGAGACACCGGACCTCGTCTCGACTGTTAACTGCCATGGCAGACTGACTGTCTTAATTGAAGTGCAAGCTCGTAGTGTACCTGCAAAGGTGCATGTGATCTAATCCTACTAACCAACTCACCAATAAATGCAAATCATTAATGTGTTTGTGGGTAAAGAAGCTTCCCTACACGAACCAGCATGCCAACAAAAGGAACACCGTCTCACGTATGATGATCCAACTACTTTTTTTTAAGGTCAAAACGCTCCTCAACGTATTTGCCTTCCAATCTAATTAAATATATAAATTTTCTGTTCTTCTCAAGTTCAATTTGAACGATTGTCATCTCTAAGTACATCTAACATGTTATATTTTGAAGTTTTGATGTATGACTTTACTAACCTAAATCTAGGTTTGACATATATTTCACTCGGACATAAACTCAAGAGGTCAATCTTTACGAAAATTAAGATTTATATTTAGTTCCGAGATGAAAGATGGAAAGTTTTGGATAAATAATAACTGACCTTTATTTGCAGTGGCCTGAAGAGTATTTTACGGTGAGATTAATCACAAGAATATTCTGTAATATGAGAAACATATTTTTTTAATATTTTATATTAAACTGATAGTATGTCGAGGAACGTTTCCCTATCATGCTCATCTATTTCCTCGTCCATCTCCGCCTCGCATCAATTTCTCTCTATATATAAGTGACATACATCTACGTAGAAGGAAGGACTCTATGATCATTGTAAAAGAGCTTCACCACCATTCCTCCTCCATGATTAACTTAAAGATGGCAGGGAGACAGCAGTATTTAATCGACCCCGTCGGTGCGGCTGCTTGTGCATGAAAACGAACGTGGTAAGATTATTACGCGCATTTATTGTTTTCTTATTGCTATCGATTCGCACAGTTTAAATATGAGATGTAGTTGCTAATATAACATTTTAATATACATTATCTTTTGGTCAGGAATTTGATCCCCCAGGAACATTTCTTATTCATATATTTATAGACAAGGTGTTCAGCTAAAAAAAATATAACTCCTTTTTTATCCTTAGCATTTTTTTTGTTTTAGTAGGACCAAATGAAGTTTGTTTATCCTGTATTAACTACTTATGATTTTTTTTTTGTTATTTGGTTTCTTAGTCAGTTGAAAAACTAAATATTTATTAGTAAAATATATGAGACAGAAAAAACTCGTTCCACTCCTCCATGTATATTATTTTAACCTTGGCATTTGAGTCAAATTATGTCAACTTTGCCCATCACCACTCAATATAATCTTTCTTAATCCGAACACTGTTGTGAGACAGATGAATCTATATAAATTTATTTCTGTATATATAAGAAATTATAAGTTAGATATATTTTTTTTTAAGAAAAACATGGAATACTCATCTACATAAACCAACTTTGGCCAACTCTAAAGCATTTTCCATATAGACAGCAACCATTAGATTAAAGGAAATATGGAACATTAGACCAAGGAACAAATTGATATATAATATACATGTGAGTGCTTGAACGATACTTGGGATGCAATACATGATGGCACGGACAGATGATAGCACTCGAAGGATTTCAGAATCAAGAAGATTTAGCTGTTGAGAGTGAGTCATTGATGATTTGAAACAGATGGAGGATTATTACAGCCTGCACATCCCAGATGTGTGCAGGAGCAGAGGCGAGAGAGCTCATTATCACTGAGCCATGGCAGCCAGGGGTCCCCCCCCCGATTGCAACCATCATGGGATTTCTCATCCACTGTGAGCTCCATTATGGCAAAAGCTGAGAGCCTCTGTAAAGTGCCCATTGGCAACAGTGATGCACTGCCGGGATGACCTGCAATTCTTCTGTGGATGGAGCCTTTTTTGGCTTCTTGTTGCTGGAAGCTTTTGTTCTGTTCTCGATGCCCATGCCTAACAATGCCAAATGTTCCTTCGACTTGATCTTCTCTCATTGGTAATACATGATAATGATGTTCATCAGCAAGTGTTCCTCTTTTGGCAGTCATCATATGACTGACCTAATCCGATTCTTGAAATGATGTCCTGAAAACATTCTTTTGCTCTCAGGATTGTTGACCAATGGCATACCAACAGTTAACTTATTGTCATTGGTTGCAGTGATACAAGAGGCCCCTAACGGAAGACAAATATTTTCAGCTGTTAATTTTAACCTTAATGATCTATAAAGGAGGAACCCAAATATCAGTAGGGCAAAAATCCAATCTCTTGAGAGGATGAAAAGAGAAATGAAGTCAATGGTATGAACAACCATTACTGAAGCACTCACTGGCCACTGTTCCGCTCTTCTGTTGCCTGTACCATTTGCTCTGGAAATCCAACCCACAGCTCTCTAGGCTCTCATCAGTTCCATAACCCACACAAATAGCTTACTTCTTTATGCCAACTGGTAAGAAAAGATAGCATGCCTAGCTAGACTTGACACAGATAAACTACGCCTGCACTGCAACCACAACACACTCTCCAATGACATCTCTCGTTCGTCTTTTTCTCTGCTTTGCTTTGACGATGGAGACCACTCACTCCAAACTATGAGACAAAAACAACTGAATCCCAAATGATCCCGTCTTCCCCACGGCCTCCTCAGCATCCAATGTTGTAACTGCGTCGTCTATCATCAAATCACATGGATTTTGATCGAGTTCTACACAAACGTCAAAGGGAATGTCAACAACAATGCTAGTTAGAGAACTTGGAAGCTAAGCCTTCTTTTTTTACATGTACAGCAACCCAAAGGAAATGAGACCGCTGAGATGGTTCGATCCGACGGCTATTACGCGACGTCAGAACCGGAGGGCGAGTCCGACACCGAGTCGAACGAGTCGTGGGAAGGCGAGAGGTCTCCGCCTGCGCCGCCGCTGTGGATGTTCTCGATCATCTTCACCACGTTGCTCATCTTGGGCCGCTGGTCCGGTACGACAGCGGTGCAGCTCATTGCGATCTGGAGCATCGCCACTATCTCCTCCTCGATCCCCTTGTACCGCATCAGCTCGAGGTCGAACACCTCCGCCGTCCACTCCTCCCGCACCACCGACTGCACCCACCGCGGGAGGTCAACCGCCGATGCCCCGCCGTCCGCAGCCGGTTTTCCCGTCAGCAGTTCTAGCAGCACTACCCCGAAGGCGTACACGTCCGCCCGCTGCGACGCCCACGGCCGCCGCCCGTCGCTCTGTGCCTCAGGTGCACGGTAGCCCCCAGCCCTACCGACAGCAGCGGCCCCGGGGCCCAGAAGGGCCAGCCCGGCGTCGGCGAGCCGCGCATTGCCCTCCTTGTCGAGGAGGATGTTGGTGGCCTTGATGTTACCGTGCGTCAGCTTCGGCGAACGGCTTGCCTGGTGGATGAACGCCAAGCCCCTCGCTGCCCCAACTGCGATTCGCATCCTCGTCGTCCAATCCAGCGGCGTCCTCCCGGGTCCTCGATTCCCTAAGAAGATTGAATTTTGAACGGTTCTCAAAGAAAATAAGAGATTTTTACGAGAACATAGCACTCGGAAAGGTGACACCAATCCCGTAGGGTGAGGTTACAGACCATGGAGGAGGAAGAAGAGGCTGCCGTTGGGCATGTAATCGTAGACGAGAAGTTTCTCATCGCGGGCGTAGTAGTAGGCTTTGAGGGGGACGAGATTGGGGTGCCGCAAGCGCCCCAGGGTTTCCATCTGGTTCTCGAACTCGCGCTTGCCCCCGACGTGCACTTCGCGGAGGCGCTTGACAGCGACGATGGTGCCGTCATCGAGCACGGCCCTGTAAGCCGTCCCATATCCACCCTTTCCCAACATCTCTGCCGAGGCCCGGAGGAGGTCCTCCAGTTCGAATCGCTTCGTTTCTTCGAAGAAGACCATCTTGCCCCTTTCGAATCCGCTTCCGGCAGCGGAGCCCGCCTCGTTTCCCTGTACGGCGTAGGGGCTGGAGGAATAGACTATCTTTTCCCCCTCGTGCAGGCGGGACGGGTTCCTCCCGGCGAACTTGCGCCAGAAATAGCAGAAGAGGAGACCGGAGACGAGGACAAGCACGGCGAAGTCGCCCACGACGATGGCCACCACCGCCACCCTGTTCATTCCCCCGCGGCCGTCACCAGCGGCAGCATGGTCGGGAGGGGCAATCTCGGGCCTGGCGGACGGGGAAGAGGCCACTACCACGGCGGCGGGAGAAACGGGGGCTGCTGCACTGGCCGATGGGCGGCTGGGGTCGCTGACGACGTCGCGGCAGGTGGGGAGAGGCCCGCCGCAAAGGGCCGGGTTCCCGTTGAATGCGGCTGCGGGGAAGGCGGCGAGCGAGGGCGGCACAGCGCCGGAGAGTAGGTTCGACGACAGGTTGAGGTCTTGGAGGCGAGGGAGGACGAGTCCGGAGATAGCGCCGGACAGCCGGTTTGAATCGAGCCGGAGCGTGAGCAGGCGGGACAGCCGGTTCAGCGAAGCCGGAACCGGGCCAGTGAGGTTGTTCCAGCCAAAGTCGAGCCGGTAGAGGCGGGAAAGCGAGGCGACGGACGGCGGTATCGGCCCCGAGAGTTCGTTGTGGGCGAGGAAGAGGAGCTTCAAGGTAGAGAACGGAGAGAGGTCAGGGATCGGCCCGGAGAGGCGGTTCGACTTGAGGCTTAGAACCCGGAGCTGGTCGAGCCGCATCACGGCCGGGAGGCAAGCCGCGCCTGCCAATTCGAGGCCTTCGAGGACCAACCGGGTGACACGACCCCCGGCACAGGTGACGCCGTGCCAGGACGAGCACGGCGACGGGTGAGACCGGTTCCAACTCGCCAGTCTCCCGCCAGAGTCACAATTGGCCTTGAACTCCTGCAAAGCACTCAAGTCCCCTTCCAAAGTGCCCAAAGAAGAAGACACCACCATAGAAAATAAGTTGACGAGCACAAGGAAGAGCAGCAGCATCAGAGTAGCTTGAGCTAAATGCCAGGAAGAACACATCTTATTCTCCCCCATTTCCTACTACTTAGATGAGGATGGGGAAGGAGAGACACAGACACCAAGAGCTGGGAGAGAAGACAAAGGTAGGTTTTGGTACCAACACAAGCAATGCTTCTTTTTGTACTGAGGGTTTGGAGCGTCTCCTTCATCTTTAGTTTTTCTTTTTTTCTTTTTTTCCTTTGCTTTATTTTCTTTCCTTCGGTTGAATGAATAAGCCCAGCGAAAGGGACCTACGGACACTTCGGGAGATGTGTTACAGTCTCAGTAGAGGCACAACCTGCAGAGATGAAGCCGTTGCCTCGGTCATGTTTATTTATTTCGCCCTCTATCTAACTTTGTGGTCAAAGAATTGTGGATAACGAAGAAATCGACACATAGATTTGTTACTCGAAGGCCAATACGCAGTAGTGTGCAGTTAAATATTGATGGGTCCAGTCCGTGGGGTTGGACTGAATATTTTAGATATTTAATTTAATTCTAATTTGTTGAAGAAAAAAAAGTTAAATCTAAGCGGTGACACCTTATTTTTTGATGTAAGGATGGAAATATGTAACAATAATTGGTAATATGATCGAACGGTAAAATTTCATCCATTTTGACTCAAATTTTATGTGGAGAATCGTTACAATAAGTTTTACAATTCTAACGGTACTGATCTATGATTTATCCTCTCTATGATGATTTTCTGATATACTCACTTAGTATGTTTCAATATTTTTTTATTATAAGATAATGATGTTATACTAGTGGTGAACGAATATATATGTTCTTGATATTATTGACATCCTCTAGTTATTTTGGAAAAATTTTATTGTGAACCTATTGTCCTATTTGGTGATATTGGAAGTTTGAGTGGACTACGGTCCGATGATTTTTTTCGTATTGGATTTTTCACGTTAAAAATTTGATGTTTTACTTTGTGGTTGATCTATTATTCTGCTGTTTATTTTATTCTGGTTAATATTTATTTTTGGCAATAAGTTAGTAATTTGGTGAGAAACCCATTTTGATACATAGAGAGGGAAAATTATTATTCCGTATTCAATAGTTTTTCCCAATAAGTGATATCAAGGCTTTTTCTTGTGTGATTGAAATGGAAGAGTCAGATAGTACGATTAAATTGAACTCATTAAATTATTCCACTTAGAGGCGGATGATAGAAGATTTGCTCTATTGCAAAGATTTGTATAAACTCATCAAAGTTAAAGTAAAACCTTCTACTATGGATGATGAAGAATTGGAGGTAAAACAAAAAAAGCTGTTGCCTATATTAGAATATGGATGAATATAAATTTGCATGAGCATATTTCTAATGAAACCAAAGCTGATGTTATTTGACAGAAGTTAGAAAATCTCTTTGCACAGAAGATAGTGGGAAATATAATTTCTCTTCTCATAAGGCTTGTCAATTTAAAGTATAAAGATGGTGGTAATATTATTAACCATATAAGTCTATTTCAGAGTCTTGCGAATAAGGTGGTTACTATGAAAATGAATATAGATGATGAAATGTAAGGATTACTACTCCTCAACTCTTTACCAAAAAGTTGGAAAATATATATATTGACAATTTCTAACTCCACGGTAGAGGAAAATTTAACTACAGATATGGTTAAAGACAGTTTGCTGAATAAAGATATCAGAAGAAAAGAACAAAGAGAATCTTATTCAGGTGCACTTGCTATTGAAAAACAAGAACAACGTAGAAGAAGTCATAGCAGAAATCCATATGGTTATAAAGGAAGATCCAAATCCAAAAGAGATATCAATTGTTTTCATTATAACAAGCCAGGTCACATGAAGAAAGAGTGTAGGTTCCGGAAGATAGAACAAAATGAAAGAAATAAAAATGAGAAAGAGACCAATACAGTTGATGCTGAAGGTGATATTGATATTATTTGTGATGATGGATGTGTTAGCCTTGAAGCTCAAGATAGTAACTAGGTGATAAACTCTGGTGCTTTTTTTCATGTTACTTCTCATAGTAATTTCTTCAAATCTTACACTGTTGGTGATTTTGACAATGTCAAAATGGGAAATAGTGGTATATCTAAAATTATAGGTATTGAAGATATTTGCTTGAAGACTAGTATTGGGAGCAAATTGATACTAAAAAATGTAAGATATGTTTTAGATATTTGTCTTAACTTGATATCTATAGGGAAACTTGATAATAAGATATTTATGCACTATTTCAGTGAAAGCAAATGGAAACTCACTAAAGGTTCTCTGGTTATGGTGAGAAAAAAGAGGCATAACTCTTTTTGTATCATAAAGGCTAAGCTACATAAAGAAGAGATTAATGTAATCAGAAAGGATGAAAATATAGATCTTTAGCATAAAAAGCTTAGTCATATCAACGAGAAAGGACTTCAAACTCTTGCTAGAAAGTAGTTCTTACCAAAGTTGCAAGGTATGTCTCTTAAATTTTATGATCATTGCTTAGCTGAAAAACCAAGTACTCGATGCTTTCAAAGAGCTTGATGCCAGTGTTGAAAGAGAAATAGGAAGAAAACTAAAATGTCTTAGATCAAATAATGGTGGTGCGTACAGGGGTCCTTTTAAGAATTATTGCAGGTTTTATGGTATCAGGCTTGAGAAGATAATTTCTAAAACTCATAAGCAGAACAGTGTGATAGAAAGGATGAACAAAACCATTGAAGAAAGGATTAGGTGTATGTTTTCCCATGCCAAGTAACCTAAGTCATTTTGGGGGGAGGCTATGAGATGATAGAACCCTAAAATGAGATATATATATTTTGACTCTTGAGGGAGATCAACCCTTATTATAGGAGTTCCTCCCTCCTAGATTCAGCACAAGGCTAAATAAAAGATGATAATTGCTTGATTAAAAGAGGTGGAGGCTATATGCTTATATATGGCTCCAAACCTTAGCCTTAGGGAGGTGATTCCTAAGTGAATTCTTCCTCCAACCCCCTCCTCTCCCCCCCACATAGCTACCATGCATAAATAAAGGGGGAGGTAGTGGCCTAAGTGGCTGTACAAGCCACACCCCTCTACTAGAAACCCTAGTCATACTTCTTTATAAGATAGAAGTGGCTATGTGGGGTTTTATTACAATCTCACAGGGTTCTTATTGATTACTTCTAGGGTGATTAAGACTCAACCATGCTGGAGTCTTATCAAGTCCGCTCCTTTGAATCAGTCTTGTCCTCAAGGTTGAGGGTCCATGAACTTTGGGAACATGGTCTTCAGCTCCTCATATGATTCTCTGCAATCATTAATTAAACTTTGTCATCCTCATCAGCTTGGGTGTAAGTTAGATGGATTTGGGCTGAGTCATCTTCTTTAAATTTTCATTTGATGTGAGATACCTGGAGGATCAACTGTAATATTGATCTAGTACGCGGATCTGATCTCCAAGTTAGGGCCCCAATGTGATCCCCAATTTTAGAAGGCCCAAAGAAATAGGGAGACCACTTCCTTAAGGCTCGAGTTTCCTACTGGTCGGGCTAGAGGAGTAGGAAAACTTGATCTTTAATTTTTCGTTCATTCTATAGTTTATCGGAAAGCAATTTCTTCTTTGCATGTGTTGTCATATAGTTAGCCTTTAGTAATAGCCAATCTTTCTTTTGGAATGGTGACTGTCTTCTGGTATAGTTTAGGATGATAAAAGCCTAATCTAGCGTAAGCATGAATTACAATTCTTTTGGGCTTACTCCTCTTTCGTGCCATGGACCTGTATCTAACTAAATTTTAACCTCATGTGGAGTGTGGGGGAAGCCTTGGTATGAATTAGGAGTCGACCATCTTGCATAAGGGTGATATCAATCCCAACTCTAGATGTATTTGCTCCAATCATAAACATATGGCCACGACTTAGTGGGGATAACATTGTGGTCATGAGGGCTATAGTTCTACTCGGCCAAGGTGGTATATCTTTCTTCACAATGAGAAAAATGATATTTTATTGAGATCCATGAATAATCCTCCTCTTATTCTGATTTTGCCACTGGAGGGGCTCAATTATTTTGTGATCTTGGGCTGGAGATCAGAGGTCATCATCAAGGAGGTCTATGAGCATCACGGTTAGATCTTGGGGAAAGTCGTGGAAGTCACCGGACATCTGAGAGTGTTGCATCAGTAACCATGGTGAGTTCAACAGGATGTAATACTTTAGAAGTAGCTTATCTCTAGGCAAAAGGATGTAGAGATGTGTCGTAGCGGGAAATAAGCATGACCAAACAATCTGTATCTCGGTCATCTATTGGGCGACCCTTTTATCTTTGACCTTCTGAGGTTGTAGGAAGCAATCTGGCTTAACAACAGTTGGTAAAAGTTTCAACCAGTTCAGCATAGGGGGGTCGGACAGCTTCAGAGTAGGTAGTCGGCTCAGTTTGGTGGAGATGCCCAAAATTTAAGTAAGCTATGGGAGAGGGTTCTTATGTTCAATCTCATGAAGCTCTTTAATTTGAGTTGGGAAACCACTGGATTCTTCTTTTGGTATCCCCTCCAAGTGTTGTGTTATAGTTGTAGTCGCTGAGCTCCCTCGTAGAATAATCTATTTTTCTTTTCTGAAAAATTTCATAGTTAGCTTCAAAAAATTCTAAAAAACATCTCCAATCATGGACAACCAATCAATGCCGAGTATTATATCAAAATCATGGAGAGGGAGGAGGAAAAAAATTAGCAACTATGTCTTGCTCCTATAGGATCATTTTTACCCTCAAGCACTTCTGGTTGCACTTCAGAATTTGGCCGTTAGCTACCTTGACTTCGAAACCAATTTAATCTTCTTTTTGGAGTATTAAGTACACAACAACCTTACTACTCATGAAGTTGTGTGTGCTCCCGGCATCGATGAGGACGATAATGGACTACTGCTCTAGAAACCCTTTGATATTTAATTTTTTAAGGCTTATGTAGCTGACTAAGGTAGGGACCGTGTGGGTGCTGGTTGTGGTGTATCCTTCTCCTTCGGCTCAGGATTTGTATCTTCAAATTTGGGTTCTTCAATAGGCACAATCATCAGCGGTGTCTCCTTTTTATATTGGTGTTCTAGGCTCCACAGTTTATTACAATGCTAACATAGGCCCTTTGCCGATCTGTCATGAAGCTCTTCTCTTATTAACTTTTTCGATTGAGGTGGTCGACTGGTGATAGATAAGGCCAAGGGTCTCTGTGCTACTAGTCATGTGATGGCTTTGGTCCTCCGAGCATCTTGGTTCAGCTTGTCTTTGTGTAGTCATGCAAAGGAGATGGTTGCCTTAAGTGTGTACAGTTGTCACACTTAAACTTCTTCCCGGATCTATGGTTTCAAGCTCTCAATAAAGTCCCCAATATCTATTTTTCAGACTAATCATAAGTTTGATTATATAATCTTTCAAACCTAGTTTGGTACTCTTAGATGGTGGAGGTTTGACGGATCATCGCTAGTTCTTCATCAAGGTTCTTATGATTAGTGCTGAAGGTTTATATGGTTTTGGTTGGGATGTGGCTCTCATGCTTTGAGCATCTTGATTGAGGTGCCCTTCTTGAAGTTGTATAAAAGAGATCGATGTCGCCGAGGTGTAGGACTGCTATGTCTTAACTTCGCTTCTTATCTCTAGTGGGTTCTTTTTGCAATCAAAATTTACTCCATGTTTTGATCTTTTGGGCTTAATGATTGACCCAATCTAAACTTCTCGAAAAGAACGCATAATTTAACATCCATATGCATCTCGAAAGCCTCCAATTTGGCTTCGAATAATCCCATTGATGTTATGACGTAAGGATCTCCAATCTGTCAAACAAATTGACTGAAGAGTGTAGCTGCAATTTTCATATTGAAAGCAGTGAATGACAGCAATGTCAGGATTATGGTGGTAAAGTCTCCAAATGGAGGATGGCAGCCAAGGGTAGTAGTGACGGTGGAAGAAGAAGATGGCAGCATTAATGTTAACTGCATGTCAACGGTGATGCTACAATGTTAATGCTACAATGTCATCGAGGCTACAATTTCTTTAGGTGGTTGATATCTATCATAAGTTGGTAGTTAAGAGATCTAAGTTGGAAGGCAGCGGTAATGATAGAGGAAGAAGGGGGCAGCAACAACATCGGCTGCGGCTGTACTGCGACTTCATAGCTGCAGGTGGCGTTGGTTGCAGCAAGGGTGTGGCTATAATAGGAGGAAGACGGGCCAACGATGTACACGGATGTTGTATAGGAGGGCAGCGACAATATAGAGCGAGAGACCATTGCTGTTGTGATTAATTTATTGCTCGCCACGATCAAGATAGATGTTAGTGAACAATTATTGTGGGTTGCAATGTAAACAGATTACAACGAAAGATCGCTATTGGTAGCTTTTTATTGTAAAGATCGCTACTGGCTATAATCAAGGAGGATGGTAGTGAGAGATTGCTATTGGCAGTGAAGGGATAAGGGAGATTAGGTAGCTAAAAGGTGGGTGGACTGAAGGTGGAAGGCTATAGTTTTCGGGTATGATTTGTGGCTATTTTGGGTGCAGTATAGGGCTGTGGTTTTATAGAGTTTTGGCTACGAATTGGTGTGGTTTTAGAGCTATGATAGCATTAGATGAAGGTTAGGAAAAAAGGTCTTAGATCTGGGATAGATGGCAGCAAAGGTTTGATAGGGATCGGTAAGGGTATGCTGCAACAGGTGCTGGTTGTAGAAGGTTGTGATTTTTGGTTGTTTTGTGGTTGATATGAGTATGGCTATTTGGCTATAGTTTTGTTAGAGTTTTTTGAGAGGTAATAGTAGAGATTGAAGATGAGAAGGAGAGTCTTAAATCTGGAAAAGATGACAATAAGATCTGATAAAATTTTGACGAAAGATTGTTGCGGTATACACTGTACTGCCAAACAGAATTCCCATCGAAGAAGCAACAATTTCTCGACGTTAATTTTAGCAAAAATATAAGAAATTTATGAAAAATTTTAATATCATAATCTTGATTTAGATGGTGATATTAGTAGTAATTTAGATCAAGAAAATTTCAATAGCATAATGGTAGAAAAATTATTGCAAGCAAGATCGCAAAATTCTCATGGTAAAATTTTAGGACTGTGTGATAACGAATGAAGGTACAATAAAACTAGTTCTAGAAGGAATTTTTTCCAGAAATTAATCTCAGACGAAAGCTAAGCTCAGACGAAAGCTAAGTTGATATATGGAATTGTATAAATATTTTGGCCAAAAAAAAGAAGCAATAAATTGGTTTCAAGAGGCAAATAGGCAGTTGAAAATTTCTACATCATTTCACCTTCGCAATAATGATAACATTTGCGATGATCAAAATTAGTAGTAGATAAAATATAAAAAAATTCTTCAATATGTAAGATAAAGGATCTTGTAGTATTGAAGAGGCATGGGTGATGAAAATATACCAGATCTCTAGATCAAACTCAGGGGGTAGTGGTAGATTGATTTGATCTACTGCCGAGGTGGAAGGTGGAGGTGCACATCGTAGCAATTTTGGGAATTGCTTGGGAAGATGGAGGCAGCAGAGATGGCTATAGGGCAGTAGAAATGCACCTCTGATACCATATGATGGAACCCGAGAAGGAGCTCTGTAGATTTTGACCCTTGAGGGGGATCAACCCTTTGAATGCTGTAGGGGTTCCTCCCTCCTAGACTCAGCACAAGATTGAATAAAAGATGATAATTGCTTGGTTAAAAGAGGTAAAGGCTACATGCTTATATAGGGCTCTAAATCCTAGCCCTAGGGGGAGCTTCCTAAGTGAATTCCCCATTTTGCCTCTCCTATAGTTATCATGCATAAATAAAGGGGGCAACGACCTAAGTGACTACACAAGCCATACCCCTTTGCTAGAAACCCTAGCCATATTTCTTTATAGGATAGAAGTGACTAAGTGAGATTTTATTATAATTTCACAGGATTTTTATTGATTACTTCTAGGGTGATTAAGACTCAACCCTGCTGGAGTCCTATCAAGAGAACTATAATTAATCTGATAAATCTTTTTCCATCAGTTCCTATGAATGGTGATGTTATAGAGAGAGTATGGAAAAGGAAAGATGTATCTTATGATCACTTGAGAGTCTTTGGGTGTAAAGCTTTTGTTAATATTTCTAAAGATGAGAGGTCTAAGCTTGATAATAAGGCAAAAGTATGCATTTTCTTATGATATGATCATGAAGAGTTTGGATACAGATTATGAGATCTAATGGACAAGAAGATCAATGTCGTGTTTCTTGAAGGTCAATTGTTTGAAGATGGTGATAATATTAAGAAACAAAATACCTCTGTTTATATTCCTTAGAGTTTGGGCCTAGTTACTCCACCTATAGTTCATAATGATCAAGGGGGAGATAGACAAGAAGATGGTAGTGAAAATGTTAGTAATGATGCTCCTACAATTGATGAAGTTGAACCAATTGAACAAACTAAGCAAGTACCTCCACCACCATATGAAATTCCACTTAGAAGATCTACAAGATAACGAATACAATCTATAAAACATCCTCCATATGAGTATGTTATGCTTAATGATGGGGGAGAGCTAGAAACTTACTAAGAAGCTATTCTACATGAGCATAAGAATGAGTAGGTTAAAGTTATGCAAGAAGAGATGAGATCATTGCTTAAGAACCATACCTATGACTTGGTAAAATTACCTACAGGGAATAAAGCTCTCAAGAATAAATGAGTTTATAAATTGAATATCGAAAACAATAGTTTACAACAAAGATATAAAGCACGATTAGTTGTGAAAGGATTCAGTCAGAAAAAGAGTATTGACTTTAAAGATATATTTTCTCTTATAGTAAAATGTCCTATATCTAAGATGTTCTTGGTTTAGTTGCCCGCTTGAATTTAGAAGTTGAGAAACTTAATGTGAAAACTATATTTTTACATAATGACTTACAAGAAGAAATTTATATGGAGCAACCATAAGGCTTCAAAGTCAAAGGAAAAGAAAATCCAGTATGTAAGTTTAAGAAAATCTTATATGGACTCAAGCAGACACCTAGACAATGGTACAAGAAGCTTGATTCTTTATAATGAGTCAAGAGTATAATAAAATAACATCTAACTATTGTGTATTTATAAAGAATTTTACAGATGATGATTTTATTATTCTCCTGCTATATGTTGATGATATGCTAATTGTTGGTCATAATGCTAGTAAAATTAAGAAGCTTAAGATGGAATTAAGTAAGTCTTTTGCTATAAAAAAGTTGGGATTGGCGAGACAAATACTTGGCATAAAGATTCTTCATAATAGAAAGAATGAAAAGATTTGGTTATCTTAGGAGGCTTATACTGAAAATGTTCTTGAAAGATTTATATGAATAAGGCCAAAGTAGTTTGTACTCCACTTGCAGGTCATTTTAAGCTGAGTTCGAAACAATGTCCCACAAATGAGAAAGATAAAGAAGAAATACCCAGAGTGCCTTACTCATATGTAGTAAGTAGTTTGATGTATGCTATGGTTTGTACTAGGCCGGATATAGCTTATGTAGTTGGAGTTGTCAATCGATTTATCTCTAATCCTAGTAAGGAACATTGGGCAGTAGTAAAATATATATTAAGATATATAAGAGGTACTACCAGGTTGTGTTTATGGTTTAGCATTGGTAAACCTATGTTAGAGGGTTATACAAATGCATACATGGCAGGTGATACTAATTCTAGGAAATCTACTTCAGGGTTCTTGATAACTTTTGCAGGTCGAGCAATCTCTTGACAGTCTAAGTTACAGAATTGTATTGCTCTATCGATCACAAAAGTAGAATATATAGTAATTACTGAAGCATATAAGGAAGTTTTATAGATGAAAATATTTCTACAGGAATTGAGTTTGAAATAGGAAGGATACATTGTTTACTATGATAGTCAGAGTGTTATTCACCTCTCCAAGAATTCAACATACCATTCTAAATTTAAACACATTAATGTAAGGTATCACTGAATTTATGATGTGCTTGAGATGAAAGAATTATATTTAGAAAATATACATACTAATGAGAATGAATAAAATATATTGACGAAGTCTTTGCCTAAAGAAAAGCTTGAAATATGCAGATAGAGAGTGGGCTTAGTATATCTATATGAGTTGAAGAGGGAGAATTGTTGGGTCCAGCCGATAGGTGGGCTTGGATCAGATATTTGAGCATTTAGCCCAATTTTGATTTATTAAAAAAAGAAAAAAAGAGGAAAACCTAATCTAAGAGGTGACAAGGTAGCTTTTGGCACAGCGGTAGAAATGTGCAAAGAAACTACACAATAACGAAGAGAAGAGAGAAGGAGAAAAGAGAAAGAGAGAGAGAAAGCTTTGGCAAGAAGATCGAGCGGTAAAATTTCGTTAGTTTTGACTCAAATTATATGTGGAGAATCATTGCAACAAGCTTTATAATCCTAACGGTACTGATCTATGATTTATGCTCTCTATGATGATTTTTTGATATGCCTACTTAGTGTATTTTGGTATTTTTCTATTGTGAGATCCATCTATGTTGATGATGCTATGCTAGTGGTGAACTAAGATATATGTTCTTGATGTTATTGTGATCCTCTAGTTATTCTAGAGAAGTTTCATTGTAAATCTATTATTTTATTTGATGATAATGAAATTTTGAGTGGATTACGATCCTATGATTTTTTTCGTATTGAGCTTCCACATTAAAAACCAATGTTTGACTTTGTAGTTGATCTATTATTCTATTATTTATCTTGTTTTGATTAATATTTATTTTTAATAATAAATTAGTAATTTGATGAGAAACCCATTTTGATACACAAAAAATCAAAAATATTATTTCACATTCAATAAATTTTTCCAACAAATATACATATTTTCATTGCAAATTTTAAGGTCTTTGTGCACCTGAAAAGATCATTGAGTTGAAGAACAATAGTCAGGGCCATCAGATTGTTTCTTTTGCTGAACGTAAATAGATTGCACATAAAGTTAGTCTACTTGCGAGACACAGTAAGATTCTTAGAATGAGTGCTCGTGAGGGAGATCGCATACCGATAAAACAGTTTCAAGGAGTGGCCTGTTGGAAAGAGTAAGCTGTAATCGTAGGTGAACTCATATGCTTTCCACCAATAATAAGCATCCCATAATGTGACGATCCGTCTCTGCTGTTACGACACCCGTGACTCCAAGCGACGACTATGTATGCATGCCACGAGCACCGTGATGTCTCCACAGAATCCATGCTGGTCCAATTACGTACACCCCACTAATTTTTAGTCGTCGAGATCTAACACAAAGATGCATGAATACTGTTTTTGTCGTGATTTAATCAATATCTTTCTTGGACATTATCCAGTGCCAAAAGAATCACCTACTTGCACAATAACATTCTTCTGGGCATTTAATGGATCAACCCATTCTCCTTCCTTTATATCTCTGCTTGAAATCCATGAGTTTTGGAGCAAATCGCATCAACCGAACCAAAGAATTTGGCAAGAACTTCCTGGCGAATAAGAAGCAAATCCTGGTGCTCCGGCCATTGTAGCTGCAGGTACTCCCATTCCTCATCCTCTCCAATAACTCGACCGTGACATCCCTTCTCAAAAATCTGGCTGGGTGTGGCCCACCCTTCGACCAGTCAACCCAAGTCAAGCTCCTGTTTGCACTCCTCCCCGGGAATCTCACACTCACGTGAGTTGCCAAGTAGTGTTCATCAGCAAAGCATGAGGATGTACAATGTCTCTGGAAGAGTGGGAAGTACTTGTCATCAGAGATAACCTCGATGGCTTGGCTGCGGTCCATCTCGAACCACTGGGATCCCTTGCGCCACTGCTCCAGCTTCAGCAGTGGTTTCATCTTCTTCATGTACCTACCCCGGGCAGTAGGACCTGGTAAATCGTATGCCTCAACGTAGATCTTGGTGGAGTTGATTAGGTAGGAATAAATGGTGGGGAAGTTGAAGAGAGGAATGCAGGCCTCAGAAAGAAGAACGAAACGCTGGTTTGAGACGTCAAGCAGTGCATTGGCTAAGAGACGACGCTCAGCTTCCATCATATTCATCCCTCCCCATTGTACGGCCTGCGTTAGCCAATCAAACGAACAAGCTAAATCGCACAATTAATAGCAAGTATATTCAGCATATATTCTGATATGAAAACAATGTATCTACCTTAATTATGTCATCTCTTGTTCTCTAAAATCTTCATTCTTGATTAAAATCGTGTACCCCAACCTGTATTTCCACCTTTATTGATTCACTTGATCAAAAAATTTCCACCTATATTGTTCACTGTTTAGACTGTTTTCTGAGTTTGGATGCAAATTCTCTCCTAATCAAAGGAGGTGGAGTTATGAAAAATAAAATGAAGGAAGAAGACCAAAAATGCTAATTTTATTGGGTTCAAATATTCAAGCTTATATTTATAATAACATCCTCTCATATATTAATTGAAGACGAGAGTCCAAAACTACATTTACAAAAGATAAAAAGTATGGATACTCTTAATTTTCTACGGGATATCTTGATAATTTTCTAGACATATTAACTTTTGAGGGATCACAATATCTTCTGAAAAGATTTTACTTCTGCTTTTAAAACATCAAAGATATTATTCATCTTTCTAAAGGATCTCAGCACTTTTCAAGATACCCAAAATCTTTATTCATCCAAAATAGTTAAGTAGGTCAATCTTTGATTAATTAAGCTTAATTCAACACTCACTCTTAGATTCATCATACCAAGAAGTAACTTTAACTTGATAAATAGATTAACTGCAAGTGATTTAGTGACTATATCGACTACGTGGTCTTGAGTATTGATATGAATGAGTCCAACTTCATTTGCCCTCTAATGAAGTAAAGTTTTAAGTCAATATATTATCTCTTTTTATGTGTTGAAAATTGATTCATGGTAGTTAACATGTTTAGGAGTAGTGACTCTAGTTTAGAAGTTGGTGGGGGTAGTTATTAATGATGGGTGAGATAGTAAGATAGTGGATGAAGGAAGTGGTGTGAGGTAGTTACTATTATGTCCTATAAGTAGGACCTTAGTGAATGAAGCAAGAGTGCAGAGAAGAGAGTGTGTGCATTTGGAGATAATCTTGTAATTGTTCTTATTCTTTTACCTCCTATTTAATACTACGTCGTTTTCTTGATTGAAAGCGTTTTCATTAATTGGATCATAGTATTCTATTTTATCATTTCCTTGCTCCTCCTTCCCCAACATTTGTGGTATTAGAGCTTTGTTTCAATCTGAACTGGGCATTATGGCTTTTAATGACAATTCTATGTCTCAACCCCTTATTCCTATCTTCTTAGGCAAATCCTACGAATTTTGGAGTATCAAGATGAAGACTCTATTCAAGTCTCAGGATCTTTGGGACTTGATAGAAAATGGATATGCAGATTCAGATGAAGAAACCAGGTTGAGGGAGAATAGAAAGAAGAACTCAAAAGCATTGTTCTTCATTCAACAAGTTGTACATAAGATAATCTTTTCAAGAATTGCAGCAGCGACAATCTCAAGACAAGCTTGGTTGATACTTCAAAATGAATTTCAAGGCTTGTCGATGGTGATTACGGTAAAACTTCAAACCCTTCGTCGTGAGTTTAAAATTCTATTTATAAAAAGCAATGAATCAGTGTAAGACTTTCTTTCTCGAGTGACTGAAATTATCAGTCAAATAAAATCCTATGGTGAATATCTTCATAACCATATAATTGTTGCAAAAGTTTTGAGAAGTTTAACTCTGAAATTTGATCATGTTGTTGCGACAATTGAAGAGTCAAAGGACTTATCTATTTATTCATTTGATGATAAATTAATGAATTCCTTGTAAGCACATGAAGCAAGGTTGAACAGGTCACTTAAAAAAAGTGAGGAAAAAATATTTCAGATTAAGGGGGAGTCTTTTACTTCAAAAGAAGACAAAAAATCAATAGGAAGAGGACGTGACAGAGGAGGATTTCATGGTAGAGGAAATGTAAGAGGAAGAGGAAGAGGACACTTTGATGGGTATGATGAAAGACAATCAAACTATGATCAGAAAAACTACAATAGTAGAATTCAATATCACTATTGTAAGAAGTTTGGTCATATGAAGGCAGATTGCTGGAAAAGAGAAAAGCAAGCAAGCTATGTGGAAGAAAATAAAGACAATAGTAAGTTATTTATGACTCATTCACAAGTTAATAATATTTTAAATAATATTTGATTTTTGGATAGTGGATACTCTAATCATATGTCAGGCATAAGATCAACATTTAGGGATATTGATGAAACTCACAAGTTGAAAGTTAAACTTGGAGATAACAAACAAATCCAAGTAGAAGGAAAAGGAACAATTGAGGTGAAGACAAATTAAGGGAAGGTAAAACACCTTGATAATGTTTTCTATATTCCTAGCTTATCAGATAACTTGTTGAGCGTTGGACAATTGATATATATTAGATATTTAGTTATATTTAATGATGGTTCATGCACTATTAAAGATAAAAAATCCGGCTTGATTATAGCAAATATTTGCATGATGTAAAATAAGATGTTTCCAATTGATGTTTCAAATATTGAGAAACATGCTCTTATTGTAAATCAAAAGAATAAGATAAATTTATGGTATTTGAGATATGGACACCATAATATTAAAGGTTTAAGGTTGTTAAATAAAAAAGGAATGGTTTGTGGATTGTCTAAAATTAATACACTTGATGTATGTGAAGGATGTATTTATGGCAAACAAAGTAAGAAACCATTTCATGTTGGAAAAGTATTGAGAGCATAATTCATGCTGAGTTATATGGACCTATGAATACAAAATCATTTGGGGGAAGTTAATATTTTCTATTATTTACTGATGATTATAGTTGCATGAGTTGGGTATATTTCCTGAAATTAAAATATGAAGTATTTGATAACTTTCAAAAATTCAAGACACTTGTAGAAAGGTAAAGTGGTAGATGCATAAAGACACTTCAGATAGATAGATGTGGTGAATTTATCTATAATGAGTTTAATTTCTTTTATGAAGAAAATGATATTCGTAGGGAATTGACAGCACCATATACACCGAAACAAAATGGTGTAGCTGAACGTAAAAGTCGAACTGTTATCGAAATGACAAGAAGTTTGCTTAAAGAAAAGCATTTTCCGAATCAGTTTTGGGCAGAAGCAGTTGCAACAGCAGTTTATTTGTTGAATATTTCACCGATAAAGGCTGTTATGAATTGAACTCTTTTTGAAGCTTGGTATGGTATAAAGCCAATTGTAAGCCATCTAAGAATTTTTGGTTGCATTGCTTATACTTTGATAAATTCATAAAATCATCATAAGCTTGATAAAAAATCAGAAAAATATATCTTAATTAGATATTCTACACAATCCAAAGCATATCGATTATATAATCCTATAAGTGACAAAGTCATTATTAACAGAAATGTTGTATTTGATGAAAGGGCAAGTTGGAATTGGGAGATCAATGAAGGTGAAACAAAAATTCGTATTCCAGCAGAGCTAGTTATTCCATCGAATCAAGTGACAGATCCTGCTCCAATAAGTTCAACGTCAACCTCACCCAGTAGTAGTTCAAATTCAGCAAATGATTCCTCAGATGAAACCCTTCCATGAAAGTTTAGATCACTAATAGAGATTTATGATTCAGCATTTGCTTTATCTATTTTAGATCCTATAAGTTTTGAAGAAGCAGTTGAGGAATGTTGAAAAGCAATGAAGAAGAAAATCAAGTCAATTAAGAAGAATGAAATTTGAGAGCTAATGGATCAACCGAAAGAAAAGAAAGCCTTTGGATCAAAATGGGTGTTCAAAACAAAGTATAATACAAATGAAAATATCCAAAATCATAAGACTCGGTTTGTAGCAAGTGGAGCCATAACATGAAGTATTTATGGTACGGATGAACAAGTTGCAGATATTATCACCAAGTCACATCCAGTTCAGAAATATGTTTATTTTATGTTTCAAATTGGTGTATATAACTATGAATCAAGGGGGAGTGTTGAGAATTGATTCATGGTAGTTACATAGGTAGTTAACATGTTTAGGAGTAGTGGCTCTAGTTTAGGAGTTAGTGGGGGTAGTTATTAATGATGAGTGAGATAGTGAGATAGTGGATGAAGGAAGTGATGTGAGGTAGTTATTATTATGTCCTATAAATAGGACCTTAGTGAATGAAGTAAGAGTGCAGAGAAGAGAGTATGTGCATTTGGAGATAATCTTATAAGTGTTCTTGTTCTTTTACCTCTTGTTTAATACTACGTCATTTTCTTGATTGAAAGTGTTTTCGTTAACTGGATGGTAGTATTCTGTTTTATCATTTTCTTGCTCCTTCTTCCCCAATATTATGATGCACCAAGTTCTTTACTAGTGCAATGACAGATTTGTTTGTCTATGTAAATTTGTATTATTTTTTGTTTGATATATAGCATATTTAGTAAACTTCTTAACCATATAGTATGACACAATATGAGGATATTGCAATATATTCAACTTCATAAGCTGAGAGTGCCACAATTGGTTGCTTTTTGGATATCTAAGTGACTATAATATCTTCCATATAAAATATAAATCCTTCTATCATCGGTCTTCTCCCCAATTACCATCGGAATATCTAAGAAGTTTAAAATTGTTAGAAGTTGAATACACTAAACCATTAGAGAGAGTGCATTTGATATAATGCAAAATCCTTTTAGTGGCCTTCTAATGGGTTGATTTAGGCTCCTTCATGAATTGGTTCACCAATTCACTACTACATAGAGGATTCGATTTTGTACATATCAAATATCTTAAGCTTTTAACCAAGCTCTTATAAAGAGTTGTATCTACTGATTTGCCTTCATAATTCTTTAATAGCTTGATACCACAATTTATCTATGGCGAATTGGATTGCAATCTTCTATTTTGAACGTTTTGAGAACTTATCTTGTATCTGCCTCTTGTGAAATAAAGATATGATCTTTATTTGGTTTCACTTCTATGCCAAGAAAATAGGACATCAATCCCATATAGGTTATATCAAACTTCTTTATCATAGCTTGCTTGAAGTCTTAGAACATTTGAGGATTGTTCTCGATGCAGATTAGATCATCTACATACAAACAAATATATAGCATACTTCCATCATTTACTTTAATGGACAAGGAGTATTCATAGGGACATTATATGAAACAATTAGCCTTAAAGTAAACATCAATTCTAGCATTGCAAACCCTTGGAACTTGTTTGACTTCTTTCTAAGAAAACAATTCAGAAATATAGACTTCATACCTAATTGATAATTTTTTCATTTATTTTGAGCAACTAAAGAGATAATTAATCTAATGATTTTCATTCAAAAAATAGGAGCAAATACCTTATCATAGTTGATACCCATTTTTTGCTTATATCATTTTGCCACTAATCTTGTTTTATACTTTTCAATTTATCCTTGAGTATTATTCTTTACTTTGAAAACCCATCCTATGGGTTCATAATCTTTTTTTAAAGTTATGATCACTTATATCTTGTTATTCTTTATGACATTGATCTTCTCATTCATTGTTTTCTTTCACTTCTTATCTTTGATTGCATCTTCAGAAGAAATAACTTATTCATTAGCATAAATACAAACAAGATTGAATTGTTGAGGAAAATAAGGTGCTATAAATGATCTTTGAATATCACATGCTTCACATAAGTCTTTAAATTTCTTTGATGTGAATTCTCCTCGGCGGTCTAATTGTAAAGCTTTGATGGTGTAACCACTTTGGTTCTCTACTTATGCTTTGAGCTTCTTAAATGATTCAAAAGCTTCTGATTTCTCCTTTAAGAAGTAGACCCATATTTTTCTACTAAATCATTAATGAAAGTTAGAAAATAATGATTCTTACTATAAAATGTTAGAGATATTGGTTCACATATATCTGTATAGATTAGCTCAAGAGGTCTCTTTGCATGGCAGTCTGACTTATTTGGAAATCTCTTCTTTGGTTGCTTATCAAGAATACATACTTTAAAAAACTGACTTAGAGAGTTGACATGTTGTAGTCCTTTTACTATGCTTTTGTTTGACAATAAATTGAGTGCACCAAAGTTGAGATATCAAAATATCATGTGTCATATCTAAAGGCTATCTTTCAATCTAGCAATCAAGCATTTCTCATTAACATGCTTTATGTTCAATATGATTAATTTGTTCTTAGTTATTTAGGCCTGAGCAAATCTTCATACTTTGATTCTAAATGTGAGAGTTTTATTCTCCATGTGCACATTATATTCTTTTTATAAAAGTTATCTCAAACTTAAAATATTTATCTTTATATTGGGCACATAATAAATATTAGAAATAAAATAATAATTTGATTTAGTTGAAATAAGGATTCCATTATTCCCTTTCACTTCTACTTCTGAGAAGTCTCCAAAAAAGAATTTGTTGATTGACTTCTTCATTTAGCTCCATGAACATATGTTTATGTCGACACTTGTGATTGCTTGCTCTACTATCCAAATACCAAAAGTCTTCATTGTGAATGTCTTCTTTCTTTTGTGCTAGCAATAAGAATTATGCTTTATCTCATCCTTTTTCATATGGTTAGCCTTCTCAACAACCTGGTTAGAATCATTATACTTACATTCCGATGAATAATGACCAATGAATATTGGATTTGCCATAACTTCTTCCTCTTGAAGAGCTACCTCTTTCTTCTCCTTTTTTGAGGTATTTTTTGTCATCATTGTTGTGTTATACTTATCCACTGCCTCTATCATGGTCACGACCATGGCCTCTTTAGATTCTTTCTCCATTAGCTTCTTGATTCTTTTCTTTTAGAGAAAGCTTGTTTTGAAGAGATTGTTTCATTTGTTCTTGCTTCTCTTATATTCTTTATTTATGAGCTTGTATATGAGCTTATAAACTCATCAATAGTCATGGCTTCAAGATCCTTTAATTCTTCAATTGCCACCACAATATAATCAAACTTTATATCTAAGGATGTTAGGATTTTCTTCAGCACTCGATTGTCTTTTTAATATATCACTATTTCTTCTTAGTTAACAATGACCAAGACTTTTATGAAGTAGTCCAAAATAGACTCCATCTTCGTCGTCTTCACTGCTTCAAACTCACTCCTTAGAGTTTGGCGTCAAACCTTCTTCGCCTTTCCATTTCTTTATAGGAATTTTGAAGGATATCTCATGCCTGTTTGAAGTTGGTGACAATGGCAACCTTCTTGAATGCTCTTTCATCAAGTCATTGTAGATCAAGGGGAGAGTTTTCTTATCTCTCTTTTTCATCTCCCTTAAGTAGTCCTTTTGGTTCATCATATGTATAGCTTCATCTTGGGGTTCATTGTGCCCCTTCTCTATTCTCTTCACACATCTTCGATCCGAGAATAGTCTTCATTTGGATGCTCTAATCTTTATAATTGTTGATGAGACGAGAGATAATCATGTTGATAGTCATCTTGGATAATATTACTATGATACCACTATGTTAAAAATGTAGTGGAGTTGTGAACAAACAATAGTTGAAGAAGAAGATAAAATACTAAGTTCATTGGGTTCAAAGTGTCAAACTTACACTCACAATAACATTCTCTCATCTATGTATAAGAGATGAGAGTACAAGGTTACATTTATAAAATATAAAAATTGAGGATTTTTTCAACTTTCTAGATGATATATTTTCTAAGATATCTTGATTACTTCTTACACATCAATTTTTGAGGGATTATAATATTTTTTTTAAATATCTAAGATATTCTTCATCTTTCTAAGGGATCTAGGTACTTTTCAAGATACCCAAAATCTTTTTTCATCTAAGATAATCAAGTGATACCGTCTTTAATTTAATTTTAGCAGTCTCAACATAAAGCGGTTGAATGTTTCCAAATTGTGTAAGCTAAAAAAGAAAGATAAAAGAGAAAATTAGATATTCAATTACACATGGGTTCATTGCCTCCACTAGTTAGCTTGTCAGCATCAATTATGGCTTAGAGGTTGTGAGATGTGATGATATTGTACAAGTTCAACAATCTAGTTGTATGTGAGCAATATGTTACGATATGATTTAATGAGATTTAACTTTGTTAAATTTGAATCATTATCCCAAAATACTTAGGTCCAAGTTTATAATAATGCATCATCAAATCCTAATCATTATATTAGGGAAAATATCATTATCGTTTTGGTCAACTTGACATGATCTGGACCCATATGCGTAGGGTTGTTTGAGGTGTCTCCAGGTGAAAATATCGAACTCCTTAAGTACTCACTTACACAAAGACTAAGGTCGGAAGAGGTTTTTCGATCTACTCTCTCTAACACTCAAATTAGTAATCCAAGATATATGTAGACATGAATAGTTAAAAGAAGTTCCCCTTTTTTTTGTGTTAAAGGCAAGCTTTTATATCTAATCATAAAAGCATGAAAGAAGCTTGTGATTGTCTTTCTCATTATAAATGGCGAGAAGGAAGCTTGCAATTTTCTTTCTCACCATAAATAGAGAGAAGAAAGATTATGATTGTCTTTTTTATCATAAATAGTAAAAAGGAAGCTTCATCTTATCCTTTCTCATTGGGCACCACATGGTAATGATATATCATATGATTAGTCAATGACATATCTCTAATCTTTTATCATCCCCCGATGGCATATTTCAGGACTCTCTTGAGAGGGGCATGAAGTACAATGTTAGTTCATTTGATAAGTGAGTGTTAGGTTTATTTTCTTATGGGTTAGGTCTTCCTGATGTATGTGTCTCAAGCACAATTACCTTTTGCCTCTACTACGATGGATTTCTCTTTATACGACTCAAGTTTTTCTAACTCACACACATCAGACACATTTTTATCTTATGTCTCCACCATGGTGGATTTCTCCTCATGCTAGTTGAATTTTTCTGATTAACGAGTCTCAAGCTTATTTTATCTTATGCCTTCATCATGGCGGATTTCTCTTTACGTGGGTTAGGTTTTTTTTTTTTTACTTAAATGCCTCGAGCACATTTTATCTTGTGCCTTCATCATGACTGATTTCTCTTTATATGGATCGGGTTTTCCTAACTCATACACCTCAGGCATATTTTATCTTGTACCTTCGCCATAAAGGATTTCTCTTTATACAAGTCAGGTTTTCCAGATTTATACACTTTGAGCATATTTTATCTGGTGCCTTCATTGTGGTGGATTTCTTTTTATGTGGGTTAGGTTTTTTCGACTCATGTCTTAGAGATATTTTATCTTGTGTCTCCACTATGGTAGATTTATCTTTACGTATGATGAATTTTCCTAACTCACACTCTTTGGGTACATTTTATCTTATGCTCTATTATGATAGATTTCTCTTTACGTTGGTCGGGTTTTCTCAATTCACACATCTTGAGCATATTTTATCTTGTCCCTCTGTCGTAATAAATTTCTCTTTACGTGGATCAGATTTTCTTGACTCACGTGCCTTGGGCACATTTTATCTTGTGCCTCTGTCATGGTGAATTTTTTTTTATCTAGGTCGGGTTTTTCTGAATCATGCGTCACGAGCATATTTTTTCATGTGCCTCTACTATGGTGGATTTCTCTTTACGTGAATCAGATTTTTTTGACTCACGTGCCTCGAGCACATTTTATCTTATGTTTTGAGTACATTTTATCTTGTGCCTCCCGAACTTCCTTTCATTCAAGGAGGCAATCCCATAAACCTAAAAGTTCTTCAGGATTTAGAGTTTATGAAAAGTTTACATGACTGTGATTTAATGGTGAGTGCATCACTTCTAGATTACCTACGAGTTAAATATTCCATCATGACCGAGTTCAACTTGTAAATCTCTCAACCTGGTCAATATCCATTCAATCCCGCATCAAGGCCTCTTTGCTTGTCCTATGATTCCCTTGAGTTGGGACATTGTCTTCCTCTCTATTGAGTAATAGTATCTTGCCTGCAATAGCAAAAGATATTACATTCTCAAATGGTGCCCAACTCATGGTGCTACCTAATGGTGTTTATCAGGGAATGCTGGTGTGCTGACATTATTCTGACTTGTAAACTTTTTACAGCTTATTTTTTACTATGTAAGGGAAAAAATGGCCATTACTTAGTAGCTTGGGGTGGCTTTAAAATTAGTGGAGCCCTTCCGACCAAAAGAGTTGGAAAGAGTGCTTCTTTTTAGTATGTTTGGTTTAAATTCGGGGCTTGATCTCGTCTGGTTAGTGCATTGCATAGATAACATCACCCCCTTCTTGTCGAATGAGGAGGCAAGTCAAGTATTTCAGGTAAGGGATATACTCTCTTTAAGAATCATGGTTTAGATTATTTTCATGATCTCTTCCTCTAAGGCCATCCGAAAGATAGATGAGGACTAGCTGATTGACGTAGGTCATATCTCGGCTCCTCGGGGTATAACCCAAACCTCCTATCACTTCACCTCATCCCTCTTTCTAATCTTTTGTATCCTTGTGATTGTGACCTTCACAAATATGAATATGTATTCTTTGAAGAGGAGGGTGCTCGGCTCCTCTTTGGGCATGGTCGTGGCCTTTTCTTCTTCAGCCACTATTTGCGAGCCATCACTCGAGACATTGGGTCTAACTTTGTTTGGCCACCGTACTAGCATTGGTAATTGAAGAAAGAAGTAGTGGATTATTGTGATGAAGGTGCCTCATCCTCGAAGGGGTGTGGAACCCGAGAAGTCAGTTCTCAATAAGGAGCCTCCTACCTTCACAATGTTTGGGACTTTAGAGGGTCACTGAAGTTCTCAGTCCTCTTCGAGAAAAAGAGGAGATAGTTCAAGATCGATGTTCGATTTATGTAGGGGCAAGCCCCTACCCTTCGTGGCTATTCAAGTAGTTGACTTGCTATACCTGACCTCGAGAGTACCATTGTAGTTGATGTTAGGATCGTAATGGCACTAAGGGAAGAGAGAGAGAGGGGCGAGGAGGCGGGGTGTGTGGGTTAAGTGTTGTGGGTAGGGGGAGGTGTGGGATTTTGGGGAGGGTGAATTAGTGCTATCACAAAAAGATCCGATTTTAAAAAGTTAGAATGAGAATATAAATTAAAAATATATTTAACTTAAAAGTGTGTGAGCAGGGGTCATGATTAAAGTAAATCAGGAAGCAATAACAAGAAAAAGTAAACCGATTTATAGTGATTCAATCGTCCTGACCTACGTCCACTCTTGATTCCTCTTCTCTCGAGGCCACTGACTTTAGCTACCGATCTTCTTTCCAATAGGCGAAGATCAACTACCCTTGTTATAACCCTTTTCCTTTTATTAGGCTTAAGAGAGAACCTTTATACAAACTCTTTTGCACAAGACCTCATACCTCCTTAGAAAAATCACTAAACTCAAGTAGGAAGAGACTCAAACAATTTTAAGAGACATCACTAGGATTCTTTTTATCTCAAAGAAAGTATATTCAAAATCTGTTATCAAAGACAGACATGCAGAATACCAAAGAGATTGTCACTCCACTCTCTGGTAATGAATCACTTAAGTTATATGATGACAGCACTACTACGGATCCTATATAATATTGTTAATTAGTTAGATTCTTACATTATATATTCCTCACATGTCAAAACATCTAGTTTGCAGTCAATAAATTATCTCAATTCATACATCGATCATCTACTATCCATTGGTTTGTAATAAAACGAGTCTTTTGATATCTCAAAGGGACTCTTAATCATGGACTCCTCTGAAAATATTCATAAATTCATCTCCATGCCTTTGTCGATGCTGATTAGGTAGGAAACATCATGATATATTATCTTTCTTGGAGTAAATCTAATCAGTTGGAGTTCAAAAAAGCAAAAGACAATCGCAAGTTCTATAACTGAAGTTGAATATAGAGCCATTGCCACCACTACTACATAACTCAATTGGGTCACGAATCTGCTAAACGAATTGGACATCAACTCCACTATAACTCCTTTTTTATATATTATAATAATATTGGAGCTACTTACCTATGACCAATCTAGGGGTCCACTCGCGCATGAAACACATTGCTGTAGACTTTCATTTCATTAAAGATCAAGTTGTCAGAAATCAACTACGTGTTTCTCACATACATACTACTGATCAACTAGTATACTTTCTTACAAAGCCACTCATCCGTAAAATATTTTCATTACATTGATCCAAGATCAACGTCCTAGATAGGAGCTCAATCTTATGGGAGAATAATAGAATATATAGATAGAAGATGTGATCTCCAACCAATATATAGATAGAAAATATGATCTCCAACCACGTGAAGATTTAGACAATAATTCTGTCTAATCTTGATAGAGAAAATCTCCCCCTCTGTATAAATAGAGCTTATGTTAATGAAATAATTAACCATTTCTCAATATATTCTAATCTATCAAAACGATCTGGATAACCTAGATTCTGAATAGGAAGGAAGTTAGAAAGAAGATGTATAATTATAGAGGTTAAGATCTTAGAAAACTATGAGTGCATAGACTAATTGTTTAGAAATTTTTTTTGTTGAAACATTCTAGTGATTAGTGTATTGTTATATAAGAAATGGGTCTCAGTTTGGACTCAATGTGTAAGCATTTTCTACGTGGTTTAATGTAATAAAAGTTTCTTCCTAGAAAAAAAATTCAGATATCATGAGTTTAGATATCCTTGGTTCAATCAAGTTAGCGCAGTAGCCAACTACAAGTAGTGTGGTGGGCTTAGAAATGACTGATCCACAGATATGGCCAAGTTCCAGGAAAAGTCTTGCCCTCCCGGTCTTATGAATTTATCTCTAACCTCGAATCCTCTGCTGCACATCGCCTGAGCAAAGATCAAGTCACAAATTTATTTAACTCTATGAATCTGGTTCTTATTTGACTGTAATGATTCACTATACTGTATGAATATAACAGACTAGATATGTCAGAATGACTAAAAGATTTGATCTTCATCAACAACAACAGAAACAGAAAGAAGGATTTGGTCATACTTCTAAATTAAAGCGATGTTGACAAGCGACTGACCTTACTGGGAACGTTTCTACCATGGAAGACCGATCCCTTGGGTGCTGACCCATTAAATGTACTCGCGTGCACGTAGATGGAGTAGAACCGTTCATTCCCGTCGAAGAACTTCTCCCACAGAGGAGCAAGGGGGAGATGATCCTTCGTAAGAAACAGGAACGCCACCTTCGGTGGACGGCTAAATGGGCGCTTTTGGATCTTTGGAACCATGGATGCCCTCCATAGCAACTCCTCGTCGGTCATGTCATGCATGATCACACCTGGCTCAACGAACCCCTTCAGCCCGATGCATGGCTTAGCAGAAACGCTTGGAGGTGGCGAGGATGGTGATGCCGCTGATTGAGATGGAGCTGAAGGTTGCAGGAGAAGTTGTGCCATCGAAAGAGACAACGGAGTCGTCTGGAGGTAGAAGCTCGAAAAGATACCGACGGCAAAGCCAAAGCCAAAGAGAAGCAAAGCTAGGAGAAGGCTGAGACGTTTGGACCGAGGAGGGAAGAGTAACATGGAAGGTGGCAGGAGCTGTTCTTGGTGCTTCTTCATTTCCGCTTTGGTTTCTATTGCATCTGAAGAGCAATAGAAATAAGGGATAGTAGTCGCTATCTCTGCACAAAAAGTCTAACTACGATACTGGGGAGGGTGCAATGTGGGGATTGTGGATTCTATGAAGTCTGTATGTATGCTGAAATAGAGAGGTCATCAACTAGACATCATGAAGGTCACATGGAATAGTGCGGGAGCACCAAAACGATGAATTCTTCGGATGACTACCGTATACGAAGCTTCCTTCGACCGGCATAAACGACCGGACCGTCGGCACATGGAATGAAGAAATAAGCCACTGGGACAGCCGCTAAAACAAAAAAAGGTTATTGGCACAATTAACGAAGAATTAATTGGCATAGAAATAGTAGTCAGTAATCAAGAGCAGTTCTTATTTGACCATGCATCCATCATTCAGTTGTTTCTCGAGGTTCAGTTGGTATGCATGTGTAACCTGTCATCCTTGAATGTTAATTCTAGAATAAACCACGGAGTTGGTCCACAAGTCTTTTCGATCACATAAAAGACATCATTGACCGACGACGAGGTGGAAAGAGACGTCTACATCTACATCTACATCTACAGAACGTAATTAATTATAGTGAATAAGATTCTAAGCGACGTGTAACCTGGGGGATTTCTGCATAACTTCAATAACGAATGAGAAGAAGACGGTGGGTGGTTAGAATATATTAATGTAGAGAGGAAGTATGAGACCTCAATCAATTTACACCTATTTATATGAACAAAAGGAAATAATTTTAAGTTATTAAAAATTATTAAAAAATAAAACAGTCTCTCTGCATAAACATCTTAGAACTGTTTAGAGAAATCTATAAGTTTTGATTTTGAATTAGTTTTATTATACCTTCTAAATTTAAAATAATTATTATTTTAAATTATTATTGAAACAATAATTATTTTCTTTCACTATAGCTACAGTAAAGATGTTGACACATTGGTTTTTGGTGTTGCAATAGTTTAAATTTTTTTATCTATCAATTCACGAATGAATAATATCAAATTTTGATGCATATTATGCACCGATAAAGATATGATTTTTTGGTTCATTCTCCTCTCAGACTAAGATGAGCCCCTTTTCCTTTTAGTCTCACGCTTCGCTACTAAAAATATGAATAATATATTCGACCACTAATTTACTAAAAATATGAATAATATATTCGACCACTAATTTATAAGTTCTGGAATCCTGTTCAATGATAACATATACTCTAACATAAGCTATTGATCCACGACCCGATGGCTCTTTCTTCTTATTTAATGGGCAATCTTTTACTTTATGATCTAATTTCTCATAAGTAAAATAAGCTCCAGTCACTCAAAAACACTGATTTATTTCATGATTTAATGCACATTTTGTACATGATTGAGTTCTCTGCAATGGCTTTCCGTTCCCAAATCTAGATGTCTTGACCCTCTTATTACTGTTTTCATATTCAATTCCTCTCTTACTTTTACTGGTAAGCTTATCGTTGTTGTTATTACCCCTGATTTCCTGAATCTCCTCCAAGTCTCTTTTGATTATCAAAGCTCTTTCTACCACATCAGCATTTACTTGGAGTTTTAAGGTTGATATCCGGGTTCTTATTGCCAGTCTCCCCCTTAAGTTATCAATCATTAATTCTCCCCATTAAGTCATCAATCATTTCTCCCCCTTTGTTATCAACAAAAAGGAGAAATATCTATTTTATCATTTTTTATTAATATTCTATATTTGTCATTAATATAATATTTCTCTCCCTTTATCATCAACAAAAAGGTGAAATGTTGAGCAAATAATATCAAGATAAATGTTCATCATATTTCAAGTTTCTCCTCGTTTGTTATCAATAAAATAAGAAGTATTAATTACATATCTAAACATTCAATATATGAAAATTTTATTTTGTTGCTCCCCCTTAGTAAAATAAGATGAAAGGTAGAGTTTTGAAAACAAAGATCGCATCACAATGAAAAGCTTTTAATCTCAATCTTATAAACATAAATTCCAAAAAGATTATTTCGAAGATGAGCTCAAAAATTCAAGAAATCCAAGATCCACTTATGTATTCATCTTATGTAAAATTTTTAAGATGAAAAACCAAGAAATCAAATAATATAACAGCAAATTATGCATTTGAAAGATTTAAAATGATTTTAAATTTTCTTCTAATTAAATTATTCATCATATACAATGTTAGAAGATTTTTCATATCCAAATTTTTTTTAACCAAATTAACAATTTTATCTCTTTATTAGTTATTATAAAAATATAATAGTTTAATTTTTGTTTTACATCCATGTTTTAATATGATAGTGAGTACAAAGGAATCATGTATAAAATATCAAAAAATGAGTACCAAAAGACATGATTTCTTTTAATAATTCTCTCCCTCTTTTTTTGTAAATAATTAAATTGAGTCTTAGGGGATTAAATAAATTTGATTTATCGAAGATAAATTTTAAGACATCTTAATTTATTTGGATAAATCTTCTTAATAAAAGTATGATCTTAATAAAAAGTCTCAACTTATAATTGTTAAAATCGTAAATCTCTTTTTTATTAAAAGAAGAAGTCGTAGAGATTTAAAATTTTATTTTCATAAAGAATTAAGACGAATCAAGAGGTCAAGGAAAATTTTATTAAAATATTCAATTTTTATTTTATCATAATTTTAAGAAATACTAATTTGGTGATAAGATGTACCATTCATGAATTCAAGTCATGAAGGATATCAAATCATGAATACCAAAGGTCATGATTCAATTTGTTAAATCTTTTATTAGATAACAAAAAAAAATTTTAGGAGATCAAGTAATAAGAAAGATCTTGATTCATGTAAAAATAATCAAGTTATAAACATCAAAAAGTCAAAATCATGAATAGAATGAAAACCTTTCTTAGCAAGTTGCAAGAGAGAAAAGACAAAAGATCTTGATTCTTATGTAGGAAATTTCTAAGTTATCAAGATCATGGTTTATAATGAAAAAAATCTCATGTTATAATTTCAAAAGATCATAAAGATAAATAATAATTTATTTGGATAATTTGCTTTAATAAAACATAAGAATCATGGTAAACTATCTTGATTTATGTGAAGATCTAAAGTTACAATTTTCAAGATATTGAGATCATGATTTGGATAATAACTTCTTCATGTTTAAATCATCAAATCATCAAAATCAAGATTTAAAAATATCATGAATAGATTCATCAATCACTTATTGAAAACTCAATAAAATAGAGATTGAGAAATTTTCAAGAAAAATACTTTTCTCCTTTTAATTGTTTCAATTCATTGATTTGTTTCTAGAATGACTTCCAAATCCATATATGATCATTTGAAACAAAAAATGAGTTATATAAAAAGAAATCATCAACATCATTACAATAAATATTTTTAAACTAGAGTTTTAATTTATTTTAGTTCTAATGAATTTTCTTTTTAAGTGAGTTTAACTCTTTAGATTTAGTGAAATAAGTTACTATGCTCATTTCAAAAATATTTTTAATTTTTCAAAAATGCTAAAAAAATGAACTAGGATTTTCTCTCCTTTTTTTAATTTTTTTATGCTCAAATTCTAATATTCAACAATAACCATTCAATCATATTTCAAGTCACTTATTCAACACTAACATTAACATAACATCATCAAGATTATTATAATATAAAATTTTTAAATGAGTAAAACATTTTTAAATAAGTAAAACATTTTTAAATGAAATCTTTTGGTTTATTTTAAATCCAATGATTTTTATTTCTTAAATGAGTCTTATATGTTAACAAGAAATTTTTGTTCTTATTTTTTTAAATTAATTTTTCAACTACATTAGAAAATAAAACATGATTTCATATATATAATTTTTTAAGTTTAAATTCATCATTTAATTATCCCATTCAATTTTATCTCAAAATAACGTACACTCATTTAACCATTATAAGTTAATACAAATATACAAGCATAATCATCATCAAAATCTCTCTTTCATAAATTTTGAATGTATATAATTTTTTATTAAAAATAACTAAAGTCTCTCATATATATGTATATATAATTTATTTTTACACTAGCATGCTAAAGTTAAAGCAATCAAGAATAATTATAATAATGAGTCATCCAAAGATTCGGTATCAATAATTTTTCTTATTATTACTTAGGCTAATGAGCTTAAACCAATAATTTTTCTTGTTATTACTTAGCCTAATAAGCTTGAAAGAGTGTTAGATCTCAAGTTATGTGCCTTGAACATCCATTTTCAAAATATTATTTAGTTCTCCTAGCCTTTTTAGGAGATAAATTTATAGTATAGGAGGTTTTGGTTTATGTATCCATTTGACTTTGGGTCCCTCATGAAAAACTCTATCCATTTTCACTAAAGGTATTTGATTGTTTATGGCTCATTTAGGAACCCAAATTAATTTATATGGACTATATTTCATAAATAAACACTTATAAGCAAAGTGTCCACATCTATCATAAAAATTACATCTATTTTCGAGCAAAGAGTATAATGTGGGTCTTCAAATAAGGGTAGTTGACTTTTGTTGAGTGTTACTTATAAGGCCAATAATTTTCTTATGAATATGACCCTTATTTGCAATGATCATGTTTAGAGATTTATTCTATATTTTAAATTTTTCTAAAGTTTGTCTTAATATGATATTTTTCTTTTTAACTACCTCTAATAACTCACATTTAGAGCAAGAAATATATGACGTTGATGCTCTATACATGTTTTCAAATTTACAAACTAGTGATGCATGCTCTTCGTTAAGTAATTTATAGAATTTGCTAATATTTTTAAATTTATCATAAAACTCATAAAAATATTTAATAATTCATCAAAAGTAAATGAGACATTAGATGAGTTACTTACCTCATTATGGTTATCCACGAGTGCAAAATTCTATATTTCTTGATTGTTCTCTTCTAATCTTTAAAGTATATTGGTTTCTTGTGTTCATAGCATATCTTTAGAATTTATTGATACAAAGCATCAACTAGCTAATATCTTCACCAAGCCATTAAATGAAGAATAATTGGACTTTATTAGAAGACTGTTAGGAATGTTAAATCATCCAAATGCATGATTTACTATTTTTTAAATTTCTTAAGCCTTTTTTTAAAATTTACATTAGATGATTTTAAATGCAATGAGAAGCTCTTATATTTTTTTATATTTCTTGGCTTTTTTAGCTCTTTTTTAATATTTTGATTCTTGGATTCATGAATATGTATCCCCCCTTCTTAATATTTGATTTTTTTATATTTGATTTTTGGATCTTTAACCGCCCCACAACCCACCCCCCCCCCCCCCCCTCCTTTTTCATGGATTAAACTCTATTCTTATTCTTCTTCTTATTTTACTAAAGGAAAAAATAGACTCGATTTATTTTCTTATTTACTAAATGTTGTAATAAATGTTTAAGAATGTTTAAATATAAGTTGAGCTTTTCTCATTTTTGTTCATGATAAAGAAAGAGAAATGATATAATTGATGACATAAGAAATATCTTGAGATCTTTAAAATATTTAAAATTTTTATATAATAACAAAAAGATGGATGTTGTATCGATGACATATTTATCATGTAAAACATATTTTTGGTTGAAATTATTTATCATGAATGCTTTAAAAATTTTATCATATATGGTATCATAAATTGTTAAATTATAAAAATTTTAATATTATCAAAATGCTATACTTGAATTTAAAAGTGATGGGTTTTTCTGAATTCAAGTTTGCTACATTTATCCTATGACATATACATAGGGGGAGTTACAGTTAACTCCCGTCATTAATTGGTTGTCATCATAAAAAAAGAAAAGATTATTGAATCTTAGATTTTGATGATAAAATCAATTGAGATTTTATAATCTAACTTATGTGTTAGAGAAAGTGATGCATGATTAACTACGATGGTGAAAATATAATATAATATAATGGTGGGTCGGAGTCCAGTTCGGGCATCGAGCCGGGGTTCGGACGATGCAGTGGGAGCTCATTGGAAGTTCACCAGGAGTTCACTGAAGGTGATCGAGATCTCGTTGGGAGCACGCTAGGAGTTCGCCGGAAGATGATCAAGAGACTCACCGGGAGTTTGCCAAAGGATGCTAGAAATTTCGCCGGGAGTTCAGAAGATCAATTTACATGTCAAACAAGAATGATTGTAATTGTGTAGTGTGTCATAGTTAGCATTATAATTGAGTCCTAATTAAGGTAGATTTGGAGAAATCCAAATTAACTCAATGTGAGGCAACCACTTTAAGTTAGATATGAGCTCAAATTGAGCTCATTTCAATGACCTCGAAATGGGTCAACAGGAGGTATAAGTCGGGTATGAAAAAGGATTGAAAGTATCTTTTTCTGGGATTCCTAGTGGTAGTTGTTGAATTTTAGCTCCAATTTTTTAAAGTCAATTAGGGTCTATAAATACCCCAATTATTCTTACATATGAAGATAAGAAAGCGATAAAAAAATATAAGAAAAGTGGTTATAATTTTAATTAAAGTTCTATAGAATTTAAGAGCTTCCCTTGAGTGCTTCAAAGTGTAAACTGAGTTTACGAGAAGAGATAAAAAATTGTAAAGGTTTCTCTCCTGAACCTATGAAAAGGAGAAAAGTATAAGGGGTTTTGATCTTCACTCATAGAAGAAGATCATTAGTGAATACTGACAAGCCTTGACGAAGGAGGACTCAAGAAGAGGTCAAGTTTTTTACTGAACCACTATAAACTCTGTGAGCCTTCTTTACTTACTTTTTATTTTTAGCATTCCATAGCTAAATTGAGATTCTTTATTCTGTCTTAAGTTTAATCGCTCTCTAATATGATCTTGACAAAAAAATATTTTTGGTTTCAATTTTTACCTCAAGCATGTTTTTTAAACTGAGTACTTTTTGCACTTGCACTAAGAAATAAACCCCCCACCCTCCTCTCCCCCCCCCTTTCGTGCCAACTTGGTCGTAACAACTACTTCTCTTCATTTACATCAATATGCCAATGAAGGATATTAATACAAAGAAGTCATATAACATAATCTCACATCATTTATGTATTTGAAATCAAGATAATGATCCAATGAGAAAAACAATTGAGAAGAATCATGATTCATATATTTGAATGATTCAACATGCTTAATTCTCTTCTAATAAAATCAAATTATTTCTTATTCAATGTTTTAGTAAAAATATCTACTAATTTATGTTTTATGTTAATGAAATATAAAAATATATCATAATTACTAATATGATCCCTAAAAAAGTAATATCTAATATCAATGTGTTTAGTCTTAGAGTGTTGAATATGATTTTTTATTAAATAAATTACACTTGTATTATCATATTTTATAGGAATATTTTTTAGGTAAAGTCCATAATCTTCCAAAGTATTCTTCATCCAGATTTCTTGTGCACAATATACACCTACCGCTATATATTTAGCCTCAGTTGTGGATAATGCGATAGAGTTTTGTTTCTTAAAAGACCAAGAAACTAGTGTATGAGCTAGGAATTGACATATTTCAAATGTACTTTTTCTATCTATTCTGCATCATGTAAAGTTGATATCAGCATATATAATCAAATCAAAATTATCAGATTTTAGATACCATAATCCTAGATTTGGATTTTTTTTAAGTATCTAAAAATTCTTTAACTGCTTTATAATGAAATTATTTTGGATTTGACTGAAATCTTACATAAAGTCCAACACTAAAATTATATTAAGTATGGTTGTAGTAAGATACAATAGACTTGGAAAGCTTTAGAAATAGATGAATATATAATAAAAATATCTTTATCGGATTTGCATCAAATGATCCTAAGGCATCCTTTTTATTTAAAATAAAATATTTACAATCAAAAACTTTAAAATATAAAATGTTAGATCTTTAACTATTCCATAATTCATAAGGAGTTTTGGATAGTAGAGGTCTTATGAGAACCCTATTCATGACATAGCATATTCTATTAGTGGCTTAAGTACAAAGTTATTTGGTAGGCTATGCTCATTAAGCATGGTTCTTGCCATTTGTTGTAAACTCCTATTCTTACTCTCAACAACTAAATTTTGTTGTCGATGTTTTGGAGTACATAAATTAGGGTCATACCCATTGGAATCGTAAAATTCTTGAAAATCATAATCTTTAAATTCACCACCATGATTACTACACATAGAAGAAATCATAAAACTTTTTTTATTTTGAACTTATTCGTAAAACTTCGTAAACATTTAAAACAATCACTTTTATGTGCTAAGAAGTATGTCCAAGTAAATCTACTGTATGTTGGCATAAAAACTATAATAATGTAAACTATTATGCGAAAAATTATGCCAGGATTGAAATCAAATAATACTAGATCTGTTTACAATGCGTACCTTTAGATGCCATCTGATTGAGATCCAATTAGATTTTCAAAAGCATCGCCCGTCGGATCTGAATAACGTCGAGGTATCGATTTGCAAGAGGAACTAGAATATATCTAGACCCCTTCTCATCTCTTCCTATCCTTTCATAGGACTACCTTAATTGATGATTTTGGGAGATCAAGAGGATAACCGTAATCTCTTGATCTAGATCAAGAGAATAACTGTAATCTCTTGATCTATTCACCCCTTTGCACGTTCTGTGCCTTTCTGTGTCATTTCGTGCATTGTCGTGCATTGGGTTTAGAGTAGGTCCTGTCTATTTATAGGCGATAATAGAGGGTCTAGGATAAGTTATTGGAGAGTTCATTCCATCAAGGACATTCCCTAAAATATCCCAATATAATATAGAATTTATTTAATATTAGCTAATATCTTTTATCAAAATCTAAATAATCCATAATTATATCTTATTAGAAGGAACTTCTGCAATGTTTGATTCAAAACATACAAAGGTTGAGTTTATATCTTTCTTTTCGAACTATGTCCTATGTTTAATGCAATCCTTCTTTGTATATCCTTTCTTGCCACAAAAGAAGCACTTTACTGTAATAGCTTTCTTTTCAATAGTTTGTCTAACACTTCCAGACCCGGCAAATTTCTTCGATGGATGACACTTTGATTTTCTTTTCTTATTACTAACTCCTTGAGTAGTTGTCAGTACATTATATGAACTTCCCTGCTTTAATCTTAATCCTTTCTGAACACATATACTAGTTAACTCATTCAAGTCCCACTTATCCTTATTTGTATTGTAGTGAATTTTGAATGGGCCAAACTAAGAAGGAAGAGAATTAAGAATGAACTTCATAAGGAAAGATTCATCAACATTCATTCCCAACGCCTTAAGTTTGGCAGCTTTGTCAGCCAATTGAGGATGTGATCCTGAATTCCTCGAGTACCATCATACTGAGCTATAGTCAGTTCTTTCATTAATGTGCTAGCCAATAACTTATCAGCAGATTTAAATCTGTCTTCAATAGCCTTTAAATATTCACGTGCGCTAGATGCAATCGATAATGAAGTCTTTATATTATCTGCAATTGTCATCTTTATAAACATTAAACTGAGCCTATCAGATCTTTCCCAAGCCTTCATTTCATTGACTTGTTCCACAGTACTTTTATCAGTTAATTCTGCGGGCTTTTCAACAAGCAATGCTAAATCAAGATCTAGTACGCTCAATGTAAATTGCACGTGTTCTAACCATTCTGAATAATTTGATCCAGAGAGTGTACAAGGACACTAGAAGCATGAGAATGTATAGATGAGAATACCACTATAGAATATAAAATAACATTAATGCTTTAAGTTTTACCAAAATATGATGAACTATTGATATCATCAATATTTAACCTTTGGGTAAAAATATTGATATATCTAGTGTTCACACAAGATCATTTATGGAGGAATGATACCATCCTTGTGGAATAGTTTTACTATACCTTTGGGTATACAATTTTAAACTATAAGGATATCCAAAACAGTATCATTCTACCCCATCACATAATTATTTGAAATAGATTATCCTTTGAGATTATCTAAATCTCCTAATTATGCATGTAATTTTTGAATATTATTTTTTTAATATCATTGGGGACTTGTTCCTTAATGTAATTTTATAAATCATTGATCTAGGCCACTTTGGTGACTACAAGACCAATGCAGTAATATAAAATACAAATTATCCTATGAATGACAAGACTTTAATTATATTTCATATCCTATAAGCCTACCATCTCAGGCTACTTTGGCAGTTACCGGTCAGGTATAACTTAAGGAGATAAACTATAAATAATATTTATAAAGTTTATTTAAACTAATTCATGCTGAGATAGTTCAATAATAGGATAACAACCATAATAATTATTAAATACTTAATCAGCAGAAAAAAACTCATATGATAACTATAATCATGATAATACATAAATCATGCATTTATATAAAAAATAAATATTATTTCACAATTACTAATATTTGCATGTAAATAACTGAATAAATATCCAAAAACCGATAATTAGATTTACCACATGCAATTAATAATTCATATGAGAAAACTATAAAGAAATAATAATTTATAATTTTTTTAACTGATTAATTTTATTTAATTGGAGAATCCCATAAGTCCAATTAAATAAATTGATCAAAAAACAAAATATAATCATTAAATAATCAAAAATATAATCATAATTAAATCTTATTAGATTATATATTAATCAATTTTTATAATTAAGAAAATAACCAAAATTTCTTAATTTTATAATGACAGAACTATAATTCAAAAAAATATATGTATATATATATAATATATATATATATATATATATATATATATATATAAGAATTATGGATTTTTTTAAGATTATAGGATTAATAAATCACAAGGGTAAAAATATAAATAATCTTATTCAACTGAAGGGTAAAACTATAATTTCGACAAATAACAAAATTGTAATTTGAGTAGAATGACAAAATTATAATTTTTTGATTCAATGGCAAACTGTAATTCTGTTAAGGAAAACCCTAGCCTCCTCATCGCTATACGATCGCCAAGACGCGGAGCCGGTATGCCCGTCGAGGTTGCCACACTGCCTCTCGACGCACCCTGCTCAAGTGGCGACCACGGGCAGATTCGGCCCTGTGCGCACACGTCGTTGCCACAGGTAGATCCGACAAAAAATGTGATAAGATTACTACGTCATTAACACATAACGACAATCAAGAATCGTTCACAAGCAAATGATTAAAATTAACAGATAGGAAAATAGATCAATAAAATACTTAGATCAATACATCGTAAATAAAAATAATAGATCTAATATTTTTGATCTCAAAACCTAGGCCCTGATACCAATTGTTAGCATAAAAACTATAATCATGCAAACTATTATGCGAAAAAAAACTATTATGCCAGGATTGAAATCAAATAATACTAGATCTATTTACGATGCGTATCTTTAGATGCCATCTGATTGAGATCCAATTAGATCTTCAAGAGCACCGCCCGTCGGATCTGAATAACGTCGAGGTATCGATCTGCAAGAGGGACTAGAATAGATCTAGACCCCTTCTCCTCTCTTCCTATCCTTTCATAGGACTACCTTAATTGATGGTTTTGGGAGATTAAGAGGATAACCGTAATCTCTTGATCTAGATCAAGAGAATAACTGTAATATCTTGATCTATTCACCCTTTTGCACGTTCTGTGCCTTTTTGTGCCGTTTCATGCATTGTCGTGCATTGGGTTTAGAGTAGGTCCTATCTATTTATAGGCGAGAGCAGAGGGTCTAGGGTAAGTTATTAGTTGAGTTCCTTCCATCAAGGGCATCCCCTAAAATATCCCAATATAATATGGACTTTATTTAATATTGACTAATATCTTTTATCAGAATCCAAATAATCCATAATATATCTTATTCAATTAATAAAGGGCCACAAAATCTTACACTATAATCATCAACAATCATACTTAATACCTCTAGACTTGTAATGGTATAAAGGTGCTCACTACATATCAATTAGTCCAAATAAATCCATATGAATCAATTATAATAGTCTAAAGGTGCTCACTTGTTTTTTAGGTTTTAAAAAAACTACTCTTTATTTATTTTCCTAGTTGACATGCATAACAAATCTTATCTTTGACAAATTTAATTCTAGGCATTTCTCTTATAAGTTTTGTAGTTTCGATTTGTGAGATCAATTTCATACTTGTATAACCTAATCTCTTATGCCTAAGCCATGCATTATCATTTAAAGCTGAAAAATAAGTTTCATAATGAAAATTATCAAGATCAATAGTATAGATATTATTGTTCCTTAAGTTACTCATATATTTATTCTTATGTGGTATATCTATAATGCAAACATTAGATTCAAATTTGATATTATATCGCTTATCACATAATTGACTAATGCTTAGTGAGTTATGTTTTAAAGCATCTACTAACAAGACATCTTCAATCAATAGATTTGATTTGTTGTTAATATTTCCAATACTAATAATCTTTTATTTATTATTATCTCTGAAGGTGACATATCCTCTGGTTCGGCTAGTGAGCTTTAAAAATTATGTTGGATCTTCAGTCATATGTCTTGAGCATCCAGTATCGAAATATCATCTTTTGCTCTTAGCTTTTATTTGAAGACATGACTACAAGAAAGAGATGTGTACTTTAGGTACCTATTTAACTTTGGGCTATTCATAGTTAGGTCTACCTCTCTTGACCATTGGAATTAAATCATTTATTATTCCTTTAAGAACCTAAACTAATTTATGAGAGCTATATTTTTTGAAAGAATAAGTATAAACATAATAACCAAATTTTTCAAAAAATAATATTTATCTTTAGGGGAAATATGTAGTGTGGATCTTTTTACAAATCTTGTTGACTTTTATTAAGTGTTACTACTTATGAAGTTGATTCCTTTCTTTGTATAGACATAACTCTGGTTAGCAAGAATCATGTTTAATGATTTATTTTTAATTTTTAATTTTTATAAATTTTATTATAATAATATTTTTTTTAAGTAAATATAACTCTTCACATTTAGTACAAGATGTTAACACATAAATATTATGATTATTTTTTAATTTATCAAATTCATTAGAGATAGATACATGATCCTTTTTTAATAATTTATATTTCTTACTAAATTTTTTAAGCTTATCAAATAAATCAGGAAATGCATTAAGTGATTCATCATTAAAAAAAGATGTTTCGGGTGAGTCACATATCTCATTGTTAAAGGCCATCAATGTGTAGTTTGCCTCTTTGTCCTTTAATGCACTTAATTCATCCAAAGTTGCATTGAATGCTTTCTTCTTCTTTTAGGTCGACAACTTCTTCTTCAATTGTGGATACTCATTTTTGAAATACCCTAGTGTAGAACCCTAGCAGATTCTAAGCTTAGGGGTGATCATTATAGGGGATCGACCTCCTTGGAACTCTATAGGGGTTCCCTCTAAATTGCTACTCAAAGGCTGTAGAAAATACTCTTCTATTTATGATAAAAAGTGGAGGATTACATGGCTATTTATAGCCCTTCTAACCCTAACTCATAATAGGACTCCTACTTCAAGACTTCTACTCCTAACCAACTCCTAAAGCAACTCCTAGTGTAACTCTAAGTCCAACCTCCAACCCGCGCATCTAGGGGTGGTCAGTTACTTTATTCTTTTATAATCTTATTCTAACTTAATCCCCTCCTCAATCAACCCTCTCTTTATCTAGGATAAGGGGTGGCTAATTAGGGTAACATGCATCTTACTCTCCATTCAAATATCTTTCTCAACTAATCCTAACTTAGTCGGTCTCCTTACTTTCCTTAATAGGGGTCGGCTAAATAGGATTTACATGAATACTCTTAGATTTTATATGATTGTCCTCTTTAATGAAACTAAATTAGGACTCCCCTAGCTAGAATTCTAACAGACCCACCCTCTTCAATTCAGCCTTATCCTCGAGGCTGATGCTATATGAATTCTAAAAATTTGATTTTTAAATCATCATAGTTTTGCCAAGTGGCTTCTTCTTTTGGAAGGTTCACCCAATGTATTAGCACTTCAATAGTAGGTCGCCGTCATCGTGTCACGATCCTGCAGTCAATAATGACACTCAATTGAGTCTGGAGCTCTCCTTGGTAGATATCTTTGAACTATCTCGTTTTGCCCTAATTTGAGCTTCATGTATGACACATGAAAGACTAGATGAATTCGGGAGTTGGCGGGTAAGTCCAATCTGTATGCTACTGCCCTGATACACTCCACAATCTGGGAGGGTTCATAGAATCGAGGTTAAAACTTCATGGATGCTCTGGTCTGGATCGATATTTTCTTGTATAGCTAGAGCCATAAAAAATTCTCTTTCACCTCTGTGTTGATCATATTATTGTTTCATTCTTGCTTGAGCTACAATGAGATTGTCCTTTAATAGCTTCAATATTTTGTCTGTGTCCTGTAGTTCCCTATCTACTTGTTCTACTTTAGAGGTGCCCAATACATATCTTGGGATTGCAAGAGAAGGTCGGCCATACATAGCCTCATAGGGGGTAATTTTTGTGAATGAATGATAGGTTGTATTATACCACCACTCGGCCAAAGGGAGCCACTTTGTCCACTCTTTTGGCCGGTCACTAGCGAAGTATCTGAGGTATGGTCTCTAAACACTTGTTCATCACTTCAGTCTGGCCGTCAGTTTGTGGATAATATCCGGTGCTCATCTTCAATTTAGTGCCCTACATCTAGAATAATTCTATCTAAAATTTGCTCGTAAAGGCCCTATCACCATCTCCTACAATAGATCTTGGCATCCCACAATATTTTTCATAAAGATCCGGGTAATGCTGGAAGTAGTGTAGGGATTGCGAACTGCACAGAAGTGAGCATACTTTATAAGGCGATTAACAACAACAAGAATCATACCTTTTCCTTGTGATGAGAGCAGCCCTTTTATGAAGTCCATTGATATATCAGTCCATATTGAGTCCAGGATGGTTAGAGGTTGTAGCTTTCCAGGGCTTGCCACTGTTTCACCTTTATGTCATTGGCATACATCATATTGTGCTATAAATTTAGTAATAATATTTTTCATCCATTCCCAATAAAAATTCTACTTAATTCTCTTATAGGTTCTAAAGAACCCGGAATGCCTGGCTGCGGGTGTGGATTGCATCTCTTGAAGGATGGTCTTTATGTAACTAACTCAAATACAATGTGTCCCTTATAGCGTAGATCTTTCGAGTCCCAACTGTAATGAGCCATAGAACCTGGTTCTTCCTCTAATTTCTTTATGATCTTACTAGTTCCTGGATCATCTTGCCATTCTTTCCTAATGTCCTCAAGGAAGTTGCTGGTCAGAAGTGAAACAGCTAAAAATTTAGGTTGCTCAAGTAGTCGTGAAAGCGCATCTGCAATAAATATTCTTTTTCTCCTTTTTATAAATTATTTCATAATCATATCCAAGAAGCTTTGTTGCCCATTTTTGCTGCTCGGGGGAAGATATCTTCTACTCCAAAAAATATTTCAGGCTCTTATGATCGGTCTTGATTTGGAAGCGTCGCCCGATTAAGTACGGTCTCTACTTAGCCACCGTGTGCACAATCGCGAGCATCTCCTTGTTGTAAATAGTCATCTTGAGATGAGAATGAGATAAAGCCTTACTTGTATATGCTAAGGGGTGGCCATCTTGTATTAACACAACACCTATTCCCACTCCGAAGGCATCGGCTTTAATAACAAAAGTCTTGTCGAAGTCGGGTAGTGCTAGCATGGGCGTGATCAGCAAACGGTCTTAAGTTCATCGAAGGTGATAGAGGCTCTATCCGACCATTAGAAAATATCTTTTTTCAGTAAGGAAGTGAGAGGTGCACTAATCTTCCCATAGTCTTTCACGAACTTGTGGTAGTAGCATGTTAAGCTGGGAAAGCCGCGCAACAATTTTACGTTCCTTGGGGTCAGCCAGTTCTGCAATGCTTTAATTTTGAAAGGGTCCATTGCCACTCCTCCTTCTGATATGATATGCCTAAGATACTCCACCTTCTATTGAAGAAAGCTACACTTTGATTTTTTGACAAAAAGGACATGCTCTCAAAAAATCGTCAAAACAAGTCGTAAGTACTTAAAATGATTTTCAGTAGAAGGGCTATAGATAAGGATGTCATCGAAAAAAACTAAACAAATTTACGAAGATAATTCTGGAAGATATCATTCATAAGGCTCTAGAAGATGGAGGGAGCATTGGTGAGACCGAAGGGCATTACCAAAAATTCGTAGTGGTCATTATGCATCCGAAAGGTGGTTTTCAATATGTCTTCTTCGCATACTCGTATCTGATGATATATGGATCAAAGGTCCAGCTTTGTGAAGATTTGTGCACCCTTTAATTCATCAAGCAATTCATCTACTACTGGAATAAGGTACTTGTCCTTGACAATTATACTATTGAGAGCTCTATAGTCGATGCACATTCGCCATGTTCTGTCCTTCTTTCGTACAAGGAGTACCGGTGAAGAGTAGGGGCTGTAACTCAACCGAATGACTCCTGTTTCGAGCATCCCCTTCACAATCCTTTCTATTTCATCCTTCTGTAGATGAGGGTACTAATATGGTTGAGTGTTTGCTAGAGGTCTGCCCGGAAGAATCGGTATATGATGATCATGCTGGCGGCTAGGAGGTAGGCTATGCAGTTTGTCAAATACATTTGAAAATTAAACAAGCAAGGGAAGTAGATTTAGGTGCCTCCCCCTTGGATTGTTGCTCAAGTTGTACTAAGAAGCAATTGCATATTTTGTGCAAGACTCTCTCCATTCGTCATGTGTAAATCGTTGATATGTTGCTCCCTCGTTTGTCATGCAGTACCACTTATTTTCTCTGGCTGTAAAACTTCATGATTAATTTTGAAAAATTTCATGAAATATCACCTAATATCATTAGCCACTTGATGCCAAGCACGGCTTCATAATCATCAAGTGAGAGAAGGAAAAAATCTATAATTATTTCTTGATCCTGCAGCAAAAGCTTCACCCGCGGGCACCGGCGATCACACTTTAGAAGTCATCCGTCGGCAACTTTAACATCAAAATTGCTACAATTTTCAATAGGTAAGGCCATCCAAATAGTAACCTTATTGTTCATAAAATTATTAGTACTTCCGATGTCAATGAGAACGGTAATCGGTTGTTGCTTTAGAAATCCTCTCACTTCCATCGTTTGCGGGTTCGCGTAGCCGGCAATAGCATGCATTATAATATCAACCAGCTGCTCTTCTTCCTCCATGACCTCTTCCTCATGCTCTTAGACCTCCTCCTTCACATCTTCAAGAGGTTCAATTAATAGGAGGAGACCCTTTTTACAGCGATGATCGTGACTCCATGGTTTGTCGTAATGCCAATAAAGCCCCTTATTGATTGGTCACATAGTTCTTCTCTTGTCAATTTTTTTGGCAGCGAAGGATGGCTGAGAATAGAAGGAGGCTTATATGCCATGGGCCTAGGAGTGGTTCTCATCCTCCAGGCATCTTGGTTGAGCTGCTCTTCTTGTATTCAGGTGAAGGAAATTACAACAGCTATGGTATGGGGCTGCTGCGCCTTAATCTCCTCTTTTATCTCTAGCTTGAGTCCCTCGATGAAGGTACCTAGCAATTATTAGTCAATCCAATCATGAGCAAGGTAGGATAGCTTCTCAAATCTAGTTTGGTACTCTTGAATTATAGAGGTTTGCCAAATTTTTGTGAGTTGGTCGTCGATATTTTCATACTCCGTAGGTCCGAAGCGGTTCGGTAGTATGTTTAAATTGATTCCATGTCAGAGCTCCATGATTATATTCCAGCCAGTTGTACCATTGGATTGCATCACCTTTAAGGTGGATGACAGTGATTTCCACCATAGCATCATCCGACATTCGGTAGTAGCGGAAATAATGTTCAGTGCATGAAATCCACCCCGTCGGATCTCCTTCTTGCCAACATGGGAAGTCCACCCTTATGCATGGCTGAAGCATGTTCCAAGATTGTCCCTCCTTCTCTGGGGGTCTCTTTGAACTCTCTCCTCACTAAGATTTTGTTGGACTCGGTGGTTGTCCAATTTTGAACTCCACAAACAAAGCACGTAGTTTGTCCTCCAAGCGCGATTCGAGCCGTGATTCAAGCCGAGATTCTAATTCTTCAAACTTGGCATCAATTGGATCTTGGGAAGCTATGGCATATGCCTATAATCAGATATGTCTTTATCTTTTCTTTGTTGATGGATCAATGGCATGGGTGGTGGAAGATTCAGACAATTGGTTGGTGATAGAAGGGTTCAATTGCAATGGTTTTTTTATTTTGGGCTGCAGTTTTTGGTAGTATTAGGGTTATAAAAATATGTTATAATTATTACATTTAAGGCTAAAGGGATGCCCTAAAGATGTCTTGGGTGGTGGCAGTGAGGTGGTTGGGTTTCAGTGGGTTAAGGACAAAGATGCTGCAGCAGATTTTTCGTCAAAAAAAATTTCAGCAGTGAAGACATAATTTTTTTAAAACAAATTCAACAAAAATTCAAGTGAAATTTAAGGGGGGTCTACTATAAGGAAGAGATAATATAGACCAAAATTTTATGGAAAGAAATAACAACAATAGGTTCAGCAAAATTAAAGATTATGAAGAAGTATAGTAGTAGATTTTTATATCTAAACTGCAGCAGTTTGGACGTAAAAGATGAGCAGATTATCTTGATGATTTTTTAACAAAACTAAAGGAAGATCTGAGAATAGGAAGTTATAAAGCCATGGTAGAAATTTCATAGAAATTTGATTAGTAAAAACATAGCAGCAAATCAAATAGTAAGGGGTGTGCGACTGGAATTCTACGACGTAACTTTCATCGTAAATATGGAAACTTTGTGACGAAAAGTTTGTACAATAAATAGGATCAATTTTTTTATATTTTTTTAAAAGAGATAACTAAATTATAGCAATGGTAAGGTAGGAAACCAGAACCTGTTGCAATTCACGGGGAGATCATAGTCTGCAGTAGTAGAGATGACGACAGAATTTGATGACGATCTTCAAGCAATTGAGGGAATTACTTTAGACGGCTTTGGGAGGCTGATGGATGGTTGTGGAAGTGCAGTGAGATCCCAGGAATGATGCTATAATACTAAGTGTTAGAACCCTAGTGGATTCTAAGCTTAGGAGTGATCACTATAGGGGATTGGCCTCCTTGGAACTATATAGGGGTTCTATCCTCTAAATTGCTGCTCAAAGGCTGCAGAAAATACTCTTCTATTCATGATAAAAAGTGAAAGATTATATGCTATTTATAGACCTTCTAACTTAAACTCTTAATAGAACTCTTACTTCAAGACTTCTACTCCTAACTAACTCCTAAAGTAACTCATAATGCAACTCTAAGTCCAACCTCCAACTGGCCTATCTAAGGGTGGCTGGTTGCTTTATTATTTCTTAAATCCTATTCTAACATAATCCTCTCCTCAACTAACCCCCTCTTTAACTAGGATAAGGGGTGGTTAATTAGGGTAATATGCAACTAATCTTAACCTAGCCGGCCTCCTTATTTTCCTTAATAGGGGTCAGCTAGATATGATTGATATGAATATCCTTATATTTTACATGATTGTCCTTTTTAGTGAAACTAAATTAAGACTCCCCTAGCTAGAGTCCTGACACCTAGATTCTTGCATTAATAACATAGTATAGTATTATTTTAGGTTCATTTCTATTTTTATGAATTTTGTTCCTTTTCATAAGTCTTCTTATAAAAAGTGCAATGTCATCATTATCATCTCTTGAGCTTTCGCTCATGAAATCTTCTTTGATTCTTAGTGCAATATCTATCTTGTTCTTTGAAAGATTTTTCTTTTATTCCTCATATGCTTTACAAGTCATTTTATAGGTTATTAAAGATCCTATGAGTTCTTCAAGAGGAAAATTATTCAAGTCCTTTCCTTCTTACTTTTGGATCCCAATACTTTGGAAGAGATCTTAAAATTTTATTTACCAAGTCAATGTTATTATAGTATTTACCAAGAGCTTTTAAACCATTGATAATATATGTCAAATGAATATACATGTCACCAATAGTTTCGTTTGGCTTCATTTTAAAGAGTTCATAACTATGTACCAAAAAATTAATTTTTTATTCTTTTACTCTACTTGTGCCTTCATGAATAACTTTTATTGTGTGCCAAATGTCATGTGCAGTGTTACAAGTAGAAATACCATTAAACTTATTTTTATCTAAAGCACAAAATAAAATATTCATAGCTTTAGCATATAAGGAAAATATTTTCGTTTCAAAATCATTCCATTCATTCATTAGATAGAAGATTTTTGAAAACCACATGGAACATCAAAATCCATAAAAATCAAGAATATTCTCCATTATGTTTTCTAGTAAGTGTAGTCTGTCCCATTGAACATAGGAGGACAAATAATAGAGTGACCCTCGTGATTATCATAAAAAAATCATTAAAACTTGGTCTAATACCAACTAAGGTGAATTAGTGTTATCACAAAAAGATCTAATTTAAAAAAAGTTAAAATGAGAATACGAATCGGAAATACATTTAACTTGAAAGTGTGCATAGAAGTAGTGAGTAAAGTAAATCAGTTAGCAATAACAAGGAAAAGCAAGACAGGAAATACAAACCAATTTATAGCGGTTCGATCGTCCCGACCTACGTCCACTCTCAATTCCTTTTCTCTTGAGTCCATCGACTTTTACTACCAATCTTCTTTCCATTGGGCGAAGATCAATTAACCTTGTTACAACCCCTTCTCCTTTTACCAAGCTCAGGAGAGAACCTTTACAAACTCTTTCACACAAGACCTCATACCTCCTTAGAATAACTGCTAAACTCAAGGAGAAAAAGACTCGAACACTTTCAAGAGTTTACAACACTTTGACCTCAAGAATTTTCTCTTTTCACTCTTTTTCTTTCACACTTATTTGTGTTTTGTCAAGCAAGAATGAGTAAGGTATTTATAGACCCCTAATTGCTTCAAAATTAGAGCCAAAATTTTAAATCCTTGGATTTTTAGGGTACTGACAGTACCACCATTGGCATCGGGTGGTACTACCGGCAAACAGAGCCCATGAATCTAAGTTATGATAGTACTACTGTTAGTCTAGGTGGTATTGCTATTGGAATGCTAGGAAAAGCATAAAGAGTTGATAGTCTGGGTAGTACCACCTCCTAGACCTAGTAATACCACCACCCAGGTTAATTCCAAGTCACTGAATTAGTCTTTCATTAGGCCCAATTCAACTCTGGTTCAGTCTCAACGGGCTCTAAATCAAGTTAACATTATTACAACTCAATAACAACTTAATTTCACTCTAAACGATCATAATCAAGACTTAACCACCTTAATTATAATCAGGAACACGTCATCAAACATTCTAGCATGTCATCTGATTATTCGACACTTCATCTGAACCTTCGGTGTATCTTTTGACCGGATGCCCAAACTCGTGGCACAAAGACCATCCTACTACCGCACGTCAACCAATCCTCCGACTCGACATCCAATCTTTGACATAATATTTTTTTGACCCAATGTCTGCTTTAAGAAATTACCCTGTCATGGTTCAAGTCCATGATCGAAGTTATTCCTATATTACTTATCTTGAAAGTATATTAGTTCATAAATTCATTAATTAATTTTATCATTAAAATTTAAGATTATTACCTAAAAATGTTAGAAAAGACTTGAATTGGACTATGGTAGACTAATGTAACTAGTTTTTAATTTTAGGGAATTTTTATATTTTTATGAAATATTCATCTGGTATTGTTTGTCATTTTTTTTATTTTTAGCAAACTTTTTTCCATTTGCACGGAAATATCATGGATGCATGCAATATTTTTTTATATTCATATTTCTAAATTCTTCTAAAGAACCTAATAAAATTTTAGCCTTGAGAAAATATTTTCTAATAAGCAATGTATTGATGCTGCTCAAAATCTAAAATATTGCATTGAATTGAAGGACTAATCAAAATGACGTAAAAATTTTAGAAAATGCTTCAATTGGACACAATTGGACATATGTCACTTGTTTTTCATTTTATTTTTTTTATATTTTTATGAATTATTCAACATGTTAATCATGTCATTTTTTAAATTTGAACAATATTTCCTCATTTCCATAGAAATATCATGAATCAATGTAATATTTTTTAATATTGAAACTTCTAAATTGGTGTAAAATGCCTGGTAAAATTTTGGGCCAAAGAAAATATTTCTAATATGAAATGCATTGGTTTTGTTCAAAACATCATGGATCTTTCTATACCCATTAAAGGACTATTCTAAATTACTTAAAAATTTTAGGAAAAACTTTAATTAGACCCAAATGGACATATACAACTAGTTTTCTATTTTTTAGAACATTTTTTGATATTTTTTATAAATTATTCAGCTTGTGAACTATGTCATTTTTTTATTTTTAGCCAACTTTCACCCATTTCCATTTAAAGATCATGGATCCATGCAATATTTTTTAAATTTTCGATCTTATAAATTAGTCCAAAACACCTAAAAATAATTTGTAACTGGGTAAATATTTTGTAATATGCGATGTATTATTTTTTATTAAAAATCCAAAAATAGTGCATCACATAGAAAAACTAGTCTAATAGATCTAGAAATATAAGGAAAGGCTTAAATTGAAATTAAAATGGATATATGTCAATGGTTTTCGATTTTAAAGATTTTTTTGATATTTTTATGAATTATCCATCTTTTTATGTGATGTTTCACTTTGGATTTTTTTCTTATTTCCATATAAATATTATGGATCCATGCAATATTTTCTGACATTTGCACTTCTAAATTAGTTTAAAACACCTAACAAAATTTTGTCTTCGAGAAAATATTCATAATATAGGATGCACTATTTTACCCAAAATCTAAAAAATAGTGCATCGCTTTGAAGGACCCAAATGGACAAATGTCATTTGTTTTATATTTTAGGAATTTTTGTTGATATTATGAATTATTTAGCCTATGAACTATGTGTTATTTTTTAGTTTTAGCCAATTTTTACCCATTTTTATAGAAATATCATGGATCTATGTAATATTTTTTGATATTTAATCTTAGAAATTAGTCCAAAACAATTGATAAAAAATTGATCCATAGAAAATTTTTTCTAATATTTGATGCATTGTTTTTCCCTAAATCCAAATAAGTGCATCGCATTGAAGGACTATTCTAATGACCTAAAAATTTTAGGAAAGGCTTGATTGACCTCAAATGGATATATATCAATAGTTTTGTACTTTAAATTTTTAATTTTTACTAATTATTTAGCTTTAGAATTATATGTCAGTTTATATTTTTGGATATTTTTTCTATTTCCGTATAAATAATAAGGATCCAAGTAATTTTTTGGACATCTGAGCTTCTAAATTAGTCCAAAATATCTAGTAAAAATTTGGGCTAGAAAAAATATTTCCTAATATGTGATACACTATTTTTAACATAAAGTATAAAAAAGTGTATCATAGAGAAGAACTACTAGACCTGAAAATTTAGGAAATGCATGAATTTGACTCAAATGGACATATATCATTAGTGTTCTATTTTAGGATATATTTTTGATATTTTTATAAATTATTCATCTTGTGAATAGTTTGTCATTTTATATTTTTAACTAACTTTTTTTTTTCAATTTTACAAAAGTATCTTTGATCCATATAATATTTTTTGACATTTGAGCTTCTAACTTACTCCAAAATACCTAGTAAAATTTTAGGTCAAAAAAAATATTTCCTAATATGTCATGCACTGTCTAAAATCCAAAAACAATTTATCACATTGAAGGACTAGTCTAAATAACCTGAAAATTTTAGGAAATGTTCCAATTGGACCCAAATGGACATATGTCAAAAGTTTTCCATTTTAGAAAAAATTTATACTTTTATGAATTATTCAGCTTGTGAATTATATGTCATTTTTTATTTTTGGTCAACTTTTACTTATTTTTCATATAAAAATCATGGATTCATGTAATGTTTTCTGATATTTGATGCACAATTTTTCTAATATATGATGCACAATTTTTCTTTAAAGTCTAAAAATAGTATATCGTATACTAAAACTTTTAGAAAAGGCTTGAATTAGACTTAGATGGATATATATCAATATTTTTCTATTTTAATACTTATTTTGATACTTTTTTGAATTTTTTGGCTTGTGAACTATGTACCATTTCTATTTTGGTTATTTTTTTCTATTTTATATAAATATCATATATCTATACAATAATTTTATATATTTGAGCTTCTAAATTGGTCTAAAACACATAGTAAAATTTTGGAGTCAAAAAAATATTTTCTAATATGTGATGCATTAATTTTGCCCAAAATCTAAAGATACGACATCACATTGAATGACTATTCCAAATGATCTAAACATTTTAGAAAATGCTTGAATTAGACCTTAATAAACATATGTCACTGGTTTTCTATTTTATTTTTTTATATATTTTATAAATTATTTAATTTTTGGCATAAATATCATACAATTCATGTAATATTTTTGACATTTGAGCTTTTAAATTGCTCAAAAACACCTTAAAAAATCTAGATCAAAGAAAATATTTCTAATATATGATGCATAGAAAGACTAGTCCAATAGACCTAATATTTTTTTGGAAAGGCTTTAATTAGACACAGATAGACATATGTCACTTTTTTAGTTTATTTTGATATTTTTACGAATTATTTAGCTTATGAACTCTGTGTCATTTTTTATTTTCAGCTAACTTTTTTTTCGTTCCACAGAAATATCATGGATCCATGCAATATATTTTTTGATATTTGAACTTTTAAATTAGTCCAAAACACTTGATAAAAAGTTGACCAAGAGAATATACTTTTTAATATGTAATGCGCTACTTTTGTCCAAAATCTAAAAATAGTGTTAGTAAAGGCTTCAATTAGACCTAAAATAGACATATGTCATTGGTTTTCTAGCTTATGATATTTTTTGATATTTTTATAAATTATTCAAATTGTGAACTATGTGTCATTTTTTATTTTTGATCAACTTATACCCATTTATGTAAAAATATCATGGATCCAATAATGCTTTTTTGATTTTTGAGTTTCTAAATTGGTCCAAAGCACTAAATAAAATTTTGGGCCAGAGAAAATATTTTCACATATGTGATGTATTATTTTTTCCCAAAATCTAAAAATAGTACATCACATTGAAGGACTATTCCAAATGACTTAAAAAAATTTAGGAAAGGCTTGAATTTTATGCCATTGATTTTTCCTTTTTAGAATTTTTTGGTATTTTTATGAATTATTTAACTTATAAACTATGTGTTATTTTTTTTTACTTTTGGCCAACTTTTATCCATTTCCACAGAAAATATCATGGATCCATATAATATATTTTAACATTTGGGCTTCTAAATTGATCTAAAATACTTAGTAAAAATTTGGGCTAAAGAAAATATTTTCTAATATGCAATGCACTATTTTTGTCCAAAATATAAAAATATGTATTGCATTGAAGGACTATTTTAAAAAATATTTGAATTAGACTTAGATGGACATATGCCATTAATTTTCTATTTTAGAGAATACTTTAATATTTTTACAAATTATTTCGTTGTGAATTGTGTGTCAATTTTTATTTTTTGCCAATATTTTCTTATTTCTATAGAAATATCATAAATCTATGTAATATTTTTTGACATTTGAGCTTCTAAATTAATCCAAAATATTAAGTATAACTTTGGGCCAGAACTCAACTCCAAAAATCAGTCTCAAATTTAACATTTTTTTCAATGTGTCAAATATAACATGCCAACAACATTTGTTGGTACTTACAAGTCTAATATAACTTGCATCAATTTAGACAACCAAACAGTTTGAATAAAGTAAAGCAGATTAAATTATAAATATATAAGTCACTGAAAGTAAGTTTTTAAAATTATAATTCAATCTTTAATAAGCTTCTACAATTCTTATCTAAATATCATTGCCCTCAAGATGATAATATAAGTGGGAATGTATATGATCGATTATATCCAAACTGTTAGCATCTTGAATACTTATTCTTTTTCTTGTCATCATATGTTGATTTAATTCTTACTTTCTTTCTTCTACTAGTTCACACCATGCTTCTCAGAGGTAATACGAAACAATTATATTCTCCTCATATCCAATACGATTTGCTTCTCATAGAAAATATTTTATCAGTGTAAGTCATTTTGTAGGTGTCAGATCTATAATAATTTCACAAAAGGAATATAGATTATCATTCCTATACCCAATAGCAACTATAGCATGAGAACATGGAATTCCCAAAATATAGAAATGTTAACTTTGACAACTTATTTTCTTCAAATCTACTATAATTGTCTTGTCATTATAGTATGAACTTTTATCCTTCACCTTGACAAATTGATCCTCAACTATATTTGTCAAATTTTATTTTAAATTATTTACTAGTTTCCTATGAATGTAGAATCATTCAACAATGTTTCTCCTAGTCATTTCAATCTAAAAGGTAATAGGTAAGCCACAAACATCTTTCAGTAATAAATTTATACTTTCTGATGCCTTTGTTATGAGCATTGTATAACGATGGGTAGGGAAATATGTAGAAGCCTATTTCTCTTTTTTAATTTTAGATATCTATAAAAAAAATTTCAATGTGATTTTTTCTCAACTTTTACATGCACTCATTAAACTTGTACGTAATAGGTGATCTAGCAACAACTAAAAATAGCTTTATAGTCTCTTTGTCTTGCACATCGCTCATAAGATTTTTAGATAGACTAACCACATAATAACTATGATATGTAGCTATGAAGATCTCTTTTACAATTAAAAGAATTTCTATATTTCGATCACTAATAATAGTACATATTCTCAATTGATACTAGAACCCTCCCATGAATCCCTATACTCAATCTCTATCGCAGCAAATATAATTGAAAATAATATATTACAACCATCAATTACTATTACTATCATCAAAGCATCGAGATATTTGCTTGATAGATGTACAATACCGATACCAAAAATAGGTCATATATATAATAAAAAACTTCTAAGGCAAGCTCAAAAAGCTCAAAATATTTTTTTTAAATTAATTTTTGATAAAATTATTATTTAAATATGAATCTTAAAGTCATATAGATTTAACTTCCTTTAAAATAGAATTATATCAATACATGACTAGTCAAAGTCACCACAAATCTCATTAACTACAATCTCCAGTGCACTTAATATTTGATTTGATGTACAATGAAGGAGCTATTGCATTCTTTGTGATCCTCATTCAATCTTAGCAAATTACAATCATGCTCTTCATGAAACTTGATAATTCAATAACTATCAGTTCCACAATGAACTACTATCATCCATTGACAATCGGAAACTTTATATTTTGTTTTTATCTTATAGCTTCTAGTTGCAACATATTTAATTTTAAAATTTCTTCGAATGACATAAATTTTCAAGGATTTTTGAAATTGAACCCTATCCTAGAACACTTATATAGAGAAATTATTTAAGATACAAAATAATATATATATATATATCAAAAAATAAAATATTATTTAAATATATTTAAATATCATACCTGACCAACAACTAAATCATTGTATGAATAATTATCTTCTTAGGTGAAAAGAGTTGGTATATTTGATAACACACTATCATCTTAGATATAATCGTATTCACAATAAACCATCTCATCTCATCTTGAACCGACAGTTCAAAACCCACTGTTTTGAATAGGAAAATGGTGATTTAGCTGTTTCGGTGCAAATGGGAAAAATAGTTTATCAAAAGATGATGTTTGGACAATTCTTAAAGTAGGAGAACTTTAACTTAGATTTTTTTTAAAAAAATCTATTTATTTTATAATTTTATTTTGAAATCAACATAATTTAGATCATACAAATATTTATCTAGTTTTTTTTATCATATTTGTGTCCTTTATCACCACTTATCTTGCTTGCGGGTGATGCAAGTTATCAGCATATGCGGATGGAACCGCGATTGAAGCTGTTGGTGAAAGCACTGGGTGGTGGCCTGCCCTGGTCGTCGACCCATGGCTGCGCTAGCAACAGTGTCGCATGTAGTGGCTGCTGCTATATGTAGTAGCAGGGTGTCACGACCCCATTGAAGATGACGACCTCCGATGGTTGCTGGCACTATCGAGGTTACCACGTCGCGCGACTTTGGTTGGGCCATCTAGGCAAGTGTGCTTCATGGCGATGCGCGGCGGTAGCTTTCTACGATGGTCGGCAGATGGTAGCGATGATCCGTCGGTGATGCTATATCGTCAGCAAGGTAACACCGGTGAGGAGATCGCTGCATGGAGGTGGACGGTGGCCCGCTACAATTTGTCGTCGGCATGAGATCTGTCGACAACGGGTAGGCATGATGAGGCTATGATTTCTTCCCTAGTTTCGATAGGGTGTCGATCGCACCGATGGTAGCTGGACGAAGAAAGATTTGAGATGGCTTTCTCTCCCTAAAAGTCAATTTTGCCCTTGTGAGATCTATAAATTCCAATCATATCCTCAATTCCAATTTTGCTCTTTGGCAATCAAATATTTTTACCTTATGTATTATCGATCAAATTCTAGTTTTTTCCTTATTAAATTACTTATTTTCGACTGATATCCTTTATTTATATATTTGTTTATTCTTTAGATTTGACATTATTTTCTCAACAGTCATAATTCATCAATAATAATAGAATCATATCATAAAATCTGATAAATAATTTTACTAGAATTCAAAGAAAAATAAATTATAAATTTTTTTCTTATTGGTGTGATATAGTTTATTATTATCTAGATTTAGTTATGGATGTTATTTAAAATTCTTAATTATTATTTTTAGATATTTATGTGGTTATTAAATATATGAGCATCAAAAAAATTATGAAATACTATTTATTTTCACATAAAAGCATTCATTTAATTGATTTTGAGGATACATATTGTATACCTAAAAAAATTTGATTTCTTTATCTATATTTATTATAATATTATTTTTTAGTAATGATGAACTCAGTATATTTATGATTTAATAAAAATTGATTATATTATGGTCATGACAAATTAATATAATATTAAGTTTATCATGATTATATAATTAAACATTAGAGTGAAATATAGTTTCAAGAACTCTATAAGATTATATATACTTACATTTATAGACCACTTTATGGATTCTATTTTATAAAGAGATATTTTGCCACCCTTATATATGATCTATCGATATGACTATATATTAAATTTATATAAGATCTCATACCATTAACACCATCAGTTATACATAAATGAAATCAAAAAATAATTACATAAAAAGGATAAATAGTTAGATTTGATGGCATGATGAATTTTATAATAGATATAATAATTCATATCAGAATTCTCATCCATTTGCTAAATTTTTAGAAAAATTATATATTTGTATTCAATATTCATTATAAATTTTTAGAAAATTAGAAATAGATTGATGAAGATATAATTATACTATTATGGACATAGGTAAAGGTATCATAAGTTTTTTCTTTTGTACCTAATTCAATATACTCTAAATATTACTATATATATCTTGAAAAAGTCCCTAGTAAATTAGTTCTATCAACTATTGGCATAAAAACTATCATCATGCAATCTATTATACGAAAAACTATTATGTCAGGATTGAAATCAATTAATATTAGATCTGTTTATGATGCGTACCTTTAGATGCCATCTGATCGAGATCCAATTAGATCTTCAAGAGCATCGCATGTCGCATCTAAATAACGCCGAGATATCGATCTACAAGATGAACTAGAATAGATCTAGACCCCTTCTCCTCTCTTCCTATTCTTTTACAAGACCACCTTAATTGATGTTTTTGGGAGATCAAGCGTAATCTCTTGCTATATTTACCCCTTTGTCGTTCTGTGTCTTTTCGTGCATTAGGTTTATAGTAGGTCCTGTCTATTTATAGACGAGAGCAGAGGGTCTAGGGTAAGTTATTAGGAGAGTTCCTTCCATCAAGGGTATCCCCTAAAATATCCCAATATAATATGGACTTTATTTAATATTGGCCAATATCTTTTATCAGAATCCAAATAATCCATAATATATCTTATTCAATTAATATATCCCATTAATTGATAAGATATAAAAGATATCTAAAATCAAAATAAATAAAATAAAATTTATTTAAAAATAATTTTATATAATTAGATTTCAAAAATTTTAAAAATCATTTTATACATGGCTATGTTTTTTAAAAATAAGCCAATAAGTCCAATAAGCATAATAATATTATATTCAGTTCAACTATCAATGTAAGTCATAGTAGTTGTATATCATCAATGCCACACTTTCTTTTATATACTACAATACTGTTAGTCTTTCCTTATATAGTTTATAATGACCCATGTAATTTATCTTGTCAAGACAATCATGTTTCTTGTATTCAACCATAATATGCATAACAATAAACACAAACAGGATAGCAGAAACAAATAACTTTAATTATGTAAAAGAAATATCAATAATAGCATCCACTTAAATATGCATCACCATATCCTTTATGGTTTGCTCACAAGCCTCATTTTAAGAACATGTTCTTTAAATGTTTCACACTGCAAAGCTTTAGTAAATGGATCAGCAATCATCATAGTGATGCTTAAATTTTCAATTGATATATGTTGTTTCTGGACTCTTTCTCTAACCACCAAGTACTTTTTCTCAATACGCTTGGAACCACTAGAGTGTTTGCCATTGTTAGAGAAGAAAACTGCTGCAGTATTATCACAAAATATCTTCAGCGGCTTAGCAATTGAGTCGACTACACCAAGTCCTGAGATAAAATTCTGTAGCCATAAAGCTTGATTTGTGGCCTCAAAGTAGGCCACAAATTCAACTTCTATCATAGATGATGCAATAAGTGATTGTTTTACACTTTTCCAGGAAATTGCCACACCAGCCAGCATGAACACAAATCCTGAAATGGATTTTCTACTATCGAGGTTATTTGCAAAATCAACATTTGAATATCCCATCACTTCAAACTGATCTGATTTCCTATATGTGAGCATATAATCTTTTGTCCCTTGTAGATATCTCATTACTTTCTTTATAACTTTCTAATATTCCATTCCTGGGTTACTCTGGTATCTACTCAGCATTTCCATTGTAAAACTGATGTCTGGCCTTGTATAGGTTTGAGCATATAATAGACTTCCAATTACGCACCCATAAGGAATATTCTTTATTTGATCACTTTCTAAGTCATTTTTCGGACATTAGTTTTGGCTTAATTTTTCACCTCTAATAATAGGTGCATCATTGGCTTTATAAAGCTACATATTAAACCTTTCCAAGATATGATTAATATAACCTTTATAAGACAATCTTAATAAACCTTCAGATCTGTCCCTGAATATCTCAATGCCAATAACATAAGATACCTCATTCATATCAACCATCTTAAAGTTCTTATTAAGAAATATCTTGGTTTCGTGTAACAAACTAAGATCACTACTGGCAAGCAATATATCATCCACATATAAGACCAATATAATAAACTTACTCCTACTAACCTTCATATATATACATTGATCAATAGTATTTTTCTTAAATTCGAAGGAAATAATGGTATCATGAAACTTTATATATCATTGTCTAGAAGCTTGTTTAAGGCCATAAATGGATTTCTTAAGTTTGTAAGCCCAACTTTAATTTTCCTTTTCTATGAATCCTTCAGGTTATTTCATATATATTTTCTTATCTAGATCTCCATTCACAAATGTTGTTTTCACATCTATCTGATGTAACTTAAGATCATAATGAGCTACTAATATCATGATAATCTTTAATGAGTCCTTTCGAGAAACTGGAGAAAAGGTTTCATAATAGTCAATGCCTTCTTTCTAAAAGAAACTTTTAGCCACAAGTCTGGCTTTATATCGTTCGATATTGCCTATCGAATCATGTTTAGTCTTAAATACCCATTTACAATCGACTCTTTTATAATTATTGGGCAATTCAACGAGTTCCCAGACACCATTCTGGTCTATTAATTTTAACTCATTTTTCATTGCATCATACCATTTTTCAGAATTATTACTTTCTATGGATTGTGAAAACGATAATGGGTCTCTTTTTATTCCTATATCAAAATCTGATTCTTGCAGATATACCACATAATTATTAGAAATGATATATTTTCTTTTTCCTTGAGATCTTCTCAAATCTGTCAATTGTGATTGTTCTACAAGACTATCAGCAACGACATCAGCATCATGTGAGAATTCATCAATGTTATTTTATTGTTCACCCTAATTAATTCTTTCATTGATTTGAGGAACAATAATTTCTCAAATAGGGGATAATATAGGAGAAGAAGCCTGAATCTCCTCAATATCAAAATTAATCTTTCGAGACTTTTAACTCCCATTGATTTCACCATTTTCTAGAAATTTTATATTACCAAATTCTACTATCCTCATATTATGATTAGGATAATAAAATCTGTATCCTTGGATCTTTTTGGGTAACCAATAAAATATCCAAAAATTATTCTTGGATCCAATCTCTTTTCATGTGAATTGAATACTCTTATCTCTACAGGACACCCCCAAATATATAAATGTCTCAAATTAGGTTTTTTACTAGTCTATAACTCAAATAGAGTTGATGGAACTGATTTACTAGGAACCCTGTTAAGGATATACATAGCTGTCCTAAGAGCATCACCCCACATTGACTCAGTGAGGAATAACTCATCATGCTCCTAACCATATCCACAAGAGTACGATTACGCCTTTCAGTAACACCATTCTGCTGTGGCGCACCTGGTAATGCATATTAAGCACAAATACCCCGTTATTCTAGGAATCTAGTAAAAGGACCAATATTCTGATCGGATTCATTATATCTGTCATAGAATTCACCACCCCTATCAGATCTGATAATTTTAAATTTTCTATTTAATTGTCTCTCGACCTCATTTATGTACACTTCAAGAATGTCAACGACCTGAGACTTTTCATGTATTAGTTAAACATAGCCATATCTGGACAGGTCATCTATAAATGTGATGAAATATCTTTCTTCACTAAACAGAGAATATGGAGTGGTCCGTAGATATCAGTATGAATAATTTTACGAAGTTCTTTACTTCTTGTGGTATTTTTCTTTGTATGCTTAGTTTGCTTTCCTTTAATGCAATCTATGCAAACATTAAAATCAGTGAAGTCTAAATTTTTTAAAGTATTATCCTTCACTAATATTTCAATTCTTTCCTTAGAGATATGCCCCAAACGTATATACCACAATATAGAAGATCTTTTATTATTGGAATTGTGTTTCACTCCAAGACTTGATTACAGGGTCAATAATGTATTTGCAAACTCAAGACTCAAATTAATTCTGTACAAACCATCACATAAAATTCCAGAACTAACTTTTATTAAATCATAAAATATGTTGAGTTTACCATTACCAAAAGAAATATAGTATCCTAACTCATCAACTCTAGATAGAGAAATTAAATTTCTAGAAATTGTAGAAATAAAACATATATCTTTCATATCCATCAGATGACCCGTCTTTAGGCGTAAGCGATAAGTCCCTACTGATACCACTTTTGCTTTAAGACGATTTCCCATAATTATGAATATTTCATATTCTTTTGGTTTTCGGATTAAAAGGAATCCTTGTATATTATTAGTAACATGAGTTGAAGTACCAAAATCAATCCATCATATATTAGAAGGAACTTCTGCAATGTTTGATTCAAAACATACAAAGGTACAGTTTATACCTTTCTTTTCAAACCATGTCCTACGTTTAATGCAATCCTTCTTTATATGTCCTTTCTTGCTACAAAAGAAGAATTTTACTATAATAGCTTTCTTTTCAATAGCTTGTCTAATACTTTCAGACCCGGTACATTTCTTTGATGGATGATGCTTTGATTTTCTTTTCTTGTTACCAACTCCTTGAGTAGTTGTCAGTACATTATATGAATTTTCCTGCTTTAATCTTAATTCTTCCTGAACACACATACTAGTTAACTTATTCAAGTCTCACTTATCCTTATTTGTATTATAATGAATCTTGAATGGGCCAAACTAAGAAAGAAAAGAATTAAGAATGAACTATATAAGGAAAGATTCATCAACATTCATTCCCAATGTCTTAAGTTGTGCAGCTTTGTCGGTCATATTAAGGATGTGATCCTGAATTCCTCGAGTACCATCATACTGAGCTGTAGTAAGTTCTTTCATTAATGTGCCAACCAATGACTTATCAATAGATTTAAATTTATCTTCAATAACCTTTAAATATTCACGTGCGCTAGATGCAACCGGTAATAAAGTCTTTATATTATTTGCAATTGTCATCCTTATGAACATTAAACTGAGCCTATCAGATCTTTCCCAAGCCTTCATTTCATTGACTTGTTCCATAGTACTTTTGTAAGTTAATTCTGCGGGCTTTGCAACAAGCAATGCCAAATCGAGATCTAATATACCCAATGTAAATTGTACATGTTCTAAGCATTCTGAATAATTTGATCGAGAGAGTACAGGGCCACTAGAAGCATGAGAATGTATGGACGGGAATACCACTGCAGAATATAAAATAACATTAATGCTTTGAGTTTTACCAAAATATGATGAACTATTGATATCATCGATATTTAACTTTTGGGTAAAAATATTGACATATCTAGTGTTCACACAAGATCAGGAGGACTGATACCATCCTTGTGGAATAGTTTTGCTACCTTTGGGTATACAATTCTAAACTTCAAGGATATCCAAAATAGTGTCATCCTACCCCATCACATAATTATTTGAAATAGATTATTCTTTGGGATTATCTAAATCTCTTAATTATGCATATAATTTTGAATATTATTTCCTTAATGTCATTGAGGACTTGTTCGTTAATGTAATTTTATAAATCATTGATCTAGGCCACTTTGGTGACTACAAGACTAATGCAATAATATAAAATATAAATTAAATTATCTTATGAATGACAACACCTTAATTGTATTTCATATCCTATAAGCCTACCATCCCAGGCTACTTTGGCAACTACCGGTCAGACATAACTTAAGGAGATGAATTACAAATAATATTCATCAAGTTCATTTGAACTAATTTATGTTGAGATAGTTTAGTAATAGGATAACAACCATAATAATTAGTGAACACTTAATCAGCAGGAAAAAACTCATATCATAACTGTAATCATGATAATACATAAATCATGCATTTATGTAAAAAATAAATATTATTTCATAATTCTTAATATTTGCATGTGAATAACTAAATAAATATCCAAAAACCAATAATTGGATTTAACGCATGCAATTAATAATTCATATGAGAAAACTATAAAGAAATAACAATTTATAATTTTTTAATTAAACTAATTACTTTTATTTAATTAAAGAAGCCCATAAGTTCAATTAAATAAATTGATCAAAATAAAATATAATCAATTAATAATCAAAATATAATCATAATTAAATTTTATTAGATTATATATTGATCAATTTTATAATTGAGAAAATAAACCATAATTTCTTAATTTTATAATGCTAGAATTGTAATTCTAAAATAACTAAAAGAATTATAAATTTTTTTTTAGCGGTAAAAATGTTATAGGATTAATAAAACATAAAAAGGTAAAAGTGTAAATAATCCTATTCAACTAAAGGATAAAACTATAATTTCGATGAATGACAAAACTGTAATTTAAGCCCAATAGCAAAACTGTAATTTTCCACTTATGGTAAAACTATAATTTTTCATTCAATGGCAAAACTATAATTTTCTTAGGGAAAAATCCTAATTTCTCTCCTTTGCCGCTGCCGCCGCCAACACTTGCGGCACCTCTTGTGCAGCGCACGGATGCTTTGTCGCGTCGCGGCGGCCTATTGACGGCGCCGACGGCCGTCTGCGTCGTCGGCATGCGGCTCTCTGCTGCTTGGGAGGCCGGCTGCGACCTCTTTCTGCACGCGGTCGCCAGGGCTGCGACCAACCGTTCATGGCGGACCAGTGTGTGGTCGTCGCTTGATGTGTGCCACCTACGCACGTCCGACCCAACATATGCTTGGGCCATCGGCAGCGTCGCCGACGCTGCTGATCTGTAAGCACATTCGATGCTGTCGCAGGCAGATCTAGCCAAAAAATGCAACAAGATTGTTGTGTCTTTTCCATGATGCATAACAACTATCAAGAATTGTTTGTAAACAAACGATTAAAATTAACAAATAGGAAAACAAATCAATAAGATATTCAGATCAATGTATCGTAAACAAAAATAATAGATCTAATATTTTTGATCTCAAAACCTATCTCTGATACCAATTATTGACATAAAAACTATAATCATGCAATCTATTATGCGAAAAACTATTATGTCAGGATTGAAATTAATTAATATTAGATCTGTCTACGATGTGTACCTTTAGATACCATCTGATCGAGATCTAATTAGATCTTCAAGAGCACCGCCTGTCGGATCTGAATAACGCTGAGATATCGATATGCAAGAGGAACTAGAATAGATCTAGACCCCTTCTTCTCTCTTCCTATCCTTTCACAGGACAACCTTAATTGATGGTTTTGGGAGATCAAGAGAATAATTATAATCTCTTGCTCTATTCACCCCTTTATCATTCTGTGCATTTTCGTGCATTGGGTTTATAGTAGGTCTTGTCTATTTATAGGCGAGAGCAGAGGGTCTCGAGTAAGTTATTAGGAGAGTTCCTTTCATCAAGGATATCCCCTAAAATATCCCAATATAATATGAACTTTATTTAATATTAACTAATATCTTTTATCAGAATATAAATAATCTATAATATATCTTACTCAATTAATAAAGGGCCACATAATCTTACAACAAAACTTTAGTTTTGTGGAAAAAGCCCCTTATCGGATTTGAACCGATGACTTAGTTAAAAGGGTCTGTTTTATTTGATTCATGAATTATAATCTTTTTTCATTATGAGTCTACTGCATAATATATATACATGATATATACATATATGCACATAATATATACATACATGCATAGGGGTTCATTTAGGAGCAATCAATTTGATTTACCACCCAAAAAGTAAAAAGTGGGCTAATTTTTTCTTTTTTTTGAAAAAATAATGTAGTGAATTGTTTCAAGACCGACCCCGCTTGTTTACTTTTAATGACCCATCAAAACAAAAATCTCATGATTGATACATGTACCAATTTGACATGAGGGTATTCGTATCCTGAACCGAATTCTTACATTACTGAAGATATAATTGTACTCTTATGGACATAGGTAAGGTATGATAAGTTTTTTCTTTTGCACCTAATTGAATATACTTTAAATATTATTATATATATCTTGAAAAGTTCTTAGTAAATCAGTTCTATCAACTCCATTTGAGTTATGAAGTAACAAAAAAACTTAATTTAAGACATTTATATATTTGGAGTTATCAAACAAGAATAAGTTTTTAACCATATCAAAAGAAAATTAAAACTAAGAATTGTTTCTGGATATTTCATTGATTATCTAAAAAAATTTAAAAGGTATTGTTTTTATTACCCTAACCGTAACATGAAAATAATTGAGTTTAGTAATACAAGATTCATAGAAAATGCCAAAACTAATGGGAATAAAAAATCTAAAAGAATTTATATTGATGAGATACAAGTTGATACTCCGCTTTCATTTCTTGTTCAAGAAGTTATTGGTTCCTATATCTTGTTCAAGAAGTTTGGTTCTCATAAGATGAAAATATTATTACTAATAGACTTATAGAATAATCACAACTAGCACCTTTTAGTAGATCTAAAAGAAAAATAAGACATATCATTTTTATGAATATGTTATATATTTACAATAATCAGATTACTATATAGTAATCAGAAAGAACATTGATGTTTTCATAAGATATTAAAATTAAAAATTACATAAAATAATACAATGCTGGATGGACCAGAATGTTGTTTGGGATATCGATAAATTATCAAATAATTATGAAAGAGTTTATTATAACAATATTGAATGATATAAAACTAGATTATGACTAAAGGTTTTACTTATAAGGAAGATCTATCGAAAGTGCAGGTCCTTCCAGATGACTTCTCCATGCTGACGTAGAGAGCCGATGTTAGCGAGCCGGTGTGGAGAGCCTACTATTGGGAAACCTTAATAGAGCATCACATTCATAACGAAAAACAAAAACAAAACTAGTTTCTCAAGAAATCAATATATGATCATCGTGCGATGATCAATGCACAAAAAATCATAAATCAAAAAATTGTGTATCACATGTTAGATGTTTTATCTAGGAAGATCAAATATTCTCGAGATTTTCAATCTGTAAGAGTGGATAAAGGAGGTCAGATGTCCTTCTCTCTAACAGTAATCCATACGATAGATGAAGTAGTGATGTTTCTCCCTTTTGCTGCGGGAATCCCCATAGCCTTCACGCATCATCTTATAGTAAAGGTCAAGAAGGGTCGGCCCCTGTCCTCTTGCACCACCAAGAGGACTACCGACTGAGGAGGAGAGAGAGGGAGGAGAATATGAGGTGGCAGCCAAACTAGGTCTAGCCTATGGCCAATTTGGTCCCCTCCTATTTATTTATAGAGGTCCACATTAACTTAACCCTTATGGATCCTGCCCTATTAGGTATTGAATCTCTATCCAATTACTCTAGCCTCATGGTTATTGGATCTCTATATAATAATCACTATTTGCTCTTATTGGTCTCACCTAAAGGATCTAATAAAATAGGGACTTATTGGATATCCAATAAGACAAGGGCTTATCAGATATCTTATATGCAAACCTCTACTCATCGTAACATCTGTCATATGTGTGTAATCCTCTAGACCCAATACTGAGCTGGCCATGAGTTGTACTTATCAAAACTCCTTCCGACTCAAAACTCTTTATGACATAGTGAATTATTATCTCATAACAATTTACTTAACTCATCAACTATGGATATACTAGGCTACTATATCATAGTCCTTAAAAGATATAGAGAGATCTAATCCATTGGACCTATCTTCCCTCAATTACCATGTACCTATAGCCCTTCAGTAATCTAATACCCCATACATGATATATCATACATGGTATAATCAGGCCTCATATAAAATCTATTATATAAAATCTATTCGAATCTCATTCTAATCGGATTCTACTGGAGAACTCTTTCTCTCTCAGTCCGAATGACCCCGGCCAAAGATTTGCTTGAGTAAGAACACAGAATATTCCTCTTATAATATCGAGAGTGGATGATTGGATGTCCTTCCCAATAACTACATGTACTAGATTTGAAACTTTTAGACTCATAAATTCGGTATCATGCAAATATTTATACATATATAGTAGGTGTATAAGCAATCACATATCACATATACGCAATCACATCTGATGATCATGGATCATAACCTAATGTGATCAAGCCCGAGCCTGTAAGCCCAATCACTTATGTGGGAATCTATGTGTGCATCGGCATATCTCTATACCTTGTGATCGTCCATCTCATCATCATTGGTTCCATCGACATCTCGGTACATCTCCATGTGTCACGATTGTCTGTCTAGGCCTCGTAGGTCTCGTTGGCACTTCCGCACTCCCACTGTGCCTCCTCCCATAATTACTTCATAATCACAGGCATACAAGGTCAACAATCGATGAAAAAAAATTAAAGGCTCATAGGCCCCAGTAATAATAATAATCACACATACACATATCACAACACATGGTCCATGATCATTCATTTACATAATACATCACATGTACACATCATCATGTAGGACTACTAGATAAATAAAAATAATTAAGTAAATTAGTTTAATTAATTATTCACTGACTTTTGGGAACCCTACACTAGGGTGTCCTATGTGGCTAAGAAACCTTAGTCACTATAGTCTCCCCTACGATTAAGAGTCTCTTGCTATAGGGCTGCCTTGGGAGGTAGGGAAACCCTAGCCACCAAGGTCTCCCTTGCAGCCAAGACTCCTTGGATGCAAGGCTACCTTAGTAAGCCAGGACTCCTTTGGCTGCTAGGTTGCCCCTGCGGCCAGGGGTTCCCGGTCGCGGGGTTACAATAAGCGGTTAGGAAACCTTAGCCGCTAGGGTTCCCTATGCGAACAGTACTCTTTACCACATTGGAGATCTCAACTATGGCCGAGAGCTTATTGCTCTAAGCTAAGAAGCCCTTGGCCAGGCCGAGAGCAGCAAATTATGCTCCTAGTCAGGCTAAGAGCGGCAAGCTGTGCTCTCAGCCATGGCTGCAAGTAGCCTTCGTTCATACCATAGTGTCATGGACTTAGCTGAATTTGCCTAAGCCGTGCGGCATCCTAACGGCAAATTTCGAGACTTAGCTAAAATTGCCTAAGTTACAAATTAACCTTGCCCAATGTTTCAGAAGATTATCTAAGTCAAGAAATGTCGAAACGTTATTTGTCAGCAAATGATTAGCCCACTTGCAACCTCGTGTGGGTCCCGAAGTACCTATAAAAAGAGAAGTTGATTAGATTGAAAATGAGCGATAGACAAGTCCCGACATCTCGCAAAGAGGACAGCTCTTACAAGCAATTCATCGAACACCTTGAATATAATAGAAAAAGTGAGAAAGAGAGCGAAACAAGACTTTAGAGAGTTGTAAGAATGGTCGCAAGTCCACAAATAACGGTTCCCAAGGTATCAGACATAAGTCGAGTTCAACTCTTGATGAATGCTCATGCCTAAAACATACCCGAAGCCCCATCCAGCCCTGTGCCAGGGGGTTCCAAGAGGCTGAGATGTCTGACATTTTGCACCACTCAGATTGGTCACCATAGCACACGAAAATGACCCAAAATTGGGTAATTTTTGGCCTGTTTTGGCTCCATACAGTGAGCGATCGTTCTGCAGCATTATAGGTTATTTATGCTCACATTTCTTAGGCAAAATCATACAAAACTAAGGCAAAACATACTGCTAAACATCTATAAAAGTAGACAAAAGTAATGAATGATTCGCTGAGTGAAGAGTTACGGTTGAGCGACGATCATTCGTGACATTCTCCCATACTTAAATTGTCGACGCCCTCGTCGACACTTATTGGTAGGCTTTAACGCGGGCTTCTTCATGTTATAGGGTGACGTTTTCTGGCTCCCAACTAGCTTCTATTTGGGGAAGCTTTTGCCACTTCACCAAGTACTCAGTTTGCTCCACTCAGTTGTGTAGCTTAGTCTTGTGATCTGCTAGAATAGTCTCAACTCACTTCTCGTAGGAGGCTCTGATTAGAGGTAGTTGAGTTGAAATATTTCGTGAAGCACCTTACGGATCTGAATGATAGGCTTTTAAGTTGTTTGCATTGAAGACATTGTAAATTTTGAGCCATGCTAGCAGTTGCAACTTGTAGGAGATGTTGTCTACCCTACTGATGATTGAGAAATGCCCTTCATACTTGCACACCAATTCTTTATGCACTTTATGCCTAAATAATTGGAGTAATACTGGTTGGAGCTTCACCAACACTAAGTCACCAACTTTAAACTCCTGTGGTCGCCTTCCCATGTCTGCTCACTTCTTCATGCCTTTTTCAAGTAGGCCCGAGCAATATCTGAATTCTGATGTCATTCCTTTATGAAGTTATATACAGACGAGCTACTCCCGGTATAATCAATAGCCAAGGTGTGAGGAATTGATGGTTGTTATCCCATAATAATCTCGAAGGGGCTCTTGTTGGATGCAGAGCTCCGCTGCAAATTGTAGGAGAATTGGGCTATATCGAACAGCTTCACCTAATATCATTGGTTGGCACTCATGTAGTACTGAAGATACTGTTCCAAGAGCAAGTTAATTCTTTCTGTTTGACCATCCGTTTGGGGGTGGAAACTTGTAGAGAAGTATAACATATCCCAATATCTTGAATAGCTTAGTCTAGAATCGTCCGAATAATCGAGAATCTCGATCACTAATGATATTGTGTGGGACTCCCCAATATTTCACCACATTCTTCATCATTAACTTAGCCACCTCCTCTACTGAACAATGTAGGGGTGCAGCAATAAACTTTGCATACTTCGAAAATTGATCGACAACTACGAGTATCGATCCAAATCCCCTTACTGCGGACAAGCTAGATATGAAGTCCAAGGAAATGCTCCCCTATGGCCTTTCTGGTATGGGCAGCGATTCCAAAAGTCCCACGGCTTCCGCTACTTTACCTTATCCTATTAGCAAGTAACGCATGTTCAAACGTATCCTCCACATCTATCCCCATTTTTGGCTAATATCTCCACGAGAGCCATTGTTCGATAAATACCCGGATGTCTCGCCTAGAGAGAATTGTGACACTCCCTTAGGAGTTCATGCCTCAAATTGTCCGCTCGTGGAATATAAACTCTATTCCCTTTGGTGTAGATGAGTCCTCTTAGACCCAAAACCATCGTGCCTTGCCCTCTTGGATGAGTTGCATCAGGATTACTGCCTGAGGATCACTGTACAGTCTATCCCTAATTCTAAAAAGAAAGTTGGAGTGCAACTGACTTGTTTAGCCTCCACCTTCCAACTATATAGCATTTACCAATTCAACTTTCTCGCTCAATGTATCGGCTACGACATTTGTCTTTTCGAGCTTGTACTCCATTACCATGTCAAACTCGACCAAGAAGTCCTGCCATCGTGCTTGTTTGGGGAGAGCTTCTTTTGAGTCTGGAAGTAACTCAATGCGGCATTGTCCATCCTTAGCACGAATGGTGCTCCCAAAAGGTAGTGTCACCAGACTCGTAGATAGTGGACCACCGATGTCATCTCCTTATCATGCACTGACTATTGTTGCTCAATCTCGTTAAGCTTACGACTCTTGTAGGCCACTGGATGACCCTCTTGCATAAGAACTCCCCCAATAGCGAAGTCTGAAGTGTCTGTATGGATTTCAAAGGACTTCCCATAGTTTGGTAATTTGAGCACTAGTTCTTCTAACACAGCAGCCTTTAGGTCTTGGAATGCTACTTCGTATTTGTTCGACCATTTCGAAGACTACTCCTTCTCTAGCAAATCCGTCAATGGAGCTATGCACCTCGAATATCTAGCAATGAAGCGTCGATAATAGTTGACGAAACCAAGGAAGGATCTCAGTTCATGTACCTTCTTTGATGTTTGTCATTTTGTCACAGCTTGCACCTTTGATTTGTCCATTCGAATGGAACCATTGCTGATGTGATGTCCTACGAATAAGATTCTCGTCTGAGCAAAGTAGTACTTTTCCCTCTTCACAAACAAGGTGTTCTCTCTGAGAACTCTGAAGATTGTTCGAAGGTGCTCGATATGCTCCTCAAGTGTTTGACTGTATATGATGATATCATCTAAGTAGACGACCATAAACTTGTCTAGATACTCCTTGAACATTTGGTTCATAAGAGTACAGAATGTGGCTGAGCGTTGGTTAAGCCGAAAGGCTTCACTAGAAACTCAAATGCTCCATACCTAGTTACACAGGTAGTCTTCGCTTCATCGCCTTCCGCAATGTACACCTATCAATACCTCGATCGAAGGTCAAGTTTAGAGAAGTACTTTGTCTTGCCCAATTGATCGAACAAGTCTACGATGAGCAGAATGGGATACTTGTTCTTTACCATTACTTTATTGAGGGTTCAATAATCCATGTATAATCGGAGACTCCCATCTTGTTTCTTTTGGAAGAGGATTGAAGCTCTCAATGGTGCTTTTAAACTGCGAATGAGACCACCACTTAGTAGTTTATCTAATTGCTTCCTCAGTTTTGCTAACTCTGGAGGGGCCATATGGTATGGTGGTCTTGTTAGAGGCTTAACTCTCAACTCCAACTCAATATTATAATCCACTCCTTTGCATGGAGGTAGAGTCTTCGGCAATTCAGGTGGCATGACATCTGTGAACTCCTTTAGAATGTTCACCACCACAATAGGTTCGTGAATGGCCTCCCCGTCAAGTGGTTCTAGCTTCACAACAATCACAAAAATTAATTCACCTTTTTGTATCCCTTTCTTCAATTGTAGTGTCGATATTTGCTGTAGGCTCTTGGTTTCTTCTCGAGAAACTAGAACCATGCATGGGTGACAACCTCCTATTAGGCATAGAGAGTTCAGGAACAACATAGGCACCAACTTCGTCTTGTGCATGAACTCCATTCCAATAATCACTTAGAAGTCATCCAATGGCATCGCCATCATGTTTGTGCACCCGCTCCATGTTCCAATCTTGATAGGGACCCCCCTTTGCTAGCCCAGAGATCTATTGAGCCTCCGAGTTCATAGTCTTCGTACGACTTGGGTTCTTCTCCAAGATCAGTCCAAGTCATTTTGCTTTACGATCGGCAATAAAATTATTGGTAGCACTTGTGTCCACCATTGCATAGGTAGTTCGATCGTTAGCTTGATGTCTACATACATCAACTTGCTACTTATTATTTTTTGTGCCTTTATCTTTGTGTTCTCCCCTACTTGACCCCACAATGCATTCAACACATGCATTGCTCCTATTTGGGGCCTTTGTGACTCCTCGTCATCACTACTGGATTCAGAACTGCTTGAACTAAGGGCAACGGCTTTGCCCTTGTCCATCTTGTGGGGGTGTATCGATGCAATTAACATATTAAGTGTCTACTTTTATAGGCACTCCCTCACCATGTGCGGTCCACCGCATAATAAGTATCTATCAAACTTCAAGGCCTTACCTTTTGAGCTTGGTCCCTTACGAAAGTTCTTCTTCTTTTGTTCACCCCCAGACTCCTTCATTTGAGAGTATTTTGTTGGGCTATTTCACGAGGAGTATTTCTTTTTACCCAAGTCCTCTAAAGAAGCAAAGTCAGTTAGCCTTTCTGCGGTTGCAATTGCCCCGATCATGTCGGTGACATTCCTCCAATTTAGTTCTTGTTGTGCCCATAGCTTCAAGCTATCAAGGAAGCTAATAACTTGTCCTTCTCGGACATGTCTTATATATCCAACATCAGTGTCGAAAATCGCTTCACATAATCTTGAATGGATGTACTTTAGTAGAGTTGTCTCAGTTTCCTTCTTGCGATGAACTCTGTGTTCTCGGGCAAAAACTGAGTTATCAACTCTTGCTTTAAGTCTTCCCATGTATCCACTCGGCATCAGCCTTGTTGGATCTTTTCTTAACGGGTTTACCGTCAAAGTTTTGTATCTCCATTCAGATATATTGTTGCTATAGAAACTTTGGTTTTTTCAAAATCGGGCCTCGTAGCATGAAAATATTGTTCCATGTCGAACAGGAAATTTTTGAATTCTTTGGCAGCACCTCCGTAGCAATGCAGTTCGGGTATTGTTCCCTCCTATATTAAGAGTCCTTTTAAGCAATATCACCTTGGACGTCAATTCCACCATAACTTCGTGTAGATGTTGTACTAAGTTTTTGGTATCCTTCATCAGTTGGTCGACCAAGGACTCAACCCTGTCTATCCGAGATTCAGTCTTTTCTTGCGAGCTCTCTACCCCAAGGAGTCTTTGTTGCCCTTAGTAAAGTTCTTCTAAGCTCGCTTCAAGAACATCGAGGCAGGTTTCCATTATTATAAGTCTCTCTTTGTGGCTCCTTTTCCCATTTTGCATACCAGATTGCGCCTCCTCCACTTACGGAGGGTACCCAACTTCATGCTTGCCTTGTTTGCTGTCGCCTTCCTCATGAGCGGCTCTAATAGCTTACGAGCGAGTTTGCACTTGCAGCCCATCTGTGGCTACTTGAGGCAAGGGTCTGACTTACCCCATCTTGCTCGATTCACCATGGTATTTCGCCATGGCGAGATTGCAAATCTTCTTCACTGCTTGTTTGAATTGCTTGCCTACTCTAATACCATAATGTCATGGACTTCGGTGAATTTGTCTAAGCCATGCGACATCTTAGTGGTAAACTTAGAGATTTACCTGGAATTGCCTAAGTCACGAAGCAATCTTGCCAAATGTTCTAGACTTAGTTGGGATTGCCTAAGTCAAGAAACATTAAAGCGTTATTTGCCCGCAAAGGGTTAGCTCACTTGCAACCTCATGCGAGTCTCAAAGGACCTACAAAAAGAGAAGTTGATTAACTTGGAAATGAGCGATGGACAAGTCCTGACGTCTCACAAAGAGGGCAGTTCTTATAAGTAATTCATAGAACACCTTGAGTGCAACATAAAAAAAGAGAAAGAGAGTGAAACATTACTTTAAAGGGTGGTAAGAATGGTTGTAAGTCCACAAACAACAGTTCCCAAGGTATCGGACATAAGTCAAGTTCAACTCTTGATGAATGCTTATGCTACCCGAAGCTCCATCTAGCCCTGTGCTACCCGGGGGGTTCCAAGGCATTAAGATGGCTGATACTTAGACTACTCACCGCAGTACGCGAAAATGACCCAAAACTAGGTAGTTTTTTGCCTGTTTTGGCTCTGCACAACGAGCGATCGTTATGTAGCATTACATATTATTTTTGCTTGCATTTCTTAGGTAAAATCACACAAAATCAAGGTAAAACATAATGCCAAATATATGTACAAGTAAACAAAAGTGACAAATGATTCTCTGGGCAAAGAGTTACGATTGAGCGATGACCATTCGTGATAATAGAGCAGCAACAGTTGCTACCCTTTATCTCCCCTTTTACGTTAACAATTTTTACATCAAAGGACCTCTCCATAGCACCTCTCAACAGTGAGAAAGGGTCTTATTCAGATCTAAAAACTATGACAAAATTATACCAAGATACACAGAAAATAATGTATATGATTCAACACAACACATGTAGTTTATATAGCCAATCATTGTACGATGAACCTGGCTCTGATACCACTATTAAGAAACATGACAGGAGTATCACATGTATACCGAAAAAAATAAAAGGTCTCCTCATTTATCATGTCATCATGCGATGATTGGTGTGAGAAAAGCTATAAAATCGAAAAACCTATGTGTCATGTGTTATATATTTTACTTAGGGAGATCGTATATCCCTGAAACCTAGATCCAAAGGAGAGGATGAAGGAAGTCAGATGTCCTCCTCTCTAGTGATGATCCACATGGTAGATAGCATGATGACGCTCCTCAAAATGCAGCGCGATCTTCCTCTTCAAGTAGAGTAAAAAAGGTACACTTTCTCTAAGAAGGGACTGACCCTTCTTGCTATCCACAGGCCCCAAGTAGGGGCTACTAGTTGAGGAGGAGAGGGAGGGAGGATAATAGGAGGAGGTAACCAAAAGTCTAGCCTATGAGCCTTGTGGCCCCTTCCTATTTATAAAGGTCCTTATCAACTTAATCCCAATGGATCCTGTCCTATTAGGTACTAGATTTCCAACCAATTACTCAAGCCTCTCGGATTAGTAGATTTTCACCCAATAATATTTTATTATCTCTTATTGAATCTCATCCATAGGATCCAATAATATATGGGCTTATTGGATAGCCAATAAAATAAGGGCTATGTGAATTTCTTATATATGAACCTTTACTTATCGCAATATCTTGTTATGATCAATTGGCACTAAAAGAAAGGGGGAGGGGAGGGGTGGTTAATTAGTGCAAGTGTTGAAATCTCGGTTTAAGAAAAATTTTGTTTGAAGTAAAACAAAAAATTGGAAGCGTTTCGTTTAATTGAATATGTAGAGCAATTTAAACCACGAACAATGTTTAAGTTACTATCTTTCTTAAAGAAAACTTGAGTATAAATAGATAAACTCAAAAAGTAAAGTTAGAAGACTCATAGTTTACAGTGGTTCAATCAAAACTTGGCCTACGTTCCACTTTTCAGAGTCCTCCTTCTTGAGACTTATCGGTATCCACTAATGACCTTCTTTAGGTGAAAATCAAACCCTTAGACTTCTCACTCTCTCATTTTTACATTAGGAGAGGAACCTTATAAGTATTTCATTTATAACTTATAAGGGAGATTCTTAAGACTTTTACGAAGATTACAACACTTTCTTACTCACTCTCTTGTCCCCTTTCTTTTTTTTGCATACTTTTAGCACCCTTTTCTTTTCAATTTTCCTGCCAATTTTCTTGCTATCAATGCAAGAAAACTTAGAGTATTTATAGACCCTAATTAGATTTAGAAAATAGAGCCAAAAATTCAAACGTATCCGAAAAATCCGAGTATGGGTGGTATAACCACCGACGCCGATGGTACTACCGCCAAAAGCTGCCCTGAAAATAGGGCGGGAATGGTACAATCGCCGACCTGGGTGGTACAATCGTCACCCTGGGTGGTACAATCATCGCTCACCAAAAAGGCGCTGGGAATCCCCAAAAGGTATTTTTTTACACTTTTTTATTCCCCACTTGTACTTTTAGTTGACCCCTTCCTGGGTAGCAAAATGAGCTCAACCTGAGCTCAACCCAAAAGTGGACCCGGTTTACTTCACTTGAGTTAATTTGGATTCACTCCAAACTTAACTTAATTAGGACTTAAAACTAATTGTGACTCACTGATTTCAACCATACAAGACCACCAAGTTCAACAATCGACCTAACCCTTGGCAATTCGGCAACCTTCGGTAATCTTTTGATGAGTCATACAGTCTTCTTCCGACAATCTCCCGGCGTGTTCCCAGTAAGCTTCCCGATCCCATCGGTGAACGCCTAGCGAACTCCTGACGAGCTCCCACCACATCGTCCGAACCTTGGCCCGATGCTCGAACTTGATTATGGCTCAACATCTGGTTGTAATTCATTTTCTTTATCATAGTTAATCTTGCATTACTTTCTCTAACACATATAGATCAACAATTAACCTTTACTCCCCTTATGTCCATGCCATCATTCAAATAAAGTAAGCTTAAATTCAAGATAACCAAACACTCTTAAATTCAAGTATCATGATATAACATTTCAAACAATTTTCATCGGAAGATGCAACATTACATTAATTTATCAATTTTAGAAATAATATAATATTAATTTCAAGTATTTTTGCCTTAAGTCGTCAATCATCAAATCATTAAAGATTTTTCAAGTATAAAACATTACATTTAAATTCATGCATCAATCATACATTAATTTAAATTCTCTCTCTTAAGTCGTCAATCATTTCTCTCCTTTTATTTATCAATAAAAAGATAAATACTTATTTTATCTTTTTTTATATGTGTCATCAATATGTCATTTCTCCCATTTTGTCATTAACAAAAATATGAAATGTTGAGCAAATAATTTCAAGACATAATCTCATCATGTGTCAAATTTCTCTATATTTATAAATAAATATTGATTATATATCTAAATATTTAAAAAAGTTGTATCATTACTCCCCCATAGCAAAATAGGATAAGAGACATGATTTTCTCATAAAAAATTTTCTTTCTTTTGTGAATAAGAAGGAAGAAGAAACGAGGGAGGGGTGTGAAAAAAAACATCAGATCACTAAGAAGGGCTTCCAATCATAATCTTATAGACATAAATTCTGAAATCCAAGAAATCCTTCGGATTATTTTGAAGATGAGCTCAAAAATCTAAGAAATCCAGGAGATATTCAAGAAATCTGTAAGATTATTTCGAAGATGAGCTCAAAAAATCTAATAAATCTAATAGATATTTAAGAAAACCATAAAATAGCAAATTAAAAAAGTTGCACATTATGCATTCGAGTGAGTTAACATTCCTAACTCTCTTCTAATAAAATTAAATTGTTCTCCATTTAATGGTTTAGTGAAAATATCTGTTAATTAATGATTAGTATCAATAAATTATAAAGATATATCATGATTATTCATATGATCTCTAATGAAGTAATGCATAATATTAATATGTTTAGTTCTTAAGTGTTGAACGTTATTTTTAATTAAACATATTGCACTAGTGTTGTTATTTTATAAAGATAATTTTTAAATAAATTTTATAATCTTCTAAGGTGTTTTTTATCCAAATAACTTGGACACAACATGCACCAGCTAAAATATATTCAGCTTCAGCTATAGATAAAGCAACCAAATTTTGTTTGTTGGAAGACCATGAAACAAGAGCAGGTCCTAAAAATTGACTTGTCCTGATAGTATATTTTCTATCTATTTTACAACCTCCAAAATCGACATCCGCATACATAAGTAAATCAAAGTTCTTAGATTTAGGATACCATAAATCTAAGTTAGATATTTTTTTTAAATATCTAAATATCCATTTAACTGTTTTAAAGTGAGAAAGTTTAGGATTGGATTGAAACCTTACACACAATCCAATACTAAACATTATATCCGGTCTATTAGCAATTAAATACTACAAGTTACCTATCATTCCTTTATAAGTTCTTTGATCAAAATTTTCTCCCTCATTATCTAAGACTAATTTATACAAGTGCTCATGGGTGTGTTTATAGCCTTAGCACTTTCCATACCAAAACATTTTAACAAGTCTAAGGTCTACTTAGTTTGACTAATAAAGATACCAACATTTAATTATTTTATTTGTAATCCTAAGAAAAAAGTTAATTCACTCATTAGGCTCATATCAAATTCTTAGCTTATACTCTTGGTAAAATATTTACATTAAGATTCATTTGTTGAACCAAAAATTATGTCATCAACATAAATTTGAATAATAAAAAAATTATTTTTAAAATACTTAAAAATAATATGATATCATCATTGTCTTTTAAAAATTATTTAAAATAAGGAAGGAGCTAAGTCTTTCATACCAAGCCCAAGGGGCTTGTTTCAATCTATAAAGAGCTTTAGAAAGTTTGAAAATATGATCTAAGAAAAGACTATTTTCAAAACCACGGGGTTGTTCAACATATACTTCTTAATCAATTAAACCATTAAGAAAAATACTTTTAACATCTATTTGAAATAACTTAAAATCTTTGAAAGATGCAAAGGTAAGGAGCATCCTTATGGCTTTAAGTCTAGCCACAAGAGCGAAAGTTTCTTAATAATCGATCCCTTCTTCTTAGTTGAAACATTTGACCACTAATCTAGCTTTGTTTCTAATCACGATATCATTTTTATCTTATTTTTTTTCTAAAGACTCATTTAATACCAATCACTAAATAGTCACTAGGTCTAGGAACAATCTTTTATACCTCATTTCTCTCAAACAGATTTAATTCTTCATTCATTATAATAACCCAAAAGTCATCTCTTACGGCTTCATCAATGTATTTTGGTTCAACTTGAGAAAGAAATATGATATTAGCACAAAAAATTTTAGAAGAAGAACACGTTTGAACACCTCTTGGTGTATCTTCTACTATAAGCTCCTTAGGATGAGTAATTACATATTTCCATTCCTTGGGTAAGGATTTAGAAGTAGATTCATCCAAGTTACTTTTAGGAGGGTTGTCATTTAAATTCAAAGTGTCAAAATTAAATTCATCATCAAAATCAATTTTTTTATATTCTGAAATCTTATTAAAACAATATGAATAGATTCTTTAATTACTAAAGCTTTTTTGTTGAATACATGATAAGCTTTTAAAATATAAAGAAGAATAACCAAGAAAAATGCCTTCATCGGAGTCTGCGTCAAATTTTCCAAAGGCATCCTTTTCATTCAAAATAAAATATTTACAATCAAATACTTTAAAATATAAAATATTAGGTTTTTTTATCATTTCCCGGTTCATAAGGATTTTTAGAGAGTAATGGTCTTGCAAGAACCCTATTTATAACTTAGCATGCTGTGTTAACAGCTTCGGCTCAAAAATATTTGGGTAGGCTATGTTTATTTAACATGGTTTTAGCCATTTTTTATAAGTTCCTATTTTTTTCTACTGCTTAATTTTGTTATGGATTTCTAGGAGTAGAGAAATTGTGGATATACTCATTTGACTCATAAAAAATTTGAAACTCATTATTTTGAAATTCAGTACCATGATCAATATATATTGACAAAATCATAAAACTTTTTTTATTTTGAATAAGTTTGTAAAATTTAAAAAAATTAAAAAAATATTTTTGTATGCTAAGAAATAAGTCTAAGTATATCTACTATAATCATCTACTATGACAAATACATATTTGCTTCCTCCTAAGCTTGTAGTATCAATTGGTCCAAATAAATCTATATGGATTAATTGTAATGGCCTAAAGGTGCTTATTGATTTTTTGACTTAAAGATACTTTTTATTTGCTTTCCTATTTGGCAAGTATCACACATTTTATCTTTAACGAACTTAAGGTTAGGTAATCTTCTTACTAGATCTTTAGTTGAGATTTGGTTTAGTAATTTTATGCTAACGTGACCTAGTCTCTATGCCAAATCCAAGCATCATCATTTAAAGCCGAAAAACATGTTCCATCACAAAAATTTCAATATCAATAGTATACACATTATTGTTTCTTAAGGCAATCAAAGATTAATTTTTTTGTAGTATTTCAATTATATAAGCATTAGATTCAAATTTAATAATATATCATTTATCATATAATTAGCTAATACTAAGTAGATCGTATTTCAAACCGTCAACTAATAGCATATCTTTAATAAAAAGGTTTGATTTATTACCTATAATTCCTTCCCAAAGATTTTTTCTTTATTATTGTCTTCAAAGGTGACAACTCCTTTATTTAGGCTAGTGAGATTAGAAAAGAAAGTTGGATTTCCGGTCCATGTCTTGAGCATCCACTATTAATGTACCATTTGGTGCTCCTAGATATAGTTTGGAGACAAACCTACAAAAAAAATTATTTTAATTTAGGTACCCATTTTATTTTGGGTCCCTCATGAAGAGCTCTACCTAATTTAATTAGAGATTTTTGGTTGTTTGTGGTTCCTTTAGAAACCTAAATTAATTTATATGGACTATACTTTCTAAATGAACACTTGTAAGCTATATGTCCTAATCTATTATAAAAGTTACATTTAATTTTTGATGGCGAGTATAGAATGGGTCATTTAACGAAGATAATTACCTTTTTTTTTAGTATTGCCCATAAAGCCTCTACCTTCTTTCATATGAACTTGACCTTATTTGCAAGGATCATGTTTAAGGATTTATTCCCTATTTTAAATTTTTTTAATGTTTGTTAGAATATAATATTTCTTTCTAAGTTCCTCTAAAATATGAACTAAGTGATGGTGGTGCTCAATGTATTTCTTCTAATTTACTAACTAGTGAATCATGATGTTTCTTTAGTAGTTTATAAGACTTACTAATTTTCTAAATTCATCATAAAGCTCATGAAAATATTCAATGATTCAGTAAAAGAGATATCAGAAGACTCATTTACCTCGTCATGGATGGCTATGAGAGCATAGTTGGCAACCTCTTTCTTGATTTGGTCTTCTTAATCCGATGAGCTTGAGTCATCCTAAGTTGCCGAGAGAGCCTTCTTCTTGTATGACGCCTTCTTCTTTAATTGTGGACACTCACTTTTGAAATGTCCTTTCTTCTAGCATTCAAAATATATTATATTATCTTTTTTTGTTCATTTATATTTTTATAATTTTTGTTCTTTTTTATATTTTTATAATTTTTCTTGCCAATAGTGCAATATTATTATCCTCATCCCTCAAGGTTTTACTCAAGGAATCATCTGCAGTTTTTAGTGCCAAGTCCTTTTTGTTATTTGGAAGAGATTCTTTAAGTTTGTCATGAGCTTTACAGCTTAGTTCATAAGTTATAAGTGATCCAATAAGTTCTTCAAGAGATATTTAGTTACTTTAGGATCCTAACTTTTTAGAAGAGATCTTAATATCTTGTTAACAAGTTCAAAATTAGAAAAACTTTTACCAATAACTTTTAGACCATTGACGATATCCGTGAACCGGGTGTACATGTCTCCATTGATCTTGCTTCATTTCATTTGAAACAATTCATAACTATGCACTAAAATGTTAATTTTAGACTATTTAACTTGACTAGTACCTTCGTGTGTGATTTCAAGTGTGTGTCAAATATCATGAGCAGTTTTATAAATAAAAACCTAATTAAACTCATTCTTATTAGGAGCATAAAATAAAGCATTCATTATTTTTACATTTAAAGAAAAAGCCTTCTTTTCTAAATCATTTTATTCGTTCATTGGTTTAGAATACTTTTCAAAATCATTCTCAACGATACACAATAAATCAAAATCCATAAAAATCAGAAAAATATACATTCTTATTTTTAATACATATAATTCGTCCCATTGAACATAGGAGTATATGCAATGGAATGTCCCTAGTTCATGCCAAACAAAGTCATTTACTCACTTAGGTATTAGTCTAATGAGTAGGACCTCACTCTGATACCAATTGTTAGGATTAATTGACACTAAAAGAGGTATAGGGAGGAATTAGTGCAAGTATTGAAATCTTGGATTATAGAAAATTTTGTTTAAAGTAAAATTGAAAATCAAAAGTGTTTTGTTTAAGTTAAATACATAAGCAATTTAAACGATGAATAATGCTTAAGTTACTATCTTGCTTAAAGAAAACTTGAGTAGAAATAGATAAACTCAAAAAGTAAAGTTAGAAGACTCACACTTTATAGTGGTTAGGCCAAAACTTTGCCTATGTCTACTTTTCAAAGTCCTCCTCCTTGAGGCCCGTTGGTATCCACTAATGATCTTTTTTTGGTGAAGATTAAACTCTTAAACTTCTCATTATCTTCTTTTCATAGGTTTAGGAGAGGAACCTTACAAGTATTTCACTTACAACTTACTAGGGAGATTCTCAAGGCTTTTACAAGAATTACAACACTTTCTTGCTTACTCTCTTACCCTTTTTTTTTCTTGCACACTTTTAGCACCCTTTTTTTTTAATTATCTTGCCAATTTTCTTGCTATCAATGCAAGAAAACTTAGGGTCATTATAGACTCCAATTGGATTCAAAAAATTGAGCCAAAAATTCAAACATATCTAAAAAATCTGGGTACGGCCTATACAACCACCGGCGCCGATAGTATTACCATTGAAAGTTGCCCTTATAATAGCCGTCGGGAATCCCGGAAAGATATTTTCTATAGTTTTTTATTCCTGACTTGTACTTTCAATTAACCCCTTCTTGGGTTAGCAAAATGAGCTCAACCTGAGTACAACCCAAAAGTGGACCCAGTTTACCTCACTTGAGTTCATTTGGATTACTTCAAATTTAACTCAATTAGAACTCAAAACTAACTATGACTCACTGATTTTAACCATACATGACCATCAAGTTCAACAATCGACCTAACCCCTAGAATTCGACAACCTCCGATAATCTTCTAATGAGTCTTATAATCTTCTTCCAGCGATCTATTAGCATGTTCCCAACAAGCTTCCCAATCCCTTTAGTGAACTTCTAGTAAACTCCCAATGAGCTCCCACTACGTTGTCCGAACATTGGCCAAATGCCTGAGCTTGATTCTAACCCAACATCTGGTTGTAACTTATTTTCTCCATCATAGTTAATCCTACATTACTTTCTCTAACACACATATTAGATCAATAAACTATTAATTAATTTCATCATCAAAATCTCATATTTAACACAGCCACCATGTGTGTGTGACCCTACAGATCCAATACCGAGATGACTATGAGTTACATGTGTCAAAACTCCTTCTGACTCAGTGAATTATTATCCCAAAACATTTCACTCAACTCATTAACTATAGACATACTAGGCCTCTATGTCATAGTCCTAGATGATATAAGGGGATCTAGACCATTGGACATATCTATCCTCAGTTATTGTATATCTATAGTCCATTATTCATCTCATATCCTAAAGATTGTATATCTGGCATGGTATTTTTATGCCCCATACAGAATCTATCTGAGTCTTGCTATAATTGGATTATCATAGAGAAGTCCTTCTCTCTCAATCTGAACAATCCCGACTAAGGATTTGTTTGAGCAGGAATAAATAGAATATTTCTCTTATGACACCAAGAGTGGACGATCCTCTATTAACACTTAGTTGCATTCGTAAGGTTGGCTACCAATCCTGTTAATTGGCTATACCAGATTTGAAATTTTTAGATTTATAAGTCTGGTGTCAAAGAAAGAAATACTTAAATACAAACAAGACATCTTTGATGTCTCAAGTCTATGGACCAGATACATAATTGGGACTACCGAATCATTATCTAACATTAGATATCATTAACCATCTATCATTTTGTAAGTAAATCAATCAATGAACTTATTCTCTAATGAACACCTGTATACCCTTAGTATCCCCACACGAGCGGCTATAAGACCAACTACCTCTATCATATGGACGAGTATATAGTACATCGATCTATTCGGTTATCTTGATACCTCTCTTAAGTAACCTATGACTGGGATTATTTACGGTATATATTTAAATATGAATCAATCTCATTATTGTTTGCACAGATTTAAGGACATCATAATATATATAACATACAACTTAAAGTGAGACTATACTAATAATAATAATAAGTAAAAAGATTATGCAACGTGTCATACATGTCATCATTCACGTGATTAGCTTTTAGTTACCTATAACCAATAGTCTCTAGATGGCACCAGGGATCTTACACAATTGGTCTACATCGGGAGCATCTCGGCTCAACCCTCTAATGCTTAAGTCAATAAGATAGAGAGAGAGGTTAACAATGCAAGTGAGAGAATTAATGGTATTTTTGATTGCCTACCCCAGATTGGTCCGGGGCTTGGCTTTTATACCTGGGAACTAGGTGAAGTTGATGGGTCTCCATCAAGGCCTCCATTACCTTGCGTGGTGGAGGCATTTAATGCGGATGGCTTGTCGGCGTGTGCCCCTAGGAGCAGTGCCAAGGGAATGCTGGTAAACCATGCCATGCTATCAGCCATTATTGTAGAAGCAGGATCTTTTTCCCAACTATAGGATCGGTAAGGAGTAGGTCTCGTAGGCCCATTTTGGGAATCTAGGGCTAGCAATGTGACCTCCTGCTAGCGATTGTAGGAAGTAGGGGGTTCCCGAGCTTTTGCTTAGGTGTTGCTTACGTGACGAGGGAGCTGGGGAGTGCTAGGATTATCCCTATCAATATTAATAGCACATGATGATCTTCAGTTACTAAAATAACTTTTTCGAATTAGAATTTGGATGGAATTTATAAAAAACAACCTAAAGTGTTAGTAGAAAAGTGAAAAATAATATTTTGTTTGCAGACTTAAGAAATCCATTATTGATCTTAAATAAACTTTTAAATAATAATATATAAAGTCTCATAAATTATTATATCTTACAATTTTAATAAAAATATTATTAAGCAATGTATATATGTAATGGTTTATGAGAGTAAATTTATTATTTTAGTTTTATATATGAATGATATTTTGCTTACTATTAAGAATCTTAAATTATTACATAAAACTAAGAACATTTTTTATTAAAAATTTTTGGATGATTAATATAAATGAGATAACTATATTATTAACAAAGAAATAATTAGAGATCAATTTTTAAAGATTGTTATAAGTGTTTTAAAAAGGATACGTTGATTAAATCTTAGAGAAATTCATTATGCTACACTTATGACCAAAGGTAAAAAATTCAATCTAACCCGATGTTCAAAAAACAATTTGTAAAGGTATTAGATAAATGAAATTATATATATATATACATAATTAGATGTTTACTATATGCTCAAACATATACCAAACTATATATCAATTTTATAGTTGGAATGCTAGATAGATATTCTGAGTTATCCAGGAATTAAATATTTGAATGCTACAAAGAAGATAATAAAATATCGACAAAGACCAAAAGATTATATACTCACATAATATATAAGATTAGATCAACTTAAAATGATAGTATCCTCAATTATGTAAATTATCTTAGTAGGAAGTCTATTTTACAGTTTATATTTATATTACTTAGAGGGATAATTTATAAATAAAAGTATAAAATAATATATTATTATTATTATCAATAGTAGAGCTTATTTTATGGCATATTTTGAGGTTACTAATCAGCCTTTACGATTGTATAATTGTATCTAAGGATTAATGTAATCCAACTCAATTGTCAAGTCACTAAAGATATCTTTTGACATATTATAGTAGCTTTTCTTCTCTAAAAATGATAAGTATTTTATTGGTTACCTCAGCGGGTACATCACATGCATAACAAAAATCAAAATAAAAATAGATTTCCCACGCAGATCAAATCATCATGCAAAAGATTGGGGTCACGAGAAAAATATAAAAACTGATAAAACCATGACATGTGGGAGATTGATTTTACCTAGGGAGATTGTATATCCCTGTATTCCAGATCCGGATAGAGAAGATAAAGGAGGTCAAGTATCCTCCTCTCTAGCGGTATCCACACGATGGATCTCTAACACAAAATTCCTCCAATCTGATCTCGCAACTCTTGCACATAGGGAGGGAGGAGAATATGAGGTGGTGGCTAAAGCTGCAGTCTATCAACCATGAGTCTCCCCTCCTATTCATAGAGAGCCACCAAAAACCCTAGGGTTCCTACCTTAGTGGGTATTGGATCTCCATCCAATTACCCACTAACCTTGCATTATTGGACCTCTATCCAATAATCTCCTTAGGCCTCTAATTAGGTCTTAATCAAGGAGCCCATCAGTATAAAATCTCATCTAATAAGAATATGGGCTAATTGGATCTTCATCCAATCCTCCTATTCGCTGAAGCATCCACTATATGTGTATGACTCTCTATGCCTGATACTTAGCTAGTCATGAGTCACTCCCATCAGAACTCCTGATATAGTAAATTATTATCCCCATAATAATTCACTCGACTCATCGACTATCGACGTACTAGGTCACTACGATATAGTCCTCAAACGGTACAGTAGGGATCAAATCCATCGGACCTGTCTGTCTACAGTTACCGTATATATATAATCTTTTATCCAACTAATATCCCAGAGATCATATATTGGATATGGTACTGTCAAGCCACATACAGAATCCGTCAAAGTCTTACTCTAATTGGATTCTCTCGAAGAACTCTTTCTCTCTCAATCTAAATGATCCTGGCTAGGGATTTATCTGAGCAAGCATATATGGGATATTCTTCTTGTGATATTGAGAGTAGATGATCCTTTATTGGGATAAGCCAAGCATCCTTTTGGATCTATCTCTATAGATCCGGATCCCTAAACTATAGGATGCTTCCCTCAAGTCTTTCATAGAGAAATTTCTGGATAGCCAAGCCTTTATTGTAGAGAGCATTCGTACATCATTCCCAATTATTATGATGTTATCCATATATAGTACCAAGAAGGTGATAGTGCTTCCACTTACCTTGCTATACACACAAGGCTCATCTTCGTTCTTAATGAAGTCATAAGATGTGATCATCTTATCAAATCTTATGTTCTAACTTCAGGAAGCTTGCTTCAATCCATAAATGGATCTAAGCAATCTGTACATTTTATCTGGACTCTCTTTGGATACAAATCTCTCTGGTTGTATTATATATACCTCCACCTCAAGGGTACCATTGAGGAATACCGTTTTGACATCCATCTACCAGATCTCATAGTCATAGTGTGCTGCAATGGCCAAAATAATTCTAATGGACTTAAGCATGGCTATAGGTGAAAAGGTTTCGTCATAGTCAACTCCTTATCTTTAACAATATCCTTTAGCTACCAGTCTTGCTTTATAGGTTTTTACCTTTCCATCCATTTTGATCTTCTTCTTGAAGATCCATTTGTAGTCGATGGGTATAATACCCTCAGGTGCATTCACAAGGTTCCAAACCTTGTTAGAGTACATAAAATCTATCTCAGAATTTATAGTTTCTTGCCACTTCTCGGAGTCTATACTCATAATAGTTGCCTCGTAGGCCTGAGGATCAACATCCTAAGAGTCATCTCCATTGATATGTCCTACATATCTTTCAAGAGGGTGAGATACTCTACTAGACCTACGTAAAAAAATTAAAATTTATGTGTTAGGTACCTAAAGAGACTCGGGCTCTAGAATGATGCTTGAGTTAGGTTATCTAACCTCGCTCAATTCTATCTCACTCTCACTGTTTTCACTAAGAATGTGTTCCTTCTCAAGGAACACAACTTGGCAACAAAGACCTTTCGGTCCTCGGGATAATAGAAATAATACCCACAAGTTTTCTTTGGGTATTCCACTAATGTGCACCATTATGTCCTTGATTCTAACCTATCGGGGTTGTGTCTTCTAACGTGGGTAGGACAGCCCCAAATCTTAACAATCTTAAGATCAAACTTCTTTTCTTTCTATATCTTATAAGACACTACCGACTTTGATGGAACTCTGTTCAGAAGGTAAGCTGCAGTCTCTAGGGCGTACCTCCATTTTGGGGTCAACGAAACTCATCATGGACCACACCATGTCTAATAGTGTGTGATTCCTCCTTTCTAATACACCATTGAGCTGAGGTATATAAGGAGGTGTCCGTTGGGATAGAATCCCATTATCCCTAAGGAAATAGATAAACTCCGTACTCAAGTACTCTCCTCCTCGATCTGATCGAAGAGTCTTAATACTCTTTCTAATTTGGTTCTCTACCTCATTCTTATATTCCCTGAATTTCTCAAAGGCCTTAGATTTGTACTTCATTAAGTACATATGTCCATACCTAGAGAAATCATCAGTGAATGTAATGAAGTATGAGTAACCACCTATAGCCTGAGTCGACATGGGACCACATACATCACTATGTATGAGTTTCAATAACTCAGTGGCTCTCTCTTCAGTTCCACTAAAAGGAGAGTTGGTCATCTTCCCACGAAGGCAAGGTTCACAAGTTGTATATGTCTCATAGTCAGATGGATCTAAGTATCCATCTTTCAGGAATTTTTGAATCCTTTCCTCATGTATATGACCTTGCCTATAATGTTATAGGTTTGCATTATTCACCTCATCTCTTTTCCTCCTAGACATATTTATATTCATGATATGTGGAGAAGTGTCTAACACATATAAGCCATTCATAAGAGTCCCTCTAGTGATGATCTCAAACTATTATTCTCATAAACTAATTTATATCCACTAATTATCAAACAAGAGATAGAAATAATATTTTTGATAATAAAAGGATAAAATAACATGCATATAATACAATAATAGCTCCACCAGGTAGATGTAAGATGACCTCCCCAATAGCAATTGCAGCAACTCTTGCTTCATTGTCCATTTTGAGGTCCATCTTACCTCTAGCTAATCGCCTAGTTCTTACCAAAACATGTAATGAATTACACATATGACAAATACTCTCGGTATCCAATACACATATGTTATCATAAAAGTCTGACAAGTGGAGACTGATCATGAATATACCTGAAGCTTCTCCAAGCTTCTATTTCGCTTGATCTACAAGGTAGTCCTTATAATTCCTTTTCCAATGCTCGTATTGACCATAGTGGAAGCACTGTCCTTTGTCCTTTACCGGGTATTTCTTGGCAGCCTTTACCTTACCCGATTTATCTTTGCTCTTGCCCTTCTTAAGGGTCTTGTTGGTCTTCTTTTTCTTATTGTTCTTACAAATATAAAAAACTGGCTTCTCTTTCTTGATAGTGCTCTCACCTTCCCTCAACATATTGAGGAGTTTAGGTTGAGTCACCTCAAACTTGTTCATATGAACTATAAAAAGGAATCTGGTAGGGATAAAATATAAGATCAACATACAAGTTATCCTCTAGAACTATCTATATACTTCATAGAACAAGCGATCTCATCCTCGTTTGTCCTTTCCTCTGGTGTGGGCACAATCATGTTAAGGACATATAGGATTTTCTCCTCCATGAGAACAATTCCTAAATTGATGAGCCTTTCGACCAATGAGGCAGTTGGCATCAAGTATGCCACGTAGGGGGTTTGTAAGCGACATACAAGATATAGCATAAATTAAATAACATACAGTTTTACAAAAAATACTAATTAAGATATGGACTTTCATCTTAATGTACTCTCACTATTTTCTTAGCGAATCACGCGACAACCTCGACACGTAAAACAAAAGTCTCTGGTAGACTCTTAGTGGGGATCGAGATCCAATTGGCATCTTAGTGAAACCTCGAGGGACTCGACCAATTATACTAAGCCGAAAAGGTAGGCAACTCGTGCCAATCACAATTCCTTGTGATTCTCGTCACGTTCGACCTTCGAATTATCATGGTCTCGAGGGACTCGACTAACCATGATATTCAGTTAAGTCATCACCAACGTTACAAGATGAGTTTGATTTGATGATATGCCCTCGAGAGACTCGACTAAGTATACCATGTCCTCAGCTCACCAGTGGCATCTCTATATCGTAGGCAAGAACTCGATCATGTAGATAGGTGAGCCTCGAGGGACTTGACCAACTCAACCTATGTCGTGATTCAATTTCTTCTTATAATGATGGAAGGCCATATGGGTCAATCTTATTGTCTCATGCTTACCGACTTAATATTATCGTAGGAGGGGTTTTTGTTTCGTATCGGTCTCCTAATATATCGTGTCACACACATACATATTTAATATATATCTACATCATATGCAAATATATATATACATATATCTAATAGGTGTATAACACATCACATATACAAGCCACACCGGATGATCATGAGCCGTCACTTAATATGATTAAGCCCAAGCCAATGAGCCTAATCACTCACAATAGAATCTATGTGTGCATTAGCGCATCTCCATGCCCTGTGATTATTGATCTCATCATCATCGATTCCGTCAAATCGTTGCATCACCATATGTTGTGATCTCCCGCTACGGCATCGTGGGTCCCGCTGTCACCTCTACGCATCGACTATGCCTCTCAATATAATTACAAATAATCACAGGCACACAGGCCCAACAATAAATGAGAAAAACACAGGCTCGCAGGCCCCAATAATAATAATAATCACAATTACACACATCACAACACTTGGCTCATGATTATCCATCCATATCATACATCACATATACATCACATCATATATAAGATTACTAGATGTATATAATAATTAATTAAATTATTTAATTAATTATCTTTTTCGAAATCAAGATATGCTTAGAATTTCTAGAATTGTCAAGGGTATTTTCATACTTCTGGATGAGAGGATAGTCCTTGAAATTTTCAGAATTATTGAGGGCATTTTCAAAATTCTGAACACAAGGACAATCCTCGAAATTTTTAAAATTAAAAAGGGTAGGATCATCCTTTTCTCAAAAGGATGCCCTAACCCCTCTTGTCTCATTTGCATCACCGTTGTCGCTACTGCTGCCCATGCGTAGATGGCAACCGCCTTACCCGCCGGCAACAACTAAACCAAGGCGGCCACTCGTGGCGGCGCCACCGCCGGCGTGGCCGCGGTGCAGCCCTTGCAGCACCGCCGCAGCGGGTGCACGGCTGACGCCCGCGGCCGCCACACGACCATACTGCGCCCACGAGCCGCCCCAGCGGTGCCGACCTCCCTTGCGGGTTGCTACCCCTGCGAGGGCGGCCTCCTTGCGGGTGGCTGGCCGTGGCTGGCCACCCTCCTCCTTGCTATCTTGGCTGCGAAAATGCAGCAAGAATACGTAGAACGATTCTACGTGATTCAACCTCATCACACGCAGTTTAAAATCAATCTTTTACACGAAAACCTTGGCTCTGATACCACCATTGGGAAACCTCAGTGGGTGCATCATATGTGCAGCGAAAATCAAAACAAAAACTGATTTCCCACGCTGATCAAATCATCATGCAGAAGATTGGGGTCGCGAGAAAAACATAAAAACTGATAAAATTGTTATATATTATAGATTGATTTTACTTAGGGAGATCGTATATCCCTGTATTCTATATTCTGATGGAGAAGATGAAGGAGGTCAATCGTCTTTCTCTCTAGTGGTATCCATACGATGGATCTCTATAGGGAAACTGAGGTAGTGACTAAAGTTGCAGCCTATCAACCATGAGTCTCCCCTCCTATTTATAGAGAGCCACAAAAAACCCTAGGGCTCCTACCTCAGTGGGTATTGGATCTTCATCCAGTTACCCACTAGCCTTGCATTATTGGATCTCTATCCAATAATCTCTTTAGGCCTCTAATTAAGCCTTAATCAAGGAGCTCATCAGCATAGAGTCTCATTTAAAGAGAATAGGGGCTAATTAGATCTCTATCCAATCCTTTATTCGCTGAAGCATCCACCATATGTGTGTGACCCTCTAGGCCCGATACCGAGCTGGTCGTGAGTCACTCCCATTAGTACTCCTTCTAATATAGTGAATTATTATCCCCATAATAATTCACTCGACTCATCGACTATGGACGTACTAGGCTACTACGCTATAGTCCCCAGACGGTACAAGGGGATCAAATCCATCAGACCTGTCTATCCATAGTTATCATGCATCTATAATCCCTCATATAACTAATATCTCAGAGACTGTATATTGGACATGGTACTATCAAGCCACATATAGAATATGTCATAGTCTCGCTCTAATCAGATTCTCTCGGAGAACTCTTTCTCTCTCAATCCGAATGACCCTGACCAGGGATTTATCTGAGCAAGCACATATGGGATATTCCTCTCGTGATACCGAGAGTGGATGATCCTCTATTGACAATCAATTGTCTACGTATGGTTGGCTACCAATATTGATAACCAGTTGGTTTCTCAAGTCTAAGGACTAGATACATAACTGGGACTATGGAATCGCTGCTTGACATTAGGTATCATTAACTATACACCATTTCATGAGCAGATCAATCAGTGAACTCATTCTCCAATGAGCACCTGTACTATATCCTTAGTGTTTCCACATAAGTGGTTATGAGACCAGCCGCCTCCATAATATAGATGGGTATATAGTACACTCATCTGTCCGGTTATTTGAATGTCTCTCTCGAGTAACCTATGACCGGGATTATTTAGGATCTATTTTAAAGATGAATCGATCTCATTATTATGATATCATCATTATCCGATTTCCATTGCATAGAACTAAAGATATTATAGTATATATGTCACGGATAATATAATGTGAGAATATGTCAATATTAATCATAAGCAAAAAGATCACATAGCGTGTCACACATTATATCACTCACATGATTGGCTTATAGGGCACTTGTAACCAACAGTTCTAAGCATATCAATATACAGTATTTGATAGTTAAAGAAAGAGTCTAGAAATAACTAAAAGTCAATTAAATATTTAAGTTTATTATATTAATTGTTGATCCATTTACTAATATCTTATGGTCTAAGATATTTAAAGAATATATTTCTATGATTGAATTGGTGAGTAACACATAAAAGGAATAATGATGCATAAGTGACATCATAATTGATACTTTTTTTACATAATTAAAATTATTATTTTTATTATTTTATTTTCTATCTTTATATATACATATTATGTTTGTATGTGATAGTAAAATTGTTTTGACAAGGAGTCGTTATAAACTACAATAATAAGGATTAATAAAATCGTAGTACATAGAAAAAATTCTATTATAAATAATATACAACTGCCATAATATAATATTATGATATTTATTAGATATATTGGTACTTTTTTTTAAATAGTGTACATTTAAAATTATTTTTTAAAATTGTAGAATCTAATCAAGCAAAATTATTTTAAGAATATATTTTATTTTGTTATTATAATTTTGTTTTACATCTCTTTCAGTTCATCAGCTAAGTGGAAGAATGTTATCCATATATATGGCTCATTACATAATTAATGAGGTGTATTAAAGATAATAATTAGATTTTAATCAAAGATTTAAATATCAATATTTATATATATCTAAATCTTGGATATTAATCTAAAGACCCTTCCTTCTCTCTCCAATAAATAGGCAAGGTTTCTTTTTCTGTGACGATTATGTGTACACAACTTCATTGTGAGAAGTAGGAGCGGGAGATAATTATTGTGAGAAGTAGCAGGGAGAGATAATAAGGATGAGATACGACACCACCAACAGAAACATATCATAGAATATATGCACATCAATTATTAGATCTAAGATATATTAGATCTCAATCCTTGGCATTGGCATGAATATTTTTCATATTATAGATATATTCTAACACAAAGCATAAAATTAAAATATCTTATGACAATATACATGTAGTTGTTTCTCGTGTTGACTATTGATGTCTTGCCAGAATATATCAATCATGTCATGTTCTTGTCTCATGCTCTTATCCAGGCTTCATAGAGCTAAACTGATGGATATACTTCTTAGAGTACATATAGTGTTCCTTTCCGAACTCTCCATCTGCGAGAATCTCGTGACGGATCATACTTGTTGGTTCCTATGTAGCAGACGTACGTAATGAGCAGGTCTTTTTCAAACCCGGCAACGTGCTTTGTTTAGCTTTTGTCACTAAAGCTTTCTAAATAGCTTAATATTTTATCATTTCTACAGCCATTAGTATAGAATATGGCATTTGTGTGGATGTCTACAACTTCGGTGTTATAGTATGATTCGAAAAATATTTATCTTAATCAGAATATGTGGTAGTATAGTTGATTAGTAAAACAAAATTAAATCCTAATCAATAATTAGATCATCTGAACATCGACTTAATATAAAATATTCTATCAATTCCATAAAATATTTTTCGTGTTAAGCCCATTATAAAAACTTATCAGATATAGTAATCGACTTCAATTACTATTTATTTAAAGCTTTCATTTTTCGTTTTTGGACTGATTAAAATGGAGTTAACTTTTGAACGGACAAAAAAAGCCTTTGACCAGGTTTTTTTTTGCTTGCTAAAGCTTGATTCACAAGCAGAATCCAGTCATAAAGTTTGTGAGATTGTAAGATTCGATTAAACCATGCTATTCTGCCTGTCAGACTCAACTTAAAGGCATCTTTGCAAATCTTAATTACCTGTTATAAATGCAATCCTTTTAAACACTCGTAAGTGATATATTTCTAATGCAGCAAGCTGGAATCAGATTGTTGTGTTATTTGATATCGATGCTCCAATTGATGTGGCAAATTTATTTCAGCTCAAGACCAACCTCCGAGCAGCCATAGATTCAATGGACTACCCTTCAGCTCCATGACATTGATGAACCAGACAGATGGTTGATCCTCTTCTCAAGAGGGTACCCAGTATGATGTGATGGCTCTCTCTGTGCAGGTAAAGTCATGCATCACATAAGAATTTTATTTAAATTCATTGCTAAGGCAAAACTAAATATATCTGGGCATTATGGATCTAAGCTGCAAGTTATTGTTTTCTCTGGATTAGTGTTCATCACTCATTCTAATTAGGCATCTACATGAGTTCGTTTCCTGCTGTTGAATTGAATAATTAGCCTAAATCCAGAACACCAATGTGTCTTAGTTTGTTTGGTTCCGAAAGCGATGAATAATTTAAACAATGGGCCGCTGGGATAAAATTCCCACCTTAGGTTTTCATGCAGGAAAATTGTAGATAAAGGTGACTTCTGATAAATTGGAACATAAAAAATAAAGTCCAATGAAAGGTTATTGGTACATCTTATATTTATAAGTAAAGTCCGATGAGAGATTATTGATACATCCTATATTTATAGAAAGGGATTTTTGATATCGAACAAGAAAGAGAAATAAATTTTGAAAAAAATAAAAAAAATAAAAAATTCAGTTGTAGAAAATAAACAAACTCATAACATAACTTGCATAAATAGATAAAAAGTTCATCACCAAATTTAATATCACAAGAGGATATAAAAAATTCATCACCTCAAGAAAATTAAATAAGAATATAGAACTGAATCAAAAGACTCACTACACAAGGAAGTATCCAAGAGATATAGAGTTTTAGAGAGACTATAAATAGCTTCTTCCAATATAAATCAGGTGCCAAACTTTCTTTCTAATCCTAAAACACCAAAATAAGTACTAGTGCAAAAAATAATCCTTCATAAGGAACCACAAAATTAAGTATTTTACATATGCACATAACTCCTTTAATGCATTCTTTGGTCATGAAAAAGCACCTTGAAAAAGCTTTTACTTTGTCCAAGGAATATGCTCATGAGGTGTCATATTTAAGTGAGCTGGATTAAAAAGCCAAAGCAACATTATGGACTGTAGGGAATCACAGGATCAACAATTTTTATATGAGTTAATTTTAGCAACTTAGACACTCCCGTATCAATTTTCCTTAATTGATCAGCGAGATTTTCTCATGCAGTTGGGAAGATCTTATCTGCTATCATGCTCTCGCAAGATTGAGTTCCTATCAAGGATATCGATCTTGGACCATTGTAGTGAAAAGAGTATGTGGGCAAGAGGTTTCATAAGTGAATCTGCTAGTTGATTAGTCGTATGTACATAAGAAACACGTAATTGATGTCTGACAACTTGATCTCACATGAAGTAAAAATCGATGGTTATATGTTTCATGCGGGAGTGGAACATTGGATCAACGTAGAGGTAGAGGGCTCTGATATTATCATAATATATTGTAGGAGTAAAAGTGGAGGTGATATTAAGTTCCTTGAGTAGATTTATGACCCAATTGAGTTCTGTAGTAGTGATAGCGATGACACGGTATTCAACTTTAATCATAGACCATGCGACTGTTTTTGCTTCTTAGAACTCCAACTGATTGGATTAACTCTAAGGACAATAATATACCCCAATGTAGATACTCTATTATCGCAATCAACTTCGATAAAGGCATGAAGATGAAGTGGGGAGTGTTTACAGAGAAAGAGGCCAGATTGAGGCTCCCTTTAAGGTATCGCAGGATTTATATGACTGCAGACCAATGTATAGTATATGGCTGATGCATAAATTATGATATTTTATTAACTACAAATGAGATGTCTAGACAGGCAAGAGCTAAATAATGTAAGGAGCCAACTACTTATCGACATTAAGTAGGGTCTGTAGCATGACTTCAATCATATAATTTGAGTGAGTCACTAGTAGAGAGGGGAGTTATAACCTCTTTCGCATCTTATATGCTCGTTTTTTGTAATAAATATTAAATATACTTTCTTTGTGAGAGTAAGAGTCCTAAATATGTATATATTGCTTCCACTCCTAGAAAGTAGCTCAAGGTTCGTAGATCTTTAAGAGAGAATAGATCTGCTAATTGCTTAATAAATATATGGATCTCCATAGGATTATTACCTATGATAATAATATCATCTACATACACCAAAAGATATATTGTACCTCCATATTATTATCGTAAAAATAACGAGGCATCAAACTTAGAGTTGATGAAGCCAATTGAAGTAAAAAACAAGCCAAGTTTAGTATACCAAGCTCTTAGAGCTTGACGAAGTCCATAAATAACCTTTTGTAGTTTACAAATATGCCTTAGATACTGAATATGGATGAAGCTCGGAGGTTACTGCATAAAGACATATTTAGTTATAGTCTCCTGTAAAAAGTCATTGTTCACATCCAATTGTCATAAGTGCCAACCTTTTGAGATGGCCAAACTCAGGATAAGTCAAATTAATATGGGTTTAACAATGGGATTGAATGTATTTGTAAAGTTAACACTAGATCGTTGATGAAACCATCTAGCCAATAGACGATGGATCTCTGCAGCAAAACTTCTCTAATTTGATCTTGTAACTTCTGCATAGTGAGAGGAAGGAGAATAGGAGAGGAAGGTGAAAGTTGCAGCCTATCAACTATGAGTCTCCCCTCCTATCTATAGAGAGCCACAAAAAAACCCTAGGGCTCCTACCTTAGTGGGTAATCCAATAACCCACTAATCTTATATTATTGGATCTCTATCCAATAATCTTCTTGGCCTCTAATTGGGTCTGAAGCAAGGAGCCCATCAACATAAGGTCTCATTTAATAAGAATAGGGGCTAATTGGATCTCCATCCATTCCTCTATTCGTTGAAGCATCCACCATATGTGTGTGACCCTCTAGGCCCGATACTGAGCTGGTCATGAGTCACTCATATCATAACTCCTTTTGATATAGTGAATTATTATCTCCATAATAATTTACTCGACTTATCGACTATGGACGTACTAGGCCACTACGTCATAGTCCTCAAACGGTACAAGGGGGATCGAATCCATCAGACCTGTTTGTAGATAATTACCGTGTATCTATAATCCCTCATCCAACTAATATCCCAGAGATCGTATATTTGACATAGTATTGTCATGTCACATACGGAATCAATTTGTCTTGCTCTAATCGGATTCTATCGGAGAACTCTTTCTCTCTCAATTCGAATTACCCTAGCCAGAGATTTATTTGAGCAAGCACATATGGGATATTTCTCTCATGATATCGAGAGTGGATGATCCTTATCGACACTCAATTATCTTCATAAGGTTGGCTACTAATACCAATAACCAATTGTATCAAGTCTGAAACTTTTCAAACATGTAAGTTTGGTGTCAAAGAAAGGAGTACTCATACAAGGCATCTTTGGTGTCTCAAGTTAAAGGACCAAATACACAATTGGGACTATGAAATTACTGTCTAATATTTGATATCATCAATCATACAGTATTCTATAAGCGGATCAATTAGTAAACTTATTCTCCAATGAGCACCTGTACTATATCCTTAGTGTCTCCATATAAGTGGCTATGAGACCAATTGCCTCCATCATATGAACGGGTATATAGTACATCGGTATGTCTTGTTATCTCAATGTCTCCCTCGAGTAACTTATGCCCGGGATTATCTATGATCTGTATTTAAAGGTAAATCGATCTCATTATCGTGATCTCATTATAATCTGATTCTCATTGTACAGAACTGAGGACATCACAATATATACGCTACATATAATATAATGTGAGAATATGTCAATAATAATTTTAAACAAAAAGATCACGCAGCGTGTCATATGTGCTATCACTCACATGATTGATTTGCAGGGCACCTGTAACTAGCAATCTCTCACTTGACCCAAAGTCAATCACATATGTGTCTGATCCTCATCAGACCCCTGTGATACTTAAATACAATCTGAGCTAGTGGCTTTGATAGTGGATCTGTAATGTTATCTTCTGATGGAACTCTTTCTATTGCTATATTTTTGTGGGTCATATCGCTCTAATCATATGGAACATCTTCAGAATAATTCTGATGAGATTGGGTTTCTTTGCTAGAGCTATCGCCCTATCGCTGTCGAAATATATGGGAATCAACTCCTCGCTATTTGGTACGACTCTTATATCATTATGAACTTCTTTATCCATACCCCTTCTTTTGATACTTCTATTGTAGTAATGTATTCCGCCTCTATGGTCGAGTCAACAATGGTATCTTGCTTGGAACTCTTCTGACTTACTGCTCCTCTATTTAGGGTGAAAAAATATCCTGAGTTTGACTTAACTATCATTAACGTCAAAGTGGAAACTCGAGTCCATGTAGCCCTTAGCCTAGAGGCTACCTCCTCTATATATTAGTAAAAAATCCTTAGTCCTTCTCAAGTACCTAAGGATACACTTTACTATCTTTCAGTGTTCTAAACTTAGATCTGCCTGATACCTACTTGTGACACTCAGAGCATGTGCTATATCTGGCCTGGTACATAGCATAACATACATGATAGACCCTATTGCTGAGGTATAGGGTATCCTATCCATGTTTGCGCTTTCTTTAGGAGACTTTGGGGACATACTCCTAGAAATTGATATTTCGTGTCTCATTGGTAAGAGACTTCTTTTGGAATTCTCCATGCCAAATCTTTTGACAATGGAGTATATGTACCTAGATTGGGACAATAAAATCATTCTCTTAGATCTATCTCTATAAATCCGGACCCTCAAAATATAGGATGCTTTATCTAAATCTTTCATGAAAAGTTTTCGAATAGCCAAGTCTTTATTGTAGAGAGCATTCCTACACCATTCCTAATTATTATGATGTCATCCATATACAATACCAAGAAGGTGACAACACTCCCACTTACCTTCCTGTATATACAAGACTTATCTTCGCTCTTAACAAAGTCATAAGGTCTGATCATCTTATCAAATCTTATGTTCCAACTTCGGGAAGCTTGCTTTAGTCCATAAATGGACATGAGCAACCTGCATACTTTATATGGACTCTCTCTGGATATGAATCCCTCTGTCTGTATCATATACAACTCCTCCTCGAGGTTGCTATTGAGGAATGTTATTTTGACATCTATCTGTTAGATCTTATAGTCATAGTGTGATGTAATGGCCAAAAGAATTATAATGGACTTAAGCACATATGTGAACAGGTTTCATCATAGTCAACTCCTTGTCTTTAACGATATCTTTTAGCTACTAGCCTTTACCTTTCCATCTACTCAAATCTTCTTTTTGAAGATCCACTTGTAGCTGATGGGTATGATACCCTTAGGTGCATCCACAATGTTTCAAACCTTGTTATAGTACATAGAATCCATCTCAAAATTCATGGTTTCTTGCTACTTCCCATATTCTATATTTATAATAGCTTCCTCGTAGGTCTGAGAATCAATATTCTGATAGTCCTCTCCATTAATATATCCCTCATATATTTCAGGAGGGTGAGATACTCTGCTAGACCTACGCAAAGTTGGAATTTGTGTGTTAGGCACCTGAACAGACTCGAGCTCTAGAATAGTGCTTGAGCAAGGTTCTCCAACCTCGCTCGATTCTATCTCCCTCCCACTGTTTCCACCAAGAATGTATTCATTATCAAGAAACACAGCTCTCTTGGCAACAAAGACTTTTCGGTCCTCAGGATGATAAAAATAATACCCCAAAGTCTCCTTCGGGTATCCCACTAATGGCACCTTTCCGTCCTTGATTCCAACTTATTGGGATTGTGTCTTCTAACATGGACAAGACAGCCCCAAATCTTAACCACTTTAAGATCGGGTTTCTTTCCTTTCTATATCTCATATGGTGTAGACACTACCAACTTTAATGAAACTCTATTCAGAAGGTAAGTTACAGTTTCTATGGCGTACCCCCAGAATGAGATGGGTAGGTCAGTGAAACTCATCATGAACTACACCATATCTAACAGCGTGCAATTCCTCCTTTCTGATACACCATTGAGCTGAGGTGCATAAGGAGGTGGCCATTGGGATAGAATCTCATCGTCCCTGAGGAAATGGGTGAACTCTGTACTTAGGTACTCTCCTCCTCGATTTGATCGAAGAGTCTTAATACTCTTTCCAATTTGATTCTCCACCTCATTCTTATATTCCTTGAATTTCTCAAAGGTATCAGATTTATACTTCATGAAGTACACGTATCCATACCTAGAGAAATCATCAGTGAATGTAATGAAGTATGAGTAACCACCTATAACCTGAGTCGACATTGGACCATATACATCACTATGTATGAGTTCCAATAAATTAGTGGTTCTCTCTCCAGTTGCACTAAAAGGAGAGTTGGTTATCTTCCCACGAAAGCAAGGTTCGTAAGTTGCATATGACTCATAGTCAAATGGATCTAAGTATCTATCTTTTAGCAACTTTTGAATCCTTCTCTCATGTATATGACATAGCCTATAATGTCATAGGTATGCATTGTTTACCTTATCTCTTTTCCTCTTAGACGTATTTATATTCATGATATGTAAAGAAGTGTCTAACATATATAAGTCATTTATCAGGGTGCCTCTAGTGATGATCTCATCATCCATAATTATTAAATAATTATTATTCTCAAAAATTAATTTATATCCATTAATTGTCAAACAAGAGATGAAAATAATATTTTTGATAATAAAGAGAACAAAATAGCATGCATCTAATGCAATGATACTCCACTAGGTAGACATAGGGTGACCTACCTAATGGTAACTATAGCAACTCTTACTTTATTACCCATTTTAAGGTCCATCTTGCCTTTGGCCAATGTCCTAGGTTTTGCTAGAAACTGTAATGAATTACAGATATGATAAGCACTACAGGTATCCAATACTCATGTGTTATCATAAAAATTTGATAAATGAAGATTGATCATGAATATACCTGAAGATTCTCCAAGCTTCTATTTCGCCTTATCTGCAAGGTAGTTTTTATAGTTCCTCTTTCAATGCCCATCTTAGGCACAGTGAAAGCACTATCCTTTGTCCTTTGTCGAGTATTTCTTGGCAACCTTTACCTTACCCAGTCTTTCTTTATCCTTACCCTTCTTAAGGATCTTACTAGTTTTCCTTTTCCTATTGGTCTCACCAATATAGATAACTAACTTCTCTTTTTGATGATACTCTCAACTTTCCTCAACATATTGCGGAGCTCAGGTAGAGTCACCTCAAACTTGTTTATATTAAAGTTAATAATGAATTGTGAAAAGGAATCTAGTAGGGACTGAAGTATAAGATCAACATACAAGTTATCCTTTAGGACTATCTTTATACTTCACAAAGCGAATGATCTCATCCTCGCTTGTCCTTTTCTCTAGCGTGGGCATAATGGTATTAAAGACATATACGATTTTCTCTTTTGTGAAAATAATTCTCAAATTATGAATACTTTGGACCAATGAAGCAGTTGGCATCAAGTATGTCATATAGGGGTTTTGTAAGCTACAAACAAAATATAGCGTAAATAAATAACATACAGATATTATAAAAAATACTAATTAAGATATGGACTTCTATCTTAATGTACTCCTACTATTTTCCTAGTGAATCATGTGACACCCTCAACACATAAGACGAAGTCTCCGGCAGACTCCTAGTGGGGATCAGGATCCAATCGGCATCTTAGTGCAACCTTGAGGGACACGACCAATTACACTGAACCTGAAAGGTAGACAACTCTTGTCAATCAAAACTCCTTATGATTTTTGTCATGTTCAGCCTTCGAATCATTATGGTCTCAATTGCTCAACCAACCATGAAGTTTAGATAAGTCATCACCATCATTATAAGATGAGTTTGATTCGATGGATATAATCTCACGCTTACCGACTTAATATTATCATAGGAGGGATTTTTGTCTCGTATAAGTCTCCTAATATATCGTGTCACATACATAAATATTTAATATATATCTACATCATATATATATATATATATATATATATATATATATATATATATATATATATATATATATATATATATATATCTAGTAGGTGTATAACAACACATCACATATGCAAGCCACATCGGATGATCATGAGTCGTCACCTAATATGATTAAGCCCGAGCCAATGAGCCTAATCACTCATAATATAATCTATGTGTGCATCGGCGCATCTTCATACCTTATGATCGTTGATCTAGCCATCATCAGTTCCGTCGGATATTCATCGTATCACCATGTATCGTAATCTCCCACATGGCATTGTGGTTCTTGTTGTCACCTCCATACTCCTACTGCGCCTCTCCATATAATTACAAATAATCATAGGCACGTAGGTCCGATAATAAACGAGAAAAACGGAGGCTCGCAGGCCCCAATAATAATAATAATAATAATAATAATAATAATAACAATAATAATCATAATCATAATCATAATTACACACATCACAATATATAACTCATGATCATCCATCCACATCATACATCACATATATATCACATCATATGTAGGATTACTAGATATATATAATAATTAATTAAATTATTTAATTAATTATTTTTTAGAAATCAGGATATGCTTAGAATTTCTAGGATAATCAAGGGTATTTTCAAAATTCTAGATAAGAGGACAATCCTCAGAATTTCTAAAATTATTTAGGGCATTTAAGAAATTCTCTAAAATGGGAGAGAGTTAGAATTTCTTAAATTCTGAGGGGCATAATAATCTTTTTTATAAAAAATGCCCTAGCCCTCCCCTTTTGCCCTCATCCAGCGGTCACCTTACCCACAAGCGGCACCCTTTATGGTAGGCACCACTGCCCCTCGGGCAGCCATAGATAAGATATAGAAAAGGATGATCCTGCCCCTATGAATTCGGGAAAATAGGGATGATCCTACCCCTCAGGTCACTTGTGTATTGATCTTATACTGCAATCCCTACCCCTATGAATTTGGGATGATCCTATGTACACGATGTTATGTACCAGGCTTGATATGACACATGTTTTAAGTGTCACGAGTAAGTATCAAGCAGATCTAGGTTTAGAATATTGGAAGGTAGTAAAGCGTATCCTTAAGTGCTTGAGAAGCACTAAGGCTCTTTTACTGATATATGGATAAGGTAGCCTCCAGGTTGAGAGTTACACGGACTCGAGTTTTCAATCTGATATTGATGATAGTAAGTCAAATTCAGGGTTTATTTTCACCCTGAATGGAGGAGCTGTAAGTTGGAAGAGTTCCATATAAGATACTACTGTTAACTCGACCATAGAGGAGATATACATTGCTGTAGTAAAAGCAGCAAAGGAAGGGGTTTGAACGAAGAAGTTCATCAAGGATTTGGGAGTCATACCAAGCAGCATGGAGCTAACTACCATATATTGTGACAGTGACAGGGCAATAACTCTAACAAAGGAACTCAGGTCTCAACAGAATTAGAGTAATCATATTATAGCGATCATGACCTGAAAAGATATAGCAATGAAAAAAGTTTCATCTGAAGATAACATTGCAGATCCACTAATGAAGTCATTGGTTGATATTGTATTTGAGCATCACAGGGATCTAATGGGGATCAGACACATAGGTGATTGGCTTTTGGTCAAGTGGGAGATTACTGGTTATAGGTGCCCTGCAAGCCAAACACGTGAGTTATGGCACGTGTGATATGTTGTGTGATCTTTTTACTTATGATCAATATTGGCATATTCTAATATTGTCTGTTACATATATATTGTGATGTCCTTGATTCTGTGCAATGAGAGTCGAATCATGATGAAATCACGATAATGAGATTAATTCACATTTAAACACAGATCCTAAACATCCTAGTCATAGGTTACTCGAGAAGGATATTGAGATAACCAGACAAATCGGTGTACTATATACCTATCCATATGATGGAGGCGGCTGGTCTCATAGCCACTTGTGTGGAGACACTAAAGATATAGTACAGGTGCTCACTAGAGAATGAGTTCACTGATTGATCCGCTTTTGGAATACTATATGTTATAGTTAATAATACTTCATGTCAGACAGTGATTCTATAGTTGCAATTATATATCTAGTCCTTAGACTTGAGACACAAAGGATGCCTTGTATGACTACTCCTTTCTTTGATGCCAGACTTACATGTTTGGAAAGTTTCAGATCTGGTACAATTAGCTATCGAGATTAATAACCAACCTTACGAAGGTAATTGAGTGTCAATAGAGGATCATCCACTCTCGGTATCACGAGAGGAATATCTCATATGTGCTTGCTCAGATAAATCTCTAGCTAAGGTCGTTCGGATTAAGAGAGAAAGAGTTCTCCAGGAGAATCCGATTAGAGTGAGACTATGAAGGATTCTGTATGTGGCCTGACAGTACTATGTCCAATATATGGTCTCTGAGATATTAGTTGGATGAGGGATTATAGATACATGATAATTATGGACAGACAAATCTGATGGATTTGATCCCTCCTGTACCATCTGGGGACTATAGCGTAGTGGCTCAGTACATCCATAGTCGATGTGTCGAGTGAATTATTATGGGGATAATAATTCACTATATTAGAAGGAGTTCTGATGGGAGTGACTCACGGCCAGCTCGGTATCGGGCCTAGAGGATCACACACATATGGTGGATACTTCAGCGAATAGAGGATTGGATGGAGATCCAATTAGCCCATATTCTCATTAGATGAGACCCTATGCTGATAGGCTCCTTACTTAAGACCTAAGGAGATTATTGGATAGAGATCCAATAATGCAAGGTTAGTGGGTTATTGGATAGAGATCCAATACCCACTAAGGTAGGAGCCATAGGTTTTTCGTGGCTCTCTATAAATAGGAGGGGCTACTCATGGTTGATAAGTTGCAGCTTTAGCCACCACCTCCTATTCTCCTCCCTCCCTTTGCATAAGAGTTGCGAGATCAGATTGGAGGAGTTTCACTACAGAGATCCATCGTGTCGATACCGCTAGAGAGGAGGATACTTAACCTCCTTCATCTTCTCCATCCAAATCTAGAATATAAGGATATATAATCTCCCTAGGTAAAATCAATCTCTCATACATCATGGTTTTCTGGTTTTTACAATTTTTCTTGTAACCCCAATCTTTTGTATGACAATTTGATCTGCGTGAGAAACCAGTATTTTGTTTTAATTTTCGCTACGCATGTGATGCACCCACTAAGATTTCTTGATTTTCGTTGCGCATGTGATGCACCCACTAAGATTTTCTAACAGCTCCTACGAGTGTTATGCCCGTAGTCGCCTCCCTTGTGGGCTGGCGTCGTCCCTGAAGGGAGCACCTCCATGAGCATCATCCTTGCGGGTGTTGCCTATGACCACATGTACCACCCCTACAGGCGCCAGCCATGCCTGCGGGTGGCTGCACCTACTGGCAATATCCCTAGTCACGAATGACTGCACCTATTAGCGGCTACCCTTTGCGGGCTGGCTGCGGGCGACCACCCTTGTAGGCGGCCCTGACCGCAACTGGTCACCCTTGTTAGGGCCTGGCCGTGGGTGGCTGCCCCTCCTCGCTACATTCGCTGCAAAAATGTAGCAAGAATGCGTAGAACAATTCTATGTGATTCAATCTCATCATATGTAGTTTAAAACCAATATTTCGCACGAAAACCTTGGCTTTGATACTACTGTTGGGAAACTTCAATGGGAGCATCACATGCACAGTGAAAATCAAAACAAAATACTGGTTTCCCATGTATATCAAGTCATTATACAAAAGATTAGGGTCACGAGAAAGCCGCAAAAAGTGAAAAAACCATATCATTTAAGAGATTATTTTACCAAGGGTGATCGTATATCCCTATATTTCCATATCTGGATGGTGATGATGAAGGAGGTCAAGCGTCCTCCTCTCTAGTGGTATCCACACGATGAATCTCTGCAGTGAAGCTCCTCCAATCTGATCTTGCAAGTCTTACACAAAGAGAGGGAGGAGAATAGGAGAGGGATGCCAAAGCTACAACCTATCAACCATGAGTCTCCGCTCCTATTTATAGAGAGCCACCAAGAAAACCCTAGGGCTCCTGCCTTAGTAGGTATTGGATCTCCATCCAGTAATTTCCTTAGGCCTCTAATTGGGTCTTAAGCAAGGAGCCCATCAACATAGGGTCTTATCTAATAAGAATTGGGACTAATTAAATTTTCATCCAATCCTCTATTCGCTAAAGCATCTACCATATGTGTGTGACCCTTTAGGCCTGATACCAAGCTGGCCGTGAGTCACTCCCATCAGAACTCCTTCTGATATAGTAAATTATTATCTTCATAATAATTCACTTGACTCATCGACTATGGATGTACTAGACCACTACGTCATAGTCCTCATATGGTACAAGAAGGATCGAATCTATTAGATTTGTCTATCCATAGTTACCGTGTATCTATAATCCCTTATCCAACTAATATCCCAAAGACCATATATTGGACATGGTACTGTCAGGTCACATACAAAATCAGTTTGTATTGCTCTAATCGGATTCTACCAAAGAACTCTTTCTCTCTCAATCTGAATAATCATGGCTAGGGATTTGTCTAAGCAAGCACATATGAGATATTTCTCTTATGATACTGAGAGTGGATGATCCTCTATTAATACTCAATTGTCTTCATAATGTTGGCTACCAATCCCGTTAACCAGTTTTACCAGATCTGAAACTTTCCAAACATGTAAGTTTGACGTCAAAGAAAGGAGTACTTATGCAAAGTATCCTTGGTGTCACAAGTAGGACTATGGAATCAGTGTCTAATATTTGGTATCATCAACTATACAACATTCCACAAGCGGATTAATCAGTGAACTCATTCTCCAATGAGCACTTGTACTATATCCTTAGTGTATCCACACAAGTGGCTATGAGACCAGCTGCCTCCATCATATGGATGGATATATAGTACATCAATCTGTCTGGTTATATCGATGTCCCTTTCGAGTAACCTATGATCAGAATTATTTAGGATCTGTGTTTAAAGGTGAATCGATCTCATTATCGTGATCTCATCACGATCCGATTCTCATTGCACAAACCCAAGGACATCACAATATATATGCTACAGATAATATAATGTGAGAATATGACAATAATAATCTTAAGCAAAAAGATCATGCAGTGTGTCACACGTGCCATTACTCATATGATTGGCTTGCAGGACACTTGTAACCAGTCGGATCAGGTGTGCTTTGGTGTCTCAGCACAGATCTAATCTATAGGGCATGACTTTGATGTGATCTTTAATTTTGTAGGGTCTAAAGAAATGGGGAAATCACTTCTTTGAAGCTTGAGTCTTCATGGATTTTTGCTGGTAAGATGGATGACGAAGGAAAACTCAATCTCCAATAGTAAACTTCCTTTTGCCCCTAGGTTTGTTAGCCTACTCTTTTATTTTTACTTGGGCTACCATGGGGTTGTCCTTTGATAGCTACAAGACTTTCCTCCGAGATAGTGGTAGCCCTCTGATGAGGTCCATGGAGATGTCAGCCCAATTTGAGTCTAAAGTGGTTAGAGGTTGTAATTTTTTAAGGCTTGCTACTATCTCTCTTTTGTGTCATTGACTAGTACCATACCAAGCCACAAATTCAGCAATGGTTAGCATCTCCTCATTATATATTGATAGCTTTAAGTGATATGGAGAGAGAGCTTTGCTAATATAGGCTATGGGTTAGCCATCTTGCATGAGGACAATATTAATTTTGACTCTCGATGCGTCAAATTTGATCACAAACTCTTTGTTAGAGTCAGGTATAAACTTGCACTGATCTACTATCGTCCTCCATGAACATACGGTGGTCATGCGGCTGGGTAAGAGGCAATTTTCTTAGTTCAACAAACACATCTTAAAATTCAGCAAGCAATGAGGGGAGGTTTGGATCTTTGTTCTTCATTGGTTCCTTCATTTACAACCCTTGAAGTTGTATTAGGAAGTCGATATATGATTTGTGTAGCACCTTCTCCATGCATTGCGTAGAGATTGTCGTTGCTTTACCCCCCGTGTTTTTCTCATAGGATCACCGAATTCCCTTGGCTAAAAATTTTCATGATTAGCTTGAAAAAATTTCAGGAAACATCACCTAACATGGACGACCATTCGATGCCGAGCATTGCTTCATAAAACTATAAAACTAGTTTCACCTATAAAACTAGTTTCGATGTAAACGTCGTAGATGGACGAATTAAGTGGTAGGAGGAAGAAATCAATAGTGATCTCTTGGCCCTATAAAACTAGTTTCACCTGTGGGCACTTTCGGCTGCAGTTGAGGATTCGACCATCTACGACTTTTACATCAAAACTGCTAAAATCTTCAATTCAGAGTGTTGATCAGCCATCAACCTTACTGTCCATGAAGTTATTAGTACTCTATATGTCAACGAGGATGATGACAGGTCGATGGTTAAGGAAACCATTAATTTTCATTGTCTACAGGTTCGCGTAGTCAGATAAGACATGAATGGTGTCGATAGTCAATTATGGTTTCTCCTCTATTCCTCCTCCTCGGACTCGAGATCTGTATCTTTGAGTTTAGGTTTTGTAATGGGTTCAATCACCAGAAGTCTCCCCTTTTTGCAATAATGGTCGTGACTCCACAACTCATCATAATGCCAATATAATCCCTTTGCAGATCTGTCATGTATTTTTTCTCGTGTCAACTTTTTCAACTGGGAGGGTTGGCTGATAGTAGAAGGGGCCAAAGTCTCAGGTGCTACTGGTCGGGTGATGATTTTAGTCCTCTGAGCATCGTGGTTCAACCTTTCCTCTTGAAGTTACGTAAAAGAAATAGTTGCCATCAATATGTATGGTCGTCGCGCCTTGACTTCTCCTCAAATCTCTAGCTTCAACCCTTTGACAAAAATCCCTAGCAATTATTTTTCAAACCAGTTTCTTATTTAATTAAAAAGTCTTCTAAATCTCGTCTGGTATTCTTAAACTTTGGAGGTCTGGTGGATCTTTGAGAGTTGATCATCGATGTTTTCGTATTTGGATAGTCTAAAGTGGAGTAGCAGCCCGCTTTTGAAATATCTTAATGTTGGGACTCCATGAGTATACTCAAACTAATTGTACTATTGGATCGCATCTCCTTCTAGATGGATGATAGCAATATTGACCATAGACGCATCCAGGGTGTTGTGATAGTGGAAGTATCATTCTGTGTATGAAATTCACCCAGTCAGCTCTCCGTCTTCCCATCGAAGGAAATTCACTCTCATACGTGGGCATGATGAGTCTATTGCTTATTCTTCTTTCTCTGGTGGGTTTTTCTTATGATCTAAAATTTCGTCATGCTGTGATCTCCTTGGGCTCAATGATCAGCCCAATTTGAATTCCACAAACAGAGCATGATGTTTGTCCTCCTTACGCATCTCAAAGGCCTCTAACTTTGCATCGATCAGATCTTTCATTGCCATGGTGTATGACCTCAGATTTGTAATATTGAGGTCCTTCTTTTGCTGTTAAGTGCATGGATCATTGGGATGGATTGGTGGCTGAAAGAGACAAGTATCAAGGGTAGAGACTGTGGTTTGGGTTGGTAGGCTGATGTTTAGGGTGTTGTTGGTGCTATTGTTTGAGGCTGTTGTAGAGGCTATAAGGGGGCTATGATAGCAGTGGCTTAAGACTATAGAGATAGTTTAGGGATACTATTGATGACAACAATAGGTTTGGCAAGGTTCGAGTATGGTGCAGTAAGGGATACCAAAAGGTAGTATAGCATGATTCTTCGCCAAAAGGACAATAGTTTTACGATGAAAGTTCCAGCAATATAGTAGTGATGTTTAGATGATTATCATAGCAAGAATCTGATGGGGATAGCAACAAGATAAATGAGAATAGAGATAGCAATATTGTAGCAACAAATTCAGCAGAGATTAGTTGTATATACAGCAAGAAACAATGAAAAGTATGGCAATAAAATTTTTCATCAAAAGACAACAGTTTTATGATAAAAGTTTCAACAATATTGCAGCAGTATTTTTAAGGAATATTGTAGTAAGAAATCAACAAGAATAGCAACAATATAGATGATAGTAATATGGTGGCAAATATGGTAGTAAGATGGTAGTAATATCTAGTGTTGTAGAAGCAACGCAATTACAACAAAGATAAACTTTTGTGATGAAGATTATGATGATGTAATAATTTATAACAAGGATAGATATAACCATTTTTATGATATTGATAAGAGAAATTGCAGCAACTATAATGATTGCTCAAGATGGAGCAAACCATCCTGACTGCAATAAGGGCGACTGTAGCAGATGTGGGATATATAGCAAAGGGTGATGACGGCGGAGTCGGGAGCAAGATCAGCATATATGAGATCTGCAACTGAGGATGGTGGGGCAGTTGATGGCAGCGGCGAAGGTGGAAGAGCAACCAGACACCAAGAACATCACTCTGATACTAGATGAAAGAACCCCGCTGGACTCGAATGCTAATTTGACCTCTGTAGGAATTCGGCCCTCCTTGAAACTCTATAGGGGTTCCTCCCTCCTAGGTATTTGGCCAAAAGGTTAAAAAGAAATTGATATATTGCTTGATGAAGAGTGGTGGCTACATGCTTTATATAGGGTTCTCAAACCCTAATCCTAATAGGACACCTACTCCAAATAAAATACTTCATAGTGAGACTCCTACTCCAAGTAAAATACCACTAGAAGAGTCTCAACCATAAAAGGAACTCAACCTTAGCCGACTTCCCCAACCAAGGTGGGTGGCCAATTAGGGTTGATTACAATTATGACTCAATTGACTCTAACCCTAATCGAACTCCTACTCCTAATCAAACTCCAATTCAACCAAATCCTAATCCTACTAGGATTTGGGTTAATTTATTTAAACTAACTTAAATAATTTCCTAGTCGACTCAATATCATGTCTAGGTTGGCCAACAAGGCATAATCTACGGACAACTTAATCGACTAGGACCAAACTCAACTAGGGTCCTATCAATAACGTAGCTTAAAAGTACCACTTTTGGAGCATATTGTCATTGGATGCCTAGGGGCTATGAGAGTGTTAGTTGATATAGGCAAAGGAGAGTTACATAATTTGGGTCAAACTGAGGAACTTCAATGTCACTAGGTCTAGGAGAAGGTAAAGATAGTGGTTGTGTCTCCAAGGGCAATGCTTCATCAATAGGAGAAACTTGTGGAGAAGTAATGGAGGGGGTGAGGAGCTACTTAACTGGAGTAACAAGAGAGTATGGATCCTAAGGGGAAGGACTAGATAATGTGGTGGGAGGCTCAATTTACAGGATCAGAGGTGTATTCAAGTGATGTATATTTGTTGGAGTTAGACGCACGATAGAGTCCACAAAAGTAACGTGATGTGAAATAAAGACTTTATAAGTATGGGATTCATAGCATCGAAAGGTGCTATGTTCGAGAGAGTATCTGATAAAAACACAAGACATAGATCTAAGTGTTATATTATGAGAGGCATAAGGACGTAGCCATAGATAACATAGACCGATAAATACTTTGAGTTTTCAAAGATTTTGACATTCATGAAATAGTTTAAATAGTAATTAATATTGTAGGACTAGAGTAAGCATACGATTAATGAGATAAATTACACTTTAAAAGGTTACTGACCAAAAAATTATGGTATGGAGGCTTGATGGAAGTGTTAGACCAGTTTCAACTATATGTCAAAATTTACGTTCGGTAGAGCCAACTAGTTGAGGAGTATGTGGGGGTGACTTGAGGTATTGTATACTAGAAGTTGAAAAGTAGGATATAAGGGCTTGATATTCACCTTTGCCATCAGAGTAGACTATTTAATTATAGATCGAAAGAAGTTCTCGACCAACTTTCTAAAGTCGATAAGATTATTAAAACTTTATATTTATGATAGAGAGGATATAACCATATATACTTAGTGAAATAGTCTATGAAAATGACATAAAATCTAAACTTATCAAAAGAAATGGTTGGACAAGGCCCCAAACATCGGTATAAATAATTTTAAATAGTTTAGAGCAAGATATTGAGATGTTTCGAAGGGTAGTTTATGACACTTATTACTAAGGCAAACATCATAGTGAGTTATAATGCTATATGATCTAAAAGTAGGAAGAGAATAACGAGAAATTAATTTCTACTGGATAGAGAATGATGGATGACTAAGATAACGATGCCACACATCAATTAGAACGATAATTGAAGAGTGAGCAATGGGTTGTGTTATTTATGGAGCTAATGACCACTCGTAAATGTTGTTTTTATTCTAGCCTCGAACAAAAGATGCTCCCATGCTCAAATCCTTGATAAGAAAAGAGTCATTGAAAAATTCAATTGATGTATTATTTTATTTTTAAAATTAAAAAAATAGAAATGAGGTTTCATTTAATATGTAGTGCACACAAAACACCATAAGTGTAAAAGTTATGGTATATGAATGAAGTGTTATGGAAATGATATGAATAATAAGGATTCCTTTACCATCATCGATGATGATGTCTTTATTTCCACCATAATTATTGTGGATGGACAAGTTTAGTAGATTATAGGTGATATGATGAGAGGTACTAGAGTCCATGATCAAATTATGTTGACTAGTAGCCTGTGTGATCATGAGATTCGCTTGAGGCCAATCTGATGGAGCAGGAAGTCTGGGTCGAGACCTACAGACTTGTAGAGTATCTGATTTTATCATACAATTGACAGATGACTCGTCATTGGTTTCTATGGGCAGGACGCTATGAGTGGAAGTTGCCACCTTGATAGTTGTTGTTGTTGAGATTAAAATATTGAGGATGTGGAGGATGGGAGATTTGGTTGGTGCCCATAGGTGTAAGAAGCATCTTGGCCAAACCTTTTTAGATGTTATTATTATACTGATTGTTTTTCCTCCTGTATTTTTAACTGACTTGAGTTGTGATGGTTGGTCCTGGCAAACTCTCTTCACACTTTAAATATGTCTTAGAGTTAGTTAACTTGTTATAGAGTTCTTTGAATGACATCGATGAGTCGCATACTTGAATTGCTACTATCAATTCTTTGAACTCATCTCTTAGGCCATTGAGAGTGTAGCGATGACTTCCTCATCATTGAGGGAATGACCTATCAAAACTAGGTCATCAATGATAACTTTTATATTTTATAGATAATCAACAATAGTACTTTCCTCTTATTTTATTTTCATTGGACTAGAGAGGAGACCGAGCATGTGAGTATGTGAGCGGATGCTAAGGTAGTTTACAACTTGCACCATGCTTCCACAACAGTAGCACAGGAAGATATAAGTAGGGTGATGGATCTAATGACATAGATTTGAATTGTTAAGAGAATGAGATAATCTTGGCGTAATCACAGTTTGTGGACTGAATTTGGTATTAGACTGGGTTCTCCTGGGATGTTGATCATTGCTGGTTAGCAATTGAGAGAAACGTCAATATAGCCTAGCAAATCATAGCCAAATAGAAACTTAAAAAATTACGTACACCAAGATGCATAATTGGTACCTTTAATTAATTTAGAAGGGATAAGAGATACAACATTGATGGAGATGGGGATTATATGTTGAGAGATGCTAGGGTTCCTTATACGGACAATAACTAAAGCATCAAAGATAGATAATGAAGACATTATGAAAAAATGTACTAATTTAAGAGATCAAATGTACTAATTTAAGAGATCAAGATAGGAGACTACGATGGATCAACAATTAATCGTTGTTGGGCTAGACTAACTGATTTGGTTAAGAATTTGGAGGGTACTGAGCAAAATTGCAGGTCTTCAGTTTGTAAATCTGACAGAGGAGGATATGGTTCACAATGTATAATGAGACTGCTTGCTATTTGTGGTGAAGCCGACGATAGTAAAGAACCTTTCATATCCACGGATTTGGGTGGCTTAGATGCATCATGGAAGAGGACGGAGTTTGCTGTGACTGAAGGGAATAGAAAGGTGGGTCAATGCAGAAGCGATGCTTGCGGCAACAACACTTGGTGGTACTCTCTTCCAGGATGGCGAAGGGGAGGATGCAGTTAAAGGGGTGGAGGCAATGATGATGATCGATCTCAACTACCTCCTGGAATAGGCAAGATCGCAGCCACCAGAGAAGGAGAAGCAACAATTGATCTCAACAGTTCTGAGCAGAGATTGATTGGCAAGGAGCACTTCGTCGTTGAGGGGAAGCAGCAATTTGCTTAATGCAGATCAGGTGTTGGCAGATCACTGTGAAGAGGAGGTCTTCGCTCCGTACTAGTTGTGGTGCTATGACTATAGATTGATGCAAGAGCTACAATTCTTACCACAAATTTGTGAGAGAGCTACAAGTCTGTGACAGATCTGTATTGTAGCGACAGAAGAAATGGGGGAAAAGGGAGAGATGTGGTCCATCATCGATCTACAACAATCAGTGGGAGAGGGAAAGTTGCATATCAATAGCTGTAGCAGTTATTTACTGAAGATGATCGTTTGGCAAGGATTGTCACCTCCGGTGGATCATAGACGCCAGAGGAGAAGGTGCTGATTTGATGGGGAAGAGTTTCACGTCGGTGAGGATAAGGAGCAGCCACTTCGCTCAGCCCCTTTGCTTGTTCAGAGAGTGGCACTAGTAAACATCATGCTGGATTGAGGAGGAACAACGCTGTAATAAGGAGACAGATGGAGGAGGATTAGTGTCACAGTGTAGTCGGCCAAGCAAGGGAGAAGGCTTGTTGCACAGGAAGGAGGATGGGAATGAGATAAGGAGTGATAGGTCGTGCTTCTTTCGGAGATGCTATTGTTGTAGTGACTGCAACAAGTTAGCGAGGAATGCTATCAGAGGTGAGCTGAGGCATAGAAAGCCAGTTGGTGAAAGCCACCCTCCATGTTTTGGAGTCGATGGTCATTTTGGTGGTTCTGCAGAAGTCGAGTGGCACGAGGTGGTGTGGCAAGCTCGTAGAAGGTGCTAACAGCGATGGAGAAGACAACAATAACAAAAATAAATACCTATGGCATGGGCTTCGTGCCAATGCTGGGTAGAGGTGTAGTTGCTGGTACAGAGATGCCTCTGGTATCATTACTGTTACTTCCTTATGGAAGGGGTAGTAGTCGGGGAGGGAGGTGGAAGGAGGGAATGGAAGTAGTTCCCAATGAGGAGGTGTTGCCACCTCTTGAAGATCACCCTAAGCTTCTTGTGCTTATCCTGTGGCACGCGGATGAGCTAAGTGATGGTGAGGGATCTGTTGTTTGATAGCAAAGAAATAAAATCTCTCCTAAAGAGATCGAGGCTCTGATACCATGATAAGAATATAAGAGGTGATTGAAGAAAAATAAAATGCACACTTTATTCCTCGATTCATCACCTATTTATACACTTAGGAAAGGAGGTTAGGAGGAGAGGATTTCCCTTAATAAACTGACAAAGTCTGATTGTGCTATTATAAAGATTTCATATGTTAACAAAAGGTATAGGGGAGGATCGAGAGTGGCAAGGGTGAGCTCACAGAAGGTACTGATGGCGATGGAGAAGACAACAAGAACAAGAGTAAATGCCTATGGCATGAGCTTCGTGCAAGCGCTGGGTCGAGGTGTAGTTGTTGGTGCAAAGATGCCTTCAGTATCGCTACTGTTGTTTGCTTGTGGAAGCAGCAGCAACCGGGGAGGTAGAAGGAGGGAATGGAAGTAATTCCCTACGAGGAGGTGTTGCCACCTCTTGAAGATCAACCTGAGCTTTCGGTGCTTATCCTGCGGCACGCAGATGAGGCAGGCGATGGTGAGGGATCTATTGTTTGATAGAAAAAGAAATAAAATTTCTCTTAAAGAGAGCGAGGCTCTGATACCATGATAAAAATAAGAGAGGTGATTGAAGAAAAATGAAATGTATACTTTATTCCTCGATTCATCGCCTATTTATACACTTAGGAAAGGAGGTTAGGAGGAGATTATTTCCCTCAATGAACTAACAAGGTTTACTCGTTGCTAAGATTTCATCTGTTAACAAAATGTACAAGGGAGAGCTAGGAGTGGAGAGGGCGAGCTCACAGAAGGTGTTGATGGCGACGGAGAAGACAACAAGAATAAGAGCAAATGCCTATGGCATAGGTTTCGTTCCAGCGCTGGGCCGAGGTGCAGCTACTAGTGCAGAGATGCCTCTGGTACCACTGTTGTTGTTGCTTTTGCTTGTGGAAAGGGTAACAGTTGGGGAGGTGAAAGGAGGGAATGGAAGTAGTTCCTGACAAGGAGTTGCCACCTCTTGAAGATCAACTTGAGTTTCCGATGCTTGTCCTATAGTACACGGATGAGGCAGGCAATGGCGAGGGATCTGTCATTTGACAGTGAAGAAATAAAATATCTCTTAAAGAGAGCAAGACTCTGATACCATGATAAGAATAAGAGAGGTGATTAAAGAAAAATGAAATGCACACTCTATTCCTCGATTCATCACCTATTTATACACTCATGAAAGGAGGTTAGGAGAAGAGAATTTCCCTCAACAGACTAACAAAGTCTGCTCGTGCTGTTACAGAGATTTTAACTGTTAATAAAAGGTACAAGGAAGGTTCAGGAGTGGCAAGGGCGAGCTCACAAAAGGTGCTGATGGCGATGGAGAAGACAATAAGAACAAGAGCAAATGCTTGTGGCTTGGGCTTCGTGCTAGCATTGGGCCAAGGTGCAGATGCCAGTGCAGAGATGCCTTCGGTACCGCTACTTCTGCTGCTTCTGCTTGTGGAAGGGGCAACAGCCAGGGAGGTGGAAGGGGGGAATGGAAGTAGTTCCCAACAAGGAGGCATTGCCACCTCTTGAAGATCAACCTAAGCTTTCGGTGTTTGTCCTACGACACACGGATGAGGTAGGCGATGGCGAGGGCTCTGTTATTTGAAAGCGAAGAAATAAAATATCTCTTAAAGAGAGTGAGACTCTGATACCATGATAGGAATAAGAGAAGTGATTAAAAAAAAATGAAATGCACGTTTTATTCTTTGATTCATCACCTATTTATACACTTAGGAAAGGAGGTTAAGAGGAGAAGATTTCCCTCAACATACTAACAAAGTCTGCTCATGTTGTTACAAAGATTTCATTTGTTAACAAAAGGTATAGAGGAGGGTCAGGAGTGGTGAGGGCGAGCTCACAAAAGGTGCTAATGGCAATGGAGAAGACAACAATAACAAGAGCAAATGCATGTGGCATGGGCTTCGTGCCAGCACTAGGCCGAAGTGTAGCTATCAGTGCAGAGATGCCTTCGATACTAATGTTGTTGCTGCTTCTACTTGTGGAAGGGGCAGCAGTTGGGGAGGTGGAAGGAGGGAAGCAATGGGAAGCCATAGAGGAGGACCTGGGGATGTAGATGTCCACCTTCTGATGACGTAGATCCACTCTTTTGTGATTCCGAAGCTCTTGCAGAAGGAATGGAAGGAGTTCCCGATGAGGAAGCGTTTCCACCTCTTGAAGACCAACCTGAGCTTCCGATCCTCGGCCTGCGACATGCAGATGAGGCAGGCGATGGTGAGGCTATTGGGGAGGCTGGGCAGCATAGGAGATTGGCAGCGATTCCTCTCTTGCGTTGGCTTCGACCTCACGAGTTGAACCGACTTTTTGATCTTGGAGGAGTTGAAGCAGTGGGAAGCCGTAGAGGGAAGAAATGAGCTTCACCGATAGGGAGATGTCGTAGGAATTGGTTGAGGAGCAATAATTGTCGTCAGATAACGAGAAGAGAGTTTGGACTTAGATAAGTGACTCTGATATCATAATAAAATAATTAGTATATCTGAAAGATTTTCTAGTATAGTTGAAAAAATCTTTATTTGCTATCAGCTTCTCCATTCCTTACAAGTATAAGAAGCCTTTTTGAGGAAGGATTCATTGAGTTAATTATATTATTTCCTTTCCGATCCTCAAGCATCATCACATTGTCCTGATACAAGCATTCCAATGAACCGAGTAATATGCCCATTGAATTGATATCAATAAAAACAGGCGAGCAAGTCCCAAGTTCAAGATATGAGAAAGAGGATTGGAGCAAGCAAGTGAGAAGAATAAGAAAGCATTTATAAGTTGCCAAGTTGTGAGCTGCAGAGCTCAATTTTCTTGGAATGTATACACCCAGTTGGTAACAAGCAGCTTTGAAAGCTAAAAAGTCTTTGCCGCAAAGATGAGAAGGATCCATGGAGTTTCGGATTTGTCTTGGAGTGTCCGGACAAAACATTCGGAGCCTAAGTAGATGACAGCTTGAGTGATTTCTTTGGTTAGCTATGCCCCAATAAGAGTTGGGATTTCAGAAGACTCGTTGTGTGAGCATCCAATAACAAGATTGTCCACACGGCTGTTCCTAAGAAAACCAACATCTGTATTGTCAGTTTCCACGGATTATGAAATGACTAGCAAGTGCTGTAACATTGAATATGTTACCCTATCAGTCGTTTCTACCGCAGACTTGAGTTTAATGGAATGTAACTCATTTCTCCCAAACATTGCTCGACTTTGATTAATTCTGAGTTAAGAGACTGACCTCCAATCATAATGATAACCATCCACAGACTGTCAAAAAAGTTGGGGGAATTAGTCCGACAGTGCTGCGCGGGACAGAGAAGAGCGGAGAGAATTAAATTGAACAAGAGGTGCCATATCATACGACACTGTCTTCTATCTGTCGTCTAACATTATGGACATTTTTATTTGAATATATATATATATATACACACACATATATATTGTGAGCATTGTTTCTAATCTTTAGTCATCAACCTCAACCTGGGACATAATCGTATCTACGTTGAAAGTGTGTTTGCCATACAAATTTCAATATTACGTCTAGACAATCATCTCATCCTCCATATTTTATCATCATAATTTTTCAAGGATACTAGTGTCTATTATAGATTAAATATTTAGATAAAACAATAATTAATTTAGAGGGATATATATATATATATATATATATATATATATATAAAGCATTATAACTTTTCATTCTCGTCCATTTTCTTCTGCAAGAAAACACTGAATAGTTCATGGGAAGGGCATATTCCACACTGTCCACCCACTGTTGCAAGTGCCTATAATCTGCCAAGGTGCTATCCACTCGCCACCACTTCGACCATTGAATAAGAGATGCCACATCATCCAACACTGCCTTGTATCTGTCGTCCAACATTATGGATATTTTTATTTGAAAATAAAAATACATCGTGCGTATCGTTTGCATTCTCTCTACTCCTCTTTCTTCCACCATCTCATCCTTACTATTATGTATGATGAATGTGTGTATTTGTCATATAAATTTTTATATTACTCATAGATAATCATCTCATTCTCCATATTTTATCATCATAAATTTTTATTGGCACTAGTGTATAAATAGATTAAATATTTCGATAAAAGAATAATCTTGAGGACAATAATATTTTGACAAATTAAATACTCTATAAAAGATTAAATATTTTGGAGTGGTGGCAAGTGGATAGCATTTTGATAGTTTGCAGGCACTTACGGCGGTCGGTTAAAAACCTGAAGTTTGCCATTTTCATGAACTGTTTTGTGTTTTCTCGTAGAAGAAATAGGAGGAGAATTAAAAGTTATAAAGCTTAATATTGTCATACATATATATACATGTACACATCCTTATAAATTGAATGTTCTTTTTTCTGAATATTTAATATATAATAGACACTAATACTCCCAAAAGTATGTGATGATAAAATATGGAGGATGAGATGATTATCTATATTTTATATTAAAATATATATGACTAATACATGCTTTCACCATAAATAATATTATAAATAATATTATGTTCACAAGTTAAGGATGAGACGGTGGAAGAGAGAAAGAATGAAAATGATGCCCAATGTGCATCATTTTGTGTTTTTTCATATTACAAGCACTTGGAGTGGTGGGAGGAAAGCGTGGAATATGACCTTCGCATGCACTATTTTGTATTTTTTCAAATAAGAAAAAAAAAGGAGGAGAATTAAAAGATATATATATATATATATATATATATATATATATATATACGTATACATATCTCTTCAAATTGATTATTCTTTTATCTGAATATTTAATCAATAATAGACACTGGTGCTCTTAAAAATTTATGATAATATAATATGAAGAATGAGATGGTTATCTATATGTAATGTTAAAATGTATGAAAAATACAAACTTTCATCGTAAATAACATTATGTCCCAGATGAGATGCCGGAAGAGAGATAAAGAATGAAAATGATGCCCACAATTTATTTTTATTTCAGATATAGATGTCATTGATGTTTGAATGACAGATAGAAAGGCACTTACAGCGGTCGGTGGAAAGCGTGGAATATGCCCTTTCCATGCACTATTTTGTGTCTTCTCGCAGAAGAAAAAGGAGGAGAATTAAAAAGTTACAGAGCTGAATACCAACCCTTTCCAATAGCTAAATACCAGCTTGTTTTAGGAATATTTTGAGAAAAAAATAAAATATATATAAATACCTCCTAAACTTCTCATTCTTCATCACACTAATTCATCAAGCAATCATAATCCTCTCTCTTCAATTAAAATAAACTCTCTATCTAATTTCAAATAGAAAATGGATCCTAAATGCGTTCAACCCTTGATATATTCATGCCCAAGGAAAACCTTGAAAACACGATTGTGCTTGTTCAGAAAAGCCAACACTTCACTGTAAAACCGAAGAAAATTGATATGGCAAACAAAACAATAAAGTCATATATTTTCAAGCTTTATTGCAAGAAAATCCAAAATACTGATAGCTTGTTTTAGGTGATTTGCAGCCATTGACATCAAATTTTTAAATTTTAAAAAGGATCTAAATATAAACTATTTAAAAAGTATATTGAGAAGAAACATCACTACCTAAGTTGACTTAGATAAAAACTAGCTTCAAATTTTAATCCCCCTGTTCATTTTTCTATTAAAAAAATCAGGAAGAACTAGCTAAATTTTTTCTATCGATCACCTCTTTCAGTTTTGGTAAAATATTAGGTTTTATGAATTATTATCAAAATACTTTAAATACTGCTGCTAAACATATTCCTCGATCTTCTTTTGTATGCACTTTTCATATACTACATAAAAAGGTAAAACAAGGTTTGTAAATTTTAATTTTGAACTTTTGATGGTTGTATTTCTGTTTGTTTTAATATTTGAAGTGATTATTGATAAATGAACTCCTACATGAGAATCACATCTCATTGAATTGATACTGATTGGATGATGCAGAAATAAAAAGTCTTTGCATTTAGAATTTTTGATGAATAACATACTACCAATAATATCTACAAACTGATAAAAACTATTTTGGAAGAGTATCATTTGTTTTTTTCTATTTTTTTTAATTAGCTTTGATAATGTGTCTGCAAATAATAAATTTATTTTTGAATTAAGAGAAGTGTGTCAACTAGCTTTTGGGTCTTAGATATCTAGTTTCTCTCATTTAAGCAAATCTATAAGTAATAAAAGAATAAACTAGGTATTATAAATTAAATGAAAAAAGACCCAAAATATTTTACCCGGATGTTCCTGCCAATTCAACCTATGAACTACTTAATGAGAATTTTAAATACAAAAATTAATATGTACTGTTATTGAAATGTTTGTAAAAATAGAAATAGATATTTTAAAAATTTTTAATGATGCAACTTATACTTGATTGGGTGTTTATTATGTTACTGCTCATTTAATTTTAATTATTTGTATTAATATCATTAGAGCATTAAATGAATATGAACATGATAATGAATGAATGGATCACTATTATCACAATAAAAACTAAATGGATACAATATTTTCTAAACATTTCATCCGTTTTTACCTGGTTGCTTTATTTTTTTATCCTCGTGGTAGAGTAGATAGTTTGTAAGCTTATTTAGCTACTTAGTATGATTGTTTATATATTTTTATCTTAATCTTAGTGAAAAAATGAGAGTTTAAAAAATGATCAATTAACTTATATGACGAAGTTGTTATTGCAAGCTATCTTTCAATCTTCTGAATGTATGGATCCAAGTAGTGATTAGAGCTCTAAATATGAGAGGATTATCAAGCTTGAACTCTGCCCTTGATATGTTTTGACGATTTTTTTTTTTTTTACGTGACAACACTACAAAGTATATGATTTTGAATTCTATGGGTGCGTGATTTAATGACGTTTCTAATCTTAACCATCATTGCTATACAAGTATTACCAACTTTAGGATAACCAGTAGTTGTGAAGAAAAACTGTCAATTACGAAACGAAGTAGTAATTCAGTCTGCAAATATATAATAATCTAATTCAATTTGCAGACTGAATTATAAATTAAAACTAAAATTGCATACTCGCTTTACATCATTCATGGTTTATGTTTTCATCTTCACCTTCCTTTTCTATCTTAATTCAAATAATTCTCATAGTTTTCTCTATCTTGATTATAGTTCCATATAATTAAGAGGTGTTTTGAGTCTATCTTAGTAATCGAATTTTAAATTACAATTTGATATGTCCTGAGAATATCGTAGTATACTAATTGGGAGTATTCCGTAAATAACCAATTTTGATGGTTCCCAAATATCAATATGTCGAGGGGAATCCGTGCGAAAACACGACACCCCTGAAGATAAAACAAAACGAACGCCTTCCTCTCTTTTATCCCTTCGCGTCGGCAACCTTTGAGATTATTCTCCGCTTCCTCCCACCCATATTCGATCTCGTACCCGAGGTGAACTCTCTCTTTTGCAGCTCTTTATTTTTTCTATTGATTGATTGTGATTGATTGTTGAAGCCCGTTACATCCCGCGCTTTCTCTTCTTCCTGTTCACCTTGGTTTCTTGATGTTGGGTTCTTGAATCCCATCGGCTCGTTGTCCCGTTCGTACTTGGTTGCTTTGGTTCCTTTATCCTGGAATTGGGTAACTCTTTAGCTGGATTTAGGGAACCCATCAGCTTCCTCTGTCGCTTGTTCCTTTTTTCTTGGGTTTCTTGAAGTCGAATTCGCGGAACCCATCAGTTCGCTTTGGTTTTTCTATGCTGGATACGTGACAACCACCGGCTTTTTTTTACTCATTCCTTCTTCTTTCTTTCTTTTTTTTTTTAATGCTTACACTCTCAGCCCTTCTCTTTCTCTCGTTCTTTTCTGCCTTGGTTTCGTGATGTTGAATTTGTGAAACTCGTAGGCTGACTCTAGGTTTTGCCGTCGTTCATGATTTGTCATCTTTTCTGCTTGTTCTCGATCCTTTTCCTCTAATTTTTCCCCTACTTCGCACAGTTGATGGTTGGCTTGTGCAATCTTAGCTTTCTTTCTATTTTATAGTTTAGTCACTGGTGTTGATTTCAGATATTCGATCGCTTGAAACTTGAAGTTTAATCTTAAAATAGATATACCTGTGAATCTGGAGCGTGCTCGTTATTTTTTCTAGATTTTGTTTTTGAGACCAAATTGGGTCATGTTTCTTCTTTACATTGTACCCGTTGTTCCCTCTTCAACTTACGTATAGATGATGTGGTTAATCTTTTGTTGAAGTTACTTCCTTTTCTGTGAAGTTATAATGATCTTATTCTTGTTTCATAAATTTCAGGATGTATATATCAGTAAAAAACAGGGAAATTGTTGCTGACAATATCGTTACTTCTGATTTGTTTCTTTATTCATGCTTGTCAGATGGAGGTTTAATTATCAATTTTAGATAGACCTGCTAAGAATATAGAGGCCAGCATGAACATTATCGGATCTGTCTCTCCTGTGAAGTTAAGTGGAACAATTCAGAGAAGATACCAGTGGCATCCAAATCCTGATAAAACATGTTCATTTCACAAATGTTCTGGAAGCAACAGACTGGAATCCTTCAAGAATAGTGAGTTCATGGGTTGCCAAATGAAGGCTCCAATTTGGTTGCTTAATGGAAGGAAGCCAAGACATGGTGCCAGCCCTCTCCAGGTTTCTCCTTTAGTTTTTATCTATCACCAAGCTTCTCCTTGATTTATCACCAGGTAATAGTGAATTGTTGGTTTCGTCACCACAGGTTTTCTGCAAAGACTTCCCGAGGCCTGAACTTGAGAACACTGTTAATTTTCTAGAAGCTGCCCAGTTATCTTCATCCTTCCGCAATGGTTCACGGCCAAGAAAACCTCTGAAGGTTGTTATAGCTGGTGCAGGTATGACATTCTGATACTTTAGAATACATGCAGAGAATATCAGTAATCATAACCTTCCAACTGCTAACTTTAATTTGCATTGTCAAATAAATTCTTCCTCTTACTTGCATTATTAAATTATGTACGAGTTTGTAGCTATTTGGATAATGCTCTTATATCACTAAACCATGATTAAATATTAATGTACGTTGTCAACTTCTGTTAGGTCTGGCTGGTCTATCTACGGCAAAATATCTAGCAGATGCAGGTCATAAGCCTATAGTCTTGGAGGCTAGAGATGTCTTGGGTGGAAAGGTTTATGCCTCTTCTAAATGGCTGTGAATCTTTGATATGTGTGTTCATTTCAGTGAAGTTTTGTTGTCTAAAGTTTTTCCATTTCCATTATAATTGAAAAGTTAAGTTCAGAATATCATGTGTGGTTGGATATGTTTCATTGTATAAATAAATAGTCGGACTGGGTTTTCTTTCCCCGTGTCACCCTAGTGCACTTTTGTTATGTGTTCCATTCCACTTGTACTATGATCCATAGACATGTGCCTGGTTTTTAACTTACGTTTTCTGTTCGCTAGCATGTGGCAACATCAACAACACAATGTTAAGTTGATTTTGCTAAAGGACATTTGGTAGAGCGACATAGTAATAATTGTGTGCAATATATTAAGAACTATCCCTTGCCAAAAAAGGTAATGCATACACTAAACTAACCTCTGCTAAAGATGCCAACATGTATATGGAATGAATTTTAGCCAATGCTGGCAGGCACAGAGGTGTGTCAAATAGCACTGCCATGCTAAAAGGGTCTCAATATGCCCTTTGTCATGAAATTACAATCCTTACTTTAAGCTGGACATGTCAGAATTTTCTTTGACAAGCTTACATGTGTGATTGTCCATTTGATGGTTCTTATATCGAATACTTGAATGTGTTTTCCTTGAGAGTTTTATTAAGATATTAATTGAAGTTTTAATGCCCATAGAAACCTTATGTGTCTTTATAGTTGAAGAATGACGTTGTGTTTTCTGAGATAGTAGTCATAGTCTTGCTTTTGTGTTTACAGGAATATTATTTTGCTTAAGTTTGTGATAGTCTTTTTTGGTGTTAAATCTGTGGATTGTTTGTGTATGATTGGCACTTACATATTAGTATGGAGAAAATTAAAAGAAAGATTTTTTGAGGCAGCCTGCTCTGGATACAACATAATTTATGATTCCTTCTCTGTTGTAGATTGCTGCTTGGAAGGACAATGATGGAGATTGGTACGAGACTGGCCTCCATATATTCTGTAAGTGGTATTTTTTTCATTACCTGCAAGAGTGATGTTTATTTTTTCAAATTAACTGTCTTTTTTCTGCTTTACATCAACGTTTCACTATTTTTTTTCAAATCATTTATATGGAGATTGATATGAGACAACATTCTGTTTTCTCTTTTTCGTTTGCTCAGCTGCTCAAGCAGTAGTGGTATCTTTCTCAAATTATATATGTTTCAAATATAAATTAAATTCAAATTCTTAATGAATTCAAAATTTCTAATATCTCTGTTATGAATATCTTGGTCCATATTGATGCCCTATGACCAAGGATTTTGAGATATTGATCAGCCTTCAAGTTCTTTTTGATCTTTCCTTAGTTGGATGTGACAGATGTACTAGGTAGCCTATCTTTGTCCTCTTCTTCATATCAAAATTTTGGAGGATGACATGTAGTGACTTGACCATGTGATAATCTCGGGGATGGAGACCCAGAACACAGTATACAGTAAACCCAATCTGATGATGTGACATTGATTTCTGAAATGATTTGATCCAGTTTGTCAAATTTTCCACCTCGTCAATTAACACCTCCTCATCTACATAGGATGTTGGATGTATCTACGTAGGTGCCATGTAACTCCTTTGGTGTAGGAGGCTGGAAGCCGGGACCTGCCTTCTGAATTGATGCATCATGCTTTGGTAGTATGGAGCTTGGGCTGTAAGGAATAGAATCCTGTGGAAGTTGAATCACCTTGAAATGAATTTGTCAATGTCTTTCTTCTTTCCCTTTGTATATGCATAATCAATTCTTATTTGTTTGGCTTACTGTGCTGGGTAAACATGCTGATCGATGTCAATGATATCGAGGTCAACTAGATCAAGTGTTGCCCTTCTACTACTGCCTCTAATGAACTCATAATCCGCCTTGCTTTATATTACCTATTCTGTCCAATTGAGGAAGAGATTTAGTTGGCTGCCTCACAAGCTGACACTCCTGCCTAGTCTCATGGCCTCCTCATGCATGTGTAGATACTCCAAGGAGGCATGGATAGTAGCATCCTTATACTGATTATATACCAGTGCCTCTGTAGCATGCTTATCATCTTTTGTTCGGCCGAAAGTTTTAGCTTTTTTCTTATCCATATCATCTCAAAATTTTTATTCTTATCTCTAGAGGAACCTTAGTTCAATTTGCGACATCATAAAGTCCATCGACTATATACTACTTCAGACGGGTTATTCCTCCATGCCACTTGATGTAGTCGCGATGAATGCACTGTTGGTGATTGCATTGGTCATGCCGAATCACTTGATTATTGGGTATTTTCCTACAAAAAATTGTCTATAGAATAAGTTACCTCTAGCTACATAATTCAGTCTAAATCGAAGAAGTCCCTAATTAGCTCTAATGACCCTTAATCTGCCACAAATATCATGATCAAGCAACAATACCTAATGACCCCATATTGGGTTAAAAGTAAAAAAAAGGACAATAATTATCTTTTGTTAGCCTTTAATCACATTAAATACAATAAAAAATTCCTTAATCAATAAGTAATTTTATAATCAAATAACAAAAAAAACATGCCGTAAATAGCCCTAAATGCCCTTTCACCCCTAATTGGGTTTCAATGTAGGAGAACGACTAATTTCACCATAATTATGATAATTATTCTTAATCATGCAATAATAAGCCTCTATTTATCTGCAATGCATGGTAGAATTAACTTAAATTCCTTAATTCCACTCACTAGGCCTTAATCATGCATAATCTATCTACATAAACATGCATTAAAAGCCTCTATTTTCCTATTATACATGATAAAGTAAGCTCATAAATCATGCAAGAGGTCAATACATGGTCATGCTAAGCTTTCTTAAATACACCTAATTAGGTCTTGATTAGTCATTAGTCAGTAATGTATTTAGATTTACCTATATTCTTTACATTAATTACGTGACATGATAAAAGAAACATCGAGAGAAGCTAAATTGGAGATAAATTCCACCCAACCTTGAGTTTGATCCCTCTTCTCTCTAAATCAGGAGGTTGATTTTCACTAATCACAGATAAGAGAAATTAATCGAGTTTAATGAGTGAGAATGAGTGAGAAAGAGTGAAAAAAAAAAGTGAGTGTGAATGGGGGATGAAAGAGCTTTTATAAGCCCTAAACAGCCCCCACAATCAATTTGACTATTGTCGATTGGTGTGGATTGAAATGACATTGGTACAATTGAAATCCGACTGTTTTCGACCAACACTAGTTGGTAACAATCGAGTTTCAATTGTATCGCCCAATGTGGGAAGCATACCAGCAGATACGCCTCCAATTCCTTATCAAAACAGGCTGGTCTGCATATTGGTTGGTGATCAGAATGACATATCGTCTGTTTTGTACTGCATAAGGCAGTGTGACTGTCCATTTATATTTTGCTACCTGAACCCATTTCAAAACCAATGAAAGGGTGTCCAAACCTGGCTTTCATGAGTCAGGTGAACTCTAGCACTCAGAGAATGCAGTCTATTGCACAAGATCCCCTCCAATGCAAAGCCCAAGAAGAATTATAATATGTGCAGCCTTACCTTGCAAGTAAAGAGGTCGTTCCATGACTCAAACTTTGGTCACTCAGTTCACAAAGGAGCAACAATAAAATGATTCCAAGGCTCACCCTTCATGGTCCAACATATGCTAATATCTGTACACTTTAGGGATGACCTCAAGCTTGAGGATTTCAACATTCAGGCATAATTCACAGGATAATTCCATTCATGTAATGTCCCTTTGGTGTCATTGCCATAAGAAATGTCATACAGTCAGAAATGTCATATACAGTCTATCTGTTTCCATGTATGGAAAATTAAGAATTCATCATATGGTAATCAAGAAGTTGCAATAGAAATGTCATTTCCAGCTCTGATGTTCATCTATCATTGGGTAGACCTCATACAATAATTGTCCTAATTCTACCCAATCTTTTGTTCAATGGTTCTTTTGGAACAATACTACCAGAAATTCAATGCGTAATCTATGTACTCCATCCGTAGAGTACATTGAATGTACAGAAATGATAATAACAGAGTTTCTGTTGTTTATATTAATAGCTACTCTAAGAGGAATGTCTTATGTGGTGCTAACAATAATTATCTTTGTAGTTCTAGAATGTTTCGGTCCATGTTCCTACCTATTATCTTGATATATCAAAAGAAATGTATGGTCTAATAAGGCTACTATGAAATATTTACTTATGGGTGGGGCAATATATTCTATTATAGTTAATGATTTCTCTTGGCTATATGGTTCATCTTGGTGGGGAGGGGTGATCTTTAAAGCTAATTTTTTTCTGCATATGAATTAGTTCAAGCTGGACAGACAGCTTTATGCCAGTAAGAATGCCTATATATCTGGACAAAGGCTTAGCTATATGTCTATTTACACATCAGCAGGCATACCATACATACCCAATATGCTTCTTTCATGATCTGGTTTTGAGTGAATGCTTTCTGGTTCTGATTTCTGAATATCTTAACAGTTAACTGAGATCAGTTTTTTCTATCAAATTTTAGTTTTTTGTATTACCAGTAAAGCAAATAACAAATCAATTCTGTATGACTATTTTCTTTCTTATTTTCATGAAGTTGGGGCATATCCCAATATGCAGAACTTGTTTGGGGAACTTGGTATCAATGATCGCTTGCAATGGAAGGAGCATTCTATGATTTTTGCAGTGCCAAACAAGCCAGGAGAGTTTAGCAGATTCGATTTCCCAGAAACTCTTCCTGCACCTTTCAATGGTTTGTAAAAGAATTTGGCCATCTTAATTATCATGCGTAGTATATTATTTAGCATATTAGTGTAATTAGAACTTGAACCACAAGAGCATTCATTGGAAATTTTATCTTAGTAGTGAAATAATGTAAGTCAACTAACCATGAATAGTTGCAGGGTGATGAACTGATGATTTTAGAACTGGACATGCAGTAAGAACAGAAGGAACTGTACCATAAAGAACACCTATATTAAAATATTTTGAGATTGTTCAAGTCTTCTAGTTTGGTTTGCAACTTATGAATTGACAGAAAATAAGATAGTCCGGAGCACTGATGCATTCAAAATAGACAAAATATACAATTTGAAACTATCATTGTACATGCTACTAATGCCAGGCCATGCTCTCTGGAACATACCATGGTGTGGCACCAGCATGAACTATTTACCTTGTTGAGATTTTTGCGATAGACACTAGATAACACTACTGAAAATTAGTAGTAGATCTATTTATATAAAGAGTTTTACGCCTTGACCAATTTATAATTTATTTGGCAGGAATATTTGCAATATTAAGAAATAGTGAAATGCTGACTTGGCCAGAGAAAGTCAGATTTGCAATTGGACTTTTGCCAGCCATGCTGGGAGGGCAAGCTTATGTGGAGGCTCAGGATGGGTTGACTGTTACAGAGTGGATGAGAAGGCAGGTACTGTAATTCAACTTAATGTACCTAATATTTTCATCTGTTTCATTTTCAGTTAAAATCTAAAAGGAAATCTTCCTCTGGGAAAAGGTTGACTTTTAAATGCTTAGATCAAAGTTCAAATGACTGCATTTAAGGATTCAAAAGTTCCAGACAATGCATATCTAGTTGTCAGCATGTGACTTACATCATGCTGTGCCATGAAAACTAAAACAAATATTTTAGGCATATACCAACATGCAACATGTTCCCCAATCTAAACTATCTTAAGTTGCTTCACATGATAAAGAAAAATGTTTCCATAGCCTGCACCTATTAATGTTAGATGATGCATATCTAGTTGTCAGCATCATGGTATGCCATGAAAACTAAAACTAATATTTTAAGCATATTCAAACATGCAACATGTTCCCCAATCAGACTATCTTTGAGTTGTTTCACATGATAAAGAAAAATGTTTCCATAGCCTGCATCTATTGATCACACGATCAGGAATCATGATTTTTCAGGAAGCTATTTCTATTTTTGCTGAACATCAATGCAGATCACACAGTCACCTTGTAATAATTTTGAGTAGAATTGACAAAAACTGAACTTACTTGAAAAAACAATTATAGCACAAATATTTTTAAAATTTAACATCATCTAGGAGACTATGGTCTTGTGCTTTAATGTTGGTAATTTTCAACGAGTAATTAATTTGATATTGAACCTCTTCAAAATTTACACCATTTTCTGGCCAAACATGGATTAGTATGTATAAGATAAATGAGTTTGGCATGTACATAACTTGTGCTATGATGTACCAAGGAGATTTTGACTAAGGATCATTGTTTCAGATACTGAACCCATTTCAGTAACCTAATTGGACCGGTACATATTGGTTAGTACCAACGTTTTACTTACCGGTCCGTATCGATGCATCAACATTTTATCATACCGGTATGCTACTGGTAATGTGGCGGTATGCACAGTATGTACTGTCCGGTATTATTAAATTATTATAATATTATATAATATAATATTAAAAATATTAAAAATATATTAAAAAAGAAATAAATGGGTGACGTCGCCGAGAAGACGTCGCCTCGGTCTCTCTCCCAGCGCGGGGAGACGTCTTGTCTCCTCGTGCGGGGATGATAATCGCTTGCAGGCTGCAAGGAAAGTGACGTCTCGTGGGTGGTGATGGCTCGGGGTCGACTCGTGAGCGGCGAGGGCATGCGGACAGCGTGCAGGCGTATCGATTTTAGCGGTACCGCCCGATAGCGAGCTGACAGCTGAAATTGATTGCTAGACCGGTATGTACTGGGCGGTACGGGGCCTTATCGCTCGATAAGGAAAACCTTGGTTAGTACCTATGTACCATGGGTTGGTACACCGGTATGTACCAATATTTCTGAGAGGAAGAAAAAGGAGAAGAGGAAGGGCGGCGGAGGAAGAGAGAAGGAAGGACTTGTGATTCCCAATGACTTATGCATTTTCTTGTTCAAAGCCATCATATACAGTTTTCATCTTCTTTTTATATGCCAAGATATAACTTTCTGATTTCAAACATACTTTGGATTATTTGAATCTCGGAAAGATTATAGCTCAGGAAATGTGTTGACACTAATAATTTTAATAAATTCAATGATCAATGCAATAGAGTAGGAGCCACCATTAGCCATTTGGAAACAATATGGCAAATGGCAATAAGTTCATGGTCCAGAAAGTATTCAGCAAAATTAGAAACAACTCCCTATTATTGTTCATGGTTTTTTCATGGCAACAACCATGACAAAAGGTTAATTTATTGTTCATGGTGGTTTCTCAAATTACTATTTATTTTAATAAAATAATTGATAATCAAATTGTTCTTGGTTAATTTTGAAATAATAGCTTATAGGGAATTATTTGGATAATTGTTGTCACATAAATGCTCATGAACTTTTTTGAGAAACTTTCATATGCTTAAAAATATTGTTACTATAATGTGGGTAAATATAGTTAGGTTCTCAGAAGCATAGGTTGTTATCAAGGATTGCCAAATCAGTCTATACCGGCATACCGAGCTTTGCTTGGTATGGTACACGTAGGCATGAGTCCCTGACCCATGTGTCATGTTGGTGTCCTGCCTGCAAGATATGTACAAAATTACAAATCATCATGTATAGGAACAGTTGTCCCTGCTGTGACTTTGTGTGTTATGACATATCCATTGAATTTTTTATCATCCTCTTACTTGTAGTTATAATGTAATGCTATTACGCAACTTTAAACAAGTTGAGTTTGCCAAGTTAATATGTTCTTTGATAAATGTTCATGGATATGTAACTTTCTTCTTGTTGCGACTGTAGGGTGTGCCGGACCGAGTCACTGATGAAGTTTTCATTGCCATGTCCAAAGCACTCAACTTTATAAACCCCGATGAGCTTTCCATGCAATGTATATTAATTGCTTTGAACCGTTTTCTTCAGGTACAGTGTTTTTTCAAGAGAATATTATGATGTCATAGTTAAGTTGCATCTGATTTAATGATGTCATATCAAATCACAAAGCCTCATATATATTGTCCATCAACAGGAAAAGCACGGTTCAAAAATGGCCTTCCTAGATGGTAATCCTCCTGAAAGATTATGCAAGCCAATTGTTGATCATATTGAGTCATTGGGTGGAGAAGTTCAGCTTAATTCACGAACTCAGAAAATTGAACTAAACCCCGATGGAACTGTAAAGCACTTCTTGCTCAGCAGCGGAAACATAATCAGTGGCGATGTTTATGTAATTGCCACTCCTGGTATAATTTATCTCCCTTTTTAATCCTTGATGAATAAAATATAATGCGAGTTATTCAGTTTTGGTTTGCTTGCATGTGTTAGAGCACTGGCTAATATATTTTTTCATCAGTTGATATCTTGAAGCTTCTTTTACCGCAAGAGTGGAAGGATATTCCGTACTTCAAGAAGTTGGAAAAATTAGTGGGAGTTCCTGTTATCAATGTACATATATGGTCTGTCGACATTTTCTCATCACTTCAATGTTGGTATCTTGTTATTGGTCCATATTTCATACCAAACAAAATGCACAAAATAGTTTGACTTTCTTCTGGAGAGAACCAAATATTTGAATTATCATGATGGCAGATACTGTGATTACTGGTGTTAAAACATGTTTTCTAATTTTTTAAAAATTTTTCTTTAACTTTTCAGGTTTGACAGAAAACTGAAGAACACCTATGACCATCTTCTATTCAGCAGGTCCTGCTCATCAGAGTTTCTTGCACAGAAGTTTATGATTTTAAAATGCCTTGTTGGTATATTCATGTGTGTGTATGGTTGTGTATGTTTGTCCCAGGTGATTTACATACCTGTTTCATGAAATACGATAATTATGTTTTATTCATCTTCACATGTATATCCTGTTAAGTCATATATTGGAAGTCAAAGATATCACATTTTAAAATAATCACTTTATTCCATGCTTGACTTGGATATATTATACATATGTGAAAGGGGCCAGTGATATTTGGTTAGGTTCCTGTAATTCAGAAAAATAGGATAAAAGTTATTCATTATTGCTATTCAAGATAAATCATAAATTTATGTTTTGAAATTTTGGTATAACAAGGATGATGTTCCCCTTTGCCAAGATAAAGAAGGGGGAGTCACCAGTAACTTGATTTTTTTGTTCTTGGATGATGGGTTTCATGATGCAAATTGCATATTTAGTTTTGAAACTAATTGTTGTTTTATGTCTCTTTGATAATGATTCTTCTTGTGATGAAACTTGTCATTTTATAGTTGAGTAATTATGAGTACTGACTGACATACTCGATATTCTTATTGTGAGTTTATCAAGAATGTTATTCAAGTGGACGAGATTAATGTGTTTGTTGTGTAGATTGACTTAATTAGTTGCTAATGTCTAATCTAACATTGTGTTCCACATTGTTTCCTTCCAGGAGTCCTCTTTTGAGTGTATATGCAGACATGTCCGTCACATGCAAGGTAACGGCATATAAATTACTAGCATGTGTATGAGAGAGCTGAATTTCAGTGTTATATAAAATCTTCTGTCAGCATCCTAAAATAGTACATGTACTATATTCCTGCCTTATGTTTAGTTAAATACTATGACATCAATTAAAAGGACATCAAATAAAAGATGGCTGTTATGAGTTATACTTTGTGAATTAAGTGCAAGTAGGTCTTGCAGTCCTAATTAAAGGAGGAAGCCTAACTATGTACACATCAATATGGCAATTTGAAGTTTGCCTAGATTAATTTTTAGATGTTTTTTAAATCTTCTTCCCTAACAAATGAAATATAAAAAAAAGCACTACCTAGTTCGAGGCTCCCATCAATGCACATATGTTGCTGATACATATCATCCAACAATGGATGAAGTCCGACGAGATATATTTTATCAGGTTGTTGCTGACACAGAATAATAGTTTATTAAAATGAGAACTTTGTCTCAATTGTCACTTTGTTATTAAAGGTATTGAGGTGAATTGGTAAACAAGAGTTTGCTGTTAAGAGGAAGCACTAACAAGGTTGTATTGAATCTGTTGATTATTACTCTTTGCTTTACCCTCTTCAATTTACTCATCGATGATGGCTTAATTCTTATTCCTGGTTCCAAAATCTCAAGATGCAGCAAGTCTAGGGTGGTAGACTCATGGTTTTTGGCAGGATGCAACCAATAAAGAAGTCCATTCTTCAAGTAATATTAGGCATCCCAAAGTTCATTTCTTATGATCAACATGATTATGAGTTTATACACTTTATCAAGCTAATGAATGGGCAAGTAAACATGTTTGGTTGGATTTTCTATTAGTAGCAGCCTCCTGAAGATTCAAATTGCACCAGGAGAAGAACACAAGTTATTTTTATTCCTGACAAAGTTCAACTTCTGTTGAACCTCGTCTTACTCATTAGGGCTCGGTGTTTGTCTTTTCCCTGAGTTATGACACACAGTTCTTGAGAGATGAGAATATATTTAAGAATGGTGTCTTTACACCTTAGTTTGTTGAGTTGGTGCTCTTAATTTTGCTCCTACTTCTTACTCTATTTATTTTTGGACGTCCAAGTAAAGTTGTGATTCAATTGCATTCTGGGCTTAAAAAATTCTCATGCAATTTTACACCTTGTTTCTTTTTATTGAATGTATAGAAAATATCCTTGATCAGCAAATAAGACATTGATCTTTCTCATGCATGTCTTTTCTTAAAGAACAATTAAAAGAACACTCAGAATATGCTCAAACTAGGAAAATAGACCCTAATATGTCATTGTCGAGGAAAGATAGCTTACAAAGCAATTATATGTTAAAGGTAACAGACATAGTGGTAATTTTGGAATTAAAAATCATGTTGATGAAATAAGTTTAACAGTGTGCTCCTGTGGGATCCAATTCAACTGGATTCTTTTGTAAGATGAATTTGTTATAACTTATTAGTTATCTTTGTATCATTAACCTGGATGAAAGCAGGTTTTATTATTAAATTAACATTGCCAATTTCATCATGTTTCTGTATATCTTGAGAATTATGAAAGTGACTTTCTTGGATAAATATATACTAATAACTACTTACATCCAATATAGTTTCCTGATTCTTATGGTCCATCTTCAGATGTTCTTACAGACAACTGATTTGTCATCTTCCATAAAACTTAAGTTTTGCATCTTTGGTTTTATATCCAGCAAGGTTAGTGCAATAAGTTCAGAAAAACTTCTCAGCGGAAACTTCTTTCTGAATATTTTGAGAGGAAACACCTTCCTGAACCTAATATTTTCTTGCAAATTCGTCATGCTTCCATTCCTTCAGATTGTGATAACATTTGAAGCTGAATTCTGAAAGATGCTGGATGTTATAAGTGATGTCTTATTTGAGGCGTGAAATTGAATATGCTACTTAATTGCATCACCAGCTTAATAGAAAATTTTTCTAAAAATTATTAAGGTCATATTCTGATTATTTAAATATGCATGCAGGAATATTATGATCCTGATCGTTCAATGCTGGAATTAGTGTTTGCTCCCGCAGAACAATGGATCTCATGCAGTGACCAGGAAATTGTTGATGCCACCATGCAAGAACTGGCTAAGCTATTTCCTGATGAGATTGCGGCAGATCAAAGTATGGCCAAAATTCTGAAATATCATGTGGTAAAGACTCCAAGGTGAGACAAAATCAAAAGCACTAATTTTGAGTGGTATTATCTGCCATTTCTAGTTTGAATTTTTGAGTCATCAGAGAATATATGCTGAAATATAATTGAATAGATAGAATGAAAACAGACTAAATAATAAAGGATACCAAATCTAAAAAGCACCTTACAAGTTTCAAATAAGGTCAGAAAATAAGGTGAGATATCAAACCCAATATATGTGAAATGGACATTGTTAGTAATAACCTCATTGTTTTTCGAAGATATAAGGTATTAGAGGTTAATAAGGTTTCAACAAAGACAATCTCATTGTGAAAATGTTAGTGAAATGCTTCATGTTGGTCAATAAAACCTTAAGAGTCCTCACGCATTATTTTTGTTAAATTTTTAACTTTTCAGTCTCTAGTTTAGTGAATTTTGTTGTGAATATTGTTCTTCATTCACTAGGAAAAATTTGCTTACCTTATACATCTCTTATGCTGCATTTCATTGCAGATCTGTTTACAAGACTGTTCCAGATTGTGAACCATGCCGCCCTTTGCAAAGATCCCCGGTTAAAGGTTTCTATCTGGCTGGAGACTATACAAAACAGAAATATTTGGCTTCCATGGAGGGTGCTGTGTTATCTGGGAAGCTTTGTGCTCAGGCAATCACACAGGTATTTTTTTTTCCTCCACGCCAAGAGTATATTACATGTCAGGCAAAATCCTGGTTCATCTGCTTTTCTTGCCCTACCTAGCCTGGGACTCATGATGGATGGACCACTACCACAAATGTCAGATAAAAACCTTAAAATTTTAAGTTGGTACCATCCATCATGAGTTCCCTGCTCTGATAAGGGACGAACAACGGGCACCTAGTTATCCCCCACGCATGGTGTTAGGGTAGCGAGAGGTTCCTAACTCGTGCCTGTCGACACCGAATACTTCCTTCGTTAGGGGCATCGGGAGCCTATCTTGAAACTGAAAACTTTGCTTGTCCCAATGCGCAAACTGCAATGTGCATCTTGCACCAGGACATCTCAAGTAGTTTTCATATATCATAATACTTTGGCTGGTGCGATGTGCAGGACTACGATGTGTTGGTTGCTCAGGCCGCCCAGAGAGAAGTCCAGGTGTCAGTCAATATGAGTGTCAGCTAGTTGATTTATTTATTAACATCACTGCAAAAGGAATTATGCAGGCATAAATCAAAATTGTTTCTTTAATTGGCCTTTCCAAATAGCTCAAAGTTCCTGTAAGAGTCCACCTATTGTAGGAAGATTGCTCTTCACTCTTTGAGCAACATCAAAGCCGAAAGATACCCACTTTTTATTGCAACTTGAGGATGAGTACATTCTCATGACCACTACGATTTTTGCCTCCATCAAAGGGGAGGGATCATGGCACTTGCTTGGTGATCTGGTGAAAACAGCTTTTGCACCACAAACGGTTCTTGCATTGAACAAAGGAGATTTGGCGATCCGGGGGATGTAGCATTTGCACCAAACTTATACGAGCTTTCTGATTATGAAATGGGCCATTTTTAAAAGCTTTGGCGGACTGTTCCTACGATCATCAAGACTGCAACGGAAAAAAAAAAAAAAAAACAACCGATTGCAACAGCAGCATCTGCTTTCCTGTTAGGTTGAATTTAGAGCCCTATATTTATTGCACAAAACCAACCTAACTGTGTATTTGATGTATTTAATCATGGAAATACATAACCTCCGCAGCAACGACATTGTGCACTGCCGATTACTCAAACATGGAACCTCATTGTACACTGTAGTAACAACTAGTTGCTCATTCATAGTAGGCATTAATAAGCAGCATGACACCACTTACAGCTTATTTCATGTCGTACGGTATAAATAAACACACCAAAGAACAGTGGCTTTATTATTTATAGATATGAGCTGCAAATATCGGCAGAAAATGATGACGTCAGGCTGCCCAGCCATTCCATAGTTGGACTATTTGGAGATCCAACCTCTGTGCCACTTCATCTGGTGAAAGGAGTTGTCAGGTATGTGCCCTTGACCTCAACTCATTGCGGAATTTCTTCATTTTCTGATACAGTTATTCACAGTTCTCATAACAAGGTCACAACCTTGGACATCATACATTTTTGCTGTGACTGCATCTTTTAAAAGTAGCCAATTACGTACGACCCTTCTACAAAGTAACTGTAAAAAGTAATTCCCAATGTGTAGTAGTAGTACGACCCTTAATTCCTCAGGATGTATCACCTCGAACCAACAATTCTTTAAGATACCACAATGAAACTTGCAGCGACTATGAGGTAGTACCATATAAAAGCAATTAGTCCTTTCAACTAATTTGCATTTCCTTCCCAAGAGAAGTCGCCCAACAGGTAAAGAGAAGTTATGAGTGAGTGATAATATGAAATCATCAGAAGCAATCTTTTCAATTTTCAACGGTTTATGGAATTTACACTGAGCCAATCGTTGAGATATCTTGGATTCCCATGTGAAATCATCAGAAGCTATCTTTTAAATTTTCAATGATTTACGAACTTTACACTGAGGCGATCATTGAGGTCTCGGGATTCCCTTATCTAGATTTTAGTATCTACTTATGGCTCCTGAGCTATTGGACAATTTTAACACTGTTCTTCACCCCCAAGATAAAATCGGATGGTGCCTAATCTTGAATTCTATTATGATATAAATATCTAATTCTCTCTCATATTTATGTTTATGTGACATCCAAATGAAATGACAACATCTAATGTGGTTGACGCGGAACGAATCTTATTACTCTCTTATTCAGATAAATTTGATTAGGTTAGAAGTCATTTTGCATATCATAAGTTTTTACATGCCAACATACTAAACAATTCTAATCTAATTTCCTAGTTTACTCAAACAAAAATATATAAAAAAGAATTTGAGAAAAATTGATTTACGATTATGATTGAAGATTTCAAAACTTGATGGAAGATTTTGTGAAGATTGATCTCTGAGGATGGAATTTATGATCTTCTTGGAAGGAAAGATCAAATCATATATTTGATTTGAGTCAATTGTAAATTTTTTTCAGTTTTATAATTTTCTTTTTTTTACTTAGCCTATAAAAAGGGGTAAGAACATTGTAATGCAAATCAATCAGAAATTAATAAATAAAATGAGAAGTAAGAGTGGTGTGAGGCCATCCATCGTCCACATGTTAGGCCTTCATTCTGAGAGTTTTCTCCTTGAGATAGAGATAGTTTAGTAACTATCAATATATATTTCTATTATCTTTTGGTTACTATTATTCTATATATTTTTTTTTCTTTTATGCTCCTCTATTGTCAAAAAAATATTCTGCCACTCGTGCTACATTATATAAAGTAGTTGAAGCACAACATATACTGTGTTACGCAAGATAGAGTGGTGGTGAACCAAGATTGAGTTTCTAGTTTGGTTGATTTTGAAGCTTAGTATCCCTCCCTAATATTTCTAATCACTCTCTGGCTACTGTTCGATTTAACCAATTAGGAAAGGAAAATATTAGTTATCAGTTCTTTAACTTGTACATCTCAACTTGAATTCTTCGAAGTGATGGAGGTGGTGTGAAATTCTCCTGTGACTCACAACGGTTGCAAACCCCCCACCTCTATGTTCATCTTAGTGTAGAAGTTAAAAGCCCTCAAAGTTAATCTCAAATCTTGGTCGCGCTCTATCTATGAGCATCAATAAATTCTTTGCAATCTATTTGGGATGAATTGCACCATATTCAAAAAGATATGTTCTCTCTTGGATAAAGTATATATAGAAATGATTAGACTCTCACATTGAGTTGCATAAACTTCATGAAACTAAAGAAAATATGCTTAGACAAAGGACCTTTGGTTTAATCCTGAGGATGCAAATACTCCATATTTCTTTCGATCTCTTCACAGTCACAGTTTTCAAAATTTCATTTTATCTTTTGTAGACTCTCGTGGCCATCTAATCTAAGAGTAGAAACTCCAGAAGGAGGTTATCATATTTTATGAGAATCTAGTTGCCCTTTCTTTGGATAATAGGATTCTTTCCCCGTCTGAAGGCTAGAAAGTTCATTCATGCTTCAAAGCTATCTCTTTTGCAACCTTTTTATGCAAAAAATTCTGAAGAAGTCAACCTAAACACAAATCTTGACAAGTCATCGATGGTTTTCGCATCCACTTCTACATTTTCTTGTCGACATATTATTGTGTGCAATGTCATCACTGTAATTAATAATTTCTTCACCTATGAGAAGCTACTTGGACAGGTAAACGTCGCCTTTCTTATCCTTACCTCTACAAAGAAAAACACCTAGTTATATGTTGATTTTAGGTCCCTTTCTATTTGCAAAGTATTCTACTGATTTATTTCTAAGATTATATCCAATAGGTATATTAAGGTACTTTATGACACCAATGCAAACCAATATGTTCCCTTGAAGGGTCGGTTAAATATCATCTTATATTATGCAATTATGCACAATCATCATCTCAACAATCTCAACAATGGCCTTTGTAGTTTAAAATTCTATCTTCACTTAGTGAGATTTTCTTTCATTTGCTAGAATTTTATGACTTCCCTACATCAAGTGGATTTGGGCTTATATTACAAATACAATTTTTACCATCAATTTAACAATAGCTAGTGTAAGATTCTTTATGTTAGAATAAAAGCGACACTAGTGGTTCGGTCTCGTGACCTAAGTCCATTCTCGATTTCTCCTTTGTTGAGGTTATCGACTTCTATTATTGATTTTCCTTCAATGAGTGAAGATCAACTACCCTCTTATAACTTATTCTCCTTTTACAGGTTCAGGAGATAACTTTTACAAGTCTCTAGGCTTTCCCTTAAATAGAAAATTACACAAGAAGAAATGAGGATGAGCTTTCAAAGAATTACAACAACGTTTTCACAATGTTTTTATTCTTAATTCTTGCATCATTAAGAAAAAATATATGGGGTATTTATAGGCCCATAATGGCTTCAGAAGTAAAGCCAAAATTTAAATTTTTATAAATTTTTTGAGGTGTTGATAGCCTCTCCCCTTGGAGACTATGTTCTAGCGGTACTACTGTCAGCCCGGGTGGTACCACCGATTGACACACCTTTAAGGATTGTGTTGTCTTGGAGATCGTATCTTATCTGACATTGAATTACTGAAATAACTTTTATAATAAGTCCAAATCAACTCCAATTAAGCCTTAATGACCTCTTAATTGAATTAGTAAGACTAACTCTTATTATGATGCTAACTATGACACTTAACACATAATCTTCATTTTCCAACCATCAATTGATCTCTCAGTGAACTCCCAACGAACTCCTAGTATTCTTTCGACGAACTCTCGATGAGCTCCTAATGAACTTCTTGACAAACCTCTGGTGAGCTCTCAGCGAGCTCTCGATAATATTGTTTGAACCTTAGTCAACCTTCGACGAACTCTCTATGAGCTCTTAGGCTCGATGCTCGAACTTGACTCTGGCTCAACATCTGATTGTAATGGACTTTTACCATCATAGTTAATCCTGCATTACTTTCTTTAATAAATAAGTTAGATCATAAAATCTATCAATTAATTTCATCATCAAAATCTAAGATTCAACAATCTTCCCCTTTTTGATGATTATAATCAATTGATGATGAAGTTAACCTTAACTCCCCTTATGTATATGCCATAGGATAAATATAGCAAACTTGAATTTAAAAGAACCCATCACTTTTGAATTCAAGTATAAAATTTTGATAATATTAAAATTTTTATAATTTAACCATTCATAATACCATATAAGATAAAATTTTTAAAGCATCAATTTTCTTGTTATCACATGATGAATAATTTCAACTAGTATGTTTCATATAATAAACATTCACCTTATGTTATCAATAATGATACCATACATGATAAAATTTTTAAAACAACATTCATTTCTTGGTATCATATAAAAATTTTAAATATTTCAAAGACTTTGAAATATTTTTTATTGCATCAATTATGTCATTTCTCCCTTTTATCATCAACAAAAAGGAGAAATGCTCAACTTATATTTAAACATTCTTCAATATTTATCATATAAGGAAATTGCTTTCTCCCCCATTATAAATAAAATAGAAGAAGAAGGGGGGGGGGGGGGTAAAAAAATCAAATATTAAGTAGGGGGGATACTTAAAAAATATTCATCAAGCATATAAAAGAAAACATGAATTGAAATAATTTTTGAGAGAGGATAAAAATTAATCTTATCTTAAAAAACTTTAAATTCCATTTTCCCTCTTGTAAATGTCAATTTTAAATAGAATCATTCCAAAAAAGTGCTCAAAAAGCCTAGAAGTCCAAAAATACTATAAGAGCTACTCATGTATTTAAAATCATCTCATGTAAATTTCAAGAAAAAGCTCAAAAAATCTAAAAAATGGCAAATCATGCATTTGAATGGTTTAACATTCATAACTCTCTTCTAATAAAGTCAAATTATTTTTTATTTAATGGTTTGGTGAAGATATCAGCCAATTGATGGTTAGTATCTATAAATTCCAAAGGTATATCATGATTATTTATATGATCTCTAATAAAGTGATGTCTAATATTAATATGTTTAGTTCTTAATTGTTGAATGAGATTTTTGTTAAACATATTGCACTAGTGTTATCGCATTTGATAGAAATATTTTTCAAGTGAATTCCATAATCTTCTAAGGTGTTTTTCATCTAAATGACTTGTGCACAACATGCACCAACTGCTATGTACTCAGCTTACGCTATAGATAATACAACTAAATTTTATTTTTTGGAAGATCAAGAAACAAGAGCATGTCCTAAGGATTGACATGTTCTGGTTGTACTCTTTCTCTTTATTTTACAACCTCCAAAATTGACATCCACATAGGTAAACAAATCAAAGTTTTTAGACTTAGAATACTACAATCCCAAATTAGAAGTTCCTTTTAAATATCTAAATATTCATTTAACTATCTTAAAATGAAAATATTTAGGATTAGATTTAAATCTTACGTATACTCTAACACTAGCTATTGTGTCAAGTCTAGTAGGAGTTAAATACAATAAACTAACTATCATTCCTTTATATATTTTTTGATCAAAATTTTCACCTTCATTATCCAAGTCTAATTTTATAGAAGTGCTCATGGGTGTGTTTATGGCCTTAGCATTATCAATACTAAAATGTTTTAACAAATCTAAGGTATGCTTAGTTTGACTTATAAATATATCATCATTTAATTATTTTATTTATAATCCTAAGAAAAAGTTAATTCATCCATTAGGCTCATTTCAAATTCTTGGCTTATACTCTTGGTAAAAGATTCACGTAAGGATTCATTTATTGAACCAAAAATAATATCATCAACATAAATTTGAATAAAAAATTATTTTTAAAATGCTTATTAAATAATGTAATATCAACCTTGCTTTTTAAATAATTTTTTGAAATAAGGAAAAAGCTAAGTCTTTTATACCAAGCCCTAGGGGCTTGTTTCAATCCATAAAGGGCATTAGATAATTTGAAAACATGATTTAGAAAAAGATTATTTTCAAAATCGGGGGATTGTTCAGCATAAACTTCTTCGGAAATGAAACCATTAAGAAAAATATTTTTGACATCCATTTAAAATAACTTAAAATTTGTAAAAGAGGCAAAGGCAAGGAGCATCTTTATGACCTCAAATCTAATTACGAGAAAGAAAGTCTCTTTATAATCGAACTCTTCTTCTTGGTTGAAACCTTGGCCACTAATCTAGCCTTATTTCTGACCACAATACCATTTTCATCTTTCTTATTCCTAAAGACCCATTTAATATCAATTACTAAATGATCATTAGGTTTAAGAATAAGCTCCCCCACACCTTATTTATTTCAAATTGGTTTAAATTTTCATATATTGAAATAACCCAAAAATCATCTTTTAAGGCTTCCTCAATGCATTTTGGTTTAATTTGAGATAAAAATATGGTGTTAGTACAAAATTCTTAAATGATGAACGAGTTTAAACACCTTTTGATGTATCTTATATTATTAGCTCATTAGGATGAGCATTTATATACTTACATTCCTTGGAAGTAGATGCATCCAAGTTATTTTGGAGAAGAGATTTATCATTCAAATTTAAAGTATCAAAATCAAAATCATCATCAAAATTAAATTTCTTTAATTTGGGAACCTTATTAAAGATAATATGGATGAATTCCTCAATTACTAGAGTTCTTTTATTAAATACATGATAAGGGTCTGAAATTAAGGAATAACCAAGAAATATACCTTTATCGGATTTTGCATCGAACTTTCCTAAGGCATCTTTTTCATTCAAAATAGAATATTTATAATCAAGTACTTTGAAATATGAAATATTAGATTTTTTATTATTCTATAATTCATAAAGAGTTTTAGAAAATAATGGTATTACAAGAACCCTGTTCATGACATAGCATGCCATATTAATGGTTTTGACCCAAAAATATTTGAGTAGACTATGTTTGTTTAACATAGTTCTAGCTATTTCTTATAAATTTCTATTTTTTTCTTTCCACTACTCCATTTTGTTGTGGATTTTTAGGAGTAGAGAAATTATGGTTGTACCCATTTGACTCAAAAAAAGTTTAAAAATCATGATTTTGAAATTCGTCAACATGATTACTATGTATAGATAAAATCATAAATCCCTTTTTATTTTAAACAAGTTTACAAAACTTTAAAAATTATAAAAAAGAATCACTTTTGTGTGCTAAGAAATAGGTCCAAGTGTATCTACTATAATCAACTACAATAACAAATGCATATTTGCTACCTCCTAAACTTGTAGTATCAATTGATCTAAATAAATTCATATAGATCAATTGTAGTGGCCTAGATGTACTTATTTGATTTTTTTGATTTGAAACAAATGTTTATTTGCTTTTCTAGTTAGTATGCATCACAAACTTTATCTTTTACAAACTTGATGTTAGACATTCCTCTTACTAGATTTTTGGTTGAGATTTGGTCTAATAGTTTTATGCTAGCATGTCGTAGTCTCCTATACCAAATTCATGCATTATTATTTAAGACCGAAAAACTTATTTCATTACAAAAATCATAAATGTCAATAATATATATATTATTGTTTCTTAACATAATTATAAAACTATTTTTGTGTGATATTTCAATTATACAAGCATTAAATTCAAATTTAATAATATATTTTTTATCACATAATTGGCTAATGGTTAGTAGATTACGTTTCAGACCATTAAATAATAACACATCTTTAATGAAGAGGTTTGATTTGTTACCTATGGTTCATTTTCCAATGATTTTTCTCTTATTGTCTTTGAATGTGATAAATCCTTTATTTAGGCTAGTAAGCTTAAATAAATGAGTTGGGTTTAAGGTCATGTGCCTTGAGCATCTACCATCAAGGTACCATTTGTGCTTCTAGTCTTTGATTGGAGATATGCCTATAAGAAAGGGGTTTTGGTTTAGATACCCAATTGATTTTGGGTTCCTTATGAAAAACTATACCTAATTTTACTAATAATATTGAGTTGTTTATGGCTCCTTTAGGAACTCAAATTAATTTGTATGGACTATACCTTTTAAATGAACATTTATAGGCATAGAGTCAAACTCTACCATAAAAATTATATTTGTTCCTATGTGAAACATATAATGTAGATCCTTTAATGAAGATGGTTGGCTTTATCATAAAGCCAATTTCTTCTTTTCTATAAACATGACACTTATTAGCAAGGATCATGCTTAAGAATTTGTTACATATTTTAAAATTTTCTAGTTTCTTATAATGGTACATTTTCTTTCTTAAGTGTATCTATTCTTCACACTTAGTGCAAGGAGTATCCTATATTCATCATACTTTTTTTCTTAAAATTTTAAATTCACTAGAAAGTAAAGCATGATCTTTTTTTAGTAATTTATACTTTTTACTGACTAATTTAAAATTATCAAATAAGTCATAAATGTATTAAATAATTCATCATAAGATAAAAAAGACTTGTTTGGATTACTTACCTCATTGCCAAATGTCATTAAAGTGTAATTGCAACTTCTTCCTTGATGGTTGGCTCCTCATCTTCGGATGAACTTGAGTCATCCCAAGTAGCTTTGAGCGCCTTCTTCTTTTTTTTTTTGTTGCTTCTTTTACACTCGGGAACATTCATTTTTGAAGTGTCACGGCTTCTTGGTTCACTTTTGTTCTTAGCATCTTATTTTGTTTTAGTCATTTTTAAGAATTTCTTAAATTTTCTTATAATAAGTGCCAAGTCCTCATCATCTTTATTGTCACTTGAGTTTTCTCCCAAGTAGTCTTCCTTAGTTCTAGGTGCTATATGTTAAATCTTGGATTTTGATGATGAGATCAATTGATGAGTGTTTATCTAATATGTGTGTTAGAGAAAAAATTATAGGTCTAACTATGATAGGAGCAATAGAGTTACAATCAGATGATAGGCCAAGATCAATCTTGGGCATCAGGCTGTGTTCAGATGATACGGTGGAACCTCGCAGGGAGTTCACTAGGAGATTCACTGAAGGGATCAAGAAGCTCACTGGGAACACGTCGGGAGATCGCTAGAAGAAGATCATAGGACTTACTACAAGAATGTCGGACGCTACCAGATTAGGCGGGAGTTAGGTTTTGTTTAAGTTTATTAGTCATTAAGTGTTGTAATCATTAAGTCATAGTTAGGGTTTGAGTCGTAATTGAGTTGGATTTGGAAGGAATCCAAATCAACTCAATGAGGCAACCGGGTCTACTATGGGTTTGATTGAGCTCAGCTTGAGCCCAATCAGGTGACCAAAGAGTTGGTTAATATCAGGTTCAAGCTAGAATTAGAAAAGTAGAGGAAACCACTTTTCCGGAGATTCCGGTGGGTAAACCGCTAGTGAGTAGCGGTTGGACCGCCCGTACTCTGGAAATAGGATAGCGGTCAGCAATTGCCGATGGGTAAACTACCCGGGACCGATGGGTAAACCGCTAATACCCTAGAAACTGGGTGGTTGAATTGTGCAAGATAGGCAGGTAAACCACCCGTACTTGATTTTCGAGTGGCCGATCACGGGTAAACCGCCTAAGTCAGCGGGTAAACCAGTCATACCCAGTTTTTTAGGTAACTTTGATTTTTGGCTCCAAAAATCTGAAGCCACTTGGGGCTTATAAATATCTCAAGTTTTCTTACACTTCATACACAACAATTTTGAGGATTACATTTTGTAATAAAATTATGTATGATTTATAAAAAAAAGAACAAGGGAAGGGAGAGAGCTTAGAGTTAGAAAATTCTCGAGTCTCCCTTGTAAGCTCAAGTGTAAGGGTTTGGTCTTCACCCAAAGAAAATTGGTAGTGGACGCTAGTGTGCCTCAAGAAGGAAGACTCGGGAGTGGACGTAGGCCGTTGGCGTCAAACCACTATAAAACTTGTGAGTTCTTTCCTTACTTTCATTGCTTAAGAATTTTGTATTGATGCTTCTAATTGAATTCACTCTTTGAAAGTAAGGTTTTCACATCAAGCACTTACCTTCAATATTGCTAATATTTCGGGTTTACTTATTAACTTAGCAATTTTCTCACTTGTTTTACTTGAATTAAAAGCTTCGGATTTCCTATCTTGCTTTAAGCAAAAATCTTTTATTTAAGACTAAAAACTTACATTTGCACTAATTCATTCTCCCCCTCTTAATGCTAATTGATCATAACAATTGATATTAGAGCAAGGTACTTACTCTTTAGATTAACACCCATTTGTGTAAATGACTTGTTTTGGCATGAATAAGGGACATTTTATCTCATGTCCTCCCATATTCAATGGGATGGATTACACGTATTGGAAGACAAGGATGCATATTCTTCTTATCTCTTTTGACCTGATCTATGGAGTATTGTTGAGAATGGATTTGAAAAATCTTCCAAGCCAATGAATGAGCTAAATGATTTGAAAAGAAAGAATTTTTCTTTAAATGCAAAGGCTATGAATGTCTTGTTTTGTGCTCTTGATAAGAATGAGTTTAATTATGTTTTCGTTTATGAATCGACCTTTGATATTTGGCACACTTTAGAAATCACATACAAAGGGACTAGTAGAGTAAAAAAGTCCAAGATAAATATTTTAGTTTATAACTATGAGTTGTTTCGAATGAAACCAAGTGAGTCCATTAGAGAGAGACATGTACACCCGTTTCACGGATATTGTCAATAGCCTAAAAGCACTTGAAAAATATTTTTTGAGTTTTGAATTAATTAGTAAAATTTTAAGATCTTTACCTAAAAATTGGGATCCTAAAATAACTGTTATTCAAGAGGCCAAAGACTTAAATAACTTGCCTCTTGAAGAACTGATTGACTCACTTATGACATATGAACTGAATTGTAAAGCTTATGATGAGCTTAATGAATCCCTTCTAGAGGAACATGAAGGATGTAGCACTTCGAACAATAAATGACTCCTCAAGTGAGACATCGAGTGCTGAGGACCATGATATTGCTTTGTTATCAAGAAAATTTAAAAATTTTATAAAAAGAAATAAAAACTATAAAAATAAAAAAGAACCAAAGAAGGACAATGTCATATACTATAAATATAAAAAATTGGGACATTTTAAAAATAAATATCCTCATTTGAAGAAGAAGCCAACACATAAAAAGAAAATACTTTCGACTACTTAGGATGATTTAAGCTCTTCGGATAAGGAAGACAACTCCAAAGAAGAAGTAGCTAACTATGCTTTAATGACGATCAAAGATGAGGTTAGTGAGCCTTTAAATATTTTATTTTCATAATTATTAAATATATTTTATGATTTGTTCAATGAATTTAGAAAACTTAGCAGGTCTTTTAAATTGCTTAAAGTTGATCATGATTTGTTAGTTAAAAGACTTGACGTAATGCATGATTCATTAGTATCACATAAACCATGTTCTAAATGTGATGTGCTAAATAATATTAAAGAAGAGAATTGCATGCTTAAAATAACACTAGAGAAATTTAAAATAGGGAATAAATCCCTAAATATGATCCTTGCTAATAAGGGTCATATTAATAATAAAAATGACAAAGGCTTTGTTGGCAATGTTCAATAAAAGCTAACCATCTTTGTAAAAGGACCTACATTAAATGTGTCATCAAAAATCAAATGTAATTTTTGTGGTAAATTAGGACATAAGGTAAACAAATGCCTATGTAGAAGATGTAGTCCACATCAACTTGTATAGTTCCCAAGAGAACTTTATACAACAACAAATAATTAGAAAAGGAAGATAAAACTCTTTATGAAGAACCCAATGTAAAATGGGTACCTAAACCAAAAATATCTTTCTTATAGATTTGTCTCCAAACTAAAGCTAGAGTACCAAATGGTATCTTGATGGTAGAAGCTCAAGGCATATGACTAAAGATCCATCTTATTTTTCTAAGCTCACTAGCATAAGTGAAGGAGTTGTTATTTTCGGAGATAACAACAAGGGTAAAATCATTAGAAAAGGAACAATAAATAACACATCAAATCTCTTGATTGAAGATAGTTTGTTAGTTGATAGCTTCAAATATAACTTGCTTAGCATTAGCCAATTATGTCATAAAGGATATGTGGTTAAATTTCAACCTAATGATTGCATAATTGAATTGCCATACAAAAATAAGTCCTTGATTGCTTTAAGAAACAACAATGTATACTCCATATATATTGAAAATTTTTATGATGAAACTTGTTTTTCACCTTTGAATGATGATATTTAGATTTGACATAAAAGACTAGGTCATGCTATCATGAAACTTTTAAATCAAATTTCTACTAAAGAATTAGTAAGGGGCTTACCTAATCTTAAGTTTATCAAATATAAAGTATATGATACTTGTCAATTAGGGAAACAAATAAAGAGTGGCTTTAAGTTGAAAAATCAAATAAGCACCTCTAGACCAATTCAATTGATTCATATGGATCTATTTGGACTAATTAACATTAAAAGTTTAGATGATAGCAAATTTGCATTTGTTTTAGTGGATGACTTTAGTAGATATACTTGGACCTATTTCTTAATACATAAAAGTGATACATTTAAATATTTTATAAAATTTTGTAGAATTATTCAAAATAAAAAGGATGCATGATCTCTTCAATACGAAGTGATCATGGTGGAGAATTTTAAAATAATAATTTTTAAACTTTTTGTGATTCGAATGAGCATATCCATAACTTCTCTACTATACAAAATCCATAACAAAATTGAGTAGTAGAAAGAAAAAATAGGAGCTTACAAGAAATGGCTAGAATAATATTGAATGAACATAGACTACCTAAATATTTTTGGGCCGAAGCCGTTAATATGACATACTATGTTTTAAATAGGGTTCTTGTAAGACCATTAATCACTAAAACTCCTTATTAAAAATCCTTATGAATTATAGAATGGTAAAAAACTTAAATATTTTTTTTAAAAATATTTGGTTATAAATGTTTTATTTTAAATGAGAAAGATGCTTTAGGAAAATTTGATACAAAATTTGATGAAGGTGTTTTTTTTAGGTTATTCTTACATTTCAAAAGCTTGTTGTATTTTCAATAAAAGAACATTAGTAATAAAAGAATCTATTCATGTTATTTTTAATGAATTTTTTGAACTTAAAAAGATTGATTTTGATGATGAAATTGATCTTGATATTGTGAATTTAAATGATAACACTCATAAAAGTAACTTGGATGTATCTACTTCCAATACCTTACCCAAGGAATGGAAATATGTGAATGATCATCCTAAGGAACTTATAATATGAGAAACATCAAAAGGAATTTAAATTCAATCTTCTTTTAGAGATTTTTATGCGAATGCCATATTTCTTTCTCAAATCGAGCTCAAATGTATTAACGAGGCCCGAAGAGATGATTATTGGGTCAATGCAATGTATGAAGAGCTTAATCAATTTGAGAGAAATGAGGTATTAGATTTATTCATAGACTTAATGACTATTTAGTAATTGATACTAAATTAGTATTTAGAAATAAGTAAAATAAAAATGGTATCATGGTTAGAAACAAGACTAGATTAGTGGCCAAAAGTTTTAACTAAGAAGAAAAAATCCATTATGATAAAACCTTCGCTCCCATGGCTAGACTTGAAGTCATAAGGATCATATTTGCCTTTGCATCTTTTAAAAATTTTAAATTATTTCAAATGGATGTTAAAAGTACTTTTCTAAATGGTTTCATATCCGAAGAAGTGTATGTTGAACAACCCCCCCCCCCCGGTTTGAAAATAATCTTCTTTCTAATCATGTTTTCAAACTTACAAAAGTTTTTTATAGATTAAAACAAGCCCCTCGGGCTTAGTATGAAAGACTTAGTTCTTTTATTATTTTAAATAATTTTTCTAAAGGTAAGATTGATACCATATTATTTTTTAAGCATTTTGAAAATGATCTTCTTGTTATTCAAATTTATGTTGTTGATATCATTTTTAAATCTACAAATGAATCTTTATGTGAGTTATTTGCTAAAGAAATACACCAAGAGTTTGAAATAAGTTTAATGGACGAGTTAACATTCTTCTTAGGATTATAAATAAAATAACTAGATGATGATATTTTTATTTGTCAAACTAAATACACCATAAACTTGATAAAATGGTTTGAGATGGAAAATACTGAAGCATTAAACACTCCCACGAGCACTTCTACAAAGTTAGACTTAGATAATAAAAGAGAAAATTTTGATCCAAAAAATTATAGAGATATGATGGGAAGTTTATTATACTTAACTGCTACTAGATTGGATATCATATTTAGTGTTAGATTGTGTGCAAGGTATCAATCTAACCCGAAACTGTCTCATTTGAAAACAGTTAAACGAATCTTTAGATACTTGAAAGGAACATCTAAACTAGGATTATGATATTCGATATCAAAGAACTTTAACTTGATTGTCTATTCTAATGCTGATTTTGGTGGATGTAGAATAGATAGAAAAAGCACTACCAGAATATGTCAATTCTTGGGGCATGCACTTGTTTCTTGGATTTTCAAGAAGTAAAATTCAGTAGCTTTATCTACTGCGGAAGTAAAATATATTGCAGCTAGTGCATGTTGTGCCCATGTCATTTGGATGAAAAACACAGTAGAAGATTATGGAATAAAGTTGAAAAATATTCCCATAAAGCGTGATAATACAAGTGTTATATGTTTGACTAAAAATCCTATTTAACATTCAAGAACCAAATATACTGATATTAGACATAATTTTATAAGGGATCATGTAAATTGTCAAAATATCTCTTTAAAATTTATTGACTCTAAGCATCAATTAGCAGATATTTTTATGAAACCCTTAAATGAAGAATAATTTGATTTTCTTAGAAGAGAACTTGGAATGCTAAATTATGAAAATATATAAATTACTTGATTTTATGAGAATGAGCTATTTTTTTGTGTTAATGGTTTATTATTCCCATGACATGTTTATCTTATTATTCACAAAAAAGGAGAAAAAATTTGCATGATGATGATTTTATTATTTTATAAATTTATTTACTACGTTTACTTGAAATTACATGAGGTAATTTTAAATATATGAGTAGCCCTTAAATATTTGAATCTCCTTGAATATCTTGGATTTTTAAACTTATTTTTGAAATTTTACCTCTATAAAATTGATAGTTATGTTTAATGATGATTTACTACTCTTCTCTCTCATTTTCTTTCTTTCTTTTTCATAAGAGAAATAAAATTCTTTATGACTCATATCATATTTTAAAAAGGGAGAGCAAAAACTCATATCTTAAAATCTTTAGCCCCACATTTCATTTTTTTGTTGATGAGGGAAGAAATGAATGTTGATGAATTATGTAATTAAATGGATGTTGATAACTTATATAATAACTTAAGAAAATTTTTTCAAATGTTTTAAATTTATGAAAATCCTAGATGTGTTGATACTTTAGAAGCAAATATTATTGACATATATATGTCTAATTGCAATAGTTGAAATATGATTTGCTTAAAATATTGATTGACTTGATTTACTTGAATTCAAGAGTGAGTGATTCTCTTGAATTTAAGTCCTATTTATTATGACATGAATTTAGGGGGGAGTTAGGATTAACTCCCATCATCAATTGATTATCATTATAAAAAAGAGAGAGATTGTTGAATCTCAAATTTTGATGATGAGAATAATTGATAGTGTTTATCTAACATGTGTGTTAGAGAAAAAATTACAGGTCTAACTATGATAAGAGCAATGGAGTTACAACCAGATGATAAGCCAAGATCAAGCTTGGGCATTGAGTCGGGTTTAGACGATATGATGGAACCTCATCGGGAGTTCGATAGGAGATTCACCAAAGGGATCGGGAAGCTCGCTGGGAACATGCTGGGAGATCACCGGAAGAAAATCGAGGCTACCGGATTAGGTGAGAGTTATATACCACCCCTTAGTCCCACATTGGAAAAGTGGGAACATATGAATATATTATAAGGGTTGATGAGTGTACTATTGGTAACTCTCGGCTCGAGCATTTTGGCTGGTGGTTGGGCCTAACTAAAGCTATCAGGATAGTTAGCTCATCAACCCGGGTCGTGACAAGTTAGGTCGTATTTAAGCTTATTGGTCATTAAGTGTTGTAATTATTGAGTCATAGTTAGGGTTTTAGTCCTAATTGAGTTAGATTTTGAAAGAAATCCAAGTCAATTTAATGAGGCAACCAGGTCCACTATAGGGTTTGATTAAGCTCAGGTTGAGCCCAACGAAAGAGTTGGTCAATATCAGGTTCAAGCTGAAATTAGAAAAGTTGAGGGAATCATTTTTTCAAAAATTTCGATGGGTAAACCATCGGTGAGCGACGGTTAGACCACCCATATCTTAGAAATAGAGCGGTGACCAATAGTTGCCGGTGGGTAAACCGCCCAAGCCGATGGGTAAACCACCCATTGATAGAACCCTAAATGATTCTATCGATGCTCTGATACCAATTGATAGAACCCTAAAGGATTCTATCATAATCGATCTCTTCGAGGGGATCGGGCCTCCTAAATCGCTTCAGAGGAGGCAGAGGAGGATGGTGATAGCATCGGTGAGGGCTTTGGCTGCGATTGAGGAGGAAGAAAGGGGCTGGCCAATAGCGGAGCAGGTGTGTCAGAGGAGGGCTTGGCCGCGACGACAGGTCATGGGGAAGAGGCATAGGAGGAAGCAGCGGGTAGCCGTGGAGAGGACGCGGCTGGAAACGAGGGGAGAAGGCAGTGGCCGTGGTCGGTGAGGGCTGCGGCTGTTACTGCGATTGTGGCTACAATTTTTTTTGGAGAAGGAAACGAGGGTAGTAGTTGCCGCGGCAGGTGGCAGAGGCTGGGAGTAGAAGGCAAGTGCAACAGGGGAGTGGCGATGCGACTTGGTGCAGGCAGCGAGAGAAGGAAGGGAGATGGCAGGGATGGACACTACGGTGGCAGGAGGAGAGGAATAAAGGTGGCCGGCAGAGGAAGAGGCGACCGAGGGAGAGGGCAGCGATGATGTATGGCTGCTATGGTAGGAAAGGAGAGGAAGAGCAGGGTGGGCAGGGATGGTCGACGGCTTATGTGGGGAAGATGGGGAAGATAGCAGCGAGGCCGATGGTTGGTAGTGGCGGGGTAGCAGAGTCCAGCGAGGGCTGTGGTAGAGGAGAGCAACAAAGGGCTAGTGGCGACAGGGTTGGGCTACCGATGATTGATGAAGAGAGGAGATGGTGGCCGACGGGTGAGAAAGGGGGAATAAGAGGGCTGGCAGTAGGTAGGTGGGGAGGAAGAAGAGGGAAGCTATGGGGCACCTTCTTATTATTCTTCTTCTTCTTCTTCTTCTTCTTCTTCTTCTTCTTCTTCTCTCTCTCTCTCTCTCTCTCTCTCTCTTTTAATAATGTGATGATAGATATGATGACAATGATGTTGACGACGATGGTGGCGACGACGACGATAACAGAGGAGCGACCATAGAATCATAACAAGAACACGAAGATCGCTGCTCTGATACTAATTGATAGAACCCTAAATGATTCTATCGATGCTCTGATACCAATTGATAGAACCTTAAAGGATTTTATCAATTCTTTGATATCAATTGATAGAACCCTAGGGCTCTAATGAAGGAAGAAGGTGGAAAGGGAGATAATCGATCTCTTCAAGGAGATCATGTCTCCTAAATCACTTCAGAGGAGGCAGAGGAGGAGGACGACGATAGCATTGGTGAGGGCTTTGGCTGTGATTGAGGAGGAAGAAAGGGGCTAGCCGATGGAAAAGCAGGTGCGTCAGAGGAGGGCCTAGCCGCAGCGGCAGGTCATGGGGAAGAGGTGTAGGAGGAAGTAGTGGGTGGTCGTGGTGAGGACATGACCGAAAGTGAGGGGAGAAGGCAACGACCATGGTCGATGAGGGCTGCGGCTGTTGCTACGGCTGTAATTTTTTTTGGAGAAGGAAACGAGGGCAGCAGTTGCTGTGACAGGTGGCAGAGGCTGGGAGCAGAAGGCAGGTGTAGTTGGGGAGCGGCGACGCGACTTAGTGCGAGCAGCGAGAGAAGGAAGGGAGATGGCAAGGATGGCCATTGCGGTGGCAGGGAGGAGACGAATAGAGGTGGCCGACGGAGGAAGAGGCGGCTGAGGGAGAGGGCAACGACAATGTGTAGCTGCTATGGTAGGAAAGGAGGAGAGGAAGAGCAGCGTGGGCAGGGATGGCCGATGACTTGCATGGGGAAAATGGGGAAGACAACAACGAGGCCGACAGTTGACAGTGGCGGGGTAGCAAAGTATGGTGAGGGCCGTGGTAGAGGAGAGTGATAGAGGGCTGGCCAGTGGTGATATGGTTGTGCTGTCGATGGTTGATGAGGAGAGGAGATGGTGGTCGAAGCCTAAGAAAGGGGGAATAAGAGGGCTGGTAGCAGGTAGGTGGGGAGGAAGAAGTGGGAAGGTGTGGGGCCCCTTCTTCTTCTTCTTCTTCTTCTCTCTCTCTCTCTCTCTCTCTCGCTCTCTCTCTTTAATAACGAGATGGTAGATATGACAATGATGACGTTGACGATAATGGTGATGGCGACGACGATGACGAGAGGAGCGACCACGGAATCACAACAGGAACACCAAGTATCCCTACTCTGATACCAATTGATAGAACTCTAAAGGATTTTATCGATTCTCTGATACCAATTGATAAAACCTTAAAGGATTCTATCGATGCTCTGATATTAATTGATAGAACCCTAGGGCTCTATCATGGAGGGAAAAGGTGGAAATGAGGATAATCGATCTCTTTGAGGGGATCGGGCCTCCTAGATCACTTCGAGGGGATCTGCTTCATAGGGTTTCTGCCTATTGGCTAAAACATAACTGCTTCCTTCATTGATTGATTTTCATAAAAGAGTTTACAACCTTATTTATAGGGTTCTACCAAGAGTCCCACTAACATTTGACTCTTAACTAACTTGATAAACTCCTAATTGAAAATAATAACTGACTTAATCCCAACTGAAGGTAGAAATCACTCAATCCACTCATAATTGACTTGATGAGATTCACCAAACCCATAACTGACTCTGGCTAACACGACTCAACCTGAATAGATGGACCCAACTTAGCTAGGGTCCTAACACCCGTACCCTGGAAACTAGGTGGCTAAACCGCCTAGGATAAGCAGGTAAACCATCCGTACTTAGTTTTCGGGAGATTGATGACAGGTAAACAACCTAAGTCAATGAGAAATCGCTAGTACCCAATTTTTTTTGGTAAGTTTAATTTTTGGCTCCAAAAATCTAAAGCCACTTGGGGCTTATAAATACCCCAAATTTTCTTGCACTCAATACACAACAATTTTGGAGATTACATTCTGTGATAAAATTCTATATGATTTGTAAGAAAAAGAAAAGGGGAAGGGAGAGAGCTTAGAGTTAGAAAATTCTCAAGTCTCCCTTATAAGTTCAAGTGTAAGGGTTTGGTCTTCACCCAAAGAAGATCGATAGTGGACACGGACACCGATATGCCTCAAGAAGGAGGACTCGGGAGTGGACGTAGGTCATTGGTGCCGAACCACTATAAAACTTGTGAGTTCTTTCCTTGCTTTCATTGCTTACGAATTTTGTATTGACGCTTCTGATTAAATTCACTCCTTGAAAGTAAAGTTTTCACATTAAGCACTTCATTTCAACGTTGCTAATCTTTTGGGTTTGCTTATTAACTTAGCAATTTTCTCACTAGTTTAACTTGAACGAAAAGCTTTGGATTTACTATCTTGCTTTAAGTGAAAAACTTTTGTTTAAAATAAAAAACTTACACTTGCACTAATTCACCACCCCCCCTCTTAGTGCCAATTGATCCTAATACTATGTCTTTCCTATTCTTTGGAAGCTTGTTCTCGAGTTTATCATGTGCTATACATGTCATTTCGTAAGTTATTAAAGACCCGATTAATTCTTCAAGTAGAAAATTATTTAGGTCCTTTGCTTCTTGTATCGTCGTTACTTTAGGATCTCAACTTTTTTGAAGGGATCTTACTATTTTGTTAATAAGTTCAAAATTAGAAAAATTTTTACCAAGTACTTTTAGACCATTGACGACATCCGTAAAATGGGTATACATGTTACCTATGGTCTTACTTGGTTTCATGCGAAACAACTCATAACTATATACCAAAAGATTAATTTTTGGCTCTTTGACTTGACTAATGCCTTCGTGTGTGACTTCGAGTGTGTGTCAAATCTCATGCATAGTTTCGTATATAGAAATCCAATTAAATTTATTTTTATCAAGAGTACAAAATAAAACGTTCATCGCTTTATATTCAAAGAGAAAGTTTTCATTTCTAAATCATTCTATTCGTTTATCGGTTTGAAAGATCTTTCAAAACCACTTTCAACAATATGCCATAATTCGAAATCCATAGAAAGTAGAAAAATTCTGATTCGAGTTTTCCAATACGTGTAATCCGTACCATTGAACATGGGAGGACGAGTGATACAAAGTTCCTTTTGATTGCCAGCAAAAGCCATCTCTATTGGGTTTTAAGCTAAATAGAGAGAAACGTGACTTTGATACCAATTGTTAGGATCAAAGTGGTACTAAGAGGGGAGGTGGGGGAGATGGTTTAGTGCTTATAAAAAAATTTACATCGATTTGAGTATTCGCTCAATAAAACTCATATCGGAAATGCGTTTAAGTGTAGATATGTTTATAAGACTGTAGGGCAAAGGTAGTAGATAGTTAAGTAAGAAATCAATAAAGATAAACAATAAATAAGAGGAAGCAAACTAATTTTATAGTCGTTCGGTCTCGTGACCTACAACCACTCCCAATTCTTTCTCCGTTGAGGTCACTGGCTTCGACTATTGATCTTCTTTCAATGGGTTTAGAGGAGCTCTCAAAGAATTATAATAATATTTTTATTCTTAATTCTTGCATCCTCAAGTAAGAATGTGTGAGGTATTTATAGGCCCCTAATGGCTTCAGAAGTAAAGCCAAAATTTAAATTTTTAAGAATTTTTTGAGGTGTTGATAGCCTCTCGCCTTGAAGACTGTGTTCTGGTGGTAGTATTGCCAGCCTGGGCGGTCCCACTGCCTGACACATCTTCGAAGACTGTGTCATCTTGGAGATTATGTCTTATCTGATCTTGGATTACTAAAATAATTTTTATAATAAGTCCAAATCAACTATAATTAAGGCCTAATAACCTCTTAATTGAGCTAGTAAGACTAACTCTCATTATGATGCTAACTATGATACTTAACATAATATTTATTGTTCAACCATCAATTGATCTTTCAGCGAATGTTTTCATAAGGTTTTTACTCTTTATTCTTGCATCCTGAAGCAATAATGTGTGGGGTATTTATAGATCCCCAACGAGCTCCCGCTTTTCTCTAGCGAACTCTCGACGAACTCTGAGTATTCTTTTGACGAACTCTCGATGAGCTCTCGACAACCTGTCAGTGAACTCTCGATGAACTTCCTGGCAAACCTTTGGTGAGCTCTCGGGGAGCTCCCGACAACATCGTCTGAACCTTGGTCGACCTTCGGTGAACTCTCGATGAGCTCCCATTGCGTTGTTTGAACCTGGGCCCGATGCTCGAAGTTAACTCGGGCCCAACATTTAATTGTAATGCCCTTTTACCATCGTAGTTAATCTTACATCATTTTTTTTAACATATAAATTAGACTATAAAATCTACCGATTGATTTAATTCTTAAAATATGAGATTCAATATTTTAAAATAACTAGATGCATTAGATAAGTCTGCCATATGGCTCGGCGCCTTTTTTTTTTTTTAAATCATATGTAAAATCACTCCTACTGATTAAATAGTGTTGCTGTCGAAGGGAGATTTTAACCATACTAGCATTATCATAAAATCCTTTATTAATTCATCTTATGTTCGTTGATGACCTCTTTATTTTATCAACCGTAGGTCTCTTTTCGATCATTTTTATTCATGATACATTTCTTCAGCAAGCCATCCTTTCGCATGAATTATAAGTCATATATCCTTAAGTCTCTTTGAAGCTAAGAAGAGGAAAATTGACTTTGCTATTTCTGATGTGATTCTAAAATTACAATGAATATCCTAAATAAATGATATAAGTCACCTTAGAAATGGTAGATTATCCTTCAGCAAATTGAGCTGGTCCGTTTGCATCTCCTTCGATCATCGAGATGCAAGCCAGCCTACTGATTCTCTTACTCACCTAAACAAACATGCAAACAATGAACCAGCCTACTGAATTCCTTACTCACCTTATAGAATTGTTAGAACCCTATCTTCATTCAGTGGCTTGCCATTTCAACTTAAATATATTTGTGCACTATCAGTGAAGTCATCAGCCGCTTACTTAGGTGCTCAAGTGAGGCAAGCAAGTCTCGAGTGCTTAGTAATCACACATGACCTTGCCTCTTAGAAAACCTAATCGGAAAATGAGGATGAAGAATGAGAAGCTTCTGTGAGATCTTTAGCGGCCCCTTCTTTAGTAACTATTTCTCTCCTTTCCCTCGCTTTACCTCCTTGTCTTCACCCCCCTACTCCTCACCCTTCTCCCCTTCCCCATCGAGCCATTTTAAGTATGAATGATGCTTGTGATAAAAGAAGCAAGAATAAGAATAATTTAATATACTTACCGCTTTTTAGATCAAGTATTTCACTTCAATGCAGCATATTTACATAGTTTTAAGAATATAGTTGGAACTATTAGAAGATAATGCCTTTAATTAAAGCCTCCAAGTTATCATGAATTTATAATGTGACATGTCGCCCTTCAAATAAATACGATTACTCCAAGCATTCATACTAGGAGTCTCATCCATAGCTATATATAAGTTGATTTAGAGTAAAATCATCAAATGTCGACAACATCCAAACTATGAGATCTTTTTGAGTTTGAAAAAAGTTGTAATGTCAAGTAGAGGATTCCAAACAAGGTTCAAGTTAGGGAGTGAGGGTGACCAACAACCCATGCTGCATCCTTGCAAATTTCATAAACTCTGGCTAAAGTGTTAGGGGAGATTTCATAATCAATATAGTCTCTAATAGCTAATTTTACAATACCACTTGGACGTCAAGAATCAAGCTAAAGAAAGGTGTCTTTCTCATTTTCAATTATATAAAGAATCATGATTCAACATGTACTGCAACATACTTCTGAAGCTCCATAAACCTATACTAGATATCTCCCCATAATCCATTTGACCCAAAAAAAAAGGTCTTTTCTAGAGGTTATCGTCCAAATAAACCGAAATAAACATATTTATTTTAAGATATATATCAATTGAATATTGAGTTCCTCTCCTTGTAATAGTTTGCAGACATCATGCAAAGTAAGTTTTTGGAGACTTTTAATGCCCCATTTCCATAATAATTAAGTCATCATTTGTTTTAGTTGATGAATTACCTATTGAGATAAACTGAACAAGCTACACTAGAATAAGATTTTTCTTATTAACAAATTTAATCAGTAGAGCACGACCAACATAAGAAAGGTAATGAATCTTTCAGCATGTAGTTAGAGAATGATATTCATGCTGATAAGAAGGATCCCCAAGAAAGTTACAAGGAGAGAACCAATAGATATTTGTAGAAGTGTTGTTATGTTTTGCTTAGTTCCTCTAAGAGTATTCGATAAAAAAACTGAGAGATTTTTAACATTGGCCCCTAATTCAGGATCATTCGCGAACTCAAATAAATTGTTTCAGATGAAAGTAATCAAGACCTGATCTAAATGAAGAGACTATATGCGAACATGAGGTGAGTAATCAAGGGTCTATAACAATACTGTTGTGGTTGAATGCTTCCTTGGTCGACGACCTGATCTAAATGATGTGAAAGGTTCTGCATTATAATTAGGAAAAGGTAAGGGGCTGTACGACAACCTTATCTAAGACCGCTGCTCCCTTTGAAGAACCTCACACTATCTCTATTTAGATTTTAAGTAAAAGTTAGATTTATATTGCAAACCCAAATCCACTCTATAAATTGTGCGAGGAAGTTGTGAAACTCTAAAAGATGTTGTAGGAAATCCCAATGTATTGAGTCATAGGCCCTACGGAGGTCATTCGTTCATCAAACTTATTGTTAGAGAGCCTTCGTTAAGATGATAATTTTGCATAATCTCATGACATAATATAATATTTTTATGAATTAATCATACTTTAAAAAGAAGCATGCAGATTTGCATCAATAATCTAATGAATCACTCGAACCAGTTATTCGTGATAGTCTTGGATATGAAATGATAAATTGTTGAATCTCATATTTTGATGATGAAATCAATTCATGAGTGTTTTATCTAACATGATCGTTAGAGTTGACTAATGTAGGATTAATTATAATAGAGAGAAGATTACAATAAGAAGTTTTGCCAGAGTCAAGTTCAAGCATCCGGTCGAGATTCGGACGATGCGTTTGGGAACTCACCTGAAGTGCGTCGGGAATTCGCCGAGAGTATCGGAAGCTTACTAGGATGGTGTAAGAGAGTTCGCCAGAAGAAGACCAAGACTCGCCGAAAGATTATCGGGGGTAGCCGAAAGACTTACCAAGAGTTGTAATTAATTAAGTCGTAGTTAGCATCGCACAAGTTTAACCACGATGGGAGAAGGAGTTACAGATCAGATAAGAACCCAGGATCAAGCTTAGGCATCGGGCCAAAGTTTTAGATGATGGGTGAAAGATCGCTAGGTGTTTGTTAGGACTTCGCCGAAGGTATCAGGAAGATCACTAGGAATATGCTGAGAGATCACCAGAGAAAGATCATGAGACTTACCGTTAGAGATTCTAGAGATTGCCGAATTGCAGGAGCAAGATCATAAGCTTGGTGGTCATCTCTTGATTGTAATCTTTAAGTCGTAGATTAAAATTAAGTACTAAATGAGTGTGATTTAAAAGAAAACCAAACTAACTTAAAAGAGGCAATTGGGTCCACTATAAGGGTTTGGTTGAGCTCAGGTTGAGCTTAATCAGTTGACCAATGAATTGGTCAACATTAGATTCAAACCGGAATTCGAAAAGTGGAGAGAACCACTTTTCCGAAGATTCCAACAGGTAAACCGTCGATGAGCAGCGGTTCAATCGACACCGCCCAGAATTTTGGCGGCTATCAATGGCTGAACCACCCAAGCTAGGTGGTTGAACCGTCCGTACCTAGGAATCTGGGCACTTTCAGTGGTTGGCCCACCCAGGTCAGCGGGTGAATAGCCTGTACGTGGATTTTCTAGGTGAGTTTGATTTTTGGCTCCAAATTCTTAAGTCATTTGGGGTCTATAAATACCCCATTTTTTTTTACATTCTAAACAACTATTTTGGGGATTATATTCTGTAAAAAAATTATGTGTGAATTATAAGAAAAAAAAAGAGGGAAGGGAGAGAGCTTAGAGTTAGAAAATTCTTGAAGTCTCCCTTGTAAGCAAGTTGTAAGGGTTTGGTCTTTACCCAAAGAAGATTAGTAGTGGATGTCGGTGTGCTTCAATAAGGATAACTCGGGAGTGGACGTAGGCTCGTTGGTGCCAAACCACTATAATTATGAATGTTTCTTAATTCTTGCATTTATTACTCACTTGCAATTATCAAGTTATTAATCATTTTAAACTGAATAGACACTTCCGATTTTTTACTTACTCCTTGAAAGCAAAGTTTTAAGTCAAGCACTTCCCTTCAATGTTAATTATCTTTTGAGATTTGCTTATTTACTCTTAAGTCATTTTAAGCAAGTAACTTAGTAATTTTCTTCGTATCATTCACTTGTTACAAAAAGCTTTGATTTGTCTATCTTGCTTAAAGCGAAAAGTTTTTCATTAAAACTAAAATTTGCAGTTACACTAATTTACCCCCTCCTCTTAGTGCCAATTAATCATAACAATTGGTATCAAAGCCACGTTCTTCTCATTTGGTTTGACACCCAAGAGAAATGGCTCTTTTCGGCATTAACAAGGGTTAATGAATCACAAGTCCTCGTATGTTTAATGGGACAGACTGCACATCTTAGAAAATATGAATGTGTATCTTTTTTATTCGATAGATCTTGATTTGTGGTGTTTTATCAGAAGTCATCCAATCCAATAAATAATTGAAATGATTATGAAAAATAATTTTTTTCATTGAATACAAAAACTATGAATGTCTTATATTGTGCACTTGATAAAAATAAATTTGATCAGGTTTCTTGTTTTGATTTGACTTTCAATATATGACATACAACTAATCTAAATGAATCATTAAATGAAAATACTTTTAAAAATGAATTTGAAGAACAACTTTTAAAGAACGAAAAGAAATTTGAACTAAGAACATATGACTCATCGAGTGAAATCTCGAGTGATAAAGACTTTAAACCCTTAATAAATATACTGAATAAATTAATGAACATGAACCTTAAAAATATTCTAAAGATGGACAAAATCTCTTGCTATGAACGCAAGAAACCGAGGAGCTCCAAAGATAAAATGCACAACCAAGAAGTGGAGAACCTCACTTTTATGGCCATCAACAATGAGGTTAGTGATTCATTAAACATTTCTTTTTCAAAATTATTAAACATGTTTCATGATTTGTTTAATGAGTTAAGAAAACTTAGCAAATCTTTTAAGTTACTTAAAAATGAACATGGTTTATTAGTTGGTAAAGTTGATGAAATACATAAATTATTAGCATCACATAATCCTAGTTCTAAATGTGAAATACTAGAGAACATTAAAGAATAAAATATCATGCTTAAGTCAACAATAGAAAATTTTAAAAATGAGAATCTTAAATATGATCCTTACCAATAAGGGTCATATTAATAAAAGAAATGTCATAGGGTTTGCTGGAAACATTCAACAAAAGCTAACCATGTTTATAGAGGACCTACCTTAAATTTGCCACCAAAAATAAAATACAATTTTTGTAGTAGATTATGACATAAAGCCAACAAATGTATATTTAAAAATTATAGTCCTTGCAAGTTAGTTTTTTATTCTCTTCCTAAGGGAACAACAAACCACCAAGAACATTAGATAGGAAAGACAAAGTTCCTCATATAGGTCCCAATATAAAATGGATATCTAAATCTTCATTATAAATTTGTCTCATAATAATGCTAGAAGCACTAAACAATGTTTTAGATGCTCAAGACATGACTTGAAATCTAACCATCTTTTAAGCTCATTAGCCTAAGTAAATAATAAAAAAATTATTAAAAATAAAATTATTAGTAATGAATCTTATAGATGATTCATAATGATGGATAATCTTTGCGTAACTAGAGCATGCTAGAATTAGATCAATGAAAGTTTAGCTATCTTTAATGAAAAATTAAAAACATCAAAGGAAAATTTTGATGATGATTAATATATTGATTTATTTGCTTATATTTATGTATGTTGTCTTGAGATTAAATGACCAAATATTAAATTTGAACTTAAAAAGTCATATACAAAAGTCATTTATCTTTAAAAGAAAAACTTCTTGATAACATGATACAATCTTCTAATATATAAAAATCATTAGATTTAAAATAAATTTGAAAATATTTTATTATAATGATCTTGATAAAATTTAGTTTTTGACTTTAAATGACACTGCATTCCTGAAATAAATTTCAAAAGAAGGACCATTATTCTTGGAAATATTTTTATCCTATTACTCCTTCAATAAGGATAAAATAATACTATTATTGTTGAATCTTTTAAACTATAAAATAAGATTAGAGAACTTTAGCAATTGAAAAATAATCTATGATGCCTTCATTGAATTTTTTGAAAAGCTATTTTTTTATGATAATTTTGGATAAGTTTTTAAATGGTTTTATTTTAAAAAGAGATTAATAAATCTATCCAATGTTATTGATGTTTTGATGATTTTATAATAATCTTGACAAGTTGAAAAAAATATAATTTGAAATCCCTATATAAATTCGTTCAAATAAAATTATATAAAGGAATCATAATTTGTCTATTTGGATTTATAACTTGAAAATATTCTTATGAATCATATTCCTGAAAACTTGAAGTTTTATATGTATATATAAATCAAGATCTTCTATTTTTTTCTCCGTGAAATTAATTCATGATCTTGATATTTATAATTTGAGATGAAGACTCTTCTTTGTTCTCTTAAGGTTCTATTTTATCATCAAAGAGAAGATTTATTAAATTAAATCATATCTTTAATATTAATGAATGTTTTTAATATTAATATCTATATGGACAAGATTTATTTTAAAACTCATGAATAACATAACTTATCACCAAAATTAATATTTCTTAAATTTGTGATAAGTTGAAAATTGAAAGAGATTTGTATTATTATGAATATTCTCTTAATTTCTTTACTTGACTTTTATGTTATGAGAATCATGTTATTGATCTCTATAATTTTTTTTTAATAAAATAGAGATTTATGATCTTAACAATTATAAGTTAAAACTTTTTATCAAGATCATTCTTCTATTTTATTAAAAAAAGGGAGATCTATCTAAATGAATTAAGCTTATTTAATCTCCTAAGACTCATGTTCACTATTTACAAAAAAAAAAAAAGGAAGAAACTTATTAAATGAAATCATGTCTTTTTAGATTCAAAATTTTGATTTTATCTTTAATGATATGATCTCCTTGTACTTTTTGGCGTAATTTGAATATGAATGTTAAGAATAAATTATGTCACCATATTTCTTTCTTGAAGATGAAAAAAAAAAGAGAGATAAAATTACTAATATGATTAGAAGTAAATTGGATATGATAACCTTGAATAAGAAACAATTTGTTTAGAAGAAATTAGAACTTTCTAAATGCATGCAAAATATTGGATTTACAATTTGAGCTTAATTTACTATCATGTTTTCTTTTAGAATTCTTGATGATTATTATCAAAATATACATGATAAATGATTTGCTTGATTTGCTACCTTGCTTGAAATTTGCATAAAATTGTTATGTTGCTGGGATTTTGAATTAACTTGCATGGGTAGTTCTTGTTTTTACTTAGATACTCGAATTTTACATCTATAAAATTTATATCTATAAAATTAAGTATTTTTATGATATGATAGTTTTTACTTTTCTTCCTTGTTTCTACCTTCTTGTTTACAAAAACGAAAAAAAATATACATGAAAGATGATCTACAAAATATATGATTTACTTTTTGTGTTAGAAAATCACATAATTTAAATGTATGAGTGTCTCTTAATTCTTAGATCTTGGAATTTACATATAAAAGATTAAGCCCTATTTTTGTGATACAATGTCTCTCCCCCCCCCCCCACCCACCCACCCCCGTTTCTTATTTATTATTCAAAGAAAGGAAAGAAAATTCTTTCATAAGAAAATTATGTTTATATCCTATCAAGGGAGAGCAAAACTTGTTAGCTTGTATATGTAATATTACTAGCTTTAACATTGCAAAGGAAGCAAAAATTTGCTAGCTTACACTTCTCAAAAGATAATAAAGAACTCACTAGCTTGCATGTTCTTAAGTAATGAAAAATTTACTAAATTGCTAAACTTTCATATATTAAAAACTTACTAATTGCACTTCTCTTTTTTCTTGATAACAAAGGGAAAGAAGATATGATGATATGAAATCATGTATGATGATAATGCATATTGATTTTGAAAATATACATGACGATTTGGAATAATAATCATGATTTTATTATGATGATATAATGTACTACACATAATGTGATTAAAATAGTTTCAACTTGGACTTTTGAGCTCATCTTAATATTTATTTTAAAAATTATTGAGAGCTCTTCTTAATGATATAATATTTTACAATTCCTCCCTTATTTTCCCTCGTTATTTTTTACAAGAGAAAGAAAATTCTTTATGACTCATGTCATATTTTACAAAGGGGGAGCAAAAACTCATGTGCCTTAAAAATTTTAGCCTTATATTTCACCTTTTTGTTGATGACAAATGAGGAGAAATATACATTGATGACATATGATATTAAGAAATATACATTGATGACATATGATATTAATCATATACTTGGATATCTTGGATATGAATATATAATTATTTTTAAAATTCATGATTCGATGACTTGATGTAAATTTGTGTTGAAATTTGCTTGGAATATTGATTGCTTAAAAATACTTAAATTTAAGAGTGTGTATTATCTTAAATTTAAGTGGCATGTATTTAAGGGGAGTTAGGATTAACTCATGTCATCAATTGAATGTCATCGTCAAAAAGGGAGAGATTGTTGAATCTTAGATTTTGATGATGAAATCAGTTGATGAGTGTTTAATCTAATAAGGTTGTTAGAGTTGATTGATGTAAACTACAATAGAGAGAAGATTATAATCAGAAGTTTGACCAGGGTTAAGTCCAAGCATTGGGTCAAGGTTCGGAAATGCGGTTGGGAACTCACCAAGGGTATCGGGAGCTTGCCAAGATGGCGTAAGGGAGTTCACCAGATCAAGACTCACCGAAAGATTATCAGGGACAGCCAAAAGGCTTGTCGGGAGTTGGAAAGGTCTTGAAGTGGATGTGTTGGCCATTATGATTATAATTAATTAAGTCATAGTTAGCATCATGCAAGTTTAACCACAATAGGAGAAGGAGTTGCATATTAGACATGGACCCAACATCAAGCTTTGGCATCGGGCCAAAGTTTTAGATGAGGCGGTGAAAGCTTACTAGGCGTTTGTTAGGACTTTGCCGAAGGTATCGGAAAGATCATTAGGAACACACCGGGAGATCGCTAGAGGAAGACCGTGAGACTTCCGTTGGAGATTTCGGAGGTTGCCAGATTGCGGGAGTAAGGTCATAAGCTTGGTGGCATGTCTTGATTGCAATCTTTAAATCATAGGTTAAAATTGAGTCCTAAATGAGTATAATTTGGAAGGAATCTAAATCAACTCAAAGAGGCAATCGGGTCCACTATAAGGATTTGGTCAAGCTTAGGTTGAGCTCAATCAGTTGACCAAAGAATTGGTCAACATCAAGTTCAAGCCAAAATTTGAAAAGTGGAGGGAACCACTTTTTCGGAGATTTCGATGGGTAAACCACCGATGAGCGATGGTTCAACCAGCACCGCCTAGGATTTTGTGTGACTCTCAACAGCTGAGCCACTCAGGCTGGGCGGCTAAACCACCCGTACCTAAGAATTTGGGCACCTTCGGCGATTGCCCACCTTGGTTGACGAGTGAGCCACCTGTACCCGAATTTTTGGGGTGAGTTTGATTTTTGGTTTCAAATTATGAAGTCATTTGGGGTTTATAAATACCCTAAATTTTTTTGCATTCTAAACAATAATTTTGGGGATTATATTCTATAAAAAATTATGTATAAATTGTAAGAAAAAGAAAATGGGAAGGGAGAGAGCTTAGAGTTAGAAAATTATTGAAGTCTCCTTGCAAGTAAGTTATAAGGGTTTGATCCTCACCTAAAGAAGATTGGTAGTAGACATCAGTCTGCCTCAAGAAGGTGGACTTGAGAGTGAGCGTAGGTCCGTTGATGCCGAACCACTATAATTATGAGTGTTTCTTAATTCTTGCATTTATTATTCATTTACAATTATCGAGTTCTTAATCGTTTTGAACTGAATAGATGCTTCCAATTTTTTCTTACTCCTTGCACTTTACTTTGACATTGATTATCTTTTGAAATTTGATTGTTTCCTCTTAAATCGTTTTAATCAAGTAATTTAACAATTTTGTTCATATCATTCATTTGTTATGAAAAACTTCGATTTATCTATCTTGCTTAAAGCAAAAAGTTTTTTGTTAAAACTAAAATTTATACTTGCACTAATTTATCCCCCTTCCTCTTAGTGCCAATTGATCATAACATAAATAATTTTACAAATTGAGAGTAGCATGAAATCTATAAAAGATTAGGGATTTTTTTCTTAGGTACAAGAATAAGAGGTAATGCTTACCTCTCCAAGTAGCTTCCCTCATATGAAAAAATCACTAATTGTAGCAATAACATCATGCCCTAGAATATGTCAATAAGAGATATCAATGTGAGAATTAAAGCCAACAATTCCCAAGGCCTTTTCTAGATTATATTTGAGAATGACCTCCACAATCTCCATAACAAAAATGGATTGCACAAGGGTTAATTAAGAGTCATTAGATAATTTTTGAACCTCTAAGAAATCTATCGATCAACGAGGGCTTAATTAATTTTCATAATATTTGATAGCTTTCATGAGTTTGATCCCTCGTAAATGTTATTGTTGGAATCCACTAAGGATAAAATAGAGTTGCAATCCTACAAGCACAACGAAAGAAAGGGAACTGCATCACCTAATTTTAGCTAAATATTCTTATAATTTTGTTCGAGAATATATTCTTGAGCTTTAAAGAGTTTCTGCAGCTCGGAGTCAAGGGCCTACAAATGTGTATGAAAAATTTCATCCAAAAAGAAAGAATATATATCAGAACTAGATTTTAGATCTTACCTTGAGATATTTCAGCTTTTGAACTAAAATAAACATATGAATATAGAGGGTATAATCCGTATAGACAACAAGAGGATTTTAAACCTCATCTACAACCTTGAAATCCTAGATGAGAAGTCAAATAATCGAAGAACCAAAAGCACCTACCTTTTTTATTTTGGTTTGAAACTATAAACAATAGCCATGGCGTGATTAAAAAATTTAGAGGAAGAAACCATGCTTCTATGTCGAAAAAACTAGAAATTCAATCTTAATTAATTAAAACTTAAAAATTTAGATGAAGAAACCATGCTTCTATGTCAACAAAACTAGAAATTCAATCTTAATTTATTAAAACTTGATCCAACTTGTACATAATTTGTTGTGTACCAACTATTTTGTTTGACTTGAGTGGAAGAATTCAGCATATCAATATATATAAATTGCAGGTTCCAGACCAGATCCCAAAAGAACCAAAATGATACTTTGTATAATATATCCAATCTTGAAACGAATTTTTAAAAATATAATTCATTGTACTTTCCTAAACTCAAGGCTCCAAAGTAAAAAAAATTCATTACAATAGCATCAGTGACAATGTTTTCTTTATGAGGGGCATTAAGATCCTAAATATTTCATATTCAAAAATTTATCAGAAGAAAAAAATAAATTTAGAAGCTATACTAGAAAGGTCTTAAGGCAATAGTCCTTGCTTTTTTATACTTATAACAATATTATAAAACTTATCATTATTGAAGTGGATTTCATCATCATTCTCATCTTCATAAGCGAGAAAATATGTTAGTAGTGTTCCCTATAATTATCGTCTCTGTCACTTCAGGGAGTAGCAAGGGAGTGTTTTCTAAGAATTGAGCTGGAAGATATATATTGGATGTTTCCAATTATTTTTTTTCTCGTGATTCTTTTAGAAATATTCTTTCTAGCATTAAGATTTATCGACAGAATAAATCTTTTCCTATGGATCTTTTCTTGCTCCGCCCAAGATCCATTAAGAAGCGATCTAGTGCTAGGCAATTTTAGAAGCATTAAGAAGGGACAAAGCTTCTAGGATGGAGTACCTTAAGATATGATCTGATGCTAAGCAAGTCATTAACTTCCTCAATAGCAAGACTCCTGTCCTTTGTTATCTCTGTGCAATAGGTAGTCATTAACTTCCTCAATAGCAACATTCCTTCCTCACGTCCCTTGCTATCTCTGTGCAATGAATAAAATGATGCATTTCATTTATTCATGCAACACCTATTTATATAGGGTTGAGAGAAGATTTTCCTCAACTGATGAATGAGATCTTCTCATTTAATTACAAATCTGTTCAGCTAATATGCCCTTGTAAGATCGAGCTCCTGTCAAGGACACCGATCTTGTATCGATGCAAAGAAGAATTTGCAGGCTAGAGACTTTGTGAGGGAGTCTGCAAGTAGATCAGCTATGTGGACATGAGAAACATGAAGCTGTTGGCAGACGACTTGATCTCGTATAAAATGAAAGTCAATAGCAACATGCTTCATGCGGGAGCAGAAAACTGGATTGGCACAAAAGTAAGTAGCACCGATGTTATCACAATAAATAACAGATGTAGAAGCAATATTAATATGAAGTTCCTTAAGTAAGTTGGTGATCCAATTATATTCAACAGCAGTAGTGGTAATAGCACGATATTCAACTTCAGTAGTAGACCTGACAACTGTCTTTTGTTTCTTAGAACTTTAGCTAATCGGATTAGCACCAAGAAAAATAATATACCCTGATGTAGAGGCTCTATCATCAACATTACCAGCCCAGTCTACATCAACAAAGGCATGAAGCTAAGAGGGATAGTGTTTGCAAAGAAAAATATCATGATCGATGGTCCCCTTAAGATAATGCAAAATGTGTTTAATAGTAGTCCAATGTAAAGTAGACGATCGATGTATAAACTGAGATAATTTATTAACTACAAATAAGACATCTAGACGGGTAAGAACAAGATATTGTAAGGAGCCAACTAGTTGTCGATACCGAGAGGGTCTGTAGTAGAATTATCATCACAACTTCAGTGATTCACTAGCAAATAGAGGAGTGGTAACCTCTTTTGCATCTTGCATGTTTATTTTCAATAGCAAATCTTGAATATACTTTCTTTGTGAAGGAAAGAGGCCAGAGGATGTAAATATAGCCTCGACATCAAGAAAATAACTTAGATTGCTAATATCTTTAAGAGAGAATCTATCAGCCAATTGCTTAATAAATATATGAACCTCTATAGAGTTATCACCTGTGACAATAATATCATCCACATAAACTAGAAGATAGATGGTACCTTCATGTTGTTGGCGTAGAAATAGGGAGACATCAAACTTAGAGTTGATGAAGCCAACTAAAGACAAGTAAATACCAAGTTCAGTATACCAGGCTTATGGAGCTTGACGGAGTCCATAAATAGCCTTTTGGAATTTACAGACATGTCGTGGATATTGAGGATGAATAAAGCCTTAAGGTTGCTCTATGAAGACATCCTCAGTGAGAGTCTCTTATAAAAATGCATTGTTATTATCTAATTTGCGTAAGCACCAACCTTTGGAGATTATCAGACTTAGGATAATCTGGATTATAGTAGGTTTGATAACATGACTAAATGTCTTGGTGTAGTCAATACCAGGTCATTGATGAAATCCTTTGGTCATAAGTTATGCTTTAAAGTGAGAGATCGAACCATCGGGGTTTCTTTTAATTCGAAAGACCCACTTGCACCCGATAATGTTTTGTGCAGACCGAGAAGGGGTAAGGGTCCATGTAGCATTATAAAGGAGAGCATCATACTCCTCACACATGGCTTTAAGCTAATGTTGAGATTTTTAGGCCTGAGTAAAAGATGTTGGTTCAATAAAGTCGAGGGAAGGTTTAGTGCTAGTATGTAAGTTAAGAATTTGACATGCTTTAAAGACACCACTCCTAGAACAAGTTTGTATTGGATGCCTAGAGGCTGTAATAGTATTGGCGGGTAGGGGTTGAGGATTATCATAGTTTGAGTCAGGCTGAAGGACGATAGAAGTACCCTAGCGATGCGAAGACAAAGGTTGTGATTCTAGAGGCAATTGCACATGAGAGGATAAAGATGTGTCGTAGGAATTCAATGGGACAATAGAGGGCTTATGATCCCAAAAGGGAAAAACATACTCTACGAAAGTGACATATCTAGAAACAAAGACTTTAGTAGTGTGAGGGTCATAGTATCGAAATGTATTATGTTCAAGAGAATATTCGATGAAAATACAAGAGCGAGATCAAGACTGTATTTTATGAGAATTATAGGGACGTAACCATGGATAACATAAATAGCCAAATACCCTTAATGTTTGCAGAGTAGGACATTTGTGAAATGGCTTTTCAAACGATGACTGATATTATAAGATAGGAGTAGGCAAGCAATTAATAAGATAAACAGCAATTTGAAATACTACTAACCAAAAGGTAAATGGCATGGAAGCCTGATAGAGCAGTGTTAGACCAGTTTCAATAATATGTCGATGCTTAGTTCGGTAGAGCTAACCAGTTGAGGAGTATGGAGGTAACTTGAGATGTTGAATACTGTAAGCAGATATATAAGATGTAAGGGCTTGATATTCACTCCCACCATCAGAATAGATAGTTTTAATTGTAGACTGAAAGTAATTCTTAATTAGGTTTTTAAAATTGGAGAAGATAATAGCGACGCCAGACTTTTGATGGAGGGGATATAACTATGTGTACTTTGTAAAATAGTCTATAAAGACAACATAGAATCTAAACTTGTCAAAGGAAACAATTGACGCAGGACCCCAAACATCAGTATAAACAACCTCAAATGGTTTAGAGCAAGAAACAGACGATATATCAAAAAATAGTCGATGACTCTTATTGCTAAGACAAACATCACAATGAGTAATAACAGTACTAGATTTGAAAACAAGAATAAAATAACGAGAAAGCATTTTTTGTTAAATAGAGGCCGACGACAACAGCAACGTCAGACTTTTAATGGAGGGGATATAACTATATGTACTTTATAAAATAATCTATAACGACAACATAGAATCTAAACTTGTCAAAGGAAAATAATTGACGCAGGACCCAAAACATCAGTATAAACAACTTTAAACAATTTAGAGCAAGAAATAGACGATGTACCAAAAAGTAGTCGATGACTCTTATTGCTAAGACAAGTATCACAGTGAGTAATAACAGTACTAGATTTAAAAACAGGAATAGAATAATGAGAAAGCAATTTTTGTTGAATAGAGGCTGAGGGATGACCAAGACGTTGATGCCAAATATCGATCAGAGCAGCAGTGGAAGTGTTAGTAGTAGGTCGAGTGAGATACAAGGCTGACGGTCATTCGTAGATGTTATCTTTATTCGACTCTCGAACCAAGGATGCCTCCGTGCTCAATTCCATGATAAGAAAATAATTATGAAAGAATTCAATAGAAGTATAGTTTTGTTGCCAGAATTATTGAGAGATAAAAATAAGATTTCTTTGAATGTATGGTACACATAAAACATCATTGAGTGTGAAAGAAGTGGTATATGAATTAAGCATCGTAGAACTAGTATGAGTGATAGGAATTCTTTTACTATCACCGATGACGATGTCTTCATTTCTGCCATAGTTGTTGTGGATTAACAGGTTCTGGATATCGGAAGTGATACGGTGGGAAGCACCAGAGTCCACAATCCAATTGGATTGACTATTTGATGGAGTAGTCATGACATTTGCCTGAGGCCAGGTTGATCGAGCTGGGAGGCAAGGTCTACATCAGTAAACTTTTGCAAAGTGACCAATTTTGCCACACAACTGGCAGACGATTTGTTGATGAAACACAGGACGAGGAGGACATGGCTGGAAGGAAGTACTCTGATGATAGTTGAAGTTTGGAGGATGTAGAGGGGGAAGAGACGGGGTGGTGCCCATAAAAGTAGAAGAAAAATTGGCCACACCTTTTGAATCATTTTTGTTGTATTTATAGTTTTGTCATTTGGATTTTTGGTTGAACTGAGCTGTGATGGGAGGTCCTGGCAGAGGTCCTGGTAACTTATCATCACACTTTAGATAAGCTTCAAAATATGTTAGCTTGTCATAAAGTTCTTCAAAGGAAATAGAAGAATCACGTGCTCAAAGTGTTGTTGTCATTTCCTTAAAATCTGCACGTAATCCAATAAGTTTGTGAATAAGAACTTCTTCATCAGTGAGGGAATGACCTATCAAAGCCAAGTCATCAATAATCATTTTGATATGTTGTAAGTAGTTGGCAAGAGTACTTCCCTCTTGCTTTAAGTTCATAAGGTTAGAGAGTAATCCAAGCATACGAGTCTGTGAGCGATTCACTAAGGTAGTTTATAACTTGGTCCAAGCTTCCACGGTAGTAGTACAAGAGGATACAAGTGAAGTGATAGATCCAGCGACAGAGGCTTGAATTGCTTAAAGAATGAGCCTATCTTAGCATAACCATAGCTTATAGGCTGAATTTGGTACTAGGTTGGGGTCCCGGGAACATGAATTATTATTGGTGAACAATTGAGGGAGCCATCAATATAACCTAATAAATCATAGCCAAATAAAACATTAGAGAATTAAGCATGCTAGGATGCATAGTTGTCATCTTTGAATAACTTAAAGGGAATTAGGGAGGCAGCATTAAAATGAAAATAAGTCCTGGATGCGGAGAGGGATTCGCAACAAGAAAGAGAGTTTGACCATTAGAGGTAAACAAGGAATACATATGGGAATCAAGTCAAGAAGAAATCAAGAAAAATGATATGATAGTGGACAGACCGAGGAGTATAGTACTACGTGTCCAAGAAGCAAGTGGCGTTACAATGACAGAGAAGTGACAATGATGAAATTGAGAAGAGAGAATGAAAAAGAACCTCAAACCGATGTAAAGAGACCTCAGTCGGATGACGCTAGTGCTTCTAAAGTGATACCATAGTGTCAACCTCTATGAAGTGCTCAAGCTGCCGAAGAAGAGAGAACATGTGAGGGTCTCAAGGCTGAAGTCTACAATTGCGATGAAGTGGATATGCAAGTAGTTGTGCTCACTGCAACTGGCGTAAGATTGGTGCTTCTGCTGAACGATGAAGGACTACTGAAGCAAAAGAGGGAAGGAGTTGAGCCGAGAGCACCAAACTAGGGTGCATCATGGTGTAACGAGGAGCCAATACTCCACCTATGGCAACTGCAGGAGTAGAAGAGCAGGAGAGTACCAGGGAGCAGCCGGAAATGATGAGAATAGAAGCTATGCCTATGGTAGTCGACAACACCTTCTTTCAGGATGATGAAATAGAGGATGTAACTATGTGCTACTGGTAAAGAAGGCAACTTCTGGAAGCACTATCACATTAGGAAGACAAGGCTACAAGTCTAAATGGGAGAGGAGCAAGAAGCAATAGCGGCATTCCTTCCTTACAATTGACCAGCGTTAGTCCTGTCCTGGGAGAAGAGAGCAAGGCCGCATGATAACCCACAAGCAAAGAAGTAGCACAACAGCTTTGTGTTAGTGATGACTCTGGAGTGGAGGAAGCATGTAGGACTTTAGAGAAATATCAGCTTGCTTGGAAAAGCTGTAGCTATAGTGGAAGAATCCGTCTCTGTGGCCGGTTGGCGATGAGCGCGACAGCAAGGAGGGTGCTACTATTATGATTCCTGCTGCTGTATGGGCTACAACACTTCCACAGTAAAAGAAACAGGGGGGTGGATTCCTCATGAATGCAGCTTATTGACTGAGGGAGGTTTGCTTCAAGCCAAGAGCGTGCGAGCAGCAGCAAGTGCTGGAGCAAGCAGCTGGCGTAGAGACATTGGTATAGGACAGACGAAAGTAGAAGAGAATAGCTGAATGGTGCATCACATAGTGGTTTACATCATATATATGTATACTACACTGTTGGAAGATGCAGTACAGATGACAGGCTGGGGAATGCATCCACGGTAAGTGTTGTGAATGACAATGACATTGACGTTAGCTTTCATTGTTGTGCACCATGTTGACCGTTGTAGCAATAGAGGAGTCTGGTGTAGAAGTCATCGTCTATTGCGGATGAGGTAGGGAAAGTGCCACTGCTTGTTGAAGCTGATGCGACAAAGGTGGAGCACAAGTCGAGAGAAGACCAAATAGTCAGAGGTGGGGGGAGGGCTAATACTCGACCTCCGCCCACTACAATAGGGTAGTAAGCACCAGCTAGGTTAGGAAGGGGACAAAAGCTTCGATGTTGGCAGGGCCAAAAAAAGGCAGAGCACGCCTTGGAATCATTGAGGGTGGCATAACAACAATAGCAATAGGTGTCCTATGACCGACTTCAGAGTTTTAGATGGGGATGATTACTTATCGATTTGGACTGGAAGAACAGCAATGTGCGAGCGCCGGTGGAATGAGAACAATGACCACTGGATTCTGCTGGAAGTGTTGTTGCTTTCTCCACCGGAGGCTTCTTGGAAGTGTGGCTATGTTGAAAGGTGCTTATTTCTATAGGGAGGATATCGGCACACCATGCAGCGGTAGAAACGAGAATGACAAGGGCGAGCTTAAAGAGAAGACAACGTGGTCGAGGGTGCGATCACAAACTCACGTCACTTGGCCGTTGATGAAGGTGAGCCATGGTTGAGGGAGATGGGTGATCAGTGGTAAAGACGGCCCTGGGGCAAGCCGAGGAGCAACTAGCAGTGAGACACAACAAAGAGAAGTTAGATGACATCACAGACTTGGACGATTGCCTCTAGTTGCAGCTTAGCGAGGAGACATTTGTGGGTAGGAGGAACAGGACACTGGTAGAGTCATCTCAAGTTGAATAGAGGCAGTGTTCTGCTAGTACAGGTGGGCTGGGAAAGGTACAGGACAGATGCCTACCACCAGGTGCCTAAGAGGGGAGCAATCACCATCACCAAAAGCATCGAGGGCACAATAGTGGGGAGGCAGACGAGGTAGATGCTTCACTGGCAAGAGAAGCGGCAGCTATGCCGCAAACTTCTTCTCTCGAGGATGAGTGAGTGGGAGATACACTAGTAGGAAGGGCAATGGCGCATGGGTGTTCGTCATTGGCAGCTACTGCACATGGCCGGATGCAATGGGATGCGAGGAGCGAGTGGGAAGGGATGAGCCGAGATTTTTCTTTTGATGTACTGTCATTTGACAACGAGATAAGAGAGTTTTCTCTTATCTATGACTTTGATACTATCATAGAAATAGAGATAAGGAACAAAAGTATATATTTCATTCATTGATATAATACTTATTTATACAAGATTGAGAGAAGATTTTCCTCAACTAATAAACCAGACCTTCTTGTTAAATTACATATCTATTCAGTTAACAGTTATCTCTGTGCAATAGGTAATGACATCACACACTTAGGTCACAATCTCAATGTGACTAGTTTTGAGTATATTGATGTAACTGTATATGAGGTTGCACATAGTCTTGCTAATTTTGGTCACTCCCAAAGAACTGTGTGCTCTTAGGGAGCTGCGTTTTCATATGTTCTGGTTCATTTTACTTTGTTTAACCATAATAGTATAACCAATAGATAACAGTTCTTGTTTTTTTCCAAAAATGTTGTTTCTATCATATTTATAACCATGGTTTTAAAAAATCTGTATTTAAAAAATTAATCTAAAATGGCGCTTATCAAACCTGTCGTAACACACCATTGTTGCGTATAGTTATATATAACTGCAACAGACAACCTACGACTTAAACTATGTTTTGTTATAGTGGACAACTTGCAGTTGAGGGCTAATAAGTCCCATAATATTTGTAACTTCATATAAAAAACATCATATAATTTTTGATATTATTATTTCATAATTAAATATAAATTTATAATCTTTATTAAAATATATGATTGATCAGTATATTACTGCTCAAATGATAGGTCTCGGATTTGAGTCTATGTGAGGGTCTTGATTTGAGTCTATTGTTGCACAAATATTTATAATTATTTATGTATTTTTTTTATTTTGTTTAACGTATAGATTTACAACCGAGTGGTGGAAATTCCACACCAAACTTATAATAGTTTGCTCTCAAAATTAGGGTGTTCTTGAGAATATAAGTATATAAGTACATGTTAGTTTCAACTAGTCTATTTTTTAAATATAAATATAATTAATTACTTCTTTAAGTCGTATAACACAATAGATTCATATAAAGAAAAGGAACTGGTTGAAACATCAATGACTTGATGATTTTATCTACATAACCTATAATCAAAAGAGCTCGTTATAATTTGTGAGGTAACATTGATCTTATTTTATTAGATGATATTGATGATTTAATTGAATGACTAGTGAGAGAAATATATGCTAACTTGTAAAATATCAAAAATAATTTTATTTGTTATGATGATAATTTGACATGGAAAGGTATAGTGATAGCTTCAAAAGTTATAGAAACGAGAATATACACAAGATTACTCAGGGGAACAAAAATGAATTAGAAAGCCTCAAATTAAACGCTTTCAATTATCAAAGAGGAAGAAACTTATTCGATAAAGATAAACAAGAAATTAAAGAATACAAGAGTGAGATGATGATAAGATTAAGAATGATAAAGTGGATTTTGATGATCATTAATATTAATTTTATATTGCTTTATCATTTTTGTAATGATAGTTTGACAATGTAATTTGGTATTTTAAATCAATGTAATTTGATGTCATTTATATTTTGTTGGCCATATTTCTCCGTCTCTCTCTCTCTCTCTCTCTCTCTCTCTTACTGTAAGAGGGTAAAACTAAAATTCATAAAAAAAGACATCCCCTAACTATTTCTCGATAGAGGGATGACATTTAATAAAATAAATTAGTAGGGTATTTCATGGATAAATTTCAGTCAAAAAAAAGATGAAAAAGCAAATGCACAGGTGGTCATTGCCATATACAAAAAGAGCAAGTAAACCGTATCACAAGCAACACAGTACAAAGAATCTCATAGATTGGTTGAATGATCGCACATTTTAAAAAAGAAAACATCCCACAAGTAGGTGAACACCAAATAATCACTTACCACTTTGGCTTAACACAAAACGGACTCACTAAAAAATTTACACCAAACATCAAACTTTAAGCGAGCCACAACAATGCAAACCAAGGCTTTTAGGGTGCTAGGAGTTCATGTTTTGATCATTGTTCACAGAAAAAAAAAGAAGTTTCAGAAAAAAAGGATTTTTATAATTTTTCCCTCTATGCAATGGGCGTTTGAAAATAAATGTCTTAAATGGATATGATTCGATGAGTTTGGATATTAAGGAAAAGGACAAAACTGATAAAATAGTGATTACAGGTACACTTATCATTTAAAAAAAATAAAGATTTCTTATTTAAGAAAAAAACAATTATTAGGATGCTACAGAAAAAAATATAAAAATAACTGTCTATAGAAGTCAGCCAAACAAAAATTACTACTTAAACAAGGAAATAATGCTCTTATTCAGTCAGAGTCATGTACTGTTAATTCATAATAGATTTAACTTCCTATACTGAATCCTGGGATGGCTAACTTTGTGGATTTCATGTCATATCACCATCTTGCTTCTTTGCATGTCACAGAAGAAAGAAAATCAACCTCATGGCATGAGAAAGGCTTTCTATTACATCCTGTTCTACACAACCAAAAGACTTCACAATCATCTCCACCTCAAGAACATGCATGAAAGAGTGACCCCTTCAGACTTCCACTTGTTGGGTCATCGGTCGATCCAATCCTTGAAAAGCAGCATCATATAAAGAGGGACATTCACCGCAGCAACAATCACAAGCAGCCGTAGCCGAAACAGCCGCTGGACCACTGTTCTGACTTTTGATTTGCTTGGGCGTTGCACTTTTGCAGTATCTTCTGGCTTCGACTCCCAGCTCAAGTCCACCGAGACAGATGCCTCTGCCTCTTGCAAATGCTTCTTTGCTGTTGGTCTCGAGACAACCTTTCTCCTGTCATGAGATCAGTCAGCATTTACAGAGACTAGGAAATTACATCACCATGAACCAACACCAGGGAAAAAGCAGGCATTAGCACCAAAAATTTCCTCTAACTGTCAAAAGCAAGATTCTATAGCCTGCATCATGTATAATATTTCTAATCAAGTTTGTACACACCTTCCTGTAAACCCTGTATCAGACTTTGGGGTTGGGACCCTTGTTCTGGCCTTCTTGACAAGATGCATTGACCCATCTGCATCCCAGACCATTTCATATTCACAATTCTCCTCTTCATCTTTTTCTTTAGATGTGGACAACAGATTATTTTTCATTGCTCTAATGTAGCTCATACATTTGTCAGAAAGTCCCAAGCCATTTGTTGGCCACATGATTATCAAAACCAGAGTTATGACAAACAGAGTCAGATACCTGACAGTAACCAAGGAGAAAAATTAGTGCAAACTGGTGGCAAAAGTAATCACTCCTAAACAACCACAATAAACTAATAATAATAGCAAGTGAAATTTATAACAAAGGTAGTACCAGATGTAGATATGAGTTTGCATTGGAAGAAAACATAAATTAGTAGAAACAGCACCCTCTGAGTTGGTTGAATTTGATGATGCAGATCTTGCAGACAGCAGCATGAATGATGGATACAGGTTTCCCTGCTGCCAGCTGATTGTGCCAACAGTGTGCTGCACAATTCATAAGATTAGACTCTAGCAATAAACCACAACCAAAATATACTAGTAAAATCCTACCTCAGTTACAGTTCCAGAAGGTGTAGAGTGTATCACAGTACATTGATCATGATCATGACCTGACAACACAAGTGTCTGCAACAAGCAAAATGATGTTAGACAGGAGCTTGTGCACTTACGAAATCAATAATAAACTGTCAAAAAATAACAAAGCTTACAGGTCTGATGAGGTCCAGTAAATGGTTTGAAGTTTCCTCGCTTAGATAGTTCTGATACCTAAACTGATTATATATTAGTTATCCAGTACAATCACATGAAAAACCATTATGTTATGCTCCTACCAAATACTTATCACAAAGGTGAATCATGGATTTATGAGATTCCATGATCAGTTCCAGTATATAAAACTCTCTAAAAGAAAGATCAGACAGAAATCAAGACTTACGAGATTCCATGATCAGGACCAGCATATGAAATCCTCTGAAAGATAAAGATACAATATCATTAGTTACCAATGGTAACATGTTTGTTGATTACTTCAGAGCTACCTGGATGAGTGGCCTAATTCATAAAATGCACGATAGAGGTTATAAACAAGCAAAACGATGAAGACACCTGATTGATAACAGAGGAAGAACGATGTGAACCACAAGGGGTGTCATTAGGACGATAAAGAGGGATGTGTGTCAACAAAACCTTTGGATTCGATGTGGCATCTAGAAAGTATACATAAATGAGATAAGATTAGCATAATCCAATTAAATGCAGGTCATCAGTCAAAAGAACTCACAAACCGTTAGATATGTTTTTGATAAAATCCCAGGATAAAGATGTTTCCTTTCCTTGTTTAGGCCCTGCATAATCAAAATTATCTTCAGAAAAATCCATACATTGAACTCACAAAATTACTTGTGGCCATATAAAAGCAACTACAAATCATCAAACCTAAGCATCAAATTTATACTCCTCTAAATAAAATAAACCAACTAATACAATGTCCCAAGAAAATTTATATAATCGATAATCATACAAGGACCGAGAAGAGTATTGGCAAAAGCCTTATGCACTCGACCATACTTTTTCTACAAGAATTAAATTGTGGTAAGATAAATATCAAACACAAGTACAAATTTTCATTGTTTTATCCTCCTTGTGGACTTGCTTATTTTATTGTCAGCTTCCAAGTCTATTCCAAAATAGATCTCCCAGAAAAAAAACACGTCCAGATGTGCCACAATGGAATGAGTGGTGAAGTGAGTTCATGGATTTTACCCATTTTAGAAGACATAGCTCGTCATGTATGCTTTTTAAAGCAACATAAATCATCACTTTATTGTGTGGAACAATAGAAAACAAAATAAACCAATCATAGAAAATCTCATGATTAAGGGATTCTGAATCTCATAATTAAGGGATTTTATAATCTCATATTTAACTATCTCCTATTTTAGGTCACTCAATTAGTATGAAATCAGCCCATATTGTAGGAAATGAATTAGAATAAAATATTGCATAGAATCAATTTCCTTAGTTGTACAGGTTTTAATCAGCCTATATATGTCTTCTTTTGCATACAAAAAAAATTAATGAATGAGAAAAATTATATTCACTTGTGTTCATGATATCAGAGCCTATTTTGGGCCACTCAATTAAGTATCAAATCAGCCCATATTATAGGAAATGAATTAGAATGAAATATTGTACAAAATCAATTTCCTTAGTTGTACAGATTGTACTCAGCCTATATATGTCATCCTTTATATCTAGAAAAGATTAATGAATGAGAAAAATTATATTCTCGTGTTCATGGTATCAGAGTATGGTTTCTATAGGAATCATTTTTCTTCTTTCTTTCAGCCTTAATTGTTGAAAGCCTTTCCCCTATTCTGCCACTTTCTGGATCAGCCCCAACTATTTCTTCTTTGTTTGTTTGTGAGGAACCTATGCTGCATATCTAGAGGAGAGAAGATGAGGCCAATGCTTCCATCTCCAGCAAACAGCTTAGGTGACAATCCATCTTTGCTAATTACAATGCATAAACTCAACAGATAGGACTTTCTCAGTCTGTAAAGTTATATATTCGAGGAAGAGGAAAGATCAGTCATTCGACCAGATCAACAAAGACACTTGCAGAGGAAGATCCCAAGTTCGAAGTATGGGATTCTGAAAATTCCATGATCATTTCATGATTGATAAACTATGAAACCAGAGATTGGCCAAACAATTTTACTATTAGCAAAGGAGTTATGGGATGCTATCGTTGAGACCTTCAAATATAGGGAATTCAGCCAAGTATTTGAGATTACAAACAAGATTAAAGAGCTTAAACATGGTAATACTAGTGTTACAAAATACTTTAATACCTTGCAGACACTCTGGCAAGAGCTTGATATTTTTTATGATTTTGAGTGGTCATGTATTGTTAATAGTGCTCGATATACAAAATTGCTTAAGAGGGATCGAGCCTATCAATTTTTGGTATGTTTAAACAAACTAGATGAAGTTTGTGGACGAATATTAGGGAAGGATTCATTGCCATCTCTCCAAGCTATATTCTCCGAAGTTAGGAGGGAGGATAGTAGAAGACAAGTCATGATGGGATCTTCCACTCCATCAATGGTTGCAAAAAATTCTACACTTAATATGAGAGCTGAAATTATTTCCTTTGCTAATGTTATGCAACATAATCAAAGGAAGGGAGATGATAAAAGGCAAGTATGATGTGATTTTTGCAAAAACCCATGACACACGAGAAACTTGCTGGACGATACATGAAAACCAACAAACTGGAAGAACAATCAAGTTCCAAAAAAGGCTAATAGCAAAGGATTTCATGTAGACAATCACAAAGGATTTCATGCAGACAATAAATCTGTCACCACTTCTAAAGGAGCCAAAATGTTTCTATTCAATAAGAAAAAAATTGAGCAACAATTTAAGTTTCTAAACCAGTCCCAAAATCCTAATCCTTCTCCATCATCATCTTACTCTTTGGCCAAAAAAGGTAATTGTTTCACAGCCATGTTTGCTTCTTTTGGTCTTAAGGCTCCTTGGATCATGGATTCAAGTGCAACAGACTATGACTAACCTTTCACACTTATTTTCCGTCTACACACCTTAAACTGGAAACTCTAAAATAAAAGTTACTGATAGATCACTTTTTTCTATAGCAGGAAAAGGCACAATTGAAATTTCAAATTCCTTTGCATTAAATTCTATGCTTCATGTTCCCAACTTGTCTTATAAAGTAGAAAACTCAAATGATTTACATTATGTTGCTAAATTCTTTCCTTCTTACTGTGAACTCCAGGACCTGTATTCGAGAAAGATGATTGGCAGTGCTAAAGAGAGTGGACTTTAATATCTTGAAGAAGACGCTCCTTGGAATAGACAAGCTCAATTGACAATAAATAGTAACACACCTACTAGTAGTGAAAAAATGTTGTGGCACTATAGACCAAGGTTCGCAATCTCGTACCATACCGGCGTATCGATCAGTAGTCAGTATAATACGTACCAAGTTGTATCGAGCATACCGATACATAACCTATTAAGGTACCGAGTTATACCATACGTACCAATCCTCCATCGGACCAGTACATACCGAGTATGCCAAGTGGTACAATATGGTATTGCCAACCTTGCTATAGACTAGGCCCCCTAAGCTTTCCTTAATTCTCAAAAGTTTTTACCTTCACTATTCGGAAACAATAATAGTTCTCTATTTCAATGTAAAATTTGCCAATTTGCTAAACACTATCGCATTGTTTTTTCTTCTCGGCCTTACAAAAAATCGAAACCATTTAGTCTTATACATAGTGACATCTAAGATCCTTCGAATGTGACAAAGCTGTTTAGAACCAAGTAATTTATAGCATTTATTAATGAACATACAAGAGTATGTTGGACTTACCTCATAAAAGAAAAATCTGATGCTAAAAACACTTTTTAGAACTTTTATACCACGATCCAAAATCAATTCTAAGCAAATACAAGTTTTGAGAATTGACAATGGTAGAGAATACTTTAATACCATTCCTGATTCCTACTTGTTAAAGCATGAAATAATCCACCAATTTTCATATGTTGATATCCCCTAACAAAATTGTATTGTAGAATGAAAAAATAGACACCTACTTAAAGTAGCGTGCCCTCTTTTATTTACCACTTATGTTCCTAAACAAGGATTGTTATACCGGTCCATACTGAGCTCAGCTCGGTACGGTATAATACCCGGTACCGAGCGGTACATACAGGGCATACCGCTTGATATATATATATATATATATATATATATATATATATATATATAATTTATTTATTTATATATAATAATATAATATAAGTTAAAAAATAAAAAAGGGGTGATAAGTCGCCTCGTTCCTTCTCCCCACACGAGGAGACATTTCTACTCTCCGCGGGGCGTCGCCCACTAGCGAAGAAATAGCCCGCGGGCGACGAATAGCGTGGGGGAAGAGCAACACGACTCTAGGTTTTTCTTCTCCCTCTTCTTCTTTCTCCCTCCCTCGGCTGATACCCTCCGAAATCGATCGTCGACAATCAAAATCGAGTGTTAATTTCGGATTGTAACGGGGCGAAAACTAGCCCCAATCGATGGTACCGTCGAGTACATGTCGAAACGACAATCCTTATTCCTAAATATCTTTAGGGAGATATCAGTCTTACTACTTCATATTTGATTAATCGAATGCCTATCAGAATATTAATTTTCAAACACCTCTTGATCGTTTATCCTCCATTTATCCACATAAGAAACTATTTAACTCTCTTCCACCAAGGATATATGGATGCATTGCTTTTGTCCATTTTCATAACTATCATCGAAGTAAACTTGAACCTCGTGCATTAAAGTGTTGGTTCATTGGCTGCTCCCCGACTCGAAATTACAAATGTTAGGATCCTATATTGGAAAAAACATTTGTCACTATGAATGCCACATTCTTTGAAAACCAAACATATTTTCAAAAAATTCATCTTCAAGGAGAGAATTCTACCCAAGAAGATTGTTTTTGGAAACTATCTCTACCTATCCCTACTTCCTTGTCGAATTCATCTCCTACTTTCACTTTGCCAAACCTACCTAGCCAACAACTAACTAGCCCTATTAGTACTCCTGAATCCAAATCTCCTACACCATAACCCAAATTTCCAATGCCATAACATGTTATTGGATAGTCTAGTTCAAGGGGCTTCATGTGTATTCAAGACAACGAAATCTAGAAAATATCGATGTTCACCCTCCTAAGTACTACCAAGAGTCTAAACTGTAACGAATCCATACATAGACATAAGTAACTCCACTTCTTCCTCAGATCTTGATGTTCCTATTACCATTAGAAAAGGAATTAGATCTTGTACAATGTATCTTATATCTAAATATGTATCATAGATTGTCTCCAGCCTTTAAGGCTTTTACAACTCACTTGCCTGGTTAGAAATTCCAGAAAATATACAGGATACTCTATTAATTCCAAAATAGAGAGGCAATTATGGAGGAGATGAAAGCATTTCAAAAGAATAATACTAAAGAGGAAGAATCCAGTGGGATGCAAATGGGTGTTTATTGTTAAATATCAGACAAATGGTTCTATTAAAATATAGTAAGGTTTGCCTTACCGAGCAGTAAGGCCTCGTATCGAATGATACATACCTATCTGCCAGCTAACGGTTGTTTCTGCCTGTTACCATGTGAAATCGACCGGTAACGATCGATTTCGACCGTCGCCGGCCGATTTCGAGTGGTCTCAACCGAGGGAGGGAGAAAGAAGAAAAGGTATGCCCTGTGCATACCGCTCGATACCGGGTACAGTACCGTACCGAGCAGCACTCGATACGCCGGTACGGACCAATTTGGCAATCCTTGAAATATACAAAGCCAGATTGGTTACAAAAGGATTTACTTAAACATATGGTATTGACTACCAAGAAACATTTGCTCTGGTTACAAAACTAAGTACTAGTCAAGTATTATTATCTCTTGCAGCTACTTTTGAATGGCTTTTTACATCAATTATTTGTGAAAAATGTCTTTCTAAATGGAGAAGTGGGGGAAGAAGTACACATGGATCTACCACCTGGCTTTGAGAATTTGTATGGCTCGAATAAGGTGTGAAGCTGAGAAGATCTCTTTATGGTCTCAAGCAATCACCACGTGCATGGTTTAAGATATTCACAAGATCAGTTTGTGGCCATAAGTCACTCGGACCATACAATGTTGTATAAACACTCATATAAGAGAGATATTGTTACTCTTATAGTTCATGCAAGCAATATTATCCTAACAAGCAATAGTGACTTAAAATTGGAGAAATTGAAGCACATACGAGCCAAAGAGTTTGAAATTAAAGATCTTAGCTAGCTAAGATATTTCTCGGGCATGGAAATAGCGAGATCAAAGAATGAGATATTTGTTTTACAAAGGAAATACACCCTAGACCTTCTAAAAGAAACAAAGATACTTGGTCGTAAACCTATGGACACTCTAATAGAGATCTCAATCATAAATTAAGATGTCCTTCTCAAAGAGCCATGGTAGATGCAATCAAATATCAGAGATTAGTAGGTAAGTTGATTTACCTATCTCATACTTGCCCAGACTTGGCATTTGTAGTGAATATAGTGAGTCAATTTATGCATTCACCACATAAAGAATATTTAGAGACTATATAAGATTCTTATATGTCTAAAAGTATTCCAAGCAAGGGATTATTATCCAAAAAGGACAATCATATATAATTGAGGCCTTTACTGATGTTGATTAAGCAGAATCATTAAGTGATAGGAGATCAACTTTGGGATATTGTACATTTGTTGAAGATCATTTGGTGACTTAGAGGAGCAAGAAGCAGACAATTGTTGCTAGAAGCAAGGATTGCACAACTGAATCGTACCACCTGTATCGGGCGGTACACTTGACCATCTGATATGAAGTTGTTTCCGCCCCGTTACTGCCCGAAACAGACCGGTAACAGTCGATTTTGATTGTCATTGCTCGCTATCAAGTGATATCAGCCTGGCTACGACAAAGGAAGAAGAAGCAACGAGGGAGAAGGAAGAAGAAAGAGAAAGAGGGAGAATCTCGGGACGACGCCGCCCTCTAATGGCGAGATGGCAGCTCGACTTCTTTGCCGTGTTTTTCACCGAAGGCCGCAGACAATTGCAGCCTTCGTCTTTCTCGAACGTCGCAAATGAGGAGAATGTCAAGATGGCGTTGCCCTCTAACGGTGAGGCGACGACTTCTTCACTATAGTTTTCTCCTCGTCTAAGGCGAGGAGAAGAGGACGAGGCCTCGGCGATATCATCGAGACTTCTCCTTATCTGCGTTGGGAGAAGAAAACGAGGCGACGTTGCCTCCTTTTTTTTAATTATTTTATGTTATATATATATTTATATATATATATATATATGTATATATATGTATGTATATATATGTATGTATATATATGTATGTATGTATATATATATATGTATGTATGTGTGTGTATGTGTGTATATATATATATATATATACAAGCGTACCATTCGATATGCCCTGTCATACCACTCGGTACGCCCATACCATACCGTACCGAGAGCTCAGTATGTCAGTACGAAACAAAATTACAAACCTTGGCTAGAAGCAGTGTTGAAGCAAAGTTCAGAGCAATAGCACAAGGTATTTGTGAACTCTTATGGCTAGCATGCTTCTAAAATAATTATGAATACCCACTGAAACTCCTACAAGACTATATTGTGATAATAAGAGCTCATAATCCAATGCACCATGATAAAACAAAGCATATTGAAGTAGATCAACATTTCATAAAGAAGAAAACTAAGGAAGGAATTGTCTGCATACCTTATATTCCCTATAGAGAAACAACTAATGTACATTCTGACCAAACAGCTTCAAAGATCTTTATATGAGGATTTAACTAACAAGCTAGGAATGATTGACATTTACGAGCCAGCTTGAGGGGAATGTAGAAAATCCCATAATTAAGATATTCTGAACCGCATAATTAAGGGAATCTATCACTTATTTTGGGTCACTCAATCAATATCAAATCAGCCCATATTATAGGAAATGAATTAGAATGAAATATTATACAGAATCAGTTTCCTTACTTGTACAAGTTGTAATCATTGTATATAAATCGTCCTTTATATATATAAAAAATTAATGAATGAAAAAAATTATATTCTCTTGTGTTCACCAATGGACGTGACTTTTTTTTAGGTATTTGAGTATAAAAGCCCCTGCAAGCTCAGTTGCAAACATATAAAAAAATGAGAAAGAAGAAAGGAAAAAAAGATAAAAACATTAATTGCCCTTATCTCAGTCATTGCTGAATCAGCTAAATTGAGAAGCCTAAGGTTTGTATGGTTGTTGAACAAAATCAAACAATCTAGTTCTCCAGGAGATCTTTTATTAGAAAAAAAAACAAATTTCCTTAATAGGCAACATAAGTAGTTTACCAATGATATACCTCAATATTCCAACTTCTTATAAGCTCAATTGACAAGCCTCAACTTTTTCCATGACACACATAGGTATATTACTACTGAGAGCAATATTTTCAAAATCATACTGATCAAAAGCATTATAAAGCACATCCTCACAATATCTGCATACCTTAAATCTACAGCAAACTTTGACAACCATATTCAACACCAAGGTTTCAAATATTACAATTTACTGATCATAATGCACCAATTCAATCGTGTAAAGGTAATGAATGCTGTCATACCAAATATATTGGTTACACTAACATATCAATCAATTTTTAAAAATATCTTTTATTGGTATACCAAGGAATTCTATATCATACCACAAGTAGATATTAGTCTAATAAAATATCAACGCAGATAGAGGTGTTCAAATTTTAAAATATTTAGAACTAGTTCTGACTCCTTTATAATTTTCCACGGGAAATAACTCATATTTTAGGGCATCACTTAGCATGATTTTGGATGAAATTTTCCTTTTGAATGATATCCTTAACAAGCAAGTTAATAATTATTTCGATTTAAGGTAAGGATTAACAATTTCAATATATTCTCAACCTAACATCAATTAGCTCAAATCACAAGTTTGATATGGGACCATGTTTTTCTTTTCTTCTTCTGTATGTGGCAAACGTTTCTACATGAAGCCCCAAGCAAAAGTATTATTATGGCAAGGCAAAGGCTTGAACCTTGAAAGTTATGAATTAAATCATTAAGAACTCAGCCCACCTCAATTTGACCACACTGTATAAGCTCCTAATCTTATGTTTAGTTCCACAAAAGTACTCCTAATATGATTTGAACCGGACCATCCAAAACAAGGTGGTGCGTGGCGTGCACGCCCGGACCATCATGTGCCATCTGTTATATACCGCTTTAGGTGGTACGATGATCATTGTCTTAATTCATATTGCCTCTCAAGATGAGAGATTTCATTCATCTAAATACTATTTTCAAAAAACTATTTAACTGATTGTACATAATCAAAAAAGGGAAGAAATTAGAACAAAATAGGGTCCTTTATTGATCATGCACAAAGAAGAAAATTCTAAGAGAGAATATTGCAAGAATCAAAGAAGAAAATTCTACAGAATCATCTTGCAAAAAAGGAAGAACATCATGCATAAAGAAGGAAGAATATTTTACAAGAATATTTTGGAATCTTATCTTCTCAAAAGATGACCAGATACAATGTATTGAATCATCTTGAAGTGATTTTAATTTTACTCCTTATTTGTTAATTATTTTCTTCTTGTATTTGTGGCCAATATAAAGAGGCCAAGCATTATAATGGGATCATCAGTCTTTGAATGAATAATAGTTTTATTTCCCACAAATTGTGTGAGTAGTGCGAGACCACAGTTTTCTCCCTGATGTGAGTCGAAGGACATGGAATGATTCCAAGATTATCCCCTACATTTCTTTCCTCTCCTATTCTCAGCTAGCCTACAACAAAGACCCAAAAATTGATCTCTCACCATCAGAAGTCAATCAGAAGGGTGTCAAAGTGCTCCTCAATAATCTAGGTATGTGATTAAACTCCAGCTTTGTTCTTTATTGCTTAAATTAATATTTCTACAAATCGGATTTTGTTTGCCTCCTCTCTCTCTCCGTTTTAACCCATTTTTTTATTGATATCCCACCTAACCATCTCTCTCTTCATATTAAGCATCCCCTTTAGGGTTGTCCTACATCATATTATTAAAGACTTTTTGATAATATTTTATTTATTTTCTAAATTCTGGTACATGATGGTGTCCTGTCAGTACACTGGTGTGGAGTCCGCTCAGGACTAGCACAAAGACAGTAACTGAGATGACAAACATTGGATGAGACTATATATTTTATTTCAGATTAGCAAAAGTGCATCACAATAGAAGCATAATCTACTATGATTTGCATTATAGTAAAATAACAAAAATCTGACCAAAGAATAGATGTAGCACTTAACTTCAACATGTTACTAATATTTATAGATTAGAAGGAAACATGATGGGCATCTGGAAGGAACAATAATCTACCATCGAGTGTTTGAGCATCAACAACGATAAAGTTGATCTTTCCAACAGATATTTGGTAGTTTCTTGCTCCAAATTCCCTCTCATAATGACTGATCACCTGTTAGCAGGATAACCTTACAATATTTAATATTCTGGTCAAGTAAATCATTAGATGTAGCATAACATTTTAAAAAAATAAAAATTCTGTTGATTATGATTCAAAGGTTACTTCAGAATTAAATTGTGTTATTGACCACAAATTAGTTAACCAGACAGAGCTGCTTTTATCCAATCACAAATCAAGCACCCAAATCTTAATATATAGTCAATGTACAAAAACTATGTCATGATGCTTCAAATTAAAAGACAGAATCGGCATCTAAAGTGCACATCAGACACACGATCAAGAAACATAAAGATGACAAAAACAAGGAGAAAACATTTATCTTGTCATTCTTATTGAGGTTTTGAAAAGTTCAGGAGATCAAGACATAGTCTGGCACTAGTTTATTTAATAAAATTTTAAGATTTAGGAAGATGTCTGATAAATGAAGAGATAGGTAGAACTTTTACAAATGAAGAGCTTTTTATAAGAATAAGAGAGATATGTAGAACTATTCTAATTACAAAGGGATTAATATTATAGATCACAGTATAAATTTTGTCAAGGATTGCTTAAAAGTCGAATACGATATAAAACAAATATCTCTAAAAATCAATTTGATTCTATGATTTGAAGATCTACAATAGAAGCTTTTTTATTAAGACAATTAATACAAAAATAGAGAGATAAGAATAAAGATATGCATGTCTTTTATTGGTTTTGACAAGACATGTAAAGTTCCTAGAGATTTGTTATGATGGATTTTAGAAAATAAAAATGTATCCACTAAATTTAATGATGTTATAAAATATATATATGATATTGTACTGGTGCTAGAACTATAAAAGGTGTTTAATATTGAGTTTTCTGTTAGTATAGGACTGCATCAAAATCGGCATTAAATCATTACCATCTTATATTGGTGATGGACAAACTTATATATCATATATTGGACAGATCCGCATTAAATTGCTACCATCTGATATTAATTTACTTGATGATAGTTTAAATAGAATTAAGTGTATACTTGAGTTATAGGGATACATCTTGCAAACTAAAGGTTTTAAATTAGTAGGACTAAGACTAAATATATGAGACAATCTTAGCAGTACCAGGAGTAAACATAATGATATACTTAAGCTGGATAGCTAAGAAGTTATAATAAGTACAAAAATTTAGGTATCTTGGATTCATTATTCAATGAGATGGAGAGATTGATCTAAACTAAAAACTAATTAGTTAAAGTGAGGAAGGATGTTATTGATCTATCACAGCGTTTTAAATAAGCGCCCGGGCGAGGCGAGGCGAGGCCCGAGCGCCTCAATCATCACCCAAGCGACGTGCTTCAAAAAGGCCCAGCTTAATCCAATCGACCGAACCAGGCTTTTAGCTCTGGTTCGGTCTGTCGCGTTAGTTGGTTCGATTCGGGCGAGCGCCTGGTTTAATCAATCGACCGAACCGGGCTTTTAGCTCTGGTTCGGTCTGTCGTGTTAGTTGGTTCAATCGAACCAACTAACGCAGCTATATATTTGATGTTAACTCAACTTTAATCCCGATCGTCGCCAGTATTTGCGCCGCTCTAGCCCTCATTCTTCGCCATCCTTTCTTCGCTTTGAGTGCAGCTTTAGTCGCTTGGATTACGTTGCCGACACCATCTTTGTTGTCGTTTCTCTTGTCGTCGTCAGCCGCCGTAAATCCGGCTTCCGCCGCGTCGCCGCTACTCCTCTCGTGGTCGTCACTCATCTCGATTCTCATTAACGTTATCGTTATCTATTAAGTTGACTAATTATTATAACTAATTATTAACAGTATCTTATACTGTTAACAGTATAATAGTATATTATTAATATACTATTAACACATATTAACAATATATAGTATACTGTATAATGTATATTAAATATCAATAATATAAACTGTTAACAGTGTAATATATATTAAATATCAATAGTATAGTAGTATACTTGTTAATATTTATTACATATATAGTATATTATCCATATTACAGTATAGTTAACAGTAAACAATATACTGTTAACAATATTTTTAAATATTAAATAGTATACTAATAATAATATTTATTTATTTATTAGATTAATAATATATTCTATCAATTTTAAATTTTAATAATATTAATTCTTATTTATTTAAAATTATTGTTAGGGTTCCAAGATAAATGACAAGTGAACAGAGTAACTCAATAAATTATCCAGTGATATCATAAAAGGATCCAGCATGGAAGTACAACTATCTAAGGGATTCTAAAGATCCTAATGCAGTTACGTGCATATTCTGTAATAAGACTACTAGAGGTGGGATTTTTCGTGCAAAACAACATCTAGTAGAAAATTTCAAAAATGCAACAACTTGTAAGAAGTGTCCACCTGAGGTAAAAGAAGAGTTGTTGGGTTACATGAATGGAAAAAAAATACAAAAGAATGAATCTTATGGAAATTTATCAGACGATAATGTTGAACATATCAGGGATGATGAAGAAGATTATTCCACAAATATCAACTCAAGTGGAAAAAATATATACAACAGAAGAGAAAAAGAAGTTATGAGCACTACTACTAAGAAGCGTAAAAAGAGACCGATGGATCTATATATGTTTCAAGGATTACAAAAGCAATAAGGGCAAGCAGGAAATTCAAAATTAAGACAAACAAATATAAGTGATGCTTACGATAAAGAAATAAGAGGAAGAACAATTCAATACATTGCTCGCTTCTTCTATCAAGCTGGTCTTCCACTTAGTATCACTCATCTAGACAGTTTTAAGGATATAATTGAAGCTATTGGAAGATATGGTACAAGATTAAAACCTCCAAGTTATTATGAGATGCGAGTTCCATTGTTGAAAAAAGAATTAGAGTATACAAATGATTTATTAAAGGGTCATAAAGAATCATGGGCAACACATGGTTGTTCTATTATGTCAGATGTTTGGACCGACAGAAAACGTAGAAGTATAATTAATTTTATGGTTAATTGGTCTTTAGGGACCATGTTTGTAAAGTCAATAGATGCTTCGTCTTTTGTGAAATCTGGAGATAAGATATATGAATTGCTTGACAAGTTTGTAGAAGAAATTAGAGAAAAAAATGTCGTCCAAGTCATAACCGACAACGGAAGCAACTATGTATTAAATGGTAATATCTATTTTTTAAATATTTTTAATATTTTATTTATTTTTATCTTCAATTAAATCTTATAAATTTTTTATCGTTTATTTCAGGTAAATTACTTGAATAAAAAAGACAGCACTTATATTGGACTCCACGTGCGGCACACTGTATCGATTTAGTGTTAGAGGATATTGGAAAGATTCCGGACATTAAGAAAACATTAGAAAGGGCAATCTTTGTTGTTGGTTTTCTTTATAATCATATTAGAGCTTTGAACATTATGAGAGAATTTACAGGCAATAAAGAATTGGTGAGATATGGTGTTACCCGATTTGCTACATCATTTTTGACGTTACAGAGCGTGCATCGTCTAAAACATAATCTGAGAAACATGTTTACTTCTAAGAAATGAGTGATAAGTAAATGGGCAAAAGAAATAAAAGGTAAGAGAGCCACTGATATAATATTAATATCATCCTTTTGGAATCATATGGTTTACATATTAAAGATAATGAGCCCTCTTGTTCGTGTCCTTCGATTAGTGGATAATGAAAATAAGCCTGCAATGGGATATATTTATGAGGCTATGGATAGAGCAAAGGAGACGATTAAAAAGTCTTTTAATGAAAATGAAAAAAATATGAGAAAATTTTTACGATCATTGATGAAAGATGAAATTGTCAGCTTCATCGTCCTTTATATGCAGCAGGATATTATTTGAATCCAGAATTTTTTTATAAGATTACATCTATTGGGTTTGATATAGAAGTTCTAGATGGGTTATATCAGTGCATTATAAGATTAGTTCCAGACGTTGAAGTGCAAGATAAAGTTATTCATGAATTATCTTTATATAAGAATGCTGAAGCTCTTTTTGGAATTCCAGTGGCAGTTCGATCTAGGACAACTACATCCCCAGGTAATAACAATTTGATATAAATAATTTCATCTGTGGTAATTGGTATACTATTATGTTATTGCTAATAATAACATAAATTTTACAACTGAATGGTGGAGTCTCTTTGGAAATTCCACTCCAAGCTTATAGCAATTTGCTATCAAAATACTCAGTTTGACATGTAGCGCTTCAGGTTGTGAGAGGAACTGGAGTGTCTTTGAGCATGTAAGAATCATTAAATACTTTTATTTCAATTTATTTATTATTTATTTATTTATATGTATTAAAATATTTTTAAATTATATTACATGACAGATTCACTCAAAGAGAAGAAATCGACTGGAACATCAACGATTACATGATCTTGTTTATGTAAAGTATAATCAAGTTTTGAAAGCTCGTCATCCAATCTCATTACAAGATATTGATGATTCAAACGAGTGGCTGGTGGGAGAAATGGGTGCCAACTTACAGGATGCCGAAGATGAGCTTGTATTTGAAGATAATAGATTAACATTGGGAGATGTGGCAAGAGCCTCAGGTGCTGGAGAATTACAAACATATACAAGGCAGATGACAAAAAGAAAATTAAGTGCAGCAGCATCAAGCTCAGCTCCTGTTATTATTGAAAACACAGAGAATAAGACATATTTTGATGAAGAGGAAGGGCAAGAGGAAGAGGACGAAATTAATAAAGATGATTTATACGAAAATAGTAATGATAATGATTATAACGAGTGATTTTGATGTAAAAGTTTATTGTTTTGAATTTTAAAATTTTTGTTAATGTGACATTGTGACTTTGTAATTTATACTTCAAATTTGCTTAATTAAATATGATATTTTTATTTAAATAATTATATTTATTAATTATATTATATATTTTTAAATATTTTGGTGCCCCGCTTCGCTCGAGCGAGCGCCTGGCGCCTCGAGCGTTTTGGGACCCGCTCGCCTAGGCGCCTCGGGTGTTTTGGGACCCTGGCGCCCAACACTTTTTTAATCACTGATCTATCATGAACCTTTCAAGACCTCTGCTTCACTAGTCAAGAATTGGGTTGGATGTTCAAGTGATGTTTAGTGACATCGGGATCGATACCCAACATGTTCTTCAAAGACCATGTAAAGACCTAGGTGTTGGTCTTCAGAAAATGAGTTTCAACCTTTTTGCATCAAGTAATGCTGCTCTAATTTCAATGGTGTGGTTTGATCGGTTTCTATTGAGGGGGACTTCAATGAATGTATCAACTGCCTTGGGATGTGAAGATGGCTTCGAGGCTTCCCAAAGATCCATTGGGGATGGCATCTTGTTGAAGAGATAGATTGCAATTAGGTAATATTGGTGAGACTTTCCTCAAATTGCTCCTAAGCTTCCCAACCCCTAATCAGGAATTTTAAATTAATATCACCACTCAAAGCCTATTCAAAGTGGATCATCCAATAATGGAATTGTAAGCTGATAGGATATGGACGACCATGACTTTTGTTGCCATTGTTTTCAACCTAGGACTCGATCTAAACATCACGTGCAAGTTGATGATCCCAAGAAGTGAGATTGAGTCACCATGAACTTTGTTAGTGATGAGGACATTAGGATGAGTGGTCGGTCTAATCTTCTGAAAGGCATCAAGATGGATCATAGCTCTCTTCACAAAGGCATTTATCATTCTGATAGAGATGATGAGGGTGTTGTTGTGGTTGAGATCGAGGTGCTATGCCTCTTTTTCTTTGAAGGTGATTTCTTGATCTCCCTCGAGCCACCGATGCTTCTCAGTAGTGGCTCTGATGTAGGCTTTACAATGGCACTATATCCCCTGATGTCGGACAATCGATAATGACATCCATCTATCTTTTAACCAAACCCTCCTAGTGTGAAGCAAGGTTTGCAATTTCGCAGTGGTACATACCGTCCGCCAGATTCGCGGACCGCTACCAGGCGGTTCGGTCAAAAATCAATCGTCAGCGATCGATTTCGGTCGTCGGCAGTCGATTTCGATCGTCAGCGGCCGATTGAAGAAGAAATCGACCGTCGAAGGTTGATTAAGAGAGAAATCGACCGTCAACGGTTGATTAAGAGAGAAATCGACCGTCGGCGGTCGATTAAGGAAGAAAAAGGGAAGAAGAAGAGGAAAAGAAAAAAAAAGAAGAGGGGAAGAAAGAATATCTCGCCATCACCGCATGAGTTGCCGCGTCGATCGTTCATGGTTGCAATCGCTTTTTCTCCCGCGTGAGGAGACGGAGCGTCTCCCCGAGCGAGGAGATAGATCGAGGCAACGTCGCCTCAGCGACATCGCCCCCTTTTCTTTTTTTTAATATTTTAATATTTTATTATATAATATTATATTATAAAAAATATTATATTATATTTTAATACCGGCGGGATGTACTGTGCATACCGCTCGATACGAGTCCTGTACCAGTACCGACAACATGTCAGAACACCGGTACGGACCAATAAGTAAAACCTTAGCACTGTTGTCACGAACAACAATGTAAACAAGGTGTTCGATGAAATGCTCGTGTTTGTCCGTGTCCTTCGATTTAGGTACATATCTTGTGCAAGAAGCGGCTTCGAGAAAATGACCTAGTTTGATTTGCTTTATGGCCAAGTTTGGCTTGTAAATACAAGTGTGTCTTATAAGCACTTGTGGGGACTTCAGTCTGTAAGGGACCATTATCATTTGTGTGCAACCTCTCTAAGTTTGTAATGTCCATGGGTGTAATTTGTATCTGACTTTATAAAGTGTTTTCTTGAGCAGTTATTTGTGGATCCCGTGGGAATTGCTTCTTCTGGCCCGTTTTCTCTTTTGTAAGTCTAAGGACTCTAGGAGATCTCGGGGAGGGCTGACCTTTGCGGACGGACACGCATGGGTGCCGCATGGCTTAGGCAAAATCAGCTAAGCCCGTGACACTGTGGAGAAGGTTACGTGTTTGCATATGAAATGCTCGAGGTGCCTTTAATGGATTGAGTTCGGTCTCAAGGATCACTAACACAAAAAATGCACTGAAGACTCGTTTATAAATTTTTTTTACTTCATTAAAAGAAAATTTCATACATTATGCGTCGAGACTTTTATAAGTTTACAAGGTAAAGAAGTCCCAATGCTAAAAACAAAAAGAAAAAACAATATAAGGCTTATTAGCAAACGGGGACAGCTAATTTTGGTTCTAACTTGGAATTATCAACCACCACCACAATTACGAGGTCTTATTCAACACCCAAGATCAGCTCGATAGGAGCCTCCCAATACTTAATAGCTCCATTCAACTCATGTTGTAGTCGAAGGAACTCCGCTAGCCAACATTGGACAACTCTTCACAAGCTAGTCAACTCTTTAATCAAACAAGCAAGGTAAACATATGGAGACTAGATACGAGGGCCTATTCAGTGACCCATCACTTCTTCAATCGCATCCTCAAGCTACTACCTATTAGAGCCGAGCAATTGCTTCAACTCCGAGAGCTCCACCTCCTCCACAATGTATGAGCCCTTTCTTCCTCTTCAAGCCAGCCAAGTCCAAAGTCAACTGAGCTCTTTTAAGCTCTAGTCAACATGGCAAGTTTATTCTGAAAGTCCTCCCTAGGCCTAACGGTTCGATTGGCCTAAGGCATTTAGTGGCCCAATAATCGATGCTCCTCTGTAAAGGGCTCATTGCTTTTGCTTCTTCTACATCAAGGTGACTTGTTAGCCATATGCTTTTATCGACCTGATTCACGATAGGCCACCTCCAGCATGGTTGGGGCCTCGATCCTCAGGTCAAAATAGGGCCTCAGGTGGGAAGATTTGAGGGCTTTCCTTTTTAAGAGCTTTGCTCCTCTCATCGGCAATCTTGACTCTTAAGGAAGGATGTGACAAAGTTCATGTCTGCAAAAGGATGGAAGTCAAAAATATACAAAAAATACATAAAAAAGAGGGGAATTTAAATCCTGATATAAACCTCGAGGGGAAGAACTCGACATAACTTTTTCACAAGCTAATGTTCACTCATCTCAGCTATGTCGTTCGAGCTAGTTAAGGCTTAGGCGATTCTGGTGATTTGTCCGTCCCTAATCAGCCTAGGGGGAGCATTAGCGAACTTTCAGGTAACTCGAGCTAAACAAAAAGACCACCCTCTCCTCAAAAAGGCATTGAAAAACCTTTCCTTCCAACTCTAGTTGGAGCTTTGAGACCCTCAAACCTCACAACCACTTTGGGTTGAAAAGAAAGAAGGTCGACAACCTGATGTAGACATTGTAATACAAATGCAATGGGTCAATATTGGGATAATGTCAAGATTTATACCTAAACTACGACACCTCGGAGAAAGGTCACAAGGTAACATCACAAGTTGAGTGCCGCTTGAGCACTTCCATGTAAGAAAGACCTTAAAATATCAAGGTTTGACAAACCGGTATGTACCGGTGTATCGAGATTATCTTGATACCAGTACGGTACCAATATCATGCGGTACACAGTGCATACCACCCAGTACATTAAAATATTTTATAATATTTTATAATATAATATTATATAATATAATATTAACATATTAATATATTAAAAAAAAAAAAAAAAGCTCAAGAATGTCGCCTCGATCTTTCTCCTCGCACGAGAGAAAAAGCCATGAGGACAATAGTCTTGAGCGAGGACGCAGGAAACGAGGTACTTCTTCTCCTCTTCTTTTTTCTTCTTTTCCTCTTATACTTCTTCCCTTTTTATCCCTCAATCGATCGCCGAAGGTCGATTTCTCACTCAATCGACTGCCAATAGCCGAAATCGATCGCCAACGACCAAAATCAACCACCGACGATCGATTTTTGGCAATACCGCTCAGTAGCGGGCAGTCCGCGTACCGGTAACCTGGCAAACCGATATGTACCGCCCGTACAGGGAGATACAGATCGAAATTGCAAACCTTGCAAAATATAAGGAATAACGGGGTTACCTATGCCTTGGCTCTAGTGCGTCAATGTGCATGTAAAGGTAGTGATTTGATGTATAGGACTAATCAACAAACCAAACTATAAGCCCAAACTTGATAGGAATGAAGAATCAAGATTTAAGGCGGTTAAGGTCTCAAGGATCGACTCTAGAGTCGAAGTCAAAGGAGTGAGTTGTGGACTACAACAGTCCTCTCGAACAAGCCATCCTAAAGAAGGAGCATACCCTGATATGGCGACTCCGACCTCTTCCCAGAAGGAGTGAAGTAAACTGGGGAAAAGAGGGTGGATCAAATGTTCGAACAACCTGCAGCCTAATGAGAGGTGTCTGATCCCAAAGAAGAGGAAAAAGACATGGAAGACATCTTGGACCTTCAAGCGAGGGGTTCGAATAATTCGGCTCAAGGTTTGGAATTCTAGATGTCCAAAGCTCTCAGAATGCAAGAATATATGGCTCCAGCATCATTTGGTCCCTACCCCTGACCCTTTGTTGTTAATTGGTTCGAACGATAGGCGGTATAGAAGTCCTTGATTGGCCATATAAGATTGAGTATCTAGGTAACAAGTTTAAATCACCAAAAATCTAATCAAGTGAATCGAGCACCGAGAGTCGAGAAAATGATAAAAGTGATTAACATGATCAAATCTACACCCTGCTAACGTGATCAAATCTAGTCATAAAGCATCCCTTCTATAATACGATCAATTATGACCAAGAAGTGTCTGATATCTTCTAACATGATTGAATATGACCACAAAGCATCTCGTATCTCTGATATAGTCGGCATTTGACCACAAAGCATCTCATACCCTCCAACATAGATTGGTGCCATAAAACGTATCTTTTGATGCGATTGAATCCGACCATAAAGCATCCTTAACCTTTTAAGGTGGCCAAATCCAACCACGAAGCATTAAATATCTTTTAAGTTCTAATAGTTGAATTCAATCATGAAGCTTCCCTCACTACCAACAAGTCAAACTAGGCTAGGAAGCATCCACCATAAGTGACATGACATGATTAAATCATCCACCATGGGCAATGCCTCCCAACACCATCCATTAGATAATAAAAAGAATATGACACATGGACATTTGAACCAAGGTTCACAATCTCGTACCATACCGACGTATCGATCAGCTGTCAGTACAGTATATAATGAGCTATACTGAGCATACTGACACATGGTATACTAAGGGACTGAGCTATACCAAGCATAATGGTCCTCTATCGAACCAGTACATATCGAGCGGTACGATACGATATTGCAAACCCTAATTTGAACACCATGTGAATGTCACCGATAGCCCGACACCTACTCAAGCGCCTCATTAGTCCAACAAATCATGCAAGTACCTTATGTGGTCAACACATATGCAATAGTTACATGTCAATTCCATGTGAATTGGCATTATATGGTCGGCATGATACGCAAGATACACTACAATGTTACCCTTCACATTCCGATAAGGCTTGGCAATTCCATGTCAATGATTCCATGAGTCACCTCTCATTTACTCTCGATGGTTATCAAAGCTTCCTTTAAAAGGCCCTAGGTATACTACTTTACCCAAGAGAGAATACATTCAAGTCTCCAAACTCTATCCCTATTAATGTATTACTTTCTTGACACTAACTTAAGTTTTAATGGGGCTTTTGTTGGGCATACACTCGACCCAATTTTTGTAAGGCCCTTATCTAATCTAGTCATCTCCACAGCACATGTGACAAGCTCTAACAAGAACTTGGCTCCATGTCCCAACAACTCAAATAAACAAAAAATAAAATAACACTAGTCCAATATCAATTTCAATAATTTTAATAGTCTACTAGACCGATAGAAAACTAGTTTAACCTATACCATTTGGAATAATGAAATAAAATAATAAAAATAAATGGTATTGTACTAGGTTCGGTTGTACTAGTGATTGCCTAAGAGAATTTGTAGCAGTAAGGAAAAAGCTTTAGAACAAATTACAACCAGCATGTTTTCTTCAAAAAAACACTAATATGCCAGATATCATAGAAGTTTGGGATCTTAATAATTACACTTAAAAAGAAAACATGGAAAGATGAAAACATCTAGTTGTTTGATGTTGCTCTTATTCCTTCTTTATCCTTCATTTTATTTTCTTTATTTTGATACTTATCTTTGGTTATTGAAGGCACTTCCTTTTCCAATTTGCTTTGTTTCTTAGATTTTCCACCATTTATTTAGTTCTTTAAATAAACTAAATATAAAACTGGGAAAGGCAATCTATCCATCGACAAATAAAACCAAACAAGTGTTAACAAGGTTGCTACCTTTGGATACTGTGAATGAAAACCTGCATAGCCAATATCATGATTTCCAGAGAGGTAATAAATAGGGATGGCCAAATCTCTGCCCTTTTCATTCAGACTGAAAATGTGTTTAAATCGGTTCCGTGATTCTTGCCACCTGTTATAATGAAGAACATTACCAAAATGGAAGTTGAGGATACAAGAACAATCAAATACTGAAAGCAACTCATATTAGCAGTTGTGGCATTAATTGATGAGATTATCATGTGAAACAGAATCTTCCACAGTAAGATGTGATGAAGCATCAATTTCCGTATAATATCAATTATTGCTTAAAATGATAAATACATTATCCTACAGTACATTTCAAAAAAATTATTATGTTAACTTGACATTGATCATCATTCACCATGAGTTTTTAAAGGTCAAACAATGTTATAGCAAAAAGGTTATTGCACAGACTCAAATCAACATGTCAGATTGTGTTTACAAAGTAGCCTAATCCACTTGAAATCCAGAAGAAAATGCTGAATATGCGGAAAGAAGAGATCAAAACGTCTTATAGAAGTTCTGAAATAACCAAAGTGTGTAACGTATGAATTCCTTTAATTTTCTGGTTTAGCTCATATTAGCAAATAACTAGCAAGAAAACAAAGTCTTATTAAGAAACAATAGGATTATCTACTAAATGGCCAATAGATATAGAATTTTCCATAAAAATCCAGTTTAACGAATAGCTTATGACCCTATGAAACTCCATCTAACTTGCTTGATTAGGAACAGAACACAATGATTAGGAGCAGAAACTGTCAGCAGTTTCAACAATTAATGCCTTTCCACAGTTCCTATGGGATACAGTCAGTGTCATATTTGTTGGTTAGCCAAAAGCTTTGTCGTGGTATCCCAAAGTTAGCGTCAACCCTCATTAACTGAAGATAAATTTTCAGTAACAACAGTGGAGACTTACCAAGAGCTCATTGCTAAATAGTGAATCCTCCTCAAACGGTTAAGTAACCAAGGGCCTCTATAAGATCATCTTTGAAAACTTATGAACTGTGAAGCATCAACACTTCAAATGTTTTTGCCATGTTTGTGTCAAACACTGAAAGTGTTGATTACATGTGGATACAATTGATATTATGCAAATCATTATGTTAATATGGCTTTATTTTATGACACTTGACATCTATAATGGGCTCCTTGACATTTTAATATAAAAAATATGTACATATATTTCACTTTTTTTAGATATTATGTTTAATTCCTTATTTTTGTGAATAATTATTCGTATAGTTCTTATGAATTACGCATATGATTATAAAAATTACCTAAATTGTATAAAATATATCTTCATATTTTACATGAACACATTATCTAAATTGTATGCATGCCAAGTGTCCTACTTTCCAAAGATTAGTCGAGTTTGGCATGTACAAATAGCTTCACAGTCACTCAACCAATTTTATTCATCTACTGAGAGCAGCCAATGAGCCTCGAGAACAAGATTTTATGTGTACACAAATGCAACATTTATTTTATGAGTTGAACAATAGAGAACATTCTCATGACTGCTACCTATCTTTGATCCTCTGCCAACTCCCTATCAATAAATCAGCCAACTCTGGTTGAATCTAATTTTTCTTCCCTATTTTGACCAAGTTGACTATCTTAGAAGTCTCTAAAATATTCTTAGCCTTGGATAATACCAATACGGATTGAACTATCATATTGAAATCAAACGATGTTTCAGATTTCTTCATGATGTCCATCACCAACATTCTCCTTAAAGTACTGAATTAAGTGTTGTCCAATTCAATATTCTAGCTATGCTTCTTATAACAACAATGTGGATTTGGTATTAATTGTTCTAGATTAGGAGTCTAATAGGACCCCAGAGGAATTCTATTGCAGATGGAACGCTATAGGGGTTCCTCCCTCCTATGTAGTCGGCCACAAGGCTGAAAAAGATTGATCTCTTGCTTGAATCAAAAGTGGTGAAGGCTACATGCTTATATAGGGCTCCAAACCCTAACCCCGGGGAGACTCCTCCCAAATCCAAATCCCCTTATTACCCCTCCTCCCTAGCCTGCTTGGCCAATAAAGGGGGCGGCAGCTAGATGGTTGCAACAAACTATGCATCCCTTGCTCAAACCCTAGCCAACCTGCCCAGTAAGGGGGGCGATGGCTAGGAAGCCCTAAGGCCCTAAGATTAAACCCTAGCCAACCTGCTTTATAAGATAGTATGTGGCTGGGTGGGGTTTATTACAATCTCTCGGGGTTTTTATTAGTTGCTACTTGATTTGAATAGGACCCAACCTTGCTAGGGTCCTATCAAGCCTGCCCTCTTCAGATCAGCCTTGTCCTCAAGGCTGAGGTTCCATGAACTCATGGAACTTGGTTTTCAGATTCTCATATGACTCCCATGTGGCATCTTCAATTGGCAAATTATTCAAGTGCACCAGTACTTCGGTAGAGGGTCATTGGCGACGCATCACAATCCTGCGGTCAAGTATGGTTTAGGGTTGGGCTTGAATATTTCTATCATTAGTGGTGTTGGGCAGCTGAATATGGGCTGACTCATTCTCTCCCAGCTTGGGTTTTAGGCAGGACACGTGGAAGATAGGGTGATTTTTTGCATCAGCAGGCAAGTTTAGTCTGTACGCCAAGGCTTCAATGCGCTCTGTGATTTGATAGGGCACATAAAAGCGCGGGGATGGCTTCATGGAGGCTTTGTGTTGATGGACAATTGCTTGTATGGCTGGAGGCGAAGGCAAACCCAATCTCCTACTAAGAACTCTCTTTCGCTTCGATGTGTGTCAGCTTACTGCTTCATTATGGCTTGAGTGACCAAGAGATTATCCTTTAGTAGTTGTAAGAGTTTGTCCTGTCAATTAAATCCCGATCGACCTGGTCTACTTTGGCTGAGCCAATTACATATTCCGGAATTCTAGGAGCCGGTCAACCATACACTGCTTCATATGGAGTACATTTTGTAGAGAAGTGATATGTATATACCACCATTCGGACCAAGGGAGCCATTTTGTCAATTCCTTGGGCCGGTCGATGGTGAAACACCGAAGGTATGTCTCTAAGCACCTGTTCACCACCTTAGTTTAGCTGTCAGTTTATGGGTGGTATGTCGTGCTCATCTTGAGTTTGGTGCCCTGCAACTGAAATAACTCGATCCTAAATTTACTAATAAAGACCCTCTCACGATCACTTACAATGGACCTTGGCATCCCATGCAGTTTAACAATATTTTATATGAAAATCTGGGCAATACTAGCAGCAGTGTAGGGATTTCAGACAACATCAAGCTTTGACTTACCAGACGGTATTTCAAGATATTGTCAGACTCAGATCGACGAGCGGTATGCACAATGCATACCGCCCAGATTAAAATATAACATAATATTTTATAATATTTAAAATATTAAAATATTAAAAAAATAAAAGAAAAGGGGTGACGTCGATGAGGCGACATCGCCTCGATCTTTCTCCCCGTGCGGGGAGACGCTCCGTCTCCTCACGCGGGAGAAAAAGCGACTGGTGCAGGCGACCATGGTGGCGCGGATGACCATGGCATGACGGCGCGGACGACCCACGGGCGAGGACAGCGTGAGGGCGAGGTATTATCCGCTTCTTTTTTTCTTCTTTTCCTCTTCTTCTTTCCTTTTTCTTCCTTAATCAACCGTCGACGGTCGATTTCTCTCTCAATCGACCGCCGACGATTGATTTTTTCTTCAATCGGCCACCAACAGTCGATTTTTGGTAACCGCCTGATAGCGGGCGATCTGCGTATCGATAACTTGACGGACCGGTATGTACCACCCATACCGGATGGTACAGGTCGAAATTGCAAACCTTAGACATCACAGAAATGAGCATAATTTGTAAATCGGTCAACCACTAGGAGAATTGTGCTTTTACCTTGGGATAATGGCAACCCTTCGATGAAATCCATAGATATGTCAGTCCACATCGAGTCTGGTACGGGTAGTGGTTGTAGCTTCCCTGGACTTGCCACTATTTCACCTTTTGTTGTTGGCATACATCGCACTGTGCTACAAACTCTTAAATAACTTTTTTCATCTCTCTCCAATAAAAGTTTTGTTTAACTCTCTTGTAGGTTCTTAAAAATCCGGAGTGCCCTACTGATGGTGTGGAGTGCATCTCTTGCAGGATAGTTTTTATGCAAGGGGAGTCGGGTGTAAGCACGATACGACCTTTGTAGCACAGATCTCTCGAATCCCAACTGTAGTGGGCTATAGAACTTGGCTCGTCCAATTTTTTTATGATATTGCTGGTCTTCAAATTTTTCCTCCACTCCTCCCTAAGAAAGCCGCTGGATGGAAGGGAGAGTGCCAAAAATTCTGCTTGCTCGGGTAGCCGTAAGAGTGCATCTGCAACAACGTTTTCCTTGCCCTTTTTGTAAGTAATTTTATAATCAAACCCAAGAAGCTTCGTTACCCATTTTTGCTATTCGGGGGAGGATATCTTCTGCTCCAAGAAATATCTGAGGCTTCTATGGTCGGTTTTTATTTGGAAGCGTTGGCCAATCAGGTATGGTCTCCATTTCGTTACTGCATGCATAATTGTGAGCATCTCCTTATCATAGATTGACATTTTTGATGGGAGGGAGACAATGCCTTGCTGGTGTATGCGAATGGTTGACCTTCTTACATGAGAACGACACCAATTCTAACCTCTCAAGCATTTTGTCACCATTGGAAAGCGTCTTTCTTCAGTAGGGAGGTGAGGGGTGTACTGATCCTCCGATAATCTTTTACAAATTTTCGGTAATAGCCCATTAGTCCAAGGAAACCGCGCAGCGATTTCACGTTCTTTGGATTCGACCAGCCTTGCATTGCTTTAATTTTTTATGGGTCTACCACCACTCATGATATTATGTGTCCAAGGTACTCTACTTTTTCCTGGAGAAAGTTGCACTTTAATTGCTTGACAAAAAGAGAATTCTCTCGAAGGATCTTTAAAACAAGTCATAAGTACTGAAAGTGAGTCTCAAGGGAAGGACTGTAAATGAGAATATCATCGAAAAACACCAACACAAATTTGCAAAGAAAACTCCGAAAAATATCATTTATAAGGCTTTGGAAGGTTAAAGGAGCATTAGCGAGTCCAAAAGGCATTACCAAGAATTCATAGTGGTCGTTGTGCATTCAGAATGCAGTTTTTGGAATATCGTCTTCACATACCCGAATTTGGTGATAACCGAATCGGTGGTCCAACTTCATAAAAACTCGAGCTCCCTTTAACTCATCAAGAAGTTCATCCACCACTGGTATTGGATACTTGTCTTTGACGGTGATGTTATTTATGGCTTGGTAGTCGATACACATTCGCTACGTTCCATCCTTCTTTCATACAAGAAGTACCAACGAAGAGTAGGGGCTACATCTTGGTCGAATGACCCCTGTTTCAAGCATCTCTTTCACAATCTTTTCTATTTCATCCTTCTGGAGATGAGAATAGCGGTACAGCCGAGTGTCTGCTAGTGGTTTGCCCGAGAGAATAAGAATTTGATGGTCATGCTGCCGGGTAAGAGGAAGGCTATACGGTTCGGCAAAAACATCAGCAAATTCAACAAGTAGATGGATGAGGGTTTGATCTTCAACTTTTGTTTTCTTCCCCTATGGTTGCTGCTAGAGTTGCATCAAGAAGCCACCGTGTGTCTTGTGTAGGACTTTCTCCATTCGTTGAGTCGAAATGGTCGTTACGTTGCTTCTGTGCTTCCCGCGTAGGATGACCTGTTTGCCTTTGCAATAAAACTTCATAATTAATTTTGAAAAGTTCCAAGAGACGTCACATAGCATTGTTAGCCATTCTATACCCAGCACGGCCTCATAATCATCAATTGGGAGGAGGAAGAAATCGGCAATAATTTCTTAGTCTTGCAGCAACAGTTTCACCTGCGAGCATCTTTGGTCGCACTTTAAGATTCAGCCGTCTGCGACCTTAACATCAAATTTGCTGTAATACTCGATGTGGAGCACCATCCGAGCAACAACCTTGCTGTTTAAGAAGTTATTGGTGCTGCCTGTGTCGATGAGGACGGTGATCGATTGTTGTTTGAGGAGGCCTCCAACTTTCATCATTTGCAGATTCGCGTAACCGGCAAGAGCGTACACCTTACAATCGATTGGTTGTGGCTCTTCTTCCACATTTTCTTCGTCACGATCAAGGCTCTCTTCTGGATGTTCAAGGACCTCTTCTTCTACAGGTTCAATCACAAGAAGTCTCCCTTTTCTGCAGCGATGCTAGCGGCTCCACAGTTCGTCGCAATGCCAATAAAACCCTTTCGCAAATCGCTCCCAAAGTTCTTAATTTTTTTGGTGTAGGGGCTCGGCTGACAGTAGGGTGGCCTGAAAGCTTCGGTGCTACTGGTCGAGGAGCGACCCTAGTCCTCCAAGCTTCGTGGTTCAATCCCTCCTCTTAAAGTCGCGCGAAGGAGATGGCTATCACAAGTTTGTACAGTTGTCGCGGTTTAACTTCTCCATGAATCTTCGGCTTCAAGCCCTCAATGAAAGTCCCTAACAATTGTTTTTCAGACCAATCTTTAGTTTGATTAGATAACCTTTCAAACCTGGTCTGGTACTCCGGGACGGTGGAGGTTTAACGAATCTTAGCTAGTTGGCCGTCAACGTTCTCGTAATCGGTTAGTCCGAAGCGAATCAGCAGTCCTTCCTTAAATTGTCTCCATAAGAGGGCTCCATGAGTATGTTCAAACCAATCAAACCATTGTATGGCGTCACCTTCGAGATGTATAGCAGCAATGTCCACCATAGACGCGTCCGGGGTCTTGTGATACCGAAAATATTGCTCTGCGCGGGAGATCCAACCGATTGGGTCTCCTTCCCATCTAGGGAAGTCCACCCTCATGCGTGGATATTGGGGGTCAGTCATAGGTCCTCCCCTCTCCTGGAATTCTTCTTTTCGGTCCGAACTTTCTCATTGTTGAGATCTCCTCGGGCTCGGTGGTCGGCCCAAACTGAATTCGACAAAGAGGGCGCGAATTCTGTCCTCCCTTCGCGTCTCGAGGGCCTCCAACTTGGCATCAATTGCCTCCTCAGATGTTATGGCGTATGTCTCCAAATCTGTAATATTACAGTCCTTTTGTTGACAGGTTAAGGGCATGTATCGGTTGAGGGAATATGTGGCCAAAAGGGTTGGTGGACCGGTGGATATAGGATGTGGTTTTAGGCTTGTTGGGTTGTTGTTTTAGGTGCAGTTTGGGCTACTGTTTGGTGGTGTTTTAGGGTTATGACGATAGTGGATGGAGGTTGGGAAGAGGGTTTTAGATCTGTGATTACTGGCAACAAGTGTTTGATAAGGATCGATGGGGCATACTGTGATGAGGTGCTGGTTTGTAGAAGCAGAATTGTCGTCGAAGAAACAGTGGTTTCTCGACAAAATTTCCAGCAAAAAACCAAGAAATTTTTGGAGGAAATTGATAGTAAAATCTTGGTTTGGATAATAGCAAGGATGACAAAATCGATCAAAAAGTTTCGGCAGCAAGGCAACAACAAAAAAACGATACAAGTTGCGATAGCAGAATTCTCATCGAAAAATCAATAGTTTACGACGAAAATTTGCAGCAACGTAAGGACATTTTCGGAGATGATTCTCACGATAGATCAAACGTAGATGAAAGCCGAGACGATCTATTAAGTGTATAAAAATTTTCGTCCAAAAGATGGCAATAAGATCGACTTAAAGGCAGCAATTAGGCGGCTGAAATTTTCTGCAACGTTCCTTCGTTCGCAAAGATAATGACTTTACGACGAAAACAATCCATAGCAAGGGATAAATGAAAACTTCTTTTTGGTGTTTTTTTTTATAGGAAATTACAGCAGCAAAAGGTATCTATGATAGAAAAAATATCAGATCTGTGATGCAATTGATGGCAGCGGCAGCAGATTGATTTGATCTATGGCAAGGAGATGGTGGTGGAGATGGTGTCGTCAAAAGCAATTGTAGGAATTGCTTGGCTGATGGTGGGCGGTAGGAAGGGCAGCAAAAGCAGCAAGATCGCTGCTCTAATATCAGATGATAGAACCCCAGAGGAATTCTATTGCAGATGGTACGCTATAGGGCTTCCTCCCTCCTATGTAATCGGCCACAAGGCTGAAAAAGATTGATCTCTTACTTGAATCAAAAGTGGAGGCTACATGCTTATATAGGCTCCAAACCTAACCCTGGGGAGACTCCTCCCAAAGCCAAATCCCCTTATTACCCCTCCTCCCTAGCCGGCTTGCCCAATAAAGGAGGCGGCGGCTAGGTGGATACAACAAACTATGCATCCCCTGCTCAAACCCTAGCTGACCTGCCCAGTAAGGGGGGAAGTAGCTAGGAAGCCTAAGGCCCCAAGATTAAACCCTAACCAACCTGCTTTATAAGATAGTAGGTGGCTAGGTGGGGTTTATTAGTTGCTACTCGATTTGAATAGGACCCTGATAGAACCCCGAAGGAATTTAATGTAGATTGATCTTCAAGGGGGATTAACCCTTAGAATGCTATAGGGGTTCCTCCCTCCTTATAGTTGGCCAAATGGTTAAATGAAAACTGATCACTTGCTTAATGAAAAGAGGTGGAGGCTACATGCTTATATAGGACTCCAAACCCTAACCCTAGAGAGGCTCCTTCCCAAAGCTAAATCCCTTTATTACCCCTCTACCCTAGATGACTTGCCCAATAAGGGGCCGACGGCTAGGAAGCCCTAAGGCTTCAAGACTCCTTCCCCCAAAACCCTAGCCGACTCCTTAATCAAAGGGAATGATGGCAAGATTAGGGGGATATTACATGACTCAAGACTTTATTAACTCCTTGACTTATTGAGCTTAGGACCCATCTAAGCTAGGGTCCTAACAGACCTGCCCTCTTCAAATCAGCCTTGCCCTCAAGGCCGAAATTTCATGTCTCCGAGTCTTGATCTGCAACTCTTCATCAGCTTAGGTGTCGCTTGGAAGGATATGGGCGGAGTCGTCTTTAAACTTTCATTTGAGGTGAGATACCTGAAGGATTAGCTATATTTTTTATTTGGTGCGCAGATCTGATCTCCAGGTTGGGGCCCCAATGTGATCCCTAATTTTGCAAGGTCCAAAATAGCAAGGGACCACTTCCTTGATGTTTGAATTTCCTGCTGGTATGGCTGGAAGTATAGGGAAGCTCGATCTTTAAGTTTGTCAGGAGGTCATTTCTTCTTTACATGTGCTGTCATGTGGTTAGTCTTTAGTAGTAGCCAATCTTTCTTTTGGAATGATGACTGCCCTCTGGTATGGTTCAGGATGATGAGAGCCCATTCTGGCATGAGCATAGATTGCAATTTTTCTAGGCTTACTTCTCTTTCGTGCCATGGACCAATATCGAGTCAAACTTTAAGTTTAGTAGCAATTAGTATCTCCTTTAGACACCTCGTGTAGAATGTAGGGAAATCCTCGATGTGGATTAGGAGTTGGTCATCTTGCATAAGGGTGATGCCGATCTCAACTCTTGATGTGTCTGCTCCAATTATGAACATCTGGCCACGATTTGGTGTGAATGACATCGTGGTCGTGAGAGCTATAGTTCCACTCAGCCAACGTGATGCATCTTTCTTCATAGTGAGAGGGATAATGTTCATGCTTTGTTGAGTCTTGCAAATGATCCTACCCTTACTCTGATTCTGCCACTGGCGAGACTCAATTTTCTCGTGGTCTTGAGCCGTGGGTCGGAGGTCATCATCAAGGAAAACTTTGAGCATCATGGTCCGATCCTGGGGAAAGTCATGGAAGTCACCCGAGATCTTAAAGTGCTGCATCAACAACCATGGTGGGTTCGGCAAGATGTAACACTTCAGAAAAAACTTATCCCTAGAGACAAGAATGTTGGGATATGTCGTAGTGGGAAAAAAGCACGATTGAATAATCTGTGTCTCTATTCTCTTGGGCGACCCTCTTAACTTCAATCTTCTGAAGTTGTGGGCAGCAATCTGGCCGAGCATCAGCTGGTAGAAGTTTCACCAGTTCAACATAGGGGGGTCAAGTAGCTTGATAGGGGGTAGTCGACTCAGTTTGGTGGAGACACCCAAAATTTCAATAAGTAGTGGGAGAGGGTTCTTGTCTTCAATCTCTTAAAACTCTTGAATTTGAATTGAGAAGCCACTAGATTTTTCTTTTGGTTCCTTCTACAAGCGATGTGTTGTGACCGTAGCCACTTTGCTCCCTCATTTTTCACGTAGAATTACCTGTATCTCTTTGTTGAAAAATTTCATGGTTAGCTTCGAAAAATTCTAGAAAACACCTTCAATCATGGATAACCAATCAATGTCGAGCACTACTTCAATTTCATCGAGAGGGAGGAGGAAAAAATCAGCAACTACGTCTTGATCCTATAAAATCAGTTTTACTCGCGGGCACTTCTGGTTACACTTCAGAATTTGACCGTTAGCTACCTTGACTTTGAATCAACTGTAATCTTCTTTTTGGAGCATCAAACGGGCAGCAACCTTGCTACTTATGAAGTTGTGTGTGCTCCCGGTGTCGATGAGGACGATGACGGGCTGCTGCTCGAAAAACCCTTGGATCTTCAATTTCAACAGGCTTGTGTAGTTGGTTAAGGTAGGGACCGTGCAGGTGGCCAATTGTGGTGTATCCTTCTCCTTATGCTCGAGAGCCGTCAAGTTTAGGTTCTTCAGTGGGCACAATCATCAGAGGTCTCTCCTTTTTACAATGGTATTCTAGGCTCCATAGTTTATCATAATGCCCACATAGGCCCTTTGCAGATCCGTCACGAACCTCTTCTCTTGTTAATTTCATCGGCTGTGGGGATTGACTGACAGTATGAGGGGTTGAAAACTTTGGTGTTGTTGGTCGGGGAGCGACCCTAGTCCTCCGGGCTTCATGGTTCAATCACTCCTCTTGACGTCGCGCGAAGGAGATCGCTGCCATAAGTGTGTACAGTTGTCGCGCTTTAACTTCTTCCTGAATCTCCAGCTTCAAGCCCTGTCCCCAATAACTGTTTTCAAACCAATCACGAGTTTGATTAGATAATTTCAAATATGGTTTGGTACTCTTGGATGGTGGAGGTTTGACAAATCTTTGCTAGTTGTTCATCAACGTTCTTGTAATCAGTTGATGCTGAAGGTTTATATGTTGTTCGTTGGGATGTGGTTCATATACTCTGAGTATCTTGATTGAGGTGCCCTTCTTGAAGTTATGCGAAGGAGATCGATGTCGTTGAGATGTAAGGTTGTCGTGCCTTAACTTCGCTTATCTCTGGTGGGATCTCTTTGCGATCGGCCCAATCTAAACTCCTCAAAGAGAGCTTATAGTTTAGCCTCCATATGCTTCTCAAAAGCCTCCAATTTGGCTTCGAATAGACCTACCGATGTCATGACGTAGGGATCTTCAACCTGTCAACTAAACCAATTGAAGAGGGTGGCTGCAATCTTCAGGTTGAAGGCAATAGTGGCAGCAAGAGGATGAGAAATGGTGGCTGCGATTATGCTGCAAAATCGTCGGGGCTGCGGTGGTGTAGTTCCCAAGTGGCTGCTATGTTGATGGAGGATGGCAGCCAAGGGGATCTGGATCATGAAGCAGCAGCGACAGTGGAGGAAGAAGACGGTAGCAGTAAAGCCGGTTGCGGGTCTACGGTGATGCTATAAGTTCGTCGAGGCTGCGATGGTGTAATTTCCAAGTGGCTGCTATGTTATTGGAGGATGGCAACCGAGGGATCTGAATCGAGAGGCAGCAGTGACGGTGGAGGAAGAAGAGGGCAGCAACAGCGTCGGCTGCGGCTGCGGTGCGACTTTGTGGCTGCAGGTGGAGATGGTAGTTGTTTGCAGGCAGCTGTGGTAGTGTTGGTTGCAGCAAGGGTGCGGCTGCGACGGAGGGAAGAAGGACAGCGGAGTGCACGGTTGTTGCCGAGGAGGGCAGCAGCGATGTGGAGCGAGAGACTGCTGCTGGTAACTTGCGCAACGAGGGATCGCTGCTGGCTGTGAACAAGGAAGATGGCAGCGAAAGATCGTTGTTGGCAGCGTTGGTACGGCAAGAGATTGCTGCTGGTTGTGATCAATTCGTTGCTAGCCGCGATCAAGGCAGATGGCAGCGAAAGATCGCTGCTGGTAGCGTTTGTGCCGCAAGAGAGCGCTGCTGGCTGCGATGGCAGCAAGAGATCACTGCCGGCAGCGTTGTGCAGCAAGAGATCGCTGCTGGTCGTGATCAAGTCACTGCTGGTCACGATCAAGATAGATGGCAGCAAGAGATCGCTTCTGGCTACGATCAAGGAGGATGGTAGCGAGAGATCGTTGCTGGCAGTGTTGTGCAGCGATAGATCGCTGCTAATTGTGATCAAGGTAGATGGCAGCATTTGTGCAGCAAGAGATGCGTGCTGCGGTTGAAGGGATAAGGGGAGATTTAGTGGCCGAAAGATTGGTGGATCGGTGGATGTATAGGCTGCGGTTTAGGCTTGTTTCGTGGTTGTCTTGGATGTGGTTTTGGTTGCGATTTTATGGAGTTTTGGCGTTGTGATGATGGAGGATGAAGGTTAGGAAAAGGATTTTGGATCTGGGGTAGATGGCAACAACGGTTTGAGAGAATTCAATGAAAGTTTGTTACAGTATATGTTGTCTTTGCAGAAGCAGAATTATTGCCGAAGAAACAGCAGTTTCTTGACGAAATTTTCAGAAAAAAACTGAGAGATTTGAGGAGGAATTTGATAGCAAGATCTCGATTCAGATAGTAGCAATAATGTCAATTTAGACCAAGGGAATTTCGGCAACATAACAGCAAGGAATTCGGTGCAAGTTACGATAGGCAGAATTCTCGTTGAAAAATTTCAGCGGTTTGCGACGAAAATTTGCAGCAACACGAGAGCGTTTCAGAGATGAATTCTACAATAGATCAACCACAGACGAAAGCCAAAACAATCTATAAAACATATAAAAAAATTCGTTCAAAAAGGATGGCAAATAGATCGCCTAAAGGCAGCATTTCGTTCAAACCCCTTTATTACCCCTCTACCCTAGTCGACTTGTCCAATAAGAGGCCGGCGGCTAGGAAGCCCTAAGGCTTCAAGACTCCTTTTCCCCAAAACCCTAGCCAACTCCTCAATCAAAAGGGATGATGGCAAGATTAGGGGGACATTACATGACTCAAGACTTTATTGACTCCCTAACTTATTGAGCTTAGGACCCATCTAAGCTAGGGTCCTAACAGACCCAACCCTGCTAATGTCCTATCAGAGTCTCAAAACAATATGACATGAAGAAGATATGAACAGTACAAGAAGTGGGCAAAGGAGGATGTGGAAGTAAGAAAAGATAAATAGAAAAGATACTGAAAATAATTCCAAAGGCTTTAAATCAGTTGAACTGATTAAAAAGTTTATCACCATATTATGCTTCTCTTGGAATGGCTTAGATCTAATACTTGGCTTACAAAATTTTATTATGTAAAGAAAGCAAATGTCTTTAGCAAAAGTCATTATGAAAAATGCAATCAAAAGCATCTTGGAACACAAAGATAAATTAAAAGCTAAAAGTGAGAATTAATATGAATGTCTTACTCCTCATCTGACAAGAAAGGCCCACCCTCAAACTGATCACCAAGAAATACAATCAAATCAGGTTTGAATGGCAATATGGATGAATGGAAAGATCTCCTCATGTATAAATCTGTATAAAATTGGGCAGCCTCTAACAAAAGTGATTTTGGAGGAAGTCCATGTGAGGTCCTGTCCATAAGCTGTTATGAAGAATAAATTTAGAATAAAAAGAATTGCATGCAACATCATTATATTTTCAATGGATGGCAACATGTAGGTGAAAAGATGTAATCTTGAGCACAGCATTAATTCAGTGAGTCTTCTTTTCATAGACCAGGTGATCTATTGTGCTGTTCGACAGGTAAATTAAGGTATATGCATTCATACTAGAGGCATGGGCAAAAAGGTAAACCAGAATAATCATTAAAATTTTAGTTTAAAAGATGCAATTTCTTTTCAAAGCCTGATCTGGAATGCTGATTATATAATATCTCAATGTTACATATGACTTAAAAAAGCAATTAATCTTTTGTTTCTCAACTTTCTCTGTTTCTAAAATGCCCATGCACCAACAGCTTCAACTTATAAATTGATTAGCTTTTTTTTCCTTTTTGGATCGTAAGTATTGGGAAGGAGATAAATATTATGTTCTTGCAAGTCCAGGGACAGATGATAATTATTAAATTGTCATTGCACCAACAGCTTCAACTTATGAATTGATTAGATCTTATGAAGCTTACTTAGATAAATGGGCATACTTAATCTCTTTACTCATGTTACTTTAAGAAATATTAATGCTTAGATGCAAATGAAAGCATTATATACTCAATCTTTGATCAGAACTTTTCCTTGCAACAAAAACGTGAAAAATAAATTGTTATCTAATTCCAAAACTCAAGAAAACTACTGAAATCATGAAAACTGCAAAGTTAAATATAGGATATTACTTTCAGATAATCTAACAGAAAACCCCCATTTTAGAGGAAGACGATAATAACAAAACAAAAAACTGAAATCATGAAAACTGCAAAGTCAAATATAGGATATTACTTTCAGATAATCTAACAGAAAACCCCCATTTTAGAGGAAGACGATAATAACAAAACAAAAAACAACAAAGTTTAAAAAGTTACATGCAAACTGCAATAAAGAGGTTGCCTGAGTAGATATCCAATTACCTGTGGGTCTGCCAACACAGCAACCGTAACATAATGATCAGTCGTCTGCAAAAGGAAATGAACAATAAATATGTGTATGACAAGAATACATAAACAAGATGGATGAATTAATCATGCAGGACATACAAAGAAACAGAACAAGATGGTAACCAGGAAAGACAACAAGATGGTAACCAGGAAAGATCACTGACTTATCAACATATGGATAATATGATAACCACAAAGACTTAAAAAGTATTTCCATAATTCTATGCTAGAGAAAGCACAAAGCACCATCCAGTCTATTAAGATTAACTTGTGTATAACACAGTGAACCAAAAGTACCATTATAAAAGTCAAAGTACCTACACTATCTAGTATCAACCATCCATTCTAATGAAAAAATGTCATTTAGACCAGCTATATCCTCAGCATCTTGCTTGCTCATGATCCTTCTTACCATCATGGCATCACCAACTTGATTTACCAAATTCTCTTTAAAGAAACGCCCTTATTATTGTTTGTTGGTATCTGAGTGGTGCAGAGACCAATCTGTATGCAGAAAATTATCCAATTGAGTGTAGTAGACTAATTACTCCTCTATATTCTGTTAGAACCCTTACGGATTCTAAGCTTGGGGTGATCTCTATAGGGGATCGGCCTCCTTGGAACTCTATAGGAGTTCCTCCCTCCTTGATTTTCTGCACTATGGCTGAAATATAATTGATCTATTGATGATGAAAATAGGCTTATCACAAGGCTATTTATAGGCCTTCTAAACCCTAACTCCTAATAGGATTCCTACTTCAAGACTCCTACTCCTAACAACTCCTAATGCAACTCTAAGTAGCAACCTCCAAACTAATCTTAATCCTATTCTAACTTAACCCCTCCTCAACCAACCCCTCTTTAACTAGGATAAGGGGTGGTTAATTAGGGTGACATGTATCTTATTCTTCCCTCAAAATATCTTCCTCCAAACTAATCCTAACCTAGCCGGCCTCCTCACCTCTTTAATAGGGGTTGGCTAGATAGGATTTACATGAATGTCCTTAGGATTTACATGTTTGCCCTCTTCAATGAAACTAAATTAGGAATCCCCTAGCTAGAGTTCTAACATATCCGCCCTCTTCATATCAGCCTTGTCCTCAAGGCTGAGCTCCATGTCTCTGGGTCGTGATCTGCAATTCCTCACGAGGGTCCCTCGTGGCCCTATAGTAGGCACATCCTGCTCCTATGGTCCAGCATCAACAATAGTGATTGGACAGCAATGTGTCGCGATCCCGTGATCCCATGCAATAATCAGTTGAACCTGGGCCTCCTTATCAACTTGGGTATCGGGTGGATAAATCGAGACTAAGTTATCATCTTTAAACTTTCATTTGCGATGAGATTCCTAGAGGATGAGTTGTAATTTTGAATTAGTGCGCAAGTCCGATCCACAATTTACGGCTCCAATGTGATCTCCAAATTTGTAGGGTCCAAAGAAACTGGGAGACCACTTCCATGAGGCTCGAGTAATAATAAACTTCCTTTTACTTTGACGTTTGTCGGGCGATTGTTTCTTTCTTGTGCGGGCTGGCGTGTGGTTGTTCTTTATGGTAGTCAGGCCTTCCTCTGTGATGATAGTCGCCTTCTAGTAAAGTCCATAGTAAGGTGAGCTCGATCTAAGTTTAGAGAGAGTAGAAGCTGCAATTTTACTTTCATCTCCTCTTTGTGCTGTTGTTCTGTATCATACCAAGCCATAAATTCAATAAAGGTTAGCATTCCCTCGTCATTGATTGGTAGCTTCAGGTGATTTGGTGAGGGCTTTGCTGATGTAGGCTAGGGAGGGTCGGCCATCTTGCATATGAATAACATAATTTCGAGCTCTCGATGCATCAATAATAAACACTTTGTCGAAGTCGGGTAAAGCTAGCACCGGCGAAGAGTATGGGTTGCAACTTGGCTGAATGACCTCTGTTTCAAGCATCTCATCTTCAGTCCTCTCTATTTCAGCTTTCTGGAGGTGAGGATAATGATATGGCCGAGAGTTTGCTGCTGGTTTGCCCGGGAGAATCAGAATTCGGTGGTCATGCCGGCGGTTAGAAAGTAGGCTGCGTGGTTCGACGAAAATATATGAAAATTAGAGTATGTTTGGGTCTTCAAATTTTGTTGGCTCCCCCATAGAGTGCTGCTAAAGTTGCATCAGGAAGCCGTTGTTTTCTTTGTTCAAAACTTTTTCCGTTTGCTGCGTGCAAGTCGTCATTACATAGCTCCCGCGTTTCCCATGTAGGATCTCCTGTTTCTCATGACTGAAAATTTTCATAATAAATTTAGAAAAATTCCAAGGAACATCACCTAGTCAGCCATTTGATGTTGAGCACGGCCTCATAATCATCAAGAGGAAGGTGAAAGAAATCAGCAAGTATCTCTTGGTCCTATTGCAATAATTTCACCCATGAACATCCTTCATCGCACTTTAAAATTTGGTCGTCGGCGACCTCAACATCTAACCTACTGTAATCTTCATTTTAGAGCATTAATTGGGTAGCAACCTTGTTGTTCATAAAGTTGTTGGTGCTCGTGGTGTCAATAAGAACAGTGATCGGTTATTGCTTCAGAAGTCCTCCCACTTTCATCGTTTGTGGGTTGGCATAGCTGCCAAGAGTATGCATCGTAAAATCAATCGGCTGTTGTTCTTCATCCGCGACCTCTTCCTCATGCTTCTAGACCTCCTCCTCCATGTCTTCAAGAGGTTCAATCAGTAGGAGGCGGCCCTTTTTGCAGCGATGATCGCGGCCCTACGGTTCGTCGCAATGCCAACAAAGACCCTTTGTCGTTCGGTCGCGTAATTCTTCTCTTGTCAATTTTTTTAGCAGTAAAGGATGGTTGAAAGCAGAAGGAGGTTTATATGTCGTGGGTCTAGGAGTGGTTCTCATCCTTCGAGCATCTTGGTTGAATCATTCTTCTTGGATTCAGGCAAAAGAGATTGCGGCCTTCACAATGCGGGGTTGCCGCGCTTTAACCTCTCCTTTAATTTCCGGCTTGAGTCCTTCGATGAATGTCCCTAATAATTGTTTGTTAGACCAATCACAAGCAAGGTAAGATAATTCCTCAAACCTGGTATGGTATTCTTGGATCATGGAGGTTTGTCGAATCTTGGCTAGTTGTTTGTTGATATTCTCGTGCTTGGTCGGCCCAAAGCGGTTCAGCAGCGCATACTTGAATTGTATCTACGTCGGAGCCCCATAATTGTATTCAAGTCAATTGTACCATTGTATAGCATCTCCTTCAAGGTAGATGACAGCGGTGTCCACCATGGAATCCTCCGGTGTTTGGTAATGATGAAAGTAACGTTTGGCGTGCGAAATCCATCCCATCGGGTCTCCTTCTTCCCATCAAGGGAAGTCCACCCTCATGTGTGGTCGTGGCTCGTTCTTTCTTTTGAGAGGCCTCTTTGAACTTTCACCTTGTGGGAATTTTATTGGGCTCGGAGATCGGCTCAATCCAAATTCGACGAATAAGGCACGCAATCTGTCATCTATACGTGATTCAAACGCCTCCAACTTGACATCGATTGAACCTTGAGATGCCATTGTGTGTGCCTCCAGATCTGAGATGCCAATGTCCCTCTCTTGCTATTTAGTCAGTGGTATGGAACGGTTGGGTGGTTTAGTGGCTGAAAAAGAGGGTGGATCATGGGTAGATGGTTATGGTTTGGGGCTCACAGGTTGTTGTTTTTTTGGGTCCTGTTGGGGCTGTGATTTAGGGCTGCTGTAGGGGTTGTAAGGAGGGTTTGGTGACAGAGGTTTAGGGTTAGAGGGATGGCTTAGGGTTGTTGTTGATGGCAGCAACCGGTTTTGTAGGATTGGTGGCTGCGGAGGGTAAGGATCAGTGGAAGGTTCAGTGGCTGCGGAAGACCGTTGTTTAGGCTACAGTTTTCGCTGCGGTTTGAGTTGGCTGCGGATTCTGAAAATAGATTATGATGGCTGCATCTTAAGGCTAGAGGGATGCTCTAAAGATGACGTGGGTGGCAACAAAAATTTTGGTAAGGATCAGATATGGGTCCAGCAAAAAACACCGAAAGGTAGTGCTGTAAAATTTTACGCTGATAGGTTGCGATAGGTCGCTGTTTTGGGCTACGGTTTTGGGTGTTATTTGGGTTATGAAAATAGGTTACGATGGTTGCATATTAAGGCTAAAGGGACGTCCTAAAGACGTTTTGGGTGGTGGCAGCAAGATAGTTGGGTTTCGGTGGGTTAAGGAGAAGAAGAAAGACAAAGGTGCAACAGCAGATTTTTCATCGAAAAAATTCCAACAGTGAAGACGTAATTTTTTCCAGAAATTCTTAACGAAAATTCGAGTGAAACTCAAGGGGAATCTACTAGTAAGGGAGAGGTAATGTCATTAAAAATTTCGTGGAAAGAAACGACAGTAAAAGTTTCGGCAAAACTAAAGATTGCAAGAAGGTGTTGCTGTAGAATTATTTCAACGAAAGATTTCAGTAGTATAGTCGAAATTTTTTGCAGCAGTTCGTAACAAGGAATCGAGTAAAACTCAATGGGAATCCATTGACAAGGGAAAGGCAATACTGTCAAAAATTTCGTAGAAAATTACGGTAGTAAAAGATTTGGCAAGATCAAAGATTGCGAGAAGGTGCTGCAGCTAAATTATTTTTTTCGTCAAAAGATTTCAGCAGTATAGACAAAATTTTTTCTAGCAGTTTAAAATAAGGATTCGAGCAAAACTCAAGGAGAATCTGCTGGTAAAGGAATGGTAACGCTGACAAAAATTCCGTGGAAGGAAACAATAGCAAGAGATTAGGCAAAATCAAAGATCATGGGAAGGTACTACAGCAGATTTTTACGTCTAAAGTGCAGCAGTTCGGACATAAAAGATCAGCAGGTTATATTGATAATTTTTCAACAAAACCAAATGGAAATCCAAAGATAGGAAGTGCTAAAGCCGTCGTAAAAATTTCATAGAGATTTGGTCAGTAAAAACGCAGCAGCAAGATCAATTATGCAAGGTTATACGGCTGAAATTCTACAACGTAACTTTCGTCATAAAGATAGAAACTTTACGACGAAAAGTTTGTGCAGCAAATAGTAATGAATTTTTTTGAATATTTTGAATAGGGATAACTAAACTGCAATAGCAATAAAGTAGGAAACCAGAACCTGTTGCAATTCATGGGGAGATCAAAGGATGATCTGCAATAGTGGAGATGACAGTAAAATTTGGTGACAATCTTCAAGCAATTGTGGGAATTGCTTTGGGCGGCTATGGGGGGCAGATGGATGGTTTTGAAAGGGCATCAAGATGCCAAGAATGCTGCTCCGATACCAAGTGTTAGAACCCTTACGGATTCTAAGCTTGGGGTGATCTCTATAGGGGATCGACCTCCTTAAAACTCTATAGGGGGTTCCTCCCTCCTTGATTTTATGCACTACGAATGAAACATAATTAATCTATTGATGATTGAAAGAGACTTATTATAAGGCTATTTATAGGCCTTCTAGACCCTAACTTCTAATAAGATTCCTACTTCAAGACTCCTTCTCCTAACAACTCCTAATGCAACTCTAAGTAGCAACCTCCAAACTAATCCTAAGCCTATTCTAACTTAACCCCTCCTCAACCAACCCTCTCTTTAACTAGGATAAGGGTGGTTAATTAAGATGGCATGTATCTTATTTTTTTCTCAAAATATCTTTCTCCAAACTAATTCTAATCTAGCCGGCCACCTCACCTCTTTAAAAGGGTCGGCTAGATTGGATTTACATGAATGCCCATAGGATTTACATGTTTACCTTCTTCAATGAAACTAAATTAGGACTCCCTAGCTAGAGTACTAACATATCCCTTAAGAAAACAAATTTCAAGTTGATCGGAGCATGCAAGTAAACCGCAAGATCAGCATTGGCGACACCGTACTGACGTAGAAAATCCATATATCCTTGGATGGGTGAAGCATGTCACTTGGGAGAATTTAGAAATTCAATAATGGTAACAGATCATGAAAACCCAAGAAATCACCTTTTGCAACCGGATGAACTCCAAAACCAAGAATACGTGTATTCATCATCTCGTCAGAGATGTTCTTTCGATCTGAATGGCTCTTGAGATTCAAAATTGATTTTTCCCCACAAGAAAATATCAAAATTGAAAACAGATCCAAGTGATCCAACAAAGAACACTTGCAACCGAATGGATTTCAAGAAGAACTAAACACGAATACATGTGGCCCGGCAAATAGTCCTGCTACAGAGCGAATCAACGACGAACTAAGAAAGAAAGATGGAGGAAAGAGTGAAGAAACACTTACGGGAAAGGAGGAAGAGAGGCGGGGCTGCGGCCAGGAACAGGTCCAGAAGGCGGCCCAGTAGGCGACCATCTCGCCATAGAGAAGGGTGACGGCCCATAAGCCGCAGAGGAAGACGGTCAAACGCGTGAAGCTGCGCATCGCGTCGCCTCAAGGAAGAAGAGAGGTGAACGCTCCTCCCGTACCTGACATGTGCCCTGGGAGCTCCACCACGGGCGCAGGGCTACTTGAACGGGGAATGCATCCTGGTGCTTCTGCCCTGAGGCGCAGTGAAACAAGCAATTCTTAGGCTCTTCTAGCCGTCCGATTCAGACTTCTGCCCACCCACATTGTGAATCGCACGGAAAAGCGTAAGATTGATTACTTAATATTTGTTTTCATGTACAACACCTTGCTTAAATTATATTAAAATAACATTACTTAAAATTTAATTTGACATCAGATTAATATAATTAAAATTAAGATAAAATTGAATGATTAAAATGAAGAGAACCACTGATGCTCTTTAATTTTCATAAATCTGGATGTTGGACGATTAAAAATTATAACTTTTTTTTTCGTTATGTTGATGTATGACTATTCATATGGATATGTGAAAAATATAAAAAGGATCAATTCTAGTTCCTACTTTTTTTTTTCCCCGCTGATAATCCCTAGTTATTTCTTTTTCTTTTTTTTTGGGTTTGGATTAGATATATTTAAATTAAAAAAATTAGTCTAATGTTGCAGTGGCCAATGAGTCATCACGATTTGGTCCAATCTGAGTGTGCAAGAGCGTCAGTCGTAGCTCCAAGCCAGTGAATGGGAATTCATGAGGAACCTAGTTATGAGATCTTTGTGTCGGGGTTTCATGATACGGAACACGATCGCCTCCTCCTCTTCCGATATTGTTATGTTCATCGGGGTTTCATGATACGGAACAAATCCTTGGCCAGGGTCATTTGGATTGAGAGAGAAGGAGTTCTCCGGTAGAATTTGATTAGAGTAAGACAAATTAATTTCATATATGACCTGACAGTACCATATCCAATATATGGTCTCTAGGATATTAGTTGGATGAGGGATTATAGATACATGGTAATTGTAGATAGATAATTTCGATGGATTTGATCCCCCTGTATCATCTGGGGACTATGGCATAGTGGCATAGTACATCCATAGTCGATAAGTCGAGTGAATTATTATGTAGATAATAATTCAGTATATCAGAAGGAGTTCTAATGGAAGTAACTCATGGTCAGTTCGGTATTGGACCTAGAGGGTCACACACATATGGTAGATGCTTCAGTGAATAGAGGATTGGATGGAGATCCAATTAGCCTCTATTCTCATTAGATGAGACCCTATATTGATGGGCTCCTTGATTAAGACCCAATTAGAGGCTTAATGAGATTATTGGATAGAGATCCAATAATGTAAGGTTAGTGGGTAATTGGATGGAGATCCAATACCTACTAAAGCAGGAGCCCTAGGGTTTTTTGGTGTCTCTCTATAAATATGAGGGGAGACTCTTGGTTAATAGGCTACAAACTTTAGCCACCACCTCCTATTCTCCTCCCTCCCTCTGAGCAAGAGTTGCAAAATAAGATTGAAGGAGTTTTGCTGCAGCGATCCATCATGTGAATACTGCTAGAGAGGAGGACGCTTGACCTCCTTCATCTTCTCCATCCGAATCTGAAATACGGGGATATACGATCTCCTTAGGTAAAATCAATCTCTCACACATCGTGATTTTTTTTATTTTTGTGTTTTTCTCGTGACCCCAATCTTTTGCATGATGATTTGATCTACATAGAAAACTAGATTTTGTTTTGATTTTCGTTGCATATGTGATGCACCCGCTGTAGGTTTCCCAACAGTGGCATCAGAGCCAAGGTTTTCATACGAAAGATTAGTTTTAAACTGCATGTGATGAGATTAAATCATGTAGAATCGTTCTACACGTTCTTGTTGCATTTTCGCAGCGAAGGAAGCCCTTACAAGGGGCAGCCGAGCATGGCCATGGCCAGCCCCCTTACAGGGGCAACCACCGTAGGGGTAGCAACCCCATGGGCACGATCGTGTGGCGACTGCCGGTGCGCAAGGGCCTACTACCCATGGTGCGACCGAGCGCCTGCCGGTCGCAGTGGCGGCTACCACTACAAGGCAAGGGTAGCCTCGCGGGCTATCGCTTCGGGTGGCCGCGGGCCACGCCAATGGCATGTAGCACCATCACCTACGCAGGGCAGCGGCGATAGCGTAAATAGGGGCAAGGAGAGGGCCAGGGCATCCTTTTTAAGAAAAAGAACGATCTTGCCCTCTGATTTTTAAAAATTTCGAGGACTGTCCTCATGTACTGAATTCTGAAAATGCCCTCAATAATTTTAAAAATTTCGAGGATTGTCCTCTCATCTAGAATTATGAAAATGCCCTTGATAATTTTAGAAATTCTAAATATATCCTTATTTCCAAAAAAATAATTAATTAAATAATTTAATTAATTACTATATATCTAGTAATCATACAAATGATGTGATGTACATATGATGTATAATGTGGATGGATGATCATGAGCCATGTGTTGTGATGTGTGTAATTGTGATTATTATTATTATTAGGGCCTGCATGCCTCTATTTTCTCATTTATTGTCGGGCCTGCGTGCTTGTGATTATTTGTAATTACATGGAGATGTGCGTCGGGAGCGTGGAGATGACAGCGGGACACACGATATCGTGGCGGGAGATTATGACGCATGGTGATGCGACAATCCGACGGAACTGATGATGACAAGATCAACAATCACAGGGCATGGAGATACGTCGATGCACATATATATCCTATTTTGAATGATTAGGCCAATTAGCTCGGGCTTAATTATATTAAGTGACGCCTCATGATCATCTGGTGTGGCTTGCATATGTGATGTGTTATACACCTACTAGATATATGTTTATATATATTTGCATATGATATAGGTATATATTAAATATGTATGTGTGTGACACGACATATTAGAAGACCGATACGAAATAAAAACCCCTCTTACGATAATATTAAGTTGGTAAGTATGAGGCAATAAGATTGACCCACGTGGCCTTCTGTCGTTATAGAAAGAAATTGAATCACGACATAGGTTGAGTTGGTCGAGTCCCTCGAGGCTCACCTATCTACATGATCGAGTTCTTACCTACGACATAGAGATGTCACCGGTGACCTTAGGACATGGTATGCTTGGTCGAGTCCCTCGAGGGTATATCATCAAATCAGACTCATCTTGTAATGATGGTGATGACTTAACTAAATATCATGATTGGTCGAGTCCCTCGAGATCATGATGATTCGGAGGCCGAACGTGATGGGAATCACAAGGAGTTGTGATTGGCAAGAGTTGCCTAACTTTTTAGGCTTAGTGTAATTGATCGAGTCCCTCAAGGTTGCATTAAGATGCCAATTGGATCCCGATCCCCACTAGGAGTCTACCGGAGATTTCAGTCTCACGTGTCGAGGGTGTCGCATGATTCGCTAAGAAAATAGTGGGCGCACATTAAGATAGAAGTCCATATCTTAATTAGTATTTGCTACAAAATCTATATGTTATTTATTTTTTGCTATATCTTATTTTGTCATAAACATGTCGCTCACAAACCCCCTACGTGGCATACCTGATACCAATCGCCTCACTAGTCCAAACTATACAGATTAGCTCCGTAATTTGAGAATTATTCTCACAACGGAGAAAATCACATACATCCTTGATACAATCGTACTCACACCAAAAGAGGGCAAGCGAGGGTGAGATTGCTCGCTATGTAAAGTACATAGATGATTCCATGTTAGCAAAATGTTACATGTTGGTCTCCATGACTCCTGAGTTATAAAGGCAATATGAGAGCATAGATGCAGATTCTATCCTTCTTCATCTCTGCCAACTGTTTGAGAAACAATGAAGAACTCAAAGATATGAAATATCTAAGAAACTCTTCTAAGCTAGGATGATAGAAAGGACATCGGTTGAGAACCATGTCCTAAAGATAATAGAGTGGATCGAGAAATTCACAGGTCTAGGAATAGTCCTAGAGGATAATCTGTGTATGTCATTTCTTCAGGAGCCTTTGGGGACATAATTTGTTAAAACCCTTATGGATTCTAAGCTCGGGGTGATTTCTATAGGGGATCAGTCTCCTTAGAACTCTATAGGAGTTCCTCCCTCCTTGGTTTTCTACCCAATGACTGAAAATAATATTGATCTATTGATGATAAAATAAGGGGAGAATACAAGCTATTTGTAGGGCTTCTAAGCCCTAACTCTTAATAGGACTCCTACTCTAACAGACTCCAACTTCTAATCAACTCGTACTCTAAGTAAACTAAGACTCATTTTCCCCTCAACTACTAACCCTTAGCTAACTCCTAACCATGATGTGGTTGTGGCTATAAGGGTCTCCAACTCCTAATTTTATTCTTATTCTACCCTAGAGAAAATCCAAGCTAAGTGGAACTCTCCTCCACTTGCCCTAGTGTCTCTCTTAAGAGGAGGCGGTTAGGAGACTCTCATCCCATAAGGACTCCTCCCTAACCCCAGCCAACCACTTCTTTACTAGGGGTGACGGCTAGATTAGGGTTTATTATATTCATGACTTAATTTATTCTAACCCGTATCCAACTCTGACTCCTAATCAGACTCCAGTTCAACCAAATCCTAACCCTACTAGGATTTGGGCTGATTTATCATAATAGACTCAAATATTCTCATAGCCGACCTAATGCCAGGTTTAGGTTGGCAAATAAGGCTCAATCTAAGGACTCGACTCAATCGACCAGGACTCGACTCAACTAAGGTCTTAATAGACTCGCCCTCTTCAAATCAGCCTTGTCCTCAAGGTTAAGCTCTATGTCTTTGGGTCATGATCTATAACTCCTCATGAGGCTCCCTCATGGCCCCTATAGTAGGCGTATCCTGTTCTTGCGGTCCAACGTCAACAGTAGTGACTGATGATGATGTGTTATGATCCTGCGATTCCATACAATCATCAGCTAAACCAGGGTCTCCTCATCAACTTGGGTGTTGGGTGGATAGATATGGGTTGAGTCATCCTTTCTAAACTTTCATTTTTGGTGAGATTCCTGGAGGATCAATTGTAATTTTGAATTAGTATGCCGATCTGATCTATAAGTTATGGCTCCAATGTGATCTCCAATTTTATAGGGTCCAAAGCAACTGGGAGACCACTTCTGTAAGGCTCGAGTCTTCATAAATTCCTGCTGATAGGGATGAAGATGAAGGCAGACTCAATCTTTAATAGTAAACTTTATTCTACTTTGGTGTTTATCGAGTGGTTGTTTCTTTTTTGCGCGGGCTAGCGTGTGGTTGTTCTTTAATAGTAGCCAAGCTTTCCTTTGTGATAGTGGCTGCCCTCTAGTAGAGTTCATGATAAGGTGAGCCCAATCTGAGTGTGGAGGGAGTATAAGCTTCAATTTTTCAAGACTTAATTTTATCCCCTCTTTGTGTTGTTGTCTTGTATCATACTAAGCCATAACTAGGTAGCAACCTTGTTATTCATAAAGTTTTTAGTGCACCTAGTCTTGATGAGGATGGTGACGGGCTACGGCTTAAGAGATTCTTCAACTTTTGATGCTTGCGGGTTCGTATTGTCGGCGAAAGCGTGAGTCATGCAATCGATCAACTGTGATTCTTCCTTCGTATTCTCTGATAAGACCCTAGAAGGAGCCCTATAGATTTTGATTCTTAAGGGGGATCAACCCTTGGAATGCTGTAGGGGTTCATCCCTCCCAGATTTGGCACAAGGCTGAAATAAAATTGATAATTGCTTAATTCAAGAGAGAGGGCAGCTACATCATTATATATAGATCAAAACCCTAGCCTAAGAGGGTGCTTACTTAGATAAAATTATCCTTTTGCTCCTCCTATAGCTAACCTACCTTAATAGGAATAGGGGGCGACTAGGTTGGCTCTATAGCCAACCTAAGCAAGGGGAAACTTTGGCCAACCAACCCAGTAAGGGGCTGATGGCCACTAAGCCCTAAGGGCTAATCTAAACCCTAGCCATACTCCTTTATAAGATAGGGGTGGCTTTATTATAATCTAGCAGGGTTTTATTGACTACTTCTAGGGAGATTAGGACTCAACCCTACTGGAGTCCTATCAAACTCGCCCTCTTAAAATCAGCCTTGTACTCAAGGCTGGAGTTCCATAAACTCAGGAAACTGGGTCTTTGGCTTATCATCAGCTTGGGTATCAGTTGAAAGAACTTGAGCTGAGTCATCGTCTTTAAACAGAGGCTTTATCTGACCATAAGAATGAGTCTTTCTTCAGTAAGGACGTGAGAGGGCCACTGATCTTGCCATAATCTTTTACAAAATTTTGGTAGTAGGTCTCAGCCATCCTTGCATTGCCTCGATCTTTGTCGGGTCCATTGCCACTCCATCCTCTAATCTAATATACCCAAGATACTCCAATTTACACTGTAAGAAGCTGCACTTTGACTATTTAACATAAGAAGTATTCTCCCGAAGAATCGTTAGAACAGTTCATAAGTGCTGAAAATATATATCAAGCGAAGGGCTCTAAATGAGAATATCATTAAAGAATATCAATATGAACTTGTGTAGAAAACTCCAGAAGATGTTATTCATCAGGCTTTGGAAATTAGAAGGAGCATTCGTAAGTCTGAAAGACATTACCAGAAACTCATAGTGGCTATTATGCATGCGGAATGCAGTTTTGAAAATATCTTCAGTACATACCCGAATCTGATGGTATTCGGATCGAAGATCTAATTTAGTGAGGACTCGGGCTCTTTTTAATGCATCAAAGAGTTCATCTACGAATGGGATAGGATATTTATCCTTGATGGTGATGGCGTTTAGAGCCCTAGTCAATGCATATCATGTACCATCTTTCTTGTGCACTAGCAACACCGTGAGGAGTAAGGACACTCGATTAAATCACCCTAGTGTCAAGTATCTCTTTAACAATATTCTCGATCTTGTCCTTCCGTAAGTGAGGATAGTGGTATGATCATAAATTTACTAAGGTTTGCATGGCAAAATAGGAATGCATGGTCATGTAGGTTAGGTGCAGCTCTCAAGAAAATATCCGTGAATTAGTTCGCAAAGGGCAAGCTTAGGATCTGAGTTTTGTACGTTCTCTCCCATAGATGTCTGTTGAATATGCATCAAGAATCCACCATGTGCTTTGTGCAAAACTTTCTCCATTTGTTACGATGAAACGGTGGAAATTTGACTTCCGCGCTTGCCTCATAATGTGACCTATCTCCATTTGCAGTAAAATTTCATGATTAATTTAGAAAAATTTCAGGAGATATCACCTGCAGGCACCGTTGGTCGTAATTAAATATTCGACCGTCGGTGACATTTACATCAAACTTATTGCAACCTTTGATTTAAAGCGTCAAACGTGCGAACCTTACCGTTGAGGAAGTTGTTGGTGATGCCTGTGTCGATGAGAATGGTGATGAATTACTATTTTAGAAGTCCTCCAACTTTCATCATTTGCGGGTTGGAATAGCCAGCCAATGCATGCACTACGTAGTTGTCAATTGTGACTCTTCCTCCACGACTTCTTTTTTATGTTCAAGGGCTTCTTCAAATGTTTCATTGTCCTTATCCTCCGCTGGTTCAATCATGATGAGCTGACCCTTTGTATAGTGATGTTCGTGACTCCACGGTTCATCGCAATGCCAACATAACTCCTTGGCCGATTGTTCACGAAGCTCGTCTCTTGTCAACTTTTTTAGTGCAGGGGCTTGGATGGCAGTAGAGGGGGCAGTAGGCTTCGGCATGGTTGGTTGGGGAGCGACCCTTATCCTTCGTACCTCGTGGTTCAATTGTTCTTCCTGGATACACGTGAAGGAAATCGCCATAAGAGTGTACGGTTGCTACGCCTTTACTTCTTCTCGAATATCCAGCTTTAGGCCCTCGATAAAAGTACCTAAAAGTTGTTTCTTAGACCAATTCTCAGTTTAGTTAGATAAATGCTCAAACCTTATTTGGTATTCTTGTATTGTAGAGATTTGACGAATCATTGCCAATTGTCCGTCGATGTTGTTGAAATCGATTGGTCCGAAGCAATCTAGTAGTCCTTCATTGAATCACTGCTAAGAGAGTCCTCTATGGGTATGCTTAAACCAATTAAAGTACTGAATAGCATCTCCCTCGAGGTGGATGGCAGCAATCTCCACCCGTGTGGCGTCGGCGATTTGGTAGAACTAAAAATAGCTCGTCGTGAGATTTACCTGATCGGGTCTCCTTCTTCCCATCTAGGGAAGTCAACCTTCATGCATGGATTATTGAGATTAGAGGTTATGTGGCCATGTTTTTAAGGATCATCTTGCCGATCTAAAGTTTCTCTGTGTTGTGATTTCCTCAGGTTTGACAGTCGGCCAATGCTGAATTCGGCGAAAAGGGATCGCATCTTCTCTTCTATGCGATTTCCAAAGGCTTCAAGCTTTGCATCGATAGCCCCCTCTGATGCTATAGTATATGCTTCTAGATCTATAATATTAAGGATTTTTTTTTATTGTTGGGTTAGTGGCATGGGAATTTTGGAAAGGGGTGGCCGGTTGGAAGGTGAATCGGTTTGGATGGAAGTTGGTTGCGGTTTAGGGCAGATTTGGGCCTACGATTTTGTAGAGTTTAGGCTATGAATTGATGTGGTTTTAGGGCTGTGATAGCAGTAGATGAAGGTTAGAAAAATAGATTCTAGATCTGGGATAGATGGCAGCAAAGGTAGGTGTCTCAGTAAGGAAAGTTGGCTAAAAAGGTAAGTGGATCGATAAGAAAATAGGCTGATTTGGGTGGCTGATTTGGGAGCTATTTGAATTCGGTCTAGGGTAATATTTAGAAGGGTTTTTGGTGAGATGGTAGGATTTGGAGATGAGGAAAAGAGAGTCCAAAATCCTATAAAAAATAGCACTCAAATATGATAGAATTCAGTGAAAAGAAGTGCTGGGATGTGCTGTCCTGCTGAACCAATTTTACGTCAAAGAAATGATAACTTCTCGACGTAAATTCCAAAAGAAAGTTTAGGGAATTTTATAGAAACCCTTGGTTCATATGTTATTAATACTAGTAAAAAGTTTGACGAAATTTTGGTAGCATAATAGTAGGGAAATAGGGCAAAAGACGAAAGGCAGATTCCTTCATCATAAAATTTTGGAACTTTATGATGGACAAAGATTGCACAAAAAAATCAGTTCCAGAAGGAGCTTTTTTATAAAATTAAATCCAAATGAAAGCCAACTTGATCTTGAGAATTGTGTAAAAATTTCAGCCAAAAATGATGAACAAAATTTTGGTTTCAAGAGGCCAATAAATGGAAGGCAGATTCTGCATTGTAAAATTTTAGTACTGTGCAATAAAGAATCGTAGTGCTATAAGTCCAGATCTAAAAGAAGATTTTTTATGAGATCAGTCTTAGATGAAAGCTAAGATGATCTATGAAATTGTATAGAAGTTTCAGCCAGAAAGGATGATTAAAAGTTTAGTTTCAAGAAGCAATAATCAGCTAAAAATTTCTGCAGTATTTCGCCTTTACAACGATAATAACATTTACGACGAACAAAATTTATAGTGGATAAAATTTGGAAAAAATCTTCAATATATAAAGTAAAGAATCTTGCAATATTAAAGAGATATGAATGATAAAAATATACTAGAATTCTAGATCAAATGCAAGGGGCAGTAGTAGACTGATTTGATCTACTGCTGGGGTGGAAGGTGGAGGCACGTGTTATAGCAATTGTGGGAATTGTTTCAGAAGGTAGAGGCGACTGAGATGGATACATGAGCAACAAGATCATTGCCCTGATACCAGATGACAAGACCCCAGGAGGAGCCCTATAGATTTAGATCCTTGAGAGGGATCAACCCTTGGAATGCTATAGGGGTTCCTCCCTCCTAGATTCGGCATAAGGCTGAAATAAAATTGATAATTGCTTGATTCAAGAGAGGAGGAGGCTACAACATTATATAGGGATTAGAACCCTAGCCTAAGGGGGTGCTTGTCTAAGTAAAATTATCCCTTTGCTCCTCCTATAGCCAACCTACCTTAATAGGAATATGGGGTGACTAGGTTGGCTCTATAGCCGACCTAAGCAGGGGGAAACTTTGGCCAACCAACCCAGTAAGGGAGCGACGACCACTAATGCCAAGGGCTAATCTAAACCCTAGTTATACTCATTTATAAGATAGAGGTGGTTTTATTACAATCTAGTAGGGTTTTATTGACTACTTCTAGGGAGATTAGGACTCAACCCTGTTGGAGTCCTATCATTCTCCTCCTCAGGTTCCTGGACATCTTCTTTATATTCTTCAATAGATTTTATCATAAAAAGCTCCCCCTTTTGTAGCGATGGTTGCAGCTCTAAAGTTTTTTGCAATGCCAACAAAGGCCCTTCACTGATTTATCACGTAGCTCTTCTCTCATCAATTTTTTTGGCAACAAAGAATGGCTAGGAACAGAGAGAGGTTTATATGCTACTAGTCTAGGAGTGGTTTTTATCCTCCGAGCATCTTGGTTCAGTTGCTCCTCTTGGATTTCAGCGAAAGAGATTGCAGCCTTCACGGTGTGGCGCTGCCGCACTTTAACCTCTCATTTAATTTTCAACTTGAGTCCTTCGATGAATATCTCTAATAATTGTCTATTAGACCAATCACGAGCAAGGTAAGATAAAGATAAGACCTTAGAAGAAGCCCTATATATTTTGATCCTTGAGGGGGATTAGCCCTTGGAACGCTATAGGGGTTCCTCCCTCCTAGACTCAACACAAACGCTGAATTGAAGATAATAATTGCTTGATTAAAAGAGGGAGATGGCTACATCTTAAATATGGATCAAAGTCCTAGCCTAAGTGGGTACTTATCTAAGTAAAATTATCCTTTTGCCCCTCCTATAGCCATCCTGCCTTAATAGGAACAAGGGGCGGGTAGGTTGGCTCTATAGCTGACCTAAGCAGGGGGAAACCCTAGCCAACTTGCCCAGTAAATGGGGCGATGACTACTAAGCCCTAAGAGCTAATATACACCCTAGCTATACTCCTTTATAAGATAGAAGTAGCTTTATTATAATCTAGTAGGGTTTTATTGACTACTTCTAGGGAGATTAGACTCAATCCTGTTGGAGTCCTATCAAACCTGCCCTCTTAAAATCAGCTTTGTCCTCAAGGCTGAAGTTTCATGAACTCAGGGAACTGAGTCTTCAGCTCCTCATCAACTTGGGTGTTAGTTATAAGAATTTAAGCTGAGTCGTTGTCTTTAAATTTTCATTTAAGGTGGGATACTTGGAGGATCAACTATAATTTTGATCTGATGTATGGATCTAATCTCTAGGTTAGGGTCCCAATATGATCTCCAATTTTATAAGGCCCAAAGAAATAGGGAGGCCACTTTCTTGAGGCTTGAATTTCATACTGGTGGAGCTAGAGATGAAGAGGGACTTGATCTTTCTCAGGAAACTTTCTTTTACTTCAGCATTTGTTAGGGGGAAGTTTCTTCCTTACATAGTTTGCCATATGGATAGTCTTTAGTGATAGCCAATCTTTCTTCTGGAATGGTGACTGCCCTCTGGTATGGTTCAGGATGATGAGAGCCCAATCTGGCGTGAGCATGGATTGTAATTCTTTTAGTTTAACTTATCTTTCATGCCATAGACCATCTTGCATAAGAATAGCTCAAATTCTAACTCCTGATGCATCGGCTTTAATGACCAAAGTGCGATCGAAATCAGGTAGTGCTAGGATCGACGTCATCCTCATGGCTACCTTGAGTCATTCGAAGGCTGCAGAGGCTTTATCCAACCATAAGAAGGAGTCTTTCTTTAGTAAGGACATGAGAGGGGCACTAATCTTGTCATAATCTTTCACAAAATTGTGGCAGTAGCTTTTGAGTCCAAGGAAACCGCATAATGATTGTACGTTTGTAGGTATCGACCATCCTTGTATTACCTTGATCTTTGTCGGGTCCACCACCACTCCATCCTCTAATATAATATGCCCACGATACTTCAATTTGTTGACTATTTAACATAAGGAGTATTCTCCTAAGAATCGTTAGAATAGTTCATAAGTGCTGAAAATGTATATCAAGCGTAGGGCTATAAATGAGAATATCATCAAAGAATACTAATATGAACTTGTGTAGAAAACTTTGGAAGATATCATTCATTAGGCTTTGGAAATTAGAAGGAGCATTCGTAAGTCCGAAAGGCATTACCAGAAACTCGTAGTGGTCGTTATACATGCGAAATGCAGTTTTCAAAATATCTTCAGTGCATACCCGAATCTGATGGTATCCGGATTGGAGATCCAATTTAGTAAGGACTCGTGCTCCTTTTAATTCATCCAAGAGTTCATCTACGAATAGGATAGGATATTTATCCTTGACGGTGATGGTGTTTAGAGCCTGGTAGTCAACACACATCTACCACATACTATCTTCTTTGCACACTAGCAACACCGATGAGGAGTAAGGGCTATAGCTCGATCGAATCACCCCAGTGTTAAGCATCTCTTTAACAATGTTCTCGATCCCATCATTCTGCAAGTGAGGATAATGGTACAGTCACAAATTTGCTAGAGGTTTGCTTGGCAAAATAGGAATGCAGTGGTCATGCGGCCGGTTAGGGGGCAACCCGCGCGGCTCCAAGAAAACATCTATGAATTTATTCAGGTAAAGGGCAAGCTTAGGATCTGAGTTTTATACATTCTCCCCCATAGATGGCTATTGAATATGCATTAAGAATCCCCCATGTGCTTTATGCAATACTTTCTCCATTTATTGCGACGAAACGGTGAAAATTTGACTCCCACGCTTGCCTCGTAATGTGACCTGTCTCCCTTTACAATAAAGTTTTATAATTAATTTAAAAAATTCTAGGAGATATCACCTGGTGTTGTGAGCCATTCGATCCCAAGTATAGATTCATAATCATCAATGGGTAGGAGGAAGAAATCAGCTACCACTTCTTGGTCTTGGAGGAGTAGTACCCACGGGCACCGTTGGTTGCAATTAAAGATTCGGCTATCGGTGACCTTTACGTCAAACTTGTTGCAACCTTCGATTTGAAGTGCCAAACGTATAACAACCTTACTATTGAGGAAGTTATTGGTGCTGCCTGTGTCTCTGAGAATGGTGATGAGTTGCTATTTTTTAGAAGTCCTCCAACTTTCATCATGTACGGGTTAGAATAGATGGCTAATGCGTGTACTGCGTAGTTGGCCGATTGGGACTCTTCCTCCATGGCTTCTTCTTTAGGTTCAAGGGCTTCTTCAAATGTTTCATTGTCCTCATCCTCCACTGGTTCAATCATGAGGAGCCGACCCTTTTGCAGTGATGTTTGCGGCTCCACGGTTCGCTGCAATGCCAACATAACTCCTTAGCCGATCGTTCACGAAGCTCATCTCTTATCAACTTTTTTAGTGCAGGGGCTTGGATGGCAGTAGAGGGGATAGTAGGCCTTGGCATGGCTGGTCGGAGAGCGACCCTTGTCCTTCGTACCTCGTGGTTCAATTGTTCTTCCTAGATACGTGTGAAGGAAATCGCCACCATAAGAGTGTACGGTTGCCACGCCTTTACTTCTCCTCAGATCTCTAGCTTTAGGCCCTTGATAAAAGTACCTAAAAGTTATTTCTCAGACCAATTCTCAGTTTAGTTAGATAAATGCACAACCCTTGTTTGGTATTCTTGTATTGTAGAGGTTTGACGAATCGTTGCCAATTGTCTGTCGATGTTATTGAAATCGATTGGTCCGAAGCGGTCTAGTACTCCTTTTTTGAATCACTGCCAAGAGAGTCCTCCATGGGTGTGCATAAACCAATTAAACCACTAAATAGTATCTCCCTTGAGGTGGATGACAGCAATCTCCACCCAAGTGGCGTCGGTAGTTTGGTAGAATCGAAAATAGCACTCCGCGCACGAGATCCACCCGATCGGGTCTCCTTCTTCCCATCTAGGGAAATCAATCTTCATACATGGATTATTGAGATCAGAGATGATGTGGCCATGTTCTTGAGGATCGTCTCGCTGATATGAAGTTTCTCCATATTGTGATTTCCTCGGGTTCGACAGTCGGCTAATGCTGAATTCAGTGAAAAGGGATCGCATCTTCTCTTCTATGTGGTTTCCAAATGCTTCAAGCTTTGCATCGATAGCCTTCTTTGATGCCATAGTATATGCCTTAAGATATATAATATTGAGATATTTTTTTCTATTGTCGGGTTAGTGGCATGAGAATTTTGGAGAAGGTGTGGCCGGTTGGAAGGTGGATCTGTTTTGGTGGAAGTAGACTACGGTTTAGGGCAGATTTGGGGCTACGATTTTATGGAGTTTAGGTTATGAATTGATGTGATTTTAAGGCTATGATGGTAGTAGATAAGGTTAAGAAAATAGATTTTAGATCTAGGATAGATGGCAGCAAAGGTAGGTGTGTCGGTAAGGAAAGTTTTCTAAAAAGGTAAGTGGATCGATAAGGAAGTAGGCTGATTTAGGTAGCTGATTTGGGAACTATTTGGATTCGGTTTAGGATAATATTTGAAAGGGTTTTTAGTGAAGATGATAGGGTTTAGTGATAAGGAAAGGAGAGTCAAAAATCTCACAAAAAATAGCACTCAAATATGATAGAATTCAGTGAAAAGAAGTGCTGCAATGTGCTGTCCTGCTGAACCAATTTTTACGTCAGAGAAACGATGATTTCTCAATATAAATTCCAAAAGAAAGTTTAAGAAAATTATACAGAAACCTTTGATTTAGATGTCGTCAATACCAATAGAAATTTTAACAAAATTTTGGAAGCATAACGGTGGGAAAATAGGGCAAAAGATGTAAGGCTGATTCCTTCATCGTAAAATTCCAGAACTACGTGATGGTCAAATATCATACAAGAAAACCGGTTCCAGAAGGAGTTTTTTTATGAAATTAAATCTAGATGAAAGATAACTTGATATAAGAATTGTGTAAAGATTTCAACCAAAAAGGATAAACAAATGTTTAGTTTCAAGAGGCCAATCAACAGAAGGCATATTCTACATTGTAAAATTTTATTATTATACAATGAAGAATCACAGTGCTATAAGTCTAGATCTAGAAGGAGTTTTTTCATGAGATTAGTCTTAGATGAAAGCTAAGATGATCTATAAAATTGTACAAAAGTTTCAGCTAAAAAGGACAATTAAAACTTTAATTTCAAGAAGCAACAATCGGCTTAAAATTTCTACAGCGTTTCGCCTTCCCAACGATGATAATGTTTGCGATGGTAAAAAATTGCAGCAAGAAAACTTTAGAAAAATTCTCCCATATATAATATGAAGGACCTTACAATATTAAAGAGGCATGGGTTATAAAAATATACTAGAATTTCAAATCAAATGCAGGGGGCAGCGACAGATTAATTTGATCTGTGGTTGGGGTGGAAGGTGGAGGCGCGCGTCACAGCAATTGTGGGAATTGCTTGGGAAGTGGAGACATGGATGATGTCTACAGGGGTAGTAAGATCGCTGCTCTAATACTAGAAGATAAGACCCCAGAAGAAGCCCTATAGATTTTGATTCTTGAGGGGGATCAACCCTAAGAACACTATAGGGGTTCCTTCCTCCTAGACTTGGCACAAAGGCTGAATTGAAGATGATAATTGCTTGATTAAAAGAGAGGGGCAGCTACATCTTAAATAGGGATCAAAGTTCTAGCCTAAGGGAGAGTTTGTCTAAGTAAAATTACTCTTTTACCCCTCCTATAGCCATCCTGCTTTAATAGGAACAAGGGGCGGCTAGGTTGGCTCTATAGCTGACCTAAGGAGGGGGAAACCCTGGCTGACTTGCCCTAGTAAGGGGGGTGACGACTAGTAAGCCCTCAGGGCTAATCTATACCCTAGCTATACTCCTTTATAAGATATGAGTGGCTTTATTACAATCTAGTAGGGTTTTATTGACTACTTCTAGGGAGATTAGGACTCAACCCTGCTGGAGTCCTATCAGATAATTCCTTAAACTTGGTTTGGTAGTTTTAGATCATGGAGGTTTGTCGAATCTTGACAAATTGTTCATTGATATTCTTGTATTTGCGGCCTAAAGTGGTTCAGCAATGCTTTCTTGAATTATATCTACATCGGAGCCCCATGGGTGTATTTAAGTTGATTGTACCACTAAATTGCATCTCCTTCAATGTGAATGATAGTGGTGTCCACCATGGAATCCTCCGGTGTTTGGTAATAGCGGAAGTAATGTTCGGTGTGTGAAATCTATCCCGTCAGTTCTCCTTCTTCCCATCAAGGGAAGTCCACCCTCATGCATAGCTATATCATATCAGTGGCTTGTACTTCTTTTTTGGGAGGCCTCTCTGACCTTTCACTTTGTTGAAATTTTGTTGGGCTTAGAGATCGACTCAATCTGAATTCGATGAATAAGGTGCTCAATCTATCATCCATGCGTGATTCAAACATCTTAAACTTGGCATCACTTAAACCTTGAGATGCTATTGCATGTGCCTCAAGATCTGAGTTGTCAATATCCTTCTCTTACTATTAGGTCAGTAGTATGAAACGGTTGGGTGGATTGGTTGGCCGAAAGAGATGGTGGATCATCGGTAGATGGCTATGGTTTGGGACTGACAGGTTGCCAATTTTTTGTTATTATTAGGGCTATGATTTAGGGCTACTATAGGGGTTGTATAGAGGGTATAATGGCTAACGCTTAAGGTTAAAGGAATGGGTTAGGGTTGCTATTGATGACAACAATAGATTTGGTAGGGATCGGGTGTGGATGCAACAAGTAGTACCGAAGATAGTGCAACAAAATTTTTTGGCAAAGAGGGTGCTATTGATGTTGCTATTTAGGGCTATTGTAGAGGCTATAAGGGGGGTTTGATGATAGAAGATTAGGGTTAGAGGGGTGGCTTAGGGTTGCTGTTGATGATAGCAATCGGTTTGGTAAGGATTGGTGGCTGCAGAGGGTAAGGATCAGTGAAAGGTTCGGTGGTTGCGGAAGATCGCTATTTGGGCTACGATTTTGGCTGCAGTTTGGGTTGGTTGTAGATTCTAGAAATAGATTATGATGGCTATGTCTTAAGGCTAGAGGTGTGGCTTAATGTTGTTGTTGATGACAACAACCGGTTTAGTAGGGATTGGTGGCCAAAAGGGTGATAGATCAAGGTTGCAGTTTAGGGTGCTGTTTGGGCTGTAGTTTTTTTGGGGGCTATTAGGGTTGGTTGTGGATTATGAAAATTGGCTATCATAGCTGCATCTTCAGGTTAGAGGGGTGCCATAAAGATGATATGAGTGACAGTAATAATTTCGGTAAGGATCAAATATGGGTGTAGAAAAAAGCACTGAAAGGTAGTGCTGTAGATTTCTACATTAATAGGCTGCGATAGGTCGCTGTATTGGGTTACGATTTTGGGTGCTATTTGGGTTCCAGAAATAGGTTATGATGGTAACATCTTAAGGTTAGAGGGGTGCTCTAAAGATGACATAGTTGGTGGCAGCAAGATTAGTAGGATTTTGGGGGTTTGGGAAAAGAAGTACAACAAAGGTACAACAGTAGAATTTTTTATCGAGAAAATTTCAATAGTATAGATATAAATTTTTTCATCAATTTGAAATAAAGATTCAAGTAAAACTTAAGGGAAATACACTAATAAGGAGAGATAATACTCTCAAAAAATTCATGGATGAAAACAACAACAAAAGATTTGACAAGATCAAAGATCATAAGAAGGTACTGTAGTAGATTTTTACGTCTAAAGTGTAGTAGTTTGGACGTAAAAGATCAGCAGTTTATATTAAGAATTTTTTGATAAAACTAAAAGAAAATCTATTGTTAAAGAGTGTCAAAGCCATCATAAAAAACTCATGAAAGATTGGATAGAAAAATTATGGCAACAAGATCAAATAGGTAGTGCTATGTGGTATAAATTCTATATCGCAGCTTTCGTCGTAGAGATGGAAACTTTGCAATGAAAAGTTTGTGCAGCAAGTTAGGAATAATTTTTTTAGTTTATTGAAATAAGGATAACTAAATTGCAATAGTAGTAAAGTAAGAAACCAGAACCTGTTATATTTTAAATAAAAATATTTTGGCTTTAAGCAAGATAGGAAGATTCAAAGCTTTTTATAATAAGTGAATAATTCAAAGAAGATTGTTAAGTTATTTACTTATAAATTACTTAAGAAGGAGCAAGGAAATTCGAAAGATAAGCAACGTCATAAGTGAAGTATTTAACATGAAAACCATACTTTCAAAGAGTAAATAAAATCAAAAGCATCAATACAAAATTAGTAAATAAGGAAAGCAAAAGAACTTACAAATTTTATAGTGGTTCGCCACCAATGGACCTACGTCCACTCCCGAGTCCTCCTTCTTGAGGCACGCTGGCATCCACTACCGATCTTCTTTAAGTGAAGAACAAACCCTTACACTTTTCTTACAAGGGAGACAAGATTATTGTTGGAAATAAGAAGAAGTAATGAAAATGCCCACTTGATTCATTGATTCATCGTTTATTTATACATAATGAAAAGGAGGATTTCCGTCAACTAACATACGAGATTTCCTCATTCAGTTGGGGAAATCATATCTAAATCCTGACTAAATCTTATCTTTTATCATGCCCCCGCAAGATCGAGCTCCTGTAAGGACGCCGATCTTGGACTAAGGATGTCGATCTTGAATCAATGTCAATGAAACTGAAGGAAAGGAGCTGCTGTGTTGTCAACCGCGGTGAAGACCTGACGATGGTTGACGTTGACGATAGTTGACTTTGACGGTGATGTCAGCGGCAAAGAGCAAGGGTTGTAACAAAGGGCGACGACTGCGTGGCGGCGATGTGGCGAGAGATGCGCTACGATCGTAGATTTCTTGTCGTTTGACGAGAAAGAACTTGTTGTGCCCTTTCAGAGCACTTGAGAGACGATAGCGGCGGCGTACTCTCAACAAAGAGAACAGAGCAGAGGCTGCGGGAGGGATGGCGCCGTGACGGTGTAAAGCCATCGTCTCTGCAGATGGGGTAGGCAAGGTGCCGCTGCTTGTTGGAGCTGATGCGATAGTGGTGGTGCACAAGGAAGATGACCTCGTGCAGAAGAATGCTTCGGTAGAGGAATTGAGAAAGCCAACAAGGTCCAACGGAGGAAGAGAAAGCCGATGCACTAGAAATCTCCAGTTTCGACATCGACGAGAGACTATCGTTTGACAGTTAGAAGAAATAGATCTGCACCGATGAGGAGAGAGTTACCTTCGGAGCAAAGGAAGCAAAGGATGTCCAAGATAGTGGCGGTGGATGACCCCTGAGTATCTGTGGTTTCGCAGCGGAGTTGTCCACGAACATAAAAGGCTCGTTTGTGTGAATAAAAAAAAGAAAGGTAATCTCTCTTATAGAGAGAGGGGCTCTGATACCATGTTGGAAATAAGAAGAAGTAATGAAAATGCCCACTTGATTCATTGATTCATCGTTTATTTATACATAATGAAAAGGAGGATTTCCCTCAACTAACATACGAGATTTCCTCATTCAATTGGGGAAATCATATCTAAATCCTGACTAAATCTTATCTTTTATCAATTATAACTCTTTGATCCCTTACTCCTTTTCTTTTTCTCACAATCCACACAAGTTTTTCACAGAATTTTATCCCTCAAATTATTGTATAGAATGCAAAAAAACTTGGGGTATTTATATAGACCCTAAATGACTTCTGAATTTGGATCTAAAAATAAAACTCACATAGAAAATCAGGGTACAGGCAGTTCACTCCCCGACCTGGGCAGGTCAACTGCCGAAAGTGCCTAGATTCCTAGGTATGGGTGGTTCAACCGCGGATAGCCACTCGAAATCCTAAGCGGTGCTAGTTAAACTATCGCTCACTAGTGGTTTACCCGTTGGAATCTCTGGAAAAGTGGTTCCCTCCACTTTTCAAATTTCGGCTTGAACCTGATGTTGACCAATTCTTTGATCAACTGATTAAGCTCAACCTGAGCTCAACCAAACCCTCATAGTGGACCCAATTACCTCTTTGAGTTGATTCGGATTCATTCTAAGTCACACTCATTTGGGACTCAATCTTAACTTACAACTTAAATATTACAATCAAAACATGACCACTTAGCTTATGACCTTACTCCCACAATCCGACAACCTCCAGAATCTCCAACGGCGAGTCTCACAGTCTTCCTCTAGCGATCTTCTAACGTGTTCCTAGCGATCTTCCCAATATCTTCGGCAAAGTCCTAGCGAACGCCCAATGAGCTTTCACCACATTGTCCAAAACTTTGGCCCGATGCCTAAGCTTGATCTTGGATCTATGTCTGATTTATAGCTCCTTCTTCCGTCGTGGTTAAACCTGCATGATGCTAACTATGACTTAATTAGTTACAATCATAATGGCCAACACATCCACTTGAAGACATTCCTAACTCCCAACAAGCCTTTCGGCTACCCCCGATAATCTTCCAACGAGTCTTGGTCTTTTTCTGGCGAACTCCCTTGCGCCATCCTGGTAAACTCCCAATACCCTCGGCGAGCTTCCAACACACTCCTGGCAAGTTCCCAACCGCATCGTCTAAACCCCGGCCCGATGCATGGACTTAACTTTGGCAAAACCTCTGATTGTCATATTCTCTCTATCGTAGTTAATCCTGTATCAATCAACTCTAATAACACATGTTAGATCAATAACTCATCAATTGATTTCATAATCAAAATATGAGATTCAACAATCTCTCCCTTTTTATTGATGATAACTAATTGATGACAGGAGTTAATCCTAACTCCCCCTAAATCTATGCTACTTAAATTTAAGAGAATCATACACTCTTAAATTTTAAGTATTTATAAGCAATCAACATTCCAAGCAAATTTTAATACAAATTTACATCAAGTCATCGAATCATGAGTTTCAAAAAGATTATGCATCCATATCGAAGATATCCAAGTATATGATCAATATCATATGTCATCAATATATATTTCTCCTTTGTCATTTACAAAAAAAGTGAAATGTATGGCTAAGGATTTTAAGACACTCAAGTTTTTGCTCCCCCGTTTTAAAATATAATATGAGTCATAAATAATTTTCTTCCTCTTGTGAAAAAGAAAGAAAGAAAACAAGGGAGGAGTTGTAAAACATCATTAAATATAGCTTTTAATTTTGTAGAGGTGAATTTTAAATGCATGAGCATTTAAAATCATCTCATGTAATTTCAAGCAAGTGTAGCAAATAAATCCATAAAGTAGCAAAACATTATGCAAATTTTCTCCCCTTTTGGTGAACAATAAGGTAAAGATATGGAGAGAGTTTTTACAAACATTATCATATAAAAAAAATTTAATCTAATGAAATCTAGATTAGCAATTCAAATATTTTCATGACCTAGTACTCTTAGCTCTTAATCTCAATCTTATAAATAGAAAATTTAAAAAGAATATATTAAATATGAGCTCAACAAATCGTTCTCATGTAAATTTTAAGAAAATATAGTAAATAAATCTGAATAATAACAAATCATTATCTTCATGTAGATTTTTAAAATCATCATTACATGCATGACCATCATACATGATTTCACATCATCATACTTCTCCCCCTTTGTCATCAACCAAAGGAGAAGTACAATTAGCAAGTTTTTGATATATGAAAACTTAGCAATTTAACAAATTTTTTGTTACTTTACAACATGCAAGCTAGGGAATTCTTTCTTCTCTTTTGAGAAGTGCAAGCTAGCAAAATTTTACTTCGTTTGCAATGTTCAAGTTAGCAATTTTATATCATGAAAGCTAATAAGTTTTGCTCTCTCTTTGTCATTGTAAAAAAAAAAGGGATGATTACAATAATGCAAAACTTTTTCTATTACATCATTTTTCAAATCACATGAAATATATCAAAAAAAAAATTAACATAGTGATGAGATATATAACTCATGAAGACAAATTATGAATATCAAAAGATAAATTATATGAGAAATAAATAAAAATGATTCATGCATATGAAATATCAAGTTGTCAAGATAATGATTTATATAAAAATCTCCTTTTAAATAATATGAGAATATATAATAAGAGATTTTGATTCATAAAAGATTTTAAGTTATAATTTCAAGGAATCAAAATCACAATATAGGCAAAAAATCATTCAATTTTAAATAATCAAAATAATCAAAAATACTTTTAAGAGATTCAAAATAAATAGAAATGATACTGATTTCCTTCCTCCCCTTTTTAGTTGTAAATAATGAAAATGAGTCTTATGGGATTATATAATCTTAATTTATTTAGGATAAATCTTAAGACATATAATTCATTTAGATAGATCATTTTTTTAAATAAAATGGAAGAACGATCTTGATAAAAAGTTTCAACTTATAATTGTCAAGATAAAAAATCTCATTTTTATTAAAAAGAGAAAATCATAGAGATTAATAATGTGATTCCCATAACGTACAAATCAAGAAATTAAGAGACTATTCATGATAATGTAAATCTCTTTCAATTTTTAACTTATCATAAATTTAAGAAATACTAATTTTGGTGATAAGTTATGTGAATCATGAGTTTTAAAATAAATTATGTCAAGAAAGATATTAATATCAAAATACATTCATGAATATTAAAGACATGATTTAATTTAATAAATCTCCTCTTAGATGATAAAATAGAATCTTAAGAGATCAAAGAAGAATCTTCATTTATAAAGATATCAAATTATAGATATCAAGATCATAAGTTAATTTGAAGGAATAAAAGTAGAAGATCTTGATTTATATATATGAAATATCAAGTTTTCAAGAATATGGTTCATAAGAAGATTTTCAAGTTATAGATCCGAAGAGAAAATTATGATTCATTTATATGACTTTCTTTGAACGAATTTATATAAGGATTTTAAATTATAATTTTTTTAACTTGTCAAGATCATGATAAAATCATCAAAATATCAATAATGTTGGATAGATTCATCAATGTCTTTTTAAAATAAAATCAATTGAAAATGTATCTAAAATCATCATCAAAAATTGCTTTTCAAAAAATTCAATGAAGGCATCATAGATTATTTTTAATAGCTAAAGTTCTCTAATCTATTTTTGTAGTTTAAGAGATTCAACAATAATAGTATTATTTTATCTCTTGCTGAAGGATTAATAGGATAAAAATATTTTAAAGATTAATTATCCTTGTTTTAAAATTTATTTCAGGAATGCAAAGTCATTTAAAGTCAAAAATAAAATTTTATCAAGATCATTGTAATAAAATATTTTTAAACAAAAGTATCAATTTATTTTAAATCTAATGATTTTTATATGTTGGAAGATTCTACCATGTTATCAAGAAGTTTTACTTTTAAAGATAAATGACTTTGTATACGACTTTTTAAGTTCAAATTCAATATTTGGTTATTTAATCTCAAGACAACATACAATACAAGCACACATATCAATACATTAATCATCATTAAAATCTCCCTTTCATGTTCATAATTTTAAAGATAGGTAAACTTTCATTGTTCTAATTCTAGCATGCTCTATCTATGCATCATTAATGAATCATCCATAAGATTCATTATCAATAATTTTATTTTCAATATTTTTCTTGTTATTTACTTAGGCTAGTGAGCTTGAAAGATTGTTAGATCTCAAGTCATGTGTCTTGAGCATCTAAAACATCATTTAGTGCTCCTAGCTTTGTTAGGAGATAAATTTATAAGATTTAGATACCCATTTTATATTGGGACCTATACAAAGAACTTTGTCTTTCTTATCTAATGATTCTTGGTAGTTTGTTGTTCCCTTAGAAACCCAAACTAACTTGTAAGGACTATAATTTTTAAATAGACATTTGTTGGCTTTATATCCTAATCTATCACAAAAATTATATTTTATTTTTAGTGGCAAATTTAAGGTAGGTCCTTTAACAACATGGTTGACTTTTATTGAATGTTTCCAACAAAGCCTATGCCATTTTTTTTATTAATATGACCTTTATTGGCAAAGATCATATTTTGGGGTTTGTTCTTAATTTTAAAATTTTCTAATGTTAACTTAAACATGATATTTTATTTTTTAATGTTGTCTAGTATTTCACATTTAGAACTAGAATTATGATGCTAATAACTTATGCATTTCATCAACTTTACCACCTAACAAATCATGTTTATTTTTAAGCAACTTAAAAGATTTGCTAAGTTTTCTAAACTCATCAAACAAATCATGGAACATGTTTAATAATTCTGAAAAAAAAAAACTTAATGAATCACTAACCTCATCGTCAATGGCCTTGAGAGCGTGGTTCTCCACTTGGTTGTGCATTTCATCTTTGGAGCTCATCGGTTTCTTGCGTTTATAGCAAGAGGTTTTGTCCATGTTTAGATCATTTTTAAGGTTCATGTTCATTAATTTATCCAGTTTATTTATCAAGGGTTCAAAGTTCTCATCCTCGAGATTTCACTCATGGAGTCATATGTTTTCAGTTCAAATTCCTTCGTATTCTTTGGAATATATTCTTCAAATTTATTTTTAGAAGTATTTTTATTTAATGATTCATTTAGATTAGTTGTGCTTTCATATGTCATTTCTAATGTATGCTATAATTGAAAGCTGAATCAAAACAATAAACCCGATCAAATTCATTTTTATCAAGTACACAATATAAGGCATTCATATCCTTTACATTCAATGAAAATATTTATTTTTCATAATCATTCAAATCATTTGTTGGATTGGATGACTTCTGAAAATCTTTTTCAATAATACACCACAAATCAAGATCTATGGAAATAAAAAAAAATACATTCATATTTTCCAAGATGTGTAGTCTGTCTCAGTAAACATAAGAGGACTTATGATGTATTGACCGTCGTTAATGCTGAAAAGAGCCATTTCTCTTGGGTGTTAAACGAAATGAGAAAAATATGGCTCTGATACTAATTTTTAAGATCACTTGGCACTAAGAGAGAGGGAGAGGGTGAATTAGTGCAAGTGTAAATTTTTGTTTTAAATAAAAACTTTTTAAGCAAGATAGGAAGATCCAAAGCTTTTCATAACAAGTGAATGATTCAAAGAAGATTGCTAAGTTACTTGCTTACAAATTACTTAAGAAGAAGCAAGGAAATCTGAAAGATAAGCAATGTTGTAAGTGAAGTATTTAACGTGAAAACCTTACTTTCAAAAAATAAATAAAATCGGAAGCGTCAATACAAAATTAGTAAGCAAGGAAAGCAAAAGAAGAACTCATAGGTTTTATAGTGGTTCTGTACCAATGGGCATACGTCCACTCCCGAGTCCTCCTTCTCGAGGCACACCGATGTCCACTACCGATATTCTTTAGGTAAAGACCAAACCCTTAACTTTTCTTACAAGGAGATAATATTGCAACTCTTTGACCATTCCCTTACACCTTTCCTTTTTCTTACAATCATATAAGTTTTTCATAGAATTTTATCCCCCAAATTGTAGTATAGAATCAAAAAAATTTAAGGTATTTATAGACTCCAAATGGCTTATGAATTTGGAGCAAAAAATTAAACTCACCCAGAAAATTTGGGTACGAGTGGTTGTGTCTCCTAATATGGGCAAGGTAGTCCCAAATCTTAATAACCTTATGATCGGGCTTCTTCTCTTTTCATATCTCATATGGTGTAGACACTATCATCCTAAATGAAACTTTGTTCAGAAGGTAAGCTATGGTCTCTATTGCATATCCCATAATAAGATAGGTAGGTTGACGAAACTCATCATGGACTGCACTATGTCTCACAGCGTATGATTTATTCTTTTTGATACACCATTGAGCTGAGGTGTATAAGGAGACATCTATTGGGATAGAATCATATAGTTCCTATGGAATTGTATGAACTCTATACTTAAGTAGTCTCCTCCTCGATCTGATCGAAGAGTCCTAATACTCTTTCGATCTGATTCTTCACTATATTTTTATATTCTCTGAATTTTAGCTTTGGACTTATACTTTATCAAGTACATGTTGTCCATATCTAAAGAAATTATTAGTGAATGTAATAAAGTAGAAGTAACCATCTCTAGCCTGAGTCAATATGGGACCACATACATCACTATGTAAGAGTTCTAATAACTTAATAACTCTCTCTAGTTCCACTAAAAGGAGAGTTGATCATCTTTCAACCAGGGAAGGTTCGCAAATTGTATACGACTTATAGTTTAATGGATTTAAGTATCAATCTTTCAACAATTTTTGAATCCTTCCCACATGGATATTTCTTAGCCTACAGTGTCATAGGTACGTCTCGTTCACCTCATATGTCTAACATATATAAGCCATCAATTAAGGTCCCTCTTTGTGATGATCCCATCATCTAAAATTATTAAACAACTATTATTCTAAAAAACTAATTTATATACATTAAATATCAAACAAGAAAGAAATAATGATTTTAATAATAAAAGAAATATAATAGTATACATCTAATGTAATAGTAGCTCCACCAAGCAAATGTAGTGTGACCTTACCAATAGCAACTACAACAACTCTTGCTCTATTGCCCATCTTGAGGTCTATCTTGCCTCTGGCCAATTTCCTAGGCCTCGTCAGAATTTACAATGAATTACAGATATAATAAACACGCACGATATCTAATACCCATATGTTATCAATCAAATTTGACAAATGGAGATTGATGATGAATGTACCCGAAGCTTCTCTAAGCTTCTATTCACCTTCTCTATAAGATAATCCGTACAGTTCCTCTTCCAATGCTCGTTGTTACCATAGTAGAAGCATTGGCCTTTGTTCTTAGCCAGGTCTTTCTTGGTAACCTTTACCTTACCCGGTTTGCCCTTGCCCTTGCCCTTTTTAAGAGACTTATCAGCCTTCTTTTTCCTTTTGGTCTCACCAACATAGAGAATTGGCTTCTCTTTCTATGACAGAGTCATGTTAAGGATATACATGATTTTCTCCATTATGAGAACAATTCTCAAATAGTGGAGCTTATCTGTGTAGTTTGGACCAGTGAGGCGGTTGACATCAAGTATGCCACGTAGGAGGTTTGCAAGCGATATGTTTCTAACAAACAAGATGTAACATAAATAAATAACATGTCGATTTTATAAAAATTAATAATTAAGATAATAACTTCTATCTTAATCTATCACTATTTTCTTAGTGAATTACGTGATACTCTCGACACATGAAAGAGAAATCTCTGGCAGACTTCTAGTGGGAATTGTGATATAATCGACATCTTAATGTAACCTCAAGGGATTCAATTAATCACACTAAGCCTATAAAGGTAGGCAACTCTTGTTAATCATAACTCCTTGTGATTCCCATTGTGTTCGGCCTCCAAATCATTATGGTCTCGACTATTCAACCAACCATGAAGTTTGGTTAAGTCATCACCATCATTACAAGATGAGTTTGATTTGATGATATACTCTCGAGTGACTTGACTAAGCATACCACGTCCTTAGGTCATGGGTGACATCTTTATGTTGTATGTAAGATCTCGATCACATAGATAGGTGAGCCTCAAGTGGCTCAACTAACTCAACCTATGTTATAATTCAATTTCTTTTTAGAACGATGGAATGCCAAGTGGGTCAATCTTATTACCTCATGCTCACTAACTTAATATTATCATAGGAGGGATTTTATTATTTTTTATCAGTCTCCTAATATGTCGTGTCACATACATACATATTTAATATATATCTACATCGTATGCAAATATATATATATATAGTAGGTGTATAATCATATACCACATATGCATACCACACCGGATGGTCATGAACTGTCATCTAATGTGATTAGGCTCGAGTCAAATGGGCCCAATCACTCACAATAGGATTTATGTATGTATCGACACATCTCCATGCTTTATGATCATCCTTCTCATCATCGTTGTTTCTGTTGGATCCTCAGCACATCTCCATGCATTGTGATCGCCCGCCACAACATCGTGGGCCCTGATGACACCTCTATGCTCCAATCGCATCACTTCATGCAATTAAACTATTTAATTAATTATTTTTTAGAAAATAAGATATGTTAAGAATTTCTCAAATTATCAAGGGTATTTTTAAAATTCTAGAGAAAAGGAAAGACCTCAGGATTTCCAGAATTATCAAGGGTATTTTAAAAATTCTAGAAAGAATGATAACCCTTAGCATTTCTCATATTCTGAGGGGTAGTATCATCCTTTTGACATCAAAAAACCCTAACCCTTACTACCTTTGTTCTTGCGGCAGTCGCCATCGCCCCTATGCAGGCGCCAATGCTGCGCACCACTAGCAGCCGCCTCTGCCCATGTGTGATCGCCATAGCCTTCGAGTGGCGGGCCCCATAGGCGGGTGGTGCCGCCCCGCGCGACCACCTGACCTGCAAGCGGCCTCATGCGCGGGCACTGTGCCTATAGGCACTACACTTGAGGGCACCCTACCCTAGTCGCGATGCTGCCTTCGCTTCCAATCGCTGCAATAAACGTATAGAACAGTTCTACATAATTCAATCACATCACACGTAGTTTAAAAGCTAATCTTTTGCATAAGCAACTGGCTCTAATATCATTATTGGGAAACCTAGCGAGAGCACCACATGTACAGTAGAAGAACAAAATAAAAATAGTTTCCCACATATATCAAATCATCATGCAAAGATTAGTATAAAAAAACCCATAAAATCAAAAACCACGATATGTGAGTGATTAATTACCTAGGGAGATATATATATTCCTAAAAATCTAGATCCAAATGGAGAGGATAAAAGAGGTCAAAGTCCTTCTCTCTAGTAGTATCCACATGATGGATCGTTGTAGCGATGCTCCTCTGATCTTAGCCCAAAATTCACAACTATTGTGCACTTTTTCACAACACTTATGGAAAAAGATCTACTATCTTCTTCGCTGCCCTCTCATAGTAGGGAAAGCTAGTCGACTAAGAAGATGAGGGAGGGAGGAGAATTGGAGGGAGCGATCAAATGTGTAGCCTATCACTATTATGCCACTCCTGCCGCTTATTTATAAAGAGCCACCCAAAAAAACCCTAATGGATCATGCCTTAATAAGTATTGGATCTCTATCTAATTACCCACTCCTCTTGGATTATTGGATTTTTATCCAATAATCTCAATTGGCCTGTAACTGGGCCGCATACAAGGAGCCCATCAATATTAGGTCTTATCCAATGAGAACATGGGCTAATTTGATAACTTATATTCAATCCTCTACTTACTGAAACATCCACCATATGTGTGTGACCCTCTAGGCCAATACCGAGCTAGCCATGAGTCCTACCTATTAGAACTCTTTTTGACTCAATGAATTATTATCCTATAACAATTCACTCAACTTATCGACTTTGGAAATACTAGACCACTATAACATAGTCCCCAAATGGTACAAGGGATCAAATTCATTAGACCTATCTGTCCTCAGTTATTGTGTATTTATAGTCCCTCATCCATCTAATATTCCAGATGCTAGTTACAGGTATCCTGCAAGCCAATCACGTGAGTGATGGCATGTGTGACACACTACGTAATCTTTTTGCTTATGATTAATATTGACATATTCTCACATTATATTATCTGTAACATATATACTATGATATCCTTGGTTATATGCAATGGGAATCAGATTATGATGAAATCATGATAATAAGATCGATTCACCTTTAAATACAGATCCTAAATAGTCACGGCTATAGGTTATTCGAGGGATATCAAGATAACCAAACAAACCAGTGTACTATATACCCATCATATGATGGAGGCAGCTAGTCTCATAGCCACTTGTGTGGAGACACTAAGGATATAGTACATGTACTTATTGGAGAATGAGTTCACTGATTGATTCACTTATGGAATGTTGTATGGTTAATGATACCTAATGTCAGACAGCGATTCCATAGTCCCAGTTGTGTATTTGGTCTTTAGACTTAAGGATGCCTTGTTTGAGTACTCCTTTCTTTGATACCAGACTTACAAGTTTGAAAAGTTTTAGATCTGGTACAACTGGTTATTGGGATTGGTAGCCAACCTTACGAAGGTAATTGAGTATTAATAGAGGAATATCATGAGAGGAATATCTCATATGTGCTTGCTTAGACAATTCCCTGGCTAGGGTCATTCGGATTAAGAGAGAAAGAGTTCTCCGAGAGAATCTGATTAGAGTGAGACTATGACGGATTTCGTATGTGACCAAACAATACCATGTCTAATATACGATATTTAAAATATTAGTTGGATAAGAGATTATAAATACACGGTATTGTGGACAGAACGGTCTGATGGATTTGATCCCCATATATCGTATGGGGACTATGGCGTAGTGGCCTAGTACGTCCATAGTCGATGAGTTAAGTGAATTATTATGGAGATGATAATTTACTATATCAGAAGGAGTTATGATGGGAGTAACTCACGGCCAGATCGGTATCGAGCCTAGAGGGTCACACACATATGGTAAATGCTTCAGCAAATAGAGGATTGGATAGAGATCTAATTAGCCCATATTCTCATTAGATGAGACCCTATGCTTATGGACTCCTTGATTAAGGCCCAATTAGAGGCCTAAAGAGATTATTGGAGAGAGATCTAATAATACAAGATTAGTGGGCAATTGGATAGAGATCTAAGACCTACTAAGGAAGGAGCCCTAGGATTTTTTTTTTGGCTCTCTATAAATAGGAGGGGAGACTCTTGGTTGATAGATTATAGCTTAACCACCACATTATATTCTCCTATCTCCCTTTGCAAAAGAGTTACGAGATCAGATTGGAGGAGTTTCACTATAGAGATCCAACGTGTGGATACTACTAGAGAGGAGAACACTTAACCTTCTTCATCTTCTCCACCCGGATCTAGAATATAGGGATATACGATCTCCCTAGGTAAAATTAATCTCTCACACATCGTGGTTTTTAGATTTTTGTGATTTTTCTCGCGATCCCAATCTTTTGCACGATGATTTGATCTACGTGGGAAACCCGTTTTTGTTTTGATTTCCACTGCGCATATGATTCACCCGCTAAAGTTTCCCAATAGTGGTATCAGAGCCAAGGTTTTCGTGCGAAAGATTGGTTTTAAACTGCATTTGATGAGATTGAATCGCGTAGAATCGTTCTACGTATTCTTGCTGCAAACGCAGCAAGGAAAGGGGTGGCTAGCCACGGCTAGGCCCCTTTAGGGGTGATCGGCTACGGCCAAAGCCCCTAGCAAGCTTCTCGGATCGCACGGACATGGTGCTGTAGGGCGGCACCTACGGGCATAAACGGCGCCGCCAACGCAAGGCGATTGCCCATGGTAGCCCGTGCGCGCAAGGCCATAAGGGGCAACCTCGCGACCGGGGTTGCGGTTGGCTTGCAAGGCACCCGGTAGGAGCCGATGGTGGCGGCCGACGCCCGCGAGGTGCCACCCGAGGACAGTAGTGGCTACCTACGCCGATGATGTGTAATGTCGTCGCCGTTGTGCCGCCTGTGTAGGGCAACGACGGTGGCATAGTGAGGGTAAGGGAAGAGGGCTAGGGCATTCTTTTGAGAAAAGGATGACATACCCTTCTAAATTTAAGAAATTTTGAGGATTGTTCTTTTATATATAATTTCCAAAATACCCTCAATAATTTTAGAAATTCCGAGGACTGTTCTCTCATCCAAAATTATGAAAATTTCCTTGACAATTCTAAAAATTCTAAGCATATCCTAATTTTTTAAAAAGTAACTAATTAAATTATTTAATTAATTATTATATATCTAGTAATCTTACATATATTGGGATGTACATGTGATGTATGATGTGGATATATGATCATGAGCCATGTGTTGTGATGTGTGTAATTATGATTATTATTATTATTATTGGGGCTTGCGAGCCTTCATTTTTCTCATTTATTATCGGGCCTGTGTATCTGTGATTATTTGTAATTACATGGAGAGGCATGATGGGAGTGAAGATGGCAGCGAGACTCATGATGTCGTGACGAGAGATCACACTACATGGTGATGTGACGATCCGACAGAACCGATGATGATGAGATCAATAATCATAGGGCATGGAGATGCGCCGATGCACACATAGATCTTATCGTGAGTGATTAGGCCCGTTGGCTCCGACTTAATAATATTAGGTGACGACTCATTATCATCCAGTGTGGCTTACATATGTGATGTGTTATACACCTATTAGATATATGTATATATATATATATATGCATATGATGTAGATATATATTAAATATGTATGTGTGTGACACGACATATTAGGAGATCAATACAAAATGAAAACCCCTCCTATGATAATATTAAGTCGATAAGCATGAGATAATAAGATTGACCCACGTGGCCTTCCATCGTTATAACAAGAAATTGAATCACGACATATGTTGAGTTAGTCGAGTCACTCATGGCTCACCTATCTACGTGATCGAGTTCTTGCTTACGACATATAGATGTCACCGGTGACCTGAGGACATGGTATGACTTGGTCGAGCAATTAAGAGCATATCCATCGAATTAGACTCATCTTGTAATGATGGTGATGACTTAACTAAATTTCATGGTTGATCGAGCAGTCGATACCATAATGATTCAGAGATCGAACATGACGAGAATCACAAGTAGTTGTGATTGGCAAGAGTTGTCTACCTTTTGGGCTTAATATAATTAGTCAAGTCCCGCGAGGTTACACTAAGATGCCAATTGGATCTCGATCCCCACTAGGAGTCTGTTGGAGACTTACGTCTCACGTGTCGAAGGTGTCGCATGATTTGCTAGGAAAATAGTGTGAGTATATTAAGATAGAAGTTCATATCTAATTAGTATTTTCTATAAAATTTATATATTATTTATTTTTGCTATATCTTGTTTTATCATAAATATATCACTCGCAAACCCCCTGCGTGGCATACTTGATGCCAATTGCCTTACTGGTTCAAACTACGTAGATTGGCTCTGTAATTTAAGAATTATTCTCACTATGGAGAAAGTCGCATACATCCTTGATACAATTATGCCCATGCCGGAAGAAGGGGCAAGTGAGGATGAGATCACTCGCTATGTGAAGTATATAGAAGATTCGATGTTGGCAAAATGTTGCATGTTGGCCTCAATGACTCTTGAGTTACAAAGACAACATGAGAACATGGATGCATATTCTATCCTTCTTCATCTCCACCAACTGTTTGAGAAACAGGGAAGAACTCAAAGATATGAGATATCTAAGAGACTCTTCCAAGTCAAGATGACAGAAGGGACATCGGTTGAGAACTATGTCCTAAAAATGATAGAGTGGATCGAAAAACTCACAGGTCTAGGAATAGTCCTAGAGGATAATTTGTGCATTGATCTTATGCTTCATTCCCTAATAGATACTTTTTCTCACTTCATCATGAATTTTAACATGAACAAGATTGAGGTGACTCTCCCTGAGCTCCTCAATATGTTGAGGGAAGCTGAGAGTGCTATCAAGAAGGAGAAGCCAGTTCTCTATATTGGTGAGATAAAAAAGAAAAGGAAGGCTAGCAAGACTCTTAAGAAGGGCAAGGGCAAAGGAAGACCGGGTAAGGCAAAGGTTGCTAAGAAAGACCGATAAAGGATAAAAGATAGTGATTCCACTACGACCAAGATGGGCATTGGAAGAGGAATTGTAAGGATTACCTTGCAGAGAAGGCGAGACAGAAGCTTCAGGTATATTTATGATCAGTCTCTACTTGTTATATTTCATGATAACACATGCGTATTGGATACCGTGAGTGTTTATCATATTTGCAATTCATTGTAGGTTCTGGCAAAACCTAGGAGATCGGCCAGAGGCGAGATGGACCTCAAGATGGGCAATGGAGCAAGAGTTGTTGTAGTTGTTATTAGAGAGGTCACCCTACATCTACCTAGTGGAGCTATTATTGCATTAGATGCATGCTATTTTGTTCCCTCTATTATTAAAAATATTATTTCTATCTCTTGTTTGATAATTAATAGATATAAATTAGTTTTTGAGAACAATCATTGTTCAATAATTATGGATGATGAGATCATCACTAGAGGGATCCTTATAAATGGCTTATATGTATTAGACACTTCTCTAGGTATCATGAATATAAATATGTCTAAGAGGAAAAGAGATGAGGTGAATAATGCATATATATGACATTGCAACTTGCGAACCTTGCCTTCATGGGAAGATGACCAACTCTCCTTTTAGTGGAACTGGAGAGAGAGCCACTGAGTTATTGGAACTCATACATAATGATGTATGTGATCCCATGTCGACTCATACTTCATTACATTCACTAATAATTTCTCTATGTATGGACACGTGTACTTAATGAAGTACAAATTTGAGGCCTTTGAGAAATTCAAGGAATATAAGAATAAGGTAGAGTACCAAATTAGAAAGAGTATTAAGACTCTTGATCAGATCGAGGAGGAAAGTGCATGAGTATGGAGTTCACCCATTTCCTCAGGGACAATGAGATTCTATCCCAGTGGACACCTCCTTTATACATCTCAGCTAAATAGTGTATCAGAAAGGAGGAATCACATACTGTTAGACATGGTGCAATTCATGATGAGTTTCATTAACCTATCCGTCTCATTCTGGGGGTACACCCTAGAGACCGCAGCTTACCTTATGAATAGAGTTTCATCAAAGTTGGTAGTGTCTACGCCATATGAGATATGGAAAGGAAAGAAGTTCGATCTTAATATTATTAAGATTTGGGGCTGTCCTACCCACATTAGAAGACACAACCTCGATAAGTTGGAATCAAGGATAGAATAATGCATATTCATGGGATACCCAAAGGAAATTTGTAGCTATTATTTCTATCACCCCGAAGCCCGAAAGGTCTTTGTTGCCAAGAGAGTCATGTTCCCTGAGAAGGAACATATTTTTGGTGGAAACAGTGGGAGCAAGATAGAATTGAGCAAGGTTGGAGAACCTAGCTCAAGCACTATTCCAGAGCCCGAGTCTGTTCAGGTACCTAACACACAAGTTCCAACTTTGTATAGGTCTAGTAGAGTATCTAACCCTCCTGAAAGATATATGGGACATATCAGTGGAGATGACTCTCAGGATATTGATCCTCAAACCTACGAGGAGGCTATTATGTGTATAGACTCCAGGAAGTGGTAAGAAGCCATGAATTCTGAGATGGATTCCATGTACTCTAACAAGGTTTGGATCTTTGTGGTTGCACCTGAGGGTATTGTACCTATCGATTGCAAATAGGTCTTCAAGAAAAAGATCGGAGTGGATGGAAAAATAGAGAAACCTATAAAGCAAGGCTGGTAGCTAAAGGATATCATCAAAGATAAGGAGTTGACTATGACAAAACCTTTTCACATGTAGTCATGCTTAAGTCCATTAAAATTATGTTGGCTATTACAACACACTATGACTATGAGATCTGGTAGATGGATGTCAAAATGACATTCCTCAATGGCAACCTTGAGGAGGAGGTGTATATAATACATGCAGAGGGATTTGTATCCAAAAAGAGTCCAGATAAAGTGTGCAGGTTGGTTAGATCCATTTATGGATTAAAGCAAGCTTTCCGAAGTTGGAACATAAGATTTGATGAGGTGATGAGATCTTATGATTTTGTTAAGAACGAAGATGAGCCTTGTGTGTACAGAAAGGTAAGTGGGAGCACTATCACCTTCTTGGTGCTATATGTGGATGACATCCTAATTACTAGGAATGATGTAGGAATGCTCTCCACAATAAAGGCTTGGCTATCCAGAAACTTCTTCATGAAAGACTTAGGAGAAGCATTCTATATTTTGGGAATCAAGATTGATATAGATAGATCCAAGAGGATGCTTGGTTTATCCCAGTCCAGGTACATAGACTCAATTGTCAAAAGGTTTAGTATGGAGAATTCCAAGAGAGGTCTCATATCGATGAGATATAGAATATCACTTTCTAGGAGTATGTTCCCAAAGAATCCTGAAAAAAGGGCAAACACAGATAAGATAACTTATGCCTCAGCGATAGGGTCTATCATATATGTGATGCTATATACTAGGCCTAATATAGTACATACTCTGAGTGTCATGAGCAAGTATCAGGCATATCCAGGTTTAGAACACTCGAAGACAATAAAGTGTATCCTTAAGTACTTGAGAATGACTAATGATCTTTTACTAGTATTTGGAGGAGGTAGCCTCCAAGTTGAGGGCTACACAAACTCGAGTTTTTAGTTCAACATTGATGATAGCAAGTCAAATTCAGGGTATATTTTCATCCTAAATAGAGGAGCAGTAAGTTGGAAGAGTTTCAAGCAAGATACTACTACTAACTCGACCACAAAGGCGGAATACATTGCTGCAGCAGAAGCAGCAAAGGAAGGGGTGTAGATGAAGAAGTTCATCAAGGATTTAGGAGTCATACCAAGCAGCATGGAGCTGACTCCCATATATTATGACAGCGAAAAGGCGATAACTTTAACAAGGGAACTCAGGTCTCATCAGAATTATTCTGAGGAGGTTCTATCTGATTAGAGCGATCATGACCCGAAAAGATATAGCAATAGAAAGAGTTATATCCGAAGATAACATTGTAGATCTATTGACAAAGCTTTAGCTCAGATTGTATTTAAGTATCACAGGGGTCTGATAGGGATCAGACATATAGGTGATTGACTTTAGGTCAAGTGGGAGATTGTAAGTTATAGGTGCCTTGCAAGCCAATCACGTGAGTGATGGCACGTGTGACGCTATGTAATCATTTTGCTTATGATTAATATTGGCATATTCTTATATTACATTATTTATAGCATATATGCTGTGATGTCCTCGATTTTGGGCAACGAGAATCGAATCGTGATGAAATCACGATAATAAGATCGATTCATTTTTAAACACAGATCCTAAATAATTTCGGTTATATATTACTCGAGAAGGACGTCGAGATAACTAGATAGACCAGTGTACTATATACCTATCCATATGATGGAGGCAGCTGGTTTTATAGCCACTTGTGTGGAGACATGAAGGATATAGTACAGGTGCTCATTGTAAAATGAGTTCACTAATTAATCCGTTTATGAAATACTATATAGTTAATGATACCTAATGTTAGACAACGATTCCATAGTCCTAGTTGTGTATCTGGTCCTTATACTTGAGATACTAAGGATGCCTTATATGAGTACTTCTTTCTTTAACACCAGACTTACAAATTTGGAAAGTTCCAGATCTAGTACAGCTGGTTATCAGGATTGATAGCCAACTTTACGAAGGCAATTGAGTATTAATAGAGGATCATCCACTCTTAGTATCATGAGAGGAATATCCCATATGTGCTTGCTCAGACAAATCTATAGTCAGGGTCATTCGGATTGAGAGAGAAAGAGTTCTCCAAGAGAATATGATTAGAGCGAGACTGTGACGGATTCCGTATGTGACCTGATAATACCATGTCCAATATATGGTCTCTGGGATATTAATGGGTAGACAAGTTTGATGGATTTGATCCCCCTGTACCGTCTAGGAACTATGACATAGTGGCCTAGTATATCTATAGTCGATGAGTCGAGTGAATTATTATGAGAATAATAATTTACTATGTCAGAAGGAGTTCTGATGGGAGTGACTCAAGACCAGCTCGGTATTGGGCTTAGAGGGTCACACACATATAGTGGATGCTTCAGCAAATAGAGGATTGGATGGAAATTCAATTAGACCTTATTCTTATTAGATGAGACCTTATGTTGATGGACTTCTTGATTAAGGCCCTATTAGAGGCCTAAGGATATTATTGGATAGAGATTTAATAATACAATGTTAGTGGATAATTGGATGGAGATCTAATACCTACTAAGGAAGGAGCCCTAGGGTTTTTTTTTGTAGCTCTCTATAAATAAAAGGGGAGACTCATGGTTGATAGGCTGCAGCTTTAGCCACCACCTCATATTCTCCTCCCTCCCTCTATGCAAGAGTTGCGAGATCAAATTAGAGGAGTTTTGTTGTAGAGATCCATTGTGTGGATACTGCTAGAGAGGAGGACATTTGACCTCTTTCATCTTCTCCATCTAGAATTAGAATACAGGGATATATGATCTCCCTAGGTAAAATCAATCTCTCACACATCGTGATTTTTTGATTTTATAATTTTTCTTGCGATCCTAATCTTTTGCACGATGATTTGATCTGCGTGGGAAACCAATTTTTGTTTTGATTTTCACTACATATCTGATGCACCCGCTGAGGTTACCTCACAAGGAGGACTTAAAGTCCTCCTCTCTATTAGTATCCACACGATGGATCATTGCAGCGATGCTCCTCCGATCTTAGCCAAAAACTCACAACTCTTGTGCACATTATTGTAGCACTTATAGAAGAAGATCTGCTATCTTCTTTGCTGCCCTCTCATAGTAGGGAAGGGTTGGTCGGCTAAGAAGATGAGGGAGGGAGGAGAATAGGAGGGGGCGACCAAATGTGTAGCCTGTCACTATTATGCCATTCCTGCTGCCTATTTATAGAGAGCCACTCAAAAAAACCCTAATGAATCCTGCCTTAGTAAGTATTGAATCTCCATCTAATTACCCACTCCTCTTGGATTATTGGATCTCTATCCAATAATCTTAATTGGCCTCTAATTGGGCCTCATGCAAGGAGCCCATCGATATTGGGTCTCATCCAATGAGAACATGGGCTAATTGGATAATTCATATTTAATTCTCTGCTTGCTATGTATATAACCCTCTAGGCCCAATACCAAGATAGCCATGAGTCCTACCTATTAGAACTCTTTTTGACTCAATGAATTATTATCCTATAACAATTCACTCAACTCATCGGCTATGGAAGTGCTAGGCCACTATGACATAGTCCCCAAATGGTATAGGGGATCAAATTTATTGGACCTGTCTGTCCTCAGTTATTGTGTATCTATAGTCCCTTATCCATCTAATATCCTAGAGACCATATTCATGGTAGTGTCAAGCCACATATAGAATCCGTCCTAGTCTTGCTCTAATCAGATTCTCTCGGAGGACTCATTCTCTCTTAATTCGAACGACCTTGGATATGAATTTGTTTGAGTAAGAACACATAAGATATTTCTTTCATGATACCGAGATTAAATGTTCCTCTATTGATACTCAATTTCTTTTGTAAGGTTGGCTACTAATCCTGATAATCGGTTGTACCAGATCTAAAACTTTCCAAACCTCTAAGTCCGACATCGAAGAAAGGAGTACTCAAACAAGGCATCCTTAGTGTCGCAAGTCTAAGGACCAGACACACAACTGGGACTATAGATTTATTATCTAACAATATGTATCATTTGCTGATTTTCAATATTATTAACCATACAATATTCCGTAAGCAGATCAATCAGTGAACTTATTCTCCAATGAGCACTTGTACCGTATCCTCAGTGGCCTCACACAAGTGGATATAAGGCTAGCCGCTTCTATCATATGGACATATATATAGTACACTAGTCTGTTCGGTTATCTCGATGTCACTCTCTGGTAACTTATGACCAAAATTATTTATGACCTTGTTTAAAAATGAATCGATCTCATTATCATGATCTTATCACGATCCAGTTTCTATTGTATAGAACCAAGGGCATCACAATATATATTCAAAAGATAATATAATATGATAATATGCCAATAATAATAATGTAAAAAGACTATGCAGTGTATCACACATACCATCACTCATGTGATTGACTTGCAGGGCACCTATAACCGGTAAGGGGCATTCGGAAGAGATTTGGTTGGGGCACTAATGACGATGCCCTTGATGGCATAATCTATGAGGCGAGCTGAGGGAGGAGATTTGCTTAGGGAATGCATGGAATGATAGACTGAATTATTTCAGTTAAGGTCTCGACTTGTTGCGTGAGGCTGAGGAATGCCTTTGGCAAGATGACGGGTTACATTATACCATCCCCGAGAGGAGAGAGCCCTAGTTCGTTGCATAGTCTTTAGTACCTACTTGGGGTCTAGGATGGAATGTTCCCATCCAAAGAGAGATGGAGAGAGGTCGATCCTCCGAGGTCGAAGACCGGGTAAGCGACGTGAGTCACTTCCCCTAGGTGCTCCCCGAGGTTGGTTAGCTGCTGGCACTATTGTAACATAGACCATTCTTTTAGCGCCAAAAATATTAACGTGCTTTATGCCATGGCAGATAAGCCAGCACGACTTGGTCTAATTCGAGTGTGCAAGAGCATCAACCATAGCTCCAAGCTAGTGAACAAGAATTTAGGAGGGACTTGGTTTTGAGATCTTTGTACCGGGGTTTCGTGATACGAAACACGATCACCTCCTCCTCTTCCTCCCAGGTCGCCATGCATTGCACTAAGGCTAGAGTTGGGCATGCAAGCCCTCCTACTTTGCCCCTCCGATGGCCAAGTTAGTAAGAGACAAAGCTCAAGGAGCAAGATCATGGTAGTCAAATGCATGTGTATTTTTTTTCAATCCTTTAATACTGTTCATCGGGGTGACTTTTATACCTCCTGCTGGGGGAGTCATCATAAGAGGGTGTTTAATGATTGGCGGCACCATCATACATGGGCGTTAATGTGTGATGGTGCCTCAGGAGAGTTATACCATACTTTGAGCATCGATGTCATCTGAGCTACGTTGTACCCTACAGTGCTTCTCAGATGGTGCGACGGACCGACGACCTATGCATTAATGTCATCTGGGCTGCATCACACCTTACCATGGTGGGATGAAACCATGACTTGTCTCAAAGTCATGGTCCCAGCTAACTTGGGGGTGGCCAATTGGCTCCATCATGGTAGTCTAGTGACCCTCATGGAATGAGCTAGGATATGTCATATCAAATATGAACCAATTTACCCTATTCTTCTCCTCTAATTAGAAATACATTAGTTTCTCTCCTATGCTCCGAAGCCCTATCGACATGACATCTTGCTTTGAAACCCTATCGATAACTTTCTCTCCCTTTGGCTTTTCTTTAGTTGGATACCCTCTTGACGAAGATCTCTAGTTCAAAGTGCCCTTATACATTGCATTTAGTGTGATTGGAGAGCAAATTGTTTTTAAGTTACAATAACAATATTAAAGGTTGTATAAGGTGCTAGCTAAAATGATGATTTTTTTTTTCAAAGGGCAAGTAATTTCTTTTGTTCGTCAATTATATACCATTGTGGTTTTTAAATTACATTAATTTTAATATATAGCCTCTTTTCGATGTATAATAATATTTAACCTAATCTCAACTTTCTAGAAGTATTTCAAGATGTGAATAAAATTTCAAAAGACAAAAAAATAAAGTATACAATTCGAAGAAATCTTAGAAATCAAATATATTACAACCAAAGGTTGTAAGATAAAGACTCAATGTATAGTTTTTTATTATGGATGGATTACAATAGTTCATGATTGAACTAAAAGTCGCAAATGTATAAAGTTTCCATTTGTCAAGATTAAAAGGGATCATAAAGAATTAACAGAACCCCAAAGGAATTTTATAGAGATTTGATCTTTGAGGGGGATCAACTCTTGTAATGCTATAGAAGTTCTACCCTCCTAATACTCGGCACAAGGCTGAATTGAAGATTGATCTAACGTTTCAAAAGAGGTGGAGGCTACAAGCTTATATAGGGCTCCAAACCCTAGCCCTAGGGGGGCTGCTTCCTAAGTGAATTCCCCTTTTACCTCTATCTAGTTGACTTGTCCTATTAAGGGGGGTGGCGGCCTAGGGGGGCTGCTCAACCATACGCCCTTGCTAGAAACCCTAGCCGACCAACCCAGTAAAGGGGGCGATAACTAGGAAGCCCTAAGGCCATAAATATAAACCATAGCCACTCTTCTTTATAGGATAGAGGTGGCTAGATGGGGTTTATTATAATCTCAAAGGGTTGTTATTAGTTGCTACTTGGTTGAATAGGACCCAACCCTGTTGGAGTCCTATGAAGCCCACCCTTTTCAAATCAGTCTTGTCCTCAACGCTGAGGTTCCATGAACTCAGGGAACTAGGTCTTCAGCTCCTTATATGATTTCCATATGACATCTCCAGGTGGTAAATTATTCCAATGGACTAGTACTTCAGTAGAGGGTCATCGACGATATATCGCAATTCTTCAATCAAGGATGGCTTATGATTGGGCTTGAATTTCTCCATCATCGACGATATTCGGCAGTTGAGTCTGGTTGACTCATATTCTCCCAACTTGGGCTTTAAGCATGATACATAGAAGACAGGGTGAATTTTGCATCCTTCATCAATTTAAGTATATACGCCACAGCTCCAATATGCTCCGTGATTTGATAAGGCCTATAAAAGCAAGGGGATAGCTTCATGGAGGCTCGTGTGTTGATAGATAGTTGCTTGTACAGTTGCAAGTGAAAATAAACCCAATCTCCTACTAAAAACTCTCTTTTGCTCTGATGTGTATCAGCTTATTGCTTTATTCTGGCTTGAACGGTGGAGAGATTATCCTTTAGTAACTGTAGGAGTTTGTCCCTGTCAATTAAATCTTGGTCGACCTGATCCACTTTGGCCGAGCCAATTATATACTTTGGAATCACAAGGGCCGGTTGGCCATACAGTGTCTCATATGGAGTACCATTTGTTTAATACGTAGTATTACCACCATTCGACCCAAGGGAGACACTTCGCTTATGCTTTCAGTCGGTCACTAGTGAAGCATCAAAGGTATGTCTCCAGACACCTGTTCACCACCTCAATTTTGCAGTCCGTCTATAGGTGGTATGTTGTGCTCAACTTGAGTTTAGTGCCCTGTAGCTGAGAAAAACGGAGGCTAGCAAGCCCCAATAATAATAATCATCATAATTATACACATCATAACACCTGGCTCATGAGCATCCATCCATATCATACTTCACATGTACATTACATCACATATAAGATTACTAGATATATAATAATTAATTAAACTATTTAATTAATTCTTTTGGAAATCAGGACATTGTGAGAATTTTCAGAATGTACAAGGGTATTTTTAAATTATAGAGAAAAGGACAATCCTTGAAATTTTTAAAATTATTTAGGTGTTTTCGATGTTCTCGGCATAGGATAAACCTTAGTATTTCCCAAATTCCAAGGGTAGAAATGTCTATTTATTGACAAGAAACTCTAACCCTAACCCATTGCGATATTGTCACAGGCGGTGGCTGCCCTTACCCACGAGTGGGTACTGTTGCCCTCGGGTGATAGCCCCTACGAGCGGTGGCACCGCCTTGCGTAGGCGCTGCCCCTGTTGGCGGCAACCTTGACTTCGGGGGCTACCCCTTATTATCTAGCCGAGGGCAGCTGCCCTACCTACGGGCGGCTACACCTATGGTAGGCGCCACTGGCCGCCCTTGTGGGCGTCGCACTATAACCGACCCTAGCCACGGGCGGCCTAACTACCCTTGCGGATGGTTGCCCCCCATAAGCGGCTGCACCTTGCAAGGGGCCTAGGCCATAGCCGGTTGCCTCTATAGGGAGCCTGGCCGTGGTCGGCCCCCCCTACAAGGGGTCTGGCCATGGCCGACCGCTCCTCCTTACTGCGAAAATGCAGGAAGAATGCGTAGAAAGTTCTATGCGATACAATATCATCAAACGTTATTTAAAACTAATTTTTGCATGAGCAACCTTGGCTCTGATATCATTGTTGGGAAACCTCAGCGGGAGCATAACATGCATAGCGAAAGATCAAAATAAAAATAAGTTTCACAAGTAGATCAAATCGGTATGCAAAAGATTGGATCGCGAGAAAGCCGTAGAAATAAAAAAACATAAAAAACATAATGCATGTGATTGATTACCTAGGGAGATCATATATTCCTATTTTTCCAGATCTAGATAGAGAGGATGAAGAAGGTCAAGTGTCCTCCTCTCTAGTGGTATCCATATGATGGATCTCTATAGTGAAACTCCTCCTATTAGATCTTACAACTCTTGCGTAGAGAGAGGGAGGGAGGAAAATAGGAGGGGTGGCCAAAGGTGCAACATATCAACTATGAACCTCCCTCCTATTTATAGAGAGCCACCAAAAACCCTAGGGTTCCAACCTTAGTGGGTATTGGATCTCTATCCAATAACCTTCTATTTATAGACAGCCACCAGTTACCCACTAATCTTGCATTATCGGATCTCTATCCAATAAGTTCTTTTGGCCTCTAATTAGGCCTCATGCAAGGAGCTCATTAGTATATGGTATCATATAATGAGAATAGGGGCTAATTGGATCATATGTGTGTGACCCTCTAAGCCCGATACCGAGCTGGCCCTGAGTCGCTCCCATCAGAACAAGAGGATTGAATCTATCAGACCTATCTGTCTATTGTTACCATGTATTTATAATCCTTCATCCAACTAATATCCCAGAGATCGTATATTGGATATGGTACTATCAGGTCACACACGAAATCCGTTTGAGACTCGCTCTAATCGGATTCTCTTGGAGAACTCCTTCTCTCTCAATCTGATTGACTCTGGACAGGGATTTATCTGAGCAAGCACATATGAGATATTTCTCTCACGATACCGAGAGTGGATGATCCTTTATTGACACTCAATTACCTTCAAAAGGTAGGCTACCAATCCTAATTATCGATTGTACCAGATATGAAACTTTCCAAACCTGTAAGTCCAACATCAAAGAAATGAGTACTCAAATAAAGCATCTTTGGTGTCTCAAGTCTAAGGACCAGATACATAACTGAGACTATGGAATCGATGTCTGACATTAGGTATCATTAGCCATACAATATTTCATATGCGGATCAATCAGTGAACTCATTCTCCAATGAGTACTTGTAATATATCCTTAGTGTCCCCACATAAGTGGCTATGAGCCAGCCACCTCCATCATTTGGACGAGTATATAATAGATTGGTCTGTCCAGTCATCTTGATATCCCTCTTGAGTAACCTATGACCGGGATTATTTAGGATCTGTATTTAAAGGTGAATCAATCTCATTATCCTGATATCATCACAATCTGATTCCCATTGTATAGAACCAAAGACATCACAAAATATATATATGCAATAGATATTATAATATGAGAATATGCCAACAATAATTATAAGCAGAAAGATCGTGCAGCGTGTCATACGTGCCATCAATCACATGAGTGGCTTGTAGGGCACTTATAATCGGTAATGATTGCATGGGATCGTAAGATCGTGACGCATCACTGTCCATATACTACTACTGATGCTAGAGTGCAAGAGCATGATGTGCCTTCTACACGGTCTATGAGGAAGCCTCATGAGGAGTTACAGATCAGGACTCATAGTCATAGAGTCTCAGCCTTGAGGATGTTAAATCTCAGATTTTAATGATGAAATTAATTGATGAGTGTTTAATCTAACATATGTGTTACAGAAAGTTTTACAGGTCTAACTGTGATAGAGCAATTGAGTTATAACCAAATGATAGGCCAAGATCAAGCTGGTGCATTGGGCCGAGGTTCGGACAATGCAGTGGGACATCGCTGGAAGTTCGCTAGGAGATTCACTAAAAGGATTGGAAAGCTCATTGGGAACACGCCGGGAGATCATCAAAAGAAGATCGTAAGACTCACCATAAGAATGTCGGAGGCTGCCAAATTGGCAAAAGTTAGATCTTGGTTTAACTTATTGGTCATTAAGAGTTGTAATCATTAAGTTGTAGTTAGGGATTAAGTCCTAATTGAGTTTGATTTAGAAGAAACCCAAATCAACTCAATAAGGCAACTAGGTCCAATATGGGGTGTGATTAAGATCAGGTCGAGCTCAATTAGTTGATCAAGGGATTGGCCAACTAATGGTTGAAATTAGGATTAGAAAAGTAAAGGGAATCAGTCTTCCGGGATTCTCAACGGATAAACCACCAGTGAGTGATGGTTCAACCAACGCTGCCCAAGTTTTTGAGTGGCTAAACTGCTTGTACCAGGATTTCAAGCGGCTGTCAGCGGCTGAACCGCTTAGGCTGGGTGGTTGAACTGCCCGTACGCTAGATTCTAGGTACTTTCAATGGTTGACCTCGCTGAGGCCTACAGCTGAACCGCTCGTACTTAGATTTTCCTAGTATGTTTAAATTTTGGCTTTAATTTCTGAAGTCATTTGGGGCCTATAAATACCCCAAGTTTTCTTGCATTCGAGATAATAATTTTTTTAGGGATTATATTCTGTGAAAAAAATTATGTGTGAATTGTAAGAAAAGAAAAGGGGAAGGGAGAGAACTTACAGTTAAAAAATTTCTTGAAGTCACCTTTATAAGCTCAAGTGTAAGGGTTTAGTCTTCACCCAAAGAAGATCGGTAGTGGATACCGGTGTGCCTAAAGGAGGAGGACTCGGGTGGACGTAGGCCAGTTGGTGCCCAACCACTATAATTGTGAGTGTTTTTACTTATTACATTTACTACTTGCAATTGTTGAGTTCTTAATCATTTTGAACTAAATACCAATAGATGCTTCCGATTTTTATTCACTCTTTGAAAGAAAATTTTCAAGTCAAGCACTTCCCTTTGACATTGCTTATATTTTTATTACGATTTGCTTGTTCCTTCTTAAGCCATCTTTAAGCAAGAAACTTGGCATTTTCTTTGAATCATTCACTTGTTACAAAAAACTTCAGATTTTCTATATTGCTTAAAGTGAAAAATATTTTTTGTTGAAATGAGAATTTATTGATAGAACCCTAGAAGGAGCCATATAGATTTTGATCTCTGAGGGGGATCAACCCTTGGAACGCTATAAGGGTTTCTCTCTCCTAGAACTCGGCACAAGACTGAATAAAAGATTAATCTTGCTTTATTAAAAGAGGTAGAGGCTACATGCTTATATAGGGCTCCAAACGCTAGCCCTAGGGGTTGCTTTCTAAGTGAATTCTCTATTTTACCCCTCTTATAGCTACCATGCATAAATAAAGGGGGCGACGGCCTAAGTGGCTGCACAAGCCACTCCCCTCTGCTAGAAACCCTAGCTGACTAATCCAGTAAGGGGGGTGATGGCTAGGAAGCCCATAGGCCCCAAATTAAACCCTAGCCAAGAAGTGACTTGGTGGGCTTTTATTACAATCTCACAGGGTTCTTATTGATTATTTTAGGGTGAAGCTCCTCCCATATGATCATTAATTAAACTTTAGCCTCCTCATTAGCTTGGGTGTCAGTTAGATAGATTTGGGCTGAGTTGTCTTGTTTAAATTTCTATTTAAGGTGGGATACGTGAAGGATCAACTGTAATCTTAATATAGTGCGTGGATCTAATCTCCAAATTAGGGCCTTAATATGACCCCCAATTTTGCAAGGCCCAAAGAAATAGGGAGACCGCTTTCTTGAGGCTTGAATTTCATGCTGGTGGAGTTGGAGATGAATAGGGACTTGATTTTTCTCAGGAAACTTTCTTCTGCTCCGGTATTTGTTAAGAGAAAGTTTCTTTCTTGCCTGGGCTGCCACATGATTGCTCTGTAACAGTAGTCATGCCTTCTTTTGGAGTGAGAGCTGTCCTCTCATAAAATTTCTAGTGGTCTGAACCCGATCCGAGTTTGAGGTGGGTAGAAGTGGTGATTTTTCGGGGCCCATTTTCACTTCTTCATGCTGTTGACCATCTAGCATGAGGATGGTGTTGACCCCCACTATAGATGTGTATGCTCCAATAATTAACATCTAGCCATGATTTGGTGTGGATGACATCATAGTCGTGAGGGCTATAGTTCTACTCAGTCAAGGTGGTGTATCTTTCTTTATAATGAGAGAGATGATGTTCATACTTCGTTAAGTCCTATAAATAATCAGTTAAGGGGCTCAATTTTCTCACGGTCTTGGACCGTAGATCAGAGATCATCATCAAGGAAGTCTTTAAGCATCATGGTCCAATCCTGAAAAAAGTCGTGGAAGTCACCTAAGATCTAAAAGTGTTGCATTAGCAACCATGGTGAGTTAGACATGATGTAACACTTTAGAAGTAGTTTATATCTAGGGAAAAGGATGTAGGGATATGTCATAGTGGGAAATAAGTACGGCTGAATAATCCATGTCTCTATTATCTCTTAGGTGACCCTTTTATCTTCGACCTTCTAAGGTTGTAGGAAGCAATTTGGTCGAGCAACAGTTGGTACAAGTTTCAACCAGTTCAGCATAGGGGGGTCGACCAACTTCAGAGGTGGTAGTCGATTCGGTTTGGTGGAGACGTCCAAAGTTTTAATAAGATATGGGAGAGGGTTTTTATCTTCAATCTCATAAAACTCTTGAATTTAAATTGAGAAATCACTGGATTCTTCTTTTGGTAACCTCTCCAAGTGTTACATTGTAGTTGTAGTCGCTTGGCTCCCTCGTAGAACCACTTGTTTTCCTTTGCTGAAAGTTTTCATGGTTAGCTTTGAAAAATTCTAGAAAATGTTTCTAATCATGAACAACCAATCAATACCGAGCACTATATCAAAATCATTGAGAGGGAGGAGGAAAAAATCAGTAACTACGTCTTGCTCCTGTAGGATCAGTTTAACCCGCGGGCACTTTTGGTTGCACTTTAGAATTTGGTCGTTAGTTACCTTGACTTCGAACCCACTATAATCTTCTTTTTGGAGCATTAAGTGGGCAACAACCTTACTACTCATGAAGTTGTGTGTGCTTCCGGCGTCAATGAGGATGATGACGGACTACTCTCAAGAAACCCTTCGATCTTTAATTTTTGTAGGTAGGGACCGTGCGGGTGGTCGGTTGTGGTGTATCTTTCTCCTTGGGCTCGAGAGTCGTATCTTCAAATTTGGGTTCTTTAGTGGGTGCAATTATTAGCGGCGTCTCTTTTTTACATTGGTATTCTAGGCTCTATAGTTTATTACAATTCTCACATAGGCCCTTTGTCGATTTATTACTAGAAGTCTCTAGCAGACTTTCAGTAGGGATCGAGATCCAATTGGCATCTTAACATAACCTCGACAGACTCAACCAATTATACTAAGCCCAAATGGTAGGCAACTCTTGCCAATCATAACTCTTTGTGATTCCCGTCATGTTCGACCTCTGAACCATCATAGTCTCGAGGGACTCGACCAACTATGATATTCAATTAAGTCATCACCATTGTTACAAGATGAGTCTGATTCGATGATATGCCATCGAAGGACTTGATCAAGTGTATCATGTCCTTAGGTCATCGGTGACATCTCTATATCGTAAGCAAGATCTTGATCACGTAGATAAGTGAGCCTCGAACGACTTGACCAACTCAACCTATATCATGATTCAATTTCTTCCTATAATGATGGAAGGCCTCATAGGTCAATCTTATTGCCTCATGCTCACCAACTTAATATTATCATAGGAGAGATTTTTTATTTTGTATTGATCTCATAATATGTCGTGTCATACATATACATATTTAATATATATCTACATATATATATATATATATATATATATATATATATATATATATATATATATATATATATATATATATATATATATATATATATATATATATATATATATATATATGCAAGCCACACCAGATGATCATGACTCATCACATAATATGATTAAGGCTGGGCCAATAGGCCTAATCACTCATATTAGCATCTGTGTGTGCATCGATACATCTTCATGCCCTGTGATCATTAATCTCATTATCATCGGTTCCGTCGGATCTTCGTTGCATCACCATGCGTCGTATCTCCTGCCACAGCATTGTGGGTCCCATAATCACCTCCACGCTCTCGTCGCACCTCTCTATGTAATTACAAAATAATCACAACCACGCAAGCCCGATAATAAATAAAAAAATAGAGGCTCACAGGTCCCAACAATAATAATTATCATATTTACACACATTACAACACATGACTTATAATCATCCATCCACATCATACATTACATGTACACCACATCACATGTAGGATTGATGGATATATAATAATTAATTAAACTATTTAATTAATTACTTTTTAGAAATCAAGACATGTTGAAAATTTTTAGAATTGTCAAGGGCATTTTTAAATTTTTAAAAATAGTCTACAAAATTTTTTGAATTATTAAGGGTATTTTAAAAATTCTAGGCAAAAGGATAGATAATGAAATTTCTCAAATTCTGAGAGCTAGAATCATCCTTATGCCAAAAATAGAAAAGAAAACCCTAACCCTTATCCCTCCTCTTGAAGCGGTCGCCCCTATGACTAGCACCGCTGCCCAAGCTAGCGGGTGGGCGCTGCCCTTGCTAGCGAGTGTCACCCCTTATGTGCTAGCCATGAGCCTTGCCCTACGGCCTGGCCGTAGGCAGTTGCCCCTTGCATGCGACACTTGCCACGGCTTGGTCGAGGGCGGCCTTTCTTGCAACCGGCCCTAGCCGCAGCCGGCAGTCCCTGCAAGTGGCCTACATGCAAGTGGCTGCCCCCTTTTTCACTACCTTCGTTGTAAAAATGCAGCAAGAACGTAAGAACGATTCTATACGATTCAATTTGATACCACTGTTGGGAAACCAAGTGAGAGCATCATATTCGCAGTGAAAGATCAAAACAAAACATGTTTCCCATGCATATCAAATCATCATGCAAACGATTGGGTTACAAGAAAGCCACAAAACTAAAAAACTACATCATGTAAGAGACTATTTACTAAGGGATATCATATATCCTTATTTTTCCATATCCAAATGGAGAGGATGAAGGAGGTCAAGCGTCCTCCTCTCTAGCGGTATCCACACGATGGATCGCTGCAGCGATACTCCTCCAATAGCAATCCCATGTCTCGCAACTATTATGCAGAGGGAGGGAGGGAGGAGAATATGAGAGGGTAGCCAAAGATGCAACCTATTAACTATAAGCCTCCCCTCCTATTTATAGAGAGCCAACAAAAACCCTTGGGGTCCTACCTTAGTGGGTATTGGATTTTCATCCAGTTACCCATTAATCTTGCATTATTGGATCTCTATCCAACAATCTCATTTGGCTTCTAATTGGGCCTCATGCAAGGAGCCCATCAGTTAGGGTCTCATTTAATGAGAATAAAGACTAATTAGATCACTATCAAATCCTCTATTCGTTGAAGCATCCACCATATGTGTGTGACCCTCTAGGCCCGATACCGAGCTGGCCATGAGTCGCTCCCATCAGAACTCCTTCTAATATAGTGAATTATTATCCTCATAATAATTCACTCCAGTCATTAACTATAGACATACTAGGCTACTACGCCATAGTCTCCAAATGGTACAGGGGAATGGAATCCATCAAACCTATCTATCCATAGTCCCTCATCCAACTAATATCCCAAAGACCGTATATTGGACATGGTACTGTTAGGCCATATATGGAATCCATTTGAGTTTTGCTTTAATCGGATTCTCCTAGAGAACTCCTCTCTCAATCCGAATAACCCTGGCCAAGGATTTGTCTAAGCAAGCACACATGAGATATTCCTCTTACGATACCAAAAGTGGATGATCTTTTATTAACACTCAATTACCTTCATAAGGTTAGCTACCAATCCCGATAACCGATTGTACCAGATCTGAAACTTTCCAAACCTGTAAATCTTGTTGGTTACAGGTGCCCTACAAGCCAATCATATGAGTGATGATATGTATGACATGCTGTGCAATCTTTTTGCTTATGATTAATATTGACATATTCTCACATTATATTATCTGTAGCATATATATTGTGATGTCCTTGATTCTGTGCAATGAGAATCGAATCATGATAAGATCATGATAATGAGATCGATTTACCTTTAAACACAGATCATAAATAATCTCGGTCATAGGTTACTCGAGAGAGATATCGAGATTACCGAATATATCAGTGTACTATATACCCGTCCATATGATGGAGGTGACTGGTCTCATAGCCACTTGTGTGGAAACACCAAGGATATAATAAGGTGCTCATTAAAGAATGAGTTCAGTGATTGATCCACTTATAGAATGTTGTATGGTTGATGATACCTAATATCAGACAATGATTCCATAGTCTTGAAACACCAAGGATGCCTTGTGTAAGTACTCCTTTCTTTAACGCTAGTTATCGAGATTGGTAGCCAACCTTATGAAAACAATTGAGTGTTAATAAAGGATCATCCACTCTTAGTATCATAAGAGGAATATCATATATATGCTTGCTCAGACAAATCCCTAGCCAGGGTCATTCAGATTGAGAGAGAAAGAGTTCTCAAGTAGAATCTGATTAAAGCAAGACAAAATGATTCTGTATATGACTCGACAGCATCATGTTTAATATATGGTCTTTGAAAAATTAGTTGGATGAGAGATTATATATACATGATAACTTTGGACAGACATATTTAATGGATTTGATCCCCCTTTACCATCTAGGGACTATGGTGTAGTGGCTTACGTCCATAGTCGATGAGTCGAGTGAATTATTATGGAGATAATAATTCATCATATCAGAAAGAGTTCTGATGAGAGCGACTCATGACCAATCAATATCGGGCCTAGAGGGTCACACACATATGGTAGATGCTTTAGCGAATAGAGGATCTCCATAGCCCCTATTCTCATTAGATGAGACCTTATGCTGATGGGCTCCTTGCATAAGGCCCAATTAGAGGCCTAAGAAGATTATTGGATAGAGATCCAATAATACAAGTTTAGTAGGTAATTGGATGAAGATCCAATACCTACTAAAGCAGGAGCCCTAGGGTCTTAGTGGCTCTCTATAAATAGGAGGGGAGACTCATGATTGATAGGCTGCAGCTCTAGCCTCCCCCTCCTATTCTCATCCCTCCCTCTGCACAAGAATTGTGAGATCAGATTAAAGGAGTTTCGCTACAGAGATCCATCGTGTGGATACCGCTAGAGGGGAGGATGTTTAACCTTCTTCATCCTCTCCATCTAGATCTGGAAATACAAGGATATATGATCTCACTAGGTAAAATTAATCTCTCACGTATCACAATTTTTTGGTTTTATATTTTTCTCGCGACCCCAATCTTTTGCACGATAATTTGATCTGCATGGGACCGATTTTTTGTTTTGATTTCCACTGTGCATGTAATGCTCCCGCTGAGGTTTCCCAATAAGTCTAGCATCAAAGAAAGGAATACTTAAACAAGAAATCCTTAGTATCTCAAATCTAAGGACCAGATATACAACTAGGACTACGAAATCACTATCTAACATTATGTATCATTAACCATACAACATTTCATAAGCGGATCAATTAGTGAACTCATTCTCCAATAAGCATTTATACTATATCCTTAGTATCTCCACACAAGTTGCTATAAGACTAGCCACCTCCATCATATGAATGAGTATACGATACATTGATCTGTCTGATTATCTCAATGTCTCTCTCAAGTAACATATGACCAGGATATTTAATATATGTGTTTAAAGATGAATCGATCTTATTATCGTGATCTTATCACGATTTGATTCTCACTGCGCATCACATCTTATCACGATGTGAGAATGTATCAATAATAATCACAAGCAAAAAGATCGCATAGTATGTCACATATACCATCACTCACGTGATTGGCTTGTAGGGTACATGTAACTAGCATAACCATCAAGAAATAATAAAAAATATTAACTTCCACTAAATAATTTTGTATTTATAGCTCCATATAAGTCAGTATGAATTAATTCAAGATAATTAGATACTTTCTATTCTTTTTTAACATGAAATGGTTTCTTACTTTGTTTCTCATAAATGCATATTTCATAGACATCAAGTGTATTAATTTTTCATAATTTGAAATTTATTATTTTTATTTAACAACCTTAAATCTTTAATATTAAGGTATTCATATTTTAAACACTACAAATTAGACTTATTCTTTTAAGTTACAATAATAGCATGCTTTTCAATATTTGAAACATCAAGTAGAAACATCTTATTTTGCGTCATGCAAATATTTACTATAATTAAACTAAATTTTTATCTTTAATAGTGCATGAACTATCACTAAATATAATTGAATATCCATCATCTATCAATTATCCAATACTCAATAAGTTATGTAAAAAACTGAGAACAAAGAAAATATTAACAAGGTGTTTTACCTTTTCTTGAATTACCTTTATCTCAATTATTCTTTTCCTTTCCATTTGGATTTATCCAATTCTAACTTTCAACTTGTGAGGTTCATCAATATATCTAAACATTGATCTTATATCTGATATATGATTTATATACTCACTATTCAAAAACCAAATATCATTTGAGATATCATTAACTTATTAATGAGTCATAAGCAATTTACTATTATCTTCATTTGCCTCTATGCTTGCTTTTCTATTTTCTAATAATATGCCTTTATGTAATCAAACTTTTTATAATAGTAATATTAAATTCCACTCTTGCATTCTTTTTATCATAATTTGATTTCTTTTATTCATTATGCCTATAAAAGTGTCATCTTCCTCTTTCATTTCCTCTATCATGAAATTATCCTCCATCACGTCCTCTTCCTATTAATATTTTATCTTTTTTTGAAGTAGAAGAGTCCCCCCTAACCTAAAATATTTTTTCTTTACTTTTCTCAAGTGACCTATTCAACCTTGCTTCGTGTACTTACAAAGAACCTATTAGTTCATCAAATAAAAAAGTAGATAAGTAACTCCTCAATTACGATAATAATATGATCAAATTTCAGAGGCTAAACTTTTCAAAACTTTTACAATAATTATATGATCATAAAAATGTTTACCATAAGATTTTATTTGATTAACAATTTTAGTCACTTAGAAAAAAAAAGTCTTGTACCAATTCATTGCTTTTTATAAACTAAATTTCAAACTCACAACCAAAGGTTTAAAATTTTACTATAATTACCCTCGATGAGCCTTGAAATTTATTTTGAAGTATCAACCAAACTTGCTTTGAGATTATTGGTGCTGCAATTCTTAAGCAGATTGTTTCATATATAGCTTGTTGAATGAAGAACAATGTTTTTGAGTCCTTCTTTTCATTCTCCCTCAGTCAGGTTTCTTCATCTAGATCTGCATATCTATTCTCTTTTAAGTCTCAAAGATCTTTGATAGAACCCCAGAAGGAACCATATAGATTTTAATTATTAAGGGGGGTCAACTCTTGAAACATTGTAGGGGTTCCTTCCTCTTAGACTCGGCACAAGGCTGAATTAAAATTGTAGATTGCTTGATTCAAGAGAGGGGGTGGCTATATCATTATATAGGGATCAAAACCCTAGCCTAAGTAAGGGGGGTGCTTGCCTAAGTAAAATTATCCCTTTACCCCTGTTATAGCCAACCTACCTTAATAGGAATATGGGGCGGCTAGTTTGGCTCTATAGCTGACCTAAGCAAGGGAAACTCTGACCAACCAACCCAGTAAGGGGGGCAGTGGCCATTAAGTCCTAAGGGCTAATCTAAACCTTAGTTATACTCCTTTATAATATAGGAATGATTTTATTATAATCTAATAGGGTTTTATTAACTACTTTTAGGGAGATTAGGACTCAACCATGCTGGAGTCCTATCGAACTCGCCCTCTTAAAATCAGCCTTGTCCTCAAGGCTAAAGTTCCATGAACTCAGTGAACCGAGATTTCAGCTCCTCATCAGCTTGGGTGTCAGTTGGAAGAACTTGAGCTGAGTCGTCATCTTTAAATTTTCATTTGAGGTGGGATACTTAGAGGATCAACTGTAATTTTGATCTGGTGCATAGATCTGATCTTCAAGTTAGGGCCCTAGTGTGATCCCCAATTTTGCAAGACCTAAAGAAATAGGGAGACCACTTTCTTGAGACTTGAATTTCATGCTGGTGGAGCTGGAGATGAAAGGGGACTTGATTTTTCTTAGGAAACTTTATTCTGCTCTGGTGTTTGTCAGGGGGAAGTTTCTTCCTTACATGGGTTACCACGTGGTTGCTCTGTAATAGTAGTCGTGCTTTCTTTTGGAGTAAGGGTTATCCTCTGATAAAATTTCTAGTGGTCTGAGCCCGATCTGAGCCTGAGGTGGGTAGGAGTGATGATTTTTCGGGGCCCATTTTTATTTCTTCATGTTGTTGACCATCTTGCATGAGGATGATGCTGACCCCCACTCTGGATGTATCTGTTCCAATAATAAACACCTGGTCATGATTTAGTGTGGACGATATCGTGGTCGTGAGGACTATAGTTCCACTCAGCCGAGATGGTACATCTTTCTTTATAATGAGAGGGATGATGTTCATACTTCGTTGAGTCCTACGAATGATCATTCCCCTTTTTTGATTTCGCCACTGGAGGGGGCTTAATTTTCTCGCGGTCTTGAGCTGTAGATTGAATGTCATCATTAAGGAAGTGTTTAAGCATTATGGTTCGATCCTAGGAAAAGTCGTGGAAGTCACCTAAGATCTGAAAGTGTTGCATCAGCAACCATGGTGAGTTCGATAGGATGCAACACTTTAGAAGTAGCTTATCTCCAGGGAAAAGGATGTAGGGATGTGTCATAGTAGGAAATAAGCATAGCTGAACAATCTATGTCTCTGTCATCTCTTGGATGACCCTTTTATCTTTGACCTTTTGAGGTTGTATGAAGCAATCTGGTCGAGCAACAACTGGTAGAAGTTTCGGCCTATTCAACATGGGGGGTTAGCCAACTTCAAAGGAGGTAGTCGGCTCGGTTGGGTGGAGACGTTCAAAAATTCAACAAGTTGTAGGAGGGATTTTTTATCTTCAATCTCATGAAACTCTTGAATTTGAATTAGGAAACTACTGGATTCTTCTTTTGATACCCACTCCAAGTGTGGTATTGTAGTTGTAGTCACTAGGCTCCCTCATAGAACCACTTGCTTTTCTTTTCTAAAAAAATTCATGGTTAGTTTCAAAAATTCTAGAAAACATCTCTAACTGTAGATAACTAATCAATGCCAAGCACTATATTAAAACCATCAAGAGGGAGGAGGAAAAAAATCAGCAACTACATCTTGCTCCTATAGACTCAGTTTAACTCGTGGGCACTTTTGTTTGCACTTCAGAATTTGGCCGTTAGCTACATTGACTTCGAACCAATTATAATCTTCTTTGTGGAGCATTAAGTGTGCAATAAGCTTATTACTCATGAAGTTATGTGTGCTCCCAGTATCGACAAGGACGATGACAAACTATTGCTCGAAAAATCCTTTGATCTTCAATTTTTGTAGGTTGGTGCAGTTGGCTAAGGTAGGGACCGTGTGGGTGGCCGGTTGTAGTGTATCCTTCTCCGTGGGCTCGAGAATCGTATCTTCAAGTTTAGATTCCTTTGTCGATCCATCATAAAAGTCTTCTCTTATTAGTTTCTTCGGTTGAGGAGATCGGCCGATAGTAGGGGGAGGTGAAAGCTTTGGTGCCGCTGGTTGCGAAGTGACCACCCTCGTCCTCTAGGCTTCATAATTCAATCGCTCCTCTTGATGTTGTGCGAAGAAGATGGCTATCTTAAGTGTGTATGGCTATCGCGCTTTAACTTCTTCGCGAATCTCTGGCTTTGAGCCCTCAATAAAAGTCCTCAATATCTATTTTTCAGACCAATCATAAGTTTGATTAGATAACCTTTCAAATCTGGTTTGGTACCCTTAGATGGTAGAGGTTTGACGGATCATCGCTAATTCTTCATCATGGTTCTTGCAACCAATTTGTGCTAAAGGTTTATATGATGTTGGTTGGGATGTGGCTCTTATACTTTAAACATCTTGATTGAGGTACCCTTCTTGAAGTTGTGCAAAGGAGGCTGATGTCATCAAGGTGTAGGGTTGTCATGTCTTATCCTCGCTTCTTATCTCTGATGGGTTCTTTTTGCAATCAAAATTTGCTCCATGTTGTGATCTTCTTGGGCTTGGTGATCGGCCCAATCTAAGCTCCTCGAAGAGAGTATGTAATTTAGCATCTATACGTGTCTCGAAACCTCCAATTTGGCTTCAAATAAGCCGAGCAATGTCATGACGTAAGGATCTCCAACCAAATCTCCAGATCAAACGCAGGGGGTAGTGGTAAATTGATTTGATCTACGGCTGAGATGGAAGGTGGAGGCGCGTATCGTAGCAATTGTGAGAATTGCTTGGGAAGGTAGAGGCGGTTCAGATGGCTACAGGGGCAGCACAGATTGCCGCTATGATACCAAATGATAGAACCCTAGAAGGAGCTCTATAGATTTTGATCCTTGAGGGAGATCAACCATTGGAACGTTATAAGGGTTCCTCCCTTCTGGGCTCGGCACAAGACTGAATTAAAATTGTAAATTGCTTGATTCAAGAGAGGGGGACAACTACATCATTATATAGGGATCAAAACCTTAGCCTAAGGGGGTGCTTGCCTAAGTATAATTACTCGTTTACCCCTCTTATAGCCAACCTACCTTAATAAGAACAAGAGATGGCTAGGTCGGCTCTATAGCCGACCTAAGCAAGGGAAACCCTGACCAACCAACCCAGTAAGGGGGGCGACGACCACTAAGCCCTAAGGGCTAATCTAAACCCTAGCCATAATCCTTTATAAGATAGGAATGACTTTATTACAATCTAGTAGGGTTTTATTGATTACTTCTAAGGAGATTAGGACTCAACCCTGCTGGAATCCTATCAATCTTGAGACTTGAATAGAGTCTTTATCTTGAAACTTGCCCGATAAGATGGGAATAAGGGGTTGAGAAATAGAATTATCATTGAAACTCATAATACTCAGTTCATATTGAATCATAACTATGATACCACAAATGTTGAGGATGGAGGAGCAAAGAAACGATAAAAATAGAATAAATACTATGATGTAATTAAATGAGAATACTTTCAATCTAGAAAATAATATAGTATTAAATAATAAATAATATAACACTTATAAGATATTCTTTAAATGCACACACACTTCATCTTTCTTTATGAACTACGATTCTATTTATAGGATCTAATAATAACTAGATCGCTTCAGCATCCATAATTAAGGAATTATATTCACTACTCCCATAATTTTTAAATTATAAATTATTATTTAAAACATGTTGGTAACTATCTATGCCATAACATCAAGTAACTAATAACTTATATAAGTAATACTCAACAATTTCCCTCATGGTTGGCACGCTCTTTAGTGCACCACCATATGCTCCTTTTAAACTCACGATCCTTCGCGGCTCTTGCTTGCCATGTGCCGACACCAAGCTGTGGCTTGGCTTGCTGCCGCGATCAAGTTCTTTTTGTTTTTTCCTTTCATGGCTTGCTATGGCTTACTAATCTCTTCTTCTATCAACATGGTTGTTGGCAACCTTGCACTCTGCGGCAAGCCAATCTCTTTTACTCTTTATTCTCCATATAATATAAATCTAAAATTTCATCAAAATCTTATAAATATTCATCCTTATCACATCATATAGGATCTCCATCAAACACTCAGAATATTTTTCTTGGATAACTCTAAATCATAATATATAAATATGCCTTGATTATCATATCGTAGATCACTAAAAGAATTATAAGAATCAACTCATATATGTTTACTGTGAACAACGGATGATAGATTGATGATCTATATGTTCTGAGGATTGATAATTTTTTTAAAAAATTAAGAACATATCTAAGATTATTTTTTGAGAATAAGACGTTGATCTTCCAATGTCATTCCCGATTCTCCTTGCATAATCTTATGGGTTCCTTCATATGGCATATAGATAGATAGTCAATCAGATAAATATTTATATATTATATCACTTAATAAATCCTATAATTCCTTCTGGCATAATTTTTTTAATTAGGATATTAAATTTTGTAAATATATTCATAAATATATAAAGATCTATTAGTAGTTGAATACGAGGTAGTACATAAAGAGAGTCTCCTAGGCTTGTACAGGCTTCGATGAGACTACAGGAAAGGAGAAGGTGGGAGGAATGTAGCTCCTGATCTCTGTCAGGTGATGGATTTAGCTCTTTGGACATCATCTTCTTGCTCTTGCACAAATAATCTGTAGAAGCTTTCTAACTCTGTGACAACTTTAAATTCAACACAACTGAACTTCAAGATGGTAAGCAAAGATAAACGGGAAACTGGAGATCATTCTCATAGGGTTAGGTAATTGGAACAAATCTATCCAACATGAGAACAATGTACTCTCCCTTAAATCCACTAGTTCCATGGACAATCAGTCCTAGCACAAACTTCTCTTCTATTTGTGCTTGATGTCACTTCCACTCCCTACACAAATGATTACAAAAGCAACAGACAAAGAAAAATCTGCTTGGTAAGAGGAAGCAACTGCTTGATCAAGCTTTTTGCAGTTAATGTCACTGAGCACTTGTGAACTGTAACATCAGCCATTGCAAAAATCTGTCATCGTTTCATTGACCAAGGCTTGAAGTATGTGTCTTTCTATCGCGTTGCCTGTCTCAAGTACCTCGATACCACAAGTTTTCCACATTGCAGTTGAATTTTTCAGCTCCTCCTGAATCAGATCATCTAAGAATTTCCCAGACCAATTGATCCACCCTCTTATCTCCTCATGAACTTCTCTTATCAGCAGATCTTCAGTCAGAGAGAAAGGAGCTCTTAACGATTTCCCGTTCTTACCGAAATGGCCGCACTTCGAATCCAGGGACTGAATCATGCAGTCAAAAAGACATTTTTTTAGTTGATCTTTTCCCTTTGTGTCTTTGTCACCAGAAGTGATCTTTTGATCTTCAGAAGAAGCTATAATAGCTTCCAGCATGTCTAGAAGAATAGATTCAAGAACAAAATCGGCTATCCAAAATGAATCATATAGTGCGAGGTTCCTAAATATCGTCTCTGCATTTGAAATGGTTCGGTTGGCTTCACAAAGCTTAGTTCCTGAGATTCCAGCTTCGGATGAGTAAGTGCCGGACTTGCAAAGCATATTGTCAGTTGCATGCTGAATCTTCCCAATATCAGACTCCATGATGCCTGATGAAGTTGCTGAATCTAAAAGATCAATGTCCATATCCAAGGATGGATCTGTGAATTGGTTATCTGTCAAGCTGAACCTTGATTGGTTTGCTGAAACCAAAACATGAATTGGAGAAACAAATAAATCCATGGATTCGATAGCTAAGAATGCCGAGTGCTGACCTCGTTAATTAGCTTCCCTATGCAAATTGCACAATGAATATATGTGAAATCTAATTATTAGACAATGTAGCTAGATCTGTTCCATTGACATATTACTTCTAATAACAAATGCAATCTCCACCTGAACTAGCATGGATACTTTCATAAGAGCAACTATCATTCGAGAAAGAAGCTTCAAGAATGGATACTGGGCTGGTTTGATCATACGTAAGTCCAGCAGAAGTCTCAGACTTTGCCTTTTCCTGAAAAGAAAAGGGAGTATTTGTATTTGTCAGAAAGAATAAAAAACAACTCTTAGTGATCAGACTTCTCTTGAGAGGCTGAACTCATATTCAAAGTGGAGCTTTTATTGATTTCATCTGTCCTGACGCTGTCATCTGCCAGTTTCATGTTTCAAAGAACTAAATTGTCCTACGTAATATCAAGTAGCTGTGACTGTTAGGGTCCAATCTTAGAATATTGCCGTTAGTAATGTTACAAAGATCTGAATTCAAGTAAACTACACCAGAAAAGAAGTACAATTTTACCTGAGCTTCGGTTTGGATATTACGCATCTTCTGTTTGGTGTGAAGAGAATACAAGTCCTCTGTTTTGGAAGACCCATTTTGGTCGGCTATACGAGTCCCAGTTTTGAGACTAATCATTAGTTCTTCAAGAATGGAAGCATTGGCTTGAGCATCCTCCCTGATCTTTTTTTCGTTGGGACTGTTTATTTCTTCCCCTTTTAATCTCATTCTTCTCTGGAAAAGTGGATTGGTGTTAATTGAATCCGACAATAGCTTCTCCCTAGCAGAAAGTCGAGCATTGAGTTGATATCGGTTCCTGCACTTCTCTGCCTGCCAGTCCTTCATGTGACAAAGAGTTTGCCGATTTCCTCGTTAGTGAATCGAATGTGAATGAAGCCATATCACCACACCAACCTCTGAAGTTATCAGTTTCCTTTTTCTCCTTTGTTAACCCACCTTCAACACATCTTCTGCAGATGGGTTGGTTAATAGGAACGCCAGTCTTGTTTCTACTAAGCAAGTCTCTTTCGTTGCTAATTTCCCTAACAAAAGCTGCACCAAACACAACAAAATCATCGTTGTGAAAACTGATGCTCTTTCTTTTGCATGAGATGTTCTTTCCCCGACTGTTCCTTCTCAGTTGCACTCTGTGATTGTTCATCACTTCACCACTTGATATCATGCCCCTTGGTCCTTTCATGGTGGTGCCCATCGCTGAGAAACCCTGGTGCCCCTTCAGCTCAGTTAAGTCACTTTGACTCTGCTTGCTACTACATGCCTCGGCACCATAAGCCATTTGCTCTGCTGCTTTCTTTCTGAGCATTGCTGCTTGATTATGCCGTAAGTTGTTCACCTTCAGAGTAATGTTATCTGGCTTAAACTTGCATACATTCTGATGATCCTGTAATCGTTGTTTCCTCTCAAAATCGTCACATGCGTTGTTCTGCACATTGATCTGAGACTGCACAGTAGGATTCAATTTGCTCTTTTTCTCGGCCACTGTGAATACTGACACTGTATTGTTCTCCATGGAGTCTTGCCTGGAGGAAGGAGCAATACTGACCTGGAAAGCGGATGAACCAAATTGCGTGGTGAATGGCTCTCTTTCATGTGTCCCAACTCCATGCATTTCAACCAAACTACCATAACCCATGCAAGACCAGAATTCGAAGTCACTTAGGGGCTCCTTGGATTTCTTCAAGCAAGTAGCAGCAGCAGCAGTAGCTTCTGCACCGGGTGGGGAAGAAACTACATATGCAACGGTACATTTGGCACGATTTCTGGGCTGCGAACCAGGCTCAAAAATCTTTGTAGCAGCCCGCATCAACCGAGAGCTGTGACTGCCGGAGAGCAGCCTCGGGCTCTTCACCGGGGACATGAGCTTATGATGGTTAATGCCCGAGCCGGAGGAGGTCACATTATTGCCAAATACACACGGTCGAACACGTGCCTTGGATTTCTTCAAGCAAGTAGCAGCAGCAGCAGTAGCTTCTGCACCGGGTGGGGAAGAAACTACATATGCAACGGTACATTTGGCACGATTTCTGGGCTGCGAACCAGGCTCAAAAATCTTTGTAGCAGCCCGCATCAACCGAGAGCTGTGACTGCCGGAGAGCAGCCTCGGGCTCTTCACCGGGGACATGAGCTTATGATGGTTAATGCCCGAGCCGGAGGAGGTCACATTATTGCCAAATACACACGGTCGAACACGTCCATCGTGTTCGACGGGTTGCCTCTGCAAGAACTCCCCCGTCTTTCGAAGCTTCGGAGGCCTTGATTCTGTTTTACCAAGCCCGCCTGTGCCTGAACGCAACTCCAGATCGCCTCCGCAAACAAGCTTGCAATCTATGGCCTTTCTTGGCCTTTCATCGACAGCAACAGGCATGGACTCCAAACCCATGAGCCTTGCCACCAGTCCGGGGGGTTGCACACCGTGTCCACTATCAGCATCCAGCTTTTTCCTGCTTGGAAACCCTCCCCGATTCTCTTCAGCAATCTGAACATTTTAGAGGTGGATCGAAGCACTCAGCGAAGATCCAACCAATCGACATCAGAAAAAAGGTAGACAGAGGAAAAGAAAACGATGAGTACCAGAAGCAACTTGGCCATGGGCATCTTGTCATCAGCGCAGAACTTCTTCGACGCCCTTCTCGCAGCATGGGCTGTCAACAAGGAGGAACATATCATGGAGTGAGCCAACAACGGTACCATCACACACTGGTGGGGTGAAGTTGCTGTCATGACGTACCTGGAGGGAGGAGCTTCTTCTTAGCGAGCCGACGGTTCCAATCCAGGAACTGCAAGAAGATGCCGACGCACCCGCTAGGCCGCCGTCGCTGCTGCTGCCTCTTCTCCGTGAGAGCCAAACTCATCTTCCCACTCCTTCCGACCAAGCTGCTGAGAGCAGGAAAGTGAGACCAGAAGAGGAGAGCTAAGATGGTATTTTGTGGCGCCAATCATCCGTGTTTAGAAAGAAGCGAAGCAGCAGTTCAGCTGTCAAACAACATCTGCATGCTTCACACATAGATATGTGCATGCCTATGTGTGTGTGTCAAAACAACCAGTGGATTGGAGTGCAGAGCGAGAGGAGGAAGAAAGGATGATTGGCGAAATAAGAACGGAAACCTGCAAAGAAGCCTTAAAAGTTTTCATCTCTTATTAGCTTTTTCTTTTACTTATTTTACTGAGATGGAGGAGGAGGAAACAGTGGCAGAAGTAGGTCTAGCGGTTTGTTGTGCACTCGCCTGTGTTAGAATGGAGGACCGTAGGCTATGACCACTGAAGCGAAGTCTTGTCTTTTTTGCTGTGGCACAGAGGACTTTTTGCTGTGGCTCAGAGGACAAGCCGAGTCAACCAGATGAAAGAGAGAGAGAGAGAGAGAGAGAGAGAGAGAGGAGTACCGGTCCCAACTTTTTGAATGCTGCAGCCAAATCACATGCTGCCGAATGTATTCGATTCTTAAGTAACAAGAATTGACACCTTTTGGGTGGGAAGAGAACTCACAGAGCTGGTCGTACAGCTCAAAGAGTATTATGATTTCATAAGCGCATGAGCTTCCATTATAGGAAGGTCCTTACAATCGGAAGACCTTCCAATACAAGTCTCAACGTTAAGAATGCACCAGAGTGTTGCCTCACGCAGACAAACCAATGGCAAACCGACGGCACACGGAAACAGTGGGTTTGGGAGCACGAGTTGTGGTGCTAAGAAATGACATTGACGCCGATTGATAGAATCAAAATCTTCAAGACTTTGATTAGATTTGATTTGATTCATGTACGGGGCAACATGTTTTTTTTTTTCTGTTTTTTTTTTTTTTTACAAGCGACGTCACTATTGTCATGGTCTTTCTCGTCTCGTTGGTGGAACAAGAATCTTGAATGAGTTCATCCTGTCGATGTTTTTGTTTACGCCTTAAATGATTAAAAATTATGATAAATATAGATATAAAATAATATTTTAATATTTTTTATATCAATCAATTTATGGTTTTAGAATCAATCATATATTTAAGTGATTGAATTACTTGATTGAGAGAAATCCTTTCCTCAAAACTCTTATAAATGCGCACCAACTTGATAAATAAAATCATTCCTTTTTATAATAAGTTTTTCTATTCTATATAGTATCATAGCCCTCTTGTTTCAAGCAAGAAAGGTTTTCTTCCCTCTCTCCCCTTATCTTTTTCCTGTTGGAGCTCATGGATCTACTTAGGAATAGCGATGTCCTTCCTTCATTCACTGCCACTACATTCCTTGCAACACTAAACTCTTTCCTTGGTAATCTATCATTCGAGTTCCTTGAGGTTGCCTACTCCCTCATCTACCTCAATGCCTAAAGCCGATCAACTCTATTTTTTTTCTATTTGGTTACAGACGTCGCTGTTGCCTATCCTTTGGTTGTTATATTCCCTAATTGTTGATTCCTCATTTGTCGACCATAGATGCTTACTCTGTTCTATTCGATAATAACTGTCGAGTCATTCCCTTTTTCTTATTGTTGCCTTTCTCATATTGGATGCCCCCCTCCCATGTTTGTTCCCCTACTGTCGGAGCAAGAGCCATAGCAACCCCTCTCTCAACTTTTCTCATTGGCTATAAACTCGTCATGGATCACTGTTCCTCGGATGCCTCCTTCGATGCAAATCCCATATCTATAGATTTGAGATCTCCTAGAGCTTTCTCTCGGACCATTCCTGTGACCCACTCCTAAAGCTAAGCATGAGTTGAAGCCCTCTCAGATCACTGCTCCCGGAGCCCTCCCCATCTAATACAATCGAAGAAACAGAAAATAAACAATAGTTAGTGTCGCTATCGTAATTCTTCACTATGCCTCTCAAATATGTAATCCTACAAATCAGATCTCTACCATCTATCATCCACCAGATCATCAATTGGTTTTGCCCTTTTCTCATTAGATCACACTATATTCTCATCCTGTCTTTCTCATCTATATTTGACGTCCCAATTGTTATTTCCTCAAGAAATAATAGTTCAGTTAACCTATAGGACTTATATTCATTAATGCAACAACTCTAATCCCCTTTAAATAATCCAAAGAAAAAAATTATGCATCTTGATGAACACAATTCTTCAATCTCCTCTTTGGATATGATTTATCAACCTATAATGACGGCTTTCTTAGTTCTCCATTAGAAAAAATTCAAATACTAGGAGAGTGCGGCCCAATAACAAATCTTGATTATTAGTTATAGCTACAATAAGATCATCTTATTTTATAAATAATTCAGATTATAGTCATTGGCTTTATAGTACCACTAATTTCTTCATGCAACATTATAACAAATACATTATCAAAGTTATAAACCACTCTCGCACTCGCATGCTAATTATTTTATTTATTTTAATAAAAACAACATAAGAGAGAAATATTATTACTTATTATATGTAAAATATACAATTATTATAGTTGACTGACTTTAATATGTTATATTTTGAGTAATAAAAAAGTTATTATTATACTCTTAATGACCTAGGAGACGAATATAAGAAACTGGTAACAATAATTCAGGGATGAGACCCACAAATATCATTTAAAGAACTTTATAATAAGATGATCGATCATGAAACATATCTAAAATGAGAAGAGAGGATGATAAGATCAATGATCATAACTCAATTCAATAAAAAATCTAAAAGAAAGGACAATCAAAGCAACATGAGCTTCAATGGAGGATCAAACAAGATGTCTCTGGTCATATGGGTAACACATAAAGCATCCTCTATTACACATCAAACCCTCTATTGCCGTCCCAATGGCAACTATAATCCCAACAACATAGGAAATAACTTTAACTATAACAACCAACAATTTTGGTGTCTCAACATTAATAATCAACATAAAATCATCTATCAACTCTATAATAGAATTGGACATATAGCAAAAGTTTATCGATCTCGACCCAAGCCTACTACCATACCAACTAGCCTTAAGCAAACATCATGACTACTCCAACTACTCATCCAACCAACTGGATTATGCACCCTAGTACTTTTCATCATATCACTTTTGATTTATAGAACTTATCTATCCATAATAACTATGAAGGCAATGAATACACTATCATTGGTGACGGTAATAGAATCCCTATTACTCACATTAGTTCTATAATACTTAATTCATGCATAAACACTTTCACAATTGATAATGATTTATATGCATTTTATATAAGGAATCTTATCTCTATCTCTCAATTATGTAAACAAAATAACATCTCTATTGAATTCTTTCCTAACTTGTACCTTATAAAGGATCTAAGCATAAAGGTATCCTCGGTTCAAGGTCAGAATAAAGACAATGATCATCAGTTTCATAAAATTTTCAACTAATAACTCTTCATTTGTTGCTCTAATCCCCTTGGTTATCTGTCATCCTCCAATTAATAACTAATTTCTCGTTACACCTTTCTAACCACCAAATCAAGTAGAATTAGAATTGGAATCCATTGTGATACTTTTCTTAGTAATAAAATTCATAGACTATCTTTTGAAATATCTTTCATATCTTGCTCCAAAACACTTGAAATTATTTATACTGATGTTTGTAGCCCTACCCCAACCATTTTCTCTGATAATTTTAGATTTTATATCATTTTCATATATTATTTTATAAAATATATATGGTGACATCCTCTCAAACATAAATATGAAGTCACTAAAATATTTACCCATTTTAGAATGATGGTTAAGAATATTTTTAAGTTTACCATTTGTTGAATCTTAAATTTTGATGATAAAATCAATTGATGAGTATTTAATCTAACATGTGTGTTAGAGGAAGTAATGCATGTTTAACTACGATGGGGAAAAGGAGTTACAACCAGATGTTGGGCCAGGATCAAGTTTGGGCATCGAATCAAGGTTCAGGTGATGCAGTGGGAGCTCACTGGGAGTTCGCTAGGAGTTCACCAAAGGAATCATGAAGCTCATTGAAAACACGCCGAGAGATCGCCGGAGGAAGACCGTAAGACTCGTCGTAAGAATGCCGAAGTTGTCGGATTACCGGGGGTTAGGTCATTTATTAAGCTTGATGATCCTATATGGTTATAATAAGTGAGTCGTAGTTAGGTTCAAGTCCTAATTGAGTTTAATTTGGAAGGAATCTAAATCAACTCAATGTGAGACAAACTGAGTCCATTTTAAGGAATGGATTGAGCTTAGGTCGAGCTTAGTTACTTGACCAGAGAAGTGGTCAACTGAAGATATAATATGGGATTAGCAAAGTAGAGGGAATCACTTTTCCAAGATTCCCCGTGGTTGTACCACCGTCGCGCCCTTTTCTCCGGGCTGCTTTCGGTGGTGGCGCCACTAGCGTCCGAGGTAGTAGCACCCATACCCAGCTTTTCTGAGTGCGTTTGAAATTTTAGCTCTAAATTCTGAAGCCAATTGGGGCCTATAAATACCCTAAGTTCTCTTACATTTAGAACAATCATTCACTCAAGTCATTGGGCAAAAATATATAAAAAATATGCTAAAAGTGTACAAAAAATAAAAGAAATGAGAGAGTAAGTCAAGTGTTGTATTTCTTATCAGATGTCTCTTTCTTGTGAGTTAAGATTGAAAAGCTTGTAAGAATTTGGTTTTCACCCAAAGAAGATCGACAATGGACTCCGGTGGACCTCGACGAAGAGGACTCGGGAAGTTTTTGGCCAAACCACTATAAATTATGAGTGTATCTCTCTTTACTTAATTTCTACATTCATTAGCTAAATCAAAATTTTTGATCTTAAGTTTAATTCACTTATGTATTCTAATTTCAAGAAATACTTTCAATTTCTTAATTGTATTTGAAAGAAAAGTTTTTCTTATATTAATCTTAACAATTAGTATTAGAGCAAGGCTCTTACTCATTGGACTAACATCCACTTGAGTAAATAACTTTATTTGGTATGAATAAGGGATATTTCATTTCACGTCCTCCCATGCTCAAAAGGATGGATTACACATATTAGAAAACAAGGATGTGCAATTTTCTCATTTCTATGGATTTTGATTTATTGCACATTGTAGAGACTAGTTTTGAGAAATCTTCCAAATCAATGAATGAACGAAATGATTTGGAAAGGAAGAATTTTTCTTTAAATGCAAAAGCTCTGAATACCTTATTTTGTGCTCTCGACAAAAATGAATTTAATCAAGTTTCTGTTTATAAAACTACTTATGATATTTGGCATACACTAGAAATCACACACAAAAACACTACTAGAGTTAAAGAATCTAAGATTAATATTTTAGTTCATAGTTATGAATTATTTAGAATGAAACCAAGTGAGTACCTGGTTCACAAATATCGTAAATGGTCTAAAAGCACTTGAAAAATATTTTTATAATTTTGAATTTGTTAGTAAAATTTTAAGATCCCTTCCTAAAAATTGGGATCCCAAAGTAACTACTATAGAAAAGGTCAAAGATCTTAAAACTGATTGGATTACTTATAACATATGAACTGAACGGTTAGGCTCATGACGAACTTGATAAACCCCTTCTAAAGAATAGAAAAGATTTAGCACTAAGAACTGCTTATGACTCCTCGAGTGATGAGAACGATAATATTACACTATTGATAAGAAAAATAAAAAAATTTATGAAAATGAACAAAAATCATAAAAATAAAAATGAACCAAAACGGTACAACATTATATGCTTTGAATGCAAGAAGCATGAACATTTCAAATATTAATATCCTCAATTAAAGAAGAAGGCACTACACAAGAAGAAGGCTCTCTCGTCAACTTAGGATGACTCAAGCACATTGGATGAAGAAGACCACTCCAAGGAAGAAGTTGTCATCTATGCTCTTATGGCTATCCATGACAAGGTAAGTGAGTCATCTAATATTTTTTTTACTGAATTGTTAAATATTTTTCATGAGTTTTATGACGAGTTTAGAAAAATTAACAAGTCTTATAAATTACTTAAAAAAAATTATGATTCATTAGTTAGTAAATTTGAACAAATACATGTAGCATCGTCATCACATAGTTTATACATCAAATATGAAAGTTTAAAAGAACTTAGAAAGAAAAATGTTGCATTACAATCAATATTAGAAAATTTTGAAATAGAGAATAAATCTCTAAACATGATCCTTGCTAATAAGGGTCATGTTAATAAAAGAAAGGGTAAAGGCTTTGTTGGTAACACTCAATAAAAGCTAATTATTTTTATTAAAGGATCCACTTTAAATCTAATATCAAAAATCAAATGTAATTTTTATGAAAAATTAGGACATAAAGTCAACAAATGTTTATTTAGAAAATATGATCCACACAAATTAGTTTCGGTTTCCAAAGGAACTACAAATAACTAATAACCATTAGATAAGTTAAATAAAATTCTTCACCCAATGTAAAGTGGATACCTAAATCCTTCTTCTAATATTGTTATCAAACTAACCCTAGGAAGCAATAAATGAAATCTAACATCTTTTAAAGCTCTCTAGTCAAAAATGATAACTAAAATATACATTGAAAATTAAAATGATTGATTGTCTTCCAATAATATTGATTTGATTGATGATGCATCATTAAATAATGCTTGAACATAAATTGTTCTTAATGAAAATTTAAGAAAATCTACATTGGGATTTTGATGATCAAAATTAGTTGAATATGATTGAATTGGGTTATTTAATATACTAATACATGATTAAGTAAAGATAAAAATAAAAAGAAGTGAAAAGGGTGTACCAACAGTGGCACCGCTGGTTTGGCAGTTGGACTGCCATAAAAAAACCAGATTGAACTGCTCAGTAAGTGGTTCTACCGCCCAAAACCCAGCATATAAAAGTCCTACTTAGGGCATGTGGTGGCACCAACCCTAAGTGCTTCTACTTCTCTCTAAAACCATCTCCACCCTTTTTCTCCTTTGCTTCTCCTCTAAAAACACTAAAGAAGGCTTTCTACTCATTAAAACTAAGGATCTTTGGCCATTTCTAGAAGATCAAAATAAAGGTAATTCTCCAAAATGGTAATTCTTACCATTTTCCTTGCAATTTATGTAGTTTAAAATGACCCATAGAAGACCCTCAAAGGACAAAGGGAAGAGGAGAATAGATGAAACCTATGATACTACACTTTTCAATTCCTATGAACATGTCTTGAAATTTTCAATCCCTAAGTTTAGGAGTGTCCATAAGGAAAAATATGTTGATCTAGATGATTTAGGAGACTTAGAGCCAATCCAATGGTTTGCAAACCTAGATGCCTACCTATTTTTCAAATGAATGAACCAATTTACCCTAGACTTGTTAGATTATTTTATAATAACATGCATATAGATGACAAAAATAATGCTTCTACATCTCTTATGGCATCATATAGATATTATGAATGATCTAATTTGCAATCTTATATACATCCCCGAAAAGCGAAGTGGTTGTTATTTTAGGGGACAATGAGACATAGACTCTATAGGAGTAACATACTCTAAAACTTTAAGAACTATTTTTGGTAATCCTAATCTAGCTATTATACTTAAAATTTGTGAACATACATAGTAATGAGCATTTATTATCAAAATAATTTTACCATGACAAATTTAATCAAATAGAACTAGGTACCATGTATTAGATAACGAAGGGACAACATTATTGTTTTGGGTATCTTATTAGGCAAAACATGATTGATCTTGCTACTAAGGATATGATGCTTTCATATGGTGGACTAATAACTAGATTAATACATGCACATGACGCTATTCCACCAAATGAAGAAATCATAAAATTGGATAGGTACAATGTAATTAATAAAACCTTTTAAGAAGATTAAGGTGCATTGAAAAAAATGAAATTTGGACTAGACTACCTAGGAGAATTGATCCTCCCTCACCTGATCCGGAATCTTAAATACCTATTCTTAGGGGAAGTCTATCTCCTCCCACCAGTCCTCTTAAGGCACCACTCATGATGCAGTTAGCAACCTCATTTGTTAACGATTCCATTGTGAATCGGCTGGAACGAATTGAATCACGTCAAGATGAATTAATGAATGAGATACAATAAATTTGACAATAACTTTATGTTTTGTCTAGGCACTTTGGATTACCACCACATGAATAATTATAGTATTAAGGAAGAAATCAGTAGAACTTGATATATTGTACTAATCACACTCTATGATGCACTTTTATGGCTTGTACTCATGCTACTTAGAAGTATCTTTTTAATGTTTTGTGATGCATTAAAAATTTCATAATTGATTGATATTAGATATCATTTTATTAGGGATCATGTGAATAATCAAGACATTTTCTTGGAATTTATTGACACTAAGCATCAATTAGCATATATTTTTACAAAACCATTAAATGAAGAGCAATTTGATTGTATTAAAAGAGAGCTAGGAATACTAAACCATTCCAATGCATGATTTACTATTTTTTAGATTTCTTAATTTGCTACTTTTGCTTGAAATTTACATAAGATGAATTTAAATGCATGAGTAGCTTTTAGCTCTTCTTGAATTTTTTAGCTCACGTTCCAAAAATATTTACCTTGATATTGATAAAAATAAAATTCAAAGTTCTTTTTTGATAATATTTTTATCCTTTCCCAAAGATTATTTTAATTTATGATGAAAATCTACAAAAGAAAAATATGTGATATAAACTTCTATGATACTTGATATGAGCTTTTGATATTAAACTTTTAATGAATGTATCACTCTTTTTATTTTTGAATCTTTGACATCCCCTCCTCTTCCTTAATTCTACTTTCTTATTTACAAGAGGGAGAAAAATTTTCATGAGAAAATTAGGTTTTTATCCTATTTTATTAAGGAGGAGTAATGTAAAATTTATTTTGTAAAAATATGAAAACTTCGACACATGATAACCTTATGTATCATAGGATTACTTGCTTGTTATTTCACCTCTTTTTTATGATGACAAAGGGGGAGAAATAGTGAATTGATGACATGTGTAAGAAAATTTTTTAATGGGCACATCTATTTTTTTTGTTGATAAACAAAGGGGAGAAATAAATGTATAACTGATGCATGAATTCAAATATATATTGTATACTGGGAAAATTCTTGATGCTTTGATGATTGATGACTTAAGGTAAAAATATTTGAATTGATGTTATATCATCTCTAAATTGATGTTGCTTCTTTGAGGAATCATTGAAAATTGTTGAAATATCATATCATAATACTTGAATTTAAGAATGTGTGGTTTTCTTGAATTTAAGTTTCTCTTATTTGAATTAGGGCATAGATTTAGGGGGGAGTAAGGTTTAACTCATCATCAATTAATTATCATCATCAATATATAGTTGAAACTGGACTCATCCTTTTACAATAATCCTCCATGCCACGAATCTCTTAGTTAATATTTTTCAAATTGTATTATATTTTATTAATCTCATGCTCACTCCAATCTTACAACACTATTCACTATTTGAAAAACTATTTCATAAAATCTTAAACCTTTAAAAGCTTAAAGTATTTAATTATTTATGTTATTCTTAGCTATGCCCCTACACTTTATAGAAGTTAACACTAAGATCTAAACTTTGTATCTTCATTGGGTACTCTATTGAACATAATGCTTTCTGCTACTATGAGTTTCAAACTCAAAAGTTCTTTGTATCAAGTTATATTATTTTTGTTGAGTCCACCTTTCCCTTCCAAAATCTTGCTTCTTCAATAATGTGAGCTATTTATAATAATAATATAACTATGGGTTTATATAAGTACATCTCAAACCCCCTCAAACATACATCTCGCTATATCAACTAACAGCTCTCCTTTAGACCTGTACACCCTTATCACTTTAGTTTTGCAACACCTCACTCCCGCTATAACATCTCCACCAACTCACCCCGATAAAGCAACACACACACAACAAATAATGTCTTTTTCCTCTCCTCGACCAAGTGGCACCGAAGTGCATCAACCTGGTACATGTTACTCACTCTCCACCAATTCTCATACCTTCAATACAACTCAATAATACCACCAAGCTTGAATATCACATGACTACATGCTCAAAAAATGGTATTTTTAAACTACGTTAAATCCTTATCTTCCATGCTACCATAAGCTCTCCACTTGAGTCTACTCAACCCATAACTATCACCTAAGCCTAAAAATCTTCATTTTGGCAGATAGCTTATATGTGAAGAATATAATACCCTGCTCAATAATGTCACATAGATCCTTATACAATATCACCATATATAAAATATCATCAGGTGCAAATGAATCTTTTGAATTAAACAGAACTTAGATGGATCCATTGCTAGATATAAAATACTTCTAGTAGCCAAAGAGTTTTATCAATGACTAGGTATTAATTTCATAGAAATATTAAGTCTGACTCATCCTAAGTTTGGCTTGTTGGTTACTGGTGCGTTCTAAGCCAATCACGTGATTGATGGCATATGTGACACGCTACATAATATATTTACATATGATTATTATTGATATATTATCACATTATATTATCTATTGCATATATATATTGTAATGTCTTTGGTTCTATAAAATGGGAATCAGATTGTAATGGGATCATGATAATGAGACTGATTCATCTTTAAACATAGATCCTAAACAATCTCGGTTATAGGTTACTAATATGAACCTAACAGTGTTAGGTCCATATCTATTGAGTCATGTTCTCGATTGAATCATGTTTGGTCAGTCCAATCAAGTCAATTATGAGTCTTTTTGAATAAGGAGTCCAAGCTCAACTAGGAGTTGGATTCACCTAGGAGTTTAATTGATTAGGAGTCCGAGTATAAGTCTAATTAAATAGAAGTCCAAGAAGGAGTCTACCTTAGGAGTCCAACTTCAATTAGGAGTTAGATTGCAGTCCCTATAAATAAGGGTGTAATACTTTTGTTTTCATCAATCAATGAAGAAAATATATTTTAGCTCATATGCCAAAATCCTATAGGGCCGATCCCCTATAGAGATAAAGGAGGGTCGATCCCCTATAGATATCAAGGAGGCCAATCTCCTTGAAGTGATCATTTATCCTCATTTTTTCTGTCTCCATCCATGATAAAACCATAACGGTTCTTATCATTTGGTATCAGGGTAGTAGTCTTGGAGTCTCACTGCTCATCCACTCCACTGCCACCTCTACAACGATCATTTATCTTCGATAGAAACCTTTAGGTTCCTATCATTTGGTATCAGAGCAGCGTTCCTATGTACTTTCGCTATTACTGTTCATCATCCTCGCTGCCACCCTTGCCATCATCTTCTTCTTCAGCCCTTACCTACCACCTTGCTACAGTTTCTCACCACCTTTGCTACAGCTATCATAAGTAAAAAAAAAAGAAAGAAAAGAAGAAGGAAGAGCATGTAGCCTTGCCACATCCTACTCAAAGGGTCGCTGTCGTTGTTCTTAGCTAGTGGATCACCCTATCGGCAATCCTAGCCATCGACATCATTTTCAATCGCAACCACATCAGTGCCCTTCTCCCTTTCAAACCCCTATCGCCCTTCCTCCTCCTATGTTGGTAGTGTCGTCATTGCTGCCCCCGCACCCTATCGATGTCCCCATCTTCTAGTCGATGCTGTTGTTTCCAGCCACAACTGCACTAGCGCCCTTCTCCCTTTTAGCCCCATGTCACCCTCATCTTACTCCCACGTCACTGCTGCTTCCCACTGCCCAACTATGCTGCCACCTCCTCAACAACTGTCGTTGCCCTTATACTGTCGCCACCGCACCAACGCGCTACCCTCTTCCTCCCCTCATTTGCTATCATCATCTCTGCCATTACTATCAACCCTTGCCGCCCGTCACCCTTTGCCTGCCATTGTTGCCCCACTATTGCCATCTCCCTACAATTGTGCCCTGCCACCTCTTCTACAATCCTCAACAGTGCAATAGCCCTCAGTGCTCCCTCAACCCCTCTTCATCACCCGCCGCTTACCACTGCTGCCACCCATTGTTGATTTTCGTACCAGCACTACTCCTCAACAACTACTATAGCCCCCACATCGCCGCCAGCCACTTCCTCCTCAATCATTGCTTCCTGGTACCTTTCCCTTCCTCTGTCCACCACAACCTCACCTCCTGTTAATCGCCTGACGCTCGAGCATAGTTGCCCGCATGACGTTGTTAGGCTCTCCTTATGATGCCCCTGTTATCATCATCTCCAGCTTGCTGCCACGCTCATCGTCGAGCCCCTACTACTCCTTTGTCGCAGTGTCACATCTCTGCTTCCCCTGCTCTCCACAATAATCTTCCAACTGCGCCCATCGCCAGCCATGCTTGCCACTCTTCCTCATTGTTGCAGGCCACTAGTCCTCTATCGCCAATGCCTCATATATCCTTCCCTGCTCCAACACTAGCCACTTCTACCTCGCCTGACCATTGTCGTCGCTCCCTCAACCTGCCCCCACTTTTCTTCCCTTCATCTACTACCTTTAGCCCACGTGGCCGTAGCCGCCATTGTTGCTACCTTCCTTTGTTGATGCCACCATCGCTGCCAACTTGCCCCCCACATTCTCTCCTTCATCTGCTACCTTCAACCTACACAACCACAGGTGTTGTTGCTGCTGCCTTCCTCTGCCCAATGTTGCCATCACAGTCGCAACATCTAATTGCCTCATCTACTGCTGTGCCCGTTGCCATCTTCCTCCACTACTTCTAGCTACATCCCTTGATTGCCCTCACCTGTCGCTTGTAGCCAATGCAACCACACTGCCAACCATTGTCAGAATCAACACTGCTCCCTCTATCGCCAGTGTTCCCTTCCCTTATCGCTGCCATCTCCTACGCCTTCACCGGAGACACCGCTACTGCCCTCCTTCACTATCACTTTCATCGACACTACTGCCATCCTCCACCTACGTAGAAACATCAGGAACTTATTATAACCACCAGTTCTACGGTTGCAGCTAGGTCGCCTTCTACACCGATGTTATTGCCTTCTAGCCCTAGACGCTCATGAACCCGCAACATTCTCACCCCACACAGTAACAAATATAGGACAGTAACCCTTCTTCCTTGTAGTGACCAAAATAGAGCAATTTCTAGCCCTCATCCACTACCATCTCCCTCCCTTGTAGTTTATACCAACACCGCCCCTTTTTCCTTATCCACCATAGCCTTGACAGCAATGATCCCTCACTGCCATAGGAATTAAAGATCTATAATAGCGATCAATAACTCATTGGAAGCAAGATTTGAAGCTTTCAAAGCATGTATAGAAGATAAATTGTAAGCACTTTTCCACAAATTCAGAAGCAAGCGATCAAAGAAATCTCAACATAGAGAAAGTTCTGATTTTAAGATAAATCAATCTGAAAAGTGTGATCATGGGTAGGACATAAGATACCCATGTATGAGGGTAGAGTTTCCCAGATAGGAAAATGAAAACCCAATTAGTTGGATCTCACGTGCTGAAATTTTTTTTCATTTTCACATGACCCCGGAAGAATTTATGGTAGAGATAGCTTCTACTCAACTCGAAAGAGATGCGATCTAGTTGTATGATTTATAAGAGACCTATCATAGAGTTTTGTCATTAGGATAGTTTAAGAGAGAGCTCTTGATTCGCTTCGGACTATCAAAGTACGAGAACGTTAATGGACAACTCACCAAAATCCGTTAGATTTCCATAGTACAAAAGTACCAGAGCAAATTCGAGCATCTGTCAAACCAAACCTGAGATTGGTTTGAGAAACAGTTATTGAAAAAATTTATCGAGAGACTTAATCCAGAGATTTGGAGACCGCATAGCGTAGTGGATTAGCGCATCTAACTTCGGATTAGAAGGTCATGGGTTCGGCTCCCACTGTGGTCATTTTTAATTTTATTTCTTTATGTTCTTAGAAAATAGAAATATAGAAAAACTAAAAAAATATTGTTCCTTTGTTTTTTCAATATCCTTAAAAAATATAGAAATATAAAAAATCTAAAAAAATGCACGGGTGAGGGAGGATAGACTGAACAGAAAAGAAGTGTGACAAGCTCAGCTATCACATTTCTTTCTCCTCACTCTCTATCTCTCTCTTTCTCTCATCAGCTATAAGCAAATGTGTACACGTAGAAGTGAAGACACTGATAGGACTTCAGTAGGGTTGAATCCTAATCTCCCTAGAAGTAGTCAATAAAACCCTACTAGATTATAATAAAGTCACTCATATCTTATAAAGGAGTATGGCTAGGGTTTAGATTAGCTCTTAGGGCTTAGTGGCCGTCACTCCCCTTACTGGGTTGGTTGGCTAGGGTTTCCCTTACTTAAGTCGGCTATAGAGCCAACATAGTCGCCTCTTATTCCTATTAAGGCAGGTTGGCTATAGGAGGGGCGAAAGAGTAATTTTACTTAGGCAAGTACCTCCTTAGGCTAGGGTTTTGATCTCTATATCATGATGTAGCCGTCCCCTCTCTTGAAGAAAGCAATTATCAATTTTATTTCAGCATTGTGCCGAGTCTAGGAGGGAGGAACCCCTACAATGTTCCAAGGGTTGATCCCCCTCAAGGATCAAAATCTATAGAGCTCATTCTTTGGTTCTATCAGACACATTTAATGCTTGTATGCACTTAGAGATCTGAACAGCTTTCCCATACACTTGTGCACTTTCTCTACCATCCATTTCTGTTGTACCACCATCCATTCTTGTTGTACCACCATCCATTCTTCTTTTCTTGCTCATCATCATCATCGTCAAAAAGCGATTCTCCAAATCTAGAAGCCAACATAGGAAATGTCCTCCCGGGCCATGGAACCTACCGTTCCTCGGAAGCATGCATCGCCTCACCAGCCACTATATCATAATGGTTGCTATATCATTCATCTATGTGCGTGAAGAAAGAATCAATATAGACACTTATCAAAATAGAAGCTTTAATAGATAGTAATCAGTAAGCCGCCCACCCCATCTAGTCCCAGCCAAATCCAAGACATCCAAAAGCTGACCCGAGAAGAACTAAGGAATGATCAACAAAGGATTTATGCTCACGTTATGATAAAGATCGATACAAACAAGGGCAGCTTCTAACGATTGAACCAATTAAGGAATAATCAGGAATTGATAATGTGGAGTCCAATAATGAAGGTTGTGATAAACATCTAAGAATTGAACCAATTAAGGAAGAACCATAAACTAATAATGTGAGATCCGATTATGAAGGTATGGATTTTGATGAAGATATTAGACCTATCATACATACAGTGCATGCATTAACCAGCTACTCTAACTCGCAAACTATGAAAATTGAAGGAATTTGGGAATATCAACTTGCTACTATTTTAATCAATATTGGAAACACTAATAATTTTATAGATAAAAAGCTTGCTAACTGATTGGCCTATCACATTGAAGACTATTACAAATTCAAAGTCTAGATTGCTGAGCGACGAATCCTAAGTTGTGATAAAAGGTATTCAAAGGTAAAGCTAATTATATAGGACAAACAACTACTTATAGATTTCCTTTTAATGCCCTAGAAAGATTTCGAAGAGGTGATCCTTAAAGGAAGACATGGTACTATCACTAGCCATAAGATGAAAAGAGATTCTTTAAAAGACTATAATGACTACTACACTAGAAGATCGACCCATTACTTATACCAAGTGGAGACACTACTTAATTGATCATAGGGTTGTGATGCATGTCAAATATCCTAGACTTAAATACTCTAAAAAATTAATGCTGCTCAGCCTTAAGGACAAGGTTGATTTAAAGAGGGGCGGGTCTGATAGGACCCTAATAGTATCAAGTCCATATCTATTAAGTCATGTTTGGTCGATCCAGTTAAGTCAATTAGGAGTCTATTTAAATAAAGAGTTCAAGCTCAACTAGGAGTTAGATTCAGCCAAGAGTATAATTGATTAGAAGTCCAAGTAGAAGTCTAATTGAACAGAAGTCCAAGTAGGAGACTACTTTAGGAGTCCAACTTCAATTAGAAATTGGATTGGACTCCTTATAACACTTCTATTTTCATCAATTAGTGAAGAAAGTATATTTTAGCCAATAGGCCAAAACCCTAGGAGGGTCGATCCCCTGTAGGGATCGAGGAAGCCGATCCTCTCAAAGTGATTGTTTATCCCCCCCTTTTCTATCTCCATCCACGATAGAACTCTAGGGATTCCTTGTTAGAACCCTAGTGGATTCTAAGCTTTGGTGATCTCTATAGGGGATTGGCCTCCTCGGAACTCAATAGGGGTTCCACCCTCTAAGTTGCTACTCAAAGGCTGCTGAAAAGATTCATATATTTATTGAAAAAAATGATTGATCACAAGACTATTTATAGGCCTTCTAAACCTTAATTCCTAATAGGACTCATACTTTAATACTCCTACTTCTAACAACTCCTATTGCTTGTCTAAGTAGCAACTACCAACCGACCTATCGATGGGTGGCCTGATGCTCTCCAATTCATAATCTAATTCTAACTCAACCCTTCCTTAACCAACTCCCTTTAACCAAAGAAGGGGCGGCTAACTAGGATTACATTTGCCCTATTGCCCCATCTAAATATCCTAACCTAGTTGGCCTCTTCATCAACTAATAGGGGTCAACTAGATAGGATTTACATGTATGCTCTCTCAATAAATTTAAATTAGGACCTTATTAGCTAGAGTCCGAATAGACCTGCACTCTTCAAATCAGCCTTACCTTCAAGGCTGACGCTCCACAAACTCTAGGAATTTAATCTTTAAGTTGTCATAGTCCTCCTAGATGGCATCCTCTGCTGGTAAATTTGCTCACTGTACTAGCACCTCAGTAGTGGGTCCCCATCATCGAGTCACGATTCATCAATCAATGATGGCACTTGGTTGGGTTTGGAGTTCTCCTTAGGTAGTCATATCTGGTATGTGACTTTGGGTTGTCTCATTTTGCCCTAGCTTAAGCTTCAAGCATGATACCTGAAAGACTGGGTAGATTTAAGAACTAGCGGGTAAGTCCAATATATATGCTATTGCTCCAATGTGCTCGAGAATATGGTATAGTCCATAGAACCAAGTGAAAGCTTCATGGATGCTCTAGTCTAGACCAATGTTTGTTTGTATAGCTGGAGCCGAAGAAAGACCCAATCTCTCACTGAAAATTCTCTCTTACTTTTGTGCTGATCATACTGTTGCTTCATCCTTGCCTGGGCTGTAGCGAGATTATCTTTTAACAACTTCAGCATTTTATCCTTGTCTTTGAGCTCCCTATCTACTTGCTCTACTTTAGATGTACCCAATACATATTTTGAAATTACAAGGGTAGGTCGGCCATACATAACCTCAAAAAGAGTATATTTTGTTGATGAATGATAAATTGTATTATACCACACTCAGCCTAGGGAAGCCACTTTGCCCACTCTTTTGGTCGGTCACTAGTGAAGCATCTGAGGTAGGTCTCCAAGCACCTATTCACCACTTCAGTTTGGCTATCAGTTTGTGGGTGATCTGTTGTGCTCATCTTCAACTTAGTGCCCTATAATTGGAATAATTCTATCCAAAATTTGCTAACGAAAATCCTATCATGATCACTTATAATAGATCTTGGCATCCCATGTAATGTTAAAATATCCTCCATAAAGATCTTAGCGATGCTAGAAGTAGTGTAGGGATTATGAACAATGTAAAAGTGAGCATATTTTGTAAGGTAATCAACCACAACAAGAATTGTACTTTTTTTTGTGACGAGGGCAGCCCTTCAATGAAGTCCATGGATATATCAGTCCATATCGAGTCCGGGATGGGTATAGGTTGTAGCTTTCCGGGGCTTGCCACTGTTTTGCCTTTATTTCGCTAATATACATCACATTGTGCTACAAATTCAGTAATAATATTTTTCATCCCTACCCAATAAAAATTTTGCTTAATTCTCTTATAGGTTCTAAGAAACCCAGAGTGCCCGACCGCTAGAGTGGAATGCAACTCTTGAAAGATAGTCGTTACATATGTTGATTTTGGCGCAAGCACAATGCGGCCTTTATAACGCAAGTCTTTTGAATCCCAACTGTAATGGGCCAAGGAGCTCAGTTCTTCCTCTAATTTTTTTATGATCTTATAGGTCTCTGGATCATCTTGACATTCCCTCCTAATATCCTTAAGGAAGTCACTGGTTGGAAGAGAGATGGTCGAGAATTTAGCTTGCTCGGGTAACCATGAAAGCGCATCTACAACAATATTTTCTTTCCTTTTTTTGTAAGTTATTTTGTAACCATATCCAATAAGCTTTGTTACCCATTTTTGTTATTCGAGGTAGGATATCTTCTACTCTAAAAAATATTTTAGGCTCTTGTGGTTGACGTACATTCGTCATGTTTTGTCCTTCTTTCGTACGAGGAGCACCGGGGAAGAGTAGGGGCTACAACTTGGCCGAATGACTCCTGTTTTGAGCATCTCCTTTATAATCCTTTCTATTTCATCTTTCTAGAGATGAAGATACTGATATGGCCGAGTGTTTGCAGGAGATTTTCCTGGAAAAATCGGGAAACAATGGTCATGCCAACGAGTAGGAGGTAGGCTATGTGGTTCATCAAATATATCTAAAAATTTAGCAAGCATGGAAAGTAGGATTGGGTCTTCAGATTTGGTTGGCTCCCCCATAGATTGATGCTCAAGTGCTGCAAGTTTTGTATAAAACTTTCTCCATTCATTGTGTGCAAATCATCGTAACGTTGCTCCCATGTTTCCCGCGCAGTATCACCTATTTCCCTTTGCTGTAAAATTTCATAATTATTTTCAAAAAATTTTAGGAAACATTACCTAATGTCTTCAGCCATTCAATACCAAGAATAGCCTCATAATCATCAAGAGGGAAGAGGAAGGAATCTGTAATTATCTCTTGGTCCTGCAGCAACAGTTTCACTTGTGGGCACTTGCGATCACACTTCAAAATTTATCCGTCGGCAACCTTAACATCAAACCTGCTATAATTCTCAATAGGTAAGGCCATCTGAATAATAACCTTATTGTTCATAAAATTATTAGTGCTCTCGGCCAATACGAACGATGATCAGTTGTTGCTTGATAAGTCCTCCTACTTTCATCGTCTACAGGTACGTGTAGCCAGCAAGAGCATATATCATAATATCAATCGGCTACTGTTCTTCATCTGTGATCTCTTCCTCATTCTCCTGGACCTCCTACTCCATGTCTTCAAGGGGTTTAATTAGTAGGAGGCACCCCTTCTTGTAGCGATGATCATGGCTCCACGGTTCGTCGCAATGTCAAGAAAGACCCTTTGCCAATATGTCATGTAGTTCTTCTCTTGTCAATTTTTTTGATAGTGAAGGATAGGTGAGAGTAGAAGGAGGTTTATATGCCGTGGGCCTAGGAGTAGTTCTCATCCTCTGAGCATCTTGGTTGAGCGGTTTCTCTTATATTAAGGTAAAAGAAATCATAATTGTTATCGTGTGGGGCTGTCGTGCCTTAACCTCTCTTTTAATCTCCGGTTTGAGTCCCTTGATGAATGTCCCTAACAATTGTTGGTCAGTCCAATCATGAGCAAGATAGGATAAACTTCTTAAACCTTGTTTTAGACTCTTGGATCATGGAGGTTTGTCGGATCTTTGTGAGTTGGTTGCCAATATTTTCATACTCCATCGATCCAAAGCGGTTTAGCAGTACATTCTTAAATTGATTCCACATCGGGGGCCTATGATTGTCCTCAAGCCAATTGTACCACTATATAGTATCTCCTTCAAGGTGGATGATAACAATTTCCACCATAGCATTATCTGACATTGGTAGTAACGGAAGTAACGTTCAGCACGTGAAATCCAACCCATCAGGTCTCCTTCTTCCCATCATGGGAAGTCTACCCTCATGCATGGCTGAAGCATGTCCGAGGGCTATCCCTCCTTCTCTAGAGTCCTCTCTAAACTCTCTCCTCACTGAAATTTGGTCGGACTCAGTGGTTGTCTAATCTTGATGCAAGTGTTAGAACCCTCAACAAATTCTAAGCTTGGGTGATCTCTATAGGGGATCGGTCTCCTTGGAAGTCTATAGGCTATTGAAAGGATTCATCTATTCATTAAAGAAAAGTAATTGATTATAAGGCTATTTATAGGTCTTCTAAACCCTAGTTCCTAATAGGACTCCTACTCCAAGACTCCTATTTCTAACAACTCCTATTGCTTCTCTAAGTAGCAACTACCAATCGACCTATTAGGGGTGGTTGGCTGCTCTCTAATTCCTAATCTAATTCTAACTCAACCCTTCCTTAATCAACCCCCTTTAACTAAAGTAAGGGGTGGCTAACTAGGGTTATACATGCCCCAATGCCCCATCTAAATATCCTAACCTACCTGGCATCTTCATCAACTAATAGGGGTCGACTAGATAGGATTTACATGTATACTCTCTCAAGGAATTTAAATTAGGACCTTATTAGCTAAAGTCCTAACATTCCTAGCATTTGGTATCAGAGCATCGTTCTTGGCATCTCGCTATTTATCTACTTTACAACCTCCCCTACAGCGATCGTTTATTATCAATAGAAACTTTGGGGTTCCTATCAGTTATTCAAGAAGGATATCGAGATAACCAAACAAACCAGTGTACTATACACCCGTCCATATGATGGAGGCGATTGGTCTCAAAATCACTTATATGAGGACACTAAGGATACAATAGAAGTACTCATTGGAGAATAAGTTCATTGATTGATCTGCTTATGAAATGCTATATAGTTAATAATACTTAACATCAAATAGTAATTTTGTAGTCATAATTGTGTGTCTGGTTCTTAGAGTTGAGATACCAAGGATGTCTTATTTGAGTACTTCTTTCTTTTAACATCAGACTTATAGGTTTGAAAAGTTTTAGATATGGTATAATTGGTTATTGGGATTGGTCACCAACATTATGAAAGCAATTGAGTGTCAATAGAGGATCATCCACTCTCGATATCATAAGAGGAATATCTCATGTGTTCTTGTTCAGACAAATCTCTGGCTAGGGTTGTTCAGATTAAGAAAGGAGACTCAAACGGATTCCGTATATAGCCTGACTATACCATACCCAATATATGGTCTTTGAGCTATTAGATAGATGAGGGACTATAGATATACAGTAGCTGAAGATAGATAGGTTCAATAGATTAGATCTCATATACATTTGGAGACTATGACACAATGGCATAGTACGTCCATAGTCGATGAGTCAAGTGAATTATTATGAGATAACAATTCACTAAGTTAGAAAGAGTTCTGACAATTATGACTCACAACCATCTTGGTATTGGGTGTAGAGGGTCATAAACATATGGTAGATATTTCAACAGTAGAATATTATATATGAGTTATCAAATTAGCCCTTGTACTTATTGGATGAGACTCGACATTAATAGATTCCTTGCATGAGGCCCAATTAGAAGCCAATTAAGATTATTGGATAGAGATCTAATAATCCAATAGGAGTAGATAATTAGATAGAGATACAATACCCACTAAGGTATAATCCATTAGGGTTTTTGGTGGTTCTCTATAAATAGGAGGTATGGGCAACTCAATAGTGATAAGCTACACCTTTAGTCACCCCCTCCTATTCTTCTCTCTCTCTTATCTTATCAACCAACCAGCCCTTCCTTGCTGTGAGAGGACAATAAAGAAGATAACAAATATTCTTCTATTAGTGCTATGAGAAGGTGCGCAAGAGTTACGAGCTTTTAGGTAGTGATTGGAAGAGCATCGCTATAACGATCCATCATGTGGATACGACTAAAGAGGATGACATTTAACCTCCTTCATACTCTCTATCTGAATATAAAATTTCAAGAATATATGATCTCTTTGGTAATCAATCTCTCATGTATTGTATTTTTTAGTTTTTGTGATTTTTCAGGTACCAAATTTACACGATGACATGATAAAATGTGGGAAACTAATTTTATTTATTTCTTCTACTATATATGTGATGCTCTTTCGTGGTTTCCCAGCATGGCTATCACTCATGGCTATTATATAAATGTAACCTCTTGGCTTCGTCGACCTCAATATTTAAGCTGTGTTTATAAATTACGAAAAGCTATTTATGGACTTTGTCAAGCTCTGAGAGCATATATCGAACTTGGTTCATTTTTTATATTAACTGACATTGTCAACTCAAAGTTTGATGTGTCTCTATTTCTTATGACAATAAATATAAAGTATTATCTACTGATTTATGTGGATGATCATATCATCATAGGTAACACCGATAATAAGACATCTATATCAGCCTATATTATTTTTTTAGATCAAATTTAATTAATTAGAGTTTCAAGAAACATAATACAATCGTAAGATCCATTACTGAAATTGAATATACTAAGTCATCACCGCTACTTTTGCATAACTCAACTAGGTCACCAGTATGCCACACGAATTTGACATCATCTTTTAATCCACTCCTATCATATACTATGATAATATTGGTGTCACCTATCTTTTTACCCATCCGATGTTCCACTTATATATGAAACATATTATCATCGATTTTTACTTTATTAGAAATTAAATTATTTTTAGAGTATTTCAAACCTTCTATAATCAAAATGATCTAATTGTTGGAGGTCTGGTTATCAAATTTTTTAATTTGACTGGCCAGCCCTGTCCTAGTTTAATAAACATGGAAGAAAGTCTATGACTTATCCTAAGTTTATAGATATTTTTCATAAGTCTATGACTAGAAGACACCAATATTTATCAGTACTTCAATCAAAATAATCTGGTGTGTATGCTCGTCAAGGGATTATTCTTTAACAACTATGTCTAGTGGTATTATAATCCATGTTGTTTAGAACATAAATTAGAAATTATAAATTTTTATTTTACTAATTTGACTTATCTAGATCGCGAATTTTGTGCTTGGTGCTTTCTTATAATTATTTTATTCTTGTTTCACAATTGATTTATGGTGTTCATCATGTTCTTCATTTTCATGTGTTTCTTTGTTCAACCATTATGTATTAAATAATGGGTTTATAAGTTTTGTGAATAACTGCTAATTAGGGAGACAAAACTTTTCCTTGAACCTTTATGCGATAATGAATATGAAACTATAAGTAGATTTTAGGCATATGCAAAGTTATTATCATAGAGACATTGATAGTTGATGTCCTCATAAAATAACTTTTCTGATAGATTATAGTTATTTCTCATTATATATCTTGGATCAGAGTATTTGATGAACAAGTTTTGCCATATGTGTTCAGATTTTTGAAGAAGGATGATGTGGCTTATTGTATCACATGTATTGTAAAATGATTACACTAAGATAGAGGACAAGAATAAATGACATCAAGTAAGATTGTAATTAACTTGTGAAGGATAATCACTTAGCTCCATAGGAACGTGGTTATCTTTTATAAGTAAATTAAAATAAAATGATAATTTGAGAATTTAATATTCATAGACTCACAAATATAGAAAATTATTTTTAGTACTTATGTTACTAGTCTTATTAATTTAAATTTGATATGAATTATGTGTTATACACCTCTATCCACAAGAAGACTAGAAGATTATTTTTCTTTGTTTTATAATTTTTTTCTACAGCTTTAATGATTTTCCAATTTCAAGTGATGATAATTTTTTTTCTGAATGGAAATGAGAACATCTTCATGTTCCAAATTGCATGAACCTTTACCTAACACTCTTTGCATCGGAAATTTACATGTTCCCACCAACCCAAATATATCGCTTGAGAAAACAATATATGAGCAATGGGAGTAATCCAATAGCTTAAGTGCTCATCAAGTCTCATGTCAATAAAGGCTATTTCCCGAGTGCAATAAAGTCAAGGATTTTATTAAGACTATTGAGAAACAATTTGTGACTTCAATCAAGAAACTAGCTAGCACCCTAGTGAAGAGATTTCAAAGCATGAAATTTGACAATTTCAAAGCATGAAATTTGACAATTTCAATATTGTGCATGAGCACATAATAGAAATAAGGGATAATGCTGCCCAACTTAGGTCTTTAGAGGTTGAAATATCTGAGTCCTTACTGGTCCCTTTCATATTCAAGTCTCTCTCTATAGAATTTGACCCATTTAAAATGTTATATAACAAAACATCAGGAAAAATGGATAGTAAATAAAATTCTGACCTTGTGTGTTCAAGAGAGAAAATATTGGAACATGAGAAACTTAATAAGAGAAGAGACGGTTCTCATCTAACAGCTCATCTAACAACTCATAAGAACTACAAGTGGGAGCAAAAATGTGTGCATAAAGAAAAGTAGTATTGAGAAAATGCCAATACAATATAAACATAATAAAATTTATTGATTCTTTAGCAAGAGGAAGGGATTCATGAAGAAGGATTGTGAAAAGTACAAAAGTTAATTTAAAAAGATAGGTGTTTATGTATATTTCTAGTATGTTATGACCTAATTCCAATATATGCTCTTGATAATATTTGATTAAATGATTCTACTTCTGTAATTTATATTGTGATTATCATATAGGGCTTTCTAGATCTAATATATCCAAAGCAAAATAAACAAATCATTGATCCTAACAACCAGATATGCTCTAAGGTAGAAGATGTAAAACTTTTAGGCGACTAGATATATTTTGGATCTTAAAGAAATACTATTTATGTTCCATTATTCTTAAGAAACTTAAATTTATATTTTAAGACCAAGGCAAGTTGTTTTTCTTTTCTATTTTAGAGACTCTATATTTACAATTTTACAAAGTAAGAGAGTTATCAAAACAGGTAATGGTTTGTTTAAATTTAAACTAGATTAACTTTTGTGCTTAATTATTTAACAATATATGATCATAGAACTATAATAATCTTGGATTATCAGTAAGTAATCCTCTAGTTTACCACACATAAGATTAGATCATATCTCCATAAAAAGGATCAAAAGATCAGTATATGATGGACTTTTTAAGACTCTTAATCTTACTAATTCTAGAACTGGCATGAATTACATAATAGGCAAGCAATTTAACAAGTCCACTAAAAATAACAAGAGTTCTGAAACTTAAGAGATAATAGACACAAGTATATGTGGACCTTTGACTACTTGCATCAATGGTTAAAGATTTTTTCTCTTTTGTAGATGATTGTACAAGATACTGTATTTATACTTTTATTTTTTTAAGAATCAAGATTTTTTAATGCCTTTAACATTTATAAAGCAAAAGTAGAGACACAAATAGAAAAGAGAATCAAATTTACAAGTTTAGATAGAGACGAAGAGTATTGCAGAAGGTACACAAAGAAAAAACATATATGTTCCTTCAAGAAGAAAAATTTATTGGATAATATTTAATATTTGATACATTTCAACAATATGAGGTTACTAAAAGAACTATACAGTTATGAACTTGAAAAAGTGATTGACTCATAAAATGATGATCATATGATTTTATCCATCGTTATATATATTGCATTCTTTACATGAGAGGAATTTTATTATGACTAAAGTTGTTTTGAAAACCATATAAGTATATTATCACGTATCACCATTGTTGTGGTGATATAGAGAACACATGAGAGAATGTTGGGAATCTCTAAAATCACCGGTCACTTAGAATGGTGATATAGAGTAACGTGATAATTAATGAATCAAAGGCACTTTCAACTAATAATAAATGGGATTTTTCAATTACCAAGAGATTTGTTATCTCGATGAAATAAGGCATCAAGTATAAAACATTTAGTAGTTTAACTTGAAACTAGATTATTAAAGTCTCTTGCCTAACCTATATATATCTATGATTTTCTAGAGGTCATAGGTACTTCTGGAAGTAATATCTAATGAGTATTTTAATATAAGGAGTTTGATGTTGTACTTATCAAGGGATTATTCTTAGATAAACCTTTTTAGAAGTGTGGAACCAAAAAAAAATAGTGAAAACTAATCTTAAATTCTAAAGTTGGATTCTTCTATATATCATGTAATTATCAAAAAGGATATATCTCTTTTCTCTTTGAGATTTTTTCAATATTATTTGTGATGGTCATTTAACAAGCTCATTAGTAGTAATATCTTCATTATGTGATAGTTCATCAATGTTATCTTATTGTTCTTTTTCATCGAATCATTTATTGATATGAGAAATAATATATTTTTTAAATTAGTAAAAGGGCATCAACATTATCTCTCTAATATAATATTAATTTTTTGAGAATTTTTACTCACCAATTTTATTATTTTCTAGGAATCTTCATTATCCTATCCAATTATCCTTTAAAATAATTAAAATAATAAAATTTATACTCATTAAAAATTTCTAAGTAGTCAATAAAATACTTAGTTACAATTCTTAGATCTAATTTTTTTTCATATGAATTAGACTCTTGAATTTTTTATGATACTCTCAAATATATAAATGTTTCCTACAAATTTATAATTAGTTGATAAAACTGATTTACTAAGAATCTTATTCAAGCTATATATAATTGTCCTTAATGTTTAACCTCACATTAATTCAAGTATAGAATATTCATCATGCTTTTGATCATAATCATAGAGTTTAATTTCACTTCCCACCAAATATATTACTTTTCTAAAAATCTAACAAATGGGTTGAGATTCCGACTCAATAAAAAAATTTATCACGCATTCGATAATTTTATTTTATTTTCTTCATTATCTCTTAATTTTCTTTATGTATACCTCAAGGATGTTAATAGTTTGAGACTTTTTTAAATATTAGATTTACATATCTATCCCAGTATGCTATATCTAAAGATAGTGAAATATCTCCTACTAATAAAATAAATAATATTGAGTGATATATAGATATCATGTGTATAATCTTAAGGAGTTCATTACATTTTATGATTTTTTTCTTTATTTTCTTTTAATATAAGCAATACACATCAAAATCTATAATGTCTAGATCTTTCAAAACTTTATTCTTCACTAATCTTTCATTTTTTTTCTTAGAATATACGTTCTAAAATCGTGGATTCATAAAATATATGATTTCTCATTAATAAACAACGTTTCATTCCAAATGGGTCATCAAAAGTTTAGCAAATTCAAGATTTAAATTAATTCTCTATACAACATCCAAAGAATTTTAAAATAATTTTTTAATCATAAATATACTAAATTTATTATAATAAAAGAAAAATAATATCCTAACTCATCTATTATATATACAAAAAATTAGAAATAATATTAATATAACATACATTCTCAATATTTATTAGATGAATCATTTACTATCACTTTCACTTTGATAAACTTTCATAATCTTTTCAATTTTGGGTTGAAAAAAAAAATCTTCCTTTATGAACTAAGAAATGTTCAATATGGTCATTCTTCACATGTCTTTTTCTAGTTATAGAACCACCACTTTATTTTAAATATTTTTTATTAACTTATTTGACATTTTTGGACCTAGTTGATTTATTTAGTGAATTATTAGCTGATTTGATATTTTTTGTTATCTGAGTAGTGGCAAAAAATATGAGGCTTTTATCTGTTTTAATTTTAATTCTTTTTTAACACATTAGCTAACTCATTTGAATTTTACTTATCCTGATTTGTGTTATAGTAAATCTTAAATAAAATAAATTAAGAAGGAATAAGGTTAAGAATTTCAGTAAAAAAAAGAGCACATCTATATTCATGACCAATATTTTGAACTTCACAACTTTTTGTAAATTGTATATGCTTAAATTGTTTAGAATAATTTGATCTAGAAAATATCAAGACATTAAAAGCATAAGAATGAAATGAAGAAAAAAACCACTAAACCAATAAAATTTAAAAACATTAATATATTTTTTAAAATATAAAATATATTTTAATATATGAATGATAAAATATTTATTATAATTCATACCCTAGAAACCTATCATCCTAAGTCATTTTTGACAGCTACTAATTAGATAAGTCTTATGAATATAAGTTATAAATAATATTTACTTTATTTTTTAATACTAATTATACAAAAAATATTTAATAATAGTTACTTGAGTTATAACTGAACAACAGCATAATCAAGCTCATTAGCAATAGTCATGATAAAATTAAAAAACCATACTTTTATATGAAAATAAAAATTATTTCATGATTTTTAATCACATGCTCGTATATTTTAATAACTATATAATTATCTAGAATAATAATTAAAATTTAAATATCACAAGAAAACAAGAAATTACATTTTGAAAATCAAATATAATGAAATTTTGGTATGTCAAATAGAAAACTATAAAGATTTTTTTTCTTTTAAATACTGCATAAAAATTTAAAGATTTTTTTTCTTTTAAATTGAGCTTCTGAATCAGGCCAGATGAATTGGGCAGCCCAGAATTGGGAATCGAAATCGGGCCAACCATTGGGCCCAACCAATTGGTCAAACGATTTGATCAACGTAGGTCAAATATTTCTCAACACGGTAAAAAATCGAAGTTTAACAAACAAAGTCAAAGTTATGTTTCACGTTCAAAATAAGTCAAAATCGTCTACGCACGATTCCTCTCTGCGGCCGGTGACCTGGCCGCAGCATCTCCGCCGCGCACGGCCTCCTCACGGTCGACGGCCTCGCCCCAGCGCAAACGACGTTGTACCGCCATCGCGCGTCGCCGCCCGCTGCCACCAGATCAACAATCATCGCGGGCACATCAGCCCTAGCCGTCGCCGCCTACGATGCTGCTCCGCGACACATCAATTACCGAGACCCACCGCCGTTAGCCAAGCGACGACCTTTTGCGACGCCATCAACCCCGGCCACGGGCAAGCGCGGGGCCGAGTTCCACCGCCTAGACCCCCTGTCCGAAGCGATCCTTCCCGCCGCGACGAGCGTCGGCGACATCCCTCTCCTGCCGCGATTCCTGTGCGGCTGCCGCTCATATGCAGAGCCGCCACCCACGGCGGAACGCCGCCACCAATAGGGTTGCTGCACCCGTCTGTGCCGCCATCGCCCTCAACAAGGCCGCACCCACAACCGGCGGCACCCCTTCTGATGCTCTTCCGTTCCGACTCCGCGTCCGTGGATTACACTCGCGTACACGCGGCTATCCTGGATCCCCCACAAACAAATCAGCAGGACGGAGGAGCAGAATCCGGCATAATAATGAGTCAGGAAAGTCTCGAACAATGTATACGAAGATTGATTAGACGATGATTAGGGATAGTAACAATAATTCAATGCAATTAGAAATAACATAATTTCTTTTATGACGAACATAGTTAGATTTCTGATACTAATTGTTAGATTAATCTATTAATCGAAAAAAATAGTCAGATTGAAATTTAAATTATTATAAATTTAAGATAACATATGTATCTTTTATTATATTATTAATCGAATACGTTAAGCAATCTATAAGAAAAAAAATACTTATCTCACAATGTGAGGCTCGTGCTGCTAAGGAAAAAAAATTAGAAAGTTCTTGGATAACGACTTTGCAAAGGTGTTACTCAAAATTGATTCTAAAACTGTTGTGGATCATAAAATGTTTAATTTTCTTACGTCAAAGTTTGCATCCACACCTAACAGGGTATATTCCGGTATCACTCCCTAGATGACAATTAGTAGTCATGTTAGTACCAATGTGTGACACATGTATTGACGTAACATCTAGAGCTTTTACTCATGCCACTAGGAACTGTACGAGATGGCATCGTATGACATGTATGCTGAAAAACTAAGCGAGAGTATCATGTGCTCAACGGAAGATCAAAACAACATATGTTTCCCATGCATATCAAATCGTTGTACAAAATGTTGGGTCATTAGAAAGTCGCAAAACCCAAAAACCACATCGTGTGAGAGATTGTGTACTTAGGGAGATCGTATATCCCTGTTTTTCTTGATCCTGATAGAGAGGATGAAGGAGGTCAAGTGTTCTCCTCTCTAGCGGTATCTACACGATGGATCGCTTCAACGATACTCCTCCAATCGTAATCCCAGGTCTCCCAACTCTTGCGCAGAAGGAGGGAGAAGAATAGGAGGGGGCAGCAAAAGCTGCAACCTATCAACTATGAGCCACCCCTCATATTTATAAAGAGCCACTAAAAAAACCTAGGGGTCCTGCCTTAATGGGTATTGGATCTCTATCTAATTACCTACTAGTCTTGCATTATTGGATCTATATCGAATAATTTCCTTTGGCTTCTAATTGGACCTCATTAAAGGAGTCAATCAATGTAGTGTCTCATATAATGAGAATAGCGACTACTTAGATCTCCATTTAATCCTCTATTCGTTGAAGCATCCACCATGTATGTGACCTTCTAAGCCCGATACTGAGCTGGCTGTGAGTCGCTTCCATCAAAACTTCTTCTGATATAGTGAATTATTATCTCTATAATAATTCACTTGACCCATCGACTATGGATGTACTAGGCCACTGTTCTATAGTTCCCAAACGATACAAGGGGATCAAATCCATTGGATCTATCTGTCCATAGTTATCATGTATCTATAATCCCTCATCCAACTAATATCTTAAAGATTATATATTGGACATGGTACTGTCAAGCCACATACGGAATCCGTCTGAATCTCGCTCTAATCGAATTCTCCCAAATAACTCCTCCCTCAATCCGAATGACCTTGGCTAGGGATTTATCTGAGCAAGCATATATGAGATATCTCTCTTATGATACTGAGAATTGATGATCTTTTATTGACATTCAATTGCCTTCATAAGGTTGGCTACCAATCCTGAGAATCATTTGTATTAGATTTGAAACTTTCCAAACATCTAAATCTGGCGTCAAAGAAAGGAGTACTTAAACAAGATATCTTTGGTGTCTCAAGTCCAAGGACCAGATGCACAACTGGGATTATGGAATCACTATATGACATTAGGTATCATTAACTATATAACATTCCATAAGCGGATCAATAAGTGAACTCATTCTCTAATGAGCACTTGTACTATATCCTTAGTGTCTCCACACAAGTGGCTATGAGACCAGCTGCCTCCATCATATGGATGGGTATATAGTATATCAGTTTGTCTTATTATCTCGATGTCGCTCTTAAGTAACATATAATCGGGATTATTTGAGATTTATGTTTAAAGATGAATTGATCTCATTCTCACGATCTCATCACGATCCAATTCTCATTATACAGAACCAAGGACATGACAATATACATATGTAATAGATAATATAATGTAAAAATATATCAATAATAATTATAAGTAAAAAGATCATACAACATGTCACATGTGCCATCACTCACGTGATTGGCTTGCAGGATACCTATAACCAACAATCTCCTACTTGACTTAAAGTTAATCACGTATGTGTCTGATCTCCATCAGACCCCTGTGACATTTAAATACAATCTGAGACAACGACTTTGTCACTGGATCTGTAATTTATCTTCGGATGTAACTTTTTTCATTGCTATATCTTTTTGTGCTATGATCTCTCTAATTAAGTGGAACCTCCTTAGAACAATTATAAAAAGACATGGGTTCCCTTACTAGAGCTATCACCCTGTCGCTATTGCAGTATATGGGAATCAGCTCCATGCTGCTTAGTATGACTCCTAAATCCTTGATGAACTTCTTCATCCACACCCCTTCCATTGCTACTTCTACTACAATAATGTATTCCACCTTTGTAGTTAAGTTAGTAATAATATCTTGCTGGGAACTCTTTTAGCTTACTACTCCTCTATTCAAGGTGAAAATATACCCTGAGTTTGACTTGATATGATCAATGTCGAACTAAAAACTCGAGTTCGTGTAGCTCTCAACCTGGAGGCTACATTCTCCATATACCAGTAAAAGATCCCTAGTCCTTCTTAAGTACTTAAGGATACACTATATTACTTCTAGTGTTCTAAATCTGGATCCGTCTGATACCTGCTTGTGATACTCAGAGCATGTACTATATTAGGCCTAGTACATAGCATAGTATACATAATATACCATATCACTGAGGCATATGATATCATATCCATGTCTACCCTTTCTTCAAGAGTCTTTGGGGACATACTCCTAGAAATTGATATTTCATGCCTTATCGGTGTGAGACCTCTCTTGGAATTCTTCATGTCAAACCTTTTAATAATGGAGTCTATGTACCTAGACCGGGACAAGCTAAGCATCCTCTTGGATTTATCTCTATAGATCTGGATCCCCAAAATGTAGGATGCTTCCCCTAAGTCATTCATGGAGAAATTTCTGGATAGCCAAGCCTTTACTGTGGAGAGCATTCCTATATCATTCCCAATGATTAGGATGTCATTCACATACAATACCAAGAAGGTGATAGTACTCCTACTTACCTTTCTGTATACACAAAGCTCATCTTCATTCTTAACAAAGTCATAAGATTTGACCACCTCATCAAATTTTATGTTCTAACTTTGGGAAGCTTGCTTCTATTCATAAATGAACCTGAGTAACATGTACACTTTATCTGGACTCTTTCTGGATACGAATCCCTCTAGTTGTATCATATACACCTCCTTCTCGAGGTGGCTATTAGCGAATATCATTTTCATATCCATCTGTCAGATCTCATAGTCATAGGGTACTATAATAGCCAAAAGAATTTTGATAGATTTAAGTATGACTACAGGTGAAAAGGCTTTGAAATAGTCAACACCTTGCCTTTGATGATATCATTTAGCTACCAGCCTTGCCTTATAGGTCTTCACCTTTCTATCCACTTCAATCTTCTTCTTGAAGATCCATTTGTAGTTGATAGGTACGATACTCTCAGGTGTATCTATAAGGTTCTAAATATTATTAGAGTACATGGAATCCATCTCATAATTCATGGCTTCTTGCCACTTCCTAGAGTCTATACTCATAATGGCCTCCTCATAGGTCCGAGGATCAATATTCTTAGAGTCCTCTCTACTGATATGCCCCATATATCTTTCAGGAGAGTGAGATACTCTATCAGACCTATATAAAATTAAAACTTCTGTGCTAGGTACGTGAACAGACTCAAACTTTGGAATGGTGCTTGAGCTAGGTTCTCCAACCTCGCTCAACCCTATCTCACTCCTACTGTTTCCACTAAGAATGTGTTCCTTCTCAAGGAACACAACTCTCTTGGCAACAAGGACCTTTTAATGCTCGAGATGATAGAAATAATACCCCAAAGTCTCCTTTGGGTATCCCATAAACGTGCATCTTTCCATCCTTGATTCTAACTTATCAGGGTTGTGTCTTCTAACATGGGCAAGACAGCCCTAAATCTTAGCCACCTTAAGATCAGACTTCCTTCCTTTTCATATTTCATATGGTGTAAACACTATCAACTTTGATGGAACTCTGTTCAAAAGATATGTTGTAATCTCTAGGGCATATCCCTAGAATGAGACGAGTAAGTCATCGAAACTCATCATGGACCGCACTATGTCTAACAGCGTGCGATTCCTCCTTTTTGATACACTATTAAGCTAAGGTGTATAAGGAGGTGTCTACTAGGATAGAAACTCATAGTCTTTGAGGAAATGGATAAATTCCGTACTCACGTATTCTCCTCCTCGATCTGATTGAAGAGTCGTAATACTCTTTCCTATCTGGTTCTCTACCTTATTCTTATATTCCTTGAACTTCTTAAAGGCCTCGGACTTGTATTTTATCAAGTACATATGTCCATACCTAGAGAAATCATCAGTGAATATAATAAAGTATGAGTAACCACTTATAGCTTAATTCGACATGGGACCACATACATCACTATGTATGAGTTCCAATAACTCAGTGGCTCTCTCTAGTTCCACTAAAAGGAGAGTTGGTCATCTTCCCACGAAGACAAGGTTCGTAAGTTGCATATGACTCATAGTCAAATGGATCTAAGTATCTATTTTTTAGTAACTTTTAAATCCTTTCTTCATGTATATGACCTAGCCTACAATGTCATAGGTATGCATTGTTCACCTTATCTCTTTTCCTCTTAGATGTATTTATATTCATGATATGTGAATAAGTCTCTAACATATATAAGCCATTTATCAGTGTTGCTCTAGTTATGATCTCATCATCCATAATTTTTTACAACTATTATTCTCAAAAACTAATTTATATCTAATAGTTATAAGACAAGAGATAGAAATAATATTTTTGATGATAGAGGGAACAAAATAACATGCATCCAATGTAATAATAACTCCACTAGGCAGATGCTAAGCTTCTTGCTAGAAAAATGTTAAGCTTCTTGCTTAAAGATGACTTTAAAAAGAACAAGTAAATCCGAATAAAAAGATAAGCAACGTTATAAGGGAAATACTTGATTTCAAAGCCTTGCTTTCAAAAGTAAATAATGTCATAAGCGCCTTTTGATATTTTATTGAAAATAATTAAGAACCTGATTAAAAAAATCATGAGGATAAAGATTATATTTTTCTCTAAACTATTTAGAAGTAATATAAAGAAGTAAACAAGATAAGCAAAGAGAACTCACAACTTATAGTGGTTCGACCTCAACCTTGGCCTACGTCCACTTCCGGAGTTCTCCTTCTTGAGGCACGCCGACGTCCACTATCGATCTCCTTTGGGTGAAGACCAAACTCTTACAACCTTTCAACTTACAAGGGAGACAAGATTACAACACTTTGATCACTCCCTTACCCCTTTTCCTTTTCTTATAATTTTCACACATAATTTATCACATAAGTTCTAGCTCAAAATTATTGTACCAAATGTAAGAAAACTTAGGGTATTTATAGGCTCCAAATGACTTTAGAATTTAGAGCCAAAATTTAAATATATAAAAAAAATCCAGGTACGAGAGGTTCATCCGCTAGCGCCGATGGTGCAATCACCGAAAGTAACCCTGAAACCAAGGTACACGGGTGGTACAATCACCGTCCTGAGCAGTTCAGCCGTCATCAGCTGCCCAAAAACTTGGGTGACGATGGTACAACCTATTGGGAAACCTAAGCAGAAGCATCACATGTGCAACGGAAATCAAAATAAAAATTGGTTTCTCACACAGCTCAAATCGCTGTGCAAAAAGATTAGGGTCGCGAGAAAAATGTAAAATATGAAAAATCACGATGCGTGAGAGATTGATTTTACCTAGGGAGATTGTATATCCCTGTGTTTCTAGATCTGGATGGAGAGGATGAAGAAGGTCAAGCGTCCTCCTCTCTAGCGGTATCCACATGATATATCTCTACAGCGAAACTCCTCCAATATGATCTCATAACTTTTACGCAGAGGGAGGGAGGAGAATACGAGGAGTGGCTAAAGCTGCAGCAAATCAACCATGAATTTCTCCTCCTATTTATAAAGAGCCACCAAAAATCCTAGGGCTCCTACCTTAGTGGGTATTGGATCTTCATCCAATTACCCACTAACCTTACACTATTGGATATATATCCAGTAATCTCCTTAGGCCTCTAATTGGGCCTTAAGCAAGAAGTCCATTAACATAGGGTCTCATCTAATGAGAACAGGTGCTAATTGGATCTCTATCTAATTTTCTATTCATTGAAATATCCACCATATGTATGTGACCCTCTAGGCCCGATACTAAGCTGGTCGTGAGTCGCTCCCATCAGAACTCTTTCTGATATAGTGAATTATTATCTCCATAATAATTCACTCAACTCATCGACTATGAACGTACTAGGCCACTATGTCATAGTCCCTGGATGGTAAAAAGAGATTAAATCTATCGGATTTGTATGTCCACAGCTACCGTATATCTATAATCCCTTATCCAACTAATATCCTAGAGATCATATATTGGACATGGTATTGTCGGGTCACATACGAAATCAGTTTGTCTTACTCTAATCAGATTCTACCGGAGAACTCTTTCTCTCTCCATCCAAATGACCCTGGCCAGGGATTTATCTTTATTCCTCTCGTGATACCAATAGTAGATGATCCTCTATTGATACTCAATTGTCTCTATAAGGTTGGCTATCAATCTCGATAACCAACTATATCAGATCTGAAACTTTCCAAACCTGTAAGTCTGACGTCAAAAAAAGGAGTACTCATACAAGGCATTCTTAGTGTCTCGAGTCAAAGGACTAGGTATACAACTATGACTATGCAATCACTATATGACATTAGGTATTATTAACCATATAACATTCCATAAGCGAATGAATCAGTGAATTCATTCTCCAACGAGCACCTGTACTATATCCTTAGTGTCTCTACACAAGTGGCTATGAGACCAGTCGCCTCCATCATATGGACGAGTATATAGTATACCAGTTTGTCCGGTTATCTTAATGTCCCTCTCGAGTAACCTATGATGAGTTACTCAAGAGGAACACACTGGGAGATCACCTAAAGAAGACCGTGAGACTTATCGCTGGATACTCTAAAGGTTGCCAGAATGCAGGAGTGAGGTCATTAAGTTTGGTGGTCATGTTTGATTATAATCTTTAAGTCTTAGGTTAAGTATGAGTCTGATTTAAATATAGTTTAAAAATCAACTCAAAGAGGAAACTGGGCCTACTATGGGATTTGATTGAGCTTAGGCTGAGCTTAATTGATTGACTAAAGAGTTGGTCAACATCAGGTTCAAGTCGAAATTCGAAAAGTGGAGGGAACCACTTTTCTGGAGATTCCGGCGAGTAAACTGCCAGTAAGTGATAGTTCAACTAGTGTCGCTTAGGATTTCGGGCGGCTATTAGTGGCTAAATCGCCTAGGCTGGGCAGTTGAACTGCATATACCTAGGAATCTGGGCACTTTCGGCGGTTGACCTGCCTAGGTCGGTGGGTGAACTACCCATATCCGAATTTTCTAGGTGAGTTTGATTTTTGGCTCTAAAAATCTTAAGCCACTTTGGGCTTATAAATATCTCAAGTTTTCTTACATTCTATACTACAATTTGGGGGAAAAATTATGTGAAAAATATGCGTAGATTGTAAGAAAAAGGAAAGGGGCAAGGGAGTGATCAAAGAGTTGTATATCTTATCTGCCTTGTAAGCTTAAATGTAAGGGTTTAGTCTTTACTCTGATAAGATCGGTAATGGACGCCAGTGTGCCTCAAGAAGAAGGACTCGGGAGTGGATGTAGGCCGTTAGTGCCGAACCACTATAAAACTTGTGAGTTCTTTTCTTACTTTCATTACTTACGAATTTTGTATTGACGCTTCCGATTGAATTCACTCTTTGAAAGTAAAATTTTCACATTAAGCACTTCCCTTTAATGTTGCTAATCTTTTAGGTTTGCTTATTAACTTAGCAATTTTTTCACTTATTTTACTTGAATGAAAAGCTTCATATTTCCTATCTTACTTTAATTAAAAAGCTTTTGTTTAAAACAAAAAACATTTCACACCCCCCCCAACCTCTTAGTGCCAATTGATTCTAACATGCCTGATTAAAAATAGTAATAGTGGACACTGGGAGCTCCACCGAGTGCTATGTTTTGATGCTTTCCAGAAGCTTAGCTTGACTGAAAAGGACCTCACTCCAATAGCCTCAACCTTGACTAGGTTCAGGGGAACTCCATCTCTCCCTTGACACCACCACCTTTTCGTCACCAGTGGGGAAGAGTCACGGTCCAAGACCATGATGGTCATCTTTATGGTGGTCGGGTTCCCATCGGCGTACAATGTCATCTTCGATCGTTCGACTCTCAATAAGCTAAGAGCGATCATCTCCACCTACCATCATAAAATGAAGTTCTTGACTCGAGCTAGGATCCGGGAAGCAAGGAGCGACCCTCAGGAATCAAGGCAATGCTACCTGATGACATTCACGGTGCCAAAAAAAGTTGAAGCCCAAACTGATCCCCGAGATACGATTGAAGTACCACCATGTCTCAATGTACTATCCTTCATTTCTAAAATATTTATAATAATTTATTTTAAATTTATTTATAAGGACTTATTTGAAAATATGAGAATTAGTTAATAATTCTTTTGATTAAATAATTTTATAATGAAAGCTTATTGCTACGGACCTAAATGTGAATCTTAGAAATTTGATATGAATTATGAAAGATTCACATTAAGTTAAAAAAAAAACATGTGTCACTAGCTAGCCTAAGGATGTGCCACTTATACTTGTTGCATGGGTGATATTCAAGCTTCTTTCATGCATGTTTGTCACCTTGCACTTATTATGTTAGCTAAATCCAAGCAATTAGAGGAGAAACTAAAGGAGAAAACTTATCAAAACTAAGAAAACTTGTTGTATAACCAACATAGAGAAGAGAAAGGGAAGAGGAATCGAAGTGGAAGGAATTTTGCTTTGGTTTGAGGTTTTGGATTAATTCCTCATACTTGGGAATTAATTTTTCTAAGGCAAGTATTCTAATCCTTTTCTATTGCAATTTCAATATATGCTTGTATCTTATATGAGAAATTTGAATAGTTCTAACATTGCAATTGACATTTCTATTATTTAGATGTAAAGACTTGAATTGGAAAATTTTGATATTCTGACTCTTCTATTTTTTTTTAGCTATAATTCACTGCACCGATCTCAAATTTAGACAAAACTTATTTGATCTGAATACTTTCTTTTGATAGTTTATTTGAAGGATTTGGGGTAAATTTTTCTACCCAAACATGTAATCGAATCGACCATATAAATTTGGTAAAATAGAGATCAAAACTACTGATTTTTTTTGCTAAATTGATGATAACTCTCTATTGGAAACTTTGATTTATACAAAACTTACTCAATAAGAAACTAAACTCGTATATCTGATTTGGAGGACTTTTAGCACATTTGCCTACCAAAACATTTGTTTTAGTTGATCCTACCGATTCTACAAAATAGGGATGATAAATTTTGACCTTTTTATACTAAATTATTTATAACTCCCTATTAGAAACATAAAACTTTATGAATCAGGATTCATTTGAAAATAGACTAATATAGCTTTCTAATAATATATTTCTTGAATAATTTGTAGCATAATTAGTTATCCCAATAATTCATATAATGTGTATCTCAACTTTTACCAGAATCGAGCTTTTATCAATGTTACCTATTCTTGTTTCATCCTTTTGGAAATTTATTTCAGCTAAATTTTTTATTTATTGAGCCTTATATTATTATTTTAAATTTTTGTATGCTCTTATCCTTCAATTATTTGCATACTTGAATCTATTATATAAAGTTTATGTTACATCACATTGTTTAATACAGGCACATGTATGTTATTTTGCATGCGCTTCCGATATGTGCCAAGTTATTATCCACAATGTCATTTTTATACTTTAGTATTTATGGAATAATATGAATCTTTTCTAGAAATGATAAAAGGAGTTATTCTTAGAGTCTGTGATGCTCTGGTGGCCCCTATGACTTCACTCAGATGTGGATGGATGGAGCTCCCAGACATAGGAGCCTTATGTTTGGTGGTCATTGAGAAATAGATGGACCTTATTATGTTTATGATCCTACTTGACCCTATAATTTTTGATATAATATCTAAAGCATTGCTTATGTGATACTATTTATGCTTTGGATAAGAATGAAATGCATTTAACATCAAATATGACATAAGCTCATGCTTGTTATGTGTCCACTCGAAATGCTTTTAAATATTTGGTATGTAATTGATATGCTCCTAAACATTCTTACATCTTGATATACACTCGATACACCATTGAGCTGAGGTGTATAAGAAGGTGTCCACTAGGATAGAATCCCATTGTCCCTGAGGAAATGAGTGAATTTTGTATTCAAGTACTCTCCTTCTCGATCTGATCGAAGAGTCTTAATACTATTTCCAATTTGATTCTCCACCTCACTCTTATATTCCTTGAATTTCTCAAAGGTCTCAGATTTGTACTTCATGAAGTACAAGTGTCCATACATAGAGAAATTATTAGAGAATATAATGAAGTATGAGTAACCACCTATAGCCTAAGTCGACATAGGACCATATACATCACTATGTATGAGTTCCAATAACTCAGTGGCTCTCTCTCAAGTTCTATTAAAAGGAGAGTTGGTTATATTCCCTCGAAGGCAAGGTTCGCAAGTTACATAGGATTCAGTCAAATGGATCTAAATATCTATCTTTCAACAACTTTTGAATCCTTCCCTCATGTATATGACCTAGTCTACAATGTCATATGTATGTATTATTCACCTTATCTCTTTTCCTCTTACACATATTTATATTCATGATATGTGAAGAAGTGTCTAACACATATAAGCCATTTATAAAAGTCCCTCTAGTGATGATCTCATTATCTATAATTATCTATAATTATTTTTAAAAACTAATTTATATCTACTAATTGTTAAACAAGAGATGAAAATAATATTTTTGATAATGGAAGAGACAAAATAACATGCATCTAATGCGATAATAGCTCCACTAGGTAGATGTAGGATGACCTCCCCAATAGCAATTGCAGCAAATCTTGCTCCATTGCCCATCTTGAGGTTCATCTCGCCTCTGGCCAATCTCCTAGGTCTTGCTAGAACTTGCAATAAATTGCAGATACGATAAGCACTCATGATATCTAATACCCATGTGTTATCATAAAATCTTGATAAGTGGAGACTGATCATGAATATACCTGAAGCTTCTGTTTCGCCTTATCTGCAAGATAGTCCTTACAGTTCCTCTTCCAATACCCATCTTGGCTGTAGTGGAAGCACTGTCCTTTATCCTTGTTGGATCTTTTTTTAGCAACCTTTACTTTACCCGATCTTTCTTTGGCCTTGCCCTTCTTAAGGGTCTTGCTAGCTTTCCTTTTCTTCTTGGTCTCACAAATATAGAGAACTGGCTTCTCCTTCTTGATGGCACTCTCAACTTCCCTCAACATATTGAGGAGCTAACAGAGAGTCACCATAAACTTGCTCATGTTAAAATTCATGATGATATGAGAAAAGGAATTTGGTAGGGACTGAAGTATAAAATCAACACACAGGTTATCCTCTAGGAATATTCCTAGACTTATGAGCTTCTCGATCCACTCTATCATCTTTAGGACATAGTTCTCAACCGATGTCCCTTTTGTCATCCTGGCTTGGAAGAGTCTCTTAGATATCTCATATCTTTGAGTTCTTCCCTGTTTCTCAAATAGCTAGCGGAGATGAAGAATGATAAAATCTGCATCCATACTCTCATGTTACCTCTGTAACTCAGGAATCATAGAGGCTAACATGTAACATTTTACCAACGTGGAGTCATCTATATACTTCACATAACGAGCGATCTCATCCTCGCTTACCCCTTCTTCCAACGTGGGCACAATTGTATCAAGGACATATGTAATTTTTTTCGCAGTGAGAACAATTCTCAAATTACGGAGCCAATCCGTATAGTTTGGACCAGTGAGGCGATTAACATTAAGTATACCACACAGGAGGTTTGCGAGTGACATATTTTTGATAAAATAAGATATAGTAAAAATAAATAACATGCAGATTTTATAGAAAATACTAATTAAGATATAGACTTCTATCTTAATGTACTCCTACTATTTTCCTAACGAATCATATGACACCCTTGACACGTGAGACAAAAGTCTCAGACAAACTCCTAGTGGGGATTGAGATCTAATTGACGTCTTAGTGCAACCTCGAGGGACTCAACTAATTACACTAAGCCCAAAAGATAGACAACTCTTGCCAATCACAACTCCTTGTGATTCCTATCATGTTCGGCCTCTGAATCATCATGGTCTTGATTGCTCACCAACCATGAAGTTTGGTTAAGTTATCACCATCGTTAGAAGATGAGTCTGATTCGATGGATATGCTCTCAACTACTTGATCAAGTCATATCATATCCTCAGGTCACCAGTGACATCTATATGTCGTAAGCAAGAACTCGATCACGTAGATAGGTGAGTCTTCAGTGACTCGACTAATTTAATCTATGTTGTGATTCAATTTCTTCCTATAACAATGGAAGGCCACGTAGGTCAATCTTATTACCTCACGCTTACCGACTTAATATTATCATAGGAGGGGTTTTCGTTTTGTATCAGTCTCATAATATATCGTGTCACACATATATATTTAATACATATCTACATTGTTATATATATATATATATATATATATATATATATATATATATATATATATCTAGTAGGTGTATAACATATCACATTTGTAAGCTACACCGGATGATTATGAGCCATCACCTAATATGATTAAGTCTAAGCCAATAGGTCTAATCACTCACAATAGGATCTATGTGTGCATCGGCACATCTCCATGCCCTGTGATTGTTGATCTTGTTATCATCGGTTCCATCGGATCATCGCATCACCATGCGGCGTGATCTCCCACTACGACATCGTGGGTCCCGCTATCACCTCCACGCTCCCGCTGTGCCTTTCCATGTAATTACAAATAATCACAAGCATGCAGGCCCGATAATAAATGAGAAAAACAAAGGCTCTTAGGCCCTAATAATAATAATAATAATAATAATAATAATAATCATCATCATCATCATCATAATTATAATTACATACATCACAACACATGGCTCATGATCATCCATCCACATCATACATCACATGTACATCACATCATTTGTAGGATTACTAGAAATATAATAATTAATTAAACTATTTAATTAATTATTTTTTAAAAAATCAGGACATGCTCGGAATTCTGAATTAGAGGACAGCCCTCAGAATTTTCAGAATTCAGAGGGGCAAGATTATCTTTTTTTCAAAAGGATTGCCCTAACCCTCTTGCCCCTCTATGCTACTACTGCCGCCGCCTGCAGTAGGGCTGCATCGGTGACCGCCTGACACGGGTGGCTACCCTCGACAGTGCGCCGCGGCACCCCATGGGCAGGCGAGCGTCGTGCCCACAAGCGGCGCCTCTTTGGGGTCGCCCCCTTGCGGGTTGGCCGCGGGTGCTACCCTTGCAGCTTGGCCATTGGCAAGTGCCGCCCGCAGAGGGCCTGGTCGTGGTCACTGCGGATGGCACAGCTATGGTCAGCCCCATTTCCTCGAAAATGCAGCAAGAACGCGTAGAATGATTTTACACGATTCAATCTCATCACACAACCGCCCTATTTCCTTGTAGTGTTCACTGCGAAAATGCAGCAAGAATACGTAAAATGATTTTACACGATTCAATCTCATCACACAGTTTAAAACCAATCTTTTGCACGAAAACCTTGTCTCTGATACCACTATTGGGAAACCTCAGTGGGAGCATCATATGCATAGTGGAAATCAAAACAAAAACTAGTTTCCCACATAGATCAAATCATCATATAAAAGATTGGAATCACGAGAAAACATAAAAACTAAAAAATCATGATGCGTGAGAGATTGATTTTACCTAGAGAGATCATATTTCTCTATGTTTTCAGATCCGGATGGAGAAGATGAAGGAGGTCAAGCATCCTCCTCTCTAGCGATATTCATACAATGGATCTCCGCAGCGAAACTCCCCTCGCAACTCTTGCGCAAAGGGAGGGAGGAGAATAGGAGGTGGTGGCTAAAACTATAGCCTATTAACTATGAGTCTCCCCTCCTATTTATAGAGAGCCACCAAAATTCCTAGGGCTCGTAGGTATTTGATCTTCATCTAATTATCTACTAATCTTGTATTATTAGATCTTTATCCAATAGTCTCCTTAAGCCTCTAATTGAGTCTTAAGCAAGAAACCCATCAGCACAAGGTCTCATTTAATGAGAATAGGGGCTAATTGGATCTCCATCCAATTCTCTATTTGCTGAAGCATCCACCATATGTATGTAACGCTCTAGGCCCGATACTGAGCTGGTCGTGAGTCGCTCCCATCAGAACTCCTTCTAATATAGTTAATTATTATCTCCATAATAATTCGCTTGACTCAATGACTATGGATGTATTATGCCACTGCGCCATAGTCCCTAGATGGTATAGGGGGATCAAATCTATCGAACCTATCTGTCCACAATTACCGTGTATCTATAATCCCTCATCTAACTAATATCCTAAAGACTATATATTGGATATGGTGTCAAGTCATATATAGAATCAGTTGGACATGATGTCAGGTCAACTAATATACAACTAATATCTCTAATCGGATTCTACCAGAGAACTTTTTCTCTCTCAATCCGAATGACCCTAGCCAGGGATTTGTTTGACTAAGCACGTATGAGATCTTCCTCTCATGATACCAAGAGTAGATGATCCTCTATTGACACTCAATTACCTTCGTAAAGTTGGCTACCAATCCTGATAACTAATTGTACTAAATTTGGAACTTTCCAAACCTGTAAGTCTGGCATCAAAGAAATAAATACTTATATAATGCATTCTTGGTGTCTCAAGTCAAAGGATTAGATACATAACTCGGACTATGAAATCGCTATTTGATATTAGGTATCATTAACCATACAACATTCCATAAGCGAGATCAATCAATGAACTCATTCTCCAATAAGCACCTATACTATCATGGACCTATGTAATGCGTGTCATTTTTTATTTTTGGTAACTTTTACCCATTTCCATAGAAATATCATGTACCTATGTAATGTTTTTTTATATTTAAGCATCTAAATTGGTTCATAGTACTAATACAATTTTAGACTAGAAAGAATATTTTTTAGCATGTGATGCATTGTTTTTGCCCAAAATAAAAAAAATAGTGTGTTGCTGAAGGACTAATCTAAATGACTTAAAATTTTAAAAGAATACTTTAATTGGACCCCAAATAGACATATCACTTTTTTCTAATTTAGAATTTTTAAATATTTTTATAAATTATTCAGCTTGTAAACTTTGTGTTATTTTTTTATTTTTTACCAACTTTTTTTTTCCAAAGAAAGATTATGAATCCATGGAATGCTTTTTAACATTTGAGCTTCTAAATTTATTCTAAATACCTATAAAATATTTAAAACAAATAAAGAATTTTATAATATATAATGTACTAGTTATGCCCAAAATCTTTTGAGTCCAATTCATGCATTTTCTAAATTTATGAGGTCTATTGAACCAATCCTTTTTTGTGATATTTTACTTTTGCCCAAAATCTAAAAATAGTGTATCATATAGGATTTGTCCAATAGACCTAAAAATTTTAGAAAAAGCATCAATTGGACTCGAATGGACATATGTAAATGGTTTTCCATTTTTATGGAATTGTTTTGATATTTTTATAAATTATTTAGTTTGTGAAGTATATGTCATTTTTTTATTTTTCGCTAACTTTTTCCATTTCTATAGAAATATCATCGATCCATGTAAAATTTTATGACATTTGAGCTTCTAAATTGGCTCAAAATACTTAAAAAAGATTAGGTAAGAGAAAATATTTCCTAATATGCAATGCTTAGTTTTTTTCATCCAAAATCCAAAAATAGTGCATCAAATTGAAGACTTGTCCAAATGACCTAAGAATTTTGGAAAAGGCTTCAATTGGACCAAATAGACATATGTCACTAGTTTTTCAGTTTAGAGTTTTCTTTTGATATTTTTATGAATTACTCAACTTGTATACTTTATATCATTCTTTTATTTTTGACTAATTCTTTACTATATTCATAGAAAAATTATGGATATATGTAATATTTTTTTACATTTTAGCTACTAAATTAGTATATAATACTTGATAAGTTCTAGGCTGGAGAAAATATTTTCCAGGATTAAGGTTCATTTTAGCTCCTATAATTTTGGCTTTAGACTACTTAAGGCTTTATGGTTTACTCGTGTATAAAATAAGTCTCTCCCATAAAGTCTGAGTTAACAGATATTAGAGTCTAATTATGTGACATGCTGACTCATAATAAACTTTTTAATATACTGACACATGTAATTTAAGTTTAAAAAAATTTATTTTAGCCATTATGATTTTGGTCATGGAACACTTAAGCTCTTATGATTTTAATCGTATCTAAAATAACCCTTACACATTCAAAAAATATAGCTCTTCTATTAAGTTTGAGTTAATAGACGTTAAGATCTACTTACATGACATACTAACTCATATTAAATAATTAATATAATACATATAATTTAAATTAAAAAATTAAAACTACCATCAATGGTGGGAGGATACATCATCGGGAAGTGACCACCACCACCAACAACGAGCCGTTGCTACCTGGTAGGATATCATATGCACATAGCCTCTTTAACGCTAACGTAACCTTAGGAAATATTTGATTTAAACTTAGATGGACATATGTCATTGGTTTTCTATTTTAAAATTCTTTGATATTCTTATGAATTATTCAACTTGTGAACTATATGGCATTCTCTATTTTTGATAACTTTTTCTCATTTTCATAAACAAATCATAGATACATGCAATATTTTTTAACATTTGAGCTTCTAAATTAGTCCAAAACACCTAAAAAATATTTGGGTCAGAGAAAATATTTTAAAATATTTGATGCACATTTTTTTTTAAATCCAAAAAGGAGTGCATCTTATAGAAGGATTGGACAATAGATCTGAAAATTTATGGAAAGGCTTAAGTTGGATCCAAATAAACATATGTAATTAGTTGAACAATCTTTTTTTGATATTTTTAGAAATTATTCAACTTATGAACTATATATTATTTTTCATTTTTGGCTAAACTTAGCTGTTTTTACAAAAATATTTGGATGAGAGAAAACACCTGAAAAATATTGGGGTCAGATAAAATACTATTAATTTGTGATGTGCCTTCTAAAAAAAATTCAAAAAAATATGCATCACATAGAAGGATGGTTCAAATGACGTGAAAATTATAAAAAAATCTATAATTGGCACCGAATAGATATGTCACTGATATTTTATTTTAGAGAATTTTTGATAATTTTATAAATTATTTAGCATGTAAACTGTCTTTTTTTATTTTTTGCTTTCCCTATTTTCATAGAAATATTATAGATCCACATTTTTTTATATTTGATTTTCTAAATTAAACCAAAATATATCATAAATGTTGGGCTAGAGAAAATATTTTCTAATATATGATGCATTATTATTTTCAAAATCTAAACCAAAGTATCGCATTAAAGGAGTGGCTCAAATGACCTGAAATTTTAAGAAAGGCTTCAATTGGACCCAAATGACTGTGTGTCATGTGTTTTTTATTTTATTTTTTTTGATATTTTATAAATATTTAACATTTCAACTTTGTGACATTTTTTATTCCTGACTAATTTTTCTTATTTTTACAAAAATATTATGGATTTATGAAATATTTTTTTGTCATTTAAGCTTCTAAATTAATACAAAAATTTGTGTAAGAATTTGGTTTGGAGAAAATATTTTCTAACAGACCTACAAAATTTTAAGAAATACTTGGACCCAGATGGAGATATGTTACTAGTTTTCCATTCTAGGAATTTTTTGATATATTCGCGAATTATTCAACTTGTAAATTTTCTGTTATTTTTTATTTTTAGCTAAGTTTTTTCTTGTATTTATAGAAATATTATGAATTCATGCAAATTATTCTAAATTTTGAACTTCTAAATAGCTCTAAAACACCTAATAGAATTTTGCTTGGAGAAAATATTTTCGAAAATATGATTTACTTTTTTTACCCAAATTTAAAAATAGTGCATCATATTTAAGATTTGGTCCAAAAAGTTTGGGTATAGTTCATACTCTACAATATGCTATGTTTGACCAAAATTCAAAAAATAATGTGTCGCACAAAAGTACCAGTTCAATGGACTTAGGTGGACATATTTTATTAGTTTTATATTTTATATTTTTTATTTTTATGAATTATTCATTTTATGAACTTTGTGTTATTTTTATTTTTTATTATTATTTTTTCTTTTTTCACAAAAATATCATAGATCCTTGCAATACTTTTTAACCTTTGAGCTTCGAAATTAGTCCAAAACACTTGATAAAATTTTGATATGAAGAAAATATTTTTTATTATGTGAGCATTATTTTTATCTAAAATCCAAAAATAATACATTATATTAATGGACTCGTCCAAATAATTAAAAAAAATTAGAAAAGGTTTCAATTGGACCCAAATAGATATATGTGTTATTTTTTATTTTTGACCAACTTTTACTCATTTCCATTAAAATATCATGGATCCCTGTAATATTTTTGACATTTAGGCTTCTAAATTAGTACAAAATACCTAATAAAATTTTGGGTTTGAGAGAATATTTCTTAATATTGGATGCATTATTTTGTGTCCAAAATCTAAAACTAGTTCATCGCATTGAAGGACTAGTCTAAATGGCATGAAAATTTTAGGAAAGTTTTTAATTGAATCCAAATGGACCTACTTATCTGGCTTTCTGTTTTAGAAATTTTTTTAATAGTTTTATAAATTATTCAGCTTGTGAAATATGTGTTATTTTTTATTTTTGGTCGACTTTTTCTCATTTCATAGAAATATCATATATTCATGTAATGTTTTTTGATATTTGAGTTTTTGAATTTGTTTAAAACATCTAGTGAAAATTAAGGCCAAAGAAAATATTTTCTTATATGAGATGTAGTAATTTTGTCCAAAATTCAGAAACTAGATTATCACATTAAAGGGCTATTCCAAAATGATCTATAAATTGTAAGAAAGCATGAATTGGACTCTTTTAAATTGACATATGCTATTGGTTTTTTATTTTATATTTTTTATATTTTATGAATTATTCAACTTATGAACTTGTGGCATTTTTTATTTTTGACCAATACTTTCTCATTTCTACATAAATATCATTAATTCATGTAATATTTTTTCTTTAATATTGGAGCTTTGAAATTAGTCCAAAACACTTGATAAAAATTTGGGTTAGAGAAAATACTTCCTATTATGCAATGTATTATTCTGTACAAAATCCAAAAACTTTGATGGATATATGTAACTGGTTTTCTATTTTGAAGAATTTTTTATATGTTTATGAATTTTTCAGCCTATGAACTCTTAGTGATTTTTCATTTTTCGTAAACTTTTTCTTATTTACATAGAAATATCATAGATCCATGCAATGTGTTTTAACATTTAAACTTCTAAATTAGTTCAAAACACTTTGTAAAATTTTGGCTTAGAGAAAATATTTTCTAATATTTGATGCACTATTTCTATCCAAAATAAAAAATTAGTGCATCACATTAAAGGACTAATGCAAATGATAAGAAAATTTTAGGGAAGGCTTCAATTGCGCCCAAATAGACATATGTCATTAATTTTGTATTTTAGAAATTTTTTTGATATTTTTATGAATTATACATTTTGTGAATTGTGTATTATTTTTTATTTTTGGCTAACTTTTACCCATTTCCACTGAAATATCATGGACTTATGTAATGTTTTTTTTTATATTTGAACATCTAAATTTGTCCATAATGCTAATAAAATTTTAGACTAGAAAAATTATTCTCTAGCATGTGATGCATTGTTTTTGCCCAAAATAAAAAAAAAATAATGCATTGGGACTAATCTAAATGGCTTAAAATTTTAAAATCAGACTTTAATTGGACTCAAATAGACATATGTCACTTTTTTAATTTTAAATTTTTAAATATTTTTATGAATTATTCAGCTTGTAAACTTTGTATCATTTTTTTATTTTTTGCCAACTTTTTTCCCATTTCTAAAGAATGCTTTTTAATATTTGAGCTTCTAAATTTATCCTACATACTTAAAAAATATTTAGAACAAATAAAATATTTTATAATATACAATGTACTAGTCCCAAAATCTTTTGAGTCCAATTCATGCCTTTTCTAAAAGGTCTATTGAACCAATCCTTTTGTGTGATGTTTTACTTTTGCCCAAAATCTAAAAATAGACCTAAAAAAATTTAGAAAATGCACCAACTGGACTAAGTGAACATATGTAACTAGTTTTCCATTTTTATGGATTTGTTTTGATATTTTTATGAATTGTTTAGTTTGCGAACTATATGTCATTTTTCATTTTTCACCAATATTTTTCCATTTCTATAGAAATATCACAGATCCATTTAATTTTTGCTATCATTTGAACTTCTAAATTGGCTCAAAACACTTAAAAAAAATTAAGAGCTCCAGCATTACTATGGTTGTTTAGTATGCCTTTACTGCTATTCATAATAGTGTATCAAAATTGTGTATCAATTTTTTTGATACAAAAATAGTGTATCAAATTGAAGACTTATCCAAATGACCTGAGAATTTTGGAAAAAGCTTCAATTCGACCAAAATGGACATATTTTTATGAATTATTCAACTTATAGACTTTATGTCATTTTTTATTTTTGACTAATTTTTACCTATTTTCATAGGAAAATTATGGATCTATGCAATATTGTCTTACATTTGAGCTACTAAATTCGTATATAATACTTGATAAGTTTTGGGGTACAGAAAATATTTTCCAGGGTTAAGGTACGTTTTAGCTCTTGTAGTTTTTGTTCTGAACCTCTTAAGACTTTATAATTTACTTGTGTATAGCTTCTCCTGTTAAGTTTGAGTTAACAAATATTAGATTCTAATTACATGACATATTGACTCATAATAAATTATTAATATAATGATATGTATAATTTAAATTTTAAAAAAAATCATTTTAGCCCCTATGATTTTGGTCATGGAATATTTAAACCCTTATGGTTTTGATCATGTCTAAAATAACCCTTACAATTTTAAAAACATAGCCCTTCTGTTAAGTCTAAGTTATTAGATATCAGAGTTTTCTTACATGACTTAACTCATAATAAATAATTATAATTTAAATTAAAAAATTAAAACTACCATTAGTGGCAGGAGGATGTATATTGTGAAAATGACTACTAGTAGTAGCATCGAGCCGTTGCTGCCTAGTAAGACGTCATACGCACATAGCATCTCTCTTGTTGCGACAAACTTGAAAAATGTTTTGAGTTAAACTTAGATGGACATATGTTATTGGTTTTCTATTGTAAAATTTTTTGATATTTTTATGAATTATTCAACTTGTGATATAAGTGTCATTTTCTATTTTTGATAACTTTTTCTTATTTTCATAAACAAGTCGTAGATCCATGCAATGTTTTTTGACATTTGAGCTTCTAAATTACTCCAGAACACCTAAAAAATATTTGGGTTAGAGAAAATATTTTAAAATATTTGATGCATTGATTTTTTTTAATCCAAAAAGGAGTACATCACATAGAAAGATTGGACAATAGATTTAAAAAAATTTTAAAAGACTTAAGTTGGACCCAGATGGACATATGTCATTAGTTGATCAATTTTTTTGATATTTTTATAAATTATTCAACTTATGAACTATATATCATTTTTTATTTTTGGCCAATATTTTTCTATTTTCATAAAAATATCATGGATCCATGCAATGTTTTTCAATATTTGAACTTCTAAATTAGTCCAAAACACCTTGAAAATATTAGGGTCTGAGAAAATATTATTAATTTGTTATGTGCCTTTTAAATAATTAAAAAAATATGCATCACATAGAAGGATGGTCCAAATGACATGAAAATTATAAAAAAAAAAGTCTACAATTGGCATTGAATGGATATGTGACTGATTTTTTTATTTTAGGAATTTTTTATATTTTTATAAATTATTTAGCATGTAAGCTATGTGGCTTTTTATTTTTTACTTTCCCTATTTTCATAGAAATATCATAGATCTATATAATTTTTTTATATATTTAAGTTTCTAAATTAGTCTAAAATGTATCATAAATGTTGGGCTACAGAAAATATTTTCTAATATATTATTATTTTCAAAATCTAAAACCAAAGCATCCCATTGAAGGAATCTGTTCAAATGACCTGAAAATTTTAAGACTTCAATTGGACCCAAATGAATATATGTCATGGTTTTTTATTTTAATTTTTTTGATATTTTTATAAATTATTTAGCATTTCAACTTTGTGATATTTTTTATTTTTGACTTTTTTTTCTTATTTTTACGGAAATATTATGGATCTATGTAATGTTTTTTTGTCATTTGAGCTTCTAAATTAATACAAAAAATTTGTGTAAGAATTTGGTTCGGAGAAAATATTTTCTAACAGACCTATAAAATTTAAAAAAAATGCTTGAATTGGACTTAGATGGTGATATGTCACTGGTTTTTAATTTTAAGAATTTTTTGATATTTTCATGAATTATTCAACTTATGAACTTTCTGTTATTTTTTATTTTTTGGCTAAGTTTTTCTCATATTTATAGAAATTTTATGAATCCATTCAATATTTTCTAAAATTTGAGGTTCTAAATAGCCCCAAAACACCTAATAAAATTTTGGCTTCGAGAAAAAATTTCCTAATATATGATGTACTATTTTTTCTTAATATAAAAATAGTGTATCACATTGAAGATTTGGTCCAAATGATAATAAAAAAAATACTAGGAAAGACTTCAATTAGACCTAAATGGGCATATGCAATAGTTTTCCATTTTAGAAAATTTTTTGATATTTTAAAGAATTATTTTGCTTGTGAATTATGTGTCATTTTTTATTTTTAACCAACTTTTATCCATTTCTATAGAAATATCATGGATCCATATAATATTTTTTTTTACACTTAAGTTCCAAAATTAGTCCAAAATACTTGATAAAATATGTGGCTACTGAAAATATTTTCTAACATGCAATTCATTGTTTTTGTTCAAAATCCCAAAATAGTACATTGTATTGAAGGACTAGTCTAAATGATTTGAAAATTTTACCCAAATGTCATTATTTTTCATTTTATAATTTTTCTGATTGTTTTAAGAATTATTTACCTTGTGAACTATATGCTATTTTTTTATCCAAATTTTCCTATTTTCACAAAAAGATAATGGGTCCATGTACTTTTTTTTAGACATTTAAATTTCTATATTGGTTCATAATACTTGAAAAAAGTTTGGGTACAGTTACTCTATAGTGCACTATGTTTGCCCAAAATTTTAAAAATAGTGTGTCACACAAAAGGACTGGTTTAATGGACTTAGATGGACATATTTTATTATTTTTATAATTTATAATTTTTCTTATTTTTATGAATTATTCATTTTATGAACTTTGTATTATTTTTTATTTTCATCAATTTTTTCTTTTTTTAAAAAAATATCATTTATCCATTCAATATTTTTTAACCTTTGAGTTTTGAAATCAGTCAAAAACACTTGGTAAAATTTTGATACGGAGAAAATAATTTTTATTATACGATGCATTATTTTTATCCAAAATCCAAAAATAATGCATTGTATTGAAGGACTCATACAAATAACTAAAAAATTTTAAAAAAGGTTTCAGTTGGACCCAAATGGATATATGTGTTATTTTTTATTTTTGGCCAACTTTTACTCATTTCCATTAAAATATCATGGATCCCGATAATATATTTTGACATTTAAGCTTCTAAACTAGTACAGAATACCTAATAAAATTTTGGGTCAGAGAGAATATTTCTTAATATTGGATGCACTATTTTGTGTCCAAAATCTAAAATTAGTTCATCGCATTGAAGGACTAGTCCGAATGGCATGAAAATTTTAGGAAAGTCTTTGAATTCAAAAATAATTATTCAGCTTGTGAACTATGTGCTATTTTTTACTTTTGGAAACTTTTTCTCATTTCAGAGAAATATCATAGATTCATGTAATGTTTTTTGATATTTATGTTTTTGAATAAGTTTAACACCTAGTGAAAATTAAGGCCAAAGAAAATATTTTCTTATATGTGATGTAGTAATTTTACCCAAAATTCAAAAATAGAGTATCACATTAAAGGTTTATTCCAAATTATCTATAAATTGTAAGAAAGCATGAATTGGACTCTTTTAGATGGACATATGCTACTGATTTTCTATTTTATAATTTTTTTGATATTTTATGAATTATTCAACTTGTTAACTATGTGGTATTTTTTATTTTTGGCTAATATTTTCTTATTTCTACGTATATATCATTAATTAATGTAATGTTTTTTTATTTTTACTTCTAAATTGGTCCAAAATACCTGATAAAAATTTGGGTTAAAGAAAATACTTAGTATTATGCGAAAATAATGCATCACATAGAAAGATTGGTCCAATATACCTAAAAATTTTAGAAAAACTTAAATTGGACTTAAATGGATATATGTTACTAATTTTCTATTTTGGAGAATTTTGATATTTTTATGAATTATTCGGCCTATGAACTCCTTGTTATTTTCATTTTTCATATACTTTTTCTTATTTTCATAGAAATATCATGGATCCATGGAATGTTTGTTTTACATTTAAGCTTCTAAATTAGTTCAAAACACTTTGTGTAATTTTGGCCCAGGGAAAATATTTTCTAACATGCAATGCACTATTTCTATCCAAAATAAAAAATTAGTGCATCGCATTAAAGGATTGATGCAAATGATAAGAAAATTTTGGGAAGGCTTCAATTGCACCAAGATAAACATGTGTCATTAGTAAATGGTTTTCCATTTTATGGATTTTTTGATATTTTTATGAAATATATAGTTTATGAACTATATGTCATTTTTTTATTTTTTTGCCAACTTTTCTCCATTTCTATATAAATATCATGGTTACATATAATATTTTCTGACATTTGACCTTCTAAATTGACACAAAACACTTAAAAAAAATTTAGGTAAGAGAAAATATTTCCTAATATGCATACTTAGTTTTTTCATTCAAAATAAAAAAAAAATAATGTATCAAATTGAAGGACTTATAAAGTCTTCAATTGGACCAAAATGGACATATGTCACTGGTTTTTTAGTTTAGATATTTTTTTATAATTTTATGAATTATTCAATTTGTAGACTTTATATTTTTTTACTAAATTTTACCTATTTTCATAGAAATATTATGGATCTATATAATATTTTTTTTATATTTGAGCTTCAAAATTGGTATAAAATAATTGATAAAGTTCTTGATCAGAGAAGATATTTTCTAGGTTTAAGGTTCATTTTAGTTTACGTAGTTGTGGATTTATATCACTTAAACCCTTATGGTTTACTCGTGTATAAAATAAGCTCCTTTTGGAAATCTGAGTTAACAGATATTAGATTCTAATTACGTGATATGCTGACTCATAATAAATTATCAATATAATGATATGTATAATTTAAGTTTTAAAAAAAACTCCATTTTAGCCTCTATAGTTCTGGTCATGGAATACTTAAACCCTTATGATTTTGATTGTGTCTAAAATAACCATTACACTTCCAAAAACATAGCTCTCCTGTTAAGTCTAAGTTAATAGATGTTAGAGTCTGTTTACGTGATATGTTAACTCATAATAAATAATTAATATTATATTATATATAATTTAAATTAAAAATTAAAACTATCATCAATGGCGAGAGAATGCATCGTTGTGGAAGTGACCACCAGCGGTAGCACCGAGCCATTACTGCCTAGCAGGGCATTATACATATGTAGCATTTCCCATGTTGGTGACAAGCTCAAGAGTTTTCGATCCTACCTTGGGTGGATGTGCATCAATCAGTCCAATACTAGGCACACAATGATCTTCTGGTCCCTCTTCCTCTTAGGTTCTTTTGTCCCCACCGCCTCTCACTTCGTACTCTCCTATGCCTCCACCCATCGTGCCTACGACGTGGTGGTCTAGCTCTACTCACTTTCGCCTCCGACCTCTCCTACCTCTGCCTCTCCACCTTCGTCCATCATTACGGCCTCCATTGCTTCATCTTCCTCAAGAAGATAGACCTTTTTTTTAAACTTAAATTATATATATTATTATATTAATAATTTATTATGAATCAACATATCATGTAAGTATAATTTAATATTTGTCGAATCATACTTAATATAAAGGTTTTATATACTATGTTTTTAAGATATAGAGGCTATTTTAGATACAACCAAAATCATAAGGGCTTAAATGACCAATGACCAAAATCACATGAACTAAAATGGACCCTTTTTTTAACTTAAATTATATCTATTGTTATATTTATATTTTATTATGAGTTAGTATGTCACATAAGCATACTCTAATGTTTGTTAACTCAGACTTTAGACTTCACAGGAATAATGTATATACTATATTTTTAAAAATATAAAGATTATTTTAGATATGAGTAACCCATAGTGACTTAAGTGGTCAATGATTAAGACCACGAGAGCTAAAATGAATCTTAACCTTATTTTCTAATATATTTAACATTATTTTTACCCAAAATTCAGAAAAATATGCATTAATGGATTGGTCCAAATAAACATATGCAATTGGTTTTATATTTTAGATTATTTTATATTTTTATAAATTATTCAGAACCATGTATAACTTTTTATTTTTGGACAATTTTTTTATATTCCCATAAAAATATCATAGATACACGTAATAGTTTTTGACATTTGAGGTTTTTAATTAGTCTAAAAAATCATATATAAATTTGGGTCAGAAAAAAGATTTCCTAATATATGATGCATTATTTTTGCCCAAAATCTAAAAACAGTTCATTGCATTGAAGGACTGTTATAAATGATGTAATTTTTTTAAAATGTTTGAATTGGATTCAAATGTATATGTTACTATATTTCTATTTAAATTTTTTGATATTTTTATAAATTATTCAACTTATTAACTATATGTCAATTTTTATTTTTAGATTTTTTATTTTAAAAAAATATTATGGATCCATGCAATGTTTTTTAACATTTGAGCTTCTAAATTAGTCTAAAATATCAAGTAAAAATTTGGGCCTAAAAACTTAACCCCAAAAGCCAATCTCAAATTTATTGAAAATTTTCAACATGTAAAATAGAGCATGTATTATAAAATAGTGAATCTCCTGAAAACTTACAATTATAATATAGCTTGAATTTGATAATCAAATAATTATACTAAATTGAAGCATATTAAATTACAAATGGTAAGTTTTCACTAAGTCACTTCAAAATTAAAATTCAATCTTTAATAAGCTGCTACAGTTCATATGTAAATGTCATTGCCTTCAAACTGATGATAAAGGTAGAAATATGATTATGTAAAAATTGTTGGCACTTTGAACACTTATTATTTTTCTTATCACTATGTGTTGATTCAATTCTTACTTTAATACAATATGATCATATTGTCATCATATCCAATATTTTCTTTTCATAGTAGAAAATATTTTATCATTATAGTTTTTTTTATAGATGTCAGTTCTATAATATTCTTCACAAAAAGAAAATGGATTACTATTTAAATACTCAATATTAGCCATAGCAAGAAAATATGAAATTCTCAAAATATCAAAACATCGACACGAATAACTTTTTTTTTCTAAATCTACTATAACTATCTTAGAGGATGTCTCCGCTTGCAATTCAAATTATTAGCTATTTCATAATAGATGTAGAACCATTCAACAACTTTTCTCTAGTCTCTTCAATCATAAATGTAATAAATAAGCCACAAACATCTATTAGTAATGAATTCATACTTTTAGGATACATTTGTGATGAGTACTGTATAACAACAATGAAGGAAAAATATAAAGCTCATTTCTCTTTCTTAGTTTTGGATATCCATATGAAAATTTCTCTATAATTTTTTCACAACTTTTTCATGTATTCATTAAATTTGTACTTGGAGTCATTAAACTTATACTGTGTATGGGATGTAGCAATAGCCCAAAACAGCTTTGCAACATCTTTGTCTTACGCATCACTCGTAAGATCTTTAAATAGATAAATCATACAATAACCATGATATGTTTGATGGAAAGATCTCTTTCATAGCTAAAAGAATTCCTGGATTTCAGTCACTGATAATAGTCAAAATTTTGCATTCCATAATACATATTTTCAATTAATGCAAGAACTACTCCTATGAATCTCTACACTCAATCTCCATCATAGTAAATGTAATTAGAAATAATCTATTATAGTCATCAATAGCTATAGTGATCATCAACGCATCTAGATATTTGCCTGATAGATGTGCAGCATCGATACTAGAAACAAGTCACATATATAATATGAAACTTCTAAGACAAGCTTCAAAAGCTATAATTATTCTTTGAAAATGATTTTTTGATGAAATTATCATATGTATAAGTCTTATAGTTATGTAGTTTTAACTCTCCTAAAATTAAAATTATATCAATATATGATTGGTTAAAGTCACTACGAACCTCATTAAATATAATCTCTCATGCAAGATAAGTTTTGTTGTATCAAATAACTCCAAATCTTTTTTGAATATTAACGATAATCATCTTTGGGGTATAATCAACATTTGATATAACTTGATCTTTGGTTTAATCTACAATAAAAGAATTATTACATTTCTTATGATCCCTATTCAGTCTTAGCAAATTACAATTATGCAGTTTATGAAACTTAGTAATTTAGAAACTATTAGTTCTACCACGAGCTACTATCATCCATTGGCAATTGGATATTTTAGGTTTTGCTTTATTTTATAACTTCTTGTTCCAACATATTTAATCTGATAATTTTTTCAAATGATAATCTTTCAAGGATTTTTGAAATTCAACCCTATTTTGAGACACCTATATAAAGATATTATTTAGGTTACAAAATAATATTACAGAACTAATAATGTAACTTTAGTGTCATTCAAATACCATACTTGACCAACAAATAGATCATTGTACGAATATTCATCATCTTCAATGAAAGGAACTCGTATATATAACAACGTATCGTCAACTTGGCTACAACCATATTAAGTCCTTGTTCAACATTACCATACATATACTCACTTAAAATAATTTATTGACTAACAACATCTAATGCATTATAAATATTAGAGTTTATGCCACCTTCAATCTCTTCTTGTAGTCTTTCTTTAGCCAATTTATTTTCAAAGATATCATCACTGACATTCGAGTTTATAGAAAGAGTCCTAAAATCTTATCTATTTGATAAATGATTTTTACCCCAACTTAGTATCTCACCTAATGCCTATATATCAGTATCATCAAGAACTAAAAATACTTCATCGGGAATAGGATCCTCTTACAATGAGAGATGTTTTTGATCTTCTTTATTCAAGAAGAAAAAGATAAAAGAAAAGAAGAATGGAAGAAAAGAAAAAAAAATAGAAAAAGAATGAAGATGGAAGAAATGTGACAAAAGAGAAGCATTTTACTTCTTCATCGAGATCAACACTCATACTATGACAGCAACTTACCGTACAATGTACTAGCTAACAAAGTTAAAATGTTAAACCGGCAGTGAACCATCTCAACTCGAATTGGTCAGCAAATCCTTACTGAATCAACTGTCCAAAAGCCATTGTCTTGGGCAAAGAAACAGTAGCTTAGTTATCCAGGGGTAAATGGACAAAGGAGCTCACTAAGGGACTTTTGTTTGGGTAATTTTCAAAAGCAAGAGAACTCTACGATAAAAAGCCGAAGTTAACAGCTTTTTTTCAGAAATTAGCCCAAAAAATATGGCGTGGATGCATTATAATTTGTTAGAAATACAAAGAAAAAGGAGAAAATAAAAAACTGATACCATTTAGATGTTCAAAATTTGATAAAAATATCAAAAAATCTAAAATAAAAACTAGTTATATATATATATATATATATATATATATATATATATATATATATATATATATATATATATATATATATATATATATATACATAAGTGTCCTATTCAAATTTTGTCGAAAAATTTTAGTTCAGTTTGAATAGTGCAACTTTATGATGCACTATTTTTGATGTTTTTAAAAAATAGTGCGTCATCTATTAGGAATTTTTTTATAGACTAAATACTTTTTTATACTGTTGATCTATTTAGAAGCTCAAATATGAAAAAATATTATATGGATATATTATAATTATTAAAAATAAGGAGAAAAATAAAAAAATGATACATTGTGCTGATGCTTAAAATTTCATAAAAATATCAAAAAAATCTAAAATGGAAAACCAGTGACATATATCCATAAGTACCCTATTCAAAACTTTCTTAAAAATTTTAGATCATTTTGAAAAGTGCATCTATGCGATTCACTATTTTTTATTTTTTTTCTTAAAAATAGTGCATTACCTATTAGGAAATTTTGTTTCTAATTGAAATTTTCTACATATGGTATTGACCTATTTAGAAGCTCATGTGAAAAAATATTGCATGGATGCATTATAATTTGTTAGAAATATAAAAAATAAGAAACTAGAAATTTGAGAAATTGTTCAAATGCCCAAAAAATTATAAAAATATCAAAAAAAATCTAAAATAGAAATAAATGACATATGTCTATAAATGTTCTATTCAAAGCTTGCCTAAAATTTTCAGATCATTTTAAATAGTGCATCTATATGATGCAGTATTTCTTTAATTTTCATCAATAATAGTGGATCACCTATTAGAAAATTTTTTGACCAAATTTTCTATATATATATTGTTGATCTATTTAGAAGCTCAAATGTAAAAAGATATTGTATGGATGAATTATAATTTGTCAGAAATGAAATAAACAATGCAAAAAAATTATCACACTATTTTGGACAAAGATTTTATTTCAAAAAATGCTGAAAATATTGGTAGTAAAATAATAAGTTTTTATAACACTATTCAGAATAATAAACATCAATGCAACCCTATAACACTAGCTATACAATAACCAAAAGTTTAGATTTTCTAGCAAATATTTTTGCAGAAGTAGAGACATACTTGAAAGATAATATTAAAACTAGGTCACAAAACATGTTGGCTGCCATTGTAGTTTTGGAACCATAGAAGTAAGAAATTCTCGAACCCTAAAACCCTCTTTGTGATAGCGATGGAATAGAACTTCAAAGGACTCGACCCTAAACATAATAATGTATAAAGTCGATGATATTTGGAAGCTATGGAGTACACTGCAAAAAGTGATGCAATAGGGAGTGGCCAAAGTTAAAAGGCCAAACAACATAGATCGCATCGATTGGTAAATGTGAAACAAGGATGTACAATGTATGGTTAGAAATCGGTTCATGTTAAATTAGCTTTTTATCCAAATTAATCCTATGTGAACCCAAGCGATTTTTTAAGTAAGTTTAGTGGTATCTTTTTAGAATGCATGGATACTATTTAGATAATTTATAAAGTAGGGGCACTATGTGGGAAAAAGCTAAAGTTAAAATCTTTTTCCGAGAATTCACCCATGAAACAATACATCATAGATTAATTTGAGATTGAAACAACAATATATCTAATCATACAAGTATATCCTATTTTTTTATATAATTTAAGATAATTAGATTTCATTAATCTATGGCTCTAATATCAAATATTAAAAAAATATTTATACTGTGAGAAATATTTATGCCAAGGATGAAAATCTAACAAATGTTAGATATGAGGATTGATGTGCTGCGTACTTCTATTCAACACGCTCATGTTGAATCTCCATAATACAGAAAGTATTCAGATTGAAATCGAACATATCTTAGATCTGGAAATTGATGTGTGTACTTTTTATTTGGCATGCTCATATCGAATCGAAATATCTCTTTAATGCTATATTGTCATCTCCGATCCTTGCAATGAGCTAGCCCCTCTTTACCCTCTTTCTCCTACTTCCCGTAATCAAGTTGCATTCAGAGAGCCATCACAGTCTATTTTATAGGCGAGATAAGGGAGGATCTAGAAAGGCATCTTGGATGTACATAAAAATTAATATTTAATATTTGATTAGAACATAATCATCATCTTTAATACACCTCATCGATTAGATTATGGGCCACATATACGTTTAATATTTTGTATAATATAGATAATTCATGGTTGTAACATATAAAACAATTTATCTCTTTTATAATTTTATAATGCTTTCATGAATGTAATCAAACACTCAAATTAGGATCCTTAGAACAGACCTTTTTTTCACCGGAAGATTATTTTCCTCTAGATTTTTCTTCTATATTGACTGAAGATCTAGTTAGATATTTTCTTAGTACTCTAAACTCTATGATAAAGTTTTTTTGTTTTTGGAAAAGTAGTGTTCAAGATTACTAAAGACGGATCATGCTATATAATTACCATGATAAAACTTTCAGTGGTTGCCACAAAAGCCAAGTGATGCTCGATTAGGTGAGGCGTCACAAACAGGGGAATGGTTGAGATTTAAGATTCAGAAGTGGGACCATTATGCAGGAATGAAGGTATACCATGAGAAGGGCCATGAAGATTCTCGCATATAAAAGTCCCCAGTAATTTGCATTAAGTTCTTTAAATACAAATTTCATGACATTTTAGCCTCCTTCCGGCCTATTGACATGCAGTTGGTCAGCATCCCCACTGCCATGCTCAGATCCTGAGCTCCTATGGCTGTCGGCAGCAGCCAGCTCGCCAGCATTTGAATCTTGCTTATTCCCACGTCTATCGATTGCGCTGCTGCTACAAGTGCCAGTCCTTGGCAACTCAGCCAAGCACAAAGTTCCATGGGAATGGGCAATGCCTCCATGAGGTGGCTCAGTTTGCATGTTGTAAATACCATTGACTGCCCCCCGTCTCAAGCCCATCTGCCCTGGGAACACCATTCCTTGGAATTGGTGCATCTGCTGCTCTTGCATTTGTTGTGGGTTATATTGTGGGGGAGCTCCGGGAGGGAAAACAGGTGCCTGCTGCACGTAATGGCCTGCCTGTGGTATTGAGCCGTGCATCATCATCTGTTGATATATATATATATATATATATATATCGGTCGGAATGGAAAGGATGTGAGCATATAATGCAAAGCAGTAAAAGATGGGATCCCAGAAAATGGTATCAAACTAACCTGAGGACGTACAGCAGGTGCATTAGGTTGGGCATCTGCAATTGCAGCTAGGTACAGAAGATTTTTTTGAAGCTGGGCTTGATACCTGATTCCATAACAGTTATACTGATACTCATGTACACAGATTAAAGAAACATACATGCACTTTCTATTTTTTAAATATTTATCATCCAAAAAATATTCCAGATACTAAAATTATGCTTGCATTATTAGCATTAACATGTACTAAGGATACCATCAGTTTACACCCGAGTCCCTTGCCTATGAAGACTTGCTGTGAAGCCTTATGTTGACGTAGTGAGGGGATCAGACGCAAAGTTGCATCAGCCCAAAAATTTAAAATTAAAAACATAAAAGTAGAACTAATGTACTACTTTGTGATATAATGTGAGAAAAATTGACAGCTGGGTTGTGGAAAGAGAGGAAAGGGAGGGGGAAGATTGCCTTTCGTAAGTGTTAATGGATCAATGAAAAGGGTACCAGTTTGGGCATGCACCCTGAACCCATACCTGACCTTATGTATGATATGCATACTGAATCTTTAGAATCCTTGCGGAACCTAAGTTTGGGGTGATCTCTATAGGAGATCGGCCTCCTTGGAACTCTATAGGGGTTCCTTCCTCCATGGTTTTCTACACAAAGGCTCAAAGATAATTGATCTATTGATGATGAAAAGAGAGCTGAATATATGCTATTTATAGGGCTTCTAAACCCTAACTCCTAATAGGATTACTACTCAAAAGACTCCAACTCCTAATCATCTCCTAACCAACTCTCCTACTTCATGTAAACTAAGACTCCCACTCCTAATTTAACTCCTAATCAGCCCTAGAGAGAGTCCTAACTAAATGAAACTCCTCCTCTTTCTAACCCTAGCCGTCTCCTCTCAATCCTAGCCGACTTCCTCTCATCAAGGTGGGCGACCAATTGGGTTGATTACAAGCTTGACTTTGTTGACTCCAACCCGAATCCAACTCAGACTCTAGTTCAGCCAAATCATAACCCTACTAGGATTTGGGCTAATTTATTATAATGGACTCAAATCTTCTCCTAGCCGATCTAATGTCAGGTCTAGGTTGGCAAACAAAGCCCAATCTAAGGACTCGACTCAATTGACTAAGACCCGACTAAGTTGAGGTCCTAGCAAACCCGCCCTCTTCAAATCAATCTTGTCCTCGAGGCTGAGACTCCATGACTCCGGGTCCTGATCTGCAACTCCTCATGAGGCTTCTTCATCTGTAGAAGATGCACTATGCTCCTGCAGACCAGCTAGTGATTTAAAAAACGCTAGGCGTCAAAAGGTGCCAATGTCCCAAAATGCCCGAGGCGTTAGGCGCTCGCTCGAGCGAAGCAAGGCGCTAAAATATAAAAAATATATAATACAATTAATAAATATAATTATTTAAATAAAAATATGATATTAAATTAAGAAAATCAAGAAACATGATATTAAATAAATATTAGTATTATTAAAATTTAAATCAAAATAATATTATTAATCTAATAAATAAAAATATTATTATCAAGATATCGTTAATATACGATATCTCGTTAACTTATTGTTAACGATATCGTTAATAATAAGTTAACGATATCGCTTACAATAGATAGCAAGGTGGTCGACTTGAGAAAGTCGCTTATCGAGAGCGAAGCGTGGCGAGTAGCGGCAATGACGGCGGCGGCGAGAGCAAGCGGTAGTGGCGAACAACAACGGAGGCGTTGGCGAAGTGCGGCGACAACAGAGTTGACGGCGTAATCGTGATACGCGAGTGCGATTAGGGTTGAGGAAGCAATTATCGATGCGTGCGGTAAGCAACGGCAACAGAGTCGACGGCGTAATCGTGATTCGCGAGTGGGATTAGGGTTGAGGAAGCAATTATCGATGCGTTAGTTGGTTCGATTGAACCAACTAACACCAATTCGATCGAACCAGGCTAAAAGCCTAGTTTAACCTGGGCGCTCGCCCGAAGCACCCAATGCCTGGGCTCGGGCGAGTGCCCAGGCGACGCCTCTTTGAAGCGCGCGCCTGGAGATCGAGCGAGGCGCTCGAGCCTCGCCTCACCTCGCCCGAGCACTTAGGCAAGCGCCTGAGCGCCTTTTGCAATCGCTGAGTCCAACATCCGCAATAGTGTCTAGACGATGATACGTCGCGATCCTACGATCCCATGTAATCATCAGTTGAACCTGGGCCTCCTCATCAGTAGGAATATTAGGTGGGTGGACCTAGGCTGAGTCGTCCTTCTAAACTTTCATTTACGGTGAGATACTTGGAGAATCAATTGTATTTTTGAATTACTGCACCAATCTGATCCATAAGTCACGGCTCCAATATGATCTCCAATTTTGCAAGGACCAAAGTGGCAGGGAGACCACTTCCTTGAGGCTCGAATTTCCTACTGGTAGGGCTGGAGATAAAGGGAAACTCGATCTTCATTAGCAAACTTTCTTCTGCTCCGGTATTTGTTGGGGGGTCGTTTCTTTCTTGCATGGATTGCCACTTGGTTATTCTTTAGTAACCGAGCCTTCTTTTGAAATAATGGCTACCATTTGATAAGGTTCCCTGTGGTGTGAGCCCGTTCTGAGTCTGAGGTGGATAGGAGCAACAATTTTACTGAGCCTGTTTTAATCTCTCCCTCGTGCTGTTGACCTGTATCATGCCAAACTTCAAATTCAACCCTTTACACATCAGAAGCATCGTGTGAAGTGTAGGGAGAGCCTCGGTGCATATTAGGGTCGGGCATCTTGCATGTGGATAACACAAATTATAGCTCCCGATACGTCAATCACAAACACTTTGTTGAGGTTGGGTAACGCTAGCACTGGCGAAGAGTATGGGCTGTAACTTGGTCGAATGACCCCTGTTTTAAGCATCTCATTTTCAATCCTCTCTATTTCAGCTTTCTGGAGGTGAGGATAACGATATTGCCAAATGTTTGCTGTTGATTTGCTCGGGAGAATCGACATTCGATGGTCATACCGTGGGGTAAGAGATAGGCTATGCGGCTAGACGAAGACGTCTGAAAATTTAGCAAGCAATTGGAGAAAGTTTGGGTCTTCAATTTTTGTCGGCTCCCTCATATGTTGCTGCTGGAGTTGCATTAGAAAGCTGATGTTCACTTTATGCAATACATTCTCCATTCGTTGCGTTAAAACCATCATCACGTTGCTCCCGCGTTTCGCGCTTAGGATCTTCTATTTCCCATTGTTGAAAAATTTCATGATAAATTTGAAAAAATTCCATGGAACATCATATAACGTAGTCAGCCATTTGGTGTCAAGCATGGCCTCATAATCATAGAGAGGGAGGAGGAAAAATTCAACAATAATCCTTTGGCTTTGTAGAAACAATTTCACCTACGAGTACTCTAAAATTCAGCTGTCGGCGATCTCAACATCAAACATGCTGCAATCTTCATTTTGGAGCATTAATTGAGTAGCAACCTTACTATTCATAAAGTTGTTGGTTCTCTTGGTCTTGATGAGGACGATGACAGGCTGCTGCTTAACAGATTCTTCAACTTTCATTGTTTGCGGGTTTGTATGACTGGCTAGAGTGTGAGTCGTACAATCGACCGACTGCGGGTCCTCCTTCGTGTTCTCCTCCTCAGGTTCAAGGTTCTCTTCTTCAGATTCTTCAATAGGTTCTATCATGGAAAGCTTCCCTTTTTTGCAACGATGGTTGTGGCTCCAAAGTTCGTTGCAATGCCAACAAAGGCCCTTCGCTGATCTATCACAAAGTTATTCTCTCTTTAATTTCTTTGGCAGCGAAGGAAGGCTAGGAGCAGTGGGTGTTGAAGGTTTATATATTGCTGGTCTATGAGTGGTCCTCGTCCTTCGAGCATCTTGGTTGAGTCGCTCCTCTTAGATTCGAGCGAGAAAACTACGATCATCATGGTGTGGGGCTACCACGCTTTAACTTCTTTTATTTCCGGCTGAGTCCTTCGATGAATGTCCCTAATAATTGTTTGTCAGACCAATCACGAGCGAGGTAGATAATTTCTCAAACCTGATATGGTATTCTTTGATCGTAAAGGTTTATCGGATCTTCGCGAGTTATTCATCAATATTTTCGTACTTGGTTGGTCCGAAGCGATTCAACAGCTCGCTTTTGAATTGTATCTACATCGGGACTCCTCGGGTGTATTCAAGCCAATTGTACCACCGAATTGCATCTCCTTCGAGGTGGATGACAACGGTGTCTACCGTGGAAGCCTCTGGTGTCCGGTGATAACGAAAGTAGCGTTCCGCACGCGAAAGCCATCCTGTCAGGTATCCCTCTTCCCATCGGGGGAAGTCCATCCTCATGCATGGCTACATCAGATCAGTGGCTCGTTCTTCCTTTTCGGGAGGCCTCTCTGAACTTTCACCTTGTTGCAATTTTGTCAAGCTTGGAGATCGTCCAATCTGAATTATGCGAATAAAGCGCAATTTGTCCTCCATACGTGATTCAAGCCATGATTCAAGTCATGATTCAAATGCCTCCAACTTGGCATTGATTGAATCTTGAGATACCATTGTGTATGCCTCTAAATCTGAGATGTTTCTGTCTTTTTTCTGTTAACGGGTCAAAGGCATAGGGTGGTGGAAGGTTTGGTGGCAGCGGAAGATAAGATCGGTGGTGGAGGGTTGTGGCTACGATAGTTCACTGTTTTGGGCTACGGTTTTGGGTGCTATTAAGGTTATGGAAATAGGTTATGACGGAGGACTGCGTCTTAAGGCTAGAGGGGTGCGCTAAAGGGTGATGTGAGTGGCAGCAATAATTTCGGTAAGGATCAAATATGGGTGCAACAAAAAACACCGAAAGGTAGTATTGCCAAATTCTGCATCAATAGGCTGCTGTCGGAGGTGTAGCTGATACTACAGTTTGAGGCTGCTGTGGAGGTTGTTGATAGGACTCCAGCAGGGTCGAATCCTAATCATTTCGGTAGAAGTCAATAAAAACTCTGCTAGATTGTAATAAGGCCTCCCCTATCTTATAAAAGAGTATGGCCAGGGTTTGGATTAGCCCTTAGGGCTTAGTAGTCGCCGCCCCCCTTACTGGGCAAGTCGGCCAAGGTTTCCCCCTGTTAGGTTGGCTATAGAGCCAACCTAGCTGCCCCTTGTTCCTATTAAGACAAGATGGCTATAGGAGGACAAAAGGGTAATTCCACTTAGACAAGTGCTCCTTAGGCCAGGACTTTGATCCCTATTTAAGATGTAGCCGCCCCCCTCTTTTAATCAAGCAATTATCATCTTCAATTCAGCCTTGTGCCGAGTCTAGGAGGGAGGAACCCCTATAGCGTTCCAAGGGTTGATCCCCCTCAAGGATCAAAATCTATAGGGCTCCTTCTGGGGTCTTATCATCTGGTATCAGAGCCGCGTTCCTGCTACCCTGTTGCCATCTCGACCGCCTCCACCTTCCCAAGCAATTCTCATAATTGCTATGACACGTGCCTCCACCTTCCACCCCAGCAGCAGATCAAATCAGTCTGCCGCTACCCCCTGTATTTGATCTGGAATCCTGGTATATTTTTATAACCCACGCCTCTTCAATACTACAAGATCCTTCATATTATACGTGGGAAAAGTTTTCCAAAGTTTTCTTGCTGCAATTTTTTACCATTGCAAACGTTATCATCGTTGCGAAGGCGAAACGCTGCAGAAAATTTTCAGCCGATTGTTGCTACTTGAAACCGAACTTTTGTTCATCGTTTCTGACCGAAATTTTTACATAATTCTCAAGATCAAGTTGGCTTTCATCTGAAATTGATTTCACAAAAGAACTCCTTCTGGAACCGGTTTTCTTGTACGATCTTTTACCATCACGCAGTTCTGGAATTTTACGAAGAAGGAATCGGCCTTGCATCTTTTGCCTATTTTCCTACCGTTATGCTGTCAAAATTTCGTCAAAATTCCTACTGGTATTGACAACATCTAAACCAAGGGTTTCTGCATAATTTTCTTAAACTTTCCCCTGGAATTTACGTTGAGAAATCAGCGTTTCTCCGACGCAAGAACCGATTCAGCAGGACAGCACATCGCAGCAATTTTTTTCACCGAATTCTATCAGATTTGAGTGCTGTTTTTTGTGGGATTTCGGACTCTCCTTTCCTCATCACCAAACCCTACAATCCTCACCAAAAACCCTTCCAAATATTACCCTAAACCGAATCCAAACAGCCCCCAAATCAGCCTACTTTCTTATCGATCCACTTACCTTTTTAGAAAACTTTCCTTATCGAGATACCTACCTTTGCTGCCATCTATCCCAGATCTAAAACCTATTTTCCTAACCTTCATCTACTGCTATCACAGCCCTAAAACCACACCAATTCGCAGCCTCAACTCCACAAAACCGCAGCACCAAATCTGCCCTAAACCGCAGCCTACTTTTACCCAAACCAATCCACCTTCCAACCGGCCACCCCTTTCTCCAAAATTCCCATGCCACTAACCCGACAACAGAAAAAGATCTCAATATTACAGATCTTGAAGCGTATACTATGGCATCAGAGGAGGCTATCGATGCAAAGCTTGAGCCTTTGAAAACCGCATGGAAGAGAAGATGCGATCCTTATTCGTCGAATTCAACATATGCTGACCATCAAGCCCAAGGAAGTCACACCATGGAGAGACTTCAGAACAGCGAGACTATCCTCAAGAGCATGGACACATCACCTCTGATCCCAACAATCGACGCATGAAGGTTGACTTCCCAAGATGGGAAGAAGGAGACCCGATCGGATAGATCTCGCGCGCGAAGCGCTTTTTTCGGTTCTACCAAATCGCCGATACCACACGGGTGGAGATCGCTGCCATACATCTCGAGGGAGATGCTATTTAGTGGTTCAATTGGTTTGAACACACCCATGGAGGACTCTCTTGGCAGCGGTTCAAGGAAGGGCTTTTAAACCGCTTCGGTCCGATCAATTTCGACAACATCGACGGACAATTGGTAAAGATTCATCAAACTTCTACAATACAAGATTACCAAACAAGGTTTAAGCGTTTATCTAACCAAACTAAAGATTAGTCTGAGAAACAACATTTAGGTACTTTCATTGAGGGCCTAAAGCCGGAAATCCGATAAGTCAAAGCACTGCAACCATACACCCTTATGGCGGCAATTTCCTTCGTGTGTATCCAGGAAGAACGATTGAACCATGAGGCACGAAGGACAAGAGTCGCTCCCCAACCAACAATGCCGAGGCCTACTGCCCCCTCTGCTGCCATTCGGGCCCCCGCACCAAAAAAATTGACAAGAGACGAGCTTCGCAAACGATCGGCCAAAGGATTGTGTTGGCATTGCGACGAACCGTGGAGCCGCAAACATCGCTGCAAGAAGGGTCGGCTCCTCATGATTGAACCAGTGGAGGATGAGGACAACGAACCATCTGAAGAATGCCTCAAACCCGAAGAGGAAGCCACAGAGGAAGAGCCCCAACCGGCCGACTACGCAGTGCATGCATTGGCCGGCTACTCCAATCCGCAAATGATGAAAGTTAGAGGACTTCTAAAGCAGCAACCCATCACCGTTCTCATCGACACAGGTAACACAAATAACTTCCTCAACAGTAAGGTTGTTGCACGTTTAGCACTTCAAATCGAAGGTCGCAAGAAGTTCAACGTAAAGATCGCCGACGGCCAAATCCTCAATTGCGACCGACGATGCCCGCGGGTGAACCTACTCCAAGACCAAGAAGTGGTAGCCGATTTCTTCCTCCTACCCATCGAGGATTATGAAGCCGTTCTTGGGATCGAATGGCTCACAACGCTAGGTGACATCTCCTGGAATTTTTATAAATTAATTATGAAATTATATTGCAAAGGGAGACAGGTCACATTACGAGGCAAGCGCGGGAGCCATATCTCCACTGTTTCGACGCAACGGATGGAGAAAGTTTTGCACAAAGCGCATGGGGGATTTTTGATGCATATCCAGTAGCCATCTAAGGGGGAGAATATACAAATTTCAGATCCTAACCTTGCCCTCTTGCTGGATGAATTCGTTGATGTTTTCACAGAGCCACGCGGGCTGCCCCCTAACCGGCAGCATGACCACTGTATTCCTATTCTGTCGGGCAAACCTCCAGCAAATTTGCGTCCGTATCGCTACCCTCACTTGCAGAAGGATGAAATCGAGAACATCGTCAAAGAGATGCTTGACACCAGGGTAATTCGACCAAGTTGCAGCCCTTATTCTTCACCGGTGTTGCTAGTGCGCAAGGACAGTACATGGCGAATGTGCATTGATTATCGGGCCTTGAACGCTATCACCGTCAAGGACAAATATCCTATACCCGTTGTAGATGAGCTCTTGGATGAATTAAAAGGAGCCCAAGTCTTCACTAAATTGGATCTCCATTCCGATTATCACCAGATTCGGGTATGCACCGAAGATATTCCGAAAACTGCATTCCGCACGCATAACGACCACTACGAGTTTCTGGTAATGCCTTTCAAACTTACGAATGCTCCTTCTACTTTGCAAAGCTTGATGAATGGCATCTTCCGGAGTTTTCTACGCAAGTTCGTATTAATGTTCTTTGATGATATCCTCATTTATAGCCCTATGCTTGATATACATTTTCAGCACTTACGAACTGTTCTAACAATTCTCCGAGAGAATACTCTTTATGTGAAACAGTCAAAGTGCAGTTTCTTACAGCGTAAAGTGGAGTATCTTGGGCACATTATATCAGAGGATGGAGTGGCGGTAGACCCGACGAAGATCGAGGAAATGCAAGGATGGCCGAAACCTACAAACGTAAAATCGCTGCATGGCTTCCTTGGACTCACAGGCTACTACCAAAAATTCATGAAAGATTACGGTAAGATCAGTGCCCCGCTCACATCCCTACTAAAGAAAGACTCCTTATAGTCGAAACAAGCTTCTACAGCCTTTGAACGATTCAAGGCTACCATGACGATGACGTCGGTCCTAGCATTGCCTGATTTCAGTTGCACCTTCGTGATCGAGGCAGACACGTCCGAAGTTGGGATTGGAACTGTTCTAATGCAAGATGGCCGACCTCTCGCCTACACCAGCAAGGCTTTGTCTCCCTCATACTTGAAAATGTTGGTATATGATAAATAAATGTTTTCCATTGTACACGCCGTCACAAAGTGGAGACCCTACCTGATCGGCCGGTGCTTCCAGATTAAGACTGACCACCGAAGTCTTAAGTATTTCCTGGAGCAACAAATAACTTCCCCGGAGCAGCAACGTTGGGTAACTAAACTTCTCATAGAAAAATTAGAGAAGAATCCGGATTCCGTAGGGCACTACACGTGGGACTCGAAGGACTTACGCTATAAAGACCGAATTGTTGTTGTTCCTTCTTCTCCTCACATTAAAGTTATTTTGCATGAAATGCACTCCACCTTTGGCAGGGTACTCTGGATTTCTGAGGACTTATAAAAGAGTGAAGCAAAACTTCTTCTGGAAGGGCATAAGAAAATCAATTTATGACTTCCAAATGTGATAGATGCCAGCGGCATAAAGGGGAAACAATGGCAAGTCCTGGTAAACTACAGCCTCTACCTATACTAGATTTGACTTGGACGGACATCTCCATGGATTTCGTCGAAAGACTACCACTATCTCAAGGTAAAAGCACGATCTTTGTGGTGGTAGATCGCCTAACTAAGTATGCTCATTTTTGTGCTGTGAGACATCCCTATACTACTGCCACTATTGCCCAGATTTTTGTGAAAAATATTATGAAATTGCATGGGATGCTAAGGTCGATAATAAGTGACCGTGGCAGGGTGTTTACAAGTAAATTTTGGACCGAGCTCTTCCATCTACAGGGCACCCAATTGAAGATGAGCACAGGCTATCATCCACAAACAGACGATCAAACAGAAGTGGTGAACAGATGCCTCGAGACTTACTTATGATGCTTCACCAGCGATCGGCCCAAAGAGTGGACAAGGTGGCTTCCCTGGGCCGAATGGTGGTATAACACAACTTTTCATTCGTCGACTAAATATACCCCTTACGAGGTACTGTATGGCCGATCGCCCCCTGTAATTCCCAGATATGTACTTGGTCCGGCCAAAGTGGATCAGGTCAACCAAGACCTAGTTAATAGGGATAAACTGCTACAGCTGCTGAACGACAACCTAACTGTCGCTCAAGCCCGCATGAAGCAACAAGCAGACAATCACCGAAGTGAGTGAGAATTTTCAATAGGAGATTGGGTTTACCTCCGCCTACAACTATACAAGCAGCTATCCATTAACACCAGAGCATCGATGAAACTATCTCCACGATTTTATGGACCATATCAGATTTTGGAACGCATTGGGGTCGTGGCAGACCGACTTAAACTTCCAGATGATGCCAAAATTCATCCCATCTTCCACGTATCCCTACTAAAGCCAAAATTGGGTGAACATGAACTGGCTCAGACTCAGCTACCGAGCACTACAATTGAAGGTGAAATCCAAGCCCAACCTGAAGCTATACTTGATCGAAGAATTGTGATGCACCGATGAAGCCTCTCCACCGAAGTACTTGTGAAGTAGAATAACTTACCATCTGAAGATGCAACAAAGGAGTCACACGAAGAGCTGAAGACTCGGTTCCCAGAGTTTATGGATCCTCAGTCTTAAGGACAAGGCTGATTCTGAGAGGGCGGACTTGATAGGACTCCAGCAGGGTTGAGTCTTAATCATTTCGGTAGAAGTCAATAAAAACTCTGCTAGATTGTAATAAGGCATCTCCTATCTTATAAAGGAGTATGGCCAGGGTTTGGATTAGCCCTTAGAGCTTAGTAGTCGCCGCCCCCCTTACTGGGCAAGTCGGCCAGGGTTTCCCCCTGCTTAGGTCGGCTATAGAGCCAACCTAGCCGCCTCTTGTTCCTATTAAGGAATGATGGCTATAGGAGGGGCAAAAGGGTAATTCCACTTAGACAAGTGCCCCCTTAGGCTAGGACTTTGATCCCTATTTAAGATGTAGCCGCCCCCCCTCTTTTAATCAAGCAATTATCATCTTCAATTCAGCCTTGTGTCAAGTCTAGGAGGAAGGAACCCCTATAGCGTTCCAAGGGTTGATCCCCCTCAAGGATCAAAATCTATAAGGCTCCTTCTGAGGTCTTATCAGTTGTAAGAGGGTTTTAGGGTCAGTGATTTAAGGTTAGGAAGATGGTTTAAGGTTGCTGTGGATGGCAGCAACCAGTTTGGTAGGGCTGTGGCAAGAACTGCTAAAGATGTTGCTGCAGAATTTTTCATCGAGAATAGCAGTTTTGCGACAAAAGATCCAGCAATGATTTAGAGGATTACGACAGTAAAAAACCCATAAGGATAGCAGCGAGATGGATAAGAAAATGGCAACAACAAGTTGGGTTAAGATCAGGCGTGTTTGCAGCAAGAAACGCCGAAAAGTATGGTAGCAGCAAAATTTTACGTCGAAAAATTTCAGCAAGATAGATGCAATTTTTTCTAGTAGTTCGTGACAAGGATCCGAGTAAAACTCAAGGGGAATCTGCTGGTAAGGGAAAGGTAATATCGACAAAAAATTTGTGGAAGAATACGATAGTAAAAGATTTGGCAAAATCAAAGATTACGAGATGTTGCTGCAAATTTTTACGTCAAAAGTTCAGCAGTTTTAACATAAAAGATCAGTGGTTTATATTGACAATTTTTGCACGAAACTAAAAGGAAATCCGCTATTAAGGAGTGCTAAAGCCGTCGTAAAAAAACTAGTAGAAGATTGGTCAAAAAAAATGCAACAGCAAGATCAAAAACAGGCAGTGGTGTGCGGCTGAATTCTGCAACGCAACTTTCGTCGTAAAAATGGAAACTTTACGACGAAGAGTTTATACAGCAAGATAGGAACACTTTTTTTTTTGTTAAGGATAACTAAATTGCAGCAGTAGTAAGGTAGAAAATCAGAACCTGATGCAATTCTCAAGGAGATCAAAAGGTGATCTGCGATGGTGGAGATGACGACAGAATTCGACGACGATCTAAGCAATTGCGGGAATTGCATGGGCAGTTGTGGAAGGATGATGGGCGGCTGATGAAGGGCAGCAAGACGCCAAGAACGCTGCTCTGATACCAAGTGTTAGAATCCTTGCAAAATCTAAGCTTGGGGTGATCTCTATGGGGGATCAGCCTCCTTGGAACTCTATAGGGGTGCCTCCCTCCTTGGTTTTTTACACAAAGGCTGAAAGATAATTGATCTATCAATGATGAAAAGAGGGCTGAATACATGCAATTTATAGGGCTTCTAAACCCTAACTCCTAATAGGATTCCTACTCAAAAGACTCCAACTCCTAATCATCTCCTAACCAACTCCCCTACTTCATGTAAACTAAGGCTCCCACTCCTAATTTAACTCCTAATCAGCCCTAGAGAGAGTCCTAACTAAATGAAACTCCTCCTCTCCCTAACCCTAGCTACCTCCTCTCAACCCTAGCTGACCTCCCCTCATCAAGGTGGGTGGCCAATTGGGTTAATTACAAGCTTGACTTGGTTGGCTCCAACCTGAATCCAACTCCGACTCCAGTTCAGCTGAATCTTAACCCTACTAGGATTTGGACTAATTTATTACAATGGACTCAAATCTTCTCCCAGCCGACCTAATGTCAGGTCTAGGTTGGCCAACAAAGCCCAATCTAAGAATTCGACTCAATTGACTAGGACCCGACTCAGTTGGGGTCCTCACATGAATGTCATTCAACCTAAGTATATTCCTGAGTTCAAGTTCTCTATAGTTACATATCATATTTGTTTTAAGTTCTGCACAGATCTAACGTGGTTATGTTACTCCTGATTACAGAACAAAGAAATCAAAATTCTTAGAGATTTGTAGTCAGCTACCTAACAGCTCTGATTCAGCAATCAGGCATCACAAGTATCAGCAGGACTACAACTGCAATGCAGACTCGGGTAAACAATGTTCTCGTCAATGGAAAAAGGAAACACTAACAAAGGCTTATCATAAAATCAGATCTAGGTGCATCTACCACAAGAATGCTCACATCTTGATAGGGGTGGGAAATGGATTGCATATGGTAGATCATTATATTGACAGTTTTATTTTGACAGACATGCAACAGAGACAGGAAAAAGAAATGAGCCTGCCAAAAGAGTGCTGACTACAAAAATGAAGCTCAGTAGTCAACTTACTGAGCACATTCAGCTAGCTTTCCCAAATTCTGATTTTCCAATATTGCCAAAATAAGTTGCTTGTTTTCATCCAGGTACTGCATCAAAGCAAGAAACAACAGATTGTGAAAACAGATTAACCTCAATCAACTTTCACGGAACTAACTAAATGCAAGAACAGAAGAAGGCTGAAAATAACCAAGGTTGCAGTTCTCTATCCAAAATATGTTGAAGAAAAAGAAAATTCTTGTGATGATGAATGCAAAGTAATAAACTCTGAGGCAAAAACAAGCGCATTGCTGTTACACAAATAAGAGGGTTAGATACCAATCCAAAAATAAGACCGCCATCTTTTTGGTGAAGAACCATGTTTCACCAAACACTGTCATGTGATGCTATATCATCCACCACAGAAAACTTCATTGGGTAAATAGATGTAAGACAAATCTAAGGTCTTTAAATCATAGATCCCAAGAACCAGGACTGCAACATAAGGTAATAAGTTTGCTGGATTTTTGAAAATTTGTCAAGTGCTCACATTAGAACTATAAATACTGATTGTCTACGCAATGTAAGGTCTGAAGTTGATGGATTTTCATTAAGTAGCAAAATGTTTAGAAGAAAGGTTTGTCTGGCAAAACTACTCTTTAAAGCTAATAACTAGGGATAAAGATGTTACGGTTTTAGAAGGATCCTAATAATTTTATTGAGTGAAACCAAAATGAAAAAAAGAAACAAAAGAAGAGAAAATTGGTAATGCCTCCAGCACCAGAATCCAGACTACTGAATTAGCCTCTCAGCAACATATGGAAGAGGCAAATTCATACAATAGCATGAATTTACAAGGTAAACTGCAGAAGAAAACAAACTCTCATTTACAAGGTAGAAAACTTTCCATAAAATCAAAAATTGAACCCTGCTGCACTTGATTTCAGAAAGAAGCCAAAAGTGCGGCATCAGATCATAAACCAAATGATTTAAAGAATCATCATATCTTAACTCACTAAAGTTTTTCTAAGTCATAATGCAATATTGTCTAAAACTAGAACTGTAAGAAGACCTACTTAAAACAATTTCAAAAACTACAAAAAAAACACAGGAAAGCAAAAGGATTGATCCAATCTGTTCCTGATCTGTTTGAATCTAACAAAGAATCAAATTTAATCTGAAAATTTTCTTCACTATAATGTTATTTCAATAAATGATCATTATGATTTGTTCATAGAAAGTGAGTAACAGAAACAATAAAAGACCTACTAAAATAGTGTAGAACATGTAAAGAAGGCAATTTTATCACAACTTGGCCTGAAATACTTACTGACTAGAGCATTAAACCATTAGGACCAAAATGTTTAAACCAAGCCAAGTAGTTGAAGATCCATTTAGCCTTATATACCATAATAATCCCCCTACAGCTTCCAAATATGCAAGCTTCAGAAAGTCCAATTACTGTCCTCTTCATACGGTGGTAAAAGGACAAAAAAGAAGCCATTCAACAAATTTTATGATTCAGATGAAAATGATCACAAGCCTTGGTTGCTATTGGACAAATACAGAAATTGAAGGGAAGAAGATGAGCTAACCTAACGAAGTGGAACATCTTAGGAGCCCGTCAGAATCGCAGTATTTAAGAAGTACACTTGGTACATAAGGCTAAAACTAAGCATATAAAAAGACTACAAAAGACAATCCAAATCAGTGTTTTCAATTGGTGCTCAAGCACTCGCTTAGGTGCCCATGCGAGGCAAGTCAATGCCACTAAGGCACGCAGCTGAGCTAGGTACTGGGCGACTTAGGTATGTGCCCGAGCCAAATATCATGGATTCGATTGGACTTTGATTAGGTTCAATCAATTGGAATTAGTTGGCTCAACCAAACCAACTAATAAAAACTTACTCTCCCACCTCCTCCTCTCCCCCCCTCCATGCCCAACCCAGTGAAGAACCCAACGGAAAAAACCGTATCATGAGTCTCCTTCGCCCAGTGCTACCATATGCGCCATCTTTCTCCGCCCTGTCAAGCTTTGTTCTCTGCCCTCTGCAGCTTACATCATCAACCAGCTTTGTTCCACCGTCAGTTACCACATTCTTTCGCCCTGAGAAACACTGCAGTTGCACGAACCTTATCTAAGTCGGAGAACCCAACTTTCCTCCACTGTGCTACTGCCTTCCTCAGTGTCATACTCCTGATCCTCTTGCCAACCAGTTCCTTCTCCATCTCCTCCTTGTTCTCAATTTATAGGTAACAACATCTTTGTTAAATGATATATTTACTATACTAGCTTGAGCACTTTGTTTAATGATTTCCTATTTCCTGGACTTTGTTAAATTGTTAGGGACTTACGAACACTATTAGGTGGATACACTATAAGGAGTTACAACATAACAGCATACTGTAGTACACTATTATTAGGTAGATATATTTTAATATATTGTACTGTAGTACACTACAGTGTACTGTAGTACACTATTCACTTAGCTTGTTCAGTATATATTTTTAAATTATCAATAAGTAACAGGTACATATTTTTTGAATTTTAATATTCAAGAGTACCTCTCTTCACTCAAGCAAGCACCTAGCACCTCAGCCATTTTAGCACCTGCACTTTTGAAAACACTAATCCAAATTAGACACAAATGTACAAAATATATATGACCAATAAGAGCTTCGGGTTAGAGCTCACAAGAGGTTCTCTGTTTTGACTTAAAATCACTATGTTTCTTAACTTAGTTCCAGATCACAGTAATGTTTTCACACAAATATCTGATGAAGACCCTGCATCTCTAGCTTGTACCTTTTTATTCCACGAAAAAAGTTCCAAGTTTCTGGACCAAACCCAACCACAGAAGACATAAGAATACACAAACCCAAACCAAGCATGGGGCAACTGGTAGGTCAAAGCAAAAAGAGAAAAGATCAAGCCAAGTCAAATTCAGGATTTGGCAAAGCATCTGCATGCTATGGCTATTGCATAAAACTACAACAGTTTTAAGCTTAGTGCACCACCAACAACCAACAGAAACCTGTTCTTGCTTCACAGTTCGTTCATCATCAAATACGTTTCAAGCACACAAAATTTGAACAACTTGAAATTTCCAGCCTGAATGGATGGCGAGAACTGAGGAGAAGATAAGTTTATTCTCTCAACTGGATACGAGGAATAGGAGAGAAGTCAAGAGAATCTAGTTGAGAGCCCTTTTTAATTCACTCTAAAATTGGAGAGATTTGGAGAACAGTGGAGAAAAATGGATCATCCAAATATCTTATTTCCTTATTTGCCGAGTTGTTCTCTTCTCTTCCCTTTTCTACCTTGCAGAGACCAAACAAGAGAAGATTCGGAAAAAAAATCAAATTTCTCCTCTTTTACCATTCCCGTTACGCTTCCCATCACACAATAAATTATACAGTCCAAATCGAGCCTTAAACCCTAGATGACGTCTTCGGCAGTAAACCAATTAAACCCTAGAAACAGCCGCAGACTGACCAAACAAAACAAGAAAAATCATAACAAAGAACCAACGGAAATGGCGAAAGGATGCCTTCTGATCATTAATCTCAACGTGACGTCTTTGGCAGTGAACTAAGTAAAACCCTACCAAAAGCCACAGATTGATCCAATCAAAAACAAAAAAACAGAACAAAGAATCAATGGACGCGGCAACAGGTACCTTTTGAATCTGTTCCGTTGTGATGTTAGAAACAGGGATTGTGGACATGGGGGCCAGCGGATGCGTCGGCTGCTGCATGCTTCCCACTTCCCTTATCCAATCCTTCCGCCTCTCCCTTTATATATACAGACAGCGTAGGTAATAAATATATTTGTATTAATTAATTTACTTTATCTCATATAATTTTATTCATTAACTACTTTAGCTTTTTATGATTTATTCATTAAAATAATTTTTATATTTTTAGAATGATAGTATATAAATCAATTTTGTCAAATTTGAGTTAATATACATTATAATCTGTTTACGTGACATGCTAACTCATAATAGATCATTAATATAGTGATATATATAACTTAAGTTTAAAAAAAAAGATTCACTTTAGCCTTTATAGTTTTGATCATAAATCATTTAAGCCCTTATAGTTTTACTTGTGTCTAAAATAGCTCATATATTTTTAAAAACATAGCATATAATTTCATTCCGTCAAATATGAGTTAACAAACATTAGAGTTTGCTTATTTTCATATTGACTCACAGTAAATCATTAATATAATGACACGTGTAATTGATCTTCGCTCGGTGAAAAGAAGATTAATAGTAAAAGTTGGTGGCCCTGAGAGAAGATGAATCGGAGTGGACGTAGGTCGAGATAATCAAACCATTATAAATCGATTTGTATTTCTTTTTTCGTTTTGACTTTTCATTACTTATTGATTTACTTATTCATTACCATTACTCACACTCTTAGTTAAATACATTTTCGATATATATTTTTCAATCGAATTTTTCAAATTAGAACCTTATTGCGAAAGCAGTGATTCAACCCCACCCCCTCCTCTTAATGTCATTACGATCCTAACAATTGGTATCAGAGCTTGGTTCTCTCAGTTGGATTAACATTCAAAAGAGATTTAATCACTTTTTATAATAGTGAAGAGAGTCACTCTATCACTAGTCTTCCTATATTCAATGGAATGTATTACATTTATTGGAAAACACGAATGAGAATTTTTTTATTTCTATATATTTTTATTTAGGGAACATCATTGAATATGATTTTCAAAAATCTTCTAAACTAACGAATAATAGAATGATTTTGAGAAAAAAATATTTTTATTAAATGTTAAAGATATGAATACTTTATTTTATACTTTAGATAAAAATAAGTTTAATCATTTTTCTACTTATAACACTGCACATGATATGTGACATATCCTTGAAGTTACTCATGAAGGCATGAGTTAAAAATCTAAAATTAATATTTTAATACATAGTTATGAATTATTTAAAATGAAAATAAGTAAAATCTTTGATGATATGGAGACTCGTTTTATAGATATTGTCAATAGTTTAAAAGTTCTTGATAAAAGTTATACTAATCTTGAATTGATAAATAAGATTTTAAGATCCCTTCCTAAAAACTGAGATCCAAATATAACAATTTTCTAAGAAGAAAAGGACTTCAATAACTTTTCTTTTGAAAAACTCATAGGATCTTTAATAACCTATGAAATAACCTAAGAGCACATGATAAACAAGAGGAAACCCTTACAAAGAACAGGAAGGATATTGCATTTAGAACCAAAGAAGACTACTTGAGTCAATGCTAAGTAATGATGATGATATATCACTCCTCGTAAGAAAATTTAAAAAGTTTATAAAGAAGAACAAAACTAATTCTATAAGATGAGAATATAAGAATAAAAGTGAATGTAAAAAGGATACAATCATATGTTATAAATGTAAAAAGCTAGGGCACTTCAAAAATGGGTGTCCACAACTAAAGAATAAGTTGTCAACCCAAAAGAATAATAAAATATTCAAAGCAAAATGGGATGAATTAAGTGCATCAGAAGATGAAAAGCAAATCAATAAAGATAAAGTGGAAAACAAAGCATTAATGGCCTTCAACTATGTGGTATGTGACTCTTTCGAAACATCTTTATCTTATGATGAATTATTTGATGTATTTTATGATTTATATGATTAACTCAAAAAGATTGATAAGAAATATAATTCACTAAAAAGAGATCATGAATTACTACTAATAAATTTAAAATATTAAAAATTATGCATGAAACATCTTATATTTCTTGTTGTAAATGTGAAGAGTTAGACTCACTCAAAAAGAAAAATCTATTATTATAATTAATATTAAAAAAATAAAAATTAAAAATCAATCATTAAACATAATTCTTGTTAACCAAGGTTATGTATATAAAAAGGAAGGAATCAGTTTTATAAGTAGTAACACTCAACAACAGTTAACAAAATTTATAAAAGGACCTAAACTACATACTCTCCCTAAAGTTAAATATAAATTTTATGAAAGATATGGTTATTATGCTTGTACATGCTCTTTTAAAAAAATATAATTATCATAAATTAGTTTGAGTTTTTAAATGAACATTAAATGATTTGATGCCAAAAGTCAATAAAGGTAGATAAAAACTCCTCTTTCTTTTAGATATGTCTCCAAACAAGGAGCAAAAAATGGTATCTTAATAGTGGACGCTCAAGGCTAATGATTGGAGATCTAATACAACTCTCAAAGCTCACTAGTCGAAATGGAAAATATGTCATCTTCGGAGACAACAACAAAGGATTATTATCGATATTAGAAAAATTGATAACGAATCAAATCTTTTGATTGAAGATGTTATGCTAGTAGAATGTTTAAACATAACTTATTAAGCATTAGTCAACTATATGATAAGGGATATCATATTAAATTTAAATTTAATACTTGCATCATAATAATACTATATAAGAATAAATCTATGATTGTCTTTGGGAGCAATAATATTTATATTATTGATCTTGATTATTTTCATGACAAGACTTATCTTTTGATTTTAAACGATGATGAGCATAGGAGATTAAGTCATGCAAGTATGAAATTAATCTCACGAATCAGAACTAAAGAACTTATAACAGGAATGCCTATAAATAAATTGATCAAAGATAAAATTTGTGATGCATGTAAACTAGGAAAATAAATTAAAAGTAGCTTTAAACCTAAAAAAATCAAGTGAGTACCTCTAGATCATTACAATTAATTCGTATAGATTGAGTTGGACTAATTAATATCACAAGTCTAGGAAGTGGTAAATATACTTATATAATTATTGATGATTATAGTAAATATACTTGAATATACTTCTTGGCATAAAAACATTATTATTTTAAATATTTAAAAAGTTTTGCAAACAAGTTTAAAAAATGTTTTTTAGTTTCTTTTATTTATAGTGATTATGATGGTGAATTTAAAAATTATAATTTTTAAGAATTTTAGGTATGATCATAATTTCTCTACTCTAAGAAATCCATAACAAAATGGAGTTGTTGAGAGAAAGAACAAGGGTATACAAGAGATGATAAGGACCATGCTTAATGAACATAGCATATCCAAATACTTTTGGATCGAAGCTGTTAACATAGTATGCTATGTCATGAATAGGGCCCTCATAAGATATCTACTCTCTAAACTCCTTATGAATTATGGAACAATAAAAAACCCAATATTTCATATTTTTAAGTTTTTAGTTATAAATATTTTATTTTAAATAAAAAGGATGCTTTAGGAAATTTTGATGTAAAATCTAATGAAGACATTTTTCTTTGATATTCCTCTATTTCTAAAGATTATCGAGTTTTCAATAAAACAACTTTGGTTATTGAGAAATCTATTCATGTTATTTTTAATGAGTATCCCGAAGTTAAAAAAAATGATTTTGATGGTGATTTTGAATTTTATATATTGAATTTGAATGAGAATTCTCCTCTCCAAAAAAACCTTACCTAAGGAATGTAATTATGCAGATGCATATCCTAAGAAGATAATTATTGGAGATACGTTAAAATGTATCCAAACTCGTTCTTTATTAAAAAAAATTTATGCAACTACTGTATTTTTGTCTCAAATTAAACTTAAATACATTTATGATACTCTCAAAGATGACTTATGGGTCTTAGAAATGTATAAATAATTAAATCAATTTGAAAGAAATAAGGTTTGGATGATTGTTACTAGACCTAGTGATCATCTTGTGATTGGCACTAAATGAGTCTTTAGGAATAAGCAAGATGAGTAAGATATCATAGTTTAAAATAAGGCTAGATTAGTGGCTAAAGGTTTCAACAAAAAAGAAGATATAGACTATGAAGAAACCTTCACTCCTTTGGCAATAATTGAAGTCATAAGGATACTCCTTGCTTATACATGTTTTTAAAATTTTAAATTATTTCAAATAGATGTCAACAATATATTTCTTGATGGTTTTATTCTCAAAATGGTTTATGTTAAGCAACCACTTGGATTTAAAAATAATCTTTTTTAAATCATATTTATAAATTATCCAAGACTCTCTTGGGTTAAAGTAAGCCCTAATGCTTGGTATGAGAGGCTTAGTTCCTTTTTTATTTAAAATAATTTTTTGAAATATAAGACTAATACCCCATTATTTATTAAATATTTTAAAAATAATTTTTTTACTATTCAAATTTACATTGATGATATTATTTTTGGTTCTACAAATGAATCTTTATGTGAATCATTTATCAAGAGTATGAGCCAAAAATTTGAAATGAGTTTGATGGGTAAAGTGACATTTTTTTAGGATTATAAATTAAGCAACTAAATGATGGAATTTTTATTAGTAAAATTAAATATACTTTGGATCTATTAAAATGGTTTCACATAGATAGTGCTAAGGTCATTAATATATCTATAAACATTTCTACCAAATTAGATAGACAATGAATAAGAATGCTTCGATTAAAAGACTTATAGAGGTATAATAGGTAGCTTATTATATCTTACAACAACTAGACCTGATATAATGTTTGGTGTTAGACTTTACAAGATTTCAGTCCAATCCTAAACAATCTCATTATAAAGTAGTTTAAATAATTTTTAGATACTTAAAATGAACTCCTAGTCTAGTATTATGGTATCCAAAATCTAATAATTTTAATTTGATTACTTATGCTAATGTTGACTTTGTAAGATGTAGAATAAATAGAATAATTACCTTTAGAACATGTCAGATCCTAGGTCATGCACTTGTTTCTTGATAATACTAGTGCATTTTACTTAACAATGAACCATCTTCAACACTCTAGGATTAAACATCTTGATATTTGACATCATTTTATTAGAGATTATATTAGCAACCATGATATATCTTTATATTTCATTGACACAAAACATCAATTAGCATATATTTTTATTAAGCCACTGAATGAAGAACAATTCAATTTTATTAGAAGAGAATTGACATATTGAATCTTTCAAATACATGAATTATGATATCTTACTAATTATTCTCATATGATTATTTTTTTTACTAAAGAGGAGATTTATACTAATGGATAGTTATCTTGATTTCTTAATATTTATGATGTGAGATTTATTTCATATGATTCCTTTATATTTATGACTTGTATACCTGTCATCAATTGACCTCTTATGATTTGAACTTATCTTTAATATTAATATCCTTCATGTGATATCAAAATAGTTTTATAATTGACACATTGATGTAAATGAAGAGAAATAACACTATAATATCATGATATTCTTTTCTCTTTGTGATGATGATAAAAGAGATGACAAAAGAGGAGAGAGAAGTAGTAGTTTGCACATTTTTTTCTTTTTATTGATAATAAAGGGGAGAAATAATAGTAACTTTTTGATGATGTAGTAACTATGTTGCACTCTTATACATGTTGTATTCAAGATTTATTTGAGATATGTAACTATTTTAACACTCTAACTATGGATATGATGATATTATTTAACTGAAATTATGCATATGATTCTTGTAATATCTACTATTGAAAGTCACTATGATTTCGATTAAAATTATTTCAACTTGAATTCAAAGAGTAGCATTGAAATGTTATCATTTTTGAATTCAAGTTCATTATAATATTTCAAAATGATATATAGAAAGTTAGAGTTTAATTAAAACTCTATCATTAATTAGTTGTCATCATCAAAATATTGAATCTCAGATTTTGATGATGAAATCAATTGATAGGTTATTGATCTAGCATATGTGTTAGAGAAAATGATGTAGGGGGAACTCGTCAAGAGATTACTGGAGCTCACTGAAGGTATCAGGAGCTTGCTGGGAGCTCGTCGAAGGTGATCAGGAGCTTGCTGGAATGAGTCAAAGATTCATCAAAAGATGATCGAGACTCGCCGAGAGTTTACCGGAGGTTACCAGGAAGATCGCTAGGAGTTGGGAATGTCACTTGACATGTTGGTCAAATTGATTGTATTTGTATGCCTTAGTATGTCATAGTTAGCATCGATTTAGTTTAGAGTCCAAATTGAGTTAGATTTGGAAGGAATTCAAATTAACTCAATGTGAGGTAATAAGTCTACTTTGGGTTGGATTTAAGCTCAGGATAAGCTTATTTTGCTAACCTAGAAAGGGGTCAATATGAGGTACAAGTCGAGCATACAAAATTATGAAAAAAGTATCTTTTGTGGGATTCTCGATGGTAGTACAACTAGTGGACGACGGTAGCACCGCCTAGGTGGCGGTTATACCTCCCAGGTCGGTGGTTGTACCAACATCACCCTATTTTCAGGATGCTTTTGGTAGTAGTACCATCAGTGTTGGTGGTAATACCGCTAGCACCGACGGTAGTACCACTCATACCCCGATTTTATGAAAAGCTTTGAATTTTGGCTCCAATCTAAAGCCAATTATGGTATATAAATACCCTAAGTTTTGTTGCTTGGAGAAGCAAGGGGTGGTGAATGAAAAGTGGGATAAAATTCTGTTAAAGAGAAAATTTCAGAGCTTCTCTTGAGTGCTTCAAAGTGTAAAAGTTAGTCTAAGAGAAGTGAGAAACTATTATAAGAAGATTCCTCTCTTGAACCTGTAAAAATGAGAGAGACAAGTGTAATGGTTTGATCTTCATCCGAAGAAGGTTATTAGTTGACACCGGTGGTCCTCAAGGAGGAGGACTTCAAAAAGTGAATGTATGCTAAGTTTTGGTCGAACCACTATAAACTGTGAGCATTCCTTAACTTTTCTTTTTGAATTTACTTGTTCTTACTCGAGCTTTCTTTAAGCAAGATACTAACTTGACATTGTTTATAGTTTAATTGCTCACATATTCAACTTAAACGAAATGCTTCCAATTTTTTATTTTATTTCGAGCAAGTATTTTTGAAATTAAGATTTTCAAACTCGCACTAACTCACCCCCCTCTTAGTGCCAATTGATCTTAACAGTTGGTATAAAAGTCACATTATACTCATTGGATTAACACTTAAGTGAGTAAATGACTTATTATAGTATTAACAAGGGTCAATGCATCACAAGTCCTCCTATATTCAATGGGATGAACTACATATATTGAAAATTTTGAATATATATTTTCCTAATTTTGCTAGATTGTAATTTATAATGTATTGTCAAAAATAATTTTCAGAAGTCATCCAATCAAATAAATGGTTAGAATGATCATGAAAACATATGTTTTCTTTAAATGTCAAAGCTATTAATACTTTATTTTCTATTTTAAATAAAGATGAGTTTGATCGAGTTTCTACATATGATTCGGCTTTTGAGATTTAGCATAAATTAAAAATGACACATAAAAACATGATTAAACTAAATGAATCATTAAATGAAAAGATTTATAAAAATAAATTTTAAGAACATCTTCCAAAGAATAGGAAATAAATTACTTTGAGAATACAAGAATAAGACCTTCCAAAGAATAGAAAGGATATTGATATAAGAACAGAAGAATATCACCTTCCAAAAGATAAGAAGAAATTTGAACTAAGAACGACATACGACTCATCGAGTGATAAGAACTATGAACTTGAACTCTTGACAAAAGAACTAAAAAATTTAATAAATATGAATAAAAATGAACTTAAAATAGACAAAACCTCTTACTATGAATGCAAGAAGCTGAGGCGCTTTGAAAATGAAGAGCACAATCAAGAAGAAGTAGAGGATCTCACTTATGGCTATCAATAATGAGGTAAGTGATTCCTTCAAGGTCTTTTTTACTTTTGATGAATTATTAAATATTTTTCATGAATTATTTGATGAGTATAAAAAGGTTAGTAACCTAGAAATCATTTAAAAAAGATAATATATTAATTTCCTGTAAACATGAAACTATGAATGATGCATTAATATCATGTATTTCTTGTTCTAAATGTGAGTTACTAGATGTAATTAAACAAGAAAATGACATACTATAACAAACTCTAAAAAGGCTTAAGAAAGATAATAAATGTCTAAACATGATCCATGTTGATAAGAGTTATGTTCATAAGGAAGGTATTAGCATTATGAGCAATACTCATCAAAAGCCAACTACCCTTATTAGAAGACCCACATTACACTCTTTGCCCAAAAAAAGATGTAAATTTTTATGGTAGATGTGGATACTTTACTTATAAGTGTTCATTTAGGAAATATAGTTATAGTTCACATAAATTAATTTGAGTTCCTAAAGAAACCATAAACAACCTAAAGCCATTAGAGAAAATGGGAAGAACGTTTCAGAGGAACCCAAACTCAAATGAGTACCTAAATCAAAACCTCCCATATTATAAAGTTATCTCCTAAAATGGCTAGAGCACTAAATAATATTTTAAACGTGGATGCTCAAGGCACATGACTTGAGATCTAACAGTCTTTCAAGCTCACTATCCTAAGTAATAACAAAACAAATTATTGAAAATAAAATTATTGGTAATGAATCTTCGGATGATTCATGGTTATAAAATTAATATTGATTGCCTTCAATGGTGCATGGCTTTTCTGTAGTTAGAGCATGCTAAAATTAGAACAAAGAAACTTTAGTTATTTTTAATGAAAAATTATATACATTCAAATTTATGAAATAGAGATTTTGATTTGAACTTAAAATAATATATATATATATATATATATATATATAATCATGTTTTATTTTCTAACATGGTTGAAAAATTAGATTTTTTTTTAAATGTGAAGGAAATTTTCTTGGTAACATATTAGACTCATTTAATAAAGAAAATTCATTAGATTGAAAATAAACCAAAATATTTCATTTGAAAATGTTTTACTCATTTGGAGATTTTATATTGTAATGACTTTGATGACTTATGTTAATGTTAGTGTTAAATAAGTAACTTGAAATCTGATTGAATGATTGCTATTGAATGTTCTAGCATAGAATAAAGTTAAAAAGGGAGAGAAAAATTATGCTTTATTTTCTAGTATTTTAAAAAATAAAAATATTTTTGAAATGAGAATGAAATGAGCATGGTAACCCATTTCACTAAGTCTAAAGGGTTAGACTAACTTAAGAAAGAAAAATCAATGGAATGAAAATAAATCAAAGCTCTTGTTTAAAAATTTTTTTGCAATGATCTTGATGTTTTCTTTTTTAAATGAAACTTAGTATTTGATGATAATGCATAAAAGCATTCTTGAAACAAGGCACATGAAACAACTAAAAAGGATGATATTTCTTTTTGAAAATATCTTTATTCTATCAAGCCTTCAATAAAAGATAAAGTGATATTATTATTGTTTAATCTCTTAAACTACAAAAATGATTTGATGATTTAAACTTAAAAAAAATTATTATCCAAATCATGATCTTGACATCATGCAATTTGAGATCTTCATATAAATCAAGATCATTTACCATGATTCTTATATTTTATTTAAAAAAATTATCTAATTGAATCATGATTAGTCTTTTTGATCTTTTACAATTATAACGTAAGATTTGATGAACCATTGATCTTTTATTTGTTCTCATATATCTCCTTTGCAACTTATTAATAGAAAAGTTCCAATCATGAACTTGTTTTCTCCATATTTATAACTTGATATGAGTCAAGTTCTCTTTATTACTTGATCTCCTAAAATTTCTCTTTGTCATCTAAGTGGAGATTTGTCAAAATCAAATCATGTCTTTCGGTATTCATGATTTGATATTAATATCTTTCATGACATAATTTGTTTATGACTTACTTTCATGAATGACACAATTTATCACTAAATTAATATTTCTTAAATTTGTGATGAGTTAAAAATTGAATGAGATTTTCTTGACTTGACTTATATTTTATGAATTTTTTTTATCTGTATGATTTACTCCTTTTAATAAAAAGGAGATTTATGATCTTAATAATTATAATTAAGATTTTTTATTAAGATCATTCTTTTATTTTATTAAAAAGATTTATCTAAATAAATTAGGTGTCTTAAGATTTATCTTGAATGAATCAAGATTAGACTCATTTTATTTATAAAGAAAAAAGGGGAGAGATTTTTCAAAAATTTTCATGTCTTTTGGTACCTATAATTTGATCTTTCATCCTAAATGACATGATCCTTTTGTATCTATGGTCGTATTAGAATATAGATGTAAAAAGAAAAAATATATCATAATATTCTTTTCTAAAAATCACAAAGGGAGAGAAAACTGATATTTGAACAACAAAGCAAAATGAACGAGGAACAACTTAATTTTATTAGAAGAAACTTATGAATGTTTATCTTCGAAATACATGATTTGATATTTTTCGGATTTCATGATTTGCTATTTGTGTTTGAAGATTACATAAGATTAACGTATGAGTAGCTCTTAGATTTCTCATATTTTTGGGCTCACCTTCAAAATAATTCTTTTTGGAATTGACATTTATAAGATTGAGATTCAAAGTTCTTCTTTGTGATGAGATTTTTATGATGCTTTATAAATATTTTGAGTATTTCCCTCCACTTAATATCTTTCAGACACTAAATGCTTAGATTTTTATTTCATACCCCTCTTCTTTTCTTATTCTTATTCTTCTATTCTATTTACAAAGGAGAATAAATGAATTATGATGAGAAAATTCTATCCTTTACTAATGAGGAGCAATGAAATAATTTTTCATGTACTGAATATTTGTGTTAATCATTTAGTATTTAAAAATATGATCAATATTTCTCTTTTTTTATTGATAACAAAAGGGGAGAAATTTGAACTATGATCAACATTTGTCTTGAACGTTTGTTTAGAAATTGTATGCTAAATATTTTACCTTTTTGTTGATAACAAAAAGGGGAGAGATATTATATTTTATTTGTAATGTAATGAACATTTATCTTGAACATTTATTAAGAAATGGTATACTAAATATTTCATCTTTTTGTTGATGACAAAGGGGGAGAAATAGTATATCAATGACAATGTTGAATATTAATGAAAAATATTAAAATAGGTATTTCTCTTTTTTTTTGTAGATGACAAATTGAGAGAAATGATTGATGATTTAAGAGGGAGAAATGACTTATTAAAATGTTTGAAATTGATGTTATAACATTAAATCGACATGATGGTAGTACTGCTCGTACCTCAATTTTATGAAAAGCTTTAAATTTTGGCTCTAATCTAAAGCCAATTGGGGTCTATAAATGCCTCAAGTTTTATTGTTTAGAGTAGCAAAGGTTGGTGAATGAAAAAGTAGGATAAAATTCTGTTAAAGAGTTGTAAAATTCCATAGCTTACTTGAGTGCTTCAAAGTATAAAAGTTAGTCTAAGGAAAGTGAGAAAAACTTGTAAGAAGGTTTCTCTCTTTAACCTGTGAAAAGTAGAGATAAAAGTGTAAGGGTTTGACATACTATATATATATATATATATATATATATATATATATATATATATATATATATATATATATATATATATATATATATATATAGTTGTCTATCTTTTGGGCTTAGTGTAATTGGTCGAGTCACTCGATGTTACACTAAGACATCGATTGGATCCCGATCCCCACTATAAGTTTACTTGAGACTTCCGTTTCACGTGCCGAGGGTGTCATATGATTGGCTAGGAAAATAATGGGAGTAAATTTAGATAGAAGTCCATATATTAATTAGTTTTTCTATAAAATCTATATGTTATTTATTTATGCTATATCTTGTTTGTCAGAAATATGTCGCTTGTAAACCCCTTACGTGGCATACTTGATGTCAACCGCCTCATTCGTCTAAACTACACGGATTAGCTTCATAATTTGAGAATAGTTCTCATGACGAAAAAAAATCATGTATGTCCTTAATACAATTATGCCCATGCCAGAAGAAGAGGCAAGCAATGATAAGATCACTCACTATGTGAAGTATATAGACGATTCCACTTTTGCAAAATGATATATATTGGCATAACTCCTGAGTTACAGAGTCAAAATGAGAGCATGGATGTTAATTCCTTCCTTCTTTATCTTCGCTAGTTGTTTAAAGAACAGGAAAGAACTTAAAGATATGAGATATCTAAGAGTCTCTTCCGAGCCAGGATAACAGAAGGGGCATCGGTTCAGAACCATATCCTAAAGATGATATAGTAGATTGAGAAACTCATAGGTCTAGGAATAGTCCTAAAGGATAACATATGCGTTGATCTTATCCTTCAGTTCCTATCAAATTCCTTTTCTCACTTTATCATGAATTTTAACATGAGGAAGTTTAAGGTGACTCTCCCTGAGCTCCTCAATCTATTGAGGAAGCTGAGAGTGCCATCAAGGGAGAAGTCAATTCTCTATATTAGTGAGACCAAAAGGAAAAGGAAGACCAGGAAGACCCTTAAGAAGGGTAAGGACAAAGAAAGACTAAGTAAGGCAAATGTTACAAATAAATACCTGATAAAGGACAAAGGATGGTGCTTTCACTATGGCAAAGATAGACATTGGAAGAGGAACTATAAGGATTACATTGCAGATAAGGCGAAACAAAAGCTTGGAGAAGCTTCAGGTATATTTATTATTAGTCTCCACTTGTTAGATTTTCATCATAACATGAGTATTGGATATCGGAAGTATTTATTATATTTGCAATATGTTACAAGTTCTGGAAGACTTAGGAGACTGGTTAGAGGCGAGATGAATCTTAAGATGGGCAATAGAGCAAGAGTTACTGCAGTTGCCATTGGGGAGGTCACTTTACATCTGCCTAGTGGAGCTATCATTGCATTGGATGCATGCTATTTTGTTTCCTCTGTTATCAAAAATATTATTTTTATTTTTATTTGATAATTAGTTGATATAAATTAGTTTTTGAGAATAATAATTATTCAATAATTTTGGATGATAAGATCATTACTAGAGGGATCTTGATAAATGTCTTATATATGTTAGACACTTCTATACCCATTATGCATATAGATATGTCCAAGAGAAAATGAGTTAAGGAGAACAATGTATACTTATGACATTATAGGGGATAGGATATATCTATGAGGGAAAGATTCAAAGGTTATTGAAAGATGTATACTTAGATCCATTCGACTATAAGTCGTATGCAACTTGTGAACCTTACCTTTGTGGAAGATGACAAATTCTCTTTTAAGTGGACTTGGAGAGAGAGTCACCGAGCTACTGGAACTCATACATAGTGATGTATGTGGTCCTATATTGGCTTAGGCTATAGGTGGTTACTCATACTTTATTACATTCACTAATAATTTGTCAAGGTATGGATATATATACTTGATGAAGTACAAGTCCGAGGCATTTAAAACTTAGGGAATATAAGAATAAAGTAGAGAACCAAAATGAAAAGAGTATTAAGACTCTTCGATCAGTTCGATGAGGAGAGTACTTGAGTACAGAGTTCACTCATTTCCTTAGGAACCATGAGATTCTATCTTAGTAGACACCTCCTTATACACCATAGCTCAATGGTGTATTAGAAAGAAGGAATCATATGCTGTTAGACATGGTGCGGTCCATGATGAGTTTCGTTAATCTACTTGTCTCATTCTGGGGATATGCTCTAGAGACTATAGTTTATCTTATGAATTGAGTTTCATCAAAGTCGATAGTATCTACATCATATGAGATATAGAAAGGAAAGAAGCTCGATCTTAAGGTGGTTAAAATTTAGAGTTGTCCTATCCACGTTAGAAGATACAACTCCGACAAGATCAATTTTCTTAAATTCGAAAACCTCATTAAAAATGATATGAATAAATTCTTCAGTGACTAATATTTTTTTATTAAAAACATGATAAGCTTTTAAAGTTAAAGAATAATAAAAAATGCTACCTTCACCAGATTTTACACTAAACTATCCAGAGGCATCTTTTTTATTTAAGATAAAGCATTTACAACCAAAAACTTTAAAATATAAAATATTAGGTTTTTTATAATTCAATAATTCATATGGAGTTTTAGAGAGTAATAGTCTTACAAGAACCCTATTCATAACATAGCATGTTGTGTTAACAACTTTAGCTCAAAAATATATGGGTAGGCTATATTCGTTTAACGTGGTTCTAGCTATTTCTTGTAAGCTCCTATTTTTTCTTTCTACTACTTCATTTTGTTGTAGATTTTCAAGATTTGAGAAATTATGGTTGTACCTATTTTACTCACAAAAGATTGAAAATTATGATTTTGAAACTCACCACAATGATCAATACGTATAGATAAAATTGTAAAACTCTATTCATTCTGAACTAGTTTGCAAAATTTTAAAAAATATTTAAAAGACTCACTTTTGTATGTCAAGAAGTAAGTCCAAGTGTAACTATAATAATCATCTATAGTAACAAAAGCATATTTGTTACCTCCTAAACTTATAGTATCAATTGGTCCAAATAAATTCATTTGGATCAATTGTAGTAACCTAGATGTACTTATTTGAATCTTTGATTTGAAATTACTTTTTATTTTTTTATTTGGCTTGCATCACTATTTTTCTTTGACAAACTTAATGCTAGACAATCCTCTCACTAGATTTTTAGTTTAGATTTGATTTAATAGTTTCATCCTAACATATCCTAGTCTTCTATGTCAAATCCATGTATTATCATTCAAGGTCGAAAAATATATTTCATTACAAAAAATATCAATATCAATAGTATACACATTATTACTTCTTAACATAATCATAGATATATTTTTGTATGATATTTCAATTATATAAGTATTAGATTCAAATTTGATAATGTATCATTTATCACACAATTCACTAATGCTTAGTAGATAATGTTATAAACCATTAACTAATAAATTATTTTCAATCAAGAGGTCTGATTTGTTACCTATTTCCCTTGTTATCTCCGAAGGTGACAAATCTTTCATCTAGGCTGGTGAGCTTAAAGTAATGAGTCGAATCTCTAGTCATGTGCATTGAACATCTACTATCAAGGTTTTATTTTGTGCTCATAGCCTTTGTTTGGAGACATATCTATAAGAAAGAGAGTTTTGGTTTAGGTCCCTCATGAAAAACTCTATATTTTTACTAGAGGTATTGAGTTGTTTATAATTCTTTTAGGTACCCAAATCAACTTGTATAGACTATACCTTCTAAATGAGCATCTATAGGTAAAATATTCAAGTCTACCACAAAAATTATATTTGATTTTGAATAGTGTAATGTAGGTCCTCTAACGAAGATAATTGACTTTTGTTGAGTATTACCCACAAAACCAATACCTTCTTTCCTATAAACATGACCCCTATTAGCAAGGATCATATTTAGAGATTTATTATATATTTTAAACTTTTCTAAAGTTTGTTGTAGTATAACATTTTCCTTTTTAATTGCCTCTAGTATCTCACATTTAGAGCAAGAAACACATGGAGTTGATGCTTCATGCATGTTTTCAAGTTTTACTAGCAAGTAATGCATATTCCTTCTTAAATAATTTATAAGTTTTGTTAGTCTTCTTAAATTCATCAAATAGTTCACGGGAGGCATGTAACAATTCATCAAAAGTAAATGAGACTTTGGAAGAGTCACTTACCTCATTATGGATGGCCATGAGTGTGTAGTTAACTACTTCTTCACTGTTATGGTCTTTATTATCTGACGAGCTTGAATCATTTCATGTTGCTGAGAATGTCTTCTTCTTGTTTGGCAGCTTTTTCTTCAACTATGGGCACTCACTTTTGAAATGCTCTAGCTTCTTGTATTCACAACATAATATATTATCCCTTTTTGGTTCATTTTTATTTTTATGATATTTATTCTTTTTCATGAATTTTTTGAGTTGTTAAAAGTGTAATATTATTATCCTTATTACTTGAGGTTTTACTTGAGGAGTCATATATTGTTCTCAGTGTTGTCATATCCTTCCTGTTCTTTAGAAGGTGTTCATCTTTGGTTCTCAATACAATGTCCTTCCTATTCTTCTAAATGTAATTTTTAAGTTCATTATGAGCTTTGCAACTCATTTCAGAAGTCATCAGAGACCCTATAGGTTATTCAAGAGGCAAATTGTTCAAATCTTTGGCCTTTTGTATAGTAGTTACTTTTAGATCCCAACTTTTAGGTAAAGATATTAAAATTTTATTAACAAATTAAAGATTAGTGTAAACTTTATCAAGAGATTTTAAACTATTTATGATATCTATAAATCAGATATACATGTCACCAATAGTCTCATTTTATCTTATTTTAAAAAATTCATAATTATGTACGAAGAGAATTATTTTTGATTCATTTACTCTACTTATGCCTTTATATGTGACTTTTAAGGTATGTCATATATCATAAGCAGAATCACAAGTAGAAACTCAATTAAATTTATTTTTATCTAAATCACAAAACAAAGCATTCATTACTATGGTATTTAAGGAAAACATCTTTCTTTAATGATCATTCCAGTCACTTATAGGATTAGATGACTTCTGAAATTCATTTATGATAATGTTCCATAATTCAAAATCCATCGAAATAAAAAAAATCCACATTCTAGTTTTCGAATAGGTGTAGTCCATCCCATTAAGCACAGGATGACATGTAATAGAATGACCCTCATTAATGGTAGAGAAAGCCATTTGAACTCGCTTAGGTTTTAATCCACTTGAGTGAACCTTGCTCTGATACCAATTATTAAGATCGAGTTGGCACTAGGGGTGGGTGAATTAGTGCAATTACTAAAAGACTTGGTTTCAAAAATTTTGCTTGAAGTAAAATCGAAATCATAAGTTCTTTTCTTAGAATTAGTTGAGAGCGATAAAGTTCGAAAGCAAGAGAAAACCAAAAGAAGATGCTCATGCTTTTCTTTGAACTAATTAAGAACAATTAAATTCAAATGCAATAATAGAGAGAGAGACAAGAGTAGAGATGCTCATAGATTTTATAGTGGTTTGGTCAAGACCTTGACCTATGTCCACTCCCGAGTCATGCTTTACCGAGGCCCACTAGTGTCCACTAATGATATTCTTTCATGGGCAAATATCAAACAACCCTTTACACTTTTCTCCTTTTCACAGGTTCAGGAGAGTAACCTTTATAATCTTTCATCTCTTTCCTTAAACTCACTTTACACCTGAAGAACACAAGGGAAGCTCTCAATTGATTTTTACAGAATTTTCCCAAAGATTTCATTTACTATCTTAGCACTTTCTTGCTTTGCCATGCAATAAAACTTGAGATATTTATAGACCCCAATTGGCTTAAAAAATTAGAGTCAAACTTTTGTTGAATCTTGGATTTTGATGATGAAATCAATTAATAGATTATTGATCTAACATGTTTGTTAGAGATCATTGATACATAATTAACTACAACAGAAAGTGAATTACAATCAGATGTTGGACTAGAGTTAAGTTCAGGCATTGGGTTGGAGTTCGAATGATATAGTGGGAACTCGCCAAGAGACTTGTTGAAAGTTTATTGAAGGTATCAGAAGCTTGCTGGGAGTTCATCGGGAGCTCGCCGGGAGTGGATTTGATAGTCACATTGGTTGTAACTGATTAGTCATAGTTAGCATAGTTTGGGTTTAAGTTCTACTTGAGTTAGATTGGGAAAGAATCCAAATTTACTCAAGTGAGGCAAATTGGTCCACATTTGGGATTGGATTAAGCTCAAGTTGAGCTCAATTGATTAACCTAGAAAGGGGTCAACTGAAGATACCAGTCATATTGGAAAAGTGGAGAGAATCACTTTTTGGGGATTCCCAATGGTTGTACCACCAGTGGACGACGATTGTACCGCCCAGGCCGAAGGTTGTATCGCCACCGCCCAATTTTTCGAGTAGCTTTCGACGATTGTACTGCCGACGCCGGTGGTTGTACCGTCCATACTTAGATTTTTTGGATACGTTTGAAGTTTGACTCCATTTCTGAAGTCGGGTCTATAAATACCCCAAGATTTCTTGCATTTAGTACAATACATTGGGTTAGAAATTCTGTAAAAAAATTATGTGCTAAAATTGTAAGAAAAAAAGAAAGAGGCAAGAGAGTGAGGGAAAGAATTGTAATTTTTATAAAATCTCCCTTGTGAGTTTGTAATGTTCCTCTCTTGAGCTTGGGAAAAGAAGAGTGGGAAGTGCAAGGGCTTAGTCTTTACCCAAAGAAAATCAGTAGTGGACTCCGATGGACCTCGACGAAGAGGACTCGGGAAGTGGATGTAGGCTAAGATTGTGGCTAAACCACTATAAATATATGAGTATCTCTTTACTTTGCCTATTTGATTATGCATTTTGTTATACAGAGCTTTCCTTTAGCATGATCATAACTTAGTATTTGTTAAATAAGCTTATTATTCACTTACTCAACGAAACGCTTTCGATTTTCGATTTTGCTCTAAATGAAAAGATTTCCTTAAACTGTATTTTTTACACTTGCACTAATTCATCTCCCCCTCTTAGTGCTAATTGATCATAACAAATTCAACCCATCTCTAAAAAATCCATGTATGGGCGACACTACCGTCGACACCAGAGGTACTATTGTCGAAAGTGCCCAAAGATTCTAGGTGGCGATGGTACTACCGCATGCCTGGGTGGTACCATCATCGCTTGGGTGGTACTACCACCGGTGGTACTACCGCCTAAAAACTAGGAGCAATATTTTCTCATACTATTTCATACCTGAGTTGTACCTTCTATTGACCCCTTTTTAAGTCAACGAAATGAGCTCTATCATGAGCTCAAATCTAACCCAAAGTGGACCTGATTGACATCTAATTGAGTTAGTTAGGATTTCTCTAAAACTAACTCAATTTAGGACTCAAATCATGATGATAACTACGATATACTAAAACAATTACAATCATTCTTGTTATTCAGCATGTCAATCGATCTTTCAAACTCCTGGCAAACTTCCCAGCATCCTTCCGGTGAACTCCAAATGAGCTCCTGATCACCTTCGGTGAACTCCCGCTGCATTATCCGAAGCCCTAACCCAATGCCCGATCTTGATTCCGACCTAATATTAGATTATATTGCCTTTTCACAGTCATAGTTAATCCTGCATCATGTATCTCCAACACATAGGTTAGATCACAAATCTCTCAATTGATTTCATTATCAAAATCCAAAATTCAACTTTGTTATAAAGAACTTTCAGACTCTCAAGTTCACAGTCTCCAATAACTCTGATAAGATGATGATCAATAAGATAATGAAAACTAATTGATGATGAGATCTTAAGAAGAATTTTTATTTATTTATTATTTTAAAATGTTATGATAAACTTAATATCCAATGATCATATATCCTTTTAAATGAATATACTGAATTCAAAGTAAAAGAAATTTAATGTTATTGATATTATAATTTTATTATTCAAGCCCAAAAATTAATATTTAATCAAGTTTTAAGTTTTAATAGTTAAATATATAATATCAATCGAAATATAACTACAAGATAATTATTTATATAAATCAAACAATAATAACAAAAAAAATCATAAGATATTATAACTTTCCCTATTAGTGCATGGGTCACAACTTGTCCTTCATGGTTATCAAAACAAAATATGCTTTTCCGTCTTTGTTAATGAAAAACTTGACTTATTATTTCTCCCCTTTTATCATTAGCAAAATGAAGAGAGTGATCTTATGATATCATAATCACTTCTCCTCCCTTATATCAATATTCTAATTATGTAAAGAAATTACTTTGATATCACGCACGTGAAGGATCTTAAAATATTGTATCATCAATTGTAAGTCCAAGTTATGAACATGGAGAGGTCAATTAATGATGGAGTATTAACAAGACTCCTCCTATCTATATGTCATCTTCAAAATAATAGTTTTTCAATGATAGTCTAGAATTAAATTCGATCTTGTTCATATTATCATTGCTAGCCTAAATATTAAATCAAGTTTTAAATTTTAATAAATAATTAACAAAAGTTAGGCATGAGTCACTACTAATAAAAGGTAGTATGAATCACTATTAATGTTAAATCAAGTTTCCTTATTCAACATATAAGTTAGGTATGAATCACTACTTCTTTCATTTTGTCATAAATAGAAAATATAGGTTACTTCTTCTCTTCTGTCATCAACATAATAAGTATACAAGTCATAAATACAAAAAAGTCATACAAAATGACTCTCAAGTCATGAATGCCAAAAGATTATGATTCATTTGGATAAATCTTCTTCGTAGTCAATAGAAAAAAGAAAAAAATTTAGGAGAACAAATAGTAAAATTCATATAAATAAATCTCAAGTTGTAAACACCTAGAAGTTAAGTGAAAGATTATGATTCATTTGGATAAATCTTTTGGTAAAAAAAAAAATCATACGAGAATAAATAACAAAAGATTTTTAATCATGTGTTTGAAAGATTCAACATGCTATTAGAACCCTTGCATATTCTAAGCTTAGGGTAATCTCTATAGGAGATCGACCTCCTTGGAACTCTATAGGGGTTCCACCCTCCAAGTTGCTGCTTAAAGGCTACTGAAAGGATTCATCTATTCATGAAAAAAATATGACTGATTACAAGGCTATTTATAGACCTTCTAAACCCGAACTCCTAATAGGACTCATACTCCAAGACTCCTACTTCTAACAACTCCTATTTCAACTTTAAAAAGTAACTCCTACTCTAACCCTAAGAAACAACTACTAGCCGGCCCAACTAGGGGTGGCCGATGGTTAGGACTCCCAATCTAACTCTAACTCAACCCTACCTTAACCAACCCCCTTTAACCAAGGTAAGGGGCAACTAACTAGGTTACATGTGCCTAATGCTTCATCCAAATATCCTAACCTGGCCGGTCTCTTCATCTATTAATAGGGGTCGGCTAGATTGGATTTACATGTATGCTCTCTCAATGAATTTAAATTAGGACCTTATTAGCTAGGGTCATAACAAACTCGCCCACTTTAAATCAGCATTGCCCTCAATGTTGACACTCCATAAACTCTGAGAATTTAATCTTCAAGTCGTCATAGTCCTCTCAGGTGGCATCCTTTGTTGGTAGATCCGCCCATTGTACTAGAACCTCAGTAGTGGGTCATCGTCATTGAGTCATGATTCATCGATCAATGATGGTACTCGGTTGGGTCTAGAGTTCCCCTTGAGTAGTCATATCTAGCAGGTGGCTTTGGACTATATCATTTTGCCCCAACTTGTTCTTCAAGCATGACACATGAAAGATTGGTGGATTCAGGAGTTGGCGGGTAAGTCTAGCTTGTATGCCACTACTCCAATGTGCTTGAGAATTTGGTAGGGTCCATAGAACCGTGACGAAAGCTTCATGGATGCTATGGTTTGGACCGATGTTTGTTTGTATGGTTGGAGCCGAAGAAAAATCCAATCTCCCGCTAAAAATTCTCTCTCGCTTTTGTGTTGATCATATTGCTATCTCATCCTTGCCTAGGCTACAACGAGATTATCTTTTAGCAGCTTCAACATTTTGTTCCTGTCCTTGAGCTCCCTGTCTACCTATTCTACTTTAGATATACCTATTACATATTTTGAGATTATAGGAGGAGGTTGGACATATATAGTCTCATAAGTATTACATTTTGTCGATGAATGATAAATTGTATTATACCACTACTCAACCTAGGGAAGCCACTTTGTCCACTCTTTTGACTGGCCACTGGTGAAGCATCTGAGGTAGGTCTCCAAGCACTTATTCACCACTTCAGTTTAGCTGTCAGTTTATAGGTGATATGCTGTGCTCATCTTCAACTTAGTGCCCTGCAACTGGAGTAATTTTGTCTAAAATTTGCTGATGAAAACTCTATCATGATCACGTACAATAGTTTTTGGCATCCCATGTAATTTTACAATATTCTCCATAAAGATTCGAGCAATGCTAGAAGTAGTGTAGGGATTACGAACAACGCAAAAGTGAGCATACTTTGTAAGGCGATCAACCACAACAAGAATTGTACCTTTTTCTTGTGATGAGGGCAACCCTTCAATGAAGTCCTTAGATATATTGGTCCATATAGAGTCCGAGATAGGTAGAGGTTGAAGCTTTCTGGGGCTTGCCGCTGTTTCGCCTTTATTTCGCTAATATACATCACATTGTGCTACGAATTCAGCAATAATATTTTTCATCCCTACTAATAAAAATTTTGCTTAATTCTCTTATAGGTTCTAAGGAACTCAGAGTGCCCCACCGTTGGAGTGGAATGCATCTCTTGAAGGATAGTCTTTTGATTTTGGCGCAAGCACAATGCGTCCCTTATAATGAAGTCTTTTGAATCCCAACTATAATAAGCCAAAGAGCTTGGTTCTTCCTCCATTTTTTTATGATCTTACTGATCTTTAGATCATCTCAGCATTCCCTCCTAATATCCTCAAGGAAGTCACTGGTTAGAAGGGAGATGACTGAGAATTTAGCTGAGTAACTGCGAAAGCGCATCTGCAACAATATTATCTTTCCTTTTTTGTAAGTTATTTTGTTATCATATTTAAGAAAGTTACCTATTTTTGCTATTTGGGAGAGGATATCTTCTACTCTAAAAAATATTTTAGGCTCTTGTGGTCAATGCACATTCGTCATGTTTCGTCTTTCTTTTGTACGAGGAGCACCGATGAAGAGTAGGGACTGCAACTTGGCCAAATGACTCATGTTTTGAGCATCTCCTTTACAATCCTTTCTATTTCATCTTTCTGGAGATGAGGATACCGATATGGCTAAGTATTTATTGGAGGTTTGCCTAGAAGAATAAAGATACGATGATCATGCCAGCGGATAGGAGGTAGGCTACGTGGTTTGTCAAATATATCTGAAAATTCAACAAGCAAGAGAAGTAGTTTTGGGTCTTCAAATTTGGTAGCTCCTTCATAGATTGCTGCTTAAGTTATATTAAGAAGCCACTACATATCTTGTGCAAAACTTTCTCCATTTGTTGTGTATAAATCATTGTTATGTCACTCCCTCATTTACTACGCAACACCACTTATTTTCTTTTGCCGTAAAATTTCATGATTAATTTTAAAAATTCTAAAAAATATTACCTAATATTGCTAGCCATTCAATGCCAACCATGGCCTCATAATCATCAAGAGGGAGGAGGAAGAAATCTATAATTATCTCTTGGTCCTACAGTAATAGTTTCACCCATGGGCACCTACGATCGTACTTCAAAATTCATCCGTCAGCAACCTTAACGTTAAACCAGCTGCAATCCTTAATAGGTAAGGTCATCTGACAGCAACTTTGCTGTTCATAAAATTATTAGTGTTACCAGTGTCAATAAGAACAGTGATCGGTTGTTGCTTTAGAAGTCCTCTTACTTTTATCGTCTGTGGGTTTGCATAGCCAACAAGAGCATGCATTATAGAATCAACTGGCTGCTGTTCTTCATCTTTGACCTCTTCCTTATACTTTTAGACCTCCTCCTCTATGTCTGCAAGGGGTTCAATCACTAGGAGGGGCCCCTTCTTGTAGCGATGATCATGGCTCCACGGTTCATCATAATGCCAATAAAGACCCTTTGCCGATCTGTCGCATAGTTCTTCTCTTGTTAATTTTTTTTTTGGCAGTAGGATGGCTGAGAATAGAAGGAGGTTTATATGCCATTGGCCTAGGAGTGGTCCTCATCCTCTGAGCATCTTGGTTGAGCCATTCCTCTTGTATTCGAGCGAAAGAAATCGTAGTCATTACGGTGTGGGTCTGCCACACCTTAACCTCTCATTTAATCTCCTGTTTGAGTCACTTGATGAATGTCCCTAATAATTATTGGTCAGTCCAATCACGAGAAAGGTAGGATAACTTCGCAAACCTGGTTTAGTACTCTTGGATCATGGAGGCTCGTCGAATCTTTGCAAGTTGGTCGTTGATATTTTCATACTCCATCGGTCCAAAGCAATTCAACAATGCATTCTTGAATTGGATCCACGTCAGAGCCCCATGGTTGTACTCAAGTTAATTATACTACTATATAGCATCTCCTGCAAGGTGGATGATAGTGATTTCCACCATAGCATCATCCAACATTCAGTAGTAGCGGAAGTAATGTTCGGCGCGCGAAATCTACCTCGCCAGGTCTCCTTCTTCCCATCATGGGAAGTCCACCCTTATGATGGCTGAAACATGTTTGAGGGCTATCCCTGCTTTGTTGTAGGCCTCTCTAAACTCTCTTCTTGCTGGATTTTGGTTGTACTCGATGGCTATCCAATTTTGAATTATGAGAATAAAGCGCACAGTTTGTTCTCTATGCGCAATTCAAGCCGTGATTCGAGCTGAGATTCCAATGCCTCAAATATGACATCAATTGGATCTTGAGAAGCTATAATGTATGCCTGTAGATCAAAGATGTCTTTGTCTTTTTTTTGTTGATGGGTCAATGGCATGGGGTGGTGGAATGTTCAGACAAAAGATCGGTGGTAAGATTGTGGCTATAAGGGTTTACTATTTTGGGCTACGATTTTGGGTGTTGTTAGGGTTATGAAAATAGGTTATGATAGTTGTGTCCTAAGGCTAGAGGGATGCTCTAAAGACATCTTAATTAGTGGCAGCAAGATGGTTAGGTTTTTTGGTAGGTTAAGGAGAAGAAGAAAGACAAAGATGCAGTAGCAGATTTTTTATCAAAAAAATTCCAATAGTAAACTCACAATTTTTTTTAGTGATTCTCAATAAAGATTTGAGTAAAACTTAAGAGGAATCTACTGGTAAGAGAGAGCTAATATCATCAAAAATTTTATGGAAGGAAACAACAACAAGAGGTTCGGTAAAATCGAAGATCACAGGAAGGTACTATAGCAGATTTTAACGTCTAAAGTGCATCAATTTGGACGTAAAAGATTAGCTATTTATATTAAGAATTTTTTAATAAAACTAAAATAAAATATGCTATTAGGAAGTGCCAAAGTGTTGTAAAAATTTCATAGAGATTCGGATAGAAAAAATGCAATAGCAAGATCAAACAAGTAGTGCTATGCGATTGAAATTTTGCAGTGTAACTTTCATCGTAGAGATATAAACTTTATGACGAAAAGTTTATACAGCAAAATAAGGATGAAGGATAACTAAATTGCAGTAGCAGTAATGCAGGAAACTAGAACCTGTTGCAATTCACAGGGAGATCAAAGGATGATCTACGATAGTGGAGATGACTGCGAAATTCGGCGATGATCTTTAAGCAATTGCGGAAATTACTTTTAGTGGCTGTGGAAGGATGATGGATGGCTGTGGAAGGGCAGCGAGATGATAAAAATGCTACTCTAATATCAAGTGTTCGAATCCTTATGGATTCTAAGTGTGGGGTGATCTCTATAGGGGATCAGCCTCCTTAGAACTCTATAGGGGTTCCACCCTCCAAGTTGCTGCTCAAAGGTTGCTAAAAGGATTCATCTATTCATGAAGAAAAGTGACTAATTACAAGGCTATTTATAGGCCTTCTAAACTCTAACTCTTAATAGGACTCCTACTCTAAGACACCTACTTCTAACAACTCTTATTCTAACTCTAAGAAGCAACTTCTACTTCAACGCTAAGAAGCAACTACTAGCCGGCCAAACTAGGGGTGGCCGACAGTTAAGACTCCCAATCTAATTCTAACTCAACCCTATCTTATTGGTAAACCTCAGTGGGAGTATCACATGTGCAACAAAAAGATTAAAATAGAACAGGTTTCCCACGTAGATGAAATCGACGTGCAAAATATTGGATCGCGAGAAAATCGCAACAACCGAAAAATCATAATATGTGAGAGATTGATTTTACCTAGGGAGATCATATATCCCTATATTCCAGATCCAGATAGAGAGAATGAAGGAAGTCAAGTGCCTTCCTCTTTAGCGGTATCCACATAATGGATCTCTGTAGTAAAACTCCTATAATCAGATCTCACAACTCTTGTTCAGAGTGAGGGAGAATAATAGGAGGGGGTGACTAAAACTATAACCTATCAACTAGGAGCCTACCCTACTATTTATAGAGAGCCAAAAAAACCCTAGGGGTCCTACTTTAGTGGGTATTAGATCTCCATCCAATAACCCACTAACCTTGCATTACTGGATCTCTATCCAATAATCTTCTTAGGCCTCTAATTGGGCCTTAAGCAAGGAGCCCATCAGTGTATGGTCTCATGTAATGAGAACAGGGGCTAATTGGATTTTCATCCAATTTTTTATTCACTGAAGAATCCACTATATGTGTGTGACCCTCTAGGCACGATACCGAGCTGGCTGTGAGTCGCTCCCATCAAAACTCTTTTTGATATAGTGAATTATTATCTCCATAATAATTCACTCGACTCATCGACTATGGATGCACTAGACCACTACGCCATAGTCCCCAGATAGTATAAGGGGATTGAATCCATCAGACTTATCTATCCACAGTTACCATGTATTTATAATCTCTCATCCAACTAATATCCTAAAGACTGTATATTGGACATGGTACTATCAGGTCACATATAGAATCCGTTTGAGTCTTGCTCTAATCAGATTCTCCCGAAGAACTCCTTCTATCTCAATCTAAATGACTCTAGCCATGGATTTGTCTGAGCAAGCACATATAAGATTTTCCTCTCGTATTACCGAGAGTAGATGATCCTTTATTGACACTCAATTATCTTTGTAGGTTGGGTACTAATCCCGATAACCGATTGTATCAGATCTAGTCTGTCTAGTTATCTCGATGTCCTTCTTGAGTAACATATGACCAAGATTATTTGGGATCTGTGTTTAAAGGCGAATCAATCTTATTTTCATGATCTCATCACGGTCTGATTCCCATTGCATAGAACCAAGAACATCACAATATATATATATATATATCATATAATATAATATGAGAATATGTCAATAATAATCATAAGCAAAAAGATCACATAACGTGTCACACGTGCCATCACTCACGTGATTGGCTTGCAGGGTACTTGTAACTAGCAATTTCCCACTTGACCAAAAGCCAATTACCTATATGTCTGATCCTCATTAAACCCATATGATGCTTAAATAGAATCTGAGCCAGCGACTTCATTAGTAGATTTGTAATATTATCTTTTGATAGAACTCTTTCCATTGTTGTATCTTTACAGTTTATGATCTCTCTAATCAGATGGAACCACCTCAAAACAATTCTGATAAGACATGGGTTCCCTTGCTAGAGCCATCACCCTGTTGTTGTTGCAGTATATGGGAATCAGCTCCATGCTGCTTGGTACGACTCCCAAATCATGATGAACTTCTTCATCCACACCCATTCATTTGCTACTTATGTTGTAGTAATGTATTTTACCTCTATGGTCGAGTCAGTAGTAGTATCTTGCTTAGAACTCTTCCAGCTTACTGCTCCTCCATTCAGGATGAAAATATATCCTGAGTTTGACTTACTATCGTCAATGTTGGATTGGAAACTCGAATCGTGTAGCCCTCAACCTAGAGGCTACCTCCTCCATATACTAGTAAAAGATCCTTAGTCCTTATCAAGTACTTAAGGATACACTTTACTACCTTCTAATATTTCAAATCTGGATTCGCCTAATGCCTGCTTGTGACACTTAAAACATCCACTATATCAAGCCTGGTACATAACATACATGATAGATCCTATCGCTGAAGCATAGGGTATCATATCCATGTTTACCCTTTCTTCAGGAGTCCTTGGGGACATACTCCTAGAAAGTGATATTTTATGTCTCATTGGTATAAGACATCTCTTGAAATTCTTCATGCTAAACCTTTTGACAATGGAGTCTATGTACCTAGACTCGGATAAGCCAAGCATCCTCTTGGATCTATCTCTATAAATTTGGATCCCCTAAAATATATGATGCTTCCCCTAAGTCTTTCATGGAGAAGTTTCTAGTTAGCAAAGTCTTTACTGTGGAGAGCATTTCTACATCATCCCCAATTAATAGGATGTCATCCACAGATAGCACAAAAAAGGTGATAGCACTCCCACTTACTTTCTCGTACACACAAGGCTCGTCTTCATTTTTAATGAAGTTACAATATCTGATCGCTTTATCAAATCTTATGTTCCAACTTTGGGAAGCTTACTTCAGTCCATAAATGGACCTGAGCAACCTACACACTTTATCTAGACTCTCTCTAGATACAAATCCCTCTAGCTATATCATATACATCTCCTCCTCGAGGTTGTTATTGAGGAATGTTATTTTCACATCCATCTACTAGATCTAATAGTTAAAGTGTGCTGCAATAACAAAAAAAATTCTAATGGATTTAAGTATGGCTACAGGTGAAAAAGTTTCATCATAGTAAACTCTTTGCCTTTGACGATATTATTTAGCTATCAACCTTGCCTTATAGGTCTCCACCTTTCTATATACTTCAATCTTCTTTCTTGAAGATCCATTTGCAGTAGATAGGTATGATACCCTTAGATACATCCACAAGGTTTCAAACCTTATTAGAATACATGGAATCTATCTCAGAATTCATGGCTTCTTTCCACTTTTTGGAGTCTATACTCATAATAGCCTCATCGTAGGTCTGAGGATCAATATCTCGATAGTCCTCTCCACTGATATTCCCACATATCTTTTAGAAGAGTGAGATAATCTGCTAGACCTATACAAAGTTGAAACTTATGTGCTAGGTACCTCGACAGGCTCAGGCTCTAGAATGGTGCTTGAGCTAGGTTCTCTAATTTCACTTAACTCTATCTCCCTCCCACTATTTCCAACAAGAGTGTGTTCTTTCTTAAGAAACATAACCCTCTTGGCAATAAAGACCTTCTGGTCCTCGAGATGATAGAAATAGTACTCTAAAGTCTCTTTAGAGTATCTCACGAATATGCACCATTCCATCCTTGATTCTGACTTATCGACGTTGTGTCTTATAACATGGGTAAGACAACCCCAAATCTTAACCACCTTAAGATTAGACTTCTTTCCTTTCTATATCTCATATGGTGTAGACACTACTAACTTTGATAAAACTCTATTCAGAAGGTAAGCTGTGATCTTTAGGGCGTATCCCTAAAATGAGATGGGTAGGTCAATGAAACTCATCATGGATCACACCATGTCTAACAGCATGCGATTCATCCATTCTGATACACCATTTAGCTGAGGTGTATAAGGAGGTGTCCGCTGGGATAGAATCTCATTATCCTTGAGAAATTAGTGAACTCCATACTCAAGTATTCTCCTCTATGATCTAATCAAAGAGTCTTAATACTCTTTCCAATCTAGTTCTCTACTTTATTCTTATATTCCCTGAATTTCTCAAAGGCCTCGAACTTGTACTTCATCAAGTACACGTGTCTATACCTAGAGAAATCATTAGTGAATATAATAAAGTATGAGTAACCACCTATAGCCTGAGTCAACATGAGATCACAAACATCACTATGTATGAGTTCCAATAACTCAGTGGCTCTCTCTTTAGTTCCACTAAAAGGAGAATTGGTCATCTTCCCATGAAGGTAAGGTTCACAGGTTGCATATGATTCATAGTCAAATGGATCTAGTATCAATCTTTTAGCAACTTTTGAATCTTTCTCTTATGTATATGACATAACCTACAATGCCATAGGTATATATTGTTCACCTCTTCTCTTTTCCTCTTAGATGTATTTATATTCATGATGTGTAGAAAAGTATCTAACAAATATAAGCCATTTATCAAGGTCCCTCTAGTGATGATCTCATTATCCATAATTATTGAATAATTATTAATTCTAAAAATTTGATTTATATCCATTAATTATCAAATAAGAGATGAAAAAAATAATATTTTTGATAATAGAGGGAACAAAATAGCATGCATCTAATATAATAATAGCTCCACTAGGCAGATATAGGGTGACCTCCCTAATAATAACTACAACAACTCTTGCTCCATCACCTATCTTGAGGTCCATCTCGCTTCTAGCCAATCTCCTAGGTTTTGCTAGAAACTATAACAAATTACAAATATAATAAGCACTCATGGTATCCAATACTCATGTGTTATCATGAAAATATGACAAGTGAAGACTAATCATGAATATACTTGAAGCTTCTCCAAGCTTCTGTTTTATATTATTTGTAAGGTAGTCCTTACAGTTCCTTTTCCAGTACCCTTCTTGGCCGTAGTGGAAGCACTATCCTTTATCCTTTGTTGGGTATTTATTGTCAACCTTTGTCTTACCCTATCTTTCTTTGCCCTTGCCCTTCTTACGGGTCTTAATGACCTTCCTTTTCTTATTAGTCTCACCAATATAGAGAACTGACTTCTCTTTCTTGATGGTGCTTTTAGCTTCTCTCAACATATTGAGGAGCTCAGGTAGAGTCACCTCAAACTTATTTATGTTAAAGTTAATAATGAACTATGAAAAAGGAACTTGGTTGGGACTAATGTATAAGATCAACACATAGGTTATCTTATAGGAGTATTTTTATACTTCACAACGCGAGCGATCTCATCCTCGCTTGTCCTTTCTTCTGGCGTGGGCACAATCGTGTTAAGGACATATATGATTTTCTCAGTCATGAGAATAATTCTTGAATTATGGAGTCAATCGGTGTTGTTAGGACCAGTGAGGTGGTTGGCATCAAGTATGCCACGTAGGGGGGGTTTGCGAGCGACATGTTTAAGATATAACACAAATAAATAACACGTAGATTTTATAAAAAATACTAATTAAGATATGGACTTCTATCTTAATGTACTCCCATTATTTTCCTAGCGAATCATGTGACACCCTCAATACATGAGACAGAAGTTTTCGGTAGACTCTTAGTGGAGATCGGGATCCAATCAGCATCTTAATACAACATCGAGTGACTCAGCCAATTACACTAAGCCCGAAAGGTAGACAACTCTTGTCAATCACAACTCCTTGTGATTTCCATCATATTCGACCTCTGAATCATCATGGTCTTGACTGCTCAACTAACCATGAAGTTCGGTTAAGTCAGACCATATCCTTAGATCACCGGTGACATCTTTATATTATAGGCAAGAACTCGATCACGTAAATAGGTGAGTCTCGAGGGACTTAACCAACTCAACCTATGTCGTGATTCAATTTCTTCTTATAATGATGGAAGGCCACGTGGGTAAATCTTATTTCCTCATGCTTACCGACTTAATATTATCGCAGGAGGGGTTTTTGTTTAGTATCGTATTAGAACCCTTGTGGATTCTAAGATTGGGGTGATCTCTATATGGGATTGGCCTCCTTGGAACTCTATAGGGGTTCCACCCTCTAAGTTGTTGCTCAAAGGTTGCTGAAAGGATTCATCTATTCATAAAGAAAATTTGATGATTACGAGGCTATTTAAAGGCCTTCTGAACCCTAACTCCTAATAGGACTCCCACTCCAAAACTCCTACTCCTAACAACTCCTAATGCAACTCTACGTAGCAACCTCCAACCGACCCATCTAGGTGTGACCAGTTGCTTATTTGTTTCCTAATCTTATTCTAACTTAATCCCTCCTCATCCAACCTCTCTTTAACTAGGATAAGGGGTGGTTAATTAGGATGACATGTATCTTATTCTTCCCTTAAAATATCTTTCTCTAAACTAATCCTAACTTAGCTGGCTTCCTTACCTCTTTAATAGGGGTCAGCTAGATAAGATTTACATGAATGCCCTTAGGATTTATATATTTGCCCTCTCCAATGAAACTAAATTAGGACTCCCCTAGCTAGACTCCTAATAGTCCCGTCCTCTTAAAATCAGTCTTGTATCGAGGTTGACACTCTATGAATTCTTGGAATTTGATCTTCAAGTCATCATAATTCTCCCAAGTGGTATCTTCCGTTGGTAGGCTTGGCCACTATATTAGCAATTCAGTAGTGAGTCGTTGTTGTCGAGTCATGATCCATCGATCAATAATGACACTCAGCTGGGTCTAGAGCTCTCCTTGGGTAGTTATATTTGGTAGGTGGTTTTGGGCTATCTCATTTTGTCCCAACTTGAGCTTAAAACATGACACATGGAAGACTGGGTGGATTCGGGAGCTGACGAGTAAGTCCAATCTATATGCTACTGCTTTGATGCATTTTAAAATCTGGTAGGGTCCATAGAACAAAGGTGAAAGCTTCATGGATGCTCTAGTCTGGATCGATGTTTGCTTGTATGGCTGGAGCTATAGAAAGACCCAATCTCCTACTGAAAATTCTCTTTCGCCTTTGTGTTGATCATATTGATGTTTCATCCTTACTTGATTTTTCCCTTGTGATGAGGGCATCCCTTCAATGAAGTCCATTGATATATTGGTCCATATTGAGTTCGGGATGGGTAGAGGTTGCAGCTTTCCGAGGTAGCCACTGTTTTGCCTTTATGTCGCTAACATACATCACATTGTGCTACATTATTCAGCAATAATATTTTTATCCGTATCCAATAAAATTTTTGCTTAATTCTCTTATAGGTTCTAAGGAACCCGGAGTGGCTAGCCATGGGTGTGGAATGCATCTGTTGAAGGATGGTCTTTATGCGAGTAGAATTCGGCACAAGCACAATGCATCCCTTATAACACAAGTCTTTTGAATCCCAATTGTAATGAGCCACAGAGCTTAGTTCTTCCTCCAATTTTTTTATGATCTTATTAGTCTCTGGATCATCTTGTCATTCCCTCCTAATATCCTCAAGGAAGTCATTGGTTGAAAGTAAAACGACCAAAAATTTAGCTTGCTCGGGTAGCCGCGAGAGCGCATTTGCAACAATATTATCTTTTCACTTTTTATAAGTTATTTCACAATCATATCTAAGAAGCTTTGTTACCCATTATTGCTATTCGGGGGGAGGATATCTTCTGCTCTAAAAAATATTTTAGACTCTTGTGGTCGATGCATATTCGCCATGTTCTGTTCTTTTTTTGTACGAGGAGCACTAGTGAAGAGTAGGGGCTGCAACTTGGCCAAATGACTCCTTTTTCAAGCATCTTATTTACAATCCTTTCTATTTCATCTTTCTAGAGATGAGGATACTGATATGGCCAAGTGTTTACTGGAGGTTTACTCAAAAGAATTGGGATACGATGATCATGTTGATGGGTAGGAGGTCAGCCGGACGGTTCATCAAAATATTCCTAAAAATTCAGCAAGCAAGGGAAGTAGTTTTGAGTCTTCAAATTTGGTATGCTCATTCATAGATTGCTACTTAAGTTGTATTGAGAATCCGCTATATATCTTGTGTAAAATTTTCTCCATTCATCATGTGTAAATCATTAATACATCACTCCCCTGTTTGCCACACAACAATACCTATTTTCCTTTGCTACAAAATTTCATGATTAATTTCAAAAAATTCTAGGAAATATCACCTAATGTCATCAGCCATTCGATGCCAAGAATGACCTCACAATCATCAAGAGGGAGAAGGAAAAAAATATGTAATTATCTCTTGATCCTGTAGCAACAGTTTAACCTGTGGGCACCTGTGATCGCAGTACAAAATTCATCCGTCAGTGAACTTAATATCAAACCTGCTACAATCCTCCATAGGTATGGCTATATGAATAGCAACCTTATTATTCATAGAATTATTAGTACTCCCAATGTTAATAAGGATGGTAATCAGTTGTTGCTTTAGTAGTCCGCCAACTTTCATTATTTATGGGTTTGCATAGTCGGCAAGAGCATGCATCATAATATCAATCGACTACTGTTCTTCATCCGTGACCTCTTCCTCATACTCCCAAACCTCCTCCTCCATATCTTTAAGAGGTTCAATCAGTAGGAGGTGCCTCTTTTTGCAGCAATGATCGTGGCTCCACGGTTCATCACAATGCCAACAAAGACCCTTTGTCGATTGGTTGCATAGTTTTTCTTTCGTCAATTTTTTGATAGCAAAGGATGGCTGGGAGCAAAAGGAGATTTATATGCCATGAGCCTAGGAGTGGTTATCATCCTCCGAGTATGTTGGTTGAGTCGTTCCTCTTGTATTCAGGGGAAGAAAATTGCAGCCGATATGGTACGGGGCTGTCGCGCCTTAACCTCCCATTTTATATTCGGCTTGAGTCCTTCGATGAATGTTCCTAACAATTGTCAGTCAGTCAATCACAAGCAAGATAGGATAACTGTTCAAACCTGGTTTGGTACTCTTGGATCATGAAGATTTATCGGATCTTTGCGAGTTGGCCGTCAATATTTTCATACTCCATTGATCCAAAGCGGTTCAACAGTGTGTTCTTAAATGGATTCCATATCGAAGCCCCATGATTATATTCTAGCTAATTGTACCATTGAATAACATCTCCTTCAAGGTGGATTACAGCGATGTCTACCATAGAATCATCTAAGATTCGATAGTAGTGAAAATAGCGTTCGACGTATGAAATTCACCCCGTTAGGTCTCCTTCTTCCCATCGAGGGAAGTCCACCCTCATACATGGCTATAGCATATCCAAGGGCTGTTCCACCTTCTCGGTAAACCTATTTGAGCTATCCCCTTACTGAAATTTGGTTGGGCTCGATGATTGTCCAATTTTGAATTTAGTGAACATAATGCACAATTTATCCTCCAAGCGCGATTCAAGCCAAGATTCCAACGCCTTAAATTTGGCATCAATTGGATCTTAAGAAGCCATGGCATATGCCTTTAAATCAATGATGTCTTTATCATTTTTTATTGATGGGTCAATGGCATGGGGTGGTGGAAGGAGTCCATTAGTGTAGAGAGCCATTAAAAACCCTTGGGGCCTACCTTAGTAGGTATTGGATCTCTATCTAATAACCCATTAACCTTATATTATTTATCTCAATCTAATAATCTCCTTAGGTCTCTAATTAGGCTTTAAGCAAGGAGTCCATCAGTGTATGGTCTTATCTAATGAGAATAAGGGCTAATTGGATCTCTATCTAATCCTCTATTCGTTGAAGCATCCACCATATGTGTGTGACTCTTTAGGCCCAATACCGAGCTGACCATGAGTTACTCCCATCAGAACTCCTTCAGATATAGTGAATTATTATCTCCATAATAATTCACTCGACTCATTGACTATGGACGTACTAGGCCACTACGCCATAATCCTCAAATGGTATAGGGGGATCAAATCCATCGAACCTGTTTGTTTACAGTTATCGTGTATCTATAATCACTCATCTAACTAATATCCCAGAGACCGTATATTGGATATGGGATTGTCAGGTTATATACGAAATCCATCTGAGTATTGCTCTAATCGAATTCTCCCGGAGAACTCCTTCTCTCTCAATCCAAATGTCCCTGGCCAGTGATTTGTATGAGCAAGTACATATGAGATATTCCTCTTATGATCCCAAGAGTTGATGGTCATTTATTGACACTCAATTGCCTTCGTAAGGTTGACTATCAATCCTGATAACTGATTTTCTTAGATCTAAAACTTTCCAAACCTATAAGTTTAGTGTCAAAAAAAGGAGTACTCAAACAAGGTATCCTTGGTGTCTCATGTCTAAGAACCAGATACACAATTGGAACTATGGAATCATTGTTTGACATTAGGTATCATTAACCATATAACATTCCGTACGCGGATCAATCAGTGAACTCATTCTCCAATGAGCACCTACACTATATCCTTAGTCTCTCTACACAAGTGGCTATTAGACCAGCCACCTCCATCATATGGATAGGTCTGTCTGATTATCTCGATGTTCCTCTTGAGTAATCTATGATCGGGATTATTTGTGATATATGTTTAAAGGTGAATCGATCTTATTATCGTGATCTCATCGTGATCTAATTCTTATTGCATAGAACCAAGGACATCACAATATATATATTCAACATATAAAATAATGTGAGAATATATCAATAATAATCATAAGTAAAAAGATCATACAGCGTGTCACACGTGACATCACTCACGTGATTGGCTTGTAGGACACTTGTAACCAGCATACCTTAACCAACCCCCTTTAACCAAAGTAAGGGGCGGCTAACTAGGGTTACATGTGCCTAATGCCTCATCCAAATATCCTAACTTAGCCGACCTCTTCATCTATTAATAGGGGTCGGCTATATTGGATTTACATGTGTGCTCTCTCAATGAATATAAATTAGGACCTTATTAGCTATAATCGTAACACATGTCTAATTCTCTTCTAATAAAATTGAATTGTTCCTCACTTAGTGGTTTAGTAAAAACATATACTAATTGATGTTATATGTTAATAAAATCTAAAGATATATCATGATTGATCCCTAATAAAATGATATTTAATATTAATGTGCTTAGTCCGAGAGTGTTGAATAGGATTTTTTTGTCAAACAAATCACACTACTATTATCATATTTTATTTGGATGTTCTTCAAGCAAAGTCCTTAATCTCTAAAATATTCTCCATCAAAATTATCTACACATAATATTCACTTGTCGTTATATATTCAACTTTAGTTATAGATAGTGCAACAAAGTTTTACTTCTTGGATGATCAAGAAATAAGTGCATGACCTAGAAATTGCCAAGTTCTAAAGGTATTTTTTATATTTATTCTATATCTTACAAAGTCAGTATCAGCATAAGCAATCAAATTAAAGTTATTAGATTTAGTATACCATAATCTTAGAGATGATGTTTCTTTTAAGTACCAAAAATTTTTATTTACTATCTTAAATTGAGACTATTTGGGATTAGTTGAAATCTTGTATAAAACCCAACACTAAACATTATATCAAGTCTAGTTGTAGTGAGGTATAGTAAAGCCCAACATTGTCTTAAACTAAGATATAGTAAACTACCTATCATGCCTCTATACATTTTTTTATCAATGTATTCTCCTTCATTATCCATATCTAATTTAGTAGAAATACTCATTCATGTGTTGATAGCCATAATATTTTCCATATAAAATTATTTTAATAGATTAAAATATTTTCCCTATGGGCTTACTTCAATCCATAGAGAGTCTTAGATTATTTATAAATATGGTTTAAAAAATTATTTTTAAATTCGATTTCTCAACATAAACTTCTTCAAAAATAAAATCATTAAGAAAAATACTTGTGATATCCAAACGAAATCATTTGAAAATTTTATAATATGTATAGGCAAGGAGTATCCTTATGGTTTCAAGTCTAGCTACAAGAGCATGTGGGGAAACCATGGGGTGTATCACATGCACAGCCGAATAACAAAAATAAAATTGGTTTCCCAAGATAAGTTTATTGAATTATCGTGTGACGATTAGGAGCAAAAAAAATTTGTGAAACCAAAAATTGCATAACACGTATGAGATATTTTGATAGGACCCTAGCAGGGTTGGGTCCTATTCACCTTAGTAGAGTTAATAAAACTCTAAAATGTAATAAAACCCCCACCTAGTTACTTCTATCTTATAAAGAAGTAAGGCTAGGGTTTACTTGGGTCCTTAGGGCTTAGCAGTCATCACCCCCTTTATCGGGTTGGTCGGCTAGGGTTTCCACCTGCTAGAGTCAGCTATGCAGCCAACCAAGCTGTTGCCTATCGTATTAAGGCAGGTCGACTATAGGAGAGGCAAGAGGGTAAATTCACTTAGGGAAGTACCCCCTTAGGGCTAGGGTTTTGAGCCCTATATAAGTTGTAGCCTCCACCTCTTTTCAATCAAGTAAGAATTATCTTATTTCAGCCTTTGTGCCGAGTTCTAGGAGGGAGGAACCCCTATAGTGTTCTAAGGGTTTATCCCCCTCAAAGATTAAATTATATAGAGCTCCTTTTAGGGTTCTATCATTTGATATCAGAGCGACATTCCTGATGCCCCTACTACTATATCTGTCGCCTCCACCCATCCAAGCAATTCTGATAATTGCTTCAAGACATCACTTTCACTGTCATCCCCAAACCACAAATCCATCAATCTGCTGCTGCCCCCTCTACGTTTGCTTTGAAGATCTGGTAAAAATTCTATCACCCACACCTTGTTACTACTGCAAACCTTTATCCTTGCATTTCAATGAAAATTTTGTATCCTTGCTTCACTACAAATTCTTTCCATCACAAACGTGATCATCGTTTCAAAGGGGAATTGCTGCAGAAAATTTTAGCAATAAAGATGCTTATTAAAATTGGTCTTTTGAGTATCCTTTGTGAACAAAATTTTTATATATTCTCATAGATCAACTTAGCCTCAATCTAAGATTAATTTATCATGAAAATTATCTCAGAAACCGATTCTATATTGTTGCAATTCTTTGTTGCGTATTGCTGAAATTTATGACAAAGAATCTACCTTTTTTCCTTACGTCGATTTTTCTACCATTATGCTTCCAAAATTTTGTCGATCTAAATTGCTGTTACTATTCACATCTAAACTAAGGACTTGTTGAAAAATTGCTGCATATTTTCCTTAGGTTTTTCTCTAGAATTTACATCAAGAATCTATTATTTCTTCGATGCAAATTCTATTCGGCAGGATAGCACATACACAACACTTTCTTCATCGAATTCCATTAGATTTGTGTGTTGTCTCTTTCAGTTTTTTTTTTGGACTCTCTTTCTCTCATCCTTAAACCTACTATCAAACCACAACCAAAAATCAATCCTAATTAGCCCCAAAAATAGCTCTAACCATAACCTACTTCCTTACCGATCCACCTACCTTGTCAGCCAACCTTCCTTACCGACCCACCTACATTTTTAGCCAACCTTCCTTACCAATCCACCTATCTTTTCAGCCACCCTTGCTTCAAAAATAAATCCCAATCAGCCCCTAAAATAGCCCTAACCATAGATAGCCTACTTCCTTACCGATCCACCTACCTTTTCGGCCACCCTTGCTCTGAAACCTCTCATGCCCTTAACCCGATAGCAAAAGAAAAGCCTCAACATTACAAATCTGGATGCTTATACTATGGTAATAGAGGAGGCTATCGATGCCAAGTTTGAAGCCTTTGAGACCCACATGGAGGAAAAAATTTGTGCTATCTTCGTCGAACTCAGCATGGGCCGACCACCGAGCCCAAGGAAATCACAGCAACAAGAAACTTCATATTAGAAAGAAGAACTCCAAGAACAAGGAGGCACTATAATCGATCCATACAATTCACGCATGAGGGTGGACTTCCCTAGATGGGAAGAAGGAGACCCGATTAGTTGGATCTTACAAGCAGAGCGCTACTTTTAGTTTCACCGAACCGCCGACACTGCCATGGTGGAAATTGTGGCCATCAATCTTGAAGGAGATGTAATTCAGTGTTTGATTGGTTCGAGCACACCCATGGAGGCTGAACCTAGCGGCAATTCAAGGAAGGACTATTGAACAACTTCGGATTGATAGACTACGTGAACATCGATGGACACTTACCAAAGATCTGACAAACCACCATTGTACAAGAGTACCAAACGAGGGTTGAATGATTACCAAACCCATGACTAGTCTAAAAAGAAACTTCTAGGAACTTTTATTAAGGGCTTAAAGCCAAAAATACAAGGAGAAGTGAAGGCACGACAACCGTACACTCTGATGGCGGCTATCTCCTTTGCATGGCTACAAGAAGAATGCTTGAACCATGAAGCCCGAAGGATTAGGGTAACTCCTAGAATAGCAATGTCGAAGCCTTCAGCCCCCTCTACTACCATCCGAGCCCTTACACCAAAAAAATTCATAAGAGACAAACTTCGAGAGTGATCCATGAAGGGACTATGTTGGCACTGCAACGAGCCATGGAGCCACGAACATCGTTGCAGGAAAGGTCGACTTATTATGATAGAACTAGTAGAGGATGAAGACATTGAACTACTTGAAGAAAGTTTCAAATCAGAAGAAGAAGTCATAGAGGAAGAGCCCCAACCGGCCAACTTTATGGTGCATGCTCTAGCCGACTACTCCAACTCGCAGACAATGTAAGTGGGGGGACTTCTTAAGCATTAATCCATAACTATTCTCATAGATATGGGCAACACAAATAACTTCCTCAATAGCAAGGTTGCTGCATGTATGGCACTTCAAATCAAAAGTTGCAATAAATTTGAGGTAAAGGTCGCTGATGGCCGAATTCTTAAGTGCGACCAATGGTGCCCGCGGGTGAAATTGCTCCTATAAGACCAAGAAGTTGTAGTCGACTTCTTCCTCCTACCCATCGACAACTATGAAGTCGTGTTTGAGATTGAATGGCTCACAATATTAGGTGACATTTCCTAAAATTTCTCTAAGTTAATCATGAAGTTTTATTGTAAAGGTAGGTCACCTTATGAGGCAAGCACGGGAGCCATATCTCCATCATTTCGACACAGCGAATGGAGAAAGTTTTACACAAGACACATGGCAGCTTTTTGATTCATATCTAGCAGCCATTAGAGAAGAAAAACGTGCAAGTTACAGATCCTAAGCTTGCCCAATTGCTAGAGGAATTCATTGACATTTTCACCGGGCCGCATGGACTTCCTCCTACCCGGCAGTATGATCATCGCATACCTATACTCCCGAGTCAACGTCCAGCAAATTCAAGGCCGTACTACTATCCTCACTTGCAGAAGGATAAGATTGAGAACATAGTTAAGGAGATGCTTGACAGTGGAGTAATTCGGCCAAGCTGTTGTCCCTACTCCTCGTTGGTGTTACTAGTGTGTAATAAGGATGGTACATGGCAGATGTGCGTTGACTACCGGGCTTTGAATGCCATTACCATTAAGGATAAATATCCAAGTAGTGGATGAACTATTAGATGAACTGAAAGGAGCTCGAGCCTTCACCATATTGGACCTCTACTCCCGGTACCATCAGATTCGGGTATGCACTGAAGATACTCCGAAAATGGTATTTTGTACACATATCGACCACTACGAATTTTTGGTAATACCTTTTGAACTTACAAATGCTCCTTCTACCTTCCAAAGCCTGATGAACAATATTTTCTAGAGGTTTTTATGTAAATTTGTGTTGGTATTCTTTTATGACATTCTCATTTACAGTCTTACGCTTGAAATATATTTTCAACACTAACGAATTATTATAACGACTCTTTGAAAGAATATCCACTACGTTAAACAATCAAAGTGTAGCTTCTTACAATGGAAAGTAGAGTACCTTGGGCACTTTATATCGGAAGATGGAGTGGCAGTAGACTTGGCAAAAATCAAAGCAATGCAAGGATGGCCAAGGCCTATAAACGTAAAATCACTACGTGGCTTCCTCGGACTTACGGGCTACTATCGAAAGTTCATGAAAGATTATGGCAATATCAGTGCCCCACTCACTTTCTTTTTTAAGAAAGACTCCTTCCAGTGGTTAGACAAGGTATCCATAGCCTTCGAACAACTCAAGGTAGCCATGACGATGATGCTAGTTCTAGCGCTGTCCGATTTTAGTTGACCCTTCATGATCGAGGCTGATGCATCCGAAGTTGGAATTGGAGCTATCCTAATACAAGATGGCTGGCTCCTCACCTATACCAGCAATTCCTTGTCTCCCTGTCATCACAAGATGTCCGTGTATGATAAAGAAATGCTTACAATCATACACGCCGTCATAAAATGCAGATCATACCTGATCGGCCGATGATTTCAAATAAAGATAGACCATCGGAGTCTCAAATACTTCTTGGAGCAAAAATTATCTTTCCCAATACAACAAAGATGGGTAACTAAACTCCTTGGTTTCGATTATGAAATTCTCTATCGAAAAGAGAAAGAAATTGTGGTTGCAGATGTGCTATCACGGCTACCGGAGCAAGTCAAACTTTCAGCTATCTCCCTTCCTTCCACCAACTTTCTTGAAGACATTAGAGAGGAATGGAAGAAGAGCCTAGAGACCCAAGACATCATAGAGAAATTGAAGAAGGATTCGGGTGTCATTAGCCACTACACTTGGGATTCAAAGGACCTACGCTACAAGGGTCGAATTATGCTTGTTCCCTCTTCTCCTTGCATCAAAATTATTATGCATGAATTGTACTCTTCACTATTAGTAGGGCACTCCGGCTTGTTGAGAATATATAAGAGGGTGAAGAAAAACTTCTATTGGAAAGGCATGAGGAAATCTATTTGTGACTATGTGGCTAGTCCAAGAAAACTACAACCATTTCCTATACCGGACTCAACATGGATCGGCATTTCCATGTACTTCAAAAGGGCTGTAACCATCGTAAGGTAAAAGTACAATCTTTGTGGTGATAGATCATTTAACAAAGTATGCTCATTTTTATGTTGTGAGACATCCTTGTACTATTGCTAGTATCACCCAACTCCTCATGAAAAATATTATTAAACTATATGGGATGCCAAGGTCAATTGTGAGCGACTGTGACAGAGTATTTACATGTAAATTTTGGACCAAGTTGTTTCAACTGCAGGGCACCCAGCTTAAAATAAGCACAGCCTATCATTCACATACAGATGGTTAGACATAAGTGGTGAACATCTGCCTAGAGACTTATCTACGATGCTTCACTAGTTATCGACCAAAAGAGTGGATAAAGTGGCTCCCTTGGGGCAAATGATGGTACAACACAACCTATCATTCCTCAATTAAATGTACACCCTATGAGGCATTATATGGTCAACCCCCCCTGTAATACCAAAATATGTAATCGGTGCGACCAAAGTAGAATAGGTTGACCAAAATCTAATGGACAAAGATAAGCTCCTACAAAACTTAATGACCACTAATCCCATATGAAGCAACAAGCCGACACTCAATGAAGCGAGTGGGAATTTTTGGTAGAAGATTGGGTCTACCTTCGCCTATAACCATACAAGCAGTTGTCCATCAACACAAGAGCCTCGATGAAACTATCTCAGCCTCGATGAAACTATCTCCTAGATTTTATGGACCATATCATATCACGCATCGGAGCTATGGCATATAGACTAAATCTACCAGAAGATGCTAAGATTCATCCTGTCTTCTATGTGTCCTACTTAAAGCCCAAACTGGGAGAACATGAGTCGGCCCAGATATACCATGTTCTCAGGTGACCGATGACATCTAGATGTCATAGGCAACATCTCAAATCCCAATATAGGTGAGCCTCAAGGGACTCAACCAACTCAACATACATCGAAAATTAATTTCCACCTGTAATGATGGAAGGTCATGTGGGTCAATCAAATTATCTAATGTTTACCAACTTAATATTAATTTTGAAGGGATTTTTAATTTGGCCTCACGGTTAAATATAATATGTCATACACACACACACACACACACACACACACACACACTCATAGAAGAGTCTATATGTGCCTCAGTGCATTTTCATATCCTGTGATCATCCATCTCGTCCACATCGATCTTGTCGGCAACTCGACACATCTCAATGCACTATGATCATCCGTCTCTGCCTCATGGGTCTTGCTAGCACCTCTATGCTCCAACACCCTCTCACATAATTACAATATAATTGCAAGCATGCAGGCACAATCACATGAGAAAGAGAAGGAAGCTCGTAAGCCCAAATAGTAATAATAATAATCACATATGCACATACACAACATCACATGGTCTATAATCATCTGTCCACATTATATATCATATGAACACACCATGTAGGACTACTAGATAATAATAATTAATTAAATTATTTAATTAATTATATATCAATCTGAGAACCCTAATATATCCTCATGGTAGGTTACCCTATGTAGCTAGGAAACCCTGGTTGCTAGGGTTACCTTTACGGCTAGGAGTCCCTAGCTGCATGTTGTTCATGGGCGGCCAGGAAACCTTGGCCGCTTAGTTGCTCCTTACAACTAGGAATCCCTAGTCGTAGGGCCACCACAGGTTGCTAGGAAACCCTAATCGCTAGGGTTCCCCATGCGACCAGGACTCTTGGCCACATAGAAGATCTCAGCCATGGCCGAGCACTTACTGTTCTCGACCAAGTAGCCCTTGGCCAGGCCAAGAGCAATAAGGTGTGCTCTTGGCCAAGGCTACAAGTAGCCTTCAGCCTAATTGTAGGGCAGTAATAGTTGCTGCCCTTTTCCCTACATTTTGTATCAACAATTTTGGCAACAAAACATTAATCTATAGTGCCTTTCAATAACATAAGCAGGTGCTATCCAAAACATAGATTGACAATAGAAACACAAGTTACGTAGAAAATAATTCTATGTAATTCAACAACACATATAGTTTATAACTAATCATCGCACGATGGATCTAGCTCTGATACCCCTGTCGAGAAACCATGGAGAGCATCATATGTACAATGGAAGAAGAAAAACAAAATTAGTTTCCCAAGATAAGTTTATTGAATCATTGTGTGATGATTGGGAGCAACGAACTCATGAAACTAAAAACTACATAACACACGTAAGACATTCTCACATATGGGAGATTGTATATCCCCAAAATCATAAACTCAAGTTTATGGATGAAAGCAATCAGGTGTCCTCATCTATAATGATGATCCAAATGGCAAATGAAGTGGCAACACTCCTCCTTTCGCAGTATAAATCCTCAAAGCTTTTAAACACCACCTAGTAGCAGCAATCAAGAAAGGTCGACCCCTTCTTGCTATCCTCACACACCATCAAAGGGGTTTGATGACTGAGGAGGAGAGGGAGGGAGGAAAATAGGAGGAGGTGGCCAAAGGAATCTAGCCCATGACCCCCTTGGTCCCCTCCTATTTATAGGGGTCCCTATTAATTTAACTATAATGGATCCTACCCTAGTGGATACTAGATCTCTATCTAATTACCCTAGCCTCTTAAATTATTAGATCTTTATCTAATAAGCACTATTTGCTCTTATTGGGTCTCATTAAAAGGATCTAATAAAATAGAGGCTCGTTAGATATCTTATATCCAAATATTTACTTGTCACAATATATATCATATATGTATGACCCTTTAGGCCTAATACTTTGCTAGTTGTGTGTTACCCTTTAGGCTCGTTAGGCCTAATACTTTGCTAGGGATAATAATTCACTCAACTTATCAATTATGAATGTACTAGGCCATTATGTCATAGTCCTCAAATAGTATAGGAGGATCTAATCCATTGGACCTGACTGTCCTTAATTACTGTGTACATATAGTCCCTCATCCATCTAATATTCCAGACACTATATATTGGGTATGGTACTATTAGGCCAAATACAAAACTTATCCGAGTCTCATTTTAATCGAATTCTTTGGGAGAATTCTTTCTCTTTCAATTCGAATGACTCTGGCTAGGGATTTGCCTAAGTGAGAGCATATAGTATAGGAGGATCTAATCCATTGGACCTGACTGTCCTTAATTACCGTGTACATATAGTCCCTCATCCATCTAATATTCCAGACACTATATATTGGGTATGGTACTATTAGGCCAAATACAAAACTTATCCGAGTCTCATTTTAATCGAATTCTTTGGGAGAATTCTTTCTCTTTCAATTCGAATGACTCTGGCTAGGGATTTGCCTAAGTGAGAGCATATATAATATTTCTCTCATAATACTAAGAGTGGATGATCCTCTATTGATACTTATTTGCTTTTGTAAGCTTGGTTATCATTCCCAATAACTAATTTTATTAGATATGAAACTTCTAGGCTATAAGTCTGGTATCAAAGAATGGAGTGACATCCTTGGTGTCTCAAGTCTGAGAACCAAACACATAACTGGGACTATAGAATCATTGTCTGACGATCAAGCATCATTGATCATCCAACATTCTATAAGCGGATCGATCAGTGTAGTTATTCTTCAATAAGCATCTGCACTATATCTATAGTGTCCCCACACAAAGCAGCTATGAGACTAATTGTCTCCATTAAATGGATGAGTATATACAACATCGGTCTATCTGATCATCTCGATGTCCCTCTCGAGTAACTTATGATCGAGAGATTTATTGGGATATGTGTTTAAAGGCGAATTGGTTTAATTATCATCATCTCATCATGATTTGATTTCCATTACATAGATCCAAGGATATCACTATATATTAATCTAACAATAATATAAAATATAAAAATACTACAGTATTAATAACAAAAAGAAGTGTATAGTACATCACACGTGTCATCACTCACGTGATTGACTCACCAGGCTCCTTTGACTAGTAGAGTGAAAGTTTTTTTCATAGTCTATACATTCTTCTATGTTAAAACATTTGGCAACTGATCTAGTTTTATTTTGAACCATGGCACCTTGGTCATCTTGCTTATTCCTAAAGACTCACTTAGTATCAATTATAAAATGATTACTGGGTTTTGTAATAATCATCTAAACTTTATTTCTTTCATATTGATTTAGTTCTTCATGCATATTAAGACCCATAAATCATCTTTAAGAGCACCATCAATGCATTTAGGCTCAATTTAAGATAAAAAGATAGTATTTTGCATTAATATTTTTAATAAAGAATGAGTTTGAATACCTTTGATATATCTTCAATAATTAGGTCTTTAGGATGTAATCTATATATTGATATGGCTTTTTTAAAAGTAGATCTACCCAAGTTACTTTTGGGGAGAAGAATTCTTATTCAAATTTAATTTATCAAATTTAAAATATCATCAAAAAAATTTTCTTAGTTGTGGGAGATTCATTAAAAACAACATGAATAGATTCTTCAATGACTAAGGATCTCTTTTCGAAAACTCGATAAACTTTAGAGATAGATAAATATCTACGAAAAATTTATTCATCGGATTTTACATTAAATTTTTCTTTAGCATCCTTGTCATTTAAAATAAAATATTTATAAATAAATAAATTAAAAATAGGAGATGTTGGGCCTTTTATTATTTCACAATTTATAAAGAGTTTTAGATAAATGAGGTCTTATAAGAACCTTGTTCATGATATAACATATCATGTTAACCACTTGAGCGCATAAATATTTGAGTATGATATGTTTTATTAAGCATAGTGTTTGTCATCTCCTATAAGCTCATATTCTTTTTCTGAATAATTCAATTTTATTGTAGATTTCTTAAAGTGGAGAAATTTTGCTCATATCCATTCAAATCATAAAATTCTTAAAAATTATGATTTCTAAATTCATCACTATTTTTACTATGAATAGAGGCAATCATAAAACCTTTTTATTTTGAACTAGTTTATAAAATTTGATAAAATATTGATAATCATTTTTATGTGCTAAGAAGTATGTCCAAGTATATCCATTGTAATCATCACCGATCATAAAAACATATTTGCTACCTCCTACACTTATAATATTAATGTTTAAATAAATCTATGTGAATTAGTTGTAATGGTCTAGAGGTATTCACTTAATTATTAGGTTTGAAGCTACTCTTTATATGTTTTCTAGTTGGCGTGCATCACAAATTTTATCTATAATAAATTTAATATTAGACATTTCTTTTACAAGTCCTTTAGTTTCAATTTATGAGATTAATTTCATATTAGCATACCCTAGTCTCCTATGCCAAAGCTATGCATTATAATTCAAAATCGAAAAGCAAGTTTTATCATGAAAATCATCAATATCAATAGTATAAATATTATCACTTCTTAAAGCAATCATAGATTTATTCTTATTTGATAATTCTATGATACAAGCATGTGATTTATGTTTAAGATTATATCTCTTATTACAAAGTTGATTAATGCTTATTAAGTTATTTTTCAAACTATCTACCAAAAGCATATATTCAATTAAGAGATTCAATTTCTTACCAATATTTTATTGTTATCTCTGAAGGTAATATATCTTTCACCTCTACTAGTGAACTTTAAAAAGTATGTTAGATCTTCGATCATATACCTTGAGTATCCACTATCAAGATATCATATTTTGCTCCTAGCTCTTATTTAAAAAATTACCTATAAAAAAAGGGGGTTTGCTTTAGGTACTCATTTAACTATAAATCTTTCATAGTTCGATCTACTTTTCTTGACTTTCTATATCAAATCACTTATAGTTCCTTTAGGAACTCAAATTATTTTATGATAACTATATTTTTTAAGAGAGCATGTATAAGCATAATAATCAATATTTTCATAAAAATTATATTTAACTTTAGGAGAAATATATAGTGCATGTCCTTTGATAAATTTTGTTAGCTTTTGATGATTATTACTAATCACGAAGTTAAGTCTTTCTTTTCTTGATATATAACTTTTGTTAGCAAGAATCATATTCAATGACTTGTTTTTAATTTTAAAATTTTATAATATTTATCATAGTAATATATTTTTTATTTTAAGTGATTCTAACTCTTCACATTTAGTACAATATGTTGAAATATAATTATCATACTTATTTTTTAATGTATCAAATTTAGTAAGAGAGAGTCAAATACCTCATTATTGAAGATCTTTAAGGCATAGTTGCTACTTTTTCTTCATTGATCTGTTCTTTGATTTCCGACTCACTTGATTCATCTCATGTTACTTTAAGTGCTTTCTTCTTCTTTTGAGTTGATGATTTCTTTTTCAGTTGTGGATACTTATTTTGAAAGTATCTCGGCTTTTTAAACTCATAGCATATGACTACATCTTTCTTGGACTTACTTTTATTCTTACATTCTTGTTTTGCAAGATTTTTCTTATTTTTTCTCATAAAATTTTTGAATCTTTATAAGAAGTATTAAGTCATCATTATCATTACTTGAGCTTTCGCTCAAGTAGTCTTTTTTAGACTTAAGAGTAATATCATTTTTTTGAAAGGTTTTTCTCTTTCTCATTATATGCTTTACAAGTCATTTCATAGATCATTAAAGATCATATGAGTTTTTCAAAAAAAAAATTGTTCAAGTTTTTAGCTTCTTGGATTGTTATTATCTTTGGATCCCAACTTTTAGGAAGAGTCTTTAAAATATTATTCACTAATTCAAAATTAGTATAATTTTTAGTAAGAGTTTTTAAACCATTGATAACATCCGTGAACTGAGTATATATGTCATCAATAGATTTGATTGACTTCATTTTAAATAATGTATAACTATGAACCAAACGATTAATTTTATATTCTTTTAATCTATTTATGCCTTTGTTAGTAAATTTGAATATATACCAAATATCATGTGTTGTATTATAACTAAAAACTCGATTGAACTTATTTTTTTCTAAAGTATAAAATAAAATATTCATAGCGAGTATTAAAAGAAAACATTCTCTTTTCAAAATAATTTTATTTATCTATTAGTTTAAAAGATTTTTGAAACCCAAACTCGATAACATTCCATAAATCGAAATCCATAAAAAGTAAAAAAAAACTTCACATTCTAGTTTTCCAATAAGTATAGTCCATTCCAATAAACATAAGAGGATGAGTGATTTAGTAATCCTCTTGATTGTTAGAAAAAATCATTAGATCTCTCTTGGGTATTAACCTAACTAAAAGAACTATGCTCTAATACTAATTGTTAGGATCGTAATGATAATAAGAGGGCGTGAATTAGTGCTGTAGCAAATCTTAACTGATTTTAAATTTTGATTGATAAATCCACATAGAGAAAGCAATTAACCAAAAATGCAATTAAGGATTGTGAGTAAAGTAAATGCGTAAGCAACAATAAATCAAAGGTAAGAGAAGAAATACAATCTCATTTATAGTGGTTTGACCTTCCTGACCTATATCGACTCTTGATTCCTCTTTCCCTAAGGCTATCGACTTTCACTATCAATCTTCTTCCCAATTGGTAAAGGTCAACTACCCTTCTTATAGCTTTTCTCTTTTTAACAGGCTTAGGAAAAAACCCTTATACTCACTCTTTTACAAGATTTCTCACCTCCTATAGCTTAGAATCATCTCAACCTCAAGAAAGAGGAAGAGACTCAAATAATGTTCAAAGAGAGTTTACAACACTTCTGTGCTCAGTAATAGGTGCTTCATTAACGAAACCTAAGTGGGATATTTATAGACCCCAAAAGGCTTCAAGAATGGAGCCAAAAATTAAAATATCTAAAATTTCAAGGTATTGGTGGTACTATTGCCAGGATGATACTACCACCATAACGGGCCCGTGAATCATAGCTCTAGTAGTACTACTATCATCACCCTAAGTGGTACTACCATCATTAGGAGGGTACTATTATCAAAAATGTTGAAAAAGCACAAGCAATGCTTTTTAGTTGACTCAAGCGATACCACCATGTAGGATTGGTTTAACTAATTTGGCTCCTAACAGGCCTAATTCGGCCTTGGTTCAAGTCCAATGAGTTTTTTGATAAATTAACATTGTTTTAGCCCAATACCAACTCAAGTTGACCTAAAAAAATCTCAATCAAGACTTAACAATCCAACTACATATCCGATATAATTACGAAGCTTTTAACATATTGTATGCCATTATGGCATGTCGTCCAATCTTTTAGCACTTCATCTAACCTCCAACATATCATTCTTTCTTTTAGTATATCGCTTGATCCATCAATATGTCAACTTTTCTATGACATCTGATCTTTTAGCGTAATACCCGATCCTTCTAGCACAATGCATAAACTTATATCATGAAATCCGATCTTTGGCATGTCGATCTATCCTTCGGCTCGATTTGTAATTTTCAATATGATACTTCTCCCAACATAATGTTCGATTATCCTAATTTAACAATTTATCCTTCGATGGTTTGAGTTCATGATTGAAGAATTTCATACATCATTTATCTTAAAAGCATATTAGTCTATAAACTCATCAATTGATTTCATTATTAAAATCTAATATTCAGTAGAAACTCAATTAAATTTATTTTTATATAAGGTATAAAATAAAACATTCATAGGTCTAGTATTTAAATAAAATATTCTCTTTTCAAAATCATTTAATTCTTCACCAGTTTAAAAAGATTTTAAAACTAAACTCAAAAATATTCCATAAATCAAAATCTATAAAAATAAAAAAAATTCTCATTCATGTTTTGCAATAGTTGTAATATGTCCCATTGAACATAAAAGGATATGTGATAGAGTGTCTCTCTTGATTGCTTAAAAATATTATTTATTCTCTCATAGGTGTTAATCCAAATGAGAGAACTTTTCTTTGATACTAATTGTTAGAATCTTGATAACACTAAGAGTGGGGGTGAATTAGTATAATAATATTTTTAACTAATTTTCAAACTATCAATAAATCAACATATACCAAAAGCTCAATTAATCAAGTTAAAGTTGCAAATAAAGAGAATAAAATTAATTTACAAGTAAAGTGTAAGTAAAGAGAGACAAACTGATTTATAGTAGTTCCATCTTCCTGACCTATGTTCACTCAAGATTTCTCTTTCCTCGAGGCCACCAGCTTTCACTATTAATCTTCTTTCTAATGAGTTAAGATCAACTATCCTTATTTCTTTTCTTTTTTTTTAGGAAGAGATGCTCCATCAATCAAACTTGAGTGGAGTATTTATAGACTCCAAAAGGCTTCAAGAATAGAGCCAAAATTTTAAATTTTTAAAATTTTAGAGAATAGACGTATGGTACTATCACTAGCATCGGGTAGTATTATCGTTGCAACCAACAACTATAGCAGTACTACCACTGCTCTGAGTGGTACTACCACCACCATAGATCGTACTACCATCAGTATAAGCGGTAGTACCATTGGTGTAAATAGTGCCACCATCAAAAATATCGAAAAGGTAAAAATAGTGCTTTTCAGGTGACTAAAACAATGCTATCATTTAAGCCTAGTGGTACCACCACTCAAGCTTAGTTTAGACTACTGATTTGACCTTCCAACAAACCCAATTCAGTCTTGGTTCAAGCCAAATGGGTTCCTTGATAAGTTGATATAGTATTGGCCCATATCAACTCAAATTGACCCAAAATGATCTTAATCAAGACTTTAATAAATCAACCATATAACACATTTATATAAATTTTAACATATTGTATACTCTTTCAGCATGTCGTCTGATCTTCTATCACTTCGTCCGAAACTCTAACATGTCACCCTTTCTTTCGATATATCACCCATTTTATCAGCATGTCGACTTTTCGTGACATTTAATCTTCTGGCATAATATTAAATCTTTCCGACATGATGCCGAAACTTATAACATGAAATCTGAGCTCTAGCACATCGACCAATCCTTCGACTTAACATTCAATTTTTGACATAATAATTTTTTAATGTAACATCCACTTTATTGTTCAATAGCTGGCCATTTGGTGATTCAAATATGTAATTTAAGTATTTTCTATATCACTTATCTCAAAAATATATTGAGTCCAATAAATTTATTAATTAATTTTATCATCAAAATTCATGATTCAATATATAGAACTTATATCCACAATTGAATATCCTAACATAAATAAAAATTGAGATGACCCGTAAAGTCCGTGCTAGAATCATATTTAAGTTTGTGTCAGTTTAAAAGGAAGATGACCCTGTTATACTAAAAAATATACTACAATATACTCATTCATGGAACCTATCTAAATACTATCAAAATTCGATAGTTAATCTTCTAAATTTCATCTGAAAATTAAAAAATACTGCCATCCATAATGATGTTTAGAAGAGTTGTGAATGTTTTGATGATTTGGTGGAAGTTGACACTACTATACCAGAAATGAAGTAAATTATACTCGTTTATAATACCAACAAAAAAATGACAAATTTCATAATTAATTATCATAAGTTTTTTAAAATAAAAATAATTATAATCATTTTTAGAAATATGTATTGGGGAAGATGTGAAAGTTCGAGATGGTTTGGTGGAAGATCACCTCCATATCCTTAAAAGTGAACTATAATGCACTAGTTTACAACATCTATCCAAAAATAATAAAAATTCAATAATTAATTATCAAAAATCATCTAAAAATGTAAAAAGCACTATCGTTGATGTCACAATGATGTTTTAGGAAATTTGTCATAGTTTGATATAGTTTGGTGGAATTTGGACTCATTAAACTTCTAAAATATATTTGTCAAGAGCACTTACGCAAAAACATGCCAAAGTCCACTAGCAGTTATCCTAAAAATATTAAAAATTAAAACACTCAATGCAATTGTTGTTAAAAATATTTTTAAAGATTTATTAAAGTTTGAGTTGTTTTTATAAAATTTTATTCATTATGCTTGAAAATAAATTAAAATACACTCGTCCTAAATTGATAAAAAAATATAAACTAATAAAATCCTTTTTAAAACATATTTTACATGTGTTGTGAAAATTTGAGATGGTTTCATGCAAGTTGAACAGTTAAACTCGAAAATGAATTAAAATACACTTGTTCACATAATCTATCCATACAAAAATATGCCAAATTCCACAATTAAATATCCTAGAATCAACTAAAATTGGAACAACCACTAACATCCTTTCTAGTGTCATGTTTTAGGATATTTGTAGAAGTTTTCTATGGTTTACTAAAATATGACCCGGTCGTACTTGAAAATAATTTAAAATAAATTCATTCATGAAATCAATCTAAAAACCATTAAAATTTGGTAATTAGATATCGTAAAATCATTAAAAAAAAAGATTGTCATTAATGCATACTGATATTTTAGGAGTGTTGAGACTACCTGCATTGGTTTGGTATAAGTTGACCCTATTATACTAAAAAAATAAATTAAAATATCTTCATTAAAAAAGAATCCTACCATAAAAATACCAAATTCCATGATTAACTATCCTAAAGTTATCAGATATTAGAAAAACCACGATAATCATTATTAGAAACGTGTACTAGAGAAGATGTGGAAGTTTGAGATGATTTAGTGGAAGAGCCATCGAATCCTCTTTTTACTGCCTCCACAACACCTTCAACAACAACCTCAAACAGCTGCACAAACCTTACCAAAACAGTAGCTTACTGCAGCCCCTCTTCCCTAATCTATTTCTACTACTGATCCATCCCCTTAACCCGATAGCAAAAGAAGGATCTTAATATTATAGATTTGGAGTCGTACGCTATGACATTGGAATAATTAATACATTGGAGACCTTCGAGACGTATATGGAGGACAAACTATGTGCTCTCCTTGCATAATTCAATTTCAGCCAACCACCAAGCTTGAGAAGATCCTAGCACAGTGAGAGTTTAGATCACAAAGAGAACCTTCTGGAGAGAGGAGAACACATGACAGACTCATCGTACCTATACATAAGGATGGACTTCCCTAGATGGGAAGATGGAGATCCGATGGGATGGCTTCACATATGAAGCGCTACTTCTGTTATCACTAGATCTCGGAGGCTTCGATGGTGGACATTACTGCCATCCACCTTGAAGGAGATGTCATAGAGTGGTATAATGATTTGAACACAATCAAGGAGTTCCAACGTGGAGGCAACTCAAAAGTGGTTTGTTGATCTACTTTGGACCATCCGAGTATAAGAATATCGATAAACAACTCGCAAAGATCCGAAAACTTCTATGATCTAAGAATAACATACCAGGTTTAAACGATTCTAATCCCATGATTGGTATGAAAAACAATTGCTAGGGACCCGTATCGAAGGATTAAAGTCAGAGATACGAGGAGAAGTTAAGGCGCGACAGCCCTATATATTGACGACAATGATATTCTTCGCACGACTTCAAGAGGAGCGGCTCAATCAAGATGTTCGGAGGATGAGACCCACACCATGACCAACAACATATAAACCTCCAACCCAGTCTACTTCTAGTCGACCCCCTTAACCAAAGAAATTTATGAGAGAAGAACTTCGTGACAAATTCGAAGAAGGGGTTGTGTTGGTATCACGATAAGCTATGGAGTTGCGACCACCAATGCAAGAAGGGAGATCTTCTTTTGATTGAGCCCGCTAATGAATCTAGATAGGAATAGGAGGACCTCAAGCATGAGAAGGAAAACATGAAGGAAGATCTATAGTTAGCCGATTGTCTGGTTCATGCTCTTGCCAACTACGCGAACCCATAAACAATGAAGATCAGAGGTTTCCTCAAGCAATAGCTCGTCACTGTCCTCGTCAACATTGGGAGCACTAATAACTTCATGGATAGCAAGGTTGATGCTCGGATGATGCTTCAAATCGAGGATTGCATCAAGTTTGATGTAAAGGTGGCTGATGGCTGCTTCTTGAATTGCGAAAAAAAAATGCCAGCGGGTGAGATTGGTGCTGCAAGGAGAAGAAATTATTGTTGGCTTCTTCCTCCTCCCACTCAATGATTATGAAGTAGTGCTCAACATAGAATGGCTGTCTACGCTATATGGTATTTCCTATATTTTTTAAAATTAATTATAAAATTTTTCAACAAAAGAAAACAAATTATCCTGAGCAGGAAACATGGGAGCAATGTGACGACGGTTTCAACGCAGCATATGGAGAAGGTCCTATGACTTTCTAATACAATTTCAACATCTACATATGAAGGAACTGATAAAGACTGAAGATCCGAACCTTCTCCAATTGCTTGCTAAATTTTTAGATGCCTTCGCCGAACCATGCAGCCTATCTCCTACCTGATTGCATGACTATCGGATACCGATCTTGCCAGGCAAACCACTAGCTAATAATCGATCATACTGCTATCCTCATCTTTAAAAGGCCAAAATTGAGAATATTGTACAGGGACCATTCGGCCAAATTGTAGCCCCTACTCCTTGCCGGTGTTAATCATACGTAAGAAAGACATGACATGGCAAATATGCATGGACTACCGAGCCCTCAACAACATTATATTCAAAGATAAATATCCTATTCCAATGATGGATGAGCTACTTGATGAATTGAAGGGTGTTAATTATAGGTGTCCTACAAGCCAATCACGTGAGTGATGACACATGTGGCACGCTGCATAATCCTTTTACTTATGATTATTATTGGTATATTCTCACATTATATTATTTGCCGCATATATATATATATATATATATATATATATATATATATATATATATATATATATATTGTGATGTCCTTGCTTCTGTGTAACAAGAATCAGATCATGATGAGATCATGATAATGAGATCGATTCACCTTTAAACACAGATCCTAAATAATCCTGGTTATAGGTTACTCGAGAGAGACATCGGGATAACCAGATAGACTGATATACTATATACCCGTCCATATAATAAAGGTGGCTGGTCTCATTGCCACTTGTGTGGAGACACTAAGGATATAGTGCAGATACTCATTGGAGAATGAGTTTACTGATTGATCCACTTAAGAAATATTATATGGTTAATGATACCTAATGCCAGATAGCAATTCCATAGTCCCAGTTATGTATCTGGTCTTTAGACTTGAGATACCAAGAATGTCTTATTTGAGTACTCCCTTCTTTGACGTCAGACTTACATGTTTGGAAAGTTTCAAATATAGTACAATTGGTTATCGGAATTAGTAGCCAACCTTACGAAGGTAATTAGTGTCAATAAAGGATCATCTACTCTCAGTATTATTGAGAAGAATATCCCATATGTTGTTTGCTCAGACAAATCCTTAGCTAGGGTTATTCGGATTGAGAGAGGAGTTCTTAGGGAGAATCCGATTAGAGTGAGACTCAAACGAATTTCGTATGTGACCTAACAATATCATGTCTAATATACGGTCTCTGCGATATTAGTTGATGAGGGATTATAGATACATGATAACTGTGGTCAAATAGGTTTGATGGATTTGATCCCCTTGTACCGTCTGGGGATTATGACAGTGTGGCCTAGTACGTCCATAATCAATAAGCCGAGTGATTTATTATGGGGATAATAATTCACTATATTAGAAGGAGTTCTGATGGGAGCGAATCATGGCCAACTCGGTATCAAGCCTAGAGGTTCACATACATATGGTGGATACTTCAGTAAATAAAAGATTAGATGGAGATCCAATTAGCCCCTATTCTCATTAGATGAGACCCTACACTGATGGGCTCTTTGCTTGAGGCCAAATTAGAGGCCTAAGGAGATTATTGGATATAGATCCAATAATACAAGGTTAGTAGGTTATTGGATGGAGATCCAATACCCACTAAGGCAGGACCTCTAAGATTTTTGGTGGCTCTCTATAAATTATAGGGGAGACGCTTGGTTGATAGGCTACAGCTTGGCCACCTCTTCATATTCTCCTCCCTCTCTCTGTACAAGAGTTGCGAGATCAGATAATAAGAGTTTCACTATAGAGATCCATCGTGTGGATACCGATAGAGAGGAGGATGCTTGATGTCCTTCATCCTCTCCATCCGAATTGGAAAAATAGGGATATACGATCTCCCTAGGTAATTAATCTCTTACATATCGTGGTTTTTCAGTTTTATAGTTTTCTTGCGATATAATCTTTTACACGATGATTTGATCTGCGTGAGAAACCTGTTTTGTTTTGATTTTCAGCTGCACATGTGATACTTCTGTTGAGGTTTCCCAACAGTGATATCAGAGCCAAGGTTATTCATGCAAAAGATTGATTTTAAACTGCGTGTGAAGAGATTAGATCGCATAGAATTATTCTACGCCTTATTGTTGTATTTTCATAGTGAAGACACCGAGGAAAGGGGGCAGCCGACCACGGGCGGCCACAAGAGGCCAAGTCGCAGGGGCAGCGCCTGCCCATGGCCACTATCATTGCCCTTACACAACGGTAGTGCTACGCACTGTTTGAGGCCATCCTGCCTACGGGTGATTGCCCCTACGATGTTGCAGGAGATTACGACGCATGGTGATGCGACGAGGATTTAATGATGATGAGATCAATAATCACAAGGCATGGAGATGCGCCGATGCACACATAAATCCTATTGTGAGTGATTAGGCCTATTGGCTCGGGCTTAATCATATTAGGTGATGGTTCATGATCATCCGGTGTGGCTTACATATATAATGTGATATATATATATATATATATATATATATATATATATATATATATGCGATGTAGATATATATTAAATATGTATGTGTATGACACGACACATTAGGAGACTGATACGAAACAAAAACCCCTCCTACGATAATATTAAGTCTGTAAGCATGAGGGAATAAGATTGACTCATGTGACCTTCCATCATTATAGGAAGAAATTGAATCACGACATATGTTGAGTTGGTCGAGTCCTTCGAGGCTCACCTATCTATGTGATTGAGTTCTTGCCTATGACATAAAGATGTCACATATGACCTAAAGATATGGTATGACTTAGTCAAGCAATTAAGAGTATATCTATCAAATCAGACTTATCTTGTAACCATGGTGATGACTTAACTAAACTTCATATGTCGAGGGTGTTGCGTGATTCGCTAGAAAAATAGTAGGAGTACATTAAGATAGAAGTCTATACCTTAATTAGTATTTTCTACAAAATCTACATGTTATTTATTTATGCTATATCTTAAACATGTCGCTCGCAAACCTCATGCATGGCATACTTGACACCAACTGCCTTACTAGTCCAAACTACACAGATTGGCTCCGTAATTTGAGAATTGTTCTCATGGAGGAAAAAATTGTATGTCCTTAACACGATTGTGCCCACACTAGAGGAAAGGACATGTGAAGTATAAAGATAATCCTAGAGGATAACCTATGTGTTGATCTTATACTTCAGTCCCTATCAGATTCTTTTTCATAGTTCATTATTAACTTTAATATGAACAAGTTTGAAGTAACTCTACCTAAGCTCATCAATATGTTAAGGGAAACTAAGAGTACCATTAAGAAAGATAAGCTAGTTCTATATATTGGTGAGACCAATAAAAAAAGAAAGGTCATTAAGACCCTTAAGAAAGGGAAGGACAAAGAAAGACCGGGTAAGATAAAGGTTTTCAAGAAATACCCGGTAAAGGACAAAGGATAGTGCTTTCACTACGGCCAAGATGAGCAGTGGAAGAGGAATTATAAGGACTACCTTACAGATAAGGCGAAACAGAAGCTTGGAGAAGCTTCAAGTATATTCATGATTAGTCTTCAATTATTAGATTTTTATGATAACATATGAGTATTAGATACCGAGAGTGCTTATTATATTTAAATTCTTTGTAGTTTCTGGCAAGACTTAAGAGATTGGCCAAAGGCGAGATTGACCTTAAGATGGGAAATGGAGTAGGAGTTGCTATAGTTGCCGTTGGGGAGGTCACCCTACATCTGCCTGGTGGAGCTATCATTGCATTGCATGCATGTTATTTTTATTTCTTCTATTATCAAAAATATTATATCCATCTCTTGTTTGACAATTAGTGGATATAAGTTAGTTTTTAAGAACAATAGTTGTTCAATTAGTATAGATGATGAGATCATCACTAGAGAGATACTTAAAAATTGCTTATATGTGTTAGACACTTCTCCACACATTATGAATATAAATACATCTAAGAGGAAAAGAGATAAGGTTAACAATGCATACATATGACATTATAAACTAGGTCATATACATGAGGAAAGGATTGAAAAGTTACTATGAAATGGATACTTAGATCTATTTGACTATAAATTATTGCCTTGCCTTTGTGGGAAGATGACTAACTCTCCTTTTAGTAGAATTGAAGAGAGAGCCAGCGAGTTATTGGAACTCATATATAGTGATGTATGTGGTCCCATGTAGACTTAGGCTATAGGTAGTTACTCATATTTCATTACATTCACTGATGATTTCTTTAGGTATGGACATATGTACTTGATGAAGTATAAGTCCGAGGCCTTTGAGAAATTCAGGAAATATAAGAATAAGGTCGAGAACTAGATTGAAAAGAGTATCAAGACTCTTCGATCAGATCAAAGAGGAGAGTACTTGAGTATGAAGTTCACCCATTTCTTCAAGGATAATTGGATTTTATCCCAGTGGACATGTCCTTATACACCTCAGCTCAATAGTATATCAGAAAGGAGGAATCACACATTGTTAGACATGGTGTAGTCTATGATGAGTTTCGTTGACCTACCCGTCTCATTATAGGGATATACCCTAGAGACCACATCTTACCTTCTGAACAGAGTTCCATCAAAGTTGATAGTATCTACACCATATGAGATATGGAAAAGAAAGAAGCCCGATCTTAAGATGGTTAAGATTTGGGGCTTTCCTACCTACATTAAAAGACACAATCTTGATAAGTTAAAATCAAGGATAGAATGGTGCAAATTCGTGGGATACCCCAAGGAAACTTGTGGGTATTTCTATCATCCCGATAATCGAAAGGTCTTTGTTGCTAAGAGAGATATATTCCTTGAGAAGGAACATATTCTTGGTAGAAACAGTGGGAGTAAGATAGAGTTGAGCGAGGTTGGAAAATATAGCTCAGGCACCATTCTAGAGTCTGAGTCTATTTAGGTACCTAGCACACAAGTTCCAACTTTGCGCAGGTCTAGCAGAGTATCCCACCCTCTTAAAAGATATGTGGGATATATCAGTAGAGAGGACACTTAGGATGTTGATCCTCAGACCTACGAGGAGGCTATTATGAGTATAGACTCCGGGAAGTGGCAAAAAACCAAGAATTTTGAGATGGATTTTACGTACTCTAACAATGTTTGGAATCTTATGGATACACCTGAGGGTATATACCTATCGATGCAAGTGGATCTTCAAGAAGAAGATCATAGTAGTGGAAAGGTCCTATTAGGCAAGGATGATAGCTAAAAGATATCATCAAAGACAAGGAGTTGACTATAATGAAACCTTTTAACCTATAACCATGCTTAAATTCATTAAAATTCTTTTGGCCATTACAGATCTGGTAGATAGATGTGCAAAATATATTCCTCAATGATAACCTCGAGTAGAAAGTGTATATAATACAACTAGAGGATTTGTATCCAGAGAGAGTCCAAATAAAGTGTGTAAGTTGCTTAGATCCATTTATGAATTGAAGCAAGCTTCCTAAAGTTGGAACATAAGATTTGATGAGGCAATCAGATCTTATGACTTCGTTAAGAACGAAGATAAGCTTTGTGTATACAGGAAGATAAGTGGGAGCACTATTACCTTCTTGGTGCTATATGTGGATGACATTCTAATCATTGAGAATGATGTAAGAATGCTCTCTACAGTAAAGACTTGGTTATCCAAAAACTTCTCCATGAAAGACTTAGGGGAAGTATCCTATATTTTGGATTTCGAATCTATAGAGATAAATCCAAGAGGATACTTGGCTTGTCCTAGTCCAAGTATATAGACTCTATTGTCAAAAGATTTGGCATGGAGAATTCCAAGAGAAGTCTCATACTGATGAGACATGAAATATCACTTCCTAGGAGTATGTCGCCAAAGACTCCTGAAGAAAGGACAAACATGGATAGGATACCCTATGCCTTAACAATAAGGTCTATCATGTACGTTATGCTATATACCAGGCCTGATATAGCATATGTTCTGAGTGTCACGGTAGATATCAGGTGGATCCAGGTTTAGAATACTAGAAGACAATAAAGTATATCCTTAAGTACTTGAGAATGACTAAGGATCTTTTACTAGTATATAGAGGAGGTAGCCTCCAGGTTGAGGGCTACACAGACTCGAGTTTTTCAGTCCGATATTAATAATAACAAGTCGAACTCAAGATATGTTTTCACCCTGAATGGAAGAGCAGTAAGTTGAAAGAGTTCTAAGCAAGATACTACGGTTAACTCGACCATAGAGTTGAATACATTATTGCAGCAGAAGCAACAAAGGAATGCGTGTAGATAAAGAAGTTCATCAGGGATTTGGGAATCGTTCCGAGCAACGTGGAGCTGATTCCCATATATAACAACACCAATAGAGATATAGCTCTAACAAAGGAACCTAGTCTCATCAGAATTATTCTGAGGAGGTTCCAGCTTATTATAGAGATCATAGCCCGAAAAGATATAGCAATGGATAGAGTTCCATCTGAAGATAATATTGCAGATCCACTAATGAAGTCGTTGGCTTAGATTATATTTGAGCATCACAGCGGTCTGATGGGGATCAGACACATAGGTGATTGGCTTTAGGTCAAGTAGGAGATTGTCAGTTACATGTGCCCTATAAGCCAATCATGTGAGTGATAGCACATGTGACACGTTGCATGATCCTTTTACTTATAATTAGTATTGGTATATTATCAAATTATATTATTTATTATATATACATATTGTGATATCCTTGGTTCTATGCAACGAGACTCAGATCATAATTAGATCATGATAATGAGATCGATTCACCTTTAAACACAAATCCTTAATAATTCTGGTCATAGGTTACTCGAGAGGGACATTGAGATAATCAGATAGACTAGAGTACTATATATCTGTCCATATGATGGAGGTGGCTGGTCTCATAGCCACTTGTGTGGAGACACTAAGGATATAATACAAATGTTTATTGGAGAATGAGTTCACTGATTGATCCGCTTATGCAATGTTGTATGGTTAATGATACCTAATGTCATATAGAGATTCCATAGTCCTAGTTATATATCTAGTCCTTAGACTTGAGACACCAAGGATGCCTTGTTTAAGCACACCTTTCTTTGACGCCAGACTTATAGGTATGGAAAGTTCCAGATCTAGTACAATTGGTTATCGGGATTGATAGTTAATCTTACGAAGGCAATTGAATGTGAATAAAGAATTATCTACTCTTAGTATCACCAAGAGGAATATCTCATATGTGCTTGCCCAAATAAATCCCTGGCCAGGGTCATTCGAATTGAGACAGAAGGAGTTCTTCGGGAAAATCTGATTAGAGCGAGTCTCCGACAAATTTTGTATGTGACCTAACAATACCATCTCTAATATATAATCTTTGAGATATTAGTTGGATGAGAGATTATAAATACATAGTAACTGTGGACAGACAGGTATGATGGATTCGATCCTCCTGTATCGTCTATGGACTATGGCATAGTGGCCTAGTACATCCATAGTCGATGAGTCGAGTGAATTATTATGGGAATAATAATTCACTATATCAGAAGGAGTTCTGATAGGAGTGGCTCACGGTCAACTCAGTATCGGGCCTAGAGGGTCACACATATATAATAGATGCTTCAACAAATAGAGGATTGGATGGAGATCCAATTAGCCCCTATTCTCATTAGATGAGACCTTACATTGATGAGCTCCTTGGTTAAGGCCCAATTAGAGGCATAAGGAGATTATTGGATAGAGATTCAATAATGCAAGTTTAGTGGATTATTGGATGGAGATCCAATAACCACTAAGGTAGGACCCTTAGGGTTTTTGGTGGCTCTATATAAATAGGAGGGAAGACTCCTAGTTGATAGGCTATAGCTTGGCCACCCCCTCCTATTCTCCTCCCTCCCTCTGTGCAAGAGTTGTGAGATTAGATTGGAGGAGTTTCAATGCAGAGATCAGTCATGTGGATACCACTAGAGAGGAGGATACTTGACCTCCTTCATCCTCTCCATCTGGATCTAAAAAATAGGGATATACGATCTCTCTAGGTAATTAATCTCTTGTATATCACGATTTTTTGATTTTACGGCTTTCTTGCAACCCAATCTTTTGCATAATGATTTAATCTATATAGGAAATCTATTTTACTTTGATCTTCTATTGCGCATGTTATGCTCCTGCTGAGGTTTCCCAATAAAGGGAGCACGAGTCTTTACGAAGTTAGATCTACGATTCGGATATCACTAGAATTGAATACACGAAGAAGACATACTGAAGATCGCTTTTCGGATGCACGACAGCCAATATGAATTTTTTTGTAATGCCCTTTGGCCTCACCAATAATACTCTCTCCACTTTTTAGAGCCTTATGAATGATATTTTCTAGAGTTTCCTTCACATGTTTATGCTAGTCTTCTTTGACGACAACCTTATTTACAATCCTTTGATTTAAAGTCACATTTTTCACTTACGACTTGTTTTATTGATACTCTATGAATATACTCTTTTTATCAAAAGGTCAAAGTGCAATTTCTTGCAAAACAAGATGGAGCATCTCGAGCACATAATCTCAGAGGAGGGCGTGACAATAGATCCTTCAAAGATCGAGGCAATGCAAGGTTGGCCGATGCCCAAGAACTTAAAGGCATTACGGGGATTCCTCGGACAAAGCAGGCTACTACTATAAATTTATTAAAGATTATAAAAAGATCAATGCCCCCTGCATATCCTTGTTGAAGAAAGATGCTTTCCAATGGTCGGATGAAGCATCTACAATCTTTGACGCTCTTAAGTCTGCCATGATGTCTACACCCATGCTATCGCTACCTGACGTTTAAAAAAACATTCATAATTGAAGAAAACGCATCGAGAGCTGGGATCGGTGTCGTCCTCATGCAAGAAGGCCAACCTCTCACCTACACTAGCAAAGCCCTATCTCCATCACACTTGAAGGTATCCATCTACAACAAGAAGATGCTAGCGATAGTGCATACGGTGACAAAATAGAGGCCCTACCTATTTGATTGATGCTTCCAGATAAAAACCAACCACAAGAGCCTCAAATACTTCCTGGAGCAAAAACTTTCATCACCCGAACAACAAAAATGGGTAACAAAACTCCTTAGATATAACTATAAAATAACTTATAAAAAGGGGAAGGAGAATGTGGTTGCAGATGAGCTCTCCCGAATACCCGAGCAACCTAAGCTTTCGGCTATTTCCTTTATGATTAATAACCTCCTTGAAGACATTAGAAAAAAATGACACGATGACCCAGAGATTCAGGAGATTATCAAGAAGTTAGAAGAAGAACCAGGCTCCGTGACATATTACAGTTGGGATTCAACTTTACTATGGTACAAAGGATATATAGTACTAGTGACTAATTCTGCATATTTAAATACCATCCTACAAGATATGCATTCCTCACTGGTGTCTAGACCCTTTTGATTCCTTCGAACCCATGAGAGGATTCAATAAAATTTCTATTAGAATGGAATGAAGAACTATATTGCTGACTTTATAGCCCAGTGCGACATGTGTCAGTGACATAAAGGCGAAAAGATGAAGAACCTTGGAAAACTGCAAATGCTACTTATTCCGAATTCAGTATGGATCGATGTGTTCATGAATTTCATCGAAGGACTATCCCCTTCCTAAGGGAAAGGTACTATCCTGGTTGTGATCGATCGCCTCACTAAATATGCTCACTTTTGTGTCGTCTATAACCCCTACACCACCACTAATATTGCTTGAATCTTAATGGACAATATCATAAAACTGCATTGGATGCCTAGATCCATTATAAGTGATCATGACTGGATCTTCACTAGTAAGTTCTAGACAAAACTCTTCTAGTTATAAGGCACAAAATTGAAGATGAGCTCAACATACCACCCATAGACCGATGATCAGACTGAAGTAGTGAATAGATGTCTGGAAACCTACCTGTGATGCTTCACCAATGATCATATGAGAGAATGGACAAAATGGCTCTTTTGGGCCAAGTGGTGGTACAACACAACTTATCACTCTTTGATAAAGTGTACCCCTTATGAAGCTATGAATGGTCGAACACCTCCTGTAATTCCAAAATATATAATCGGCACATCGAAAGTAGACCAAGTAGATCGGGAGATAATGGACAGGGACAAGATCCTGCAATTACTAAAGAACAACCTTACGAATGCACATGTAAGGATAAAACAACATGCTGACATGCATAGGAGCGAAATGGAGTTCTTTATTGTAGATTAGATCTTCCTTCAGCTCCAGCCCTATAAGCAGATGTCCATCAACACACAGGCATCCATGAAGCTGCCTCCCTACTTTTATGGACCTTATTAGATCACTAAGTGCATCAGAGCTATGGCGTATAGACTGGACCTACCTACAGAGGCCAAGATCCATCCAGTCTTCCACATATTCTGTTTGAAACTCAAGCTTGGGGAGAACGAGTTAGCCCAAAATCATCTACCGAACACTACTACCGATGGAGAGATCTAGATCCAACCGGAGGCAACATTAGATCGAAGGGTCGTGATGCATCGTCAACGTCCCTCTACTAAAATGCTGGTGCAATGGGCAAATCTATCTAAAGAAGATGCTGCATGGAAGTCCTATGAAGACTTGAAGATCAAGTTTCTAGAGTTCATGAAACTTCAACCTTGAGGACAAGGCTGATCTGAAGAGGACGGGTCTGAAAGGATCCTAACAGAGTTGGGTCCTATTCAACTAGTTCATGTAAATAAAACCCTGAGTCATATGTAAAACCTAGTTATAGGCATCGCCCACCCCATCATAGAAGTCGGTTAGAGCAGTAAGAGGTGACGGCTATGGTTTAAGGAGTAAGTTGTTGGAGTCTCTCTAAGAATTAAGGTTTTAGATGCCTATATAAGCATGTAGCGACACCCTATTATTTTATCAAGTAATAAAACTTTTTTTTAAGTCATTATACTGATTATCAAGAAGGGAGAAACCCCTTTAAAATTTTAAGGAGGCTAATCCCCTATAAAAATTATTTCAACAATAAAATCCTGAAGAGCTAATTGTTGCGAGAAAGCGTTTTCTCAAGTCTCTTCACGTAGGTTCACATAGGAAGAATAAATCTCCCGCATGCATATATGATAGAGATGTCGTCTTAGGGTAGTTTCGATATTTCCAGATTATATTTTCTAAATTCTTTTGTTTCATAAATCTTAAATTGATTGCTTGTTTAATGTTGATCAATTATTAAGTTTGTATATAACTTAAACAATGTCAGGTAAAATTTAGTCTTTAGTTATGATAGCAAAAAAAAAGAAAAAAAAAAAAAGAAAGAAAGCTGTAGAATCTGATATTAATTAGTTTATGATATTTCAATATATCTACAAGTTTTTATGCCCCAGTTTTCATCATCTTGCCGTCTACAAAATCTTGCTGTTCCCTGCAAGATTAGTGAGTCACAGGTGCAAATTTTGTCTGATGAACGCTTTTAACCACAACGCTAGGGTTCAAATATTTTACTAATAAATAAAGTCAATCATCCAATGGCTTAGTGGTGATGTACCCAACCCATTTGGGCGAGGGTGGCGGGTGGACAGCTCATGAGCGCTTCCCTCGGCTCCTAAAGCTGGACATTTCTGTTGACGCTAATATATTAGGAGTGACGTCTGTCGTCGTCCTTTCCCCGCCAAACTTGGTAGATCATACGTTTGACCTTTTAATCGGCAGAAAGAAGGCCAATGGAAGGACCTCATTTTGCCGCACCCTCGCGGCCGGCTTCGAAAGCTGCTGCTGACTCTTTACCTGCTCTACTAGGAGGAGCGACGTGTTCCCCCGTCCTTCCGGCGCCAGCAGATGTTCGTTGCTACTGCTTTATAGTTCCTTTTGCTACTATTTGGGTTCCTAGACTCCGTTGCTACTGCTTTATAGTTCCTTTGATGCCTTCCTATATGATGTGCATGCTGCTTGCTTGCTCTTGAAGAAAAGAAGAGCCTCTATGCAGATTATAGATCACTCTGGTCAATCATTTATATGCAGCACGTGTAATATTAGCGGTCTCAACACCCCCCCCCCCCCTACAGACAAAGATTCATATTGTCCTTTTATATAAATATAAACTAAAAAGTTTCCTTATTTTTAGTATGTTTCAAATATCTTAAATGATTGTAATATTGATTGTAACCAACTTTAACAATAATTTAGCGTGCCTTTATTGTACATGAGATCATAATTTTGTTTCTCTTACTATATATATTTCTGTTATGTTATCGGATAAGTTATAATTGATATTATTGCTTATATTCAAACTCAGAAACTTATTATTTTTTCTGTAGTGTATGGCAACAAGAACTGACATGCCATACAAAATAGGTAAAATCATACTAGTCCAAACGTGGACCGGTATACACGGACTACTCCCATCTCCAATGATCCAATCCATCTCAAAATAAAATTTTAGAAAACCTAAAATAGCAATGTGGCTCATCCAATTTGACATTAAAAAATAAAAATATTAAAAATAACAATTATGGTTCATGAATACAAGCCCTCTTCTCATGACATTGCTATCGCCGCAACTACCTTTTAACGTTGCATAATTATTCTTCTCATCATTGCCAACCTCGCTCGACACCGCTCTCGCCACCATTCCTCTTTGATGTTGCCGCTATCCTATTTCTCCAATCTCTCAAAGTACATTCTCATCTCTTTGTCTCCACTTCTCCTCCACCGCTTCTTCTTTATATTTTTTCTTCTTCCTTCGCTTTCTATCCATCCTTCTTTCTTTCTCCTCCTCCTTTATTTCTCCACCCAACCTTCCTCTTTAGCTTGTTTTTTCTCTCCGAAATGCCAATATGTTTCAATGTATCAACGTACTATATATCCATATTGACCGATGTGTACTAGTCTAACAGATCATTGAAATAGATCTACTATCCAAAATGATAATCCTTAGTATATGGACTCTACATTGAGGTTGATAGACCTTAGAATGTGGATTTTAACATTTCTTTTTTTATCGTAGAGACCTACATGTTCTTCAGTCAATCGAATCGATATCTGTGATTTACTTTCTAAATTCACTTTTTGATTTAAAATTCAAAGGAGAACACCTGAGCAAGTCAAATTTGCAATTGGACACAAATAATATTTTGTGCAAAGTTGATAGAATTAGTGTTACCCAAGAATATAGATATCTTCTTTTGTGAATTCACAAGTTTGTTTTATTACTCTAATTGGCTCTTTTCCTTCAAGGGTTACCATTTCTTTTGATATTTTAATTTTTCAATTTTTTTAATTTTTAGAGGATATAAAGAAAAGAAAATTCAACATAGATATGCTTAGCTGAGTTCAACATCCTTACAACTCCAATCAAGCAATATGCTTAACTACAAGAATTAAGTTATACATGGAAGCAATCTCAAAGCATTGAATTCAAGATAATTAAGCTATTTCCTGGTACATATAATATATGAGGTATACACTAATCGATGTACATCATAACATATATATAAGGTTTTCAAGGATGCCGATATAATAAATGCAAGGTTTACTTTCTTTTTCATGGAATCACAACATGTATAACGTGCAATCTTTATCAACTAAACCTTCAAAAAATGAAAAAAACAAAAAACAAAAGTCAGTTGATTTCTCCAACACATGATGACTATGAATTATAAAAAAAATTAATAATAAATATCCAATATTTTCTAGAGCACATTATCCAATATAAAGCCACATTAGCATATCCAATTCAGAAGCTAAAACGAAAGACAAAATGAGACTGTTTGAGTTAAACTGGTCTGTATCATAAAAAAGATAACAAGTGCAATTAGCCGCCACTAAAAAAAGATTCGCAATTCACAATGAACCACAATTAATAAGATGAGATAAACTAAGTGTGTAATAACAAACAACAAATCAAGAGCCATAATTTCATATAAGTAAGAAAAGAAAGTTAAGCAAAGAACCACAGCAAACCTATACCTGGTGATACATATAGCTGCCATCTATACAATTAATTGTAAACTACTATTATTTTTTTATTATTTTTTATTATTTTTTATTATTTTTCTTTCACATTAATGGACTTGTCTCAGGTGTTTGTCACATGACCTCAAGTTGGCTTCAGTTGTACAAGCCTGTTACTGAAGTCCTCGTCCAACACATCACCCATTTGGGTTTATAGTCAAGTTTGAAATAACTTTAGAACAAAACCAACTGTTATCTATTGTAAAACCTTTTTACCAGCTTGAAGATCAAAAGAGATTTTAATCTGAATAAATATATACAAATAGAAGAAGAAATATCCTAAAATTTGTGGTTTGTTTAACCACATTTTAGGACAAAAGGCCAAATTAAAAAATAGAGTTACCCTATAAAGAAGACACGATAAGGTCATCAAGAAGAAAGTGAATGAGGACTCGATGATATCAGAGCAAAATCACTGAGGCTCTTGCCTAGGAAAAATCAACATCGATGAAGCTAGAGAGGGAAGGAGTTGATGCCGAAAAAGAGAGGAGTTCATCGCTTGCAATCGACATTAATTAATCCATAAAGGAGAGGAGCCTCGTACTATCATCATCAACAAAACCGCAAAGGAGAAGAGTTTGCAACGCTAGAGAGGAGAGGAGTTCTTTGTCATTGCCATTGTCGCCTATGTTAACAAATGAAATTATTGTAATAGCATTAGCAATATTAGTAGACTATTGAGAGAAATCCTCAACTCCTAATCTTCTTAACCTTCCTTATACTTGTATAAATAGGTGTTTGTGAACGAATAAGAAACACTTCACTTGTTTTCTTCATTCAATCTCTTTTTTAACATGGTATCAGAGCCCTACTCTCTTTAAGAGAGATTTTTTTTTTTTCTTGCTATAAAATGACAACCTCTTGCTACCTCTATTGTTTCGGTAATGACCGAGGCCTCAGCGACACTATTGGCCTTAGCATTGCCTGCCATCGGTTCACCATTTGCTTGCCATAGCCTGTAGTAGTCCTGCTTGCGATGCGCTCTTCACCATGTGCACCCCATCCTGCTCGCTGATGACCAAGTGAGGAAGGACCATAACCGAAGTCTCATAGCATTGCTTTTATTGTGGGTTTGGCCGCCGTCTCCGTGGCTTCTACCGACGACAATGACTCCTGTGCTCTCTTCCTCACTAGTGCAGCTGTCGTAACAACAACTCACTGCTCACAATGCCAGACTTCGCAGGCATCATCCGGGTTGCTTTCCTTCAGGACCTGGGACTTGAGGATGTCCTCGACCAGTTTAGCACCTACTACTTGGTGTCCGGGGAGGCCTACTTCGATAGATCGTTCTTTGTGGAGTACAAGTGGGAGAAGAAGGGGTGGGGCAATCACTCACTTCCCCTCCACTTCCACCTCCGAAGACGATAGTGATAGTCATTATCGCCATACCTTCCTCCTCTGCTATTGCTCCAACTGCCCTTCTTCTTCCCCTACCACTGCCATCATCCTCCAAGCCATCAAAATAGAGCAACTGTTGCTCTGATTCTTCCATTACCGAAGTCGACGCTATTGTGTTCCGCCACGTTCTTCTGCTTGTCTGATAGAAGAACCCCATCTCCTCATTTCATATTTGAGGAACCTGCTTCTCGTTGTCAGCACCCCCCTCCCAATCATCGCTACTCCCCCTCAATGGTAGAGGCAGCGAAATCCTCAACCTTGGAGCACATCATCGTCGTTGCCTAGCCGCACCGTTGCCTTTCCATGCCATCGTTGCCTTACTCAACTGCAGCCCTCACTGCAGCACTCGCCAGCCGTAGTTGCAGCTCTCCTACTTCCTCATTTGCAGCCACTCCCAACCGAGCCCTGCTGTCGCTGCATTCCTTACTTCCCTTGCTCTCAGCCATGTCTTCCTCTGCTGCTTCCTCACCTTGCTACCAACGCTCTCCTCACCTTTTTCCCTCGCTTCCAATTGTGCCTCTGCCACCGGTGCTGCCCTCTTGCAACACTGGCCACTTGCCATGCCTCAATCCCAACCTCCCCTCCTATACACTAGGTGCTACAAGCCGCTGCTGCCATCTCCTCGCCGCTCCTACTATAACCGTTGTAACCCATGACAATGCGATGCATGTTAAATCTTAGATTTTGATGATAAAATTAATTGATGGGTTATTGATCTAACATTTAGTGTTAGAAGAAGAATTACAGGTCTAACTATAACAAAAGCAATGAAGTTACAACTAGATGATGGGCCAAGATCAAGCTTGGGTATTGGGTCAAGTTCGGATGTTGTAGTGGGACCTCGCAGGGAGTTCGTTAGAAAATTTAACAAAGGGATCAGGAAGCTTGCTGGAAACACACCAGGAGATCATTCAAAGAAGGCTATAGGACTTACCACAAGAATGCCAAAGGCTGCCAAATTAATGGGAGTTAGGTCTTAATTTAGCTTGTTAGTCATTAAGAGTTGTAATCATTAAGTCGTAGTTATGGATTGAGTCCTAATTGAGTTAGATTTTAATAAAATCCAAATCAACTCAATAAGGCAACCGAGTCTACTATGAGATTTGATTGAGCTCAGGTTGAGCTCAATTAGTTGACCAAAGAATTGGTCAACATCAGGTTCAAGCCAGAAATTGAAAAGTGGAGGGAACCACTTTTCAAGAGATTCCGGCAGGTAAACCACCAATGAGCGATGGTTGGACCACCCGTACCCTGGAAACAAGGCGACTGTCAACGCTGTTAGTGGTTGAACTACCCAGGATTGGTAGGTAAACTGCTTGTACAAGGATTTCGGGGGGTTGAATTGCCCGGCGCCGGTGGATGAACCGCTCGTACCGGGATTTTTCGGGTATATTTGAATTTTGGAGCCAAAATGTGAAATGCTTCTTCTAAATATGAAATGCTAGATAATGTTAAAAAAAATATCATCCTTAAGATAACATTAAAAAATTTTAAAATTAGAAATAAATCCTTAAATATGATCCTTGGCAATAAGAATCATATTAATAGAAGAAATGGCATAGGTTTTGTTGGTAACGTTCAACAAAAGTCTACTATGTTTGTTAAAACACATACCTCATCAAAAGTTAAATGTAATTTTTGTAGAAGATTAGGGCATATGACTTGCAAATATTCATTTAAAAATTATAGTCCTTACAAATTAATTTGGTTCATAAGGGAACAACAAATAACCAAAAACCATTAGATAAGAAAGATAAATTTCTTCATATAGCTACCAATATAAAATGGATACCTAAATCTTTCTTATAAATTTCTCTTAACAAGGTTAGGAGCACTAAAAATATTTTAAAAGTAGATGCTCGAGACATATTACTTGAGATCTAACACTCTTTTAAGCTCACTAGCCTAAGTCGAAACAAGAAAATTATTAAAATTAAAATTAATGATAATAAATCTTTTGATGGTTCATCATTATATAATTAATCTTGATGATGTATAGCTAGAGCATATTATTATGAAAATGAACTAGAACCAAAGAACCTTATTTATTGAAAAAGATAAATGAGATTTTGATGATGATTAAATAAAAGGTTCAAAATCATTAGCTTGGATTAAATGTAAAGACTATTATTAAATGGTTTAAATATTGACAAAGTATATGAAATGATTAATTTGAATGTTACATTGATTGAAATGCTATGATGATTGAATGATAATGTTGAATGTTAGAATTTGAGCATAGAAAATATATATACTTTATTTTTAGGTATTTTAAAAATGAGTTTGTCAACTCCTTCTAAAGAGTTAGAAGTTGAAATTAAGATCGGTTAAAATTTTGCTTTAAAGATGTTTTATTATTTTGATGTGTTATAGCAATGATCTTGACAACTTTTTCTAGAATGAAATTTGGCTTTCTATCTTAATAAAAAAATTCATTAATTTGAAAATCATTCTTGAAAGAAATAATATGAAATAACTAAAAGAAGGATAATTAATCTTAAAAATAATTTTATCATATAAATCCTTTAACAAGATAAAATGATATCATTATTATTGAATCTCTTTAACTATAAAATGAATTAGAAAAATTTAGCTATTTTCTTTTGGAAAACAATCTATGTTGACTTTTTCTGAAAAATGATTTTTGAGGATGATTTTGGATATGTTTTCAAATGATTTTGTTTTAAAGAATGGATATGCTCAAATCTATCCAACATTATTGATATTTTGATCTTGATTATTTGATAACTTAAATCATGATCATGAAATCTTGAAAATTATAATTTGAGATATTTATTTATATAAACCGAGATTGTTTACTAAGATTCCTTCCCTTTATTAAAGAAAAGTTTTCATCCTAATCATAATCTTGACTTCTTAATATTTATAACTTGATATTTTTATAAGAATCAAGATACTTCTTATTTGATCTCCTAAGATTTCAAAAGCTTTAAAATTTCATCTATGAAAAATCGTGTCAAAATAAATCATATTGTTGGCATTTATGATTTGATAATAATATCCTTATTACTTATGACTTTCTTCTTAGTATAACTTATCACTAAAATTAATATTTCTTAAATTTATGATAAGTTAAAATTTTAATGAGATTTGTTTTATCATGAATATTACCTTGATTTCTAAACTTGCCATATCCTCAATAGAAATTTTGAACATCTATGATTTATTTATTTTGATAAAAATGAGATCTATGATTTTGATGATTAGATCAAGATTGTTTAGATCTCATAAAATTTCTAATTAATGTTATTCAGAGAATTATTCAATCATATCTTTTAAATTTTATTTTTAATGACATGATACCCTTATATTTTTGGGAGTATTTTGAACATGGATGTGAAGAAATTATGCCATCATAATTTGTGATAATAACAAAAAAAGGAAACTAAAATTACCAATATGATTAGAAGAAAATTGGATATGATAACATTAAATGGGGAACAATTGCTTAGAATAAAATTAGAATTTTCTAAATGTATGCAAACTACTTGATTTACAATTTGAGCTTGATCTACTATCATGTTTTCTTTTGAAATTTTTTATGCTTATTATCAAAATTTACATAAGGATGATCTACAAAAATATATGATTTGCTATTTGTGTTAAAAAATCACATAATTTAAATACATGAGTGGCTCTTAATTCTTCTTGGTTTTCTTAGATTTTTTAGCTCACTTTTGAAATCACTCTAATTAAAATAAACATAAGAACGAGACTCAAATTATAATGGGATAGTTTTAAAAATTATTCTTGTTTCATGAATCTTGAAGAAAGTATACAAAGGGAAATATATGACATAAACTTTTATGATACTTGATATGAGTCTTTGATATTAAATCTTTGATGAATTACTTGATGTGCTACTCTTGAATCAAATAAATTAAATTACACGAGTAGCTCTTGATTTTAGAATTTACATTTATAAAATTGAGTATTCTTGTGATATGATATTTTTGAAAAATCCCCTCGTTGATTCTAACTTCTTGTTTACAGAAAGGGGAGAAAATTTACATAAAAATGATGCTTTGCTATTTTTCAGATCTATTTGCTATGTTTTCTTGAAATCTACATGAGAAGGATTTGTTGAGCTTATATTTGAAATATTCTTTTAAAATTTTATACCTACAAGATTGAGGTTGAGAGTTAAGAATGCTAAATCATGAAAATAAATGAATTGCTCATCTAGATTTTATGAGATTAAGTTTTTTGTGATAATGCTTTTGAAACTTTCTCTATGTTTTTTATCTTATTATTTACAAAAAGGGAGAAAAATTGCATGAAGATGAAAAATTGTTACATTTAAATTTTATAAGAGATGATTTTTGGTCTCAGGAGTTGATTTTTTCTACATTTGAAATACAAGTAGTCTTTAAATCTTTTAGACTTTTAGCTCATCTTAATATTCATTTTAAAATTTATTGAGAGCTCTTCTTAATAATATAATGTTTTATTTTCATTCCTTCTTTTTCACAAGAGGAAGAAATTTTTTTATGAGTCATGTCATATTTTACAAAAGGGAAGTAAAAACTCATGTGCCTTAAAATCCTTAGCCCTATATTTTATTTTTTTTGTTGATGACAAAGTGAGAGAAATATACATTAAAAACACATGATATTAATGATATATATTAATGACACATGATATTCATGGATATTGATGTATAATTCTTTTTAAAATTCATGATCCGATGACTTGATGCAAATTTATGGTAAAATTTGCTTGGAATGTTGATTGATTAAAAATACTTAAAATTTAAAATTGAAGAGTGTGTGATTCTCTTAAATTTAAGTTGCATGGATTTAAGGGGAGTTAAGATTAATTTCTATCATCAATTGATTGTCATCATCAAAAAGGGAGAGATTGTTGAATCTCGGATTTTGATTATAAAATTAATTGATGGGTTATTGATCTAACATATGATGTTAGAGGAAGAATTACAAGTCTAACTATGACAAGAGAAATAGAGTTATAACCATATGATGGGCCAAGATTAAGCTTGGGCATCGGGCCAGGTTCGGATGATGCAATGGAACTTCGCCGGGAGTTCGCTAAAAGATTCGCCGAAGGGATCAAGAAGCTCACTAGGAACACGCCGGGAGATCACCGAAAGAAGACCATAGTCCTCACCGCAAGAATGCCGGAGGCTGCCGGATTGACAGGAGTTAGGTTTTGGTTTAGCTTGTCGGTCATTAAGAGTTGTAATCATTGAGTCATAGTTAGGGGTTGAGTCCTAATTAAGTTGGATTTGGATGAAATTTAAATCAACTCAATAAGGAAACCAGGTCCACTATGGGATTTGATTGAGCTCAAGTTAAGCTCAATTTGTTCACCAAAGAATTGGTCAATATCAGATTTAAGTCAAAATTCGAAAAGTGGAGAGAACCACTTTTATAGATATTCCGATGGGTAAACCATCAGTGAGTAGTGGTTGGACCGCTCGTACCCTAGAAACAGGGTAGCTGTCAATGTTGTTAGTGGCTGAACCACCCAAGACCAGTGGGTAAACCATCCGTACTAAGATTTTGGGTGACTGAATCGCCCGACACCGATTGGTGAACCGCTTATACCCTGATTTTCTAGGTATATTTAAATTTTGACTCCAAAATTGAAAAGCCACTTGAGGCTTATAAATACTCCAAGTTTTTTTGCATTCTATATAAAAATTTGGGGGATAAAATTTTATGAAAAACTTGTGTGGATTGTAAGAAAAAGAAGAGGGGTAAGGTAGTGTGATCAAAGAGTTGTAATATTGTCTCCCTTGTAAGAAAAGTGTAAGCATTTGGTCTTCACCCAAAGAAGATCAGCAGTGGATGATGGTGTATGGACATAGGCCCGTTGGAGCCGAACGACTATAAAACTTATGAGTTCTTCTTTTGCTTTCCTTGCTTACTAATTTTGTATTGATACTTTCGATTTAATTTATTCTTTGAAAGTAAGGTTTTCACGTCAAGCACTTCAATTACGATGTTGCTTATCTTTGATATTTCCTTGTTCTTTCTTAAGTAATTTGTAAGATAGTAACTTAGCAATCTTCTTTTAATCACTCACTTGCTTTACTTGGACGAAAAGCTTTGGATCTTCTTATCTTACTTAAAGCAAAAAGTTTTTATTTAAAACAAAAATTTACACTTGCACTAATTCATCACCCACCCCTCCCCACCACCCCCTCTCTTAGTGCCAATTGATCCTAACAGCACGACCTCGTTGCCCAACTGCCATCTAAGTCCTCCTCAATACACCGAAGATGAGATGATCCCCTGTTGATCCTCCTTGACTCCACATATTTGTGGCTATGCAGCATTTCTTCCTGCACCTCAGTAGGCAGCTGGTCCATTGCACGTCCATTGCACTGGTGATCGAGGAAGGAAATGACCCTCCCCTTGTCCGGTGGCAGGAGACCACAGTAGCCCTTCTAGCACCATAATATAGTAGCTTATGTCTTCCTTTGCTGCTGTAGTCAGCCACACGGTTGATCTGCAAGGACTTCAGCAAGGCAACTCTTATAGATCCAACAGTGGGAGTGATTGGTATTTTTTTCTCTTAATGTCTTTGTCGTCTACTTCTTACGTTCCCATTACTATCCCCGCAGGGAGCAATATTACTTCTTAGTATACAAGGCTTGTCTCCATCAATTTTGTAGCCCTCATACCTTTCTAATTATGCAAATGAGGCAACTATGCATCCTAGCGTGCTCAATTCACTAATCTTCTCTTTGAATATGATTTATTAGATTATGTTGATGAATCTTTTAGTTGTCCATCAGCCATGTGAAACAGGAGATCCTATGAGGGAAACGCAGGAGTGACGTAATGACGACTTGCACGCAGCAAACAGAGAAAGTTTTGAACAAAGAAAACAACGGCTTCCTGATGTAACTTTAGCAGCACTCTATAGGGGAGCTAACAAAATTTGAAGACCCAAACACACTTCAATTACTTGCTGAATTTTCAGATATTTTTGTCAAACCGTGCAGCCTACTTTCTAATCACCAACATGACCACCAAATTTTGATTCTCTCGGGTAAATCAGCAGCAAACTCTTGGCTATATTATTATCCTCACCTCCAGAAAGCTAAAATAGAGAGGACTGAAGATGAAATGCTTGAAATGGATGTCATTCAACCAAGTTGCAGCCCCAACTCTTCGCCAGTGCTAGCTTTACCCGACTTCGATAAAGTATTTATTATTGATGCATCAGGACCTAAAAATTATGTTATCCACATGCAAGATGGTTGATCCATAGTCTACATCAGCAAAGCTCTCACTCCAAATCACTTGAAGCTACTAATCAACAATGAAGGAATGCTAACCTTTGTTGAATTTGTGGCTTGGTATGATATAGGACAACATTATGAAGAGGAGATGAAAGTAAAATTGTAGCTTCTGCTCCCTCCAAACTCAGATCGAGCTCACCTTACCATAGACTTTACTAGAAGGCAGCTACCATCACAGAGGAAGGCATGACTATCATTAAATAACAATCACACGCTAGCTTGCATAAGAAAGAAACAGTCGCCTGATAAATGTCAGAGTAGAAGGAAGTTTGTTATTAAAGATCGAGTCTTTCTCCATATCGATCCCTACTAGTAGGAATTTATAAAGACTTCAAGCCTCACGAAATTGGTCTCCTAGTTTCTTTGGACCATAGAAAATTAGAGATCAATTAGAGCCATAAATTGTGGATCGGACTTGCGCACTAATTCAAAATTACAACACATCCTCCAAGAGTCTCATGGCAAAGAGAAGTTTAGAAATGATAACTTAGTCCTGATTTATCCACCCGACACCTAAGTCGATAAGGAGGCATAAGTTCAGCTTATGATTGCATGGGATCATGGGATCGTGACACATTACTGTCCGATCACTACTACTGATGCTGGACCCCAAGAGCAGGATGTGCCTACGATAGGGCCACGAGGGACCCTCATGAGGAATTGCATATCACGACCCAGAAACATGGAGCTCAGCCTTGAGGACAAGGCTAATTTGAAGAGGGCGAGTCTACTATGACTCTAGCTAGGGGAGTCCTAATTTAGTTTCATTGAAAAGGACAACTATGTAAATCCTAAGGGCATTTATGTAAATCCTATCTAGCGACCCCTATTAAAGAGGTAAGGAGGTCGGCTAGGTTAGAATTAGTTTGGAGGAAGATATTTTGAGGGAAGAATAAGATACATGTCACCCTAATTAACCACCCCTTATCCTAGTTAAAGATGGGTTGGTTGACGAGGGGTTAAGTTAGAAATAGAACTAGAATTAGTTTGAATGTTGCTATTTAGAGTTGCATTAGGAGTTGTTAAGAGTAGGAGTCTTAGAGTGGGAGTCCTATTAGGAGTTAAGGTTTAGAAAGCCTATAAATAACCTTATAATCATCCACTTTTAATCATCAATAGATTAATTATTTTTCAGCTTATGTGCATAAAACCAAGGAGGGAGGAACCCATAGAGAGCTCCAAGGAGGCCGATCCTCTATAGAGATCATCTCAAGCTTATAATTCGTAAGAGTTTTAATATAAATAACTTTGTAATCAGTTTAGAAAGATTCCAAATGTTATCACCACGATGAGGTAAGTAACCGACTTGAAAGTTCTTTTACTTTTAATGAGTTATTAAGTTTTTTTCATAAGCTTTATGATGATTTTAAAAAGATTGGCAAATCCTATAAACTATTTAAAAAAGAGCATGCATCATTAGTTAGTAAAATTAAAGAAATGTATGAAGTAGCACCATCACATAATTCATGCACTATACATGACACTTTGAATGATGCATCAATATCATGTATTTCTTGTTCTAAGTGTGAGTCACTATAGGTAATTAAATAAGAAAATAACATACAACAACAAACTCTAAAAAGGTTTAAGATAGACAATAAGTCTTTAAACATGATTCATATTGATAAGGGTCATGTTCATAAGGAAGGTATTGTCATTATGAGTAATACTCATCAAAAGTCAACTAATTTTATTAGAAGATCTACATTACACTATGTGTCAGAAAATAAATGTAATTTTTGTAGTACATGTGGATACTTAGCCTATAGTTGTTCAATTAGAAAATATAGTCTATATAAATTAATGTGGGTTCCTAAAGTAACCATAAATAACCACAAGCCATTAGAGAAAATAGGAAGAACCTTTCATGAGAGACCCAAAATCAAATGGGTACCTAAACTAAAACCTCTCATATTATAAAGTTACCTCCTAAAATGGCTAGGAGCACTAAAGTAGTGTTTTGAAAGTAGATGCTCAAGGCACATGACTTAAGATCTAATACTCATTCAAGTTCACTAGCCTAAACAGTAATAAAAAATTATTAAAAATAAAATTATTGATAATGAATCTTTGGATGACTCATTGTTATAATTAATCTTGATTGCTTTAACTTTATTATGCCAGTATAAAAATGAATTAGAATAACAAAGAAAAAAGAGAGACTTTAGCTATTTTTAATAGAAAATTATATACACTCAAATTTATGAAATAAAGATTTTGATAATAATTATGCCTATATGCTTGTATTGACTTGTAATGGTTAAATGAGTGTACATTGAGATAAAATTGAATGGAATGATTAAATACTAAATTTTAACTTAAAAAATTAAATATATGAAATCATGATTTGTTTTCTAATGTTGTTAAAAAATAAAAATGAGAAGGAAAATTCTTTTAAAAATTATCCTAATCCTTAACAAAAGTTCTCTTAATAGTTCATGGGGATAAAGTTAATCTTGATTGCCTACAATGGTGCATGAATTTTGTGTAGGTAGAGCTAAAATTAGAACAAAGAAAGTTTAGTGTAAAATTATCTAAGTTGAAATTTATGAAAAAAAATTTCGATGATAGATTAGAAATTATTAGCGTAAATGATTGAAATGTTGGATGGGTTATATACTAACCTAGAGAAGGTTGATCACTTTTGAATTTGAACAAAGAATAAATAAAAATTTGGAAATAAGTTTGTCAACTCTTTGCGTTATGTGTAAAGAGTAAGACTCATTTAAATGTTGGAATTGATATAGGTTGAATTTTTGTTTTGAAGATGTTTTATTATTTTGATATGGTATATTAATGACTTGACAATTCCTTTTAAAATGAAATTTGGTTTTCATTCTTAAATGACAATTCATTTATTTGAAAAGAATTATTGAAATAAATTATATAAAATAACTAAAGAGGAGGATAATTCTTCTTTAGAATATTTTTATCCTATCAATCCTCCAATAAGAGATAAAATGATACCATTATTATTGAATCTCTTAACTAAAAAAATGAATTAAAGAATTTTAATCTTTTTTAAAAACTAATCTATGTTGCCTTTATTAAAATTTTTCAAAAAGCGATTTCGATGATGATTTTGGATATATTTTCAAATGATTTTTAAAGAGATTAATGAATCTATTTAACTTTATTGATACTTTTTATTTTGATGATTTAATAACTTAAATTATGATCTTGACATCTTAAAAACATTGTAACTTAAAATCCTTATATAAATCAAGTTCGTTCAGATTTATAACTTAAAAATCTTCTTATGAACTATATTCTTGACAATTTGAAGTTTCGTATATACAAATCAAGATCTTTTATTTTTTTTCTCCTTTGCAACTTACTCATGATCTTGATTTCTATAACTTGATAAATGAAGATCCTTCTTATTATTTTATCTCCTAAGAATTCTTTTTATCATCTAAGAACAGATTTGTCAAAATAAGTTATGTCATTTAGTATTCATAATTTGATATAAATATACTTTATGACATGATTATTTATAACTTCCTTCTTAGTAAAACTTATCACCAAAATTAATATTTCTTAAATTTATAATAATTTAAAAATTAAATGAGATTTGTTTTATCATGAATATTCCCTTAATTTCTTGACTTAACTGATCCTTTATAAGAATCACATTTAATCTCCATGATTTCCTTTTTTAAAAGAAGATTTATGATCTTAGCAATTATAATTTTATAAAGATCATTTTTTATTTTATTAAAAAGATTTATCTAAATGAATTAGATGTCATAAGATTTATCTTGGATAAATTAAGATAATTCAATCCCCTAAGACTCATTTTCATTATTTACAAAGAGAAAAAGGGGAGAGATTTCTTAAAAGAAATTATGTCTTTTGATACTTATGATTTGATCTTTCATCTCTAATAACATGATCTCTTTGTACTTATGGTCATAAATAAAACATATCATCATAATCCCTTTTTATAATAAAAAGAGGAAGACAAAATTATTAATTTGGTTAAAAGACAATTTGGATATAAAAAAATCTTCTAACATTGGATGAGGAGTGATTTGCTTGGAAAATTAAGAATTTTAAATACATAAGATTATTTCTATTTTACTTGGAATTTTAAATACATAAGATTTCTTGATTACTTACGTTAAAATTTAAAAATAAAAAAGGGGGTAAATTTATTAATTTAAATCATGTCTTTTGGTACTTAAAAATTTGATCTTTTTTTTTAATGAGATGATCCCCTTGTACTTTTGGATGTAATTTAAATATGGATGTAAAATAAAAAAATTATAATATCATTTTTTTTAATGACCAAAGGAGGAAATAAAATTATCAATATGATTAGAATAAAATTGGAGATGATGAATCTTATAACATTGAATGAGGAACAATTTGCTTAAATAAAAATTTTAAATTTTAAATTTTCTAAATGCATGCAAAATACATGATTTACAAACTAATCATGATTTACCATCATATTTTCTTTTGGAATTCTTGAACTTTACCAATTGTGCTTCTTATCAAAACTTATATGAGATAATCTTCAAAATGCATAGGATTTCTTGAATTGCTACTTTTGCTTGTAATTTACATAAGACAAATTAAATTGCATGGGTAGCTCTTGATTTCTCTTGAATTTTGAAATTTACATCTATAAGATTAAGCTCTATCTTATGATATGATGTTTTTCAATCCCGTCCCTTGTTTCTACTTCTTTCGTATTTACAAAAAGAGAATACAAATTTTCATGAGAAAATCCTATTTTACTAAGGGGGAGTAATGAAGTATTAAATATTTGATCAATATATATTTTGTGAAAATATAAAAATTTTGACTCATGATGAGTTTATGTATCATGAAATTACTTGCTTATTATTCTACCTCTTTTTGTTGATGACAAAGGGAGAGAAATAGCACATTGATGCCAAAAAATGATACATATATGATAAAGAGGAAGAAACAACATATTGATGAAAAAGGATATATATATATGATAAAAGGAAAAAAATAGTATATTGATGAAAAATAATAAACGGTAAAATGAGGCATTTCTTCTTTTTAAAGAAGTAAATTTTCAAATTCATTGTATAACTATTGCATGAATTTTGAAATTCTTAGAATATTCTTGAAAATTTAATGTTATATGATTTGATGGTTGAAATTAATATTATATCATAAATAATTAATGATTTGATTTTTTTAGATGTTTTAAATTTATTAGATGTTATAATACTTGAATTTAAGAGTGGTTGGTTCTCTTGAATTTAAGCTTTCTTTATTTGGATTATGGCATGGATTTAGGGGGAGTTAAGGTTAACTCTTGTCATCAATTAGTTGTCATCATTAAAAAGAGATAGATCGTTGAATCTGAGTTTTTTATGAATAAATCAATTGATGAGTTCTTGATCTAACATATTTGTTAGAGATGATTAATGCAGGATTAACTACGATAGAGAAAGAAAATTACAATCAGATATAGGCCAAAGTCAAGTTCGGGCATCAGGTTGGGGTTTAGACGATGTAGTGGGAACTAGCTGAGAGACTCACTGAAAACTTGCCGAAGGTATCGAGAGCTTGTCGGGAGTTCATCGGGAGCTCACCGGAAGTGATCGAGAGCTTACTAGGAAGGTGTTGGGAGTTCGCTATAAGAAGACCAAGAGACTTGCCGAAAGATTATCGGGGGTTGTCGAAAAGCTTGTTGGGAGTTAAGAGGGTCTTGTTGGACTTGATGGTCACAACGATTATAATTAATTAGTCATAGTTAGATTTAGAAATTAACTCAAGTGAGGCAAACTAGGTCCACACTTTGGTTTGGATTGAGCTCATGTTGAGCTTAATTGGTTGACATGAAAAGGGGTCAACTGAAGGTACCAATCAAGATTGAAAAAGTGGAGGGAATTATTTTTTCAGGATTCTCGATGGTTGTATCACTGATGGGCGATGATTGTACTGCCCAGGTCGGCGGTCATACCACCTAGGTTGGTGGTTGTACCACCACCGCCCTATTTTCCGAGTAGCTTTCGATAGTAGTACTGTCGACACCGGTGGTGGCACTGCTCATACCTAATTTTTTAGGATATGATTGAATTTTTGGCTTCAGACCAATATTTTTTGCATTTACATAACACTTTGTGTTAGAAATTCTATAAAAATAGTATGCTAAAATTATACAAAAACAAGAAAGGGGGTAGGAGAGTGAGAAAAAGAGTTGTAATTCTTGTAAAGTCTCCCTTGTGAGTTTGTAAGGTTCCTCTCTTGAGCCTATGAAACGGAGAGTGATAAGTGTAAGAGTTTGGTCTTCACCCAAAAAAGATTGATAGTGGACACCGGTGAACCTCGGAGAAGAGGACTCGGGGAGTGGAAGTAGACCAAGTTGTGGCCGAACCACTACAAATCTGTGAGCTCTCTACTCATCTTATTTACTATTTTTAATTGCTCTTAATAGTTTAAAAAAGATACAAGCATCATCTTGTGACTTTCTGTTAAATCGTTTGATTATTCATTTCCAACGAAACTCAAGAAGCTCTTCTGATTTTTCTTCTTTACATTTGCAAGTTTTTCGAATTGGGCACTTTCACTCTTGCTAGTTATAGGTACCTTGCAACCCAATTATGTAAGTGATGACACGTATGACATGTTGTATGATCTTTTTATTTATGATTAATATTGGCATATTCTCATATTATATTATCTGTAGTATATATACTGTGATGTCTTTGTTCTGTACAATGGGAATTGGATCGTGATGAGATCACAATAATGAGATCGATTCACCTTTAAAAATATATCCTAAATAATCCCGATTATAGGTTACTCAAGAGGGACATCGAGATAACTAGATAGACTGGTGTACTATATACCCATCCATATGATGGAGGCGGCTAGTCTCATCGTCACTTATGTGGAGACACTAAGGATATAGTACAGGTGCTCATTGGTGAATAAGTTTACTGATTAATCCGCTTATGGAATATTATATAATTAATAATACCTAATGTCAGACAGTGATTCCAGAGTCCTAATTATGTATCTGGTTCTTAGACTTGAGACACCAAGGATGCCTTGTATGAGTACTTCTTTCTTTGACGCCAGACTTAAAGGTTCGTAAAGTTTCAAATCTTGTACAATTAGTTATCGGGATTGGTAACCAACCTTACGAAGGCAATTGAGTGTCAATAGATGATCATTCACTCTCGGTATCACGAGAGGAATATCTCATATGTGCTTGCTCAGACAAATCCCTGGCCAGGGTCATTCGGATTGAGAGAGAAATAGTTCTCCAAGAGAATCCAATTAGAGCGAGACTATGATGGATTCCGTATGTGACCTGATAGTATCATGTCTAATATACAATCTCTAGGATATTACTTGAATGAAGGATTATAGATATACGGTAACTATGGGCAGACAAGTCCGATAGAATTGATTCCCCTATACCGTCTGGGGACTATGACGTAGTGGCCTAGTATGTCCATAGTCGATAAGTCAAGTGAATTATTATGGGGATAACAATTCACTATATCAGAAGGAGTTCTAATGGGAGTGACTCACGGCTAGCTCGGTATCGAGCCTAGAGAGTCACACACATATGATGGATGCTTTAATGAATACAGGGTTGGATGGAGATCCAATTAGCCCTTATTCTCATTAGATGAGACCCTATGCTGATGAGCTCCTTGCTTAAGACCTAATTAGAGGCCTAAGGAGATTATTGGATAGAGATCCTATAATATAAGGTTAGTGGGATATTGGATGGAGATCCAATACCCACTAAGACAAGCGCTCTAGGGTTTTTGGTGGCTCTCTATAAATAGGAGGGGAGACTATGGTTGATAGGCACAACCTCCTATTCTCCTCCCTCTCTTTGCGCAATAGTTGTAAGATCGGATTGGAGGAGTTTCGCTATAAAGATCCATCGTGTGGATACTGCTAGAGAGGAGGATGCTTGACCTCCTTCATCTTCTCCATCCGGATCTAAAATACAGGGATATACGATCTCCCAAGGTAAAATCAATCTCTCACACATCGTGGTTTTTTGGTTTTTGTAATTTTTCTCGCGACTTAATCTTTTGCACAACGATTTGATCTATGTGAGAAACCAATTTTTATTTTAATTTTCACTATGCATATGATGCTCCCGCTGAGATTTTCCAACAGTGGTATCAGAGCTAAGGTCTTCGTGAGAAAGATTGATTTTAAATGACATGTGATGAGATTGAATCGCGTAAAATTGTTCTACGCATTCTTGCTGCATTCTTGTAGTGAAGGCAGTGAGGAAAGGGGTGGCTGGCCACGACCAAGGTCCCCTGCAAAGGGGCTGCCAACTGCGGCCTGGATAGCCCACAAGAGAGGCCGACCACGGCCAGCCTGTAGCCAAGTCGTGGCTAGCCTATGGCAGAGGCTGCCCGCAAGGGGCAATCGCCCGCGGCCAAGATGTAGAGGCAGTCGCCCACATGGGCGACGCCTGCAGGCACGACACCCGTAAGCAAGTTGCCTGTGGGCAAAAGTTGCTGCGTGTAAGGGTGGCCATTCATAGGAACACCCGTAGGGGTGGCGCCCATGGAGGTGCCACCCGCGGACGCGGCGCCGACCGCAAAGGCAACAACGCCCGCCCCTTGGTAGAGAGGTTGCCGACGGGCAAGGACAACCACCGCCCGCGTAGGGTCGACGACGACGGCATAGAGGGGGTAAGAGGGGTTAGCGCATTCCTTTTAAGAAAAGAACTATTTTGCCTCTCTAAATTTGGAAAATTTTGAGGACTAACGTCGTGTACATAATTCTCAAAATACCCTCAATAATTCTGAAAATTTTGAGGACTATCCTCTCATCTAGAATTATGAAAATGCCTTTGATAATTTTAAAAATTCTGAACATATCTTGATTTTTAGAGAAATAATTAATTAAATATTATATATATCTAGTAACCCTACATATGATGTGATGTACATGTGATGTATGATGTGGATGGATGATCATGAGTCATGTGTTATGATATGTGTAATTATGATTATTATTATTATTATTAGGGCCTACAAGCCTTCGTTTTTCTCGTTTATTGTCGGGCCTACGTGCTTGTGATTATTTGTAATTACATGGAGAGGCACGACGGGAGCGTGGAGGTGACAGCGGGACTCTTGATGTCATGGCAGGAGATCACGTCGTATGGTGATGCGATGATCCAATGGAACCGATGATGACGAGATCAACAATCACAGGGCATAGAGATATGCCGATATACACATAAATCCTATTATGAGTGATTAGGTCCATTGGCTCAGGCTTAATCATATTAGGTGACGGCTCATGATCATCCAGTGTGGCTTGCATATGTGATGTGTTATCTACTATATATATATATATATATACACACATGTGATGTATATATATATTAAATATATATGTGTGACACAATATATTAGGAGACCGATACAAAACGGAAACCCCTCCTACGATAATATTAAGTCGGTAAGTGTGAGGCAATAAGATTGACCCACGTGGCCTTCCATCATTATAGGAAAAAATTGAATCAAGACATAGGTTGAGTTGGTTGAGTCACTCAAGACTCACCTATCTATGTGATCGAGTTCTTACCTACGACATATAGATGTCACCGATGACCTGAGGACATGGTATGACCTGGTCAAGCAGTCGAGAGCATATCCATCGAATCAGACTCATCTTATAACGATGGTGATGACTTAACTGAACTTCATGTTGGTCGAGCAGTCGAGACCATGATGATTCATAGGCCAAACATGACGGGAATCATAAGGAATTGTGATTGACAAGAGTTGTCTATCTTTTGGGCTTAGTGCAATTGGTCGAGTCCCTCGAGGTTGCACTAAGACACCAATTGGATCCTGATCACCACTAGGAGTTTATCAGAGACTTTCGTCTCACGTGTCAAGGTTGTCGCGTGATTCGCTAGGAAAATAGTGGGAGTACATTAAGATAGAAGTTTATATCTTAATTAGGATTTTCTATAAAGTTTATATGTTATTTATTTATGTTATATCTTGTTTATCACTTATAAAACCCTTATTGGCATACTTGATGCCAACCGCCTCATTGGTCCAAAGGCTCCACAATTTGAGAATTGTTCTCACGATAGAGAAAATCATATGTGTCCTTAATATGATTGTGCCTACACCAGAGGAAAGGACAAGCGAGGATAAGATCGCTCACTTTGTGAAGTATAAAGATAGTCCTAAAGGATAACTTATATGTTGATCTTATAATTCAGTTCCTACTAGATACCTTTTCTCACTTCATCATGAATTTTAACATAAAAAAGTTTGAGGTGACTCTCTCTGAGCTCCTCAATATATTAAGGGAAGCTGAGAGTACCATCAAGAAGGAAAAGCAAGTTCTCTATATTGGTGAGACCAAAAAGAAAAGGAATGTCAGCAAGACCGTTAAGAAGGGCAAGGGCAAAAGAAAACTGGTAAGGAAAATATTCCCAAGAAAGACCCAACAAAGGATAAAGGACAATGCTTCCACTACAGCTAAGGCGGGCATTGGAAGAGGAATTGTAATGACTACTTTGCAGATAAGGCAAAATAAAAGCTTGGAGAAGCTTCAGGTATATTCATGATCAGTCTCCACTTATTAGATTTTCATGATAACACATGAGTATTAGATACCGAGAGTATTTATCATATCTACAATTCGTTGCAGGTTCTAACAAGACCAAGGAGATTGGCTAGAGGCGAGATGGACCTCAAGATAGGCAATAGAGTAAGAGTTGCTATAGTTGCTGCTGGAGAGCTCACCCTACATCTATCTACTTAGTGGAGCTATTATTGCATTAGATATATGTTATTTTGTTCCCTCTATTATCAAAAATATTATTTTTATCTCTTGTTTGACAATTAGTAGATATAAATTAATTTTTGAGAATAATAGTTGTTCAATAATTATGGATGGTGAGATTATCACTAGAGGGACCCTTATAAATGACTTATATTTATTAGACACTTCTCCACATATCATGAATATAAATATGTCTAAGAGGAAAAAAGATGAGGTAAATAATGTATACCTATGACATTGTAGGCTAGGTCATATACATGAGGGAAGAATTAAATAGTTGCTGAAAGATAAATACATAGATCCATTTGACTATGAGGCATATACAACTTACGAACCTTACCTTCATGGGAAGATGACCAACTCTCCTTTTAGTATAAGAGAGAACCACCGAGTTATTGGAACTCATACATAGTGATGTTTATTGTCCTATGTCGACTCAGGCTATAGGTGGTTACTCATATTTCATTACAATCACTGATGATTTCTCTAGGTATGGACACATGTACTTAATGAAGTACAAATCTTAGGCTTTTGAAAAATTCAGGGAATATAAGAATGAGGTAGAAAATCAAATTGGAAAGAGTATTAAGACTCTTTGATCAGATTGAAGAGGAGAGTACTTGAGTATAAACTTCACCCATTTCCTTAGGGACAATGGGATTCTATCCCAGTAGACACCGCCTTATACACCTCAGCTTAATGGTGTATCAGAAAGGAGGAATCACACGCTGTTAGACATGGTGCGGTCTATGAGGAGTTTCACTAACTTACCCATCTCATTCTGGGGATACGCCTTAGAGACTATAGCTTACCTTCTGAACAGAGTTCTATCAAAGTCGGTAGTATCTCCGCCATATGAGATATTGAAAGGAAAGAAGTTCGATCTTAAGATTGTTAAGATTTGGGGTTGTCCTGCCTATATTAGAAGACACAACCCTGATAAGTTTGGAATCAAGGATCGAATGGTACATATTCATGGGATACCCAAGGAAAACTTGTGGGTATTATTTCTATCACCCCAAGGACCGAAATGTCTTTGTTGCCAAGAGAGCCATGTTCCTTGAGAAGGAACACATTCTTAGTGGAAACAATAGGAGTAAGATAAAATTGAGCGAGGTTGGAGAACTCAGCTCAAGCACCAGTCCAAAGCCCGAGTCTGTTCAAGTACCTAACACACAAGTTACTACTTTGCGTAGGTCTAGTATAGTATCTCACCCTCCTGAAAGATATGTGAGACATATCGGTGGAGATGACTCTTAGGATGTTGATCCTCAGACCTACGAGGAGTATATTATGAGTATAGACTCGAGGAAGTGGCAAGAAGCCATGAATTCTAAAATAGATTCCATGTACTCTAATAAGGTTTGAAACCTTATGGTTACACCTGAGAGTATTGTACCCATCGATTGCAAATGGATCTTCAAGAAGAAGATCAGAGTGGATGGAAAGGTAGAGACTATAAAATAAGGCTGGTAGCTAAAGGATATCGTCAAAGACAAGGAGTTAACTATGACGAAATCTTTTCACCTATAGACATGCTTAAGTCCATTAGAATTATTTTGGCCATTGTAGCACACTATGACTATGAGATCTAGTAGATGGATGTCAAAACGACCATGGTAACCTCGAGGAGGAGGTGTATATGATACATCCAAAGGGATTCATATCTAAAGAGAGTCCAGATAAAGTGTGTAAGTTTCTTAGATCCATTTATAGATTAAAATAAGCTTCTCGAAGTTGAAACATAAGATTTGATGAGGTGATCAAATCTTTTGACTTCATTAAGAACGAAGATGAGCCTTGTTTGTATAGGAAGGTAAGTGGGAGTGCTATCACCTTCTTGGTGCTATATGTGGATGACATCCTAATCATTAGGAATGATGTAGGAATGCTCTCCATAATAAAGGCTTAGCTATCCAGAAACTTCTCTATGAAAGACTTAGGGAAGCATCCTATATTTTAGGGATCTTGATCTATATACATAGACTTCATTGTCAAAAGGTTTGGTATGGAGAATTCCAAGAGAGGTCTCATACCAATGAAACATGGAATATCACTTTCTAGAAGTATGTCCCCAAAGATTCTTGAAGAAAGGGTAAACATGGATAAAATACCTTATGTCTTAGCGATAGGGTCTATCATGTATGTGATGCTATATACCAGGTCTGATATAACACAAACTCTGAGTGTCACAAGCAGGTATTAGACAGATCTAGGTTTAGAACACTGGAAGATAGTAAAGTATATCCTTAAGTACTTGAGAAGGACTAAGGATTTTTTACTGATATATGGAGGAGGTAGCCTCTAGGTTGAGGGCTACACGGACTTGAATTTTCAGTCCGATATTGATGATAATAAATCAAATTCAGGGTATATTTTTACCCTAAATGGAGGAGTAGTAAGCTGGAAGAGTTCCAAGCAAGATACTACTACTACTTGACCACAGAAGCAGAATACATTACTGCAGCAGAAGCAGCAAAGGAAGGGGTGTGGATGAAGAAGTTCATCATAGATTTGGGAGTTGTACCATGCAACATGGAGTCGATTCCCATATACTACGACAACGATAGGGTGAGAGCTCTAGTAAGGGAACCTAGGTCTCATCAAAATTGTTCTGATGAGGTTTCAGTGAATTAAAGTGATTATAACCCATAAAGATATAGCAATTTAAAGAATTCCATCCGAAGATAACATTGCAGATCCACTAATGAAGTCATTAGCTTAGATTGTATTTGAGCGTTATAGGGGTCTGATGGGGATCAGACACATAGGTGATTGGCTTTAAGTCAAGTAGGAGATTGCTAGTTACAGGTACCCTACAAGCCAATCACGTGAGTGATGATATATATGACACGTTGTATAATCTTTTTGCTTATAATTAATATTGATATATTCTCACATTATATTATCTATAGCATATATATTGTGATGTCATTGGTTCTGTGCAATAGGAATCGGATCGTGATGAGATCATTATAATAAGATCGATTTACCTTTAAACACAGATCCTAAATAATCCCGATCATAGGTTACTCGAGAGGGACACCGAGATAACTAGATAGATCGATGTACTATATACCCATCCATGTGATGGAGGTGGTTGATCTCATAGCCATTTGTATGGAAACACTACGGATATAGTACAGGTGCTCATTGGTGAATGAGTTTAATGATTAATCTGCTTATGGAATGTTGTATGGTTAATGATACCTAATATCAGACAGTGATTTCATAGTCTCAGTTGTGTATATGGTCCTTAGACTTGAGATATTGAGGATGTCCTTTATGAGTACTCCTTTCTTTGATGCTAGACTTAAAGGTTTGGAAAGTTACAAATCTAGTATAGTTAGTTATCGGGATTGGTAGCCAACCTTATGAAGGCAATTGAGTGTTAATAGAGGATTATTCACTCTCGGTATCATGAGAGGAATGTCCCATATGTGCTTGCTTAGATAAATCCCTAGCCAGGGTCATTCGGATTGAGAGAGAAAGAGTTCTCTGGGAGAATTCGATTAGAGCGAGACTGTGATGAATTCTGTATATGACCTAACAGTACCATATCCAATATATGATTTCTAGTTTATTAGTTGGATGAGGAATTATAGATACACGGTAACTATTGATAGATATGTCCGACGGATTCGATTCCCCTGTACCATCTAGGGACTATAGCGTAGTGGCCTAGTATATCCATAGTCGATGAGTTGAGTGAATTATTATGAGGATAATAATTCACTATATCAGAAGAAGTTCTAATAGGAGTGACTCACGGCTAGCTCGATATCGGGCCTAGAGGGTCACACACATATGATAGATGCTTCAATGAATAGAGGATTGGATGAAAATCCAATTAGCCCCTATTCTCATTAGATGAGACCCTATACTAATGGGCTCCTTGCTTAAGGCTCAATTAGAGGCCTAAGGAGATTATTGGATAGAGATCCAATAATGCAAGGTTAGTAGAATATTATATGGAGATCCAATACCTACTAAGGCAGGAGCTCTAGGGTTTTTGGTGGCTCTCTATAAATAGGAGGGGAGACTCATGGTTGATAGACTGCAGCTTTAGCCACCACCTCCTATTCTCCTCCCTCCCTTTGTGTAAGAGTTGCGAGATCAGATTGGAGGAGTTATGCTGCAAAGATCCATCATGTGGATACCGCTAGAGAGGAGGACACTTAACCTCCTTCATCTTCTCCATCCAGATTTAGAATACAGGGATACATGATCTCCCTAGGTAACATCAATCTCTCATACATCATGGTTTTTTAGTTTTTATGATTTTTTTCGTGACCCCAATCTTTTGCATAACGATTTGATCTGCGTGGAAAATCAGTTTTTATTTTGATTTTCGCTGTGCATGTAATGCTCTCACTAAGGTTTCCCAACATCTCTTGCAGTAATTCACCCACTAATCCCCCCATCCATAAACCCCCTGCCTCCTCTCCTCCTCCTCCTCCTTCTCCTCTTAGTGTCATTTGATCTTAATACAACCAACTCATAACGAACTTGATTGGGCTCACCCGTCCCATGATTGACTCTAACTGAATAGACTAACATGACTCAACTTGAATTAATTGTGAACCGATGGACCCGACCCTGTTAGGGTCCTATCACTTTCTTGTAGGCAAGGGCTCTTAGGTGTGCCTCGGCTCATCGTTCCTCCAACAAATTAAGATTTTCCTACAACTGCTTCTCCGAGGCCTGCTCTTCGTAGCTCTTGACCCGAAGGGTGCGGTAGACCACCTTGGGCGGTAGGACTACCTCGATACCGAAAACGAGGTTGAAAGGTGATTCCCTAGTTGGGGTATTTAGGGTCATTCGAGATGCACACAGGATGCTTGGGAGTTAGTCCACCCAAGTGCCTTGCACCTTGGTGACTCTCCTTTTTAATCCTTCTAGTATTCCTTAGTTCATGACTTCGATGAGGTCATTAGCTTCGGTGTGCATGATCGAGCTAAACTTCAGCTAGATCTTGTAGCTCTAATAGAAGGACTTGAACTTTTGGTTATTGAACTAGGTCTCATTGTCAATGATAATAGTCTTTGGGATACCCAACCTTGTGATAATGTTCTTCCAGACAAATTCTTCAATTTAATTCTTGGTAATGGATGCTAGGGGCTCGGCTTCGACCCACTTGGTGAAGTAATCGACCTTAACTATTCAAAACCTCCGTTGCCCCAAGGCAGGGGTGAATGGGCCTAGGAGATCCATTCCTCATTGTGCAAAAGGCCATACGCAGTTGATGGTGGTGAGAGGTATGGCTCGCTGGTGCTGAACTTAAGCGTGCTTTTGGCATTGCTCGCACTTCTGGATGTTGGCCTGAGCATCCTGATACATGATTAATCAGTAGTATCCCTGCCAGAGGGTTTTAAATGCTAGTGTTAGGGAGCCAATGTGTTCCTCGAATATCCCTTCATGAACCTCGGTCAAGGTGGTTTCAGTGATCATGCAATACCAAGCCTCGGTTCATCTGATGTGTTGGGCGGTCACCGATCCTCGGGCAACACACCGTCCTTTTTGTAACGAAGTATTTTGTTAATCCAAATGTATCCAACCTTAGTCGTAGCTACCTCGGAGGGTTGATGGCCAGTTTGAGGAGTTTCACCACCCCCGTCGGACACCCTTCTGAGCTACATGTGGAAGCCAGTCTTGCCAATGCATCGGCCCGTGCGTTATTAGTCCGAGGCACTTTTGAGATGGTGAAATATTGGAAGGCATTGATGAACCGATGCACTTTGGCAAGATACTTGACCATGTTGCCTCTCGGGCTTCGTAATCTCCATTGACTTGCCCAGCAACCAACTGAGAGTCAGTGAAGACCCTGATTTCTTCCATGTGTAGCTCAGTGGCCAACCATAGCTTAAACAGCAATGCCTTATATTCCCAGCGACCAAATGAGAGCCAGTGAAGACCCTAATTTCTTTCACGTGCAGCTTGGTGGTCGACCCTAGCCCGAACAACAATGCCTCAGATTATGCTTCATTGTTGGTGGCCTCTTAAGACGAGCCCCACTCCTCCTCTTTCGGTGTTGGTCGATCTGTCGATGTGCAGCGTCCAAGCCAATCTTCGCTAGGGCAAGCGCTCAGGAGATGCCAATTCCGAGATGAAGTCAGTGATTGCTTGGGATTTGATTGCCATCCTCAGGATGTAATAGAGGTTAAACTCTCCTAACTTAACCAACCATTTGAGCTTCTGACCTGCTACATCAAACTTGAAGAAAACTTGATGGAGAGGTTGATCGGTTATTACCTTGATAGTGTGCACCTAGAAGATTGACCTCAACTTTCTTGTTGCGAGGACCAATGCCAGCACCAACTTCTCGATCGGAGGGTAGCGTTCCTCAAGGCCACTCAGTATGTAACTAGAATAATATACCGGATGGTGCTTCTCTCCATTAGGCTTGACAAGGACCAAGCTGATAGCGTATTTGGTCACCATGAGATATAGCTCAAGAGGCTCGCTCGATGTGACCGACGCAAGTTAGGGTAGGTGGGCGAGATGAGACTTGAGTTTCTGAAAGGCTTCCTTATACTCGGGAGTCCAACTGAAGTCTTTTACACATTTCAAGGCTCGGAAGAAGGGAAGGCTTTTTTCTTTGACCCAAGAGATAAACCGGCTTAGTGTGGCCAATCTCCCCATGAGTTGTTGGACTTCTTTTACCATTCGAGATGACTAAATGTCCATTATCACCCACACCTTCTCAGGGTTGGCATCAATCAATCCCACGTTGATGTATTATGTAACTAAGGAATTTGCCTAAGGTGACTCCGAATATACACTTGGTAGGGTTGAGTCGCATCTTGAACCGTCTAAGCATTTGAAATGTCTCGGCTAGGTTTAAGAGGTGGGTGTGACCGATCTTACTTTTGATGATCATATCGTTGACATAGACCTCTATGTTTCTCCTTATCTGGTCCTTGAACTTATGATTAACAATTCTCTAGTAGGGCGTTCTTTAGGCTGAATGGCATTGCTTTATAGTAATAGGTGCCATGGTGTGTGATAAAGGTTATGTTTTCATGATCCTTAGGAGCCATCTGAATTTAGTTATAGCCTAAGAATGCATCTATGAATGAGAGCATTCATATCCTGAGTGGAATCTAGCAGCTGATCAATTATCGAGAGAGGATAGCAGTCTTACGAGCAGGCCTGATTAAGATTGGTGTAATCAATGCACATTCACCAGCTTCCATTAGCTTTTTTAACAAGCACTACATTTGACAACTAGATCAAGTATTTGACTTCGGTAATAAAGTTTGCCTCCAACAGCTGATCCACTTCATTCTCGATATCCTTTTGTCGGTCGGAGGTGAACCTTCGAGGCTTCTATTTCAATGGTCATGCCTCGGGTTGTCACGCCCCTTGAATATTATCGCATTCGAAAGGCATGAAACCATCGTAAATCAGAAATAAATTATACTTTATCACAATATGAACCTAGGATCTAAACTAACATTGAGAATATTAATTAAACATTTTCAAAGATCATTCACATCCATTCATAAAACCTATGCAATTTATAAATCTTACATCATATCACTCGATAATCCACAAAACTCAAAGTTAACTTAACCAAAAATATTAACCACACTTATAAAACCACCGGTCTAAGAAAATCTATACGAATGCAAAACCAACTATTTTTCATCACTTTATATGATTGTAAAACTTAACATTCAAAGATTCTACACTAAAAGGTATTCTAACTTTTTTATAAGATACATCAGTCCATATTTATCTATAATATTTTATTACATATAAAATATTCTTATATAATATTTCCCAATAAGACTTGCCCAAAATCTAAATAGCTTTTCACTATCTCAGCTAATTTCTAACTTTCTCTATAAGTGACAAGCTAAACTATAAAATTTATATAGCAATAAAGTGAGCATATAGAGCTCAGCAAGTGCTTAACATATCCAAGAAATATGAAATATTTCAGAGCATATCAATAGATACATAGGACATTTCGAAACATATCAATGGCGTATGAAATATTTTAAAATATATTAATAGTAAATAAAATATTTTGGAATATAACAATGGCATTAGAAACATTTAGGAGCATGTCAAAGACATACGAAATGTTTCAGAACATATCAATGACAAATAAAATATTTCGAAGCTTATCAAAGATGAATATGTCATATTTCGAAGCATATCAATGGTGTATGAATAATCTCAAAGCTTATCAAATGAATAATTAAGGAACATAAGTTCAAATATTATATCAGACATAACATTCATTTTATTCTTATCTAAAACATAGAAACAAACTCATAAGTAATGCTTATATCATATCAAAGACATAGAGAGTGAAGTGGGATCATAAACATAATATGGATTTTTCATTGCTGAATGACCACCAAACATAAGTCTCCCACGTTTGGAAGCTCCATCCACCCATATCTGAGTGAAGTCAATGGGGGCCAACAGAGCATCATGGGCTCTAAGCATAACTCTCTTTACCATTTATAGTAAAGGTTCATATTATCCCGTAAATACCAAAGCACAAAAGGACATGAGTAATAAAATGACATATATCAGAAGCACATACAAAACAATGAAATATACATGTTCCAATATGAAGCAATACAATTTACTAGTATGGTGCATGTGAGGTTGAGCCCAATGGTGGCTCCATGCAATATTGAGTTCAGAGCACTCTGGACTTCAAAGCACTTCTTCCGTAGGTAGCCCTTTTTAACTAGGGTACCCTCACTATGCCCAAATACTAGCTCAATTTATCATAACAAGATAAAAACAAAGATTGGGATTGAAACAAGAAAGAATTGAAAAATCTACAAGGTTATAATAAATCAACTTAAAAAATGAACTTTAGAATTAATTTAGTTTTCAAATGGATGAAGCAAGAATAGATAAATCTAATACAATAACTATTCTAGCAGAATTCAGAAGCCACATCTCAAAGTTATTTTGAATAATCAAATATACTCCAAATTACTCAAAAATAATATTTTAGGAAAGCTAAATCAATCTATTTTCAAATAAAATAAGTTTTATACAAATTGGAAGTATCTATAAAAAGTTATAAATAATTTGGTAGTCAAAGGTTAGGAATTATTATCCCTGTTTTATAGAATCTAAAAGGTCTAACAAAATAGAAATTTCAATAGTCATTTAGACTCAAAATCTTTCAATCCTAGTATCAAATGAAAGACCTATGAGCCTATTTTCCAATGAATTAAGGCTTACATGAATCAGAGACTCCAACGGGGAGATATAAGTAATCTAATGATGAAAGATTAGAAGCTATAGATTATGTTTTACAGATTTCATATGCTCAATTAAAATAAACGTTTGGGCTAGCAAATGAATTCCAAGTTTCAAAAGAAAGATCTATGAATCTATTTGAAAAAATTAAGATTTGTCTAAATTAGAGATTTGTATAGAAAGTTAAGACTTGAACAAAGTAAATAGGCAATAGTCTCAAAAATATTCTAGATTTCAACTTTTGCAGCTAAAAAAGGAGAATTCAGATTGTAAGGTTGTATTTGTTCTGAATTTTTCTCATAATTAAGATAAGAACAAAGATAAATTTTAATATATAAAGGATAGAAAATATTATATAGGATAGGGTTAGAATGCTTGCCTTTGCATATTTTGATCCTAAATGTGGATTTGATTCAAAATCTTAAAACCCCCAAATCTTTTCTTCTCCTCTTCCTTCTTCTTCTTCTTCTTCTTCTTCTTCTTCTTCTTCTTCTTCTTCTTCTTCTTCTTCTTCTCTTCATCTTCTTCTTCTTTTTCTTCTTCTTCTTCTCAAGTTTACGTTGTAGCCAAATCCTTTTTTTCTCTAATTGCTATTTGTTTTAGCTAACATATGAGTTGCTACGTAGCAAGCATGCATGTAAGTTTCTTGTGTGTCACCTATGCAACATGCATAACTGACACCACTTTAAACTCGGTAATGACACATGTCATCACCCTTTTTTTTATAACTTAATGTAAATCTTATATAATTCATATCAAACTTTTAAGTTTTACATTTAAGTCTTTAGCAATAAGATTTTAAACAAATTCTCATATTTATAAATAGCTCCTTACAAATAATCTATTATTAAATAGATCCTTATTAATAATTTAAAATATATCATTATAAATATTTAAAAAATAAGAGATATTACACTCTCCCCCATTAAAAGAAAAAATTTAGTCCTCTAAATTTGTCAAACATCCATCGATCACTATGTAATTAATAAATTCTCAATATACTTTACCTATCAAACATATCAAATATCAATGATACTCAAATCGTGCTCTGATACCATCTCTGTTACACCCCCCGAATATATATGCATTCGAAAGGCGTGAACCCATCATAAATCAGAAATATATTATAATTTATCAATAATCTGAACCCAAGATCCAAACTAATATTAAGGATACTGATTAAACATTTTCAAGGATCATTTGCATCCATTCATAAAACCTATGCAATTTATAAATCTTACAGCACATTACGTGATAATCCATAAAACTCAAAATTAACTTAACAAAAAATATTAATCACACTTATAAAATCACCAGTCTCAGAAATTCTATATGAATACAAAACCAATCGTTTTCCATCACTTCATATGATTGTACAACTTAATATTTAAAGATTCTATACTAAAAGGTATTCTAACTTTTTTACAAGGTATATCATTTCCCAATAAGAATTACCCAAAATCTACATAACTTTCCACTGTCTCAGCTTAGTTCTAACTTTTTATATAAGTGACAAGCTAACCTATAAAATTTATATAGCAACAGAGTAAGAATATCGAGGTCAGCAAGTGACTAACATATCCAAGGCATATTAAACATTTCAAAGCACATCAATGGACATATAGGACATTTTGAAATATATCAATGGTGTGTGAAATGTTTTGGAATATATCCATAGCAAATGAAACATTTTGGTACATAACAATGGCATTCAAAATATTTAGGAGCATATCAAAGACATATGAAATGTTTCAAAATATATCAATGACAAATGAAATATTTTGGAGCTTATCAAAGATGAATAGGTCATATTTCGAAGCATATCAATGGTGTATGAATAATGTCAAAGCTTATCAAATGAACAATTAAAGAACTGAAACTCAAATATCATATCAGACATAACATTCATTTCATTCTTATCCAAAGCACAGAAACAAACTCATAAGTAATGCTTTGGATATTATATCAAAGACATAGAGGGTAAAGTGGGATCACAAACATAATGTGGATCATCCATCTTTGAATGACTATCAAACATAAGTCTTACATGTTTATGAGCTCCATCCACCCATAACTGTGTGAAGTCAATGGGGGTCGACAGAGCATCATGGGCTCTAAGTATAACTCCCTTTATGATTTCTGGCAAAGATTCACATTATCTCACAAACACCATAGTACAAAAGGACATAAGCAATAAAATGACATATATCGGAAGCATATGTAAAATAATAAAATATATATGTGCTAATATGAAGCAATACGATTTACTAGTATGGTGCATGTGAGGCTAAGTTTAGTAGTGAGTTCAGAGCACTCCTTCCGCAGGTAGCCCTTTCCAACTAGGGTCCCATCACCAGTAACAAATACTAGCTCAATTTATCATAACAAGATAAGAGCAAATATTAGGATTATAATAAGAAAGGATTGTAAAACTTTCAAGGTTATAATAGTTCAAGTTAAAGAAAGAACTCTGTAATGAATTCAATTTTCAAATGGATGAAACAAGAATAGACAAAACTGATACAATAACTATTCTAGCAAAATTCAGAAGGCACATCTCTAAGTTATTTTGAACAATCAAATATACTCCAAATTACTCAAAAAGGGAAAGCTAAATCAATCTACTTTCAAATGATATAAGTTTCATACAAATTAGAAGTCTCTACAAAAAGTTATAGATGATTTGACAGCCAAAGGTCAGGAATTATGATCTTTATTTTACAGAATCCATAAGGTCTAATAAAATAGAAATTTAGATAGTCATTTGGACTTTAAATCCTTCAGTCCTAGAATCAAATAAAAGATTTATGAGCCTATTTTCTAATAAATTAAGGTTTCTATAAATTAGAGACTTCAACAGGGAGATATAAGTAATCCAATGATGAAAGGTCAGAAGCTATATATTCTATTTTATAAATTTCATATGCTCAATTAAAATAAATGTTTGGGCTAGCAAATGAACTCCAAATTCTTCAAATTTAGTTTCAAAAAAAAATCTATAAATCTATTTTTGAAAAAAATAAAATTTGTCTAAATCAGAGGTCTGTATAGAAAGTTACAACTTGGAAAAGGCAAATAGGTCATAGTCTAAAAAATATTCCAGATTTCAACTTTTGCAGCTTACAAAGGAGAATTTAAATTGCAAGGTTGTATTTGTTCTGAATTTTGCTCATAATCAAGGCAAGAACAAAGATAAATTTCAATAGATAAAGGATAAAAAACTATAGAATGAGGTTAGACTACTTGCCTTTGCAGATTTTGATCTAAAATGTGGATTTGATTCTTCTTCTTCTTCTTCTTCTTCTTCTTCTTCTTCTTCTTCTTTAATTGCTATTAGTTTTAGCTAATATATGAGTTGCTACATGATAAACATGCATGTAAGGTGCTTATGTGTCACCTATGCAACATGCATAAGTGACACCACTTTTAACTAGGTAGTAAAACATGTTATCACCCTTTTTTTATAACTTAATATGAATCTTATATAATTCATATCACATTTTTAAGTTTTATGTTTAGGTCCCTAGCAATAAGCTTTTAAATAAATTCTCATATTTACAAATAGCTTGTTACAAATAATCTATTATTAAATAAGTTCTCATTAATAATTTAAAATAGATCATTACAAATATTTTGAAAATAAGAGATAGTACACTCTCCCCCCCTTAAAAGAAAAAATTTTATCTTCTAAATTTATCAAACCTCCATCGATCACTATGTAATTAATAAAGCCACAATATACTTTACACATCAAATATATCAAATATCAGTAATACTCAAATCATGCTCTGATACCATCCCTGCCATACCCAAATATATATACATTCGAAAGATGTCAACCCATCATAAATAAAAAATATATTATAATTCATCAACAATCTGAACCCTAGATCCAAACTAACATTGAGGATGTTGATTAAAATATTTTCAAAGATCATTCACATTCATTTATAAAACCTATGTAATTTGTAAATCTTACACCATATTACTCGATAATCCACAAAACTCAAAGTTAACTTAACCAAAAACATTTCACCATTTTCAAAGATTCTACATTAAGAGGTATTCTAACTTTTATACAAGATTCATTAGTTCATATTTATCTATAATATTTCATTACATATAAAATATTCTTATACAATATTTTCCAACAGGACATGCCCAAAATCTACATAACTTTCTACTATCTCAACTCAGTTCTAACTTTTTCTGTAAGTGACAAGCTAACCTGTAAAATTTATGTAGCAACAGAGTGAGCATATAGTGCTCAGCAAGTAACTAACATATCTAAGACATATGAAACATTTCAGAGCATATCAATGGATATATAGGATATTTCAAAACATATCAATGGCGTGTAAAATATTTCAGAATATATCAATAGCTAATACAACATTTCATAACATAACAGTGGCATTTGAAACATTTAGGAGTATGTCAAAGATATATAAAATATTTTGAAATATATCAATGGTAAATAAAATATTTCGGAGCTAATCAAGATGCATAGGTCATATTTCGAAGCATATCAATGGTGTATAAATAATCTCAAGGCTTATTAAATGAATAATTAAGGAAATATAAGCTCAAATATCATATCAGACATAACATTCATTTCATTCTTATCCAAAGCGTAGAAACAAACTCATAAACAATGCTTTGGATATTATATCAAAGAAATAGAAGATGAAGTAGGATCACAAACATAATATAGATCATCTATCGTTGAATAACCACCAAACATAAGTCTCCCACGTTTGGGAGCTCCGTCCACCTACGTCTGAGTGAAGTCAATGGGGACCGGTAGTGCATCGCGGGCTCTAAGCATAACTTCCTTTACCATTTCTAGTAAAGGTTCACATTATTCCACAAACACCATACTACAAAAGGTCATGAGCAAAAAAATAACATATATCATAAGCACATGCAAAATAATGAAATGTACATGTGCCAATAATCCTGATAAAATTTTTAATTATAATTGTTAAGATCATAAATCTCCTTTTTATAGAGATTAATAATATGATTCTCATAACATATAAGTCAAGTCAAGAAATTAAGGGAATATTTATGATAATACAAATCTCTTTTAATTTTTAACTTATTACAAACCTAAGAAATGCTAATTTTGGTGATAGGTTATACTAATAAGAAAGTCATAAGTAATCATGTCATGAAGAATATTATTATCAAAATATAAATGCCAAGAACATGATTTATTTTGACACATTTCTTCTTAGATGAAATTTTAAAGCTTTTGGAATCTTAGGAGACAAAGTAAGAAGGATCTTGATTCTTATAGTAATATCAAGTTATAAATATTGAGAAGTCAAGATCACGATTAGGATGAAAACTTTTCTTTAATAAAGGGTAGAAATCTTAGTGAATAAATAGATCTCAAATTATAATTTTCAAGATCTTAAGATCATGATTTAAGTTATCAAATAATCAAAAGCAAAATATCAATGAAGTTGGATAGATTCAAACATATCCATTCTTTAAAACAAAATCACTTGAAAACATATCTAAAATCATCATCAGAAATTAATTTTCAGAAAATTTAAATAAAGTCATCATGAACTATTTCCCAAAAGAAAATAGTTAACAGTTTTTCTAATTTATCTTTGTAGTTGAAGAGATTCAACAATAATAGTATCAATTTATCTCATGTTGAAGGATTCATAGGATAGAAATATTTTTAAGATCAATTATCCTCCTTTTAGTTGTTTCATGTGATTTCTTTCAAGAATAATTTTTAAATCAATGATTTTTTGTTTAAGACTAAAAACCAAATTTTATTTCAACATGGTCATTACTATAAGACATAAAATATTTTTAAAATATAAATTTAACCAATCTCAATTTTAATATTTAAATGAATCTAACTCTCTACACATAGTGCAAAGAGTTGACAAACTCATCTTAAAAATGAAGCATATATATTTTCTATGCTCTAACATTCAACATAAGCATTCAATCATCATGGCATTTCAATCAATGTAACATTTTAATCAATCATTCTATAAACTTAGTCAATATTTAAAGTATTTTAATAATAGTCTTTACATTTAAACAAGCCAATGATTTTAACATTCACTCAAAATCTCATTTTTGTAAGTTTCAATATGTTTTTCAATAACTAAGGTTCTTTGGTTCTAATTTATTTTCATACTTGTATACTCTAACTATGCATCATCAATATTAATTGTATAATGATGAACTATTAAAAGATTCATTATCAATAATTTTAATTCTAATAATTTTCTTATCACCACTTAGGTTAGTAAGCTTGAAGGAGTGTTAGATCTCAAGTAATATCACTTGAGCATCTACTTTCAAAATATTTTTATTGCTCTTAGCCTTGTTAGGAAATAACTTTATATTATAGGAGGTTTTAATTTAGGTACTCATTTAATATTGGGTCCTTCATGACATGTTCTTCCCATTTTCTCTAATGGCTTAAGGCTGTTTATGGTTCATTTAGGAATCCAAATTAATTTATGTGGACTATAATTTTTAAATGAACATTTGTAGGTATTATATCCTAATTTTTCACAAGAATTATATTTAACTTTTGATGGTAAATGTATGGTATATCCTTTAATGAAAATGGTTGGCTTTTGTTGACCATTACCAACAAAGCCTATGTCATTTCTTCTATTAATATGATCCTTATTAGCAAGGATCATATTTAGGGATTTATTTCCTATTTCAAAATTTTCTAATATAGTTTTAAGTATGATATTTTCATCTTTAATGTTGTCTAGCATTTTACAATTAGAACATGGTTTATGTGATGCTAAGGAATCATGCATTTCGTCAAGTCTTTTAACTAACAAATTATGATTAACTTTAAGTAACTTAAAAGACTTGCTAAGTTTTCTAATCTCATCAAACAAGTCATAAAATATATTTAATAATTAAAAAATATATATTTAAAGACTCACTAACCTCATTTTCGATCGCCATTAAAGCAAGGTTCTCCACTTCTTGGTTAAGCATTTGATCTTTGAAGCTCCTCAGCTTCTTACATTTATAGTAAGAGGTTATGTCCATAATTTTTATAAGGTTTAAGTTCATTAATTTTTTTGTTTCATTCGTCAAAAGTTCATGCCCAAGATTCTCATCACTCGAGATTTTACTCGAAGAGTCATATATCATTCTTAGTTCACAATACTTCCTGTTCTTGGAAGATATTCTTCAAGTTCATTTTTATAATATATTTTATTAATTGATTCAGCTATATTAATTATGATTTCATGTGTGATTTTCAAAGTATGCCAAATATCAAAAGCCGATTCACAAGCAGAAACACGATTAAACTCATTTTTATCAAGTGCACAAAACAAGGCATTCATAGTCGTTGCATTTATAGAAAAAATTTTCCTTTCTAAATTATTTAGTTCATTCATTAGTTTGAAAGATTTTTCAAAACCACTTTCAACTATATTCCAAAGATCAAGGTCCAAAGAAATAAGAAAAATATGTATCTTTGTCTTCCAATACGTGTAATCCATCCCATTAAATATGGGAGGACGTGAGATAGAATGTCCCTTATTCATGCCAAAATAAGTCATTTACTCTAGTAGGTATTAATCCAAAGAGTAAGATCCTAACTATGATATCAACTTTTAGGATCAATTGGCACTAAGAAGAGGGGTGAATTAGTGGAAGCTTAAAATTTTATTTCTAAAGCAAAAGCTATTCAAATAAGATAGAATATGAAATCCAAAGCTTTTTATTTTTAATAAAACAAGTGAGTGATTAAAAGTAAGTTGTTAAGAAAATTAAAAAGATAATCACGTTTAAGGAAAAGAACTTATCATCTTGCTTTCAAGGAGTTTAATTAAATTGAAAGCATCAATGCAACAACATTCAAGCAATGCAAGTATGAAACACTTACAATTTTATAGTGGTTCAGCATCAACAGCCTACGTCCACTTTCGAGTCCTCTTTCTTGAGGCACTCTGACTTCCACTACCAATCTCCTTTGGGTGAAGATTAAACCCTTACACTTGCTTATAAGGGAGACTTGAGACAAACTTTCTATCTCTAAGCTTTCTCTCCTCCCTTTTCTTTTTCTTTACAAATCACTCATAATTTCTTTTGCAAGAATTTAAGCCCAAAAATATTTCTCAGTTATATTAAGAATACAAGAATACTTTGGGTATTTATAGACTCCAAGTGGCTTCAGAAATTAGAGCCAAAAATCAAACATATAAAAAAAAATCGGGTACGGGCGGTTTACCCACCGACTTGGGCGGTTCACCCGCCATTAACTGCTGGTCATCGCTGCATTCTTTGGTACAGGCAGTTTAACCGCCACATAGGTGGTTGACCCGTCAAAAGTTATTGGTCGCCACCCAGATTCTGTGGTACGGGCGATCCAACCACCGCTCACCGGCGGTTTCCCGCCAAAATTTTTACAAAAGTGGTTCCCTCCACTTTTCGAATTCGGGCTTGACTTTTACATTGACCAACTCTTTAGTCAAATGATTAAGCTCAACCAAATCCAGTAGTGGATCCGATTGACTTATTGAGTTGATTTGGATTCCTTCTAAATTCAACTCAATTAGGACTCAACTTTTAACTAAGACTCAATGATTATAATACTTAATGACTAATTAAGCTTAAATAAGACCTAACTTCCGCATAATCCGATAACCTCCAGCAATCTTGCGGCAAGTCCTCTGGTCTTCTTCCCGGCAATCTCCCTTCATGTTCCCAGCAAGCTTCTTGATTCCTTCGATGAATCTCCTAGCGAACTTCCGACGAGATCCCACCGCATCGTCCAAACCTGGCCCGATGCCTAAACTTTATCTTGGCCCATCATTTGGTTGTCACTTCATTGATCGTGCCATAGTTAGACCTGCACGATACTAATTATGACTTAATTAAATATAATCATAATTGTCAAACATCCATTACAAGACCATTCTAACTCTCGGTAAGCTTTTCAGCTCCCCCCGATAATCTTTCAGTGAGTCTCGGTCTTCTTCTAATGAACTCCCTTGCGCCATCCTGGCAAGTTCCCGATACCCTTGGTGAGCTTCTGACGCACTCCTGGCGAGTTCCCGACCGTATCAACTCGATGCATGGACTTGACCTTGGTCAATCCTGATTGTAATAATCCTTATATTGTAATTAATCACACATCAATTAACTCTAATAATCATGTTAGATCAATAATCCATCAATTGATTTCATCATCAAAATCTGAGATTCAACATATCTAACTAAATTAACTCTCTAAAACTTCTCTCAAGCTATTAAGTTGTTCTTAGCATTCCTATTGTAAAATCTATATAGAATGACCCCTAGAAGATCCTCAAGGGATAAGGGAAAGAAGAGATTAGAAGAAACCTATGACACTAATATTTTTTATTCGTATGAAGATGCTATGAAATTTTCAATAAGGGAAAATATATTGATAAAATCCAATCATTTACAAATCTAGATGCCCTACCCATTCTTCAAGTAAATGAACACATCTACCCAAGATTAATTAGATTATTTTATAACAACATGCATATAGATGAAAATGAAATAGCTTCTACATATCTTTTGGGACACCATATAGATATTATAAATAATCTAATTTACAACCTAATAGGAATCCCCGAAAAAAGAAATGATTGTTATTTTATGGGACAATGAGATATGGACTCTATACGTGTAACTTACTCTAAGGCTTTAGGAACTATTTCGAAAATTCTAATCTAGCTATTGTACCAAAACGTTGTGAACATATGCTACCATTTAATACAAAAGTGTTTCATCATATAGAAATAAGTATCCTACTTTCAAAATAGTTTCACCATGATGAACTGAATCAAATGGAACTAGATATCATATATTGGATAATGAAGGAATAAGATAATTGCTTTGGATATCTCATAAGATAGAACATGATTGATCTTGCAACCAAGTACGTGATGCTACCTTATGGTGGATTAATTACTAGACTATATGCTCATGACATATTTATTCCACCAGATGAAGAAATCATTAAAACAAATAAGTATAATATAATCAATAGGAATCTTTTAAGGAGATTTAGGTGTGTTTAAATACATGATATATGAATTAAATTGCCTATAAGGATTGATTCTCTCCCACTTGAACCTGAATTTAAGACAACTATCCTTAGGAGAAGTCCATCTTCTCCTACCAATCCTCTTGAGGCACCGCCCATGATGCAGCCAGGACCTTCTTTTTCTGATGAGTCTATTGTGAACCGGCTAGAACGAATTGAGCTACGCCAAGATAAATTAATGACTAAGATAAAGCAGATCGAACGACAACTCTATGCTTTATTTAGGCATTTTGGATTATCACTATCTGAGTAATTGTAATCGATGTAACTTGATATTTTATACTAATCACATACTTATGATGTACTCCTTTTTTATTTACACATTCTTGTGGCATGAACTTATTTATAAATTTTTGCTACCTAGAAGTATCTTCTAATGCTTTATGTTGCAAACTTATTGATATTTGAATTTATTGATACTGAGCATCAATTAGCAGATATTTTTATAAAATCTTTAAATAAAGAATAATTTGATTTTCTTAGAAGAGAACTTAGAATCCTAAATCATGAAAACATATGAATTGCTAATCTAGATTTCATGATATCAAGTTTTTTTTTTGTGATAATATCTTGAAAACTCTCTCCATATTTTTTATCTTATTATTCACAAAAAAAGAAAGAAAATTTACATAAAATGATGTTTGATATTTTACAGATTTATTTGTGACACTTACTTTATATGAGATGATTTTAAATACATAACTCCTAAATTTTAGAATCTTCTTAGATTTTTGAGCTTATCCTCAAAATTAATATCTATAAAATTAAAACTCTTCTTAATGATGTTTGTTTTCTTTCCTTCTTTTTCATAAGAGAAATAAAATTATTTATGGCTCATATTGTATTTTACAAAAGGGGAGCAAATACTCATGTGACTTAAAATCCTTAGCCCTATATTTTACTTCTTTGTTGATGACAAAGGAGGAGAAATAGGTGTTGATGACTAATGTAACAAGAGCATTTTTCTTTGTTTGTTGATAAACAAGAGGGAAAAATAGTTAATAATTTAAGGAGAGATTTTTAAATTTTTGAAATTTATAAAAATTCTTGATGAGTTGATGACTTGATAATTTAAAAAGTAAATTTTTTTTGATGTATAAGTGTCTCATTGCAATCTTTGAAATATTATTTACTTAAAAAATTAATTGCTTCATAATACTTGAATTCAAGAGTGTGTGGTTCTCTTGAATTTAAGTTTTCCTTTTTATGGCATAGATTTAGGGGGAGTAAGGTTTAACTCCTGTCATCAATTGATTATCATCATCAAAAAGGGGGAGATTGTTGAATCTCAAATTTTGATGATAAAATCAATTGATAAGTGTTTAATCTAACATGTGTGTGTTAGAGGAAGTATTGTAAGTCAAACTACGATGGAGGAATTGAGTTATAGCTAGATGTTAGGCTAGGATTAAGCTTATGCATCGGGCCAAAATTCAGATGATATAGTGGGACCTCGCTGGGAGTTTGCCAAAGGATCAGGAAGCTCGTTGGGAACATGCTTGGAGATTGTTAGAAGAAGACCATAAGACTTAACGCAAGGCTGCCAGATTGATGGAAGTTAGGTCATTATTTAACTTAATGGTCATTATGGTTATAATCATTGGGTCATGGTTAATGATTGAGTCCTAATTGAGTTTGATTTGGAAGAAATCTAAATCAACTCAATGAGGCAACCAGATCCACTAAAGAGGTTTGATTGAGCTCAGGTTGATCTTAATTAGTTGACTAGAGAATTGGTCAACATAAGGTTCAAGTTGAAATTCGAAAAATGGAGGGAACCACTTTTCCAAAAATTCTGACAGTTGAATTATCAGTGAGCGGTAGTTGTACCGCCACCACCTAGGTTTTCGAGCAGCTGATGATGGCTGAACCACCCATACTTTATTTTTAGAGTGCTTTTGGCGGCTGCACTGCCTGTACCCAGATTTTTTGGATATATTTAAATTTTGGCTTCAAATTCTGAAGTCATTTAGGACTGTAAATACCCTAAGTTTTCTTACATTATATACAACAATTTATGAGATTAAAATTCTATGAAAATCTTATGTGAATTGTAAGAAAAAGAAAAGGGAAAGTGAGTGAGCTAAGAGTTGTAAAATTCCTGTAAAGAGTCTCCCTTGTAAGCTTAACTTGTAAGGGTTTGATCTTCACCCAAAGGAGATCGATAGTAGACGTCGATGTGCCTTAAAGGCTAAAGTTAAGGTCGAACCACTATAAATTGTAAGTATTCCTTACTTGCTTCATTTACTACTTATAACTATTTATAATTAGAAAAACAAGAGCATCATCTTTCAATTGTGTTTTTAAAACATCTACTTGCTGGCCTTCAAGTTCAAGATATGCTAACACATATCTCCCTTAGAGATTATAATATGGTTTTTTCTCAAAAATTATTCTACATTCTAACTATATAAGAAAAGATCCACTAATTAGGCTTCATTGGATATCTGATACGTGTATCATATATTGAAGTATAAGTATTTGTCCTAAAAATAAGATTTAGGTGGACACATTCTAATTCCCAATAAGTTACTAGATGTCTCCTTCCCCATTATTACACTTCCTCGACTTGAGTTCTGGTAGGAGGAAACCCATTCTTGATAATCTAGTCATTATTCAGGATCATCATAGGTTAGATTCACAATTAGGATAAATAAAACATACCTTAAAGAAAAATTTGAAGGTTTAGCCTCGATCATATTAACTTGAGGTTTAGGCTTAGCTTTTCGTTATAAACACATATTTTCCTTCTTTTGGTAGAAGCAATATTGAACAAGATAATTATCTTGATCACAAACAAACAAGAAGTGATCTTTTCCTAGCTTAGAAGAAGTGATTTTTTTTTAGCTTCTTATTTCCTTTAGATTTGGAAGAATGTGGAGGGTTAGACTTTGGATTAGGATTTGAAAACCTCAGTGATAAGATCACTTTAGTCCCATATTATTTGAGAATTAAGGGAACCAAGAGCTCATAAATCTTTTAAATCTTTCTTGTTTTTAAAGGTGCCATTTGGAACTCAAGAGTATTGAATGGATAAAATTATATGAGTATACTTATACATCCTCGTAGTTGGATTTGAAGTTTTTACCCTTGGAATTTAAATTATTACATTAGTTCTGATTATAATTTCTATGACTTTAAAAATGACTTTGCCATATTGACTTTAACTCTCATTTGATTTTCTTGAATTTTCCATATTGATATTTTATTATGATAGTTTTGATAATAGACCTTAGAATTTAAGTGATTTTAGATCTTTTAATCTCTTGATCAAATTTGGATAAAGAAGAAAGAACTCTATAAGAGATGTAATATGATTTATAAAAGATAGTTATAGTTCAATCAATTTCATAGATCAAGTTTTAAAATGTATGAATTTGATCACTGATAGATAAATGATCTACCATTTTAATGCTGTTAAATTAATAGTAATAAAGTGATGGATACCTTCATAATATCTAAGATATGTGTCTTCTGAAGCTTGCTATATTTTTTTAGTAGTTTCATATTTTTTATAGGTTTCATAAAGATCATCTAAAAACAGCTAAACATACGGATATATTCAATTTATTTAAAAGATTTTTTAAAGTCAATATATTTAGAATGATTTAGAAAGAGAGGTAATTTTTCTGCAATATAAATTAGGCTTAAGGAAGATGATCAGTCTAGAGTTATCAGTGAGATTTCTAATTGTTCAAACCACCTAGCAAACTCATTCCTATTAAATTTCTAAGGTTTAAGGGAGATGAATTCATCTAGGTTCATTATAAGACTTAGGATTAAGCTTAAGAAAATAAAAGTAAATACATATGATATGCAAAATAAATTTTAAAAATTCTTATGTTAGAAAGATAAGTAAGTGTATTAGATTTTTTGTTTCACACTTTAAAACATTTGTTATGATGTTCATTTAGGCAAAGAAATGTTAAAAATAATTTTGGTAATAATCTAGCATAATGTAAATATAAATATAATTGTATCATAATTAAATATAAATATAACTATATCATAATTAATGAATACTATTTATTGAATTACAATTTTTAATAAATATAATTGATGTGTACAAAATAAAGGAATACTATTAAAGTTATTTTCTATTTAATATAAATACAAAAATATAAACTAAAGGTATAGCTAAAATTATCAATTTTTATAGGTAAATAAATGATAAAATAATCAAGCAACCATGATAACAATAATGATATCATCTTTTCTTAATACAGGTTAATAAAATGATGAAATAACCATTAAACAACTACAGCGGTAATAAGAATAAAACTTATAAAATATTTGTTTCACAATATTTACCTGATAGTTAGATTAAATTATTTAACAAATAATTAAAATGCTTGCACAATGATTAACATGAATAAATATGTTTTTTTTTTCCCGAGTTAGCACCTTATTTAGTTTTAGTCAAGAGGGGGAATATGCTGAGGTTGTAGGAGCAATAATTCTAAATAACCTCAAATTAAATAAAATATAGATTAAATGTATAAAAATTAAAATAGAAAGACTAGAAGAGGAACCTAGAGGTATGAAAGCACTGTCCTAAATGTATTTTGGAGTTATCCAAGATACAATCAAGACGATGATCCGAAGATGTTCCGTATCAGCGATGAAGAAGGAACAAAAAAAAAGAATAAGAAAAATGAGTTAAAAATAGAAGAAAAAAAAATTCTCTCTTCAACAGCATAATGGCACGCTCTTGCACATGGCGCACGAGTGGTGCTTGTGAAGCGACGGTTAGGGGTACTTGGGTGATAATAATTCGTGTTATAAAATAAATTAAATATGTCACTCTCAGTGAATGAGAGAGAGAGATAAAATGAGTGAAGATAGAAAAAAAAAAAAAAATCTCTCTTCAGCGGTGCAAGAATTCTCTCTCGCACATGCTTCATTCTCGTGCTACGCATGAGTGGTGGTACCCATGCAACGACGGTTACTGTAGCTGCGGTACGCCATAATTATTCTTTTATTAATTTATTAATAAAAAAAAGGAAATATGGATTTTGATTAAAAAACTAGTAAAATATTAAAATGATGAACTAAAATGACAAAGCCTAGAAAGAATCCTGTGAGTGGTATAATTAATATTTTAACTTTCAAAATTAAATCACGATCCTGAAGTGTTTTGACTTACCTTCTTCTTCGACGAACTAAATAATTAAATAAAATAATAAAATATATTTAAAAAATTTACATTGATATCTGAATAGGATAAATTAGGATTCTATTTATAGAGTCTAAATGTATGTACCCCAAAGGTTTGTTCCAAGGGATATAATCGTTTACTAAAATATTTTTTATAAAATATAAAAAATATTTTATAAAATTTGAGTTTTAGAATACAATTCCAACACCTACACTATCTGGTTGCATCTTATGCAAAGGAGAACCTCCGGGGATAAATGATCGACAGACTAAAAGGACAGTGAAATTTTTGAAAATTAATCTGCAAGCCGCAAGAGGTACTTGGGTATAGAAAATGGTATGGGAGAAGAATAACTTGCAACTCTGCAATTGTTGCCTGGTGCAAGATGAATACTTATTTTTTTCTTTTAAATAATTTTTCATTAAATTTGGACCTGCTACACCAGGTTTATGGTGCTTGCAGTGTGGCAGTTGTCTTTGAATATCTTGGTGATGCTTATGAAATTGTTGCCATTAATGCTTTTGCAACATATGTTGCAAGAGAAGTAAAGGGTTTTTTTTGCATGGGGAACCTTTCCCAAACACATATTTGGTGTCTGGAGGCCTGACACCAAACATGTGTAACGCCAATTTATGGGAATGAAATTAAATAATGAACTGTAGGATGAGTAGTAATAGTAGTGCTTAAAAATTTCTCTATTCTGAATTCCTTTGACTCTTAAAATGACTATTGAAAGATTCTCCTGGTATCACGATTTCTTCACTGGCTCCATACTGTGTGCGCGGATGACTGTAGCAGGAAATTGTGTTGTGTTTTTTTTTTCTTTTCATTAGTTTGTCAAGTGATTGAGATGGGAAACTTAATTAAACTTAACTACTACTCCTACAGATGAAACGTAAGAACTTTAAGGTGGAATTTGTGTGCAATTATAAAGGAAGTTATATTGGGTGGTTTTGTCTTTTTTTTTTTTTTTTTTTGAAATAATAGGAAAGGATAACCTGTGAGAGATGCACTTAAGATTTTGCTTCATCTCATTCTTGTAATTTACATCTTACTCCACTGAATAATTCCAATTCCAATTCCAATTCTGCTTCTGCTTGCCGAGACATTAGAGGTGTATTAATCTTTTGTTATTTTCATGAATTTATGGAACATTTTAACACCTTCTCGTCCTACATCTCCTGTGTACATACCATTTTGCACGTTTCGGAGGTGCAATGAGAGAAGCACAAAAAGATGGAGACAAGCTTATGCAGAGTGGAAGCTTCGAGTGATTTCCACGAACAAGCCAAAACACTGGCGGTATTCCTTTTTCTATTTTTCTTTCTTTGATGGAACTTTCTAATTTTATATTATTTCTTTAGTTAAGCTTCCATGACACAAATAAGGTAAAACCTATATTGTACATATAGTTATTCAGTCGCATCTTTAGAAAAATATTTATATTTAAGTTTGTACTACTGGATTCATATAGTGTTTGTTATTTATCAATATACGGGAACTTAACTAGGGTGTTATAATTTTGTTTTCGTTGAACTTGTGATCAACGAAGATAACTTAGTTTCCTAACCGTTGTTGACAAGCTTTCTCCTCAATTATGTGATCAGTGTTGAGCATTTAAAATAACAATATCATCATCCCATAATGCATCCTGCACCATTTGATAGTGCTCGCACCGTATATTAATCTGTATAATATCGTTGTTTTATTATAACAAAGCTCGGATGACGGCGATAGCAACTTTGGCAGGTTAGCACAAATAAGTTCCTGAATTGTGTGATATATAACACCCACTTTTTTAGTTATTTAATCACGGTTACCTTTATGATGTGTGACTAATTCGCATGATCTGAAGGAGTTAATGTAAACTATTCAAACACATGATAAAAAACAATTACTTCACATATCCAAAATATAAAAACATTACCTGGGGGCCTCCTTTAAAATATAAATAAATTAATGGGTCACCAAACAACTCTTGGAGCTATATGCTTACTTAATGTATCAGCAGTTAGCCTCAAGTAAAATATTTTGATGCTTATCATCAAGAAATAGTTGATGGGTGACTTTATCTTACTTCATGTTGCATCAGGTGAAAAGAAAATGCTACTGTCTCGGCCCTTTTTTTTTTTTTCCCTCTTCATGATAAAATTCTATATTTCATATTAGAGACACACTAAATTCTTATTATATCTGTAAATATTTGGCCCATTTAGATCGTGAAGAACCAAGCTTATCAAATAATATTCTTTCGTGATATTAGAACATGGTAAATCAAATATTTTATGGTCATATTATGCTAAAGACTTATAATAAAAAATAATAATAATAATAAATAAAAAACTTTTTAAAGATGGTGGATGCAGAAAGAGAACACATCGTGCTCTCTCATCTGAGGAAGGCTTGACCGGGTTTCGAGCAATTCCGATGGAGGTCACACCAAACCAGCGGCGACGACCGAGGTTTCTACGGTTAATACCATCCTCTGCCCGTTTGTGTCTTTCGTTACCTGCTGCGGTGAGCCTTCAAGTGGGTCCGAGAGCTATCCCAATAACATGGCAGGTAGTCCGAAGGGGAACCAATGAAGGTAGCAGAAGCATCTCTCCCTTCCTGCTTCTACACACTTCTTCTACTCCTGCCGCCTTCCTTACGGACTTATGAACTGAGGTGGGCCTCCAAAGCAGAATGGGACCCTTAGTCCTCTCATGCGTGCGGTTTACCCGTACGAAATGGGCGTGACAGCCTAGGAGGGTGTTCGCCACACGCGAGTGCGTGGATTCCTCTCTCCACCCTGTTCTCCATTTCCTTGGTCTTCCCCTCCTCCCCCAACTCCCAACTTGGTCTCTCTCAACTACACCCAAATCAAACCAATCCAAGCCCTAATTAAAGCGCGCCGACTGTCCAATCCCTAATCCTCCTATTCTCCCGACGACCGAGGTGATCACCGTATCGCTTTGTGCCGCTCTCTCTTTCCAAGCATTCGCGTTTTCGTAACTGTTCTTTCGTTTTGTTTCGATTTACTTGATTAGAGATGCTAGTTCTGATGCTTAACCCTGCGATTGTTGAGTTTCGGGATGGTTGAGTCGGATTGATGCGATTCTCATGCTTGACCTTTCTTACTTCTGGATCTGGAAACCTGAAAGTGTTGCAACTCTGCTTGTAAGGTCTGCTGTCATCTAATCGGTAGCTTCTAACGGTTTGATGTTTTAAAGGGATGGCTTTTGATTCGACCTGTTGATTTTGATGAAGCAATTTGATGGATTGCCAAAATTCGTTGGGGATGATTTCCTCCCTTCTCATGTCTAGTTAAAGGTAATGGTTTATTAGGTTACGGGAGAGCAGCCCAGAGGATGGTGTCGGAGGATCCCGCTACCACGGCTAATGGGTCAATCGTTGCAGCTGAATCACCAGGGTTTGCTAATGACTCAATTCCACCGTTATATGGCTATGTTATTTGTGTTTTGGTACTTGGAATTGCATGCTGTGACTGGAACCGAAGCTTTATCTTAGTTCCGTGTTTGTTTGACTATACATGCACATATGTGATAACATACATGCTCTGTTCTATTCTATCAGAAGCTGGTGACTCGTGCAGTGTAAAATCTAAGCTATATGCGTTCCTTGAATTAACAGAGTTTAGTATGCATATGATATGCAGAACCTGCAACGGCTTTGACTGGTCTTTGGAGAATAATGGTTGATACTTACTCAGCGGTTTCAATCATAAAGCAAGGCAGATAATCTTGTTAAGATCCCTCATTGGGAATTCCTACATCTGGATGCCACGGAACTTCGTGGCATGGCCAAGCTAGGAATGACAGATTCTATCATGTTTTCTTTCAAATGCAGATGATAGACCTATATGCCTTTCTCAAATTTGATGAATGGATGTCCAATAAACTTAAGGTTCTCATCTTCGAATGTTGAATGTCATGAAGCTCAAGTGCTATTGGAGTTAGGCTGCAGGTGGTTAAGGTCGATAATGATATTTAGTTTGACATATCCATGCTTATATTTTCTTTTTATAGAATACCTAGATATGAAACCAACCAGAGACAACGCCCTGCAACTTGTTTAACCCTTCCATTTCTCATACACATCAGGTTATGTATGCGGAAGTTAACTTTATTGACATGTGGTGTCTGGTTTTAGTTGACATTGTCCGACTTAGTTTGTGCCGAAAGGAGTAAATTCTCTTACTACAATACCAATGCAAAAGTTAACTCGGTGACATGTGGTTTCTGGTTTGAGTTGACATTGTCCAACTTGGTTGGTTCTGAAAGAAGTAATTTCTTGCCAGAATACCAATGCCTCTGAACCCATTTGCAATTTTCTTGATCTTATTAGCTATCCTCTTTTCTTCTTTCCTTATTTACTTCTATTTGTTTTAACTTTTCTTTGCACATCTTGGATTCTATTTCCATTTTGCCCTTTCCCTTCTCGAGCCTGGCCCCTTTTTTCCCTTCCACATCCTCTTTCCTTAATTGTTGTTTTTGTAAATAGCCTTGGTCCTATGCTGTCCTAGAATTGAGGCCTGAACTTTGCTTATAACTTGATGTCCCTGGGTTTTGCCTTTCTGCTGTGATTGTTTGTTGTTTATCACCTCTGCTGCACTTTGTGGTTCCTATGTTTCACAATGATATTTTTCTTCCTAGATGGAGGTTGACAGGAATAATTCGCTGTCCCAAGCACCAGAATGTGGCACCACTATCCTACTCGTTTCATTGCCCACCTTCCTCTATAATCATATGTCCAGCTTGGGAAATTGGACCCAAATCATGACTCATCAGGCCGAGTTCTTTGATAATTGGCATGTCAGTTAAGGTGTTTTTCTATTCCTAACCTGATGCCTCATTGCACATAGATGCAGTATCGGTTCTTCGACAGTCTTATAACTAGGTACCAAAACTTTGTGAATGTATGCATTGTAATGCAATGCACAGTTAAAATAATTCTTGTTTCTCTTTTCCTATCGCACTATAATTGTTTATCACCAGAACATAGACTGGAGATTCCACTGATGGTTCTTGCTGTTTCATCTGTTGATTTTGTCTTTTTAACTTTTAGGTCTGTGTTCCTTTTTAGGGTGACCAAGATCAATCAGTTATAATTTGCTTTGACATATTGAAGCTTAGAATTGTGGATCCTTATTTTCTTCATTTAATTTGTTGAATTTTTTCTTGGACAACTGTGCCTAGAAAATCTGTTAAATGAAGTATAAACTTTTTTTTTTGTTTTTCTGTAAATAATAGAGGTAAATCATGACATTGATAATCTAACTTTATTTTAGAAGTTGCATATGCAGCTGTCTCTTATGAATCTTGTCATATACTTCTTTTACTGTAATTTTTTTCCTTATCATCTTTCATTTCTATATCTCTGAGAAGTTACTGTTGCAGGTCTCTCACTGATAAAAAGGACCAGAGTAGAGTTCCAAAGAAGATGCACAAAGCTGAAAGAGAGAAACTTAAACGTGACCAGTTGAATGAACTCTTTCTGGAGCTTGGGCATGTGCTTGGTAAATGTCACCCCTTTCTGTTACAGTTATTTGGGCTAAATTATTAAGTTGCATACGTGGTCTAACTGAAACAAAATTGACTGTCCAAAGAGAACAAGGTTGGATGTCTGCTTTGGACCAGATAGCTTTGTTGGAGTCCTTTTATTGAATGGTTATTTCAGTGTATGTAGATTGGATCTTCGTATTGGTGAATCTAGACATTTTATAGTTTTATGGCAACTCCTTGCATTTCTACAGTATGCTTAGTCCAGAGTTCATCACCAAGCTTTAGAGGATGTCACTAAATGCCAGCCAGTTATAAATACCATGAAGTTGTAAATGGAGCATTCTTGACCTCAAGATTGCATTCATGATAGAATAGACATCTTCATTTTCTGAAACAAAAGCTGGTTCTGGTTCTGCATCTGGTGTAGAATTATTTTCAGTCTGAAGCAACTCTTTGACTTTCTGCTTGTGGAAAATGATCTATGTGACTTTACAAGACCATAGTACCTTTTGAAATTTCCTCTAAATTTGATAGAAACATGAATCAGGGGAAATTTGCTAGTGGGTGTTCTTTAAACCTTATATAATGCGAGCAGTATACATTTTCAGTATTAAATTTCCAGTGTAGAAGTCCACTCCATATACTTGCATTGTAATTTGGTTATTGGTTCTGTGCTTTGTGACTGTAGATGTAGTATAAGCTGCTATGTTTCACAAGAGTTCTTTTTGTCTGATTGCCAGCTATAATGCGAATTAACCAAGAAGCATACAGCTGTCTGTGCAGCTGTGACTATGTTTTGTAAGTTATCTTGAATAAAGAGCTTCATCCCATTTTAATGTCATATACAGAACCAGATCGACAAAACAATTGTAAGGCTTCCATATTGGGCGATACTACCCGTGTACTTCGAGATCTTTTTGCGCAAGTAGAATCTCTCAGAAAGGAAAATGCTGCTCTGCTAACCGAATCTCGTTATGTAAGATGCCCAAACCTAACTGCATGCTTTAAGATCCTAGCAATAAAGTATACTTTTTTTGGTCGGTAATTGGATAATGATTTTGACAATGTATGTTCAATAGTTGGCATGTATAAATTAACTCAATCATTAATAAAAGAAAGACATTTTATAATCAGTTTCATAAACAGATGCAAAATAATAAACTTATACTCTTTTTGGAATATATTAAATATAAAAGAAAGATTTGTATAATCTTTTGTGTATGACATATCTCTAGCAATTTTTTGTTTTGACTGAAGTTATGTCTCTGTCTCTTGGATGCCAGGTGTTGTACTAGCCAGCTTGTTTGAAATTTTCTAGCATGCTGCAGAAACTCTGAAGTACACTACAAACTAATTTCCATAGCAGTAGTTTCTGCCAATGTTAAATAACAAATTCTGCACTTTCTACACTTAAGAAAAGCTATACATTGTAAAGTTGATAAGGTAATCTAAACGTATCTCACAACTGTGCAGTTTGTATGAAGACAAGTTAATTGCTTTCATTCTGTTCTTTAAATTTTCTTTCCTCTTAATCTATATAGATAATTATGGATATGGACAGTGACACAAATTGCAGTTGTTCTTGGAGCTGTCATAGACGATCTTGGTTGCCACCTGCAGTATATGATTTTTTAAAAATCTTTTTTCTGCATTTCCTTTTCTAGTTGCTTTCATTTTTTGGTAATTGGGAATTGGGACTGTGGCTCTGGTTAGGAGAGTGACAATCCTATCTTTGGTTGGTAGTGTCCCAATAGAACCTTCTACTAGCTTTGTATACTAAATTCCTATGTGGTGAATGTATTAGGTTACCGTGGAGAGGAATGAACTGAAAGATGAGAACAATGCACTGCAAGCTGAAATATCCCAGCTTCAAACTGAGCTACAGGAGAGATCATTGTCTGTTACCATGTGGAATAACAACACTAACTCGAGCTCTTTCACTCAACCACAGCCAACTGCTACTGTGCTTCCGATGCAGCAACAACCAGTCATTATTAGATCTGTGCAAGCAAACCCTGTCCGGGAGCTTCAGCTCTTTCCAGTGGAAAGAATAAACACACCACCATCAACACCACCTGCACCACCTTCTCAGGTAACAAGACCACATGCTAGATACCCGGCTCCGCTGGACTTGTGGCCAGGTCAGTTCCTTTCTACTCTTCCACGGACCTCTCAGGAAGAAATATGTGGTAGCAGTAGCATAAGCAGCACCAGCAGCAAGGAGGGATCTGATAAGGTATGAGCCAGTACGTAAGATTGAGACATGTACATCAGGGATTTGACAAAATTTTCTCACATATCAGTGGCTAAGTGAAGAATGCCATTTAAGCATTCCGAGAATTCTTGCTGATGATGTTGCCAAGGGAAAAAGCTTGAGTTGGTGGGAAAGCGTTAGTTAGTTTTGAGAAACATATACATATTTTGTTGTGCATCAATGGATTAAGGTTTCTTCAATTTCTGATTCTTTAGTTTTCATTTCCCTAACCCAATTTTCTCCCCTTGTTCCATCAAGGAATTATTGATTTTGGTAGTATGATGTTGATCCCTGACAACCTGGTCCATTACCGACTAGATTTTCAAATGCTTGTCTCTCAAAACTAATCTTGCATTTATTATCTATTTTTCCTTGTGTTGTGCCAAGTAGTCTACGCTGCCGTCCTATCCTTATCCGAAATTTTTTCGTGTGATGCACCTTTTACTTGCAACAGTTGTGATTAAATGGAAGGACAATAATTAGGGTTAGAGGGAATACTGTTTGATTGATTACATGCAGACATTTACGGTCCAAGTTTAAAAGCTAATCTATGATATCAATGGCTACAATTGAATGTTGGCAATGAAGTACTACTATATCAATGATTTCAGAAGGTGGATTCCTGGGCAATGTGATACTTGTTTGTGAATTTTAAAGGGGGAAAAAATGCTAAAAACTTCCTCCCGAGGATCCAAACACTCAGGCTAGAAAATTATTGTATTAAATTTGTTTCATCTTACTGTAGAAGCAGTTTGAATTCCTCAAATTCCAGCAACGGATGCTTTGTTTTGAGCATTTTAGTGATGGGATAAAAGGCTGGTAGGAATAATGCAAGTTACCACCACTCGGATAAACATAAAAGAGTGCCAAAAGCATCAACATTGTGCAAACCTAAATTTCTCAGATAAACACGGATGTGATATTATTTACCCTTTAGCAAATCAAAGAATCTAATAATTACATACCCATGCAATTCTTCTACTTCTTGTTTGGTAATTACCTTTCTATATCTGAAGTTGTAGCCGCTTCACATCATCTCCTCTTACCTGTGCCCCTGATAAAACAACCCACAGCAACTCAATCGCCCATAATTGTCGTGGGAAGAAGGCCTGGCACTTCCATTTCAATGTAGCTGCGGCCAGCTTCCTTCTTCTCCGTTGCATTATCCGCTCCTACGGATCCTAGTTGCTCGATATCTGCCCATCTATCTGCAGCGGCGTAGGCACTCGACAGAAGGATGGCGTCGCTCGGGTGTTCATCGCCCAAGGACACCAGACTTCTCTGCGCTACTTCTCCAAGCTCCACATTCCCATGGACCCTGCAGGCCGCAAGCAAAGCGCGCCAGGCCACAGCATCCCCTTCAAAGGGCATGCTCCTTATGAGCTCATGTGCTTTCTCCAGTATCCCCGCCCTACCGAAAAGATCGATCAAACATCCATAGTGTTCCATCTTCGGCGAGAGCCCGTATCTGTAAACCATTCTCTCGAAGCATTCCTTCGCTGCAGCTACCAGTCCCCCATGGCTACAAGCACTGAGGACTGACAAGAAGGTGACTTCGTTTGGCCTCGTTCCCTCATCTTCCATCCGATGAAAGAGCTGGAGAGCAGCCTCTGCCCTGCCGTGGACTCCAAGACCCGTGATCATGGCTGTCCACGCCTGGACGTCTCTGTCGACCATTCCATCGAACACCTTGATGGCCTCATCGAGGCACCCACTCTTGGAATACATATCGACCAAAGCCGTCCCCAGAACAGCATCCAACTCTAAACCCTCCTCCTTTATGTGCTCCAGGATGTGCCGGCCGACGACAACCGCTCCCGAGGAAGCACAGGCCGAGAGCAACCCCACGAATGTTGATGAATTCGGCTTGACTCCCTCGTCCTTCATCCTCGCGACCAAAGCGAAAGCTTCTTTGATGGCTCCAGATTTCACGTACCCATCCACCATGCAATTGTACAAGACCAGGTCTTTTCTCTTCCTGGCATCAAATACCATCGCTGCTGAATCCATGCATTTCGTTTTCGCATACATAGCTGCGACTGCAGTTGCCACGTTCAAGTCAGAATCGCAGCCGGATTTGATGCAGTAGCCGTGCAGTGCTTCACTTCCATGGTGAGACAAATCTACCGAGGCCGATAATGTGCTAACGATCGCAGCGGCATTAATCTGGGAGAAGCGAGCACGCATCTCGCAGAACAAGTCCACCACCTTTTGGGGCTCGGATATCTGAAGGTACCCACTCATCAGCGCGCTCCAAGAGACGGCGTCGTTCTTCTTGGGCATTTCATCGAACATCCGTCGGCCGTCGTCGGCCGCCCTCCCGCATCGGCAGTACAGATGAATCAGAGTGTTCCGGACGTTGACATAAAGCTGGAACCCGAGCTTAAGCACGAGGCAATGGAGCTGTTGCCCGGCTCGGAGGGCGAGGCCACGAGCACAGACCTTGAGGGTGGGGACGAAGGCGAACTGATCCAAGGCGACGCCACTCGAGGAGCGCAGGGAGCTGAAGACGGAGAAGGCATCCGCCACGGCGGGGGTGCCGGCGAGGGAGAGGCTCCGGAGGAGGGCAGTATAGTGGAAGAGGCAGGGGGCGGGGACGCGGTCGAAGATGGAGCGGGCGTAGGGGGCGTCGGCGACGGCGGCGGCCCCGGCGATGAGCTTGCCGACGGGGAAGGGGAGTAGATCGAGGCCAACCTTGATCATTAGGGCGTGGGCTTGGCGGAGCTGCGGGAGTTGGAGGCGCGACGACCGGAGGAAGCGGGACAGCAGCGCCGGCCACCGTCGAGTCGAGTTGGTTTGCATGGCGAGCGACAGGTCCGCAGTTAGAAACATGGTTGCCCTGCGACACCATACGCCTGCGAGCTGCAAAGCGTATCTAACATTCGCTTAGTGTGTTCGTTTCTACTCGTCAAAACATCGATCAGGCTTCTATAACTGCTTCCCACTTTAGCCGCCAATAAACGTTTGCCACGTGAGCTGCTTTCAACCTCCCACATTCATCACCTATTCTCCTAATAGGCGATGACTTGTTATATTGTAGTATAACATTCACCATTCAAACGTTATATGATAGATAATATATTAATATATCACTTTTTTTTGGGATATCGGGGTTTGGGATAATTTTAATAGTAAGAGTTCCAAGTCAGGATTTGGATGTGAATTTGGATTCGGATACTTAAGTAGTTAATCAATTTGAGATTTGAACACTTGGTGTAGCTGTTCTTAGGCTTTCAGATTGTAGGATTGGTTATTGGATTCATAATTGTTTCAATTCCTTTGCATCTATGTTTGGATTCTTACTATCCCAAGTGGCGTGCTCTCTCTGTTCTACTTTGTTTTCTTTTGAGTGGACACTGACGCCGTTGATAGTGATACCAATTACGAAGGTTTAAAGCATATCCACAAGAGAGATAGATACACACGCTAGCTATTCATTCATATGCAATCCATAAATAGCTATTCATATGCTCGGTCTGTCTTTTTTGTTTTGATCAATTGTAAAACTGTAATTTGTCTGAAATCAATCTTATCAACTTTTTTTGAATCAATCTCTAAATAATAAAATCGATCTGATTAATATAATAATATACATATATTTCTGTATCATGGAATATTTTTCAATTGTTTATTACTTCTAGATCTTCAATGATATTGATCTTTCATATCAGCAATAGCAACATATTCTGAATTTTAATTATTGAAAATCTTTTTTATATATAGGGAGGTAAAATCACTTTTATGCTTTCGATGAAAACAACTTCATCTGCTTCAATAAAAATTAATATTATCTACATTAAATATAAATCTTGCTTGATCTCAAAATCTTAAATATTAGTAAGAATACTTTTGGAGGAATCTGCCACATCTGGTGAAGTAACATTTTTATCTTCTTCTATTGAGATATCTTTATTGTCTTCTAACTTTATATCATGCAATGTTTTTTATTTATCTTCAAATAGTGTTAGAGAATATATACCTCTTTCATAAATATCTTCTAATACCAGCCAAGCTTCTTTTCCTATCTTAGCTCTAGAGATCTATCAAATAATGTTTTTTTTTTATCTTTTTCTTGATTAAAAATCAACTCTTCTTTCTATTCTTTTAAATCTTTCGATCCGAGAAAAGTTTTTATTATAATTTTCTATAGTGTCCCAAGTCTCACACACATGAAATTACAACTAGAATGTCAATAGAAACATAAATAATATATATATGTAACCCTCATATGATTTGTAATGTCTATGCTTCATAAATATGATATATGATATGTTTATATTTTTGACTTTCAAGATTAAAATACATTCTTTCCAAAAATATCATTCTCAGTATTCTATGAAGTTGTTAGTTCAGCATGCATAAGCATCAATGTTTATGCTAAATATAATGTAATAAGACAAAGTGTGCTAATCTACTTGAATATGAGGTTATCATAATATTTAGTATAGAGCAAAAATATTTATGTTTGATGATTAACCTTTCAGGTTAGATATTGTCTTGAGTTTTTATGTAAGTTCTAAAATGTTAAGTCATACGATGTCATGAAGATATATTAATCTTGATTATTTTTTGAATTAGATATGTACAGTTTATAGGACTAAACTTTCCATTTAGAGGGAAGAATGTACTGTTTTTATCTTTCGAGTATCTATTTCTAAATATAGATATTTCAAGGATTAAATTATATAAGGTTAAAGAAAAAGAAACAAAGGAAGCTTCCCACCTCCTTGCCTGCATCTCTTACAACCTCTGCCTTCCTCATGAGAAAAACAAAAGCTGCATTGATGCTAGAGAAGGGAGAAGGGAGACGGGAGAAAAAGAAAAGAAAAGAAGAGAAGGGAGAAAGGAGAGAGCGAGAGTGGCAACATCGATGGAAGAGAAGGGAAAAGGGATAAGAAGGAAAGGGAAGAAAAAAAGAGAAAGGAGGGAAGGGAAGAAGGCTGTGTCAGTGGAAGAGAAGGGAGAGGTTGAATCGATGAAAAATAAGGGAGAAAGGAGAGGACAAAAGGAAGAGGAGGCTACGATTGTGGGGGCGAAGGGAAGAATAAAGAAGAAGCGAAGAGAGGAAGAGAAGAGAGAAAGGAGAAGAGGAGTAGAGAAAGAGAAGGGAGTCGATAATTTTAAAATTTGATGAGGAAATAAATTGATAAATTTATGGGTTAATATAATTTTAAAATAAGTGATGCATAAAATATTTTGATCATGTACTTGAACCATCAAAGGATAAGTTATTGAAATAAGATAATCGGGTGTTGTGCCACAAAAAATATCATGTCATAAATTGAACTTCAAGCTAGAGGATTGGTCGACATGCCAAAGATTGGACTTCGTATTATAACTTCGAGCATCATGATGGAAGGATTGGGTATTATGCTAGAAGATCGAATATCGTGGAAAAATTGACATGTCGATGGATCAGACGATATGTCGAATAAAAGGATGATGTGTTAGAAGTTCGTACGAAGTGTTGGAAGATCGAATGACATGTTGAAATAGCGTATAATGTGCTGAAAGCTTCATAAATATGCTGGATATATAGTTAGACTGTTAAAGTCTTCATCAAGATATTTTTGAGTCAAATTGAGTTGGTATTGTGCTAAAATCATACCAACTTATTAATAAATCCATTAGGCTTGAACTAGGGCTGAATTGGATTTGAAGGTCAAATTGATGACCTTATCACTTGAGTCAATAGAAAAATATTGTTTATGCTTTTTCAATATTTTCGTTGGTACTAGTACCCATACTGGTGGTAATACCACCAAGGGCAATGGTAGTACTGTTAGAGCTAAGATTAATGGTCCAATTATGGAAGTAGTACCATCCGGTGTCAGTGATAGTATCGTTAGTATTCCAAATTTTCAAGGATTTAAATTTTGGCTTCATTTTAAGACTTTGGGGCCTATAAATATCTCACTTAGGCTTGGTTTTCCTTAATATAAAAGTATTGAAAACTCTCTTTTTAAGTATTATTTAAGTCCTTAAGTATAGAGGTGATTTTAAATTATAAAAGGTAAGAGATCATGTAAAAAGGTGAGGGTGGAGTTTCTCTCCTAAGCCTATTAAAAGAGAAAAGTTATAATAAAGGTAGTTTGGTAGAACCCTAGCAGATTCTAAGCTTGGGGGTGATCATTATAGGGGATCGGCCACCTTAGAATTCTGTAGGGTTCTCTCCTCCAAATTGCTACTCAAAAGGTTATTGAAAATATTCTTCTATTGATAATAAAAAGTAAAGGATTACATGACTATTTATAGACTTTCTAACCCCAACTCCTAATGGGACTCCTACTTCAATACTTCTACTCATAACCAACTCCTAATGCAACTGTAAGTCCAACCTCCAACTGGGCCATCTATGGGTGATCGATTACTTTATTATTTCCTAATTATATTCTAACTTAATCCCCTCCTCAACCAATCCCCTCTTTAACTAGGATAAAGGGTGGTAAATTAGAGTAATATGGATATTATTATCCTTTCAAATATCTTCATCAACTAATCCTAACCTAGCCGACTTCCTTACTTTCCTTAATAGGGGTTGCTAGATAAGATTTATATGAATGCCCTTAGATTTTACATGATTATCCTCTTTAATGAAACTAAATTAGGATTCCCCTAGCTAGAGTCATAACAGATATGCCCTCTTCAATTCAGCCTTGTCCTCGAGGGTGATGCTCCATGAATTCTGAAAATTTGATTTTTAAATCATCATAGTTTTCCCAAGTGGCCTCTTCTTTTGGAAGATTCGCCCATAGTATTAGCACTTCAGTAGTAGGTCGTCGTTATCGTGTCACAATCCTATGGTCAATAATGGCACTCGACTAAGTCTGGAGCTCTCCTTGGATAATCATATTATGTATATGTCTTTGAACTGTCTTATTTTGTCCTGATTTGAGCTTCAAGCATGACACATGGAAGACTGGATGGATTCAGAAGTCGACGAGTAAGTCCAATCTATATGCTACTATCCCGATGCCCTCCATAATCTGGTAGGGTCCATAGAATCAAGGTGAAAGCTTCATGGATGCTATGGTCTAGATCGATGTTTACTTGTATGGTTGGAGCCATAGAAATACCCAATCTCCCATGAAAAATTCCCCTTCACCTCTGTATTGATCATATTATTATTTCATCCTTGCTTGAGCTGCCGTGAGATTGTCTTTTAATAGCTTCAACATTTTGTCTCTATCATATAGTTCCTTGTATACTTGTTCTACTTTAGAGGTGCCTAATACATATTTTGAGATTATAGGAGGAGGTCGGCCATACATAGCCTCATAGGGTGTAATTTTTATGGATGAATAATAAGTTGTATTATACCACCACTCGGTCCAAGGGAGCCACTTTGTCCACTCTTTTAGACGGTCACTGGTGAAGCATCTAAGGTATGTCTCTAAACACTTATTCACCACTTCACTTTGGCCATCGGTTTGTGGGTGATATGCTATGCTCGTCTTTAGTGCCCTGCATATGGAATAATTCTATCCAGAATTTGCTCATGACGACCCTATCATGATCACTTACAATATCTCAGCATCCCATGTAATTTTATAATATCTTTCATAAAGATTTGGGCAATGCTGGAAGTAGTGTAGAGATTGCCAACTACATAAAAGTGAGCATACTTTGTAAGGTGATCAACAACAATAAGAATCATACCTATTCCTTGTAATGAGGGCAGCCTTTCGATGAAGTCCATTAATATATCGGTCCATATCGAGTCTGAGATGGGTAGAGGTTGCAGCTTTCTGGGGCTTGCCACTGTTTTGCCTTTGTGTCATTAACATACATCACATTGTGCCACAAATTTAGCTATAACTTTTTTCATCCATTCCCAATAAAAATTTTGCTTAATTCTTTTATAGGTTTTAAGGAACCCCGAATGCCCGACCACGGGTGTGGAATGTATCTCTTGAAGAATGATCTTTATACAACTAGAATTTGGTGCAAGCACAATGTGTCTCTTATACCGTAGGTCTTTTGAGTCCCAACTATAATGAGCCACAAAACTTGGTTCTTCCTCCAATTTCTTTATGATCTTGCTAGTACCCGGATCATCTTGCCATTCTCTCCTAATATCCTCAAGGAAGTTGCTGGTCGGAGGTGAAACAGTTGAAAATTCAACTTGCTCAAGTAGTCGTGGAACCGCATCTGTAACAACATTCTCTTTCCCTTTTTCACAATCATACTCAAGAAGCTTAGTACCCATTTTTGCTGTTCAAGAAAGGATATCTTTTGCTCCGTAAAATATTTTAGGCTCTTATGGTTGATGCACATTCGCCACGTTCCATCCTTCTTTCGTACAAAGAGCACCGATGAGGAGTAGAGTTTGTAACTTGGCCTAATGACTCCTGTTTTGAGTATCTCCTTTACAATCCTTTCTATTTTATCTTTCTAAAGATGAGGATACTGATATGACCAAGTGTTTGATGTAGGCTTACCTAGAAGAACCGAGAGATGATGATCATGCTAGCGGCTAGGAGGTAGACTACACGGTTCATCAAATATATCTGAAAATTCAGCAAGCAAGGGAAGTAGATTTGGGTCTTCAACTTTGGTTGCATCCCCCTTGGATTGTTGCTCTAGTTGTACCAAGAAGCTACTATATGTTTTGTGCGATACTTTCTCCATTCGCCATATGCAAATCGTTGATATATCACTCCCCTGTTTGCCAAGCAGTACCACCTATTTTTCCTGACTGCAGAACTTCATGATTAATTTCATAAAATTCTGGGAAACATTACATAATGTCATCAGCCATTTGATGCCAAGCACGGCCTCATAATCATTAAGAGGGAGGAGGAAAAAATATGCAATTACCTCTTGATCCTGTAGCAGCAGTTTCACTCACATGCACCTGTGATCACACTTCAAAATTCATCCGTCGGCAAACTTAACATTAAACCTGTTGCAATCCTCAGTAGGTAAAGAAAGTCATCCGAATAGCAACCTTGCTATTCATAAAATTATTAGTGCTCTCGGTGTCAATAAGAACGGTGATCAGTTGTTGCTTTAGAAGTCCTCCCACTTTCATCGTCTGTGGATTTGCGTAGCCGATAAGAGCATACATCATAATATCAATCGACTATTGTTCTTTATCCGTGACCTCTTCCTCATGCTCCTGGACCTCCTCCTCCATATCTTCAATGGGTTTAATAAGTAAGAGGTGCCCCTTTTTGTAGCGATAGTCATGGCTCCACGGTTCATCGCAATGCCAATAAAGACCCTTTGCGATCTATCATGTAGTTCTTCTTTTGTCACTTCTTTTGGCAGTGAAGGATGGCTAAGAATTGAAGGAGGTTTATAAGCTATGGGCCTAGGAGTGGTCTTCATCCTCTGAGTATCTTGGTTGAGCCGTTCCTCTTATATTCGGGCGAAAGAAATTACAGTAGCTATGGTACAGGGCTGTCGACCTTAAACTCCCCTTTTATCTCCGGCTTGAGTCTCTCGATGAAGGTACCTAGCAATTGTCGGTCAGTCCAATCATGAGTAAGGTAGGATAGCTTCTTAAATCTAGTTTGGTACTCTTGAATTATAGAGGTTTACTAGATTTTTGCAAGTTGGTCGTCGATATTTTTGTACTCCGTAGGTCCGAAGCGGTTCAGCAATGCGTTCTTAAATTGATTCCACGTCGGAGCCCCATGATTATATTTCAACTAATTATACCATTAATAGTATCTTCTTTAAGGTGGATGACATCGATTTCCACCATAGCATCGTCCAACATTTGGTAGTAGCAGAAGTAATGTTCGACGCGCGAAATCTACCCCGTTGGGTCTCCTTCCCAACGTGGGAAGTCCACCCTCATGCATAGCTGAAGCATGTCTGAAGATTGTTCCTACTTCTCTAGAGGCCTCTCTGAACTCTCTCCTCACTAAGATTTGGTTGGACTCGGTGGTTGTCCAATTTTGATCTCCACGAACAAAGCGTGCAGTTTGTCCTCCAAGCGTGATTTGAGTCGCGATTCAAGCCGAGATTCCAATGCTTCAAACTTAGCATCAATTGGATCTTAGGAAGTCATGGCATATGCCTATAGATCAGATATTTCTTTGTCTTTTTTTTATCGATGGGTCAATGGCATGGGTGGTGGAAGATTCGGACAATCAGTTGGTGATAGAAGGGTTCTGCTACAATGGGTTTCTATTTTGGGCTATAGTTTTTGGGGGTGTTAGGGTTATGAAAATAGGTTATGACAGCTGCATCTTAAGGCTAAAGGGATGCTCTAAAGATATCTTAGGTGGTGGTAGCAAGATGGTTGGGTTTTGATGGGTTAAGAAGAAGATAGAAAGACAAAGGTGCAACAGTAGATTTTTCATCAAAAAAATTCCAACAGTGAAGACATAATTTTTTTCCAAAAGTTTCCATTAAAAATTCAAGTGAAACTTAATGGGAATCTACTGGTAAGGAAGAGGTAATACCGATAAAAATTTTATGGAAAGAAATATCAGCAATAGGTTTGGTAAAATCAAAGATCATAAAGAAGTATAACAACAGAATTTTACGTCTAAACTACAACAGCTTGGACGTAAAAGATGAGCAGGTTATCTTGATGATTTTTCAACAAAACCAAAAGGGAGATCCAAGGATAGGAAGTTATAAAGTTGTGGTAGAAATTTCGTAGATATTTGATTAGTAAAAACACAGCAGCAAATCAAATAGTAAGGGGTGTATGGTTAGAATTCACGAGGAAGCCAAAGGATAATCAAAGGACGACGAAATTTGGTGATGATCTTCAAGCAATTGTGGGAATTACTTTGGATAGCTTTGGAGGGCTGATAGATGGTTGTGGAAGGATAACGAGATACCAAGAACGTTACTATAATACCAAGTGGTAGAACCTTAGCAGATTCTAAGCTTAGGGATGATCACTATTGGGGATCGGTCTCCTTGGAACTCTATAGGGGTTCCCTCATCCAAATTGCTGCTCAAAGGTTGTAGAAAATACTCTTCTATTGATGATAAAAATTGGAGGTTTACATAGCTATTTATAGACCTTCTAAACCCAACTTTTAATAGGACTCCTACTTCAAGATTTCTACTCCTAACCAACTCCTAAAACAACTCCTAATGCAACTCTAAGTCCAACCTCCAACTGGCCCATCTAAGGGTAGCCGGTTGCTTTATTATTTCCTAATCATATTCTAACTTAATCCCCTCCTCAACCAACCCCCTCTTTAACTAGGATAAGGGATGATTAATTATGATAACATGCATCTTACTCTCCCTTCAAATATCTTTCTCAACTAATCTTAACTTAGTCGGCCTCTTTACTTTCCTTAATAGGGGTCGATTAGATAGGATTTACATGAATGCCCTTAGATTTTACATGATTGTCCTCTTTAATGAAACTAAATTAGGACTCTCCTAGCTAGAGTCCTACATAGTTGATATTTACTCATTGGAAAGAAGATTGGTAGTGAAAGCTGGTGGCCTCAAGGGAAGAGAAATCGAGAGTGGACGTAAGTCAGATAGATCGAACCATTATAAATTAGTTTGCATTTCTTCTTTTACTTTTGATTTGTTACTACTTACTCATTTACTTTACTTATAACCCTTACTCACATTTTTTGGTTAATCATATTTTTGATACCTATATATTGATCAAATTTTAAAATCTATTAAAATTTACTATAGCACTAATTCGCCTCCTATCCCCCGGTGCCATTACGATCCTAACAATTTGTATCAGAGCTCATTTCTCTTAGTTGGATTAATACCAAGAGAGATCTAATAGATTTTTCAAATAATCAAGAGGGTTATTTCATTAGTCATCCTCCTATATTCAATAGGATAGACTCTACCTATTAAAAACTAGAATGAGATTTTTTCTACTTCCTATGGATTTTAATTTATGGAATGTTGTCGAGTTTGGTTTTCAAAAATCTTCTAAACTGATAGATGAATAAAATAATTTTAAAAATAGAATATTTTCTTTAAGTACTAAATTTATGAATGTTTTATTTTGTACTTTAAATAAAAATGAGTTTAATCGAGTATCTACTTGTGACACCTCACATGATATTTGGCACACACTTGAATTTACTCATGAAGGCATAAATATAGTAAAAGAATATAAAATTAATCATTTGGTTCACAGCTACAAATTATTTAAATTGAAGCCAAGCGAATCTATTGGTGACATGTACACTCGTTTTATGGATGTTGTCAATAGTTTAAAAACTCTTGATAAAAATTATACTATTCTTGAATTGGTGAGTAAGAATTTAAGGTATCTTCTTAAAAGTTGAGATCCAAAAGTAATAATAATCTAGTAAGCTAAAGACTTATTCCTTTTGAAGAACTCATAGAATCTTTAATAACCTATTAAATGACCTATAAAACATATGATGAAGAAGAGAAAAATCTTCTAAAGAAAAGAAAATATATTACCCTTAAATCTGAAGAAAACTACTCGAGCAAAAACTCAAATAGTGATGATAATGACATGACACTCCTTACAAGAAGATGCAAAAAGTTCATAAGGAGAAAAAAGACAAATCTTGTAAGATGAGAAGGTAACAATAAAATCCAAGAAAGATACAGTTATATGTTATGAGTGCAAAAAGCCAAGACACTTAAAAAATGAGCGTTCATAACTAAAAATGAAGTCCTTAACCCAAAAGAAAAAGAAAACACTCAAAACAACATAGAATGAATCGAGTGAGTTAGAAGTCGAACAATAAATCAATGAAGAAAAAGTGACAAACTATGCCTTAATGGCCTTCAACTGTGAGGTATTTGGCTTTTCCAGGACATCTTTATCATATGATGAATTACTTGAAGTATTCCATGATTTATATGATGAACTTACAAAGATTGGTAAAAAATATAATATGCTAAAAAGGCATTATTCTCTCTTACTAATAAATTTGATGCATTAAAAAATAAGTATGACAAGTACATGTCAACATTTAAAACTAAAAATAAAGAGTTAGAATCATTTAAAAAAGAAAATATAAATTTAAAAATAAGCCATTGGATATAATTCTTACTAATAAAGGTTGTATTATTAAGAAAATAAGGAATTGACTTAATGAGTAATAATACTCATCAAAAGCTGACAAAATTTGTAAAAGAACCCACACTATATGTTACTCCTAAAGTTAAATATAATTTTTTTAAAAAATTAGTCACTATGTTGACACATGCTCTCTTAAAAAAATATAGTTATCATAACATAGTTTAGGTTCCTACACTGTAAGTGATTTGATGCCAAAAGTCAGGAAATATAGATATAACTATAAAGGATCCAAAGTTAAATGAGTATATAAAGAAAACTTATCTTTCTTGTAGTTATGTCTCCAAGCAAGTGCTAGGAGCAGAAGATAATATTTTGATAATGGATGCTTAAAGCATATGATGAGTGATTCAACACATTTCTCGAAGCTCATTAGCCGAGATAAAGGATATGTTATCTTTGGGGCATTGAAAATATTGATAACAAATCAAATATCTTGATTGGAGATGTATCTTTGGTAGATGATTTGAAACATAACTTAATAAACATTAGTTAGATATAATGTTAAATTTGAATCTCATGCTTACATCATAGAAATACCAAACAAGAATAAATCTATGATTGCTTTAGGAAGTGATAATGTTTATACTATTGATCTTGATAATTTTTTATGATAAAACTTACTTTTCAATTTTGAATGATGATATGTGGCTTTCACATAGGAGACTAGGATATGCTAGTATTAAATTAATATCATAAATTGAAACTAAAGAATGTGTAAGAGAAAATCTAAAAAACCAAGTTAGTACCTTTAGACCATTACAACTAATTCACATATATTTATTTGGGCTTATTGAGATATCATGCCTAAGAGGTAGTATATAAGCTTTTATGATTATTGATAATTCTAAAAGATATATTTAGACATACTTCTTGGCACATAAAAATGATTATCTTAAATATTTAATTAAATTTTATAAATAAGTTTAAATTGAAAAAGGTGTTATGATTTCTTTTATTTGTGGTGATGGTAGTGAAATTTAAAAAATATGATTTTAAAAAATTTTATGATTTGAATGAGTATGACCATAATTTCTTCACTCAAATAAATCCATAACAAAATGAAGTTGTTAAAAGAAAGAATATGAGCTTATAAGATATAGCAAGGACTATCCATAATAAACATGGCATATCCAAATACTTTTGAGCTAAAGTTATTAACACAATATGCTATATTATAAATAGGACTCTTATAAGATGTCATCTATCTAATTCTCTTTATGAAATATAGAATAATAAAAGACTCAACATATCATATTTTAAACTTTTAGATGTAAATGTTTTATTTTAAATAAAAAGGATGCCTTAGACAAACTTGATGCAAAATCCAATGAAGATATTTTTCTTGGATATTCCTTTATCTCTAAAGCTTATCGAGTTTTTAATAAGAGATCCTTGGTTATGAAGGAATCTATTTATGTTATTTTTAATAAATCTCTCAAAGTTAAAAAAAAATAATTTTGATGATGATTTTAAATTTGATAAATTGAATCAGAATGAGAATTCTCCTCCCCAAGCAACTTGGATACATCTACTTCTAAAGAAACCTTATCCAAAGAATGAAAGTATATAGAAATATATCTTAAGGAGCTGATTATTGGAGATACATCAAAATGTATTTAAATTCATTCTTCATTAAAAAATATTTATACAAATATTATATTTTTATTTTAAATTGAGCGAAAATGTGTTGATAATACTCTTAAAGATGACTCATAAGTCATAGCATTGTATAAAGAGTTAAATCAATTTTAAAAAAAATCAAGTTTGGATGGTTGTTCTTAGAGCTAGCAATTATCTCGTGATTGATACTAAATGAGTATTTAGGAATAAGCAAGATGAACAAGATATCATGGTTCAGAATAAGACTAGATTAGTAGTTAAAAGTTTTAATTAAGAAAAATATATAAATTATGAAGAAACCTTCATTACTATAGCTAGACTCGAAGTAATAAGGATACTCCTTTCCTATACATATTTTAAAGATTTTAAATTATTTCAAATGGATGTCAAATGTATTTTTTTAATGATTTTATTTTTGAAAAAATTTTTGTTGAGCAACCACTCATATTTGAAAATGATTTTTTTCTAAATCATATAATAGAGGTAGTTCCTTTTTTATTCAAAATAAAATTTTAAATTGGCAAGATTGACATCATATTTTTTATTAAAATATTTTAAAATATTTATTTATTATTTATATTTATATTTATGATATTATTTTTGGTTCTATAAATGAATCTCTATATAAATTGTTTGCCATAAGCCAAGAATTTGAAATGAGTTTGATGGGTGAAAAAATATTTTTTTTATGATTATAAATTAAGTAAATAAATGATCTTTTTTTTAGTTAAATCAAGTATACTTTGTTCTATTAAAATGGTTTCATATGGATAGTGATACTGCTATTAACACACCATTGGGCATGTCTACTAGATTAGATATGGATAATGAGGAAGAATGATTTGATTAAAATACTTATAAAGGTACAATAAGTAGTTTATTATACCTTACTATAACTAGACAAGATATAATGTTTAGGATTGGGCTTTGTGCAAGATCCTAGTCCAATCCTATATGATCTCATTATAATACAGTTAAAAAAATTTAGATATTTAAAATAAACTCTTAATTTGAGATTATGGTATCCTAAATTTAAAAATTTTAATTTGATTGCTTATATTGATACTAATTTTGTAAGATGTAGAATGAATAGAAAAAGTACATTTGAAACTTGTCTTAGGTCATGCTTATTTCTTAGTCTTCCAAGAAGTAAAAACTCTATCACATTATCTATAATCGAAGCTAAATATATTGCGATAGATACATCCTATGCGTAAGTAATTTTTATGATGAATACTTTAAAATATTATGGACTTCTAAAAAAAATATAATAATAAAATGTGATATTATTAGTGTAATTTGTTTAACAAATAATTCTATTCAACACTTTAGGACTAACGATATTGATATTAGACATCATTTTATTAGGGATCATGTTAGCAATCATGATACATCTTTAGATTTTATTAATATGAAACACTAGTTAGTAGGTAGTTTTAATAAACCACTATATGAGGAATAATTCAATTTAATTAAAAGATAATTAGGCATGTTGAATATTTAAAATGTATGATTACAGAGTTTTTGCTATTTGTTCTCATATAATCCTTTTCTTTTGCTAATTACTAAAGAAGATTTATCCAAATGAATCATGATTTTTCACTTGACTTCTCGTGTTCACAATTTGATATTTCTTTTGTATGAATCAAGACCTTTTACTATTTGTACTCCTATGAATCTTTCTTTTTGCTAATGACTAAGGAGGAGATTTATCCAAATGAATCATAATTTTTTGATATTCTAACTTAAGATTTATTTTGTGTGACTCTTTTGTATTCATAAGTTATATACTTTATTTTGTTGATGACAAAGGAGAAGAAATAACTCATATTTGTGTTGATAACAAAATGGGAGAAGTGGCGGCTCATACTTATCTTATATATTAAACAAGGAGACTCATGATGCTTTTATAACTTTTTATTAGCACCGACTCATGCCTAATTTTTATTAATTATGTTTTGAAATTTAAAACTAGATAGAATATTTGGCTTGCAATGATAATATCAAGATTGAATTTATTGCAACTTAAATTTAAGAGTACCAATGAAAAAGTATTATTTTGAATTTAAGTTCATCACATTTTCAAGATAGCATATAGACCTTGTCATCAATTGACCTCTCAGTGTTCATAAGTTGAATTTATCTTCGATGATATAATATTGAGATCCTTCATGTGCAATGATATCAAAGTAATTTTTTATTTTTTACACAATTAGAACATTGATATAAAGGGGCGAAGTAGTATCATAATACTATGACATCACTCTATTCTTTTTGATAATGACAAAGGGGGAGAAATAGTAACTCATGTTTTTTTATTAACAAAATAGGAGAAGTATATTTTTTGTTAACCAAATAGTAGAAGTGGTGACTCATGCAGGGACAGTAGAATCATGATGTTTAACTTATGAATTTTTATTATGCAAATGGTTCACTTATAGTTATATTTTGATTGATATTGCACATTAAAAATTGTTGAATTTAAAACTTGAAATGATTATGATTCTTGAAACTTGATTGAACATTGATTTCTAGGCTTCGATAATTGAATCATAATATCAATAAAATCAATTTTTTTCAACTTAAATTCAGTATGTGCATTTAAATGGATATATGATCATTTTAGTTTAAGTTTATCATAATATTTTAAAATGATAAATGGATAAGGGAGTCATGTTAAAACCCATGATTAATTAGTTGTCATTATTAAAAAGGGAGAGATTGTTGAATCCTAAATTTTGATGATGAAATCAATTGATGAGTTTATGGACTATATGCTTTTTGGGATAAGTGATGTATAAAATACTTCGATCACAAACTCAAACCATAAAAAGGATAAATTATCAAGGTAAGAGAATCAAACATTATGCTGGAAAAAGTATCATGTTGAAAATTAGACATCAAGCTAGAGGATTGATCAGCGTGTCAAAAATTAGACTTTATACTATAAGTTCGAGCATCATGCCAGAAGAATAAGGTTTTATGCCAAAAGATTGAATATCGTGAGAAAGTTGACATGTTGATATATCAAACAATATACTGAAGGAAAGGATGATGTGTCAGAGGTTCAGACGAAGTGTCGAAAGATCAGACGACATGCCAAAATGATGTACGTGCCGAAAGCTTTGTAATTGTACTGGATATGTAGTTGGATTGTTAAAGTATTGATCGAGGTCTTTTTAGATAAAATTGAATTGGTATTGGGTCGAAACCATGCAAACTTTTAAAGAAATCCATTGAGCTTAAAACAAAGTTGAATTAACCCTGTTAGAAGGCCAAATTAGTGGCCTAAATATGGCATGAATTAACTATGTTTTTCCCCTAAGCCTATTAGAAGGAGAAAAACTGTAATAATGATAGTTGATCTTCATTCATTAGAAAGAAGATCAGTAATGAAACCCAGTGGCCATAAGGGAAGAGGAATCGAAAGTGGACATAGGTTGGGAAGACCTAACCATTATAAATTGATTTGCATTACTTCTCTTGCTTTTAATTTATTGTTGCTTACTCATTTACTTTATTCACAACCCTTGTATTTTTAGTTAATCACATTTATGAAATAGATTTATATACCAAACCTTAGAATCGATTAAAATTACTATAGCACTAATTCACCCCTCCTCTTAATGCCATTACGATCCTAACAATTGGTACTGGATCCAAGTTCTCTTAGATAGATTAACTCTTAAAAAAGATCTAATGACTTTTTTCAAGTAATCAAAAGGGTCACTCCATGAATCATTCTCCTATGTTCAATTAGATAAAATATACCTATTGGAAAACTAGAGTAAGAATTTTTCTACTTTCTATGGATTTTGATTTATGGAATGTCATCAAGTTTGATTTTAAAAAATCTTTTAAACTAATGGATGAATAGAATAATTTTGAAAAATAAATATTTTCTTTAAATGCTAACATTATCAATGTTTAATTTTATGCTTTCGATAAAAATGAGTTCAATCTAGTTTCTAATTGTGACACCGCACATATATTTGACACACACTTGAAGTTACTTAGGAAGTCACAAGTAGAGTAAGATAATCTAAAGTTAATCTTTTGGTTCACAATTATATATTATTTAGAATAAAGACAAGTGAATCAATTAGTGATATATACACTTATTTTACGGATGTTGTTAATAGTTTAAAAGCTTTTGGACGAAAATTATATTAATCTTGAATCGATAAGTAAGATTTTAAGGTCTCTTCCTAAAAGCTGAGATCCAAAGATAACGACAATCTAAGAAGCTAAAGACTTAAATAACTTTTCTCTTAAAAAACTTATAGGATATTTAATGATCTATGAAATAACTTGTAAGCACATGATGAAGAAGATGAAAACCTTCTAAAGAAAATGAACGATATTACCCTTAAATTTAAAGAAGACTACTTGAGCAAAAGCTCAAGTAATGATGATAATGAAATGACACTCCTTATAAGAAGATTCAAAAAATTTATAAGAAGAAATAAGACAAATCTTGCAAGATGAGAATGTAAGAATAAAAGTGGGCTCAAGAAAAATGATGTCATATGCTATGAGTGTATAAATCCAAGACACTTTAAAAATGATTGTTAGTAACTTAAAAAAAAAGTTATCAACTAAATAAGAAGAAGAAAGCACTCAAAATAATGTGGGATGAATCAAATGAGCTAGAAGTTGAATAGCAAATCAATGAAGAATAAGTGATAAATTATGCCTTAATGACTTTAATGATAATATATTTGACTTTCTAGAAACATCTTTATCATATGATGAATTACTTAAAGCATTTCATGATTTATATAATAAATTTAAAAAGATTAATAAAAATATAATTTGCTAAAAAAGGATCATGTCTCTCTCTCCAATGAATTTAATGTATTGAAAAATAAGTATGACAACTGTATGTCAATATTTTTGACTTCATGTATTAAATGTGAAGATTTAGAATCATCTAGCATTAAACTTAAAAATGAGTTAGTTTAAAAATCACTTACATGCCTTGAAAAATACAAAGAATAACTTACTTGTTATGAATAAAAACTAAAATATTACTTAAAGGAGTCTATTGATAGTAATGATGTAATAGAATCACTTAAAAAGGATAACTTGTTACTACGACAAACATTAGAGAATTTTAAAATTGGAAACAAGTCACTTAATATGATTATTGATAAACAAGGTTCAGAAATTAAAAAGGAAGGTATTAATTTCACAAGAAATAACACACATCTAAAGCTAACTAAATTTGTAAAAAGATCCAAACTACATATTCGTCCTAAAGTTAGATGTATTTTTTGTGAAAAGTTTAGCCACTTTGCCTACACATGCTCTCTTAAAAAAATATTGTCATCATAAATTAACCACGAAGGTAAATCTAATAGGACCCAAAGTTAAATAGATACCTAAAATAAACCTCTCTTTCTTATAGGTAAGTCTCCAGACCAAAAGAATCAGATATTATGTCAGAAAAAGTATTATGTCAAAAATTAGACATCGAGCTAGAGGATTAGTTGATGTGCTAAAGCTTAGACTTAATATTGTAAGTTTGAGCATTATATTGGAAGGATCGAGTATTACACTAAAAGATTGGATGTCTTAGGAAAGTCGATGTGTAGATAGATTGAGCGATATATCAAAGAAAATGATGATGTGCTATAGGTTCGGACGTATTAGGATCGAGTTGGCACTAAAAGACTAAGGGGAGGGGGGTGGGAGGCGAGGGGGAGCAAGTGAATTAGTGCAAGTGTTAAAAGAAAAACTCGATTCAAAAAATTTCACTTGAAGTAAAATAAAAATAAGAAGTGCTTTTGGTTGGAATTCATTAAGAGCAAATTAGAGAACAATTTAAAATCGAATGGAAAAGCTCGAGCTTTTCTTAAAACTAGTTATAAGCTACTAAAGTCAAGAGCAAATAGAAAGAAGGACAATGAAGAGATGCTCATAGTATTTTATAATGGTTTAGTCAAAATTTTGACCTACATCCACTCCCAATCCCTCTTCACTCGAGGCCAACCGATGTCCACTATCGATCTTTTTTTATGGGCAAAGATCAAACACCCCTTTGAACATCTTTCTTCTTTTCACAAACTCAGGAGAATATTTTCACTCTTATTTTCTTAAGCTCAGGAGATTAACCTTTAAACTCAATCAACCGTTTCCTTAAACTCACTTTCCACTTGAAAGATAAAGGGAAGCTCTCTATTAATTTTTATAGTATTTACCCAAGTATTTTTCCTACTTTCTTAGCACTTTTCTTGCTTTACCATGTAATAATACCTGGGGTATTTATAGACCCCAATTGGTTTTAAACATTAGAGCCAAAATTTAGCCTTTCTCCGAAAAATTCCGGTATACATCAGCATCAACGATACTAGTGCCGAAAGCTACCTGAAAACTTAGATGGTGATGGTACCACTGTCACCGGGGCGCACACCATCACCTAGGTGGTACCACCACCTAGAATCCTAGAAAAAGTACTTTAAGTACTTTTCATACCTTGAACTATACCTTTTTTTTTACCTAGCTGTACCTCCTTCCAGGTCATCAAAATGAGCTCTTTCATGAGCTCAAATTAAACCCAAATTGGACCCCTTTGGCCCCTAATTGAGTTAGTAGGATTTTTCCAAAACTAATTCAAATTAGGATTCTAATCAAGATGCTAACTAAGACACTTAAGACAAATAATTATAACATGCAATCTTTGTTGTTGGGCATGTTAATCGATTTTTCGAGAAACTCCTGACAACCTTTTGGCAAATCCCCAATGAGCTTCTGATCTGCTGTTGGCAAACTCTTAGTAAACCTTCGACAAACTCCCAGCGAGCTCCCGACCACCTATCGATAAACTCCCGATAACCTTGGGTGAATTCCTGGTGAGCTCCTGCCGCATCATTCGAACCCTGGCCCGATGCCCGATCTTGGCTCCAGCTCAACGACATATTCTTTCTTAATTGTTTTATCTATTTCCAATCGTAGTTAATCCTGTATCACTTATCTCTAACACATATATTAGATTATAAACACACCAACTAGTTTCATTATCAAAATATGAGATTCAACAATCTCTCACTTTTTGATGATGACAACCAATTGATGATGGAGTTAACCTTAACTCCCTTTATCTATATATCATTTTTGAAATAGGGGAAACTTGAATTCAAAAGAACCAATCACCTTTGAATTCAAGATAGCATTTTGACCATATTGACTAAACATTAAAAATTTAACAATTTAACCATTCATCACCATAATACCATACATGATAAAATTTTTAATAAAGAATATTCATTTTTTTGGTATCACATGATAGAAATTTTAAATAAAATATATTTCACATGATAAACATTTCAAGCATCATCAATATACCATTCTGCCCCTTTGTCATCAACAAAAATGAGAAATGTTTAACTCATATTTGAACATTTATCATAAATATTTATCATTTATCATCCATATACCTTTTCTCCCCCTTTCTCATCAACAAAAAGGAGAAATGTTTAACATACCATTTCTAAACAAATGTTCAAAACAAATATTTATCACATGATAAAAATTTCAAACAAAACACTTAGCATATGTCATCAATCATGACATTTCTCTCCCTTTGTTATCAACAAAAAAGAGAAATATTCACTATATATTTGAACATTTATCATAAATATTCATCATATGTCATCATACCATCTTTCCCCCTTTGTAAAATAGGAATAAAAAGAGAAATTTATTCATTAGAAGAAGAAGAAGAAGAAGAAGAAAAAGAAAAAGAAGAGAGGAGTCAAGTATACCCAAGATTCTAAGTATCAAGGATCAAAGATCAAATATCCCCAGAAATCCAAGAATCAAATATCAAGAGGAGGGATTGATCTGTAAGCATTGCATCAAGGATCAAGTAGAAAAAAATTTCTTGAATCCAAGAATCAATATATTTTTTCTTAAGAGGGAGGATTCGAAAGAGAGCTCATGAATCCAAGAATCAAATATTAAGAGGGAGGATTCAAAAGAGAACTCATGAATTACATATCAAGCATCACAAAAAGTTCTTAAATCATACTTTTTTCTTTTGTAAATTTCAAGAGGAAAGAATGATGTAAAATCATCTTGAAAGATCAAAGATCACATTTCTACTTGTAAGTTTCAAGAGAAAAGAATTATCTCGTGTATTTGTAAGATTAATCTAAATTCCAAGAAGAAACTCATTTTGCAAGAATGAGAAATTCAAAAAATATGGCAGTAACTCATGCATTTGAAAATTTTAAAAGCATCCAAAGTAAATTTCAAGAAGAAGCTTATTTACAAAAATGAGAAATCTAAAAAAATGAGAGCAACTCCTGCATTCGAAAGATTTAACATTCCCAATTTTCTTCTAATCAAATGGTTCTTTATTTAGTGATTTTATTGTAAGATAAAAATTTTCTCTCCCTTTATTATTGTCAAAAAGAAAGGTACAAAATCTTTTATTTTAAATCAATGAACTAATTACAACCATAAGTACAAGGAGATTATATGATGAAAATCATATTATTAAAGATATAACATGAAAGATCAATTTGCAAGTATGAAAAGACATGATTTATTTTAACAAATCTCCCCTTTTTAGTAAATAATGAAAATAATAGTCATAGGAGATCAAATAAGAAAATAATCTTGATTCATATAAGAGAGATCTAAAAAAAACAATGATTCATTTAGCTTTTTTTTTAATAAAACATAAGAATCAAAGTGAATGATCTTGACTTATATAAAAATCTCAGGTTATACTTTTCAAGATCATAACTCTCCTTTTTAGTAAATGGTAAAAAGAAAAAATCATAGAGGTTAAAGATTTTGTTTCCATAAGAGATACCTCAAGTCAAGAAATCAAACGAAAGTTCATGATTCAGTTGAAAGAAAATTTTATTCAAATTTCAAATCATCAAAATTATTTTTGTAGTTTAAGAGATTCAACAAAAATGATATACATAGGTTCATCACTTCATTTCTTTTTGAAACCTTGATTGAGAAATTTTCAAAGAAGAAAAACCTTTTCTCTTTTTAGTTGTTTTAATTTATGTGATTTATTTCTTACAAGAATTCCTTTATCATTTATGCCAAATCTACACATTATTGCTTAAAACAAAAACCATGTTTCATTTCAAAAGAAATCATCAAGATCATTAATAAAATATCTTCAAACAAAAGATTTGATTTAATGATAATATATGTTCATTTTTATGTGAGTCTAACTCTCTACACTTAGTGGCAATTGTCATTCCTATTTAAAAAAAAATTAACTTTCCAAAAAACACTAGGAATAGAAGAATGATTTTTTTTAATTTTATTTCAAGCCTCAATTTAAGAACAATCAAATATTTAATCATACCACCCATCCAATATTCAAATCAATCATTTAATAACAATCTATACAACGTACAACCTATTTCAAGTCAACCTGTCAACAAAACATTCAAATTAATCATTCAATATATAAGTCAATAATTTTTAACCTAATATTCAAACTATCAATCCTATCTAAAGCCAAATACTTTTAATGAAAGTGCAAACTTTACTTCTCTTTTGAGATGACAAGTCAATAATTTTTTTTGTCCTTGTACATTAATGAGTCAATCATTTTTTAAAAAAATTATTTGAAAACACATCCAAAATCATCATAAAAAATGCTTTTCAGGAAATTTCAATGAAGGCAACATAAATAGTTTTCCATTAAAAATAACTAAAGTTCTCTAATTCGTTTTTCTACTAGCATGCTTTAGTTATGCATCATAAAAAATAATCAAAATTAGTTGTATAACTATGAACCATTTTTAACAAAAAGAATTGTTATAATCAAAACAAAGATAATTAAGTTTTAATCATCTTGATTTAAATAATTTTTTTTATTTTTTGTTGCTTTGGTTAGTGAGCTTGAAAAACGTGTTAGATCTCAAATCATGTATCTTGAGCATCCACTATCCAGATATCATTTTGTGCTCACAGCCTTTGAGGAGTGTATGATAGTGACTTGAGTTGTTGTATATCACATGATAAAAGGTAGGTTTTTAGGGCTTAATATTCACCTTCTCCATTAGATTAAATTATTTTAATGATAGACTAAAGGAAATTTTTGATTAACTTTCTAAAGTGGGTAAAGATTGTAATGACTTTAGATTTATGTGTAAGAGGGTAAAATCATGTATACTTAGTAATCTATGAAAATGGCATAAAATCTAAAATTATTAAAAGAAGCGGTTAGGATAGGGCCCCAGACATCGGTATAGATAATTTCAAATGGTTTGAAGCAAGATATGAAAGATATTCTAAAAGATAGTCTACGACTTTTATTACTAAGGTAAGCATCACAATCAGTTCTAACTCTACTTGATTTGGAAATTGGAAGAGAGTAAAGAAAATGTAATTGTTGTTGAATAGAGGGTAATGGACGACTAAGACGACAATGCCACATATTGACTAAAGCGACCACTGAAGTAAAAACGATTGGATGGGTGGTTTATAAAGTTGATGGACACTCGTAATGTTGTCTTTATTTTAGCCTAGACCAAGGATACCCTAGTGCTCAAATCCTTTGCAAGAAATGAGCTAAGAAAAAAATTCAATAAAGGTATTAGTTTTTTTATAAAATTAAGAAATAGAAATAAGATTCCTTTTAATGTGCGGTGCATACAAAATTTCATCGAGTATAAAAGTGGTGGTGTGTAAATTTAGTATTGTGGAACTAGTATGAGTAATAGGAATTTTATTATCATCACCAATGATGATGTCTTCATTGTCTCCATAGTCATTGTGATGAATAATTTATGTAGATCTAAAGTAATATGATGAGAAGCACTAAAGTCAATAATCCAGTTATTTGGATTAATCATAATATTTGCTTGAGGCCAATTGGGTGTAGCAGTAGACTTGGGTCGAGGTCGATAAACTTTTGTTGAGTGTCCAATTTTATCACAGAATTGGCAGACAACTTTTTGTTGATTATTATTATTGGGATGCTCGAGCTGCTGATAGTTCTATTGTAAGTTATCTCCTAGTTATTTGGATTAAAGTTGCCACTATGATTGAAATATTGATAGTGTAATGGAGGATGATAGCTCTATGTGTTACCCATGTGTCCAGGAGGCATCTTATCTAGTATTTTAAAGTCCTTGTTGCTTTGGTTATTCTTTCTTTTGGATTTTTGACTGGCTTAGTTGTGATGATTAGTCCTATCATCCTTTCTTCTCTTTTCAAATACGTCTCATTATCAATTAACTCATAATATAGTTCTTTAAAAGACATCGGTGGGTCCATCGATCCACCGGGTTGATCGATTCCGTCCTCTTCTCTCCTTCTCTCTCTCTCTCTCTCTCTCTCTCTCTCTCTCTTTCTTTCTTCATCACGATAGTGACAGATTAAATGTGAGCCAACTACATGCATTGTTTAAGCGATCATCTAGATGTGGCATTCGTATAGCAGGGAAGGTGTTGCTCATCGCTTTGTTCGCTCTACGCTGCTCGCTGCTCACTCGGGCAACCCAAAATGACCAGTTTTGGCCTATTTTTCTCGAGGAACTGTAGCGACGCTGCTGGTTGCAGATGAGGTGACAATAGCTGGGCTATCCTCGCAGTTGAGGAAGAGGATGAAAATGGAGGTAGAATTAGGGGCAGTTGGAGCGGAAAGCAGCTACGGTGTGGCTGACACCAGAACAACGGGGAAAGGACAACAGTAGTAGGGTTGTGCGACTACGGTAGAGGGTTGGAGATGGCAACACTAGGTAGAGGAAGAAGAGGGGTTTGAGTAGGTGACAACGGTTGTTATGCAGCTAGGGAGCCGGATGCTGGCGTCTTGGCTATGGCTGTAGGCAGGGGAGGTGGCAACAACAAGGAAGCAGTGGCAGGGGAGGTGGCCACGACAAGGAAGGGGCAGCACTGGTGTGGTCGGCGACTGCAGCAGCATGCTGGAAGGCGCAGTTGTAGTGGAGCAGGGGAGAAGTAAAGTAGGTAGCAACGTCGGTGGGAGGAGTGACCAATGATGGCTGCTGCTGAGGAGTGCGTGGTTGCATGAGATGCAGGCGGAAGATAGGGGCATCAACAACAAGGTTGATGCAATGAAGAGGTTGAGGGATGTGGCAGCAGTGCTTGAGATAAAGAGGAGGGATGGAACAATAGCTGGTGCGATGAGACTCTGTAGTGGTGGCAAGCGTTGGTTAGTGATTGTAGCTGACAGAGGAAGAATAGGTGGGCATCAAGGATGCATCTGGGCAGCGAAAAGCAGCAGCGGTAGGGCGATGGCAACGGCGGTAGCAGCAGAATCAGCGGTGGCGAGGAAGGGCAACGACATGGTTGGCGGTGGTGGGTGGCAGTAGGGGAAGAGCAGCAAGCATGGCTGGCGACATGGCCCTTTCTTGTTCAAGCAAGATGGGTGGCGATAGAGGAGCAATAGGGGCGTCGGCAATGGCATGCAACTGATGTGGGAGAGGGATAGCAACCCGTAATCAGATCTTTCTTCTTCTCATTCTTTTTCTCTTTTCCTTTTTTTTAGTGATAATTACTCTAGTGAAGACAGTCAGAGACTACAACAAGGTGGCAAGTGCAATGGCGATGATGATGATGGCAAGGGCAGCGATGTCGGTGTAGATGGCGGTAGCGATTGCAGATGGCAATAGGAGTGATGGAGATAATAAACAGTAGCAGGAAAAGTGGCAAGGAATGCTTCCATGATACCAATTGATAGGAACTCTTAGGTTTCTATTGTTGCTTTGATACCAATTGATAGGAACCCTTAGATTTCTATTATTACTCTGAGACCAATTGATAGGAACCCTTAGGTTTCTATCATAGATGGAGATGAAAAAAGATGGATAAATCATCACTTCGAGGAGATCCTTGATCTCTATAGGGGATCGACCCTCCTAGGATAGAAACGAAAGTCTTTTCATTGATTGCTTAAAAAGAAATAAACTACCTTATATATAGAGAATCTTAGCTAAATCTAACTCTTCCTAGGCCTCTTAATCAAAAAGACTCCAACTTCTATTAGGACTCCTAATCAAATAGACTCTAACTCCTACTAAGACTCCTAATCAAATAAACTCCAACTCCTACTAGGACTCCTAGTTAATTTGACTGGACTGATCAACATGACTCAATAGATAAGGACCCAACCCTATTAGGGTCCTACCATTTTGACAGGGAGGACTCACAGCTAGCTTGGTATTAGGCCAAGAGGGCCACACACATATGGTAGTTATTCAACAGATAGAGGATTGGAGAGATATCCAATTATCCCCTATTCTCATTAGATGAGACCCGATATTAATTTGTATGAGGCCCAATTAGAGGCCAAAGGAGATTATTGGATAGAGATCCAATAATTCAGGGTTAGTGGGTAAGTGGATGAGGATCCAATATCTACTAAGGCAGGATACCCTAGGGTTTTTGGTAGCTCTCTATAAATAGGAGACAGGGACAACCCATATGTGATGGGCTGCACCTTTGGCTGCCCCTCTATTCTTCTCTCTCTCCATTTATGCAAGAGTTATGAGCTTTTGAGTTATGATTGGAGGGGCATCGCTGTAACGATCCATCATGTGGATACCACTAGAGAGGAGGACGCTTGACCTCCCTCATGTTCTCAATCTAGATCTAGATTTTGAGGGATATATGATCTCCTTAGGTAATCAATCTCTCAAATATCATGATTTTTGGTTTTACGAGTTTTTTGCACACTAATCATTGCATGATGATTTTGATCTACGTGGGAAATCAGTATTGTTTTAATATTCTGCTATACATGTGATGCTCCCGTTGAAGTTTCCTAGTAGTGGTTTTAGAGATAATGTTGTTCATGCAAAAATTAGCTTTTAAACTACGTCTAATGAGATTGAAATGTGTAGAACTATTCTACGCATTTATTGTAGTGAGTGGCAATGCTGCCTATAGGCAAGGGGCGACCACCTGTGGGCTGCCTGCCTATAAGGGTGGCCACCTATGGCCAAGCCACTTACAGGAGTGGTTAGGCCGCCTGCAAGGGTAGCTGACCATAGCCAAGCCCCCTGTAGGGGCGGCCATGCCATGGCTAGGTTGCTTGCAAGGGTGATCGACTACGGCCAGGGCCACCTATAGGCATAACACCCTAGGCAAGCCACGTGTGGCCAGGGGCACCTATGCCAAAGGTTACAACGCCCATGGAGGCAGTGACTGGGGGCACAATGCCTACGAGCGTGTCGCTTGCTGGCTAGGTGGTCGCGAGGCAATGCGCTGCATCGTCGCTTGCACCAGGGTGGTGGTGGCAGCCGCAAGAATAGCGTTAGGGTTAGGGTTTTTTTGGTGGCAAAAAGATGATAATGCCCTTCAAAATTTAAGAAATTTTGAGGTAAATCCTTTTGTCCAAAATTTTAAAAATTCCCTTGATAGTTCTAAAAATTCTTGGCATATCCTGATTCTAAAATATGATTAATTAAATAGTTTAATTAATTATTTATTATCTAGTAATCCTACATGGTGATGTGTACATGTGATGTATCATGTGAATAGATGATCATGAGCCATGTGATACGATATGTATACATGTGATTATTATTATTAAGGCCTACGAGCCTTTGTTTTCTTATTTATTGTCAAGCCTGTATGCTTGTGATTATTTTGCAATTATACAGAGAGACATGACGGGAGCGTGGAGGTGATAGATAGGACCCACGATGTCATGATATGAGATCACGATGCATGGTGATGCGATGAGGATCCGACGAAACTAATGATGACGAGATCAACAATCATAGGGCATGGAGATGTGTCGATGCACACATAGATCCTATTGTGAGTGATTAGGCCTATTAGCTCATGCTTAATCAAATTAGGTGATGGCTCATGTTTATCCAGTGTGGCTTACATATGTGATATATGTTATACACCTACTATATATATATTAAATATGTTTGTGTGTGACACGATGTATTAGGAGACCGATACAAAATAAAAATCCCTCTTACGATAATATTAAGTTGGAGAGCATGAGGCAATAAGATTGACACACGTGGCATTCCATCATTATAAGAAGAAATTGAATCACAACATAGGTTGAGTTGGTCGAGTCACTCGAGGCTTACCTAACTACGTGATCGAGATCTTGCCTATGATATAGAGATATCACCAGTGACCTAAGGACATGGTATGCTTGGTTGAGTGACTCGAGAGTATGTTATTGAATCAGACTCATCTTGTAATGATGATGATGACTTAACTAAACATCATGGTTGATCAAATAGTCAAGACCATTATGATTCAAAGGTCGAACATGATAGAAATCATAAGGAGTTGTGATTGGTAAGAGTTGCCTGCCTTTTAGGCTTAGTGTAATTAGTCGAGTCACTCGAGGTTGCATTAAGACACCAATTGGATCCCGATCCCCACTAGAAGTCTGTAGGAGACTTTCGTTTCATATGTCAAGGGTGTCACATGATTCGCTAGAAAAAATAGTAGGAGTACATTATGATAGAAGTCTATACCTTAATTAATTTTTCTTATAAAATCATTGATCAGGTTGGTTAGATTGAGAGAGAAGTTCTCTAGAAGAATCTGATTAGAGTGAGACTTATACGAATTTAATATGTCGCCTGATAGTACCATACCTGGTATATGGTATTTGGGATATTAGTTGGATGTGGGACTATAAATACATAATAACTAAGGATAGATAGGTCTAATGGATAAGGTCCCCTATACCGTTTGGGGACTATGACACAGTAGCCTAGTACATTCATAATCGATGAGTCGAGTGAATTACTATGAGATAATAATTCACTGAGTCAGAAGGAGTTTTGATTGTGAGGAATCATAGCCAGCTCGATATTGGACCTAGAGGGTCATGCACATATAGTGGATGCTTCAGCGGATAAAGGATTGGATAGAGATCCAATTAATCCCTATTCTCATTAGATGAGACTCGACATTGATAGACTCCCTACATGAGGCCCAATTAAAGGCCAAAGGAGATTATTATATAGAGATCTAATAATCCAAGATTAGTAGGTAAGTGGATGAAGATCCAATTTTGGTGGCTTTTTATAAATAGGAGGCAGGGGTGGCTCTTATGTGATGGGCTACACCTTTGGCCGCCCCTCATATTCTCCTCTCTCCTTCTATGCAAGAGTTATGAGCTATTGGGTTGCGATTGGAAGAGCATCGCTGCAATAATCCATCGTATGGATACGACTAAAGAGGAGGACATTTGACCTCATTTATCCTCTCCAATTGGATCTGGATTTTCAAGGATATACGATCTCCCTACAATCAATCTCTCACGTATCACATTTTTTAGTTTTGCTAGTTTTTCACGTACTAATTTTTGCACAATGATTCTGATCTATGTGGGTAACCGATTTTAATTTGATCTTTCGTTGCACACTAAATGCGTCCATCGAGGTTTCCTAGGAATGACAATAGCCTCCTATGCAGCCAAGTGTCCTAGTTGCATGGGCAACCCTGGCAGCTAGGGTTTTTTTACTGCCAAAGGTAACTTTGTAGCTAGGGTTTCCTAGCTGCAAGGGGTTATTTGGCGGCTAAGGTTGGCTGGTCGCCCATAGTAGATTGCAACCATAGGGATGGCTGCAAAAGAGTTAATTGGGGTCTAGGGTTTCCTAGCCACAAAAGGAGTCTCTACCTGCCATATTAGAACCCTATGGTAGGGTATCCTAAAAACTCTAAAAATAATTAATTAAATAGTTTATTAATTAATTATTATCTAGTAATCCTATATTGGTGATGTGTGCATGTAATGTACGATGTTGATAGATGATCATGAGTCATATGATGTGATATGTGTACATATGATTATTATTATTGGGGCCTACGAGCCTTTATTTTTCTCATTTATTGTCGGGCTTACATGATTGTGATTATTTTGTAATTACACGAAGAGGTACGGCGGAAGCGTGGAGGTGACAACGGGATCCACGAAGAGTCTCTACCTGCTATATTAGAACCCTATGGTAGGGTATCCTAAAAACTCTGAAAATAATTAATTAAATAATTTAAATAATTAATTATTATCTAGTAATCCTATATTGGTGATGTGTGCATGTGATGTACGATGTTGATAGATGATCATGAGTCATATGATGTGATATATGTATATGTGATTATTATTATCGGGGCATGTGAGCCTTTATTTTTCTCATTTATTGTCGAGCCTACATGATTGTGATTATTTTGTAATTACACGAAGAGGTACGACGAAAGCATGGAGGTGACAACGGGATCTATGATGCATGGTGATGCAATGAGGATCCGATGAAATCGATGATGATAAGATGAATGATCACAGGGCATGGAGATACGCCAATGAAGATGAATGATTAGGCCCATTGGCTCGGTGATGGCTCATGATCATTTGGTGTGGCTTGCATATGTGATATGTGTTATACGCCTATTATATATATATATATAAATATATATATATATATATATATATATATATATATATATATATATATATATATATATATATATATATATATATATATATATATATATATATATATATATATATATATATATATATATATATAATAGAACCCCAAAAGGAGCCATATAGATTTTGATCTATGAGAGGAATCAACCCTTGGAATGCTATAGGGGTTTCTCCATCCTAGAACTCGGCACTAGGCTGAATAAAAGATTAATCTTACTTGATGAAAAGAGGTGGAGGCTACATGCTTATATAGGGCTCAAAACCCTAATCTTAGGGGGTGCTTCGTAAGTAAATTTTTCCTTTTGCCCCTCCTATTGCCGACCTGCCTTAGTAGGTAATAGCTAGGTTGGCTCTATACCCGACCTAAGCGGTAGAAACCCTGGCCGACTAGTCCAGTAAAGGGGGGCAGTGACCACTAAACCCTAAGGCCCCAATCTAAACCCTAGCTACACTTCTTTATAGGATAGAAGTGGCTAGGTGGGGTTTTATTACATTTATATACGGTTTTTATTGACTACTTCTAGGGTGATTAGGACTCAACCCTGTTGGAGTCCTATCAAGCCCACCCTCTTAAAATCAGCCTTATCCTCAAGGCTGAGGGTCTATAAACTTTGGGAACTGGGTCTTCAGCTCCTCATAAGACTCCCACATTGCATCTTCGGATGGTAAGTTATTCCACTTCATGAGTACTTCAATTAAAGGGCATTGATGGTGCATCACAATCCTCTAATCAAGTATAGCTTCAGGTTGAGTTTTAATCTAACCATAATTTGTATTATTTGGTAGTTGAGTCTGCGCCAACTCGCGTTCTCCCAATTTTGACTTTCGCAAGGATACGTGGAAGACAGGATGGATCTTAGCATAATCTAGAAGCTTTAATTTGTATGTAATGGCCCCAATACACTCTAAAATTTGATATGGTCCATAGAATCGTGGAGATAGCTTCATCGACACTCTGGTGTTGATTAATAGCTATTTGTATATTTGTAGGCAAAGGTAGACCCAATCTCCTACTAAAAATTCTCGCTCGCTTCGGTGAGTGTCTACTTATTACTTCATGTGGGCTTGAGCGGCAGTTAGGGTATTTTTCAGCAACTGCAGAAGTTTATCCCTGTCAATTAAGTTTTGGTCGACCTAATCTAATTTGGTCATACTAATTATATATTTCGATATTATATGGGGTGGTTGGCCATACAATGCCTCATAAGGGGTATATTTAGTTAATGAATAATAAGTTGTGTTGTACCACCATTCAGGCCAAGGAAGCCACCTTGTTCATTCTTTAGGCTAGTCACTGGTAAAGCACTACCATAAGTAAGTCTCGAGGTATATGTTCACTACTTCTTTTTAGCCATTTATCTATGGATGATAGGATGTGCTCATCTTCAATTGGGTGTAGTTGGAAGAGTTTGGTTCAAAATTTACTTATAAACACTCTGTCACGATCGCTCACAATCAACTTAGCATCCCATATAATTTTATAATATTTTTAATAAAAAAGTTGAGCAATACTGGCAGCGATATAGGGATGTCTCACAGCATAGAAATGAGCATATTTGGTTAAACGATCTACCACCACAAAAATCATGCTTTTATCTTGAGATGGTGGCAATCCTTCGATGAAATCCATGGAGATGTCCATCCATGTTGTGTTTGGTATAGGTAGTGATTGTAGTTTTCCCAGATTTGCCACTGTTTCACCCTTTTGCTGCTGGCATACATCACACTTGGATACATAATCATAAATCAATTATTTTATGTCCTTCCAAAAGAAGTTTTGCTTCACCCTTTTGTATATTCTCATAAATCTAGAGTGCCCTGTTGAAGGTGAAGAGTGCATCTCATGTAAAATAATCTGGATGCAAGAGGAAGAAGGAACAATCAGAACTCGACTTTTGTAGCGCAGGTCCTTTGAATCCCAAGTGTAGTGGCCCATAGAACATGGATCATTCTCCAATTTTTCTATGATGTCTTAGATCTCTTAGTCATTCTTCCATTCCTCCCTAATGTCTTTGAGGAAGTCAGTGGATGGAAGGGAGATGACTGAAATTTTGACTTACCCAAGTAGTCATGATAGAGCATCTGCAACAATATTCTCTTTCCCTTTCGATAAATAATTTCATAATCAAAGCCAAGAAGTTTAGTTACCCATCATTGCTGCTCCTTGGAAGATATTTTTTGCTCCAAAAAATATTTAAGACTTCAATGGTCGGTCTTAATCTGGAAGCGTCGATCGATTAGGTATGGTCTCCACTTCGTGACAACGTATACGATGGCAAGCATTTCTTTATCATACACGAATATTTTAAGATGTGAGGGAGATAAAGCTCTGCTGGTGTAAGCAAGGGGTTGGCCATCTTGTATTAGAACAGCACCAATTCCAACTCCAGATGTGTCGGCCTCAATCATGAAGGTACAGCTGAAATCAGGTAGTGCTAGAACCATCGTCGTCGTTATGGCTGCCTTGAGTCATTCAAAGACTGTAGAGGCTTTATCCGACCACAAGGAGGAGTCTTTCTTCAGTAGAGATATGAGCGGGGCACTAATCTTGTCATAATCATTCATGAATTTTCGGTAGTAGCCCGTGAGTCCAAGGAAGCCATGCAGCGATTTTATATTCATAGGTCTCGGCCATCCTTACATTGCTTCAATCTTTGTCAGGTCTACCGCCACTCTATCCTCTGATATAATGTGCCCTAGATACTCCATTTTATATTGTAAAAAGCTATACTTTGATTGTTTGACATAAAAGGTGTTCTCCCGAAGAATCATTAGTACAGTTCATAAGTGCTGAAAATGCATATCAAATGTAAGGCTATAAATGAGGATATCATCAAAGAATACCAACATGAACTTACATAAAGACCTATAAAAAAAGTTATTCATCAAGTTTTAAAAAATAGAAGGAGCATTCGTAAGTCTAAAAGGCATTATTAAAAACTCATAATAGCCATTATGTACACGGAATGTAGTTTTGGGAATATCTTCAGTGCACACCCAAATCTGATGATAACCGGGACGAAGATCCAATTTAATGAAGACTTGGACTCCCTTAAGTTCACCGAAGAGCTCATCTACAACTGGTATAGGATATGTCTTTGATGGTGATGGCGTTCAAAGCTCGGTAATCAACGTACATCCGTCACGTACCTTCCTTCTTGTGCACTAGCAACACCGGCGAGGAGTAAGGCTGCAACTTGGTCGAATTACTCTAGTGTCGAGCATATCTTTGATGATGTTCTCGATCTCATCCTTCGATAAGTGAGGATAGTGGTATAATCTCAAATTTGCTAGATGTTTTCCTGGCAAAATAGGTATGTGGTGGTCATGCAACCGGTTAGGAGAAAGCTCATGCGGCTCCATAAAAACATCCATAAATTCTTCTAGCAAGAGAGCAAGCTTAGGATCTTAATTTTATAATTTTTTCTCCTTTGATGGCTGCTAGATATACATAAGAAATCCACTATTTGTTTTGTGTAGCACCTTCTCCATTCGCTGCGTCGAAATAATGGAAATATGGCTCCCACGCTTGCCTCGCAATGTGACCTGTCTCCCTTTACAATAAAACTTCATAATTAGTTTAGAGAAATTCTAGGAGATGTCATCTAATATTGCGAGCTATTCAATCCTAAGCACAGCTTCATAATCATTAATGTGTAGGAGGAAGAAGTCGCCTACCACTTTTTGTTCTTATAGGAGCAATTTTACCCGTGGACACCGTTGATCACAATTGAGGATTCGACCGCCGGTGACCTTTACGTCAAATTTGTTGTAACCTTTGATTTGAAGCACCATACATATAGTGACCTTGTTGTTGAGAAAGTTATTTGTGCTGCCCGTATCGATGAGAACAGTGATCAGTTGTTGTTTAAGAAGTTCTTCAACTTTCATCGTTTGTGGGTTGGAGTAGCCGGCTAGCGCATGCACTATGTAGTCAGCCGGTTGGGGCTCTTCCTTCATGGCTTCATCTTCAGGTTCAAGGCTTTCTTCAGATGGTTCACTATCCTCACCCTCTACTAGTTCAATCACGAGGAGTCGATCCTTTTTGTAGCGATATTCTCGACTCCATGGTTCATCATAATGCCAACACAACCCCTTGGTTGATCATTCATGAAGCTCATCTCTTGTTAATTTTTTTGGTACGGTGGCTCGGATGGCAGTAGAAGGGGCTGAAGGCTTCGGCATGGCTAGTTGGGACTTGTCCTTTGTACTTCATGGTTCAATCGTTCTTCTTGGATTCTTGCGAAGGAAATCGCCGCCGTGAGAGTGTACAGTTGTCATGCCTTTATTTATCCTCGAATCTTCGGCTTTAGGTCTTTAATAAAAGTCTCTAAAAGTTACTCTTCAGACTAATTCATAGTTTAGTTAGATAAACATTCAAACCTTATTTGGTATTCGTGTATTGTCGAGGTTTGCTGAATCTTCGCCAATTATCCATCGATGTTTATCGAAATTGGTTGGTCCGAAGCGATTTAGTAGTCCTTTCTTGAATCGCTGCCAGGAGAGACCTCCATGGGTATGCTAATACTAATTAAACCACTGAATAGCATCTCCCTCGAGGTGGATGGTAGCAATCTCCACCTTTGTAGCATCAGTAGTTCGGTAGAATCGAAAATAGCATTCCACGCGTTCAATCCATCTTTTCGGGTCTCCTTCTTCCCATATAGGGTCAATCTTCATATGTAAAGTGTTTGGATCAGGGATGATGTGGCCATGCTCTTGAGGATTGTCTCACCGATCTGAAGTTTCTCCTTGCTATGATTTCTTCAGGCTAGATGGTCGGCCCATGCTAAATTCGATGAAAAGGGATCGCACTTCTCCTCCATGCGGCTTTCAAAGGCTTTGAACTTGGCATTGATGGTCTCCTCTGATGCCATAGTGTATGCCTCTAGATCTATAATATTGAGATATTTTTCTGTTATCAAGTTAGTGGCATGAGAATTTTTGGAGAGGAGATGGTCGGTTGAATGGGTGGATCGGTGTAGATGAGAGTAGGCTGTGGTTTAGGGCTGATTTGGGTGGCTATTTGGGATTGATTTAGGGTGCAGTTTGGAAGGGTTCCTAGTGAGGATGGTAGGGTTTGTAGATGAGTGAAGGAAAGTCTGAAAACCCACAAAAGGCAGCACTCAAATCCGATGGAATCAACAAAGTCATGTGCAAAGTCAAGTTTTGATCAATTTTTCGTGCACCATCTCGAAAATTCAAAATATTGGTCACTCCCAATATATTAGCCCATGGGAAGTCATACGAGCATGGTTTCATGAAAAAAATACAATGGTCATAAACTTTGCACAAAGTCGCATTTGAAGTCGAGTTTCGATCGATTTTTCGTGCACCATCTCAGAAATTTTTAACATAAATTCTAAAGAAAAACTTGAGGACAATATATAGAAATCCTCTATTCAGATGTGATCAATATCAACAAGAAGTTTGACAATATTTCAACATAGTAACTGTAGGAAAATAGAGCAAAAGACGGAAGATAGATTCTTCATCGTAAAATTTCAGCATTGCATAACAATGAATTGAGGCACAATAAAACTGGTTCCAGAAGAAATTTTTTCCAGAGATTAATCTAAGATGAAAGCTAACTTGATCTATAGAATTATGTAAAAATTTTGGCCAAAAAGGAGAAACAATAAACTGGTTTCAAGAGGCAAATAAGCGATTGAAAATTTCTATAGCGTTTCACCTTCGCAATAACGATAATGTTTACGATGGTCAAATTTTATAATGTATAAAATATGAAAAAAATTCTTTAATATGTAAGGTAAAGGATCTTATAGTATTGAAGAGGCGTGGGTGATGAAAATATACCAGATCTCTAGATCAAACATAGAGGGCAATGGTAGACTAATTTGATCTGCAGCTGGGGTGGAAGGTGGAGGTGTGTGTCGCAGCAATTATAGGAATTGCTTGGGAAGATGAGGGTGGCAGAGATGGGTACAGGGGCAATAGGAATGCTGCTCTGATACCAGATGATAGAACCTCAGAAAGAGTCTTATAGATTTTGATCTCTAGAGGGGATCAACCCTTAGAATGCTATAGGGATTCCTCCCTCCTAGAACTCGGCACATGATAGAATAAAAGATTAATCTTGCTTGATGAAAAGAGGTGGAGGCTATAAGCTTATATAAGGCTCAAAACCCTAGCCCTATGTGGGTGCTTTCTAAGTGAATTCCACCTTTTACCCCTCCTATAGCTGACCTGTATTGGTAGGTGTAAGCGACATCTAGGTTGGCTCTATAGCCGACCTAAGTAGATGAAAACCCTAGCCGACCAGCTCAATAAAAAGGGCAACAACCACTAAACCCAAAGGCCCTAATCTAAACCCTAGCCACACTTCTTTATATGATAGAAGTGGCTAGGTGGTGTTTTATTACAATCCCATAGGATTTTTATTCACTACTTCTAGAGTGATTAGGACTCAACCATACTGGAGTCATATATATATATATATATATATATATATATATATATATATATATATATATATATATATATGCATGCGATGTAGATATATATTAAATATGTATATGTGTGTCATGACATATTAGGAGACTATTACAAAACAAAAACCCTTCCTATGATAATATTAAGTCGGTGAGCATGAGGCTATAAGATTGACCAACATGGCCTTCCATCATTATAGGAAGAAATTGAATCACGATAATATTAAGTTGGTCGAGTCACTCGAGGTTCACCTATCTATATGATCGAGATCTTGCCTATGACATAAGATATGTAATTGAGATCTTACCTATGATATAAAGATGTCACTTGTGATCTGAGGACATGGTATGTTTGATCAAGTCACTCAAGGACATATCATAAAACCAGACTCATCTTGTAATAAGTTGAACTTCATGGCTGGTCGAATAGTCAAGACCATGATGATTCAAAGGTTGAACATGACGGGAATCACAAGGAGTTGTGATTAGCAAGAGTTGCCTACCTTTTGGGCTTAGTACAATTGGTTAAGTCACGCAAGGTTGCACTAAGATACTAATTGGATCTTGATCCCAACTAGAAGTCTATCAGAGACTTCCATTTTATGTGTCGAGGGTGCCGCATAATTTGCTAAAAAAATTAGTAGAGTAAATTAAGATAGAAGTCCATATATTAATTAGTTTTTTTATAAAATCTACATATTATTTATTTATGCTATATCTTATTTATCATAAATATGTCACTCGCAAATCCCCTATGTGGCATACTTGATGTGAACCATCTCACTGGTCCAAACTATATGGATTGGTGCCATAATTTAAGAATTATTCTTACGGTGGAAAAAATCACGTATGTCCTTGATACGATTGTGCCCACGCCCGAAGAAGAGGCAAGCAAGGATGAGATCACTTACTATGTGAAGTATATTGACGATTCCATGTTTACAAAATACCATATATTAGCCTCCATAATTCCTGAGTTACAGAGATAACATGAGAGCATGAATGTCAATTTCATCCTTCTTTATCTCTGCCAACTGTTTGAGGAACATAGAAGAACTCAAAGATATGAGATATCTATAAGTCTCTTCCAAGCCAAGATGATAGTAGGGACATCGGTTCAAAACCATATCCTAAAAATGATATAGTCGAGAAACTCACAAGTCTAGGAATGGTCCTAGAAGATAACTTGTGCATTGATCTTTTTCTTCAATCCCTACCAGATTCATTTTCTCACTTCGTCATGAATTTTAACATGAGCAAGTTTGAGGTGACTCTCTCTGAACTCCTCAATATGTTGTGGAAAGTTGAAATTGTCATCAAGAAAAAGAAATTAGTTCTCTATATTAGTGAGACCAAAGACCATTAAGAAAGGCAAAGATAAAGAAAGACCAGGTAAGACAATGGTTGCCAAGAAAGACCTAGCAAAAGGCAAAGGACAGTGCTTCTACTATAGCCAAGATAGGCACTGAAAAATGTAATATAAGGATTACCTTACATACAAGGTGAAACAGAAGATTGGAGAAGCTTCAAGTACATTCATAATTAGTCTCCACTTATCATATTTTCATAATAACACATGGGTATTGGATACCGAGAGTGCTTATCATATTTGTAATGCGTTGTAGATTTTGGTAAGATCTAGGAGATGATCTAGATGTGAGATGGACTTCAAGATGGCCAATAGAGCAAGAGTTATTATAATTGCCGTTAGGGAGCTCACCCTACATCGACCTAGCAGAGCTATCATTGCATTGGATGCATGCTATTTTGTTCCCTCTATAATCAAAAATATTATTTATATTTATTATCTGATAATTAATGGATATAAATTAGTTTATGAGAATAATAGTTGTTCAATAATTTTAGATGATGAGATCATCACTAAAGAGACTTTGATAAATGGCTTAAACATGTTACACACTTCTCTACATATTTTGAATATAAATATGTCCAATAGGAAACGAGATGAGGTGAACCATGCATAACTGTGACGTTGCAGGCTAGGTCATATCTATGAGGGAATGATACAAAGGTTACCGAAAGATGGATACTTAAAACCATTCGATTATGAGCCATATACAACTTGCGAATCTTACCTTCGTGGAAAGATAACCAACTCTCCTTCTAGTGGAATTAGAGAGAGCCACTAAGATACTAGAACTAATACATGATGATGTATGTGGTCCTATATTGACTCAAATTATAGGTAGTTACTTATACTTTATTACATTCATTGACAATTTCTTAAGGTAAATACATGTGTACTTGATGAAATACAAGTCCAAGGCCTTTGAAAAATTCAGTGAATATAAGAATAAAGTAGAAAACAAGATTGAAAAAAGTATTAGGACTCCTCGATCAGATGGATAAGGAGAGTACTTAAGTGCAAAGTTCACCCATTTCTTCAAGACCATAGGACTCTACCCCAATTGACACCTCGTTATACACCTCAGCTCAATAGTGTATCAAAAAGAAGGAATTGCATATTGTTAGACATGGTGCAATCCATGATGAGTTTCGTTAACCTACCTATCTCATTCTGAGGATATGTTATAAAGACCACAGCTTACTTTCTAAACAGAGTTCCATCAAAGTTAGTAGTGTATATACTATAAAAGATATAGAAAGGAAAGGAGCCTGATCTAAGGTGATTAGGATTTGGGGTTGTCCTGCCTATATTAAAAGATATAACCCCAATAAGTTAGAATCAAGAATGGAATAATGTACATTCATGGGATACCTCAAGGAGACTTTAGGTATAATTTCTATCATCCCGAGGACTAGAAGGTTTTTTTTACCAAGAGAGATGTGTTTCTTGAGAAGGAACACATTCTTGGTGAAAACAGTGGGAGTGAGATAGAGTTTAGTGAGATTGGAGAATCTGGCTTAAGCATTATTCCAAAGTCTAAGTCCATTCAAGTACTAGGACACAAGTTACAACTTTACGCAAGTCTAGTATAGTATCTCACCCTCCTGAAAGATAAGCAGGATATATACTGATATATCCTACTTATCTTTCAGGAGAGGACTCTTAGGATGTTGATCTTCAGACCTACGAGGAGGCTATTATAAGTATAGACTTCGAGAAGTGGCAAGAAGCTATGAATTCTGAGATTGATTCTGCTAGTTACAAGTGTCATGTATGCTAATCACGAGAGTGATGGCACATGTGATATGCTATATAATATTTTTACTTTTGATTAATATTAGCATATTCTCATATTATATTATCTGTTGCATATATATATTATGATGTCCTTAGTTTTATGCAATAGGAATCAGATCATGATGAGATCATAATAATGAGATCGATTCACCTTCAAATACAGATCCTAAATAATCTTGGTTATAGGTTATTCGAGAGGGATATCGAGATAACTTGACAGACCGGTGTATTGTATACCCATCCATATAATGGAGATAGCTAGTATTATGGTCACTTGTGTGGGGACATTAAAGATACAGTATAAATGCTCATTGAATAATGATTCACTAATTGATCTGCTTATAAAATATTGTATGGTTAATATATATCATCAGACAGTGATTTCGTAGTCTCAGTTGTGTGTCTAGTCCTTAGACTTGAGATACCAAGGATACCTTGTTTGAGTATTCCTTTCTTTGAAGTCAGATTTATAGGTTTGAAAAATTTTAGATTTGGTATAACCAGTTATCGAGATTAGTAGCTACCTTATTAAGGCAATTGAGTATCAATAGTGGATCATCCACTCTCGGTATCGCGAGAGGAATATTCTATGAGTTCTTGCTTAGAAAAATCCCTGGCTAGGGTCATTCGGATTGAGAGTTCTTCTAGAGAATCTGATTAGAGCGAGACTCAAATAGATTTTGTATGTGGCCTAATAGTACCATACCTGATATATAATATTTGGGATATTAGATGGATAAGGAACTATAGATACATGGTAATTAAGGATAGACAAGTCTAATGGATAAGATCTCTTGTACCGTCTAGGGACTGTAGTGGCCTAATACGTCTATAGTTGATGAGTCAAGTGAATTGTTATGGGATAACAATTCACTGAGTCAGAATGAGTTCTAACAGGAAGGACTCACGGCAATGGAAAACACATAAGTGATTGGCTATTGATAGAGGAAGGACTCATGGTAATGGAAAACACATAGCAGGAACAATAACGGGGCACGTTCTAAGGAGGTTCCACTTAATTAGATAGATTATAGCCTGAAAAGATAAAGCAATGGAAAGAGTTCCATCCGAAGATAACATTGCAGACCCACTAATAAAGCTGGTGGCTCAGATTGTATTTGAGCCTCATAGGGGTCTGATGGGGATCAAACACATAAGTGATTGGCTTTATGTCTAGTGGGAGATTGCTGGTTACAAGTGCCATGGAAGCCAATCATATGAGTGATGGCACATGTGACATGCTACATAATCTTTTTATATTGATTTTTATTGATATATTCTCACATTATATTATCTGTTGAATACATATATTGTGATATCATTGGTTCTATGCAATGAGAATCAGATCATGATAAGATCATGATAATGAGACTGATTACCTTTAAATAAAGATCCTATATAATTCCAGTCATAAATTGTTCAAGAGGGACATTAAGACAACCGGACATATGGTGTATTGTATACCCATCTATTTGATGGAGGTGGGTTGGTTTCTTATCCACTTGTGTGGAGACACTAAGGATACAGTAGTGCCCATTATAAAATGAGTTTATTGATTAATCCACTTATGGAATATTGTATGGTTAATGATATATATCATCAAAAAGTGATTTCGTAGTTCTAGTTGTATGTCTAGTCCTTAGACTTAAGACACCAATGATGTCTTGTTTAAGTATTCCTTTTGTTTGACGCCAAACTTAAAGGTTTGAAAACTTTCATATTTAATACAACTAGTTATGGGGATTGGTAGCCAATCTTACGAAGGCAATTGAGTATTAATATAAGATCAAATTACATTATACCATGCTTAATAATACCATCATATCACTCTCGATATCAGAATATCTCATATGTTATCTCTCAGATAAATCTTTGGCTAGGGTTGTTCAGGTTGAGAGAGAAGGAGTTCTCTAGGAGAATTCAATTATAGCGAGACTCGGATGGATTCCATATATGGCCTGATAGTACCATACATAATATATGATCTCTAGGATATTAGATAGATGAGAGACTATAGATACAAGATAATTGAGGGCAGACAAGTCTAATGGATAAGATCCCTTGTACCATATGGGGACTACGGTGTAGTGGCCTAGTACGTCCATAGTCAATGAGTCGAGTGAATTATTATGAGATAATAATTCATTGACTCAAAAGGAGTTTTGATAGGTAGGACTCACGACCAGCTCGATATTGGACCTAGAGGGTCACACACATATGGTGGATGCTTCAGCAAACAGAGGATTAGATATGAGTTGTCCAATTAGCCCCGGTTCTTATTAGATGAGACCCAATATTGATGGGCTCCCTGCATAAAGCTTAGTTAGAGGCAAGTTAAGATTATTGAATAGAGATCTAATAACCCAATATTAGTTAGAGGCAAGTTAAGGTTGATAACCTTTGAATTCAAGTCGAAATAACAACTTTCACATCATAGCATACATCATAAAATCATGAGTATTATATGTATAATTTCACATCATCGTAATTTTAAAACATCAAAGTACATCATACCATACATGATTCAAATCATCATCATAACTTCTCCCCCTTTATCATAAACAAAAAGAAGAAAGTGCTACTAGCAAGTTTTTGAAACATACAAGCTAGCAATATTTGAGATATGCAAGTTAGCAATTTTTTATTCTTTTGAGATGAGCAAGATCACACTTATTTTTCTCCACTTCTTTTTCTCCCCTTTATCATTATCAAAACAAGAAAGAGAAGGGAAGGATTCAATGGTGCCAAAAATTTACATCAATATCATCACATGAAAAATAAATGATCAAGTCGTGAATACCGAAAAATCATGAATCATTTTGACAAATATCTTCTTTTGTAAATAGTAACAAGAAGGAATCATAGGAAATGATATTGATTCAAAAGAAAAACCCAAGTCATGAAAATCGAGAAATCAAGAAAGTGATCAAAAAATATATATGAAAAGAGTTGATGCATTTGCAAGATTCAACATGCCTATCTCTCTTCTAGTGAAATCAAACTATTTCGCATTCAAAGGTTTAGTAAAAATGTCTGCTAACTGATACCTTGTGTCAATAAAAATCTAAAGATATATCATGATCATTAACATAATCCTTAATAAAATGATATCTAATATCAATGTGTTTAGTTCTAGAATATTTAATGAGATTGTTTATTAAACAAATAACACTAGTAGTATCACATTTTATATGGATATTTTTTAAGTAAAGTTCATAGTCTTCTAAAGTGTTTTTCATCAAAATAACTTGTGGACAATATGCACCAACTGCTTTATATTCAGCCTCGACTATAGATAATGCAATAGAATTTTATTGCTTAGAAGACCGAAAAACAAGTGTATGACCTAGGAGTTGACATATTCTAGATATGTCTATCTATTCTACATCTAGCAAAGTCAGCATTAGCATAGGCAATCAATTCAAATTTTTTAGATTTTAGATACCATAATCCTAGATTAAGAGTTCTATTTAAGTATCTAAAAATCCTTTTAATTGCTTTAAAGTGGGGTTGTTCTGAATTAGATTGAAATATAGTATAAAGTCCAACACTAAACATAATATCAGGTCTAGTTGCTGTGAGGTATAGTAAACTACCTATCATATCCCTATAAGTCTTTTAATCAAAATATTCTCCTTCGTTGTCCATATCTAATTTTGTAGAGATGTTTATTGATATGTTAATGGCCTTAGCACTATCCATATTAAATCATTTTAATAGATCTAAAGTATACTTTGTTTGACTAACAAAAGTTTCATCACATAGTTGCTTAATTTGTAATCCTAAGAAAAATATTAGTTCACCCATTAAATTCATTTCGAATTCTTGGCTCATACTTTTGACAAATGACTCACACAAAGATTCATTTATATAACAAAAAATAATGTCATCAATATAAATTTGAATAACAAAAAATTTATTTTTAAACTTTTTAATAAATAATATGGTATTGACCTTAATTTTTAAATAATTATTTTAAGAAAAGAACTAAGCCTTTCATACCAGGCCCTAGGGGTTTACTTCAATCCATAGAGAGCCTTGAATAATTTGTTAACATGGTTAGGAAAAAGATTATTTTCAAATCCGGGTGGTTGCTCAACATAAACTTCTTTAGAAATAAAACCATTAAGAAAATCACTTTTGACATCTATTTGAAATAACTTAAAACTAACAACATGCATATGCAAGGAATATCCTTGTGGCTTAACGTCTTGCCATATGAGTGAAGGTTTCTTTATAGTTGATACCTTTTTTATGTTTGAAACTATTAGCCATTAATCTAGCCTTGTTTGAAACCACGATACCAAATTCATCTTGCCTGTTTCTAAAGATCCATTTAGTGTCAATTACAAGATGGTCACTTGGTTTAAGAATAAGCTTCAACACCTCATTTCTCTCAAATTGATTTAACTCCTCAAGCATTGCAAGTGTTGAATCTCGTATTTTGATGATGAAATCAATTGATAGGTTTTATGATCTAACTTTATCTGTTAGAAAATTGATTATGATAGTAAAAAGGTATTAAAATCAAATGTTAGGCCGGAGTCAAGTTCGGGCACTAGGCCGAGGTTTGAACGATGTAGTGGGAGCTCTCTAAGAGTTCACTAGGAGTTCGCCGAAAGTTATTAGGAAGCTTGTGGGAGCACGTTGGGAGTTCACTGGAAGATGATCAAGGGACTCAAAGAAAGTTTACCGGAGGATGTCAGGAATTTCATCAGGAGTTAGGAAGATTAATTGACATGTCGATCACAAATGATTGAAATTATATAGTGTGTCATAGTTAGCATCGTAAGTGAGTTTTAATTGAGTTAGATTTAGAGAAATCTAAATTAACTCAATTTGAGGCAACCGAGTTCATTTTAGGTTGGATTTGAGCACAAGTTGAGCTTATTTCACTAACCTAGAAAGGGGTCTATAAGTGGTATACTTCGGGAATGAAATAGTATGGGAAGTATTATTCTCGGACTATCTGGTGGTAGTACCACCTGTGGGCAGTGGTAGAACCACCCAAGCAATGTTGGTACCACCCAAGCGATGGTGGTACTGCCATTGCTCCTATTTTTAGTGCATTTTTGATAGTAGTAACATCAGTGCCGGTGGTAGTACCACCATACACGAGATTTACAAGATTGATTGGATTTTGACTCTATTTTTTGAAGTCAATTGGGATCTACAAATATCCCAAACATTCATGCATTAGAGAGCAAGAAAGTGATAAGTGTAAGATAAGTGGTCGTAATCTTCGTTAAAAGTTGTATAAAATTTGAAAGCTTTCATTGAGTATTTCAAAGTATAAAGTGAGTCTAAGGGAAGAGAGAAAAAAATTATAAAGATTGCTCTCCTAAACCTGTGAAAAGGAGAGAAGAAGGAGTTTGTTCTTCGCTCGTGGAAAAAGATCATTAATGAACACCGACAGACCTCGATGAAGGACTCCAAAAAGTGGACATAGGTTAAATTTTGGCTAAACTACTATAAATTGTGAGTCTTCTCTCCTTGTTTCATTTCAGCATTTATTAGCTAAATTAAAATTTTTTGATCTTAAGTTTGAATCGCTCATGTATTTGATTCCAACTGAATTACTTCCAATTTTTTTCTTGAGCAAAATTTTTAAATCAACTTTTAATTAACCCCTGCACTAATTCACCCACCCTAATAGTTAGTAGCAGAGCGAGGTTATACTTAATTGGATTAACACCCAAGTGAGTAAAGGACTTTGTTTGACATTAACGAGAGAGATTCTATCATATGTCCTCCCATGTTCAATGGGATGGATTACACTTATTAAAAAACTAGCATGTGTATCTTTTTTATTTTTATGGATTTTGATTTATGACACATTATTGAAAATAGTTTTGAAAAGTCTTCCAAACCAATGAACGGATGGAATGATTTGGAAAAAAAGACTTTCTATTTAAATGCTAAAGCAATGAACGCTTTATTTTGTGCTCTTGATAAAAAAAATAAGCTTAATCAGGTTTCTATATGCTAAACTTCACATGAGATTTGGCATACACTCGAAATCACACATGAAGGCACTAATCGTGTCAAAGAGTCTAAAATTAATCTTTTAGTCCATAGCCATGAGTTGTTTCGTATTAAACCAAGTGAGACTATTGGAGATATGTACACCTATTTTACGAATGTTGTTAATGGTCTAAAAGTACTTAGTAAAAGTTTTTCTAACTTTAAATTTGTTAACAAGATATTAAGATCACTTTCAAAAAGTTAGGATATTAAAGTAATGACAATTCAAGAAGCAAAAAACTTAAATAATTTTCCACTTGAAGAACTTATTTAATCTCTGATGACTTATGAAATGAGTTGTAAAGCTCATAATTAACTTAAAGGACAACCTTACAAAGAACATGAAGGATATTGCCTTGAGAACTGAAGATGAACAACTTCCAAAAAATAAGAAGTTATTTGGCACTGAGAACAACAAATGACTCCTCGAGTGAAATCTCGAGTGACAAGGACAATGATATTGCATTATTAATAAGAAAACTCAAAAAATTCATGAATATAATAAAAATTATAAAAATAAAAATAAACCAAAAAGGGATAATGTAATATATTTTGAATGCAAGAAGCTAGGGCATTTCAAAAGTGAATGCCCATAGTTGAAGGAAAAGACACCAAACAAAAAAAAGACCTTCTCAGCAACATAAGATAATTCAAGCTCATTAGAAGAAGAAGATAACATCAAAGAATAGGTTACCAACTATGCTCTTATGGCCATCTACGATAAGGTAAGTGAATCTTCCATTGTCTCATTTACGTTTGATGAATTATTAAATACATTTCATCAATTTTTTGATGAATTTAAAAAGATTAGCAAAACCTATAAACTACTTAAGAAAGAACATGCATAACTAGTTAGTAAACTTGTAAAGATGTATGAAGCATTAATATTACACAATTCTTGCAGTAAATGTAAAATACTAGAGTAACTTAAAAAGGAAAATATCATATTGCAACAAACATTAGAAAATTTTAAAATAGGGAATAAATCCTGATCCTTGCAAATAAGTGTTATGTTCACAGGAAATAAGGTATTAGCTATATAGGCAACACTCAACAAAGCTAGAGTACCTACATTAAAATCTTCACCTAAATTTAAATATAATTTTTGTGGTAGATTGATATTTTACCTACAAGTGTTTACTTATAAGGTATAGTCTACATAAAGTGATTTAGGTTCTGAAAAGAACCATAAACAACGTAATGCACTTAGTTAAATTAGTTAGAGCTTTTTATAAGGGACCTAAAGTCAGATGGGTACCTAAATCAAAACCACTTTTCTTGTAGGTTTATCTCCAAACAAACGCTAGGAGCACAAAATGGTATCTTGATAGTAGATACTTAAGGCATGCATGATCAGAGATTTAACTTATTTTTCTAAGCTCACTAGCCTTATTGAAGGAGTTATCACCTTCGGAGATAACAACAAGCAAAAAATCATTAAGAAATGAATCATAAGTAATAAATCAAACCTTTTGATTGAAGATGTGTTATTAGTTGATGGTTTGAAATATAATCTACTAAGCATTAGTCAATTGTGTGATAAAAGATACATTGTTAAATTTGAATTTAATACTTGTATAATTGAAATACCACACAAAAATAAATCTTTGATTTCCTTAAGAAAAAATAATGTGTATAATATTGACATTGAAATTTTTTGTGATGAAATATGTTTTTTGGCTTTGAATGATGATGTTTGTATTTGGCATAAGAGAGTAGATAATACTAGCATGAAACTACTAGATTAAATCTCAACTAAAAATTTAGTAAGAGGATTACCTAGCATTAAGTTCGTCAAAGATAAAATTTATGATGCTTGCCAAATAAGAAAGGAAATAAAAAGTAGTTTTGTGTCAACAAATCAAAAAAGTACCTGTAGGCCACTACAATTAATTCATATGGATTTATTTAGATCAATTGATACTACAAGCTTAGGAGGTAGCAAATACGCATTCGTCATTGTAGATGATTATAGTAGATATACTAGGACTTGCTTCTTGACACACAAGAATAATTCTTTTATATGTTTCTAAAATTTTATATATTTATCTAAAATAAAAAAGATTTTATGATTTCATCAATATATAGTGATCCTGGTGGTGAGTTCAAAATAATAATTTTCAAACTTTTTGTGAGTCAAATAGGTACAACCATAATAGGCTGCAACTTTAGCTACCACCTCCTATTCTCCTCCCTCCCTCTGAGCAAGAGTTGCAAGATCAGATTGGAGAAGTTTTACTGTAGAGATCCATCATGTGGATACCGCTAGAGAGGAGGACGTTTGACTTCCTTCATCTTCTCCAACCGGATCTGGAATATAGGGATATACGATCTCCCTAGGTAAAATCAATCTCTCACACATCGTGGTTTTCTAGTTTTTACGTTTTTCTCGTGACCCCAATCTTTTACACGACGATTTGATCTGCGTGGGAAACCGATCTTTGTTTTGATTTCTGCTGCGCATGTGATGCACCCGCTGTAGGTTTCCCAACAGTCATCTCTACGGCCCTAACAAAGGAGGTCAAGCGATTGGAGAACGTGATAGAAAAATCAAGTCACTGTCATTATTGATGAGGGCTTCATCGAGAGAGTGACGCAATTTATGAACTTGCCGGTGTTCATCGCTCGACTTGAGGTATGTCAGTTTAAAGTCATCAAGGAAAAGAAAAAACTGACAGCAAGAAAGAAGAGATGGTTGTCATTGCACAACAAACTAGGATAACTTGCTAAGGCAAGAGATACTTTGATATCATATTGAATTGAGAAATAGGTTTACAAAGAGATTAGATTTATTCATTGAGGTGATATACGGGTTTTGAAGGAGAATTTTCTCTAAATCAATCACTTAAACCTCACAATCAAATCAATTATCTGAAATTACCTCTATCATTAAATAATTAAATTAGTTATTTAAATCTTCTATCGTAAGACAAAGTCTATAAACTTTTTAAAGTACTTTGTGACAAAAAACAAGTCCAAAAGCATGGAACCAATATATAATTAATGCATATTTATGCTAAAGTGGTCTTCAAAGAAGCCAATGTGAACAATCAATTTATATAAAGGACGCTTGTCTTTATGTTATCATCTTATTTATATAGGCACAAATATAAAGTTAGGATACGACTTCAAGCAAAGTATAACGAAAGAATTTGAGATGCCGGATTTGAGAGTAATAAAATATTTTTTGAAATTTAAGTACAACAATCCAAGGGTGAAATTTTCATTTCTCAATAGAAGTTTATTGGAGATCTTCTAAAAAAGTTTCAAATTGACAAATGTAAATCAGTTTCTACTCTTGTAGCTTTAAATGAAAAGCTACAATAAAATGATCGCACTGCAAAAGTTGAGATAGTACTGTTTGAAAGCCTAGTCAGTTTATTGATTTATTTTATAAATATAAAATATGATATTTTGCATGTTGTGAGTCTGATTTCAAGCTTTATAAGTGATCCTAGAAAATTACATTATGCATCAACTAAAAAAATTATAAGACATCATCAAGGAAGTGAAAAAGCAAGGCATCAAATATGAAAAAGAAGAATACAAATAAGTTGATTGGCTACGTAGACGCTGATTGAATTGGTTTATAGAAGACACAAAAAAAAAGGTACTTATAGTTACCTCTTCAATTAAGAGACAAAGGTATCTATACTCTGCTGAAGCAAAATATACAGTATCTATAGCGTATGAAGCAATCTGGTTAAGAAAATTACTTTCAAATTTGCAGCAACTTCAAATGTGTTCTACAACAGTTTATTGTTACAGTATGTCCTCAATTGCAATGATAAAAGAGGCTTGGTAAATAAAGATGAGATACAATCTAAGTTCATTAGTACACGTGATCAACCTATAGATTTCCTCAACAAAATAGTCATATTAGAGTAATCAGAGAAGTTCAAGAAAAGTCTGAAAATTATAAATTAAGAAAGAGTTTTAAGGACTAATTTATAATTTTAATATGAATATGTACTATAGCTCAAAGAAACAAAAGTCATGGACTAATTTATAATTCTAATTTATAATTTTAGAGATAAAAATGATATCGGTCAAAGAAACAAAAGTCAATAGTATTATCTTTGCTAAAGTAGAATATATTGTAGTTATAGGTATAGCATGTGAAGCTATTATTAAAATATAGATTTTTGTGAAATTAATTGATAAATTTAGTGAACTAATATATTTTTAAGATAAGTAATATAAAAAACACGTCGGTAAAGTCTTGGACCACCAAAAAGCTAAATATCGAGCAAGAGACTCAAATGTTGTGTCGAAAGATTATCGTATCAAAAATTTGACATCAAGCTAGAGGAGTGATCGATGTGCCAAAGTATGAACTTTATATTAAAGGTTTCGATATTATACTATAAGGATTGGATACTGTATTAAAAGATTAGATATTATGACAAAATTGGTATGCCAAAGGATTGAGCAATATATCGGAGGTTTAGATGAAGTGCAGAAAAAATTGGATGACATGTCAAAAGAGTCAATTGTTGGGAAACCATCAGAGCATCACATATGTAGTAAAAGAAATAAAAACAAAACAGGTTTCCCATGTATAACAAATTGTCGTGAAAAGATTAGTATGCGAAAAACCTGTAAAAAATAAAAATTATGATATATGAGAGATTGATTACAAAGAGAGATTATATATCCCTGAAATTCTAGATCCAGATAGAGAGGATGAAGAAAGTCAATCGTTCTCATCTCTAGTGATATCTATACAATGGATTATTGCAGCGATGCTCCTCCAATCGCAGCCCAAAAACTCACAACTCTTGCACAAAAGAAGAAAAGAGAATAAGAGCGGGTGGCCAAAGGTGTTGTCTATTACTATTGTGTTTCCCTTATCTCTTTCTTGTTTATAGAGAGCCACCCAAAAACCCTAATGGATCCTGCCTTAAGGAGTATTAGATCTTCATCCAATCACCCACTAATCTTAGATTATTGGATCTCTATATAATGATCTCAATTGGCCTCTAACTAAGCCTTATGTAAGAAGCTTATCAATATTGGGTCTCATCCAATAAGAACAAGGGCTAATTGGATAACTCATATCCAATCTCTACTTGCTGAAATATTCATCATATGTGTGTGACCCTTTAGGCCTAATACCGAGCTGGCCTTGAGTCATACCAGTCAGAATTCCTTTTGACTTAGTAAATTATTATCTCATAATAATTCACTTGACTCATCGACTATGGACGTACTAGGCCATTGTGCCATAGTCCTCAAACGGTATATGAGATCTTATCTATTGGAAATGTTTATCCTCAATTATCATGTATTTATAGTCCCTCATCCATCTAATATCTTAGAGATGGTATATTGAGCATGGTACTATCAGGCCTTATATAGAATCCGTCCGAGTCTTGCTCTAATCGGATTCTCCCAGAGAACTTATTCTCTCTCATTCCAAACGATTACGGTTGAGGATTTGTCTAAGCGATAACACAAAGGATATTCCTCTCGCAATATTAAGAGTGGATGATCCTCTTTTGGCATTCAATTGCCTTTGTAAGATTGGTTACTAATCTCAATAACTAACAATACTAGATCTGAAACTTTCTAGACCTATAAGTCCAGCATCAAAGAAAGGAGTACTCAAACAAGGTATCCTTGATGTCTTAGTATAAAGACTGAACACACAACTAGGACTACAAAATTGTTTTCTGATGATAAATATCATTAATCATCTAGTATTTCATAAGTGGATCAATCAGTAAACTCATTCTCCAATGAGCACATGTATTATACCCTTAGTATCCCCCACACAAGTGGCTATGAGACTAGCTGCCTCCATTATATGGATATGTATACTGTACACCGGCCTGTTCATTTATCTCAATGTCCCTCTCGAGTAACCTATAACTAGGATTATTTATGATTTATTTTTAAAGACGAATCAATCTCATTATCGTGATCTCGTCACGATCTAATTCTTATTGCACAGAACTAAGAGCATCACAATATATATTTAATAAATAATATAATATGAGAATATATCAATAATAATAATACTAAAAGACTATGTAGCGTGTTACACGTGTCATTACTCACGTGATTGGCTTGTAGGACACTTGCAACCAACAATCTCCTACTTGACTTAAAGTCAATCACTTATACGTCTGATCTCCATCAAGCACCTATGATGCTCAAAGACAGCCTGAGCCAACAACTTTGTCAGTGTATCTGCAGTGTTATCTCTGGATGAAACTCTTTTCATTGCTACATCTAATCAGTTGGAACCTTCTCAGAATTATTCTAATAAGACTTGGGTTTCCTTACTAGAGCTATCGCCCTATTGGTGTCACTATATATGGGAATTAGCTTCATGATGCTCGGTACGATTTTTAAATCCTTGATGAACTTCTTTATCCACACCCTTTCTTTTGCTGCTTCTATTGTAGTAATATACTCTACCTCTATGGTCAAGTCAGCAGTAGTATCTTGCTTAGACTCTTCCAGCTTATTGCTCCTCCATTCAGGGTGAAGACATCCCTGGAGTTTGATTTGCTATCATTAATGTCAGACTGAAAACTCGAGTTTGTGTAGCCCTAAGCCTAGAGGCTACTTCCTTCATATACCCGTAAAAAGATCCTTAGTCCTTCTTAAGTAAGATTTTCCTTACCGAGCGATAAGGCCCTATACCACATGATACGTACTAGTCTGGAAGCTGATCGACACGCGGACCTTTTCATTACTGGGCGGTACTGTTAAAATCGATTATCAACGATCGATTTTGGCTATCGATGGTCTATTTTAACCATCGATGGTCGATTGATGGAGAAATCAATCATCGATGGTCGATTGAAAAAGAAAAAGGAAAAAGAAGAAGAGGAAAAAAAGAAAGAAGAAAACGTACCCGGCCGTCGTCCTCGCCTGCATGCTACCTGTGCGCCCTCATCGCCTGCGGGTAGACCCCGAGCCATTGCTACCCTCGTCGCCCGCGAAACGTCACCGCCCTTACAGACCACGAGTGACTATCGTCCCTGCGCGGGGAGATGAAATATCTCCCCACGTTGGGAGAGAGACCGAAGCGACATCGCCTCAAACTTGCTCATATTAAGGTTTATGGTGAACTGTGAAAAGGAATCTGGCAAGGACTGAAATATAATATCAATATATATGTTATCCTCTAGGACTATTTCTAGACTTATGAGTTTCTCGATCCACTCTATCATTTTTAGGATATGGTTCTGAATCAACAGATATCATATCAAGGACGTATATGATTTTCTCTGATACCAAATGTCATGACTCGGGTTGATGAGCTAACTATCCAGTTAGCTTTTATTTAGCCTAATCATTAGCTAAAATGCTCGAGTCGAAAGTTATCAATAGTATATACTCATCAACCATTATAAGGCATTCATATGTTTCCACTTTTCTAATGTGGGACTAAGGGGTGTTACACTCTCTCCATCTCATATACTTGATGTCCTCAACATAGTCAAACATATCTCAGATCGAACCCCAGCATGGTGCATGTAAGGCTTAGCCCAGTGGTAGCTCCATGTTATTTCCATCCATAGGTAGCCCTTTCCTACTTGGGTCCCCTCATCATACTCGAATACTAGGTCATGCCATGTCACACATCACAATTCGGATAACCATGGTCTGGTGGGAGAATACGACGTTGACCGTCAACCTGCGACAGCACCTGTTAAATCTCAGATTTTAATGATGAAATCAATTAATGAGTATTTTAATCTAACATGTCTGTTAGAAATAGAATTACATATCTAAATATAACAGAAGCAATGAAGTTACAACTAGATGATGGGTTAAAATCAAGCTTGGGCATCGGGTCGGGTTCGGACGATGCAGTGGGACCTCACCGGGAGTTCGCTAGGAGATTCATCAAATGAATCAGGAAGCTCGCTAAGAATACATTGGGAGATCACCAGAAGAAGACCGGAAGACTCGCCACAAGAATGCTGGAAGCTATCGGATTGACGGGAGTCAGGTCTTAGTTTAGCTTGTTGGTTATTAAGAGTTGTAATCATTGAGTTATAGTTTGGGATTGAGTCCTAATTGAGTTGGATTTGGATAAAATCCAAATCAACTCAGTAAGGCAATCGGGTCCACTATGGGGTTTGGTTGAGCTCAGGTTAAGCTCAATTAGTTAACTAAAGAATTGGTCAATATCAGGTTTAAACCAAAAGTCGAAAAGTGGAGGGAACCACTTTTTCGGAGATTCCGGTAGGTAAACCGCCGGTAAGTGGTGGTTCAACCGGCGCCGCCCAGGATTTTGGGCAGCTGTCACTGGCTGAACCGTCCAGGCTGGGTGGTTGAACTACTCATACCCAGGAAGCTAGGCACTTTTGGTGGTTGACCCACCTAGGTCGATAGGTGAACCGCCCATACCCGAATTTTTCAAGTGAGTTTGATTTTTTGGCTCCAAATTCTGAAACCATTTGGGGCTTATAAATATCCTACGTTTTCTTACATTCTCTATAATAATTTTGGAGATTACATTCTACGAAAAAAAGTATATGTGGATTGTAAGAGAAAAGAAAGGGGGAAGGGAGAGAGCTTAGAGTTCGAAAGTTCTTGAAGTCTCACTTGTAAGCAAGTGTAAGAGTTTGGTCTTCACCCAAAGAAGATTGGTAGTAAATGCTGGTATGCCTTAAGAAGGAGGACTTGGGAGTGGATGTAGATCCGTTAGTGCCGAACCACTATAATTGTGAGTGTTTCTTAATTCTTGCATTTATTACTCACTTGCAATTATCGAGTTCTTAATCGTTTTGAATTGAATATATGCTTTCGAGTTTTACTGACTCCTTGAAAGTAAAGTTTCAAGTCAAGCACTTCCCTTCAATGTTGATTATATTTTATTGGGATTTGCTTGTTTCATCTTAAATTATTTTTAAGCAAGTAACTTAGCAATTTTTTTTAAATCATTCACTTATTACGAAAAGTTTTGATTTGTCTATCTTACTTAAAGTGAAATTTTTTTTGTTAAAACTAAAATTTACACTTGCATTAGTGCCAATTGATCCTAACAATTTATATCAGAGCAAGGTAGTTACTCATTGGATTAACACTCACTTGAGTTCTTGATTTGTTTTGGCATAAATGAGGATATTTTATTTCACGTCCTCTCACGTTCAATAGGACGGATTCCACATATTAGAAGACAATGATGCATATCTTTATTATCTCTTTGGACCTTGATTTATTGTTGAGAATGAATTTGAAAAATCTTCTAAGCCAATGAATGAGCTAAATGATTTGGAGATGAAGGATTTTTCTTTAAATGCAAAGGCTATGAATGTCTTATTTTGTGCTCTTGATAAGAATGAGTTTAATTGTGTTTCCATTTACGAATCAACTTTTGATATTTGACACACACTAGAAATCACACACGAGGGGACTAGTAAAAGAATCTAAGATAAATATTTTAGTTAATAATTATGAGTTATTTAGAATGAAACCAAGTGAGTCCATTAGAGACATGTACACCCATTTCATAGATGTCATCAATGGCCTTAAAATACTTGGAAAAGACTTTTCAAATTTTGAATTAGTTAGTAAAATTTTGAGATCTTTACCTAAAAATTGGGATCCTAAAGTAACCGCTATTCAAGAGGCCAAAGACTTAAATAACTTGCCTCTTGAAGAACTGACTGGCTCTCTTATGACATATAAACTAAATTGTAAAGCTCATGATGAGCTTGATGAACTCCTTCCAAAGAACATGAAGGATGTAGCACTTCAAACAACAAATGACTCCTCGAGTAAAACCTCGAATGATGAGGATCATAATATTACATTATTATTAAGAAAATTTAAAAAATATAAAAACAAAAAAGAACCAAAGAAGGACAATGTCACATGTTATGAATGCAAAAAAAACCATGACATTTCAAAAATTAATGTCCTCATTTGAAGAAGAAGCTAACACACAAGAAGAAATCACTTTCGACCACTTGGGATGATTCAAGTTCTTCAGACGAAGAAGACCACTCCAAAGATGAAGTTGCTGACTATGCTCTAATGGTGATCGAAAATGAGGTTAGTGATTCATTAAGTATTTCTTTTTTGAAATTATTAAACATGTTTCATGATTTATTTAATGAGTTTAGAAAACTTACCAAATCTTTTAAATTACTTAAGAATGATCATGAATTATTAGTTAGTAGACTTAACAAAATACATGATTCATTAGTATCACATGACACATGTGCCAAATGTGAGATGCTAGATAGTGTTAAAGAAGAAAATATCATGCTTAAGATAATATTAGAAAATTTTGAACTCGGGAATAAATCTCTAAATATAATCCTTGCCAATAAGTGTCATATTAATAGTAGAAATGACATAGGCTTTATTGGTAATATTCAATAAAAGCTAATCATGTTTGGTAAAGGACCAACCTTAAATGTGCCACCAAAAATCAAGTGTAATTTTTATAGTAAATTAGGACATAAGGCAAACCAATACATTTTAGAAAATGTAGTCCACATTAACTAGTTTGGATTCCCAAGAGAGCTTCATACAACAAAAATCGGTTAGAAAAGAAAAATAGAGTTCTTTATGAAGGACGCAATGTAAAATGGGTACCTAAATCAAAAATATCTTTCTCGTAGGTTTGTCTCTAAACTAAAGCTAGGAGTACTAAAAGATATTTTGATAGTGGATGTTCAAGGCATATGACTGGAGATCCATCTTATTTATCTAAGTTCACTAGCTTATGTGAAGGAGTTGTTACCTTCGGGGACAATAACAAGAGTAAAATCATTAGAAAAGGAACAATAGGTAATACATCAAACCTCTTGATTGAAGATGTGTTGTTAGTTGATAACTTGAAACATAACTTGCTTAACATTAGTCAATTATATGATAAAGAATATATGGTTAAATTTTAACCTAATACTTGCATAACTGAATTGCCATACAAGAATAAATCATTGATTGCTTTAAGAAACAATATATACTATAGATATTGAAAAATTTTGTGATGAAACTTAAATGATGATGTTTGGATTTAATATAAAAGACTAGGTCATGCTAGCTGAAAACTTCTAAACCAAATTTCTACCAAGGAACTAGTAAGAGGCTTACCTAATCTTAAGTTTATCAAAGACAAAGTATGTGACACTTGTCAATTAGGAAAATAAATAAAAAGTGGCTTTAAATTTAAAAATCAAATAAGCACCTCTAGGCTACTTCAATTGATCCATATGGATTTATTTGGACCAATTAATATTACAAGTTTAAGTGGTAGTAAATATACATTTGTTATAGTGGATGATTTTAGTAAATATACTTGGATTTATTTCATAGCACATAAAAGTGATACATTTAAATATTTTATAAAATTTTATAAATTTGTTCAAAATAAAAAAGGATGAATGATTTCTTCAATACGAAGTGATCATAGTGGAGAATTTTAAAATAATAATTTTTAAATTTTTTATGATTTAAATGGGTATATCCATAATTTCTCTACTCCATGAAATCCATAACAAAATGGGATAATAGAAAGAAAAAATATGAGCTTACAAGAAATGGCTAGAACAATGTTGAATGAATATAGTCTACCTAAATATTTTTGGGTCGAAGCTATTAATACGACATGCTATGTTTTAAATAGGGTTCTTGTAAGACCGTTATTCACAAAAACTTCTTATGAATTATGGAATAATAAAAAATCTAATATTTTTATTTTAAAATATTTAATTATAAATATTTTATTTTAAATAAAAAGGATGCTTTAGGTAAATTTAATGTAAAATCCGATAAAGGTATTTTTCTAGCTTATTCTTCTTATTTCAAAAGCTTATCGTGTTTTTAATAAAAGAACATTAGTGATTGGAGAATCTATTCATAATAAGTTTTTTGAATTTAAAAAGATTGATTTTGATGATAAAGTTGATCTTGGTAACTTGAATTTAAATGATAATACTCCTAAAAGTAACTTGGATGAATCTTCTTCCAAATCCTTACCCAAGGAATGGAAATATGTGAATGATCATCCTAAGGAGCTTATAATAGGAGAAACATCAAAAGGAGTTCAAACTCGATTTTCTTTTCAAAATTTTTATATGAATGAGATGTTTCTTTCTCAAATCGAGCCAAAGTGCATTGATGAGGCTCTAAGAAATGATTCTTAGGTTAATGCAATGTATGAAGAGCTTAATCAATTTGAGAGAAATAAGGTATGTGAGCTTGTTCCTAAACCTAATGACCATTTAGTGATTGGTACTAAATGAGTCTTTAGAAACAAGCAAGATTAAAATGGTATTATGGTTACAAACAAGGCTAGATTAGTGGCCAAAGGTTTTAACTAAGAAGAAGGAATCGATTATGATGAAACCTTTGCTCCCGTGGCTAGACTTGAAGCCATAAGGATGCTCCTTGCATTTATTTCTTTTAAAAATTTTAAGTTGCTTCAAATGGATGTTAAAAGTACTTTTCTAAATGATTTCATTTCCGAAGAAGTGTATGTTGAACAACCCCCTAGTTTTAAAAATAATCTTATTTCTAATCATGTTTTCAAACTTACAAAATCTCTTTATAGATTAAGACAAACTCCTCAGACTTGGTATGAAAGACTTAGTTCTTTTCTTATTTCAAATAAATTTTCAAAAGGCAAGATTGATACCACATTATTTTTTAAGTATTTTGAAAATAATTTACTTATTATTCAAATTTATGTTGATGATATCATTTTTGGATCTACAAATGAATCTTTGTGTAAGTCTTTTGCTAAAAAAATAAGCCAAGAATTTGAAATGAGTCTAATGGGTGAGCTAACATTCTTCTTAGGATTACAAATAAAACAACTTAATGATGATATTTTTATTAGTCAAACTAAGTACACATTGAACTTGATAAAATGATTTGGGATGGAAAATGCTAAAGCATTAAACACTCCATGAGCACATCTACAAAGTTGGACTAAGATAATGAAGGAGAAAACTTTGATAAAAAAACTTATAGAGGTATGATAGGAAGTTTATTATACTAGACTGCTACTAAACCAGATATCATATTTAGTATTGGATTGTGTGCAATGTATCAATCTAACCCAAAACTCTCATTTGTTAAATGAATTTTTAGATACTTGAAAGGAACTTTAAAACTAGGATTATGGTATCCAAAACCAAAGAAACTTTAACTTGATTACCTATTCTGATGTCGATTTTGGTGGATATAGAATATATATAAAATGCACTACCGAAATATATCAATTTTTAGGGTGTGTATTTGTTTCTTGGACTTTCAAGAAATAAAATTTAGTAGGTTTATCCACTACAGAAGCAAAATACATTGCAGCTAGTGCATATTATGTGCAAGTTATTTAGATAAAAAACACACTAAAAGATTATGGAATAAAATTAAAAAATATTCCTATAAAGTGTAATAATATAAGTTCTATATGTTTAATCAAAAATCCTATTCAACATTCAAGAACCAAACATATTGATATTAGACATCATTTTATAAGGAATCATATAAATTGTCAAGATATTTCTTTAGAATTTATTAATACTAAGCATCAATTAGCAGATATTTTTATAAAACCCTTAAATGATAATTTGATTTTCTTAGAAGAGAACTTGGAATGCTGAATCATGAAAATATATGAATTACTTAATTTCATGAGAATGAGTTATTTTTCTTTGTGATAATGTTTTTGAAATTATCTTATTGTTCCCATGATATTTTGCTAGTTTACGGACTTATTTACTAGAAATTACATGAGATGATTTTAAATGCATGAGTAGCTCTTAAACTTTTGAATCTTCTTAAATGTCTTGTTTTGAGTTTATCTTCAAATTTACCTTTACGAAATTGAGAGCTATATTTAATGATGTTTTATAACTCCTCCCTTATTTTTCTTTCCTTCTTGTTCTCAAAAGGAAGAAAATTCCTTATGATTTATATCGTATTTTAGAAAGAAGAGCAAAAACTCATATGTCTTAAATGTTTAGCCTCACATTTCTTCTTTTTGTTGATAACAAAGGGAGAGAAATGGATGTTGATGACTTATGTAATATGTTAAGGGGAAATTTTTAAATATTTCAAGGTTCATGAAAATCCTTGATGAGTTGAAATTTTCAAATGTTTGAAGTTTATGAAAATCCTTAATAAGTTAAAATTTTTAAATATTTAAAATTAATGAAAATCCTTGATGAGTTGATGACTTGATAATTTAAAAGCAAATTTTTATTGATATATGAGTATCCTTAAAATATGATTTACTTAGAATATTGATTGCTTTGATTTATTTGAATTCAAGAGTGTGTGGTTCTCTTGAATTTAAGTCTTCTTTATTATGACATGAATTTAGGGGGAGTTAAGATTAACTCCTGTCATCAATTGATTGTCATCATAAAAAAGGGGGAGATTGTTGAATCTCGGATTTTGATGATGAAATCAATTGATGAGTGTTTTAATCTAACATATGTGTCAGAGGAAGAATTACAGGTCTAACTATGACAGGAGCAATATAGTTACAACTAGTTGATGGGCCAAGATCAAGCTTGGGTATCGGGCCGAGTTCGAACGATGCAATAAGACCTCGCTATGAGTTTGCTAAGAGATTCACCAAATGAATCGGGAAGCTCACTAGGAATATACCATGAGATCACTGGAAAAGATCGAAAGACTCACTGCATGAATGTTGGAAGCTATCGGATTGGTAAGAGTTAGGTCTTAGTTTAACTTGTTGTTCATTAAGAGTTATAATCATGGTTAGGGATTGAGTCCTAATTGAGTTGGATTTGGATGAAATCCAAATCAACTCAATAAGCAACCGGGTCCACTATGGGGTTTGGTTGAGCTCAATTAGTTGACCAAAGAATTGGTCAATATCAGGTTCAAGCCGGAATTCAAAAAGTGGGATGAACCACTTTTTCAGAGATTTCGACGAGTAAACCGCCAGTGAGCGGTAGTTCAACCGATGTCGCCTAGGATTTCGGATGGCTGAACCGCCCGTACCTAGGAATTTGGGCACTTTCAGCAGTTGGCCCATCCAGGTCGGTAGGTGAACCACTCGTACCCAAATTTTTTGGGTGAGTTTGATTTTTTGGTTTCAAATTCTGAAGTCATTTGGGGCCTATAAATATCTCAAGTTTTTTTGTATTCCATACAATAATTTTAGGGATTACATTCTATGAAAAAAATTATGTGTAAATTGTAAGAAAAAAGAAAAGAGGAAAGAAGAGAGCTTAGAGTTCAAAAGTTCTTGTAGTCTCCTTTGTAAGCAAGTGTAAGGGTTTGGTCTTCACCCAAAGAAGATCGATAGTGGACACCGGTATACCTCAAGAAAGAGGACTTGGGAGTGGATGTAGGCCTATTGGTACCGAACCACTATAATTATGAGTGTTTCTTAATTCTTGCATTTATTACTCACTTGCAATTGTCGAGTTCTTAATCGTTTTGAACTGAATAGATGCTTCTAATTTTTACTTACTCCTTGAAAGCAAAGTTTCAAGTCAAGTAATTCCCTTCAACGTTGATTATCTTATATTGGGATTTGCTTGTTTCCTTATGTCATTTTTAAGCAAGTAACTTAGCAATTTTCTTCGAATCATTCACTTGTTACGAAAAGCTTTGATTTGTCTATCTTGCTTAAAGCGAAGAGTTTTTTGTTAAAAATTAAAATTTATACCTGCACTAATTCAAACTCGACACCCATGATGATGATGACACTCCCACCTGCCGCTCCCTCTATATATGGAGGGGGAACAAGAGTCCTGAATCTTTTCGTTATTTACTCCCCGCTTTCTATAGGCGAACAGATGAGCAGGGGTCCACCGGAATGGATGAACGAGCTGTGTCAGGGCATGTAGGTCTATGGCATGACACCACATGTCGCATGGTCGCCTCGATGGAACCTCGGAGAGTGCAAACACCCCACGACCCACCCCCAACCCCCACCCTCCTCTTCTCTTATCCCTCGCTCCCCTTCTCCACCTTCTTCCCCTTCTTCAAGCCTTAAACGAAGAGCAGAGGAAGGAAACAACAACACAAATGAAGCCCAATGACGGACACGAAGATGGATCACTTTCGAGAGCCTAAGTGGCGAAAGCATCCCTTATTACCCTTTCATTCATCTTATATAATTTACTCTCTTGTCACTACTAGCCGCCTATGATCTCCCTTCATTAATCTTGTTATTTTATCCATCTTTTATTTTCCTTTTGTATCATCTCTCTTTTATTATCGTTGTTGATGCTATCAACAATATCTATATCTTCTTCATTTTTTTTTCTTATATTGTCATGTGTCTCATTCATCTACTATTATATCTTGTTTTGTCTTTCCTCGGATGTTGTTTATCGCTTATGTCACATTCAACTCTCCATCTTCTATGGCATTAGTGAATATATATATGTATATATATATATAGTATGTGTATAATCATATATCACATATGCATGTCAAGATGATCATGAACCATCACCTAATGTGATTAGGCCCGAGCCAGTGGACCCAATCACTCACAATAGGATCTATATGTGTATCAATGCATCTTTATGCCTTGTGATCGTCCTTCTTGTCATTATCGGTTTTATCAGATGTTCGATGAATCACCATGCTTTGCGATCACCCGTCATGGCATTGTGGGTCTCGTTGACACCTCCATGCTTCAACCGTGCCTCTTCATATAATTACAACATAATTACAGGCATGTAGACCTGATAATAAATGAGAAAAATGGAGGCCCCAATAATAATAATAATTACATATACACACATCACAACACATGGCTCATGATCATCCATCCACATCATACATCATATGTACACACATCATCATGTAGGACTACTAGATAAATAATACTTAATTAAACTAATTTTTTTAAAGAAATTGGGACATGTCAAAAATTTTTAGAATAGTTAGAGCATTTATAGAATTCTGGACAAAAGGATAATCCTTAGAATTTCTTAAATTCAGAGGGGCCGAATCATCCATTTACATAAAACCCTAATCCCCTTCCTTGCCCCCTTCCAATGGGCCACCACAGCGGGTCGTCGCACCACTCATGGCAACATACGTCTGCCATTGCCCTTGAGCTACCGCCCCTATGGGCGAGCACCATGCCCACAACTAGTGCCTATGTTCACAAGCAACTTACTTACAGGCACTGTGCCCACAGGAGCCGGACTGTAAGTAGCTACCCTTGTAGGCAGACGCCCCTACGACTGGCTGCCCTTGCATGTGGCCTTGGCCTCAAATGGTTACCCCGCTCCCGGCCTGTAGGCAACTTGCTCATGACAGATGTGTTCGCTGCAAGAACACGTAGAATAGTTCTATGTAATTCAATCTGATCAAACACAATTTAAAAGCTAATATTTTTCACAAGCAACTTGGCTCTAATACCATTATTATGAAATCATCAAAGCATCATATGTAAAGCAGAAGAAAGAAAAATAAAACATGTTTCTCACGTATATCAAATAGTCATGCAAAGATTGGCAGATGAAAACTCGTAAAAAATGAAAACTATGATATGTGAGAGATTGATTACCTAGGAAGATTGCATATCCCTAAAATTTCAAATCTAAATGGAGAGGATGAAGAAGGTCAAACATCCTCCTCTCTAACGATATCCATACGATGGATCATTGTAGCAATACTCCTTCAATCACAACCTAAAAGCTCGTAACTCATGCACTAAGGGAGAGAGGAGAATAAGAGAGGGTGGCCAAAGGTACAACCTATCACTAATGTGCCGCCCCTACCTCCTATTTATGTAGAGCCACCTAAAAATCACAGTGGATCTTACCTTAGTGGGTATTGGATTTTTATATAATTACCCATTAATCTTGGATTATTGGATCTCTATCTAATAATCTCAATTGACCTTTAACTAGGCCTCATGCAAAGAGTCTATCAATGTTAGGTATTATCTAATGAAAACATGGGCTAATTGTATTGGTTACAGGTGCCCTGCAAGCAAATAACATGAGTGATGACACATATGACACGCTGCACAATCTTTTTTACTTACGATTATTATTAGCATATTCTCATATTATATATATAATATATATAATATATATATATAATATATATATTATTGTCCTTGGTTCTATGCAATGAGAATCAGATCGTGATGAGATCACGATAACGCGATTGATTCACATTTAAATACAGATCCTAAATAATCCCAATCATAGGTTACTCGAGAGTGACATCGAGATAACTAAACAGACTTGTGTATTATATACTCATATATATGATGGATGTGATTGGTCGCATAGACACTTAGGTGGGCACACTAAGGATACAGTACAGGTGTTCATTGGAGAATGAGTTTACTAATTGATCGGCTTATGGAATGTTGTATAGTTAATAATACTTAACATCATACAACAATTCCATAGTCCTAGTTATGTGTCAAGTCCTTCAACTTGAGACACTAATGATGTCTTGTTTGAGTACTCTTAAACAAGAGGAGGGAAACTAACTAGCTTGCAATTTTACACTCTATGCAAAGGCAGCAAAAATTACTAGGACTATTCTATTCTAAGAGTGTAAAATTGCAAACTTGAACAATGTAAAGGAAATAAAAATTTGCTAGCTTGCACTTCCCGAAAGAGAAGAAAGAACTTACTAGATTTATTTATTATATCTTCTTAAAATTTACATGAGAAAAATATGTTAAGCTCATATTCAAATTTTATATATCTACAAAATTGAGGTTGAGATCTAGAAATGCTAAATCATGAAAATATATAAATGACCAATCTAGATTTCCTGAGATTAAACTTTTTGTAATAATATTCTTTAAAAACGTTATCCATGATTTGGTATCTTATTGTTTTCAAAAAATGCATGAAGATGTGCCACATTTAAAATTTACAAAAGATGATTTTATATATCAAGAGATGAGTTTTGCTATATTTGAAATACATAAGTAGTATTTAAATCTCTTGGACTTTTGAGCTCATCTTAATATAGCTTTTAAAATTTATTAAGAGCTCTTCTCATGATGAAATGATATAACAACACCTCCTATGTTTCTCTACTTATTAATTATAAAAGGTATGATTAACGACTAGAGATTAATTTTTAAATATATTAAATTTATTGAGAAAGGTATGCTTAATGATTTGAAAATTTTCTATGCTCAATGACTTGAAAATTTTTATACTCTATGACTCAAAAATTTTCTATGCTTATTGATTTGAAAATTTTCTATGCTTGATGGTTTGAAAAAAAGTTCTCAAGTATTTTCAACTTCATGGCAATCCTTGAAAATTTTGATAAGTTAAAAATTTTAAAAAGTAAATCTTTATTATGCTTGAAAGGTTATATGCTTGAAATGTTTATTGCTTTGATTCACTTGAATTCAAAAGGATATGACTCTCTTGAATTTAAGTCTTCTATATTAATACATATACTAAGGGGAAGTAATGTCATCATGTGTTTTAAAATTATTAACTCTATATTTCACCTTTTTGTTGATGACAAAGGGGGAGAAATATATATTGATGACATATGAACATTGAAAAATATTCATTAATAACACTTAATGATATAACTTGAATATTTTATAATTCATGATTTGATGACTTGATGTAAATTTATGTTGAAATTTGCATAGAATGTTGATAACTTGAATTTAAGAGTGAGTGTGTCTCTTAAATTTAAGCGGTATAGTTTTAGGGGGAGTTAGGATTAACCCCTATCATCAATTGATTGTCATCATAAAAAAAGAGAAGATTGTTGAATCTAATATTTTGATAATAAAATCAATTGATGGATTATTAATCTAACAGAATTGTTAGAGTTGATTGATATAGGATTAATTACGACATAAGTATTATTACAATTAGGGTTGGCCAACATTAAGTCCATGCATCGAATCGATGCATTTGGAAACTCACCAGGAGTGTGTCAGAAGCTCGCCAAGGGTATCAGGAGTTTGTCAGGATGGCGTAAGGGAGTTCACCAAAAGAACATTGAGACTCGCTAGAAGATTATCGGGGGTAGCCGAAAAGCTTGTCGAGAGTCGGGATGGTTTTGTAATGGATATTTTAGTAATTATGATTATATTTAATTAAGTTATAATTAGCATCATGCAGATCTAACTATGGCAGGATCGCCCGTACCACAAAACCCGGGCGACAACCAGTAGCTTTCGGAGAGTAACGCCCAGGTCAACGGGTAAACCACCCGTACCTTAGTATTCAAGCGGCTGAGCCGCCCAGGTCTGCAGGTAAATTGCTCGTACCCGAATTTTTCAGATATGGTTAGATTTTGGCTTCGGTTTTGAAGCCATTTTGGGGCCTATAAATACCCCAAATTTTCTTACATTCAGAACAACACTTTTGGGGGATTATATTTTGAGAAAATATTATGTGAATTATAAGAAAAAGAAAAGGGATAAGGGAGAGAGCTTAGAGTTATAAATCTAGTCTCCCTTGTAAGCTCAAGTATAAGGGTTTGATCTTCACTTAAAGAAGATTGGTAGTAGATGTCGGTGTGCCTCAAGAAAGAGGACTCGGAAGTGGTCATAGACCGTTGATGCCGAACCACTATAAAATTAAGTGTTTCATACTTGAATTGCTTGAATGTTATTGAATTGATGCTTCCAACTTAACTAAACCCCTTAAAAGCAAGACGATAAGTTCTTTTCCTCAAACATGATTATCTTTCTGGCTTCTTACTTTTAATCACTCACTTGTTTTATTAAAAATGAAAAGCTTTAGATTTTTTATTAGATCTTATTTGAAAATTTTTTGCTTTAGAAAGAAAAAAAATCTTAGCTTACACTAACTCACCCCCCTCTTAGTGCCAATTGATCCTAACACTTTCAACAAAAATTATGTTATAGTATCTATTTCTAAAGTTGAATATGTTTCAATTGTACACAAGTTATTTAAATGAAAAATAACTTAAAAGATTATAACTTATGTGTAAAAAATATTCCTAAAAATTTTATAATGCTTGACAAAAAAAATTATTCAATATTCTCAAACTAATGATATTGATAATAGACATTATTTTGTTAGGGTTCATAATAGCAATCATATAATATCTTTAGATTTTATCGACATAAAACATTAGTCAACAGATATTTTTATTAAATTGTTAAGTAGAGAATAATTTAATTTTATTAGAAAGAAATTAGGCCTATTAAATTTCTTTGAATGATGGTACATTGCTTTAACTAAGATATTGGTTTAAAATAAAAGTATATCTTTACTATCATATTGAGATTTTTTATGAATATTATTATACTTTGTTTAGACACTTTCGACTACTAGCACCCTAGTTGCTTGAGTTATTATTACGTGCATATTTGACTCATGCTTGACTTTTACTTATCTTTATTGATGATAAAGTGGGGGAGATTGAGTTGTTATTATGTATATATTCATCTTTTTTGTTGATAACAAAAGGGAAGTAGTTTGTCTAATTTTTTGTTTATATTTGTTGATGACAAGAGAGATAAATAATAACTCATGCTTGAATAAATAAAACTATAATGTTTTAATATATGATATTTTTATGATTATATAAATCATATTTAGCTTATTTTATATATTTAACACATGCAAATAGTGAACTTATGCTTATCCTTTAGTTATATGACTAATGGTTGATATTATATCTTGAAGATGATTAGATGTTATACCTTAAAATTCAAAACTTGATTGTACATTATTATTTGAGTTTGAAATGATTATATCATAATATGGATAAGATCAACTTGAATTTAAGACAAGTATTTAAAAGGATATATGCCCTTCTTAATTGAATTTAAGTTTATTATTACATGTATTAAGATGACATATTATAAGGGAGTCTTGTTAAATCTCCATCATTAATTACTTTTTATCATAAAATATAAGAGATTATTAAAATTAAATTTTAATGATGAAATCAATTGATGAATTAATGAACTAATACGCTTTTTAGATAAGTGATGTAGGAAATATTTTGATCATAGACTAAGACCATTTAATTGCCAAATGTCGAGACAGAGAATTGGATATTGTATCGAAAGATTATTATGCTGAAAATTAGATTTTGAGCTGGAGGATTAGCCTATGTGCCTAACAAGGAACTTTGTGCTAGAGTTTTGAACATCATGTTAGGATGATCAGATATCATGTCGAAAGATCGAATATTATGACAAAATTGACATGTTAGATAATTGGAGAAGAGATTATCTACCAGAGGTTTGGTTGTCAAACAATATAACAATATACCCAAAGCTTCAAAGATATGTCAAATAAGTAGTGAATAATTAAAGGTCCTTATCAAGATAACCTTCGACTAATTTGAGTTAGTATTAGGTTAATTTATCATAAAAGTCTTTAGACTTAAAATTGGATCAAATTTCTATTGTCAGAAAGCCAAACATATAACCTAAACTACCTAGATCAATGATGGTATTATCTATGATAATAGTAATACTACCAAAATTAACTTTTATAATTTAATAAAAAATTTATGATGATAATACTGTAAGAGACTAATATTGTAGCTCCATATCAACTGTAACAATCTAGTATATGTCAAATATTATGATAGATATCTGGAAGTCAATAATAGTACCGAAGTCAAAGATTATGATGGAAATCTATTCTTTTCTAGCCAGAGCAACGTTATCATAGAAATACTATTGGGAAGATGCCCAGATTCAACTCATAATGGGCTTTGGTGAAGCCCATAGTCCAGAACCTCACTTATATTAACCTAAATCCTAGATTATATGGCTAATGTTGAGATTAAGAGAGCAGCGATGGCTAAAAACGTGGGTGAGAGAAAGAAGACTGCAGATTGACAGTAGAGACTAGAAAACAAGAGGTCTAGGAAAGGAAAGAAGACAATGACAAGAAAAGACTATTGTCAATCATTCATATCTCAGGTTAGATCAATTTGTAGTGGATTCTTACTGTGATCTCTTGAGAAGGTTTTAGATATTATGCTTAGTATTATAGTCCTTGTATCCCTATGATTCTCTTATGGTTGTTGCTTTGGGCTTGGGCAAGAAGCCTTGAAATCTGTATATTCATTATTTTGATAGTGGATTTTCTCTAGCTTATCCCGTGGTTTTTACCCTTCGAGTTGAAGGGGTTTTTCACATAAATCTTGGTGTTCATCTGATTGTGATTTCTGTTTGATTCCGCTGTGTGTAATGGTCTACTAGTATTTGTTCATATACAAAGTTTATTCCTGTTTTATTCCCATCAACTGGTATCAGAGTAGGGTTTTGGTGGCATTTAATCGTTTGTATTTGAACATGAAGGCCAGTAATATTTCTCGCCTGATTAGTTTAAATGGAAACAATTAGATGATATGGAAACCAAGAATGGAAGATCTCTTGTATTGCAAAAATTTGTATAGACCTTTGCAAGAGGATAGTGCAAAGCTCACAACTATGACAGATGATGAGTGGAAGAGGTTAGATCGAAAAACTATTGGCTTTATTCGTTAGTGGCTTGATAATAGTGTCTTTCACCATGTTTCTACTAAATGTTATGCTTACTCTCTTTGAAAAAAGTTAGAAAGTCTTTATGAAAGAAAAACAACTGGCAACAAAGCTTTTCTAATCAGAAAACTGGTGAACTTGAAATATATAGAGGGTACTTCTATTCCTGAGCATTTGAATGAAATGCAGAGTATTACTAACCAATTATCCTCTATAAAAATGTCTCTTAATGATGAGTTGTAGGCCTTGTTACTTCTCAGTTCTTTACGAGAAAGTTGAGAGACACTGGTGGTTTCCCTCAGTAATTCTGCACCAGATGGTGTTGTGACCATGAGTCAAGTAACAAGCAGTTTGTTGAATGAGGAGTTGAAAAGAAAGAATTTAGTTACTTCTTAGATTGATTCACAAGCATTTATCTTAGAGAACAGAGGAAGGTCAAAGTCAAAGGATAAAAGTTGTTCACGCATGGGTAGAAGCAAGTCAAGATCAAGGAAAGATATTATTTACTACAATTGTGGTGAGAAAGGACATTACAAGAATCAATGCAAGTAACCTAAGAAGAACAAGAAAAGGGGAAAAGAAGTGGAGCATATGGAGTCAAAAGAGAATATCACAACTACAGTGCAAGATAGTGATATTTGATTTTATCTACTTCTGATAATATTTTTTCTTGTGTGTGCTAAGATCTTGAGTGGATAATTGACACAGGTGCTTCTTATCATGCTATATCACGAAGGGAGTTCTTTGCTACTTACAGATCTGGAAATTTTGGTGTTGTCAAGATGGGCAACTATGGCACAACAGACATTATTGGCATGGGAGATATCTATATAAAGACTAACCTTAGCTGCAAGTTGGTGCTTAAGGATGTAAGGCATGTGGTTGACATAAGACTGAATTTAATTTCAGTTGGAAGGCTCGATAATGAAGACTTTGATGTCAAATTTTACAGAGAGCAGTGGAAGCTCAGTAAGGGTTCTCTTATTGTAGCTAATGGGAAGAAATATTATACATTATATAGATTGCAGGCTAAAACTTGTGGTGAGCAATTGAATGCTATAGAGAAAGACTTCAGCATAGAGTCTTGACATAGGCAACTGGGACATATGAGCGAGAAGGGGCTACAAGAACTTTCTAAGAGAGAGGTATTGCCAGACCTCAGAGGTATACGTTTGAACCCTTGTATTGATTGTTTGGCTGGTAAACAATATAGAGTTTCCTTTGTTAGTCCTGCTTTATCTAGAAAAATGCATGTCTTGCACCGTGTCTATACAAATGTGTGTGGTCCTTTGAGGACAAAAACTCCTGGTGGATCTGTTAATGTTTCTAGTATCAGTGGTGCACTTTATTTTGTTACTTTTATAGATGACTTTTCCAGAAAAGTTTGGGCCTATACTTTAAAGACCAAAGATCAGGTTATTAATGTCTTCAAGGAGTTTCATACCAGAGTTAAAAGAGAGACAGAAAGGCAATTGAAATACATAAGAGCAGATAATGGTGGTGAGTACACAGGATTATTTAATGATTATAATAGGTCACATGGCATCCAGCATGAGTTGATAGTCCCTGGTACGTCTCAGCATAATGTAATTGCAAAGAGGATGAATCACACTATCATGGAAAAGATCAGATGTATGCTTTCATAGGCCAAGCTACCTAAAAGGTTTTGGGATGAGGCTTTGAGGACTGCAATTGATATAATCAACTTATCACCATGTACAACTCTAGATGGTAATGTTGCAGAGTATATATGGTCAGGGAAAAATGTCTCCTATAGATATTTAAGAGTGTTTGGTTGTCATGTATTTGCACATATTCCAAACAATGAGAGATCCAAGTTGGATAGTAAGACAAAAGAGTGTATTTTCCTTGGTTACTCACATGATCAGTTTGGTTATAGGCTTTGAGATCCAAAAAAGCATAAGGTATTCAGAAGCAGAGATGTTGTCTTCTTTGAGGATCAAACCATTGAGGATTTAAAGAAAGAGACACCAGCTAAGACTTCTACAGAAGGACTTGTAGACTGTGACCCAGTTATTCCTCCAGTATATTAGGGTGATGGGGAGATGTGTAGGAAGATGGTACAGAGCCAGATGTTAATCTACATATAGGACATATTGAGCAGGAAGAAGAAAGAGAGCATGTTTCCACAGAACCTCAGTTAAGATGATCTCCTAGACCACGTCAACCATCCAGGAGATACTTTACAAATGAGTATATGATACTTACTGATGCAGGTGAACTAAAGAATTACCAGGAAGTAGTTGAAAGTGAGCAGAAAAAAAAGTGGTTTATTGCTATGCAGGAAGAGATATATTCTCTGCAGAAGAACCACACATATGATTTGGTGCAACTACTAGAGGGAAGTAAAGCCTTGAAGAACAAGTGGGTTTTCAGGTTGAAGACTAAGAATATTATTCTCAACTAAAGTATAAAGCTAGATTGGTTGTGAAAGGCTTTAGTTAAAAGAAATGTATTGATTTTGAAGAAATTTTTTCTCATGTTGTTAAAATGTCTTTTATTCATATTGCTCTTGGTATTGCTGTTAATCTAGACTTGGAGATTGAGCAGTTAGATGTAAAAACAACTTTCCTTCATGGTGATTTAGAGGAGGAAATTTATATGGAGCAACCAGAAGGCTTCAAAGTCAAAGGTAAAGAAAATATTATCTACAAGTTGAGGAAGAGCTTGTATGGGCTGAAGCAAGCTCCAAGACAGTGGTATAAAAAGTTTGATTCATTTATGATTGAAAATGAATACAAAAGAATAACTTCAGATCATTGTGTGTATATCAAACGGTTTGGTAAGGATTTTATCATTCTCTTACTTTATGTTGATGACATGCTTATCCTTGGAAAAGATATATCTATGATTGACAAGTTAAAGAAGAAACTGAGTGAGTCTTTTGCAATGAAAGACATGGGGCTAGCAAAACAAATATTGGGCATGCAAATTTCTCGTGACAGAAGAAAGAGGAAGCTTTAGTTGTCACAGGAGAAATAAATTGAGAAGGTATTGGATAGGTTCAGTATGAGTAATGCAAAGCCAGTTGGTTCTCCTCTTACAGGTCACTTCAAGTTATGCTCAGAGCAGAGTCCGTCAAGTGATGAGGAGAAGGAGAAAATGCAAAAGGTTCCTTATGCTTCAACAGTTGGAAGTTTAATGTACGTGATGGTATGTACGAGGCCAGATATCACATATATAGTGGGTGTTGCTAGCAGATTTATTACAAATCCAGGTAAAGAGCATTGGGCAGCAGTGAAGTGGATTTTTAGATATCTCAGAGGAAGTTCTAAAGCTTGTTTAAGCTTTGGAGGTGGACCACCTATGTTGACAGGTTACACAGATGCAGATATGGCAAGAGATATTGACACATAGAAGTTCATATCAGGTTTTGTACTTACTTTTGCAACGGGAGATGTATCATGACAGTCCAAATTGTAAATGTGTATTGCTCTCTCCACCACAGAGGCATAATATATTGTTGCTACAGAGGTTTGCAAAGAAATGTTATGGATGAAAGGATTCTTACAAGAATTGGGGCTGAAACAGGAAAACTATATGGTATATTGTGATAGCCAGAGTGTCATCCATTTGTGCAAAAACCCAATATTTCATTCCAAGTCAAAGTATATAAATGTCAGATATCACTAGATCAGAAATATGTTTGAAAAGAATCATTTACAACTTTAGAAAATTCACACAGATGATAATGGGACAGATATGTTAACCAAGACTTTACCGAAAGAGAGACAGGAGATGTACCAATAGCTGGTCAGCATGGCTTTACATTGAGGAGTCATGAGACAACCTCCCTTATGGGCTGAAGGGGGATGTTATTGGGCAGATGGCCCAGATTCAGCCTATAATGGGCTTTAGTGAAGCCCATAGCCTAGAACCTTACTTATATTAATCTAAACCCTAGATTAGGTGGCTAGGATTGAGATTAAGAGAGCAACGATGACTAAAAACATGGGTAAGAGAAAGAAAACTATACATTGACAGTAGAGGCCAGAAAAATAAGAGATCCAGGAAAGGGAAGAAGACAAGGACAAGAAAAGATTATTCTCAATCATTCATATCTAGATTAGATCACTTTATAGTGGATTCTTATTGTGATCTTTTGAAAAGGTTTTGAATATTGTGATTAGTATTATAGTCCTTGTATCCTTGTGATTCTCTTGTGGCTGTTGCTTTGGGCTTGGGCAAGAAGATTTGAAATATGTATATTCATTATTTTGATAGTGGATTTTCTCTAGCTTATCATGTGGTTTTTACCCTTCGAGTTGAAGGGGTTTCCCACGTAAAGTGATTTCTGTTTGATTCCGCTGTGTGTGCGACGATCTGTTAGTATTTATTCGTATATAAAATATATTATTATTTTATTTTCATCAAATATAATATATAAAAAATTGATCAAAATGGACCCTCCAAAAACTACCTTATCTCATGATGAAGAAGATGTATAAGAGTACTGTAATTTTTATTATTATACACAATTTAATATCATACTCGAAAAGGGAAAGAAAAACACAATTGCCGCGGCTGCCGTCTACATTGCGAAGACGAGGAGCCGTCTACGTTTCGTTGTCTGCGCTGACTTGTGCGTCGTTCTTGGTTCTCCTGTGCGGCTGACGTCCATTGGATCAGGTGATCGTCGACGGGACCCCCACCGCCTTGTCTTTTCTCCTCTGCCACAGTCATCAAATTTCTCCTTTGTCTCCACTCCCAAGCCCCCAGCCAACCTTAAACTGTGATCAACAATTCCGGTGGTCGGCCTGATACGTCATTCTCACCTCCATCCATGTACGCTTAATTCTGCTGCTTTTTCCCTCTTACCCTCCTTTTTCTTTCTTTTCTTCTTTTCCTCCTCTTTTTTCTGCTTTCCGGCAAAAGTTGGTGTTTCTGGTCTACAGACATTTGATGCAGTTTTTGGTCTCTCTTTCTCCAAAGCTTCCGAGTCATGAAAGCTGACTCAGTCATCAGCAGATGTCTGCAAAGTTTCAGATATCAAGATCTGTCACGCTTTATCTGTACAGCATCATGCCTCGAGCCAGAAAGTTTGACCGTATAATCGCGCCCACAGCATCTCGATAAATGCCATACGTTTCTTCTGCTCGCTTCAGCTTGATGTATGTGTAGTATTCCATCATCTTAATTAGCATATGGAAGATTTTCTTGTCATTTCATTCCTTTTATCTTGATACTGTCCCTTCTGTTTCGAGTGAATATTTCATATCCGATACTGTTTTTGATATGCATTCGTTTGGGTCTTCAGAATGAGATTATATATATATGCGTTCTTCGTCTTCTTGTGATGGTTTTGGTTCTCTTTTCATCCAACACCAAACAATAACATGGAGATAGGTAAGACTGTAGAAGCTAAACCGTGGATATATGTTTGCTTGCTAGTAATGGAAAATATCATACATGATATTTTTTCCTGCCTCGTTGGTTGTTCATCATGAAAGAAACAACTCAAGCCAGACCAGGAGAAACGTAGAGAGAGGAAAATGGAGGGCGGGAAGAGCAGCAGCAATAACATCAAGCAAGAGGTACTGGCAAACTAGCCAACACAATACGTATCTCACACACTCTTGAACACCATAAATCACCCTCAGAACTCCCTAACCATGGCACCTAGGACCTGAGGAGGCTCCTGATGATATCGGCCTGAGGGCTGTTGGCCTCCATTGTGGCCATTAGGGCGGAGAGACGGTCGCTCAGGTCGTCCACATCGCGGTGCAAGCTCTTGATATAGCTGCATGTCTCCTTGAGCAGTTTTGACGCAGATGCCTGCGCACCAACATGCAACAGCGTGCAACACAAGCAGGAAACCACCTCCATGAAGCTGCTGCAAACAAATGGAGAGATTTAACTGGCGATCTGTTTTACTTACCCTGCCTATGTTCCTGCGGCGGGACTCGGGGAGAAGCGACTGGAGCTTGGAGACGAGCTCGTTGATCTCCTCGTCTGTGATTCTGCTACTACTACCTCTTCCCGACATGACTTTAGTAGCTACAGCTGTAACCTTCTTCTATTCTTTCCCCCCCTCTCTTTCTCTCCTCTTAAAGGAAGAAGTGGCACAGGACAGGGGGAGGGAGGAAAGAAAGGGGAGTGAACTGAGAGGGAGGAAGGGTTAGGGGAAGGGCCTTTAAAAGGCAACAACGTATATTAAGTGTAGTTGAGGGGCCACATGTCTTCCCCGAGTACTACTGATACAACGGCTCCACTTTGTTCATCATGATGTTCCATGGTTCCACGGAGGCTCACGGGACCCATCTTACTTTCTCTACGTAATGGTTGAAACAAGGGAAACAGTTAACTTCCAAGCTTTGGTTTAAAACCAGTTTACTTTGGCCCAGAAAGATGCCTTATGTCTCTTCTGCTTTCAGCACTGACCACCCCACCTTTGCCTGCTCTGGTATTGCCTTCTCCTGTAGATATGTAGGTAGTATTCCTAATACTCCACTGAGGACGCTGCTAAATGCCAATCTGCCATAATTGTGAATGGAGATTAAGGTAGTACCAAAGGTTGGGGCGGAGGGGATGGGACAAAGGACAGTGTAGACGAGGGAACATGACACAGGAATCGGCTGCGACCGGCGACCCAAGGATGGCGCGCCTGCTCAGGCACACCTGGTTGTTTCCTGGCCGGGAGAAGGACGGGGTGGCCGGTCCCCGATCTCCGGTGCGACGACGACCAAGCCACCTGAGGCCCCGGGGAGTATGCATGTGATGCTGTGTGCCATGGCGGGGACTCGGAGGTCCACTGTGCTCAGTGGGCCGCCAAAATAGGCCCAAGAGTGATACTGTAGCCTTATTTGCCCTAACAGGACTCGCAGGTTGACGATTGAGTTGGTGGGTGGGAGGAACGACACCTGCTCGCTGCAATCCTGCAAAATGGCCTTTCACCTTCATGCGGGGAACTACCGATTACCAGTTAAGGGGAAGGATTATGTCATGGGAGGAAGGATTCAGCTCGGAGAGGTGCCCAAGAAAAGGCAGCCACATGGAAGATAGCGGCCACAGGCCGTGGTTTTTGCTTGATGCAGGGGAGGAGAGATCAGATCAAGGACGAGCAGGTGTTGCTCGTGGCTGCCCCATGTGAGGAAGGGGACATGACATTGGCCTTTGATGGCAATAGAGAGAGAGAGAGAGAGAGAGAGAGAGCTTCCACGCATTTATCAAACATATTGCATGGGCTGCCTGCCGCTGCTTCTATCCCCCACACTCACATGCGCTTTAATTTCGCTTGCTTCTTTCAGATGAATGACCCATCGACAGGCGAAAGTGAAAGGATTCAGAGAGAGAGAGAGAGAGAGAGAGAGAGAGAGAGAGGACATATGAAAGTCTACAAGTCTTCTAAATGAGAAAACTATGGTGGAAAAATGGGGGGAAAAGACACATTAAAGAACCTAGGTCATAGATATAAAGGCTACCAAACAAAACTAGGACAAAATGGAGGTTGGAGATTTGATGTCAAGGAAACAAACAAAGCCGTTGCTATGATCGAAATGTTCCCTCTTTTTTTTATGGGTAAATTATAAATATTTAAAGAAAGAGGATACTCATCGATAGTGCTTCATGATTGCACAAATAAGCTACAATGATGAAGTACGAAAGAAGCAAACAGTACATTGGCAGGTACCTTGGTGTTAGTGGTTCTGAGTCCAAGTTTAATGGGCAGTCGTGTCCACTCTTCACCCTAGACTAATCCCATCAAGAGACTAACAACAACCATCAAATGGTGCTCCCCAAGCTTCCATATTCTTCCTTCCATAATAACAGCACAGACACCACCAAAACTTTCACCCTCCTTTCATCAATCCTGTCATCTGCAAGAACATGCCACCCACTGCCAAGCCTCTCCCTCAGCGATTCAACTATCAAGCCGCTATGATAGTTTGTTTGTTACAGTGAAATCATCAGGGTTTGTATTAAGATGATACACATCTGTAATGTTAAGATAAAGATATGGTTCCTCTGACGGGATGTTCATTCCAGAACTCATTGTTAGTTCCTGCCTTTTATCTTCAGTTCTCAGAGTGAGTGTGAGTGTGTGTGTGTGTGAGAGAGAGAGAGAGGGGTTTGTGTGTTGATCTGCATCTGGTCTCCATCAAACGTCAGTTGCAGTTGCATGGGGGTCGACAAGCGTGCATGGGGTGCCTCAATCTCGTAGCTACAAACGCACGTGGTCATGTCCGAGGTCTACCGTAGCCCTTTTAGCTCGCTCTCTCTCTCTCTTTCTCTCTGAGTCACACGACTCTTTTTCTACAGTTTCGATCGGTGGTGATTTGATGTGAAGAGGTGGGAGCGTCAGCGAGGACAGCCAACTGCAGACACCAACTGTTGTTGGAGGTCTAGTTTTTATCACCTCATTCTTGATCTGCATACAGCAATTGCAGTACACACAACCCTTTTCTTTTTATATTTTGCTGAATCAAAATATATTACTAAGTCAAACGATTACAAAAGTTGTCCTTCTTGTCGGAGCAGATCAAAAGAAAAAAAATCAAAGGGCCAATCCCCTCGTCAAAAGTGGTTAGATTTAGAATATCTAGCACAGTTCTTTAACCTATTGTTGTTGGTCTCACGAGAAACAAAAGGGATCACAAATTCATCAAATGCTGAAAGAAGAAAACAATCCTTGATAATAGTAAGGATGTCCTAAAGTGGCTAGGCGTTCCCTGAGTGCACATCTCTAATTGTTATAGTTGCCGAATACAAAATATTATGCCATTCCAAACACTTGCATCCAGCAAAGAAAACATCACCGGTATCATCTTGCAAGAAAGAACCAATACCACCCATCTTTAACAAAATTTAGAGAACCATCACAGTTCAGTTTGTCCCAACCAAACACAAGCTTAAGCAAGCCAATTAACACGAGTAATGCAAGTCTCTATTGAACTTTCAGAAACATGGACATCAATGAGATCATATACGGAGTACACATATAGGGGGAAACTTTGAGAATGTTAAGAAACACTTTCTAGCCCACCAAATACACTAAAAGCATCTTGCAATGGTGGCCTTAGGATCTAAAGATGATCCCTCGTTGATGCCGATTAGCAAACGATCCAAAGGTGAGGCGTAAGTGATGTTCAATAGCATGCCAAAGATATATAACAAAGTTACAAGTGAAGAAAATAATATGTAGAATCAGGTTGTGCAGAAAAAAGAGGACAAATGAGAGAATCACATATATTAAAACAGGCAAGTACGTATGAGATAAGGAGGCGGCAGTGCAAAAGTTTGCAAGAGAATATTTTTTATCTAACACGATCGGAAGCTTCCACAACACGAACCAATTTCTGTGTAAGTTGATGTAGCCGACGCCTGTACCTTTAATATCGGACTTCCAAACCCAAAAATTATAAGGTTCAAAATAAATAGATCAATTAGCTTTATCTGCTTAGTAAGGAAAGCATAAAATGTGTGTTATGCTTGTCATTGTTCAAGTGTCTATGATGCATTACGTTGGAAACCATCATGAACAAAGGTTCATCTAAGAGCAACAGGAGCGTCAAAAGTCTAGCAATCTCCCAAGATATTAACAGGAGAGTCATCAACAATGAACTTAGACAAACCAATTTTCAAAATATCCCATGCTTGAGCAAACAAATTCCAATACTAATTAAGCATGAAAAAAGGATTGTAAAACTTCCAAGGTTGTTGAGAACCATATTTAGGATAGACAAATTTGACTCCAATAGTGTCAGCCTGGCTGACAAATTGGGAAATATTTCCACTTGGTAAAAGTGGAAACATCTCGTGATAAAGAGGTGAAGACCATTGTGGTTGGATGGGTTAATCCACAAGAAATTATGAATTAACAGAGTTTTGGCTTATTAAGAGCTGAGATAGGAAACCAGGAGAGTAGATACACGAGGAACGAGTAGGCAGAGAATTGATAAAACTCAAACAACTTGGACTAGAAGGGAACCCTGCCATTGCCCATGTATGCTAGATAAAGACTGAATCATATTTAACATCAGAAATGGGGTCCTTTAGCAGAAATGAACGCAGGTCAGGATATTGAAAGGAGGAATATTTGCCCTCCAGAATGTTGAAAATGATTGTAAAAATTTTCTTTTAATGTGATTGGGAAGAAAATATTTTAGATTTTTGAATCATATTTTTTTATTAGTTTCACCTCATGCGTCTTTAAAATTGGATGATAGACCTTGAATTAGTGAGTAAAGGAAAAAAATTGTAAAAAGACTCAAATGACAAACAATATTGCACATGTGGGTAAGGAGTTGGGCCACAGCAATGTACATGTAAGGAGATCGAGTAACTTCCTTTGTTTTTAATAGAAGAGAACCGGGAAAAATTAATCAAACACTAAATGAAGAGAACAAGCGGATAGAGATCTCAAGAAAATTTTAATCATTATAGTGATTAACAAGGCAAAAAGAGGGAGGGAAATTAGCAACGCCAAAGCATATTAGTCATAACATCACAAGAAATTTTTAATCATTATAAGATGATTGTTGCCCTTGGAGGAGTATATAGAATGAGCAATTTCTTAAGAAATAAGAAAGTTGTCATACATGCTCCTACTGGAAAGAAAGGTAGATTGTTCCTTAAAAATAAACTTATTAAGTGGATCATAAACCAATTAGTTAGGACTTTAGCAAGATTGCAATACTAGACATTGAATAGAAAAATAGAATGAAAATATTTGATTTCATGTTGGATACAACATTTAGGAACAATGACCAGAAATGTCTTAGACAAATTCCTTAGGGAAAATAGCATAATCAAAATTATTACAAAGCATGGGTTAAGGAATTCAATATAATGTTCCAGTAGTGATGGTAATTGGTAGGACTTGAGTTTTTTGAAGATCAACTGATGTAATATTTGATTGAAGATAATATATATGGGTTTGGGTTTGATAATCCATCGACTCAATACTATCTTTCCAATAAACATTTTGATGAAGGAGAGAACAGAAAGATCAAGCACAAAATCGGAACAAAATAATATTTGTTAATTGTAAAGCTAAAGTGCTTACTACAAGACTGAGAGTAATATAATTAAAAATATATAAAGAGACTAATAAGCACGTATGGCGTATGTTATCTTTGGAACACAAGGTACTCTCGATAGACTATATATCACTACCGATTTCTCTCTTTCGTTATTGGAACCTCTGCTTGAGGTTTGGTTAGTAGACAACAGGCATTGGAAGCTTCTCATAGCAATTAAGCAGAGTTTGATTGGCTATTAGACTATAGGAAGAAAACTATGGTTGGAAGGACTAGCTACACCTCATACAATATTTTTTTCTCTCTTCTCCTCTCTTCTTTCTCTCCTATGGGGCTGGAACAACTAAGTTTAGTTGGGCTCTTATTGGGGATTTCTTTGATTATTTTTGGATGCTTTATATGAGGCTCTCCTCCTTTTATAGCTAAGGAAGGAGTGGGGGTCTTGCTTGGTTAGGACTTGGAGATCCTAAAGCGTTAGGACTTAGAGAGTCCTAATGCTTTTATGACTAGAAAAGTCCTAAAATAGTTAGAACTTGTACAAGGTTGGTGCATGAAAGTCCTATTAATATTAGGAGTTGATGTCACACTCTCCTTGTAGTCGCCTATATTTTGGTGAGGGCTATCTTAGTCCTAGTCCTACTCACATTGGGATTGAGAGCCACGAGGGCTACCTTATCATGTTGGAGGAAAAGCTTTAGTTATTTGCATACTGAAGTGAGAGCTATGAGGTTTCATCAACCATTTACTATAGTGAATGAGAAACTTTCATCAAACCAATTGAATCTTGGGTGATGAGAAACTTTCTTCCATCTTTCGAGTTAATACTTTTGAGGTCGACGAAAGTAATTAGTATCTTAATTGTCTAAGTAGGGGCTCCCAAGTATCACTTGGCATATATCAAGTGAAACCATCTTGCACGTCACCTTGTCGATGAATTCCTTTGTGATGGTAAAGCATATCTTGTATTATTGATCGATCTTCATCTCCACATCATCATGAAGCCGCCATCCAAGAGGATATGGATGTAGATGTGATGTTGGCTCTAGGCCGAGCTTCTTCACCAAGCTCACTAAGATAGGGTTCTTTCGACACTTGGTGTTGAAGATCGCACCAACAATTTGGATCTTCACCATAAAGGATAGAGAATATCTCTTCACCTAGGTTTTTCTGGTGAAGAGCTCTTCTCAAACTTTTAAACCAGGAGTTAGACTCACGTTTATAGTCTATAAACTTTGGTCTGTCCATGAATGATAGATTTAGATCCGAGTATGACCAGTGAAAGTTTGATGGAGTCATTACCCATGATCATGGTTGTAGTTTGTCAACTTTGATCATTCTTTAACTACTTTAGGAATAGTTCTGAACCTTCCAAAACTTTTCTCTTAAGTAACTTTCAAATTTTTTTTTTTCAATGGTGACCTACAATTTTACAATGTTTACATAAATATGTCACTTCATTTTGGGGAAGAATAAGTTTTACCATCCTCGAAATTTTATTGTGCTTTTGAGTGGCTCCCTTTGACCTTCCCCATAGGCTTCTCATTGCATGTGTGATTTTTTCTCTTGATCAACATCGCCATATTACTAATGGTCAAAATATAGTTTGAAAAAGCTCAAGTCTGTATAGATATGTTCATGGAGGCCGACGATGTATTTCAACATTATTGAGTGATTGTTTAGAAGATTCTCAATACCATTGTTTATCATCGAAACTTGATCATATATTCGTGTATAAATTAATCTCATCCTTAGCCTAAGTAGTATCACTTCCATCATTTTTCTTTGAGATATCCCATAGGGTAGAATTCTTCTCATATGAGTATTTTAAATTGTGTCCATGACATGTTTTCATTATTGTTGGTTCAAAGATAGACTTTCTATCATAAGTGTGCCTATCAATTTGAGTCACTTAAGCATTATACTATCCTCACTATTATAATCATAACGATCAAAATAAGTATCAAGTTGATATGATATGTGTTTGAGTGATGCAAGACTAGCTTTGATCAAGGAGAAGCAAATGGATTAAGGCAGTGGAATCAGATGTTGGGCCGGAGTTAAACATGTCAGAAGTTAAGATGTCGAGCTGGAGGAATGGTCTGCGTGCTAGCAGAAGGACTTCGTGTAATAAGTTCGGGCATTAGGCCAGAAGGATCTTGATATTGTGCTAAGAAGATCGGATGTTGTGGCGGTCAACATGTCGATTGGGTAATACACCACAAGAGAGGATGATATGTCGAATGTTTGGACGAAGTGCCAAATGAACCAATAATATGTCTAACAACTTAGTATTCTTGTTTGTAATCGGTTATATCTAGATTGAATTAGTTGTGATTGTAACTAAATTGGTTTGGGGTGTAACCATACCAACTCAATTAAGGGCTCATTGGGCCTTAACTAAATCTTAATTAAAGCTAATTTAAGCTCATTATGAGGCTCATTTCATTAACCTAGAAGGAGGTACAGCTAGGTCAAGAGATGTTATAGCTTAGGTATGAAAAGTATTAAAAAATATTTTTTTAAGAATCCTTAGTTATGGTACCATCGATTGCTGATGATAGTACCACCAATCGATAGTAGAGCTAGCCTAGGATTAAGTCAGGGTGCATTCCAAACTAATGCTATCGACTTTGGTTCTTTATCTACTGACTGAAAACCTTGCTTGTTACGTTCAACCCGACATCGCTACTATGGAATTGCTCTGTTGCTTCTAAGGCTTTCCCTAAATAACGTTTAAATACAGAACAGATGAGTCAATTATCAAACTAAACACCATAGGGCCAGTTTTTATATCATTAAAAAGTTTTGTATCTCATGTAAGTCTCTCGTGTTTGTTAAACCAGCTGCGTATGAAAGATTCGGAGAAGAAGCCTCAATCACCAACTATTTCAGAATGAATACCCACTTCACCTAATGGCAGCTCCACGGTAGCTAAGATAAAGCAAGTGGTTCAGGTAAAATATGACTTATTTCTTATTTATATACATACTGGGGCAAGTTCAATTTCAAATAAACATTCTGCGGCGCTCTTTCTCAGACTCAAAACTATATCTCTGCTTTGATTATTTGTGTTGCTCCTCCAAACCTCTTCTCTTGGTTGCTGCCCAGTTAACTCTTAGTCCACTCTTAGTATGATTTTACCCCTATTCTTAGTGTGAGTTAACTATCTATTCCAGGTGGTGGTATTGTTCGTACTCAGAAACCTGGGCTCTGTTAAACGGTGGTACCGCTAGTACCAGCGATGGTATCGCTCGTACCCCAAAATCTCAGAGTGTCTGATTTTTTTGCTCCAATTTGTGAAGCTAATTGGGAATTATAAATATCTCAAATATTCTTATTTGAGATAGTAAAAATGTTGTTGTAATTCTTTGAGAATTCCCTTCCTCTTCTCTAAGTGTGAATTTTATTTAAGGGATGATTGAAAGAATTATAAAGGTTGTCTCCTAAACATGTGAAAAGTAGAATAGAGCTGTAAGAGAGTAGTTGATTTTCTCCTATTGAAGGAAGATCAATAGTGGAAGTCGGTGGCTTCGACGGAAAAAAAATCGGGAATGGACATAGGTCACATGAACTAAACCATTATAAAATTAGCATGCTTCCTCTTCTTTACTGTTTACTTTCATTGTTTTCTTATTTGACTGTCTATTACTTTTATTTGCACTCTTCTAAACACCTCTACATCTAAACGTATTTTCATTATGAGTTTTATCGAATGACTTTAATCGATGTTGTTTTCTCAAAAGCACTAAATCACCCCTCGTATTAGTGCCAATTTTGGTCCTAACACCCTATAGTAAAGAATAACTAAGCAAATAATATCATATCAAAGGAGAGAGAGCTCTCTATATTAGAGATGCATAATCGTGAAGAAGATGCTGTTGAATAGAATATGATAGCAAGGACTTGACCCTTTCGCATCGAGGCTCGACATACCCTCCTATGATGACTCAATCAATGTTAATATATTATTTTCATGAACCTTTCATAGGTTTAGGAGACAACCTTTACAATTTTTTTAGCCCTCCCTTAAACGGAATTCACACTGAAAGAAGAGGAACGAAACTCTTAAAGAATTACAATAGCATTTTTACAAGTTTTTCTTCTACTTTCTTACTATCTCAAGTAAAATTACCTGTGGTATTTATAGATCCTAATTGGCTTCACAAATTAAATACTTCAAGATTTTGGGATACGAACGGTATTACCGTCGACACTGATGATACAACCATCGAATAGAGCTCAAGTTTCTTTGCATGGGTGATACCACCACCCGAAATAGGTGGTACTATCATCGACTAGCGGTACTACCCCTGACAACCGATAGTACCACCAACCTAGATTCTCGAAAAAGTACTTTTCAATACTTTTCATATCTGCATTGTACCATCTCTTGACCTGACTATACCTCCTTCTAGGTCAATAAAATAAGCCTCCTAATGGGCTTAAATAAATCTTAATCAAGATTTAATCAAGATCCAATGGGCCCTTAATTAAGTTGGCATGGTTACACCCAAAACCAACTTAGTTACACTCTTAATCACTTCAATCTAGACATAATTGATTACAAGCAAGAATACTAAGTTGTCTGACATGTCATTAGTTCATCTGATGCTTCATTCAAACCTTCAACGCATCATCCTCTCTTGTGGCATATTGCCCAATCAGTATGTTGACCTCCATAACATTCGATCTCCTTAGTGTAATGTTTGATCCTTTTGGTTCAATGCTTGAACTCATTGCATGAAGTCCTTCTACTAGCACATCGACCATTCCTCGGGCCCGACATCTAATCTTCTGACATGTTTAATTCCGGCCCAACATATGATTCCACTACTTTAATTGATTTACCTCTCTTTAATCGCAGCTAGTTTTGTGCCACTCAAATGTATATTAGATCATAATTTTATCAATTGATTACATCATCAAAATATGATATTCAACTTAGGATTAATTTGGGCTTACATGTAGCCTATCACAATCGCCATCTGTTAGGCTAATATTTCCATTTGGCCAATATTAAATGTTGTTGGGTGTTGGTTGTCATCCCATTGGTGGTTCTTCATCTAGGTGAGCATGACTTTTACTCTTATGGCTATTCTTTAAAGGTTTTGTACCTTATCTCATGGTCACCATCTACAAATGAGGGGTTATGCTATGATATCACCTAATATATATGGCTTTTAGTGGAAGAGAGAACTACGACAAAAAGATCAAGAATAAAACTATCAATTTGATAATATTTTTTAAATGAAAAATTTTAGTGGAAGAGAGAACTACCGCAAAAAGATCAAGAATAAAACTAAAAGAAAACAACCTCTATTTCTAATAAAGCTGAAGTACTAACTACAAGGCTAAAAGCAATGAAATTAAAAATGTCTAAAGAAACTAATTTTTATAAAATAAAAAATTATAAAAGAATGAATATAAAATAAATCTCAAATCTTGAATATCAAGAAGTCAAGTGAAAGATAATAATTCATTTGAAAAAAATCTTCTTCTCAGTGAAAAGAAAGAACTATAGGAGAATAAATACAAAATATATCTCAAATCTTAAATATTGAGAAGTTAAGTGAAATATCATAATTCGTTTGAAAAAATCTCCTCTTTAGAAAAAGAAATAATCATACGAGAAGAATTAGGAAGATATCATATATTTAAAAGATTCAACATACATAATTCTCACCTACTAAAATCAATTTATTCCTCATTTAGTGATTTAGTAAACATACCTTTTAATTGATGTGTTGTGTTAATGAAATATAAAGATCTATCATGATTGTTAACAAGATCCTTAGTAAAATGATGTATAATATCGATGTGTTTAGTCCTAGAGTATTGAATAGGCTTCTTATTGAATAAAATGATGTATAATATCGATGTGTTTAGTCCTAGAGTATTGAATAGGCTTCTTTGTTGAATAAATTGTAATATACATCAAAATGATGTATAACATGATCCTTAGTAAAATGATGTATAATATTATCACATTTTATAGTGATGTTTTTCAAGTAAAGTTCATAATCTTCCAAAGTATTCTTTATCCAAATTATCTATGTATAGCATACACCTACTGCTACATATTCTGCCTCGATTTTGTAGATAATGAGATAGAATTTTGCTTTTTAGAAGACCAAGAAACAAGTACATGACCTAGGAACTGACACGTTCCAAAGGTACTTCTTTAATCTACTCTGCATCATACAAAGTCAACATTAGCGCAAGCAATTAAATCAAAATTTTTAGATTTTGGATATCATAATCCTAGATTAAAAATTCTGTTTAAGTATCTAAATTTTTTTTAACTATTTTATAATGAGATTTTTTAGGATTGGACTAAAATCTTATACAAAACTCAACACTAAACATTATATCAGGTCTAGTTATAAGATATAATAAGCTACCTATCATACCTCTATAAATCTTTTGATTAAAGTATTCTCCTTCATTGTCGATACTAATTTAGTAGAAATGCTCATTCGTGTGTTAATGACATTTGCACTATCTATGTGAAACCTTTTAAATAGATCCAAATTATATTTAGTTTGACTAATATAGTTTCATCATTTAGTTGCTTAAGTTGTGATCTTAGGAAAAATATCAATTTATCGATCAAACTCGTTTTGAATTCTTGGCTCATACTTTTGGCAAATGATTTGCATAACGAGTCATTTGTAGAACTAAAAATAATATCATCAACATAAATTTAAATAATAAAAAAATATTTTTAAAATATTTAATAAATATTATGGTATCAATCTTGCCTTTTAAAAAATTATTTTGAATAAGAAAAGAGCTAAACCTCTCGTACCAAGCCCTAGTAAGTTACTTCAACCCATAGAAACTGTTAGATAATTTATAAACCTAGTTTTAAAAAAGATCATTTTTTAATTCGGATGATTGCTCAATATAAACTTCTTCAAAAATAAAGCTATTAAAAAAAAGATACTTTTGACATCCATTTGAAATAATTTAAAATTTTAAAAACATGCATAGACAAGGGGCATCCTTATGGCTTCAAGTCTTGCTACAAGAGCGAAGGTTTCTTCGTAGTCTATACATTCTTATTAGTTGACCACTAATCTAGCGTTGTCTCAAATCACAATACCTTTTTTTTTTTTTCCTAAAGACTCATTTAGTATCAATCACAATATGATCATTACGTCTAGGAATAAGCGTTCAAACCTTATTTTTTTCAAATTAATTTAATTCTTGATGCATTGTCAAGACTTATGAGTCATCTTTGAGAGCATCATCAATGTATTTAGGTTCAATTTGAGATAAATAAATAGTATTATATAAATATTTATAAATGAAGAATCAGTTTGAATATCTTTTGATGTATCTCCAATAATTAACTCCTTAGGATGTGTATCTATATACTTTTATTCCTTGGTAAAATATCTTTGAAAGTAGATATATCCAAGTTACTTTATAGAGAAGAATTTTTATTCAAATTTAAATTATTAAATTTAAAATCATCATCAAAATTATTTTTCTTGACATCAAAAAATTTATTAAAAATAATAAGGATAGATTTCTCAATAACTAAAGCTCTTTTATTGAAAACTTGATAAACTTTATAAATAGAGGAATATCCAAGAAAAAATATCTTCACGGATTTTATATCAAAATTTTCTAAGGCATGCTTTCTATTTAAAACAAACTATTTATAACTAAAAACTTTAAAATATGAGATGTTGGGTCTTTTATTGTTCCACAATTCATAAGAGTTTTAGATAGTAGAGGTCTTATGATAATCTTGTTCATGGCATAGTATGTCATATTTATTGGGAAATCAAGGGGTTTACCTATAGAGATCGAATATCCATATTTTTCCAAATCCAGGTGGAGAGGATGAAGGAGGTCAAGTGTCCTGTCCTGTGCAATGAGAATCAAATCATGATGAGATCAAGATAATGAGATCGATTCACCTTTAAACACAGATCCTAAATAATCCTTGTCATAGGTTACTCGAAAGGGATATCAAGATAACCGAACAGAACGGTGTACAGTTTACCTATACATATGATGGAAGCGACTGGTCTCCTAGTCACTTATGTGGAGACACTAAAGATATAATACAGGTGCTCATTGAAGAATATGTTTACTGATTGATTCGCTTATGGAATGTTGTATAGATAATGATATCTAAATGTCAGATAACAATTTCATAGTCGCAGTTGTGTATCTAGTCCTTAGACTTGAGACACCAAGGATACCTTGTTTAAGTACTCCTTTCTTTAACACCAGTCTTATAGGTTTGGAAAGTTTCAGATCTAGTATAATCAGATATCGGGATTGGCAGCCAATCTTATGAAGGTAATTGAGTGTCAATAAAGGATCATCTACTCTCGATATCGCGAGAGGAATATCTCGTGTATTCTTACTTAGAAAAATCTCTGGTCAGGGTCATTCGGATTAAGCGAGAAGGAATTCTCTGGGAGAATCCGATTAGAGTGAGACTCATATGGATTTTGTATGTGGCCTGATAGTACTATATCTAATAAATGATCTCTGGGATATTAGTTAGATGAGGAACTATAGATACACGGTAACTATGAACAGACAGGTCCGATAGATTCGATCCTCATATACTTTTTAGGGACTATGATGTAGTTGCCTAGTATGTCCATGATCGATGATTCAAGTGAATTATTATAGGGATAATAATTCACTATATTAGATGATGGGCACAACTCACGGCCAGCTCAGTATCGGACATAGAGGGTTACACACATATAGTGGATGCTTCAGTGAATAGAAAATTAGATAGAGATTCAATTAGTCCCTATTCTTATTAAATAAGACTTTATACTAATAAGCTCCTTGCATAAGGCTCAATTAGAGACCAAAGGAGATTATTAGATAGAGATACAATAATATAAAGTTAGTGGATAATTGAATGGAGATCTCATACCCACTAAGGTAGGATATACTAGGGTTTTTGGTGACTCTCTATAAATAAAAGGTAGGGGCAACACATAGATGATAGGCTGTACCTTTGGCCGCCACCTCCTATTTTCCTCCTCTCCCTCACCTTCTCAACTGACCAGCCCCTCTTAGGTGTGAGAGGGCAGTAAAGAAGAAAGAGGATATTCTTTCAAGTTCATTGTGAGAAGCAACACAAGAATTACGAGACTTGAGGCCGCGATTGGAGGAGTATCACTACAGCGATCTATCGTGTGGATACTGCTAGAGAGCAAGGACATCATAATATATATATGCAATAGATAATATAATGTGAGAATATGCTAATAATAATCATAAGTGAAAAGATCGTGTAGTGTGTCACACGTGCGATCACTCACATGATTGACTTGTAGGGCACCTGTAACCAGCAATGTTAACAGCTTCGGCCTAAAAGTATTTGGGTAGGTTATGTTCATTAAGTATGGTTCTTACCATCTCTTGTAAACTCTTATTATTTCTCTCAATAACTCCATTTTATTATGGATTTCTTTGAGTAGAAAAATTATTGTCATACCTATTCGAATCATAAAATTCTTGAAAATTTATCACTATGATCACTACAAAAAGAAGAAATCATAAAACATTTTTCATTTTGAACTTATTTGTAGAACTTCATAAAATATTTAAAAAATCAATTTTATATGCTAAGAAGTATGTCTAGGTATATTTACTATAATCATCAACGATCACAAAAACATATTTACTACCTCCTAGACTTATGATATCAATTGGTCCAAATAAATTCATATAAATTACTTGCAATGGCCTTAAGGTTCTCACTTAATTTTTATATTTAAGGCTACTATTTATTTATTTTCCTAGTTAACATGCATTATAAATTTTGTCTTTGACAAATTTAATTCTAGGCATTCCTCTTACAAGTTCTTTAGTTTTGATTTGCAAGATCAATTTTATAATTGCATGACCTAATCTCCTATGCTAAAGTCATACATCATCATTTAAAAAACAAATTGTTATGAAAATCATAATGATCAATAGTATAACATTATTGTTACTTAATGTAATTATAGATTTATTTTTATGTGGTATATCTATGATGCAAGTATTAGATTCAAGTTTAATATTATATCCCTTATTATACAATTTTCTAATGCTTAATAAGTTAAGTTTTAAGCCATCTATTAATAGAACATCTTAAATCAAAATATTTGATTTCTTATCAAATTTTCCAATACTGATAATGTTTCCTTTGTTGTTGTCTCTTAAGGTGACATATCCTCAGTCTCAACTAGTGAGCTTTGAGAATTGTTTTGGATCTCTGATCATATACATTAAACATCTACTATTAAGATACCATCTTTTACTCCTGGCTCTTATTTGGAGACAAACCTATAATAAAGAAGGGTTTATTTTAGGTACTCATTTAACTTTGGATCCTTCATGGCTAGATCTATCTTTTTTTTATTTTTGACATCAAATCATTTGTTATTCTTTTAGGAAACTAAACTAAAACTTTAGGGGGAATATGTAGTGTAAGCCCTTTTATAAATTTTGTTGACTTTTGTTGAGTGTTACTAGTTATGAAGTTGATTCCTTCCTTTTTAATGTATATAACCTTGATTAATAAGAATCATGTTTAATAATTTATTTCTAATTTTAAAATTTTCTAATGTTTGCCATAAATATATTTTTAAGATATTCTATTATATGATTACTATTAATTGATTCTTCTAAGCAATGCTCTAATTTCTCATTCATGAAATTTGTCCTTTTTCATATTTTTCAATGCATATAATGACTCTTTTGATGTTCAAGATTAGATGATTTTAAATCTTCACATTTAGAGTAAGGAGTAAAAGATGTTGATGTTTCATACACAATTTTTAATATATCAAATTTATTGGTAAGTAATGCATGATCCCTTTTTAGTACTTATGTTTCTTACCAATGTTTTTGAGTTCATCATATAAATTATGGAACACATCGAACAATTCATTATAAGATAAGGACGTTTCATAAGATCAAATACCTCATTGTTGAAGGTCACCAATGCATAGTTTGTCACTTCGTCCTCATTGATTTGCTCTTCATCTTCTGATGCACTTGATTCATCCCACGTTACCTTGAATGCTTTCTTCTTTTCGATTAACAACTTCTTCATTAGTTGTCGATACTCATTTTTGAAGTACCCTGACCTTTTGCATAACATATTATTATATCCTTTTTAGGTTTACTTTTATTTTTATATTCTTATCTTACAAAAATAGTTTTATTTCTTTTTATAAACCTTTTTAAGTATTCTTATAAGGATGACATCATCATCGCTTGAGCTTTCGCTCGAATAGCCTTCTTTGGTTCTAACTGTAATATCTTCATTTCTATTCTTTGGAAGGTTTTCATCTTATTCATCATGTGCTTTGCAAGTCATTTCATAGGTCATTAAAGATCCTATAAGTTCTCTAAGAGAAAAGTTGTTTAAGTCCTTTGCTTCTTAGGTAGCTGTTACTTTTGGATCCCAATTTTTTGAAAGAAATCTTAAAAGTTGATTAGTATAGCATTTACCAAGAGTTTTTAAACCATTGATAACATGATTAGTATAGTTTCAGTTGGTTTCATTTTAAATAATTAATTTTTTAAATAAAATATTAATTTTAGATTCTTTTACTCTACTTATGCCTTCATGAGTAACTTCATATAGTACTAAATCACTAGTAGAAACACAATTAAACTTATTTTGTCTAAAGCACAAAATAAGACATTTATAGTTTTAGCATTTAAGAAAAATTTTTTCTTCTCAAAATCATTCCATTCATTCATCAATTTAGAAGATTTTTAAAAACCACATTCAATGAGTTCCACAAATCAAAATTCATAGAAACAAAAAAAATCTGTATTTATGTTTTCCAATAAGTATAGTCTATCTCATTGAACAATCTGTATTTGAGTTCACTATAGGGTAAAAAAAAATCTGTATTCATATTTTCCAATAAGTATAGGAGGATAAGTAATAGAGTGATACTCTTAATTATCAAAAAAAGCTATTAAATCTTACTTGAGTGTTAATACAAATAAGAGAACTTGGCTTTGATACCAATTGTCAGGACTATAATGACACTAAGAGAGGGATGGGTGAATTAGTGCTTTTGCAATAATATTCTAATTTAAAAAATTCATTCAAAAATATATATTAGAAATGTATTTAACAAAAAAGTTTGCTTAAGAGTAGTGAGTAATTAAATCAGTAAGTAATGATAATGTAAAATAAGAAAAGAAATACAAGCCAATTTATAGTGATTCGATTATCCCAACCTACGTTCTCTCTTTGATTCCTCTTCTCTCGAGATACCTTTGTTACAACCCTTCTCCTTTTACCAAGCTCAGAAGAGAACCTTTACACTAATTCTTTTACAAAAGATCTCGTACATTCTTAGAATAACCTCTAAACTCAAGGAGAAAGAGACTCAAACACTATTTTAAGAGTTTACAATACTTTAATTCTTAAGTTTTTATTATTATTTACTCTTGCATCAAGCAAGTATAACTGGGATATTTATAGACCCCTAAAGGCTTCAAAATTAGAGTAAAAAATATAAATTTTTGAGTTTTCGGGGTACTAGCAATACCACAGTTACCCCAAGGCGATACTACCATCGAACAGAGTTTAAAATTTTGGGTTTTGGCAATACCACCATCGGTCTAAGTGGTACCACCACCACCTGGGTGATTCCACAATAGGTCACAGGCGGTACTACCGTTGGAAGTCTCGAAAAAGCACAAAACAATGCTTTTTGGCTCTCTAGATGGTATCACCGCCCAGGCCTGGCGGTACCATCACCTAGGCCTTCTCAAGGTCGCCGAATTAATCTTTCAACTGGCCCGATTCGATCCTAGTTCAAGCCTAATTGGCTCATAATCAAGTTGACATGGTTTTGACTTAATTCTAATTCAATTTGATTTGAAACGATCATGATCAAAACTTAATTACTCTAATTACAATTACGAAGCCTTCAGTATATTATCCAACATTTTGACATATCATTTCTTCATCTGGATTTCATTCCAACCTTCGACATATCATCCTTTTCTTTGACATATCACTCGATCTATCAACATGTTAACTTCTCACAACATTCAATCTTATGGTACAATACCTGATCCTTCTGGCCCAGTGCCTAAATTCTTGGCATGAAGTCTATCCTTCGACATGCCGATCAATCATTCGGCTTGATGTCCAATCTCTAACATGATGCTTTCTTGCTCAACATATGATTTTCTTGCTTCGATAATTTACCCTATGATGATTCATATTCGTGATCGAAGTTTTTCTTGTATTAATTGATAAACTCCTTAATTAATTTTATCATCAAAATTCAGAATTCAACAATTAACACATATGTCATATAGGTTATTTTTGGATAGCACATGAGTGCTCTTAATGGATTGTCTATCACTATAGATTACGCTATCCCCCTCTCTCACTATTGGAACCTCCTCCTAATATTTGGACAAAAGCAGTAGGCTTTGGATACTTCTCATAAAAGTTGAGCGAAGCTTAATATAAAACTTTGGCTAATGATGTTACGGATGGAATTATAACCTGCACGTCATAGAATTCTTCTCTTCTCTCTTCTCCTCGTTTCTCTTATCTCTTTTGAGGTTAGAATAGCTAGGGTCGGCTAGGCTCTTATCGGGGACTTCTTTGATTAATTTAGATGAGACTCTCCTCCTTTTATAATTGAGGAAGGGGTGGAATCATTACTAAGTTAGGACCTAGAGAAGTAGGACTTGGAGAGTCCTGATGTAGTTGGGGCTTATTTAGGGCTTGCGCATTTAAGTCCACTCCTATTAGGAATTGGCACTACCATCTCCTTATGGTTGTCCCTATTAATGTGAGAGTTGTTATAATCCTAGTTTTACTAGGACTAAGATTGAGATGAGTGGGCTATTATAATATAGGCTTTGCTTTGTCGAATAAAACTAAGGATTTTAGAGGCCTGTTGATATGGGTTAATTAGACTAGTTACATGTTGTTGAGATCGTCCTTGCTTAAAAAAAACCCCACCATCAAGCTTAAGCCATGGGATAGGACAAGGGTAATAGCTGGAATAAGGATCCTATTGTAGCCCATAGATATAAGCATATATAATCTCAAGAAGTTTATGAAACTATATTTTATTTTAATATTTGATTATATGATCATTACATACTCAAGATTCACATTAATTATAAATAAATCATCATATAGAATTCAAAAGTTAACTTTTATTGAATCATAAATATATTAAATTTATAACCATCAAATGAGAAATAATATCCTGATAATTTTTGATAAAGAAACTAAATTTTTAGAATTATAGAAATATAGCTTACATCCTTAAAATTCATCAAATAAATTATCTAAGGTGTAGGCGATAAGTTTCAACTACTATCGCTTATAACAATGAATGTTTCATACTCTTTTAGTTTCGATGTTAAATTGAACCCCTATTTTTGGCAACATAAGTTGAAGCATCAAAATAATAACAATTCAATTGAAACATATAAAGGTTAAACTTATATATTTTCCTTTTCGAACCAAGCTTTATAATTCATCTTGATATAACCTTTTTTGTAACAGAGTAGTACTTTACTATAAAATTTTTTTATGAGTTTATACAATATTTATAAACTCAAGTAATTACCATTTAACTTTTTTGTATGTTTACCCACTCTTTGAGTAGTACCCAAAATATTATGGATCTTTCTATTGAATCTCAAATTTTGATGATATACCAATTGATAAAGTTATGATCTAATATGCGTTTAAGTGATGTAGGACTAGCTTCGATCAAGGAGAGGTAAATCGATTAAAGCAACATAATTAGATATTGGGTTGGAATTAAATATGTTAGAAGATTGGAGGTCGGGTCGAAGGAATGGTCAACGTGCTAACAGACTTCGTGATATGAGTTTGGGTATTGGGCTAGAAGGATTAGATATTATGCCAAGGAGATCAAAAGTTACGAAGGTCAACATGGCGATTGGGCAATACGTTGCAAGAGAGGATGATGCGCCGAAGGTTTGGACGAAGCGTCGAATGAACCGATGACATGCTGGATAACTTAGTATTCTTATTTATAATCAATTATGTCTACATTTAAGAAGTTGTTATTATAATTGAGTTGGTTTTGGGTGTAACTATGCCAACTCAATTAAACCTAATAGGCCTTGATTAAATCTTAATTAAGGCTGATTTGAACCCATTAGGAAGCTCATTTCATTGACCTAGAAGGAGGTATAGCTAGGTCAAGATATAGTACAATTCAAATATAAAAAGTAATAAAAAGTTTTTTTTAGGAATCTTGAGCGATGGTATCATTGGCTACCGACGATGGTATTATCGGTTGTCAATGGTGGTATTGTCAGTTGTCGGTGGTGGTACTACTAGTCAATGGTAGTACCACATATTCTGAGTGATGGTATCGTTTGTTCCTAGAAACTTGGGCTCTATTTGGTGGTAGTACCATCAGCGCCAGTGGTGGTACTACCCATACCCCGAAATCTCGAGGTATTTGATTTTTGGGCTCCAATTTGTGAATCCATTTAGGGTTTATAAATACCCCAGGTGTTCTTGCTTGGGATAGCAAGAAAGTAGTAGAAAAACTTATGAAAAAAACTATTGTAATTCTTTGATAGTTCTCTTACTCTTCTATAAGTGTGAATTCTGTTTAAGGGAGGACTATAAGAATTGTAAAGGTTATCTCCTAAACCTGTGAAAATGAGAATAAATCTGTAAGAGGGTGGTTGATCTACACTCATTAAAAAAAGATAAATAGTAGAAGCTGATGACCACAACGGTGGAGGAATCGAGAGTGGAGTAAGTCATGATGATCGAACCACTATAAAATCATTGTGCATTTTTTCTTTGCTATTTAATCACTTTGAAAATTACTTTACTTTCTCATTATAGTCCTATGATTATTTTCAAGTTTAAATGCTTTCCTGTTATAAGTTTTTTGAATGAATCTTCAAATCGACGGAAGTTTTGTCAAAAGCACTAATTCACCCCCCTCTCTTAGTGCCGATTTTAATCCTAACAATTGGTATCAAATCTAAGTTTTTCTCAATTGGTTTAACACCTAAAAGAGACTAAATAACTTTTTTTTGACTATCAAGAGGGTTATTCTATCACTCATCCTCTTATGTTCATTAGGACAAGCTACACATATTGAAAAACTCGAATAAGAGTTTTCTTGCTTTCTATATATTTCAGTTTATGAAATATCATTAAAATTAGTTTTTCAAAAGTCTTCTAAAACAATGAACGAATTGAATGATTTAGAGAAGAGGATTTTCTATTTAAATGCTACAAAGATGAATACTTTGTTTTGTGTTCTTGATAAAAATGAATTAATCAGGTCTTAATATGCGAAACTACACATAAGATTTGGCACAATCTTGAAATCACACACGAAGGCACAAGTAGAGTTAAATATTTCAAAATTAATCTTTTGATGTATAGTTTTGAATTGTTTCAGATAGGACCAAGTGAAACTATTGGAGATATATACACTTAATTTACGAGTGTCATCAATGGTTTGAAAGCATTTAGTAAAAAAATTTCTAACTTTAAACTCGTTAATAAAATTCTAAGATACATTCCTAAAAGTTCTGATCTAAAAGTTATAGCTATTCAAGAAGGAAAAAACTTAAATTGTTATCCACTTAAAAAATTTATCAGGTCCTTGATGACCTATGAAAGGACATGTATATCACATGATAAACATAAGAACTACCTTCTAAAAAACATGAAGAACTTGATACTTAGAACAAAGGGAGACTACTTGAACGAAAGTTTAAGTGACGAGAATGACTTTGAAGTTATCACAAGAAATTTTTAAAAGTTCATAAAACATGAATGTATGAATAAAAATGAACAAAAAAGGAATACAATAACTTGCTAAACGCAATCGGCCGGGGTACTTCGAAAGTGAATGTCCCCAATTAAAGAAGTTACAAAAGAAGAAGAAAGTGATCAAGGTGACTTCAGATGAATCAAGTGCATCCGTAGATGAGGAGCAAACAAGTGAAGATGAGGTTCACAAGAACAAGATAAGTGACTCAAGCAAATCTTCTTTACCTTACAATGAATTACTTGATGCTTTTCATAAATTGTTTGATGAAAGAAGTTAGTAAGAAATGTAAACTGTTCAAAAAATTAATTAATTATATATGTGATTGAAACTTGATGATTTTGTTTTAATAAACCTTTTGATTAAAGATAGTTTATGTTTAAATGATTATGATTTTTATGATAAAACTTGTCTTTCAGTTTTAAACATGATGCATGGTTTTGACATTAAAAAGAAAAACTTAGGCATGCTTGTATTAAATCAATCGCATGAATTGAAACAACTAAAAAGAGAATATTATTTTTCTTGAAAATTTCTTAATCTCTATCTTATCAAGTTTTCAATAAGAGATTGATGAATCTATTCATAATATTTTTAAGTCTCTTGAACTATAAAAGTGATTTTGTTGATTTTAGTTTGAACAAGATTTTTTTAAGAAAACTGAATCATGAACTTTGCTTTGATTTCTTAACTTGAGGTATCTTTTATGGGAATAAAAAAAAATTAACTTCTATAATTTATTCATTTTACCATTTACAAAAGAGGAGAATTATGATCTTGATAATTGTAACTTGAGATTTTTATATAAATCAAAATTGCTCAGTATGACTCTAGGAATTATAACTTGAGATTTTCTATGAATCATGATCTTGATGACTTGAGATTTTTTATACATGAATCAAGGTCTTATTTGTTCTCCTGTGTATCTTTCTTGCTATTTATTATAGATAAGATTTTTTTCCTAATTATGATATTGACTTCTCGATATTTATTACTTGATAATTCTTTTATGAATTAAGATCTCTCACTATCTGTTCTCACATAATTTTCTTATTTTATTAAAGAGAATATTTGTCTAAATGAATCATAGTGTTTCCTTGATTTTTTTTTTCAATACTCACAACTTGAGATGATGTGCTTTGATGTTTGGAACATTGTATACATAAATTGATGTTATTTACTTCATGTTTTGATACTCCTTTATATTTATGGTTGTATACCTTATGTTATTATTAGAGCATTGTTGTAAAAGGAAAAATTATACCATTATATTCTTCCCTTCTTTTTGACAATGACAAAGGGGGGGGGAAGTTTTGCTAGCTTGTGCATCGCAAAGAAAAACAAAACTTGCTAGCTTACACATTGTAAAGAAAGCACAACTTGCTAGCTTATGCATTGTGAAGAAAAGCAAAAGTTGCTAGCTTTCACATTATAAAGAGAAGCAAAAAAGTTGCTATCATAAGAGAAGCAAAAAATTTTGCTTAACTTCACATTCTTAAATGTATATTGATTTTGATGATGAAACCAATTGAGAAAGTTATGATCTAATATGCGTTTGAGTGACATAGGACTAGCTTCGATCAAGGAGAGGTAAATCGATTAAAGCAGTGGAATTATATGTTGGGCCGAAATTGAACATGTCAAAAGATTAGACATCAGGCCAAATGAATGGTCAACATGCCTGTAAAAGGACTTCGTGCCTAGAGTTTTGGCATTAGGCTAAAAGGATCAGACATTGCGTGCGCTAAAGAGATTAGATGTTACGGAGGTCAACATGTCGATTGGGAAATACACCACAAGAGAGGACGATGCATCGAAAATTGGACGAATTGTCGGATGAACCAATGACATGCTGGACAACTTAGTAGTCTTGTTTGTAATCGATTATATCTATATTGAAGTAGTTGTGATTTTAATTGAGTTGGATTTAGGTGTAACCATTCCAACTCTTTTAAGGGCTCATTGAGCTTTGATTAAGCCTTAATTTATACTGATTTGAGTTTCTTAGGAGACTCATTTCATTGACTTGGAAGGAGGTATAGGCAGGTCAAGAGCTGGTACTATTGAATCTCAAATTTTAATGATGAAATCAATTGATGAATTTTATTATCTAACCTATGTGCTATAGAAAGTGATGTAGGATTAACTACGATGGTTTAAAGGTAATACAATCTAATGTTGGGCTGGAGTCAAGGTACGGCATCAGGCCGGGGTTCGGACAATGTAGTGGGAACTCATCAAAAGCTCGTCGAAGGTGATCAGGGGCTTGTCGGGAGCTTGTTGAAGGTAATCAGGAGCTTGTCGGGAGCTCACCAAACGTGATCGGGAGCTTGCGGGAGTGCATTGAGAGTTTGCTAAAATATGATCGAGAGACTCATCGGAGTTCGCTAGTAGATGTCAGGAAGTTTATTGAGCGTTTGAAAGATCAATTGACGTGTCGAACAATAAAGATAATTATATTTGTGTGCCTTAGTGTGTCATCGTTAGCATAAGTTATTTTGAGTCCTAATTGAGTTAAATTTGGAAGAAATCTAAATTAGGCAATGTGGTCCACTTTGGGTTGGATTTGAGCTCAGGTTGAACTTATTTCGTTGACCTTGAAAGGAATCGACAAGAGGTACAAGTCGAGGATGAAATAGTATGAGAAAATATTGCTTTTGGGATTCCTGATGGTAGTACCACTCGTACCTCAATTTTATGAAAAGCTTTAAATTTTGGCTCCAATTTGAAGCCAATTTGGGCCTATAAATATCCCAAGTTTTCTTGCTTCGAGTTGCAACAAAAAGAGCAAGAAAGTGGAAAGCAAAGTTGGTTAGAGATTATGTAAAATTGAGTTTTTCCCTTGAGTGCTTTAAAGTATAAAGTGAGTCTAAGGGAAGAGAGAAAATTTTATAAAGGTTCCTCTCCTGAACCTATGAAAAGGAGAGAAGTGTCAGGGGTTTGATCTTCACCTGTAGAAGAAGATCTTTATTGGACTTCGGTGGGCCTCGATGAAGGAGGAACCCGAAAAGTGGACGTAGGTCATGTTTTGGCCAAACCACTATAAAATTTGTGAGCATCTCTACTCTTGCCTCTTCTATTGCGTTTGAATTTAATTATTTTTAATTAGTTCGAAGAAATGTGCAAGCATCATCTTTTGGCCTTGTTTTAAATTGCTCACTTATTCACTTTCAACGAAGTCCAAGAAATGCTTCTGATTTCTTCTTTACTTCAAGTAAGTTTTTTTTTAAATCGAGTATTTTTTACACTTGTACTAATTAACCCTTCTTGCAACAAAACCCAACCCCCCACCCCCACCACCCCCCCCCTCTTAGTGTCAACTTGATCCTAATCAAGTTGGTATTAAAGATGGTTATACTCGATTAGATTAACACTCAAGCAAGTTAATGATTTCTTTTGACATTAACAAGGGTTAATACATCACACGTCCTCCCATGTTTAATGGGACATATTACACATTTTAAAAAACTAGAATGAGTATTTTATTGATTTTGATGGATTTTGATTTCTGGTATATTGTCGAAAATAGTTTTCAAAAGTCATCTGATCCGATAAATTATTGGAATGATAATGAAAAACAAATGTTTTCTTTAAATGCCAAAGCTATGAATGCTTTTTTTTTGTACTTTAGATAAAAACGAGTTTAATCGGATTTATAAATGTGATTCGGCTTTTGATATATAGTATACATTAGAAATCACACATGAAAGCACAAATAAATTAAATAAATCATTGATTGAATGACTTACAAAAATGAACAATAAGAACACATTCCAAAGAACATAAAGGATATTGAACTGAGAACATAAAAACAATACCTTCCAAAGAATAGTAAGAAAATTGAACTGAGAATAAACAAATGACTCCTCAAGTGAAACTTGGAATGATTAATGAACTTATGACAAAAGAATCAAATAAATTAATAAAAAATATAAAAATAAAATTAAAATGGATAAAACTTCCTGCTATGAACGCAAGAAGCTGAAGCACTCCGAAGATGAAGAGCACAACTAAGAAGAAGTGAAGAATATCACACTTATTACCATCAACGATGAGGTAAGTAACTCACCTTAAGCTTTTTTTTACTTTTGATGAGTTATGAAATGTCTTTTATGAATTATTTATTGAGTATAAAAAGCTTAGCAAAACTTATAAATTACTCAAAAAAGTCATGCATTATTTGTTAGAAAACCTCAGTGGAAGCATCACATATGCAGCGGAAATCAAAACAAAACAGGTTTCCTACACAGAACAAATTATCATGCAAAAGATTGGATCGTGAGAAAGTCATAAAAACTAAAAAAAAATTATATCATATGAGAGATTGTTTTACTTAGGGAGATCGTATATCCCTGTATTTCAAATCCGGATAAAGAGGATGAAGGAAGTCGAGCGTCTTTCTCTCTAGTGGTATCCGCATGATAGATCTCTGTAGTGAAACTCCTCCAATCTGATCTCGCAACTCTTGCGTAGAGGGAGAAAGGAGAACAGGAAGGGGTGGCCAAAGTTATAGCCTATCAACCATGAGTCTACTCTCCTATTTATAGAGAGCCACCAAAAACCCTAGGAGTCCTAACTTAGTGGGTATTGGATCTTCATCTCACCCACTGACTTTGCATTATTGGATCTCTATCCAATAATCTCCTTATGCCTTTAATTGGGCCTCAAGCAAGGAACCCATCAGTATAGGGTCTCATCTAATAAGAATACGAACTAATTGGATCTCCATCCAATCTTTTATTCGTTGAAGCATCCACCATATATGTGTGACCTTCTAGGCCTAATACTGAGCTAGCCGTAAGTCTCTCCCATTAGAACTCCTTTTGATATAGTAAATTATTATCCCTATAATAATTCATTCGGCTCACCGACTATGGATGTACTAGACCGCTATGCCATAGTCCCTATATGGTACAGGGAGATCAAATCCATCATACATGTCTATCCATAGTTATCATGTATCTACAATCCCTCATCCAACTAATATCCCAGAGATCGTACAGTAGATATGGTACTGTCAAGTCACATACAGAATCCGTCTGAGTCTCGCTCTAATCGGATTCTCCCGGAGAACTGTTTCTCTCTCAATCTGAATGACCTTGGCCAGATATTTGTCTGAGCAAGTACATATAGGATATTTTTCTCGTGATACCGAGAGTGGATAATCTTTTATTGATACTCAATTGCCTTCGTAAGATTGGCTACCAATTTCGATAATCACTTATACCAGATCTGAAACTTTCAAAACCTGTAAGTCTAGTGTTAAAGAAAGGAGTACTTATACAAGACATCCTTGGTGTCTCAAGTCTAAGGACCAGATACATAACTGAGACTATGGAATAACTATATGATGTTAGTTATCATGAACCATATAATACTTTATAAGAGGATTAATCAGTGAATTCATTCTCTAATGAGCACATGTACTATAGCCTTAGTGTCTCCACATAAGTGGCTATGAGACTAACTATCTCCATCATATAGACAGATATATAGTACACCAGTCTATTCAGTTATCTCGATATCCCTCTCGAGTAACCTATGACTTGGATTATTTATGATCTATGTAATCAGTCTCATTATCATGATCTCATCACGATTTGATTCCCATTGCATAGAACGAAGGACATCATAATATATATGTACAATAAATAATATAATGTAAGAATATGTCAATAATAATCATAAGCAAAAAGATCGTACAACGTGTCACACGTGTTATTACTCACGTGATTGGCTTATAGGGCACCTGTAACTAACAATCTCCTACTTGACCTAAAGCCAATCACCTATGTGTCTAATCCCCATCAAAACCTTGTGACACTCAAATATAATTTGAGCCAGTGGCTTCGTTAGTGGATCTATAATATTATCTTAGGAAAGGAACTCTTTCCATTGCTATATATTTATGAGTCATAATCACTCTAATCCAGTGGAACCTCCTCAGAACAATTCTGATGAGACCTAGATACCCTTGCTAGAGCTATCGCCCTGTCGCAGTCACAGTCGCAGTATATGGGAGTTAGCTCAACGCTGCTTGGTACGACTCCCAATTCCCTGATGAACTTCTTCATCTATACCCCTTCCTTTGTTGTTTTTGCTGTAGTAATGTATTCTGCCTCTGTGGTTGAGTCAACAATAGTATCTTGCTTGGAACTCTTCCAACTTACTACTCCTCCATTCAGGGTGAAAACATTCCCTGAGTTTGACTTGTTATCATCAATGTCGGACTAGAAACTCGAGTCTATATAGCCCTCAACCTAGAGGCTATCTCCTCCATACACCAGTAAAAGATCTTTAGTGCTTTTCAAGTACTTAAGGATATACTTTACTATCTTCCAATATTCTAAACCTGTATCTACCTAATACTTGCTCATAACACTCAAACCATACACTATATCAGGCCTGGTATATAATATATTATATATGATAGACTCTATCGCTGAGGCATAGGGTATCCTATCCATGTTTGCTCTTTCTTCAAGAGTCTTTGAGGACATACTCCTAGAAAGTGATATTTCATGTTTCATCGGTATGAGTCATTTCTTGGAATTCTCTATGCCAAACCTGTTGACAATGGAGTCTATGTACCTAGACTGAGATAAGCTAAGCATCCTCTTAGATCTATCTCTATAGATCTTGATCTCTAAAATATAGGATGCTTCCCCTAAGTCTTTCATGGAGAAGTTTCCATATAGCCAAGTCTTTACTATGGAGAGCATTCCTATATCATTCCCAATGATTAGGATGTCATCCACATACAATACTAAGAAGGTGATAGCGCTCCCACTTACTTTCATGTACACACAAGGCTCATCTTAGTTCTTAACTAAGTCATAATATCTGATCACCTCATCAAATATTATGTTCCAACTTCAGGAAGCTTGTTTCAATCCATAAATGGATCTAAGCAACCTATATACCTTATATGGACTCTCTCTAGATACGATTCCCTTTTGTTGTATCATATACACCTCCTCCTCGAGGTTGTCATTAAGGAATGTCATTTTCACATCCATCTACCAGATCTCATAGTCATTGTGTGCTACAATGGCCAAAATAATTCTAGTAGATTTAAGTATGGCTACAGGTGAAAAGGTTTTGTCATAGTCAACTCCTTATCTTTGATGATATCTTTTAGCTACCAGTCTTGCCTTATAGGTTTTCACCTTTCCATCCACTTCGATCTTCTTATTGAAGATCCACTTGCACCCGATAGGTATAATACCCTCATATGCATCTACAAGGTTTCAAACCTTGTCAGAGTACATGGAATTCATCTTAGAATTCATGGTTTCTTGCCACTTTCTAGAGTCTATACTCATAATAGCCTCCTCGTAGGTCTAAGGATCAATATCCTGAAAGTTCTCGCTACTGATATGTCTCATGTATCTTTCAGGAGGGTGAGATACTCTACTAGACATATGCAAAGTTGGAACTTGTGTATTAGGTACCTAAACAGACTTAGACTCTAGAATGGTGCTTGAGCTAGGTTCTCCAACCTCACTCAACTCTATCTCACTCCCACTATTTCTACGAAGAATGTGTTCATTCTCAAGGAACACAGCTCTCTTGGTAACAAAGACCTTATGGTCCTCAAGATAATAAAAATAGTACCCTAAAGTCTCTTTAGGGTATCCCATAAACATGCACTGTTCTATCCATGATTCTAACTTATTAGGGTTGTGTCTTCTAATATGGGCAGGACATCTCCAAATCTTAACCACCTTAAGATCGGACTTATTTTCTTTCCATATCTCATATTGTGTAGACACTACCGACTTTGATAAAACTCTGTTCATAAGGTAAGCTGCGATCTCTAAGGCATAGCCCTAGAATAAGATGGGTAGGTCAGTGAAACTCATCATGGATCACACCATGTCTAAAAGTGTGCAGTTCCTCCTTTCTGATACACCATTGAGTTGAGGTGTATATGAAGGTGTCCATTAGGATAGAATCCCATGGTCCTTGAGGAAATAAGTAAACTCTGTACTCAAGTACTCTCCTCCTCGATCTGATCAAAGAGTCTTAATACTCTTTCTAATCTAGTTATCTACCTCATTCATATATTTTCTGAATTTCTCAAATACTTTGGACTTGTACTTTATCAAGTACATATGTCTATACCTAGAGAAATCATCAGTGAATGTAATAAAGCATAAGTAACCGCCTATAGCCTTAGTTGACATGAGACCACATATATCACTATATATGAGTTATAATAACTCAATGACTCTCTCTCCAGTTTCATTAAAAGGAGGGTCATCTTTCCATAAAAGCAAGGTTCGTAAGTTACATATGACTCTTAGTCAAATGGATCTAAGTATCCATTTTTCAACAACTTTTGAATCCTTCTCTCATGTATATGACCTAGCCTACAATGCCATAGGTATGCATTATTTACCTCATCTCTTTTCCTCTTAGACATATTTATATTCATGATGTGTGGGGAAGTGTCTAACACATATAAGTCATTTATCATGGTCCCTCTAGTGATGATCTCATCACCCATAATTATTGAACAACTATTATTCTAAAAAACTAATTTATATCCACTAATTATGAAACAAGATATGGAAATAATGTTTTTGATAATAAAGGAAACAAAATAACATGCATCTAATGCAATAATAGCTCCACCAGGTAGAGGTAGGGTGACCTCCCCAACAGCAACTATAGCAACTCTTGCTCCATTCCTAATCTTGAGGTTTATCTCATCTCTACCTAATCTCTTAGATCTTGTCAGAAACTGCAATGAATTACAGATATGATAAGCACTCCCGATATCCAATACCCATGTGTTATCATAAAAAATATGACCAGTGGAGATTAATCGTGAATATACTTGAAGCTCCTCCAAACTTCTGTTTCGCCTTCTCTGTAAAGTAGTCCTTACAGTTCCTCTTTCAATGCATGTCTTGGTCATAGTGGAAGCATTGTCTTTTATCCTTTACCGGGTCTTTCTTGGCAACCTTTGTCTTACTCGATCTTCCTTTTCCCTTACCCATCTTAAGGGTCTTACTGGCTTTCCTTTTCTTCTTAGTCTCACCAATATAGAGAATTGGCTTCTTTTTCTTGATTTCACTCTCAACTTTCCTCAATATATTGAGGAGCTCAGAGAGAGTCACCTCAAACTTGCTCATATTAAAATTCATGATGAAGTAAGAAAGGAACCTAGTAGGGACTAAAGTATAAGATCAACATACAGGTTATCCTCTAGGACTATTCCTAGACTTGTGAGTTTCTCGATCCATTCTATCATCTTTAGGACATGGTTCTCAACCGATGACTATTCTGATATTCTGATTTGGAAGAGTCTCTTGGATATCTCATATCTTTGAGTTCTTCCCTATTTCTCAAATAGCTAGTGGAGATGAAGAATAATAGAATCTACATCCATGCTCTCATGTTGCCTTTGTAACACAAGAGTCATAAAAGCTAATATATAACATTTTGCTAATATGGGATCATCTATATACTTCACATAGTGAGTGATCTCATCTTCGCTTGCCCTTTCTTTCGGTGTGGCCCAATTGTGTCAAGGACGTACGTGATTTTCTCCATCTTAAGAATAATTCTTAAATTTCAGAGCTAATCCATGTAGTTTGGACTAGTGAGGCGGTTGGCATCAAGTATGTCATGCAGGGGGTTTGTGAGTGACATATTTCTGACAAACAAGATATAGCACAAATAAATAATATACAAATTTTATAGAAAATACTAATTAAGATATGAACTTCTATCTTAATATACTTCCACTATTTTCTTAGCGAATCATGTGACACCTTTGATATGTGAGACGGAAGTCTCTGGTAGACACATAGTGGTGATCAGGATCTAATCGACATCTTAGTGCAACCTCGAGGGACTCAACCAATTACACTAAGCCCAAAAGGTATGCAACTCTTGCCAATCACAACTCCTTGTGATTCTCGTCATATTCAGCCTCCGAATTATTATGGTCTCGAGGGACTCGACCAACAATGATGTTTAGATAAGTCATCACTATCATTACAAGATGAGTCTGATATGATGATATGCCCTCAAGGGACTCAACCAAGCATACCATGTTCTCAGGTCACCAGTGACATCTCTATGTTGTAGGTAAGAACTTGATCATATAAATAGTTGAGCCTTAAGGGACTCGACGAACAAAACCTATGTCGTGATTTAATTTCTTTCTATAACGGTGGAAGGTCATATGAGTTAATCTTATTACATTATACTTAACAACTTAATATTATCATAGGAGAGGTTTTTATTTTTTTATTAGTTTTATAATATGTCATGTCATACAAACATATTTAATATATATCTACATTGCATGTATATATATATATATATAGTAAGTGTATAACACATCACATATGTAAGCCACACTGGATGATCATGAGCCGTCACCTAATATGATTAAGCCCGAGCCAATGGGCCTAATCACTCACAATATGATTTATGTGTGGATCATGCATCTCCATGCCCTGTGATTGTTGATCTCGTCATGATCGGTTCTATTGGATCCTCATCGTGGTCTCCCGCTATGACATCGTGGGTCCTGTTGTCACCTCCACGCTTTCGCCGTGCCTCTCCATGTAATTACAAATAATCACAAGCACACAGGCCCAACAATAAAGAGAAAAATGGAGGCTCACAGGCCCCAATGATAATAATAATCATAATTATATACATCATAATATATGACTCATGATCAGCCATCCACATCATACATCATATGTACACATCATATCATATATAGGATTACTAGATAAATAATAATTAATTAATTATTTTTTGAAAATCAGGACATACTTGAAATTTCTTAAATTGTTAATAATATTTTTGAAATTTTGGAAAAAAGGATAATCCTTGGAATTTTTAAAATTGTTGAGAGCGTTTTTGATATTCTGGGCATAGGACAAACCTTGAAATTTCTTAAATTTCTAGGGGCATAATCATCCTTTTCTCAAAAGGATGCTTAGCTCTCCCCTTCTACCCTCATCCAGCGGCCACCTTGCCTACAAGCGGCCTCCTTGGGCGGTAGCTCTTACGGGTGTTGTGCCTGTAGGTGCCTCCCTTGCAGGCTGGTGCCATCCCCGAAGGGGGCACCTCTGTGGGCGTTGCCCCTATGAGCGTTACCCACTACTAGCAGTCGCTCCTACGAGCGATAACCCTTGCGAGTGGTGCTTCTGTTTGTATATCACAAACGGTTACCGCTCAACCGTAACTCTTCGCTCAACGAACCATTCATCGGTTTTATTTGCTTATACAAATGTTTGACAGCATGTTTTACCTTGTTTTTATATATTTTACCTCAAAAATAGAAGTAGAAATAGTATGTAAGGCTACAGAATGATCACTCACTGTGCGGAGCCAAAATAGGCCAAAACTATCCAATTTTGGGCTGTTTTCATGTGCTGTAGTGACCTAGCCGAGCGGCGTAAAATGTCAGCCATCTCAGCCCTTTGGAACCCCCCGGGTAGCAGGCTAGATAGGGCTTCGGGATAGTAGTCGGCCGTAGGCTTTCATCAATAATTGAACTTGTCTTACGTTTGATACCTTAGGAACTATCATTTGTGGACTTGCAACCATTCTTACAACCATCTAAAGTCTTGTTTCGCTCTCTTTCTCTCTTTTCTCTGTTGCACTCAAGGTGTTCGATGAATTTGTAAGAGCTGCCCTCTTTGCGAGACGTCTGGACTTGTCCATCGCTTATCTTCAAAACTAATCAATTTCTCCTTTTGCAGGCCTTTCAGGACTGGCACGAAGTTGCAAGTGGGCTGACCCTTTGCGGACAAATACGCTTCGACGTTTTCATGACTAAGGAAATTTTAGCTAAGTTTGGAACTATAGGCAAAGGTTGCTTTATGACTTAGGAAATTCTAGCTAAGTCTTCAAAGTTGCCGCTAGGGTGCCACACAACTTAGGCAAATTCAGCTAAGCCCGTGATATTGTGGTATCAGAGCAAGCAAGCAATTTGAACAAGCAAGCGAAGAAGATTCACAAGCTCACCATGATGAAGCACTATGGTGAATCGAGCAAGATGGGGCAAGCTAGACCTTTGCCCCAAGCAGCCGTAGGTGGGCTACAAGTGTAAACTCACAAACTACTGGAGCCGCTCATAAGGAGCACAATAGTGAACAAGACGAGCATGAAGTTGGGTACTCTCCATGAGCGGAGGAGGCGCAATCAGGTACGCCAACTAGGAAAAGGAGCCATAAAGAGAGAGTTTCAACGGTGGAAATCTACCTCAATGTTCTTGAAGTGAGCTTAGGGGAACTCTACCAAGGCTAAGAAAGGCTCCTTGGAATAGAGAGCTTGTAAGAATAAGCTGAATCTCGGATCGACAGGGTCGAGTCCCTGGTCAATAGATTGACAGAGGATACCAAAGACTCCATACGACATTTACATAAAGTTGTAGTGGAACTCACGACCAAAGTGACGTTGCTCACTATAACTCTTAATGTGGGAGGGAACAATACCCATGTTGCATCACCACAAAACTTCAGAGCATTGGAGTCGCATTGCTAGGGAGTGCTAGGGATGCCAAAGGGCTTGAAAATTTCTTGTTCGACATGGAATAGTATTTTTGTGCTATAAGGCTCGATTCTAAAGAGACCAAAATTGCTATAGCAATAATGTATCTAAATGGAGATGTAAAACTTTGGTGGTGAACCCATTGGGAGGAGATCCAATAAGGTTAATGTCGAGTGAATACATGGGAAGACTTAAAGTGAGAGTTGAGAACTGAATCTTGCCCGAGAACATAGAGTTTGTCGTAAGAAGGAAACTGAGACAACTCCATCAAACTACATCAATTTGAGACTATGTAAAATAATTTTCAGCATTGACGCTGGATATATGGGACATGTCCGAGAAGGATAAGTTATTCAGCTTTCTTAATGGCTTGAAGCCATGGGCATAACAAGAACTACACTGGAGGATTGCCGACATAGTCGGAGCAATTGCAACTATAACAAGGTTAACTAACTTTGTTTCTTTGGAGGATTTGAGAAAGAAGAAACCATTTTTGGAAATCGCATAACAAAATACTCTCGAGCGAAGGAGTCTAGGGGCAAACAAAAGAAGAAAAATTTCCACAAGGGACCGAGCTCAAAAGGTTAAGTCCCAAAGTCTAGTGGATACTTCTTGTGTAGAGGACCACACATGGTGAGGGAGTGCCTGCAAAAGTAGGCACTCAATGCTTTAATTGTATCAATATATCCCCACAAGTCGGACAAGGGTAAAGTTGTCACCCTTAGTTCGAGCAGTTCTGAATCCAGTAGTGATAGTAAGGCATCACAAGGACCCAAGATGGGAGTAATGCATTTGTTGAATGCATTACGAGATTAAGTGGGGGAGAACACAAAGGCAAAGCTACCGAAGGCAGGAAGCAATAAGTTGATATATGTGGACATCAAGCTTAATGGTCGAACAACCTATGCAATAGTGGACACGGACGCTACCCATAATTTTATTGGATTAATCTTGGAGAAGAGCCCAAGTTGTATGAAGGCTGTGAACTTGGAGGCCAAGCATATCTTCGGACGAGCAAATGGGGTCCTCATTAAGATTGAAATATAGAGCGGATGCACAAACATGATGGTGATGCCATTAGATGATTTTCAAGTGATTCTTGGAATGAAATTCATGCATGCGGTGAAGTTGGTGTCGATGCCATTCCTAAACTCTCTATGTCTAATAGGAGGCGACAACCCCTGCGTGGTTCCAGTCTCTCGAGGAGGAACCAAGGACCCATAGCAAATATCAACACTACAATTAAAGAAAGGGGTATGAAAAGGCAAATTTATTTTTGTGGCTACTGTGAAGCTAGAGCCACTTGACGGGCAGACCATTTACGAACCTACTACAGTGGCGAACGTTTTGACGAAGTTCACAAACATCATGCCACCTGAGTTGTCGAAGACTCTACCTCCACACAGAGGCATGGATCATAATACCAAGTTGGAGCCAAGAGTTAAGCCTCCAGCAAGACCACCATACTGCATGGCCCCTCCAGAGTTAACAAAACTAAGGAAGTAGTTAGGTGAACTACTAAGTAGTGGTCTCATCCGCAGTTCAAAGGCACCATTCAGAGCTCTAGTTCTCTTCTAGAAGAAATAAGATGAGACCCTCCGATTGTGTGTCGACTATCGAGCCCTGAACAAAGTGACAATGAAGAACAAATATCCTATTTCACTCATCATGGATTTGTTCGATCAATTGGGCAAGGCCAAGTATTTCTCCAAACTCAACCTTTGGTCAGGGTATTGGCAAGTGTGCATTACAAAAGGTGATGAGGCGAAGATTACCTGTGTAACCAGGTATGGAGCATTTGAGTTCTTAGTGATGTCTTTCGGCTTAACCAACACTCCGACCACATTCTGTACTCTAATGAACTAATTGTTTAAAGAGTATTTGGATAAGTTTGTAGTCGTATACTTAGACAATATAGTAGTTTATAGCCAAACACTTGAGGAGCATGTTGAGCACCTTTGGATAATCTTTAAAGTTCTCAGGGAGAACACTTTGTTCGTGAAAAGGGAGAAGTGCTATTTTGCTCAAAAAGAAATTTTATTCTTGGGGCATCGAATCCGAAATGGTTCTATCATAATGGATAAATCTAAGGTGCAAGCTATAGTGGACTGGCGAACACCAAAGAAAGTGCTTGAGTTGAGATCCTTCCTTGGGTTTGTCAACTATTATCAGCACTTCATAGCTGGATATTTGAAGCGCGTAGCTCCGCTGAAAGAGTTGCTAAAGAAGGAGTAGTCCTAGAGATAGTCGGACAAATGTGAAGCGACATTTCAAGACCTAAAGATTGATGTGTTAGAGGAACTTGTACTTAGATTACCAGACTATGAGAAGTCTTTTGAAGTCCATACTGATGCTTCTGACTTTGCTATTGGGGGAGTTCTTATACAAGAGGGTCATCCAGTAGCCTATGAGAGTCACAAACTCAATAAGACCGAGCGATAATATCCTGTGCATGAGAAGAAGATGACAACGGTGGTCCACTGTCTACGAGTGTGACAACACTACATTCTGGGAGCACCATTCGTACTAAGGACAGACAATGTTGCATTGAGTTACTTCCAAACTCAAAAGAAACTCTCCCAAAAGCAAGCATGATGGCAGGACTTCTTAGCTAAGTTCGACATGGTAATGGAGTATAAGCCCAAAAAAACAAATATTGTGGTTGATGTATTGAGCCAAAAAGTGGAACTAGTGAATGCTATACAGTTAGAGGGTGGAGGCTAAGCAAGTCAATTACACTTCAACTTCCTTTCCAGGATCAGGGATGGACTACACCACGATCCTTAGGTAGTAACCCTGACGCAACTTATCAAAGAGGGTAAGGCACGATGATTTTGGGCCCAGGAGGGACTTATCTACACTAAAGGGAATAGAGTTTATGTTTCACAAGCAGATAATTTGAGGCGTGAACTCTTGAAAGAGTGTCATGATTCTCTTTGGGCTGGACATCCGGGTATCCACCGAACAATGGCTTTCTTGGAGAGGGCTTTTTATTGGCCGAAGATGGGGATAGATGTGGAGGAATATGTTTGAATATGCCTTACTTGTCAACAGGACAAGGTAGAGCAGCAGAAGCCAGTGGGACTTTTGGAGCTGCTGCCTATACCAGAAAGGCCATAGGAGAGCATCTCTTTAGACTTCATATGAAACTTGCCGACAGTAGGGGGACTCGGATCGATACTCGTGGTAGTTGATCGATTTTTAAAATATGCAACATTCATTATTGCACCCCTATACTGTTCAGCAGAGGAGGTGGCCAAGTTGATAATGAAGCATGTGGTGAAGTATTGGGGAGTTTCGCACAACATCATCAATGATCGAGATTTGTGGTTCTTGGGAAGATTTTGGATTCAACTCTTCAAATTGCTAGGGTCCAAGTTATACTTCTCCATAAGCCTCCACCCCTAGATGGATGGCTAGACTGAAAGAGTTAACTCACTCTTGGAGTAGTATCTCTGACATTATGTGAGTGTCAACCAACAAGATTAGGTGAAGTTGTTGGGCATAGCCTAATTCTATTACAACTTGCGGTAGAACTCTACGTTTAATAAGAGCCCCTTCGAGATTATCATAGGACAATAGTCGTCGACTCCTCACACATTAGCTATTGGTTATATGGGGAGTAATCCATCAGCAATTCACTCTTAGAGCAGTATTTTTGGCACTACGTGAGTGCTAACCAACGAGATTGGGTAAAGCTGTTGGACATAGCCTAATTCTTTTATAACTTGCAGTGGAACTCTGTATCCAACAAGAGCCCCTTCGAGATTATCACAAAACAATAGTCGTCGACTTCTCACACATTGGCTATTGGTTATATAAGGAGTAGTCCGTCAATATATCGCTTTGCAAAGGAATGACATCAAAATGTAGATATTACAAGGACCAACCTGGAGAAGGTGACCAAAAAGATGAAGAAGTGGGCAGACTTGGGAAGGCGACCACAGGAGTTTAAAGTTAGTGACTTGGTGTTAGTGAAGCTACAACCAGCATCACTCTAGTTCTTTAGGCACAAAGTGCACAAAGGATTGGTGCGCAAGTATGAAGGCCCTTTCCCAATTATCAGTAGGGTAGGCAACGTCTACTATAAGTTGCAACTGTTGGCATGACTCAAAATTCACAATGTCTTCTATGTAAGCAACTTGAAAGCCTCCCATTTAGATCTAAAAGATACTTTATGAAATATTTCAACTCGATTACCTCCAATCAGAGCCTCCTACGAGAAGCGAGTTGAAGCTATTCTGGCATATCGCAAGACTAAGCTACTCGACGGAGTAGAACAAACTGAGTACTTGATGAAATGACAAAAGCTTCCCTAAATAGAAGCTAATTAGGAGCCAGAAGATGCCCTATGACATGAAGAAGCCTACATAAAAGCCTGCCAACAAGCGTCGACGAGGGAGTCGACAGTTTAAGTGGGGGAGAATGTCATGAATAGTCGCTACTTAACTGTAACTCTTTACTCAGCGAACCATTCATCACTTTTGTTTGCTTGTATAGATATTTAGCAGCATGTTTTGTCTTGTTTTTATGTGATTTTACTTTAAAAATGTGAGTAGAAATAGTCTGTAAATCTGCAGAATGATTACTCATTGTACGGAGCCAAAACAGACCAAAACTACCCAATTTTGGGCCATTTTTCCATGCTGTAGTGACCTGACCGAGCGATGTAAAACGTCAGCCATCTCAGCCCTTTGGAACCTCCCGGGTGGCACAAGGTCGGATGGGGCTTCGGGATAGTAGTCGGGTATAGGCTTTTATTAATAATTGAACTTGTCTTGCGTCCGATACCTTAGGAACCATCATTTGTGGACTTGCAACTATTCTTATAACTCTTTAAAGTCTTGTTTCACTCTCTTTCTCTCTTTTCTCTATTGCACTTAAGGTGTTCGACGAATTGCTTGTAAGAGCTACCTTCTTTATGAGATGTTAGGACTTGTCCTTCGGTTGTCTTCAAAACTAATCAATTTCTCCTTTTATAGGTCTTTCGGGACTAGCATGAGTTGCAAGTGGGCTGACCCTTTGCGGGCAAATATGCTTTGACATTTTCATGACTTAGAAAATTTCAAAGTCTAGAACTATGGGCAAAGGTTACTTCGTGACTTAGGCAATTCTGGCTAAGTCTTCAAAGTTGCCGTTAAGGTGCCGTACGACTTAAGCAAATTCAACTAAGTCCATGGCACGCAGGCGGCCTTCATGCGGGCACCACACCCGTAGCCAGCCGCCCGCTTGCGGGCTGTCACATGCAGCCACCCTTGTAGGTGGCTAGCCCTGAAGGAGCCCTGGCTGCAGCCTGTTGCCCTTGCAGGTGGCCTAGCCATGGTCGGCCACCCATGCTAGTGGCCTAGCTATAGCTGGCCGCCCTTCCTCACTACGTTCACTGCGAAAACACAGCAAGAATGTGTAGAACAGTTTTACGCGATTCAATCTCATCACGTGTAGTTCAAAACTAATCTTTCGCACGAAAACCTTGTCTCTGATATCACTATTAGGAAATCTAAGTAGGAGCATCACATCGTAGTGGAAATCAAAACAAAATTAGTTTCCCATATAATTCAAATTATAGTGTAAAAGATTGGGTCACGAGAAAGTTGTAAAAAAAAAACACATCATGTGAGAGATTGCTTTACCTAGGGAGATCATTTATCCTTATATTCCAGATCCGGACGGAGAGGATGAATGAAGTCAAGCGTCTTCCTCTCTAGCGGGATCCATATGATAGATCTCTATAATAAAACTCCTCTAATCTAATATCATAACTCTTGCATAGAGAGAGAGAGAATAATAGGAAGGGATGGCAAAGTTGCAGCCTATCAACCATGAGTCTCCCCTCCTATTTATAGAGAGCCACCAAAAACCCTAGGGCTCCTGCCTTAGTGGCTATTGGATCTCCATCCAATTACCCACTAACCTTATATTATTGGATTTCTATCCAATAATTTCCTTAGCCTTTAATTAGGCCTCAAGCAAGGAGCCCATCAATATAGGGTCTCATCTAATGAGAATAGGGGCTAATTGGATCTCCATCCAATCCTCTATTCACTGAAGCATCCACCATATGTGTGTGACCCTCTAGGCCCGATACCGAGCTGACCGTAAGTTACTCCCATAAGTACTCCTTCTGATATAGTGAATTATTATCCCCATAATAATTTATTTGACTCATCGACTATGGAAGTACTAGGCCACTATGACATAGTCCCTAAATGGAACAGGAGGATGAAATCCATCGGACCTGTCTGTCCATAGTTATCGTGTATCTATGCTACTATCAGGTTACATATAGAATCCGTCTGAGTCTCACTCAAATTGGAGTCTCCCTAAGAACTTCTTATTTCTCAATCCGAGTGACCCTGGCCAGAGCTTTGTCTAATTAAATACATATAGGATATTTCTCTCACGATACTGAGAGTAGATGATCTTTTATTGACACTCAATTACCTTCATAAGATTGGCTATTAATCCCCATAACCAGCTATATCAGATCTAAAACTTTCCAAACTTGTAAGTCCAGTGTCAAAGAAATGAATACTCACATAAAGCAAGTCTGACATTATGTATCATTAACCGTATAGCATTCCACAGGCAGATCAATCTGTGAACTCATTCTCCAATGAGCACCTATACTATAGCTTTAGTGTCTCTACATAAGTGGCTATGAGACCAGTCACCTCCATCCTATGGATGAGTATATAGTATACTGATCTGTCTGATTATCTCGATACCCTCTCAAGTAATCTATGACTGAGAGATCTTATTATCGAGATCTCATCACGATCTGATTCCCATTACATAGAGCCAAGGAAATCATAATATATATATGTGCAACAGATAATATAATGTGAGAATATGCCAAGAATAATCATATGTAAAAAGATCACGCAACATGTCACACGTGATTGGCTTACAGAGCACCTGTAACCTAGCATTACTTTTTTATAAACTTGAAACTTTGAATTTTGCATCAACACCATGTACTTCTTGCTCGAAATATAAAATGCTAAATGAAATTAAAAAGGAAAATGTCATGTTAAAACAAAATTTAGAAAAATTTAAGGTATGTAACAAATCTCTAAATATGATCCTTGGTAAAGAAGGGATTGACTTTGTGGGTGATACTCATCAAAATCTAACTATCTTTGCTAAAAGACCTATATTAAACTCTTCACAAAAACTTAAATATAATTTTTGTGGTAGGCTAGAACATTTTGCCTTTAAGTGTTGTTCATTTAGAAAGTATAGTCCACATAAGTTGATTTGGGTTCCAAAAGGAACTATAAACAGCATAATGCCCTTAGTTAAATTAGGTAGAGCTTTTCATGAGGGATTCAAAGTCAAATGAGTACCTAAATCAAAACTACCTATATTATAGGATTGACTCTAAACAAGGCTAGGAGCACAAAATGATATTTTAAAAGTAGATACTCAAGGCATATGACTTGAGATCTAATATATTTTTCAAGCTTACTAGCCTAAACAACAATAATAAGAAAAATTATTGGAATTAAAATTATTGATAATAAATCTTTTGATGATTCATGGTTTTAAAATTAATATATAGATTGGTTTTCGATAATACATAACTAGTGCATGCCAATACAAAAATAAATTATAACTAAAGAGCCTTTGCTATTTTTAGAAAGAAATTATCTATGTTAAAATTTTTCGAAAAAGGGATTTTGATTATGATTGAATGCTAGATGAGTTATATGTTGTCTTTAGATAGGATTGATATTTTGAATGCTAGGTTGAAAATTATTGACTTGTATATTGATTTAAACATAAATGTTAATGTTGAATGATTGATTTGAATGGTTGAATGATTCTATGTTGACTTGAAATATAACGTATGTTGTATGATTGAATGAATGATTGTTCTTAAATTGGGACTTGCAATAAAACAAATTTCATACCTCTTTTTCTAGTGATTTTGAAAAATTAAAAAATTTGAAATGAAAATAACAATTGCATCTTTAACTTCTTGCACTAAGTGTAAAAAGTTATACTCACTAAAATGTTCAAATTAAAATAAATCAAAATTTTTATTTGGAGATATTTTGTTGTTTTAATGTGTTATATTAGTGACCTTGATGATTTCTTCTAAAATAAAATTTGGTTTTGGTTTTAAACAACAACGCATGAACTTGGCATAAAAAATAAAGGCATTCTTGGAAGAAATATATCACATCAATTAAAACAACTAAAAAGAGAAGTTTTTCTTTGAAAATTTCTCAATCAAGTTTTTAATAAGAGATTGATGAGTGTATTCATGATATTTTTGAATCTCTAAAAGTGATTTTGATGATTTAAATTTGAATATTTTTTAACTAACTTTTCCTTGAATTCTTGACTTGAGTTATCTTTTATGGAAATCAAAAGGTGATTTATGATCTTGACAATTATAAATTAAGATTTTTAATTAAGATTGTTCTTTTATTTTTTTCAAGAGAATTATCTTAATGAAACATAATTTATTTTTTCAGAATTATAACTTGATTTTTTTATGAATCATGATCGTGATAATTTGAAATCTCTTATACATGAATTGAGATCTTTCATTCTTCTATGTCTCTTTTTGCAACGTACTATAGAGAAGTTTTTCATCCTAATCATGATCTTGACTTCTCAATATTTATAACTTGATAATCTTTTATGAATCAAGATTTCACTTACTATTTGATCTCCTAAGATTCCTTTTCATTAACTAAGAGGAGATTTGTCAAATCAAATCATGACCTTTGGTATTCATGATTTGATATCCTTCATGTCATGATCCATTTATGACTTATATTCTTGAATGATATATCATATCACCAAATTGATAATTCTTAATACTTTTTATGTTATTAATATTTGTCATGATTTGAAAAATTAATATTTAAGAAAAAAATTTGTACCATTATATTCTTGAATTCTTTTTTACAAATGTCAAAGGGGGAGATAAAATTTGCTATCTTGCAACAAAGCCAATGAATGAGGAACAACTTGATTTCATTAGAAGAGAATTATATATATTAAATCTTTCAAATGCATGAGTTGCTATCATATTTTTCAGATTTCTTGATTTTTCCAAATTGAACTTCTTCTTGAATTTTAAATAAATCTTCCGAATGCACGAGATGATCAACTTTATTTCATTAGAAAAGAATTATATATGTTAAATCTTCCAAATGCATGAGTTGCTATCACATTTTTCAGATTTCTTGATTTTTCCAAATTGAGCTTCTTCTTGAATTTTAAATAAATCTTCCGAATACACGAGATGATTCTTTCCTTTTTGAAATGTATAAGTAAAAATGTGATATTTGATCTTTTAAAATGATTACACATCATTCTTTTCCGTTGAAATTTACAAAAGAAAATATGTAAGTTATGAACCTTTGTAATGCTTGATATGTGATTCATGAGCTCTCTCTCGAATCCTCTCTTTAATATATATATATATATATATATATATATATATATATATATATATTGATTCGTGAATTCATGAACCCCCCCCCCCTCTTAATAATTGATTTTTGGATACCTAATCTTTAATTCTTGGACTCTTATACACTTTACTCCTACCTTCTCCTTCTACTTTTATATATTTACAAAAGAGGAGGAAAATTTTGATATGGCATTTGTAATCCTCTTCTTCTTATTTTACAAAGGAGGAAAAATTGAATAAATTCCTCCTTTTATATGATGAATGTTTGTGATAAATGTGTTTAAATATGTATTGAATACTTAGTGTTTAATGATAACAAAGGGGGAGAAATGACATGTCATAATGACGTAATGCCAAATGTTTTATTTGAAATGTGATGAATATTTATTTTGAACATTTGTTTAGAAATGATATATTGAAGACAATATTCAATATTAATGATAAATGTTCAAATATAAGTTAGGTATTTCTCTTTTTTTTTTTGTTGATAACAAAGGTAGAGAAATGAAATAATTGATGATATAAGGGGGAGAAATGTTTTGAGATCTTTGAGATATTTGAAATTGATGTTGTATCAAGATAAATGTACGAGGAATGCAAATTTTTATGATGAAAGTTGTATGCTTTGAAAATTCTATCATTGAAACAAATATAATATTGATAAAATACTTGAATTCAAAAGTGACTAGTTCTTTTGAATTCAATTGTGTTCTATTTTTTTCTATGGTATATACATAGGGAGAGCTAAGGTTAACTCTCATCATCAATTGATTTTCATCATAAAAAAGAGAAAAATTAGTGAATCTCGGATTTTGATGTGATGAGTTTTATTATCTAACCTGTGTGTTAGAGAAAGTGATGCATGATTAACTATGATAGTGAAAAGACAATACAATCTATTATTGGGACGAAGTCAAGTTCGGACATCGGGTCGGAGTTCGGATGATGCAGTGGGAACTTACCGGGAGCTCGTCGGAAGCTCGCCGAAGGTGATTAGGGGCTTGCCGGGAGTTCGTCGGGAGCTCATCGAAGGTAATCAGGAGCTTATCGGGAGTTTGCTAGGAGCTTGCTGAAGGGAGCTTACCGGGAGTTCACCAGAAGATGATCGAGAGACTCACTGAGAACTTGTTGGGAAATTCATCGAGAGTTTGGAAGATCAATTGATGTGTCGAACAACAAAGATTATTATGTTTGTGTCTTAGTGCGTCATAGTTAGCATCGATTGTTTTGAGTCCTAATTGAGTTAGATTTGGATGAAATCTAAATTAACTTAATATGAGGCAACCGGGTCCACTTTGGGTTAGATTTGAGCTCAAGTTGAGCTCATTTCGTTGACCCGAAAAGGGGTTAACATGAGGTACAAGTCGGGGATGAAACATAGGAAAGTACTCCTTTCCGGATTCCCGATGGTAGAACTGCCTAAGCAACGATGGTACCGCCCAAGCAATCATAGTACCATTGGTGCCGATGATAGTACCGCCCATACCCCAATTTTATAGAAAGCTTTAAATTTTAGCTCCAATTTTAAGCCAATTAGGGTTTATAAATATCTCAAGTGTCTTTACTTTGGGTAGCAAGAAAAAGAGCAAGAAAGTGGAAAGCAAAGTTTGTTAGAAATTATGTAAAATTGAGTTCTTCCCTTGAGTGCTTCAAAGTGTAAAGTGAGTCTAAGGGAAGAGAGAAAAATTTATAAAGATTACTATCCTGAACCTGCGAAAAGGAGAGAAGTGTAAAGGGTTTTGTGTTCACCCATGGAAGAAGATCTTTAGTGGACTTCGGTGGGCCTCAACAAAGGAGGACTCCAAAAAGTGGACAAAGGTCAAGTTTGGCCGAACCACTATAAAATCTATGAGCATCTCTACTCTTATCTCTTCTATTGCATTTGAATTTAATTGTTATTAATTAGTTTGAAGAAAGGCATGAGCATCATCTTTCGGCTTTGTTTTAAATCGCTCACTTATTCACTTTTAACGAAGTCCGAAAAATGCTTATGATTTCTTCTTTACTTCAAGTAAGTTTTTTCAAATTGAGTATTTCTACACTTGCACTAATTCACACCCTCCCCTCTTAGTGCAAACTTGATCCTAATAGGTATAGCTCAAGTATAAAAAGTACTAAAATATACTTTTCTGAGAATCTTGGGTGGTGGTACCACCGGCTACCGACGGTGGTATTACTAGTCGATGGTAGTACCACATATTCCGAACAAAGGTACTGCTTGTGCCCAGAAACCTGGGCTTTGTTCTATAATAGTATCGTCGTTGTCGACGGTGATATCGCTCGTACCCCAAAATCTCAGGGTGTTTGATTTTTTGGTTCCAATTTGTGAAGCCAATTGGGGTCTGGAAATACCCCAGGGATTCTTGCTTGGGATAACAAGAAAATAGAAGAAAATCTTATGAATTATTTAAGAGTTCCCTTCCTCTTCTCTAAGTGCAAATTCTATTTAAGGGAGGGCTGAAAGAATTATAAAAGTTATCTCCTAAACCTGTGTAACAGAGAATAGATCTATAAGAGGGTGGTTGATCTTCACCCGTTGATGAAGATCAATAGCAGAAGCATTGTTAAATCTCAAATTTTGATGATGAAATCAATTGATGGGTTATTGATCAAATAGGATTATTATAATTAATTGATGCAGGATTAATTATGATAGAATTATTATTACAATCAAGATTGGCCAAGGTTAAGTCCATGCATCAGATCGATGTAGTTGGGAACTCACCAGGAGTGTATCGAGAGCTTACCAAGGGTATCAAGAGTTTGCCAGGATGGCGCAAGGTAGTTTGTCAGAAGAAGATCGAGACTCATCGGAAGATTGTCGGGAGTAGCTGAAAAGCTTACTATAAGTTAGGATGGTCTTGTAATGGATACTTGGCAATTATGATTATATTTAATTAAGTCATAATTAGCATCATGCAGGACTAACTATGATAGGAGCAATGGAATTACAACCAGATGATGGGCCAATATCAAGCTTGAGCATCGGGCCAGGGTTCAGATGATGTAGTAGGATATAGCCGAAGTTCGCTAGGAGATTTGCCGAAGGGATCAGGAAGCTCACTGGGAACACGTCGGGAGATCGCTGGAAGAAGATCGGAAGACTCACCGCAAGAATACCGGAGGCTGCTGGATTGGTGGGAGTTAAGTCTTGATTTAGCTTGTTGGTCATTAAGTGTTGTAATCATTGAGTCATAATTAGGAATTGAGTCATAATTGAGTTGGATTTTAATAAAATCCAAATCAACTCAATAAGGCAACCAGGTCCACTATAGGGTTTGGTTGAGCTTAGGTTGAGCCCAATTAGTTACCCAAGGGAATAGTCAACTGATGGTTCAAGCCAAAATTCGAAAAGTAGAGGGAACTACTTTTGTGAAAGTTCTGGTGGGTAAACCACTGGTGAGCGGCAAGTGTACCACTGGTGAGCAGTAGGTGTACTTTCGTCACCTAGGCTTTCGGGCGGTTAACGACGGCTAACCCACTAAGACTGGGCGGTTGAACCGCTTGTACCCAAGAATCTAGGTACTTTCGACAGTTGAACTGCCTAGGACCGATGAGTAAACCACTTGTACCCTAGTGTTCAAGCGGTTGAGCCACCCAGGTCGGCGGATAAATTACATGTACCCAGTTTTTTCGGGTATGTTTGATTTTTGGCTCTAAAAATTTGAAGCCACTTGGGGCCTATAAATATCCCAATTTTTTTTCATTCTTCACAATAATTCTAGGGATTATATTATGTGATAAAATTATGTATGATTTATAAGAAAAATAAAATAGGAAGAGAGAGAGAGCTTAGAGTAGAAAATTCTCAAGTCTCCCTTATAAGCTCAAGTGTAAGAGTTTAGTCTTCACCTAAAGAAAATCAGTACTAAACACAGGTGTGCCTCAAGAAGGAGGACTCGGGAGTGGATGTAAGTCTTTGGTGCCGAACCACTATAAAAATTGTGAGTTCATCTTTTGCTTTCCTTATTAACGCTTCTGATCTTGTTTACTCTTTGAAAGCAAACATTTCACTTATGATATTTCTTATATTTCTAATTTCCTTGCTCTTTCTTAAGTAATTAGTAAGCAAGTAACTTAGCAATCTTCTCATCATTCACTTACTTTATTTCAACAACAAGCTTTGGATCTTCCTATTTTTCTTAAAGTCAAAATGTTTTTATTTAAAATGAAAAACTTATACTTGCACAACCAAGAAGTAGAGAACCTTGCTTTTATGGCTATCGATAATGAGGTTATTAATTCATTAAGTGTTTCCCTTCAGAATTATTAAGCATGTTTTATGATTTGTTTGATGAGTTTAGAAAACTTAGTAAGTCTTTTAAGTTACATAAAATTGATAATGATTTGTTAGTTGGTAATATTGATGAAATACATGAGTTATTAGCATCACATAATTCTAGTTCTAATGTGAAATACTAGACAACATTAAAGAAAAAAATATCATGCTTAAGACAATGTTAGAAAATTTGAAATTGATAGTAAATCCTTGAATATGATCCTTGTTAATAAGGGTCATATTAATATAAGAAAGGGTATAAACTTTGTTGGTAACACAAAACAAAAGCCAACCATTCTTGTTAAAGGACCTACCTTATATTTACCATCAAAAGTCAAGTATAATATTTTTAGAAGATTAGGAAATATGACTTACAAATATCCATTTAAAAATTATAGTTCTCACAAGGTAGTTTGGGTTCCTAAAGGAACCATAAACCATCTTATGCCATTAGAGAAAATAGGAAGAACATATCATGAAGGACCGAAACTCAAGTGGGTACCTAAATCTAAACCTCCAGAATATAAAGTTACCTCCTAATAAGGCTAGGAGCACTAAATAATGTTTTGAAAGTAGGTGCTCAAGACTTGAGATCTAATACTCTTGAAAGCTCACTAGCCTATGCAACAATAACAAAAAAATTATTTGAACTAAGATGTTTGAAGCTTAATGATCCTTGTTTCTATTATAACAAATCCCTTTGTTAAAAATAGTTCATAATTATATAATTAATCTTGATGATGCATAGCTAGAGCATGCTAGAATTAGAAAAAAGAAAGTATAGTTAACTTAAATAAAAGTCATATGTATGAAAGAAAGATTTTGATAATGATTATTGTATTGATGTGTATTAACTTGTGTTGATGATTTATGTTATTTTTTAACCTAAAAATCATATATGAAATCATCTTTCTTTAAAAGAAAAACTTCTTGATAACATAATAGAATCTTCCAACATGCAAAAATTATTGGATTTAAAATGAATCAAAGCTTTTGTTTGAAAATATTTTTGCAATGATCATAATGAAATTTCATTTTTGACTTTAAATGCCAATGCATTCTTGAAAGAAATTTCAAAAGAAGAATAATTCTTCTTGAAAGAATTTTTATCCCATGAATCCTTCAACAAGATAAAATGATACATTGATTATTGAATCTCTTTAACTACAAAAATGAATTAGAAAACTTTAGCTATTTTCTTTTGGAAAATAATCTATGTTGACTTTATTGAAATTTTCTAAAAAAGTGATTTTTGATGATGATTTTGGATAAGTTTATAAATGATTTTGTTTTAAAATGAGATTGATGAATCTATCAAACGCTATTGATATTTTGATGATTTTATCATAATCTTGATAAGTTGAAAAAAATTACACTTTGAAATCCTTATATAAATTTGTTTAAAAAAAGTTATATGAATGAATCATAATTTGTCTCTTTGGATCTATTACTTGAAAATCTTCTTATAAACTATATTCTTGGAAACTTGAAGCTTCATATATATAAATCAAGATATTCTACTTTTTCTTCATTGAAATTAACTCATGATCTTGATATCTACAATATGATATCTTTATGAATAAAGACTGTTTCTTTATTCTCTTATGGTTCTATTTTATCATCTAAGAAGATATTTCTTAAATTAAATTATGTCTTTAATATTCATGAATGTCTTTTGATATCTATATGTATCTTGACATGATTTATTTTGAAACTCATGAATGACATAACTTATTACCAAAATTAGTATTTCTTAAATTTATGATAAGTTAAAAATTGAAAGAGATTGGCATTATCATGAATATTTCTTTAATTTCTTGATTTGACTTTTAGTTATGGGAATCATGTTATTTATCTCTATAATTTTTAATAAAAAAATTTATAATCTTAATAATAATAATTAAAATTTTTATCAAGATCATTCCTCTTTTTTATTAAAAAGATTTATTTTGAATAAATTGAGATTATCCCCTAAGACTCATTTTTATTATTCACAAAGAAAGGGGGAAAAAAACTTGTACTTTCTAGCATAACTTGAATATGAATGCTAAGAAGAAATTATGCTATCATATTTATTTCTTGACATTGACAAAAAAAGGAGAGAGATAAAATTATTAATATGGATATGATAACATTGAATGAGGAACAATTGCTCAGAAGAAACTTAGGACTTTCTAAATGTATGCAAAATACTTGATTTACAATTTGAGCTTGATCTACTATCTTCTTATGAAATTCTTGATTTTTTATCAAAATTTATAATAAATGATTCTTTTTGCTATACTTGAAATTGCATGAGATGATTTTAAATACATGAGTAGCTCTTAAACTTTTGAATCTCTTTGAATATCTTGAAGTTTTGAGCTTAATTTCAAAATTCACATCTATAAAATTTATATCTTTAAAATTGAGCATTCTTGTATTATGATATTTTTTATTTCTCTACTTTGATTCTACCTTCTTGCTCACATAAAGTGAAGAAAGGAAATCACTAGTATATCAAGAGACTAATAAGCTTATTAATTACATTTTGAATCTATTAAAAGTGATTTTGATGATTTTGAAATTGAATGAGTGATTTACCTATATCGTAGTTTTGATTTCTTGGAATTACAACTTAAATCTTTATGAATCAAAATCTTTTGTTATATGTTCTCATATTATTTAAAAGCAAGTTTTTGTATAAATCATGAACTTGACAACTTGACATTTCTTATTAATGAATCAAGAGATTTATTTTATTTGTTTCTCTTATAATTTGTCTCTTGATAGTCATAATTTGTCTTCATGAATTGTACATCTCATCACTATGTTTTCTTGATATATTTCATGTGATGATTTGAAAAATGATGTAATAAAAAAAGTTTTGCACTATCTCTTTTTTTTTACAATGACAAAGGGGGAGCAAAACTTGTTTGCTTACATCATATAAATTGCTAGCTTGAATATTGCAAAGGAAGCAAAAAATTTGCTAGCTTGCCCTTTTCAAAAGAGAATAAAGAACTTACTAGCTTGTATGTTCTAAAGTGATGAAAAATTTGCTAAATTGCTAAGCTCTCATATATCAAAAACTTGCTAATTGCACTTCTCCTTTTTGTTGATAACAAAGGGGGAGAAGATATGATGATGTGAAATCATGTATGATAATAATGCATGTTGATTTTTGAAAATATACATGATGATTTGGAATAATAATCATAATTTTATAATATGATGTATTGCATATGATGTGGTTAAAATAGTTTCAACTTGGACTTTTGAGCTCATCTTAATATTCTTTTTAAAATTTATTAAGAGCTCTTCTTAATGATGTTTTACAACTCCTCCCTTATTTTCTTTCCTTTTTTTTCACAAGAGGAAAAAAATTATTTAAGACTTTGTTGAAAATATACATGATGATTTGGAATAATAATCATAATTTTATAATATGATGTATTGCATATGATATGGTTAAAATAGTTTCAACTTGGACTTTTTAGCTTATCTTAATATTCTTTTTGAAATTTATTAAGAGCTCTTCTTAATGATGTTTTACAACTCCTCTTTTATTTTCTTTTCCTTCTTTCCTTCTTAATGATGTCATATTTTACAAAGGGAGAGCAAAGACTCATGTGAACCTTTTTGTTGATAACGAAGGGGGAGAAACATACATTAATAACACATGATATTGATTGATAGCTCGTGATATTGATGATATACAGTGATAACATATGAAATAGATATGAATATGGATATGGATTGGACATGTTTGATATGAATATAAGTGCATAATTCTTATTATGATTTGATGACTTGATGAAATTTATGATTTGATGACTTGATACAAATTTATGTTGAAATTTGAATAAAATATTGATTGCTTAAATTTAAGAGTGTGTGATCCTCTTAAATTTAGGTGGCATAGATTTAGGGGGAGATATGATTAACTCCTCTCATCAATTGATTTTCATCATCAAAAAGGGGGAGATTGTTGAATCTCGGATTTTGATAATGAAATCGATGAGTTATTGATCAAATAGAATTATTAAAATTGATTAATACATGATTAGTTATGACAGAATGATTATTACAATCAGGATTGGCTAAGGTCAAATCCATGCATCGGGTCAATGCGGTTTGGAACTCGCCAGGAGTGCGTCGGGAGCTCGCCAAGGGAGTTCGCTAGGATGGCATAAGGGAGTTCGCCAGAAGAAGACCGAGACTCACTAGAAGATTATCGGGGATAGCCGAAAAGCTTGTCGGGAGTTAGGATGGTCTTATAATAGATGTTTGGCAACTATGATTGTATTTAAGTCATAATTAGCATCATGCAAAACTAACTATGACAGGAGTAATGTAGTTACAACCAGATGATGGGCCAAGATCAAGCTTAAGTATTGGACCGGGGTTCAGACAATATAGTGGGATCTTGCCGAAGTTCACTAGGAGATCCGCCGAAGGGATCGGGAAGCTCATTGGGAACACATCGGGAGATCGCCGGAAGAAGGTCGCGAGACTCACCTCAAGAATGCTGAAGGCCGTCGGATTGGCAGGAGTTAGGTCTTGATTTAGCTTGTTGGTCATTAAGTGTTGTAACATTGAGTCACAGTTAGGAATTGAGTCCTAATTGAGTTGGATTTAAATGAAATTTAAATCAACTCAATAAGACAACCGGGTCCATTATAAGGTTTGGTTGAGCTCAGGTTGAGCTCAATTAATTGACCAAGGGAATGGTCAACTAATGGTTTAAGCCATAATCCAAAAAGTGGAGGAAACCACTTTTGCAAAAATTTCAGCGGGTAAACCGCCGGTAAACGACGGGTGTATAGTTGGTTATATGTGCCTTACAAGCCAATCATGTGGGTGACGGCACGAGTGATACACTGAGTGATCTTTTTTCTTATGATTAATATTGGCATATTCTCACATTATATTATCCGTAGCATATATACTGTGATGTCATTGGTTCTATGCAATGAGAATTGGATCAAAATGAGATCACGATAATGAGATCGATTCACCTTTAAATACAAATCCTAAATAATCTCAATCATAGGTTACTCGAGAGGGACATCGAGATAACCGGACAGATCGGTGTACTATATTCTCGTCCATATGATGTTGGCGGCTAGTCTTATAGCCACTTATGTGGAGACACTAAGGATATAGTACAGGTGCTCATTGGAGAATGAGTTTACTGATTGATCCGCTTATGAAAAGTTGTATGGTTAATGATACCTAATGTCAGATAGTGATTCGATAGTCCCAATTGTATATCTGGTCCTTAGACTTACTCAATAGAGGATCATCCACTCTCGGTATCATGAGAGAAATATCTCATATGTGCTTACTTAGACAAATCCCTAGCCAGGGTCATTCAGATTGAGAGAAAAAGTTCTCCGGGAGAATCTAATTAGAGCGAGACTATGATGGATTCTGTATGTGACCTGACAGTACAATGTCCAATATACAATCTCTGGGATATTAGTTGAATGAGGGATTATAGATATATGGTAACTGTGGACAGACAGGTCCGATGAATTCGATTCCCCTATACCGTCTGAGGACTATAGCGTAGTGGCCTAGTATGTCCATAATCGATGAGTCGAGTGAATTATTATAGGGATAATAATTGATTATATCAAAAGGAGTTTTGATGAGAGTGACTTACAGCCAGCTCGGTGTTCGGCTTAAAGGGTCACACACATATGGTGGATGCTTCAGCGAATAGAGGATTAGATGGAGATCCAATTAGCCCCTATTCTTATTAGATGAGACCCTATGCTGATGGGTTCCTTGCTTAAGACCCAATTAGAGGCCTAAGAAGATTATTGGATAAAGATCCAATAATGCAAGGTTTATGGGTTATTGGATGGAGATCAAATACCCACTAAGGCAGGAGTCTCAGGGTTTTTGGTGGCTCTCTATAAATAGGAGGGGAGACTCATGGTTGATAAGCTATAGCTTTAGCCACCACCTCCTATTCTCCTCCCTCCCTCTATGCAAGAGTTGCGAGATCAGATTGGAGGAGTTTCGCTGTAGAGATCCGTCGTATGGATACCGCTAGAGAGGAGGAAGCTGTTCGAGGAAATAGCGACACTACATCGATAAATATGTATGTTGTTTGCTATGTTTATTGTCGGACCTGCATGTGTGTGATTATTTATAATTACATGGAGAGGTGCGACGGGAGCGTGGAGGTGACAGCGGGACCCATGATGCTATGGCGGGAGATCACGTTGTATGCTGATGCGACGATCTGACGGAATAAATGATGATGAGATCAACAATCACAGGGCAAAGAGATGTGCTGATGCACACATAGATCCTTTTGTGAGTGATTAGGAGATTAGCTCGGGCTTAATCATATTAGGTGACGGCTCATGATCATCTAGTTAGTCTTATATATGTGATGTGTTAGACACCTACTAGATATTTGTGTGTGTGTATGTCTATATATATATATATATATATATATATATATATATATATATATATATATATATATATATATATATATATATATATACATGCGATGTAGATATATATTAAATATTTATGTGTGTGACACAACATATTAAGAGATCAATATGAAACAAAAACCCCTCCTGTGATAATATTAAGTTGGTAAGCGTGAGGTAATAAGATTGATCCACGTGACCTTCCATCGTTATAGGAAGAAATTGAATCACGATATAGGTTAAGTTGGTCGAGTCCCTCGAGGTTCACCTATCTACATGATCGAGTTTTTACTTATAAAATAGAGATGTCACCGGTGACCTGAGGACATGGTATGCTTAGTCGAGTCCCTTAATGGCATATCATCAAATCAGACTCATCTTGTAACGATGGTGATGACTTAATTGAATATCATAGTTAGTCGAGTCCCTCGAGACCATGATAATTCGGAGGCCGAACGTGACGGGAATCATGAGGAGTTATGATTGGCAAGAGTTGCCTACCTTTTGAGCTTAGTGTAATTGGTCGAGTCCCTCGAGGTTGCACTAAGATGCCAATTGGATCCTGATCCCCACTAGGAGTCTGCTAGAGACTTTCGTCTCATGTGTCAAGGGTGTCGCATGGTTCGCTAGGAAAATAGTGAGAGTATATTAAGATAGAAGTCCATATCTTAATTAGTATTTTTTATAAAATCTGCATGTTATTTATTATTGCTAAATCTTGTTTGTCGCTTGCAAAACCCCTATGTGGCATACTTGATGTCAACTGTCTCATTGGTCCAAAGGCCCCACAATTTGAGAATTGTTCTAATGAAAGAGAAAATTGTATACATCCTTAATACGATTGTGCCCACGCTAGAGGAAAGGACAAGTGAGGATGAGATTGCTCACTTTGTGAAGTATAAAGATAGTCTTAAAAGATAACCTATATGTTGATCTTATACTTCAGTCCCTACCAAATTCCTTTGCATAGTTTATTATTAACTTTAATATGAACAAGTTTGAGGTGACTCTACCTGAGCTCCTCAATATATTGAGGGAAGCTGAGAGTACCATAAAGAAAGAGAAGTCAGTTCTCTATATTGGTGAGACCAATAGGAAAAGGAAGGTTAGTAAGAATCTTAAGAAGGGCAAGGGCAAAAGAAGATCGGGTAAGGCAAAGGTTGCTAAGAAATACTCGATAAAGGATAAAGGACAGTACTTCCACTATGGCCAAGATGGACATTGGAAGAGGAACTGTAAGGACTACCTTGTAGAGAAAGCGAGATAGAAGTTTGGAGAAGCTTCAGATATATTCATGATCAGTCTCCACTTATCATATTTTCATGATAACACATGTGTATTGTATACCATTGAGTATTTATCATATCTGTAATTCATTATAGGTTCTAGCAAGACCTAGGAGATTGGCCAAAGGCGAGATGGACCTCAAGATGGACAACAGAGAAAGAGTTACTGCAATTGTTGTTGGAGAGGTCACCCTACATCTGCCTGGTGGAGCTATTATTATATTAGATGCATGCTATTTTGTTTCTTCTATTATCAAAAATATTATTTCTATTTATTGTTTGATAATTAGTGGATATAAATTAGTTTTTGAGAACAATAGTTGTTCAATAATTATGGATGATGAGATCATCACTAGAGAGACCCTTATAAATGACTTATATGTATTAGACACTTCTCCATATATCATGAATATACATATGTCTAAGAGGAAAAGAGATGAGATACATACTGCATACCTATGACATTGTAGGCTAGGTCATATACATGAGGGAATGATTCAAAAGTTGCTAAAAGAATGATACTTAGATCCATTTGACTATGAGTCATATGTAACTTGCAAACATTGCCTTCGTGGGAAGATGACCAACTCTCCTTTTAGTGGAACTGAAGAGAGAGCCGTCGAGTTATTGGAACTCATACATAGTGATGTATGTGGTCCCATGTCGACTCAAGCTATAGGTGGTTACTCATACTTTATTATATTCACTAATGATTTCTCTATGTATGGACACGTGTATAAATCTAAGGCCTTTGAGAAATTCAGGAATATAAAAATGAGGTAGAAAACTAAATTGGAAAGATTATTAAGACTCTTCGATCAGATCGAGGAGCAAAGTACTTGAGTACGGAGTTCACCCATTTCCTTAGGGACAATGAGATTTTATCCCAGTGGACACTTCCATATACACCTTAGCTCAATGGTGTATTAGAAAAGAGGAATCACACACTATTAGACATGGTGCAGTCCATGACGAGTTTCGCTAACCTACCCGTCTCATTCTAGGGGTACGTCATAGAGACCACAGCTTCCCTTCCGAACAGATTTCTATCAAAGTCAATGGTGTCTATGCCATATGAGATATGGAAAGGAAAGAAGCCCAATCTTAAGATTGTTAAGATTTGAGGCTGTCCTGCCCACGTTAGAAGACACAACCTCGATAAGTTGGAATCAATGACAGAATGGTGCACATTCGTGGGATACCCAAAGGAAACTTGTGAGTATTATTTCTATCACCCCGAAGACTGAAAGGTCTTTGTTGCCAAGAGAGTCATGTTCCTTGAGATGGAACACATTCTTGGTGTAAACAGTGGGAGCAAGATAGAATTGAGCGAGGCTGGAGAAGCTAGTTCAAGCGCCATTCTAGAGCCCGAGTCTATTCAAGTACCTAACATACAAGTTCCAACTTTGCATTGGTCTAATATAGTATCTCACCCTCCTGAAAGATAGGTGGGACATATCAGTGGAGATGACTCTCAGGATGTTGATCCTTAGACTTACGAGAAGGCTATTATGAGTATAGACTTTGGGAAGTGGCAAGAAGCCATGAATTCTGAGATGGATTTCATGTACTCTAACAAGGTTTGGAACCTTGTGGATGAACCTAAGGGTATTGTACCTATCGGCTATAAATGGATCTTCAAGAAGAAGATCGGAGTGGATGGAAAGGTAGAGACCTACAAAGCAAGGCTGGTAGCTAAAGGATATCGTCAAAGACAATGAATTGACTATGACAAAACCTTTTCACCTATAGCCATGCTTAAGTCCACTAGAATTATTTTGGCCATTGCAGCACACTATGATTATGAGATCTGATAGATGGATGTCAAAATAACATTCTTCAATGGTAACCTCGAGGATGAGGTGTATATGATACAACTAGAGAGATTCGTATCCAAAGAGAGTCCAGATAAAGTATGCAGGTTGCTTAGATCTATTTATAGATTAAAGCATACTTCCTGAAGTTGGAACATAAGATTTGATGAGGTGATCAGATCCTATGACTTCGTTAAGAATGAAGATGAGCCTTGTGTCTACAGGAAGGTAAGTGGGAGCACTATCACCTTCTTGGTGCTATATGTAGATGACATCCTAATCATTGGGAATGATGTAGGAATGCTCTCTACAATAAAGGCTTGGCTATCTAGGAACTTCTCCATGAGAACTTCTCCATGAAAGACTTAGGGGAAGCATCCTATATTTTAGGGATCCAAATCTATATAGATAGATCCAAGAGGATGCTTAGCTTGTCCCAATCTAGGTGCATAAACTTTATTGTCAAAAGGTTTGGCATAGAGAATCCAAGAGAGGTCTCAAACCCATGAGATATGGAATATCACTTTCTAAGACTATGTCCCTAAAAACTCCTGAAGAAAGGGCAGACATGGATAAGATACATTATGCCTCAGTAATAGGGTTTATCATGTATATGATTCTATATACTAGGCCTGATTATAGCACATGCTCTGAGTGTCATGAACAGGTATCAGACATATCCAGGTTTAGAACACTAGAAGCCAGTAAAGTGTATCTTTAAGTACGTGAGAAGGACTAAGGATCTTTTCGGTATATATGGAGATGTAGCCTCTAGATGAGAGCTACACCGCACTCGTTTTTTTAGTCGATATTGATGATAGCAAGTCAAATTCAGGTTTTTTTTTAAATAAAAGGAGTAGTAAGTTAGAAGAAGATTTCCTAGTATACTACTCTGACGACTAGACGAGGAATACATTGCTACGAGCGAGAAAAGGAGGAAGTGTGGGAGAAAGAGTTCATCAAAGGATTGGGGAGTCATATAGCATAGCATGGACATATTATGATATTATACGATGGGTGATAACTCTAACAAGGGAACCCGGATCTTATCTTATTTTTTTTTTTTTCCATTTGATTAGATTGATCATGAATGAAAAAAAAAAATATAGCAATAGAATGAGTTCCATCCGAAGATAACATTGTAGATCCGATAAAGTCATTGGCTCAGATTGTTGTATTGTCTAGGGGGATCGATAGGTAGGGACATGGTTTTTGGTTGGTGGTGGTCAAGTAGGAGATTGCTTGTTAGTGCCAGTGCGAATCACATAAGTGATGGCACATATGACATCTCTTGTGATTTTTTTTATATATAATATATATATATTTATTATATATATATATTATATATTATATATATATATGTCCTTCCTTGGTTGGAATGGGGATCGGATATCGATCATATAAATGAGATCGATCACCTTTAAACATTTTAAATAATCTTAAATATCATAGGTTACTCGAGAGGACATCGAGATAACCATCGAGATAACCTATATACTATATATATATCCCATATGATGAAAGCGTCTCATATATCATTATAGAATATAGAATAGAATATAGTATAGGATTGAATGAGAGAACCGATTGATCGATCTTATGATATATGATATATGATATGATATATGATATATCATATCAATATTCAAATATCAATTGTGTATCCTCTATTCCTTATTTAGACCTTAGACTTGATTTGTTACTTATTTCTTTCTTTCTTTCTTCTTTATTTGTTTTTGGATTCTCTTCTAGATCATTTTTTATTGATTGATTTGGTAATCAAATCAACCTTAACAATTGAAAAATAATAAAATATCATCTCATCCACTCTCGGAGAGATGAGAGGAATATCCCATATGTGCTACAAATCCTAGCTAGGGTCATTGGGAGAGAAGAGAAGAGTTGAGAGAGAGAGATTAGAGTGAGTCTTTAATGATTTTTATATGATGACTTATGATTATCAATATATATATATGGGGATTGGGATATGATGAGGATGAGATATTATAGATATAATATTGGATGGATATATGGATGATTCCCCCCTATTATTTATGGGGACTATTAGTATGGGTGTAGTCAATGAGTCATAGTCATTATTATGGGGATGATAATTTACTTATATAATAATATATCGAAGGAGCGACTCACGAGAGACTTGGTATTAGGCCTATAGGGGGGGCATAGTATGGGTATATTATGGATGGATGATGGATTGGATGGATGGATATTAGATTATTTTATATTTTATTTAGATTTATATATTCTTTATTTATGATTAATTATCCTTATTAGGCCTAAGGAGATTTTTTAATTAGATTGATAAGATGTAAGGGGTGTAGGGGTTTGTATGTGGATATCCAATACCCAAAGGGGTAAGAGCTAGAGAGTTTTAGTGTTTTAGTGGCTCTCAAGGAATAGGAGGATAGTTAGTAGGTTGAGGTTGCACCCACCACCCTTCACCCTCCTTCCTTCCTTCCTGTTGAGATCGATTGAAGGAGTTCAGTGAGATTCATCATGTGAGGAGGAGCTAAGAGGAGGGACGTTAATCTCCATCTTCTCTCTTCGGATCTCTAATCTCCTATATCTACTCTGATCTCTGGATCAATCTTTCTTTCAATCATTCTTTCATTTTTTTTTTTTTTGAATTTTTTTTTTTTTTTTTTTTTAATCTTTTGATTGATTTTTTTTTTTTTTTTGATGCACCCACTAAGGTTTCCCAACATGTACCGTCACGCCTAGGCTTTCGGATGGTGTGGTAGACCCCTTCAGGCAAGAAGCCTGCACCGTAAACTACGTTTGATAGTTGAATCGCCTAGGACCAGCGAGTAAACTGCCCATACCCTGGTGTTCGGGTGATTGAGCCACCTAGGTCGACGGGTAATCTGCTCATACCCAATTTTTTTGGGTATCTTTGATTTTTTGCTCCAAAAATCTGAAGCCACTTTGGCCTATAAATATCCCAAGTTTTCTTGCATTCTATATAATAATTATGGGGATTATATTCTATGATAAAATTATGTATGATTTGTGAGAAAAAAAAGGGGAAGGGAGAAAGAGTTTAGAGTAGAAAATTCTCAAGTCTCTCTTGTAAGTAAACATTTCACTTAGAATGTTTCTTATCTTTCAGATTTCCTTACTCTTTCTTAAGTAATTAGTAAGCAAGTAACTTAGCAATCTTCTTATCATTCACTTGCTTTATTTGAACAAGTTTTGGATCTTCCTATTTTTCTTAAAGCTGAAATATTTTTGTTTAAAATGAAAAACTTACACTTGCACTAATTCAACAACCCACCCTCCTCCTCCTCCTCCTCCTCCTCCTCCTCCTCTTAGTGCCAATTGATCCTAACAAGAATGTGACGTTAACGAAAGAGGAATCGGGAGTGGAGTAGGTCACGATGATTGAACCACTATAGAATCTGTGTGCTTTATTTCTTTACTTTTTAATCACTTTGTAAATTACTTTATTTACTCATTACAGTCCTACAATTATTTTCAAGTTTAGATGTTTTTCCATTATGAACATTTTGGAATGAATCTTTAAATAGATAAAAGTTTTTTCAAAATCACTAATTCACTCGCCCCCACCTAAATACACCACCCCCCACCCACCCTCTCTTAGTGTCGATTCTGATCCTCACACTTTCCTATATTAATCTTAATTTTTTCTAAACATATATATGAGTTAGCTCATTTAAGTTTCATTTATCGTTAATTTTTTTACTAAACCAAATTAAGGATAAATAGAATTAATAATAAGTTATACGATAAATGAGTCAACTATATTCAGGCTCAATATTCTTGAGCTTACAACTTTGCTAGCCATATTTAAGATATAATCATGAATTCCTCAAATATCATCATATTAAATTTCAGTTACTTCTTTCATTATGATTATTAGTAAATTTTAAATTTATATTTAAATATTCTAATGCATTAGTTATAGACCATAATAAAATCTAAATATTATTAGGTCTTTTAGATCTTTCTCAATCATTTATCTTAATTATTTATTTAATAAATTTTTTATTAGTTATATATGTGGTTCTTTTAACTAGTTAAATCATGGTCTACATACCCAATATAAATTGCATATATTCAAGCCATTTAAAATAATTTGATCTAGAAAATATAGGGATACTAGAAGTATAAAAATGCATGGTAGAGAGTACTACTATAATAAAATAATATAATATTAATATTTTGAGTTTCTAAAATATGTTGAACTATTAATATCATCTCATTTCATATTTTGGTAAAATATTAATATTTCTAATATTTACACAAAATTATTTATGAAAGACTGATATCATTCTCATAGAATGGTGTTGCTATCTTTAGGTATAAAATTATAAACTACAAGAATATCTAATATAGTATCATCTTACGATATCATATAATTATTTGAACTTGATTATCCTTAGAAATTATCTAAAATTTCTTAATTATGCATGTCATTATGAATTTTAATTTTATTAATATCATTTAAGACTAATTTTTAATATAATTTAATAATTATTGATCTATACTACTTTGATGACTATAAGACTAATATAATAATATAAAATATAGTTCAAAATATCCTATACATGATAAAATATATATCATAATTTACATCCCATAAGCTTATCATCCCAAGCCACTTTGGTAGCTACCAATCAATAAAACTTGGGGATATAAGTAATAAATAATATTCACCAATTTTTTTCATTTAATTTATACTTAAACAATTTAATAACAATCATTGTAATAACTAATGGACATTAAGTAGTATATAATAACTTTAATTATGATAAAATATAAATCATAATTAGAATATAATTAAACATATATATGTAAATAACTAAATATATATTTAAGAAAAATAAGAAGAATTTAATTATTACATATAAAATTTTTGTCAATATATTATATGAGAAAACTATAAGAGTAAATCATAATTTATATATATTTTTAATTTCATATGGAACCTAAAATTAAACCAATCAACCTATTTATTTGGGTATGCTCAAATTAGACTAACATCAGCCCAATTAAGTTAGTCAAAAATTAAATTTAATTAAAGTAAAAAATTGATCAAGATTTGATTTTTCTCCAATTTGATCAAAACTTGATTTATGGAATTTAAATCTAACCAACTAGTCAAAATATAATCATAATCAAGTTTGATCAAAATATTTGATTGAAATAAATTAAATTAGTCAATTTTATAATTGAGAACACAAGTTAAAAATTTTAATTTTTGAAGGATAAAACTATAAAATAAAAAATTATATTTTTGAACGGTATAACTATCAAAAGGACATAAGTTAGAATTAAAATACCTGAAAGGGTAAAAATATAAATTTAATAATTGAAACCCTAACCCCTCGCAATCGATATTGTTTTCCACCACGCTTACACGCATGGGCCGATGGTGCAGCGGTTGTCCACCCCTTGTCCAACACCTACTTTGGCCTACCTCTATTCATGCAGTCGACCAGTGAGTCGTTGTGTCCTATCGCCACGTTTCACACTAGTGGAATACCTCTACAGTGTGCCGTTAACCAAGCATCGCCAGGGAATCATCCCACCACACGACCATGCACACGTGTCGATCAATGACCCCCATGGTCATCATAGCATGCAGTTGTGCCCACACATTTGTTACAAAATTGCTAGGAACCGCGACCTTTGGCATCCAATTGACACTGGCCACAGGTAGCAAACTCTATCGTAGTGGCATAACTGCAATCGTCATGGCCACTGTAGGTAGTGTTAGGATCATATTAGTACTATCATATTGGTTTAACGAAAGTATGAGTAACGGTAGTGAGTGAAGCAAATCAGTAAGCAATAACAAAGCAAAATAAAAGAAGGAATTAAACCGATTTATAGCTGTTCGGTCATCACAACCTATGTCTACTCCTGATTCCTCTTTTCTCGAGATCATCAACTTTCACTACTGATCTTCTTTTCAACAGGTGAAGATCTGTCTTTGTTACAACTCTTCTTTTCTTAATAGGCTTCAAATAGAACATTTACAAACTCTCTTTTACAATAGACATCACACCTCCTACAACTGAGAATCACTTCTAAACTTAAGGAGGAGGAACATGTTAGGATCGTAATGGCACTAAGAGGAGGAAGGGGGTGGGGTGGGTGGTTGTGAATTAATAATTTTATAAAAAAATCTTATTTAAAAAGTACAAATGAGAATATGAATCGAAAATGCATTTAACTTGAGAGTGTAAGTACTGAGCAAAGGAAACCGGTCAACAATTGACAAGGAAAAGTAAGAAAGAAATATAAGTCAATTTATAGTAGTTTGATTTTCTCGACCTACGTCTACTCCCGATTTATCTTTTTTTGAGGCCACTGGCTTTCACTACTGATATTTTTTCCAACGAGCAAAGATCAAGTACCCTTGTTACAACACTTCTTCTTTTCCTAAGCTCAGGAGAGAACCTTTACAAACTCTTTCTCACAAGCCTTTAGACCTCCTTAGAATAATTGCTAAACCAAGGAGGAAAATACTCAACCACTAAGTTTATAACACTTTCACCTCAAAGGATTCTATCTCTATTCACCCCTTTTTTTCACACTTATTCATGCTCTTTTATGCTTCATCAAGCAAGAATGAGTGGAGTATTTATAGATCCCCAATGGTTTTAAAATTGGAGCCAAAATTTTAAATCCTTTATTTTTTGAGTTATGGGCGGAACCACCATCGTCATTAGGTAGTACTACCACCATATAGAGCCTGGGAATCTCGGCTCTAGTGGTACTATCATCAAACTAGGTGGTACCACCATTGCTTGGCGGTATCACCATCGGTAGGTGATGGTGTCATCGTTAGAAAGCTCAGAAAAGCATAAACTATGCTTTCCATCACTCTAGGTGATACCATTGCTGGACGTGATGGTACCACCACCCAGGTCAAACTCATATTGTTAATTTGGCCTTTTATTAGGCCCAACTCAGCCCTGGTTCAGGCCCAATGGGCTCTAAATCAAGTTGGCATAATTACGACTCAATACCAGCTTAATTTGACTATAAATGATTATGATTAAGATCAAACCACCTTAATTACAATCACGAAGCATGTTGTCTAGCATTTTGACATATCATTTGATTATCTGATACTTCGTTTGAACCGCTATCACATCTTTCGACCTGATGCTCGAACTCATGGCATGAAGTCTATCTGCATGTTGACCAATTCTTGGTCTGACATCCAATCTTTGACATAACATTTTTTGACCCAGTGTTTATTTTAATAATATTGTCCGATGGTTCATGTCCATGATCGCAGTTATTCGTGCATTGCTCATCTTAAAAGTATATGAGTTCATAAATTCATCAATTGATTTCATCATCAAAATCTAGGATTCAATAATCTCCCCCTCTTCAATGATAATAACCAATTATTGATGGAGTCTTAACTAAATTTTTCCTATCTATATGTTATAATGAACTTGAATATTTAAAAACAATGATAACCTTTCAACTCTATGAATTCAAGTTATAGCAACTTTGAATAGTGATTACTGCAAGAATTATATACATAATTTCACATCATAACCATAGTTTGAAATAATTAAACATCTCAAACAAATAGCATCATCAAATACAATATGCATATGAGTACTACATTATCTTGCCATTACTTCTCTCCCTTTGTTATCAACAAATAGAGGAAAAGAAATGAGTAAGTTACTATTTTTCTCTCCTTTGTCATTATCAAAAGGAAGAGAATGATATCATTTTATCATGATGCTACTTCTTTATTTATATCAATGTGTCAATGAAGAATATTAATACAAAGGAGTCATATGATATAAATCTCACATCATAAGTATAAAGAAATTAAGATAATAATCTAATAAGATGAATGTCCTCTTTAGTAAAAAAAAATCCAGAAACATTATAGGAGAATAAATAGTAAAAAATTTTGATTAAAATAAATATCAAACTATAAATATCAAGAAGTCAACATTATAATTTGTTTGATTAAATCTCCTTCATAGTCATTAGCAAAAAGAAAGAATCATAGGAGAATGAATACCAAATAATCTAAAATCATGAATACCGAGAAGTTAAGTAAAAAATTATAATTTATTAAATAAATCTCATATTTAGGAAATAGTAAAAAAAAATTATAGTTTAACAAATAATAAAATATTTTTTTCATATAAAAAATCTCAAATTATGAATATCGAGAAGTTAAGTGAAAGACTATGATTTATTAGATAACTCTCCTCTTTAGTAAATAGTAAAAAGAATTATAGAAGGACAAATTATAAAAGATCTTGATTGGTATAAAAAATTTCAAGTTATAAACATCAAGATGTCAAGATTACGATTTATTTGAATAAATTTTATTCTTAATAAATACCAAAAGGTGTCATAGGGGAATAATTAGTAAGAGGTCATGATTTATACAAGATAGATCTTTAATTTGAAATATTAAAAAGTCAAGTGAAATATCATTATTCTTTAAAAAAATATAATCAAATTCAAAATTGTCATCAAAATTATTTTTCTTATCTTCAAAAAATTATTGAAAATAATATGGATATAAAATAACTAAACTTCTTTAGTTCTAATTTATGAGATTAATTTTGTACTTACATGTCTTAATCTCCTATGCCAAAGCCATGTATCATAGTTTAAAACTGATAAATAAGTTTCGTTATGAAAATCATCTACTAAATGAGCATCTTTAATCAAAAGATTTGATTTGTTACTAATTTTTAAATATAAACAATCTTTCATTTATTTTTGTCTATGAAGGTGACATATCCTTCATTTTGGCTAGTAAGTTTTGAAAATTATATTAGATCTCCGGTCATGTGTTTTGAACATCCACTATCAAGATACCATCTTTGCTCTTAGCTTTTAATAGAGACATACCTACAAAAAAAGAGTTTGCTTTGGGTACCTATTTAACTTTGGGTCCTTCATGGTTAGATCTACCTCTCTTGACTTTTGGCATCAAATCATTTATTGTTCCTTATGAATCCAAACTAATTTATGATAGTTATATTTCTTGAAATTGCATGTATAAATCAAATCTTCTACAAAAAATATATTTATCTTTAAGGAGAATATGTATTGTGGGTCCTTTTACAAATTTAGTTAGCTTTTGATATATATCATTACTTGTGAATCAAATATATTCCTTTCTAAATCCACTACCTTATTTAGCAAAAATGATGTTTAATGATTTATTTTTAATTTTTAATTTTTCTAGAGTTTGTTGTAATAATATATTTTTTAAAAAATAAATATAACTCTTCACATTTAGTGCAAGATGTTAACATATAATTATCATGCTTATTTTTTAATTGATTAAATTCATTAGAAAGATATACATGATACTTTTTTAGCAATTTATATTTCTTACTAAACTTTTTAATCTCATCAAACAAATCATGAAATGTATTAAGTAATTCATCATAAGAAGATGTTTCGAGTGAGTACTATATCTTATCGTTAATGGTCATAAATATTTAGTTTGTCACTTCATATTTGTTGATTTGCTTTTCGTCCTTTAATGCACTTGAATCATCCCAAGATGCCTTGAATGCTTTATTTTCTTTTGGGTCGGCAACTTCTTCTTCAATTGTGGATACTCATTTTTGAAATATCCTGGTTTCTTACATTCATAACATATTATAGTATATTTTTTAGGTTCATTTTTATTCTTATGAATTTTGTTTCTTCTCATGAATTTTTTAAGTCTTTGTGTAAGGAGTTCTATGTCATCATCATCATCATCACTTGAGCTCACTCAAAGAATCTTCTTTGGTTCTTAGTACAATATCTTTCATGTTCTTTGAAAGATTTTTCTCTTATTCGTCATGTACTTTACAAGTCATTTCATAGGTTATTAAGGACCCTATTTGTTCTTCAAGAGTAAAATTATTCAAGTCATTTGTTTCTTGGACAATCATTACTTTTAAATCTTAATATTTTGAAAGAGATATTAAAATCTTATATACTAATTCAAGGTTAGTATAGCATTTACCAAGAGTTTCTTCCCAATATTTTGGAAGAGATCTTAAAATTTTATTTACTAATTCAAAGTTAGTATAGCATTTGCTAAGAGCTTTTAAACCATTGACAATATCCATAAAACGGGTGTACATATCACTAATTGTTTCGCTTGACTTCATTTTAAATAGTTCATAACTATATACTAAAAGATTAATTTTTGATTCCTTTACTTGTGCCTTCATGAGTAACTTCAAGTGTGTGCCAAATGTCATGTAAAATATGATTAAACTCATATTTATCTAAAGTACAAAATAAATCATTCATAGCTTTAGTATTTAACGAAAATATTTTATTTTTAAAATCATTTCATTCATTCATTTGATTACAAGATTTTTTAAAATCACTTTTAATGATATTCCATAAATCAAAATCCATAGAAATCAAAAAAATTCTATTCATGATTTCTAGTAAGTGTAGTACGTCCCATTGAACATAAGAGGATGAGTGATAGTATAACCCTTGTAATTGCTAGAAGAAGACATAAAAACTCACTTGAGTGTTAAACTAACTGAGATAACTTGGCTCTAATACCAATTATGAGAACCCTGACTCTGATACCAACTATTAGGATTGTAATCGCACTCAGAAGAGGTTGGGGGGGGTTGGTTTGTGGGGTGAGTGTAGGGTTGGTGGGGGGTGGGTGGTATAGGGGATGGGGAGGGTGAGTTACTACTTTCGCAAACCGATTCCAAAAAGTTCAAATGAGAATGCATTCAACTTGAAAATGTAAGTAATGAGTAAAGTAAATCAATAAGCAAATGACAAGGAAAAGCAAGAAAGAAATACAAACTGATTTATAGTGGTTCGATCATTCCGACCTATGTCCACTCTCGATTCCTCTTCTCTTGAGGCCATCAGCTTTCACTACCAATCTTCTCTCTAGTAGATGAAGATCAACTACCCTTGTTACAATACTTCTAGGTTTACCAAACTTAGGAGAGAACCTTTACAAACTCTTTCTCAAAAACATCGAACCTCCTTATAATAACCGCTAAACTCAAGAAGAAAGAGACTTAAACACTAAGAGTTTATAATACTTTCACTTCAAGGATTTTATCTCTTTCACCCCTTCTTCTCACACTTATTCATGCTCTTTCGTACTTCATCAAGTAAAAATGGATAGGGTATTTATAGAAAAATATTAATTTATTTATTGATGTCTTGATTTATAATTTTATTTAAAATATTAATTTTGTTAATGATTGTTTTGACCGTCATCTTGCTATCTTGATTTTTAGGATTGATTTATCTTCTTGTCTTATTGATGATAAATGGATGTGGCAGCTTGATAATAAGGGTCGAACGACTGCCAAATCTGTCTCCATTTTCCTTCAATCCAAAGCTGTAACTTCTATGGATAGGGCCAGATAGCATTTTTTATGGAAACTTCTCGCTTTGCCCCGAGTTCAACTTTTTTTGCTGAAAATTTTTGCACCGTTGCCTCCTTACCATAAACAAGCTCCATGCTCTTGGTATTGGTCCTCTATCTGCTGGCCCATTCTGTAGTAATCCTGAAACTTCGCTTCAATTGAACTTTCACTGTACTATGAAGCCGCTGCAATTTTGGAAGGACTTAAGGTAGCCAAACATGAGGGAATTCAACAAATTACTGTAGAAACTAACTCCCAAGTCTTGGTGAATCTTTTTATGATAGAAACTCCTACACCGTGTAACATCTTAAACATCATTAGCATCTTGTATATAATTCACTCTTTCGAGACTTTTACTATTAAGCATGTTTACCGTAAAGGCAATAAGATTGATAATTTGCTGATAAACTTTGACAGACCTAATAGGACTACTGTCAGTTGGAATAATGTTTTCCCATCAGAGCTTTATATGTTTTAAGCTTTGATAATTCAGAAACTGCTTGTATTAGGCTGATGAAGCAATAAATTTATTTTTCCTTTTTTGAAAAAAAAAAGACATCTGTATTAGTCCTAGCTTTCCTTATTCCAATGTATTACGAAAGATACTATTTCATATTGAAAACTTACATTGCGATGGATGCAGGGATGGATGGACTCATGCTGATTGGTAAACCTACGCATTCTGTGATAGGGTTCATTTCTTGAACATCTTTGGTGCTGCTGAATGAAAGACCTTAGTGTCACAAGTCTTGTAGTTTCCAAAATTTGTTGCGCATCCTCGTCGAAGCAAGATGTATGTATACAAGCTGATGGATGACAAGCGATCTTTTGTCTTTAACGCTTCCTTAGCATCCAAGATCAAAGGATGTTGAGCTTTTATGATATCATGGTGTTGTTTCAATAATTAACATTCGAAATTTTATCTTCTTTTCTCGCAGGACAAGTTTGAAGTTTGCGAGGAGGAATATATCGCGACATTAACCACACAATGACAGTGCTTCTTACATAGCTAAGGACGGACGTTGGTTCTCCCACGTCAATATCTCCATATCGGTGTCTTTACCTCGATAAGGCTAGTGTTGTACCTCTAAGCCTCACGTTGTCTAGTTTCCGGTACAATAGCAACAATCACGAGAATACTAACTTACAATGCCAGTAAATAGAATTATCTTCTTGCTGTTGTAGTTTCATTCCGACGAGCAAACAGGCTCAGGTTGCCTAGTCTCCAGTACAATGATAAAAGAAACATGACAACCATAACCTACAATGCCATTTAAAAAAAATATATCTTCTTCATAATCTCACTTCGGCGAGCCAATAGACACACGTGGCCTGGTCTAATACAATAACAAATAACATAACGTAAAGAAAACTGTTTTCTTCCTGTTGTAGTCTCACTCCATGAGCACTGCTCCGTCTTGGTCTCCTACCGAGCACCACTCTTATATTGGTCACAACTCTTCTGTCGCAAGAGACTGCTCTGACCATGCGTGAACAAATATGAAATCTTTTTAAATGCGTTAGTTAATTTGATTGACAAAAATTTTGATAATTAATCCTAAGATAAGTCTACGAAAGATCTTTATAATCGCATGAGTTGACCGACTGTACATCTTAAGAATAGCTTCATATGATAACCAATACAACACATTTCTCACTCGTATTGGGAGCCAAGGCTCTTTATCGTTCGTCTTCATGCATATAATTGTTGAATTTTTAAATTCCACCATAACCTCACAGACTCGACTGTTGGAGGATGTTCGTATGAAACCTCAAATGTCTCCTTCAGTTTGAAATTTGGTGGGCTCAACGATCCTGAAACACTTGGCAACATCGACGGACTTAAGCGAAATCGACCTGATCTGGTCGGTTCCATGCATTGCAACTTATTTGACGACATACGACCTTCACCTGTTAAAAAATTACACATCAAATTAGTGCTAAGAAGCCCCATGAATAGCCACACCACCGATTATTAGGGTGCACATTCCACATAGGGTCACGCCGAGGCCAGGGTTGATTCGCTCTATGGTTTCGTCTATTGTCCTGGGTCCATACATGGTAACCAAGCTACAATGACGGAGGTACTAAATGAAGGCACGTACGCCTCATGAGGTCGGCGGAACCAAGATGTTGTCCAAAGGTGTTGCTCTAAGGCGTCCCAAAGGACACCTCTATAGAGAAACACATCTGAGTTGTACAGATAGATAATTAAGCACAAATAAAACATCATAATACATAATATAAATATTATTATTTAAATAATTAATTTATGCATAAATAAAATATCATTATACATAATTTTTTTCTTTTTTATATAAGTTTTATTATTTTCAGACTTGGTATTTTTATAAAATAAACTTTAATTGAGAAAATGCACCATGATTCACTGATACATGACTCAAAATATCATTTGAGAAACCTAAATTTCCTGAAGAACGACTCCAATAGATAGAATTTTGATTTCTCTCCCTTAACCCTTTAGCATATATTACTAAGGAAAATATTATACTCTAATATGTGGGTGGAGAGAGGACTAAGTTATCAATTTATAGTGATGGAGAGAATGCCTTCCATCGAGACATTGAATGACACAGTTACCCAAGAGATATCTTTTATCATTAATAGATATGATAATTCAAGTTAGGTTTCTTTTTCTCATTAACCAATAGGATTTAATTCATTTATTAAATCATTATTAATATCACAGGAACTAAAAAATCATGTGGGTCATATTAATTCTAACATTTTCTTACTTGATTGACCCATGTGATATATATACACTTCATGATTTAATAAATCATAATGTGCAAAATTATGCTAAATCCTTTTTATATAATGGTTAAGAACATTCATCATTATTAAGTCTATATCTAATGTGAGCAATGATGATTATACATCATCAATTCAGTTTTTTTTCATGTACCACAATATTAGTTTTACTTATACATAATGATATTTTCATAATAGTCCAATGATAATGTCTTTCTCGAAGACTAATCCTATCAACTTTCATTTATTACAATCATGTATACAATGTAGAAAATAAGATAAATCATAAACACATAAGTGAGCTGTCAAATAATCATTTATGAACATAACCAAATATCAATAATGATATGTCATTCTTTCTTCATTAAATGCCTTAGGCGATAATCTTTTCGTTACTAGATTTGCAATCATAAGGGTAGTGCTAATATGTTCAATTGGTACTCTTCATTTTTGAACTTCTTCTTTCATAGCCAAATATTTTACTTACATATGTTTAGTACTCTTACAATATTTATTATTTTTAGAAAAAAATTTATTGCAAAATTATCACAACAAATTTTTAGCAACTTAGCAATATTGTGGATGATCACAAGTCTTGATATAAAATTTTACAACCATAATCCATGAATTGTGAGCTCAAAACACACTACAAACTTGGCTTCTGCAGTAGATGTAGTAATGATACACTGCTTTATACTCCACAAAATTGCTCCCCCAACTAAAAGGAACAAATAGCTTAGTGTTGATTTTCTTGTATCAACATATCCAATAAAATCTGAATAAGAATATTCAATTATGTCCAAATCATTTAATCTCTTATAAGTTAGATCTTAGAATTTTTGTGTGTAACATCTTACTCCTAGTTCGATCTATACTCTACATACATGACAAAAGTAAGATGCCACACTTTCAATTTCCATTACTGCTATCAATAGGAGTGTAATGTAAGGTAGGTAATCTTAAAATTAAAATATGCTAACTTACTAAATAAAATGGCAGGGTTTCTCTTCTACCTAATGTTTTTAACACTTGTACATAATTATAACATCTAACAAAAGTGAAACAAAAACAAAAGATGTTCAAAATTTATACATATAAAATGCACATATATCATCATTCATATCTATGTTGGCATGGGCTTGCATGTTGTCACTTCCCTATCAAACTTGAGTAGATTATTAGTATACTTACCTACAAAGTAAAGTCTATAATGAGTAATCACTGAGTAAGTTTAAACCTTTATAGCTTTATTCAAATGAGCATGCATCATGTATATATATAATATTTCAAAATTATTAACATAAGACATTTAATAGTAAACCATTTATCCTATCACTTCTTTAACAAGCATAACCCTACAACATAGTATATACAAAATAAAGAGTTAAAATTTCATGTTCAAATAATTTGAAATACTTATATACAAATATAAGAAGTATAGTAAATTCATGAACTTTTACACTTCATATCATACTATGTAAGTGCACTCCTATAACACACATCATCATATATACATGCATACAAGATATTTTTATTTTTATAACATACATACATTCATCTTTAACTCATGTCGATCATATCCATCAAAACATGATTTCCAAAATACCTATGCATATGATAATTTATATGATCATTATTTTATAGTGAATATTCCTTATACTTACCCTGATTAAACTTAAAACTAAAGATACCAATGAAAGAATATGTTCCTTAATGATCGATTGTGCTAAATAGCGAGACACCTATCAAATTGAGAGTATAAGGTTATGAGATGCTTGAACTAAAAGCCTTACCTCATGAGTTATTGATTTATAATAATTTATTATTAATAATTTATAGAAAAAGTTTGATAAAATTCCTCATAAAAATAGATTATACTTAACTTGAAAATTCATCTAAATTTCACCACTAATTTTCTAACAATTCACTCTGTAATCAAATGAACTAGTAAGTATCCATCACACCGTTGCACAATTCTATGATGAAATTTTACTTCACTATTCTGGTTGACCAAATGATCTTGAATTATCATAAATTTTATAAAAAAATAAAAAACATATAACACTAAACACATACCAAATTTTAACTTCAAATATAATCATTTAGAGGATAAACTACTCTCCTAGTATAACTACCAACACTTGTTCCATTCTTCTAAAATTGGGTTGGGATTATCTAAAATTATTAACCTTATATCTTCACGCACAAGGGTAGTATTTACTCAATTCTAAATCTCACAGGACTCCAAGGGAATCCTATAAAACATATCAAAAATACAAAGCCTAATCATATATCTAAAGAGGTTGATTCAGCTCAAATAGAATCACTTCTTAAAAAATAGGAGATTTTCAGTACCTCAGATCGGTACAATTATAACTCTATACACTAATATCAAATTATAGACATATTAGAGACCTTTGAATTATTAGAGATTCATACAAAACATATTCAATAATTAAAGATAAATTTAAAGCCTTATTAGGATCCTATGGGGTGGGAGGGGGTGTTGGGGGGTGTGGGGTTTGGTCAGTTAGTGTTATGGTAAAAAGAATTTCATTTATCAAATTCGATAAAAAAATGTATTGTAAGTGTGTTTAACTAAAAGTGTAAGTAAGGGTAGTGAGTAAGTAAATTAATATGTAATGACAAAGCAAAGACATGAGAAAGTAAACTGATTTATAGTAGTTCAATCTTCTTGACCTATGTCCACTCCCGATTCATCTTCCATCGAGACTATTGGCTTTCACTACTGATCTTCTTTCCAATAGGCAAAGATCAACTATCCTTGTTACAACCCTTCTTCTTTTATCAGGCTCATAGAGAACCTTTATGCCAACTCTTTTACAAAACCTCTAAACTCAAGGAGGAAGAGACTTAATCACTTTCAAAAGAGTTTGCACACTTCAATTTTCAAGATTTCATTCTTGTTTACTCTTTCATCAAGAAAGCAAGAGTGAGGTATTCATAAACCTCCAAAGGCTTTAGAAATGGAGCCAAAAATTTAAATCCCTAAGTTTCAGGGTACTAGCAGTACCACCGTAGGCATCGAACAATACTACCACTTAACAAAGCTCGAGAATCTGGGTTCTGATGATACCACCATTGGCTTAGGCAATATCGCCACTGCCTAGGTAGTATAACCATTGGCCATAGGTGGTACTACCGTCAAAAGTCCCAAAAAAATATAAAACAATGCTTTCTAGCTATCTAGGCGGTACCATCGCCTAGGCCTACTTCAGGACACTGAATTGGCCTTCCAACAGGCCCAATTCAGCTATGGTTTAGGCCCAATGAGCTCAGAATTAAGTTGGCATAATTTTGACCTAACACCAACTGAATTTGATATGAAACAATCATGATCAAGATTAACCACTCTACTTACAATCATGAAGCCTTCAACACATTATCTAGCATTCTGGTATACCATCTGATCATACGACACTTTATCTGAACCTCCAATACATCATTTTTTCCTTCGATGTATTGCCCAATATATTAACATGTTGACTTTCCACAACATCTAATTTTTAGCACAATATCTGATCCTTCCGGTTTGATGCTTGAATTTATGGCACGAAGTCCATCCTTTGATACATCGATCAATCTTGTAGCCCGACGTCCAATCACTAACATGATACTTTCCTAGCCCAACATATGATTTTCCTACTTCAATAATTTTACCCTCTAATGGTTCAAGTTTATGATCGAAGTTTTTCCTGTGTCAATTTTCTTAAAAGCATATTAGCCATAAATTTATCAAATGATTTCATCATCAAAATCTAAAATTCAATAATCTTCTCCTTTATAATAATGATAATCAATTGATGACTGTGTTTTAACTAAACTCCCACTATCTATATGTCATTTTGAAATATTATAATGAACTAAAATTTAAAAAATAATAACCTTTCAATGTTACTCTTTGAGTTCAAGTCTAAATAATTTTAATTAGAAATCATAGTAATTTTTAATAGTAATTATTGTAAAAATCATATGTATAGTTTTAGTTAAATAATTATATTATATCCATAGTTAGAATATCAAAATAGTTATACATCTTATCAAAGACAACATCTATAAGAGCGCAGCATAGTTGTTAAGTCATTAAAATGTTACCATTACTTCTCCCCCTTTGTCATCATCAGAAAGAAAAAAAATATATAATCTACTATTTTTCTCTCCCCCTTTTTCATCATCAAAAGAAGATAAGGATATCATGGTATCATAATGCTATTTCTCTTCATTTATATTAATGTGCCAATTATAGAACTACTTTGATAATACATGAAGGATATTAATATCAAAGATAAGTTGAAGTCATGAGAGCTTAATTAATGATGGGGTATATAAGTCATGAATGCAAAGGTGTCATATGAAGTAAATCTCACATCAAGATAATGATATATTGGGATAAATTTCATCTTTAATAAAAAGAAATAATTATACGAGAACAAATAGTAAAAGATCTTGATTCATATATGTTAGGATCGAGTTGGCACTAAGAGATTATTGGGGGGGGGGGTTGGGGGGGCATGAATTAATGCAAGTGATAAAAGCTCAGTTCAAAAATTTTCACTTGAAGTAAAACTAAAATCAAATGCGCTTTTGTTGGAACTTATTAAGAGTAAATAAATTAGAGAGCAATTTTAAAAGACAAAACCGAATGGAGAAGCTTGAGCTTTTCTTAAAACTAGTTATGAGCTACTAAGATCAACAATAACTTTAAAGGAAGACAAGTTAGAGAAGCTCATAGAATTTTTATAGTGGTTTGGTCAATCTTGACCTACATCTACACCTGAGTCCTCCTTTGTCGAAGCCCACAGGTGTTCACTAATGATCTTTTTTAAAGGGCGAAGATAAACTACCCCTTACACACTTTTCTCATTTTCACAAGTGTTAGAGAACAACCTTTACAATCTTTCACCTCTTCACTTAAACTCACTTTACACTTAAAAAACACAAGAGAAGCTCTCAATCAAAGGAACATATTCTTGGTAGAGACAAAGAGAGTGTGATAAAGTTGAGTGAGGTTAGAAAACTTAGCTCAAGCATTATTCCAAAGACCGAGTATGTTCAGGTTCCTAGCACACAAGTTCCAACTTTGCGTAGGTCTAGTAGAATATCTCACCCTCCTGAAAGATATGTGAGACATATCAGTGGAGAGGACACTCAGGATGTTGATTCTCAAACCTATGAGGAGGCTATTATGAGTATAGACTCCGGGAAGCGACAAGAAACTATTATTATGACGCTAGTCGAGTCAAGTCTTAGTTATTTGAGTTGAATCCTTAGATTGGACCTTGTTAGCTAACATAGACCTGATATTAAGTCAGCTAGGAGAAGATTTGAGTCCTCTATAATAAATCAGCCTAAATCCTAGTAAGATTAGGATTCATGACTCAATTGAGTCATGAATGTAATAAACCCTAATCTAGCCCCTACCCCCTAGTAGAGAAGTGGTTGGCTAGGGTTAGGGAGGAGTTCTTATGGGATGAGAGTCTCCTAGCTACCTCCTCCTCTAAGAGAGGCTAGCTAGGGCAAGAGGCAGAGAGTTCCACTTAGCTTGGCTCTCTCGAGGGTAGAATAAGAATAAAATTAGGAGCTAGAGACCCCTATAGCCACAAGCCATATCATGGTTAGGAGTTGGCAAGAGGTTAGGAGTTAAGAGGAAGAGGAGTCTTGGTTTAGTAGGAGTCTTGGTTTACTTGGAGTGGGAGTTGCTTCTTAGAGTTGGAGTTAGAGTTGTTAAAAGTAGGAGTTGCTTCTTAGAGTTGGAGTAGGAGTTGTTAGAAGTAGGAGTCTTGGAGTAGGAGTCCTATTAGGAGTTAGGATTTAGAAGTCCTATAAATAGCTTATATTCTCCCCTCTTTTAATCATCAATAGATCAATTATGTTTTAGTCATATTGCAGAAAAACCAAGGAGGGAGGAACCCCTATAGAGTTTCAAGGAGGTCTATCTCCTATAGAGATCAACCCAAGCTTACACTTGGTATCAGAGCAACATTCTTAGTGTCTCGCTGCCCTTCCACAACCATCTATCATCATTCCACAGCCGCCTAAAGCAATTCCCATAATTACTTAAAGATCATCGTCAAATTCTGTCATCATCTCCACCACCGCAGATTATCCTTTGATCTCCCCATTAATTGTAATAGGTCCTAGTTTCCTACCTTACTACTACTATAATTTAGTTATCCTTATTTAAAAAACCCAAAAAAATCATTTCTATATTGCTGCACAAACCTTTAATTGTAAAGTTTCCATCTCTACGACGAAAGTTGCACTACAGAATTTTAGCAGCATAACATTGCTTATTTGATCTTGCTATTGTGTTTTTCCTATCCATATCTATATGAAATTTTCATGACGACTTTGGCACTTTCTAAAAGTGGGTTTTCTTTTAGTTTTGTCAAAAAATTATTAATATAAACCACTGATCTTTTATGTCCAAACTGCTACACTTTGGATGTAAAATTTTGTCATAGTTTATACCCATGATCTTAGGTTTTGCTAAAACTTTTGCTGCCATTTTCCTCCATGAATTTTGAATTGGTATTACTTTCCCTTACCAACAGATTCTCCTTAAGTTTTATTTGAATCCTTATTTTAAACTACTGGAAAAAGATCTCATCTATACTGCTGAAATCTTTCGATGAAAAAATTCTACTGTAATACCTTCTCGTAATCTTTGATCTTGCCAAATCTTTTACTGCCATAATTTTTCATGAATATTTTGATGGCATTACCCCTCCCTTACCATTGGATTCCCCTTAAGTTTTACTTGAATCTTTATTTTGAATTGCCAGAAAAAATTATATTTGTACTATTGAAATTTTTTCCACAAAAAAAACTACTATTATGCCTTTATCTCTCTTCTTCTCTAAACCCATCAACCCTAACCATTTTGCCATCATCAACCACAATATCTTAGGACACCCCTCTAGCCTTATGATGCTATCATCATAACCTATTTTTAGAACTCAAATAGCACCCAAAACCGTAGCCAAAAATAGCGACCTATTATAGCCTATCAACGTAGAATTCTGCAGCACTACCTTTCGGTGTTTTTTGCTGCACCCATATCTGATCCTTATCAAAATTATTGCTACCACCTATGTTATCTTTAGGGAACCCCTCTAGCCTTAAGATAAAGCCATCGTAGCCTATTTCCATCATCCATAGCCAACCCTAATAGCCCGCAAAAAATCATAGCCCAAACAGCACCCTAAAATCATAACCTTGATCCATCACCCTTTTGGCCACCAATCCCTACCAAATTGGTTGTTGCCATCAATAGCAATCTTAATCCACCCCTTTAGCCTAAAGACGTAGCCATCATAACCTATTTCTAGAATCTACAGCTATCCCAAATAGTAGCAGCAACTATAGCAAATAATAGCCTACTGCAACCTTTCGCCTTGAGCCATCTATCCTTTCGGACACCAATCCACCCAACCAATCCATACCAGTGATCCAATAGCAAGAGAAGGACATTATCATAACAAATTTAGAGTTTTACATCATGTCATCAAGAGATATATTTGGAGCCAAGTTGGAGGTTCTTGAATCATGGCTTGAATCACATATGGAGGACAGATTGCGCACCTTATTTATCGAATTCAGATTTGGTCGATCTTCGAGCCCAACAATATTCCAATATGGATAAAATTTAGAGAGGCCTTTAGAGAAGGAGGGATAGCCCTCGTACATAATACAGCCACGCATGATGGCAGACTTCACTCAATAGGAAGAAGGAGACTCGACAGGATGGATTTTGCACGCCAAACATTACTTCCGCTATTACTGAATATCGAAGGATTCCATGGTGGACACCACTATCATCCACCTCAAAGGAGATGCAATTTAGTAGTACAATTAGCTTGAATACACCCATGGGGCTCTGACGTAGATATAATTCAAGTATAAGTTGTTGAACCACTTTTGACCGACCAAGTACGAGAATATCAACGAACAACTTGCCAAGATCCGACAAACCTCTATGATCTAAGAATACCAAACCAAGTTTTAGGAATTATCTTACCTTGCTTGTGATTAGTCTGATAGATAATTATTACGAATATTTCTCGAAGGACTTAAGCCAAAAATTAAAGGAGAGGTTAAAGTGCGATAGCCTTGCACCGTGAAGGCTGCAATCTCCTTCGCCCAAATCCAAGAGGATCGGCTCAACCAAGACGCTCGAAGGACGAGGACTACTCCTAGACCAACAACATATAAACCTTTCGCATCCCCTGCTCCCAGCTATCCTTCACTACCAAATAAATTGACAAGAGAAGAACTTCGTGATAGATCGGTGAAGGGCCTTTGTTGGCATTGCAATGAACTTTGGAGCCACAACCATCGCTGCAAAAAGGGAAAGCTTTCCATGATAAAACCTATTGAAGAATCTAAAGAAGAGGTCTAAGAACCTAAGGAGGAGAACACAAAGGAGGACTCGTAGTCAATAGGATCTATGTGTGCATTGGCACATCTCCATGCCTGGTGATTGTTGATCTCGTCATCATTGATTCTGTCGAATCATCGCATCACCATGTGTCATGATCTCTCACCATGACATCGTGGGTCCCACTGTAACCTCCATGCTCTCATTGTGCCTCTCCATGTAATTACAGATAATTACAAACACGTAGGCCCAACAATAAACGAGAAAAATGCAGGCTCGCAAGCCCCAATAATAATCATAATTACACACGTCACAACATATGGCTCATGATCATCCATCCGCATCATACATCACGTGTACATCACATCATATATAGGATTTCTAGATATATATAATAATTAACTAAACTATTTAATTAATTATTTTTTAGAAATCAAGACATGCTCATAATTTCTAGAATTGTCAAGGGTATTTTTATAATTCTGGATGAGATGACAGTCCTTGGAATTTTCAGAATTATCAAGGGTATTTTTATAATTCTGGAGGAGAGGACAACCCTCGAAATTTCTAAAATTTTTTAGGGCATTTTTGAAATTCTGTACCTAAAAGGGACAAAGTTAGAATTTCTTAAATTCTGAGGGGCATAACAATCTTTTTCTCAAAATGATGCCCCAGCCCTCCTTCACCCTCATTACGTCCGCCCTCAGACAGTTACTTCTACGGCCAATGGGTAGTAACCGCCTTGTGGCCCGGCCACGGTGGTAACCCTTGTGGGTTAGCCACATTCGGCCATGCCCGCGGTTGCCGCTCTGGTGGCCCCCATGCGCCCGCCTCTGGCCCCAGCCCCATGGCTACAACCAACCGTCGCCTCCTTGCAGATTAGCCGACTGCCTATGCAAGGGGGCTAGCCATGTCTAGCCCCTTTGGTAGATGGCCTAGCCATGCTCGGCTGCCCCTCCTCCTTGCTGCCTACGCTGTGAAAACGTAGCAAGAACGCGTAGAACAATTATACGCGATTCAATCTTATCACACATAGTTTAAAATCAATCTTTCATGTGAAAACCTTGGCTTTGATACTACTATTAGGAAACCTCAGTGGGTGCATCACATACGCAGTGAAAATCAAAATAAAAATTGATTTTTCACGTAGCTCAAATCGTCGTGCAAAAGATTGGGGTCGTGAGAAAAATGCAAAAATCGATAAAACCACAATGTGTGAGAGATTAATTTTACCTAGGGAGATCGTATATTCCTGTATTCTAGATCTAGATAGAGAAGATAAAGGAGGTCAAGCATCCTCCTCTCTAGCGGTATCCACACGATAGATCTCTACAACAAAATTTCTCCAATTTGATCTTGTAACTCTTGCTCAAAGGGAGGGAGGAGAATAGGAGGTGGTGGCTAAAGCTGTAGCCTATTAACCATGAGTCTCTCCTCCTATTTAAAGAAAGCCACTAAGAAACCCTAGGACATACTAGACCATTACGCCATAGTCCCCAGACGGTACAGGGGGATCGAATCCATCGGACCTTTTGTCCATAGTTACTATGTATCTATAATCCCTCATCCAAATAATATCCTAGAGACCATAGATTGGACATGGTACTATCAGGTCACAAACGAAATCAGTTTGTCTTGCTCTAATCGGATTCTATTGAAAAACTCCTCTCTCAATCCGAATGACCCTAGCCTGCGATTTGTCTAAGCAAGCATATATGAGAAATTCCTCTCATGATACCTAGAGTGGATGATCCTCTATTAACATTCAATTGTATTCGTAAGGTTGGCTACCAATCTTGATAACTAGCTGTACCAGATCTGAAACTTTTTAAAACTGTAAGTCTGGCGTCAAAGAAAGGAGTACTCATACAAGGCATCCTTAGTGTCTCAAGTCTAAGGACTAGATATACAACTGGGACTATAGAATCACTATCTGATATTAGGTATCATTAACCATACAATATTTGATAAGCGGATCAATTAGTGAACTCATTCTCTAATAAGCACATGTACTATATCTTTAGTGTCTCCACACAAGTGGCTATAAGACCAGCCGCCTCCATTATATGGATAGGCATATAGGACATCGATCTATCCGGTTATCTCAATGTCCCTCTTGAGTAACCTATGACTGAGATTATTTAGGATCTATGTTTAAAGGTGAATCGATCTCATTATCATGATCTCATCACGATTCGATTCTCATTGCATAGAACCAATGACATCATAATATATATCTAACAAATAATATAATGTGAGAATATACCAATATTAATCATAAGCAAAAGGATCACACAACATGTCACACGTGCCATCACTCATGTGATTGGCTTGCAGGACACCTGTAACCAGTAGTTGCTTCTTAGAGAAGGGATTGGAGTTATTGGAAGTAGGAATTGCTTCTTAGAGTTAGAGTTGGAGTTGTTGGAAGTAGGAGTTGCTTCTTAGAGTTAGAGTAGGAGTTGTTAGAAGTAGGAGTCCTGAGTAGGAGTTATATTAGAAGTTAGGATTTAGAAGCCCTATAAATAGTCTTATAATCAACCACTTTTCATCATCAATAGATCAATTATTTTTCAACCATTATGCGAAAAACCAAGGATGGAGGAACCTCTATAGAGTTTCATGGAGGCCGATCCCTTATAGAGATCACCCCAACCTTAGAATCTGCAAAGGTTTTCTAACACCAGATCCCTAAAATATAGTATGCTTCCCCTAAGTCATTCATGGAGAAGTTTCTAGATAGCCAAGCCTTAACTATAAAGAACATTCCTACATCATTCCTAATGATTAAGATGTCATTCACATATAGTACTAAAAAAGTGATAACACTCCAACTTACCTTCTTGTATACATAAGGCTCATCTTCGTTCTTAACAAAGCTATAAGATCTGATCACCTCTCAAATCTTATGTTCCAACTTCGAGAAGCTTGCTTCAATCCATAAATTGACTTGAGTAACCTACACATTTTATCTAGACTCTCTCTAGATATAAATCCCTTAGGCTGTATCATATACACTTCCTCCTCGAGGTTACTATTGAGAAATGTCATTTTCATATCCATCTGTCAGATCTCATAATCATAGTATGCTGCAATGGCCAAAAAAATTTTGATGGATTTAAGCATGACTATAGGTGAAAAGGTTTCGTCATAGTCAACTCATTGCCTTTGATGATATCCTTTAGCTACCAGCCTTGCCTTATAAGTCTCCACCTTTCTATCCACTCCAATCTTCTCCTTGAAGATCCATTTGCAATCGATAAGTATAATACCCTCAGGTGCATCCACAAGGTTTCAAACCTTGTAAGAGTTCATAGAATCCATCTTAGAATTCATAGCTTCTTGCCACTTTCTAGAGCTTATACTCATAATAGCCTCCTCATATATATGAGGATCAACATCCTGAGGGTCCTCTCCATTGATATATCCTATATATCTTTCAGGAGTATGAGATACTCTGCTAGACCTATACAAAGTTAGAACTTATGTGCTAAGTGTTGAATCTCAGATTTTGATGATAAGATTAATTGATGTGTGTTTATCTAACATGTATGTTAGAGGAAAAAATTACAAGTCTAACTATGACAGAAGCAATGGAGTTATAACTAGATAATGGGCCAAGATCAAGCTTGGGCATCAGGTCAGGTTCAGAAGATGCGGTGGAACCTCGCTAGGGGTTCACTAGGAGATTCACCATAGGGGTCGGGAAGCTCGCTGGGAACACGCCGGGAGATCGCCAGAAGAAGACCATAGGACTCGCTGCAAGAATGTCGGAGGCTGCCAGATTATGTGGGATTTAGGTCTTGTTTAAGCTTATTGGTCATTAAGTATCTTAATCATTAAGTCATAGTTAGGGTTTGACTCCTAATTAAGTTGAATTTGGAAGGAATCCAAATCAATTCAATAAGGCAACCGGGTCCACTATGGGGTTTGATTGAGCTCAAGTTAAGCCCAATCAATTAACCAAAGAGTAAGTCAACATTAGGTTCAAGCCAGAATTAGAAAAGTGGAGGAAACTACTTTTTCAAAGATTTCGACGGGTAAACCACCGGTGAGTGGTGGTTGGACCGCCGGTATCCTAGAAATAGGGCGGCGGCCAGCAGTTGTCAACAGGTAAACCACCCGTACCTTCAGCCACCCAAGATAGGTGGGTAAATGATAAAACCCCAGAAGGAGCTCTATAAATTTTTACCATTGAGGGGGATCAACCCTTGGAACGCTATAGGGGTTCTTCCCTCCTAGACTTGATATAAGATTGAATAAAAGTTGATAATTACTTGATTCAAGAGAGGGAGCGGCTATATCATTATATAGGGTTCTAAACCCTAGCCCATGGGGTACTTACTTAACTAAAATTACCCTTTTGCCCTTTCTATAGTCTACTTGCCTTAGAGGGAACAAGTGGTGGCTAGGTTGGCTAGTTATTCTATTGAGCTCATCTTAATATTCTTTTTGAAATTTATTAAAAGCTCTTCTTAATGATGTTTTACAACTCCTCCCTTATTTTCTTTCCTTCTTTTTCATAAGAGGAAGAAAATTATTTGACTCATGTCGTATTTTACAAAGGAAGAGCAAAGACTCTTGCCTTAAAATCTTTAGCCCTATATTTCACCTATATTCCATGACTTGGACTATCCTTTATGGGAATCCAATTTAATCTCTATGATTTCCTCTTTTTAAAGAAGATTTATGATCTTAACAATTATAATTTAGATTTTTATCAAGATCATTCTTCGGTATTATTAAAAAGATTTATCTAAATAAATTGGGGTCTTATGATTTATCTTGGTTGAATTAATTTAATCCCCTAAGACTCATTTTCATTATTTGTAAAAAAAGGAGAGATTTATTAAAGAAATCATGTCTTTAATAATTACAATTTGATCTTTTATCCCTAATGACATGATTCCTCTGTACTCATGGTTGTAAATTAGGATACAGATGTAAAAGGAAAAATTATACTATCATTTTTTTTCAATGACAAAAAGTGTGAGATAAAATTATCAATATGATTAGAAGCAAATTGGATATGATAACATTGAATGAAAAATAATTTGCTTAGAAGAAAATATAGAATTTTAAAATTTTCTAAGTAAATACAAAATGTATGATTTACAAATTAAGCTTGATTTACTATCATATTTTCTTTTAGAATTCGTGAGTTTTATAAATTATTGTTCTTATCAAAATTTATATGAGACGATCTTTAAAATACATGATTTGCTATGTTTCAGATTTCTTGATTTGCTATTGTGTTTGAAATTCTACATAAGATAAATGCATAAGTGAATCTTGGATTTATCATATTTTTGAGCTCATCTTTAAAATAATTATTTTAAAATTTACATCTATAAGATTGAGGTTGAAGAGCTAGGAATGCTAAACCATGAGCATGCTTGAATTGCTTGATTTGCTACTCTCATTTGAAATAAAATGAAATAAATTAAATAAATAGTTCTTAACTTTTGAATTTCAGAATTTACAAGATTAAGTTCTATTTTTGTGATATGATGTTTTTCACTCCCCTCCCTTGTTTCTTCTTTATTATTTAAAGAAATAAAAGAAAATTTTTCATAAGAAAATTATGGTTTTATCCTATTTTATTAAGGGGGGAGTAATGTTAAATTTATTTTGTAAAAATATAATAATTTTGATATGTGATGAGTGTATCATGAAATTACTTGCTTGTTATTTCACCTCTTTTTTTATAATGACAAAGGGGGAGAAATAGCGAATTGATGACACATAAATGATACAAACATGTCAAAAGAAAAAAATTAATGAGAAAATTATTGACACATGTGTCTTGAAATCATTTGCTCTAACATTTCACCTTTTTGTTGATGATAAAAGGGGAGATGACATATTGATGACATATACAGAAAAATAAAAATAGATATTTCTCCTATTTTTGTTGATAAACAAATGGAAAAAAATAATTGATAACTTAAGGAAGAGAATTTCAACCTAATATATGATCAATGCATAATTCATGTAATATTCTTGAAATTTTGATGATTCATGATTGGTTGAAATAAATATCATGTATCATGTATGATTTGATGATTTTAAAATTTATATTATATCATTGCAAGATTTGAATGGATGATGTGATACTTGAATTCAAGGGTATATGGTTCTCTTGAATTTAAGTTTTTCTTTATTTGAATTATGGCATAGATTTGAGGGGAGTAAGATTTAACTCCCATCATCAATTGATTGTCATCATCAAAAAGGGAGAGATCGTTGAATCTCATATTTTGATGATGAAATTAATTGATAAATTATTGATCTAATAAGATTGTTAGAATTGACTAATGCAGGATTTACAACTATGACAAAGAGAAAATTATAATCAAAGGTTTGGCCAAAGTCAAGTACAAGCATCAGGCCGGAGTGAGGACATGGGAACTCGCCTGGAGTGCGTCGGGAGCTTGCCAAGGGTATTAAAAGCTTGCCAAGACGGTGCAAGGGGGTTCGTCGGAAGAAAATCGAGACTCACCAGAAGATTATCGAGGGTAGCCAAAATGCTTACCAGGAGTTAGGAAGGTCTTGATTGGATTTGTTGGCTATTAAGTCATAGTTAGCATCATTAAGGTTGAGTCCTACTTGAGTTATATTTGGAATGATCCAAATTAACTCAAGTGAGGCTAATCAGGTCTAATATAGAGAGTGGATTGAGCTCAGGTCGAGCTCAATTGGTTAACCTAGGAAGTGGTCAACGAAAGGTACAAGTCAGAATTAGAAAAGTGAAGAGAATCACTTTTTCAGGTTTTCTAGTAGTTGTACCGCTAGTGAGCGGCGATTGTATCATCGTCGCCCAAGTTTCTGAGCAGCTATCGGCGGTACCGGTGATTGTACCATTGTGATTCCGGGTAGCTTTTGTTGATCTTTCGGTTTGCGGTTGTATCACTTGTACTCGGATTTTCTGGATACGTTTAAATTTTGGCTTCAAATCCTGAAACTAATTAGGGCCTATAAATATCCCAAGTTTTCGTATATTTCATACAATAATTTTGGGTTAGAAATTATATGATAAATTGTGTGTAAAAATTATAAGAAAAAGAAAAAGGGTAAGGGAGAGAGGAAAGCCTTATAAAACTTGTAGTTCTCCCTTGTAAGGTTGTAAGGTTCATCTTCTAAGCATGGTAAAATGAGAGAGAAAGTTTGTAAGGGTTTGATCTTCACCCAAAGAAGATCAATAGTAGACACCGATGGGCCTCAATGAAGAGGACTCTGAAGTGGACGTAGACTAAGATTAGGGCCAAACCACTATAAAATTGTGAGTGCTCTTTACTTGTCTTATTTACTACTTTCAATTATTCTTAATTAAAAAGGCAAGAGTATCATCTTTCAATTGTGTTTTAAATCATTTAATTATTCGCCTTCAAGTCCAAAAAATATTTTGGTTTTACTTAAACAAAAAGTTTTCTTTAAAATGTGATTTTACACTTACACTAATTCACATCTATCCCTACCAAACCACACCCCCAACACTCCCCCCCACCACCCCCACCCCCTTCTCCCCCCTCTCTCTCTTAGTGCCAATTGGTTCTAATAATTGTCTGACATTAGGTATCATTAATCATATAATATTTCATAAGTGGATTAATCAATTAACTCATTCTCCAATGAGCACCTATACTGTATCCTTAGTATCCCTACACAAGTGGTTATGAGACAAGTCGCCTCCATCATATAGATGGGTATATAGTATACCGGTTCATTCGGTTATCTTAATGTCCCTCTCGAGTAACCTATGACTGAGATTATTTAGGATCTAAATATAAATCGGTCTCATTATCATGATTTAATCATGATCTAATTCCCATTACATAAAACCAAGGATATCAGAACATATAATATATGAGAATATGTCAATAGTAATCATAAGCAAAAATATCGCGTAGCATGTTACACATGCCATCACTCACGTAATTGACTTACAGGGTATTTGTAACTAGCAGGACCTACAATACAAGGGTCGAATCATTTTGGTGCCCAACTCTCGTTGCCAAGCCACAATCCTGTAGGAGTTGCACTCACCACCAGTGACTGGATACTCTGAATTCCTTCGCACCTACAAGAGAATTCCACAAACCTTCTATTAGAGAGGCATGAAGAAGACCATTGCTGAATTTGTGGCTCGATGCGATACCTATCAATGGTACAAAGGAGAGATGGTAGCAAGCCCGAGAAAATTGCAACCTCTACCCATTTCGAACTCAGCTTAGATCAACATCTCCATGGACTTCATCGAATGGCTGCAAACATCTCAAGGGAAAGATACCATCCTTGTTGTGGTTGATGACCTTACGAAATACACTTACTTTTATACTATTTAAATTCCCTATACCACTGCCAGTATTACCCAGATTTTTGTGGAAAATGTCATTAAATTGCATGTGATGTCTCATTCTATTGTAAGTGGTCGTGACAGGGTTTTCACTAGTAAGTTTTGGGTAGAACTTTTTTAGTTATAGGGCACCCAATTGAAGATGAACACAGCATACCATCCCAGACTGAGGGCCAAACAGAGGTGGTGAATAAGTACTTGGATATTACCTTAGATACTTCACCAGTGATATACCGAAGGAGTGGACAAAATGGTTTCCCTGGGCCAAATGATGGTACAACACGATGTACCATTTATCCATCAAATGCACCCCATTTAAAGTTGTATGTTGCCGGCCTCCCCTAGTAATCACCAAATATGTGGTCGGCACAACAAATGTGGACTAGGTGGATAGAGAATTGATTGACAGGGATAAAATTTTATAGCTTTTGAAGGACAATCTCTTGGTTACCTAAGCAAGAATGAAACAGTAAACTAACAAACATAGGAGTGAAAGGGGAGTTTAATGTTGGAGATTGGGTCTTCTTTCACCTTCAGCTATACAAGTAGACATCCATCAAGACCTGAGCATCTATAAAGTTGTCTCCCTATTTTTTTAGAGCCTACAAAATTGTGGAGTGCATTAGAGCCATGGTTTATAGATTGGATCTACCCGCAAGCTCCAAAATTTATCCAGTCTTCCATGTATCCTACCTCAAATTAAAGTTTGGAGGTAAAGAATCAACCTAGAGCCACCGACTTGATGTCTTAGCTGATAGAGAGGTTCAGGCCCGGCCAGTGACTATATTGGACTATAAGATCGTGATGCACTGTTGACGCCCTTCCACAGAAGTACTAGTGCAATAGACCAATTTACCTATTAAGGATATTATCCAGGATTCTTATGATGAATTGAAGTTGAAGTTCCTAGATTTTATGGAGACTCAGAAGAGGGCGGGTCCGCTAGGACCCTAGTAGGGTAGGGTCCTAATCTACTAAGTAATGTTACTAATTTAAACCCTGATTGGTTAGCCTAGACCTGATGTGATTCGGCTAGGAATCAATTTGGACTAGTTGGAGTAGGATTCAACTAGAGTAGGAGTTTTAGTAGGAGTAGGAGTTTTATTAGGGTTTGGACTTAAAACCCTATAAATAAGCATGTGAACTTTTCCTTTCATCAATAAAAATTTTGATTTGTTTTCAACTCCTATATCCAAAACCTTGGAGGGTCGATCCCCTATAGAGATTGAGGAGGGCCGATCCCCTGTAGCGATCAATATACCTATGATAGAAATCTTTAAGTTCCTATTAATTTTATATGTGGCTCGATAGTACAATGCCCAATATATAGTATTGTGATATTAGATGGATGCGGGACTATAGATACACGATAACTGAAGATAAATAAGTCCAATAGATTAGATCCCCTATACCGTTTAGGAACTATGGCGCAAATGGCCTATTATGTCCATAGTTAATGAGTTGAGTGAATTATTATGGGATAATAATTCTCTGAGTCAGAATGAGTTCTGATAGGTAGAACTCATGACTAGCTCAGTATTGGGCCTAGCGGGTCATACACATATGTTGGATGTTTCATTGAGTAGATGATTAGATATAAGTTATCCAATTAGCCTATATTCTTATTGGATGAGACCCAATATTGATGGATTGCCTACATGAGACACAATTAGACATAAATTGAGATTATTTGATAGAGATCCAATAATCCAAGAGTTGTGAATAATTGGGTAGAGATCCAATACCCAATAAGACAAGATCCATTAGGGTTTTTGGGAGGTTCTCTATAAATAGGAGGCAAGGTGGCCAACACAAGTAATAGGCTGCGTCTTTGGCCACCCGCTCCTATTCTCCTCCCTCTCACCTTTGTTCAACTAACCATCCTCTACTTGTTGCGAGAGGGCATTGAAGAAGATAGTAAATTTTCTTCCATGTTCGCTGTAAGAAGGTGCGTAAGAGCTATGGACTTTTGGCTGTGATTAGAGGAGCATCGCTGCAACAATCCATGTGTGGATACTACTAGAGAGGAGGACATCTGACCTCCTTCATCCTCTCTGATCAGATCTAAAAGTTTCAGGGATATATGATCTCCCTAAGTTACAAATCTCGCATGATTCATAGTTTTTATTTTTATGATTTTTTCGCACACCAATCATTGCACGACGACTTGATAAATGTGGAAAACTCTTTTTGTTTTGTTTTTTACTGTACATGTTATGCTCTCGAGGTTTCCCAATAGCTACTACTTCTCTCTCTCCCTTTATCATTTCCCTTTATATCAATGTTTCAATAGTAAAACTACTTTGATATCATAATATGAAGAATATTAATATCGAGGATAAATCTAAGTTATGAGAAGTCAATTTATGATTGGGTATTAGCAAAATTTCTCTTATCTATATGTCATCCAGCAAAGCTAATGAACTTGAATTAAAAATAAAACTTTTTTAATGGTACTCTTAACTTCACATTGAGATAAATTAGATCATTATATTATCATTACAAGCTCAAATATTTAATCAAGCTTCAAATTTTAAAAATAATAATAATAGCTAATAAAAGTTAGGCATGAGTCACTAATAATAACAAGTTTTAAAAGCATCACAAGTCTCTTTGTTCAACACATAAGCTAGGCATGATTCACTATATCTCTTATTTTGTTATCAATAGTTACTTCTCCTTTTCAAAATAGAATACACAAGTCATGAATATAAGAGTCATAAATCTCAAGTCATAGTGAAAGATAATAATTCATTTGAATAACTCTTCTTCTTAGTCATTAGCAAAAAGAAAAAATAATAGGAAAATGAATATAAAAATAAATCTTAAATAATGAATATCAAGAAGTTAAGTGAAAGATCATTATTTGATTGGATAAATTTTCTCTTTAGTAAAAAGAACCAAAACGAGAATAATTAGTAAAATTTCTTAATTCATACAAGATAGATCTCAAATTAGGAATATCAAGAAGTCAAGTAAAAGATCATGATTCATTTGAAAAAATTCTCTCTTTCATAAAAAGAAAGAATCATATAAGAACAAATAGTAAAAGATCTTGATTCGTATATTTGAATAAATATTTTTGAACGAAGAGTTAGTTTGAACATCTTTTGATATATCTCCAATAATTAGCTCATTAGGATATATATTTATATACTTTTATTCTTTGGGTAAGGTTTCTTTAAAAGTAGGTGCACCCAAGTTATTTTAGAGAGTTAAATTCTCATTCAAATAAATTCAAAATCATCGTCAAAATTATTTTTCTTACCTTCATAAAATTTATTAAAAATAATATGGAAAAACTCCTAAAACTCAAAACAATAACTTAAGTTCTTTAGTTCCAATTTGTGTGATTAATTTTATACTTGCATATCCTAATCTACTATATCAAAGCCATGCATTATTGTTTAAAATCAAAAAATAAGTTTCATCATAAAAATTATCAAGATCAATAGTATAAACATTATCACTTCTTAAAATAATTATAAAATTATTCTTATTTAGTATTTCTATGATACAAGCATTAGATTCAAATTTGACATTATATCTCTTATCACATAATTGACTAATGCTTAATAAGTTATGTTTTAAATCATATACTAATAGAACATCTTCAATTAAAGATTTTGATTTATTACCAATTTTTTAAATATCGATAATATTTTTTTTTTGTCTCCAAAGGTGATATATTCTACGTCTTGGTTAGTAAGCTTTGAGAATTCTATTGGATCTCTTGTCATATATCTTGAGTATTGACTATCAAGATATCATCTTTTGCTCCTAGCTCTTTTATGGGGACATACCTACAAGAAAGAGGGGTTTGCTCTAGGTACCTAGTTGACTTTGGGTCCTTCATGGTTAGATCTACCTTTATAAACTTTTGGTATCAAATTATTTATAGTTTCTTTAGGAACCCAAGCTAATTTATAAGAATTATAATTTTTAAAAGAGTATGTATAAGCATAATTACCAAATCTTCTACAAAAATTATATTTAACTTTAGGAAAAATATATAGTGTGGATCCTTTTATAAATTTAGTTAGCTTTTGATGTGTACCATTAATTGCGAATTGAATACCTTCCTTTCTATATCCATAACCTTGTTTAACAAGAATCCTATTAAGCGACTTGTTTTCAAATTTAAATTTTTCTAATGTTTGTCCTAGTAATATATTTTCCTTTTTAAGAGATTCTATTATATGATTACTATCAATTGATTCTTCTAAGCAATGTTCTAGTTTCTCATTCATGCTAATTACGTTATTTTTATATTTTTTAAAGCATGTGATTTTTGAAATGAATCCTTTTTAAGTTCAAGATTAGATTATTTTAGATCTTCATATATTAGAGCAAGGAGTACAAGATGTTGATATTTTATGCATAGTTTTTAATGTATTAAATTTATTAATAAGTAATACATAATCCCTTTTTTGTGACTTATATTTCTTATCAATCTTTTTAAGTTCATCATATAATTCATGAAATATATCAAATAATTTGCCATAAGATAAAAATATTTTGAAACAGTCACATACCTCATCGTTGAAGGTCATCAATGCGTAGTTTACCACTTTGTCTTTATTGATTTGCCCTCCATCTTCTGATGCACTTGATTCGTCCCATGTTGCCTTGAATACTTTCTTCTTTTTTTGGGTTGGCAACTTCTTCTTCGATTATGATACTAATTTTTGAAGTGCCCTAGATTTTTACATTTAAAACATATTATTCTATCATTTTTAGGTTCACTTTTATTCTTATATTCTTCTCTTACATCATTAGTATTTTTTCCTTGTTATGAACTTTTTAAGTCTTTTTTAAGGAGTGTAATGTCATCATCATCATCATTTGAGCATTTGCTCGATTAGTCTTCTTTGATTCTAAGTGTAATATCTTTTCTGTTCTTTAGAAAGTTTTTCTCTTATTCATCATGTACTTTATAGATGATTTTATAGGTCATTAAAGATCCTATGAGTTCTTTGAGAGGAAAGTTATTCAAATCCTTTGCTTTTTAGATAGTCGTTACTTTTGGATCCTAACTTTTTATAAGAGATTTTAAAATATTATTTATCAATTCAAGATTAGTACGGCTTTTATTAAGAGCTTTTAAATCATTGACAACATACGTAAAATGGGTGTATATGTCACCAATAGTTTCACTTAGCTTCATTTTAAATAATTCATAACTATGTACTAAAAGATTGATTTTAGATTCTTTTACTCTATTTGTGTCTTCATAAGTAATTTTAAGTGTGTACCAAATATCATGTGTAGTGTCATAAATAGAAATACAATTTTAAAATTCAATTTTGTCTAAAGCATAGAATAAAGCATTCATAGCTTTAACATTTGAGAAAAATATTTTTTTCTCAAAATCATTTCATTCATTCATCGATTTAGAAGATTTTTTAAAATCAACTTTGATGACATTCCAAAGATCAACATCCATAGCAAACAAGAAAATTTGTATTCCTACTTTTCAATAAGTGTAGTCTATCCCATTAAACATAGGAGGATAAATGATAAAATAACCCTCTTGATTGTACAAAAAAGTCATTAAATCTCTCTTGGGTGTTAATCCAACTGAGAGAACCAGACTCTGATACCAGATGTTAAAACTATAATAGAACTAAGAGAGGGAGGGAGAAGTGAATTAGTGCTACCACAATAAGGATCCGATTTTTCAAAGTAAAGATACCAATTGAAGTAAATCAATAAATAATAATAAAGTGAAGCAAGAGAAAGATACAAACTGATTTATAGTGGTTCAATCATCCTGACCTACGTTCGCTCTCGATTCTTCTTCCCTCGAGGCCACCGACTTTCACTACCAATCTTCTCTCCAATAGACAAAGATCAACTACCCTTATTGTAACCTTTCTCCTTTTAACAAGCTCAAGAGAGAACCTTTACACCTCTTCTCCTTTTAACAAGCTCAAGAGAGAATCTTTCCACCTCTCTTTTACGAGAGATCTTAAGCCTCCTACAACTTGGAAATACTTCTAAACTTAAGAAGCAAGAAGAGATCCAAAAACCACTTAAAGAGATTTTATAACCTATCAATTCTCAAGATTTTATCCTTTTTATTGTTCTTATATTAAGCAAGTGTAAGTGAGGTATTTATAGACCCCAAAAAGCTTCGAAAATAGAGCTAAAATTTCAATCCTCGAGATTTTGGGGTACTAGTAATACTATCTCCAACATCGGGTGGTACTACAATTAACGTCGGGCGGTACTGCCACTGAATAGAGCCTACGAATCTGGGCACTAATGGTACTATTAGTATCAATTGGCACTAAGAAAGGGGGGGGGGGTGAATTAGTGCAAGTGTAAAATCACATTTTAAAGAAACTTTTTCATTTAAGTATAACCGAAATCGAAAGCATTTCTTAGACCTAAAGGCGAATAAGTAAATGATTTAAAACATAGTCGAAAGATGATGCTCTTGCCTTTCTAATTAAGAACAATTACAAGTAGTAAATAAGATAAGTAAAGAGCATTCACAATTTTATAGTTGTTCAATCTCAATCTTAGCCTACGTCCACTTTTGAGTCCTCTTCGTCAAGGCCCACCAGTGTCCACTACCGATCTTTTTTGGGTGAAGACCAAACCCTTACAAACTTTTAACTTACAAGGAAGACTCTTTACAAGAATTACAATACTTAGCTCACTCCATTCCCCTTTTTTTTTATTACACAAATTTAGCACACACTTTTTTGACAGATTTTTGCCCAATGACTTGTGTGAATATTTATACTAAATGCAAGAAAACTTGGGGTATTTATAGACCCCAATTGACTTCAAAAGAATAGAGCTAAAATTAAAACATATTCAGAAAAATTGGGTATGGGCGGTACAATCGTCGACGCCGATAGTACAACCACCGAAAGCCACCTTGAAAACAAGGTATGGGTGGTACAACCGTCAGCTTGGGCGGTCCAACCGCTACCTATTACTCGAATTTCTGGGCGGCGACAGTACAACCGCCACTCACTGGTGGTACAATCGCCAAGATTTTTGGAAAAGTGATTCTCTTCACTTTTCCAATCCCGATTTGTACCTCCTATTAATCAATTTTTAGTTTAACCAATTGAGCTCAACCTGAGCTCAATCCATCCCCTTAGTGGACCCGGTTGCCTCATATTGGATTGATTTAGATTCCTTCTAAATCAAAATCAATTAGGACTCGAACCTAACTACGACTCACTGATTACAACCATACAGGACCATCAAGCTTAATAAACGATCTAACCCCCATCAATCCGGTAACCTCCGGCATTCATACGGTGAGTCGTACGATCTTACTCTGGCGATCTCCTGGCGTTTTGCCAGCAAGCTGTAACATCCCTCATTTTGAAGAAATATGTTTTGTGTTGTTTATAAGATAACATTTGAGGACCTGTTTGTAAATGCCAAAGGACCTAATCATAAATATTAATAATAGAAGCACTAAATGCAAAATACACTAAACAACAAATCTCCACCGCCTCTATATTTCTTACTTCATCCCTTAGGAAAACCTGATAAGGCCTGAGTCGGTGAAGAGAAGAAAACAACAAAGAAAAAAAAACATAAAGAGAGAGAAGGAACAGGAGAAAAAAACATCGATTTGGTGCTTAGGGTTTTGTTTGCTGAAGATCCATTCATTTTAGATCAAAGGCAAGTGTTCTATCCTCTTTTTTTACCTTCTGATACTTTATCTTTGTTGTTTTGCCTTGCTTTCCAAAATAAATTACTGAATTCAATCTATTTCATTAGAAATTAGACTTGCATACCCTTCTATCTTTACCAACTTGAGTAATTTGGAGCATAATTGATTGTCCAAATGTTTCATGCTATATGCCTCTTAAATTCTATTGAAATTAGTGAAATATGAAGCTAAATTCACTGAGCTCTCAAGATTTGCCACTCATATGACTGATGATGAATCTAGAAAGTCAAGGCACTAAAATGTATAGAGATCTTAAAAGTTCACCCTACATCCTGGTAGCACTAAAATGTATAGAGATCTTAAAAGTCACTACTGGTGGGAAGGCATGAAGAAAGAAATTGTAATGTATGTTTTAAAGTGTTTAACTTGCCAACAAATCAAAGTTGAACACCAGAGACCTGGAGGTTTATTACAACCTTTAAATATTCCGGAATGGAAATGGGAAAGTATCACCATGGGCTTTGTTTTAGGTTTACCCAGAACCTCGAGGAAGCATGATGCTATATGGGTGATCATTGATAGGTTAACCAAATCTGCACATTTCCTACCAATCAATATGACATATTCTCTGGACAGGCTTGTTGATTTATATATTGGTGAAATAGTAAGACTTCATGGAGTTCCAAAGGAGATCATTTCTGATAAAGACTCCAGATTTCTTTCTAGATTATGGAGAAGATTACAGGACTCTATAGGCACAAAAGTCAAGTTTAGCACTGCTTATCACCCTCAAACTAATGGCCAATCAGAAAGAACAATTCAAACACTAGAGGATTTACTTAGAGCCTATATTATGGATTGGAAAGGTGAGTGAGATAAAGATATTTCTCTAGTCGAGTTCACCTAAAATAATAGTTATCAGTCGAGTATTCAGATGGCTCCTTATGAAGCTTTGTATGGGCGGAAGTGCAGAATGCCTATTTGTTAGGAGGAAGTTGGCGATAGGAAGTTGTTAGTACTTGACAAGGTATAGGAGACTACTAAAAAGATTCAAATTATAAGAGAAAGGCTAAAGACTGTTCAGAGTTATCAAAAGAGTTATTCTGATAACAGATGACAAGAAATTGAGTTTCAAGTAGAAGATTTTGTATTCTTAAAGATCTCTCCTTCAAAGGGTGTGATAAGATTTGGAAAGAAAGGAAAGTTAAGCCCTAGGTATATTGGACCTTTTGAGATCATTGAGAGGATTGGTTCTGTCGCTTACAGGATCGCCTTACCACCATCTTTATGTCATGTCCTTGATATATTTCATATTTCAATGCTCAGAAAGTATATTTATGACCCTTCTCATATCATTCAGTATGAACCGCTGGTAATCGATGAAGACTTATCTTATGTGGAAGAGCCCATACGAGTTATTGATAAGAAAGAGAAAATCTTAAGGAATCGGATCATTCCTCTGGTTAAAGTGCTTTGGAGGCATCATTCTTTGGATGAAACTACTTGGGAGCTAGAGGAGGAAATGAAGAAAACCTTTCCTCATCTTTTCATCGATGGAGGTATGATAAATTTAGAGGACTAAATTTTTATTTAAGGGGAGAAGAGTATAACATCCCTCATTTTAAAGAAATATGTTTTGTGTTGTTTATAAGATAACATTTGAGGACCTATTTGTAAAAGCCAAAGGACCTCATCGTAACTATTAATAATAGAAGCACTAAAGTGTAAAATACACTAAACAACAAACCTCCACCGCCTCTACATTTCTTATTTCATCCCTTAGGAAAACCTGATAAGGCCTGAGTCAGTGAAGAGAAGAAAATAACAAACAAAAAAAAAACATAAAGAGAGAGAAGGAAGAGGAGAAAAAAACATCGATTTGGGGCTTAGGGTTTTGTTTGCTCAAGATCCATTCATTTTAGATAAAAAAGGAAAGTGTTCTATCCTCTTTTTTTGCCTTCTGATACTTTATCTTTGTTGTTTTGCCTTGCTTTCCAAAACAAATTGCTGAATTCAAGACTTGCAAATCCGAAATCTCTCATGTTGGTTATAAGGTTTGAATCTGGAAAATTATCAAAGTCCTGACCCTTCTGCCTTGTTCCTACTGTAGGTTATTATACTGATTTTGGATTTGGGTTAAACTTATTTTATGAATCTAGACTGATAGATCTTTCTTTTGATACTAAAATTGAAATCTTTGAAGTTCAATAGCCTATCCAAACATTTGTTTCAATTGATACTATGTAATCTGTAAAATAGAGTTTGTAGTTTCTAACCTTGTGTCACTAAATTATGTATAACTCCCTGTTGGAGTCTTTGATTTAGACAAAACTTAATTTTTTAGAATCTAGACTTATAGATCTTTCTTTGATATAAAAATAAAAATATTTAGAGTTCAATAGCCTGCCCAAACATTTGTTTCAAGTGGTACTATAAAATTTGTAAAACAGAGTTTTTCTAAACTAAATTATTTAAAACTCCCTATTAGTAATATAAAATTGTACAAATAGGATTCATATAAAAGTAGACTGATATAGCTTTCAAATGATATCCTATTTGAGTGCTTTGAAGCATATTTGATTGTTTAGATAACTTATGCAATGCGCCTTCTGAATTCTGCCAGAGTAGAGCTTTTGCTAATTTTGTCTATTCTCGCTTCATTCATGTAGAAATTCAATTCATACATGTGGAACTTTTTATATCTGAACTTATTATGTATTAGTTTATATTGTACCGTATGATTTTGTATAGGCGCATGCTTGTTTCGTTGGTTCGCATGTGCTTCCGATGCGTACCAATTTCATTATTCACATATCCTTTTATACTCCGGTGTTTGTGGGATAATGTGAACCTTTGCAAGAAATGGTAAAGGGAGTTATGCTTTGAGCCCGCGATGCTCTGCCGGCCTCTTCTGACTTCACCCAGGCATGGGTGGATGGAGCTCCCAAATGTGGGAGACTTCTGTTTGATGGTTATTCAGAAATGGATGAATCATATTCTGTCTGTATCCCACTTCACCCTCTATATTTTTAATATGGTATCCAATGTCTTGCTTTTGAATTCATACATGTGCTTTGGATAAAACAAAAATGGAATGTCTGTTATGTCTGATTCGATTTATGATCTTCTATTCCTTGTTTGTTCTTCTGATAAACTCTGAAATAATTCATACACCTTTGATATCTTTGATACTTGCTGAGCTTTGTAGCTCATTCCATTGATATAGAAATATTTCAAATTAGCTTATCACACTGAAGCGTTAAAACTAGGCGGAGGCAGTGGAAAGCTAGAAGGATTTGGGCAAATCTTTATCAACTGATATGGTTTTGTTGTATAAGTATATCTTTATCAACTGATATATTTTTGTTGTATAAGTATACTTAGTGTCTACTGAAATGTTGTCAATAGATTTTGAAGTGATGTGTCTATATAAAGGTTTCAAATACCTCTCATGTTTAAGATTTTAGAATGTCAACTTAAACTTGTATAACAATATTGACTTGTGGTAATTTGTTACTTTTGTGATCCTATAGATTTCCACTCGTGTGGATTATGTTGTGATTATTGTTTAGTTGAATTAGTTGAGAATCACCAAGTGATGTGATGTATAATTATAAACTGCACAGGTTTTGGTGAATGAATGTAAATTTTGAAGTTAGAATATTTTTTAGTATCCTTAAATGTTTGATTGGATCCTGGATGCATTGTGATGTTTACAAAATTATCAATTTATAACATGGTCACACCTTTCGAATGTGATTCAATTCGAGGGGCGTGATACAAGCTTCCTGATTCCTTCGACAAACTCCTAGCGAACTCCCGATGAGCTCCCACTACATCGTTCAAACCTTAACCCGATGTCTAATCTTGATCGTAGCCCAACATCTAGTTGTAACTCCTTTTCTCCATTGTAGTTAAACTTGCATTACTTTCTCTAACATATATAGTAGATTAAGCACTCATCAATTGATTTTATCATCAAAATCTGAGATTCAATAATCTCTCTCTTTTTAATGATGACAATAAATTGATGTCGGGAGTTAAACCTTACTCCCCTTCAATCTATACCATAATAAGAAAAACTTAAATTCAAGAGAGCCACACACTCTTAAATTCAAGTATCATAATTTGTTACGCAATTAATATTTCAAGGATGCAATGAAACACACATACATCAATTTCAATAAAAACTTGCTTTAAATTATCAAGTCATCAACTCACTAAAGATTTTCATGAATTTCAAAAATTATGCATCAATTATACATTTGAAAATCTCCCCTTAAGTTATTAATTATTTCTTCCCTTTGGTTATCAACAAAAATAGGGAAAATATCTATTTTTTTATTTTTCTACATATGTCATCAATATGTCATCTCCCCCTTTGTCATCAACAAAAATGTGAAATGTTGGAGCAAACGATTTCAAGGCACATGTGCCATTGTTCACCTTTAGTAAAATAAGATATGAGTAATAATTTTCTTATGAAATATTTTTTTCTTTTGACATGTATGTATCATTTTTGTGTCATCAATTCATTATTTCTCTCCCTTTGTCATTATCAAAAAGAGGTGAAATAATAAACAAGTAATTTCATGATATATAAACTCATCATGTATCAAAATTTTTAAATTTTTAAAAAATAAATTTTGTATTGCTCCCCCTTAATAAAATAAGATAAAACCATAATTTTTTTATGAAAATGTTTCTTGCCTTTCTTTGAATAATAAAGAAGAAACAAGAGAGGAGAGAAAAACCTCATATCACAAAAATAGAACTTAATCTTGTAAATTTTAAAATCTAAAAGTTAAGAATTACCCATTCAATTTAATTCATTTCATTTCACACAAAACTAGCAAATTAAGCAATTCAAGCATTCTCATGGTTTAGCATTCCTATCTCTCAATCTCAATCTTATAGATGTAAATTTCGAAATGATTATTTTAAAGGTGAGCTCAAAAATATGAGAAATCAAAGATCCACTTATGCATTCAACTTATGTAAAATTTCAAACACAATAGCAAATCAAGAAATCTGAAATATAGCAAATCATGCATTTTGAAGATCATCTCATGTAAATTTTGATAAGAAGCTCAATTTATATAGGTCCAAAAATCTAAAAGAAAATATGATAATATATCAAGCTCAAATTGTGAATTATGCATTTCACATGTATTTAGAAAATTTAAAATTCTAAATTTTCTTTTAAGTAAATTGTTTCTCATTTAATGTTATCATATCCAATTTGCTTCTAATCATATTGATAATTTTATCTCCCACTTTTATCATTGTCAAGAAATACAAAAGTATAATTTTTCTGTTTACATAAATATTCTAATTACACCCAAAAATATAAGGGTATCATGTCATGAAAATTCAAATCAAAAAGACATAATTTAATAAATTTCTGCCTCCTTTTTTTGTAAATAATGAAAATAAGTCTTAGGGGATTAAATACTCTTGATTCATCCAAGATAAATCTTAAGACCCAAATTCTTTTAGATAAATCTTTTTAATAAAATTGAAGAATGATCTTAATAAAAAATCTCAATCATAATTGTTAAGATCATAAATCTTCTTTTTATTAAAAAGTAAAAATCATAGAGAGTAAATGTAATTCTCCTAAATGATAAGCCAAGTCATGAAATCAAGGGAATATTTATGATAAAACAAATCTCAGTAAATTTTCAACTTATTATAAATTTAAGAAATATTAATTTTAGTGATAAGTTATGTCATTCATGAGTTATAAAATAAATCATGTCAAGAAATATATTAATATCAAAAGACATTCATGAATATCAACGGGCATGATTTAATTTAATAAATTTCCTCTTAGATGATATTCAAAGCTCTAGAAATCTTAGGAGATCAAGGAAGAGTCTTCATTCATAAAAATATCAAGTTATAAATATTAAGAAGTTAAGATCAGAACTTTTCTTTAGTAAGTTACAAAAGAGACATAAAAGAACAAATAAAAAAATAAGATCATAGTTCATTTTGATAATTTTTAAAATATAATAATCATGGTAAATGATATTGATTTATATAAAGATCTCAAGTTACAATTTTCAAGATTCCAAGATCACGATTCGGACAAAAAAAATTTCAAGTTTTAATCATCAAAATCGGTTTTGTAGTTTAAGAGATTCAACAATAAAGGTATTATTTTATCTCTTGTTGAAGGATTGATATGATAAGAATATTTTTCAGAATAATTATCCTCTTTTTTAGTTGTTTCATGTGATTTGTTTCAAGAAAGCTTTTCAAATCAATGAATTATCATTTAAAACTGAAACCAAGTTTCATTTTAGAAGGAATTACATCAAAATGATAAAATATCTTCAAAGGAAAAATTCAACCTATCTCAACTCCAACATTTAAATCAATCTAACTCTTTACACATAGTGCAAGGAGTTGACAAACTTATTTCTAAATTTGTATTTACTCTAGGTTCAAATTCTAATATTCAACCATTCAATCATATTTCAAGTTACTTCTTTAACACTAACATAACATCATCATGGTCATTATAATAACACATCAAGATGATAAAATATCTTCAAAGTAAAAAAATTTAACCTATCTCAATTCCAATATTTAAATGAATCTAACTCTTTACACATAGTGCAATGAGTTGACAAACTTATTTTCAAATTTTTATTTATTTTAAGTCTAAATTCAAGAATGATCTAATATTCAAATCAATCATTAAACATACTTTAAAATATCATAATTTATTTAGAAAGATCTTTAGTCATAACCATGATTTTTAAAAAAAATTAGACTCATATAAAAAGGGTTTTGTTTGGATAAATATCTTTTGGAGTCAAGAGGGTTGTTTTGTATAAAATACCTTCAAATCCTAGAAACTAATATATCATCAACAAAATCTCACTTTCATAAATTTCAACATAAATATTTTTCATTAATAATAACTAAGTTCTTTAGTTCTAGTTCATTTTCATACTAGTATGCTTTAGCTATGCATTATCAAGATTAATTATATAATAATAAACTATTTTAAATAAAAAGATTTGTTATAATAGAAACAAAGATCATTAAGTTTCAAACATCTTGATTCAAATAATTTTTCTTATTTTTGACATTTTGGCTAGAGAGCTTAATAAGTAAGTTAGATCTCAAGTCAAATGGCTTGAGCAACCACTATCAAGATATCATTATATTTTACTCTTAGCCTTAGTTTGGTGACAAACCTACAAGAAAGATTTAGATATCCATTTTATATTGGGACATATATAAATAACTTTGTCTTTCTTATATAATATTTTTTATTATTTGTTATTCCCTTAAGAACCCAAATTAATTTGTGAAGACTATAATTTCTAAATAAATATTTATTGACTTTATGTCCTAATTTTTTATAAAAATTATATTTAACTTTTGATGGTAAATTTAATGTAGGTCCTTTAACAAAAATGATTGGTTTTTATTGAGTGTTACCAACAAAGCCTATACCCTTTCTTCTATTAACATGACCCTTGTTAGCAAGGATCATATTAAGGGATTTATTTCCTAATTTAAAATATTTTAATATTTGTTTAAGTATGATATTTTTATCTTTAACATTGTCTAACATTTCACATTTAGAGTAAAGATTATGTGATGATAATATATCTTAGATTTGATCAAATCTACTAACTAACGAATCATGTTCATTCTTAAGCAACTTATAAGATTTATTAATTTTTTAAAATTTTTTAAACAATTCATGAAATATATTTAATAATTCGATAAAAGATTAAAGACTGACTTACCTCATTGTCAATGGCCATAAGCGCGAGATTCTTCACTTCTTCTTAATTATGTTCTTCATCTTTGGAGCGCATCGGCTTCTTGTGTTCATAGCAAGAGGTTTTATCTATCTTAAGATCATTTTATGATTCATGTCCATTAATTTATCTGATTTATTTGTCAAAGGTTCAATGTTCTCATTACTCGAGATTTCACTCGAGGAGTCATATGTTCTCTTTAGTTCAAATTCCTTCCTGTTCTTTGGAAGGTGTTCTTAGGTTCTCAATATCAAATTCTTCCTATTCTTAGGAAGGTATTTTCTTATTCATTTTTATAGGATATTTTATTTAATGGTTCATTTAGATTAAGTGGGCTTTTATCTATCAATTCTAATGTATGTCAAATCACAAAAGCCGAATCACAAGAGGAAATCTGATCAAAATTATTATTATTAATTGCACAAAATAAGTCATTCATAGCCTTTGCATTCAAAGAAAAATTCTTCTTTTCCAAATCATTCCATTCATTCATTGGTTTTGAAGGTTTCTCAAAACCATTCTCTACAATGTGCCATAAATCAAAATCCATAAAAATAAGAAAAATATGTATCCTTATTTTTCAATACATGTAATATGTCTCATTGAACATGGAAGGACATGAAATGGAATGTCCCTCATTCATGTCAAATAAAATCATTTACTCAAGTGAGTTTTAATCCAATGAGTAAGTATCTTGCTCTAATACCAATTGTTAGGATCAATTGGCACTAGAGGGGGGGAGGGGGGAAGGGAGGGTGGTTGAATTAGTGCAAGTGTAAAATCACATTTTAAAGAAAACTTTTCATGGAATCGGAAGCATTTCTTAGACTTGAAGGTGAATAAATAAATAATTTAAAATATAATCGAAAGATGATGCTCTTGCCTTTCTAATTAGGAACAAATGAATGCAGTAAATAAGAGAAGTAAAGAGCACTCACAATTTTATAATGATTCGGCCCCAATCTTGGCATACATCCACTTCCAAGTCCACTTCGTCGAGGCCTAATGGTGTTCACTACCAATCTTCTTTGGGTGAAGACCAAACCCTTACAAACTTTCAATATACAAGGGAGACTCTTTATAAGAATTCCAATACTTAGCTCACTCTCTTCCTCTTTTCTTTTTCTTGCACACTTTTAGTATACACTTTTTTTCATAGATTTTTGCCCAATGACTTGTGTGAATACTTATGCTAAATATAAGAAAACTTGGGATATTTATAGACCCCAATTGCCTTCAGAAGAATGGAGCCAAAATTCAAACCTATCCCAAAAAATTGAGTACAAGTGGTATAACTTCCGATTTATACAACCGTCGAAAGCCACCCTAAAAACAAGATATGGGCGATACAACCATCAGCCTGGGCAGTCCAACTGTCACCTGTTACTTAGATTCCTAGGCGACGATGGTACAACCTACTAGTTACAGGTGCCCTGCTAGCCAATCACGTGAGTGATGGCATATATGACACACTACGTAACCTTTTTGCATATGATTAATATTGATTGACATATTCTCACATTATATTATTTGTTGCATATATATTGTGATGTCCTTGGTATTATGTAATAGGAATTGAATCGTGATGAGATCACGATAATATGTCCTTGGTACTATGTAATAGGAATTGAATCGTGATGAGATCACGATGATGATATCGATTCACCTTTAAACACAGATCCTAAATAATCCCGGTCATAAATTTTAAGAGGGACATTGAGATAACTAGACAGATCGGTGTACTATATACCCGTCCATATGATGGAGGCGGTTGGTCTCATAGCCACTTGTATGGAGACACTAAGGATATAGTATAGGTGCTTATTAGATAATGAGTTCACTGATTGATCTGCTTATGGAATGCTTTATGGAATGATGTATAGTTAATGATACCTGATGTCAAACAGTGAATCCATAGTCCCAGTTATGTATCTGGTCCTTAGACTTGAGACACTAAGGATGCCTTATATGGTACTCTTTTCTTTGACGCCAGACTTATAGGTTTGGAAAGCTCCAGATCTGGTACAATAGGTTATCAGGATTAGTAGCTAACCTTTTGAAGGCAATTGAGTGTCAATAGAGGATCATCCACTCTCGGTATCACGAGAGGAATATCTCATATATGCTTGCTCAGACAAATCCTTGGCCAGGGTCATTCGGATTGAGACGAGTTCTCTAGCAGAATCTGATTTGAGCAAGACAAACTAATTCTATATGTGACCTGACAGTACCATGTCCAATATACGATCTCTGTGATATTAGTTAGATGAGGGATTATAGATACATGGTAACTGTAGACAGATAGGTCCAACGGATTCAATCTCTCTGTACCATCTGGGGACTATGGCGTAGAGGCCTAGTACGTTTATAGTTGATAAGTCAAGTGAATTATTATAAAGATAATAATTCACTATATCATAAGGAGTTCTGATGGGAGTGACTCATAGCCAGCTCGGTATCGGGCCTAGAGGGTCACACGCATATGGTGGATGCTTCAGCAAATATAGGATTGGATGAAGATCCAATTAGCCCTTATTCTCATTAGATGAGACCCTATACTGATAGGCTCTTTGCTTAAGGCCCAATTAAAGGCCTAAAGAGATGATTATTAGATAGAGATCTAATAATGCAAGGTTAGTGGATTATTGGATGGAGATTCAATACCCACTAAGGTAGGAGCCCTAGGGTTTTTTGGTGGCTCTCTATAAATAGAAGGGGAGACTTATGGTTGATAGGTTGTAACTTTAGCCACCACCTCCTGTTCTCCTCCCTCCCTTTGAGCAAGAGTTGCAAGATTAGATTGGAGGACTTTCGCTATAGAGATCTATCATATGGATATCGTTAGAGAGGAGGACGCTTGACCTCCTTAATCTTCTCCATCCAGATCTGGAATACAGGGATATACGATCTCCCTAGGTAAATCAATCTCTCACACATCGTGATTTTATCAATTTTTATATTTTTCTCACGACCCCAATCTTTTGCATGATGATTTGATCTGCGTGGGAAATCGGTATTTTGGTTTGATTCCCACTGCACATGTGATGCACCCACTGAGGTTTCCCAACAATGGTATCAGAGCTAGTTTTTGTATGAAAAATTAGTTTTAAACTGCGTGTGATAAGATTGAATCGCAAAGAACTGTTCTATACGCTTGTTACAGCGATTGGCAGCGAAAGTAGGTGCTACCTACGGTAGAAGGGCAGCCACATACATGCTGTCTACATGCAGAGGTGGTTGGCCACGGCCAAGCCCCATGTAGGGGCGACCGGCCATGGCCTAGCTATCTACAAGGGGTGACCGACTACAGCCAAGGCCCCGCAAGCGGGCCGCTAGGCCCTACAAGGGTGGCCACCATGGCATGGCCGCACATCGCCAACAAGGGCGCCAACGCCGCATGGGTCGCCTTGGTAGGGCGGTTGTCACAATGCCGCCCACGTAGTGTCACGAACAACAATGTAAACAAAGTGTTCGATGAAATGCTCGTGTTTGTCTGTGTCCTTCGGTTTAGGTACATATCTTGTACAACAAAAAGCGGGCTTGCAGTAGGCTTAGCAGCCCTAGTTTGATTTACTTTATGACCAAGTTTGGCTTGTAAATACAAGTGTGTCTTATAAGCACTTGTGGGGACTTAGGTCTGTAATGGACTATTATTATTTGTGTGCAACCTCTCTGAGTTTGTAATGTCCATGGGTGTAATTTGTATTTAACTTTATAAAGTGTTTTCTTAAGCAGTTGCTGGTGGATCCCATTGGAATTGCTTCTTCTGGCCCATTTTCTCTTTTGTAAGTCTGAGAGACTCTAGGAGATCTCGGGGAGGGTTGACCCATGTGGACGGACATGCATAAGTGCCGCACGATTTAGGCAAATCAGCTAAGCCCATGACAATGTGGTATTAGAGCGAGACAAGCACACGCAGAAACACTTATCATACAAACGTGGGAGACCTAACTAGGCTGTGTGGAGGACAGTTAGCATGCACAACCGTTTGGGGAAAAACGGACATAGAGATGTAGGGAAAGGAGTCGCTTAGAGGAGCGAGCATCTAGGTTTGGCATTCAGAGGAATGGCCAACCCCTTTGCACGAGAGGCACCACGAGGACAAGCAAGCGAAGAAGAATGCGTAGCACACAAAGATTGGGATGGCTGAGTTTGAGCTATAACTTGACATTAGCAACCAAACTTGACGGTGCTTAAGGTAAATCGGTGCGCTTGGTGAAAGATAAGACTATGCAAGGTGGGAGGTGTCGTGTGACGACCGAAAGAGTTATGCAAAGCTTACAGAGGTGAGGGGAATTGCTAACTCGAAGGATTCGGAACTCATGCAAGGGCTTGTACACGGACGATGGAGTGTTCATAGCCATCCCAAGGCGCGATCGAAACTTAGCGTCATGGAGCATTAGAACTTTCTCTTCGACATGAAAAAGATATGTCTATATGTGACTAAAATGTGCAACAAGTTCGGCACATTGCTAGACCTTGAAGAGTGCAGTGGAGTGTATTGGCAAAGGGTTGCAATCTAGTAAGTGCATTTACGGGGGCAGAACAAGGCACAAGTTTAGCAAGACGGAGTAGTCCAAAGGGGATGGTGGTCTATGAAACTTCCAGTGGGAAGTATGTAAAGAGAAAAGTTACTCCAGTAGGACAGATATCCAGGACGGATAAGTCCTAGTTCTCTAGAGGGAGAATCATGTACAACAGACTGCACATATTGAAGAAGAGTTCCTCAAGGCTATATCTCCAAAAAGCTCAACGGACCGAGTGAGCAACGAAGAGTCGTCGTATGATCTCGAATGAGGTAATGCATTGGTGGATGCATTTCGAGATCAAGTGGGGGAGCAATCCAAGGCAACATCATATGAAGGCACACTTAGAGTCGATGCAGAAATTGTAACACCCCTCATTTCTGAATTTTCGTATAAATTTCTAGTGATAATGTAAGCATTCATTTTAAATTGACAAAAGAAATAGAGTATGAATCAGAAGTAACTTATTTGTAAGATTTGGGTGATCTGTTCAAAAAAAAAGAAAGAATCTGAGGACCTATATGTAAACCCTAAGGACCTAATCCTAAATATACTAAATGCAAGGACTAAATTACAAAATATATAAAATGACAAATTCCATCGTTTAAGCCTCTCTACCTTCATTCTTAAGGAAGCAGAGAAGGCAGCTGCGTGGATGATCAGGGAAAAAAAAAAGAAAGAAAGAAAGAAAGAAGAAGAAGAAGAAGAAGAAGAAGAAGAAAATTTGGGGCTTTAAGGGTTCTTGCTCAAATCTTTTCACTTAGGGTCAAAATTATCAAAGGCAAGTGTTCTAACCCCATCCTACAGAATCTTTAGTCTCTGTTTTTATGTGGATTCAAAATAAATTGAAAGATTTCTATTTAGAAACTGATATGTCTCTCTTTGGTAGAATCATGGATTCTGAAGTTTTTCGGTAAACTGACTCCTATACACTGTTTCAGCTACAAGTTTCAGTACAAAATGTAAATTCAGGTAGGAACTATTTTGTTTGAAATTAGACTCTTATATCTTCCTTTTGACACTGATTTTGTAGATTTTGGACACCGAATACTTACCCAAACATCTGTTTCAAATGAGCCTATAGACGCTGTAAAATAGGGTTCAAGATTTCTAACCTATCAATACTAAAATACCTATAACTCCCTATCGAAAATTCTGATCTGTACCAAACTGACTTTATTTGAAACTAGACTTGAAAATCTTTCTTTTGACATATAGTTTGAAAATTTTGGAATTCAATTGCCTACCCTATTATCTGTTGAATCCGACCCTATAAATTCTACAAAACAGTGATTGTGTTTTTGCCCTGGGTTACCAAATCAAAAGTAACTCCGTGTTGGGAACCCTGTTTCATACGAAATTTGTTCCATCAAAATATAGATTGATATATGGTTTGACCATAGCTTTCTTATGGGTATTGGAGCATAATTGATATTCTGAAATATTTGTTTGCTGTGCCACTGGAATTCTGTCCGAAATCGAGCTTTGGTCGATTTCGCGTATTCGGTTCCATTCCTTTGGATATTTGAATTTGTCTAACCTTCTTATTGGAATTGAGCTAAATATGATTACTTGGAATCCCTGTACACTCTTGTTTTCTTTTCATTCCAAATCTGAATACATTTGTGAGAGATTTGTTCTTTGTTTCGTATTGTCTCGAAAAGGCACATGCACGTTTTGTTGTTCCGCGTGTGTTTCCGACATATGCTACTTATTGTTAAAACTGCCCTCTTGTACTCTGGTGTGTGGGATTGTCTGGACCTTTGCCAGAAATGGTAAAGGGTATGCGCTTATTGCCCGCTATATGGGGTCCCGCTCTATGGGATATTATGGACCTTTGCCAGAAATGGTAAAGGGTATGTGCTTAGAGCCTGCGATGCTCTGCCGGCCCCCTCTGACTTCACCTAGACGTGGGTGGATGGAGCTCCCAGACGTGGGAGACATTTGTCAGGTGGTCATTCAGAAATGGATGGATCACATTCTGACTGAGATCCCACTACACCTTCTATATGTTTGATATGACATCCGAGTTTTGGTGAGTTGTTTCGCTCATGCTCGGATAAGAATGATATGATTGCGACGTCAAGGACGACGTTTGAGCTTCTGTACGATATTTGCTTTTTATATGCTCTGAAATGCTTCATTCACTGATGATTTTGCTTCGAAATATTTCATATGCCGTTGATATGCTTCATAACATTTCGTATGCCACTAATAAGCTCCGATATGTTTCCTTTGTTACTGAGATGCTCCAATTACTCTATGCCCCATCCGTCAGAACCAAATATGTAAGATTGAAAAGACAATTATGTTTCGCTCCTAACGATATTATGTCTACGAAATCGTATATTCGCCTTGTAATTTGTATCCCTTTGGAAATTGTATTATTTTGATATGGATATGTTAGTCACTTCGAGCTCCTTATGCTCACCCCGTTTGTTGATAAATTTTTCAGGATAGCGTATCGCTTGCTTAATTGTTAAGATTGGGCGGTGGAAAGTTTAGAAGATTTTGGGCAGATCTTTGTTAGCATATGTGTTTTTGTTGTATAAGCTACTCTGCATCTTATGAAATGTGACGATGAATCTAAACCTGTGGATTTTGTGTAAGACAAAGGATCCCTCATGTATAGGATTTTGGAATGTTAAGTTAAATTCATGTAATGATATGAATTTATGGTAATCGTTGATTTGGTGACTGCATAGACTTCCCCACTTATGAGTTTATGTGTGGTTATTATTTGAAAAGTTGAGTTCAGATTATATGAATTATCGAGTGATGCGTGGTATGTTTATGAACTGCACAGGGTGATGAATTTGTAGACTATAGAGGTGAAAATTTGATCTGAATGTTTTCTTAGTGACCTCAAAATGTGTGTTTGGATCCTGGATTAGTTGTGAGGAAAATTTTAAATATTGTCGATATTTTGGAGGGGCGTGACAGAGGTGGTATCAGAGCATGATTTGAGAATCACTAAGAATATTCTCTTTTCGAGGTTTATTGACTATCATTTAGAGATTGATCAAAGAAAATATTTTTTGATGTTTTAGGAAGCGAGGATGACGAGATCATCTGGTTCTCCTGTTGCATCTACTGCTGATCAATTGAGTGGTATCATGCGAACTTTGGAGACTATGGCACAAGTGATGCAACAACAACAACAACTTGTCCATCAAGGAAGTAATGATGGAACAGAGACATCAAACCAGACGGGGTTGGGAATTGGACAGTTTAAGAAGCTTAGTCCTCTTAGTTTTAGTGGTGAGTCTGATCCAATGGTGGCAGAACGATGGATGATGCAGATAGAGAAAATATTTGATGCTTTAAATTACCCTGATGATCGAAAGGTTTTTCTTGCCACCTTTATCTTTGGAAGGAGAAGTCACCGGTGGAGAATGATTAAGAGGATGTCTGAAATCAAACATGAGCCAATGACATGGAAGTTATTCTAAGAAAAGTTTAACGATAAATATTTTCCAGATTGTATGAGAGAGCAAAAGGAATTGGAGTTCTTGAATCTTATCCAGGGAAGTATGACGGTTACAAAGTATGAATCTAAATTCACTGAGCTCTCCAGGTTTGCCACACATATGACTGATGATGAATCTAGAAAAGCAAGAAGGTTTGAAAGGGATTACGCCAATAAGAATGTCAGCTTTAAAATTATGCACATATGCTGATACGGTAGAAAGAGCTTTGAAAATTGAAAGAGACATGGAGGAAATTCAAGAAATCATTGGCAAGAACAAAAGGGACAAATTTACTGGCAAAAGCAGGAGAGAAAATGAATATAAAGCTAGTAACAAGAGGTTTAAGACATCTGGATTTGAGAAAAGGAAACCATTGGGGAGGACACAGTTATGTGCAAAATGTAGATTAAATCATGAAACAAGTCAGTGTTTTCGGGTGATTGGAGCATGTTTTGGTTGTGGAAAGCTAGATCATCAATTAAGAGATTGCCCACTGAAAAGGAAGAAAGAGCCACTGTCTCCTAGACCCTCAGCCCATGCTAGAGTGTACGCTATCACTGAACAAGATTCTAAGGCTTCCAAATCAGTGGTGGAAGGTATTCTTCATGTTTCTAAAAGAAATGCAAAAGTTTTGTTTGATCCCGGCTCCAACTTATCGTTTGTTTCACAATACTTTGCTTGTCACTTGGATATTCTACCTAAACCCCTGGATTATATGTTATATGTAACAACTGCTGTTGGAGATTCATTGGCAACAAACTTGGTCTACCCATCTTGTTTGATCTCTATTGGAGACCGCGAACTCCTTGCTGATTTGATTCTCCTAGAGATCCAGGGCTTTGATATTATACTTGGCATGGATTGGTTATCTTCTCATCACGCTAGTCTTGATTGTTACAAAAAAAATAATTACTTTCTGCATACCAAATCAGCCTATATTTTTCTTTGAGGGCATTAGGCATGATTTGCCTCCTTGCTTGATATCAGCACTTCAAGTTTATCGTCTTATGTAGAAAGGTTATTTTTGTTATATGGTGTGTGTAAAGGAGCATTCAGATCAGGAAACCCACCTAGATGAAATTGTAGTGGTCAAAGAATTTCCTGATGTATTCCCAGATGACTTGCCTGGTTTACCTCTAGATAGAGAGGGTGAATTTGCTATTGATCTAGTCCCCAGTACAACCCCAATATCTAAGCCTCCCTACAGAATGGCACCACTTGAGCTAGAGGAGTTAAAGAAGCAAATACAAGAATTATTAGATAAAGGTTTCATACGACCTAGTGTATCCCCATGGGGTGCTCCGGTACTATTAGTGAAGAAGAAGGATGGAACATTGAGGCTTTGTATTGATTATAGACAGTTGAATCGGTGACCATCAAAATAAGTATCCCATACCTAGAATTGATGATTTGTTTGATCAATGGTGCACAAATATTCTCTAAGATTGACCGAGGTCGTTACTATCGATTGAAGATCAAGGAGGAGGATATTTCAAAAACCTTTCAACTCGATATGGTCATTATGAATTCTTGGTGATGCCTTTTGGTTTGACAAATGCCCCGCAGCTTTTATGGAACTAATGAATAGGATATTTCAACCACTCTTGGATATCTGTGTAATTGTATTTATTGATGACATATTGGTGTATTCAAAGAGTAATCAGGAGCATGAGGAACACTTGAGAGATGTGTTGTCCATACTAAGAGAAAAGAAGTTGTATGCGAAGTTCAGCAAATGTGAATTTTGGTTGAATGAAGTTGCTTTCTTAAGCCATGTGATTTCAGGAAGGGTATATCTATTGATCCAAGGAAAATAGAAGTCGTAGTTGAATGGGAAGTACCAACAAATGTAGGTTAGAAGCTTCTTGGGCATGGCGTTATTACAGGAGATTTGTGGAGGATTCTCTCGAATTGCATAACCTCTCACCAAACTCACTAAAAGAACATGAAATTTGTATGGGGTGATGATTGTGAGCAAAGTTTTCAAGAGTTAAAAGAAGGTTGACTAGTGCCCTATTCTCACTATTCCAAGTGGTAGTGAGGGATTTGTAGTTTATCGATGCTTCAAGAAAAGGCCTAGGATGTGTTTTGATGTAGGAAGGGAGAGTAATTGCTTATGCTTCTAGGCAACTTAAAGGTTATGAATTGAATTATCCGACTCATGATTTGGAGTTAGCAGCAATTATTTTTGCTCTAAAGATTTGGAGACATTATTTGTATGGTCGACAGTTTGAAATTTTCACTGATCACAAGAGTTTAAAATAGATTTTCACTCAGAAAGAGTTAAACATGAGGCAGCGAAGATGGATAGAACTTCTGAAGGATTATGATTGTGCCATCCGTTATCACCCGGGCAAAGCCAATGTTGTAGCTGATGCACTTAGTAGGAAATCTACAAGTTTTATGGCTAGTCTGGTCGTGAAGCAATGGAAGTTATTAGAAGAAAATTTTGATTTGAAAGCTCTGAGGAAAGAGCCAGACTCGATGATATTGATGGCCTCCATTCAAGTGCAATCTGATCTTATTCAACAAATTAAGAAAGCACAATTACGAGATCCACATTTAATCTACTTGAGGAATGAAGTAGAAAAGGAATTGAAGCCACAATTTCAAGTTTCAAAGGATGGCCTATTGAGATTTGGGGAGAGAGTATGTGTACCAAATGAACCAGATATCAAGAATCAAATCCTAAAGGAAAGTCATACTTCAAAGTACACCATACATCCTGGGAGCACTAAGATGTATAGAGATCTTCAAAGTCATTATTGGTGGGAAGGCATGAAGAAGGAAATTGCAATGTATGTTTCAAAATGTTTGACTTCTCAGCAAATCAAAGTACAACACCAAAGACCTGGAGGGTTGTTGCAACCTTTAGATATCCCTGAATGGAAATGGGAATGTATTACTATGGATTTTGTTTCAGGATTACCCAGAACCTCTAGGAAGCATGATGCTATTTGGGTTATCATTGATAGTTTAACAAAATCTGCACACTTCCTACCGATTAATATGACTTATTCGCTTGATAAACTTGCAGATTTATATGTCAATGAAATAGTAAGACTTCATGGTATTCTAATGGAGATCATCTCTGATAGAGACTCCAGATTTCTCTCTAGATTCTGGAGAAGATTGCAGGAGTCGATGGGCACTAAAGTTAAGTTTAGTACTGCATATCATCCTCAGACTGATGGTTAGTCAGAAAGAACAATTCAAACACTCGAGGATTTGCTTAGAGCCTATGTTATGGATTGGAAAGGTGAATGGGATAAGGATATTTCACTTGTTGAGTTCACGTATAATAATAGTTATCATTCAAGTATTCAGATGGCTCCTTATGAAGCTTTATATGGGCGAAAGTGCATAACACCTATATGTTGGGAGGAAGTTGGTGACAGAAAGCTGTTAGCACCGGACAAGGTACAAGAAACTACCGAGAAAATTCAAGTTATAAGGAAAAGGTTAAAGACTGCTCAGAGTCGTCAAAAGAGTTATGCCGACAATAGAAGACGAGATATTGAGTTTGAAATCGGAGATTTTGTATTCTTAAAAGTCTCCCCTTCCAAAGGCATTATAAGGTTTGGGAAGAAAGGAAAATTAAGCCCAAGATTTATTGGACCTTTTGAGGTTCTTGAGAGGGTTGGTTCTGTCGCATACAGGATTGCCTTGCCACCAGCATTGTGCCATGTCCATGATATATTTCATGTCTCGATGATTAGAAAGTATATATATGACCCTTCTCACATCATTAAGTATGAGCTGGTGGAGATCGATAAAGATTTATCTTATGTGGAAGAGCCTATTCAGATTATTGATAAGAAAGAAAAAGTCTTAAGGAATCGGGTCATCCCACTGGTTCAAGTAAATTGGAGACATCATTCTGGAGAGGAGACAACTTGGGAGCTAGAGGAGGAAATGAAAAAGGTGTATCCCAGTCTTTTCATCGATAGAGGTACGATAAATTTAGAGGACTAAATTTTTCTTTTAAGGGGGGGAGAGTGTAACACCCCTCATTTCCGAATTTTCGTATAAATTTCTGGTGATAATGTAAGCATTCATTTTAAATTGACAAAAGAAATAGAGTATGAATCAGAAGTAACTTATTTGTAAGATTTGGGTGATCTGTTCAAAAAAAAAAAAAAGAAAGAATCTGAGGACCTATATGTAAACCCTAAGGACCTAATCCTAAATATACTAAATGCAAGGACTAAATTACAAAATGTATAAAATGACAAATTCCACCGTTTAAGCCTCTCTGCCTTCGTTCTTAAGGAAGCAGAGAAGGCAGCTGCGTGGATGATCAGGGAAAGAAAAAAATAAAGAAAGAAAGAAAGAAAGAAGAAGAAGAAGAAAATTTGGGGCTTTAAGGGTTCTTGCTCAAATCTTTTCACTTAGGGTCAAAATTATCAAAGGCAAGTGTTCTAACCCCATCCTATAGAATCTTTAGTCTCTGTTTTTATGTGGATTCAAAATAAATTGAAGGATTTCTATTTAGAAACTGATATGTCTCTCTTTGGTAGAACCATGGATTCTGAAGTTTTTCGGTAACCCCTATACACCTACAAGTTTCAGTACAAAATGTGAATTCAGGTAGGAACTATTTTGTTTGAAATTAGACTCTTATATCTTCCTTTTGACACTGATTTTGTAGATTTTGGACACCAAATACTTACCCAAACATCTGTTTCAAATGAGCCTATAGATGCTGTAAAACAGGGTTCAAGATTTCTGACCTGTCAATACTAAAATGCCTATAACTCCCTGTTAAAAATTCTGATTTGTACCAAACTGATTTTATTTGAAACTAGACTTGAAAATCTTTCTTTTGACATATAGTTTGAAAATTTTGAAATTCAATTGCCTACCCTATTATCTGTTGAATCCGACCCTATAAATTCTGTAAAACAGTGATTGTGTTTTTGCCCTGGGTTACCAAATCAAAAGTAACTCCGTGTTGGGAACCCTGTTTCATATGAAATTTGTTCCATCAAAATATAGATTGATATATGGTTCGACCATAGCTTTCTTATGGGTATTGGAGCATAATTGATATTCTGAAATATTTGTTTGTTGTGCCACTGGAATTCTGTCCGAAATCGAGCTTTGGTCGATTTCGCGTATTCGGTTCCATTCCTTTGGATATTTGAATTCGTCTAACCTTCTTATTAGAATTGATCTAAATATGATTGCTTGGAATCCCTGTACACTCTTGTTTTCTTTTCATTCCAAATCTGAATACATTTGTGAGAGATTTGTTCTTTGTTTCGTATTGTCTCGAAAAGGCACATGCACGTTTTGTTGTTCCGCGTGTTTCGACATATGCTACTTATTGTTAAACCGCCTCTTGTACTCGTGTGTGGGATTGTCCGGACCTTTGCGAAATGGTAAAGGGTATGCGCTTATTGCCCGCTATGTGAGGTCCCGCCTGGGATATTCGGACCTTGCCGAAATGGTAAAGGGTATGTGCTTAGAGCTGCGCTCGCCCCCCGACTTCACCTAGACGTGGGTGGATGGAGCCCCACGTGGGAGACATTTGTCGTGGTCATTCAGAAATGGATGGATCACATTCGATCGAGATCCCACTACACCTTCTATATGTTTGATATGACATCTAGAGTTTTGGTGAGTTGTTTCGCTCATGCTCGGATAAGAATGATATGATTGCGTCAAGGACGACGTTTGAGCTTCTGTACGATATTTGTTTTTTATATGCTCTGAAATGCTTCATTCACTGATGATTTTGCTTCGAAATATTCCATATGCCGTTGATATGCTTCGTAACATTTCGTATGCCACTAATAAGCTCCGATATGTTTCCTTTGTTACTGAGATGCTCCAATTACTCTATGCCCCATCTGTCAGGAACCAAATATGTAAGATTGAAAAGACAATTATGTTTCTGCTCCTAACGATATTATGTCTACGAAATCGTATATTCTGCCTTGTAATTTGAAACTATATCCCTTTGGAAATTGTATTATTTTGATATGGATATGTTAGTCACTTGCTGAGCTCCTTATGCTCACCCCGTTTGTTGATAAATTTTTCAGGATAGCGTATCGCTTGCTTAATTGTTAAGTTTGGGCTGAGGCGGTGGAAAGTTTAGAAGATTTTGGGCAGATCTTTGTTAGCATATGTGTTTTTGTTGTATAAGCTACTCTGCATCTTATGAAATGTGACGATGAATCTAAACCTGTGGATTTTGTGTAAAACAAATCTCAGTAAATTTTCAACTTATTATAAATTTAAGAAATATTAATTTTAGTGATAAGTTATGTCATTCATGAGTTATAAAATAAATCATGTCAAGAAATATATTAATATCAAAAGACATTCATGAATATCAACGGGCATGATTTAATTTAATAAATTTCCTCTTAGATGATATTCAAAGCTCTAGAAATCTTAGGAGATCAAGGAAGAGTCTTCATTCATAAAAATATCAAGTTATAAATATTAAGAAGTTAAGATCAGAACTTTTCTTTAGTAAGTTACAAAAGAGACATAAAAGAACAAATAAAAAAATAAGATCATAGTTCATTTTGATAATTTTTAAAATATAATAATCATGATAAATGATATTGATTTATATAAAGATCTCAAGTTACAATTTTCAAGATTCCAAGATCACGATTCGGACAAAAAAAATTTCAAGTTTTAATCATCAAAATCGGTTTTGTAGTTTAAGAGATTCAACAATAAAGGTATTATTTTATCTCTTGTTGAAGGATTGATATGATAAGAATATTTTTCAGAATAATTATCCTCTTTTTTAGTTGTTTCATGTGATTTGTTTCAAGAAAGCTTTTCAAATCAATGAATTATCATTTAAAACTGAAACCAAGTTTCATTTTAGAAGGAATTACATCAAAATGATAAAATATCTTCAAAGGAAAAATTCAACCTATCTCAACTCCAACATTTAAATCATAGTGCAAGGAGTTGACAAACTTATTTCTAAATTTGTATTTACTCTAGGTTCAAATTCTAATATTCAACCATTCAATCATATTTCAAGTTACTTCTTTAACACTAACATAACATCATCATGGTCATTATAATAACACATCAAGATGATAAAATATCTTCAAAGTAAAAAAATTTAACCTATCTCAATTCCAATATTTAAATGAATCTAACTCTTTACACATAGTGCAATGAGTTGACAAACTTATTTTCAAATTTTTATTTATTTTAAGTCTAAATTCAAGAATGATCTAATATTCAAATCAATCATTAAACATACTTTAAAATATCATAATTTATTTAGAAAGATCTTTAGTCATAACCATGATTTTTAAAAAAAATTAGACTCATATAAAAAGGGTTTTGTTTGGATAAATATCTTTTGGAGTCAAGAGGGTTGTTTTGTATAAAATACCTTCAAATCCTAGAAACTAATATATCATCAACAAAATCTCACTTTCATAAATTTCAACATAAATATTTTTCATTAATAATAACTAAGTTCTTTAGTTCTAGTTCATTTTCATACTAGTATGCTTTAGCTATGCATTATCAAGATTAATTATATAATAATAAACTATTTTAAATAAAAAGATTTGTTATAATAGAAACAAAGATCATTAAGTTTCAAACATCTTGATTCAAATAATTTTTCTTATTTTTGACATTTTGGCTAGAGAGCTTAATAAGTAAGTTAGATCTCAAGTCAAATGGCTTGAGCAACCACTATCAAGATATCATTATATTTTACTCTTAGCCTTAGTTTGGTGACAAACCTACAAGAAAGATTTAGATATCCATTTTATATTGGGACATATATAAATAACTTTGTCTTTCTTATATAATATTTTTATTATTTGTTATTCCTTAAGAACCCAAATTAATTTGTGAAGACTATAATTTCTAAATAAATATTTATTGACTTTATGTCCTAATTTTTCACATAAATTACATTTAACTTTTGATGGTAAATTTAAGGTAGGTCCTTTAACAAAAATGATTAGTTTTATTGAGTGTTACCAACAAAGCCTATACCCTTTCTTCTATTAGTGTGACTCTTATTAGCAATGATCGTATTAAGGGATTTATTTCCTAATTTAAAATATTTTAATATTTGTTTAAGTATGATATTTTTATCTTTAACATTGTCTAACATTTCACATTTAGAGTAAAGATTATGTGATGATAATATATCTTAGATTTGATCAAATCTACTAACTAACGAATCATGTTCATTCTTAAGCAACTTATAAGATTTATTAATTTTTTAAAATTTTTTAAACAATTCATGAAATATATTTAATAATTCGATAAAAGATTAAAGACTGACTTACCTCATTGTCAATGGCCATAAGCGCGAGATTCTTCACTTCTTCTTAATTATGTTCTTCATCTTTGGAGCGCATCGGCTTCTTGTGTTCATAGCAAGAGGTTTTATCTATCTTAAGATCATTTTATGATTCATGTCCATTAATTTATCTGATTTATTTGTCAAAGGTTCAATGTTCTCATTACTCGAGATTTCACTCGAGGAGTCATATGTTCTCTTTAGTTCAAATTCCTTCCTGTTCTTTGGAAGGTGTTCTTAGGTTCTCAATATCAAATTCTTCCTATTCTTAGGAAGGTATTTTCTTATTCATTTTTATAGGATATTTTATTTAATGGTTCATTTAGATTAAGTGGGCTTTTATCTATCAATTCTAATGTATGTCAAATCACAAAAGCCGAATCACAAGAGGAAATCTGATCAAAATTATTATTATTAATTGCACAAAATAAGTCATTCATAGCCTTTGCATTCAAAGAAAAATTCTTCTTTTCCAAATCATTCCATTCATTCATTGGTTTTGAAGGTTTCTCAAAACCATTCTCTACAATGTGCCATAAATCAAAATCCATAAAAATAAGAAAAATATGTATCCTTATTTTTCAATACATGTAATATGTCTCATTGAACATGGAAGGACATGAAATGGAATGTCCCTCATTCATGTCAAATAAAATCATTTACTCAAGTGAGTTTTAATCCAATGAGTAAGTATCTTGCTCTAATACCAATTGTTAGGATCAATTGGCACTAGAGGGGGGGAGGGGGGAAGGGAGGGTGGTTGAATTAGTGCAAGTGTAAAATCACATTTTAAAGAAAACTTTTCATGGAATCGGAAGCATTTCTTAGACTTGAAGGTGAATAAATAAATAATTTAAAATATAATCGAAAGATGATGCTCTTGCCTTTCTAATTAGGAACAAATGAATGCAGTAAATAAGAGAAGTAAAGAGCACTCACAATTTTATAATGATTCGCCCCAATCTTGGCATACATCCACTTCCAAGTCCACTTCGTCGAGGCCTAATGGTGTTCACTACCAATCTTCTTTGGGTGAAGACCAAACCCTTACAAACTTTCAATATACAAGGGAGACTCTTTATAAGAATTCCAATACTTAGCTCACTCTCTTCCTCTTTTCTTTTTCTTGCACACTTTTAGTATACACTTTTTTTCATAGATTTTTGCCCAATGACTTGTGTGAATACTTATGCTAAATATAAGAAAACTTGGGATATTTATAGACCCCAATTGCCTTCAGAAGAATGGAGCCAAAATTCAAACCTATCCCAAAAAATTGAGTACAAGTGGTATAACTTCCGGTGTCGACGATACAACCGTCGAAAGCCACCCTAAAAACAAGATATGGGCGATACAACCATCAGCCTGGGCAGTCCAACTGTCACATGTTACTTAGATTCCTAGGCGACGATGGTACAACCTACTAGTTACAGGTGCCCTGCTAGCCAATCACGTGAGTGATGGCATATATGACACACTACGTAACCTTTTTGCATATGATTAATATTGATTGACATATTCTCACATTATATTATTTGTTGCATATATATTGTGATGTCCTTGGTACTATGTAATAGGAATTGAATCGTGATGAGATCACGATAATATGTCCTTGGTACTATGTAATAGGAATTGAATCGTGATGAGATCACGATGATGATATCGATTCACCTTTAAACACAGATCCTAAATAATCCCGGTCATAAATTTTAAGAGGGACATTGAGATAACTAGACAGATCGGTGTACTATATACCCGTCCATATGATGGAGGCGGTTGGTCTCATAGCCACTTGTATGGAGACACTAAGGATATAGTATAGGTGCTTATTAGATAATGAGTTCACTGATTGATCTGCTTATGGAATGCTTTATGGAATGATGTATAGTTAATGATACCTGATGTCAAACAGTGAATCCATAGTCCCAGTTATGTATCTAGTCCTTAGACTTGAGACACTAAGGATGCCTTATATGGTACTCTTTTCTTTGACGCCAGACTTATAGGTTTGGAAAGCTCCAGATCTGGTACAATAGGTTATCAGGATTAGTAGCTAACCTTTTGAAGGCAATTGAGTGTCAATAGAGGATCATCCACTCTCGGTATCACGAGAGGAATATCTCATATATGCTTGCTCAGACAAATCCTTGGCCAGGGTCATTCGGATTGAGACGAGTTCTCTAGCAGAATCTGATTTGAGCAAGACAAACTAATTCTATATGTGACCTGACAGTACCATGTCCAATATACGATCTCTGTGATATTAGTTAGATGAGGGATTATAGATACATGGTAACTGTAGACAGATAGGTCCAACGGATTCAATCTCTGTACCATCCGGGGACTATGGCGTAGAGGCCTAGTACGTTTATAGTTGATAAGTCAAGTGAATTATTATAAAGATAATAATTCACTATATCATAAGGAGTTCTGATGGGAGTGACTCATAGCCGATCGGGCCCAGAGGGTCACACGCATATGGTGGATGCTTCAGCAAATATAGGATTGGATGAAGATCCAATTAGCCCTTATTCTCATTAGATGAGACCCTATACTGATAGGCTCTTTGCTTAAGGCCCAATTAAAGGCCTAAAGAGATGATTATTAGATAGAGATCTAATAATGCAAGGTTAGTGGATTATTGGATGGAGATTCAATACCCACTAAGGTAGGAGCCCTAGGGTTTTTTGGTGGCTCTCTATAAATAGAAGGGGAGACTTATGGTTGATAGGTTGTAACTTTAGCCACCACCTCCTGTTCTCCTCCCTCCCTCTGAGCAAGAGTTGCAAGATTAGATTGGAGGACTTTCGCTATAGAGATCTATCATATGGATATCGTTAGAGAGGAGGACGCTTGACCTCCTTAATCTTCTCCATCCAGATCTAGAATACAGGGATATACGATCTCCCTAGGTAAATCAATCTCTCACACATCGTGATTTTATCAATTTTTATATTTTTCTCACGACCCCAATCTTTTGCATGATGATTTGATCTGCGTGGGAAATCGGTATTTTGGTTTGATTCCCACTGCACATGTGATGCACCCACTGAGGTTTCCCAACAATGGTATCAGAGCTAGTTTTTGTATGAAAAATTAGTTTTAAACTGTGTGATAAGATTGAATCGCAGAATCGTTTCTATACGCTTGTTACCGATTGGCGGTAGTAGGTGCTACCTACGGTGAAGGGCAGCCACATACATGCCGTCTACATGCAGGTGGTTGGTACGCCAAGCCCCATGTAGCGACCGCCATGGCCTAGCTATCTACAAGGGTGACCGACTACGCCAAGGCCCCCAGGCGGCCGCTGCTACCCCTACAAGGGTGGCCACCCGGGCATGGCTGCACACCTCGCCAACAAGGCGCCAACGCCGCATGGGCGCCTTGGTAGGGCGGTTGCCGGTCGCAACGCGCAATGCTGCCGCCTACGTAGTGTCACGAACAACAATGTAAACAAAGTGTTCGATGAAATGCTCGTGTTTGTCTGTGTCCTTCGGTTTAGGTACATATCTTGTACAACAAAAAGCGGGCTTGCAGTAGGCTTAGCAGCCCTAGTTTGATTTACTTTATGACCAAGTTTGGCTTGTAAATACAAGTGTGTCTTATAAGCACTTGTGGGGACTTAGGTCTGTAATGGACTATTATTATTTGTGTGCAACCTCTCTGAGTTTGTAATGTCCATGGGTGTAATTTGTATTTAACTTTATAAAGTGTTTTCTTAAGCAGTTGCTGGTGGATCCCATTGGAATTGCTTCTTCTGGCCCATTTTCTCTTTTGTAAGTCTGAGAGACTCTAGGAGATCTCGGGGAGGGTTGACCCATGTGGACGGACATGCATAAGTGCCGCACGATTTAGGCAAATCAGCTAAGCCCATGACAATGTGGTATTAGAGCGAGACAAGCACACGCAGAAACACTTATCATACAAACGTGGGAGACCTAACTAGGCTGTGTGGAGGACAGTTAGCATGCACAACCGTTTGGGGAAAAACGGACATAGAGATGTAGGGAAAGGAGTCGCTTAGAGGAGCGAGCATCTAGGTTTGGCATTCAGAGGAATGGCCAACCCCTTTGCACGAGAGGCACCACGAGGACAAGCAAGCGAAGAAGAATGCGTAGCACACAAAGATTGGGATGGCTGAGTTTGAGCTATAACTTGACATTAGCAACCAAACTTGACGGTGCTTAAGGTAAATCGGTGCGCTTGGTGAAAGATAAGACTATGCAAGGTGGGAGGTGTCGTGTGACGACCGAAAGAGTTATGCAAAGCTTACAGAGGTGAGGGGAATTGCTAACTCGAAGGATTCGGAACTCATGCAAGGGCTTGTACACGGACGATGGAGTGTTCATAGCCATCCCAAGGTGCAATCGGAACTCAGCGCCATGGAGCATTAGAACTTTCTCTTCGACATGGAAAGGATATGTCCGTAGGTGGCTAAAATGTGCAACAAGTTCAGCACATTGCTAGACCTTGAAGGGTACAGTGGAGAGTGTATTGGCAAAGGGTTGCAATCTAGTAAGTGCATTTACGGGGGCAGAACAAGGCACAAGTTTAGCAAGACGGAGTAGTCCAAAGGGGATGGTGGTCTATGAAACTTCCAGTGGGAAGTATGTAAAGAGAAAAGTTACTCCAGTAGGACAGATATCCAGGACGGATAAGTCCTAGTTCTCTAGAGGGAGAATCATGTACAACAGACTGCACATATTGAAGAAGAGTTCCTCAAGGCTATATCTCCAAAAAGCTCAACGGACCGAGTGAGCAACGAAGAGTCGTCGTATGATCTCGAATGAGGTAATGCATTGGTGGATGCATTTCGAGATCAAGTGGGGGAGCAATCCAAGGCAACATCATATGAAGGCACACTTAGAGTCGATGCAGAAATTGTAACACCCCTCATTTCTGAATTTTCGTATAAATTTCTAGTGATAATGTAAGCATTCATTTTAAATTGACAAAAGAAATAGAGTATGAATCAGAAGTAACTTATTTGTAAGATTTGGGTGATCTGTTCAAAAAAAAAGAAAGAATCTGAGGACCTATATGTAAACCCTAAGGACCTAATCCTAAATATACTAAATGCAAGGACTAAATTACAAAATATATAAAATGACAAATTCCATCGTTTAAGCCTCTCTACCTTCATTCTTAAGGAAGCAGAGAAGGCAGCTGCGTGGATGATCAGGGAAAAAAAAAAGAAAGAAAGAAAGAAAGAAGAAGAAGAAGAAGAAGAAGAAGAAGAAGAAAATTTGGGGCTTTAAGGGTTCTTGCTCAAATCTTTTCACTTAGGGTCAAAATTATCAAAGGCAAGTGTTCTAACCCCATCCTACAGAATCTTTAGTCTCTGTTTTTATGTGGATTCAAAATAAATTGAAGGATTTCTATTTAGAAACTGATATGTCTCTCTTTGGTAGAACCATGGATTCTGAAGTTTTTCGGTAAACTGACTCCTATACAATGTTTCAGCTACAAGTTTCAGTACAAAATGTAAATTCAGGTAAGAACTATTTTGTTTGAAATTAGACTCTTATATCTTCCTTTTGACACTGATTTTGTAGATTTTGGACACCGAATACTTACCCAAACATCTGTTTCAAATGAGCCTATAGACGCTGTAAAACAGGGTTCAAGATTTCTGACCTATCAATACAAAAATGCCTATAACTCCCTATCGAAAATTCTGATCTATACAAAACTAATTTTATTTAAAACTAGACTTGAAAATCTTTCTTTTAACATATAGTTTGAAAATTTTGGAATTCAATTGCCTACCCTATTATCTGTTGAATCCGACCCTATAAATTCTACAAAACAGTGATTGTGTTTTTGCCCTGGGTTACCAAATCAAAAGTAACTCCGTGTTGGGAACCCTGTTTCATACGAAATTTGTTCCATCAAAATATAGATTGATATATGGTTCGACCATAGCTTTCTTATGGGTATTGGAGCATAATTGATATTCTGAAATATTTGTTTGCTGTGCCACTGGAATTCTGTCCGAAATCGAGCTTTGGTCGATTTCGCGTATTCGGTTCCATTCCTTTGGATATTTGAATTCGTCTAACCTTCTTATTGGAATTGAGCTAAATATGATTACTTGGAATCCCTGTACACTCTTGTTTTCTTTTCATTCCAAATCTGAATACATTTGTGAGAGATTTGTTCTTTGTTTCTTATTGTCTCGAAAAGGCACATGCACGTTTTGTTGTTCCGCGTGTGTTTCCGACATATGCTACTTATTGTTAAAACTGCCCTCTTGTACTCTGGTGTGTGGGATTGTCTGGACCTTTGCCAGAAATGGTAAAGGGTATGCGCTTATTGCTATATGGGGTCCCGTGGGATATTATGGACCTTGCGAAATGGTAAAGGGTATGTGCCTGTGATGCTCTCGCCCCTCGACTTCACCTAGACGTGGGTGGATGGAGCTCCCACGGGAGACATTTGTCAGGTGGTCATTCAGAAATGGATGGATCACATTCTGACTGAGATCCCACTACACCTTCTATATGTTTGATATGACATCCAGAGTTTTGGTGAGTTGTTTCTGTTCATGCTCTGGATAAGAATGATATGATTGCGACGTCAAGGACGACGTTTGAGCTTCTGTACGATATTTGTTTTTTATATGCTCTGAAATGCTTCATTCACTGATGATTTTGCTTCGAAATATTCCATATGCCGTTGATATGCTTCGTAACATTTCGTATGCCACTAATAAGCTCCGATATGTTTCCTTTGTTACTGAGATGCTCCAATTACTCTATGCCCCATCCGTGAACCAAATATGTAAGATTGAAAAGACAATTATGTTTCGCTCCTAACGATATTATGTCTACGAAATCGTATATTCTTGTAATTTGAAAACGTATCCCTTTGGAAATTGTATTATTTTGATATGGATATGTTAGTCACTGAGCTCCTTATGCTCACCCCGTTTGTTGATAAATTTTTCAGGATAGCGTATCGCTTGCTTAATTGTTAAGATTGGGCTGAGGCGGTGGAAAGTTTAGAAGATTTTGGGCAGATCTTTGTTAGCATATGTGTTTTTGTTGTATAAGCTACTCTGCATCTTATGAAATGTGACGATGAATCTAAACCTGTGGATTTTGTGTAAGACAAAGGATCCCTCATGTATAGGATTTTGGAATGTTAAGTTAAATTCATGTAATGATATGAATTTATGGTAATCGTTGATTTGGTGACTGCATAGACTTCCCCACTTATGAGTTTATGTGTGGTTATTATTTGAAAAGTAGAGTTCAGATTATATGTATTATCGAGTGATGCGTGGTATGTTTATGAACTGCACAGGGTGATGAATTTGTAGACTATAGAGGTGAAAATTTGATCTGAATGTTTTCTTAGTGACCTCAAAATGTGTGTTTGGATCCTGGATTAGTTGTGAAGAAAATTTTAAATATTGTCGATATTTTGGAGGGGCGTGACAGAGGTGGTATCAGAGCATGATTTGAGAATCACTAAGAATATTCTCTTTTTGAGGTTTATTGACTATCATTTAGAGATTGATCAAAGAAAATATTTTTTTTGATGTTTTAGGAAGCGAGGATGACGAGATCATCTGGTTCTCCTGTTGCATCTACTGCTGATCAATTGAGTGGTATCATGCGGACTTTGGAGACTATGGCACAAGTGATGCAACAACAACAACAACCTGTCCATCAAGGAAGTAATGATGGAACAGAGACATCAAACCAGACGGGGTTGGGAATTGGACAGTTTAAGAAGCTTAGTCCTCCCAGTTTTAGTGGTGAGTCTGATCCAATGGTGGCAGAACGATGGATGATGCAGATAGAGAAAATATTTGATGCTTTAAATTACCCTGATGATCGAAAGGTTTTTCTTGCCACCTTTATGCTGGAAGGAGAAGCTGAACACTGGTGGAGAATGATTAAGAGGATGTCTGAAATCAAACATGAGCCAATGACATGGAAGTTATTCTAAGAAAAGTTTAACGATAAATATTTTCCAGATTGTATGAGAGAGCAAAAAGAATTGGAGTTCTTGAATCTTATCCAGGGAAGTATGACGGTTACAAAGTATGAATCTAAATTCACTGAGCTCTCCAGGTTTGCCACACATATGACGATGAGTCACTCGCTTTATGAAGTATATAGATAGTCCTAGAGGATAACCTAAGAGGATAACCTATGTATGATCTTATACTTCAGTCCCTATCAAATTCCTTTTCATAGTTCATTATTAACTTTAATATGAAAAAACTTGAGGTGACTCTATTTGAGCTCCTCAATATGTTGAGGGAAGCTGAGAGCACCATTAAGAAGGAGAAGCCAGTTCTCTATATTGGTGAGACTAAAAAGAAAAGAATGGCCAGCAAGACCCTTAAGAAGGGCAAGGGTAAAGAAAGACCAGGTAAGGCAAAGGTTGCCAAGAAATACCCAATAAAGGACAAAGGATAATGCTTCAACTATGGTCAAGATGGACATTATAAGAGGAACTATAAGGACTACCTTGCAGAGAAGGCGAGATAGAAGCTTGGAGAAGCTTCAGGTATATTTATGATCAGTCTCCACTTATCAGATTTTCATGATAACATATGGATATTGGATACCGAGAGTGTTTATCAAAACTGTAATTCGTTGCAGGTTCTGACAAGACCTAGGAGATTGGCTAGAGGCGAGATAGACCTCAAGATGGGTAATAGAGCAAGAGTTACTGTAGTTGCTGTTGGAGAGGTCACCCTACATCTGTCTGGTGGAGCTATTATTGCATTAGATGCATGCTATTTTATTCCCTCTATTATCAAAAATATTATTTCTATCTCTATTTGACAGTTAGTAGATATAAATTAGTTTTTAAGAATAATAGTTATTTAATAATTATGAATGATGAGATCATCACTAGAGAAACCATAATAAATGGCTTATATGTATTAGACACTTCTCCATATATCATGAATATAAATATGTCTAAGAGGAAAAGAGATAAAGTGAATAATGCATACCTATGGCATTGTAGGCTATGTCATATACATGAGGGAAGAATTCAAAAGTTGCTGCAAGATAGATACTTAGATCCATTTGACTATGAGACATGCAACTTGCGAACCTTGCCTTCATGGAAAGATGACCAACTCTCCTTTTAGTGGAACTGGAGAGAGAGTCACCGAATTAATAGAACTCATACATAGTGATATATGTGGTCCCATATCGACTCAGACTATAGGTGGTTACTCATACTTCATTACATTCACTAATGATTTCTCTAGGTATGGAAATGTGTACTTAATGAAGTACAAATCTATGGCCTTCGAAAAATTTAGGGAATATAAGAATGAGGTAGAAAATCAAATTGGAAAGAGTATTAGGACTCTTCAATCAGATCGAGGAGGAGAGTACTTGAGTGCGGAGTTCACCCATTTCCTTAGGGACAATAGGATTCTATCCTAGTGGACACCTCCTTATACACATCAGCTTAATGGTGCATCAGAAAGGAGGAATCGCCCATTATTAGACATGGTGGAGTTCATGATGAGTTTCATTGACCTACCCATCTCATTTTGGGGGTACACCCTAGAGACTACAACTTACCTTCTGAACAGAGTTATATCAAAGTTGATAGTGTCTACACCATATGAGATATGGAAAGGAAAGAAACTCAATCTTAAGATTGTTAAGATTTGGGGCTGTCCTGCCCACGTTAGAAGACACAACCCCGCTAAGTTAGAATCAAGGACAGAATGGTGCACATTCATGGGATACTCAAAGGAAACTTATGGGTATTATTTCTATCGTCCCAAGGACTGAAAGGTCTTTGTTGCCAAGAGAGCTGTGTTCCTTAAGAAGGAATACATTCTTGGTGGAAACAGTAGGAGTAAGATAGAATTGAGCGAGGTTGGAGAACCTAGCTCAAGCACCATTCTAGAGCCCGAGTATGTTCAGGTACCTAATACACAAATTCTAACTTTTCATAGGTGTAGCAGAAGCAACAAAGGAAGGGGTGTTGATAAAGAAGTTCATCAATGATTTGAGAGTCATACCAAGCAGCGTGGAGCTGACTCCCATATATTGTGACAGCAACAGGGCGATAACTCGAAAAGATATAGCAATGGAAAGATTTCCATCTGAAGATAACATTGTAGATCCACTAACGAAGTCGCTGGCTCAGTTTGTATTTATTTGAGCGTCATAGGGGTCTGATAAGGATCAGACACATAGGTGATTGACTTTAGGCCAAGTGAGAGATTACTAGTTACAGGTGCCCTACAAGCCAATCACGTGAGTGATGGCATGTGTGATACACTACATAATATTTTTGCTTATAGTTAATATCGGTATATTTTCACATTATATTATTTGTTATATATATATTGTGATGTCCTTGGTTCTGTGTAATGGGAATCGAATCATGATGAGATCACGATAATGAGATCGATTCACCTTTAAACGTAGCTCCTAAATAATCTCGGTCATAGGTTACTCAAGAGGGACATTAAGATAACCAAACATATTAGTGTACTCTATACCTATCCATATGATGGAGGCAGCTGGTCTCATAGTCACTTGTGTGGAGACACTAAGGATATAGTATAGGTGCTCATTGGAGAATGAGTTCACTGATTGATCTGCTAATGGAATACTGTATGATTAATGATACCTGATGTCAGACAATGATTCTATAGTTCCAGTTATGTATCTGGTCCTTAGACTTGAGACACCAAGGATGTCTTGTATAAGTACTCTTTTCTTTGATGCTAGACTTATACGTTTGGAAATCTACAGATCTGGTACAATTAGTTATCGGGATTAGTAGCCAACCTTACAAGGGCAAATTGAGTGTCAATAGAGGATCATCCACTCTCGGTATCACGAGAGAAATATCTCATATGTGCTTGCTCAGACAAATCCCTACCCAGGGTCATTCGGATTAAGAGAGAAAGAGTTCTCCAATAGAATCCGATTATAGCAAGATAAACTGATTCTGTATGTGACCTGATAGTACCAGATCCAATATACGGTCTCTGGGATATTATTTGGATGAGGGATTATAGATACATTGTAACTGTGGACAGACAGGTCCGACGAATTTGATCCCCCTGTACCATCTGGGAACTTTGGCGTAGTGGCCTAGTACGTCCATAGTTGATGAGCCAAGTGAATTATTATGAAGATAATAATTCACTATATCAGAAGGAGTTCTGATGGGAGTGACTAATGGCCAGCTCAATATCGGGCCTAGAGGGCCACACACATATGGTGGATGCTTCAGCGAATAAAGGATTGGATGAAGATCTAATTAGCCCCTATTCTTATTAGATGAGACCCTATGCTGATGGGCTCCTTGCTTAAGGCCCAATTAGAGGCCTAAGGAGATTATTGGATAGAGATCCAATAATGTCGAGGATTGGATGAAGATCCAATTAGCCCCTATTCTCATTAGATGAGATCGTATGCTGATGGGCTCCTTGCTTAAGGCCCAATTAGAGGTCTATGGAGATTATTGGATAGAGATCCAATAATACAAGGTTAGTGGGTTATTGGATGGAGATCCAATACCCACTAAGGTATGAGCCATAGGGTTTTTTGGTGGCTCTCTATAAATAGAAGGGGAGACTCATGGTTGATAGGCTACAACTTTAGCCACCACCTCCTATTCTCCTCCCCCCTTTGAGCAAGAGTTGTAAGATCAGATTGGAGAAGTTTCACTGTAGAGATCCATCGTGTGGATACTACTAGAGAGGACGCTTGACCTCCTTCATCTTCTCCATTCGGATCTAGAATACAGGGATATACGATCTCTTTAGGTAAAATTAATCTCTCACATATCATGGTTTTATTGGTTTTTGCATTTTTCTCATGACCCTAATCTTTTGCATGATGATTTGATCTACGTGAAAAATCGATATTTTGTTTTGATTTCTACTACGTATGTGATGCACCTGCTGAGGTTTCTTAACACAACCATCGCTCACCGATAGTACAACTGTTAGGATTTCTGGAAAAGTGATTCTCTTCACTTTTTCAATCTTAACTTGTACTTCCTGTTGACCAATTTTTAAGTCAATCAATTAAGCTCAACCTGAACTCAATCCATCCCCTTAATGGATCTGGTTACCTCACATTGGGTTGATTTGGATTCCTACCAAATCAAACTCAATTAGGACTCAAACCTAACTATGACTCACTGATTACAATCATACAGGATCATCATACTTAATAAATGACCTAACCCCCGTCAATCCGACAACGTCCAACATTCTTGCTAAGAGTCTTATGGTCTTCCTTCGATGATCTCCTAGCGTGTTCCTAGCGAGCTTCCCGATTCCTTTGGTGTACTCCTAGCGAACTCCGGCCAACTCCCACTACATCGTCTGAACCTTGGCTCGATGTCCAAACTTGATCCTGGCCCAACATCTGGTTGTAACTCCTTTTCTCCGTCATAGTTAAACCTACATTACTTCCTCTAACACACATGTTAGATTAAACACTCATCAATTGATTTTATTATCAAAATCTAATATTCAACAAGTACCATCATCGATCTATATGCTGGTTAAAAGTGTCATGCAAGCCAATCACATGAGTGATGGCACGTGTGACACACTGCATGATTCTTTTTACTTATGATTATTATTGATACATTCTCATATTATATTATATGTTGTATATATATATATATTGATTTTCTTGATTCTTTGCAATGGGAATCGGATCATGATAATGAGATTGATTCACCCTTAAACATAAATCCTAAATAATCTCGGTCATAGGTTACTCGAGAGATACATCGAGATAACTAGATAGATCGGTGTACTATATACTTGTCTATATGATAGAGTCGGCTGGTCTCATAGCCATTTGTATGGAGACACTAAGGATATAGTACAAGTGCTCATTGGAGAATGAGTTCACTAATTGATCTATTGATGGAATGTTGTATGGTTAATGATACCTAATGTTAAACAGTGATTCCATAGTCTCAGTTATGTATCTAGTCCTTAGACTTGAGATACCAAGGATACCTTATTTGAGTACTCCTTTCTTTGACTCCAAACTTACAAAGTTGAAAAGTTTTAGATCTAGTACAATTGGTTATCGGGATTGGTAGCCAACCTTATGAAAGCAATTGAGTGTCAATAAAGGATCATCCACTCTCGGTATCACGAGAGGAATATCTCATATATGCTTACTCAAACAAATTCCTGGCTAGAGTCATTTGGATTGAGAGAGGAGTTCTCCAGGAGAATCTGATTAGAGCGAGATTATGATGGATTTCGTATGTGACTTGACAGTATCATATTCAATATATGGTCTCTAGGATAATAGTTGAATGAGGGATTATAGATACATGGTAACTGTTAATAGGTTCGATGGATTCAATCCCCTTGTACCGTCAGGGGACTATAGCATAGTGGCCTAGTACGTCCATAGTCGATGAGTCGAGTGAATTATTATGGGGATAATAATTCACTATATCAGAAGAAGTTCTAATGGGATTAACTCATGGCTAGCTCGATATCGAGCCTAGAGGGTCACACATATATTGTGGATGCTTCAACGAATAAAGGATTGGATGGAGACGTAATTCACCCATATTCGCATTAGATGAGATCCTATGCTAATGGGCTCCTTGCTTGAGGCCCCATTAGAGGCCTAAGAAGATTATTGGGTAGAGATCCAATAATACAATGTTAGTGGGTAATTGGATAGGGATCTAATACCCACTAAGGCAGGACCCCTAAGGTTTTTTGTGGCTCTTTATAAATAAGAGGAGAGACTCATGGTTGATAAGTTACAGTTTTGACCACCACCTCCTATTCTTCTCTCTCCCATTGCGTAATAGTTACGAGATTATATTGAAGGAGTTTTCACTGTAGAGATCCATCATGTGGATACTGCTAGAGAGGAAGACACTTGACTTCCTTCATCCTCTCCATCCGAATCTAGAATACAGGGATACACGATCTCCCTAGGTAATCAATCTATTATACGACATGATTTTCTTAATTTTTATGGCTTTCTCGTGATCCAATCTTTTGTATGATGATTTGATCAACATAGAAAATCAGTTTTGTTTTGATTTTCACTGCGAATGTGATGCTTCCACTAAGGTCTCAGAACAATGGTATCAGAGCCAAGGTTTTCGTGTGAAAGATTAGTTTTAAACTGCATGTAATAAGATTGAATCGTGTAGAATTGTTCTATACATTTTTTTGCAACGATGAGCAGCAATGGTAGCACTACCTACGGGCTGAGGGGCGGCCACCTGCATTTTGTTTGCTTGTAGGGGCGGCCACCACGGCTAGGCCACCTGTAGGGGCAAACAACTACTGCCAGCCCCTACAAAGGAGGTCGGCTACTACTGTGGTCCCCTACAAGGCAACCAGGTTACGACAGGTGTGGGTAGTCGGCTGTGGTTGCGAGGCCATTAGGAAAGTCGCCTATAGGCAGAAGCACCGCCCACAAGGGTTGCTGCTCGTAGGAGTGGCCGCCAGTAGGGGACAATGCCCGTGGAGGTGCCGCCTACAGGAACAACGCTTGCCCGCAGGGGCGACCGCCCAAGGGAAACGGTGCTTGCCGTAGGGGAAGCTATCCGTGGACTAGGCGGCCGCTGGATGAGGGCAGAAGGGGAGGGCTAGCGCATCATTTTGAGAAAAAGATGATTATGCTCCTTGAAATTTAAGAAATTTTAGGATATGTCCTTTGCCCATAATATCAAAAACACCCTCAGTAATTTTAGAAATTTCAAGGATTATCCTTTTATCTTGAATTCTAAAAATACACTTGATAATTTAGAAATTATGAGTGTATCCTAATTTTAAGAAAATAATTAATTAAATAATTTAATTAATTATTATATATCTAGTAATCCTACATGTGATGTGATGTGCACTGTGATGTATGATGTGGATGGATAATCATGAGTCATGTGTTATGATGTGTGTTATTATTATTATTATTATTATTATTATTATTATTATTATTATTATTATTATTATTGAGGCTTGTGAGCCTCTATTTTTCTCATTTATTATCGGGCCTACATGCCTGTAATTATTTTATAACTAATAGAGAGACACGGTGGGAGCGTGGAGGTGACAATGGGACCTACGATGTCGTGGCAGGAGATCATGAAGCATGGTGATGCGACGAGGATTCGACAGAACCGATGATGATGAGATCAACGATCACAAGGCATGGAGATATGTCGATGCACACATAGATCCTATTGTGAGTGATTAGGCCCATTGACTTGGGCTTAATCATATTAGGTGATGACTTATGATCATCTGGTGTGGCTTGCATATGTGATGTGTTATACACCTACTAGATATATAAATATATATATATATATATATTTATTTATTTATATTTGCATGTGATGTAGATATATATTAAATATGTATATGTGTAACACGACATATTACGAGATCAATAAAACACAAAAACCCTTCCTATAATAATATTAAGTCGGTAAGCTTGAGGTAATAAGATTGACCCACGTTGTCTTCTATTATTATAGGAAGAAATTGAATCATGACATAGGTTGAGTAGGTTGAGTCCCTCAAGGCTCACCTATCTACGTGATCAAGTTCTTGCCTATGACATAAAGATATCACTAGTGACCTGAGGACATGGTAGCTTGGTCGAGTCCCTCGAGGGCATATCATAAAATCAAACTCATCTTGTAATGATAGTGATGATTTAATTGAACATCATGGTTAGTCGAGTCCCTTGAGACCATGATGATTTGGAGGTCGAATATGATGGGAATCACAAGGAGTTATGATTGACAAGAGTTGTCTATCTTTTAGGCTTAGTGTAATTGGTCGAGTCCCTCGAGTTTGCACTAAGATGTCGATTGGATCCCGATCCCCACTAGGAGTCTGTCGAAGACTTCCATCTCATATGTCGAGGGTGTCACGTGATTCACTAGGAAAATAGTAGGAGTACATTAAGATATAAGTCTATATCTTAATTAGTATCTTCTATAGAATCTGCATGTTATTTATTTGTGTTATATCTTGTTTGTCAGATACATATCACTCACAAACCCCCTGTGTGGCATACTTGATGTCAACCGCCTCATTGGTCTAAACTACATGGATTGGCTCCACAATTTAAGAATTATTCTCATGGTGAAGAAAATCGCATACGTCCTTGATATAATTATGCCCACACCGGAAGAAGGGGCAAGCAAGGATGAGATCGCTCCTGAGTTATATAGATGATTCCACATTAGCAAAATGTTATATATTGGCCTCCATGACTCCTAAGTTACAAAGGCAACATGAGAGCATGGATGCATATTCTATCATTCTTCATCTCTAAGAGATGAGATATCCAAGAGACTTCCAAGCCAGAATAATAAAAGGGACATTGGTTGAAAACCATGTCCTAAATATAATAAAGTGGTTCGAGAAACTCACTGGTCTAGGAATAGTTCTAGAAGATAACTTGTGCGTTGATCTTATACTTCAGCCCCTATCAGGTTCCTTTCTCACTTCATCATAAATTTTAATATGAGCAATTTTGAGATGACTCTCCTTGAGCTCCTCAATATGATGAGGGAAGTTGAGAGTGTCGTCAAAAAAAGGAAGGCTAGTTCTCTATATTAGTGAGACCAAGAAGAAAAGGAAGGCCAGTAAGACCCTTAATAAGGGCAAGGGCAAAGGAAGATCAGGTAAGGCAAAGATTACCAAGAAAGACCCAGCAAAGAACAAAGGACAATGCTTTCACTACGGCCAAGATAGGCATTGGAAGAGGAACTGTAAGGACTATGATGCAGATAACGTGAAATAGAAGCTTGGAGAAGCTTCAAGTATATTCATGATCAGTCTCCACTTACCATGTTTTTATGATAACACATGGGTATTGGATACCAGGAATGCTTATCATATCTGTAATTTGTTATAGTTTCTGGCAAGACCTAGGAGATTAGCTAGAGGCAAGATTGACCTCAAGATAGATAATGGAGCAAGAGCTGTACAGTTACCATTGGGGACGTCACCCTATATCTGCCTGGTGGAGCTATCATTGTATTGGATGCATGCTATTTTATTCCCTCTATTATCAAAAATATTATATTTATCTCTTGTTTGACAATTAGTGGATATAAATTAGTTTTTGAGAACAATAGTTGTTCAATAATTATGGATGATGAGATCATTACTCGAGGGACATTAATAAATGGCTTATATGTGTTAGACAATTCTCCACACATCATGAAAATAAATACGTCTAGGTGAACAATATATACCTATGACATTATAGGCTAGGTCATATACATAAAGGAATGATTCAAAAGTTATTGAAAGATGGATACTCAGATCCATTTGACTATGAGTCATATGTAACTTACAAACCTTACCTTCGTGGAAAGATGACCAACTCTCCCTTTAGTGGAACTGGAGAGAGAGCCACTGAGTTATTGAAACTCGTATATAGTGATGTATATGGTCCCATATCGACTCAGGCTATATGTGGTTACTCATACTTCATTACATTCGTTGATGATTTCTCTAGGTATGGACACATGTACTTAATGAAATACAAGTCCGAGGCCTTTGAGAAATTCAGATAATATAAAAATGAGGTAGAGAACCAGATTGAAAAGAGTATTAAGACTCTTCGATCAGATCGAGGAGAAGAGTACTTGAGTAAGAGTTCACCCATTTCCTCAGGGACCATAGGATTCTATCTCAGTGAATACCTTCATGTACACCTTAGCTCAATAGTGTATTAGAAAGGAGGAATTGCACGCTATTAGATATGGTGCGGTCCATGATGAGTTTTGCTGACCTACCTACCTCATTCTGGGGGTATGCCCTAGGGGCTATCCCGCACACGTTAGAAGACATAACCCCAATAAGTTAGAATCAAGGATGGCATGGTGCATGTTTGTGGGATACCCTAAATAGACTTTAAGGTACTATTTCTATCATCCCGAGGACCAGAAGGTCTTTATTACCAAGAGAGCTGTGTTCCTTGAGAATGAACATATTCTTGGTGGAAACAGTGGGAGTAAGATAGAGTTGAGCAAGGTTGGAGAATGTAGCTCAAGCACCATTCCGAAGTTCGAGCCTGTTTAAGTACCTAGTACATAAGTTCCAACTTTGCACAAGTCTAGTAGAGTATCTCACCCTCCTGAAAGATATGTAGGACATATCAGTGGAGATGACTCTCAAGATGTTAATCCTCAGACCTACAAGGAGGCTATTATAAGTATAGACTTGGTAAGTTGTAAGAAGCTATGAATTCTGAGATAGATTTCATGTACTCTAATAAGGTTTATAACCTTATGGATACACCTGAGTGTATTTTACCCATCGGGTGCAAGTGAATCTTCAAGAAAAAGATCAGAGTAGATGGAAAGGTGGAGACCTGTAAAGCAAGGCTGATAGCAAAAGGATATCGTCAAAGATAAAGAGTTGACTATGACAAAACCTTTTTACCTGTACTCATGCTTAAATCCATTAGAATTCTTTTAGCCATTGCAATACACTATGACTATGAGATCTGGCAAATGTATGTAAAAATGACATTCCTCATTGGCAACCTCGAGGAGGAGATGTATATGATACAGCCAAAGGGATTCATATCCAGAGAGAGTCTAGATAAAGTGTGTAGGTTGGTTAGATCTATTTATAGATTGAAGCAAGCTTTCCGAAGTTGGAACATAAGATTTAATGAGACGATCTGATCTTATGACTTCATTAAGAATGAAAATGAGCCTTGTGTGAATAGAAATGTAAGTGGGAGTGTTATTAACTTCTTGGTGTTGTATGTGGATGACATCCTAATCATTCGAAATGATGTAGGAATGCTCTCCATGGTAAATGCTTGGCTATCTAGAAACTTCTCCATGAAAGACTTAGGGGAAGCATCCTTTATTTTAAGGATCTGAATCTATAGAGATGGATCCAAGAGGATGCTTAGCTTGTCCTAGTCCAAGTACATAGACTCTATTTTCAAAAGATTTAGCATGGAGAATTCCAAGAGAGGTCTAATACCGATGAGACATGAAATATCACTTTCTAGGAGTATGTCCCCAAAGACTCCTGAAGAAAGGGCATACATGGATAGAATACTCTATGCTCAGCAATATGGTCTATCATGTATGTTATGTTATGTACCAGGCCTAATATAGCATATGCTCTGAGTGTCACGAGAAGGTAAAGTGTATCCTTAAGTACTTGAGAAGGACTAAGGATCTTTTACTGATATATGGAGGAGATAGCCTCCAGGCTGATGGCTACACATACTCGAGTTTCCAATCTGATATTGATGGTAGCAAGTCAAACTCAGGATATGTTTTTACCTTGAATAGGGGACCAGTAAGCTGTAAGAGTTCCAAGCAAGATACTACTGTTGACTTGACCATAGAGGTGTAATACATTGTTGAAGCAAAAGCAGCAAAAAGAAGGGGTGTGGATGAAGAAGTTCATCAGGGATTTGGGAGTTATACCAAGCAGCGTGGAGTTGATTCCCATATACTGTGACCTCGATAGGGTGATAGCTCTAGCAAGGGAACCTAGGTCTCATCAGAATTGTTTTGAGGAGGTTCTATTGGATTAGAGTAATTATAACCCATAAAGATATAGCAATAGAAAGAGTTTCATCTGAAGATAACATTGCAGATCCACTAACGAAGCCGTTGGCTCAGATTGTATTTGAGCATCACAGGGGTCTGATGGAGATTAGACATGTAGGTAATTGGCTTTAAATCAAGTGGGAGATTGCTAGTTACAAGTGCCCTACAAGCCAATCACGTAAGTGATGACATATATGACACGATACGTGATTCTTTTTTTTTATGATTATTATTGACATATTCTCATATTATATTATCTATTGTATATATATATTATGATGTTTATAGTTCTATGCAGTGGAAATCAGATCGTGATGAGATCACGATAATGAGATCGATTCACCTTTAAACACTAATCCTAAATAATCTCGGTCATAGGTTACTCGAGAGGGACATTAAGATAACCAAATAGACCGGTATACTATATATATGTCCATACGATGGTGGCGGCTAGTCTCATAGCCACTTATGGAGATATTAAGGATACAGTACAGGCGTTCATTGGAGTATGAGTTCACTGATTGATCTGCTTATGGAATGTTATATGATTAATGATATCCAATGTCAAATAGTAGTTCCATAGTCTCAATTATGTATTTGGTCCTTAGACTTGAGACACCAAGGATGTCTTGTTTGAGTACTCCTTTCTTTGACGTCAGACTTACAGGTTTGAAAAGTTTCAAATATGATACAACTGGTTATCGGGATTGGTAGCCAACCTTACGAAGGCAATTGAGTGTCAATAAAAGATCATCCACTCTCGATATCATGAGAGAAATATCTTATATACGCTTGCTTAGACAAATCTCTGGCTAGGGTCATTCAGATTGAGAGAGGAGTTATCTAGGAGAATCTGATTAGAGTGATATTATGATGGATTCCGTATATGACCTGACAGTACCATGTCCATTATACGATCTCTAGGATATTAGTTGGATGAGGAATTATAGATACATAGTAATTGTGGACAAAAAGATCCGATAGATTCAATCTCATATACCGTCTAGAGACTATGGCTTAGTGGCCTAGTACATCCATAATCGATGAGTCGAGTGAATTATTATATGGATAATTATTCACTATATCAGAAGAAGTTCTGATGGGAGTGACTTACGACCAGCTCGGTATCAGGCCTAGAGGATCACACACGCATAGTGGATGCTTTAGTGAATAGAGGATTGGATGGAGATCCAATTAGCCTTTATTCTCATTAGATGAGACCCTATGCTAATAGGCTCCTTGCTTGAGACCCAATTAGAGGTTTAAGGATATTATTAGATAGAGATCCAATAATGCAAGATAAGTAGGTAATTGAATAGAGATCCAATACCCATTAACATAGGACCCCTAGGGTTTTTAGTGGCTCTCTATAAATAGGAGCGGAGACTCATGGTTGATAAACTGCAGCTTTAGCCACCCCTTCCTATCCTCCTCCCTTCCTTTGTGCAAAAGTTACGAGATCAGATTGGAGGAGTTTTCACTGCAGAGATTCATCATGTGGATACCGCTAGAGAGGAAGATGGTTGACTTCCTTCGTCCTCTCTATCCAGATATGGAATATAGGGATATACAATCTCCCTTGGTAATCAAACTATCACATGACATGATTTTCTCGATTTTTATGACTTTCTCGTGATCTAATCTTTTGCACGATGATTTAATCTCATGGAAAATTGATTTTATTTTTATTTTTGTTGTGCATGTGATGCTTCCGTTGAGGTTTCCTAACACTTTGTGGTACCACTGTCGCCTAGGTGGTATCACTTTCGACAGTGCTAATAGGCACAAAATAATGGTTGTTGATTGTCTAGCGATACCACTGCTTAGGCATGACGGTATCACCACCTAGGCCTACTTAAAGCTATTGATTTGGCCTTCTAATGAACTCAACTCGATCTTGGTTCAAGCCCAATAGGTTTCTTGATAAGTTGGTATAGTTTTAGCCCAATACCAACTCAGTTTGATCCTAAACAATCTCGATCAAGACGTAACCACTCAATCACATATCTAGCACAATCACAAAGCTTGTAGCATGCTGATTAGTCCATAAACTCATCAATTGATTTCATCATCAAAATCTAAGATTCAACATGACATGTGAAAGTTTAGTTGCCCCCTATAGCTAAGAGTTCCTAGCTACGGGGACACCACTACCAAGGTTACACATGTGGCCATGACTCTTGGTCATATGGGAGCTCTCAGCCATGGCCGAGAGCTTGCTACTCTCGGCCAGGTAGCCCCTAGCTAGGCAGAGAGCACCAAGGTGTGCTCTATCCAAGGCTACAAGTAGCCTTCGGCCAAGCTACAGGGCAGCAATTATTGCTGCCTTTTTCCCTACAGTTTGAATCAACAATTTTAGTAAGAAAATATTAATCTACAGCACCTTCTAGTCACATGAATAGGTGTTATCCAAAACTCAAATTGATGATAAAAATATAGCAAGTTATGTAGAAAATAATTCTATACGATTCAACAACATATGTAGTTTATAATTAATTATCGCATGATGAATATGACTCTAATACCACTATTAGGAAATCATAGGGAGTATGTGTGGTAGAAAAAATAAAGACAAAATAGGTTTCATAAGAAATCAATATATGATCGTTGTGCAAAAATTGATGAGCAAAAATATAAAAAAAACAAAAAATTACATGACATGTGTGAGACTTTCTTACGTAGGTGTCATGAACTTAATTGGTTTTGCCTAAGTCGGGCACCCTTACGTGTCTGTCTGCAAAGGTTAGCCTCCCCAAAATCTCCTGGGATTCCTTAGGAACTACAAAAGAAGAAACGGTTTAGAAAAAACATTTTTCATGGGCTCCAGAATCAACCATTTTAGAAAACACTTTATATAGCCAATATAAATTACAACCATAGACTTTACAAGCTCTAAACAATTACACACAAAGAATCAAGGTCCATTCAAACCAAAGTCCCCACAAATATCCACATGACACCACTCTCATTTACATATCAAAACCGACCATGAAAGCTTATCAAAATAAGGCTGTCAAGCATACTACAAGCCCGCTGCTTGCGGTACAAAGCATGTATAAAAATCGAAAGACACAAATAAGCATGAGCATTACATCGAACACTTTATTTATATTTTTGTTCCTGATATAGGGGAGATCATATATCCTGAAAAATATAGATCCAAATCTATGAATGAAGGAGGTCAAGCATCCTTATTTCTAGCGATGATCCACATGGCAGATGAAGCGGCAATTCTCCTTTCGCAGTACGATCTTTCCTATACTTTATGCACCACAAGGCAGTACCAAACTCAAGAAGGGGTTGACCCTTCTTGCTATCCTCATGCCCCAAATAGGGTTGTCAGCTAATAAGGAGAGTGAATGAGGAGAATAGGAGGTGGTAACCAATTAGGTCTAGCTAATGACCCTTTAGTCCCTCTCCTATTTATAAAAGTCTCTGCTAACTTAACTCTAATGGATCATAACTTATTGGGTACTGGATCTCTATCCAATTATTCTATGTCTCTTAGAATATTGGATCTCTATTCAATAATCACTATTTGCTCTTTGGGTCTCACCAAAAGGCTTCAATAAAATAGTGGTTAATCAGATATCTCATATATGATCCTCTACTCATCACGATATCCACCATATATATATGACCTTCTAAGCCCAATATCGAGCTGGTTATTGCACCTATCAGAACTCCTTCAAATTCGGAACTCTTTTGACTCAGTGAATTATTATCCTCCATAATAATTCATTCAACTCATCGACTATAGATATACTAGGCCACTACGCCATAGTCCTTAGACTATATAAAAAAATCTAATACATTAGATATGTTTGCCCTCAGTTACTATATATCTATAGTTTCTCATCCATCTAATACCTCAAAGACTGTATACGGTACTATTGGGCCCCATTCAGAATCCATCCGAGTCTTCTCTAATCAGATTCTCTTGAAAAACCCTTTCTCTCTCATTCTGAATGACCCTAGCCACAGATTTGTTTAAGTGAGAACACATTGGATATTCCTTTCGTAATATCAAAAGTGGATGATCCTTTATTGACTCTCAATTACCTTGATAATGTTGGTTATCATTCCCAATAATCGGATGTATTAGATCTGAAATGAACAAACCTATAAGTCTAGTATCAAAGAATGAAGTACTCAAACAAGGTATCATTGGTGTCTTAGTCTAAGGACTACACATAACTAAGACTATGGAATTACTATCTAACGATCAAGTATCATTGACTATGATAATGTTGGTTGTCATTCCCAATAATCGGATGTATTAGATCTGAAATGAACAAACACATAAGTCTAGTATCAAAGAATAGAGTACTCAAACAAGGTATCCTTGATGTCTCAATCTAAGGACTAGACATAGTTAAGACTATGGAATTACTATCTAACGATCAAGTATCATTGACTATTCAACATTCCATAAGCGGATCAATCAATGAGCTCATTTTTCAATGAGCACATGCACTATATCTCTAGTGTCCCCACACAAGCAGTTTTGAGACCAACTGTCTCTATCATATGGACAGGTATATAGCACACTAGTTTGTCTAATTATTTCAATATCGCTCTTGAGTAACTTATAATTGAGATTATTTGAGATATGTGTTCAAAGATAATTTGGTCTCATTATCGTGATCTCATCATAATCAAATTCTCATTGTACAAATTCAAAGACATTATAATATATTAATCCATCAATAATATAAAGTAAAGAAATACCATAATATTAGTCACAGGTAGCATCACTCATGTGATTGGATTACAATGCACTTATGACTAGCATTTAGCCTAACCATAGATAATACGATGAAATTTTACTTTTTGGATGATAAAAAATAAGTGTGTAGCCTAAGAATTAATAACTTCTAGATGCAATTTTTCTATTTATTAGGTATCTTGCAAAGTCAGTGTCAATATAAGAAATCAAATCAAAATTATTAAACTTGGAGCAATGAAAGCTATTCATTTTAAGTATTTAAATATTTTTTTATACAATCTAAAGTAAGTCTGTTTAGGATTTGATTAAGACCTAGCAAAAAGACTTATAGTGAACATAATATTAGGTTTAGTAGGAGTAAGATATATTAAATTTCCTATCATATCTATAATATTTTTGATCAAAAAGTTTCCTATCATTATCAATGTCTAATTATATGGATGTACTCAGGGTGTATTGATGGCCAGAGTTATTCAAGCTAAATTTCTTAAGTAGGCCCTAAGTGTACTTATATTAACTAATAAAAATTTCAGCTTTAGATTATTTAATCCGTAGAGAGTTTTAAATAATTTGTAAACATGATTTGAAAAAAAATTATTTTGAAATCTAAGTGATTGTATAACATAAACTTCTTTCAAAATAAAATCATTAATAAAAAAATTTTAATATCTATTTGAAAATGCTTAAAATTTATAAAATAACAATAGGTTCTTGTGGCTTCAAGTCTAGCAATATGAGTAAAGATTTATTCATAATCTATATCTTTTTCTTGGTTGAAATATTTAACCACTAATATAGCATTAAACTATGATATTTTCTTCATCTTATTACTAAGGATTCATTTAGTATCAACTACAAATATGATCATAAGTCTAGGAACAAGCATCTAAATATTATTTCTCTCAAAGTGATTTAGCCTTTTATGCATTACCAAGAATTATGAGTTATCTTTAAAAGAATCATTAATATATTCAAGCTTAATTTGAAATAGAAAAGTGATATTTGTATAAATATTTTTTATGGAAATAATGAGTCTGAATACCTTTTTAAATATCCTCAATAATTAGTTTATTAGGATATACATCTACATATTTTTATTTGTTGGGTAAGGTTCTTTTCGAAATAGATTTTGAGGAGTAAAATCATAAAAAACATTTAAATTTAATTTTTAAGTTTAAAACAATCATCATCATATTCATTTTATTGGATTGAGGAGATACATCATTCTATTCATGACATAGCATGTTAATAGTTTAGATCCAAAAATAATTAAGTATACCTATTGAGTATAGTCATAGCTATCTCTTGTAAGTTTCTATTTTTTTATCAATATATTCATCTTATTGTAGATTGTTTGTAGTGAAAAAATTATAATCATATCCTTTTAATTATAAAATTTTTAAAAAATAATTTTTAAATTTATCACCATTATCACTTCAAATAAATGAAGTCATTTTTGGTTTATTTATAAAATTTAATAAATAATTTAAATATATATACTGTAATCATCAATAATCATAAAATGTATATTTACTATCTCCTAGACTTAATATTGATAGATCAAGATAAGTTTATGTAAATTAGTTATAGTGGTTTAGAGGTATTTAGTTTTTGGGTTGGAAACTAATTCTTATATTTTTTTATTAACATGTATCATAAATATTGTCTTTAATAAATTTAATTTTATATACCTGATTTATGGGTTTGAAATTACTTTTGATACATTTTTTAATTAATATGCATTACAAATACATATATAATTGGTTCGATAAGTGGAACACACATAATCCAAAATACTTATATACCAGTATGTCAGGTTAGTTATCCCAAATTAGATTAAGGACAAAAGACCTCTGGGTGGACCTATGTACGTGAACCTCTAACTAAACCCTGCTCATCTGAGTTGGGCCTTGACCGTTGGAATTCCAACAACAGTGGTAATAATATTCAGCAGCCGACAGCAACGTTTCAAAACCTAACCTCATGCTGCATCTTCCATCGAATTGAAGTTTCTTGGGTTAATTTTTTTTAGCTTATGTGATTTAATTATTTATCATTTAAATTTTATATTTTTTATGTTTACAATAATTTTATATTTTTAAAAATATAATATTTAAGCTCTTCCACATTAAAATAATATATACCTAACAGACATTAAAATATAATATACATAACAGATATCAAATATAATATTTAAGTCATTAAAATTTACAGACATTAAAAGAATATATACCTAACAGACATCAAATATAATATATAAGTCTAAATTAACATATATTAAAATTTAATTACATAACATACTAATTCACAATAAATTATTAATATAATAATATATAATTTAAATATAAAAATAAATGATCTATTTTAGCCCCTATGATTTTGATCATTAACCATTTCAACTCTTATTATTTTTATTCGTGTGTAAAATAATCATCATATTTTATAAAATCTAGCATATAAGCCCTTCTTATCAAGTCTAAGTTAACAGATATTAGAGTCTAATTACATACAATATTGACTCAAAATAAATTATTTAATATAATAAAATATATAATTTAAATTAAAAAATTGAGACCACTATCAATGATGGGAGGAGGCGTCATCGTGGAAGCGACCACCAGCAATAACATTGAGTCGTTACTGCCTAGTAGGCATCGTATACACACAATCTCTCCCTTATTAACAATAAGCTCAGGAGATTCCGATCTTGCTTCATGTGGATATGCATCAATCAGTTTGACGCTAGGCATACAATAGTCTCATGGTCTTTCTTCCTTCTCTTGGGTCTCTTCGTCCCTGCCACCTCTCACTTCATCCTCTCTTGTACCTCCACCCTTCGTGCTATGATATAGTGGTCTGTTGTTGAACCTTTTGGGGTCGAGCTGAGGTGCCATCCCGACCTGGTCTCAGCCAAGTACGTAAATTCACCCACGTCAATAGGGATTAGGATCTCCAACTCTAGTTGGAACCGCCTCTCAGTAGTCAACGCCCTAGCGTTAGTTCGATTGTCTATCCACCTGTTCCGCTCCACGCCAGAGTCGTAGGTCCTGCACAAAGGCCTCGTCAGGGGTGGGGGGTTGCTCGACGTGACCCCTCCAATGCTTGAGTTAGTTGGTTTCGTGGAGAAAGGAGGTGAGTTGTCTCCCCTTTCAAGGAGGCTAATGAGCGAGCGAGCGAGAGAGAGAGAGAGAGAGTCCCCCCTCTAGCGTTATCGGAAGGGGATTTTATACTTACTGGAGCGGAGGTCATCCGTACATTCGGCCTTATCCCTGTCGTCACCTCAAGCATGGCCGAGTCGTACAGCGAACCTGTTAGTGCAGTCGTATGGGGTGAGGATATAGTGTGTCATGCAGTATTAATGGCACGTGAAGGGGGAGTCGGGTGGCACAGTGTCCAGACACCTCCACCTCGTATGTTGATGTCGCCGCCGACTTGGCTACCTAGACAGACGTGATTCCCCCCATATGTCAATATGGTCATCGATCCAGCATAGGCCCAGATGAGTTGGGTTGGCCCATTGTTTATCCTATCATTCTTCGCACCCCCCCCCCCCCCCCTGAAAGGGGTCTTGCCGAGGCATTCTATAGACCGAAGGGAAGATCCCAAGCGCTAGTTATCACTGGTCCTGGCTCCTTTATGGGTTCATCATAGCTCGACCAAGTCCTTGCTTCTTAGGCAAAGGCTAGAGACTAGTCGAGGTACGTAACTCGGATAATGGGCTGACTAGCTGAGGCACATGACTTGGGCAAAAGATTGATACTAGCCGAGGTACACAACTTGGGCAAAAAACTGATATTGGCTAAGGAATGCAACTCGAGCAAAAGATTGATTGACTGACCGAGGTACACAACTCGGGTAAAAGACTGATATTGGTTGAGGAATACAACTCGAGCAAAAGACTGATACTGGCCAAGGAATATAGCTCGGGCAAAAGAGTGATACTGGCCGAGGAATATAGCTCTCGCAAAAGACTGATACTGGCCGAGGAATACAACTCAGGCAAAAGACTGACATCGCCAAGGAATATAGCTCGGGCAAAAGGTTGATACTAGCCAAGGAATATAGCTAGGGCAAAAGACTGATACTGGCCGAGGAATATAACTTGGGCAAAAGATTGATTGGCCGAGGTACACAGCTCAGGCAAAAGACTGATACTGGTCAAGGAATACAACTTGGGCAAAAGACTGATACTGGCCGAGGAATATAGCTCGGGCAAAAGACTGATACTAGCCAAGGAATATAACTCAAGCAAAAGATTGACTGGCCGAGGTACACAGCTCGGGCAAAAGATTGATGGACTGGCCGAGGAATACAACTCGGACAAAAGATTGATGCACTGGTCGAGGAACACAACTTGGGCAAAAGATTGATGGACTAGCCGAGGTGTGCAACTCGGGTAAAAAATTGATGGATTGGCCAAAGTTCATAACTCGGGCAAAAGATTGATGGACTGGCTAAGGTATACAACTCAGGCAAAAGACTGATGTTGGCCGAGGAATACAACTCGGGCAAAAGATTGATGGACTAGCCGAGGTACACAACTCGGGTAAAAGACTAATGCTAGCTGAGGAATACAACTCGAGCAAAAGATTGATGGATTGGCCAAGGTACGCAATTAGGGTAAAAGATTGATGGACTAGCTGAGGTACACAACTCGAGCAAAAGACTGATGCTGGCCAAGGAATACAACTTGGACAAAAGATTGATGGACTAACCGAGGTACACAACTCGGGCAAAAAACTGATGCTAGCCGAGGACTACAACACAGGCAAAAGATTGATGGATTGACCGAGGTACACAACTTGGGTAAAAAATTGATGGACTGGCTGAGGTACGCAACTCGAGCAAAAGATTGATGGACTGGCCGAGGTATATGACTCGGGCAAAAGACTGATGCTAGCCAAGGAATACAACTCGGGCAAAAGATTGACTGGCCTAGGTACACAACTCGGGCAAAAGACTGATGGTTGGCACTTAGGTGTGGTCCATTCATAACACGTAGTGTCTATGCACGTGATATGAGATAAAGGTGTGTGACAAGAAAGGGGTGAACGACGTACGAGGCATTGGGCTGACGTGGCGATTCCCCTGTTCCTTCGTGCACTGTTGTGGATGCAATTCACGTATTCCTTAGGTGAAGTCCTTTCACCTCCTCGGGAAGTTAAAGCGACGTGATCCATATAAGCCTCACTGCGATGGTGATAAGGGATCACTTTCATTCTTCGTCTTCATTCCCTGAGCCTTTGGACCTTGTGTCTCGGCTGTTCCATCTTCATCTTTTGCTCCCCTCAATTGATCAGGTCGGGATGGTGTCTTCTCCCTTATTCTCGATCTCTAGATTTTCCTCTGCCCCTTCTTCCCCTGTCCCCCCTCCTCAGGAGGAGTATAGGTCTAGCTATTCCTTAGGAAACCAGTTCGGTCCCCAAAGTTTATCCTCGGGCGTAATGGCTGGGGTAGATGTTAAGGCTCTTCAAGCCCTAAAAACGATGAAGTTGCACCATGACTTCGACTCAACTGTGAGTCTGGAGTTCTTGGCATCGATTCGGAAGCATTTTCGCATTCCAAACGAGTATGTTCTACATGCTCCGGGGCCAAGGCAACGACCGTACCACTCTTGTTCCAGGGGTTTCAGTATCTCTATTGTTGCTTTGGAGGCGGGGCTGAGATTCCCCCCTTCACCCCATCATCGGGGAGTGTCTCAAATGATTGCGGATAACGCCTGGTCAGGTAGCGCCAAACTACTGGCGCTACATCATATCCTTTCTCGAGGAATATAAGGGGTCGGGCATCATCCCAACCCAGGACTTGTTCGTATCTTGTTTTCGTTTGTGTAGGGGTCAGGAGGGCTACTACTTAACCTCTCGGGCAGGTTTTAGGGTCGGGGGTGCCCTTTCCAACAATAAGGGTTGGAATGCATGGTTTCTGTTTGTAAGTAGGCATCGAGGTTGGGACTTAGGTGTCGAGTGGTTAGCCCACCCTATTAGCAATGTCCCCTCGAACTTTTCTGATGAGGAGACGAACCTGATTGGGCAACTGAAGGGCATCCTGTCTGATCTCGGGACATTAAGAGCCTAACTGAGGAGTGGCTGGTCGAGGCGGGCTTCAGTCTAGTTTCTCATGGTATGCCTTGTCTTTTCACTTATGAGTTTCATTGCCTGATTTCCCGACTCATGATTGGCTTTGTAAAAATGGTGAGCATGAACATGATGCGCGGCAATACCCAAACTGGAGGGGGGCGTCTCGGAGCTGCACCCTCGATCCCGACTTTAGCACCGCCGACACCATGCGTTGAATTTGGCTTGGCGTCCGAAGTGCAAGAAATCCCCATCGAAGAGGCAAGGGGGGCACCCGAGGTTTCCCGCAAATGATGAGGGGAGGGCCCGATCAGCCAGAGAAAGAGAGACCAATGTAAGTCCCCCCGTAAAGCTGATAGGGCTGCGACCAAGGGAAAGGTCCAGCAGACGTCCCAGAAGAATCCCGGCCGAGGTGGAAACCAAAGTCGGTGAGGGAGCTTTACTGCCAGCACCGTAAACGATGAAGCCAGTTTCTCATGCTGGCACTGTAAAGCTCCTCACCGGGGTGGATGGCCGAGACTACCACACCATTCAGATGTGTAACATATCGGAGAAGGCTCCCGATGCTCCCCTTGAAGCCGACTTAAGGCCGTTGACCCATGGGATGCTGATTTGGCAAAACGGGGAGGCTTCGGCCAAATATATCTGAGGCACATTGATCCCACGGCTATCCACAAATTTGTATACTTTGCTGTTCGAGGTGTTAATGGATGGGGCAGCGAAAGCTATAGTGCTGGTAAGTTTTATCTCGGTCCTTTTTCATTTTTCCTACACTCGATATTTGACCCTGACATTGTTGTTCGACCTCCTTCTTATAGAATCAACATTATCAGGCGGCCCTATTTGATCGTGTTCACGATGCGGGTTGGGTGATCAGCTCCCTAGACAGCAAGGTGAATCTCTTGTGCCAAGAAGTGCAGGACCCGAAGGAGGGTGGAGATCCAGACGCAATGGCCATGACAGAAGTTCAGGCATCAGAGGCCCAGTCTCTGGTAGAGCATCTCCGGGTCGAACTTGATGAGGCGAACGACTATCGGACGTCGGCGGAGGCGGATCTAGAGATAGCTTAGGTGGAGTCGGCCAACTTATGGCGACAGCTCACCGACTCATGGGAACGACTTGATGACTCCAAGGGCTAACTCTGAGGTGCGAGTTGGATCACTAACCTCGACCTTCCAAGGATGAACTTTCCACTCGGTCCCCAATTCGTGACCAGCTTACCTCGGGACTGAGTTGGATCACTAACCTCGGCCTTCCGCAGTACTTGGTCTCCCACTTTGATTTTTTGAGGGCGTACTTTGTGGTTGTAGAGCCTCGCTACTATCTTCTTATACTCGAGGATTCGTAGGTGCACGACGACCCTTCATTCCTCGAGAAAATCGAGATTTTCCCTTAGCTGGTCAGCCGAAGAGGAATCTTTGTAGAACTCGACCCGGAGGGTCGGGTAGACCACCTCGGGTGGGAGGACCGCTTCGGTCCCAAAGGTCAGGCTGAACGATGACTCACTGTGGGACATTTCGAAGTCATTCGAGATGCCTATAAGATGCTCGGGAGCTCATCCACCCAAATCTCACATGCACCTTATACCTTTTTCTTCAGTTTGTCAAGGATGGTTCAATTCGTGACTTCAACTAGTTCGTTTGCCTAAGGGTGGACGACCGAACTGAACCTTAGTTAGATTTTGTAGCTTTCACAAAATGCCTTGAATTTGGGAATATTGAACTGTGTTCTGTTGTCAATGATGATTGCCATCGGGATGCCGAACCTCGTGATGATGTTTCTCCAAATGAACCCCTCGACTTGTTTCTCGGTGATAGATGCAAGTAGTTCGGCCTCGACCCATTTGGAAAAGTAATCGACATCGACTATGAGGAACTTTAGCTATCACGACGCCGGGGGGGAATGGGCCGAGTAAGTCTATTCCCCATTGGGTGAATGGCCAGGTGCAATATGAGGTGGATATCGGGACCACCGATTGGTGCTAGATTCTAGCATGCTTCTGACACTGTTCACACTTCTGCACATAGGTCTACGCGTCTCGGCACATGGTTGGCCAATAGTATCCCTGTCTGAGTATCTTGTGGGCCAAGGTTTGGGCACCAATATATTCGCCACATATTCCTTCGTGGACCTCGGCCAACGTGGTTTGCGCTTTCGACGGATGCATGCATCGGAGCAGCGACTACGCGAATCCTCACTGGTACATATGTCCATTGAGAATGTAATACCACGAGCTCGCCCTCTTCACACGCCGAGTTGTGCTGCTGTCTTGGGGGAGCATGTCATCGTCCTTGAACCTGAGCATCTCTTCGACCCAATCATTGTTGACTTTGGTTGTAGCCACCTCGACGGATGTCAAGGGTTTCAGGATCTTGGCCATCCACATTGGGCATTCCACCTGTCTGCGTACGGAAGCTAGCTTTGCTAGGGTGTCGGCTCGCATGTTGTCTGACCAAGGTATTTTGGTAATGACGAAGTGGTTGAATCGTTAGGTGCAGCGTTGTACCTCAGCCAGGTAGTGGACCATCGATTGATCTCGGGCTTCGAATTCTCCGTTGACCTATCCGGCAACGAGCTAGGAATCGGTAAAGACTTCAATATCTTCAACATGCAACTATTGGTGAGCTTTAGGCCGAACAACAATGCTTCATACTTGGCTTCGTTATTAGTGGCCTTGAATTCAAGTCAAAGTACATGCTCGAAAACTTGGTCGACAGGGCCTTTAAGGATGAGCCCGGCTCCTCCACACTCCAAATTGGCGTAACCATCAACGTACAGGGTCCACCTCAGGGTTGGTGGTGGACTCTTGGGGCTCGTCTACTCTGATATGAAGTCGGCTAGAGCCTAAGCTTTTATCGTAGTCCTTGGAACGTATTCAAGGTCGAATTCCTTGAGTTAGACTGACCATTTCAATATCCGACCTATAACATCAAATTTTGAGAGTATTTGACGCAAGGGTTAGTCGGTGATCACCTTAATGGGGTGAGCTTGGAAGTAGGGCCTCAGCTTTCTTGATGCCAAGATCAGCGTGAGGGCGAGTCTTTCAACCAGTGGGTACTGCTCCTCGGGACCACTTAAGACGTGGCTACAATAGTATACTAGTTTCTGTCCATCCTTTCTGAGCCCGACTAGGATCGAGCTGACCGCTGATTCTGAGGTTGCCAAGTAAATCCCTAGGGGCTCCCCGGGGGCGATCGAGGTGAAGTGGGGAAGGTGGGATATATGCACCTTCAGTTGTTGGAATGTCTCTTCTCATTGGGGGTCCCATTTGAAGTCCTTTGCCCGCTTTAAGGCTTTGAAGAAGGGGAAACTTCTATCTTTGGCTCGAGAGATGAATTGACTTAGTGCTGCCAGTCTTCCGGTAAGTCGTTGGACATCCTTCATTATCCAGGAGGATCGCATCTGGAGGATGGCATCCACCTTTTCAGAGTTCATATCGATTCCTCTATGGTGAATAACGAACCCAAGGAATTTCCCGGATCCAACACCGAATACACACTTGGTCGGGTTAAGCCTCATCTTGTATTGCCTTAACGTTCAGAACATCTCGGCTAAATCTACGAAATGAGTAATTACTTCTTGACTTTTTACTATCATGTCATCGATGTATACCTCTATATTATGCCTGATTTGTTTTTCAAATAGCCGATTGACCATCCTTTGGTAGGTTGCTCCGGCATTCTTTAGCCCGAATGGCATAGCCTTATAGCAGTAAGTGTTGTGGTGTGTGATGAAGGCTATGCTTTCCTGATCTTCTGGTGCCATCTAGATTTGATTGTACCCCGAGAAGGCGTCCATGAATGAGAGCAGCTCATAACCAGAGGTTGCATCGACCAGGTGGTCGATTCTTGGGAGGGGGTAGCAATCATTCGGGCAAGCCCGATTGAGGCTGGTGTAGTCAATGCACATCCTCCAGGTTCTATTAGATTTTTTGACTAGTACAATGTTGGATAGCCAAGTCGGGTACTTTACTTTTGTGATGAGACCTGCATCCAGCAAGCGAGCGACTTCCTTCTTAATGGCTTTCTGTTAGTCAGGGGTGAACTTCCTTGGTCGTTGCTTTACCGGTTGGGCAGCGGGTTCTATGTTGAGATGGTGTTGAGCCACCTCGATATCGATGTCATGCATGTCCTTTGGAGACCAGGTAAAGATGTCAGCATTTTTGCTGAGAAATTCTATTAGCTGGACCCGTTGTTCCTCCGAAAGCATCAAGCTGACCTTGATGGTTTCGTCTAGAATCCCCAGGTTTAGGGGGACTTCAACTACTTTCTCTACTGGCTTAGGCTTTGGTGGTGTTTTATATGCATCTCAGGTGTCAAGGGTAGGGGTCGAAGCTTTGAGTTTCTTGGGCAGTGTTGTCGCCGTTAGGTAGCATTGCTTGGACTCCCGAGGATCGCTTCTAACTTCTCCGACCCTAGCTCTGGTCGGGAACTTCATGATTCGGTGGTATATTGAGACGATCGCTCTGAGTTTGTTGAGCATTGGCCTACCGATGATGGTGTTGTATGCCGAGAGGAGTGCAACCACAATGAATGACACCATCAATGTCTTTAACTTCGGCTCTTCTCCAATGGTGACTAGAAGGGTCATTGTTCTGACAGGGGAGACCGAGTCTCTTGTGAATCCTATTAGCGTTGATATCACAGGAAGCAAATCTTTGTTAGCAGCCCAAGTCTTTAAAAAGTGTAAAAATATAAGATATCAGCTGAACTTCCCGTGTCGACCATGATTCTTTTGACTCAGGTGTTGGGGACCTGGGCTGAGATTACTAAAGCATCGTCGTGGTCTGGGTACACTTCACTCCTTGACCCAAAGGTAATCTCAGGGTCCCAGTTTCTCCGTGGCCTTTTTTCCATCGTGGATCATGCATAGGCTTTTCTTGCTGAGGAACTGTCTCCCCCGGATGCCAGTCCACCGATAATGACGTCTATTTACTTTTCAATCGGTTGCTCTAGTTAGGGGGAGGACTCTCTTTCTCGACGAGGGTCCTCTTCAAGAGCTTGTTGGTCTCAGACGAACCGATGAAGGTGCCCTCAGCAAATTAAGTCCTCAATCTAGTTCTTGAGGTCGTTGCACTCCTCTGTGTCATTCCCGTAGTCTCAGTGAAAACGATAGTACCTTCTTTTGTCGCAACCTCTGATCTTTGTCCTGATCGGGTTAGGGGTCCTGAGGAGTCCCTTGTTACAGATTTAGAGGAAAACCTCCATTCGGGTTGAGTTAAGCAGGATCGGAAGAGGCCTGGGAGTAGGTAGCTCTGGCCTATCCCTTCTTTTGGAGGTCCCCAGGGATTGTCCCTGGGGTTTGTCATTTTGTAACCTCTTATGATCCTCCCACTTTCTAGCCACCAGAGTGTTGGCAACCACATACTGATTTGCCCGTTGCAACATCTCTAGTACTGTTAACAACAATCGCTTGATCAGAGACTAGAAGAATCAGGAGGGGCGGAGCCCCATTAAGAATGCCTGAATTGCTAGCGAAGGATGTGTGTTGGACATCCTCCGGACCTCCGTCACGAATCTATCGATGAATTGGGCTAGTGGTTCATCACTTCCATGTGTGAGGCCGAGTAGTGAAGTGGCTACCGGTCTTGGGTGAGAGCTCGCCATGAAGTTGAGCTCGAATTCTCTGGCAAGGTGGTCAAAGGATGAGATGGAAGATGGCTTCAATCGGTTGTACCACATCTGAGCCGGCCCCCTAAGGGTCGTGGGAAAGGCGTGACACATCAATGCATCAGAGGTGTCATAGAGAGCCACTTGAGCTCTAAATATCACGACATATTCTGATGGGTCAGTGCTTCCATCGTAGGGCTCCAAGATGGGGAGTCGAAGTTGGGTGGGACTGGTTTGTCTTGAATCTCGGGGATAAACAGGCACCCACCTTTTGAGGTCTCTCTGACCTCTTCCTTGAACTTGACAAAGTCTCTTTGGATCTTGTCTAGCTTTTGGTTGACTTGGCGAAGCTATTCCCTCGCCGAGTTGGTTGAATCCGAGGAAATAATGTCTAGCTCTGATGGGATACGTACAACATTCCGGGAATGGCTCATCGGTTGACTTACTGAGGCATTCGGGTCCTTGGCCATAACTTCGTTCGGGAGGCGGCGTGGTACCTCATTGTCGGGATGCTCCTCTCGGGTCAGCATTGATTAAGGTACTTCCCGTTACAGTGTCTGCCAAGGAGCATCCGGGCGTTGGTGCGCTAGTGCTTGCACCAATTGGGGAATGTAGGGGACGATGGCTTGAATCATCCTGGCTAACGTCTGGACCTGCTGGGTGAGGCCAAGGAATGCCTCGGTCGAAACAATAGGAGCCCGGGGTTCGATGCTAGAGGAGTGAATCCCTGGTCATTAAGCAATATCCAGTAGTGATTTGGTATAGGTGCCATTGTGCTCGCCTCCTCTGTGGGAAAGCGGGGGGCTTGTCCGGCTGCTTGTAAGGTTAGTGGACGGATGTGGGTGAATCCGTCGGGGTGCTCCGAGTTTGGGTTATTTGTTGGGCATTCTTGTGACATCGGCCCTCCTTCTAGCGCCAAAATATTGTTGAACCTTTTGGGGTCGAGCTGAGGTATCAGCCCGACATGGTCTCAGCCGAGTACATAAATTCGCCAACGTCGATCGGGATTAGGATCTCCAACTAGTTGGAACTGCCTCTTAGTAGTTAGTGCCCTAGCGTCGGTTCGATTATTTATCTGCCTATTCCGCTCCATGGCAGAGTCGTGGGTCCTGCACAAAGGCCTCATCAGGGGTGGGGGGTTGCTCGACGTGACCCCTCCGATGCCCGAGTTAGTTGGTTTCGTAGAGAAAGGAGACGAGTTGTCTCCCCTTTTAAGGAGGCTAATGAGCGAGAGAGAGAGAGAGAGAGAGAGAGAGAGAGAGAGAGAGTTCCCTCTCTAGCATTGCCGCAAGGGGATTTTATGCTTATCGGAGAGGAGGTCGCTAGTACATTTGGCCTTACCCCTATCGTCACCTCGGGCATGGCCGAGTCGTACAACGAGCCTGTTGGTGTAGTGGTATGGGGTGAGGATGTGGTGTGTCATGCAGTATTAATGGCGCATGGAGGGGGAGTTAGGTGGCGCAGCGTCCGGACACCTCCACCTCAGATGCTGATGCCGCCACTGTGTCACAGACTTAGCTGAATTTGCCTAAGCCGTGCGGCACCCTCGCGGCACTCCCAAAGACTTAGCTGAAATTGCCTAAGTCGTAGAACAAACTTGTCCATTGTTTCAGACTTAGCTGGTATTGCCTAAGTCATGAAATGCCCAACGCGTTATCTGTCCGCAAAGGGTCAGCCCTCTTCAACCTCTTAAGGTCCCGTAGGACCTACAAAGAAGAAGTTGATTAGCTTAGAAGCGAGCGACGGACACGTCCCGACGTCTCGCAAAGCAGAAAGCTATACAAGTAATTTATCGAACACCTTGAGTGCAATGAAGAAAAGAGAGAAAGAGAGCGAAATAAGACTTTGGAGGGTTGTAGGAACAGTCGCAAGTCCACAAACGATGGTTCCCAAGGAATCGGACGCAAGACAAGTTCAATTGCTGATGAATGCCTACGCCCGATATATACCCGGTACCCTATCCAGCCCGGTGCCACCCGGGGGGTTCCAAGGTACTGACATGGTTGACATTTCACACCGCTCAGAAAGGTTGCTGCAGCACACGAAAAAGACCCAAAAACAAGACTGTTTTGGGCTATTTTGGCTCCGCGCAGTGTGCGATCGTTCTGCAGCCTTCTACACTACTTTCGCTTACATTTCTTCGGTAAAAACACATAAACTCAAGGCAAAACAAGCTGCCAAACATGTGTACAAGTAAGAAAAAGTGACGAATGGTTCAAGGAGCAAAGATATTGTTGTTGAGCGATGACCGTTCATGACATCCTCCCCCACTTAAACCGTCGACGCCCTCATCGATGCTTGTTGGTAGGCTTTGACGCGCTTATTCATGTCGTAGGGCATCTTCTGGCTCCCAACTAGCTTCTGTTTGAGGAAGCTTTTGCCACTTCACCAAGTACTCTATTTGCTGCGCTCCATTAGGTAGCTTTATCTTACGATCCGTTAGAATAGTTTCAACTCGCTTCTTGTAAGAGGCTCTGGTGGGGGGTAGTCGAGTTGGAACATTTCGAGAATCATCTCGCGGATCTGAGTGGTAGGCTTTCAAGTTGCTCGCATGGAAGACGTTGTGAATTCTGAACCATGCTGGCAGTTGCAACTTGTGTGAGATATTGCCTACTTTGCTGATGATTGGGAAAGGCCCTTCATACTTGCGTATCAATCCTTTGTGCACTTTGTGTCTAAAGAACTGGAGTGATGTTGGTTGGAGCTTCACCAACACCATGTCACCAACTTTAAGTTCTTGTGGTCGCCTTCCCAAGTTTGCCCACTTCTTCATCTTTTTGGTCGCCTTCTCCAAGTAAGCCCACGTAATATCTGTATTGTGATGCCATTCCTTTGCAAAGTAATAGGCTGATGGGCTACTCCCTGTATAACCAATAACCAGGGTATGAGGAGTTGATGGTTGTTGTCCCATAATAATCTCAAATGGGCTCTTGTTGGATGCAGAGCTCCGCTGCAAGTTATAGGAGAATTGGGCTATGTCCAACAGCTTCACCCAATCTCGTTGGTTGGCACTCACGTAGTGCCGAAGATATTGCTCCAAGAGCAAGTTAATTATCTCTGTTTGGCCATCCGTTTGAGGGTGGAGGCTTGTGGAGAAGTATAATTTAGACCCCAACAACTTGAACAACTCGGTCTAGAATCGTCCCAAGAACCGAGAATCTTGATCACTAATGATGTTGTGTGGGACTCTCCAATACTTAACCACATTCTTTATCATCAACTTAGCCGCCTCCTCCGTTGAGCAATGTAGGGGTGCAGCAATGAATGTTGTATACTTTGAAAACCGATCAACTACCACGAGTATCAATCCAAGTTCCCCTACTACGAGCAAGCTTGATATGAAGTCCAAGGAAATGCTCTCCCATGGCCTTTCTAGTATTGGCAGCGGCTCCAAAAGTCCCACTGGCTTCTGCTACTCTATCTTGTCATGTTGACAAGTAAGGCATGTTCGAACATATTCCTCCACATCTATCCCCATCTTAGGCCAATAGAAGGCCCCCTCCACGAGAGCCATTGTTCGGTGGATACCCGAATGTCCAGCCCAAAGGGAATCGTGACACTCTTTCAAGAGTTCACGCCTCAAGTTATCCACTCGAGGGACATAAACTCTGTTTCCCTTGGTATAGATGAGCCCCTCTTGGACCCAAAATCACCATGCCTTGCCCTCTTTGATGAGTTGAATCAGAGTCACTGCCTGAGGATCTCGGTACAGTCCATCCCCGATCCTGAAAAGAAAGTTGAAGCGCAATTGACTTGCTTGGCCTCCGCCCTCCAACTATATAGCATTCACTAGCTCCACTTTCCGACTCAATGCATCGGTCATGACATTTACTTTTTCGGGCTTGTACTCCATCACCATGTCGAACTCAGCTAAGAAGTCCTGCCATCATGCTTGCTTTGGGGAGAGTTTTTTTTTAGTTTAGAAGTAACTCAATGTGACATTATTTGTCCTTAGCACAAATGGTGCTCCCATAAGGTAGTGTCGCCACACTTGTAGATAATGGACCACCGCTGTCATCTCCTTCTCATGCACAGGATATCGCCGCTCGGTCTCGTTGAGCTTGCGACTCTCGTAGGCTACTGGATGACCCTTCTGCATAAGAACTCCTCCAATAGCAAAGTCATAAACATTAGTATGGACTTCAAAAGACTTTTCATAGCCCGGTAATCTGAGTATAAGTTCTTCTAACACAGCAGTCTTCAGGTCTTGAAATGCCGCCTCACATTTGTCCCACCATCTCCAGGACTGCTCCTTCTTTAGCAACTCCATCAACGAAGCTGTGCGCTTCGAATATCCAACTATGAAGCACCGATAATAGTTGACGAACCCAAGGAAGGATCTCAAATCTGGCACCTTCTTTGGTGTTCGCCAGTCCACCACAGCTTACACCTTAGCCTTGTCTATTTGAATGGACCCATTCCTAATTCGATGCCCCAAGAATAAAATCTCCATTTGGGCGAAGTAGTACTTTTCTCTCTTCACGAACAAGGTGTTCTCCCTGAGAACTTTGAAAATTATTCGAAGGTGTCTAACATACTCCTCAAGTGTTTGACTATAGACGATGATATCGTCTAAGTAGACGACCATAAACTTGTCCAGATACTCCTTGAACAGCTAATTCATGAGAGTGCAGAATGTGGCCGGAGCGTTGGTTAAGCCGAAAGGCATCACCAAGAACTCGAATGCTCCATACCTGATCACACAGGTAGTCTTTGCCTCATCACCTTCTCCAATGCGCACTTGCCAATATCCTGACCGAAGGTCGAGTTTGGAGAAGTACTTTACCTTGCCCAATTGATCGAACAAGTCCGTGATGAGTGGGATACGGTACTTGTTCTTCACCGTCATCTTGTTGAGGGCTCGATAATCAATGCATAATCGGAGGCTCCCATCTTGTTTCTTCTGAAAGAGGATTGGAGCTCCGAAAGGTACTTTGGAACTATGGATGAGACCATCGCTTAGCAGTTCATCTAACTGCTTCCTCAGTTCTGCCAACTCTAGAGGGGCCATGCGGTATGGTGGTCTCGCTGGAGGCTTAACTCCCAGCTCCAGCTCAATCCGATGATCCACGCCTCTGCGTGGTGGTAGAGTTCTCGGCAACTATGTTGGCATCACATCTGAGAACTCCTTCAGGATGTTCACCATAACAGCAGGTTCCTGAATGGTCTCTCCGTCAAGTGTCTCTAGCTTCATAGCAGCTACAAAGGTTGATTCACCTTTTCGCACCCCTTTCTTCAATTGTAAAGTCGATATTTGTTGTAGCTCCTTGGTTCCTCCTCGAGAAACTCGAACCATGCAGGGATCATCGCCTCCCATTAGACATAAGAAGTTCAGGAATGGTACTGGCACCAACTTTGCTGCGTGCATATACTCCATTACGAGAATCACTTGGAAGTCATCCAATGACACCGCCATCAAGTCTATGCTCCCGCTCCATATCCCGATTTTAATAGGGGACCCCCTTTGCTTGTTTGGATATCCGCTTGGCCTCCGAGTTCACCGCCTTCATATGACTTGGGCTCTTCTCCAAGATTAATCCCAGTCGCTTAGCTTCACGATCGACAATAAAATTATGGGTCACGCCCATGTCCACCATTGCACGGGTTGTCCGACCATTAAGCTTGATGTCTACATACATCAACTTGCTGCTTCCTGTCTTTGGTAGCTTTGCCTTTGTGTTCTCCCCCACTTGACCCTGCAATGCATTTAACAAACGTATTGCTCCCATCCTGGGTCCTTGCGACACCTCACTGTCGCTACTAGAGTCAAAACTGCTCGAACTAAGGGCGATAGCTTTGCCCTTATCTGACTTACGGGGTAGAATCGATGTTGTTAAAGCATTGAGTGCCTGTTTTTGTGGGCACTCCCTCACCATGTGCGGTCCTCCACACAAGAAGCATCCAGTAGGCTTTGGGACTCTACCTCTTGAGCCTGGTCCCTTGTGAAAATTCTTCTTCTTTTGCTCGCCCCCAGACTCCTTTGCTCGAGAGTATTTAGATGGGCGATTTCCCAAAGATTGTTTCTTCTTTCTCAAATCCTCTAAAGAAACAAAGTCAGTTAGTCTTTTCACGACTGCAATTGCCCCGACTACGTCGGTGACATTCCTCCGATGTAGTTCTTGTTGTGCCCATAGCTTCAAGCTATCGAGGAAGCTGAATAACATATATTTCTCAGACATGTCCCGTATATCCAGCATCAGTGCTGAAAATTGTTTCACATAGTCTAGGATTGTTGTACTTTATCGGAGTTGTCTCAGTTTCCTTCTTGCGACAAACACTGTGTTCTCGGGCAAGAACTGAGTTCTCAACTCTTACTTCAAGTCTCCCCATGTATCCACTTGACATCGGCTTTGCTGGATCTCTTCCCAACGGGTTCGCCACCAAAGTTTTGCATCCCTATTCAGATACATTGTTGCTAATGGCAACTTTGGTTTCTTCAGAATCGAGCCTTGTAGCACGAAAATATTGTTCCATGTCGAACAAGAAAATTTCAAGCTCTTTGGCATCCCTAGCACCTCCATAGCACTGCGGCTATGGTGTCCTGAAGTTTTGTGGTGGCACAGCGCGGGTGTTGTTCCCTCCCGTATCAAGAGTCCTTGTTAACACTATCACCTTAGCCGTGAGTTCTGCCACAACTTCATGTAGATGTCATACGGAATCTTTGGTATCCTCTGTCAATTGATCAATCAGGGATTCAACTTTCTCGATCTGAGATTCAGCTTCTTCTAGCGAGCTCTCTACCCTAAGTAGCCTTCACTGGCCTTAGTAGAGTTCCTCCATGCTCGCTTCAAGAACATTAAGGCGGGTCTCCGCCGTTATAATTCTCTCATTGTGGCTCTTTTTCCTGGTTGGCGCTCCAGATGGTGCCTCCTCCCCTCATGGAGAATACCCAACTTCACGCTCATCTTGTTCACTGTAGAGCTCCTCATGAGCGGCTCCCACAGTTTGAGAGCGAGTTTGCACTTGCAGCCCACCTGCGACTGCTTGGAGCAAGGGTCTGGCTTGCCCCATCTTGCTTGATTCACCACGATGTTTCACCATGGCGAGATTGTGAATCTTCTTCGATGTTAGTATGAATTGCTTGCCCGCTCTGATACCACACTATCACGGACTTAGATCAATTTGCCTAAGCCGTGCAGCACCCTCGTGGCACTCCCAAAGACTTAACTGAAATTGCCTAAGTCGTGGAACAACCTTGCCCACTGTTCCAGACTTAGCTGAGATTGCCTAAGTCATGAAACGTCCAATGCATTATCTGTCTGCAAAGGGTCAGCCCTCTCACAACCTCTTAAGGTCCCGTAGGACCTACAAAGAAGAAGTTGATTAGTTTAGAAACGAGCGACGAACACATCCCGACGTCTCGCAAAGTGGAAAGCTATACAAGCAATTTGTCGAACACCTTGAGTGCAGCGAAGAAAAGAGAGAAAGAGAGCGAAATAGGACTTTGGATGGTTGTAGGAATGATCGCAAGTCCACAAACGACAGTTCCTAAGGTATTGGACGCAAGACAAGTTTAATTACTGATGAATACACCGAACCCTATCCAAATCCCGGGGTTCCAAGGTGCTTAAATGACTAACATTTTGCACCGCCGTAGTACGCCAAGACATGAAAAAGACCCAAAAATAGGGTTGTTTTGGCTCCACGTAGTGAGCGATCGCTCTGCAGCCTTCTACACTACTTTCGCTCACATTTCTTAGGTAAAAACACATAAACTCAAGGCAAAACAAGCTGTGAAACATATGTACAAGCAAGAAAACGTGATGAATTGTTCAAAGAGCAAAGGCATTGTGGTTGAGCGCTGACCATTCGTGACATCCGACTTGGCCGCTGGACAGAGGTGATTCCCCAGATGTCGATGTGGCCGTTGATCTGGTATAGGCTCGGATGAGTTGGGTCGGCCCATTATTTACCCTATCATAGTCCATTTGTCTCTCACCTCTGTTTCTGACCTCTCCTACCTCTTCCTCTATGCCTTCGTCTATCACTATAACCTTCATCACTTTTTATTTCTCGATAAGAAGAATATCTTTTTTAAATTTAAATTATTAATGATTTATTATAACTTGACATTTCATGTAATTAAACTTTAATGTGTATTAATTTAGACTTAATGGAAGGGGTTTACATGCTATGTTTTTAAAAATATATAGATTATCTTAAATATGAGCAAAATCATAACGAATTGAATAGTGCATGATCAAAACTAACTAAAATAATTTTTTAATTTAAATTATATATTATTATATTAATAATTTATTATGAGGTAGCATGTCATGTAATTAGGTTTTAACATCTATTAATTTAGATTTAAAAAATTATACACTATATTTTTAAAATATAAATAATTAAAATTAAAATATACTTTAACCTAAGTTTTTCTGCTGGCCGAGACAGCGAGCAGCACTGACGAAGAGACTCCTGTTGGAGTTTTCTTTTCATAGGCCTAAAAAAAGACACTCATATTTGACTTATCAAAGGCAACTTTGTTGCATCCTAAGACCATCTGTCATATTGATGGACCATATAATTACGTCCAAATCTTAATCTTCTTTCTTCAAAAGAAAACTAATAAGACCATATAAAAGGGCTGGACGACTTGTCTAGAAAAATCTCATTACTTTGTATTTGTATTTGTCAGGAGGAATCATTACTTTCTTTTAATTGCTTAAAGATATCTTTTGCCCGAAATAATTAGTTTTCTGTCACAATACATCTCTGAACAAAGTTGAGTATTTTAATTCAACGAACAACCTATGTTTTTGTACAGTACCTAGAAACAATATAATCCTATTAAAAAATATTATATTTCATCTTTTCTTATTATTATTCTTTTAAAATTAATAGAAATAATATTGTGAAGTTTTTCAAAAGATATAATATAATTTTAATGCCAAATGAGAAAAAAACTAAGATTTTTCTTATTATTAATTTTGAAATATATGAAAATATTAAGAGCACCAAGACTGTCATAAAATTGCTTTATAAAATCTTAAAACTTATAATGAAATTAATAATTAAGATTTATGAGATTTTGAATTAATTCAGACTCACTTACTGTCTTCTTAAACAAAATTACATTATATAATAATTCCATTAAACAATACTATAATTGGGTAGTGCTTCACCCTTATTTATTATCATTCTTTCTTGATAAAAGAAAACAAATATATCGCTCCAACTCTAATTATCTTTTATTGCCCTCATTTTTGACATAATTAAAACAAAATGAAAATTTCATTTATAGACCTAAAATAAATAGGGAAAAAAGAAATTTTGCCTTTATTTATTTTAAAATGTATCAAAACCTTCTTAATTTTCATCCAAAACCACATAAAATATAATATGTCATTTTCTGAAATATCAAAATATGTAATAAGGTTGATAAACAAAGTTGAAGATTCATAACTAAGTATGGCTTGGCCACAATGATTTTAAGTAGAGTTATAGTATTTTGTTATATCAAAAAATATTGTCACAGGATAGGTAATATTTCATCCATTATTATTTTTTTAGTGAATAAACATATATATTATAAGATTTCTCTTAATATAAAATATATCAAAATAACCCTGTTTGTCATTCAAAATCATTTAAGACATCTCAATAAGAAAATTTATAGAATCCTAAAACTTATCATAAAATTGATATTTAATATTCATAAGAACATAAAGTAATTGAACTTCAATTACAGTATTTTTTTAATGTAGTTATATTGTTTTAGTTATCAATTAAAAATATTATAAATCCATTAAAAAATCAGAATCAATCCACTGAAATAAAACATCATAACTTTATTTAAACAAAAACTATAAAAGTACTTTATAGGAAAGATAAACTTTTTACACGAAAATAAGACAACGTTAAGGAAAAAAAATCAAAAGATGGGTGTTTTGCAGAAAATCACCCAAAAACGTTGCCAACACCATCTTATCTACCCCTCAGACTTTATCATGCTCTCGATCCATATCCCCACCAAGTCTCTTATTCAACTCGATAGAAGGATTACATTCATATTTGTGTAGTACATACAATCTGTGTGATGTTGTCATCGAAGTCTTTCTCAGATGACGTCAGTCTTCGGGCCCCAACAGGAACGAATTGGCCCATTTCACATTATATATATATCCAATGTTGGATCATAAATTAATCTCCCACAGCGCTTCATGTTGACGTATGGGTGCCTTTGCATGATTGGAAGAACGGCGTTTTTCGTCTGATGCAAACTGTCCGTTTGGTGTCCACATGCCTCGTCTTCTCCGCTTCACACATACATACGCACACCGACGTACATACGTATCACGTGGGGACGCATGCATCGAAACCTAGTTATTATAATAACTTCGTTAATGGCTCCACTGTGTGGGCCAAAGCCTGGTTTTTCAATGTTAGGCACGCACGAGGCCGATGAGTCAGTCATTCACAGGTTAATTGCTTGATGGCACCGGGTCGGCAGCGTTCCTGTGAACTGAAAGCACAAGTCAAAGTCATTTAGGTACAGTTGATGAGATGTGACTGTGGTTAAGTCAAACCGGCGACGTCAACTCGATAAGCACTTGAGGATGGCTGGTGACCCACGGAAGGAAAAAGCCGAGGGATGGTGTCCAACCACTCGTGTATTCCATGCATATGTGCACCCTCAATTGAAATTGAAGTTGACTCGCTTTTCCGAGTCACCGAGAGGTTGGACTAGTCGAAGCAAATTGCACACTATGTGCTGTCTGAATTGACCGGGCCAACCCCGTCAACTCAAGGTTTTGTGGTCAGCATAAGCCCCCGCAACGCGCAGACTAGTATGCTGAAAGCAACCATCTTTTTTTGTTCCCTTCAATGTTGTGTGTTCTGTGAGTAAGCATTGCCCTACCACACACACACCTCACCGTTCATCACTGGAGACACTGTCTTCACTCTGTCACGCACCTCCCAGCTCAATGATCTCTATCTACGAGTGCAGCCAATTTTTGCATGCAAACCATTCATGATGGTGAGCAGCTCCGATTCAGTGGTTTATCCTTTGCCGACACCACCCTCTTGCGTTCCATGTGGTCACTCGTAGAAGAATTTTCTCTGCCTCCCTTTTCTCTGGAGGAAACAAGAACAGTGACTCACTTTGTGTCTATGACTGTTTGTATAATTTCTTGATGACCACCACCTCTGTTTGTTTTAGAAGTTGACTGGAACATGGATGGATGTAGTGCTTATCGTCTTAAAACATGAGAAATTTGTGAGAAGCAGCACTTGCCAGACAGACCAGGCCTTCTCCCTCATAAATGATTTGCCTTTTTCCGTTGTGGTTTGGTAGTAAGTGACTTCAGCTCTATTGTGAACATGAACCCTCTCTCTTCCCCACAGACGCGATCAGGTCCCGTTCAGACTAGCATGAATCACGAGGGTGGAATCACTCGCCTACCTCTCTCGTTGGTGAATTAGGTAATGGTGGAGGGAAAAAGCAAGCGTGTGATGATGATAGCGGAGCTTTCACATGCAACATGCCCCGTGCTATGTCGGGCACATCGTTTTGGCGTGGTACAGCCCGTCGTCTGCATCCTTTGGTTCCCCCGCCATTGATTTGATGTTGCCTGTCTCAGTTAAAAAAGGTGGAAAAATCATGATCCCCGAAACTAGTTATGAAAATTAATGATTTTTCTGTTAACCAAACCTAGAAATCATTGTATCCACTCTCCTGTTTTGATAGCGTTTTTTCCACCTAAAATCACTCTTTTTTGGGTGATGTATCATGCTTGTGTTTGCTTGATCCTCTCTTCAGACTTGGAAAGGAAACAAGTGAAAATATTTCATGGAACGAACGTTTCCATGCCCCAAGCCCACTGTTCAGGTGTTTGCATGAATTAATGGAAGGTGACAAAAGAAGAAAAGCATTGAATGGATTACCGCAACCAATTACACTCAATACATCGTAGTATTTTCTGGTGATTCTTGATGGCAGTAGGAAAGGCGTGGCACGCCACCTCTTGATGTAAATTACTTGTCATTTGTCTCAAGATATAAGAGAGAGAGAGAGAGCGAGCGAATCCGACCAACTTTCTGTTTGGATTTTGATAATGATAACGTGTACTCAAATCTAAAATTTATTTTTTTTCTTATACTTAATTTATATTTTATTTTTGTTTTTAGCACCAACCTTACTTTTTGTCTCGGTGACCTTATTCTTAGATCCCATCTCATTGAAAGACATTTCCTACAAAGTTGTTTCGGTGACAATTAACCTATGGTCCCCCTGGCTATACAAAATTGTTTCGGGAGGCCCCCAAACCTTCCCCCCTCTCCCTATATATACATCTTTCTCCTTTCTGCCTTGGTACGCACTCGTTGCAATCCCTCCTCTGCTCCTCCGCTCGAGAAGAGGGTATGAAACGAAATGGAGCAGAGGTCGCGCCAAATTTCGAGGTTCTTCCCGCAGCTCCCGCCAGGGCCAAGCGGCGGACGCAGGACTCGGCGGTCCACAGTGCGGGAACGAGGGCGAGGAAGGCCGTGGCGGTGTCGACGGAGAAGCCGCGTGAAGCTCGCAGAGAAGAGGAAAGACTGACCAGCGGCGTGGCGGAGTCTTCTTCACCAGTGGCTGCTGCGGTGGTGGTGGTGGAGGAGGAGGAGGGACATGCGGGGTGGGATGGGGCGGCGGAGTTGGGCGGTGGGAACGGCTGGTGGTGGTGGCGGGGGTGCGTGGAGGAGGAGAAGCTGTTGGGTTGGTTTCCCTTTGCGAACGAAGACTTCAACTATTGCGAGGGCAGCGGAGGGGGAGAATTAGGAGATCTCCTGTGGGAAGAGGCGGACCATGATATTTGGCAGCTGCAGCACATCCACGAGATCCCAAACACGACCAAACAATAGCAGAAAGACGGGATTTTTCTGTTCTTTCAGTGTGGAATGTACGAGATACACTGGGAATGGGATCCAAATGGTCGAAGCAAGTGAGAAGAGTAGACGCTTGGGAGGGATTAAAGGAGCTTCCTTCATTTGCCTAAGACGCCTTCTGCTGTTAGAAAAAGGCGTGATTTCAAGGTGATGTTTCTTTGGTTTCTCTGTTCCTCTTTCTCCCAGTTGTTCATGTGTCTCCTTCCTCGCTGAAGAGTGAAAGGTCATTTTTTGGGTGCGAGATGGCCACAATGTAGCTGATGTAGTATCTGGGGCTTCAAAATACTATGATACTTCTCCTACAATGGTGTAGTTTAATGAGATTTTGCTTGCTGTGGAGGACCCAATAAGCTGATTAGCAATACGCGTAAGGAGTGTTGCTGTGTTACATTTGCTGTTCAAATAATTCGGTCGGTCAAAAGCGATGGACAGCATAATTAATGTTAAATTTGGCTTCGGAAATCCATCTGGCACTATGATCTGGTCATGTGAGTCTGTTGCATTAGCCGTCTCTTGGTTTAGGTAAACGATATCTGCCCCTTCTTGTATGTAATGTGCTCATCTCGCATGCTAGTTTTGTCTCAGCATACGACATAAAACACATTCCGCTTGATGTTCTCTAGATTCAAAGAGATGTGGGTTCTTCTATGTGCTCATTGATCACTTAGACTTGGTACGAAGGTTGAATCTGGTCCTTCATGACTTTTTATCAACGTGATAAATTTCTCAGAAAAGTTTCTTATTTAAAAAATTTAGTACCCCTTTTCCAGAAATTTCTGCAAAGAATTCTAAATTTTCAAAATGATAAAATTAATCTTCAATATCCTCTTTATCCCATTTCAAATTGAACCAAATCATTTAAATAAACTGGTTGAGTCAATCCAAACCTTGGATCGATTTAAAATATAATATTAAATAATTTATTTATATATATCTATTTTATATTAATAATGTATAGTTATTTTAATTTATTTTATAGTTAATAACATTGTTTTTAATTATTGTTTGTATTTTGTTATTTTAATATTTTATAATTTAAATATTTAATATTATTTATTTTAAATCAGTCCAAGTTTTGTATTGTTTCAACTGATTTAATTGAGTGGTTTGGTTAAATTTGAAAAGAGAGAAAGAAAGGAGGGAGCTTTTTAGAGAAAAAGATAAAAAGTGGTTGAGGTTGCCTTTTTTCATTTTGAAAACTTGAGTTCAACGTGAGAATTTTTGTAAAAGGGAGCGATAAATGAGAATTTCATAAAATAAGATATTTTTTTGTGCGAAGTCGGCAGCCTCATTTGGCTGAGCCCACATGAATACAGCACTTGGCAAACTACATACCCTGATAGAATCAAAGCAAAAATAACATTTTGACAGAATTCTCTTCTCAGTAAACATGATCTGCAGTGCATTCATTTCAATTGTATCGAGACCCTTGTTTGGCAGCTGCTTACCCGGAAGAACAGCACGCATGGCCTCAAATCAAAATTCTTCCAATTAACCTAACATCATTAAAGATACCTGGCAGGGAGCCTGCCATTTGGTGAAATACAACCAAAATAGATCAGCATATGGCCCACAAGAAAGGGGGTTTCTTCAAAACTGTAAGGAGATCATCAAGCCTTCAGCGAAGCATCTTGCCATCGCAGCTAACTATGCACGAAAACTTCGAATAAAGACCAGCATTAAAAAAAAAAAAAAAACCACCACCTACACGTCACCTCCATCTTCTGTATAACCAATGCAGAATCTCCAAGTGATACTTCCTCATGTGAATCTGAAATTTCCAAAACTCATCGACCAAACATACCCCAATAAAGGTGATCTGTGATACTTCATGAAATTTCCAAACTCATTGCTTGCACGGGCTAGATTTTGACTTCCATTCATCTAACAGCTTTTTAACCAATTGACCAAGCTCATCTACTTGAGACCCGGGTCTAACAATGTTTGCATTGTCCCATTGAGAACATGGATCCATCCACCACCTCTTTTTACCAGAGCACCAAGTCCCAGGAACAGCTCTGTTGGTGCCGACGTTTCAGTATTTTACTATCAGTTTTGTCTAGCACTGGGCCTTCGTAGCTGAACTGCCATAGCACAAAAAGTCGCTACAGTCTTGATAGATGATTTAGATTCAATTCATAATTAGTTTTTATAAATTCTATAACTTCAAATTTTATTTATATTAATTTAAATCTTAAATTAGGTGGTTAGAATTAAGATTAAGAGAATATCAATGATTAAAAATAGTAGAGATCAGCAAATAAGAGATCCAGAAAAGAAAATAAGATAATAATAAAAAAAAACTATTTTCAATCATTCATATATTCAAGTTAGATCAGTTTGCAGTGTATTTTTACTATGATCTCTTAAGAAGGTTTTGGATATTATTCTTAGTATTATAGTCCTTGTATCCTTATGATTCTCTTGTGGTTGTTACTTTGGGTTTGGACAAGAAGCCTTGAGATCTGTATTCATTATTTTGATAGTGAATTTTCTCTAGCTTATCCTATGATTTTTATCCTTCGAATTGAAGGGGTTTTTCATGTTAAATCTTAGTATTCATTTGATTATAATTTCTGTTTGATTCCCCTGTGTATGACGGTCTACTAGTATTTGTTCGTATACAAAGTTTATTCCTATTTTATTCCCATCAACTGATATCAGAGCAGGATTTTGGTGGCATTTAACTTTGATATTTGAACATAGAGACCGGTAATATTTCTTGAATGATTAGTTTAAACGGAAACAATTGCATGATATGAAAACTAAGAATGAAAAATCTCTTGTATTGCAAAGATTTGTATAGACCTTTGCAAGGGGATAGTACAAAGCCCACAACTATGACAGATGATGAGTGGAAGAGGTTACGTCAAAAAACTATTGGCTTTATTCATCAGTGGCTTGATGATAGTGTCTTTCACCATATTTTTACTGAAAGTTCTGCTTACTCTCTTTAGAAAAAATTAGAAGGTCTTTATGAAAAAAAATCGGCTAACAACAATGCTTTCTTGATCAAAAAAATTTATGAACTTAAAATATAAAGAGGGTACTTCTATTCTTGAGCATTTGAATGAAATGCAAAGTATTACTAACCAGTTATCCTTTATGAAAAATGTCCTCTACGAAAATGTCTCTTGATGATGAGTTACAGACATTGTTACTTTTCAGTTTTTTGTCAAAAAGTTAGGAGACATTGGTGGTTTCCCTCAGTAATTCTGCACCGAATGATATTGTCACCATGAGTCAAGTAACAAGCAGTTTGTTGAATAAGGAGTTTAGGAGAAAAAATTCAGCCACTTCTCAGATTGAGTCATAAGCACTTGTCTCAGAGAACAAGAGAAGGTCAAAGTCAAAGGATAGAAGTAGTTCACGCATAGGTAGAAGCAAGTCAAGATCAAGGAAAGATATTGTTTGCTACAATTATGGTGAGAAATGATATTACAAGAATCAGTACAAGCAACCTAAGAAGAACAAGAAAAAGAAAAAAGAAATATAGCATACAGAGTCAAAATAGATTATCACAACTACAGTGCAAGGTAGTGATTATTTAATTTTGTCTACTTCTGATGATATTTTTTCTTGTGCGTGTCAAAATCTCGAGTGGATAATTGACACAGGTGCTTTTTATTATGCTACACCACGAAGGGAGTTCTTTGCTACTTACAGGTCTAAAAATTTTGGTGTTGTCAAGATGGGCAACTATGACATAACAGACATTATTGACATAAGAGATATCTATATAAAGACTAACTTTGGCTGCTAGTTGGTGCTTAAGGATGTGAGGCATGCGGTTGACTTAAGATTGAATTTAATTTCAGTTGGAAGGCTAAACGATAAAGACTTTGATGTGATATTTTACAGAGGGTAGTGGAAGCTCAGTAAGGGTTCTTTTATTGTAGCTAATGGGAAGAAATGTCATACATTATACAGATTATAGGCTAAAGCTTGTGGTGAGCAGTTGAATGCTATAGAGAGAGACTTCAATATGGAGTTGTGGCATAGGCAACTGGGACACACAAGTGAGAAGGGGATGCAAAAACTTTCTAAGAGAGAGGTATTACCAAACCTCAGAGGTACATATTTGAACTCTTGTATTAATTGTTTGGCTGGTAAACAACATAGAGTTTTCTTTGTTAATCTTACTTTATCTAGAAAAATACATGCCTTTGACCGTGTCTATACAGATGTGTGTGGTCCTTTGAGGACAAAAACTCCTGGTGGATCTGTTAATATTCCTAGTATCAGTAGTATACTTTATTTTGTTACTTTTATAGATGACTTTTTCAGAAAAATTTGGGCATATGCTTTGAAGACCAAATATTAGGTTATTAATGTCTTCAAGGAGTTTTATGCTAAAGTTAAAAGGGAAAAAGAAAGATAATTAAAATACATAAGATCAGATAATGGTGATGAGTACATAGGATTATTTAATGATTATTGTAGGTCACATGACATCTAGCATGAGTTGACATTTCCTGGTATGCCTCAAAGATAATGCAATTGTAGAGAGGATGAACCGCACCATCATGGAAAAGATCAAATGTATGCTTTCATAGGCCAAGCTACCCAAAATATTTTGGGATAAGGCTTTGAGGACTACAGTTGATATGATCAACTTGTCACTATGTACAACTCTAGATGGTGATATTACATAGCATGTATGGCCAGGAAAGATGTCTCCTATAGGCATTTAAGAGTGTTTAGATGTCGTGCATTTGTATATGTTCCAAACAACGAGAGGTCCAAGCTAGATGGTAAGACAAAAGAATGTATTTTTCTTAGTTACTCACATGATCAGTTTGGTTACAGGCTTTGGGATCCAAAAAAGCAGAAGGTGTTTAGAAGCAAAGATGTTGTCTTCTTTGATGATCAAACCATTGAGGATTTAAAGGAGGAGGCACAACTAAGACTTTTGCAGAGGGATTTGTAGACTGTGACCCAGTTATTTCTCTAGTATATCATGGTGATGGGGAAGATGTGCATGAAGATAGTGTAGTGTCGATGTTGATCTACCTGTAGGACACATTGAGCAGGAAGAAGAAAGAGAGCAAGTTCCCACAGAATCTCAGTTAAGAAAATCTTCTAGATCACGTCAACCTTCTAGAAGATACTCTACAGATGAGTATATGATGCTTATTGATGCAAGTGAACCAGATAGTTACTAGGAAGTAGTTGAAAGTGAGTAGAAAAAGAAGTGGTTTATTGCTATACAGGAAGAGATGGATTCTATGTAAAAGAACCACATATATGATTTAGTGCAACTACCAGAGGAAAGTAAAGCCTTGAAGAACAAGTGAGTTTTCAGGTTGAAGACTCAAGAATATTATTCTCAACCAAAGTATAAAGTTAGATTAGTTGTGAAAGGCTTTAGTCAAAAGAAAGGTATTGACTTTGAAGAGATTTTTCTCCTATTATGAAAATATCTTCTATCTATGTTGCTCTTGGTATTGTTGCTAATCTAGACTTGGAGATTGAGCGCTCGAAAGACATGGGATAAAGCAAATCGGGCATGCAGTTATCGTGACAAAAGAAAAGGAAGATTTGGTTATCACATGAGAAATACATTGAGAATGTATTGGATAGGTAATGCAAAAGGTTCTCCTCTTACAGATCACTTCAAGTTGTGCTTAGATCAGAGTCCGTCAAGTGATGAGGAGAAGGAGAAAATGCAAAAGGTTCCTTATGCTTTAGCAATTGGAAGTTTAATATATGCGATGGTGTGTACGAGGTCGGACATCGCATATGTAGTAAGTGTTGCTAGTAGATTTCTTGCAAATCTAGGCAAAGAGCACTGGGCAGTAGTGAAGTGGATTTTAGATATCTCAGAGGAAGTTTTAAAGTTTGTCTAAACTTTGGAGGTGGACCACCTATATTGACAGGTTACACAGATGCAGATATGACAAGAGATATTGACATAATAAAGTCCACATCAGGTTTTGTGCTTACTTTTGCAGGGGGAGTTGTATCATGATAGTCTAGATTACAAAGGTGTATTGCTCTCTCCACCACAGAGGTAAAATATATTGCAGCTACAAAGGTTTACAATGAAATGTTATGGATGAAAGGATTCTTACAAGAATTGAGGCTGAAATAGAAAAATTATGTAGTATATTATGACAGCCAAAGTGCCATCCATTTGTGCAAGAACTCAACATTTCATTCAAAGTCAAAGCATAGATGTCGATATCACTGGATCAGAAGTGTGCTTGAGAAGAAGCAGTTACAGCTTCAAAAAATTTATATAAATGATAATGGAGCAGACATGTTGACAAAGACTTTCTTGAAAAGGAGACAGGAGATGTCGATAGGTCGACATGGATTCATGAGAGCCCCCTTATAGGTCAAGGGGAGGTTGTTGGGTAGATGGGCAGATGGCCCAGATTCAGCCTATAATGGGCTTTAGTGAAGCTCACAACCTAGAACTTCACTTGTATTAACCTAAACCCTAGTTAGGTGACTAGGATTAATATTAAGAAAGGAAAGAAGATAAGGACAAGAAAAGACTATTCTCAATCATTCATATCTCAGGTTAGATCAGTTTGCAGTGGATTCTTACTATAATCTCTTGAGAAAGTTTTGGATATTGTGCTTAATATTATAGTCCTTATATTCCTATGATTCTCTTGTAGCTGTTGCTTTGACAAGAAGTCTTGAGATCTGTATATTCATTATTTTGATAGTGGATTTTATCTGGCTTATTCTATGGTCTTTACTCTTCGAGTTGAAGGGGCTTTTCACGTAAATCTTGATGTTCATTTGATTATGATTTCTATTTGATTTCACTGTGTGTGACGGTCTGCTAGTATTTGTTCGTATACAAAGTTTATTCCTGTTTTATTTCCATCACCCACATCATAAACTTGAGCCTTCCTATGATAATGTTACATTTATGAAATACAAGAGGAGTGTCCAAGGGATATTGTCCCAACTTAGGATGCATTATTCTACAAAGGACCTGCTCAGGATCACCCATGGAGAACCTGTTGAAAAAAAAAAATATATATCATCAGATGCATCTACATAACCTTAGAAGTATGGCATAAAAAAGAATAAATGAGAAAAATGCCTGTGAAGAATTTGAAAGATTCAGGGTGGTCGATTCTCTGAAGCTTGAAAAAATTTGTTCGTCTTTGCCAAATAGATTCCTGTATCAACTATAATTGGTTGAACCCTCTGACTTCTGCAAGGACAAAATTTTAGAAGTCAAGATAAGATTGGTTGCATATTTACATAAAAAACCAAAAGCTTATGCATACTCTTTCCATCCAAGATCACTAGTGTGATCCACGAAGCTAAGGTCCTCTCGGCACACACAATCAAATCTGCAACAAATTAAGAACAAATAATTTACAATTTAACTGCTGATAGCATATAAAGTAAGTGCCCCAATATCATGTGCGAAAGAAGACTGAATGAATACTTCAGATAATTGTTCCATTAGATGTTTTATCAGAAAAGACTACCCATTATCTTCATGTAACAAACATCAGGATACAGATAAAAGTTATCCTGATAAAAGTGATAATACAACGTACTTGAATGTCAACAACAAAACAATCTAGTGCTGCTATAACTATGTCATGTATTTATAATATGGCAGCTCCAAACTAGATTGCCACAAGCAAAAATATGAATATAGCTGTGTTACATTGTGAGACGGAATGGCACATAATTTATAAAGGATAATTTCCCTAGAAATACCCACATTTTGGGTATTTCTCAAACAGTTTTTACTCTTTTGATTTTTCTCAAATAGGACTCCTAATTCAAAATATAATAAAATTGCTCCTCAATCCCACGTGTAATATTGTTTTGGCTTGTTATGGTGTTTTGACCACCATGATAAAAAATATAATAAAATTACACCTCAATCCGATTCATTTGTCAAAGGTTGAAAGTTCTTGTCAATCGAGATTTTACTCGAAGGGTCATATGTTCTTCTCATTTCAAATTCCTTCCTGTTCTTTGGAAGGTATTTTCAGGTTCTCAATATGAAATCTTTCATATTTTTTGGAAGGTATTCTTCTTATTTATTTTTGTAAGATATTTAATTTAATAATTTATTTAGATTAAGTGTGCTTTTATATGTCAATTCTAATGTATATCAAATCTTAAAAGCTGACCCACAAAAGAAAATCCGACCAAATTCATTGCACAAAATAAAGCATTCATTATCTTTGCATTTAATGAAAAAAATTTAATTTTAAGATCATTCAATTCATTCATGGGTTTATAAGATTTTTCAAAACCGTTCTCAATAATGTGAGATAAGTCAAAATCTATGAAAATAAAAAAAATATGCATTCTAGTTTTCCAATATGTGTAATCCATCCCATTGAACATGAGAGGACATGTAATAGAATATCCCTCGTTCATGCTTAATGAAGTCATTTACTCACTTGGGTTTTTAGTCCAATGAGTAGCACATGGCTCTAATACCAATTGTTAGGATCAATTGACACTAAGAGAGAGGGTGAATTAGTACAAGAGTGAAAGTGCTCGATTCAAAAACATTGCTTACAAAAAGAAGAAAGAAAATCAGAAGCGACTTTTTATATTTCGATAGAAATAATTAAGAAATTGATTTAAGAGAAGTTACAAAAATGATACTCGAATCTTTTTATAAGCTAATTAAGTGCAATTGAAAACATTAAATAATGGAAGTATAGAACACTCACAAATTATAGTGGTTCGGCCTTAACCTGGCCTATGTCCACTCCCGAGTCCTTTTCTTCGAGGTCCACTGGCATCCATTATCAATCTTCTTTGGGTGAAGATCAAACTCTTACACTTCCCACTCTCCTTTTCCTAGTCTCAGGAGGGGAACCTTATAAACTCACAAGGGAGACTTTATAAGAATTATAATTTTTTCCCTCACTTCCTTTCCTTTTTCTTACTGTTTTGGCATATATTTTTTTCACATAATTTTTAGCCTAATATGTTGTGTTAAATGCAAAAAATCTTGGGATATTTATAGACCTCAATTGGATTTAGAAATGGAGCTAAAAATTAAACATATTTAAAAAAATTGGATGCGGGTGGTACAACCACCAGCGCCAATGGTCAACCATCGAAAGCTGCCCAAAAAATTGGACAATGGTGGTACAACCGTTGACCTAAGTGGTACATCGCCAGCTTGGGTGGTACAACCACCGCACATCGACAGTACAACTGTCAGGAATCTTAGAAAAGTGATTCTCTCTACTTTTTCAATTCCGACTTGTACCTCTAGTTGACTTTTAGCTCAACCTTAGCTCAATCCAATCCCAAATGTGACTTTTAGCCTCACTTGAGTTAAATCTAACTTAAGTAGAACTTAAACCCAAACTGATGCTAACTATGACTAATCAGTTACAACCAATGTGATAATCAAATCCAACAAGACTCTCATAACTCCCGGTAAGCTTTTTGGCAACCCATGATGATCTTTCGGTGAGTTTCTTGGTCTTCTTCTGGCGACGCCATCCGAGCAAGCTCCCAATCACCTTCAACAAACTCTCGGTGAACTCCCAACAAGTTTTTGATACCTTCAGCAAGCTTCTGACGAATTCCCGGTAAGCCTTCGATCCCTTCAGCGAGTTCCCGACGAACTCCCAACAAGCTTCCGATAACTTCAGCAAGCTTCCGGTGAGTTTCTCGGTGAGTTCCCACTATATCGTCCGAACCCTTGCCCGATGCCCCGAATTGACTCTAGCCCAACATCTGATTGTAATTCACTCTCTATTGTAGTTAATCCTACATCAATCATCTCTAACACGCATGTTAGATTAATAATCCATCGATTGATTTTATCATCAAATTATGCGATTCAATAGATTTCTCGAGCAAAACCTAAGTGATGATGATAATGACATTACACTTATGACGAGAAGACTTAAAAAATTCATAAAATGGAATAAAAATCATAAGAATAAAAATGAATCTAAAAAGAATATTATAATATGTTACAAATACAAGAAGCTAGGGCATTTTAAAAATGAGTGTTTATAATTGAAGAAGAATTTACCAACTCAAAAGAAGAAGAAAGTATTAAATGATAACTTAGGATGAATCAAGTATATCAGAGGATAAAGAGCAAATCAACAAAGACAAAGTGACAAACTATGCACTGATGGCCTTTAATGATGAGATATGTCTCCAAACAAGAGCTAGGAGCAAAAAATGATATCTTGAGAGTGGATGCTCAATGCACATGACCAGAGAACACAATTTTTAAAGCTCACTAGCCGAGACGGAGGGTATGTCACCTTTAGAGACAACAACAAATGAATGATTATCGATATTGAAAATATAAGTAACAAATCAAACCTATTGATTTCAAATGTTTTGTTAGTTGATGGTTTAAAATATAACTTATTAAATATTAGTCAATTGTGTGATAAAGGATATAATATCAAAATTAAATTTATTGTATAAATTATAGCCATACGATGAAATAATAAATCTATGATCGCCTTAAGGAGCAATAACATGTATACTATTGATTTTGATGATTTTCATAATGAAACCTATTTTTTAGTTTTATGTGATGACGCATGGCTTTGGTATAGGAGATTAGGTCATGCAAGTATGAAATTGATCTAACAAATCGGATTAAAGAACTTGTAAGATGAATGCCTAGAATTAAATTTGTTAAAGATAAGATTTATAATGTATTGGGAAACCTCAGCAGGAGCATCACATGTATAGTGGAAATCAAAATAAAAACTGATTTCCCAAACAAATCAAATCGTGGTGCAAAAGATTGGGGTCGCGAGAAAAATACAAAAATAAAAAAAAATCATAATGTATGAGAGATTGATTTTACCTAGGGAGATCATATATACCTATATTCCAGATCCGGATGGAGAACATGAAGGAGGTCAAGTGTCCTTCTCTCTAGTGGTATCCATACGATGGATCTTTGCAGCGAAACTCCTTCAATCTGATCTCGTAACTCTTGCACAAAGGGAGAGAGGAGAATATGAGGTGGTAGCTAAAGCTGCAGCCTATCTATGAGTCTTCCCTCCTATTTATAGAGAGCCACCAAAAAACCCTAGGGCTCCTTAGTGGGTATTAGATCTCTATCTAATTATCCACTAACCTTGTATTATTAGATTTCTATCTAATAATCTCCTTAGGCCTCTAATTGAGCCTTAATCAAGAAGCCCATCAGCATAGGGTCTCATCTGATGAGAATATGGACTAATTGGATCTCCATCCAATCCTCTATTCACTGAAGTATCCACCATATATGTGTGACCTTCTAGGCCCGATACCGAGTTGGCCGTGAGTCACTCCCATTAAAAATCCTTCTAATATAGTAAATTATTATCCCTATAATAATTCACTTGACTCATCGACTATGTACGTATTAGGCCACTACGCCATAGTCCCCAAACGGTACAGGGGGATCGAATCTATCAGACCTGTCTATCTATAGTTACCGTATATTTATAAGCCTTTATCTAATTAATATCCTAGAGATCGTATATTAAACATGGTACTATCATGTCACATACGGAATCCGTCATAGTCTCGCTTTAATCGGATTTTCTTGGAGAACTCTTTCTCTCTCAATACGAATGACCCTAGTCAAGGATTTGTCTGAGCAAGCACATATGAGATATTTCTCTCATGATACCAAGAGTGGATGATCCTCTATTGACACTCAATTGCCTTCATAAGGTTGGTTATCAATTCTGATAACCAGCTGTACCAGATCTAGAACTTTCCAAACCTATAAGTCTGGCATCAAAGAAAGGAGTACTCATACAAGGCATCATTGGTATCTCAAGTCTAAGAACTAGATACACAACTAGGACTATGAAATCGCTGTTTAACATTAAGTATTATTAACCATGCAACATTCCATAAGTGGGTCAATTAGTAAACTCATTCTCCAATGAGCACATATACTATATCCTCAGTGTCTCCATATAAGTGGCTTTGAGACTAGCCGCCTCCAGCATATGGACAGGTATATAGTACATTGGTCTGTTCGGTTATCTCGATGTCCCTCTCGAGTAACCTATGACCAAGATTATTTATGATCTATATTTAAAGGTGAGTCGATCTTATTATCATGATCTAATCACGATCTGATTCCCATTACACAGAACCAAAGACATCACAATATATATGCTACAGATAATATAATATGAGAATATGTCAATATTAATCATAAGCAAAAAGATTACATAGTGTGTCACATGTGACATCACTCACATGATTAGCTTGCAAGGCACCTATAACTAGCAATCTCCCACTTAACCTAAAGCAAATCACCTATGTGTCTGATCCATTACTATATCTTTACGGGCTAGCGACTTCATCAATGGATCTATAATGTTATCTTCGGATGAAACTCTTTCCATTGCTATATCTTTACGGGCTATGATCTCTTTAATTAGATAGAACCTCCTCAGAATATGCTTAGACTTCTAATGAGACTTGGGTTCCTTTGCTTAAGTGATCACTCTATTGTTGTCGTAGTATATGGGAATTGGTTCCTTCGCTGCTTGGTAGGACTCCCAAATCTTTGATGAACTTCCTCGTCCACACTGTTTCCTTTGCTACTTCTACTATAGTAATGTATTCTGCCTCTGTGGTCGAGTCAGCAGCAGTATCTTGCTTGAAACTCTTCCAGCTTACTATTCCTCCATTTAGGGTAAAAACATACCCTGAATTTGATTTGCTATCATTAATGTCGGACTGAAAACTCGAGTCCATGTAACCCTCAACCTGGGAGGCTACCTCCTCCAGATACCAGTAAAAGATCCTTAGTCCTTTTAAAGTACTTAAGGATACACTTTACTGCCTTTCATTATTCTAAACTTGGATCTGCTTGATACCTGCTCGTGATACTCAGAATATGTGCTATATCAAGCTTGGTACATAACATCACATATATGATAAACCCTATCACTGAGGCATAAAGTATCTTATATATGTCTGCTCCTTCTTTAAGAGTCTTTGGGGACATACTCCTGGAAAGTGATATTCCATGTCTTATCGGTATGAGACCTCTCTTAGAATTCTCTATGCCAAACTTTTTGACAATGGATCTATGTACCTGGATTGGGATAAGCCAAGTATTCTCTGGGATCTATCTCTATATATCCGGATCCTTAAAATATAGGATGCTTATGCTAAGTCTTTCATGGAGAAGATTCTGGATTGCCAAACTTTTACTATGGAGAGCATTCCTATATCATTCACAATAATTAGGATGTCATCTACATATAGCACCAAGAAGGTGATAGTGCTCCCACTTACCTTCCTGTATACACAAAGCTCATCTTCATTCTTAACGAAGTCACAAGATCTGATCACCTCATCAAATCTTATGTTCCAACTTTGGGAAGTTTGCTTTAATCCATGAATATATCTAAGCGACCTGTATACTTTATCTGGACTCTCTTTGGATATGAATCCCTCTAGTTGTATCATATACACCTCCTTCTCAAGGTTGCCATTGAGGAATGCCGTTTTGACATCTATCTGCCAGATCTCATAGTCATAGTATGCTGCAATGGCCACAATAATTCTAATGGACTTAAGCATAGCTACAGGTAAAAAGGTTTTGTTATAGTCAACTCCTTGTCTTTGACGATATCTTTTAGGTACCAGCCTTGCTTTATAGGTCTCTATATTTTCATCAACTCTGATCTTCTTCTTGAAGATCCATTTACAGCAGATAGGTACAATACCCTCAGGTGCATCCATAAGGTTCCAAACCTTGTTAGAGTACATTGAATCCATCTCAGAATTCACGACTTCTTATCACTTCCCAGAGTCTATACTTATAATAGCCTCCTCGTAGGTCTAAGGATCAATATCCTGAAAGTCATCTCCATTGATATGTCCCAGATATCTTTCAGGAAGGTGAGATACTCTACTAGACCTATGCAAAGTTAGAACTTGTGTGTTCGGTACCTGAACAGACTCAGGCTCTGGAATGGTGCTTAAGCTAGGTTCTCCAACCTCACTCAATTCTATCTTGCTCCCATTGTTTCTACCAAGAATATGTTCCTTCTTAAGGAACACACCTCTCTTGGCAACAAAAATCTTTTGGTAAATAATACCCAAAAGTCTCCTTAGGGTATCCCAGGAATGTGCACCGTTCTATCCTTGATTCCAACTTATCAGGATTGTATCTTCTAACATAGGCAGGACAACCCAAAATCTTAACTACCTTAAAATTGGGTTTCTTTCCTTTCTATATCTCATATTGTGTAGACACTACTGATTTTGATGGAACTCTGTTAAGAAGGTAAGTTACGGTCTCTAGGGCGTATCCCTAGAATGAGATGGGTAGGTCGATGAAACTCATCATGGATTGCATCATGTCTAACATTGTGCAATTCCTCCTTTCTGATACACCATTGAGCTAAGGTGTATAAGAAGGTATCCACTAGGATAGAATCCCATTGTCCCTAAGGAAATGGGTGAACTCCATACTCAAGTACTCTCCTCCTCGATTTGATCGAAGAGTCTTAATACTCTTTCTAATTTGGTTCTCCACCTCATTCTTATATTCCCTAAATTTCTTAAAGGCCTCGGACTTGTACTTCATCAAGTACACGTGTCTATACATAGAGAATCATCAGTGAATTTAATGAAGTATGAGTAACCACCTATAGCCTGAGTCGACATGGGATCACATACATCACTATGTATGAGTTCCAATAACTCAGTGGCTCTCTCTTCAGTTCCACTAAAAGGAGAGTTGGTCATCTTCCCATGAAGGCAAGGTTCACAAGTTGCATATGACTCATAGTCAAATGGATCTAAGTATCCATCTTTCAGCAATTTTTAAATTCTTCTCTCATGTATATGACCTAGCCTACAATGCCATAGGTATGCATTATTCACCTTATCTCCTTTCCTCTTAGACATATTTATATTTATGATGTGTGGAGAAGTGTCTAACACATATAAGCTATTTATAAGGGTCCCTCTAGTGATGATCTTATCATTCATAATTATTGAACAACTATTATTCTCAAAAATTAATTTATATCTACTGATTATCAAACAAGAGATAGAAATAATATTTTTGATAATGGAATAGGACAAAATAGCATACATCTAATATAATAATAACTCCACCAAGCAGATATAGGATAACCTCTCCAACAGCAATTGCAACAACTCTTGCTCCATTGCCCATCTTGAGGTCCATCTCACCTCCAGCCAATCTCAAAGGTCTTGCCAGAACCTGCAATGAATTATAGATATGATAAACACTCCCGGTATCCAATATCTATATGTTACCATGAAAATATGATAAGTGAAGACTGATCATGAATATACCTAAAGCTTCTCCAAGCTTTTGTCTCACATTCTCTGCAAGGTAGTCCTTACAGTTCTTCTTCCAATGCCCATCTTGGCCATAGTGAAAGCACTATCCTTTATCCTTTGCCAGGTCTCTCTTAGTAACCTTTGTCTCACCTAGTCTTCTTTTGCCCTTGCCCTTCTTAAGGGTCTTACTGGCCTTCCTTTTCTTTTTGGCCTCACCAATATAGAGAATTGGCTTCTCCTTCTTGATGGCACTCTCAGCTTCCCTCAACATATTGAGGAGCTCAATGAGAGTTACCTCAAACTTGCTCATATTAAAATTCATGATGAAGTGAGAAAAGGTATCTGGTAAGGACTGAAGTATAAGATCAATACACAAGTTATCCTCTAGGACTATTCCTAGACTTGTGAATTTCTCGATCCACTCTATTATTTTTAGGACATGGTTATCAAACGATGTCCCTTCTATCATCCTAGCTTGGAAGAGTCTCTTAGATATCTCATATCTTTGAGTTTTTTCCTGTTTCTCAAACAGTTGGTAGAGATGAAGAAGGATAGAATATGCATCCATATTCTCAGGTTGCCTTTGTAACTCAGGAGTCATGGAGGCTAACATATAATATTTTGCTAACGTAGAATCATCTATATACTTCACATAGTGAATGATCTTATCCTCATTTGTCTCTTCTTCCGGCGTGGGCATAATTGTATCAAAGACGTATGTGACTTTCTCTACAGTGAAAACAATTATCAAATTATGGAGTCAATCTGTTTGGTTTGGACCAGTAAAATAATTGGTATCAAGTATGCCACGCAGGGGGCTTATGAGCGACATGTTTCTTACAAAACATGATATAGCAAAAATAAATAACATACAAATTTTATAGAAAATACTAATTAAGATATAGACTTCTATCTTAATATACTCCCACTATTTTCCTAGCGAATTATACGACATCCTCGACACGTAAGACGAAAGTCTCTAATAGACTCCTAGTGGGGATCGAGATCTAATTGGCATCTTAGTGCAATCTCGAGGGACTCGACTAATTACACTAAGCCCAAAAGGTAGACAACTCTTGCCAATCATAACTCCTTGTGATTCTCGTCATGTTTGGCCTCCGAATGATCATGGTCTTAACTGCTCGACCAACCATGAAGTTCAGTTAAGTCATCACCATTGTTACAAGATGAGTCTGATTTGATGGATAAGCTCTCGACTGCTCGGCCAAGTCATACCATGTCCTCAGGTCACCAGTAACATCTATATATCATAGGCAAGAACTCAATCATGTAGAAAGATGAGCCTCGAGTGACTCGACCAACTTAACTTATGTCGTGATTCAATTTTTTCCTATAACGATGGAAGGCCATGTGGGTCAATCTTATTGCCTCATGCTTACCGACTTAATATTATCATAGGAGGGGTTTTTGTTTTGTATCGGTCTCCTAATATGTCTTGTCACACACATACATATTTAATATATATCTACATCGCATGCAAATATATATATATATATATAGTAGGTGTATAACACATCACATATGCAAGCCACACCGGATAATCATGAGCCGTCACCTAATATGATTAATCCCGAGCCAATGGGCCTAATAACTCACAATAGGATCTATGTGTGCATCAGCGCATCTCCATGTCCTGTGATTGTTGATCTTGTCATCATCGGTTCCGTCGAATCGTCGCATTACCATGCAGCGTGATCTCTCACCATGACATCGTGGGTCCCGTTGTGACATCCACGCTCCTGTCGGGCCTCTCCATGTAATTACAAATGATCATAGGCATGTAGGCCCGATAATAAACAAGAAAAACGGAGGCTCGGAGGCCCCAATAATAATAATAATCATAATTACATACATCACAACACATGACTCGTGATTATCCATCCACATCATACATCACATATACATCACATATTATGTAGGATTACTAGATATATATTGTAATTAATTAAAATATTTAATTAATTATTTTTTTAAAAATCAAGACATGCTCGAAATTTTCAGAATTATCAAGGACATTTTCATAATTCTGGATGAGAGGACAATCCTCAAAATTTTTAAAATTATTAAGGGCTTTTTTGAAATTCTAGACATAAGATAGCCCTTGGAATTTCTCAAATATAAGGGGCAATATCATCCTTTTCTTAAAAAGATGCCCTAGCCCTTTCCCTCTCTTGCGCGGCACCTTAGTGGTGGCGCCAACTTGCGTAACTTCGGCGGCACGACCACCCTTGTATGTGACCACGCGGGCTGCCCTTATGGCCTCGCCCGCGGCGTACGCCCGTAGCCACCGCCCCCCACCATGCTCGTGGCGGCCAGCCGGAGGCTACCCTCGTGGTGGCTACCCTTCGGTGGTTGCCCCTGCAAGGGGCTTTGTACGTGACTATGGCTGGCCACCCCTTCTCCTCACTGCTTTTGCTACGAAAATATAGCAAGAATGCATAGAACGATTCTACACGATTTAATCTTATCATATGCAGTTTAAAACCAATCTTTCGCATGAAAACCTTGGCTCTGATACCACTATTGGGAAACCTCAGTGGGAACATCACATGCACAGCGGAAATCAAAATAAAAACTAGTTTCCCAGATAGATTAAATCATCGTGCAAAAGATTGGGGTTGCGAGAAAAACATAAAAACATAAAAAAAAATCACGATATGTGAGAGATTGATTTTACCTAGGGAGATCGTATATTCCTGTATTCCAGATCTGGATAGAGAAGATGAAGGAGGTCAAGTGTCCTCCTCTCTAGTGGTATCCATACGATGGATCTCTGCAGCAAAACTCCTCCAATCTGATCTCGCAACTCTTGCGTAGAGAGAGAGAGGAGAATAGGAGGTGATGACTAAAGCTGCAACCTATCAACCACAAGTCTCCCTTCCTATTTATAGAGAGCCATTAAAAAACCCTAGGGCTCCTTTCTTAGTGAGTATTGGATCTTCATTCAATTACCCACTAACCTTGCATTATTGGATCTCTATCCAATAATCTCCTTAGGCCTCTAATTGGGCCTTACTCAAGGAGTCCATCAGTATAGGGTCTCATCTAATAAGAATAGGAGCTAATTGGATCTCCATCCAATTCTCTATTCGCTAAAGCATCCACCATATGTGTGTGACCCTTTAGGCCCGATACCGAGCTGGCCGTGAGTCACTCCCATTAGAACTCCTTCTGATATAGTAAATTATTATCTCCATAATAATTCACTCGACTTATCGACTATGGACGTACTAGGCCACTATACCATAGTCCCCAAACGGTATAGGGGGATCAAATCCATCGGACCTATCTGTCCACAGTTATCGTGTATCTATAATCTCTCATCCAACTAGTATCACAGAGACCGTATATTGGATATGGTACTGTCAGGTCACATACAGAATTCGTCATAGTCTCGCTCTAATCGGATTTTCTCGAATAACTCTTTCTCTCTTAATCCGAATGACCTTGGCCAAGGATTTATTTGAGCAAGCATAAATGAGATATTCCTCTCGTGATACTGAGAGTGGATGATCCTCTATTGACACTCAATTGCCTTCGTAAGGTTGGCTACCAATCCTGATAACCAATTATCCCAGATTTGAAACTTTCTAAACCTGTAAGTATAGCGTCAAAGAGAGTACTCATACAAGGCATCCTTTGTGTCTCAAGTCTAAGGACCAGATACACAACTAGGACTATAGAATCGTTGTCTGACATTAGGTTTCATTAACCATAGAGCATTCCATAAGCAGATTAATCAGTGAACTCATTCTCCAATGAGCATCTGTACTATATCCATAGTGTCTCCACACAAGTGGCTTTGAGACCAGCCGCCTCCATCATATGGATGGGTATATATATAGTACACCGGTCTGTCCAGTTATCTCGATTTTCCTCTCGAGTAACCTATGACTAGGATTATTTAAGATCTATATTTAAAGGTAAATCGATCTTATTGTCATGATCTCATCACGATCCGATTCCCATTGCGTAGAACCAAGGACATCACTGTATAATATTGCTACAGATAATATAATGTGAGAATATACCAATATTAATCATAAACAAAAAGATTATGCAGTGTGTCACACGTGCCATCACTCACGTGATTGACTTACAGAGCACCTGTAACTAGCATAATACATGTCAATAAAGAAAATAAATAAATAGTAACTTTAAACCTAAAAATCAACAAAGCACCTCTAGACCATTACAATTGATTCATATGAATTTATTTGGACCAATTGATATCATAAGTCCAGGAGGTAATAAATATATCTTTGTAACTATTGATGATTATAGTAGATTTATTTGGATATACTTCTTAGCATATAAAAGTAATTATCTTAAATATTTTACAAAGTTTTGCAAACAAGTTCAAAATGAAAAGGTTTTATAATTTCTTCTATTCGTAGTGATCATGATGGTGAATTTAAAATTTATGATTTTTAAGAATTTTGTGATTACAATAGGTATGACCATAATTTCTCTGCTCCAAGAAATCCATAACAAAATGAAGTTGTTGAGAGAAATAATAGGAGTTTACAAGAGATGGCAAAAATCATGCTTAATGAACATAGCCTACCCATATACTTTTCCGCCGAAGCTATTAACACAGCATGTTATGTCATGAACAAGGTTCTTATAAGACCTCTATTATCCAAAACTCCTTATAAATTGTACAACAATAAAAGACACAATATTTTATATTTTAAAGTTTTTAGTTATAAATATTTTATTTTAAATAAAAGGATGCTTTATGAAAATTTGATACAAAATCTAATGAAGAGATTTTTCTTGGATATTCCACTATTTCTAAAGTTTTTTGAGTTTTTAATAAAAGAAATTTAGTTATTAAGAAATCTACTCATGTTATTTAATGAGTTTTTTGAAGTTAAAAAAATGATTTTGATGTTGATTTTGAGTTTAATATTTTAAATTTGATTAAGAATTCTCTACTCCAAAGTAACTTGAATACATCTACTTTAAAAGATGCATTACCCAAGGAATGGAAGTATGTAGATGCTCATCATAAGGAGCTAATTTTTGGAGATACTTCAAAAAGTATTCAAACTCATTCTTCACTTAAAAATATTTATGCAAATGCTACTTTTTTATATCAAATTAAACCTAAATGCATTGACAATGCTCTTAAAAATGACTCAAGGACCTTGGCAATGTATGAAGAATTAAATCAATTTAAAAGAAATAAGGTTTAAACGCTTGTTCCCAGACCTATTGATTATATTGTGATTGACACTAAATAAGTCTTTACACATACGTAAGATGAATAAGGTATCACAGTTTGAAACAAGGCTAGATTAGTTGTGGCAAGAGTTGAAGCCATAAGAATACTCCTTACATATACTTATTTTAAAAATTTCAAATTATTTTAAATGGATTTCAAAAGTGATTTTCTTAATAATTTTCTTTTTGAAGAAGTTTATGTTGAACAACCACCCTGATTTTAAAATAATCTTTTTTCAAACTATGTTTACAAATTATCTAAGGCTCTTTATGGATTAAAGCAAGTCCTTGGGGCTTAGTATGAGAGACTTAACTCTTTTCTTATTTAAAATATTTTTTTTAAAATGCAAGGTTGATACCATATTATTTATTAAATGCTTTAATTTTTTTATTATTATTTAAATTTATGTTAATAATATTATTTTTAATTCTACTAATGAATCTTTACGTTAATCATTTGCCAAAAGTATAAGTTATGAATTCAAAATGAGTTTGATGGGTGAATTAACATTTTTCTTAAGATTACAAATTAAGCAATTGAATGATGAAATTTTTATTGATCAAACTAAGTATGCTTTGGATTTATTAAAAATATTTCACATAGATAATGCTAAGGCTTTTAATATGCCAATGATCACTTCTACAAAATTAGATTTGTACAATGAAAGTGAATGCTTTGATCAAAAGATTAATAGAGGTATGGTAGGGAGCTTATTATATCTTATTACAACTAGACCTGATATACTGTTTGGTAATATAATTTGTGCAAGATTTTAATTCAATCCTAAATAATCTCATTATAAAGCAGTTAAAAGAATATTTAGATACTTAAAAGAAACTCTAAATCTAGGATTATGACATCCAAAATTTAAAAATTTTGATTTGATTTCATATGCTAATGTTGACTTTGTAGGATGCAGAATAGATATAAAAAGTATCTATGGAATATGTCAATTCCTAGGTTATACACTTGTTTCTTGATCTTCCAAGAAGTAAAACTCTATTGTATTATCCACAACCGAGGCATAATATATAGAAGTAGGTGCATGCTGTACATAAGTAATCTGGATGAAAATTATTTTGGAAGATTATGGACTTTATTTAAAAAATATTCCTATAAAATATAATAATACAAGTGTAATTTTTTTAACAAAGAAACTTATTCAACACTCTAAGACTGAATATGTTGATACTAAATATCATTTTATTAGGGATCATATTAGTAATCATTTTTAGATTTTATTGACACAAAACATTAATTGGTGGATATTTTTAATAAACCACTGAATGAAAAATAATTTAATTTTATTAGAAGAGAATTAGGCATGTTGAATTTTTCAAATACATATTTTTTCCTCATTGATTTATTATCATAAATGATGTGAAATTTATGCCATATGACTTTTTTTGTATTAACATCCTTCATTGACACATTGATATAAAGAAAGGAGTAGCATCATGATATTATTCTCTTGCTTTTGGTAACAATAAAGAGGAAGAAAAAAAGTAATGACGTACTCATTTTTTTTCCTCTTTTTATTGACGACAAAGGAGGATAAGTATTGATAACTTTTTCATGATATCATTCATTGGCATATGATGTTTGAGATGTATGTATATGATATGAGATTATGCATATAATTCTTATGCTATGACTTATGATTAAAGTTATTTTGACTTGAATTCAAAGAGTTGAAAGGTTATCATATCTCTTTAAAAATTCAAGTTCATTATAGCATATAGACAAGGGAAGTTTAGTTAAAACTTCGTTATCAATTGATTATCATTATAAAAAAGAGGGAGATTGTTGAATCTTAAATTTTAATTAAGAAATCAATTGATGAATTTATGAGCTAATATGCTTTCAAGATGAGTAATATAGGAAAACTTTGATTATGGACTTAGACTGTCGAAGGGCAAATTATCAAAGCAAGACGTTAGGCCAAAAAATATCATGTCAAAGATTGGAGGTCGAGTCAGAGTATTGAATGATGTGATTGTAATTAAGGATTGAATGATGCCAAAAATTCAAGTTCGAGCATCCAGTTGGAAGATATTTCGGAGATTCGAATGAAGTGCCAGATGATTAGAGGACATGCCGAAATGACGGACAACGTACTGAAAGCTTTGTAATTATAATTAAGGTGGTTCTGCCATAATCATGATCGTAAGAGTAAAATTAAGCTAGCGTTAGGTCGTAATAATGCTAACTTGATTTGGGGCCCATTGAGCCTGAATCAACGCTGAGTTGGGCCTAATAAACAGTCAAATCAGCAACCTGAGTTTGACCTAAGCGATGATACCGCTAGGTCCAAGTGATGGTACCACCCAGACTATGAAAAGCACCTTTTTATGCTTTTTAAAGGTTTTTGGCGATGGTATCGCCACTTGCCGGTGACGATACCATCAGGCAACGATAGTACTACCTAATCTAGTGATAGTACCACTAATGCCTAGCCAAACTCTCGGGCTTTGTTCGATGGTAGTATCATCTAATACCAGAAGTGGTACCCTTAGTACCCCGAAAAGTTAAGGATTTAAAATTTTGGCTCTAATTTTGAAGCCATTGGAGGTCTATAAATACTCCACCAATTATTTCTTAATAAAGCATGAATAAGGGGTGAAAAATAGGGTGAAAAGGAGAAAGAATCCTTGAGGATAAAGTGTTGTAAACTCTTGAGTCTTTTCCTCCTTGAGTTTAGTGGTTATTCTAAGGAGGTGTGAGGTTTTGTATGAAAGAGTTTGTAAAGGTTCTTTTATGAGCCTGGTAAAAGGAGAAAGGATTTTAAGGGTAGTTAATCTTTGACTGTTGGAAAGAAGATCGGTAATGAAAGTCGGTGGCCTCGAGAGAAGAGGAATCGGGAGTGAACATAGGTTGGGATGATCGAACCACTATAAATCAGATTATATTTCCTTCTTGCTTTCCCTTGCATTTGCTTACTAATTTACCTTATTCACTACTTTTACTCACACTTTCTAATTAAATGGATTTTCAATTCATATTCTCATCTGAACGATTTCAAATCGGATCTTTTTTCGTTAAGCAATAATTCTCCCCTCTGCAATGCCATTACGATCCTGATACTTGCCATCTCTTATAAACTCCCATTCTTTCTTTTTATAACTCTATTTTGTTATAGATTTTTCTGAGTAGAGAAATTACTATCATACCCATTTGAATCATAAAATTCTTAAAAATTATGATTTTAAATTCACCACTATGATTATTACGAATATAAGAAATTATAAAATGTTTCTCATTTTGAACTTGTTTATAAAACTTGGTAAAATATTTAAAACAATCACTTTTATGTGCTAAGAAGTATGTCCAAGTATATCTACTATAATCATCAACAATCATGAAAGCATATTTACTATCTCCTAGACTTGTGATATCAATAGTTCCAAATAAATTTATATGAATTAATTGTAATGGTCTAGAGGTACTTAGTTTTTAGGTTTGAAGCTACTCTTTATGTGTTTTCCAAGTTGCTACACATCACAAATTTTATCTTTGATAAATTTAATTTTAGGCATTCCTTATACAAGTTTCTTAGTTCCAATTTTTGAAATAAGTTTCATACTTGCATGTCCTAATCTTCTATGCCAAAGCCATGTATCATCATTTAAAACTAAAAAGTAAGTTTCATCATGAAAATCATTAAGATCAATACTATAAATATTATTACTTCTTAAAATAATCATAGATTTATTCTTATTTGATATTTCTATGATACAAGTATTAGATTCAAATTTAATATTATATCTCTTATCATAAAGTTGACTAATGCTTATTAAGTTATGTTTCAAATGATTTGATTTGTTACCAATATTTCCAATGTCAATGATCTTTCCTTTATTGTTATCTCCAAAAGTAATATATCCTCTATCTCGGCTAGTGAGCTTTGAGAAATATGTTGGATCTCCAATCATGTGCCTTGAGTATCTACTATCAAGATATTATCTTTTGCTCTTAGCTCTTGTTTGAAGATATACCTACAAGAAAGAGAAATTTCCTTTAGGCACCCATTTAACTTTAGGTCCTTCATGATTAGATCTACCTTTCTTTATTTTTGGTATATAATCATTTATAGTTCCCTTAGGAACCCAAACTAAATTATGAGAACCATATTTTTTAAGAAAGCATGTATAAACATAGTGACCAAATTTTTCACAAAAATTGTATTTAACTTTAGGAGGAATATGTAATGTGAGTCCTTTTACAAATTTTGTTGGCTTTGGATATGCATTACTACTCACGAAGCCAACTCCTTTTCTTAATACGCAACCTCGATTAGTAAGAATCATGTTTAATGACTTATTTTTAATTAAATTTTTTTCTAATATATGTTGTAAGTACATATTTTATTTTTTAAGTGATTCTAACTCTTTACATTTAGTACAAGATGTTGACATATAGTTGTCATATTTATTTTTCAAATCATCAAATTCATTAGAGAGCAATACATGATCCTTTCTTAACAATTTATATGTTAGGGGCACTCCATAATCTTTAGCTAGTTCAATCTCATACGCATTCTTGTTAATTCTCTTAAACACCTAGAATGGACCAACAACCTTTGGTTTTAATTTTCTAAATTTGTTTGGTGGTAACCTCTCCTTTCTTAGATAAAATCAGATCAAACCACCTGCATTTAACTCCACATGCTTTTTGTGTTTGTTGGCAGCTTGCATGTATCTCTCATTTTGCTTTTCAATGGTTTAACTTTTTCATGTAACTTATTTATCTGCTTAGCCCTCTCATTAACATCTCCACTAACTTATTTAGTTGTAGAATGAGGAACTAAATTCAAATAATCTATAGAATTAGACCTCGAAATAAGATTAATATGATTTTAGATGTCTCTCAAAGGTGGAAGGCTATATGAAATCTCTTCTAGTATAACATTTTAAAACTCATCCAAGATTAGTTTCATGATTGTTGATGGTTTCTTATGTTGTTCATTCTCCTCTACTACTACCAGAGCCAAAACATGACCACCCCTTTCAAATTCATCTTTACATTCACCATAGGATATAAAAGTACTAATTTCTTTCTTTAGTGGATTGATTTCAGAAGATTGTAATAGAGCTAAAATAATATTCTTTTTGTTCATCATAAAAGAATAAGCATGTTTGTAGCCATCATACAACACCCTCCTATCATAATATCAAGGTCTATCCAACATCAAATAACAAGCATCCATATGAGCAACATCATACCATACTTTATATTTATAATACTTGCTAATAGAAAATAAAACTAAATATCTTTTATTTATCTTAATGTCATTTCCTTTTTGTAGTCAGCATAGTTGGTCAGGATGTGGATGAGGGATTGTGTCCAACTTTAGCTTCTACACCATCTCCAAAAATACAACATTCTCAAAGCTGCCACTATCAATGATCACCAAGCACACTTTATCATGAGAAGTGCATTTGGTATGGAACACGTTCTTTCTCACCTAACTTTCATTCTCAACCGTATAGGACACTTCTAAGCTATGTTGTAACATAATAAACAAACTATGATCAACATAAATATTTTGGTTCATCGTTGGCTTCATCTCTTTCTTCATTATTATCTTCTTCAACCAATGTAACAATCCTCCTATTTGGACAATCTGAAGCAATATGCCTAAAACCATGACATTTGAAGCATTTTTTATCACTTGGTGTAGAAGTATTAAGTGGTTCTTTACTATCAACTGATCCTTCACCTTTGTCTTGTACCTTCAATACCACTTTGTTTGGGAGAGTAGGCTTAGAATTCCTCCTCTTGTATAACCATCTTTCGCCCCATATCAAGAACGCTTTTCAAACTTTTATTGCTTCTCTATTTTTAAAGCTAGCTTGCTCACATCATTCAAAGACCAATATGATTGGAGTTGAACCACTTTGGCAATCTCATATTTTAGACCTCCTTTAAACATCTTACAATGGTTTGCTCTTTTAGTTCCACAATATCAAAGATAAAAATATAAACAAGGTGTTCGATGCATTGATCATGCTTGTCTGTGTCTATCGATTTTTGTACATGCTTTGTACAACAAGTAATGGGCTTGCAATAGGCTTGGCAGCCCCCATTTAGTTAGCTTTTATAGTCAGTTTCAACATGTAAATGAGAGTTGTGTCATATGGACACTTATAGGGAGTCGGTTAGTAATTGACCTTAATCCTTCGTGTTCAACCATTTAGAGCATATAAAGTCCATAATTATAATTTGTATTGGTCATATAAAGTGTTTATTATAGTGGTTGCTTATAGATCCCATGAGAAATATTTTTTAACCTATTTTCTCTTATGTAGGTCATAAGGGATACTAGGAGGTTTCAGGGAGGCTAACCTTTGCGGACGGACACGCAAGGGTACCGCACGACTTAGGTAAAACTAGTTAAGTTCATGACAAATGATATCAGAGTGAGATAAGCACACGTAGAAACACTTGCCACGCAAACGTGGGGGACGTAGCTTAGCTATGTGGAGGTGCAGTCAATACACATAACCATTTGGGAGAAACGAACATTGAGATGTAGGGAAAGGAGTTGCTTAAAGGAGCGAGCATCCAGGATTGACATTCAGAAGAATGACCAACCCTTTGTGTGGAAGATACTACGAGGATAAACAGGCTAGGAAGAATGTGTAGCGCACAAAGGTTGAGATGTCTGAGTTTGAGCTACAGCTCGACATTGACAACCAAACTTGACGGTGCTCAAGGCAAGCAGGGCGTTTGGTAAAAGATGAGACAGTGCAAAGTGGGATATGTTGCGCTTGTGCAAAGCTCACAGAGGTGAGAGGAATTGCTAACTCGAAGAATTTGGTACTCATGCAAGGGTTTGTATGTGGGCATTGGAGTGTTCATGACCATCTCAAGGCGATCATAACTTGACGCTATGGAGCATTAAAACTTTCTCTTCAACATGGAAAAAATACGTTCGTAGGAGACTGAAATGTGTAACAAGTTTAGCATGTTGCTAGGCCTTGAAGGCCCTGCTATATTAGCGAAAATTCACAATCTAGCAAGCATATTTGCGGGGGCAGAATAATGCATAGATTGTTCAGTAAGATAGAGTAGTCTAAGGGGATGGCAGTCTCCAAAACTTTTAGAGGGAAGAATGCAAAGAGAAAAGTTGCTCTAATAGCATAGATATCTAGGAGGGATAGGTCTTAGTCCTCACATATTGAGGGAGAATCATGTGTAGTGGACCGTACATGTTGAGGAAGAGTTCCTCAAGACAGTATCTCTACAAAGCTCAATAGACCAAGCGAGCAGCGAAGAGTCGTTGCATGATCTCGAATGAAGTAATGCATTGGTGGATACATTACGAGATCAAGTGGGGGAGCTACAATGCCAACATCATACGAAGGCACACTTAGAGTCGATGTGAAAGTGGAACTCAACGGAGGATGGACCCGTGGACTGGTGAGCATGAGAACTACCATTAACTCAATGCAAATCGAGGAGCGGAGCAACTTGGGTGGAACTTAGTGAAGTATCCAAGCAGCATGAAGGGAGTCGACGTAGAAGAGGAAACATGGAGCGGAGGCACAAAACTTTTCTTGGATAGAGGTTAAGGATATAAACTCTTGTAGAGGCATGAGTGAGATTGTGTTATTCCATGGGTTCTTCATTCTGATAGGGCGGATTCATATTGCATGGTGCCAAAGACAAAGGAAGCTTTGAGGCACATGCACCTTATCTCAGAGATGCATTGGATAGAGGAGCTAAAATGATTCAACTTACGAAGGTAAAGTTGGGATCAAAAGGCCTTAGCACGGGGTAAGAGGATGCAGAGGCGGGTACTCTTGAAAAATATGCCATAGTGCTTCCATTCGAGTTGTCATAAAGAAAGTAGTGCATAGCGGAGATTGTGCTGATGGGGGATATAGGCCTAGGATCGAGACAATGGTATATCAATTCTAGCGAAGTTTAAGAATTTTGAGAGCTACTAAGCGACGGACTATCCTAGAGCAATGCTTCATCTGGGAGTGACCCAAGAATAGGTGGGCGAAGGTAAATTGCCAAAGGAGCGAATGCAATCGAAGGTGGTGGAGGCCCTATGATATGCTGGTAGAGGCCACAAATAGAAAAATCATAGTCTGGGTTTATCACACAAGAATCTCAATGCAATGGAGATATCACTAGGAGGTGACATGGTGCAACAAATTATGGTGGAACAGTTCGAGGCAATACAACACACGCAGGAGATATCCGGTGAGAGACGTGATCATGTAGAGGTATGATCAGGAGGTACTGGGAGCTCCACTTCAGTGAACAACATAACAGTAAGAAGGGCTATGGATTCAAGGAGTGAATGTTATAGTACCGCAGAGGTGGGTCTTCCATATATGCACATCTATTCTTGCATCGGATGAAAGCCTTGGTCATTAGCATATAGGGGTTGTATACCACCAAGGAAGAACTCCGAATGTAACTACTAATGAGTCTCATAGAGAGGGACTTAATTATACCGAGGTATGATCAAAGTGACTGGAGAGTTGGACTACTTCAGTGCTCACATTTACTTAAGGGAGCTAGACAAGTTAGAGGACAAGGCCGAGTAAGCGAATGTTACTACCTAGGAAGCTAAGGAGAACAAAATCGGCATGAGCCCTACAACAAGATGGTGGAGGCCATGTATGGGAGTTGTAGTCTGTCTTTCCATCGATCAAGAAAAACTGCTTAGAGAATATAGGGGTGTTGAAGCAAGCAGTCAAAAGAAGCGAGGAAGTGATGACAAATCTAAAGGGGCTCAACTACCCAAAAGCAAAGTGTTGGTTAGAAAGAAGGTGGAGTCGGAGGAGTGCCACAATACCGTAGAGGCAGATCTATCGATCACAAAGAAAGGGATGCAAAGCAACGAATAGTAGGGCATGGGGTTGGCAAACTGCCATGGTACTATAGAGGTGGGACTTCCGTTGAGTCATTGATTCCTTGTTCTTATGGATGAAGAGCATTGATTGTGAAAAGGGCCGAGGATATGGAGAATACAGAGACAAACTCCAAGTACCAAGATAAGGTAGAAGGGTAGAGGCTAAGGAACTTCATAAGATTGGTGTCAATGAGCTTATTATCAAGATAGTTGAAAGTGAGGGACTTCAGGTTAATGCAAAAGCGCTTGACCAAGGAACGATGTAGGTAGTATGTGGTGCTATACCTTTTTTACTAGAGGAGTAGATGGCAAGAATGATGGAGAAGATGGTACAATCCCAAAGGTGACCAAAACTATTAAAGACATGCTTAAGTTGGGGTGAAATTTTGCTCTTTTTGGGTAAAACTTCTTGCATTCTAGAAGTTTGATAGCCGAGAGAAGGCAAATCATAGTAGCTAACTTAACACAAGGAGTGCAAATATTTTGGGTGCTTTAAAAGTGTGAGCAAAGAGTGGGCAAAGACTAGTAACCATCTCGATGCATGAAGTACAACCTCGAGGAGGCGAGTGAAGTTAGGTAACTTCACTATCTCAACTCCTAAGAGGATCGGTGAAACCGAGAACCTCAATTCTCTTATTTATCTTACAGAGGAGCTCTGCACAAGTTTAAAAACCCTTCGAAGAAACTTAATGGAAGACAATAGTTATCAAATCCTCACCATTGGTGATCGATGCTACTGAGAGTAGATTATCCACTTCATTTCCCAACAGAATATTAATCAAAAGTGGAAGTGATGTGAACCTACTTGGAATTGACAACTAAGTTGAAGAAGAATCGATGGGTCATTTTTGTGAAGGAAAGACCTTAAAACTTCAAAGTCTGCGAGATGATGCATGTTAAAGCTTCAATAAGCATCAATCCAATTCAAGCGGCATGAGACATTTGAGATATTAGCGCAAAACAAGGAAGGTCTTTTCCTTTATTAAAAGGATCCATAAGAATCAACAAAGATCAGCACCAGTCAGCCGACCCCACACCAGAGTCAGTTATTGATGAGTTAAAGTAGCATGGTGGATCAGAGTTTGACTACTCAATAATAGTGACGGAGAGTAGCTGGAAGCCAAGAGGCATGTTGCAGCCAGAGGAGAAGATTAAAGATTCAACGAAGGCAAGGAGATGCAGCGTTTTCAACGAGGACATCAAAGGAATAAGTGGGGGAGAATATCACCGACAAAAATATAAATAAGGTATTCAATATAATGCTCATGCTTGTTTGTGTCTATTGATTTTTATACATACTTTGTACAACAAGTAGCGGGCTTGCAGTAGGCTTGGTAGTCATCGTTTGTTTAGCTTTCATGGTCGGTTTCGACTTGTAAATGAGAGTCATGTCATGTGGACACTTGTAGGGATTCAGTTTGTAATAGATCTTGATTCTTTGTGTGTAACCATTTAGAGCATGTAAAGTCCATGGTTGTAATTTATATTGGCCATATGAAGTGTTTGCTAAAATGGTTACTTGTGGATCCCGTGGGAAATATTTCCTAACCCGTTTTCTCTTTTGTAGGTCCTAACGGACCCTATGAGGTTTCGGAGAGGCTAACCTTTGTGAATGGATATGCAAGGGTGCCAAACGAATTAGGCAAAATTAACTAAGCTCGTGACAACAAGCTCTCCTTTTAACATGAGATTATAGAACTCTATTGTGTACTCCTCGATACTAAGATCTTTTTGCTTAAAATCATAGGTTTGGAGAGAGATCTCTTATCTATAGTTGTTAGGTAAGTAGTTTATCTTCAATTCCCTTTTTATTTTCTCCCATATCATATCTGACTCTTCCCCTCATATTCTCTTTGCTTCTTTAGATTTTTTCATAAAAGGATGTGTTTCTTCTGAGTTTGAGTGTCACAAGCTTTACCTTCTTTTGTTCTAGTAGTTTATGAAAATCCAATATTTTTCCACTGTATTAAGTCAATCAATATTGATTTTATCCTCAAGCTCCGGTATATATAACTTTTGGTTGTATCTGTTCTGCCACTCATTTTGGTCTCTAAGCCTTGCTTGAAATCTTCCAAACTCTCTTGGGCGAGGAGGTGTATCATCATCAAAACCATACTCTTGGCCATCATCTTCATGCTGGTTATTTTCACTCGAAGTTCTTCAATGATTTCATTTTTTTTCTTGTATATTATGTAGTAATCTTTGTAGTTGCAGCCTTAAGGACTTAACATTATCTTCATGGCTACTATCTTCATCAAGTACTTCTTTTTCATTCCGCCTTGCCATGCTCTCTAGCTTTTAGCTCTGATACCAAGCTAATGCCAGGAAAAATAAGAGAGGAATGCAATTCAAAAAGGAAACTGATAGTTGAGTTGTATTTGCTAGAATAAGTTTTTTGGATTGAAAAGAAACGAGCTCAAGATAATACTTGCATAAAATCGATAAATAGTTCACCACCAAGTTTATAATTATAAAGAGATGCAGAAAGTTTACCACCTTAAGGATATTAAATAAGAATACAGAACTAAAAATAAAAGACTAATCACTCAAAGAAACATCTAAGAGATACAGAGTTCAAAAAAGAACTAAAAAAATTTTCAGTCAATACAATCAGATTCTAAAACCCTTTCTAACCCTAAAATACCAAAATAAGTATTAGTGCTTGAAATAATTCTTCATATATAAGAAACCAGAAAATTAAGTATTTTACAATTGGTAACTAACCCTCTAATGCATTCCTTAGTCATGAATATAAGCACCTTAAAACAATTTTAACTTTATACCTACCTGACCAACTATTAATGATGCAACTTTACTTTCTCCAGGGCAAATGCTCATAAGCTATCATATTTGAGAGGTTTGGATTAAAGGCTATAAGACAAGTATTGTGAGCTATAAATAATAAATCAACAAGATTTAAATGAGCTGACTATGACAAACTAAGCACTCTCATGTCAATGGCAGCCTTGAATTTAAGTTGAAACAAATTTGATCTTGTTGATATTATCATTACAAGCCTAAATATTCAATCAAGTTTTATATTTCAAAAAAATAATTAACAAAAGCTAGAGATGAGTTACTACTAACAAAAAGTTATAAAAGGATGATAAGCCTCTTTTTTCAACATGTAAGTTGGCATAAATCACTACTTCTCTCCCTTGGTCATAAAAAAAAAGAGTTATTTCTTTTCTCCTTTTGTCATCACAAAAATAATAGAGCATACAAGCATAAATAAAAAAATTATAAAATAAATTTCATGTACCGAATATCCAGAAGTCAAATAAAAGATTATGATTCATTTGGATAAATCTCCCTTTAGTCATTAGCAAGAATAAAAAATTAGATAAGAACAAATAGCAAAAGGTCTTTAATCATACATTAAAAATATTCAATATACCTAATTCACTTCTAATAGAATCAAATTATTTCTCATCTAGTGATTTAGTAAAAATGTTTACTGATGGATGTTTTGTGTCAATGAAATCGAAATATATATCATAATTGCTTATATGATTCATAATGAAATGATATCTAATATCAATATATTTGGTTCGAGAATATTGAATATGATTCTTTGATAAATAAGTTATGCTAATATTACCATACTTTGTAAAGACATTTTTTAAGTCCATAATCTTCTGAAATATTTTTCATCTAAATTAGTTACGCACAATATACACTTAACGTAATATATTCAACTTGAATTGTAGACAGTGTGATAGAGTTTTGTTTATTTGATTACTAAGATACAAGTGCATAACTTAGGAAATGATAATATGTAAATGCACTTTTTCTATCTACTTTACATCCTATAAAGTTAGCATCAACATCAATAATCAAATTAATTTTTTTAGATTTAGGATATCATGATCCTATATTAGGAGTTTCTATTAAGTAATAAAAAAATTATTACTTTATAGTGAGATTATTTAGGATTAGACTGAAATCTTGCACAAAGAGTAATATTAAATATTATATCAGGTTTAGTTACAGTAAAGTATAATAAACTACCTATTATGCCTCTATAAGTTTTTTGATCAAAACATCCTCCATTAGCCATAATTTAGTAGAGATGCTCATAGATGTGTTGATAGTCTTAGCATTGTCCATATAAAATTACTTTAATAGATTAAGAAAATACTTGGTATGACTAATAAAAATCTCATCATTTAGTTTCTTAACTTGTAATCCTAAAAAATATTAATTCACCCATTAAACTCATTTTAAATTCTCGCTAATAAAAGATTTATTGTTATTTATAAAAAGATTTATACAAAAATAATATCATCAATATAAATTTAATAATAAAAAATATTTTTAAAGTATTTAATGAATAACATGGTGTCAACCTTATCTTTTGAAAAATTATTTTGAATAAGAAAATAGCTAAGTCTTTTATACCAAGCCCTAGGGCTTGCTGTAACCTATATAAAGTCTTAAATAATTTATATATATAGTTTAAAAAATTTAAATTTGGGTGATTACTCAACATAGACTTTTCAAAACTAAAACTATTAAGAAAAGTATTTTTGATATTTATTTGAAATAATTTAAATTTTTTAAGATATACATAGATAATGAGCATCCTTATGGCTTCAAGCTTAGCTATAGGAGCAAATAGTTTTTCATAGTCTATACTATCTTCTTGGTTTAATCCTTTGGTTGCTAATCTAACTTTATTTCAAACTATGACACATTGTTTATCTTACTTATTCCTAAGACTCATTTAGTGTTAATTATAAGATAATCACTAGGTCTAGGAACAAGTATTCAAACTTTATTTTTTAAAATTAATTTAGCTCTTCATACATTATTGAGATCTATGAGTTATCTTTAATAACATCATCAATACATATAATCTCAATATGAGATAAAAAAGCACCAATTTAATAAATGTTTTTAATGAAGAATGAGTTTCATCTTTTAATGTATCTCGTATAATTAACTCCTTAGAATGTGCATCTATGTACGTCCATCCCTCGGGAAAGATTTCTTTGAAAGTAGATATATGCAAGTTACTTTGCAAAGTAAAATCCTTATTTAAATTTAATTTATCAAATTTAAAATCATAATCAAAATTATTTTTCTTAACTTTAGGAAATTTATAAAAAATAATATGAATGAAATCTTCAATAACTAAATATCTCTTATTGAAAACTCAAGCTTCAGAGATAGAAGAATATCCAAAAAATATATTTATTAGCTTTTGCATCAAGTTTTTTGAAGACATCATTGTCATTTAAAATAAAATATTTATAATCAAAAACTTTAAAATATGAGTTTTGTTATTCTATAATTCATAAGGAGTTTTAGATAGATGACGTCTTAAAAGACTCATATTCATGGTATAGTATATCATGTTAACGACTTTAACTCAAAAATATTTAAGTAGATTATATTTATTAAACATAATCATTACTCTTATATTCTTATATTCTTTCTTTCAAAAACTCTATTTTATTATGGATCTCATGGAGTGAAGAAATTATAGTCATACTCATTCAAATCATAAAACTATTAAAAATTATAATTTTTAAATTCACCACTACATCACTATGAATAGAAGAAATCATAAAATCTTTTTTCTATTTTGAACTTATTTGCAAACTTAGTAAAAAATTTCAAACTGACATTTTAAAATATATCCAAATATATTTACTATAGTCATCAACAATTACAAAAGTATATTTATAACATCCTAGACTTATAATATTAGTAAGTCCAAATAAATTTATATGAATTAATTATAATGGTCTAGAAATACTTGCTTGGTTTTTGAGTTTAAAACTACTATTTGTCTTTATCAAATTTAGTTTTAGGTATTCCTCGCACAAGTTCTTAAGTTTTAATTTATGAAATTAATTTTATATGAGCATGTCTTAGTCTCCTATGAAAAAGTCACACATCATCATTCAAAACCGAAAAGCAAGTTCAATTATAAAAATCATCAAGATCAATTATATAAATATTATCACTTTTTAAAGTTCCTATAGATTTATTCTTACTTAGTATTTCTATAATATTATATCCTATATCATAAAGTTGGTTAATGCTTATTAAATTATGTTTCAAGCTATCTACCAAAAGCACATCTTTAATCAAGAAATTTGATTTATTAAAATATTTTAATACTAATAATTTTTTCTTTATTGTTATCTCTGAAGGTAACATATTTTCTATCTCGATTAATGAGCTTTGAGAAGTTTGTTAGATCTCTAGTCATATACCTTGAGCATCCACTATTAAGATATTATTTTTTGTTCCTAGCTCTTGTTTAAAGATATACCTACAAGAAAGAGAAATTGATCTTATGTAATCATTTAATATTAAGTCATTCATAGTTAGATATGCCTTACTTGCCTTTTGACTTTAAATCACTTATGGTTCCTTTAGGATCCTAAATTAATTTAAGATGATTATATTTCTTAATAGAGCATATATAAGTATAGTGATCAATTTTTTTACAGAGATTGTATTTAACTTTTGATGTGTATGAGTATGTAATGTAGTTCATTTTACAAACTTGATTAGCTTTTGATGGGTACTATTACTCGTGAAGCCAATATCTTTTTTTCTTGATACACAATCTTATTTAGCAAGAATCATATTAAATGACTTGTTTTTAGTTTTAAATTTTTTAATATTTGTCCTATTAACATATTTTTATTTTGAAGTGATTCTATTATATCATTACTATCAATAAACTCTTGTAACCAATGTTCTAGTTGATCATTAATAGTAAGTCATTCTTGGTTTTTTTCAAAGTACGTAATTTAAATAATTTTTTAAATAACTTATTTTTAAGTTTAAGATTAGATTATTCTAAATCTTCACATTTAGTATAAGAAGTATAAGATATTGATATATAGTTGCCGTACTTATTTTTTAATACATAAAATTCATTAGCAAGTGCAACATGATCCCTTTTTAGCAAACTATAATTTTTATCATTTTCTTACGTTCATTATATAAATAATAAATGTCTTAGATAATTCATCATATGATAAATAAGTTTTGGAAGAGTCAAATATATTATCGTTGTAAGCTGTTAAGGCATAATTTTACTATTTCTCCATTGATTTGCTTTTTCACTTCCAACTCAATTGATTCATCTTATGTTGCTTTAACTGCTATCTTCTTCTTTTGAGTTGATGTTTCTTTTTCAATTATGGACACTCATATTTGAAGTATCTTGACTTTGTGCATTCATATCATATGACTATTTTTTGACTCACTATTATTCTTATATTTTTATGCTAGATTTATCTTATTTTTCATCATAAACTTTTTGAATGGTTTTTTAAAAAGTGTCATGTCTTCATTGTTATCATTTGAGCTTTCACTCGAGTAATCTCTTTGGATTTGAGAGCAATGTCTCATAGGACCCTAGCAGGGTTGGGTCCTACCTATTCAATCAAGTAACAATTAATAAAAAAATCTTAAGAGATTGTAATAAACCCTACTGAGCCACCTACTATCTTATAAAGCAGGATTGGCTAGAGTTTAATCTTGGGGCCTTAGGGCTTCCTAGCGCCACCCCCCTTACTAGGCAGGTCAGCTAAGGTTTGAGCAGGGGACGTATAGGCTTGTTACAGCCACGTAGCTGCCACCCCCTTATTGGGCAAGCTGGCTAGGGAGAAGGGGTAATAAAGGGATTTGGCTTTGGGAGGAGCCTCCCTAGGGTTAGGGTTTGGAGTCCTATATAAGCATGTAGCCTCCACCACTTTTAATCAAGCAGGAGATCAATTTTCTTTTAGCCTTGTGGTTGACTCCTAGGAGGGAGGAAACCCTACAGTGTTCCAAGGGTTAATCCCCCTTCAAAAGATCAATTTGCTATAGAATTCCTCTAGGGTTTTATCCTATAGTATCAGAGCAACGATCTTGCTGCGTTTGTTGCCCTTCCTGCTACCCACCATCAGCTAAGCAATTCCCAAATTACTATTGTTGATGTCGTCTTCACCATCATCTTCTTTGCCATAGATCAAATCAATCTGTTGTTGCCCTCATCAATTGCATCAATGATCTGGTATTATTCTATCACAAATACCTTATTGCTGCTATAATTTCCTACCCAGAAACCTAAAAAGAAGTTTTCATCTATTTCCTTGCTGTGAATTCTTATTGTCGTAAAGTTATCATCTTTGCAAACGAAGGAACACTGCAGAATTTTCAGCCACATGCTTACTACATAAAAGCCAATTTTGTTGCCATCTTTTTGAACGAAAAAATTTTATACACTTTCTACATCGTCTCAGCTTTTATCAATGTTTGATCTATTATGAGAATTATCTCTGAAGACTTCCTTACGTTGCTACAAATTTTCATCGTAAACTATTGATTTTTCGATGAGAATTTTGATATCGTAACTTGCATCATTTTTTCTTGCTGCCGAAACTTTCTGATTTATTTTGTCACCCTTACCATTAACAATACCAAGATATTGCTAAAAATTTCCTCTAAAAAATTCTCGATTTACTGTTAGAAATTCTGTCGAGAAACCGTTGTTTCTTTGACAACAATTCAGCTTCTACAACCAGCAACTATTCGCAGCATACCCTCACTAATCCCTATCAAACCCTTGCTGCCATCAATAGCAAATCAAAAAACTATCTTCCCAACCTTTATCCACTGCCATCATAGCCCAAAACTCCACCAAACCGTAGCCCAAACGACACCTAAAATAGCAACCTAATTAGCCTAAACCATAGCCTTCATCCACTAATCCACCAACCCTTTTGGCCTTAAATCCCTTAACTAATACATGCCCTTAACCCAGCAATAAAAGATGGACTGTAATATTATAAATTTGGAGACATACGCCATGGCATCTGAGGAGGTAATTTATGCAAAGTTGAAGGCCCTCGAGATGCAAATAGAGGACAAGATTCATGCCCTCTTTGCCGAATTCAGTTTGGGCTGACCACTAAGCTTGAGGAGATCTCAAGAAGGAGAAAGTTCAAATCATAAAGAAGACTTCCAGGAGAAGGGAGGACCTATGACCGACCCCCACTATCCATGCATGAGGGTGGACTTCCCTAGATGGGAAGGAGACCCGATTGATTGGATCTCGCGTGCATAGCGTTATTTTCGATATCACAAGACCCCGGGCACATCTATGGTGAACATTGCTGCTATACACCTCGAAGGCAATGCCATACAATAGTTTGATTGGTTTGAACATACTCATAAAGCCCTCTCATGGAGACAATTTAAAGAAGGGCTATTGATCCACTTCGGACCAACCGAATATGAGAACATTAATGGCCAATTAGCCAAGATTCGTTAAACTTCTACCATCTAGGAGTACCAGACTAGGTTTGAAAGGTTATCTAACCAAACTAGAGATTAGTTTAAAAAATAATTGTTAGGGACTTTCAACGAAGGCTTGAACTCAGAGATTCGGGGAGAAGTTAAAGCACGATAATCATACACACTAATGGTAGTCATCTCTTTCGCACAACTTCAAGAGGAGAGATTGAACCATGAAGCTCGGAGGACTAGGGTCACCCCTAGACCAGCAGCACTGAGGCTCTCAGCCCCCCCTACTGCCAGTCGACCCTCTGCACCAAAAAAATAAACAAGGGAAGAGCTTCGAGAACGATCTACAAAGGGTTTATGTTGGCATTATGATGAACCTTGGAGCCGCGATCACCATTGCAAAAAGGGGAGACTTCTTATAATTGAACCCGTTGAAGAGGAGGACCTTGAACATGTAGAAGAAAGCTTTGATCATGAAGAAGATGATGTGGAAGAAGAGCCACAACCAACCAATTGCATGGTACAAGCTCTTACCGGCTATGCGAATTCACAAATGATGAAAATTAGGGACCTACTCAAACAATAGCCGATCACCATCCTCATCAACATAGGCAGCACTAATAACTTCTTAAACAACAAGGTTGCTACTCGAATGGTGCTTCACATCGAGAATTACAAGAAATTCGACGTTAAGGTCACCGATGATCGAATCTTAAAGTACGACCAAAGATGCCTGCAAATGAAACTGTTGCTGTAGAACCAAGAAATTATCACTGATTTCTTCCTCCTCTCAATTGATGATTATGAGGTCATGCTTGGCAAAGAATGACTAATGACGCTAGGTGATGTCTCCTGAAAATTTTTAAAATTAATTATAAAGTTTTACTACAAAGGCAAACAGGTGACCCTACACGGGAAGCGCGGAAGCAACGTAACAACCATTTCTACTCAATGAATGGAGAAAGTCCCACATAAGACACAGTGGCTTCTTGATGCAACTCCACCTAGCCCATCTGCTTGTTGAATTTGCTGACGTCTTCGCCGAACCGTGCAGCCTTCCTCCTACCCAGCGGCATGACCATCAGATTAATTCTTTCAAGTAAACCACTAGTTAACACTCGATCGTACCACTATCCCCACCTCCAGAAGGATGAAATTGAAAAGAATGTGAAGGAGATGCTTGAAATAGGGGTCATTTGGCCAAGCTGTAGCCTCTAGTCTTCACCGGTTCTTCTCGTACGAAAGAAGGATGGAACATGTTGAATGTGCATCGATTATCGAGCTCTCAATGGTATTTACCTTCAAAGATAAATATCATATTCAAGTGGTGGATGAACTTCTTAATAAATTAAAGGGAGCTTGATTCTTCATGAAGTTGGACCTCCAATTCGGTTATCACCAAATTCGGGTATGTGAAGATGATATTCCAAAAACTACTTTCCGAACATATAATGGCCACTACGAATTCTTAGTAATTTGGACTCACCAATGCTCTTTCTACCTTCTAAAGCCTCATGAATGATATTTTTCAGAGTTTTCTTTGCAAGTTTGTGCTAGTATTTTTTGATGATATTCTCATTTACAACCCTTCCCTTGAGACCCATTTTCAGCATCCATGAATTGTTTTAATGATTCTTCGGGAGAATGATCATTTTATTAAGCAATCAAAGTACAACTTTTTATAACAAAAGGTGGAGTATCTTGGCCACCTTATATCAGAAGGAATGGCGGTAGACCCTTCCAAAATTGAAATAATGCAAGATTGGTCGAAACCGAAGAACGTGAAATCATTGTGCGATTTCCTCTAATTGACAGGCTACTACCATAAATTTATAAAAGATTATAGGAAGATTAGTACACCCCTCATCTCTCTACTAAAAAGAGATGCTTTACAATGCTGGGACAAACTCAAGGTAGCCATGACGATAACGCTCGTGCTAGCACTACCTGATTTCAACCGAACCTTTGTCATTGAGGCTGATGCATCCGGAGTGGGGATTGGCACCATTCTCATTCAAGATAGTTGATCATTCGCCTTCACCAGTAATGCATTGTCTCCTCTCACCAAAAAATGTCTATCTATGATAAGGAAATGCTCGCGATTGTGCACACCGTAATAAAATGGAGACCTTACCTGATCAACCGACACTTCCAAATAAAGATCGACCACCGAAGCCTTAAATACTTCTTAGAGCCGAAGATATCCTTGCCTGAATAGTAAAAATGGATTGCCAAACTTCTCATATCTGATTATGAAATTACTTACAAAAAGGGTAAGGAAAATGTTATTGCAGATGCACTTTCACGGCTACCCGAGCAAGTAGAACTTTTGGTAATCTCCCTTCTAACCAGGGCTTTCTCAAGGACATTGGGGGGAATGGAGGAAGGATACAGAGACCAGAAACAACATAAAAAATTGGAGGAGGAGCCAAGCTCCATAGCCCACTATAGTTGGGATTCAAGAGATCTATGCTATAAAGGTTGCATCGTATTTATACCTGACTCCCCTTGTATAAAAACACTCCTGCAAGAGATGTACTCTACACCTTTAGTAGGGCATTCCAAGTTTTTGAGAAGCTATAAAAGAATTAAATAAAATTTTTATTGGAAAGGGATAAAAAAAGTTATTTCTGAATTTGTAGCACAGTACGATGTATGCCAACAACAAAAGGGTGAAATAGTGGTAAGTCCTGGAAAGCTACAACCACTACCCATACTAGACTCGGTATGGACTGGCATATCTATGAATTTTATCAAAGGACTACCACCATCCCAAGGTAAAAGCATAATTCTCATGGTGGTTGTCCGACTTATAAAGTATGCTCATTTTTATGCTATTCGAAATCCCTATATTGCTTTTAGTATTACTCAATTTTTTATGAAAACTATTGTAAAACTATAGGGGATGCCAAGGTCCATTGTAAATGATCATGACAGGGTCTTTACTAGTAACTTTTAGACTGAGTTATTTCAAATATAGGGCACCAAACTGAAGATGAGGACTGCATACCACCTGCATACCGATGGCCAAACTGAAGTGGTGAATAGGTGCTTAGAAATATATATCAGATGTTTCACCAATGACCGACGAAAGGAATGACAAAATAGCTCTCTTGAGTCGAATGGTAGTACAACACAACATATCACTCTACTAAATGTACTCCATATGAAGCAGTGTATGGTCAGTCGACCTTTGTAATTCCAAAATATGTAATTGGCTCAACCAAAGTAGATTAGGTCAACCGAGATTTAATTGACAAGGATAAACTCCTACAGCTACTAAAGGATAATCTCTCAGTTGCTCAAGACATAATAAAGCAACAAGCTAACACACACCAAAGTGAAAGGGAGTTCTTAGTAGGAGATTGGGTTTTTCTTCATTTTCAGCCATACAAGCAATTATCCATCAACACATGAGCCTCCATGAAGTTATCCCCATGCTTTTATAGGCCCTATCAGATCACAGAGCGCATAAGAGCTGTGGCTATAGATTAAACTTATCTACTAAAGTAAAAATTCACCATGTCTTCCATGTGTCCTGCCTAAAGCCCAAAATCGGGGAGAACGAGTCAACATATATTTAGCTGCACAACACTACTAGTGATGGAGACATCGTAGCCCAACCTCAAGCCATACTTGACCACAAGATTGTGATGTGTCGTCGACATCTCTCTACTAAAGTACTGATGCATTGGAATAACTTGCCTATTGAAGATGCTATGAGGGAATCATATAAAGATCTAAAGACCAGGTTCCCTAAGTTCATGGAGCCTCAGCCTTGAGGACAAGGCTGATTTGAAGAGGGTGGGCTTAATAGGACCCTAGCAGGGTTGGGTCCTATTTAATCAAGTAGCAATCAATAAAAAATCCTGAGAGATTATAATGAACCCCACCTAGTCACCTACTATCTTATCAAGCAAGATTGGCTAGGGTTTAATCTTGGGGCCCTAGGGCTTCCTAGCCACCGCCCCCTTTATTAGGTAGGTCGGCTAGGGTTTGAGCAGGGGATGCATAGGCTTGTTGCAACCACCTAGCCGCCGCCCCCTTATTGGGCAAGCCAACTAGGGAAGAGGGCTAATAAAGGGATTCGGCTTTGGGAGGAGCCTCCCTAGGGTTAGGCTTTGGAGCCCTATATAAGCATGTAGCCTCCACCATTTTTAATCAAGCAAGAGATCAATTTCCTTTCAGCCTTGTGGCTGACTCCTAGGAGGGAGGAACCCCTACAGTATTCCAAGGGTTAATCCCCCTTCAAAAGATCAATCTACTATATAATTTCACAAGGCTTCTATCAATATTTTTCCTTTTTTATGAAAGATTTTTCTCTTTTTCATCATGTGCTTTGTATGTTATTTCATAGGTCATTAAAGATGTTATGAATTCTTCAAATAGAAGTTTGTCTAAGTCTTTACCTTATTGGATTATCATTACCTTTGGATCTTAGCTTTTAGGAAAAGACCTTAAGATCTTACTTACCAATTCAAGATTAATATAATTTTTAATAAGAGCTTTTAATCCATTGATAATATTCATAAAACGAATGTACATGTCACTAATAGATTCACTTAGCTTTATTTTAAATAATTCATAACTATGAACTAAAATATTAATTTTAGATTGTTTTAATCTACTTGTGTCTTCATAAGTGACTTCAAGTGTGTGCCATATATATGTTGAATCTCGAATTTTGATGATAAAATCAATTGATAGTTTATTGATCTAACATGTGTGTTAGAGATGACTGATGCAAAATTAACTATGACAGAGAAGAAAATTATAATTAAATGTGGGCCAGAGTCAAGTCCGGGCATCTTGTCGGGGTTCGGATGATGCAATGGATACTTATCGAGATACTCATCAAAAGCTCGCCGAAGGTATCAGAGACTTGTCAGGAATTCGTCGGGAGCTCACTGAAGTTGATCGAGAGCTTGCCATGAAGGCATCAGGAGTTTCCTAGAAGAAGACCAAAAGACTCATAGGAAGAATGTCAGAGATTACTGAAAAGCTTGTTGGGAGTTAGGAGGGTCTCATTGGACTCGATGGTCGCAAGTCTTATAATTGTTGAATCGCAGATTTTGATAATGAGTGTTTAAATCTAATATGTGTATTAGAGGAAGAATGACATATCTAACTATGACAGGAGCAATTGAGTTACAATCAGATGATGGGCCAAGATCAAGCATAGGCATCGGGCCAGGTTCAGACGATGCAGTGGGACCTCACCGAGAGTTCGCTAGGAGATTTACCGAAGGGATCGGGAAGCTCACTGGGAACACACCGGGAGATCACCAAAAGATTCACCGCAAGAATACCGGAGGCCACCAGATTGGCAAGAGTTAGGTCTTGGTTTGGTTATCAGTCATTAAGGATTATAATCATTAAATCATAGTTAGGGTTTGAGTCTGAATTGAGTTTGATTTAGAAGGAATCCAAATTAACTCAATAAGACAACCGGGTCTATTATGGGGTTTGATTGAGCTCACGTTGAGCTCAATTAGTTAACCAAAGAATTGGTCAATATCAGGTTCAAGCTAGAATTTGAAAAGCGGAGGAAATCACTTTTTCAGAGATTCCGACGGGTAAACTGCTAGTGAGCGGCTGTTGGACCGCCCGTCCTTTGGAAACCGGGCAGCTGCCAGTGGCTATCAATGGTTGAACTGCTCGGGACCGACGGGTAAACCACTTGTACCTGGTTTCCGGGTGGCTGAAGATGGATAAACCGCCCAGGTCAGCAGTTGAATCGCCCGTCCTAGTTTTTGAGCCGTTGACGATGGGTAAACTGCCCAGGACGGTGGTTGAACCGCCCGTACATGGATTTTTCAAGTATGTTTGAAATTTGGCTCCAATTTCTATAAATACGCCAAATTTGGCTCCAATTCAAGTATGTGTGAATTGTAAGAAAAAAAAAAGGGAAGGGAGAGAGCTTAGAATTCGAAAATTCTTGAAGTCTCCCTTGTAAGCAAGGTGTAAGGGTTTGGTCTTCACCTAAAGAAAATCGGTAGTGGATGCCGGTGTATCTCAAGAAGGAGGACTTGGGAGTAGACGTAGGCCCATTGGTGCTGAACCATTATAATTATGAGTGTTTCTTAATTCTTGCATCTGTTACTCACTTGCAATTGTCGAGTTCTTAATTGTTTTGAACTAAATTGACTCTTTTGATTTTTACTTACTCTTTAAAAGCAAAAGTTCAAGCTAAGCAGTTCCCTTCGACATTGATTATCTTTTATTAAGATTTACTTATTTCCTCTTAAGTCATTTTTAAGCAAGTAACTTAGCAATTTTCTTTGAATCATTCACTTGTTATGAAAAGCTTTGATTTATCTATCTTGCTTAAAGTGAAAATTTTTTCATTAAGACAAAAATTTACACTTATACTAATTCAGAGCAAGGTATTAGAGTGCCAATTGATCCTAACAATTGGTATCAGAGCAAGATAGTTACTTATTGGATTAACACCAACTTGAGTAAATGACTTATTTTGGCATGAATAAGGGACATTCTATTTCACGTCCTCCTATGTTTAATGGAACGGATTACATATATTGGAAGACACAGATATATATTTTTCTTATTTCTTTGGACCTTGATTTATGGAATATTGTTGAGAATGGATTTAAAAAATCTTCTAAACAAATGAATGAACTAAATGATTTGGAAAGGAAGAATTTTTCTTTAAATATAAAGGCTATGAATCCATTATTTTGTGCTCTTTATAAGAATGAGTTTAATCATGTTTCTGTTTGCGAATCAGCTTTTGATATTTGGTACACACTAGAAATCACACACGATGGGACTAGTAGAGTAAAAGAATCCAAGATAAATATTTTAGTTTATAATTATGAGTTGTTTCGATGAAACCAAGTGAGTCCATTGGAGACATGTACACCCATTTCATGAATGTCATCAATGGCCTTAAAGCACTTGAAAAATATTTTTTTAAATTTTGAATTAGTTAGTAAAATTTTGAGATCTTTACCTAAAAATTAGGATCCTAAAGTAACCACTATTCAAGAGGTCAAAGACTTAAATAACTTATCTCTTGAAGAACTGATTAGCTCTCTTATGATATATGAATTAAATTATAAAGCTCATGATGAGCTTAATGAATCCTTTCCAAAGAATAGAAAGGATGTAGCACTTTGGATAATAAATGACTCCTCGAGTGATGAGGACCATGATATTACATTATTATCAAAAAATTTAAAAAATTTATAAAAAATAAAAACTATAAAAATAAAAAAATCGAAGAAGGACAATGTCATATATTATGAATGCAAAAAACTAGAATATTTCAAATGAATGTCCTCAATTGAAGAAGCTGACGCTCAAGAAGAAAACACTTTTGATCACTTGGGATGATTCAAGTTTTTCGGATGATGAAGACCAATCCAAAGAAGAGATTACTAACTATGCTCTAGATCGAATATGAGGTTAGTGAGTCTTTAAGTATTTCCTTTTTGAAATTATTAAGTATGTTTTATTATTTATTTAATGAGTTTAGAAAACTTAGTAAATATTTTAAGTTGCTTAAGAATGATCATGAATTATTAGTTATTAGACTTGACAAAATGCCTAATTCACTAGTATCATATAACACATGTTCTAAATGTGAGATACTAGATAGTGTTAAAAACAAAATATCATGCTTAAAACAACATTAGAAATGTTTGAAATCATGAACAAATCTCTAAATATGATCTTTGCCAACAAAGAGAAGGAATGGCATAGGCTTTGTTAGTAACCTTTAACAAAAGCCAACCATGTTTATTAAAGGACCAACCTTTAATGTGCCACCAAAAATCAAGTCTAATTTTTGTTGTAAATTACGACATAAGGGAGACAAATATCTATTTAGAAAATATAGTCCACATCAACTTGTATGGTTCCCAAGGGAACTCTATACAATAACAAACAATTAGAAAAGAAAGATAAAGTTTTTTATGAAGGACCCAATGTAAAATAGGTATCTAAACCAAAAATATCTTTCTTGCAGGTTTGTCTCCAAACTAAAGCTAGGAGCATCAAATGGTATCTTGATGGTGGATGCTCAAGGCACATGACCGGAGCTCCATCTTATTTTTTTAAGCTCACTAGCTTAAGTGAAGAAGTTGTTACCTTCGGAGACAACAATAAGGGTAAAATCATTAGAAAAGGAACAATAGGTAACACATCAAACCTCTTGATCGAATATATGTTATTAGTTGATGGCTTAAAATATAATTTGCTTAGCATTAGTCAATTATGTGATAAAGAATAATGGTTAAATTTCAACATAATGCTTGCATGATTGAGTTGCCACACAAAGACAAATCGTTGATTGCTTTAAGAAACAACAATATATATACAATAGATATTGAAAAATTTTGTGATGAAACTTGTTTTTCAGCTTTGAATGATGATGCTTTGATTTGGCATAAAAGACTAGGTCATGCTAGTATAAAACTTTTAAACCAAATTTATACCAAGGAACTAGTAAGAAGCTTATATAATCTTAAGTTTATCAAAGACAAAGTATGTGACACTTGTAAAGTAGGAAAACAAATAAAAAGTAGTTTTACATTTAAAAATCAAATAAGCACATTTAGGCCACTTCAATTGATCCATATGGATTTATTTGGACTAATTGACATTACAAGTTTAGGTGGTAGTAAATATGTATTTGTTATAGTAGATAATTTTAGTAGATATACTTGGACCTATTTCTTGGCACATAAAAATGATATATTTAAATATTTTATAAAATTTTATAAAATTATTAAAAATAAAAAAGGATGTATGATTTATTCAATACAAAGTTATCATGGTGGAGAATTCTACAATAATAATTTTTAAAATTTTTATGATTCGAATGGATATATCCATAATTTCTCTACTCCACGGAATCCATAACAAAATAGAGTAGTAAAAAAATATATATATGAGCTTGCAAGAAATGACTAGAATAATGTTGAATGAACATAGTTTACCCAAATATTTTTGGGCCGAAGTTGTTAATACAACATGCCATATTTTAAATAGGATTCTTGTGAGACCATTACTTATTAAAACTCCTTATGAAATGTGAAATGGTACAAAACCCAAAATCTCTTATTTTAAAATATTTAGTTATAAATATTTTATTTTAAATAAAAAAGATACTTTAGGTAAATTTGATGTAAAATTCGATGAAGGTATTTTTCTATTTTATTCTTCTATTTTAAAAGCTTATCATGCTTTTAATAAAAGAACATTAGTAATCGAAGAATCTATTCATGTTGTTTTTAATAAGTTTTTCGAATTTAAAAATATTGATTTTGATGATGAAGTTGATCTTGGTAACTTGAATTTAGATGATAATACTCCTAAAAGTAATTTGGATGAATCTACTTCCAAATCCTTATCCAATGAATAGAAGTATGTGAATGATCATCCTAAGGAGTTTCTAATAGGAGAAAAATCAAAAGAAGTTTAAACTCAGTCTTCTTTTAGAAATTTTTATGCAAATACCACATTTCTTTCTCAAATCGAGCCAAAGTGCATTGATGAGGCCCTAAGAGATGATTCTTGGGTTAATGCAATGCATGAAGAGCTTAATTAATTTGAGAGAAATAAGGTATGAGAGATTGTTTCTAGACTTAGTGACCATTTAGTGATTGGTATTAAATGAGTCTTTAGAAACAAGTAAGATAAAAATGGTATCGTGGTTAGAAACAAGGCTAGATTAGTGGCCAAAGGTTTCAACCAAGAAGAATGAATTAATTTTGATGAAACCTTCGCTCCCGTGGCTAGGATTGAAGCTATAAGGATGCTCGTTGCCTTTACTTCTTTTAAAAATTTTAAGTTGTTTCAAATAGATGTTAAAATTGCTTTAATAAATGGTTTCATTTCTGAAGAAGTGTTTGTTGAACAACCCCTCAATTTCAAAAATAATCTTCTTCCTAATCAAATTTTTAAACTTATAAAAGCTCTTTATGGATTAAAACAAGCCCCTCAGGCTTGGTATGAAAGACCTAGTTTTTTTTTATTTCAAATAAATTTTCAAAAGGCAAGGTTGATACCAAATTATTTTTTAAGTATTTCAAAAATGATTTACTTGTTATTCAAATTTATATTGATGATATCATTTTTGGATCTACAAATGAATCTTTATGTGAATCATTTGCTAAAGAAATGAGCCAAGAATGTGAAATGAGCCTAGTGGGTGAGTTAATATTCTTCTTAGGATTACAAATAAAATAACTTGATGATGATATTTTTATTAGTCAAACTAAATACACATTGAACTTGATAAAACGGTTTGGAATGAAAAATGCTAAAACATTAAACACTCCTATGAACACATCTATACAGTTGGACTTAGATAATAAAGAAGAAAAATTTGATAAAAAAACTTATAGAGGAATGATAGGAAGTTTATTATACTTAACTACTACTAGACCAGATATTATGTTTAGTGTTGGATTATGTACAAGATTTTAATCTAATCCTAAACTCTCTCATTTGAAAGCAGTTAAACGAATCTTTAAATATTAAAAGGAACATCTAAATTAGGGTTATGGTATCTAAAATCAAAGAATTTTGACTTCATTGCATGTTCTTATGTCGATTATAGTGGATATAAAATAGATAGGAAAAGCACTACCAGAACATATCAATTTTTAGGGCATGCATTTGTTTCTTGGAAGTAGGAAAAGCACTACCAGAACATATCAATTTTTAGGACATGCATTTGTTTCTTGGACTTCCAAGAAACAAAATTTAGTAGCTTTATCTACTGTGGAAGCAGAATATATTGCAGCTAGTACATGTTATGTTTAAGTCATTTGGATGAAAAACATACTAGAAGATTATGGAATATAATTAAAAAATATTCCTATAAAGTATGATAATATAACTGCTATATGTTTAACCAAAAATCTTATTCAACATTCAAGAACTAAACATATTGATATTAGACGTCATTTTATAAGAGATCATGTAAATTGTCAAGATATCTCTTTGGAATTTATGACACTAAGCATCAATTAGCGGATATTTTTACAAAACCTTTAAATGAAGAATAATTTGATTTTATTATAAGAGAACTTGGAATGCTAAATCATAAAAATATATGAATTGCTTGATTTCATGAGAACGAGTTATTTTTCTTTATGATAATATTTTTTAAAATTATCTTATTGTTCCTATGAGATGATTATCTTATTATTCACAAAAAGGGGAGAAAATTTATATTAAGTTTTGCTAGTTTATGGACTTATTTACTAAAAATTATATGAGATGATTTTAAATACATGAGTAGCTCTTAAACTTTTGAATCTTCTTGAATGTCTTGGAGTTTTGAGTTTATCTTCGAAATTCACTTTTACAAAATTGAGAAATATGTTTAATAATGTTTTATAACTCCTCCCTTATTTTTTTTCTTTCTTGTTCTCAAGTGGAAGAAAATTATTTATGTCTCCTATCGTATTTTAAAAAGGGGGTGCAAAAACTCATATGCATTAAATGCTTAACCCCACATATCACCTCTTTGTTGATGACAAAAGGGGAGAAATGGATGTTGATAACTTATGCAATAAATTAAGAGAAAATTTTTAAATATTTTAAAGTTCATGAAAATCCTTGATGAGTTGAAATTTTCAAATATTTGAAGTTCATGAAAATCCTTGATGAGTTAAAATTTTTAAATATTTGAAATTCATGAAAATCCTTGATAAGCTAATGACTTGATAATTTTAAAGTAAATTTTTGTTGATATATGAGTATCCTTGAAAAATGATTTGCTCGGAATATTGATTGCCCTGATTAACTTGAATTCAAGAGTAAATGATTCTCTTGAATTTATGTCTTCTTTATTATAGCATGGATTTAGGGGGAGTTAGGATTAACTCCCGTCATCAATTGATTGTTATCATAAAAAAGGGGGAGATTCTTGAATCTCGGATTTTGATGAGTGTTAGAGGAAGAATTACAGGTCTAACTACGATATGAGCAATTGAGTTACAACCAGATGATGGGCCAAGATCAAGCTTGGGCATCGGGCTAGGTTTAGACGGTATAGTAGGACCTCACCGGAAGTTCACTAGGAACATACCAGGAGATCACTGGAAGAAGACTAGAAGACTCGCCACAAGAATATCGGAGGCTACCGGATTAGCGGGAGTTAGGTCTTGGTTTAGCTTGTTGGTCATTAAGGGTTGTAATCATTGAGTCATAGTTAAGGTTTGAGTTTAAATTTAGTTTGATTTGGAAGGAATCCAAATCAACTCAATGAGATAACCGGAAGCTCGCTGAAGCTATCGAGGGCTTGCCAGGAAGGCGTCAAGAGTTCATCGAAAGAAGACCAAAAGATTGGTTGGAAGATCATCGGAGATTGCCAAAAAGCTTGTTGGAAGTTAGGAGGGTCTTGTTAGACTTAATGGTTACAATGGTTGTAATTAATTAGTTATAGTTAGCATCGATAAGGTTTGAGTCCTACTTTAGTTAGATTTGGAAGGAATTCAAATTAACTCAGGTGAGGCAAGTCGGGTCCACACTTGGGTTTAGATTGAGCTCAGGGTGAGTTCAATTGGTTGACCTAGAAAGGGGTCAACTGAAGGTACAAGTTGGTATTGAAAAAGTGGAGGAAACACTTTTTCGAGATTCTCGATAATTGTACCATCAGTGGACAATGGTCGTACTGCCTAGGTCAATGGTTATACTATAATCGCCCTATTTTCCGAGCAGCTTTCAGCGGCGCCGACGGTGGTACCGCCCATATCTAAATTTTTTAGATATGTTTAAATTTTTTGCTTTAATTTCTGAAGCCAATTAGGGTCTATAAATACCCAAAGTCTTCTTACATTTAGCACAACACATTGGGCTAGAAATTCTATGAAAAATAGTGTGTTAAAATTATGCAAGAAAAGGAAAGGAGGCAAGGGAGTAAAAAAAGAGTTACAATCTTTGTAAAGTCTCCCTCATGAGTTGTAAGAGTAAAAGTTTGTAAGGTTCCTCTCTTGAGCCTGTGAAAAGGAGAGTGGGAAGTGTAAGAGTTTAGTCTTTACCCGAAGAAGATTGGTAGTGGAGACCAGTGGACCTCTATGAAGAGGACTCAATGAGTGGACGTAGGCCATGTTTTGACCAAACCACTATAAATCTATGAGTGTCTCTTATCTTTTTTTTCAGATTTTCATGTTCTTACTTGAGCCTTCTTTAAGCAAGAAATTTAGCTTCGTTCTATAAGATTAAATTGCTCACTTAAAACTATACTGGAACAAAATGCTTTCCAATATCGATTTTACTTTGAATGAAATTTTCTTCAAACCGAAGTTTTCATCACTTACATTAATTTACCCCTACCCCCTCTTAGTGCTAATTGATCCTAACAATATAATATGCAGTTTCATAAATATAAACTCATTTGAGCTCATTTTTATCTAAAGCATAACATAAGGCATTCGTAGCTTTAGCATTTCAAAAAATATTCTTTTTTCAAAATCTTTCTGTTCATCCATTTGTTTAAAAGATTTTTAAAAATCAGACTTGATAACATTTCATTAATCAAAATCAATAAGAAGTAATAAAATCTTTATTCATATTTTCTAATAAGTGTAATTCATCCCATTGAACGCAGGAGGATGAGTGATAGAGTGTCCCTCTTTATTGCTCGAGAATGTTATTTATTCTCTCTTGGGTGTTAATCCAAACAAGAGAATCTTGCTTTAATACCCATTGTTACAATTTTAATAACACTAAGAGGAGAGATAAATTAGTGCAATAGTATTTTAGTCGATTTTAAAACTTGATCAATAAAGGGCAACTAAAGAGAATAAAACTAAGTTATAAATAAATGATAAGTAAAGAGAGACAAATGAATTTATAGTAATTCAATCTTCCTAATTTATGCCCACTCCTGATTCATCTTCCCTCAAGGCCACCAGTTTTCTCTATCGATCTTTTTCCTAATGTATGAAGATCAGTATATTTGTTACAACTTTCTCATTTTTAAAGCTAACGAGATAACCTTTATACTCTCTTTTACACTAGATCTCTTACCTCATACAACTTCACATTATAACCAAACTCAAAAGGAGAAAGAAACTCAAACTATGCTTAAAATAAGAGCTTACAATACTTTATAGCTCAAGAATGGATATTGTTAGGAAACCTTAATAAGAGCATCACATATACAGGGGAAAAAAAAACAAAACTTATTTCTCACATTTATCACGTCTATCGTGTGATGATTGGTATGCAAAACATCATAAAACTAAAAAATCTACTGTTGTGTGTTAGATATTTTATCTAGGGAGATTGTATATCCATGAAAAAATCAGATTTGTAGGCGTAGCTAAAGGAGGTCAGATGTCCTCCTCTCTAGCGGTATCCACACGGTGGATGCAACGATGATGCTTCTCAGATTGCTGCAGGATCTCCCTCTACAAGATCTATTGCCCAAAGAGGAGAGGAGGCTGAGGATAATAGGAGGGGCGACCAACAGAAGCTCTAGCCTATGAACCCTTTAACCTCCTCCTATTTATAGAAGTCTCTATCAACTTAACCCTAATAGATCTTGCCCTATTGGATACTAAATCTCTATATAACTAACCAAGTCTCTTAGATTAGTGGATCTCTATCCAATAATCTCTTATTAGCTATTATTGGATCTCATCCATAAGATCCGATAATACATGAGCTTATTGGATATCTAATAAAACAAGGACTTCATGAATATCTTATATCCAAACTTTTACTCGTTACAACATCTATAATATTTGTATGACTCGCTAGGCCCAATACCAAACTAGTCGTGAGTTGCACTTGTAAGAACTCCTTATGATTTAGTGAATTATTATCCCATAACAATTCACTCAACTCATCGACTATAGATGTACTAGGCCACTATAACATAGTCCTTAGATGGTATAGGGGGATCTAATCCACTGGACTTGTCTATCCATAGTTACCATATATCTATGGTCCCTTATCCATCTAATATTGGGTATAGTATTGGGTATAGTATTGTCATCCCTTATTCGAAATTTATCTGAGTCTCACTCTGATCAGATTCTCCTAGGGAACTCTTATCTTAATTGGAATGACCCTTGCCACGGACTTAACTGAATTTGCCTAAGCCGTGCGGCACCCTAGCAGCACTCCCGAAGACTTAGCTGAAATTGCCTAAGTCGTGAAGCAACCTTGCCTACTACTACGAACTTAGGTGGGATTGTCTAAGTCATGAAACGCCCAAAGTGTTATCTATCCACAAAAGGTCAGTCCTCTTACAACCTCTTAAGGTCCTGTAGGACCTGCAAAGAAGAATTTGATTAACTTACAAGCGAGCGACGGATACGTCCCGGTGTCTCGCAAAGCGAAAAGCTATATAAGTAATTTGTCGAACACCTTGAGTGCAGCAAGGAAAAGAGAGAAAGAGAGTGAAATAGGACTTTGGAGGGTTGTAGGAATGGTCACAAGTCTACAAATGATGGTTCCCAAGGTATCGAACTCAAGACAAGTTCAATTGCTGATGAACGCCTACGCCCGACATATGCCCGGAACCCCATCCAGCCCGGTGCGACCCGGGGGGTTCCAAGGTGCTGAAATGGTTGACATTTCGCACCGCTCAAAAAGGTTGCCGCAGCACATGAAAAAGACCTAAAAACAGGGTTGTTTTGGGCTATTTTGGCTCCACACAGTGAGCGATCATTCTACAACCTTCTACACTACTTTCGCTCACATTTCTTAGGTAAAAACACATAAACTCAAGGCAAAATAAGCTGCCAAACATATGTACAAGCAAGAAAAAGTGACGAATGGTTCAAGGAGTGAAGGCATTATGGTTGAGCGATGACCGTTCGTGGCATTCTCCCCCATTTAAACTATCGACTCCCTCATTGATGTTTGTTAGTAGACTTTGACGCGAGCTTCTTCATGTCATAGGGCATCTTTTGGCTCCCAACTGGCTTCTATTTGAGGAAGCTTTTGCCACTTCACCAAGTATTCTATTTGCTGCGCTCCATTGGGTAGCTTTATCTTGCGATCCGCTAGAATAGTTTTAACTCACTTCTCATAAGAGGCTCTGGTGGGGGTAGTCGAGTTGGAACATTTCGAGAATCATCTCGTGGATCTGAGTGGTAGGCTTTCAAGTTGCTCGCATGGAAGACGTTGTGAATTCTAAACCATGCTGGCAGTTACCACTTGTATAAGACATTGCCTACTCTGCTGATGATTGGGAAAGGCCCTACATACTTGCGTACCAATCCTTTGTACACTTTATGTCTAAAGAACTGGAGTGATGTTGGTTGAAGCTTCACCAACACCATGTCACCAACTTTAAATTCTTGCGGTCGACTTCCCAAGTCTGCCCACTTCTTTATCTTTTTGGCCGCCTTCTCCAAGTAAGCCCGCGCAATATCTGCATTATGATGCCATTCCTTTGCGAAGTGATAGGCTGATGGACTACTCCCTGTATAACCAATAACCAGGGTATGAGGAGTTGATGGTTGTTGCCCCGTAATAATCTCAAATGGGCTCTTGTTGGATGCAGAGCTCCGCTGCAAGTTATAGGAGAATTGGGCTATGTCCAACAGCTTCACCCAATCTCATTGGTTGGCACTCACATAGTACCGGAGATATTGCTCCAAGAGCGAGTTAATTCTTTCTGTTTGGCCCTCCGTTTTAGGGTGGAGGCTTGTGGAGAAGTATAATTTAGACCCCAACAACTTGAACAACTCAGTCCAGAATCATCACAAGAATCGAGAATCTCGATCACTAATGATGTTATGTGGGACTCCCCAATACTTAACCACATTCTTCATCATCAACTTAGTCGCCTCCTCCGCTGAGCAATGTAGGGGTGCAGCAATGAATGTTGCATACTTCGAAAACCGATCAACTACCACGAGTATCGATCCAAGTCCCCCTACTACGGGCAAGCTTGATATAAAGTCCAAGGAAATGCTCTCCCATACCCTTTCTGGTATGAGCAGCGGCTCCAAAAGTCCCATTGGGTTCTGCTGCTCTATCTTATCCTGTTGATAGGTAAGGTATGTTTAAAACATATTCCTCCACAAATATCCCTATCTTTGGCTAATAGAAGGCCCTCTCCACGAGAGCCATTGTTCGGTGGATACCCGGATATCTAGCCCAAAGGGAATTGTGACACTCTTTCAAGAGTTTACGCCTCAAGTTATCCACTCGTGGGACATAAACTCTGTTTCCCTTGATATAGATGAGTCCCTCCTGGACCCAAAATCACTGTGCCTTGCCCTCTTTGATGAGTTGAATCAGAGTCACTGCCTGAGGATCTCAGTACAGTCCATCCCTGATCCTGGAAAGAAAGTTGGAGTGCAATTGACTTCCATGATGTTTCACCATGGCGAGATTACGAATCTTCTTCGTTGTTTATATGAATTTCTTGCCTGCTCTGATACCACACTATCATGGACTTAGCTGAATTTGCCTAAGCCGTGCGGCACCCTAAAGGCACTCCCGAAGACTTAGCTGAAATTGCCTAAGTCATGAAGCAACCTTGCCCACTGCTACGGAATTAGCTGGGATTGCCTAAGTCATGAAACGCCTAAAGCGTTATCTGTCTGAAAAGGGTCAGCCCTCTTACAACATCTTAAGGTCCCGTAGGACCTGCAAAGAAGAAGTTGATTAACTTAGAAGCGAGCGACGGACACGTCCCGACATCTTACAAAACGGAAAGCTATACAAGTAATTTGTCGAACACCTTGAGTGCAGTAAGGAAAAGAGAGAAAGAGAGCGAAATAGGACTTTGGAGGGTTGTAGGAATGGTCACAAGTCCACAAACGATAGTTCCCAAGGTATCGGACGTAAGACAAGTTCAATTGCTGATGAACGCCTGCGCCCGACATTTCACGTCGCTCAAAAAGGTTGCCGCAACACATGAAAAAGACCCAAAAATAGGGTTGTTTTGGCTTCGCGCTATGAGCGATCGTTCTGTAACCTTCTACACTATTTTCGCTCACATTTCTTAGGTGAAAACACATAAACTCAAGGCAAAACAAGCTGTCAAACATATGTACAAGCAAGAAAAAGTGACGAATGGTTCAAGGAGCGAAGATATTGCGGTTGAGCGACGACCATTCGTGACACCCTGGCCAAGGATTTTTCTAAGCAAGAGCACATGGGATATTTCTCTTATGATAACGAGAGTGGACAATCCTCTATTGACACTCAATTATCTCTATAAGGTTGGTTACCAATCCTTATAATCGGTTATACTAGATCTGAAATTTTCAAACTTATTAAGTCTAGCGTCAAAGAAAGAAGTACTCAAACAAGGCATCCTTGGTGTCTCAAGTTGAAGGACCAAACACACAACCAAGACTACGAAATCACTGTCAAACGTCAAGTATCATTAACTATCCATCATTCTATAAGTGGATCGATTAGTAAATTCATTCTCCATTAAGCACCTGTATTGTATTATTAGTGTCCCCATATGAGTGGCTATAAAACCAATCACCTCCATCATATAAATGGGTATATAGCACACTGATTTGTTTGATTATCTCGATATCCCTCTCGAGTAATATATGATCGGGATTATTTAGGGTCTGTGTTTAAAGGTGAATCAATCTCATTATCATGATCTCATCATGATCTGATTCCCATTAAACAGATCCAAGGGCATCATAGTATATGCAATAGGCAATATAAAATGATAATATGCTAATAATAATAATAAGCAAAAAGATCGTACATTATGTCATATGTATCACCACTCACTTGATTGGATTGCAGGGTAATTGTAACTAGCAATCTCCTACTTAACCTAAAGCCAATCACCTACATGTTTGATCCCCATTAGACCCCTATGATACTCAAAGACAATCTAAGATGATGGCTTCATTAGTGGGTCTGCAATATTATCTTCGGATGGAACTCTTGTTTAATGATGAAATCAATTAATAAGTTTATGAACTAATATATTCTTGATATAAGTGATGAAGGAAAAACTTTGATCACAGACTTAAACCATCGAAGGGCATTATTGAAGCAAGAGAATCAGACGTTGGGTTGGATAAGTATCATAATAGAAATTAGATATCAAGCCGAATGATTGGTCGACATGCCGAAGATTGGATTACATGCTTGGGCATCATACCAAAAGGATCAGGTATTGTACTAAAAGATCGGATGTGGAAAAGTCAACATGCCAATAGATTGAGTAATATGCCAAAGGAATGTACAATACATCAGAGGTTTAGATGAAGTGTCGAATGATCAAATAACATGATGGAATGCTATACAACATGCTGAAAACTTTACGATTATGCCAGAAATGTGGTTAGATTATTTATGTCTTCATTGAGGTCTTTTAGGGTCAAATTTTGTTGGTATTTAGCTAAAACCATGCTAACTTGTTGAGAAACCTATTGGGCTTACATCAGGACTGAGTTAAGCTCATTAGGAGGCCAAACTAATGGCCTTGAGTAGGCTTAGGCAGTGGTATCGCTATGTCACGATTTTAGCCGGTTTTACCTAAGTCGTGTGGCACCCTTGAGTGTCCATTCGTAAAGGTCAGCCTCCCTTGAAATCTCCTAGAGTCCTTTAGGACCTACAAAAGAGAAAACGAGTCAGAAGAAGCCTTTTCCACGAGATCTATAAGCAACTGCTCTAGCAAACACTTTATAAAATCAATACAAATTACAATCATGGACTTTACAAGCTCTGAACAATTGCATACAAAGGATAATGAATGGTTCATTACAGACCGAAGTCCCCACAAATGTCCACATAACACGACTCTCATTTACATACTGAAACCGGCCATGAAAGTTAACCAAACGAGGGTTGTCAAGCCTACTGTAAGCCTTGTTATACAAAGTATGTACAAAAACTAAAGGACACAAACAATCATGAGCATTATGTCGAACACCTTGTTTATATTTTTGTCTGTGACATTCTCCCCCGCTTATTCCTTCGATGTCCTCATCGAAGCCGCTGTAGATGCTGTATTTACTTGCCTTTTATTGAATCTTCAATCTTCTACTCTAGCTGCAATGCACCTCTTGGCTCCCAACTGCTCTTTGCTGTTGTTGTTATAGTCAAACTCTAATCCGTCATATACTTTAACTTGCCAATGACTAACTTTGTTGTGGGGTTAGCTAAGCTGTGTTGATCCTTGTTGATTTTTATGGATCCTTCTTATGAAGAAAAAAATATTCCTTGTTATGCGCCAGTATCACAATGATCTCATATTGTTTAAACTGGGTGGATGTTTGTTAGAGCTTTAACGAGCATCGCCTTACAGACTTTTGAAGTTTTTGAGGTCCTTCCTTTACAAAATTTACTCATCAATTCTTCTTCAACTTATTTGTCACTTCCAAGTAGGTTCGCATCACTTCTACTTTCGATTAACATTTTGTTTGGAAATAAAGCAGACAATCTATTCTCAGTAGCACTGATCACTATTAGCAAGGATTTGATAAATCATCTTCTATTAGATTTCTTTGAAGAGTCTTGGAACTTATGCAGAGCTCCTCTGCTAGATAAATAAGAGAATCGGTGTACTAAGTTTCACCCATTCTCTTTGAGTTGAGAAGGTAAAGATTATTTGATTTCGCCTACCTCCTCGAGGTACAAGAACTAGGGTACTCGATTTCGCCCATTCTCTTAAGTTGAGAAGGCAAGGGTTACTTGATTTCGCCCACCTCCTTGAGGTTGTACTTCATGCATCTAGCTTATTACTAGCATTTTAATTGCTCTTTGCTCACACTTATGAAGCACTCGAAGTGTTTGCACTCCTTGCGTTGAGTTAGCTATTGTGATTCACATTCCCACTGCCATCGAACTTTCAGAATGCAAGAAGTTTTACTCAAAAAGAGCAAAAGTTTACCGTAACTTAGAGTCCCCCAACTTGGAGTAAGTCTTTAATAGTTCTAGTCGCCTCTAGGATTATACTGTCTTCTCCATCATCTTTGTCGCCTACTCCTCTGAGTAGAAAATGTACAATACCACATATTGCCTACTTCATTTCTTGGTCGAGCACTCCTGCATCAACTTGAAGTCCCTTACTTTTGACTATCTTGATGAGAAGCCCGTCGACACTGGCCTTATGAAGTTCCTTGGCCTTTGCCCTTCCGCTGTGTCTTGGTACTTAGAGTTTACCTTTGCATTCTCTACCTCCTCGGGCCCTTTTACAACTACTGCTCACCCTCTATGAGAGCAAGGGATCGATGACTCTATAGAAGTCTCACCTCTACGATACAATGGTGGTGCTAAGCCTATGGCCCTACTATCTGTTACCTTGCACCTGCATCCCTTTCTTCATGATTGGTAAATCTACCTCTATGGTACTCTAGCACTCCTCTGAGTCCACCTCCTTTCTAACCGACACTTTTCTTTTGGGTAGCTAAGCCCCTCTAGACACATCGTTGCTTCCTTGCCCCTTTCGACCACCTACTTCAATACCTCTATGTTCTCCAAGTAGCTTCCCTTGGTAGTTCGAAAGACATATTGCAACTCCTATATATGGCCTCCACTATCTTGTTGTAGGGCTGGCGTCTATTATGTTCTCCTTATCTTTCTTGGTAGGAACATTCACTTAGTCGGTATTGTCCCCTGACTTGTCGGGCTCCCTTAAGCGAATATAGGCACCGAAGCAGTCTAACTCTCCAGTCGCTCTGATCATACCTCTGTCTGATCAAGTCCCCTCTATGGGACTCTCTGGTACTTGCACTCAGAATTCTCCCTCGGTGGTACATGGCCCCCATATATTGATAACCAAGGCTTTCATCAGATGCAGGATTTGATGCGCATATATGGAAGACCCACCGCTGCGGTACCATAGTATTCACTCCTTAAATCCATAGCCATTCTTTCTGTTATATTATTCATCGAAGTGGAGCTCCCAGTAGCTCCTGATCATACCTCCGCATGATCATATCTCTCACAGGACGTCTCCGCATGTGTTGTATTACCTCGAACTATTCTATTATGATCCGCCGCACCATGTCGCCTCCTAGTGACATCTCCATTGCATTCAGATTCTTATGTGATGAATTCAAATTATGATGTCTCCATGTGTGGCCTCTACCAACATATCATAGGGCCTCCGCCAACTCCGATTGTGTTCGCTCCTGTGATAATTCACCTTCGCCCACCCATTCTCGGGGCCCCCTCGGATGAAGTATCGCTCTAGGATAGTCTATCGCCTAGTAGCTCTCAAAGTCCCTAGACTTCACTAAAATTGGTGCACTATTGTCTGGATCCTGGGTCTCTATCCCCCACCAACACAATCTTCGTTGTGCACCACTTTCTTCATGACAACTCAAATGGTAATATTGTGGCATATTCTTTAGAGTACCCATCTCTACATCCACTTGCCCTGTGCTAAGGCCTTTTGATCCCAACTTCGCCTCCATAAGTTGAATCACCTTAGTTCCTCTGTCAAATGCTTCTCTGAGATAAGGTGCATATGCCTCGAAGCTCGCTTTGTCTTTGATACCATGCAAAATGAGTCTGCCCCATCATAATGAAGAACCCATGGAATGACATAATTCCACTCTTGCCTTTTTAAGAGTTCATGTCCTTGACCTCTGTCCAAAGAAAGCTTTGTGCTTCTGCTCCATATTTCTATCTTCTACGTCGACTCCCTTCATATGGCTTGGATACTTCAGTAAGTTCCACCCAAGTTGCTCTGCCTCTCGATTTGCATTAAGTTAATGGTGGCCCTCATGCCCACCATTTCATGGGTCAACCCTTTGTTGAGTTCAATTTCCATATCGACTTTAAGTGTGCCTTCGTATGATGTTACTATTGTCGTTCCCCCACTTGATCTCGCAATACATCCACCAACGCATTACTTCATTCGAGATAATATAATGACTCCTTATTGCTCGCTCGATCCGTTGAGCTTTATGGAGATACTGTCTTGAGGTACTCTTCCTCAACATGTGCAGTCTGCTACACATGATTCTCCCTCTATAGAACTAAGACATATCCCTCATGGATATCTGTCCTATTGGAGCAACTTTTCTCTTTGCATTATTCCCTCTAAAAGTTTCAGAGACCACCATCCCCTTAGACTACTCCATTTTACTGAATAATTTATGCATTATTCTGCCCCTATAAATGCACTTGCTAGATTATGACTCTTCGTCAATACAACCCCCACTGCACCCTTCAAGGCCTAGCAACGTGCTGAACTTATTGCACACTTTAGTCTCCTATGGATGTATCTATTCAATACTGAAGAGAAAGTTTCAGTGCTGTATAGTGCTGAGTTCAGGTCACCTTGAGGATGGCCACTAACACTCCATCATCCGCAGATAAGCCCTTACATGATTACCAAATTCTTTGAGTTAATAATTCCCCTCACCTTTGTGAGCTTTGCATAACTATTTTGGTTATTGAGTAACACATCCCACTTTGCACAGTCTTATTATTTACTAAGTGCCCTATTTGCCTTGAGCACCATCAAGTTTGGTTGCCAACGTCGAGCCGTTGCACTTTGCATGGTCTCATTATTTACCAAGCACCCAATTTGCCTTGAGCACCATCAAGTTTGGTTGCCAACATTGAGCCGTAGCTCGAACCCAGCCATCCCAACCTTTGTGAGCTACATATTCTTCCTAGCTTGCTTGTCCTCATGGTGCCTCTCGCGCAAAGGGTTGGGTATTCCTCTGAATGTCAAACATAGATGTCGGCTCCTCTAAGTGACTCCTTTCCTTGCATCTCAATGTTTGTTTCCCCCAAACAGTTGCGCGTGTTGGCTGTCCTCCATGTAGCCCAGCTATGACTCCCACATTTGTATGGCAAGTATTTTTACGTGTGCTTATCCTGCTCTAATATCAAAATATCACAGACTTAGCTAGTTTTGCCTAAGTCATTGATATCCTTGTGTATCCGTTTACAAAGGTCAGCCTCCCCCGAAACCTCCTACGGTCCCTTAGGACCTACAAAAGAGAAAACGGGTCAGAAGAAGCCTTTCCTACTGGATCCACAAGTAACTGCTCTAGCAAACACTTCATAAAACCAATATAAATTATAACCCACTTTACAAGCTCTGAATTATTATACACAAAAGATAATGTCCATTATAGACCAAAGTCCCCCCAAGTGTCCATATGACACGACTCTTATTTACAAGTCGAAACCGGTTATGAAAGTTAGTAAGTCTGCTACTTGCTATACAAAATATGCATAAAAACTGAAAGACACGAAAAATCATGAGCATTATGTCGAACACCTTATTTATATTTTTGTACGTAATAGCTAGGCCCAAGTGGTGGTAGCACCCAGATAGTCAACATGTACTATTTTATGCTTGGTAAGGCAACCGACTGTAGTACCACTTATATAGGCAGTGGTACCACCTGGGGTGATGATATTGCCACTCATAATTCAAATTTTACGATGGTAGTGCCACCCGAAAGTCCAATATTATGACATTAAAATTTATAGCTACAAGATTATCCAAATCCCAAAATTGTCAGTGATTTAAATTTTTGGCTATATTTTGAAGCCATTTGGGGCTATAATTACCCCCACTAAGGCTTGGATTGGAGCAAAAAATAAGTTGTGAAGTTTATAAAGGTTGTAGCTCTCTCTTTGAGTATTGGTTGAGTCTCTTCCTCCTACTGGAGTTTAGAAGTGATTCCAAATTGAAGGAGGTGTGAAGTCTCTTGCAAAAGAGTAAGCATAGAGGTTTTATCTTGAGCTTGTTAAAAGTAAAAGAGTCATAACAATAATAGTTGATCTTCACCCATTGGAAAGAAAATCAATAGTGAAAGCCGGTAGCCTTGAGGGAAGAGAAATCGAGAGTGAACGTAGGTCAGGATGATCGAACCATTGTAAATCAATTTACATTCTTTCTCTTGCCTTCATTTGTTGCTATATTCTGATTTACTTACTCGCAACCCTTACTCACTTTTTTTGCTAACTATATTTTTGATAAAGATTTATTGATCGAACTTCTAAAATAGGTTAAATTTGCTATAGCAATAATTCAAACACCACACACCCCACACCACCCTCCCTTCCTTAGTGTTATTACGATCCTAACAATTAGTATCAAAGCTTAGTTCTCTCAGTTAGATTAACACCTAAAAGAGATATAATAACTATTTTGGGCAACCAAATGGGTCACTTTATCACTCGTACTCCTATGTTCAATGGGATGGACTACATATATTGGAAAACATGAATATAGATTTTTTTTGCTTTCTATGGATTTTGATCTATATAACGTCATTAAAGTTGGTTTCAAAAATCCTCTAAACCAATGAATGAATGGAATGATTTTGAAAAGAAAATATTTTCCTTAAATGCTAAAGTTATGAATGCTTTATTTTATGCTTTAGACAAATATGAGTTTAATGATGTTTCAACTTATGACATTACACATGATATTTAGCATATACTTGAAGTTACTCATAAAGGCACAAGTAGAGTTAAAGAATCTAAAATTAATCATTTGGTATATAGTTATGAATTTTTTAAAATGAAGCCAAGCAAAACCATTGGTGACATGTACACCCGTTTTACGAATATTGTCAATGGTTCAAAGGCTCTTGATAAAAGTTATACTAATCTTGAATTGGTAAATAAGATTTTAAGATCTCTTCTTGGTAAAAATTGGATCAAAAAGTAACGTATCTAAGAAGCAAAGGACTTGAAATACTTTCTTCTTGAGAACTCATAGGATCTTTAGTGACCTATGAAATGACATATAAAGTACATATTGAATAAGAGAAAAATCTTAAAATCTTTCAAAAAATAGGAATAATATTACACTTAGAACCAAAGACGACTACTCGAGTGAAAGCTCAAGTGATGATAATGATATTATACTCATTACAAGAAGATTCAGAAAGTTCATGAGGAGAAACAAAACTAATTCTATAAGATGAGAATGTAAGAACAAAAATGAATCTAATAAAAATATAATCATATATTATGAATGTAAAAAGCTATGACACTTTAAAAATAGGTGTCCACAATTGAAGAAGAAGCTACCAACCTAAAAGAAGAAGAAGGCATTGAAGACAACATAGGATGAATAAAATGCATTAGAAGATGAAGAGCAAATCAATGAAGATGAAGTGGCAAACTATGCTTTGATGGCCTTCAACGATGAGATATTTGTCTCTCCTAAAATATCTTTATCTTTACAAATGCATTAGAACAAGTCTTTTACAACCAGTGGAGATTGGCATAGGAGTGCCTAATATGCTACAATCAGCTCATGTAAATCTTATTGATTCATTCTCTACAACTCATAGTGCTTGTCCCATAACCTTTAATATAAACCTCTCAAATATGACAACTCATTAGCATTTGCACTAGAGAAAGTTAAAGCTGCTTCATTAATATGTAATCTAGTAGGCACAAAGTTAAAGTTATTTTAAGGTGCATATCTTCATGACTAAAAAATATATTAAAGAGGTTAGTTACCAACTGTAATGCACTTAATTTCATAGTTCCCTATGCATAAAAGGTTGTTTCATGCACTACTATTTATTTTGATATTTTAGAATTAGAAAAAGGTTTCAAAACTGATTATATTAGCACAAGCTCTTTTGAGCTCTCTCTTAAACTCTATATCTCATAGACACTTCCTTGAGTAGTGAATATTTTATTTTTAATTCTATATCCTTGCTTAATATCCTTGAGGTGATAAAAATTTTTGTATCCTTTTATGATTTTAAACTCGGTAGTGAACTATTGATCGATTTTATGCAAGTATTATCTTGAGTTGGTTTTTGTTTCTTTTCAATTCAAAAGACTTATTCCAACAAATACAACTCAACTATCAGTTTCTTTTTCAAAATTTTTTTCCTCTTTTTCCAATATCAATAATTAAAAGTGTATTATTTTGAAACAAGTTTATCATATTTTAAAGATGGTATATAGATAAAGGGAGTCTTATTAAGACCTTATCATCACTTAACTTTTCGGTGTCTATAACTTTGATTTATCTTTAAAGACGTAATAGTAAGATCCTTAATTTATCATAATATTAAAGTAACTTTTATTTTTACACAATTGGATATTTTATATACTCCTTTATTTTTATTGATGACAAAGGGAAAGTAGTAGTAACTCATACTTTTTATTGTTGAGAAAAGGAGAGAAATAACGACTCATGCATAAATAAGGAGAATCGTGTTTATATTTTTTTATTAATAAATTCTTATGTTTGATTTATGCAAATGATTAACTTACGATTATATTTTATTTGACATTACATGACTTGAAACCTGAAATGATTATGATTATAATTTGTAACTTAAAACTTGATTAAACATTGATTTTTAGACTTGAATGATTGAATCATAATATCAACAAGATTAAATTTCTTTTAACTTAAATTCAATATAAGCATGTAAAAATTATAATTATTTTAAGTTTAAATTTATCATAACGTCTTAAATGACAAATAGATAGGGGAATCTTATTAAAATATGTTATCAATTGGTTATCATCATTAAAAAGAAAAAGATTTATGAATCTTTAATTTTGATGATGAAATCAATTAATGAGTTTATTAATTTTAAATATACTTTTGAGATAAGTTCGAAAATATTTTGATCATAAACTCATGTTATCGAAGAGTCAACTATTGAGTAGAAGAGTCGAACGTTGTGCTGAAAAATTATTATATCAAAAGAAAGGGAATGTTCTAGAGGTTTAGACGGAGTATGAATTATTATCTTAATTGAGGTTATTTGAAGTCAATTTAAGTTTATATTAGGCCGAAACAAAGCCCACTTGTCAAGAAAGTCATTGGGTTTGAAGTTGACCAAATCGATGGCCTAAACCAGGCTTGGGTAGTGGTACCACTAGGCCTCTGTGGTAGTATCGCTTGAGTTAATTAATAAGCACTGTTATGCTATATCAATTTTTTCGATGATGGTACCACCACCTATAGCAGCGATAATATCACATAGGGCGATGATAGTATCACATATAATTTAAATTTTACGATGGTAGTACTGCTAGAATCTATATTTGTGATATCAAAACTTGTGACAATAGTACCACCCAATGTTAGTGGTTGTATCGCTCGCATTCCAAAATTTTTGGATATTTGAATTTGTGGTTGATAGGATATCCATTCCTAAGCTAGTAAAATATCATATGTTGTCATTTGAGTCATAATTTGAGTCACTTTCTCTTAAATTTGATTATAATTTTATATGAGGTAAGGGACCTTATATAGAAAAAGAATATATAGATTATCTTCTAAATTAGAAAAAAAATAAAGTTATAATAAAAACAGTTGATCTTCATTTCTTAAAGAGAAGATTGATAATAAAAATGAATGATCTAAGAATTATGAGTAAACGTTGAGAAGATCAAAACACTATAAATTAATTTATCTTTTTTTACTTATCATTTATTTGTGACTTAGATTTATTCTTTTACTTACAACCTTAATTTGATCAATCAAAATTTTAAAATATATTAATTTATCGATCAAATTTTAAAATTGATTTAAATACTATTATAATAATTCATCCCATCGTAGTATCTGAAATGATAAAATGGTTTTCAACAATTAAGAAAATCTTGTTCAAATAAGCGTAAGATTCTGTGCAAGATCCGAGTGCAAAGGTTTTCACTCGCTTCTGCATGACACTATTGCTTCTTTGGCATCTTGCTCAACGGTTCTCGGATCAGCTTTGCACAGTGTTGGCAAGTATTTCTTTGATCACTTTGATTCTCTAAAGGCATATTAATCGTTCCCTGCTTTGCTAATTGGAATGCATAACGCATCAGATTATATCTAAAGTCTGATTTCATCTAAATCCAGAATTTGAATCTACATATCACCTGATGGTGTATGAAGCCGATATCCTAAATTCTAAACTATTCCAAGCAGGGAAGGTACCTGAATAAACACCAACATCAATCAAATTATGCACAATTAGAAGCTAGTTAAAGATGACATGACATCCTTGTGCACCATAAATTATGCACAATTTTTTGTTGTTTATGCCTATTTGTATCTTACTTTACAATAACTGTGAAAATGTGATGGTTACAATCAGCATCCTGCACAAGGATGTTTCTATAGAATTAAGAACCATGAACTACAAGGAGAATCAAGGGCCATGTAATATCTAATTCAGAATACCTCTCTCTCATATTATGCTCAAGTCTAGTAACTCAAACAAGCAAGCAGAGAACAAGAGAGCCATTAGAAATCATAAGCAAAATCATCCTGCTAAAAGAGGAAGCTAAATTTTTTTAAAAAAATTTCTTGTGTTTATAGTAAGTTATACTAAGCAAGCCAGCTGAAAATGTAGAGGACTTCTACATGCTAACAAGATCCTAAGGAATTGTCATATTATGTTTTTGCTGAAGGATCACATACAAAATCACAAACCTAATATGAACCAACATTAATTAATTGAGCTATTTACAAAATTGTACCTTTAAACTCATTAAGCATCATCATATGAGGCAAACTAACAAAGAGTTCACTAATTTGCAATCACAGGCTTAACAGGCATCCTTAATAGACAGAAACACAAGGGCATAACCTCAAACGTAGGAGAGCAGCTTGAAGTAAATAACAATGTAAACTGAGAGAGACACCACAGCACATATATGCTGCCAGAATAAGAGTGCTGAAGCTTCCTTCATGGCATAATTCCTCAAGCTAGCAATGGCTCCCAACAAAATAGCACTTGGCGTGGTGTATTGAGACAAAAGAACGAATCGGTACATCTGGTCTCCTTCAATCAAAAGATGCAACTTATTAGCCAAAGCGACCACTCCAATCCCAATCAATGGAAGCACCAAAAGCCTTGCAACAATGATTCCGATTGTAGTTCTAAAGCCAAGAGCTGAATCATTAGGACCTCCTGGCAACATTCCTCCAAGAATTAACATTACTGAACCACTGCTCCTGCTAGGATGTCCAAACTATCAGTGAAGAAAGAAAGTGGCTCATCATACCCAAACACAATATCTTTAAACACTGGAACCAACCCCACTATAAGGGCCAATAAAGAAGCAACCGTTGGGGGCTGAAGGATGTGCTGAATTGGAGTCTGCTCTGCCACAACTCTAATCCTTCGGACAACCTTTGGTTCTGCCAAGCATCTAAGGGACATTGGACTACTAGGCCCAGAAGCAATACCTCCCTCAGATAAATCAATATCTGGGAAAGTGTTTTGAGATGACCCAGAAATGCTCATGAACACTCTGGCTATAAATGGTGTCTTGGAATGTGCTGTTTCTTTATCTACCATTCCTGGCCATTCACCTTCATGAAGCAATGGCCTACTGATATTACTAATCAGTTCTTCCTCAATTTCATTCTCTTTAGAGACAATCTCATCGTACTCCATTGGTGGCTCCATCATGTGATAAACGAATGTATAAACTAGGATGACTGCGACCCCCTGGGCAAATGACACATAGGCAATGCCAGTCCGATGGCAATCAGGTCCGAATGGATTATCCGAGCCATGGCACACTGATCCAACTATGGCAATTGGGAGGTTACCTGTGTTGCCGAAACCAGACATGATGGTGAACCGGAAGAATTGGGGTGGTGGACGGCAAGTGATAGCGACTATGTATCCAAGAACACAGCCTGTCGCTGTGGTAATGAGCACATTGACGGGCACAAACCACCAAAGCAAGACGTTATTAAGGGTGAGTGACTGGCCGAGGTGGACATTGATGAGGCAGGGGAGGAAGAGGGCGAAGACCAACTTGCTAAGGAGTTTGAAGGTGGCCCGAGGAATGATTTGGATTCGAGGGTGTGCGAGGATGAGGCCTATGACAGTGAGGCACAACAGTTTCATCAAGGGCAGCACTGCTGACATCAAATTGTCGCCTCCATTGGCCATTCCTTGAGCCATTCTAACAAAAATCACCAAGAATCCTCCGCTCTTGCTTGAGTATATCTAATACTCTGCAAGAATCACCAAAAATTTTTCTTTCCTCCTATAATATATCCAATCCTTTGCACAAATACCAGGCATTACAGAACGCGATGCTCAAGGTACAATTGGCGCGCGGCTGCTTAAGGATTTTTCTTCACAGATTCTGTAAAAGGATTTAATAGCATGTAAGCAATTTCTGATCCAAATTCCATGAAATATATCTAGAAAACAAAGCATTGGTTCTTATACGCAGATCAAAGATATGGCACAGAATATTCAGTTAAATATTTGCACATAGTATGAGAAGCAAAGATCCATAAAAATAAAATAAATCAGATCTTTCGTATAAAAACAAGCTATTCTACATCATGAATCTTCAATATCTCGGATCAGCATCAGAACTTTGTTGAGAATCAAAGCAGAAGGATACAACAAATCTACCAGGAAAAGCCCATAAGATAGCATCGGAAAGCTAACACCACCTTTAAAAAAGATGAACGAAGGTCGAGGCTTTTCTGGAATCTGGACTGGTTTCGCAGTTGCTGACTAAAGATCTTTAATCGGTTTCCAGATTCATCAACGCGACTGGATCGATGGAGAGATCGAAAAGCATACAAGATATCAGTGACCTGAGAGGAGTTGGTGCCCTTCCTTCCCCTACTGGCGCCTACTATGGGGAAAGGGGGCCGATAGTTGGCATTACTTTATGTTTTCGTCTTGACAAAATTAGGAAGATGAATAATTAGCGAACATTATTTTGATTGCGAAAGCTGCACTTACTCACTTTCCAAAAGTATTTAAAGAGAAACACTTACAAAAGTTTCAGAAGACAAACGTTGTTGTGGTCAAATTGTACCTAAAACACAAAAGAGGAAACCAGGAAGGACAACATAATCTTCAGCCACGGCTGTTCGTACAAAATCAGACGGCTGCGTAGTCACAAGAAAACAAGATATTGTGGTTTTCCTTGTATTATGTCGTCGGAGAGGGGAGAACATTAATAGCATCGATTGGAGGCTTTGACAAAGGAAGAAGCACATGATTCTGTACTACCAAGAGACGCTACGTGGACGGAGACCCATAGTCAATGGGTTGGGCCAGTGCTTTTGTAAGACCGCCATTTGTAAGCCGCCCGACCACAGGTTCACGCTCACGACATTATGATTAAACCACTGTAGTTATTGTATGATTTTGCTAATAAAATCATATTTAAAATAGATATTTTTTCAAAAAACTTTTATATTTTGAGTACTTTCCGAATATCACTTAGACACTCACACAGCTGTTTCTTTAGTCAAACAATTGTTTTCTTATCTAAGCTCACGTGGCCAAATCGATTGAATCGGATCAGATACTTTATTTGCTTTTTAGCGGAGTTATGGTATTTCAATTCAATAGTCAAAAACATTTTAGTTTACTATTTTATTATTATTTTCTTCTTCTATTATTAATGAATATGAATATTATGATTTAAAAAAATATAAACATTAATTTATGATAAGGGTGAAATTTTTTAATTTTTTCATTTTTTATAAAAATATGTGAGAAGCTTCTTAAATTTCCATATAGACCACTTAAATTCTCAAAAAATTATCTTAAAGAATCTTAAAATATAATAAATTAATAATTATAATTTATGGGAATATATTGATTAAGACTTAGTTATAGTATTTGTAAATATTCACTAGATAATGTTATGATCTTATTTACATTAAGAGAAGAGGTGAATTAGTGTTATAGTAAATTTTAATCGATTTTAAAGTTTGATAAAAAACTATATCAAAAATATAATTAATCAAATATTGAATACGGGTAAGGGCTGTGAGTATAGTGAATGATAATAAGTAATCAATTACAAACAAAAGTTACAAGTAAGAAAGAGAATACAAACTAATTTATACTGGTTCGATCTTTTGGATCAACATCCATTTTCTGTTCCTCTTCTCTCGATGCTACCGGCTTTCATTACCAATCTTTTTTTCTAATAGGTGAAGATCAACCACCTTTACTATAACTTTTTTCTATTTTACAGGTTTAAGAGATAACTTTTGTACTCACTTTTATAAGAGATCCTCACCTCCTATAACTTAATATCATAACAAAACTTAAGAAGAAGAAAGATACTCAAATAGTTCTAAAGAGAGAGCTATGACAATTCATAAACTCAAGAATGAATGCTATATCAACTAAACCTTCTTGGGTATTTATAGGTTCTAAAAGGTTTCAAGAATTGAGCTAAAAAAATTAAATTCCTAAAATTTTGGGGTATGAGCAGTACTACCACCAGCACTAAGTGAAATCACTGGTGCCACTTCTGACGTTATAATTCTGGACTCTAGTGGTATTATCACTACCATAGGCAGTACTATCATTAGAAATGTTGACAAGAATAAATAGTGCTTGTCGGTTGACTTATGTAGTACTATTGCTTGAGCTTAATGGTACTACCACGTAAGCCTACATTAGGCCACTAGTTTGACCTTTTAACATATTCAATTTGGTCTAGCATTAAGACTAATTACTGTCTTGATAAGTTAATATTGTTTCAGCCTAATATCAACTCAAATTAACCTAAAATAACCTTGATCAAGACTTTAATAAATTAATCATATATTTGAGACATTTATAAGCTCTTGGCATATTGTACACTCTTTTAACAAGTCATCCAATCTTTTGGCACTATGTTTAAACCTCCTGCATATTGTCCATTCTAATGACATGTTTACTTTCTTACATTTAATCTTCCAACATAATATTTGATCCTTCATGCATGATGGCTGCACCTATAGCATGAAGTCTGATCTTCGGCATATTGACCAATCATTTGTTTTGATATCTAATTTTTGACACGATAATTTTTTAGTGCAATGTTCGACTCTCCTATTCAATGGTTAGTCTTTTGGTGGTCCGAGTTTGTGATCGAAGTATTTCCTACATCACTTATCTCAAAAGAATTTAATACAATATATTCACTAATTGATTTCATCATCAAAATCATTCGAATGGACAAGGCTAAGGTGCAAGCTGTGGTGGACTGGCGAACACCAAAGAAGGTGTCAGAGTTGAGATCCTTCCTTGGATTTGTCAACTATTATCGACGCTTCATAGCTGGATATTCGAAGCGTGCAGCTCCACGAGTTGCTAAAAAGGAGCAATCCTGAAGATGGTCGATAAATGTGAGGCGGCATTTCAAGACCAAGTCATGTTAGAAGAACTACTGATTGCGGACTATGGAAAGTCTTTTGAAGTCCATACTAATGCTTGACTTTGCTATTGGAGGAGTTCTTATGCAGGAGGGTCATCCAAGTGGCAGAGTTGCAAGCTCGAACCGAGCGGCGATATCCTGTACATGAGAAGGAGATGACAACGGTGGTCCAGTCTCGAGTGTGGCGACACTACCTCTCCGGGAGCACCATTTGTGCTAAGGACAGACAATGTCGCATTGAGTTACTTTCGAACTCAAAAGAAACTCTCCCAAAGCAAGCACGATGACAGGACTTCTTGGCTGAGTTCGACATGGTGATGGAGTACAAACCCGAAAAAGCAAATGTTGTGGTCGATGCATTGAGTCGGAAAGTGGAGCTAGTGAATGCTATATAGTTGGAGGGCAGAGGCCAAGCAAGTCAATTACGCTCCAACTTTCTTTCCGGATCGTAGATGAGAGATCATCCCAGCGAATTGATTCAACTCATCAAAGAGGGCAAGGCACGACAATTTTGGGTCCAAGAGGGACTCATCTATACCAAGGAACAGAGTTTATGTCCCACACGGATAACTTGAGGCGTGAACTCTTGAAAGAGTGTCACGATCCCCTTTGGGCTAGACATCCGGGTATCCACCGAACAATGGCTCTCGTGGAGAGGGCCTTATATTGGCCGAAGATGGGGACAGATGTGGAGGAATATGTTCGAACATGCCTTACTTGTCACAGGACAAGATAGAGAAGCGGACTTTTGGAGACTGTAAAGGCCATGGAGAGCATTTCTTTGGAATAGGCAATGTCTCATACAAGTTGCAACTGCCAGCATGGTTCAGAATTCACAATGTCTTCCATGCGAGCAACTTGAAAGCCTACCACTCAAATCCGCGAGATAATTCTCGAAATGTTCCAACTCGACTACCCCCCACCAGAGCCTCTTATGAGAAGCGAGTCGAAACTATTCTAGCGGATCGTAAGATAAAGCTACCCAATGGAGCATAGCAAATAGAGTACTTGGTGAAGTGACAAAAGCTTCCTCAAACAGAAGCCATTTGGGAGCCAGAAGATGCCCTGCGATATGAAGAAGCTCGCGTCAAAGCCTACCAACAAGCGTCGACGAGGGCGTCGACAGTTTAAGTGGGGGAGAATGTCACGAACGGCCGCTCAACCGTAATGCCTTTGCTCCTTGAACCGTTCGTCACTTTTTCTTGCTTGTACATATGTTTGGCAGCTTGTTTTGTCTTGAGTTTATGTGTTTTTACCTAAGAAATATGAGCGAAAGTAGTGTAGAAGGTCAGAATCGATCGCCATCGCGGAGCCAAAACATTTTTTTTTCATGTGCCGTGGCACCCTTTCTGAGCGGTACGAAATGTCAGCCATTTTAGCACCTTGGAACCCCCCGGGTGGCACCGGGTTGGATGGGGTTCCGGGTATATGTCGGGCGTAGGCATTCATCAACAATTGAACTTGTCTTGCATCTGATACCTTGGGAACTGTCGTTTGTGGACTTGTGACCGTTCCTACGACCCTCCAAAGTCCTATTTCGCTCTCTTTCTCTCTTTTCTTTGCTGCACTCAAGGTGTTCGACAAATTTCTTGTATAGCTTTCCGCTTTGCGAGACGTTAGGACATGTCCGTCGCTCGCTTCTGAATTAATCAACTTCTTCTTTACAGGTCCTACGGGACCATAAGAGGTTGTAAGAGGGCTGACCCTTTGCGGACAGATAACGCGTTGGACGTTTCATGACTTAGGAAATCCCAGCTAAGTCTGAAATAGTGAGCAAGGTTGCTCTACGACTTAGGCAATTTTAGCTAAGTCTTCGGGAGTGCCGCGACGGTGCCGCACGGCTTAGGCAAATTCAGCTAAGTCCGTGACAATGTGCTCATTCAAGAATAAGTTCACTAATTGATCTACTTATGAAATGTTGTTTGGTTAATGATACCTGATGTCTGAGAGCGATTTCGTAGTCCTAGTTGTGTATCTGGCACTTAAACTTGAGATATCAAGGATGTCTTATTTTTTAGTAGTCCTTTCTTTGATAATGAACTTTCAAATCTGGAAAGATCTAGATCTAGTACAATCGGTTATCAAGATTGCTAGTCAACATTATGAAGGCTATTGAGTGTCAATAGAGAATCATCTACTCTCAGTATCATGAGAGAAATATCCCGTATGCTTTCACTCAGGGAAATCCTTAACCAAGTTGGTTGGATTGAGAGACGAGAAGTTCTTCGGGAGAATCCGATTATAGTGACACTTAAATAGATTTCATATGTAGCCTGATAGTATCATGCCTAGTATGCGGTCTCTGAGATATTAGATGGATGAGGGACTATATATACATGGTAACTGGAGACTATGGCGTAGTGGCCTAGTACGTCCATAGTCGATGAGTCAAGTGAACTATTATGAGATAATAAATCACTCTATCAAAAGGAATTCCGATAGGGAGGACTCATGGCCAGCTCGATATTTGGCTTAGAGAGTCATACATAAATGGTGGATGCTTTAGCGAATAAAGGATTGTATAGAGATCCAATTAGCTCCTATTCTTATTAGATGAGACCTGACGTTAATGGGCTCCCTGCATGAGGCCCAATTAGAGGACAAAGGAGATTATTAGATAGAGATCTAATAATATAATGTTAGTGGGTAAATGGATGGAGATCTATTACCCACTAATGCAGGATTCCCTAGGGTTTTTAGTGGCTCTCTCTAAATAGGAGGCAAGGGTGGCTCTTATGTGACAAGCTGCACCTTTGGCCGCTCCCTCCTATTTTTCCTCCTCTCCCTCTCCTTTTTAGTCGATCAGCCCTTCTCTGGCATGAGAGGGCAGTAAAGAAGATAGAGGCTCTTTGTTAGGACCCTAGTTGAGTCGGGTCCTAGGCCCTATTGGCTAACCTAGACCTGACATTAGATTGATTAGGAGAAAATTTGAGTCCATCATAATAAATTAGGTTAAATCCTAATAGGGTTAGGATTCGACTGAATTAGAGTTGGATTAGGAATTAGAGTTGGGTTCGAGTCGGAGTTAACCAACTCAACCTTGTAATCAACACAATGGGCTGCCCACCTTGATGAGGAAAAGTTGACAAGGTTGAGAAGAGGTGGCTAGGGTTAGAGAGGGGAGGAGTTTCACTTATATGAGACTCTCTCTAGAGTTGGTTAAGAGTTAGATTAGGAGTTAGAGTCTTAGTTGAGTTAGTTGAAGTCGGAGAGGTTGAGTAAAGTAGAAGTCCTATTAGGATTAGAGTTTTGAGACCTTATATAAACACTTATAGCCATAACCTTTACATCATGCATCAAATCAATCTTTCTTCAGCCATTGTGCCAAATACCTTGGAGGAGGGAACCACTATAGAGTTATAAGAGGTCGATTCCCTATAGAGATCAAACCCCAAGCTTATAATTCGCAAGAGTTCTAACACTTGGTATTAGTGCAACATTCCTTGGCGCTTTGCTGTCCTTCCACAGCCACCCATCATCTTCATCCATCCCTAAGCAATTCTCATAATTGCTAAAGATCATCACCAAACTCCACCGTTATCACCACCATCGTAAATCCCCCCTACAAATTACATCAGGTTTTAGTATTCTATATTACTCCTATTGTAATTTAGTTATCTTAAACCTAAAAAAACCTAAAAATTGTTCCTCTTTTACACTGCACAAACTTATCATCGCAAAATTACTATCTTTATGACGAACGTTACATGGCCAATTTCAGCCGCATAACATTGCCCTTTCTTAATCTTGCTGCCCTATCTTCCATAAGTCTTTTATGTTGGCTTTGTCACCACTTATTAGTGGATTTCCTTTGGGTTTTGCATAAAAATTCTTGATATAAACCACTATAATGATCTCCATCATTGATGCAGTTTTCAATCGCATACTTCTTTGTTGTTGTGTTACTCATCAAAAGTTCACTGCCATATTTTATTGCCATATTTTCTTCAACAATTTGCATTCATCTAACCTTCATCGTCATCTATTCCTTGTTATAAACTTTTGCAATCTCATTGCAAAAACTTATCGATGCAAAGTTATCATCTTTATGATGAAAGTTGTGTTGCAAGATTTCAACCGCATACTTGCTGCCATATCATCAATCTTTCTGCCAATATTTTGCTATCAAATTTTTCTCCATATTTTACATCAGCTTGGCTTTATTTATCAATAGTTTCTCTTTGAATTCTCCTTTAGATCCTGGGTATAAACCCTGAAAACTTTTCATTAAACCGCTGCCTTTCGATGAAAAAATTTCGCTACCTCTTTTTAGTGTTTCTTGCTACATACGCAATCGATCTCTGCCAAATTTGCTATTACCACTACTCTTATCTATCTTTATACTATCCTTATGGGTTTTGTGATGTCATATGACTCTAAAATGTTGCTAGAATTTTCATTATCAAACTGTTAAAATTTTCGACGAAAATTCTGCCGCTACACCTTTTGTCGTTCTTCCCCGCATACACCACTAAATCTCACCGAATCTATTACTTTCACCCACATCACCCTTAAGGCACTCTTCTAACCCTAAGACGCAGCCATTGTAGTCCTCTTTTACCCTATGCAGCTGACCCCAATCGCAGCAGTAACCGTTTGCTCCTAGATCGTTTCCACTGCAACCATTTCTTGCTGCCAGCACCCCGTGTTGTTGCCACAACCTACATTCTTGAGGTTGCCATCTAACACTAGATTGCTGCCTTCATTGCCACCTCAACCCCTATTGCAGCCGGCCTAAACAACAACACATATCATAGCCAAATAGCAACCAATTGCAGCCTTCTTTCCAAGATCGTTGCCTCTTCTTGTTGTTCACAAATCATTTGTCGATCTATTCCCTTGATTCTCCAATAGAAGAAGAATCTCAATATCATAGATCTGCAATCCTATGCCATGGCATTGGATGACATGATCGACACAAAGCTTAAAACCATCGAGACACGCATGGAGGACAAACTATGCACCTTATTCGTAGAATTCAAAATTGGCCAATCTCCAAGTCCGATAAAATCATAGCAAGGTGAAAGTTCAAATCACAAAGAGAGGCCTCTCGAGAAAGAAGAACAAGCCATGAATTCAGCGCAACCATGAATGAGTGGACTTCCCTCGATGGGAAGAGGGAGACCTAACGGGATGGCTTACGTGCACAGAATTATATTTCCGCTATCACAAGACTCCGGATGCATCTATGGTCAACATCATTATAATACATCTTGAAGGAGATGTGTTCCATTGGTACAAATGGTTCAAGGGCATTCATGGAGTCCTAACATGGAGACAATTCAAGAGCGGGCTACTGATTCGCTTTGGACCATCCGAGTACGATAACATCGACGGTCAACTCGTGAAGATCTGACAACCCTCTACAATCTAAGAATTCCAGACCAGGTTTAAAAGATTATATAATCAAACTCATGATTGGTCTAAAAAGTAATTATTAGAAACATTCATCAAAAGACTAAAGATGAAAATAAGAGGTGAAGTAAAAGCATGACAACCCTACACCTTGATGGCTATAATCTCCTTCGCCCAAATCCAAAAAGAGCGACTCAATCAAGATGCTCAAAGCATGAGAACCATATCGCAACTAGTAGTATATAAACCTCCATCACCATCCACTTCCAACTGTCTCTATTAGTTAAAGAAATTAATAAGAGAAGAGCTTCGTGATAGATCAACAAAGGGTCTATGTTGGCATTACAATAAACTATAGAGCCAAGACCACCATTGTAAAAAGAAGAGACCTCTGATGATTAAACCCACTGAAGAACCCAAACTCAAAGATGCAGCTCTCGAGTCCAAGGAGAAGGATACAGAGGAAAAATCACAACCGGTCGCCCGTAACTTTCATGCTTCATCTAGCTACATGAACTCGAAAATAATGAATGTTGATGGCCTCATCAAATATCAGCTAGTCACCATCCTCACCAACACTAGGAGCCCCAACGACCTTATGAATGGCAAAGGAAAATAAGTGACCTTATATAGGAAATGAGAGAGTAAAGAAAAGACGGTCTCGACACAGTGCTTGGAGAAGCTTGCTAAAATTTTAGGCACCTCCACCCAACCAAGTTGACTTCTTTATACCAGACTGCATGATCTCCATATGTTGATCTTACAGGAGGAACCACCAGCACATATTTGGTTATATTGCTGTCCACATCTTCAAAAGGCTGAAGCTAAAAGGATTATCCAGGAGACACGGGAGTTACAGATTATTCGGCCACTATCTCCCCCTATAACGAAACTTTATCTTCAAAAGCTTTGCCTCTTAATTTATAGGGATAATCTTCTCCTGAAGTGCCACATCCAACTGAACCAGCTATGACATCTGATGTAGCGCTCCCATATCTCGGGGGCTACTTCCATTACCTCTGTTCCACTACAGATGACTGACGACAAGTAAATTAGGCCCCTTCATCGATAATACCAGCATGGAATCTATGATTAGATAGAGATTAAAATTTTGAAGGAACAGGAGGAAGGTATATATATGTCCACCATCTATAGGGCTCTCACAGCATGCTTCCATCTATATCGGTCCTAGCATTACCAAATCGTGGTGAGATGTTTGAAATTGGAGCGAACATAATAGGAGTTAAGATTGGCACCACCCTATTGCAAGATGGCCAACCCCTAGTCCGCACTGAGACTCACTCTACACTTTAGACGAGGCTTCTAATCTACAAGGGGATACTAATTGTTGTTAAAGTTTAACATGATACAGGGCAATAGTATGAAGGAGAAGTGAAAATGGGCTCGGGAACATCACAGCTCCTACCCACCTAAGACTAAGATCGGGCTCATACAACCGGGGACCTTATCAGAGGGCAGCCCTTATTCCAAAAGAATGCCCAGCTACTATTAAAGAACAACAATGTGATAGTCCATGCAAGAAAGAAACATCCCCCCGATAAACACTAGAGAAGAAGAAAGTTTGCTGCTGAAGATCAAGTTTTCCTTCATCTCTAGCCCCACCAATAGGAAATTCGAGTCTCAAGGCAGTGGCCCCCCTACTACTTTGGACCTTGCAAAATTGGGGATAACATTAGGGTCATAACCTAGAGATCAGATCTATGCACTAAATAAAAAATACAGTTAATCCTCTAGGTATCCCACTACAAATAGAAGTTTAAAAAGGATGACTCAGCCCAGATCTATCCAACCGACACCCAAGCTGATGAGAAGGCTCAAATTCAGTTGATGATTGTGGGGGATCATAGGATCGTAACACATCACCATCCAATCACTACTGTTTAAGCTGGATCGCAAGAGCAGGATTCGCCTATTACAGGGGCCACGAGGGAGCCTTATGAGGAGTTACAAATCAGGATCCAGAGGTGTGAAACTTAGCTTTAAGGATAAAGCTGATTTGAATAGGGCGGGTCTCTTAGGACCCTAGCTGAGTCGAGTCCTAGTCGATTGAGTCGAGTCCTTACATTTGACCCTGTTGGCTAGCCTAGACCTGATATTTGGTCAGCTAGGAGGATATTTGAGTCCATTGTAATAAATCAGTCCAGATCCTAGTAGGGTTAGGATTTGGTTGAACATGAATCGAGTTAGGAATCAGAGTTGGGTTAGGGTCAGAGTCAACTAAGTCAAGCTTGTAACCAACCCAATGGGTCACACGCCTTGATGAGAGAAAGTCAACTAGGTTGAGAGAAGGCAGCTAGGGTTAGAGAGAGGATGAGTTTCACTTAGATGAGACTCTCTCTAGGGTTGGTAAGGAGTTAGATTAGGAGTTGGAGTCTTGGTTAAGTTAGTTGAAGTAGGAGAGGTTGAGTAAAGTAGGAGTCCTATTAGGATTAGGGTTTTAAGACTCTATATAAACACTTATAGCCACAACCTTTACATCATGAATAATAAAATCAATCTTTCTTCAGCCATTGTACCGAATACCTTCGAGGAGGGAACCCCTACAGAGTTCTAGAAGGCCGATCCCCTATAGAGATCAAACCTCAAGCTTAGAATCTGCAAGGGTTCTAACAATATTCTTCCATGTTCGTTGCAATAAACTGTGCAAGAGTAGCAAGAGTTGGGGCTGTGATTGGAGGAGCATCGCTACAAAGATCTATCATATAGATATCGCTAGAGAGGAGGACACTTGACCTCCTTTATCCTCACTATCTAGATTTGGGGTATACGATCTCCCTAGATAAATAATCTCTCACATGATGTAGTTTTTCAGTTTTGTGGCTTTCTACGCACCAATCTTTACATGATGATTTTGATCTATATGGGAAACTAGTTTTATTTTGATTGTCCGCTGCACATGTGATGACTCCCACTGAGGTTTCTTAACAGAGGCTTTGGATGATGTGGCAGGAGCTCATCAAGAGTTCATAGGAGGTTTGCCGGGAGTTCGTTGATAGGTTGTCGGGAGCTCACCGAGAGTTCGTTGGATATTGCTAAGAGTTCGCCATAAGGAGATCGAGAGGGCCAAGAGTTTACTGAAAGATTGATTGACGTGTTGGACAACCAAAATTAGTGTAATTGTGTTTAACTTTAAAGTGTTATAGTTAGCGTCTTGCTTAGAGTTAGTTTTACTAACTCAGTTAGGGGCCAACCGAGTCCCATTTGGGTTTGATTTGAGGTCATGATAGAGCTTATTTCGTTAACCTAGAAGGACATCAATAAAAGGTACAACTCAAGTATGAAATAATATTTTTCAGCACTATTTTTGAGATCTAGGTAGTGATACCATCGGTGGGCGATGATAGTACTACCCAGGTGGTGGTAGTACCATCGCCACTAATAAATCTGGGCCAGTTTCAGTGGTAGTATCACCGATGCCGATGGTAGTACCACCCGTACCTAGATTTTTTTGAAAGGTTTGAAGTTTGGCTTCAAATGTCGAAGCTAAATTGGGGTCTATATAGTGTATAAGGGGTAGTTAATCTTCGCCCTTAAAATAAGATCTGTAATGGACACGATGGGCCTCGACGAAGGAGGACTCGAGAGTGGATGTAGTAGGTCAGTTTGATCAAACCACTGTAAAAACACTATGAGCATCTCTATCTTATCTTAGTTTAATTTTGCTCTTGAACTTAGTTGCTATTAACTAGTTCTAAGAAAAATTTGATCTTCTCTTATCAGTTTCATCTTTAAAACCATTCTCTTACTTATTTGCTCTTAACGAGTTCTAATAAAAGTGCTTTTGATTTTGGTCTTACTTCAAGCGAAATTATTCGAACTAAGTTTTTATTACTTGCACTAATTCACCCCCTTCCCGCCCTCTCTCTCTTAGTGCCAACTCGATCCTAATAGTTGGTATCAAAGTCATGTTTACTCAATTAGATTAACACCCAAGTGAGTCATGTAGCTTTTTTTAGCTTTAACAAGAGTTATTCTATCACATGTCCTTTTATGTTCAATGGGACGGACTACACCTACTAGAAAACTATGATGATAATTTTTTTTATTTTTATAGATTTTGAGTTATGGAGTTTAGTTGAAAATGGCCTTTAGAAGTCTTCTTATCCTATAAATGATTGGAATGATTATGAAAAAAAGATGTTTTCTTTAAATGTCAAAGCTATGAATGTTTTGTTTTGTGCTTTGGATAAAAATAAATTTAATCTGGTTTCTACTTATGATTCTACTTTTGATATATAACACACAATAGAAGTCACATAAGAAAGCACAAGTAAATGAATAAAAAATATCTCTTAGTATATAATCATGAAAATACTTGTAAAGATGAATATGAGAACAACCTTCCAAAGAATAGGAAAGATTTGACATTATGAACAAAAGAAAAACATCTTTCAAAGAAAAGGAAGAACATTGAATTGAGAACAAAAGAATAATACATTCCAAAGAACAAGAAGAACATTGAACTGAGAATAAAGAAGACTCATCGAGTGAAACCTTTAGTGATGAGTACTATGACATTGAACTTATGACAAAAGAACCTAAAAAATTCATGAAAAGTAATAAAATAAAATAAGATATTAAGAATAAAAATGAAAACAAAGAAGACATAACCTCTTGCTATGAAAGCAAAAAGTTGGGGCACTCCGAAAGTCAAGAGGACAACCAAGAAGAACTAGCGAACCATGTGCTCATGGCCATCCATGATGAGGTAAGTAACTCACCTAAAGCCTCTTTTACATTTGATGAGTTGCTAAATACTTTTCATGAATTATTTGATGAATTTAGAAAGATTAATAGAAATTATAAATTACTCAAAAAGGATCATGTATTACTTGTTAGTAAACTTGAAAGCTTGTGTGAAGTATTAACACCATTCATTTCTTGCTCTAAATGTGAGATACTAGATGCAATGAAAAAGAAAAATGTCATACTATAACAAACCATCGAAAAGTTTAAAATAGGTAAGAAATCTCTAAACATGATCCTTGCCAATAAGGGTCATATTTATAGAAAGGAAGGTATTGGTTTTGTGGGTAATACTCAACAAACGCCAACTATCTTTGTTAAAGGACCCACGTTACATTCTTTACCCAAAATTAAATATAATTTTTGTGGTAGACTTGGACATTTTGCCTATAGATGCTTATTTAGAAGGTATAGTCCACACAAGTTAGTTTGGGTTCCTAAATGAACCATAAACAACCAAATACCATTAGTAAAATTAGGAATAACCTTTCATGAGGGACTCAAAGTCAAATGGGTACCTAGACCAAAACCTCATTCATTGTAGTTTTGTCTCTAAATAAAGGTTAGGAGGACAAAATGGTATCATGGTAATGGATTCTCAAGCAACATGACTTGATATCTGACATATTTTTTAAGCTTACTACCCAAAAATAATGACAATAAGGAAAAATTATTTGAATCAAGATAAATGAAATTTGATGATCTTTGTATCGATAATAATAAATCTTTTTAAGATAGTTCATGGTTATATAATTAATCTTGATTATTTTTTGTTGAAGCATACTAGAGCATGCTAGTACAAAAATGAATTAGAACTAAGGAACCTTAACTATTTTTACTGATAAACTATCTATGTTGTCTTTAGTGAAATTTTCCTAAAAGTGATTTTGATCTTGGATGTGTTTTCATATGATATTTTTTTAAAAAGTTGATATATTGGTCCCTATGATTTGAGATGTATTAAACAACCTTCTTGACTCTCAAAAATATTTATCCAAAAAAATTTCATTTTATATGAGTCTAAGATTTTTATTAATTACTCTCCTATGATTATTCTTAGTATTAACTAAAGGAAATATTTATCCATATACACCATGATATATCACTAGACTTTTGAATATCATTGGCTTGTATATTAAATGATTGATCTGAATGTTACATTGATTGAAATGATAGATGGGTTGTATGTTGACTTTAGAAATGATTGATAGCTTAAATGTTAGGTTAAAAATTATTGGCTAGTATATTGAATGATTGATTTGAATGTTGAATGTTAGATGAGTTGTGTGTTGACTTAAAATCGATTGTATGTTGTATGATTGAACACTAGATTGTCCTTGAATTGGGGCTCAAAATAAGATAAAATAAATACAATAATTAAATGAGCATGACAATTGCATGATAACTCATTGTACAAAGTCTAAAGAGTTAGACTTAGAAGGAAAAATCACTGGAATTAAAATAAATTGAAGCTTTTGTTTAAAAATATTTTATTATTTTAATATGTTATATTAATGATCTTGATGATTTCTTTTGAAACGATACTTGGTTTTCAGTTTTAAATAACAATGCATGGATTTGATATAAAAGATAAAGGCATTAATGTATGAAATAAATTACATAAACTGAAATACAAAAGTGGCATGCAATTTTCTTGAAAGTATCTTTATCCTATCAAGTTTTCAATAATAGATAAAGTGATAAATCTATATATACCATTATTTTTTAATCTCTTGAACAACAAAAGTGATTTTGATGATTTGAATTTGAATAAGATTTTTTTTTCAATCAAATCATAAAGTTTCCTTTGATTTCTTAACTTGAGGTATCTCTTATGGGAATCAAATTTTTTAACTTCTATTATTTCTTCCTTTTTTAATTTACTAAAAAGGATATTTATGATCTTGATAATTATAACTTGAGATTTTTATATAAATCAAGATCGTTCACTATGATTCTTTCATTTTATTAAAGAAAAATTATCCAAATGAATCATGATTTATCTTTTAATTTTTTGGAGTTATAACTTGAGATTTTTATGAACCATGATCTTGATATGTTGATAATTATAACTTGAGATTTTTATAAATCAAGATCATTCACCATGATTCTTGTGTTTTATTAAAAATAATTATCAAAATAAATTATTTTTTTTCTTGAGATCTCTCTTATATGAATTAAGATTTTGCTTACAAAATTAATCTCCTAAGATTTATTTTCATCTCTTAATCACTCGAAACTCATTATTTAAGATTTGTTTTAAAGATCACTTACTATTTAACCTCCCAATATTTATTTTTGTTATTCAAATAAAAAGGTGAGATTTATTAAAATAAATCATGTCTTTTGGTACTTACGACTTGATCTTTCATACTATATCCTAAATTACATGATTATGATTAGAACATTGATTAAAAAAAAATTATACCATCATATTCTTTTTTACTATGCAAAGGTGGAGATAAAATTGCTATATTGCAATAAAGACATTGAATATAGAATAATTTAAAGAAAATTAGATATAAAAAATCTTCCAAATGCGTAAGTTGCTTTCATATTTTTTGGATTTCTCATTTTTGCAAAATGAGCTTCTTCTTGAAATTACATGAGATGATTTTAAATCTTTCAAATGTAAGAGTTCCTATCATATTTTTCTCGGATCTCTTGGCGTTTGAAAATTGACCTCTCTTTCGATATAATTTCCTATTATTCTTTCCTCTTGAAATTTATAAAAGAATAAACATATAATTCATAAACTTTTTATGATGCTTGATTTTCTTTCGAATCCTTCCTCTTAATATTTGATTCTTGAATAATGAGTTCTCTTTCGAATCCTCCCTCTTAATATTTGATTCTTGAACTCATGAGCTCTCTTTCGAATCCTCCCTCTTAAGAAAAAAATATTTTGATTCTTGGATTCATAAAATTTTTGTCTACTTGATCCTTGATGCAATGCTTACAAATCAATCTCTTGTCTTGATATTTGATTCATAGACTTTTGGAGACACTTGATCTTTGATTCTTGGACTCTAGGGTATACTTTGACTCATATCTTCTTCTTTTTTTTCTTCTTCTTCTTCTTCTTCTTCTTCTTCTTTTATTTTATTTACAAAGGGAGAAAAAGAAATTTGATGTGGTACTTGTGATTTGATGCTTTTTGTGATAAATAAATTCCACTATTTTTTTCTTCTTATTTTACAAAGGGGGAGATATGACATGCTAATGACATATGCTAAATGTTTCTGATAAATGTTCAAATATGTGTTGAACATTTCTCCTTTTTGATTATGACAAAGGGGGAGAAATGGCATGTTGATGATATATGACAAATTTTGGTTTTAAATTTTTATCTTGTATGCTATGCCTACCAAAAATGATTAAAACTTCATATATGGGGTAGAAATGACATGTTGAACATTTATCCTTCTTGACAAAGGGGGAGAAATAAAATATTGCTAATGCTAGGTTTGAAATTTTTATCATGTGAAATATGTTTTGCTTTAATTTTTTATCATGTGATACCAAAATAATGATTGTTTGTTTTGAAAATTTTATCATGTATGGTATCAAGTGATGAATGGTTAAATGGTTAAAAATTTCAATGTTTTAGTTTTATGCATGCAATGCTCAAAGCAATGTTGACATGTTGTTGGTATAATATATGAAGTAAAGATGAAATGTTTTAAAATTGTGCATATTATGATATGAAACTATGAGGATGCACAATATATAAATTGACATGTTGCAAATGAGCAAAATGCTACCTTGAATTCAAAAGTGATTGTTTCTTTTGAATTTAAGATTGTCCTATTTCAAATATGGCATATAGATAGGGGGAGTTAAGGTTAACTCCATCATTAATTGGTTGTCATTATCAAAAAGAAAAAGAGTATTGAATCTCAGATTTTGATAATGAAATCAATTGATGGATTTATAATCTAACATTTGTGTTGAAGATAAGTGATGTAGGATTAACTATAACTGAAAAAATGTAAAACAATTAAAGAAGAATCTGTCATTGGGCTAGAGTCAAGATTAGGCATCGAGTCTAAAGAATCGGGGGTACGATAAGTGTAATACCCCTTATTCGTGAAAATTATACAAGGACCTAATTTGACATCCTTAATAATTACTTAATTATAAATATAAAAATCTATTTATAAAATATAAGGATCTAATTATACAATATGATTTCTTTATAAGATTTGAGGATCTATTTGTAAATCTTGAGAAGCTAATTATAAATATAATTCTTTTAGGGATTAAACCATAAAAGTTAGAAAAAAAGAAAAAGAAGAAAAATGAAGAGAAAGGGATGGCTGCCATTGTGGCTACAACTGTGTCAATTGTGGTTAGGAAAGAAGAAGGGGGGAAGGAAAAAGAAGAAGAAAAGGAAGGAAGGAAGGAAGAGGAAAGGGGCTGCATTTGTAGCAATGGGAAGAGAGGGAAGGAGGAGAAAATGAGGGAAGAGGCTACAGCTCTGGTAGCTATGGTTGGGAAAGAAAAAGGGGAAAAGAAGAATAAGGAAGAAGAAGAAGAAAATGAAGGAAGAAGAGAAAGAGGGCTGCGATTGCAGTAGTGGGAGAAAGAAAAGGAGAGAAGGAAGAGGGGTTAAGTAGGTGATTGTGCCCTTATACATTCTGCACAAGCTACTATTATGGAGGAAGAAAGAAGATAAGAAAACAGGGAGAAGAGAATGAAAGAACGCAAGAAAAAAAAAAAGAGAAGAACTTGGGCTTAACGACTTTGGATCAAAATATTTGAAAGACAAGTGTCCCAATCCTTTCATATTGGCATCCTAATTTTTATATTTATCTTGATATGATCAATTGAATTGTTATAACCTTGCAAGTGTCCTAATCTTTTACTATTGCACTCTTTATCTTTGTTTGTAATCTTGATATAATAACCATGCAAGTATCTCAATCATTTCGTATTGGCATCCTAATCTTTATATTTAGCTTGATATGATCAATTTAATTATTATAACCTTTCAAGTGCCCTATCTTTGCATTCATCTTGATATGATCAATTACAATGTTATAACCTTGCAAGTATTCTAATCCTTTCTTATTGCCATCCTAATCTTTGCTTTCATCTTGTTATAATAAATTGAGCTATTATAACCTTGTAAGTGCTCTATCTTTGCTTTGTCTATATACAATAAATTTGAATGGTTCAAACCTTGACATTGAAATCTTTCCTATTAAGATATAAAAATTTGAGTCTAGTTTCGAGATTCTAATATTTTGTTATTAAATTACTTGTAACTCTTTGTTGGAAACTCCGATTTATGCAAAACCTATTTCATGAGAAACTAGACTCGCATATTTTTCTTTTCATGCCAATCTTGAGTAATTTGGAGTATAGTTGATTACCTAAATGTTTCATGCAATATGTCTCTTAAATTTTATTGGAATCATGTGTTCATTGATCTTTGGCTATTCTTGTTTATCTTTTTGAAATAAATTTCAGCTAAAATTCCTTCTTAATTGAGCTTTAAACTCTTAACTTTTATTCATTACCTATCCGAATGCAATATGTGAAAGTTTCTGTTTGTATCATATTATTTCACATTTGGTACATGTATCTTTTATTGTTTAGCATGTGCTTATGATATATGCCACTTTTATTACTCACATGTCCTTTTGTACTCCGATGTTTATGAGATATTATGGACCTTTACCAGAAATGGTAAAAAAATATATTATGCTTGGAGCCTATGATGCTCTACTATGTTTGGTGGTCATTCAGAAATGGATGGATCATATTATGTTTGTGATCCCACTTTACCATCTATATTTTTGATATGTTAGCGGATCATATTCTATCTATGATCCAATTAAAGCCCTTTCTTCAATTGAGCCTTATATTATTGCTTTAAATTCTTATACACTTCTGTTTATTATTTTTTGCCTATCTGAATGCAAAGTATGAATGTTTATGTTGACATTGTATTACTTTATATTGGCATATGTATATTTCATTGTTTCACATGTGCTTCTGATATATACCACTTTTATTGCTCATGTCCTTTTGTACGCTAGTGTTTGTGGGATATTCTGGACCTTTACCAGAAATAGTAAAGGGTATTGTGTTCAGAGCTAGCTATGCTCTTACTAGATCCTATTGACTTCACTTAGACATGGGTGGATGGAGCTCCCAGATGTGGGAGACTTATGTTTGGTGGTCATTCAGTGAATGGATGATCCACATTATGTTTGTAATCCCACTTCACCCTCTATATCTTTGATATGATATTCAAAGCATTGCATATGAGTTTGTTTGTACGCTTTGGATAAGAATGAAATGAATGTTATGTTTGATATGATATTTAAGCTTTTGTTCCTTAATTTTTCATTTGATAAGCTTTAAGATTATTCATACACCATTGATATGCATTGAAATATAATCTATGTATCTTTGATAAGCTTCAAAATGTTTCATTTGCCATTAATATGTTCCGAAATATTTCATATATCTTTGACATGCTCTTAAATATTTTGAATGTCATTGTTATGTTCCGAAATATTTTATTTACTATTGATATATTCCGAAACATTTCACATGCCATTGATATGTTCTAAAATGTCTTATGCATCTTTGATATGCTCTAAAATGTTTCGTATTCCCATTGATATGTCCCAAAATGCCATATGTATCTTTGATATGCTTTGAAATGTTTTGTATTCCCATTGATTTATTTTGAAATGTCCTATGTATCTTTGATATGCTCTAAAATATTTCATATGCCTTTGATATGTTTCAAAACACTTTATACATCTTTTGATATGCTCTGAAATATTTCGTTTGCCATTGATATGCTGCTTGACATTCTTACGCCTTTGATATGCTTCGAATCATTTCATATTCTATTGATATATTCCGAAACACTTCATACATCTTTGATATGCTCTGAAATATTTTGTATTCTCATTGATATGCTCTGAAATATTTTGTTTGCTATTGATATGTTGATTGACATTCATACGCCTTCGATATGCTCTGAATCATTTCATATTCCATTGATATGCTTCGAGTTATTTTATACGACATTAATATATTCTGAGATATTTTACACCAATAATATGCTCCAACTATCCTTCCTCTATTGTTATAATCAAAGTATATTTTTATGAAATGATTTGTGATTATGATTCTAATGATATGCTATCTATGAATTCTTATAGCCTTGCCTTGCTATCCGATATTAAGTTTGTTTTGAAAACTATCCTTCTTTGTTTTGGATATATTAGTCACTTGCTGAGCTTTATATCCTCACTCTGTTATTATATAAATTTTACAAGTGAGCTTGTTACTTACAGAAAAAGTTAGAACTGAGCTAAGATAGAGGAAAGCTATGTAGATTTTAGGTAAGTCTTGTTGGAAGATGTTGTATAAGAATATTTTGCATGCAATGAAATATTATAGATAAATATGCACTGATGTATCTTGTAAAAAGGTTAAAATACCTCTTAGTGTGGAATCTTTGAATGTTAAGTTTTACAATCATATGAAGTAGTGGAAAATGGTTGGTTTTGTATTCATAAAGATTTCTGAACCTAATGGTTTTATAAGTATGGTTAATGTTATTGGTTAACTTCGAGCTTTATAGATTGATATGAATGACATTTGAATGTTTTCTAGTGTCCTCAATTTTAGTTATAAATTACAATGTATTTCTGATTTACGATGGTTTCACGCCTTCCAAATGTGAGTATTCGAGGGGCGTAACACTGAGGCTTCAGACGATGTGGTGGGTGCTTGCTAGAGGTTTGTTGGGAGTTCACTAACAGGTTGATAGGAGCTCGCAGAGTTCGCCGGAGGTTGCCAGGAGTTCGCCAGAAGGATGCCGGGAGTTCGCTAAAAGATGGATTGATATGCTGAAAAACGAAGATTAGTGTAATTGTGTTTGTCTTTAAAGTATTGTAGTTAGCATCTTGATTAGAGTTAGTTTTACTAACTCAATTAGGGGCCAACCGTGTCCACTTTGGGTTTCATTTGAGCTCATGATAGAGCTCATTTCATTGATCTAGAATAATAGCTCAGTACCACCAAGGTGATGTTAGTAGTATCCAACTGGGAACTTTCAACGATCGTACCCGGATTTTTCAAAAAGGTTTGAGTTTTGGCTTTAAATTTTGAAGCCAAATTGAGATTTATAAATATCCCAACTTTTCTTGCATGAGAAAGCAAGAAAGTGCTAGAAAAAGAAAAGAAAGGAGAAAGAAAAAAAGGGAAAATTGTGGTGAATTTGTGAGAGTTCCCTCCCTATTGTGTAAGAGTGAATTATGGTTAAGGGAAGGGTTGAAATTATGCTATAAATGTTGATCTCCTAAGCTTGAGAAAAGGAGAGTGTAAAGGTTGATCTCTTAAGTATGAAAAAGGGAGAGTATAAAGGTTGTTCTCCTGAGCCCGTGAAAAGGAAAAATGTGTGTAAGGGGTAGTTAATCTTCGCCCGTGAAAGAAGATCATTAGTGGATACCGATGGGTCTCAATGAAGGAGGACTCGAGAATGGACATGATAGGACTCTAGTAGGGTTGAGTCCTAATCTCCCTAGAAATAGTCAATAAAATCCTACTAGATTGTAATAAAACCACTCCTATCTTATAAAAGAGTATGACTAGGGTTTAGATTATCCCTTAGGGCTTAGTAGTTGCCGCCCCCCTTAGGTCGGCTATAGAGCCAACGTAGCCGCCCCTTGTACCTATTAAGGCAGGATGGATATAGGAGGGGCAAAAGGATAATTCTACTTAGATAAGTGCCCCCTTAGGCTAGGACTTTGATCCCTATATAATGATGTAGACACCCCCCTCTCTTGAATCAAGTAATTATCAATTTTATTTCAGCCTTGTGCCGAATCTAGGAGGGAGGAACCCCTACAGCGTTCTAAAGGTTGATCCCCCTCAAGGATTAAAATCTATAGAGCTCTATCTGGGGTTCTATTATCTGGTATCTAAGCAACGATCTTGCTACCCCTGTAGCCATCTTAGTTGCCTCCACCTTCCCAAGCAATTCCCACAATTGCTACGACACGCGCCTCCACCTTCTACCCCAACAGCAGATCAAATCAGTCTACCGCTGCCCCCTATGTTTGATCTAAAATTTTGGCCATCTTAGTTGCCCACAATACTGCAAGATTCCTTACTTTACATGTTAAAGATTTTTTTCAAATTTCATCCACTGCAAATTTTGTTCGTCGCAAACGTTATCATCATTGTAAAGGCAAAATGCTGTAGAAATTTTCAACTGATCGTTGCTATTTGAAACTAAATATTTACTCGTCCTTTTTGGCTAAAATTTTTATACAATTTCATAGATCATCTTAGCTTTCATCTAAGACTAATCTCATAAAAACACTCCTTCTTGATCTGGAATTATAGCACTATGATTCTTAATTGCATAGTACTAAAATTTTACAATGCAGAATCTGCCTTCCGTCCATTGGCCTCTTGAAACCAAACTTTTGTTCATTCTTTTTGGCTGAAATTTTTCCAAAATTCTCAAGATCAAGTTGGCTTTCATTTAAATTTAATTTCATAAAAAAATTCCTTCTAGAACTAGATTTTTTGTGCAATCTTTGACCATCATGCAATTCAGAAATTTTATGACAAAGGAATCTGCCTTTCATCTTTTGCCCTATTTCCCTATTGTTATACTGTCAAAATTTCGTCAAACTTTTTATTGGTATGAACAAAATCTGAACCAAGGTTGTTGCATAATTTTCTTAAACTTTCCTATGGAATTTATGTCGAGAAGTTATCATTTCTCTTACATAAAATTGGTTCAACAGGACAACACATCGCAACACTTCTTTTCACCAAATTCTATCAGATTTGAGTGCTATTTTTTATGGGATTTCAGACCCTCCTTTTTCTATCTCCAAACCCTACTATCCTCACTAAAATCTCTTCCAAATATTACCCTAAACTAAATCCAAATAGCCCCCAAATTAGCCACCCAAATCAGTCTACTTACTTATCAATCCACTTATCTTTATAGCCAGCTTTCCTTACCGAGACACCTACCTTTGATGCCATCTATCCCAGATCTAAAATTTATTTTTCTAGCCTTCATCTATTACTATCATAGCCCTAAAACCACACCAATTTGCTGCCCCAAATCTACCCTAAACTGTAGCCTACTTCCATCCAAACCGATTCACCTTCCAACCAACCACCCCTTTCTCCAAAATTCTCATGCCACTAACCTGATAACAGAAAAAAGATCCCAATATTACAGATCTAGAGGTATATACTATGGCATCAGAGGAGACTATCGATACAAAGCTTGAAGCCTTTAGAAACCGCATAGAAGAGAAGATGTGATCCCTTTTTGCCGAATTCAGCATTGGCCGACTATCAAACTCGAGGAAATCAGAACACAAAGAAACTTTAGATCAGTGAGATGATCCTCAAGAACATGGCCACATCATCTTTGATCTCAATAATCTATGCATGAAAGTTGACTTCCCTAGATGGGAAGGAGATCCGATGGAGTGGATCTCACGCGCGGAGCATTATTTTCGATTCTACCAAACTACCGATGCCACATGGGTAGAGATTGCTGCCATCCACCTCAAGAGAGATGCTATTCAGTGGTTTAATTGGTTTAAGCACACCCATGGAAGACTCTCTTGGTAGTGATTCAAGGAAGGACTACTAGACCGCTTCGGACTAATCGATTTCAACAACATCGAAGGACAATTGGCAAAGATTCATCAAACCTCTACAATACAAGAATACCAAACAAGGTTTGAGTATTTATCTAACCAAACTAAGAATTGGTCTAAGAAATAAGTTTTAGGTACTTTTATCGAGGGCCTAAAGCCGAAGATCCTAGGAGAAGTAAAGGCACGGCAACCGTACACTTTTATGGCGGCGATTTCCTTCGCGCGTATCCAAGAAGAACAATTGAACCACGAGGTATGAAGGACAAGGGTCACTCCCCGACCAGCTATGCTAAGGCCTACTGCCCCCTCTACTGCCGTTCAAGCCCCTACACTAAAAAAGTTGACAAGAGATGAGCTTCGCGAATGATCGGCCAAGGAGTTGTGTTGGCATTGCGATGAACCATGGAGCCGCGAACATCACTGCAAAAAGGATCGGCTCCTCGTGATTGAACCAACAGAGAATAAGGACAATGAAACATCTGAAGAAGGCCTTGAACCTAAAGAAGAAGCCATGGAGGAAGAGTCCCAACCGGCTAACTATGCAGTCCACGCATTGGCCGACTATTCCAACCCGCAGATGATAAAAGATGGAGGACTTCTAAAATGGTAACTCATCACCATTCTCATGGACACGAGCAGCACCAATAACTTCCTCAATAATAAGGTTATTGCATGTTTGGCACTTCAAATTGAAGGCTAGAACAAGTTTGACGTAAAGGTCATCAACGGTCGAATCTTTAATTGCGACCAACGGTGCCCGCAGGTGAAACTACTCCTCCAAGACCAAGAAGTGGTAGCTGATTTCTTCCTTCTACCCATTGATGATTATGAAGCCGTACTTGAGATTGAATGGCTCACAACACTAGGTGATATCTCCTAGAATTTTTTTAAATTAATCATGAAATTTTATTGCAAAGGGAGACATGTCACGTTACGAGGCAAGCGCGGGAGCCAAATTTCCACCATTTCGTCGCAACAAATGGAGAAAGTTTTGCACAAAGCACATGGTGGATTCTTGATGCATATTCAGCAGCCGTCTATAGGGGAGAATGTATAAAACTCATATCCTAACCTTGCCCCTTGCCTGAATGAATTTATGGATGTTTTCTTGGAGCCGCGCGGGCTGCCCCCTAACCGGCCGCATGAGCACTGCATTCCTATTTTGCCAGGCAAACCTCTAGCAAATTTATGACCATACCACTATCCTCACTTGCAGAAGGACGAGATCGAAAAGAGATGCTTGACACCGGGTGATTCGACTAAGCTGTCGCCCTTACTCTTCACCGGTGTTGCTAGTGCACAAGAAAGATGGTACGTGGCGGATGTGCATTGACTACCGGGCTCTAAATGCTATCACTATCAAGGATAAATATCTTGTCTCATTCGTAGATGAACTCTTGGATAAATTAAAAAGAGCTCGAGTCCTCACTAAATTGGATCTCCGATCCAAATACCAACAGATTCAGGTATGTACTAAAGATATTATAAAAACTACATTCCGCACGTATAACAGCCACTATGAGTTTCTGGTAATGCTTTTCGGACTTACGAATGCTCCTTCTAATTTCTAAAGCCTGATGAATGACATCTTTTAGAGTTTTCTACATAAGTTCGTATTAGTATTCTTTGATGATATTCTTATTTATAGCCCTATGTTTGATATACATTTTCAGCACTTACGAACTGTTCTAACGATTCTTCGGAAGAATACTCCTTATATTAAATAATCAAAGTGCAGCTTCTTATGGTGTAAATTGGAGTATCTTGGGTATATTATATTAGAGGATGGAGTGGCGGTGGACCCAACAAAGATCAAGGCAATGCAAGGATGGCCGAGACCTACAAACGTAAAATCATTAAGTGGTTTTCTTGGACTCACGGGCTACTACCAAAATTTTATGAAAGATTATGGAAAGATCAGTGCCCCGCTCCCATCCTTATCAAAGAAAGACTCCTTCTTCTGGTCGAATAAAGTCTCAGTAGCCTTCGAACAACACAAGACAGCCATGATGATGACGTCGGTCCTAGCGCTGCCAGATTTCGGTTGCACTTTGGTCATTAAGGTCGATGCATTAGGAGTTAAAATTTGGGCTATTCTTATACAAGATGGTCGACTCCTAATTTACACCGAGGCTTCCCCCACACTTCATACAAGGTTTTTACAAGATATACTTATTACACCAAATTTAAAATATGGTTGGTACAGGTCTATGGCACGAAAGAGGAGTTAAACTAGAATAATTGCAATCCATGTGCACACCAGATTGGGCTTTCATCATCGTGAACCATACTAGAGGGCAATCACCATTCCAGAAGAAAGATTAGCTATCACTAAAGACAACCATGTGGCAGCCCATGGAAGGAAGAAACTTCCCCCTGACAAATGCCGGAGTAGAAGAAAGTTTCCTGAGAAAGATCAAGTCCCCCTTCATCTCCAACTATACCAGCATGAAATTCAAGCCTCAAGAAAGTAGTCTCTATATTTCTTTGGGCTTTGCAAAATTGGGGATCATATTGGGACCCCAACCTGAAGATAAGATACGTGCACCAGATCAAAATTACAGTTGATCCTCCAAGTATCCCACCTCAAATGAAAATTTAAGGATGATAACTTAGCTCAAGTTCTTCCAACTAATACCAAAGCTAATAAGGAGCTGAAGACTTGGTTCCCTAAGTTCATAGAACTTCAGCCTTAAGGACAAGGCTGATTTTAAGAGGGCGGATTTGATAGGACTCCAGCAGGGTTAAGTCCTAATCTTCCTAGAAGTAGTCAATAAAACCTTGCTAGATTGTAATAAAGCTACTCCTATCTTATAAAAGAGTATGGCTAGGGTTTGGATTAGCCCTTAGGGCTTAGTAGTCATTGCCCCCCTTGCTAGGCAAGTCGGCCAAGATTTCCCCCCGATTAGGTTGGCTATAGAGCCAACCTAGCCGCCCCTTGTACCTATTAAGGCAGGATGGCTATAGGAGGGGTAAAAGGATAATTCTACTTAGACAAGTTCCCCCTTAGGCTAGGACTTTGATCCCTATATAATGATGTAGTCACCCCCTCTCTTGAATCAAGTAATTATCAATTTTATTTCAGCCTTGTGTCGAATCTAAGAGGGAGGAACCCCTACAGCATTCCAAGGGTTGATCCCCCTCAAGAATCAAAATATATAATGCTCCATCTGGGGTTCTATCAGGACATAGGTTAATTTGATTGAACCACTATAGAAACACTGTGAATATCTCTATCTTGTCTTACTTTAATTTTGCTCTTGAACTTAGTTGCTATTAACTAGTTCTTAGAAAAGCTAGAGCTTCTCCTTTCGTTTTCGTCTTTAAAATTGCTCTTTAACTTATTTGCTCTTCATGAGTTCCAACAAGAGCGCCTTTGATTTCAATTTTATATCAAGCAAAATTTTTTGAATCGAGTTTTTATAACTTACACTAATTCACTCCACCCCCCCTTCTTAGTGCCAACTCGATCCCAACAGTTTTTAAATCAAGAAAGCATTTTATCTTGCTAATTAAAAGGTGCTTTAGTGTCAAATTGACATCAAAATTGTTGACGCAAAAGGGGCAACAACTGTTGCTACTTGATAGGTTAGTCGAGCGTGGGCAGAGGCCGCACAGGCAATGGCCACCTGTGGGCACGGTGCCCAGGAGCAAGTCGCTTGTGGGGAGGGGTGGCTTTTACTGGTGATCGTCTGCCCACAGGAAGGTCGCTTGTGGGCAGAGGTGATACCTGTGGCCAGGTCGCCTGTAGGCCACCTACGGGCCAGGTGGCCACGCACAAATGCGATAACGGCCTACGGCGTGGGCAGCCACCTCTACTGTAATATCCCTTATTTTTAAAATATTTGTAATGATATAATTTAAATTATTAATGATGATTTATTTAATAATATATTATTTATGAGGACCTATTTATAAATTTGAGGATTTATTTAATAATTTTTTGATTAAATAATTTTTTATTAAAAATTTATTGCTAGGGACCTAAATATGAATCTTAAGAATATGAAATGAATTATGAAAGATTCACATTAAGTTACCTAGTTTAAAGTAGTGCTATTTATACATGTGCATAGGTGACACATAAGCACCTTACATGCTTGCAACCTACCAACTCATATGTTAGCTAAAACAAATAGCAATTAGAGAAGAAAGGGATTTGGCTACAACATAAATTTGAAATCTTGAATATTTTTGTCCTTAGATAATTTGGATACCTAAATCAATTATGTGATATTTATGTGTGTATCATATTGTCTCGTATAGGCGCATGCATATTCATTGTTTCGCATGTGCTTTTGATATATGTTATTTTATTACTCATATCCTTTAGTACTCTAGTGTTTATGGGATATTCTGGACCTTTGCCATAAATGACAAAGGGTATTGTGCTTAGAGCCAACTATGCTCTTGTTGGCCCCCATTGACTTCACTCAAACGTTGGTGGATGGAGCTCCCAAACGTGAGAGATTTATGTTTGGTGATTATTCAGTGATGGATGATCCATATTATGTTTGTGATCCCACTTGACCCTCTACATTTTTGATATGATATCTAAAGCATTGCTTTTGAGTTATATATGTGCTTTAGATAAGAATGAAATGAATGTTACGTCTGATATGATATTGAGCTTCTGTTCCTTCATTGTTCATTTGATAAGCTTTGAGATTATTCGTACATCATTGATATTCTTTGAAATATGTTCTACGCATTTTTGGTATGCTCCGAAATATTTCATTTGCCATTGATATGTTTTGAAACATTTTATATGTCTTTGACATGCTCCTAAATGTTTCGAATGCCATTATTATGTTCTGAAATATTTTATTTGCTATTAATATATTCTGAAATATTTTACATGCTATTGATATATTCTGAAATGTCCTATGTATCTTTGATATGCTCTGAAATATTTTGTATGTCTTTGATATATTCTAAAATACTTTATACGTCATTGATGTGCTCTGAAATATTTTGTTTGTCATTGATATGTTGCTTGACATTCTTACACCTTTGATATGCTTTAAATCATTTCATATTCTGTTGATATATTTTGAAATACTTTATACATCTTTGATAAGCTCTAAAATATTTCATATGCCTTTGATATATTCTGAAACACTTTATACATTTTTGATATTTTTAGTAATATTTCATATTATCATTGATATGCTCCGAAATGTATCGTATTCTCATTGATACACTTCAAAATATTTTATTTTCCATTGATATGCTGCTTGACATTCTGATGCCTTTGATATGCTCCGAATCATTTCACATTCTGTTGATATATTCCAAAACACTTTATACATCTTTGATATACTCTGAAATATTTCATATTCCTTTGATATATTTTGAAACACTTTATACATCTTTGATATGATCTAACATATTTCGCTCACCATTGATATGTTGATTGACATTCTTATATGTTAGATATGCTCTGAATCATTTTACATTTCATTGATATATTCCAAGTTATTTCATATGGCATTAGCATATTCTGAGATATTTCACACCAATGATATGCTCCAACTACTCTTCCTCTACTATTATGATAAAGTATGTTTCGAATGAAATGATTTGTGATTATGTATCTAACAAGATGATATCTATGGATTCTTATACCTTTGTCTTGTTATTCGATATTAAGTTTGTTTTGAAAACTATATTTCTTTATCTTGGATATGTTAGTCACTTGTTGAGCTTTATATGCTCACTCTGTTGCTATATAGATTTTATAGGTTAGCTTATCACTTATAGAAAAAGTTAGAATTGAGCTACGACAATGGAAAGCTATGTAGATTTTTGGCAAGTCTTATTGGGAGATGTTGTATAAGAATATTTTGTTTGTAATGAAATATTATAGATAAATATGAACTGATATATCTTGTGAAAAGGTTAGAATATCTCTCAGTGTGGAATCTTTAACTGTTAAGTTTTACAATCATATGAAGTGGTGGAAAATGTTTAGTTTTACATTCGTATAGATTTATAAGATTAATGGTTTTATAAGTGTGGTTAATATTTTTAGTTAAGTTAACTTTGAATTTTATGGATTTTCGAGTGACGTAGTGTAAGATTTATAAACTACACATGTTTTATGAATGGATGTGAATGATTTTTTAATATTTTTCAGTATCCTCAAATATTAGTTTGGATCATGGGTCTAGATTATTGATGAATTATAATGTATTTTTGATTGATGATGGGTTCACGCCTTTCGAATGCATATATATTCTGGGGGCATGACATATGCAAGCTGTATAGGCAGTGGCACACTGGCATCTACTTATGTGTGAGGCGATGTGCCACTTGTGCAAGGGCATTGTCTACGGAAAGGTAGTGGTCACTCGCGGGAAGGCGACCGTCGCCCATAGGAAGGTGGTGAGCACTCCCTAGAAGGCGACAAAAGGGATTTTAGTGCTTTCGAATAAAAGGATGATTTTACCCCTCTAAATTAAAAAAATTTCAAGATCTATCTGTGTGTGTAAATTTTAAAAATGCCCTTCATAAATTAGAAAATTTCTTATATGTCCTAAATTTTAGAAATATTAGTTAATTAAAAGGTTAATTAACTATTATTATTATCTATCTAGAACTCCTACATGGTGATGTATGATGTAGAAGGATGATCATGGACTATGTGATGTGTGTATGTGATTATTATTATTATTGGGGCCTACGAGCTTTCGATTTTTCTCATTTATTGTTGAGCTAACATGCTTGTAATTATGTTATAATTATATGAGGAGGTGTAATGTAAGCAAGGAGGTGCCACCGGGACTCACAAGGTCAAGATGAACGAATATGACACATGGAGATCTGTGGAGATATTGGGGAAGCATATGATGATGAGATAGATGATCATAGGATATAGAGTTATTACTGGTTATAGGTGCCTTGCAAGCCAATCACGTGAGTGATACCACGTGAAACATGCTGCACAATCTTTTTTGTATTATTGTTATTATTGGCATATTTTCGTATTATATTATATGTTGCATATATATATTATGATGTCCTTGGTTCTGTACAATAGGAATTAGATCTGTACAATAGGAATCGGATCATGATGAGATTACGATAATGTGATCGATTTGCCTTTAAACATAGATCCTAAATAATCTCGATCGTAGGTTACTCAAGAGGGACATCGAGATAACTAGATAGATTGGTTTACTTTATACCTATCTATATAATGGAGGTGACTAGTCTCATAGCCACTTGTGTGAGGACACTAAGGCTATAGTACAGGTACTCATTGGAGAATGAGTTTACTGATTGATCTGCTTATAAAATGCTAAATGATTAATAATATCTAATGTCATATAACAATTCCATAGTCCCAGTTGTGTATCTCGTCCTTAGACTTGAGAAAACTAATTAAGAAAAACTTCCTAAAATACACTATTAAATTAGTGCTTTCATAAAATTATGTCAATTTGTATCATAAAAGTCATTAAGATTAATAGTGTAAACATTATCATTTCTTAAAGCAATAAATGATTTACTTCTATTTGCTAAGTATATGATGCAAGCATAAAATTTAAATTTAACTTTATATCATTGATCACAAAATTAGCCAATACTAATTAAGTTATGTTTTAAATTATCTATCAAAAATATATCTCTAATTAAAAGATTTGATTTATTATCAATAAATTTAATGCTAATATTTTTTTCTTCTATTATTGTCTTCGAGGGTGACATACCCTCCTCTATCTTAACTAGTGAATTTTAGGAAGTATGTAATATCTCCGGTTATATCCCGTGAGTATCCACTATCAAGATATCACCTTTTGTTTTTAGATCTTATTTGGAGATATATGTTGGAGATAAGTGATGCAGGACTAACTACGACTGTGAAAGGGTAAAACAATTAAAGAAGAATCTATCGTTGGGCCAGAGTTAAGATCAGGCATCGGGCCGAAAGAATCGGGGATAGGCTGAAGCTTCGGACGATGCAGTGGGAGCTCGCTAGGAGTTTACTGGGAGTTCGCCGGAAGGTGATCTAGAGCTCGTCGAGAGTTCGTTGGGACAATGAAGATTATTTATAATTGTATTTATCTTTAAATGTCATAGTTAGTGTTTTAATTAGAGTTAGTTGTCAAGAAATCTGACTAACTCAATTAAGGGCTAACTGGGTCTAATTTGGGTTTAATTTGAGCTCATGATAGAGCTCATTTATTGACTTGGAAAGACGTCAACATAAGGTACAACTCAAGTATGAAATAGTACTGAAAAGCACTATTTCTGGGATACTTAGACAATGGTATGGTCAGTAGTCAATGGTAGTACTACCACCGTCAGAATCCTGGGCTCTGTTTGGTTGTAGTACCATCGGTGCCGATGGTGGTATCGCTTGTACCTTGAAATTTTGAAGTGTTTGATTTTTTAGCTATAATTTTTTAAGCCAATTGAGGTCTATAAATATCCAATATATTCTTATTTGGGATGGCAAGAAAGTGAATGAAATCCTTGGTAAAATTCTATAAAAATGAATTGAGAGCTTCCTTTTTTTCTTTAAAGTGTAAAGTGTGTTGAAGGAAAGGATTGAAAGTTGTAAAGGTTATTCTCCTAAACCTGTGAAAAGAAGAAAAGTGTATAAGAGGTAGTTGATCTTCGCTCTTAAAAGAAGATCATTAGTGGACACCAGTGGCCTCGACAAAGGAGGACTTGGGAGTGGACATAGGTCAATTTAACCGAACCACTATAAAAATTCTGTGAGCATCTCTATCTTGTCTTCATTCAATATTGCTCTTAAATTTATTTGCTCTTAACTAGTTCTAAGAAAAGCACGAGCATCTCCATTCAGTTTTGTCTTTACTATTGCTTTCTAACTTAGTACCTCTTCACAAATTCTAAGAAAAGCACTTTCGGTTTTGGTTTTTCTTCGAGTGAAAATTTTTTAAATCGAGTTTTATCACTTGCACTAATTCACCCCCCCTCTTATTTCCAACTTGATCCTAATAGTTGGTATTAGAGTGAAGCTCACTCAATTGGATTAAAACCCAAGCAAGTTTAAATAGCTTTATTTGGCATTAACAAGGGTTATTTTATCACACGTCCTCTTATGTTCAATGGGACGAACTACATATATTGGAAAACTAGAATGATGATTTTTTTATTTTTATGGATTTTGAATTATGGAACATTGTTGAAAATGTCTTTCATAAGTCTTCCAATCTAATGAATGATTAGAATGATTATGAAAGAAAAATATTTTCTTTGAATATCAAAACTATGAATACTTTGTTTTGTGCCTTAGACAAAAATGAATTTAATTGGGTTTTTACTTGTGATTCTGCTTATGATATTTGACACATATTAGATGTCATATATGAAAACACAAGCAAAGTAAAGGAATAAATACATAACTATGAATTGTTTAAAAATGAGGCTAAGTGGAACCATTGGTGACATGTATACCCGCCTTACGGATGTCACCAATGGTTTGAAATCTCTTAGTAAATCTTATTCTAATATTGAACTTGTTAATAAAATTTTGAGATCTTTACCTAAAAGTTGGGATAAAAAAGTAACTGCTATACAAGAGGCCAAAAACTTAAATAATTTTTCTCTCGAAGAACTTATAGGGTCCTTGATGACTATAAAATGAGTTACAAAGGTCATGAAGAACACATTTCAAAGAACAAGAAGGACATCCTGAGAACAAAAGAAGAACACCTTTCAAATAATAGGAATGACATAACATTGAGAACAAAAAAAGACTTCTCGAGTGAAAGCTCGAGTGATGAGGACAATGACATTGCACTTCTAACAAGAAACTTAAAAAATTCATAAAAATAAATAAATATTATAAAAATAAAAATGAACCAAAAAGGGATAATATAATTTATTATGAATGCAGGAGGCTAGAGCATTTTAAAAATGAATGCCCATAACTGAATAATAAGTTGTCAACTCCAAATAAGAAGGCTTTCACGGTAACTTCAGATGATTCAAGCTCATTAGATGATGAAGATCACAACAAAGAAGAAGTGACTAACTACGCACACATGACCATCATTGATGAGGTAATGGACTCACTCGAAGCCTCTTTTATATTTGATGAGTTACTCAATACTTTTTATGAATTATTTAATGAGTTTAAAAAGATTAGCAAAACTTATAAATCACTCAAAAAGGATCATGTATTACTTGCTTGTAAACTTGAGACTTTGCATGAAGCATCAACACCATGCACTTTTTGCTCTAAATGTGAGACGCTAGATGTAATTAAAAAGGAAAATATCATATTAGAACATACCTTAGAAAAGTTTAAAATATACAATAAATCTTTAAACATGATCTTTGCTAATAAGGGTCATGTTCATAGAAAGGAAGGTATTGGCTTTGTAGGTAATACTCATCTAAAGCCAAACTTTTTTTTTAAAGGATCCATTTACATTCTTCGCCCAAAAACAAATATAATTTTTATAGTAGACTTAAACAGTTTATTTATAGATGCTCATTTAAAATGTATAGTCCACATAAGTTAGTTTAGGTTCCTAAAGGAACTATAAACAACTCAATACCTTTAGTAAAATTAGGAAGAGCTTTTCATGATGGGCCCATAGTCAAATGGATACTTAAACCAAAACCCTCTTTCTTGTAGGTGTATCTCCAAACAAACGTTAGGAGTATAAAATGGTATCTTGATAATGGATGCTCAATAACATAACCGGAGATCCAACTCATTTCTTTAAGCTCACTAGCCTAGACGAAGGATTTGTCGTATGCGAAAGCAATAATAAGGGAAAAATTATTAGAAAAGAAACTATAGGTAACAAATCAAACCTCTTGATCGAAGATTTGTTATTAGTTGATGGTTTAAAATATAATCTACTAAGCTATAATCTACTAAGCATTAGTCAATTGTGTGAGAAATGATACATTATCAAATTTGAATCTAATGCTTGTATAATTGAAATACCATACAAAAATAGATCCATGATTGCCTTAAGAATTAATATCATATATACTATTGATATTGATAAGTTTTATGATAAAACATGTTTTTCGGCCTTGAATGATAATGCTTGGATTTGGCATTGGAGACTAGATTATACTAACATAAAACTATTAACTCAAATTTTAACTAAAGATCTAGTGAGAGGATTGTCTAGCATTAAGTTTGTCAAAAACAAAATTTGTGATGCATGCCAAATAGGATAAAAAAATAAAAAGTAGTTTTAAATTAAAAAATCAAATAAACACTTCAAGGCCATTACAATTGATCTATGAATTTTTTGGACCAATTAATACAACAAGCTTAGGAGGTAGTAAATTCACTTTTGTAATTGTAGATGATTATAGTAGATACACTTAGATTTACTTTTTGGCACACAGAAGTGATTACTTTAAATGTTTTTCAAATGTTTGTAAACTAGTTCAAAATAAAAAAGTTTTTATGATTTCATCTATACGTAGTGATCATGGTGGTGAGTTTCAAAATTTTGATCTTCAAAATTTTTGAGTCAAATGGGTACAATCACAATTTCTCTACTCTAAGAAATCCTTAATAAAATGGAGTAGTTAAAAGAAAAAATAGGAGCTTATAATAAATGGCTAGAACCATGTTAAACAAACATATCCTACCCAAATATTTTTGGGTCGAAGCCATTAACATGACATACTATGTCATGAATAGGGTTCTAGTAAAATCACTACTCTATAAAACTCCTTATGAATTATGGAATCGTAAAAAACCTAACATTTTATATTTCAAAGTTTTTTATCATAAATGCTTTATCTTAAACAAAAAAGATGCCTTAGGAAAGTTTGATGCAAAATCTGTTGAAGGTAATTTTGTTGGTTATTCCACAAGTTCAAAAGCTTATCATGTTTTTAATAAAAAAATATTAGTCATTGAGGAATATATCATATCATTTTTAATGAGGTTTTTGAGTTAAAAAAGTTGATTTTGATGATGATTTTGATTTTGGCACTTTAAATTTGAATGGAAATTCTTCACTCAAAAGCAACTTGGATGAATCTACTTTCAAATCCTTACCCAATGAATGAAATTATGTAAATACTCATCCTAAGGAGCTTATAATTAGAGATACATCAAAAGGGGTTCAAACTTGTTATGTTAGAACCCTTATGGATTCTAAGTTTAGGTTGATCTCTATAGGGGATCAACCTCCTTAGAACTCTATAGGGGTTCCTCCCTCCTTGGTTTCTGCATAATGATTGAAAATATATTGATCTATTGATTATGAAAAAGGTTACAATTATAAGTGTTTATATAGGGTCTCAAAACCCTAACTCCTAATAGGTCTCCTTAAACTAAGACTCCTACTAAACCAAGACTCCTCTTCCCCTCAACTCCTAACCCCTAGCCAACTCCTAACCTTGATGTGGCCGATGGCTATAGGGGTCTCCAACTCCTAATTTTATTCTTATTCCACCCTAGAGAGAGTCTAAACTAAGTGGGACTCTCCCCCTCTTACCCTAGCTGACCTCTCTTAAGAGGAGGAGGTGTCAAGGAGACTCCCATCCCATAATGACTCTTCCCTAACCCTAGCCAACCACTTCTTTACTATGGGATGGCAGCTAGGTTAGGGTTTATTACGTTTATGACTCAGTTGACTATAACCCGTATCCAACTCCAACTCCTAACTAGACTCTAGTTCAGTCGAATCCTAACCCTATTGGATTTGGGTTGATTTATTACAATAGACTCAAATCTCCTCCTAGTCGACCTAATGTTAGGTCTAGGTTGGCCAACAAGTCCTAACCTAAGGACTTGATTCAATCGATTATAATCCGACTCAATTAGGGTCCTAACAGACCCACCCCTCTTCAAATCAGCCTTGTCCTTAAGGCTGAAGCTCTATGAACTTTGGGTCCTCGTCTATAATTCTTCTTGAAGCTTCCTTGTGGTATCTATGATAGACACACCATAGTCCGACGGTCTAGCATTATCTTGTATCTGTCCATCAAGGGTAGTAGTATCTGGACAGTGGTGCATCATGATCTTGTAATCTCACGTGATCGTTAGCTAAACTTGAACCTCATCATGAGTTAGGATGAAGTGAATGGATCTAGGCTAAGTCGTCCTCTCTAAACTTCCATTTATTATGAGATACTTGGAGGTTCAATTGTATTTTTGAATTGGTGCAAGGATCTGATCTATAAGTTATGGCTCCATTGTGATCCCCAATTTTACAAGGGCCAAAGTAGCACCTAATGTTAGGTCTAGGTTAGCCAACAAGGCTCAATCTAAAGACTTGACTCAATCGATTAGGACCCAACTCAACTAAGGTCCTAATAGACCCGCCCTCTTTAAATCAGTCATGTCCTTAAGGCTGAAGCTCTATGAACTTTGGGACCTGGTCTATAATTCTTTTTGAAGCTTCCTAGTGGTATCTATGGTAAGCACATCATGGTCCGACGGTCCAACATTGTCTTCTATCTCTCCATCAAGGGTAGTAGTATCTGGATAGTAGTGCATCATGATCTTATGATCTCACATGATTGTTAGCTAAACTTGAACCTCCTCATGAGTTGGGATGTCAAGTGGATGGATCTAGGCTAAGTCGTCCTCTCTAAACTTCCATTTGTTGTGAGATACTTAGAGGTTCAATTATATTCTTGAATTGGTGCACCGATCTAGGCAATGGTTTTGGGTGCTGTTAGGATTATGAAAATAGGTTACAATAGTTGCATTAAGGCTAGAGGGGTATCCTAAAGAGGTCATAGTTGGTGGCAACAAGTTGGTTAAGGTTTGGTGGGTTGAGAGAAGAAGAAAATAAAGGTACAACAATATTTTTTTTTCATCAAAAATTTTTAGCATTATAGATACAATTTTTCCAGTAATTTGCAATAAGGACTCGAGTAAAACTCAAGAGGAATCCACTAGTAAGGGAGAGATAATGTGGTCAAAAAAGTTGTTGAAGAAAATGATAGCAAAAGATTTGGCAAGATCAAAGATCACGGGAAGGTACTACGACAGATTTTTATGTCTAAGAGGTAACAATTTAGACGTAAAAGATCAGCAGTTAATATCAACAATTTTTCGACGAAACCAAATGAAAATCCACTATTAAAGTGTGCCAAAGCTATCATAAAAAACTTATAGAAGAGTGGATAGAAAAATCATAGCAGCAAGATCACAATAGGCAGTGTTATGCGGTAGAATTCTACAGCACAACTTTTGTTATAAGGATGGAGATTTTGCAACAAAAAGTTTATGCAACGAGAGAGGAATATTTTTTTGAGGTTTTTGAAATAAGGATAACCAAAATTACAATAGCAATAAGGTAGGAAACCAGAACCTGTTGCAATTCATGGTGAGATCAAAAGATAATCTGTGGTAGTAGAGATGATATAGGAATTCAGTGATGATCTAAGCAATTGTGGAAATTACTTAGGCAGCTGTGGAAGGATGATGGGTGGCTATGGAAGGGCAATGAGACACCAAGAACACTACTCTGATACCAAGTAGTAGAACCCTTGCAGATTCTAAGCCTAGGGTGATCTCTATAGGGGATCAGCCTCCCGGGAACTCTATCAGGGTTTCTCCCTCCTTGATTTTCTGCACAAAGGCTAAAAATAATATTGATCTATTCATAATGAAAAGAGAGGAATACAAGCTATTTATAGGGCTTCTAAACCCTAATTGAATCTTAAATTTTGATGATAAAATCAATTGATGAGTTATTGATCTAACAAGTGTGTTAGAGATGATTGATGCATGGTTAACTACGATAGAGAGTAAATTACAATCAGAGGTTTGGCCAAAGTCAAGTCAAGGCATTGGTCAGGGTTAGGACAATGCAGTAGAGAACTCGCAAGGAGCTCACCGAAGGAATTGGAGGCTTGCTAGGAGTTCGTTGGAAGCTGGTCGAGGGTATCAAAAGCTTGTCCGGAATTCGCTGGGAGCTTAACGAAGGAGATCGGGAGCTTACCAGGATGGCGTCAGGGAGTTCATTAAAAGAAGACTGAGAGACTCGTCAGAAGATTATTGAGGGTAATCGAAAAGCTTACCGGGAGTTAGAAAGGTCTAATGGGACTTGTTAGCTATATTAATTGTAATTAAGTCATAGTTAGCATTATTTGTGGTTTAGTCCTACTTGAGTTAGATTTGGAAGGAATCCAAATTAATTTAAGTGAGGCAAACTTGGTCCATGATGGAGAGTGGATTGAGCTCAGGTCGAACTCAATTGATTGACCTATGAAGTGGTCAATAAAAAGTACAAGTCAGAGTTGGAAAAGTAGAGGGAATCACTTTTTCAGGTTTTTCGCTAGTTGTACCACTGGTGAGCGGTGGTCGTACCACCCAAGCGATAGTTGTACCACCCAGGTTGGCGGTTGTACCATCGCCATATTGTTTTTGGGCACCTTTCGACGGTAGCACCACTAGCATCGACGGTTGTACCGCCCGTACCCAGATTTTTCGGATACGTTTGAATTTTGACTCCAAATTCTAAAGCCAATTAGGGTCTATAAATACTCTAAGATTTCTTACATTTAGCACAACAATCTTAGGCTAGAAATTTTGTTTAAAAATTGTGTGCTAAACTTGTAAGGAAAAGAAAAGTGGAACGGGAGTGAGGGAAAAGAAGAGAAATTCTTATAAGTCTCCCTTGTAATGTTGAAAGGCTCATCTCCTAAGCCTATGAAAAGAAAAGAGAAAGTTGTAAGGGTTTGATCTTCACCCAAATAAAATTAATAGTGGACGTTGGTGGACCTCGGAGAAGAGGACTCGGGGGTAGACGTAGACTAGGTTGAGGCCGAAACACTATAATTATGAGTGTCTTTATTTGCTTTACTTTTTTACTCTTTATTTTTTTAATTTACTTATAGTTAAAATTGAGCTTCAATCTCTCTACTTCTTTTAAATCAACTTTAAATCAGTTTTGTCGAAATATAAAAAGAAGCATTTGATTTTCCTTCTTCACTTTTCGAAAGCTAAGGTTTTTAAACGAGCATAATTAATCTTGCAATAATTCACCCCCCTCCTCTTAGTGCCAATTGATCAAAACAATTGGTATCATAGCAAGGTTTTACTCATTGGATTAACACCTATTTAAGTAAATATGTTTGTTTGGCATGAATGAGGGTCAATGCATCATAAGTCCTATGTTCAATAGGACAGACTATACATCTTGGAAAATTCGAATACATATCTTTTTTATTTCAATAGATTTTGATTTATGGTGTATTGTTGAAAAAGATTTTCAAGAGTCATCCAATGCAATAAATGATTGGAATGATTATGAAAAAAATATTTTCTTTAAATGCCATAACTATGAATGCCTTGTTTTGTGCTTTAAATAAAAATAATTTTGATTGGGTTTTTACATGTGATTCGGCTTTTAAGATTTGGCATACATTAGAAATAACATATAAAAGTATACTTAATCTAAATGAATCATTAACTAAAAAACTCGTAAAAATAAATGTAAAAAAACCTTCCAAATAATAGGAAGGATACTATACTAAGAACAGAAGAAGACCTTCCAAAGAACATGAGGGAAATAGAACTGAGAACATATGACTCATCGAGTGAAATCTTGAGTGATGAGAACTTTAAATATTTGATAAATGAATCAGATAAATTAATGAACAAAAATCATAAAAATAAACTTAAATTGAACAAAACCTCTTGCTATAAACGGAAGAAGTCGAGGTGCTCCAAAGATGAAGAGCACAATCAAGAAAAAGTGAAGAATCTCGTGCTTATGACCACCAACAATGAGGTAAGTGAGTCATTAAATATTAACTTTATTAAGTTATTAAATTCTCTTATGAGCTCTATGATGAGTTTAGAAAAATTAGTAAGTCTTATAAATTACTTAAGAAAGAGTATGATTGTTTAGTTAGCAAATTTGAACAAATGCATGATGCATCACTATCACACAATTCTTGCTCTAAATGTGATACATTAGGAGAAGCTAAAACAGAAAATATCATGTAAAAACAAACTTTAGAAAAATTTGAAATAGGGAATCAATCCCTAAACATGATCCTTACAAATAAGGGTTATATTAATAGGAAAAAAGTTATAACTTTATTGGAAATACTCAACAAAAGCCAACTATTTTTATCAAAGGATCCACTCTAAACTTACCATTACAAACTAAATGTATTTTTTGTAAAAAAATCAGGACATAAAGCCTAGCAATGTTCATTTAAAATGTATAGTCCACACAAATTAATTTGGGTTCCTAAAGAAACCATAAACAACCTCAAGCCATTAGATAAAATGGAAAGAATATTTCATAAGGGATCTAAACTCAAATGAGTACCTAAATCAAAACCTCTCATATTGTAAATTTGTCTCTAACAAGACTAGGAGCATTAAATGATGTCTTGGAAATGGATGCTCAAGGCATATGACTTGAGATCGAAAATACTTTTCAAGCTCACTAGCCTAAATAACAATATCAAAAAAAATATTACAATTAAAATTATTGACAATGAATCTTTTGATTGTTCATCATTATATAATTAATCTTGATTATTAATAGCTAGAGCATACTAGTATAAAAATGAACTAGAACTAAAGAATCTTAGTTATTGTTAATGAAAAATTATTTATATTGAAATATATGAAAATGAGACTTTGATGATAATTGAATGATATGTTCAAAATCATTGGCTTGGATATTTGTTGATCTAAATGCAAAGGCTATTATTGAATGACTTAAATGTTATGATGTTTTTGACTAAGTTAGCATATAAATATCATTATTGAATGATTGATTTAAATGGTTGAATAGTTGTATGTTAAGATTGAATGTGTGTCATTAAATGATAGATTACTTTTGAATTTAAACACGGAATAAATAAATAAGTAGAAATGAATTTGTCAACTCCTTATACTGTGTAAAGAGTTAGATTCATTAAAAGTTAAAATTGAGATAGATTAAATTTTTTGCTTTGAAGATGTTTTATAATTTTGATATGTTATAGTGATGATTTTGATGATTTCTTCTAGAATGAAATTTGGATTTTGATCTTAAACAATAATTTTATTGATTTAAAAATTATTTTTTAAACAAATCACATGGAACAACTAAAAAGATGATAATTCTTCTTGAAAATATTTTTATCCTATCAACCCTTCAACTAAAGATAAAATAATACCATTATTGTTGAATCTCTTAAACTATAAAAATGAATTAGAAAACTTTAGCTATTTTTATTTGAAAAACTATCTTTGTTGCCTTCATTGAAATTTTTTGAAAAGTGATTTTTGATTATTTTTTATATGTTTTCAAAAGGATTGATGAGTCAATCCAATTTTATTAATATTTCAATGATTTTATTGTGATCTTGACATCTTGAAAAATTACAGCTTGAAATCCTTATATAAATTAAGTTCATTCAAAGAAAATTATATAAATAAATCATAATTTGTCATTTTGGAACTATAACTTGAAAATCTTCATATGAACTATATACTTAATAACTTGAAGTATCCTATATACAAATTAAGATCTTCTATATTTTCTTCTGTGTAATTTATTCATGATCATGATATTTATAGTTTGATATTTTTATGAATGAAGACTCTTATTTGGTCTTCTAGATTTTCTAAAACTTTGAATCTTATCTAAGAGGAGAGATGTCAAATTGAATCATGACCTTTAGTATTCACAAATTGATATCTTTTCATGTTATAATTTATAACTCTCTTGTATTCATGGATGACATATTCTATTACCTCAATTTTTTTTTACTATTTGTTATGATCTTAAAATTTGGTACTATTGTATTTTAATTGTTACTTTGACAATGCCCAAGGGATAGACAAAAGTGATATTTTGCAATAGCAAAATTAAATACTTTGATTATGAAAAACCTTCTAACATTAGATGAGGAGCGATTTGCTTAAAAAAAAATTAGGAATTTTAAATAAATAATAATTCTTGATTACATATGTTGAAATTCATAAACAAAAAGGAAGGAGCAAATTTATTAAATCATGTCTTTGGACACTTATGATTTGATTTTTCATGACATGATTCCTTTGTACTCATGGTTATATTTAGAATTTGAATGCAAAAGAAAAATTAAACCATCATATCTCTTTTTGACAATACTAGAGGGGGAGATAAAATTATCAATATGATTAAAAGAAAATTGATATGATAAATCTTTTAGCATTGAATGAGGAAAAATATGGGAAGAAGAAAATTTAGAATTTTAAAACATATGTGAATGCTTAATTAATTAAGCTTGATTTACCATCATATTTTCCTTTAGATTTCTTGACTTTTACAAATTGCGCTTCTTATCAAAATGAGATGGTCTTCAAAAGAAATAATTTGCTATTTGCCATTTTTGCTTGAAATGTACATGAGATGAATTTAAATATATCAGTAGCTCTTAATTCTTTTTAGATTTCTCAGATTTTTTAGCTTAGTTTCGAAATGATTCTCATTAAACTAAACATTTTAATGAGATTCAAATTTTTGTAATGAGATATTTTTAAAGATTATTCTTGTTTCATGAATCTTGATGAATGTTTACAAAAATATATGATATAAACTTCTACAATGCTTGATATGAGCTTTTGATATTAATTTTTTTATGAATATACCATTTTTTTTAATTTTTGGATCTTTGACACCCCCTCCCCTTCATTTCTTTTTCTTTCTTATTCACAAAAAGGAGAAGAAAAATTTTCATGAGAAAATTATGTTTTACTAAGGGGGAGCAATGAAGCATTAATTATTCAATCAATATATATTTTGTAAAAATATAAATATTTTGACACATGATGAGCTTATGTATCATGAAATTATTTGCTCATTATTTTACCTTTTTTTCTAAATGACAAAGAGGAATAAATAGTATATTGATGACATATATATGAAAAATGATACATGACAAAGGGAAATTTGTTTTTCATGAAGAATATTAGCTCTTATTCTATTTTATTAAGGGGGAGTAATAAAGTACTCAAACGCTTAATCATATTTATTTTGGCATATAATGACTTTATGTATCATAAAAATTACTTGCTTGTTATTTCACCTCTTTTTGATGATGACAAAGGGGGAGAAGTAGCATATTGAAGACACAAAATGATACATACATATCAAAGGGGTAGAAATAGCATTTTCTTAAAGAACAAATTTTTTGAATAATGCATGAAATTTTAGAATGTTCTTAAATATTTACTGGTTGAAATTAATATCATGATGATCTTTTAAATGAATTTTTAGAATTCTTAGAATATTCTTAAAAATTTAATGATTCATGATTTGTTGAAATTAATGTTATATGATAATGATTTTTGAAAGAAGGAAATTTTGCATGAAATTCTTGGAATATTCTTGAAAATTTGATGATTCATGATTGGTTGAAATAAATATCATGTATTATGTATGATTTGATTATTTTAAAATTTATGGTATATCATTTTAATATTTGAATGGATGATATGATACTTGAATTCAAGGGTATGTGGTTATCTTGAATTTAAGTTGTTCTTATTTGAATGATGACATAGATTTAGGGGGAGTAAGGTTTAACTCTCGTTATCAATTGATTGTTATTATAAAAAAGAGATAGATTGTTGAATCTCATATTTTGATGATGAAATCAGTTGATGGATTATTAATCTAATAAGTGTGTTAAAGATGATTGATGCATGATTAACTATGATAGAGAGAAAATTACAATAAGAGGTTTGGCCAGAGTCAGGTCCAAGGCATCGGGCGAGTGAGGACGATACAATATGGAACTTGATGGGAGCTCGTTGAAGGAATCGAAGACTTGCTAGGAATTCATTGGAAGCTACACAAGTGTATCAGAAGCTTACCAGGAGTTCACCATGAGCTTCCCGAAGGAGATTGGGAGCTTGCTAGGATGGCATCAAGGAGTTTGCTGAAAAAAGATTGAGAGACTCGTGGAAGATCGTCGAGGGTATCCAAAAAGCTTGCCAAAAGTTAGAAAGGTCTAATGGGACTTGTTGAACATATTGATTGTAATTAAACCATAGTTAGCATCGGTTGTGATTTCAGTCCTACTTGAGTTAGATTTGGAAGGAATCCAAATTAACTCAGAGTGAGGTTAACTCAAGTGAGGTAAACGTATATGTCGGAATTGGAAAAGTAGAGGGAATCACTTTTCTGGATTTTCTGGTAGTTGTACCATAGGTAAGCAGTGGTTGTATTGCCCAAGTCGGTGGTTGTACCATCGTCGCCCTATTTTCCGGGCACTATTCGGTGGTTGTACCGCTTATACCCGGATTTGCCTGATACATTTGAATTTTGGCTAAAAATTTTAAAGCCAATTAGGGTATATAAATATCCCAAGATTTCTTGCATTTAGCACAATAATCTTGGGCTAGAAATTCTATGAAAAAATTATGTACTAAACTTGTAAGAAAAAGAAAATGTGCAAGGGAGTGAGGGAAAAGAAGATAAATTCTTGAAAGTCTCCCTTGTAAGGTTGAAATGTTCATCTCCTAAGCCTGTGAAAAGGAGAGAGGAAGTTGTAAGGGTTTGACCTTCACCCAAAGAAGATTGATAGTAGATGTTGGTGGACATCGGAGAAGAGGACTCGGGAGTGGACGTAGGCCAGGTTGAGGCCGAACCACTATAACTGTGAGTGTCTTTATTTGTTTTGCTTTTTACTTTTTATTACTCTCAATTTGCTTATAGTTAAACTGAGCTTCAATCTCTCTTCATCTTTTAAATCTACTTTAAATCAGTTTTATTGAAATATAAAACAAAATATCCATTTTTCTTTCTTTGCTTTCCGAAAGCAAAGGTTTTTAAACGAGCATGATTAATCTTACACTAATTCACCCCCGCCCTCTTAGTGCCAATTGATCCTAATAATTCCTACTCAAGATTCCTACTCCTAACAACTCTAACTCTAACTCTAAGAAGCAACTCCTAACCAACCCTAACTAGTGGTGGAAAGCTGCTAACGATCATAATCCTCCTCCAACTTAATCCTATCTAGTCGACCCCTTTAACTATAGTAGGGGCAGCTAGCTAGGGTTTATATTTGTCCAATGCCTAACCCAATACCCTAACCTACCTGGCCCTTTCATCTATTAATAGGGGGCGGCTAGCTAGGGTTTTATATGTGTGCTCCCTCAAAAATTTAAAATTAGGACTTTATTAGCTAGAGTCCTAACAGAGAGTCCAAAAAGATCTCAATACAAAGAAAGTTCAGATCGTAAGAAGAACCAATTCTAGAAGGGTGATTAAGCACAAGACTTCGCATATCCACACCTGAGGGTGGACTTCTCCAGATGGGAAGATGTGGACCCAACCAGATGGATCTCATGTGCTGAAAGGTATTTCTGCTTCCATATGACTCTGGAAGCATCTTTGGCCAACATCGCCACCATACATCTCGATGGAGATGCGATCCAATGGTATGACTGGTTCGAGCATACACATGACGTACCAACATAGAGGCAATTCAAAAGCAAGCTGCTAATCTACTTTGGACCATCGAAGTACAAGAACGTGAATGACCAACTCGTGAAGATTCATCAAACCTCGACCATACAAGAATATCAATCCAGGTTTGAACGTCTCTCGAACCAAACTTGTGATTGATCTAAAAAATAATTACTAGGAACATTTATTGAAGGATCGAAGTTGGAGATTTGATGCAAAGTAAAGGCACGACAACCATATACATTGATGCCTGACATCTCCTACGCTTGCATCTAAGAAGAAAAGCTAATCATAAATGCCCGAAGGGCCAAGATCATGAACCGATCAGCAACCATCAAGCCTTCAGCCTCCCCTACTGCCAACCAAACCCCTCAACCTAAGAGACTTAGTTGAGAAGAACTTCAAGAGAGATCAGCAAAAGGGCTATGTTGGCACTACAATGAACCATGGAGTAGAGATCACCACTACAAAAAGGAAAAGCTTTTGATGATTGAACTGATTGAGGATCCAGAACTTGAGGATGTAGATCATAAACCCAAGGAGGAAGATATAAAGGAAGGAAGAACTGCAACCAACCATCAACATCGTACATGCCCTAGCTGGCTACGCCAACCTGCAAACAATGAAGATTGATGGATTCCTTAAACACTAGCCGTTCATAATTCTCATCGACGCCGGAAGCTCCAATAACTTCAAGGATAGCAAGGTTGCAACCCGATTAACCCTCCAGATTGAAGATTGTAGTAAATTTGATGCAAAAGTCACAGATGGCCGAACCTTATCTTGCAGCCACAAGTGTTTATAGGTGAAACTAATCATATAAGGCCAAGAGATCACCACGGACTTCTTATTATCGCTAGATGACTATGAAGTGGTGCTCAGCATTGAGTGGCTATCTGCTCTAGGTGACGTTTCCTAAATCTTTTCCCAACTTCTTATGAAAATTTTCATCCACGGGAAACAAGTGATCCTCGTAAACATGGGGGCAAAGTTTCGACTTTTACGACTGAATGAATAGAGAGGGTACTGCATAAACACATATCAGCTTTCTAATCCAATTTTAGGGGCTGTAAACTAAAGACCTAATGATGAATGAAGACCTGAACCTCTCCTCTTTACTTGCTGAATTTTTCGATGTGTTTGCTGAATCTAGAAATTTGCCCCCTACCTGGTTGCATGACCATCACATACCTATCGTACAAGAAAAAACACCAGCAAATGTTTAGCCATCACCTTCATCTTCAGAAGGTTGAGATCGAGTGGATCATCCAAAAGATGTTGGAAACAGGGATCATAAGACCAAGTGTTAGCCCATATTCTTCACTGGTGCTCCTCATATGAAAGAAGGACAGAATATGCCGAATGTGCATGGATTACTAAGCCCTCAGCAGCATCACCATGAAGGACAAGTGTCCAATCCCTATAGTGGACTAATTGCTCAATGAATTGAAGGGAGCATAAAATTTTACCAAGCTAGATTTACAGTCCGGATACCATCAGATTTAGGTGCATGAAGAAGACATACTGAAGACTACTTTCCGAACGCATAATGGGCACTATGAGTTCTGAGTAGTTAATGCCTTTCGACCTATCTAATACCCCTTCCACTTTCTAGACCTGGATGAATGACATCTTTCAAGTTTACCTCCATAAGTTTGTTTTTATCTTTTTTGACAACATCTTGATTTATAGCCCCTCCCTCAAAAGCAACCTCATATACTTATGACTTGTTTTGATGATTCTTCGAGAACACATCCTTTTTGTCAAGCAATTGAAGTGCAACTTCTTGAAGAGTGAGGTAGATCACCTTGGCCACGTCATCTCAAAAGGAGTAGAAATAGACCCCTTGAAGATTGAAGCAATGGAAAGCTAGCCATTGCTGAAAACAATCAAGGACTGACCGGCTCCTACCGTAAGTTCATGAAGTATTAGGGCAAGATCAGTGCTCCCCTTACATCATTACTGAAAAAAGATTTCTTCCTATGGTTGGATGAAGCAACAACAACCTTCGATGCCCTTAAGGTTGCAATGATGTCTACTAGTGCTAGCCCTACCCAACTTCGACAAGGTGTTCGTGATTGAATCTGACGCATTGGGAGCTGGAATTAGTGCTATTCTAATGTAAGATAGTCGACCACTAGTGTATACTAGCAAGACTCTGTCCCCATCTCATTTGAAGTTATCGATCTATGACAAGGATATGCTAGCCATTATACACGTGGTGACAAAATGGAGACCCTAACTGATCGGTTGGCGCTTTCATACAAAATCGATCATAAGAGCCTAACATACTTCATGGAGTAGAAGATTTCCTCCCTCGAACAATAGAAATAGGTAATAAAATTACTGGGATTTGATTATGAAATTATTTATCGAAGAAAAACTTGGTTACAGATGTGCTTTTCCACATACCCGAGCAAACTGTAATTTCATCCATTTCCCTTTTGATTTATAACCTCTTTGAAGACATAAGAAACGAGTAGCAATGCGACCTAGAGACCTAGGAGATCATTAAAAAATTAGAGAAGAACTGGGCTCATACAGTTGGGACTCGAAGGACCTATGATACAAGGGTCGAATTGTGTTAGTGCCCAACTGATAGGACTCCAACAGGGCTGAGTCCTAATCATTTTAGTAAAAGTTAATAAAAACTTTGCTAGATTGTAATAAGGCCTATCTTATCTTATAAATGAGTATGGCTAGGGTTTGGATTAGCCCTTGGGGCTTAGTAGACGTTGCCCCCCTTACTGGGCAAGTCGGCCAGGGTTTCCCCCTGCTTAGGTCGGCTATAGAACCAACCTAGCTGCCCCTTGTTCCTATTAAGGCAGAATGGCTATAGGAGGGGCAAAAGGCTAATTCTATTTAGATAAGTGCCTCCTTAGGCTAGGACTTTAATCTCTATTTAAGATGTAGCCTCCCTCTCTTTTAATCAAGCAATTATCATCTTCAATTCAGCCTTTGTGCCGAGTCTAGGAGGGAGGAATCCCTATAGCGTTCCAAGGGTTGATCCCACTCAATGATCAAAATCTATAGGGCTCCTTCTGGGGTCTTATCATCTGGTATCAGAGCCAATTCCTGCTACCATGTAGCCATCTCAGCCGCCTCCACCTTTCTAAGCAATTCCCACAATTGCTATGACACGTACTTCCACCTTCCACCCCAACAGCATATCAAATCAGTCTGCCACTGTCCCCTACATTTGATTTGGAATTTTGATATATTTTTATAACCCATACCTCTTCAATACTATAAGATTCTTCATATTATATATGGGGGAAGTTTTCCAAAGTTTCCTTGCTGTAATTTTTTACCATCACAAACGTTGTCATTGTTGCAAAAGTGAAATGCCATAGAAATTTTCAGTCGATTGTTGCTACTTGAAACCAAACTTTTGTGCATCGTTTCGGACCAAAATTTTTAAACAATTTTCAAGATCAAGTTCGCTTTCATCTGAATTTGATTTTATAGAAAAACTCCTTCTAGAACTGATTTTCTTGTACAATCTTTCACTATCATGCAGTTCTAAAATTTTACGAGGAAGGAATCTGCCTTGCATCTTTTGCCCTATTTCCCTACCGTTATGCTGCCAAAATTTCATCAAAATTTCTACTGATATTGTCAACATCTAAATAAGGGTTTTGCATAATTTTCTTAAACTTTCCCTGGAATTTACATTGAGAAATCATCATTTCTCCAACACAAAATCTAGTTCAACAGAATAGCACATCACAGCACTTCTTTTTACCAAATTCTATCATATTTAAGTGCTATTTTTTATGGGATTTTAGACTCTCTTTTCATCATCACTAAACCCTACCATTCTTACCAAAAACCCTTTAAAACCCTACCCTAATCTGAAACCAAACAACCACCCAAATCAGCCCTAACAACAGCCTATTTCCTAATCGATCCACTTACCTTTTCAGCCAACATTCCTTACCGAGACACCTACCTTTGCTGCCATCTATCCTAGATCTAAAATCTATTTTCTGAGCCTTCATCTACTGCTATCATAGCCCTAAAATCACACCAATTCGTAGCCTAAACTCCATAAAATCATAGCCCCAAATCTATCCTAAATCGCAGCCTGCTTCTACCAAAACCGATCCACCTTCCAACCAGCCACCCCTTCTCCAAAATTCCCATGCCACTAACCTGACAATAGAAAAAAGATCTCCATATTATAGATCTTGAGACGTATACTATGGCATCAGAGGAGGCTATCGATGCAAAGCTTGAAGTCTTTGAAAACCGCATGGAAGAGAAGATGCGATCCTTATTGGCCAAATTTAGCATAGGTCGACCATCAAGCCCGAGGAAGTCACACCATGGAGAGACTTCAGATCGACAAGATGATCCTCAAGAGCATGGACACATCACCTTTGATCCCAATAATCCACGCATGAAGGTTGACTTCCTAAGATGGGATGAAGGAGACCTGATCGGATGGATCTCGTGCACAGAGCATTATTTTCGGTTCTACCGAATCACCGATGCCACACGGGTGGAGATCGCTATCATATACCTCGAGGGAAATGCTATTTAGTAGTTCAATTAGTTTGAACACATCCATGGAGGACTCTCTTGGCAGCGGTTCAAGGAAGGGCTTTTAAACTGCTTTGGTCTGACCGATTTCGACAACATCGACGGACAATTGACAAAGATTCATCAAACTTTTACAATACAAGATTACCAAACAAGGATTGTGTTGGCATTGCGATAAACCATGGAGCCACGAACATCACCGCAAGAAGGGCCAGCTCATCATGATTGAACCAGTGGAGGATGAGGACAATGAACCATCTGAAGCAGGCATCAAACCCAAAGAGGAAGCCACAGAGGAAGAGCCCCAACCAGTCGACTATGCAATGCATGCGTTGGCCTGTTATTCCAATCCATAGACGATGAAAGTTGGAGGACTTCTAAAGCAGCAACCCATCACCATTCTCATCGACACAGGTAGCACAAATAATTTTCTCAATAGTAAGGTTGCTGCGTATTTAGCACTTCAAATTGAAAGTTGCAAGAAGTTCGATGTAAAGGTCGCCAACACTGAATCCTCAATTGCGACCAACGATGCCCATGGGTGAAGCTACTCCTCCAAGACCAAGAAGTGGTAGCCAATTTCTTCCTCCTACCCATCAATGATTATGAAGCCATGCTTGGGATCGAATGGCTTATAACACTAGGTTATATCTCCTAAAATTTTTCTAAATTAATTATGAAATTCTATTGAAAGGGAGATAGGTCACATTGAGAAGCAAGCGCGGGAGCCATATCTCCACCATTTCGACGCATCGGATGGAGAAAGTTTTGCATAAAGCATATGGGAGATTTTTGATGAATATCCATCAACATCTAAGGGGAGAATATATAAATTTCAGATCCTAAGCTTGCCCTCTTGCTGGATAAATTCATGGACGTTTTCACAGAGCCACACGGGCTGCACCCTAACCGGCAGCATGACCATCGTATTCCTATTCTACGAGGCAAACCTCTAGCAAATTTATGTCTGTATCACTACCCTCACTTACAGAAGGATGAGATCGAGAACATGATTAAAGAGATACTTGACACTAGGGTAATCGATCAAGTTGCAGCCCTTATTGTTCACCGGTGTTGTTAGTACGCAAGAAGGATGGTACATGGCAGATGTGCATTGATTATCGGGCCTTGAATGCTATCACTATCAAGGACAAATATCCTATACCTGTTATAAATGAGCTCTTGGATGAATTAAAAGGAGCCAGAGTCTTCACTAAACTGGATCTCCATTCCAGTTATCACCAAATTCGGGTATACTCAAGATATTACTGCATTCCGCACGCATAACAACCGCTACGAGTTTTGGTAACGCCTTTCGGACTTATGAATGTTCCTTCTACTTTCCAAAGCCTGATGAATGACATCTTTTGGAGTTTTCTATGCAAGTTCATATTAGTGTTCTTTGATGATATCCTCATTTATAGCTCTACGCTTGATATATATTTTTGACACTTACGAACTATTCTAACAATTCTCCAGGAGAATACTCTTTATGTGAAATAGTCAAAATTATAGTTTCTTACAGCATAAAGTGGAGTATCTTGGGCACATTATATTAGAGGATGGAGTGGCTATAGACCCGACGAAGATCGAGGCAATGTAAGGATGGCCGAAACCTGTAAGCATAAAATCGTTGCATGGCTTCCTTGGACTCACAGGCTACTACCGGAAATTCATGAAAGATTATGGCAAGATCAGTGCCCCACTCACATCTCTACTATAGAAAGACTCCATCTTATGGTTGGAACAAGCTTCTACAGCCTTTGAATGACTCAAGACTGCCATGATGATGATGCCGGTCCTAGCATTGCCTGATTTCAGCTACACCTTTGTGATCGAGGCCGACGCATCCGAAGTTAAGATTGGAGCTATTCTAACACAAGATGGCCGACCTCTCACTTACACCAGCAATGCTTTGTCTCCCTCACACTTGAAAATGTCGATATATGATAAAGAAATATTTGCCATTGTACACGCTATCACAAAGTGGAGACCCTACCTGATCGGCCGACGCTTCCAGGTTAAGACTGACCACCGAAGTCTTAAGTATTTCTTGAAGTAGAAAATATCTTCCCTGGAGTAGCAATATTGGGTAACTAAACTTCTTGGCTTTGATTATGAAATTACTTATCGAAAAGGAAAAGAGAATGTTGTTGCAGATGCTCTATCTCAGCTCCCAAGGCAAGCCAAAATTTTAGCTATCTCCCTTCCCACCACTGACTTCCTTGAACATATTAGGGAGGAATGGAAGAATGGTTTGAAAATCCAAAGCATCATAGAAAAATTGGAGAAGGATCCAGATTCTATAGAGCACTACACGTGGGACTTGAAGGACTTATGCTATAAAGATTGAATTGTTGTTGTTCCTTCTTCTCCTCACATTCAAGTTATTTTGCATGAAATGCACTCTTCACCTTCAGCAAGGCACTCTAGATTTATGAGGACTTATAAAAGAGTGAAGCAAAACTTCTTCTAAAAGGGTATAAAAAAATTAATTTATGACTATGTATCCAAATGTGATGTATGTCAACGGCATAAAGGTGAAACAATAGCAAGTCCCGGTAAACTACAGCCGCTATCTATACCAGATTTGACTTAGACAGACATCTCCATGGATTTTGTCGAAGGACTGCCACTATCTCAAGGTAAAAGCACAATCTTTGTCATGGTAGATCGCCTAACTAAGTATGCTCATTTTTGTGCTGTGAGACATCCCTATACTGCTGCCAGTATTGCTAAAATTTTTATGGAAAATATTATGAAATTACATAGAATGCCAAGGTCGATAGTAAGCGACCATGACAGGGTGTTTACAAGTAAATTTTGGACCAGACATTTCCATCTATAGGGTACCCAATTGAAGATGAGCACAACCTATCATCCACAAACAGATGGCCAAACAGAAGTGGTGAACAGATGCTTCGAGACTTACTTATGATGTTTCACCAATGACCGACCCAATGAGTGGACAAGATGGCTTCCCTGGGTCAAATGGTGGTATAATATAACTTTTCATTTATTGACTAAATGTACTACTCCTTACGAGGCACTGTATGGCCGATCGCCCCCTGTAATTCCTAGATATGTACTTGGTTCAGCCAAAGTGGATCATGTCGACCAAGACCTAATTAACAAGGGTAAACTACTATAGCTGCTGAAGGACAACCTAACTGCTGCTCAATCCCACATGAAGCAACAAGCAGACAATCACTGGATTGAGCAAGAATTTTCAGTAGGAGATTAGGTTTACCTCTGCCTACAGCCATACAAGCAGCTATCCATCACACCAAAGCATCGACGAAACTATCTCCACGATTTTATGGACCATATCAGATTTTGGAATGCATTGGGGCTATGGCATACTGACTTAAACTTCCAAATAATGCCAAAATTCATCCCGTCTTCCACGTATCTCTACTGAAGCCAAAATTGGGTGAACATGAATTGGCTCAGACTTAGCTGCCGAGCACTACAATTGAAGGTGAAATCCAAGCCCAACCTAAAGCTATACTTGATCAAAGAATTATAATGCACCAACGAAGCCCCTCCACCGAAGTACTTGTGAAGTGGAATAACTTACCATCTAAATACGCAACATGGGAGTCACATGAAGAGCTGAAGACCTAGTTTCCTGAGTTTATGGATCCTCAGTCTTGAGGACAAGGTTGATTTTGAGAGGGCTGACTTGATAGGACTCCAACAGGGCTAAGTCCTAATCATTTTAGTAGAAGTCAATAAAAACTCTGCTAGATTATAATAAGGCCTCTCCTATCTTATAAAGCAGTATGGCCAGGGTTTAGATTAGCCCTTAGGGCTTAGTAGTCATTGCCCTCCTTACTGGGCAAGTTGGCCAGGGTTTTCCCCTGCTCAGGTCGGCTATAGAGCCAACCTAGCCACCCCTTGTTCCTATTAAGACAGGATGGCTATAGGAGGGGTAAAAGGGTAATTCCACTTAGACAAGTGCCCCCTTATGCTAGGACTTCAATCCCTATTTAAGATGTAGCCACCACCCTCTTTTAATCAAGCAATTAATATCTTCAATTCAGCCTTTGTGCTGAGTCTAGGAGGGAGGAACCCCTATAGCATTCCAAGGGTTGATCCCCCTCAGTGATCAAAATCTATGGGGCTTCTTCTGGGGTCTTACCACCAACTCCCCATGCCAAACTGCCATCCTACAGTAGATGCACTCATCACTAGTGGTTGGATACTCTGAATTCCTTTGGACCTAAAAGATAATTCGACAAACCTTCTATTGGAAAGGGATGAAAAAGACCATTGCTGAATTTATGGCTTGATATGACACCTATCAACAACATAAAAGAGAGATGGTAGCAAGCCTTGGAAAATTATAGCCACAACCCATTCCAGACTATACTTGGACTGACATCTCCTTGAACTTCATCGAAGGGCTGTTAACATCATAAGGAAAGGGTACCATCCTCATTATAGTTGATCATCTCTTGAAATATGCCCACTTTTGTGCTATCCAAAATCCTAATGCCGGTGCTAGTATTGCCCGGATTTTTGTAAAAAATGTTGCTAAACTATATGGGATGCCTCGTTCTATTATAAGTGACCATGATAGGGTCTTCACCAGCAAATTTTAGATAGAACTTTTTTAGTTGCAGGGTACTAAATTGAAGATGAGTACAATATATCATTCCTAGACCAACGACTAAATAAAAGTGGTGAACAGGTACTTAGAGATGCACCACCGATGGCCATATTGAACCACAAGATTGTGATGCACCACCGACGCCATTCCACAAAAGTACTAGTGCAGTGGACTCATTTTCCCGCCGAGGATGCTACCTAAGAGTCCTATGAAGAATTGAAGATAAAGTTCCTAGAGTTCATAGAGGCTCAACCTTGAGGACAAGGCTTATCTGAAGAGAGCGGGTTCGATAGGGCCCTAGCAGGGTCAGGTCCTAGTCTACTGAGTCGAGTCCGCTGATTGGGCCCTGTTGGCTGACCTAGACCTCTCATTGATTGGCTAGGAGTTGATTTGAATGAACCAGCCTGAATCCTAGATAGAGTAGGATTCGACTGAAATACGAGTCTAGTAGAAGCAGGAGTTGAATGTGGAATTATATTTCCAAGAGGACTCTTATTATGACTCCAGGGTTAGGGGGTCTCTTCGTAAGCCCTATAAATAGGGGTGTAACTCTTCTTTTCAACGAAATAATATTAAAATTTAGCCACTTTTCTTCAACTATTGGAGCTGGAACCTAGGAGGGTCGATCTCCTATAGAGACCAAGGAGGGTCGATGCCTCATAGAGATAAGTTATCCCCGATAGAAACCGAAGGTTTCTATCAGATTGTACCTTCTTATTAGGACCCTTGTTGAGTCAGGTCATCGATTGAGTTAAGTCCTTAGATTGGGCCTTGTTGGCCAACCTAGACCTAACATTTAGCTAGGACTCTCTCTAGGGTTGAATAAGAAGCAAATTATAAGTTGGAGAACCCTATAGTCGCCGACCACGTCATGGTTAGGAGTTGGCTAGGGGTTAGGAGTTGGAGAGGAGAGGGAGTCTTACAAGATTATGAGTCCTATTAGTAGTTAGGTTTTATGCCCCTATATAAACACATATGGCCAATCCTTTTTTATTATCAATAAATCAATTTGCTTTCAGCCATTGTGCAACAATCCACAGAGGAGAAACCCCTATAGAGTTCCAAGGAGGCCGATCCCCTATAAAGATCACCCAAGCTTAGAACCTACAAGGGTTCTAATGCTTGGTATCCGAGCAGTGTTCTTGACGTCTTGCTGCCTCCTTAGTGTTAGGACTCTAGCTAGGGGAGTCCTAATTTAGTTTCATTGAAGAGGGCAAACATGTAAATCCTAAGGGTATTCATATAAATCCTATTAAAGAGGTGAGGAGGCTAGCTAGATTAGGATTAGTTTGGAGGAAGATATTTTGAGGAAAGAATAAGATGCATGTCACCTTAATTAACCACCCCTTATCTTAGTTAAAGAGGGGTTGGTTGAGGAGGGGTTAAGTTAGGTTAGGATTAGTTTGGAGGTTGCTACTTAGAGTTGCATTAGAAGTTGTTAGGAGTAAAAGTCTGTTAGGACTTTAGCTAGGGGAGTCCTAATTTAGTTTCATTGAAGAAGACAAACATATAAATCCAAAGGGCATTCATATAAATTTAATCTAGCCGACCCCTATAAAAGTGGTGAAGGAGGTCGGCTAGGTTAGGATTAGTTTGGAGGAAGATATTTTGAGGAAAGAATAAGATACATGTCACCCTAATTAACCACCCCTTATCCTAGGTAAAGAGGGATTGGTTGAGGAGGGGTTAATATAGGTTAAGATTAGTTTGGAGGTTGCTACTTAGAGTTACATTAGGAGTTGTTAAGAGTAGGAGTCTTGGAGTGGGAATCCTATTATGAGTTAGGGGTTAGAAGGCCTATAAATAGTCTTGTAATCATCAACTTTTAATCATGAGTAGATGAATATTTTCTGCAGTCTTTGAGCAGCAACTTGGAGGGAGGAACTCCTATAGAGTTTCAAGGAGGCCGATCCCCTATAGAGATCACCTCAAGCTTAGAATCCCCAAGGGTTATAATATATGATATCAGAGTAACATTCTTGACATCTTGCTGCCTTTACATAGCCATCCATTAGCCCCTCCATAGCTATCCAAAGCAATTCCCATAATTGCTTGAAGATTGTCACCAAAATCCACAGTCATCGCCACTACCACAGATCATCCTTTGATCTTCCCATGAATTATAACAGGTTCTAGTTTCCTACCTTACTGCTATTGCAATCTAATTATCCCTATTCAAAAAATAAAAAAAATTGTTCCTATTTGCTGTATAAACTTTTTGTCACCAAGTTCCCATCTCTACAATGAAAGTTGCACTACAGAATTTCAACCGCATAGCACTGCTTGTTTGATCTTGCTGCTATATTTTTTTCATCCAAATCTCTATAAAATTTTTATGACAGCTTTGGCACTTCCTAACAGCAGATTTTCTTTTGATTTTGTTGAAAAATTATCAATATTAACTGCAGATCTTTTATGTCTAAATTGCTACACTTTTTGGATGTAAAATTCTGCCATAGTTCATACCCATGATCTTTAATTTTGCCAAACCTTTTGCTATCGTTTTCTTTCACAAAATTTTTTGTCGGTATTACCTTTCCCTTATTAGCAAATTCTCCTTGAGTTTTACTTGAATCCTTGTTTCAAACCACTGGAAAAAAAATCTTATCTATTATGTTTAAATCTTTCGATGAAGAAAAATCTACCATAGTACCTTCTCGTATTCCTTGATCTTGTCAAAACTTTTGCTACCATTTTCTTCCATAAAATTTTTGACAGCATTGCCTTTACCTTTCTAGTGGATTCCTATTAAGTTTTACTTGATTCCTTATTATGAAGTACTACAAAACATTTTGACTATATTGCTGAAATCTTTCACAGAAAAAATTCTATAGCAACACCTTCGTATGATCTTTGATTTTGCCAAACCTTTTGCTATCATTTCCTCCTATGAAATTTTTGATGATATTATTTATTTCTTATTAGTATATTCCCCTTGAGTTTCATTAGAATCTTTATTATGAATTATTAGAAAAAATTACATCTTTACTATTGGAATTTTTTTGATAAAAAATCTGCTACTGCGCCTTTATCTTTCTTCGTCTCCTTAACCTACCAAAACCTAACCATCTTGCTGCCACCAACTAAGACATCTTTAGTGCATCTTTTTAGCCTTAAGACATAACTATCATAACCCATTTTCATAACCCTAACAGCACCCAAAACTGTAGCCTAAACTAGTAAACCTTTACTGCCATAATCTTCTACCATCGATCTTTCGTCCGAACCTTCCACCACACCATGCCATTGACCCATCAATAGAAAAAAGACAAAGACATAACTGATCTATATGCATATGCCATGGCTTCTTAAGATCCATTTGATGCCAAATTTGAGGTATTGGAATCTCGGCTCGAATCACGGCTTGAATCGCGCTTGGAGGACAAACTACGCACTTTATCCGTGAAGTTCAAAATGGGACAACCACCAAGTCCAACTAAATTTCAGCGATGAGAGAGTTTATAGAGGCTTCTAGAGAAGGAGGGATAGCCTTTAGACATGCTTCAGCCACACATGAGGGTGGAGGTGTGCGGCGGGGTAGATTTCACGCACCGATCATTTCTTCCACTACTACCGAACATCGGATGATGCTATGGTGGAAATCACTATCATCCACTATGAAGGAGATGCTATTTAATGGTACAATTGGCAGGAATATAATAATGGGTCTTTGACATGAAATCAATTTAAGGACGCAATGCTAAACCGCTTTGGACCAATGGAGTACAAAAATATCAACGGCCAACTAGCAAAGATCCGATAAACCTCTATGATTCAAGAGTACCAAACTAAGTTTAAGAAGCTATCCTACCTTGCTTGTGATTAGATTGATCAACAATTGTTAGAAATATTCATCGAAGGACTCAAGCCGGAGATAAAAGTGGAGGTCAAGGCGCGGCAGCCCCATACCGTGACGACTGCAATTTCTTTTGCCCGAATACAAGAGGAACGATTCAACCAAGATGCTCAGAGGATGAGGACCACTCCTCGGCCCATGGCACATAAACCTCCTTCTATTCCCAACCATCCTTTGTTGCAAAAAAAATTGACAATAGAAGAACTACGCAACAGATTGACAAAGGGTCTTTGTTGGAGCTGCAACCATCACTACAAAAAGGTGCACCTCCTACTAATTGAACCTATTAAAGATATAGAGGAGGAGGTTCAAGAGCATAAAGAAGAGGTTATGGATGAAAAATAGTAGCCAGTTGATATTATGATGCATGCTCTTACTTGCTACGCAAACCCGCAAACGATGAAAATGGGAGGACTTCTAAAACAACAACCGACCACCATTCTTATTGACATCGGGAGCACTAATAATTTTATGAACAACATGGTTGCTATTCATATGGCCTTACCTATTGAGGATTGTAGGAGGTTTGATGTTAAGTTTGCCGATGGATGAATTTTGAAGTGTGATCGCAGGTGCCAATGGGTGAAACTGCTGCTCAGGATCAAGAAATAATTACAGATTTTTTCCTCCTCCCTCTTGATGATTATAAGGCTGTGTTTAGTATTAAATGGCTAATGATATTAGGTGATATTTCTTGGAATTTTTTGAAATTAATCATGAAATTTTATAGCAAAGGAAAACAGGTGGTGCTGCGTGGCAAACGGGGGAGCGATGTATCAATGATTTACAAATAACGAATGGAGAAAATTTTGCACAAGACATGTAGTGGCTTCTTAATACAACTTGAGCAGCAATCTATGAAGGAGCTTACCGAATTTAAAGACCCAAAACTACTTCTCTTGCTTGTTGAATTTTTAGGAATATTTGACGAATCATCCGGCCTACCTCCTACTCGTCGACATGATCATGGTCTCCTGATTCTTTCAGTCAAACCTCCAGCATATACTTGGCATATCGATATTCTCATCTTGATAGAACCTCAGAAGAAGATCTATAGATTTTGACTATTGAGGGGGATTAACCCTTGGAACGCTGTAGGGGTTCCTCCATCTTAGACTCGGCAAAAGGCTGAAATAAAATAGATGATTACTTGATAAAACGAGGTGGAGGCTACATACTTATATAGGGCTCCAAACCCTAGCCCTAAGGGGTGCTTGCCTAACTAAAAGTACCCTTTTGCCCATACTATAGCCTACCTACCTTAGAGGGAACAGGCGGCGGCTAGGTTGGCTCTATAGCTGACCTAGGCAGGGGGAAATCTTGGCCGACCAACCCAGTAAAGGGGGTGGTGACTAATAAACCCTAAGGCCCCAATCTAAACCCTAACCACACTTCTTTATAGAAGTAGCTAGGTGGGGTTTTATTATAATCTCACAGGGTTTTATTTGACTACTTCTGGGTGATTATGACTCAACCCTGCTGGAGTCCTATCAAACCCGCCCTCTTAAAATCAGCCTTGTACTCAAGGCTGAGGTTCCATGAACTCAGAGAACTAGGTCTTCAGCTCCTCATCAAGTTGGGTGTTAGTTGGAAGAATTTGGGCTGAGTCATCATTTTTAAATTTCCATTTGAGGTGGGATACCTAGAGTATCAACTGTAATCTTGATCTGGTGTGTGGATCTAATCTTCAGGTTAGGGTCCTAATGTGATTCCTAATTTTTCAAGGCCTAAAGAAATAGGGAGACTACTTTCTTGAGGCTTGAATTTTATACTGGTGGAGCTAGAGATGAAGGGGGACTTGATCTTTCTCAGGAAACTTTCTTCTACTCCAGCATTTGTTAGGGGAAAGTTTCTTCCTCGCATGGGCTATCACGTGGTTGCTCTATTATAGTAGTCGTGCCTCCATTTGAAGTGAGAGTTTTCCTATGATAAAATCTCTAGTGGTGTGAGCCTGATCTGAATCTGAGGTGGGTAGAAGTGGTGACTTTTCGAGGCTCATTTTCACTTCTCCATGCTATTGACCATCTTGCATGAGGATAGTGCTGACCCTCACTCTGGATGTGTCTACTCTAATAATAAACATCTTTGGCCATGATTTGGTGTGGACAATATCATGGGCATGAGGGCTATAGTTTCACTCGACCAAGGTGGTGCATCTTTTTTTATAATGAGAGGGATGATGTTGATGCTTCGTTGAGTCTTGCGAACGATCCTTCCCATTTTCTAGTTTCGCCATTGGAGGGGCTTAATTTTCTCGTCGTCTTGGGCCATAGATCGGAGGTTATCATCAAGGAAGTCTTTAAGCATCATAGTCCAATCCTAGGGAACGTCATGGAAGTCACCTAAGATCAATAACCATGGTGAGATCGATGGGATGGAACACTTTAGGAGTAGCTTATCTCCATGGAAAAGGATGTAGAGATGTGTCGTAGTGGGAAATAAGCATGGCTGAATAATCCATGTCTCTATCATATCTGGGATGACCCTTTTCTATTCAACCTTCTGAGGTTGTAGGAAGCAATCTAGTCGAGCAACAATTGGTAGATGTTTCGGCCTGTTCAGCATAGGGGAGTCAGACAGCTTCAGAGGAGGAAATCGGCAAGGTTTGGTGGAGACGTCCAAAATTTCAATAAGCTGTGGGAGAGGATTCTTATCTTCAATCTCATGAAACCCTTGAATTTGAATTGAGAAACCACTGGATTTTTCTTTTGGTACCCCCTCCAAGTGTTGTGTTGTGGGTGTAGTCACTGGGCTCCTTCGTAGAATCACTTGCTTTCCTTTTTTGAAAAATTTCATGGTTAGCATCAAAAAATTCCAGGACAACCAATCAATGCCAAGCACTATATCAAAACCATCAAGAGGGAGGAGGAAAAAATCAGCAACTACATCTTGCTCTTATAGGATTAGTTTTACCCATGGGCACTTCTAGTTGTACTTTAGATTTGACCATTAGTTATCTTGATTTCGAACCTATTGTAATCTTCTTTTTGGTGCATTAAGTGAGTAGCAACCTTACTGCTCATAAAGTTGTGTGTGCTCCTGGCATCGATGAGGATGATGATGGACTACTGCTCGAGAAACCCTTCGATCTTGAATTTTTGCAAGTTTGTGTAGCCGGCTAAGGTAGGGACCGTGCGAGTGGCCGGTTGTGGTGTATCCTTCTCCTTGGGCTCGAGAGTCATATCTTTAAGTTTGGGTTCTTCAATGGATGCAATCATCAGCGATGTCTCCTTTTTACATTTGTGTTCTAGGCTCCACAGTTTATCACAATACCCACATAGGCCCTTTGTCGATCCATCATGAAGGTCCTCTCTTGTTAAGAGTTAAGGGGGTCGGCTGATAGTAGGATGAGGTGAAAGCTTTAGTGCCACTAGTTTGGAAGCAACTCTAGTCTTCTGAGCTTCATAGTTCAATCGTTCCTCTTGATGTCGCGCAAAAGAGATGGCTGCCTTAAGTGTGTATAACTGTCATGCTTTAACTTCTTCCTGAATCTCTGGCTTCAAGCCCGCAAAAAAAATCCTCAATATTTATTTTTTATACTAATCATAAATTTGATTAGATAACATTTCAAACCTGGTTTAGTACTCTTGGATGGTCGAGGTTTGATGGATCATCGCTAGTTCTTCGCAAATGTTCTTTTTACTATCCAAATTTGTACCACGTTATGATCTTATTGGGCTCGGTGATCAGCCCAATCTAAACTCCTCAAAGAGAGCGTATAATTTAACATCCATACATGTCTCAAGAGCCTCCAATTTGGCTTCGAATAAGCCCACCGATGTCATAACATAAGGATCTCCAACCTGTCAAATCAAAATAATTAAAGAGTGTAGCTGCAATCTTTAGGTTAAAGGTAGTGATAGCAGTGATGCTGGGGCTATGGTGGTGAAGTCTCCAAGCGGAGGATGGCAACCAAGGGTAGCAGCAATGGTAGAGGAAGAAAATGGCAGCAGTAATGTCGATTGCGGCCCTTTAATGATGCTGCAATGTAGACGCTGCAATGTCATTGAGGCTACGATTTTTTTTAGGTGGCTGATATTTGTCGGAAGATAGTAGCCAAGAGATCTGAGTTGGAAGGCAATAGCGATGGTGAAGGAAGAAGAGGGCAGTAGCAACATCAGCTGTGGCTGTGGTGCGACTTCATGGCTATAGGTGACATCGGTTGCAGCAAGGGTGCAACTACATAGGAGGAAGATAGGGCAGTGATATACATGGCTATTGCGGAGGAGGGCAGGAATGGTATCAAGTGAGAGACAGCTGCTATTATGTTTGGTCGCGATCAAGATAGTTGGCAGCGAACGATTGTTGCTGGCTGCGATGTAAATAGATTGCAGTGAAAGATTGCTACTGATAGCTTTTTATCGCAAGGATCGCTGCTGGCTGCGATCAAGGAAGATGGTAGCAAGAGGTCACTATTGACAGTATTTGGTAGTGAAAGATATATGCTATGATTGAAGGGATAAGGGAGATTGGGCGGTTGAAAGGTTGGTGGACCGAAGGCTTCGGTTTTTGGGTGTGGTTTATTGCTGTCTTGGGTGCGATTTGGGGCTGCAGTTTTATAGAGTTTAGGAAATAAATTGGTATGATTTTAGGGCTATGATAGCAGTAGATGAAGGTTAGGAAAATATATTTTAGATATAGGATAGATGGAAGTAAATGTAGGTGTATCGGTAAGGAAAGTTAGCTAAAAATGTAAGTGGATCGATAAGGAAGTAGGCTACGGTTAAGGCTAATTGGGATGGCTGTTTGGCTATAGTTTTGTTAGGGTTTTTTAGGGAGTAATAGTAGGAATTGAAGATGAGAAGGGGAGTCTCAAATCTGAAAAATATGACAGTGAGATCCGAAAGAATTTTAATGAAAGATCACTGCGGTATACGCTGTACTACCGAACATAATTCCCATCGAAGAAGCAGTAGTTTCTCGATGTTAATTCTAGTAAAAGTCCAAGAAATTTATGGAGAACTTCAATATTAGAATCTCAGTTCAGATGGTGATAGTAGTAGTAATGTGGATCAAGAAAATTTTGATAGCATAATGGTAGAAAAATTATTGCAAACAAGATCACAGAATTCTCATTATAAAATTTTAGCACTGCATGATAAAGGATTGCAGTGCTATAAGTCCAGATCCAGAAGGAGTTTTTTCTAGAGATCAGTCTTAGATAAAAGCTAAGATAATTTATGAATTTATGTAAAATTTTTGGATAAAAAGGATGAACAAAAGTTTAGTTTCAAGATGCCAATATGCGGAGGGCGGATTCTATGTTATAAAAATTCCAGCACTACGTGATGGTGAAAGATTGCATAAGAAAACTAGTTCCATAAGGAGTTTTTTTCCAGAAATCAATCCCAAATAAAAGCCAAGTTGATCTTTAGAATTGTGCAAAAGTTTTAGCCAGAAAGGAGAAGAAATAAACTAGTTTCAAGAAGCAAATAAGCGGCTAAAAATTTATGTAGCGTTTCACCTTCGCAACAACGATAATGTTTTCGACTAACGAAATTTGTAGTGGATAAAATTTGAGAAAAATCTTCAATATGTAAAGTAAGGAATCTTATAGTATTGAAGAGACATGGATGATAAAATATACCAGATTTTCATATCACGTAGGGGGTGGCAGCAGATAGATGGATCTACAGCTTGGTGGGTGACGGTGGATGGAGGCGACATCAAAACCAATTATGGAAATTGCATGGGAAGGTAGAGGAATGGATGATGGCTATAGGGGCAGTAAGATCACTGCTCTAATACTAGATGATAGAACCCCAAAAGGAGCTCTATATATTTTAACTCTTGAGCGGGATCAACCCTTGGAACGCTGTAGGGGTTCCTCTCTCTTAGACTCAACACAAGGCTGAAATAAAATAAATGATTGCTTGATAAAAAGAGATGGAGGCTACATACTTATATAGGGCTCCAAACCCTAGCCCTAACGGGTGCTTGCCTAACTAAAATTACCGTTTTGCTCCTTCTATAGCCTACCTACCTTAGAGGGAACATATGGTGGCTAAGTTGGCTATATAGCCGACCTAAGAAGGGGAAAACCCTGGCTGACCAGCCCAGTAAAGGGGGTGGCAGCTACTAAACCTAAGGCCCTAATCTAAACTCTAACCACACTTCTTTATAGGATAGAAGTGGCTAGGTAGGGTTTTATTATAATCTCATAGGGTTTTATTTAACTACTTCTAGGTGATTCAGACTCAACCCTGCTAGAGTCCTATCACATCTCCAGAAAGATGAAATAAAAATGATTGTAAAGAAGATGCTTGAAATATGAGTCATTCGGTCAAGTTGCAGCCCTTACTCTTCACCGGTGCTCCTCGTACAATAGAAGAATGGAACATGGCAAATCTGCATCGACCACAAGAGTCTAAAATATTTTTTAGAGCAAAATATAACCTCCCCCTCAATAGTAAAAATGGGTAACAAAGCTTCTTGAGTATGATTATAAAATAACTTACAAAAAGGGGGAAGAGAATGTTGTTGTAGATGCGCTTTTATGGCTACTCGAGCAAGCTGAATTTTGGGCCATTTCCCTTCCCACTAGTGGCTTCCTTGACGATATTAGGAGGGAATGGCAAGGTAATTCAGAGACTAGTAGGATCATAAAAAATTGGAGGAAGAACCAAGCTCCGTGGCTCATTTCAGTTGGGAATCAAAAGACATGCACTATAGGGGTTGTGCTGGTGCCGAATTCTACTTACATAAGGACCATCCTTCAAGAGATGCATTCCACACCTACAGTTGGACACTCCATGTTCCTTAGAACCTATAAGAGAGTTAAGCAAAATTTTTACTAAGTTGGGATGAAAATTATTATTGCTGAATTTGTAGCATAATATGATGTATGTCAACAACATAAAGGTGAAATAATGTCAAGTCCCAGAAAGATATAACCCCTACCTATCTCTGACTCAATATAGACTAATATATTGATGGACTTCATTGAAGAGCTACCCTCATTACAAGGAAAATCTCAAGCGGGGTTGAAACAATAATATGATCAACACAAAGGTGAAAGAGAATTTTCAGTGGGAGATCAGAGCATCCATAAAGCTTTCACCTTGGTTCTATGGATCCTACTAGATTTTGGAGTGCATCGGAGCAATAACATACAGATTGGACTTACTCGCCAGCTCTCGAATCCACCCAGTCTTCCATATATCATGTTTGAAGCTCAGGGTGGGACAAAACAAGACAACCCAAAGCCACCTACCAAATATGACTACCCAAGGAGAGTTCCAGACCTTGCCGAGTGCCATTATTAATCAACGATCGTGACTCGATGACAACGACCCTATACTAAAGTACTAATATAGTGGGCGAACCTACCAATAGATTGTGCCACTTGGGAGAACTATGATGACTTGAAGGTCAAATTCCTAGAATTCATGGAGCGTCAACTTTGAGGACAACGCTGATTTAAAGAGATCTAGTCTGTTATGACTCTAGCTAGTGGAGTCCTAATTTAGTTTCATTGAAAAGGGTAAACATGTAAATCCTAAAGGCGTTCATATAAATCTTATATAGCCGACCCCTATTAAAGAGGTGAGGAGGCCAGCTAGGTTAGGATTAGTTTGAAGAAAGATATTTTAAGGGAAGAATAAGATACATGCCACCTTAATTAACCACCCCCTGTCATAGTTAAAGAGTTGTTGGTTGAGGAGGAGTTAAGTTAGGTTAGGATTAGATTGGAGGTTGCTACTTAGAGTTGCATTAGGAGTTGTTAGGAGTAGAAGTCTTGGAGTGGAAATTCTATTAGGAGTTAGGGTCTAAAAGGCCTATGAATAGCCTTGTAATTATCCACTTTTAATCATGAATAGATGAATATTTTCTACAACCTTTAAGTAGCAAATTGAAGGGAGGAACAACTATAAAGTTCTAAGGAGGGCGATCCCCTATAGAGATCATCCCAAGCTTAGAATCCTTAAGGGTTCTAATAGAGTCTTGGAGTAGGAATCTGATAGAACCCCAGAAGGAGCTCTATATATTTTGATCTTTGAGGGGAATCAACCCTTGGAACGCTATAGGGGTTCCTCCCTCCTAGTAGTCAGCTATATGGCTGAATTGTAGATTAATCTTGCTTGATGGAAAGAGGTGGAGTATACATACTTGTATAAACCCTAACCCTAGGGGGGTGCTTCCTAAGTGAATTTTCCCCTTTCCCCTCCTATAGCTATCATACAAAAATAAAGTGGGTGGTGGCCTAAGTGGCTGCACAAGCCATGCCCCTTTGTTAGAAACCCCTAGCCGACCAACTCAGAGAAGGGGGTGGTGGCAAGGAAGCTCTAAGGCCCCAAAATAAATCTTAGCAACACTTCTTTATATGATAGAAGTGACTATATGGGGTTTTATTACAATCTCATAGGGTTTTTATTAATTATTTCTAGAGTGATTAGGACTCAACCCTGTTAGAGTCCTATAAATCTGCCCTCTTAAAATCAGTCTTCTCCACAAGGCTGAGGTTCCATGAACTCAGGAAACCAAGTCTTCAGCTCCTCATCAGCTTGGATGTCAGTTGGAAGAATTTGGGCTGAGTCATCGTCTTTAAATTTCTATCTTAGGTACGACACTTAGAGGATCAACTGTAATCTTGATATGGTGCATGGATCTAATCTCCATGTTAGGGCCCCATTGTGATCCTCAATTTTGCAAGGTCTAAAGAAATAGGAAGACCACTTTCTTGAGGCTAGAATTTCATGTTGGTGGAGCTGGAGATGAAAGGGGACTTGATCTTTCTCAATAAACTTTTTTATGCTCCAGCTTTTGTCAGGGGGAAGTTTCTTCCTTGCACGGGCTACCACGTGGTTGCTCTGTAATAGTAGTCATGTCTTCTTTTGGAGTAAGGGTTGTCCTCTGATAAAATCTCTAGTGGTGTGAGCCTGATCTGAGTCTCAGGTAGGTAGGAGTGGTGATTTTTCGAGGCCCATTTTCACTTCTTCATGTTGTTGATCAAATTGCATGAGGATTGTGCTAACCCCCACCTTAGATGTGTCTGCTCCAATAATAAACATCTGGTCATGATTTGGTATGGACAACATCATGGTCGTGAGGGCTATAGTTCCACTCGACCAAGGTGGTGTATCTTTCTTTTTAATGAGAGGGATGATGTTCATACTTCGTTGAGTCTTGTGAAGGATCTTTCCCCTTTTCTGATTTCACCAATAGAGGGGCTCAATTTTCTTGTGGTCTTAGGTCGTAGATCAGAGGTCATCATTAAGGAAGTCTTTAAACAACATGATCTGATCCTGGGAAAAGACGTGGATGTCACCTGAGATCTGGAAGTGCTACATCAGCAATCATGGTGAGTTCGATAGGATGTAATACTTTAGAAGTAGCTTATCTCTAGGGAAAAGGTTGTAGGGATGTGTCATAGCAAGAAATAAGCATGGTCGAATAGTCTATGTCTTTATAATCTCTTGGATGACCCTTTTATCTTCGACCTTCTGAGGTTGTAGGAAGCAATCTGACCAAGCAACAATTGGTAGAAGTTTTGGCCTATTCAACATAGGGGGGTCAGACAGCTTCAGAAGAGGTAATTGGCTCGGTTTGGTGGAGGCGCCTAAAATTTTAGTAAGCTGTGGGAGAGGGTTCTTATTTTCAATCTCATGAAACCTTGAATTTGAATTAGAAAACCACTAGATTTTTCTTTTGGTACCCCCTCCAAGTGTTGTGTTGTTGTTATAGTTGTTGGGCTCCCTCGTAGAATCACATGCTTTCCTTTTCTGAAAAATTTCATGGTTAGCTTCAAAAAATTTCAGAAAATATCTCTAATCATGGACAACCAATCAATGCTAAGTACTATATTACAACCATCAAGAGGGAGGAGAAAAAAATCAATAACTATGTCTTGGTCCTATAGGTTCAGTTTAACTTGTGGGCACTTCTAATTGCACTTCAGAATTTAGCTACTAGCTACCTTGACTTCGAACCCATTGTAATCTTCTTTTTGAAGCATTAAGTGGGCAGTAAACTAACTGTTCATGAAGTTGTGTGTGCTCCCGGCGTCGACGAGGATGATGACGGACTGCTGCTCGAGAAACCCTTCGATATTTAATTTTTGCAGGTTGGTGTAGCTAGCTAAGGTAGGGACCGTGCGGGTGGCCTTTTATGGTGTATCCTTCTCCTTGGGCTCGAGAATAATATCTTCAAGTTTGGGTTCTTTAGTGCGCACAATTATCAATGGTGTCTCTTTTTTACATTGGTGTTCTAAGTTCCATAGTTTATCACAATTTCCACATAGTCCCTTTGCCGATCAATCATAAAGCTCTTCTCTTGTTAACTTTTTTGGCTGAGGTGACCGGCTGGTGGTAGATGGGGCCAAGGGTCTTTGTGCTACTAGTTATACGATGGCTTTGGTCCTTCGAGCATCTTGGTTCAACCTATCTTCGTGTAGTCATACGAAGGAGATGACTGCCTTAAGTGTGTACAACTCTTGTGCTTTAGCTTTTTATTGAATCTCCGGCTTCAAGCCCTGATAGGACTCTAGTAGGGTTGAGTCCTAATCTCCCTAAGAAGTAGTCAATAAAACCCTGTTAGATTGTAATAAAGTCACTCCTATCTTATAAAGGAGTATGGCTAGGATTTATATTAGCCCTAAGGGCTTAGTGGCCGTCACCTCCCTTACTGGGTTGGTCGGCCATGGTTTCCCCCTGCTTAGGTCGGCTATAGAGCTAACCTAGCCGCTCCCTGTTCCTATTAAGGCAGGTCGGCTATAGGAGGGGTAAAGGAGTAATTTTACTTAGGTAAGCACCCCCTTAGGTTAGGATTTTGATCCCTATTTAAAGATATAGCTTCCTCCCCTCTTGAATTAAACAATTATCAATTTTATTTCAGCCTTGTGCCGAGTCTAGGAGGGAGGAACCCCTATAATGTTCTAAGGGTTGATCCCCCTCAAGGATCAAAATCTATAGAGCTCCTTTTGGGGTTCTATTATCTAGTATCAAAGCAGCAATCTTGTTGCCCCTATAGCTGTCATCCCATGCCTCTACCTTCCTAGGCAATTCCCACAATTGCTTTTGACATCGCCTCCATCGTCACCCACCAAGAGATCCATCAATCTGCTGCCTTCCTTTGCGTCAACATCAAAGATCTGGTAAAAACTCCAAAGCTTACATCTCTTGGTACTACTATTCCTCTATCTTATATGTGGGGGAAGTTTTTCTAAAATTTCCTTGTTGTAAAATTTTACAATCACAACGTTATCATCATTGTGAAGGTGAAATGCTGTAAAAATTTTCAACTGATTGTTGCTTCTTGGAACTACCTTTTAATCATTCTTTTTTGCTAAAACTTTTATATAATTTCGTAGATCATCTTAGCTTTCATCTAAAACCAATCTCATAAAAAAGCTCATTCTGGATCCATACTTATAGCACTGTGATTCTTCATTATGCAGTGCTGAAATTTTACAATGGAGAATCTACCTTCCGTCTATTGGCCTCTCGAAACCAAACTTTTGTTCATCCTTTTTTATTGAAACTTTGATACAATTCCAAAGGTCAACTTGGCTTTTATCTGAGATTGATTTCTTAAAAAAATTCCTTCAGAAACTGGTTTTCTTATGTAATCTTTCACCAACACACAGTTCTGAAATTTTTATGATGAAGGATCTAGCTTTCATCTTTTGACCTATTTCCCTATTGTTATGTTGCCAAAATTTTGCCAAACTTTTTACTGGTATTTCCAACATCTAAATCAAGGGTTTCTATATAATTTCCTTATACTTTCCTCTAGAAATTATGTCAAGAAGTTCTCATTTTGCCAATGTAAAATCTGTTCGATAGGACTGCACATCGCCACACTTTTTTTCATCGAATTCTATCAGATTTGAGTGCTATTTTTCGTAGGATTTTAGACTCTCTTTTCCTCATCACCAAACCCTAATATCCTTACCAAAAACTCTTCAAAACCCTACCCTAAATTGAAATCAATCAGCCACCCAAATCAGCCCTAACCGTAACCTACATCCTTAACAATCAACTTACCTTTTCAGCCAACTTTCCTTACCGATACACCTACCTTTGCTGCCATCTATCCCAGATCTAAAATCTATTTTCCTAACCTTCATCTATTATTATCACAGCCCTAAACCCACACCAATTTATAGCCTAAACTCCAAAAACTGCAGCCCCAAATGGCACCTAAAATAGCCACAAATCTCACCCAAAAACTAAAGCCTTCGGTCCACTAATCTTTCAGCCACCCAATCTCCATTATCCCTTCAACCGCAGCATGCATCTTTCATTGCCTAATGCTGCCAATAACGACCTCTTGCTGCCATCCTCCTTGATTGTAGCTAGCAATGATCCTTATGGTAAAAAGCTACTAGCAGCGATCTTTCGCTGCAATTTGTTTATATCGCAGCCCGCAACAATCGTTCGCTGCCAACTATCTTGATCGTGGCCAGCAATAAATTGAACACAATAGCAGCCATCTCTCACTCCCTATCACTGCTGCTCTCCTCCGCAAAAGTCATGTATATCGCTGCCCCGTCTTCCTCCTACCCTTGCTGCAACTGATGCCACTTGCAGCCATGAAGTCGTAGCGCAGTCGCAACCGACGTTGCTACTGTCCTCTTCTTCCTCCACCATCACTGCTACCCTTGGCTACCATCCTCCACTTTGAGACTTCACTCCCATAGTCCCGACATTGCTGCCATTCACTGCATTCAACCTGAAAATTGCAGCTATATTTTTTAGTCAGTTTGTTTGACAGGTTGGAGATCTTTATGTCATGACATCACTGGGCTTATTCGAAGTCAAATTGGAGGCTTTCAAGATACATATGGATGCTAAATTATGTGCTCTCTTTAAGGAGTTTAGATTGGGCTAATCACCAAGTCTAAGAAGATCACAACATAGAGCACATTCTGATTGCAAAAAGAACCCATTAGAGATAAGAAGTGGGGATAAGACATGGCAGTCCTATACCTTGACGATGTCGATCTCCTTTGTACAACTTCAAGAAGTGCACCTCAATCAAGATACTCAGAATATGAGAGCCACATCCTAATCAAAAGCATATAAACCTTCAGCACCAATCAATTACAAGAACCTTGATGAAGAACTAATGAAGATCCATTAAACCTCTACCATCCAAGAGTACCAAATTAGGTTTGAAAGGTTAACTAATTAAACTTGTGATTGATCTAAAAAGAAGATATTGAGGACTTTCATTGAGGGCTTGAAGCCGGAGATTCAAGAAGAAGTTAATGCGCGACAACCGTACACACTTAAGGCAACCATCTCCTTCACATGACTACATGAAGACAGGCTGAACTAAGATGCTCGAAGGACCAAAGCCGTCGCACGACTAGCAGTACAAAGACTCTTGGCCCCATCTACCACCAGTAGGTCACCTCAACCAAAAAAGTTAACAAGAGAAGAATTTCGTGATAGATCGGCAAAGGGCCTATGTTGGCATTGCAATAAACTATGGAGCCGAGACCACCATTGTAAAAAATAGAGACCTCTATTGGTTGAGCCCACTGAAGAGCCCAAACTTAAAGATATGGCTCTTGAGTCTGAGGAGAAGAATATGAAGGAAAAACCACTATCAACCGCCCATACCTTTCATGCTCCACCATAGATATTGGACATTGATGGCTTCATCAAGCATCAGCTAGCCACCATCCTCGCTAACACTAGGAGCTCCAACGAGAGAACCTCATTGAAGTCTCTCGACACAGTGCTTGAAGAACCTCACTGAAATCTCAGGCACGTCTGCTGAATCGAGCCGACTCCTTCCTACTAGACTGTAATGCCTTTGCTGTAATGCCTATGCTCCTTGAACCGTTCGTCACTTTTTTCTTACTTGTACATATGTTTGGCAGCTTGTTTGCCTTGAGTTTACGTGTTTTTACCTAAGAAATGTGAGCGAAAGTAGTGTAGAAGGCTGCAGAACGATCGCTCACCGCGTGGAGCCAAAATAGCCCTGTTTTTGGGTCTTTTTCATGTGCCGCGGCAACCTTTCTGAGTGGTGTGAAATGTCAGCTATTTCAGAACCTTGGAACCCCCCGGGTGGCACCGGGCTGGATGGGGTTCCGGGTATATGTCGGGCGTAGGCATTCATCAGCAATTGAACTTGTCTTGCGTCCGATACCTTAGGAATCGTCGTTTGTGGACTTGCGACCGTTCCTACAACCTTCCAAAGTCCTATTTCGCTCTCTTTCTCTCTTTTCTTTACTGCACTCAAGGTGTTTGATAAATTGCTCGTATAGCTTTCCGCTTTGCGAGACGTCGGGATGTGTCCGTCGCTCGCTTCTGAATTAATCAACTTCTTCTTTGTAGGTCCTACGGGACCTTAAGAGGTTGTAAGAGGGCTGACCCTTTACGGACAGAAAATACGTTGGGCGTTTCATGACTTAGGCAATCCCAGCTAAGTCCGGAATAGTGAGCAAGGTTGCTTTACGACTTAGGCAATTTCAGCTAAATCTTCGGGAGTGCCGCACGGCTTAGGCAAACTTTAGCTAAGCCCGTGACAGTGTGGTATCAGAGCAGGCAAGCAATTCATACGAACAACGAAGAAGATTCGCAATCTCACCATGGTGAAACATCGTGGTGAATCGAGCAAGATGGGGCAAGCCGGACCCTTGCTCCAAGCAGTCGCAGTGGGCTACAAGTGCAAACTCGCTCGCAAACTATGGGAGTCACTCATGAGGAGCTCTACAGTGAACAAGACGAGCGTGAAGTTGGGTATTCTCCACGAGGGGAGAAGGCGCCATCTGGAGCGCCAATCGGGAAAAAGAGTCACAAGGAGAGAATTATAGCGGAGACCCGCCTTGATGTTCTTGAAGCGAGCATGGAGGAACTCTACCAAGGCCGAGGGCTACTTAGGGTAGAGAGCTCGCTAAAGAAGCTGAATCTCAGATCGAGAAAGTTGAATCTATGATGGATCAACTGACAGAGGACACCAAAGATTCCGTACGACACCTACATGAAGTTGTGGCGGAACTCACGGCTAAGGTGATGGTGTTAACAAGGACTCTTGATGCAGGAGGGAACAACACCACCACCACCACAAAACTTCAGGGCACCAGAGCGCAGCTACAGGTGCTAGAGATGCCAAAGAGCTTGAAAATTTCTTGTTCGACATGGAACAGTATTTCCGTGCTACAAGGCTTGATTCTGAAGAAACCAAAGTTGCTATAGCAACAATGTATCTGAATGGGGATGCAAAACTTTGGTGGCGAACCCGTTGGGAAGAGATCCAACAAGGTCGATGTCAAGTGGATACATGGGAGACTTGAAGCGAGAGTTGAGAACTCAGTTCTTACCAGAGAACACAGAGTTTGTCGCAAGAAGGAAACCGAGACAACTCCGCCAAAGTACAACAATCCGAGACTATGTGAAATAATTTTCAGCATTGATGCTGGATATACGGGACATGTCTGAGAAAGACAAACTATTCAGCTTCCTCGATGGCTTGAAGCCATGGGCACAACAAGAACTACATCGAAGGAATGTCATTGATGTAGTCGGGGCAATTGCAGCCGCGGAAAGGCTAACTGACTTTGTTTCTTCGGAGGATTTGAGAAAGAAGAAACAATCTTCGAGAAATCGCCCATCTAAATACTCTCGAGCGAAGGAGTCTAGGGGCGAGCAAAAAAAGAAGAATTTTCACAAGGGACCGGGCTCAAGAGGTAGAGTCCCAAAGCCTACTGGATGCTTCTTGTGTGGAGGACCACACATGGTGAGGGAGTGCCCATAAAAACAGGCACTCAATGCTTTGACGGCATCGATTCTACCCCGTAAGTCAGACAAGGGCAAAGCAATCGCCCTTAGTTTGAGTAGTTCTGACTCCAGTAGCGACAGTGAGGTGTCGCAAGGACCCAGGATGGGTGCAATGCGTTTGTTGAATGCATTGCGGGGTCAAGTGGGGGAGAATACAAAGGTGAAGCCACCGAAGGCAGGAAGCAGCGAGTTGATGTATGTGGACATCAAGCTCAATGGTCGAACAACCCGTGCAATGGTAGACACGGGCGCGACCCACAATTTTATTACCGATCGCGAAGCTAAGCGACTGGGACTAATCTTGGAGAAGAGCCCAAGTCATATGAAGGTGGTGAACTCGGAGGCCAAGCGGATCTCCGAACAAGCAAAGGGGGTCCCCATCAAGATCGAGACATGGAACGGGAGCACAGACTTGATGGCAGTGCCATTGGACGACTTCCAAGTGATTTTCAGAATGAAGTTTATGCATGCAGCAAAGTTGGTGCTAATACCGTTCCTGAACTTCTTGTGTCTAATGGGAGGCGATGATCCCTGCATGGTTCCAGTTTCTCGAGTAGGAACCAAGGACCTACAATAAATATCGGCTTTACAATTGAAGAAAGGGGTGCGAAAAGGTGAATTAACCTTTTAGCTGCTATGAAGCTAGAGACACTTGACGGGAGGCCATTCAGAACTGCTATTGTGGCGAACATCCTGAAGGAGTTCTCAGATATGATGCCAACAGAGTTGCCGAGAACTCTACCACCATACAGAGGCGTGGATCATCAGATTGAGCTGGAGCCGGGAGTTAAGCCTCTAGCGAGACCACCATACCGCATGACCCCTCCAGAGTTGGCAGAACTAAGGAAGCAGTTAGATGAACTACTAAGCGGTGGTCTCATCCGCAGTTCCAAAGCACCTTTCGGAGCTCCAGTCCTCTTTCAGAAGAAACAAGATGGGAGCCTCCGATTATGTATTGATTATCGAGCCCTCAACAAGATGACGGTGAAGAACAAGTACCCTATCTCACTCATCGCGGACTTGTTCGATCAATTAGGCAAGGCAAAGTACTTCTCCAAACTCGACCTTCGGTCAGGGTATTGGTAGGTGCGCATCGCAGAAGGTGATGAGGTGAAGACTACGTGTGACCAGGTATGGAGCATTCGAGTTCTTGGTGATGCCTTTCGGCTTAACCAACGCTCCGGCCACATTTTGCACTCTCATAAATCAGCTGTTCAAAGAATATCGGGATAAGTTTGTGGTCGTCTACTTAGACGACATCATCGTCTATAGCCAAATACTTGAGGAGCATGTTAGACACCTCCGAACAATTTTCAAAGTTCTCAGGGAGAACACCTTATTCGTGAAGAGGGAAAAGTGCTACTTCGCCCAAACAAAGATTTTATTCTTGGGGCATCGAATTGGGAATGGGTCCATTCGAATGGACAAGGCTAAAGTGCAAGCTGTGGTGGACTAGCGAACACCAAAGAAGGTGCCAGAGTTGAGATCCTTCCTTGGGTTTGTCAACTATTATCGGCGCTTCATAGCTGGATATTCAAAGCCGAGGGAGTTGCTAAAAAGGAGCGATCCCGGAGATGGTCGGACAAATGTGAGGCGGCATTTCAAGACACGAAGGCTGTGTTAGAAGAACTACTCAGTTGCGGACTATGGAAAGTCTTTTGAAGTACATACCAATGCTTGACTTTGCTATTGGAGGAGTTCTTATGCGGAGGGTCATCCGTGGCCCCACGAGTCGCAAGCTCAATGAGACTGAGCGGCGATATCCTGTACATGAGAAGGAGATGACAGTGATGGTCCACTGTCTACGAGTGTGGCGACACTACCTTCTGGGAGCACCATTTGTGCTAAGGACCGACAATGTCGCATTCAGTTACTTTCAAACTCAAAAGAAACTCTCCCCAAAGCAAGCACGATGGCAGGACTTCTTGGCTGAGTACGACATAGTGATGGAGTACAAACCCGGAAAAGCAGATGTCGTGGCCGATGCATTGAGTCGGAAAGTGGAGCTAGTGAATGCCATACAGTTGGAGGGCGGAGGCCAAGCAAGTCAATTGCGCTCCAACTTTCTTTCCAGGATCAGGGATGGACTATACCGAGATCCTCAAGCAGTGACTCTGATTCAACTCATTAAAGAGGGCAAGACACGATGATTTTGGGTCCAGGAGGGACTCATCTACACCAAAGGGAACAGAGTTTATGTCCCACGAGCGGATAACTTGAGGCGTGAACTCTTGAAAGAGTGTCACGATTCCCTTTGGGCTGGACATCCGGGTATCCACCGAACAATGGCTCTCGTGGAGAGGGCCTTCTATTGGCCGAAGATGGGGACAGATGTGGAGGAATATGTTCGAACATGCCTTACTTGTCAACAGGACAAGATAGAGCACCAGAAGCCAGTGGGACTTTTGGAACCGCTGCCCGTACCAGAAAGTCCATGGGAGAGCATTTCTTTGGACTTCATATCAAGCTTGCCCGCAGTAGGGGGACTTGATCGATACTCGTGGTAGTTGACCGATTTTTGAAGTATGCAACATTCATTGTTGCACCCCTACATTGCTCAGCGGAGGAGGCGGCTAAGTTGATGATGAAGAATGTGGTTAAGTATTGGGGAGTCCCACACAACATCATTAGTGATCGGGATTCTCGATTCTTGGGACGATTCTGGACTGAGTTGTTCAAGTTGTTGGGGTCTAAATTATACTTCTCCATAAGCCTCCACCCTCAAACGGATGGCCAAACAGAGAGAATTAACTCACTCTTGGAGCAATATCTTCAGCACTACATGAGTGCCAACCAACGAGATTGGGTGAAGCTGTTGGACATAGCCCAGTTCTCCTATAACTTGCAGCGGAGCTCTGCATCCAACAAGAGCCCATTTGAGATTATTATGGGATAACAGCCATCAACTCCTCATACCCTGGTTATTAGTTATACAGGGAGTAGCCCATCAGCCTATCACTTCGTAAGGGAATGGCATCGTAATGCAGATATTGCGCGGGCTTACTTGGAGAAGGCGACCAAAAAGATGAAGAAGTGGGCAGACTTGGGAAAGCGACCACAAGAATTTAAAGTTGGTGATATGGTGTTGGTGAAGCTCCAACCAGCATTACTCCAATTCTTTAGACACAAAGTGCATAAAGGATTGGTACGCAAGTATGAAGGGCCTTTCCCAATCATCAGCAGAGTAGGCAATGTCTCATACAAGTTGCAACTGCCAGCATGGTTCAGAATTCACAATGTCTTCCATGTGAGCAACTTGAAAGCCTACCACTCAGATCCGCGAGATGATTCCCGAAATGTTCCAACTCGACTACCCCCACGAGCCTCTTACGAGAAGCGAGTTGAAACTATTCTAGCGGATCGTAGAATAAAGCTACCCAATGGAGCGCAGCAAATAGAGTACTTGGTGAAGTGGCAAAAGCTTCCTCAAACAGAAGCCAGTTGGGAGCCAGAAGATGCCCTACGACATGAAGAAGCTCGCATCAAAGCCTACCAACAAGCGTCGACGAGGGCGTCGATAGTTTAAGTGAGGGAGAATGTCACGAACGGTCGTCGCTCAACCGTAATGCCTTTGCTCCTTGAACCGTTTGTCATTTTTTTCTTGCTTGTACATATGTTTGGCAGCTTGTTTTGCCTTAAGTTTACGTGTTTTTACCTAAGAAATGTGAGCAAAAGTAGTGTAGAAGGCTGTAGAACGATCGCTCACCACGCGGAGCCAAAACAGCCCTGTTTTGGGTCTTTTTCATGTGCCGCGGCAACCTTTCTGAGTGGTGTGAAATGTCAGCCATTTCAGCACCTTGGAACCCCCCGGGTGGCACCAGGCTGGATGGGGTTCCTGGTATATGTCGGGCGTAGGCATTTATCAGTAATTGAACTTGTCTTGCGTTCGATACCTTAGGAATCGTCGTTTGTGGACTTGTGACCGTTCCTACAACCCTCCAAAGTCCTATTTCGCTCTCTTTCTCTCTTTTCTTTGCCGCACTCAAGGTGTTCGATAAATTGCTTGTACAGCTTTCCGCTTTGTGAGACGTCGGGACGTGTCCGTCGCTCGCTTCTGAATTAATCAACTTCTTCTTTGTAGGTCTTACGGGACCTTAAGAGGTTGTAAGAGGGCTGACCCTTTGCGGACAGAAAACGCGTTGGGCGTTTCATGACTTAGGCAATCCCAGCTAAGTCCAGAATAGTGAGCAAGGTTGCTCTACGACTTAGGCAATTTCAGCTAAGTCTTCGGGAGTGCCGCGAGGGTGCCGCACGGCTTAGGCAAACTTTAGCTAAGCCCGTGACAGTATGTCGATCTTACAAGGGGGAACCCCTAGCACATATTCGGCTATATTGCTGTCCACATTTTCAGAGGACCAAGGCTAAAAAAAATAGTCCATGAGACGCGAGAGATACAGATCATTCAACCATAACCTTCCCTTACTATGACACTTTATCTCCATAAACTTTACCTCTTTATCTGCAGGGATAAGCTCTTCTTGAAGTGTCATATTCAGCTGAACCAGCTATGGGTTCTGATGCAGTGCTCCCTCATCTCGGGCTACTTCCATGACTTCACCAAGGAGCGGATCATGATGCTAAAAGTCTTCCCTAATGATGACCTCGGATCCATGGCCCACGATCGCAAGAAGGAACAGGAGAAAGGCATCCACATGACCCCGACAGCCATAATGCCATCTATATCGATGCTAGCATTACTTGAATGTGGTAATGTGTTTGTACTTGGAGCAGACATATCCAGAGTTGGGATCGGCGTCACCCTTATGTAAGATGGTCGACTCGTAATTCATATCGAGGCTTCCCCCACACTTGACACAAGATTTTTAAAGGGGATACTTATTGCTACCAAATTTAAAATTTGGTTGGATATAGGTCTATGACACGAAAAATGAGTAAGCCTAAAAGAATTATAATCATACTCATGCCAGCACATATAAAGAAGAAATGGCCTCCCGACAAACTTCAGAATGGACGAAAAATTGAAGATCAAGTTTTCTGACACCTCTAGCCCAATCAGCAGGAAACTCGAGCCTTAAGAAAGTGGTGTCCCTATTTCTTTAGGCCTTGCAAAATTGGGGACCACATTGGAGCCCAAACCTGGAGATCAGATCAACGCACCAGATCAAGATTACAGTTGATCCGCTGTGTATCCCACCTCAAATGGAAATTTAAAGAAGATAACACAGCCTAAATCCTTCCAACTAACACCCTAGCTGATGAGGAGGCTAAAGTTCAATTGATAATAGCTTCGGAATCATATAAGGAGTTGAAGACCCGGTTCCCCGAGTTCATGGACCCTCAGCCTTGAGGACAAGATTGATTTTAAGAGGGCGGATTTGATAGGACTCTAGCAGAGTTGAGTCCTAATCTCCCTAGGAAGTAGTCAATAAAATCCTACTAGATTATAATGAAGCCAGTCCTATCTTATAAAGGAGTATGGCTAGGGTTTAGATTAGCCCTTAGGGCTTAGTGGCCACCACCTCCCATATTGGGTTGGTCGGCCAGGGTTTCCCCCTACTTAGGTTGGCTATAGAGCAAACCTAGCCACCCCTTGTTTCTATTAAGGTAAGTCGGCTATAGGAGGGGCATAGGGGTAACTTTATTTAGGTAAGCACCCCCTTAGGCTAGGGTTTTAATCCCTATTTACAGATGTAGTTGCACCACCCCCCCTTGAATCAAGCAAATATTAATTTTATTTTAGCCTTGTGCCGAGTCTAAGAGGGAAGAACCCCTATAACGTTCCAAGGGTTGATCCCCCTCAAGGATCAAAATCTACAGAGCTCCTTCTAGGGTTCTATCAAGCCCTCAATAAAAGTCTTCAATTTCTATCTTGCAGACTAATCATGAGTTTAATTAGTTAACCTTTCAAACCTGATCTGGTACTCTTGGATAGTGGAGGTTTGATGGATCTTCGTTAGTTATTCATCAATATTCTCATAATCAGTTACTGCTGGAGGTTTGTATGTCAATGATTGGGATGTGACTCTCATACTTCGAGCATCTTGATTGTGGTGCCTTTGGATTCTTTCTGCAATCCAAGTTTACTCTATGTTATGATCTTCTTGGGCTCGATGATTGGCCCAATCTAAACTCCTCGAAGAGAGCACATAGTCTAGCATCCATACACATCTCGAAAGCCTCTAATTTGGCTTCGAATAAGTCAATTGATGTCATAACTTAAGGATCTCTAACTGCAAACTGTCGGGGCTACGGTGGTAAAGTCTCCAAGTGGAAGATCGTAGCCAAGGGTTGTAGTGATGGTGGAGGAAGAAGATGGCAGTAGCAACGTCAATTGCGGTCCTATAGTGACACTGCAATATCGTCGAGGCTGTAATTTTTTAGGTGGTTGATATCTGTCGAAAGATGGTAGCCGATAGATCTGAGTCGGAAGGCAACAACAATAGTAGAGGAAGAAGAGGGCAGCAGCGACAATGGCTGTGGTTATGCTGTGACTTCGTGGTTATAGGTGCCATTGGTTGCAGTAAGGGTGCGACCGTAATAGGAGGAAGACGGGGCAGTGGTGTGCACGGCTGTTGCAGAAGAGGGCAGCAATGGTATAGAGTGAGAGACCACTACTGGTCATGTTCATTTCGATGTTGGTTGTGATCAAGACAGTTGGCAACAAAAGATTACTGTAGGCTGCAATGTAGATAGATTACAACGAAAGATCATTGATGGTAGCTTTTTATTACAAGGATTGCTATTGGCTTTGATCAAGGAGGATGGTAGCGAGAGGTTATTGTTGGTAGCATTGCGCAGTGAGGGATGTATGCTGCAGTTGAAGGGATAAGGGAGGTTGGGTGGATGAAAGTTGGTGGACTGAAGGCCATGGTTTTTGGGGTTGGTATTATCGTAGTTTTAGGTGCGATTAGGGGCTATGATTTTATGGAGTTTCGGCAGCGATTTGGTATGGTATAAAGGTTAGGAAAAGGGATTTTGGATCTGGGATAGATGGCAACAAAGGTAGATGGATCGATAAGGAAGGTTGGATGAAAAGGTAGATGGATCGGTAAGAAAGGTTGGCTACGATTTAGGGCTGATTTGGGTGGCTATTTGGGATCAGTTTAGGGTGCGGTTTGGAAGGGTTTTTGGTGAGGATGTTAGAGTTTATAGATTCTAGAGTTTGAAATCCCATAAAAGACAACACTCAAAATTGATAGAATTCGATGACGAAAGGTGTTGCGATGTGCTATCCTACCGAACAAATTTTATATCAGAGAAACGATAAATTCTCGACGTAAATCCAGAGAAAAATTCAAGAAAAATATACAGAAACCTTGGGTTCATATGTGGTCAATATCAGGAAAACGTTTTACAAAATTTTGGGAGAGTAACGATAGGGAAATCAGGCAAAAGATGGAAGGTGGATCCTTCATCATAAAATTCCAGCACAGATCTATGATGTTGACGCAGAGGAAGGCAGCAAATTGATGGATTTGCGGCTTGGTGAGCGACGGTGGATGAAGGTGACATCAAAAGTAATTATGGGAATTGTTAGGAAAATGAAGATGGTCGAGATGGCTACAGAGCAGCATGAACACAACTCTGATACCAGATGATAGAATCCCAGAAGAAGCTCTAGAGATTTTGATCTGTGAGGGAGATCAACCCTTGGAATGCTATAGGGGTTCTGCCCTCCTAGTAGTCGGCCATATGGTTGAATTGTAGATTGATATTGCTTAATGGAAATAGGTGGAGGCTACATGCTTATATACGGCTCCAAACCCTAGCCCTAGGGGTGCTTCCTAAGTGAATTCTCCCTTTTGACCCTCCTATAGCTACCATGCATAAATAAAGGGGGTGGCGGCCTACGTGGCTGCACAAGCCATGCCCCTCTGCTAGAAACCCTAGCCAACCAATTCAATAAAGGGGCAGCAGCCAAGAAGCACTGAGGCAACAAAATAAACCCTAGCCACACTTCTTTATATGATAGAAGTGATTAGGTGAGGTTTTTTTACAATCTAATAGGGTTCTTATAAATTACTTCTAGGGTGATTAGGACTTAGCACTATTGGAGTCCTATCAAAATCCTATTAGGAGTTAGGGTTTAGAAGGCCTATAAATAGCCTTATAATCATTCACTTTTAATTATGAATAGATGAATGTTTTCTACATCCTTTGAGTAGTAACTTGGAGGGAGGAACCCCTATAGAGTTCCAAGGAGGCCGATCCCCTATAGAGATCACCCCAAACTTATAATCCTCATAAGATCTAACACTTGGTATCAGAGCAACATTCATGGCATCTCGCAGCCCTTCCACAGCCATCCATCATCCTTCCACAATTGCCTAAAGCAACTCCCATAGTTGCTTAAAGATCGTCACTGAATTTCGTAATCATCACCACCACCACGGATCATCTTTTGATCTCCCCGTGAATTGCAACAGGTTTTGCTTTTCTACCTTACTACTACTGCAATTTAGTTATCCTTATTCAAAAACCCAAAAAAATTTTATTCATACTTTGTTGCATAAACTTTTCGTCATAAAGTTCCTATCTCTACGACGAAAGTTACACTACAGAATTTTAGCCGCATAACCTTGTCTAATTAATCTTGTTGCTATGATTTTACTAATGAAATCTCTACCAAATTTTTATAATGGCTTTAGCCTTCCAAACTTTGGATTTTTCTTTGGTTTTGTCAAAAAATTCTCAATATAAACTACTAATCCTTTACGTCGAAGCTATCACACTTTAGACGTAAAAATTTGCTGCAGTACATTCCCATGATCTTTGATTTTACCGAACCTTTGCTATCGTTTCCTTCCATGAAATTTTTGCCAACATTAAATTTCCCTTACCAGCATATTTTCCTTAAGTTTTACTCAAATCCTTATCTTGAACTATTAGAAAAAATTTCGTCTATACTGCTGAAATCTTTTGATGAAAAAATTATACCGTAGCACAATCTAGTAATCTTTGATCTTACCAAATCTTTTACTGCCATAATTTTCCATGAAATTTTTGACATCATTATCATTCTATTGCCAGTGGATTCCCATTGAGTTTTACTTAATTCCTTATTACAAACTACTGCAAAAACTTTTTGACTAAACTGTTGAAATCTTTCACTGAAGAAATTCTATAGCAACACCTCGTAATATTTGATTTTGCTGAACCTTTTGTTGTCGTTTCCTTCTACAAAATTTTTGACAACATTAACTCTCTCATACCAGTAGAATTCCCTTAAGTTTCACTTGAATCTTTATTGCAAATTTCTAGAAAAAATTGTGTCTCTACTGTTGGAATTTTTTCGATAAAAAATATGTTGTTGCACCTTTGTCTTTCTTCTTCTCCTTAACCTACCAAAACATAATCATCTTGCTGCCATCAACTAATACATCTTTAGGGCATCCCTCTAGCCTTAAGACGTAGCTATCATAACCTATTTTTATAACCCTAATATCCCCCAAAATTGTAGCCCAAAATAGTAAACCATTGCAACTGAACCCTTCTATCACCAACCTATTATTCGAATCTTCCACCACCCATGCCATTGACCAGGCAATAGAAAAAAAGACAAAGACATCACTAATCTATAGGCATACACCATGGCTTCTCAAAATTGAATTGATGTCAAATTTAAGGCGTTGGAATCTCTGCTCGAATCACAGCTTGAATCGCGCTTAGAGGACAAACTGTGCTTTGTTCGCAAAGTCCAAAATAGGACAACCACGAAGTCCAACCAAATTTCAGTGAGGATAGAGTTTAGAGAGGCCTCCAAGGAAAGATGGATAGCCTTCGGATATGCTTCAGCCACACATGAGGGTGGACTTCCCTTGATGGGAAGAAGAAGACCCGATAGGATGGATTTCATGTGCCAAACATTATTTCTACTACTACTGAACATCGGATGATGCTATAGTAGAAATCGCTATCATCCACCTTGAAGGAGATGCTATTCAATGGTACAATTGGCTGGAATATAATCATAGGGCTTCAACGTGGAATCAATTTAAGAATGCACTGCTGAACTACTTCGGACCTATAGAGTATGAAAATATCGATAGCCAACTCGTAAAGATTTGGCAAACCTCTATGATTCAAGAGTACCAAACTAGGTTTAAGAAGTTATGCTACCTTGCTGGTGATTGGACTGACTGACAATTGTTAGGAACATTTATTTAAGGACTCAAGCCAGAGATAAAATGGGAGGTTAAGGCGCGGTAGCCCCGTATTGTGACAACTGCAATCTCTTTCGCCCGAATACAAGAAGAATGTTTCAACCAAGATGCTCAAAGGATGAGAACCACTCCTATACCCTCGGCACAGAAACCTCCTTCTATTCTCAGCTATCCTTTGCTACCCAAAAATTTGACAAGAGAAAAATTACATGATCGATCAGCAAAGGGTCTTTGTTGGCATTGCGACAAGCCATGGGGGGGGGGTGCGGTGGTGAAGTAGTGCAAGTGAAAGTTTTTCATTTTAAACAAAATCTTTTCACTTCAAACAAGATATAAAATCCAATGTTTTTCGTTCAAGTAAAACAAGTGAGAAAATTGCCAAGTTAATAAGCAAACATGAAAGTTAATAAGCTTGATGTGAAAACTTTACTTTGAAAGAGTGAATTCAATCAGAAGCATCAAATAAAATTTGTAAGTAATGAAAGCAACGAAAGAACTCATAAGTTTTATAGTGGTTCGGTGCCAACGACCTATGTCCACTCCCGAGTCCACCTTCTTGAGGCACATTGGCATCCACTATCGATCTTCTTTGAGTGAAGATCAAAACCTTACACTTGAGCTTACAAGGGAGACAAGATTTATAACTCTTTGATCGCTCCCTTACCTCTTTCATTTTTCTTACAATCCACATAAGTTTTTCATATAATTTTTTTCCCCAAATTGTTGTATAGAATGCAAAAAATCTTGGGGTATTTATAGACCCAAAGTGGCTTTAGATTTTTGGAACCAAAAATCAAACTCACCTAAAAATTTTGGGTACTAAAGGTTTACCCGACGACTTGGGTGGCTCAACAACCTGAATACCAGGGTACGGGCAGTTTACCCACTGACCCTGGGCAGTTTACTTATCGTCAACTGCTTGGAAACTTGTGTGGCGATGGTTTCCTATCGCTTACCGATGGTTTACCCATCGGAAACACCACAAAACTGGTTCCCTCTACTTTTTGAATTTTGGCTTGAACTTGATGTTGACCAACTCTTTAGTCAATAAATTGAGCTTAACCTAAGCTCAATCAAATCCCATAGTGGACCCAGTTGCATCTTTGACTTGATTTAGATTCCATCTAAATCACATTCATTTAAGACTCAATCTTAACCTATGACTTAAAATTGCAATCAAAACATGACCACCATGCTTAATGACCTTACTCCCGCAAACCGATAACCTCTAGCTTCTCCGACGGTAGTTCTCACGGTCTTCCTCTAACGATCTCCCAACGTGTTCATAACGATCTTCCCGATACCTTTGACGAAGTCCTAGCAATCGCCTAGTAAGCTCCCTCTCGTCCAATCCTTGCCCTGATGCTTAAGCTTATTCTTGATTTCATGTATGATCTTTAACTCATCCCGTCATGGTTAAACCTATACGATGCTAAATACGACTTAATTAAATACAATCATAATGGCCAAACATCCATTACAAGACCATCCCAACTCCCGATAAGCTTTTCGGCTACCCTTGATAATCTTCTGATGAGTCTCGATCTTCTTCTGGCGAATTCCCTTGCGCCATCCTGGCAAGCTCCCGATACCCTTGGTGAGCTCTCGACACACTCCAAGCGAGTTCCCAACTGTATCGTCCAAACCCCGACCCGATGCATGGACTTGACCTTGGCTAATCCTGATTGTAATAATCTTTCTGTCATAATTAATCTTGCATCAATCAATTCTAGCAACACATGTTAGACTAATAACCCATCAATTGATTTCATCATCAAAATTTGAGATTCAACAATCTCCCTCTTTTTGATGATGATAATCAATTGATAACAAGAGTTAATCCTCACTCCCCCTAAATCCATGCCACTTAAATTTCAAAGAAAAATACTCTCTGAAATTCAAGCAATCAACATTCTGTGCAAATTTTAACACAAATTTGTATATCCAAAATATCCTTGAGTAAAAAAAAATTATGCACTCATATCCATATCCAAGATATATCAATCCATATCCATATCAAGATATCCATATATTTCAACAATATCATGTGTCACCAATGTATATTTCTCCTTCTTTATCATCAACAAAAAAAAGTGAAATGTATAGCTCATAATTTCAAAGCACATGATGACATTACTCCCCCTTAGTATATGCATTATAAAATTTTCTTCCCCTTTATGATTAATAAGGAGAGAAATAAGGAAGATATTGTTCAATCATTTTATCATAGAGAAGAACTCTTAATAAATTTTAAAAGCAGTACTAAGATGAGCTCAAAAATTTAAGAGATTTAAAGACTACTTATGTATTTCAAATGTAGCAAAAGTCATCTCTTGGTATAAAAAATTATCTCTTGTAAATTTTAAATGTGGCACATCTTCATACAATTTTTCTCTTTTTTCTTTTGAAAACAATAACATAAAATCATAGAGAAAGTTTTTAAAAATATTATCTCAAAAAGGCTTCATTTCATAAAATCTATATTAGCAATCTGTATATTTTCATGATTTAGCGTTTCTAGGTATCAACCTCAATCTTGTAGATATGAAATTTTAAAAGAATATCTTGAATATAAGCTCAACAAATTCATCTTATATAAATTTCAAGAAAACATAGTAAATAAATCTAGTAAGCTCTTTTCTTCACTTTTGAGAAGTGTAAGCTAGCAAATTTTTGTTCCTATGTAATATTTAAGGTAACAATTTTGCATCATACAAGGTAACAATTTTGCATCATACAAGCTAACAGGTTTTGCTCCCCTTAATAGGATACAAACATAATTTTTTCGAAAGTTTTCTTCTCTTTATTTGAATAATGAAGAAGAAACAAGGGAGGGGAGTGTAAGACATTATATTACAAAAATAGGGCTCAATCTTTTAGATATAAATTCTGAAATCCAAGAATTGATATCTACCCATGTAATTTAATTTATTTAAATCAATAGTAGCACATCAAGTGATTCATTAAAGATTTAATGTCAAAGACTTATATCAAGCATCATAGAAATTTATGTTATATATATGTTTCCCTTTGTAAACATTCATCAAGATTCATGAAACAATAATAATTTTTAAAACTATCTCATCACAAAAATTTGAATCCTTTTCTTATTTTCATTTTAATTAGAGTGATTTTGAAAGTAAGCTAAAAAATCTAAGAAATCCAAGAAGAATTAAGAGCCACTCATGCATTTAAATTGTGTGATTTTCTAACACAAATAGCAAATCATGTATTTTTTAGATCACCTTTCATTTATATTTATTCCCTTTTTGTAAATAAGACGGTAGAAACAAGGAAGAAAAAGTGAAAAACATGATATCATAAAAATGCTTAATTTTATAGATGTAGATTCTAAAATCTAAGAAAAAATTAAGAGTTACACATGTAATTTAATTTATCTTATGTAAATTTGAAGAATGTGGCAAATCAATCAAATCATGCATTATATATATTTAGAAAATTTAAATTCTAGATTTTTTTCAAAATAAATTATTTTTCATTTAATGTTATCATATCCAATTTGCTTCCAATCATATTGATAATTTTATTTCCCCTTTGTTAATGTCAAAAAGAAAGGATGGTTATAATAGTACAAAAATATTTTCTATTACATCATTTTTTAATAAATCAAGAAATATACCAATCATTACATAAAATATATCAAGAAAAATTAACATAGTGATGAAATATTTAATTTATGAAAACAAATTATGAATATCAAGAGACAAGTCATAGGAGAAACAAATAAAATCTCTTGATTCATCCATAAGAAATCATATCAAGTTCATGATTTGTATAAATTTTTTTTAAATAATACGAGAATACATAAAAAAAGATTTTGATACATAAAAGATTTCAAGTTATAATTCTAAGATATCAAAATCACGATATAGGTAAAAAACTTATTCATTTTCAAAATCACTTTCAAGAGATTTAAAATGAAATTAATAGACTTATTAGTATTTTGAAATGCTAGTGATTTTCTTTCTCTCTTTTTTTATTATAAATAATGAAAATGATTCTTAGGAGATAAAATAATCTTAATTCATTTAGGATAAATCTTAAGACATAGATAGATTCCTTTTTTTAATAAAATGGAAGAACGATCTTGATAAAGAGTTCCAACTTATAATTGCCAAGATCATAAATCTCCTTTTTATTAAAAGGAGAAAATCATAGAGATCAATAACATGATTCCCATAACGTATAAGTCAAATCAAGAAATTAAGGGAATATTCATAACAATATAAATCTCTTTTAATTTTTAACTTATCATAAATTTAAGAAATACTAATTTTGGTGATAAGTTATGTCATTCATGAGTTTTAAAATAAATCATGTCAAGAAAGATATTGATATCAAAATACTTTCATGAATACCAAAAGACATGATTTAATATAATAAATTTCCTCTTAGATGATAAAATAGAATCTTAAGAAATCAAAGAAGAGTCTTCATTCATAAAGATATCATATTATAGATATCAAGATCATGAGTTAATTTTAAAGAAGAAAAAGTAGAAAATCTTGATATATATATATATATGAAACTTCAAGTTTTCAAGAATATGATTCATAAGAAGATTGCAAGTTTCATTTTCTAAACTTGCCAAAATTATGATAATAATTTATTTAAGTTCAAATTATCAAATTGTCAAAATTACTTTCTTAGTTCAAGAGAGTCAATAACATAATTGATTCATTAATATATTTTAAAAATTTTAGGGAAGAAAAATTTTCAAGAAAAATGTATTCGGTTTTTATTTTATACAAGCTTGTATTTGTCTTTTAAGCCAAATAAAAACATGTATCTTGATTTAAAATCGAAAAAGAGCTTTCATTATGATAAAAATCAATAAGCCATAAATCACAAAGACCATCATGCATAATTTCGAAATATAAACTCATTAAGTATAATCACTATGTATCATTAAATCATCAAGTATAGTTTTATTGAACATAAAACATCTTCAATCAAGATTTAACCTATCTAAATTTCAACTTTTAAAATAAGTCTAACCCTTTACCCATAGTGCAAGGAGTTGACAAACTCATTTTCAAATTTTTATTTATTTCATGTTTGAATTCAAAAGTAATTTATCATCACTCATTCAATCTTAACATACAACTAATCAACCATTTAAATCAATCATTTAATAACCATAACATTTAAGTCATTCAACAATAGCCTTTCTAAATATTCAAGTCAATGATTTTATTTCAATAATTTTACTTATTATTTACTTAGGCTAGTGAGCTTTGAAAGATTATTAGATCTCAAGTCATATGCCTTGAGTATTTACTTTCAAAATATTACTTAGTGCTCCTAGCCTTGTTAGGATGTAACTTTATATAATGGGAGGTTTTGATTTAGGTACTCATTTGAGTTTGGATCCTTCATGATATGTTCTTCCCATTTTCTCTAATGGCTTAAGGTTGTTTATAGTTCCTTTAGGAACCCAAATTAATTTATGTGGATTATAATTTTTAAATGAATACTTATATGTAAAGTATTCATATTTACCATAAAAATTATATCTATTTTTGGGCAAAGAATATAATATATGTCTTCTAATGAGGATAGTTGGCTTTTGATGAGTCTTATTCATAATGCCGATACTTTTCTTATGAACATGACCCTTATCAACATGAATCATATTTAGAGACTGATTATCTATATTAGGCCTTTTTTGAGTTTGTTGTAGTATGTCATTTTCTTATTTAATTATCTCTAGTAACTTATACTTAGAACAAGAAAAACATAATATTGATGCATCATTCAAGGTTTCATATTTAGTGCGTGATGGTGATGTATTATGTATTTATTTAAATTTACTAGATAAAGAATCATACTCTTTCTTATGTAATTTATAAGATTTGCTAATCATTCTAAATTCATCATAAAGCTCATGAAAAGAAAGTAATAACTAATGAAAAGTAAAAGAGCTTTTGGGTGGGTTACTTGTCTCATCGTGGTTGGCCACAAGCCTGAGATCTTTCACTTCTTCTTGATTGTGCTTTTTATCTTCAGTGCACCACAGCTTCTTACGTTCATAGCAATAGATTTTGTCTATCTTTAGATCATTTTTATGGTTCATGTTGATTAATTTATCCAGTTCATATGTCAAATATTCAAAGTCCTCATCACTCGAGATTTCACTTGAGGAGTTCATAATCCTTCCTATTCTTTAGAAGGTATTCTTCAAGTTTATTTTTATGGATTATTTTGTTTAATGATTTACTTGATTTTGTTCTTCTTTTATATATTATTTCTAATGTATGCCAAGTATCGAAAGCCAAATCACAAGCAAAAATACAATTTAAGCTATTTTTTATTAAGAGCACAATATAAAGCATTCATAGCCTTTGCATTCAATGAAAACATTTATTTTTCATAATTATTCCAATCATTTGTTGGATTGCATGACTTCTGAAAACCTTTTTTAACAATACACCATAGATCAAGGTCCAAAGAGATAAGAAAAATACGTATCCTTACCTTCCAATATGTGGGTGTTGTTAAATCTTAGATTTTGATAATAAAATTAATTGATGCGTTACTGATCTAACAGGATTGTTAGAATTGATTGATGCAGGATTAATTATAACAGAAAGATTATTACAATCAGGATTGTCCAAGGGCAAGTCCATGCATCAGGTCAATGTGGTTGAGAACTCACCAGGAGTGCGTCGGGAGCTCATCGAGGGTATCAGGAGTTTGCCAGGATAGCGCAAGGGAGTTCACCCGAAGAAGATCAAGACTTACCAAAAGATTATTGAGGGTAGCCGAAAAACTTGTCAGAAGTTGGGATTGTCTTGTAATTGATGTTTGGCAATTATGATTGTATTTAATTAAGTCATAATTAGTATCATGCAGGTCTAACTATGACAGGAGCAATGAAGTTACAACTATATAATGGGCTAGGATCAAGCTTGAGCATCGGGCCGGGGTTCAAATAATATAGTGGTATCTTACCGGAGTTCGCTAGGAGATTCACCAGATGGATCGGGAAGCTCACTAGAGCACGCTGGGAGATCACTAGAAGAAGACCGGATGACTTACTGCAAGAATACCGAAGGCTGCCAGATTGGCGGGGGTTAGGTCTTGTTTAGCTTGTTAGTCATTAAGTATGGTAATCATAGAGTCATAGTTAGGAATTGAGTCCTAATTGAGTTGGATTTAAATGAAATCCAAATCAATTTAATAAGGTAATTGGGTCCATTATTGGGGTTTTATTGAGCTTGGGTTAAGCTCAATTGGTTGACAAAGGGTTGGTCAACATCAGGTTCAAGCCAAAATTTGAAAAGTAGAGGGAACGACTTTTGCAAAAATTTTGATGGGTAAACCGTCAGTAAGCGACAGGTGTACCGCCACCGCTCAGGTTTTCAGGTGGCTGACGGCGACTGACTTATCCAAGCTGGGCGGTTGAACTGCCCATATCCAGAAATCTGGGTACTTTGGGCGATTGACCCACTTATGGCCGGTAGGTAAACTGTCCGTAACCCGGTATTCATGGCGGCTGAGCCGCCCAAGCCAGTGGGTGAATTGCCCATACTCAGATTTTCTGGATATGATTGGATTTTGGCTTCGATTTTGAAGCCAATTTGGGGCCTATAAACACCCCAAGTTTTCTTACATTTAAGACAATAATTTTGGGGACTATATTATGAGAATATATTATGTGAGAATTGTAAGAAAAAGAAAAGGGGTAAGGGAGAGAGCTTAGAGTTAGAAATTTTCTCAAAGTCTCCTTTTTAAGCAAAGTGCAAGGGTTTGATCTTCACCCAAAGAAGATTAGTAGTGGACGTCGGTGTGCCTTAAGAAGGAGGACTCGGAAGTGGACGTAGGCCTTTGATGCCAAACCACTATAAAAATTATAAGTGCTTCTTTGCTTTCAATTACTTACATATTCTTGTATTAATGCTTCTGATTTAACTCAACTCCTTGAAAGCAAAGTTTTCATGATAAGTTCTTTCCTTTAAACATTGCTTATCTTTCTAGTTTGCTCATTAACTTAGTAACTTTCTTTTAATCACTCACTCGTTTCACTAAGAACGAAAAGCTTTGGATTTCCTATCTTGGTTTAATCGAAAAGATTTCATTTAGAAAGAATATTTACACTTACACTAATTCACCCCCCGCCCCCCCTCTCTTAGTGCCAATTGATCCTAACAATTGGTATCAAAGCCTTGATTTTTCTCATTTGGTTTAATACCCAAGAGAAATAGCTCTTATTTGCTTTCAAGAGAGCTTTTCTATCCTTCGTCCTCCCATGTTCAATGGCACAAACTACACTTATTAGAAAACTCGGATAAGAGTTTTCTTACTTTCTTTAGACCTTGATTTATGGACTATTGTTGAAAATGGATTTGAAAAGCTTTCTCTTCCAATGAATAATTAGAATGATTTGGAGAAGAAGACTTTCTCTTTAAATGTAAAGGCTATGAATGTCTTACTTTGTGCTCTTGATAAGAATGAGTTTAATCTTGTTTCCGCTTATGATTTGGCTTTCGATATTTAGAATATTTTAAAAATCACACATGAAAGCATAATTAATATAAGTGAATCAATTAATGAAATATCTTACAAAAACGAACTTGAAGAACACCTTCTAAAGAACAGGAAGAAATTTGAGCTAAAAATATATGACTCATCGAGTAAAATCTCAAGTGATGAGGACCTTGAACGTTTGACAAATGAACCCAAAAAATTAATGAACTTGAACCTTAAAAATAATCTAAAGATAGACAACACCTCTTGCTATGAACACAAGAAGCCAAGGAGCTCCAAAGATCAAATGCTCAACCAAGATGTGGAGAACTTTGCTTTAATGACGATTGAAGACAAGGTTAGTGAGACTTTAAATATTTCATTTCAGAATTATCAAGCATGTTACATGATTTATTCAATGAGTTTAGAAAACTTAGTAAGTCTTTTAAATTACTTAAAGTTGATCATGATTTATTAGTTAAAATACTTGATGAAATGTATGATTCCTTAGTATCACATAAACCATGTTCTAGATGTGATATGCTAGATAATGTTAATGAAGAGAAGTGCATGCTTAAAAAAACACTAGAGTAATTTAAGATAGGGAATAAATCCCTAAATATGATCCTTGCCAATAAGGGTTATATTAATAATAGAAATGGCATAGGCTTTGTTGGAAATATTCAACAAAAGCCAACCATCTTTATAAAAGGACCTACATTAAATGTGCCACAAAGAATTAAGTATAATTTTTATAAAAAATTAGGACATAAAGCTTACAAATATCCATTTAAAAATTATAGTCCTTACAAATTAGTTTGGGTTCCCAAAGGAACTATAAACAATCTTTTGTCATTAAAGAAAATGGGAAGAACACGTCATGAAGGACATAATGTTAAATGAGTACCTAAATCAAAACCTCCCATAATATAAAGTTATTTCCCAATAAGGCTAAGAGCAATAAAAATATTTTGAAAGTAGATGATCAAGTCATATTACTTGAGATCTAACACTCCTTCAAGCTTACTAGCCTAAGTAGTAATAAGAAAATTATTGAATTAAAATTATTGATAATGAATCTTTTAATGGTTCATCATTATACAATTAATATTGATGATGCATAGCTAGAGTATACAAGTATGAAAATGAATTAGAACCAAAGAACCTTAGTTATTGAAAAATATATTGAAACTTACAAAAATGAGATTTTGAGTGAATGCTAAAATCATTAGCTTTTTTAAATGTAAGACTATTATTAAATGCTTCAAATATTGACTAAGTTTATAAAATGATTGATTTAAATGTTACAATGATTGAAATGGCATGATGATTGAATGCTTATGTTGAATGGTAGAGCATAGAAAATATATATGCTTCATTTTTAAGTATTTTAAAAATAAGTTTGTCAACTTCTTGTACTATGTGTAAAGAGTTAGACTCATTTAAATATTGAAATTGAGACAAGTTGAATTTTGATTGAAAATGCTTTATGTTAAATGAAATTATGATTTAATGATGCATAGTGATTATGCTTAATGAGTTTATATTTCAAAATTATACATGATGATCTTTATGATTTATGGCTTATTGATCTTTGCCGTAATGAAAGCTCTTTTTCAATTTTAAATAATGATACATGTTTTTATTTGACTTAAAAGATAAAGATATGCTTGTATGAAATAAAGGGAATATATTTTTACTTGACAATTTTTTATCTTATAAATCTTTCAAAAATAGATTAATGAATCGATTATGTTATCTTTTATAAATCTTTTAAACTATGAAAGTGATTTTGATGATTCGAAATTGGATAAGTTATTATCATGATTTTTGGCAAGTTTAGAAAACAAAACTTGAAATCTTTACATAAATACTTTGATTATGAAAAATCTTTGTTGAATAAGGAGCGATTTCCTAAAATTAAAATTTTAAATTTTAAATACATGAGATTTTACATGATTGGATTTCTATTTTATTTAGAATTTTGAATATATAAGATTTGTTGATTACTTATGTTAATATTTATAAACAATAAGGAGGGGCAAATTTATTATCTTAAAATCATGTCTTTTGGTATTTATGAATGCCTTTTCATATCAGTATCTTTCTTGATATGATTTATCTTAAAACTCATGAATGACATAACTTATTACTAAAATTAGTATTTCTTAAATTTGTGATAATTTAAAAATTAAAATAGTTTTGTATTATCATAAATGTTCCCTTAATTTCTTGACTTGACTTATATGTTATGGGAGTCACGTTATTGATCTATTTAATTTTCTCTTTTAAATAAAAATGTGATTTATGATCTTAACAATATTGATTAAAATTATTATCAAGATCATTCTTCTTTATTAAAAAGATTTATTTTGGAGAATTGAGATTATCCCCTAAGACTTATTTTATTATTCACAAAAAAAGAGAAAAAATTTATTAAATGAAATCATGTCTTTTGATATTCAAAATTTTGATTTTATCTTTAATGATAGATCCCCTTGTACTTTTTGGCGTAATTTGAATATGGATGTTAAGAAGAAATTATGCAATCAATTGATTGTTATTATTTTTAATGATAGATCCCCTTGTACTTTTTGGCATGGATTTAGGGAGAGTTAGGATTAACTCCTGTCATCAATTGATTGTCATCATCAAAAGGGGAAGATTGTTGAATCTCAGATTTTGATGATAAAATCAATTGATGGGTTGTTGATCTAATAGGATTGTTAGAATTGATTAATGCAAGATTAATTATAATAGAAAGGTTATTAAAATCAGGATTGGCCAAGATCAAGTCCATGCATTAAGACAATGCAGTTGGGAACTCGTCAAGAGTGCGTTGGGAGCTCGCCGAGGGTATCGGGAGTTTGCTAGGATGCGTAAGAGAGTTCGCTAGAAGAAGATTGAGACTTGCTGGAAGATTATCAGGGGTAGCCGAAAAGCTTGTCAGAAGTTGGGATGGTCTTGTAATTGATGTTTGACAATTATGATTGTATTTAATTAAGCATAATTAGCGTCGTGTAGGTCTAACTATGACAGGAGCAATGAAGTTACAAGCAGATGATGGGCTAGGATCAAGCTTGAGCATCAGGCGGGGGTTCGGACGATGTAGTGGGATCTCACTGGAGTTTGCTAGGAGATTTGCCGAAGGGATCGGGAAGCTCGCCGGGAGCACGTCGGGAGATCGCTAGAAGAAGACTAGATGATTTACTGCAAGAATGTCGGAGGCTGTCGGATTGGCGGAAGTTTGGTCTTGTTTAGCTTGTTGGTCATTAAGTGTTATAATCATAGAGTCATAGTTAGGAATTGAGTCCTAATTGAGTTGGATTTAGATGATATCCAAATTTTCAAAGTCGACCACCGGTACTTAGGCCGGTGGGTGAACCGCCCGTACCTAGATTTTCTAGATACAATTAGATTTTGGCTCCGATTTTGAAGCCAATTTGTGGCCTATAAATATTCCAAGCTTTCTTACATTCAAGATAACAATTTTAGGGATTATATTCTGAGAATATATTGTGTGAGAATTGTAATAAAAAGAAAAGGGATAAGGAAGCGAGCTTAGAGTTAGAAATTTTCTCAAAGTCTCCTTTGTAAGCAAAGTGTAAGGGTTGATCTACACCCAAAGAAGATTGGTAGTAGATGCCGATATGCCTCAAGAAGGAGGGCTCAGAAGTGGACGTAGGCCTTTGACGCTGAACCACTATAATAATTGTGAGTGCTTCTTTGCTTTCAATTGCTTAGATATTCTTATATTAATGCTTCCAATTTAACTCAACTCATTGAAAGTAAAGTTTTCATGATAAGTTCTTTCCTTCAAACGTTGCTTATCTTTCTAGTTTGCTCATTAACTTAGTAATTTTCTTTTAATCACTCACTCATTTTACTAAGAATGAAAAGGTTCTGATTTCATTTGCGATCTTGGTTTAATCGAAAATATTTCATTTAGAAAGAATATTTACACTTGCAATAATTCACATCCCCCCCCCCCCTCCCTTCTTAGTATCAATTGATCCTAACAGGTGTTAATCCAAATAGTAAGTACTTTGCTTTGATACCAATTGTTAGGATCAATTGGCTCTTGGGGGGGGAGGGGGGTGAATTAGTGCAAGTGTAAGTTTTTCATTTTTAATAAAATCTTTTCGCTTAAAACAAGATAGGAAATCCGAAGCTTTTCGTTCAGGTAAAATAAGTGAGAAAATTGCTAAGTTAAGCAAACCCGAAAGATTTACAATGTTGAAGGGAAGTGCTTGATGTGAAAACTTTACTTTCAAAGAGTGAATTCAATCGGAAGCATCAATACAGAATTTGTAAGCAAGGACAAAACTCATAAGTTTTATAGTGGTTCGGCACCAACAGTCTACGTCCACCCCCAAGTCCTCCTTCTTGAGGCACATCAGCGTCCACTACCGATCTTCTTTAGTTGAAGACCAAACCCTTACACTTGACCTTATAAGGGAGATAAGATTTATAACTCTTTGATCACTGCCTTACCCCTTTCCTTTTTCTTACAATCCACATAATTTTTTTACATACTTTTCCCCTAAATTATTATATGGAATGAAAGAAAACTTGGGGTATTTATAGACCTCAAGTCGTTTCATATTTTTGGAGCCAAAATCAAACTCACCTAGAAAATTCGGGTATGGGCAATTTACCCGCCGACTTGAGCGGCTTAGCCGCCCAAATACTAGGGTACGAGCGGTTTACCGATCGGCGTTGGGCCGTTTACCCACCGTCAATCGCTTGGAAACCTGAGCAGTGGCGATTTACCTGCTACTTACTGGCGATTTGCCCATTCGAAACTCCATAAAAGTGGTTCCCTTCACTTTTTGAATTCTGGCTTGAACTTGATGTTGACAAACTCTATGTCAACCAGTTGAGCTCAACCTGAGTGCAATCAAACCCTATAGTGGACCCATTTATACCTTTGAGTTGATTTGGTTTTCATCCAAATCACACTCATTTAATACTAAATCTTAACCTATGACATAAAATTATAATCAAAACATGACCACCAAGCTTAATGACCTTACTCCTGCAAACTGGCAACCTCCGGCTTCTCTAGCGGTGAGTTTTATGGTCTTCCTCTGGCGATCTCCTGGCATCTTCCTAGCGATCTTCCTAATACCTTCGGCGAAGTCCTAACGAATGCCCAGCGAGCTCCCATTGCATCATCTAATCTTTGGCCTGATACCTAATCTTGATCTTGGGTTTATGTCCGATATGTAACTCATCCCGTCATGGTTAAACCTACATGATGCTAAATACGACTTAATTAAATATAATCTGATAGGACTCCAGCAGGGTTGAGTCCTAATCTCCATAGAAGTAGTCAATAAAACCTTACTAGATTATAATAAAGTCATTCCTATTTTATAAAGGAGTATGGCTAGGGTTTAGATTAGCTCTTAGGGCTTAGTGGCTGCTGCCCCCTTAATGGGTTGGTTAGCCAGGGTTTCCCTTGCTTAGGTTGGCTATAGAGCCAACCTAGCTGCCCCCTTGTTCCTATTAAGGCTGGTTGGCTATCAGAGGGGCAAAGGGATAATTTTACTTAGGTAAGTACCCCTTTAGGCTAGGGTTTTGATCCCTATATAATGATGTAGTTGCCCCCTCTCTTGAATCAAACAATTATCAATTTTATTTTAGCCTTGTGTCGAGTCTAGGAGGAAACAACCCCTATAGTGTTCCAAGGGTTGATCCCCCTCAAGGATCAAAATCTATAAAGCTCCTTCTAGGGTTCTATCATCTAGTATAAGAGCAACGATTTTACTGCCCCTGTAGCCAACATCCACACCTCCATCTTCTAAGCAATTCCCATAATTGCTTTTGACGTCGCCTCTATCCACCATCGTCCACCTCAGTCGCAGATTAAATCAATCTGCTGCCTTTCTTTGCATCAACATCAAAAGATTTGGTTGGAGATACTTATGTCATGACATCGCTGGGCTTATTCGAAGCCAAATTAGAGGCTTTCAAGATGTATATGGATGCTAAATTATGCGCTCTCTTTGAGGAGTTTAGATTGGGCCGATCACCAATCCCAGGAAAATCACAACATGGAGCAAATTTTGATTATAAAAAGAACCCATTAGAGATAGGAAGCGAGGATAAGACATGGCAGCCCTATACCTCGACGACGTTGATCTCCTTTGTACAACTTCAAGAAGGGCACCTCAATCAAGATGCTCAGAGTATAAGAGCCACATCCTAACCAAAAGTATATAAACCTTTAGCATCAATCAATTATAAGAACCTTGACGAAGAACTAACAAAGATCTGTCAAACCTCTACCATCCAAGAGTACCAAATCAGGTTTGAAAGATTAACTAATCAAACTCTTGATTGGTCTGAAAAACATATATTAAGGACTTTCATTGAGGGCTTGAAGTCGAAGATTCAAGAAGAACTTAAAGCGCGACAACCATACACACTTAAGGCAGCCATCTCCTTCGCATGACTACATGAAGATAGACTGAACCAAGATGCTCGGAGGACCAAAGCCACCGCATGACCAGCTGCACAGAGACTCTGGCCCCATCTACCACCAGCCGGTCACCTCAGCAGAAAAAGTTAACAAGAGAATAGCTTTATGATAGATTGACAAAGGGCCTATGTTGGCATTGTAATAAACTATCGAACCGAGTCCACCATTGTAAAAGAGAGAGACCTCTATTGATTGAGCCCACCGAAGAACCCAAACTCAAAGATATGGCTCTTGAGTCTGAGGAGAAGGATATAAAGGAAAAACCACAATCGACCGCCTGCACCTTCCATGCTCCACCACAGATATTGGACATTGATGACTTCATCAAGCATTAGCCTATCACCATCATCGTCGACACCAAGAGCTCCAACGACCTTATGAATGATAAAAAAAAATAGGTGACCTCATGTGGGAAAGGAGAGAACGAATAAAAGATGAACTCGATAGAGTGCTTGGAGAACCTCACAGAAATCTCAGGCACATCCATTGAACTGAGCCGACTCCTTCCTACCAGACTACATGACCCTTGTATGTTGGACTTACAAGAGGAACCACCAGCATATATTCGGCCATATTGCTGTCCACATTTTCAGAGGACCAAAGCTAAAATGATCGTCCAGGAGACCCGGGAGATACAGATCATTCGACTATAACCTTCCCTTGCAATGACACTTTATCTCCAAAAACTTTGCCTCTTTGTCTAGAGGGATAAGCTCTTCTTGAAGTGCTATATTTAGCTGAACCAACTATGGGTTCTGATGTAGTGCCCCCTCATCTCGAGTTACTTCCAAGAGTTTACTGAGAAGAGGACCATGATGCTAAAAGTCTTCCCAGATGATGACTGAAGATCCATGACCCACGATCGTAATGATGTAGTGTTCTCTCATCTCGGGCTACTTTCACAACTTCACCGAGGAGCGGATCATGATGCTAAAAGTCTTCCCTGATGATGACCTCAGATCCACGACCTATGACCGCAAGAAGGAATAGGAGAAAGGCATCCACATGACCCCACAACCATGATGCCATCTATATCGATGCTAGCATTACCTGAATATGGCAATGTGTTGATACTTGGAGCAGACATATCCAAAGTTTGGATCAGTGTCACCCTTATGCAAGATGGTCCATGGCATAAAAGAGGAGTAAGCCCAAAAGAATTACAATCCATGCTCACGCCAGCACATACAAAGAAGAAATTACCTCCCGACAAACTTCAGAATGGATGAAAAATTGAAGATCGAGTTTTCTTACACCTCCAGCCCAATCAGTAGGAAACTCAAGCCTTAAGGAAGTGTTCTCCCTATTTCTTTGGGCCTTGAAAAATTAGGGACCACATTGGGGCCTTAACTTGGAGATCAGACCTGGCACCAGATCAAGATTACAGTTAATCCACCAGCTATCCCACCTAAAATGAAAATTTAAAGAAGATGACTCAGCTCAAATCCTTCCAACTAACACCCCAACTGATGAGGAGACCAAAGTTCAGTTGATAATAACATGAGAATCATATAAGGAGCTGAAGGCCTGGTTCCTTGAGTTCATGAATCCTCAGCCTTGAGGACTAAGCTGATTTTAAGAGGGCCAGTTTGATAGGACTCCAGCAGGATTGAGTCCTAATCTCCCTAGAAGTAGTCAATAAAACCCTACTAGATTATAATAAAGTCATTCCTATTTTATAAAGGAGTATGGCTAGGGTTTAGATTAGCCCTTAGGAATTAGTGGCTACCACCCCGCTTACTGGGTTAGTTGGCCAGGGTTTCCCTTGCTTAGGTCAACTATAGAGCCAACCTAGCCGCCCCTTGTTCCTATTAAGGCAGGTTGACTATAAGAGGGCCAAATTGGTAATTTTACTTAGGCAAGCACCCCCTTAGGCTAGGTTTTTAATCCCTATATAATGATGTAATTGCCCCCTCTCTTGAATAAAGTAATTATCAATTTTATTTCAGCCTTGTGCCGAGTCTTGGAGAGAGGAACTACTACAGTGTTCCAAGGGTTGATCCCCCTTAAGGATCAAAATCTATAGAGCTCCTTCTGGGATTTTATCACAATCATAATGGCTAATACATCCATTACAAGACCATCCCAAATCATGACAAGCTTTTCGGCTACCCTAGATAATCCTCCGGTGAGTCTCTGTCTTCTTTTGGTGAACTCCCTTGCGCTATCCTAGCAAGCTCCCGATACCCTCGGTGAGCTCTTGACACACTCCTAGCGAGTTTCCAACTACATCATCAGAATCCTGGCCTGATGCATGGACTTGATCTTGGCTGATCCCGATTATAATAATCTTTATGTTGTAATTAATCATGCATCAATCAATTCGAACAACACATGTTATATCAATAACCCATCAATTGATTTCATCATCAAAATTTGAGATTCAATATTGAAGACATGGCGGGGGAGGTCTAGGAGCATGAGGAAAAGGTCATAGATGAAGAACAGTAGCCGATTGATATTACGATGCTTGCTCTTACCGACTACGCAAACCCATAAACGATAAAAGTGAGAGGACTTCTAAAGCAACAATCGATCGCCATTCTTATTGACATCGGGAGCAAGTTTGATGTTAAGTTCGCCGACGGATGAATTTTGAAGTATGATCGCAGGTGCCAATGGGTGAAACTACTACTACAGGATTAAGAGATAATTGCATATTTTTTCCTCCTCCCTCTTCATGATTGTGAGGCCATGCTTGGCATTGAATAGTTGACAACATTAGGTGATATTTTTAAAATTTTTTTGAAATTAATTATAAAATTTTGCAGCAAAGGAAAATAGGTGGTGCTGCGTGACAAATAAGGGGGGTGACATATCCATGATTTACACACGACGAATAGAGAAAGTTTTGCACAAGACATATAGTGGCTTCTTAATAAAACTTGAGCAACAATCTGTAAAAGAGCCTACCAAATTTAAAGACCCAAAACTACTTCCCTTGCTTGTTGAATTTTTAGGAATATTTGATGAACCACCCAACTTACCTCCTACCCGTCAGTATAGTCATCGTATCATAATTATTTCAAGCAAACCTTGAGCAAACACTTAGCCATATCAGTATTTATTGGGAAACCTCAGCGGGTGCATCACATGCACAGTGCAAATTAAAACAAAAATTAGTTTCTCACACAAATCAAATCATCATGCAAAAGATTGGGATCACGAGAAAAACTGTAAAAACCGAAAAACCACGATATGTTATAGATTGATTTTACCTAGGGAGATCATTTATCCCTGTATTCCCGATCTGGAGATGAAGGAGCTCAAGTGTTCTCTCTAGCGGTATCCGCACGATGGATCTCTACAATGAAACTCCTCCAATCTGATCTCGCAACTCTTACGCAGCCTATCTACCATGAGTCTCCCCTCCTATTTATTCAGAGCCACCAAAAAACCCAAGGGCTCCTTCCTTAGTGGGTATTGGATCTCCATCCAATTACCCACTAACCTTACATTAATGGTACTCTATCCAATAATCTCCTTAGGCCTCTAATTGAGTCTTAATCAAGGAGCCCATCAGCATAAGGTCTCATCTAATGAGAATAGGGGCTAATTAGATCTCCATCCAATCATCTATTTGTTGAAGCATCCACCATATGTGTGTGACCCTCCTGGCCCGATACTGAGCTAGCCGTGAGTCACTCCCATCAGAACTCCTTCTGATATAGTGAATTATTATCCCAATAATAACTCACTTGACTCATCGACTATAGATGTACTAGGCCACTATGCCATAGTACCCAAATGGTACAGATAGATCAAATCCATCGGACCTGTCTGTCTATAATTACCGTTATCTATAATCCTTTATCCAACTAATATCCCAAAGACCGTATATTGGACATGTACTATCAGGTCACATACGGAATCCGTTATAGTCTCACTGTAATTGGATTCTCCTGGAGAACTCTTTCTCTCTCAATCCGAATGACCTTGGCCATGAATTTATCTGAACAAGCACATATGATATATTTCTCTCGTGATACCGAGAGTGGATGATCCTCTATTGACACTCAATTACTTTCATATGGTTGGCTACAAATCTCGATAACCAACTATACCAGATCTAAAACTTTCCAAACCTATAAGTCTAGCATCAAAGAAAGGAGTACTCATACAAGGTATCATTGGTGTCTCAAGTCTATGGACCAGGTACATAACTGGGACTATGAAATTGTTGTCTGACATTAAGTATTATTAACCATACAACATTCCATAAGTGGATCAATCAGTGAATTTATTCTCCAATGAGCACTGATACTATATCCTTAGTGTCTCCACACAAGTGGCTATAAAGACTAGCTACCTCCATCATATGGATAGGTATATAGTACAGCGATCTGTCTGGTTATCTCGCTGTCCCTCTCGAGTAACCTATGACCGGGATTATTTAGGATTTGTGTCTAAAGGTGAATCGATCTTATTATCGTTATCTCATCATGATCCGATTCCCATTGCACAAAACTAAGGACATCACAGTATATATGCTACAAATAATATAATGTGAGAATATACTAATATTGATTATAAGTAAAAAGATTACATAGTGTGTCACACGTGCCATCACTCATGTGATTAGCTTGTAGGGCACCTGTAACTAGCAATCTCTCACTTGACCTAAAGTCAATCACCTATGTGGCTGATCTCCATCAGACCTCTATGATGCTTAAATACAATCTGAGCTATTAGCTTCGTTAGTAGATCTGCAATGTTATCTTCAGATGAAACTCTTTCCATTGTTATATCTTTACGAGTTATGATCTTTCTAATCAGATGGAACCTCCTTAGAGCATGCTTAGACTTTTGATAAGACCAGGGTTCCTTCGCTTGAGCAATCGCCCCGTTGTTGTTGCAATATATGGGAATTGGTTCCATGCTTCTTGGTACGACTCCCAAATCTTTAATGAACTTCTTCATCCATACCCCTTCCTCTGCTGCTTCTGCTGTAGCAATGTATTCCACCTTTGTAGTCGAGTCAGTAGTAGTATCTTGCTTGGAACTCTCCCAACTTACTGCTCCTCCATTTAGGGTGAAAATATATCCTAAATTTGACTTGCTATCATCAATGTCACACTGAAAACTTGAGTCCATGTAGCCCTCAACCTGGAGGCTACCTCCTCCATATACTAGTAAAAGATCCTTAGTCATTCTCAAATACTTACAGATATACTTTACTACCTTCCAGTGTTCTAAACTTGGATCTATTTAATACCTACTTGTGACACTCAGAGCATATGTTATATCAGGCCTGGTACATAGCATTACATACATGATAGACCCTATCGCTGAGGCATAAGGTATCTTATCTATGTTTGTCCTTTCTTTAGGAGTCTTTGAGGACATACTCCTAGAAAGTGATATTCCATGTCTTATCGGTAAAAGACCTCTCTTGGAATTCTTCATTCCAAACATTTTGACAATGGAGTCTATGTATCTGGACTGGGATAAGCCAAGCATCCTCTTAAATCTATCTCGATAGATCCAGATCCCCAAAATATAGGATGCTTCCCCTAAGTCTTTCATTGAGAAGTTTCTAGATAGCCAAGCCTTTACTATGGAGAACATTCCTACATCATTTTTAATGATTAGAATATCATCCACATAGAACACCAAGAAGGTGATAGCGCTTCCACTTAGCTTTCTGTAGACACAAGGCTCATCTTCGTTCTTAACAAAGTCATAAGATCTGATTACCTCATCAAATCATATGTTCTAACTTCAGAAAGCTTACTTTAATCCATAAATGGATCTAAGCAACCTACACACTTTATATGGACTCTCTTTGGATACAAATTCCTCTAGCAGTACCATATACATCTCTTTCTCAAGGTTGCCATTAACGAATATTGTTTTGACATCCATCTGTCAGATCTCATAGTCATAGTATGCTGTAATGGCCAAAATAATTCTAATGGACTTAAGCATGGCTACACGAGAAAATGTTTCATCATAGTCAACTCCTTATGTTTGACGATATCCTTTAGCTACCAGCCTTGCTTTCTAGGTCTCTACCTTTCCATCCACTCCACTCTTCTTCTTGAAGATCTATTTGCAGCCGATGGGTATAATACCCTTAGGTACATCCACAAGGTTCTAAAACTTGTTAAAGTACATTAAATCCATCTCACAATTCATGGCTTCTTGCCATTTTCCAAAGTCTATACTCATAATAGCCTCCTCATAGGTCTAAGGATCAACATCCTGAAAGTCATCTCCACTGATATATCCCACATATCTTTCAGGAGGGTGAGATACTCTACTAGACCTATGCAAAGTTGGAACTTGTGTGTTAGGTACCTGAACAGACTCAGACTCTAAAATGGTACTTGAGCTAGGTCCTCCAACCTCGCTCAATTCTATCTTGCTTCCACTATTTCTACCAAGAATATGTTCCTTCTCAAGGAACACAGCTCTCTTGGCAACAAAGACCTTTCGGTCCTCGGGGTGATAGAAATAATACCCATAAGTTTCCTTTGGGTATCCTATGAATGTACATCATTATGTTCTTGATTCCAACTTTTCGGAGTTATATCTTCTAATGTGTGCAGGATAGTCCCAAATCTTAACAATCTTAAGATCGGGCTTCTTTCTTTTCTATATTTCATATGGCGTAGACACTACTGACTTTGATGAAACTTTGTTCAGAAGGTAAGCTGCAGTCTCTAGGGCGTACCCCTAGAATGAGATGGGTAGGTCAGTGAAACTCATCATGGACCACACCATGTCTAACAGCATGTGATTCCTCCTTTCTGATACATCATTGTCCCTAAGGAAATGGGTAAGCTCCGTACTCAAGTACTCTCCTCCTCGATATGATCGAAGAGTCTTAATACTCTTTCTAATTTGGTTTTCTACCCCATTCTTATATTCCCTGAATTTTTTAAAGGCTTTAGATTTGTACTTTATTAAGTACACATGTCTATACCTATAGAAATCATCATTGAATGTAATGAAGTATGAGTAATCACCTATAGCCTGAGTCGATATGGGACCACATACATCACCATGTATGAGTTCCAATAACTCAGTGACTCTCTCTCTAATTCTACTAAAAGGAGCATTAGTCATCTTCCTACGAGGGCAAGGTTCACAAGTTGCATATGGCTCATAGTCAAATGGGTCTAAGTATCCATCATTCAGCAATTTTTGAATCCTTCCCTCATATATATGACCTAGCCTACAATATCATAAGTATGCATTACTCATCTCATCTCTTTTCCTCTTAGATATATTTATATTCATGATGTTTGAAGAAGTGTCTAACACATATAAACCATTTATAAGGGTCCATCTAATGATGATCTCATCATCTATAATTATTGAATAACTATTATTCTCAAAAACTAATTTATATCCACTAATTGTCAAACAAGAGATGGAAATAATGTTTTTGATAATGAAAGGGACAAAATAGCATGCATCTAATGTAATAATAACTCCACCAGGCAGATGTAAGGTGACCCCTCCAACAACAACTGCAGTAACTCTTACTCCATTGGCCATCTTGAGGTCCATCTCGCCTTTGGCCAATCTCCTTAGTCTTGCCAGAACTTACAACAAATTACAGATATGATAAACACTCTCGGTATCCAATACCCATGTGTTATCATAAAAAATCTAACAAGTAGAGATTGATAATAAATACACATGAAGCTTCTCCAAGCTTCTGTTTCACCTTATCTGCAAGGTAGCTCTTATAGTTCCTCTTTCAGTGCCCATCATGGCTGTAGTGGAAGTACTATCCTTTGTCCTTTGTCGGGTCTTTATGGGCAACCTTTGCTTTACCTGGTCTTCCTTTGCCCTTGTCCTTCTTAAGGGTCTTATTAGCCTTCCTTTTCTTTTTGGTTTCACCAATATAGAGAACTGACTTCTCTTTCTTATTAGTACTCTCAGCTTCCCTCAACATATTGAGGACTTAGGTAGAGTCACCTCAAACTTATTCATATTAAAGTTAATAATGAACTATGAAAAGGAATCTGGTAGGGACTAAAGTATAAGTTCAACATACAGGTTATCCTTTAGGACTATCTTTATACTTCACAAAGCGAGCGATCTTATCCTCGCTTGTCCTTTCCGTCGGTATAGGCACAATCATATTAAGGACATATATGATTTTCTCTTTTGTGAGAATAATTCTTAAATTGTGGAGCCTTTGGACCAATGAGGCAATTTGTCACGGGCTTAGCTGATTTTGCCTAAGCCATGCGGCACCCATGCGTATCCATCCGCAAAGGTCAGCCCTCCCTGAGATCTCCTAGAGTCCCTTAGACTTACAAAAGAGAAAACGGGCCAGAAGAAGCAATTCCCACAGGATCCACAAGCATCTGCTCAAGAAAATACTTTATAAAGCCAAATACAAATTACACCCATGGACATTACAAACTCAGAGAGGTTGCACACAAAGGATAATGGTCCATTACAGACCGAAGTCCCCACAAGTGCTTATAAGACACACTTGTATTTACAAGCCAAACTTGGCCATAAAGCAAATCAAACTAGGGCTGCTACTGCAAGCTCGCTTCTTGTTGTACAAGATATGTACCTCAATCGAAGGACACGGACAAACACGAGCATTTCATCGAACACCTTATTTACATTGTTGTCTGTGACATTCTCCCCCATTTATTCCTTCGACGTCCTCGTCAAAGCCACTGTAGACGTTGCATCTCCTCGCATTCTGCTGAATCTTTAATCTTCTGCTTTGGCTGCAACATGCCCCTTTGGCTCCTAGCCGCTCTCCGCCACTGTTGTTGAGTAGTCGAACTCTGATCCGCCATGCTGCTTCAACTCACCAATGACTGAATCTGGTGTGGGGTTGGCTGAGTTGTGTTGATCCTTGTTGGTTCTCATGGATCCCTCTGATGAAGGAAAAGACCTACCTTATTATGCACCAGCATCGCAGTATACTCATATTGCTTGGACTGGGTAGATGCTTGTTGGAGCTTTAACGAGCATCGCCTCACAGACTTTGAAGTTTTTAAGGTCCTTCCTCCATAATGTTTGCCCATTAAGCCTACTATCCATTATCTTGCATCTTCATCCCTTCCTTCGCGATCGGTAGATCTGCTTCTGCGGCACTGTGGCACTCCTTCGAGTCTACCTCCTTTCTAACCGACGCTTTTCTTTTGGGTAGCTGAGCCTCACTGGACTCGTCATCGCTTCCTCGCCCCTTTCGACCACCTACTTTGACACCACTGTGTCCTCCTAGCAGTTCTCCTTAGTCGATAGAAAGACAGACTGCAACTCTCATGCATGGCCTCCGCCATCTTATTGTAGGGCTCGTGCCAATTTTGTTCTCCTTAGCTTCCTTGGTAGCAACGTTCACTTACTCGGCCTTGTCATCTGACTTGTCGGGCTCCCTTAAGCGAATATGAGCACTGAAGCAGTCCAACTCTCCAACTGCTTCAATTATACCTTAGTATAATCAAGTCCCCTCCATGGGACTCACTAGTACTTGCAATTTGACTACTCCCTCGGTTGTACATAACCCCCATATGCTGATGACCAAGGCTTTCATATGATGCAAGCTTCGATGCATATACACAGAAGACCCACCTTAGCGATACTGTGGCATTCACTCCTTGAATCCACAGCTCTTCTTGTCGTTGCATTGTTCACCAAAGTGGAGCTCCCAGTAGCTCCTGATCATACCTCCGCATGATCTTGTCCCTCACGGGACAAGATTGCCTGTATTGCATTGCCACGAACTATTCCACCATGATCCGCTGCACCATGTCGCCTCCTGGTGACATCTCCATTGCATACAGATTCTCGTGTGATGAGCTCGGACTATGATTTCTCCATGTGTGGCCTCTGCCAACACATCGTAGGGCCTCCGCCATCTCCGATTTGTAGTTCGCTCCCTTGGCAACTCCCCTTTGTCCACCCACTCTTGGGTCATACTTGGACGAAGCATAGCTCTAGGCATCCATCGTAGCTCCTGAAGTCCCCTGACTTCGCTAGAGTTGGTGCACCATTGTCTGGATCTTGGGCCTCTATCCCCTACCAGCACAATCTTGCTATGCACCTCTTGTTCCTGACAACTTGAATGGCAACACTATGGCATATTCTTCAAGAGTACCTGCCTCTGTGTCCTCTTGCTCCGTACTAAGGTCTCTTGATCCCAACTTTGCCTCCGCAAGTTGAATCCCCTTAGTTACTCCGTCAAATGCATCTCTGAGGTAGCTTGCATGTGCTTCGAAGCTCGCTTCATTTTGGCACCATCCAAAAAAAGTCTGTCCCATCAGAATGAAGAACCCATGGAACGACATGATCCTAGTCTTGCCTCTACAAGAGTTCATACCCTTGACCTCTGTCCAAGGAAAGCTCCATGCCTGTGCTCCATGTTCTATCTTCTATGTCAACTCCCTTCATGTGTCTTGGATACTTTACCGAGTTCCACCCAAGTCGCTCTGCTCCTCGATTTGCATTGAGTTGATAGTGGCCCTCACGTCCACCATTCCATGGGTCATCCCTTTGTTGAATTTGATTTCTGCATCGACTCTAAGTGTGCCTTCATATGATATTAGCTTGGATTGCTCCCCCACTTGATCTCGAAATGCATCCACCAATGCATTACATCCTTCGAGATCATGCGATGACTCTTCGTTGCTCACTCGGTCCGTTGAGCTTTGTGAAGATATAGCCTCGAGGAACTCTTCCTCAATATATATAATTTGTTGCACATGATTCTCCCACTAGAGAACTAGGACTTATCCCTCCTAGATATATGTCCGCTAGAGCAAATTTTCTCTTTGCATACTTCCCACTGGAAGTTTCGGAGACCACCATCCCCTTTGGACTACTCCGTCTTGCTGAACTTGTGCCTTGTTCTGCCCTTGCAAATGTACTTGCTAGATTACGACCCTTCTCCAATACAGTCTCCACTGCACCCTTCAAAGTCTAGCAACATGTTGAACTTGTTGCACATTTCACCCGTCTACGGACATATCCTTTCCATGTCGAAGAGAAAGTTCTGATGCTCCATGGAGACGAGTTCCGATCGCGCCTTGGGATGGCCATGAACACTCCGTCGTTCGTGTACAAGCCCTTGCATGAGTTTCAAATCCTTCGAGTTAGCAATTCCCCTCACCTCTATGAGCTTTGCATAACTCTTTCGGTCATTACACAACACCTCCCATATTGCATGGTCTCATCTTTCACCAAGCGTTCCGCTTTGCCTTGAGCACCGTCAAGTTTGGTTGCCAACATCGAGCTATAGCTTGAACTCAACCATCCCAATCTTTGTATGCTATGCATTCTTCTTCGCTTGCTTGTCCTCGTAGTGCCTCTCACGCAAAGGGGTTGGACATTCCTCTGAATGCGAAACCTGGATGCTCCCTCCTCTGAGCGACTCCTTTCCCTACATCTTAATGTCCGTTTCCCCCAAACAGTTGCGCGTGTTGGCTGTCCTCCACACAGCCCAGCTAGGTCCCCCATGTTTGTATGGCAAGTGTTTCTGCGTGTGCTTGTCCCACTCTGATACCACATTGTCACGGGCTTAGCTGATTTTGCCTAAGTCGTGCGGCACCCATGCATGTCCGACCGCAAAGGTCAGCCCTCCCCGATATCTCCTAGAGTCCCTTAGACTTACAAAAGAGAAAACAGGCCAGAAGAAGCAATTCCCATGGGATCCATAAGCAACTGCTCAAGAAAACACTTTATAAAACCAAATACAAATTACACCCATGGACATTACAAACTCATAGAGGTTGCACACAAAGAATAATGGTCCATTACAGACCGAAATCCCCACAAGTGCTTATAGGACACACTTGTATTTACAAGCCAAACTTGGCCATAAAGCAAATCAAACTAGGGCTGCTAAGCCTACTGCAAGCCTGTTTCTTGTTGTGCAAGATATGTACCTAAACCAAAGGACATGGATAAACATGAGCATTTCATCGAACACCTTATTTACATTATTGTCTGTGACAGGTTGGCATCAAGTATGCTACATAGGGGTTTTAGAAGCGACAAACAAGATATAGCATAAATAAATGACATGCAGACTTTACAGAAAATACTAATTAAGATATGGACTTCTATCTTAATGTACTCTCATTATTTTCCTAGCGGATCATGCGACACCCTCGACGCGTAAGACGAAAGTCTCCAGCAGACTCCTATTGGGGATCAGGATCCAATTGACGTCTTAGTGCAACCTCAAGGGACTTGACCAATTACACTAAGCCAAGAAGGTAGGCAACTCTTGCCAATCACAACTCCTTGTGATTCCCGTCATGTTTGACCTCCGAATTATCATGGTATCGAGGGACTCGACCAAACATGATGTTTAGTTAAGTCATCATCATTGTTACAAGATGAGTTTGATTTGATGATATGCCATTGAGGGTCTCAACCAAGCATACCATGTCCTCAGGTCACTGGTGACATCTCTATGTCGTAGGCAAGATCTCGATCACGTAGATAGGTGAGCCTCGAGAGACTCGACCAACTCAACCTATGTCATGATTCAATTTCTTTCTATAACGATGGAAGACCATGTGAGTCAATCTTATTGCCTCACACTTACCGACTTAATATTATCCTAGGAGGGATTTTTATTTCGTATCGATCTCCTAATATGTCATGTCACACATATACCTATTCAATATATATCATGCAAATATATATATATCTAGTAAGTGTATAACATATCACATATGTAAGCCACACCGGAAGATCATAAGCTGTCACCTAATATGATTAAGCCCAAGCCAGTGGGCCTAATCACTCATAATAGAATCTATGTGTGCATCGGCACATCTCCATGCCCTGTGATTGTTGATCTTGTAATCATCGGTTCCGTCGGATCGTCGCATCACCATGCGGCGTGATCTCCTTCCACGACATCATAGGTCCCGCTGTCACCTCCACACTCCCATCGTGCCTCTCCATGTAATTATAAATAATCACAATCACGTAGGCCCAAAAATAAACGAGAAAAATAAAGGCTTGCAGGCATCAATAATAATAATTATTATTATAATTACATACATCACAACACATGGCTCATGATCATCCATCCACATCATATATCACATGTATATTACATTATATGTAGGATTACTAGATATATATAATAATTAATTAAATTATTTAATTAATTATTTTATTGGAAATCAAGACATGCTTAGAATTTTCAGAATTATCAAAGGCATTTTCGTAATTCTGGATGAGAGGATAGTCCTCAAAATTTTTAAAATTATTGAGTGTATTTTGGGAATTCTATATATGAGGACAGTCTTCGAAATTTTCCCAAAAGGATGCCCTAGCCCTCTTCCCTTACACTCACTACGCTGCTGCTGCCCTGCGCAGGTGACAACGCTGCACGCCGTCGACGTGTGCAGCTGCCCCTGTAGTAAGCACTGCTGCCCTCGAGTGGCACCTCGCAGGCAGGCGACATCGCCTTGTGGAGGCGTTGCCCCTGTAAGAGCAGCCGCCCTTGCAAGCGGTAGCCCTAGCCGTGGAGCTGCCCCTTGCGGCATCGCAGCGGGCAACCGCCCCTTGCAACCTGGTTGTGGGGCTACCCCTTGTGGCCTCGCAGCGAGCAATCGCCCTCTGCAGCCTAGCCGTGGGCGCTGCCTATGCTCACAAGCACCGCCCCTATTCGCTCCAGCCATGCCCCTGGGCCGTCGCGCTTGCTGGCGGCTGACCTGTAAAGGGCTTTGGCGGTGGCCTGCTGCCCACTTATTGGGGGCCTTGGCCATAGCCGGCTGCCCCTTGCAGCCGGCTTGGTCGTGGGTGGTCGGCCACCCTCTTTCCTTGCTGCCTTTGTTGCAAAAATATAACAATAACACATAGAATGATTCTACACAATTCAATATCATCATATGCTATTTTAAACCAATCTTTCACACAAAAACATTGGCTCTGATACCACTGTTGGAAAACCTTAGCAGGTGCATCACATGCACAATGAAAATCAAAACAAAAATTAATTTCCATGCAAATCAAATCATCATGCAAAAGATTGAGATCACGAGAAAAATCACAAAAATCGAAAAACCATGATGTGTGAGAGATTGATTTTACCTAGGGAGATTGTATATCCCTGTATTCCAGATCCGGATGGAGAAGATTAAGGAGGTCAAGCATCCTCCTTTCTAGTGGTATCCACACAATGGACCTCTACAGTGAAACTCCTCCAATATGATCTCGTAACTCTTGTACAAAGGGAGGGAGGAGAATAGGAGGTGGTGGCTAAAGCTATAGTCTATCAATCATGAGTCTCCCTACCTATTTATAGAGAGCTACCAGAAAACGCTAGGGTTCTTTACTTAGTGAGTATTGGATCTCTATCCAATTACCTACTAACCTTACATTATTGGATCTCTATGCAATAATCTTCTTAGGCCTCTAATTGGGCCTTAATCAAGGAGCCCATCAGCATAGGGTCTCATCTAATGAGAATAGGGGCTAATTGGATCTCTATCCAATCCTCTACTCGCTGAAGCGTCCACTATATGTGTGTGACCCTCTAGGCCCGATAGAAGCTGGCCGTGAGTCACAACCATCAGAACTCTTTTTGATATAGTGAATTATTATCCCCATAATAATTCATTTGACTCATCGACTATGGACATACTATGGACATACTAGGCCATCGTATAGGGGGATCAAATCTATTGGACCAGTCTGTCCTCAATTACCGTGTATCTATAATCCCTCATCCAACTAATATCCTAGAGACCGTATATTAGATATGATATTGTCAAGTCACATACGAAATCTGTTATAGTCTCGCTTTAATCGAATTCTCTCGGAGACCTCTTTCTCTCTCAATCCGAATGATCTTGGGCTAGGGATTTGTCTAGGCAAGCATATATAGGATATTCCTCTCGTGATACCGAGAATGGATGATCTTCCATTGTCACTCAATTGCCTTTATAAGATTGGCTACTAATCCTGATAATCAACTGCACCAAATATGGAACTTTCCAAACCTATAAGTCTGACATCAAAGAAAGGAGTACTCATACAAGGCATCCTTGGTGTCTCAAGTCTAAGGACCAGATACACAACTAGGACTATGGAATCACTTTCTGATATTAGGTATCATTAACCATATAGCATTCCATAAGCAGATCAATCAGTAAACTCATTCTCCTATGAGCACTTATACTATATCCTTAGTGTCTCTACACAAGTGGCTTTAAGACCAACTGCCTCTATGATATGGACAGGTATATAGTACACCGGTCTGTCCGGTTATCTCGATGTCCCTCTCGAGTAATCAATGAGTGAGATTTTTAGTATTTATTTTTAAAGATGAATTGATCCCATTATCATGATCTCATCATGATCCAATTCTCATTCCTCATAACCAGGGATATCACAGTATATATGCTACATATAATATAATGTGAGAATATACCAATATTAATCATAAGTAAAAAGATTATGAAGTGTGTCACACGTGCCATCACTCACGTGATTGGATTGTAGGACACCTATAACTAGCAGTATCCTCATATCTAGAAAGATGAAATAGAAAAAATTATAAAGAAGATGCTTAAAACATGAGTCATTTGGTCAAGTTGCAGCCCTTACTCTTCACCGGTGCTCCTCGTACGAAAGAAGAACAAAACATGGCGAATGTGCATCAAGCACAGGAGTCTAAAATATTTTTTGGACCAAAAGATATCCTCCCCCAAATAGAAAAAATGGGTAATAAAGCTTCTTGAGTATGATTATGAAATAACTTATGAAAAGGGGGAAGAGAATATTGTTGCAGATGCGCTTTCACGGTTACTCAAGCAAGCCGAATTTTTTACTATTTCCCTTCCCACCAGTGACTTCCTTGAGGATATTAGGATGGAATGGTGAGATAATCCAGAGACCAGTAAGATCATAAAAAAATTAGAGGAAGAACAAAGCTTCGTGGCTCATTACAATTGGGACTCCAAAGACTTGTGCTATAAGAGATGCATTATACTTGTGCTGAATTCTACTTGCATAAAGACCATCCTTTAAGAGATGCATTCCACATCTGCGGCCGGGCATTCTGGGTTCCTTAGAACCTATAAGAGAATTAAGTAAAATTTTTATTGGGTAGGGATGAAAAATATTATTACTGAATTTGTAGCTCAATGTGATGTATGTCAACGACATAAAGGCGAAATAGTGGCAAGTCCCAGAAAGCTGCAACCTCTACCTATTCTGGACTCAATATGGACTAATATATTAGTGGACTTTATCACAGGGCTACCCTCATCACATTCTTGTTATGGTTGATTGCCTTACAAAGTATGCTCACTTTTGTGCTATTCGCAACCCCTACACTACCTCTAGCATTGCTCGGATTTTTATGGAGAATGCCAAGATCTATTGTAAGTGATCATGATAGGGTCTTCATGAGCAAATTTTAGACTAAATTATTTCAAATGCAGGGTACTAAATTGAAGATGAGCACAGTATATCATCTATAAACTGACAGCCAGATTGAAGTGGTGAACAGGTGCTTGGAGACATACCTTAGATGCTTCACCAGTGACTGGCCAAAAGAGTGGACAAAGTGGCCTCCTTGGGCCGAGTGGTGATATAATACAACTTATCATTCATCCACAAAATGTACCCCCTTTGAGGCTATATATGGTTGACTTCCCCCTGTAATCCCAAAATATGTATTGGGCATCTCTAAAGTAGAATAAGTAGATAAGGAACTACAAGACAGAGACAAAATGATGAAGTTGCTAAAAGATAATCTCACTGTAGCTCAAGCGAAGATGAAACAACAATATGATCAACACAAAAGCGAAAGAGAACTTTCAATAGGAGATTGAGTCTTTCTACGGCTCTGACTATACAAGCAAACATCGATCCATATCAGAGCATCTATGAAGCTTTCACCTTAGTTTTATGGACCATACTAGATTTTAGAGTGCATCATAATAGTAGCATACAAATTGGACTTACCCGCTAGCTCTCAAATCCATCCAGTCTTCCATGTGCCATGTTTGAAGCTCAAGTTGGGATAAAATGAGACAACCTAAAGCCACCTACCATATATGACTACCAAGGAGTGCTCCAAACTCAACCGAGTGTCATTATTGATCGACGAATTGTGACTCGACAATGATGACCCACTCCTGAGGTTCTAATACAGTGGGTGAACCTACCAGCAGAAGATGCCACTTGGGAGAACTATGACAACTTGAAGATTAAATTCTCAGAATTCATAAAGCATCAGCCTTACGGACAAGGCTGATTTAAAGAGGGTGGGTCTGTTAGGACTCTAGCTAGGAGAGTCCTAATTTACTTTCATTGAAGAGGGCAAACATGTAGATCCTAAAGGCATTAATGTAAATCCTATCTAGCTGACCCCTATTAAATAGGTGAGGAGGCCGGCTATGTTAGGATTAGTTTGGAGGAAGATATTTTGAGGGAAGAATAAGATACATGTCACCCTAATTATCCACCTGTTAAAGAGGGGTTGGTTGAGGAGGGGTTCTGTTAGGTTAGGATAAATTTGGTGGTTGCTATTTAGAGTTAGATTAGGAGTTATTAGAAGTAGGAGTCTTAGAGTGGGAATCCTATTAGGAGTTAGGGTTTAGAAGGCCTATAAATTACCTTAAAATCATCCACTTTAATCATGAATAGAAGAATATTTTATGTAGTCTTTGAGTAGCAATTTGGAGGAGGAACCCCTATAGAGTTCCAAGGAGGCCGATCCCCTATAAATATCACCCCAAGCTTAGAATCCCCAAGAGTTCTAACAGTCAGCCACCCAAGCAATTCCCATAATTGCTTAGATTATCGTTGAATTTCACCATCATCTCTACTATCGCATATCATCCTTCAATCTCCCCAAAGAATTGTATTAGGTTCTAGTAAATCTACCTTATTGCTGAGGCAATTTAGTTATCCTCAAACCAAAAAACCTAAAAAGTATTCATCTATTACGCTGCACAACTCTTCATCGCAAAGTTGCCATCTTTATGATGAAAGTTATGCTGCAGAATTCAACCGCATACTACTTCCCTATTTTGATCTTATTGCTAGTAATTTTTTGCTCAATCTTTTACGTATGTTTTTATAATGGCTTTGGCACTCCTTAACAGCAGATTTCCTTTTGGTTTTATATAAAAATTACTAATACAAACCGCTGATCTTTTACATCCAAACTGTTGCACTTTAAATGTAAAAATCTGTTGCAGCACCTTCTCGTATTCCTTGATCTTGCCAAAATTTTTGATGTCGTATTCTCTCACAAATTTTTTATCAATATTATCTTTCCCTTACTAGCAGATTCCCATTGAGTTTTACTTGAATCCTTGTTATGAATTATTGAAAAAAATTACAACAATACTGCTAAAATTTTTTGAATGAAAAATTCTACCGCTATACCTTTTGTTGTTCTTCTTCTCGTAAACTATCAAATCCTAACGAACTTGCTGCCACCAACCATATTATCTTTAATGCACCCGCTAGCCTTAAGACATAACCATCATAACCTATTTCCTGAATCCATAGCCAAACCAAACCATAGCCAAAACTGCAACCCAAACAGTGGTCTTCTTGATATAACTCCAACATAGTTGAGTCCTAATCTCCCTAAAAGTAGTCAATAAAACCCTGTGAGATTGCAATAAAATCCCACCTAGCCACTTCTATCCTATAAAGAAGTGTGGTTAGGGTTTAGATTGGGGCCTTAGAGCTTAGTGGTTATCGCCCCCTTTATTGGGCTGGTCGGCTAGGTTTTTCCCTTGCTTAGGTCGGCTATAGAGCCAACCTAGCCATCACCTGTTCCTACTTAGGCAGGTCGGCTATAGAAAGGGCAAAGGATTACCCCTTATAACCCTATGGGCTAGGGTTTAGAATATTATATAATGATGTAGTCACCCCCTCTCTTTAATCAAATAAGTATGAACTTTTATTTAGGCTTGTGCCAAGTCTAGGAGGCAAGATCTTTTACCTTACACATTGAAGAATTTTCTCAAATTTTATCTGCTGTAAATTTCGTTCATCGTAAACATTATCGTTGTTGCGAAGGCAAAACACTATAGAAATTTTTAGCTGCATTCTTGCCTCTTGAAACTAGTTTATTTCTTCTCCTTTTTAGCCAAAATTTTTTATACAATTCCATAAATCAACTTAGCTTTCATCTGAGATTGGTTTCTAGAAAAAATTCCTTATAGAAATAGTTTTATTGTGCCTTCTTTCATCATAACACAGTGCTGGAATTTTACGATGAATGATCTGCCTTCCATTTTTTGCCCTATTTACCTACTGTTACTTTGCCAAAATTTTTGCCAAACATTTTACTGGTATTAGCGACATCTGAATCGAGGATTTTTGCATATTTTTTTTGTATTGTCCTTTGGAATTTATATTGAGAATTCATCATTTCTCTAATGTAAAATATGTTCGGTAGGATAGCACATCGCAGCACCTTTCTTCGTCGAATTCTATCGGATTTGAGTGCTGTCCTTTATGGGATTTTGGATTCTGTTTCTCTCATTTGTAAACTCTACTATCCTCACTAAAAACCCTTCCAAACCACACCCTAAACTAATCCCAAACAGCCACCCAAATTAGCCCTAAACCATAGCCTACTCCCATCCAAACCGATCCACGCATCCAATCGACGACCACATCTCCAAAAATTCTCATGCCACTAACCCATCAATAGAATAAAGATCTCAGTATTACAGATCTAGAGGTATACACCATGGCATTAGAGGAGACTATCAACGTCATGTTCGAAGCCTTTGAAAGCCACATGGAGGAGAATATGTGATCCCTTTTCACCGAATTTAGCATAGGCCAACCATCAAGTCCGAGGAAGTCATAGCATGGAGAGACTTTATATTGGTGAGACGATCCTCAAGAGGATGGACACATCATGCTTGACTTTCCAAGATGGGAAGAAGGAGATCCGATCGAATGGATCTCACGCGCAGAATATTATTTTCGATTCTATCGAACCGCCGACGCTACACAAGTGGAGATTGCTACCATCCATCTTGAGGGAGATGTTATTTAGTGGTTTAATTGGTTTGAGCACACCCATAGAGGATTCTCTTGGCAGCGATTCAAGGAAGGACTACTAAACTACTTTGGACCAGTCGATTTCGATAACATCGATGGACAATTAGCAAAGATTCATGAAACCTCTATAATACAAGATACCAAACAAGGTTTGAAAGTTTATCTAACCAAACTATTGATTGGTTTGAGAAACAACTTTTAAGGACTTCTATTAAGGGCCTAATGCTAGAGATTTGATGAGAAATAAAGGTGCGACAGTCGTACACTCTTATACAAGCGATTTCCTTCGCGCGTATCCAAGAAGAACGATTGAACCACGAGGTATGAAAGACAAGGATCACTCTCCGACCAGCCATACTAAGGCCAGCAGCCCCCTCTACTATCATTCGAGCCCCCACACCAAAGAAATTAACAAGAGATAAGCTTCGTGAACATTCGGCCAAGAGGTTGTGTTGGCACTATGATGAACCGTAGAGCCGAGAACATCGATGCAAAAAGGGTCAGCTCCTCATGATTGAACCAGTAGAGGATGAGGACAGAAAACCATCTGAAGAATGCCTCAAACCTAATGAGGAAGCCATGGAGGAAGAGCCTAACCGGCTGACTACGTAGTGCATGCATTGGCCAGCTACTCCAACCCGCAGACGATGAAAGTTGGAGGACTTCTAAAATAGCAACCCATCACCATTCTCATGGATACATAAATAACATCCTCAATAGTAAGATTGCTATAGATATGATGCTTCAAATTAAATATTATAATAAGTTCAATGTAAAGATCGCCAACGGCTGAATCCTCAATTGCGACTAATGGTGCCCGCGGGTGAAACTGCTCCTCCAAGACTAAGAAGTGGTAGCCAATTTTTTCCTCCTACCCATCGATGATTATAAAGCCATGCCTGGAATCGAATGGCTTACAATGCTAGGTGATATCTCCTAAAATTTTTCTAAACTAATTATGAAGTTTTATTGCAAAGGGAGACATGTCACATTACAAGGCAAGCGCGAGAGCCATATTTCCACCGTTTTAACGTAACGAATGGAGAAAGTTTTGCATAAAGCACATAGAGGATTTTTTATGCATATCTAGCATCCATCTAAGGAGGAGAACATGCAAAATTCAGATCCTAAGCTTGTCCTCTTACTAGATGAATTCGTGGATGTTTTCACGGAGTCGTGAGAGCTGCCCCCTAATCGGTCGCATGACTACTGCATACCACTTCTACCGGGCAAACCTCCATCAAATTTGAGACCATACTGCTACCCTCACTTGCAGAATGATGATATTGAGAACATCATCAAGGAGATGCTCAACATCAGAGTAATTCGACCAAGCTACAACCCTTACTCTTCGCCAGTGTTGCTAGTGTGTAAGAAGGATGGTACATGGCGGATGTGCATTGATTATTGGGCTTTAAATGCCATCAGCATTAAAGACAAATATCCTAGACCAGTCATAGATGAGCTCTTGGATGAATTAAAAGGAGCCTGAGTCTTTACTAAATTGGATCTCCATTCCGATTATCATCAGATTCAGGTATACACTGAAGTTGTTCCGAAAATTACATTTCGCACTCATAACGGCCACTACAAGTTTTTGGTAATGCCCTACAGACTTGCAAATACTCCTTTTACTTTCCAAAGCTTGATGAATGATATCTTTCAAAGGTTTCTACACAAGTTTATGTTGGTATTTTTTAATGATATCCTTATTTATAGCCCTACGCTTCATATACCTTTTCAGCACTTACGAACTGTTCTAACGATTCTTTGGGAGAATACCCTTTATATTAAATAGTCAAAGTATAGCTTCTTATAGCGTAAAGTGAAGTATCTTGGGCGTATTATTTCAAAGGATGGAGTGACAGTAGACCCACAAAAATTGAAGCAATGCAAGGATGGCCGAAACCTACGAACATAAAATCGCTGCATGACTTCCTTGGACTCACGGGCTACTATTAGAAATTTGTGAAGGATTATGACAAGATTAGTGCCCTGCTTATGTCCTTACTCATTCTTGTGGTTAGAACAAGCTTCTACAGCCTTTGAATGACTTAAGGCAGCCATGACGATGATGTTGGTCCTACCGCTACCTGATTTCAGTCGCACCTTCATAATTGAGGCTGACGCATCCGGAGTTGGGATCATAGCTATTCTAATGTGAGATGGCCGACCTCTCGCTTACACCAGCAAGACCATGTCTCCCTCACATCATAAAATATTGGTGTATGATAATGAAATGTTTGCCATTGTACATGTTGTCACTAAGTGGAGATCCTACCTGATCGGCCTGTGATTCCAGATTAAGACTTATCACCGAAGTCTGAAATATTTTTTTGGGTAACAATGTTGGGTAACTAAACTTGTCAACTTTGATTATAAAATTACTTATCGAAAATGAAAAAAGAATGTTATTACAGATGCTCTATCCAGGCTACTCACAAGCCAAAATTTTAGCCATCTCCGTTCCCTCCACCGACTTTCTCGACAACATTAGGGAAGAGTGAAGGAATGATCTAGAAACCTGAGGCATCATAAAAAAATTAGAGAAGGATCCGGGTTCCATGGGGCACTACACGTGGGATTCGAATGACTTACACTACAAAGACCGAATTATTATCGTTCCTTCCCCTTACATCCAAGTTATTTTGCATGAGATCCCTTCTTCACTTTCGGCGGGGCACTATGGATTTCTGAGGACTTATAAAAGGGTGAAGCAAAATTCTTTTAGAAAGGCATGAAAAAATCGATTTATGATTATGTGTCCCAATGTGATGCATGTTTGCAGTAGAAAGGTAAACAGTGGCAAATAAGGGAAAACTACAGCCGCTACCTATATCGGATTCAACTTGGACTAACATCTCCATGGATTATGTGTCCCAGTGTAATGCATGTTAGCAGCAAAAGGGCTGCCACTATCTCAAGGTAAAAGCATGATCTTTATGGTGGTAGATCGCCTAACTAAATATGCTCATTTTTGTGCTATAAGACATCTCTATATCATTGCCAATATTGCTCAGCTTTTTATAAAAAATATTATAAAATTATATGGGATGCCAAAGTCGATTGTGAGTGACCATGATATGGTATTTATAAGTAAATTTTAGACTGAGCTCTTCCATCTACAGGGCACCCAATTGAAGATGAGCATAGCCTATCATCTATAGACAGATAACTAAACAAAAGTGGTAAACAGATACCTCGAGACCTACTTATGGTACTTCACTAGTGACCGACCCAAAGAGTGAACAAGGTGGCTTCCCTGGGCCGAATAGTGGTATAACATAACTTTTCATTCTTCGACTAAATGTACCCCTTACGATGCATTGTAAGGTCGACCGCCACTTGTAATACCCATATAAAGTGGATTAGGTCAACCAAAACTTAATTACCAGGGACAAACTACTATAGTTGCTGAAAGACAACCTAATTGCCGCTCAAGCCCGCATGAAGTAACAAGCAGACAATCACCGGAGTGAGCGAGAATTTTCAGTAGGGGATTGGGTCCCTCTTCGCCTACAACCATACAAGCAGCTATCAATCAACACCAGAGCATTGATGAAGCTATCTCCAAGATTTTATGGACCATATCATATTTTGGAGTGCATTGGGACTATGGCTTACAAATTAAAGCTTCCAGATGATGCTAAGATTCATCCCATCTTCTATGTGTCCCTGCTAAAGCCGAAGTTGAGAGAACATGAATTAGCTTGGACTCAGCTACTGAGTACTACAAATGATGGTGAAATCCAAGCCCAACCTGAAGCTATACTTGATCGAAGAATTATGATATATCGATAAAGCCCTTCAACTAAAGTGCTTGTGGAGTGGAATAACTCACCATCTGAGCATGCAACATGGGAGCCACACGAGGAGTTGAAGACTCGATTCCTAGAGTTTATGGACCCTCAGCCTTGAGGACAAGGCTAATTCTAAAAGGGTGGGCTTGATAGGACTCCAGTAGGATTGAGTCCTAATCTCCCTAGAAGTAGTCAATAAAACCTTGTGAGATTGTAATAAAATCCCACCCGGCTACTTTTATCCTATAAAGAAGTGTGGTTAGGATTTAGATTAAGGCCTTGGGGCTTAGTGGCCCCCGCCCCCTTTACTGGGTTGGTCGACCAAAGTTTCCCCCTGCTTAGGTCAGTTATAGAGCTAACCTAGTTGCCACCTATTCCTACTTAGGCAAGTTGGCTATAAAAGGGGCAAAGGGGTAATTTTACTTAGGTAAGCATCCCATGGGCTAGGATTTAGAACCCTATATAATGATGTAGCCGTCCCCTCTCTTTAATCAAGCAATTATCAACTTTTATTAAGCCTTGTGTCGAGTCTAGGATGGAGGAATCCCTACAGCATTCTAAGGGTTAATCCCCCATAAGGGATGATTATTTTAAATATTTTTTAAAATTTTGCAAACTTGTTCAAAACGAAAAGTGTTTTATGATTTCATCTATACATAGTGATCATAGTGGTGAGTTTCAAAATCATGATTTTAAAAGTTTTTGTGACTTAAATAAGTATAACTGTAATTTCTCTTCTTCTAGAAATCCACAACATAATGGAGCAGTAGAAAAAAAAAAAAGGAGCTTACAAGAAATGGCTAAAACTACCCAAATATTAAACGAACATAGCTTACCCAAATATTTTTGGGCCGAAGCTATTAACACGACATGCTATGTCATGAATAGGGTTCTCTAGAGCTCATTCTGGGGTTCTATCACTTCTATAACCATAACCCTCCACCAATCGATCTTTATCTTTCAACCACCAATCCCTACCAAACTAGTTGCTACCATTAATAGCAACCCTAGGCTACCCCTTTAACCCCAAACCTCTATCACCAAAACTCCTTACAGCCACTAGAATAGCCCCAAACAGCAGCATCAACAGCTCCCACTTTGACGAAAAAATTCTACTACACTATTAAACTAGCTGCTGCCGTCAACAACAACAACCCTAGGCCACCCATCTAAACCTAAACCTCTACCATCATAACCCCTATATGACCCCTACAGCAGCTTCAAACCATAGCCCCAATAGCAACCTATCAGCCCTAAATTATAGCCATGTACCTTAGATCCACCACCTATCAGCCACCAATCCACCCAACCGGTTCATGTCATTGACCCAACTATAGGAGAAGGATCTTGACATTACAGATTTTGAGTCTTATGCCATGACATCGGTAGCTTTGATCGGTGCTCTGTTGGAGGCCTTTGATACGCGTATGGAGTATAGATTACACACTCTCTTCATAGAATTCAAATTGGGATGTTAACTAAGCCCAACGAGATCGCAGCAAGGCAAGAGACTAGATCATAAACAAAACCCTCTAGAGAAAGAAGAATGCAAGATGGATCCAGCACCTACACACATAAGGGTGGACTTTCCTCAATGGGAAGATGGAGACCCAATGGGATGGCTTTCGGGTGTGGAACGCCACTTCCATTATCACTGGACACCGAAGGCTTCCTTGGTGGACATTGCTGTAATCCACCTTGAAAGAGATGCTATACAATGGTATAATTATTCTGAGCACACCCACTGAGTCCAACATGGAGGGAATTCAAGAGCAGGCTACTGATTCACTTTAGACCGATGGAGTACAAGAACACGAATGGCCCAACTCATGAAGTTTCACCAAACCTCAACTGTGCAAGAATATCAAACTGGGTTTGAGCATCTTTCAAATCAAACTAAATATTAGTCGGAAAAGTAGTTGCTAGGGACATTCATTGAAGAATTAAAATCAGAGACAGATGTGAAGTCAAGGCATGACAACCATATACAATGAGGACTGCCATCTTCTTCACCTGCATCCATGAGGAATGGCCAGACAATGATGCCTGGAAGACCAAGCCATGAACCAACTAGTAATCATCAAGCCTTTGGCCTCCCCTGCTACCAACCGAACCTCTCAGCGCAAGGAACTGACCCAAGAAGAACTCTGAGAAAGATCAACGAAAGGCCTATGTTGGCATTGCGATAAATCATGGAGCCATGACCATCATTGCAAGAGGGGATGCTTTCTTCTAATTGAACCCCTCGATGATTCAAAGGAGGAGGTCTACGAGCATGAGTAGGAGGTCATGGAGCAAGAACCACAACAGGCCGATTGTATGATGCATGTTCTTACTGGCTACGCGAAACCGCAGACGATGAAAGTGGGAGGACTACTCAAACAACAACCAGTCACCATCCTCATCGATACCAGAAGTGCTAACAATTTCATGGATAGTAAGGTTAATACCCAATTAACTCTCCAAATTGAAGATTGCAATAGGTTCGATATAAAAATTGAAGATGGCTAAATCCTTAACTGCAACGAAATTGCCCATGGGTGAAACTAGTTTTGTAGGGCCAAGAAATCACCGTGGACTTCTTCCTCCTACCACTTGATGATTATCAAACAATGCTTAGTGTCAAATGGCTATCCACTATAGGTGATGTTTCCTAGAATTTTTTTAAATTAATCATGAAATTTTTTAGCCATGGGAAATAGGTGATCTTACGAGGAAAGCGCATGGGCAAGGTATCAACTGTTTCTACACAACCCATAGTAAGGGTGATACACAAATCTCATATTGGCTTCCTAATTCATCTTCAAGGGCTACAAATGGAGAAACTGATGATGAACGAAGATCCAAACCTCCTCTTATTGCTTGCAGAATTTTTAGATGCGTTTACTGAACTGACAAGATTGCCTCTTACACGGCCGCATTACTATCATAAGTTCATGGAGGATGATGACAAGATCAGTATTCCCCTCATGTCATTGCTACAAAAAGATAACTGATAGAACCCTAGAAGGAGCTCTATATATTTTGACCCTTGAGGGGGATTAACCCATGGAATGTTGTAGGGGTTCCTTCCTCCTAGATTCGACACAAGGCTGAAATAAAATTGATAATTACTTTATAAAAGAGAAGGGGTAGCTACATCTTGATATAGGGCTCTAAACCCTAGCCCATGGGGTTCTTGCCTAAGTAAAATTATCCCTTTGCCCCCTTTAATAGTCGACCTGCGTAAGAGGGAACAAGTGGTGGCTAGGTTGGCTCTATAGCCGACCTAAGCAAGGGAAAACCCTGGTTGACCAGCCCAGTAAAGAGAGTGACAGCTATTAAACTCTAACGCCCCATTCTAAACCCTAACAATACTTCTTTATAGGATAGAAGTGGCTAGGTAGGATTTTATTATAATCTAATAGGGTTTTATTCGACTACTTCTAGGGTGATTAGGACTCAACCCTGCTGGAGTCCTCTCAAACCCGCTCTCTTAAAATCAACCTTGTCCTCAAGATTGAAGTTCTATAAACTCAAAGAACCAGGTCTTCAGCTCCTCATCAGCTTGGGTGTCAATTGGAAGAATTTGAGCTGAGTCATTGTCTTCAAATTTTCATTTGAGGTGAGATACCTAGAGGATCAACTATAATTTTGATCTGGTACACGGATCTGATCTCCATGTTAGAGCCCCAATGTGATCCCTAATTTTACAAGGTCCAAAAAAATAGGGAGACCACTTTCTTGAAGCTTGAATTTCGTGTTGGTGGAGCTGGAAATGAAAGGGGACTTGATCATTCTCAGGAAACTTTCTTCTACTCTGACGTTTGTTAGGGGGAAGTTTCTTCCTTGCATGGGCTGCCACATGATTACTTTATAATAATAATCATACCTTCTTTTGGAGTGAGGGTTATCCACTGATAAAATCTCTAATGGTGTGGGCCTGATTTGAGTCTGAGGTGGGTAGGAGTGGTGATTTTTCAAGACCCATTTTCACTTCTTCGTGCTGTTGATCATCTTATATAAGGATGATACTGACCCCCACTCTAGATGTGTCTACTCCAATAATAAACATCTGGCCACGATTTGGTGTGGATGATATCATGGCTACGAGGGCTATAGTTCCACTTAGCCAAGGTACATCTTTCTTTATAATGAGAGGGATGATGTTCATGCTTCGCTGAGTCATGCGAATGATCCTTCCCCTTTTCTAATTTCACCACTGGAGGGGCTCAATTTTCTCGTGGTCTTGAGCCGTAGATCAGAGGTCATCATCAAAAAAGTCTTTAAGCATCATGGTCCGATCCTGGGGAAAGTCATGGAAGTCACCTGAGATTAGCAACCACGGTGAATTCAACGGGATGTAACACTTTAGAAGTAGCTTATCTCCAGGGAAAAGGATATAGGAATGTGTCGTAGTGGGAAATAAGCATGGCTGAATAATCCATGTCTCTATCATCTCTTAGATGACCCTTTTATCTTCAACCTTCTGAGATTATAGGAAACAATCTAGCTGAGCAACAACTGATAGAAGTTTTGGCTTATTCAGCATAGGGGGGTCCGACAGCTTCACAGGAGGTGATAAGCTCGGTTTGGTGGAGACACCCAAAATTTTAGCAAGCTGTGGGAGAGAGTTCTTATCTTTAATCTCATGAAATCCTTGAATTTAAATTGGGAAACCACTCGATTTTTCTTTTGGTACCCCCTCAAAGTATTGTGTTGTGGTTATAGTCACTGGGCTCCCTCGTAGAATTACCTGCTTTCCTTTTATGAAAAATTTTATGGTTAGCTTAAAAAAATTTTAAAAATTATCTCCAATCGTAGACAACTAATCAATGCCAAGCACTATATCAAAACCATCATGAGGAATAAGGAGAAAATCAGCAATTACATCTTGCTCCTATAGGATTAGTTTCACCTACGGGCACTTCTGGTTGCACTTCAGAATTTGGCTATTAGCTACCTTGACTTCGAACCTATTGTAGTCTTCTTTTTAGAGCATTAAGTGGGCAACAACCTTACTGCTCATAAAGTTGTGTGTGCTCTTAGCATCGACGAGGACGATGATGGATTGTTGCTCGAGAAACCCTTCAATCTTCAATTTTTGCGGGTGACCTGCTGTAGTCCTAATCATCTTAGTACTAGTTAATAAAAACCCTATTAGATTATAATAAAGTCACTTCTATCTTATAAAGGAGTATGACTAGGGTTTAGACTAGCCCTTAGGGCTTAGAAGTCGCCGCCTCCCTTACTGGGTTGGTCGGCTAGGGTTTCCCCCTGCTTAGGTCTGCTATAGAGCCATCTTAGCCACCCCTTGTTCCTATTAAGGCAGGTCGGCTATAGGAGGTGCAAAGGGATAGTTTTACTTAGGCAAGCACCCCCTTAAGCGAGGATTTTGATCTATATTTATACATGTAGCCACCCCCCTCTTGAATCAAGTAATTATCATCTTTTATTCAGCCTTGTGTCGAGTCTAGGAGGGAGGAACCCCTACAGCGTTCCAAGGGTTGATCCCCCTCAAGGGTTAAAATCTATAGAGCTTCTTCTAGGGTTCTATCATCTGGTATCAAAGCGGCATTCCTAGTGCCTTGTAGCCATCTCAGCTACCTCCACCTTCCTAGGTAATTCCCACAATTGCTTTTGACATCGCCTCCATCCACCGTCGCCCACCAAGCCATAGATCCATCTATCTGCTGCCACCCTCTGTGTGATCTGGAAATCGAGTATATTTTTATCATCCATATCTCTTTAGTACTGTAAGATTTCTTACTTTACACATTGAAGATTTTTTCCAAATTTTATTTGCTGTAAATTTCGTTCGTTGTAAACATTATCATTGTTGCAAAAGTGAAACACTATAGAAATTTTCAATCGCATTTTTGCCTCTTGAAACTGGTTTATTTCTTCTTCTTTCTAGCCAATAGTTTGACACAATTCTAAGAATCAAATTGACTTTCATTTGGGATTGATTTCTAGGAAAAAACTCCTTCTAGAACTAGTTTTCTTATGTAATCTTTCATCATCACGTAGTGTTAGAATTTTATAATGAAGGATCTGCCTTACGTCTTTTGTCATATTTCCCTATTGTTATGCTGCCAAAATTTCATCAAACTTTTTAATGGTATTAAGAACATCTGAACCAAGGGTTTTTATATAATTTCTTTGAACTTTCCTCTGGAATTTATGCCAAGAAGTCATCATTTCTCCGACGTAAATCCTGTTCAACAAGATAGCACATCACAACACTTTTTTTCGCCAAATTCTATCAGATTTAAGTGTTATTTTTTATGAGATTTCAAACTGTCTTTTCTTCATCTCCAAATCCTACCATCCTCACCAGAAACCCTTCCAAACCTTACCTTAAACCAAACCCAAATAGCCACCTAAATCAGCCATAAACCATAGCCTACTCCTATCCAAACCGATTCACCATCCAACCAACCACCCCCTTCTCTAAAATTCTCATACCACTAACCTAACAACAAAAAAAAGACCTTAATATTATAGATTTAGAGGCATATACTATAGCATCCGAGGAGACTATCGATGTGAAGCTTGAAGCCTTTGAAAATCGTGTGGAAGAAAAGATGCAATCCCTTCTCGCTGAATTCAGCATTGGTCGATCGTCGAGCCTAAGCAAATCACAGCAAGGAGAAATTTTAGATCAATGAGATGATCCTCAAGAATATAGCCACATCATCTCGGATCCCAATAATCCACGCATGAAGGTTGACTTTCCTAGGTGAGAAGAAGGAGACCCGATCGGGTGGATCTCGCACACATAGTGCTATTTTCGGTTCTACCGAACCGTCAACGTCATATGAGTGGAGATTGCTGCCATCCACCTTAAGAGAGATATTATTCAGTAGTTTAATTGGTTTGAGTACACCCATGGAGGACTCTCTTGGCAGTGATTCAAGGAAGTACTATTAAATCGCTTCAAACCAATCGATTTCGACAATATCGACGACAATCGACAAAGATTCGTCAAACCTCCACAATACAAGAATACCAAATAAGGTTTGAACATTTATATAATCAAACTATGGATTGGTATGAAAAACAACTTTTAGAGACTTTTATCAAGGGCCTAAAGCCGGAGATTCGAGGAGAAATAAAGGCGCGACAACCGTACACTCTTATGGTGGCGATTTCCTTTGCACGTATTCAAGAAGAATGATTGAACCAAGAGGCATGAAGGATAAGGGTCACTCCCTGACCAGCCATGTCGAGGGCTATAGCCCCGTCTACTGCCATCCGAGTCCCTATACCAAAAAAATTAACGAGGGATAAGCTTCGTAAATGATCGACCAAAGGATTGTATAGGCACTATAATGAACCATGGAGCCGAGAACATCAGTGCAAAAAGGGTCGGCTCCTTGTGATTAAACTGAACAAGTGGAGGATGAGAACAATGAACCATCTAAAGAAGCCATTGAATCTAAAGAAGAAGCCATAGAGGAAGAGTCCCAACCGACCAACTACGCAGTGCATGCTTTGGTGGGCTACTCCAATGATAGGACTCCAGCAGGATTGAGACCTAATCATCTTAGTACTAGTCAATAAAAACCCTTTTAGATTGTAATAAAGCCACTCTTATCTTATAAAGGAGTATAGCTAGGGTTTAGATTAGCCCTTAGGGCTTAGTAGCCGCCACACCCCGTAGTAGGTTGGTCGGCTAGGGTTTCCCCCTGCTTAGGTTGGCTATAGAGCCACTTAGCCGCCTCTTGTTCCTATTAAGGCAGGTTGGCTATAGGAGGACAAAGGATAATTCTACTTAGGCAAGCTCCTCCATAGGCTAGAGTTGATCCCTATTTAAAGATGTAGCCACCCCTCCTCTTGAATCAAGCAATTATCAATTTTATTTCAGCCTTGTGCCGAATCTAGGAGGGAGGAACCCCTATAGTGTTTTAAGGGTTGATCTCCTCCCTTAAGGATCAAAATCTATAGGGCTCCTTTTGGGGTTCTATCATTTGGTATCAAAGCCGTGTTTCTACTGCCCTATAGCCATCTCAGCCGCCTCCACCTTCCCAAGTAATTTCCACAATTGCTACTACACGCACCTCCACCTTCCACCCCAGCAGCAGATCAAATCAGTCTACCGCTGCCCCTGCGTTTGATCTGGAATTTTGGTATATTTTTATAACCTACACCTCCTCAATACTATAAGATCCTTCATATTATACATGGGAAAAGTTTTTCAAAGTTTCCTTACTGTAAATTTTTACCGTCGTAAATGCTATCATCGTTGCAAAGGTGAAACGCTGTAGAAATTTTTAGTCGATTGTTGCTACTTGAAACCGAACTTTTGTTCATCCTTTCTAGTCGAAATTTTTACATGGAGAAACTTCAGATCAGTGAGACAATCCTCAAGATGGCCACACCACCTTTGATCTCAATAATCCACGTATAAAGGTTAACTTCCCTAGATGGCAAGAAGGAGACGCGAACAGGTGGATCTCGCGCGCGGAGCGCTAATTTTGGTTCTATCGAATCGCCAAAGTCGTACAGGCAGAGACTGCTGCCATCTACCTCAAGGGAGATGCTATTCAGTAGTTTAATTGGTTTAAACACACCCATGGAGGACTCTCTTAGCAGCGATTTTCAAGGAAAGACTACTAAACTGCTTTGGACCAACCGATTTCAACAACATCGACGGACAATTGGCAAAGATTCGTCAAACCTCTACAATACTAGAATACTAAATAACGTTTGAGCGTTTATCTAACCAAACTAAGTAGCTTTTCTGTTCTCTTATAAGAAAGAAACTGCGTTCCCCCCTCTATTCGCTTTCAAACTGCTAAGTAACTACAATCCTCCCGCCTTATACGACTCTGGAATTCACCTAAGTAGTAAAGAGTGAAAAAGGAAATAAGTAAGTAAGTAAGTAAGGCACGATTTAGCACCTAAGTAAAGTAGACACATCAGAATTGAGCTAGTGCTTATCGGAATCAACCGTAAGCAAGACAACAACAACTACCGAAAAGAGGCATGCTGCATTTATAACTCATAAGTGGAATACCGCTCTCTGGGGTATAGGATCCAACTAGTACTAAAAGGAATTGCACTGGGTAGTCCAAGCGGGTATATTACTTAGTTTCAAGTGCTAGGTTAAGTCGTTAGTGACTTAGCTGCACCTTATTGCTAATTAGTTTGAGAAACAACTTTTAGGTACTTTTATCGAGGGCCTAAAGCCGGAGATCCGAGGAGAAGTAAAGGTGCATCAATCGTACACTCTTATGGCAACGATTTCTTCATGCTATCCAAGAAGAACAATTGAACCAAGAGGTACGAAGGACAAGGGTTGTCCCTGACCATCCATGTGGAGGCCTACTACCCCCTTTACTGCCATCCAAGCCTCCACACCAAAAAAGTTGACAAGAGACAAGCTTCGCGAACGATCAGCCAAAGGGTTATGTTGGCATTGCGACGAACCGTGGAGCCGCGAACATCACTGCAAAAAGGGCTGACTCCTCATGATTGAACTAGCAGAGGATGAGGACAATAAAATATCTAAAGAAGCCCTTGAATCTAAATAAGAAGCCATGAAGGAAGAATCTCAATCGACCGACTACGCAGTGCACGTATTGGTCGACTATTCCAACCCGCAGATGATGAAAGTTGGAGGACATCTAAAACAGCAACCCATCACCGTTCTCATCAACATGGGCAGCACTAATAACTTCCTAAATAGAAAGTTGCTGCATGTTTGGTGCTTCAAATCAAAGGTTGCAACAAATTTGACGTAAAGGTCATCGACGGTCGAATCTTTAATTGCGACCAATGGTGCCCGCGAGTGAAACTACTCCTCCAAGACCAAGAAGTACTTGCTGATTTCTTCCTCCTACCCATCGATGATTATGAATCCATACTCAGTATCGAATGGCTCACAACACTAGGTGATATCTCCTGGAACTTTTCTAAATTAATCATGAAATTTTATTACAAAGGGAGATAGGTTATAAGGCAAGCGCGGGAGCCAAATTTCCATCGTTTTGTCACAACAAATGGAGAAAGTTTTGCATAAAGCACATGGTGGATTCTTAATACATATTCATCAGCCTTATATGGGGGAGAACATACAAAACTCAGATCCTAAACTTGCCCTTTGCCTGAATGAATTCGCGGATGTTTTCTTGGAGCCGCACGGGCTACCCCCTAACTGGTCGCATGACCACCGCATTCCTATTTTGCCAGGCAAACTTCTAACAAATTTATGATCGTACCACTATCTTCACTTATAGAAGGATGAGATCGATAATATTATTAAAGAGATGCTTGACATTGGGGTGATTCGACCGAGCTGTAGCCCGTACTCCTCACCGGTGTTGCTAGTGCGCAAGAAAGATGATAAGTGGTGGATGTATGTTGACTACCGGGCTCTAAACGCCATCACCATCAAGGATAAATATCCTATCATATTTGTAGATGAACTTTTAGATGAATTAAAAGGAGCTTGAGTCTTCACTAAATTAGATCTCCGATCTGGATACCATTAGATTTGGGTATGCACTGAAGATATTCTGAAAACTGCATTCCACATGTATAACGGCCACTACGAGTTTCTAGTAATGTCTTTCAGACTTACGAATGCTCCTTCTACTTTCCAAAGCCAGATGAATGACAGCTTTTGGAGTTTTCTACGTAGGTTCATATTGGTATTCTTTAATGATATTCTCATTTATAGCCATACGCTTGATATACATTTTTAGCACTCATGAACTATTCTAACGATTCTTCAGGAGAATACTCTTTATGTTAAACAGTTAAAGTGTAGCTTCTTATAGTGTAAAGTGGAGTATCTTGAGCTTGTTATATTAGAGGATGGAGTGGCGGTGGATCCGACAAAGATCGAGGCAATGCAAGGATGGTCATGACCTATAAACATACAATCGTTATGCAGTTTCCTTGGACTCATGGGCTACTACCAAAATTTTGTAAAAGATTCTAGGAAGATCAGTGCCCCGCTCACGTTCTTACTGAAGAAAGTCTCCTTCTTATGACCAGATAAAGCCTCTGCAGCCATCGAATGACTCAGGGCAGTCATGACAATGACATCGGTCCTAGCACTGCCCGATTTCGATCGTACTTTGATCATTGAGGCTGATGCGTCAGGAGTTGGAATTGGGCTATTCTTATACAAGATGGTTGACTCCCAATTTACACTAAGGCTTCCCCCACACTTCATACGAGGTTTTTACAAGAGATACTAATTACTACCAGAATTAAAATATGGTTAAATACAGGTCTATGGCACGAAAGAGGAGTTAAACTAGAAGAATTACAATCTATGCTCACGCCAGATTGGGCTCTCATCATGTTGAACCATACTAGAGGGCAGTCACTATTCCAAAAGAAAGACTGGCTATCACTAAAGACTAACCATATGGCAGCACATATAAAGAAGAAACGGCCGCCTGATAAAATTCAGAATGGACAAAAAATTGAAGATCGAATTTTTCTACACCTCCAGTCCGATCAGCAAGAAACTCAAGCCTTAATGATGGAACCCTAGAAGGAACTCGCTCTAAAGATTTTGACCCTTGAGGGGGATCAACCCTTGGAACGCTGTAGGGGTTACTCTGTCCTAGATTCGGCACAAGGCTGAAATAAGATTGATAATTACTGGATTCAAGAGAGGGGGTGGCTACATCATTATATAGGGATCAAAACCCTAGTCTAAGGGGGTGCTTGCCTAAGTAAAGTTACCCCGTTGCCTCTCCTATAGCTAACCTGTCTTAATAGGAACAGGGGGTGACTAGGTTGGCTCTATAGCTAACCTAAGTAGGGGGAAACCCTGGCTAACCAACCTAGTAAGAGAGCGGTGACCACTAAGCCCTAAGGGCTAATCTAAACCCTAGCCATACTCCTTTGTAAGATAGGTGTGATTTTATTACAATCTAGTAGGGTTTTATTGACTACCTTTAGGGAGATTAGGACTCAACCCTACTAGAGTCCTATCATACCCACCCTCTTAAAATTAGTCTTGTCCTCAAGGCTGAAGTTCCATTAACTTAGGAAATCGGGTCTTCAGCTCCTCATCAGCTTGGGTGTCAGTTGAAAGAACTTGAGCTGAGTCGTCATCTTTAAATTTTCATTTGAGATGGGATACTTGGAGGATCATCTATAATTTTAATATAGTGCATGGATCTTAACTCCATGTTAGGGCCCTAATGTGATCCCCAATTTTGCAAGGCCCAAAGAAATAAGGAGACCACTTTCTTGAGGCTTGAATTCCATGCTGGTGGAGCTGGAGATTAAGGGGGACTTGACCTTTCTCAGAAAACTTTCTTCTGCTCTGGCATTTGTCAGGGGAAGTTTCTTCCTTCCATACTGTCATGGGCTTAGCTGATTTTGCCTAAGCCGTGTGGCACCCATGCGTGCCCGTCCGCAAAGGTCAGCCCTCCCTGAGATCTCCTAAAGTCCCATAGACTTACAAAAAGAGAAAACGGGCCAGAAGAAGCAATTCCCATGGGATCCACGAGTAACTGCTCAAGAAAATACTTTATAAAGCCAAAATACAAATTACACCCATGGATATTACAAACTTAGAGAGGTTGCACACAAAGGATAATGGTCTATTACAAACCGAAGTCCCCACAAGTGCTTATAAGACACACTTGTATTTACAAGCCAAACTTGGCTATAAAGCAAATCAAACTAGGGCTGCTAAGCCTACTGCAAGCTCGCTTCTTGTCGTACAAGATATGTACCTAAATCGAAGGACACAGACAAACACAAGCATTTCATCGAACACCTTGTTTATATTATTGTCTGTGACATTCTCCCCCACTTATTCCTTCGACGTCCTCATCGAAGCCACTGTAGACGCTGCATCTCCTCGCATTCTGTTAAATCTTTAATTTTTTGCTTTGGCTGCAACACGCCCCTTTGGCTCCTAGTCGCTCTCCGCCGCTATTGTTAAGTAGTCGAACTCTAATCCGCCATGCTGCTTCAACTCACCAATGACTGAATCTGGTGTGGGGTTGGCTGAGTTGTGTTGATCCTTGTTGGTTCTCGCAGATCCCTCGATGAAGGAAAAGACCTGCCTTATTATACGCCAAGATCACAGTATACTCATATTGCTTGAACTGGGTGGATGCTTGTTGGAGCTTTAACGAGCATCGCCTCGCAGACTTTGAAGTTTTTAAGGTCCTTTCTCCATAATGTTTGCCCATTGAACCTTCTTCCGCTGTTAGTTGTCACTTCCAACTATGTTCGCATCACTCCGTCTTAGTCAATTGGGAAATGAAGTAGAAAAACTATGCTCAGTAGTACTGATCACCAATGGTGAGGATTGGACAACCATTGTCTTCCTTAAGCTTTCTTTGAAGGGTCACTGAACTTTGTGCAGAGCTCCCTTGCTTGGATAAGTAAAAGAACTGGGATACTTGACTTCACCCATTCTCTTCGTAGTTGAGAAGGTAAGGTTACTTGGCTTCGCTCACCTCCTCGAGTTAAGAGAATTGGGGTACTCGGTTTCGCCCATTCTCTCGAGTTGGGAAGGCAAAGGTTACTGATTTCGCCTGCCTCCTCGAGTTTGTACTTCATGCATTGAGCTGGTTACTAACATTCACCCGCTTTTTGCTCACACTTCTGAAGCACTTGAAGTGGTTGCACTCATTGTGTTGAGTTAGCTACTGTGATTTGCCTTCCCACTGCCATTGAACTTCTAGAATGCAAGAAGTTTTGCCCGAAAAGAGTAAAAATTTTACCCCACCTTAGAGTCCCCCAACTTGGAGTAAGTCTTTGATAGATCTAGTCACCTTTAGGATTGTATCGTCTTCTCCATCACCTTTGTCGCCTACTCCTCTTGAGTAGAAAGGTACAATACCATGTATTGCCTACTTTGTTCCTTGGTCGAGCACTCCTACATCAACCCGAAGTCCCTTAATTTTGGCTATCTTGATGAGAAGCCCATCGACATCGGTCTTATGAAGTTTCTTGGCCTCTGCCCTTCTATCTTGTCTTGGTACTTGGAGTTTGCCTCTGCATTCTCCACCTCCTCGACCCCTTTTACGATCAATGCTCTCCCTTCATGAGAGCAAGGGATCGATGACTTCACGGAAGTCCCACATCTGCGGTACCATGGTGCTGCCAAGCCCATAGCACTACTATCCATTATCTTGTATCTTCATCCCTTCCTTTGCAATTAGTAGATCTGCCTCTATGGCACTGTGGAGCTCCTCTGAGTCCACCTCCTTTCTAACCGACGCTTTTCTTTTGGGTAGCTGAGCCCCGCTGGACTCGTCGTCGCTTGCTCGCCCCTTTCGACCACCTGCTTCGACACCACTGTGTCCTCCTAGCAGTTCTCCTTGGTCGATGGAGAGACAGACTACAACTCTCATGCATGGCCTCCGCCATCTTGTTGTAGGGCTCGCACCGATTTTGTTCTCCTTAGCTTCCTTAGTAGCAACGTTCGTTTACTCGGCCTTGTCCTCTGACTTGTCGGGCTCCCTTAAGCGAATGTGAGCACTAAAGTAGTCCAACTCTCCAGCTGCTCCGATTAATCAAGTCCCCTCCATGGGACTCACTGGTACGTGCACTTGGACTTCTTCCTCGATGGTATACAGCTCCCATATGCTGATGACTAAGACTTTCATCCAATACAAGCTTCGATGCACATATGAAGACCCGCCTCTGCGGTACTATGACATTCACTCCTTGAATCCATAGCCCTTCTTCTTATTGTGTTGTACACCAATGTGGAGCTCCCAGTAACTCCTAATCATACATATGCATGATCTTTGTCCCTCACGGGATAAGATTGCCTGTATTGCATACCACGAACTATTCCACCACGATCCGCTGCACCATGTCGCCTCCTGGTGAGATCTCCATTGCATACAGATTCTCGTGTGATGAACTCGGACTACGACTTCTCCACGTGTGGCCTCTGCCAATACATCGTAGGGCCTCCACCATCTCTGATTTTTAGTTCGCTCCCTTGGCAATTGCCCTTCGTTCCCCCCACTCTTGGGTTACACCTAGATGAAGCATAGCTCTAGGATAGTCCATCGCCTAAGAGCTCCTGAAGTCCCCTGACTTCCTAGAGTTGGTGCACCATTGTTTGGATCTTGGGCCTCTATCCCCTACCAACACAATCTTACTATGCACCTCTTGTTTCTGACAACTTGAACGATAACACTGTGGTATATTCTTCAAGAGTACCTGCCTCTGCATCCTCTTGCCCTGTACTAAGGTCTCATGATCCTAACTTTGCCTTCGCAAGTTGAATCACCTTAGTTACTCCATCAAATGCACCTTCGAGGTAGCTTCCATGTGCCTTGAAGCTCCCTTTATCTGTGGCATCATGCAAAATAAGTTTGTCCCATCAGAATGGAGAACCCATGAAACGACATGATCCCACTCTTGCCTCTACAAGAGTTCATGCCCTTGACCTCTGTCCAAGGAAAGCTCCGTGCCTCCGCTCCATGTTCTATCTTCTATGTCGACTCCCTTCATGCGGCTTGGATACTTCACCGAGTTCCACCCAAGTCGCTCTGCTCCTCGATTTGCACTGAGTTGATAGTGGCCCTCACGTCTACCATTCCACGGGTTAGCCCTCTGTTGAGTTTGATTTCTGCATCGACTCTCAGTGTGCCTTCATATGATGTTGCCTTGGATTGCTCCCCCACTTGATCTCGAAATGCATCCACCAATGCATTACCTCCTTCGAGATCATGCGACAACTCTTCGTCACTCACTCAGTCCGTTGAGCTTTGTGGAGATATAGCCTTGAGGAACTCTACCTCAATATGTGCAATCTGTTGCACATGATTCTCCTAGTAGAGAACTAGGACTTATCCCTCCTGGATATCTGTCCTGCTAGAGTAACTTTTCTCTTTACATACTTTCCACTATAAGTTTTGAAGACCATCATCCCCTTTGGACTACTCCGTCTTGCTGAACTTGTGCCTTGTTCTACCCCCACAAATGTACTTGCTAGATTGCGACCCTTCTCCAATACAGTCTCCACTGCACCCTTCAAGGTCTAGCAACATGCTGAACTAGTTGCATATTTCAACCGCCTACGAACATATCCTTTCCATGTCGAAGAGAAAGTTCTGATGCTCCATGGCACCGAGTTCTAATCGCGCCTTGGGATGGCCACGAACACTTCGTCATTCGTGTACAAGCCCTTGCATGAGTTTCGAATCCTTCGATTTCGTAATTCCCCTCACCTCTGTGACCTTTGCACAACTCTTTCGATCGTTACACAACACCTCCCACCTTGCACGGTCTCATCTTTCACCAAGAACCCTGCTTTGCCTTGAGCACCCTTAAGTTTGGTTGCCAACGTCGAGTTATAACTCGAACTCAACCATCCCAATCTTTGTGTGCTATGCATTCTTCTTCGCTTGCTTGTCCTCGTGGTGCCTCTCGCGTAAAGGGGTTGGCTATTTCTTGAATGCCAAACTAGGATGTCCGCTCCTCTGAGCGACTCCTTTCCCTACATCTCAATGTCCGTTTCCCCCAAATGGTTGCGCGTGCTGGCTGTCCTCCACACAGCCTAGCTAGGTCCCCCACATTTGTATGGTAAGTGTTTCTGCGTGTGCTTGTCCCGCTCTGATACCACATTGTTACGGGCTTAGCTGATTTTGCCTAAGCTGTGTGGCACCCATGCGTGTTCGTCCGCAAAGGTCAGCCCTCCCCGAGATCTCCTAAAGTCCCATAGACTTACAAAAAGAGAAAACGGGCCAAAAGAAGCAATTCCCACGGGATCCACAAGCAACTGCTCAATAAAACACTTTATAAAGCCAAAATACAAATTACACCCATGGACATTACAAACTCAGAGAGGTTGCACACAAAGGATAATGGTCCATTACAGACTGAAGTCCCCACAAGTGCTTATAAGATACACTTATATTAACAAGCCAAACTTGGCTATAAAGCAAATCAAACTAGGGTTGCTAAGTCTACTGCAAGCCCGCTTCTTGTCATACAAGATATGTACCTAAATCGAAGGACACGGACAAACACAAGCATTTCATCGAACACCTTGTTTACATTATTGTCCGTGACAATACGCTGCCATGTGGTTGCTCTGTAATAGTAGTCGTGCCTTCTTTTGGAGTAAGGGATGCCCTCTGATAAAATGTTTAGTGATGTGAGCCTGATCTGAGTCTGAGGTGGGTAGGATTGATGATTTTTTAGGGCCCATTTTTACTTCTTCATGCTGTTGACCATCTTGCATGAGGATAGTGCTGACCCCCACTCTGGATGTGTTTGCTCCAATAATAAACACCTGACCATGATTTGGTGTGGACGACATCATGGTCGCGAGGGCTAGCTCTACTCATCCAAGGTGGTGCATCTTTCTTTATAGTGAGAGGGATGATGTTTATGATTCGTTGAGTCCTGCGAATGATCCTTCCCCATTTCTGATTTCACCACTAGAGGGGCTCAATTTTCTTGTGGTCTTGGGCCGTAGATCGGAGGTCATCATTAAGGAAGTCTTTAAGCATCATGGTCTGATCCTAGGAAAAAATTCACGGAAGTCACCTGAGATCAGCAACCATGGTGAGTTCGATGGGTTGTAACACTTTAGAAATAGCTTATCTCTAGAGAAAAGGATATAGGGATGTGCTGTAGCAGAAAATAAGCATGGTCGAACAATCTATATCTCTATCATCTCTTGGACGACCCTTTTATTTTCAACCTTCTGAGGTTATAGGAAGTAATCTGGCCAAACAACAACTGGTAGAAGTTTTGGCCTATTCAGCATAGGGTGGTCAAACAACTTCAAAGGAGGTAATCGGCTCAGTTTGGTGGGGACGCCCAAAATTTTAGCAAGTTGTGGGATAGGGTTCTTATCTTCAATCTTATGAAACTCTTTAATTTGAATTGGAAAACCATTGGATTTTTCTTTTGGTATCCCCTCCAAGTGGTGTTGTGGTTGTAGTCACTAGGCTCACTCGTAGAATCATCTGCTTTCCTTTTCTAAAAAATTTCATGGTTAGCTTCAAAAAATTTCAGAAAATATCTCCGATCATGGACAACCAATCAATGCTAAGCACTATATCAAATCCATCAAGAGGGAGGAGGAAAAAATCAGTAATTACGTCTTACTCCTGTAGGATCAGTTTTACCCATGGGCACTTCTGGTTGCACTTCAGAATTTGGCCATTACCTACCTTGACTTTGAACCCATTGTAATCTTCTGTTTATAGCATTAAGTGCACAACAACCTTATTGCTCATGAAGTTGTGTGTGCTCCCAGCGTCGATGAGGATGTTGATGGACTGCTCGAGAAACCCTTCGATCTTCAATGTTTGCAGGTTGGTGTGGCCAGTTAAGGTAGGGATCGTATGGGTGGTCAGTTGTGGTGTATCCTTCTCCTTGGGCTTGAGTATCATATCTTCAAGTTTGGGTTCTTTAGTGGGCGCAATCATCAGCGATATCTCCTTTTTACATTTGTGTTCTAGGCTCCACAGTTTATCACAACACCAACATAGGCCCTTTGTCCATCCATCATGAAGGTCTTCTCTTGTTATTTTCTATGGCTGAGGGGGTCGGCTGACAGTAAGAGGAGGTGAAAGCTTTGGTGTCGTTGGTCGGGGAGTAACTCTAGTCTTCAAAGATCTATAGTTCAATCGCTCCTCTTGATGTCACGTAAAGGAGATGGCTGTCTTAAGTATGTATCGTTGTCACGCTTTAACTTCTTCCTGAATCTCTAGCTTCAAGCCCTTAATAAAAGTCCTTAATATATATTTTTTAGACTAATCATAAGTTTGATTAGTTAACCTTTCAAACCTAGTTTGGTACTCTCGGATGGTGGAGGTTTAACAGATCATCGCTAGTTCTTTGCTAAGGTTCTTTTGCCAATCCAAATTTACATTGCATTGTGATCTTATTGGGCTCGTTGATTGGCCCAATCTAAACTCCTCAAAGAGAGCGCTTGATTTAACATCCATACGCGTCTCAAGAGTCTCCAATTTGGTTTTAAATAAGCCTACCGATGTTATGACGTAATGATCTCCAACCTATCAAACCAAACCGATAAAGAGTGTAGCTGCAATCTTCAGGCTGAAGGTAGCAACGACAATGATGTCAGGGCTGCGGTGGTGAAGTCTCCAAGTGGAGGATGGTAGCTAAGAGAGCAGCAATGGTGGAGGAAGAAAATGGCAGCAGTAACGTCAGCTGCAGTCCTTCGATGATGCTATAATGTTGATGCTACATTGTCATCGAGGCTATGATTTTTTGGATGGTTGATATTTATCGAAAGATGGCAGCCAAGAGATCTGAGTTGGAAGGCAGTAGCGATGGTGAAGGAAGAAGAGGGCAACAGCAACGTCTGCTGTAGCTGCGATGCGACTTCGTGGCTACAGGTGGCGTCGGTTGCAGCAAGGGTGTGGCTGCAATAGGAGGAAGACAGGGCAGTAATGTAAACAACTATTGTGGAGGAGGGCAGCAACAGTATGGAGTGAGAGACGACTACTATTGTGTTTAATTTGTTGCTAGCTGCGATCAAGATAGTTGGCAGCGAACGATTGTTGCGGACTGCGATGTAAACAAATCGCAGCAAAAGATTACTGCTAGTAGCTTTTTGCCACAAGGATCACTGTTGGATACATTGGGCAGTGAAAGATGCGTGCTGTGATTGAAGGGACAAGGGAGATTAGGTGGCTGAAAGGTTGGTGGACTGGAAGCTTCAGTTTTTAGGTGCGGTTTGTGGCTATTTTGGGTGCGATTTGGGGCTATGGTTTTGTAGAGTTTAGGCTATAAATTGGTATGGTTTTAGGGCTATGATAATAGTAGATGAAGGTTAGAAAAATAGATTTTAGATTTGGGATAGATGGCAGCAAAGGTAGGTGTCTCGGTTAGGAAAGTTGGCTAAAAAGGTAAGTGGATCGATAAGGAAGTAGGTTGATTCGGGGGTCTATTTGGATTCAGTTTAGGGTAATATTTGGAAGGGTTTTTAGTGAGTATAGTAGTGTTTAGAGATGAGGAAAAGAAAGTCTAAAATTCCACAAAAAATAGCACTCAAATATGATAGAATTTGGTGAAAAGAAGTGCTACGATGTGTTGTCCTACTGAACCGGATTTACATCGGAGAAACGAAGATTTCTCAACATAAATTCCAGAGGAAAGTTCAAGAAAATTATACAGAAACCCTTGGTTTAGATGTTGTCAATACTAATAGAAACTTTGACTAAATTTTGGCAGCATAACAATAGGGAAATAGGGCAAAAGATGCAAGGCAGATTCCTTTATCGTAAAATTCCATAACAACATGATGGTGAAAGATCATACAAGAAAGCCAGTTCCAGAAGGAGTTCTTTCATGAAATCAAATTCAAATGAAAGCCAACTTGATCTTGAGAATTTTGTAAAAATTTTTGCTAGAAAGGATGAACAAAAGTTCAGTTTCAACTAGCAACAATCGTTGAAAATTTCTACAGTGTTTCACCTTCGCAACGATGATAACATTTACGACGATAAAAATTTACAGCAAGAAAAATTTAAAAAACTTCTCTCATGTATAATATGAAGGGTCTTGAAGTATTGAAGAGGCGTGGGTTATAAAAATATATCAGAAGTCCAAATCAAATGTAGGGGACAGCGGCAGACTGATTTGATCTGTTGCTGGGGTGGAAGGTAGAGGCGCGTGTCATAGCAATTATAGGAATTGCTTGGGAAGGTGAAGGCATGAATGATGGCTATTGGGGCAGCATGATCATAGCTCTGATACCAGATGATAAAATCCCAGAAGGAGCTCTATAGATTTTGACATTTGAGGGGGATCAACCCTTGGAATGTTGTAGGGGTTCCTCCCTCCAAGATTTGGCACAAGGCTGAAATAAAATTGATAATTGCTTGATTCATGAGAGGGGGCAGCTACATTATTATATAGAGATCAAAACTTTAGCCTAAGGGGGTGCTTGCCTAAGTAAAGTCACTCCTTTGCCCCTCCTATAGCTAACCTACCTTAATAGGAACAAGGGGTGATTGGGTTGGCTCTATGGTCGATATAAGCAGGGGGAAACACTGGCTAACCAACCTAGTAAGAGGGCGACGACCACTAAGCCCTAAGGGCTAATCTAAACCCTAGTCATACTCCTTTATAAGATAGAAGTGGCTTTATTACAATCTAACAGGGTTTTATTGATTACTTTTAGGAAGATTATGACTCAACCCTGTTAGAGTCCTATCACTTAATGAAGTGGTCTTCCTAATTCTTTGGGCCTTGCAAAATTAAGGATCATATTGGGGCCCTAACCTGGAGATCAAACTCACGCACCAGATCAATATTACAGTTGATTCGCCAAGTATCCCACCTTAAATGGAAATTTAAAGAGGGTGACTTAGCCCAAATCCTTCCAACTAATACCCCAGTTGATAAGGAGGCCAAAGTTCAGTTAATGATAGCATGGGAGTCACATGAAGAGTTAAAGATTAAGTTTCCAAAGTTTATGGACCCTCAGCCTTGAGGACAAGGTTGATCTGAAGAGGGCGAACTTGATATGACTCCAGTAGGGTTGAGTCCTAATCATCTTAGTACTAGTCAATAAAAATCATGTTAGATTATAATAAAGTCACTCCTATCTTATAAAGGAGTATAGCTATGGTTTAGATTAGCCCTTAGGGCTTAGTAGCCGCCACACCCCTTACTGGGTTGGTCGGCTAGGGTTTCCCCCTTCTTAGGTCAGCTATAGAACCACTTAGCCGCCTCCTATTCCTATTAAGGCAGGTTGGCAATAGGAGGGGCAAAGGGATAATTCTACTTAGGCAAGCTCCCCCTTAGGCTAGGGTTTTGATCCCTATTTAAAGATATAGCCGCCCCCCTTGTTGAATTAAGTAATTATCAATTTTATTTTAGCCTTGTGCCGAATCTAGGAGGGAGGAACCCCTATAATGTTCCAAGGGTTGATCCCCTTCAAGAATCAAAGTCTATAGGGCTCCTTCTAGAGTTCTACCATCTAACCCGCAGACGATGAAAGTTGGAGGACTTCTAAAACACAACCCATCACCATTCTCATCGATATAGGTAGCACAAATAACTTCCTCAATAGTAAGGTTGTTGCACGTTTGGCACACCAAATCGAAGGTTGCAACAAATTCGACGTAAAGGTCGTTCGGCCGAATCCTCAATTGCAATTAAGGATGTTTGCGGGTGAAACTACTCCAAGACCAGGAAGTGGTAGCTAATTTCTTTCTCCTACCTATCAATGATTATGAAGCCGTATTCGGGATCGAATGGCTCACAAAGCTAGGTGATATCTCCTAGAATTTTTCTAAATTAATCATAAAATTTTATTATAAAGGGAGATAGGTCACGTTACGAGGCAAGCGCAGGAGCGATATTTCCACCGTTTCGTCGCAATGAATGGAGAAAGTTTGCACAAAGCACATGGTGGATTCTTGATGCATATCCAACAGCCATCTAAGGGGGAGAACATGCAAAATTTAGATCCTAAGCTTGTCCTCTTACTAGAAGAATTTACCGATGTTTTCTCGGAGCCGTGCAGGCTGCCCCCTAATCGATCGTATGACCACCGCATTCCTATTTTGCTAGGCAAACCTCTAGTAAATTTGTGACCATACCACTATCCTTATTTGCATAAGGATAAGATTAAGAACATTATGAAAGAGATACTTAACATCGGGGTGATTCGACTGAGTTACAGCTCTTACTCCTCATCGGTGTTACTAGTACGCAAGAAGGATGGTACGTGGCAGATGTGCATTGACTACCGGGCTCTAAATGCCATCATCATCAAGGACAAAAATCCTATTCTAGTCATATATGAACTCTTGGATGAATTAAAAGAAGCCCAAGTCTTCACTAAATTGGATCTCCGATCTAGATACCATCAGATTTGGGTTTGCACTGAAGATATTCCGAAAACTATATTTTACACGTATAATAGCCACTATGAGTTTTTGGTAATGCCTTTTGGACTTACAAATGCTCCTTTTACCTTTCAACGCTTGATGAATGATATCTTTTGAAGTTTTCTATGCAAGTTCGTATTGGTATTCTTTGATGATATTCTCATTTATAGCCCTATGCTTGATATACATTTTGAGCACTTACGAACTGTTCTAACCATTCTTTGAGAGAATACTCTTTATGTTAAATAGTCAAAGTGCAGCTTCTTACAACATAAAATGGAATATCTAAGGCACATTATATCAGAGGATAGAGTGGCGGTAGACCCGATAAAGATCGAGGCAATACAAGGAAGGCCGAGGCCTACAAATATAAAATTACTACGTGGCTTCCTTGGACTCACGGGCTACTACCGGAAGTTCGTGAGAGATTATGACAAGATTAGTATCCCACTCATATCCCTACTCAAGAAGGACTTCTTTTCATGGTCGGATTAAGCCTCCGTAGCCTTTAAAAGACTTAAGACCGCCATAACAATGACGCTAGTCCGAGCACCACTCGATTTTAGTTGAACTTTCATGATTGAGGCCGACACATCCGGAGTTGGAACTGGGACTATTCTAATGTAAGATGGCTGACCCCTTGCCTACACCAGCAAAGCTTTATCTCCTTCACATCTTAAAATATCTGTGTATGACAAAGAAATGCTTGCCATCGTTCATGTAGTCACAAAGTGGAGACCCTACCTGATCGACCGGTGCTTCCAGATTAAGACTGACCATCAAAGCCTTAAATATTTTTTAGAGTATAAAATATCCTCCCCAGAGCAGCAACGATGGGTAACTAAACTCCTTGGCTTTGATTATGAAATTACTTACCGAAAAGGAAATTAGAATGTTGTTATAGATGCCCTATCTCGGCTATCGGGACAAGTCAAAATTTCAGCCATCTCCCTTCCCTCCATCGACTTCCTTGACAATATTAGGGAGGAACGAAAGAATAATCTAGAAGCCTGAGCCATCATAGAAAAGTTAGAGAAGGACCTAGGGTCCATGGGTCACTACTCGTGGGATTCGAAGGACTTACGCTACAAAGACCAAATTGTTATTGCTCCTTCTTCTTCTTGTATTCAAATTATTTTACATGAAATGCATTCTTCACCCACAGCAGGGCACTCTGGATTTCTGAGGACTTACAAAAGGGTGAAGCAAAACTTCTTTTGGAAATACATAAAAAAATCAATTTATGATTATGTATCCAAATATGATGTATGTCAACAGTAGAAAGGCGAAATAATGGCAAGTCTAGGGAAGCTACAGCCATTACCCATACCGGACTCAGCATGGACCGACATTTCTATGGACTTCATCGAGGGGCTGCCACTATCCTAAGGTAAAAGCATGATCTTTGTGGTGGTAGATCACCTAACCAAGTATGCTCACTTCTGTGCTATGAAACATCCCTATACTGCTACTAGTATTGCTTAACCTTTTATGGAACATATAGTAAAACTGCATGAGATGCCAAGATCAATTATAAGCAACCATGATAGTGTATTCACAAGTAAATTTTGGATAGAGCTCTTTCATCTACAGGGTACCAGGTTGAAGAAAGCACAGCCTATCATCCCCAGACAGGCAGCCAAACAAAAGTGGTGAATAAATACCTCGAGACATACTAACGGTGCTTCACCAATGATCGGCCCAAAGAGTGGACAAGGTGGCTTCCTTAGGTTGAATGGTGATACAACATGACATTTTATTCATCAACTAAATGTACCTCTTATGAGGCATTGTATGGTTGATTGGCACCTATAATACCCAGATATGTGATTGGTTTAACCAAAGTAGATCAGGTCGACCAAAATTTGATTAATAAGGACAAACTGTTGCAAGTATTAAAAGACAATTTAATTATCGCTCAAGCTTGTATGAAGCAATAAGTAGACAACCACCGAAGTGAGTGGGAATTCGCAGTGGGAGATTAGGTCTACCTTTGGCTCCAACCATACAATCAGTTATCAATCAATACAAAAGCATCAATGAAGCTGTCTCCATTATTTTATGGACTGTACCAGATCTTAGAATGCGTTGGGGTTGTAGCATATAAATTAAAGCTTCCAAATGATGCTAAGATACATCCCATCTTCCACGTATCCTTATTGAAGCTAAAGTTGGGAGAACATGAGAAGGCTCAGACTCAACTATCGAGCACCACCAATGATGGCAAAATCAAAGCCCAACCTGAAGCTATACTTGATTAGAGGATTGTGATGCGTTGACGATGCCCTTCAACCGAAGTACTTGTAAAGTGGACTAACTTACTATCCGAAGATGCAACATGGGAGTCACATAAGGAGTTAAAGATCCAGTTTCTAGAGTTTATGGATCCTCAGCCTTGAGGACAAGGCTGATCTGAAGAGGATGGACTTGATAGGACTCCAGCAGGGTTGAGTCCTAATCATCTCAGTATAAGTCAATAAAAACCCTATTAGATTGTAATAAAGTCACTCCTATCTTATAAAGGAGTATGGCTAGGGTTTAGATTAGCCCTTAGGGCTTAGTAGTCATCGTCCCCCTTACTGGGTTGGTCGGCTAGGGTTTCCCCCTGCATAGGTCGGCTATAGAGCCAACTTAGCTGCCCCCTATTCCTATTAAGGCAGGTCGACTATAGGAGGGGCAAAGGAGTAATTTTACTTAGGTAAGCAACCCCTTAGGCTAGGATTTTGAAGATGTAGCCACCCCCTCTTAAATCAAGTAATTATCATCTTTTATTCAGCCTTGTGCTCAGTCTAAGAGAGAGGAACCCCTACAGTGTTCCAAGGGTTGATCTCCCTCAAGGGTCAAAATCTATAAAGCTCCTTCTAGGGTTCTATCATTAGATTAGTGTAGCCAGCTAAGGTAGGGATCGTGAGGGTGGCCGGTTATGGTGTATCCTTGGGCTTGAGAATTGTATCTTCAAGTTTAGGTTCCTTTGCCGATCCATTATGAAAGTCTTCTCTTATTAGTTTCTTCGGCTGAGGGGATCGATTGATAGTATGGGGAGGTGAAAGCTTCGGTGCCACTGGTCGAGGAGTGACCCTAGTCCTCCAAGCTTCATAGTTCAACTACTCCTCTTGATGTCGTGCGAAGGAGATGGCCGCTTTAAGTGTATATGGTTGTCCCGCTTTAACTTATTCGTGAATCTTTAGCCTTAAGCCCTCAATAAAAGTCTTCAATATCTACTTTTCAGACTAATCATAAGTTTGATTAGATAACCTTTCAAATCTAGTTTGGTACTCTTGGATAGTAGAGGTTTGATGGATCTTCATTAGTTCTTCATCACGGTTCTTGCAATCAATTGGTGCTGAAGGTTTATATGTTGTTAGTTTGGATGGGGCTCTCATGCTCTGAGCATCTTGATTTAGGTGCCTTCTTGAAGTTGTGCAAAGGAGGTTAATGTCATCGAGGTATAGGGTTATTGTGTCTTAACTTCGTTTCTTATCTCCGTTGGGTTCTTTTTGTAATCTAAATTTGCATCACGTTCTAACATTCTTGGGCTCAACAATCGGCCCAATCTAAACTCCTCGAAGAGAGCCTATAATTTAGCATCCATATGCATCTTGAAAGCCTCCAATTTGGCTTCGAATAAGCCCGTCGATGGCATGATATAAGGATCTCCATGCCAGTTACAAGTGCCATGTAAGCCAATCACGTGAGTGATGACACGTATGACTCGTTGTGTGATCTTTTTGCTTATGATTAATATTGGCATATTCTCATATTATATTATCTATAGCATATATACCGTGATGTCTTTGGTTCTATGCAATGGGAATCGGATCATGATGAGATCACGATAATGAGATCGATTCACCTTTAAAATAGATCCTAAATAATCCTATCATAGGTTACTCGAGAAGGACATCGAGATAACCGGATAGACTGGTGTACTATATACCCATCCATATGATGGAGGTGACTAGTTGCATAGCCACTTGTGTGGAGACACTAAGGATATAGTATAAGTGCTCATTGGAGAATGAGTTCATTGATTGATCTGCTTATAGAATATTGTATGGTTGATGATACGTACTGTTAGATAGCGATTCCATAATCCCAGTTGTGTATCTAGTCCTTTGACTTGATACACCAAGGATGCCTTATATGAGTACTCCTTTCTTTAATGCCAGATTTAAAGGTTTGGAAAGTTCCAAATCTGATACAATTGGTTATCAGGATTGGTAGTAAACCTTACAAAGGCAATTAAGTGTCAATAGAGGATCATCCACTCTGAGTATCATGAGAGGAATATCCCATATATGCTTACTGAGATAAATCCTTGGCCAAGGTCATTCGGATTGAGAGAAAGAGTTCTCTAGCAAAATCTGATTAGAGTGAGATAATGACAGATTCCGTATATGACCTGATAGTACCATATCCAATATACGATCTTTGAGATATTAGTTGGATGATGGATTATAGATACATAGTAACTGTGGACAGACAGGTCCGATGGATTCAATCCCCCTGTACCGTCTGTGGACTTTGGCGTAGTGGCTTAGTACATCCATAGTCAATGAGTCAAGTGAATTATTATGGGGATACTAATTCACTATGTCAAAAGGAGTTCTGATGGGAGTAACTCATGGCCAGTTCGGTATCGGGCCTAGAGGGTTACGCGCATATGGTGGATGCTTCAACGAATAGAGGATTGGATGGAGATCCAATTATCCCCCATTCTCATTAGATGAGACTCTATACTGATGGACTCCTTGATTAAGGCCCAATTTAGAGGCCTAAGTAGATTATTAGATAGAGATTCAATAATACAAGGTTAGTGGGTAATTAGATGGAGATCCAATACCCACTAAGGTAGGAGCCCTAGGATTTTTTGGTGGCTCTCTATAAATAGGAGGGGAGACTCATGGTTTATAGACTGCAGCTTTAGCCACCACTTCCTATTCTTCTCCCTCCCTCTGTGCAAGAGTTGCGAGATCAAATTGGAAGAGTTTCGCTGTAGAGATCTATCATGTGGATACTGCTAGAGAGGAGGACACTTGACCTCCTTCATCTTCTCTATCTGGATTAGGAATATAGGGATATATGATCTCCTTAGGTAAAATCAATCTCTCACACATCACGGTTTTATCGATTTTTGTATTTTTCTCATGAATCCAATCTTTTGCATGAATATTTGATCTGCGTGGGAAACTAGTTTTTTGTTTTAATTTCCACTGCGCATATGATGTACCTGCCGAGGTTTCCCAACACTCCAACCTATCAAATAAATCGACTAAAGAGTGTGGCTGCAATTTTCAGATTGAAAACAGCAAATGACAGCAATGTCAGGGCTACAATGTTGAAGTGTCCAAGTGGAGGATGGTAGCCAAGGGTAGCATCGATGGTGGAGGAAGAAGATGGTAGCAGCAATGTCAGTTATGGTCCTTCGATGATTATACAATGTTGATATTGTAATATCGTCAAGGCTATGATTTTTTAAGTAGTTGATATCTGTCAGAAATGATAGCCAAGAGATCTGAGTCAGAAGGCAGTAGCGACGATGAAGGAAGAAGAGGGCAGCAGCAATGTTAGGTGTGATTGCGTTGTAACTTCATGGCTATAAGTGGCGTCAATTACAGCAAGAGTGTGACTGCAATAGGAGGAAGATGGGCAGTGGTGTGCACAACTATTACGGAGGAGGGCGACAGTGGTATAGAGTGAGAGATGGCTGCTATCGTGTTCAATTTGTTGCTGGCCACGATCAAGATAATTGGCAGTGAATGATTATTGTGGGCTACGATATAAATAGACTACAATGAAAGATCACTACTAGTAGCCTTTTGCCACAAGGATCATTGTTGGCTACGATTAAGGAGGATGACAGCGTTGGTTAGTGAAAGATGCATGCTGCAGTTGAAGGGATAAGGGAGATTGGGTGGCTGAAAGGTTGGTGGATCAATGGCTGTGATTTTTGGGTATGATTTATGACTATTTTGGGTGCGATTTAGGGCTGCAATTTTATAGAGTTTTAGCTATTAATTGGTGTGGTTTGAGGGCTATGATAGTAGTAGATAAAGGTTAGGAAAAAGGGTTTTGAATCTGCGATAGATGGCAGCAAAGTTAGGTGGATCGATAAGGATGGTTGGATGAAAAGTTAGGTGGATTGGTAAGGAAGGTTGGTTACAGTTTAGGGCTTATTTAGGTGACCGTTTGGGATCAGTTTGGATATAGTTTGGAAGGGTTTTTACTAAGAATGTTAGGGTTTGTAGATGAGAGAAAGAGAGTCCAAAATCCCATAAAAGACAACACTCAAAATCAATGGAATTCGATGAAGAAAGGTGCTGCGATGAATTCTTACCATAAATTATAGAGAAAAATTTAAGGAAAATATGCAAAAACCCTAGGTTTAGATGTGGTCAATATTGGGAAAAAGTGCGACAAAATTTTGACAGAGTAATGGTAGGGAAATAGGGCAAAAGATGGAAGGTAGATCCTTCATTGTAAAATTTCAACACTACGCAATGATGAAAGAAGTCATAATAAAATCAGTTCTAGAAGGAATTGTTTCTAGAGATCAATTTTAATGAAAGCTAAGTTGATCTATAAAATTATGTAAAAATTTTCACCAAAAAGGATAAACAAAATTTCAGTTTCAGGAGGCCAAAATGCGGAAGGTAGATTCTTTGTCGTAAAATTCCAACACCATGTGATGAAGAATTCCAGCACTATAATTCCGATTTCAAAAAGAATTTTTCCTAGAGATCAATCTTAAATAAAAGCTAAGAAATTTATAAAATTATGTAAAAGTTTTGGCCAAAAAGAATAAACAGAAGTTTGGTTTCAAGAGGCCAACATGCAGAAGACAGATTCTTTGTTATAAAATTTCAGCACTATGTGACAAAGAATTGCAGCACTATAAGTCTAGATCTAGAAGGAATTTTTTCCAAAGATTAATCTTAGATGAAAGATAAGATATTCTAGGAATTTATGTAAAAGTTTTAAACAAAAAGGATGATCAAAAGTTCAGATTTAAAAAGCAATAATCGGCTGAAATTTTTGTGCGGCTTTTTCCCTTCGCAACGATGATAACGTTTGCGACGGTAGAATTTTACAGCAATGAAAGGATAGAAAAACTCTTCAACATGTATGGTAAAGAATTTTGTAGTATTGAAGAGGCATGGGTGATAAAAATATACCAGATCTCTAGATCAAATGCAGGGGGCAGTGATAGATTGATTTGATCTACGACTGGGGTGGAAGGTAGAGGAGCGTGTCTCAGCAATTATGGGAATTGCTTGGAAAGGTGGAGGTGGCTGAGATGGCTACAGGGGCAACAAGATTGTTGCTCTGATACCAGATGATAAAACCCCAGAAGGAGCTCTATAGATTTTGACCCTTGAGGGGGGGGATCAACTCTCGGATTGGTGTAGGGGTTCCTCCCTTCTAGATTCGACACAAGGCTGAAATAAAATTGATAATTACCTTATAAAAGAGGGGGAGTGGCTACATCTTTATATAGGGCTCCAAACCCTAGCCCATGGGGTGCTTGCCGAAGTAAAATTATCCCTTTGCCCTCTTCTATAACCGATCTGCCTAAGAGGGAACAGGTGGCAGCTAGGTTGGCTCTATAGCCGACCTAAGCAAGAGAAAACCCTAACTGACTAGTCCAGTAAAGGGAGTGGTGGCTACTAAACTCTAAGGCCCCAATCTAAACCCTAACCGCACTTCTTTATAGGATAGAAGTGGCTAGGTGGGGTTTTATTACAATCTTACAGGGTTTTATTTGACTATTTCTAGGGTGATTACGACTCAACCCTGCTTGAGTCCTATCAATATCTTCCTTTAGTTGGATGAAGCTATAGCAGCCTTTGATGCCCTCACACCTATGATTTCATCAACACCGGTGCTAGCCTTACTCGAATCCGATAAAGTGGTTATGATCAAATCTGACACATCGGGAGTCAGAATTGGTGTTGTCCTCATGTAAGATGGCTAACTCCTAGCCTACATCTACAAAGCCCTCTCTCCATATTAACTAAAGCTATCAATCTATGATGAGAAAATGCTGGCAATTGCTGAATTTGTAGCTTGGCATGATATAGGTCAACAGTACAAAGGATAGACGAAAATAAGCCTTGAAAAATTACAGCTTCTACTCACTCCAAACTCAGATTATGTTCACATTACCATGGACTCTACCAGTAGGCAGCCACCATCTAAAAGGAATGCTTAGCTGCAATTAAAGAATAACCACACGCCATTACATACAAGAAAGAAACAGCCTCCCAAAAATGCCGGAGTAGAAGGAAGTTTGCTATTGAAGATTGATTCTTCCTTCATCTTCATCCCTAGTAGAGGAATCCATGAAGACTCGAGCCTCAATGAAGTGGTCTATTTCTTTGGACTATACAAAATTGGAGATCATGTCGGAGTCATAACCTAGAGATCAGATCTGCACACCAAATAAAAAATACAACTGGTCCTCTAGGTATCCCACCTCAAATGGAAGTTTAGAAAGGATGACTCAACCTATATTGATCCACCTGATACCCAAGTCAATGAGGAGGCCCAGTTTCAACTGGAGATTGTATGGTATTATAGGATCATGATGCATCACCATCCATATATGATCATCGATGAAGAGATACAAGATAAAGCTGAACCGTAGGATCATGATGCATCTATCTTAAATGCAATAAGGAAGCCTCATGATAAGCTACAAACTCAGACCTAGAGATCATGGAACCTCAACCTCAAGGACAAGACTGATCTGAAGAGTGCAGGTCTGTTATGACCCTAGTTGAGTCGAGTCCTAGTTGATTGAGTTGAGTCCTTAGATTGGGTCTTGTTGGCTAACCTAGACCTAACATTAGGTCAACTAGGAGGAGATTTAAGTCCATTGTAATAAATCAATCCAAATCCTAGTAGGATCAAGATTCGGCTGAACTGGAGTCAGAGTTGGATTCTTGTTAGAGTTAACCAAGTCATGTATATAATAAACCCTAAACTAGCCACCACCCCTATTGAAGAAATGGTCAGTTATGGTTAATGGTAGAGTCTGCAAAGGTTCTAACACCTCTTCTCCATTATCTTTGCTACCTACTCCTATGAGTAGAAAAGGTATAGTATCACGTACTGCATAATTTGTTCCTTGGTCGAGCACTCTTTCATCAATCAAAAGTCCATCGCTTATGGTTATCTGGATGAGAAGCCCGTTGACATTGATCTTATAAAGCTCCCTGCTCTCTGCCCTTCAGTCTTGTCTTAGTACTTAGAGTTTGGTCTCCACCTCCTCAGTACCTTTCTTGACCAATGCTCTCCCTCCATAAGAGCAAGGGATCGATGATTCCATAAAAGTCCGGCCTCTATAGTACCATGACACTATCAAGCCCACAACACTACTAACCATTGTCACCTCGATGAGAAGCCCATTAACACCAGTCTTATAAAGTTCCTTGGCCTCTACCCTTGAGTTTTATCTTGGTACTTGGAGTTTACCTCTATATTCTTCACATTTTTGGCCCCTTTCACAACCAACACTCTCCCTTAATGAGAGCAAGGGATCGATATCTCCATGGAAGTCCCTCCTCTATGGTATCATAGTGCGATCATGCCCATGGCACTACTATCCGTTGCCTCGCATCTGTATCCTTTTCTTGTTGATTGGTAGATCTGCCTCCATGGCACTCCTCCAAGTCTATCTCCATTTTGACTGATGCTTCACTTTTGGGTAGTTGAGCCCCCTGGACTCATCGTCGCTTCCTTGCCCTTTTAGACCACTTGCTTCCACACCTTTGTGTTCTTCGAGCAGTTCCCCTTAGTCGATGAAAAGAAAAACTGTAACTCCCGTGCATGGCCTTTGCTATCTTATTATGGAGCTTACGCTGATTCTATTCTCCTTAGCTTCCTTGGTAGCAACGTTTGCTTACTCAAGCTTTGTTGGTTATATGTGCCTACAAGCCAATCATGTGAGTGATGACACATGTGACTCACTGAATGAACTTGTTACTTATAATTATTATTGACATATTCTCATATTATATTATTTATTATATATATATTATGATGTCCTTAGTTCTATACAATGGGAATCAGATAATGATTAGATCATGATAATAAAATCGATTCACGTTTAAATATAGATCCTGAATAATTCTAATCATAGGTTACTCGAGAGCGATATCGAGATAACTAGATAAACCGATGTACTATATACTTATCCATATGATGGAGGTAGTTAGTCTCATAACCACTTGTATGGAGACACTAAGGAGATAGTACTAGTGCTAATTGGAGAATGAGTTTATTGATTGATCTGCTTATGGAATGCTATATGGTTAATGGTGCCTAATGTTAGGTAATGGTTCCATAGTCCCAGTTGTGTATCTGGTCCTTAGACTTGAGACACCAAGGATGTCTTGTTTGAGTACTCCTTTCTTTAACGCCAAACTTACAGGTTTGAAAAGTTTCAAATCTGGTATAGCCAGTTATCGAAATTTGTAGCCAAGCTTACGAAGGCAATTGAGTGTCAATAAAGGATCATCCACTCTCGGTATCACAAGAGGAATATCCTATATATGATTGAGAGAGGAGTTCTCCCGAAAAATCTAATTAGAGCGAGTCTTTGATGAATTTCGTATATGACCTGATAGTACCATGTCCAATATATGGTCCTTGGGATATCAGTTGGATAAGGGATTATAGATACACGGTAACAGTGGATAGACAAATCTGATGGATTTGATCTCCCTACATCATTTGGAAGCTATGGTATAATGGCCTAATACATCCATAATTAATGAGTCATGTGAATTATTATGGGATAATGTTAGAACCCTTACGGATTCTAAGTTTGGGATGATCTCTATAGGGGATCGGCCTCCTTAGAACTCTATAAGGGTTCCTCCGTCCTTAGCTTTCTGCTACATGAGCTAAAATATAATTGGTCTATTGATGATAAAAGATGGGAGAATACAAGGCTATTTATAGGGCTTTTAAACCCTAACTCCTAATAGGATTCCTACTTAAGACTCCTACTCCTAACAGCTCCTACTCCAACTCTAAGAAGTAACTCCTACTTCCAATAACTCCAACTCCAACTCTAAGAAGCAACCTCTAAACTAATTGTAATCCAAACTCTAAGAAGTAACCCTTTAACTAGGATAAAGGGTGGTTAATTAGGGTGACATCTATCTTATTCTTCCCTTAAAATATCTTCCTCCAAACTAATCCTAACCTAGTTGGCCTCCTCATCTCTTTAATAGGGGTCAACTAGATAGGATATACATGAATACCCTTGGATTTACATGTTTGCCCTCTTCAATGAAACTAAATTAGGACTCCCATAATTGGGGTGACATGTATCTTATTCTTCCCTCAAAATATCTCCCTCCCATGCGACTCATTGGTACTTGCACTTGGAATTCTCCTTCAGTGTTATACAACCCCCATATGCTAATGACCAAAACCTTCATCCGATGCAAAATTTTATGTATGTATAAAAGACTTGCCTCTACGATATCATAACATTCACTCCTTGAATCCATAGCCCTTCTTGTCATTATGTTGTTCACCAAAGTGAAGCTTCCATTAGCTCCTAACCATATTTCTGCATGATCAAGTCTCTCATGGGACTTGTCCCGTGTGTATCGTATTACTTCAAACTATTCCACCATAATCCGTTGCACCATGTGACCTTCTGATGACATCTCCATTATATTTAGGTTCTTGTGTGATGAACTTGGATTACAATCTCTCTATGTGCGGCATCTATCAGCACATCTTAGGGCTTCCGCCACCTTTGATTATATTCGCTTCTTTGGCAATTAACCTTCATCCACCTATTCTTCGGACATACTCAGACAAAGCATCACTCTAGGATAGTATGTTGCCTAGTAACTCTCGAAGTCCACGGACTTCATTGAAATTGGTGCATCATTGTCTAGATCCTAGGCCACTATCCCCCACCAGCAAAATCTCCGTTGTGCACCATTTTCTTCATGACAATTCGAATGACGGCATATAACATATTCTTTAAGATATTAGGTTCAAGTTGACACTAAGAGAGGGGGGAGGGGGGGGCACGTGGGGTGTGGGTGGGAATTAGTGCAAGTGATAAAAGCTTAATTTGAAAAATTTCTCTTGAAGTAGAACTTAAATCAAAAGTGCTTTTGTTGAAACTCGGTAAGAGCAAATAAATTAGGGAGCAATTTTAAAGACAAAATCAAATAGAGAAGCTCGTGTTTTTCTTAAAACTAGTTATAAGTTACTAAGATCAATAGCAAATTTAAAGGAAGACAAATAAGAGAAGCTCATAGAATTTTTATAGTGGTTCGGTGAATCTTGACTTACATCCCCTCCCGAGTCCTTCGTTGAGGCCCACCAATGTCAACTAATGATCTTCCTTGAAGGATGAAGATTAACTGCCCCTTATAAACTTTTCTCCTTCTTATAGGTTCAAGAGAACAACCTTTACAATCTTTCACCTCTTCCCTTAGACTCACTTTACACTTGAAAGACACAAGGGAAGCTCTCAATCAATTTTTACAGAATTTTTCCAAATATTTCATTCACTTTCTTATTATCCCAAATAAGAATACTTGGGGTATTTATAGACCCCATTTGGCTGAGCCAAAAAATTAAACACCCATAATTTTAGGGTACAATGGGTACCACCACCGGCACCAAACGTCGAAAAGAGCTCGAGATTCTAGGCGGCGATGCTACTATCACCGGGATTAGTGGTACTACCGCTGCTTGGGCAGTACTACCGTCGACCACTAATTGTACTATAACCCAATTATTTTGGAATAGTACTTTTCAGTATTATTTCATACTCAAGTTATACCTCATCTTAACCTCCTATTAGGTCAACGAAATGAGCTCAGCTAAAATCTAACCCAAAGTGGACCCTATTGGCCCCTAATTGAGTTAGTTGGATCTTTTCAAAAACTAACTCTAATCAAGATGCTAACTATAACACTTAAAGACAAATAATTATAATCAATCTTTGTTCGACACATCAATAAATCTTCCAAAAAACTCTCGATGAACTTCCTGAGATCCTTCTGGTGAACTCTTGATCATCTTCTAATGAACTCCCGACATACTCCCGACGTACTCCCAACGAGCTCCCAATTACCTTCAGTAAACTATCAGCGAGCTCCTATTGCATCATCCGAAGTCTCAGCCCGATTCTCAATCTTGACTTAGACCCAACAAAATATTATTTTACCTTTTCACAATCATAGTTAATCCTGCATCACTTATTTCCAACACATAGGTTAGATCATAATTTCATCAATTGATTTTATTATCAAAATCTAAGATTTAACACAAGAGTGTCCATATCTGTATCCTCTTGCCCAATGCTAAGGCCTTATGATCCTAACTTTACCTTAGCCAGTTGAGTCACCTTAGTTCCTCCTTTGAGTCTGATTTCCACGTCGCCTCTAACTGTGCCTTCGTTTAATGTTGGCATGGGTCGCTCCCCCATTTGATCACATAATGCATCCACCAATGCATTACCTCATGTGAGATCACGTGATGACTTCTCGTCATTTGCTCAGTCCGCTGAGCTTTATGGAGATATTGTTTTGAGGTAATCTAATAGGACTACAGGAAGGTTGAGTCATAATCACCCTAGGAGTATCAATAAGAACCCTGTGAGATTGTAATAAAAACCCTACAAATAAGAGTGGCTAGGGTTTATTTGGGGCCTTAGGACTCATGGGCCACCACCCCCTTTACTACGCTAATCGGCCAGGTTTTCTAGCAGGTATAGGCGGTCATAGAGCCATTGTAGTCACGACCCACCCCTATTAAGGCAAGGCGGCTATAGGAGGGGCAAGGGGATAATTTTACTTAGGTAGCACCCCCCTTGGGCTAGGTTTTGAGCACTATATAAGCTTGTAGCTTCCACCTCTTTCTCATCAAGCAAGTATCATCTTTATTTCAGTTGTAGCTGAGTTATAGGAGGGAGGAACCCCTCTAGTGTTCCAAGGGTTGATACCCCTCAAAGATCAATTCTATAGAGCTCCTTCTTGGGTTCTATCATCTAATTTCCAAGCCGTATTCCTACTGCCCCTATTTACTATCTCTGCCACCTCCACCTTTCTAAGAAATTCTCATAATTGTTACAACACGCGCCTCCATCTTCCACCCAAGCCGTAGATCAAATCTATATATTGCTACCCTTTGCATTTGAACTGGCGATCTAGTATACTTTCATCATCCATGCCTACTTACTACTACAATCACTTTACCTTACATATTAAACAAGTTTTTCTATATTTTCTCTGCTACAAAATTCTACCATCGTAAACGTGATCTTCGTTGTGAAGGGGAAACGCTACAGAAAAATTTTAGCCAACTGTTGCTTTTTAAAACCAAACTATTGCTTCTCTATTTTGGTCAAAACTTTTATACAATTTCGTAGATCATCTTAGCTCTTATCTAAGATTAATCTCTAGAAAAAATCCTCTTTGAAACCAGTCTTATTGTGTTGCAATTCCTCATCATGTATTCCTAGAATTTTACGATGAAGAATTTGCCTCCTATCATTTCATCTATTTTCCTACCATTGCATTACTAAATTTTTGTCGATATTAATTGCTGATTTTGTCCACATCTGAACCGATGATTTGTTGACAAATTTCTATATATTTCTCTTGGATTTTCTACTAAAATTTATGTCAAGAATTCATTATTTCTCCGATGTAATTTATCTCGGTAGGACAGCATGTACGCAACACTTTCTTCATTGAATTCCATCAGATTTGGTTGCTATCAGTTTTTTGGACTCTCTCCCCCTCATCTTCAAACCCTACCATCACCACCCAAGAACCCTACCAAATCGGTGGTATACAGCTCCCATACACTAATGACTAAAGCTTTCATCCAATGCAAGCTTCAATGCACACACGAAGACCCACCTCTGCGGCACTACGGCATTCACTCCTTCAATCTATAGCCCTTCTTTTTGTTGTGTTGTACACTAAAGTGGAGCTCCCAGTAACTCCTGATCATACCTCTGTATTATCTTGTCCCTCACGGGACAAGATTGCTAGTATTGTATTGCCACAAACTATGCCACCACGATCCACTGTACCATATCGCCTCCTAGTGACATCTCCATTGCATACAGATTCTCATGTGATGAACTTGGACTACAACTTCTCCATGTGTGGCCTCTACCAACACATCGTAGGGCCTCCGCCATCTCCGATTTATAGTTCGCTCCCTTGGCAATTCCGCTTCATCCACCCACTCTTGGGTCATACTTGGACGAAGCATAGCTCTAGGACAGTCCGTCGCCTAGTAGCTCCTGAAGTCCCCTGACTTCGCTAGAGTTGGTGCATCATTATCTAGATCTTGGGTCTCTATCCCCTACCAGCACAATCTTTTTATGCACCCCTTGTTCCTGACAACACGAATGACAACACTGTGGCATATTCTTCAAGAGTACCCGCCTCTACGTCCTCTTGGCCCGTACTAAGGTCTCATGATCCTAACTTTGCCTCTGCAAGTTGAATCACCTTAGTTACTCCATCAAATGCATCTCCGAGGTAGCTTGCATGTGCTCGAAGCTCCCTTCATCCTTGGCACCATGCAAAATAAGTTTTCCCTATCAGAATGAAGAACCCATGGAACGACATGATCCCACTCTTGCCCTTGACCTATATCCAAGGAAAGCTCCGTGCCTCAGCTCCATGTTTCATCTTCTATATCAACTCCCTTCATGCGGCTTGGATACTTCACCGAGTTCCACCCAAGTCGCTCTACTCCTCGATTTGCATTGAGTTGATAGTGGCCCTCACGTCCACCATTCCACAGGTCAGCCCTCTCTTGAGTTCAATTTCTGCATCGACTCTAAGTGTGCCTTCACATGATGTTACCTTCGATTGCTCCCCCACTTGATCTCGAAATGCATCCACCAATGCATTACCTCCTTCGAGATCATGTAACGACTCTTCGTCGCTCACTCGGTCCATTGATCTGTGGAGATATAGCCTTGAGGAACTCTTTATCAATATATGCAGTTCGTTGCACATGATTCTCCCACTAGAGAACTAGGACTTATCCCTCCTGGATATCTGTCCTACTGGAGTAACTTTTCTCTTTACATACTTCCCATTGGAAGTTTCGGAGACCACCATCCCCTTTGGACTACTCCATTTTGCTGAACTTGCACCTTGTTCTGCCCCCACAAATGTACTTGCTAGATTGCGACCCTTCTCCAATACAGTCTCCACTGCACCTTTCCATGTCGAAGGAAAAGTTCTTATGCTCCATGGCGCCGAGTTCCAATCGTGCCTTGGGATAGCCACGAACACTCTGTCATCCATGTACAAACCCTTGCATGAGTTTCGAATCCTTCGAGTTAGCAACTCCCCTCACCTCTGTGAGCTTTGCACAACTCTTTCGGTTATTACACAACACCTCCCACATTGCATGGTCTCATCTTTCACCAAGCGCCCCGCTTTGCCTTGAGCAACGTCAAGTTTGGTTGCCAATGTCGAGCTATAGCTCGAACTCAACCATCCCAATCTTTGTGTGCTACGCATTTTTCTTCGCTTGCTTGTCCTCGTGGTGCATCTCACGCAAAGGGGTTGGCCATTCCTCTGAATGCCAAACCAGGATACCTGCTCCTTTGAGCGACTCTTTTCCCTACATCTCAATATCCATTTCCCCCAAACGGTTGCGCGTGCTAGCTGTCCTCCACACAGCTCAGCTAGGTCCCCCACGTTTGTATGGTAAGTGTTTCTACGTGTGCTTGTCCCGCTCTGATACCACAATGTCACGGGCTTAGCTGATTTTACCTAAGCCGTGCGGCACTCATGCGTGTCCGTCCACAAATGTCAGCCATCCCCAAGATCTCCTAAAGTCTCATAGACTTACAAAAAGAGAAAACAGGCCAAAAGAAGCAATTCCCACGGGATCCACAAGCAACTGCTCAAGAAAATACTTTATAAAGCCAAACACAAATTACACCCATGGACATTACAAACTCAGAGAGGTTGCACACAAAGGATAATGATCCATTACAGACCGATATGGCCATAAGTGCTAATAAGACACACTTGTATTTACAAGCCAAACTTGGCTATAAAGCAAATCAAACTAGGGCTGCTAAGCCTACTATAAGCCCCTTCTTGTTGTACAAGATATGTACCTAAACCGAAGGATACGGACTAACACAAGCATTTCATCGAGTACCTTGTTTACATTGTTATCCGTGACAGCACAGTCCCTACCTTAGCCGGTTACACCAACCTGCAAAAATTGAAGATCGAAGGGTTTCTCAAGCAGCAGTCCGTCATCATCCTCATCGACGCCAGGAGCATACACAACTTCATGAGCAGTAAGGTAGGCTGCCCACTTAATGCTCCAAAAAGAAGATTATAACAGGTTCGAAGTCAAGGTAGCTAACGACCAAATTCTGAAGTGTAACCAGAAGTGCCCGTGGGTAAAACTGATCCTATAGGAGCAAGACATAGTTGCTAATTTTTTCCTCCTCCCTCTTGATGGTTTTGATATACTGCTTGACATTGATTAGTTGTCCATAATTAGAGATTTTTTCTAGAATTTTTCAAAGCTAACCATAAAATTTTTCAGAAAAGGAAAGCAGGTGATTCGATGAGGAAGCCCAACAACTATAACCACAACACAACACTTGGAGGGGGTACGAAAAGAAAAATTCAGTGGTTTCCCAATTCAAATTTAAGGGTTTCATAAGATTAAAGATAAGAACCCTCTCCCACAGCTTGCTGAAATTTTGGGCGTCTCCACCAAACTGAGCCGATTACCTCCTCTGAAGCTATCCGACCCCCCATGCTAAACAGGTCGAAACTTCTACCAGTTATTGCTTAGCCAAATTGCTTCCTACAACCTCAGAAGGTCGAAGAGAAAAGGGTTGTCCAAGAGATGATAGATACATGGATTATTCGTCCATGCTTATTTTCTGCTACGACACATCCCTACATCCTTTTTTCCAGAGATAAGCTACTTCTAAAGTGTTACATCTAGTCGAACTCACCATGGTTGCTGATCTCAAGTGACTTCCACAACTTTCCTTAGGATCATACCATGATGCTTAAAGACTTCCTTGATGATGACCTCCGATCTATGACTCAAGATTACAAGAAAATTGAGCCCCTCTAATGGCGAAATCAGAAAAGGGGAAGGATCATTCATAGGACTCAACGAAGCATGAACATCATCCCTCTCATTACAAAGAAAGATACACCACCTTGGCCGAGTGAAACTATAGCCCTCACGACCATGATGTCGTCTACACCAAATCATGGCTAGATATTTATTATTACGGCAGACACATCTAGAGTGGGGTCAGCACCATCCTCATGCAAGATGGTCAACAACACAAAGAAGTGAAAATAGGTCCCAAAAAATCTCCACTCCTACCCATCTCAGACTCAGATCAGGCTCACACCACTAGAGATTTTATCAGAGGACAATCCTCACTCCAAAAGAAGGCACGACTACTATTACAGAGCAACTACGTTGCAGCCCATACAAGGAAGAAACTTTCCCCTGATAAACGCCAGAGCAGAAGAAAGTTTCTTGAGAAAGATCAAGTCTCCTTTCATCTCTAACTCCACCAAAATGAAATTCATGCCTCAAGAAAGTGGTCTCCCTATTTCTTTGGGCCTTACAAAATTGGGGATCATATTGGAGCCCTAACATGGAAGTCAGATCCATGCACCAGATCAAAATTATAGTTGATCCTCCAAGTATCCCACCTCAAATGGAAATTTAAAGATGACAACTCAGCTCAAATTCTTCCAACTGACACCCAAGCTGATGAGGAGCTAAAGACCCAATTCCCAGAGTTCATGGACCCTCAGCCTTGAGGACAAGGTTGATTTTAAGAGGCTAGGTTTGATAGCACTCTAGCAGGGTTGAGTCATAATCTCCTTAGAAGTAGCCAATAAAACCTTGTGAGATTGTAATAAAACTCTACTTAACCACTTCTGTCTTATAAAGAAGTGTCGTTAGGGTTTAGATTGGGGCCTTAGGGTTTAGTAGTCATCGCCCCCTTTACTAGCTAGTCGGCCAAGGTTTTCCCTGCTTAGGTCGGCTATAGAGCCAAGCTAGCCACCACCTGTTCCCTCTAAGGCAGGTAGGCTATAGAAGGGGCAAAAGAATAATTTTAGTTAGGCAAGGACCCCATAGGGCTAGGGTTTGGAGCCCTATATAAGCATGTAGCCTCTACCTCTTTTTATCAAGCAATCATCAATTTTATTTTTGCCTTGTGCCAAGTCTAGGAGGGAGGAAGCCCTACAGCATTCCAAGGGTTGATCCTCCTCAAGGGTCAAAATCTATAGAGCTCCTTCTGGGGTTCTATCACTCAGTCTACCTTATCCCATCAATCGCAGCATGCATCTTTTGCTGCCCAACATTGGCAACAGCAACCTCTTGCTGCCATCCTCCTTGATCGTAGCCAGCAGTGATCCTTACGACAAAAAGCTACTAGTAGCGATCTTTCACTATAATTTATTTACATCGTAGCCTACAACAATCGTTCGCTGCCATCTATCTTGATCGTAGTCAATAGCAAATTGAACACAACAGTAGTCGTCTCTCACTCCATACTACTGCTACCCTCCTCCGCAATAGCCGTGTACATCGCTACCCCATCTTTCTTCTATTGTAGCCGCACCCTTGCTGCAACCGATGCCACTTGCAACCATGAAGTTGCAGCGGAGTCGCAATCGACGTTGTTGTTGCCCTCTTCTTCCTCCATCATCACTGCTGCCTTCTGACTCAAATCTCTTGGCTGCCATCTTCTGATATATATCAGCCACCTAAAAAATCATAGCCTCGATAATATTACAGCATTAACATTGTAAAAATCGATAAAACCACGATATGTGAGATATTAATTTTACCAGGAAGATTGTCTATCCCTGTATTCCAGATTCGGATGGAGAAGATGATGGAGATCAAGCATCCTCCTCTCTAGCAGTATCCACATGATGGATCTCTACAGTGAAACTCCTCTAATCTGATCTCACAACTATTACACAGAGGGAGGGAGGAGAATAGGAGGTGGTGGCTAAAGCTGCAGCCTATCAACCATGAGTCGCCCCTCCTATTTATAGAGAGCTACCAAAAACTTTAGGGCTCCTGCCATAGTGGGTATTGAATCTCCATCCAATTACCCACTAACCTTACATTATTGGATCTCTATCCAATGATCTCATTAGGCCTCTAATTGGGCCTTAATCAAGGAGCCCATCAGCATAGAGTCTCATCTAATGAGAATGGGGGCTAATTGGATCTCCATCCAATCTTCTATTTGCTGAAGCATCCACCATATATGTGTGACCCTCTAAGCCCGATACCGAGCTGGCCGTGAGTCACTTCTATCAGAACTTCTTCTGATATAGTGAATTATTATCCTTATAATAATTCAATCGACTCATCGATTATGGACGTACTAGGCCACTGCGCCATAGTGCCCAGATGTTACAGGGGGGGATCAAATCTATCAAACTTATCTGTCCACAATTACCGTGTATCTATAATCCCTCATCCAACTAATATCCCACAGACCGTATATTAGAAATGGTACTATCAGGCCACATACAGAATTTATCATAGTCTCACTCTAATCGAATTCTCTCGGAGAACTCTCTCTCAATCCGAATGACCCTGGCCAGGGATTTGTCTATTAACACGCAATTGCCTTCGTAAGGTTGGCTACCAATCCCGATAATCAACTGTACCAGATTTGGAACTTTTCAAACCTGTAAGTCTGGCGTCAAAGAAAGGAGTACTCATACAATGCATCCTTCGTGTCTCAAGTCAAAGGACCATATACATAACTAGGACTATGGAATCGCTATCTAATATTAGGTATCATCAACCATACAACATTCTATAAGCGGATCAATCAGTGAACTCATTCTCCAATGAGCACCTGTACTATATCCTTAGTGTCTCCACACAAGTGGCTATGAGACGAGTCACCTTCATCATATGGACGGGTATATAGTACACCAATCTATCCGATTATCTCAATGTCCCTCTCGAGTAACCTATGACCAAAATTATTTAGGATCTGTGTTTAAAGGTGAATCGATCTTATTATCGTGATCTTATCACGAGCCGATTCTTATTGCATAGAACCAAGGACATCATAATATATATATATATATATATATAACAAATAATATAATGTGAGAATATGCCAATATTAATGGTAAGCAAAAAAATTACGTAGTGTGTCACACATGCCATCATTCACGTGATTGGCTTGTAGGGCACCTGTAACTAGCAATCTACCACTTAATCTAAAGCTAATCACCTATATGTCTAATCCCTATTAGACCCCTGTGATGCTCAAAGACAATATGAGCTAGTGGCTTTGTTAGTGAATATACAATATTATCTTCGGATGGAACTCTTTTTATTACTATATCTTTACGAGCTATAATCTCTCTTATCAGATGGAACCTCCTCAGAACATGCTGATGATAACTGGGTTCCCTTGCTAGAGCTATCGCCTTGTCATTGTCGCAGTATATAAGAATCGACTCCACGCTACATGGTACAACTCCCAAATCTCTGATGAACTTCTTTATCCACGCCCCTTCCTTTGCTACTTCTATTGTAGCAAGGTATTCCGCCTCTATGGTCTAGTCAGTAGTAGTATCTTACTTAAAACTCTTCCAACTTACTGATCCTCTATTCGTGGTGAAAATATACCCTGAATTTGACTTGCTATCATCAATATCAAACTAAATACTCGAGTTTCTATAGCCCTCAACCTAGAGGCTACCTCCTCTATATACTAATAAAAGATCCTTAGTCCTTCTCAAGTATTGAAGGATACACTTTACTGTCTTCCAGTGTTCTAAACCTAGATCTGCCTGATACCTGCTAGTGACACTCAAAGCATGTGCTATATCAGGCCCGGTACATAGCATTACATATATGATATATCCTATCACTAAGGCATAAGGTATATTATCCATGTCTGTCGTTTCTTCAGGCGTCTTTGGGAACATACTCCTAGAAAGTGATATTCCTGGTCTTATTGGTATTAGACCTCTCTTGGAATTCTCCATGTCAAACCTTTTGATAATTAAGTCTATTTACCTAGATTGGGATAAGCCAAACATCCTCTTGGATCTATCTCTATAGATCCAGATCCTCAAAATATAGGATGCTTCCCCTAAGTCTTTTATGGAGAAGTTTTTGGATAGCCAAGCCTTTATTATGGAGAGAATTCCTACATCATTCCCAATGATTAGGATGTTATCCACATATAGCACCAAGAAGGTGATAATGCTTCCACTTACCTTCCTGTACACACAAGGCTTATCTTCATTCTTAACGAAGTCGTAAGATCTGATCACCTCTTCAAATCATATATTCCAACTTCTGGAAGCTTGCTTCAATCCATAAATGGGCTTGAGTAACCTGCACACTTTATTTGGACTCTCTTTGGATATGAATCTCTTTAGTTGTATTATATATACCTCCTTCTCGAGGTTGCCATTGAGGAATATCGTTTTGGCATCCATCTGCCAGATCTCATAGTCATAGTGTGCTACAATGGCCAAAATAATTCTATTGGACTTAAGCATGGCTACAGGTGAAAAGATTTAATCATAGTTAACTCTTTATCTTTGATGGTATCCTTTAGCTACCAGCCTTGCTTTATAGGTCTCTACCTTTCCATCCACTCCGATCTTCTTCTTAAAGATCTATTTACAACCGATGGGTACAATACCCTCAAGTGCATCCACAAGGTTCCAAACCTTGTTAAAGTACATGAAATTCATCTTAGAATTCATAGCTTCTTGCCACTTCCCGAAGTCTATACTCATAATAGCCTCCTCGCAGGTCTGAGGATCAACATCCTGAGAATCATCTCCGCTGATATGTCTCACATATATTTCAGGAGGATGAGATACTCTCTACTAAACCTACATAAAATTAGAATTTGTATGTTAGGTACCTGAATAGACTTAGGCTATAGAATAGTGCTTGAGCTAGGTTCTCCAACCTCGCTCAATTCTATCTCACTCCCACTGTTTCCACCAAGAATTTGTTCCTTCTCAAGGAACATAGCTCTCTTGGCAATAAAGACCTTTCGGCCCTCAGGACGATAGAAATAATACCCACAAATTTCTTTAGAGTATCCCACGAATGTGCATCATTCTATCCTTAATTCCAACTTATCGAGGATATGTCTTTTAACGTAGGTAAGATAGCCCCAAATCTTAATAATCTTAAGATCAAGCTTCTTTCCTTTTCATATCTCATATAGTGTAGACACTACCAACTTTGATGGAACTCTGTTTAGAAGGTAAGCTACAGTCTCTAGGGCGTACCCAGAATGAGATGGGTAGGTCAATGAAACTCATCATGGACTGTACCATGTCTAATAGTGTGCGATTTGATAGAACCCTAAAAGGAGCTTTATAGATTTTGATCCTTGAGGGGGATCAACACTTGGAACGCTGTCGGGGTTCCTCCCTCCTAGATTCGGCACAAGACTGAAATAAATTAATAATTACTTGATTCAAGAGGGGGGGCAGTTACATCTTTAAATATGGATTAAAACCCTAACCTAAGGGGGTGCTTGCCTAAGTAGAATTACCCCTTTGCTCTCTTATAGCCAACCTACCTTAATAGGAATAGGAGGTAGCTAAGTGGCTCTATAGCAGACCTAAGTAAGGGGAAACCCTAGCCGACCAACCCAGTAAGGGGTGTGGCGGCTACTAAGCCCTAAGGGCTAATCTAGACCTTAGACATACTCCTTTATAAGATAGGAGTGACTTTATTATAATCTAACAGGGTTTTTATTGACTGGTACTAAGATGATTAGGAATCAACCCTGCTGGAGTCCTATCACAATTCATCCTTTCTGATACACCATTAAGCTAAGGTGTATAAGGAGGTGTCCACTGGGATAAAATCCCATTGTCCCTGAGGAAATGGGTGAACTCCATACTCATGTACTCTCCTTCTCGATCTAATCAAAGAGTCTTAATACTCTTTCCAATTTGGTTCTCTACCTCATTTTTATATTCCTTGAATTTTTCGAAGGCCTTATATTTGTACTTCATTAAGTACGCATGTCCATACCTAGAGAAATCATCAGCGAATGTAATGAAGTATGAGTAACCACCTATAGCCTAAGTCGACATGGGACCACATACATCACTATGTATGAGTTCCAATAACTCGGTCCCTCTCTCTCTAGTTTCACTAAAAGGAGAGTTGGTCGTCTTCCCATGAAGGTAAGATTCGCAAGTTGCATATGACTCGTAGTCAAATGGATCTAAGTATCCATCTTTTAATAACTTTTGAATTATTCCCTCATGTATATAACCTAGTCTACAATGTCATAGGTATGCATTATTCACCTCATCCTTTTTCCTCTTAGACATATTTATATTCATGATATGTGGAGAAGTGTATAACACATATAAGCCATTTATAAGGGTCCCTCTAGTGATGATCTCATCATCCATAATTATTGAACAACTATTATTCTCAAAAACTAATTTATATCCACTATTTATTAAACAAATGATGGAAATAATATTTTTGATAATAGAGAGAATAAAATAACATGCATCCAATGCAATAATAACTCCACTAGACAGATGTAAGGTGACCTCTCCAATAGCAACTACAGTAACTCTTGCTCCATTGCTCATCTTGAGGTCCATCTCACCTCTAGTCAATCTTTTAGGTCTTGCTAGAAAATGCAACAAATTACAGATATGATAAACAGTCTCGATATCCAATACCCATATGTTATCATGAAAATCTAATAAGTGAAGACTGATCATGAATATACCTGAAGCATCTCTAAGCTTCTATTTCGCCTTCTCTACAAGATAGTATATACAGTTCCTCTTCCAATGCCTATCTTGGCCATAGTGGAAGCACTGTCCTTTATCCTTTACTAGGTCTTTGTAGGCAACCTTTGCCTTACCTGGTCTTTCTTTGCCCTTGCCCTTCTTAAGGGTTTTGCTGGCCTTCCTTTTTCAATTGGTCTCACTAATATAGAGAACTGACTTCTCTTTCTTGATGGTACTCTTAGCTTCCCTCAATATATTGAGGAGCTCAAGTAGAGTTACCTCAAACTTGTTCATATTAAAGTTAATAATGAACTGTGAAAAGGAATCTGGTAGGGACTAAAGTATAAGATCAACATACAAGTTATCCTTTAGGACTATCTTTATACTTCATAAAGCGAGTGATCTCATCCTCGCTTGTCCTTTCCTCCGGCATGGGCGCAATTATATTAAGGACATATATGATTTTCTCTTCCACAAGAATAATTCTCAAATTGTGGAGCTTTTGGACCAATGAGGCAGTTGGTATCAAGTATGCCACGTAGGGGTTTTACAAGCGACAAGCAAGATATAGCGTAAATTAAATAACATACAGATTTTATAGAAAATACTAAGTAAGATATGAACTTTTATCTTAATCTACTCCCACTATTTTCTTAGCGAATCATGCAACACCCTCGACACGTGAGACGGAAGTCTCTGGCAAACTCCTAGTGGGGATCGGGATCTAATTGGCGTCTTAGTGCAACCTCGAGGGACTCGACTAATTATACTAAGCCTAAATGGTAGGCAACTCTTGCTAATCACAACTCCTTGTGATTCCCGTCATGTTCGGCCTCTGGATCATCATAGTCTCAAGAGACTCGACCAACCATGACGTTCAGTTAAGTCATCACCATCGTTACAAGATGAATCTGATTCGATGATATGCTCTCAAGGGACTAAACCAAGTATACTATGTCCTCAGGTTATTGGTGACATCTCTATGTTGTAGGCAAGATCTCGATCACGTAAATAGGTGAGCCTAGAGAGACTCAACCAACTCAACCTATGTTGTGATTCAATTTCTTCCTATAACGATGGAAGGCCATATGGGTCAATCTTATTGCCTCACACTTACAGACTTAATATTATCTTAGGAGGGGTTTTTTGTATCGGTCTCCTAATATGTCGTGTCACACACATACTTATTTAATATATATCTACATCGTATATAAATATATATAAATATATATATATATCTAGTAGGTGTATAACATATCACATATGCAAGCCACACCGAATGATCATGAGTCATTACCTAATATGATTAAGCCCAAGCTAATGGGCCTAATCACTTACAACAGGATCTATGTGTGCATTAGCGCATCTCCATGCCCTGTGATTGATGATCTCGTCATCATGGGTTTTGCAGATCATTACATCACCATACGTAGTGATCTCCCACCACCGCATCATGGGTCTCGCTATCACCTCCATGCTCCCACTGCGCCTCTCCATGTAATTACAAATAATCACAAGCACACAGGCCCAATAATAAACGAGAAAAATACAGGCTCGTAGTACCCAATAATAATAATAATAATCACAATTACACACATCACAATACTTGGCTCATGACCATCCATCCACATCATACATCACATGTACATCACATCATATATAGGATTACTATATATATAATAATTAATTAAACTATTTAATTAATTATTTTTCTAGAAATCAAGACATACTCAAAATTTTCAGAATTATCAAGGGTATTTTCATAATTCTGGATAACAGGATAGTCCTCGAAATTTTTAAAATTATTGAGGATATTTTTAAAATTTTGAACACAAGTACAGTCCTCGAAATTTTTGAAATTTAAAGGGGTAGGATTATCCTTTTCTCAAAAGGATGCCTTAACTTCTCTTGCTCCATCTGCACGCCATCGTTGTTGCCCTTTGCGATGGCTATCCTTGCCGTTGCCACCCCGCTGGCGCCGCCTCGTGTAGGGATGGTCAGGGTAACTGCGCCCCTTTGGTGCCGTGCAGCGCTTGTGGGCACTCGCTCCACGAGTGGTCGCGTGCCCGCAAGCACCTCCCCTGCAGGGTGTTGCCCCTACGAGTTGTGTCGGCCTCCCTTGCGGGCTGGCCTTGGACGCAGCCAGTCGCCTCCTTGTAGGGGGCCTGGTCAGGGGTGGCTGGCCCTGCATAGGGGCTAGCCGCCCCGCCTCCTTGCTGCCTTCTCCATAGCTGGTCGACTCATCGACTATGGACGTACTAGGCCACTACATTATAGTCCCTAAACGGTACAGGAGGGATCAAATACATCAGACTTGTTTGTCCATAATTTCCATGTATCTACAATCCCTCATCTAATTAATATCCCAAAGATCGTATATTGGACATGGGGCCATATATAGAATCTATCATAATCTTGCTCTAATTGGATTCTCTCAGAGAACTCTTTCTCTCTCAATCCGAATGACCCCGGCTAGGGATTTGTCTGAGTAAGCACATATGAGATATTCCTCTTGTGATACTGAGAGTGGATGATCCTTTGTTGACACTCAATTTCCTACGTAAAGTTGGCTACCAATCCCCATAACTAATTGTATCAGATCTAAAACTTTCTAAACCTGTAAGTCTGGCGTCAAAGAAAGAAGTACTCATACAAGACATTCTTGGTGTTTCAAGTCAAAGGACCAGATATACAAATGAGACTATGGAATTGCTATTTGCAATTAGGTATCATCAACCATACAACATTCCATAAGCTAATCAATCAGTGAACTCATTCTCCAATGAGCACTTGTACTATATCCTTAATGTCTCAACACAAGTGGCTTTGAGACCAGTTGCCTCCATTATATGGACGAGTATATAGTACATCGATCTATTCGGTTATCTCAATATCCCTCTCAAGTAACCTATGACCGGGATTATTTAGGATCTGTATTTAAAGGTGAATTGATCTCATTATCATGATCTCATTACGATCCGATTCTCATTGCATAAAACCAAAGACATCATAATATATATATATATGCAACAAATAATATAATGTGAGAATATGCTAATATTAATCATAAGTAAAAAGATTACGTAGTGTATCACACATGCCATCACTCATGTGATTGGCTTGCAGGGCACCTGTAACTAGCAATAAGCTCTTCCTAAAGTGCCATATTTAGCTGAACCAACTATGGTTTCTGATGCAGTACTCCCTCATCTCGGCTACTTCCATTACTTCACCGAGGAGTAGACCATGATGCTAAAAGTCTTCCCTAATGATGACCTCCGATCCACGGCCCACGATTGCAAGAAGGAACAAGAGAAATGCATCTACATGACCCCCACAACCTTGATGCCATCTATACTGATGCTAGCATTACCTTCAACGTGGTAATGTATTCGTACTTGGAGCAGACATATACAGAGTTGGGATCGACATCACTTTTATGCAAGATGGTCGACTCATAATTCACACCAAGGCTTCCCCCACACTTCATACAAGATTTTTAAAGGGGATACTCATTGTTACCAAATTTAAAATTTGGTTAGATACAGGTCCATGGCACGAAAGAAGAGTAAGCCCAAAAGAATTACAATCTATGCTCACACTAGCACATGCAAAGAAGAAATGGCCTCCCAACAAAATTTAGAATATATAAAAAATTAAAGATTGAGTTTTCTTACACCTCCAGCCCGATCAATAGGAAACTCGAGCCTTAAGGAAGTGGCCTTCTTATTTCTTTGGACCTTGCAAAATTGAGGACCATATTGGAGCCCTAACATGGAGATCGGATCTATGCACTAGATCAAGATTATAGTTGATCCTCCAGGTATCCCACCTTAAATGAAAATTTAAAGATGTCGACTCAGCTCAAATTCGTCCAGCTGATGAGGAGCTGAACACCCGGTTCCCAGAGTTCATGGACCCTCAGCCTTAAGGACAAGGCTAATTTTAAGAGGGCGGGTTTGATAGGACTCTAGCAGGGTTGAGTCCTAATCTCCTTAGAAGTAGTCAATAAAACCCTGTGAGATTGTAATAAAACCCCACATAGCCACTTCTATCCTATAAAGAAGTATGGTTAGGGTTTAGATTAGGACCTTTGGGTTTAGTAGCTATCGCCCACTTTACTGGACTGGTCGGCTAGGGTTTCCCCTTGCTTAGGTCGGCTATAGAGCCAACCTAGCCGCCACTTGTTCCCTCTAAGGTAGGTAGGCTATAGAAGGTAAAAGAGTAATTTTAGTTAGGCAAGCACCCCCTATGGCTAGGGTTTGAAGTCCTATATAATTATGTAGCCTCTACCTCTTTTTATCAAGTAATTATCAATTTTATTTCAGCCTTGTGCCGAGTCTAGGAGGGAGGAACCCTTACAGCGTTCCAAGGGTTGATCCCCCTCAATAATCAAAATCTATAGAGCTCCTTCTGGGATTCTATCATATATCAAAACCATCGAGGGGGATGAGAAAAGAATTAGCAACTACATCTTGCTCCTATAGGATCAGTTTTACCTGCGGGCACTTCTGGTTACACTTCAAAATTTGGCTGTTAGGTACCTAGACTTCAAACCTGCTATAATCTTCTTTTTGGAGCATCAAACGGGTGGCAATCTTGTTCCTTATGAAGTTGTATATGCTCCCAACATCGATGAGGACAATGATGGATTGCTACTCGAGAAACCCTTCGATCTTCAATTTTTGCAGGTTTGTGTTGCTGACTAAGTAGGGACCATGTGGGTGGCCGATTATGGTATGTCATTTTCCTTGGGCTCGAGAGCTGTATCTTCAAGTTTAGGTTCTTCAATGGCCACAATCATCAAAGGTCTCTCCATTTTACAATCTTGTTCAAGGCTCCACAGTTTATCAGAACACCCATATAGGCCCATTGACAATTCATCATGAGAGTTTTCTCTTGTTAATTTCTTCGGCTAAGGGGGTAGGCTGACAGTAGGAGGAGGTGAAAGCTTTGGTGCTACTGGTTGGGAGCGACCCTAGTCCTCCAAGTATCCCACCTTAAATGAAAATTTAAAGATGATGACTCAGCTCAAGTTCGTCCAACTGACACCCAAGCTGATGAGGAGCTGAACACCCAGTTCCCAGAGTTCATGGACCCTCAGCCTTAAGGACAAGGCTAATTTTAAGAGGGCGGGTTTGATAGGACTCTAGTAGGGTTGAGTCCTAATCTCCTTAGAAGTTGTCAATAAAACCCTGTGAGATTGTAATAAAACCCCACCTAGCCACTTCTATCCTATAAAGAAGTATGGTTAGGGTTTAGATTAGGACCTTAGGGTTTAGTAGCTATCGCCCACTTTACTGGACTGGTCGCCTAGGGTTTCCACTTGCTTAGGTCGGCTATAGAGCCAACCTAGCCGCCACCTGTTCCCTCTAAGGTAGGTAGCCTATAGAAGGTAAAAGAGTAATTTTAGTTAGGCAAGCACCCCCTAGGGCTAGGGTTTGGAGTCCTATATAATTATGTAGCCTCTACCTTCTTTTTTCAAGTAATTATCAATTTTATTTTAGCCTTGTGCCGAGTCTAGGAAGGAGGAACCCTTACAGCATTCCAAGGGTTGATCCCCCTCAATGATCAAAATCTATAAAGCTCCCTCTGGGATTCTATCATATATCAAATCCATCGAGGGGGATGAGAAAAAAATTAGCAATTACATCTTGCTCCTCTAGGATCAGTTTTACCCGCGAGCACTTCTGGTTACACTTCAGAATTTGGCTGTTAGGTACCTAGACTTCAAACCTGCTATAATCTTCTTTTTGGAGCATCAAACGGGTGGCAATCTTATTGCTTATGAAGTTGTATATGCTCCCAACATCGATGAGGACAATGATGGATTACTACTCGAGAAACCCTTCGATCTTCAATTTTTGTAGGTTTGTGTTGCTGACTAAGTAAGGACCATGTGGGTGGCCGATTATGGTATGTCATTTTCCTTGGGCTCGAGGGTTGTATCTTCAAGTTTAGGTTCTTCAGTGGCCACAATCATCAAAGGTCTCTTCATTTTACAATCTTGTTCGAGGCTCCACAGTTTATCAGAACACCCATATGGGCCCTTTGACAATTCATCATGAGAGTTTTCTCTTGTTAATTTCTTCGGCTAAGGGGGTAGGCTGACAGTAGGAGGAGGTGAAAGCTTTGGTGCTACTGGTCGGGAGCGACCCTAGTCCTTCAAACTTCACAGTTCAATCGCTAATCTAATGTCGCTTGAAGGAGATGGCTCCCTTAAGTATGTACGACTATCATACTTTAACTTCTTCCCAAATCTTTAGCTTCAAGCCCTCAATGAAAGTCCTCAATATTTATTTTTTAGACCAATCGTAAGTTTGATTAGATAACATTTCAAACCTGATTTGGTACTCTTGGATGGTGGAGGTTTAATGGATCATTGTTAGTTCTTCGTTAAGGTTCTTGTAATCGATTGGTGTTGAAGGTTTATATGATGTTGGTTGGGATATGGCTCTCATACTCTAAGCATCTTGATTGAGGTGCCCTTCTTGAAGTTGTGCAAAGGAGATTGATGTCATCGAGGTGTAGGGTTGTCGTGTTTTAACTTCACTTCTTATCTCTAGTGGGTTCTTTTTGCAATCTGAATATGCTCCATGTTGTGATCTTCTTGGGCTCGACAATCAGCCAATCTAAACTCCTTGAAGAGAATGCATAGTCTAGCATCTATACGCATCTCGAAAGCCTCCAATTTGGCATCAAATAGGCCCATGGGTGCCATAATATAGGGATCTCCAACCTGTCAAATAACCGATTGAAGAGTGTAGCTGCAATCTTCAGGTTGAAGGTAGTGGTGGTAGCAAAAGGATGACAAAAATGTTAGGGCTACAGTGGTGAAGTCATCAAGTGGCACTGCGTTGATAGTGGATGGTAGCCAAGGGTAGTAGCAACAGTATAGTTTTGCGGTGATGCTACAAGGTCATCGAGGGTGCGATTTTCAAGTGGTTGATATATTTGGAAGATGGCAGCCGAGGGATCTAAATCAAGAGGCAGTAGTGTGGTGGAGGAAGAAGCAAGCAGCAGCAACATCGGCTGCGATTGTAGTGCGACTTCATGGCTACAAGTGGAGTTGGTTGTAGCAAGAGTGTGGCTGCAATAGGGGGAAGATGGGGTAGCGGAGTGCACGGCTATTGTAGAGGAGGACAACAGTGATATAGAGCCAAAGATCACTGCTAGTCATGTTCACTTTGATGTTGGCCATGATCAAGGCAGTTGGCAGCAAAAGATTGCTATGGCTACGATGAAGATAGATGGCAGCGAAGGATCTCTGCTGGTAGCATTTCTGCGACAAGGGATAGCTATTGGCTACGATCAAGGAGGATGACAGTGAGAGATCATTGCTAGCAATGTTGTGCTATAAGAGATACGTGTTGTAGTTAAAGGGGTAAGGGATATTGGGTGGTTGAAAGACTGGTGGGCCGAAGATTGTAGGCTATGATTTTTGGGGCTTATTTTTGTGGCTATTTTGGGTGCGATTTGGGGCTACAGTTTTGTGGAGTTTTAGCTACGATTTGGTGGGGTTTTAGGGTTGAGATGGAAGTGGATGAAGGTTAGGGAAGTGGATTTTAGATCTGGGATAGATGGCAATAGAGGTTTGGGAGAATTCGATGATGGCTGGCTGTGGTAGATGTTGTCCTTGCAGAAGTAGAATTGTCACAGTAGTTTCTTGATGAAATTTTCAGTGGAGGACTGAGATATTTAGGGCTATGATGGCAGGGATTGAAGATGAGGAGAGAGTCCAAGAAACCAAAAAAGGCAGCACTGAAATCTAATGGAATTCAACAAAGAAGATGTTGCATACGTGCTGTCCTGCCGAACAGAATTTGCATCGAAGAAATAATGAGTTCTCGACATAAATTTCATAAGAGAATCTAAGTAAAATATGCAGAATTTTGATAGCAAAACCCCGGTTTAGAGTGGGTAATATCAGCAAATAAAATTGATAAAATTTTGGCAATGTAATGGTAGGAAAATTGATGCAAGGAAAGAAAGCAGATTCTTCATCATAAAAATCCAGCAATAGGCAATGAAGAATTCCAACAATATAGGATTAGTTTCTAATAGAATTTTCATGATAAATCAATCTTAGATGGAGGCTAAGTTGATCTATGAGAATATGTAAAAATTTCATCCATAAAAGATACTCAAAAGATCGATTTCGATATACCTCTTTATGGTTGAAATTTTATGCAGCAATTCCCCTTCGCAACGATGATCATGTTTGCAACGGAAAGAATTCGAAGCGAAGTAAGGATAGAAAATTTTCCTTGGAATGAAAGGATAAAGTTTTGCAGTAGTAACAAGGTATGGGTGGTGGAATTTTACCATATCTCCAATTCAAACGTAGGGGGTAGCAGTAGCTTGATTTGATCTATGGCTTGGGGTGGAAGATGAAGGCATGTCTTGTAGTAATTATGGAAATTGCTTGGAAGAGTGGAGGCAATCTGATTCTCATTGCACAAAACCAAGGACAGAACCAAGGACATCATAATATATATGCAATAGATAATATAATATGAGAATATACCAATAATAATCATAAGTAAAAAGATTGAGATAAGGGTTTTTGACAGTTACCTTTGTTGTAATCTCATAGAGATGGAGATTGATCCCTAGTCTTGAAGAGTAGAGGGATTTTTCCTTGAGTTTCTAGAGGAAAAGCAAAGAGAAAGAGAGATCGAGAGGGTTTTAGAGAGATATAGAGAGCTTTAGAGTAAATTCCACCGCTGGCCCTAAGTGGGGTTTATATAGGCAGAGTTTCGGGCGGTGGAACCGCCACCTTGTCACGGGCTTAGCTGATTTAGCCTAAGCCGTACGACACCCATGCGTGTCCGTCCGCAAAGGTCAGCCCTCCCCGAGATCTCGTAAAGTCCCATAGACTTAAAAAAGAGAAAACGGGCCAGAAGAAGCAATTCCCACGAGATCCACAAGCAACTACCCAAGAAAACTTTATAAAGCCAAAATACAAATTACACCCACGGATATTACAAACTCAGAGATTACAGACCGAAGTCCCCACAAGTGCTTATAAGACACACTTGTATTTACAAGCCAAACTTGGCCATAAAGCAAATCAAACTAGGGCTGCTAAGCCTACTGCAAGCCCGCTTCTTGTTGTACAAGATATGTACCTAAACCGAAGGACACGGACTAACACAAGTATTTCATCGAACATCTTGTTTACATTGTTGTCCGTGACATTCTCCCCCACTTATTCCTTCGACATCTTCGTCGAAGCCACTGTAGACGCTGCATCTCCTCGCATTCTGCTGAATCTTTAATCTTTTGCTTTGGCTGCAACACGCCCCTTTGGCTCCTAGCCGCTCTCCGCCACTATTGTTGAGTAGTCGAACTCTAATCCGCCATGCTACTTCAACTCACTAATGACTGAATCTGGTGTGGGGTTGGCTGAGTTGTGCTGATCCTTGTTGGTTCTCGCAGATCCCTCTGATGAAGGAAAAGACATACCTTATTATGTGCCAGTATCGCAGTATACTCATATTGCTTAAACTGGGTAGATGCTTGTTGGAGCTTTAACGAGCATCACCTTACAGACTTTGAAGTTTTTAAGGTCCTTTCTCCATAATGTTTGCCCATTGAACCTTCTTCCGCTGTTAGTTGTCACTTCCAAGTATATTCGCATCACTCCCTCTTAGTCAATTGGGAAATGAAGTGGAGAAACTACTCTTAGTAGTATTGATCACCAATGGTGAGGATTTGACAACCATTGTCTTCCATAAGCTTTCTTTGAATGGTCACTGAACTTGTGCAGAGCTCCCCTGCTTGGATAAGTAAGAGAACTGGGATATTTGACTTCACCCATTCTCTTCATAGTTGAGAAGGTAATGTTACTTGGCTTTGCTCACCTCCTCAAGTTAAGAGAATTAGGGTATTGGGTTTCGCGCATCCTCTCGAGTTGAGAAGGCAAAGGTTACTCGATTTCGCCTGCCTCCTTGAGTTTGTACTTTATACATTGAGCTGGTTACTAACATTCGCCCGCTCTTTGCTCATACTTCTGAAGCACTTGAAGTGGTTGCACTCCTTGTGTTGGGTTAGCTACTGTGATTTGCCTTCCCACTGCCATTGAACTTCTAGAATGCAAGAAGTTTTGCCCGAAAAGAGCAAAAAGTTTACCCCAACTTGGAGTCCCCCAACTTGGAGTAAGTCTTTGATAGATCTGGTCGCCTTTGGGATTGCCTTCTCCATCACCTTTGCCGTCGACTCCTCTTGAGTAGAAAGGTACAGTACCATGTACTGCCTACTTCGTTCCTTGGTCGAGCACTCCTGCATCAACCCGAAGTCCCTTTATTTTGGCTATATTGATGAGAAGCCCATCGACATCGGTCTTATGAAGTTTCTTGGCCTTTGCCCTTCTGCCTTGTCTTGGTACTTGGAGTTTGCCTTTGCGTTCTCCACCTCCTCGGCCCCTTTTACGACCAATGCTCTCCCTCCATGAGAGCAAGGGATCAATGACTCTACGAAAGTCCCGCATCTACGGTACCATGGTACTGCCAACCGACACTACTATCTGTTATCTTGCATCTTCATCCCTTCCTTCGTGATCGGTAGATCTGTCTCTGCGGCACTGTGGTGCTCCTCCGAGTCCACCTCCTTTCTAACCGACACTTTTCTTTTGGGTAGCTGAGCCCCGCTGGACTCGTCGTCGCTTCCTCGCCCTTTTCGACCACCTGCTTCGACACCACTATATCCTCCTAGCAGTTCTCCTTGATCGATGGAAGGACAGAATGCAACTCTCATGCATGGCCTCCACCATATTGTTGTAGGGCTCGCGCCGATTCTGTTCTCCTTAGCTTCCTTGGTAGCAACATTCACTTACTCGGCCTTGTCCTCTGACTTGCCGGGCTCCCTTAAGCGAATGTGAGCACTGAAGTAGTCCAACTCTAACTGCTCCGATTAATCAAGTCCCTCCACAGACTCACCGGTACTTGCAATCGACTACTCCCTTGATGGTACAGCCCCATATCGCCAAGGCTTTCATCGATGTAAGCTTGATGCATACACACGGAAGACCCACCTTGATCTGTGGCATTCACTCCTTGAATCCACAGCCCTTCTTGCCGTTGCATTGTTCACCGAAGTGGAGCTCCCAACAGCTCCTGATCATTCACATGATCATGTCCCCCTCCATGGGACTCATTGGTACATGCACTTGGACTTCTTCCTCGGTGGTATACAGCTCTCATATGCTGATGACTAAGGCTTTCATCCAATGCAAGCTTCGATGCACACACGAAGACCCGCCTCTGCGGTACTACGACATTCACTCCTTGAATCCATAGCCTTTCTTCTTGTTGTGTCATACACCAAAGTGGAGCTCCCAGTAACTCCTGATCATACCTCCGCATGATCTTTGTGCCTCACGGGACAAGTTTGCCTGTATTGCATTGCCACGAACTATTCCACCATGATCTGCTGCACTATGTCGTCTCCTAGTGATATCTCCATTGCATACAGATTCTCATGTGATGAACTCGGACTATGACTTCTCCATGTGTGGCCTCTGCCAACACATCGTAGGGCATTCACCATCTCTGATTTTTAGTTCGCTCCCTTGGCAATTCCCCTTCATCCGCCCACTCTTGGGTTACACCTAGACGAAGCATAGCTCTAGGACAGTCCATCGCCTAGTAGCTCCTGAAGTCCCATGACTTCACTAGAGTTGGATCATTGTCTGGATCTTAGGCCTCTATCTACCAACACAATCTTGCTATGCACCTCTTGTTCATGACAACTCGAATGGCAACACTGTGGTATATTCTTCAAGAGTACCCGCCTTTGCGTCCTCTTGCCCCGTACTAAGGTCTCATGATCCTAACTTTGCCTCTGCAAGTTGAATCACCTTAGTTACTCCATCAAATGCATCTCTGAGGTAGCTTGCATATGCCTTGAAGCTCCCTTCATGCGGCTTGGATACTTCACCGAGTTCCACCCAAGTCACTCTGCTCCTCGATTTGCATTGAGTTGATAGTGGCCCTCACGTCCACCATTCCACGTCACCGTTGAGTTTGATTTCTGCATCGACTCTAAGTGTGCCTTCATATGATGTTGCCTTGGATTGTTCCCCCACTTGATCTCGAAATGCATCCACCAATGCATTATCTCTTTCGAGATCATGCGACAACTCTTCGTCGCTCACTCGGTCCGTTGAGCTTTATGGAGAAATAGCCTTGAGGAACTCTTCCCCAATATGTGCAGTCTGTTGCACATGATTCACCCACTAGAGAACTAGGACTTATCCCTCCTGGATATCTGTTCTACTGGAGCAACTTTTCTCTTTACATACTTCCCACTGGAAGTTTTGCAGACCATCATCCCCTTTGGACTACTCCATCTTGCTGAACTTGTGCCTTGTTCTACCCCTGCAGATGTACTTGCTAGATTGCGATCCTTCTCCAATACAGTCTCCACTGCACCCTTCAAGGTCTAGCAACATGCTGAACTTGTTGCACATTTCAGCCGCCGACGGACATATCCTTTCCATGTCGAAGAGAAAGTTCTGATCCTCTATAGCGCCGAGTTCTAATCGTGCCTTGGGATGGCCACGAACACTCCGTCATCCGTGTACAAGCCCTTGCATGAGTTCCGAATCCTTCGAGTTAGTAATTCCCCTCACCTCTGTGAGCTTTGCACAACTCTTTCGGTCATTACACAACACCTCCCACTTTGCACAGTCTCATCTTTCACCAAGCGCCCCGCTCTGCCTTGAGCACCGTCAAGTTTGGTTGCCAACGTCGAGCTATAGCTCGAACTCAACCATCCCAATCTTTGTATGCTACGCATTCTTCTTCGCTTGCTTGTCCTCGTGGTGCCTCTCACGCAAAGGGGTTGGCTATTCCTTGAAAGCCTAACTAGGATGCCCGCTCCTTTGAGCGACTCTTTTCCCTACATCTCAATGTCCGTTCCCCCCCCAAACAGTTGCGCGTGCTAGCTATCCTCCACACAGCCTAGCTAGGTCCCCCACGTTTGTATGGTAAGTGTTTCTGCATGTGCTTGTCCCGCTCTGATACCACATTGTCACGGGCTTAGCTGATTTAGCCTAAGCCGTACGGCACCCATGCGTGTCCGTCCGCAAAGGTCAGCCCTCCCCGAGATCTCCTAAAATCCCATAGACTTACAAAAAGAGAAAACGGGCCAAAAGAAGCAATTCTCACGGGATCCACAAGCAACTGCTCAAGAAAACACTTTATAAAGCCAAAATACAAATTAACCCGTGGACATTACAAACTCAGAGAGGTTGCACACAAAGGATAATGGTCCATTACAAACCGAAGTCCCCACAAGTGCTTATAAGACACACTTGTATTTAGAAGCCAAACTTGGCCATAAAGCAAATCAAACTAGGGTTGCTAAGCCTACTGCAAGCCCGCTTCTTGCTGTACAAGATATGTACCTAAACCGAAGGACACGGACTAACACAAGCATTTCATCGAACACCTTGTTTACATTGTTGTCTGTGACAACCTAAGCGGTCCAATCGCATCTGGATAGTGTGTTCTGGCAGTCCCATTGACAGACCAACGTTGCCACCACTAGGGCACGATTTTTAAAAAATAATTTTTTATATATGTGCTATAAACAATCCATTTCAATTATCATAGCATTTAAAATCAATGTTACATCCAAACTAATATTCAATCATCAAAATCCCATTTTCATAAATTTCAATAATTTTTCATTAAGAACAACTAAGGTTCTACAATTCTAGTTTATTTTTGTACTAATATAGTCTAGTCATGCATCATCAAAAATCAATCAAGATTCATTATATGACAATCAATTATTAAAAGATTTGTTGTCAATAATTCTAACTCAATATGCATATATATATATTAGTTATCGTTGAAGGAGTGTTAGATGTCAATCCCCTTTGAAAGCATTATTTAGTACTCCTAGTCTTAGTTTGGAGACAAACCTACAAGAAATATGGTTTTAATTTAGGTACCGATTTTACCTTGGGTCCCCCATAAATATCTAGAGGTTTTTGATTGTTTATGGTTCCTTTAGGAACCCAAATTAATTTATGTGGACTATACTTTCTAAATGAACATTTGTAGGCTTTATATCCTAATCGACCACAAAAGTTGTATTTAATTTTTGGTGGTAAGTTTAGAGTGGATCCTTTAATGAAGATAGTTGATTTTTGTTGAGTATTGCCAATAAAGTCTATACCTTCTTTCCTATAAACATAACCTTATATGCAAGAAACATATTTAGGAATTTATTCCCTATTTTAAATTTTCTAATGTTTATTTTAATACTAAGTTTTCTCATCTAAGTTCATCTAAAGTTTCATAATTGATGCATGAACTATGTGATGGTGATGCTACATGTATTTCTTCAAATTTACTAACTAGTGAATTATGGTCTTTCTTAAGTAATTTATAAGATTTACTAATTTTTCTAAACTCATTATAAAGCTTATGAAAAATATTTAATAATTCAGTAAAGGAGATATTAGAAGACTCACTTACCTCGTCATGGATGGCCATTAGAGCATAGTTGGTAACTTCATCATTAATGTGGTCTTCTTTATATGATGAGCTTGAGTCATCCTAAGTCATCGAGAGACACTTCTTTTTGTGTGGGGCCTTCTTCTTTAATTGATGATACTCATTTTTTAAATGTCCTAGCTTCTTACATTCAAAGCATATAAAGTTGTCCCTTTTTTGTTCATTTTTATTTTTATAATTTTTGTTCTTTTTAATAAATTTTTTAATTTTTTTTGTTAGTAGTACATTGTCATTGTCCTCATCACTCAGGTTTCACTTGAGGAGTCATCTATAATTTTTGTTAAATCTTGAATTTCTATGATGAAATCAATTGATAAGAGTTTGATCTAACAAGGTTGTTAGAGTTGATTGATGCAAGATTAACTACGACTAAGAGAATATTACAATCAGAGGTTTAGCCAAAGTCAAGTCCAGGCCTCAGGCGGAGTTCGAATGATGCGGTTGGGAACTCACCTGGAGTGCATCAGAAGCTCATCGAAGGTATCGAGAACTTGCAAGGATGGCATAAGATAGTTTGCCGGAAGAAAACTGAGACTCGCCAGAAGATTATTAGGGGTAGCCAAAAAGCTTATCAAGAGTTAGGAAGATCTTGAAGTGGATGTGTTGGTCATTATGATTATAATTAATTAAGTAGTAGTTAGTATCATGTAGGTTAACCACGATGGTGAAAAGGAATTACATATTAGACATGGACCTAAGATCAAGCTTAGGTATGGGCTAAGGATTGAATGATGTGGTGGGAGCTCACCGTGAGTTCGTTAGGACTTTGCCGAAGATATCGAGAAGATCGCTAGGAACACACCAAGAGATCGCTGGAGGAAGACCATGAGACTCACCATAGGGAATGCCGAAGGTTGTCAGATTACAGGAGTGAGGTCATAAGCTTGGTGGTCATATTTAATTGGAATCTTTAAATTATAGGTTAAGATTGAGTCCTAAATGAGTGTGATTTGGAAGGAATCCAAATCAACTCAAAGAGGTAACCGGGTCCACCAAAAGGGTTTAATTAAGCTTAGGTTAAGCTCAATTAGTTGACTAGAGAATTGGTCAACATGTAGTTCAAGTCGGGATTAGAAAAGTGAAGGAAATCACTTTTCTAAGATTCCCAACGATTAAACTGCCAGCGACCGATGGGTGTACCACCGCCACCTAGGTTTTCGAGTGGCTGACAACGATTGAACCACCAAGGACCGATAGGTAAACTGCCCATAAATTTGGACAGTTGCACTATCAGTGCAGGCAGGTAAACCGCTTATACCCAGATTTTTTGGATACATTTGAATTTGGCTCTAAATTTTGAAGTCATTTGGTGCCTATAAATACCCTAAATTTTCTTGCATTCTATATAATAATTTTAGGGATTATATTCTATAAAAAAATTATGTGTGAATTGTAAGAAAAAGAAAAGAGGAAGAGAGTGAGCTAAGAGTTAGAAAAATTCTTGAAGTCTCTCTTGTAAGCTTAAGTTGTAAGGATTTAGTCTTCACCTAAAGAATATTGGTAGTGGATGCCGATGTGCCTCAAGGAGGAGGACTCAGGAGTGGACATAGGCCGGTCAGTGCAGAACCACTATAATTGTGAGTGTTCTTACTTGTTTCATTTACTACTTACAATTATCGGGTTCTTACTTGTCTTCAACAGAATACCAATAGATGTTTCCAATTTTATTTACTCTTTGAAAGTAAGGTTTCAAGTCAAGTACTTCATTTATAACGTTGTTTATCCTTTTATTCAGATTTTCTTGTTCCTTCTTGAGCCATTTTTAACCAAGAAACTTGGCTTTTCTTTAAATCATTCACTTGCTTTACTTCTATGTTCAATGGGACGGACTACACATCTTGAAAAATTCAAATGCGTATCTTTTTTTACTTCAATAGATCTTGATTTATGGTGTATTATTGAAAAGGTCATCCAATCCAACAAATGATTAGAATGATTATGAAAAATAAATGTTTTTGTTGAAAGTAAAGACTATAAATATCTTATATTGTGCACTTGATAAAAATAAATTTGATCGAGTTTATTGTGTTGATTCGGCTTTCGATATATGGCATATATTAGAAATGACACATGAAAGCACAACTAATTAAGTGAATCATTAAATGAAAATATTTACAAAAATGAACTTGAAGGATACCTTCCAAAGAATAGGAATGAATTTGAACTGAGCATGACATATGACTCCTCGAGTGAAATCTCGAGTAATAAGGACTTTGAACCTTTGACAAATGAATTAAATAAATTAATAAACATAAATCATAAAAATAATCTTAAATCATGGATAATAACTCTTGCTATGAATACAAGAAGTTAAGACACTCCAAAGATGAAGAGCACAATTAAAAGGAAGTGGAGAATCTCATGCTTATGACCATTAACAATGAGGTAAGTGATTCCTCCAAAGTCTCATTTACTTTTGATGAATTATCAAATGATTTTCATGAGCTCTTTGATGAATTTAGAATGATTAGCTACTCTTATAAATTACCTAAGAAAGAATATGATTCTTTAGTTAGCAAATTTATATAAATGCATGATACATCACCATCACACATTTGAAGCACTAAATATGAAACCTTGAATGATGCATTAACATCATGTTTTTCTTATTCAAAGTATGAGTCACTAAAGAAAATTAAACAAGAAAATGACATACTACAACAAACTAAAAAATGCTTAATATAAACAACGAGTCTCCAAACATGATCCATGTTGATAAGGGTCATGTTTATAAGGAAAGCATTGGCATTATGAGTGAGACTCATCAAAAACCAACTATCCTTATTAGATGACCCATATACACTCTTTGCCTAAAAATAGATTTAATTTTTATAGAAAATATAGAAATTTTGCTTATAAATATTTATTTAGAAATTATAGTCCTCAAAAATTAGTTTGGGTTCTTAAAGGAACCATAAACAATCTTAAGCCATTAGAGAAAATAGGAAGAACATATCATGAAGGACTCAAACTCAAATAGGTACCTAAACTAAAACCCCCCCATACTATAAATTTATCTCCTAACAAGGCTAGGAGCAATAAAAATATTTTAAAAATAGATGCACAAGATATATTACTTGAGATTTAATACTCCTTCAAGTTTACTAATCTAAGTAATAACAAAAAAATTATTAAAATTAAAATTATTGACAATGAATATTTTGATGGTTCATCATTATACAATTAATATTCATGATGCATAGCTAGAGTATACAAGTATAAAAATGAACTAGAACCAAAGAACATTAGTTATTGAAAAAAATATTGAAACTTAAAAAAATGAGATTTTTGAGTGAATGCTAAGATCAAAATCATTGGCTTGAATATTTGGAAAGGCTATTGTTGAATAACTTAAATGTTGTGATTATTAAATTATTGATTTAAAAGGTTGAACAGTTGTATGTTAAGATTGAATATATATTGTTTTAAAAAATTAGATTACTTTTGAATTTGAACTTAAAATAAATAAAAATTTAAAATGAGTTTGTCAACTCCTTGCACTATGTGTAAAGAGTTAGACTTATTTAAAAGTTGAAATTGAAATAGGTTGAATTTTGATTGAAAATATTTTATGTTCAATGAAACCATGCTTGATGATTTAATAATCCATAGTGATCGTGCCTAATGATTTTATATTTTAAAATTATGCATGATGATCTTTGTAATTTACTTATTAATCCTTGCCGTAATAAAAGTTCTTTTTTAGTTTTAAATGATGATACATGTTTTTGGCTTAAAAGACAAAGGCATGCTTGTATGAAATAAAAAAGGAATACATTTTTCTTGAAAATTTCTCTATCTTATAAATTTTTCAAAAAGAGATTGATGAATCTATTCATGATTTTTTTAAAAATATCAATTTTGATGATTTGAACTTGAATAAGTTATTATCATGATTTTGGCAAGTTTACAAAATGAAACTTAAAATCCTTACATAAATCAAGTTCGTTTGAATAAGTTTATAAATGTATCATAAGTTTATCTTTTTGGAACTATCACATAAATCTTTTTAAAAACAATGATCTTGATTATTTAAAATCACATATGTATATTGAGATCCTATATTTTAATATCTCATTTTTCAAAGTTATAATCTGAAAATTTGGTGCTATTGTATTTTAATTGTTACTTTGACAATGACTAAGTGAGAGATAAAAGTGATATTTTGCAATAACGAAATTAAATACTTTGATTATGAAAAACCTTTATTGGATGAGGAGCAATTTACTAAAAAGAAAATTATGAATTTTAAATACATGAGATTTTGCATGATTAGATTTTTATTTTACTTTGAATTTTGAATACATAAGAATTCACAAACAAAAAGGAGGGGCAAATTTATTAATATAAATCATGTCTTTTTAGTATTTAAAGATTTGATTTTATGACATTATCTCCTTATGCTTTTGGTCATAATTTGGATGTTTAGAAAAAATTATGCAATCATATTTTTTTCTTAACAATGACAAAATGTGGGAGATAAAATTATTAATATGATTAGAAGCAAATTGGATATGATAATATTGAATGAGAAACCATTTGGTTAGAAGAAAATTTAGAATTTTAAATTTTCTAAATATATGTGAAATGCATAATTTAAAATTTGAGCTTGATTTACTATTTTCCTTTGGATTTCTTGGACTTTATAAATTGCACTTCTTATCAAATTTGCATGCAAAATGCATGATTTGCTTGATTTACTACCTTGCTTAAAATTTGGATAAGATAACTTAAATTGCATACGTAGCTCTTGATTTTTTCTTGGATTTCAGAATTTATATCTATAAATTTTACATCTATAAAATTGGGTACTTTTGTGATATGATATTTTTTACTTCTCCCTCCTTGATTCCACTTTCTTGTTTAAAAAAAGGAGAGAAAATTAATATGAAAATAATGATTTATTATTTTTCAGATTTATTTGTTATATTTTCTTGAAATTTACTTGAGAATGATTTGTTGAGCTCATATTCAAAATTTTCTTTTAAAATTTTATATCTACAAGATTGAGGTTAAGAGTTAAGACTGCTAAATCATGAAAATATATGAATTGCTAATCTAGATTTCATGAGATTAAGCTTTTTCTGATAATATTTTTGAAAACTTTCTTTATCTTTTTATTATTTGAAAAAGAAAATTTTCATGAAGATAATAAATTATTACATTTGAAATTTAAAAGAGATGATTTTTAGTATTAAGAGATGATTTTTATTACATTTGAAATACATAAGTAGTCTTTAAATCTCTTGGACTCTTGAGCTCATCTTAATATTCTTTTTGAAATTTATTAAGAGCTCTTCTTAACGATGCTTTTATGACTTCTTTCTCATTTCTTTCCTTATTAATCACGAAAGGGAATAAAATTTTATCATGCATATTCTATTTTACTAAGAGGGAATAAAGTTTTATGATACTTGAATTCAAGATGGTGTAGTTCTCTTAAATTTAAGCTTTCTTTATTGAAGTATTGATTTAGGGGGAGTTATGATTAACTCCTGTCATAAATTGATTGTTATCATAAAAAAGGAGGAGATTGTTGAATCTCAGATTTTGATGATGAAATCAATTTATGAGTGTTTGATTTGACATGGTTATTAGAGTTGATTGATGTAGGATTAACAATGACAAAAAAAATATTACAATTAGATGTTTGGCCAAAGTCATGTCCAGGCATTAGGCTGGGGTTCGAACAATGCGGTTGGGAACTCGCCTAGAGTGCGTCGGGAGCTCGCCGAGGGTATCAGGAGCATGCTAGGATGGTATAAGAGAGTTCGCTAGAAGAAGACCAAGACTTGCCAGAAGATTATCGGGGATAGCCGAAAAGTATGCTGGGAGTTGGGAAAGTTTTAAAGTGGATATGTTGGCCATTATGATTATAATTAATTAAATTATAGTTAGTATCATGCTGATTAACCACAATGGTGAAAAGGAATTACAGATCAGATATAGACCCAAGATCAAGCTTAGGCATCAGGCTAAGGATTGGACGATGTGGTGGGAGCTCATCGTGAATTCACTAGGACTTCGCCGAATGTATTGGGAAGATTACTAGGAACACGCCGAGAGATCGCCAAAGGAAGACCGTGAGACACTACAGGGAATGTCAGAGGTTGCTGGATTACAGGAGTGAGGTCATAAGCTTGGTGGTCATGTTTGATTATAATATTTAAGTCGTAGGTTAAGATTGAGTCCTAAATGAACGTGAATTAGAAGGAATCCAAATCAACTCAAAGAGACAATCGGGTCTACTAAAGGGGTTTGATTTAGCTCAAGTTGAGCTCAATTGGTTGACCAGAGAATTGGTCAACATATGGTTCAAGTCAGGATTAGAAAAGTGAAGGGAATCACTTTTCCGAAAATCTCGACTGTTGAACGGCTAGTGAGTGGCAAGTGTACTATCATCGCCCAAGTTTTTGGGTGGCTAACGATGGCTAAACCACCCATACCAGGTTTTCGGGCGGCTGCACCACCGATGTCGATGGGTGAACTATCCATACCCGGATTTTTCGGATACGTTTGAATTTTGGCTCTAAATTCTGAAGTCATTTGGGGCCTATAAATACTCCAAATTTTCTTACATTCTATAAAATAATTTTGAAGGTTATATTTTATAAAAAAAATTTGTGTGAATTGTATGAAAAAGAAAAGGGGAATGGAGTAAACTTAGAGTTTGAAAAATTCTTGAAGTCTCCCTTATAAGCTCAAGTGGTAAGGGTTTGGTCTTCACCCAAAGAAGAGCGATAGTGGACGCCGGTGTGCCTCAAGGATGAGGACTCGAGAGTGGACGTAAGCTGGTTGATGCCAAACCACTATAATTGTGTTGGTGCCAAACCACTATAATTGTGAGTGTTCTTACTTGTTTCATTTACTACTTACAATTGTCAGGTTCTTAATTGTTTTCAACAAAATACCAATAAACGCTTTCGATTCTATTTACTCTTTGAAATCAAGGTTTCAAGTCAAGCATTTCACTTACAATGTTGCTTATCTTTTTATTCAGATTTGCTTGTTCCTTCCTAAGTCATTTTTAAGAAAGAAACTTAACATTTTCTTTGAATCATTCACTTGCTTTACTTGAATGAAAAGCTTCATATTTTTCTATCTTGCTTCAAGCGAAAAGTTTTTCATTAAAATGAGAATTTACTCTTGCACTAATTCAGCCCCCCTCTTAGTGCTAATTGATCATAACAGTTTCCAATGCCAAATCTTTCCTGTTCTTTGGAAGGGGTTCTTCAAGTTTCTCATGAGTTTTACAACTCAGTTAAGTCATAAGTGATTTAATAAGTCCTTCAAGATGAAAATTATTTAGATCTTTAGCTTCTTGAATTGTAATTACTTTAGGATCTCAACTTTTTAGAAGATATCTTAATATTTTACTAACAAGTTCAAAATTAGAAAGACATTTAACAAGAGCTTTTAGGCCATTGACAATATCTATAAACCGGGTATACATGTCTCCAATGGTCTCACTTGGTTTTATTCTAAATAATTCATAACTATGAACTAAAATATTAATCTTAGACTATTTAACTCTACTAGTGGCTTCGTGTGTGATTTTAAGTATATGCCAAATATTATAAACAGTTTCACAAATAGAAACCCGATTAAATTTATTCTTATAAAGTGCACAAAATAAAGCATTCATTGCTTCTACATTTAACGAAAAAGCCTTCTTTTCCAAATCATCTCATTCGTTCATTGGTTTGGAAGACCTTTTAAAACTGTTTTCAACTATGTGCCCCAAAGTAAAATTCATATAAATCAGAAAAATACATATTATTATTTTCCAATATGTGTAATTCGTCCCATTAAACATGGGAGGACGTGCAATGGAATGTCCCTCATTCATGTCAAATGAAGTCATTTACTCAGTTAGGTGTTTAGTCCAATTAGTAAAACCTCACTCTGATACCAATTGTTAGGATCAATTGGGCATTGGGGGGGGGTTTGCGAGGTGTTGTGAATTAGTGCAAATGCTGAAAATTTTGGTTTAGGAAGAACTCTCTCAAAGTAAAAATGATATCATAAGTGTTTCGTTCGAGTAAGTGAGCAATTTATAGAACGATGCTAAGTTTCTTGCTTAAAGAAGGCTCAAGTAAAACCATACAAATCCAAAAGAAAAGATAAGAGACACTCATAGATTTATAGTGGTTCAGTCTCAACTTGGCTTATGTCCACTCCTCGAGTCCTCTTCGCCGAGGTCCACCGTTGTCCACTGCAGATCTTCATCGAGTGAAGACCAAACCCTTACACTTTTCACTCTCCTTTTCACAGGCTCAGGAGAGGAACCTTACAAACTTTTACTCTTAATACTCACAAGGTTGACTTTACAAAGATTATAAACTTTTTTCCTCACTCTCTTGCCCACTTTTCTTTTCTTGCACAATTTTAGCACACTAATTTTTATAGAATTTCTAGCCCAATATGTTATGCTAAATACAAGAAGACTTTGGGTATTTATAGACCCCAATTGGCTTCAGAAATTAGAACAAAAAATTCAAACATATCCAGAAAATTCAGGTACAAGCGGTACCATCATCGGTGCCAGCGGTACTACTATCGAAAGCTACCCAAAAAATAGAGCGATAGTGATCCAACTGTCGACCTAGGTGGTACAACTATCGACCTGGGAAGTACAACCATCGCCCACCAACGGTACAACCACCGGGAATCTCGGAAAAGTGTTTTCTCCACTTTTTCAATCCCGACTTGTACTTACAAATCCGGTTTTCTCACTTGAGTTAATTTAGATTCTTTCCAAATCTAACTCAAGTAGGACTCAAACCTAACCAATGCTAACTATGACTAAGTAATTACAACCATTATGACCATCAACTCCAACAAGACCCTTCTAACTCTCGGTAGGCTTTTCAGTAACCCCCGACGATCTTCCAGCGAGTCGTTTGATCTTCTTCTGGCAAACTCTCGATGCCTTCCTAGCGAACTCCCAATCACCTTTGGTGAGCTCCTAGCGAACTCCCGATAAGCCCTCGATACCTTTGGCGAGCTTCCGGTAAGTCTCTCAGCGAGTTCCCACTACATCTTTTAAACCCGGCCGATGCTTGGACTTGATTCTAGCCTATATCTAATTGTAATTTTCTTTCTCTGTTGTAGTTAATCCTACATCAATCATCTCTAACAGACATGTTTAATCAACAAACCATCAATTATTCTCATCATCAAAATCTAAGATTCAATAGCCACCCATGTCACCCTTAAGGCACCCTTCTAACCCTAAGACGTAGTTTTTGTAGCCCTTTTTAAATCTCTACAGTTAGCCCAAACAGTAGTGTAAACTGTAGCCCAAATAGCAGTGTAAATTGTAGCCCAAACAACACACCCTGTTGCAACCTTGATCCATCATCCATCACCCTTTCGGTCATTAATCCTTACAAAATCGGTTGTTGCCACCCATAGCAACCCTAACCTATCTTCCTATCCGTAAACCACTACCATCAAACCTCCCTTGCATCCTCTACATCAGCCTTGAATAGCAACATTAATAGCATCTCCTCTTGATGAAAAATAAGGTTGCAATACCTTTAGGACTGTTTATTGCATCCTTTACTACAGCAACTCTAAACTACAGCCCCAACAACAACTAAAAAACTGTAACCTATTAGCCCCAAACTGCAGTCATCTACCTATGATCTATCATCTCTTTCAGCCACCTAGCCATCCAACCAATCCCTACCCTTAACCAAACAGCAAAGGGAGGACCTCGACATTACAGATCTAGAGTCTTAGGCTATGGCATCGGTAGATTTGTTAGGTGCCAAGTTGGAGGCCTTCGAGATGCGTATAGAGGATAGACTACGTGCTCTCTTTGCGGAGTTTAAATTAGGCTGATCACGGAGCCCAAGAAGATCATAGAATGGTGAGAATTCTGATCACAAGGTGAACCCACCAGAGAAACAGGAACAAGCAATAAACTTATCATATCCACGCATAAGGGTGGACTTCCCTTGATGGGAAGATGAAGACCCGACCAGGTTGATTTTATGTGTTGAGTGGTATTTCCATTATCACAGGACCCTGAAGGCTTCTATGATCAATATTGCTATCATCCATCAAGGAAGAGAAGCTACTCAATGATATAATTGGTATAAGTACACCCACGGAGTCCCAACATAGAGGCAATTTAAGAGCTAGCTACTACTCCACTTCAAACCATCTGAGTATGAAAATATCGATGGCCAACTCGTAAAACTCCATCATATGTCCATAGTTTAGGAGTACCAGACCAAGTTTGAAAGACTTTCTAACCAAACAAGATACTAGTCTAAAAAATAATTGTTAGGGACTTTCATTGAGGGGTTAAAGTCAAAAATTTGAGAAGAAGTCAAAGCGCATCAACCCTACATGATGATGGCAGCTATCTCCTTCGTGCGACTACAAGAAAAAAGGTTGAACCAATATATTCAGAGGACCAAAGCCACCATCTAACTAGTAGCACAGAGACCCTCGGTCCCATGTACCACTAGCCAGACATCTCAGCAAAAGAAGTTAACGAGAGAAGAACTTTGCAATAGATCCACGAAGGGCTTTTGCTAGCATTGCGACGAACCTTGGAGCCACAAACATTGATGCAAAAAGGGGAAGCTTCTCATGATAGAACCTATTGAAGAATCTGAAGAAGAGGATCTTGAACCTGAGGAGGAAAACATAAAGGAGATCCCATAGCAAATCGATTGCAGGACTCATGCTCTAGCCGGCTATGCGAACCCGCAAACAATGAAAGTTGAAGGATTTCTTAAGTAGTAGCCCGTCACTATCCTCATCAAGACTAGGAGCACCAACAACTTTATGAACAGTAAGGTTGCTGCCCGATTAATGCTCTAAAATGAAAGTTGTAGTAGGTTCGATGTCAAGGTAGCTGATGGTCGAATCCTAAAATGCAACCAAAAGTGCTCGCAGGTAAAATTGTTTCTATAGGGCCAAAAGATTATTACTTATTTTTTCCTCCTCCCACTTGACGATTATAAAGTAGTACTTAAAATTGAATGGTTGCCCATTCTAGGTGATGTTTTTTAGAATTTTTTCACATTAATCATGAATTTTTTAGCAATGGAAAATAGGTGATCCTACGAGGAAAGCACAGGGACGAAGTATCAACTGTTTCTATGCAACGTATGGAGAGGGTGCTGCACAAATCACATATCGACTTCCTAATATAACATCAAGGGTTGCCAATGGAGGAATCAATGATGAACAAAGATCTAAACCTCCCCTCATCGCTTGCTAAATTTTCAGATAAGTTTGCTGAACTGATAAAACTGCCCCCTACCTGGTTATATGACCATCGCAAGTTCATGGAAGATGATGGCGAGATCAGTGCTCGCCTCATGACATTACTGAAATAAATGTCTTCCTCTAGTCGGATGAAGTTATAGTAGCCTTTGATGTCCTCATGATTGTGATTCCATCTACACTGGTGCTAGCTTTGCCCGACTCCGACAAAATGTTCGTAATCAAATCTAACTTATCGGGAGTCAGAATAAGTGTTGTACTTATGCAAGATGGCCGACCCCTAGCCTACATCAGCAAAGTCCTCGCTCTATATCACATGAAGCTATCAATCTATAACGAGAAAATGTTAACCATTGCTGAATTTGTGGCTTGGCATGATATAGGTCAATGACACAAAGGAGGGATGAAAATAAGCCTTAGAAAATTACAGCTGCTACTCACTCCAAACTCAAATCAGGCTCACATTACCATAGACTCTACTAGACGGCAGCCACCATCTCAGAGGAAAGTCTAGCTACCATTAAAGAACAACGATATGCTAGTCCACGTAAGAAAAGGACAATCGCCCGATAAACACTAGAGTAGAAGGAAGTTTACTATTGAAGTACGAATCTTCCTTTGTCTTCAGCCCTACCAGTAGGAATCTATGAAGACTTGAGTCTCAATAAAGTGATCCTCTTATTTCTTTGGACCCTACAAAATTGAAGATCACATTAGAGCCATGACTTATAGATCGAATCTACACACCAATTCAAAAATACAATTGATCCTCCAAATATCTCACCGCAAATAAAAGTTTAGAGATGATGACTCAACCCAGATCTACCCGCAGGACATCTCGGCTGATGAGGAGGTCCAAGTTCAGTTGATGATCACGTGGGATTGCAGGATCACAATGCACCACCGTCCAGACACTACTACCACTGATGGAGAGACACACGATAATGCTGGATTACAAGACTATGGTGCAGCTACCATAGATACCATGAGGAAGCTTCAAGAAGAATTATAGACCAAGACCCAAAGTTCATGGAGATTCAGCCTTGAGGACAAGGTTGATTTGAAGAGGACGGGTCTATTAGAACCCCAGCTGAGTCGGGTCCTAGTCGATTGAATTGAGTCTTTTGATTGAGCCTTGTTAGCTGGCCTGGACCTAACATTAGATTAGCTAGAAGATATTTAAGTCCATTGTAATAAATCAGCTCAAATCCTAGTAGGAGTAGGATTCGACTCAATTGGAGTTTGGTTAGGAGTCAGAGTTGGATTCAGGTTGGAGTCAACCAAGTCAAGCTTGTAATCAACACAATTGGCTACCCACCTTGATGAGGGGAAGTCGGCTAGGGTTGAGAGGAGGTGGCTAGGTTTTGAGATGAGAGTGTTTCACTTTAATTAGGAGTTGGAGTTCTAGTTTACTTAGAGTAGGAGTTTCACTAGGAGTTAGAATCTTCCATTAGGGAGGAGTCTTCATATAGTAGGAGTCATATTAGGATTATGGTTTTGAGAGCCTATATAAACACTTGTAGATACAACCTTTTTATTATGAATAAGTTCAATATTTCTTCAACTATTGTGCTGAATACCTTTGAGGAGGAAACCCCTATAGAGTTTCAAGAGGTCGATCCCCTATAGAGATCAAACCCCAAGCTTAGAATCCACAAGGGTTCTAACACAATCCCCTATAGAGATCGACCAAGCCTTAGAATCCTACAGGGTTCTAAAACTTGGTATCATAGTAGTGTTCTTGGTGCCTTATTGCCCTTCCACTACCACCGCTACCTCCATTCAGTCGCCCACCATCATCCAAGTAATTCCCATAATTATTGATCTTGTTATCTACTCTGCCGCCATCACCCCCTATCGCAGATCCACCATTTGCTACCACCACGAAGATTGCAATAGGGTCTGGTATTGCCCTTCTTGTAAAACCTACTGCTATTACAATTATTTATCTAGAAAACTAAAAAATAGTTACATCTATCTTTCTATAAAAAATCACAATAACAATCTCTATCATTGATGCAGTTTTCAGCCGCCTACCACTTTGCTATTGTGTTTCTTATAAAAACTCACTGCCATATTTTATTATCAAACCTATCTCAATATTTGTATTGTTTCGACCTTCATCGCCATCAATTCCTTACTGCAAACATCCCCATAAGCCATTCACACACTACAAAAATTTATCATCGCAAAGCTATTATCTTTATGATGACAGTTATGCTATAAAGTTTCAGCCACATACTTGTTGCCATATTGCCGATCTTACTACCATATTTTATTGAAAAAATCTTCTCTATATTTTACATCGGCTTGGCTTTCATCGTCATCGATTCCTTGCTGAAATCATATCTATATCATTGGTATAATGCTGAAGTTCCTCATCATGGAACTACTAATTTTTTCGACAAGAATTTTGTTGCCATCCTTTTTAGGGTTTATTACTTCATACACAATTGATCCTTGTCGACTTAATTGCTATTGATTTTTCTATTCAATTGTTGCCACCTTCATATACATCTTATTGGAAAAAAAAAAGAAATCCCTCAAATCTCGACATACTATTGGAATCCTTTTATTGTAGAACTGTTGTTCTCGACAAAGAATTCTATAGCAACATCTTTTGGCACTTAATGCCACAGCCACACCAAACTAGTTGCTGCCCTCAATAGCAACCCTAAACCTTCCTAGTCTCAAACTATTGCCACCGAAATCCTTTCTAGCTTCCCTAACACCCTCAAACCATAGTACCAATAGCAACCTAAACTATAAGTTATCGAGAGAAGAACTTCGCGACAGATTTGCTGTAAAAAGGGGAGGGTTCTCATGATAGAACCTATTGAAGAATCTGAAGAAGAGGACCCCGAGCCTAAAGAGGAGGACATAAAGAAGGACCCACAGCTAGTCATTAGCATAGTCCATGCCTTAGCGAGCTACACAAACCTACAAATAATGAAGATTGAAGGGTTCCTTAAGCAATAGCCTGTCATTGTCATCGTTAACACCAGGAGCATGAATAACTTCATGAACAGTAAGGTTGCTGCCCAATTGATGCTTTAATAAGAAGATTGTAGTAGGTTCTATGTTAAGGTAGCCGACGGCTCAATCCTGAAGTTCAACCAGAAGTGCCCACGGTTGAAATTGGCTATAGGGCCAAGAAGTAGTTGCTAATTTTTTCCTCCTCTCTCTCGATAATTATGAAGTGGTGCTCGGCATTGAATAGTTATCCATAATAGGTGATGTTTCTTAAAACTTTTTAAAGCTAACCATGAAACTTTTCAGTAAAGGGAAATAGGTGATCCTACAAGGGAAACGAGGGAGCGAGGCGACTACGTTTGCAACACAGTGCTTGGAGAAGGTACCACAAAAGAATGTCCAATAGCTTCTTAATTCAAATTCAAGAACTTTATGAGATAAAGTTGAAGGAGACTGAAGATATGAACCCTCTCCCATAGCTTGCTGAAATTTCAGACACCTCCACTAAACCGAGCCGACTACCTCCTATTAGGTTGTCCAACCCCCCTACACTGAACTGGCCGAAGGAACCACTAGCCGATGCTCAACCAAATTTCTGCCAGACTCTTAGAAGACCAAAGATAGGAGAATCGCCTAGGAGATGACAAAGACATGGATAATTCAATCGCACTTTTTCCTTGCTATGACACATCCCTACATCTTTGTCTCCAAGGATAAGCTTTTTCTGAAGTGTTACATCTCGACAAACCTGCATGGTTTCTGATGCAACACAACCAGATCTCAGTTGACTTCGACGACTTTCCCCATGAGCGGACTATGATGCTTAAAGTCTTCATTAATGATGACCTCTATCGATGACCCATAACCACAAGAAGATCGAGTCCCTCGAGTGGCAGAATTAAAGTAAGAGAGGGATCATTTGTAGGACTTAACAAAATATAAACGTCACTCCTTTCACTATGAAGAAAGATGCCCCCCTTGGCCAAGTGGAACTATAGCCCTCATAACCATGACGTCATCTATATCAACACTAGCATTTCCAAATCATAGCCAGATGTTTGTGATTAGAGTAGACATATTAAGAGTTTGGATCGGCATCGCCCTCATGCAAGATGATCGAATCCTAATCTACACTGAGGCTTTTCCCACACATCAAACGAGAAGTCTAATATGCAAGGGGATACTAATTGCTACTGAATTTAAACTTTGGCTCAATATAGGTCCATGACACAAAAGAGAAGTAAGCCCAAAAAAATTATAGTCCCTGCTCATGCTAGATTAGGATCTCATCATCATGGACCATACCAAAGGGTAGCCACCATTTCAGAAGAAGGATTATCTACTATTAAAGATTAACCATATGGCAACCCATGCAAAGAAGAAACAACCTTCTGACAAACTTCAAAGTAGAAGAAAATTTGAAGATCGAGCTTTCCTACACTTACAGCCCTACCAACAGGAAATTCGAACCTCATGGAAGTGGTTTCCCTATTACTTTGGACCTTACAAAATTGAGGATCATATTAGAACCGTGACTTATGAATCGTATCTGTGCACCAATTCAGACATACAACTAATCCTCCAAATATCTTGCATCAAATTGAAGTTTAGAGAGGACGACTCAGCCTAGATCCATCCACCTGACATCTTGATTGATGGGGAGGCCCAGTTCTAGCTAGAAATCGTATAAGATCGCAGGATTGCAACGCATCACCATCTAGACACTATTGCTGATAAAAAGATACAAGACAATGTTGGACCTTAGCATCATGATGCACCTACTATAGGGGCCATGAGAGAGCTTCACGGAGAGTTACAAATCAGGACCCGGAGTCATAGAGTTTCAACCTTGAGGACGAGGTTGATTTGAAGAGGGCGGGTATATTAGGACCCTAGATGAATCTGGTACTAGTCGATTGGGTCGAGCCCTTTCATTGGGCCTTGTTGGTTGGCCTAGACTGACATTAGGTCAGCTAGGAGGAGAATTGAGTCCATTATAATAAATCAGCCTAAATCCAAGTAGGGTTAGGATTCTACTGAACTAGAGTTTGGTTAGGAGTCTAAGTTGGATTCATATTGGAGTCAACCAAGTCAAGCTTGTAATCAACCTAATTGGCTGCCCACCTTGATAAAGAAAAGTTGACTAGAGCTAAGAGGAGGTGACATGGGAGTGTTCCACTGGAGTAGGAGTTTGATTAGGAGTTGAAATCTTAGTTTACTTGGAGTAGGAGTCCTATTAGGAATTACGATTTTAAGACCCTGTATAAAGCATGTAGCCATCACTATTTTGGTAAGTAATAGATTAATATTTCTTCAGCTAATTGGCTGACTACCTAGAGGGAGGAACCCTTATAGTATTCCAAAGAGGGCCAATCCCCTACAGAGATCAACCAATTCTTAGAATCCTATCGGGTTCTAACACTTTGTATTAGAGAAGTGTTCTCGGTGTCTCACTGCCCTTCTACTGCCACTGCTACCTCCATCCAACCACCCACCATCATCGAAACAATTTATATAACTGTTGATCCCATCACCGACTCCACCATCATCACAACCTGTCATAGATCCACCATCTGCTGCCACCATGAAGATTGCAATAAGATCTGGTGTTGCCCTTCTTGCAACACCTTACTATTGCTGTAATTATTTTATCCAAAAAACTAAAAAATAGTTACATCTATCTAACTACAAAAAATTGCTACAACAATCTCTGTTGTTGACGTAGTTTTCAGTCGCCTACCACTTTGCTGTCATGTTTTTCAAAACTCATTGTCATATTTTATCATTAAACTTGTCTCAATATTTGCATTGTTTCGACCTTCATCACCATCTATTCCTTGTTGCAAACATTCTCATAAGTCATTCACACGCTGTAAATATTAGGATCAATTAGCACTAAGAGGGGGGCTGAATTCGTGCGAGAGTTAAAAAACCTTAGTTTGGAAAGATTTGCTTGAAATAAAATCAAAAATTGGAAGCATTTTGTTTAAGTTGAGTGCATGAGCAACTAAAGCTTAAACAATGCTAAGTTATTATCTTGCTTAAAGAAAACTTGAGTAAAAATAGATAAATTCAAAAAGTAAAGTTAGAAGGCTCATAGTTTATATTGGTTCAGCTAAAACATGGTCTACATCTACTTTTCGGAGTCCTCCTCCTTGAGACCCGTCGGTATCCACTAATAACCTTCTTCGGGTGAAGATCAAACTCTTACACTACTCATTCTCTCTTTTTCAAAGATTTAGGAGAGAAACCTTATAAGTATTTCACTTACAACTCACAAGGGGGATTCTCAAGACTTTTACAAAATGTTCACAATGATTACGATCACTTTCTTGCTCACTCCATGGCCCCCTTTCTTTCTCACTTTCTTGTACACGTTTTACACACTTTTCTTCTCAGCTTTCTTGCTAATTTTCTTACCCTCAATCTAAGAAAACTTGGGGGTATTTATAAACCCCAATTGGCTTTAGAAAATAGGGACTAAAATTTAAATGTATTTGAAAAATCTAGGTATGGGTGGTCTACCGTCGATGCTGACGGTACTACCATTGAAATCTACTCTGAAAATAGGGTGATGGTGGTACTATCGCCGACCTGGGCGGTACTACCATCGCCCACTGGCGGTACTACTGTCAGGAATCCTGGAAAGGTGTTTTCTATGCTTTTGCATTCCCGGCTTATACTTTCAGTTGGTCCCTTCCTAGGTCAACCAAATGAGCTCAACTTGAGCTCAACCCAAACCCAAACCAATTTGCCTCACTTGAGTTAATTTGGATTTCTTTCAAATTTAACTCAATTAAGACTCAAAACTATCTATGACTTACTGATTACAACTGTATAAAACTATCAAGTTCACAATAAACCTAACCCCTAGCAATTCTGTAACCTCCGACAATCTTCTAGCAAGTCTTACAATCTTCTTCTGACGATCTCTTAGTGTGTTCCTAGCGAGCTTCCTGATCCCTTTGGCGAACTCCCGACGAGCTCCCACTACATCGTCCGACCTTAGCCTAATGCCCGAACTTGATTATGACCCAACATCTGGTTGTAACTCCTTTTCTCCATTGTAGTTAACCTTGTATTACTTTCTCTAACACATATATTAGATCAAAAACATATCAATTGATTTTATTATCAAAATTCAAGATTTAATAATAAAAACTAATCATCGCAAAGCTGTTATCTTTACGACAAAGGTTACGATGTAAAGTTTCAACGTTGTAAAGCTATCTTTACATCAGCTTGGCTTTCATCGTCATTGGTTCCTTGTTGAAATCATCTCTATATCATTAGTATACTACTGAAGTTCCTCGTTGTGAGACTACTAATTTTTTCGACGAGAATTCTAGTGCCATCCTATCAAATCTGCCCTCTTAAAATCAGCCTTGTCCTCAAGGCTAAAGTTCTATGAACTCAAGGAACCGGGTCTTCAGCTCCTCATTAGGTTTGGTGTTAGTTGGAAAAACTTGAGCTAAGTCGTCGTCTTTTAATTTATATTTGAAGTAGGACACCTGGTGAATCAATTGTAATCTTGATTTGGTGCATGGATCTGATCTCCAAGTTAGGGCTCCAATGTGGTCTCCAATTTTGTAAGGCCTAAAGAAATAGTGAGACCACTTCCTTAAGGCTTGAGTTTCCTACTGATCGGGCTGGAGGTGTAAGAAAACTCAATCTTCAATTTTTCATCCATTCTGAAGTTTATTGAGAGGCCATTTCTTCTTTACATGTGCTGGTGTAAGCATGGATTGTAATCCTTTTTGGCTTACTCCTCTTTCGTGCCATGGACCATCTTGCATAAGGGTGACACCGATCCCAACTTTGGATGTGTTTGCTCTAAGTACGAATACATTGCTACGTTCAGGTAATGCTAGTATCAATATATATGGCATCATGGCTGTGGTGGTCATGTGGATACCATTCTCCTATTCCTTCTTACGATCGTGGGTCATAGATCCGAGGTCATCATCATGAAAGACTTTTAGCATCATGGTCTGCTCCTCGATGAAGTTGTGGAAGTAGCCCGAGATGAGGGAGCACTGCATTAGAAACCATAACTGGTTCAGCTGAATATAGTGCTTTAGGAAGAGCTTATCCCTGCAGACAAAGAGGCAAAGTTTTTAGAGATAAAATGTCATTGCAAGGGAAGGTTGTGGTCTAATGATCCGTATCTCCTGCATCTCCTAGACGATCTTTTTAGCTTTGGTCCTCTGAAAATATGGACAACAATATGGCCGAATATATACTGGTGGTTCCCCTTATAAGACCAACATACAGGGGTCATGCAGTCTAGTAGGAAGGAGTCAGCTCGGTTCAACGGACGTGCTTGAGATTTCAGCTAGCTTCGCCAAGCACTATGTTGAGATCATCTTTTCTTCATTCTCTCCTTTCCCACATAAGGTTACCTATTTTCTTTTGTCATTCATAAGGTCGTTGGAGCTCCTGGTGTCGGCGAGGATGGTGACGAGCTGATGCTTGATAAAGCCATCAATGTCCAATATCTATGGTGGAGTATGAAAGGTGCAGGCTGTCGATTGTGGTTTTTCCTTCATATCCTTCTCCTCGGACTCGAGAGCCGTATCTTTGAGTTTGGGTTCTTCAGTCGGCTCAATCAATAGAGGTCTCTCTTTTTTACAATGATGGTCTCGGCTCCACAGTTTATTATAATGCCAACATAGGCCCTTTGTCGATCTGTCACGAAGTCCTTCTCTTGTTAACTTTTTTAGCTAAGGTGACCGGCTGGTTGTAGATGGGGCCAAGAGTCTCTGTGCTACTGGTCATGCGATGGCTTTGGTCCTCCGAGCATGTTGGTTCAGCCTATCTTCATGTAGTCGTACGAAGGAGATGGCTGCCTTAAGTGTGTACGGTTGTCATGCTGTAGCTTCTTCTTGAATCTCCAGCTTTAAGCCCTCAATGAAAGTCTTCAATATCTATTTTTTAGACCAATCACGAGTTTGATTAGTTAACCTTTCAAACCTGATCTGGTACTCTTGGATGGTAGAGGTTTGATGGATCTTCGTTAGTTCTTCGTCAAGGTTCTTGCAATTGATTGGTGCTGAAGGTTTATATACTTTTGGTTGGGATGTGGCTCTCATGCTCTGAGCATCTTGATTGAGGTGCCTTTCTTAAAGTTGCACAAAAGATATCAACATCATTGAGGTGTAGGGCTATCATGTCTTATCCTTGCTTCTTATCTCTGATGGGTTCTTTTTACAATCAGAATTTGCTCTATGTTGTGATCTTCTTGGGCTTGGTGATCGACCCAATCTAAACTCTTTGAAGAGAGTACATAATTTATCATCCATATGCATCTCGAAAACCTCTAATTTGGCTTTGAATAAACCCAATAATGTCATGACGTTAGGATCTCCAACCTGTCAAACAAACCGATTGAAAAGTGTAGTTGTAATTTCAAGTTGAAGGTAGTGAATGGCAGCAATGTCAGGACTGCGGGGGTGAAGTCTCCAAGTGAAGGATGGTAGCTAAGGGTAGCAGCGACGGTGGAGGAAGAAGATGGCAACAGCAATGTCGATTGTGGTCCTTCGGTGATTCTGCAATGTTAATGCTGCAATGTCGTCAAGGCTGTAATTTTTTTAGGTGGCTGATATATGTCGGAAGATGGTAGCCAAGAGATCTAAATCGGAAGGCAGCAGCGACGATCGAGGAAGAAGAGGGCAGTAGCAACGTTAGTTGCGACTGCGCTATGGCTTCGTGGCTGCAAGTGGCGTAGGTTGCAGCAAGGGTGCGACGGCAATAGGAGGAAAACAGGTTAGCGATATATATAGCTATTACGAAGGAGGGCAGCACCGGTATGAAGCGAGAGATGGCTGCTATTGTGTTCAATTTATTACTGGTCACGATCAAGATAGTTGGCGGCGAACAATTGTTGCGGGCTACGATGTAAACAAATTACAGCAAAATATCGCTGTTGGTAGCATTTTATCGCAAGGATCACTACTAGTTGTGATCAAGGAGGATGGCAGGAAGAGTTCACTATTGGTAGCATTGGGTAGCAAAAGTTGCATGCTATAGTTGAAGGAATAAGGGAGATTGGGCGGCTAAAAGATTGGTAGACTGAAGGCTTCGGCTTTTGGGTGTGGTTTGTGGCAGTTTTGGGTGCAATTTGGGGCTGTGGTTTTATGGAGATTAGGCTATAAATTTGTGTGGTTTTAGGGCTATGATAGCAGTAGATAAAGGTTAGAGAAATATATTTTGGATCTAGGATGGATTGTAGCAAAGGTAGGTGTATCGATAAGGAAAGTTGGCTGAAAAGGTAAGTGGATCGATAAGGAAGTAGACTGTAGTTAGGGCTGATTTGGGTGGCTACTTGGTTTCAGTTTAGGGTATGGTTTTGAAAGATTTTTGGTAAGGATGGTAGGGTTTAGTGATGAGGAAAAGAGATTCTAAAATCCCACACAAAATATCACTCAAATCCGATAGAATTCGACAAAAAAAAGTGCAGCGATGTGCAATCCTACTGAATAGATTTTACATCTTAGAAATAATAACTTATTGACATAATTTCCAAAGAAAAGTTCAAGAAAATTATGCAGAAACCCTTAGTTAGATGTTGGGAATACCAATAAAAAGTTTGGCAAAATTTTAGCAGCATAACAGTAGAGAAATAGGGCAAAAGATGTAAGGTAGATCCTTCATCGTAAAAATTTCAGAACTACATGCTAGTGCAAGATTGCACAAGAAAATCAGTTCTAAAAGGAATATTTTTGAGAAATCAATCCCAGATGAAAGCCAAGTTGATCTTTGGAATTTTATAAAAATTTCAACCAAAAAGGATGAACAAAAGTTTAGTTTCAAAAGGCCAATAAGCCAAAGGCAGATTCTCCGTCGTAAAATTTCAGCACTGCATGATGAAGAATCGCAGCACTATAAGTTTGGATCCAGAAGGACGTTTTTTATAAGATAAGTTTTAAATGAAAATTAAGACAATCTATGAAATTATATAAAAGTTTCAGCAAAAAAAACAAATAAAAGTTCAATTCCAAGAAGCAACAATTGGTTGAAAATTTCTACAGTGTTTCACCTTCACAACAATGATAACATTTGCGACAGTAAAATTTTGCAGCAAGGAAATTTTGGAAAAACTTCTCCCACATATAAGATAGAGAAATAACAGTAGCAAGAGGCATGGGCTTTGGAATTTTTACCAGATATTTGATGTTGACACAGAGGAAAGCAGCAGATTGATGGATCTGCGGCTTGGTGGGCGACGATGGAGGCAACATCAAAAGTAATTGTGGAAATTGCTTGGGAAAGTGGAGGCGTGGATGACGGCTACAAGGGCAGCAAGATCGCTACTCTGATACTAGATGATAGAACCCCAGAAGGAGCTCTATAGATTTTGATCTTTAAGGGGGGATCAACCCTTGGAACACTATAAGGCTTCCTCCCTCCTAGACTAGGCACAAGACTGAATTAAAATTATAGATTGTTTGATTCAAGAGAGGGAGTGGCTACATCATTATATAGGGATCAAAATCCTAGCCTAAGGGGGTACTTACCTAAGTAAAATTACCCCTTTGCCCTTCTTATAGCTAACTTGCCTTAATAGGAACAGGGGGTGACTAGGTTGGCTCTATACCCGACCTGAGCAAGGGAAACCCTAGCCAACCAACCCAGTAAGGGGGGCGACATCCACTAAGCCCTAAGGAATAATCGAAACCCTAACCATACTCCTTTATAAGGTAAGAATGGTTTTATTATAATCTAACAGGGTTTTATTGACTACTTCTAGGGAGATTATGATTCAACCCTGTTGGAGTCCTATCATATTGTCGTAGCCACACCAAACTGGTTGCTGCCCCCAATAATAACCCTAAAGCTTCCTTCCCAGCCGCAAACCATTGCCATCGAAACCCTTTCTAGCTTCCCCAACACCTTCAAATTGTAGCACCAACAGCAACCTAAACCGTAAGCTATCAACCCTAAACCACAACCTTGACCCATCTCTCTTTCAGCCACCAATCCCTACAAAATCGATTGCTACCACCAATAGCAACCCTAACCCATCTTGCTATCCTTAAACTACTCCCACCAAACCCCTCTTACAGCCTCGACAGCAGTCCCTGAATAGTAGCATCAATAGTACCCATTCTTGATGAAAAATTCTACTACAATACCCTTGGGATTATTTGCGGCATCCCCATGTGATCCCCACCGAAACTATTATTGTCACCAACAGCAACCCTAAGCCATCCATTGACCTTAACTTCTACTATCATACCCCCTATATGACCCCTATAGTAGCTCCAAACCATAGCCCCAATAGCAACAAAAAAATAGCAACCTATCAGCGTCGAACTGTAGCCCAAACAACAACCTACCACAGCCTTCCCCCACTAATCCTTGTCTTTTGCAACCACCAAACTATGCCCTTAATCTGACAACAAAGGAAGGACCACAATATCTCAGATCTAGAGACAAATACTACAGCATCATAAGATATGATCAATGCCAAGTCGGAGGCCTTCAAGACGCGTATAAAAGACAAACTACATGCTCTCTTTACAGAATTCAGATTGGGCTAATCACTGAGTCTACTGAGATCACAGTATGGCAGGAGTTCATATTTCAAGAAGAACCTATCGGAGAAAGATGAACAAGCGACGGACTCATTGTATCCACACATGAGGGTAGACTTGTTAGGATCAATTAGCACTAAGAAGGAGAGGGGGGCGGGGGTGGGGGGTGAATTAGTACCAGTTAAAATTCTTATTTTAACAAAAAGCTTTTAGCGTGAAGCAAGAAAGATCCAAAGCTTTTCATTCAAGTAAAGCAAGTGAGCGATTAAAAGAGGATTACTAAGTTACTTGCTTAAAAATTACTTAAGAAAGAACAAGCAAACCTAAAAGATAAGTAAAGTCGAAGGGAAATGCTTGACTTGAAACTTTGTTTTTAAAGAGTAGGTAAAACATCGGAAGCATCTAATAAAAATCATATTTAGTTCAAAGCGATTAAGAACTCGATAATTGCAAGTAGTAAATGTAACAAGAATAAAACACTCACAATTATAATGGTTCAGCACCAACGAGCCTACGTCCACTCCCGAGCCTCCTCCTTGAGGCACACCAGCATCCACTACCGATCTTCTTTGGGTGAAGATCAAACCCTTACACTTGAGCATACAAGGGAGACTTCAAGAATTTTTTTAACTTTACTCACTCCCTTCCCCTTTTCTTTTTCTTATAATTCATAAAAAAATTTCATAGAATATAATTTCTAAAATTATTGTATGGAATGCAAGAAAACTTGGGATATTTATAGGCCCCAAATGACTTTAGAAATTAGAGCCAAAATTCAAACATACCCGAAAAATATAGGTACGGGTGATTCAGCCACAGGCTTGGGTGAGTCAATCGTTAAAAGTACCTAGAATAAAGGGTACAAGCGATTCAGCCACCTAGGCTGGGCTATTTAGCCATGGACAACCACCCGAAGTCCTAGTGTATGGGTGAATTACCCACCTATCCTAAGCGGTTCAGCCGTTCGAAAACTTGGGCTGCTCACCGGTGGTTCATCCATCGAGAATCCTAGAAAAATGATTCCCTTCATTTTTCCAATCCTGATTTAAACCATCAGTTGACCAATCTCCTAGTCAACTAATTGAGGTCGACCTAAGCTTAGTCACACCCCATAGTGGACCCGATTGCCTTATTGAGGTGATTTGGATTTCATATAGATCCAACTCAATTAGGACTCAATCTTAACCTACGACTTAAGGATTATAATCATACATGACCAACAAGTTTAATGACCTCACTCCAGTAATCCGACAACCTCTGACATTCCCTGTGGCGAGTCTCACAGTCTTCCTCCGGTGATCTCTCGACATGTTCCTAGCCATTTTCATGATACCTTTAGCGAAGTCCTAGCAAACTCCTAGCAAGCTCCCATCACATCGTCCAAACCTTGGCCTGATGCCTAGGCTTGATCCTGGGTTCATGTCTGATTTATAACTCACGATGCTAACTACAACTTGATTAATTATAATTAACATGGCCACAAATCCACTTCAAGACCGTCCCAACTCCCGATAAGTCTTTCGGCTACACTCGATAATCTTTCGACGAGTCTCAGCCTTCTTCCGATGAACTCTCTTGTGCCATCTTGGCAAGCTCCCGATTCCCTCGGCGAGCTCCTGATGCACTATAGGCAAGTTCCCAACCACATTGCCCGAACCCCAGCCCGATGCTTGGACTTGACTCCGGCCAAACCTTTGACTGTAATAATCTCTCTATCATAGTTAATCCTGCATCAATCAACTCTAATAACCTTGTTAGATCAAATACTCATCAATTGATTTCATCATCAAAATCTGAGATTCAACAACCTCTCCCTTTTTTATGATGATAATCAATTGATGATAGGAGTTAATTCTAACTTGCCCTAAATCCATGTCTCAATAAAGAATGCTTAAATTCAAGATAACCACACCCTCTTGAATTCAAGTATCACGAAACAAATCATATTCCAAGAAAATTTCAACAAGAATTTACATCAAGTCATTGAATCATAAATTTCAAAAAAAATTGTACATCCAAATCTAAGATATCCAAGTATATTATCAATATCATGTGTCATCAATGTATATCATTAATATCATATGTCATCAATATATATTTCCCCTCTTTGTCATCAACAAAAACATAAAATATATAGTTAATAATTTCAAAGCACATAATAACATTACTCTCCCTTAGTAAAATAGAAAATACATTATAAAATTTTCTTCCCTTCATAATTAATAAGGAGAAAAACAAGGAAGGAGTTATGAAAGCATCATTAAGAAGAGCACTTAATAAATTTTAAAAAGAATATTAAGATGAGCTCAAAAGTCCAAGTTAAAATTATTTTAATCACATCATATGCAATACATTATATCATCATAATAAAATCATAATTATTATTCTAAATCATCATGTAGATTTTCAAAATCAATCATACATTATCATCATACATGATTTCACATCATCATATCTTCTCCCCTTTTATCATCAACAAAAAGGAGAAGTGAAATTAGCAAGTTTTTGATATATGAAAGCCTAATAATTTAGCAAATTTTTCTTCACTTTAGAACATATAAGCTAGTGAGTTCTTTCTTCTCTTTTGAGAAGTGAAAGCTAGCAAATTTTGCTTCCTTTATAATGTTCAAGCTAATAATTTTACATCATACAAGCTAACAAGTTGGCAAGTGTTGCTTCTCTTAGCATGTTTTTTTTTTCCTTAAATGTGAGGTTAAGCAAAATTTTTGCTTCTCTTGAGAAAGCACTTCTTGCTTCTCTTTTGACATAAGCAAGCTAGCAAATTTTGTTCCCTCTTTGTCATTATCAAAAAGAAGGGATAGTTACCATGGTGCAAAACTTTTCCCATTACATCATTTTTAAATCATCACATGAAATATATCAAGAAAAATTAATATGGTGATGAAATATACAATTCATGAAGACAAATTATGAATTTCAAAAGACAAATCATAGGAGAAATAAATAAAATATCTTAATTCACGCATAAGAAATCTTAAGTTGTCAAAATCATAATTTATATAAAAGTCTCCTTTTAAATAATATGAGAACACATGATAAGATATTTTGATTCATAAAAGATTTCAAGTTATAATTCTAAGGAATCAAAATCATGATATAGGTAAAGAACTTATTTAATTTTAAAATTATCAAAATCACTTTCAAGAGATTCAAAATGAAATTAATAGACTTATTAGTCTCTTGAAATGCTAGTAATTTCCTTTCTTCACTTTGTGTGAACAAAAAGATATAATCAAGGTGGAGAAGTGAAAAACATCACAAAAATTGCTTAATTTTATTGATGTAAATTTTATAGATATAAATTTTAAAATTCAAGAAAAAATGAAGAGCTACCAATGCCATTTAATTTATCTTATGTAAATTTCAACCAAAGTAGCAAATCAAGCATTTTGCATATATTTAGAAAATTTAAAATTCTAAATTTTCTTCTAAGTAAATTATTTCTCATTCAGTGTTATCATATCCAATTTTCTTCTAATCATATTGATAATTTTATCTCCCACTTTTTGTTATTGTCAAAAAAGAAGTATGATTGTATAATTTCTTCTTAACATCCATATTCAAATTACGTCTGAAAGTATAAAGAGATCATGTCATAAAATCAAATCTTTCAGTACCAAAAAATATGATTTAAATTAATAAATTTGCCCTTCCTTTTTGTTTGTGAATTTCAACAAAACTAGAATCTTATGTATTCAAATTTCAAGTAAAATAGAAATCGAAATATGCAAATCTCATGTATTTAAAATTCATAATTTTCTTTTTAGCAAATTGCTCCTCATCCAAAGAATATTTTTCATAATCAAAGTATTTAAATTCATTATTACAAAATATCATTTTGTCTCTCCATTCATCATTGTAGCAATTAGGAAGTTCATGTAAAGTTCATAATTAAAGTATTTATGTAAAGATTTCAAGTTTCATTTTCTAAACTTATTAAAAATCATGATAGTAACTTATTCAAGTTCAAATCATCAAATCATCAAAATTAATTTCATAGTTCAAGAGATTCATAAAAAATAACATAATCGATTCATTAATCTTGTTCTGAAAATTTTATAAGATAAAAAATTTTCAAGAAAAATGTATTCCTTTTTTTTTCATACAAACATACCTTTGTCTTCTAAGCTAAATAAAAAAAAAACAAGCATTATCATTTAAAACTGAAAAAAACATTCATTATGGCAAAGATCAATAAGTCATAAATCACAAAAATCATCATGCATAATTTTGAAATATAAACTCATTAAGCATGATGACTATGCATCATTAAATCATCAAGCATTGTTTTATTGAACATAAAACATCTTCAATAAAAATTCAATCTATCTCAATTTCAACTTTTAAATGAGTCTAACTCTTTACACATAGTGCAAGGAGTTGACAAACTCATTTCCAAATTTTTATTTGTTACATATTCAAATTAAAAAGTAATCTATCATTTAACAATACACATTCAATCTCCACATATAATTTTTCAATCATTTAAATCAATCATTTAACAATGATATTTAACTTAGCCAAAAATATTATAATATTTAAATTATTCAAAAATAACCTTTGCATTTAAAGCAACAAATATCCAAACCAGTGATTTTGAACCTATCATTCAATTATAACCATCATCAAAATCCTTCTTTAATAAATTTTAATTTAGATAAAGTCTCTAATTTATTTTTGTATTAGCATGTCAAAGTTAGTGCAATCAAGATTAATGAGTTATCCAAAGATTCATTAATAATTATTTTATTTTAATATTTTTTTATTATTACTTAGGCTAGTGAGCTTTGAAGGAGTATTATATCTCAAATCATATGCCTTGAGCATCTACTTTCAAAACATTACTTAGAGCTCCTAGCCTTGTTAGGAGACAACTTTATATTATGGGAGGTTTTGATTTAGGTACCCATTTGAGTTTGGGTCCTTCATGATATGTTCTTCCCATTTTTCTTTAATGGCTTAATGTCGTTTATGGTTCCTTTAGGAACCCAAATTAATTTATATGGACTATAATTTTTAAATAAATATTTATAGGCTTTATGTCCTAATTTTTCACAAAAATTACACTTGATTCTTGGTGGCAAATTTAAGATAGATCCTTTAAAAAAATTGGTTAGTTTTTGTTGAATGTTACTAATAAAATGTATGTTATTTCTTCTATTAATATGACCCTTATTGGCAAGGATTATATTTAGGGATTTGTTTCCAATTTTAATATTTTCTAATGTTGTCTTAAGCATGATGTTCTCTTCTTTAACATCTAGCATATCATATTTAGAACATGGGTTATGTGATACTAATGAATCATGTATTTCGTTAAGTCTACTAACTAACAAATCATGATCATTCTTAAGCAACTTAAAAATTTTGTTAAATTTTCTAAACACATCAAACAAATCATGAAATATATTTAATAATTTAAAAAAATAAATGCTTAATGAATCACTTGACCTCGTTGTCAATGGCCATAAGTGCAAGATTCTTCGCTTCTTCTTGATTGTGTTCTTCATATTTAGAGTGCCTCAGCTTCTTACGTTGATAGTAAGAAGTTTTGTCTATCTTAAGATTATTTTTATGGTTCATGTTCATTAATTTATCTGGTTCATTTATCGAATGTTAAAAGTACTCATCACTCGAGATTTTACTCGAGGAGTCATATGTTTTTCTCAGTTCATATTCTTTTTGGTTCTTTGGAAGGTGTTCTTGTGCTCTTAACATAAAATTCTTATGAAGCTATTCTTCTTATTTATCTTTGTAAGATATTTTACTTAATGATTCTTTTTAATTAATTATGATTTCATGTGTGATTTTTAATGTATGCCAAATATCGAAAGTCAAATCATAAACGATAATCGATTAAACTTATTCTTGTCAAGAGAACAAAATAAGGCATTCATAGCCTCGACATTTAAACAGAAAATCTTCTTCTCCAAATCATTCTAATCGTTTACTGGAAGAGAAGACTTTTCGAATCTGTTTTTGATAATATTCTATAAATCAAGTTTCAAGGAAAGCAAAAAAACTCTCATCCGAGTTCTTCAATAAGTGTAGTCTGTCTCATTGAACATGGGAGGATGAACGATAGAAAAGCCCTCTTGAAAGCCAAAAAAAGTCATTTCTCTTAGGTGTTAAACCAAATGAGAAAAGTGTGGCTCTGATACCAATTGTTATGATCAATTAGCACTATGTGTGGGGGGATGAATTAGTACAATTTAAAATTTTTATTTTAATAAAAAGCTTTTGGCTTGAAGTAAGATCTGAAGCTTTTCGTTTAAGTAAAGCAAGTGAGTGATTAAAAGAAGATTACTAAGTTACTTGCTTATAAATTACTTAAGAAAGAACAAGCAAACCCAAAAGATAACCAACGTCGAAGGGAAATACTTGACCTGAAACTTAGCTTTTAAAAAGTAAGTAAAAATCAAAAACGTCTAATTGATATTTAGTTCAAAGCAATTAAGAACTCGATAATTGCAAGTAGTAAATGCAACATGAATAAAACACTAACAATTATAGTGGTTCGGCACCAACGGGCCTATATCTACTCCTGAGTCATCCTCCTTGAGGCACACCAGCGTCCACTACCGATCTTCTTTGGGTGAAGACCAAACCCTTACACTTGAGCTTACAAGGGAGACTTCAAGAATTTTTCTAACTCTAAGCTCACTCCCTTCTCCTTTTCTTTTTCTTATAATTTACACACAATCTTTTCATAGAATATAATCCCCATAATTATCGTATGGAATACAAGAAAACTTAGGATATTTATAGACCCCAAATGACTTCATAAATTGGAGCTAAAATTCAAACATACCCGAAAAATCCGAGTACGGGTAGTTCAGCCGCAAGCCTAGGAGGTTCAACCGTCGAAAGTACCCTGAATTCAAGGTACTTGCGGTTCAACCACTAATAGCCGCTGATTTACTCACCTGTCCTGGGCAGTTCAGCCACCTGAAAACTTAGGCAGTGCTAATTGAACCGTCGCTCACCGACGATTCATCCGTCGGGAATCCCAGAAAAGTGATTCCCTTCAGTTTTTCAATCCCGATTTGAACCATCAATTGACCAATCCCCTAGTCAACTAATTGAGCTCGACCTGAGCTCAAGCACACCCTATATTTGGACCTGAGTTCAAGCCTTTCGACTACGACTGATAATCTTCCAACGAGTCTCGGTCTTCTTTCGATGAACTCCCTTGTGTTATCCTGGCAAGCTCCCGATATGCTCGGCGAGCTCTCGACACACTCCAAGTGAATTCTCAACCGCATTGTCCAAACCCCGGCCCGATGCTTGGACTTGGTTCTAGCCAAACCTATGATTGTAATAATCTTTCTATCATAGTTAATCCTACATCAATCAACTCTAACAATTTTGTTAGATCAAACACTCATCAATTGATTTTATCATCAAAATATGAGATTCAATAGGACTTCCCTCGATGGTAAGATGGAGTCCCAATAGGATAAATTTCGTGCATAGAGCGATACTTCCTCTATCACAAGACTCGGAGGCTTGTATGATTGATATCATTGCCATATATATATAATGAGATGCCATTCAATAGTATAATTGGTTCGAGCACACCCAAGGAGTCCCAACATGGAGGCAATTCAAAAGTGGACTACTAATCTGCTTTGGACCATCCGAGTACAAAAATATTGATGGTCAACTTGTGAAGATCCGCCAAACCTCAACAATTCAAGAATACCATACCAGGTTCGAAAGACTCTCTAACCAAGCAAGGGACTAGTCGAAAAAATAACTACTGGGGACTTTCATCGAGGGGCTAAAGTTGAAGGATTGAGGAGAAGTTAAAGCGCAACACCCCTCCCCTATATGCTGATGGAGGCTATCTCTTTTGTGTGTGTACAGGATGAATAGCTGAACTAGGAACATCATAGGACCAAAGTCATCGCATGACCAGTAGCATAGAGACCCTCGACCCTATCTACCACCAGCAGGCCACATTAGCTGAAGAAGTTATCGAGAGAAGAACTTCGCGATAGATCTACGAAGGGCTTATGCTTGCATTGTGACAAACCTTAGAGTCACGATCATCACTACAGAAGGGGAGGTTTCTCATGATAGAACCTATTGAAGAATTTGAAGAAGAGGACCCCGAGCCTAAAGAGGAGGACACGAAGAAGGACTGACAACCAATCGTTAGCACGGTTCATGCCTTAGCTGGCTACACAAACCCACAAACAACGAAGATCGAAGGGTTCCTTGAGCAGCAGCCCATCATCGTCCTCATCAACAACGAGAGCATGAACAACTTTATGAACAGCAAGGTTGCTACCTAGTTAATGCTCCAAAAAGAAGATTGTAGTGGGTTCGACGTCAAGGTAGCTGACGTCTACAGGGCCAAGAAGTGCCCACGGTTGAAATTGGTTCTACAAGGCCAAGAAGTAGTTATTGATTTTTTCCTCCTCCCTCTCGATGATTATGAAGTGGTGCTCAGGATTGAATGGTTATCCGTAATAGGTGATGTTTCTTAAAACTTTTTAAAACTAACCATAAAATTTCTTGGTAAAGGGAAACAGGTAATCCTATGTAAGAAACGAGGGAACGAGGTGATTATGTTTGCAATACAACGCTTGGAGAAGGTACCATAAAAAGAGTCCAGCAGTTTCTTAATTCAAATTCAAGAACTTCAGGAGATAAAGCTGAAGGAGACTAAAGACATGAACCCTCTCCCACAGCTTGCTGATATTTTAGGCACCTCTACCAAACCGAGCCGACTACCTCCTATTAAGTTGCTTGACCCCGCTACATTGAACTGGCTGAAGGAACCACTAGCTGATACTTGGCCAAATTGCTGCCTACACTCTCAGAAGATCGAAGCTAAGAGAATCGCCCAAGAGATGATAAAAATACTGATTATTTACCATGCTTTTTCCCCACTATAACACATCCCTACATCTTTGTCTCGAGGGGTAAGCTTTTTCTAAAGTGCTACATCCCGCCAAACCCACCATGATTTCTGATGCGACACTCCCAGATTTCAGGTGACTTCTACGACTTTCCTAAGAATCAGACCATGATGCTCGAAGTCTTCCCTAATGATGACCTCCGATCGATGGCCCATGACCACAAGAAGATCGAGTCCCTCCAATAATAGAATTAGAGTAAGATAGGGGTCATTTGTGGGACTCAAAGAAACATAAACATCACCTCTCTCATTGTGAAGAAAGATGCTCCCCCTTGACTGAGTGGAATTACAACCCTCACAACCATGAAGCCATCTACACCAACACTAGATGTTTGTGATTAGAGCAGACACATCAAGAGTTGACATCGGTGTCACCCTCATATAAGATGACTGACCTCTAATCTACACCGAGGCTTTTCCATGCTTCACACGAGGCTTCTAATCTACAAGGGGATACTAGTTGCTATTGAATTTAAAGTTTAGCCTGGTACAGTTCCAGGACACAAAAAAGAAGTATGCCCAAAAAAATTATAATCCCTGCTCACACCAGATCGGGCTCTCATCATCATGGACCTAACCAGAGGGCAGCTACCATTTCAAAAGAAGGATTGGCTACCACTAAAGATTAACCACATGGCAACCCATGCAAAGAAGAAACATCCTCCTAACGAACTTCAAAGTAGAAGAAAATTTGAAGATCGAGCTTTCCTACACTTTTAGCCCTACCAAGAGGAAATTCAAATTTTAAGGAAGTGGTCTCCCCATTACTTTGGATTTTACAAAATTGGGGGTCACATTAGAGTCATGACTTGTGAATCAGATCTGCACACTAATTCAGAAATACAACTGATCCTCCAAGTATCCCACCTCGAATGGAACTTTAGAGAGGACGACTCAGCCCAGATCCATCCACCTGACATCCCGATTGATGAGGAGGCGTAGTTCCAGTTGGAAATCACATGAGATTACAGGATCATGATACATCACGGTCCAGACACTACTATTGATAAAAAGATACAAGACAATACTTGACTGCAGGATCATGATGCGCCTATTACAGGGGCCACGAGAGAGCCTCATAAAGAGTTACAGATCATGACTTGGGGTTATGGAGTCTCAACCTTAAGGACAAAGTTGATTTCAGGTCTGTTAGGACCCTAGCTGAGTCGAGTCATAGTAGATTGGGTCGAGTCCTTATATTGGGCCTTGTTGCCTGGCCTAGATCGACATTAGGTCAGCTAGGAGAAGAATTGAGTCCATTGTAATAAATTAGCCCAAATCCTAGTAGGGTTAGGATTCGGCTAAACTAGAGTATGGTTAGGAGTCAAAGTTAGATTCGGGTCAGAGTCAACCAAGTCAAGCTTGTAATCAACCCAATTGGCCACCCACCTTGATGAGGGAAAATTAGCTAGGCTGGGAGAAGGCAACTAGGGTTTAAGATGGGAGTGTTTCACTTAGAGTAAGAATTTAGTTAGGAGTTGAAGTCTTAGTTTACTTGGAGTAGGAGTCCTATTAGGAATTAAAGTTTTGAGACCCTATATAAAGCATATAGCTATTATTATTTTGGTAAGTAATAGATCAATATTTCTTTAGCCAAGAACCCTTATAGCGTTCTAAGGAGGGTCGATCCTCTACAAAGATCAACCAAGCCTTAGAATCTTGCGGGGTTCTACCAACGATAGTTTGAAAGGCAACTGACTAAAGGGATGGTGGCAAGGAGGCTTGATGTAGGAGGACAATACCAGTTTCAATTATATGTCGATGCTTACGTTCGACAAGCCAATTAGTTAAAGATTATGTGGTTGTGACCTGAGGTGTTGTATATCATAAGCTGAGATACAAGATTTTAGGGCTTGATATTTACCTCAACTATCATAGTAAACTGTTTTAGTTATAGACTAAAAGAAGTTCTCGATCAACTTTCTAAAATTGGTAAGGACCATAAAAACTTCATATTTATATTTAAGAGGATATAACCATATATATTTAGTAAAATAACCTACAAAGATGACATAAAATCTAAAATTGTCAAAAGAAGTGGTTGGAGCAGGGCACCAAACATCTATGTAAATAATTTCAAATGGCATAGAGCAAGATATGGAGAATATTCCAAAAGATAGTCTATAACTTCTATTACTATGACAAGCATCACAAATGAGTTATAATACTATTGGTTTTCATAGTTGGAAGAGAATAATGATAGAGTAATTTTTTTTAGATAAAGGATGACTAAGACGACATTGCCATATATCAATTGAAGCTACAATTTAAGAGTGAACAGTTTGCTAGGTAATTTGGAAAGCTGACAACTACTCGTAAATGTTATCTTTTTATACGAGCCTTGGACCAATGATGCCCTCATGCTCAAATCTTTTACAAGAAAAGAGTCTGGAAAGAATTCAATTGAGGTGCTATTTTGTTTGTAGAATTAGAAAATAGAAATGAGGTTCCTTTTAAATATTGTGGAACCAGTATGAGTAATGAGGATTCTAATAATGTCACTAATGCTAATATCATCATTGCCTCTATAATTGTTATGAATGGATAAATTTTAGAGAATATAGGTGATATGATGAGAAGTGTTAGAGTCCAAAATCCAATTAGTTGGACTAATAGTCGGGGTAGTCATGATATTCGCTTGAGGCGAATTGGATGTAATGAGAAGGCTGAGTTGAGATCGATAGACTTTTGCATAGTATTTAACTTTATCGCACAATTGACAGATGACTCTTTGTTGGTTTAGATGGTCACAACATCGGGGCTGTTGATAGGTACTGAACTGCCACCTTGATAATTGTTGAAGTTCATATTGAAAAGTTGATGGGGGATATATTTGTGTTACAACATATGTCCAGGAGGTATTTTGGTTAATCCTTTGTTGATGTTTTTGATATTTTGGTGACTCGTTCTCTTGGATTTTTTACTAACTTGAGTTGTGATGGTCAGTCCTGGCATCTTGTCCATGTATTTTAAATATGTTGGTTAGGATATCGAAGCTGTTGATGGGTATTGAGCTGCCACCTTGATAATTGTTGAAGTTTGTATTAAAAAGTTGATGGGGATATATTTGTGTTACCCATATGTCTAGGAGGCATTTTAGTTAACCCTTTGTTAATGTTTTTGATATTTTGATGACTCATTCTCTTAGATTTTTTATTAACTTGAGCTGTGATGGTCAGTCCTGACATCTTGTCCTTGTATTTTAAATATGTCTTATAGTTAGTTAACTTGTCGTAAAGTTATTCGAATAATATTAATGAGTCACACGTCTGAATTATTGCTGTTAATTCATTGTATTTGTCTCCGAGGCTATTAAGAATATGGACTATAACTTTTTTTATCAGTGAAGGAATGATCTATCTAAGTCAAGTCATCGATGATAATTTTTATATTTTGTAAATAAACAATAATAATATTTTTCTCTAATCTATATAAATATAATTTATATTAGTAAAATAAATTATTATTTTTATTCTAAATTTTAGTCTATTAACCACTTTACATATCTTATATCCGTATCTTATATCATATTGTAAAATACTGCAGACCATAAACATTTTACGAGGCTCTTGTTCATATTTATGAGCGTCCTATGACGCTGCTACCACTTCATCAAATGTCAGAGGAACATTTGAGGACACCACTCTCACTGGTTCTCAGCCATGGCTGCTCATTCGGAGCTACTCCCTCTCCGACTGCAATAATCTTCCTCGACCCAATGCACAAATCTTTTCAGAATCGGCAAAGCTGCTTTCTTTCCTTTTATACTCCGGCCATTACGGAGTGCTGATGGGACAATTACCCATCTTTATCGCAGATGGGAAAAGTGCACCCCAATTATAAACCATCACCGTGTGACAGTAGGGACAACCTGCTGTGTCAAAGATTTCTCCCAACTGCTACCCAAATAAAGGTGTTATAAGTTGGGAGTGGTCCCACTAGTGAAAGACGAAGTTGATATCCCATGAGAGCTTGTGGAGAACTTCTCCGAAGGACCACATTTCCAGCTCATCTACCGAATTCTTCTTCAACATCAAAGTTTTGGTAACATCTGGATTTACGAATTGGTATTCCAGTTCACTCTCGCTTACATGTCAACCGCAAAAGCTATATATGACCATGAGATCTTGGAAAACGAAGACAAGAAAGAAAGGTGAAATCAAAGCAGCACCTAGAGCATTCACTCTCAATAACTCTGACACGTTACTGTCGTTGAAGAAGACAAAATAGTTGCTATGGATGGTGTACTCTGTCGTTGGCAGCTGATGTAGTAACCACGCTAATCTTAGAGTCTTGAAATGGCCAGTCGTGCTTTGTACTGAAGAGCCGAGGTTTAAAGTTGAACAGCAAGAATGAATAGAGGTTAACCAAATACAAGAAAAATTCCAACATATTTGCTCCTCAAGACGAGCATTCCGAATGATGGCTATACACCAAACACGAACTAGAAGAAACGAGTTGTCAGAGTCCCTGCAAAACGACGCTCCCAGAAGTCTTCCTCAGCCGTCTGTTATACAACAGGTTGAGATCTTTCGTGTTTGTATTTAACATAGAAATTAAACTTGCAACAAAGAATTAGCTGGATGATATCCGTTCAATAATTCTGCTGTGGAGAAAGGAGAAGCCGCATACTTACAGGCCTACGACGGCATTCTATGCACTGACAAGTTTCATGTTCACCTCAAAACGGTGAAGTCTTCCCCTGGTATCTCTGTCTTGCTACAGCCTTTAATCGAAGTTTCCAAGCCGCCAGGTGAATGATTGCTCAGTCTCTTTTTCTTGTTCCTGCATTACGGATTTGAGGGGAATTATCATACTTGGACTAATATAATGTTCCATGACATGTAATCTGTCCGGTTCTGGTCATTCCCCCGATATCAATTGTCTCGTATACTGCTCTTAGTTGCAGATCCGCTGTTAGAATTATATAACATTAAAGGTTCACTCTAGAGAGGATTAACATGACAACTACAGCCTCATTAGGAGAGTTTGACCAACTAAAATTGTGTATAAATTTGTAAGTCTTTCGTTGGATCTTTAGGTCGTCACTATCACAGACGTTGTCCTGTCGGTATCAGTCAGAGAAAGACAATGAAGTCGGTGGACATTTGAACAGTGCAGAACTGAGGCTTGATGCAGGGTTTTACCAGAAGGTGAAAACGAGGAATTATACTGAATGAAATTAGTCGCAGTCATGGTTAAGTCTCAGGTGAAAACGAACTCGACGTTGTCGGTGCGTCTTCCTATACTGTAGACGAGCGGCTGCCGATCGATTGGTTTGGAATGGGCTCCATGTGGTCGAGTACGCCAATGAAGGAATTGAAACCCCTCCTCTCCTTGGTATAAAACTCGGAAGTTGGAAAGAGCAGGAACAAGAGGGAGTTGGGAAGAAGAAAGGGAAGAAAAGAAGGATAAATGAAGCCTCTCAGGACCTCCCCCAGGCCTGAGGCAAGGAGGATAAGAAATGCCTTCATCATAGCATCCATGCTTCTTTCTCTCTGCATCATCTCTCTTATCAAGGCCCGCTACTGTGCAGTTCCATTTGGTCAGTCCTTCACTTTAGATGCTGTCTTCCTTGAGTGTTGCGGTCTTCTGTTCTTAAAAAGAACATCGTTGCTCTTCTTGCAGGTAAGTTGCAGGAGTCTACCGAATTGGAACTAGCCATGGAAGCTCTAAGGATGGTGACAGCCAAGAGAGGCGACCCTGCTTCAAAAGGTAAGTCAATAGCATAAGTCCTCGGAGAATTTAGATAGCTAGAAGAATAATATGGACTGGGAAGAAGGAAAAGAATATGAAACCTGGTTCATATGGTGACAGAAGCAATTGTGCGAGTTAGTGATCTGTAAGAACTCAAATGTTGAACTTAGAGCGCTTACTGATCAATGATTCACAAAAAGATGTTCACCAGTCACTTGTTTGTGTCGGTTGCAAAACTGAGCGCAGTTACAATGCCCTTAAAGCCACAAAAAGAACATAATTGTTGCTGAAACTCTTGAGGATTCTGATTAGTTCAGTAAAATCTGATAGTTTGCCAAAACCTTTTCTTAGATGCTTACATCTTGTGTGTATAAATGGCATTGGTAAAAATTTTCTGATTGCAGGGGAAAAGGAGAGTGAAGAAATAGCTGCTATGGATCTCAAGAAACCATTATGTGTGGAAACAAGCCGGAGATCCGATGTTTGCGAGGCAGAAGGCGATGTAAGGGTGATAGGAAGCTGGCAGACCATTTTTGTGCACCTTTCCCTGGCAAGCCAAGAATGGAAGATGAAACCTTATGCCCGGAAGCATGACCGGGCCGCTCTTGCTCACATCAAAGAATGGACAATCAAGCCGTTCCCAGATCAAGAACCAACCCCGACCTGCACCGACAACTATACAATCCCCGCGGTGGTGTTCTCGATCGGTGGGTACACCGGAAACCTCTTCCATGACTTCACCGACGTGCTGGTCCCCCTGTTCATCACCTCCTACCACTTCCATGGTGATGTCCAATTCGTCATCGCCGACGCAAAATCCTGGTGGCTGAGCAAGTTCAGCTTAATCCTCAAGCAGCTGTCCAAGTACGAGATCATCGACGCCGACAACGACCAAGACGTGGTTCGATGCTTCCCTCGAGTGATCATAGGACTCGACTTCCACAAGGAACTGGGCGTCGACCCTGCCAAGGCTCCAAACGGATACTCCATTATGGACTTCAAGGAGATGCTGAGGAAAGCGTACGGCCTAGAGAGGCCGACGGCAGAACCGTCAGGTGACCAATGGAACGTAAGGAGGAAGTCCAGGCTGCTGATCATATCTCGCAAGAGCTCGAGAGTGTTCTTGAACGAGAGGGGGATGTCGGACATGGCCATGAGTCTTGGATTCGACGTGAGGATCGCCGACCCCGATGTAGCCACCGACTTGGGGAAGTTCGCGAGGCTGGTGAACTCCGCCGACGTGATGATCGGAGTCCATGGCGCGGGGCTCACCAACATCGTCTTCCTCCCTGCAGGGGCTGTGCTCATCCAGGTTGTTCCCATGGGCAACCTGGAGTGGCTGGCAAGAGATACCTTCGAGAATCCATCACCAGATATGCAGCTCAAGTACTTGGACTACCGCATCCAAGCGGATGAGAGCACGCTTAGTGACCAATACCCGAAAGATCACCCTGTGTTCACGGATCCCCAATCAATCCACAAGAAAGGCTGGAATGAGCTGAGCAGAACATACTTGGAGAACCAAGATGTGAAGCCTCATCTGAGCAGGCTGAGGATCACATTGTTAGAGGCTCTCAACATCATGCCGCACAGCCGCAAGATGACTCAGTGATTGCTTCCACCTGGAATCCGTTGTGGGCTTTTCTTTTTCTTTCAGAAACATAACTCATCATCTTGTTGTAAGAAATATGGATGGATAGGTTGGTATATAGCTAGATAGATGCACTGCTGGATAGACAACATTGTGCTGCTATAGGGAAGTAGTGATGCTTACACCTTGTGATTACAAACGAGGGTAATGGAGAAAAGAAAGATCAACGCCAGAATAGTTCGAATATGATGCAGTGTAGTATATCTTTATATTTATTTTACTATAGCTCCATCACTTAATACGACTGCCTCATTGACAGTCTGATTACAAATAGTGTGCTATATTTTTATGCAACGAAAAAGAAACAGATTCTATGTTTTCCAACTTCTTTTTACTTAAATAAAAGGAAATTAAGTTATATGCGATTGGTAAAAGGTGAATTTTGCTGGATAATGCAACAAGTAATTGTTCTAGAAGGGAGTCTCTCTCCTGCTTCAGGGTTGCCACTATTAGAAAATATTAAACAGGGTTGCCACTATTAGAAAATATTAAAACAGGATTCTTGTCTCTCTTTTGTGCTGGTAAAAATACAGGGGAGATGCCGAAGAAAACAATTTGGCGCATCGATCTCTTCCATGTCATTCTTGGGAAATGAACACTGTTATTACCATTCTCGAAACGGTCTTGATCACATTCATAAGATCGATGATCTATGAATTTCTGTATCTCTAACGGTGAAAGACATATATACTTGCATTTCATTGTGACTTAGACAAGTGTTACGACGTACAGGAATCAACGCAGCAAAAAATGCCAAATAGCTGAATTCCCAGTAGAAGGTCATTCAATAATCGTCCCCAGTACAAGAGACAGGCAGCCTCAGTCTGGACCCCCTCCTTTTACTAGGACTAGTTTGGTGCTGTGGAGCTGTCAGAGATGAACAGAGGCCACAAGCCGACGCCATTGAAGAGCCCATCTCTGGGGTGAGTATCCATCAGATCTAAGACGCTAACCAAACTGCCGGCTGCATGTGATCCTCTTGAACGTATCAACCACCCAAGTAGCAGAGGCTGCTGTCGGTCAGCAGTACGATCACGCCTACCACTAAAAAAAAAATGACATTCATGGATGATGATTACGTTTTTGATACGATTCTGGAACTGATACTAACTTTGAGAGTTACATATTCCACGTGAGATTAAATCAGGTATCACATTTTAGTTACTATTCTCTTTATTTTTTATGTTGTTTGAACTTGTATCTCGGCTTAGGTGTCAATCTCATGCGGATCAATCTATTTGAGCTAGAGCGACTCAAGGAAGTCAAGGGTTGGGGAGAAGCTAAAGAGATGATTGGACATCGGGATGCCGAGGCTCCTCAGGTTCAAGACAGGGACATTGACGAGCGAAAGATCTACAAGTAGACCTAGGTCGGGAGATTTTATGACTGACCAAGCCTCTCCGATGGTCAAGTTAGGTTCGAGGAAAGTGGTCAAGAGTTTTGGGCCCCCCTAGCACTAATCATGGCAAGGGGTATTTATACATGTAGGTCGAAGTGTAGTCATATCGTGGCATTGAAACTTTGACAGTCCCCCTCGACGGGACTGACAACCGTGGGTATGACTTCCTGTATAACTGGCACAATCTTTAGTCTGGGACATCCGAGTCACCGAGGTGGTAGTCCACGCAGTCTTCGAGCTGTCACATCGGAGGTGACTGGCTGGGATGGCGTGGCTACTGTCGTAGACCGGTGAGATGACTATCCCTAGGCTTTAATGGATTGGCCTCTCTTGATCAGCCGAATTTTTGCCCTATCATTCTCTCCCTCCCTCCAAGGGAAGGCTCCATAGAGGTGCTTGAAAGGAGCTATAGGGAGAGGGGAGTGGGGTGGGGTGTGGGGGCTTCTGTTACCAAACATCGTTGGAATTTCCAGAGTTGTTGCATTCTGGGTGGAAACGATTATATGGGGTAGGGGCGACTCGAATTGGATGAGCTTGAACCTGTTAGGACGGGTCGGGACTGAGAGCCACTAGGACTTAGAGTCCATGGTGACTGGTCGAGATTGCAGGTTTGTGGTCGGGACTGAAAGCCCATTTGGATGTTGTTCGGGATTGGAAGCCCTTTGTGGGGATTGAAAGCCTTTTGTCATGACTGAAAGCCAGCTTGGATCATGTTCAAGATTGAAAGCCCTTTGTCGGGACTGAAAGCCCACTTTGGTCATGTTCGGGACTGAAAGCCCGCTTTGGTCATGTTCGGGACTGAAAGCCCTTTGCGGGGACTGAAAGCCTACTTGGATCATGTTCAGGACTGAAAGTCTGCTTGGATCATGTTCAGGACTAAAAGCCCATTGTCGGGACTTGAAGTCTGCTTGGATCATATTTGGGACTAAAAGCCCTTTGTGGGGACTGAAAGCCCTTTGCGGGGACTGAAAGCCCTTTGTCGGGACTGAAAGCCCGCTTGGATCATGTTTGGGACTAAAAGCCTTTTGTCGAGATTAAAAACCTGCTTGGATCATGTTCGAAACTAAAAGCCCTTTACGGGGACTTAAAGCCATTTTTCAGAACTGAAAGGCCGCTTGAATCATGTTCGGGACTGAAAGCCCTTTGTCCGGATTGAAAGCCCACTTGGGTCATGTTCTGGACTGAAAGCCCTTTATAACCTCTTGGGACAGGACCACGTCACGGTGTTCCGTTTAGCATACAATGTTTGAAAAGTCATGCGGCTAGGGATGTCAAGTGAGATCCTTATCCTAACACCCTGATTTTCTTAATGCTTGGGCGATCTGTTGCCCAACTTCGGGATTTCCTGGGCATATGTCGTGCCGCAAGTGTGCCACGTGCGCCCCTTCTAGTATGCACCTCCTGTGTGAGGGTGACATTCTTTTCTTCCTCTCTCTCTCTCTCTCTCTCTCTCTCTCTTCTTTTTCTTCTTCTTCTCCTTCTTCTTTTTTTGAGCGGTACATGGTACCCAAAGCGTCAGAGTGAGCTATCCCATGCTTTAGGTAGGCGAAGCATCGGAGTACTAATGGGGTTCAACTATAAATCCCCCCCTCCGGCTAGCATGGTTCTACATTTTTGCTGCTTTGCTTCCTTGGCTCTAGCTTTCTTTTCTCAGCTCTGGCTCTCGGTCTTCATCTCTGGCTTTTCTTTTTCGTCCCCTGTTCATTTCTCGAGTAGGTCGGAATGTCCTCCTATATCTCCGCCTCTTCTAATTCATCGCCTTAGTCCTCACATTCAGTTGAGGCTATGAATCCAAGTCCCCAAGTAGTGAGTCACCCTTCAGGGAACCCTAGGTTAGTGGTCACCGGTTCATCACCGGGGGAGGTAACCCCGAGTGATTCCAGTGTCACAAAAGCCTTGGCGACGATGAAATCGTGCTTTGATAGCAATTCGACCTTGATGGCTCATGGATTGGTCGAGGTCAGGGAACATTTTCATATTCCTCCGGAATATGTACTCCACGTTCCTCTTCGCGGGTGGTGTCCCTATGACGCTTTTCGGGATGGCTTCGGTCTATTGATCGACGCCCTTGAGGCGGGCCTTCGATTTTTGCTACATCCGGTGATCGAGGCTTGCATCGATGGATGACAGATCTCTCTGATAGGACCCCAACATGGTTGGGTCCTACTCAACCAAGTAGCAGTTAATAAAAACCCTTTGAGATAATAAACCCCACCTAGTCACCTCTATCCTATAAAAAAGAGTGGCTACGATTTATATTTGGGACCTTAGGGCTTCCTAGCCACCGCCCCCTTTACTGGGCTAGTCGGCTAGGGTTTCTAGCAGGGGCACATGATTTGTGCAGCCCTTTAGGCCATTGCCCCCCTTAACAGGACAGGTCAACTAGAGGAAGGGTAAAAGGAGAAATTCACTTAGGAAGTAGCCCCCAAGGCTAGGGTTTGGAGTCCTATATAAGCTTGTATCATCTACCTCTTTTAAATAAGTAAGATCATCTTTTAATTCAGCCTTGTAGCCGACTTCTAGGAGGGAGGAACCCCTATATCATTCCCATGGTTGATCCCCCTCAAAGATCAAATCTCCATAGAATTCCTCTGGGGTTCTATCATATGGTGTCAGAGCAACGATCTTGCTGTCATCTCTACTGCCTTCATTAAGCCAATCAATTCCTATAATTACTTTTGACGTCGCCTCCACCATCATCCTCCTATTGTAGATCAAATAAATCTACTACTGCCACCACAAATTGCACTACAAATATGGTATTTTCTTATCACCAATACCTCTTGTTACTGTAATTTTCCATCTATTAAATATCAAAAAGAATTTCATATCTTTTCCTTGCTGTTAATTCCTTCCATCGCAAAAGTGATTGTCTTTGTGAACGAAGAATTGCTACAAAAAAATTAAGCCGCATATAGGCTTTTTGAACTGATCTATTTGGCATCTTTTGTAGATAAATTTTTTTACATGTTTCGTAGATCATCTTAGCTTTCATCTGAGATCGATGTACTATGAAACTTATCCTTGAAATAATTTGTATAATGCTGTAAATTATCATCTCGCTGAAATTTTACGATGAGAATTCTATCATCTTATTATGCACTGGTTTTCTTATCATTACACTATCAAAATTTTCTTGATCTAAATGCTATTACTGCTACCATCTGAACCAAGATTTTTCTATCAAAATTCTCTATAATTCTCTTGGGTTTTTGCTAGAATTTACATCGAGAAACTACTGCTTGTTTGATAGCAATTCTGTTCAGTATAACAGCATATACCGCATCTATCTTTCATCGAATTCTATCAGATCTTTGCTGTCATCTTTACCAGATCTGAAACCCTCCTTCCTTAACCTTCATCCCCTATAATCACAACCCCAAAAATCTGCTAAATCATAGCCAAAAATTGGACCCAAATCAGCCATAAAATAGCCCTAAACTGTAGCCTACACATCCACCGATCCACCCCCTTTTGGCCATAGCTTTCCCAAACCAATCCATTCTCTTAACCCACAATAAAGAGAGATTTTAATATTATAGATCTAGAGGCTTATATTATGACACAGAGGAGGCCATCAGTGCTAAATTTGAAGCCTTCAAGACACGAATGAAAGAAAAGATACGAACCATCTTTGCTGAACTTAGTTTGGGCTTACCACCGAGCCCGAGGAAATCATAACAAGGGGAAAGCTCTGATCGAAGAGAGGACTTCCAAGAGAGGGGAGGCTCTGTGATCGACCCCTACAATCCACGCATAAGGATGGACTTCCCTAGATGGGAAGAAGGAGACCCGATTGGTTGGATCTAGCACGCGGAGCATTATTTTCGGTTCTACTAAACCACTGATGCTTCTATTATGGAAATTACATCTATTCATCTTAAAGGGAATGCAATACAGTAGTTTAATTAGTTTGAACATACCCATAGAGGCCTCTCATGGTGGCAATTCAAAGAAGGGCTATTGATCCGCTTCGGATTAACTGACTACAAGAACGTCGATGACCAATTAGCAAAGATCCGATAAACCTCTACCATCCAAGAATATCAAATAAGGTTTGAAAGATTATCTAGTCAAACTCATGATTGGTCTAAAAAATAGCTATTAGAAACTTTTATTAAGGGCTTGAAGCCAGAGATCTGAGGAGAAGTTAAAGCGCAATAACCGTACACGCTTATGGCGGCCATCTCTTTCGCGCAACTTCAAGAGGAGTGATTGAACCATGAAGTATGAAGGACTAGGGTCACTCCCCGACCAGCAATACCAAAGCTCTCAGCCCCCTCTACTATCATCCAAGCCCCCACACCCAAAAAGTTGATGAGAGAAGAGCTTCAGGAGCAATCTATAAAAGGTTTGTGTTAGCACTGCGATGAGCCGTGGAGCCGCGAACATCGCTGCAAGAAGGGGTGACTTCTCATGATTGAACTAGTAGTAAAAGTCATTGAACCATCAGAAGAGAGCCTCAAACATGAAGAAGAAGTTGTGGAAGAAGAGCCCCAACCGACCAACTTTATGGTACACTCGCTAGCCGGCTGCTTTAATTCACAAACAATAGCCGATCACTGTTCTTATCGACACGGGCAACACTAATAATTTCTTAAATAGTAAGGTTGCTACTCATATGGCACTCCACATCGAAGATTGCAATAAGTTTGACATAAAGGTCATCGACGGTCGAATCCTAAAGTGCAACCAAAGGTGCTCGCAGGTAAAACTGCTATTGCAAGACCAAGAGATCATTGTCGATTTCTTCCTCCTATTTATTGATGATTATGAAGTCGTGCTCAATATAGAGTGGCTAGCAACACTATGTGACATCTCCTGAAACTTTTCTAAATTGATTATTAAATTATATTACAAAAGTAGATAAGTCCCCCTACACGGTAAGCGCAAAAGCCATATATCCACCGTTTCGACACAACGAATGGTGAAAATCCAACACAAGGCACATGGTAGTTTTTTAATGCATCTCCAGCAGCAATTAGAGGAGAAGAATATAAAAATTGAAGATTAAAATATTGCTAAACTATTTTTTGAATTCGGTGATGTTTTTGTTGAACTGCACGGTCTTCCTCCTACCTGGCAACATGATCACAGAATTCCAATTGTCCTGGGCAAACCATCAGTGAACTATCAACTGTATCGCTATCATCACCTCCCAAAGGATGATATTAAAAATATTATAAAGGAGATACTTGACACAGTGATGATTCACCTAAGCTGCAGTCTGATAGAACTCCTGATAGAGCTCTATAGATTTTGATCTTTGAGGGGGATCAACCCTTGGAATAATATAGGGGTTCCTCCCTCATAGTAGTTGGTCATATGGCTAAATTGTAGATTGATCTTACTTGATTAAAAGCGGTGGAGCCTACATGCTTATATAGGCTCCAAACCCAAGCCCTAGGAGGTGCTTCCTAAGCAAATTTTCCTTTTTGCCCCTCCTATAACTACCATACATAAATAAAAGGGGCGACAACCTAAGTGGCTGTACAAACCATATCCCTCCATTAGAAACCCTAGTCGACCAACCTAGTAAGGGGGGTGGCGACGATGAAGCCCTAAGGCCCCAAAATAAATCCTAGCCACACTTCTTTATATGATAGAAGTGACTAGGTGAGGTTTTATTATAATATCACAGGGTTTTTATTAATTACTTCTAGGGTGATTAGGACTCAACCCTGCTGGAGTCCTATCAAATCTGTCCTCTTAAAATCAATCTTGTCATCAAGGCTGAGGTTCCATAAACTCACGGAATCAGGTCTTCAGCTCCTCATTAGCTTGGGTATCGGTTAGAAGAATTTGGGTTGAGTCGTCATCTTTAAATTTTCATATGAGGTGAGTTACCTGGAGGATCAACTGTAATCTTGATCTGGTGCATGAATCTGATCTCCATGTTAGGGCACCAATGTGATCCCCAATTTTGCAAGGTCCAAAGAAATATGGAGATCACTTTCTTGAGGCTTAAATTTCGTGTTGGTGGAGCTAGAGATGAAAGGGGACTTGATCTTTCTCATGAAACTTTCTTCTGCTTCGGTGTTTGCAAAAGGGAAGTTTCTTTCTTTTATGGGCTACCACACGGTTGCTCTATAATAGTAGTCGTGCCTTCTTTTAGAGTAATGATTGTCCTTTGATAAAATCTCTAGTGGTGTAAGCCTGATCTGAGTCTGAGGTGGGTAGGAGTGGTGATTTTTCAGAGCCCATTTTCACTTCTTCGTGCTGTTGACCATCTTGCATGAGGATGGTGCTGACCCCCATTCTGGATATGTTTGCTCCAATAATAAATATCTGGCCACAATTTGGTGTGGACGACATCGTGGTTGTGAGGGCTATAGTTCCACTCGACCAAGGTGGTGCATCTTTCTTTATAATGAGAGGGATGATATTCATGCTTCGTTGAGTCCTACGAATGATCATTTTCCTTTTCTAATTTCGCTACTAGAGGGGCTCAATTTTCTCATAGTCTTGGGTCGTAGATCAGAGGTCATCATCAAGGAAATCTTTTAGTATCATGGTCCAATCCTGGGGAAAGTCATGGAAGTCACCTGAGATTAGCAACCATAGTGAGTTTGGCAGGATGTAACACTTTAGAAGTAGCTTATCTCCGGAGAAAAGGATGTAGAGATGTGTCATAGTGGGAAATAAGCTTGGCCAAACAATCGTGTCTCTATCATATCTTGTAGTATGAAGCAATCTGGCCGAGCAACAACTAGTAGAAGTTTCGACCTGTTCAGCATAGGGGGGTCGGACAGCTTTAGGGGAGGTAATTGGCTTGGTTTGGTGGAGACGCCCAAAATTTCAGCAAGCTGTGGGAGAGGGTTCTTATCTTTAATCGTATAAAACCTTTGAATTTAAATTGGGAAACCACTTGATTTTTCTTTTGGTACTCCCTCCAAGTGTTGTGTTGTGGTTGTAATCGCTGGGCTACCTCGTAGAATCACCTGCTTTCATTTTCTGAAAAATTTTATGGTTAGCTTCAAAAAATTCTAGAAAATATCTCCAAACATGGAGAACCAATCAATTGCAAGCACTATATCAAAACCATCAAGAGAGAGAAGGAAAAAATTAGCAATTACGTCTTGCTCCTGTAGGCTTAATTTAACCCGTGGGCACTTCTGGTTGTACTTCAGAATTTGGCCGTTAGCTACCTTGACTTCGAACCTATTGTAATCTACTTTTTGGAGCATTAAGTGGGCTGCAACCTTACTGCTCATGAAGTTGTGTGTGCTCCCGGCGTCGATGAGGACGATGATGGACTGTTGCTCAAGAAACCCTTTGATCTTCAATTTTTGTAGGTTGGTGTAGTCGACTAAGGTAGGGATCGTGTGGGTGGCTGGTTGTGGTGTATCTTTCTCCTTGGGCTCGAGAATTGTATCTTCAAGTTTGGGTTCCTTTGCCAATCCATCATGAAAATCTTCTCTTATTAGTTTCTTCGGTTGAGGGGATCGACTGATAGTAGGGGGAGGTGAAAGCTTTGGTGCCGCTGGTCGGGGAGTGACCGTCATCCTCTGGGCTTTATAGTTCAATCATTTTTCTTGATGTCGTGTGAAGGAAATGGCTGCCTTAAGTGTGTATGGCTGTTGCGCTTTAATTTCTTCATGAATCTCCAGCTTCAAGCCCTCAATAAAAGTCCTCAATATCTACTTTTTCAGACTAATCATTAATTTGATTAGATAATCTTTTATACCTGATTTGGTACTCGCGAATGGTAGAAGTTTGACGAATCATCGTTAGTTCTTCATTATGGTTCTTGCAATCAATTGGTGTTGAAGGTTTTTATGTTATTGGTTGGGATGTGGCTCTCATGCTCTGAGTATCTTGATTGAGGTGCCCTTCTTGAAGTTGTGCAAAGGAGGTTGATGCCGTTGAGGTGTAGGGCTATCGTGTCTTAACTTCGTTTCTTATCTCCGGCGGGTTCTTTTTATAATTTGAATTTGCATCACATTGTGATCTTCTTGGGTTCAACAATTGGCCCAATCTACACTCCTCGAAGAGAGCATGTCATTTAGCATCCATACGCATCTCGAAAGTCTCTAATTTGGCTTTGAATAAGCCCGCTGATGTCATGATGTAAGGATTTTCAACCTATCAAATAAACTAACTGAAGAGTGTGGCTGCAATTTTTAGGTTGAAGGCAACAAATGACAGCAATGTCGAGGCTGCGGTGGTGAAGACTCCAAGTGGAGGATGACAACCAAGGGTAGCAGCGATGGTGGAGGAAGAAGATGGCAGCAACAATGTCAGTTGTGGTCCTTCGGTAATTTTGTAATATTGATGCTGCAATATCATCGAAGCTGTGACTTTTTAGGTGGCTGATATCTATCAAAAGATGGCAGCCAAGAGATCTGAGTCAGAAGGCAATAGCGATGATAGAGGAAGAAGAGGGCAGCAGCAACGTCGGTTGTGACTGCACTGCGACTTCATGGCTGTAAGTGACGTCAGTTGTAGCAAGGGTGTGACTGCAATAGGAGGAAGATGGGCAGTGGTGTGCATGACTATTATGGAGGAGGGCAGCAATGGTCTGGAGCAAGAGATGGCTACTATCATGTTTAATTTGTTGCTGGCTGCGATCAAGATAGTTGGCAGTGAGCGATTGTTGCGGGCTGCGATGTAAATAGATTGCAGCGAAAGATCGCTGCTCATAGCCTTTTGCCGCAATGATCATTGTTGGCTGCTATCAAGGAGGATGGCAGCAAGAGATCACTGTTGGTAGCATTGAGTAGCAAAAGATGCATACTGCGGTTAAAGAGATAAGGGAGACTGGATGGCTGAAAGTTTGGTGGACCGAAGGCTATGATTTTTAGGTGCGATTTGTGGCTGTTTTGAGTGTGATTTAGAGTTACAATCTTGTAGAGTTTTGGCTGCGAACTGGTGTGGTTTTAGGCCTATGATAGTAGTAGATGAAGGTTAGGAAAAAGAGTTTTGGATCTGGAATAGATGGCAGCAAAGGTAGGTGGATCGATAAGGAAGGTTGGATGAAAAGGTAGGTGGATCAGTAAGGAAGGTTGGCTACGATTTAGGGCTAATTTAGGTGACTGTTTGGGATCAGTTAGGATGTGGTTTGGAAGGGTTTTTAGTGAGGATGTTAGGTTTTTTAGATGAGAGAAAGAGAGTCTAAAATCCACAAAAGACAACACTCAAAATCGATGGAATTCGACGAAGAAATATGCTGCGATGTGCTGTCCTGCCGAACAGATTTTACATCAGAAAAATGATGAATTTTTGACATAAATTCCAGAGAAAAATTCAAGAAAAATATACAAAAACCCTAGGTTCAGCTGTGGTCAATATTAAGAAAAAGTTTGATAAAATTTCGGTAAACTAACGGTAGGAAAATAGGGCAAAAGATGGAAGGTAGATACTTTATCGTAAAATTTCAGCACTGCATGATGACAAAAGAAGGCACAATAAAACCAGTTTTAGAAGGAATTTTTTCTAAAAATCAATCTTAAATGAAAGCAAAGTTGATCTAAGAAATTGTGAAAAAATTTTGGCTAAAAAGGATGAATAAAATCTTGGTTTCAAGAGGCCAAAATACAGAAGGATGATTCTTTATTGTAGAATTCCAGCACTGTGCGATGAAGAATTATAGCACTATAATTCTAGTTTCAGAAAGAATTTTTCTTAGAGATTAATCTTAGATGAAAGCTAAGATAACCTATGAGATTGTGTAAAAGTTTCAGCCAAAAAGAATAAACAAAAGTTTGGTTTCAAAAGACCAACAAGCAGAAGGTAGATTCTTCATTGTAAAATTTTAGCACTGCATGACGAAGAATTGCAGCACTATAAGTCTGGATCCAGAAAGAGATTTTTCTAAAGATCAGTCTTAGATGAAAGCTAAGATGATCTATGAATTTATGTAAAAGTTTTAACCAAAAAGGATGATAAAAAGTTCAGGTTCAAGAGGCAACAATTGGCTAAAATTTTTCTATAGCTTTTCCCCTTCGCAACAATGATAACGTTTGTGACGGTAGAATTTTGCAGCAAAGAAACTTTGGAAAAAATTTCTCTTATATATAAGATAAAGGAATAGTAGTGGCAAGAGGTATGAGTTTTAGAGTTTTTACCAGATCTATGATGTTGATGCAGAGGACGATAGCAGATTGATAGATCTGTGGCTTGGTGGGTGACGGTGGATAAAGGCAACATCAAAAGCAATTGTGGTAATTGCTTGAAAGATGGAAGTGGCAGAGATGGCTACAGGACAGTAGGAATGTGGCTATACTAGATGATAAAATCTTTGATGGAGCTCTATAGATTTTGATCTTTGAGGGGGATCAACCCTTAGAATGTTATAGGGGTTCCTCCCTCCTAATAGTCGGTCATACGACTGAATTGTAGATTGATTTTGCTTGATTAGAAGATATGGAGGCTATAAGCTTATATAGGGCTCAAAACCCTAGCTCTAGGGGGTGCTTCCTAAGTGAATTCCTCCTTTTAACCCTCCTATAGTTGCCCTATCTAAATAATGGGGCTGGTGACCTAAGTGGCTGCATAAGCCATGCTCCTCTACTAGAAACCCCTAGCCAACTAGCCCAGTAAAGGGGGCAGTAGCTAGGAAGTCTTAAGGCCCCAAAATAAATCCTAACCACGCTTATTTGTAGGATAGAGGTAACTCGGTGAGTTTTATTATAATCTCGCAGGATTTTATTGGCTGCTACTTGGTTGATTATGACCCAACACTACTGGGGTCCTATCAAGCTTCCTCTAACAAAAAGTAGAGTACCTTGGGCACATAATATCAAAAGGAGGAGTGGTGGTTGACTCAACAAAAACTAAGGCAATGCAGGGCTAGCCGAAACCTACAAATATGAAATTATAGCATGGGTTCCTTGGACTAACAGGCTACTATCGAAAGTTTGTGAAGGACTATAGGAAGATCAGTGTACCACTCACCTCTTTACTAAAAAAAGATGCTTTCCTATGGTTGGAAGAAGCCTCCACTGCCTTCGACAAACTTAAGGCAGCCTTGACGACAACATTATTGCTAACATTGCTAGATTTTAACCGACCCTTCATCATTGAGGTCGACGCATCTGGAGTCGGAATTGGAGCCGTTCTAATGCAAGATGGTCGACCACTCACATATACTAGCAAGGCCTTTTCTCTCTGCCATCACCGAATATCAATATATGATAAGGAGATGATCGCGATTGTGCACGCTGTAATAAAGTCAAGACCCTACCTAATCAGTTGGTGCTTTCAGATTAAAACCAATCACCAAAGCCTCAAGTACTTTTTAGAGCAGAAGATATCATCCCCTAAGTAGCAAAAAAAGGGGAACAAAAATGTTGTTGTAGATGCACTCTCTCGGCTACCCGAATAAGCCAAAATTATAGCCATCTCCCTTCCTTCCATCGGCTTCCTCAGGGACATTAGGGAGGAATGGAAGAAGGATCTGGAGACCATCAACATTATAGAAAAATTGGAGAAGGATCCAATCACAATAGCCTACTACACTTGGGATTCAAGGGATCTTCGCTACAAAGGTCGCATTATGCTTGTACCTGACTCTTCTTACATCAAAGTCATCCTACATGAAATGCACTCCACACCTTCAGTAGGGCACTCCAGATTTTGAGGACCTATAAAAGAGTGAAGCGAAATTTCTATTGGAAAGGGATGAAAAAATTTATTTTTGAATATATGGCATAATGTGATGTATGTCAATAGCAAAAGAGGGAAATGGTGGCAAGTCCGAGGGAGCTACAATCTCTACCCATACCAAACTCAATATGGACCGACATCTCCATGGATTTCATCATGCGGTTGCCATCTTCCCAAGGTAAAAGTACAATCCTCATGATGGTTGATCGATTTATAAAATATGCTCATTTCTGTGCTGTGCGACATCCCTACACTACTACTAGTATTGCTTAGATTTTTGTCAAAAATATTGTTAAACTGTATCGGATGCCAAGGTCAATTGTGAGTGATCCTGTTAAGGTTTTCACAAGTAAATTTTGGACTAGTTTATTTCAACTACAGGCACCAAACTTAAGATGAGCACAACATACCACCCCTAGACTGATGGCCAAACAAAGGTAGTAGATAGGTGTTTGGCGACATACCTTCGGTGCTTCGCCAATGATCGACCAAAGGAGTGGACAAAGCAACTCCCTTACGTTAAATGGTGGTATAACACTACATATCATTTATCTACAAAATGTACCCCATATAAGGCATTGTGTGGCTGACCAGTCTCTGTAATTCCATAGTATATAATTAGTGCAGCCAAAGTGGATCAGGTCAACCAAAAGTTAATTGATAGGGATAAACTCTTACAGCTGCTGAAGAATAATCTCTCTACCACTCAAGCCAAAATGAAGCAACAAGTCAACACACATCAAAGTAAAAGGGAGTTTTTAATAGGAGATTGGGTTTATCTTCGTTTGTAGCCGTATAAGCAACTATCCATTAACACACGAGCCTCGATGAAGCTATCTCCTCATTTTTATGGGTCATACCAAATCATGAAATGTATTGGAGCTATGACATATAGACTTAAATTGCCCAAGGATGCTAAAATTCACTCTATCTTCCATATATCTTGCTTGAAGCCTATGTTGGGAGAACATGAGTTAGCCCAGACTCAACTATCAAACTCCATTGATGATAAAAATATTCAAGCTCAACCATAAGCCATCTTGGACCAAAGAGTTGTGATGCGTTGTTGGCATCCCTCTACTGTACTACTAGTGCATTAGAATAATTTACCACCTGAAGATACCATATGGGAATCATATAAGAAGCTAAAGACCTGGTTCCCTGATTTCATTGAGCCTCAGCCTTGAAGACAAGACTGATTTGAATATGACAGGCTTGATAGGACCCCAGCAGGGTTGGGTCCTACTCAACTAAGTAGCAATTAATAAAAACCCTATGAGATTATAATAAACCTCACATAACCATATCTATCATATAAAGAAGAGTGGCTAGGATTTATATTTGGGGCCTTAGGGCTTCCTAATCATCGCCCCCTTTACTGGGTTGATCGGCTAGAAACAGTGCAGCCCTTAATAGGGCAGGTCGACTAGAGGAAGGGTAAAAGGGGAAATTCACTTAGGAAGCAGCCCCCTAGGCTAGGTTTGGAGTCATATATAAGCTTGTAGCCTTCAGCTGTTTTGAATAAGCAAGATCATCTTTGTAGTCGACTTCTAGGAGGGAGGAACTCCTATAACATTCCAAGGGTTGATCCCACTCAAAGATCAAATCTCTATATAATTCCTTTGGGGTTCTATCACTCTCCATCTCAAATGGCGCCCAACTCGTGGTGCTATATGGTGGCATTCTTTTGGCAATGTTACGGGTCGGGCATTACGACGACTCAGGACCTATTCATGGTGTGTTTTCACCTATGTCAGGTCAGGGCATGTACTATTTGATCACCCGTAGTGGATTCAGGGTGGGTGGTGCGTCTTTAGCAATAAAGGCTGGAAGGCATGATTTTTCTTTATTTCTTGTAATCGGGGGTGGGGTTTCCGGCCCAAGTGGACAGCTCGACCGGTGGATCACATGACCTTCGTTCTTTCGGGAGATGAGTCTGAACTGGTTGAGATTCTCCACGGGATCCTTTCATCTTCTAGGGTCATTAAAGATATAACTGAGGCTTGGCTAGTTGAGGCAGAGCTCAATCCTGCCCCTCGAGGTATGTCACATCTTTTAATTTATTTTGTTGGGTTTTGTGATTTGACCTTTCCCTTCTATGTTGTAGAGATGTTTAACCTAGCGAAGATGAAGTCAACCAACGATGCTACAAGCCGTGCAGTTCCTCTACCCGTTGTCGACGTTCCCCCGGACCAAACCGTGGAGCATCCTACCTCGGCGGCCGAGAAGCACCAAAGGGCAGGGGGAGAGGTGCCACTGAAGAAGAAAAGCAAGGTGGCAGTGTCGAAGTGGTCGACAAGCACCACCAGGGGTTCCACATAGGTTTGACCTGACAAAGGGAAAGGGTTGGCTGAGGTTGAAGAAGTCTCCGACTGTGTGTATTCCCTATAGGAGTTATGCGAAGTGGACGATTGAGTAAAGGCTGACTGATATTTTGCTATCTGAATGTCAAAGATGCCCCAGGCCAAGGGCGAGGAACCTTTGGCAGCTCGATGATCGTCTCTCTTCGGATCAACCTATGTGTGGACTGAAGGTCCACTTGCTATTGAATATGTGCGAGGGGCCCTCCACCCCTTCCTGGCGAAGTAATTATACGAGTGCTCCTCGGAGGAGCTAATGGATCGGGCCGCCAAGTCGGTCGTTTGGGTATGTAGGCTCTATAATTATTTTGGTTGATCATGACCTGTTACATGTTTTTTCTTTTCTAACTTTATCCTTGGCAGGGTCTTTATTTTGTCGACGCTCTCATCGATCAGGTCCATGACATGGGTCAGATGATATGCCTAATGTGCAAGAGGAAATTAGCAATTCATGTCGCAAAAGAGGAGCTAAAGTCGTTGTCAGGCCAGGAAGCAGTGGCGACAGTGGAACATCAAGCAGGCGAGCTAGTCCGTGGTTGATCGATTGGCGACTGAACTTGAGACCTCTGAGCAATGTTGTAAGGACCTCAAACAAGAGACCAATATTGCCTGCGCTGAACTATAGGAGGCTCGAGATGACAGAGCCTAATTGGAGGAAGAGGTCGGTCTTGTCACTGACTGAAGCGACAACACTTCTATAGTCGAATCTAAAGGCTGAAGGCCCAAAGGCGGTTACCGCATACAAGGCTTCGTGGGAATTTGAATATGGCTTAGAGAAGATGGGGTAGGTAAGTTATGAATTTGGGTAACGAGTAGCCCTCGAGCTCTTTTGGGTGAAGTACCCAGATTCGGCTATCGAAGAGAATCCATTCGTTGAGTATCCCAAAGATGAAATTGTGAAGATGGATCTCTACTAGCCCTTTGATGATAGCACCATCACCGAGAAGTGAGTTTTGATTTTGTAATGCCTTTTGTTGGGCTCCGAATTCTGATGTTATCAGTTGCCCAACCACTGATGTGATTTTTCCCTATGGATCAATGACACTTTTGTTTCCATATGTCATTCTTCGATTGATTGTCTAACCTTGTCGTTCAGGCATGACTTTGAATTCCTTGCTCTGGAGGGATCTTGTTATGTCATATTAGATGTAGAATTTCTTCAAGCTTGAGATGTGCCATGTTTGGAGGAGGACCCGACCATCCATCATGGCTAGGGTGTCAGTCTCATCTTGGATGGTGCTGATGATATGGAATGGCCCTTCCTATCTTGGGGCTAGCTTGCCACGGGAGTGTCCCGGATTATTGACCTCTGGCTTTCTAAAGACAAGATCACCATCGCTGACTAGCCATGGTCGGACCTTCTGATTGTAGAGTCAGGCGATGACCTTTCAATAATGGAGGGTCCACAAATGAACTTTGGCTCTTAGTTCTTTGATTAAGTCTAGGTTCTCTCTGAGACCTGTTTCCAATGCTCCAGGGTTGAAGTGCTCGACCCTACGGGTAGGAAATACTACTTTGGGTGCAAGACAACCTCAGTCTCGAAGGCCAGTCTGAATGGTGATTCCCCCGTTGGCATCTTTGAAGATGTTCATAGGGCCCATAAAATGATCGGGAGCTCATCAAACCAGGTGGCTTGGCCTCCAGTCACCCTTCCTTTTAGTCCCTCAAGCATCCTCTGTTGGTGACCTCGGCTAACCCATTAGCCTATGGGTGGGCAATCGAACTGAACTTCAACTGTATTCGATAGCTTTGGCAGAAGGATAAGAACTTTAAGTTGTTGAACTGCACCCCGTTATCGGTAATTATGATCCTTGGGATGCCATACCTCGTGATAATATTTTTCTAGACGAAACCCTCCATTTGCTTCTCGGTGATTGAGGCTAGGGGCTTGGCCTTGGCCCATTTGGTAAAATAATCAACACCAACAATCAAGAATCTTCGTTATCCTGAGGCTGGGGCAAATGAGCCAAAGAGCTCCATTCCCCACTGCATGAATGGCCATGCGCAGTCAGCTGGAGAGAGGGGGAGGGCTATTTAGTGAGGGATGCATGCATGTTTCTGGCATTGCATGCACCTCTAAATGTAGGCCACTGTGTTTACGCATATGGTCAACCAATAGTATCTGAGGCGAAGAACTTTTAATGCCAGGTGCATCCACCAGCATGTTCGCCACATATTCCTTCATGAAATTTGGCTAGCACCGTCTCGACCTCATCTGTTGATAGGCATCGAAGCAGCAATTTGTTGAATGCTCTTCGGTAGAGGCGTCCATTGATGATGTAGTACCAAGCCTCGGCTCTTTTAACTCATCGAGCAACCGCTTGATCGGTTGGCAACATCGCATCCCTTTTGTAGTGCAGTATTTCCTCCATCCAGTCGGGGCTGGCATTAGTCGTGGCCACCTCAGTCTATAAACACTAGTAATCCTTGACGGACAGTCTCTCGAAGCCCATGTGAGGCTAACTTTGCTAATGCATCTACTTGAGAGTTCTCGGCATGTGGGATTTGCAAGATGGCAAAGTGTTTAAACATGTCAACGAAGTGGTGTGCCTCGGCCAAGTATTTGGCCATGTTGAGTTCCCAAGCCTTGAAACTTTCACCAACCTTGCCAGCAACTCACTGGGAATAAGTGACCTCAATGAGTTGCAATTAGAGCTTGATCACCAGGCATAGTCCGAATAATAATGCTTCATATTCGGTCTCATTATTAGTGGCTGAAAACTCGAGCCGGAGTGCATGCTCTTGAGTTTGACCAAAGGGATCCTTCAAGACCAACACTACCCCTCCTCTTACTACTTCTGTCGAACCGTCAATGTGGAGCATCTAGGCTAGTTCCAACTGGGTGGACATGGCAATTGTCAATTCTGAGACGAAGTCAGTGTTGGGAAACCTCAGCGGGTGCATCACATGCACAATGGAAAACTAAACAAAAACCGATTTCCCACACAGATCAAATCATCATGCAAAAGATTGGGGTCACGAGAAAAATCATAAAAACTAAAAAAATCATGATATGTGAGAGATTGATTTTACCTAGGGAGATCGTATATCCCTTTATTCCATATCCGAATAGAGAAGATGAAGGAGGTCAAGCATCCTCCTCTCTAGCGGTATCCACACGATGAATCTCTGCAGCGAAACTCCTTCAATCTGATCTTACAACTCTTGCTCAGAAGGAGGAAGGAGAATAGGAGGTGGTGGCTAAAGCTACATCTTATCAACCATGAGTCTCCCCTCCTATTTATAGAGATCCACCAGAAACCCTAGGGCTCCTGCCTTAGTAGGTGTTGGATCTCCATCCAATAACCCACTAACCTTGCATTATTGGATCTCTATCCAATAATCTCCTTAGGCCTCTAATTGGGCCTTAAGCTAAGAGCTCATCAGCATAGGGTCTCATCTAATGAAAATATGGGCTAATTGGATCTTCATCTGATCCTATATTCGCTGAAGCATCCATCATATGTGTGTGATCCTCTAGGCCCGACACCAAGCTGGCCGTGAGTCACTCCCATCAGAACTCCTTCTGATAGTGAATTATTATTCTCATAATAATTCACTCAACTCATCGACTATGGACGTACTAGGCCACTACGGCACAGTCCCCATATGGTACAAGGGGATCGAATTCGTCGAACCTGTCTGTCCACAATTACCATGTATCTATAATCCCTCATCCAAATAATATCCCAGAGATCATATATTGGACATGGAATTATCAGGTCACATATAGAATTAGTTTGTCTTGCTCTATTCGGATTCTACCGGAGAACTCCTTCTCTCTCAATTCGAATGACCATGGCTAGGGATTTATTTGAGCAAGCATATATAGGATATTTCTCTTTTGATACCGAGAGTGGATGATCCTCTATTGACACTCAATTGCCTTCGTAAGGTTGGCTACCAATCCCGATAACCAACTGTACCAGATTTGAAACTTTTCAAACCTGTAAGTCTGACATCAAAGAAATGAGTACTCATACAAGGCATCCTTGGTGTCTCAAGTCTAAGAACCAGATACACAACTGGGACTATGGAATCACTATCTGACATTAGGTATTATTAACCATATAGCATTCCATAAATGGATTAAATAGTGAACTCATTCTCTAATGAGCACCTATACTATGTCCTTAGTGTCTCCATACAAGTGGCTGTGAGATCAATCGCCTCCAACATATGGACGGGTATATAGTACACCGATCTATCCAGTTATCTCAATGTCCCTATTAAGGAACTTATGACTAAGATTATTTAGGATCTGTGCTTAAAGGTAAATCGATCTCATTATCGTGATCTCATCACAATCCAATTCCCATTGCACAGAACCAAGGACATCACAATATATATGTAACAAATAATATAATGTGAGAATATGCCAATATTAATCATAAGTAAAAAGATCATACAGCGTGTCACACATGCCATCACTCACGTGATTGGCTTGTAGGGCACCTGTAACCAGCAATCTCCCACTTGACCAAAAGCCAAATCGCCTATGTGTCTGATCCCCATCAGACTTTTGTGACGCTCAAATACAATCTGAGCTAGTGGCTTCATAAGTGAATCTGCAATATTATCTTCAGATGAAACTATTTTCATTGCTATATGTTTTTAAGTTATGATCGCTCTAATCAGATGGAACCTCCTCAGAATAATTCTGTTGAGACTTGAGTTCCTTCGTTAGAGTTATCGCCCTGTCACTGTCACAATATATGGGAGTCAGCTCCACGCTGCTTGGTATGACTCCTATATCCTTGATGAACTTCTTCATCCACACCCCTTCGTCTTGTTGCTTCTACTACAATAATGTATTCTGCCTCTGTGGTCGCGTCATAGTATCTTGCTTGGAACTCTTCCTACTCCTACATCCTCGTGGTGAAAACATATCCTAAATTTGACATGTTATCCTCAATGTTGGACTGAAAACTCGAAAACGTGGCACCGCCAGACACTCGAGCATGTGCTATATCAGGCCTAGTACACAGCATCACATACATGATAGACCCTATCGCTGAGGCATAACGTATCTTATCTATGTTTGCCCTTTCTTTAGGAGTATTTAGGACATACTCCTATAAAGTGATATTCCATGTCTCATCGGTATGAGACCTCTCTTGGAATTTTTCATGCTAAACCTTTTGACATGGAGTCTATGTACCTAGACTAGGAAAAGCCAAACATCCTTTTGGATCTATCTCTATAGATTCGGATCTCCAAAATATAGGATGCTTCCCCTAAGTCTTTCCTAGAGAAGTTTCTAGATAGCCAAGCCTTTATTACGAAGAGCATTCCTACATCATTCCCAATAATTAGGATGTCATCCACATATAGCACCAAGAATGTGATAGTGCTTCCACTTACCTTCCTATAAACATAAGGCTCATCTTCATTCTTAATGAAGTCATAAGATCTGATCACCTCATCAAATCTTATGTTCCAACTTCGGGAAGCTTACTTTAATCCATAAATAGATTTAAGCAACCTGCACACTTTATCTGGACTCTTTTTGGATACGAATCCCTCTGGTTGTATCATATACACCTCTTCCTCGAGGTTGCTATTGAGGAATATCATTTTGACATCCATCTGCCAGATCTCATAGTCATAGTGTGCTGCAATGGCCAAAATAATTCTAATGGACTTAAGCATGGCTACAGGTGAAAAGGTTTCGTCATAGTCAACTCCTTGTCTTTGACGATATCCTTTAGCTACCAGTTATAGGTCTCTACCTTTCCATCAACTTCGATCTTCTTCTTGAAGATCCATTTGTAGCCGATGGGTACAATACTCTTAAGTGCATCCACAAGATTTCAAACTTTGTTAGAGTACATGGAATCCATCTCAGAATTCATGGCTTCTTACCACTTCCCAGAGTCTATACTCATAATAGCCTTCTCGTAGGTCTGAAGATCAACATCTTGAGAGTCATCTCCACTGATATGTCCCACATATCTTTTAGAAGGGTGAGATACTTTATTAGACCTACGTAAAATTGGAACTTGTGTGTTTGGTATCTGAACAGACTCGAGCTCTGGAATGGTGCTTGAGCTAGGTTCTCCAACCTCGCTCAATTTTATCTCACTCTCATTGTTTCTACCAAGAATATATTCTTTCTCAAGGAACACAGCTCTCTTAGCAACAAAGACCTTTTGGTCCTTGGGATGATAGAAATAATACCTACAAGTTTCCTTTGGGTATCCCACGAATATGCACTATTCTATCTTTGATTCCAACTTATCAGGGTTGTATCTTCTAACGTGGGCAGGACAGCCCCAAATCTTAATAATCTTTAGATCGGGCTTCTTTTCTTTCTATATCTTATATGATGTAAATACTACCGACTTTGATGAAACTTTGTTCAGAAGGTAAGTTACAGTCTCTAGGGCATACCCCCAGAATGAAATAGGTAGGTCAGCGAAAGTCATCATGGACCTCACCATGTCTAACAGTGTGCGATTCCTCTTTTCTGATATACCATTGAGCTGAGGTGTATAAGGAGGTGTCTACTGGGATAGAATCTCATTGTCCTTGAGGAAATGGGTGAACTCCGTACTCAAGTACTCTCCTCTTCGATATGATCGAAGAGTCTTAATACTCTTTCCAGTTTGGTTCTCTACCTCATTCTTATATTCCCTGAATTTCTCGAAGGCCTCAGATTTGTACTTCATTAAGTACACGTGTCCATACCTAGAGAAATCATTAGTGAATATAATGAATTATGAGTAACCACCTATAGCCTGAGTCGACATGGGACCATATACATCACTATGTATGAGTTCCAATAACTCGGTGACTCTCTCTCTAGTTCTACTAAAAGGAGAGTTGGTCATCTTCCCACGCAAGGTTCACAAGTTGCATATGTCTCATAGTCAAATGGATCTAAGTATCCATCTTTCAGCAACTTTTGAATCCTTCCCTCATATATATGACATAGCCTACAATGTCATAGATATACATTATTCACCTCATCTTTTTTTCTCTTAGACATATTTATATTCATGATATGTGGAGAAGTGTCTAATACATATAAGCCATTTATAAGGGTCCATCTAGTAATGATCTTATCATCCATAATTATTGAACAACTATTATTCTCAAAAACTAATTTATATCCACTAATTATCAAACAAAAGATATAAATAATATTTTTGATAATAGAAGATATAAAATAGCATGTATCTAATCAATAATAGCTCCACCAGGCAGATGTAGGGTGACATCTCCAACAGCAACTGTAGCAACTCTTGCTCCATTGCCCATCTTGAGATCCATCTCATGTCTAGCCAATCTCCTAGGTCTTGCCAGTACCTACAACGAATTGCAGATATGATAAACACTCCCGGTATCCAATACCCATGTGTTATCATTAAAATCTGATAAGTGGAGACTAATCATGAATATACTTGAAGCTTCTCCAAGCTTCTATCTCGCCTTCTCTACAAGGTAGTCCTTGAAGTTCCTCTTCTAATGTCCGTCTTGGCCACAGTGGAAGTATTATCCTTTATCTTTTCCTGGGTATTTTTTAGCAACCTTTGCCTTACCTGGTCTTTCTTTGCCCTTGCCCTTCTTAAGGGTCTTGCTGGCCTTCCTTTTCATTTTGGTCTCACTAATATAGAGAACTGGCTTATCCTTCTTGATGACACTCTCAACTTCCTTCAACATATTAAGAAGCTCAGGGAGAATCACCTTAAACTTGCTCATGTTAAAATTCATGATGAAGTGAGAATGGAAATCTAGTAGGGACTGAAGTATAAGATCAACCCACAGCTTATCCTCTAGGACTATTCCTAGACCTGTGAGTTTCTTGATCCACTCTATCATCTTTAGGACATGGTTCTCAATCGATGTCCCTTCTATTATCCTGGCTTGGAAGAGTTTCTTAGATATCTCATATCTTTGAGTTCTTCCCCATTTCTTAAATAGTTGGCGGAGATGAAGAAGGGTAGAACCTGCATCCTTACTCTTATATTGCCTTTGTAACTCAGGAGTCATGGAGGCCAACATGTAACATTTTGCCAATGTGAAATCATCTATATACTTCACATAGCGAGTGATATCATCCTCGCTTACCCCTTCTTCCAGCGTGGGCAGAATTGTATCAAGGACATATGCGATTTTCTCCACTATGAGAATAATTCTCAAATTACGGAGCCAATCTGTATAGTTTGGACCAGTGAGGCGGTTTGCATCAAGTATGCCATGTAGGAGGTTTGTGAGCGATATGTTTTTGACAAAACAAGATATAGCAAAAATAAATAACATGTAGATTTTACAAAAGATACTAATTAAGATATGGACTTCTATCTTAATGTACTCCCACTATTTTCTTAGCGAATTATACGACACCCTCGACACGTGAGATGGAAGTCTCTGGCAGACTCGTAGTGGGGATCAGGATCCAATTGGCATCTTAGTGCAACCTCGAGGAACTCGACCAATTACACTAACCTCAAAAGGTAGGCAACTCTTGCCAATCACAACTCCTTGTGATTCCCATCACGTTCGACCTTCGAATCATTATGGTCTCGAGGGACTCGACCAACCATGATATTTAGTTAAGTCATTACCATCGTTACAAGATGAGTTTGATTTGATGATATGCCCTCAAGGGACTCGACCAAGCATACCATGTCATGTAGATTTTACAAAAGATACTAATTAAGATATGGACTTCTATCTTAATGTACTCCCACTATTTTCTTAGCGAATTATACGACACCCTCGACACGTGAGATGGAAGTCTCTGGCAGACTCGTAGTGGGGATCAGGATCCAATTGGCATCTTAGTGCAACCTCGAGGAACTCGACCAATTACACTAACCTCAAAAGGTAGGCAACTCTTGCCAATCACAACTCCTTGTGATTCCCATCACGTTCGACCTTCGAATCATTATGGTCTCGAGGGACTCGACCAACCATGATATTTAGTTAAGTCATTACCATCGTTACAAGATGAGTTTGATTTGATGATATGCCCTCAAGGGACTCGACCAAGCATACCATGTCCTCAGGTCACCGGTGACATCTTTATGTCGTAGGTACAAAGTCGATCACGTAGATAGGTGAGCCTCGAGGGACTCGACCAACTCAACCTATGTCATGATTCAATTTCTTCCTATAACGATGGAAAGCCACATGGGTTAATCTTATTGCCTCATGCTTACCGACTTAATATTATCGTAGGAGGGGTTTTTGTTTCATATCGGTCTCCTAATATGTCGTGTCACACACATACATATTTAATATATATCTACATCGCATGCAAATATATATATACATATATCTAGTAGGTGTATAACACATCACATATGCAAGCCACACCAGATGATCATGAGCCGTTACCTAATATGATTAAGCCCGAGCCAATAGGCCTAATTACTCACAATAGGATCTATATGTGCATTAGTGCATCTCCATGTCCTGTGATTATTGATCTCGTCATCATCGGTTCCGTCGGATCATCGCATCAGCATGCGTCGTAATCTCTCGCGACGGCATCGTGGGTCCCACTGTCACCTCCACGCTCCCGCTGCGCCTCTACATGTAATTACAAATAATCATAGGCATACAGGCCCAACAATAAACGAGAAAAATGTAGGCTCGTAGGCCCCAATGATAATAATAATCACAATTATACACATCACAACACATGGCTCATGATCATCCATCCAAATCATATATCATATATACATCACATCATATGTAGGATTACTAGATATATATAATAATTAATTGAACTATTTAATTAATTATTTTTTAGAAATTAGGACATACTTAGAATTTCTAAAATTGTCAAGGGCATTTTTATAATTCTAGATGAGAGGACAGTTCTCAAAATTTCTAGAATTATCAAAGATATTTTTAGAATTCTGTACATGAGGACAGTCCTCGAAATTTTTAGAATCATTGAGGGTATTTTTAAAATTTTGCACATGAGGACAGTCCTCTAAATTTTTGAAATTCAGAGGGGCAGGATCATCATTTTCTCAAAAGGATGCCCTAGCCCTCTCTTTGCCCCCTATGTCGTCAGCCGCTACACGTAAGCTAGGGGCTGGCGGGTGGGCGGGCCTGCAGTCTGTGCCCCTTGTGATCTGCAATCGGTCATGCGCGCGGCTGCCCTTGGGCGCCCCTGCAGGGTAGTCAGCCCTTTGCGGCCACTACGCCATAGTAGACAGTGCAGGGATCGAATCTATCCACGCTCATCTACAGTTATCATATATCTATAATCCCTCATCCAAATAATATCCCAGAGATCGTATATTGGACATCGTACTATCAGGTCACATACAGAATCAGTTTGTCTTGCTCTATTCGGATTCTACCATACAACTCCTTCTCTTTCAATCCGAATGACCCTGGCTAGGGATTTGTCTAAGTAAGCACATATGGGATATTCCTCTGGTGATATCGAGAGTGGATGATCCTCTATTGATACTTAATTGTCTTTGTAAGGTTGGCTACCAATCCCGATAACCAATTGTACCAGATCTGGAACTTTCTAAACCTATAAGTCTGGTGTCAAAGAAAGGAGTACTCATATAAGTCATCCTTGGTGTCTCAAGTCTAAGGACCAGATATAGAATTGGGACCATTAAATTACTGTTTAACATTAGGTATCATTAACCATACAACATTCCATAAATAGATTAATTAGTGAACTCATTGTCTAATGAGCACCTATATTATATCCTTAATATCTCCACACAAGTGGCAATGAGACCAGTCATCTCCATCATATGGATGGGTATATAGTACACCGATCTATCTGGTTATCTCGATATCACTCTTGAGTAACCTATGATCGGGATTATTTAGGATCTGTGTTTAAAGGTGAATCGATATCATTATCGTGATCTCATCACGATCTGATTCCCATTACACAGAACCAAGGACATCATAATATATATAATAAATAATATAATGTGAGAATATGTCAATATTAATCATAAGCAAAAAGATCACACAGCATGTCACACGTGTCATCACTCACGTGATTGGCTTGTAGGGCACCTGTAACCAATAGTCGGCTACCGCCTAGGCTTTGATGGCTATCCTTGGGGCATATAATAGGATGAACTCACTGAGCTCCATCGACTATTTAAACATTCTTCCTATGACATCAAACCTGGAGAGAACCTGACATAGGGGTTGGTCGGTTACTACCTTAATTATGTGGGCCTGGAAGTACGATCATAATTTCCTTGCTGTGAGGATCAAGGAGAGGGCCAACTTTTCGATCGGGGGGTAGCATTCCTCGAGGCCGCATAAAATGTGGCTAGAATAGTACATGGGCTATTGTTCCTTCCCTTTAAGTTTTACTAGGACCAAGCTGACCACATGTTCCGAGGCGGTGAGGTATAGCTCTAGTGGCTCTCTAGGATTGACCGAGGAGAGCTAGGGTAATTGGGCTAGATGGCTCTTGAGCTCTTAAAAATCTTGCTCACATATGGGACTCTAGTTAAAATCTTTAGCTTGTTTTAGTGCTTGGAGTATGGGCTAATTCCTATTGCTTGCCCAAGAGATGAATTGTCCTAGTGCGGCTAGCTTGCTGATGAGTTGCTGGACCACTTTGATCGTCCGAGGAGATTGCATGTCCTTAATCGCCCTGACCTTCTCGAGATTCGTATGAATCCCTCACTGATGGATGATGAAGCCGAGGAATTTTTCGAAAACTACCCCAAACACATACTTGGTGGGATTAAGTTTCATTCCAAATGTTCTGAGGGTCTAAAATGTCTCAACGAGGTCTGAGAGGTATGCTTGTGCGTATTTGCTTTTGACGATCATGTCATATATGTAGACTTCCATATTCTGGCCAACCTAATTCTTGAGCAGTCGATTGACCATCCTTTGGTAAGTAAAGTCGACGTTCTTTAGTCTGAATAGCATCACTTTATAACAATAGGTGCCTTGATGTGTGATCAATGTCGTCTTCTTCCAATCTTGTAGGGCCATTTGGATCTAGTTGTACCCCAAGAATGTGTCCATGAAAGAGAATAATTCATAGCCTTAGATTGGAGTTTATTAACTAGTCAATCCTTGGTAGAGGACAGTAATCCTTTGAGCAAGCCTGATTAACATCGGTGTAGTCAACGCACATACACTAGCTTCCATTAGCCTTTTTTATAAGAACTACATTAGATAGCTAGCTCATATATCTAACTTTTGTGATGAACCTTGCTTTTAATAATTGATCGACTTCCTCCTTGATGCTTTCTATCAATCAGAGGCAAACTTTCGAGGCCTTTACTGTACCAGTCGAGCTCCTGGGATTGTGTTTAGTTGATGTTGGGCTATCTCCGGGTGGATACCCGGCATGTCGCTTGGTGACCAGGCGAGGACATCTATCATGAACAAAAATATAAACAAGGTATTTGATGTAATGCTCATGCTTGTTCGTGTCTTTCAATTTTTGTACATACTTTATACAACAAGTAGCGGGCTTGCAGTAGGCTTGACAGCCATCATTTGGTTAGCTTTCATGGTCGATTTTGGCTTGTAAGTGAGAGTCATATCATGTGGCATTTATGGGGACTTGGTCTATAATGGATCTTAATCCTTTGTGTGCAACCATTCAGAACTTGTAAAGTCCATTGTTACAATTTGTATTAAATATATAAAGTGTTTTCTAGAGTGGTTGCTTGTGGATCCCATGGGAAATGCTTCCTCTAACCCGATTTCTCTTTTATAGGTCCTAAGGGACCCTAGGAGGTTTCGAGGAGACTAACCTTTACAGATGGACACGCAAGGGTCGCACGACTTAGGCAAAAACTAAGTTCATGACATTTTGGTATCAGAGCGGGACAAGCACGTGCAGAAATACTTGCCATGCAAACGTGGGGGATCTAGCTGGGCTGCTTGGAGGGCAGCCAGCACGCGCGATCATTTGGGTGAAACAGACATGGAGATGTAGGGAAAGGAGTCGCTCAGATGAGTGAGCATCCTTGATTGGTATTTAGAGGAATGGCTAACCCTTTGCACGAGAGACACCAAGAGGACAAGCAAGCTAGAAAGAATATGTAGTACAAATGTTGGGATAGCTGAGTTCAAGCTATAACTTGATATTGGCAACCAAACTTAGTGGTGCTCAGGCAAGCGGGGCGCTTGGTAAAAGATGAGATCGTGCAAAGTGAGATGTGTTGCTTAACGACCAAAAAAGTTATGCAAAGCACACAAAGATGAGGGGAATTGCTAACTCGAAGGATTTGGTACTAATACAAGGGCTTATATACTAATGATGGAGTATTCGTGGCCATCTTAGGGCAACCAAAACTCAATGTCATAAAATATTGAAACTTTCTCTTTGGCATGGAAAGGATATGTCCATAGGAGACTGAAGTGTGCAACAAGTTCACCATGTGACTAGGCAATGAAGGGTACAACGGGGCCTTATTGTTGAAGAGTCACAATTTAGCAAATGCATTTGCGGGAGCAGAACAATGCACAGATTGTTTAGTAAGATGAGATGTGGAGCAACTTAGGTGAAACTTGGTGAAGTATCCAAGCTGCATGAAGGGAGTCGATGTAGACGATAAAACATGGAGTGGAGGCATAGAGCTTTCCTTGGATAAAGGCCAAGGACATAAATTCTTGTAGAGGCAAGAGTGTGATCATGTCGTTCCACAGATTCTTCATTCTGATAGGATAGACTCATCTTGCTTAGTGCCAAAGATAAAGGGAGCTTCGAGGCACATGCACCTTATCTCAGAGAAGTATTTGACAAAGGGACTAATGTGATTTAACTTACAGAGGTGAAGTTGGGATTAGAAGGCCTTAGCATGGGGCAAGAGGATATAAAGGCGTGTACTCTTAAAGAATATATCACAATGCTACCATTCGAGTTATCATGAAAAAAGTGGTGCACAACGGAGATTGTGCTGGTGGGGGATAAAGGCCTAGGATCCAGATAATCATTCACCAATTTAATGAAATCGATGGACTTCATGAGCTACTAGGCGATGGACTATCCTAGAACGATGCTTCATTTGAGTGTGACCCGAGAATGGGTGGGCGAAGGTGAATTGGCAAAAGGAGCGAATACAATTGGAGGTAGTAGAGGCCCTACAATGTGCTGACAGAGGCTACACATGGAGAGATCATAGTTCAAATTTATTACACAAGAATCTGAATACAATGGATATATCACCAGGAGGTGATATGGTACAGTGGATCGTGATGGAATAGTTTAAGGCAATATAACACACAAGGGTTTTCCGTGTGTGCGCATCGAATCTTGTATCGGATGAAAGCCTCAGTCATCAGCATATGGGGACTGTGTATCACCGAGGGAGAATTCCGAGTGCAAGTACCAGTAAGTCCCATGGGGGACTTAAATCATATAGAGGTATAATCGGTGTGGCTAGAGAGTTAGACTACTTCAGTGTAAGTCAGAGGACAAGGCCGAGTAAGTGAATGTTACTACCAAGGAAGCTAAGGAGAACAGAATCGAAGCAAGCCCTGCAACAGGATAGCAGAGGCCATGTATGAGAGTTGTAGTATGTCTTTCCATCGACTAAGGAAAACTGCTTAGAGAACATAAGGGTGTTGAAGTAGGCGATCGAAAGGGGCGAGGAAGCAATGACGAGTCTAAAGGGGCTCAGTTATATATCTTTCCGTCGACTAAGGAAAACTTCTTAGAGAACATAGGGGTGTTAAAGCAAGTAGTCAAAAGGGGCGAGGAAGTGACGATGAGTCCAAAGGGACTCAGCTACCCAAAAAGCAAAGCATCAGTTAGAAGGAAGGTGGACTCGGAGGAGTGCCATAGTGCCATAGAGGTAGATCTACCGATCGCAAGAAAAAAAAAAGGACATAGATAAAAGGCAACGAATAGTAGGGCCATGGGTTTGGTAGTGCCATGGTACTATAGAGGCAGGACTTCTATGGAGTTATCGATCCCTTACTCTTATGAAGGGAGAGCGTTAGTCGTAAAATGGGCCAAGGAGGTGGAGAATGCATAAGCAAACTCCAAGTACTAGGACAAGGTAGAAGGGCAGAGGCCAAGGAACTTTATAAGACCAGTGTTAATGGGCTTCTCATCAAGATAGCCAAAAGTGGGGGACTTTGGGTTGATGCAGAAGTGCTCAACTAAGGAACGAAGTAGGCAGTATGTTATGTTATACCTTTTCTACTCAGAGGAGCAGGAGACAAAGAGGATGGAGAAGATGATACAATCCCAAAGGTGACTAAAACTATTAAAAGACTTGCTCCAAGTTGAGGTGAAATTTTATTCTTTTTGGGTGAAACTTCTTGCATTCCGAAAGTTCGATGGTAAAGAGAAGGTGAATCATACTAGCCAACTCAACGTAGGGAGTGCAAACACTTCAGGTGCTTCAGAAATATGAGCAAAGAGTGGGCAAAGACTAGTAACCAGCTTGATGCATGAAGTACAACCTCGAGGAGATGAGTGACGTCAAGTAACTTTGTCTTCTTAACTCCTAAGAGAATGGGCAAAACTAAGTACCTCAGTTCTCTTATTTATCTTACAGAGGAGATTTGCATGAGTTCAAAGACCTTCAAAAGAAATCTAATGAAAGACGAGTTATCAAATCCCCACCTTTGATGATCAATACTATTGGGAGTAGATCATCCACTTCATTTTCCAATCGAAAACGGAAGTATATGAACCTATTTGGAAGTGATAACTAATTGAAGAAGAATTGATGGACAATTTTATGAAGGAATGACCTCAAAAACTTCAAAGTCTACAAGATGATGCTTGTTAAAGCTCCAACAAGTATCTATCTAATTCAAGCGACATAAGATGTTTGAGATACTAGCACAAAATAAGGAAAGTCATTTCTTTTATGAAAAGGATCTGCAAGAATCAATAAGAATCAACACAACTCAGCCGACCCCACACCAGAGTCAGTCATTGGTGAGTTGAAGCAGCATGGTGGATCAGAGTTCGACTACTCAACAACAGCGGTAAAGAGCAGTTGCGAGCCAAGAGGCATGTTGCAGCCAGAGCAGAAGATTAAAGATTCAACAAAAAGTAAGGAGATGCAGCACCTACAGTGGCTTCGACAATGATGTAGAAGAAATAAGTGGGGGAGAATATCATGAACAAAAATATAAACAAGGTATTTGACGTAATACTCATACTTATTCGTGTCTTTTAGTTTTTATACATACTTTATACGGCAAGTAGTGGACTTGCAGTAGGCTTGGCAGCCCTTGTTTGGTTAGCTTTTATGACCGGTTTCTACTTGTAAATGAGAGTCATATGATTTGAATACTTGTGGGGACTTCAATCTGTAATAGAACTTGATCCTTTGTATACAACCATTTAGAGCTTGTAAAGTCCATGGTTGTAATTTGTATTAGTTATATAAAGTATTTTCTAAAGTAGTTGCTTGTGGATCCCATGGAAAATGCTTCCTCTAACTCATTTTCTCCTTTGTAGGTCCTAAGGGACCCTAGGAGGTTTCGGGGAGATTGACCTTTATGGACAGACAAGCAAGTGTGTCGCATGACTTAGACAAAACCAGCTAAGTTCGTGACACATCGGCATTTTGCCCAAAGAATTCTATGAGTTAAATGCATTGGTCTTCTAAGTGAGCCGACCCGACCTTGACTATCCTCTCTGGATGTTTTTGGTTAGTGGGTACCTCCAACACTTGTTTGGTAGGCTTAGGCTGGGACTTTGGTTTGTTGGGCTCCCTAGGGTCGGGAATCAAGGACTCTTTCTTGGCTTTTCTGGGGATAGTTGTCACTGCTAGGTAGAGCACTATCTTAATTCTCGAGGGTCACTTTTGGCCTCACCTACTCCGGTGCTTGTCGGGAAATTTATGCTGTGGTGGTACGTTAAAATAGTAGCTCTCATATTGTTGAGGATTGGCCGACTGATGATTGCATTATATGTCGAGGGGAACTTGACCATCATAAACGAGACCATTAATGTCTTGGTCCTCAGCTCCTCACTAATTGTGATGGGTAGAGTCGTGATGCCTAGGGGAGCTATCGCATCTTTAGTGAATCCTATCAAAGTAGAAGTCATGGGGATGAGGTTTTTGTTAGTCATACCGAGCTTCTGGAAATCATCGTAGTACAATATATCTGCCGAACCTCTTGTGTCGATCATGATGCATTTGACATGAGCATTCGCTATGTGGGTCGAGATCACCAGGGCATTGTCGTGGTCTGGGTATTCTTCCTATCCTGACTTGAAGGTAATTTTGGGATCGTGCTGCTGTCTGAGCCTCTTCTGTACATCGGTTCGGGCGTAAGCCTTCCGAGTTGAGGAGTTGTTGCCACCCAGTGCTAGGACTCCAACTACGACGTCAATTTATTTTTTCCACTGGGCCCTTCGGATGGAGTGGTGGCTTGCACAACTTCCTCACTTACCGACTGAGGTGGGCACAGTGAATGAGGTCTTCAATATGGTTCTCCAAGTCATAAGACTCCTTCGTGTCATGGCCGTAGTCTTAGTAAAAACGATAGTAATGTCCCTGATCCTGCTCTTCGGGTCAGGATTTCATTGGATTGGGCACCTTGAAGGGTCCTTTCTCTCGGATTTCGAAGAAAATTCCTGTTCGGGTCTAGTTGTGAGGGGTGTTCAGGAGCCTTGAGATGGTCTGTTCGATCCTTTTCATTCTCCTTCTCGAGGGTCCTAGAGGCAGACCTCAGAAAGATTTAGTTCAAGGTCTCTTCTGGTCCTCACACTTTCCTACTATTAATGCTTCAACGGTGACATATTGATTGGCCATTTATAGCATCTCTGGTACTATTGTGGGGGGGCACTCGACCAACGACTAGAAGAAACGGGAGGGCTTCAAACTAATCAAAAATGTCTGGATGACTAGTGACGAATGTGCCTCGGGCATACTTCTGGTCTCCGTCGTGGACTGAGCAACATACTTCTGGTCACCGCTGAGCCCCCAGGGTCAGGCATAGGAGGAGTAAACCTAGGGTCATTAAATAAATACTAGTAATACCCCAGTGTTTGAGAAATCAAACTCCCATCACCGAGGAAATAGAAAGAAAATGATGGGGCTACTACTAAAATGATCACCCCAGGCTTTGGTGGATGGCCCCTCTTGATCAGCCCAATTTATGTCCAATCAATTTCCATATATTTCCTGCAATTCTTTCTCTCCTGCTTTCTACAAGCATGCCACATCACACATTAACGAAGAAGAAAATTATGCAGCTTCTTTCCCATTACATGACATTCTCTTGCTCTTATTTCTTGACACTCGTACACGGGCCACTCAAGCGTAGCATGAAGGATTTTTCGAACTCCAAGGAATAATGTGGAATGCATGGCATCAAGTATCAGCAGGTGAAGGTAATGGAATAAGACATCCTCCAGCCCCCGACACAGTACTATACTATAACTTCCAACTTAGACCAAGTTGGAGACTATTCAGGGTTAAGGAGATGGTATGTATAGGTTGTCACATGCCAAACAGAATAAAAAGAAAACAAGAAATGATTCCTTTGCAGAAGGAATATTGTTAGAATCATTAATTCACATGACAACTATACTTATACCATGGGGCATCGATAATTTGATCAGTAAGCAATGATGTCCCACAATAACATATTTTTCAATGTCTCGTTTTATTATAGTTATACAATGATGGAACAAGACACGAGGAAGCACTGTATCGGTGCAAACCAGTAATAACTTGAATCTACTGATTATAAAACTCCGAAAATTGAGATGACGTCTCTTGTTGTACTATCTACGGAAGATTTCCCTGCTCCGAGCGTGATGTGTGAATGGAGTTAGTTGTCTACATTCTACGTCATAATTTGGATATGATTCTTGTCATGTAATGGTACAGTCAATTAGCTGTCATGGAGGAATGACCGCGGAGAATATTAGTTGGGCTTGATGGCGTTGTCGCCATAACTTTTTTTTTTCCGGAATATTATTGTTAGTTAGATCTCATACAGACCTGTTCACATCACAACATACCAAAATTTGCAAGGTATGGATGAGCCAACACTTCCTGCTTTCATGATTTGCAAGCTAATTGTGATTCATTGCTTATGTACAAGATATGAGTAAACTTGTAGTCAAAAAATTTTGTTGAAGTCATTAATTATATTTAAATCATTCATGCAAGATCATTTTTTTATTAAGAAAATTTATCATTATTCTTTATATGTATCTTGTTGAATCTTAAATTTTGATGATAAAATTAATTGATGAGTGATTAATTTAATAAGGTTGTTTGAGTTGATTGATACAGGATTAGCTATGACAGAGAGAAAATTACAATCAGAGGTTTGGCCAAAGTCAAATCTAGACATCAGGCGGGTTCGAACGATGTGGTTTAAAACTCACCTGGAGTGCATTGGGAGCTCACCAAGGGTATCAGAAGTTTACCAAGATGGCGTAAGGGAGTTTGCCAGAAGAAAATCAAGACTTGTTGGAAGATTGTTGGGGGTAGCCAAAAGCTTACTAGGAGTTGGGAAGATCTTAAAGTGGATGCGTTGGTCATTATAATTATAATTAATTAAGTCATAGTTACCATCATATAGGTTAACCACGATGGTAAAAAAGAATTATAGATCAGACATAGACCTAAGATCAAGCTTAGGCATCAGGCCAAGGATTAGACGATACGGTGGGAGCTTGTCGGGAGTTCATTAGGACTTCATCGAAGGTATAAAGAAGATTGCTAGGAACACGTCAGGAGATCGCTGGAGGAAGACTATGAGACTCACCGCAGGGAATGCCAGAGATTGTAGGATTGCAGGAGTGAGCTCATTAAGCTTGATGGTTATGTATGATTGTAATCCTTAAGTCATAAGTTAAGGTTGAGTCTGAAATGAGTGTGATTTAGAAGAAATCCAAATCAACTGAATGAGACAAACAGATCCACTAAAAGGGTTTGATTAAGTTTAGGTTGAGCTCAATTGGTTGACTAGAGAATTGGTCAACATGTGGTTCAAGTTGAGATTGAAAAAGTAGAGGGAATCACTTTTCTGGGATTTATAGTGGTTTAACCATCAGTGAGCGACAGGTGTACCGCGCCACTCAGGTTTTCGTGCGATTAATGGCAGCTGAACCACCCAGGACCTCCAGGTAAACCACCCATACTAGGTTTTCGGGTGGTTGAATAGCCCACAGCTGATGGGTGAACTGCCCGTACTTGGATTTTGTCGGATACATGTGAATTTTAGCTCCAGATTTTGAAACCATTTGAGGACTATAAATACCAAAGGTTTTCTTACATTTCATACAAAAATTTTGTGAATTATATTCTGTGAAAAAAATTATGTGTGAATTGTAAGAAGAAAAAAGGGGAAGGGAGTAAGCTTAGAGTTAGAAAAATTCTTCAACTCTCTATTGTAAGCTTAAGTTGTAAGGGTTTAGTCTTCACCCAAATAAGATCGATAGTGAATGCCGGTGTGCCTCAAGGAGGACTCGGGAGTGGATATAGACCAGTTGGTGCTGAACCATTATAATTGTGAGTGTTCTTACTTATTTCAATTACTACTTACAATTGTCGGGTTCTTAATTGTTTTCAACAAAATACCAATAAATGCTTCCAATTCTATTTACTCTTTGAAAGCAAGGTTTAAAGTCAAACACTTCACTTATGACGTTGCTTATCTTTTTATTTGGATTTACTTGTTCTTTCTTGAGTCATTCTTAAGTAAGCAACTTAGCATTTTCTTTTGAATCATTCACTTGCTTTACATGAATGAAAAATTTTTGGTTTTCCTATCTTGCTTTAAGCGAAAATTTTTTCGTTAAAAATGAGAATTTACACTTATACTAATTCACACCCCCCCTAGTACCAAATTGATCCTAGCAATTTGTATCAGAGTAAGGTACTTACTCATTGGATTAACACTCACTTGAGTAAATGACTTATTTTGACATGAATGAGGGTTATTCTACTTCACGTCCTTCCAAGTTCTATGAGACGGATTACATGTATTGGAAGACAAGGATGCATATTTTTCTTATTTCTTTAGACCTTGATTTATGTAAACATTGTAGAAAATAGATTTGAAAAATCATCCAATCCAATAAATAATTAGAATTATTATAAAAAATAAATATTTTCTTTAAATGCTAAAGCTATGAATGACTTGTATCATGCTCTAGACAAAAATGAATTTAATCGGATTTACTCTAGTGATTTGGCTTTCGATATTTGACATATATTGAAAATCACACATAAAAGAATCATTAAGTAAAATATCTTATAAAAATAAACAAGAAGAATTCCTTCCTAAGAATTTGAAATTGAGAACCCAAGAACACCTTCTAAAGAATCAGAAGGAATTGGAACTAAAGAAAACATATGACTCCTCGAGTGAAATCTCGAGTGATATGAACTTTGAACTTTTGACACATGAACCGGATAAATTAATCAACATGAACTATAAAAATATTCTAAAGATGGATAAAACCTCTTGCTATGAACACAAGAAGAGGAGGAGCTCCAAAGATGAAGCACAATTAATAAGTAGAGAATATTGCGCTTATAATGATCCAAGATGAGGTTAGTAATTCATTAAGTATTTTCTTTATCGAGTCATTAAATATATTTCATGATTTGTTTGACGAATTTAGAAAAATATGTAATTCTTATATGTCGCTTAAAAATGAATATGATTTGTTAGTTGGTAGATTTGATAAAATGCATGTTTCATTAGTATCACATAACCTTTGTTCTAAATGTGAAATACTAAAAAATATTAAAGAATGAAGTATCATGCTTAAGACAACATTAGAAAATCTTGAAATTGGGAACAAATCCCTAAATATGATCCTTGCCAATAAGGATCATATGAATAGAAAAAATGACATAGGTTTTATTGGTAACATTTAACAAAAACTAACTATTTTTATTAAACGACCTACCTCAAATTTGCTACCGAAGATCGGTATAATTTTTGTAAAAAATTAGGATATAAAACAAACAAATGTCTATTTAAAAAATGTAGTCTATATCAATTAGTTTGGGTTCACAAGGGAACTTCATATAATAAAAATAATTAAAAAAAAAGACAAAGTTATTTATGAAAGTCCCAATGTAAAATGGATACCTAAATCAAAAATATCTTTCTTATAGGTTTGTTTCTAAACTAAATCTAGGAGCACTAAATAATATTTTAGATATTCAATACATATAACTTGAGATCTAAGAAGCTTACTAGCCTAAATACTAATAAGATAAACTATTAAAAATATAAATAAATCTTCATTATGATGGTACGTAACCCTTTCGTTGCATGCTAAAATTGGAAAGAAGAAAGATTAGCTATCTTTAATACAAAATTATGAACATGAAAGAGAAATTTTAATAATAATTAATATATTGAGTTGTGTGCTTGTATTTATGTACATTGTCTTGAGATTAAATGACCAAATATATAACTTGAACTTAAAAGTCATATACAAAATTATTTTTCTTTAAAAAAAGAACTTCTTGCTAACATAATAGAATCTTCCAACGTTAAAAAAAATTACTAGATTTTGGTTGAAGAATATCTCATAATAATTACTCCACTTGAAAGTGATTTACTTATTTGGATTTATCTTATTATAATCTTGATTGATAATCCATAGTTAGAGCATACTAGTATGAAAATGAACTAGAACTAAAGAACCTTAGTTATATTGTTACTGAAAAATATTTACATTAAAATTTATAAAAATAAGTTTTTATTGATGATATATTAGTTTCTATGATTTAAAAGGTATTATATATATATAAAACAATCATCTTGACTCCCAAAGATATTTATCCAAACAAAAACCTGGTTATATGAGTCTAAAGTTTTTTTTTATCATGATTATGACTAAAGATCTTTCTAAATAAACTATAATATTTTAAAATATATTTAATTATTGATTTGAATATTATATTAGGTGGACTTGAAATATGTTGCATGATTGAATATATCTTGAATTGAGACTTAAAATAAAAATATTTGAAATAAGTTTGTCAATTCCTTGCACTATGTGTAAAGAGTTAGACTCATCTAAATATTGGAATTGAGATTGGTTGAGTTTTTACTTAAAGATGTCTTAACATCTTTATGGGTTGCATGATTAAATGAATATTATTAAATGATAGAATTTGAGCATACAACATTATAAAAAGGGGATCATGCTTTTCTTTCTAGTGATTTTAAAAATTATATTGATAATGAAAATTACATGTTTTATGATAATAGAACAAAATATTAGACTTAAATCTAATGCTTAAGATAAATCCTATGTATGCTTTGAAGAAACAATAATGTATATCTTGATGATTTTCCTAATACTTTTTTATTTTGATTGAAGATGTTTTATATTTAATAAACCCATGTTTGATGATTTAATGATGTATAGTGATCATGTTTAATGAGTTTATATTTCAAAATTATGCATGATGATCTTTGTGATTTATGGCTTATTGATCTTTATTGTAATGAAAGTTCTTTTTTCGGTCTTAAATGATGATACATATTTTTATTTGGCTTAAAAATCAAAGGCATGCTTGTATAAAATAAAAAGGGAATGCATTTTTCTTGAAAATATTTCTATATTATAAATTTTTCAAAAAGAAATTAATGAATCAATTATGTTTTTTTTTTGTGAATCTCTTGAACTATAAAAGTGATTTTAATTATTTGATAATTTAAATTTGAATAAGTTTTTATCCATGATATTGATTCCTTGATATTTATAAATTTAGATTTATTATGAGTTAAGATTTTTTATTTTTTTTGTACTCCTACGATTCCTTTGGGTATTCATTGAAAAGGAGAAACATCTTTATAAACCATTATATGCTACTTAACATCTTGATAATTTATGACTTAAAGTTTTGTTATGTATTATTTCTTTTTTTTTCTCTTCTTCTTATTTACAATAACAAAGGAGAGAAAGTAAATCACTAGCATTTTAAGAGACCGATAAGTCTATTTATTTCATCTTGCATCTCTCTGAAAGTGATTTTGATGATTTTGATTATTTAAAATTGAATGAGTTTTTACCTATATCGTGATTTTGATTCCTCGAAATTATAACTTAAAATCTTTTATAAATCAAAATATCTTATTATGTGGTCTCATATTATTTTTAAAAGGAGATTTTTTTTATAAATCATAATCTTGACAACATGAGATTTCTCATGTATGAATCAAAATATTTTATTTGGTTCTCCTATGATTTGTCTCTTGATATTTATAATTTATCTTCATGAATTGTATATCTCATTACCATGTTAATTTTTCTTGATATATTTCATGTGATTATTTAAAAAATGATATAATGAGAAAAGTTTTGCACTATTGTAATCATCCCTTCTATTTGACAATGACAAATGGGGAGCAAAACTTGCTCACTTGCTCATCTCAAAAGAGAAGTAAGAAATGCTATCTTGCAAATCACAAAAGAAGCAAAAATTTTGTGTAACCTCATATTCTCAATAACATGCTATCCTTCATACTTTAAAGAGAAGTAACACTTGCCAACTTATTAGCTTGCATAATGTAAAATTGCTAGCTCGAACATTGTAATGGAAGCAAAAATTTGCTAGCCTGCACTTCTCAAAAGAAAAGAAAGAACTCTCTAGCTTTCATGTTCTAAAGTGATGAAAATTTGCTAAATTGCTAAGCTTTCATATCTTAAAAATTGCTAATTACACTTCTCCTTTTTGTTGATAAGGTATGATAATGTGAAATCATGTATGATGATTATGCATGTAATGATGATTTTGAAGATATACATGATAATTTGGAATAATGCATGCAATACTCATAATTTTATGATGATATGATGTATTGCATATGATATGATTAAAATAGTTTCAACTTGGACTTTTGAGCTTATCTTAATATTTTTTTTAAAATTTATTAAGAGCTCTTCTTAACAATGTAATGCTTTTATAACTCCTCCCTTGTTTCTCTCCTTATTAATCACGAAGGGGAAGCAAATTTTATAATGCATATTTTATTTTACTAAGAGAGAGTAATGTTATCATGTGCTTTGAAATTATTAGCTATACATTTCACATTTTTGTTGATAACAAAGACGGAGAAATGGACATTAATGACACATGATATTGATGATATAGTTAGATATCTTGGATATGGATGCATAATTCTTTTTGAAATTAATAATTCGATGACTTGATGTAAATTTTTATTAAAACTTGGAATATGATTTGTTTCATGATAAGTGAATTTAAGAGGGTGTGGTTTTCTTGAATTTAAGCTTTCTTTATTGAGGCATGGATTTAGAGGGAGTTAGGATTAACTCATATCATCAATTAATTATTATCATAAAAAAGAGAGAGATTGTTGAATCTCAGATTTTGATAATGAAATCAATTGATGAGAGATTGGTCTAACAAGGTTGTTAGAGTTGATTGATATAGGATTAGCTATGATAGAGAGAAAATTATAATTAGAGGTTTAGCCAAACTCAAGTCTAGGCATCAGGTCGGTGTTCGGATGATGCAATTGGAAACTCACTTGAAATGCGTCAGAAGCTCGCAGAGTGTATCAGGAGCTTGCCAAGATAGTGTAAGGGAGTTGAGAAGGTCTTAAAGTCGTCGGAAGAAGACTAAGACTCGCTGGAAGATTTTTGGGGGTAGCTAAAAATCTTGTCGGGAGTTAGGAAGATCTTGAAGTGGATGTATTGGCCATTATGATTATAATTAATTAAGTTGTTTTTAGCATTGTGCAGGTTAACCATGATACTGAAAAGGAATTATAGAATAGACATAGACCCAAGATCAAGCTTAGGCATTGGGCCAAGGATTAGATGATATGGTGGGAGCTTAACAGGCATTCACTAGGACTTGGCCAAAGGTATCGAGAAGATCGCTAGGAACACGCTAGAAGATCACTGGAGGAAGACCATGAGACTTGCCGTAGGGAATGCCAGAAGTTATTAGATTGTGAGAGTGAGGTCATTAAGCTTGGTAGTCATGTATGATTATAATCCTTAAGTTATATGTTAAGATTAAGTCTGAAATGAGTGTAATTTAGAAGGAATCCAAATCAACTCAATAAGGCAACCAGGTCCACTAAAGGGGTTTGATTGAGCTTAGGCTGACCTCAATTGGTTGACTGGAGAATTATTCAACAAGTGGTTTAAGTCGGGATTCGAAAAGTGAAGGGAATCACTTTTTTGGGATTCTCGGCAATTGAACCATCAGTGACGACGGGTGTACCACCACCGCCTAGGTTTTCGGGAGTCAGATAGTGACTAAACCACCTAGGACCGATAGGTAAACCACCCGTACTAGGTTTTCGGGCAATTGAACCACCCGATGTTGATGGGTGAACCGCTTGTACCCGGATTTTTCGGATACGTTTGAATTTTGGCTCCAAATTCTAAAGCCGTTTGAAGTCTATAAATACCATAAGTTTTCTTGCATTCGATACAATAATTTTAAGGATTATATTTTGTGAAAAAAATTATATGTGAATTGTAAGAAAAAGAAAAGGGGAAGGGAGTGAGCGTAGAGTTAGAAAAATTATTGATTCTCCCTTGTAAGCTCAAGTTGTAAGGGTTTGGTCTTCACCTAACGAAGATCAGTAGTGGACGTCGGTGTGCCTCAAGAAAGAGGACTCGGGAGTGGACGTAGGCCGATTGGTGCCGAGCCACTATAATTATGAGTGTTCTTACTTGTTTTATTTACTACTTACAATTGTCGGGTTCTTAATTGTTCTCAACAAAATACCTATAGATGCTTTCGATTCTATTTACTCTTCGAAAATAAGATTTCAAGTCAAGCACTTCAATTATGATGTTGCTTATCTTTTTATTTGGATTTATTTATTTTTTCTAGAATCATTCTTAAATAAGAAACTTAACATTTTTTTTGAATTATTTACTTATGTTACTTAAACGAAAAATTTATAATTTTCCTATCTTGCTTTAAGTGAAAAGTTTTTGTTAAAACAATAATTTACACTTGTACTAATTCACCCTCCTCCTCTTAGTGTCAATTGATCCTAATATATTTTACTACCCATACCGATTACAGACCATACGCAATACCTCAAGCTTCATAGATAGTACAAGTTATATTTCATGATAAGTCTCTTGCATCCACAAAATATATCAGATCTATATTAGGCCCCCGATCTTATTATGATTCTAAGAATTATTATGGTCAAACTTATACTAACCCTCATTTTGACAATGATGACGTCAAAATAATATATTGGAAGAACATTTATGTGTGGCCATGAGTCTACTTTGAACCACATACTATAAAATTGAATTGGAAGAGTATTTTTTTTTTTAAAGAAAAGATTTATTACTTAAGCATTATAAACAAAAATGATCTCTATCGATCATAACACAAAAAACGATACACCTAAGGGTCACTCTCTTCTCCTAAAAGATACAGATCTAGTTATATTTACATATTGGGCTAATTAGGACGCTACCCCATTTCACTCTCCATGCATGTGAGAGACTACATAGAAATCAAACACACACTAAATATCCTCAATTACAGTGCGTACAATTCGTGTAGAAGTTGTCTTGTGTAACACCTTAATTAGCATCTTAGAATCAGACTCCACATAGATCCTTTTGACTCCATCTTGTATAGCCACATGAAGGTCATTTCTCACTATTTTAACCTTGTAAGACAACACATTCCAACGCTTGACATTCCTAATAACCAACAAATAAGGGGTCACTAGCATAATCTCTTAGCAAAAAACCAATATGCCCAGACCCAATATTTATTGCAAAACCATCATAATAATTAAGCTTGACCCATCCATCATTACTCTAGGAAACCTACCTTTGAACTAAACCTACCTAAAGCTTATAATAAGCTCATATTATAAGCTTGGACTAAAGTAACCGTTTTATAAAAAAATATTATATATTGATGTATATTTGTGACTAAAAATAATTTCATGACTTACCTTCCATAACCACTAGAGTTGAGTAGCAATAATAGCATTAAAGATCAAGCCAAAATTACCATCAAATTTCCCCCTTAACCCAATTTAGATAAGAAGAATAAAAAAACTCCTAAGTCTCTATTCCATCATATTTCATATGCTACCAACAAAAGAACAAATGACAAAATAGTGCAAAAATAGACTCAGACTCCACATTCTAAATTAGGCACACCTAACATCCTATACACCCATATGGATTAATCTAGCAAACTATCCTTACTCGTGACAACATCGAAAGCCTCTACGATCTATGCCATTGATCCCCATACGCAGGAGATAGTAGCCCTATATGATATTATATCTTTCTCATCGAGCTTCATTAGAAGGAAACTACAAATATCATCATATGGCACAAGGGATAAATCTAACTGACAGATTTCATTAGAGAAAACACTCTCAAATAATATTTTCAATCTTGAAACATTTCAGCATCCATTACAAACTAAATTAGAAAATAAATAATATCCTAAATTTAATATCATTACAAAAAATAGGCTTGCAAGAAATCAACATATCCAAATTAGAGATCTATAAAAGTACATATCATAGAGCCATTACACATAAATTTTGAAAAAAAACCATTATGTAAATTCTCCACCACAGCCAAAAAAAAAAACAGTCTCCAACACTAATTATCCTTAGGAGAGTAATGTAGATTTCAAAGATCAATATTCTCATACTTGGCCCTAATAACCTCAACCCCTAAACTATCATCCCCAATTAAAGACTACAAAATATGTCCCTCTTGCAAAACAAACTTCAAAATATGTAAATCGTTAATGCTTAAACCCCCAGTACTCTTAGGAAGCATTATAGTCTCCCAAGGTAGCAAATGCAAATAATATGAACTACCACTATTTCCCCATAAGAACCTTCTAACTACCTTCATTACCTCATATAGAATGTAATTAAGTATCCTAGTAACACTAAAAGAATACAAGATAATAAAATTTAAAATTAAATTAATAAACATAACTCTACCAGTTTGAGATAATATCGTTCCTACCAACTCTCAATATTATACAACATATGTTGGACTAGGCTATTCAAGTGGGTTTTACCAATTCTTCTAGGAGCAATAACAGTATCTAAATACTTGAAAGGAAAATATCCTTCCTTAAATTGGAACATATTGCAAATGTCCCTCGTCACACTTCTAGTTGTATTCCTAGGAAAGAAATTTTTTTAATTTGGACATATTAATTCTTTGATTGGTCAATACCTCATATACTTGAAAAATATCCCTAATGGTATGATAAAATCCTTTATTAGCTCTAAAGCATAATAATATATCATCCAGATATATAAGGTGGCAAACATTGAATATACTTTTGAAACAAATTGGGATAATCAAATTTCTATCATATGCATCATTAAGCATATAAGTGAGAATCTAAGCAACTAGGATAGAAGAATATGGGAAAAGTGGGTTCCCTTAGGAGATCTCTTGTTAACTCAGAAAAAAGGTTAATGGGTGCCCATTTATAAGACGAGCAAAGGAAAAAGTAGATATACAAGGTCTAATCTAATTAACAAATCTCAAGGAAAACTTAGCCATACATAGAACATAAGGATAGTATCCCATGATAACCTGTTATAGGGTTTTTCTAAATCTAACTTGACTAACACCAAAAGGAGATTTACCGTTATAATTATATATAGAGTGTGTCATCCCATGACAATCTACTTGAGATAAATACAGATTGCTCTCTAAAAATAAGGAATCCAAATATTTCTTAAAACTATTAGCAATGATCTTACAATATGATAATTCATATTGTAAAGAGAGAGAGTGAAAATCAACTTGCTTGTTGACTTTAGAAATAAATATAATAAAAATCTTGATCCATGAAGAAGAACAGTATGATCAAAGAAGTATTAAAAAATTTAAATTATAAAATTGGATATATAAGACCCAAAGGAACGATAGTACTCTAAATTTTACTATATGACTAGAAGGACTAAAAATAGTATCAAATATCATAAAAAAATATCTCAATATATATATATATATATTTTTGTACAATCTCCCCTTTTTGCCGGTTTTTAAGAAAACAAAACTTCTTCGTCTTGTCAAAAATCTACACAGGAAGCAAATGTATCACTCGTTTTCTTCTGTTTTCTTTTCTCATGTCATTTCATGTCTGAGGTAGCTATCAGTACAAGCTCACTCTTAAACAGTGCCTGCCTACACCTTATTTTTTATCCCACGTATTGATGCTTAGCTGTAGGATGGAAACGTATTTCCATCCACCTTTTTCATCAACGCAGATCGTATAGGGTATCATTGGAAGTTCCAGATATTTCCTTCTCTCCTCTCACAAGAGTGTCGGCAAGGCTGCAAGCTGGAAAGCGTTCCAACCCAAAGGCAATTAGTACTGTTTTCCTGTTCCTCGTCCTCCTATCCCCAACGTCTCCTTCCCAAATATCATTGTTCTTGGCACCAAAAGTTCCTCACAATACAAAAGCTCGTGTCCCTCTCGCTTTGTAGTTACCAGTTTCCACCAATTCATCCATCCATTCATCAATCTTTCATAATAATCAAGCCTACCACATGATGAGAAAGCCATGCAAGTATGAATGTTCATATGGAAAACTAATTCGATGTTTACGCCGACATTGCCACGTGATTCCGAGTCCAGGAATATTATTATGCAGCAGAAGACTGGTTTTGGATTGTTAACACAAACACAAACACAAACACAGTCGCTGCAGCAGCAAGTACTTGTGGGCATCAAATCCACATTATACTTCCAGTTCTTCTTCGTCTACCAAACCCAAGTTGGACCATGCCTTGGATGGGCCTAAACGACGACACCTGGAATCAAGCAAGACAAACAAGACTTCCACCTAATCAATAATCGATGCAGACCTCTATTAACATACCAAAACCCATATAACATCAACTTGTCATGTTGGATGCAGGGCGGCTAGCTGGTGATCTTATTATCGTCAACTTCGCTGATGTCTTTTCTAGGTGAACTTGTTCGGAAGGAAAGAAGATAAGAAGTTTAATGATGAGATGACAGTAATCGAGTCTTGAGACCACCACTAATTTCCTTTGGTGTACACGAAGCTATTTTCTTCTTTAGATTTTTCACTTTTTTGCCATCATCAAGTGAGGTTAATTGAGTCTGGTTATCTAACTTTCAAAATATGATCATGTGTGTGATTCATTGTTTTTGTTGTAATCTTCCCAATTGACAACTACTGTTCCTTTTGGATACGAATTTTTTTTTCTTTTTACAACTCATTAACAAAGATCTTCTGTTAAGCGAATTAAGCTTAATTAAAAGAGACAATTAAAATCTCTCTCATGATTATATAGGTGAAATAATTATAATCTCTAAAATTTAGTGAGAATAGAAAGGTTATATCATCACAAGAATTATCATAAAAAAAGACTATGAGAATAATAAACTATTAGTAAATTTGGTAGGTTACATAAAATAAAACATATAAATATCAATTGAGTATTGTAACTCACATTTATAGTCCTATAAATAGATGGGATTATCATGATAAAGTAGAAAAGAAAATGAGTGAGTGTAAAAGAAAAATGTAGAGACTTGTCGACATATAAAATTCTATTTTTCTTTCGTATCATCTCTCAGACTTTTCTCTTTCATTCTCTAGTTTTTTTCTTTCCCCCATCACTTCCAATTCAAAATTGATATTCAAATCCAAGAAATCTAGGTCCCATGATTATTTTTCTCTTAAAATTTTCCTATATTGGTTAAAATAAATAAAGCAATCATATATATTTATTTGTTCAGATAAAAATTTTATGATACTAAAAAAAAACATGTTTGACAAGAAAAATTCTACATGATTTTTTAATAAATTTTCAGGATTTTTATCACGATCACACTTAGATTTCCACAAATAAAATTTTCCACTAAGCTATCCAAAACCCGAGATATCTAAGGAGTGTGGATCATATATTTAGGATGGAATATGTACCCTCCCATAATTTTTTCTTTTCTTCTTTTTTTTATGAAAAAAAGTCACATTTTTAGTTAATCCATGTTACTCAGAAATATAGATTAACATTAGCAACCAAAGAAGTATAAATTAACGGAATTCAATTAACTTAGTCCGGTTATAAAAGTTATAAAGCTAAATACTACTTATGATACTGTGATAGAATCTCAGAATGAACTCTATAAACCTTGATCTTTGAGGGGATCAATCCTTGGAACACTATAGGGGTTCCTCCCTCCTAGGGTCGACCAACAAAGCTGAAATAGAATTGATATTGTTTAATAAAAGAGAGGACATCTATATTATTATATAGGGTTATAAACTCTAGCCCATGGGGTGCTTGCCTAAGTAAAATTACTCCTTTGCCCTCTTATAGTTGACCTAGCTGAGGGAAACCCTGGTTGACCAGCCTAGTAAAGGATGCAGCGGCCACTAAGCCCTAAGGCCCGAATCTAAACCCTAGCCGCACTTCTTTATAGGATAAAAGTAGCTAGTTGGGGTTTTATTACAATCTCACAGGTTTTTATTGACTACTTCTAGGGTGATTAGGACTCAACGCTGCTGGAGTCCTATTAAGCCCGTCCTCTTTGAATCAGCCTTGTCCTTAAGGCTGAGGGTCCATAAACTTTGGGAACTGGGTCTTTAGCTCCTCGTAAGACTCCCACGTTGCATCTTCGGATAGTAAATTATTCTACTTCACGAGTACTTCAATTAAAGGGTGTTGACAGTGCATCATAATCCTTCGATCAAGTATCGCTTCAGCTTGAGCTTGAATCTCGCCATCATTAGTAGTGCTTAGTAATTGAGTATGAACCAACTCAAGTTCTCTGAATTTCGACTTTAGCAAGGATACGTGGAAGACAGGATGAATCTTAGTATCATCTGGGAGCTTTAATTTATATGCCACGGCCCCAACATACTCCAGAATATGATATGGTCCATAGAATCGTGGAGATAGCTTCATCGATGCTTTAGTGTTGATTGACAACTGCTTGTATGATTGTAGGTGAAGGTAGACCTAATCTCCTACTAAAAATTCTCGCTCGCTCCGATGAGTGTCTACTTATTGCTTCATGCGGGCTTGGGCAACAGTTAGGTTGTCTTTCAATAGTTGCAGAAGCTTATCCTTGTCAATTAAGTTTTGATCGATATAATCTACTTTGGCTGCACTAATTACATATTTAGGTATTACAGGGGGTGGTCGGCCATACAATACATTATAGCGGGTACATTTAGTTGATGAATGATAAGTTGTGTTATACCAGCATTCGGCCCAAGAAAGCCACCTTGTCCACTCTTTAGGCTCGTTACTGGTGAAGCATCATAAGTAAGTCTCGAGGCATCTGTTCACCACTTCTGTTTGGCTATTTGTTTGTCAATGATAGACTATGGCTCATCTTTAATTGGGTGCCTTATAGTTGGAAGATCTCAATCTAAAATTTACTTATAAACACCCTGTCATGGTTGCTCATAATCGACCTTATCACCCCATGCAGTTTTACTATATTTTCCACAAAAAGTTGAGTAATGGCAGTGGTATAAGGATATCTCACAATATAGAAATGAGCATATTTGGTTAGATGATCTACCACCACAAAGATCGTACTTTTATCTTGAGATGGTGGCAGCCCTTTGATGAAGTCCATGGAGATGTCAGTCCACGCTGAATCCGGTATAGGTAGTGGTTATAGTTTTCCCGGGCTTGCCACTGTTTCACCTTTTTGCTGTTGGTATACATCACATTTAGATACATAATCATAAATCGACCTTTTCATGCCTCTCCAAAGGAAGTTTTACTTCACCCTCTTTTATGTTCTTAGAAATCCAGAGTGCCCTGCTAAAGGTGAAGAGTGAAACTAATGCAAAATAATTTTGATGCAAGGGAAAGAAGGAACAATCACAATTATAGCACAAGTCCTTCGGATCCCAAGTGTAGTGGCCCATGGAACCGGGATTCTTCTCCAATTTTTCTATGATGCCTTAAGTTTCTGGGTCATGTCACGCCCCTCCAAAATATCGACAATATTTAAAATTTTGTCACAACAACTAATCCAGGATCCAAACACACATTTTGAGGTCACTAAGAAAACATTCAGATCAAATTTTCACCTCTATAGTCTACAAATTCAACACCTGCGGTTCATAAACATACCACGCATCACTCGATAATTCATATAATCTGAACTCAACTCTTCAAAATAATAACCACACATAAACTCATAAGTGGGAAAGTCTATGCAGTCACCAAAACAACGATTACCATAAATTCATATCATTACATGCATTTAACTTAACATTCCAAAATCCTATACATGAGGGATCCTTTATCTTACACAAAATCCACAGGTTTAGATTCATCGTCACATTTCATAAGATGCGGTAGCTTATACAACAAAACACATATGCTAACAAAGATCTGCCCAAAATCTTCTAAACTTTCCACCGCTTTAACCCAATCTTAACAAGTAAGCAAGCGATACGCTATCCTGAAAAATTTATCAACAAACGGGGTGAGCATAAGGAGCTCAGCAAGTGACTAACATATCCATATCAAATTAATACAATTTCCAAAGGGATACAGTTGCAAAGTACAAGGCAGAATATACGAATTCGTAGACATAAAATTGTTAGGAGCAGAAACATAATTGTCTTTTCAATCTTACATATTTGGTTCCTGACAGATGGGGCATAGAGTAATTGGAGCATCTCAGTATCAAAGGAAACATATCGAAGCTTATCAGTGGCATACGAAATGTTACGAAGCATATCAACGGCATATGGAATATTTCGAAGCAAAATCATCAGTGAATGAAGCATTTCAGAGCATATCAAAAACAAATATCGTACAGAAGCTCAAACGTCGTCCTTGACGTCGCAATCATATTATTCTTATCCAGAGCATGAACAGAAACAACTCACCAAAACTCTGGATGTCATATCAAACATATAGAAGGTGTAGTGGAATCTCAGTCAGAATGTGATCCATCCATTTCTGAATGACCACCGACAAATGTCTCCCACGTCGGGAGCTCCATCCACCCACGTCTAGGTGAAGTCGGAGGCGAGAGCATCGCAGCTCTAAGCACATACCCTTTACCATTTCGCAAGGTCCGAATATCCCACAGCGGGACCCCACATAGCGGGTAATAAGCACATACCCTTTACCATTTCGCAAAGGTCCGACAATCCCACACACAGTACAAGAGGCGCTTTAACAATAAGTAGCATATGTCGGAAACACACGCGGAACAACAAAACGTGCATGTGTCTTTTCGAGATAATTCAAACAAAGAACAAATCTCTCACAAATATATTCAGTTTTGGAATGAAATGAAAACAAGAATATACAGGATTCCAAGCAATCATATTTAGCTCAATTCCAATAAGAAAGTTAGACAATTCAAATATCCAAAGGAATAGAACAAAATCGAAATCGACCAAAGCTCGATTTCGGACAGATTTCTAGTGGCACAGCAAACAAATATTTCAGAATATCAATTATGCTCCAATACCCATAAGAAAGTTATGGTCGAACCCTTTATCAATCTATATTTTGATGGAACAAATTTCGTATGAAACAGGGTTCCCAACATGGAGTTACTTTTGATTTGGTAACCCAAGGGCAAAAACACAATCACTGTTTTGCAGAATTTATAGGGTCGTATTCAACAGATAATAGGGTAGGCAATTGAATTCCAAAATTTTCAAACTATATGTCAAAAGAAAGATTTTCAAGTCTAGTTTCAAATAAAATCAGTTTGGTACAAATCAGAATTTTCAACAGGGAGTTATGGGCATTTTAGTATTGATAGGTCAGAAATCTTGAACCCTATTTTACAGCGTCTATAGGCTCATTTGAAACAGATATTTGGGTAAGTATTCGGTGTCCAAAATCTACAAAATCAGTGTCAAAAGAAAGATATATCAGTCTAGATTCATATAAAATAAGTTTAACCTAAATCCAAAATCAGTACAATAATCTACAGCCGGAACAAGGCAGAAGGGTCAGGACTTTGATAATTTTCCAAATTCAAATCTTATAAGCAACAAGAGAGATTTCAGCTTTGCAGGTCTTGAATTCAGCAATTAATTTTGAAAAACAAGGCAAAACAGCAAGGATAAAGTATCAGAAGGCAAAAAAATTAGGATAGAACACTTGCCTTTGATAATTTTGACCCTAAGTGAAAAGATTTGAGCAAGAACCCTTAAAGCCCCAAATCTTCTTCTTCTTCTTCTTCTTCTTCTTTCTTTCTTTCTTTTTTTCTTGAACAGATCACCCACGTAGCTGCCTTCTCTGCTTCCTTAAGAATGAAGGCAGAGAGGCTTAAACGGTGGAATTTGTCATTTTTTACATTTTGCAGTTTAGTCCTTGTATTTAGTACATTTACGATTAGGTCCTCAGGGTTTACATATAGGTCCTCAGATTTTTTTTTTTTTTTGTTTTGAACAGATTACCCAAATCTTACAAATAAGTACTTCTGATTCATACTCTATTTCCTTTGTCAATTTAAAATGAATGCTTACATTATCACCAGAAATTTATACGAAAATTCGGAAATGAGGGGTGTTACACTCTCCCCCCCTTAAAAGAAAAATTTAGTCCTCTAAATTTATCGTACCTCTATCGATGAAAAGACTGGGATACACCTTTTTCATTTCCTCCTCTAGCTCCCAAGTTGTCTCCTCTCCAGAATGATGTCTCCAATTTACTTGAACCAGTGGGATGACCCGATTCCTTAGGACTTTTTCTTTCTTATCAACAATCTGAATAGGCTCTTCCACATAAGATAAATCTTTATCGATCTCCACCAGCTCATACTTAATGATGTGAGAAGGGTCATATATATACTTTCTAATCATCGAGACATGAAATATATCATGGACATGGCACAATGCTGGTGGCAAGGCAATCCTGTATGCGACAGAACCAACCCTCTCAAGAACCTCAAAAGGTCCAATAAATCTTGGGCTTAATTTTCCTTTCTTCCCAAACCTTATAATGCCTTTGGAAGGGGAGACTTTTAAGAATACAAAATCTCCGATTTCAAACTCAATATCTCGTCTTCTATTGTCGATAACTCTTTGACGACTCGATCTTTAACCTTTTCCTTATAACTTGAATTTTCTCGGTAGTTTCTTGTACCTTGTCCGTGCTAACTTTCACCAACTTCCTCTCAACATATAGGTGTTATGCACTTTCGCCCATATAAAGCTTCATAAGGAGCCATCTGAATACTTGAATGATAACTATTATTATACGTGAACTCAACAAGTGAAATATCCTTATCCCATTCACCATTCCAATCCATAACATAGGCTCTAAGCAAATCCTCAAGTGTTTGAATTGTTCTTTCTGATTAAGTCATATTAATCGGTAGGAAGTGTGCAGATTTTGTTAACCTATCAATGATAACCCAAATAGCATCATGCTTCCTAGAGGTTCTGGGTAATCCTGAAACAAAATCCATAGTAATACATTCCCATTTCCATTCAGGGATATCTAAAGGTTGTAACAACCCTCCAAGTCTTTGATGTTCTACTTTGATTTGCTGACAAGTCAAACATTTTGAAACATACATTGCAATTTCCTTCTTCATGCCTTCCCACCAATAATGACTTTGAAGATCTCTATACATCTTAGTGCTCCCAGGATGTATGGTGTACTTTGAAGTATGACTTTCCTTTAGGATTTGATTCTTGATATCTGGTTCATTTGGTACACATACTCTCTCCCCAAATCTCAATAGGCCATCCTTTGAAACTTGAAATTGTGGCTTCAATCCCTTTTCTACTTCATTCCTCAAGTAGATTAAATGTGGATCTCGTAATTGTGCTTCCTTAATTTGTTGAATAAGATCAGATTGCACTTGAATGGAGGCCATCAATATCATCGAGTCTTGCTCTTTCCTCAAAGCTTTCAAATCAAAATTTTCTTCTAATAACTTCCATTGCTTCACAACCAGACTAGCCATAAAACTTGTAGATTGCCTACTAAGTGCATCATACAACATTGGCTTTGCGGGTGATAACGGATGGCACAATCATAATCCTTGAAGTTCTATCCATCTTCGCCTCATGTTTAACTCTTTCTAAGTGAAAATATATTTTAAACTCTTGTGATCGTGAAGATTTCAAACTCGACCATACAAATAATGTCTCCAAATCTTTAGAGCAAAAATAATTCCTAACTCCAAATCATGAGTCGGATAATTCAATTCATAACCTTTAAGTTGCCTAGAAGCATAAGCAATTACTCTCCTTCCTGCATCAAAACACATCCTAGGCCTTTTCTTGAAGCATCGATAAACTATAAATCCCTCACTACCACTTGGAATAGTGAGAATAGGGCACTAGTCAACCTTCTTTTAACTCTTGAAAACTTTGCTCACAATCATCACCCCATACAAATTTCATGTTCTTTTTAGTGAGTTTGGTGAGAGGTTGTGCAATTCGAGAGAATCCTCCACAAATCTCCTGTAATAACGCCATGCCCAAGAAGCTTCTAACTTTTACATTTGTTGGTACTTCCCATTCAACTACGACTTCTATTTTCCTTGGATCAACAGATATACCCTTCCCTGAAATCACATGGCCTAAGAAAGCAACTTCATTCAACCAAAATTCACATTTGCTGAACTTCGCATACAACTTCTTTTCTCTTAGTATGGACAACACATCTCTCAAGTGTTCCTCATGCTCCTGATTACTCTTTGAATACACCAATATGTCATCAATAAATACAATTACACAGATATCCAAGAGTGGTTGAAATATCCTATTCATTAGTTCCATAAAAGCTGCAGGGGCATTTGTCAAACCAAAAGGCATCACCAAGAATTCATAATGACCATATCGAGTTCTGAAAGCTGTTTTTGAAATATCCTCCTCCTTGATCTTCAACTGATAGTAACCTGACCTCAGGTCAATCTTAGAGAATATTTGTGCACCCTGCAATTGATCAAACAAATCATCAATTCTAGGTATGGGATACTTATTTTTGATGGTCACCTGATTCAACTGTCTATAATCAATACAAAGCCTCAATGTTCCATCCTTCTTCTTCACTAATAATACCGGAGCACCCCATGGGGATACACTGGGTCGTATGAAACCCTTATCTAATAATTCTTGTATTTGCTTCTTTAACTCCTCTAGCTCGAGTGGTGCCATTCGTAGGGAGGCTTAGATATTGGGGTTGTCTGAGGACTAGATCAATAGCAAATTCACCCTCTCTATCTAGAGGTAAACCAGGCAAGTCATCTGGGAATACATCAGGAAATTCTTTGACCACTACAATTTCATCTAGGTGGGTTTCCTGATCTGAATGCTCCTTTACACACACCATATAACAAAAATAACCTTTCTGCATAAGACGATAAACTTGAAGTGCTGATATCAAGCAAGGCAAATCATGCCTAATGCCCTCAAAGATAAATATATCCGTATGCGAAGGTAATTATTTTTTTGTAACAATCAATACTAGCATGATGAGAAGATAACCAATCCATGCCAAGTATAATATCAAAGCCCTGGATCTCTAGGAGAATCAAATCAGCAAGGAGTTCGCGGTCTCCAATAGAGATCAAACAAGATGGGTAGACCAAGTTTGTTGCCAATGAATCTCCAACAGCAGTTGTTACATATAACATATAATCCAGGGGTTTAGGTAGAATATCCAAGTGACAAGCAAAGTATTGTGAAACAAACGATAAGTTGGAGCCGGGATCAAACAAAACTTTTGCATTTCTTTTAGAAACATAAAGAATACCTTCCACCACTGATTTGGAAGCCTTAGAATCTTGTTCAGTGATAGCGTACACTCTAGCATGGGCTGAGGGTCTAGGAGGCAGTGGCTCTTTCTTCCTTTTCAGTGGGCAATCTCTTAATTGATGATCTAGCTTTCCACAACCAAAACATGCTCCAGTCACCCGAAAACACTGACTTGTTTCATGATTTAATCCACATTTTGCACATAACTGAGTCCTCCCCAATGGTTTCCTTTTCTCAAATCCAGATGTCTTGAACCTCTTGTTACTAGCTTCATATTCATTTTCTCTCCTGCTTTTGCCAGTAAATTTGTCCCTTTTGTTCTTGCCAATGATTTCTTGAATTTCCTCCATGTCTCTTTCAATTTTCAAAGCTCTTTCTACCGTATCAGCATACGTTTGTAATTTTAAAGCTGACATTCGGCTTCTTATTGCTGGCCGTAATCCCCTTTCAAACCTTCTTGCTTTTCTAGATTCATCATCAGTCATATGTGTGGCAAACCTGGAGAGCTCAGTGAATTTAGATTCATACTGTGTAACCGTCATACTTCCCTGGATAAGATTCAAGAACTCCAATTCTTTTTGCTCTCTCATACAATCTGGAAAATATTTATCGTTAAACTTTTCTTGGAATAACTTCCATGTCATTGGCTCATGTTTGATTTCAGACATCCTCTTAATCATTCTCCACCAGTGTTCAGCTTCTCCTTCCAGCATAAAGGTGGCAAGAAAAACCTTTCGATCATCAGGGTAATTTAAAGCATCAAATATTTTCTCTATCTGCATCATCCATCGTTCTGCCACCATTGGATCAGACTCACCACTAAAACTGGGAGGACTAAGCTTCTTAAACTGTCCAATTCCCAACCCCGTCTGGTTTGATGTCTCTGTTCCATCATTACTTCCTTGATGGACAGGTTGTTGTTGTTGTTGCATCACTTGTGCCATAGTCTCCAAAGTCCGTATGATACCACTCAATTGTTCAGCAGTAGATGCAACAGGAGAACCAGATGATCTCGTCATCCTCGCTTCCTAAAACATCAAAAAAAACATTTTCTTTGATCAATCTCTAAATGATAGTCAATAAACCTCAAAAAGAGAATATTCTTAGTGATACTCAAATCATGCTCTGATACCACCTCTGTCACGCCCCTCCAAAATATCGACAATATTTAAAATTTTGTCACAACAACTAATCCAGGATCCAAACACACATTTTGAGGTCACTAAGAAAACATTCAGATCAAATTTTCACCTCTATAGTCTACAAATTCAACACCCTGTGCAGTTCATAAACATACCACGCATCACTCGATAATTCATATAATCTGAACTCAACTCTTCAAAATAATAACCACACATAAACTCATAAGTGGGAAAGTCTGCATCACCAAAACAACGATTACCATAAATTCATATCATTACATGCATTTAACTTAACATTCCAAAATCCTATACATGAGGGATCCTTTATCTTACACAAAATCCAGTTTAGATTCATCGTCACATTTCATAAGATGCGGTAGCTTATACAACAAAAACACATATGCTAACAAAGATCATCTTCTAAACTTTCCACCGCTTCAACCCAATCTTAACAAGTAAGCAAGCGATACGCTATCCTAAAAATTTATCAACAAACGGGGTGAGCATAAGGAGCTCGAAGTGACTAACATATCCATATCAAAATAATACAATTTCCAAAGGGATACTGCAAAGTACAAGGCGGAATATATGAATTCGTAGACATAAAATTGTTAGGAGCAGAAACATAATTATCTTTTCAATCTTACATATTTGGTTCCTGACAGATGGGGCATAGAGTAATTGGAGCATCTCAGTATCAAAGGAAACATATCGAAGCTTATCAGTGGCATACGAAATGTTACGAAGCATATCAACGGCATATGGAATATTTCGAAGCAAAATCATCAGTGAATGAAGCATTTCAGAGCATATCAAAAACTAATATCGTACAGAAGCTCAAACGTCGTCCTTGACGTCATATTATTCTTATCCGAGCATGAGCGAAACAACTCACCAAAACTCGGATGTCATATCAAACATATAGAAGGTGTAGTGGAATCTCTCGAATGTGATCCATCCATTTCTGAATGACCACCGACAAATGTCTCCCACGTCGGGAGCTCCATCCACCCACGTCTAGGTGAAGTCGAAGGGGCGGCGAGCATCGCAGCTCTAAGCACATACCCTTTACCATTTCGCAAAGGTCCGAATATCCAGAGCGGGACCCCACATAGCGGGTAATAAGCACATACCCTTTACCATTTCGCAAAGGTCCGGACAATCCCACACACCGTAGTACAAGAGGCGCTTTAACAATAAGTAGCATATGTCGGAAACACACGCGGAACAACAAAACGTGCATGTGTCTTTTCGAGATAATTCGAAACAAAGAACAAATCTCTCACAAATATATTCAGTTTTGGAATGAAATGAAAACAAGAATATACAGGGATTCCAAGCAATCATATTTAGCTCAATTCCAATAAGAAAGTTAGACGAATTCAAATATCCAAAGGAATAGAACAAAATACGCGAAATCGACCAAAGCTCGATTTCGGACAGATTTCTAGTGGCACAGCAAACAAATATTTCAGAATATCAATTATGCTCCAATACCCATAAGAAAGTTATGGTCGAACCCTTTATCAATCTATATTTTGATGGAACAAATTTCGTATGAAACAGGGTTCCCAACATGGAGTTACTTTTGATTTGGTAACCCAAGGGCAAAAACACAATCACTGTTTTGCAGAATTTATAGGGTCGTATTCAACAGATAATAGGGTAGGCAATTGAATTCCAAAATTTTCAAGCTATATGTTAAAAGAAAGATTTTCAAGTCTAGTTTCAAATAAAATCAGTTTGGTACAAATCAGAATTTTCAACAGGGAGTTATAGGCATTTTAGTATTGACAGGTCAGAAATCTTGAACCCTGTTTTACAGCGTCTATAGGCTCATTTGAAACAGATGTTTGGGTAAGTATTCGGTGTCCAAAATCTACAAAATCAGTGTCAAAAGAAAGATATATCAGTCTAGATTCATATAAAATAAGTTTAACCTAAATCCAAAATCAGTACAATAATCTACAGCCGGAACAAGGCAGAAGGGTCAGGACTTTGATAATTTTCCAGATTCAAATCTTATAAGCAACAAGAGAGATTTCAGCTTTGCAGGTCTTGAATTCAGCAATTAATTTTGGAAAACAAGGCAAAACAGCAAGGATAAAGTATCAGAAGGCAAAAAAATTAGGATAGCACACTTGCCTTTGATAATTTTGACCCTAAGTGAAAAGATTTGAGCAAGAACCCTTAAAGCCCCAAATCTTCTTCTTCTTCTTCTTTCTTTCTTTCTTTCTTTCTTTTTTCTTGAACAGATCACCCACGTAGCTGCCTTCTCTGCTTCCTTAAGAATGAAGGCAGAGAGGCTTAAACGGTGGAATTTGTCATTTTTTACATTTTGCAGTTTAGTCCTTGTATTTAGTACATTTATGATTAGGTCCTCAGGGTTTACATATAGGTCCTCAGATTTTTTTTTTTTTTTTTTGTTTTGAACAGATTACCCAAATCTTACAAATAAGTACTTTTGATTCATACTCTATTTCCTTTGTCAATTTAAAATGAATGCTTACATTATCACCAGAAATTTATACGAAAAATTCGGAAATGAGGGGTGTTACAGGTCACTCTTCCACTCCTCTCTAATGTCTTTAAGAAAGTCGGTGGAGGGAAGGGAGATGATTGAAATTTCAGCTTGTCTTGGTAGTTAAGATAGAGTATCTGCAATAACATTCTCTTTCCCCTTTCGATAAATAATTTTATAATTAAAGCCAAGAAGTTTAGTTACCCATCATTGTTGCTCTGGGAAAGATATTTTCTACTCTAAAAAATACTTGAGGCTTTGGTGGTCGGTCTTAATCTGGAAGCATCGGCCGATTAAGTAGGGTCTTCACTTTGTGACGGTGTGTACAATGGTAAGCATTTCTTTATCATACACGGACATTTTAAGATAGGAAGGAGATGAAGTCTTACTAGTGTAAGTAAGAGGTTGGCCATCTTATATTAAAACAACCATAATTCTAACTTCAGACGTGTCGACCTCAATTACAAAGGTGCGGTTGAAATCGGGCAGTGCTAGGACCGGCATTGTCATCATGGCTGCCTTGAGTCGTTCAAAGGCTGTGGAAGCTTTATCCAACCATAAGAAGGAGTCTTTCTTAAATAGGGACATGAGTGGGGCATTGATCTTACCATAATCTTTCATAAATTTTTGGTAGTAGCTTGTGAGTCCAAGGAAGCCGTGTAGCGATTTTATGTTCATAGGTTTCGAGCATCCTTGCATTGCTTCGATCTTTATCGGGTCTATCGCTGCTCCATCCTTTGATATAATGTGCCCTAGATACTCCACTTTATGTTATAAAAAGTTATACTTTAATTATTTAATATAAAGGATATTCTCCTGAAGGATTGTTAGAATAATTCGCAAGTGCTGAAAATGCATATCAAGTGTAGGGCTATAAATGAGAATATCATCAAAAAATACTCACACGAACTTGCACAGAAACCTTCAGAAAATATTATTCATCAAGTTTTTAAAAGTAGGAGTATTCATAAGTCCGAAGGGCATTACCAAAAACTTATAGTGGCCGTTATATGTGCGAAATATAGTTTTCAAAACATTTTTAGTGCATACCCGAATCTAATGGTATCCGAAACAGAGATCCAATTTAGTGAAGACTCGGGCTCCTTTTAGTTCATCCAAGTGCTCATCTACTACTGGTATAGGGTATTTGTTGTCTTTAACGATGATGGCATTCAAAGCCGTGTAATCAACATACATCCACCACGTATCCTTCTTGTGCACTAGTAACACCGGCGAGGAGTAAGGGTTGCAACTTGATCGAATCATTACGATATTGAGCATCTCCTTAATGATGTTCCCAATCTCATCCTTCTACAAGTGAGGATAGTGGTATAGTCTCAAATTTAGTGGAGGTTTGTCTACAATATAGGGATGCAATGATCATGTGACCGGTTAGGGGGCAGCCCACGTGGCTCCATAAAACCATTTACGAATTCGTCTAATAATAGGGCAAGCTTAGGATCTGAATTTTATACTTTTTACTCCTTTGATAGCTATTGGATATGCATAAAAAATTTATAATTTGTTTTGTGTAGCACTTTCTCCATTCGCTACGTCGAAATAGTGGAGATATGGTTCCCACACTTGCCTCGGAATGTGACATGTCTCCCTTCACAATAAAACTTCAGGATTAATTTAGGAAAATTCCTGGAGATGTCACCTAATATCGTGAGTCATTCAATCACGTGGGCACCACTTCTTTGTCTTGTAGGAGCAATTTTACCCATGGGCACCATTAGTCGCAATTGAGGATTTGACCGTCGGCAACTTTTATGTCAAACTTGTTACAACCTTAGATTTGAAGTGCCATATATGTAGCAACCTTGATGTTGAGAAAATTATTAGTACTACCCATATCTATAAGAATGGTGATGGGTTACTGTTTAAGGAGTCCTCAAACTTTCATTATCTGCTGGTTGGAGTAGCCAACCAGTGTGTGCACTACATGTTGGCCGGTTGGGGCTCTTCCTCTATGGCTTCATCTTTAGGTTCGAGGCATTCTTCAGATGGTTCACTATCCTTATCCTCTATTGATTCAATTATGAGGAGCCGACCCTTTTTGCAGTAATGTTCTTAACTCCACGGTTCATCACAATGCCAACACAACCCCTTGGCTGATCGTTCACGAAGCTCGTCTCTTGTTTTTTTTTTTTTTTGGTACGGGGGCTCAGATGGCAGTAGAGGGGGCTGAAGGCTACGGCATGGCTGGTCAGGGAGTGACCCTTGTCCTTCATACTTCATGGTTTAATCGTTCTTCTTGGATCCTTGTGAAGGAAATCGTCACCATAAGAGTGTACGATTGTTGCGCCTTTACTTCTCCTCGACTCTTCAACTTTAGACCCTCAGTAAAAGTCCCTCAAAGTTGCTTTTCAGACCAATCTATAGTTTGGCTAGATAAACGTTCAAACCTTATTTGGTATTCATATATTGGAGAGGTTTGTCGAATCTTCACTAATTGTCCGTTGATGTTGTCAAAATCATTAGTCCGAAGCAGTTTAGTAGTCCTTCCTGGAATCACTACCAATTGAACTATTGCCATGGGTGGATGGCAATAATCTCCACCTTGTAGCATCGGTGGTTCGATAGAACCGAAAATAGAGCTCCGCACGTGCGATCCATCCGATCGGGTCTCCTTCTTCCCATCTAGAGAAGTAAACCTTAATGTATGAATTATTTGGATCAGGGACGATGTGACCATGCTCTTGAGGATCATCTTACCGATCTAAAGTTTATCCTTGTTAGGATTTCTTTGGGCTAGGTGGTCGGCCCATGCAGAATTTGGCAAAAAGGGATTGCATCTTCTCCTCCATGCGATTTTCACAGGCTTCAAACTTGACATTAATGGCCTCCTTCGATGCCATGGTGTAGGTCTCTTGATCTGTAATGTTGAGGTCCTTTTTTGTTGTCATGTTAGGGGCATGAGAGGTTTTGAGGAAGAGGTGGTCGGTTAGGTAGTTGGATCGGTTTGAAGTAGGCTATGGTTTAGGGCTGATTTGGGTGGCTATTTGGGATCGGTTTAGAGCGTGGTTTGAAGATGTTCTTAGTGAGAATGGTAGGGTTTGCAGATGAAAAAAAGAATCCAAAAACCAAAAAAACAACACTCAAATGCAATGGAATTTGATAAAGAAAGGTGCTGCGATGTGTTGTCCTGCCGAACATATTTTACATTGGAGAAATGATGAATTCTAGACATAAATCTCAGAGGAAAACTCGAGGAAAATATGCAAAACTCCTTGATTTAGATATGCTTAATATCAGTAAAAAGTTTGACAAAATTTCGGTAAAGTAACAATAGGGAAATAGCGAAAAAGACATAGGACAGATTCTTTATCATAAAAATTCTAGCAATTAGAGCATAATAGAACTAGTTTCAGAGAGAATTCTATTAGGATCAAAGTGGCACTAAGAAGAGGTGGGTGGTGTTAGTTAGTGCTTATAAAAATTTCACTTCGATTTAAATACTCCCTCAATAAAAACCGTATCGAAAATACATTTAAGTGTAAAGATGCATTTAAGTACAAAACTGCATTTAAGTGCAGAGATACGTTTAAGTGTAGAGATATTTATAAGAGTGCAAGCAAAGGCAGTAGATAATTAAGCAATGAACATAAAGAGCAAAGAAGAGGAAGCAAACCGATTTTATAGTGGTTCAGTCCCCTTGACCTACGTCCACTCCAGATTCCTCTTCATTCCTCTTCACTTGAGGCCATCGGCTTTCACTCTTGATCTTTTTCAATAGGCAAAGATCAAACACCCCTCTTACAACTCTATTCTCCTTTGTCATCAACAAAAAGGAGAAATATTCAGTTCATATTTGAACATTTATTACAAATATCTTTCATTTAAATATTTATTATTTTTAAATATTTATCAAAAATATTCAAACATACCATTTATCATTTGTCATCAATATACTATCTCTCGCCCTTTTGTCCTTAAAAAGGAGAAATGTTCAACATAACTTTTCTAAATAATTGTTCAAAACAAATATTCATTATATGATAAAATTTCAAACATAACATTTATCATATGTCATCAATCATGTTGTTTCTCCTTGTTATCAAAAAGGAGAAATATTCACCACACATTTAAATACTAAGTGTTCAATACATATGTCAACATATTTTTCATAAATATTCATTATACAAAGAAAGAAATCTAGTCCATTCTCCCCCTTAGTAAAAAAAAATAGAGTTTAATCTATTTTATATCAAATTGTTTTCTTCCCCTTTGTAAATAAAATAAAAGAAGAAGAAGGGGAGGGGGTGTCAAAGATCCAAAAATCAAGTATCGCAAAACAAAATAAATTATTAAGAGGGGGGATACATTTGAAAATATTCATGAATCTAAGAATCAAAATATTAAAAGAGAACTCATGAGTCTTATCACAAGAGAATTTTAACTTACAATTTTTCTCTTTTATAAGAAATCCTAAAATCCATGATAACAAATCATGCATTAAAAGGTTTTTCATATCTAATTTTTTTCAAGCAAATTATTCCTTATTTAATGATTTTATTACAAGATAGCAATTTTATCTCCCCCTTGGCCATTGTAAATAATGAAAATGAGTCATAGGTGAGTAAAAAATCTTAATTTATTTAAGGTAAATCTTAATATATATAATTTATTTGAATAATTCTTCTTAACAAAAATGAAAGAATGATCTTGATTAAAAATCTTGAATTATAGTTGTTAAGATCATAAATTCTTTTTTATTAAAAAAATCATGGAGGTTAAAGATAATTTTCATAAAGGATAAGTCAAGTGAAGAAGTCAACGAGAAGTTTAAAAAAAATCATTCAATTTTCAGCTCATCATAAATTTAAGAAATATTAATTTGGTGATATACTATACATGAATATAAGGAAGTCATAAATGAATCATATTATGAAGGATATTAATATCAAATCATAAATATCAAAAGATATAATTTAATTTCATAGATTTCTTTTTAGGTCAAGAAAAAATTTTATGAGGTCAAATAATAAGAAGGATCTTGTTTCATATGAATAGTTTTTTTTAATGAATCAAAAAAGTCCTAGTGAATAATCTTGATTTATATAAAGTTCTTAAATTATGATTTTCAAGATGTCAATATCATGATAAGACCCTTTTTATGGTAGCATAGGAGAAAAAAATTTTATATATAGAAAATTTTAAGTTATCAAGATCATAGTTCTTAATAAAAATTTCAAGTTATAAGATCATAGGTCTCCTCTTTGGTTAAAAAAATTATAGAAGTAAAAAAAAATAATTCCCATATAAGATGCCTCAAGTCAAAAATCATGAGAAAGTTCATGATTTGGCCAAAAAGAAATCTTATTCAAATTTAAATTATCAAAATCATTTTTGTAGTTCAAGAGATTTAACAATAATCATAACACTTTATCTCTTACTAAAAACTTGATTGAAAAATTTTCAAAGAAAAACTTTTCCTCTTTTTACTTATTTCAATCCATGTGATTTGTTTCATACAAAAATTCCTTCACTTTTTATGCCAAATCCATGCATTGATTGTCATTTAAATTCAAGTTTTATCTAAAAGAAATCATCAAGATCATTAAAATAAGTAAAATATGTTTAGCCTTTTAAAACTTAAAATCAAGTATCATTTTCTTAAGAAATTATAGAATATTTTTAAACAAAAACTTTGATTTATTCCAATTCCAATTATTTTTAGAGTGAGTTACCATGCTCATTTCATTCTCATTAAATATTTTTAATTTTCAAAAATACTAGATAATGAATCATGATTTTTCTTTCCTTTTTTTATAATGTTCTATGCTCAAATTTTATTATTCAATAATATCCATTTAATCATAAAACCTATATTTTAAGTTACTTCTTCAACATTATCAAGGCCATTACAAAAACACATCAAAATGATAAAATATCTTCAAAGCAAAAATTCAACTAATCTCAATTTCAACATGTAAATGAGTCTAACTATTTGTATATAGTGCAAGGAGTTGACAAACTCATTTCAAAATTTTCTATTTATTTTAAATCTACCTAATATAACATTCAAATCATACAACTATACAACCATCAATCATTCATAACATTTAGGTTATTCAACAATAGCCTTTCCAAATATTCAAATCAACGATTTTGAACTTATTATTCAATCATCATCAAAATCTTATTTATGTAAATTTTAACATATTTTTTAATAACTATAGTTCTTTAGTTCTAGTTCATTTTCATACTTATATGTTCTAGTTATGCATCATCAAGATTAATTGTATAATGATAACTATTTTCAATAAGAGGATTTGTTATAATAGAAATAAGGATTATTAAGCTTCAAACATCTTAATTCAAATAATTTTTCATATTTTTTACATTTTAGCTAGGAAGCTTGATAAATAAGTTAGATCTCAAGTCAAATGACTTTAGCATCTATAAGATATTATTCCATTTTGATTCTAGCCTTAGTTTGGTGACAAACCTATAAGAAAGATTTAGGTACCCATTTTACACTGGGACCTATATGAAGAAATTTGTCTTTCTTATCTAATGATTTTTGGTTATTTATTGTTTCCTTAGGAACCCAAACTAATTTGTGATGACTATAGTTTTTGAATGGACATTTGTAAGCCATATGTCGTAATCTATCGCAAAAATTATATTTAATTTTTAGTGGCAAATTTAAGGTAGATCCTTTAACAAAAATAGTTAGCTTTTGTTGAATATTACTAACAAAGTCTATGTCATTTCTTCTATTAATATAACTTTTATTGACAAGAATCATATCTAGGGATTTGTTCCTAATTTTAAATTTTTTTAATGTAGTCTTAAGCATGATATTTTCTTCTTTAGCACTATCTAATGTTTCATATTTAGAGCAAAAATTATGTAATGGTAAAGTATCGTGCTAGGTTTCATGTTCGGTGTATGTATTGTGTGATGGTGCTACTTCATCATTAACTAATGATGCATGCTCTACCTTAAGTAATTTATAGGATTTGCTAATCTTTCTAAATTCATCATAAAGCTCATGAAAAGAAAGTAATAACTCATTAAAAGTAAAAGAGCTTTCGGGTGGGTTACTTATCTCATTGTGGTTGACCACAAGTGCGAGATCTTTAACTTTTTCCTGATTGTGTTCTTCATCTTTGGAGTGTCTCGGCTTCTTGCATTCATAGCAAGAAGTTTTGTCTATCTTTAAATCATTTTTATGATTCATGTTGATTAATTTATCCAATTCATCTTTTAAATGTTCAAAGTTCACATAATTCGAGATTTTACTCGATGAGTCATGTGTTCTCTTTAGTTATAATTCCTTCTTGTCCTTTGGAAGGTGTTCTTGGGTTCTCAATGTCAAATTTTTCTTGCTCTTAGAAAAATATTCTTCTTATTCATTTTTGTAAGATATTTTGTTTAATGATTCATTTAGATTTAGTATGCTTTCATGTGTTAATTCTAATATATGCCAAATCTCAAAAGCCGAATCACAAGAGAAAATCCGATCAAATTTATTTTTGTTGAGAGCATAATATAAGTAAGGTATTCATAACCTTGGCATTTAAAGAAAATATTTATTTTTCATAATTATTCTAATCATTTATTGGATTGGATGACTTTTGAAAACCTTCTTCAACAATACACCACAAATCAAAATCTATCGAAATAAAAAAGATGCACATTCAAAATTTTCAAAATGTGTAGTCTGTCCCATTGAATATAGGAGAACATGTGATAGAAAGTCCCTCTTGATTGCCAACAAAAGTCATCACTGTCGGTGAACTCCCGACGAAATTCCCGGTAAACTTCTGGTGAGTTCTCGATGAGCTCCCGACAACATCGTCCGAACCTTGACCAACCTCTAGCGAACTCTTGGTGAGCTCCCATTGCATCATCCGAACCTCGGCCCGATGCTCGAACATGACTGTGGCCCAACATTTGATTGTACTGTCCTTTACTGTTGTAGTTAATCCTACATCATTTTCTTTAACACATAAGTTAGATCGTAAAACCCATTTATTGATTTAACAATCAAAATTTAAAATTCAAAATTCAACAGATTCTTTTCAAAGATCGATCTTAGATGAGGGCTAAGACGATCTATAAAATCATATAAAAAATTTAACTAAAATAGGGGAGCATAAAATTGGTTTCAAGAGGCAAATAGATGGCTGAAAATTTTTACAGCATTTCACCTTCGCAATAACGATAACGTTTACCATGGTTAAAATTTGCAGTAATGAAAGTATGGAAAAACCTCTTCAAAGTGTAAGATAAAGGAATAGCAGCACCAAATAGGCATGGGTGATGAAAGTATACCAGATCTCCAATTTCAAACGTAGGGGCAGCAACAGATTGATTTGATCTGCGGCTTGGGTGAAAATTGCTTGGGATAGTGGGGGTGACAGATTGTAAGTATCAAAGCGATTACGGGGTGGGGTTTTGGTGGGGATGGGGATATGAATTAGTGCTGATAAGAAATTTTCATTGATTTAAAAATTTTGCACAATAAGAACTATATAAAAAATGTGTTGAAGTGTAGAGATGTTTATAATAGTGGAAGCAAAGATAATAGATAGTTAAATAATATAGTAATGAAGTTAAAGAGAAAAAAAGAGGAAGCAAACTGATTTTGTAGTGGTTCGGTCTTGTGACCTACATCAACTTCCCGATTCCTCCTCTGTTAAGGCCACTGACTTCCACTATTGATCTTCCTTCAATAGGTGAAGATCGACTACTCTCTTACAATTCTATTCTCCTTTTACAAATTTAGGAGATAACCTTTACAAGACTTAAAGATGTCTCTTAAACAAAAAACTACACAAGATGAAATAAGGAGAAGCTCTCGTTTTCACAAGATTTTTGCTCTTAATTGCTTACATACCTAAGGCAAGAAAGGGTGGGGTATTTATAGGCCCCAAATGGCTTCAAAAGTAGAGTCAAAAATTAATTTTTAAGTAATCCTAAGGTATTAGTTTCGAAGACTGCATTCTAGGCGGTTCCACCACCTGACACAATCTGGGAGACTATGTTCTGGGCGGTTTAACTGCCCAGTCTAGGAGGTTTAATTGCTTGACACATCTTCGAAGACTATGTCATCTTAGAGTTCAAATAAGCCCCAATTAAGGCCTAATGGCCTCTTAATTGAGTTAGTAAAACTAACTCTCTTTATGATACTAACTATGATACTCAACGTATAATCTTCATTGTCCGATCGTCTCTTTCCGATAAACCCCCGGTGAGCTCCCGATTTCCTTCGGTGAACTCCCAATGAACTTTCAGAATTCTTCTGGTGAACTCTCAGTAAGCTCCCGACAACCTGTCAGTGAACTCTCGACAAACTTCCTGATAAACTTCTGGTAAGTTCTCGACGAGCTCCCGACAATATCGTTCGAACCTCGACCGACTTCCGGCGAACTCTTAGCGAGCTCCTATTACGTCGTTTGAAACTTGGCTTAATATTCGAACTTGACTTTAGCCTAACATTTGATTGTAATGCCCTTTAGTCTCATAGCTAATTCTGCATCATTTTCTTTAACACGTAAGCTAGATTATAAAAATCGTTAATTGATTTCATCATTAAAATTTGAGATTCAACAATCTTTCCTTTTTTTATGATGACAACTAATTGATGACGGGAGTTAACCTTAACTCCCCCTATGCATATGCCATAGGATCAATACAATAAACTTGAATTCAAAAGAATCCACCATTTTGAATTCAAGTATAGTATTTTTATAATTTAACCATTCATAATACCATAATAAAATTTTCAAGACATTCTTTTTCTTGGTATCACATGATAAATAATTTTAATTAATATATTTCATATAATAAATATTTTAAATATTCACTTTATGTTAAAAATTATGATACCATACATGATAAAATTTTCAGAGTATGTCATCTTCTTGGTATCAGATAAATATTTTAAAAATTTCAAAATACACATTTCTCTTATATCATCAATTATGTGATTTCTCCCCTTTTGTTATCAATAAAAAGGAGAAATGTTCAATTCATATATAAGCATTTATCATAAATATCTATCATTTGAATTTTTATCATTTTTGAATATTTATAAACAAGGCCAAATGTTCAACATACCTTTTCGAAATAATTGTTCAACACAAATGTTCATTATATGATAAAATTTTAAACACAACATTTGTCATATGTCATCAATCATGCCGTTTCTCCCCCTTTGTTATCAATAAGGAGAAATATTCATAATATATTTAAATACTAAGTGTTCAATACATATATCAACACATTTATCATAAATATTCATTACACAAAGAAAGAAATCTAGTCCATTACTCCCCCTTAATAAAATAAGAAGAAAAATTAGAATATAATTTAATCCATTTCATATCAAATTGCTTTCTTCGCCTTTATAAATAAAATAGAAGAAGAAGTAGAGGGGGGTTGTCAAAGATCCAAAAATTTGCTGGTTACATGTGCCCTGAATGCCAATCATGTGAGTGATGGCATGTGTGACACGCTGTGTGATCTTTTTTGCTTATGATTAATATATATATATATATATATATATATATATATATATATATATATATATATATATATATATATATATTGGTTTGTCTGTGGGAATAAGATCGTCATGAGATCACGATAATGAGATTGATTTACCTTTAAACACAGATCCTAAATAATCCTAATCATAGGTTACTCGAGAGGGACATCAAGATAACCAGATAAACTAGTGTACTATATATCCATCCATATGATGGAGGCGGCTGGTCTCATAGCCACTTGTGTGGAGATACTAAGGATATAGTACAGGTGCTCATTGGAGAATGAGTTCACTGATTGATCTGCTTACGGAATGCTGTATGATTAATGATACCTAATGTCAGACAGCGATTCTATAGTTCCAATTGTGTATCTGGTCCTTAGACTTGAGACATCAAGGATGCCTTGTATGAGTACTCCTTTCTTCGATGTCAGACTTACAGGTTTGGAAAGTTCCAAATATGATACAGTTGGTTATCGGGATTGGTAGCCAACCTTACGAAGGTAATTAAGTATCAATAGAATATCATCCACTCTCGGTATCACAAGAGGAATATCCCATATGTGCTTACTGAGACTTATGGTTGATAGGTTATAGCTTTAGCCACCACCTCCTATTCTCCTCCCTCCCTCTGTGTAAGAGTTTTGAGATCAGATTGGAGGAGTTTCGCTACAGAGATCCATCGTGTAGATACCACTAGAGAGGAGGACGCTTGAGCTCTTTTATTCTCTCCATCTGGATTTGGAAATACATGGATATACGGTTTCTCTAGGTAAAATCAATCTTTCACACATCATGATTTTAGCGTCTTTTATGGTTTTTCTCATGACCCCAATCTTTTTTGCATAATGATTTGATCTACGTGGAAAATCAGTTTTTATTTTGATTTTCGTTGCACATGTGATGCACCCACTTAGATTTCTCAACAATGGTATCAGAGCCAAATTTTCGTGCGAAAGATTGGTTTTAAACTGCATGTGATGAGATTGAATTGCTTAGAATCGTTCTACGTGTTCATTTTTGCAGTGAAGGCAGCGAGGAGGAGGGGGCTAGCCACGGCCAACCCCCCTTGTAGGGGCCACCGGCGCAAGGGGTTGCCACTCATAGGGGCACGTAAGTAGGTGGCAGCGCGCAGCGCCGGGCCGCGCTGCGAAGCACCGCCCTCGCCGGCCCAAGGGCCGCTTGCCGGTGAGGTGAGCGGCATCTACCGCCCGGCCCACGAGGCGAGGCGCGCTTGACGGCGTCAGGCGACTACTGCGGGAACAACCGGCACTGCAGGCGATAGTGGCGATGCAAAAGGGGGCAAGAGACGTAAGGCATTCCTTTTGAGAAATAGACTATTTTGCCCCTTTAAAATATCAAAATTCCAAGGATTATCCTCATGTATAGAATTTCAAAACTGCCCTTAACAATTCTAAAAAATTCGAGGACTGTCCTCTCATTTAAAATTATAGAAATACCCTTGATAATTCTAAAAATTCTAAGCATATCCTGATTTTTAGAAAAATAATTAATTAAATAGTTTAATTAATTATTATATATATCTAGTAATCTTACATATGATGTGATGTACATGTGATATATAATGTGGATGGATAATCATGAGCCATGTGTTATGATGTGTGTAATTTTGATTATTATTATTATTGGGGCATGTGAGCATTTGTTTTTCTCGTTTATTGTCGGTCCTGCATACCTGTGATTATTTGTAATTACATGGATAGGCTCAGCGGGTGCGTGGAGGTGACAGCGGGACCCAAGATGCCGTGGCGGGAGATTACGACGCATGGTGATACGACAATCCGATGAAATCGATGATGATGAGATCAATAATCACAGGGCATGGAGATGCACTAATGCACATATATATCCTATTGTGAGTGATTAGGCTCATTGGCTCGGGCTTAATCATATTAGGTGACGACTCATAATCATCCGGTATGGCATAACTAAACTTCATGGTTGGTTGAGCAGTCAAGACTATGATGATTCGGAGGTCGAACATGATGGGAATCACAAGGAGTTATGATTAACAAGAGTTGTCTACCTTTTGGGCTTAGTGTAGTTAGTTGAGTCCCTCGAGATTATATTAAGACGCCAATTGGATCCCGATCCCCACTAGGAGATTGCTGGAGACTTTCGTCTCACGCATCATGGGTGTCACGTGATTCACTAGGAAAATAGTGAGAGTATATTACGATAGAAGTCTATATCTTATTAGTGTTTTTTGTAAAATCTGTATGTTATTTATTTTCACTATATCTTGTTTGTCGCTTGTAAAATTCCTATGTGGCATATTTAATGCCAACCGCCTCATTGGTCCAAAGGCTCTATAATTTGAGAATTATTCTCACGAAAGAAAAAATCATATATGTCCTTAATACGATTGTGCCCACGCTGCAGGAAAGGACAAGCGAGGATAAGATCGCTTTGTGAGGTATAACTGTATGTTGATCTTATACTTCAGTCCCTACCAGATTCTTTTTCACAGTTCATTATTAACTTTAATATGAACAAGTTTGACGTAACTCTACTTGAGCTCCTCGATATATTGAGGGAAGCTGAGAGTACCATCAAGAAACAGAAGTCAGTTCTTTATATTGGTGAGACTAATAGGAAAAGAAATGCTAGTAAGACCCTTAAGAATGACAAGAGCAAAGAAAGACCGGGTAATGCAAAGGTTGCCAAGAAAGACCTAGCAAAGGACAAAGGACGGTGCTTCCACTATGGCCAAGACCGGAATTGGAAGAGGAACTGTAAGGACTATCTTGCAGATAAGGCGAAACAGAAGCTTGGAGAAACTTCAGGTATATTCATGATTAGTCTTTACTTATTATATTTTCATGATAACACATGGGTATTGGATACCAGGAGTATTTATCATATCTGTAATACGTTGTAAGTTCTAACAAGACCTAGGAGATGGCTAGAGGCGAGATGGACCTCAAAATGGGCAATGAAGTAAGAGTTGCTATAGTTGCTGTGGCGGGGGGGGGGGTCTCCTATATCTAGCCTAATAGAGCTATTATTACATTAGATGCATGCTATTTTGTCCCTTCTATTATTCAAAATATTATTTCTATTTCTTGTTTGATAATTAGTAGATATAAATTAATTTTTGAGAACAATAATTGTTTAATAATTATGGATGGTGAGATCATTACTAGATGGACCCTTATAAATGGCTTATATGTGTTAAACACTTCTCTACATATCATGAACATAAATATGTCTAAGAGAAAAAAAGATAAGATAAAAATGAATACCTATGACATTATAGGCTAGGTCATATATATGAGGGAAGGATTCAAAAGTTGCTAAAAGATGGATACTTAGATCCATTTGACTATAAGTCATATGCAATTTGCGAACCTTGCCTTTGTGGGAAAATGACCAACTCTTCTTTTAGTGAAATTGGAGAGAGAGCCATTGAGTTATTGAAACCCATATATAGTGATGTATGTGGTCCTATGTTGACTCAGGCTATAGGTGGTTACTCATACTTCAGTATATTTACTGATGATTTCTCTAGGTATAGACACATGTACTTGATAAGGTATAAATCTGAGGCCTTTGAGAAATTCAGGGAATATAAGAATGAGGTGAAGAACTAGATTGGAAAGAGAATTAAAACTCTTCGATCAGATCAAGGAGGAGAGTACTTGAGTACAGAGTTCACCCATTTCCTCAGGGATAATGAGATTCTATCCTAGTGGACACCTCCTTATACACCTCAGCTCAATGGTGTATTAGAAAGGAGGAATCACATATTGTTAGACATGATGCAGTCCATGATGACTTTCGCTGATCTACCTGTCTCATTCTCAGGGTATGCCCTAGAGACTATAGCTTACCTTCTAAACATAGTTCCATCAAAGTCGGTAATGTCTACACCATATGAGATATGGAAAGGAAAGAAGTTCGATCTTAAGATTGTTAAGATTTGAGACTATTCTGCCCACGTTAGAAGACACAATCCCGATAAGTTAGAATCAAGGATAGAATGGTTCACATTCGTGGGATATCCAAAGGAAATTTAGGGTATTATTTCTATTATCCCAAGGATCAAAAGGTCTTTGTTACCAAGAGAGCTGTGTTCCTTGAGAAGGAACACATTCTTGGTGGAAACAGTGGGAGTGAAATAGAATTGAGCAAGGTTGAAGAACCCAACTCAAGCACCATTCTAGAGCCCGAGTTTGTTCAGATACCTAACACACAAATTCTAACTTTATACACGTCTAGTAGAGTATCTCACCCTTCTGAAAGATATGTAGAACATATCAGTAGAGATGACTCTTAGGATGTTGATCCTTAGACCTGTGAGGAGGCTATTATAAGTATAGACCCCGAGAAGTGACAAGAAGCCATGAATTCTAAGATAGATTCTATATACTCTAACAAGGTTTGGAACCTTGTGGCTATACAGAGGATATTGTACCCATCAGCTGTAAATAGATCTTCAAGAAGAAGATCGGAGTGGATGGAAAGGTAGAGACTTATAAAGCAAGGCTGGTAGCTAAAGGATATCATCAAAGTCAAGGTGTTGACTATGATGAAACCTTTTCACATATAGCTATGCTTAAGTCTATTAGAATTATTTTGGCTATTGCAGTACACTATGACTATGAGATCTAACATATGGATGTCAAAGTGACATTTCTCAATGACAACCTCGAGAAGGAGGTGTATATGATACAGCTAGAGAGTTTCGTATCCAAATAGAGTCCAAATAAAGTATACAGGTTGCTTAGATCCATTTATGGATTGAAGCAAGCTTCCCGAAGTTGGAACATAAGATTTGATGAGGTGACCAGATCTTATGACTTCATTAAGAATGAAGATAAGCCTTGTGTATATAGGAAGATAAGTGGGACTGCTATCACCTTCTTGGTATTGTATGTGGATGACATCTTAATAATTGGAAATGATATAGGAATACTCTCCATAGTAAAAACTTAGCTATCCAGAAACTTTTCCATGAGACTTAGGGGAAGTATCCTATATTTTTGGATCCGAATCTATAGAGATAGATCTAAAAAGGATGTTTGGCTTGTCCCACTCTAGGTAGATAGACTCCATTGTCAAAAGGTTTGGCATAGAGAATTCCAAAAGAGGTCTTATACCGATGACACATGGAATATCACTTTCTAGGAGTATGTCACCAAAGACTCCTAAAAAAAGGGTAGACAGTGATAGAGTCTATCATGTATGTGATGCTATGTACCAGGCCTAATATAGCACATGCTCTGAGTATCTTGAGCAGGTATCAGGCAGATCTAGGTTTAGAACACTAAAAGGCAGTAAAGTGTATCCTTAAGTACTTGAGAAGGACTAATGATCTTTTACTAGTATATAGAGGAGGTAGCCTCCAGGTTGAGGGCTACACAGACTCGAGTTTTTAGTCCGACATTGATGATAGCAAGTCAAATTCAAGGTATGTTTTCACCCTGAATGGAGGAGCAGTAAGCTGAAAGAGTTCCAAGCAAGATACTACTATTGACTCAACCACAAAGGCGGAATACATTACTGCAGTAGAAGCAACAAAGGAAGAGGTGTGGATGAAGAAGTTCATCAATGATTTGGGAGTCATACCAAGCAGCGTGGAGCTGACTCCCATATATTGTGACTGCGACAGGGTAATAACTCTAGCAAGGGAACCTAGGTCTTATCAGAATTATTCTGAAGAGGTTTCATCTGATTACAGCGATAATGACCAATAAAGATATAGCAATGGAAAGAGTTTCATCCCAAGATAACATTACAGATCCACTAACGAAGCCGCTAGCTCAGATTGTATTTGAGCGTCACAGGGGTCTGATAGGGATCAGACATATAGGTGATTGGCTTTAGGTCAAGTGGGAGATTATTGGTTAAATGTGTCCTGCAAGCCAATCATGTGAGTGATGGCACATGTGATACGCTGTGTGATCTTTTTTTGCTTATGATTAATATTGGCATATTCTCATATTATATTATCTGTTGCATATATATATTGTGATATCTTTGGTTCTGTGCAATGAGAATCGGATCATGATGATATCATGATAATGAGATCAATTCACCTTTAAATACAGATCCTAAATAATCCCGATCATAGGTTACTCGAGAGGGACATCGAGATAACTGGACTAACCAGTGTACTATATACTCGTCCATATGATGGAGGCAGCTGGTCTCATAGCCACTTGTGTGGAGACACTAAGGATATATTACAGGTGGTCATTGGAGAATGAGTTCACTTATTGATCCGCTTATGGAATGTCGTATGGTTAATGATACATAATGTCAAAGAGCAATTTCATAGGTCCAATTGTGTATCTGGCTCTTAGACTTGAGATACCAAGGATGCCTTGTATGAGTACTTCTTTCTTTGATGCCAGACTTATAGGTTTGGAAAGTTTCAGATCTGGTACAACTGGTTATCGGGATTGATAGCTAACCTTACGAAGGTAATTGAGTGTCAATAAAAGATTATCCACTCTCGGTATAATGAGAGGAATATCCCATATGTGCTTACTCAGACAAATCCTTGGCTAGGGTCATTTGGATTGAGAGAGAAAGATTCTATGGGAGAATCCGATTAGAGCGAGACTATGACGGATTCCGTATGTGACCTGATAGTACTATGTCCAATATACGGTCTTTGGGATATTAGTTGGATGAGAGATTATAGATACACAGTAACTGTGGATAGATAGGTTTGATAGATTTGATCCCCCTTGTACCGTCTGGGGATAATGGCGTAGTGGCCTAGTACATCCATAGTTGATGAGTCGAGTGAATTATTATGTGGATAATAATTCACTATATCAGAAGGAGTTCTGATGGGAGTGACTCATGGCCTACTTGTTATCGGGCCTAGAGGGTCACATACATATAGTGGATGTTTTAACAAATAGAGGATTGGATAAAGATCCAATTAGCACCTATTCTCATTAGATGAGACCCTATGTTGATGGGCTCTTTGATTAAGGCCCAATTAGAGGCCTAAGGAGATTATTGGATAGAGATCCAATAATGTAAGGTTAGTGGGTTATTGGATGGTGATCCAATACTCGCTAAGGAAGGAGCCTTAAGGTTTTGGTGGCTCTCTATAAATAGAAGGGGAGACTCATGGTTGATAGCCACCACCTCCTATTCTCCTCCCTCCCTCTATGCAAGAGTTGCGAGATCAGATTGAAGGAGTTTCGCTGCAATGATCCATCATGTGAATACTGCTAGAGAGGAGGATGCTTGACCTCCTTCATTCTCTCCATCCGGATCTAGAAATATAGGGATATATAATTTTTCTAGGTAAAATTAATCTCTCACACATCACGATTTTATTATTTTTTGTGATTTTTCTTGCGACCCCAATCTTTTTTGCATGATGATTTGATCTGCGTGGGAAATCGATTTTTGTTTTGATTTCCGCTGCGCATGTCATGCACTTGCTGAGGTTTCCCAACAAAATCAAGTATCCTAAAACAAAATAATTTATTTAGAGGGGGGATACTTATTCATGAATCCAATAATTATTTTGAAGGAGATCTCAAAAAGGTGAAAAGTCCAAGAAGACTATAAGAGCTACTCAAGTACTCAAAATCATATTATGTAAAACTCAAGAAATCTATCAAATCATGCATTTTAATGGTTTAACATTCCTAATTTTCTTCTAATAAAGTTAAATTGTTCTTCATTTAATGGCTTAGTGATGGTTAGTATTAATAAATTCTAAATATATATCATGATTATTTACATAATCTCTAATAAAGTGATGCCTAATTGTAATATGTTTAGTTCTTGAGTGTTGAATAAGATTTTTAGTTAAACATATTGCACTAGTGTTATCGCATTTAATAGGAATATTTTTCAAGTGAATTTCATAATCTTCTAAAGTGTTTTTCATCTAAATGCCTAATTTAACATGCACCAACTTCTATATACTCAACTTTGGCTATAAATAATGCAACTAAATTTTGTTTCTTAGAAGACCAAGCAACAAGAGCATGTCCTAAGAATTGGCATGTTCCGATTATACTTTTTCTATCTATTCTACAACCTCCAAAATTGGCATCCGCATAGGCAAGTAAATCAAAGTTTTTAGACTTGGGATATCATAAACCTAAAATTAAATATTTAAATATTCACTTAACTGCCTTAAAATGAGAATATTTAGGATTGGATTGAAATCTTGCTCACAATCCAACACTAAACATTATCTCCGGTCTAGTAGCAGTTAAATACAATAAACTACCTATCATTCTTCTATATATTTTTTGATCAAAGTTTTCACCTTCATTATCCAAGTCTAATTTTGTAGAAGTGCTCATGAGTGTGTTTATAGCCTTAGCATTGTCAATACTAAACTATTTTAACAAATCTAAGATATACTTAGTTTAACTTATAAAGATACTATTATTTAATTATTTTATTTATAATCTTAAGAAAAACGTTAATTCACCCATTAGGCTTATTTCAAATTCTTGGCTCATACTCTTGGCAAAAGTTTCATATAAGGATTCATTTGTTGAACCAAAAATAATATTAACAACATAAATTTGAATAATTAGAAAATTATTTTTAAAATACTTAAAAATAATATGGTATCAACTTTGCCTTTCAAAAAATTATTTAAAATAATAAAAGAGCTAAGTCTTTCATACCAAGCCCTATGGGCTTGTTTTTTAATCCATAAAGAGCTTTAGATAGTTTAAAAATATGATTTAAAAAAAAATTATTTTTAAAACCGGGGGGATGTTCAACATAAACTTCTTTGAAAATAGAACCATTAAGAAAAATACTTTTGACATCCATTTGAAATAACTTATAATTCTTAAAAGAATCAAAGGCAAGGAACATCCTTATGGCTTCAAGTCTAGCCACAAGAGCGACTGTCTCTTCATAATCGATCCACTCTTCTTAGTTGAAATCCTTGGTTACTAATCTAGAATTATTTTTAACCATGATACCATTTTCATTTTTCTTGTTTCTAAAGACCCATTTAGTACCAATCACTAAACGATCACTAGGTCTAGGAACAAGCTCTCACACCTCATTTTTCTCAAATTGGTTTAACTCTTCATACATTGAAATAACCCAAGAATCATCTTTTAGGGCTTCCTAAATGCTTTTTGGTTCAATTTGAGATAAAAATGCAGCGTTAGTACAAAAATTCTTAAATGATGAACGAGTTTAAACACATTTTGATATATCTCCTATTATTAACTCCTTAGGATAAGCATCTATATACTTCCATTCCTTAGGTATGGATTCCTTACAAGTAGATGCATTCAAGTTATTTTGGAGAGGAGATTTATCATTCAAATTTAAAGTATTAAAATCAAAATCATTATTAAAATTAATTTTCTTTAATTTGGGAACCTCATTAAAAACAATATAGATGAATTCCTCAATTACTATAGTTCTTTTATTAAAGACGCGATAAGTTTTTGAAATTGAGGAATAATCAAGAAATATGCCTTCATCGGATTTTGCATCGAACTTTCCTAAGGAATCTTTTTTATTCAAAATAAAATATTTATAACCAAATACTTTAAAATATAAAGTATTAGGTTTTTTATTATTCACAATTCATAAGGAGTTTTGGAGAGTAGTAGTCTTATGAGAACCCTATTCATGACATACCATGCCATGTTAACGGGTTCGGCCCAAAAATATTTGGGTAGACTATGTTCGTTTAACATGGTTCTAGCCATTTCTTATAAACTCATATTTTTTCTTTCCACCACTTCATTCTGTTGTGGATTTTTAAGAGTAGAGAAATTATAATTATACCCATTCTTATCACAAAATTTTTAAAAATCATGATTTTGAAACTCACCACCATGATTACTACGTATAAATAAAATCATAAAACCCTTTTCATTTTGAACAAGTTCACAAAATTTTGAAAAATATTTAAAAGAATCACTTTTATGTGATAAGAAATAGGTCAAAGTATATCTACTATAATCGTCTACAATAACAAAATCATATTTACTACATCCTAAGCTTCTAGTATCAATTAGTCCAAATACATCCATATAGATCAATTGTAGTGGTCTAGAGGTGCTTATTTAATTTTTAATTTAAAACTATTTTTTATTTAATTTTCTAGTTGACATGCATCATAAACTTTGTCTTTTATGAACTTGATGCTAGGCATTCCTCTCACTATATTTTTAGTTAAGATTTGATTTAATAGTTTCATGCTAGCATGTCCTAGTCTCCTATGCCAAATCCATATATCATTATTTAAAGCCGAAAAATATATTTCATCATAAAAATTATCAATGTCGATAGTACACACATTATTGCTTCTTAAGGCAATCATAGAACTATTTTGTGTGGTATTTCAATTATACAATTATTAGATTCAAATTTAATAATATATCCTTTATCACATAATTGGTTAATACTTAGTAGATTATGTTTCAAACCATCAACTAATAATACATCTTCTATCAATAGGTTTGATTTCTTACTTATAGTTCATTTTCCAATGATTTTTCCCTTGTTGTTGTCTCCGTAGGTGACAAATTCTTCATTTAGGCTAGTAAGCTTATAGAAATGAGTTGGATCTCCGGTTATGTATATTGAGCATTCACTATCAAGGTACCATTTTGTGCTTCTAGCCTTTGTTTGGAGATGTTCCTACAAGAAAGGAGGTTTCGATTTAGGTACCCATTTGCCTTTGGGTTCCTCATGAAAAATTCTACCTAATTTTACTAATGACATCAAGTTGTTTATGGTTCCTTTAGGAACCCAAATTAATTTATGTGTACTATGCCTTTTAAATGAACATTTATAAGTATAGTATCTAATTCTTCCACAAAAATTATATTTATTTCTTGGTGAAACATATAATGTAGGTCCTTTAACGAAGATGGTTGGCTTTTGTTAAGTGTTACTCATAAAGCCAATTCCTTCCTTTCTATGAACATCACCATTATTAGCAAGGATCATGTTTAAGGATTTGTTACCTATTTTAAATTTTTCTAATGTTTCTTGTAATGAAGTATTTTATTTCTAAAGTATATCTAATTCTTCACACTTAGTGCAAGGAGCTATTATATGTTCATCATACTCCTTTTTAAAATTTTCAAATTTACTAACAAGTGAAGCATGCTCTTTCTTTAATAATTTATACATTTTACTAACTAATTTAAAATCATCAAACAAATCATTAAATATATTAAATAATTCATTATAAGATAAAGAAGACTCATTTAGGTTACTTACCTCGTCACCAAATGCCATTAAAGTATAATTTACAACTTTTTCCTTGTTAGTTGGCTTCTCATCTTCGGATGAACTTAAGTCATCCTAAGTAGCTTTGAGCGCCTTCTTCTTCTTTGGTTGCTTCTTCTTCACTCGGGGATATTTATTTTTGAAGTGACTCGGCTTCTTACATTCGTAATATATTATTGAGTCCTTTTTTAGTTCACTTTTGTTCTTAGCATCTTGTTTTATTTTAGTTATTTTTAAGAATTTCTTAAATTTTCTTGTAAAAAGTGCAAAGTCGTTATCATCATCGTCACTTGAGTTTTCTCTCAAGTGGACTTTCTTGGTTCTAAGTGTTATATCTTTCCTGTTCTTTGGAAGGTTGTTCTCGAGTTCATCATGTGCTATACATGTCATTTCGTAAGTCATCAAAAAGATCCGATTAATTCTTCAAGCGAAAAATTATTGAGGTCTTTTGCTTCTTGTATTGCCGTTACTTTAGGATCCTAACTTTTTGGAAGGGATCTTAATATTTTATTAATAAGTTTAAAATTAGAAAAACTTTTACTAAGCGCTTTTAGACCATTGAAGACATCCGTAAAATAAGTGTACATGTCTCCAATGGTCTCACTTGATTTTATACAAAACAATTAATAGCTATGCATTAAAAGATTAATTTTTGACTCTTTGACTCGACTAGTACCTTCATGTGTGACTTCAAGTGTATGCTAAATCTCGTGCGCAGTTTCGCATATAGAAACCTGATTAAATTCATTTTTATCAAGAGCACAAAATAAAGTGTTCATCGCTTTAGTATTCAAAGAGAAAGTCTTCTTTTTCGAATCATTCTATTCATTCATCAGTTTAGAAGATTTTTCAAAATCGCTTTCAACAATATGTCATAATTTAAAATCCATAGAAAGTAGGAAAATTCTCATTCAAGTTTTCCAATATGTGTAATCTGTCCCATTGAACATGGGAGGACGAGTGATAGAAAGTCCCTCTTGATCACCAATAAAAGCCATCTTTCTTAGATTTTAAGCAAATAGAGAGAAAATATAATTTTGATACCAATTGTTAGGATCAAAACGACACTAAGAGGGGAGGGAGAATTAGTGCTGATTAGAAATCTTCATCGATTTAAAAATTTTGCTCAATGAAAACCATATCGAAAATGCATTTAAGTGTAGAGATGTTTGTAATAGTGCAAGCAAATATAATAGATAGTCAAATAACGGAGCAATGAAGTTAAAGAGTAAATAAGAGGAAGCAAACCAATTTTATAATAGTTCGGTCTTGTGACGTATGTCCACTTCCCAATTCCTCCTCCGTTGAGGCCACCGGCTTCCACTATTGATCTTCCTTCGATGGATGAAGATCAACTACCCTCTTACAAGTCTATTCTTCTTTTATAGGTTTAGGAGATAACTTTTACAAGACTCAAAGCTCTCCCTTAAACAAAAAACTTCACAAGACAAAATGAGGAGTAGCTCTTAATTACAACAGCATTTACACAAGATTTTTGCTCTTAATTGCTTACATACCTTAGGCAAGTAGGCCCCAAATGGGTTCAAAATTAGAGCTAAATATTAATTTTTAAGTGATCCCGAGGTGCTAGTCTAAAAGACTGTGTTCTAGGTGGTTTCATCGCCTCACACAGTTTGGGAGATTGTGTTCTGGGTGGTTCAGCCACTTGAAAGTCTAGGAGACTGTGTTTGGGCAGTTGAACCACCTGACACACCTTCGAAGACTATATTATCTTGGAGACCATGTCTTCAAAACCTATGTGTTATCTGACCTTGGGTTACTGAAATAGCTTTAAGAATGAGTCCATATCAGTCGCAATTAAGTTCTAATGGCCTCTTAATTGAGTTAGTAAAACTAACTCTCATTATGATACTAACTACGATACTCAATGTATAATCTTCATTGTCTGATCGTCTCTTCGGTAAACTCCCGACATCTTTACGATGAACCCCTGGTGAGCTCCCGATTTCCTTCGGTGAACTCCCAATGAACTTTCAGCATTCTTCCGATGAACTCTTGACGAGCTCCTGACAACCTATCGGTGAACTCCAGACGAACTTCCCGACAAACTTCTGGTGAGTTCTCGGCAAGCTCCCAACAACATCGTCCGAACCTCGACTGAGCTCCGACGAACTCTCAGCGAGCTCCCATTGCATCATTCAAACCTTGGCCCAATACTCGAAATTGACTCTAGCCTATCATCTAATTGTAATGCCCCTTTCTATCATAGCTAATCCTGCATCATTTTCTTTAACACATAAGTTATATCATAAAAATCATCAATTGATTTCATCATCAAAATTCAAGATTCAACAAAGATGACAGCAAACTCTGATACCAGATGATAGAACCCCAGAAGGAGCTGTATAGAATTTGATCTTTGACGGGAATCAACCCTTGGAACACTTATAGGGGTTCCTCCCTCCTAGGGTCGACCAACAAGGCTGAAATATAATTGATCTTGCTTGATAAAAGAGAGGGGGCGACTACATCATTATATAGGATTCTAAACCCTAGCCCAAGGGGTGCTTACCTAAGTAAAATTACCCCTTTACCCTCCTATAGTCGACCTAGCTGAGGGAAACCTTAGCCGACCAGCCCAATAAAGGGGGCGACGGCCACTATGCCCTAAGTCCCCAGTCTAAACCTTGGTCATACTTCTTTATAGAATAGAAGTGGCTAGGTGAGATTTTATTACAATTCCACAAGATTTTTATTGACTTAATCCAACTTTGTTTATTTCATACATGAATTTTTTAATCATATGCTTCTATTCATGTATAGGTTGATTTTCTTCTCCTTATTTGTAAGGGTTCAAACAACATCTATATCTTTCTAATTTTATATGGTGATTCACACATCCATTAGCTTGGCCTAAGTTATCAAGTCCATCTTGAGGCAAATCTTAATTTTTTTATTTTAACTAATTCAAATTTAACTTTTGTCCATCAACTCCAATATATTTATTAATTTTAACTCATAAAATCACATAATCCAAATGCATGAATAAGAGAGAACAAGATTAGAAGAAAAGAAACCATTGTTTTTTTTTATTTTCTACCTCACAAATAATGATCATGACAATAAAGAATCAATCTAGATGAAAAAACTATGATCAGTATGCTGTCTAGATAAAGGTATTTCTTAAATTAAAATATTTAGATATTATTTGTCAAGGTTCTACGAAGCCTAGTAAAGTTGAAGAAGATATTCTCACTCTAAATTAGATGGTTGAGTTTAGAAATTAGAGGAAAAAAATATCAAAAGGTCTTATTCATCAAAAAATAGAACCAATATATTTTAGATGATTCTTGTTTCATCCTTCTAAAGATGTAATAAGGGTGACTAAGGTGGAAAATGCTGGTTACAGGTGCTTTGTAAGTCAATCACATGAGTGATAGCATGCATGATACGCTATCAATCATTTTACATTATAATTATTATTATTGATACTTTCTTAAATTATATATATTGCTTATTGCATATATCCTATGATGTCCTATAGTGAAAATTAGATCGTGATGATGAGATTGATTCACCTTTAAATATAGATCATAAATAATTCTGATCATAGGTTACTCGAGAGGAATATCAGGATAACTAGATAGATTGGTATGCTATATGCCCATTCATATGATGGAGGCAGTTGGTCTTATAGCTGCTCTTGTGGGGATACTAAGGGTACAGTACGGCTGCTAACCTTATGAAGGTAATTATTTATCAATAGAGGATTATCTACTCTTAGAAGAAATATCCTGTATGCTCCCGCTCAAGCAAATCCCTATCCAGGATTGTTCAGTTTGAGAGAGGAGTTCTCCGGGAGAATCTGAATAGAGCAAGACTCGAATGAATTCTGTATGAGGCCTAGCAGTACCATGCTCGATATACAATCTTTGAGATATTAGATGGATAAGAGAATATAGATACATGATAATTGAGAACAAATAAGTCTAATGGATTAGATCCTCCGATATCGTCTATGGATTATGGCATAGTGGCTTAGTACGTCCATAGTCGATAAGTTGAGTGAATTGTTATGAGATAATAATTAACTAAGTCAGAAGAAGTTCTAAGTTATAATGAGTTCTAACAAGTACAACTCACAACCAGCTCGATATTGGGCTTATAGAGCGATAGGACTCCAGCAGGGATGAGTCCTAATCTCCCTAAGAAGTAGTCAATAAAACCCTACTAGATTGTAATAAAGTCACTTTTATCTTATAAAGGAGTATGGCTAGGGTTTAGATTAGTCCTTAGGGCTTAGTGGCTACCACCTCCCTTAATGGGTTGGTTGGCTAGGGTTTCCCCCTGCTTAGGTCGGCTATAGAGCCAACCTAGATGCCCCTATTCCTATTAAGGCAGGTCGGCTATAGGAGGGGCAAAGGGATAAGTTTACTTAGGCAAGCACCCCCTAAGGCTAGGGTTTTAATCTCTATTTAGAGATGTACCCACCCTCCCTCTTGAATCAAGCAATTATCAATTTTATTTCAGCCTTGTGCCGAATCTAGGAGGGAGGAACCCCTATAGCGTTCCAAGGGTTGATCCCCCTCAAGGATCAAAATCCGTAGAGCTCCTTCTGGGGTTCTATCATCTGGTATTCGAGCAACGATCTTACTACCCCTATAACCATCATCCATGCCTCCACCTTCCCAAGCAATTCCCATAATTGCTTTTGACATCGCTTCCATCGTCGCCCACCAAACAGATCCATCAATCTGCTGCCTTCCTCTGTGTCAATATCAAAGATCTGGTAAAAACTCCAAAGCCCATGCCTCTTGTTACTGGTATTCCTCTATCTTAAATATGGGAGAAGTTTTTCTAAAATTTCCTTGCTACAAAATTTTAACATTGCAAACATTATTATTATTGTGAAGGCAAAACGCTGTAGAAATTTTCAACTAATTGTTGCTTCTTGGAACTGAACTTTTAATTGTCCTTTTTGGCTAAAACTTTTATATAATTTTGTAGATCATCTTACCTTTCATCTAAGACTAATCTCATAAAAAAACTTCTTCTAGATCTAGACTTATAGCACTGTAATTCTTTATCATGCAGTACTAAAATTTTGTAATGGAGAATCTGCCTTTCGTCTATTGGCCTCTTGAAACTACACTTTTGTTCATCCTTTTTGGCCAAGATTTTTATATAATTCTAAATATCAACTTGGCTTTCATTTGGGATTAATTTCTCAAAAAAATTCCTTCCTGGACTAGTTTTCTTATGTAATCTTTCACCAACACGTAATTTTGGAATTTTTGTGATGAAAGATCTACCTTTCGTCTTTTGCCCTATTTCCCTATTGTTACGTTGCCAAAATTTTGTCAAACTTTTTATTGTATTCCCAACATCTAAACCAAGGGTTTCTACATAATTTTTTTGAACTTTCCTTTGGAAATTACATCGAGAAGCAATCATTTCTCCGATGTAAAATCTGTTCGGCAGGATTACACATCACTGCACTTTTTTTTGTCGAATTCTATCAGATTTGAGTGATATTTTTTATGAAATTTCAGACTCTCTTTTCCTCATCACCAAACTCTATCATCCTTACCAAAAACACTTGAAAACCCTACCCAAAACTGAAACCAAATAGCTACCCAAATCAGCCTTAACTGCAGCCTACTTCCTTATCGATCCACTTACATTTTCAGCCAACTTTCCTTACCGAGACACCTACCTTTGCTGCCATCTATCCCAGATCTAAAATATATTTATTTCCCTAACCTTCATCTACTTTTATCATAGCCCTAAAATCACACCAATTCATAGTCTAAACTCTACAAAATCATAGCCCCAAATCGCACCCAAAATAGTCACAAATCACACCCAAAAACTGAAGCCTTCGCTCTACCCAAAAACCGCAACCAAAACTGCCTAAACTCCACGCATCTTTCACTACCCAACGCTACCAACAATGACCTCTTGCTGCCATCCTCCTTGATCGTAGCCAATAACGATTCTTGTGGGAAAAAGCTACCAGCAGTGATCTTTCGCTGTAATTTGTTTACATTACAGCCCACAACAATCGTTCGCTGCCAACTATCTTGATCCCGGCCAGCAATAAATTGTACACAACAATAGCTGTCTCTCACTCCATACCACTGCTACCCTCATTCGTAACAATCGTGTACATCGCTGCCCTGCCTTCCTCCCATTATAGTCACACCCTTGCTGCAACCATCACCACTTGTAGCCATAAAGTCACAGCGCAGTCGCAACCGACATTGCTGCTGCCCTCTTCTTCCTGCACCATTGCTGCTACCCTTGGTTGCCATCCTTCACTTGGAGACTTCACTCCTACAGTCCTAACATTGCTGTCATTCAATGCCTTCAACCTAAAAATTGTAGCTACACTTTTCAATCGGTTTGTTTGACAGGTTGGAGATCCTTATGTCATGACATCGCTGGGCTTATTCGAAGCTCAATTGGATGCTTTTGAGACATATATGGATGCTAAATTACATGCTCTCTTCGAGGAGTTTAGATTGGACCGATCACCAAGCCTAAGAAGATCACAACATGGAGCAAATTTTGATTGCAAAAAGAACCCATCAGAGATAAGAAGCAAGGATAAGACATGACAGCCCTACAGCTCAACGATGTTGATCTCCTTTGTACAACTTCAAGAAGGGAACCTCAATCAAGATGCTCAGAGCATGAGAGCCAGCTCCCAACCAAAAGCATATAAACCTTCAGCACTAATCAATTACAAGAACCTTGATGAAAAACTAATGAAGATCTATCAAACTTATACCATCCAAGAGTACCAAATCAGGTTTGAAAGGTTAACTAATCAAACTAGTGATTGGTCTAAAGAATAAATATTAAGGACTTTCATTAAGGGCTTGAAATCAAAGATTTAAGAAGAAGTTAGAATGCGACAACTGTACACGCTTAAGGTTGCCATCTCCTTCGCACGACTATACGAAGACAGGCTGAACCAAGATGCTCGAAGGACCAAAGCCGCCATACGACCAGCAGCACAGAGACTCTCAGCCCCATCTACCACCAGTGGGACACCTCAGTCGAAAAAGTTAACAAGAAAAAAGTTTCATGATAGATCGGCAAAGGGCCTATGTTGGCATTGTAATAAACCGTGGAGCCGAGACCACCATTGTAAAAAAGAGAGACCTTTATTGGTTGGCTCAACTGAAGAACCCAAACTCAAAGATTTGGCTCTCGAGTCCGAGGAGAAGGATATGAAGAAAAAACCACAATCAGCCGCCTAACCTTTCATTCTCCACCACAGATATTGGACATTGATGGCTTCATCAAGCATCAGCCTGTCACCATCCTCGCCGACACCAGGAGCTCCAATGACCTTATGAATGATAAAAGAAAATAGGTGACCTTATATGGGAAAGAAGAGAACGAAGAAAATATTATCTCGACACAGTGCTTGGAGAAGCTCGCTGAAGTCTCAAGCACGTCCACTGAATCGAGCCGACTCCTTCCTACCAGACTGTATGACCCTCGTATGTTGGTCTTACAAGGGGAACCACCAGCATATATTCGGCCATATTGGTGTCCACATTTTTAGAGGATCGAAGCTTAAAAGATCGTCCAAGAGACGCGAGAGATACAGATCATTCAACCGACACTTTATCTCTAACAACTTTGCCTCTTTGTCTGCAGGGATAAGCTATTCCTGAAGTGTCATATTCAGCTGAACCAGCTATGGGTTCTGATGTAGTGCCCCCTCATCTCGAGCTACTTCCAAGACTTTACTGAGAAGAGGACCATGATGCTAAAAGTCTTCCCAGATGATGACTGAAGATCCACGGCCCACGATCATAAGAAGGAATAGGAGAAAGGCATCCACATGACCCCTACATCCATGATGCCATCTATATCGATGCTAGCATTACCTGAACATGACAATGTGTTCGTACTTGGAGCAGACACATCCAGAGTTGGGATCGACATCACCCTTATGCAAGATGGTCCATGGCATGAAAGAGGAGCAAGCCTAAAAGAATTACAATCCATGCTCACGCCAGCACATGCAAAGAAGAAATGACCTCCTGACAAACTTCAGAATGGATAAAAAATTGAAGATCGAGTTTTCTTACACCTCTAGCCTGATCAACAAAAAACTTGAGCCTTAAGGAAGTGGTCTCCCTATTTCTTTGGGCATTGTAAAATTGAGGACTGCACTGGAGCCCTAACCTAGAGAGCAGATCCGCGCACCAGATCAAGATTATAGTTGATCCGTCGGGTATCCCATCTCAAATGAAAATTTAAAGAAGATGACTCAGCCCAAATCCTTCCAACTAACGCCCCAGCTAATGAGGAGGCCAAAGTTTAGTTGATAATAGCATGGAAATCATATGAGGAGCTGAAGACCTAGTTCCCCGAGTTCATGGAACCTCAGCCTTAAGGACAAGACTGAATTTAAGAGGGCGGCTTGGATAGGACTCCAATGGGGTTGAGTCCTAATCTCCCTAAAAAATAGTCAATAAAACCATACTAGATTATAATAAATCCACTCCTATCTTATAAAGGAGTATGGCTAGGGTTTACATTAGCCCTTAGGGCTTTGTGGCCACCACCTCCCTTACTGGATTGGTCGGCCAGGGCTTCCCCCTGCTTAGGTCGGCTATAGAGCCAACCTAGTCGCCCCCTATTCCTATTAAGGCAGGTCAGTTATAGGAGAGGTAAAGGGGTAATTTTACTTAGGTAAGCACCCCCTTAAGCTAGGGTAGCCGCCCTCCCTCTTGAATCAAGCAATTATCAATTTTATTTTAGTCTTATGCCAAATCTAGGAGGGAGGAACCCCTACAGCGTTTCAAGGGTTGATCCCTCCTTAAGGATCAAAATCTATAGAGCTCCTTCTGAGGTTCTATCATAGGGTCACATACATATGGTGGATATTATGATGAGTAGAGCATTTGATATGAATTATCCAATAAGTTCTTGTTTCATTGGATGATACTCAGTATTAATTGATTCCTTGCATGAGGCCCAATTAAAGTTAAATTGAGATTATTAGATAGAGATTTAATATTCTAAGAGGTGAAGATAATTGGATAGAGATCCAATCCCTACTAAGGCAAGATCTATTAGGGTTTAAAGAGGCCCTCTATTCTCCTCCCTTCCTTCTCTTCTTAGTTGACCACCCCTCTTGGTGCGTGAGGACAATGAAGAAGAAATGAGTTCTTCTTCCATGCTTGTTGCAAGGTGGTGTGCAAAAACTACGAAGAAGATATACAAAAACTATGAGTTCTTGCGCTATAAGAGATGAGCATCGTCGCTTCTTCTGCCATGTAGATAGCGCCAGAGAGAAGGACATCTGATATCCTTTATCCTCTTCTTTGGATCTAATTTTTTTAGGGATATAAGATCTCCCAAGGTAAAACATTTAACACATGTTACACAGTTTTTAGTTTTATGATTTTTCATGCACTAATCATCGCATGATGACATGATAAATATATTGGTTACAGGTGCTCTGCAAGCCAATCACATAAGTAATAACACATGTGACATGCAGTGCAATCTCTTTGCTTATTATTATTATTGGCCTATTCTCATTTTATGTTGTATGTTGCATATACTGTAATATTTTTGGATCTATGCAATGACAATTAGATTATGAGAGATATCGAGATAACTAGACAGACCAGTGTACTGTATACCTATCTATATGATGAAGGCAGTTGGTCTTATAGGCACTCGTGTGATGACACTAAGTGTACAGCACAAGAATCCCAATTGTATATCTGGTCCTTAGACTTGAGATACCAAGGATGCCTTATTTGAGTACTCCTTTCTTTGACGTTGGACTTACAAATTAGAGAGTTCTAGATCTAGTACAACCAGTTATCAAGATTATAGCCAACCTTATAAAGGCAATTGAGTGTCAATAAAAGATCATCCACTCTTGGTATCATAAGAGTAATATCTTGTGTGCTCTTACTCAAACAAATCCTTGGCTAGGGTCATTCGGATTGAGAGAGAATGAGTTCTCCAAAAGAATCTAATGAGAGCGAGAGTCAAATAGATTTTGTTTGTGGCTTAACAGTACCATGCCCAATATATAGGGTCTCTGGGTTATTAGATGGATGAGGGACTATAGATATATAGTAATTGAGGACAAATAGGTCCAATGGATTAGATCACCTATATCGTTTGGAGACTATATTGTAGTGGCCTAGTACTTCCATAGTCGATGAGTTGAGTGAATTATTATGGGGTAACAATTCATCGAGTTAGAAGAAGTTCTAATAGGTGAAACTCACGACTAGCTTGGTATTAGACCTAGAGGGTAACATATATATGATGGATGTTTTAATAAGTAGAGAATGGATATGAGTTATCCAATAAGCCCATATTCTCATTGGATGAGACATAACATTGATGGACTCTTTTCATGAGGCCCAACTAGATGCCAATTGAGATTATTAGTTAGAGATAATCCAAGAAGTGAGGGTAATTGAATGAAGATTCAATACCAACTAAGGCAAGATCTATTAGTGTTTTGGTGGCTCTCTATAAATAGGAGGCAAGGGTAGCTAACATACTTCACTGCATCTATGATTGCCCCCACCTATTCTCTTCCTTCCTAGCTCTTCTCAGCTGATCACCCTCTCCCTACTACGAGAGGACAACAAAGAAGATAGAAGTTTCATATTCGCTGCAAGAAGGTGTACAAGAGATGCAAGTTTTTAACTATGATTTGAGGAGCATTGTTGTATCGATCCACTATGTGGATACTACTAGAGAGGAGGACATCTAACCTCCTTTATCCTCTTCTACTAGATATGGAAGTTTCAGGGATATACAATCTCCCTAGGTAACAAACTCACACGATTCATAGTTTTCAGTCTTGTAGTTTTTTCACACACTAATCATTGCATGATGACATGATAATTATGGAAAATATTTTGTTTTATTTTTTTACTGTGCATATGATACTCTCGAGGTTTCCCAATAGGAAAGCAGCAAGCTCAAGGCCATGGCAACAACCTCCCCATACGACCAAGAGTCCTGGTCGCATGGGGGACCTTGGTGGCTAGGGTTTCTTGGTTGCCAAAGGTAACCATGTGGCTTGGGACTTCTTGCCGCAAAGATTGGTTGGGTGGCCAGGGTTTGCTAGCTGCCCAAGGAAAGTTATAACGAAGAGGTTGGTTGCAAAGGGACTCCTTAGGGATCAGGTTTCCTGGCCGCCCAAGGTTGCCCTATGGCCAAGGACTCCTGGCCGCAGTGGTACTCCTAGTGGCTAGGGTTTCTTAGCTGCATAAGGAGTTTTTTTCCTACCATATTAGGAACCTTATAGTAGGGTATCCCAATATTTTAAAAATAATTAATTAAATAATATAATTAATTATTAATTATCTAGTAGTTCTAGATGATTATGTGTACATGTGATGTATGATGATGATAAATGATCATGAACTATGTGTTGTGATATGTGTATATGTGATTATTATTATTATTATTGGGGCTTGCGAGCCTCTATTTTTCTCATTTATTATTGGGCCTATGCAACTATGATTATGTTGTAATTGTATGAAGAGGCACAACAGGAGTGTGGAGTTGTCAGCGGGACCTATGATATTGTGATGGGCGATCATGATATATAGGGATGCACCGAGGATCTAGCAAAATCGATGATGATGAGATGGATGATCACAAGGCATGAAGATGAGCCGATACATGCATATATACTATTGTAAGTGATTAGGCCCATTGGCTCGGGCTTGATCACGTTAGGTGACGGTTCATGATCATCTGGTATACATATATGATATATGATTATATATATACATGCGATATAGATATATATTAAATATGTATATGTGTAACATAACATATTAGATGACTGAAATGAAACAAAACTCCTACAATAATATTAAGTCAAAAAGCGTGAGGCAATAAGATTAACCTATTGGGAAACTTCAGCGGAAGCATCATATATGGAGCGAAAAGCAGAACAAAAATATGTTTCCCATGCAGATCAAATTGTCATGCAAAAGATTGGATCGCGAGAAAGTCACAAAAATAAAAATTCACATCATGTAAGAGATTATTTTACCTAAGGAGATCATATATCACTATATTCTAGATCCGGATGGAGAGGATGAAGGAAGTCAAGCATCTTCCTCTCTAGTAGTATCCACACGATAGATCTCTACAACGAAACTCCTCCAATCTGATCTTGCACTCTTGTGAGATTTGTCTTTGCGAGGGATTTATATTTGCAAGCACATGGGATATTCCTCTCGTGATATCGAGAGTGGATGATCCTTTATTTATACTCAATTGTCTTCGTAAGGTTAGCTACCAATCCGATAACCAATTGTACCAGATCTGAAACTTTCCAAACCTGTAAGTCTAGCGGCAAAGGAGTACTCAAATAAGACATCCTTAGTGTCTCAAGTCTAAGGACTAGATACATAACTAGAACTATGGAATCGCTATCTGACATTAGGTATCATTAACCATATACCATTCTATAAGCAGATCAATCAGTGAACTCATTCTCTAGTGAGCACTTGTACTATATCCTTAGTGTCTCCACATAAGTGGCTATGAGACCAACTGCATCCATTATATGGACGAGTATATAGTACACCAGTTTACTTAGTTATCTTGATATCCCTCTCAAGTAACTTGTGACCGAGATTATTTAGGATCTGTGTTTAAAGGTGAATTGATCTCATTATTGTGATTTCATCACGATTCGATTCACATTACACAGAACCAAGGACATCACAATATATATGCAACAGATAATATAATGTGAGAATATGCCAATATTAATCATAAGGAAAAAGATTGCGCAGCGTGTCACACATGCTATTACTCATGTGATTAGCTTGCAGGGCACCTGTAACCAGCATGACCCATGTGACATTTCATTATTATATAAAGAAATAAATCTTGACATAAGTTAAGTTGGTCGAGTACCTCAAGGCTCACTTATCTTCGTGATTCGAGATATTGCCTACGATATAAAGATGTCACTGGTGATCTGAGGACGTGGTATGCTTGGTCGAGTCCCTCGAGGGTATATCATAAATTCAAACTCATCTTATAATGATGGTGATGACTTAATTAAACATCATGGTTGCTCAAGTCTCTTGAGAGCATGATGGTTCAGAGATCGAATAGGATGAGAATCACAAGTTGTGATTAGTAAGAGTTGACTATCTTTTTGGGCTTAGTGCGATTGGTCGAGTCTCTCAAGGTTACACTAAGACGTCAATTGGATCCTGGTCCCCTCTAGAAGTCCATCGGAGACTATTGTTCACTTGTCGAGGGCATTGCTTGATTCATTAGAAAATTAATAGGAGTTGATTAAGATAGAAGTTCGTATCTTAATTAGTTTTCTATAAAATTTTCATGTTATTCATTTATGTTATATCTTGTTTGTTAGAAATATGATGCTTGCAAACCCTTATATGACATACTTAATGCCAACTACCTCATTGGTCCAAACTATATAAATTGGCTCCATAAATTTAGAATTGTTCTCATGATGTAGAAAATTATGTATGTCCTTGACGCGATTATGCCCACGCTAGAGAAAGGGGCAAGCGAGGATGAGATCGCTTGCTACGTAAAGTATATAGACGATTATACTTTGGCAAAGTACTATATGTTGGCCTCTATGACTCTTGAGTTACAAAGACAATATTATAGCATAGATGTCAATTCCTGTTAGTTACATGTGCCCTACAAGCCAATTATGTGAGTGACGGCACATGGGACACACTGTATAGTCTTTTTATATTATTATTTATTAATATATTCTCACATTATATTATTTGTTGAATATATCATATATATTGTGATGTCATGGGTTCTGTGCAATGGGAATCGGGTCATGATGAGATCATGATAATGAGACCAATTTATCTTTAAATATAAATACTAAATAATTCAGACATAAGTTGCTTGAGAGGGACATCAAGATAACCAGATAGACCGGTGTGTTATTAATAGAACTCTATAAAATTCTATCGTTGGATTGATCGCTGAAGGGGATCGGCCTCCTTGAAACTCTATAGGGGTTCCTCTCTCCTTGAAATTAGCCATAAAGGCTATAGAAAAGATGATCTATTACTTGATGAAAATAGTGGTGGCTACATGCTTTATATAGGACTCTAAAACCCTAATCCTAGAGAGACACCTACCTCAAGTAAAATTTCATTCACACCCTAGTCGACTTGCCCAATAAGGAGGATGATAGCTGAGATACTCCAACTCCTCTAAGGCACTTTTCCTAAACCGCCTAATAAGGTGGACGATGGTTAGGAGACTCCTGTTAGGATTATTTGGCACTAAGAGAGAGAGAGAGAGAGAGGGGGGGGGGGTTTGAATTAGTGCAAGTGTAAATTCTCATCTTAACAAAAAACTTTTCACTTAAAGCAAGAAAGAAAATCTAAAGCTTTTCATAACAAGTGAATGATTTAAAGAAAATGCTAAGTCTCTTACTGAAAAATGACTTTAGAAGGAACAAGCAAATCCTAATAAAAAGATAAACAATATCAAAGGGAATTGCTTAACTTGAAACTTTTATTTTGAAAACTAAGTAAAATCAAAAGCATCTATTGGTATTTAATTCAAAATGATTAAGAACTCGACAATTGCAAGTAGTAAGTGTAACAAGTAAAAACACTCACAATTCTAGTAGTTTCACACCAACCGGCCTACATCCACTCCCGAGTCCTCTTCCTTGAGGCACATTGGCGTCCACTATTGATCTTCTTTGGCTGAAGACCAAACCCTTACACTTGAGCTTACAAGGGAGACTTCAAGAATTTTTCTAACTCTAAGCTCTCTCCCTTCCCATTTTCTTTTTCTTATAATTTATACACAATTTGTTTTCAGAGAATGTAATCTCAAAATTGTTGTATGAAATGTAAGAAAACTTGGGGTATTTATAGGTCCCAAATGGCTTTAGAAATTGGAGCCAAAATTTAAATATACCCGAAAAATTCGAGTATAAGCAGTTCACCCACCGATGTTGGGTGGTTCAACCCCCGAAAACTTGGGTGGCATCAGTTGAACCGTCGCCCACCTATAGTTCATCCTCCGGAATCCCAGAAAAGTGATTCCCTTCACTTTTCCAATCCTGATTTAAACCATTAGTTGACCAATCCTCTGGTCAACTAATGAAGTTCAACCTAAGCTCAATCACACCCCATAGTGGACCCGGTTTCCTTATTCAATTGATTTAGATTTTTTCTAAATTAAACTTAATTAGGACTCAATCCCTAACTACAACTCAATGATTACAACTGTAATGACCATCAAGCTTAAACAAGACCTAACTCCTGCCTAATCCGGTAGCCTCCGACATTCTTGTAGTGAGTCTTACGATCTTCTTCCGGTGATCTCCTGGCATGTTCCAACAAGCTTCCCGATCTCTTCGGTGAATCTCTTAGCGAACTCTCGACGAGGACCCACTGCATCGTTTAAACCCCAGCCCGATGCCTAAGCTTAATCTTGGCCCATCATCTGGCTATAACTCAATTGCTCTGTCATAGTTAAACCTGCAATACTTCCTCTAACACACATGTTAGATTAAACACTCATCAATTGATTTCATCATTAAAATCTGAGATTCAACAATCTCTCCCTTTTTGATAATGACAATCAATTGATGATGGGAGTTAATTCTAACTCCCCCTAAATTTATGCTATAATAAAGAAGACTTAAATTCAAGAGAATCACACACTCTTGAATTCGAATCATATTTCAAGGATACTCATATATCAATAAAAGTTTACTTTTAAATTATGAAGTCATCGAATCATAAATTTTAAAAAGAATTATGCATCTATATCGGAGATATCTATGTATATCATCAATATCATGTGTCATCAATGTATATCATTAATATCATATGTTATCAATGTATATTTCTCCCCCTTTGTCATCAATAAAAAAGTGAAATATAGGGCTAAGGATTTTAAGGCACATGAGTATTTACTCCCCCTTTTTAAAATACAATATGAGTCATAAAAAAATTTCTTCCTCTTGTGACAAAGAAGAAAAGAAAACAAGGGAGGAGATGTAAAACATCATTAAACATAGCTCTCAATTTTGTAGAGTTGAATTTCGAAAATAGGCTCAAAAACTCAACGAGATTCAAAAGCTTAAGAGCTACTCATGCATTTAAAATCATCTCATGTAATTTCAAGCAAGCCTAGCAAATAAGTCTATAAATTATGCTAATTTTCTCCCCTTTTATGATTAATACGATAAACATCTCATATGAACAATAAGATAATTTCATGTGAACAATAAGATAATTTTCTTAAAAAATATTATCACAGAAATCATGAAATATAGATTAGCAATTTATATATTTTCATGATTTAGCATTCCAAGTTCTCTTCTAAGAAAATCAAATTATTCTTCATTTATGATTAATAAGATAAACATCTCAAATGAACAATAAGATAATTTCATGTGAACAATAAGATAATTTTCTTAAAAAATATTATCACAGAAATCATGAAATCTAGATTAGCAATTTATATATTTTCATGATTTAGCATTCCAAGTTCTCTTCTAAGAAAATCAAATTATTCTTCATTTAAAGGTTTTGAGAAAATATCCGCTAATTTATGCTTAGTGTCAATAAATTCGAATATGAATAAGTTTACAACATAAAGTATTAGAAGATACTTCTAAGTAATAAGAGTTTATAAGTAAGTTCATGCCACAAGAAAGTGTAGATCAAAATGGAGTACATCATGAGTGTGTGATTAGTACAAAATATCAAGTTCCACTGAATACAATTTCTTAGATGGTGGTAATCCAAAATGGCCAAATAAAGCGTAGAGCTAGCTGTCTTTGGATCTACTTCATCTTAGTTGTTAATTCATCTTAGCATAACTCAATTTGTTCTATCTGGTTCATAATAGTCTCAATAGGAAAAGAAGGTCCTGGCTACATCTCGGGCGATGCCTCAAGAGGACTGATAGGAGGAGATGGGCTTCTCCCAAGGATAGGTGTCTCAGGTTCAGGTTTTGATGGGAGAGAATCAGTCCTTCTAGGCAATCTAATCTGTATATCATGTCTCTCAACACACCTAAATCTCCTTAAAAGATTCCTATTGATTACATTATACTTATCTGTTTTAATGATTTCTTCATCTGGTGGAATGACTATATCATGAACATATAATAGTCTAGTGATTAATCCACTATAAGGTAGCATCAAATCCTTGGTTGCAAGATCAATCATGTTCTACCTTATAAGATACCCAAAACAATTATCTTATTCCTTCATTATCCAGTACATGGTACCTAGTTCCATTTAATTTAGTTCATCATGGTGGAATTGTTTTAAAAGTAAGATACTCATTAGTATATGATGAAGCACTTTTGTATTAATGGGTAGCATATTTTCATAACTTTTTGGTATGATGACTAGATTAGGATTTTCAAAAATAGTTCTAAAGCTTTAGAGTATGTTATACCTATAGAGTCCATATCCCATTGTTCCCTGAAATAACATCTATGTGGTGTTAAGTTACAAATTAGATTATCTATAATATCTATGTGGTGTCCCAAAAAATATGTAGAAGCTATTTCATTTTTATCTACATGCATGTTGTTATAAAATAATCTAACTAGTCTTGGGTAGATGGGTTCATTCAGTTGAAGAATGGGTAAGGCTTCTAGATTTGCAAATCATTGGATTGGTTCTATGCTTCCTAGGTCAGATTAACATATTTTCTCTTATGGACACTTCTACATTTAAGGATTGGAAATTTCATAGCATATTCATAGGAATAAAAAATATTGGTGTCATAGGTTTCTTCTAATTTCCTCTTTTCCTTATCCCTTAAGGATCTTCTAGGCGCCATTCTACATAGATTTTTCAAGAAGAATGGTAAGAATAATCTTAATAACTTGAGAGAAATTTTAGAGAGTTACCTTTAGTTAGATCTCCTAGAGATAGGCAAAATTCCTTGGTTTTAAAGAGTAGGGAGTCTCCCTTGATGTTATAGAGGAGAAGGAAGGAGTGAAAGGGTTTTTAGAGAGGGGTGAGGGTGCTTAGGGTCGGTTTCACCGTCGGCCCTAAGTGACTTTTTATAAACTGGGTCTTGGCCGATTGAATCGCGGACTGAGTGGTTCAATCATGCAAGGTCTGGTAGTTCACCCGCTGAACCAATGGTTCAACCGCTAGTACACATTTTTCCCTCTTTCTTGCAATATTTTAATTTTTAACTAAAACAATATATGTGTAATAAATAACTCAGATTAGTCAATATATTTAACTTACCTTGATCATTGAAGTTCCTCTAAAATTTCAGTGATTTTTTATAAGGTTCACTAACGCATCATCAACTAAGGTTATTATCATAAGATAATTAAATGAGAAACATATTTTTATATGAGGTCATCATACCAAGATATTTTTTAAACAAAATTGAATGATTTTTTTATATTGAATGATCCTATCATGTTATCAAGAAAATTCTCTTTTAAAGAAGGATGATTTCATATATGATTTTTAGGTTCAAGATCGACACAAATCATCAACATAAGTTCATACAATCATACAAATTAGTACAATAGTCAATCCTTTTATACATATGACTATTATTCAAGATAACTAACCTTTCTTTGATTTAATTATAGTATTCATGGGTCATGTATCATCAAGATTACACATAATAAAAATTTATTTTTACTTTTAATAATTAACCTTGTTGGTATTTAGGCTAGTAAGCTTGAAAGAGTGTTAGATCTCAAATTATATATCTTGACATCTAAAGTATTATTCAGGGCTCCTAGCTTTAAGTTTGAAACAAACCTATAAGAAAGATATATTTGATTTATGCACCAATTTTACATTGGGTCATTCATAAAGAACTTTATCTTTCTTTTCTAATTATTTTTTATTATATAAAGTTCCCTTGGGAATCCAAACTAGTTGATGTAGACTACACTTTCTAAATAGTCATTTGTTTGTCTTATGCCCTAATTTTCCATAAAAATTATATTTGATTCTTGGTGGTACATTTAAGGTTGGTCCTTTAACAGACATGGTTGGCTTTTGTTGAAAGTTCTCAACAAAACCTATACCATTTCTTCTATTAATATGACCCTTATTGGCAAGGATTATATTTAGGATATTTTCTAACATTATCTTAAGTGTGATATTTTCTTCTTTAACATTATCTAGCATATCACATTTAGAAGATGGTGTATGTGATACTAATGAATCATGCATTTCGTCAAGTCCACTAACTAACAATTCATGATCATTCTTAAGTAACTTAAAAGATTTGCTAAGTTTTCTAGACTCATCAAACAAATCATAAAGTATATTTAATAATTCTGAAAAAGAAATACTTAAAGACTCACTAATCTCATCTTCGATAACCATTAGAGCATAGTTAGCAACTTCCTCTTTGGAGTGGTCTTCTTCATCTGAAGAGCTTGAATCGTCCCGAGTGACCGAAATTGTTTCTTCTTGTGTGTTGGCTTCTCCTTCAAATGAGGACATTCATTTTTGAAATGTCCTGATTTTTTGCATTTATAGCATATGACATTATCCTTCTTTAGTTCTTTTTTATTTTTATAGTTTTTATTTTTTATATAAATTTTTAAACTTTCTTGATAATAGTGCAATATCATGGTCCTCATCACTCAAGGAGTCATTTGTTATCCGAAGTGCTACATCCTTCCTGTTCTTTGAAAGGGGTTCATCAATATATTCATGAGCTTTATAGTTCAGTCCATATATCATGAGTGAGTCAATTAGTTCTTCAAGAGGTACGTTATTTAAATCTTTGGCCTCTTGAATAGTGGTTACTTTATGATCCCAATTTTTAGGTAAAGATCTTAAAATTTTACTAACAAGTTTAAAATTCAAAAACTATTTTCCAAGTGCTTTAAGGCCATTGATGACATCCATGAAATGAGTGTACATGTCTACAATGAACTAACTTGGTTTCATTCTGAACTAAAATGTTAATCTTAGATTCTTTTACTCTACCAATCCCCTCGTGTGTGATTTCTAGTGTGTGCCAAATATCAAAAGCTGATTCATAAATGGAAACACAATTAAACTCATTCTTGTCAAGAGCACAAAACAAAACATTCATAGCCTTTATATTCAAGGAAAAACTCTTCATTTCCAAATTATCCCACTCATTCATTGGATTAGAAGATTTTTCAAAGTCATTCTCAATAATATTCCATAAATCAAGGTCTACAGAGATAAGAAAAATATGCATCCTTGTCTTCCAATATGTGTAAGCTGTTCCTTTGAATATGAGAGGATGTGAAATGAAATGTCCCTCATTCATGCCAAAACAAGCCATTTATATAAGTGGGTGTTAATCCAATGAGTAACTATCTTGCTCTGATACTAATTATTAGGATCAATTGGCACTAAGAGGGAGGGGGTGAATTAGTGCAAGTGTAAATTATCATTTTAACAAAATGCTTTTCACTTGAAGCAAGAAAGGAAATCTGAAGCTTTTCATAACAAGTGAATGATTTAACGAAAATGGTAAGTATCTTGCTTAAAAATGACTTTAGAAGGAACATACAAATCCTAATAAAAAGATAAGCAATGTCGAAGAGAAGTGCTTGACTTGAAACTTTTCTTTCAAAGAGTAAGTAAAAATCGGAAGCGTCTATTGGTATTTAGTTCAAAATGATTAAGAACTTGACATTTGCAAGTAGTAAATGCAACAAGTAAAAACACTCACAATTACAGTGATTCGGCACCAACCGGCTTACATCCACTCCCGAGTCCTCCTCCTTGAGGCATACCGGCATCCACTATCAATCATCTTTGGTGAAGACTAAACACTTACATTTAAGCTTATAAGGGAGACTTCAAAAATTTTTCTAACTTTAAGCTCTTACCCTTCCCCCCTTTTTTTTTCTTACAATTCACACAATTTTTTTTCACAGAACGTAATCCCAAAATTATTAAATGGAATGCAAGAAAACTTGAGGTATTTATAGGCCCTAAATGACTTCAGAAATTAGAGCCAAAATTCAAACATACTTAGAAAATCTGGGTACGAGCGATTCACCCACCGATGTTGGGTGGTTTAGCTACCCGAAAAGTTGGTACGAGCGGTTTACCCACCCGTCCTAGGTGGTTTAGCCACTCGAAAACCTAGGTAGCGCTAGTTGAATCACCGCTCGTCGGTGGTTAATACATTGGGAATCTCGGAAAAGTGATTCCTTTCACTTTTCCAATCTCGATTTGAACCATTAATTGACCAATCCCCTGGTTAACTAATTGAGCTCGACGTGAGCTCAATCACACCCCATAATAGACTCGGTTGGCTCATTGAGTTGATTTGGATTCTTTCCAAGTCAAACTCAATTAGGACTCAATCCTTAACTTTAACTCAATGATTACAACCGTAATGACCATCAAGCTTAAACAAGACTTAACTCTCGCCTAATCCGACAGCCTCCAGTATTCTTGTGGTGAATCTTATGGTTTCTTCCAATGATCTCTTGATGTGTTCCCAACGAGTTTCCTGATCCCTTCGGCGAATCTCCTAGTGAACTCTCGGCGAGGACCCACTGCATCGTCCGAACCTCAGCCCGATGCCCAAGCTTGATCTTAGCCCATCATCTGGCTGTAACTTAATTGCTCTATCATAGTTAGACCTGCAATACTTTCTCTAACACACATGTTAGATTAAACACTCATTAATTAATTTCATTATCAAAATATGATATTCAATAATTTCAACTCCTCTAAGGCTCCTCTCGCAAACCCTAGCCGACCTGCCCAATAAGATGGGCGATGGCTAGGAGACTCCTTTCCTAAACCCTAGCCATCCTTCCTAATAAGGTGGGAGGTGGCTAGGTAGGATTTTATTGCATCCCTTATGGTTTTATTAATCGTTAAGACTTGGTTGAATAGGGCACGTCTCTGATAGGGTCCTATCCAACCCATCCTCTTTAGATCAACCTTGTCCTTAAGGCTGAGGCTCTATAAACTTCGGGAATCTAGTCTTCAAGTCTTCATAGGATTCTCATGTGGCATCTTCGCCAGGTAGATTACTCTAGTGTACCAACATTTCAGTAGAAGGGTGTCGGCGATGCATCATGATCCTGCGATCGAGTATCGCTTATGGCTGATCTTGGGTATCTCTATCAGTAGTAGTGTTCGATAGTTGGCTTTAGGCTAATTCGTTCTCATCCAGCTTAAGTTTTAGGCAGGATACATGGAAGACAAGATGAATCTTAGCATCAGTAGGCAAGTCCAATCTATATGCCATAGCCTCAATGTGCTCCATAATTTGATAAGGCCCTTAAAAGTAAGGAGATAACTTCATGGATGCCCATATGTTGATTGACATTTGCTTGTATGATTAGAGATGAAGAAAGACCTAATCTCCCACAAAGAACTCTATTTTGCATTAGTGTGTGTCAACCTACTGCTTCACTTTGGCTTGGGCGGCTGAGAAGTTATTCTTTGGTAGTTGTAAGATCTTGTCCCTACATTAGAACCCTTGTAGATTCTAAGCATGGGGTGATTTCTATAGGGGATCGGCCTCCTTGGAACTCTATAGGGGTTCCTCCCTCTTTGGTTTCTGCTACATAAGCTGAAAAAAAATTGATTTATTGATGATGAAAAGTGATTGATTACAAGGCTATTTATAGGGCTTCTAAAGCCTAACTCCTAATAGAACTCCTACTCAAGACTCCTACTTCTAACAACTCCAACTCTAACTCTAGGAAGCAACTCCTACTTCCAACAACTCCAACTCCAACTCTAAGAAGCAACTCCTACTCCAAGTAAACTAAGACTCAAACTCCTAATTTAACTCATAATCAACCTTTGAGAGAGTCCTAACTAAATGGAGCTCTTCCCCTCATCAAATTGGGTAACCAATTGGGTTGGTTACAAGCTTGACTAAATTAACTTCAACCCGTATCTAACTCTAACTTTTAACCAGACTCCAGTTTAGTCTAATCTTAATCCTATTAAAATTTAGGCTGATTTATTACAATAGACTCAAAAACTCCTCCTAGCCGACCTATGTCAGTTCTAGGTTGGCTAGCAAGGCCAAATCTAAGGACTCGACTCAATTGACTAAGACCCGATTCAACTAGGGTCATAACAGGCCCGCCCTCTTCAAATCAGCCTTGTCCTCAAGACTAAGGCTCCATGAATTTTAGGTCTTAATATGCAATTCTCCTTGAAGCTTCCCTGTGGTATCTATGATAGGTGCACTGTGGTTCGATGATCCAGCATTGTCTTGTATCTCTCCATCAGGGGTAGTAGTATCTGGACGATGGTGCATCACAATCCTACAATTCCATATAGTCATCAGTTGAACTGAACCCCCTCATCAGTTAAGATACCAAGTGGATGGATTTAGGTTGAGTTATCTTTTCTAAACTTTCATTTGCAGTGAATACTTGGAAGATCAATTGTATTTTTAAATTGATATACTAATCTAATCCATAAGTCATGGCTCCATTGTGATCCCTAATTTTGCAAGGGCCAAAGTAGCAGTGGGACCACTTCCTTGAGACTCAAATTTTCTACTGGTAGGGCTAATTGGATAACTCATATCCAATCCTCTACTCGCTGAAACATCCACCATATATGTATGACCCTTTAGGCCTAATATTGAGTTGGCCGTTAGTTTCACCTGTTACATCTCTTTCCAACTTAGTGAATTATTATCTTATAATAATTCACTCAACTTATCGATTATGGATGTACTAGGCCACTATGCCAAAGTCCCAGATGGTATAGGGGATCTAATCCATTGGACCTATTTGTCCTCAGTTACCATATTTCTATAGTCTCTCATCCATCTAATATTCCAGAGACCATATATTGATGGTATTGTTTGGTCACATACGAAATCTATTCGAGTCTCACTCTAATCGGATTCTCTTGGAGAACTCTTTCTCTCTCAATCCGAACAACCTTGGCCAGAGATTTGTCTGAGTAAGAACTCACTTAATAATCCTCTCATGATACCGAGATTGAATGATCATCTATTGACACTCGTTTTCCTCATAAGGTTCGTTACCGATCTCGATAATTGATTGTAATAGATCTAAAATTCTCTAGACCTATAAGTCTGACGTCAAAGAAAGGAGTACTCAAACAAGGCATTATTCGTATCTCAAGTCTAAGAACCTAACATATAACTAGGATTATGGAATCGTTGTCTGACGTTGGGTATCTTTAACTATATAGTATTCCATAAGTGAATCAATCAATGAACTTATTCTCCAATGAGCATCTATATTGTATCTTTAGTATCCCCACACGAGCAGCTATGAGACTAGCTGCCTCCATCACATGGATGAGAGTATAATACATCGATCTATTTAGTTATCTCTATGTCTCTCTCGAGTAACCTATGATCGAGATTATTTATAGTCTGTGTTTATAAGCGAATCAATCTCATTATCATGATCCCATCATGATTTGATTCCTATTGCACAGATCGAAGGGCATTACAATATATATATATATATATATATATATATATATTTATTTATTTATAATAGATAATATAATGTTAGAAAATACTAATAATGATAATAAGCAAAAAGATTGCATTGCGTCATCACTCATATGATTGGCTTATAGGGTACCTGTAACTAGTAGAAGGACCTAAAGTTAAATGGGTATTAGAGCAAACCCCTCCTTTTTGTAGGTATGTCTCCATACAATAGCAAGGAGCAAAAGATATTATTTTGATATTAGGTGCTCAGGGCACATGATTAGAGATCCAACATAATTTTCAAAGCTCACTAGTCTAAATGGAGAATATGTCACCTTCGGAGACAACAATAAAGGAAAGATTATCAATATTTAAAAAAATGATAACAAATCAAATCTTTTGATTAAAGATGTTTTATTTATAGATGGTGTAAAACATAACTTATTAAGCATTAGTCAATTATGTGATAAGAGATATAATATTAAATTTAAACCTAATGCTTGCATTATAGAAATACCAAATTAGAATAATTCTATAATTACTTTAAAGTGTTGAATCTTGGATTTTGATAATGAAATATATTTATGGGTGTTTGATCTAACATGTATGTTGGAGATGATTGATGTAGGATTAACTACAATAAAGAAAGGAAATCACAATCAGATGTTGGGCTAGAGTCAAGTCTGAGTATCGAGCCGAGGTTCGGACGATGAAGTGGGAACTCGCCGAGAGACTCGCCGAAAGTTGGCTGAAGATATCGGAGGCTTGCCGGGAGTTTGCTATGAGCTCACTAAAGGTGATCGGGAGGTGACCAGGAAGGCGTCGGGAGTTCATCGGAAGAAGACTAAGAGACTCATCGAAATATTGTCGAAGGTTGCAGAGAAACTTGCCTAGAGTTAGGAGGGTCTTGTTCGACTTGGTGATCACAATGATTATAATTAATGAGTCATAGTTAGTGTTGGCTAAGTTTGAGTCCTACTTGAGTTAGATTTGGAAGGAATTCAAATTAACTAAAGTGAGGTAAATCAGGTCTACATTTAGGTTTGAATTGAGCTCAAATTGAGCCAAACTGGTTGATCTAGAAAGGGGTCAACTAAAGGTACAAGTCAGGATTAGAAAAGTGGAGGAAACACTTTTTCAAGATTCCTGGCGGTTGTACCATGGTGGGTGGTGGTCGTACCACCTAGGTCAGCAGTTGTACTGGCATCGCCTTGTTCTCGAGGAAGCTTTCGATGGTAGTACCATTGGCACCGACGGTTGTACCACCCGTACCCAGATTTTTTAGAGACATTTGAATTTTTGGCTCCAATTTATGAAACCAATTGAGGTCTATAAATATCTCAAGTCTTCTTGCATTAAGTATAAGACATTGGGCTAGAATTTTGAGAAAATTAGTGTACTAAAAGTGTGCAAGAAAAAGAAATAGGGCAAGGGAGTGAGAAAAGAGTGGTAATCTTTGTAAAGGTCTCCCTTATGAGTTGCAAGTGTAAAGCTTGTGATGTTCCTCTCCTGAGCTTGTGAAAAGGAGAGTGGGAAGTATAAGGGTTTGGTCTTCACTCGAAGAAAATCAGTAGTGGACACCGGTGGACCTCGAGGATGAGGACTCAGGAAGTCAATGTAGGCCAAGTTTTAGCTAAACCACAATAAACTCTGAGTGTCTCTTATCTTTTCTTTTAGATTTTCATGTTTTTACTTGAGCCTTCTTTAAGTAAGAAACTTAGCATCATTCTATATAATTAAAATTGCTCACTTACTCTACTTGAATAAAATTCTTCCGATATTATTTTTACTTTGAGCAAAAGATTTTCTTAAACTAAAGTTTTCAGCACTTACACTAATTTAGAGTCATGTTGTACTCATTAGATTAACACCCAAGTAAGTAAATGATTTATTATGATATTAACGAGGGTCAATACATCATAAGTCCTCCTATGTTCAATGGGACGACCTACACATATTGAAAAATTCGAATACGTATCTTTTTTATTTCAATAGATTTTAATTTATGTTATATTATTGAAAAAGATTTTCAGAAGTCATCTAATCCAATAAATGAGTGGAATGATTATGAAAATAAATATTTTTTAAATGTCAAACCTATGAATGTTTTATTATGTGCTTTAAATAAAAATGATTTTGATTAGGTTTCTACATGTGATTCAGCTTTCGAGATTTGACATACATTAGAAATTATATATAAAAGTATAATTAATCTAAATGAATTATTAAATGAAAAGACTTTCAAAAATGAATTTGAAGAACACCTTATAAAGAACATGAAGGATAGTGAATTGAGAACACAAGAAGAAGACCTTCTAAAGAATAGGAAGGATGTTGAACTGAGAATAACATATGACTCCTCGAGTAAAATCTCAAGTGAAACCTAGAGTGATGAGAACATTTAACTTAAACTCTTGATAAAAGTGGAGAATCTTACACTTATGACCATCAACAATGAGGTAAGTGATTCCTACAATGTTTTATTTACTTTTGATGAATTATCAAATATTTTTCATAAGCTTTATGATGAATTTATAATGATTAGCAAATCATATAAACTACTTAAGAAAGAGCACATTATTAGTTAGTAAACTTGAAGAAATGCATGATGCATCACCATCACACAATTTTTGCTCTAAATGTGAAATATTAGAAGAACTTCAAAAGGAAAATATCATGTTAAAATAAACTTTAGAAAAATTTAAAATAAGGAATAAATCCCTAAACATGATCCTTGCAAATAAGGGTTATGATCATAAAAAAAAAAGGTATAGACTTTGCGAGCAATCATAAAAAAAGCCAACTATCTTCGTTAAAGGACCCACTTTGAACTCTTCACCAAAAATTAAATATAATTTTTATGGTAAATATGGACACTTTGCTTATAAGTGTTCATTTAGAAAATATAGTCCATATAAATTAATTTAGGTTCCTAAAGGAACTTATAAATAATCTCAAGCCATTAGAAAAAATGGAAAGAATCTTTCATGAGGGACCCAAAATCAAATAGATACCTAAACCAAAACTTCTCATACTATAAATTTGTCTCCTAACAAGGTTAGGAGTACTAAATAATGTCTTAGAAGTGGATGCTTAAGACACATGACTTCATATCTAAAACACTCTTTCAAGCTCACTAGTCTAAGTAATAATAATAAAAATTATTGAAAATAAAATTATTAGTAACGAATCTTTGAATGACTCATTGTTATAATTAATCTTGATTGCTTTAACTTTAGCATGCTAATATAAAAATGAATTAGAATAATAATAAAAAAGGAGGACTTTAGCTATTTTTAATAGAAAATTATATACAGTCAAATATATGAAAGAGAGATTTTGATGATGATTATATCTGTATACCTATATTGACTTGTAATAGTTAAATGAGTGCATGTTGTCTTAGATAAAATTGAATGGGATGATTAAATGCTGAATTTGAACTTAAAAAATTATATATGTGAAATGATACTTTATTTTCTAATGTGGTTGAAAAATTAAAAAAAATAAATGAGAAAGAAAATTTCCTGGTAACATATTAGACTCATTTAATTAAGAAAAATCATTAGATTAAAAATAAATCAAAAGATTTTATTTGAAAATATCTTGTTGTAGTAATCATAATGATTTCGTTTGAAAATGTTTTACTCATTTGAAAATTTCATATTGTAATAACCTTGATGATATTGTGTTAATGTTAGTGTTGAATAAGTAACTTGAAATATGATTTAATGGTTTTTGTTGAATGTTAGAATTTGAGCATAAAATAAAATAGAAAAAGGGAGAAAAAATCATGCTTTATTTTTAGTATTTTAAAAAAATTAAAAATATTTTTGAAATGAAAATAAAATGAGCATGGTAACTCATTTCAATAAGTCTAAAGAGTTGGACTTACTTAAGAAAAAAAAATCATTGGAATTAAAATAAATCAAAGCTCTTGTTTGAAACTTTTTAGTGCAATGATCTTAATTTTTTTTAAAAAAAATGAAACTAAAGGCATTCTTGAAACTAATCACATGAAACAACTAAAAAGGAGGATAATTCTTCTTGAAAATATTTTTATCCTATCAACATTTCAACAAGAGATAAAATGATACCATTATTGTTGAATCTCTTAAACTATAAAAATAATTTAATGATTTAAATTAAAAAGGTTATTGCCCAAATCATGATATTGAAATCTTAAGAATTATAATTTGAGATCTTTATATAAACCAAGATTGTTTACTAAGATTACTTTCCTTTATTAAATATAATTTTATAAATGAATCATAAGTTTATCTTTTTGGAACTATAATATGAATCTTTTTATAAATAATTATTTTGATGATTTGAAATCACTTATACATAAATTGAGATCCTGTATTTCTATATTTCATTTTGCAAAATCATGATCTTAATTTCTCGATATTAATAACTTGATAATTTTCAGGAATTAAGATTTTGCTTACAAGCTTGATCTCTTAAAATTTCTTTTTGTTATCTAAGAAAAGATTTATCAAAATAAGTCATATCATTTAGTATTCAGATATTAATATCCTTCATGACATGATTATTTATGACTTCCTTCTTAGTATAATTTATCATCAAAATTAATATTTCTTAAATTTGTGATAAGTTGAAAATTATATGAGATTTATTTTATCATAAAATTTTTTTTGATTTGACTTATCCTTTATAAGAATCATATTTAATCTTTATGATTTTCTCTTTTTGATAAAAAGATGATTTATGATCTTAACAATTATAATTAAGATTTTTATCAAGATCATATTTCTATTTTATTAAAAAGATTTATCTAAATGAATTGGGTGTCTTAAGATTTATCTTAGATGAATTAGGATTATTTAATCCTCTAAGACTTATTATTTATATAAAAAATGGGGGGGGGGGGAGATAATTGTTAAAAGATATAATATCTTTTGGTACTTACAATTTGATTTTTCATCCTTAATGACATGATCCTTTTGTACTTATGGTCATAATTAGGATATGAATGTAAAAAAAATTTTATATTATCATATTCTTTTTGACAATGAATAAATGGAGAAATAAAATTATCAATATGATTAAAAGAAAATTGGATATGATGAAACATTAAATGAGGAGCAATTTGCTTAGAAGAAAATTTAGAAATGCATGCAAAATGCATAATTTACAATTTAAGCTTTATTTACTATTATATTTTCTTTTGGATTTCTTAACCTTTATAAATTGAGCTTCTTATCAAAATTTAGATGAGATGATCTTCAAATGCATGATTTACTATTTTTTAAATTTTTTTTGAATTGCTTTAAAGTTATCTAAGATGAATGCATAAGTGGATTTTGGATCTTTCAAATTTTTTAGCTCATCTTTTAAATTATCTTTTCAGAAATTACATTTATAAGGTTGAGATTAAAAGCTTTTCGTTGTGATGTGATCTTGATTCCCCATCGTTTCTTCTTCTATTTTATTCACAAAGGGAAGAAAAAATTTTGGATGAGAAAATTCTAACTTTCATCCTATTTTACTAAAGGGGAGCAACGAAATAAATTTTTAATGTATTGAATGTTTAGATATGTAATCAATACTTCTCATTTTATTGATAATAAATGGGGAAAAACTTGAAATATAATGAACATTTGTCTTGAAATTATTTGCTCAATATTTCACCTTTTTGTTGATGACAAAGGGGGAGAAATAATATATTGATAACATATATAAAATATTAATAAAAATAATAAAATGGGTATTTCTCCTTTTTGTTGATTACAAAGAGGGAGAAATGATTGATGACTTAAGGGAGAGATGATTGATTGATAACTTAAAGAGGAGAATTTGAAATTGATACAATGTTGCATCTTTGATGTATTGATAAAAATTGATTAAAATATTATATCACAATGTTATATCATTTCTGAAATTAATGTTGCATCCTTGATGTATTGATGAAAATTATTTTGAAATGTTATATCATGATACTTGAATTCAAGAGTGTTTAGTTCTCCTGAATTTAAGTTTACTTTATTTGGATTATGGCATAGATATAGGGGGAGTTAAGGCGATTGTCGTACCACATAGGTTAGTAGTTGTACTACTATCGCCCTTCTTTCCAAGTAGCGACGACAGTACTGTCGGCGTTGGTAGTTAAACTACCCATACCCAGATTTTTCAAATACGTTTGAATTTTGACTCCAATTTCTGAAGCCAATTGGGGTCTATAAATACCCAAATTCTTCTTACATTAAGTACAAGACATTCGGCTATAATTTTGAGAAAAATAATGTACTAAAAGTGTGCAAGAAAAAGAAAGAGGGCAAGGGAGTGAGAAAAAAATATTGTAATCTTTATAAAGGTGTCCCTTGTGAATTGCAAGTGTATAAGTGATAGGACCCTAGCAGGGTTGGGTCCTATTCAATCAAGTAGCAACTGATATTAACCTTGAGAGATTATAATAAACCCTCACCTAATCACCAATTATCTTATAAAGCAAGTTGGCTAGGGTTTTAATCTATGCGACTTAAGGATTCTTAATGCAACACCCACCACCCCCACCCCCACAACACCACACCTCCTCCCTCTCCCCCCTTCCTTCCCCCCCTCTCTCTCTCTCCCTTATTAAGTAGGTCGGCTAGGGTTTGAGCAAGGGGCGGTTGGGTTGTTGTAGCCTCCTAAGCCACCGCCCCTTATAGGGCAAGTCAACTAGGGTGGAGGGGTACAAGAGGCATTTGACTTAGGGGAAGAGCCTTTCTAGGGTTAGGGTTTGAAGCTCTATATAAACATGTAGTCTCCACCACTTTTTATTTAATCAAGAGATCAGTTTATTTCAACCTTGTCGCTGACTACCTAGGAGGGAGGAACCCCTATAGTGTTCCAGAGGGTTGATTCCCCTTTAAAAGATCAATCTGCAATAAAATTCCTCTAGGATTCTATCATTTGGTATCAAAGCAACAATCTTGTTGCTTTTGCTGTCCTTCCTACTGCCCACCATCAACTAAGTAATTCGCATAATTTCTACTGTCAACAAACATCTCCACAGTCATCTCCCCTGTCGTAGATCTATTAATCTAATACCGCTATCATCAATTGCATTAGATCTGGTATTATTTCTTACATAAGTACTTTATTACTACTGCAATTTCCTATCCAAAAAACCAAAAAAGAAGTTTTCATTTATTCCTTGCTGTGAACTCTTATTGGTGTAAAGTCATCATCTTTGCGAATGAAAGAATGTTATAGAAATTTTTAGCTACATAATTACTGCATAAAAGCCGATCTTGCTGCCATCTTTTTGAACAAAAATTTTTACACACTTTCTACATTGTCTTGGCTTTGATCTACGTTTGATCTATCATTAGAATCATCTTTGAAACATCCTTACATTGCTATAACTTTTCATTGTAAACTGCTGATTTTTGGACAAAAATTCTGCTATCGAAACTTTCATCATTATTCTTGCTTCCTTTACTATCAAACTCCCTTATATATTTTGTCATCCTTGCTATTATCAATGCCAATATTTTGCTATCAATTCTCACAAAAGAACCTCAGTTTATTGCTAGAAATTTCATCGAGAAACCATTATCTTTTCGATGAAAAATTCTGGTTCTATAAAGCAGCATCTATACACTGCATACCTACTAATTCCTATTAAACCTATTGCTACCATCAATAACAAATCTAGACCACCTTCCTAACCTTCATCCACTACCATCATAGCCCCAAAACACTAACAAACAATAGCCCAAATTACACTCTAAACAATAACCTATTAAGCCTAAAACCACAACCTTCATTCTCTAATCCACCAATCCTTTCAGCCACAAATATCCCAACCTATACATGCCCTTAGCTCTGCATTGTGCCCACATCGGAAGAAGGGGCAGGTAAGTTGGAATCAAGGACGGAACGGTGCATGTTTATGGGATACCCTAAAGAAACTTTAGGGTACTATTTCTGTCATCCCAAGGACCAGAAGGACTATGTAGCTATGAGAGTTATGTTTCTTGAGTTGGAACACATTCTTTGTGAAAATAGTGGGACTGAATAGAGTTGAGCGATGTTAAAGAACATAGCTCAAGCACCATTCCAGAGTCCGAGCCTGTTCAGGTGCTTAACACATAAGTTCCAACTTTACGTAGGTCTAGCGGAGTATCTCACCCTCATGAAAGATATGTGGGATATATAAGTGGAGAGAACTTTCAGGATATTGATCCTCAAACCTATGAGGAGGCTATGATGAGTATAGACTCCAAGAAGTGGCAAGAAGCCAGGAATTCTGAGATAGAATTCATATACTCTAATAAGGTTTGGAACTTGTGGATGCACATGAGAGTATTGTACCCATCGGGTGCAAGTGAATCTTCAAGAAGAAGATCGGAGTAGATGAAACGATGGAGACCTATAAGGCAAGGCTGATAGCTAAAGGATATCATCAAAGATAAGGAGTTGACCATGACAAATCCTTTTCACCTGTAGCCATGCTTAAATCCATTATAATTCTTTTGGTCATTGCACCACACTATGATTATGAGATTCGGCAGATGGATGTAAAAATAACATTCCTTAATGGCAACCTCTAGGAGGTATTATATATGATACAGCCAGAGAGATGCATATCCAGAGAGAGTCTAGATAGAGTATACAGTTTATTTAGATCTATTTATGGATTGAAGCAAGCTTCCCGAAGTTGGAACATAAGATTGATGAGGTGATCAGATCTTATAACTTTATTAAGAATGAAGATAAGCCTATCACCTTCTTGGTACTATATACAAATGACATCCTGATAGAACCCTAGATGGAGCTCTTTAGATTTTGATCTTTGAGGGGGATCAACCCTTGGAACACTATAGGGGTTCCTCCCTCCTAGTACTCGGCCATATGGCTGAATTGTAGAATGATCTTGCTTAATAAAAGAGAGGGGGCAACTACATCATTATATAGGGTTCTAAACCCTAGCCTATAGGGTGCTTGCCTAAGTAAAATTACCCCTTGGCCCCTTTTATAGTCGACCTACCTAAGTAGGAACAGGTGGTGGCTAGGTTGGAGCCAACCTAAGTAGGGGAAAACCCTGACCGACCAGCCCAGTAAAGGGGGCGATGGCCACTAAGCCCTAAGGCCCCAATCTAAACCCTAACCACACTTCTTTATAGGATAAAAGTGGTCAGGTGGGGTCTTATTATAATCTCATAGGGTTTTATTGACTACTTCTAGGGAGATTAGGACTCAACCCTACTGGAGTCCTATCAAATCTGCCCTCTTAAAATCAGTCTTGTCCTCAAGGTTGAGGTTCCATGAACTCAAGGAACCGGGTCTTCAGCTCCTCATCAGCTTGGGTGTCAATTAGAAGAATTTAGGCCGAGTCATTATCTTTAAATTTTTATCTTACATGGGACACCTAGAGGATCAACTGTAATCTTGATCTGGTGTACGGATCTAATCTCCATGTTAGGGCCCCAATGTGATCCCCAATTTTGCAAGGTCCAAAGAAATAGGGACACCACTTTCTTGAGACTTGAATTACATATTGGTGGAGCTGGAGATAAAAAGGGCCTTGATCTTTCTTAGGAAACTTTCTTTTGCTCCGGTGTTTATCAGGGGGAAGTTTCTTCCTTGCATGGGCTGCCAGGTGGTTGCTTTATAATAGTAGTCATGTCTTCTTTTGGAGTGAGGGTTGTCCTTTAATAAAATCTCTAGTGGTGTGAGCCTAATCTAAGTCTGAGGTGGGTAGCGGTGATTTTTCGGGGCCCATTTTCACTTCTTCGTGCTATTGACCATTTTACATGAGGATGGTGCTGACCCCCACTTTGGATGTGTCTGCTCTAATAATAAACATCTGGCCATGATTTGGTATAGATGACATCATGGTCGTGAGGGTTATAGTTCCACTCGGCCATGGTGGTGTATCTTTCTTTATAATGAGAAGGATAATGTTCATACTTCATTAAGTCCTATGAATGATCCTTCCCTTTTCTGATTTCACCACTAAGGGGCTCAATTTTCTCATGGTCTTAGACCATAGATCGGAGGTCATCATCAAGGAAGTCTTTAAGCATCATGTCCGATCTTGGGGAAAGTTATGGAAGTCACCTAAGATCTAGAAGTGCTAATCAGCAACCATGGTGAGTTCGGCAGGATGTAATACTTTAGAAGTAGCTTATCTCTACGGAAAAGGATATAGGGATGTATCATAGCAGGAAATAAGCATGGCCGAATAATCTGTGTCCCTATCATCTCTTAGATAACCCTTTTATCTTTGACCTTCTGAGGTTGTAGGAAGTAATCTGGTTGAGCAACAACTGGTAAAAGTTTCGGCCTATTCAGTATAGCGGGGTCGGACAGCTTCAGAGGAGGTAATCGACTTGGTTTGATGGAGACGCCCAAAATTTCAACGAGCTGTGGGAGAGGGTTCTTATCTTCAATCATATGAAATCCTTGAATCTAAATTGGAAAACCATTGGATTTTTCTTTTGGTACCCCCTCCAAGTGTTGTGTTGTGGTTGTAGTTGCTGGGCTCCATCGTAGAATCATAGACAACCAATCAATGCTAAGCACTATATCAAAACCATCAAGAGGGAGCAGGAAAAAATCAGTAACTATGTCTTGCTCCTATAGGATCAGTTTTACCTACGGGCACTTCTGGTTGCACTTCAGAATTTAGCCGTTAGCTATAATATTCTTTTGGAGCACTAAGTGGGTAGTAACCTTACTGCTCATGAATTCCTTTAATCTTTAATTTTTGTAAGTTGGTTTAGTCGACTAAGATAGGGACAGTGCGGGTGGTCGGTTATGGCATATCCTTCTCCTTAGGCCTGAGTCATATCTTCCTATTTGGGTTCTTCAGTGGGCGAAATTATTAGCGGTGTCTCCGTTTTATATTGGTGTTCTAGACTCCACAGATTATCACAATTCCCACATAGGCCCTTTACCGATCTGTCACAAAGCTTTTCTCTTGTTAACTTTTTTGGCTGAGGTGACCGGCTGGTGGTAGATGGGGCCGAGGGTCTCTGTGCTGCTGGTCGTGCAATGGCCTTGGTCCTCCGAGCATCTTGGTTCAGCTTGTCTTCATATAGTCTTGTGAAGGATATGGCTGCCTTAGGTGTGTATGGCTGTCACGCTTTAACTTCTTCCTGAATCTCTGGTTTCAAGCTCTCAATAAAAGTCCTCAATATATATTTTTTAGACCAATTATAAGTCTAATTAGATAATCTTTCAAATCTGGTTTGGTACTCTTGGATGGTAGAGGTTTCATGGATCATTGCTAGTTCTTCATCAAGGTTCTTTTTACAATATAAATTTGCACCATGTTATGATTTTATTGGGCTTAGTGATCAGCCCAATCTAAACTCCTCGAAGAGAGCGCATAGTCTAGCATCCATACGTGTCTTGAAAGCCTCTAATTTGGCTTCGAATAAGCCCATCGATGTCATGACATAAGGATCTCCAACCTATCAAATAAATTGATTGAAGAGTATAGTTGCAATCTTCAGGTTGAAGGTAACAAATGACAGTAATGTCAGGGCTATGGTGGTAAAGTCTCCAAGTGAAGGATGGCAGCCAAGTGTAGTAGCAAAGGTGGAGGAAGAAGATGGCAGCAGTAACGTCGACTGCGGATTTGTAGTGATGCTGCAATGTCATCGAGGCTATGATTTTTCGGGTGGCTGATATTATCGGAAGATGGCAGCCAAGAGATCTGAGTCAAAAGGCAGCAGCGATGGCAAAGGAAAAAGAGGGCAACAGCGATGCCAGCTACGGTTGCGGTACGACTTCATGGTTGCAAGTGGCATCAGTTGCAGCAAGGGTGCAGTTGTAATAAGAGAAAGATGGGGCAACAGTGTGCACGGTTGTTGCATAGGGGGGCAGCAGCAGTGAGGAGTGAGAGATGATTGCTGTTGTATTCAATTTGTTGCTAGCCATGATCAAGATAGTTGACAGCGAACGATTGTTGCGGGCTGCAATGTAAATAAATTACCATAAATGAACGCTATTGGTAGCTTTTTGCCACAAGGATCACTGCTGGCTACGATCAAGAAGGATGGTAGTGAGAGGTCACTATTGGCAGCATTATGTAGTGAAAGATGTGTACTATGGTTGAAGGGATAAAGGAGATTGGGTAGTTGAAAGGTTGGTGGACCGAAGGCTACGATTTTTTGGTACGGTTTGTGGCTATTTTGGGTGCGATTTGGGGCTGCAGTGTTATAGAGTTTTAGCTATAAATTTTTATGGTTTTATGACTATGATAGTAGTATATAAAGGCTAGGAAAAAGGGTTTTGGATCTAGGATAGATGGCAATAAAGTTTTGATAGGGATCGGTAAGGGTATACTGCAATAGGTGAGGTTTTAGGTTATTTTGTGGCTGATTTAGGTATGGTTTGGTAGGGTTTTAGGGCTATGATGGTAGAAGGTGAAGGTTAGGGAAAGATGGTTTCAGATCTGGAGAGATGGCAGTGAAGGTATGATAGAATTCGATGAAGTTTGGTGCAATATATGCTGCCATGCAGAAGCGGAATTATCATCGAAGAAATAGCAGTTTCTCAACAAAAATTCCAGCAAAAAATTGTGAACTTTGGGGATGCGGTGTTAGGGGATGAGGAAAAGAGAGTTTCAAATCTAAAAAATATGGTAGTGAATCTGATAAAGTTTCGATGAAAGATCACTGCAGTATACGTTGTACTACCGAACAGAATTCCCATCGAAGAAGCAATAGTTTCTCGATGTTAATTCCAGCAAAGTCCAAGAAATTTATGAAGAATTTCAATATTAGAATCTCAGTTCAGATGGTGATAGTAGTAGTAATTTGGATCAAGAAAATTTTGACAGCATAATGGTAGGAAAATTGTTATAAACAAGATCATAGAATTCTCATCATAAAATTTTAGCACTATACAACAAAGAATTATAGCACTATCATTCCAGTTTTAGAAAGAATTTTCCTTAGAGATTAATCTTAGATGAAAGCTAAGAGATCTATAAAATTTGTCAAAGTTTTAGCTAAAAATGATGAATAAAAGTTTGGTTTCAAGAGGCCAACAAGCAGAAGGCAGATTCTTCATCGTAAGATTTCAGCACAGTGCAATGAAGAATTACAATGCTATAAGTCCGGATCCAAAAAGATTATTTTCTAGAGATCAATCTTAGATGAAAGGGAAGATGATCTTAGAATTTGTATAAATGTTTCAGCCAAAAAGGATGGTCAAAAGTTTAGGTTCAAGAAGCAACATTCGGCTGAAATTTTTCTGTAGCGTTTCCCCTTCACAATGATGATAATGTTTACGACGGATACCAAGACAACTTTGGAAAAACTTCTCCCACATAAAATAATCTTATATGAAAGGGAAGATGATCTTAGAATTTGTATAAATGTTTCAACCAAAAAGGATGGTCAAAAGTTTAGGTTCAAGAAGCAACATTCGGTTGAAATTTTTCTGCAGCGTTTCCCCTTCGCAATGATGATCATGTTTGCGACGGTAGAATTTTACAGCAAGAAAACTTTGGAAAAACTTCTCCCACATAAAATATAAAGGAATAGTAGTAGAAAGAGGTGTGGGCTTTGGAGTTTTCATCAGATCTATGATATTGATACAGAGGACGACAGCAGACTGATAGATCTACGGCTTGGTGGGTGATGGTGGATGAAGGTGATGTCAAAAGCAATTATGGGAATTGCTTGGAAGATGGAGGCAGTAGAGATGGCTACAGGGTAGTAGGAATGCGGCTCTGATACCAGACGATAGAACCCTAAATGGAGCTCTATAGATTTTGATCTTTGAGGGGGATCAACCCTTGGAACGCTATAAAGGTTCCTCCCTCCTAGTATTCAACCATATAGCTGAATTATAGATTGATCATACTTAATAAAAGACAGGGGTGGCTACATCATTACATAGGGTTCTAAACCCTAACCCATGGGGTGCTTACCTAAGTAAAATTATCCCTTTGCCCCTTCTATAGCCGACCTACCTATGGTGGCTAGGTTGGCTCTATAGCCAACCTAATAATAGAACCCCAGAAGGAGCTCTATAGATTTTGACCCTTAAGGGAGATCAATCCTTGAAACGTTGTAGGGGTTCCTCCCTCCTAGATTCGGCACAAGGCTGAAATAAAATTGATAATTGCTTGATTCAAGAGGGGGGGGCGACTATATCTTTAAATGGGGATCAAAACCCTAGCCTAAGGGGATGTTTGCCTAAGTAGAATTATCCCTTTACCCGTCCTATAGCCAACCTGCCTTAATAGGAATAGGAGGCGGCTAAGTGGCTCTATAGCCGACCTAAGGAGGGGGAAACCCTAGCCGACCAACCCAATAAGGGGTGTGGCGACTACTAAGTCCTAAGGGCTAATCTAGACCCTAGCCATACTCCTTTATAAGATAGAAGTGACTTTATTACAATCTAACAAGATTTTTATTTACTAGTACTAAGATGATTAGGACTCAACCCTACTGGAGTCTTATTAAGTCTGTCCTCTTCATATCGGTCTTATTCTCAAGGCTGAGTGTCCATAAACTCTGGAAACTGGATCTTCAACTCCTCATGTAACTCCCATGCTATCATTAACTGAACTTTGGCCTCTTCATCAGCTAGGGTGCTAGTTTGAAGGATTTAGGCTGAGTCATCTTTTTTAAATTTCCATTTGAGGTGAGATACCTAGTGGATCAACTGTAATCTAGATATGGTGCATAAATTTGATCTTCAGGTTAGGGCCCCAATGTGATCCTCAATTTTGCAAGGCCTAAAGAAATAGGGAGACCACTTCATTAAGGCTTGAGTTTCTTGGTGATTAGGCTGGAGGTGTAGAAAAACTTGATATTCAATTTTTCATCTATTTTGTAGTTTATCGGGAAGCTTTTTCTTCTTTGCATGTGCTGTCATATGATTAGTCTTCAGTGATAGCCAATCTTTCTTCTGAAATAGTAACTACCCTATGGTACGGTTCAGGATGATAAGAGCCCAATCTGGTGTGAGCATGGATTGCAATTCTTATAATTTTTACTTCTCTTTCATGTCATGGACATGTGTCCAACCATATTTTAAATTTGACAGTAATTAGTATCTCCTGTAAAAATCTTGTATAAAGTATAGGGGAAGCCTCGGTGTAAATTAGGAGTCAACCATCTTGCATAAGAATAGCCCTAATTTCAACTCCTGACGCATCAGCCTCAATGATAAAAGTGTGACTGAAATCGGGTAGCACTAGGACCGACGTCATTATCATGGCTGCCTTGAGTCGTTCAAAGGCTGTGGAGGCTTTATCTGACCATAAGAAGGAGTCTTTCTTTAGTAAGGATGTGAGTGGGGCACTGATCTTACCATAATCTTTCATAAAATTTTGATAGTAGCTCATGAGTCCAAGGAAATCGCGTAATGATTGTACATTTATAGGTCTCGACCATCCTTGCATTGTCTCGATCTTTGTCGGGTCCACCGCCACTCCATCCTTTGATATAATATACCCAAGATACTCCACTTTATGCTGTAAGAAGCCATACTTTGATTGTTTAATATAAAGAGTATTCTCCCGAAGAATCATTAGAAAAGTTCATAAGTGCTGAAAATATATATCAAGCATAGGGCTATAAATGATAATATCATCAAAGAATACCAATACGAACTAATGTAGAAAACTCTGGAAGATGTCATTCATCAGGCTTTGTAAAGTAGAAGAAGCATTCTTAAGTCCAAAAGGCATTACCAGAAACTCGTAGTGGCCGTTATGCGTGCAAAATGTAGTGTTCAGAATATCTTCAGTGTATACCTGAATCTGATGGTATTCGGATCAGAGATATAATTTAGTAAAGACTCAAGCTCCTTTTAATTCGTCCAAGAGTTCATCATCTTTATTGCGCTCTAGCAACACCGGTGAGAAGTAAGGGCTGCCTGGCAAAATAGGAATGCTGTGGTCATGCGACCGATTAGGGGGCAGACCGCACAGCTCCAAGAAAATATCCGCAAATTCATTCAGGAAAAGGGCAAGCTTAGGATCTAAGTTTTATACATTTTCCACCATAGATGGCTACTAAATATGCATTAAGAATCTATTATGTGTTTTGTGCAAAACTTTCTATATTCGTTGCAATGAAACGATAGAAATTTGGCTCCTGCGCTTCCCTCATAACATGACATATCTCCCTTTGCAATAAAATTTTATGATTAATTTAGAAAAATTCCAAGAGATATCACCTAGGATTGTGAGCCATTCGAACCTAAGTACAGCTTCATAATCATCGATGGGTAGGAGGAGGAAATTAGCTACCACTTCTTAGTCTTGGAGGAGTAGTTTCACCCGCGAGCATCGTTGGTTGTAATTAAAGATTCAGCCGCCGGCAACCTTTACATTGAACTTGTTGCAACCTTCAATTTAAAACACTAAATATGCACCAACCTTACTATTGAGGTAAGTTATTGGTGTTGCCCGTGTTGATGAGAATAGTGATGTGTTGCTATTTTAAAAGTCCTCCAACTTTTATCATTTGTGGGTTGGAGTAGCTGGCCAGTACGTGCACTGTGTAGTCGACCGGTTGGGACTCTTCCTCTGTGGCTTCTTCTTTAGGTTCAAGGGCTTCTTCAGATATTTTATAGTCTTCATCCTCCGCTGGTTCAATTACGAGAAGCTGACCCTTTTTGCAGTAATATTCACGGCTCCATGGTTCGTCGCAATGCCAACACAATTCCTTGGTCGATCGTTCGCGAAGCTCATCTCTTGTTTACTTTTTTGGTGCAAGGGCTTGGATGGTAGTAGAGGGGGCAGTAGGCCTCGGCATACTAGCCGGGGAGCGACCCTTGTCCTTCATACCTCATGGTTTAATTGTTCTTCCTAGATACGTGTGAAGGAAATCACCGCCATAAGAGTGTACGGTTGCCGCGCCTTTACTTCTCCTCAGATCTCTGGCTTAGGCTCTCGATAAAAGTACCTAAAAGTTATTTCTCAGACCAATTCTTAATTTGGTTAGATAAACACTCAAACCTTGTTTGGTATTCTTGTATTATAGAGGTTTGACGAATCTTTGCCAATTGTCCGTCAATGTTGTCGAAAGTGGTTGGTCCGAAGCAGTTTAGTAGTTCTTTCTTGAATCGCTGCCAAGAGAGTCCTCCATAGGTGTGCTCAAACTAATAAACCACCGAATAGCATCTCCCTCGAGGTGGATGGCAGCAATCTCCGCCCGATCGGGTCTCCTTCTTCCCATTTAGGGAAGTCAACCTTTATGCATGGATTATTGAGATCAGAGGTGATGTGACCATGTTCTTGAGGATTGTCTTGCTAATCTGAAGTTTCTCCATATTGTGATTTCCTCGGGCTCGACGGTCGACTAATGCTGAATTAAAAAAAAGGGATCGTATCTTCTCTTCCATACAGTTTTTAAAGGCTTTAAGCTTTACACCGATAGCCTCTTCTAATGTCATAGTATACGCCTCTAGATCTGTAATATTGAGATCATTTTTCTATTGTCAGATTAGTGGCATGGGAATTTTGGAGAAGGGGGTGGCCGGTTGGAAGGTGAATCAGTTTGGAACGAAGTAGGCTATGGTTTAGGGCAGATTTAGGGGGCTGTTTGGTTTCAATTTAGGGTAGAGTTTTGAAGGGTTTTTAGTGAGGATGATAGAGTTTTGATATGAGGAAAAAAGAGTCCAAAATCTCACAAAAAATAGCACTCAAATCTGATAGAATTCGGTGAAAAAAAGTGCTATGATGTGCTATCATACTGAACCGATTTTACATTAGAGAAATGATGACTTCTCGACATAAATTTCAGAGGACAGTTCAACGAAATTATGCAAAAACCCTTGGTTCAGATGTTGTTAATACCAAAAAAAGTTTGACAAAATTTTGGCAGCATAATAATAGGGAAATAGGGCAAAAGATGGAAGACAGATTCCTTCATCGTAAAATTCCAGAACTACGTGATGGTCAAAGATTACACAAGAAAACCAGTTCCAGAAGGATTTATTTCAAGAATCAAATTCAGATGAAAGCTAACTTGACCTTGAGAATTATGTAAAAATTTTAGCTAGAAAGGAGAAGGAATAACCAGTTTCAAGAGGTAAAAACACGGCTGAAAATTTTACAATGTTCCGCCTTCGTAACAACAATAACGTTTGCGACAAATAAAATTTATAGTGGATAAAATTTAAAAAAAATATTCAACATGTAAAGTAAGGAATTTTGTAGTATTGAAGAGGTATAGATGATAAAAAAAATACTAGATTTCTAGATAAAATGTAAGGGGCAGTGATACTGATTTGATATGTGGCTGGGGTGGAACGTGGGGGCGCGTATCACAGCAATTTTGGGCATTGCTTGGGAAGGTGGAGGCATGGAAAATGGCTACAGGGGCAGTAAGATCGCTACTCTAATATCGGATGATAGAACCATAGAAGGAGCTCTATAGATTTTGATCCTTGTGGGGGATCAACCCTTGGAACATTGTAGGGGTTCCTCCCTCATAGATTTGGCACAAGGCTGAAATAAAATTGATAATTACTTAATTCAAGAGGAGGGGCAACTACATCTTTAAATAGGGATCAAAACCCTAGCCTAAGGGGGTGCTTGCCTAAGTAGAATTATCCCTTTGCCCCTCCTATAGCCAACCTGCCTTAATAGGAATAGGAGGTGGCTAAGTGGCTCTATAGCCGACCTAAGTAGGGGGAAACACTAGTCGACCAACCCAGTAAGGGGTATGGCAGCTACTAAGCCCTAGGGGCTAATCTAGACCCTAGCCATACTCCTTTATAAGATAGGAGTGGCTTTATTATAATCTAATAGGGTTTTTATTAACTAGTACTAAGATAATTAGGACTTAACCCTATTGGAGTCCTATCACCTAAGCAGGGGGAAACCCTGGCTGACCAGCCCAGTAAAGGGGGCGATAGCAACTAAGCCCTAAGGCCCCAATCTAAACCCTAATCATATTTCTTTATAGAATAGAAGTGTCTAGGGTTTTATTGACTACTTTTAGGGAGATTAGGACTCAACCCTACTAGAGTCCTATCACATTCTAATCATTGGGAATGATATAGGAATACTCTCCATAGTAAAGGCTTGGATATCTAAAAACTTCTCCATGAAAGATTAAGGGGAAGCATTATAATATCTCTCATTTTTAAAATATTTATAATGGTCTACTTTAAATTGTAAATGGTGATTTATTTAATATTAGATTGTTTGTAAGGACCTATTTATAAATATGAGGATTAATATTTTTTGATTGAATAAATTTATATTGAAAGTTTAATGTTAGGGACCAAAATGTGAATCTTAAGAATCTGAGATGAATTATGGAAGATTCATATTAAGATAAAAAAAAGAGGGGGAGTGATGACATGTGTCATTACCTAGTTTAAAGTTGTGTCACTTATGCATGTTGCATAGGTGACACATAAGCACTTTGCATTAGCTTAAATAATTAACAATTAGAGAATAAAGGGATTTGGCTATAATGTAAACTTGAGAAGAAGAAGAATAAGAAGAAGAAGAAGAAGAAGAAGAAGAAGAGAAGGAAAAGGAGAAGAAAAGATTTGGGGGTTTTGAGATTTTGAATCAAATCCACATTTGGGATCAAAATCTACAAAGGTAAGTGTTCTAACCCCATCATATATAATGTTTTCTATTCTTTCTCTATTGAAATTTATCTTTGTTCTTGCCTTGATTATAAGAAAATTTTGGAACAAATACAGCCTTACAATCTGAATTCTCCTTTGTTAGGTGCAAAAGTTGAAATCTGGAATATTTTTGAGGTTGTGACTTGTATGCCTTGTTTAAGTCATAACTTTCTATACAGACCTCTGATTTAGACATATCTTAATTTTTTCAAAAGTAGATTTATATATTTTTCTTTTAAAATTAAGTTTGAAGAATTTGTAGTTCATTTACTAGCCCAAACATTTATTTCAATTGAGCATATGAAATCTATAAATCAGAATCTATAGCTTCTGATCTTTTATCATTGGATTACTTATATCTCCATATTATGGTCTCTAATTCATATAAAACTTGATTTATTAGAAAATAGGGTCATAGATCTTTCATTTGATACTATGATTGAAAGGTTTGGAGATTGAATGACTATCAAAATTTTTGTTTTATTATACCTTATGGATTTCGTAAAAGAGGGATCATAATTCCTTACCTTTGGCTGCTAAATCATCTATAATTTTTTGTAAAGACTTCCAATTTATATGAAACTAATTTTATTTGAAATTAAATTAATTTAAGTTTCTAAAGATATAATTTTTAAGTAATTTAGGGTATATTTGATTATTCAAAATAACTTTGAGATGTGCCATCTGAATTCTGTTAGAATAGTTATTGTATCAGTATTATCTATTCTTTTTTCATCCATTTAAAAATTGAATTCATTCTAGAGTTCTTTCTTTAAGTTAAACTATTATAACTTTGCAAGTTTTCTAATCCTTTTTTATTGTAATCCTAATCTTTGCTCTTATTCTTGTTATGATAAATTGAGCTAGTATTCAGTCATGGTGAGGGGACCCTAGTCGAAAAGGGCTATCTATGGAAGGAGTGCTTTGAACTTTAGAGTGCTTTGAACTCAACACAGTGTGGAGCCACCACTGGACTAAGCCTCAAATGCACCATACTAGTAAATTATATTACTTCATAGTGGCATATGTATATTTTATTATTTCGCATGTGCTTTTCACATATGATGTTTTATTCCTTATGTCCTTTTATACACTTGTGTTTATGGGATAATGTGAACCTTTGCCAGAAATGGTAAAGTGAGTTATGCTTAGAGCCAATGATACTCTATCGACCCCCCATTGACTTTACTCAAACGTGGGTGGATGGAGCTCCTAGATGTTGGAGACTTATGCTTGGTGGTCATTCAGTGATGGATGATACACATTATGTTTGTGATCTCACTCCACCCTCTATGTCTTTGATATGATATTCAAAGCATTGCTTATGAGTTTGTTTCTGCACTTTGGATAAGAATGAAATGAATATTATGTCTGATATGATATTTAAAATTATGTTCCTTAATTGTTCATTTGATAAGTTTTGAGATTATTCATACACCATTTATATGTTTCAAAATATGTCCTATGCATCTTTGATATGCTCCAAAATATTTCAATTGCTATTGATATATTCTGAAATATTTCACACGTCATTGATAGGTTTTTGAATTGTCCTATGTATCTATTGATATACTCTAAAATGTTTCATATGCCTTAGATAAGTTAGTCACTTGCTTAGCTCTATATGCTCACTTTGTTAGTATATATATTTTACAAGTTAGCTTGTCACTTATAGAAAAAATTAGAATTAAGCTGAGATAGTGGAAAGCTATGTAGATTTTGGGCAACTCTTAGTGGGAAATATTGTGTAAGAATATTTTGTATGTTATGAAATATTATAGATAAATATGAACTAATGTATCTTTTAAAAAGGTTAGAATATCTCTTAGTGTAGAATTTTTGAATGTTAAGTTTTATAATCATATGAAGTGATGAAAAATGGTTGGTTTTGCATTCGTATAGATTTTCTGAGACTAGTGATTTTATAAGTGTGGTTAATGTTTTTGGTTAAGTTAACTTTGAGTTTTGTCCATAGATGTGATGTGGTGTAAGATTTATAAATTATACAGGTCTTATGAATAGATGTGAATGATCTTTGAAAGTATTTAATCAGTATCATCAATGATAATTTGGATCGTGCGTTTGGATTGTTGATGAATTACGATATATTTGTAACTTATGATAGGTTCACACCTCTCGAATCCGATGATTCAGGTGGGGCGCGTGACAAAGATGGTATCATAGTATGATTTGAGGATCACTAAGACATACTGGTACATATGCCATATTTAAAAAATATATTGAGGTTTAGTTTATTTTTATAAAGTGATTAACAAACAAATTTTTCCTTTTGATGATTTTAGGAAGCAAGAATGATGAGGTTATCAGGTTCTCCTATGGCATTGACTTCTGATAATTGAGAAGGATTATGAAAACCCTTAAGGCTATGACACATGTGATGCAACAATAAGTCCAACAAGGAGGAAATGATAAAGCTGGGACATCGACTCAAGCTGGATTGGGAATAGAATAGTTCAAAAAGCTTAGTCCTCCAAGTTTTAGCAGTGAATATGATCCAATGGTGGCTGAATAATGGATGATGTGAATAAAAAGATATTTGACATCTTAAATTATCCTGAAGATCAGAAGGTTCCTTTTGCCACTTTCATGTTAGAAAGGGAAGCCAAACATTGGTGGAGAATAATAAAGAGAATTAGTGAAATCAGACATGAACTCATTACTTGGAAAGTATTTACAAAAAAGTTTAATGATAAATATTTTCTAGATTGGATAAGGGAGCAAAAGGAATTAGAGTTCTTAAATCTCATACAAGGAAACTTGATAGTAGCAAAATATAAAGCTAAATTTATTGAGCTCTATAGATTTGCCACTCACATGACTGATGATGAAATTAGGAAGGCAAAGTGATTTTAGAGAGGTCTAAGATCGACGATAAGGAGTCGAATATCAGCCTTAAGACTTCCTTCATATGCTGATGTGGTAGAAAGGACCTTAATAATTGAAAGAGACCTAGAGGAGATATAGGAAATTTAAGGTAAAAACTACAAGGACAAGTTTACAAGCAAAAGTAAGATAGAAAATGAATATGAAGATATTAATAAGAGGGTCAAATGTCTAATTTTGACAAAAAAAATCACCACAGATGATTCAATCATGTGCAAAATATGGGTTAAATCATGATATAAATCAGTGTTATCGGGTGAATAGAGCCTATTTTGCTTGTGGGAAGTTAGATCATAAAATAAAAGATTACCGATTGAAAAAGAAGAAAGAGTCACTCCCTCCTAGATCATCAACATATACTAGAGTATATGCCATCACTGAACAGGACTCTAGAGCTTCCAAATCAGTGATCAAAGGTATTATTCATGTTTCTAATAGTAATTTTTTTAGCTTAAATAATGTCTTTGCAGCTTTTATAGAACTAAAGAATATGATATTTCAGCCATGTCTAGCTGACTATATAATTGTAAACATTGATGACAAAGAGAAAATCATAAGAAACTATTTCAGAGCTAGAAAAAAAATTACGATGAAAGTTTATTTTCACCTACTCATTGATTAAGATAAGATAAATTTATATGACTAAATTTTTATTTTAGGGGGGGGGGGGGGAGTAGCATCCCTCATTTTCAAAATATTTGTAAAGATCTATTTTAAATTATAAATAATAATTTATTTAATAATAGATTGTTTGTAAGGACCTATTTATAAATATGAGAATTTTTTTAATAATTCTTTTGATTAAATAATTTTATATTAAAAATTTAATACTATGGAGCTAAATGTGAATCTTAAGAATCTGAGATGAATTATGAAAGATTCACATTAAGATTAAAAAAAAGAGGTTGGGGGGGGGGGATGACATGTGTCATTATCTAGTTTAAAGTGATGCCACTTATGCATGTTGCATATATGACACATAAGCACCTTGCATGCATGCTTACCACATAATAACCCATATGCTAGCTTAAATAATTAACAATTAGAAAAGAAAGGGATTTGGCTGTAACATGAACTTGAGAAGAAGAAGAAGAAGAAGAAGAAGAGAATGGAGAGAGAAAGAAAAGATTTAGGGGTTTTGAGATTTTGAATCAAATCCACATTTGGGATCAAAATATACAAAGGAAAATGTTCTAACCCCATCCTACATAATATTTTCTATCCTTTCTCTATTAAAATTTATCTTTATTGGCTATCTTGATTATGAGAAAAATTTGGAACAAATATAGCCTTGCAATTTGAATTCTCCGTTGTTAGCTGCAAAAGTTGAAATCTAGAATATTTTCTTGATTGACCTATATGCCTTGTTCAAGTTGTAACTTTCTATATAGACCTCTAATTTAGATAAATCTTAATTTTTTAAAAAATATATTCATAGATCTTACTTTTAAAATTAATTTTGAAGAATTTAGAGTTCATTTGTTAGCACAAACGTTTATTTCAATTGAACATATAAAATCTGTAAAACAGAATCTATAGCTTCTGATGTTTCCTTATTGGATTACTTATATCTCCCTGTTGGAGTCTATGATTCATATAAAACATAATTTATTAGTAAATAGGCTCATAGATCTTTCATTTGATACCAGGATTGAAAGATTTAGAGTCCAAATGACTATCAAAAATTTTGTTTTGTTAGACCTTATAGATTCTATAAAACATGAATCATAATTCTTGACCTTTGACTGTCAAATTATCTATAACTTTTTGTAGAAAATTCTAATTTGTATGAAACATATTTTATTTGAAATTAGATTGATTAGCTTTCCAAAGATACCCTTTTTGAGTAATTTGGAGGATATTTGATTATTCAAAATAACTTTGAGATGTGCCTTCTAAATTTTGCCAAAATGGTTATTATATCAGTTTTGTATATTCTTACTTCATCCGTTTGAAAATTAAATTCATTCTAGAGTTGTTTCTTTAAGTTGAACTATTATAACCTTGTAAATTTTCTAATTCTTTCTTATTGCAATCCTAGTCTTTGCTCTTATTTTTGTTATGATAAATTGGGCTAGTATTCGGGCATGGCGAGGGGACCCTAGTCGGAAAGGGCTACTTGTGGAAGAAGTGCTTTGAACTCTGGAGTGCTCTGAACTCAATATAGCATGGAGCCACCACTAGACTAAGCATCACATAAACCATATTAGTAAATTGTATTGCTTCATATTAGCACATGTATATTTCATTATTTCACATGTGCTTTCGATATATGTCATTTTATTGCTCATGTCCTTTTGTATTATAATATTTGTGGAATAATATGAACCTTTGTCAGAAATGGTAAAGGGAGTTATACTTAGAGCCCACGATGCTTTGTCGGCCTCCCATTAACATTACTCAAACATGGGTGGATGGAGCTCCCAAACGTGGGAGACTTATGTTTGATGGTCATTCAGCGATAGATGATCAACATTATGTTTGTGATCTCACTTCACCCTCTATGTCATTAATATGATATCCGAAGCATTGCTTATGAGTTTGTTTCTACACTTTAGATAAGAATGAAATGAATGTTATGTCTGATATGATATTTGAGCTTCTGTTCCTTAATTATTCATTTGATAAACTTTGAGATTATTCATACACCATTGATATTTATTAAAATATGTACTAGGCATCTTTGATATGCTCTGAAATATTTCAATTGCTATTGATATATTCTAAAACATTTCACATGCCATTGATATGTTTCAAAATGTCCTATGTATCCATTGATATGCTTAAAATATTTATATGCCTTAGATATGTTAGTCACTTATTGAGCTCTATATGCTCACTCTATTGCTATATAAATTTTACAGGTTAGCTTGTCACTTATAGAAAAAGTTAGAACTAAGCTGAGAGAGTAGAAAGCTATGTAGATTTTAGGAAGTTATGTTGGAAAATGTTGTATAAGAATATTTTGTATGTAATGAAATATTATAGATAAATATGAAATGATATATCTTGTAAAAAGGTTATAATATCACTTAGTGTAAAATCTTCGAATATTAAGTTTTATAATTATATGAAGTGATGTGAAATTGTTAGTTTTGCATTCGTATAGATTTTCTGAGATTGGTGATTTTATAAGTGTGGTTAATATTTTTGGTTAACTTAACTTTGAGTTTTGTGGATTATCAAGTGATGTGTTGTAAGATTTATAAATTGCATAGGTTTTATGAATAGATGTGAATGTCTTTTAAAAATATTTAATTAATATCCTCAATATTAGTTTGGATCCTGGGTTTGGATTTTTGATGAATTACAATGTATTTCTGACTTATAATGGGTTCATGCCGCTCGAATCCAATAATTCAAGCAGGGGGCATGACAAACATCATGTATTTTGGGGATTCGGATATATAGATATAAATCCAAGAGGATGCTTGGCTTATCTAAGTCCAGGTACATAGACTTCATTGTCAAAAGGTTTGGCATGGAGAATTCTAGGAGAGATCTCATACAGATGAGACATGAAATATTAATTTCTAGGAGTATGTTCCTAAAGAATCCTGAAGAAAGGATAGACATGGATATGATACCCTAAGCCTCAGCGATACGGTCTATTATGTATGTTGTACTGTATACGGGGCCTTATATAGCACATGCTCTAAATGTCATAAGCAGGTATCAGGCGGATCCAGGTATAGAATAATGGAAGATAGTAAAGTGTATCCTTAAGTACTTAAGAAGGACTAAGGATCTTTTACTAGTATATGGAGGAGGTAGCTTCCAAGCTGAGAGCTATATGGACTCGAGTTTCTAGTCTTACATTGATGATAGCAAGTCCAACTCAAAGTATATTTTCACCCTGAATGAAGGAGTAGTAAGCTGGAAGAGTTCCAAGCAAGATACTACCGTTGACTCGACCACAGAGGCAAAATACATTGTTGTAGTAGAAGCAGTAAAAAGAAGGGGTGTAGATGAAGAAGTTCATCAAGGATTTGTGAGTTATACCAAGCAGCTTAGAGTCGATTCCCATATATTATGAAAGTGATAGGGCGATAACTCTAGCATGGGAACCTAGGTCTTATCAGAATTGTTCTAAGGAGGTTTTATCTTATTAGAGAGATCATAGCCCGTAAAGATATAGCAATGAAAAGAGTTCCATCTGAAGATAATATTGTAGATCCACTAATAAAGTCGCTGGCTCAGATTGTACTTGAGCATCATAAGGGTCTAATAGGGATCAGACACATAGGTTATATAAGGCCCTGCTTGCTAGTTATAAGTGCCCTGCAAGCCAATCACGTGAGCGATGACAAATATGGCACATTATGTGATCTTTTTACTTATGATTAATATTGGCATATTCTTATATTATATTATCTGTTGCATATATATTATGATGTCCTTAGTTATGTGCAGTGGGAATCAGATCGTGATGAGATCATGATAATAAGATCTGTTCATCTTTAAACACGGATCCTAAATAATTCCGATCATAGGTTACTCGAGAGGGACATCAAGATAACCGGATAGACCGGTGTACTATATACCCATCTATATGATGGAAGCAGTTAGTCTCATAGCTGCTTATGTGGAGACACTAAGGATATAGTACAGATACTCATTGGAGAATGAGTTTACTGATTAATCTGCTTATGAAATACTGTATGGTTAATGATACATAATATTAGACAGTGATTCCATAATTCCAGTTGTATATCTAGCCCGTAGACTTGAGAAACTAAGGATGCCTTAATTGAGTATTCCTTTCTTTGATGCCAAGCCTACAAGTTTGGAAAGTCTTAGATCTAGTACAATTGGTTATCGGGATTGGTAGCTAACCTTACAAAGGCAATTAAGTGTCAATAAAGGATCATCCATACTCGGTATCGTGAGAGGAATATCTCATGTATGCTTGCTCGGACAAATCCCTAGCCATGGTCATTCGGATTGAGAGAGAAGGAGTTCTTCAGGAGAATCTGATTACGATGAGACTTAGATGGATTCCGTATGTGACTTGATAGTATCATGTCCAATATATGGTCTTTGGGATATTAGTTGGATGAGAGATTATAGATACACGGTAACTATGGACAAACATGTACGATGGATTTGATCCCCTATACCGTTTGGGGACTATTGTCACAGACAAAAATATAAACAAGGTATTCGATGAAATGCTCAAATTTATCCATGTCCTTTGGTTTGTGTGTATACCTTGTACAGTAAGTAGTGGGCTTGCAAATATGAGTGTATATTGTAAGCACTTGTGGGAACTTTGATCTGTAATAGATCATTATCCTTTGTGTGTAATTTTTTTATTTTGTATTGTTTGTGGGTATAATTTATATTGGCTTTATAAAGTGTTTGCTTGAGTAGTTACTTGTGGATCCCGTTGGAATTGCTTCTTCTAGCCCGTTTTCTCTTTTGTAAGTCTAAGTGACCATAGGAGATCTTGGGGAAGGCTGACCTTTATGGAAGGACACGCATGGGTGCCGCACGACTTAAGTAAAATCAGCTAAGCCCGTGACATTGTGGTATAAGAGCGGGACAAGCATACTTAGAAACACTCGCGATACAAATGTGGGAGACCTAGTTGGGCTGTATGGAGGACAGCCTGCATGCGCAACCGTTTGAGAAAAACATACATTGAGATGTAGAGAAAGGAGTCGCTTAGAGGAACGGGCATCCAGGTTTGGCATTCAGAGGAATGGCTAATCCTTTGTGTGAGAGGCACCATGAGGACAAGCAAGAGAAGAAGAATGTGTAGTGCACAAAGATTAGGATGGCTGAGTTCGAGCTATGGCTCGATATTAGCAACCAAACTTGATGGTGCTCAAGGCAAGCAGGGCGCTTGGTGAAAGATAAGATCGTGCAAATTGAGAGGTGTTGCGTAATAACCAAAAGAGTTGTGTAAAGCTCACAGAGGTAAGGGGAATTGCTAACTCGAAAGATTTGGTACTCATGCAAGGACTTGTACACAGATGACAAGTTCAGTATATTGCTAGACCTTGAAGGGTATAGTGAAGACTTATTGGCGAAGGGTCACAATCTAGCAAGTGCATTTATGAGGGCAAAACAAGGCACAAGTTGTTCAGCAAGATGGAGTAGTCCAAAGGGGATGGTGGTCTCCGAAACTTCCAGTAGGAGGAATACAAGAGGAAAGCTGCTCTGACAAGATAAATATCCAAGAGGGATAAGTCCTAGTTCTCTAGAAGGAGAATCATGTGCAACAAACTGCACATATTAAGGAAGAGTTCCTCAAGGCTATATCTTCACAAAGTTCAATAGACCGAATGAGTGACATGGAGTTGTCATATGATCTCAAATGAGGCAATACATTGGTGGATATATTTCGAGATCAAGTGGGGCAACAATCTAAGGCAACATCATATGAAGGCACACTTAGAGTTGATGTGGAAATCGAACTCAACGTATGGCTAACCCATGGAATGGTAGATGCGAGGGCCACTATCAACTCAATGCAAATCGAGGAGCAGAGCGACTTGGGTGGAATTCGGTGAAGTATCCAAGCCACATGAAGGGAGTCGACATAGAAGATGGAACATGTAGAGGAGGCATGGAGCTTTCCATGGACAGAAGTCAAGGGCATAAACTCTTATAGAGATAAGAGTGGGATCATGTTGTTACATGGGTTTCTCATTCTATTAGAATGGACTTTTCTTGCATGGTGCCAAAGACGAAGGGAGTTTCAAGGAACATGCACCTTACCTCAGAAATATATTCGATGAAGTAACTAAGGTGATTCAACTTGCGGAAGCAAAGCTAAGATCAGGAGACCTTAGCATGGGGAAAGAGGATATAGAGGCAAGTACTCTTGAAGAATTTGCTACAGTGTTACCATTCGAGTTGAAGATAAATTGCCAAGAGACGAAGGTGGATTGCTAAGGGAGCGAACTAAAAATCGAAGATAGCGGAGGCCCTACGAGGTGTTGGCAGAGGCCACACATTGAGAAGTCATAATCTGAGTTCATCACATGAGAATCTGTATGTAATGGAGATATCACCAAGAGATGACATAGTATAGTGGATCGTGATTGAATAGTTCATAGAAATGCAACACATATGGACATGTCCCGTAAGGGACAAGATCATGCGAAGGTATGATCAGGAGCTACTGAGAGCTTCACTTTAGTGTATGACACAACAAGAAGAAGAGCTATAGATTTAAGGAGCAAATGTCGTGGTACTACAGAGATAGGTCTTCATATGTGCATCAGAGCTTGCATTGGATAAAAGCCTTAGTCATCAGCATATGGGGGGCTCTATACCACCCGGGAAGAAGTCCAAGTGCAAGTATCAATGAGTCCCATAGAGGGGGACGTATCATATAAATGATCAGGAGCTGCTGAGAGCTCCACTTCGGTGAACAATGCAATGTCAAGAAGGGCTATGGATTTAAGGAGTGAATGTCATGGTACCATAGAGGCAGGTCTTCCGTATGTGCGTGTCAAAGCTTGCATCAGATGAAAGTTTTAGTTATCAGTATATGGGGGCTATATACCACCGAGGGAGAAATCAAAATGCAAGTACTAGTGAGTCCCATGGAGGGTACTTGATTATACTAAGCGAACGTTGCTACCAAGGAAGCTAAGGATAATAGAATCGGCGCGAGCCCTACAACAAGATGGCAGAGGCCATGCATGAGAGTTGCAGTCTATCTTTCCATCGACCAAGGAGAATTATTAGGAAGACACAGTGGTATTGAAGCAGATGGTCGAAAGGGGCGAGGAAGCGACGACGACTCCAGTGGGGCTCAGCTACCCAAAAAGCAAAGTGTCGGTTAGAAATGAGGTGGACTCGGCAGAGGTAGATCTACCAATGGTGAAGGAAGGGATGCAGATGTAAGGCAACGGATAGTAGGGCCATAGACTTAGTAGTGTCATAGTACCGTTAAGGTGAGACTTTCATGGAGTCATCGATCCCTTGCTCTCACAGAGGAAGAGCATTGGTCGTAAAAGGGGCCAATGAGATAGAGAATACAGAGGCAAACTCTAAGTACCAAGACATGGTAGAAAGGCAGAGGCCAAGGAACTTTATAAGACCGGTGTCATTGGGCTTCTCATCAAGATAGCCGAAAGCGAGGGATTTTGGGTTAATACAGTAGTGCTCGACCAAGGAACAAAGTAGACAGTACATGGTACTATACCTTTTCTACTTAGAGGAGTAGGCGACAAAGGAGATGGAGAAGATGGTACAATCCCAAAGGTGACTAAATCTATTAAAGACTTACTCCAAGTTAGGGTAAACTTTTTACTCTTTTCAGGTAAAACTTCTTGCATTCCAGAAGTTTAATAGCAGTGGGAAGGCGAATCACAGTAACTAACTTAACACAAGGAGTGCAAACAATTCAAGTGCTTTAGAAATGTGAGCAACGAGCAGGCGAATAATAGTAACTAGCTTAATGCATAAAGTACAAACTCAAGGAGGCAAGCAAAATTAAGTAACCTTTGACTTCTCAACTCAAGAGAATGTACGAAACTAAGTACCCCAATTCTCTTAACTCGAGGAGGTGAGCGAACTAAGTAACCTTGTCTTCTCAACTACTAAAAGAATGGGTGAAGTCAAGTATCCCAATTCTCGTACTTATCTAGTTGAGGAGCTCTGCATAAGTTCAGTGACCCTTCATAGAAAGCTTATGGAAGGCAATAGTTATCAAATCCTTACCATTGGTAATAAGTACTAGTGAGAGTAGATTGTCCGCTTCATTTCCCAATTGACCAATCGAAAGCGAGAGTGATGCGAACCTACTTGGAAGTGACAACTAAATGTGAAAGAAGGATCAATAGGCAAACATTATAGAGGAAGGATCTCAAAAACTTCAAAGTCTGTAAGGTGATGCTTGTTAAAGTTCCAACAAGCATCCATCCAGTTCAAGGAACATGAGTATACTGCGATACTAGTGCATATAAGGCAAGTCCTTTCCTTCATCAGAAGGATCCACGAGAGTCAATAAGGATTAGCACAACTCAGCCAACCCCACACCAGATTCAGTCATTAGTGAGTTGAAGCAGCATGACAGATCAGAGTTTGACTACTCAACAACAGCGGTGGATAGCGGCTAGGAGCTAAAGGGGCATGTTGCAGCCAAAGTAGAGGATTGAAGATTCAGCAAAATACGAGGAGACAGCGTCTATAATAGCTTCGATGAGGATGTCGAAGGAATAAGTGGGCGAGAATGTCACAGACACAAATGTAAACAAGGTGTTCGATGAAATGCTCATCTTTGTCCGTGTCCTTCAGTTTATATACATACCTTGTACAGTAAGTACCAGGCTTACAGTAGGCTTGGCAACCTTTTTTATTTTGTATTATCTATGAGTGTAATTTGTATTGGCTTTATAAAGTGTTTGCTTGAGCAGTTGCTTGTGGATCCCATTAGAATTGCTTCTTCTTACTTGTTTTCTCTTTTGTAAGTCAAGTGACTCTAGGAGATCTCGGGGAAGGCTGACCTTTTCGAACGAACACGCATGGGTGCTGCATGACTTAAGCAAAATCAGCTAAGCCTGTGACACTATGGTGAAGTAGCCTAGTACGTCCATAGTCGATGAAATTGAGTGAATTATTATCGGGATAATAATTCACTATATCAGATGGACTTCTGATGGGAATGACTCACGGCTAGCTCGATATCGAGCCTAAAGGATCATACACATATATGGATGCTTCAAAGAATAGAGGACTAGATGGAGATCCAATTAGCCCCTATTCTCATTAGATAAAATCCTATGCTAATGGGCTCCTTGCTTAAGGCCTAATTAGAGGTCTAAGGAGATTATTGGATAGAGATCCAATAATGTAAGGTTGGTAGGTAATTGGATGAAGATCTAATACCCATTAAGGCAGGACTCTTAGGGTTTTTGGTGGCTCTTTATAAATATGAGGGGCGACTTATGGTTGATAGGCTACAGCTTTGGCCACCCTCTCCTATTCTCTTCCTGGCCCTGGCCATGGCCGGTTGACCCAGAAGGTGGCCTGGCCGTGATCGGCCACCCGTGCAAGTGGTCGGTCACCCTATAGGTGGCCGGCTACCCGCATTCTCATTGTGTTAGATGTGAAAATATAGCAAGAATGCGTAAAATAGTTATACATAATTCAATCTCATCACACACAGCTTAAAAAACCAATCTTTTGCACGAACAACCTTGGCTCTGATACAATTATTGGGAAACCTCAACAGGAGCATCACATTCATAGTGGAAGATCAAAATAAAATAGGTTTCCCACGCATATCAAATCATTATGGAAAAGATTATGTCGCGAGAAAGCCATAAAAATTAAAAAACCACATCGTGTGATATTGATTACCTAGGGAGATGATATATCCCTATTTTTCTAGATCTAGATAAAGTAGATGAAGAAGGTCATGTGTCTTCCTCTCTAGTAGTATCCACATGATGGATTTCTGCAGTAAAACTCCTCCAATCAGATCTCGCAACTCTTGCACAAAGGGAGAGAGGAGAATAGGAGGGGGTAGCCAAAGCTACAGCCTATTAACTATGTGCCTCCCCTCTATCCAATTACTCACTAACCTTGTATTGTTGTATCTTTATCTAATAATCTCTTTTGGCCTCTAATTGGGCCTCATTCAATGAGCCATTAAGTGTATGATCTCATCTAATGAGAATAGGGGCTAATTAGATCTCCAACTAATCTTCTATTCGCTAAAGCATCTACCATATGTGTGTGGCCCTCTAGTCTCGATATCGAGCTGGCTGTGAGTCGCTCCCATCAAAACTCCTCATAATATAGTGAATTATTATCTTTATAGTAATTTACTCGACTCATCGACTATGGACGTATTTGGTTGCTACGCCATAGTCCCTAGACAGTACAGGGGGATCGAATCCATCAGACTTATCTATCCATAATTATTATATATCTATAATCCCTCATCCAACTAATATCCTAGAGATTGAATATTAGATATGGTACTGTCATGTCACATACGGAATCTGTTTGAGACTCGCTCGAATTAAATTCTCTCAGAAAACTTTTTCTCTCTCAATCTGAATGACACTGGCCTGGGATTTGTCTAAGCAAGTAAATATGAAATATTCCTCTTATGATACTGAGAGTGGATGATCCTTTATTGATACTCAATTACCTTCGTAAGGTTGACTACCAATCCCGATAATTTGTTGTACCATATCTGAAACTTTCTAAACTTATAAGTCTGGCGTCAAATAAAGGAGTACTTAAATAAGGTATCTTTGGTGTCTCAAGTTTAAGGACCAAATGCACAATTGGAACTATGAAATCATTGTCTGACATTAGGTATCATTAATTATGTAGCATTTCATAAGCAGATCAATCGGTGAACTCATTCTCTAATGAGCACCTATACTATAATCTTAATGTCTCCATACAAGTGGCTATAAGACCAGTCGCCTCTATTGTATGGACGGGTATATAGTACACCGGTCTGTCAGGTTATCTCATTGTCCCTCCTGAGTAACCTATAATCGAGATTATTTAGGATCTATATTTAAAAGTGAATCGATCTTATTATCGTAATCTTATCACAATCCGATTCGCATTACATAGAACCAAGGACATCACTATATATATATGTAATAGACAATATAGTGTGAGAATATGCTAATAATAATCATAACAAAAAAGATCACGTTGCGTGTCACACGTGCCATCACTCATGTGATTGGCTTGTAGGGCTTCGGTAACCAGCAAATTCAAGTTGTGATGATTGCTCTATGCCTGACACTATACGGAAGCCCCATCTAACCCTATGCCACCCAGGAGATTCTAGTGTGCTGAGATTGCTAATATTTTGTACCATATAGTGGTCTGCAGAAATCGGGCCACAACACACAAAAATGGATCTATTTTGAGCAGTTTGGCCCACTACAGTGAGCGATCACAATAAAATGTTGCAAACTATTTTTGCATATATTTCTTAGGTAAAACCACATAAAATTAAGATAAAATAGACTACTAAACATTTATACAAGCATGCAAAAGTAACGAATGATTTATTGAGCGAAGGTATTGTGAGTGCATGATGACCATTTGTGACATTCTACCCTACTTAAACTATCGGAGCCCTTATAAATCCTTGTTGGTAGGCATTGATAATGGCTTCTTCATATCGTAGAGCATCTTCAAGCTCCCAACTAGCTTTTGTCTGGGGAAGCTTTCGCCACATCACTAAGTTTTCAGTTTGCTCCACTCCATTGGGTAGATTTGTCTTGTAATCCACCATAATGGTTTTAACTCACTTCTTATAGGAGATTCTAGTGGGGTGTCATCAAGTTGGATACTTCGAGAAGCATCTTATGGATATGAGTTGTAGGTTTTCAAGTTACTTGCTTGGAAGATATTGTAAATTTTGAGCCATGTGGCAGTTGCAACTTATAGAAGATATTGCCTACCCTACTGATAATTGGGGCCTTTATACTTGCGTACCAATCCTCTGTGCACTTTGTGCCTAAAGAACTGGAGCAAGGCTGGTTAGAGCTTCACCAATACCAAGTCGCCAACTTTAAACTCATGGGGTTACCTTCCTAAGTCTGCCCACTTCATCATCTTTTTTACTGCCTTCTTTAAATAAGCCTGCGCAATATCTGCATTCCAATATCATTCCTTTATGAAGTGATATACTGATGGGCTACTTCCTATATAACCAATAGCCAAGGTGTGAGGAGTCTATGGTTGTTGTCTCATAATAGTCTCGAAGGGGCTCATGTTGGGCGTAGAGCTCTTGTACAAATTGTAGGAGAATTGGACTATGACCAACAACTTCACACAATCTCATTTGTTGGCACTCACATAGTGCCGAAGATATTGCTTGAGGAGCGAATTTATTATTTTAGTCTGGCCATTTATCTGAGGGTGGAGGCTTGTGAAGAAGTATAACTTGGACCCCAATAGTTTAAATAGTTAAGTCCAGAATCATCTTAAGAATACTATAGGGGTGTAGCAATGAATGTTACAAACTTTAAAAACTGATCGACCACTATGAGTATCGATCTAAGTCCCCATACTACTGGCAAGCTTGATATAAAGTCCAAGAGTCCTACAGGATTTCATCGCTCTACCTTATCTTGTTGGCAAGTAAGACATATTCAAATATATTCCTCCATGTTGGTCCCCATCTTCGGCCAATAGAAGGCCCACTCTATAAGAGTCATTGTTCGATAAATACCCAGATGTCCAGCCCAAAGGGAATCGTAACACTCTCTCAAGAGTTAACGCCTTAAATTATCTATCCATGAAATATAAATTCTATTCCCTTTGGTGTAGATGAGTCCCTCCTAGTCCCAAAATTGCTATGTCTTGCCCTATTTAATGAGTTGCATCAGGGTTACTGCTTAATGATCACTATACCGTCCATCCCTAATCCTAGAAAGGAAGGTGGAGTGTAACTGAGTTGCATGGCCTCTGCCTTCCAACTGTATGACATTCACCAACTCTTCTTTCTGGCTCAATGCATCGACTATGACATTTACTCTTATGGGTTTGTACTCTATTGCCATATCGAACTCAGCTAGGAAGTCCTACTATTAGACTTACTTTGGGGAGAGTTTCTTTTAAGTTTGAAAGTAACTCAACATGATGTTGTTTGTCCTTCGCTTAAATTGAGCTCTGAGGAGGTAATGTCGCCAAACAAATAGACCGTGGACCACCGATATCATCTCCTTTATTGGAAACCTCAGTGGGTGCATCATATATACAACAGAAATCAAAACAAAAATTGGTTTCCCACGCAGATCGAATCATCATGCAAAAGATTGGGATCACGAGAAAAATCATAGAAACTAGTAAACCATGATGTGTGAGAGATTGATTTTACCTAGGAAGATCGTATATCCCTATATTCCAAATCCGGATGAAGAAGATGAAGGAAGTCAAGCGTCCTCCTCTCTAATGGTATCCACACGATGGATCTCTATAGCAAAACTCCTCCAATCTGATCTCGCAACTCTTGTGTAGAGGGAGATAGGAGAATAGGAGGTGGTGGCTAAAGCTAGGACCTATCAACTATGACTCTCCCCTCCTATTTATAGAGAGTCACCAAAAAAACCCTAGGGCTCCTTCCTTAGTGGGTATTGGATCTCCATCCAATTACCCACTAACCTTGCATTATTGGATCTCTATCCAATAATCTCCTTAGGCCTCTAATTGGGCCTTAATTAAGGAGTCCATCAGTATAGGGTCTCATCTAATGAGAATAGGGACTAATTGGATCTCCATCCAATCCTCTATTCGTTGAAGCATCCACTATATGTGTGTGACCCTCTAGGCCTGATACTGAGCTGACCGTGAGTCACTCCCATTAAAACTCCAATCCTCTATTCGTTGAAGCATCCACTTTATCTAGACTATCTTTAGATACGAATCACTCTAGTTATATCATATACACCTCCTCCTCGAGGTTGTGATAAGGCCCCAAAAGGAGCCATATAGATTTTGATCGCTGAGGGGGATCAACCTTTGGAATGCTATAGGGGTTCCTCCTTCCTAGACTCGGCACAAAGGCTGAATAAACAATGATAATTGCTTGATAAAAGAGAGGGAGCGGTTACGTCATTATATAGGGTTGCAATCCCTAGCCCATGGGGTGTTTGCCTAACTAAAATTATCCTTTTGCCCCTTCTATTGCCTACTTGCCATAGAGGAAATAGGTGGTAGCTAGGTTGGCTCTGTAGTAGACCTAAGCAGGGGGAAACCCTAGCCGACTAGCCCAGTAAAGGGGGCGGTAGCCACTAAGCCCTAAGGCCCTAAAATAAACCCTAGGTACACTTATTTATAGGATAGAAGTGACTAGGTGGGGTTTTATTACAATCTCATAGGGTTCTTATTGATTACTTCTAAGTGATTAGGACTCAACCTTGCTAGAGTCCTATCTGGTTGCCATTGAGGAATGCTGTTTTGACATCCATTTGCCAGATCTCATAGTCATAGTATGCTACAATGGTCAAAATAATTCTAATAGACCTAAGAATGACTACAGATGAAAAGCTACTAGCCTTATTTTATAGGTCTCTACCTTTTCATCCATTCCTATCTTCTTTTTGAAGATCCATTTGCAGTCGATGGGTACAAACTCAGGTGTATCCATAAGGTTCCAAATCTTGTTATAGTACATAGAATCCATCTTAAAATTCATGATTTCTTGCCACTTCCTAGAGTCGATACTCATAATAGCCTCCTTGTAGTTCTGAGGATAAATATCCTAAGAGTCATCTCTATTGATATGTCCCGCATATCTTTCAGGAGAGTGAGATACTTTACTAGACCTACGTAAAGTTGGAACTTGTGTGTTAGGTATCTAAACAGACTCGAGCTCTGGAATGGTGCTTGAGCTAGGTTCTCCAACCTCACTCAATTCTATCTTGCTCACACTGTTTCCACCAACAATGTGTTCCTTCTCAAGGAACATGGCTTTCTTGATAACAAAGACCTTTCAATCTTCGGGGTGATAGAAATAATACCCACAAGTTTTCTTTGGGTACTCCACGAATATGCATTCTGTCCTTGATTCAAACTTATCAGGGTTGTGTCTTCTAACGTGGGCAGGACAGTCCTAAATCTTAATAATCTTAAGATCGGGCTTCATTCCTTTCCATATCTCATATGGCATAGACACTACCGACTTTGTTGGAACTCTGTTCAGAAGGTAAGCTATGGTTTCTAGGATATACCCCTAGAATGAGACGGGTAGGTCAATGAAACTCATCGTGATTCATACCATGTCTAACAGCGTGCGATTCCTCCTTTTTGATACACCATTGAGCTGAGGTGTATGAGGAGGTGTCCACTAGGATAGAATCCTATTGTCCTTGAGGAAATGGGTGAATTTCATACTCAAGTACTCTCCTCCTTGATATGATCGAAGAGTCTTAATACTTTTTCCAATTTGGTTCTCTACCTCATTCTTATATTCCCTGAATTTCTGAAAGGCTTAAGATTTGTACTTCATGAAGTACACGTGTCCATACCTAGAGAAATCATTAGTTAATGTAATGAAGTATGAGTAACCACCTATAGCCTGAGTCGATATAGGACCACATACATCACTATGTATGAGTTCCAATAACTTGGTGGCTCTCTCTATAGTTTCACTAAAAGGAGAGTTGATCATCATCCCACGAAGGCAAGGTTCGTAAATTGTATATAACTCATAGTCAAATGGATCTAAGTATCCATATTTCAGTAACTTTTGAATCCTTCCCTCATGTATATAACCTAGCCTACAATACCATAGGTATACATTATTCACCTCATTTCTTTTCCTCTTAGATATATTTATATTCATGATATGTAGAGAAGTGTCTAACACATATAAGCCATTTATAAGGGTCCCTTTAATGATGATCTCATCATCCATAATTATTGAATAGCTATTATTCTTAAAAACTAATTTATATCCAGTAATTATTAAATAAGAGATATAAATAATATTTTTGATAATAGAGGGAATAAAATAGCATGTATCTAATGCAATAATAGCTCCACCAGGCAGATGTAGGGTGACCTCTCCAACAGCAACTACAGCAACTCTTGCTCCATTACCCATCTTCAGGTCCATCTTACCTCTAGCCAATCTCCTAGGTCTTGCCAGAACCTGTAACGAATTATAGATATGATAAACACTCTCGGTATCCAATACCCATGTATTATCATGAAAATCTAACAAGTGGAAACTGATCATGAATATACCTAAAGCTTCTCCAAGCTTTTATTTCACCTTATATGCAAGGTAGTCTTTACAGTTCTTTATCTAGTGCCCGTCTTGGCCGTAGTGGAAGCACTATCCTTTGTCCTTTGCCGAGTCTTTCTTGGCAACCTTTGTCTTACCCACTCTTCATTTGCCCTTGCCCTTCTCAAGGGTCTTAGTAGCCTTCTTTTTCTTATTGGTCTCACTAATATGTAGAACTAGCTTCTCTTTCTTGATGGTGCTCTTAACTTCTCTCAACATATTAAGGAGTTCAAATAGAGTCACCTCAAGCTTATTCATATTAAAAAGAATGAACTGTGAAAAGGAATCTAGCATGAACTGAAGTATAAGATCAACACACAGGTTATCCTCTAGGACTATCTATATACTTCACAAAGCAAGCGATCTCATCCTCGCTTATTCTTTTACTCCGTCAAGGGCATAATCATATTAAGGACATATATGATTTTCTCCTCCGTGAGAATAATTCTCAAATTTTGGAGCCTTTGTATAGTTTGGACTAGTGAGGCAGTTGGTACAAGTATGGACCTAAGCAACCTGCACACTTTATCTAAGCTTTCTCTGGATACAAATTCCTCTAGTTATATTATATACACCTTATCCTCGAGGTTGTCATTCAGGAATGTCATTTAAGTATGCTGCAATGGCCAAAAGAATTCTTATGAATTTATGTATGGCTATAGGTGAAAAGGTTTCATCTTAGTCAACTCCTTACCTTTGACGATATTCTTTAGCTACCAGCCTTGCCTTAGAGGTCTCCACCTTTCTATCCATTCCAATCTAAAAGAAAACTTTTGGAAGATCCATTTGCATCCGATAGGTATGATACGCTCAGGTGCATCTGCAAGATTCCGAACCTTGTTGGACTACATAGAATCCATCTCAGAATTCATGACTTCTTGCTACTTCCCGCAGCTTATATTCATAATAGCCTTCTCGTAGGTCCGAGGGTCAATATCCTAAGAGTCCTCTCTACTAATATGTCTGACATATCTTTCAGGAGGGTGAAATACTCCGCTAGACCTGTGTAAAGTTGGAACTTATATGTTAAGTGCTTGAATAAACTTAGACTCTGGAATGGTGCTTGAGCTAGGTTCTCCAACCTTGCCCAACTCTATCTCACTCCCACTATTTCCACCAAGAATGTGTTCCTTCTCAAGGAACACAACTTGCTTGGCAATAAAGACCTTACAATCCTCAGGATGATAGAAGTAATACTCTAATTTCTGCTTAGGGTCATGTTAGGATCAAGTTGGCACTTGGGGGGGGGGGAGGGGATTGAATTAGTACAAGTGTAAAAATACTCGATTTAAAAAACTTACTTGAAGTAAAGAAGAAATCAGAAGCATTTCTTAGACTCTATTGAAAGTGAATAAGTGAGTGATTTAAATCAATGTCGAAAGATGATGCTCGTGCCTTTCTATAAACTAATTAAGAATAATTAAATGTAATAAAAAAGGCAAGAGTAGAGATACTCATAGATTTTATAGTGGTTTGGCTAAAACTTGACTTATGTCCACTTTCTAGAGTCCTCCTTTGTCGAGGCCTACAAGAGTCTACTAAATGATCTTCTTCTATGGGTGAAGACCAAACCCTTACACTTCTCTCTCTCATTTTCATAGGTTTAGGAGAGTAACCTTCTTACAAGAGTTTCTTACTTCCTTTAGACTCACTTTTATACTTTGAAGTACTCAAGGGAAGCTCTCAAAATTTATAATATTTTTCACAAGAATATTCTTCCTTTTTCATTCACCACCATTGCTTCTCTAAGCAAGAAAACTTAGGGTATTTATAGATACTAATTGGCTTAAAAAATAGAGCTAAAATTTAAATATTTTTATAAATTCTGTATATGAGCGGTACTACTGTCGGCGATGGCAGTACTACCGCTAAGTAGTTGGACATGGGATAGACCATGCTCATAACGACATTCCTTATGTACATGGCAGGCCCTTCTTGGCAAACTTCCTACGATGGACAATATGCAGCGAAGAGGCATTTATATTGTAAATCGATGCTCTTTGCGTATGCAAAAGGAAGAAAATGTTGACCATCTCTATTTTGCTTGTGATTATTCTTCTTGGATATGGAAGGAGATCTTGAAGCGATTTGATTTTCAAAGGCTACCACGGCCAAACTTGCATCATGAATTAGAAATGCTTATGCAAAACTTCTCAAGAAAGGGGTCTCTTACACAACTGGCAAAAATTACATTCAGATGTGCTATTTGGTGGATTTGGAAGGAGAGGTGTGGTAGAATTTTTGATTGTCAAAACATGAACAATGATCAAATTCTGATAGAGATTCTTGAGGACTCACGATCATGTATGGAGCAAGAATTGAACATAGCTTCAATTTTTCCTAACAAGAAGAGAGAAAGGGATTTTCACAATATTTAATTTTTTCATTAGTCAATAACTTTTAGAATAATGATGAAGATTGTAATGTATTATGTCATGCAAAGCTTATATTTTGTGATACTTCCATAAGTAGTCGAGGATGGTTTATATATTATATTTTATTATTTATTGACTACCTTGTGCTACTCTTGGAGATGAGTTTGATGAAGTGTGCCCATTCCACCTTTTTTACGTGGGGTGCAATCTTCTCGACTACACTAGGAGACTTCAGGCTTTAGTCTATGGCTTGTGTAGACAAAGCTACCTTGTACAAAACCTTATACACAATACATTATCTTTACTTACCAAAAAGAAAATATTTCGATCAGTTTTTCTCGGAATTTCAAAATACTGGCCAGTCCCAACGTACTAACCCATGGGAAGTCATATGGGCACGATTTTGAGAAAAATACAATGGTCATAAACTTTGCACAAAGTTACGTGCAAAGTCGAGAATCGATCATTTTTATGCACCATCTCGGAATTTCAAAATACTGGCCATTACCAATGTATTATTCAATTGGAAGTTGTACGAGCACGGTTTCATTGAAAAATATGGCGGTCATAAACTTTACATAAAGTCGTGCACAGAGTCGAGTTTCATTTGGTTTTTCGTGCACCATCTCGGAATTTCAAAATAATAGACATTCCCAACGTATTAGCCTAAGGGAAATCGAATGAGCATGGTTTTGCAAAAAAATGCGATGGTCATAAACTTTGCCCATAGTCATACACAAAGTCGAGTTTCGATCAGTTTTTAGCGCACTATCTTAGAATTTCAAAATACTAGCCATTCCCAACGTATTAGCCCATGGGACGTTGTACAAGCATGGTTTCACGAAAAAACATGGCAGTCATAAACTTTGTGCAAAGTCACGCGTAGAGTCTAGTTTCGTTCGATTTTTCATGCACCATATCAAAATTTCAAAATACTGGCCATTCCCAACATATTAGCCCGTGGGAAGTCATACGAGCATGGTTTCGCGAAAAAATATGATGGTCATAAACTTTGCACAAAGTCGAGTTTCGATCGATTTTTCGTGCACCATCTCGAAATTTCAAGATACTAGCCATTCCCAACGTTTTAGCTAATGTGAAGTCGTACGTGGTTTCACGAAAAAACATGATAGTTATAAACTTTGCGCAAAGTCATGTGCAAATTCGAGTTTCATTCGATTTTTTGGGCATTGACTTGGAATTTTAAGGCCGTTCCCAACGTATTAGCCCAAGGGAAGTCGTATGAGCACGGTTTTGTAAAAAAAATCATGGTCATAAACTTTACTCAAAGTCGCCCGCAAAGTTTAGTTTCGATCGATTTTTTGTGCATCGTCTCGGAATTTCAAAATACTAGCCATTCCCAATGTGTTAGCCCATGGGAAGTCGTACGAGCATGGTTTCGGGAAAACATGCGATGGTCATGAACTTTACGCAAAGTCGAGTTTGATCGGTTTTTGGTGCACCGTCTCGAAATTTCAAATTACTGACCATTCCCAACATATTAGCCCATGGGAAGTCATACGAGCATGATTTCACGAAAAAATACGACGGTTATAAACTTCGCGTAAAGTCGAGTTTCGATCGGTTTTTCACACACCATTTCAAAATTTCAAAATACATGTCATTCCCAACGTATTAACCTATGGGAATCTGTACGAGCACTATTTCGCAAAAAAATACGACGGTGATAAACTTTATGCAAAGTCGAGTTTTGATTGGTTTTTTGCGCACCGTCTTGGAATTGTAAAATAATGGCCATTCCCAACGTATATTCCTTGGGAACTCATATGAGCACTATTCCGCGAAAAAATGCAATGGTCTTAAACTTTAAGCAAAGTCGAGTTTTGATCGGTTTTTCATGCACCATCTTAGATTTTTAAAATACTGGCTAGTCCCAACGTATTAGCCCATGAGAAGTCATATGGGCACGATATCGCGAAAAAACGTTACAGTCATAAACATTATGCAAAGTGGAGTTTCGATCGGTTTTTCGAGCACTTTCTTGGAATTTCAAAATATTGGCCAGTCCCAACGTATTAGCCCATGAGAAGTCATACGGGCACAATTTCACGAAAAAACATGATGGTCATAAACTTTACACAAAGTCACACGCAAAGTCGAGTTTCGATCGTTTTTCATGCACCATCTCGGAATTTCAAAATACTAGTCATTCCCAACGTATTAGCCCATGTGAAGTTGTATGAGCATGGTTTCGCAAAAAAATTCGACGGACATAAACTTTTCGAAAAGTCGAGTTTCGATCGATTTTTCGCGCATTGACTTAGAATTTCAAAATACTAGTCATTCCCAATGTATTGGCCCATGGGGGAAGTCGTACGAGCACAATTTTGTAAAAAAATGTGACTATCATAAACTTTACGCAAAGTCAAGTTTCAATCGATTTTTCATGCATCGTCTCAGAATTTCAAAATACTGGTCATTCCCAATGTATAAGCCTATAGGAATTCGTACAAGCACTGTTTCACAAAAAAATAAGATTAACTTTAAGCAAAGTCACGTGCAAAGTCGAGTTTCGTTCAATTTTTCATGCACCATCTCGGAATTTTAAAATACTAGTCATTCCCAACGTATTTGCCCATGGGAATTCATAAGAGCACTATTTCACAAAAAAATGAGACGGTTATAAACTTTCCACATAGTCATGTGCAAAGTGGAGTTTCAAACGATTTTTCGCGCACCATCTCGAAATTTTAAAATATTAGCCATTACCAATGTATTAGCCAATGTGAAGTTGTACGAGCATGGTTTCGCGAAAAAATATGACGGTCATAAACTTCGCGCAAAGTCGCACCCAAATTCGAGTTTCATTCAATTTTTCGTGCACCGACTCGGAATTTCAAAATACTGGCCATTCCCAACGTATTAGCCCTTGGGAAGTTCTATGAGCATGGTTTTGCAAAAAAAATATCACGGTCATAAACTTTACTCAAAGTCAGGCGCAAAGTTGAGTTTCGATCGATTTTTTGCACACCCTCTCGGAATTTCAAAATACTATTCATTCCCAACATATTAGCCTATAGGAAGTCATACGAGTATGATTTCATGACAAAACACGATGGTCATAAGCTTTGTGCAAAGTCGAGTTTGATAGGTTTTTCATGCACCATCTTGGAATTTCAAAATACTGGCCATTCCCAATATATTAGCCCATGGGAAGTCATACGAGCACGGTTTTACGAAAAAATACGACGGTCATAAACTTTGCGCAAAGTCGTGAGCAACGTCTAGTTTCAATCGATTTTTCGCACACCGTCTCGGAATTTCACAATTATGGCCATTCCCAATGTATTAGCCCTTGGGAAGTCATACGAGCACGATTTTGTGAAAAACTGTGACGATCATAAACTTTACGCAAAGTAAAGTTTCGATCGGTTTATCGCGCACTCTCTCAGAATTTCAAAATACTGGCCATTACCAACGTTTTAGCCCATGGGAAATCGTATGAGCATGGTTTCGTGAAAAAATATGAAGGTTATAAACTTTGCAAAAAGTCAAGTTTTGATCAGTTTATCATGCACCGTCTCAGAATTTCTAAATACTGGCCATTACCAACGTATTATTCCATTGGAAGTCGTACGAGCATGGTTTTGTGAAAAAATACGACGTTCTCAAACTTTACACAAAGTCACGCGCAAAGTCGAGTTTTGATCGGTTTTTTTGCACTGTCTTGGAATTTTAAAATACTGGTCATTCCTAACGTATTAGCCCATGAGAATTCATATGAGCATGATTTCACGAAAAAACGTGACAGTCATAAGCTTTGCGCAAAGTCGCGCGCAAAGACAAGTTTGATCGGCTTTTTGTGCATCGCCTCAGAATTTCAAAATTCTGGCCATTCACAACTTGTTAGCCCTTGGGAAGTCGTACGAGCACGGTTTCGCGAAAAAACGCGATGGTCATAACTTTGTGCAAAGACAAGTTTTGATCGATTTTTCGTGCACCATCTCAGAATTTTAAAATACTGGCCAGTCCCAACGTATTAGCCCATGGGAAGTCGTACGGACACAATTTCATGAAAAAATGCGATGGTCATAAATTTTACACAAAGTCGCGCGCAAAATCGAGATTCGATCATTTTTCACGTACCATCTTCGAATTTCAAAATGCTGGCCATTCCCAACGTATTAGCCCATGGGAAGTCGTACAAGCACAGTTTCACGAAAAAACGCGACGGTTATAAACTTTGCACACAGTCGCATGCAAAGTCTAGTTTTGTTCAATTTTTCATGCACTCTCTCGGAATTTCAAAACCCTGGCCATTCCCAACGTATTAGCCCATGGGAAGTCGTGTGAGCACGGTTTCACGAAAAAACGTGACGGTCATAAACTTTACACAAAGTCGCACTCAAAGTTAATTTTCTATCAGTTTTATATGCAACATCTCGGAATTTCAAAATACTAGCTATTCCCAACGTATTAGCCCATTGGCAGTTGTATAAGCACGGTTTCGCGAAAAAACATGACGGTTATAAACTTTACGCAAAGTCATGCACAAAGTCTAGTTTCGATCATTTTTCACGTATCGTCTTGGAATTTCAAAATACTGGCTATTCCCAACGTATTCACCCATGGGAGGTCATACGAGCACGGTTTTGTGAAAAAATATGACGGTCATAAACTTTGCATAAAGTGACGTGCAAAGTCTAGTTTCATTCAGTTTTTCATGCACCATCTCAGAATTTTAAAATACTGGTCATTCCCAACATATTAGCCCCTGGGAAGTCGTATGAGCGTGATTTTACGAAAAAATGTGATGGTCATAAACTTTGCTCAATGTTGCGTGCAATGTCGAGTTTCAATCAGTTTTTTGTGCACTATCTCAGAATTTCAAAACACTAGTCATTCCCAATGTATTAGCCCATGGAAAGTCGTACGAGCATGGTTTTGCGAAAAAATATGACGGTCATAAACTTTGTGTAAAGTCACGCGCAAAGTCGAGTTTCGATCGGTTTTTGATGCACCATCTCGTAATTTTAAAATAATAGATATTCCAATGTTTTAGCCCATGGGAAATCGTATGTGCACGGTTTCGTGAAAAAATGCGACGGTCCTAAACTTTGCGCACAGACGCGCGTAAAGTCGAGTTTCGATTGGTTTTTCGTGTACCATCTCAGAATTTTAAAATACTAGACATTCCCAATGTTTTAGCCCATGGGAAGTCGTATAAGCATGGTTTCGCAAAAAAAGGCGACGGTCATGAACTCTACACAAACTCATGCACAAAGTTGAGTTTCGATCGATTTTTCACGCACCGTCTTGGAATTTCAAAATACTAGACATTCCCAATGTATTAGCCCATGGGAAGTCATATGAGCATGGTTTCCCAAAAAAATGTGATGATAAAAAACTTTACATAAAGTCGAGTTTCATTCGGTTTTTCGCGCACTATCTCGGAATTTCAAAATTCTAGTTATTCCCAACGTATTAGCCCATGGGAAGTCGTACGAGCATGGTTTCGTAAAAAAATGTGATGGTTATAAACTTTAAGCAAAGTCGTGCGCAAAGTCGAGTTTCAATCGATTTTTCATGTACCATGTCAGAATTTCAAAATACTGGCCATTAGCCCATGGGAAGTCGTACGAGTATGGTTTCGTAAAAAAATATGACAGTCATAAACTATTTACAAAGTCACGCGCAAAGACGAGTTTTATCGGCATTTCATGCACTATCTCAAAATTTCAAAATATTGGCCTTTCATAACGTATTAGGCCATTGGCAGTCGTATGAGCATGGTTTCATAAAAAAATATGACGGTTTCAAAATTTGAGCAAAGTCACGTGCGAAGTCGAGTTTCCATCAATTTTTCACACACCATCTCGGAATTTCAAAATACTGGCCATTCCCAACATATTAGCCTATGCGAAGTCGTATGAGCATGCTTTCGCGAAATAATATGATGGTCATAAACTTTGGCCAAAGTCGCACGTAAAGTCGAGTTTTGATTGGTTTTTTGCGCACCATCTCAGAATTTCAAAATACTAGCCAGTCCCACTGTATTAGCCCATGGCAGTCGTATGGGCATGATTTTGCGAAAAAAATATGACAGTCATAAATTTTACACAATGTCGCTCGCAAAGTCGAGTTTCGATGGTTTTTCACGCACCGTCTCGGAATTTCAAAATACTGACTATTCCCAACGTATTAGCCCATGAGAAGTCGAGCATGGTTTCATGAAAAAATACAATGGTTATAAGCTTTGCACAAAGTCACGCACAAAGTTGAGTTTCGATTGGTTTTTCATGCACCGTGTCGGAATTTTAAAATAATCATATGAGCATAGTTTCACGAAAAATGCGACAGTCATAAACTTTATGTATAGTCATGCGCAAAGTCGAGTTTCGATCGATTTTTAGCGCACCATCTCAGAATTTCAAAATACTAGCCATTCCCAATGAATTAGCCCGTGGGAAGTCATACGAGCATGGTTTCATGAAAAAATGTGACAGTCATAAACTTTGCACAAAGTCACGCGCAAAGTCTAGTTTCATTCGATTTTTCATGCACCATCTCAGAATTTCAAAATACTGGCCATTCCTAACGTATTCGCCACTGGGAAGCCGTACGAGCATGGTTTCATGAAAAAATGTGATGGTCATAAACTTTGCGCAAAGTCGGGCGGAAAGTCAAGTTTCGATTAGTTTGTGGTGCAGCATCTCAGAATTTTAAAAAACTGGCCATTCCCAATGTATTACCCAAGGAAAGTCATACGAGCATGGTTTCATGAAAAAATGCGACAGTTATAAACTTTACGCAAAGTCGTGCGCAAAGTCGAGTTTCGATCAATTTTTGCGCACCGTCTCAGAATTTCGAAATAATTGACATTCCCAACGTATTAGCCCATGGGAAATCGTATGAGCATGGTTTCACAAAAAAATGCGATGGTCGTAAACTTTGAGTGCAAAGTCAAGTTTCAATCGGTTTTTACCGCACCGTCTCAGAATTTCAAAATACTAGCCATTTCCAATGTATTAGCCCATGGGAAGTCATACGAGCATGGTTTCATGAAGACACGTGACGGTCATCAAATTAGCACAAAGTCGCACGTAAAGTCTAGTTTCGTTCGATTTTTCATGCATCATCTCTGAATTTTAAAACACTAGTCATTCCCAACATATTAGCCCCTGGGAAGTCATACGAGCATGGTTTCATGAAAAAATATGACGGCCATAAACTTTGCACAAAGTCGCGTGCAAATTCGAGTTTCGATTGGTTTTTCGTGCACCGTCTCAGAATTTCAAAATATTGGTCATTCCCAACGTATTAGCCCATGGGAAGTCGTACGAGCATGATTTCATGAAAAAATATGATGGCCATAAACTTTGCATAAAGTCACGTGCAAAGTCGAGTTTCGATCGATTTTTCACGCACCATCTCGAAATTTCAAAATAATAGATATTCTCGATGTTTTAGCCTATGGGAAATCTTTTGTGCATGATTTCATGAAAAAATGTGAGGGTCCTAAACTTTGTGCACAGACACATGCAAAGTCGAGTTTCAGTTGGTTTTTTGCATACCGTCTAAGAATTTCAAAATACTAGACATTTCCAAAGTTTTAGCCCATGGGAAGTCGCATGAGCACGGTTTGACAAAAAAAGGTGATGGTCATAAACTTCGCACAAAGTTGTGCGCTATCTCAGAATTTCAAAATAATAGGCATTCCCAATGTATTAGATCATAGGAAATTGTATGACCATGGTTTCACGAAAAAACATGACGGTCGTAATCTTTGCATATAAACGCACGCAAAGGCGAGTTTCGATCGATTTTTCGTGCACCGTCTTAGAATTTCAAAATGCTAGACATTCTCAATGTATTAGCTGATGGAAAGTCGTATGAGCATGGTTTCACAAAAAAAAGGCGACGGTCATAAACTTTGCACAAACTCGTGTGCAAAGCCGAGTTTCGATCTATTTTTCATGCACTGTCTCGAAATTTTAAAATACTGGCCATTCCCAAAGTATTAGCCCATGGGAAGTCGTATGAGCATGGTTTCACAAAAAAAGGTGATAGTTATAAAATTTGTGCAAACTCGTGCGCAAAGTCAATTTTCGATCTATTTTTCGTGCACCGTCTCGAAATCTCAAAATACTGGCCATTCCCCATGTATTAGCCCATGGGAAGTCGTACGAGCATGGTTTTGCGAAAAAACATGATGGTCATAAACCTTGCACAAAGTCAAATTTCGATTGGTTTTTCATGCACCGACTCAGAATTTCAAAATACTAGCCATTCCCAACGTATTAGCCCATGGGGAAATGTACGAGCACGATTTTATGAAAAAATGCGATGGTCATAAACTTTTCGCAAAGTCGCGAGCAAAGTCGAGTTTTGATTGGTTTTTCACGCACCATCGTAAAATTTCAAAATACTGGCCATTCCTAACGTATTAGCCCACGGGAATTCGTACGAGCGTGATTTTATGAAAAAACACGATGGTTATAAACTTTGTGCAAAGTCATGCTCAAAGTCGAGTTTTGATCGGTTTTTCGTGCACCGACTCGAAATTTCAAAATAATAGATATTCCCGACATATTAGCCCATGGGAAATCGTATCAGCACAATTTCATGAAAAAACAACTTGTTCATAAACTTTACGCACAATCGCGCTCAAAGTCGAGTTTCGATTAGTTTTTCGCGCATCGTCTCAAAATTTAAAAATATTAGACATTCCCAACATATTAGCCCATAGGAAATCATATGAGCACGGTTTCATAAAAAAGGTGACGGTTAAACTTTATGCAAACTCATGGGCAAAGTTGAGTTTCGATTATTTTTTCACGCACCGTCTCGAAATTTTAAAATACTATTTTTTTGGTAAGTAAAGATAATGTATTATGTATAAGGTTTGTACAAAGTAGCTTTGTCTACACAAGCTATAGAGACTAAAGCCTGAAGTCTCTTAGTGTAGTCGAGAAGATTTCACCCCACCTAAAAAAGAATGGGCACACTTCATCAAACTCATCTCCAAGAGTAGTACAAGGCAGTCAATAAACAATAAAATGCAATATCAAGACCGTTCTGGACTACTTGTGGAAACATCACAAAATATAAGTTTTTCCCCACATAATACATTATAATCTTCATCATTATTTTAGAGATTATTGACTAATGGAAAAATTGAATCTTGTGAAAATCCCTTTCTCTCTTCCTGTTAGGTGCTTTGTATTCAATTCTTGCTCCATATATGATCGTGAGTCCTGAAGAATCTCTATCAGAATTTTTGCTTTGTTTGTGTTGTGACACTGAAAAATTCTGCCACATCTCGCCTTCTAAATCCACCAAATAGCACATTTGAATGTAATTCTTGCTAGTTGTGTAAGAGGCTCCTTTCTTAAGAAGTTTTGCATAAGCATTTCTAATTCATGATGCAAGTTTGGTCGTGGTCGCCTTTGAAGACCAAATCGTTTCAAGATCTCCTTCCATATCCAAGAAGAATAATCACAATCAAAATAGAGATGGTCAATATTTTCTTCCTTTTTCATACACAAATAGCATCGATTTATAATATAAATACCTCTTCGTTATATATTGTCCATCATAGGAAGTTTGCCAGGAAGGGCCTGCCATGTATATAAAGAATGTTGCTGTGAGCATGGTCTATCCCTTGTCCAACTACTTGGGATCCACTTATTGTTTCATTGTCTAATTTGGTTCTATGCAAATGTAGTACTAAATTTGCCATTATCATGATACCAAATAAGCATATCTGAAGAGTTGTTCTCGGGAGGTAGGGTTAGGAAGACACCATATACCAATGTCAACGAATTCAGAAACCTTCCAATCTTTGGGAGCCCCCAGATCCTGTCATACTATATCACCAAATAACTGAAATATACTTTTCCCATTCACCCAAGGGTTATACCACAGTTAACATTAGTTCCAGAAAAGATCACATAAGAAATGTTATTACTTAGCCACCTCCTTGCCTTCAGAATTCCTTTCCAAGCAACCAATTGTGGCATTGTGTTTTATTGATTCCTTGGTTAGGTACATAGCAAAAACCCATTGTGGCCATAAGAAAGACTTATTTTGTAAAATACCCCACAATTGTTTTACCATACAAGCTTTATTCCAATCTCTAATATGTCATAGATTTAACCCCCCTTCATCCTTCGATTTGCAAATGTTACCCCAATCACCATGTGCATTGCCTTACCATCTGTGCCATTCCAGAATAAGTTCATAAGTAATTCATCAATATCGTGGAGAAGCCCAGCAGGTAGAAGGAATGCATGAGACCAATAAATAGAATAAGAGATCAACAAAGATCGAATAAGTTCAAGTCATCCAGCGAAATTTTAAAATACTAGACATTCGCAACATATTAGCCCATGCGAAGTCGTATGAGCATGGTTTCACGAAAAAACGCGACGTTTATAAACATTGCACAAAGTCAAATTTCATTCGATTTTTTATGCACCGTCTCAAAATTTTAAGATTCTGGTCATTCCCAACGTATTAGCCCATGGGAAGTCGTACGAGCACGGGTTCACGAAAAAATGCGATGGTCATAAACCTTACACAAAGTCGAGCGTAAAGTTGAGTTTCAATTGGTTTTTCATGCATCGTGTTGGAATTTCAAAATACTAGTCATTCCCAACATATTAGCTCATGGGAAGTTGTATGAGCATGGTTTCGCGAAAAAAGTGATGGTCATAAAGTTTGCGCAAAGTCCAGTTTCGATCGATTTTTTGTACACCGTCTCGGAATTTCAAAATACGAGCCATTTTCAACGTATTAGCCCATAGGAATTCATACAAGCATTGTTTCATGAAAAAACAAGATGGTCGTAAACTTTACGCAAAGTCGCGCATAAAGTCAAGTTTCGATCGATTTTTCACACGCCATCTCGAAATTTCAAAATACTGGCCATTCCCAACGTATTAGCCCATAGGAAGTCATACGAGTATGGTTTCGAAAAAACATGTGATGGTCATTAACTTTGTGCAAAGTCGTGTGTAAATTCGAGTTTCGTTCAGATTTTCACGCACCGTCTAGGAATTTCAAAATACTAGTCATTCCCAATGTGTTAGCCCATGGGAAGTCGTACGAGCATGATTTCGTAAAAAAACTTGACGGTTATAAACTTTGCACAAAGTCGAGTTTCGATCGGTTTTTCATGCACCATCTCGAAATGTTAAAATACTAGCCAATCCTAATGCATTAGCCCAAGGGAATTCGTACGAGCATGGTTTCATGAAAAAATGTGACGGTCATAAACTTTATGCAAAGTCATGCGTAAAGTCTAGTTTCGTTCAGTTTTTCGTACACCATCTCGGAATTTCAAAATACTGGCCATTCCGAATGTATTAGCCCTTGAGAAGTCATAAAAGCATTGTTTTACGAAAAAAAGTGACGATCATAAACTGTTCTCAAAGTCACATGCAAAGTCAAGTTTCGATCAGTTTTTCATGCACTGTCTCGGAATTTCAAAATACTAATGTTAATGTCCATGGGAAGTCATACAAATATGGTTTTACGAAAAAACATGACAGTCATAAACTTTGCACAAAGTCCCAAGTAATGTCTAGTTTTGATCGATTTTTTGTGCACCATTTCGAAATTTTAAAATACTGATCATTCCCAACGTATTAGCCCACCGGAAGTCATACGAGCACGGTTTCGCAAAAAGTCCCTTTTTTTTGTAAGTAAAGATAATGCTTTATGTATAAGGTTTTTACAAATTAGCTTTATCTACACAAGCCATAGACTAAAGCTTTAAGTCTGTTAGTGTAGTCAAGAAGATTGCACCACACTAAAAAAGGATGGGCACACTTCATCAAACTCATCTCCAAGAGTAGCACAAGGTAGTCAATAAATAATAAAATGTAATATCTAGACCGTTCTGAACTACCTGTGGAAATATCACAAAATATAAGCTTTGCCCCACATAATATATTACAATATTAATCATTATTTTAGAGATTATTGACTAATGAAAAAATTGAATATTATGAAAATCCCTTTCTCTCTTCTTTTTAGGTGCTCTATGTTCAATTCTTACTTCATACATGATCATGAGTGCTGAAGAATCTTTTTCAAAATTTGAGCTTTGTAAGTGTTGTGATACTAAAAAATTCTATCATACCTCTCTTCCAAATCCACCAAATAGCACATCTGAATGTAATTCTTGCTAGTTGTGTAAGAGGCCCCTTTCTTGAGAAGTTTTGTATAAGCATTTGTAATTCATGATGCAAGTTTGGTCGTGGTAGCCTTTGAAGATTAAATCACTTCAAGATCTCCTTCCATATCTAAGAAGAATAATCACAAGCAAAATAGAGATGGTCAATACTTTCTTCCTTTTACATTCACAAAGAGCATCGATTTACAATATAAATATCTTTTCACTACATATTGTCCATCGTAGGAAGTTTGCCAAGAAGGGCCTACCATGTACATAGGAATGTCACTGTGAGCATGGTCTATCCCATGTCCAACTACTTGGGATCCACTTGTTTCGTTGTCTAATTTGGTTTTATGCAGATGTAGCACTAAATTTGTCATTATCATGAAGCCAAATAAGCATATCTGAAGAGTTGTTCTTGATCGGAATAGCCCTAATAGTTGGCCAAAGTGATAACATATCACGGGAGGTAGGGTTGGGAAGACACCATGTACCATTGTCAATAAATTCAGAAACCTTCCAATCTTTAGGAGCCCCTAGATCCTGTCATACTCTATCACCAAATAACTGAAATATACTTTTCCCATTAACCTAATGGTCATACCACATATTAACATTGGTTCCAGAAGATATCACATAAGAAATGTTGCTACTTAGAAACCTCCTTGCCTTCAGAATTCCTTTCTGAGCAGCGAAATGAGATGTTTTTGCGGGTGCTTCTAGATTGATTCCTTAGGTAGGTACATAGCAAAAACCCATTATGACCATAAGGAAGACTTGTTTTGTAAAATATGCCACAATTGTTTTACCATACAAGCTTTATTCCAATCTCTAATATGTCGTAGATTTAGGCCCCCTTCATCCTTCGGTTGGTAAATGTTGCCCCAATTCACCATGTGCATTACCTTACCATCTGTGCCATTCCAAAAGAAGTTCATAAGTAATTTATCAATATCGTGGAGAAGCCCAGCAGGTAGAAGGAATGCATGAGACCAATAAATAGAATAAGAGATCAACACAGATCGAATAAGTTCAAGTCATCCAGCGAAATTCTAAAATAGTAGGCATTGGCAACATATTAGCCCATGGGAAGTCGTATGAGCACGGTTTCATTAAAAAACATGACGATCATAAACATTACACAAAGTCAAATTTCATTTGATTTTTTGCACACTATCTCAGAATTTTAAAATTTGGGTAATTCCAAACGTATTAGCCCATGGGAAGTCGTACGCGCACGGGTTCATGAAAAAATGCGACGGTCATAAACTTTGCGCAAAGTCGAGTGCAAAGTCAAGTTTCAATTGGTTTTTCATGCACCATGTCGGAATTTCAAAATACTAGCCATTCCCAAGGTATTAGCCCATGGGAAGTCGTACGAGCATGGTTTCGTGAAAAAGCGCGATGCTCATAAAATTTACGCAAAGTCCAGTTTCGATCGATTTTTTGTGCACCGTCTCAGAATTTCAAAATACTAGCCATTCTTAACGTATTAGCCTATGGGAATTCATACGAGCATTGTTTCACGAAAAAATGAGACGGTCGTAAACTTTACGCAAAGTCACGTGAAAAATCGAGTTTCAATCGATTTTTCACACACCGTCTCGGAATTTCAAAATACTGGTCATTCCCAACATATTAGCCCATGGAAATCATACGAGCATGGTTTCATAAAAAAATATGACAGTCATATACTTTGTGCAAAGTCACACGTAAATTCGAGCTTCATTCGGATTTTCGCGCACCGTCTAAGAATTTCAACATACTATCCATTCCTAACGTGTTAGCCCATGGGATGTCGTACGAGCACGGTTTCACAAAAAAACTCGACAGTCATAAACTTTGCACAAAGTTGAGTTTCGATTGATTTTTCATGCACTGTCTCAAAATTTTAAAATATTGGCGATTCTCAATGTATTAGCCCATGGGAATTCATACGAGCATGGTTTCACAAAAAAATATGACGATCATAAACTTTACACAATGTCGCTCATAAGTCTAGTTTCATTCAGTTTTTTGTGCCCATCTCAGAATTTTAAAATACTGGCCATTCCCGACATATTAGCCCTTGGGAAGTCGTAGAAGCATGGATTCACGAAAAAAAGTGACAGTCATAAACTTTGCTCAAAGTCGCGCGTAAAATCGAGTTTCGATCAATTTTTCGTGCACTGTCATGGAATTTTAAAATACTAGCCATGCCCAACGTTAATGTCCATGGAAGTCATACAAGCACGATTTTGAGAAAAAATGTTACAGTCATAAACTTTGCGCAAAGTCCCAAGCAACGTCCAGTTTCGATTGATTTTTTGTGCACCATCTCAGAATTTTAAAATATTGGCCATTCCCACCGTATTAGCCCATGGGAAGTCGTACGAGCATGGCTTCATGAAAAGACTTTTTTTTGGTAAGTAAAGATAATGCATTATATATAAGGTTTGTACAAAGTAGCTTTGTCTACATAAGCCATAGACTAAAGCCTGAAGTCTCTTAGTGTAGTCGAGAATATTGCACCCCACCTAAAAAAGGATGGGTACACTTCATCAAACTCATCTCCAAGAGTAGCACAAGGTAGTCAATAAATAATAAAATATAATATCTAGACCGTTCTGGACTACTTGTGGAAACATCACAAAATATAAGCTTTGCCCCACATAAAACATTACAATCATCATCATTATTTTAGAGATTATTAACTAATAAAAAAATTGAATCTTGTGAAAATCCCTTTCTCTCTTCTTGTTAGGTGCTCTATGTTCAATTCTTGCTCCACACATGATCGTGAGTCCTGAAGAATCTCTATCAGAATTTGAGCTTTGTTCATGTTGTGACACTCAAAAATTCTGCCACACCACTCCTTACAAATCCACCAAATAGCACATATGAATGTAATTCTTGCTAGCCAAAGTCACCAAAAAGTGACGGTCACAAACTTTGCTCAAAGTTGCGCGCAAAGTCAAGTTTCGATCGATTTTTCATGCACCATCTCGGAATTTCAAAATACTGGCCATTCCCAACGTTAATGTCCATGGGAAGTCATACAATCACCATTTTACAAAAAAGATGCCATAGTCATAAACTTTGCGCAAAGTCCCAAGCAACATCTAGTTTCGATCGATTTTTTGTGCACAATACTGGCCATTCCCAACGTATTAGCTATGGGAAGTCATACAAGCATGGTTTCGTGTAAAAATGTGACGGTCATAAACTTTGCACATAGTCGCACGCAAAGTCGAGTTTCCATCGATTTTTCACGCATCGTCTCGGAATTTCAAAATACTGGTCATTTCCAACATATTAGCCCATAGGAAGTCGTATAAGCACGCTTTCGCGAAATAATATGACGGTCAAAAACATTGGACAAAGTCACATGCAAAGTCAAGTTTCGATTGGTTTTTCGGTCACTGTCTTAGAATTTCAAAATATTGGCCATTCCCAAGGTATTAGCCCAAGGGAAGTCGTACGAGCAGGCTTTCGCAAAAAAATACGACGGTCCTAAACTTTGCGCAAAGTCACGCTCAAAGTTAAGTTTCGATTGGTTTTTCACGCACCGTCTCGAAATTTCAAATACTAGCCATTCCCAATTTATTAGTCCATAGGAATATGTAAGAGCATTCTTCGTAAAAAAATACGATGGTCCTAAACTTTGCACAAAGTCGCTCGCAAAGTCGAGTTTTGATAGGTTTTTCGCGCACTGTCTTAAAATTTTAAAATACTAGCCATTCGCAATGTATTAGCCCATTGGAATTCGTGTGAGCATGATTTCATGACAAAATGTGACAGTCATAAACTTTATGCAAAGTCACGCACAAAGACGAGTTTGATCGGCTTTTCGCTCATCGTCTCAAAATTTCAAAATACTGGCCAGTCCCAACCTATTAGCCCATGAGAAGTCGTACGAGCATGATATCGCGAAAAAATGTGACGGTTATAAACTTTGCGTAAAGTCGTGTGTAATCAAAATTTCAAAATACTAGCTATTCCAAACGTATTAGCCAATGCAAAGTCGTACGAGCAAGATTTTATGAAAAAACACGATGGTCATAAACTTTGCACAAAAGTCACATTCAAAATCAAGTTTCGATCATTTTTCACGCACTATCTTGGCATTTCAAAATATTGGTCATTCCCAACGTATTAGCCTACGGGAAGTCACATGAGCATGGTTTCGTAAAAAAATACAACGGTCATAAACTTTGCATAAAGTCGAGTATCGATCGAATTTTCATACACCGACTCGGAATTTCAAAATACTGGCCATTCCCAACGTATTAGCCCCTGAGAAGTCGTAGAAGCATGGTTTCACAAAAAAAAGTGACGGTCATAAACTTTGCTCAAAGTCACGCGCAAAGTCGAGTTTTGATCGGTTTTTCGTGCACCATCTCGGAATATCAAAATACTGGCCATTCCTAATGTTAGTGTCCATGGGAAGTCATACAAGCACGATTTTACGAAAAAATGCCATAGTCATAAACTTTGTGCAAAGTCCCAAGCAACGTCTAGTTTCGATCGATTTTTTGCATACTATCTATGAATTTCAAAATACTAGCCATTCCCAACGTATTAGCCCATGGGAAGTCATACAAGCATGGTTTCACGAAAAAACAGGATGGTCATAAACTTTACGCATAGTCGCGTGCAAAATCGAGTTTACATCGATTTTCAAGCATCGTCTCAGAATTTCAAAATACTGGTCATTCCCAACATATTAGCCCATGGGAAGTCGTATGAGCACGCTTTTCTGAAATAATATGACGGTTAAAAACATTAGACAAAGTCGCACGCAAAGTCAAGTTTCGATTGTTTTTTTGGCACCGTCTTGGAATTTCAAAATACTGGCCATTCCCAACGTATTAGCCCAAGGGAAGTCGTACAAGCAGGCTTTCACAAAAAAATACGACGGTCCTAAACATTACGCAAAGTCGAGTATCGATCAGTTGTTCGCGCACCGTCTCAGAATTTCAAAATACTAGCCATTCTCAATGTATTAGTCCATTGGAATTCGTAAGAGCATTATTTCGCAAAAAAATATGGCGGTACTAAACTTTGCACAAAGTCGCTCGCAAAGTCGAGTTTTGATAGGTTTTTCGCGCACTATCTCGGAATTTCAAAATACTGGTCATTCCCAATGTATTAACCCATGGGAATTCATATGGAGCATGATTTCACGAAAAATGTAACAGTCACAAACTTTGCGCAAAGTCGCACGCAAAGACGAGTTTGATCGGCTTTTCGCGCACCGTCTCGAAATTTCAAAATACTGGCCATTCATAATGTGTTAGCTTGTGGGAAGTCATACGAGCACGATTTCACAAAAAAACACGATGGTCATAAACTTTGCACAAAGTTAAGTTTCAATCGGTTTCTCGTGCATCGTCTCGAAATTTTTAAAATACTGGCCAGTCCCAACGTATTAGCCCATGGGAAGTCTATGGGCACAATTTCGCTAAAAAACACGACGGCCATAAACTTTGCACAAAGTCGTGCACAAAGTCGAGTGTCGATCGTTTTTTACACACCATCGTAGAATTTCAAAATACTGACCATTCCCAACGTATTAGCCCATGGGAAGTCGTACAAGCACGGTTTCGCAAAAAAATATGACAGTCATAATCTTTGTGCAAAGTCGAGTTTCGATTGGTTTTTCACGCACCATCTCGGAATTTCAAAATACTGGCCAGTCCTAACGTATTAGCTCATGAGAAGTTGTACGGGCACAATTTCGTGACAAAACACGACGGTTATAAACTTTGCACAAAGTCGTGCACAAAGTCAAGTTTCGATCGTTTTTTACGCACCGTCTCAATATTTCAAAATACTGGCCATTCCTAATGTATTAGTCCATGGAAATTCGTACGAGCACGGTTTCCGAAAAAAATGTGACAGTCATAAACTTTGCGTAAAGTAGAGTTTCAATCGATTTTTCGCGCACCGTCTCGGAATTTCAAAATGCTGGCCAGTCCCAACGTATTAGCCCATGAGAAGTCGTACGGGTACGATTTCATCGAAAAAAATGATGGTCATAAACTTTGCACAAAGTCGCACGCAAAGTCGAGTTTCGATCATTTTTCATGCTCCGTCTCAGCATTTTAAAATACTGGTCATTCCCAACGTATTAGCCCACATGAAGTCGTACGAGCATGTGTAATACCCCTCATTATTGAAAATTATACAAGGATCTGATTATAAATTCTGAGGACTTAATTGTGAATATAAATCTGTCAAGGACTATACTGTAAAGTCGCAAAAAAAATGAAAAAAAAGGGAAAGTGCTTTTATGATCCGCCGTCCACCGCCTCCTACATGCCTGGGAAACAGAGGAGAGGAGAGAAGAGGCGGTGGTCATAAGGAAGGGAAGGAGAATGGAAGAAGGGAAAGGGAAGAAGGAAGAGAGAAGGAAAGGGGAGGATTAGGGAAGAAGAGAGGAAGAAGAGGAGGAGGAGAGGAAGAAGTGAAAGGGCTGCAGCTGCGGTTGGGGCTGCAGCAGCTGCGGTTGGGAAAGAAGAAGAGGAAGGAATAAGGAGGAAGAAAGGAAGAATAAGAAGGGGAGAAGAGAAGAAGAAGAGAAGGGAAAGAGAAGAAGAAGAAGAAGAAGAGGATGCAGCTAGTGTTGCTGCTGCACCTCTGTTTCCTGCAGATGAAACAGAGGAGCAGCAGTAAGTTGGGAAAGAAGAAGGGAAAGAGAGGAGAAGAGAAGGGGCTGCGCCCCTCTGCTTCCGCAAGAGGAGGCTGCGTTAGGGCGGCCGCTTCTTGCAGCACCTCTGTTTCCTGAAGAGGAAACAGAGGAGGTGCAGTGAATTCGGGAAGAGAAGGGAAGAAGAGAAGAAGAGTAGAAGAAGAAGAGAACAAGAAAGAGAGGAAGGAGCTGCAGCAGGCTGTGGCAGCTGCGACTGGGAAAAGAAGAGGAAAGGAAGCAGAGAAGGGGCTGCAGGTATAAGGAAAGAAGAAGGGAAGAGAGGAGGAGAAAAAAGAAGAGGGAAAGAGAGGAGAAGAGATGGGGCTGCTCTTCTCTGCCTTTCGCAGAGGAGGTGCGTCGATGGAGAAAGGAAAAAGGAGAAGAAAGAAAGAGGAAGAGAAAAGAAAATGGAAGCTGCGGCTAGGGCTGTAGCTAAAAGAGAAGAAGGGAAGAAGGGGAGAAGAAGAGGGAAAAGAGAGGGAAGAAGAGGAAGGGAAGAAGGAGGTTGCAGTTGTTGTTGCTGCACCTCTGTTTGCTACAGAGGAAACAGTGGAGGTGCAGTGAGTTGGGGAAGAGAAAGGAAGAAGCGAAGAAGAGGAGAGAAGACGGGAAAGAAGGGAAAGGAGAGGAAAGGGGTGGCTGCGGCTGTGGCAGCAGCGGCAGGAAAAGAAGAAGAGGAAAGAAGAGAAAGGAGGAAAAAGAGGGAGAAGGCTGCAGCTAGGGCTGCGGCTGGGAGAAAGGAAAGAATAGAAGAATAGAAGGGGAAAAGTAGAAGGGGACAAGAAGAGGAGTTGTTGCTTGGAAAGAAGAATAACAACGAAGAATAAGAAAAGAAGAAAGTAACAAGAGGAAGAGATTGTGATTGTGATTGTATTCCTCATAAGTTCTACATAAGTTGTACTTGTGAAGTAATAAACAAGATAAGGAAACACGAAAAAGAGAAGAAAATAAATCAAAGAAACAAAAGAAAGAGAAGAATTTGGATTTAAGGACTTCGGATCAAAATCATTAAAAGACAAGTGTTCTAGTCTTGCTTTGATCTTGTTGATTAACTGAATTGTTATAACATTGCAAGTGTTCTAGTCTTGTTTTGATCTTGTTATTGATTAACTGAATTGTTATAACTTTGCAAGTGTTCTAGTCTTGCTTTGATCTTGTTATTGATTAACTGAATTATTATAACCTTACAAGTGTTCCACTCCTTTTGTATTACTATCCTATTTTTACCTTGATATGATCGACTGAAATAATATTACCATCCTTCAAAGTATTTCTTCTAACTTGTTATGATTAATTGAGCTATTATAACATTGCAAATGTCTCAATCCTTTTGTATTGTCATCTCAATCTCTGTATTCATCTTGATAAGATTCAATTGATTGTTACAACTTGTAATTAATCTCGTTCCTGCTTGGATGTACAGACTTGAGTCTAGTTTCGATATTCTAGCTTTTGTTCGCTTAATTGCTCATAACTTTATGTTGGAAACTCCGATTTATGCAAAATCTATTTCATGAGAAACTAGACTTGCATACCCTTTTGTCCATACCATCTTGAGTAATTTGGAGCATAATTTTTTGTCTAAATGTTTCATGCTATATGCTTCTTAAATTCTATTGGAATCATGTGTTTGTTGATCCTTGTCTATACTTGTTTACCTTTTGGAGGTGGATTCTTCTTTAATTTAGCTTTGAACTCTTAACTCTTATTCCTTACCTATTCTGATTGCTCTATGTGAAAGTTTATGTTTACATCTTATTATTTCTTACTAGCACATGTATTTTTCATTGTTCCGCATGTGCTTCCAATACATAGCCATTTTATTGCACTTGTCCTTTTGTACTCCGGTGTTTGTGGGATACTTTTTGGACCTTTGCCAAAAATGGTAAAGGGTATGTTATGCTTGGAGCCTATGATGCTCTATTATGTTTGGTGGTCAGATGGACCACATTATGTTTATGATTCCACTTCACCATATATGTTTTTGATATGCCATGGGTGTTAGCTGACTAAGTCTACCGCCAACTCTATAACTGAACGAGCCAATCTCGTTCATTAGTTGAGGGAAATCCTCATTAGTTGAGGGAAATCTTTTGACTAAGTCTACTGTCAAATCTGAGGGAAATCTTCATTAGTTGAAGAAAATCTTTCCTCATCCCTGTATAAATAGACGATGCATTTATCAATAATATCAAGTTTTCATTCTCTCATTTCAATTTCTAACATGGTATCAGAACCATAAGAGAAATTATTCTCTCTGTCAAACGACAGAAAAAATAGTTGCCCTCCTCTACTGCTATCTCATTACCGAGGCAACGCTACTTGCTGGATCTTTCAAATCTACTATCACCTGCAAACAGCTCCAGATCCACGCAGCTTTATAGCTCTGCAGAGCGCTTCTCCTCGCCGACGTCGCTACCACCGCTCTCCCTTTCGGTCTCAGTATTCCAACAAAGCGCGGATTCACTCTACTGCACCTATTGGAGTACCGTTGGATATTCTCATTCGTCACTCACTTTCGTATCTACCAGGTGTTTTCTACACTATTCTGTTCAGTTCAGTTTTGTTAGCCACCTTCTGATCTATGCTACTACCTACAACTTTATAGCCATTAATTGCTTTTCTTTTTCTTTTCTTCTTTTCCTTTTCTTGGTCACCAGTTGTGTTACTGTTCTCAACTCTGTGCAACAGCTTTTGTGATTTCCTAATGTCTTTCTCATCCACTTCTGATGTCCCTACTCTTTTTCCTACTAATAATTCTGTTTCATCGTCCGGTCTTATTTCCATTAATGCTGCATCTTTAATCCCCTTTAAGTTATCTAAAAATGACAATTATGCCTCTTGGCGTGCTCAATTCTCTAACCTCTTGATTGGTTATGATTTATTGGGCTATGTTGATCACTTAGTTGTCCACCAGCCATGATTCATGTCCCAGGAGACCCTAGCCTAGTACCCAATTCTGCCTACAAGTTATGGCTTCGGTAGGATCGACTAATTCTCCAAGCCATTCAGGCCTCTGTTGCTGGATCCATCGCCCCGCTTGTGACCTCCTACCACCCGGAAGCATGGAACAAGTTACAGACTACTCGCGAACCGCTCTGACTCGCATGCTTGGACTACTCTCCAATCTTATGACTCTCAAGCAAGAGGGAAGTTGTATTGCTGATTACTTACAAAATATCAAAGTCATTATCGATGACCGGCTTTGATAGGTCATCTTCTTCGATGAAGAGATCTTGGTTCACACGCTCAATGGCTTAAATCGAGTACAAAGAACTTATCACGCTCTTGCGTGTGACTCTCCTATCCTCTTTGAAGAACTTTATGACAAGTGACGGATTATGAAGCTTACTTAAAGCGGGACACCAAGCTATCGGGACCTTTGTCGAACCTCCCATCACATCAGTTCACCCAAAAACTCAAAAAGCCCAGCCGTAAATACCACAATAATACTTCAAAAGGTGTAGTCACCCAACCTCCCACTACTATGAGTTTTCATCCATCACTTCTTCCTCCATATCCTTCGTCCGTCAATTCTCGTCCAAATGTTTCCTTTTCACCTCGTCGCCCCCCACCTATGAATCTACAACCAGTTGTCTGTCAATTGTGTGACAAAATCGGTCACACTGCCAAAGTTTGTCGATCGCGTCTTCCAGCACCATCAACTTGGCCTCAAGCAAATATCCTGACTGAAGGTCCGTCTAACTGGATTGTGGATTCTGGCGCTTCCCACCATATCACCTCTGATCTCCAGAATTTATCACTCCATAATGGCTATGGCGGCCATGAAGACGTCATCGTTGGTGATGGTAATCGAATCCCTATTACTCATGTTGGTTCTAAGACATTCCATTCTAACGACTCTTCTTTTACACTTCATAATGTTTTGTGTGCCCCTCACATCAAGCGAAATCTTATTTCTGTTTCTCAATTTTGTCAACAAAATCATACTTCTATTGAGTTCTTTCCTGATTATTTTCTTGTTAAGGACTTGAGCACGGGGGCATCTCTAGTTCGCGGCCCGAATAAAGACAACATCTACGAATGGCCGTCTACCGTGTTTCTCACCCAGCCCACAGCAAACACTTCCACTGCAGCTCCAGTCGATATATGGCATCGTCGTCTTGGTCATCCCTCAAACTCTATTCAACAAAAATTACTTTCTCATTATTCTATTCCTGTTTTTAAATCCAAGAATGTTCTTACTCGTAATGCTGTCTTAGTAATAAAAGTCATCAATTACCTTTTAGTACTTCCTCTCTTTCTTGCTCTAAGCCGTTTGAGGTTATTTATCGATGTTTGGGGTCCTGCATCGGTTGTTTCCTTTGACAAGTTTAGATTCTATGTTGTCTTCGTAGATTATTTTACAAGTATACATGGTTCTATCCTCTTAAAAAATCGATGTCGTTGTTGTATTCTCTAAATTTAAGAACTTAGTTGAGAACTATTTTCAAACTACTATTAAAACCATCTATTCGATGGCGGAGGTGAATATCAAGCTCTTGCATCTTATCTATCTACTTGTGGTATTCAACATCTTAAGTCACCTCCGTATACTCCTCAATCGGTTGGTTACGAACGTAAACATCGTCATATTGTTGAAACGGTCTAACTCGCTTCATCAAGCATCTATGCCTTCGTCTGTCGCCTTTCAAACTGCGGTGTACCTCATTAATCGTATGCCCACTCCAGTTCTTCAGTATCAGTCACCATTTGAAAAGCTATTTCAAAAATGCCCTAACCTACACACATTAAAAGTTTTTGGCTGTCTGTGTTATCCTTGGTTACGCCCCTACAATTCTCATAAACTGCAACCTCGATCTCGCCCTTGTATTTTCATCGGATATTCTCTTGAACATAATACTTTTCGGTGTTATGATCCTCTATGTACTAAGGTATTTGTCTCCGGACATGTCACTTTTGTGGAGTCTGTCTTTCCCTTTCGAGATCAAGGTCATTGTGCCATCCCATTGAGTTCCTCTACTACATCTTCCTCCTCCCCCGTGCCTCTACAAGATCCACACTCACTTGTTATTTCGATTCCGCACATTCCTCCTTCGTCTTCTTCTCGGCTTCTTCCTCTCCTCCAGCCAATGCCTCTGTCCTCACCTTGTCCTGGTTCCTGTAGTCCCCGTGTCCACCTCCACTAGTGATCACCCTCAATCCTTACCCTGCTACTCCTATCGTCTCAAGCCATCCAATGCAAACCCGCTCCAAAAGTGGTATCTTTAAACCCCGTCAAGTTCTTAATTTACATGTCGACCAACTCTTCTCTAGCCTCTCGAACCATCATCTTTTACTCAAGCCCAAAATTCTCACACCGGCGTACCATGAGTGATGAGTATGATGCGCTTCGTAATGGTACATGGACTCTCACCCCTCTCACCCCACGCAAAACATTATAGGGTGTAAGTGGGTCTATCGCAAGCGAAACCACGATGGCTCGATTGCTCGCTATAAAGCTCGACTTGTGGCTAAGGGTTTTCATCAACGTCCGGTCTTGACTACACCGAGACATTTAGTCCGTCAAACCTACTACCATTCGGCTTATCCCGAGTTTGGCGTCAACGATGCTTACGCCAACTCGATGTTAACAATGCCTTTTGCAAGGAACACTTATCAAGACGTTTTCATGACCTCCGTGTTTTATACATCCTCGATCCGATGTCTCAGAATTACGAAAAGCCATTTATGGCCTTCGTTAGGCTCCACGAGCTTGGTATACTGAGCTTGGTCTCTACTTGTCTTCGGTTGGCTTCATTAACTCTAAATCTGATGTCTCTCTTTTTCTACGCCACCAACATGGGTTTACTATCTATCTTCTGGTTTATGTGGATGATATTATTATTACCGGTGATAACTCTATGGCGGTTCAAGCATTTATTCAGCAATTGGCCGACCGATTCTCTCTTAAGGATCTTGGTCACCTAAATTATTTTCTCGGAGTCGAGGCTACATCTACGTCTTCTGGTCTCTTTCTCAAAAGTATATTCTTGATTTGTTGTTCAAGACGGCTATGCAGGATGCAAAAGAGGTTGCCACTCCTCTATCCTCCAGTGAATCACTGAAGTTATGTGATGGTAGTCCTGCTACGGACCCTACTCAGTTTCGACAGGTAGTTGGCTCCCTACAATATCTTGCCCTTACTCGACCGGATATTTCCTTTGCAGTTAATAAACTGTCTCAGTTCATGCATCGGCCATCTGCTCCATTGATCTCAAACGCGCTTTTGCGTTATCTTAAAGGGACTATTGATCATGGTATTTTCTTCGCAAACATTCTCCTCTCAACTTCATGTCTTTTCGATGCTGGCAATGTTGACGATTGAACCTCCACATCCGCTATATTGTTTTCTTGGTGCTAATCCGATCACCGGAGTTCTAAGAAACAAAAGAGTTGTCTACGATCGTGAATATCGAGCTATAGCTGCTGAACTCATTTGGATCTCCAACTTGCTTAAGGAGCTTCACGCTTTCTTCTTCTACTCGTTATTTATTGTGATAACCTTGGTGCAACTTACCTGCGAACCCGGTTTTCACTCGCATGAAGCATGTGGCTATCGATTTTCATTTTGTGCGGGATCAAGTTGCTCGCCAGCCGTGTTTCTCATGTTCACACGGTGATCAACTTGCGACTCCCTCACAAAGTCTTTAGCTCGCAAGCCCTTTTATTGCATCGGTCCAAGATCGGCATCCTTGACAGAAGCTCGATCTTGCGGGGGCATGTTAGCTGACTAAGTCTACCGCCAACTCTATAACTGAACGAGCCAATGTCGTTCATTAGTTGAGGGAAATCCTCATTAGTTGAGGGAAATCTTTTGACTAAGTCTACTGTCAAATCTGAGGGAAATCTTCATTAGTTGAAGAAAATCTTTCCTCATCCCTGTATAAATAGACGATGCATTTATCAATAATATCAAGTTTTCATTCTCTCATTTCAATTTCTAACAATGAGATCATATTCTGTTTATGATCTAATTAAAGTCCTTTCTTCCATTGAGCCTTACATTATTGCTTTAAAGTCTTATACACTCTTGTCCTTTATTTTTTGCATATCAGACTACAAATTGTGAATGTTTATGTTGACATCATATTGCTTCATTTTGGTACATGTATATGTCATTGTTTCGTATGTGCTTTCGATATATGCTACTTTTATTGCTCATGCCCTTTTGTATTCTGGTGTTTGTGGGATAATGTGAACCTTTGCCAGAAATGATAAAGGGAGTTATGCTTTGAGCCCGCGATGCTCTGCCGGTTCCTTCTGACTTCACTCAGACGTGGGTGGATGGAGCTCCCAGAAATGGATGAATCATATTTTGTCTATATCGCACTTCACCCTCTATATTTTTGATATGATATCCAAGGTATTGCTTGTGAGTTCATATATGTGCTTTGGATAAGAATAGAATGTATGTTATGTTTGATTCGATTTTTGATCTTTTGTTCCTTGTCTGTTCATCTACTAAGTTCTGAAATTATCCATTCACCATTGATATGCTTAGCAATATGTTTACATCCTCGACATGCTTCGACATATTCTAATGTTTCAATTGCTATTGATATGTTCTGAAACATTTGATACTCTATTGATATGTTCTGAAATATTCCATTTGCCATTGATATATTCTGAGAATGTCCTATGTGCCTTGATATGCTTCGAAATATGTTTACGTCGTTGATATGCTCCAAATACTCTGTATTCCGTTTGTTATGAACCAAATATGTTTTGAATGAAATGACATTTGAACTCCTGTATCTAATGGGTTGATATCCATGAATTCTTGTATCTCTGCTTTTTAACTTGATACCTGCTTGTTTATATGCTATTCGCTCTTATCTTGGATTTGTCAAACGCTTGCTGAGCTTTCTAGCTCACTCCTTTGTTATAAACTCTTTCAGGTCAGCTTGACACTCATTGAATGTTAAGCTTGTGCTGAGGCAGTGGAGAGCTAAACAGATTGTTGGAAAGTATTATCGGATGATTTATCGTGGTTCTTGTATCAGTATATTTCGAGTGTAATGAAATGTTGTTGATGAATTTGATTGATGTATCATGTAAAAGTTTTAAATGACCTTTTACGTTTGGAGTTACTTTGGAATGCTAAGTTTTGTCTACGATGAAGTGAATTTGAGGTAAATGGTTAGTTTGGTGATTGTATAGATTCTTTCGCTGATGAATTGTAAGTGTGGTTAATATCTGTTAAGTTAGCTTTGGGTTTCATAGATGTTTGAGTGATGCTATGTATGTTTATAAACTGCACAGATATATGTGAATCTTGAAGAATGAATGTTTTCTCGAGGTCCTCAAATGTTTGATTGGATCCTAGATGGATTGTGATACTTACAAAATTATTGATTTATGGCATGGTCACACCTCTCGAATATGATATAATTTGGAAGGCGTGACAGCATGGTTTCACGAAAAAATATATCGGTCATAAACTTTGCACAAAGTCGTGCACAAAGTAAAGTTTTGATTGGTTTTCTATACATTGATTTACACACCAACTCAAAATACTAGACATTCCCAACGTATTAGCCCATGGGAAGTCGTACAAGCACGGTTTCGTGAAAAAACGTGACGGTTATAAACTTTGCGCAAAGTCAAGTTTCGATCGATTTTTCGCGCACTGTCTCGATATTTCAAAATACTGGCCATTCCCAATGTATTAGCCCATGGGAAGTCGTACGAGCACGGTTTCGCGAAAAAATGTGACGGTCATAAACATTGCACAAAGTCAAGTTTCGATCGATATTTTGTGCATCGTCTCAGAATTTCAAAATATTGGCTAGTCCCAACATATTAGCCCATGGGAAGTCTACGGGCATAATTTCGCTAAAAAATACGACGATCATGAACTTTGCACAAAGTCGTGCGCAAAGTCGAGTTTCGATCGTTTTTCACGCACCATCACAGAATTTCAAAATATTGGTCATTCCCAACATATTAGCCCATGGGAAGTCGTAGGAGCATGGTTTGGCAAAAAAAAGTGATGGTCATAAACTTTCCGCAAAGTCGAGTTTCAATCGGTTTTTTGCGCATCGTCTCAAAATTTCAAAATACTGGCCAGCCCCAACGTATTAGCCCATGAGAAGTCGTACAGGCATGATTTCGCGAAAAAACACGACGGTCATAAACTTTGTACAAAGTCGCGTGCAAAGTCGAGTTTCGATCGTTTTTCACGCACCGTCTCGGCATTTTAAAATACTGGCTATTCCCAACGTATTAGCCCATGGGAAGTTGTACGAGCATGGTTTCACGAAAAAATGTGATGGTCATAAACTTCGCGCAAAGTCGCGCGTAAAGTCGAGTTTCGATCGATTTTTCACGCATCGACTTAGAATTTCAAAATACTAGACATTCTCAACGTATTAGCCGATGGGAAGTCGCTTGTGCACGGTTTTGTGAGAAAACGCAATGGTCATAAACTTTGCGCAAAGTCGAGTTTCGATCGGTTTTTCGCGCACTGTCTCGGAATTTTAAAATACTGGCCATTCCTAACATATTAGCCCATGGGAATTCGTACAAGCATTGTTTCGCGAAAAAACGAGACGATCACGCACAAAGTCGACTTTCGATCGATTTTTCATGCACTATCTCGGAATTTTAAAATACTGGCTATTTCCAATGTATTAGCCCATGGGAATTCATAAGAGCACTATTTCGCGAAAAAATGAGACGGTCATAAACTTTGCGCAAAATCATGCGCAAAGTGGAGTTTTAATCGATTTTTCGCACACCGTCTTGGAATTTCAAAATACTAGCTATTCCCAACATATTAGCCAATGCGAAGTCGTACAAGCACGGTTTCGCGAAAAAACGTGACGATTATAAACTTTGTGCAAAGACTTGTGCAGATTCGAGTTTCATTCAATTTTTCGCGCACCCACTCGAAATTTCAAAATACTGGCCATTCCCAACATATTAGCCCATGGGAAGTCCTACGAGCACAGTTTTACGAAAAAATGTCACAGTCATAAACTTTACTTAAAGTCATGTGCAAAGTTGAGTTTTGAACGATTTTTTGTGCATCGTCTCCGAATTTCAAAATACTAGCCATTCTCAACGTGTTAGCCCATGGGAAGTCATACGAGCATGGTTTCGCGAAAATACACAACGGTCATAAGCTTTGCTCAAAGTGGAGTTTGATCGATTTTTTTCGTGCATCGTCTCGAAATTTCAAAATACTGGTCATTCCCAACGTATTAGCCCATGGGAAGTCATATGAGCATGGTTTCATAAAAAAAATGACAGTTATAAACTTTACATAAAGTCACGTGCAAAGTCTAGTTTCGTTCAATTTTTCGTGCACCATCTCAAAATTTTAAAATACTGGTCATTCCCAATATATTAGTCCTTGGGAAGTCGTACGAGCAAGGTTTCGCAAAAAAACACGACGATCATAAACTTTGTGCAAAGTCGAGTTTCAATCTGTTTTTCATATATCGTTTTAGAATTTCAAAATACTAGCCAGTCCCAACGTATTAGCCCATGGGAAGTCGTACGAGCACGGTTTCACGAAAAAACATGACGGTCATAAACCTTTTTTTTTTTGGCAAGTAAAGATAATGTCTTATGTATAAGGTTTTGTACAAGGTAGCTTTGTCTACACAAGCCATAGACTAAAGCCTGAAGTCTCTTAGTGACTAATAGAAAAATTGAATCTTGTGAAAATCCCTTTCTCTCTTCTTGTTAGGTGCTTTGTGTTCAATTCTTGCTCCACACCTGATCGTGAGTCCTGAAGAATCTCTACCAGAATTTGAGCTTTGTTCGTGTTGTGACCCTAAAAAATTCTGCCACACCTATCCTTCCAAATCCACCAAATAGCACATCTGAATGTAATTCTTGCCAGTTGTGTAAGAGACCCCTTTCTTGAGAAGTTTTGCATAAGCATTTCTAATTCATGATGCAAGTTTGGCTGTGGTAGCCTTTGGAGATCAAATCGCTTCAAGATCTCCTTCCATATCTAGGAAGAATAATCACAAGCAAAATAGATATGGTCAACACTTTTTTCATTTTGCATACACAAAGAGCACCGATTTACAATATAAATACCTCTTCGCTGTATATTGTCCATCATAGGAAGTTTGCCAAGAAGGGTATGTCATGTACATAAGGAATGTCGCTGTGAGCATGGTCTATCCCATGTCCAACTACTTGGAATCCACATGTTGTTTCGTTGCCCAAGTTGGTTCCATGCAAATGTAGCACTAAATTTGTCATTATCATAAAGCCAAATAAGCATATCTGAAGAGTTGTTCTTAATCGGAATAGCCCTAATAGTCGGCCAAACTGATAACATATTAGGGGAGGTAGGGTTGGGAAGACACCATGTACCATTGTCAATGAATTCAAAAACCTTCCAATCTTTAGGGGCCCCCAGATCCTATCGTACTCTATCAGCAAATAATTTAAATATACTTTTCCCATTCACCCAAGGGTCATACCACATATTAATATTGGTTTCAGAAGAGATCACATAAGAAATGTTGTTACTTAGCCACCTCCTTGCCTTTAGGATTCCTTTCCAAGCAACAAAATGAGATGTTTTTACGAATGCTTCCCAAATTGATTCCTTGGTTAGGTACCTAACAAAAATCCATTGTGACCATAAGGAAGACTTGTTTTGTAAAATATCTCACAATTGTTTTACGAGACAAGCTTTATTCCAATCTCTAATATGTTGTAGATTCAACCATCCTTCATCCTTCGGTTTGCAAATGTTGCCCCAATTCACCATGTGCACCTTACCATATGTTCCATTCCAGAAAAAGTTCATCAGTAATTTATCAATATCGTGCAGAAGCCCGACAGGTAGAAGGAATGCATGAGACCAATAAATAGAATAAGAGATCAACACAGATCAAATAAGTTCAAGTCGTCCAGCTTTAGAAAGAAGCCTATTTTTCCAAGAGGAAATTCTGTTCTTAATTTTTTGTAGGATAGGCTGACAGGAGGCTTTGTTGATTCCAGTGGATATAAGTGGGAGACCCAAGTAAGGAACCGATAAACTTCCTTCAGCAACTCCCAAAGTTTGAGCAATATAGTCCTTATCGTTAATGCAAGCACCCATATATACTTTGCTCTTTGCATGGTTTAGCTTAAGACCAGAAACTATACCAAATTCATTAAGAATATCTGCTAGATTTCTAACAGAAACTGGATCATCCCAAAGGAAGATAATAAGGTCATCAGTAAATGTTATGTGAGAGATATGAACAGAACCATAATATGGTACGTTAATTTTGTTATTGGAAACTGCCTCTTCCAACATACAACTGAGCCCTTCCATTACAATGGTAAAAAGATAAAGAGATAGTGGATCACCTTGCCGAACACCATTCTTACTCCCGAAGAAGCCAATAGGTGAACCATTGAAGAGAATAAAAAATTTTGGAGTTTCAAAGCAGCATTGAATCCATTTAATCCAGTGCTGAGGGAAGCCCATATTATGGAGCATCGTGTAAATAAAATACATATTGACTGAGTCAAAGGCCTTTCGTAAATCAGCTTTAAAACATATCTTTTTTCCTCTTATTTTTGAGTGCAGATCATTAACCAAATCATTAGCAAAAAGGATATTATAATGAATACTCGTCTCTTTAAGAAAAGCAGCCTGATTAAGACTAATGACCTAGTTCATAACCTGTTGTAGTCTATCTACCATCACCTTAGAGATAACCTTATAAATAAAGTTGCACAGTGAAATAGGACGATAATTCTCCAGTGAATCAGCTCCATCATTCTTGGGCACTAAAGAAATAAAAGTGCAATTCATTTCTTTAAGGATGACCTGAGGAGAAAAAATATCGACAAGCTTTTATGACATCGTTGCCTATAATAGATCATGCAATTTGATAAAACTCAGTTGGAAATCCATCTAGACCAGGGTTTTTGTGCTTTGGGGACTTAAAAATAACTCTCAAAATTACATCATCCGTTATTGGGAGCATTAAGAAGAGAGAGAGCTTCATAATAAAGTCGTCTTGTGGGCCCAACATGAATACTATTAGGCTGCTCCTCCTGATTGAGTAAGGAATAAAAAAATTACTTGGTGTAATTTTTAACCTCATCCAAATCCTCAAAAAGATTACCATCTATACCTTTGTATTTTTTGATGCAATTAGTAGCCCCTTTAGTAGCAATAGCAGCATAGAAAAACTTAGTATTGGAATCCCCTAAAGTAAGCTAATGATGTCGAAACTTCTGTTTCATAAAGTATTCCTCCTGCTTCAAAGCTTGCATAAAGTTATTTATAGCGGCAGCCTCTTTGTATATAAGATTCGCATCCAGAGGTTGAAGATTTAGCTCGCTTTGCACTACCATAAATTCTTTCTTGCATAATTGAACCCTGTTAGTGATATTTCCAAATGTAGTTGAATTCCACTCCGTAAGTGTTGCTTTACATGCTTTTAGTTTTTGACATAGGATGTAAGGGGGAGAACCAAACACATTAATGTTATAAGCTGACTTCATAACTTCGAGGAATTGAGGGTGAGTACTCCACATATGAAAAAATCTAAAAGGTTTCTTGTCACTGGGTATTGCTTTATCTACGTGTATATGCATAATAGAATGATCCGAAAATAACTTAGCACTATACTCAAGAAGTGAATCTAGGAAAACTGCTAATTATTCCTGATTAATCAATCATCTGTCAAGTTGAGCCATAATTTTTTTGTCAGCAGCCCTTTGATTATTCCATGTGAACCAATCACCTACAGATTTCATATCAGTCAATGCAGCACTATCTATACAATCATTAAAACTTCGAAGCTGAAATTCAGAAAGCGTTCTACCCCCACTTTCTCATTTGTGTATATGATCCAAGGTACTGTAGGATAACTATTTGCAATGCTAACTAGATCACGCCATAGAGCATTTCTGTCAGACATACTGTTAGAAGCGTAAATAGCGATAATATTGAATTGACATCCAATCTATTTATCCTCTGTCTTAAGATGAATAAATTGATTAGTAGTAGAAATAAACCAAGCAGCAACATGGTTAGGATGCCATAAGACCCAAACTCGACCATAAGTATCCTGAGAATCATTAGTAAATGTTCGGCCTCAAGCCATATTAATTTCTTCTGAACTCAAACACCATGAGTTTTAATTTTTGTTTCCACAAGAATAACAATATCACATGCAGCAAATCAGATTATTCTATTGAGCTCCCGACACTTCTCAAGCTTATTAAGTCCTTGAACATTCCAACAGATTATTTTCTTAAATACTAGACAGAAGGAAGAGCATGCGACTTTGGGAGGACATTACCATCCTTTTTTTTATCCTTTGATTTTGTATGGTCCTCCCGCATAATATATTTACCCTTTAATCCTTTATTTCTATATTTATCCACCTCATCCAATAACTTGCAAATGTTTAAATTTTTGCGTACCTTGAGGCAAGGAGTCCTGAATAGCGGGATGTGCCGAAGCGCGATGAGCTTAGTGAGGTGCAATGTCTTGGTTCACAAGAGGTAGTTGAGATGCAATTTCCTGATTATCTGAATAAATGATTCGTGAAGGCGAGGTCGTTATTAGGGAGTGAGAACCATGGGAAGCTCCTACAGTGGAAGTCTCTGATATAATAGGAAAAGATGAAAGTTCTGACTTGTCTTTCTCCTGTTCGTGTCGCTGCCCCAATGAGTCATAGTGCTCATTCATCTTCTTCGCCACCGTCACTGTTGGCACTGGAGTATCAGTACTCGAAATAGTGGTAGCGACCCCATTCTGAGGCTCTTGACGTGGTCGGTAGACCTGTGTGATTTTTTATGAAGGTTGCTGGTAAGCACCATTTGTATGTCCAAAAGATAGACAAACCTTGCATCATTGTGGCTTCCAAAAATATGAAACTTTTACCTTTCGGGTGCTCCCATCAAAATCACGATAAAACACTTCATTCGGTAGTCCTCATCAGAAGAAACCATTACACATGCTCTGGCAAAAGTCAATCTTGTTTGCAAAGTTGCTGCCTTATCAATATACAATGGTTGTCCTAGGGTGCTACAAAGCTTTACAATAAAATAACGACCCCATAGATGTAGTGGAAGTCTATGGAAAGAAACCCATATTGGGATAGACTGTAGACTATCTTACTCCAATCACACATCAGGTGCCCAACATCGTAGGATCATTGGATAACCACAGATAGTCCAAAATCCTTCCAAGACCCGTTGTAAATCTTCTTTAGAGTAGAGCTTGCATATAAAGAATCCGTTCTCCAACATATGAAGATCAAATGTTGATATTCCCCATCGAGTCTTGATGAATGAGAATAATGAAAAAAAGGATGTTCTGAGTCCAACCATGTACCCCACAATTACCATGGACCATGTCTCAATCAGTTCGTTAGAATCGACAATCTCATACACAACAATCTTCTTATCAGCCTGTACTTCTGGAGCAAAAAAATCCAGTCGAAGATCCGGACTACCAACTGGAGCCTTGAAGAGGCTACTCTAAGGCCGAGGATCTCGGAAAATGGGAGCAGGAGGTTGTGATCTAGAGCGTGAATGACCTTTGGCTTGGTTCATTGAAGGAGCATTCTGCCGAGAAGAAACCAGCGGTGGAACATCGTGGTGTGAAACCGGCCTAAGCCGCTGGGGAGGATCCAGTGGTTGCTGGAGAGGAGCAACCCCCTCCCATTGTGAAGTAACCAACAGTTGTGAAAAAACATGTTAGCATATGGGAAGTCGTATGAGTACGATTTTGCGAAAAAATGTGACGGTCATAAACTTTACTCAATGTCGCATGTAAAGTTGAGTTTCGATCATTTTTTTGTGCACCGTCTCAGAATTTCAAAATACTAGCCATTCCCAACATGTTAGCCCATGGGAAGTCGTATGACCATGGTTTCACGAAAAAATACGACGGTCATGAACTTTGCGTAAAGTCGAGTTTGATCGATTTTTCGTGCACCATCTCGGAATTTCAAAATACTGACTATTCCCAACGTATTAGCCCATGGGAAGTCATACGAGCATGATTTCACGAAAAATGCGATGGTCATAAACTTTTCGCAAAGTCAAGTTTTGATCAATTTTTCACACACCATCTCAGAATTTCAAAATATATGCCATTCCCAACGTATGAACCCATGGGAATCCGTACGAGCATGGTTTCACAAAAAAATATGATGGTCATAAACATTACATAAAGTTAAGTTTTGATCGGTTTTTCTCGCACCGTCTCAGAATTTTAAAATACCGGTAATTCCCAATGTATTATTCCATGGGAACAAATACTAGCACGGTTCCGCGAAAAAATGTGAAGGTCTTAAACTTTAAGCAGAGTCAAGTTTTGATCGATTTTTTGTGCACTGTCTCAGAATTTTAAAATACTGGCTAGTCCCAATGTATTAGCCTATGAGAAGTCATATGGGCACGATATCGCGAAAAAACGTGACGGTCATAAACTTTGCGCAAAGTCGCGCACAAAGATAATTTTCATCGGCTTTTCGCGCATCGTCTCGGAATTTTGAAATATTGGCCATTCACGATGTGTTAGCTCATGGGAAGTCGTACGAGCACGGTTTCGTGAAAAAACATGATGGCTATAAACATTGCGTTAAGTGGAGTTTCAATCGGTTTTTTGAGCACCGTCTTCGAATTTCAAAATACTGGCCAGTCCCAACATATTAGCCCATGGGAAGTCTACGGGCACGATTTCGCGAAAAAACGCGACGATCATAAACTTTGCACAATGTCACGCGTAAAGTCGAGTTTCGATCGTTTTTCACGCACCATCTCGGAATTTCGAAATACTGTGCATTCCCAACATATTCGCCCATGGGAAGTCATATGAGCACGATTTCACGAGAAAATGTGACGGTCATAAACTTTGTGCAAAGTCGTGCATAAAGTGGAGTTTCAAATAATTTTTTGTGCACCGTCTCGGAATTTCAAAATACTAGCCATTCTCAACGTATTAGACAGTGCGAAGTTGAACGAGCACAATTTCGTGAAAAAACTCGATGGTCATAAACTTTGTGCAAAGTCGTGCGCAAATTCGAGTTTCGTTCAGTTTTTCATGCACCCACTCGGAATTTCAAAATACTGGCCATTCCCAACGTATTAGCCCATGGGAAGTCGTATGAGCACGATTTTATGAAAAAACATCACGGTCATAAACTTTACTCAAAGTCGCGTGCAAAGTTGATTTTCAAAATACTAGCCATTCCCAACGTGTTAGCTCATGGAAAGTCGTACGAGCACGGTTTCTCGAAAAAACACGATAGTCATAAGCTTTGTGCAAAGTCAAGTTTCATCGATTTTTCGTGCACCATCTCAGAATTTCAAAACACTGACTATTCCCGACGTATTAGCCCATGGGAAGTCATACGAGTATGGTTTTGCAAAAAAATACGATGGTCATAAACTCTGCATAAAGTCGTGAGCAACGTCTAGTTTTGATCGATTTTTTATGCACCATCTCGAAATTTCATAATAATGGCTATTCCCAATGTATTAGCCCTTGGGAACTCGTACGAGCATGGTTTCGTGAAAAACAACGACAATTATAAACTTTGCGTAAAGTCGGCCTCAAAGTCGAGTTTATCACGCACTCTCTCGAAATTTCAAAATACTAGCTATTACCAATGTTTTTGCCTATGGGAAGTCATATGAGCATGGTTTTACGAAAAAATATGATGGTCATAAAATTTGCGCAAAGTCAAGTTTCGATCAGTTTATCACGTATCCTCTTGGGAATTTCAAAATACTAGCCATTACCAACGTATTATTCCATTGGAGGTCGTACAAGCACGGTTTCGCGAAAAAACACGACGATCTTAAACTTTGCACAAAGTCTCGCACAAAGTCGAGTTTTTATCGATTTTTCATGCACCGTCTTGGAATTTCAAAATACTGGCCATTCCCAATATATTCGCCCATGGGAATTCGTATGAGCAGGATTTCACGAAAAAATATGACGATCATAAACTTTGCACAAAGTCACGTGCAAAGTCTAGTTTCATTCGATTTTTCATGCACCATCTCGGAATTTCAAAATATTGGCGTTTCCCAACGTATTAGCCCTTGGAAGTCGTAGAAGCATGGTTTCGCGAAAAAAAGTGATGGTGATAAACATTACAAAAAGTCACGACCAAAGACGAGTTTGATCGACTTTTCGCGCATCGTCTCAAAATTTTAAAATACTGGCCATTCACAATGCGTTAGCCCATGGGAAGTCGTACGAGCACAGTTTCGCAAAAAATCGCAACGGTCATAACTTTACGCAAAGTCGAGTTTTGATCGATTTTTCATGCACCAACTCAAAATTTCAAAATACTGGCCAGTCCCAACGTATTAGCCCATGGGAAGTTGTACCGGCACAATTTCGTGAAAAAATGCAATGGTCATAAACTTTGCACAAAGTCGCGTGCAAATTCGAGTTTCGATCGTTTTTCACACACTATCTCGAAATTTCAAAACAGTGGCCATTCCCAATGTATTAGCCCATGGGAAGTCGTACGAGCACAATTTCGTGAAAAAAATGATGGTTATAAACTTTGCGCAAAGTCGCGCGCAAAGTCTAGTTTCGTTTGATTTTTCGTGCACTCCTCAGAATTTCAAAATACTGACCATTCCCAGCGTATTTGCTAATGGGAAGTCATACGAGCACGGTTTCACGAAAAAATATGACGGTCATAAATTTTGCGCAAAGTCGCGTGCAAATTTGAGTTTCAATCGATTTTTCATGCACCATCTCGAAATTTCAAAACACTGGCCATTCCCAATGTATTAACCCATGGGAAGTCGTGCGAGTGCGGTTTCGCGAAAAAATGTGATGCTCATAAACTTTTCACAAAGTCGCGCTCAAAGTTAATTTTCGGTCAGTTTTACATGCATCGTCTCATAATTTCAAAATACTGGCAATTCCCAATGTATTAGCCCATGGGAAGTTGTACAAGCATAGTTTCTTGAAAAAACGCGACGGTCATAAACTTTGCGCAAAGTCGTGCCCAAAGTCTAGTTTCAATCGTTTTTCACGCACCATCTCGGAATTTCAAAATACTGGCCATTCCCAATGTATTTACCCATGGGAAGTCATACGAGCATGGTTTTGCGAAAAAACATGACGGTCATAAACTTTGCGTAAAGTCACGCGCAAAGTCTAGTTTCGTTCGATTTTTCGTGCACCATCTCAAAATTTCAAAATACTAGCGATTCCCAACGTATTAGCCCCTGGGAATTCGTAGAGGCATGGTTTCGTGAAAAAAAGTGATGGTCATAAACTTTGCATAAAGTCATGAGCAAAGACGAGTTTGATCAGCTTTTCGTGCATCGTCTCGAAATTTTAAAATACTGGCTATTAACAATGTGTTAGCCCATGGGAAGTTGTACGAGCATGGTTTGATGAAAAAACGCGACGGTCATAACTTTGCGCAAAGTCGAGTTTCGATCAATTTTTCGTGCACCATCTCGGAATTTTAAAATACTGGCCAGTCCCAATGTATTAGCCCATGGGAAGTCGTATCGGCACAATTTCATGAAAAAATGTGACGGTCATAAACTTTACAAAAAGTCGCACTTAAAATCGAGTTTTGATCGTTTTTCACGCACCATCTCAAAATTTTAAAACATTGGCCATTCCCAACGTATTAGCCCTTGGGAAGTCGTGTGAGCACGATTTTGCAAAAAACGTGACGATTATAAACTTTGCTCAAAGTCAGGCGCAAAGTCGAGTTTCAATCGATTTTTCGTGCACCATCACGAAATTTCAAAATACTAGCCATTCCTAACGTATTATCCCATGGGAAGTCATATAAGTACGATTTCGTAAAAAAATATGATGGTCATAAACTTTGCGTAAAGTCACGTGTAAAGTCGAGTTTCGATCGATTTTTCGCGCACCATCTCAGAATTTTAAAATAATAGATATTCCCAACGTTTTAGCCTATGGGAAATCGTAAGTGCACGGTTTTGCAAAAAAATACGACGGTCCTAAACTTTGCACACAAACGCGTGCAAAGTCGAGTCTGGATTGGTTTTTCCTGCACCGTCTCAGAATTTCAAAATACTAGACATTCCCAATATTTTTTATTAAGTAAAGATAATGTAATATGTATAAGGTTTGTACAAAGTAGCTTTGTCTATACAAGCCATAGACTAAAGCCTGAAGTCTCTTAGTGTAGTCGAGAAGATTGCACCCCACCTAAAAAAAGGATGGGCACACTTCATCAAACTCAACTCCAAGAGTAGCACAAGGTAGTCAATAAATAATAAAATGTAATATCTAGACCGTTCTGGACTACTTGTGGAAACATCATAAAATATAAGCTTTGACCCACATAATACATTACAATCTTCATCATTATTTTAGAGATTATTGACTAATGAAAAAATTGAATCTTATGAAAATCTCTTTCTCTCTTCTTGTTAGGTGCACTATGTTCAATTCTTGCTCCATACATGATCGTGAGTCCTGAAGAATCTCTATCAGAATTTGAGCTTTTTCGTGTTGTGACACTAAAAAATTCTACCACACCTCTACTTTCAAATCCACCAAATAGCACATCTGAATGTAATTCTTGCCAGTTGTGTAAGAGGTCCCTTTCTTGAGAAGTTTTGCATAAGCATTTCTAACCAGCATTTCTAATCCTTGTTAGGTAGCCTTTGAAGATCAAATCGCTTCAAGATCTCCTTCTATATCCAAGAAGAATAATCACAAGCAAAATAGAGATGGTCAACACTTTCTTCCTTTTGCATACACAAAGAGCATCGATTTACAATATAAATACCTCTTCGCTGCATATTGTCCATCATAGGAAGTTTACAAAGAAGGGCCTGCCATGTACATAAGGAATGTCGCTGTGAGTATGGTCTATCCAATGTCTAACTACTTGGGATCCACTTATTGTTTCATTGTCTAATTTGGTTCCATGCAGATGTAGCATTAAATTTGTCATTATCATGAAGCCAAATAAGCATATCTGAAGAGTTGTTCTTGATCGGAATAGCCTAATAGTTGGCCAAAGTGAGAACATATCAGGGGAGGTAGGGTTGGGAAGACACCATGTACCATTGTCAATGAATTCAGAAACCTTCCAATCTTTGGGAGCCCCCAGATCCTATCATACTCTATCACCAAATAACTGAAATATACTTTTGCCATTCACCCAAGGGTCATACCACATATTAATATTGGTTCCAGAAGAGATCACATAAGAAATATTATTACTTAGCCACCTCCTTGCCTTCAGAATTCCTTTCCAAGCTGCAGAATGAGATATTTTTGTGGATGCTTCCTAGATTGATTCCTTGGTTAGGTACCTAGCAAAAACCCATTGTGACCATAACGAAGACTTGTTTTGTGAAATATCCCATAATTGTTTTACCATACAAGCTTTATTCAAATCTTTAATATGTCGTAGATTCAGGCCCCCTTCATCCTTCATTTTGCAAATGTTGCCCCAATTCACCATGTGCATTATCTTACCATTTGTGTCATTCTAGAAAAAGCTCATAAGTAACTTATCAATATTATGGAGAAGCCCGACACGTAGAAGGAATGCAATATAGTCCTTATTATCAATGCAAGCACCCATATATACTTTGCTCTTTGCATGGTTTAGCTTAAGACCAGAAACTATACCAAATTCATTAAGAATATCTGCTAGATTACTCACAAAAACTGGATCATCCCGAAGATAATAAGGTCATTAGCAAATGTTATGTGAGAGATATAAACAGAACCATAATATGGTACTTTAATTTTGCCATTGGAAACTGTCTCTTCCAATATACAACTGAGCCCTTCCATTGCAATTGTAAAAAGATAAGGAGATAGTGGATCGCCTTGCCGAATGCCATTCTTACTCCCGAAGAAGCCAATAGGTGAACCACTGAAGTGAATCAGAAATTTTGGAGTTTCCTAGCAACATTGAATCCATTTAATCCAGTGCTGAGGGAACCCATATTATGGAGCATCATGTAAATAAAATATCTATTGACTGAGTCAAAGGCCTTTCGTAAATCAGCTTAACAAATCTTTTTCCCTCTTGTTTTTGAGTGCAGATCCTTAACCAAATCATTAGCAAGAAGGACATTATAACGAATACTCCTTCCTTTAAGAAAAGCAACCTGATTAGGACTAATGGCCTTATTCATAACCTTATGTAGTCTATCTGCCAGCACCTTAGAGATAACTTTATAAATAAAGTCACATAGTGAAATAGGACAATAATTCTCCAATGAATCGGCTCCATCATTCTTAGGCACTAATGAAATAAAAGTGTAATTCATTTCAAACTACTGGCCTTTCACAACGTGTTAGCCTGTGGGAAGTCGTACAAGCACGGTTTCGTGAAAAAACACGATGGTCATAAACTTTGCGCAAGTTCGGGTTTCGATCAGTTTTTCTTGCATCGTCTCAGAATTTCAAAATACCGGTTAATCCCAACGTATTAGCCCATGGGAAGTCTATGGGCACGATTTCGCGAAAAAATGTGATAGTCATAAACTTTACACAAAGTCGCGGGCAAAGTTAAGTTTCGATCATTTTTCACGCACCGTCTTGGAATTTTAAAATACTGGCCATTCCCAACGTATTAGCCCATGGGAAGTCGTACGAGCATGGTTTCACAAAAAAATATGACGGTCATAAACTTTGCACAAAGTAGAGTTTCAATCGATTTTTCGCGCACCATCTCCGAATTTCAAAATACTGGTCAGTCCCATCGTATTAGACCATGAGAAATCATATATGAGGATGATTTCACGAAAAAACACGATGGTCATAAATTTACACAAAGTCGCGCATAAAGTCGAGTTTCGATCATTTTTCATGCACCGTCTTGGCATTTCAAAATACTAGCCATACCCAACATATTAGCCCATGGGAAGTCGTACGAGCATGGTTTCACGAAAAAATACGACTGTCATAAACTTTGCACAAAGTCACGCGGAAAGTCAAGTTTCGATCGGTTTTTCATGCACCGACTTGGAATTTCAAAATACTAGACATTCCCAATGTATTAGCCCATGGGAAGTCGTACGAGCACAGTTTTACAAAAAAATACGATGGTTATAAACTTTGTGCAAAGTTAAGTTTCGATCGATTTTTCGTGCACTGTCTCAGAATTTCAAAATACTGGCCATTCCCAACGTATTAGCCCATGAGAATTAATACGAGCACTATTTTGTGAAAAAACGAGACGGTCATAAACTTTATGCTAAGTCGCGCGCAAAGTCGAGTTTCGTTCGATTTTTCATGCACTGTCTTGGAATTTCAAAATACTGGCCATTCCAAACTTATTAGCCCATGGGAATTTGTAAGAGCACTATTTCGCGAAAAAATGAGACGATCATAAACTTTGCACAAAGTGGAGTTTCAATCAATTTTTCGCACACCATCTCAGAATTTTAAAATACTGGATATTCCCAACATATTCCCTAATGCTAAGTCATACGAGCACGGTTTCACAAAGAAACGTGACGGTCATAAACTTTACATTGGGAATTTCAAAATATTGGCTATTCCCAACGTATTAGCTAATGCGAAGTCGTACGAGCATGGTTTCGCAAAGAAACGTGATGGTCATAAACTTTGCAACGAAATGTGAAGTCATGCATAAATTCGAGTTTCATTCGATTTTTCGCACACCGACTCAGAATTTTAAAATACTGGCCATTCCCAACGTATTAACCCGATGGGAAGTCGTATGAGCACAGTTTACGAAAAAACGTCATGGTCATAAACTTTACTCAAAGTTGCGTGCAAAGTTGAGTTTCGATCGGTTTTTTGTGCACCGTCTCGGAATTTCAAAATACTAGCCATTCCCAATGTGTTAGCCCATGGGAAGTCGTACGAGCACGGCTTTGTGAAAAAACATCATGGTCATAAACTTTACTCAAAATCATGCGCAAAGTTGAGTTTCGATCGATTTTCTCCGCACCGTCTTGGAATTTCAAAAGACTAGCCATTGCTAACATGTTAGCCCATGGGAAGTTGTACGAGCATGGTTTCCCAAAAAAATGAGACGGTCATAAGCTTTGCACAAAGTCGAGTTCGATCGGGTTTTCGTGCACCATCTCGGATTTCAAAATACAGGTCATTCCCAACGTAGTAGCCCATGGGAAGTCATATGAGCATGGTTTCATGAAAAAACATGACGGTCATAAACTTTGCATAAAATCATGCACAAGTCGAGTTTCGATCAGTTTTTAGTGCACCGTCTCTAAATTTCAAAATACTAGACATTGGCAATATATTAGCCCATGGGAAGTCGAACGAGCATAGCTTCGCGAAAAAATGCGATGGTCATAAACTTTGTGCAATGTCAAGTTTTGATCGGTTTATCGCGCACTCTCTCGAAATTTCAAAATACTGGCCAATCCCAATGTATTAGCCCATGGGAAGTCGTACGAGCACGGTTTTATGAAAAAATATGACGGTTATAAACTTTATGCAAAGTCGCGCGTAAAGTCGAGTTTCGATTGGTTTTTTGTGCTCTATCTCAGAATTTCAAAATACTAGCCATTCCCAACATATTAGCATATGACAATTCGTACGAGCATGGTTTCACGAAAAAACGTGATGGTTATAAACTTTGCGCAAAGTCACGCGTAAAGTCAAGTTTCGATCAATTTTTCACGCACCGTCTTGGAATTTCAAAATAATAGACATTCTAAACGTATTAGCCCATGGGAAATCGTAGGAGCACGGTTTCACGAAAAAACGCAATGGTCATAAGCTTTGCACAAAGTCAAGTTTCGATTGGTTTTTCACGCATCATCTCAGAATTTCAAAAGACTAGACATTCCCAACGTATTAGCCCATGGGAAGTCGTATGACCATGGTTTCATGAAAAAACGCGACGGTTATAAACTTAGCATAAAGTCAAGTTTCGTTTAATTTTTTGCGCACCGTCTTGGAATTTCAAAATACTGACCATTCGAAACTTATTAGCCCATGGGAAGTTGTACGAGCACGGTATCGCAAAAAAATGTGACGGTTATAATACATAATACATTATATTTACTTACAAAAAAATAACGTATTAGCCCATGGGAGGACGTACGAGCATGGTTTTGCAAAAAAACACGGTAGTTATAAACTTTGTGCAAAGTCGTGCGCAAAGCCGAGTTTCGATCGGTTTTTCACGCACCATCTTGGAATTTCAAAATAATAGATAGTCCCAACGTATTAGCCCATGGGAAATCGTATGTGCACGGTTTCGTGAAAAAACATGACAGTCGTAAACTTTACCCAAAGTTGAGTTTTGACCGGTTTTTCATACACCATCCCGGAATTTCAAAATACAAGACATTCCCAATGTATTAGCCCATGGGAAGTCGTATGAGCACGGTTTTGCGAAAAAACACGATGGTCATAAACTTTGCATAATGTCGAGTTTCGTTCGGTTTATCGCACACCGTCTCAGAATTTCAAAATACTGGCCATTCCAAATGTATTAGCCCATGGGAAGTCGTACGACCATGGTTTCACAAAAAAATGTGACGGTCAAAAACTTTGCACAAAGTCAAGTTTCGATCGGTTTATCGCGCACCCTCTCGGAATTTCAAAATACTGGCCATTACCAACATATTAGCCCATGGGAAGTCGTACGGGTATGATTTCACAAAAAAATACGACGGTCATAAACTTTGCACAAAGTCACGCATAAAGTCGAGTTTCGATCGTTTTTCACGCACCATCTCGAAATTTCAAAATACTGGCTATTCCCAACGTATTACCTCTAGGAAAGTCGTACGAGCATGGTTTTGCAAAAAAACGTGACGGTCATAAACTTTGCACAAAGTCACGTGCAAAGTCGAGTTTCGATCGATTTTTTGTGCACCGTCTCGGAATTTCAAAATACTGGCCATTCCCAATGTATTAGCCCATGGGAAGTCGTACAAACATGGTTTCACGAAAAAACGTGATGGTTATAAACTTTACGCAAAGTCACGCGTAAAGTCGAGTTTCGATCGATTTTTCACGCACCGTCTTGGAATTTCAAAAAAATAGATATTCCAAACGTATTAGCCCATGGAAAATCGTAGGAGCACGATTTCACAAAAAAACACAACGGTCATAAACTTTGTGCAAAGTCAAGTTTCGATTGGTTTTTTGCGCATCATCTCAGAATTTCAAAAGACTGGACATTCCCAACGTATTAGCCCTTGGGAAGTCGTATGACCATGGTTTCACGAAAAACCGCGGCGGTTATAAACTTAGCATAAAGTCGAGTTTCGTTTGATTTTTCATGCACCATCTCGGAATTTGAAAATACTATCCATTCGAAACTTATTAGCCCATGGGAAGTTATAGGAGCATGGGTTTGCAAAAAAAATGCGACGGTTATAAACTTCGGGCAAAGTCGCAGCAAGTCGAGTTTCGATCGGTCTTTTACGCACCATCTCGGAATTTCAAAATAATAGATATTCCCAACGTAGTAGCCCATGGGAAATCGTATGTGCACGGTTTCACGAAAAAACATGATGGTCGTAAACTTTACCCAAAGTCGAGTTTCGATCAGTTTTTCACGCACCATCCCGGAATTTCAAAGTACAAGACATTCCCAATGTATTAACCCATGGGAAGTCGTATGATCATGATTTCACGAAAAAACATGATGGTCATAAACTTTGCACAAAGTCGAGTTTCGTTCGGTTTATCAAGCAGCATCTTGGAATTTCAAAATACTGGCCATTCCAAATCTATTAGCCCATGGGAAGTCGTACGACCATGGTTTCACGAAAAAATGCGACGGTCAAAAATTTTGCACAAAGTCAAGTTTCGATCGGTTTATCGTGCACTCTCTCGGAATTTCAAAATGCTGGCCGTTACCAACATATTAGCCCATGGGAAGTCGTACGAGCATGATTTCACAAAAAAACACGACGGTCATAATCTTTGCATAAAGTTGCGCACAAAGTCGAGTTTCGATCATTTTTCACACACCATCTCGAAATTTCAAGATACTGGCTATTCCCAATGTATTAGCTCCAGGAAAGTCGTATGAGCATGGTTTTGCAAAAAATGTGACGATCATAAACTTTGCACAAAGTCACGTGCAAAGTCGAGTTTGGATCGATTTTTCGTACACCATCTCGGAATTTCAAAATACTGGCCATTCCCAACGTATTAGCCCATGGGAAGTCGTACAAGCATGGTTTCATGAAAAAACATGACAGTTATAAACTTTGCATAAAGTCATGCCCAAAGTCAATTTTTGATCGATTTTTCATGGACCGTCTCGGAATTTCAAAATAATAGACATTCCCAATGTATTAGACAATGGGAAATCGTATGAGCATAGTTTCGCGAAAAAATGCGATGGTCATAAATTTTACACACAGAAGCGCGCAAAGTCGAGTTTCGATTAGTTTTTCGCGCACAGTTTCAGAATTTCAAAATACTAGACATTCGTAACATATTAGCCCATGGTAAGTCGTATGAGCACGGTTTCGCAAAAAATGGCGACTGTCATAAACTTTATGCAAACTCGTGTGCAAAGTCAAGTTTCGATCGGTTTTTCGCGCACCGTCTCATAATTTCAAAATACGAGCCATTTACAACGTATTGCCCATGGGAATTGGTACGAGCACGGTTTCGCAAAAAAACACGATGGTCATAAACTTTGCTTAAAGTCAAGTTTCGATCGGTTTATCACGTAACCTCTAGGAATTTCAAAATACTGGCCATTCCCAATGTATTAGCCCATGGGAAGTCGTACAAGCATGGTTTCGTGAAAAAATGTGATGGTCCTAAACTTTGCGCAAAGTCGAGTTTCGATCGATTTTTCATGTACCGACTCAGAATTACAAAATACTGGCCATTCCCAATGTATTAACCCATGGGAAAATGTACAAGTATGGTTTCGTGAAAAATCGTGTCGGTCATAAACTTTGCGCAAAGTCGCACGCAAAGTCCAGTTTCGATCGGTTTTTCGCATACTATCTCGGAATTTTAAAATAATAGACATTCCCAACGTATTAGCCCATGGGAAATTGTATGACCATGGTTTTGCGAAAAAACACAACGGTCATAAACTTTGTGCATAGTCACGCGCAAAGTCGAGTTTCGATCGATTTTTCGCGCACCATCTCAGAATTTAAAAATAGTAGACAATCCCATCGTATTAGCCCATAGGAAGTCGTATGAGCATGGTTTCGCAAAAAAAGGTGATGGTCATAAACTTTGCACAAACTCGTGCGCAAAGTTGAGTTTCGATCATTTATTTGTGCACCGTCACAGAATTTTAAAATACTAGACATTCGCAACGTATTAGCCCATGGGAAGCCATATGAGCACGGTTTCACGAAAAAACGTGATGGTCATAAACATTGCACAAATTCGAGTTTCGTTTGGATTTTCGCACACCATCTCAGAATTTCAAAATTTTGGTCATTCCCAACATATTAGCCTAGGGGAAGTCGTATGAGCCCAGGTTCGCAAAAAAATGACGATCATAAACTTTGTGTAATGTCGAACGCAAAGTTGAATTTCGATCGATTTTTCATGCACCGTGTCGGAATTTCAAAATACTGGCCGTTCCCAACGTACTAGCCCATGGGAAGTCGTACAAGCATAGTTTCACAAAAAAACATGATTGTCATAAACTTTGCACAAAGTCAAGTTTTGATCGGTTTTTCGCGCACCATCTCGGAATTTCAAAATACTGGCCATTCCCAACCTTTTGGTCCATGGGAATTTGTACGAGCACTGTTTTGTGAAAAAATGAGACGGTCATAAACTTTGCGCAAAGTCGAGTTTCGATCGATTTTTCACCCATCATCTCATAATTTCAAAATACTGGCCATTCCCAACGTGTTAGCCCATGGGAAGTTATACGAGTACGGTTTCATGAAAAAACGCGACGGTCATAAGCTTTGCGTAAAGTCGAGTTTAATCGAATTTTTGTGCACCATCTTTAAATTTCAAAATACTAGCCATTTCCAACGTATTAGCCCATGGGAAGTCATATGAGCACGGTTTTGTAAAAAAACATGACGGTTATAAACTTTGTGCAAAGTCATGTGCAAATTAAAGTTTCATTTGAATTTTCGTGCACCGTCTAGGAATTTCAAAATACTGGCCATTCCTAACGTGTTAGCCTATGGGAAGTCGTACAAACACGGTTTTGCAAAAAAACTCGATGGTCATAAATTTTGTGCAAAGTCGAGTTTCGATCGATTTTTTGTGTGCCATCTCGGAATTTCAAAATAGTAGCCATTCCCAACATATTAGCCCTTGGGAAGTCGTACAAGCATGGTTTTATCAAAAAACATGACGATCATAAACTTTACTCAAAGTCGCACGCAAAGTCGAGTTTCGATCGGTTTTTCGTGCACTGTCTCGAAAATTCAAAATACTGGCCATTCCTAACGTTAATGTGCTTGGGAAGTCATACGAGCGTGATTTTATGAAAAAATGTGATAGTCATAAACTTTGCGCAAAGTCCCAAGGAACATCTAGTTTTGATCGATTTTTCGCGCACCATCTCGGGATTTTAAAATACTGGCCATTCTTAACGTATTAGCCCATGGGAAGTCATATGAGCACAATTTCGTGAAAAAACATGACGGTCATAAACTTTACGCAAAGTCACGTGCAAAGTCATGTTTTCATCGGTTTTTCATGCACCATTTTGGAATTTCAAAATACTGGCCATTCCCAACATTTTAGCCCATGGGAAGTCATACGAGCACGCTTTCGCGAAATAATATGACGGTCATAAACTTTGGCCAAAGTCGCACGCAAAGTCAAGTTTCCCATGGTCATAAACTTTGTGCACCGTATCGAAATTTTAAAATACTGGACATTCCCAAAATATTAGCCCAAAGGAAGTCATACGAGCAGGCTTTCGCAAAAAAATACGACGGTCCTAAACTTTGTGCAAAATCATGCACAAAGTCAAGTTTCGATCGATTGTACGTGCACCATCTCGGAATGTTTTAGTCCATGGGAAGTCGTATGAGCACGGTTTCATAGAAAAATGTGACGGTCATAAACTTTGCACAAACTCAAGTTTCTATCAATTTTTCATGCACCATCTCGGAAGTTCAAAATACTGGCCATTCCCAACTTATTAACCCATGGAAGTCATATGAGCATGGTTTCACGAAAAGATGCAACAGTCATAAACTTTGTGCAAAGTCGCATGTAAAGTCGAGTTTCGATCGATTTTTCACACACCGATCCCTAAACTTCAAAATAATAACATTCCCAACATATTAGCCCATGGAAAATCATATGAGCATGGTTTCACGAAAAAATATGACAATCATAAACTTTACGCAAAGTCACGCGTAAAGATGAGTTTGATCGGCTTTCGCGTACCATCTCAGAATTTTTAAAATACTGGCCATTCCCAACGTATTAGCCCTTGGGAAGCCATACGAGCACGGTTTCGTGAAAAAATGTGATAGTCATAAACTTTATGCAAAGTCGTGCGCAAAGTCGATTTCGATCGGTTTTCTACGCAACGTCTCGGAATTTCAAAATACTAGGCATTCCCAACGTATTAGCCCATGGGAAGTTGAATGAGCATAGTTTCGTAAAAAAAGGCGACCGTCATAAACTTTGCGCAAACTTGTGCGCAAAGTCAAGTTTTGATCGGTTTTTCTTGCACCTTCTCGAAATTTTAGAATACTGGCCATTAGCCTATGGGAAGTCGTGTGAGCACAGTTTCGTGAAAAAACACGACGGTCATAAACTTTACGCACAGTCACGTGCAAGTTTCGATCGATTTCCCGCATACCGTCTCGGAATTTAAAAATACTAGACAATCCCAACGTACTAGCCCATAGGAAGTCGTATGAGCACGGTTTCACAAAAAAAGACGATGGTCATAAACTTTGCATAAACTCATGCGTAAAGGTAAATTTCGATCATTTTTTTGCGCATCGTCTCAGAATTTAAAAATACTTGACAATCCTAACGTATTAGCCCATAGGAAGTCGTGGAGCACGGTTTCGAAAAAAACTCGATGGTCATAAACTTTGCGCAAAGTCGAGTTTCGATTGGTTTTTCATGCACCATCTCAGAATCATAAAATACTGGCCATTACCAACGTATTAGCCCATGGAAATTTGTATGAGCATAGTTTCAGAAAAAAACGTGACAGTCATAAACTTTTCTTAAAGTCGCACGTAAAGTCGAGTTTCGATCGGTTTTACTTGCACCATCTCATAATTTTAAAATACTGGCCATTCCCTACGTTAATGTCGATGGGAAGTCATACGAGCATGGTTTTGCGAAAAAATACGATAGTCATAAACTTTGCGCAAAGTCCCGAGCAACGTTTAGTTTCGATCGATTTTTTACGCACCATCTCGGAATTTCAAAATATTGGCCATTCCTAAAGTATTATCCTGTGGGAAGTCGTACGACCACGATTTCGTGAAAAAATACGACGGTCATAAACTTTGTGTAAAGTCACGTGCAAAGTCGAGTTTCCATCGATTTTTCATGCACCGTCTTGGAATTTCAAAATACAGGCCATTCCCATCATATGAGCCCATGGGAAGTCATTCGAGCACGCTTTTGTGAAATAATATGACAGTCATAAACTTTGGCCAAAGTCGCACACAAAGACAAGTTTCGATCGATTTTTCGTGCATCATCTCGGAATTTCAAAATACTAGCCATTCCTAATATATTAGCCCAAGGGAAGTCGTACGAGTAGACTTTCGGAAAAAAAATATGACGGTCTCAAACTTTGTGCAAAATCACGCTCAAAGCAAGTTTCGATCGATTTTTCGCACACCATCTCGGAATTTCAAAATACTGGCCATTCCCAAAGTATTAGTCCATGGGAACTCATATGAGTATAGTTTTATAAAAAAACATGACGGTCGTAAACTCTACGGAAACTCGAGTTTCTATCGATTTTTCGTGCACTATCTCAAAATTTCAAAATTTCAAACTCTGCGCAAACCCATGGAAGTCGTATGAGCATGGTTTCGCGAAAAAATACGACGGTCACAAACTTTGCACAATGTCGCACGTAAAGTCGAGTTTCGATCGGTTTTTCATGCATTGTCTTGGAATTTCAAAATACTAGCCATTCCAAACGTATTAGACCATGGGAAATCGTATGAGCATGATTTCGCAAAAAAACACGAAGGTTATAAAATTTGCATAAAGTCGCATGCAAAGTTGAGTTTTGATCGTTTTTTCATGCACCATTTTGGAATTTCAAAATACTGGCCATTCCCAATGTATTAGCCCATGGGAAGTCATACGAGCATGGTTTCGCGAAAAAGCAATATGGTCATAAACTTTACGCAAAGTCATGTGCAAAGTCGAGTTTCGATCGGTTTTTCGGGCTCCGTCTCGGAATTTGAAAATAACAGACATTTCCAACGTATTAGCTAATGGAATATCGTATGAGCATGGTTCGGCGAAAAAACACGATGGTCATAAACTTTGCACACAGTCACGCGTAAAGTCGAGTTTCGATCGGTTTTTAGCGCACCATCTCAGAATTTTAAAATACTAACCATTCCCAACGTATTAGCCCATGGGAAGTTGTACGAGCATGGTTACACAAAAAAATGTGACTGTCATAAACATTGTGTAAAGTCGCGCGCAAAGTCAAGTTTTGTTCGATTTTTCGTGTACCATCTCGGAATTTCAAAATATTGGCCATTCCTAATGTATTAGCCCTTGGGAAGTCACACGAGCACGGTTTCGTGAAAAAACATGGTGGTCATAAACTTTGCACAAAGTCACGCGCAAAGTCGAGTTTCTATTGGTTTTTCTTGCACCATCTTAGAATTTCAAAATACTAGCCATTCTCAACGTATTAGCCCATGGGAAGTCATACGAGCATAGTTAAGCAAAAAAAATGTGACGGTTATAAACTTTGTGCAAAGTCATACGCAAAGTCAAGTTTCGATCGATTTTTCATGCACCATCTCAGAATTTCAAAATAATAGACATTCCCAACGTATTAGACCATGGGAAATCGTATGAGTACGGTTTCGTGAAAAAACGTGATGGTCATAAACTTTGCGCACAAACGCGCTCAAAATTGAATTTCGATCGGTTTTTTACACACCGTCTCAAAATTTTAAAAAACTAAACATTCCCAATGTATTAGCCCATGGGGAGTCGTTTGAGCATGAATTCACAAAGAAAGGCGATGGTAATAAACTTTGCACAAACTCGTGTGTCAAGTCGAGTTTCGATTAGTTTTTCTTGCACCCTCTCAAAATTTCAAAATACTGACCATTCCCAACGTATTAGCCCATGGGAAGTCGTACGAGCATGGTTTCACGAAAAAACGTGATGGTCATAAACTTTGCTTAAAGTCAAGTCTCAATCGGTTTGTCATGCAACCTCTCAAAATTTCAAAATACTGGCTATTCCTAACGTACTAGCCCATGGGAAGTCATAAGAGCTCGGTTTCACGAAAAAATATGACGGTTATAAACTTTACGTAAAGTCATGTGCAAAGTTGAGTTTCAATCGATTTTTCATGCACCGACTCAGAATTTCAAAATACTGGTCATTCCCAACGTATTTAGCCTATGGGAAAACGTATGAGCATGGTTTCACGAAAAAATGCGATGGTTACAAACTTTACGCAAAGTTGTGTGCAAAGTCGAGTTTCGATCGATTTTTCATGCACCGTCTCGGAATTTCAAAATACTAGTCATTCCCAACATATTAACCCATGGGAAGTCGTAGGAGAATGGTTTTACGAAAAAACATGACAGTCATAAACTTTGCACAAAGTCTCACGCAAAGTCTAGTTTCATTCGATTTTTTATGCACCATCTCAGAATTTTGAAATACTAGCCATTCCAAGCATATTAGCCCCTGGGAAGTCGTACGAGCACGGTTTCGTGAAAAAACGTGACGATCATAAACTTTGCGCAAAGTCAAGTTTCGATCAATTTTGCATGCATTATCTCAGAATTTAAAAATACTAGCCATTCCCAACGTATTAACCCATGGGAAGTCGTTCGAGCATGGTTTCACAAAAAAACATGACAGTCAAACTTTGCACAAAGTCGCGTACAAAGTCTAGTTTCGATCGATTTCTCATGCATCATCTCGGAATTTTAAAATACTAACCATTCCCAACGTATTAGCCCTTGGGAAGTTGTACGAGCATGGTTTCACAAACAAACATGACGGTTATAAGCTTTACTCAAAGTCGCACGCAAAGTCGAGTTTTGATCGATTTTTGTTGCACCAACTCAGAATTTCAAAATATTGGTCATTCCCAACGTATGAACCCATGGGAAGTTGTATGAGCATGGTTTCACGAAAAAATATGACAGTCATAAACTTTGCACGAAGTCTCGCGCAAAGTCTAGTTTCGTTCGGTCTTTCGCGCAGCATCTCAGAATTTTAAAATACTAGCCATTCCCAACATATTAGGTCATGGGAAGTCGTACAATCACGATTTCACAAAAAAACACGTCGGTCATAAGGTTTACGCAATGTCATGTTTCGATTGGGAATGGCTAATCCCAATGTATTAGCCCATGGGAAGTTGTAGGAGCACAGTTTCACGAAAAAATGTGACGATCATAAATGTTGTGAAAGTCGCTTGCAAAGTCAAGTTTTAATTGGTTTTTCGTGCTTCATCTTGGAATTTCAAAATACTGGCCATTCCCAACGTATTAGCCCATGGGAAATCATAGGTGCATAGTTTTACGAAAAAACACGACGGTCATAAACTTTGCGCAAAGTCGAGCTTCTATGGTTTTTCACGCACCATCTCAGAATTTCAAAATACTAGACATTCCCAACATATTAGCCCATGGGAAGTCGTATGAGCACGGTCATAAACTTAGGGCAAAGTCGAGTTTCGTTCGATTTTTTGCGCATCATCTTGGAATTTCAAAATACTAGCTATTCCAAATATTAGCCCATGGGAACTCGTACGAGCATGGTTTCGCGAAAAAATACGACGGTCATAAACTTTGTGCACAACCGCATGCAAAGTTGAGTTTCGATTGGTTTTTCGTGCTCTGCCTCAGAATTTCAAAATATTGGCCATTCCCAACATATTAGCCCATGGGAAGTCATACGAGCACGGTTTCGTGAAAAAATGCGATGGTCATAAACTTTGCATAAAGTCACATGCAAATTTGAGTTTCGTTTGGTTTTTCACGCACCGTCTTGAAATTTTAAAATACTATCCCTTCCCATCGTGTTAGCCCATGGGAAGTCATACGAGCACAGTTTTGCGAAAAAATATCACGGTCATAAACTTTGCTCAAAGTCGTGCACAAAGTTGAGTTTCAATCGATTTTTTTGCGCATCGTCTCGGAATTTCAAAATACTAGCCATTCCCAACGTGTTAGCCCATAGGAAGTCATACGAGCACGGTTTCCCAAAAAAACACAACGGTCATAAGCTTTGCGTAAAGTTGAGTTTGATCAATTTTTCGTGCACCATCTCATAATTTTAAAATACAGGCCATTCCCAACGTATTAGCCCATGGGAAGTCATACGAGCATGGCTTCGCGAAAACACGCGACAGTCATAAACTTTGTGTAATGTCAAGTTTCGAATGGTTTATCGTGCGCTCTTGAAATTTCAAAATACTAGCCAATCCCAATGTATTAGCCCATGGGAAGTTGTATGAGCACGTTTTCACAAAAAAAAGCGACGGTCATAAACTTTGTGCAAAGTCGCGTGCAAAGTCGAGTTTCGATTAGTTTTTCGTGCTCTGTCTCAGAATTTCAAAATATTGGCCATTCCCAACGTATTAGCCCATGAGAAGTCGTACGAGCACAGTTTCATGAAAAAATGTGATGGTTATAAACTTTACACAAAGTCATACGTAAAGTCGAGTTTTGATCAATTTTTCACGCACGGTCTCGAAATTTCAAAATAATAGACATTCCAAATGGATTACCAAGGGAAATCATGGAGCACAGTTTCGCGAAAAAACATGACGGTCATAAACCTTACGTAAAGTCAAGTTTCGATCGGTTTTTCGTACACCATCTCATAATTCCAGAAGACTAGACATTCCCGACGTATTATCCCATGGGAAGTCGTGTGAGCACGATTTTACGAAAAAATATGACGGTCAGAAACTTAGCACAAAGTTAAGTTTCATTCGATTTTTCGCGCACCGTCTTAGGATTTCAAAATATTGACCATTCCAAACGTATTAACCCATGGGAAGTTGTATGAGCACGGTTTCGCGAAAAAACGCGACGATCATAAACTTTGTGCAAAGTCGCATGCAAAGTCGAGTTTTGATTGATTTTTCGTGCTCTGTCTCGGAATTTCAAAATACTAGACATTCCCAATGTATTAGACCATGGGAAGTCGTACGAGCATGGTTTCATGAAAAAATGTGATGGTTATAAACATTGCGCAAAGTCGGGCGCGAAGTCGAGTTTCAATCGATTTTTCATGCACGGTCTCAGAATTTCAAAATAATAGACATTCCAAATATGTTAGCCCATGGGAAATCGTGGGAGCATGGTTTCGCGAAAATCCGCAATGGTCATAAACTTTGTTCTAAGTCGAGTTTCAATCAGTTTTTCATGCACCGTCTTAGAATTTGAAAAGACTAGACATTCCCAACATATTAGTCCATGGGGTAAAGCTTATATTTTGTGATGTTTCCACAAGTAGTCCAGGACGGTCTAGATATTACATTTTATTATTTATTGCCTACCTTGTGCTACTCTCGGAGATGAGTTTAATGAAGTATGCCCATTCCACCTTTTTTAGGTGGGGTGCAATCTTCTCGACTACACTAAGAGACTTCAGGCTTTAGTCTACGGCTTGTGTAGACAAAGCTGCTTTATACAAAACCTTAAACATAATACATTATCTTTACTTACCAAAAAAAAAGTTGTATGACCATGGTTTTGCGAAAAAACATGATGGTCATAAACCTAGCACAAAGCCGAGTTTCGTTCGATTTTTCGCGTACCATCTCATAATTTCAAAATACTGACCACTCCAAATATATTAGCCCATGGGAAGTCATACGAGCATGGTTACGCAAAAAAACGAGATGGTTAGAAACTTTGCACAAAGTCGCGCGCAAAGTCGAGTTTCGATCGGTTTTTCACGCACCGTCTCGGAATTTCAAAATAATAGACATTCCCATCGTATTAGCCGATGGGAAATCGTATGTGCATGGTTTCATGAAAAAACATGACGGTTGTAAACTTTACGCAAAGTCGAGTTTCGATCGATTTTTCACGCACCATCTCGAAATTTCAAAATACAAGACATTCCCAATGTATTAGCCCATGGGAAGTCGTATAATCATGGTTTTGCGAAAAAACGTGACAGTCATAAACTTTGCACAAAGTCGAGTTTCATTCAGTTTTTCATGCACCATCTCGAAATTTCAAAATACCGGCCATTCCAAATGTATTAGCCCATGGAAAGTCATATGACCATAGTTTCACAAAAAAGTATAATGGTCATAAACTTTGCACAAAGTCAGGTTTAATCGGTTTATCGCGCAGTCTCTCAAAATTTTAAAATACTGGCCATTACCAACATATTAGCCCATGGGAAGTCGTACGAGCATGATTTCGCGAAAAAATACGACGGTCATAAACTTTACACAAAGTCGCGTACAATGTCGAGTTTCGATATTTTTCAAGCACTATCTCGGAATTTCAAAATACTGGTTATTCCCAACGTATTAGCCCATGGGAAATCGTACGAGCACGATTTCGCGAAAAAATATGATGGTCATAAACTTTGCACAAAGTAACGCGTAAAGTTGAGTTTCGATCAGTTTTTTGTGCACCATCTCAGAATTTCAAAACACTGGCCATTCCCAATGTATTATTAGCCTATGGGAAGTCGTACGAGCACAGTTTCATGAAAAAACTAGACGGTTATAAACTTTGCGTAAAGTCATGCGCAAAGTCGAGTAAAATCAATTTTTCATGCTTCGTCTTGGAATTTCAAAATAATAGATAATGGGAAATCGTATGAGAATGGTTTCGCAAAAAAATGCAATGGTCATAAACTTTGCGCACAGACGCATGCAAAGTCGAGTTTCAATCAGTTTTTCACGCACCGTCTCAAAATTTCAAAATACTAGACATTCCCAACGTATTAGCCCATGGGAGGTCGTATGAGCATGGTTTTGCAAAAAAAGGCGACGGTCATAAACTTTGCGCAAACTCGTGCGCAAAGTCGAGTTTCGATTGGTTTTTCGCATACCACCTCGGAATTTCATAATACGGGTCATTTCCAACGTATTAGTCAATAGGAATTCATACGAGCACAGTTTCACGAAAAAACACGACGGTCATAAACTTTGCTTAAAGTTAAGTTTCAATCGGTTTATCGCGCAACCTCTAGGAATTTCAAAATACTGGCCATTCCAAACATATTAGCCCATGGGAAGTTGTACGAGCATGGTTTCGCAAAAAAATGTTACGGTCATAAACTTTGCGCAAAGTGGCATGCAAAGTCGAGTTTCGATCAGTTTTTCGTGCACCGACTCAGAATTTCAAAATACTGGCCATTCCTAATGTATTAGCTCATGAGAAAACGTACAAGCATGGTTTCGTGAAAAAACGTGACGGTCATAAACTTTGCACAAAGTCGTGCGCGAAGTCTAGTTTCGATCAGTTTTTTGCGCACCGTCTCGAATTTTCAAAATAATAGACATTCCCAACGTATTAGCCCATGGGAAATCATATGAGCATGATTTCACGAAAAAATGCGACGGTCATAAACTTTGCGCACAGTCGCGCGCAAAGTCGAGTTTCGATCGATTTTTCATGCACCATCTTGGAATTTAAACATACTAGAGAATCCCAATGTATTAGCCCATAGGAAGTCGTATGAGGACGGTTTCGAAAAAAAAGGCGATGATCATAAACTTTGTGCAAACTCGTGCGCAAAGTTGAGTTTCAATCATTTTCTCGCACACCGTCTCAGAATTTTAAAATACTAGACATTCACAACGTATTAGCCCATGGGAATTCGTATACGCACGGTTTGACGAAAAAACGCGATGGTCATAAACATTGCATAAATTCAAGTTTCATTCGATTTTTTGCGCACCATCTCAAAATTTTAAAATTCTGGTCATTCCAAACGTATTAGCCTATGGGAAGTCGTACGAGCACGGGTTCACAAAAAAATGCGACGGTCATAAACTTTGCGCAAAGTCGAATTTCGATTAGTTTTTCGTGCACCGTGTCGGAATTTCAAAATACTGGCCATTCCGAATGTATTAGCCCATGGGAAGTCATACGAGCACGGTTTCAAGAAAAAACACAATGGTCATAAACATTATGCAAAGTCCAGTTTCGATCGATATTTCACGCACCGTCTCGGAATTTCAAAATACTGGCCATTCTAAACCTATTAGCCTTTAGGAATTTGTCTAAGCACTATTTTGTGAAAAAATGAAATGGTCATAAACTTTGCACAAAGTCATGCGCAAAGTCGAGTTTCGATTGATTTTTCACCCACCATCTCGGAATTTAAAATACTGGCCATTCCCAATGTGTTAGCCCATGGGAAGTCGTACTAGTACAGTTTCAAGAAAAAACACAATAGTCATAAGCTTTGCACAAAGTCGAGTTTGATCGGTTTTTCGTGCACCATCTTGGAATTTCAAAATACTAGCCATTCCCAATGTATTAGCCTATGGGAAGTCATACGAGCATGATTTTCCGAAAAAATGTGAATGGCCATAAACTTTGTGCAATGTCGCATGTAAATTCGAGTTTTATTTGGATTTTCATGCACCATCTAGGAATTTCAAAACACTGGCCATTCCCAACTTGTTAGTCCATGGGAAGTCGTACGAGCATGGTTTCGCAAAAAAAACGTGATGGTCATAAATTTTACGCAAAGTTGAGTATCGATTGGTTTTTCATGCACCATCTCGGAATTTCAAAATACTGGCTATTCCCAATATATTAGCCCCTGGGAAATCGTACAAGCATGGTTTCGTAAAAAAACGTGACAGTTATAAACTTTACTCAAAGTCATGTGCAAAGTCGAGTTTCGATCGGTTTTTCGTGCACCATCTCGGAAATTGAAAATACTGGCTATTCCCAATGTTAGTGTCCTTGGGTAGTCATACGAGCGTATTTTTACGAAAAAAATGTGACAGTCATAAACTTTGCGCAAAGTCCCGAGCAACGTTTAGTCTCGATCGATTTTTCACGCACAGTCTCGGAATTTCAAAATACTATCCATTCTTAACATATTAGCCCATGAGAAGTCATACGAGCACGGTTTCGTGAAAAAACACGATGGTCATAAACTTTGTGCAAAGTCGCGTGAAAAGTCGAGTTTCCATCGGTTTATCACGCACCGTCACGGAATTTCAAAATACTAGCCATTCCCAACATTTTAGCCTATGGGAAGTTGTACGAGCATGCTTTCTCAAAATAATATGATGGTCATAAACTTTGGCCAAACTCGCACGTAAAGTCAAGTTTCGATCGATTTTTTATGCACTGTCTAAGAATTTCAAAATACTTGCCATTCCCAACGTATTAGCCCAAGGGAAGTGATACGAGCAGGCTTTTGCAAAAAAATATGACGGTCCTAAACTTTACGCAAAATTGTGCTCAAAGTCAAGTTTCGATCGGTTTGTTGTGCACCATCTCGGAATGTATTAGTCCATGGGAAGTCATATGAACATGGTTTCATGAAAAAATACGACGTTTATAAACTTTGCACAAACTCGAGTTTCTATCGATTTTTCTTGCTCCATCTCGAAATTTCAAAATACTAGCCATTCCTGACTTACTAACCCATGGAAGTCGTACGAGCACGAATTCTTAAAAAATGCGACGGTCATAAACTTTGCGCAAAGTTGCACGCAAAGTCAAGTTTCGATCAGCTTTTCGTGCATCGTCTTGGAATTTCAAAATAATAGACATTCCCAACGTACTAGCCCATGGGAAATCGTATGAGCACTATTTCATGAAAAAACATAATAGTCATAAACTTTGTGCAAATTCGCATGTAAAGATGAGTTTTATCGGCTTTTCACGCACCGTCTCAAAATTTCAAAATACTGGCCATTCAAAACGTGTTAGCCTATTGGAAGTCATACGAGAAGGGTTGCGCGAAAAAACGCGACGGTCATAAACTTTGCGCAAAGTTGAGTTTCGATTGATTTTTTGCACGCCATCTTAGAATTTCACAATCCTGGCCAGTCCCAACGTATTAACCCATGGGAAGTCGTACAGGCACGATTTCGTGAAAAAACACGACGGTTATAAAATTTGCACAAAGTCGAGTTTTGATCATTTTTCATGCACCGTCTTGGAATTGGAAAATACTGGCCATTCCTAACGTATTAGCCCATAGAAAGTCATATGAGCATGGTTTCGCGAAAAAACGCTACGGCCATAAACATTACGCAAGGTCACATGCAAAGTCGAGTTTCGATTGATTTTTCGTGCACCGTCTCGGAATTTGAAAATAACAGACATTCCCAACGTATGAACATGGTTTGGCGTAAAAACACGATGGTCATAAACTTTGCGCACATTCGCGCGCAAAGTCGAGTTTCGATCAGTTTTTAGCGCACCATCTCAAAATTTTAAAATACTAGCCATTTGTAACGTATTAGCATGGTTTCACGAAAAAACATGAGTGTCATAAACTTTGCGCAAAGTCGCGTGCAAAGTCTAGTTTTGTTCCATTTTTTGTGCGCCATCTCGGAATTTCAAAATACTAGCCATTCCTAACGTATTAGCCCCTGGGAAGCCATACGAGCACGGTTTCGTGAAAAAATGTGACGGTCATAAACTTTGCATAAAGTCATGCACAAAGTTGAGTTTCGATCGATTTTTCGTGCATTGACTCAGAATTTCAAAATACTGGCCCTTCGCAAAGTATTAGCCTATGGGAAAACGTGCGAGCACGATTTCTCAAAAAAACACGACGGTCATAAACTTTGCACGAAGTCGTGAGCAAAGTCTAGTTTCGATCAATTTTTCGTGCACCGTCTCAGAATTTCAAAATACTACCTATTCCCAACGTATTAGCCCATGGGAATTTGTACGAGCATGGTTTCGTGAAAAAACGTGATGGTTATAAACTTTGCGTAAAGTTGAGTTTCGATCGATTTTTCGCGCACTGTCTCAAAATTTTAAAATAATAGACATTCCTAACATATTAGCCCATGGGAAATCATATGAGCACGGTTTCGCGAAAAAACACGATGGTCATAAACTTAGTGCACAGTCACTTGCAAAGTCAAGTTTCGATTGGCTTTTCATGCACCATCTCAGAATTTAAAAATACTAGACAATCCTAGTGTATTAGCCCATAGGAAGTCGTATGAGCATAGTTTTGAAAAAAAAGGCGATGGTCATAAACTTTGCGTAAACTCATGCGTAATATTGAATTTTGATCATTTTTTCACACACTATCGCAGAATTTTAAAATACTAAACATTCACAACGTACTAACTAATGGGAATTCATTTGAGCATGATTTCATAAAAAAACATGATGGTCATAAACATTGCACAAAGTTGAGTTTCGTTCGGTTTTGCGCGCACCGTCACGGAATTTCAAAATTTTGGTCATTCCCAATTTATTAGCCCATGGGAAGTCGTACAAGCATGGGTTCGCAAAAAAATGTGATGATCATAAACTTTGCACAAAGTTGAGTTTCGATCAATTTTTCATGCATCGTGTCAGAATTTTAAAATACTGGCCATTTCCAACGTATTAGCCCATGGGAAGTTATATGAGCACGGTTTCACGAAAAAACACGACAGTCCTAAACTTTGCATAAAGTTGAGTTTCGATTGATTTTTCGTGCACCATCTCAGAATTTCAAAATACTGGTCATTCCCAACGTAATAGCCCATGGGAATTCGTATGAGCATTATTTCATGAAAAAATGAGACGGTCGTAAACTTTGCGCAAAATCACACGTAATGTTGAGTTTCGATCGATTTTTCGTGCACCGTCTCGAAATTTCAAAATACTGGCCATTCCTCACGTGTTAGCCCATGGGAAGTCATACGAGTATGATTTTGTGAAAACATATGACAGTCATAAGCTTTGCACAAAGTCGAGTTTCGATCGGTTTTTTGTGCACCATCTCAGAATTTCAAAATACCGGCTATTCTGAACATAATAGCCCACGGGAAGTCGTACGAGCACGGTTTCACGAAGAAACACAACAGTCATAAACTTTATGCAAAGTCAAGTTTGGATCGATTTTTCACTCACCGACTCAGAATTTTAAAATACTGGCCATTCCGAACATATTAGCCCATGGGAATTTGTAAGAGCATGGTTTCATGAAAAAACGTGATGGTCTTAAACTTTGCTCAAAGTCACGCGCAAAGTCGAGTTTCGATCAGTTTTTCGTGCATCGTCTTGGAATTTCAAAATACTGGTCATTCCTAATGGTAATGTCCATGGGAAGTCATACGAGCATGGTTTTGTGAAAAAACACGATAGTCATAAACTTTATGTAAAGTCCCGAGCAACGTCTAGTTTCGATCGGTTTTCGCATACCATCTCATAATTTCAAAATACTAGCCATTCCTAACGTATTAGCCTATGGGAAGTCGTACGAGCATGGTTTTGCAAAAAAATGTGATGGTCATAAACTTTATGCAAAGTCAAGTTTTGATCGATTTTTCATGCACCGTCTCGAAATTTTAAAATACTGGCCATTCTCAACGTATTAGCCCATGGGAATTTGTACGAGCACTGTTTCGCGAAAAAACGAGATGGTCGTAAACTTTATGCAAAGTCACACGAAAAGTCGAGTTTGATCGGCTTTTCATGCACCGTCTTGGAATTTCGAAATACAGGCCATTCCCGACGTACTAGCCCATGTGTAGTCATACAAGCATGATTTTGTGAAAAAATGCAATGGTTATAAATTTTGTGTAAAGTCACTCGCAGATTTGAGTTTTGTTCGGATTTTCGCGCACCATCTAGGAATTTCAAAACAGTGGCCATTCCCAATGTGTTAGTCCTTGGGAAGTCGTACGAGCATGGTTTTGCAAAAAAACTTGACAGCCATAAATTTTATGCAAAGTCAAGCTTCGATCAGTTTTTCCTGTACCATCTTGGAATTTCAAAATACTGGCCATTCCCAACGTATTAGCCCCTGGGAAGTCGTACAAGCATGGTTTCACAAAAAAACGTGATAGTCATAAACTTTACTTAAAGTCGCACGCAAAGTCAAGTTTCGATCGATTTTTCGTGCACCATCATGGAAATTCAAAATACTGGCCATTCCCAACAGTAATGTCCATGGGAAGTCATATGAGCGCAGTTTTATGAAAAGATGCAACAATCATAAACATTGTGCACAATCCCGAGCAACATCTAGTTTCGATCGATTTTTCACGCACCGTCTTGGAGTTTCAAAATACTGGCCATGGGAAGTTTTACGAGCACGGTTTCACGAAAAAATATGACGGTCATAAACTTTATGCAAAGTCACATGCAAAGTCAAGTTTCCATCGGTTTTTCACGCACCATCTCGGAATTTTAAAATACTGGTCATTCCCAACATATTAGCCCATGGGAAGTCGTGCGAGCATGCTTTCGTGAAATAATATGACGGTCATAAACATTGGCAAAGTCGCACACAAAGTCAAGTTTCGATCGATATTTCATGCACCATCTCAAAATTTCAAAATACTGGCCATTTCCAATGTATTAGCCCAAGGGAAGTCGTATGAGCAGGCTTTCGCAAAAAAATACGCCGGTCCTAAACTTTACACAAAATCACGCTCAAAGTCAAGTTTCGATCAGTTTTTCATGCACTATCTCAGAATTTCAAAATACTGGCCATTCCCTATGTATTAGTCCATGGGAAGTTGTATGAGCATAGTTTCACGAAAAAACACGATGGTCATAACCATTGCGCAAACTCGAGTGTCTATCAATTTTTCGTGCACTATCTCGGAATTTCAAAATACTAACCATTCCCAACTTATTAACCCATGGAAGTCGTACAAGCATGGTTTCGCCAAAAAACGTGACGGTCATAAACTTTGCGCAAAGTCGTATGCAAAGTCATGTTTCGATAGGTTTTTCGTGCACTGTCTCGGAATTTCAAAATATTGGCCATTCCTGACGTATTAGCCCATGGGAAATCGTATGAGCATGGTTTCGCAAAAAAATGTGATAGTCCTAAACTTTAAGCAAAGTCACGTGCAAAGACGAGTTTGATCAGCTTTGCGCACACCGTCTCGGAATTTTGAAATATTGGCCATTCACAACATGTTAGCCCATTGTAAGTCATAGGAAAATGGTTTCGCAAAAAAACACGACGATCATAAAATTTGTGTAAAGTTGAGTTTCGATCGATTTTTCGTGCACCATCTCGAAATTTCAAAATACTGGCGAGTCCCAACGTATTAGCCCATGGGAATTCGTACCGGCACGATTTCACGAAAAAATGCAACGATCATAAAATTTGCACAAAGTTACATGCAAAGTCGAGTTTCAATCGGTTTTCACGCACCATCTCGGAATCACCAAATATTGGCCATTCCCAATGTATTAGCCCTTGGGAAGTCAAACGAGCATGGTTTCGTGAAAAAATGGTACGGTCATAAACTTTGCACAAAGTCGCGTGCAAAGTCGAGTTTCGATCGATTTTTCACGCACCGCCTCGGTATTTGAAAATAACAGACATTCCCAACGTATTAGCTAATGGGAAATCGTTTGAGCATGGTTTGGCGAAAAAATACAATGGTCATAAATTTTACACACAATCGTGAGCAAAGTCGAGTTTCAATTGGTTTTTAGTACACCATCTTAGAATTTTAAAATACTAACAATTCCCAACATATTAGCCAATGGGAATTCTTACGAGCATGGTTTCATGAAAAAATGTAACTGTCATAAACTTTGCATAAAGTCGCGCATAAAGTCTAGTTTTGTTTGATTTTTTTGTGCACCATCTCAAAATTTCAAAATATTGGCCATTCCCAACGTATTAGCCCCTGGGAAGTCATACGAGCATGTTTTCACGAAAAAACATGACGGTCATAAACTTTGCTCAAAGTTACATATAATTTTTCAAGCACCATCTCGGAATTTCAAAATAATAGACATTCCCAATGTATTAGACCATGGGAAATCGTATGAGCACGGTTTCGTGAAAAAACGCGATGGTGATAAAATTTGTGCATAGACACATGCAAAGTCGAGTTTCGATCGGTTTTTAGCGCATTGTCTCGGAATTTCAAAATACTAGACATTCCCAACGTATTAGCCCATGGGAAGTCGTATGAGCATAGTTTCGCAAAAAAAGGCGACGGCCATAAACTTTGCGCAAACTCAAGCGCAAAGTCGAGTTTCGATCGATTTTTCTTGCACCATCACGATATTTCAAAATACTGGCCATTCCCAAAGTATTAGCCCATGGGAAGTAGTACGCGCATAGTTTCACGAAAAAATGCGACGGTCATAAACTTTGCTTAAAGTCAAGTTTCGATCTGTTTATCGTGCAACCTCACAAAATTTCAAAATACTGGCCATTCCTAACGTATTAGCCCATGGGAAGTCATACGAGCATGGTTTCATGGAAAAACATGACAGTCATAAACTTTGTGTAAAGTCGCGTGCAAAGTCGAGTTTCGATCGATTTTTCATGCACCGACTCATAATTTCAAAATACTGGCCATTCCCAACGTATTAGCCCATGGGAAAACATACGGGCATGGTTTCGGGAAAAAATGTGATGGTCATAAACTTTATGCAAAGTCGCGAGCAAAGTTGAGTTTCGATCGATTTTTCACGCATCGTCTTAGAATTTCAAAATACTAGTCATTCCCAACATATTAGCCCATGGGAATTCATATGAGCACGATTTCACGAAAAAATATGATGGTTATAAACTTTGCACAAAGTCGTGCACAAAGTCAAGTTTCGATCTTTTTTTCTTGCACCGTCTAGGAATTTCAAAATACTGGTCATTCCCAGCGTATTAACCCACGGGAAGTCATATGAGGATGGTTTCACCAAAAAATGTGATAGTCATAAACTTTGCACAAAGTCTCGCGCAAAGTCTAGTTTCGTTCGATTTTTCATGCACCATCTCTGAATTTTAAAATATTGGCCATTCCCAACGTATTAGCCCCTGGGAAGTCATACGAGCACGGTTTCGCAAAAAAATGTGATGGTCACAAACTTTACGCACAGTCGCATGCAAAGTCGAGTTTCGATCGGTTTTTCGTGCATCGACTCAGAATTTTGAAATATTGGCCATTCCCAACGTATTAACCCATGGAAAGTCATACGAGCATGGTTTCATGAAAAAACATGACAGTCATAAACTTTGTGCAAAGTCTCGCGCAAAGTCTAGTTTCATATGGTCTTTCGTGCACCATCTCGGAATTTCAAAATACTGGCCATCCCCAACGTATTAACCCATGGGAAGTTGTACGAGCATGGTTTCACGAAAAAATGTGACGGTTATAAACTTTGCGCAAAGTCGTGTGCCAAGTCGAGTTTCGATTGATTTTTCGTGCACCATCTCGGAATTTCAAAATAATAGACATTCCCAACGTATTAAACCATGGGAAATCGTATGATTACGGTTTCACGGAAAAATGCGATGGTCATAAACTTTGCACACAGACACACGCAATGTCAAGTTTCGATCGATTTTTCGTGCACCATCTCGTATTTCATATACAGGCCATTCTCAACGCATTCGCCCATGGGAATTCGTACGAGCATGGTTTCGCAAAAAAATGCGACAGTCATAAACTTTGCTTAAAGTCAAGTTTTGATTGGTTTATCGCACAACCTCTCGGAATTTTAAAATACTAGCCATTCCTAATGTATTAGCCCATGGGAAATGGTACTAGCACGATTTCACGAAAAAATATGACAATCATAAACTTTGCACAAAGTCTCGCGCAAAGTCTAGTTTCGTATGGTCTTTTGCACACCATCTTTGAATTTTAAAATACTAGTCATTCCCTATGTATTAGCCCATTGGAAGTCATATGAGCACGATTTCGCGAAAAAACACGATGGTTATAAATTGTCACAAAGTCGTGCGCATAGTCGAGTTTCGATCGATTTTTCGTGCACCGTCTCGGAATTTCGAAATAATAGACATTCCCAACGTATTAGACCATGGGAAATCGTATGAGCATGATTTCGTGAAAAAATGCGATAGTCATAAACTTTGCACATAGATGCGCATAATGTCATGTTTCGATCGGTTTTTCGTGCACCATCTTGATATTTCAAAATACTGGTCATTCCCAACATATTATCCTATGGGAATTCATACGAGCATGGTTTTGCAAAAATACGCGATGGTCATAAACTTTGCTTAAAGTCAAGTTTCGATTGGTTGATCATGCAACCTCTCGAAATTTCAAAATACTAGTCATTCCTAACGTATTAGCCCATGGGAAGTCGTACGAGCACGGTTTCGTGAAAAAACGCGATGGTTATAAACTTTGCTTAAAGTCAAGTTTCGATCGGTTTATCGCGCAATCTCTCAGAATTTCAAAACACTAGCCATTCCTACCATATTAGCCTTTGAGAAGTCGTACAAGCACGGTTTCATGAAAAAATACGACGATCATAAACTTTGAGCAAAGTCAAGTTTCGATCGATTTTTCGTGCACCAACTCATAATTTCAAAATACTGGCTATTCCCGACATATTAGCCCATGGGAAAATGTACGATCATGGTTTCACGAAAAAACATAATGGTCATAAACTTTGCGTAAAGTCGCAAGCAAAGTCGAGTTTCGATCGGTTTTTCACACACTGTCTCAAAATTTCAAAATGCTAGTCATTCCCAACGTATAGCCCATAGGAATTCGTATGAGCACGGTTTCATGAAAAAACACGATGGTTATAAACTTTATGTAAAGTCGTGCACAAAGTCGAGTTTCGATCGATTTTTTACGCACCATCTCGGAATTTCAAAATACTAGCCATTCCCAATATATTAACCCATGGGAAGTCATACGAGCATAGTTTCGCAAAAAAACGTGACAATCATAAACTTGCACAAAGCCTCACGCAAAGTCTAGTTTCGTTCGGTTTTTCATGCACTATCTCAAAATTTTAAAATACCGGCCATTCCGAACGTATTAGCCCCTGGGAAGTCATACGAGCATGGTTTCACGAAAAAACGTGACGGTCATAAACTTTATGCAAAGTCACGAGTAAAGTCGAGTTTTGATCGATTTTTCATGCATCGACTCAGAATTTCAAAATACTGGCCATTCATAACGTATTAACCCATGGAAAGTTGTATAAGCACGGTTTCACGAAAAAATGTGACAGTCATAAACTTTACGCAATGTCTCGTGCAAAGTCTAGTTTCATTCGGTCTTTCGTGCAATCATGATTTCATGAAAAAATGTGATGGTCATAAACTTTGCATAATGTCAAGTTTCGATTGGGAATGGCTAATCCCAATGTATTAGCCCATGGGAAGTCGTACGAGCACGGTTTCGCGAAAAAAAGTGATGGTCACAAACTTTGTGCAAAGTCGCGTGTAAAGTCGAGGTTCGATTGGTTTTTCGTGCTCCATCTTGGAATTTCAAAATATTGGCTATTCCAAATGTATTAGCCCATGGGAACTCGTACAAGCATGGTTTTGCGAAAAAACACAACATTCATAAACTTTGTGCACAGTCACATGCAAGGTCGAGTTTCGATACGTTTTTAGCGCACCGTCTCATAATTTCAAAATATTAGTCATTCCCAACGTATTAGCCCATGGGAAGTCATACGAGCATGGTTTCACGAAAAAACGTGACAGTCATAACTTTGCACAAAGTCTCACGCAAAGTCTAGTTTCATTCGATTTTTCGTGCACCATCTCGAAATTTCAAAATACTGGCCATTCCCAATGTATTAGCACTTGGGAAGTCGTACAAGCACAGTTTTACGAAAAAATATGACGATCATAAACTTTGTACAAAATCACGCGTAAAGTCGAGTTTCGATCGATTTATAGCGCACTATCTCAGAATTTCAAAATACTAGATATTGCCAAAGTATTAGCCCTTGGGGAGTTGAACGAGCACGGCTTCGCGAAAAAACGCAACGATCATAAACTTTACACAATGTCAAGTTTCGATCGGTTTATCGTGAACTCTCAGAATTTCAAAATACTGGCCAATCCCAATGTTATAGCCCATGGGAAGTCGTATGAGCACTGTTTCGCAAAAATGTGACGATCATAAACTTTATCCAATGTTGTGCTGAAAGTCGAGTTTCGATTGGTTTTTCATGCTCTGTCTCAGAATTTCAAAATACTGGCCATTTCCAACGTTTGAGCCCATGGGAAGTTGTACGAGCATGGTTTCACGAAAAAAACATGATAGTTATAAACTTTACACAAAGTCGTGCCCAAAGTCAAGTTTCGATCGGTTTTTCATGCACGGTCTCGAAATTTCAAAATAATAGACATTCCAAATGTATTAACCATGGGAAATTATAGGAGCAGAGTTTCGCAAAAAAATACGACGGTCATAAACTTTGCGTAATGTCAAATTTCCATCGATTTTTCGTGCACCATCGCAAAATTTCAAAAGACTAGACATTCCCAACGTATTAACCCATGGGAAGTCATATGAGCACAGTTTCGTGAAAAAATGTGATGGTCATAAACTTAGCACAAAGTCGAGTTTCGTTCAGTTTTTTGTGCACCATCTCAGAATTTCAAAATATTGGCCATTCCAAATGTATTAGCACTTGAGAAGTCGTACGAGCACGATTTCGCAAAAAAAGGCGACGGTCATAAACTTTGCACAAAGTCAAGTTTCGATCGGTTTATCGCACACTCTCCCGGAATTTTAAAATACTGACCATTACCAACATATTAGCCCATGGGAAGTCGTACGGGCATGATTTTATAAAAAAATACGGTGGTCATAAACTTTGCATAAAGTCGCGCACTAAGTAGAGTTTTGATCGTTTTTCATGCACCATCTCTGAATTTCAAAATACTAGCTATTCCCAATATATTAGGCCCTGGGAAGTCGTATGAGCACAATTTCACGAAAAAATGTGACAGTCATAAACTTTGCTCAAAGTCACACGCAAAGTCGAGTTTCGATCGGTTTTTCGTGCACCGTCTCAGAATTTCAAAATACTAGTCATTCCCAACGTATTAGCTCATGGGAAGTCGTACGAGCATGGTTTCATGAAAAAATATATACGAGCATGGTTTCATGAAAAAATATAACGGTCATAAACTTTACACAAAGTTGCGCACAAAGTCGAGTTTCGATCGTTTTTCACGCACCATCTAGGACTTTCAAAATACTGGATATTCCTAACGTATTAGCCTCTAGCAAGTCATACGAGCATGGTTTCGTGAAAAAACATGACGGTCATAAACTTTGAGCAAAGTCGCACGCAAAGTTGAGTTTCGATCGGTTTTTCATGCACGATCTCCGAATTTCAAAATAATAGACATTCCAAACGTATTAGCCCATAGGAAATCATAGGAGCATGATTTCGCAAAAAAAACACAATGGTCATAAACTTTGCGTAAAGTCGAGTTTCGATCGGTTTTTCGCGCACCGTCTCAGAATTTCAAAAGACTAGACATTCCCAACATATTAGCCCATGGGAAATCATATGACCACGGTTTCGCGAAAAAACGAAATGGTCATAAACTTAGCACAAAGTCGAGTTTCATTCAGTTTTTCACGCACTATCTTGGAATTTTAAAATATTGACTATTTCAAACGTATTAGAGCAAGGGAAGTCATACGAGCATGGTTTCGCTAAAAAATGTGATGGTTATAAACTCTACGCCAAGTCATGCCAAAGTCAAGTTTCGGTCAGTTTTTCATGCACCGTCTCAGAATTTTAAAATAATAGACATTCCCAATGTATTAGCCCATGGGAAATCATACGTGCATAGTTTTATAAAAAACATGATGGTCGTAAACTTTACGTAAAGTCGAGTTTCAATCAGTTTTTCGCGCATCTCTCGAAATTTCAAAATACAAGACATTCCCAATGTATTAACCCATAGGAAGTCGTATGAGCACGGTTTCACGAAAAAATGCAATGGACATAAATTTTGCACAAAGTCGAGTTTCATTTGGATTTTCATACACCGTCTCAAAATTTTAAAATACTGGCCATTCCAAATGTATTAGCCCATAGGAAGTCGTACGACCATGGTTTCGTGAAAAAGCGCGATGATCACAAACTTTGCACAAAGTCAAGTTTCAACTGGTTTATCGCGTACTCTCTCAGAATTTCAAAATACTAGCCATTACTAACATATTAGCCCAAGGGAAGTCGTACGGGCACGATTTCATGAAAAAACGTGACGGTCATAAACTTCACACAATGTCACGCACAATGTCGAGTTTCGATCGTTTTTCACACACCATCTCGGAATTTCAAAATACTGTCTATTCCCAATGTTTTATCCACTAGGAAGTCATACGAGCACGATTTCTTGAAAAAACATGACGGTCATAAACTTTGCACAAAGTTACACGTAAAGTTGAGTTTCGATCGGTTTTTCGTGCACCATCTCGGAATTTCAAAATACTGGCCATTCCCAATGTATTAGCCCATGGGAAGTCGTACGAGTACGGTTTCATGAAAAAACATGACGATTATAAACTTTGCGCAAAGTTGAGTTTCGACCGATTTTTCGTGCACCACCTCAGAATTTCAAAATAATAGACATTCCCAACATATTAGACAAAAGGAAATCATATGAGCATGATTTTGTGAAAAAATGTGACGGTCATAAAGCTTGCATATAGTCATGCACAAAGTCGAGTTTCGATCGATTTTTTATGCACCGTCTTGGAATTTAAAAATACCAGACAATCCCAACATATTAGCCCATGGGAAATCTTTTTTTTTTCGTAAGTAAAGATAATGTATTTTATAAAAGGTTTGTACAAAGAAGCTTTGTCTACACAAGCCATAGACTAAAGCCTGAAGTCTCTTAGTGTAGTCGAGAAGATTGCACCCCATCTAAGGAAGGTAAAATGGGCACACTTCATCAAACTCATCTCTAAGAGTAGCACAACGAAGTTAATAAATAATAAAATGCAATAGTTAGACCATTCTGGACTACTTGTGGATACAAAATATAAGCTTTGGCCCATATAATACCTTATAATATTCATCATTATTCGAGAGATTATTGACTAATGAAAAAATTGAATCTTGTGAAAATCCCTTTCTCTCTTCTTGTTAGGTGCTCTATGTTCAATTCTTGCTCCATACATGATCGTGAGTCCTGAAGAATCTCTATCAGAATTTGAGCTTTGTTAGTGTTGTGACACTTAAAAATTCTGCCACACCTCTCCTTCCAAATCCACCAAATAGCACATCTGAATATAATTTTTGCTAGTTGTGTAAGAGGCCCCTTTCTTGAGAAGTTTTGTATAAGCATTTCTAATTCATGATGCAAGTTTGGTCGTGGTAGCCTTTGAAGATTAAATCGCTTCAAGATCTCCTTCCATATCCAAGAAGAATAATCACAAGAAAAGTAGAGATGGTCAAACTTTCTTCCTTTTGTATGCACAAAGAGCACTGATTTATAATATAAATACCTCTTCGCTACATATTGTCCATCATAGGAAGTTTGCCGAGAAGGCCCTGCCATGTACACAAGGAATGTCACTGTGATCATGGACTATCCCTTGTCCAACTACTTGGGATCCACTAATTGTTTCGTCGTCTAATTTGGTTTCATGCAGATGCAGCACTAAATTTGCCTTTATCATGAAGCCAAATAAGCATATTTGAAGAATTGTTCTTGATTGTAATAGCCTAATAGTCGGCCAAAGTGATAACATGTTAGGGGAGGCAGGGTTGGGAAGACACCATGTACCATTGTCAATGAATTCAGAAACCTTCCAATCTTTAGGACCCTCGGTTCGAGCATTTTGGCCAGTAGCCCATGGGAAATCGTATGTGCACGGTTTCGCGAAAAAACATGATGGTCTTAAACATTGCGCAAAGTCGAGTTTCCATCAATTTTTCATGTACCATCTCAAAATTTCAAAATACAAGACATTCCCAATGTATTAGCCCATGGAAAGTTGTATGAGCATGTTTTCATGAAAAAACGTGATGGTCATAAACTTTGCACAAAGTCGAGTTTCGTTCGGTTTTTCACCCACCGTCTCGGAATTTTAAAATACTGGCCATTCCAAATGTATTAGCCTATGGGAAGTCGTACGACCATGGTTTCGCGAAAAAAAGCAACGGTCATAAACTTTACGCAAAGTCAAGTTTCTATCAGTTTATCGCGCACTCTCTTGGAATTTCAAAATATTGGCCATTACCAACATATTAGCCCATGGGAAGTTGTACGGGCATGATTTCGTGAAAAAATACGACGATCATAAACTTTACACAATGTCACACACAAAGTCAAGTTTTGATTGTCTTTCACGCACCATCTTGGAATTTCAAAATACTGGCTATTCCCAACATGATAGACCCTAGGAAGTCGTACGAGCACGGTTTTGCAAAAAAACGTGACAGTGATAAACTTTGCACAAAGTCACGCGCAAAGTTGAGTTTTGATCGGTTTTTCATGCACCATCTCGGAATTTCAAAATACTGGCCATTCCCAATGTATTAGTATATGGGATCTCGGACGAGAACAGTTTCATGAAAAAACATGACGGTTATAAACTTTGCACAAAGTCATGCGCAAAGTCAAGTTTTGATTGATTTTTTATGCACCGTCTCGAAATTTTAAAATAATAGACATTCCCAACGTATTAGACCTTGGGAAATCGTATTAGCACAGTTTTGCGAAAAAACACGATGGTCATAAACTTTGCGCACAGACGCGCGCAAAGTTGAGTTTCAATTGGTTTTTTGCACACCGTCTCAAAATTTCAAAATACTACACATTCCCAATGTAATAGCCCATGGGAAGTCCTATGAGCATGGTTTCGCAAAAAAAGGCGACGGTCATAAACTTTATGCAAACTCATGCACAAAGTCAAGTTTTGATCGATTTTTCATGCACCATCTCGAAATTTCAAAATACTGGCCATTCCCAATGTATTAGCCCATGGGAAGTCATATGAGCATGGTTTCGCGAAAAAACGTGATGATCATAAACTTTGCTTAAAGTCAAGATTCGATTGGTTTATCACACAACCTCTCAGAATTTCAAAATACTAGCCATTCCTAACATATTAGCCCATGGAAATTCGTCCGAGTACGGTTTTGCAAAAAAACACAATTGTCATAAACTTTGCGCAAAGTCACGCGAAAGACTTATCAAAAAAAAAAGTTGCGCGTAAAGTCGAGTTTCGAACGGTTTTTCATGCACCGACTCAGAATTTCAAAATACTGGCCATTCCCAATGTATTAGCCCTAGAGAAAAAATGTGAGGTCATAAACCTTGTGCAAAGTCGCGAGCAAAGTCGACTTTTGATCAGTTTTTCAGGCACCGTCTCGAAATTTCAAAATACTAGCCATTCCTAACGTATTAGCCGATGGAAATTCGTACGAGCACGGTTTTACGAAAAAACACGATGGTTAAAAACTTTGCGCAAAGTCGTATACAAAGTCGAGCTTCGATCGGTTTTTCATGCACCGTTTTGAAATTTCAAAATAATAGACATTCCCCACTTATTAGACCATGGCAAATTGTATGAGCACAGTTTCACGAAAAAATGCGATGGTCATAAACTTTGCACATAATCACATGCAAAGTCAAGTTTCGATCGATTTTTCTTGCACCGTCTTGAAATTTAAAAATAGTAGACAATCCCAATATATTACCCCATAGGAAGGAAGTCATATGAGCCCGATTTTGCAAAAAAAGATGACGGTCATAAACTTTTCTTAAACTCATGCGTAAAGTTGAATTTCTATGGTTTTTTTGCACACCATCTCGGAATTTTAAAATACTAAACATTTACAATGTATTAGCTCATGGAAAGTCGTATGAGTACGATTTCACAAAAAAATGCGACGGTCATAAACATTGCACAAAGTCAAGTTTCGATCGATTTTTCATGCACCATGTCAGAATTTCAAAATACTGACCATTCTCAACGTATTAGCCAATGGGAATTCGTACGAGCACGGTTTCATGAAAAAACGCGACGGTCATAAACTTTGTGCAAAGTTAAGTTTCGATCTGTTTTTCGCGGATCGTCTCGAAATTTAAAAATACTGGCCATTCTCAACGTAATAGCCCTTGGGAATTCATACGAGCCCTGTTTCACGAAAATGAAAAACATGACGGTCATAAGCTTTGTGCAAAGTCGAGTTTCGATCGGTTTTTCACACATCATCTCAGAATTTCAAAATACTGGCCATTCTCAATGTAATAGCCCATGGGAAGTCGTACGAGCCCGGTTTCATGAAAAAACTCGACAGTCATAAACTTTGCACAAAGTCGAGTTTCAATCGATTTTTCATACGCCATCTTGGAATTTTAAAATACTAACCATTCCCGACGTATGAGCCTATGGGAATTTGTACAAGCATAGTTTCACGAAAAAATGTGACAATCATAAACTTTGCTCAAAGTCACATGCAAAGTCGAGTTTTGTTCGGTTTTTCATGCATCTTCTCAGAATTTCAAAATACTAGCCATTCCCAACATATTAGCCCATGGAAGTCATACGAGCACACATTCGTAAAATAATATGACGGTCATAAACTTTGGCCAAAGTTGCACTTAAAGTCAAGTTTCGATCGGTTTTTTGCGCCCCGTCTTGGAATTTCAAAATACTGGCCATTCCTAACATATTAGCACAAGGGAAGTTGTACGGGTAGGCTTTCATAAAAAAATATGATGGTCCTAAAACTTTGTGCAAAGTCACTCTCAATATCAAGTTTCGATCAATTTTTCGCGCACCGTCTCGGAATTTCAAAATACTAGCCATTCCCAACTTATTAACCCTTGGAAGTCGCATGAGCACGGTTTCACAAAAAAAATATGACAATCATAAACTTTATGTAAAGTCACACATAAATTCGAGTTTCGATCGATTTTTCGTGCACCATCTCGAAATTCAAAATAATAGACATTCCCAACATATTAGCCTATGGGAATTTGTACGAGCATGGTTTCGCGAAAAAACATGATGATGATAAACTTTGCGTAAAGTCAAGTTTGGATCGGATAATAGTCGTATGAGCACGGTTTCGTGAAAAATGTGACGGTCATAAACTTTGCGCACAGTAGCATGCAAAGTCGAGTTTCAATCCATTTTTAGTGCACCATCTCAAAATTTCAAAATAATAGACATTCCCAACGTATAAGCCCGTGGGAAGTTGTGCGAGCATGGTTTTACGAAAAACACGACGGTGATCAACTTTGCGCAAAGTCAAGTTTCGATCGGATTATTGAGCACTCTCTCGAAATTTCAAAATACTAGCCATTACGAACGTATTAGCCCATGGGAAATTGTAAGAGCTCAGTTCCAAATTTTAAAATACTAGACATTGCCAATGTATTTGCCCATGGGAAATTATATGAGCATGATTTCATGAAAAAACATGACAGTCATAAACATTGCATAAAGTCGCACGCAAAGACGAGTTTGATTGGCTTTTGGTGTACCATCTCGGAATTGCAAAATACTGGCCATTCACAACGTGTTAGCCCATTGGATATCGTACACGCATGGTTTTACGAAAAAACACGACGGTCATAAACTTTGAGCAAAGTCGAGTTTCGATCGGTTTTTTGTGCACCGTTTTGGAATTTCAAAATACTGGCCATTCCCAATGTATTAGCCCTTGAGAAGTCATACGAGCACAATTTCGTGAAAAAATGTGATGGTCGTAAACTTTGTGCAAAGTCATGTGTAAAGTCGAGTTTCGATTGGTTTTTCATGCACCATCTCGAAATTTTAAAATACTAGCCATTCCCAATGTATTTGCCCATGGGAAGTTATACAAGCACAATTTCACGAATAAACGCGATAGTCATAAACTTTACATACAGTTGCACGCAAAGTTAAGTTTCGATCAGTTTTTAATGCACTATCTCATAATTTCAAAATATTAGCCATTCCCAACGTATTATCCCATTGGAAGTCGTACAAGCATGGTTTCATGAAAAAACGTAATAGTCATAAACTTCACGTAAAGTCTCGCGCAAAGTCGAGTTTCGTTCGATTTTTTAGGCACCATCTCAGAATTCCAAAATACTGGTCATTCCCAACATATTAGCCCATGGGAAGTTGTACAAGCATGCTTTCACAAAATAATATGACGATCATAAACTTTGGACAAAGTCGTATGTATAGTCAAGTTTCAATCGGATTTTCGCTCACCATCTCAGAATTTCAAAATACTAGCCATTTCCAACGTATTAGCCTAAGAGAAGTTGTATGAGCAGGCTTTTGCAAAAAATATGATGGTCTAAAACTTTGCACAAAGTCACGCTCAAAGTCAAGTTTCGATCGATTTTTCACACACCATCTCGGAATTGCAAAATACTAGCCATTCCTAATGTATTAGTCCATGGGAAGTCGTATGAGCACAGTTTCATGACAAAATATGATGGTCATAAACTTGGGGCAAACTTAAGTTTATATCAATTTTTCGTGCACTGACTCAGAATTTCAAAATAAAGGCCATTCCCAACTTATTAACCCATGGAAGTCGTACGAGCACAGTTTCATTAGAAAATGTGACGGTCATAAACTTTACGCAAAGTCACACGCAAAGTCAAGTTTGATCGACTTTTGGCGCTCCATCTCGGAATTTCAAAATACTGGCCATTCACAACGTGTTAGCCCATTAGAAGTTGTACGAGAACGGTTTTGCGAAAAAATGTGATGGTTATAAATTTGTGCAAAGTTGAGTTTCGATTGATTTTTCGCGCACCATTTCAGAATTTGAAAATGCTGGCCAGTCCCAACGTATTAGCCTATAGGAAGTCGTACGGGCACAATTTTACGAAAAAACATGATGCTCACAAAATTTATAAAAAGTCGTGTGCAAAGTCGAGTTTCGATCATTTTCCCCGCACCGTCTCAGAATTTCAAAATACTGGCCATTCTTAACGTATTAGCACATGGGAAGTCATACGAGCACGGTTTTACAAAAAAACGATTTTGTACAAACGTATTAAAGTCGAGTTTCGATCGATTTTTCATGCACCGTCTTGAAATTTCAAAATACTAGCCATTCCCAACATATTAGCCCATGGGAATTCACATGAGAACAGTTTCGCAAAAAAATATTACGGTCATAAAATTTGCTTAAAGTCAAGTTTCGATTGGTATATCGTGTAACCTCTCGGATTTTCAAAATACTGGCCATTCCCAATGTATTAGCCCATGGGAAGTCGTATGAGTACAGTTTCACGAAAAAACTCGACTGTCAAAAACTTTGCGCAAAGTCGAGTTTCGATCGATTTTTCATACACTAACTTAGAATTTCAAAATACTGGCTATTCCCAACGTATTAGCCCATGGGAAAACGTACGAGCATGGTTTCGTGAAAAAATACGATGGTTATAAACTTTGCGCAAAGTCAAGTTTCGATCGATTTTTCGCACACAGTCTTGGAATTTCAAAATACTAGCCATTCCCAATGTATTAGCCCATGGGAATTCGTACGATTTTGCGAAAAAATATGATGGTTATAAACTTTGTAAAAAGTCATGCACAAAGTCGAGTTTCGATTGGTTTTTCGTGCACCGTCTCGAAATTTTAAAATAATAGACATTCCCAACGTATTAGCCCATGGGAAATTGTATGAGCATATTTTTGTAAAAAAACACGTTGGTCATAAACTTTGCGCAGAGTCGAGTTTTGATTGATTTTTCGCACACCGTCTCAGAATTTAAAAATACTAGATAATCCCAACGTATTAGCCCATAGGAAGTCGTATGAGCACAGTTTCGCAAAAAAGGCAACGGTCATAAACTTTACGCAAACTTGTGCACAAAGTTGAATTTTAATCGTTTTTTCGCGCACCGTCTTGGAATTTTAAAATAGCAAACATTTCCAACGTATTAGCCCATGGGAAGTCATATGAGCATGGTGTTGCAAAAAAATGCGATGGTCATAAACATTGCATAAAGTTGAGTTTCGTTCGGTTTTTCGCACACCGCCTCAGAATTTCAAAATTCTAGTCATTCCCAACGTATTAGCCCATGGGAATTCGTACGAGCATGGGTTCGCGAAAAAATGTGATGGTTATAAACTTTGCGCAAAGTCGAGTTTCGATCGATTTTTCATGCATCGTGTCAAAATTTCAAAATAATGGCCATTTGGAACGTATTAGCCCATGGGCAGTCGTATGAGCACGGTTTCACGAAAAAACGTGATGGTCATAAACTTTGCGTAAAGTCGAGTTTCGATTGAATTTTCGTGCATCATCTCAGAATTTCAAAATACTAACCATTCTCAACATAATATCGCATGGGAATTAGTACGAGCACTGTTTCACGAAAAAATGAGATGGTCGTAAACTTTATTTTTGTAATTAAAGATAATGTATTATGTATAAGGATTGTATAAAGTAGCTTTGTCTACACAAGCCATAGACTAAAGCCTGAATTCTCTTAGTGTAGTAGAGAAGATTGCACCCCACCTAAAAAAGGATAGGCACACTTCATCAAACTCATCTCCAAGAGTAGCACAAGGTAGTCAATAAATAATAAAATGTAATATCTAGACCGTTCTGGACTACTTGTGGAAATATCACAAAATATAAGCTTTGCCCCACATAGTACATTACAATCTTCATCATTATTCTAGAGATTATTGACTAATGAAAAGATTGAATCTTATGAAAATCCCTTTCTCTCTTCTTGTTAGGTGCTCTATGTTCAATTCTTGCTCCATACATGATCGTGAGTCCTAAAGAATCTCTATCAGAATTTGAGCTTTGTTCATATTGTGACACTCAAAAATTCTGCCACACCTCTCCTTCCAAATCCACCAAATAGTACATCTGAATATGATTCTTGCCAGTTGTGTAAGAGTCCCCATTCTTGAAAAGTTTTGCATAAGCATTTCTAATTTTGAATGTAATTCCTGAAATCAGTTGTAAACATTATGCAAATTCGTGCCAAAGACTAGTTTCGATCGATTTTTCACGCACCGTCTCATCATATCAAAATACAAGTCATTCCCAATGTGTTAGCCCATGGGAAGTCATATGAGTACGGTTTCATGAAAAAACATGATGGCCATAAGCTTTACGTAAAGTTGAGTTTCGTCGGTTTCTCGCACACCATCTCGGAATTTCAAATTACTGGCCATTCTCAATGTAATAGCCCATGGGAATTCGTACGAGCACTGTTTCATATAAAAATATGGTGGTCATAAACTTTGTGCAAAGTTGCACACAAATTCAAGTTTTATTCGGATTTTCGTGCACTATCCAGGAATTTCAAAATACTAGCCATTCCTAACGAGTTAGCCCATGGGAAGTTGTACGAGCACGGTTTCACGAAAAAACACAAAGGTCATAAACTTTATGAAAAGTTAAGTTTCAATCGGTCTTTCACGCACTGTCTCGAAATTTTAGAATACTAGTCATTCCCAACGTATTAGCGCATGGGAATTCTTACAAGCATGGTTTCATGAAAAAACGTGATGGTCACAAACTTTGCACAAAGTCGCACGCAAAGACAAGTTTCGTTCGGTTTTTCGTGCACCATCTTGGAATTTCAAAATCCTAGCCATTCCTAACGTATTAGCCGCTGGGTAGTCGTACAAGCATGGTTTCGTGAAAAAACGATCATAAACTTTGTGCAAACGTGATGGTCATAAACTTTGCGCAAAGTCGAGTTTCGATCATTTTTTATGCACTGTCTCAGAATTTCAAAATACTGGCTAGTCCCAATGTCCATGTGAAGTCGTACGGGCATGATTTCGTGAAAAAATGTGATGGTTATAAACTTTACACAAAGTCGCTTGCAAAGTCGAGTTTCGATCATTTTTCATGCTCTGTCTCAAAATTTCAAAATACTGGCCATTCCTAAAGTATTGGCCCATGGGAAGTCGTAAGAGCACGATTTCACGAAAAAACATGACGGTCATAAATTTTGTGCAAAGCCGCCCACAAAGTCGAGTTTCGATCGATTTTTCGTGTACCGTCTCGGAATTTCAAAATAATCGTATGAGCACAGTTTCGCAAAAAAACATGAAGGGAATAAACTTTGCACACAGTCACGTGCAAAGTCTAGTTTCGATCGATTTTTAGCGCACCATCTCAGAATTTCAAAATACTAGCCATTCTCAACGTATTAGCCCATGGGAAGTCGTATGAGCATTGTTTCTCAAAAAAAGGTGACGATCATAAACTTTGCGCAAACTCATGTGCAAAGTTGAGGTTCAATCATTTTTTTATGCATCATCTCAGAATTTCAAAATACTAGACATTCCCAATATATTAGACCATGGGAACTCGTATGAGCATGGTTTCACGAAAAAATGCGATGGTCATAAACTTTGCACAAAGTGGAGTTTCGAACAGTTTTTCATGCACCATGTCGGAATTTCAAAATACTGGCTATTCCCAATGTGTTAGTCTATGGGAAGTCATACGAGCACAGTTTCACAAAAAATGCGATGGTCATAAACTGTGCGCAAAGTCAAGTTTCGATTGATTTTTTGCGCACCGTCTCAGAATTTCAAAATACAGGCTATTCCAAATGTATTAGCCCATGGGAATTCATACGAGCACTATTTCACGAAAAATCCACATGGCCATAAACTCTACGCAAAGTCGAGTTTCAACTAATTTTTCTTACACCATCTCGAAATTTCAAAATACTGGCCATTCCCAATGTATTAGCTCATAGGAAGTCGTACGAGCATGGTTTCGCAAAAAAATACGATCCTCATAAACTTTGCGCAATGTCAAGTTTCAATCAGTTTTTCGCACACTGTCTCAAAATTTCAAAATACTGGCCATTTTCAACGTATTAGCCCAAGGGAATTCGTACGAGCACTGTTTCACGAAAAAATGAGAATATCATAAACTTTACGCAAAGTTGAGTTTCAATTTTTCATGCACCATCTTGGAATTTTAAAATAATTACCATTACCAACGTATTAACCCATGGGAAGTCATACAAGCACGGTTTCACAAAAAAATGAGATGGTCATAAACTTTGTGCAAAGTCGAGTATTGATCGATTTTTCGTGCACTGTCTCGGAATTTCAAAATACTATCCATTCCCAATGTATTAGCCCATGGGAAGTCGTATGAGCCCGGTTTCCCAAAAAAACACGACAGTCATAAACTTTGCGCAAAGTCAAGTTTCGTTATGTTTTTCACACATCGTCTTAGAATTTCAAAATTCTGGTCATTCCCATGGGAAGTAGTACGAGCATGGTTTCCCTAAAAAACGCGACGGTCATAAACTTTGCGCAAAGTCGATTTTCGATCAGTTTTTTGCACACCATCTCAGAATTTCAAAATACTGGCCAGTCCCAACGTATTAGCCCATGGGAAGTCGTACAAGCACGATTTCGTGAAAAAGGAGACAGTCATAAACTTTACGTAAAGTCAAGTTTCAATTGATTTTTCATGTACCATCTTAGAATTTCAAAATACTGGCCATTCCCAATGTATTAGCCCATGGGAAGTCATACAAGAATGGTTTCACAAAAAAACTCAATGGACAAACTTTGCGCAAAGTCGAGTTTCGATCGATTTTTCGCGCACCATCTCAGAATTTTAAAATACTGGTCATTCCCAATGTATTAGCCCATAGGAAGTTATACGAGCATGGTTTCATGAAAAAATAAGACGGTCATAAACTTTACGCAAAGTCGAGTGCAAAGTCAAGTTTTGATCGATTTTTCACGCACCGTGTCGGAATTTCAAAATACTGGCCATTCCCAGCGTATTAGCCCATTGGAAGTCGTACGAGCACTTTTCGTGAAAAAATGCAATGGTCATAAACTTTGCGCAAAGTCGAGTTTCGATCGGTTTTTCATGCACTGTCTTGGAATTTCAAAATACTGGGCATTCGCAATGTATTAGTCGATGGGAGTCCGTATGAGCATGATTTCACGAAAAAATGAGATGGTCATAAACTATGTACAAAGTCAGGTGCAAAGTCGAGTTTCGATCGGTTTTCACGCACCGTCTCGAAATTTCAAAATAATGGCCTTTCCAATGTATTAGCCTATGGGAATTCGTACGAGCACTATTTCGTGAAAAAATGAGACGATCATATACTTTGCACAAAGTCGCATGCAAAGTCGAGTTGCAATCAATTTTTCACGCACCATCTCAGAATTTCGAAATACCGACCATTCCCAACGTATTAGCCAATGGGAAGTCGTACGAGCACTTTTCGTGAAAAAACACAATGCTCATAAACTTTGCGCAAAGTTATGCACAAATTCAAGTTTCATTCAATTTTTTGCGCACCAACTCAGAATTTCAAAACACTAGACATTCCCAACATATTAGCCCATGGGATGTCGTACGATCACGGTTTTACGAAAAAATGTCACGGTATTGAACTTTACTCAATGTCACGCGCAATGTTGAGTTTCGATCGGTTTTGTGCGCATCGTCTCAGAATTTCAAAATACTGGCCATTCCTAACATATTAGCCCATGGGAAGTCATACGAGAACGTACGAGAATGGTTTCATGAAAAAACATGACAGTCGCAAAGTTGAGTTCGAACGGTTTTTCACGCACCATCTCAGAATTTCAAAATAATAGACATTCCCAACTTATTAGCCCATGGGAAATCATATGAGCACAGTTTCACGAAAAAATGTGATAGTTATAAACTTTAGTTAAAGTCGCACGCAAAGACGAGTTTGATCGGCTTTTCCCGCATCGTCTCAGAATTTCAAAATACTGGCCATTCACAATATGTTAGCCCATTGGAAGTCATATGACAATGGTTTTGCGAAAAAGGACGACGGTCATAAACTTTGCGCAAAGTTGAGTTTCAATTGGTTTTTCGTGCACCGTCTCAGAATTTCAAAATATTGGCCAGTCCCAAAATATTAGCCCATGGGAAGTCGTACGAGCACAATTTTGCAAAAAAATGCGATGGTCATAAAATTTGCACAAAGTAGCGAGCAAAGTCGAGTTTCGATCGTTTTTCACGCACCATCTCAGAATTTCAAAATACTGGCCATTCCCAACGTATTAGCCCATGGGAAGTCATACGAGCACGGTTTCGTGAAAAATGCTACGGTCATAAACTCTGCGCAAAGTGACACACAAAGTCAAGTTTCGATCAATTTTTCGTGCACCGTCTCGGAATTTGAAAATAACAGACATTACCGACGTATTAGCCTGGGAAATCGTACGATCATGGTTTGGTAAAAAAATGCGATGGTCATAAACTTTACGCACAGTCGCACGCAAAGTCGAGTTTCGATCGGTTTTTAATGCACCGTCTCAGAATTTTAAAATACTAGCCATTCCCAATGTATTAGCCCATGCGAACTTGTACGAGCATCGTTTCACGAAAAAATGTGACTATCATAAACTTTACGTAAAGTCTAGTTTTGTTCAATTTTTCAGGCACCATCTCGGAATTTTAAAATACTGGCCATTCCCAATGTATTAGCCCTTGGGAAGTCATACGAGCATGGTTTCATGAAAAAATATGATGGTCATAAACTTTGCACAAAGTCGCATGCAAAGTCGAGTTTCGATCGGTTTTTGATGCACCATCTCAGAATTTGAAAATACTGGTCATTCCCAGTGTATTAGCCCATGGGAGGTCATACGAGCATGGTTTTGTGAAAAACCATGATGGTTATAAACTTTGCGGAAAGTCATGCGCAAAGTCGAGTTGCGATCGGTTTTTCACGCACTGTCTCGAAATTTCAAAATATTAGACATTGCCAACGTATTAGACCATGGGAAATTGTATGAGCATTATTTCGTCAAAAAGCACAACGGTCATAAACTTTGTGCAGAGACGCGAGCAAAGACGAGTTTCAATCGGTTTTTCGCGCATTGTCTCGGAATTTCAAAATACTAGACATTCCCAACGTATTAGCCCATGGGAAGTCATATGAGCACAGTTTCACAAAAAATGGTGACGGTCATAAACTTTGCGCCAACTCATGCGCAAAGTTGATTTTCAATCAGTTTTTCGTGCATCATATCAAAATTTAAAAATACTGGCCATTCCCAACAAATTAGTCCATAGGAAGTCGAACGAACATGGTTTCGCAAAAAAACGCGACGGTCATAAACTTTGCTTAAAGTCAAGTTTCGATCGGTTTATCACGCAACCTCTCAGAATTTCAAAATGCTGGCTATTCCTAGCGTATTAGCCCATGGGAAGTCGTACAAGCACGGTCTCACGAAAAAATATGACGGTCATAAACTTTGTGTAAAGTCGCGTGCAAAGTCGAGTTTCGATCGATTTTTCATGCATCGACAAAGAATTTTAAAATACTGGCCATTCCCAACATAATAGCCCATGGGAAAACATACGAGCATGGTTTCGTGAAAAAATGTGACGATCATAAACTTTGCGTACAGTCACGTGCAAAGTCGAGTTTCGATCGATTTTTCACGCACCGTCTCGGAATTTCAAAATACTAGCCATTCCCAACGTATTAGCCCATGGGAATTCATACGAGCATGGTTTCGCGAAAAAACAAGATGGTTAAAAACTTTGCACAAAGTCATGCGCAAAGTCGAGTTTCGATCGGGTTTTCGTGCACCGTCTCAAAATTTTAAAATAATAGACATTCCCAATGTATTATACCATGGGAAATCGTATAAGCACGGTTTTATGAAAAAACGCAATAGTCGTAAACTTTGCACACAGACCCGTGCAAAGTCGAGTTTCAATTGGTTTTTCATGCATCTTATCGGAATTTTAAAATACTAGACATTCCCAACGTATTAGCCCATGCGAAGTCGTATGGGCACGGTTTCGCAAAAAAGGGCGACAGTCATAAACTTTGTGCAAACTCATGCGCAAAGTCAAGTTTCAATCGGGTTTTCATGCACTGTCTCAAAATTTCAAAATACTGGCCATTCCCAATGTATTAGCCTATGGGAAGTCGTTCAAGTATGGTTTCACGAAAAAACGCGACGATCATCAACTTTGCTCAAAGTCAAGTTTCGATCGGTTTATCGTGCAACCTCTCGAAATTTTGAAATACTGGTCATTCCTCACGTATTAGCCCATGGGAAGTCGTACGAGCACGGTTTTGTAAAAAAATACGACTGTCATAAACATTGCGTAAAGTCACACGCAAAGTCGAGTTTCGATTGGTTTTTCGTGCATCGTCTCAGAATTTCAAAATACTGGCCATTCCCATCGTTAATGTCCATGGGAAGTCAAATGAGCACGATTTTGTGAAAAAATACGACAGTCATAAACTTTACGTAAAGTACCGAGCGACGTCTAGTTTCGATCGATTTTTCATGCACCGTCTCCGAATTTGAAAATACTTGCGATTCCTAATGTATTAGCCTATGGGAAGTCATATGAGCATAGTTTTGTGAGAAAACACGACGGGAATCATATGAGTTTCCATCGGTTTCTCTCGCACCATCTCGAAATTTCAAAATACTAGCCATTCCCAACATATTAGCCTATCGGAAGTCATATGAGCATAGTTTCACAAAAAAAGGTGACGGTCATAAACTTTGCACAAACTCATGTGCAAAGTCGAGTTTCGATCGGTTTTTCGTGCACCATCTCAAAATTTCAAAATACTGGCCATTCCCAACGTATTAGCCCATGGGAAGTCGTATGAGCAAGGTTTGGCAAAAAAATATGGCGGTCATCAATTTTGCTTAAAGTCAAGTTTCGATCGGTTTATCGTGCAACCTCTCGAATTTTAAAATACTGGCCATTCCTAACGTATTAGCCCATGGCTTCGTTTGAGCATGGTTTTACGAAAAAATGTGACGGTCATAAACATTGCGCCAAAGTCGCATACAAAGTCAAGTTTCGATCGGTTTTTCATGCATCATCTCAAAATTTTAAAATACTGGCCATTCCCAACGTTAATATCCATAGGAAGTCATACGAGAATGGTTTTGTGAGAAAACGTGATAGTCATAAACTTTTTCGTGCAACGTCTAGTTTCGATTAGTTTTTCGTGCATCGTCTCAGAATTTCAAAATATTGGCCATTCCGAATGTATTAGCCCATGGGAAGTCATATGAGCATGGTTTCGTATGAAAATGCGACGGTCATAAACTTTACACAAAGTCGAGTTTTGATCGATTTTTAGTGCATTGTTTTGAAGTTTCAAATTATTGGCCATTCTCAACGTATTAGCCCTTGGGAATCTGTACGAGCACTATTTCGTGAAAAAATGAGAGAGTCATAAACTTTGCGCAAAGTTATGCGCAAACTCGAGTTTGATTAGTTTTTCATGCACCATCTTGGAATTCTAAAATATTGGCCATTCCCAATGTATTAGCCCATGGGAAGTCATACGAGCACGGTTTTGCAAAAAATGGTGACGATCATAAAATGTGTGCAAAGTCACGCGCAAATTCAAGTTTCATTTAGATTTTGGCGCACCGTCTAGCAATTTCAAAACACTGGCCATTCCTAACGTATTAGCCCACGGGAAGTCATATGAGCACGGTTTCACGAAAAAATGCGACGGTCATAAACATTGCACAAATTCCCATGCAAAGACACGTTTCGATCGATTTTTCATGCATCATCTCAGAATTTCAAAATACTGGCCATTCCCAACGATATTGTCCATGGGAAGTCGTATGAGCACGATTTTATAAAAAAACATGACAGTCATAAACTTTGCACAAAGTCTCCAGGGACATCTAATTTTGATCAATTTTTCATGCACCTTCTCGGAATTTGAAAATACTTGCCATTCCAAATGTATTATGGGAAGTCATACGAGCACAGTTTCACGAAAAAATGTGACGGGCATAAACATTGCGCAAAGTCGGGTGCAAAGTCAAGTTTACATCAGTTTTTCATGCACCATCTGGAAATTTCAAAATACTGGCAATTCCCAACGTATTAGCCCATGGGAAGTCGTATGAGCAAGGTTTCACAAAAAAGCACAACGATCATATGCTTTGCGCAAACTTGAGTTTCGATTGGTTTTTCGTGCACCATCTCAAAATTTCAAAATACTGGTCATTCCCAATGTATTAGGCCATGGGAAGTCGCATGAGCGTGGTTTCGCGAAAAAATACGACGGTCGTAAACTTTGCTTAAAGTCAAGTTTCGATTGGTTTATCGCGCAACCTCTCGAAATTTTAAAATATTGGCCATTCATAACATATTAACCGATGGTAAGTCGTACGAGCATGGTTTCACAAAAAAACGTGATGGTCATAAACATTATGCAAAGTCGCATGCAAACTCAAGTTTCGGTTGGTTCTTCATGCATCATCTCGAAATTTCAAAATACTGGCCATTCCCAGCGTTAATGTCCATTGGAAGTCATACGAGAATGGTTTTGTAAAAAAACACGACAGTCATAAACTTTGCGCAAAGTCCCAAGCAATGTTTAGTTTCGATCGATTTTTCGTGCACCAACTCGGAATTTCAAAATATGGGCCATTCCCAATGTATTAGCCCATGGGAAGTCATACAAGCATGGTTTTGCAAAAAAACACGACAGTCCTAAACTTTATGCAAAGTCGAGTTTTGATCGGTTTTTCGCGCACTGTTTCGGAGTTTTAAATTACTAGCCATTCTCAACGTATTAGCCCTTGGGAATTTGTACGAGCACTGTTTCACGAAAAAATGAGACGGTCGTAAACTTTTGGCAAAGTTACACGCAAACTCAAGTTTGATCGGTTTTTTGTAAACCATCTTGGAATTTTGAAATAGTGGCCATTCCCAAAGTATTAGCCCATGGGAAGTCATACAAGCACGATTTCGTGAAAAAAAATGATGGTCATAAACTTTGTGCAATGTCACACGCAAATTGAAGTTTCGTTTGGATTTTTGTGCACCGTCTAGCAATTTCAAAACATGAGCCATTCCTAACGTACTAGCCCATGGGAAGTCATATGAGCACGGTTTCACAAAAAAATGCGTTGGTCATAAACATTGCATAAAGTCCTGTGCAAAGCTGAGTTTCGATCAGTTTTTCCTGCATCATCTCGAAATTTCAAAATACCGGCCATTCCCAATATTAGTGTCCATGGGAAGTCGTATGAGCATGGTTTTATGAAAAAACACAACAATCATAAACTTTGCGCAAAGTCCGAAGCGATGTCTAGTTTCAATCGGTTTTTCGCGCACCATCTCGGAATTTCAAAATATTGGCCATTCCCAATGTATTAGCATATGGGAAGTCATACGAGCACAGTTTCGCAAAAAAATGCGACGGGTATAAACTTTGTAGAAAGTCGAGTTTCGATCGATTTTTCGCGCACCATCTCGGACTTTCAAAATACTAGCTATTCTCAACGTGTTAGCCCATGGGAAGTCATATGAGTACGGTTTCATAAAAAAACACGACGGTCATAAGCTTTGCGAAAGTCGAGTTTGTACAATTTTTCGTGCACCATCTAGGAATTTCAAAATACTGGCTATTCCCAATATTTTAGTCCATGGGAAGTCGTACGAGCATGGTTTATAAAAAAAAAACTTAACGGTCATAAATTTTACGTAAAGTCGAGTTTTGTTGGATTTTTCGTGCACCATCTCGAAATTTTAAAATACTAGTCCTTCCTAACGTATTAGCCCCTGGGAAGTTGTATAAGCATGGTTTCGCAAAAACACATGACGATAAACTTCACTCAAAGTCGCGTGCGAAGTCGAGTTTCGATCCGTTTTTCATGCACCGTCTCGAAATTTTAAAATATTAGCCATTCCCAATGTTAATGTCCATGGGAATTCAAATGAGCGGGTTTTGCGAAAACATGCAATAGTCATAAGCTTTGCGCAAAGTCCCAAGCAACATCTAGTTTCGATCGATTTTTCGTGCATTGTGTCAGAATTTCAAAATACTAGCCATTCGTAACGTATTAGCCCATTGTCACGAACGGTCGTCGCTCAACCGTAATGCCTTTGCTCCTTGAACCGTTCGTCACTTTTTCTTGCTTGTACATATGTTTGGCAGCTTGTTTTGCCTTGAGTTTACATGTTTTTACCTAAGAAATATGAGCGAAAGTAGTGTAGAAGGCTGAGCGATCGCTCATCGCGCCAAAAAAAAAAACAGCCCCATTTTGGGTCTTTTTCATGTGCCACGACAACCTTTTGAGCGGTGCGAAATGTCAGCCATTTCAGCACCTTGGAACCCCGGTGGCACCGGGCTGGATGGGGTTCGGGTATATGTAGGCTTTCATCGAATTGAACTTGTCTTGCGTCCGATACCTTGGGAACCGTCGTTTGTGGACTTGCGACCGTTCCTACAACCCTCAAAGTCCTGTTTCTCTCTCTTTTCTTTGCTGCACTCAAGGTGTTCGATAAATTGCTTGTACAGCTTTCCGCTTCGCGAGACGTCGGGATGTGTCCGTCGCTCGCTTCTGAATTAATCAACTTCTTCTTTGTAGGTCCTACGGGGCCTTAAGAGGTTGTAAGAGGGCTGACCCTTTGCGGACAGGAAACGCATTGGGCGTTGTATGACTTAGGCAATCCCAGCTAAGTCCGGAATAGTGAGCAAGGTTGCTCGACTTAGGCAATTTCAGCTAAGACTTGGGAGTTCAGCTGCACGGCTTAGGCAAACTTTAGCTAAGCCCGTGACGTGTGGTATCGAGGGCAAGCAATTCATCATACAGCGAAGAAGATTCGCAATCTCGCCATGGTGAAACATCGTGGTGAATCGAGCAAGATGGGGCAAGCTGGACCCTTGCTCCAAGCAGTCGCAGGTGGACTGCAAGTGCAAACTCGCTCGCAAACTATGGGAGTCACTCATGAGGAGCTCTATAGTGAACAAGACGAGCGTGAAGTTGGGTATTCTCCACGAGGGGAGGAGGCGCCATCTGCAGCGCCAACCGGGAAAAAGGGTCAGAAGGAGAGAATTATAGCGGCGGAGACCCGCCTTGATGTTCTTGAAGCGAGTGTGGAGGAACTCTATCAAGGCCAGCGAGGGCTACTTAGGGTAGAGAGCTCGCTAGAAGAAGCTGAATCTCGGATCGAGAAAGTTGAATCTATGATGGATCAAGCGAGAGGACACCAAAGATTCCGTCGACACCTACATGAAGTTGTGGCGGAACTCACGGCGAAGGTGATGGTGTTAACAAGGACTCTTGATGCGGAGGGAGCAACACCACTGCGCCACCACAAAACTTGGGCACGAGCCGCGTGCTACGGAGGTGCTAGAGATGCCAAAGAGCTCGAAAACTTCTTGTTCGACATGGAGCAGATTTCCGTGCTACAAGGCTTGATTCTGAAGAAACCAAAGTTGCTATAGCAACAATGTATCTGAATGGGGATGCAAAACTTTGGTGGCGAACCCGTTGGGAAGAGATCCAACAAGGCCGATGTCAAGTGGATACATGGGGAGACTTGAAGCGAGAGTTGAGAACCCAGTTCTTACCGGAGAACACAGAGTTTGTCGCAAGAAGGAAACTGAGACAACTCCGCCAAAGTACAACAATCCGAGACTATGTGAAACAATTTTCAGCACTGATGCTGGATATACGGGACATGTCTGAGAAAGACAAACTATTCAGCTTCCTCGATGGCTTGAAGCCATGGGCACAACAAGAACTACATCGAAGGAATGTCACTGATGTAGTCGGGGCAATTGCAGCCGCGGAAAGGCTAACTGACTTTGTTTCTTCGGAGGATTTGAGAAAGAAGAAACAATCTTCGGGAAATCGCCCATCTAAATACTCTCGAGCGAAGGAGTCTGGGGGCGAGCAAAAGAAGAAGAACTTCCACAAGGGACCGGGCTCAAGAGGTAGAGTCCCAAAACCTACTGGATGCTTCTTGTGTGGAGGACCGCACATGGTGAGGGAGTGCCCACAAAAACAGGCACTCAATGCGTTGACGGCATCGATTCTACCCCGTAAGTCAGACAAGGGCAAAGCAATCGCCCTTAGTTCGAGTAGTTCTGACTCCGGTAGCGACAGTGAGGCGTCGCAAGGACCCAGGATGGGAGCAATGCGTTTGTTGAATGCATTGCGGGGTCAAGTGGGGGAGAATACAAAGGCGAAGCCACCGAAGGCAGGAAGCAGCGAGTTGATGTATGTGGACATCAAGCTCAATGGCCGAATAACCCATGCAATGGTGGACACGGGCGCGACCCACAATTTTATTGCCGATCGCGAAGCTAAGCGACTGGGACTAATCTTGGAGAAGAGCCCAAGTCGTATGAAGGCGGTGAACTCGGAGGCCAAGCGGATCTCCGGACAAGCAAAGGGTCCCCATCAAGATCGGGACATGGAATGGGAGCAGACTTGATGGCGGTGCCATTGGACGACTTCAAGTGATTCTCGGAATGGAGTTTATGCACGCAGCAAAGTTGGTGCCAATACCGTTCCTGAACTTCTTGTGTCTAATGGGAGGCGATGATCCCTGCATGGTTCCAGTTTCTCGAGTAGGAACCAAGGACCTACAACAAATATCGGCTTTACAATTGAAGAAAGGGGTGCGAAAAGGTGAATTAACCTTCTTAGCTGCGATGAAGCTAGAGACACTTGACGGGGAGGCCATTCCGGAACCTGCCATTGTGGCGAACATCCTGAAGGAGTTCTCGGATGTGATGCCAAAAGAGTTGCCGAGAACTCTACCACCACGCAGAGGCGTGGATCATCAGATTGAGCTGGAGCCGGGAGTTAAGCCTCCAGCGAGACCACCATACCGCATGGCCCCTCCAGAGTTGGCAGAATTGAGGAAGCAGTTAGATGAACTGCTAAGCGGTGGTCTCATCCGCAGTTCAGCACCTTCGAGCTCCCTCTTCAGAAGAAACAAGATGGGAGCCTCCGATTATGCATTGATTATCGAGCCCTCAACAAGATGACGGTGAAGAACAAGTACCCTATCCCACTCATCGCGGACTTGTTCGATCAATTGGGCAAGGCAAAGTACTTCTCCAAACTCGACCTTCGGTCAGGGTATTGGCAGGTGCGCATCGCAGAAGGTGATGAGGCGAAGACTACCTGTGTGACCAGGTATGGAGCATTCGAGTTTTGGTGATGCCTTCGGCAACCAACGCCTCGCCACATTTTGCACTCTCATGAATCAGTTGTTCAAAGAATATCCGGATAAGTTTGTGGTCGTCTACTTAGGCGACATCGTCTATAGCCAAACACTTGAGGAGCATGTTAGACACCTCGAACAATTTTCAAAGTTCTCGGGAGAACACCTTATTCGTGAAGAGGGAAAAGTGCTACTACCAAACAGAGATTTTATTCTTGGGGCATCGAATTGGGAATGGGTCCATTCGAATGGACAAGGCTAAGGTGCAAGCTGTGGTGGACTGGCGAACACCAAAGAAGGTGCCAGAGTTGAGATCCTTCCTTGGGTTTGTCAACTATTATCGGCGCTTCATAGCTGGATATTGCGCAGTGACCGACGAGCTGCTAAAAAGGAGCGATCTGGAGATGGTCGGACAAATGTGAGGCGGCATTTCAAGACCTGAAGACTGCTGTGTTAGAAGAACCTGTACTCAAATTGCCGGACTATGGAAAGTCTTTTGAAGTCCATACCGATGCTTCTGACTTTGCTATTGGAGGAGTTCTTATGCAGGAGGGTCATCCAGTGGCCTACGAGAGTCGCAAGCTCAACGAGACCGAGCGGCGATATCCTGTACATGAGAAGGAGATGACAGCGGTAGTCCACTGTCTACGAGTGTGGCGACACTACCTTCTGGGAGCACCATTTGTGCTAAGGACCGACAATGTCGCATTGAGTTACTTTCAAACTCAAAAGAAACTCTCCCCAAAGCAAGCACGATGGCAGGACTTCTTGGCTGAGTTCGACATGGTGATGGAGTACAAACCCGGAAAAGCAAATGTCGTGGCCGATGCATTGAGTCGGAAAGTGGAGCTAGTGAATGCTATACAGTTGGCGGGTGGAGGCCAAGCAAGTCAATTGCGCTCAACTTTCTTTCGGGATCGGGGTTGGGCACGAGATCCTCAGCGGTGGCTCGATTCAACTCATTAAAGAGGGCAAGGCACGATTTTGGGTCCGGAGGGACTCATCTACACCAAGGAACAGAGTTTATGTCCCACGAGCGGATAACTTGAGGCGTGAACTCTTGAAAGAGTGTCACGATTCCCTTTGGGCTGGACATCCGGGTATCCACCGAACAATGGCTCTCGTGGAGAGGGCCTTCTATTGGCCAAAGATGGGGACCGATGTGGAGGAATATGTTCGAACATGCCTTACTTGTCAACAGGACAAGATAGAGCGAGGCTGGGACTTTTGGAACGCTGCAGAAAGGCCATGGGAGAGCATTTCTTTGGACTTCATATCAAGCTTGCCCATGATGGGGGACTTGGATCGGTACCGTGGTAGTTGACCGATTTTGACGCAACATTCATTCTGCACCCTACATTGCTTCGGGAGGCGGCTAAGTTGATGATGAAGAATGTGGTTAAGTATTGGGGAGTCCCACACAACATCATTAGTGATCGGGATTCTCGGTTCTTGGGACGATTCTGGACTGAGTTGTTCAAGTTGTTGGGGTCGAAATTATACTTCTCCACAAGCCTCCACCCTCAAACGGACGGCCAAACAGAGAGAATTAACTCGCTCTTGGAGCAATATCTTCGGCACTACGTGAGTGCCAACCAACGGGATTGGGTGAAGCTGTTGGACATCGCCCAGTTCTCCTATAACTTGCAGCGGAGCTCTGCATCCAACAAAAGCCCATTTGAGATTATTACGGGACAACAGCCATCAACTCCTCATACCCTGGTTATTGGTTATACAGGGAGTAGCCCATCAGCCTATCACTTCGTAAGGGAATGGCATCGTAATGCAGATATTGCGCGGGCTTACTTGGAGAAGGCGGCCAAAAAGATGAAGAAATGGGCAGACTTGGGAAGGCGACCACAAGAATTTAAAGTTGGTGACATGGTGTTGGTGAAGCTCCAACCAGCATCACTCCAATTCTTTAGACACAAAGTGCATAAAGGATTGGTACGCAAGTATGAAGGGCCTTTCCCAATCATCAGCAGGGTAGGCAATGTCTCATACAAGTTGCAACTGCCTGCATGGTTCAGAATTCACAATGTCTTCCATGCGAGCAACTTGAAAGCCTACCACTCTGATCCGCGAGATGATTCCCGAAATGTTCCAACTCGACTACCCCCCACCAGAGCCTCTTACGAGAAACGAGTTGAAACCATTCTAGCGGATCGTATAATAAAGCTACCCAATGGAGCGCAACATATAGAGTACTTGGTGAAGTGGCAAAAGCTTCCTCAAACAGAAGCTAGTTGGGAGCCAGAAGATGCCCTACGACATGAAGAAGCTCGCATCAAAGCCTACCAACAAGCGTCGACGAGGGCGTCGGCTTTAAGGGAGAATGTCACGAGCCGCTCAACCGTAATGCCTTTGCTCCTTGAACCGTTCGTCACTTTTTCTTGCTTGTACATATGTTTGGCAGCTTGTTTTGCCTTGAGTTTACATGTTTTACCTAAGAAATATGAGCGAAAGTAGTGTAGAAGGCTGAGCGATCGCTCCTGTGAGCCAAAACAAAAACACCATTTTGGGTCTTTTTCATGTGCCACGACAACCTTTTTGAGCGGTGCGAAATGTCAGCCATCTCAGCACCTTGGAACCCCCCGGGTGGCACCGGGCTGGATGGGGCTTCGGGTATATGTCGGGCGTAAGCTTTCATCAAAAATTGAATTTGTCTTGCGTCTGATACATTGGGAACCGTCGTTTGTGGACTTGCGACCGTTCTTACAACCCTCTAAAGTCCTGTTTCGCTCTCTTTCTCTCTTTTCTTTGCTGCACTCAAGGTGTTCGATAAATTGCTTGTCTGACTTTCCGCGAGACGTCGGGATGTGTCCGTCGCTCACTTCTGAATTAATCAACTTCTTCTTTGTAGGTCCTACGGGGCCTTAAGAGGTTGTAAGAGGGCTGACCCTTTGCGGACAGGAAACGCATTGGGCGTTGTATGACTTAGGCAATCCCAGCTAAGTCCGGAATAGTGAGCAAGGTTGCTCTACGACTTAGGCAATTTCAGCTAAGACTTCGGGAGTTCCGCGAGGGTGCCGCACGGCTTAGGCAAACTTTAGCTAAGCCCGTGACACCATGGGAAGTCATATGAGCATGGTTTTGCAAAAAAACACGATGGTCATAAACTTTATGCAAAATCACGTGTAAATTTGAGTTTTGTTCGAATTTTCACGCACCGTCTAGGAATTTCAAAACACTGGCCATTCCCAACGTGTTAGTCCATGGGAAGTCGCACGAGCATGGTTTCACAAAAAAAATCGACGGTCATAAATTTTACTTAAAGTCGAGTTTCGATCGGGTTTTCGTGCACCATCTCGAAATTTCAAAATACTGGCTATTCCTAACGTATTAGCCTCTGGGAAGTTGTACAAGCATGGTTTCGTGAAAAAATGTGACGGTCATAAACTTTACTCAAAGTCGCGCGCAAAGTCAAGTTTCGATCAGATTTTCGTGCACCATCTTAGAAATTTAAAATACTGGTCATTCCCAATGTATTAGCCCATGGGAAGTCGTACGAGCACGGTTTTGCGAAAAAACGTGACAGTCATAAACTTCGTGCAAAGTCACGTGGAAATTCGAGTTTCGTTCGGATTTTCACGCACCATCTAGGAATTTCAAAATAGTGGCCATTCCCAATGTGTTTGTTGATGGGAAGTCATACAAGCACGGTTTCGCAAAAATACTCGATGGTCATAAATTTTGTGCAAAGTTGAGTTTCGATCGATTTTTCGTGCACCTTCTCAGAATTTTAAAATACTGGTCTTTCCCAACATATTAGCCCCGGAAAGTCATACAAGCATGGTTTCGCGAAAAAATGTGGTCATAAACTTTACTAAAAGCCACGTGCACAGTCGAGTTTTGATCGAATTTTTGTGCACCGCCTCGGAAATTAAAAATAATGGCCATTCCCAACATTAATGTCCATGGGAAGTCATATGAGTGCGGTTTTGCGAAAAAATGTAACAGTCGTAAACTTTACGTAAAGTCCCGAGCAACGTCTAGTTTTGATCGATTTTTCGTGCATCGTCTCGGAATTTCAAAATATTGGGAATTCCAAACGTATTAGCCCATGGGAAGTCGTACGAGCACGGTTTCGTAAAAAAACATGATGGTCACAAACATTACACAAAGTCGCGTGCAAAGTCGAGTTTCAATCGGTTTTTCACGCATCATTTCCGAATTTTAAAATACTGGCCATTCCCAACTTATTTGCCCATAGGAAGTCGTATGAGCACGGTGTTGCAAGAAAAGGCAATGGTCATAAACTTTACGTAGACTCGTGCATAAAGTCGAGTTTGGAATGGTTTTTCTTGCACCGCCTCAAAATTTCACAATACTGGCCATTCCCAATATATTACCTATGGGAAGACGTACGAGCATAGTTTCGGGGAAAAACGTGATGGTTATAAACTTTGCTTAAGGTCAAGTTTCGATTGGTTTATCATACAACATCTCAGATTTCAAAATACTAGCCATTCCTAATGTATTAGCCCATAGGAAGTCATACTAGCATGGTTTCATGAAAAAATGTGATGGTTATAAACATTGAGCAAGGTCACGCGCAAAGTCGAGTTTCGTTTGGTTTTTCGTGCACCAACTTAGAATTTCAAAATACTAGCCATTCCCAACGTATTAGCCTATTGTCACGGACAACAATGTAAACAAGGTGTTCGATGAAATGCTTGTGTTAGTCCGTGTCCTTCGGTTTAGGTACATATCTTGTACAACAAGAAGCGGGCTTGCAGTAGGTTTGGAAGCCCTAGTTTGATTTACTTTTTGGCCAAGTTTGGCTTGTAAATACAAGTGTGTCTTATAAGAACTTGTGGGGGCTTCGGTCTGTAGTGGACCATTATCCTTTGTGCGCAACCTCTCTGAGCTTTTAATGTCCATGGGTGTAATTTGTATTTTGGCTTTATAAAGTGTTTTTCTTGAGCAGTTGCTTGTGGATCCCGTGGGAGTTGCTTCTTCTGGCCCGTTTTCTCTTTTTGTAAGTGGGATTTTAGGAGATCTCGGGGAGGGCTGACCTTTGCGGACGGACACGCATGGGTGCCGCACGGCTTAGGCAAAATCAGCTAAGCCCGTGACAATGTGGTATCAGAGCGGGACAAGCACACGCAGAAACACTTGCCATACAAATGTGGGGGACCTAGCTAGGCTGTGTGGAGGACAGCTAGCACGTGCAACCGTTTAGGGGAAACGGACATTGAGATGTAGGGAAAGGAGTCGCTCAGAGGAGTGGGCATCCTGGTTTGGCATTCAAGGAATAGCCAACCCTTTGCGCGAGTGGCACCACGAGGACAAGCAAGCGAAGAAGAATGCGTAGCACACAAAGATTGGGATGGTTGAGTTTGAGCTATAGCTCGACGTTGGCAACTAAACTTGACGGTGCTTAAGGCAAAAGCAGGGTGCTTAGTGAAAGATGAGACCGTGCAAGGTGGGATGTGTTGTGTAACGACCGAAAGAGTTATGCAAAGCTCACAGAGGTGAGGGGAATTGCTAACTCGAAGGATTCGGAACTCATGCAAGGGCTTGTACACGGATGACAGAGTGTTCGTGGCCATCCAGTAGCGATTAGAACTCGGCGCCATGGAGCATCAGAACTTTCTCTTCAACATGGAAAGGATATGTCCGTAGGTGGCTGAAATGTGCAACAAATTCAGCATGTTGCTAGACCTTGAAGGGTGCAGTGGAGACTGTATTGGAGAAGGGTCGCAATCTAGCAAGTACATTTGTGGGGGCAGAACAAAGCTTGAGTTCAGCAAGACGGAGTAGTCCAAAGGGGATGATGGTCTCCGAAACTTCCAGTGGGAAGTATGTAAAGAGAAAAGTTGCTCCAGTAGGACAGATATCCAGGAGGGATAAGTCCTAGTTCTCTAGTGGGAGAATCATGTGCAACGGATATTGAGGAAGAGTTTGTCAGGGTTATATCTTCATAAAGCTCAACGGACCGAGTGAGCGACGAAGAGTTGTCGCATGATCTCGAAGGAGGTAAGGCATTGGGGGATGCATTTCGAGATCAAGTGGGGGAGCAATCCAAGGCAACATCATATGAAGGCGCACTTGAAGTCGAGGCAGAAATCGAACTCAACAGAGGGCTGACCCGTGGAATGGTGGACGTGAGGGCCACTATCAACTCAGTGCAAATCGAGGAGCAGAGCGACTTGGGTGGAACTCAGTGAAGTATCCAAGTCGTATGAAGGAGTCGACATAGAAGATGGAACATGGAGCGGAGGCACGGAGCTTTCCTTTGACAGAGGTCAAGGGCATGAACTCTTGTAGAGGCAAGAGTGGGATCATGTCGTTCCATGGGTTCTTCATTCTGATGGGACAGACTTATTTTGCATGGTGCCAAAGATGAAGGGAGCTTCAAGGCACATGCAAGCTACCTCAGAGATGCATTTGATGGAGTAACTAAGGTGATTCAACTTGCGGAGGCAAAGTTAGGATCATGAGACCTTAGTACGGGGCAAGAGGACGCAGAGGCGGGTACTCTTGAAGAATATGCCACAGTGTTGCCGTTCAAGTTGTCAGGAACAAGAGGTGCATAGCAAGATTGTGCTAGTAGGGGATAGAGGCCCAAGATCTAGACAATGGTGCACCCACTCTAGCGAAGTCAGGGGACTTCAGGAGCTACTAGGCGACGGACTGTCCTAGAGCTATGCTTCGTCCAGGAGTAACCCAGGAGTGAGGGGGACGAAGGGGAATTGCCAAGGGAGCGAACTAAAAGTCGGAGATGGCAGAGGCCCTACGATGTGTTGGCAGAGGCCACACGTGGAGAAGTCGTAGTCCGAGTTCATCACACGAGAATCTGTATGCAATGGAGATGTCACCAGGAGGCGACATGGTGCAGCAGATCGTGGTGGAATAGTTCGTTGCAATGCAATACAATCTTGTCCCGTGAGGGACAAAATCATGCGGAGGTATGATCAGGAGTTACTGGGAGCTCCACTTTGGTGTATGACACAACAAGAAGAAGGGCTATGGATTCAAGGAGTGAATGCCGTAGTACCGCAGAGGCGGGTCTTCGTGTGTGCATCAAAGCTTGCATTGGATGAAAGCCTTAGTCATCAGCATATGGGAGCTGTATACCACCGAGGAAGAAGTCCAAGTGCACGTACCAGTGAGTCCCATGGAGGGGGACATGATCATGTGAATGATCGGAGGCTGGGAGCTCCACTTGGTGAACATTACAGCGGCAAGGGCGTGGATTCAAGGAGTGAATGCCAGATCGCAGAGGGGTCTTCCGTGTGTATGCATCAAGCTTGCATCGGATGAAAGCCTTGGTCGTCGACATATGGGGGCTGTACCACCGAGGAGTAGTCAGTGCAAGTGAGTCCCATGGAGGGACTTGATTAACCGGCAGTTGGAGAGTTGATCGCGTGCTCACATTCGCAAGGGAGCCCGGCAAGTCGAGGACAAGGCCGAGTAAGCGAACGTTGCTACCAAGGAAGCTAAGGAGAACAGAATCGGACGAGCCTCGCAACAAGATGGCGGAGGCCATGCATGAGAGTTGTAATCTCTCCATCGACCAAGGAGAACGCTAGGAGGACACGGTGGTGTCGGCGGTGGTCGAAGGAAGCAGACGAGTCCAACAGGCTCGGCTACCCAAAAGAAAAGCGTCGGTTAGAGGAGGTGGACTCGGAGGAGCTCCACGGTGCCGCAGTCTACCGATCGCGGAGGAAGGGATGAAGAGACAAGGTAACGGATAGTAGTGCTATGGGCTTGGCGCCATGGTACCGCAGATGCGGGACTTCCGTGAAGTCATCGATCCCTTGCTCTCATGAAGGGACAGCATTGGTCGTAAAAGGGGCCAAGGAGGTGGAGAGTTTAGAGGCAAACTCCAAGTACCAAGACGAGGCAGAAGGGCAGAGGCCAAGAAACTTCATAAGACCGATGTCGATGTGCTTCTCATCTAGATAGCCGAAATTAAGGGACTTCGGGTTGATGCAGGAGTGCTTGACCAAGGAACGAAGTAGGCAGTACATGGTACTGTACCTTTCTACTCAAGAGGAGTAGGCGACAAAGGTGATGGAGAAGACGGTACAATCCCAAAGGCGACCAGATCTATCAAAGACTTACTCCAAGTTGGGGGACTCCAAGTTGGAGTAAACTTTTTGCTCTTTTCGGGCAAAACTTCTTGCATTCCAGAAGTTCAATGGCAGTGGGAAGGTGAATCACAGTAGCTAACCCAACGCAAGGAGTGCAACCACTTCAAGTGCTTCAGAAGTGTGAGCAAAGAGCAAGCGAATGTTAGTACCCAGCTTAATGCATGAAGTACAAACTCGAGGAGGCAGGCGAAATCAAGTAACCTTTGCTAGGCGAAATTGAGTAACCTTTGCCTTCTCAACTCGAGAGAATGGGCGAAACTGAGTACCCTAGTTCTCTTAACTCGAGGAGGTGAGAGAAGCCACCTTACCTTCTCAACTATGAAGAGAATGGGTGAAGTCAAGTATCCCAGTTCTCTTACTTATCCAAACAGGGGAGCTCTGCACAAGTTCAGTGACCCTTCAAAGAAAGCTTAAGGAAGACAATGGTTGTCAAATCCTCATCGTTGGTGATCAGTACTATTGAGAGTAGTTTTTTCACTTCATTTCCCAATTGACTAAGAGGGAGTGATGCGAACATAATTGGAAGTGACAACTAACAGTGGAAGAAGGTTCAATGGGCAAATATTATGGAGAAAGGACCTTAAAAAAAAAACTTCAAAGTCTGTGAGGCGATGCTCGTTAAAGCTCCAACAAGCATCTACCCAGTTCAAGCAATATGAGTATACTGCGATACTGGCACATAATAAGGCAGGTCTTTTCCTTCATCAGAGGGATCCGCGAGAACCAACAAGGATCAGCACAACTCAGCCAACCCCACACCAGATTCAGTCATTGGTGAGTTGAAGCAGCATGGCGGATTGGAGTTCGACTACTCAACAATAGCGGCGGAGAGCGGCTAGGAGCCAAAGGGGCGTGTTGCAGCCAAAGCAGAAGATTAAAGATTCAGCAGAATGCGAGGAGATGCAGCGTCTACAGTGGCTTCGACGAGGACGTCGAAGGAATAAGTGGGGGAGAATGTCACAGACAACAATGTAAACAAGGTGTTCGATGAAATACTTGTGTTAGTCCGTGTCCTTCGGTTTAGGTACATATCTTGTACAACAAGAAGGCTTGTGAGGCTTGGAAGCCCTAGTTTGATTTACTTTTTGGCCAAGTTTGGCTTATAAATACAAGTGTGTCTTATAAGCACTTGTGGGGGCTTCGGTCTGTAGTGGACCATTATCCTTTGTGCGCAACCTCTCTGAGCTTTTAATGTCCATGGGTGTAATTTGTATTTTGGCTTTATAAAGTGTTTTTCTTGAGCAGTTGCTTGTGGATCTCGTGGGAGTTGCTTCTTCTGGCCCGTTTTCTCTTTTTGTAAGTCTGTGGGATTTTAGGAGATCTCGGGGAGGGCTGACCTTTGCGGACGGTCACGCATGGGTGCCGCACGGCTTAGGCAAAATCAGCTAAGCCCGTGACACTATGGGAAAACGTACAATAACGATTTCACGAAAAAATACGACGGTCATAAACTTTGCCCAAAGTCGCGAGCAAAGTCGAGTTTCGATCGATTTTTCGTGCACCATCTCGAAATTTCAAAATACTAGCATTCCCAATGTATTAGCCTATGGGAATTCGTACGAGCATGGTTTTGTGAAAAAACATGATGGTTAAAAACTTTGCATAAACTCGTGCGTAAAGTCGAGTTTTGATCGATTTTTTGCACACCATCTTGGAATGTGAAATTAATAGACATTCCCAACGTATTAGACCATGGGAAATCGTATAAGCATGGTTTCACGAAAAAACGTGATGGTCGTAAACTTTGCGTATAGACGCACGCAAAGTCGAGTTTTGATTGGTTTTTCACGCACCGTATCGGAATTTTAAAATACTAGATATTCCCAATGTATTAGCCCATGGGAAGTCGTATGAGCATGATTTCGCAAAAAAGATGACGGTCACAAACTTTGTGGAAAATCATGCGCAAAGTTGAGTTTCGATCGGGTTTTCATGCACCGTCTCAAAATTTCAAAATACTAGGCATTCCCAATGTATTAGCCCATGGGAAGTCGTACGAGCATGGTTTCGCGAAAAAATGCGACGGTCATAAAATTTGCTTAAAGTCATGTTTTGATCGGTTTATCGTGCAACCTCTCGAAATTTCAAAATACCGACCATTCCTAACGTATTAGCCCATGGGAAGTCATACGAGCACTGTTTTATAGAAAAATATGATGGTTATAAACATTGCACAAGGTCGCGTACAAAGTCGAGTTTCGATCGATTTTTCGTGCATGATCTCGGAATTTCAGAATATAAGCCATTCCCAACATTAATGTCCATGGGAAGTAATACGAGCATAGTTTTGTGAAAAAATGAGATAGTTATAAACTTTGCATAAAGTCCCAAGCAACGTCTAGTTTCGATCGGTTTTTCATGCACTATCTCGGAATTTCAAAATACAGGCCATTCCCAATGTATTAGCCCATGGGAAGTCATACAAGTATGGTTTTGCAGAAAAACATGATGGTCATAAACTTTGCGCAAAGTTGAGTTTCAATCGATTTTTTACGCACCGACTCGGATTTCAAAATACTAGCCATTCTCAATGTATTAGCCCATGGGAATTTGTACGAGCACTGTTTCTCGAAAAAACGAGACGGTCGTAAACTTTACGCAAAATCACGCGCAAAGTCGAGTTTGATCGATTTCTCGTACAGTATCTTGGAATTTCAAAATACTGGCCATTCCCAATGTATTTGCCCATGGGAAGTCAAACAAGCATGATTTTATGAAAAAACGTGACGGACATAAACTTTGTGCAAAGTCGTGTGTAAATTCGAGTTTCTTCGGATTTTTGTGCACCATTTAGGAATTTCAAAACACTAGCCATTCCCAACGTGTTAGTCCATGGGAAGTCATACGAGCATGGTTTCGCAGAAATACTCGACGGTCATAAATTTTGCACACCGTCAAGTTTTAATCAGTTTTTTATGCACCATCTTGGAATTTTAAAATATTGGCCATTCCCATTGTATAGCCCCTGGGAAGTCTTACAAGCATGGTTTCTCGAAAAAATATGACGGTCATAAACTTTACTCAAAGTCATGTGCAATGTCGAGTTTCGATCGATTTTTCATGCACTGTCTCGGAAATTCAAAATACTGGCCATTCCTAACGTTAATGTCCATGGGAAGTCATACGAGCTTAGTTTTGCAAAAAAACATGACACTGATAAACTTTGCGTAAAGTCCCGAGCAACGTTTAGTTTCGATCGGTTTTTCATGTAGCGTCTCGGAATTTCAAAATACTAGCCATTCCTATCGTATTACCCCATGCGAAGTCATTCGAGCACAGTTTCACAAAAAAACATGATGGTCATAAACTTTGTGCAAAGTTGCATGCAAAATCGAGTTTACATTTGTTTCTCAGGTAACGTCTCGAAATTTTAAAATACCGACCATTCCCAACGTATTAGCTCATGGGAAGTCGTATGAACACGGTTTCGTAAAAAAGGCGACGGTCATAAACTTTGCGGAAACTCGTGCACAAAGTCAAGTTTCGATTGGTTTTTCCTGTACCATCTTAAAATTTCAAAATACTGGCCATTCCCAATGTATTTGCCCATGGGAAGTCGTACGAGCATGGTTTGGCAAAAAAATGCGGCACTCATAAACATTACTTAAAGTCAAGTTTCGATCGATTTATCATGAACCTCTCAAAATTTCAAAATACTAGCCATTCCTAACGTATTAACCCATGGGAAGTCATATGAGCACGGTTTCACGAAAAAACACGACGGTCATAAACATTGCACAAAGTCGAGTTTCGATTGATTTTTCGTGCAACGTCTCAGAATTTCAAAATACTGGTCATTCCCAATATATTAGCCCATGAGAAGTCGTACGAGCATGGTTTCATGAAAAAATACGATGGTCAGAAACTTTGCTTAAAGTCAAGTTTTGATCGTTTTATCGCTCAACCTCTCGGAATTTCAAAATATTGGCCATTCCTAACGTATTAGCCCATGGGAAGTCATACGAGCACGGTTTCGTGAAAAAATATGACGGTCATAAACATTTTGCAATGTCAGGTGCAAAATCGAGTTGCGATCGGTTTTTTATGCACCATCTGAAAATTTCAAAATACTGGCCATTCCCAACGTATTAGCCCATGGGAAGTTGTACGAGCATAGTTTTACGAAAATACGCGATGGTCATAAACTTTGCTTAAAGTCAAGTTTCGATCAATTTATCGCGCAACTTCTCCGAATTTCAAAATATTAGCCATTCCTAATGTATTAGCCCATGGGAAGTCGTACGAGCATGATTTTGTGAGAGAATGTGACGGTTATAAACAATGCACATAGTCACGCGCAAAGTCAAGTTTCAATCAATTTTTCATGTACCATCTCAAAATTTCAAAATTCTGAGCATTCCCAATGTATTAGCCTATGGGAAGTCGTATGAGCATAATTTCGTGAAAAAACGTGATGGTCATAAACTTTGCCTAAAGTCAAGTTTCGATCGGTTTATCGCGTAACCTCTAAAAATTTTAAAATAGTGGCCATTCCGAATGTATTAGCCCATTGTCACGGACAACAATGTAAACAAGGTGTTCGATGAAATGCTTGTGTTAGTCCGTGTCCTTCGGTTTAGGTACATATCTTGTAGAACAAGAAGCGGGCTTGCAGTAGGCTTGGAAGCCCAAGTTTGATTTGCTTTATGGCCAAGTTTGGCTTGTAAATACAAGTGTGTCTTATAAGCACTTGTGGGGACTTCGGTCTATAGTGGACCATTATCCTTTGTGTGCAACCTCTCTGAGTTTGTAATGTCCTTGGGTCTAATTTGTATTTTGGCTTTATAAAGTGTTTTTCTTGAGCAGTTGCTTGTGGATTCCATGGAAATTACTTCTTCTGGCCCGTTTTCTCTTTTTGTAAGTCTGTGGGATTTTAGGAGATCTCGGGGAGGGCTGACCTTTGCGGACGGACATGCATGGGTGCCGCACGGCTTAGGCAAAATCAGCTAAGCCCGTGACAATGTGGTATCAGAGCGGGACAAGCACACGCAGAAACACTTGCCATACAAATATAGAGGACCTAGCTAGGCTGTGTGGAGGACAGCCAGCACGCGCAACCGTTTGGGGGAAACGGACATTAAGATGTAGGGAAAGGAGTCGCTCAGAGGAGCGGGCATCCTGGTTTGGCATTCAAGGAATAGCCAACCCCTTTGCGCGAGAGGCACCACGAGGACAAGCAAGCGAAGAAGAATGCATAGCACACAAAGATTGGGATGGTTGAGTTCGAGCTATAGCTCGACGTTGGCAACCAAACTTGACGGTGCTTAAGGCAAAGCAGGATGCTTGGTGAAAGATGAGACCGTGCAAGGTGGGAGGTGTTGTGTAACGACCGAAAGAGTTATGCAAAGCTCACAGAGGTGAGGGGAATTGCTAACTCAAAGGATTCGAAACTCATGCAAGGGCTTGTACACGGATGACAGAGTGTTCGTGGCCATCCCAAGGTGTGATTAGAACTCGGCACCATGGAGCATCAGAACTTTCTCTTCGACATGGAAAGGATATGTCCGTAGGCGACTGAAATGTGCAACAAGTTCCGCATGTTGCTAGACCTTGAAGGGTGCAGTGGAGACTGTATTGGAGAAGGGTCGCAATCTACAAGTACATTTGTGGGGGCAGAACAAAGCTTGAGTTCAGCAAGACGGAGTAGTCCAAAGGGGATGATGGTCTCCGAAACTTCCAGTGGGAAGTATGTAAACAGAAAAGTTGCTCCAGCAGGACAGATATCCAGGAGGGATAAGTCCTAGTTCTCTAGTGGGAGAATCATGTGCAACGGACTGCACATATTGAGGAAGAGTTTCTCAAGGTTATGTCTCCATAGAGCTCAACGGACCGAGTGAGCGACGAAGAGTTGCCGTATGATCTCGAAGGAGGTAATGCATTGGTGGATGCATTTCGAGATCAAGTGGGGGAGTAATCCAAGGCAATATCATACGAAGGCACACTTAGAGTAGAGGCAGAAATCGAACTCAACAGAGGCTGACCCGTGGAATGGTGGATGTGAGGGCCACTATCAACTCAATGCAAATCGAGGAGTAGAGCGACTTGGGTGGAACTCGGTGAAGTATCCAAGCCGCATGAAGGGAGTCGACATAGAAGATGGAACATGGAGCGGAGGCACGGAGCTTTCCTTGGACAGAGGTCAAGGGCATGAACTCTTGTAGAGGCAAGAGTGGGATCATGTCATTCCATGGGTTCTCCATTCCGATGGGACAGACTTATTTTGCATGGTGCCAAAGATGAAGGGAGCTTCGAGGCACATGCAAGCTACCTCATAGATGCATTTGATGGAGTAACTAAGGTGATTCAACTTGCGGAGGCAAAGTTAGGATCATGAGACCTTAGTACGGGGCAAGAGGACGCAGAGGCGGGTACTCTTGAAGAATATGCCACAGTGTTGTCGTTCAAGTTGTCAGGAACAAGAGGTGCATAGCAAGATTATGTTGGTAGGGGATAGAGGCCCAAGATCCAGACAATGGTGCACCAACTATAGCAAAGTCAAAGGACTTCAGGAGCTACTAGGCGACGACCTAGAGCTATGTCGTCAGTGTAACCCAGGAGTGGGGCGGACGAAGGGGAATTGCCAAGGGAGCGAACTAAAAATTGGAGATGGCGGAGGCCCTACGATGTGTTGGCAGAGGCCACATGTGGAGAAGTCGTAGTCCGAGTTCATCACACGAGAATCTGTATGCAATGGAGATGTCACCAGGAGGCGACATGGTGCAGCGGATCGTGGTGGAATAGTTCGTGGCAATGCAATACAGGCAATCTTGTCCCGTGAGGGACAAAAATCATGCGGAGGTATGATCAGGAGTTACTGGGAGCTCCACTTTGGTGTACGACACAACAAGAAGAAGGGCTATGGATTCAAGGAGTGAATGCCATAGTACCGCAGAGGCGGGTCTTCGTGTGTGCATCAAAGCTTGCATTGGATGAAAGCCTTAGTCATCAGCATATGGGAGCTGTATACCACCGAGGAAAAAGTCCAAGTGCACGTACCAGTGAGTCCCATGGAGGGGGACATGATCATGTAAATGATCAGGAACTACTGGGAGCTCCACTTTGGTGAACAATGCAACGGCAAGAAGGGCTGTGGATTCAAGGAGTGAATGCCACGGTACCGCAGAGGCGGGTCTTCCGTGTGTATGCATCGAAGCTTGCATTACATGAAAGCCATGGTCGTCAGCATATGGGGGCTGTGTACCACCGAGGGAGTAGTCAGATTGCAAGTACCAGTGAGTCCCCTGGAGGGGACTTGATTAATCGGAGCAATTGGAGAGTTGGACTGCTTCAGTGCTCACATTCGCTTAAGGGAGCCCGGCAAGTCAGAGGACAAGGCCGAGTAAGCGAACGTTGCTACCAAGGAAGCTAAGGAGAACAGAATCGGTGAGCCTGCAACAAGATGGCGGAGGCCATACATGAGAGTTGCAGTCTATCTCTCCATCGACCAAGGAGAACTACTAGGAGGACACAGTGGTGTCGAAGCAGGTGGTCGAAAGGGGCGAGGAAGTGACGACGAGTCCCACGGGGCTCAGCTACCTAAAAGAAAAGCATCGGTTAGAGAGGAGGTGGACTCGGAGGAGCTCCACAGTGCCATAGAGGCAGATCTACCGATCACGAAGGAAGGGATGAAGATGCAAGGTAACGAATAGTAGTGCTATGGGCTTGGCAGCGCCATGGTACCGCAGATGCGGGACTTCCGTGAAGTCATCAATTCCTTGCTCTCATGAAGGGACAACATTGGTCGTAAAAGGGGCCAAGGAGGTGGAGAATGTAGAGGTAAACTCTAAGTACCAAGACGAGGCAGAAGGGCAGAGGCCAAGAAACTTCATAAGACCGATGTCGATGTGCTTCTCATCCAGATAGCCGAAATTAAGGGACTTCGGGTTGATGCAGGAGTGCTCGACCAAGGAACGAAGTAGGAAGTACATGGTACTGTACCTTTCTACTCAAGAGGAGTAGGTGGCAAAGGTGATGGAGAAGACGGTACAATCCCAAAGGCGACCAGACCTATCAAAGACTTACTCCAAGTTGGGGGACTCCAAGTTGGAGTAAACTTTTTGCTCTTTTCGGGCAAAACTTCTTGCAATCTAGAAGTTCAGTGGAAGTGGGAAGGTGAATCACAGTAGCTAACCCAACGCAAGGAGTGCAACCACTTCAAGTGCTTCAAAAGAGTAGGCGAATGTTAGTAACCAGCTCAATGCATGAAGTACAAACTCGAGGAGGCAGGCGAAATCAAGTAACCTTTGCCAGGTGAAATTGAGTAACCATTGCCTTCTCAACTTGAGAGAATGGGCGAAACCGAGTACCCCAATTCTCTTAACTCGAGGAGGTGAGCGAAGCCAAGTAACCTTACCTTCTTAACTACGAAGAGAATGGGTGAAGTCAAGTATCCTAGTTCTCGTACTTATCCAAGCAGGGGAGCTCTGCACAAGTTCAGTGACCCTTCAAAGAAAGCTTATGGAAGACAATGGTTGTCAAATCCTCATCGTTGGTGATCAGTACTATTGAGAGTAGTTTTTCCACTTCATTTCCCAATGGACTAAGAGGGAGTGATGCGAACATACTTGGAAGTGACAACTAATAGCGGAAGAAGGTTCAATGGGCAAACATTATGGAGAAAGGACCTTAAAAACTTCAAAGTCTGTGAGGCGATGCTCGTTAAAGCTCTAACAAGCATCTACCCAGTTCAAGCAATATGAGTATACTGCGATACTGGCACATAATAAGGCAGGTCTTTTCCTTCATCAGAGGGATCCGCGAGAACCAACAAGGATCAGCACAACTCAGCCAACCCCACACCAGATTCAGTCATTGCTGAGTTAAAGCAGCATGGTGGATTAGAGTTTGACTACTCAACAATAATGGCGGAGAGCGGCTAGGAGCCAAAGGGGCGTGTTACAGCCAAAGTAGAAGATTAAAGATTCAACAGAATGCGAGGAGATGCAGCGTCTACAGTGGCTTCGATGAGGACGTCGAAGGAATAAGTGGGGGAGAATGTCACGGACAACAATGTAAACAAGGTGTTCGATGAGATGCTTGTGTTAGTCCGTGTCCTTCGGTTTAGGTACATATCTTGTACAACAAGAAGCGGGCTTGCAGTAGGCTTGGAAGCCCTAGTTTGATTTGCTTTATGGCCAAGTTTGGCTTGTAAATACAAGTGTGTCTTATAAGCACTTGTGGGGACTTCGGTCTGTAGTGGACCATTATCCTTTGTGTGCAACCTCTCTGAGTTTGTAATGTCCTTGGGTCTAATTTGTATTTTGGCTTTATAAAGTGTTTTTCTTGAGCAGTTGCTTGTGGATCCCGTGGAAATTGCTTCTTCTGGCCCGTTCGGGGAGGGCTAACCTTTGCGGACGGACATGCATGGGTGCCGCACGGCTTAGGCAAAATCAGCTAAGCCCGTGACACCATGGGAAGTCGTAGGAGCACGGTTTTACGAAAAAATGCGACGATCATAAACATTGCACAAAGTCACGCACAAAATCGAGTTTTGATCGATTTTTCATGCATCATCTCGAAATTTCAAAGTACTAGCCATTCCCAATGTTAATGTCCATGGGAAGTCATATAAGCATGGTTTTGTCAAAAAATATGACAGTTTCGATCGATTTTTCACGCACCGTCTCAGAATTTCAAAATACTAGCCATTCCTAACGTTTTAGCCCATGGGAAATCATACGAGCACGGTTTCGCGAAAAAACACAATGGTCATAAACTTTACGCAAAGTCGCGTGCAAGGTCGAGTTTCCACTACTCTTTCACGCACCATCTCAGAATTTCAAATACTATCCATTCCCAACATATTAGCCCATAGGAAGTCGTACGAGCATGCTTTCGCGAAATAATATGATGGTCATAAACTTTGGCCAAACTCGCACGCATAGTCAAGTTTCGATCGATTTTTCATGCACCATCTTGGAATTTCAAAATACCGGCCATTTCCAACGTATTAGCCCAAGAGAATTCGTACAAGTAGGCTTCCACAGAAAAATACGATAGTCCTAAACTTTGCGCAAAGTCACGCTCAAAGTCTAGTTTTGATCGATTTTTCTTGCCCCATCTTGGAATTTCAAAATACTAGCCATTCCCAATGTATTAGTCCATGGGAAGTCGTATGAGCACAGTCTCGCGAAAAAATACGTTGGTTATAAACTTCGTGCAAAGTCGAGTTTCTATCGATTTTTCGTGCACTGTCTCAGAATTTCAAAATACTGGCCATTCCCAACTTATTAACCCATGGAAGTCATACGAGCATGGTTTCATGAAAAAATGTGACGGTTATAAACTTTACACAAAGTCATATGCAAAGTCGAGTTTCGATCGATTTTTCATGCACCATCTCCGAATTTCAAAATAATAGACATTCCCAATGTATTAGCCCATTGAAAATCGTATGAGCACGATTTTGTGAAAAAATATGATAGTCATAAACTTTACGCAAAGTTTGATCGGCTTTTCGTGCACTGTCTCAGAATTTCAAAATACTGGCCATTCACAATGTGTTAGCCCATTGGAAGTCGTACGAGAACGGTTTCACGAAAAAACGTGATGGTCATAAACTTTGAGCAAAGTTGAGTTTCGATTGGTTTTTCAAGCACTATCTCGAAATTGCAAAAAAATATGAGCACGGTTTTGCGAAAAAATATAACGGTCATAAACTTTACGTACAGTCGCGCGTAAATTCATGTTTCGATCGGTTTTTCACACACCGTCCCGGAATTTCAAAATACTTGACAATCCCAACTTATTAGCCCATAGGAAGTCATATGAGCACGATTTTACAAAAAAAGGCGTCGGTCATGAACTTTGAGCAAACTCATGCGCAAAGTTGAATTTCGATCATTTTTTCATGCACCATCTCATAATTTTAAAATACTAAACATTCGCAATGTATTAGCCCATGGGAAGTCATATGAGCATTGTTTCGCGAAAAAACGCGACGGTTATAAACATTGCACAAAGTTGAGTTTTGATCGGTTATTCGTGCACCATGTCGAAATTTCAAAATACTAACCATTCCCAATGTATTAGCCCATGGGAAGTCGTACGAGCATGGTTTCATAAAAAAATGCAACGGTCATAAACTTTGCGCAAAGTCGAGTTTCGATCAATTTTTCGTGCACTGTCAGAATTTTAAAATGCTGGCCATTCTCAATGTAATAGCCCATGGGAATTTGTATGAGCACTATTTCATGAAGAAACGAGATGGTCATAAACTTTGCGCAAAGTCGCACACAAAGTCGAGTTTCGAATGATTTTCACGCACCGTCTCAAAATTTCAAAATACTAGCCATTCCCAACGTGTTAGCCCATGGAATGTCGTATGAGTAGGATTTTGTGAAAAAACATGATGGTCATAAGCATTTCGCAAAGTCGAGTTTCGATTGATTTTTTGCGTACTATCTCAGAATTTCAAAATACTAGCCATTCTCAATGTACTACTAGCCCATGGGAAGTCGTACGAGCACGATTTCGCGAAAAAACTCGATGGTCATAAATATTGCGCAAAGTCGAGTTTCGATCGATTTTTCATGCACCGTCTCGGAATTTTAAAATACTAGCCATTCCCAACGTATTAGCTCATGGGAATTTGTACGAGCATGGTTTCACGAAAAAATAAGACGTCATAAACTTTGCTCAAAGTCACGCGTAAAATCATATTTCGATCGATTTTTTGTGTATCGTCTCATAATTTCAAAATACTAGCCATTCCCAACGTTAATGTCCATGAGAAGTCATACGAGCATGGTTTTGTGAAAAAACATGACAGTCATAAACTTTGCACAAAGTCCCAAGCAACGTCTAGTTTCGATCTGTTTTTTGTGCACCGTCTCGGAATTTCAAAATACTGGTCGTTCCCAACGTATTAGCCCATGGGAAGTCATACGAGCATGATTTCACGAAAAAACACGATGGTCATAAACTTTACGCTAAATCAAGTTTCGATCGATATTTCGCGCACCGTCTCAGAATTTCAAAATACTAGCCATTTTCAACGTATTAGGGCATGGGAATTTGTGCTAGCACTATTTCGCGAAAAAACGAGACGGTCGTAAACTTTGTGCCAAGTCGAGTTTGATCGATTTTTTGTGCACCGTCTTCGAATTTCAAAATATTGGCCATTCCCAACGTATTAGCCTATGGGAAGTTATACAAGCACGGTTTTGTGAAAAAACATGATGGTCATAAACTTTTTTTGGTAAGTCGATGGTCATAAACGTTGTGCAAAGTCATGTGCAAATTCAAGTTATATTTAGATTTTCGCGCACCATCTAGAAATTTCAAAACACTGGTCATTCCCAACGTGTTAGTCCATGGGAAGTCGTACGAGCACGGTTTCGCAAAAAAACTCGACGGTCATAAATTTTGCGCAAAGTCGAGTTTCGGTCAGTTTTTTGTGCACCATCTCGAATTTTTAAAATACTGGCCATTCCCAACGTATTAGCCCTTAGGAAGTCGTACAAGCATGGTTTCACGAAAAAATATGTCGGTTATAAACTTTACTCAAAGTCACGAGCAAAGTCGAGTTTCGATAGGTTTTTCGTGCATCGTCTTAGAAATTTAAAATACTAGCCATTCCCAACGTTAATGTCCATGGGAAGTTATACGAGCACGGTTTTGCGAAAAAATGTGACAGTCATAAACTTTGTGTAAAGTCCCGAACAACGTCTAGTTTCGATCAGTTTTTTGCGCACCATCTCAGAATTTCAAAATACTAGCCATTCCCAATGTATTAGCCCATGGGAAGTCATACGAGCATGGTTTCGTGAAAAAACACGATGGTCATAAACTTTGCACAAAGTCATGTGCAAAGTCGAGTTTCCATCGATTTTTCACGCACTGTCTTGGAATTTCAAAATACTGGCCATTCCCAACATATTAGCTCATGGGAAGTCATACGAGCATGCTTTCGTGAAATAATATGACAGTCACAAACATTGGCCAAAGTCACATGCAAACCAAGTTTCGATTGATTTTTCGTGCACTATCTCATAATTTCAAAATACTGGCTATTCCCAACGAATTAGCCAATGGGAAGTCGTATGTGCAGGCTTTTGTAAAAAAATACAACGGTCCTAAACTTTACGTAAAATTGCACTCAAAGTCAGGTTTCGATCGATTTTTTGTGCACCGTCTCGGAATTTCAAAAGTCGTATGAGCATGGTTTCGTGAAAAAACATGACAGTCATAAACTTTACTCGAGTACCTATCAATTTTCCATGCACTATCTCCGAATTTCAAAATACTGACCATTCCTAACTTATTAACCCATGGAAGTCATATGAGCACAGTTTCGGGGACGGTTATAAACTTTGCACAAAGTCGCACGCAAAGTCGAGTTTCGATCGATTTTTTGCACACTATCTTAGAATTTCAAAATACTAGCCATTCCCAATATATTAGCCCATAGGAAATCGTATGAGCATAGTTTTACGAACAAATGTGATAGTCATATATTTTGCGCAAAGTCGCATGCAAAGATGAGTTTGATCAGCTTTTCGTGCACCATCTCGAAATTTCAAAATACTGTCCATTCCAAACGTGTTAGCCCATTGGAAGTTATACGAGAACGGTTTCATGAAAAAATGCGACAGTCATAAACTTTGTGCAAAGTTAAGTTTCGATCGATTTTTCGCACACCATCTCGGAATTTTAAAATACTAGCCAGTCCCAACGTATTAGCCCATGGGAAGTCGTACGGGCATGATTTTACGAAAAAACACGATGGTTATAAAATTTGCATAAAGTCGAGTTACAATCATTTTTCATGCACCATTTCGAAATTTCAAAATACTAGCCATTCCCAATGTATTAGCCCATAGGAAGTCATACGAGCACGGTTTTACGAAAAAATACGACGGTCATAAACTTTACGTAAAGTTAAGTTTTGATCGATTTTTCGTGCACCATCTCGAAATTTCAAAATACTGGCCATTCTCAATATAATAGCCCATGGGTTGTCGTACGAGCACTGTTTCACGAAAAAATGAGATGGTCATAAACTTTGCGTAAAGTCGCATGCAAAGTCGAGTTTCGATCGGTTTTTCGCGCACCATCTCAGAATTTTAAAATACTAGCCATTCCCAACATGTTAGCCCATGGAAAGTCGTACGAGTATGATTTTATGAAAAAACATAATGGTCATAAGCTTCGCACAAAGTCTAGTTTCGATCGATTTTTCACGCACCGTCTCAGAATTTCAAAATACTAGCCATTCTCAATGTAATTGCCCATGGGATGTCGTACGAGCACGGTTTCGCGAAAAAACTCGATGATCATAAACTTTGCAAAAAGTTAAGTTTCGATCGATTTTTCACACCGTCTAGGAATTTTAAAATACTGGCCATTCCCAACGTATTTGCCCATGGGAATTTGTATGAGCATGGTTTCATGAAGAAATGTGACGGTTATAAACTTTGCGTAAAGTCACGTGGAAAGTCGAGTTTCGATTGGTTTTTCGTGCATCGTCTCGGAATTTCAAAATACTGACTATTCACAACATTAATGTCTATGGGAAGTCATATGAGCACGGTTTTATGAAAAAATACGACAGTCATAAACTTTGTGCAAAGTCCCGAGCAACGTCTAGTTTCGATCAATTTTTCGCGCACCATCTCGGAATTTCAAAATACTGGTCATTCCCAATGTATTAGCCCGTGGGAAGTCATACGAGCATAGTTTCATAAAAAAATGTGACGGTCATAAACTTTACGCAAAGTCGAGTTTCGATCGATTTTTCACGCACCATCTTGGAATTTCAAAATACTGGCCATTCTCAACGTATTAGCCTATGGGAATTTGTATGAGCATTGTTTCGCGAAAAAATGAGACGGCCGTAAACTTTATGCAAAGTTGAGTTTGATCGATTTTTCGTGCACTGTCTGGGAATTTCAAGATACTGGCCATTCCCAATGTATTAGCCCATTGGAAGTCATACAAGAACGGTTTTGCGAAAAAATGCGATGGTCATAAACTTTTTTTTTGGTAAGTCGACGGTCATAAACTTTGTGCAAAGTCACGTGCAAATTTTTGTTTCATTCAAATTTTCATGCACCATCTAGGAATTTCAAAACACTGGTCATTCCCAACATGTTAGTCCATGGGAACTTGTACGAGTACGATTTTGCAAAAAAACTCGACGGTAATAAATTTTGTGCAAAGTCGAGTTTCGATCGATTTTTCCTGCACCATCTCGGAATTTCAAAATACTGGCCATTCCCAATGTATTAGCCCCGGGGAAGTCATACAAGCACCATTTCACAAAAAAATATGACGGTCATAAACTTTACTCAAAGTCACGCGCAAAGTGTAGTTTTGATCAGTTTTTCGTGCATCGTCTAGGAAATTCAAAATACTCTCCATTCCCAACGTTAATGTCCATGGGAAGTCATACAAGCACAGTTTTACGAAAAAACATGACAGTCATCAGCTTTGCGCAAAGTCCCGAGCAACGTCTAGTTTCGATCTTTTTTTCGCGCACCATCTCGAAATTTCAAAATACTGGCCATTCCCATCGTATTAGCCCATGGGAAGTCGTACGAGCATGGTTTCACGAAAAAACATGACAGTCATAAACTTTATGCAAGGTCACGTGCAAAGTCGAGTTTCCATCGATTTTTCACGCACTGTCTTGGAATTTCAAAATATTGGCCATTCCCAACAAATTAGCCCATGGGAAGTTATACGAGCATGCTTTCGCCAAATAATATGATGGTCATAAACTTTAGCTAAAGTCACACTCAAAGTCATGTTTCGATCAATTTTTCGTGCACCATCTCGAAATTTCAAATACTAGCCATTCCCAACGTATTAGCCCAAGGGAAGTTGTACGTGCAGGCTTTCACAAAAAAATAGGACGATCCTAAACTTTGCGCAAAATCACGCTCAAATTCTAGTTTCGATCTATTTTTCGTGGACCGTCTCGAAATTTCAAAATACAGATTATTCCCAATGTATTAGACCACAGGAAGTCATATGAGCACGGTTTCGTGAAAAAATACGATGGTCATAAACTTTACGCAAACTCGAGTTTCTATCAATTTTTCGTGCACTATCTCAGAATTTCAAAATACTGACCATTCATAACTTATTAACCCATGGAAGTCGTATGAGCACAGTTTTGCGAAAAAATGCGACGGTCATAAACTTTGCACAAAGTCGCACGCAAAGTCGAGTTTCGATCGATTTTTCATGCACTATCTCAGAATTTCAAAATACTGACCATTCCCAACGTATTAGCCCATGGGAAATCGTAGGAGCATGGTTTTGCGAAAAAACGTGATAGTCATAAACTTTACGTAATGTCGCACACAAAGACAAGTTTGATTAGCTTTTCGCGCACCGTCTCAGAATTTTAAAATACTGGTCATTCACAATGTGTTAGTCCATTGGAAGTCGTACGAGAATGGTTTTGCGAAAAACGCGACGATCATAAACTTTACGCAAAGTTGAGTTTCGATCAGTTTTTCGCGCACTGTCTCGGAATTTTAAAATACTGGCCAATCCCAATGTATTAGCCCTTGGGAAGTCGTACGGGCATGATTTCACAAAAAAACATGATGGTCATAAAATTTGCACAAAGTCACACGCAAAGTTGAGTTTCGATTGTTTTTCACGCACCGTCTCAGAATTTCACAATACTGGCCATTCCCAACGTATTAGCCCATGGGAAGTCATACGAGCATGGTTTCACGAAAAAAATGCTACGGTCATCAACATCGTGCAAAGTCGTGCGCAAAGTCGAGTTTCGATCGGTTTTTCGTGCACCATCTCAGAATTTGAAAATAACAGACATTCCCAACGTATTGGTCATGGGAAATCGTATGAGCATGGTTTGGCAAAAAAAACGTGACAGTCATAAACTTTGCACAAAGTTGCACGCAAAGATGAGTTTGATCAGGTTTTTGCGCACCATCTCAGAATTTCAAAATACTAGACATTGCCAACATATTTGCCCATGGGAAGTCGAACGAGCATGACTTCTAAAAAAATGCGACGGTCATAAACTTTACGCAATGTCAAGTTTTGATCGGTTTATCATGCACTCTCAGAATTTTAAAATACTGGCCAATCCTAATGTATTAGCCTATGGGAAGTCATATGAGCATGATTTCACGAAAAAAATGTGATGGTCATAAACTTTGTGCAAAGTCACGCGCAAAGTCAAGTTTAGATTGGTTTTTCGTGCTCTATCTCGGAATTTCAAAATATTGGTCATTCCCAACGTATTAGCCTATGGGAAGACCAGCACGGTTTCCCGAGAAAATGCGATGGTTATAAACTTTGTGCAAACTCGCATGCAAAGTCAGGTTTCAATCGGTTTTTCACGCACGATCTCGGAATTTCAAAATAATGGACATTCCAAACGTATTACTATGGGAAATCGTAGGAGCATAATTTCATAAAAATACGCGATGGTCATAAACTTTGCGCAAAATTGTGTTTTGATCGATTTTTCGTGAACCGTCTCAGAATTTCAAAAGACTAGACATTCCCAACGTATTAGCCCATGGACAGTCGTACGAGCACGGTTTTACGAAAAAAATATGATGGTCATAAACTTAGCACAAAGTCGAGTTTCATTCGGTTTTTCACACACCATCTCCGAATTTCAAAATACTGGCCGTTCCAAATGTATTAGCCCATTGGAAGTCATATGAGAATGGTTTCGCAAAAAATGGCGACGGTCATCAACTTTGTGTAAAGTCAAGTTACGATCAGTTTATCGCGCACATCTCAGAATTTCAAAACACTAGCCATTACCAACATATTAGCCTATGGTAAGTCGTACAGGCATGATTTCGTGAAAAAATACGATAGTCATAAACTTTACTCAAGTCGCGCACAAAGTTGAGTTTCGATCGTTTTTCACGCTCCATCTCAGAATTTCAAAATACTAGCTATTCCTAACGTATTAGGCTCTAGGAAGTCGTACGAGCATGATTTTGTGAAAAAATGTGACAGTCATAAACTTTGCACAAAGTCACGTGCAAACTCAAGTTTCGATCAGTTTTTCATACACCGTCTCAAAATTTCAAAATACTGGCCATTCCCAACGTATTAGCCTATGGGAAGTCGTACGACCATGGTTTCATGAAAAAACCCGAGGGTCATAAATTTTGCATAAAGTCGCACACAAAGTCGAGTTTCGATCAGTTTTCACGTACCATCTCAGAATTTCAAAATACTGGCCATTCCCAATGTATTAGCCCATGGGAAGTCGTACGAGCATGGTTTCATGAAAAAACCCGAGGGTCATAAACTTTGCACAAAGTCGCGCACAAAGTTGAGTTTCGATTGTTTTTGACGCACCATCTCAGAATTTCAAAATACTAGCTATTCCCAACATATTAGCCCTTGGGAAGTCATATGAGCACGGTTTCATGAAAAAATATGATGGTCATAAACTTTGCACAAAGTCACACGCAAAGTTGAGTTTCGAACAGTTTTTCACGTGTGGTCTCAGAATTTCAAAATAATAGACATTCCAAATGTATTAGCCCATGGGAAATCGTAGGAGCATGGTTTCGCAAAAAAATGCAATGGTAATAAGCTTTACATAAAGTTAAGTTTCGATCGATTTTTCACACACCGTCTCAGAATTTCAAATGACTAGACATTCCCAACGTATTAGCCCATGGGAAGTCGTATGACCATGGTTTCACGAAAAAATGCGATGGGCATAAACATAGCACAAAGTTGAGTTTCGTTCGATTTTTCGCGCACTGTCTCGGAATTTCAAAATACAGACCATTCCAAACGTGTTAGCCTATGGGAAGTCATACGAGCATGGTTTCATGAAAAAACGTGATAGTTATAAACTTTGCACAAAGTCACGTGCAAAGTCGAGTTTCGATTGGTTTTTCACGCATCATCTCAGAATTTCAATATAATAGACATTCCCAATGTATTGGCCCATGGAAAATCGTTTATGTACGATTTTGTGAAAAACACGACGGTCGTAAACTTTGCGCGAAGTCGAGTTTCGATCAGTTTTCAATACACCATCATGGAATTTCAAAATACAAGATATTTCCAATGTATTAGCCCATGGGAAGAAGTCGTATGAGCACAGTTTGGCAAAAAAGCACGATGGTCATAAACTTTGCATAAAGTCGAGTTTTGTTCGATTTTTCTCACACCATCGTGGAATTTCAAAATATTGGCCATTCCAAATGCATTAGCCCATGGGAAGTCGTACGAGCACTTTCTTGAAATTTTAAAATAATGGCCATTACCAACATATTAGCCCATGGGAAGTCGTATGGGCATGATTTCGTGAAAAAATGTGATTGTCATAAACTTTGCACAAAGTCACGCACAAAGTCAAGTTTCGATCGGTTTTCACGCACCATCTCGAAATTTCAAAATACTGGCTATTCCCAACGTATTAGCCCCTGGGAAGTCGTACGAGCATGGTTTCATGAAAAAAATGTAACGGCCATAAACTTTGCTCAAAGTCACATGCAAAGTCGAGTTTTGATCGATTTTTCATGCACGATCTCAGAATTTCGAAATAATAGACATTCCAAATGTATTAGCTCATGGGAAATCGTGGGAGCATGGTTTCGCGAAAAAATACAATGGTCATAAACTTTGCGCAAAGTCGAGTTTCGATCAGTTTTTCGCACACGGTCTCAGAAATTCAAAAGAACGGTCATAAACTTTCACGTAAAGTTGACATTCCAAATGTATTAGCCCATGGGAAGTCGTACAGGCATGATTTCATGAAAAAACGTGACGGTTATAAACTTTCCACAAAGTCGAGTTTCGATCGTTTTTCATACACCATCTCAACATTTTAAAATACTGGCTATTCCCAACATATTAGACCCCAGGAAGCCGTACGAGCACGATTTCATAAAAAAATACGACGATCAGAAACTTTACACAAAGTCACATGCAAAGTTGAGTTTCGATCGATTTTTCATGCATCGTTTCGGAATTTCGAAATACTGGCCATTCCAAACGTATTAGCCCATGGGAAGTCGTACGAGCACGATTTTATGAAAAAATATGATGGTTATAAACTTTGCGCAAAGTCATGTGCAAAGTCAAGTTTTGATCGATTTTTCGTGCACCATCTCGGAATTTCAAAATCCCAACGTATTAGACCATGGGAAATCGTATGAGCATAGTTTCACAAAAAAATGTGGCAGTAAAAAATTTTAAGCACAAATGCATGCGAAGTCGAGTTCTAATTGGTTTTTCATGCACCATCTCGGAATTTCAAAATACTACACATTCCCAACGTAATAGCCATGGGAAGTCATATGAGCACGATTTCACAAAAAAAGGTGACGGTCATAAACTTTACGCAAAGTCGATTTTCAATCGATTTTTCTCGCACCGTCGCGGAATTTCAAAATACTCGCCATTACCAACGTATTAGCCCAAGGGAAGTCGTACGAGCATGGTTTCGCGAAAAAAAGTGACGGTCATAAACTTTGCGTAAAGTCACGCGTAAAGTCAAGTTTCGATCAGTTTTTCATACACCATGTCTGAATTCTAAAATATTGGCCATTCCCAATGTATTAGCCCATGTGAAAACGTACAGGCACGGTTTCACAAAAAAACACGATGATCATAAGCTTTGCGCAAAGTCGCGCGCAAAGTCTAGTTTCGATCAGTTTTTCACGCACCGTCTCGAAATTTCAAAATACTAGCCATTCCCAACATATTAGCACATGGGAATTCTTACGAGCATAGTTTCACGAAAAAAGGCGACAGTTATAAACTTTACACAAAGTCGTGCGCAAAGTCAAGTTTTGATCAGTTTTTTCCGCAACTTCTCAGAATTTCAAAATAATACACATTCCCAATGTATTAGCCCATGGGAAATTGTATGAGCATGGTTTCGTGAAAAAATGCGATGGTCATAAACCTTGCGTACAGTCGCGCGCAAAGTCGAGTTTCGATCGATTTTTCGCGCACTGTCTCAGAATTTTAAAATACTGGTCATTCCCAATGTGTTATCCCATGGGAAGTCGTATAAGTAAGATTTTATGAAAAAATATGATGGTCATAAGCTTTGCGCAAAGTTGAGTTTTGATCGTTATTTCACGCACCATCTCAGAATTTCAAAATACTAGCCATTCTTTTTTTTTTTGTAAGTAAAGATAATGCATTTTGCAAAAGGTTTGTACAAAGAAGCTTTATCTACACAAGCCATAGACTAAAGCCTGAAGTCTCTTAGAGTAGCCGAGAAGATTGCACCCCACCTAAAGAAGGTGAAAAGGGCACAAGCCTGAAATCACACTTCATCAAACTCATCTCCAAGAGTAGCACAAGGAAGTTAATAAATTATAAAATGCAATAGCTAGACCGTTCTAGATTACTTATGGATACATCACAAAATATAAGCTTTGCCCCATATAAAACATTACAATCTTCATCATTATTCGAGAGATTATTGACTAATGAAAAAATTGAATCTTGTGAAAATCCCTTTCTCTCTTCTTGTTAGGTGCTCTATGTTCAATTCTTGCTCCATACATGATCGTGAGTCCTAAAGAATCTCTATCACAATTTGAGCTTTATTCGTGTTATGACACTCAAAAATTCTGCCTCACCTCTCCTTCCAAATCCACCAAATAGCACATCTGAATATAATTCTTGCTAGTTGTGTAAGAGGCCCCTTTCTTGAGAAGTTTTGCATAAGCATTTCTAATTTATGATGTAAGTTTGGCCGTGGTAGCTTTTGAAAATCAAATCGCTTCAAGATCTCCTTCCATATCCAAGAAGAATAATCACAAGCAAAGTAGAGATGGTCAATACTTTCTTCCTTTTGCATACACAAAGAGCACCGATTTACAATATAAATACCTCTTCACTGCATATTGTCCATCATAGGAAGTTTGCCGAGAAGGGCCTGCCATGTACATTAGGAATGTCACTATGAGCATGAACTATCCCATGTCCAACTATTTGGGATCCACTTATTGTTTTATCGTCTAATTTGGTTCCTTGCAGATGTAGCACTAAATTTTCCATTATCATGAAGCCAAATAAGCATATCTGAAGAATTGTTCTTGATTGGAATAACCTTAATAGTCAACCAAAGTGATAACATGTCAGGGGAGGTAGGGTTGCGAAGACACCATGTACCATTGTCAATGAATTCAAAAACCTTCTAATCTTTAAGAGCCCCTAGATCCTATCGTACTCTATCACCAAATATCTAAAATATACTTTTCCCATTCACCCAAGGATCATACAACATATTAATATTGGTTCCAGAAGAGATTACATAAGAAATGTTGTTACGTAGTCACCTCCTTGCCTTCAGAATTCCTTTCCAAGCAACAGAATGAGATGTTTTTGCGGATGCTTCCCAAATTGATTCCTTGGTTAGGTACCTAGCAAAAACCCATTGTGACTATAAGGAAGACTTGTTTTGTAAAATATCCCATAATTATTTTATCAGACAAGTTTTATTCAATCTCTAATATGTTAAAGATTCAGCCCTCCTTCATCCTTCGATTTGCAAATGTTGCCCCAATTTACCAAGTGCATTGCCTTACCATCTATGTCATTCCAGAAGAAGTTCATATGTAATTTATCAATATCGTGGAGAAGCCCGACAAGTAGAAGGAATGCATGAGACCAATAAATAAAATAAGAGATCAACACAGATCGAATAAGTTCAAGCCGTGCAGCTTTAGAAAGAAGCCTATTTTTCCAAGAGGAAATTATATTCTTAATTTTTTATAGGATAAGCTGACAGGAGACTTTGTTGATTCCAGTGGATATGGGTGGGAGACCCAAGTAAGGAACCGGTAAATTTCTTTTAGCAACTCCCAAAGTTTGAGCAATATGGTCCTTATTGTCAATGCAAGCACCTACATATACTTTGCTCTTTGCATGGTTTAGCTTAAGACCAGAAACTATACCAAATTCATTAAGAATATCTTCTGAATTACTCACAGAGATCATCTAGAAGGAAGATAATATGGTCATCAGCAAATGTTATGTGAGAGATATAAACAGAACTATAATATGGTACCTTAATTTTGCCATTGGAAACTACCTCTTCTGACATACAACTGAGCCCTTCCATTGCAATGGTAGAAAGATAAGGAGATAGTGGATCACCTTGCCGAATGCCATTCTTACTCCTGAAGAAGCCAATAGGTGAACCATTAAAGAGAATAAAAATTTTTGGAGTTTCCAAGCAACATTGAATCCATTTAACTTAGTGTTGAGGGAAGCCCATATTATGGAGCATCGTGCAAATAAAATGCCTATTGACTGAGTCAAAGGCCTTTCGTAAATCAGCTTTAAAATAGATTTTTTTCCCTCTTGTTTTTGAGTGTTGATCCTTAACCAAATCATTAGCAACTAGGACATTATGATGAATACTCCTCCCTCTAAGAAAAGCAGCCTGATTAGGACTAATGACCTTATTCATAACCTTTTATAATCTATCTGTCAGTACCTTAGAGATAACCTTAAAAATAAAGCTGCATAGTGAAATAGGACGATAGTTCTCCAATGAATCAGCTCCATCATTCTTGGGCACTAAAGAAATAAAAGTGCAATTCATTTCTTTAAGAATATGACCTAAGGAGAAAAAATGTCGACAAGATTTTATCACATCGTTGCCTACAATAGACCATGCAATTTGATATAAAAGCTTGTCAACATTTTTCTCCTCAGGTCATATTCTTAAAGAAATGAATTGCACTTTTAGAAGAACCATTGCAATGGAAGGGCTCAGTTGTATGTTAGAAGAGGCAGTTTCCAATGGCAAAATTAAGGTACCATATTATGGTTCTGTTTATATCTCTCACATAACATTTGTTGACGACCTTATTATCTTTCTTCGAAATGATCCAGTTTCTGTGAGTGCTTATGTTCTTAATGAATTTGGTATAGTTTCTAGTCTTAAGCTAAACCATGCAAAGAGCAAAGTATATGTGGGTGCTTGCATTGACAATAAGGACCATATTGCTCAAACTTTGGGAGTTGCTCAAGAAAATTTACCGGTTCCTTACTTGGGTCTCCCACTTATATCCACTGGAATCATGAAAGTCTCTTGTCAGACTATCCTATAAAAAATTAAGGACAAAATTTTCTCTTGGAAAAATAGGATTCTTTCTAAAGCTAGACGACTTGAACTTATTCAATCTATGTTGATCTCTTATTCTATTGGTCTTATGCATTCCTTCTACCTGCCGGGCTTCCCCACGATATTGATAATTTACTTATAAACTTCTTCTCGAATGGCACAGATGGTAAGGCAATACACATGGTAAATTGGGGCAACATTTGCAAACCGAAGGATGAAGGGGGGTTGAATCTTTGACATATTAGAGATTAGAGTAAAGCTTGTCTGGTAAAACAATTATGGGATATTTTACAAAACAAGTCTTCCTTATGGTCACAATGGGTTTTTGCTAGGTACCTAACCAAGGAATTAATCTGGCAAGCATCCACAAAAACATCTCATTCTGCTGCTTGGAAAGGAATTCTAAAGGCAAGGAGGTGGCTACGTAACATTATTTCTTATGTGATCTCTTCCAGAACCAATATTAATATATGGCATGACCCTTGGGTGAATGGGAAAAGTATATTTCAGATATTTGGTGATAGAGTACGACAGGATCTAGAAAGATTGGAAGGTTCCTGAATTCATTGATAATGATACATGGTGTCTTCCCAACCCTACCTCCCCTGATATGTTATGACTTTGGCCGACTATTAGGGCTGTTCTAATCAAGAACAATTCTTTAGATATGCTTATTTGGCTTCATGATAATGGCAAATTTAGTGCCACATCTGCTTGAAACTAAATTAGATGACGAAACAATAAGTGGATTCCAAGTAGTTAGACATGGGATAGTCCATGCTCACAGCGACATTCCTTATGTACATGGCAGGCCCATCTCGGCAAACTTCCTACGATAGACAATATGCAGCGAAGAGGTATTTATATTGTAAATCGGTGCTCTTTGTGTATGCAAAAGGAAGAAAGTATTGACCATCTCTACTTTACTTATGATTATTCTTCTTGGATATGGAAGGAGATCTTGAAATGATTTGATCTTCAAAGGCTACCACAGCCAAACTTGCATCATAAATGAGAAATGCTTATGCAAAACATCTCAAGAAAGGGATCTCTTACACAACTAGCAAGAATTATATTCAGATGTGCTATTTGGTGGATATGGAAGGTGAGGTGTGGCAGAATTTTTTAGTGTCACATCACGAACTAAGCTCAAATTCTGATAGAGATTCTTCAGGACTCACGATCATGTATGGAGCAAGAATTGAACATAGAGCACCTAACAAGAAGAGAGAAAGGGATTTTCACAAGATTCAATTTTTTCATTAATAATCTCTCGAATAATGATGAAGATTGTGATGTATTATATGGGGCAAAGCTTATATTTTATGATGTATCCACAAGTAGTCTAGAACGGTCTAGCTATTGCGTTTTATTATTTATTGACTTCCTTATGCTACTCTTGGAGATGAGTTTGATGAAGTATGCCCATTTCACCTTATTTAGGTGGGGTGCAATCTTCTCGACTACACTAAGAGACTTCAGACTTTAGTCTATGGCTTGTGTAGATAAAGCTTCTTTGTACAAACCTTTTACAAAATACATTATCTTTACATACCAAAAAAAAAAAATATTGGGAATGGCCAATATTTTGAAATTCTGAGATGGTACGTGAAAAACCAATCGAAACTCAACTTTACACAAAGTTTATGACTGTCGCATATTTTTGTGAAACTGTGCTCGTACAACTTTCCATGGGCTAATACATTGGGAATGGCCAGTATTTTAAAATTTTGAGATGGTGTGTGAAAAATCAATTGAGACTCGACTTTCGCAAAGTATATGACCGTCTCGTTTTTTCGTGAAATAGTGCTCATACGAATTCCCATGGGCTAATACGTTGGGAATGGCCAGTATTTCGAAATTTCCAAACGGTGCATGAAATATCGATCGAAACTCGACTTTACGCTTGACTTTGCATAAAGTTTATGGCCGTCGCATTTTTTCATGAAACCATGCTCGTACGACTTCCCATGGGCTAATGCATTGGGAATGACCAGAATTTTGAAATTCCAAAACGGTGTGCGAAAAACTGAACGAAACTCAACTTTTCACAAAGTTTATGACCATCGTATTTTTTTATGAAACCGTGCTCGTACGACTTCCCATGGGCTAATACGTTGGGAATGGCTAGTATTTTGAAATTCTGAGATGGTGCGTGAAAAATCAATTCAAACTCGACTTTGCACAAAGTTTATGATCGTCTCATTTTTTCAAGAAATAGTGCTTGTACGAATTGCCATGGCCTAATACGTTGGGAATCACCAGTATTTTGAAATTTCGAGATGGTGCGCAAAAAATGGATCGAAACTTGACTTTATGCAAAACTTTATGACCGTCGCATTTTTTTATGAAATCATGCTCATACGACTTCCTATGGGCTAATACATTGGGAATGGCCGATATTTTGAAATTCCGACACGGTGCGAGAAAAATCAATTGAAACGTAACATTGCGCAAAGTTTATGACCGTCTCATTTTTTCACGAAACGATGATCGTACGAATTCCCATGGGCTAATACGTTGGGAATGGCCTGTATTTTCAAATTCCAAGACGGTGCAGGATAAATCGATCGAAACTCAACTTTGCACAAACTTTATGACCATCGTAGTTTTTCATGAAACCATGCTCGTACGACTTCCCATTGGCTAATACGTTGGGAATGGCCAGTATTTTAAAATTCTGACACGATGCACGAAAAATTGATCGAAACTTGCCTTTGCGCAAAGTTTATGACCGTCATGTTTTTTCGCGAAATCGTGCTCGTACGAGTTCCCAAGGGCTAATATGTTGGGAATGTATAGTATTTTGAAATTTTGAGATAGTGCATGAATAACGGATCAAAACTTAACTTTGTACACGAGTTTGCGCAAAGTTTATGGCCGTCGCCTTTTTTTGCAAAACAGTGCTCATATAACTTCCCATGGGCTAATACGTTGGGAATGACTAGTATTTTAAAATTATGAGATGGTGCGCTAAAAATCAATCGAAACTCGACTTTGCGTGCGACTGTGCGCAAAGTTAATGCCCGTCATATTTTTTCGTGAAATCATGCTCATACGATTATTTTGAAATTTCGAGGCGATGCATGAAAAACTGATTAAAACTCGACTTTTCACACGACTTTGCATAAAGTTTATGACCGTCATGTCTTTTCATGAACATGCTCGTACAAGTTCCCATGGGCTAATACGTTTGGAATGGCCAGTATTTTGAAATTCTGAGATTGTGTGAAAAACCGAATGAAACTCGACTTTGTGCAAAGTTTATGACCATCTTATTTTTTCGCGACATAGTACTTGTACGAATTCCCATAGGCTAATACATTGGAAATGGCCATTATTCGGAAATTCCGAGATGGTGCACAAACAATCAATCGAAACTTGACTTTGCGCAATGTTTATGACCGTCGTATTTTTTCGTGAAACTGTGCTCGTATGACTTCTCATGGGCTAATACATTGGGAATGGCCAGTATTTTAAAATTCCAACACGATGCGTGAAAAATTGATCAAAACTCAACTTTGAGCTCGACTTTGTGCAAAGTTTATGACCGTAGTGTTTTTCCGCGAAACCGTGCTTGTACGACTTCCCATGGGCAAATACGTTAGCAATGACTAGAATTTTGAAATTCCGAGACGGTGAACGAAAAACCGAACAAAACTCGACTTTGTACAAAGTATATAACTGTCGCGTTCTTTTATGAAGCCATGCTCATATGACTTCCCATGGGCTAATACATTGAGAATGGCCTATATTTTGAAATTCCAAGATGGTGCGCGAAAAATCAATCGAAACTTGATTTTGCACAAAGTTTATAACTGTCGTATTTTTCTGCGAGACCGTGCTCGTATGACTTCCCATGGGCTAATACATCAAGAATGGCCAGTATTTTGAAATTTCAAGATAGTGCGTGAAAAATCAATTGAAACTTGACTTTGCGCAAAGCATATGACCCTCTCATTTTTTCGCGAAACAGTGCTTGTACATTGGGAATGGCAAATATTTTGAAATTCCGAGATAGTGCACAAAAAACCAATCCAAAACTTGACATTCCGCTCGATTTTACATAAAGTTTATGACCATCGCATTTTTTCGTGAAACCATACTCGTACAAGTTTCTATGGGCTAATACGTTGGGAATGTCTATTATTTTGAAATTTCGAGATAGTGCATGAAAAAATGATTGAAACTCAACTTTGCACACGAGTTTGCGCAAAATTCATGACCATCACCTTTTTTGGTGAAACAGTGCTCATATGACTTCCTATGGGCTAATACATTGGGAATGGCTAGTATTTTGAAATTCTGAGATGGTGCGCTAAAAACTGATCGAAACTTGACTTTGCGCCTGTATGTAAAGTTTATGCCCATCGTATTTTTTCACGAAACCGCGCTCATACGATTATTTTGAATTTCTGAGACGGTGCATGAAAAACTGATTGAAACTTGACTTTGAGATCGACATTGCACAAAGTTTATGATAAACATGTTTTTTCGTGAAACCATGCTCGTACGACTTCCCTTGGGCTAGTACATTGGGAATGACCTGTATTTTGAAATTCCGAGACGGTGCGTGAAAAACTGATTAAAACTCAACTTTGCACCCAACATTGTGCAAAGTTTATGACCATCTCATTTTTTCACGAAATAGTGCTCGTACGAATTCCCATGGGCTAATATGTTGGGAATGGCTAGTATTTTGAAATTCCAAGACGGTGCGTAAAAAACCGATTGAAACTCGACTTTGTATAAAGTTTATGTCCATCGTGTTTTTTCACGAAACCATGCTCGTACGACTTCCCATGGGCTAATACGTTAGGAATGGCCAGTATATTAAAATTCTGATACGGTGCACGAAAACCTGATCAAAACTCGACTTTGCGCTCAACTTTGTATAATGTTTATAACCATCGTGTTTTTTCATGAAACTGTGCTCATACGACTTCCCATGGGCTAATACATTAGGAATGATCAGAATTTTGAAATTTCGAGACGATGTGCAAAATATCGAACGAAACTCGACTTTGTGCAAAGTTTATAACTGTCACATTTTTTTGTTAAACCGTGCTCATATGACTTCCCATAGGCTAATACATTGTGAATGGCCAGTATTTTAAAATTCCAAGACGGTGCGCGAAAAACCAATCGAAACATGACTTTGCATAAAGTTCATGATCATCGTATTTTTATATGAAACTGTGCTCGTACGACTTCCTATGACGTCAGGAATGGCTAGTATTTTGAAATTCTGAGATGGTGCGTGAAAAACCAACTGAAACTTGACTTTGCGCAAAGTATATAACCGTCTCGTTTTTTCATGAAACAATGCTCGTACGAATTCTATGGGCTAATACATTAGGAATGGCCAGTATTTTAAAATTCCGAGACGGCGTGCAAAAAACCGATCAAAACTCGACTTTGCGCTCGACTTTGCGTAAAGTTTATGACCGTCGCATTTTTTCGAGAAACCATACTCGTAGGACTTCCCATGGGCTAATACATTGGGATTGACCAGAATTTTGAAATTTTGAGATAGTGTACGAAAAATCGAACGAAACTCAACTTTTTATATAGTTTATGACCATCACATTTTTTTGTGAAATTATGTTCGTATGACTTCCCATAGGCTAATACATTATGAATGGCCAGTATTTTGAAATTCTGGGATAGTGCGTGAAAATTCAATTGAAACTCGACTCTACGCAAAGTTTATGATCATCTTGTTTTTTCATGAAACAGTGCTCATATGAATTCCCATAGGCTAATACATTGGAAATTGCTAGCATTTTAAAATTCTAAGACGGTGCACGAAAAATCGATCGAAACTCGACTTTGCGCAAAGTTTATGACCATCGCATTTTTTTGTGAAACCGTGCTCATACGACTTCCCATGTGCTAATATGTTGGGAATAGCCAGTATTTTAAAATTTTGAGACGGTGCATGAAAAATCAATTGAAACTTAACTTTACGTATTGTTTATGGTCGTCTCATTTTTTCGCGAAACAGTGCTCGTACGAATTCCCAAGGGCCAATATGTTGGCAATGGCCTGTATTTTGAAATTCTAAGACGGTATGCAAAAAATCGATCAAAACTCGACTTTGTGCAAAGTTTATGACCCTCATATTTTTTTTTGTGAAATCAAGCTAGTACGACTTCCCATGGGCTAATGCGTTACGAATAGCCAGTATTTTGAAATTCCGACACGATGCACGAAAAACTGATCGAAACTCGACTTTGCACAAAGTTAATGATCGTCACGTTTTTTCGCGAAACCATGCTCGTACGAGTTCCCATGGGCTAATACGTTGGCATTGTCTAGTATTTTGAAATTCCGCGACGGTGTATGAAAAAATGATCGAAACTCAACTTTGTACATGAGTTTGCGCAAAGTTTATGACCATTGCCTTTTTTGCGAAACAGTGCTCACACGACTTACCATGGGCTAAAACGTTGGGAATGGCTAGTATTTTGAAATTCGGAGATGGTGCGTTAAAAACCAATCGAAACTCGACTTTACGCGCGATTGTGTGCAAAGTTTATGCCTATCACGTTTTTTCACAAAACCGTGCTCATAGGATTATTTTGAAATTCTGAGAATGTGCATGAAAAATCGATCGAAACTCGACTTTGCGCATGACATTGCGCCCGACTTTGTGCAAAGTTTATGACCATCACGTTTTTTCGTGAAACCATGCTCGTACGACTTCCCATGGTCTAATATGTTAGGAATGGCAAGTATTTAGAAATTCCGAGACGGTGCGTGAAAAACCAATCGAAACTCGACTTTGCACCCGACTTTGTGCAATGTTTATGGCCATCTCATTTTTTTGCGAAACAATGTTCGTACAAATTCCCATGGGCTAATATGTTGGGAATGGCCAGTATTTTGAAATTCCGAGATGGTGCCCGAAAAACCGATTGAAACTCGAGTTTGTGCAAAGTTTATGACCATCGCATTTTTTCGTGAAATCGTGCTCACACGACTTCCCATGTGCTAATACATTGGGAATAGCCAGTATTTTAAAATTTCGACACGGTGCGCAAAAAATCGATCAAAACTTGACTTTACGCTAAGTTTATGACCGTCGCATTTTTTCATGAAATCATGCTTATACGACTTCCCATGGGCTAATACATTGGGAATGACCAGAATTTTGAAATTCTGAGATGGTGTGTGAAAAACTAAACAAAACTCGACTTTCTGCAAAGTTTATGACTAACTTTTTTTTTTGTGAAACCGTGGTTATACGACTTCCCATGGGCTAATACGTTGGGAATGTCCAATATTTTCAAATTCCAAGACGGTGCACGAAATACCAATCCAAACTCCATATTGGGCAAAGTTTATGACCATCGCGTTTTTTTGCGAAACCATGCTCATACGACTTCCCATGGGCTAATACGTCAGGAATGGCCAGTATTTTGAAATTCCGAGATACATAAAAGAACAATTGAAACTTGACTTTGTGCAAAGTATATGACCGTCTCATTTTTTCACAAAATAGTGCTCGTACGAATTCCCATGGGCTAATACGTTGGGAATGGCTAGTATTTTAAAATTCCGAGACGGTGTACAAAAAATCAATCCAAACTCGACGTTGTGTCGACTTTGCGTAAAGTTTATGACTGTTACATTTTTTCGGGAAACCATGCTCGTACAACTTCCCATGGGCTAATACGTTAGGATTGACTAGAATTTTGAAATTTCAAGACGGTGTGTGAAAAACCGAACGAAACTCGACTTTTTGTAAAGTTTATGATCGTCAAATTTTTTTGTGAAAATATGCTCGTATGACCTCCCATGGGCTAATACGTTGGGAATAGCCAGTATTTTGAAATTCCGAGATGGTGCATGAAAAATTAATTTAAACTTGACTTTACGTAAAGTTTATGATCGTCTTATTTTTTCACGAAACAATGCTCGTACGAATTCCCATGGGCTAATACGTTGGGAATGGCTAGTATTTTGAAATTCCAAGATGGTGTGCAAAAAATCGATCGAAACTCGACTTTACGTAAAGTTTATGATCGTCGCATTTTTTTGCAACACCGTGCTCATACGACTTTCCATGGACTAATACATTGGAAATGGTCAGTATTTTGAAATTCCGAGATGGTGCGTGAAAAATCAATTGAACCTCGACTTTATGCAAAGTTTATGACCGTCTCATTTTTTCACGAAACAGTGCTCGTACGAATTCCTATGGGCTAATACATTGGGAATGGCCTGTATGTTAAAATTCCAGGACAGTGTACGAAAAATCGATCGAAACTTGACTTTGCGTAAAGTTTATGACCGTCCCATTTTTTCACGAAATCGTACTCGTACGACTTCCCATGGGCTAATCCATTGGGAATGGCCAATATTTTGAAATTTTGACATGATGCGCGAAAAACTGATCGAAACTCGACTTTGCACAAAGATAATGACCGTCATATTTTTCACGAAACAATGCTCGTACGAGTTCCCATGGGCTAATACGTTGGGATTGTCTTGTATTTTGAAATTCCGAGACGGTGCATGAAAAAATGATCGAAACTCAACTTTGTACACGAGTTTGTGTAAAGTTTATGACCGTTGCCTTTTTTTACGAAACAGTGCTCATACGACTTCCCATGGGCTAATACATTGGGAATGGCTAGTATTTTGAAATTCTGAGATGGTGTGTTAAAAATCGATCGAAACTCGACTTTGCGCGCGATTGTGCGCAAAGTTTATGCCCGTCGTATTTTTTTGTGAAACCGTGCCCATACGATTATTTTGAAATTCTGAGATGGTGCATGAAAAATCGGTCGAAACTTGACTTTGCACGTGACTTTACGCAAAGTTTATTACTGTCATGTTTTTTCGTGAAAATATAGTCGTACGAATTCCCATGGGCTAATACGTTGGGAATGGCCAGTATTCTGAAATTCCGAGACGGTGCATGAAAAATGATCGAAACTCAACTTTGCGATCGACATTGTGCAATGTTTATGACTGTATTACTTTTTCGTGAAATCATGCTCGTACGACTTCCCATAGATGTTGGACTAGCTAGTATTTTGAAATCCCGAGATGGTGCACAAAAAACTGATCGAAACTCGATTTTGCGCAAAGTTTATGACCATCATGTTTTTTCACGAAATCGTGCCTGTACGACTTCCAATGGGCTAACACATTCTGAATAGCCAGTATTTTGAAATTCTGAGATGGTACACGAAAAGCCAATCAAACTCGTCTTTGCACACGATTTGTGCAAAGTTTATGACTATCATGTTTTTTCGTAAAATCATGGTTGTACAAATTCCCATGGGCTAATACATTGGGAAGGCTAGTATTTTAAAATTCTGAGATGGTGCGTGAAAAATCGATCAAAACTTGACTTTGCATGTGACATTATGAAAAGGTTAAGACTGTCACTTTTTTTCGTGGAACCATGCTCGATCGACTTCCCATGGAATAATATGTTGGTAATGGCCAGTATTTCAAAATTTCGAGAGGTTGCGCAATAAATCGATCGAAACTTGACTTTACGTAAAGTTTATGACCGTCGCATTTTTTCATGAAACCGTGCTTGTACGACGTCCCATTAGCTAATATGTTGGTAATGGCCAGTATTTCGAAATTCCAAGAGAGTGCGCAATAAACCGATCGAAACATGACTTTACACAAAGTTTATGACCGTTGTATTTTTTCGCGAAACCATGCTCGTACGACTTCCTATGGGCTTATACTTTGGGAATGTCTATTATTTTGAAATTCTGAGATAGTGTGCTAAAAACCGATCGAAACATGACTTTGCGTGCGACATTGCGCAAAGTTTCTGACCATCATGTTTTTTAGTTAAACCGTGCTCGTGCAACTTCTATGGGATAATAAGTTGGGAATGGCCAGTATTTTGAAACTCTGAGACGGTGCACAAAAAATCGATGGAAACTCGAGTTTGCAGAAAGTTTATGACTGTCACATTTTTTCGTGAAATCGTGCTCATACGACTTCCCTTGGGCTAGTACGTTTGGAATGGCCAGTATTTAGAAATTCAAAGACGATGCATGAAAAATGATCGAAACTTGACTTTGCGTGTGACTTTGGCCAAAGTTTATGACCGTCATATTATTTCACGAAAGCATGCTTGTATGACATCCCTTGGGCTAATATGTTGGGAATAGCTAGTATTTTGAAATTCTGAGACGGTGCGTGAAAAATCGATGGAAACTTGACTTTGTGCGTGACCTTGCGCAAAGTTTATGACCGTCATGTTTTTTCACAAAACCATCCTTGTACGACTTCCCATGGGCTAATTTGTTAGGAATGGCCAATATTTTGAAATTCCGAGATGGTGCATAAAAAATCGATTGAAACTAGACGTTGCTCGCGACTTTGCGTAAAGTTTAGGACTGTCGTGTTTGTTCGCAAAACCGTGCTCGTATGACTTCTCATGGAAATTAACGTTGGGAATGGCCAGTATTTTGAAATTCCAAGATGATGCATGAAAAACTGATCGAAACTCGACTTTGCGCGTGACTTTGAGCAAAGTCTATGACCGTCACATTTTTTCACGAAACCATGCTTGTACAACTTTCCAGGGGCTAATACATTGGAAATGGCCAGTATTTTGAAATTCTGAGATGGTGCACGAAAAATCGAACGAAACTAGACTATGCACGTGACTTTATGCAAAGTTTATGACCATCATGTTTTTTCATGAAACTATGCTCGTACGAATTCCAATAGGCTAATACGTTGGGAATGGCCAGTATTTTAAAATTCTGAGATGATACATGAAAAATCGATCGAAACACAACTTTGCGTAAAGTTTATGACCGTCGAGTTTTTTTCGTGAAACCATGCTCACACGACTTCCCATGGGCTAACACATTAGGAATGGCCAGTATTTTAAAATTCCTAGATGGTGCACAAAAATCCAAACGAAACTTGAATTTATGTGTGACTTTGCGCAAAGTTTATGATCGTCGCATTTTTTCACGAAACCATGCTCTTCCCATTGGCTAATACATTAGGAATGACTAGTATTTCGAAATTTCGAGATAGTGCACAAAAAATCGATCAATCTTGACTTTGCACAAACCTTATAACCATCATGTTTTTTCATGAAACAATGCTCGTATGACTTCCCATGGGCTAACATGTTGGGAACGGCTAGTATTTTGAAATATCAAGACAGTGCACAAGAAACCGAACAAAACTCAACTTTGCGCATGATTTTGAGTAAAGTTTATGACCATGATGTTTTTATACAAACCGTGCTCGTATGACTTCCCATGAGCTAATATGTTGGGAATGGCCAATATTTTGAAATTCCGAGTCGGTGCGCAAAAAACCGATCGAAACTCAAATTTGCATGTGACATTGCGTAAAATTTATGAACGTCATATTTTTTCTTGAAATCATGCTCCTATGACTTCACATTGGCTAATGCGTTGGGAATAGCCAGTATTTTGAAATTCTGAGACGGTGCGTGAAAAATCGAATGAAACTCCTCTTTGTGCATGACTTTACGCAAAGTTTATGACCATCTCATTTTTTCATGAAATAGTGCTCTTACGAATTCCCATGGGCAATGGCTTGTATTTTGAAATTCTAAGACAGTGCATGAAAAACTGAACGAAACTCGACTTTACGCGCGACTTTATGCATAGTTAATAACTGTCTCATTTTTTCGTGAAACAGTGCTCATACGAATTCCCATGGGCTAATACATTGGGAATGGCTAGTATTTTAAAATTTCGAGACGGTGCACAAAAAATTGATCGAAACTCGACTTTTTCATGAAGTTTATGACCATCGTATTTTTTTGCGAAACCGTGCTCGTACGACTTCCCATGGGCTAATACATTTGGAATGTCTAGTATTTTGAAATTTCGAGTCGGTGCGCGAAAAACCGATCGAAACTCGACTTTGCGCAAAGTTTATGACCATCGCATTCTTTCACAAAACCATGCACATACGACTTTCCGTGGGCTAATATGTTGGGAATGGCCAGTATTTTGAAAGGCCAAGACGGTGCATGAAAAATGATCATTACTCGACTTTGCATGCGACTTTGTGCAAGGTTTATGACCGTCGTGATTTTTCGCGAAATCATGCCCGTATGACTTCTCATGGGCTAGTATGTTGGGACTGTCCAGTATTTTAAATTATGAGACGATGCATGAAAAATCGATCGAAACTCGACTTTGTGCAAAGTTTATGACCATCATGTTTGTTTGCGAAACCGTGCTCATACGACTTCCCATGGGCTAATACATTGGGAATGGCCAATATTTTGAAATTCTGAGACGGTGCGTGAAAAATCAATTGAAACTTAACTTTGCGCAAAGTATATTACCATCTCATTTTTTCGCAAAACAGTGCTCATATGAATTCCTATGGGCTAATACGTTGGGAATGGCCAGTATTTTGAAATTCCAAGATGGTGTGTAAAAAATCGATCGAAACTCAACTTTGCATTTGACTTTACGTAAAGTTTTTGAGTGTCGCATTTTTTTGGGAAACCATGCTCGTAGGACTTCCCATGGGCTAATACATTGAGATTGACCAGAATTTTAAAATTCTAAGACGGTGTGCGAAAAATCAAACAAAACTCAACTTTTTATAAAGTGTATGACTACCACGTTTTTTTGTGAAACTGTGCTTGTATGACTTCCAAAGGGCTAATACATTGGGAATGGCTAGTATTTTGAAATTTTGAGATGGTGTGTGAAAAATCAATTGAAACTCGACTTTGCGCAAAGCTTATGATCGTCTCGTTTTTTCGTGAAATAGTACTCGTACGAATTCCCATAGGGTAATACGTTGGGAATTGCTAGTATTTTAAAATTCTAAGACGGTGTGCGAAAAATCGATCGAAACTCGACTTTGTGCAAAGTTTATAATCGTCGAATTTTTTTCCAAAACCGTGCTCATACGACTTCCCATGGACTAATACGTTTGGAATGGCCAGTATTTTAAAATTTCGAGACGGTGCATGAAAAATCAATTGAAACTTCACTTTGTGCATTGTTTATGGCCATCTCATTCTTTCGTGAAATAGTGCTCGTACAGATTCCCATGGGCCAATATGTTGCGAATGGCCTATATTTTCAAATTTTGAGACGGTATGTGAAAAATCAATCATAACTTGACTTTGTGCAAAGTTTATGACCATCGTATTTTTTCGTGAAATCGAGCTCGTACGACTTCCCATGGGCTAATGCGTTGGGAATGGCCAGTATTTTGAAATTTCAACACGATGCATGAAAAATCGATCGAAACTTGACTTTCCGCAAACTTTATGACCGTCACATTTTTTTGCGAAACCGTGCTCGTATGAGTTCCCATGGGCTAATACGTTAGGAATGTTTAGTATTTTGAAATTCCAAGATGGTGCATGAAAAAACTATCGAAACTCAACTTTGTACACGAGTTTGCGCAAAGTTTATGACCGTCACCTTTTTTTGCGAAGCAGTGCTCATACGACTTACCATGGGCTAAAACATTGGGAATGGCTAGTATTTTAAAATTCTGAGATGGTGTACTATAAACCAATCGAAACTCGACTTTATGCGTGACTGTGCGCAAAGTTTATGCCTATCGCATTTTTTCACGAAACCGTGCTCATATGATTATTTTGAAATTCTGAGATGGTGCATGAAAAACCGATCGAAACTCAACTTTGCGCATGACATTGCGCCCGACTTTGTGCAAAGTTTATGATCGTCATATTTTTTCGCGAAACCATGCTCGTACGACTTCCCATGGGCTAATACGTTGGGAATGGTAAGTATTTTGAAATTTCGAGATGGTGCATGAAAAATCGATCCAAACTCGACTTTGCACCCGACTTTGTGCAAAGTTTATGGCTATCTCATTTTTTTACGAAACATGAGCTAATACGTTAGGAATGACAAAGTTTATGACATTGCGCCCGACTTTGTGCAAAGTTTATGATCGTCATATTTTTTCGTGAAACCATGCTCGTACAAATTCCCATGGGCTAATACGTTAGGAATGGCTAGTATTTTAAAATTTCGAGATGGTGCGCGAAAAACTGATCGAAACTCGACTTTGTACAAAGTTTATGACAGTCGCATTTTTTCGTGAAACCGTGCTCATACAACTTCCCATTGGCTAATACGTTGGGAATGGCCTGTATTTTGAAATTTCGACACAGTGCGTGAAAAATTGATCAAAACTTAATTTTGGGCAAAGTTTATGACCGTCGTGTTTTTTCGTGAAACCATGCTTGTATGACTTCCCATGGGCTAATACATTGGGAATGACTAGAATTTTGAAATTCTGAGATAGTGTGCGAAAAACTGAACAAAACTTGACTATCACGTTTTTTTGTGAAGTCGTGCTCATATGACTTCCCAAGGGCTAATACGTTGGGAATGTCTAATATGTCTAGTATTTTCAAATTCTAAGACGGTGCACGAAATACCAATCGAAACTCGACTTTGCGCAAAGTTTATGACCATCGCATTTTTTTACGAAACTATGCTCCTACGATTTCCCATGGGCTAATACGTCGGGAATGGCCAGTATTTTGAAATTCCAAGACAGTACATGAAAAATCAATTGAAACTTGACTTTGTGTAAAGTATATGATCGTCTCGTTTTTTCGCGAAACAATGCTCGTACGAATTCCCATAGGCTAATACGTTGGGAATGGCCAGTATTTTGAAATTCCGAGACGGTGCACAAAAAATCGATCGAAACTCGACTTTGTGCTCGACTTTGCGCAAAGTTTATGACTGTCACATTTTTTCGGGAAACTGTGCTCATACGAGTTCGCATGGGCTAATACATTGGGATTGACAAGAATTTTGAAATTTCGAAATAGTGTGCGAAACACTGAAAGAAACTTGACTTTTTGTAAAGTTTATGACCGTCGCATTTTTTTGTGAAACCGTGCTCATATGACTTCCCATGGGCTAATACGTTGGGAATGGCCAGTATTTTGGAATTCCGAGATGGTGCAATAAAAATTAATTGAAACTCGACTTTGCGTAAAGTTTATTATCATCACGTTCTTTCATGAAACAGTGCTCGTACAAATTCCCATGGGCTAAAACGTTTGGAATGGCTAGTATTTTGAAATTCTGAGATGGTGCGCAAAAAACCGATCGAAACTCAACTTTACGCAAAGTTTATGACCGTCGCTTTTTTTTACGAAACTGTACTCGTTCGACTTCCCATGGACTAATACGTTGGGAATGGCCAGTATTTTAAAATTCTGAGACGGTGCGTGAAAAATCAATTGAAACTCGAATTTGCACCCGACTTTGTGCAATGTTTATGGCCATCTCATTTTTTTGCGAAACAGTGTTCGTACAAAAAAAATGAGATGGCCATAAACATTGCGCAAAGTTTATAATCATCTCGTTTTTTCATGAAACAGTGCTCGTACGAATTCCCATAGGCTAATACGTTAGGAATTGCTAGTATTTTAAAATTCTAAGATGGTGCACGAAAAATCGATCGATACTCGACTTTGTGCAAAGTTTATGACCGTCATGTTTTTTTGCGAAATCGTGCTCATACGACTTCCCATGGGCTAATACATTGGGAATGGCTAGTATTTTAAAATTCCGAGACAGTGCATGAAAAATCAATTGAAACTTGACTTTGTGCATTGTTTATAGCCGTCTCATTTTTTCGCGAAACAATGCTCGTACGATTTCCCATGGGCCAATACGTTGGGAATGGCCTGTATTTTGAAATTCGAGACGGTATGCAAAAAATTGATCAAAACTCGACTTTGTGTAAAGTTTATGATCGTCGCATTTTTTCGTGAAATCGAGCTCGTACGGCTTCCCATGGGCTAAAGCGTTGGGAATTACCAGTATTTTGAAATTTCAACACAAAGCGTGAAAAATCGATTGAAACATGACTTTGCGCAAAGTTTATGACCGTCACGTTTTTTCGCGAAATCATGCTCGTACGAGTTCCTATGGGCTAATACGTCGGGAATGGTTAGTATTTTGAAATTTTGAGATGGTACATGAAAAATCAATTGAAACTTGACTTTGTGCAAAGTATATGATCGTCTCGTTTTTTCGCAAAACAGTGCTCGAATGAATTCCCATGGGCTCGTACGTTGGGAATGGCCAGTATTTTGAAATTCCGAGACGGTGCACAAAAAATCGATTGAAACTTGACTTTGTGCTCGACTTTGCATAAATTTTTTCACCATCACATTTTTTTGGGAAACTGTGCTCGTACAACTTCCCATCGGCTAATACGTTAGGATTGACTAGAATTTTAAAATACCGAGACGGTGTGCGAAAAATTGAAAGAAACTCGATTTTTTGCAAAGTTTATGACCGTCTTATGGGCTAATACGTTGGGAATCGCCAGTATTTTGAAATTTCGAGATGATGCATGAAAAATTAATTGAAACTCGACTTTGTATAAAGTTTATGATCATCTCGTTTTTTCACAAAACAGTGCTCGTACAAATTCCCATTGGCTAATACGTTGGGAATGGCCTGTATGTTAAAATTTCAGGACAGTGCACGAAAAATCGATTGAAACTCGACTTTATGCGAAGTTTATGACCACCACATTTTTTTTGTGAAACCGTGCTCATATGACATCCCATGGGCTAATGCGTTGGGAATGACCAGTATTTTGAAATTCCGACATGATGCGTGAAAAACTGATCAAAACTCGACTTTGCACAAAGATAATGATCGTCACATTTTTTTGCGAAACCATGCTCGTACGAGTTCCCATAGGCTAATACATTGGGAATGTGTAGTATTTTGAAATTGTGAGACGGTGCTCGAAAAAATGATCGAAACTCAACTTTGTACACGAGTTTGCGCAAAGTTTATGACCGTCGCCTTTTTTTGCGAGACAGTGCTCATACAACTTTCCATGGGCTAATACATTGGGAATGGCTAGTATTTTGAAATTCTGAGATGGTGCGCTAAAAACCGATCGAAACCTGACTTTGCGCATGACTGTGCACAAAGTTTATGAGACAGTGCATGAACAACCATGCTCATATGATTATTTTGAAATTATGAGAGTGCATGAAAAACCGATCGAAGCTCGACTTTGTGTAAAGTTTATGACCGTTATGTTTTTTCGTGAAACCATAGTCGTACGACTTCCCATGGGCTAATACATTGGGAATGGCTAGTATTTTGAAATTCCGAGACGGTGCATGAAAAATGATCGAAACTAGACTTTGCAAGCAACATTGTGCAAGGTTTATGACCGTCTTACTTTTTCACGAAATCGTGCCCGTACGCAAAAAATCGATCAAAACTCGACTATATGCAAAGTTTATGACCGTCACATTTTTTCACGAAACCGTACTCGTACGACTTCCAATGGGCTAACACGTTGCGAATGGTCTGTAATTTGAAATTCTAAGATAGTGCACGAAAAGCCGATCAAACTCGTCTTTGCACACGACTTTGCGCAAAGTTTATGACTGTCATATTTTTCATGAAATCATGGTCGTACAAATTCCCATGGGCTAATACATTAGGAATGACCAGTATTTTGAAATTCGAGACGGTAAGTGAAAAATCGATCAAAACTCGACTTTGCGCGTGACTTTGCGAAAGGTTTAGGACCGTCACCTTTTTTCTTGGAACCATACTCGATCGACTTCCCATGGAATAATACGTTGGTAATGGCCAGTATTTTGAAATTTCGAGAGGTTGCGCGATAAACTGATCGAAACTTGACTTTGTGCAAAGTTTATGACCGTCATATTTTTTTCGTGAAACCGTGCTTGTACAACTTCCCATGGGCTAATGCGTTGGGAATGATCAGTATTTTGAAATTCTGACACGATGGGCGAAAAACTGATCGAAACTCGACTTTGCACAAAGATAATGACCGTCATATTTTTTCATGAAACCGTGCTCATATGAGTTCCCATGGGCTTATACGTTAGGAATGTCTCTTATTTTGACATTCTAAGACGGTGCTAAAAATCGATCGAAACTTGATTTTACGTGCGACATTGCGCAAAGTTTATGACCATCATGTTTTTTCGTTAAATCGTGCTCGTGTAACTTCTATGGGATAATAAGTTGGGAATGGCTAGTATTTTGAAACTCCGAGATGGTGCACGAAAAATCGATAGAAACTCGAGTTTGTGAAAAGTTTATGACCATCGCATTTTTTAGCGAAACTGTGCTCATATGACTTCCCTTGGGCTAGTACGTTGGGAATGGCCAGTGTTTAGAAATTCTAAGATAGTGCATGAAAAATGATCGAAACTTGACTTTGCATACAACTTTGGCCAAAGTTTATGACCGTCATATTATTACACAAAAGTGTGCTTGTATGACTTCCCTTGGGCTAATATGTTGGGAATGGCTAGTATTTTGAAATTCTGAGATGGTTCATGAAAAATCAATTGAAACTTAACTTTGTGCAAAGTTTATGACCATCTCATTTTGTCACGAAATAGTGCTCGTACGAATCCCCATGGGCTAATACGTTGGGAATGGCTTGTATGTTAAAATTCCCAGACGGTGCATGAAAAATCGATCGAAACTTGACTTTGTGCAAAGTTTATGACCGTCATATTTTTTTCGTGAAACCGTGCTTGTACAACTTCCCATGGGCTAATGCGTTGGGAATGATCAGTATTTTGAAATTCGACACGATGGGAAAACCGATCAAACTCGTCTTTATGTATGACTTTGCACAAAGTTTATGACTGTCATATTTTTTCGTGAAATCATGGTCGTACAAATTCCCATGGGCTAATACATTGGGAATGGCCAGTATTTTGAAATTCTGAGACAATGCATGAAATAATGATCAAAAGCCAACTTTGTACGAGTTTGCAAAGTTTATGACTTTTTTGCATGCTCATGGACTTCCCATGGGCTAATACATTGGGAATGGCTAGTATTTTGAAATTTTGAGATCGTGCGCGAAAACGTGATCAAAACTCGACTTTGCGAGCGACTGTGTGTAAAGTTTATGCCGTCGTGTTTTTTGTGAAACCGTGCTCACACGATTATACATTCTAATGGCGGTATTTTAAAATTTTGAGAGAGTCGATCAAAACTCGATCGAAACTTGACTGCAAAGTTTATGACCATCACGTTTTTTCATAAAACCATAGTCGTACGACTTCCCATGGGCTAATACGTTGGGAATGGCCAGTATTTTAAAATTCGAGACGATGCATGAAAAACAATTGAAACTCGACATTGCGAGCGACATTGTGCAAAGTTTATGACCATCTTACTTTTTATGCTCGTGGACTTCCCATGGGATAATAAGTTGGGAATGGCTAGTATTTTGAAACTCCGAGACGGTGCACGAAAAATCGATAGAAACTTGAGTTTGCAGAAAGTTTATGACCATTGCATTTTTTCATGAAACCATGCGCATACGACTTCCCTTGGGCTAGTACATTGGGAATGGCCAATATTTAGAAATTCTGAGATGGTGCATGAAAAATGATCGAAACTTGGCTTTGCGTGCGACTTTGTCCAAAGTTTATAACCGTCATATTATTTCACGAAAGCGTGCTTGTATAACTTCCCTTGTGCTAATATGTTGGGAATGGCCAGCATTTTGAAATTCGAGACGGTGCGTGAAAAATCGATGGAAACTCGACTTTGTGTGTGACTTTGCGCAAAGTTTATGACTATCGTGTTTTTTCATAAAATCATGCTTGTACGACTTCCCATGGGCTAATTTGTTAGGAATGGCCAGTATTTTGAAATTCCGAGATTGTGCGCAAAAAACCGATTGAAACTAGACGTTGCTCGGGACTTTACGCAAAGTTTATGACTATCGTGTTTTTCCGTAAAACCATGTTCGTATGATCTCCCATGGAAATTAATGTTGGGAATGGCCAGTATTTTGAAATTCCGAGACAATGCATGAAAAACCGATCGAAACTCGACTTTGTGTGTGATTTTGAGCAATATTCATGACCGTCACATTTTTTCACGAAACCATGCTTGTACAACATCCCAGGGGCTAATACATTAGGAATGGCCAGTATTTTGAAATTTCGAGATGGTGCACGAAAAATCGAACAAAAATAGACTTTGCACGTGACTTTATGCAAAGTTTATGACCGTCACATTTTTTGTGAAACCATGCTCGTACGAATTCCAATGGGCTAATACTTTGGGAATGGCCAGTATTTTAAAATTTCGAGACGGTATGTGAAAAATCGATCGAAACATAACTTTGCGTAAAGTTTGTGACCGTCGAGTTTTTTTGCGAAACCATGCTCATATGACTTCCTATGGGCTAACACATTAGGAATGGCCGGTATTTTAAAATTCTTAGATGGTGTGTGAAAATTCGAACGAAACTCGAATTTATCTGCGACTTTGCGCAAAGTTTATGACCGTTGCATTTTTTAGCGAAACCATGCTCTTATGACTTCTCATGGGCTAATACATTGGGAATGGCTAGTATTTTAAAATTTTGAGATGGTGCACAAAAAATTGATCAATCTCGACTTTGCGCAAAGCTTATAACCATCGTGTATTTTTCGCGAAACAATGCTCGTATGACTTCCCTTGGGTTAACATGTTGGGAATGGCTAGTATTTTGAAATTTTGAGACGGTGCGTGAGAAACCGAACGAAACTCAACTTTGCGTGCGACTTTGAGTAAAGCTTATGACCGTGACATTTTTTCACAAATCATGCTCGTACGACTTCCCATGAGCTAATACGTTGGGAATGGCTAATATTTTGAAATTCTGAGTCGGTGCACAAAAAATCGATCGAAACTCGAATTTGTGCGTGACTTTGCACAAAGTTTATGACCTCACGTTTTTTCTCGAAATCATGCTCGTATGACTTCGCATTGGCTAATACATCAGCAATAGTCAATTTTTTAAAATTTCGAGACAATGCGCGAAAAATCGATTGAAACTCCTCTTTGCACACGACTTTGCGCAAAGTTTATGACCATCTCGTTTTTTCACGAAACAGTGCTTTTACAAATTCTCATGGGCTAATACATTGGGAATGGCCGGTATTTTGAAATTCTGAGATAATGTATGAAAAATCGAACGAAACTCGACTTTGCTCGTGACTTTACGCAAAGTTAATGACCGTCTCATTTTTTTGCAAAATAGTGCTCGTACGAATTCTCATGGGCTAATACGTTAGGAATGGCCAGCATTTTGAAATTCTGAGATAGTGCACGAAAAATCGATCGGAACTCGACTTTGCGTAAAGTTTATGACCATCATGTTTTTTCGCGAAACCATGCTCGTATGACTTCCCATGGGCTAATACATTGGGAATGTCTAGTATTTTGAAATTTTGAGTCGGTGCGTAGAAAACCGATCGAAACTCGACTTTGTGCAATGTTTATGACCATCGCATTCTTTTGCGAAACCATGCTCAGACGACTTTCTGTGGGCTAATACGTTGGGAATGACCAGTATTTTGAAAGGCCGAGACAATGTGTGAAAAATGATCATAACTTGACTTTGCACGTGACTTTGTGCAAAGTTTATGAACGTCGTGTTTTTTCACGAAATCGTGCCCATATGACTTCTCATGGGCTAATACATTGGGACTGGCCAGTATTTTAAAATTTCGAGACGGTGCATGAAAAATCAATCGAAACTCGACTTTGTGTAAAGTTTATGACCATCATGTTTGTTTACGAAACCATGCTCGTACGACTTCCCATGGGCTAATACGTTGGGAATGGCCAATATTTTGAAATTCTGAAACGATGTGTAAAAAACGATCGAAACTCGACTTTGTGTGCGACTTTGTTCAAAGTTTATGACCGTCATATTTTTTTATGAAATCGTGCTCGTAGACTTCCCCTAGGCTAATACGTTGGGACTGGCCAGTATTTTGTAATTCCAAGATGATGCATGAAAAATCGATCGAAACTCGACTTTGCGCAAAGTTTATGACCGTCGTGTTTTTTCGTGAAACCGTGCATGTATGACTTCCCACGGGCTAACACGTTGTGAATGGCCAGTATTTTGAAATGAATTGCACTTTTATTTCTTTAGTGTCTAAGAATGGTGGAGCTAATTCATTGGAGAATTATCGTCCTATTTCACTATGCAACTTTATTTATAAGGTTATCTTTAAGGTGCTGGTGGATAGACTACAAAAGGTTATGAATAAGGTCGTTAGTTCTAATCAGGCTGCTTTTCTTAAAGGGAGGAGTATTCATCATAATGTCCTTCTTGCTAGTGATTTGGTTAAGAATCTGCACTAAAAAATAATAGGGAAAAAGATATGTTTTAAAGTTGATTTACGAAAGGCCTTTGACTCAGTCAATAGATATTTTATTTACAGGAGGCTCCATAATATGGGCTTCCCTCAGCACTGGGTTAAATGGATTCAATGTTGCTTGGCAACTCCAAAATTTTTGATTCTCTTCAATGGTTCACCTATTGGCTTCTTCGGGAGTAAGAATGACATTCCGCAAGGTGATCCACTATCTTCTTATCTTTTTTACTATTGCAATGGAAGGGCTCAGTTGTATGTTGGAAGAGGCAGTTTCCAATGGCAAAATTAAAGTACCATATTATAGTTCTGTTCATATCTCTCACATAACATTTGTTGATGACCTTATTATCTTCCTTTGGGATGATCCAGTTTATGTAAGTAATCTAGTAGATATTCTTAATGAATTTGGTATAGTTTCTGGTCTTAAGCTAAACTATACAAAGAGCAAAGTATATGTGGGTGCTTGCATTGACGATAAGGACTATATTGCTCAAACTTTGGGAGTTGCTAAAGGAAGCTTATCAGTTCTTTACTTAGGTCTTCCACTTATATCCACTGGAATCAACAAAGTCTCATATCAACCAATCCTACAACAAAATTAAGAACATAATTTCCTCTTGGAAAAATAGGCTTCTTTCTTAAGCTGGACGACTAGAACTTATTCGAACTGTGTTGGTCTCTTATTCTATTTATTGGTCTCATGCATTCCTTCTGCCTACTGGGCTTCTCCATGATATTGATAAATTACTTATGAACTTCTTTTAAAATGGCACAGATGGTAAGGTAATGCACATAGTGAATCGGGGCAACATTTGCAAACCGAAGGATAAAGAGGGGTTGAATCTATGACATATGAATGATTGGAATAAAGCCTGTATGGTAGGTAAAACTATTGTCGGATATTTTATAAAATGAGTCTTCCTTATAGTCACAATGGGTTTTTGCTAGGTACCTAACCAAGGAATCAATCTGGGAAGCATCCGCAAAAACATCTCATTTTGCTGCTTCGAAAGGAATTCTGAAGGCAAGGAGGTGGCTAAGTAACAACATTTCTTATATGATCTCTTCTGTTACCAATATTAATATGTGGTATGACCCTTGGGAGAATGGAAAAAGTATATTTCAGCTATTTGGTGATAGAGTAAGACAAGATCTAGGGGCTCCCAAAGATTGGAAGGTTTCTAAATTTATTGATAATGGTACACGGTGTCTTCCCAACCCTATCTCCCCTGATATGTTATCACTTTGGCCGACTATTAGGGCTATTTCGATCAAGAACAACTCTTCATATATGCTTATTTGGCTTCATGATAATGGCAAATTTAGTACTATCTGCATGGAACCAAATTAGACAACGAAACAACAAGTGGATCCTAAGTAGTTGGACATGGGATAGACCATGCTCACAGCGACATTCCTTATATACATGACACACCCTTCTTGGCAAACTTCCTACGATGGACAATATGCAGCGAAGAGGTATTTATATTGTAAATCGATTGCTCTTTGTGTATGCAAAAGGAAGAAAGTATTGACCATCTTTATTTTGCTTGTGATTATTCTTCTTAGATATGAAGGAAATCTTGAAGCGATTTGATCTTCAAAGGCTACCACGGCCAAACTTGCATCATGAATTAGAAATGTTTATGGAAAACTTTTCAAGAAAGAGGCCTCTTACACAACTGGCAAGAATTACATTCAGATACACTATTTGGGGAATTTGGAAGGAGAGGTGTGGCAGAATTTTTGAGTGTCACAACACGAACAGAGCTCAAATTCTGATAGAGATTCTTTAGGACTCACGATCATGTATGGAGCAAGAATTGAATATAGAGCACCTAACAAGAAGAGAGAAAGGGATTTTCACAAGATTCAAATTTTCCATTAGTCAATAATCTCTAAAATAATGAAGATTGTAATGTATTATGTGGGGCAAAGCTTATATTTTGTGATGTTTCAATAAGTAGTCCAGAACGGCTAAGATATTACATTTTATTATTTATTGACTACCTTGTGCTACTCGTGGAGATGAGTTTGATGAAGTGTGCCCATCCTTTTTTAGGTGGGGTGTAATCTTCTCGACTACACTAAGAGACTCCAGGGTTTAGTCAATGGCTTGTGTAGACAAAGCTACTTTGTACAAACCTTATACATAATGCATTATCTTTACTTACCAAAAAATAATTATTTTCAAATTCTGAGAAGGTGCACTAAAAACCTATCGAAACTCAACTTTGCATGTGACTGTGTGCAAAGTTGATCACCATCGTATTTTTTCGTGAAATCATGCTCGTATGAGTTCCCATGGGATAATACATTTGCAATGGCCAGTATTTTGAAATTTCGAGACGGTGCACGAAAAACCGAACGAAAATCGACTTTGTGCTAAGTTTATGACCATCGTATTTTTTCGTGAAATCATGCTCATACGACTTCCCATGGGCTAATACGTTGTGAATGTGTAGTATTTTGAAATTCTGAGATGGTACACGAAAAATCGATCGAAACTCGACTTTGCACAAAGTTTCTAACCATCGTGTTTTTTGTGAAACTATGCTCCTACTATTTCCCATGGGCTAAGACATTTAGAATAGCCAGTATTTTGAAATTCTAAGATGGTGCGTGAAAAGCTGATCAAACTCGTCTTTGCGCGTGACTTTGTGCAAAGTTTATGACTGTCATGTTTTTTCATGAAATTATGCTCGTACGAATTCCCATGGGCTAATATGTTGGGAATGTCTAGTATTTTAAAATTCATGACGGTGCGTGAAAATCTGAATGAAACTCGAATTTATGTGCAACTTTGCACAAAGTTTATGACCGTCGTGTTTTTTCGCTAAACAGTGCTCGTATGAATTCCTATGGGCTATTATGTTGAGAATGGCCAGTATTTTGAAATTCTGAGATGGTGCGCGAAAAATCGATCGGAACATGACTTTGTGCAAAGTTTATGACCATTGCGTTTTTTCGCAAACCCATGCTCATACGACTTCCCATGGGCTAATACGTTGGTAATAACTAGAATTTTGAAATTCTGAGATGGTATGACTTCTTGAAAATGGAAGGAGATCTTGAAGTGATTTGATCTTTAAAGGCTACCGTGGCCAAACTTGCATCATGAATTAGAAATGTTTATGCAAAACTTCTCAAGAAAGAGGCCTCTTACACAACTGACAAGAATTATATTCAGATGTGCTATTTGGTGGATTTAGAAGGAGAGGTGTGGCAGAATTTTTGAGTGTCACAATATGAACAAAGCTCAAATTTTGATAGAGATTCTTCAGGACTCACTATCATGTATGGAGCAAAAATTAAACATAGAGCACCTAACAAGAAGAGAGAAAGGGATTTTCACAAGATTCAGTTTTTTCATTAGTCAATAATCTCTCGAATAATAATGAAGATTGTAATGTATTATATGGGGCAAAGCTTATATTTTGTGATGTATCCACAAGTAGTCTAGAACGGTCTAGCTATTGTATTTTATTATTTATTAACTTCCTTGTGCTACTCTTGGAGATGAGTTTGATGAAGTGTGCCCATTTCACCTTCTTTAGGTGGGATGCAATATTCTCGACTACACTAAGAGACTTCAGGCTTTAGTCTATGGCTTGTGTAGACAAAGCTTCTTTGTACAAACCTTTTATAAAATATATTATCTTTACTTACTAAAAAAAGTAAATACGTTAGGAATGGCCAGTATTTTGAAATTCCGAGATCGTACATGAAAAACTGATTGATACTCGACTTTGCATATGACTTTGTGCAAAGTTTATGACCGTCATATTTTTTCGCGAAACCTTGCTCATACGACTTCCCAGGGGCTAATATGTGGGGAATGGCCAGTATTTTGAAATTCTGAGACGATGCGCGAAAAACCATTCGAAACTCAACTTTGCGCAAAGTTTATGACTGTCACGTTTTTTCGTAAAATCGTGCTCGTATGACTTCCCAGGGGCTAATACGTTGGAAATGGCCAGTATTTTGAAATTCCGATACGGTGCACAAAAAATCGTTCAAAACTTGACTTTGTGCAGAATTTATAACTGTCGCGTTTTTTCACAAACCCATGCTCGTAGGAATGACCAGAATTTTGAAATTCTGAGACGGTGCACGAAAAACCAAATGAAACTCAACTTTGTACAATATTTATAACCGTCATATTTTTCTGTGAAACCTTGCTCATATGACTTCCCACGAGCTAATACATTGCAAATGTCTAGTATTTTAAAATTTCAAGATGGAGCACGAAAATCACTAAGCCTAAGAAGGTCACAATATATAGCAAATTCTGATTGCAAAAAGAACCCATCAGAGATAAGAAGTGAGGATAAGACATGGCAACACTATACCTCGACGACATCGATCTCCTTTGTACAACTTCAAGAAGGGCACCTCAATCAAGATGCTTAGGTCATGAAAGCCATATCCCAACCAAAAGCATATGAACCTTTAGCACCAATCAGTTATAAGAACCTTAACGAAGAACTAGCGATAATCCGTCAAACCTCTATGATCCATGAGTACCAAATTAGGTTTAAAAGATTATCTAATCAAACTTATGATTGGTCTGAAAAATAGATATTGAGGACTTTCATTAAGGGCTTGAAACTAGATATTCGGGAAGAAGTTAAAGCGCGCCAGTCGTACACACTTAAGGCAGCCATCTCCTTCGCACGACTACACGAAGGCAGGCTGAACCAAGATGCTCGGAGGACCAAAGCCATCGCATGACCAGTAGCATAGAGACCCTCGGCCCCATCTACTATCAGCCGGTCACCTCAACCAAAAAAGTTAACAAGCAAAGAGCTTTGTGATAGATCAGCAAAGAGCCTATATACGAATTGTGATAAACTATAGAGCCTAGAACACTAATGTAAAAAGGATACACTACTGATAATTGCGCCCACTGAAGAACTCAAATTTGAAGATATGACTCTCAAGCCCAAGGAGAAGGATACACCATAACCAACAACCTGCATAGTCCCTACCTTAGCCGGCTACACCAATCTGCACAATTTAATATCGAAGGGTTTTTTAGCAGTAGTCCGTCATCATCTTTATCGACGCTGGAAGCACATACAACTTCAAGAGTAGTAAGGTTGCTGCCCACTTAATGCTCCAAAAAGAAGATTACAGTAGGTTTGAAGTCAAGGTAGCTAACGGCCAAATTCTGAAGTGCAACCAAAAGTGCCTACGGATAAAACTGATCCTACAGGAGCAAGATGTAGTTGTTGATTTTTCCCTCCTCCCTCTTGATTGTTTTGATATAGTGCTTGGTATTGATTGGTTGTCCATGATTGGATATGTTTTCTGAAATTTTTCGAAGCTAACCATGAAAATTTTTAGAAAAGAAAAGCAGGTTATTCTATGAGGGAGCCCAACAACTACAACCACAACACAACACTTGGAGGGGTACCAAAAGAAAAATCTAGTGGTTTCCCAATTCAAATTTAAGGGTTTTATGAGATTGAAGATAAGAACCCTCTCCTACAGCTTACTGAAATTTTTGACATCCCTACTAAACCAAGTCGATTACCTCCTCTAAAGATGTCCAACCCCCCATGCTAAACAGACCGAAACTTCTACCAATTGTTGCTCGACCAGATTGCTTCCTATAATGTCATAAGGTTGAAGATAAAAGGGATATCCAAGAGATGACAGGATTATTCGGTCATGCTTATTTCTTGCTACGATACATCTCTACATCCTTTTCCTCTGAGATAAGCTACTTCTAAAGTGTTATATCCCGCCGAACTCACCATGGTTGCTGTTGCACCACTTCCAAATCTCAGGTGACTTCCATGACTTTCCCTAGAATCGAACCATGATGCTTAAAGACTTCTTTGATGATGACATCTGATCTATAACCCAACACCATGAAAAATTTGAGCCCCCCTACTAGTGAAATCAGAAAAGGGAAAAGATCATTCGTAGGACTCAACGAAACATGAACATCATCCCTCTCAATATAAAGAAAGATGCACCACCTTGGCCATGTGGAACTATAGCCCTCACAACCATGATGTCATCCACACCAAATCATGGCCAGATGTTTATTGTTAGAGTATATATATCTAGAGTGGGGGTCAGCACCATCCTCATGCAATATGGTCAACGATATGAAGAAGTGAAAATGGGTCATGAAAAATCACGACTCCTACCCACCTTAGACTCAGATCAGGCTCACACCACCAGAAATTTTATCAGAGGATAACCCTCACTCTAAAAGAATGCATGACTACTATTACAGAGCAACCATGTGACAGCCCATGTAAGGAAGAAACTTCCCCTTGATAAACACTAGAGTAGAAGAAGATTTCCTAAAAAAGATCAAGTCTCCTTTCATCTCCAGCTCCACCAACACAAAATTTAAACCTCAGGAAAGTGGTCTCCCTATTTCTTTGGACCTTACAAACTTGGGGATCACTTTAGGGCCCTAACATGGAGATCAGATCCGTGCACCAGATCAAGATTACAATTGATTCTCCAAGTGTCCTACCTCAATTGGAAATTTAAAGATGACGACTTAGCTCAAATTCTTCTAACTAACACCCAAGCTGATGAAGAGCTGAAAACCCGGTTCCTTGAGTTCATGGAACCTCCCCTTGAGGACAAGGCTAATTTTAAGAGGGCAGATTTGATAGGACTCCAGTAGGATTGAGTCTTAATCACCCTAGAAGTAATTAATAAGAACCTTATAAGATTATAATAAAACCCCACCTAGTCACTTTTATTATATACAGAAATGTGGCTAGGGTTTATTTTGGGGCTTTTGGGCTTTGTGGCCGTCACCCCCTTCACTGAGTTGGTCAGTTAGGGTTTCTAGTAGAGGGGCATGGCTCATTCAGCCACTTAGGCTGCCACCCCTTTTATTTATGCATGATAGCTATAGGAGGGGCAAAAGAGAGAATTCATAGAGGAAGCACCCCCCAGGGCTAGGGTTTGGAGTCCTATATAAGTATGTAACCTCCACCTCTTTCCATCAAGCAATTATCAACTTTTATTCAGCCTTGTGCTGACTCTAGGTGGGAGGAACCCCTACAGCGTTCCAAGGGTTGATCCCCCTCAAGGGTCAGAATTTGTAGAGCACCTTCTGGGTTTCTATCAAAGACCTCTCTCAGAATTCTCCATGCCAAACGTTTTAATAATGGAGTCTAGGTACCTAGATTGAGATAAGCCAAGTATCATCTTCGATCTATCTCTATAGATCCAGATCCCCAAAATATAAGAAGCTTCTATTAAGTCTTTCATGGAGAAGTTTCTAAATAGTAAAACCTTTATTGTGAAGAGCATTCCTACATCATTCCCAATGATTAGGATGTCATCCATATATAGTGCTAAGAAGGTGATAACACTCCTACTTACCTTCCTATACACACAAGACTCATCTTCGTTCTTAACAAAGTCATAAGATTTGATCGCCTCATCAAATTTTATGTTCCAACTTCGGGAAGTTTGCTTCAATCTATAAATGGATCTAAGCAACCTGCACCCTTTATCTGGAATCTCTCTAGATACGAATCCATCTAGCTGTATTATATACACCTCCTCCTTGAGGTTGTCATTGAGGAATGTCGTTTTCATATCTATCTGCCAGATCTTATTGTCATAGTGTGCTACAATGGCCAAAAGAATTATGATGGATTTAAGCATAGCTACAGGTGAAAAGGTTTCGTCATAGTCAACTCCTTGCCTTTAACTATATCCTTTGGCTACCAACCTTGCCTTATAGGCCTCCACCTTTCCATCTACTCTAATCTTCTTCTTAAAGATTCACTTGCAGTCGATGGATACGATACCTTAGGTGCATTCACAAGGTTCCAAACCTTGTTAGAGTATATGGAATCCATCTCAGAATTTATGGTTTCTTGCCACTTCCTGGAGTCTATACTCATAATAGCTTCCTCATTGATGTGAGGATCAATATCCTAAAAGTCCTCTCCACTGATATATGTCACATATCTTTCAGGAGAGTGAGATACTCTACTAGATCTATACAAAGTTAAAACTTATGTGTTAGGTACCTGAATAGACTCGGACTTTGGAATGGTGCTTGAGCTAGGTTCTCCAACCTCGTTCAACTCTATCCCAGTCCCACTATTTCCACCAAGAATGTATTCCTTCTCAAGGAACACAACTCTCTTGGCAACAAAGACCTTTTGGACTTCAGGATGATATAAATAATACCCACATGTTTCCTTGGGGTATCCCATGAACTTACACCATTTTGTCCTTGATTCCAACTTGTTGGGATTGTGTCTTTTAACGTGGACCGGATAGCCCCAAATCTTAATCATCTTAAGATCGGGCTTCTTTCGTTCCCATATCTCATATGGTGTAGACACTACCGACTTTAATAGAACTATATTCAAAAGGTAAGCTATAGTCTCTAGGGCGTAAACCCCCAGAATGAGACAGGTAAGTCAGCGAAACTCATCATGGATCGCACCATGTCTAACAGTGTGAAATTCCTCATTTCTGATATACTATTGAGTTGAGGTGTATATGGAGGTATCCATGGGATTGAATCTCATTGTCCTTAAGGAAATTGGTGAACTTCATACTCAAGTACTCTCCTCCTCAATCTGATCGAAAAGTCTTAATCCTCTTTCCAATCTAGCTCTCTATCGCATTCTTATATTCCCTAAATTTCTTAAAGGCCTCAGACTTATGCTTCATCAAGCATATGTATCTAGCCTGAGTTGACAACAGACCACATACATCACTATGTATAAGATCCAATAACTCAGTAGCTCTCTCTTCAATTCCACTAAAAGGAGAGTTAGTCATTTTCCCACAAAGGCAAGGTTCACAAGCTGCATATGACTCATAGTCAAATGGATCTAAGTATTCATATTTCAGTAACTTTTGAATCCTTCCCTCATGTATATGACCTAGCTTATAATGTCATAGATATGCATTGTTCACCTCATCTCTTTTTCTCTTAAACATATTTATATCTATGATGTGTGGAGAAGTGTCTAACACATATATGTCATTTATCAATGTCCCTCTAGTGATAATCTCATCATCCATAATTATTGAACAACTATTATTCTCAAAAACTAATTTATATCCACCACAAGAGATTAAAATAATATTTTTGATAATAGAGGAAAAAATAGCGTGCACCTAATATAATGATAGCTCTACTAGGCACATGTAGGGTGACCTCCCCAATAGCCACTATAGCAACTCTTGCTCCATTACCCATCTTGAGGTCTATCTCACCTCTAGACAATCTCCTAGATCTTGCAAGAACCTGCAACGAATTACAGATATGATAAGCACTCCCGATATCCAATACTCATGTGTTATCATGAAAATCTAATAAGTGGAGACTGATCATGAATATACCTGAAGCTTCTATTTCGCTTCTTTGAAGGTAGTCCTTGTAATCCTCTTCCAATACTTCTCTTGGCCGTAGTGAAAGCACTGTCCTTTATCATTTGTGGAGGCTTTCTTAGCAACTTTTATTGTACCCAGTCTTCCTTTGCCCATGCCCTTCTTAAGGGTCTTACTAGCCTTCCTTCTCTTCTTGGTCTCACCAATATAGAGAACTAACTTCTCCTTCATAATGGCATTCTCGGCTTCCCTCAACCTATTGAGGAGCCCAGGGAGAGTCATCTCAAACTTGCTCATGTTAAATTCATGATGAAGTAAGAAAATGAATCTAGTAGGGACTGAAGTATAAGATTGGTTGACCCCTTTCTAGGTTAATTAAATAAGCTCAAATCCAACCCAAAGTAGATCTGGTTACCTCAGAATAAGTTAATTTGGATTTCTTCTAAATCTAACTTAATTAGGACTCAAAACAATCGATGCTAACTATGTCACAATAAGACATACAAATACAATCACTCTTGTTGATTGGCATGTCAATTGATCTTCCAAACTCATGGCAAACTTCCTGGCATCGTCTAGTGAACTCCCAGCGAGTCATTCGATCATCTTCTGGTGAACTCCCAGCACACTCTTAGTAAGCTCCCGATCACCCTCGGTGAGCTCCCTATGAACTCCCGACAAGCTCTTGATTACCTTTGACGAGCTTCCGGTAAACTCCCGACAAGCCCCCTATCACCTTCAATGAGCTTTCGGTAAGCTCCCGGCAAGCCCCTGATCACCTTCAGTGAGCTTCTGGCAATCTCCTGGCAAGTTCCCACTGCATCGTCCAAACCCTAGCCCGATGCCCAAACTTCACTATGGCCCAACATTAGATTATATTGTTTTTTCACCGTCGTAGCTAATCCTACATCACTTTTTCTAACACACAGGTTAGATAATAAAACACATAAATTGATTTTATCATCAAAATCTGAGATTCAACATGGACGACTTCCAAGTGATTCTCGGAATGGAGTTCATACACACTGCATAATTGGTGTCAATGCCATTCCTAAACTCTCTATGTCTGATGGGAGGCAATGACCTTTGTGTGATTCTAGTTTCTTGAGGAACCAAGGACCTGTTGGTTATAGTTGCCTTGTAAGATAATCATTTGAGTGATGACAAGTGTGACACGCTACGTGATCTTTTTCCTTATGATTATTATTGGTATATTCTCACATTATAATATATGTTGCATATATATAATGTGATGTCCTTGGTTATATGCAATGAAAATCAGATCATGATGAGATTATAAAATGAGATCGATTCGCTTTTAAACATAGATCCTAAAAATTTCAGTCATAAGTTACTCGAGAGGGATATCGAGATGACTGGACAGATCGATGTATTATATACCCATCCATATGATAGAGGTGGCTGGTCTCATAGCCACTTGTATGGGGACACTAAGGATACAGCACAAGTGCTCATTGGAGACTGAGTTCACCGGTTGATTCGCTTATGAAATGCTATATGCTTAATGATACCTAATGTCAGACAACAATTCTGTAGTCCCAATTATATATCTGGTCCTTAGACTTGAGACACCAAGGATGTCTTATTTGAGTAATCCTTTCTTTGACGTCAGACTTATGGGTTTGTAAAGTTTCAGATCTGGTATAGTTAGTTATCAGGATTGTGATAGGACTCTAGAAGGGTTGAGTCCTAATCTCCCTAAAAGTAGTCAATAAAATCCTGTGAGATTATAATAAAACTCCACATAGCCACTTCTATCCTATAAAGAAGTGTGGTTAAGGTTTAAATTGGGGCCTTAGGGATTAATAGCCACTTCTCCCTTTACTAGGCTGGTTAGCCAGGGTTTCCCCCTGCTTAGGTCAGCCATAGAGCCAACCTTGCTACCACCTGTTCCCTCTAAGATAGGCAGGGTATAGAATGGGTAAAAGAGTTATTTTAGTTAGGCAAGCACCCCCTATGGCTAGGGTTTGGAGTCTTACATAAGCATGTAGCCTCCACCTCTTTTTATCAAGCAAGATCAATCTACAATTTAGCCACATAGCCGACTACTAGGAGGGAGGAACCCCTATAGCATTCCAAGGGTTGATCCCCCTCAAAGATCAAAATCTATAGAGCTCCATCGTGGTTCTATTATATGGTATCAGTGCAGCGTTCATGTTGCCCTGTAGTCATCTCAGTCGCCTCCACCTTACTAAACAATTCCCACAATTGCATTTGACATTGCCTCCATCCACCATCGCCCACCAAGCCGCAGATCCATCTATCTGCTGTCGCCCCCTACGTGATCTGGAAATCTGTTCTGAAATTTTACGATGAGAATTTTGTGATCTTGTTTGCAATAATTATTCTACCATTACACTGTTGAAATTTTCTTGATCCACATTACTACTACTATCACTATCTGAACTGAGATTCTGATATTAAAATTCTCCATAAACTTCTCAGATTTTTGCTGGAATTAATATCGAGAAACTGCTGCTTCTTTGATGGAAATTTTATTCGGCAGTACAGCATATACTACAACGATCTTTCGTAAAAAAATTATTGGATTTCATTGCCATCTTTTCCAGATTTGATACTCCCCCTCTCATCTTCAATTCCTATTGTTACTCCCTAAAAAACCCTAACAAAACTGTAGCAAAATAGCTACTCCAATCAGTCCTAACCGTAGCCTACTTCCTTATCAATCCACTTACCTTTTCAGCTAACTTTCCTTACCGATACACCTACCTTTGCTGCCATCTATCCCAAATTTAAAATCTATTTCTCTAACTTTCATCTAATTCTATCACAACCCTAAAACCACACCAATTTATAGCCTAAACTCCATAAAAATGCAGCCCCAAACCATCACTAAAACAACCACAAATCATACCAAAAAACTGAAGCCTTCGGTCCACCAACCTTTCAGCCACCCAATCTCTCTTATCCCTTCAACTGTTGTATGCATCTTTCATTGCCTAACACTACTAACAGTGACCTCTTGCTGCCATCCTCCTTGATCACAGCTAGCAGCGATCCTTGTGGCAAAAAGATACTAGCAGCAATCTTTCTCTATAATCTGTTTATATCTGCCCGCAATAATCGTTCGCTGTCAACTATCTTGATCACAGTCGGCAACAAATTGAACACAATAGTAGTTGTCTCTCACTCCATATTGCTGCTCCATAACAACCGTGTACATCGCTGCCCCATCTTCCTCCTATTGCAGCCGTATCCTTGCTGCAACCGACCGCACCTGCAACCGCAACTGCAACCGCAACTGCAACTAACGTTGCTGCTGCCCTCTTCTTCCTCTACAATCGTTGCTACCTTTTGACTCAGATCCCTTGGCTGCCATCTTTTGACAAATATCAACCACCTAAAAAATCACAGCTTCGACAATATTGTAGTATCAACATTGCAACATCACCGAAGGACTGCAACCGACATTACTGCTGTAATTTTCTTCCTCCACCATTGCTGCTACACTTGGCTACCATCCTCCACTTGGAGACTTCACCACCATAGCACTGACATCACTGCCATTGCTCCCTTCAACCTGAAGATTGTAGTTACACTCTTTAATCGGTTTGATTTGATAAGTTGGAGATCCTTACGTCATGACATCGGTGGGCCTATTCGAAGCCAAATTGGAGGCTCTTGAGACATGCATGGATGTTAAATTATGCGCTCTCTTTGAAGATTTTAGATTGGATCGATCACCAAGCCCAATAAGATCATAACGTGGTGTAAATTTGGATTATAAAAAGAACCTTAGCAAAGAACTAGCAATGATCCATCAAACCTCCACCATCCAAGAGTATGAAACAAAGTTTGAAAGGTTATCTAATCAAACTTATGATTGGTTTAAAAAATATATATTAAGGACTTTTATTAAGAGCTTAAAACTAGAGATTTAGGAAGAAGTTAAAGTGTGACAGCCGTACACACTTAAGGCAGCCATCTCCTTTGCGCGATAGTAAGAGGAACAATTGAACTATGAAGCTCGAAAGACTAGAGTTGCTCCCCGGCTAGTGGCACTAAAGCTTTCACCTCCTCCTACTATCAGCCCACCCCTTTAGCCACAAAAATTAATAAGAGGAGACCTTCATGAGGGATCGACAAAGGGCCTATGTGGGTATTGTGATAAACTGTGGAGCCTAGAACATAAATGTAAAAAGGAGACAACGCTGATGATTGTGCCCACTTAAGAACCCAAACTTGAAGATACGAATTTCGAGCCAAAGGAGAAGGATACACCATAACTGGCCACCTACATAGTCCCTACCTTAGCCAGCTACACCAACCTCCAAAAATTAAAGATCGAAGGGTTTCTCGAGCAGTAGTCTGTCATCGTCCTCATCGATGTCGGGAGTACACACAACTTCATAAGCAGTAAGGTTACTACCCACTTAATGCTCCAAAAAGAATATTACAGTGGGTTTAAGTCAAGATAGCTAACGACCAAATTCTGAAGTGCAACCATAAGTGCTTGCAGGTAAAATTGATCCTATAGGAGCAAGACATAGTTGCTAATTTTTTCCTTCTCCCTCTTGATAGTTTTGATATAGTGCTTGGCATTAATTGGTTGTCCATGATTGGAGATGTTTTCTAAAATTTTTTGAAGCTTACTATAAAATTTTTCAGAAAAGGTAAGAAGGTGACTTTACGACAGAGCCCAACGACTACAACCATAACACAACACTTGGAGGGAGTACCAAAAGAAAAATCTAGTGGTTTCCCAATTTAAATTCAAGGGTTTCATAAGATTTAAGATAAGAACCCTCTTCCATAGCGTACTGAAATTTTAGGCGTCTCCACCAAACCGAGCCGATTACCTCCTCTAAAGCTGTCCAACCCCCCTATGTTGAACAGGCCGAAACTTTTACCAATTGTTTCTCGACCAGATTGCTTCATATAACCTCAGAAGGTTGAAGATAAAAGGGTTGTCCAAGAGATAACAGAGACATGGATTGTTTGGCTATGCTTATTTCCTACTATAACACATCCCTATATCCTTTTCCCCAGAGATAAGCTACTTCTAAAGTGTTACATCCCACCGAACTCACCATGGTTGCTGATGTAGTACTTCCAAATCTCAGGTGACTTCTACGACTTTACCTAGGATTAGACCATGATGCTTAAATACTTCCTCAATGATGACCTTCGATCTATGGTCGAAGACTGTGAGAAAATTGAGCCCCTCCAATGGTGAAATTAGAAAAGGCGAAGGAGCATTCACATGACTCAATAAAGTATGAACATTATCCCTCTCATTATAAAGACAGATGCACCACCTTGGTCGAGTGGAATTATAGCCCTCACGACCATGATGTCGTCCATACCAAATCGTGGCCAGATGTTTATTATTGCAGTAGATATATCCAGAGTGGGGGTCAGCACCTTCCTCATACAATATGGTCAACAATACAAAGAAGTGAAAATGGCCCCTGAAAAATCACCACTCCTACCCACCTCAGACTCAGATTATGCTCATACCATTAGATATTTTATCAAAGGACAGCCCTCACTCCAAAAGAAGGCACGACTACTATTACAGAGCAATCACGTAGCAGCCCATGTAAAGAAGAAACTTCCCCTTGACAAATGCCAGAGCAAGAGAAAGTTTCTTGAGAAAGATTAAGTCCCCTATCATCTCTAGCTCCACCAACACAAAAATTCAAGCCTCAAGAAAGTGGTCCCTCTATTTCTTTCAACCTTGCAAAATTGGGGATCACACTGGGGCCCTAACATGGAGGTCAGATCCGTATAGTAGATCAAAATTATAATTAATCCTTTAGGTATCCCTCATCAAATGGAAATTTAAAGACGATGACTCAACTCAAATTCTTCCAACTAATACCCAAGCTAATGAGGAGCTAAAGACCCGGTTCCCAGAATTCATGGACCCTCAGCATTGAGGATACGACTAATTTTAAGTGGGCAAGTTTGATAGGACTCCAGTAGGGTTGAGTCCTAATCTCCCTAGAAGTAGTCAATAAAACCCTATGAGATTGTAATAAAACCCCACCTAGCCACTTCTTTCCTATAAAGAAGTGTAGTTAGGGTTTAGATTGGGGCCTTAGGGTTTAGTAGTTGTCGCCTCCTTTACTTGGCTGGTCAGCCAGGGTTTCCCCCTGCTTAGGCCAGTTATAGAGCCAACCTAACTGCCACCTATTCCCTCTAAGGTAGGTAGGCTATAAAAGGGGCAAAAGGATAATTTTAGTTAGACAAGTACCTTTTAGGGCTAGGGTTTGAAGCCCTATATAAGCATGTAGCCTCCACCTCTTTTTATCAAGCAAGATCAATCTACAATTCAGTCATATGGCCGACTATTGGGAGGGAGGAACCCCTAGAGCGTTCCAAGGGTTGATCCCCCTCAAAGATCAAAAGCTATATAGCTCGATCTGGGGTTCTATTAAATTGGTAGCTAACCATAAAGGTAATTAAGTATCAATAAAGGATCATCCACTCTCGGTATCATGAGAGGAATATCCATTATTTGCTTGCTCAAATAAATCTCTAACCAGAGTCATTTGAATTGAGAGAGGAGTTCTCTAGGAGAATCCAATTAGAGTGAGTCTCAAACAGATTCCGTATGTGGCCTGATAGTACCATATCCAATATACGATCTTTGAGATAATAGTTGAATGAGGAATTATAGATACACAATACCTATGGATAGACAGGTCTGATGGATTTGATCCCTCTATACCATTTGGGGACTAAGGCACAGTGGCCTAGTATGTCCATAGTCGATGAGCCGAGTGAATTATTATGAGTTAATAATTCACTAATTCAGAAAGAATTCTGATAATTGAAACTCACGACTAGCTCGGTATTGGGCCTAGAGGGTCACACATATATGATGGATGCTTCAGCAAATAGAGGATTGGATATGAGTTATCCAATTAGCCCCTATTCTCATTAAATGAAACCTTAAATTTATGGTCTCCTTGGATGAGGCCCAAGTAGAGGCTAAAGGATATTATTGGATAGAGATTTAATAATAATAGTTTAGTGAGTGATTAGATGGACATCCAATACCTACTAAGGCAGGATCCTTAAAATTTTTGGTGGCTCTCTATAAATAGGAGGTAGGGGCAGTACATAGATGATAGGCTGCACCTTTAGTCGCCCCCTCTTATTCTCCTCCCTTATCTATACAAAAGTTACAAAATTTATGGTTGTAATTGGAGGAGTATCGCTGTAGTGATCCATTATGCAATTATCGTTAGAGTGGATGATAGTTGACCTCTTTCATCTTCACCATCTAGATTTGGAAAATTAGGGATATATGATCTCCTTAGGTAAACAATCTCACACATAATGCAGTTTGTCAATTTTGTAGCCTTTTCTCGCACCAATCTTTTGCACGATGATTTTGATCTACTCGGGAAACCGATTTTGTTTTGATCCTTCGTTGTATATGTGATGCTCCCGCTAAGGTTTCCTAGTAGTGATATTAGTGCCAAGTTTGTTCATGTAAAAGATTGGTTTTAAATTGCATGTTATGAGATAGATTCATGTAGAATTATTCTACATGTTTGTTATAGCGATTGGTAGCAAAGTTAGTGCTGCTATGGGCAAGGGGCGACCACCTGCAGGCTAGCTACCTGCATGGGTGGCCGCCGATGGCCAAGCCCCTTGTAGGGGTGGCTAGGCTGCCTGCAAGTGTGGCCACCTATGGCCAAGCCCCATGCAGGGGTGGTCGGTTATAGCAGGGGCCGCTTACGGGCAGATTGGCACCCGCCCATAGGGGTGGCGCATGAGGGCCAAGTGGCCGTGCAAGGACTATGGCAATCATCCGCAGGCAGAGGTGGTCGCTAGTGGTGTGCAGCATCACTACTTGCGTTGATGCGGTGGCGATGGCCGCAAGAACAAATGCAATAAGGGTTAGAGTTTTCTTAGTGGTAAAAAGATGATAATTCCCTTAGGAATTTGAGAAATTTAGAGGTCTATCCTTTTATAGAATTCCTAAAACACCCTTAATAATTCTAAAAATTTTAAGTCTATCTAGAATTCTGCAAATGCCCTTAATAATTTTTAAAATTCATGACATGTCTTAATTTCTAAAAATATAATTAATTAAATAGTTTAATTTATTATTTATTATCTAGTTCCTTCAAGGTGATGTGTATATGTGATGTATGAGATGGATGATCATGAGCCATATGATATAATATGTGTACATGTGACTATTATTATTATTGGGGCCTGCGAGCCTTTATTTTTCTCGTTTATTGTCGAGTCTGAATGCTTGTGATTATTTTATAATTGCACAAAGAGGCACAGCGGGAGCATGGAGGTTTATGTGGGACCCACAATACCGTAGCGGGAGATCACGATGCATGGTGATGCAATAAGGATCTGACGGAACTGATGATGACGAGATTAACGGTCACAGGGCATAGAGATGCAACAATGTAAACATAGATCATATTGTGAGTGACTAGGCCCACCTATGATGACGAGATCAATGATCACAAGGCAATGAGCGTGAGGAAATAAGATTGACCTATGTGGCCTTCTATCGTTATAATAAGAAATTAAATCATGATATAGGTTGAGTTAGTCGAGTCACTCGAGGCTCACCTATCTACGTGATTGAGATCTTGCCTATGACATAGAGATGTTACCGGTGACCTGAGAATATAATATTCTTGGTCGAGTCACTTGAGAGCATATCATCGAATCGAACTCATCTTGTAACAATGGTGATGACTTAACTAAACTTATGGTTGGTTGAGCAGTCAAGACCATGATGATTCAGAGGCTAAACATGATAGGAATCAAAAGAAGTTATGATTGGCAAGAGTTGTCCACCTTTTGGGCTTAGGGTAATTGGTCGAGTTACTCGAGATTACACTAAGATGCCGATTGGATCCGATCTCCATTAGAAGTCTACTAAAGACTTTCATTTCACGTAACGAGAGTGTCACATGAGTCGCTACGAAAATAATGGAAGTACATTAAGATAAAAGTCCATATCTTAATTAGTTTGTTTATAAAATCTACATATTATTTATTTGTGCTATATCTTATTTATCATAAACATATCGCATATAAACCCCCTATGTGGCATACTTGATGCCAACCACTTCACTGGTCCAAACTACACGGATTGGCTCTGTAATTTAAGAATTATCCTCATGACAGAGAAAATCGCATATGTCCTTGATACAATTATACTCATGCTGGAAGAAGGCATAAGCAAGGATGAGATCACTCACTATGTGAAGTATATATAGATGATTATGCTAGTTACAAGTGCCCTACAAGTCAATCACGCGAGTAATGGCATGTGTGACACACTGTGTAATCTTTTTGCTTATGACTAATATTGGTATATTCTCACATTATATTATATATAGCATATATATTGTGATGTCCTTGGTTCTGTGCAATGGGAATCAGATCGTGATGAGATCACGATAATAAGATCAATTCATTTTTAAACACAGATCCTAAATAATCCCAGTCATAGGTTACTCGAGAGGGACATCAAGATAACCGAACAGACCAGTGTACTATATACCCATCCATATGATGGAGGCGGCTGGTCCCTTATGTGAAGACAATAAGAATATAGTACATGTGCTCATTGGAGAATGAATTCACTGATTGATCCGCTTATGGAATACTTTATGGTTAATAATACATAATGTTAGACAGTGATTCCATAGTCCTAGTTGTGTATCTGGTCCATGAACTTGAGACACCAAGGATGCCTTATATAAGCACTCCTTTCTTTGACGCCAGATTTACAGGTTTGGAAAGCTCCAAATCTGGTATAGCTGGTTATCGATATTGGTAGCCAACCTTACGAAGGTAATTGAGTGTCAATAGAGGATCATATACTCTCGGTATCACGAGAGGAATATCCTATATGTGCTTGCTTTGACAAATCTCGGGATAGGGTCATTTGGATTGAGAGAGGAGTTCTCCGGTAGAATCTGATTAGAGTAAGACAAACTGATTCTGTGTGTGACCTGATAGTATCATATCCAATATACGGTCTTTGGGATATTAGTTGGATGAGGGATTATAGATATATGGTAACTATGGACAAACAGGTCTGATAGATTCGATCCCCCTGTACCGTCTAGGGACTATGGCATAGTGGCCTAGTATGTCCATAGTCGATGAGTCGAGTGAATTATTATGGAGATAATAATTCACTATATCAGAAGGAGTTCTGATGAGAGTAACTCACGGCCAGCTCAGCATCGGGCCTAGAGGGTCACACACATATGGTGGATGCTTCAACGAATAGAGGACTGGATGGAGATCCAATTAGCCCCTATTCTCATTAGATGAGACCTTATGTTGATGGACTCCTTGATTAAGGCCCAATTAGAGGCCTAAGGAGGTTATTGGATAGAGACCCAATAATACAAGGTTAGTGGGTAATTGGATAGAGATCCAATACCAACTAAGGTAGAAGCCCTAGGGCTTTTTGGTGGCTCTCTATAAATAGCAGGGGAGACTCTTAGTTGATAGGTTACAACTTTAGTCACCACCTCCTATTCTCCTCCCTCCCTCTGAGCAAGAGTTGTAAAGATCAGATTGGAGGAGTTTTGTCGCAGAGATCCATCGTGTGGATACCGCTAGAGAAGAGGACGCTTAATCTCCTTCATCTTCTCCATCCAGATCTGGAATACAAGGATAATACGATCTCCTTAGGTAAAATCAATCTCTCACATATCGTGATTTTTTAGTTTTTGTCATTCTTCTCGTAACCCAATCTTTTGTACGACGATTTGATCTACGTGGGAAACCGAGATTTTTTTTATTTTCACTACACATGTGATGCACCCGCTTAGGTTTCCTAACAGTGGTATTAGAGCCATGGTTTTCATGTAAACGATTAGTTTTAAACTACGTGTGATAAGATTAAATCGCATAGAATTATTCTACGCGTTATTGCTACGTTTTCATAGCGAAGGAAGCCCTTGCAAGGGGCAGCCGGGCATGGCCATGGCTATCATCCCGAGGACAGAATGGTGCATATTCATGAGATTCCCAAAGGAAACTTGTGGGTATTATTTCTATCATCTCGAGGACCGAAAGGTCTTTGTTGCTAATAGTGTTGTGTTCCTTGAGAAGGAACATATTCTTGGTGGAAATAGTGGGAGTGAGATAGAATTGAGCGAGGTTGGAGAACCTAGCTCAAGCACCATTCCAGAGCCCAAGTCTGTTCAGGTACGTAACACATAAATTTCAAATTTACATAGGTCTAGTAGAGTATCTCACCCTCCTAAAAGATATGTATGACATATCAGTGGAGATGACTATCAAGATGTTGATCCTTAGACCTACGAGGAGGCTGTTATGAGTATAGACTCCGGAAAGTGGCAAGAAGCCATGAATTCTGAGATGGATTCCATGTACTCTAACAAGGTTTGGAACCTTGTAGATGCACCTGAGGGTGTTGTACCCATCGGCTGCAAATGGATCTTCAAGAAGAAAATTGAAGTGGATGGAAAGGTAGAGACCTATAAAGCAAGGCTGATAGCTAAAGGGTATCGTCAAAGACAAGAAGTTGACTATGACGAAACCTTTTCATCTGTAGCCATGCTTAAATTCATTAGAATTTTTTTGGCCATTGCAGCACACTGTGACTATAAGATCTGGTAGATGGATGTCAAAACAACATTCCTCAAGGACAACCTCAAAGAAGAGGTGTATATGATACAACCAGAGGGATTCGTATCCAAAGAGAGTTTAGATAAAGTGTGCAAGTTACTTAGATCCATTTATGGATAGAAGCAAGCTTCTCGAAGTTAGAACATAAGATTTGATGAGGTGATCAGATCTTATGACTTCGTTAAGAACGAAGATGAGCCTTGTGTGTATAGGAAGGTAAGTGGAAGCACTATCACCTTCTTGGTGCTATATGTGGATGACATCTTAATCATTGGAAATGATGTAGGAATGCTCTCCATAGTAAGGGCTTGGCTATCTAGAAACTTCGCCATGAAAGACTTAGGGGAAGCATCCTATATTTTGGAGATCATGATCTATAGAGATAGATCCAAAAGGATGCATGGCGTGTCCCAATCTAGGTATATAGACTCCATTGTCAAAAGGTTTGACATGAAAAATTTCAAGAGAGGTCTCAAACCGATGTGACATAAAATATCACTTTCTAGGAGTATGTCCCCAAAGACACCTGAAGAAAGGGCAAACATGGATAAGATACCTTATGCCTCAGCAATAGAATCTATCATGTATGCGATGCTATGTACTAGGCCTGATATAGCACATGCTCTGAGTGTCACGAGCAAGTATCAGACAGATCCAGGTTTAGAACACTGGAAGGTAGTAAAGTGTATCCTTAAGTGCTTGAGAAAGGCTAAGGATCTTTTACTAGTATATGGAGGAGGTAGTCTTCAGGTTGAGGGCTATACAGACTCAAGTTTTCAGTCTAACATTGATGATAGCAAGTCAAATTCAGCGTATGTTTTCACCATGAATGGAGGAGCAGTAAGCTGGAAGAGTTCTAAGCAAGATACTACTGCCGACCCGAAGCAGTGTGCTACAGCAGAAGCAGCAAAGGAAGGGGTATGGATGAAGAAGTTCATCAAAGATTTGAAAGTCGTACCAAGTAGTGTAGAACTAATTCCCATATACTGCGACAACAATGGGGTGATAACTCAAGCAAAGGAACCCAGGTCTCATCAAACGTTTAAGCATGTTCTGAGGATGTTTCATCTGATAAGAGAGATCATAGCCCATAAAGATATAGTCATGCAAAGAGTTCCATCCGAAGATAACATTGCAGATCCACTAACGAAGCCGTTGGCTCATATTGTATTTGAGCGTCACAGGGGTCTTATGGGGATCAGACACATAGGTGATTGGTTTTAAGTCAAGTGGGAGATTGCTAATTACAAATGCCTTGCAAGCTAATCACGCGAGTGATGGCACATGTGACACACTGCATAATCTTTTTGCTTATGATTAATATTAGCATATTCTCACATTATATTATATGTAGCATACATATTGTAATATCCTTGGTTTTATACAATGGGAATCAGATCATGATGAGATCACGATAATGAGATTGATTCATCTTTAAACACAGATCCTAAATAATCTCGGTTATAGATTACTCGAGAGGGACATCGAGATAACTGGATAGACCGATGTACTATATACTCATCCATATGATGGAGGCGGCTAGTCTCGTAGCCACTTGTATGGAGACACTAAGGATATAGTGCAAGTGCTTATTGGAGAATGAGTTCACTGATTGATCTGCTTATGGAATGTTGTATGGTTAATGATACCTAATGTCAAATAGCAATTCCATAGTCCCAGTTGTGTGTCTAGTCCTTGGACTTTAGACACCAATGATGTCTTATATGAGTACTCCTTACTTTGATGCCAGACTTACAGGTTTGGAAAGCTCCAGATCTGGTACAATTGGTTATCGGGATAGGTAGCCAACCTTACGAAGGCAATTGAGTATCAATAGAGGATCATCCACTCTTCGTATCATAAGAGGAATATCCCATATGTGCTTAGACAAATCCCTGGCCAAGGTCATTTGGATTGAGAGAGGAGTTCTTCGGTAGAATCCGATCAGAGAAAGATAAACTGATTCCGTATGTGACCTGACAGTACCATATCCAATATACGGTCTTTGGAATATTAGTTAGATGAGTGATTATAGATACATAGTAATTGTGGACAGATAGGTCCGATGGATTCGATCCCCCTATACCGTTTGGGGACTATGGTGTAACGGCTTCGTACATCCATAGTCGATGAGTTGAGTGAATTATTATGGAGATAATAATTCACTATATCAGAAGGAGTTCTGATGGCAGTAACTCACGACCAGCTCGGTATCAGGCCTAGAGGGTCACACACATATAGTAGATGCTTCAACGAATAGAGGATTGGATAGAGATCCAATTAGCCCCTATTCTCATTAGATGAGGCCCTATGCTGATGGGCTCATTGATTAAAACCCAATTAGAGGCATAAGGAGATTATTAGATAGAGAGCCAATAATGCAAGGTTAGTGGGTAATTAGATGGAGATCCAATACCTACTGAAGTAGGAGCCCTAGGGTGTTTTGGTGGTTCTCTATAAATAGGAGGGGACTCTTGGTTGATAGGCTATAACTTTAGCCACCACCTCCTATTCTCCTCCCTCCCTCTGAGCAAGAGTTGTAAGGTCAGATTGGAGGAGTTTCACTGCAGAGATCTATCTTTTGGATACCACTAGAGAGGAGAACGCTTGATCTCCTTCATCTTCTCCATCCGAATCTCGAATACAAGGATATACGATATCCCTAGGTAAAATCAATCTCTCACATATCATAGTTTTTTTATTTTTGTCGTTCTTCTCGCAACCCAATCTTTTGCCCAACGATTTGATCTACGAGGGAAACCAATTTTTATTTTGATTTTCACTATGCATATGATGCACCCACTATGGTTTCCCAATAGATTCTATATCAACAAAATATTACATATTGGCCTCTATGACTCTTGAGTTATAGAGGCAACATACGAACATGGATGCCAATTATATCATTCTTCATGTCTACTAGCTATTTGAGAAATAGAGAAGAACTCAAAGATATAAGATATGTAAGAGTCTCTTTTAATCCAAAATGACAGAAGGAACATTAGTTCAGAACCATGTCTTAAAGATGACAGAGTTGATCTAGGAACTCACAGGTCTAAGAATAGTCATAGAGGATAACCTATATGTTGATCTTATACTTCAGTTCCTATCAGATTACTTTTCTCACTTCATCAAGAATTTTAACATGAGCAAGTTTGAGGTGACTCTCCCTGAGCTCCTCAATATGTTGAGAGAAGCTACGAGTGGCATCAAGAAAGAGAAGCCAGTTCTCTATATTGGTGAGACCAAGAAGAAAAGGAAGGCAAGTAAGACCCTTAAGAAGGGCAAGGGCAAAGAAAGACCGGATAAGACAAAGGTTACTAAGAAAAACCCAACAAAGGATAAAGGATAGTGTTTCCACTATGGCCAAGATAGGCATTAGCAGAGGAACTGTAAGGACTACCTTGCAGATAAGGCGAAATAGAAGCTTGGAGAAGTTTCAGGTATATTCACGATCAGTCTCCACTTTTTAGATTTTCATGATAATACATTAGTATTAGATACCGAGAGTGCTTATTATATCTTCAATTCATAGCAGGTTCTAGCAAGACCTAGGAGATTGACCAGAGGTGAGATAGACCTCAAGATGGATAATGGAGCCAGAATTACTATAGTTGCCATTTGGGAGGTAACCCTACATCTGCCTAATAAAGTTATCATTGTATTGTATGCATGCTATTTTGTCCCCTCTATTATCAAAAATATTATTTTCATCTCTTGCTTGACAATTAGTAGATATAAATTGGTTTTTGAGAATAATAGTTATTCAATAATTATTAATGATGAGATCATCACTAGAGGGACCCTGATAAATTACTTATATAAGTTAAACACTTCTCCACACATCATGAATATAAATATGTCCAAGAGGAAAAAAGATGAGGTGAACAACACATGCTTATGACATTATAGGCTAGGTCATATACATGAAGGAATGATTCAAAAGTTACTAAAAGATAGATACTTAGATCCATTTGACTATGAGTCATATGCAACTTGCGAACCTTGCCTTCATGAGAAGATGATTAACTCTCTTTTTAGTGGAATTGGAGAGAGAGCCACTGAGTTATTAGAACTCATATATAGTGATGTATGTGGTCCCATGTCGACTCAAGCCCGATGTTAAGGTGGTTAAGATTTAAGGCTATCCTACCTTGACAAGTTAGAATCAATGACGGAAAGGTACATGTTCATGGCATTTATTGAATCTCAGATTTTGATGATGAAATCAATTGATGGGTATTTAAACTAATTTATGTGTTAGAGATAAATAATGCAGGATTAACTACGACAAAGCAATACAATTAGATATTGGGCCGAAGTCAAGTTGGGGCATCGGGCTAGGGTTCGGATGATGTAATGGGAACTCACCGGGAAATCACCGAAAGCTCACTGAAGGTATAGGGGCTTGCTGGGAGTTCGCTGAAAGCTCGTTGAAGGTATCGAGAGCTTGCGAGGAGTTCATCGAGAGCTCGCCCAAAGTGATCGGGAGCTTGTCGGAATTCATCGAGGGTTCGCTAGTAGATGACCAAAACTCGTTAGGAGTTCGCCAAAGGTTATTGGGAAGATATCCAGGAGTTAGGAAGATCACTTGACATATTGGTAAATCGATTATATTTGTATGCCTTAGTATGTCATAGTTAGCATCGGTTTGATTTAGAGTCCAAATTGAGTTAGATTTCTAAGAAATCTAAATTAACTTAATCTAAGGCAACCGGGTCCACTTTAGGTTTTGTTTGAGCTTATTTGGTTGACCTGAAAAGGGGTCAACTGAAGGTACAAGTTGTGTATGCAAAAATATAGAAAAGGTACTTTGATGAGATTTTCGGTAGTAGTATCGCTAGTGGGTAGTGGTAGTATCACCCAAGTCAGGGTTAGTACTGTCCAAACTATAATAGTACCACCATCACCCTATTTTTATGCTGCTTTCGATGGTAGGTGGTACTGTCGGCACCGACGGTCGTACCACCTATAAGTAGAATTTACAAAAAGGTATAATTTTGGTTCCATTTTAAAGCCAATTGGGGTATATAAATATCTCAAGTTTTCTTGCTTGGAGAAGCAAGGGTGGTGAATGATAAAGAAAAAAAATTCTTATGAAAAGTGTTATAAAATTTGATAGCCTCCCTTGAATGCTTTAAAGTATAAAAGTGAATCTAATGAAGTTAGAAATTCTTGTAAGAATGTTCCTCTCCTAAACCTATTAAAAGGAGAAGTGTAAGGGAAGACCTATGGAAGAAGATCGTTTAGTAGACTCCGGTGGGCCTCGATGAAGAAGGACTCTGAAACGTGGACGTAGGTCAAATTTTGGCCGAACCACTATAAAATCTGTGAGCATCTCTACTCGTCTTTTTTTATTACATTTAATTATTCTTAATTAGTTTGAAGAAAGGTGCGAGTATTATCTTTCAACTTTGTTTTAAACCGCTTACTTATTCACTTTCAACGGAGTCCAAGAAATGCTTCCAATTTCTTTTTTACTTCAAGTAAGTTTTTCAAATCGAGTATTTTACACTTGCACTAATTCGCCCCTTCCGCCACCCACCCCAAACCCCCCCCCAGCCCCCCAACGCCCCTTCGCCCTCTTAGTGCTAACTTGATCATAACAGTTAGTATTAGAGCCACTTGTACTTATTGGATTAATACCCAAGTGAGTAAATGACTTATTATGGCATTAACGATAGTCAATATATCACGTCTTTCTATGTTCAATGGGACGGACTATACCTCTTGGAAAATCTAAAGGCATATTTTTTGAATTCGATAGATTTTGATTTATGGTGTATTATTAAAAAAAATTTTCAGAAGTCATCTAATACAATAAATGATTGGAATGATTATGAAAAATAAATATTTTTTTTAAATGCCAAAGTTATGAATGCTTTGTTTTGTGCTTTAAAAAAATGAGTTTGATCGGATTTCTACATATGATTTAGCTTTTGAGATTTGGCATACATTAGAAATGACACATAAAAGCACAATTAATCTAAATAAATTATTAAATAAAAAACTTCCAAAAATGATTTTGAAGAACACCTTACAAAGAAAATAAAAGATAGTGAATTGAGAACAAAAGAATAATACCTTCCAAAGAACAGGAAGGAAATAGAACTGAGGACAACAGATGACTCTTCGAGTGATAAGAACTTTGAACTTACAATAAATAAATTAAAAAAATTAATAAACAAAAACTATAAAAATGATCTAAACATCTTGCTATGAATGCAAGAATCTGATATACTTCAAAGATGTAGAGCACAACCAAGAAGTAGTGAATTTCGTGCTCGTGGCTAACCACAATGAGGTAAGTAACTCACCTAATGTCTCATTTCTTTTTTAATAAATTATTACATATTTTTCATGAGCTTTATGATAAATTTAGAAATATTTAGCAAATCTTATAAATTACTTAAGGAAGAGTATGCAACACTAGTTTGTATATTTGAAAATATGCATGGAGCATTAACATCATATATTTCATGCTCTAAATATAAGTCATTAGAGGTAGTTGAAAAGGAAAATATCATGTTAAATTAAACTTTAGAAAAATATAAGATAGAGAATAAATCCATAAACATGATCCATATAAATAAGAGTCATGATCATAAGAAAGAATGTATATATAGTCTTTGCGGGCAATCGTCAACAAAAGCTAACTATTTTGTTAAAGGACTTACTTTAAACTCTTTATCTAAAATTAGATGCAACTTTTATGGTAGATTACGACATATAGCTTATAAGTATTCATTTAGAAAATATAGCCCATATATATTAATTTGAGTTCATAAAGGAACCATAAATAACCTCAAGCCATTAGAGGCAAAAGGAAGAACATTTCATGAGGGACCCAAACTCAAATGGGCACCTAAATCAAAATCCCCATCTTGTAGAGTTGTCTCCTAATAAGTCTAGGAGCAAAAAGGAATAATATTTTAATAGTGGATGCTTAGGCCACATCACTTGAGATCTAACTCACTTATCAAGCTCTCTAGCCAAAATAACAAAAATAAGAAAAAAATTATTTGAATCAAGATAATTGAAACTTAATGATCTTTGTTTTGATTATAATAAATCTTTTTATTCAAATGGTTCATGGATATACAACTAATCATGATGACACATAAGTAAAGCATGCACAAAAATGAATTAGAGGACTTTAGCTAATTTTTTAGAAACCAATCTATGTTGCCTTAATTGAAATTTTTTTAAAATCGATTTCGATGATGATTTTGGATATATTTTAAAATAATTTTTTATGAAGGAGATTGATGAATCTATTCAACTTTATTGATATTTCTCGATTTTAATGATTTGATCATTTAAATCATGATCTTGATATCTTAAGAAATTAAAACTTGAAATCCTTATTTAAACTAAGTTCATCCAAACAGAATTATATAAATAAATTATAATTTATCTCTTCGGAATAATAACTTGAAAAATCTTCTTATGAACCATATTCTTGTCAACTTGAAGTTTCCTATATATAAATGAAGATATTCTCTCTTTTCTTATTTGTAATTTATTAATGATCTTAATATTTTTATGAATGAATACTCTTCTTATTTGATCTCCTAAGATTTCTAAAGCTTTGAATCTTATCTAAGAAAAGATTTGTCAAAATAAATCATGTCCTTTGACATTCATGATTTTATAATAATATTCTTCATGACATAATTATTTATCACTTCCTTCTTAATACAACTTATCACCAAATTAATATCTCTCAAAATTGTGATGAGTTGAAGATTAAATGAGATTTTCCTTATCGTGAACATTCCCTTGACTTGAAGACTTATCATATCCTTAATTTAAATCAAAATTTTAACCTCCATGATTTCTTATTTGGCTAAAAATGAGATTTATGATTTTGATAATTATAATTTAAGATTTTTTTATCAAGATTGTTTAGATCTCATAAGATTTCTTGTTTGGAAAGTTATTCAATTAAATCATATCTTTTAGCACTTAAAGATTTAATTTTTAATCTTTAATGGTATGATCTCTTTGTATTTATGGTAATAAAGAAAACATATCATCATAATTGTTTTTGACAATAAAAAGAGGGAGACAAGATTATTAATATGGTTAGAAGAAAATTGGATATAAAAAAAATCTTGTAACATTGGATGATGAGTGATTTGCTTAAAAGAAAATTAGAAATTTTAAATAAATAAGATTTGCATGATATGATTCTTTAAATACATAAGATTTCTTAATTATTTATGTTAAAATTTACAAACAAAAAAAGAGGGGTAAATTTATTAAATTATGTCTTTTGGTACTTAAAGATTTGATTTTTTATTTTCAATGACATGATCTCTTATACTTTTGCGTGTAATTAGAACATGGATATAAAAGAAAAATTATACTATCATATTCCTTTTTAACAATCATAAAGAGAGAGAAAATTGATATCTTAAAAACAAAGCCAATATACGAGTAACAATTTGATTATAAAAAATTAAAATAATTTTAAATCTTCCAAATGCATGAATGTCATCATATTCTTGTTTTTGTAAAATGAACTTTTTTTCTTAAAACTTATATAAGATGATTTTAAATTCTCCAAATGTATAAGTTTATATCATATTCCTACTTTTGCAAATTGGCTTCTTCTTATAATTTACATAAGATGATTTCAAATCTTTCGAACGCATTAGATAGTTTCACATCATGTGATTCATAAACTTTTTGTCTAATCGAATCTTTGATGGAATAAATAATTACATAAGATAAATTTACTTGAAATAAAATTTTTTATCTATCTTTTTAAGTTGCTTAAAATTTATACAAGATTAATGCATGAGTAGCCCTTAGATGCCTTGGATTTTGAGCTAATCTTCGAAATAATCTTTTCAAAATTCACATCTATATGAGATTAAGTGCTCTTTTTAGTGATGTGATGCTTGTCTTTACAAACCCCCCATCGTTTCTTCTTCTTTCTTATTCACAAATGTCATAGGCTTAGTTGATTTTGCTTAAGTCATGCGACACTTATGTGTGTCTATCCGTAAAGGTTAGCCTTCCCCGAGATCTCCTAAGATCCCTTAGACTTACAAAATAGAAAACGGGCTAGAATAAGCAATTCCATCCGGATCCACAAGCAACTGCTCAAGCAAACACTTTATAAAGCCCATACAAATTACACTCATAGATATTACAACTCAAAAAGGTTGCACACAAAGGATAATGGTTTATTACAGACCGAAGTCCCTACAAGTACTTATAAGAGATACTCATATTTACAAGTCAAAATCGGCCACAAAGTAAACCAATCTAGGGCTGCTAAGCCTATTGCAAGCCCGCTATTTGTTGTACAAGATATGTATACAAACTGAAGGACATGGACAAACATGAGCATTTTATCGAACACCTTGTTTATATTGTTGTCCATGACATTCTCCCCCACTTATTCCTTCGACGTCCTCGTCGAATCCACTATATACATTGCATCTCCTCGCATTCTGCTGAATCTTCAATCTTCTGCTTTGGCTGTAACATGCCCCTTTGGCTCCTAGCCGCTCTCCGCCCCTGTTGCTGAGAAGTCGAACTCTGATCCACCATGCTGCTTCAACTCACCAATGACTGAATCTTGTGTGGGATTGGCTGAGTTGTGCTGATCCTTATTGGTTCTCGCAGATACTTCTGATGAAGGAAAAGACCTGCCTTATTATGCATCAGTGTCGCAGTATACTCATGTTGTTTGAACTGGGTGGATGCTTGTTGGTGTAAGATTATGTGGCCCTTTATTAATTGAATAAGATATATTATGGATTATTTGGATTCTGATAAAAGATATTAGCCAATATTAAATAAAGTTCATATTATATTGGGATATTTTAGGAGATGCCATTGATGGAAGGAACCCTCCAATTACTTACCCTAGACCCTCTGCTCTCGCCTATAAATAGACAGGACCTACTCTAAACCTTGGCACGGATATGCACGACATAACAAAGAAGTGCAAAAGGGTGAATAGATCAAGAGATTACAGTTATCCTCTTGATCTAGATTAAGAGATTGCGGTTATCATCTTGATCTCCCAAAACCATCAATTAAGGTGGTCCTGTAAAAGGATAGGAAGAGAGGAGAAGGGGTCTAGATCTATTCTATTTCCTCTTGCAGATCGATACCTCGACGTTATTCAGATCCGGCTGGCGGTGTTCTTGAAGATCTAATTGGATCTCACGCAGATGACATCTAAAGGTATACATCGTAAGCAGATCTAGTATTATTTGACTTCAATTCTAGCACAATAGTTTTTTCGCATAATAGATTGCATAATTATAGTTTTTATGCCAACAATTGGTATCATAGCCTAGGTTTGAGATAAAAAATATTAGATCTATTATTTCTGTTTATGATGCGTTAATCTGAATATTTTATTGATATGTTTTCCTATATGTTGATTTTAATCATTTTCTTACGAACGATTCTTCATCGTCGTTGTGTGTTAAAAACGCAACAATCTTGCCGTGTTTTTGGTCGGATCTGCCTGCGGCAACAACGTGTGCGCTCAAGGTCGAATCTGCCCGCGGCTGCCGCGTGAGCAAGGCATAGCGGCGCGCAATAGAGGCAAGACCTCCACCGTGCGTGACGGTGGCCACCTGCTGTGAGCCTAATCGCCGCTAGCGGTGGCGTAGATGAGGAGGCTAGGGTTTTCTTTAACAAATTACAGTTTTGCCATTAAATCAAAAAATTATAGTTTTACCATTCTGTTCAAATTACAGTTTTGCCATTTACCAAAATTATAATTTTACCCTTCAGTTGATTTATTAATCCTATAATCTTAAAAAGAAATCTGTAATTCTTATATATATATTTTTTAGAATTACAGTTTTGTCATTATAAAATTGAGAAAGTTTGGTTATTTTCTCAATTATAAAATTAATCAATATATAATCTAATAAGATTTAATTATGATTATATTTTGATTATTCAATGATTATATTTTATTTTTGATCAATTTATTTAATTGGACTTATGGGCTTCTCCAATTAAATAAAATTAATCAATAAAAAATATAAATTATTATTTCTTTATAGTTTTCTTATATGAATTATTAACTGCATATGTTAAATCCAATTATTAGTTTTTGGATATTTATTCAGTTATTTACATGTAAACATTAGTAATTGTGAAATAATATTTATTTTTCATATAAATGTATGATTTATGTATTATCATGATTACAGTTATCATATGAGTTTTTTCCTGTTGATTAAGTGTTCAATAATTATTATAGTTGTTATCTTATTATTGAACTATCTCAGCATGAATTAGTTTAAATGAACTTGATGAATATTATTTGTAATTAATCTCCTTAAATACCTGACCGGTAGCTGTCAAAGTAGCCTGGGATGGTAGGCTTATAGGATATGAAATACAATTAAAGTCTTCTCATTCATAGGATAATTTAATTTATATTTTATATTACTGCATTGGTCTTGTAGTCACCAAAGTGGCCTAGATCAATGATTTATAAAATTACATTAAGGAACAAGTCCTCACTGACATTAAAGAAATAATATTCAAAATTACATGCATAATTAGGAGATTTAGATAATCCCAAAGGATAATCTATTTCAAATAATTATGTGATGGGGTAGGATGATACTATTTTGGATATCCTTGCAGTTTAGAATTGTATACCCAAAGGTAGCAAAACTATTCCACATGGATGGTATCAGTCCTCCATAAATGATCTTTATGAACACTAGATATATCAATATTTTTACCCAAAGGTTAAATATTGATGATATCAATAGTTCATCATATTTTGGTAAAACTCAAAGCATTAATGTTATTTTATATTCTGTAGTGGTATTTCCGTCCATACATTCTCATGCCTCTTGTGTCCCTGTACTCTCTGGATCAAATTATTCAGAATGGTTAGAGCATGTGCAATTTACATTGGGCGTACTAGATCTTGATTTGGCATTGCTTGTTGAAAAGCCCACAGAATTAACTGATAAAAGTACTATGGAACAAGTCAATGAAATGAAGGCTTGGGAAAGATACGATAGGCTTAGTTTAATATTTATATAGATAATAATTACAAATAATATAAAGACTTCATTACCGGTTGCATCTAGCGCACGTGAATATTTAAAAGTTATTGAAGACAGATTTAAATCTGCTGATAAGTCATTGGCTGGCATATTAATGAAAGAACTGACTACAGCTCAGTATGATGGTACTCGAGAAATTCAGGATCACATCCTCAGTATGGCTAACAAAGCTGTCAAACTTAAGACGTTGGGAATGAATGTTGATGAATCCTTCCTTGTGCAGTTCATTCTTAATTCTCTTCCTTCTCAGTTTAGCCCATTCAAGATTTACTACAATACAAATAAGGATAAGTGGGACTTGAATGAGTTAACTAGTATGTGTGTTCAGGAAGAATTAAGATTAAAGCAGGAAAGTTTATATAATGTACTGATAACTACTCAAGGAGTTGATAAAAAGAAAAGAAAATCGAAGCGTCATCCATCGAAAAAATTTGCCAGGTCTGGAAGTGTTAGACAAACTATTGAAAAGAAAGCTATTACAGTAAAGTGCTTCTTTTGTAGCAAGAAAGGACATGTAAAGAAGGATTGCATTAAACGTAGGACTTGGTTCAAAAAGAAAGGTATAAACTCAACATTTGTATGTTTTGAATCAAACATTGCAGAAGTTCCTTCTAATATATGGTAGATTGATTCGGGCACTTCAACTCATGTTACTAATAATATGCAGGGATTTCTTTCAATCCAGCAACCAAAAGAACATGAAAGATTCATAATTATGAGAAATCGTCTCAAAGCAAAAGTGGTATCAGTAGGGACTTATCGCTTACACCTAGAGACGGGTCATCTGATGGATCTAGAAGACACATGTTTTGTTCCTATAATTTCTAGAAATTTAATTTCTCTGTCTAGAATTGATGAGTTAGGATATTATGTTTTTTCTAGTAATGGTAAATTTAGCATATTTTAATGATTCAATAAAAGTTGGTTCTGGAATTCTGTGTGATGGTTTATACATAATTAATTTGAATCTTGAGTTTGCGAATACATTATTGACCCTACAATCAAGTATTGGAATGAAACGTAATTCCAATAGTGAAAGATCTTCTATATTATTGCATAGACGTTTGGGGTATATCTCCAAGAAAAGAATTAAAAGATTAGTGAAGGATAATATTTTGGAAAATTTAGACTTCACTGATTTTGATGTTTGCATAGATTGCATTAAAGGAAAGCAAACTAAGCATAGAAAGAAAAATGCCACAAGAAGTAAAGAACTTCTTGAAATTATTCATACTGATATCTGCGGACCACTCCATATTCCTTGTTTTAGTGGAGAAAGGTATTTCATCACATTTATATATGATCTGTCCAGATATGGCTATGTTTATCTAATACATGAAAAATCTCAAGCCATTGACATTCTTGAAGTGTACATAAATAAGGTCGAGAGACAATTAGATAGAAAAGTTAAAATTGTCAAATCTGACAAGGGTGGTGAATTTTATGGCAGATATGATGAATCCGGTCAGAATATTGGTCGTTTTGCTAGATTCATAGAACAGCGGGGTATTTATGCTCAGTATGCATTACCAAGTGTGCCACAGCAGAACGGTATTGCTGAAAGGTAAAATCGTACTCTTATGGATATGCTTAGGAGTATGATAAGTTATTCCTCTATACCTGAGTCAATGTGGGATGATGCTCTTAGGACAACTATATATATCCTGAACAGGGTTCATAGTAAATCAATTCCATCAACTTCATTTGAGTTATGGACTGGTAGGAAACCCAGTTTAAGACATTTACATATTTGAGGGTGTCCTACAGAGATAAGAGTATTCAATCTACATGAAAAGAAATTAGATCTAAGAAAATTTTTTGGATATTTTATTGATTACCCAGAAAGATCCAAGGGATACAGATTTTATTGTCTTAATCATAATATGAGGATAGTAGAATCTGATAATGTAAAATTTCTAGAAAATGGTCAAATCAGTAGGAGTCAAAAATCTCAAAGGATTAATTTTGATATTGAGGAGACTCAGGCTTCTTCTACTATATTATCCCCTATTCGAGAAATTGTTGTTCCTCAAATCAATGATAGAGTTGATGAGGGTGAACAACAAAATACCATTGATGAATTCTCATATGATGTTGATGTCGCCGCTGATAGTCTTGTAGAACAATCACAATTGGCAGATTTGAGAAGATCTCAAAGAAAAAAGAAACATGTCATTTCTGATGATTATGTGGTATATCTACAAGAATTAGATTTTGATATAGGAATAAAAAGAGACCCCTTATCGTTTTCACAAGCCATAAAAAGTAATGATTCTGAAAAATGTTATGATGCAATGAAAGATGAGTTAAAATCAATGGACCAGAATGGTGTCTTGGAACTCGTTGAATTACCCAATAATTATAAAAGAGTCGATTATAAATGGGTCTTTAAGACTAAACGTGACTCGATGGGCAATATCGAACGATATAAAGCCAAACTTATGGGCCAAAGGTTTTTCTCAGAAAGAGGGTATTGACTATCATGAGACCTTCTCTCCAGTTTCTTGAAAGGACTCATTGAGAATCATCATGGCATTAGTAGCTCATTATGATCTTGAGTTACATCAGATGGATGTGAAAACAGCATTTCTGAATGGGGATTTAGATGAGGAAATCTATGTGGAACAACCTAAAGGATTCATAGAAAAGGGAAAGGAAAGTTAGGCTTGCAAATGTAAAAAATTCATTTATGGCCTTAAGCAAGCTTCCAGATAATGATATATAAGGTTTTATGATACCATTACTTCCTTCGGATTTAAGGAAAATACTGTTGATCAGTGTATATATCTGAAGGTTAGTGAGAGTAAGTTTATTATATTGGTCTTATATATAGATGATATATTGCTTGTCAGTAGTGATCTTGGTTTGTTACATGAAACTAAGATATTTCTCAATAAGAACTTTAAGATGGTTGATATGAATGAGGCATCCTATGTTATTGTAATTGAGATATTCAGGGACAGATCTCAAGGTTTGTTAGGATTGTCTCAGAAAGGTTATATTAATCGTATCTTGGAAAGGTTTAATATGCAGCTTTGTAAAGCCAATGATACACCTATTACTAGAGGTGAAAAATTCAACCAAAACCAGTGCCCAAAGAATGACTTAGAAATGGATCAAATGAAGAATATTCCTTATGGGTGCGTAATTGGAAGTCTATTATATGCTTAAACATGTACAAGACCATATATCAGTTTTGCAGTGGCAATGTTGGGTAGATACCAGAGTAACCCAAGAATAAAACATTGGAAAGCTGCAAAGAAAGTAATGAGATATCTGCAAGGGACAAAAGATTATATGCTCACATATAGGAAGTCAGATCAACTTGAAGTAACGGGATATTCATATGCTGATTTAGCAAATTGCCTCGATAGCAGGAAATCCACTTCAGGATTTGTGTTCATGCTGGCTGGTGGGGCAATTTCTTAGAAAAGTGTAAAATAATCACTTATTTCATCATCTACGATGGAAGGTGAATTTGTGACATACTTTGAGGTCACAAATCAAGCTTTATGGCTGCGGAATTTTATCTTAGGACTTGGTGTGGTAGACTCCATTGCCAAGCCGCTGAGAATATTTTGTGATAATACTACAGCAGTTTTCTTCTCTAAGAATGGCAAGTACTCTAGTGGTTTCAAGCACATTGAGATAAAGTACTTGGTGGTTAGAGAAAGAGTCCAGAAACAACAAGTGTCAATTGAAAATTTAAGCACCACTATGATGATTGCTGATCCATTTACTAAAGCTTTGTAGTATAAAATATTTAAAGAACATGTTCTTAGAATGGGGCTTGTGAGCAAGCCATAAAGGATATGGTATGCATGTTTAAGTGGATACTATTATTGACATTTCTTTTTACATAATTAAAGTTATTTGTTTCTGCTATCCTGTTTGTGTTTATGTTTATGCATATTATGGTTGAATGCAAGAAACAAGATCGTCTTGACAAGACAAATTACAGGGGTCATTATAGACTATATTAGGAAAGACTAACAGTGTTGTAGTATATAGAAGGAAGTGTGGCATTGATGACATACAACCGCTATGACTCACATTGATAGTTGGACTGAATATAGTATTATTATGCTTATTGGACTTATTGGCTTATTTTTAAAATCATGGCCATGTATAAAATGCTTTTCAAAATTTTCAGAATCCAATTATATAAAATTATTTTTAAATAAATTTTATTTTATTTATTTTGATTTTGGATATCTTTTATATCTTATCAATTAATGGGCCAAGTGGGAGAATATAAGATTATGTGGCCCTTTATTAATTAAATAAGATATATTAAGGATTATTTCGATTCTGAGAAAAGATATTAGCCAATATTAAATAAAGTCTATATTATATTGGGATATTTTAGGGGATGCCCTTGATGGAAGGAACTCTCCTAATTACTTACCCTAGACCCTCTACTCTCGCCTATAAATAGACAGGACCTACTCTAAACCTAGGCATGGATATGCACAACATAACAAAGAAGTGGAAAGGGGTGAATAGATCAAGAGATTACAGTTGTCCTCTTGATCTAGATCAAGAGATTGCGGTCATCGTCTTGATCTCCCAAAACCATCAATTAAAGTGGTCCCGTGAAAGGATAGGAAGAGAGGAGAAGGGGTCTAGATCTATTCCAGTTCCTCTTGCAGATCGATACCTCAGCGTTATTCAGATCCGACTGGCGGTGTTCTTGAAGATCTAATTGGATCTCACGCAGATGACGTCTAAAGATACACATCGTAAATAGATCTAGTATTATTTGATTGCAATCATGGCACAATAGTTTTTTCGTATAATAGATTGCATAATTATAGTTTTTATGCCAATAGTTGGAACTTTAACGGGCATCGCCTCGCAGACTTTAAGGTTTTTGAGGTCCTTCCTCCACAATGTTTGCCCATTGATCATTCCTCCACGTTTAGGTGTCACTTCCAAGTAGGTTCATATCACTCCCGCTTTCGATTGGCATTCAATTGGAAAATGAAACGGACAATCTACTCTCAGTAGTATTGATCACCAATGGTGAGGATTTGCCAACTAATGTCTTCCATAAGCTTTCTTTAAAGGGTCACTGAACTTATATAGAGCTCCTCTACTAGATAAGTAAGAGAACTGGGATACTCGACTTTACCCATTCTCTTAGTAGTTGAGAAGGTAATGTTACTTGGCTTCGCTCACCTCCTCGAGTTAAGAGAATTGGGGTACTCAGTTTCGCCCATTCTCTTGAGTTGAGAAGGCAAAGGTTACTTGATTTCGCCTGCCTCTTCGAGTTTGTACTTTCATGCATTAAGCTAGTTACTATCATTTGCCGACTTTTTGCTCACACTTTTGAAGCACTAGAAGTGTTTGCACTCCTTGTATTGAGTTAGCTACTATGATTTGCCTTCCCACTGCTATTGAATTTCTGGAATTCAAGAAGTTTCGCTAGAAAAGAGCAAAACGTTTATCCCCACTTAGAGTCCCCTAACTTGGAGTAAGTCTTTGACAGTTCTGGTCACCTCTGGGATTGTACCGTCTTCTTCATCACCTTTGCCACATACTCCTCTAAGTAAAAAAGGTATAGCACTGTGTACTGCCTACTTCGTCCCTTGGTCGAGCACTCCTGCATCAACCTGAAGTCCCTCACTTTTAGCTATCTTGATAAGAAGCCTATCTACACCAGTCTTATGAAGTTCGTTGGCCTCTGCCCTTCCGCCCTATCTTGGTACTTGGAGTTTGCCTTTGCATTCTCCACCTCCTCGGCTCCTTTTACAACTAATGCTCTCCTTTCATGAGAGCAAGGGATTGATGACTCCACAGAAGTCCTGCCTCTGCGATACCATGGTGCTGCCAAGCCCATAGTCCTACTATCTGTTACCTTACATCTGCATCCCTTCTTTCATTATCGGTAGATCCGCCTCTGCGGCACTGTGATGCTCCTCCGAGTCCACCTCCTTTCTAACCGATACTTTGCTTTTTGGGTAGCCGAGCTCCACTAGACTCGTCATCGCTTCCTTGCCCCTTTCGACCACCTGCTTCAACACCATTGTATCCTCTTAACAGTTTTCCTTGGTCAATGGAAACATAAACTGTAACTCTCATGCATGGCCTCCGCCATCTTGTTATAGGGCTTGTACCAATTTTGTTCTCCTTAGCTTCCTTGGTAGCAACATTCGCTTACTCGGCCTTGTCCTCTGACTTGTCGAACTCCCTTAAGCAAATGTGAGTATTGAAGTAGTCCAACTCTCCAGTCACTCCGATCATACCTTTATATAATCAAGTCCCCTCTATGGGACTCACTGGTACTTACAATCTGACCTCTCTCAGTGGTACACAACCCCCATATGCTGATGATTAAGGCTTTCATTTGATACAAGTTTCAATGCGCACACATGGAGGACCCACCTTTGCAGTACCATGACATTCACCCTTTGAATCTATAGCCCTTCTTGCCATTTCATTATTCATCAAAGTGGAGCTCCCAATAGCTCCTGATCATTTACATGATCACATCCCCCTCCACGGGACTCATTGGTACTTGCACTTGGACTTTTTCCTCGGTGGTATACAGCCTCCATATGCTGAAGACTAAGGCTTTCATCCAATGCAAGCTCTGATGCACACGACATTTACTCCTTGAATCCATAGCACTTCTTTTTGTTGTGTCGTACACCAAAGTGGAGCTCCAAGTAAGTCTTTGATCATACCTCAGCATGATCATGTCCCTCATGGGGATACTACCGCATATGTTATATTACCATGAACTATTCCACCACGATCCACTGCACCATGTCGCCTCTTGGTGACATCTCCATTGTATATAGATTCTCGTATGATGAACTCGAATTATGACTTCTCCATGTGTATCCTTTGCTAACACCTCGTAGGGCCTTGCCATCTCCAATTTTTGGTTTACTCCCTAGGCAATTCACCTTCGCCCACCCACTCTTGGGTCACACCCGGACGAAGCATAGCTCTAGGATAGTCTGTCGCCTAGTAGCTCCTAAAATCCCTTGACTTTGCTAGAGTTGGTGCACCATTGTCTGGATCTTAGGCCTTTATTCCCTACCAGCACAATCTCTGCTATACACCACTTGTTCCTGATAACTGAAATGGAAACACTATGACATATTCTTCAAGAATACCTGCCTTTGTGTCCTCTTACCCCATGCTATGGTATCCTGATCCCAACTTCGCCTCTGCAAGTTGAATCACCTTAGTTACTCCGTCAAATGTATCTCCGAGATAACTGGCATATGCCTCGAAGCTCCCTTTGTCTTTGGCACCATACAGGATAAGTTTGCCCCATCAGAGTGAAGAACCCATAGAACAACATGATCCCACTCTTGCCTCTAGAAGAGTTCATGCCCTTGACCTCTGTCTAAGGAAAGCTCTGTGCCTCCGCTCTATGTTCTATTTGTTATGTCTACTCTCTTCATACGGCTTCACCAATTCCACCCATGGAACCCATGGAACTTCACCAAGTTTCACTTAAGTTGCTCTGCTCCATGATTTGCATTGATTTGATAGTGGCCCTCGCGTCCACCATTCCATGGGTCAGCCCTCCATTGAGTTCAATTTTTATATCAACTTAAAGTGTGCCTTCATATGATGTTGTCTTTGATTGCTCCCCCACTCGATCTCAAAATGCATCCACTAATGCATTACCTTATCCGAGATCATGCAATGACTCCTTGTCACTTGCTCGGTCCATTGAGCTTTATGGAGATATTACCTTTAGAAACTCTTCCTCAATATGTGCGATCCATTGCACATGATTCTCCCTCTAGAGAACTAGGACTTATCCCTCCTGGATATCTATCCTATTGGAGTAACTTTTCTCTTTACATACTTCCCACTGGAAGTTTCGGAGACCACCATCCCCTTTGGACTACTTCATTTTGCTGAATAACTTGTGCCTTGTTCTGCCCCCATAAATGCACTTGCTAGATTGTGACCCTTCGCCAAAACAGTCCCCACTGCACCCTTCAGGGTCTAGCAATGTGCTGAACTTGTTACACATTTTAGCCACCTACGGATGTATCCTTTCCATGTCAAAGAGAAAGATTTGATGCTCCATGGCATTGAGTTCCGATCACACCTTAGAATGGCCACGAACACTCCATCGTCCATGTACATGCCCTTGCATGAGTACCGAATCCTTCGAGTTAGCAATTTTCCTCACCTCTGTGAGCTTTACATAACTCTTTCAGTCGTTACGTAACACCTCCCACTTTGCACGGTCTCATCTTTCACCAAGCGCCCCGCTTTGCCTTGAACACCATCAAGTTTGGTTGCCAATGTCGAGCTATAGCTCGAACTTAACCATCCTAATCTTTGTGCGCTACACATTCTTCTTCGCTTGCTTGTCTTCGTGGTGCCTCTCATGCAAAGGGTTAGCCATTCCTCTGAATGCCAAACCTAGATGCCCACTCCTCTGAGTGACTCCTTTCCCTACATCTCAATGTATGTTTCCCCCCGAACGGTTACACGTGCTGGTTATACTCCACACAGCCCAGCTAGGTCCCCCATGTTTGTGTGGCAAGTGTTTTTACGTGTGCTTATCTTGCTTTGATACCACAATATCATGGGCTAAGCTAATATTGCCTAAGCCATGCGACACCTATGCGTGTCCATCCACAAAGGTCAGCCTTCCCCGAGATCTCCTAAGGTCCCTTAGACTTACAAAAGAGAAAATGGGCCAAAAGAAGCAATTACATCCAGATCCATAAGCAACTGCTCAAACAAACACTTTATAAAGCCAATACAAATTACATTCATAGACATTACAGCTCAGAAAGGTTGCACACAAAGGATAATAGTTTATTATAGACCGAAGTCCCCATAGGTGCTTACAAGACACACTCATATTTACAAGCCAAAATCGGCCATAAAGCAAACCAAACTAGGGCTGCTAAGTCTATTGCAAGCCCGCTATTTGTTGTACAAGATATGTACACAAACCGAAGGACACAGATAAATATGAGCATTTCATCAAACATCTTGTTTACATTGTTGTCCATGACCCAAAGGGGAAGAAAAATTTTTTATGAAAGAAAATTATGTCTCTTATCCTATTTTACTAAGGGGGAGCAATGAAATAATTTCTTCATACAGTTAATGTTTAGATATATAATCAATATTTATCCTTTTTGATAACAAATGCATATAAACATGACATATAATGAGCATTTGCCTTAAAATTATTTGCTCAATATTTTATCTTTTTGTTGATGACAAAGGGGGAGAAATGGCATATTGATGACACATATAAAAATAGTAAAATGAAAATTTCTCCTTTTTTGTTAAACAAAGGGGGAGAAATGATTGATGACTTAAGGAGGAGAATTTCAAATTAATGTATGACTAATACATGAATTTAAATGTATTGTTGTATACTTTGAAAATCTTTGATGAGTTGATTGTTGATGACTTAAGGGAAAACTGTTATATCATTTTTGAAATTGATGTATGAATGTAATGTTGCACCTTTGATATATTGATGAAAATTATTTGAAATGTTAGATCATGATACTTGAATTCAAGAGTGTTTGGTTATCTAGAATTTAAATTTACATTATTTGGATTATGGCATGGACATAAGGGGAGTTAAGATTAATTGTCGTCATCAATTAGTTATCATCCTCAAAAAGGGAGAGATTATTGAATCTCGGATTTTGATGATTAAATCAATTGATGGGTGTTTGAACTAACATGTGTGTTAGAGATGAATAATACAAGATTAACTACAATAAGACAATACAATCAAATGTTGGGCCAAAGTCAAGTTTGGGCATCGGGTCGGGATTCGGATGATGTAGTGGGAACTTGCCAGAAGCTTGCCGAAGGTATCGGGGGCTTGTCGGGAGTTCGCGGGAAGCTCGCCGAAGGTATCAAAGGCTTGCTGTGAGTTCATCGGAAGCTTGTCGATAGTATCGGGGGCTTGTTAAGAGTTTGTCGGGAGTTCACTGAAGGTAATCGAGAGCTTGTCGGAAGGCCCCGGGGTTAGCCAAAAGATGACCAAGACTCGTTGGGAGTTTGCCTAAGGTTACTAGGAAGATCATCGAGAGTTGGGAAGGTCACTTAATACATTGGTCAAATTGATTGTATATATATGTCTTAGTATATCGTAGTTAGCATCAGTTTGGTTTAAAGTCCAAATTGAGTTAGATTTGGAAGGAATCCAAATTAACTCAATGTGAGACAGCCGAGTCCACTACAAGTTTGGTTTGAGCTCAAGTTGAGCTGATTTGGTTGACCCTAGAAGGGGTCAACTAAAGGTACAAAATGAGTATACAAAAGTATGAAAGGATATACTTTTGTGAGATTCACGGTGGTAGTACTACTAGTTATAAGTGCCCTGCAAGCTAATCACGTGAGTGATGACACATATGACACACTGCATGATCTTTTTGCTTATGATTAATATTGGCATATTCTCACATTATATTATCTGTTGCATATATATATTGTGATGTCCTTGGTTCTAATGAGAATCAAATCGTAATGAGATCACGATAATGAGATCGATTCACCTTTAAACACAGATCCTAAATAATCTCGGTCATAGGTTACTTGAGAGGGACATCGAGATAACCGGACAAACCGGTGTAGTATATACCTGTCCATATGATGGAAGCATTGGTCTCATAGCCACTTATGTGGAGACACTAAGGATATAGTACAGGTGCTTATTGGAGAATAAGTTCACAAATTGATCCGCTTATGGAATGCTATATGGTTGATGATACATAATGTCAAATATCGATTCTATAGTCCTAGTTGTGTATCTGGTCCATTTACTTAAGACACCTAGGATGCCTTGTATGAGTACTCCTTTTTTGATGCCAAATTTACAGGTTTGGAAAGTTCCAGATCTGGTACAATTGGTTATCGGGATTAGTCGCTAACCTTACGAAGACAATTGAGTGTCAATAGAGGATCATCCACTCTCGATATCACAAGAGGAATATCTCATATATGCTTGCTCAGACAAATCCCTAGGCAAGGTCATTCGGACTGAGAGAGAAAGAGTTCTTCGATAGAATCCAATTAAAGCAAGAAAATTTATTTCATATGTGACTTGACAGTACCATATCTAATATATGGTCTTTGGGATATTAGTTAGATGAGGGATTATAGATACATAGTAGCTGTAGATAGATAGGTCTGATGGATTCGATCTCCCCTGTACCGTTTGGGAACTATGGCTTAGTGGCCTAGTACGTCCATAGTCGATAAGTTGAGTGAATTATTATGGGGATAATAATTCACTATATCAGAAGGAGTTCTGATAGGAGTGACTCACAGCCAGCTTGGTATTAAACCTAGAGGGTCACACATATATGGTGGATGCTTCAGCAAATAGAGGATTAGATGGAGATCCAATTGGCCCCTATTCTTATTAGATGAGACCCTATACTGATGGGCTCCTTGATTGAGGCCAAATTAGAGGCCTAAGGAGATTATTGGATAGAGATCCAATAATGCAAGGTTAGTAAGTAATTAGATGGAGATCTAATACCTACTAAGGCAGGAGCCCTATGATTTTTTGGTGGCTCTCTATAAATATGAAGGGAAACTCATGGTTGATAGGCTACAGCTTTGGTCTCTGCCTCCTATTCTCCTCCCTCCCTCTGCGCAAGAGTTACAAGATTAGATTGGAGGAGTTTCGTTGCAGAGGTCCATTATGTGGATACCACTAGAGAGGAGGACCCTTGACCTCCTTCATCCTCTCCATCTAGATCTGAAAATACAGGGATATACGATCTCCCTAAGTAACCAATCTCTCATATATGTTGCGGTGTTTCTATTTTGTGTTTTTTCTCGCGACCCCAATCTTTTGCATGATGATTTGATCTGCGTGGGTAACTAATTTTTTTTGTTTTAATTTCTGCTGCGCATGTGATGCACCTACTGAGGTTTCCCAACAAGTACCGCCAGTGGACGATGGTAGTACAACCCAAGTGAGTGGTAATACGACCATCATCCTATTTTTAGGGTGCTTTCGCTGGTAGTACTATCGACGTCAATGGTAGTGTCATCCATTGTAGAATTTATGAAAAGGTTTAAATTTTAGCTTTATTTTTTAAGCCAATTGAAGTCTATAAATACCTCAAGTTTTCTTGCTTAGAGAATCAAGGGTGGTGAATGAAGAAGGAAAAAAATTCTTGTGAAAAGTGTTATAAAATTTGAGAGCTTCCCTTGAGTACTTCAAAGTATAAAAATTGAGTCTAAGGGAAGTAAGAAACTCTTGTAAGAAGGTTTATCTCCTAAACCTGTGAAAAGGAGAGAGAGAGAAGTGTAAGAGTTTGGTCTTCACCCGTAGAAGAAGATCGTTTAGTCGACTCCGGTGGGCCTCGATGAAGGAGGACTCTGGAAAGTAGATGTACGTCGGGTTTTGACCGAACCACTATAAAATATGTGAGCATATCTACTCTTACCTTTTACATTATATTTAATTATTCTTAATTAGTTTGAAGAAAGGCACAAGCATCATCTTTCGATTTGGTTTAAGTCGCTCACTTATCCGCTTTCAACATAGTCCAACAAATGCTTCCGATTTCTTCTTTACTTTTAGTAAGCTTTTTAGATTGAATATTTTTACACTTGAACTAATTTACCCACCCCACCGCAACACACCACCCCCCCTCCTCTCTTGTTTCTTAGTGCCAACTTGATTCTAGTAGTTAGTATAAGAGCCACATTGTACTTATTAGATTAACACACAAGTGACAGGTTACACCTCTTGGAAAATCCGAATGCGTATTTTTTTATTTTGATAGATTTTAATTTATGTTGTATTGTTGGAAAAAAAAATTCAAAAGTCATCTAATCCATTAAATGATTGGAATGATTATGAAAAATAAATATTTTCTTTAAATGTCAAAGCTATGAATGATTTGTTCTATGCTTTAAATAAAAATGAGTTTCATCGAGTTTCTATATGTGATTCAGCTTTTGAGATTTTGATATACATTAGAAATGACACATAAAAGCATAATTAATCTAAATGAATTTGAAAAGACCTTCCAAAAAATCGGAAGGATAGTGAACTGAGAATGGAAGAACAATACATTCTAAAGAACAAGAAGGAAATAGAATTGAGGACAATATATGACTCCACGAGTAAAACATTGAGTGATGAGAATTTTGAACTTATAACAAATGAATCGAAAAAATTAATAAACAAAAACTATAAAAATGATCCTAAAATGGACAAAACCTCTTACTATGAACGCAAGAAGTCGATATACTTCAAAGATGAAGAGCACAACCGAGAAGTAAAGAATTTCACGCTCGTGGCTAATCACAATGAGGTAAGTAACTCACCTAATATCTCAGTTAATTTTGATGAATTATTAACTATTTTTCATGAGTTTATAATAAATTTAGAAATATTAGCAAATCTTATCATGCATCACTAGTTTGTAAATTTGAAAACATACATGGAGCATTAACATCATATATTTCTTGCTCTAAATATGAGTCATTAGAGGTAGTTAAAAAGGAAAATAACATGTTAAAATAAAATTTAGAAAAAATTAAGATAGGGAATAAATTTCTAAACACGATCCTAGCAAATAAGGGCCATGATCATAAGAAAGAAGGTATAGGCTTTGTGGGTAATCGTCAATAAAAACCAACTATCTTCGTTAAAGGACTCATTTTAAACTATTCATCTAAAATTAGATGCAACTTTTATAGTAGATTAGGACATATAGCTTATAAGTGTTCATTTAAAAAATATAGTCCATTTATATTAATTTGGGTTCCTAAAGGAACCATAAACAAGATCAAGCCATTAGAGAAAATAGGAAGAATCATGAGGGACCGAAATTCAAATGGGTATCTAAATCAAAACCTCCCATCTTATAGAGTTGTCTTTTAACAAGACTAGGAGCAAAAAGGAATGGTATCTTGATAGTGGATACTCAAGCCATATGACTTGAGATCTAACTCACTTATCAAGCTCTCTAGCCAAAATAACAAAAATAAGAAAAATTATTTATATCAAGATGATTGAAACTTAATAATCTTTATTTTTTATTATAACAAATCTTTTTATTAAAAATGGTTCATGGATATACAACTAATCATGATGATGCATAAGTAGAGCATGCTAGTACAAAAATGAATTAGGGAACTTTAGCTTTTTTGAAAAAATATAATACACATGTTTTCATTGAAATTTCCCAAAAACCAATTTTGTTGTTGAGTTTGGATATGTTTTTAAGTGATTTTTTTTATGATAGAGATTGATGAATCTATTCAGCTTTATTATTTTTTTGATTTTAATAATTTAGTCACTTAAATCATGATGTTGACATCTTAAAAAATTGAAACTTGAAATCCTTATATAAATTAAGTTTGTTAAAAGAGAATTATATAAATAAATCATAATTTATCTCTTCAGAATAATAACTTAAAAATTTTCTTATGAACCATATTCTTGACAACTTGAAGTTTCCTATATACAAATCAAAATCTTCTATATTTTCTTCTTTGTAATTTATTCATGATCTTCATATTTATAATTTGATATTTTTATGAATAAATAATCTTCTTATTTGGTCTCCAAAGATTTCTAAAGCTTTAAATGTTATCTAAGAAAAGATTTATCAAAATAAATCATTTCCTTTGACATTCATGAGTTGATAATAATATTCTTCATGACATGATTATTTATGACTTTCTTCTTAGTATAACTTATCACCAAATTAATATCTATCAAAATTGTGATGAGTTGAAGATCAAATGATATTTTACTTATCTTAAACATTCCTTTGACTTGTATACTTGTCATATCCTTAATGAAAATGAAAATTTTAACCTATATGATTTCTTGTTTTACTAAAAATGAGATTGATGATTTTAACAATTATAATTTAAGATTTTCTAATCAAGATTATCTAGATTTCATAAGATTTCATGTTATAAGTGTTATTCAATTAAATCATGTCTTTTAGTACTTCAATATTTTTTTCATCTTTAATTATATGATCCCTTTGTACTTTTAGTCATAAAGAAACATATCATCATAATCCTTTCTGACAATAAAATAGGGGGAGACAAAATTGTTAATTTGGTTAGAAGGAAATTGGATATAAAAAAATTCTTCTGACATTGGATGATGAGCGATTTGCTTAAAAGAAAACTAAGAATTTTAAATACATGAGATTTGTATGATTTTATTTCTATTGAAATTTTAAATACATAAGATTTCTTAATTACTTATGTCGAAATTCATAAACAAAAAAAGAGGGGCAAATTTATTAAATCATGTCTTTTGGAACTTAAAAGATTTGATTTTTCATCTTTAATGGCATGATCACCTTATAATTTTGTTTGTAATTGACATCTTAACAACAAATGCATGAGTTGTCTTCATATTCTTGTTTTTGCAAAATGAGCTTTTTTCTCTTAAAACATATATAAGATGATTTTAAATTCTCCAAATGTATAAGTTTATATCATATTCTTGCTTTTGTAAATTGAGCTTCTTCTCAAAATTTACATGAGATGATTTCAAATCTTCCTAATGCATGACATAGTTTCACATCATGTGATTCATAAACTTTTTATCTAATCGAATCTTTTATGGAATACATAATTATATAAGATGAATTTACTTAAAATGAAACTAATTGTCTTTCTTTTCGAGTTGCTTAAAATTTATATAAGATAAATGCATGAGTAGCTCATGGATTTCTTAGATTTTGAGCTCATCTTCAAAATAATCTTTTTAGAATTTACATCTATAAGAGATTGATGATGACAAAGGGGGAGAAATAGTATATTGATGACATATGTAGAAAAATGATAAAATGGGTATTTCTTTTTTTTGTTGATAACCAATGGGAGAGAAATGATTGATGACTTAAGGGGAAGAATTTCAAATTAATGTGTGACTAATGCATGAATTTGAATGTAATATTGTATACTTTGAAAATCTTTGATGAGTTAATGGTTGATGACTTAAGATAGAAATGTTATATCATGATGTTACATCATTTCTGAAATTGATGTATTAATGTAATGTTGCATCTTTGATGTATTGATAAAAATTATTTGAAATGTTATATCATGATACCTAAATTCAAGAGTGTTTGGTTCTCTTGAATTTAAGTTTACTTTATTTGGATTATGGCATAGACATAGGGAGAGTTAAGGTTAATTCCCATCATCAATTGGTTGTCATCATCAAAAAGGGGGATATTGTTGAATCTCATCTTTTAATAATAAAATCAATTGATAGGTGTTTGAACTAACTTGTGTGTTAGATATGAATGATGTAGGATTAACTATGACAAGACAATAAAATCATATGTTGGGTTAGAGTCAAGTTCGAGCATCGGGTCGGGGTTTAGACAATACAGTAAGAACACGTCGAAAAATTGTCGGAAGCTTGCCGAAGGTATTGGGGGCTTGTTAAGAGTTTGACAGAAGCTTATCAAAGGTATCGGGAGCTTGCCAGGAGTTTGTTGGAAGCTTGCCGAAGGTATCAAGGGCTTGTCGAGAGTTCACCGGGAGCTCGTCGAAGGTGATCGGGAGCTTGCTGGAATGCACTGGGAGTTAGCCAAAAGATGACCGAGACTCACTAGGAGTTCGCTTGAGGTTACTAAGAAGATCGCCGGGAGTTAGGAAGGTCACTTGACACATTAGTCAAATTGATTGTATTTGTATGCCTTAGTATGTCATAGTTAGTATTGGTTTGGTTTAGAGTCCAAATTGAGTTCAACTTGGAAGGAATCCAAATTAACTCAATGTGAGACAATCGGATCCATTTTGGTTTAGTTTGAGCTTAGATTGAGGTTATTTGGTTGACTCGAAAAGGGTCGACTGAAGGTATAAGTCCGATATGCAAAAGTATAGAAAAAGGTACTTTTGTGAGATTCCCTGTGATAGTACCACCCAAGTCAATGGTAGTACTACCTAGGCAGTGATAGTACCACCATCACCCTATTTTCAAGGTGCTCCACTTGTTGTTTCGTTGCCTAAGTTGGTTCTATGCAGATGTAGCACTAAATTTACCATTATCATGAAGCCAAATAAGCATATCTGAAGAGTTGTTCTTGATCGAAATAGCCCTAATAGTCGGTCAAAGTGATAATATATCAGGGGAGGTAGGGTTAGGAAGACACCATATACCGAAGGAAGATAATAAGGTCATCAACAAATGTTATATGAGAGATATAAACAGAACCATAATATGGTACCTTAATTTTATCATTGGAAACTGCCTCTTCTAACATACAACTGAGCCCTTCCATTGTAATGATAAAAAGATAAAGAGATAGTGGATAGCCTTGCCGAATGCCATTCTTACTCCCGAAGAAGCCAATAGGTGAACCATTGAAGAGAATAAAAAATTTTGGAGTTTCTAAGCAACATTGAATCCATTTAACCCAGTGCTAAGGGAAGCCCATATTATGGAGCATCGTGTAAATAAAATGCCTATTGATTGAGTCAAAGGCCTTTCATAAATCAGCTTTAAATAGATCTTTTTCCCTCTTGTTTTTGAGTTCAGCTCCTTAACTAAATCATTCGCAAGAAGGATGTTATGATGAATGCTCCTCCCTTTAAGAAAAAAACCCGATCGAAACTTGACTTTGCGCAAAGTTTATGATCGTCACATTTTTTCATGAAACCATGCTTGTACGACTTCCCATGGGCTAACACATTATAAATGACCAGTATTTTGAAATTTTAAGATGGTGTGCAAAAAGCCGATCAAACTCGTCTTTCCGTGTGACTTTGCGCAAAGTTTATGACTGTCATGTTTTTTCGTGAAATCATGCTTATACGAATTCCCATGGGCTAATACGTTAGGAATGGCCAGTATTTTGAAATTCTGAGACAATGCATGAAAAATTGATCAAAGCTCGTCTTTGTGCATGACTTTACGTAAAGTTTAAGACCGTCATGTTTTTTTGTGGAATTGTGCTCGTACGACATCCAATGGAATAATACATTGGTAATGGCTAGCATTCTGAAATTTCGAGAGAGAGCGTGATAAACCGATCGAAACATGATTTGGTGCAAAGTTTATGACCATCGCATTTTTTCGTGAAACCATGCTCGTACGACTTCCCATGGGCAAATATATTTGGATTGGCTAGTATTTTGAAATTCTGATATGGTGCATGAAAAATCAAACAAAACTTGACTTTGTGCAAAGTTTGTGATCGTTATATTTTTTTCGCGAAAACGTGCTCATATGACTTCCCATGGGCTAATGCGTTGGGAATATCTAGTATTTTGAAATTCTGAGATGGTGCGCGAAAAATCGATCGAAACTCGACTTTGTGCAAAGTTTATGACCATCATATTTTTTCATGAAACCGTGCTCATACGATTTCCCATGGGCTAATATGTTGGGAATGACCAGTATTTTGAAATTTTGAGATGGTGCATGAAAAACCAAACGAAACTAGACTTTGCGCAAAGTTTATAACCGTCGTATTTTTTCATGAAACCATGCTCGTACGACTTCCTATGGGCTAATACCTTAGTAATGGCTAGTATTTTGAAATTTTGAGAGAGTGCGCGATAAACCAATCGAAACTTGGCTTTGTGTAAAGTTTATGTCCATCGTATTTTTTCGTGAAACCGTGCTCATACAACTTCCGATGGGCTAATATGTTTGGAATGGCTAGTATTTTGAAATTCCGAGATGGTGCACAAAAAACCGAATGAAAATTAACTTTGCGCTAAGTTTATGACCGTCACATTTTTTCATGAGACCGTGCTCATACGCCTTCCCATGGGCAAATACATTGGGAATGTCTAGCATTTGGAAATTCCGAGATGGTGCGTGAAAAATCGATCAAAACCCAACTTTGCGCAAAGCTTATAACCATCGTATTTTTTCATGAAACTGTGCTCCTATGACTTCCCATAGGCTAATACGTTTGGAATATCTATTATTTTAAAATTTTGAGAACATGCGTGAAAAATCGATCGATTGCGTTTTTTCGCGAAACCGTTCTCGTACGACTTCCCATTGGCTAATACATTGGGAATGGCCAGAATTTGAAATTCCGAGATGGAGCATGAAAAACCAATAGAAACTCGACTTTGCATTCGACTTTACATAAAGTTTATGACCGTTGTGTTTTTTCGCGAAACCATGCTCATACGACTTCCCATGAGCTAATACGTTGGGATTGGCCAATATTTTGAAATTCTGAGAAAGTGCACGATAAACCGATTGAAATTGACATTACACAAAGTTTATGACCATTATGTTTTGTGGCGAAACCATGCTCATATGACTTCCCATGGGCTAATACGTTGGAATGTCTTGTATTTTAAAATTTCGAGACGGTGTGCTAAAAACCAATCGAAACTCAACTTTGCACGTGATTTTGCGTAAAGTTTATGACCATCATATTTTTTCACGAAACCATGCTCGTATGACTTCCCAAGGGCTAATACGTTGGGAATGGCCAGTATTTTGAAATTCCAAGATGATGCATGAAAATCTAAATGAAACTAGACTTTGCGCGTGACTTTGCATAAAGTTAATGACCGTCACATTTTTTCATCTAACCATACTTGTACAAGTTCCCATGGTATAATAAGTTGGGAATGGCTAGTATTTTAAAATTCCGAGATGGTCCGTGAAAAACCAATCGAAACTCGACTTTACATAAGGTTTATAACCGTCACATTTTTTTGCAAAACCATGCTCGTACGACCTCCCATGGATTAATACATTAGGAAAGGCCTGTATTTTGAAACTCTGAGATAGTGTGTGAAAAAATCGATTAAAACTCGACTTTGCACAATGTTTATGACCGTCGCATTTTTTCATGAAATCGTGCTTGTATGACTTTCCATGTGCTAATACGTTGGGAATGTCAGTATTTTGAAATTCTGAGATGGTGCATGAAAATTCGAATGAAACTCAAATTTGCGCGTGACTTTGCGTAAAGTTTATGACCGTCACATTTTTTTGGGAAATCGTGCTCGTACGACTTCCCATGGGCTAACACGTTGGGAATGGCTAGTATTTTAAAATTTTGAGACGGTACATAAAAAAACGATCGAAACTCAACTTTACGCGTGACTTTGAGTAAAGTTTATGACCATGATGTTTTTTTGTAAAACCGTGCTCGTACGACGTCCCATGGGCTAATACGTTGGGAATGACCAGAATTTTAAAATTTTAAGACAGTGCGTGAAAAACTGAATGAAATTTAACTTTGTGCAAAGTTTATGACCTTCATATTTGTTTCACGAAACCGTGCTTGTACGACTTCTCATGGGCTAATACGTTGGGAATGACCATTATTTTGAAATTCCGAGGCAGTGTATGAAAAATCAATCGAAACTCGACTCTACGCACGACATTGCGCAAAGTTGATGATCGTTACATTTTTTTTGGAATCATGGTTATACGACTTCCAAGTGGCTAATACATTTGGAATAGCCAGTATTTTGAAATACCAAGACGGTGCATGAAAAACGATCAAAACTCGACTTTGCGCGTGACTATGCACAAAGTTTATGACCATTGCATTTTTTCATGAATACTCATACAATTTCCCATGGGTTAATATGTTGGGAATATCTATTATTTTGAAATTCTGAGACGGTGTGCAAAAAACTGATCAAAACTCTACTTGCACAAAGTTTATGACCATTGCGTTTTTTCATGAAATCGTGCTCGTACGACTTCCCATGGGCTAATACGTTGGGAATGGCTAGTATTTTGAAATTCCGAAACGGCGCGTGAAAAATGATCGAAACTAGACTTTACGTGCAACTTTGTCCAAAGTTTATGACCATCACGTATTTTCGTGAAACCGTGCTTGTTCAACTTCCCATGGGCTAATACGTTGGGAATGGCCAGTATTTTAAAATTCTGAGACGGTGCATGAAAAATCAATTGAAACTTGACTTTGCGCGTGACTTTGTATAAAGTTTATGACTGTCACATTTTTTCATAAAACCATACTCGTACAACTTTCCAGGGGCTAATACATTAGGAATGGCTAGTATTTTGAAATTTCGAGATGGTGCATGAAAAACTGATCAAAACTAGACTTTCAACATGACTTTACGTAATGTTTATGACCGTCGTATTTTTTTGTGAAACCATGCTCGTACGACTTCCCATGTGGTAATACGTTGGGAATGGCTAGTATTTTGAAATTCCGAGATGGTGTATGAAAAACGATCGAAACTTGACTTTGTACGTGACTTTGTACAAAGTTTATAGCCGTTGTGTTTTTTCATAAAATCGTGTCCGTAATACTTCCCATGGGCTAATACATTGGAACTGGCCAGTATTTTTAAATTCTGAGACAGTTGCAAAAAATCGATCGAAACTCAACTTTGCACCAAGTTTATGACTGTTGCATTTTTACATGAAACCATGCTCATATGACTTCCCATGGGCTAACACATTGTGAATGGCCAGTATTTTGAAATTCTGAGACGGTGCACGAAAAGCCGATCAAACTTCTCTTTGCACACGACTTTGTGCAAAGTTTATGACTGTCATGTTTTTTTGTTAAATCATGCTTATACGAATTCCCACGGGCTAATACATTGGGAATGACCAGTATTTTGAAATTCCGAGACGGTGCGCGAAAAATCGATCAAAAATCGACTTTGCATGTGACTTTATATAAAGTTTAAGATCGCCACTTTTTTTCGTTGAACCGTCCTCATACGACTTCCAATGGAATAATACGTTGGTTATGGCTAGTATTATGAAATTCCAAGACGGTGCGCAATAAACCGATCGAAAATTGACTTTGCACAAAGTTTATGACCGTCATGTTTTTTCGTGAAACCGCGCTCATATGACTTCTCATTGGCTAATATTTTGGGAATGTCTAGTATTTTGAAATTTCGAGATAGTGCGCGAAAAACTGATCAAAACTCGACTTTGCGCAAAGTTTATGACTGTCGTGTTTTTTGACGAAATCGTGCTCATACGATTTCCCATGGGCTAATACACTGGGAATATTTATTATTTTGAAATTCCGAGATGGTGCGTGAAAAGTCGATTGAAACTCGACTTTACGCGCGATTGTACGCCAAATTTATAATCGTCGTATTTTTTCACGAAACTGTGCTCGTACGACTTCCTATAGGCTAATACGTTGTTAATGACTAGTATTTTGAAATTTTGAGAGAGTGCGTGATAAATCGATCGAAACTTGACATTGCGCAAAGTTTATGACCGCCGCGTTTTTCACGAAACCGTGCTCATACGACTTCCCATGGGCTAATACATTGGGTATGTTTAGTATTTTAAAATTCTAAGACGGTGCGTGAAAAATCGATCAAAACTCGACTTCGCGTAAAGTTTATGATCGTCATATTTTTTTGCGATACCGTGCTCATACGACTTCTTCTGGGCTAATACGTTGGCAATGTCTAGTATTTTGAAATTCCGAGATGGTACGTGAAAAACCGATCGAAACTTGACTTTTTGCGTGACTTTGTGCAAAGTTTTTGACAATTACGTTTTTTCGTAAAACCATGCTCGTATGACTTCTAATGGGCTAATACGTGGGGAATGTCTATTATTTTGAAATTCTGAGATGGTGCGCTAAAAATCGATTGAAACTCGACTCTACGCACGAGATTGCGCAAAGTTTATGACCGTCGCTTTTTTTGCAAAATCGTGCTCATGTGACTTCCCATGTGCTAATACGTTGGGAATGGCCAATATTTTGATATTCCAAGATAGTGCGTGAAAAACAATCAAAACTCGACTTTGCGAGCAACTTTATGCAAAGTTTATGACCATTGCATTTTTTCACGAAATCGTGCTCGTACGACTTCCCATGGAATAATAAGTTGGGACTGGCCAGTATTTTGAAATTCTAAGACGGTGCACGAAAAATCGATCAAAACTTGACTTTGATCAAAGTTTATGACTATCACTTTTTTTCGTGAAACCATGCTCGTAAGACTTCCAATGGGCTTACACATTGTGAATGGCCAGTATTTTAAAATTCTAAGACAGTGCGCGAAAAGCCAATCAAACTCGTCTTTGTATGCGATGTTGCATAAAGTTTATGAATTCCCATGGTCTAATAAGTTGGGAATGGCCAGTATTTTCAAATTCTGAGACGGTGCGTGAAAAATCGATCGAAACACGACTTTGCGCGTGACTTTATGTGTGACTTTGTGCAAAGTATAAGACTATGTGTTTTTTCATGGAACCATGCTCGTATGACTTCCCATAGAATAATACATTGGTAATGACCATTATTTTGAAATTCTTAGAGGTTGCAAGATAAACCGATCGAAACTTGGCTTTGTGCAAAGTTTATAACCATCGTGTTTTTTCATGAAACTGTGCTCGTACAACTTCCCATGGGCTAATACATTCTATGGCTAGTATTTTGAAATTCTGAGAGAGTGCGTGATAAACCGATCGAAACTTGACTTTGCGCAAAGTTTATGACCATCACATTTTTTCGCGAAACCGTGCTCATACGACTTCTCATGGGCTTATACGTTGGGAATGTCTATTATTTTGAAATTCTGAGATAGTGCGCTAAAAACTAATCGAAACTCGACTTTGCATGCTACTATATGCAAAGTTTATGACTGTGACATTTTTTCGTGAAACTGTGCTTATATGATTTCCCATGGGCTAATACGTTGGAAATGTCTATTATTTTGAAATTCCGAGATAGTACGCGAAAAATCGATCGAAACTCGACTTTACGTAATGTTTTTAACTATCAAGTTTTTTCGTGAAACCATGCTCGTACAACTTCCCATGGGTTAATATGTTGGGAAAGGTAAGTATTTTGAAATTCTGAGACGGTGCATGAAAAATCGATAGAAACTCGAGTTTGCGTAAAGTTTACGACCGTCATATTTTTTCGCAAAACTATGCTCGTATGACTTCCCATGGAATAATACATTGGGAATGACCAGTATTTTGAAATTCTGAGGTGTGAGAAAAACCAATCGAACTTGACTTTGAGCACAACTTTGTGTAAAGTTCAGGACCCTCATATTTTTTTGCGAAAGCTTGCTTGTATGACTTCCCTTGGGCTAATACATTGGGAATGGCCAGTATTTTGAAATTCTGAGGTGGTGCGTGAAAAATCGATGGAAACTCGACATTGCGTGCGACTTTACACAAAGTTTATAACCATCGTGTTTTTTCGTGAATCCGTGCTCGTATGACTTCCCATGGGCTAATATGTTAGGAATGGCCAGTATTTTAAAATTTTAAGATACTACGTGAGAAACCGATCGAAACTAGATGTTGCTCGGGACTATGCGCGAAGTTTATGACCGTCATATTTTTAAATAAAACTGTGCCCGTACAACTTCCCATGGGCTAATACGTTGGGAATGGACAGTATTTTGAAATTCTGAGGTAGTGCGTCAAAAACCGATCGAAACATGACTTTGCGCAAAGTTTATGACCATTGTATTTTTTCGTGAAACCGTGCTCGTATGACTTCCAATAGGCTTAGATGTTGGGAATGGCTAGTATTTTGAAATTCTGAGACGGTGCGTGAAAATCCGAACGAAACTTGAATTTGCATGCAACTTTGCACAATGTTTATGACCGTCATGTTTTTCCATGATACCATGCTCGTACGACTTTCCATTGGCTAATACATTGGGAATGGCCAGTATTTTGAAATTCCGAGACGATGCACAAAAAATCGATTGAAACTCAACTTTACGCATAGTTTATGACCGTCTCGTATTTTCGCGAAACCATACTCGTACGACTTCCCATGGACTAATACATTGGGAATGACCGAAATTTTGAAATTCTGAGACAGTGTGCGAAAAACCAAATGAAACTCGACTTTGTGCAAAGTTTATGACTGGTGCATTTTTTTGCAAAACTGTGCTCATACGACTTCCCATGGGCTAATACGTTGGGAATGTCTAGTATTTTGAAATTCCAAGACGGTGCGTGAAAAATCGATCGAAACTCAACTTTGAGCATGAGTTTACGCAAATTTTATGACCGTCGCCTTTTTTTGTGAAAACATGCTCATACAACTTCCCATGGGCTAATACGTTGGGAGTGTCTAGTATTTTGCACTTCCAAGACATTGCACGAAAAATCAATCAAAACTCGACTTTGTGTGTAAAGTTTAGGAACGTCGCATTTTTTCGCGAAACAGTGCTCGTACGATTTCCCATGGGCTAATATGTTGGGAATATCTATTATTTTGAAATTCTGAGATGGTGCGTGAAAAATCGATCGAAACTCGACTTTGTGCGTGACTTTGCGCAAAGTTTATGATCGTCGCATTTTTTAGCGAAACCATGCTCGTATGACTTCCAATGGGCTAATACGTTAGGAATGGCCAGTATTTTGAAATTTCGAGACGGTGCGTGAAAAATGATCGAAACTCGACTTTGTGTATGACTTTGTGCAAAGTTTATGACCATCGCATTTTCTCATGAAATCGTGGTCGTACGACTTCTCATGGGCTCATGAAATCGTGGTCGTACGACTTCTCATGGGCTAATACGTTGGGACGGGCCAATATTTTGAAATTCTGAGATGGTGCGCGAAAAACCGATCAAAACTCAACTTTGCGGAAAGTTTATGACCGTTGCGTTTTTTCGTGAAACCGTGCTCGTACGACTTCCAATGGGCTAACACGTTGTGAATAGCCAGTATTTTGAAATTTCGAGATGGTGCACGAAAAGCGGATCAAACTCATCTTTACACGAGACTTTGCACAAAGTTTATGACTGTCACGTTTTTTCACGAAACCATACTCATACGATTTCCCATGGGCTAACACGTTGAGAATGTCTATTATTTTGAAATTCCGAGACTGTGCGCAAAAAACTGATCAAAACTCGACTTTGCATGTGACTTTGTCCAAAGTTTATGACCGTCGAATTTTTTCACAAAACCATGCTTGTATGACTTCCTATAGGCTAATACATTGGGAATGACCAGTATTTTGAAATTCCAAGATGGTGTGTGAAAAATGATTGAAATGCGATTTTGTGAACGACTTTGTTTAAAGTTTATGACCGTCACATTTTTTGTGAAACCATGCTCGTATGACTTCCCATGGGCTAATACGTTGGGAATGACTAGAATTCTGAAATTCTGAGGCAATGCGTGAAAAATCGAACGAAACTCGACTTTGTATAAAGTTGATGACCGTCGTATTTTTTCGTCAAACCGTGCTCATATGACTTCCCATAGGCTAATACATTGGGAATGATTTTGAATTTCCGAGATGGTGTACAAAAAACCGACCAAAACTATGCTTGTATGACTTCCTATGGGCTAATACATTGGGAATGGGATCGAAAATGACACCTAGAGAATGGTGAGGGCGAGAGGTTTCTTGTGAGGGCTGGCTTCTCCCTTGGGCGCTTCTCCCAAGGCAAAGTGATAGCTTTTTCCCTTGCACGCGTGCTCTGCTTGCACTCATGCTCTTCTTGCGCTTGCGATCGGCACTAGGGACGACAACCTCTTTCCTTACTGAACGACGAGTGAGTAGCAGAGGGCGATTGCTCCCTTGGGCGATTTCTCCTCTACGATTGTTCTGTGGCGAATTTCGGCGTGGAAGGATGATGGTCACTTCTGCAATTGACGATTCCAGGCATGGAAGGACGATAATCACTTCTGCAATCAGTGATTTCAGGAATGGAAGGGAGGTGGCTTCTTCTCCCTTAGGCGCGGGATGGTCTCTAGGGCGAGAAACAATGGCGGCTGCACTCGGATTGGTGCTGGGTTCACTGCTACTTTGCGATCCTATGACAAATCAAGCGTGGAAAGGGTGATAGCTACTTCTGCAATCAGCGATTCAGGTGTGGGAAGGGTGGTGGCTTCTTCTCCCCTAGGCGGTTAGCGGTCTCTAGGGCGAGAGACGCCATGGATACAAGCGGCCAGATGCAGCACTCTACTTCGCATACCACTCCTCTATTCCAGCAGGATCCTCTGCTGGCTTCTTCCCAGTGGCCTCCGTTGGTTTCTTCACAGTGGAACTCCCCTCTCCAGTAGCTGCTGGTTCCTTCATAGCGGGAAGTGGTTGCTCCCCTTCAGCAATAGCTGGTTCCTCTCCGCAGCCGCTGGTTCCTCCCCAGTGGCTTAGGCCGGTTTCCCACCAGGATGTTCCATCGTTGGTTTCTTCTTGTTGGGATGCTCCTTCAATGAACCAGGCCAGAGGTCATTCATGCTCTAGATAACGACATCCTGCTCCCATTTCCCGAGATCCTCGAACTTGGAGCAGCCTGTTCAAGGCTCCAATTGGTAGTCCGAATTTTCAACTAGATTTTTTTGCTCCAGAAGTATAAGCTGATTAGAAGATTACCGTGTATGAGATTGTTGATTCTGACGAACTGATGGAGACATGGTCCATGGAAATTGTGGGCTACATGGTTGGACTAAGAACATCCTTTTTTACATTATCCTCATTCATCATGACTCGATGGGGCATATCAACATTTGAGAACAGATTCTTTATATGCAGGCTCTACTCTAAAGAAGATTTACAATGGGTCTTGGAAGGATTTTGGATTATCCGTGGTCATCCAATGATCCTACAACGTTGGGCACCTGATGTGCGATTAGAGTTAGAAAGTCTATACAGTCTATCCCAATATGGTTTCTTTCCATCGACTTCTGCTACATCTCTGGGGTCATCGTTTTATTGCAAAGCTTTGCAGTAGCATGGGACAACCATTGTATATTGATAAGGCAACAACTTTGCAAATGAGATTGACTTTTGCTAGAGCTTGTGTAATGGTTTCTTCTGATGAGGAACTACCGAATAAAGTTTTTTACCGTGATCTTGATGGGAACACATGAAAGGTGAAAGTTTCATATTCTTGGAAGCCACAACGATGCAAGGTTTGTCTCTCTTTCAGACATGCAAATGGTGCTTGCCAGCAGCCTTCATAAAAAAATCACACAGGTCTACCGACCTCGTCAAGAGCCTCAGTATTGTCACGGACAACAATGTAAACAAGGTGTTCGATGAAATGCTTGTGTTAGTCTGTGTCCTTCTGTTTAGGTACATATCTTGTACAACAAGAAGCGGGCTTGCAGTAGGCTTGGAAGCCCTAGTTTAATTTACTTTTAGCCAAGTTTGGCTTGTAAATACAAGTGTGTCTTATAAGCACTTGTGGGGGCTTCGGTCTGTAGTGGACCATTATCCTTTGTGTGCAACCTCTCTGAGTTTGTAATGTCCTTGGGTGTAATTTGTATTTTGGCTTTATAAAGTGTTTTCTCTTGAGCAGTTGCTTGTGGATCCCGTGGGAGTTGCTTCCGCCCGTTTTCTCTTTTTGTAAGTCTATGGGATTTTAGGAGATCTCGGGGAGGGCTGACCTTTACGGACGGACACGCATGGGTGCCGCACGGCTTAGGCAAAATCAGCTAAGCCCGTGACAATGTGGTATCAGAGCGGGACAAGCACACGCAAAAACACTTGCCATACAAATGTGGGGGACCTAGCTAGGCTGTGTGGAGGACAGCCAGCACGCGCAACCGTTTGGGGAAAACAGACATTGAGATGTAGGGAAAGGAGTTGCTCAGAGGAGCGAGCATCCTGGTTTGGTATTCAAGGAATAGCCAACCCCTTTGCGCGAGAGGCACCACGAGGACAAGCAAGCGAAGAAGAATGCGTAGCACACAAAGATTGGGATGGTTGAGTTTGAGCTATAGCTCGACGTTGGCAGCCAAACTTGACGGTGCTTAAGGCAAAGCAGGGTGCTTGGTGAAAGATGAGACCGTGCAAGGTGGGAGGTGTTGTGTAACGACCGAAAGAGTTGTGCAAAGCTCACAGAGGTGAGGGGAATTGCTAACTCGAAGGATTCGAAACTCATGCAAGGGCTTGTACACGGATGACAGAGTGTTCGTGGCCATCCCAAGGCGCGATTAGAACTCGGCGCCATGGAGCATCAGAACTTTCTCTTCAACATGGAAAGGATATGTCCGTAGGTGGCTGAAATGTGCAACAAGTTCTGCATGTTGCTAGACCTTGAAGGGTGCAGTGGAGACTGTATTGGAGAAGGGCTATGGATTCAAGGAGTGAATGTCGTAGTACCGCAGATGCGGGCCTTCGTGTGTGCATCAAAGCTTGCATTGGATGAAAGCCTTAGTCATCAGCATATGGGAGCTGTATACCACCGAGGAAGAAGTCCAAGTGCACGTACCAGTGAGTCCCATGGAGGGGGACATGATCATGTGAATGATCAGGAGCTGCTGGGAGCTCCACTTTGGTGTACGACACAACAAGAAGAAGGGCTATGGATTCAAGGAGTGAATGCCGTAGTACCGTAGAGGCGGGTCTTCGTTTGTGCATCAAAGCTTGCATTGGATGAAAGCCTTAGTCGACATATGGGAGTCTGATACCACCGAGGAAGAAGTCCAAGTGCATGTACCGGTGAGTCCCATGGAGGGGACATGATCATGTGAATGATCGAGGCTGGGAGCTCCACTTGATGAACAATGCAATGGCAAGAAGGGCTGGATTCAAGGAGTGAATGCCACGACTGCAGGCGGGTCTTCCGTGTATGCATCGAAGCTTGCATCAGATGAAAGCCTTGGTCGTCAGCATATGGGGGCTGTGTACCACCGAGGGAGTAGTCAGATTGCAAGTACCAGTGAGTCCCATGGAGGGGACTTGATTAACTGGAGCAGTTGGAGAGTTGGACTGCTTCAGTGCTTACATTCGCTTAAGGGAGCCCGGCAAGTCAGAGGACAAGGCCGAGTAAGCGAACGTTGCTACCAAGGAAGCTAAGGAGAACAGAATCGGCGTGAGTCCTGCAACAAGATGGCAGAGGCCATACATGAGAGTTGCAGTCTGTCTCTCCATCGACCAAGGAGAACTGCTAGGAGGACATAGTGGTGTCGAAGCAGGTGGTCGAAGGGCGAGGAAGCGACGACGAGTCCAACGGGCTCAGCTACCCAAAAGAAAAGCGTCGGTTAGAGAGGAGGTGGACTCGGAGGAGCTCCACGGTTACGAGGATCTACCGATCGCGAAGGAAGGGATGAAGATGCAAAGTAACGGATAGTAGTGCTATGGGCTTGGCAGCGCCATGGTACCGCAGATGCGGGACTTCCGTGAAGTCATCGATCCCTTGCTCTCATGAAGGGACAGCATTGGTCGTAAAAGGGGCCAAGGAGGTGGAGAGTGCAGAGGCAAACTCCAAGTACCAAGACGAGGCAGAAGGGCAGAGGCCAAGAAACTTCATAAGACCGATGTCGATGTGCTTCTCATCCAGATAGCCGAAATTAAGGGACTTCGGGTTGATGCAGGAGTGCTCGACCAAGGAACGAAGTAGGCAGTACATGGTACTGTACCTTTCTACTCAGGAGGAGTAGGCGGCAAAGGTGATGGAGAACACGGTACAACCCCAAAGGCGACCAGATCTATCAAAGACTTACTCCAAGTTGGGGGACTCCAAGTTGGAGTAAACTTTTTGCTCTTTTCGGGCAAAACTTCTTGCATTCCAGAAGTTCAATAGCAGTGGGAAGGCGAATCACAGTAGCTAACCCAACGCAAGGAGTGCAACCACTTCAAGTGCTTCAGAAGTGTGAGCAAAGAGCAGGCGAATGTTAGTAACCAGCTCAATGCATGAAGTACAAACTCGAGGAGGCAGGCGAAATCGAGTAACCTTTGCCAAGCGAAATTGAGTAACCTTTGCCTTCTCAACTCGAGAGAATGGGCGAAACCGAGTACCCCAGTTCTCTTAACTCGAGGAAGTGAGCGAAGCCAAGCAAACTTTTTACACTTTTCGGGCAAAACTTCTTGCATTCCAGAAGTTCAATGGCAGTGGGAAGGTGAATCACCGTAGCTAACCCAACGCAAGGAGTGCAACCACTTCAAGTGCTTCAGAAGTGTGAGCAAAGAGCAGGCGAATGTTAGTAACCAGCTCAATGCATGAAGTACAAACTCGAGGAGGCAGGCGAAATCAAGTAACCTTTGTTAGGAGAAATTGAGTAACCTTTGCCTTCTCAACTCGAGAGAATGGGCGAAACCGAGTACCCCAGTTCTCTTAACTCGAGGAGGTGAGAGAAGCCACCGTACCTTCTCAACTATAAAGAGAATGGGTGAAGTCAAGTATCCCAGTTCTCTTACTTATCCAAGCAGAGGAGCTCTGCACAAGTTCAGTGACCCTTCAAAGAAAGCTTAAGGAAGACAATGGTTGTCAAATCCTCACCGTTGGTGATCAGTACTATTGAGAGTAGTTTTTCCACTTCATTTCCCAATTGACTAAGAGGGAGTGATGCAGACATAATTGGAAGTGACAACTAACAGCGGAAGAAGGTTCAATGGGCAAATATTATAGAGAAAGGACCTTAAAAACTTCAAAGTCTGTGAGGCGATGCTCGTTAAAGCTCCAACAAGCATCTACCCTGTTCAAGCAATATGAGTATAGTATCGGCACATCATAAGGCGATCTTTTCCTTCATCGAGGGATCGCGAGAACCAACAAGGATCGACAACTCAGCCAACCCCACACGATTCATCATCGGTGAGTTGAAGCGATGGCGGATTAGAGTTCGACTACTCAACAACGGCGGAGAGCTAGGAGCCAAAGGCGTGTTGCCAAACCAAGATTAAAGATTCAGAATGCGAGGAGATGCAGTTTGGCGACGTCGAAGGAATAAGTGGGGGAGAATGTCACGGACAACAATGTAAACAAGGTGTTCGATGAAATGCTTGTGTTAGTCTGTGTCCTTCTGTTTAGGTACATATCTTGTACAACAAGAAGCGGGCTTGCAGTAGGCTTGGAAGCCCTAGTTTAATTTACTTTTAGCCAAGTTTGGCTTGTAAATACAAGTGTGTCTTATAAGCACTTGTGGGGGCTTCGGTCTGTAGTGGACCATTATCCTTTGTGTGCAACCTCTCTGAGTTTGTAATGTCCTTGGATGTAATTTGTATTTTGGCTTTATAAAGTGTTTTCTCTTGAGCAGTTGCTTGTGGATCCCGTGGGAGTTGCTTCTTCTGGCCCGTTTTCTCTTTTTGTAAGTCTATGGGATTTTAGGAGATCTCGGGGAGGGCTGACCTTTGCGGACGGACACGCATGGGTGCCGCACGGCTTAGGCAAAATCAGCTAAGCCCGTGACAGCATGGGGTTGCTACCACTATTTTTTTTTTAGTAAGTAAAGATAATATATTATATATAAGGTTTTGTACAAAGTAGCTTTATCTACACAAGCAATAGACTAAACCCTGAAGTCTCTTAGTGTAATCGAGAAGATTGCACCCCACCTAAAATAAGTAGAATGGGCACACATCATCAAACTTATCTCCGAGAGTAGCACAAGGTAGTCTATAAATAATAAAATGCAATATCTAGACCATACTGGACTACTTGTGGAAACATCACAAAATATAAGCTTTGCCCCACATAATACATTATAATCTTCATCATTATTCTAGAGATTATTGACTAATGGAAAAATTGAATCTTGTGAAAATCCCTTTCTCTCTTCTTGTTAGGTACTCTATGTTCAATTCTTACTCCATATATGATCGTGAGTCCTGAAGAATCTCTGTCAGAATTTGAGCTTTGTTCGTGTTGTGACACTCAAAAATTCTACTACACCTCTCCTTCCAAATCCACTAAATAGGACATCTGAATGTAATTCTTGCCAGTTGTGTAGGAGGCCCCTTTCTTGAGAAGTTTTGCATAAGCATTTCTAATTCATGATGCAAGTTTGGTCGTGGTAGCATTTGAAGATCAAATAGCTTCAAGATCTCCTTCCATATCCAGGAGGAATAACCACAAGCAAAATAAATACCTCTTCGCTGCATATTGTCCATCGTAGGAAGTTTGCCAAGAAGGGCCTGCCATGTACATAAGGAATATCGCTGTGAGCATGGTCTATCTCATGTCCAAGTACTTGCGATCCACTTGTTGTTTCGTTATCTAAGTTGGTTCCATATAGATGTAGCACTAAATTTGCCATTATCATGAAACCAAATAAGCATATCTGAAGAGTTGTTCTTGATCAAAATAGCCCTAATAGTCGGCTAAAGTAACATATAAGGGGAGATAGGGTTGGGAAGACACCATGTACCATTGTCAATGAATTCAGAAACCTTCCAATCTTTAGGGGCCCCCAGATCCTGTCGTACTCTATCACCAAATAACTAAAATATACTTTTCCCATTCACCCAAGGGTCATACCCCATATTAATATTGGTTCCAGAAGAGATCACATAAGAAATGTTGTTACTTAGCCACCTCCTTGCCTTTAGAATTCCTTTCCAAGTAGCAGAATGAGATATTTTTGCGAATGCTTCCCAGATTGATTCCTTGGTTAGGTACCTAGCAAAAACCCATTGTGACCATAAGGAAGACTTATTTTGTAAAATATCCCATAATTGTTTTACCAGACAAGCTTTATTCCAATCTCTAATATGTCGTAGATTCAGCCCTCCTGCATCCTTCAGTTTGCAAATGTTGCCCCAATTTACCATGTGCATTACCTTACCATCTATGCCATTCCAAAAAAAGTTCAATAGTAATTTATCAATATCGTGGAGAAGCCCGACAGGTAAAAGGAATGCATAAGACCAATAAATATAATAAGAGATCAACACAGATCGAATAAGTTCAAGTCGTCCAGCTTTAGAAAGAAGCCTATTTTTCCAAGAGGAAATTATGTTCTTAATTTTTTGTAGGATAGGTTGATAGGAGACTTTGTTGATTCTAGTAGATATAAGTGAGAGACCCAAGTAAGGAATCGGTAAACTTCCTTCAGCAACTCCCAAAGTTTGAGCAATATAGTCCTTATCGTCAATGCAAGCACCCACATATACTTTGCTCTTTGCATGGTTTAGCTTAAGACCATAAACTGTACCAAATTTATTAAAAATATCTGTAGATTACTCAGAATCTGGATCATCCCGAAGGAAGATAATAAGGTCATTAGCAAATGTTATATGAGAGATATGAATAGAACCATAATATGGTACCTTAATTTTGTCATTGGAAACTGCTTCTTCCAATATACAACTGAGCCCTTCTATTGCAATGGTAAAAAGATTAGGAGATAGTGGTACCTTAATTTTGTCATTGGAAACTGCTTCTTCCAATATACAACTGAGCCCTTCTATTGCAATGGTAAAAAGATTAGGAGATAGTGGATCACCTTGCCGAATGCAGTTCTTACTCCCGAAGAAGCCAATCGGTGAACCATTGAAGATAATAAAAATTTTAGAGTTTCCAAGCACCATTGAATCCATTTAACCCAGTGTTGAGGGAAGCCCATATTATGGAGCATCGTGTAAATAAAATGCCTATTGACTGAGTCAAAGGTCTTTTAAAAATTAGCTTTAAAATATATCTTTTTCCCTCTTGTTTTTGAGTGTAGATCCTTAACCAAATCATTAGCAAGAAGGACATTATGATGAATACTCCTCCCTTTAAGAAAAGCAGCCTGATTAGAACTAATAACCTTATTCATAAACTTTTGTAGTCTATCTGCCAGCACCTTAGAGATAACCTTATAAATAAAGTTGCATAGTGAAATAGGACGATAATTCTGCAATGAATCAGCCCCATCATTCTTGGGCACTAAAGAAATAAAAGTGCAATTCATTTCTTTAAGGATATGATATGAGGAGAAAAAATATTGACAATCTTTTATGACATCGTTGCCTACAATAGACCGTGCAATTTGGTAAAACTCAGTTGGAAATCCATTTGGAATAGGGCTTTTGTGCTTCGGGGACTTAAAAACAACTCTCACAATTTCATCATCCGTTATTGGGGCATTAAGAAGAGAAGAGCTTCAGAATCAAGTCGTCTTATGGGCCCAACATGAATACTATTAGGCTGCTCCTCCTGATTGAGTAAGGAATAAAAAATTAGTTGGTGTAATTTTTAACCTCATCCAAATCCTCAATAAGATTACTATCTATACCTTTGCATTTTTTGATGCGATTAGTAGCTCTTCTGGTAGTATTAGCAACATAGAAAAACATAGTGTTGGAATCCCCTAGAGTAAGCCAATGATGTCGAGACTTCTGTTTTAAAAAGCATTCCTCTTGCTTCAAAGCTTTCATAAAGTTATTTCTAGTGGTAGCCTCCTAGTATATAAGATTTGTATCCAGAAGTTGAAGATTTAGCTCACTTTACACTACCATAAGTTCTTTCTTGCATAGTTGAACCCTATTGGTGATATTTCTAAATGTAGTTGAATTTCACTCCTTAAGTGCTGCTTTGCATGCTTTTAGTTTTTGACATAAGATATAAGGGAGAGACCCAAACACATTAATGTTCTAAGTTGACTTGATAACTTCGAGGAACTGAGGGTGAGTACTCCACATATTAAAAAATCTAAAAGGTTTATTATCGCTAGGTATTGCTTTATCTGTGTGCATATGCATAATAGAGTGATCGGAAAATAACTTAGCACTGTACTCAAGAAGTGAATCTGGGAAAACTGCTAACCATTCATAATTAATCAAACATCTGTCAAGTCGAGCCATAATTTTTTTGTCAGTAGCACTTTGATTATTGCATGAGAACTAATCACCTACAGATTTCATATCAGTCAATGCAACAGTATCTATATAATCATTAAAACTTTGAAGCTGACATTCAAAAATACTCTACCCCCCACTTTCTCATTTGTGTATTTGATAGTATTAAAGTCACCGAGAATAATCCAAGGGACTATAGGATAACTATTTGCAATGCTAACCAGATCACGCCATAGAGCATTCCTGTCAGACACACTGTTAGAAGCGTAAATAGTGGTAATACTGAATTGGCATACAGTCTGTTTATCCTTTGCCTTAAGATGAATGAATTGATTAGTAGCAGAAATAAACCAAGCAGTAATAAGGTTAGGATGTCATAAGACACAAACTAGACTAATAAGTATCCTGAGAATTATTAGTAAAAAGTTATGCCTCAAGCCATATTTAATTCTTCTGAACTCGAACACGATGAGTATTAATTTTTATTTCCACGAGAACAACAATATCACATGCCGTAGATCAGATTATTCTATTGAGCTCCTGACACTTCTCGGGCTTATTAAATCCACGAACATTCCAACAGATTATTTTTATCAATACTAGATAGAAGGAAGAGCATGTGACTTTGGGATGACATTACCGTCCTGTTTTTATCCTTTGATTTTGCATGGTCCTCTCGCATAATATCTTTACCGTTTAATCCTTTATTTGTATATTTGAAGGAATGATTCGTGAAGGCGAGGTCGTTATTGGGGAGTGAGAACTATGGGAAGCTCCTACAGTGGAAGTCTTTAATATAATAGGAAAAGATGAAAGTTCTGACTCATCTTTCTCCTGTTCATGTCGCTGCCCCAACGAGTTAAAGTACTCATTCATCTTCTCCGCAACTGTCGCTGTTGGCACTGGAGTATCAGTGCTCGGAATAGTGGTAGCGACCCCATGCTGAGGCTCTTGACGTGGTCGGTAGACCTGTATGATTTTTTATGAAGGCCGCTGACAAGCACCATTTGCATGTCCAAAAGATAGACAAACCTTGCATTATTGTGGCTTCCAGGAATATGAAACTTTCACCTTTCGGGTGCTCCCATCAAGATCATGGTAAAAAACTTCATTCGGTAGCTCCTCATTAGAAGAAACCATTACACATGCTCTGGCAAAAGTCAATCTTGTTTGCGAAGCTGTTGCCTTATCAATATACAATGACTGTCCCAGGGTGCTGTAAAGCTTTGCAATAAAACGACGACTCCAAAGATGTAGTAGAAGTCCATGTAAAGAAACCCATATTGGGATAGACTGTAGATTGTCTAACTCCAATCGAACATCAAGTGCCCAACATCGTAGGATCATTGGATGACCATGGATAGTCCAAAGTCCTTCTAGGACCTGTTGTAAATCTTCTTCAGAGTAGAGCTTGCATATAAAGAATCCATTCTCCAACATATGAAGATCAAATGTTGATATTCCCCATCAAGTCCTGATGAATGAGGATAATGAAAAAAAGATGTTCTAAGTCCAACCACGTAACCCACAATTGCCATGGATCATATCTCAATCAGTTCGTCAGAATCAACAGTCTCATACAAAGCAATCTTCTGAGTAGCCTGTACTTCTGGAGCAAAAAAATCCATTGGAACCTTGAGGAGGCTACTCCAAGGCGGAAATAGGAGTAGGAGATCGTGATCTAGATTGTGAACTGGCCTAGTTCATTGAAGGAGCATCCCACCATGAAGAAACCAGCGGTGGAACATCCTGGTGTGAAACCAGCCTAAGCTGCTGGGCAGGAACCAACAGCTGCTGGAGAGGAGGAACCCCCTCCCGCTGTGAAGTAACCAGCGATTGCTGGAGAGGAGCCATCGACTATTGAAGAGGAGCAACCCCCTCCCACTGTGAAGGAAGCAGCGACTGCTGGAGAGGGGTGTTCCGCTGTGAAGCAACCAGCGGAGGCCGCTGGGAAGAAGCCAGCGGAGGAGCACCCTGCTAGAACAGAGGAGCGGTATGTAAAGCAGAGTGCCGCATCTGGCCCCTCGCATCCATGGCGTCCCTTGCCCTAGAGACGGCCAGCTGCCTAGGGGAGAAGGAGCCACCACCCTTCCCACACCTGAATCACCGATTACAGAAGCAGCTGTCGCCCTTTCCACGCTTGATTTACCGCAGGATCACAAAGCAGCAGTGAACCCAGCACCAATCGCAGCGCAGCTGCCACCATTTCTTGCCCTAGAGGCCATCTCGCGCCTAGGGGAGAAGAAGCCACCGCCCTTCCATGCCTGAAGTCGTCGATCACAGAAGCGATTGTCGTCCTTCGACGCTTGGAATCACCGGTCGCAGAAGCCACTGCCGTCCTTCCACACCTGAATTCAACGCAGAACGATTGTAGAGGAGAAATCACCCAAGGGAGCAATCACCCTCCGCTACCCGCTCGTTGTTCGGAAGGAAAGAGGCTACCGTCCCTAGCGCCGATCGCAAGCGCAAGCGCAAGCGCAAGCAAAGCACGAGCGCAAGAAAAAGCTTTCACTTTACCTTGGGAGAAGCGCAAGGGAGAATCCAGCAGCCTTCATAGGAAACCTCTCGCCCTCACCAACCCATGGGAAGTTGTACGAGCGGTTGCACCACTATTTGAAGCACTACTACTCCAGTTTCAATAGTGACGGTGGCAGAGAAGATGAATGAGCACTCTCACTCATTGGGGCACACGAACAAGAGAAAGAGAAGTTAGGACTTTCATCTTTTCCTATTATATCAGAGACTTCCACTATCAGAGACTTCACGAATCATTCCTTCATATAATTAAGAAATTGTATCTCAACAACCTCTTGTGAACCAAGACATTGCACCTCACCAAACTAATTGCGCTTCGACACATCCTGCTATTCAGGACTCCTTGCCTCATGGTACGTAAAAATTTAAACATTTGCAAGTTGTGGATGAGGTGGATATATATAGGAATAAAGGATTAAAGGGTAAAGATATTATGTGAGAGGACCATGCAAAATTAAAGGATAAAAAAAAGGATGGTAATGTCCTCCCAAAGTCGCATGCTCTTCCTTCTATCTAGTATTGATGAAAATAATATGTTGGAATATTCGTGGACTTAATAAGCTTGAGAAATGTTGGGAGCTCAATAGAATAATCCGATTTGTTGCATGTGATATTATTATTCTTGTGAAAACAAAAATTAAAACTCATCATGTTCGAGTTCAGAAGAATTTAATATGGCCTGAGGCAGAACTTTTTACTAATGATTCTTAGGATACATATGGTCAAGTTTGGGTCTTATGGCATCCTAACTAGACTTTGTGCAATGTTTATGACCATCACATTTTTTCGTGAAACTGTGCTTATACGACTTCCCATGGGCTAATACGTTGGGAACGGTCAGTATTTTGAAATTTTGAGACGATGCGTAAAAACGATCGAAACTTCACTTTGCACGCGACTTTGTGCAAAGTTTATGACCGTCGTATTTTTTCATGAAATCGTGCCCGTACAACTTCCCATGGGCTATTCATTTGGATTGGCTAGTATTTTGAAATTTTGAGACGGTGCATGAAAAATCGATCGAAACTTGACTTTGCGCAATGTTTATGACCGGAGTATTTTTTTGCGAAACTGTGCTCGTATGACTTCCCATGGGCTAATACGTTGGGAATGGCTAGCATTTTGAAATTCCGAGATGATGCATGAAAACTGATCAAAACTCGACTTTATGCACGACTTTGTGCAAAGTTTATGATCGTCATATTTTTTTGCGAAACCGTGCTCGTACGACTTCCCATGGGCTAATACGTTGGGAATGACTAGTATTTTAAAATTCCGAGACGGTGTGCGAAAAGCCGATCAAATTCGTCTTTGCGCGTGACTTTGCACAAACATTATCACTGTCACATTTTTTTGTAAAATCATGCTCATATGATTTCCCATGGGCTAATAAGTTGGGAATAATTAGAATTTTAAAATTCTGAGAAGGTGCGCGAAAAACCGAACGAAACTCGACTTTTTGTAAAGTTCATGACCATCACGTTTTTTCATGAAATCATGCTCATACATTGGGAATGTCTAGTATTTTAAAATTCTTTGACGATGCATGAAAAATCGATCGAAACTCGACTTTGCGCAAAGTTTATAGCCATCACATTTTTTCGCGAAACCATGCACGTACGACTTCTCATAGGTTAATGCATCGGGAATGGCCTGTATTTTGAAATTACAAGATGGTGTGTGAAAAACTGATCGAAACTCGACTTTGCATAAAGTTTATGACTGTCGCATTTTTTCGTGAAACCGTACTCAAATGGCGTCCAATGGGCTAATACGTTGTGAATAGCTTGTGTTTTAAAATTTCAAGACGGTGCACGAAAAATCGATCGAAACTAGATGTTGCTCCTACGACTTCCCATGGGCTAATACGTTGAAAATGTCTAGTATTTTGAAATTCCAAGATGGTGCACGAAAAACTGATCGAAACTCATCTTTATGCACGGGTTTGTGCAATGTTTATGACCGTCACTTTTTTTTGTGAAACGATGCTCATACGACATTCCATGGGCTAATAAATACATAAGGAATGTCCAATATTTTGAAATTTCGAGATGGTGCATGAAAAATCGATCAAAACTCAACTTTGCGCGCGTTTGTGTGCAATGTTTAGGACCGTCGCATTTTTTCATGAAACCGTGCTCATACGATTTCCCATGGACAAATATTTCTTTTTTTGGTAAGTAAAGATAATGTATCATGTATAAGGTTTTGTACAAAGTATCTTTGTCTACATAAGCCATAGACTAAAGCCAAGTCTCTTAGTGTAGCCGAGAAGACTACACCCCAAATAAAAAAGGTGGAATGGGCACACTTTTATTTTTTGTAAGTGGAATGGGCACACTTCATCAAACTCATCTCTAAGAGTAGCACAAGTTAGTCAATAAATAATAAAATACAATATCTATTATTTTAAAATTTTGAGATAGTGCATGAAAAATCGATCGAAACTTGACTTTGCGTAAAGTTTATAACTATCACGATTTTTCTTGAAACCGTGCTTGTACGACTTCCCATGGGCTAATACGTTGGGAATGGTCGGTATTTTGAAATTCCAAGACGGTGCGCGAAAAATCGATCGAAACTCGACTTTGTGCAAAGTTTATGACCACAGCATTTTTTCGTGAAACCGTGCTCGTACGACTTCCCATGGGCTAATATGTTGGGAATGGCTAGTATTTTGAAATTCTGAGAGGGTGCAGGAAAAATCAATCGAAACTCGACTTTGCGCCTGACTTTGTGTAATGTTTATGACCGTCTCGTTTTTTCATGAAATAATGCTTGTACGAATTTCCATGGGCTAATACGTTGGGAATAGCCAGTATTTTGAAATTTTGAGATAGTGCGCAAAAAATCAATCGAAACTAGACTCTGAGCAAAGTTTATAACCATCACATTTTTTCGCGAAACTGTGCCCATACGACTTCCCATGGGCTAATATGTTGGGAATGGCCAATATTTTGAAATTTCGACACGGTGTGCGAAAAACCGATCGAAACTCGACTTTGCACTCGACTTTACACAAAGTTGATTATCGTCATGTTTTTTCATGAAACCATGCTAGTATGACTTTCCATGGGCTAATACGTTGGGAATGAGTAGAATTTTCAAATTCCGAGATGGTGCGCGAAAAATCGAACGAAACTCGACTTTGTGCAAAGTTTATGACCATCATATTTTTTCGTGAAACCGTGCTCGTACGACTTCCCATGGGCGAATACGTTGGGAACGTCTAGTATTTTGAAATTTCGAGACAGTGTGCGAAAAAATGATCGAAACTCAACTTTACGGATGAGTTTATGTAAAGTTTATAACTGTCACCTTTTTTTGCGAAACTATGCTCATACTTCTCATGGGTTTATACATTGGGAATGGCCAGTATTTTGAAGTTCCGACATGGTGTGTGAAAAATCGATCGAAACTCGACTTTGCGTAAAGTTCATGACTGTTGCATTTTTTCACGAAACCGTGCTCATTCGATTTCCCATGGGCTAATATATTGGGAATGGCCAGTATTTTGAAATTCCGAGATGGTGCATGAAAAACCGATCGAAACTTGACTTTGTGTAAAGTTTATGATCATCATGTTTTTTCATGAAACCATGCTTGTATGACTTACCAAGTGCCAATACATTGGGAATGACCAATATTTTGAAATTTTGAGGTGGTGCATGAAAAATCGAATGAAACTAGACTTTGCGCGTGACTTTTTTTGCATAAAGTTTATGATCGTCACATTTTTACATGAAACCATGCTTGTACGAATTCCCACGGGCTAATACGTTGAGAATGGCCAGTATTTTAAAATTCCAAGACGACATGCGAAAAATTGATCAAAACTTGACTTTGTGCGTGACTTTGCGCAAAGTTTATGACCTTCTCATTTTTCCGCGAAATAGTGCTCGTACGAATTCCCATGGGCTAATATGTTGGGAATGGCCAGTATTTTGAAATTCTGAGATGGTGCGCGAAAAACTGATCGAAACTTGACTTTGCGTAAAGTTTATGACTATTGTGTTTTTTAGTGAAACTATGCTCATACGTCTTCCCATATGCTAATACGTTGGGAATGGCCAGTATTTTGAAATTCCGACACGGTGCATAAAAAATCGATCGAAACTCGACTTTGGGCGAAGTTTATGACTGTTGTGTTTTTTTGCGAAACCATGCTCAAACGACTTCCCACGGGCTAATACGTTGGGAATGTCTAGTATTTTGAAATTCCTAGACGGTGCATGAAAAACCGATCAAAACTCAACTTTGCGCACGAGTTTGCGCAAAGTTTATGACCATCGCCTTTTTTGCGAAACCATGCTCACACAACTTCCCATGGGCTAATACGTTGGGAATGTCTAGTATTTTGAAATTCTGAGATGGTGGGTAAAAAATCAATTGAAACTCGGCTTTGCGCATGTCTGTGTGTAATATTTATGACCATCACATTTTTTCACGAAACCATGCTTATACGATTTCCCATGGGTAATATATTTTTTTGGTAAGTAAAGATAATGTAATATGTATAAGGATTTGTACAAAGTAGCTTTGTCTACACAAGCCATAGACTAAAGCCTGAAGTCTCTTAGTGTAGTCGAGAAGATTGCACCCCACCTAAAAAAGGCAGAATAGACACACTTCATCAAGCTCATCTCTAAGAGTAGCACAAGGTAGTCAATAAATAATAAAATGTAATATCTATTATTTTGAAATTTCGAGACAGTGCATGAAAAATCGATCAAAACTCGACTTTGCGTAAAGTTTATAACCGTCACGTTTTTTCATGAAACCGTGCTCGTATGAATTCTCATGGGCTAATACATTGCGAATGGCCAGTATTTTGAAATTTCGAGATGGTGCATGAAAAATCGATCGAAATTCGACTTTGCGGAAATCTATGACCATCACATTTTTTCGTGAAACCATGTTTGCATGACTTCCCAGGTGCCAATACGTTGGGAATGGCCACTATTTTGAAATTCTGAGATGGTGCATGAAAAACTAAATGAAACTAGACTTTACGCATGACTTTTTTTACAAAGTTTATGACTGTCATATTTTTACATAAAACCGTGCTCATACGAATTCCAAATGGCTAATACATTAGGAATGGCCAGTATTTTAAAATTCTGAGATGATGCATGAAAAACCAATCAAAACTCGTCTTCGCGCACGACTTTGCACAAAGTTTATGACAGTCTCATTTTTTCGCAAAATAGAGCTCGTACGAATTCCCATTGGCTAATATGTTGGGAATGGCTAGTATTTTGAAATTTTGAGATAATGCATGAAAAATTGATCAAAACTCGACTTTGCGCAAAGTTTATAACCGTCATGTTTTTCCATGAAACCGTGCTCATACGACTTCCCATGGGCTAATACGTTGCGAATGGCCAGTATTTTGAAATTCCGACACGGTGCGTGAAAAACCGATCGAAACTCGACTTTGCATAAAGTTTATGATTGTCATGTTTTTTTGCGATGCCGTGGTCCTCCAATTTCCCATGGGCTAATACATGAGGAATGACCAAAATTTTGAAATTCCGAGATAGTGCGTGAAAAATCAAATGAAACTTGACTTTGTGCAAAGTTTATGATCGTCACATTTTTTCACAAAATCATGCTCATACGACTTCCCATGAGCTAGTACATTGGGAATGTCTAGTATTTTAAAATTCTGAGAGGGTGCATGAAAAAACGATCGAAACTCAACTTTGCGCATGAGATTGCACAAATTTTTGGACCGTCGCCTTTTTATTCGAAATCATGCTCATTCGACTTCCTATGGGCTAATACGTTGGGAATGTCTAGTATTTTAAAATTCCAAAATAGTGCACAAAATATCGATCGAAACTCGACTTTACGTGTGACTGTGTATAAAGTTTATGACCGTCGTATTTTTTTTGTGAAATCGTACTCATACGATTTCCCATGGGCTAAAATGTTGGGAATGTCTATTATTTTAAAATTTTGAGAAGGTGCACGAAAAACTGATTGAAACTTGACTTTGCGCATGACTTTGTGCAAAGTTTATAAACATCATGTTTTTTCGTGAAACCGTGCTCGTACGACTTCCCATGGGCTAATACGTTGAGAATGGCCAGTATTTTGAAACTCTAAGATGGTGCACACAAAACCAATCGAAACTCGACTTTAAGCGTGACGTTATGCAAAGTCTATGACCGTCATGTTTCTTCACGAAACCGTGCTCATTTGACTTTCCATGGGCTAATTCGTTGGGAATAGCCAGTATTTTGAAATTCTGAGACAATGCACGAAAAACTGATTGAAACTCGACTTTGCATGTGACTTTATGCAAAGTTTATGACCATCGTGTTTTTTCACGAAATTATGCTCGTACGACTTCCCAAGGGCTAATACGTTGGGAATGTCTAGTATTTTGAAATTCTGAGACGGTGCGTGAAAAATCGATCGAAACTCAATTTTGCGCCCGAGTTTGCGCAAAGTTTATGACCGTCACCTTTTTTTACGAAACCATGCCCATAAAATATGGGCTAATACATTGAGAATGTCTAGTATTTTAAAATTCCAAGACAATGCATGAAAAATCGATCGAAACTCGACTTTGCGCGCGTTTGTGCGCAAAGTTTATGACCATCGCATTTTTTCACGAAACCGTGCTCACAAGATTTCCCATGTGCTAATACATTGGGAATGTCTATTATTTTGAAATTCTGAGACGGTGCGTAAAAAGTCGATCGAAACTCGACTTTGCGTAAAGTTTATAACTGTCACGTTTTTTCATGAAACCGTGCTCGGACGATTTCCCATGGGCTAATACGTTGGGAATGACCAGTATTTTGAAATTTCGACACGGTGTGCGAAAAACCGATCGAAACTCGACTTTGCACTCGACTTTACACAAAGTTTATTATCGTCATGTTTTTTCATGAAACCATGCTAGTATGACTTTCGATGGGCTAATACGTTGGGAATGAGTAGAATTTTCAAATTCCGAGATGGTGCGCGAAAAATCGAACGAAACTCGACTTTGTGCAAAGTTTATGACCATCATATTTTTTCGTGAAACCGTGCTCGTACGACTTCCCATGGGCGAATACGTTGGGAACGTCTAGTATTTTGAAATTTCGAGACAGTGTGCGAAAAAATGATCGAAACTCAACTTTACGGATGAGTTTATGTAAAGTTTATAACTATCACCTTTTTTTGCGAAACTATGCTCATACTTCTCATGGGTTTATACATTGGGAATGGCCAGTATTTTGAAGTTCCGACATGGTGTGTGAAAAATCGATCGAAACTCGACTTTGCGTAAAGTTCATGACTGTTGCATTTTTTCACGAAACCGTGCTCATTCGATTTCCCATGGGCTAATATATTGGGAATGGCCAGTATTTTGAAATTCCGAGATGGTGCATGAAAAACCGATCGAAACTTGACTTTGTGTAAAGTTTATGATCATCATGTTTTTTCATGAAACCATGCTTGTATGACTTACCAAGTGCCAATACATTGGGAATGACCAATATTTTGAAATTTTGAGGTGGTGCATGAAAAATCGAATGAAACTAGACTTTGCGCGTGACTTTTTTTGCATAAAGTTTATGATCGTCACATTTTTACATGAAACCATGCTTGTACGAATTCCCACGGGCTAATACGTTGAGAATGGCCAGTATTTTAAAATTCCAAGACGACATGCGAAAAATTGATCAAAACTTGACTTTGTGCGTGACTTTGCGCAAAGTTTATGACCTTCTCATTTTTCCGCGAAATAGTGCTCGTACGAATTCCCATGGGCTAATATGTTGGGAATGGCCAGTATTTTGAAATTCTGAGATGGTGCGCGAAAAACTGATCGAAACTTGACTTTGCGTAAAGTTTATGACTATTGTGTTTTTTAGTGAAACTATGCTCATACGTCTTCCCATATGCTAATACGTTGGGAATGGCCAGTATTTTGAAATTCCGACACGGTGCATAAAAAATCGATCGAAACTCGACTTTGGGCGAAGTTTATGACTGTTGTGTTTTTTTGCGAAACCATGCTCAAACGACTTCCCACGGGCTAATACGTTGGGAATGTCTAGTATTTTGAAATTCCTAGACGGTGCATGAAAAACCGATCAAAACTCAACTTTGCGCACGAGTTTGCGCAAAGTTTATGACCATCGCCTTTTTTGCGAAACCATGCTCACACAACTTCCCATGGGCTAATACGTTGGGAATGTCTAGTATTTTGAAATTCTGAGATGGTGGGTAAAAAATCAATTGAAACTCATATGCATGTGTGTAATATTTATGACCATCACATTTTTTCACGAAACCATGCTTATACGATTTCCCATGGGTAATATATTTTTTTGGTAAGTAAAGATAATGTAATATGTATAAGGATTTGTACAAAGTAGCTTTGTCTACACAAGCCATAGACTAAAGCCTGAAGTCTCTTAGTGTAGTCGAGAAGATTGCACCCCACCTAAAAAAGGCAGAATAGACACACTTCATCAAGCTCATCTCTAAGAGTAGCACAAGGTAGTCAATAAATAATAAAATGTAATATCTATTATTTTGAAATTTCGAGACAGTGCATGAAAAATCGATCAAAACTCGACTTTGCGTAAAGTTTATAACCGTCACGTTTTTTCATGAAACCGTGCTCGTATGAATTCTCATGGGCTAATACATTGCGAATGGCCAGTATTTTGAAATTTCGAGATGGTGCATGAAAAATCGATCGAAATTCGACTTTGCGGAAATCTATGACCATCACATTTTTTCGTGAAACTATGTTTGCATGACTTCCCAGGTGCCAATACGTTGGGAATGGCCACTATTTTGAAATTCTGAGATGGTGCATGAAAAACTAAATGAAACTAGACTTTACGCATGACTTTTTTTACAAAGTTTATGACTGTCATATTTTTACATAAAACCGTGCTCATACGAATTCCAAATGGCTAATACATTAGGAATGGCCAGTATTTTAAAATTCTGAGATGATGCATGAAAAACCAATCAAAACTCGTCTTCGCGCACGACTTTGCACAAAGTTTATGATAGTCTCATTTTTTCGCAAAATAGAGCTCGTACGAATTCCCATTGGCTAATATGTTGGGAATGGCTAGTATTTTGAAATTTTGAGATAATGCATGAAAAATTGATCAAAACTCGACTTTGCGCAAAGTTTATAACCGTCATGTTTTTCCATGAAACCGTGCTCATACGACTTCCCATGGGCTAATACGTTGCGAATGGCCAGTATTTTGAAATTCCGACACGGTGCGTGAAAAACCGATCGAAACTCGACTTTGCATAAAGTTTATGATTGTCATGTTTTTTTGCGATGCCGTGGTCCTCCAATTTCCCATGGGCTAATACATGAGGAATGACCAAAATTTTGAAATTCCGAGATAGTGCGTGAAAAATCAAATGAAACTTGACTTTGTGCAAAGTTTATGATCGTCACATTTTTTCACAAAATCATGCTCATACGACTTCCCATGAGCTAGTACATTGGGAATGTCTAGTATTTTAAAATTCTGAGAGGGTGCATGAAAAAACGATCGAAACTCAACTTTGCGCATGAGATTGCACAAATTTTTGGACCGTCGCCTTTTTATTCGAAATCATGCTCATTCGACTTCCTATGGGCTAATACGTTGGGAATGTCTAGTATTTTAAAATTCCAAAATGGTGCACAAAATATCGATCGAAACTCGACTTTACGTGTGACTGTGTATAAAGTTTATGACCGTCGTATTTTTTTTGTGAAATCGTACTCATACGATTTCCCATGGGCTAAAATGTTGGGAATGTCTATTATTTTAAAATTTTGAGAAGGTGCACGAAAAACTGATTGAAACTTGACTTTGCGCATGACTTTGTGCAAAGTTTATAAACATCATGTTTTTTCGTGAAACCGTGCTCGTACGACTTCCCATGGGCTAATACGTTGAGAATGGCCAGTATTTTGAAACTCTATGCGTTGAGCGCGGGGGTTGTTCCCTCCCGCATCAAGAGTCCTTGTTAACCCCATCACCTTAGCCGTGAGTTCTGCCACAACTTCATGTAGGTGTCGTACGGAATCTTTGGTGTCCTCTGTCAGTTGATCCATCATAGATTCAACTTTCTCGATCCGAGATTCAACTTCTTCTAGCGAGCACTCTACCCTAAGTAGCCCTCGCTGGCCTTGGTAGAGTTCCTCCATACTCGCTTCAAGAACATCAAGGCGGGTCTCCGCCGCTATAATTCTCTCCTTGTGACTCTTTTTCCCGGTTGGCGCTCTAGATGGCGCCTCCTCCCCTCGTGGAGAATACCCAACTTCACGCTCGTCTTGTTCACTGTAGAGCTCCTCATGAGTGACTCCCATAGTTTGCGAGCGAGTTTGCACTTGCAGCCCACCTGCGACTGCTTGGAGCAAAGGTCCGGCTTGCCCCATCTTGCTCGAGTCACCACGATGGTTCACCATGGCGAGATTGTGAATCTTCTTCGCTGTTCGTATGAATTGCTTGCCTGCTCTGATACCACACTGTCACGGGCTTAGCTAAAGTTTGCCTAAGCCGTGCGGCACTCTCGCGACACTCCCGAAGACTTAGCTGTAATTGCCTAAGTCATGAAACGCCCAACTCATTTTCTGTCCGCAAATGGTCAGCCCTCTTACAACCTCTTAAGGTCCCGTAGGACCTACAAAGAAGAAGTTGATTAATTCAGAAGCGAGCGACGGCCACGTCCCGACGTCTCGCAAAGTGGAAAGCTGTACAAGCAATTTATCGAACACCTTGAGTGCAGTAAAGAAAAGAGAGAAAGAGAGCGAAATAGGACTTTGGAGGGTTGTAGGAACGGTCGCAAGTCCACAAACGATGGTTCCCAAGGTATCGGACGCAAGACAAGTTCAATTGCTGATGAATGCTTACGCCCGACATATACCCGGAACCCCATCCAGCCCGGTGCCACCCGGGGGGTTCCAAGGTGCTGAAATAGCTGACATTTCACACCGCTCAGAAAGGTTGCTGCGGCACATGAAAAAGACCCAAAAATAGTGTTTGGCTCCGACGTGAGCTGCTGCAGCCTTCTACACTACTTTCGCTCACATTTCTTAGGTAAAAGCACGTAAACTCAAGGCAAAACAAGCTGCCAAACATATGTACAAGCAAGAAAAAGTGACAAACAGTTCAAGGAGTAAAGGCATCACGGTTGAGAGATGACCGTTCGTGAAACAGTGCTTGTATGAATTCCCATGGGCTAATACGTTGCGAATGGCCAGTATTTTGAAATTCCGAGATGGTGCGCGAAAAATCGATCAAAACTCAACTTTGCACAAAGTTTATGACCATCACGTTTTTTCGTGAAATCATGCTCGTACGAATTCCCATGGGCTAATACGTTGGGAATGGCTAGTATTTTAAAATTCCGACACAGTGCGCGAAAAATCGATCGAAACTTGACTTTGGGCAAAGTTTATGACTATCATGTTTTTTTGCGAAACCGTGCTCATACGACTTCCCATGGTCTAATACGTTGGTAATGTCTAGTATTTTGAAACTCCTAGATGGTGCACGAAAAATCGATCGAAACTCAACTTTGCGCACGAGTTTGCGCAAAGTTTTTGACCGTCGCCTTTTTTTGTGAAACAATGCCCATACAACTTCCCATGGGCTAATACGTTGGGAATGTCTAGTATTTTGAAATTCTGAGATAGTGCATGAAAAATCGATTGAAACTCGACTTTGCGCGCATCTGTGCGCAATGTTTATGACCGTCGCCTTTTTTCGTGAAACCATGCTCATACGATTTCCCATGGGATAATATCTTTTTTTGGTAAGTAAACATAATTTATTATGTATAAGGTTTTGTACAAAGAAGCTTTGTCTACACAAGCCATAGACTAAAGCCTGAAGACTCTTAGTGTAGTCGAGAAGATTTCACCCCACCTAAAAAATGTGGAATGGGCACACTTCATCATGCTCATCTCTAAGAGTAGCACAAGGTATTCAATAAATAATAAAATGTAATATCTATTAATGTAAAATTCCGAGACAATGCGTGAAAAATTGATCGAAACTCGACTTTGCGTAAAGTTTATCACCGTCGTGTTTTTTCACAAAACCGTGCTCGTACAACTTCCCATGGGCTAATACATTACGAATGACCAATATTTTGAAATTCCGAGATGGTGCACGAAAAACCAATCGAAACTCGAGTTTGCGCAAAGCGATGACCATCATGTTTTTTGGTGAAACCATGTATGTACGACTTCCCAGGGGCCAATACGTTGGGAATGGGAAGTATTTTGAAATTTCGAGATGGTGCACGAAAAATCAAATGAAATTAAACTTGCATGTGACTTTTTTTTGCACAAAGTTTATGACTATCACGTTTTTACGTGAAACCATGCTCGTATGAATTCCCATGGGCTAATATGTTGGGAATGGCCAGTATTTTAAAATTCTGAGATGGTGCGGAAAAAATCGATCAAAACTCGACTTTGTGCAAAGTTTATGACCATCTCGTTTTTTCGCGAAATATTGCTCGTACGAATTCCCATAGGCTAATACGTTGGAAATCACCAGTATTTTGAAATTCCGAGACGGTGCGTGAAAACACAATCGAAACTCGACTTTCCGTAAAGTTTATAACCGTCGCATTTTTTCGTGAAACCATGCGCATACGACTTCCCATTGGCTAATACATTGGGAATTTCCAGTATTTTGAAATTTCGACACGGTGGGCGAAAAATCAATCAAAATCGAGTTTGCGCAAAGTTTATGACTATCACATTTTTTCATGAAACCATGCTCATACAACTTCCCACGCGCTAATACATTGGGAATGACCAAAATTTTCAAATTCCGAGATGGTGCGTGAAAAATCGAATGAAACTCGACTTTGTGCAAAGTTTATGACCCTCGTATTTTTTACGAAACCGTGCTCATACAACTTCCCTTTGGCTAATACACTAGGAATGTCTAGTATTTTGAAATTCCGAGAGAGTGCGCAAAAAACCGATCGAAACTCAACTTTGCGCATGAGTTTGCATAAATTTTATGACCGTCGTCTTTTTATGTGAAACTGTGCTCATACGACTTTCCATAGGCTAATACGTTGGGAATGTCTAGTATTTTGAAATTCTGAAATGGTGCGTGAAAAATTGATCGAAACTCGGCTTTGCGCGGGACTGTGCGTAAAGTTTATGAACGTCTCATTTTTTCATGAAACAGTGCTCGTATGAATTCCCATGGGCTAATACATTAGCAATGGCCAGTATATTGAAATTTCAAGACGGTGCGCGAAAAACCAATCGAAACTCGACTTTGTGCAAAGTTTATGACCATCGCATTTTTTCATGAAATCGTGCTCATACGACTCCCATGGGCTAATACGTTGGGAATGGCTAGTATTTTGAAATCCGACATAGTGGGTGAAAAATTAATTGAAACTCGACTTTATACAAAGTTTATGACTATCATGTTTTTTTGTGAAACCGTGCTAATACGACTTCCCACGAGCTAATACGTTGGGAATGTCTTGAATATTGAAATTCCTAATCGGTGCGCGAAAAACCGATCGAAACTCAACTTTGCGCATAAGTTTGTGCAAAGTTTATGACCGTCGCCTTTTTTTGCGAAACCATGCTTATATGACTCCCCATGGGCTAATACATTGGGAATGTCTAGTATTTTGAAATTCGAGATGTTGTGTGAAAAATTGATTGAAACTCATCTTTGCACGTGTTTTTGTGCAATGTTTATGATCATCGTATTTTTTCATGAAACCATGCTCATACGATTTCCCATGGGCTATTTTTTTTTTTGGTAAGTAAAGATAATATATTATATATAAGGTTTTGTACAAAGTAGCTTTGTCTACACAAGCCATAGACTAAAGCCTGAAGTCTCTTAGTATCGTCGAGAAGATTGCACCCCACCTAAAAAAGGTGGAATGGGCACACTTCATCAAACTCATCTCTAAGAGTAGAACAAGGTAGTCAATAAATAATAAAATATAATATCTATTATTTTAAAATTTTGAGATAGTGTGTAAAAAATCGATCGAAAATCGACTTTGCGCAAAGTTTATCACCGTTATGTTTTTCCATAAAACAGTGCTCGTATGACTTTCCATGGGCTAATACATTGTGAATGACCAGTATTTTGAAATTCCGAGATGGTGCATGAAAAACCAATCGAAACTCGACTTTGCGCAAAGCTATGATCATCACGTTTTTTGTAAAACCATGAATGTACGACTTCCCAAGGGCCAATACGTTAGGAATGGCTAGTATTTTGAAAATTCGAAATGGTGCATGAAAAATCAAATGAAACTAGACTTTGCACGTGACTTTTTTGCGTAAAGTTTATGACTGTCACGTTTTTACGTGAAACCATGCTCGTACGAATTCCCATGGGCTAATACATTAGGAATGGCTAGTATTTTAAAATTCGGAGATGGTGCACGAAAACCGATCAAAACTCGACTTTGCATGTGAATTTATGTAAAGTTTATGATCATCTCATTTTTTCATGAAACATTGCTCGTACAAATTCCCATGGACTAATACGTTGGGAATGGCCAGTATTTTGAAATTCCAAGACGGTGCGCAAAAAATCGATCGAAACTTGACTTTACGTAAAGTTTATGACCGTTGCATTTTTTCATGAAACCGTGCTCGTACGACTTCCCATGGGCTAATATGTTGGGAATGGCCAATATTTTAAAATTTTGACATGATGCACGAAAAATCGATCGAAACTCGACTTTGCACAAAGTTTATGACTGTCGCATTTTTTCGCGAAACCATGCTCACACAACTTCCCATGGGCTAATACGTTGGGAATGACCAACATTTTGAAATCCTGAAATGGTGCATAAAAAATTGAACGAAACTTGACTTTGTGCAAAATTTATGACCGTCACATTTTTCACGAAACCGTGCTCATACGACTTCCCATGAGCTAATACATTGGGAATGTCTTATATTTTGAAATTCTGAGAGGGTGCGCGAAAAAACAATGGAAACTCAACTTTGCACACGAGTTTGTGTAAATTTTATAGTCATCACCTTTTTATGCGAAACTGTGCTCATACGACTTCCCAGGAGCCAATACATTGGGAATGGCCAGTATTTTGAAATTTCGAGATGGTGCACAAAAACCGAAGGAAACTAGACTTTGCACGTGACTTTTTTGGCGTAAAGTTCATGACTGTCATGTTTTAACGTGAAACCATGCTCATACGAATTCCCATGGGCTAATATGTTGGGAATGTCTATTATTTTAAAATTTTGAGATGGTGCACCAAAAACCGATTGAAACTCGACTTTGCGCATGACTTTACGAAAAGTTTATAACCGTCGCATTTTTTCACGAAACCATGCTTGTATGACTTTCCACGGACTAATAAGTTGGGAATGTCCAGTATTTTGAAATTCTAAGACGGTGCACAAAAAATCGATCGAAACTCGACTTTGCATGCGATTTTGCACAAAGTTTATGACCGTCATGTTTTTTGGTGAAACCATGCTCGTACGACTTCCCAGGGGCTAATACTTTGGGAATGGCTAGTATTTTCAAATTCTAAGGCAGTGCACTAAAAACCGATCGAAACTCGTCTTTGCGTATGACTATGCGCAATGTTTATGACTATCGTATTTTTTCGTGAAACTGTGCTCATATAATTTCCCTTGGGCTGATACGTTGGGAATGTCTATTATTCTAAAATTTTGAGATGGTGCGCGAAAAACCAATTGAAACTCGATTTTGCGCGCGACTTTATGCAAAGTTTATGATCGTTATATTTTTTCGTGAAACCATGCTCGTACGCCTACCCATTGGCTAATATGTTGGGAATGGCCAATTTTTTGAAATTCCAAGATGGTGTGTGGAAAACGATCAGCGAGAGACTTTGTGCAAAGTTTATAACCGTCACGTTGCAACTGGCCAGTATTTTGAAATTTCAAGACGGTGCATGAAAAATCGATAAAAACTCAACTTTGGACAAAGTTTATGACCATAACGTTTTTTCACGAAAATGTGCTCGTATGACTTCCAATGGGCTAACACGTTGTGAATGGCCAGTATTTTAAAATTTCGAGATGGTGCACGAAAAATCGATCAAACTCGTCTTTGCACGTGACTTTGTGCAAAGTTTATGACCATCATGTTTTTTCATGAAACCATGCTCCTACAAATTCCCATGGGCTAATAAATTAGGAATGTGTATTATTTTCAAATTCTGAGACGGTGCTTGAAAAATCGATAGAAACTCGACTTTGTGCGTGACTTTGCATAAAGTTTATGACCGTCATGTTTTTTTGCGAAACCGTGCTCGTACGACTTTCGATGGGTTAATACGTTAGGAATTGCCAGTATTTTAAAATTTTAAGACGGTGCGTGAAATATAATCGAAACTCGACATTGCGTGCGACTTTACACAAAGTTTATGACCATTGCGTTTTTTCGCGAAACCGTGCTCGTACGACTACCCATGGGCTAATACGTTGGGAATACCAAAATTTTGAAATTCTAATACGGTGCATGAAAAATCGAACAAAACTCAACTTTTTGTAAAGTTTATGACCGTCACGTTTTTTCATAAAACCATACTCATATGACATCCCATGGGCTAATACGTTGGAAATGTCTAGTATTTTAAAATTCTGAGACAATGCGTGAAAAATCGATCGAAACTCAACTTTGCGCAAAGTTTATGACTATCACCTTTTTTAATGAAACCATGCTCATACGACTTCCCATGGGCTAATACATTGGGAATGTCTAGTATTTTGAAATTCTGAGACAGTGCATGAAAAACTGATCAAAACTCGACTTTGCGCGCGTCTGTGCATAAAGTTTATGACCATCGCGGTTTTTCGTAAAATCGTGCTCACACAATTTCCCATGGGCTAATATGTTGGGAATGTCGATTATTTTGAAATTATGAGACGGTGCATGAAAAATCGATCGAAACTTGACTTTGCACAAAGTTTATAACCGTCATGTTTTTTTCGTAAAACCGTACTCGAATGACTTCCCATGGGCTAATACATTGGGAATGGCTAGTATTTTAAAATTCTATGACGATGCATGAAAAACAGATCGAAACTCGACTTTGTGCATGACTTTGCATAAACTTTCTGACCATTGCGTTTTTTCATGAAACTGTGCTCGTACGACTTCCCATGGGCTAATACGTTGGGAATGGCCAATATTTTGAAATTCCGAGAAGGTGCACGAAAAACTGATCGAAACTCAACTTTGTGTGTGACTTTGTACGAAGTTTACGATCGTCACGATTATTTGCGATACCGTGCTTGTATGACTTCCCAAGGGCTAATACGTTGGGAATGGCCAATATTTTAAAATTTCGAGATGGTGCACGTAAAACCGAACGAAACTAGACTTTGCACGTGACAATGCATAAAGTTTATGACCATCATGGTTTTTCGTGAAACCATGCTCGTACGAACACCCATGGGCTAATACGTCGGGAATGGCCAGTTTAAAATTTCGAGACGGTGCACGAAAAATCGATCGAAACTTGACTTTACGATAGTTTAGGACCGTCATATTTTTTCGCGAAACCATGTTCATTAGGAACGGCCAATATTTTGAAATTTTGAGATAGTGCATGAAAAACCGTTCAAACTTGACTTTGTGACTGTCTTGTTTTTTCATCAAATCGTGCTCGTACGACTTTCCATGAGCTAACACGTTAGGAGTGGCTAGTATTTTGAAATTTTGAGATAGTGCGTAAAAAACCGATCGAAACTCAAATTTGCATGTGACTTTGAGTAAAGTTTATGACCGTCGTCTTTTTTTGTGAAACTGTGGTCATACGAATTCCTATGAGCTAATACATTGGGAATGTCTAGTATTTTGAAATTTCGAGAGGTTGCACGAAAAAATGATCGAAACTCAACTTTGCACATGAGTTTGCACAAATTTTATGGCCGTCACTTTTTTTTGCAAAACTGTGCTCATATGACTTCCCAAGGGCCAATATGTTGGGAATGGCCAATATTTTAAAGTTTCGAGATGGTGCATGGAAACTAAACGAAACTAGACTTTGCACGTGACTTTTTTTACGTAAAGTTTATGACTGTCGTATTTTTACGTGAAGCCATGCTTATATGAATTCCCATAGGCTAATACGGTGGGAATGTCTAGTATTTTGAAATTCTGAGATGGTGCACGAAAAACTGATTGAAACTCAACTTTGCGCATGACTTTACGCAAAGTTTATAACCGTCGCGTTTTTTCTTGAAACCGTGCTCATACGACTTCCCATGGGCTAATACATTGGGAATAGCCAGTATTTTGAAATTTTGTGCAATGTTTATGACCATGGCATTTTTTCACGAAACCATGCTCGTATGACTTCCCACGGGCTAATATGTTAGGAATGGCTAGAATTTTGAAATTCTAATATAGTGCATGAAAAACCGATCGAAACTCGACTTTGCACAAAGATTATGACCGTCGTATTTTTGTATGAAACCATGCTCGTACGACTTCCCAAGGGCTAATAAGTTCGGAATGGCTAGTATTTTGAAATTCTAAGGCAGTGCGCTAAAAATCGATCGAAACTCGTCTTTGCGTATGACTGTGCGCAATGTTTATGACCATCGTGTTTTTTCACGATACTATGCTCATACAATTTCCCATTGGGCTAATACGTCGAGAATGTCTATTATTCTGAAATTCTAAGATTGTGTGCGAAAAACCAATTGAAACTCGATTTTGCGTGCGACTTTATACAAAGTTTATGACCGTCATATTTTTTCATGAAACCGTGCTCGTACGATTACCCATGGGCTAATACATTGGGAATGGCCAATTTTTTAAAATTTTGAGATGGTGCTTGAAAAACGATTGAAACTCGACTTTGCGAGCGACTTTGTGCAAAGTTTATGACTGTCGCATTGCGACTGGCCAGTATTTTGAAATTTTAAGATGGTGCACGAAAAACCGATAAGAACTCGACTTTGCGTAAAGTTTATGACCATTACATTTTTTCACGAAACCATGCTCGTACAACTTCCAGTGGGCTGACACATTGTGAATGGCCAATATTTTAAAATTCTGAGATAGTGCGCGAAAAGTCGATCAACCTCGTCTTTGCGCGTGACTTTGTGTTAAGTTTATAACCATCATATTTTTTCATGAAACCATGCTCCTACAAATTCCCATGGGCTAATACATTGGGAATGTCTATTATTTTCAAATGCCGAGATGGTGCTTGAAAAATCGATCGAAACTCGACTTTGTGCGTGATGTTGTGTAAAGTTTATGACCATCACGTTTTTTCACGAAATCGTGCTTGTACAATACATTGGGAATGGCCAATCTTTTAAAATTTTGAGACGGTGCGTGAAATACAATCGAAACTCGACATTGCGTCTAACTTTGCATAAAGTTTATAACCATTGCGTTTTTTCAGGAAACCGTGCTCATAAGACTTCCCATGGGCTAATACGTCGGGAATACCAGGATTTTGAAATTTCGAGACGGTGCATGAAAAATTGAACGAAACTCGACTTTATGCAAAGTTTATGACCGTCACATTTTTTCATGAAATCGTGCTCATATGACTTCCCATGGGCTAATACATTGGGAATGTCTAGTATTTTGAAATTCTGAGACAGTGCGTGAAAAATCGATCGAAACTCAACTTTGCGCACAAGTTTGCATAAAGTTTATGACCACCACCTTTTTTTGGGAAATCATGCTCATATGACTTCCCATGGGCTAATACATTGGGAATGTCTAGTATTTTGAAATTCTGAGACAATGCGCAAAAAATCGATCAAAACTCGACTTTGCATGCGTCTGTGCGCAAAGTATATGACCATCACATTTTTTCATGAAACGTGCTTACATGATTTCCCATGGGCTAATACGTTGGGAATGTCTATTATTTTGAAATTACGAGATGGTGCATGAAAAATCGATCGAAACTCGACTTTGCACAAAGTTTATACCATCGTATTTTTTCGCGAAACCATGCTCGAAGGACTTCCCTTGGGCTAATACGTTGGGAATGGCCAGTATTTTAAAATTTTGAGACGATGCATGAAAAACTGATCGAAACCCTACTTTGCACGTAACTTTACGTAAAGTTGCATTTTTTCATGAAACTATGCTCATAAGACTTCCCATGGGCTAATATGTTGGGAATGGCTAGTATTTTGTAATTCCGAGACGGTGCATGAAAAACTGATCGAAACTCGACTTTGTGTGTGACTTTGCGCGAAGTTTATGACAGTCATGTTTATTCATGATACCGTGCTTGTACGACTTCCCAAGGGCTAATACATTAGGAATGGCCAATATTTTGAAATTCCGAGATGGTGCACGTAAAATCGAACGAAACTAGACTTTGCACGCGACAATGCGCAAAGTTTATGACCATCATATTTTTTCGTGAAAACATGCTCATACGAACTCCCATGGGCTAATACTTTGGGAATAGCCAGTTTAAAATTCCGAGATGGTCACGAAAAATCGATCGAAACTCGACTTTACAAATGTTTATGACCGTCGCATTTCTTTGTGAAACCACCATATTCGTATGACTTCCCATGGGTTAATACGATGGGAATGGCCTGTATTTTGAAATTCTGAGATAGTGTGTGAAAAATCGATTGAAACTCGACTTTGTGCAAAGTTTATGACCGTCGTATTTTTTCACGAAATTGTGCTCGTATGACTTCCCATAGGCTAATACATTGGCAATGGCTAATATTTTGAAATTCCGAGATGGTGCATGAAAAACAGTTCAAACTCGACTTCGCGACTGTCTTGTTTTTTCACAAAACCGTGCTCGTACGACTTCCCATGGGTTAACATGTTGGGAATGGCTAGTATTTTGAGATTCCGAGATGGTGCAAAAAACTGATCGAAACTCAAATTTGCATATGACTTTGAGTAAAGTTTATGACCGTCACCTTTTTTTATGAAACTGTGCTCGTACGACTTCCAAAGGCTAATACGTTGGGAATGACCAGAATTTTGAAATTCTGAGACGGCGTGCGAAAAACTGAATGAAATTCGACTTTATGCAAAGTTTATGACCACCACATTTTTTTACGAAACCATGTTCATATGACTTCCCATGGGCTAATACATTGGGAATGTCTAGTATTTTGAAATTCCTAGACATTGCGTAAAAAAACAATCGAAACTCGACTTTGCACGCGACTGTGCGCAAAGTTTATGACCATCACATTTTTTCGTGAAACTGTGCTCATACGATTTCCCATGGGCAAATACATTGGGAATTTCTATTATTTTGAAACTCTGAGACGGTGCGCCAAAAATCGATCGAAACTTAACTTTGTGCAAAGTTTATACTATCACATTTTTTTATGAAACCATGCTCGTACAAATTTCCATGGGCTAATACGTTAGGAATAGCTAGTATTTTGAAATTCTGAGACGATACACTAAAAACCGATCGAAACTCGACTTTACGCGCGATTGTGCGTAAAGTTTATGATCGTCGCTGCAAAATTGTGCTCATATGATTTCTCATGGGCTAATACATTTTGAAATTCCGAGATGGTGCACGAAAAATCGAACGAAACTAGACTTTGCGCGAGACTTTGCGCAAAGTTTATGACTGTTATGTTTTTTTGTGAAACCATGCTCGTACGACTTCCAATGGGCTAATACATTAGGAATGGCTAGGATTTTGAAATTCTAAGAATGATGCGCTAAAAACCGATCGAAACTCGACTTTGCAAGCGATTGTGCGCAAAGTTTATGATCGTCACTGCGAAATCATGCTCATATGATTTCCCATGGGCTAATACATTGGGAATGTCTATTATCTTGGAATTCCAAGACGGTGCGCGAAAAACCAATCGAAGCTTGACTTTGTGCGTGACTTTGCACAAAGTTTATGACCGTCGCATTTTTTTGCGAAACCATGCCCGTATGACTTTCCATGGGCTCATACGTTGGGACTAGCCAGTATTTTAAAATTCTGAGATGGCGTGTGAAAAACCGATCGAAACAGGACTTTACGCAAAGTTTATGACCGTCACATTTTTTCATAAAACTGTGCTCATACGACATCCAATGGGTTAACATGTTGTGAATGGCCAGTATTTTGAAATTCCGAGACAGTGCATGAAAAGCCGATCAAACTCGTCTTTGCACGCAACATTGCGCAAAGTTTATGACTATCACGTTTTTTTGTGAAATCATGCTCATATGAATTTCCATGGGCTAGTACGTTGGGAATGGCTAGTATTTTGAAATTCCGAGACGGTGCGTGAAAAACTGATCAAAACCTGACTTTGCGTGTGACTTTACACAAAGTTTAAGACCATCATGTTTTTTCACGAAACCGTGCTCGTACGACTCCCCATGTAATAATAAGTTATTTTCGGATCACTTTATTAAACATATACACACGGATAAAGCAATACCCAACGACAAGAAACCTTTTAGACTCATCTCTAAAAGTAGCGCAAGGTAGTCAATAAATAATAAAATACAATATCTAGACCGTCCTGGACTACTTGTGAAAACATCACAAAATATAAGCTTTGCCCCACATAATACATTACAATCTTCATCATTATTCTAGAGATTATTGACTAATGGAAAAATTGAATCTTGTGAAAATTCATTTCTCTCTTCTTGTTAGGTGCTCTATGTTCAATTCTTGCTCCATAGCACATCTGAGCATCGATTTACAATATAAATACCTCTTCGCTATATATTGTTCATCGTAGAAAGTTTGCCAAGAAGGGCCTGCCATGTATATAAGGAATGTCGTTGTGAGCATGGTCTATTCAATGTCCAACTACTTGGGATCCACTTGTTGTTTTGTTGTCTAATTTGGTTCCATGCAGATGTAGCACTAAATTTGCCATTATCATGAAGCCAAATAAGCATATCTGAAGGGTTGTTCTTGATCGGAATAGCCCTAATAGTCGGCCAAAGTGATAACATGTCAGGGGATGTAGGGTTAGGAAGACACCATGTACCATTGTCAATGAATTCATAAAACTTCCAATCTTTGGGAGCCCCTAGATCATGTCATACTCTATCACCAAATAACTGAAATATACATTTCCCATTCACCCAAGGGTTATACCACATTAATATTGGTTCTAAAAGAGATCACGTAAGAAATGTTGTTACTCAGCCACCTCCTTACCTTCAGAATTCGTTTCTAAGCAACAGAATGAGTTATTTTTGTGGATGCTTCCCAGATTGATTTCTTGGTTAGGTATCTAGTGAAAACCCATTGTGACCATAAGGAAGACTTGTTTTGTACAATATCCCATAATTATTTTACCATATAAGCTTTATTCCAATCTCTAATATGTCATAGATTCAGCCCTTCTTCATCCTTTGGTTTGCAAATATTGTCCCAATTCACCATGTGTATTGCCTTACTATCTGTGCTATTCCAGAAAAAGTTCATAAGTAATTTATCAAGAAAATAGAGAAGCCCAACAGGTAGAAGGAATGCATGAGACCAATAAATAGAATAAGAGATCAACATAGATCGAATAAGTTCAAGTCGTCCAGCTTTAGAAAGAAGCCTATTTTTCCAAGAGGAAATTCTGTTCTTAATTTTTTATAGGATAGGCTGACAGGAGTATTTGTTGATTCTAGTGGATATAAGTGGGACACCGAAGTAAGGAACCGATAAACTTCCTTCAGCAACTCCCAAAGTTTGAGCAATATAGTCTTAATCGTCAATACAAGCACCCACAGATACTTTGCATGGTTTAGCTTAAGACCAGATACTATACCAAATTCATTAAGAATATATGTCAGATTACTCATAGAAACTTGATCATCCCGAAGGAAGATAATAAGGTCATCAGCAAATGTTATGTGAGAGATGTGAATAGAACCATGATATAGTACCTTAATTTTGTCCTTGGAAACTGCCTCTTTCAATATACAATTGAGCCCTTCCATTGCAATGGTAAAAAGATAAGGAGATAGTGGATCACCTTGCCGAATGCCATTCTTACTCTCAAAGAAGCCAATAGGTGAACCATTGAAGAGAATAAAAAATTTTGGAGTTTCCAAGCAACATTGAATCCATTTAACCCAGTGCTGAGGGAAGCCCATATTATGGAGCATCGTGTAAATAAAATGCCTATTGACTGAGTCAAAGGCCTTTTATAAATCAGCTTTAAAACATATCTTTTTCCCTCTTGTATTTGAGTGCAGATCCTTAACCAAATCATTAGCAAGAAGGACATTATGATGAATACTCCTCCCTTTAAGAAAAGCAGATTGATTAGGGCTAATGATCTTGTTTACAACATTTCATAGTCTATCTACTAGCACCTTAGAGATAACCTTATAAATAAAGTTGCATAGTGAAATAGGACAATAATTCTCGAATGAATCAGCTCCATCATTCTTGGGCACTAAAGAAATAAAAGAGCAATTCATTTCGTTAAGGATATGACCTGAGGAGAAAAAATGTTGACAAAATTTTATAACATCGTGGCCTACAATAGACCATGCAATTTGATAAAACTCAGCTAGAAATCCATCTGGACCAGGGCTTTTGTGCTTTGGGGACTTAAAAATAACTCTCACAATTTCATCATCCGTTATTGGGGCATTAAGAAGAGAGAGAGAGCTTGAGAATCTAGTTGTCTTGTGGGCCCAACATGAATACTATTAGGCTGCTCCTCCTGATTAAGTAAGGAATAAAAAAATTGCTTGGTGTAATTTTTAACTTCATCCAAATCCTCAATAAGATCACCATCTATACCTTTGCATTTTTTGATGCGATTAGTAGCCCTTCTGGTAGCAATAGCAGCATAGAAAAACTTAGTATTAGAATCCCCTAGAGTAAGCCAATGCTATCGAGGCTTCTGTTTCAAAAAGCATTCCTCCTACTTCAAAGCTGGCATAAAGTTATTTCTAGTGGCAGCCTCTTTGTATATAAGATTTGCATCCAGAGGTTAAAGATTTAGCTTGCTTTGCACTGTCATAAGTTCTTTCTTACATAACTAAACCCTGTTGGTGATATTTCCAAATATAGTTGAATTCCACTCGTTAAGTGCTGCTTTGTATGCTTTTAGTTTTTGACATAGGATGTAAGAGGGAGAACTAAATACATTAATGTTCCAAGCTGCTTGATAACTTCGAGGAACTGAGGGTGAGTACTCCACATATTAAGTGCTGCTAACCCTATTTGTTAGCAGTTTTTCCATATTCATTTCTTGAGTACGGTGCTAAGTTATTTTCGAATCGCTCTATTATGCATATACACGCAGATAAAGCAATACCTAGCGATAAGAAACCTTTTTGACTCATCTCTAACAGTAGCACAAGGTAGTCAATAAATAATAAAATATAATATCTAGACCATCTTAGATTACTTGTGGAAACATCATAAAATATAAGCTTTACCCCACATAATACATAGTCTTCATCAATTTTCTAGAGATTATTGACTAATGGAAAAATTGAATCTTGTGAAAATGCCTTTCTCTCTTCTTGTCAGGTGCTCTATGTTCAATTCTTGCTCCATACATGATCATAAGTTCTGAAGAATCTCTATCAGAATATGAGTATTGTTCGTGTTGTGACACTCAAAAATTCTACCACACCTCTCCTTCCAAATCCACCAAATAGCACATCTGAATGTAATTCTTACCAATTGTGTAAGAGGCCCCTTTCTTGAGAAGTTTTACATAAGCATTTCTAATTCATGATGTAAGTTTGGCCATGGTAGCCTTTGAAGATCAAATCGCTTCAATATCTCCTTCCATATCCACGAAGAATATTCACAAGCAAAATAGAGATGGTCAACACTATCTTCCTATTGCATACACAAAGAGCACCGATTTACAATATAAATACCTCTTCGCTGCATATTGTCCATCGTAGGAAGTTTGCGAAGAAGGGCCTACCATGTACATAAGGAATGTCACTGTGAGCATGGTCTATCCCATGTCTAACTACGTGAGATCCACTTGTTGTTTCATTGTCTAATTTGGTTCCATACAGATGTAGTACTAAATTTGCCATTACCATGAAGCCAAATAAGCATATCAGAAGAGTTGTTCTTAATCAGAATAGCCCTAATAGTCAGCCAAAGTGATAACATATCAGGGGAGGTAGGGTTGGGCAGACACAATGTACCATTGTCAATGAATTCAGAAACCTTCCAATTTTTGGGAGCCCTCAGATCCTATCGTACTCTATCACCAAATAATTGAAATATACTTTTCTCATTCACCCAAGGGTCATACCACATATTAATATTGTTTCCAGAAGAGATCACATAAGAAATGTTGTTACTTCGCCACCTCCTTGCCTTCAGAATTCCTTTCCAAGTAGCAGAATGAGATGTTTTTACGGATGCTTCCCAGATTGATTCTTTAGTTAGGTACCTAGCAAAAACCCATTGTGACCATAAAGGAAGACTTGTTTTATAAAATATCCCATAATTATTTTACCAGACAAGGTTTATTCCAATCTCTAATATGTCGTAGATTCAGCCCTCCTTCATCCTTCGGTTTACAAATGTTGCCCCAATTCACCATGTGCATTGCCTTACCATCTGTGCCATTCGAGAAAAAGTTCATTAGTAATTATCAATATCGTGGAGAAGTCCGGCAGGTAGAAGGAATGCATGAGACCAATAAATAGAATACGAGATCAACACAGATCGAATAAGTTCAAGTCATCCAGCTTTAGAAAGAAGCTGATTTTTCCAAGAGAAAGTTCTGTTCTTAATTTTTTTGTAGGATTGGCTGATAAGAGACTTTGTTGATTCCAGTGGATATAAGTCGAAGACCCAAGTAAGGAACTGATAAACTTCCTTTAGCAACTCCCAAAGTTTGAGCAATATAGTCCTCACCATCAATACAAGCACCCACATATACTTTGCTCTTTGCATGGTTTAGCTTAAGACCAAAAACTATACCAAATTCCAAATTCATTAAGAATATATGCCAGATTACTCACAGAAACTATATCATCCCGAAGGAAGATAAGAAGGTCATTAGCAAATGTTATGTGAGAGATATGATAGAACCATAATATGATAAATTAATTTTGTCATTAGAAATTGCCTCTTCCAACATACAACTGAGCCCTTCCATGGCAATGGTAAAAAGATATGGAGATAGTGGATCGCCTCGCCGAATGCCATTCTTACTCCCGAAGAATCCAATAGGTGAACCATTGAAGAGAATCAAAAATTTTGGAGTTTCCAAGCAAAATGCCTATTAATTGAGTCAAAGGCCTTTCGTAAATCAGCTTTAAAATAGATCTTTTTCCCTCTTATTTTTGAGTGCAGATCCTTAACCAAATCATTAGCAATAAGGACATTATGATGAATACTCCTCCCTTTAAGAAAAGTAGCCTGATTAGGATTAATGATCTTATTCATAATCTTTTGTAGTCTATCTGCTAGCACCTTAGAGATAACCTTATAAATAAAGTTACACAGTGAAATAGGATGATAATTCTCCAATGAATCATCTCCATCATTCTTGGGCACTTAAGAAATAAAAATGTAATTCATTTCTTTAAGGATATGACCTATGCAGAAAAAATGTCGATAAGCTTTTATGACATCGTTGCTTATAATAGACCAGGCAATTTGATAAAACTCAGTTGGAAATCCGTCTGGACCAGGGATTTTGTGCTTCAGGGACTTAAAAACAACTCTCACAATTTCATCATATGTTATTGGGGCATTAAGAAGAGAGCTTCAAAATCAAGTCGTCTTGTGGGCCCAACATGAATACTATTAGGCTAACACATTGGGAATGTCTAGTATTTTGAAATTCGAGACGGTGCACAAAAAACCAATTGAAACTCAACTTTACGCACGAGATTACGCAAAGTTTATGACAGTCATCATTTTTTGTGAAACCGTTCTCATACGACTTCCGATGGGCTAATACATTGGGAATGTCTAGTATTTCTAAATTCAGAGACGGTGCGTGAAAAACCAATCGAAACTCGACTTTGCGCATGTCTATGCGTAAAGTTTAGGACTGTTTCAATTTTCATTAAACCGTGCTCATACGATTTCCCATGGGCTAAAACATTGGGATATCTATTATACTAAAATTCCGAGGCGGTGTGTGAAAAATCGATCAAAACTTGACTTTATACGCGACTTTGTGCAACCGTCGTGTTTTTTCGCGAAACCGTGCTCGTATGACTTCCCATGAATACATTGGGAATAGCCAGTATTTTGAAATTTCGAGATGGTGCACAAAAAACCGATTGAAACTCAACTTTGCGTGCAACTTTGAGCAAAGTTTATGACCGTCATGTTTTTTCATGAAACTATGCTTATACGACTTCCCAGAGGCATACGTTGGGAATGGCCAGTATTTTGAAATTCCAAGATGGTGCATAAAAAATCAAATGAAACTAGACTTTGTGCGCGACATTGCACAAAGTTTATGATTGTCACATTTTTTCATAAAACCATGCTCGTATGAATTCCCATAGGCTAATACGTTGGGAATGGCCAGTATTTTAAAATTCCAAGATGGTGCATGAAAAATCAATCGAGACTCGACTTTGTGCAAAGTTTATGACCGTCACATTTTTTTCACGAAACTGTGCTAGTACGACTTCCCATAAGTTAATACGTTGGGAATGGCTTGTATTTTGAAATTCCGAAATGGTGTGTAAAAAATCGATTGAAACTTGACTTTGCACAAAGTTTATGACCATCACATTTTTTCGCTAAACGGTGCTCGTATGATTTCCCATGGGCAAATACGTTGAGAATGGACAGTATTTTGAAATTCTGAGATGGTGCATGAAAAATCGATCAAACTCGACTTTGCGCAAGGCTTATGACCATCATGTTTTTTCGTAAAACCATACTCGTATGACTTCCTATGGGCTAACAAATTAGGAATGGCTAGTATTTTGAAATTCCGAGACGGTGAGTGAAAAATTGATCGAAACTCAACTTTATGCTCGACTTTGTGCAAAGTTTTTGACCGTCATATTTTTTCATGAAATAGTGCTCGTACGAATTCCCAGGGGCTAATATGTTGGGAATGGCTAGTATTTTGAAATTATGAGATGGTGCGTGAAAAATCGATCGAAACTCAACTTTGTGCAAAGTTTATGACCGTCACATGTTTTCGCGAAACCATGCTCGTACGACTTCCCATGGGCTAATACATTGGGAATGGCCAGTATTTTGAAATTCCGACATGGTGCATGAAAAACTGATCGAAACTCGACTTTGTGCTTGACTTTACGCAAAGTTTATGACCGTCGCATTTTTTCGCGAACCCGTGCTTGTACGACTTCCCATTGGCTAATAGGTTGGGAATGACCTGAATTTTGAAATTCCGAGACGGTGCCCAAAAAACCAAATGAAACTCGACATTGTGCAATGTTTATGACCATCGCATTTTTTTGCGAAAATGTGCTCATACAACTTCCCATGGGCTAATACGTTGTGAGACGGTGTGCGAAAAAATGATCGAAACTCAACTTTGCGCACGAGTTTGCGTATCCATGCACATATGACTTCGTATGTGCTAATATGTTGGGAATGTCCAGTGTTTTTAAATTCTGAGATGTTAGGTGAAAAACCGATTGAAACTCGACTTTGTGCGCGACTATGCGCAAAGTTTATGACCACATATTTTTTCACGAAACCGTGCTTATACGAGTTCCCATGGGCTAATACATTGGGAATGTCTATTATTTTGAAATTCTGAGATGGTGAGCGAAAAATCAATCGAAACTCGACTTAAATCGTGTTCGCATTTAATTCCCATAGGCTAATACATTAGGAATGGCCAGCATTTTAAAATTCTGAGATGGTGCACGTGACTTTACGTAAAGTTTATGACCATTGCATATTTTCACAAAACAATGCTCGTACATTTTCCTATGGGCTAATACCTTGGGAACGACCAATAATTTGAAATTCTGAGTCAGTGCACGAAAAACTGATCAAAACTTGACTTTGCGTGCGGCTTCACACAAAGTTTATGATCATCATATTTTTTCTCGAAACTGTGCTTGTACGACTTCCCATGGGCTAATATATTGGGAATGTCCAGTATTTTGAAATTCCGAGATGGTGCACGAAAAATCGATCAAAACTTGACTTTGCGCAAAGTTTGTGGAACCGTGCTCACATGACTTCCCATGGGCTAATACATTGGGAATGGCCAGTATTTTGAAATTTCGAGGCGGTGCATGAAAAATCGATCGAAACTCGACTTTATGCATGAGTTTACGCAAAGTTTATGACTGTCACCTTTTTTTGCGAAACTATGCTCACACGACTTCCCACGGGCTAATACGTTGGGAATGTCTAGTATTTTGAAATTCCGAGACGGTGCGTGAAAAACTAATCGAAACTCGACTTTGCACAAGTCTGTGCGCAAAATTTATGACTGTCATGTTTTATCACAAAATCGTTCTTATACGATTTCCTATGCTCTAATACGTTAGGAATGTCTATTATTTTAAAATTCCAAGATGGTGCGCGAAAAATTGTTTGAAACTCGACTTTACGCATGACTTTGCGCAAAGTTTATAACCATAATGTTTTTTTGTAAAACCGTGCTCGTTCGACTTCCCAAGGGCTAATACGTTGGGAATGTCCAGTATTTTGAAATTCTGAGATGGTGCACGAAAAATCGATCGAAACTCGACTTTGCGCGTGACTTTTTGCAAAGTTTATGATCATCATGTTTTTTCACAAAACCATGCTCGTACGACTTCCCATGGGCTAATACATTGGGAATGGCTAGTATTTTGAAATTTCGAGATGGTGCATGAAAAATCGATTGAAACTCAATTTTATGCATGACTTTGTGTAAAGTTTATGACCGTCATATTTTTTCCCAAGGGCTAATACGCTGGGAATGGCCAGTATTTTGAAATTCCAAGATGGTGCACGAAAAATCGAATGAAACTAGACTTTGCACGCGACTTTGTGAAAGATTATGACTGTCACATTTTTTCGTGAAACCATGCTTGTACGACTTTCCATAGGCTAATACATTGGGAATGGCTAGTTTTTAAAATTCTAAGATGGTGCACTAAAAATCGATCGAAACTCGACTTTGCGCGTAAATGTGCACAAAGTTTCTGACCGTCACGTTTTTCGTGAAATGGTGCTCATACGATTTCTATGGGCTAATACGTTGGTAATGTCTATTATTTCAAAATTCTAAGACAGTGCGCATGACTTTGCACTCATAGTTTATGACCATTACGTTTTTTCGTGAAACCGTGCTCGTACATTTTCCCACAGGCTAATACGTTGGAAATGGCGATTTTAAAATTCGAGTGGGTGCAAGAAAACCAATCGAAACTCGACTATGCGACTTTACGCAAAGTTTATGACCGCCACGTTCTTTCGTGAAACTGTGCTCGTACGACTTCCCATGGGTAATACGTTGGGAATGGCTAGTATTTTGAAATTTCGAGATGGTACACGAAAAATCGATCGAAACTCGACTTCACGCGTGACTTTACGTAAAGTTTATGACAGTCATGTTTTTTCGTGAAACCATGCTAGTATGACTTCCCATGGGCTAATACATTGGGAATGGCCAGTATTTTGAAATCTCGAGACGGTGCACGAAAAATCGATCGAAACTCGACTTTGCGCGTGACTTTGTGCAAAGTTTATGATCGTCACATTTTTTTATGAAAATCGTGCTCATATGACTTCCGAGGGGCTAATACGTTGGGAATGGCCAGCATTTTAAAATTCCGAGATGGTGCACGTGACTTTACGCAAAGTTTATGACCATTGCATATTTTCACAAAACAATGCTCGTACATTTTCCTATGGGCTAATACCTTGGGAACGACCAATAATTTGAAATTTGAGTCGATTCGAAAATCGATCAAAACTTGACTTTGCGGCTTCACACAAAGTTTATGATCATCATATTTTTTCTTGAAACCGTGCTTGTACGACTTCCCATGGGCTAATATATTGGGAATGTCCAAGATTTTGAAATTCCGAGATGGTGCACGAAAAATCGATCAAAACTTGACTTTGCGCAAAGTTCGGTTGTGGAACCGTGCTCACATGACTTCCATGGGCTAATACATTGGGAATGGCGATTTTGAAATTTCGAGGTGCATGAAAATCGATCGAAACTCGACTTTATGCATGAGTTTACGCAAAGTTTATGATCACCTTTTTGCGAAACTATGCTCACACGACTTCCCAATAATCGTTGGGAATGTCTAGTATTTTGAAATTAGAGCGTGAAAAACTAATCGAAACTCGACTTTGCACAAGTCTGTGCGCAAAATTTATGACTGTCATGTTTTATCACAAAATCGTTCTTATACGATTTCCTATGCTCTAATACGTTAGGAATGTCTATTATTTTAAAATTCCAAGATGGTGCGCGAAAAATTGTTTGAAACTCGACTTTACGCATGACTTTGCGCAAAGTTTATAACCATAATGTTTTTTTGTAAAACCGTGCTCGTTCGACTTCCCAAGGGCTAATACGTTGGGAATGTCCAGTATTTTGAAATTCTGAGATGGTGCACGAAAAATCGATCGAAACTCGACTTTGCGCGTGACTTTTTGCAAAGTTTATGATCATCATGTTTTTTCACAAAACCATGCTCGTACGACTTCCCATGGGCTAATACATTGGGAATGGCTAGTATTTTGAAATTTCGAGATGGTGCATGAAAAATCGATTGAAACTCAATTTTATGCATGACTTTGTGTAAAGTTTATGACCGTCATATTTTTTCCCAAGGGCTAATACGCTGGGAATGGCCAGTATTTTGAAATTCCAAGATGGTGCACGAAAAATCGAATGAAACTAGACTTTGCACGCGACTTTGCGAAAGATTATGACTGTCACATTTTTTCGTGAAACCATGCTTGTACGACTTTCCATAGGCTAATACATTGGGAATGGCTAGTTTTTAAAATTCTAAGATGGTGCACTAAAAATCGATCGAAACTCGACTTTGCGCGTAAATGTGCACAAAGTTTCTGACCGTCACGTTTTTCGTGAAATGGTGCTCATACGATTTCTATGGGCTAATACGTTGGTAATGTCTATTATTTCAAAATTCTGAGACAGTGCGCATGACTTTGCACTCATAGTTTATGACCATTACGTTTTTTCGTGAAACCGTGCTCGTACATTTTCCTGTGCTATTGGAAATGGCCAGTATTTTAAAATTCTGAGTGGGTGCAAGAAAAACCAATCGAAACTCGACTATGCGCGCGACTTTACGCAAAGTTTATGACCGTCACGTTCTTTCGTGAAACTGTGCTCGTACGACTTCCCATGGGTAATACGTTGGGAATGGCTAGTATTTTGAAATTTCGAGATGGTACACGAAAAATCGATCGAAACTCGACTTCACGCGTGACTTTACGTAAAGTTTATGACAGTCATGTTTTTTCGTGAAACCATGCTAGTATGACTTCCCATGGGCTAATACATTGGGAATGGCCAGTATTTTGAAATCTCGAGACGGTGCACGAAAAATCGATCGAAACTCGACTTTGCGCGTGACTTTGTGCAAAGTTTATGATCGTCACATTTTTTTATGAAAATCGTGCTCATATGACTTCCGAGGGGCTAATACGTTGGGAATGGCCAGCATTTTAAAATTCCGAGATGGTGCACGTGACTTTACGCAAAGTTTATGACCATTGCATATTTTCACAAAACAATGCTCGTACATTTTCCTATGGGCTAATACCTTGGGAACGACCAATAATTTGAAATTCGAGTCGACGAAAATCGATCAAAACTTGACTTTGCGTGCGGCTTCACACAAAGTTTATGATCATCATATTTTTTCTCGAAACTGTGCTTGTACGACTTCCCATGGGCTAATATATTGGGAATGTCCAGTATTTTGAAATTCCGAGATGGTGCACGAAAAATCGATCAAAACTTGACTTTGCGCAAAGTTTATGTCGGTTGCGTTTTTTTGTGGAACCGTGCTCACATGACTTCCCATGGGCTAATACATTGGGAATGGCCAGTATTTTGAAATTTCGAGGCGGTGCATGAAAAATCGATCGAAACTCGACTTTATGCATGAGTTTACGCAAAGTTTATGATCCACCTTTTTGCGAAACTATGCTCACACGACTTCAGGCTAATACGTTGGGAATGTCTAGTATTTTGAAATTCGATGCGTGAAAAACTAATCGAAACTCGACTTTGCACAAGTCTGTGCGCAAAATTTATGACTGTCATGTTTTATCACAAAATCGTTCTTATACGATTTCCTATGCTCTAATACGTTAGGAATGTCTATTATTTTAAAATTCCAAGATGGTGCGCGAAAAATTGTTTGAAACTCGACTTTACGCATGACTTTGCGCAAAGTTTATAACCATAATGTTTTTTGTAAAACCGCTCGCTCGACTTCCCAAGGGCTAATACGTTGGGAATGTCCAGATTTTGAAATTTTGAGAAAAATCGATCGAAACTCGACTTTGCGTGACTTTTGCAAAGTTTATGATCATCATGTTTTTCACAAAACCATGCTCGACTTCCCATGGGCTAATACATTGGGAATGGCTAGTATTTTGAAATTTCGAGATGGTGCATGAAAAATCGATTGAAACTCAATTTTATGCATGACTTTGTGTAAAGTTTATGACCGTCATTTTTTCCCAAGGGCTAACTGGAATGGCGATTTTGAAATTCCAAGATGGTGCAAAAATCGAATGAAACTAGACTTTGCACGACTTTGCGAAAGATTATGATCACATTTTTCGTGAAACCATGCTTGTACGACTTTCCATAGGCTAATACATTGGGAATGGCTAGTTTTAAAATTCTAAGATGGTGCACTAAAAATCGATCGAAACTCGACTTTGCGCGTAAATGTGCACAAAGTTTCTGACCGTCACGTTTTTCGTGAAATGGTGCTCATACGATTTCTATGGGCTAATACGTTGGTAATGTCTATTATTTCAAAATTCTGAGACAGTGCGCATGACTTTGCACTCATAGTTTATGACCATTACGTTTTTTCGTGAAACCGTGCTCGTACATTTTCCCACAGGCTAATACGTTGGAAATGGCCAGTATTTTAAAATTCTGAGTGGGTGCAAGAAAAACCAATCGAAACTCGACTATGCGCGCGACTTTACGCAAAGTTTATGACCGTCACGTTCTTTCGTGAAACTGTGCTCGTACGACTTCCCATGGGTAATACGTTGGGAATGGCTAGTATTTTGAAATTTCGAGATGGTACACGAAAAATCGATCGAAACTCGACTTCACGCGTGACTTTACGTAAAGTTTATGACAGTCATGTTTTTTCGTGAAACCATGCTAGTATGACTTCCCATGGGCTAATACATTGGGAATGGCCAGTATTTTGAAATCTCGAGACGGTGCACGAAAAATCGATCGAAACTCGACTTTGCGCGTGACTTTGTGCAAAGTTTATGATCGTCACATTTTTTTATGAAAATCGTGCTCATATGACTTCCGAGGGGCTAATACGTTGGGAATGGCTAGTATTTTGAAATTCCGAGACGGTGTGTGAAAAACAGATCGAAACTTCTCTTTGCGCACGACTTTGCACAAGGTTTATGACCATCTCATTTTTTTGCGAAACAAGCTCGTACGAATTCCTATGGGTTAGTACATTGGGAATGACCAGTACTTTAAAATTCCAATATGGTGCATGAAAAATCATTCGAAACTCGACTTTGCGTAAAGTTTATGACCATTGCATTTTTTCACAAAACTGTGCTCGTATGACTTCCCAAAGCCTAATACATTAGGAATGACCAGTATTTTAAAATTCCAACACGATGCCAAAAAAATTGATCGAAACTTGACTTTGCGCAAAGTTTATGACTGTCGTGTTTTTTCATGAAACTGTGCTCATACGAGTTCCCATGGGTTAATACGTTGGGGATGACCATAATTTTGAAATTCCGAGATGGTGCGGGAAAAACGAAACGAAACTCGACTTTGTGCAAAGTTTATGACCATCAAATTTTTTCGTGTAACCATGCTCATCTGACTTCCCATGGGCAAATACATTGGGAATGTCTAGTATTTTGAAATTTCAAGACGGTGTGTGAAAAACTGATCGAAACTCAACTTTGCGCATGTGTTTGTGCAAAGTTTATGACCGTTGCCTTTTTTGTGAAATCGTGCTCATATGACTTCCCATGGGCTAATACATTGGGAATGTCTAGTATTTTGAAATTCTAAGATGGTGCACGAACAATAAATCAAAAATTGACTTTGCACGTGACTTCTCATAAAGTTTATGACCGTCGTACTTTTTCACGAAATCGTGCTCGTACGACTTCCTATGGGCTAATATGTTGGGAATGGCCAGTATTTACAATTCCGAGATGGTGTGCGAAAAACTGATCGAAACTCAACTTTATGCAAAGTTCCTGAACTTCATATTTTTCGCAAAGCCGTGCTTGTATGACTTCCCACGTTGGAAATGGACTGTATTTTGAAATTCTGAGATGGTGTGTGAAAAATCAATCGAAACTCGACTTTGCGCAAAGTTTATGAGTGTCACATTTTTTCACGAAACCATGCTCATATGACTTCTAATTGGCTAATACGTTATGAATGGCCAGTATTTTGAAATTCTGAGATGGTGCACGAAAAACCAATCAAACTCGACTTTGCGACTGTCGTGTTTTTGCACAAAACTATGCTCGTACAACTTCCCATATGCTAAAACATTGGGAATGGCTAGTATTTTGAAATTCCGAGATAGTGCGCAAAAAATTGATCGAAACTCAACTTTACGCGCGACTTTGAGTAAAGTTTAAGGATATGGCATTTTTTCGTAAAACCGTGCTCGTACAACTTCCTATGGGCTAATACGTTAGGAATGGCCGGTATTTTGAAATTTTGAGTCGATGCGCAAAAAACTGAATGAAACTCAAATTTGCGTGCGACATTGTGCAAAGTTTATGACTATCGTATTTTTTTCCTGAAACCATGCTCGCACAACTACACATTGGCTGATACATTGGGAATGGCCAATATTTTAAAATTCTGAGAAGTGCGAGAAAAATCGATTGAAACTCAACTTTGCACGCGACATTGCATAAAGTTTATGACAATCTCATTTTTTCACGAAATAGTGCTATGAGTTCCCATGGGCTAATACATTGGGAATGGCTAGTATTTTGAAATTCTGAGACGGTGCATGAAAAACCGATTGAAACTTGACTTTGCGTAAAGTTTATGACCGCCACATTTTTTCATGAAACCGTACTCGTACGAATTCCCATGGGATAATACGTTGGGAATGGACAGTATTTTGAAATGCCGATGATGTGCAAAAAACTAATCGAAACTCGACTTTGTGTAAAGTTTATGGCTGTCACCTTTTTTCGTGAAACCATGCTCGTACGACTTCCTATGGGCTAATACGTTGGGAATGACTAGAATTTTGAAAGTCCGAGAGGGTGCGTGCAAAATCGAACGAAACTCGACTTTGTGCAAAGTTTATGACCATCATGTTTTTTCGTGAAACCGTGCTCATACGACTTCCCATGTGCTAATATGTTTGGAATGTCTACTATTTTGAAATTCCTAGACAGTGCGCAAAAAAATGTTCGTAACTCAACTTTGCGTACGAGTTTGTACAAATTTTATGACCGTCGACTTTTTTTGTAAAACTGTGCTCATACCACTTCCCATGGGCTAATACGTTGGGAATGTCTAATATTTTGAAATTCAAAAATAGTACGTGAAAAACTGTTCGAAACTCGACTTTACGCACGATTGTGTGCAAAGTTTATGACCGTCGCAATTTTTTACAAAACCATGCTCATACGATTTTCCACGGGCTAATACATTGGGAATGTCAATTAACTTAAAATTCGGAGATAGTGCTCGAAAAATCGATCGAAACTCGACTTTGCACATGACTTTGCTCAAAGTTTATAACCGTCATGGTTTTTCATGAAACCATGCTTGTATGACATCCCGTGGGCTAATATGTTGGGAATGGCCAGTATTTTGAAATTCTGAGATGATGCACAAAAAACCAATTGAAACTCGACTTTGAGCTCGACTTTATGCAAAGTTTATGACCATCGCATTTTTTCGCAAAACCATGCTCGTACGACTTCCCATGGGCTAATACGTTGGGAATGGTCAGTATTTTGAAATTTCGAGATGGTGCACAAAAAATTAATAGAAACTCGACTTTGCACAAAGTTTTTTACCGTCATATTTTTTCATGAAACCATGCTTGCATGACTTCGCAAGGGCTAATACGTTGGGATGGCTAGTATTTTAAAATTCTGATGCGGTGAGGTAAAAACCGATCAAAACTTGACTTTGCGTGCGACTGGGCACAAAGTTTTTGACCTTGCATTTTTACGCGAAACCGTGCTCATGCGATTTCCCATAGGCTAATACATTGGGAATGTCTATTATTTTGATATTTCGAGATGGTGTGTGAAAAACCGACCGAAACTCGATTTTACATGTGACTTTACATAAAGTTTATGACCATTGTATTTTTTCATGAAATCGTGCTCGTATGACTTCCCATGGGCTAATACGTTGGGAATGGCCAGTATTTTGAAATTCCCAAACAGTGCGTGAAAAATGATCGAAACTTGACTTTGCGAGCGACTTTGTGCAAGATTTATGACCATCGCATTTTTTTGCGAAATCGTGCCCGTACGACTTCCCAGGGGCTAATACATTGTGACTGGCTAGTATTTTAAAATTCCGAGATGGTGCGTGCAAAACCAATCGAAACTCAATTTTATGTAAAGTTTATGACCGTTGCATTTTTCCACGAAACTGTGCTCGTACGACTTCAAATGGGCTAACACATTGTGAATGGCCAGTATTTTAAAATTCCGAGAGGTTGCGCGAAAAGCCGATCAAACTCGTCTTTGCGCACGACTTTATGCATGACTTTGCGCAAAGTTTATAAGCATCATGTTTTTTCGTGAAACCATGCTCTTATGAATTCCCATGGGCTAATACGTTTGGAATGTCTATTATTTAGAAATTCCGAGATGGTGCGCGAAAAATCGATCGAAACATGACTTTACGTGCGACATTGCGCAAAGTTTATGATCATTGCATTTTTTCACAAAACCATGCTTGTATGACTTCCCAGAGGCTAATACGTTGGGAATGACCAGTATTTTGAAATTCCAACATAATGCCAAAAAAAATTGATCGAAACTTGACTTTGCGTAAAGTTTATAACTGTCGTGTTTTTTCATGAAACCGTCCTCGTATGAGTTCCCATGGGCTAATACATTGGGGATGACCAGAATTTTGAAATTCCGAGACGATGCGGGAAAAACAAAACGAAACTCAACTTTGTGCAAAGTTTATGACCATCACATTTTTTCGTGTAACCATGCTCATCTGACTTCCCATGGGCAAATACATTGGGAATGTCTAGTATTTTGAAATTTCAAGATGGTACGTGAAAAACCGGTCGAAACTCAACTTTGCGCATGTGTTTGTGCAAACTTTATGACCATTGCCTTTTTTGTGAATCCGTGCTCATACGACTTCCCATGGGCTAATACATTAGGAATGTCTAGTATTTTGAAATTCCAAGATGGTGCACGAACAATAAATCGAAAATCGACTTTGCACGTGACTTTTTGTAAAGCTTATGACCGTCATATTTTTTTGCGAAACCGTGCTCGTACGACTTCCTATGGGCTAATACGTTGGGAATGGCCAGTATTTTACAATTCTGAGATGGTGTGCGAAAAATCGATCGAAACTCAACTTTGTGTAATGTTCATGAACGTCACATTTTTCGCGAAGCCGTGCTCGTATGACTTCCCATGTGTTAATACGTCGGGAATGGACTGTATTTTGAAATTCTGAGACAGTGTGTGGAAAATCAATCGAAACGCGACTTTGTGCAAAGTTTATGACTATCACATTTTTTTGCGAAACCATGCTCGTATGACGTCTAATTGGCTAATACGTTGTGAATGGCCAGTATTTTGAAATTCTGATATGGTGCACGAAAAATCGATCAAACTCAACTTTACGACTGTCATGTTTTTGCACGAAACTATGCTCGTACGACTTCCCATAGGCTAAAACATTGGGAATAGCTAGTATTTTGAAATTCCGAGACAGTGCGCAAAAAATTGATCGAAACTCAACTTTACGCGTGACTTTGAGTAAAGTTTAAGGCTATGGCATTTTTTCGCAAAACCATGATCGTACAACTTCCTATAGGCTAATACGTTAGGAATGGCCAATATTTTGAAATTCTGAGTCGGTACGCAAAAAACTGAATGAAACTCGAATTTACGTGTGACATTATGCAAAGTTTATAACTATCACATTTTTTTCCTGAAACCATGCTCGCACAACTTCCCATTGGCTGATACGTTGGTAATGGCTAGTATTTTGAAATTCTGAGATAGTGCGAGAAAAATCGATTGAAACTCGACTTTACGCGCGACATTGCACAAAGTTTTTGACCATCTCATTTTTTCATGAAATAGTGCTCTATGAATTCCTATGGGCTAATACATTGGGAATGGCTAGTATTTTGAAATTTTGAAACGGTGCACGAAAAATCGATTGAAACTCGACTTTGCGCAAAGTTTATGGCCGCCACATTTTTTCATGAAACCGTACTCATACGACTTCCCATGGGAAAATACGTTAGGAATGAATTGTATTTTGAAATGCCGAAATGGTGCGCGAAAAACTGATCGAAACTCGACTCTGTGTAAAGTTTATGATTGTCATGTTTTTTCGTGAAACCATGCTCGTACGACTTCCTATGGGCTAATACGTTGGGAATGACCAGAATTTTGAAAGTCCGAGATGGTGCGTGAAAAATCGAACGAAACTCGACTTTGTGCAAAGTTTATTACCATAATATTTTTTCGTGAAACCGTGCTCATACAACTTCCCATGTGCTAATATGATTGGAATGTCTAGTATTTTGAAATTCCTAAACGGTGCGGAGTAAAACGATCATAACTCAACTTTGCATACGAGTTTGCACAAATTTTATGACTGTCACCTTTTTTTGCAAAACTATGCTCACACCACTTCCCATGGGCTAATACGTTAGGAGTGTCTAGTGTTTTGAAATTCAGAAATAGTACGTGAAAACTGTTCGAAGCTCGACTTTGCGCGTGATTGTGTGCAAAGTTTATAACCGTCGCATTTTTTTTACAAAACCATGCTCATACGATTTCCCATGGGCTAATACGTTGGGAATGTCAATTATTTTGTAATTCGGAGACAGTGCTCGAAAAATCGATTGAAACTCGACTTTGCACATGACTTTGCACAAAGTTTATAACCATCATGTTTTTTCTAGAAACCGTGCTTGTATGACATCCCGTGGGCTAATATATTGGGAATGGCCAGTATTTTGAAATTCCGAGATGATGCACAAAAAACCAATTGAACTCGACTTTGAGCGCGACTTTATGCAAAGTTTATGACCATCGCATTTTTTCACGAAACCATGCTCGTACGACTTCCCATGGGCTAATACGTTGGGAATGGTCAGAATTTTAAAATTCCAAGATGGTGCACAAAAAATCGATCGAAACTCGACTTTATGCGTGACTTTGCACAAAGTTTTTTACCGTCACATTTTTTCATGAAACCATGCTTGTATGACTTCGCAAGGGCTAATACGTTGGGATGGCTAGTATTTTGAAATTCTGAGGCGGTGCGGTAAAAACCGATCAAAACTTGACTTTGCGCGCGACTGGACACAAAGTTTATGACCTTGCATTTTTACACGAAACCGTGCTCATACGATTTCCAATTGGCTAATACGTTGGGAATGTCTATTATTTTGATGTTTCGAGATGGTGCGCGAAAAACCAACCGAAACTCGATTTAACACGTGACTTTACACAAAGTTTATGACCATTGCATTTTTTCATGAAATCGTGCTCGTATGACTTCCCATGGGCTAATACATTGAGAATGGCCAGTATTTTGAAATTCCCAGACGGTGCGTGAAAGACGATCGAAACTCGACTTTGCGAGCGACTTTGTGCAATGTTTATGACCATCGTGTTTTTTCGCGAAATCGTGCCCGTACGACTTCCCATGGGCTAATACATTGTGACTGGCTAGTATTTTGAAATTCCGAGATTGTGCATGAAAAACCAATCGAAACTCGATTTTATGTAAAGTTTATGACCGTTGCATTTTTCCACGAAACTGTGCTCGTACGACTTCAAATGGGCTAACACGTTATGAATGGCTAGTATTTTAAAATTCTAAGAGGTTGCGCGAAAAGCCGATCAAACTCGTCTTTGCGCAAGACATTGCTTAAAGTTTATGAGCATCATATTTTTTTGTGAAACCATGCTCGTATGAATTCCCAGGGGCTAATACGTTGGGAATGTCTATTATTTAGAAATTCTGAGACGGTGCGCGAAAAATCGATCGAAACATGACTTTATGTGCGACTTTGCGCAAAGTTTATGACCATTGCAATTTTTCACAAAACCGTGCTCGTATGACTTCCCAAAGGCTAATACATTGGGAATGACCAGTATTTTAAAATTCCAACATGATACCAGAAAAATCGATCGAAACTTGACTTTGCGTAAAATTTTTGACTGTCGTGTTTTTTCATGAAACCGTGCTCGTACGAGTTCCTATGGGCCAATATGTTGGGGATAACTAGAATTTTGAAATTCCGAGACGGTGCGGGAAAAACAAAATGAAACTTGACTTTGTGCAAAGTTTATGACCATCACATTTTTTCACGTAACCATGCTCATCTGACTTCCCATGGGCAAATACATTGGGAATTTCTAGTATTTTGAAATTTCAAGACGGTGTGTGAAAAATCGATCGAAACTCAACTTTGCATATGTGTTTGTGCAAAGTTTATGACCGTTGCCTTTTTTGTGAAACCGAGCTCATACGACTTCCCATGGGCTAATACATTGGGAATGTCTAGTATTTTGAAATTCCAAGATGGTGCACGAACAATAAATCGAAAATCGACTTTGCACTTGACTTTTCGTAAAGTTTATGACCATCATATTTTTTCGTGAAACCGTGCTCGTTCGACTTCCTATGGGCTAATACGTTGGGAATGGCCAGTATTTTACAATTCTGAGATGGTGTGCAAAAAACTGATCGAAACTCAACTTTGTGAAATGTTCATGAACGTCACATTTTTCGCGAAGCCGTGCTCGTATGACTTCCCATGTGTTAATACGTCGGGAATGGACTGTATTTTGAAATTCTGAGTCGGTGTGTGAAAAATCAATCGAAACTCGACTTTGTGCAAAGTTTATGACTATCACATTTTTTCGCGAAACCATGCTCGTATGACTTCTAATTGGCTAATATGTTGTGAATGGCCAGTATTTTAAAATTCTGAGATGGTGAACGAAAAATCGATCAAACTCGACTTTGCGACTGTCGTGTTATTGCACGAAACTATGCTCGTACGACTTCCCATAGGCTAAAACATTGGGAATGGCTAGTATTTTGAAATTCCGAGACAGTGCGTAAAAAATTGATCGAAACTCAACTTTACGCGCGACTTTGAGTGAAGTTTAAGGCTATGGCATTTTTTCGTAAAATCGTGCTCGTACAACTTCATATGGGCTAATACGTTAGGAATGGCCAGTATTTTGAAATTCTGAGTCGGTGCGTGAAAAATCGAATGAAACTCGAATTTGCGTGCGACATTGTGCAAAGTTTATGACTATCGCATTTTTTTCCTAAAACCATGCTCGCACAACTTCCCATTGGCTGATACGTTGGTAATGACCAGTATTTTGAAATTCCAACATAATGCCAAAAAAAATTGATCGAAACTTGACTTTGCGTAAAGTTTATAACTGTCGTGTTTTTTCATGAAACCGTCCTCGTACGAGTTCCCATGGGCTAATACATTGGGGATGACCAGAATTTTGAAATTCCGAGACGATGCGGGAAAAAGAAAACGAAACTCAACTTTGTGCAAAGTTTATGACCATCACATTTTTTCGTGTAACCATGCTCATCTGACTTCCCATGGGCAAATACATTGGGAATGTCTAGTATTTTGAAATTTCAAGATGGTACGTGAAAAACCGGTCGAAACTCAACTTTGCGCATGTGTTTGTGCAAACTTTATGACCATTGCCTTTTTTGTGAATCCGTGCTCATACGACTTCCCATGGGCTAATACATTAGGAATGTCTAGTATTTTGAAATTCCAAGATGGTGCACGAACAATAAATCGACTTTGCACGTGACTTTTTGTAAAGCTTATGACCGTCATATTTTTTTGCGAAACCGTGCTCGTACGACTTCCTATGGGCTAATACGTTGGGAATGGCCAGTATTTTACAATTCTGAGATGGTGTGCGAAAAATCGATCGAAACTCAACTTTGTGTAATGTTCATGAACGTCACATTTTTCGCGAAGCCGTGCTCGTATGACTTCCCATGTGTTAATACGTCGGGAATGGACTGTATTTTGAAATTCTGAGACAGTGTGTGGAAAATCAATCGAAACGCGACTTTGTGCAAAGTTTATGACTATCACATTTTTTTGCGAAACCATGCTCGTATGACTTCTAATTGGCTAATACGTTGTGAATGGCCAGTATTTTGAAATTCTGATATGGTGCACGAAAAATCGATCAAACTCAACTTTACGACTGTCATGTTTTTGAACGAAACTATGCTCGTACGACTTCCCATAGGCTAAAACATTGGGAATAGCTAGTATTTTGAAATTCCGAGACAGTGCGCAAAAAATTGATCGAAACTCAACTTTACGCGTGACTTTGAGTAAAGTTTAAGGCTATGGCATTTTTTCGCAAAACCGTGATCGTACAACTTCCTATAGGCTAATACGTTAGGAATGGCCAATATTTTGAAATTCTGAGTCGGTACGCAAAAAATTGAATGAAACTCGAATTTACGTGTGACATTATGCAAAGTTTATAACTATCGCATTTTTTTCCTGAAACCATGCTCGCACAACTTCCCATTGGCTGATACATTGGTAATGGCTAGTATTTTGAAATTCTGAGATAGTGCGAGAAAAATCGATTGAAACTGGACTTTACGCGCGACATTGCACAAAGTTTTTGACCATCTCATTTTTTCGTGAAATAGTGCTCTATGAATTCCTATGGGCTAATACATTGGGAATGGCTAGTATTTTGAAATTTTGAAACGGTGCACGAAAAATCGATTGAAACTCGACTTTGCGCAAAGTTTATGGCCGCCACATTTTTTCATGAAACCGTACTCATACGACTTCCCATGGGAAAATACGTTAGGAATGAATTGTATTTTGAAATGCCGAAATGGTGCGCGAAAAACTGATCGAAACTCGACTCTGTGTAAAGTTTATGATTGTCATGTTTTTTCGTGAAACCATGCTCGTACGACTTCCTATGGGCTAATACGTTGGGAATGACCTGAATTTTGAAAGTCCGAGATGGTGCGTGAAAAATCGAACGAAACTCGACTTTGTGCAAAGTTTATTACCATAATATTTTTTCGTGAAACCGTGCTCATACAACTTCCCATGTGCTAATATGATTGGAATGTCTAGTATTTTGAAATTCCTAAGCGGTGCAAAAAACGATCATAACTCAACTTTGCATACGAGTTTGCACAAATTTTATGATCACCTTTTTGCAAAACTATGCTCACACCACTTCCCATGGGCTAATCGTTAGGAGTGTCTAGTGTTTTGAAATTCAAACGATGAAAACTGTTGCTCGACTTTGCGCGTGATTGTGTGCAAAGTTTATAACCGTCGCATTTTTTTTACAAAACCATGCTCATACGATTTCCCATGGGCTAATATGTTAGGAATGTCAATTATTTTGTAATTCGGAGACAGTGCTCGAAAAATCGATTGAAACTCGACTTTGCACATGACTTTGCACAAAGTTTATAACCATCATGTTTTTTCTAGAAACCGTGCTTGTATGACATCCCGTGGGCTAATATATTAGGAATGGCCAGTATTTTGAAATTCCGAGATGATGCACAAAAAACCAATTGAAACTCGACTTTGAGCGCGACTTTATGCAAAGTTTATGACCATCGCATTTTTTCACGAAACCATGCTCGTACGACTTCCCATGGGCTAATACGTTGGGAATGGTCAGAATTTTAAAATTCCAAGATGGTGCACAAAAAATCGATCGAAACTCGACTTTATGCGTGACTTTGCACAAAGTTTTTTACCGTCACATTTTTTCATGAAACCATGCTTGTATGACTTCGCAAGGGCTAATACGTTGGGATGGCTAGTATTTTGAAATTCTGAGGCGGTGCGGTAAAAACCGATCAAAACTTGACTTTGCGCGCGACTGGACACAAAGTTTATGACCTTGCATTTTTACACGAAACCGTGCTCATATGATTTCCAATTGGCTAATACGTTGGGAATGTCTATTATTTTGATATTTCGAGATGGTGCGTGAAAAACCAACCGAAACTCGATTTAACACGTGACTTTACACAAAGTTTATGACCATTGCATTTTTTCATGAAATCGTGCTCGTATGACTTCCCATGGGCTAATACATTGAGAATGGCCAGTATTTTGAAATTCCCAGACGGTGCGTGAAAGACGATCGAAACTCGACTTTGCGAGTGACTTTGTGCAATGTTTATGACCATCGTGTTTTTTCGCGAAATCGTGCCCGTACGACTTCCCATGGGCTAATACATTGTGACTGGCTAGTATTTTGAAATTCCGAGATTGTGCATGAAAAACCAATCGAAACTCGATTTTATGTAAAGTTTATGACCGTTGCATTTTTCCACGAAACTGTGCTCGTACGACTTCAAATGGGCTAACACGTTATGAATGGCTAGTATTTTAAAATTCTAAGAGGTTGCGCGAAAAGCCGATCAAACTCGTCTTTGCGCAAGACATTGCTTAAAGTTTATGAGCATCATATTTTTTTGTGAAACCATGCTCGTATGAATTCCCAGGGGCTAATACGTTGGGAATGTCTATTATTTAGAAATTCTGAGACGGTGCGCGAAAAATCGATCGAAACATGACTTTATGTGCGACTTTGCGCAAAGTTTATGACCATTGCAATTTTTCACAAAACCGTGCTCGTATGACTTCCCAAAGGCTAATACATTGGGAATGACCAGTATTTTGAAATTCCAACATGATACCAGAAAAATCGATCGAAACTTGACTTTGCGTAAAATTTTTGACTGTCGTGTTTTTTCATGAAACCGTGCTCGTACGAGTTCCTATGGGCCAATATGTTGGGGATAACTAGAATTTTGAAATTCCGAGACGGTGCGGGAAAAACAAAACGAAACTTGACTTTGTGCAAAGTTTATGACCATCACATTTTTTCACGTAACCATGCTCATCTGACTTCCCATGGGCAAATACATTGGGAATTTCTAGTATTTTGAAATTTCAAGACGGTGTGTGAAAAATCGATCGAAACTCAACTTTGCATATGTGTTTGTGCAAAGTTTATGACCGTTGCCTTTTTTGTGAAACCGACCTCATACGACTTCCCATGGGCTAATACATTGGGAATGTCTAGTATTTTGAAATTCCAAGATGGTGCACGAACAATAAATCGAAAATCGACTTTGCACTTGACTTTTCGTAAAGTTTATGACCGTCATATTTTTTTGTGAAACCGTGCTCGTACGACTTCCTATGGGCTAATACGTTGGGAATGGCCAGTATTTTACAATTCAGAGATGGTGCGCAAAAAACTGATCGAAACTCAACTTTGTGCAATGTTCATGAACGTCACATTTTTCGCGAAGCCGTGCTCGTATGACTTCCCATGTGTTAATACGTCGGGAATGGACTGTATTTGAAATTCTGAGTCGGTGTGTGAAAAATCAATCGAAACTCGACTTTGTGCAAAGTTTATGACTATCACATTTTTTCGCGAAACCATGCTCGTATGACTTCTAATTGGCTAATATGTTGTGAATGGCCAGTATTTTAAAATTCTGAGATGGTGCATGAAAAATCGATCAAACTCGACTTTGCGTGTTATTGCGAAACTATGCTCGACTTCCATAGGCTAAAACATTGGGAATGGCTAGTATTTTGAAATTCCGAGACAGTGCGTAAAAATTGATCGAAACTCAACTTTACGCGCGACTTTGAGTGAAGTTTAAGGCTATGGCATTTTTTCATAAAATCGTGCTCGTATAACTTCATATGGGCTAATACGTTAGGAATGGCCAGTATTTTGAAATTCTGAGTCGGTGCGTGAAAAATCGAATGAAACTCGAATTTTGCGTGCGACATTGTGCAAAGTTTATGACTATCGCATTTTTTTCCTAAAACCATGCTCGCACAACTTCCCATTGGCTGATACGTTGGTAATGGCCAGTATTTTGAAATTCTGAGATAGTGCGAGAAAAATTGATTGAAACTCGACTTTGTGCGTGACATTGCGCAATGTTTATGACCATCTCATTTTTTCGCGAAATAGTGCTCTATGAATTCCCATGGGCTAATACATTGGGAATGGCTAGTATTTTGAAATTCTGAGACGGGGCATGAAAAACCGATTGAAACTCAACTTTGTGCTACGTTTATGATCGCCACATTTTTTCATGAAATCCTACTCGTACGACTTCCCAAGTGATAATACGTTGGGAATGGACAGTATTTTGAAACGTCGAAATGGTGCACGAAAAACTGATGGAAACTCGACTTTGTGTAAAGTTTATGACTATCACGTTTTTTCGTGAAACCATGCTCGTACGACTTCCTATGGGCTAATACGTTGGGAATGACCCGAATTTTGAAAGTCCGAGACGGTGCGTGAAAAATCAAACGAAACTCGACTTTGTGCAAAGTTTATGACCATGATGTTTTTTCGTGAAACCGTGCTCATACGACTTCCCATGTGCTAATATGTTTCGAATGTCTAGTATTTTGAAAGTCCTAGACAGTACGCAAAAAAATGATCGTAACTCAACTTTGTGTATGAGTTTGCACAAATTTTATAGCCGCGGCCTTTTTTTGCAAAACTGTGCTCAGACCACTTGCCATGGGCTAAAACGTTGGGAATGTCTAGTATTTTGAAATTCAGAAATAGTATGTGAAAAACTATTCGAAACTCGACTTTGCGCGATTGTGTGCAAAGTTTATGACCGTCGTATTTTTTTACAAAACAATGCTCATATGATTTCCCATGGGCTAATACGTTGGGAACGTCAATTATTTTGAAATTCGGAGATAGCGCTCGAAAAATCGATCGAAACTCGACTTTGCACATGACTTTGCACAAAGTTTATAACCGTTATATTTTTTCATGAAATCGTGCTTGGATGTCGTATGACATCCCGTGGGCTAATATGTTGGCAATGGCTAGTATTTTGAAATTCCGAGATGATGCACAAAAAACCAATTGAAACTCGACTTTGCGCGTGACTTTATGCAAAGTTTATGACCATCGTATTTTTTCGCGAAACCATGCTCGTACGACTTCCCATGGGCTAATACGTTGGGAATGGTCAGTATTTTGAAATTTTGAGATGGTGCACAAAAAATCAATCGAAACTCGACTTTGCGCGTGACATTGCACAAAGTTTTTTACCGTCACATTTTTTCATGAAACCATACTTGTATGACTTCGCAAGGGCTAATATGTTAGGATGGCTAGTATTTTGAAATTCTGAGGCGGTGCGGTAAAAATCGATCAAAACTTGACTTTGCGCGCGACTGGGCGCAAAGTTCATGACCTTGCATTTTTACGCGAAACCGTGCTCATACGATTTCCCATAGGCTAATACATTGGGAATATCTATTATTTTGATATTTCGAGATGGTGCGCGAAAAACCGATCGAAACTCGATTTTACACGTGACTTTACACAAAGTTTATGACCGTTGCATTTTTTCAAGAATTCGTGCTCGTATGACTTCCCATGGGCTAATACGTTGGGAATGGCCAGTATTTTGAAATTCCCAGATGGTGCGTGAAAAACGATCGAAACTCGACTTTGCGAGCGACTTTGTGCAAGGTTTATGACCATCATGTTTTTTCACGAAATCGTGCCCGTACGACTTCCCATGGGCTAATATATTGTGATTGGCTAGTATTTTGAAATTTTGAGATGGTGCATGAAAAACCAATCGAAACTCGATTTTATGTAAAGTTTATGACCGTTGCATTTTTCCACGAAACTGTGCTCGTACGACTTCAAATGGGCTAACACGTTGTGAATGGCCAGTATTTTAAAATTCCGAGAGGTTGCGCGAAAAACCTATCAAACTCGTCTTTGTGCACAACATTACGCAAAGTTTATGAGCATCATGTTTTTTCGTGAAACCATGCTCGTATGAATTCCCATGGGCTAATATGTTGGGAATGTCTATTATTTAGAAATTTCGAGACGGTGCGTGAAAAATCGATTGAAACATGACTTTACGTGCAACTTTGTACAAAGTTTATGACCATTGCATTTTTTCACAAAACTGTGCTCGTATGACATCCCAGAGGCTAATACGTTGGGAATGACCAGTATTCTAAAATTCCAACATGACGCCAGAAAAATTGATCGAAACTTGACTTTGTGCAAAGTTTATGATTGTCATGTTTTTTCATGAAACCGTGCTCGTACGAGTTCCCATGGGCTAATACGTTGGGGATGACCAAAATTTTGAAATTCTGAGATGGTGCACGAAAAACTGATTGAAACTCAACTTTGCGCAAAGTTTATGACCGCCACATTTTGTCATGAAACCGTACTCATATGACTTCCCATGGGATAATACGCTGGGAATGGACAGTATTTTGAAATGCCGAAATGGTGCGCGAAAAACTGATCGAAACTCGACTTTGTGTAAAGTTTATGACTGTCACATTTTTTCGTGAAACCATGCTCATACGACTTCCTATGGGCTAATATATTGGGAATGACCAGAATTTTGAAAGTCCGAGATGGTGCATGAAAAATCGAACGGAACTCGACTTTGTGCAAAGTTTATGACCATCATGTTTTTTCGTGAAACCGTGCTCATACGAGATTGAAACTCAACTTTGCGCGCGACTTTGAGTAAAGTGTAATACCATGACATTTTTCACAAAATCGTGCTTGTACAACTTCCCATGGGCTAATACATTAGGAATGGTGAGTGTTTTGAAATTCGGAGTTAGTGCGCAAAAAAATAAAACGTAACTCAAATTTGTGCGTGACTTTTCGCAAAGTTTATGACCATCATGTTTTTTCATGAAACCGTGCTCGTACGACTTCCCATTGGCTAATACGTTGGGAATGGCCAGTATTTTGAAATTTCGAGGCGGTGCGCGAAAAATCGATTGAAACTCGACTTTGCACGCGACTTTGTGCAAAGTTTATGACCATCTCATTTTTTCGTGAAACAGTGCTCATACGAATTCCTATGGGCTAATATATTGGGAATGGCCAGTATTTTGAAATTCTGAGATGGTGCATAAAAAATCAATCGAAACTCGACTTTGCGCCCGACTTTGTGTAAACTTTATGACCGTCTCATTTTTTCATAAAACAGTGCTAGTACGAATTCCCATGGGCTAATACATTGGGAATGGCTTATATTTTGAAATTATGAGATAGTGTACGAAAAATCGATCGAAACTCGACTTTACGCAAAGTTTATGACCGTCGTATTTTTTCGCGAAATCGTGCACGTACGACTTCCCATGGGCACATTCGGAGTGACCATAATTTTGAAATTCCGAGATAATGTACGAAAAATCGAACAAAACTCGACTTTGTGCAAAGTTTATGACTGTCGCATTTTTTTACGAACCGTGCTCATAGACTTCCTGTGGGCTAATACGTTGGGAGTGTCTATTATTTTGAAATTTCGGGACGGTGCATGAAAAACTATCGAAACTCGACTTTGCGCACAACTGTGTGCAAAGTTTATGACCATTGCATTTTTTCGTGAAACTATGCTCATACGATTTCCAATGGGGTAATACGTTGGGAATGTTTGTTATTTTGAAATTCGGAGATGATGCGCGAAAAATCGATCGAAACTCAACTTTGCGCATGACTTTGCGTAAAGTTTATGATTGCCATATTTTTTTGAGAAACCATGCTCGTACGACTTTCCATGGGCTACGTTGGGAATGGCCAGTATTTTGAAATTCCAAGATGGTGCATGAAAAACCGAACGAAACTAGACTTTGCACGAGATTTTACGCAAAGTTTATGATTGTCTTGTTTTTTTCGTGAAACCATGCTCGTACGTCTTCTCATGGGATAATACGTTGGAAATGGCTAGTATTTTGAAAATCTAAGACGGTGCGCTAAAAATCGATCAAAACTCGACTTTGCACGAGACTATGCTTAAAGTTTATGACCATCACTACAAAATCATGCTCATACGTTTTCCCATTGGCTAATACGTTCGGAATGACTATTATTTTGAAATTCCGAGATTGTGCATGAAAAAACGATCGAAACTCGATTTTGCGTGTGACTTTACGTAAAGTTTACGATCGTCATGTTTTTTTGCGAAATCGTGCTCGTACGACTTTCCATGGGCTAATACGTTGGGAATGACCAGTATTTTGAAATTCCCAGACAGTGTGTGAAAAACGATCAAAACTCGACTTTACGAGTGGCTTTGTGCAAAATTTATGATTGTCATATTTTTTCGTGAAATTATGCTAGTACAACTTCTCATGGGCTAATACTTTGTGACTGGTCAGTATTTTGAAATTCTAAGACGATGCACAAAAAACCGATCGAAACTCGATTTTGCGTAAAGTTTTTGACCATTACATTTTTTCACGAAACTGTGCTCGTACGACTTCTAATGGGCTAACACGTTGTGAGTGGCTAGTATTTTGAAACTTCAAGACAGTGCGCGACAAGCCGATCAAACCCGTCTTTGCGCGCGACTTTGCGCAAAGTTTATGACCATCATGTTTTTTTGTGAAACCATGCTTGTACGAATTCCCATGGGCTATTGCATTGGGAATGTCTATTATTTTGAAATTTTGAGATGGTGCATGAAAAATCGATCGAAACTCGACTTTGCGTGTGACTTTGCGTAAAGTTTATGACCGTCATGTTTCTTCGCATTATCGTGCTCGTACAACATTTCTTCGTGAAATCGTGCTCGTGCGACTTCCGAGATGGTGCGTGATAAATGATTGAAACTCGACTTTGCGCACGACTTTGTGCAAAGTTTATGACCGTTGTATTTCTTCGTGAAATCGTGCTCGTACGACTTCCAATGGACTAATACGTTGGGAATGACTAGAATTTTGAAATTTCGAGATGGTGCATGAACAACCAAACGAAACTCGACTTTGTGCAAAGCTTATGACTGTCACATTTTTTCGTGAAACCATGCTCATACGACTTCCCATGTGCTAATATGTTGGGAATGTCTAGTATTTTGAAATTCTGAGATGGAGCGTGAAAAATCGATCGAAACTCAACTTTGCGCACGAGTTTGTATAAAGCTTCTGACCATCACCTTTTTTTGTGAAACCATGCTCATACGACTTCCCATGGGCTAATACGTTGGGAATGTGTAGTATTTTAAAATTTCACAACGGTGCCTTAAAAATCGATCGAAACTCGACTTTGTGTGCGTCGGTGCGTAAAGTTTATGACTGTCGTGTTTTTTCGCGAAACCATGCTCATACGATTTCCCATAGTGTCACGAACGATCGTTGCTCAACCGCAATGCCTTTGCTCCTTGAACCGTTCGTCACTTTTTCTAGCTTGTACATATGTTTGGCAGCTTGTTTTGCCTTGAGTTTAGGTGTTTTTACATAAGAAATGTGAGCGAAAGTAGTGTAGAATGATCGCATTGCTTGAGCCAAAACAACCCAAAACAGCCCTATTTTTAGGTCTTTTTGCTACGGCAACCTTTCGAGCGGTGCGAAATGTCAGCCATTTCAGCACCTTGGAACCCGGTGCACCGGCTGGATGGGGTTCGGGTATATATAGTAGGCATTCATCAGCAATTGAACTTGTCTTGCGTCCGATACCTTGGGAACCGTCATTTGTGGACTTGCGACCATTCCTCCAACCCTCCAAAGTCCTATTTCGCTCTCTTTCTCTCTTTCCTTTGCTGCACTCAAGGTGTTCGACAAATTGCTTGTATAGCTTTCCGCTTTGCGAGACGCCGGGACGTGTCCATCGCTCGCTTCTAAGCTAATCAACTTCTTCTTTGCAGGTCCTACGGGACCTTAAGAGATTGTAAGAGGGCTGACCCTTTGCATAACGCGTTGGGCGTTTCATGACTTAGGCAATCCCAACTAAGTCCGGAATAGTAAGCAAGGTTGCTCCACGACTTAGACAATTTCAGCTAAGTCTTCGGGAGTGCCGCGAGGGTGCCGCACGACTTAGGCAAATTCAGCTAAGTCCATGACAATGTGATATTAGAGCAGGCAAGAAATTCATACAAACAACAAAGAAGATTCACAATCTCACCATGGTGAAACGTCGTGGTGAATCGAGCAAGATGGGGCAAGCCGGACCCTTGCTCCAAGCAGTCGTAGGTGGGCTGCAAGTGCAAACTCGCTCGCAAACTATGGGAGCCACTCATAAGGAGCTCTATAGTGAACAAGACGAGCGTGAAGTTGGGTATTCTCCACAAGGGGAGGAGGCACCATCTGGAGCGCCAACCGGGAAAAAGAGTCACAAAGAGAGAATTATAGCGGCGGGACCCGCCTTGATGTTCTTGAAGTGAGCATGGAGGAACTCTACCAAGGCCAGCGAGGGCTACTTAGGGTAGAGAGCTCGCTAGAAGAAGCTGAATCTCAGATCGAGAAAGTTGAATCTATGATGGATCAACTGACAGAGGACACTAAAGATTGCGTACGACACCTACATGAAGTTGTGGCGGAACTCACGGCTAAGGTGATGGTGTTAACAAGGACTCTTGATGCGGGAGGGAACAACACCCGGGCGGCGCCACCACAAAACTTCAGGTCACCAGAGCCGTAGTGCTACGGAGGTGCTAGGGATGCCAAAGTGCTTGAAAATTTCTTGTTCGACATGGAACAGTATTTCCGTGCTACAAGGCTTGATTCTGAAGAAACCCAAGTTGCTATAGCAATAATGTATATGAATGGGGATGCAAAACTTTGGTGGCGAACTTGTTGGGAAGAGATCCAGCAAGGCCGATGTCAAGTGGATACACGGGGAGACTTGAAGCGAGAGTTGAGAACTCAGTTCTTGCCCGAGAATACAGAGTTTGTCGCAAGAAGGAAACTGAGACAACTCCGCCAAAGTACAATAATCCGAGACTATGTGAAACAATTTTCAGCACTGATGCTGGATATACGGGACATGTCTGAGAAAGACAAGCTATTCAGCTTCCTCGATGGCTTGAAGCCATGGGCACAACAAGAACTACATCAAAGGAATGTCACTGACGTAATCGGGGAAATTGTAGCCACGAAAAGGCTAACTGACTTTATTTCTTCAGAGGATTTGAGAAAGAAGAAACAATCTTTGGGAAATCGCCCATCTAAATACTCTCGAGCGAAGGAGTCTGGGAGCGAGCATAAGAAGAAGAATTTCCATAAGGGACCGAGCTCAAGAGGTAGAGTCCCAAAGCCTACTGGATGCTTCTTGTGTGGAGGACCGCACATGGTGAGGGAGTGCCCACAAAAACAGGCACTCAATGCTTTAACGACATCGATTCTACCCCGTAAGTCAGACAAGGGCAAAGCTATCGCCCTTAGTTCGAGCAGTTCTGACTCCAGTAGTGACAGTGAGGCATCACAAGGACCCAGGATGGGAGCAATACGTTTGTTAAATGTGTTGCGGGGTCAAGTGGGGGAGAATACGAAGGCAAAGCCACCGAAGGTAGGAAGCAGCGAGTTGATGTATGTGGACATCAAGCTCAATGGCCGAACAACCCGTGCAATGGTGGACACGAGCGCGACCCACAATTTTATTGCCGATCGCGAAGCTAAGCGACTGGGACTAATCTTGGAGAAGAGCCCAAGTCGTATGAAAGCAGTGAACTCGGAGGCCAAGCAGATCTCCGGACAAGCATAGGGGGTCCTCATCAAGATCGGGACATGGAGCGGGAGCACAGACTTGATGGCGGTGCCATTAGACGACTTCCAAGTGATTCTCGGAATGGAGTTTATGCACGCAGTAAAGTTGGTGCCAATACCGTTCCTGAACTTCTTGTGTCTAATGGGAGGCGACAATCCCTGCATCGTTCCAGTTTCTCAAGGAAGAATCAAGGACCTACAACAAATATCGGCTTTACAATTGAAGAAAGGGGTGCGAAAAGGTGAATTAACCTTTGTAGCTGCTATGAAGCCAGAGACACTTGACGGGGAGGCCATTCAGGAACCTGCTGTTGTGGCGAACATCTTGAAGGAGTTCTCAGATGTGATGCCAGAGTTGCCGAGAACTCTACCACCACGTAGAGGCATGGATCATCGGATTGAGCTAGGGAGTTAAGCCTCCGTGAGACCACCATCTTGCATGGCCCCTCCAGAGTTGGCAGAACTGAGGAAGCAGTTAGATGAACTGCTAAGTCGTGGTCTCATCTACAGTTCCAAAGCACCTTTTGGAGCTCTAGTCCTCTTTTAGAAGAAACCAAATGGGAGCCTCTGATTATGCATTGATTATCGAGCCCTCAACAAGATGACGGTGAAGAACAAGTACCCTATCCCACTCATCGCGGACTTGTTCGATCAATTGGGCAAGGCAAAGTACTTCTCCAAACTCGACCTTCGGTCAGGGTATTGGCAGGTGCGCATTGCAGAAGGTGATGATGCGAAGACTACCTGTATGACCAGGTATGGAGCATTCGAGTTCTTGGTGATGCCTTTCAGCTTCACCAATGCTCCAACCATATTCTGCACTCTTATGAACCAACTGTTCAAGGAATATCTGGATAAGTTCGTGGTCGTCTACTTAGACGATATTGTCGTCTATAACCAAACACTTGAGGAGCATGATGGATACCTCCGAACAATTTTCAAAGTTCTCAGGGAGAACACCTTGTTCGTAAAGAGGGAAAAGTGCTACTTCGCCCAAACGGAGATTTTATTCTTGGGGCATCGAATTGGGAATGGGTCCATTCGAATGGACAAGGCTAAGGTGCAAGCTGTGGTGGACTGATGAACACCAAAGAAGGTGCCAGAGTTGAGATTGTTCCTTGGGTTCGTCAACTATTATCGGCGCTTCATAGCTGGATATTCGAAGCGCGCAACTCCACTGACGGAGTTGCTAAAAAAGGAGCAGTCCTAGAGATGGTCAGATAAATGTGAGGTGGCATTTCAAGACCTAAAGACTGCTGTGTTAGAAGAACCTGTACTCAGATTGTCGGACTATGGAAAGTCTTTTGAAATCCATATCGATGCTTCTGACTTTGCTATTGGAGGAGTTCTTATGCAAGAGGGTCATCCAGTGGCCTACGAGAGTCGCAAGCTCAACGAGACCAAGCGGCGATATCATGTACATGAGAAAGAGATGACAGCGGTGGTCCACTGTCTACGAGTGTGGCGACACTACCTTCTGGGAGCACCATTTGTGCTAAGGATAGACAATGTCGCATTGAGTTACTTCCAAACTCAAAAGAAACTCTCCCCAAAGCAAGCACGATGGCAGGACTTCTTGGTTGAGTTCGACATGGTGATGGAGTACTAACCCGGAAAAGCAAATGTCGTACGAGCATGCTATGGACTGTACCAAGATCCTCAGGCAATGACTCTGATTCAACTCATCAAAGAGGGCAAGGCACGATGATTTTGGGTTCAGGAGGGACTCATCTACACTAAGAGGAACAGAGTTTATGTCCCACGAGCGGATAACTTGAGGCGTGAACTCTTGAAAGAGTGTCACGATTCCCTTTGGGCTGGACATCCGGGTATCTACCGAACAATGGCTCTCGTGGAGAGGGCTTTCTATTGGCCCAAGATGGGGACAGATGTGGTGGAATATGTTCGAACATGCCTTACTTGTTAACAGGACAAGACAGAGCAGTAGAAGCTAGTGGGACTTTTGGAGCCGCTGCCCGCACCAGAAAGGCCATGGGAGAGCATTTCTTTGGACCTCATATCAAGCTTGTCCGTAGTAGGGGGACTTCGATCGATACTCGTGGTAGTTGATCGATTTTCGAAGTATGCAAGATTCATTGCGGCACCCCTACATTGCTCAGCGGAGGAGGCGGCTAAGTTGATGATGAAGAATGTGGTTAAGTATTGGGGAGTCCCACACAACATCATTAGTGATCGGGATTCTCGGTTCTTGGGACGATTCTGGACTGAGTTGTTCAAGTTGTTGGGGTCTAAATTATACTTCTCCACAAGCCTCCACCCTCAAACGGATGGCCAAACAGAGAGAATTAACTCGCTCTTGGAGCAGTATCTTCGGCACTACGTGAGTGCTAACCAATGAGATTGGGTGAAGCTGTTGGACATAGCCTAATTCTCCTATAACTTGCAACGAAGCTCTGAATCCAACAAGAGCCCATTTGAGATTATTACGGGATAACAGCCATCAACTCCTCATACCCTGGTTATTGGTTGTACAGGGAGTAGCCCATCAGCCTATCACTTCGCAAAGGAATGGCATCACAATGTAGATATTGCACGGGCTTACTTGGAGAAGGCGGCCAAAAAGATGAAGAAGTGGGCAGACATAGGAAGGTTACCACAAGAATTTAAAGTTGGTGACATGGTGTTGGTGAAGCTCCAACCAGCATCACTCCAATTCTTTAGACACAAAGTGCACAAAGGATTGGTACGCAAGTATGAAGAGCCTTTCCCAATCATCAGCAGAGTAGGCAATGTCTTATACAAGTTGCAACTACCAGCATAGTTCAGAATTCACAATGTCTTCCATGCGAGCAACTTGAAAGCCTACCACTCAGATCCGCGAGATGATTCTCGAAATGTTCCAACTCGACTACCCCCCACCAGAGCCTCTTACGAGAAGCGAGTTGAAACTATTCTAGCGGAGCGCAGCAAATAGAGTACTTGGTGAAGTGGCAAAAGCTTCATCAAACAGAAGCCAGTTGGGAACTAGAAGACGCCCTGCGACATGAAGAAGCTCGCGTCAAAGCCAAGCGTCGACGAGGGCGTCGACAGTTTAAGTGGGGGAGAATGTCACGAATGGTCATCGCTCAACCGCAATGCCTTTGCTCCTTGAACCGTTCGTCACTTTTTCTTGCTTGTACATATGTTTGGCAGCTTGTTTGCCTTGAGTTTATGTGTTTTTACTAAAGAAATGTGAGCGAAAGTAGTGTAGAAGGCTGCAGAACGATCGCTCGCTGCGCGAAGCCAAAACAGTCCAAAAGAGCCAAAGTAGTGTAGGAACCGTCGTTTGTGGACTTGCGACCATTCCTACAACCCTCCAAAGTCCTATTTCGCTCTCTTTCTCTCTTTTCTTTGCTGCACTCAAGGTGTTCGACAAATTGCTTGTATAGCTTTCCGCTTTGCGAGACGCCGGGACGTGTCCGTCGCTCGCTTCTAAGCTAATCAACTTCTTCTTTGCAGGTCCTACGAGACCTTAAGAGGTTGTAAGAGGGCTGACCCTTTGCGGACAGATAATGCGTTGGGCGTTTCATGACTTAGGCAATCCTAGTTAAGTCCGGAATAGTGAGCAAGGTTGCTCCACGACTTAGGCAATTTCAGCTAAGTCTTTGGGAGTGCCGCGAGGGTGCCACATGGCTTAGGCAAATTCAGCTAAGTCCGTGACAATAGGCTAATACGTTGGGAATGTCTATTATTTTGAATTTTCGAGACGATGCACGAAAAACTGATTGAAACTCGACTTTGCACATGACTTTGTGCAAATTTATAACCATCGTATTTTTTCATGAAACCGTGCTCATACGACTTCCCATGGGCTAATACATTGGGAATGTCCAGTATTTTGAAATTCTGAGACGGTTGACGAAAAACTGATCGAAACTCGACTTTGTGCTTGATTTTGCGCAAAGTTTATGACTGTTGCATTTTTTCGTGAAACCGTGCTCGTACGACTTCCTATGGGCTAATTAATACGTTAGGAATGGCTAGTATTTTGAAATTCCGAGAAGGTGCATGAAAAATCCATCAAAACTCATAATGTTTGTGATCGTCATATTTTTTCGCAAAATCATGCTCGTACGACTTCCCAGGGACTAATACTTTGGGAATGGCCAGTATTTTGAAATTCCGAGATAGTGCATGAAAAATTGAACAAAACTTGACTTTACGCGCGACTTTGCACAAACTTTATAACCATCATGCTTTTTCGTGAAGCCATGCTCGTACGAATTCCCATAGGCTAATACGTTGGGAATGGTCAGTTTAAAATTCCGAGACGACAGATCCTTCTATTCAGGACTCCTTACCTAGAGTTATGCAAAAATTTAAACATTTGCTAGCTGTGGATGAGGTGGATAAATATAGAAATAAAGGATTAAAGGGTAAAGATATTATGCAAGAGGACCATGCAAAATCAAAGGATAAAAAAAAGGATGGTAATGTCCTCCCAAAGTCGCATGCTCTTCCTTCTATCTAGTATGGATGAAAATAATCTGTTGTAATGTTCATGGACCTAATAAGCCTGAGAAATGTCGGGAGCTCAATAGAATAATCCGTTATGCTGAATGTGATATTGTTATTCTTATGGAAATAAAAATTAAAACTCATCGTGTTCAAGTTCAGAAGAATTTAATATGGCATGAGGCAGAACTTTTTACTAATGATTCGCATGATACTTATGGTCGAGTTTGGGTCTTATGGCATCCTAACCTTGTTACTGCTTGGTCTATTTCTGCTACTAATCAATTCATTTATCTTAAGGTAGAGGATAAAAAGACTGGATGTCAATTCAATATTATCGGAATTTACACATCTAATAGTATATCTGACAGGAATGCTCTATGGCGTGATCTAGTTAGCATTGAAAATAGTTATCCTATAGTACTTTGAATTATTCTTGGTGACTTTAATACTATCAAATACACAAATGAGAAAGTTGGGGGTAGCTTTTAGAGTGCTTTCCGAATGTCAGCTTCAAAGTTTTAATGATTGTATATATACTGCTGCATTGACTAACATGAAATCAGTAGGTGATTGGTTCTCATGGAATAATCAAAGTGCTGCTGACAGAAAAATTATGGCTCGACTTGACAGATGTTTGATTAATCATGAATGGTTAGCAGTTTTCCTAGATTAACTTCTTAAGTACGGTGCTAAGTTATTCTCGGATCACTCTATTATGCATATACACGCAGATAAAGCAATACCCAGCGATAAGAAACCTTTTAGATTTTTTAATATATGGAGTACTCACCCTTAGTTCCTCGAAGTTATCAAGTCCGCATGGAATATTAATGTGTTTGATGTCAAAAACTAAAAGCATACAAACCAACACTTAAGGAGTGAAATTCAACTACAATCGGAAATATCACCAATAGGGTTCAGTTATGCAAGAAAGAACTTATGGTAGTGCAAAGCAAGCTAAATCTTCAACTGTTGGATGTAAATCTTATATATAAAGAGGCCACCACTAGAAATAGTTTTATGCAAGCTTTGAAGCAGGAGGAATTCTTTTTGAAATAGAAGTCATGACAACATTGGCTTACTCTTGGGGATTCCAATACTAAGTTTTTCTATGTTGCTATTGCTACCAAAAGGGCTACTAATCACATCAAAAAATGTAAAGGTATAGATGGTAATCTTATTGAGGATTTGGATGAGGTTAAAAATTACACCAAGTAATTTTTTTATTCCTTACTCAATCATGAGGAGCAGCCTAATAGTATTCATGTTGGGCACACAGGACGACTTGATTCTGAAGCTCTTTCTCTTCTTAATGCCCCAATAACGGATGAAGAAGTTCCTAAAGCACAAAAGCCCTGGTCCAAATAGATTTTCGATTGAGTTTTATCAAATTGCATGGTCTATTGTAGGCAACGATGTCATAAAAGCTTGTCGACATTTTTTCTCCTTAGGTCATATCATTAAAGAAATAAATTACACTTTTATTTCTTTAGTGCCTAAGAATGATGGAGTTGATTCATTGGAGAATTATCATCCTATTTCACTGTGCAACTTTGTTTATAAGGTTATCTCTAAGGTGCTGGCAGATAGACTACAAAAGGTTATGAACAAGGTCATTAGTCCTAATCAGGCTACTTTTCTTAAAGGGAGGAGTATTCATCATAATATCCTTCTTACTAATGATTTGGTTAAGGATCTGCACTCAAAAATAAGAAGGAAAAAATATCTATTTTAAAGCTGATTTACGAAAGGCCTTTGACTCAGTCAATAGACATTTTATTTACATTATGCTCCATAATATGGGCTTCCCTCAGCACTGGGTTAAATGGATTCAATGTTGCTTAGCAACTCCAAAATTTTTAGCTCTCATGAATGGTTCACCTATTGGCTTCTTCGGGAGTAAGAATGGCATTTGGAAAGGTGATCCACTATCTCCTTATCTTTTTACTATTGCAATGGAAGAGCTCAGTTGTATGTTGGAAGAGGCAGTTTCCAATGACAAAATTAAGGTACCATATTATGTTTCTATTCATATCTCTCACATAACATTTGCTGATGATCGTATTATCTTCCTTCGAGATGAGCCAATTTCTGTGCGTAATCTGGCAGATATTCTTAATGAATTTGGTATAGTTTCTAGTCTTAAGTTAAACCATGCAAAGAGCAAAGTATATGTGGGTGCTTGCATTAACGATAAGGACTATTTGCTCAAACTTTACGAGTTGCTAAAGGAAGTTTACCAGTTCCTTACTTGGGTCTCCCACTTATATCCACTAAAATCAACAAAGTCTCCTGTCAGCCTATCCTACAAAAAATTAAGAAAAAAATTTTCTCTTGGAAAAATAGGCTTCTTTCTAAAGCTGGACGACTTGAACTTATTCGATCAGTGTTGATCTCTTATTCTATTTATTGGTCTCATGCATTCCTTCTACCTGTTGGGCTTCTCCATAGTATTGATAAATTACTTATTAACTTCTTCTGGAATGGTACAGATGGAAAGACAATGCACATGGTGAATTGGGGTAACATTTGCAAACTGAATGATGAAGGGGGGCTGAATCTACGACATATTAGAGATTAGAATAAAGCTTGTATGGTAAAACAATTGTGGGATATTTTATAAAACAAGTCTTCCTTATGGTCACAATGGGTTTTTGCTAGGTACCTAACCAAGGAATCAATCTGGGAAGCATCTGCAAAAATATCTCATCCTACTGCTTGGAAAGGAATTCTGAAGGCAAGGAGGTGGCTAAGTAACAACATTTCTTATGTGATCTCTTCTGGAACGAATATTAATATGTGGTATGACCCTTGGGTGAATGAGAAAAGTATATTTCAGTTATTTGGTGATAGAGTCTGACAGGATCTGGGGGCTCCCAAGATTGAAAGGTTTCTGAATTCATTGACAATGGTACATGGTGTCTTCCCAACCCTACCTCCCCTGATATGTTATCACTTTGGTTGACTATTAAGGCTATTCCGATGAAGAACAACTCTTCAGATATGCTTATTTAGCTTCATGATAATGATAAATTTAGTGCTACATCTGCATGGAACCAAATTAGACAAGGAAACAACAAATGGATCCCAAGTAGTTAGACATGGGATAGACCATGCTCGCAGCGATATTCCTTATATACATGGCAGGCCCTTCTTGGCAAACTTCCTACGATGGACAATATGTAGCAAAGAGATATTTATTTATATTGTAAATCGATGCTCTTTGTGTATGCAAAAGGAACAAAGTGTTGACCATCTCTATTTTGCTTGTGATTATTCTTCTTGGATATAGAAAGAGATCTTGAAGCGATTTGATCTTCAAAGGCTACCACGACCAAACTTGCATCATGAATTAGAAATGCTTATGTAAAACTTCTCAAGAAAGGGGCCTCTTACACAACTGGTAAGAATTACATTCAGATGTGCTATTAGGTAGATTTGGAAGGCGAGCTATGGCAGAATTTTTGAGTGTCACAACACAAACAAAGCTCAAATTCTGATAGAGATTCTTCAGGACTCACGATCATGTATGGAGCAAGGGATTTTCATAAGATTTATTTTTTTCATTAGTCAATAATCTCTAAAATAATGATAATGATTGTAATATATTATGTGGGGCAAAGCTTAAATTTTGTGATGTTTCCACATGTAGTCCAAAATGGTCTAGATATTATATCTTATTATTTATTGACTACCTTGTGCTACTCTTGGAGATGAGTTTGATGAAGTGTGCCCATCCTTGTTTAGGTGGGGTGCAATCTTCTCGACTACACTAAGAGACTTCAAGCTTTGGTCAATGGCTTATGTAGACAAGGATACTTTATACAAACCTTATATATAATACATTATCTTTACTTACCAAAAAAAATAAAATTCTGAGACGATGCGCGAAAAACTGATCGAAACTTGACTTTGCACAAAGTTTATTACTATCGCATTTTTTTGCGAAACCATGCTCGTACGACTTCCCATTGGTTAATACGTTGGGAATGGCCTGTAATTTAAAATTCCACGATGGTGTGTGAAAAATCAATCGAAACTCGACGTTGCGTAAAGTTTATGACCGTCACGTTTTTTCATGAAACCGTGCTCGTATGACTTCCCATCTGCAAATACATTGGGAATGACCAGTATTTTGAAATTCTGAGATGATGCACAAAAAGCCATTCAAACTGGACTTTGTGGCTGTCATATTTTTTCGTGAAACCATGCTCATATGACTTCCCATGAGCTAACACGTTGGGAATGGCCAGTGTTTTAAAATTCTGAGATGGTGCACAAAAAACTGATCGAAACTCAACTTTGTGCGTGACTTTGAGTAAAGTTTAAGACCATAACATTTTTTCGCAAAACCATGCTCGTATGACTTCCCATGGGCTAATACATTGGGAATGGCCAGTGTTTCGAAATTCTAAGTCGGTGCGTAGAAAATTGAATGGAACTCAAATTTGTGCGTGACTTTGCGCAAAGTTGATGACCATCACGTTTTTTCACGAAACCGTGCTCGTACAACTTCCCATTGACTAATACGTTGGGAATGGCTGATATTTTAAAATTCTAAGATGGTGCGATCAAAATTGATTGCAACTCAACTTTGCACGTGACTTTGTGCAAAGTTTATGACCATCTTATTTTTTCGCGAAACAGTGCTCGTACGAATTCCTATGGGTAAATACGTTGGGAATAGCCAACATTTTGAAATTCTGAGATGGTGCGTGAAAAATCGATCGAAACTCGACTTTACGCCCAACTTTGTGTAAAGTTTATGACCGTCTCATTTTTTTACGAAACAATGCTCGTACGAATTCCCATGGGCTAATACATTGGGAATGGCCAGTATTTTGAAATTCCGAGATGGTGCGCGAAAAACCAATCGAAACGCAACTTTGGAAAAAATTTATGACCATCACATTTTTTCGTGAAACCGTGCTCGTATGACTTCCCATGGGCTAATACGTTGGGAATGACTAGTATTTTGAAATTCCAACATGGTGTGTGAAAAACTGATTGAAACTCGACTTCATGATCGACTTTGTGCAAAGTTTATGACCGTTGCATTTTTTCGCGAAACCGTGCTCGTATGATTTCCCATGGGCTAATACATTGGGAATGACTAGAATTTTAAAATTTCGAGACGGTGTGTGAAAAATCGAACAAAACTCGATTTTGTGCAAAGTTATGACCATCGCATTTTTTTGCGAAACCGAGCTCATACGACTTCTCATGGGCTAATATATTGGAAATGTCTAGCATTTTGAAATTCTAAGATGGTGCACGAAAAGCTAATCGAAACTCGACTTTGCAGGCGACTATGCGCAAAGTTTATGACCATCATGTTTTTTTGCGAAACTGTGCTCGTACGATTTTCTATAGGCTAATACATTGGGAATGTCTATTATTTGAAATTCCGAGATGGTGCGCGAAAAATTGATCGAAACTCGGGTTTACACACGACTTTGCCCAAAGTTTATGACTGTCATGTTTTTTTGTGAAACCATGCTCATATGACTTCCAGTGGGCTAATACGTTGGGAATGACTAGTATTTTGAAATTCCGAGATAGTGCACGAAAAACTGAACGAAACTAGACTTTACGCGAAAATTTATGCAAAGTTTGTGATTGTCACGTTTTTTCGTAAAACTAGGCTCGTACAACTTCTCATGGGTTAATACGTTGGGAATGGCTAATATTTATAAATTCTAATATGGTGTGCTAAAAATTGATCAAAACTTGACTTTTCGCATGATTATGCCTAAAGTTTATGATCGTCGTAGTGAAACCATGCTCATATGATTTCTCATGGGCTAATACATTGGGAACGTCTATTATTTTGAATTCCGAGACGATGCATGAAAAATCGATCGAAACTTGATTTTGCGTCTGACTTTGCGCAAAGTTTATGATCGTCACGTTTATCGTGAAATCGTGCTTGTATGACTTCCCATGGGCTAATACGTTGGGAATGGCCAGTATTTTGAAATTCCCAAATGGTGCATGAAAAATGATCAAAACTCGACTTTGTGAGAGACTTTGTGCAAAGTTTATGACTATCATATTTTTTCTGAAATCGTGCCCACACAACTTCCCATGGGCTAATACGTTGTGACTCGCTAGTATTTTGAAATTCTGAGACTGTGCACGAAAAACAGATTGAAACTTGATTTTGAGCAAAGTCTATGACCATTGTGTTTTTTTATGAAACCATGCTCATATGACTTCCAATGGGCTAACATGTTATGAATGGCCAGTATTTTGAAATTCTGAGATGGTGTGCGAAAAGCCGATCAAATACGTCTTTACGTGCGACTTTGCGCAAAGTTTATGACCATCATGTTTTTTTGTGAAACCATGCTCGTACGAATTCCCATGGGGTTATACGATGGGAATGTCTATTGTTTTCAAATTCCGAGATGATGCACGAAAAATCGATCGAAACTCGATTTTGCGTGCGACTTTACGTAAAGTTTATGATCGTCATGTTTTTTCGTAAAGTCGTGCTCATATGACTTCTCATGGGCTAGTACGTTGGGAATGGCTAGTATTTTGAAATTCGGAGATGGTGCATGAAAAATGCTCGAAACTCGACTTTGTGCACGACTTTGTGAAAAGTTTATGACCGTTGCGTTTTCTCGTGAAATCATGCTCATACGACTTCCCATGGGCTAATACGTTGGTAATGACCAGAGTTTTGAAATTCTGAGACGGTGTGTAAAAAACCGAACGAAACTCGACTTTGTGCAAAGTTTAGGACCGTCGCATTTTTTCATAAAATCATGCTCATATGACTTCCTATGGGCTAATACGTTAGGAATGTCTAGTATTTTGAAATTCCAAGATGGTGCGTGAAAAACCGATCGAAACTCAACTTTGCACACGAGTTTGTGCAAAGTTTATGACCGTCACCTTTTTTTGTGAAACCATGCTCATACGACGTCTCATGGGCTAATACGTTGGGAATGGCCAGTGTTTCGAAATTCGAAGTCGGTGCGTAGAAAATTGAATGGAACTCAAATTTGTGCGTGACTTTGCGCAAAGTTTATGACCATCACGTTTTTTCACGAAACCGTGCTCTTACAACTTCCCATTGACTAATACGTTGGGAATGGCTGATATTTTAAAATTCTAAGATAGTGCGATCAAAATTGATTGCAACTCAACTTTGCACGTGACTTTGTGCAAAGTTTATGACCATCTTATTTTTTCGCGAAACAGTGCTCGTACGAATTCCCATGGATAAATACGTTGGGAATAGCCAACATTTTGAAATTCTGAGATGGTGCGTGAATTTTCGATCGAAACTCGACTTTACGCCCAACTTTGTGTAAAGTTTATGACCGTCTCATTTTTTTACGAAACAATGCTCGTACGAATTCCCATGGGCTAATACATTGGGAATGGCCAGTATTTTGAAATTCCGAGATGGTGCGCGAAAAACCAATCGAAACGCAACTTTGGAAAAAATTTATGACCATCACATTTTTTCGTGAAACCGTGCTCGTATGACTTCCTATGGGCTAATACGTTGGGAATGACTAGTATTTTGAAATTCCAACATGGTGCGTGAAAAACTGATTGAAACTCGACTTTATGCTCGACTTTGTGCAAAGTTTATGACCGTTGCATTTTTTCGCGAAACCGTGCTCATATGATTTCCCATGGGCTAATACATTGGGAATGACTAGAATTTTAAAATTTCGAGACGGTGTGTGAAAAATCGAACAAAACTCGATTTTGTGCAAAGTTATGACCATCGCATTTTTTTGCGAAACCGAGCTCATACGACTTCTCATGGGCTAATATATTGGGAATGTCTAGCATTTTGAAATTCTAAGATGGTGCACGAAAAGCTAATCGAAACTCGACTTTGCAGGCGACTGTGCGCAAAGTTTATGACCATCATGTTTTTTTGCGAAACTGTGCTCGTACGATTTTCTATAGGCTAATACATTGGGAATGTCTATTATTTGAAATTCCGAGATGGTGCGCGAAAAATTGATCGAAACTCGGGTTTACACACGACTTTGCCCAAAGTTTATGACTGTCATGTTTTTTTGTGAAACCATGCTCATATGACTTCCAATGGGCTAATACGTTGGGAATGACTAGTATTTTGAAATTCCGAGATGGTGCACGAAAAACTGAACGAAACTAGACTTTACGCGAAAATTTATGCAAAGTTTGTGATTGTCACGTTTTTTCGTAAAACTAGGCTCGTACAGCTTCTCATGGGTTAATACGTTGGGAATGGCTAATATTTATAAATTCTAATATGGTGTGCTAAAAATTGATCAAAACTTGACTTTTCGCATGATTATGCGTAAAGTTTATGATCGTCGTAGTGAAACCATGCTCATATGATTTCTCATGGGCTAATACATTGGGAATGTCTATTATTTTGAATTCCGAGACGATGCATGAAAAATTGATCGAAACTTGATTTTGCGTCTGACTTTGCGCAAAGTTTATGACCGTCACGTTTATCGTGAAATCGTGCTTGTATGACTTCCCATGGGCTAATACGTTGGGAATGGCCAGTATTTTGAAATTCCCAAATGGTGCATATAAAATGATCAAAACTCGACTTTGTGAGAGACTTTGTGCAAAGTTTATGACTATCATATTTTTTCTGAAATCGTGCCCACACAACTTCCCATGGGCTAATACGTTGTGACTAGCTAGTATTTTGAAATTCTGAGACTGTGCACGAAAAACAGATTGAAACCTGATTTTGAGCAAAGTCTATGACCATTGTGTTTTTTTATGAAACCATGCTCATATGACTTCCAATGGGCTAACATGTTGTGAATGGCCAGTATTTTGAAATTCTGAGATGGTGTGCGAAAAGCCGATCAAACACGTCTTTACGTGCGACTTTGCGCAAAGTTTATGACCATCATGTTTTTTTATGAAACCATGCTCGTACGAATTCCCATGGGGTTATACGATGGGAATGTCTATTGTTTTAAAATTCCGAGATGATGCACGAAAAATCGATCGAAACTCGATTTTGCGTGCGACTTTACGTAAAGTTTATGATCGTCATGTTTTTTCGTAAAGTCGTGCTCATATGACTTCTCATGGGCTAGTACGTTGGGAATGGCTAGTATTTTGAAATTCGGAGATGGTGCATGAAAAATGCTCGAAACTCGACTTTGTGCACGACTTTGTGAAAAGTTTATGACCGTTGCGTTTTCTCGTGAAATCATGCTCGTACGACTTCCCATGGGCTAATACGTTGGTAATGACCAAAGTTTTGAAATTCTGAGACGGTGTGTAAAAAACTGAACGAAACTCGACTTTGTGCAAAGTTTAGGACCGTCGCATTTTTTCATAAAATCATGCTCATATGACATCCTATGGGCTAATACGTTAGGAATGTCTAGTATTTTGAAATTCCAAGATGGTGCGTGAAAAACCGATCGAAACTCAACTTTGCACATGAGTTTGTGCAAAGTTTATGACCGTCACCTTTTTTTGTGAAACCATGCTCATACGACGTCTCATGGGCTAATACGTTGGGAACGTCTAGTATTTTGATATTCCAAGATGGTGCGCAAAAAATCGATTGAAACTGGACTTTGCGCACGTCTGTGCGTAAATTTTATGACCATCGCATTTTTCTGCAAAACCGTGCTCATACGATTTCCCATGGGCTAATACGTTGGGAATGTCTATTATTTTGAAATTTTGAGATGGTGCACGAAAAACCGATCGAAACTCGACTATGCACACGACTTTGCGCAAAGTTTATAACCATCACATTTTTTTGAGAAACTGTGCACGTATGACTTCCCATGGGCTAATACATTGGGAATGGCTAGCATTTTGAAATTCCGAGATGGTGCACGAAAAACTAATCGAAACTCGACTTTGCGCATGATTTTACACAAAGTTTATGATCGTTGTATTTTTTCGTCGAACCGTGCTCGTACGACTTCCCATGGGCTAATATGTAGGGAATGGCCAGTATTTTAGAATTCCGAGAAGGTGCACGAAAAATCGATCGAAACTCGACTTTACGTGCAATATTGCACAAAGTTTATGATTATCACGTTTTTTCACGAAACTGGGCTCGTACGACTTCCCAAGGACTAATACATTGGGAATGGCCAGTATTTTGAAATTCTAGATGGTGCATGAAAAATCGAAGGAAACTAGACTTTGCGCGCAACTTTGTGCAAAATTTATGACCATCATGTTTTTTCGTGAAACCATGCTCGTACAAATTCCCATGGGCGAATACGTTGGGAATGGCCAGTTCAAAATTCCGAGATGATGTGTGAAAAACTGATTGAAACTTGACTTTGTGTAAAGTTTATAACTGTCGCGTTTTTCGCGAAACCGTGCTCGTATGACTTCCCATGGGCTAATACATTGGGAATGGCCAGTATTTTAAAATTCTAAGATAATGCATAAAAAATCATTCAAACTCGACTTCGTGACTATCGTGTTTTTTCGCATAACCGTGCTCATGTGACTTCTCATAGGCTAATACGTTGGGAATGGCCAGTATTTTGAAATTCTGAGATGGTGTGCAAAAATTCGATCAAAACTCAACTTTGCATGCGACTTCGAGAATAGTTTAAGACCGTGACATTTTTTTGCAAAATCGTGCTCGTACGACTACCCATGGGCTAATATGTTGGGAATGGCCAGTGTTTTCAAATTCTGAGTCGGTGCACGAAAACCTGAACGGTGCACGAAAACCCGAACGAAACTCGAATTTGTGAGTGACTTTGTGTAAAGTTTATGACCGTCGTATTTTTTCACGAAACCGTGCTCATACGACATCCCATTGGCTAATACGTTGGGAATGGCCAGTATTTTGAAATTCCGAGATGGTGCGTGAAAAATTGACTGAAACTCGACTTTGCACGCAACTTGATGCAAAGTTAATGAATGTCTCATTTTTTCGTGAAACAGTGCTCGTACGAATTCCAATGGGCTAATACGTTGGGAATGGCCAGTATTTTAAAATTCCGAGATGGTGCGTGAAAAATCGATCAAAACTCGACTTTGCGCCCAACTTTGCGCAAAGTTTATGACCGTCTTGTTTTTTCAGGAAACAGTGCTCGTACGAATTCCCATGGGCTAATACATTGGGAATGGCCAGTATTTTGAAATTTTAAGACGGTGCATGAAAAACAGATCGAAACTTGACTTTGCGAAATGTTTATGACCGTCACGTTTTTGTGAAACCATGCTCGTACGACTTCTCATGGGCTAATACATTGGGAATGACTAGTATTTTGAAATTCCAGCACAGTGCGTGAAAAATCAATCGAAACTCGACTTTACACTCGTCTTTGCTCAAAGTTTATGATCGTCATATTTTTTCGCGAAACCATGCTCGTATGACTTCCCATGGGCTAATACATTGGGAACAACCAGAATTTTGAAATTCCGAGACGGTGTATGAAAAATAGAATAAAGCTCGACTTCCCATGGGTAATACGTTGGGAATGTCTAGTATTTTAAAATTCCGAGATGGTGCATGAAAAATCGATCGAAACTCAACCTCTTTTTGGTAAGTAAAGATAATATATTATGTATAAGATTTGTACAAAGTAGCTTTGTTTACATAAGCTATAGACTAAAGCCTAAAGTCTCTTAGTGTAGTCGAGAAGATTGCACCTGACCTAAAAAAGGATGGACGGGTACACTTCATCAAACTCATCTCCAAGAGTAGCACAAGATAATCAATAAATAATAAAATGTAATATCTAGACCGTTCTAGACTACTTGTGGAAACATCACAAAATATAAGCTTTGCCCCACATAATACATTACAATCTTCATCATTATTTTAGAGATTATTAACTAATGGAAAAATTGAATCTTGTGAAAATCCCTTTCTCTCTTCTTATTAGGTACTCTATGTTCAATTCTTACTCCATACATGATCGTGAGTCCTGAAGAATCTCTATTACAATTTGAGCTTTGTTCGTGTTGTGATACTAAAAAATTCTACCACACCTCTCCTTCCTAATCCACCAAATAACGCATCTGAATGTAATTCTTGTCAGTTGTGTAAGAGGCCCCTTTCTTGAGAAGTTTTGCATAAGCATTTCTAATTTGTGGTAGACTTTGAAGATCAAATCGCTTCAAGCTATCCTTCCATATCCAAGAAGAATAATTGCAAGCAAAATAGAGATGGTCAAGACTTTCTTTTTTTTGCATACACAAAAAGCATCGATTTACAATATAAATACCTCTTCGTTGAATATTGACCATCATAGGAAGTTTCCTAAGAAGTGCCAGCCATGTAAATAAGGAATGTCGCTGTGAGCATGGTCTATCTCATGTCCAACTACTTGGGATCCACTTATTATTTCGTTGTCTAATTTGGTTCCATGTAGATGTAACACTAAATTTGCCATTATCATTAAGCCAAATAAGTATATCTGAAGAGTTGTTCTTGATCGGAATAGCCCTACTAGTCGGCCAAAGTGATAACATATCAAGGGAGGTAGGGTTGGGAAGACACCATATACCATTGTCAATGAATTTAGTAACCTTCCAATCTTTAGGAGCCCCCAAATCCTATCGTACATTGTCACCAAATAACTGAAATATGCTTTTCCCATTCACCCAAGGGTCATACCACATATTAATATTGGTTACAGAAGAGATCACATAAGAAATATTGTTACTTAGCCACCTCCTTTCCTTCAGAATTCCTTTCCAAGCAGTAGAATGAGATGTTTTTACGGATGCTTCCTTGATTGATTGCTTGGTTAGGTACATAGCAAAAACCTATTATAACCATAAGGAAGACTCGTTTTGTAAAATATCCCAAAATTATTTTACCATACAAGCTTTATTCCAATCTCTAATATGTCGTAGATTCCAATCTCTAATGTGTCATTCCAGAAGAAGTTCATAAGTAATTTATCAATATCGTGGAGAAGCGCAGCAGGTAGAAAGAATGCATGAGACCAATAAATAGAATAAGAGATCAACACATATCGAATAAGTTCAAGTCGTCGAACTTTAGAAAGAAGCCTATTTTTCCAAGAGGAAATTATGTTCTTAATTTTTTGTAGGATAGGCTGACAGGAAACTTGTTGATTCCAGTGGATATAAGTGGGAGACCCAAGTAAGGAATCAGTAAACATCCTTCAACAACTCCCAAAGTTTGAGCAATATAGTCCTTATCGTCAATGCAATCACCTATATATACTTTGCTCTTTGCATGGTTTAGCATAAGACCAGAAACTATATAAAATTTATTAAGAATATCTGCCAGATTACTTAGAGAAACTGGATTATCCCGCAGGAAGATAATAAGGTCATCAACAAATGTTATCTGAGAGATATGAATAGAACCATAATATGGTACTTTAATTTGGTCATTGGAAGCTACCTCTTCCAACATACAACTGAGCCCTTCCATTGCAATAGTAAAATGATAAGGAGATAGTGGATCGCCTTGCCAAATGTCATTCTTACTCCCAAAGAATCCAATAGGTGAAGCATTGAAGAGAATCGAAAATTTTGGAGTTTCCAAGCAACATTGAATTCATTTAACCTAGTGCTGAGGGATGCCCATATTATGGAGCATCGTGTAAAAAAATGTCTATTGACTGAGTCAAAGGCCTTTCGTAAATCAGCTTTAAAACATATCATTTTCCCTCTTGGTTTTTAGTGTAGACCCTTAACCAAATCATTAGCAAGACGGACATTATGATAAATACTCCTCCCTTTAAGAAATGCAGCCTGATTAGGACTAATGACCTTATTCATAACCTTTTATAGTTTATCTGCCAGCACCTTAGAGATAACCTTATAAATAAAGTTGCACAGTGAAATAGGATGATAATTCTCTAACGAATCAGCTCCATCATTCTTGGCCACTAAAGAAATAAAAGTGCAATTCATTTCTTCAAGGATATGACCTGAGGAGAAAAAATGTCGACAAGCTTTTATGACATTATTGGCTACAATAGACCATGCAATTTGATAAAACTCAGCCGAAAATCTATCTTTTGTGCTTCAGAGACTTCATCATCCATTATTGGGGTATTAAGAAGAGAAAGAACTTGAGAATCAAGTCATCTTGTGGGCCCAACATGAATACTATTAGGTTGCTCCTCCTGATTGTGTAAGGAATAAAAAAATTACTTGATGTAATTTTTAACCTCATCCAAATACTCAATAAGATTACCATCTATACCTTTGCATTTTATGATGCGATTAGTAGCCCTTCTGGTAGCAATAGTAGCATAGAAAAACTTAGTATTGGAATCCCCAAGAGTAAGCCAATGGTGTTGTGACTTCTGTATCAAAAAGCATTCCTCCTACTTCAAAGCTTGCATAAAGTTATTTCTAGTGGCAGACTCTTTGTATATAAGATTCGCATCCAGAGGTTGAAGATTTAGCTTATTTTGCATTGCCATAAGTTCTTTCTTGCATAACCGAACCCTATTAGTAATATTTCCAAATGTAGTTGAATTTCACTCCTTAAGTGATGCTTTGCATGCTTTTAGTTTTTGACATAGGATATAAGGGGGAGAACCAAACACATTAATATTCCAAGTTGACTTTATAACTTCAAGGAACTGAGGGTGAGTACTCCATGTATTAAAAAATTTAAAAGGTTTCTTGTCGCTGGGGTATTGCTTTATCTGCGTGTATATGCATAATAGAGTGACCCGAGAATAACTTAGCACCGTACTCAAAAAGTGAATTTGGAAATACCGTTAATCATTCCTAATTAATCAAACATCTATTAAGTTTAGCCATAATTTTTCTGCCAGCAGCACTTTGATTATTCCATGGAACCAATCACCTGCTGATTTCATGTCAGTCAATGCACCAATATCTATACAATCATTAAAACTTTGAAGTTGACATTCGGAAAGCACTCTACCTCCCACTTTCTTATTTGTGTATCTGATAACATTAAAGTCATTGAGAACAATCCAAAGTACTATAGGATAACTATCTGCAATGCTAACCAGATCACGCCATAGAGCATTCCTGTCAGACATACTGTTAGATGTGTAAATACCGATAATATTGAATTGACATCTAGTTTTTTTATCCTCTACCTTAAGATGAATGAATTGATTAGTAGCAGAAATAGACCAAGCAGTAACAAGGTTAGGATGCCATAAGACCCAAACTCGACCATAAGTATTCTGAGAATCATTAATAAAAAGTTCTGCCTCAGGCCATATTAAATTCTTCTAAACTCTAACACGATGAGTTTTAATATTTGTTTCTACAAGAATAACAATATCACATGCAGCAGATATGATTATTCTATTGAGCTCCTCACATTTCTCAGGCTTATTAAGTCAACGAACATTCCAACAGATTATTTTCATCAATACTAGATAGAAGGAAGAGCATATGACTTTGGGAGGACATCACCATCCTTTTTTTTATCCTTTGATTTTGCATGGTACTCTGGCATAATATCTTTACTCTTTAATCCTTTAATTCTATATTTATCCACCTTATCCACAGCTTGCAAATGTTTAAATTTTTGCATACCTTGAGGCAAGGCGTCCTGAATAGCGAGATGTGTCGAAGCGCGATGAGTTTGGTGAGGTGCAATGTCTTGGTTCACAATAGGTTGTTGAGATGCAATTTTCCGATTATCTGAAGGAATGATTCATGAAGGCAACGTCGTTATTGGGGAGTGAGTACTATGAGAAGCTCCTGCAGTGGAAGTCTCTGATATAATAGGAAAAGATAAAAGTCTTGACTTCTCTTTCTCCTGTTCGTGTCGCTGCCCCAACGAGTCAGAGTGCTCATTCATCTTCTCCGTCACTGTCACTATTTAAACTAGAGTATCAGTGCTCGGAATAGTGGTAGCAACCCCATGCTGACTCTCTTGACGAGGTCAGTAGACCTATGTGATTTTTTGTGAAGGCTACTGGCAAGCATCATTTGCATGTTCAAAAGAGAGACAAACCTTGCATCATTGTGGTTTCCAAGAATATGAAACTTTCACCTTTCGGGTGCTCCTATCAAGATTATGGTAAAAAACTTCATTTGATAGTTCCTCTTCAGAAGAAATCATTACACAGGCTCTGACAAAAGTCAATCTCATTTGCGAAGCTGTCCTAGGGTGCTGCAAAGCTTTGTAATAAAATGACGACTCAGATGTAGCAGAAGTCCATGGAAAGAAACCTATATTGGGATAGACTATAGACTGTCTAACTCCAATCGCACATCAGGTGCCCAACATCGTATGATCATTGGATGACCACGGATAATCCAAAATCCTTCCAGGACCTATTGTAAATCTTCTTTAGAGTAGAGCCTGCATATAAAGAATCTGTTCTCTAACATATGAAAATCAAATCTTAATATTCCCTATCGAGTCCTAATGAATGATGATAATGGACAAAATGATGTTCTTAGTCCAACCACGTAGCCCACAATTACCATGGACCATGTCTCAATCAGTTCATCAAAATCAATAATCTCATACACAGCAATCTTCTGATCAACCTGTACTTCTGGAGCAAAAAAATCCAGTTAAAGATTCGGACTACCAATTGGAGCGTTGAAGAGGCTTCTCAAAGGCTGAGGATCTCGGGAAATTGAATGTCATGATCTAGAGCATGAACAACCTCTGGCCTGGACATTGAAGGAGCATCACACCCAGAACAAACCAGCGGTGGAACATCCTGGTGGGAAACCGGCCGAAGCCGCTTGGGAGGAACCAGTGGCTGCTGGAGAGGAGCAACCCCCTCCCGCTGTGAAGTAACCAGCGGTTGCTGGAGAGGAACCAGCGACTGCTGAAGGGGAGCAACCCCTTCCCGCTGTGAAGGAACCAGCGGCTACTGGAGAGGGGAGTTCCACTGTGAAGCAACCAGCGAAGAACGCCGAGAAGAAGCCAGCGGAGGATCCCGCTGGAACGAAGGAGAGGCATGCGAAGCAGAGTGCCACGTCTGGCCGCTCATATCCATGGCGTCTCTCGCCCTAGAGACCACTAGCCACCTAGGGGAGAAGAAGCCACTACCCTTCCAACACCTGAATCGCCGATTGCAAAAGCAGTCGTCGCCCTTTCCACGCTTAATTTGCCGCAGGATTGCAAAGCAGCAATGAACCCAGCACCAATCCTAGCGCAGCCGCCACCGTTTCTCGCCCTAGAGGCCGTCCCGCACCGAGGGGAGAAGAAGCCGTCGCCCTTCCACACTTGAAATCACCTATTGCAAAAGGGATTGCCGTCCTTCCGTGCCTGGAATCGCCGATTGTAGAAGCGACCATCGTCCTTCCACGGCGGAATTCACAGCAAAACGATCGTAGAGAGAAATCGCCCAAGGGAGCAATCGCCCTCTGCTACTCGCTCATCGTTTAGTAAGGAAAGCGGCTGCCATACCTAGCGTCGATCGCAAGCGCAAGGGCAAGTGCAAGCGTAAGCAGAGCACGAGCCCAGGCGTAAGCAGAGCACGCGCACAAGGGAAAAAGCTATCACTTTACCTTAGGAGAAGCGCGCTAAGGGAGAAGCAAGCCCTCACAGGAAACCTCAAGCCCTCACCATTCTTTTCCGACGGTTATAAACTTTTATCAAAACTCAACTTTGCACGCGACAGTGTGCAAACTTTATGACCATCATGTTTATTTGTGAAACTATGCTCATATAATTTCTCATGGGCTAATATATTGAGAATATCTATTATTTTCAAATTCTGAGACGGAAAATGTAAAATCAATCGAAACTCGACTTTGCGCATGACTTTGCGCAAAGTTTATGACTGTCATATTTTTTCGTGAAATCATGCTCGTACGACTTCCCATGGGCTAATATAATGGGAATGGCCAGTATTTTGAAATTTTGAAATGGTTCATGAAAAATCGAACGAAACTAGACTTTGTGCGAGACTTTGTGCAAAGTTTATGACTGTCACATTTTTCATGAAATCATGCTCATACGACTTTCCTTGGGCTAATATGTTGGGAATGGCTAGTATTTTGAAATTATGAGATGGTACGCTAAAAATCGATCGAAACTCGACTTTGCGCGTAATTATGCGCAAAGTTTATGACCGTCACTGTGAAACCATGCTCATATGATTTCCCATAGGCTAATACATTGGGAATATCTATTATTTTAAAATTCCAAGACGGTGCATGAAAAACTGATCAAAACATGACTTTGCGCATGACTTTGCACAAAGTTTATGACCGTCGCGTTTTTTCACGAAATCATGCTCGTACGACTTCCCATGGGCTAATACGTTGAGAATGACCAGTATTTTGAAAATTTGAGACAATGCATGAAAAACGATCGAAACTCGACTTTGCGAGTGACTTTGTGCAAAGTTTATGACCATCGTATTTTTTCATGAAATCATGCCTGTACGACTTCCCATGGGCTAATATGTTGGGACTAGCCAGTATTTTGAAATTCCGAGACGGTGGAAGAAAAACCAATCGAAACTCGACTTTGCACCAAGTTTATGACCGTCGCGTTTTTTCTCGTAACAGTGCTCGTACGACTTCCATTGGGTTAACACATTGTAAATGACCAGTATTTTGAAATTCCTAGACATGGCACGAAAAGCCGATCAAACTCGTCTTTACACGTGATTTTGCACAAACTTTATGACTGTCATTATTTTTTGTGAAATCATGCTCGAACGGATTCCCATGGGTTAATACGTTCGGAATGACTAGTATTTTGAAATTCCAAGACGGTCCGTGAAAAATCGATCGAAACTCGACTTTGCACGTGACTTTGCATAAAGTTTAAGACCATCATGTTTTTTCGTGAAATTGTACTCGTACGACTTCCCATGTAATGGCTAGTATTTTGAAATTCCAAGAGGTTGCGCGATAAACCGATCGAAACTTGACTTTGCACAAAATTTATGACTGTCGTATTTTTTCATGAAACCATGCTCGTATGACTTCCCATGAGCTAATACATTGGTAATGGCCATTATTTTGAAATTGCGAGAGAGTGCACAATAAACCAATCGAAACTTGACTTTGCGTAAAGTTTATGACCATCGCGTTTTTTTGCCAAAGTTTATACGTTGGGAATGTCTATTATTTTGAAATTATGAGATAGTGCGCTAAAAACTGATCGAAACTCAACTTTGCGCGCTACTGTGCATAATGTTTTTGACTGTCACATTCTTTCGTAAAACCATGCTCATACGATTTCCTTAGGCTAATACATTGGGAATGTCTATTATTTTGAAATTCCGAGATGGTGCACAAAAAATTGATCGAAACTCGACTTTGCGTTCGACTTTGCACAAAGTTTTTGACCGTCGTGTTTTTTCACGAAACTATGCTCGTACGACTTCCCAAGGGTTAATAAGTTGGGAATGGCCAGTATTTTGAAATTCTAATAAGGTGCATGAAAAATTGATAGAAACTCGAGTTTGCGCAAAGTTTATGACCGTCGTATTTTTTCTTAAAACTGTGCTCGTACAACTTCCCATGGACTAATACATTGGGAATGTCCAGTATTTTGAAATTCCAAAATGGTGTGGGAAAAATCGTTCAAAACATGACTTTGAGCACGACTTTGCAAAAAGTTTAGGTCCATTGTATTTTTTACGAAAGCCTGTTCGTATGACTTCCCTAGGGCTAATATGTTGGGAATGGCCAGTATTTTGAAATTCCGAGACGATGCGCGAAAAATTGATCGAAACTTGACTTTGTGTGCGACTTTGGGCAAAGTTTATGACCGTCATATTATTTCATGAAAGCATGCTTGTACGACTTCCCATGGGCCAATATGTTGGGAATGACCAGTATTTTGAAATTCCGAGACGGTGCGCGAAAAATCCATGGAAATTCGACACTACGCGTAACTTTGCACAAAGTTTATGAACGTCGTATTTTTTCATAAAATCATGCTTGTACAACTTCCCTAGGCTAATACATTGGGAATGGCCAATATTTTGAAATTCTGAGATGGTGCACGAAAAATCGATCGAAATTAGACATTGCTCGGGACTTTGCGTAAAGTTTATGACCGTCGAGTTTTTTCGTAAAACCATGCTTGTATAACTTCCCATGGGCATTAACATTGGAAATGGCTAGTATTTTGAAATTCTAACATGGTGCACGAAAAACTGATCGAAACGCGACTTTGGGAATAGTTAATGACCGTCGTGTTTTTTCACGAAACCGTGCTCGTACGACTTCCCATGGACTAAGACATTAGGAATGGCCAGTATTTTGAAATTCCAAGATGGTGCAAGAAAATACGAATGAAACTCGAATTTGTATGCCACATTGCACAATGTTTATGACCATCACATTTTTCTACGATACTGCACTCGTACGACTTTCCATTGACTTATACGTTGGCAATGGCCAGTATTTTAAAATTCCAAGACGGTGAGTGAAAAATCAATTGAAACTCGACTTTGCGCGTGACTTTGCACAAAGTTTATGACCATATCATTTTTTCATGAAACCGTGCTCATACGATTTTCCATGGGCTAATATGTTGGGAATATCTATTATTTTAAAATTCCCAAATAGTGCACGAAAAATCGAACGAAACTCGACTCTGTGCAAAGTTTATGACCGTCCCCTTTTTTTGTGAAACCGTGCTCATACGACTTCTTTTTCTTTTTGGTAAGTAAAGATAATATATTATGTACAAGGTTTTGTACAAAGTAGCTTTGTCTACATAAGCCATAGACTAAAGCCTGAAGTCTCTTAGTGTAATCGAGAAGATTGCACCGCACCTAAAAAAGGTGGAATGGGCAAACTTCATTAAACTAATATCTAAGTGTAGCACAAGGTAGTCAATAAATAATAAAATATAATATCTAGACCGTCTTAGACTACTTGTGGAAACATCACAAAATATAAGCTTTGCCCCACATAATGCAAATCAATCTTTATCATTATTCTAGAGATTATTGACTAGTGGAAAAATTGAATCTTGTGAAAATCCCTTTCTCTCTTCTTGTTAGGTGCTCTATGTTCAATTCTTGCTCCATATATGGTTGTGAGTCCTAAAGAATCTTTATCAAAATATGAGCTATGTTCATGTTGTGACACTCAAAAATTCTACCACACCTTTCCTTCCAAATCTACCAAATAGCACATCTGAATGTAATTCTTGCTAGTTGTGTAAGAGGCCCCTTTCTTGAGAAGTTTTGCATAAGCATTTCTAATTCATGATGCAAGTTTGGTTGTGATAGCCTTTGAAGATCAAATCGCTTCAAGATCTCCTTCTATATCCGGGAAGAATAATCACAAGCAAAATAGAGATGGTCAACACTTTCTTCCTTTTGCATACATAAAGAGCACTGAAATACCTCTTTGCTGTATATTGTCCATCATAGGAAGTTTGCTAAGAAGGGTCTGCCATGTTCATAAGGAATGTCGCTGTGAGTGAAGTGGTATTTATATTGTAAATTATTTTGAAATTCTGAGACGGTGTGCTCAAAACTGATCAAAAATTGACTTTAAGTGTGACTTTACGTAAAGTTTATGACCATCATATTTTTTCGTGAAACGTGCTTGCATGACTTCCCTTGGGCTAATATGTTGGGAATGGCCCGTATTTTGAAATTTCGAGACGGTGCATGATAAACCGATCAAAACTCGACTTTGCACGTCACTTTGCACAAAGTTTATGACCATCATATTTTTTCCCGAAACCGTGCTCGTACGACTTTCTATGGGCTAATACATTGGGAATGGCCAGTATTTTGAAATTTCGAGATGATGCATGAAAAACTGATTGAAACTTGACCTTGCGCGTGACTTTGCACGTGACTTTGCACAAAGTTTATAACCATCATGTTTTTTCGTGAAACCGTGCTCGTACGACTTCACAGGGGCTAATACATTGGGAATGACCAGTATTTTGAAATTCGGAGATGGTGCACGAAAAATCAAATGAAACTAGACTTTGCATGGGACTTTGCACAAAGTTTATGATTGTCACTTTTTTTCATGAAACCATGCTTGTATAACTTCGGAATGGCCAGTGTTTTAAAATTCCAAGACGGTGCATGAAAAACGATCGAAACTCGACTTTGCATGTGACTTTATGCAAAGTTTATGATCGAAACTTTGTACAAAGTTTATGACCGTCCCATGGGCTAATAGGTTGGGACTGGCCAATATTTTGAAATTCCGAGATGATGCTTGAAAAATCGATCGAAACTCGACTTTGTGTAAAGTTTATGACCATCACATTTTTTCGTGAAACCGTGCTCATACGACTTCCCATGGGCTAACACGTTGTGAATGGCTAGTTTTTGAAATTCCAAGATGGTGCACGAAAAGCCGATCAAACTCGTCTTTGCGCGTGACTGTGCGTAAAGTTTATGATTGTCATGTTTTTTCGTAAAATCATACTCGTACGAATTCCCATAGGCTAATACGTTGGGAATGGTCAGTATTTTAAAATTCTGAGACGGTGCATGAATAACCAATCAAAACTCGACTTTGCATGTGACTTTGCGTAATGTTTCAGACCGTCATATTTTTTCGCGGAACCGTGCTCGTACGACTTCCAATGGAATGATATGTTGGTAATGGCCAATATTTTGAAATTCTGAGAAGGTGTGCGATAAATCGATCGAAACTTAACTTTCTGTAAAATTTATGATCATCATATTTTTTCGTGAAACCATGCTCATACGACTTCCCATGGGCTAAAATGTTGGTAATGGCCAGTATTTTGAAATTCCAAGAGAGTGCGCGATAAACCAATTGAAACTTGACTTTACGCAAAGTTATGACCATCATGTTTTTTTTTGCGAAACCATGCTCGTACAACTTCCCATGGGCTAATATGTTAGGAATGGCGAGTATTTTGAAATTTTGAGACGGTGTACGAAAAATCAATGGAAACTCGACTTTACGCCCGACTTTGCGCTCGACATTGCGTAAAGTTTATGATCGTCCCATTTTTTCACGAAACCGTGCTCGTATGACTTCCAAGTGGCTAATAAGTTGGGAATGACTAGTATTTTAAAATTCTGAGACGTTGCGCGAAAAATTGATCGAAACTAGATTTTGCTCACAACTTTATGTAAAGTTTATGATCGTCGTATTTTTTTGCAAAACCGTGCACGTATGACTTCCTATAGGCTAATACGTTGGGAATGGCCAGTATTTTGAATTTCCAAGATGGTGCGTGAAAAACTGATCGAAATATGACATTACGCAAAGTTTATGACCGTCAGATTTTTTCATGAAACCATGCTCATATGACTTCCCATGGGTTAATACATTGGGAATGACTAGTATTTTGAAATTATGAGATGGTGCATGAAAAATTGGTTGAAACTCAACTTTGCATGCAAATTTGCATAAAGTTTATGACCATCACGTTTTTTCATGAAATTGTGCTCGTATGGCTTCACAAGGGCTAATAAGTTATGAATGACTAGTATTTTGAAATTTCGAGATGGTGCACAAAAAATCGAACGAAACTAGACTTTACACGAGACTTTGTGCAAAGTTTATGACTGTCATATTTTTTTATGAAACCATGCTTGTACGACTTCCATAGGCTAATACATTGGGAATGACTAGTATTTTGAAATTCTGAGATGGTGCACTGAAAACTGATCAAACTCAACTTTGCACATATGCACATGACTGTGCGCAAAGTTTACGACTGTCGCATTTATTCATGAAACCATACTTATATGACTTCCCATGGGCTAATACATTGGGAATGGCCATCATTTTGAAATTCCAAGTTGGTGCATGAAAAATCGATGGAAACTCAACTTTGCTTGTGACTTTATACAAAGTTTACGACCGTCACGTTTTTTCATGAAACCGTGCTTATACGATTTCCCATGGGCTAAAACGTTAGGAATATCTATTATTTTGAAATTCTAAGACGGTGTGCGAAAAATCGATCGAAACTTGACTTTACGGAAAGTTTATTATAGTCATGTTTTTTCGTGAAATCGTGCTCGTACGACTTCCCATGGGCTAATACATTGGGAATGACCATTATTTTGAAATTCAGAGACGGTGTATGAAAATCGGATCGAAACTCAACTTTGCGGGCGACTTTGCGCAAAGTTTATTATCGTCGCATTTTTTCGTAAAATCATGCTCGTACGACTTCCCATGGGCTAATACTTTGGGAATGGCCAGTATTTTGAAATTCTGAGATGGTGCTCAAAAAATCGATCGAAACTTCACTTTACATGCGACTTTGAGGAAAGTTCATGACCATCACATTTTTTCACGAAACCATGCTCGTATGACTTCCGAGGGACTAATACATTGGGAATGGCCAGTATTTTAAAATTTCGAGACAGTGCATGAAAAACTGAACGAAACTAGACTTTGCGCGTGACTTTGCGCAAAGTTTATGACCATCACATTTTTTCACAAAACTGTGCTCGTACGACGTCCAATGGGTGAATACATTGAGAATGGCTAGTCTTTTGAAATTTCGAGACAATGCATGAAAAATGATCCAAACTAGACTTTGCGTGCAACTTTACGTAAAGTTTATGACCATCGCATTTTTTCGAGCAACCGTGCTTGTACAACTTCCCATGGGCTAATACATTAGGAATGGCTAGTATTTTGAAATTCCAAGACGGTGCGTTAAAAACTAATCAAAAATTGACTTTCAGTGCGACTTTGTGCAAAGTTTATGATCATCACGTTTTTTCACAAAATTGTGCTCGCATGACTTCCCTTGGGCTAATACGTTGGGAATGATCCGAATTTTGAAATTCCGAAATGGTACATGAAAAACCGATCGAAACTCAACTTTGCGCAAAGTTTATGACTGTTGCGTTTTTTCGTGGAATCATGTTTATACAACTTCCCATGGGCTAATACATTGGGAATGGCCAGTATTTTGAAATTTCGAGACGGTGCATGAAAAACCAATTGAAACTTGACCTTGCACACGACACTGCGTAGTGTTTATGACCGTCACGTTTTTTCATGAAACCGCGCTCGTACGACTTCCCAAAGGGTAATACGTTGGAAATGAATAGTATTTTGAAATTTCGAGATGGTGCACGAAAAATCGAACGAAACTAGACTTTGAGCGTGACCTTGCGCAAAGTTTATGACCGTCATGTTTTTTCATGAAATCGTGCTCGTACGACTTCTCATGGATGAATACATTGGGAATGGCCAGTATTTTAGACTTCCGAGACGGTGCATGAAAAATGATCGAAACTAGACTTTGAGTGCGACTTTGCACAAAGTTTATGACTGTCATGTTTTTTCGCAAAACTGTGCCTTGTACAACTTCCCATGGGCTAATACGTTGGGAATGGCTAGTATTTTGAAATTCCAATACGGTGCATTAAAAACTGATCGAAAATTGACTTTGAGCGTGACTTTGTGCAAAGTTTATGACCATTATGTTTTTTCGTAAAATCATGCTCACACGACTTCTCTTGGGCTAATACCTTAGGAATGGCCTGTATTTTGAAATTATGAGACGGTGCATGAAAAATCGATCGAAACTCGACATTGCGCGTGACTTTGTGCAAAGTTTATAACTGTTGTATTTTTTCGCGGAACCATGCTTGTATGACTTCGCATGGGCTCATACATTGGGAATGGCCAGTATTTTGAAATTTCAAGATGGTCCACAGAAAACCGATCGAAACTCGACCTTACAAGCGACTTTGTGCGTGACTTTGCGCAAAGTTTATGACCATCACGTTTTTTCACGAAATCGAGCTCGTACGACTTCATGAGGGCTAATACATTGGGAATGTCCAGTATTTTGAAATTATGAGATGGTGCATAAAAAATCGAATGAAACTAGACTCTGCACGTGACTTTGCGCAAAGTTTATGATCATCACATTTTGTTACGAATCCGTGCTCATACGACTTCCCATGGACTAATACGTTGGGAATGACCAGTGTTTTGAAATTTTGCAATGGTGTGTATAAAATGATCGAAACTCGACTTTGCATGCGACTTTGTCTAATATTTATGACTGTCGTATTTTGTCACGAAATTCTGCCCGTACGACTTCCCATGGGCTAATACGTTGGGATTGGCCAGTATTTTAAAATTTCGGGATGGTGCATGAAAAATCGATCGAAACTCGACTTTGCGTAAAGTTTATGACCGTCACATTTTTTCGTGAAACCGAGCTCGTACGACTTCCCATGGGCTAACAAGTTGTGAATGGCCAATATTTTGAAATTTTGAGACGGTGCGAGAAAAGTCGATCAAACTCGTATTTGCATGTGACTTTGCGTAAAGTTTATGACTGTGACATTTTTTCATGAAATCATGCTCGTACGAATTCCCAGGGGCTAAAACGTTGGGAATGGCCAGTATTTTGAAATTCCGAGACGGAGAGTGAAAAACCGATCAAAACTTGACTTTGTGTGTGACTTCGCACAAAGTTTATGACCTACGTGTTTTTTCGTGGGACCGTGCTTAGACGACTTCCTATAGGCTAAAATGTTGGTAATGGCGGGTATTTTGAAATTCCAAGAGAGTGCGCAATAAATCGATCGAAATTTGACTTTGCGCAAAGTTTACGACCGTAGCGCTTTTTCGTGAAACTGTGCTCGTACGACTTCCCATGGGCTAATACATTAGGAATGGCCAGTATTTTGAAATTTCGAGATGGTTTGCGAAACATCGATGGAAACTCGACTTTGCGCCCGACTTTGCACAAAGTTTATGATCGTCGCATAGTTTCGTGAAACTGTGCTCATACGACTTCCTAGGGGCTAATACGTTGGGATTGGCCAGTATTTTGAAATTTTGAGACGTTGCGCAAAAAATCGTTCGAAACCAGACGTTGCTCATGACTTTGCGCAAAGTTTATGACCATCACATTTTTTCATAAAATCATGCTCGTATGACTTCCCATGGGCTAATACGTTGGGAATGGCCAGTATTTTGAAATTCCGAGATGGTGCGTGAAAAATCGATCGAAATATAACTTTACGCGAAGTTTATGACCGTTGCGGTTTTTCGTGAAACCATACTCGTACGACTTCCCATGGGCAAATACGTTGCAAATGGCAGGTATTTTCAAATTCTAAGATGGTGCATGAAAAATCGATCGAAACTCAACTTTGCGTGCGACTTTACGTAAAGTTTATGACCGTCACATTTTTTCATGAAACCATGCTCATATGGCTTCCCAGGGGCTAATACGTTGAGAATGGCCAATATTTTGAAATTTCGAGATAGTGCATAAAAAATTGAATGAAACCAGACTTTGCATGAGACTTTGCGCTATGTTTATGACCATCAAGTTTTTTTGTGAAACCGTGCTTATACGATTTCCAAGGGGCTAATACGTTGGGAATGGCTAGTGTTTTGAAATTTCTTGACGGTGCACGAAAAATCGATAGAAACTCGAGTTTGCGCAAGGTTTATGACTGTCGTATTTTTTCGCAAAACCGTGCTCGTATGACTTCCCATGGATTAATACATTGGGAATGATAGTATTTTAAAATTCCGAGACGGTGCTAAAAAAATAGATCCAAACTTAACTTTGAGCATCACTTTGCGGAAAGTTTAGGACCGTCGTATTTTTTTTACGAAAGCCTGCTCGTATGACTTCCATTGGGCTAATACATTGGGAATGATCAGTATTTTGAAATTCCAAGACAGTGCATGAAAAACCAATCGAAACTTGACATTGCGTGCAACTTTGGGCAAAGTTTATGACTATCGTATTATTTCATGAAAGCATGCTCATACGACTTTCCATGGGCTAATATGTTGGGAGTGGCCAGCATTTTGAAATTTGGAGATGGTGCGTAAAAAATCGATAGAAACTCAACTTTGCGCGTGACTTTACATAAAGTTTATGACTGTAACATTTTTTCATGAAACCATGCTCGTACGACTTCCCATGGGCTAATACATAGGGAATGGCCAATATTTTGAAATTCAGAAATGGTGCGCGAAAAACCAATTAAAACTAGACGTTGCTCGGGACTTTGAGCAAAGTTTATGACCGTCACGTTTTTTCGTAAAATTGCGCTCATATGACTTCCCAAGGACATTAACATTGGGAATGGCCAGTTTTTTGAAATTCTAAGATGGTGTGCGAAAAATCGATCGGAACATGACTTTGCGCAAAGTTTATGACAGTCGAGTTTTTTCATGAAACCTTGCTCGTACGACTTCCCATGGACTAACACATTGGGAATGGCAAGTATTTTGAAATTCTGAGACGGTGCGCAAAAATCCGAATGAAACTCAAATTTGCATAAAGTTTATGATCGTCACATTTTTCCATGATGCTATGCTTGTATGACTTCTAATTGGCTAATACATTGCGAATGGCCAGTATTTTAAAATTTTGAGATAGTGCGTGAAAAATCGATTGAAACTTAACTTTGTGAGCGACTTTGTGCAAAGTTTATGACCGTCTCATTTTTTTACAAAACCATACTCGTACGACTTCCCATAGGCTAATATGTTTGGAATGGCCAGTATTTTCAAATTTTGACATGCTGCGCAAAAAATCATTCGAAACTGGACTTTGCACGTAACTTTCCATAAAGTTTATGACCGTCGTATTTTTTCACGAATCAATGCTCGTACGACTTCCCATGGGCCAATACGTTGGGAATGCCTAGAATTTTGAAATTCCGAGACGACGCGCGAAAAATCGAATGAAACTCGACTTTGTGCAAAGTTTATGATCATCGTATTTTTTTTGCAAAACACTGCTCATATGACTTCCCGTGGGCTAATACGTTGGGAATGTCTTGTATTTTGAAATTCCGAGATGGTGTATGAAAAATCGATCGAAACTCAACTTTGTGCACGTGTTTACGCAAAGTTTATGACCATAGTCTTTTTTTGCGAAACAGTGCTCATACGACTTCCCATGGGCTAATACGTTGGGAATGTCTAGTATTCTGAAATTTTGAGATGGTGCATGAAAAATCAATCGAAAATTGACTTTGAGAGCGACTTTGAGCAAAGTTTATGATCATCACGTTTTTTCATGAAACCATGCTCGCATGAGTTCCCATTAGCTAATATGTTGGGAATGGCCAGTATTTTGAAATTCCGAGACGGTGCATGAATAATCGATCGAAACTCGACTTTGCACGCTACTTTGTGCAAAGTTTATGACCGTCGTGTTTTTTTTGCGAAATCATGCTCATACGACTTCTCAGGGACTAATACGTTAGGAATGGCCAGTATTTTGAAATTCTGAGATGATGCATGAAAAACGATCAAAACTTGACTTTGTGTGCGGCTTTGTGCAAAGTTTATAACTGTCGTATTTTTTTGTGAAACCATGCTCATACGACTTCCCATTGGCTAATACATTGGGAATGGCCAGTATTTTAAAATTTTAAGATGGTACGCGAAAAGCTGATCAAACTTGTCTTTGCGCGTGACTTTACGGAAAGTTTATGACAGTCATGTTTTTTCTTGAAATCATGCTCGTATGAATTCTCATGGGCTGGCTAGTACATTGGGAATGGCCAGTATTTTGAAATTTCGATATGGTGCGCAAAAAACAATCAAAACTCAACTTTGCGCAAAGTTAAAGACCGTCGCATTTTTTCGCGGAACCATGCTCGTATGACTTCCCATGGGTGCGCGATAAATCGATTGAAACTTGACTTTGCGCAAAGTTTATGACCGTTGCATTCTTTCACGAAACCGTGCTTGTACGACTTCCCATTGGCTAATACGTTGGTAATGGCAAGTATTTTGAAATTCCAAGAGAGTGTGCGATAAACTGATCGAAACTTGACTTTGCGTAATGTTTATGACGGTCGTGTTTTTTCATGAAATCGTGCTCGTACGACTTCCCATGGGCTAATACATTGGGAATAGCCAATATTTTGAGGCTAATACATTGGGAATAGCCAATATTTTCAAATTCCGAGACGGTGCACGAAAAAACTGATCTAAACTAGACTTTGCACGCGACTTTACGCAAAGTTTATGACCATCGTGTTTTTTCGCGAAACCATGCTCGTATGACTTCCCATTGGTTAATACGTTCGAAATGGCCAGTATTCTGAAATTCTGAGATGGTGCATGAAAAACTGATCGAAACTCGACTTTACGCATGACTTTTTGTAAAGTTTATGACCATCACATTTTTTCACGAAACCGTGCTCATACAACTTCCCATGGGCTAATACGTTAGGAATGGCCAGTATTTTAAAATTTCGAGACGGTGCATGAAAAATTGATAGAAACTCAACTTTACGCGTGACTTTGTGCAAAGTTTATGACCATCACATTTTTTAATGAAACCATGCTCATACGATTTCTCAGGGGCTAATACATTGGGAATGGCCAGTATTTTGAAATTTCAAGATGGTGCATGAGAAATCGAATGAAACTAGACTTTGTGCTTGACTTTATCGTGAAGTTTATACTGTCACATTTTTTCGTGAAACTATGCTCGTACAACTTCATATGGGCTAATACGTTAGGAATGGCTAGTATTTTGAAATTCTGAGACGGTGTGCTAAAACCGATCGAAACTTGACTTTCGCCGCCACTATGCGTAAAGATTATGATCGTCACGTTTTTTCATCAAACTATGCTCATACAATTTCCCATGGGTTAATACGTTAGGAATGTCTATTAGTTTAAAATTCCAGGATGGTGTGGCAGAATTTTTGAGGGTCACAACACGAACAAAGCTCAAATTTTGATAGAGATTCTTTAGGACTCCCGATCATGTATGGAGCAAGAATTGAACATAAAGCTCGTAACAAGAAGGGGGAAAGGGATTTTCACAAGATTCAATTTTTCCATTAGTCAATAATCTCTATATTGATGAAGATTGTAATGTATTATGTGTGGCAAAGTTTATATTTTATGATGTTTCCACAAGTAGTCCAAGACGGTCTAAATATTGCATTTTATTATTTATTGACTACCTTGTGCTGCTCTTCGAGATGAGTTTGATGAAATGTGCCAATTCCACCTTTTTTAGGTGGGGTGCAATCTTCTAAACTACACTAAGAGATTTCAGGCTTTAGTCTATGGCTTGTGTAGACAAAGCTACTTTGTACAAACCATATACATAATAATACATTATCTTTACTTATTAAAAAAAGGAGTTTGCACAAAGTTTATGACCGCCAAGTTTTTTCATAAATCCATGCTCGTATGACCTCCCATAGGCAAATATGTTGGGAATGGCCAATATTTTGAAATTCCGAGATGGTGCGTGAAAAACCGATCGAAACTTGACTTTGTGCAAAGTTTATGACCTCGTGTTTTTTCGTGAAATCATGCTCGTACAACTTCCCATGGGCTAATATGTTGGGAATAGCCAATATTTTGAAATTCTTAGACGGTGCGTGAAAAACGATCGGAACTTAACATTGCGCGTGACTTTGTTCAAAGTTTATGACTGTCGTATTTTTTCATAAAATCATGCTTGTATGACTTCCCATGGGCTAATACGTTGGGACTGGCTAGTATTTTGAAATTCTGAGATGGTGTGCGAAAAACTAATCGAAACTCGATTTTGTGCAAAGTTTATGACTATCGTGTTTTTTCATGAAACCATGCTCGTACAATTTCCTATGGGAATGGCCAGTATTTTAAAATTCCGAGATAGTGCGCGAAAAGCCGATCAAACTGGACTTTGGACAAAGTTTATGACTATCACATTTTTTCGTGAAATCATGCTCGTACGAATTCCCATGGGCTTATATGTTGGGAATGGCCAATATTTTGAAATTCCGAGACGGTGCGTGAAAAACCGATCAAAACTCGACTTTGGGCGTGACTTTGCGCAAAGTTTAAGACCATCGCATTTTTTCACGGAACCATGCTTGTATGACTTCCCATGGAATAATACGTCGAAAATGGCTAGTATTTTGAAATTTCGAGAGGGTGTGTAATAAACTGCTCGAAACTTGACTTTGTGCAAAGTTTATGACCGTTGTATTTTTTCACGAAACCGTGCTTGTACGACTTCCCATGGGTAATACGTTGGTAATGGCCAGTATTTTGAAATTCTGAGTGTGCGATAAACCAATCAAAATTTGACTTTGCACAAAGTTTATGACCGTCGCATTTTTTCGAGAAATCGTACTCGTACGACTTCCCATGGGCTTATACGTTGGGAATGTCTATTATTTTGAAATTCAGAGATGCTGTACTAAAAACTGATCGAAACACGACTTTGTGCGTGATTGTGCAAAAAGGATATGACCATCACGTTTTTTTGCGAAACCGTGCTCATACGATTTCCCATGGGCTAATACATTGGGAATGTCTATTATTTTGAAATTCCAAGATGGTGCACGAAAAACCGATCGAAACTCGACTTTGCGCGCGACTTTGCCCAAAGTTTATGACCGTCATATTTTTTCGTGAAATCGTGCTCGTACGACTTCTCATGGGCTAATAGGTTGGGAATGGCCAGTATTTTGATATTTCGAGATGGTTCATGAAAAATGATCGAAACTCGACTTTGCACGTGACTTTGTATAAAGTTTATGACCGTTACATTTTTCTGGGAAACCGTGCTCGTAGGACTTTCCATGGGCTAACACATTGGGAATGGCCACTATTTTGAAATTTCGAGATGCTGCACAAAGAACCGATTGAAACATAACTTTGTGTGTGACTTTGAGTAAAGTTTATGACCCTGATGTTTTTTCGTGAAACCGTGCTCGTACGACTTCCCTTAGGCTAATATCTTGGGAATGGCCAGTATTTTGAAAATCCGAGACGGTGCGTCAAAATCTGAACGAAACTTGAATTTGTGTGTGATATTGCACAAAGTTTATAACCATCACGTTTTTTCACGAAACCATGCTCGTACGACTTCCCATTGGCTAATACGTTGGGAATGATCAGTATTTTGAAATTCCGAGATGGTGCGTGAAAAATCGATTGAAACTCGACTTTGCACGTGACTTTGCGCAAAGTTTATGACCATATCATTTTTTCGTGAAACAATGCTCGTATGAATTACCATGGACTAATATGTTGGGAATGGCCAGTATTTTGAAATTTCGTGACGATGCGCGAAAAGCCGATCAAACTCATCTTTGCGTGCAACTTTGCGCAAAGTTTATGACTGTCACATTTTTTCGCAAAACCATGCTTTTACAATTTCCCATGGGCTAATACATTGGGAATGTCTACTATTTTGAAATTCCGAGATGCTGCACAAAAAATCGATCGAAACTTAACTTTGCGCGTGACTTTGTGCAATGTTTATGACTGTCGCATTTTTTCTTGAAACCGTGCTCGTATGACTTCCCCTGGGCTAATACATTGGGAATGGCCAGTATTTTAAAATTTCGAGATGGTGAATGAAAAACGATCGAAACTCGACTTTGCGCACGACTTTGCACAAAGTTTATGACCGTCATGTTTTTTCATGAAACTGTGCTCGTACGACTTCCCATGGACTAATACATTGGGAATAGCTAGTATTTTGAAATTCCAAGACGGTGGCCGAAAAGCTGATCAAACTCATCTTTGTGCACAACTATGCGCAAAGTTTATGACTATCACTTTTTTTCATGAAATCATGCTCTTACGAATTCCCATGGGCCAATACTTGGGGAATGGCCAGTATTTTAAAATTCTGAGACAGTGCGCAAAAAATTGATCGAAACATTTTTTTTTTTGGTAAGTAAAGATAATGTATTATGTATAAGGTTTGTACAAAGTAGCTTTGTCTACACAAGCCATAAGCTTTTTGGTAAGTAAAGGTAATGTATTCGGGACTACTTATGGAAACATCACAAAATATAAGCTTTGCCCCACATAATACATTACAATCTTCATCATTATTTTAGAGATTATTGACTAATGGAAAAATTGAATCTTGTGAACATCCTTTTCTCTCTTCTTATTAGGTGCTCTATATTCAATTCTTGCTCCATACATGAACATAAGTCTTGAAGAATCCCTATTCGAATTTGAGCTTTGTTCGTGTTGTAACACTCAAAAATTCTGCCACACCTTTCCTTCCAAATCCACTAAATAGCACATCTGAATTTAATTCTTGCCAGTTGTGTAAGAGGCTCATTTCTTGAGAAGTTTTGCATAAGCATTTCTAATTCATGATGCAAGTTTGGCTATGGTAGGCTTTGAAGATCAAATCGCTTCAAGATCTCCTTCCATATCCAAGAAGAATAATCACAAGCAAAATAGAGATTGTGAACACTTTCTTCCTTTTACATACACAAAGAGCATCGATTTATAATATAAATACCTCTTCGCTGTATATTGTCCATCGTAGGAAGTTCACCAAGAAAGGCTTGCCATGTACATAAGGAATGTCACTGTGAGCATGGTCTATCCCATATCCAACTACTTGGGATCCACTTATTGTTTCGTTGTCTAATTTGGTTCTATGCAGATGTAGTACTAAATTTGTCATTATCATAAAGCCAAATAAGCATATCTGAAGAGTTGTTCTTGATCGGAATAGCCCTAATAGTCGACCAAAGTGATAACATATCAGGGGAGGTAGTGTTAGGAAGACACCATGTACCATTGTCAATGAATTTAGAAACCTTTCAATCTTTGAACGCCCTCAGATCCCGTTGTACTCTATCACCAAATAACTAAAATATATTTTTCCCATTCACCCAAGGGACATACCACATATTAATATTAGTTCCAGAAGAGATCACGTAAGAAATGTTGTTACTTAGCCACCTCCTTGCCTTCAGAATTCCTTTCCAAGCAGTAGAACGAGATGTTTTTGCAGATGCTTCGCAGATTGATTCCTTAGTTAGGTACCTAGCAAAAACCCATTGTGACCATAAGGAAGACTTGTTTTGTAAAATATCCCACAATTGTTTTACCATACAAGCTTTATTCCAATCTCCAATATGTCGTAGATTCAGCCCCCCCTTCATCCTTCGGTCTGCAAATGTTGCCCCAATTCACTATGTGCATTGCCTTATCATCTGTGTCATTCTAGAATAAGTTCATAAGTAATTTATCAATATCATGGAGAAGCCTAGCAAGTAGAAGGAATGCATCAGACCAATAAATAGAATAAGAGATAAACATAGATCGAATAAGTTTATGTCGTCTAGCTTTAGAAAGAAGCCTATTTTTCAAAGAGGAAATTCTATTCTTAATTTTTTGTAGGATAGGCTGAAAGGAGACTTTGTGATCCAAGTGGATATAAGTGGAAGACCTAAGTAAGGAACCAGTAAACTTCCATTAGCAGCTCCCAAAGTTTGAGCAATATAGTCCTTATCGTCAATGCAAGCACCCATATATACTTTGCTCTTTGCATGGTCTAGCTTAAGACAAGAAACTATACCAAATTCATTAAGAATATCTGTCAGATTATTCATAAAAATTGGATCATCCCGAAGGAAGATAATAAGGTCATTAGCAAATGTTCTGTGAGAGATATGAACAGAACCATAATATGGTACTTTAATTTTGCCATTGGAAACTGCCTCTTCCAACATACAACTGAGCCCTTCCATTACAATAGTAAAAAGATAAGGAGATAGTGGATCACCTTGCCGAATGCCATTCTTACTCCCGAAGAAGCTAGTAGGTGAACCATTGAAGAGAATAAAAAATTTTGGAGTTTCCAAGCAACATTGAATCCATTTAACCCAGTGTTGAGGGAAGCCCATATTATGGAGCATCGTGTAAATAAAATGTCTATTGACTGAGTCAAAGGCCATTCGTAAATCAGCTTTAAATTATTTTTGAGTGCAAATCCTTAACCAAATCATTAGCAAGAAGGACATTATGATGAATACTCCTCCCTTTAAGAAAAGCAACTTGATTAGGACTAATGACCTTATTCATCACCTTTTGTAGTAGATCTGCCAGCACCTTAGAGATAACCTTATAAATAAAGTTGCATAGTGAAATAGGACGATAATTCTCTAATGAATCAGCTCCATCATTCTTGGGCACTAAAGAAATAAAAGTGCAATTCATTTCTTTACGAATATGACCTAAGGAGAAAAAATGTTGACAAGCTTTTATGACATTGTTGCCTACATTAGACCATGTAATTTGATAAAACTCAGTTAAAAATCCATTTGGACTAGGGCTTTTGTGCCTTGAAGACTTAAAAACAACTCTCACAATTTCATCATCCGTTATTAGGGCATTAAGAAGAGAAAGAGCTTCAGAATCAAGTCGTCTTATGGGCCCAACATAAATACTATTAGGTTGCTCCTCCTGATTGAGTAAGGAATAAAAAAATTGCTTGGTGTAATTTTTAACCTCATCCAAATCCTTAATAAGATTACAATCTATACCTTTGCATTTTTTGATGTGATTAGTAGCCCTTCTGGTAGCAATAGCAGCATAGAAAAACTTAGTATTGGAATCCTCAAGAGTAAGCCAATGCTGTCATGATTTCTGTTTCAAAAAGCATTCCTCTTGCTTCAAAGCTTGCATAAAGTTATTTCTAGCGGCACCCTCTTTGTACATAAGATTCGTATCCAGAAGTTGAAGATTTATCACGCTTTGCATTGCCATAAGTTCTTTCTTGCATAACTGAACCCTGTTGGTGATATTTCCAAATGTAGTTGAATTCCACTCCTTAAGTGCTCCTTTGCATGCTTTTAGTTTTTGACATAGGATGTAAGGGGGAGAACCAAACACATTAATGTTCCAAGATGACTTGATAACTTCAAGGAACTGAGGGTGAGTACTCCGTATATTAAAAAATCTAAAAGGTTTCTTGTCGTTGGGTATTACTTTATCTGCACGTATATGCATAACAGAGTGATCCGAGAATAACTTAGCACCGTACTCGAGAAGTGAATTTGGGAATACTACTAACCATTCCTGATTAATCACACATCTATCAAGTCGAGCCATAATTTTTCTGTCAGTAGCAATTTGATTATTCCATGAGAACCAATCACCTACTGATTTCATGTCAGTCAATATAGCAGAATCTATATAATCATTAAAACTTTGATGCTGACATTCGGAAAGCACTCTACCCCCCACTTTCTTATTTGTGTATATGATAGTATTAAAATCACCAAGAACAATCCAATGTACTATAGGATAACTATTTATAATGCTAACTAGATCACGCCATAGAGCATTCCTATCAGATATACTATTAGATGAGTAAATACCGGTAATATTGAATTGATATCCAGTCTTTTTATCCTCTGCCTTAAGATGAATGAATTAATTAGTAGTAGAAATCAACCAAGTAGTAACAAGGTTAGGATACCATAAGACCCAAACTCGACTATAAGTATTCTAAGAATCATTAGTAAAAGGTTCTACCTCAGGCCATATTAAATTCTTCTGAACTTGAACACGGTAAGTTTTAATTTTTGTTTCCATGAGAATAACAATATCACATGCAGCAGATTTGATTATTCTATTGAGCTCCCGACATTTCTCAGGCTTATTAATCCACGAACATTCCAACAGATTATTTTCATCAATACTAGATAGAAGGAAGAGCATGCAACTTTGGGAGGACATTACCATCCTTTTTATTATCCTTTGATTTTGCATGATCCTCTCACATAATATCTTTACCCTTTAATCCTTTATTTCTATATTTATCCATCTTATCTATAGCTTACAAATGTTTAAATTTTTGCATACCTTGAGGCAAGGAGTCTTGAATAGCGGGATGTGTTGAAGCGCGATGAGTTTGGTGAGGTGCAATGTCTTGGTTCACAAGAGGTTATGGAGATGCAATTTCCTTATTATTTGAAGGAATGATTCATCAAGGCGAGATCATTATTGGGGAGTGAGTACCATGGGACGCTCCTGTAGTGGAAGTCTCTGATATAATAGGAAAAGATGAAAGTCCTGACTTGTCTTTATCCTATTCGTGTCGCTACCCCAACGAGTCAGAGTGCTCATTCATCTTCTTCCGCCACTGTCACTGTTGAAACTGGAGTATCAGTGCTTGAAATAGTGGTAGCGACCGCATGCTAAGGCTCTTGACAAAGTCAGTAGACCTGTGTGATTTTTTGTGAAGGCTATTGGCAAGCACCATTTGCATGTCCAAAAGAGAGACAAACCTTGCATCGTTGTGGCTTCCAAGAATATGAAACTTTCACCTTTCGAGTGCTCCCATCAGGATCATGATAAAAAACTTCATTCGGTAGTTTCTTATCAAAAGAAACCAATACATAGGCTTTGGTAAAAGTCAATCTCGTTTACGAAGCTATTGCCTTATCAATATACAATGGCTGTCCCACGGTGCTGCAAAGCTTTGCAATAAAACGACGACCCTAGAGAGGTAGCGGAAGTCCATGGAAAAAAACCCATATTGGGATAGACTATAGACTATCTAACTCCAATCGCACATCAGGTGCCCAATGTCGTAGGATCATTGGATGACCACGGATAGTCCAAATCCTTCCAGGACCCATTGTAAATCTTCTTTAGAGTAGAGCTTGCATATAAAGAATCCGTTCTCCAACATATGAAGATCAAATGTTGATATTCCCTATCGAGCCCTGATTAATGACGATAATGAGAAAAAGGATGTCCTTAGTCCAACCACATAGCCCACAATTGCCGTGGACCATGTCTCAATCTGTTTGTCAGAATCAACAGTCACATACATAGCAATCTTCTGATCAACCTGTACTTCTGGAGCAAAAAAATTTAGTTGAAGATCCGGACTTCCAATTAGAGCCTTGAAGAGGCGACTCCAAGGCCGAGGATCTTGGGAAATGAGAGCAGGAGGTTATGATCTAGAGTGTGAATGACCTTTGGCCTGGTTCATTGAAGGAGCATCCCACAGAGAAGAAACCAGCAGTGGAACATCCTAGTGGGAAACTGACCTAAGCCACTAGGGAGGAACTAGCGGCTGGCTGGTTCGTACGACTTCCTATTGGATAATACGTTGGGAATGGCCAGTATTTTGTCATTGAAGGAGCGTTTGGCCGCTCATATCCATGGCATCTCTTGCCCTCGAGATCGCCAGCCGCCTAGGGGATAAGAAGCTCATATTTTGAAATTTCGAGACGGTGTCAAAAAATCGATCGAAACTTGACTTTGCGCATCACTTTGCACAAAGTTTAAGACCGTCGTATTTTTTTGAGATACCATGCTCGTATGACTTCTCATGGGTTAATACATTGGTAATGGCTAGCATTTTGAAATTCTAAGAGGGTGCGAAAAAAATCGATTGAAACTCAACTTTATGCGCGACTTTATGCAAAGTTTATGATTGTTACATTTTTTCGCGTAACTGTGCACGTACGACTTCCCATGGGCGAATACGTTGGAAATGACCAGTGTTTTTAAATTTTGAGATAGTGTGCAAAAAATCGAATGAAACTTGACTTTGCCCAATGTTTATGACGGTACATTTTTTCGCATAACCGTGCTCACAAAACTTTCCATGGGCTAACATATTGGGAATGTCTAGTATTTTGAAATTCATCTTTGATATGGAAGGAGATCTTGAAGCGATTTGATCTTCAAAGGCTACCACGACCAAACTTGCATCATGAATTAGAAATGCTCATACAAAACTTCTTGAGAAAGGGGCCTCTTACATAACTGGCAAGAATTACATTCAGATGTTCTATTTGGTGGATTTGAAAGGAGAGGTGTGGCAGAATTTTTGAGTGTCAGAATATGAACAAAGCTCAAATTCTGATAGAGATTCTTCAGGACTCATGATCATGTATGGCACAAGAATTAAACATAGAGCACTTAATAAGAAGAGAGAAAGAGATTTTCACAAGATTCAAATTTTCCATTAGTCAATAATCTCTAAAATAATGATGAAGATTGTAATGTGGGGCAAAGCTTATATTTTGTGATGTTTCCACAAGTAGTCCAGAATGGTCTAGATATTGTATTTTATTATTTATTGACTACCTTATGATACTCTTGGAGATGAGTTTGATGAATTGTGCCCATCCTTTTTTCGGTGGCGTGCAATCCTCTCGACTACACTAAGAGACTTCAGGCTTTAGTCTATGGCTTGTGTAGACAAAACTACTTTGTACAAATCGTATACATAATACATTAACTTTACTTACCAAAAAAAAAGTATTTTGAAATTCCGAGATGGTACACGAAAAATAGATCCAAACTCGACTTTGCGCAAAGTTTATGACTGTCATATTTTTTCCCGAAACCATGCTCAGACAACTTCCCATGGGCTAATACATTGGGAATGTCTAGTATTTTGAAATTTTGAGATGGTGCATGAAAAACCGATCGAAACTTGACTTTATGCGTGACTTAGTACAAAGTTTATGACTATCGTGTTTTTTCGTGAAACCATGCTCGTACGACTTTCCATGGGATAATACGTAGGGAATGGGTATTATTTCAAAATTCCGAGATGGTGCACGTAAAATTAATCGAAATTTGACTTTACATAAAGTTTATAATCATCACATTTTTTCATGAAACTCGTATGTTTTTTCGTGAAACCTTGCTCATACGACTTCCCATGGGCTAATACGTTGGGAATAGCTATTATTTTGAAATTCCGAGATGGTGCACAAAAAATCGATCGAAACTCGACTTTGTGCAAAGTTTATGACTATCACGTTTTTTCAGGAAACCGATCGAAACTTGTCTTTGCGCGTGACTTTGCACAAAGTTTATGACTGTCACGTTTTTTCATGAAACCATGCTCGTACGAGTTCCCATGGGCTAATATGTTAGGAATGGCAAGTGTTTTGAAATTCGAAGACGGTGCGTGAAAAATGATCGAAACTTGACTTTGCGTGCTACTTTGTGCGACATTTTTAACCATTACATTTTTTCATGAAACCGTGCTCGTATGACTTTCCATGGGCTAATACATTGGGAATAACCAGTATTTTAAAATTCCGAAATGGTGAGCGAAGAATCGATCGAAACTCGACTTTGCGCATGACTTTAGGCAAATATTATAACCATCACATTTTTTCACGAAACCATGCTCATAGGACTTCCCAAGGGCTATGACATTGGGAATGGCCAGTATTTTGAATCTCCTAGATGGTGAGTGAAAAATCGATCGAAACTCGACTTTGCACATGACTTTGTACAAAGATTATAACCATCACATTTTTTTACGAAACCATGCTCATAGGACTTCCCACGGGCTATTACATTGGGAATGGACAGTATTTTCAAATTCTGAGATGGTGCACGAAAAATCGATCAAAACTCGACATTGTGCAAAGTTTATAACCATTGCATTTTTTCGCAAAACTGTGCTCATACAACTTCCCATGGGTTAATACATTGGGAATGGCCAGTATTTTGAAATTCTGAGATGGTGCACGAAAAACCAATTTAAACTCGACTTTGCGCAAAGTTTATGATCATCGCATTTTTTCACAAAACCATGCTCGTACGACTTCCCAAGGGCTAACATGTTGGGAATGGCCATTATTTTAAAATTTTGTGATGGTGCGCGAAAAATAGATCAAAACTCGACTTTTGGCAAAGTTAATAACCGTCACATTTTTTCATGAAACCATGCTCATACAACTTCCTATGGGCTAATACGTTGGGAATGGCCAGTATTTTGAAATTCCAAGATGGTGCACGAAAAATCGATCGAAACTCGACTTTGTGTAAAGTTTATTATCATCATGTTTTTTTGTGAAACCATGCTCGTACGACTTCCCATGGGCTAGTATTTTAAAATTCTGAGAAGGTGCGTGAAAAATCGATCAAAACTCGACTTTGCACGCGACCTTGTGCAAAGTTTATGACCATCATGTTTTTTCGTGAAATAGTGCTCGTACGACTTCCCATTAGCTACTATGTTGGGAATGGCTAGTGTATTAAAATTCTGAGGCGGTGCACGAAAAATTGATCGAAACTCGACTTTGCGCGCATCTTTGCGCAAAGATTATGACCATCACATTTTTTCACGAAATTGTGCTTGTATGACTTCCCATGAACTAATATGTTTGGAATGGCCAGTATTTTGAAATTCCTAGATAGTGCATGAAAAATCGATCAAAACTTGACTTTGTGCGTTGTTTATGACCATCGTATTTTTTCGCGAAATCGTGCTCGTACGACTTCCCATGGGCTAATATGTTGGGAATGGCCAGTATTTTGAAATTTCGAGACGGTGCGCTAAAAACTGATCGAAACTCGACTTTATGCAAAGTTTATAACTATCACATTTTTTTGTGAAACCATGCTCGTACGACTTCCCATGGGCTAATACGTTGGGAATGGCCAATATTTTGAAATTCCGAGACGGTGCATGAAAAATCAATCGAAACTTGACTTTGCGCGTGACTTTGCGCAAAATTTATGACCGTCATGGTTTTTCACAAAATCGTGCCTGTATGACTTCCCATGGGCTAATACGTTGGAAACGGCTAGTATTTTGAAATTCCGAGACGATGCGTGAAAAAAATGATCGAAACTCGACTTTGCACGTGACTTACTACGAAGTTTATGATCATCATGTTTTTTCAAGTAACCATGCTCCTACGACTTCCCATGGGCTAATACGTTGGGAATGACCAATGTTTTGAAATTCAGAGACAGTGTGTGAAAAACTGAACGAAACTCGACTTTGCGTAAAGTTTATGACCGTCATATTTTTACGCGAAACCGTGCTCATACGACTTCCCATGGGGTAATACGGGAATGTCTAGTATTTTGAAATTCTGAGATGGTGCATGAAAAATCGATCGAAACTCGACTTTACACGCGACTTAGTGCAAAGTTTATGTCTATCATGTTTTTGCATGAAACCGTGCTCGTACGACTTCCCATGGGATAATACATTAGGAATAACCAGTATTTTAAAATTCTGAGATAGTGCGTGTAAAACCGATCGAAACACGACTTTGCACAAAGTTTATGACTGTCGTATTTTTTCATAAAACTGTGCTCGTACGGCTTCCCATGGGCTAATACATTGGAAATGACCATTATTCTGAAATTCCGGGATAGTGCGCGAAAAATCGATCGAAACTCGACTTTGCGCAAAGTTTATGACTATCGCATTTTTTCATGAAACCGATCGAAACTTGTCTTTGTGCGCGACTTTACGCAAAGTTTATGACTGTCACATTTTTTTATGAAACCATGCTCGTACGACTTTCTATGGGCTAATATGTTAGAAATGGCCATTATTTTGAAATTCCAAGACGGTGCGTGAAAAACGATCGAAAATTGACATTACACGCTTCTTTGTGCAAAGTTTATGACCATCGCATTTTTTCATGAAACCATGCTCGTATGACTTCCCATGGGCTAATACGTTGGGAATAGCCAGTATTTTGAAATTCCGAGATGGTGAGCGAAAAATCGATCGAAACTCAACTTTGCACACAACTTTGTACAAAGATTATAACCATCGCGTTTTTTATGAAACCATGCTCATAGGACTTCCCATGGGCTATTACGTTGGGAATGGATAGTATTTTAAAATTTTGAAATGGTGTGCAAAAAATCGATGGAAACTCGACTTTGCGTAAAGTTTGGTAATCGTCGCATTTTTTCATGAAACCATGCTTGTACAACTTCCCATAGGGTAATACATTGGGAATGACTAGTATTTTGAAATCCCGAGATGGTGCATGAAAAATCGATTAAAACTCGACTTTGCACAAAGTTTATGATTGTCATGTTTTTTTACAAATCCATGCTCGTACGACTTCCCATGGGCTAACACGTTGGGAATGGCCATTATTTTGAATTTCCATGACGGTGCATGAAAAACAGATCGAAACTCGACTTTGGGCAAAGTTAATGACCGTTGTGTAGACACGCTCTCGGACGGGCTTCCCCCGTCCCTTAGGATCAGCTAAACCATATGCAAGTGCCGTTGGGCTGTTGCGTAAAAGCACTTAAGGAGTGGAATTCAACTACATTTGGAAATATCACCAACTGGGTTCAGTTATGCAAGAAAGAACTTATGACAGTGCAAAGCAAGCTAAATCTTCAACCTCTAGATGCGAATCTTATATACAAAGAGGCTACCGCTAGAAATAATTTTATACAATCTTTGAAGTAGGAGGAATACTTTTTGAAACAGAAGTCACGACAGTATTGGCTTACTCTTGGGGATTCCGATACTAAGTTTTTCTATGCTGCTATTGCTACCAGAAGGGCTACTAATCGCATCAAAAAATATAAAGGTGTAAAGGTATAGATGGTAATCTTACGGAGGATTTGGATGAGGTTAAAAATTACACTAAGTAATTTTTTATTCCTTACTCAATCAGGAGGAGTAGGCTAATAGTGTTCATGTTGGACCCATAAGACGACTTGATTCTGAAGCTCTTTCTCTTCTGAATAACCCAAAAACGGATGAAGAAATTGTGAGAGTTGTTATTAAGTCTCCGAAGCACAAAAGCCCTGATCCAGATGGATTTCCAACTGAGTTTTATCAAATTGCATGGTCTATTGTAGGCAACGATGTCATAAAAGCTTGTCGATATTTTTTCTCCTCAGGTCATATCCTTAAAGAAATGACTTGCACTTTTATTTCTTTAGTGCCCAAGGATGATGGAATTGATTCGTTAGAGAATTATCATCCTATTTCACTATGCAACTTTATTTATAAGGTTATCGCTAAGGTGCTGACAAATAGACTACAAAAGGTTATAAACAAGGTCATTAGTCATAATCAGACTGCATTCTTAAAGGGAGATGTATTCATCATAATGTCCTTCTTGCTAATGATTTGGTTAAGGATCTGCACTCAAAAACAAGAGGAAAAAATATCTATTTTAAAGCTGATTTATGAAAGGCCATTGACTAAGTCAATAGACATTTTATTTACACGATGCTCCATAATATGGGCTTCCATCAGCACTGGGTTAAATAGATTCAATGTTGCTTGGAAACTCCAAAATTTTTTATTCTCTTCAACGGTTCACCTATTGGCTTCTTCCGGAGTAAGAATGACATTTGGTAAGGCGATCCACTATCTCCTTATCTTTTTACTATTGCAATAGAAGTCCTTAGTTGTATGTTGGAAGAGGCAGTTTCCAATGGCAAAATTAAGGTATCATATTATGGTTCTGTTCATATTTCTCACATAACATTTGCTGATGACCTTATTATCTTCCGTCGGGATGAGTCAGTTTCAGTGAGTAATCTGGTAGATATTCTTGATGAATTTGGTATAGTTTCTGGTCTTAAGCTAAACTATGCAAAGAGCAAAGTATATTTAGGTGCTTGCATTGACGATAGGGACTATATTGCACAAACTTTAGGAGTTGCTGATGGAAGTTTACCGGTTCCTTACTTGGGTCTCCCACTTATATCCACTGGAATCAACAAAGTCTCCTGTCACCCTATCCAATAAAAAATTAAGAATAAAATTTTCTCTTGGAAAAATAGGTTTCTTTCTAAAGCTGGACGACTTGAACTTATTCGATCTATGTTGATCTCTTATTCTATTTATTAGTCTGATGCATTCCTTCTACCTACTAGGCTTCTCCACGATATTGATAAATTACTTACGAACTTCTTCTGGTATGGCACAGATGGTAAGACAATGCACATGGTGAATTGGGGCATCATTTGTAAACCAAACGATGAAGGGGGACTGAATATACGACATATTAGAGATTGGAATAAAGATTGTATGGTAAAACAATTGTAGGATATTTTACAAAACAAGTCTTCCTATGGTCACAATGGGTTTTTACTAGGTACCTAACCAAGGAATCAATCTAGGAAGCATCCTAAAAAATATCTCATTCTACTGCTTGGAAAGGATTTCTCAAGGCAAGGAGGTGGCTAAGTAACAACATTTCTTATTTGATCTTTTCTGGAACCAATAAATATTAATATATGGTATGACCCTTGGGTGAATGGGAAAAATATATTTCAGTTATATGGTGATAGAGTATGACAGGATTTGGGGGCTCCCAAAGATTGAAAGGTTTCTGAATTCATTGACAATGGTACATGGTGTCTTCCCAACCCTACCTCCCCTGATAAGTTATCACTTTAGTTGACTATTAGGGCTATTCCGATCAAGAACAACTCTTGAGATATGCTTATTTGGCTTCATAAGAATGGCAAATTTAGTGCTACATCTACATGAAACCAAATTAGACAACGAAACAACAAGTGGATCCCAAGTAGTTGGACATAGGATAGACCATGCTCACAACGACATTCCTTATATACATGGCAAGCTCTTCTTGGCAAACTTTCTACGATGGACAATATGCAACGAAGAAGTATTTATATTGTAAATCGATGCTCTTTGTGTATGCAAAAGGAAAAAAGTGTTGACCATCTCTATTTTGCTTATGATTATTCTTCTTAGATATGGAAGGAGATCTTAGAGCGATTTAATCTTTAAAGGCTACCACGGCCAAACTTACATCATGAATTAGAAATGCTTATACAAAACTTCTCAAGAAAGGGGACTCTTACACAACTGGCAATAATTGCATTCAGATGTGCTATTTGGTGGATTTGGAAGGAGAGGTGTGGCAGAATTTTTGAGTGTCACAACATGAACAAAGCCCAAATTCTGATAGAGATTCTTCAGGACTCACGATCATGCATGAAGCAAGAATTGAATATAGAGTACCTAACAAGAAGAGAGTAAGGAATTTTCATAAGATTCAATTTTTTCATTAGTCAATAATCTCTAAAATGATAATGAAGATTGTAATATATTGTGGGGCAAAGCTTAGATTTTGTGATGTTTCCACAAGTAGTCCAGAACAGTCTAGATATTATATTTTATTATTTATAGACTACCTTGTGCTTTTTTTTGGTAAGTATCTTATGCTACTCTTAGAGATGAGTTCGATGAAGTGTGCCCATCCACCTTTTTTAGGTGGGGTGCAATCTTCTCGACTACACTAAGAGACTTCAGGCTTTAGTTTATGGCTTGTGTAGGTAGACAAAGCTACTTTGTACAAAACCTTATATATAATACATTATCTTTACTTACCAAAAGCAAAATAGTATATAACTGTCGTATTTTTTCGCGAAACCGTACTCACATGTCTTCCCATGGGCTAATATGTTGGGAATATCTAGTATTTTGAAATTCCAAGACGGTGCGTGAAAAACCGATCGAAACTTGACTTTACGCATGACTTAGTGTAAAGTTTATGACCATCATGTTTTCTCGTGAAACAGTGCTCGTACGACTTCCCATGGGATAAATCATTAGGAATGGCCAATATTTTGAAATTCTAAGATGGTGCGCGTAAAATCGATCAAAACTTGACTTTGCACAAAGTTTGTGAACATCTCATTTTTTCGTGAAACCTGCTCATACAGCTTCCCATGGGCTAATACGTTGGGAATGACCAGTATTTTAAAATTCTGAGATGGTGCACAGAAAACTGATCGAAACTCGACTTTGCGCAAAGTTTATAACTGTCGTATTTTTTCACGAAATCGATCAAAACTTGTCTTTACGCACGACTTTGCACAATGTTTATGACTGTCACATTTTTTCGTGAAACCATGCTCGTACAACTTCCCATGGGCTAATACGTTAGGAATGGCCAGTGTTTTGAAATTCCAAAATGGTGCATGAAAAATGACCGAAACTTGACTTTGCTCGCTACTTTGTGCGATGTTTATGATCGTCAAGTTTTTTTGCGAAACTGTGCCCTTATGACTTTCTATAGGCTAAAACATTGGGAATGGCAAGTATTTTAAAATTTTGAGATGGTTACGAAAAATTGATCGAAACTCGACTTTGCGCACGACATTGTGCAAAGATTATAATCGTCACATTTTTTCACAAAACCATGCTGGTAGGATTTCCCATGGGCTATTACGTTGGGAATGGATTGTATTTTGAATTTTTGAGATGGTGCGCGAAAAACTTATCGAAACTCAACTTTGCGAAAAGTTTATAACCATCGTATTTTTCGGCGAAACCGTGCTTGTACAACTTCCCATGGGTTAATACATTGGGAATGACGAGTATTTTGAAATTTCGAGATGGTACATGGAAAACCGATTAAAACTCGACTTTGCACAAAGTTTGTGATCATCACGTTTTTTCGTAAAATCATGCTCGAACGACTTCCCATGGGCTAACACATTGGGAATGGCCATTATTTTGAATTTTTGTGACGGTGCATGAAAAATAGATCGAAACTCGACTTTGGGCAAAGTTAATGACCATCATATTTTTTTACAAAACCATGCTCGTATGACTTCCCATGGGCTAATACATTGGAAATGGCCAGTATTTTAAAATTCCGAGATGGTGCACGAAAAACCGATCGAAACTCAACTTTACGCGAAGTTTATGATAGTCATATTTTTTCATGAAACCATGCTCGTACAACTTCTCATGGGCTAATATGTTGGGATGGCCAGTATTTTCAAATTTCGAGATGGTGTGTGAAAAATCGATCAAAACTCGACTTTGCGTGCGACCTTGTGCAAAGTTTGCAACCGTCATATTTTTTCGTAAAACTATACTCGTATGGCTTCCCATGGGCTAATACGTTGGGAATGGCTAGTGTTTTGAAATTCGGAGACGGTGCGTGAAAAATAGATCAAAACTCGACTTTGCGCGCGTCTTTGCGCAAAGTTTATGATCGTCACATTTTCCACGAAACCGTGCTCGTACAACTTCCCATTGGCTAATACGTTTGGAATGGCTAGTATTTTCAAATTCTGAGACGATGCATGAAAACCTGATCGAAACTCGACTTTCTGTAATGTTTGTGACCGTCGCATTTTTTCGTGAAATCATGCTTGTACGACTTCCCATGGGCTAATATGTTGGGAATGACCTATATTTTGAAATTCTAAGATGGTACGCTAAAATCTATTTGACGTATAGTTTATGACCATCGTATTTTTTGGTGAAACCTTGCTCGTATGGCTTCCCATGGGCTAATACGTTGAGAATAGCCAGTATTTTGAAATTTCGAGATGGTGTACGAAAAACCGATAGAAACTCAACTTTGCGCGTGACTTCGTGTAAAATTTATGACCGTCATGTTTTTTCGTGAAACCACACTCGTACGACTTCCCATGGGCTAATACGAGGGGAATGGCCAATATTTTGAAATTCTGAGTCGTTGCGCAAAAAATTGAAGGAAACTCGAATTTGCGCAAAGTATATAATAGTTTTATTTTTTCGTAAAATCGTGCTCGTACGACTTACCACGGGCAAATACATTATGAATAGCCAATGTTTTGAAATTCTGAGATAGTGCGCTAAAAGTCGATCGAAACTCGAATTTGTGCGCGAATGTGCATAAAGTTCATAATCGTCATATTTTTTTGCGAAACCGTGCTCAAACGATTTCCGATGGGCTAATACGTTGGGAATGTCTATTATTTTGAAATTCCGAGATGGTGTGCAAAAAATCAATAGAAACTCGACTTTGCACAAAGTTTATGACCGTTGCAAATTTTTGCAAAACTGTGCTTGTACGACTTCCCATGGGTTAATATAATGGGAATGGCCAATATTTTAAAATTTCGAGAAGGTGCGTGAAAAAAATGATCGAAACTCAACTTTACGCGTGACTTTGTGCAATGTTTATGTCTGTCATGTTTTTTCACAAAATCGTGCCCATATGACTTCCCATGGGCTAATACATTGTGACTAGCCAGTATTTTGAAATTCCGAGATAGTGCGCAAAAAACCGATCGAAACTCAACTTTGCGCAAAGTTTATGACCATCACCTTTTTTCATGAAACCATGCTCGTATGACTTTGCGCAAAGTTTATGACCATCGCATTTTTTTGTGAAACCATACTCGTATGACTTCCAATTAGCTAATACATTGGGAATGGCCAGTATTTTGAAATTTCCAGACGGTGCTCGAAAACCCGATCGAAACTCGACTTTGTGTAAAGTTTATGACCATCACGTTTTTTCATGAAACTATGCTCATATAACTTCCCAAGGGCTAATACATTGGGAATGACCAATATTTTGAAATTCTAAAATGGTGTGCAAAAAATCAATCGAAACTCGACTTTGCATGCGACTTTGCGCAAAGTTTATGACCATCTCATTTTTTTATGAAACAGTGCTCGTACGAATTCACATGGGCTAATATGTTGGGAATGGCTAGTATTTTGAAATTTTGAGATGGTGCATGAAAAACCGATCGAAACTTGACTTTGCATGCGACTCTGCACAAAGTTTATGACCGTCATATTTTTTCGTGACACCGTGCTAGTACGACTTCGCATGGGGGAATACATTGGGAATGATTAGTATTTTGAAATTTTGAGATAGTGTGTAAAAAACTGATTGAAACTAGACTTTGCACGCGACTTTGTGCAAAGTTTATGATTGTCATATTTTTTCGTAAAATCATGCTTGTACGACATCCCATGGGCTAATACGTTGGGAATGGCCAGTATTTTAAAATTCCGAGATAGGTCACGAAAAACCGATCGAAACTCGACTTTTCGCAAAGTTTAGGACCGTCACATTTTTTCTTGAAACCGTGCTATACGACTTCCCATGGGTTAATACGTTGGGAATGGCTTGTATTTTGAAATTTCGAGATAGCGCTTCAAAAATCGATCGAAACTCGATTTTGTGTAAAGTTTATTACCATCACGTTTGTTCGCAAGACCGTGCTCGTATGACTTCCCATGGGCTACTACATTGGGAATGGCCAGTATTCTAAATTTCTGAGACGGTGCATGGAAAACCGATCGAAACTTGACTTTACGCAAAGTTTATAACCATCACATTTTTTTACGAAACCATGCTCGTACGACATCCCATAGGTTAATACGTTGTGAATGGCCTGTATTATGAAATTTCGAGATGGTGGATGAAAAACTGATCAAAACTCGACTTTGCGTAAAGTTTATGACTGTCGTATTTTTTTGTGAAACCGTGCTCGTATGACTTCCCATGGGCTAATACATTGGGAATGGCCAGTATTTTTAAATTTCGAGATGGTGCATGAAAAATCGATCAAACTCAATTTGCATAAAGTTTATGACCGTTGCATTTATTCGTGAAACCATGCTCGTACGACTTCCCATGGGCTAACACGTTAGGAATGGCCAATATTTTGAAATTCTGAGACGGTGGGCAAAAAATCGATCAAAATTCAACTTTGCGCATGACTTTGAGTAAAGTTTATGACCATCGTATTTTTTTGTGAAACCATGCTCGTACGACTTCCCAATGCCTAATACGTTGGGAATGTCCAATATTTTGAAATTCCGAGATGGTGCGCAAAAAATCGATCGAAACTCGACTTTGCACAATGTTTATAAGCATCGTATTTTTTCACAAAACCATGCTCGTACGACTTCCTATGGGCTAATACGTCGGGAATGGCCAGTATTTTGAAATTCAGAGATGATGCATGAAAAATTGATCAAATTTAACTTTACGCATGCTCGTACAACTTCCCATGGGCGAACATATTGGGATTGTCTAGTATTTTGAAATTTCGAGACGGTGCACAAAAAATCGATCGAAACTCAACTTTGCACGCGACTTTTTGTAAAGTTTATGACCGTGAAGTTTTTACCCAAAACTGTGCTGGTACAACTTCCTATAGGCTAATACATTGGGAATGGCCAGAATTTTAAAATTTCGAGATGGTCCGTGAAAAACCGAACGAAACTTGAATTTACGAGCGACTTTGCGCAAAGTTTATGACCATCACATTTTTTTGCGAAAACATGCTCGTATGACTTCCCAATGGCTAATACGTGGAGAATGGCTAGTATTTTGAAATTTCGAGATGGTGAGCCAAAAATCGATTGAAACTTAACTTTGTGCACGACTTTATACAAAGTTTATGACCATCTCATTTTTTCGTGAAACAGTGCTCGTACGAATTCCCATGGGTGAATACGTTGGGAATGACCAGTATTTTGAAATTCCGAGATGGTGCGCAAAAAACCGATCGAAACTCAACTTTGCGCAAAGTTTATAACTGTCGCATTTTTTCACGAAACTATGCTCGTACGACTTCCCATGGGCTAATCCATTGGGAATGGCCAGTATTTTAAAATTCCAACACGATGCATGAAAAATCAATCGAAACTCGACTTTGCATGCGACATTGAGCAAAGTTTATGATCGTCCCATTTTTTCGTAGAACATTGCTCGTAAAAATTCCCATGGGCACGTTGGGAATGGCTAGTATTTTGAAATTTCGAGATGGTGCATGAAAAATTGATCGAAACTCGACTTTACATGCGACTCTACACAAACCTTATGACTATTGTGTTTTTTTTGTGAAACCGTGCTCGTACGACATCTCATGGGCGAATACATTGGGAATGACTTGTATTTTAAAATTCTAAGATGGTGCATAAAAAACCGATTGAAACTAAACTTTGCACGCGACTTTGTGCAAAGTTTATAACCGTCATGTATTTGCGTAAAATCGTGCTCGTACGACTTCCCATGGGCTAATACGTTGGGAATGGCCAATATTTTAAAATTTCGATACGGTGCATGAAAAATCGATCGAAACTCGACTTTGCATGCGACTTTGCGTAAATTTTATGACTGTCATTTTTTTTCGCGAAACCATGCTCGTACGACTTCCTATGGGCTAATACGTTGGGAATGGCCAGTATTTTGAAATTCCGAGATAGGTCACGAAAAATCGATCGAAACTTAACTTTATGTAGTTTATGACCATCACATTTTTTATGAAACCATGCTCATATGACTTCCCATGGGTTAATACGTTGGGAATGACCTGTATTTTGAAATTCCAAGATGGTGCTTGGAAAACCTATCGAAACTCGACTTTGCACACAGTTTATTACCGTTGCGTTTGTTTGCAAGACCGTGCTCGTATGACTTCCCATGGGCTAATACATTGGGAATGCATAGTATTTTGAAATTTTGAGATGGTGCATGAAAAACCGATCAAAGTCGACTTTGCGTAAAGTTTATGACCATCACATTTTTCACGAAATCATGCTCGTACAACTTCTCATGGGCTAACACATCAGGAATGGCCAGTATTTTGAAATTTCGAGACGGTGCACGTGACTTTGCGCAATGTTTATGACCATCATGTTTTTTTGCGAAACAGTGCTTGTATGAATTCTCATGGCTTAATACGTTAGGAATGGCCAGTATTTTAAAATTCCGAGGCGGTGCACGAAAAACCAATCGAAACTCGACTTTGCACAAAGTTTATGACCATGATATTTTTTTATGAAACCATGCTCGTACAACTTCCCATGGTCAAATACGTTAGGACTAGTCAATATTTTCACATTCCGACGTTGTGCGTGAAAAATCGATCGAAACTCGACTTTGTGCAAAGTGTATGACCGTCTCATCTTTTTGTGAAACAGTGGTCATACGAATGCCCATGAGCTAATACGTTGTGAATGGCCAATGTTTTGAAATTCCGAGACGGTGCACAAAAAACCAATCGAAACTCGACTTTGTGCAAAGTTTGTGACCATTACGTTTTTCTGTGAAACAGTGCTCGTACGAATTCCCATGGGCTAATACGTTGGGAATGGCCAATATTTTAAAATTCCGATATGGTGCATGAAAAATCGATCAAAACTCGACTTTGCATGCGACCTTGCGCAAATTTTATGACTGTCATTTTTTTTCGCGAAACCATGCTCGTACGACTTCCCATGGGCTAATATATTGGGAATGGCCAGTATTTTGAAATTCCGAGATAGGTCACGAAAAATCGATCGAAACTTAACTTTGCATAGTTTATGACCATCACATTTTTTGTGAAACCATGCTCATACGACTTCCCATGGGTTAATATGTTGGGAATGGCCTGTATTTTGAAATTCCAAGGTGGTGCTTGGAAAACCGATCGAAACTCGACTTTGCACAAAGTTTATTACCATCACGTTTGTTTGCAAGACTGTGCTCGTATGACTTCCCATGGGCTAATACGTTGGGAATGCACAGTATTTTGATATTTTGAGATGGTGCATGAAAAATCGATCAAAGTCGACTTTGCGTAAAGTTTATGACCGTCACATTTTTCACGAAACCGTTCTCGTACGACTTCCCATGGGCTAACACATCTGGAATGGCCAGTATTTTGAAACTTGACTTTGTGAAACCATGCTCATACGACTTCCCATGGGTTAATACGTTGGGAATGGCCTGTATTTTGAAATTCCAAGATGGTGCTTGGAAAACCTATCGAAACTCGACTTTGCACAAAGTTTATTATTGTCGCGTTTGTTTGCAAGACCGTGCTCGTATGACTTCCCATGGGCTAATACATTGGGAATGCACAGTATTTTGAAATTTTGAGATGGTGCATGAAAAATCGATCAAAGTCGACTTTGTGTAAAGTTTATGACCGTCACATTTTTCACGAAATCGTGCTCGTACGACTTCTCATGGGCTAACACATCAGGAATGGCCAGTATTTTAAAATTTCGAGACGGTGCATGTGACTTTGTGCAATGTTTATGACCATCATGTTTTTTTGCGAAACAGTGCTTGTACGAATTCCCATGGCTTAATACGTTAGGAATGGCCAGTATTTTAAAATTTCGAGGCGGTGCGCGAAAAACCAATCGAAACTCGACTTTGCACATAGTTTATGACCATGACATTTTTTTGCGAAACCATGCTCGTACAACTCTCCATGGTCAAATACGTTAGGAATAGTCCGTATTTTCACATTTCAAAGTTGTGCATGAAAAATCGATCGAAACTCGACTTTGTGCAAAGTGTATGACCGTCTCGTTTTTTTGTGAAACAGTGCTCGTATGAATGCCCATGAGCTAATACGTTGTGAATGGCCAATGTTTTGAAATTCCAAGACGGTGCACAAAAAACTGATCGAAACTTGACTTTGTGTAAAGTTTATGACCATTACGTTTTTTTGTGAAACAGTGCTTATACGAATTCCCATGGGCTAATATCTTGGGAATGTCCGGTATTTGAAAATTCTGAGACGGTGCGTGAAAAATCGATCAAAACTCAGCTTTGCGCAAAGTTTATGACTGTCATATTTTTTCATGAAACTGCACTCGTATGACTTCCTATAGGTTAATACGTTGGGAATCGCCTGTATTTTGAAATTCCCCATTGGTGCACGAAAAATCGATCGAAACTTAACATTACGTGCGACTTTGCGCAAAGTTTATGAACGTCATATTTTTTCATGAAATCGTTCTTATACGAATTCCCATAGGCTAATATGTTGGTAATGGCCAGTATTTTAAAATACCGAGATAGTGCGTGAAAACTAATCAAAACTTGACTTTACGTAAAGTTTATGATCGTCAAATTTTTTTATGAAACCGTGCTTGTATGACTTCCCATGAGTTAATACGTTGGGAATATTTTGAAATTCTGAGACGGTGCATGAAAAACCGATTGAAACTTAACTTTGCGCAAAATTTATGACCATCGTCTTTTTTCGCGAAACCATGCTTGTATCATTTCCCATGGGTTAATACATTGGTAATGGCCAGTATTTTGAAATTTTGAGACAGCACATGAAAAACTGATCAAACTTGACTTTGCGCTAAGTTTATGACTATCACATTTTTTTGCGAAACCATTCTCATACAACTTCCTATGGACTAACACGTTGGAAATGGCCAGTATTTTGAAATTCCGAGATGGTGCGTAAAAGACTGATCGAAACTCAACTTTGCGTGTGACTTTCAGTAAAGTTTATGATCGTGATATTTTTTCACGAAACCATGCTCGTACGACTTCCCATGGGCTAATATATTAAGAATGGCCAATATTTTGAAATTCTGAGATGGTGCGCAAAAAACCGAATGAAACTCAAATTTGAACACGACTTTGTGCAAAGTTTATGACTGTCGCATTTTTTCACGAAACCCTGCTCGGATGACTTCCCATTGGCTAATACATTAGGAATGGCCAGTATTTTGAAATTTCAAGACAGTGCGTGAAAAATCGATTGAAACTTAACTTTGTGCATGACTTTGTGCAAAGTTTATGACCATCTTGTTTTCTCATGAAACGGTGCTCGTACAAATTCCCAAGGGCTGATACGTTGGGAATGGCTAGTATTTGGAAATTCTAAGACAGTGCATAAAAAACCGATTAAAACTAGATTTTACACAAAGGTTATGACCATCGCGTTTTTTCGTGAAATCGTGCTCCTACAACTTCCCATATGCTAATACATTGGGAATGACTAGTATTTTTAAATTCTGAGATAGTGTGCGGAAAATCGAGCGAACATTAATTTGTGTAAAGTATATGACCATCGTGTTGTTTCACAACCGTGCTCGTACGACTTCCCAAGGGTTAATACATTGGGAATGACCATTATTTTGAAATTCCGAGATAGTGCGCAAAAAACCAATCTAAACTCAACTTTCCGTAAATTTCATGACCGTTGTATTTTTTCGCAAAACCGTGCTCATATGACTTCCCATGGGTTAATACGTTGGGAATGGCTAGTATTTTAAAATTCTGAGACGGTGCGCCAAAAATCGATCGAAACTCAACTTTACGCAAAGTTTATGACCGTCGTGTTTTTTCATGAAACCGTACACATGCGCGAAAAATTGATCGAAACTCAACTTTGCACGCGACTTTGTGCAAAGTTTACAACCATCATATTTTTTAGCGAAATAGTGTTCATATGAATTCCCATTAGCTAAAACATTGGGAATGGCCAGTATTTTCAAATTCCAAGATAGTGCGCGAAAGACCGATCGAAACTTGACTTTGCGCAATGTTTATGACCATCATATTTTTTCGCGAAACCATGCTCATACGACTTCCCATGAGTTAATACATTGGGAATGACCTATATTTTGAAATTCCGTGACGGTGCGTGAAAAACCGATCGAAACTCGACTTTGCGCAAAGTTTATGACCGTCGTGTTTTTTCGTGAAACCGAGCTCGTATAACTTCCTATGGGCTAATACGTTGGGAATGGCCAGTATTTTGAAATTCCGAGTCGGTGCATGAAAAATCGATCAAACTCGACTTTGCACAAAGATTATGACCGTCACATTTTTTCGTGAAACAATGCTTATATGACTTCCCATGGGCTAACGCATTGGGAATGACCAGTATTTTGAAATTCGGAGATGGTGCGCAAAAAACGATCGAAACTTAACTTTGCTCATGACTTTGAGTAAAGTTTATGACCATGATGTTTTTTCACGAAACCGTGCTCATACGTTGGAATAGCCAGTATTTTGAAATTACAAAATGGTGCACGAAAAATTGATTGAAACCCGATTTTGTGCGTGACTTTATGTAAAGTTGCTAACCGTCTAATGTGAAATAATACGTTGGGGCCAGTATTTTGAAATTCTGAGATGGTGCACGAAAAATTGATTGAAACTCGAATTTGTGTAAAGTTTATGACCATCATATTTTTTCATGAAACCGTGCTCGTACGAATTCCCATGGACTAATACGTTGGGAATCGCCAATATTTTGAAATTCTGAGATGGTACGCGAAAAATCGATCAAAACTCGACTTTGCACAAAGTTTATGACCCTCACATTTTTTCACAAAACCTTGCTCGTATGACATCCCATGGGTTAATACGTTGGGAATGGCCTATATTTTGAAATTCTGAGACAGTGAGTGAAAAACCGATCGAAACTCGACTTTACGTAAAGTTTATGACTGTCACGTTTGTTCGCGAAACCATGCTCATATGACTTCCCATGAACTAATACGTTGGGAATGGCCTGTATTTTGATATTCTAACGATATGTGTAAAAAATCGATCGAAAATTGACTTTGCGTAAAGTTTATGACCGTCTCATTTTTTCACGAAATAGTGCTCATTCGAATTCCCATGAGCTAATACGTTGCGAATGGCCAATATTTTGAATTTCCGAGATGGTGCACGAAAAACCAATCGAAACTCGACACTACACAAAGTTTATGACCATCACGTTTTTTCGTGAAATAGTGTTCGTACGAATTCCCATGGGCTAATACATTGGGAATGTCTAGTATTTTGAAATTTCGAGACAGTGCGTAAAAAACCGATTAGTACTTGCTTTACACAATGTTTATGACCATCACATTTTTTCTTAAAACAGTGCTCGTACGAATTCCCATGGGCTAAGATGTTGGGAATGTCTAGTATTTTGAAATTCTGAGACGGTGCATGAAAAATCAATCGAAACTCGACTTTGGGCAATGTTTATGACCATCGCATTTTTTCATGAAACCACTCTCGTACGACATCCCTTGGGTTAGTACGTCAAGAATGGCCTGTATTTTGAAATTATGAGATGGTGCGAGAAAAATCGATCGAAACTTGACTTCCCATAGGCTAATACGTCGCGAATGGCCCGTATTTTGTCATTCCGACATTGTGCACGAAAAATCAATCAAAACTTGACTTTGCGCAAAGTTTATGACCGTCTTGTTTTTTTGTGAAATAGTACTCGTACGAATTCCCATGAGTTAATACGTTGTGAATGACCAATATTTTGAAATTCTGAGATGGTGCACGAAAAATCAATCGAAACTCGACTTTGCGCAAAGTTTATGACAATAGTGTTTTTTCGTGAAATAGTGCACATACAAATTCCCAATGGCTAATACGTTGGGAATGTCTAGTATTTTGAAATTTCGAAATGATGTGTGAAAAATCGATCAAAACTCGAGTTTGCGTAAAGTTTATAATTGTCTCATTTTTTCGTGAAACCACACTCGTATGACTTCCTATTAGTTAATACGTTGGGAATCACCTGTATTTTGAAATTCCGAGATGGTGCGAAAAAAATCGATCGAAACTCGACTTTGCGCGTGACTTTGCACAAAGTTTATGACCATCGTGTTTTTTCATGAAACAGTGCTCGTATGAATTCCCATGGGCTAATACGTTGGGAGTGTCTAGTATTTTAAAATTCTGAGATGGTGTGCAAAAAACCTATCGAAACTCGACTTTACATAAAGTTTATGACCGTCACATTTTTTCATGAAACCGTGCTCGTACGGCTTCTCATGAGTTAATACGTTGGGAATGGCCTGTATTTTGAAATTTTGAGATAGTGCGCGAAAAACTGACAGAAACTCTTGTTTGCACAAAGTTTATGACCATCACATTTTTTCGCGAAATCGTGCTCGTATGATTTCCTATGGGCTAATACGTTGGGAATGGCTAGTATTTTGAAATTCCAAGATGGTGCACGAAAAACCAAATGAAACTCGAATTTGAGCAAAGTATATGACCGTCGTGTTTTTCGTGAAACCATGCTCATACGACTTCCCATGGGCAAATACGTTGGGAAAAGCCAGTGTCCTGAAATTCTGTGACGGTGCATGAAAAACTGAACGAAACTCGAATTTGTGAAAAGTATATGACCTTCGTGTTCTTTTGTGAAACCGTGCTCATACGACTTCCCATGGGCTAATATGTTGGGAATGGCCAGTATTTTAAAATTTTGAGATGGTGTGCGAAAAACCGATTGAAACTCGACTTTATGCAAAGTTTATGACTATCACGTTTTTTCGCAAAATCATGCTCATACGACTTCTCATGGGCTAATACATTGGGAATGGCTAGTATTTTAAAATTCTAAGACGGTGCACAAAAAACCGATCGAAACCCCACTTTGCACGAGACTTTACGCAAAGTTTATGACTACCTCATTTTTTTACGAAACCATGCCCATATGACTCCCCATGGGCAATTACATTGGGAATGGCTAGAATTTTAAAATTTCGAGACAGTGTGTGAAAAATGAATCGAAACTCGACTTTACGCAAAGTTTATGACCGTTGTGTTTTTTCGCGAAACCATGCTCATATGACTTCCCATGGGCTAATACGTTGGGAATGACCAGTATTTTGAAATTTTGAGATGGTGCGCGAAAAATAAATCGAAACTCAACTTTACGTGCAACTTTGCATAAAGTATATAACCGTCATATTTTTTCATAAAACCATGCTCGTATGACTTCCCATTGGCTAATACGTTGGGAATGGCCAGCATTTTGAAATTCCGAGATGGTGCACGAAAAATCGATTCAAACTCAAATTTATAAGCGATTTTGCATAGAGTTTACGACTGTCTCGTTTTTTCGTGAAACAGTGCTCGTACGAATTCCCATGGGCTAATACGTTGGAAATGGCCAGTATTTTGAAATTCTGACATGGTGCATGAAAAATCGATCGAACTCGACTTTGTGCTAAGTTTATGACCGTCGTGTTTTTTTATGAAACTGTGCTCATACGACTTCCCATGGTCTAATACATTTGGAATCACTAGTATTTTGAAATTCCAACACGGTGCGTAAAAAACCGATCGAAACTCAACTTTGCATGTGACTTTGCGTAAAGTTTATGACCGTCTCATTTTTTCACGAAACAGTACTTGTACGAATTCCCATGGGCTAATACGTTGGGAATGGCTAGTATTTTGAAATTTTGAGATGGTGTGTGAAAAATCAATCGAAACTCAACTTTGCGTGCGACTTTGCGCAAAGTTTATAACCGTTTCATTTTTTCGCGAAATAGTGCTCGTACAAATTCCCATGGGCTAATACATTAGGAATGTCTAGTATTTTGAAATTTCGAGACGGTGGTGAAAAATCGATTGAAACTCGACTTTGCGTAAAGTTTATGACCGTCACATTTTTTCACGAAACCGCGCTCGTACGATTTCCCATGGGTTAATACATTGGGAATGGCCTATATTTTGAAACTCCGAGATGGTGTGTGAAAAATCGATTGAAACTCGACTTTGTGCAATGTTTATGACTATCACATTTTTTTGTGAAACCATGCTCGTACGACTTTCCATGAGCTAATATGCTTGGAATGGCTAGTATTTTAAAATTCTGAGACGGTGCACGAAAAATCGATCGAAACTTTTCGAAACACGACTTTGCGTAAAGTTTATAACCATCATGTTTTTTCGTGAAACCATGCTTGTACGACTTCCTATGGGCTAACACATTGTGAATGGCTAGTATTTTGAAATTCCTAGATGGTCCATGAAAAACCGATCGAAACTCGACTTCACACATGACTGTGCAAATTTATGACCATCGCATTTTTTCGTGAAACCATGCTCGTACAACTTCCCATGGGCTAATACCTTGGGAATGACCAATATTTTAAAATTTCAAGACAGAGCACGAAAAATCAATCGAAACTCAACTTTACGCGTGACTTTGCGTATAGTTTATGACCGTCATATTTTTGTGTGAAATCATGCTTGTTTGACTTCCCATGGGCTAATACGTTGGGAATGGCCAGTATTTTGAAATTCAGAGATAGTGCGTGAAAAACCAATCGAAACTCGACTGTGTGTGCGACTTTATGCAAATTTATGTTCATCGTGTTTTTTCACGAAATCGTACTCGTACGACTTCCCCATGGGCTAATATGTTGGGAATGACCAGTATTTTGAAATTCTAAGACGGTGCGTGAAAAATCGATTGAAGCTTGACTTTGCACAAAATTTATGGTCGTCACATTTTTTCACAAAACTGCGCTCGTACGATTTCCTATGGGTTAATACGTTTGGAATGGCAAGTATTTTGAAATTCTGAAACGGTGTGCGAAAAATCAATTGACATTCAACTTTGCACGTGACTTTGTGCAATGTTTATGATCGTCACATTTTTCATGAAACCGTGCTCCTACGACTTCACATGGGCTAATACGTTGGAAATGGCTAGTATTTTGAAATTCCAAGATGGTGTGCGAAAAACCAAATGAAACTCGAATTTAAGCAAAGTATATGACCGTTGTGTTTTTCGCGAAACCATGCTCGTACGACTTCCCATGGGCAAATACGTTGGGAAAAGCCAGTGTCCTGAAATTCTGTGACGGTGCATGAAAAACTGAACGAAACTCGAATTTATGAAAAGTATATGACCTTCGTGTTTTTTCGTGAAACCGTGCTCATACGACTTCCCATGGGCTAATATGTCGGGAATGACCAATATTTTAAAATTTTGAGACGGTGCACAAAAAACCGATTGAAACTCGACTTTGCGCAAAGTTTATGACCATCACATTTTTTTGTAAAATCGTGCTTGTACAACTTCCCATGGGCTAATACGTTGGGAATGGCTAGTATTTTAAATTTCTGAGACGGTGCTAAAAAAACTGATCGAAACTCCACTTGGCGCGCGACATTACGCAAAGTTTATGACCGTCTAATTTTTTTGCCAAACCATGCCTGTATGACTCCCCATGGGCAATTACATTGGGAATGGCTAGAATTTTGAATTTCCGAGACAGTGTGCGAAAAATGAATCGAAACTCAACTTTACGCAAAGTTTATGACCGTCGTGTTTTTTCGCGAAACCATGCTCATATGACTTCCCATGGGCTAATACATTGGGAATGACCAGTATTTTGAAATTCTGAGATGGTGCGTGAAAAATAAATCGAAACTCAACTTTGCGTGCAACTTTGCATAAAGTATATAACCGTCATATTTTTTTATAAAACCATGCTTGTACGGCTTCCCATTGGCTAATACGTTGGGAATGGCCAGTATTTTGAAATTCCGAGATGGTGCATGAAAAATCGATTGAAACTCGAATTTATAAGTGACTTTGCATAGTGTTTACGACCGTCTCATTTTTTCGTGAAACAGTGCTCGTACGAATTCCCATGGGCTAATATGTTGGAAATGGCCAGTATTTTGAAATTCCGACATGGTGCACGAAAAATCGATCGAAACTCAACTTTGTGCTAAGTTTATGACCGTCACGTTTTTTTATGAAACTGTGTTCATACGACTTCCCATGGTCTAACACGTTTGGAATCACCAGTATTTTGAAATTCCAACACGGTGCGTAAAAAACCGATCGAAACTCAACTTTGCATGTGATTTTGTGTAAAGTTTATGACCGTCTCGTTTTTTCGCGAAACAGTGCTTGTAAGAATTCCCATGGGCTAATATGTTAGGAATGGCCAGTATTTTGAAATTTTGAGATGGTGTGCGAAAAACCAATCGAAACACAACTTTGTGCGTGACTTTGCACAAAGTTTATGACCATTTCATTTTTTCGCGAAACAGTGATCGTATAAATTCCCATGGGCTAATACATTAGGAATGTCTAGTATTTTGAAATTTCGAGACGGTGGGTGAAAAATCGATCGATACTTGACTTTGCGTAAAGTTTGTGACCGTCATATTTCTTCGCGAAATTGCACTCGTACGATTTCCCATGGGTTAATACATTGGGAATGGCCTATATTTTCAAACTCCAAGACGGTGCGTGAAAAATCAATTGAAACTCGACTTTGCGCAATGTTTATGACTATCACGTTTTTTTGTGAAACCATGCTCGTATGACTTCCATGGGCTAATATGCTTGGAATCGCTAGTATTTTAAAATTCTGAGACAGTGCATGAAAAATCGATCGAAACTTTTCGAAGCACGACTTTGCGCAAAATTTATAACCATCATGTTTTTTCACGAAACCATGCTAATACGACTTCCCATGGGCTAACACATTGTGAATGGCTACTATTTTGAAATTCCTAGATGGTCCATCAAAAACCAATCGAAACTTGACTTCGTACACGACTTTTTGCAAATTTATGACCATCGCATTTTTTCATGAAACCGTGCTCGTATGACTTCCCATGGGCTAATACCTTGGGAATGGCCAATATTTTGAAATTTCAAGACAGAGCGCGAAAAATCAATCGAAACTCAACTTTACACCTGACTTTGCGTATAGTTTATGACCGTCATGTTTTTGTGTGAACTCATGCTTGTTTGACTTCGTATGGGCTAATACATTGGGAATGGCCAGTATTCTGAAATTCTGAGATGGTACGTGAAAAAATAATCGAAACTCGACTATGTGCGCGACTTTGTACAAATTTATGACCGTCGTATTTTTTCAGGAAATCATACTCGTACGACTTCCCCATGGGCTAATATATTGGGAATAACCAATATTTTGAAATTCTAAGACGGTGCGTGAAAAATCAATCGAAACTTGACTTTGCACAAAATTTATGGCCGTCACATTTTTTCATGAAACCGCGCTCGTACGATTTCCTATGGGTTAATACGTTGGGAATGGCCTATATTTTGAAATTTCGAGACGATGCACGAAACATCGATCGAAACTTGACTTTGTGCAAAGTTTATGACTGTTACATTTTTTCGTGAAACTATGCTTGTACGACTTCCTATGGACTAATACATTGGGAATGACCTGTATTTTACAATTTTGAGACTGTGAGTGAAAAATCGATCGAAACTCAACTTTGTGCAAACTTTATGACCATCACATTTTTTTACGATATGGTGATGGTCTGTATTTTGAAATTTTGACATGGTGCATGAAAAATCGATCGAAACTCGACTTTACGTAAAGTTTATGATTGTCACATTTTTTCACGAAACCGTGCTCGTATGACTTCCCAGGCTAATACATTGGGAATAGCCAGTATTTTAAAATTCTTAGACGATGCATGAAAAATCGATCAAAACTTTTTGAAACTCGACTTTGTGCAAAGTTTCTGAACATCACTTTTTTCATGAAACCATGCTCGTATAACTTCCCATGGGAGAATACATTGGGAATGGTCACTTTTTAAATTCTGAGAAGGTGCGCGAAAAATCGATCGAAACTCGACTTTGTGCAAACTTTATGACCATCACATTTTTTTACGACATGGTGATGGTCTGTATTTTGAAATTTTGACATGGTGCATGAAAAATCGATCGAAACTCGACTTTACGTAAAGTTTATGATTGTCACATTTTTTCATGAAACCGTGCTCGTACGACTTCCCAGGCTAATACGTTGGGAATAGCCAGTATTTTAAAATTCTAAGACGATGCATGAAAAATCGATCAAAACTTTTTGAAACTCGACTTTGTGCAAAGTTTCTGAACATCACGTTTTTCCGTGAAACCGTGCTCGTATAACTTCCCATGGGAGAATACATTGGGAATGGTCACTTTTTAAATTCTGAGAAGGTGCGCGAAAAATCGATCGAAACTCGACTTTGCGGGCGACTTTACGCTAAGTTTATGACTGTCTTTTTTCTTTGTGAAACAGTGCTAGTACAAATTCCCATGTACGAATCTGTTGGGAATGGCAAGTATTTTGAAATTCCGAGACGGTGTGTGAAAAACCAATTGAAACTCGACTTTGCACGTGACTTTGTGCAAAGTTTATGATCGTCACATTTTTTCGTGAAACCGTGCTCCTACGACTTCACATGGGCTAATACGTTGGGAATGGCTAGTAATTTGAAATTCCGAGATAGTGCACGAAAAACTGATCGAACTCTTATTTGCGCAACGTTTATGATCATCACATTTTTTCACGAAATCATGCTCATATGACTTCCCATGGGCTAATACATTGGGAATGGCCAATATTTTGAAATTCCAAGATGGTGCGTGAAAAATCGATCAAACCTCGACTATGTGCAAAGTTTATGACTATCGTACTTTTTCATAAAACCGTGCTCGTACGACTTCCCATGAGTTAATACATTGGGAATGGCTGGTGTTTTGAAATTCCGAGATGGTGCACGAAAAATCGATCGAAATTTGACTTTGCACGCGTCTTTGCGAAGGTTTATAACCATCGCATTTTTTCTTGAAACCATGCTCGTATAACTTTCCATGGGCTAGTACGTTGGGAATGGCCAGTATTTTGAAATTTTGAGATGGTGCACGAAAAATCGAATGAAACTCGACTTGGCACAAAGTTTATAACTGCCACATCTTTTCGTGAAACCATACTTGTACGACTTTCCATATGTTAATACGTTGAGAATGGCTGGTATTATGAAATTCTAAGATGATTCGGGAGAAACCGATCGAAACTCAACTTTACGCATGATTTTGTGCAAGTTTATGACTGTCACATTTTTTCGCGAATCCATGCTCATACGACTTCCCATGGGCTAATACGTTAGGAATGTCTAGTATTGCAAAGCTTTGCAGCACCCTGGGATAGCCATTGTATATTGATAAGGCAACAGCTTCGTAAATGAGATTGACTTTTTCCAGAGCCTGTATAATGGTTTCTTCTGATGAGGAACTACCGAATGAAGTTTTTTACGGTGATCATGATGGGAGCAGCCAAACGGTGAAAGTTTTATATTTATGGAAGCCACAATAATGCAAGGTTTGTTTCTCTTTTGGATATGCAAATGGTGCTTACCAGCAACCTTCACAAAAAATCACAGACCTCGTTAAGAGCCTCAGTATGGGGTTACTACCACTATTCTGAGCACTGATACTCCTGTTTCAACAGTGACGATGGCGGAGAAGATGAATGAGCACTTTGACTCGTTGGGGCAGCAACACGAACAAGAGAAAGATAAGTCAGGACTTTCATCTTTTCCTATTATACCAAAGACTTCCACTGCAGGAGCTTCCCATGGTACTCACTCCCCAATAACGACCTCGCCGTCACAAATCATTCCTTCAAATAATTAGGAAATTGCATCTTAACAACCTCTTGTGAACCAAGACATTGCACCTCACCAAACTCATCACGCTTCGACACATCCCGCTATTTAGGACTCCTTGCCTGAAGGTACGTAAAAATTTAAACATTTGCAACCTGTGGATAAGGTGGATAAATATAGAAATAAAGGATCAAAGGGTAAAGATATTATGCGAGAGGATCATGCAAAATCAAAGGATAAAAAAAAGGATGGTAATGTCCTACCAAAGTCACATGCTCTTCCTTCTATCTAGTATTAATGAAAATAATCTGTTGGAATATTTGTGGACTTAATAAGGCTGAGAAATGTTGGGAGCTCAATAGAATAATCCGATCTGCTGCATGTGATATTGTTATTCTTGTAGAAACAAAAATTAAAACTCATTGTGTTCGAGTTCAAAAAAATTTAATATGGCCTAATGCAGAACTTTTTACTAAAGATTCTCAAGATACTTTTGGTCGAGTTTGGGTCTTATGGCATCCTAACCTTATTATTGCTTGGTTTATTTCTGCTACTAATCAATTCATTCATCTTAAGGTAGAGGATAAAAAAGATTGGATGTCGATAGATAGAAAGAATGTACGAGAGTTTCGATCTATTTTTCGTGACTGTCTCGGAAATTCAAAATACTAGGGTTGCAAAGAATGGTGAGGGTGAGAGGTTTTCTCTGAAGGCTGCTGGCTTCTCCCTTGGGCGCTTCTCTCAAGGCAAAGTGACAGCTTTCTCTTGGGCTCTTGCTCTGCTTGCACTCGTGCTCTACTTGCGCTCATGCTCTGCTTACGCTCACGATCGGCACTGACGATGGCAGCCTCTTTCCTTTCGAATGGCGTGCGGGTAGCAGAGGGCGATTGCTCCCTTGGGTGATTTCTCCTCTATGATCGTTCTGCGATGAATTCAGCCATGGAAGGATGGAAGTCACTTTTGCAATTGGCGATTCTAGGCATGGAAGGATGGCAATCGCTTCTGCGATCACCAACTTCAAGCATGGAAGGGCGGCGGCTTCTTCTCCCTTAGGCGCGGGACGACCTCTAGAGCGAGAAATGATGGTGGCTGCGTTGCGATTGGTGCAGGGTTCACTGCTGCTTTACGATCCTGTGGCAAATCAGGCATGGCAAGGGTGACGGCTGCTTCTGCAATTGGTGATTCAAGTGTGGGAAGGGTGGTGGCTTCTTCTCCCCTAGGCGGTTAGCGGTCTCTAGGGTGAGAGACACCATGGATGCGAGCAGCCAGATGCGACACTCTGCTTCGGATACTGCTCCTCTATTCCAGCGGGATGATCATTCGCTGGCTTCTTCCCAGCGACCTCCGCTGCTTGCTTCACAGGGGAATGACCCTCTCCAGCAGCCGCTGGTTCCTTCACAGCGGGAGGGGGTTGCTCCTCTTCAGTAGACATCGGTTCCTCTCCAACAACTGCTGGTTACTTCACAACGGGAGGGGGTTGCTCCTCTCTAGCAGTCGTTAGTTCCTCCCCAGCGGCTTAGGCCAGTTTCACACTAGGATGTTCCACCGCTAGTTTCTTCTCGGTGGGATACTCCTTAAATGAACCAGGCCAGAGGTCATTCATGCTCTAGATCATGGCCTCCTGCTCCGATTTCCCGAGATCCTCGGCCTTGGAGTAGCCTCTTCAAGGCTCAAGTTGGAAGTCCAGATCTTCAACTAGATTTTTTTACTCTAGAAGTACAAGTTAATCAGAAGATTACCGTATATGAGACTATTGATTCTGACGAATTGATTGAGACATAGTCTATGGCAATTATAGGTTACGTGGTTGGACTCAGAACATCCTTTTTTCCATTATCCTCATTCATCATGACTCGATGGGGTATATCAACATTTGATCTTCATATGTTAGAGAACGGATTTTTATATGCAAGCTCTACTCTAAAGAAGATTTACAACGGGTCGTGGAAGGATTTTGGACTATCTTTGGTGATCCAATGATCCTACGACATTGGGCACTTGATGTGTGATTGGAGTTAGACAATCTACAGTCTATCCCAATACGAGTTTCTTTCCATGGACTTCCACTACATCTCTAGGGTCATTATTTTATTACAAAGCTTTGTAGCTCCCTAGGACAGCCATTGTATATTGATAAGGCAATAGCTTCACAAATGAGATTTGACTTTTTCTAGAGCATGTGTAATGGTTTCTTCTGATGAGAAGCTACCGAATGAAGTTTTTTACCATGATCTTGATGAGAGCACCTTAAAGATGAAAGTTTCATATTCTTAGAAGCCACAATGATGCAAGGTTTGTCTATCTTTTGGACATGCAAATGGTGCTTGCCAGCAACCATCATAAAAAATCACATAGGTCTACTGACCACGTCAAGAGCCTCAGCATGGGGTCACTACCACTATTCCGAGCACTGATACTCCAATGCCAACAATGACGGTGGTGGAGAAGATGAATGAGCACTCTGACTCATTGGGGCAGCGACATGAATAGGAGAAAGACAAGTCATAAGCTTCATCTTTTCCTATTATATCAGAGACTTCCACTGCACGAGCTTCCCATGGTTCTCACTCCACATTAAAGACCTCGCCTTCACGAATCATTCCTTCAGATAATCAGGAGATTGCATCTCCACTACCTCTTGTGAACCAAGACATTGCACCTCAACAACCTCATTGCGCTTTGACACATCCCGCTATTCAGGACTCCTTGCCTCAAGGTACACAAAAATTTAAACATTTGCAAGCTGTGGATGAGATGGATAAACATAGAAATAAAGGACTAAAGGGTAAAGATATTATACGAGAGGACTATGTAAAATCAAAGGATAAAAAAATGGATGGTAATGTCCTCCCAAAGTCGCATGCTCTTCCTTCTATCTAGTATTGATGAAAATAATCTGTTGGAATGTTCGTGGACTTAATAAGCCTGAGAAGTGTCGGGAGCTCAATAGAATAATCTGATCTACTGCATGCGATATTGTTATTCTTGTGAAAACAAAAATTAAATCTCATCGTGTTCAAGTTCAGAAGAATTTAATATGGCCTGAGGTAGAACATTTTACTAATGATTCTCAAGATACTTATGGTTGAGTTGGGTCTTATGGCATCCTAACCTTGTTACTGCGTCATTTATTTCTGCTACTAATCAATTCATTCATCTAAAGGTAGAGGATAAACAGACTGGATGTCAATTGAACATTATCGCTATTTACGCTTCTAATAGTATGTCTGACAGGAATGCTCTATGGCATGATCTAGTTAGCATTGCAAATATTTATCCTACAATACCTTGGATTGTTCTCGGTGACTTTAATACTTTCAGATACACAAATGAGAAAGTAGGGGGTAGAGTGCTTTCCGAATGGTTAGCAGTTTTCCCAGATTCACTTCTTGAGTATGGTGTTATGTTATTTTCGGATCACTCTATTATGCATATACATGCAGAGAAAGCAATACCCAGCGATAAGAAACCTTTTAGATTTTTTAATATATGGAGTACTCACCCCGAGTTCCTCGAAGTTATCAAGTCAGCTTGGAACATTAATGTGTTTGGTTCTCCCCCTTACATCCTATGTCAAAAACTAACAGTATATAAAGTAGCACTTGAGTGGAATTCAACTACATTTGGAAATATCACCAACAGGGTTTAGTTATGCAAGAAAGAACTTATGGTAGTGCAAAGCAAGCTAAATCTTTAACCTCTAGATGCGAATCTTATATACAAATAGGTGGCCACTCGAAATAACTTTATGCAAGCTTTGAAGCAAGAGGAATGCTTTTTGAAACATAAGTCTCGACACCATTGGCTTACTCAAGGAGATTGCAATACTAAGATTTTCTATACTGCTATTGCTACCAGAAGCGCTACTAATCGCATCAAAAAATCTAAAGGTATAGATGGTAATATTATTAAGGATTTAGATGAAGTTAAAAATTACATCAAGTAATTTTTTTATTCCTTAATCAATCAGGAGGAGTAGCCTAATAGTATTTATGTTGGGCCCACAAGATGACTAGATTCTGAAGCTGTCTCTCTTCTTAATGCCACAATAACAGATGATGAAATTGTGAGACTTGTTTTTAAGTCCCCGAAGTACAAAAGCCTTGGTCCAGATGGATTTCCAGCTGAGTTTTATCAAATTACAAGGTCTATTATAGGCAACAATGTCATAAAAGCTTGTTGACATTTTTTCTCCTCAAGTCATATCCTTAAAGAAATGAATTATACTTTTATTTCTTTAGTGCCCAAGAATGATGGAGTTGATCCATCGGAGAATGATCATCCTATTTCACTGTGCAACTTTATTTATAAGGTTATCTCTAAGGTGCTGGCAGATAGACTACAAAAGGTTATGAACAAGATCATTAGTCCTAATCAGTCTGTTTTTCTTAAAGGGAGGAGTATTCATCATAATGTCCTTCTTGCTAATGATTTGGTTAAGGATCTACACTTAAAAATAAGAGGGAAAAAGATCTGTTTTAAAGCTGATTTACGAAAGGCCTTTGACTCAGTCAATAGGCATTTTATTTATATGATGCTCCGTAATATGGGCTTCCCCCAGCACTGGGATAAATGGATTCAATGTTGCTTGGAAACTCCAAAATGTTTTATTCTCTTTAATGGTTCACCTATTGGCTTCTTCGGGAGCAAGAATGGCATTCGGCAAGGCGATCTAGTATCACTTTATCTTTTTACCATTATAATGGAAGGGCTTAGTTGTATATTGGAAGAGACAGTTTCCAATGAGAAAATTAAGGTACCATATTATGGTTCTATTCACAACTTTCATATAACATTTGCTGATGACCTAAATTATCTTCCTTGAGGATGATCTAATTTCTGTGGGTAATCTGGCAGATATTCTTAATGAATTTAGTATAGTTTCTGGTCTTAAGCTAAACCACGCAAAGAGCAAAGTATATGTGGGTGCTTGCACTCATGATAATGACTATATTACTCAAATTTTGGGAGTTGCTGAAGGACGTTTACCGGTTCCTTACTTGGATCTCCCACTTATATCCACTAGAATCAACAAAGTTTCCTGTCAACCTATCCTACAAAAAATTAAGAACTCTTAGAAAAATATGCTTCTTTCTAAAGCTAGACGGCTTGAACTTATTCGATCTGTGTTGATCTCTTATTCTATTTATTGGTCTCATGCATTTCTTCTATCCACCGGACTTCTCCATGATATTAATAAATTACATATGAACTTTTTCTGGAATGGCACAGATGGTAAGGCAATGCAAATGGTGAATTAGGGCAACATTTGTAAACCGAAGGATGAAGGAGGGCTGAATCTACGACATATTAGAGATTAGAAGAAAGCTTGTCTGGTAAAACAATTGTGGGATATTTTACAAAATACGTCTTCTTTGTAGTCACAATGGGTTTTTGCTAGGTACCTATCTAAGGAATCAATCTGGGAAGCATCCGCAAAAACATCTCATTCTGCTGCTTGGAAAGGAATTCTAAAGGCAAGGAGGTGGCTAAGTAACAAAATTTCTTATGTGATCTCTTTTGGAACCAATATTTATATATGGTATGACCCTTGAGTGAATGGAAAAAGTATATTTCAGTTATTTGATGATAGAGTATAACAGGATCTGGGGGCTCCTAAAGATTAGAAGGTTTCTGAATTCATTGACAATGGTACATGGTGTCTTCCCAACCCTACCTCCCCTGACATGTTATCACTTTGGCCGAGTATTAGGGCTATTCCGATCAAGAACAACTCTCCAGATATGCTTATTTGGCTTCATAACAATGACAAATTTAGTGCTACATCTGCATGGAACCAAATTAAACACTGAAACAACAAGTGGATCCCAAGTAGTTGGACATGGGATAGACCACGCTCACAGTGACATTCCTTATGTACTTGGCAGGCCCTTCTTGGCATTTCCTACAATGGACAATATGCAGCGAAGAGGTATTTATATTGTAAATCAGTGCTCTTTGTGTATGCAAAAGGAAGAAAGTGTTGACCATCCCTATTTTGCTTGTGATTATTCTTCCTGGATATGGAAGGAGATCTTGAAGCGATTTGATCTTCAAAGGCTATCACGATCAAACTTGCATCATGAATTAGAAATGCTTATGCAACAGTTCTCAAGAAAGGGGCCTCTTACACAACTGGTAAGAATTACATTCAGATGTGCTATTTGGTGGATTTGGAAGGAGAGGTATGGCATAATTTTTTTGTGTCACAACATGTACAAAGCTCAAATTCTAATAGAGATTCTTCAGGACTCACGATCATATATAGAACAAGAATTGAACATTGAGCACTTGACAAGAAGAGAGAAAGAGATTTTCACAAGATTCAATTTTACCATTAGGCAATAAATAATCTTTAGAATAATGATGAAGATTGTAAAGTATTATGTAGGGCAAAGCTTATATTTTGTGATGTTTCCACAAGTAGTCTAGGACGGTTTAGATATTACATTTTATTATTTATTGACAACCTTGTGCTACTCTTAGCGATGAGTTTGATGAAGGGTGCCCATTTCACCATTTTTAGGTGTGGTGCAATCTTCTCGACTACACTAAGAGAATTCAGGCTTTAGTCTATGATTTATGTAGACAAAGCTACTTTGTACAAAACCTTATACATAATACATTATCTTTACTTACCAAAAAAATAAAAAGACTGGATGTTGATTCAATATTATCAGTATTTATGCGTCTAATAGTATGTCTAACAAGAATGCTCTATAGCGTGATCTGGTTAGCATTGTAAATAGTTATCCTATAGTACCTTGGATTGTTCTTGGTGGCTTTAATACTGTCAGATATACAAATAAAAAAGTGGGGGGTAGAGTGCTTTCCGAATGTTAGCTTCAAAGTTTTAATTATTGTATAGATTCTGCTGCATTGACTAACATGAAATCAATAGGTGATTGGTTCTCATGGAATAATCAAAGTGATGCTGACAGAAAAATTATGGCTTGACTTGACAGATATTTGATTAATCAAGAATGGTTAGTAGTTTTTCCATATTCACTTCTTGAGTGTGGTGCTAAGTTATTCTTGGATCACTCTATTATGCATATACACGCTGATAAAGCAATACCCAACGACAAGAAACTTTTAGATTTTTTAATATGTGGAGTACTCACCCCTAGTTCCTCGAAGTTATCATGCCAGCTTGGAACATTAATGTGTTTGGTTCTCTCCCTTACATCCTATGTCAAAAACTAAAAGCATGCAAAGCAGCATTTAAGGAGTGGAATTCAACTACATTTGAAAATATTATCAATAGGGTTTAGTTATGCAAGAAAGAACTTATGGTAGTGCAAAGCGACCTAAATCTTCAACCTCTAGATGCGAATCTTATATACAAAGAGGTTGCTGCTAGAAATAACTTTATGCAAGCTTTGAAGTAGGAGGAAAGCTTTTTGAAACAGAAGTCACGACAGCATTGGCTTACTCTAGGGGATTCCAATACTAAGTTTTTCTATGCTGCTATTGCTACCAGAAGGGCTACTAATCGCATCAAAAAATGCAAAGGTATAGATGGTAATCTTATTAAGGATTTGGATGAGGTTAAAAATTATACCAAGTAATTTTTTTATTCCTTACTCAATCAGGAGGAGCAGCCTAATAGTATTCATGTTGGGCCCAAAAGACTACTTGATTCTAAAGCTCGTTCTCTTCTTAATGCCCCAATAACAGATAATAAAATTGTGAGAGTTGTTTTTAAGTCCCCAAAGCATAGAAGCCCTAGTCTAGATGGATTTCCAGTCGAGTTTTATCAAATTACATGGTCTATTGTAGGCAACGATGTTATAAAAGCTTATCGACATTTTTTCTCCTTGGGTCATATCCTTAAAGAAATGAATTGCACTTTTATTTCTTTAGTGCCCAAGAATGATGGAGTTGATTCATTGGAGAATTATCATTCTATTTCACTGTGCAACTTTATTTATAAGGTTATCTCTAAGGTGCTGGCAGATAGACTACAAAAGGTTATGAACAAGGTCATTAGTCCTAATCATGCTGCATTTCTTAAAGGGAGGAGTATTCATCATAATGTCCTTCTTGCTAATAATTTGGTTAAGGATATGCACTCAAAAGCAAGAGGGAAAAAGATCTATTTTAAAGCTGATTTATGAAAGGCCTTTGACTCAGTCAATAAGCATTTTATTTACACGATGCTCCATAATATGGGCTTCCCTCAGCACTTGGATAAATGGATTCAATGTTGCTTGGAAACTCCAAAATTTTTTATTCTCTTCAATGGTTCACCTATTGGCTTCTTCGGGAGTAAGAATAGCATTCGGCAAGGTGATCCACTATCTCTTTATCTTTTTACTATTATAATGGAAGGGCTAAGTTGTATGTTAGAAGAGGTAGTTTCCAAGGGTAAAATTAAGGTACCATATTATGGTTATGTTCATATCTCTCACATAACATTTGCGGAAGACCTTATTATCTTCCTTCGAGATGTGCCAGTTTCTATGAGTATTCTGGCAGATATTCTTAATGAATTTGGTATAGTTTCTGGTCTTAAGCTAAACCATGCAAAGAACAAAGTATATGTGGGTGCTTGCATTGACGCTAAGGACTATATTGCTCAAACTTTGGGAGTTGCTGAAGGAATTTTATCGGTTCATTACTTGGGTCTCCCATTTATATCCACTAGAATCAACAAAGTCGTTTGTCAGCCTATCCTATAAAAAATTAAGAATAGAATTTCCTATTGGAAAAATAGGCTTCTTTCTAAAGCTTGACGACTTGAAATTATTCGATCTGTGTTGATCTCTTATTCTATGTATTGGTCTCATGCATTCCTTCTACCTGCTGGGCTTCTCCACGATATTGATAAATTACTTATGAACTTTTTCTGGAATGGCATAGATGGTAAGGCAATGCACATGGTGGATTGGGGCAACATTTGCAAACTAAAGGATGAAGGAGGGCTGAATTTATATCACATTAGACATTGGAATTAAGCTTGTATGGTAAAATAATTGTGAGATATTTTATAAAACAAGTCTTCCTAATGGTCACAGTGGGTTTTCGCTAGGTACCTAACCAAGGAATCAATCTAGGAAGCATCCACAAAAATATCTCATTCTATTGTTTGGAAAGGAATTTTGAAGGCAAGGAGGTGGCTAAGTAAATCGATCGAAACTCGACTTTGCACAAAGTTTATGACCATCGTGTTTTTTTGTGAAACCGTGCTCGTACGATTTCCCATGGGCTTAATACATTGGGAATGGCCAGTATTTTGAAATTTTGAGATGGTGCCCGAAAAATCGATCGAAACTTTTCGACACTTGACTTTTCGCAAAGTTTATGACCATCACCTTTTTTCATGAAATCATGCTTGTATGACTCCCCAAGGGCTAATACGTTGGGAATGGCCAGAATTTTAAAATTCTAAGACGGTGCATGAAAAACCGATCAAAACTCGACTTTACGCGTGACTTTGTGCAAAGTTTAAGACCATCGTGTTTTTTCGCGAAACCATGCTCATACGACTTCCCATGGAATAATATGTTGGTAATGGCAGGTATTTTGAAATTCAGAGAGTGTGCGCGATAAACCTATTGAAACTCAACTTTGCGTAAAGTTTATGACCGTTACATTTTTTCGTGAAACCGTGCTCGTACAACTTCCCAAGGACTAATACGTTGGGAATGGCTAGTAATTTGAAATTTTGAGACAGTGCGTGAAAAATCGATCGAAACTTAACTTTGCATGCAACTTTGTGCAAAGTTTATGACCATCTTGTTTTTTCGTGAAACTGTGCTCGTACGACTCCCCATGGGCTAATACATTGGGAATGGCCAGTATTTTGAAATTCCGAGATGGTGTGTGAAAAATTGATCGAAACTCGACTTTATATAAAGTATATGACCATTGCATTTTTTACGAAACCGTGCTCGTATGACTTCCCATTGCCTAATACATTGGGAATGGCCAGTATTTTGAAATTTCGAGATAGTGCATGAAAACTGTATGAAACTAGACTTTGTGCGCGACTTTGTGTAAAATTTATGACCATCTCATTTATTCATGAAAACGTGCTCATACGACTCCCCATGGGCTAATACGTTAGGAATGGCCAGTATTTTGAAATTCTAAGACAGTGTTCAAAAAATCAATCGAAACTCGACTTTGCCTACAACATTACGTAAAGTTTATGACTGTCATATTTTTTCGTGAAACCGTGCTCATACGATAACTATGTGTGAATATGTTGGGAATGGCTAGTATTTTGAAATTCCGAGATAATGTACGAAAAATCGATCGAAACTAACTTTTCACAAAGTTTATGACTGTCATGTTTTTTCATAAAACTGTGCTCGTACGACTTCCCATAGGCTAATACATTGGGAATGGACAATATGCAGCAAAGAGGTTTTAATATTTTAAAGCTTATTGACTAACGAAAAAATTGAATCTTGTGAATCTTGTGAAAATTGGATATGGAAGGTGATCTTGAAGCGATTTGATCTTCAAAGGCTACCACGGCCAAACTTGCATCATGAATTAGAAATGCTTATGCAAAACTTCTCAAGAAAGGGGCCTCTCTAAAATAATGATGAAGATTGTAATGTATTATGTGGGGCAAAGGTTATATTTTATGATGTTTCCATAAGTAATCTAGAACAGTCTAGATATTATATTTTATTAATTATTGACTACCTTATACTACTCTTGGAGATGAGTTTGATAAAGTGTACCCATCCTTTTTTAGGTGGGGTGCAATCTTCTCGACTACATTAAGAGACTTCAGGCTTTAGTCTATGGCTTGTGTAGCTAAAGCTACTTTGTACAACCCTTATACATAATACATCATCTTTACTTACCAACAAAATAATACATTGGGAATGGCCGGTATTTTGAAATTCCGAGACAGTGCATGAAAAACCGATCAAAACTCGACTTTGCATGCGACTTTACGCAAAGTTTAAACAACCCTTATACATAATACATCATCTTTACTTACCAACAAAATAATACATTGGGAATGGCCGGTATTTTGAAATTCCGAGACAGTGCATGAAAAACCGATCAAAACTCGACTTTGCATGCGACTTTACGCAAAGTTTAAGACCGTCACGTTTTTTCGCAGAACCGTGCTCATACGACTTCCCATGGGCGTAATGGCCAGTATTTTGAAATTCTGAGAGGGTGCATGACAAACCGATCGAAACTTGACTTTGTGCAAAGTTTATGACCATCATATTTTTTCGTAAAATCGTGCTCGTACGACTTCCCATGGGTTAATACATTGGGAATGGCCTGTATTTTGAAATTTGGATATGGTGCAAGCAAAACCGATCGAAACTCGACTTTGTGCAAACTTTATGACCATGAAGTTTTTTAGTGAAACCATGCTCCTATGACTTCCCATGGGTTAACACATTGTGAATGGCTAGTATTTTCAAATTCTGAGATGGTGCATGAAAAACCGATCGAAACTCGTCTTTGGGTGCAACTTTGTGCAAATTTTATAACACTCACATTTTTTTGTGAAACCATACTCGTATGACTTTTCATGGGCTAATACGTTGGGAATGGCTAGTATTTTGAAATTCTGAGATAGTGCATAAAAAACTGAACGAAACTCGACTTTGTGCGTGACTTTATCTAAAGTTTATGACCGTCTCATTTTTGCGTGAAATCGTGCTCGTACGAATTCCCATGTGCTAATACGTTGGGAATGGCCAGTATTTTGAGATTCCAAGAGGGTGTGCAATAAACCGATCGAAACTTGACTTTGCATGCATCTTTGCACAAAGTTTATGACCATCGTGTTTTTTTGCGAAACTGTGCTCGTACGACTTCTCATGGGCTAATATGTTGGGAATGGCCAGTGTTTTAAAATTCTGAGATGGTGCACGAAAAATCGATCAAAACTCAAGTTTGCGTAAAGTTTCTGACCATTGTATTTTTTCATAAAACCGTGCTCGTATGACTTCCCATGTGCTAACACATTGTAAATTGCCAGTATTTTCAAATTCCAAGATAGTGCGCGAAAAACTGATCAAACTCGTCTTTGCACGTGACTTTACGCAAAGTTTATGAATGTTATGTTCTTTTGTGAAATCATGGTCATACGAATTCTTATGGGCTAATACATTGGGAATGGCTAGTATTTTGAAATTTCGAGATGGTGCGCGAAAAACTGATCAAAACTTAACTCTACGCAAAGTTTATGACCGTCTTATTTTTTCACGAAACCGTGCTTGTAGGACTTCCCATGGAATAATATATTTGTAATGGCAGGTATTTTGAAATTCAGAGAGGGTGCACGATAAACCGATCGAAACTTGACTTTGCACAAAGTTTATGACTGGTACATTTTTTCATGAAACTATACTCGTACGACTTCCCATGGGCTACTACATTGGCAATGGCCAATATTTTAAAATTCCGAGAGAATGCACGACAAATTAATCAAAACTTGACTTTGCGCAAAGTTTATGATCGTTATATTTTTTCGCGAAACTGTGCTCGTATGACTTCCCATGGGCTAATAGGTTAGGAATGGCTAACATTTTGAAATTTCGAGATGGTGCGTAAAAAATTGATCGAAACTTGACTTTATGCGTGACTTTGCACAAAGTTTATGATCGTCTCATTTTTTTGCAAAACCATGCTCATACGACTTCCCATGGGCTAATACATTGGGAATGACCAGAATTTTGAAAGTCCGAGTTAATGCGTGAAAAACTGAATGAAACTCGACTTTGTGCAAAGTTTATGACTATCGTATTTTTTATGAAACCATGCTCAAACGACTTCCCATGGGCTAATACATTGGGAATGTCTAGTATTCTGAAATTCTGAGATGGTGCACGAAAAACTGATTGAAACTCGACTTTGCGCGTGACTATGCGCAAAGTTTATGACCGTCATATTTTTTTGCAAAATTGTGCTTGTGCGATTTCCCATGGACTAATAATACGATGGGAATGTCTATTATTTTGAAATTCCGGGATGTTGCGCAAAAAATCGATCGAAACTCGACTTTGCGTGTGACTTTACATGTGACTTTGCGCAAAGATTATAACCGTCGCATTTCTAGACTTTGCGTGTGATTGTGTAAAGTTTATGATCATCACGTTTTTTCATGGAATCGTGCTCGTATGACTTCCCATGTGCGAATATGTTAGGAATGGCTAGTATTTTGAAATTCTGAGACGGTGCACGAAAAACTGATCAAAAGTCGACTTTACCCAAAGTTTATGACCATCACATTTTTTCTTGAAACCATGCTCGCATGACTTCCCATGGGCTAATAGGTTGGGAATGGCCAGTATTTTGAAATTCCGAGATGGTGCACAAAAAACGATCAAACTTGACTTTGCACAAAGTTTATGACCGTCGCGTTTTTTCGCGAAACCATGCTCATACGACTTCCTATGAGTTAATAAGTTGGGAATGACCAATATTTTGAAATTATCAGACAGTGCCCAAAAAACTAATTGAAACTCAACTTTACATAAAGTTTATGACCATCGCATTTTTTCGCGGAACAGTGCTCACATGACTTCCCATAGCCTAACACATTAGGAATGGCCAGAAGTTTGAATTTCCCTAATGGTGCACGAAAAACAGATAGAAACTCGACTTTGCGTACGACTTTGTGTAAAGTTTATAACCGTCACGTTTTTTCACAAAATCGTGCCCGTATGACTTCCCATGAGCTAATATGTTGGGACTAGCCAGTATTTTAAAATTCCGAGATGGTGCGCAAAAAATTGATCGAAACTCGACTTTGCGCAAAGTTTATTACCGTCGTATTTTTTCGTGAAACCATGCTCGTACGACTTCCCATGGGCTAGCACGTTGTCAATGGCCAGTATTTTGAAATTCCGAGATGGTGCGCGAAAAACCGATCAAACTCGTCTCTGCTGCGACTTTGCGTAATGTTTATGATTGTTATGTTTTTTTGTGAAATCATGCTGGTACGACTTCCCATTGGCTAATACATTGTGAATGGCTAGTATTTTAAAATTCTGAGATGGTGCACGAAAATCCGATCAAAACATGACTTTGTGCGCGACTTTGTGCAAAGTTTAAGATCGTCATGTTTTTTCATAGAACCATGCTCATACGACTTCCCATGGAATACTACGTTCGTAATGGCAGATATTTTGAAATTCAGCGAGGGTGTGTGATAAACCAATTGAAACTTAACTTTGCACAAAGTTTATGACTGTCATATTTTTTCTCAAAACCATACTCGTACGACTTCCCATGGGCTAATACATTCGCAATGGCCAACATTTTGAAATTTTGAGAGAGTGCGCGACAAATCGATCAAAACTTGACTTTGCGCAAAGTTTATGACCATCACATTTTTTCGTGAAACCGTGCTCGTACGACTTCCCGTGGGCTAATACATTAGGAATGGCTAGTTTTTTGAAATTCCGTGATGGTGTGCAAAAAATCGATCAAAACTTGACTTTGTGCACGACATTGTGCAAAGTTTATGACCATTACATTTTTTCATGAAACCGTGCTCATACGACTTCCCATAGGCTCATACGTTGGGAATGACTAGAAATTTGAAATTCTGAGACGGTGCACGAAAAACCGAACGAAACTCAAGTTTGCACAATGTTTTTGACCGTTGCATTTTTTCATGAAACTGTGCTCAAATGACTTCCCATGACATGGGCTAATACGTTGAGAATGTCTAGTATTTTGAAATTCTAAGATGGTGCACGAAAAATCGATCGAAACTCGACTTTACGCACGACTGTGTGCAAACTTTATGACTGTCACATTTTTTTTGTGAAACCATGCTCATACGATTTACCATGGGCTAATACATTGGGAATGTCTATTATTTTAAAATTCCGAGATGGTGCACAAAAAATTGATTTAAACTCGACTTTGCGTGTGACATTGCGCAAAGATTATAACTATCATGTTTTTTCATGAAACCGTGCTCGAAGGACTTCCCATGGGCTAATACATTGGGAATGGATAGTATTTTGAAATTCCGAGACGGTGCACAAAAAATCGAAACTTGACTTTGCGCAAAGTCTATGACCATCACATTTTTTCGTAAAACTATGCTCGTACAACTTCCCATGAGTTAATACTTTGGGAATGGCCAGTATTTTGAAATTCCGAGATGGTACATGAAAAACCGATTGAAACTCGACTTTGCGCAAAGTTTATGATCGTCGCATTTTTTTGTGAAACCGTGCTCATACGACTTCCCATGTGCGAATATGTTGGGAATGGCTAGTATTTTGAAATTCTGAGACAGTGCACAAAAAATTGATCGAAACTCAACTTTGTGCAAAGTTTATAACCGTCACATTTTTTCATAAAACTATGCTCGTACGACTTCCCATGGGCTAATACGTTGGGAATGGCCAGTATTTTGAAATTCCGAGATGGTGCATGAAAAATCGATCAAACTCGACTTTGCGTAAAGTTTATGACTATCATGTTTTTTTCACGAAACCATGCTCGTACGACTTCCCATGGGCTAATAAGTTGGGAATGGCCAGTATTTTAAAATTCTGAGATGGTGCACGAAAAACTAATTGAAACTCAACTTTGTGCAAAGTTTATGACTATCGTATTTTTTCGCGAAACTGAGCTCGTATGACTTACCATGGGCTAATACGTTGGGAATGGCCAGTATTTTAAAATTCTTAGATGATGCACGAAAAACCATTAAAAACTCGACTTTGTGCAAAGTTTATGACCGTCATGTTTTTTCGTGAAACCGTGCACGTACGACTTGCCATGGGCTAATACATTGGGAATGGCCAGTATTTTAAAATTCTGAGATGGTGCACGAAAAACTATTAAAAACTCGACTTTGCGCAAAGTTTAGGACCATCAGGTTTTTCGCGAAACTATGCTTGTACGACTTCCCATGGGCTAATATGTTGGGAATGGCTAGTATTTTGAAATTCCAACACGATGCGTAAAAAATCGATCGAAACTCGACTTTGCGTAAAGTTTATGTCCATCACGTTTTTTTGTGAAACCGTTCTCGTATAACTTCCCATGGGTTAATACGTTGGGAATGGCCTGTATTTTAAAATTCTAAGATGGTGTGCGAAAAATCGATCGAAACTCAACTTTGCACGTGACTTTACGTAAATTTTATGATTATCACACTTTTTCATGAAATTGTGCTTGTACGACTCTCCATGCGCTAATACGTTGGGAATGGCCAGTATTTTGAAATTCCGAGACGGTGCGTGAAAAGTAGATCGAAACTTGACTTTACGCAAAGATTATGACAGTCACGTTTTTTCGTGAAACTGTGCTCGTACAAATTCCCTTAGGTTAATACGTTGGGAATGGCCAGTATTTTGAAATTCTGAGACGGTGCGAGAAAAATCGATCGAAACTCGACTTTCCGCAAAGTTTTTGACTGTCATATTTTTTCACGAAACTGTGCTCGTACGACTTCTCATGGGCTAATACGTTGCGAATGGCTAGTATTTCAAAATCTCGAGACGATACATGAAAACCGAACGAATCTCGACTTTGCACAAAGTTTATGACCGTCATATTTTTTCATGAAATCGTGCTCGTATGACTTTCCATAGGCTAATAAGTTGGGAATGACTAGTATCTTAAAATTCTAAGACGGTGCACGAGAAATCGTTCAAAACTTGATTTTGCGTAAAGTTTATAATCATCACGTTTTTCATGAAACCATGCTCGTACAACTTCCCATGGTCTTATATGTTGGGAATGGCCAATATTTTGAAATTTTGAGATGGTGGGCAAAAAATCAATCGAAACTCGACATTACGCTCCAGTTTATGACCGTCGTGTTTTTTCGTGAAACTGTGCTCGTATGACTTCCCAAAGGCTAAAACATTGGGAATGGCCAGTATTTTAAAATTTCGAGATGGTGCGTGAAAAACCGAACGAAACTCGACTTTGCACGTGACTTTGTGCAAACTTTATGACGATCGCGTTTGTTCCTGAAACCACACTCTTACGACTTTCCATGGGCTAATACGTTAGGAAAGACTGGTATTTTGAAATTCCGAGATGGTGCTTGAAAAATCGATTGAAACTCGATATTGCACGTGAATTTGAGCAAAGTTTATGACCATCATGTTTTTTCATGAAACCATGCTCATACGACTTCCCTTGGGTTAATACATTGGGAATGGCCAAAATTTTGAAATTTCGACATGGTATAAGAAAAACCAATCGAAACTCAACTTTGCGCAAAGTTTATGACCATCGTATTTTTTCGCGAAACCATGCTCGTACGACTTCCCCTGGACTATTACATTGGGAATGGCCAGTATGTTGAAATTCCAAGATGGTGCGCGAAAAACCGATCGAAACTCGACTTGGCGCAAAGTTTATAACTATTGCATTTTTTTTTGTAAGTAAAGATAATGTATTATGTATAAGGTTTGTACAAAGTAGCTTTGTCTATGCAAGCGATAGAATAAAGCCTGAAGTCTCTTAGTGTAGTTGAGAAGATTGCACCCCACTTAAAAAAGGTGGAATGGGCACACTTCATCAAACTCATCTCCAAGAGTAGCACAAGGTAGTCAATAAATAATAAAATACAATATCTAGACCATTTTGGACTACTTATAGAAACATCACAAAATATAAGCTTTGCCCCACATAATATATTACAATCTTCATCATTATTCTAGAGATTATTGACTAATGAAAAAATTGAATCTGATGAAAATCTCTTTTTCTCTTTTTGTTAGGTGCTCACTGTTCAATTCTTAGAGATAACCTTATAAATAAAGTTGCAGAGTGAAATAAGACGATAATTCTCCAATGAATCAGCTCCATCATTCTTAGGCACTAAAGAAATAAAAGTGCAATTCATTTCTTTAAGGATATGACCTGAGGAGAAAAAATGTTGACAAGCTTTTATGACATCGTTGCCTACAATAGACCATGCAATTTGATAAAACTTAGCTGGAAATCCATCTGGACCTGGGCTTTTGTGCTTCAGGAACTTAAAAATAACTCTCACAATTTCATCGTCCATTATTGGGGCATTAAGAAGAGAGAGAACTTCAGAATCAAGTTGTCTTGTGGGCCCAACATGAATACTATTAGTCTGCTTCTCCTAATTGAGTAAGGAATAAAAAAATTGCTTGGTGTAATTTTTAACCTCATCCAAATCCCCAATAAGATTACCACCATCTATACCTTTACATTTTTTGATGCGATTAGTAGCCCTTCTGGTAGCAATAGCAGCATAAAAAAACGTAGTATTGGAATCCCCTAGAGTAAACTAATGTTGTCGTGACTTTCATTTCAAAAAGCATTCCTCCTACTTCAAAACTTGCATAAAGTTATTTCTAGCGGCAACCTCTTTGTATGTAAGATTTGCATCCGGAGGTTAAAGATTTAGCTCACTTTGCACTGCCATAAGTTCTTTCTTGCATAACTGAACCTTGTTGGTGATATTTCCAATGTAGTTAAATTTCACTCCTTAAGTGATGTTTTGCATGCTTTTAGATTTTGACATAGGATGTAAGGGGGGGAACTAAATACATTAATATTCTAAGTTGACTTGATAACTTCAAGGAACTGAGGGTGAGTACTCCACATATTAAAAAATCGAAAAGGTTTCTTGTCGTTGGGTATTGCTTTATCTGCGTATATATGCATAATAGAGTGATCCAAAAATAACTTAGCACCGTACTCAAGAAGTGAATATGGGAAAACTGCTAACTATTATTGATTAATCAAACAACTATCAAGTCAAGCCATAATTTTTCTATCAGCATCACTTTGATTATTCCATGAGAACCAATCACCTACAGATTTCATGTCAGTCAATGCAGCAGTATCTATCTATACAATCATTAAAACTTTGAAGCTGATATTCAGAAAGCACTTTGCCTTGCCGCCCCACTTTCTCATTTGTGTATATGACAGTATTAAAGTCACCGAGAATAATCCAAGGTACTGTAGGATAACTATTTGTAATGCTAACCAAATCACGCCATAAAGCATTCCTATCAGACATATTGTTAGATGTGTAAATACCGATAATATTGAATTGACATCCAGTCTATTTATCCTCTGTCTTAAGATGAATGAATTGATTAGTAGCAGAAATAAACCAAATAGTAATAAGGTTAGGATGCCATAAGATCCAAACTCGACTATAAATATCCTGAGAATCATTGGTAAAAAGCACTTTACCCTTTAATCCTTTATATCTATATTTATCCACCTCATCTATAGCTTGCAAATGTTTAAATTTTTGCGTACCTTGAGGCAAGGAGTCCTGAATAGTGGGATGTGTCGAAGCGCGATGAGTTTGGTAAGGTGTAATGTCTTGGTTCACAAGAGGTTGTTGAGATGTAATTTTCTAATTATCTGAAGGAATGATTCGTGAAGGCGAGATCATTATTAGGGAGTAAGAACAATGGGAAGCTCATGTAGTGGATGTCTCTGATATAATAGGAAAAGATGAAAGTCCTGACTTGTCTTTCTCCTGTTCGTGTCACTGCCCCAATGAGTCAGAGTGCTCATTTATCTTCTCCACCACCATCACTATTGGCACTGGAATATCAGTGCTCGGAATAGTGGTAGTGACCCCATGCTGAGGCTCTTGACGTGGTCGATAGACCTGTGTGATTTTTTGTGAAGGCTGCTGGCAAGCACTATTTGCATGTCTAAAAGATAGATAAACCTTACATTGTTGTGGCTTCCAAGAATATGAAACTTATACCTTTCGGGTGCTCCCATCAAGATCACGATAAAAAACTTCATTCGGTAGTTCCTCATCAGAAGAAACCATTACACGGGCTCTGGCAAAAGTCAATCTCATTTGCAAAGTTGTTGCCTTATCAATATACAATGGTTGTCCTAGGGTGCTGCAAAGCTTTGCAATAAAATGATAACCCCAGAGATGTAGCAGAAGTCCATGAAAATAAACTCATATTGGGATAGACTGTAGATTGTCTAACTCCAATCACACATCAAGTGCCCAATGTCGTAGGATCATTGGATAACCACGGATAGTCCAAAATCCTTCCATGACCCATTGTAAATCTTCTTCAGAGTAGATCATGTATATAAAGTGTAATATCCCCCATTTCTGAAATATTTATAGTGATATATTTTAAAATTATATACAATGACTCATTTATAAAATTTAAAGATTTATTTATTAATTCTCTTGATTAAATAATTTTATATTAAAAGTTAATTGCTAAGGACCTAAGTGTAAATCTTAAAAAATTCCGAGACGGTGCATGAAAAACCGATCGAAACTTGACTTTGCGTGACTTTGTGCAAAGTTTAGGACCATCTTGTTTTTACATGAAACTGTGCTCATACGACTTCCCATAGGCTAATATGTTGGAAAAGTCTAGTATTTTGAAATTCTGAGACGGTGCGTGAAAAATCGATCGAAACTCGACTTCGCGTAAAGTTTATGACCGTCGTGTTTTTTCGTGAAACTGTGCTCGTACGACTTCCCATAGGCTAATAAGTTAGGAATGGCCTGTATTTTGGTATCCGAGATGGTGCACGAAAAACCAATCGAAACTCAACTTTACACAAACTTTTTGACCATCGCATTTTTTCGCGAAACCATGCTTGTACGACTTCCCATGGGCTAATACATTGGGAATGGCTAGTATTTTGAAATCCCGAGACGGTGTGTGAAAAACCGATCGAAACTCAACTTTACGCATGACATTGCGTAAAGTTTATGACCGTCGCATTTTTTCAAGAAACCATACTCATACAACTTCCCATGAATACATTGGGAATGTATAGTATTTTGAAATTCCGAGACGGTACGCAAAAAACCGATCAAATCTAGACTTTACACGCAACTTTGCACAAAGTTTATGACCGTCATATTTTTTCATGAAACCATGCTTGTATGACTTCCCATGGGCTTATAAGTTGGGAATGGCCGGTATTTTGAAATTCCGGGACGGTGCGCGAAAAACTGATCGAAACTCAACTTTGCGAAAAGTTTATGACCATCATATTTTTTTGTGAAACAGTGCTTGTACGAATTCTCATGGGCTAATATGTCGGGAATGGCCATTATTTTGAAATTCTGAGACGGTGTACAAAAAACTGAGCGAAACTTGACTTTGCGCAATGTTTATAACCGTCACATTTTTTCGTGAAACCGTGCTCGACAACTTCCCATGGGTTAATACATTGGGAATGGCATGTATTTTGAAATTCCGAGATGGTGCATGAAAAACTAATCGAAACTCGACTTTGCGTAAAGTTTATGATCGTCGTATTTTTCACAAAATCGTGCTCCAACGACTTCCCATAGGCTAATACGGTAAGAATGCCCAGTATTTTGAAATTCTGAGATGGTACACGAAACGCCGATCGAAACTCAACTTTCAACAAAGTTTATGACTGTCAAATTTTTTCGCGAAACCATACTCGTACGATATCCCAAGGGCTAACCTATTGTGAATGGCTAGTATTTTGAAATTCTGAGACGGTGCGCGAAAAACTGATTGAAGCTCATCTTTGCACGTGACTTTGTGAAAAGTTTATGACTGTCATGTTTTTTCATGAAATCATGCTTGTACGACTTCCCATGAGCTAATACGTAGGGAATGGCCAGTATTTTGAAATTTCGAGATCGTTTGCATAAAACTGATCGAAACTCCACTTTGCACGACTTTCCGTAAAGTTTATGACCATCGCTTTTTTTTTAGAAACCATGCATGTATGACTTCCCATGGGCTAATATGTTAGGAATGACCAGTATTTTAAAATTATGAGAGAATACGCGATAAACCGATCGAAACTTGACTTTGAGTGTGATTTTACGTAAAGTTTATGACCGTCATATTTTTTCGTGAAACCGTGCTCATATGACTTCCCATGGGCTAATACGTTAGGAATAGCTAGTATTTTGAAATTTCAAGATGGTGTATGAAAAACCAATCGAAACTCGACTTTACGCGCGACTTTGTGTAAAGTTTATGGCCGTCGTATTTTTTCGTGAAACAGTGCTCGTACGAATTCCCATGGGCTAATAAGTTGGGAATAGCCAGAATTTTGAAATTTTGAGATGGTGCGTGAAAAATCGATCGAAACTCGACTCAGCGAAAAGTTTATGACCATCACATTTTTTCAAGAAACCGTGCTTGTGTGACTTCCCATGGGTTAATAGGTTGGGAATGGCCTATATTTTAAAATTATGAGATGGTGCATGATAAATTGATCAAAACTCGACTTTGGGAATGGCCAAACTTGCATCATGAATTAGAAATGCTTATGCAAAACTTCTCAAGAAAGGGGCCTCTTACATAACTGGCAAGAATTACATTCAGATGTGCTATTTAGTGGATTTGGAAGGAGAGGTGTGGTAGAATTTTTAAGTATCACAACATGAACAAAGCTCAAATTCTGATAGAGATTCTTTAGGACTCATGATCATGTATGGAGCAAGAATTGAACATAGAGCACCTAACAAGAAGAGAGAAAGGGATTTTCACAAGATTCAATTTTTCCATTAGTCAATAATCTCTAAAATAATGATGAAGATTGTAATGTATTATGTGGGGCAAAGCTTATATTTTGTGATATTTCCATAAGTAGTCCAGAACGGTCTAGATATTACATTTTATTATTTATTGACTACCTTATGCTACTCTTGGAGATGAGTTTGATGAATTTTTTAGGTGGGGGGCAATCTTCTCGACTACACTAAGAGACTTTAGACTTTAGTCTATGGCTTGTGTAGATAAAGCTACTTTGTATAAACCTTATATATAATACATTATCTTTACTTACAAAAAAAAAAGAAACTCGAAGTTGCACGTGACTTTGCGCACAGTTTATGACCATTGTATTTTTTCGCGAAATCGTACTCGTATAACTTCTCATGGGCTAGTACATTGGAAATGGTTAGTATTTTGAAATTCCAAAATGATGCATGAAAAATCGATCGAAACTCGACTTTGCGCAAAGTTTAGGATAGTCGCGTTTTGTCGTGAAACCATGCTCGTATAACTTCCCATAGGCAAATACGTTAGGAATGCCTAGTATTTTAAAATTTTGAGATGATGCACGAAAATCGATCGAAACTTTAGATAAAGTTTAGGACCGTCGGCTGCTTGCGCTCGTGCTCTGCTTGCGGTTACGCTTGCGCTTGTGATCGACACTGTGGATGGTAGCCTCTTAACTTACCGAACGACGAGCAGGTAGTGGAGGGCAATTGCTCCCTTGGGCGATTTCTCCTCTATGATCGTTCTGCGGTGAATTCAGGCGTGGAAGGACGACGGTGGCTTCTGCAATCAGCAATTCCACATATAGAAGGATGGTAATCGCTTCTGCAATCGACAATTTCAGGCGTGGAAGGGCGATGGCTTCTTCTCCTCTAGGCGCGGGATGGCCTCTAGGGCGAGAAACAGTGGCGATTGCGCTATGATTGGTGCTGGGTTTACTGCTGCTTTGCGATCCTGTGGCAAATAAGGCGTGGAAAGGGTGACAGCTGCTTTTGTGATCGACGATTCAGGTGTCAGAAGGGTGGTGGCTTCTTCTCCCCTAGGCTGCTAGCTGTCACGAACGGTCGTCGCTCAATCGTAATGCCTTTGCTCCTTGAACCGTTCGTCACTTTTTCTTGCTTGTACATATGTTTAGCAGCTTGTTTTGCCTTGAGTTTACATGTTTTTACCTAAGAAATGTGAGCGAAAGTAGTGTAGAAGGCTGCAGAACGATCGCTCACTGCGAGCCAAAAGCAAAAACATTTTTGGGTCTTTTCATGTGCCACGACAACCTTTCGGTGCGAAATGTCAGTCATTTCAGCACCTTGGAACCCCCCGGGTGGCACCGGGCTGGATGGGGTTTCGGGTATATGTCGGGCGTAGGCTTTCATCAACAATTGAACTTGTCTTGCGTCCGATACCTTGGGAACCGTCGTTTGTGGACTTGCGACCGTTCTTACAACCCTCTAAAGTCCTATTTCGCTCTTTCTCTCTTTTCTTTGCTGCACTCAAGGTGTTCGATAAATTGCTTGTACAGCTTTCCGCTTTGCGAGACGTCGGGACGTGTCCGTCGCTCGCTTCTAAATTAATCAACTTCTTCTTTGTAGGTCCTACGAGGCCTTAAGAGGTTGTAAGAGGGCTGACCCTTTGCGGACAGGAAACACATTGGGCGTTGCATGACTTAGGCAATCCTAGCTAAGTCCGGAATAGTGAGCAAGGTTGCTCTACGACTTAGGCAATTTCAGCTAAGTCTTCGGGAGTGCCGCGAGGGTGCCGCACGGCTTAGGCAAACTTTAGCTAAGCCCGTGACATAGCGGTCTCTAGGGTGAGAGATGCCATGATGCGAATGGCTAGACGCGGCACTCTACTTCACATACCACTCCTCTCTTCAAGCGGGATACTCCTCTGCTGGCTTCTTCCTAGCGGCCTCCGCTAGTTGCTTCATAGTGAAACGCCCCTCTCCAGTAGCCGTTGGTTCCTCCACAACGGGAGGGGGTTGCTCCTCTTCAATAGTCGTTGGTTCCTCTCCAGCAACCACTGGTTACTTCATAGCAGGAGGGGGTTGCTCCTCTCCAGCAGCTGCTGGTTCCTCCCTAGTGGCTTAGGCCAGTTTCACACTAGGATGTTCCACCATTGGTTTCTTCTCGGCGGGATGCTCCTTCAATAAACCAGGCCAGAGGTTGTTCATGCTCTAGATCACGACCTCCTGCTCCTATTTCCCAGATCCTCGGCCTTGGAGTAGCCTCTTCAAGGCTCTAGTTGGTAATCCGGATCTTCGACTGGATTTTTTTGCTCCAGAAGTACAGGCTGATCAGAAGATTACTGTGTATGAGACTATTGATTCTGACGAACTGATTGAGACATGGTCCATGACAATTGTGGGCTACGTGGTTGGACTAAGAACATCGTTGTTTCCATTATCCTCATTCATCAGGACTCGATGGGGAATATCAATATTTGATCTTCATATGTTGGAGAACAAATTCTTTATATGCAGGCTATACTATGAACGGACTATCCGTGGTCATCTAATGATCCTATGACATTGGGCACCTGTTGTGCGATTGAACTTAGATAGTCTATAGTCTATCTCAATATGGGTTTCTTTCCATAGACTTTCGCTACATATCTGGGGTCGTCGTTTTATTGCAAAGCTTTGCAGCACCCTGAGATAGCCATTATATACTAATAAGGTAATAGCTTCGCAAACGAGATTAACTTTTGCCACAGCCTGTGTAATGGTTTCTTCTAATAAGGAACTACCGAATGATATTTTTTTCCATGATCTTGAAGGTAGCACCCGAAAGGTGAAAGTTTTATATTCTTGGAAGCCACAACGATGCAAGGTTTTTCTATCTTTGGGACATGCAAATGGTGCTTGCCACCATCCTTCATAAAAAATCATACAGGTCTACCGACCACGTCAAGACCCTCAGCATGAGGTCGCTACCACTATTCCGAGCATTGATACTCCAGTGCCAATAGTGATAGTGGCGGAGAAGATGAATGAGCACTATGACTAGTTGGGGCAATGACACAAATAGGAGAAAGACAAGTAAGGACTTTCATCTTTTCCTATTATATCAGAGACTTCCACTGTAGGAGCTTCAGATAATCAGGAAATTATATCTCAATAACCTCTCGTGAACTAAGACATTGCACCATACCAAACTCATCGTGCTTCGACACATCCCGCTATTCAGGACTCCTTGCCTCAAGGTATGCAAAAATTTAAACATTTACAAGCTGTGGATGAGGTGGATAAATATAGAAATAAAGGATTAAAGGGTAAAGATATTATGCAAGAGGACCATGTAAAATCAAAGGATAAAAAAAAGAATGGTAATGTCCTCCCAAAGTTGCATGCTCTTCCTTCTATCTAGTATTGATGAAAATAATATGTTGGAATATTTGTAGACTTAATAAGCCTAAGAAATATCGAGAGCTCAATAGAATAATTTGATCTGCTGCATGTGATATTGTTATTCTTGTGGAAACAAAAATTAAAACTCATCGTGTTCGAGTTCAAAAGAATTTAATATGGCCTGAGGCAGAACTTTTTACTAATGAATCTCAGGATACTTACGGTCGAGTTTGGGTCTTATGGCATCCTAACCTTATTACTGCTTGGTTTATTTCTGCTACTAATCAATTCATTCATCTTAAGGCAGAGGATAAACAGACTGGATGCCAATTCGGTATTACCGGTATTTACGCATCTAACAGTATGTCTGACAGGAATGCTCTATAGCGTGATCTGGTTAACATTGCAAATAGTTATCCTATAGTACCTTGGATTGTTCTTCGTGTCAGATACACAAATGAGAAAGTGGGGAGTAGAGTACTTTCTGATGTCAGACATGCTCTATAGAGTGATCTGGTTAGCATTCATCTTAAGGCAGAGGATAAACAGACTGGATGTCAATTCAGTATTAATGGTATTTACGCATCTAACAGTATGTCTGACAGGAATGCTCTATGGCATGATCTGGTTAGCATTGCAGATAGTTAACCTATAGTACCTTGGATTATTCTCGGTGACTTTAATACTATCGGATACACAAATGAGAAAGTGGGGGGTAGAATGCTTTTCGAATATCAGCTTCAAAGTTTTAATGATTGTAGATACTGCTGCATTGACTGACATGAAATCTGCAGGTGATTGGTTCTCATGGAATAATCAAAGTGTTGCTGATAGAAAAATTATGGCTCGACTTGATAGATGTTTGAGTAATTAGGAATGTTTAGCAATTTCTCTAGATTCACTTCTTGAGTACGGTGCTAAGTTATTTTTCGATCACTCTATTATGTATATACACACAGATAAAGCAATACCTAATGACAAGAAACCTTTTAGATTTTTTAATATGTGGAGTACTCACCCTCAGTTCCTTGAAGTTATCAAGTCAGCTTGGAACATTAATGTGTTTGGTTCTCCCCCTTACATCCAATGTCAAAAGCTAAAAGCATGCGAAGCAACACTTAAGGAGTGAAATTCAACTATATTTGGAAATATTACCAACATGGTTCAGTTATACAAGAAAGAACTTATGGCAGTGACAAGCAAGCTAAAACTTCAACCTCTGGATACTAATCTTATATACAAAGAGTCTATCACTAGAAATAACTTTATGCAAGCTTTAAAGCAGGAGGAATGCTTTTTGAAACATAAGTCACAACACCATTGGCTTACTCTAGGGGATTCCAATACTAGGTTTTTCTATGCTACTATTGCTACCAGAAGGGCTACTAATCTTATGAAAAATGCAAAGGTATAGCTGGTAATCTTGTTGAGGATTTGGATGAGGTTAAAAATTACACCAAGTAATTTTTTTATTCCTTACTCAATCAGGAGGAGCAGCCTAATAGTATTCATGTTGGGCCCATAAAATGACTTGATTCTGAAGCTCTCTCTCTTCTTAATGCCCCAATAATGGATAATTGAATTATGAGATTGTTTTTAAGTCCTCGAAGCACAAAAGCCCTGGTCTAGATAGATTTCCAGTTGAGTTTTATCAAATTTCATGGTCTATTATAGGCAATGATGTCATAAAAGCTTGTCGACATTTTTTCTCCTTAGGTCATATCCTTCAAGAAATGAATTACACTTTTATTTCTTTAGTGCCCAAGAGTGATAGAGCTGATTCATTAGAGAATTATCATCCTATTTCACTGAGCAACTTTTTTTATACGGTTATCTCTAAGGTGTTGGCAGATAGACTACAAAAGGTTATAAACAAGGTCATTAGTCATAATCAGACTGCTTTTCTTAAAGGGAGGAGTATTCATCATAATGTCCTTCTTGCTAATGATTTGGTTAAGGATCTACACTCAAAAACAAGATAGAAAAAGATCTATTTTAAAGCTAATTTATGAAAGGCCTTTAACTCAGTCAATAAACATTTTATTGACATGATGCTCCATAATATGGGCTTCCCTCAATACTGGGTTAAATGGATTCAATGTTGCTTGGAAACTCCAAAATTTTTTATTCTCTTCAATGGTTCACCTATTGGCTTCTTCGGGGGTAAGAATGGCATTCGGCAAGGTGATCCACTATCTTCTTATCTTTTTACCACTGCATTGGATGGGCTCAGTTGTATATTTTAAGAGGCAATTTCCAATGGCAAAATTAAGGTACCATATTATGGTTCTTCAGGATGATCCAGTTTCTATAAGTAATCTGGCAGATATTCTTACTGAATTTGTTATAGTTTCTGATCTGAAGCTAAACCATGCAAAGAGCAAAGTATATGTGGGTGCTTGTATTGACGATAAGGACTATATTGCTCAAACTTTGGGAGTTGCTGAAGGAAGTTTACTGGTTCGTTACTTGGGTCTCCCACTTATATCCACTGGAATAAACAAAGTCTCCTATCAGCCTATCCTACAAAAAATTAAGAACATAATTTTCTCTTGGAAAAATAGGCTTCTTTCTAAAGCTGGACGACTTAAACTTTTTTTTTTTAGAATAATGATATTATGTAATGTATTATATGGGGCAAAGCTTATATTTTATGGTGTTTCCACAAGTAGTCTAGGATGGTCTAGATATTGTATTGAATAAACAAAGTCTCCTATCAACCTATCCTACAAAAAATTAAGAACATAATTTCCTCTTGGAAAAATAGGCTTCTTTCTAAAGCTGGACGACTTAAACTTTTTTTTTTAGAATAATGATATTATGTAATGTATTATATGGGGCAAAGCTTATATTTTATGGTGTTTCCACAAGTAGTCTAGGATGGTCTAGATATTGTATTTTATTATTTTTTGACTACCTTATGCTACTTTTAGAGATGAGTTTGATGAAGTGTGCCCATTCCACCTCTTTTAGGAGGGGTGCAATCTTCTCGACTACACTAAGAGACTTCAGGCTTTCTATGGCTTGTGTAGACAAAGCTACTTTGTATAAAACCTTATATATAATACATTATCTTTACTGACCAAAAAAAAAAATCAAACATTTGTCAAGTCGAGCCATAATTTTTCTGTGGGCAGCACTTTGATTATTCTATGAGAACCAATCACCTACAGTTTTTGTGTCAATCAATGTAGCAGTATCTATACAATCATTAAAACTTTAAAGTTGGTATTCTGAAAGCACTCTACCCCCCCCCCCCCCGCACTTTCTCATTTGTGTATCTGACAGTATTAAAGTTACTAAGAACAATCCAAGGGACTGTATGATAACTATTTGCAATGTTAACCAGATCACGCCATAGAGTATTATTGTCAGACATACTGTTAGAAGCATAAATACCAATAATATTAAATTGATATCCGGTTTGTTTGTCCTCTGCCTTAAGGTGAATGAATTGATCAGTAGCAGAAATAAACCAAGCACTAACAAAGTTAGGATGCCATAAGACCCAAACTCGACCATAAGTATCATGAGAATTATTAGTAAAAAGTTCTGATTATTCTGAACACGAACACGAGGAGTTTTAATTTTTGTTTCCATAAGAATAATAATATCACATGCAGCAGATCTGATTATTCTATTGACCTCCCAACATTTCCTAGGCTTATTAAGTCCATGAACATTTCAACAGATTATTTTCATCAAAACTAAATAGAAGGAAGAGCGTGTGACTTCCGGAGGACATTACCATCTTTTTTTTTATCCTTTGATTTTGCATGTTCCTCCCGCATAATATCTATACGTTTTAAACATTTATTTCTATATTTATCTACCTCATCCATAGCTTGCAAATGTTTAAACTTTTGAGTACCTTGAGTCAAGAAGTCCTGAATAGCATGTTGTGTTGGAGCACGATGAGGTTGATGCGGTGCAATGTCCTAGTTCAGAGGAGATTGCTGAGATGCAATTTTTGGAGTAGCTGAAGGAATGGTTCTTGAAGGGGAGGTTGTTATTAGGGTGCAAGTACTATGAGAAACTCGTATTGTGGAATTCTCCAACATAATATGAAGAGATGAAACTTCTAACCTGTCCTTCTCCTGTTCATGTTCGCTATCCCAACGAGTCAGAGTGTATACTTATCTTCTCTACCATCGTCGCTACTGGCACTGGAGGAGACTTGCCTTAAGTATCAGTGCTCGTAGCGACCCCATGCTGAGACTCTTGACATGGTTGGTAGATCTGTGTGATTTTTGTTGAAGGTTGTTGGCAAGCACCATTTGCATGACCAAAAGATGGACAAATCTTGCATCATTGTGGCTTCTATGAATATGAGATAAGTATCTTTTAGGTGCTCTCATCAAGATCACGGTAAAAAATCTCATTAGGTAGATCCTCATCAGAAGAAACCATTATACAAGCTCGTGCAAAAGCTAATCTCATTTGCGCAACTGTTTCCTTGTCAATATATAATGACTGACCCAACACCGATCGTAATATTTTGAAATTCTAAGACGGTGTGTGAAAAATCGATCAAAACTTGACTTTACGTGTGACTTTGCGTAAAGTTTATGATTGTAGCATTTTTTTACGAAACCATGCTCGTTCGACTTCCTATGGGCTAATACGTTAGGAATGACCAATATTTTAAAATTCCAAGACAGTGCACGAAATACCAATTGAAACTCGACTTTGCACACAATTTTGCACAAAGTTTATGACCATCGTGTTTTTTCATAAAATCATGCTCGTACGACTTCCCATTGTTGGGAAACCTCAGCGGGAGCATCATATGCATAGCGAAAATCAAAACAAAAATTGATTTCCTAGGCAGATCAAATCATCATGCAAAAGATTGGGGTCGCAAGAAAAACGTAAAAGCTGAAAAAATCAAGATATGTAAGATATTGATTTTACCTAGGGAGATTGTATATCCTTGTATTTCAGATCTTGATGGAGAGGATGAAGGAGGTCAAGTGTCCTCCTCTCTAGCAGTATCTATACGATGGATCTCTAAAACGAAACTCATCCAATCTAAACTCACAACTCTTGCGCAGAGGGGGGAGGAGAATAGGAGGGGGAGGCCAAGGCTGCAACCTATCAACCATGAGTCTCATGTCCTATTTATAGAGAGCTGACAAAAAAATCCTAGGGCTCCTTCCTTAGTGGGTATTGGATCTCTATCCAATTACCCACTAACCTTGCATTGTTGGATTTCTATTCAATAATCTTCTTAGGCCTCTAATTGGGCCTTAATCGAGGAGCCCATCAGCATAGGGTCTCATCTAATAAGAATAGGGACTAATTGGATCTCCATCCAATCCTCTATTCGCTGAAGCATCCACCATATGTGTGTGACCCTCTAGGCCCGATACTGAGTTGGCCGTGAGTTACTCCCATCAGAACTCATTCTGATATAGTGAATTATTATCCCTATAATAATTCGCTCGACTCATCGACTATGGACGTACTAGGCTACTACGCCATAGTCCCCAAACGGTACATATGAATTAAATCCATCAAACCTATCTATCCAAAGTTATCGTGTATCTATAATCTCTCATCCAACTAATATCCCAAAGACCATATATTGGATATGGTACTGCCAGGTCATGTATGGAATCTGTCATAATCTCGCTATAATTAGATTCTCCCGGAAAACTCTTTCTCTCTTAATCTGAATGACCCTGGCCAGGGATTTGTCTAAGCAAGCATATATGAGATATTCCTCTCATGATACCAAAAGTGGATGATCCTCTATTGACACTCAATTGCCTTCATAAGGTTGGCTAGCAATCCCGATAACCAGTTGTACCAGATCTGAAACTTTCTAAACTTGTAAGCTTGGCGTCAAAGAAATGAGTACTCATATAAGGCATCTTTGGTGTCTCAAGTCTAAGGACTAGATACATAACTAACTGAGACTATAGAATCACTATCTGACATTAGGTATCATTCACCACACAACATTCCATTAGCGGATCAATCAGTGACCTAATTCTGCAATGAGCACCTGTACTATATCCTTAATGTCTCCACATAAGTGGCTATGAGACTAACCGCCTCCATTATATAGATGGGTATATAGTACGTCTGTCTGTCCGGTTATCTCGATGTCCCTCTCGAGTAACCTATGATCAGGATTATTTAAGATCTGTATATAATCTCATCATGATCCGATTCTCATTGCACAAAACCAAGGATGTCACAATATATATGCAATAAATAATATAATATGAGAATATACCAATATTAATCATAAGCAAAAAGATTACACAGTGTGTCACACGTGTCATTACTTGCTTAATTGGCTTACAGGGCACCTATAACTAGCACCTATGGGCTAATACATTTGAAATGGCCAATATTTTGAAATTTCGAGGTGGAGCGCGAAAAATCGATCGAAACATGACTTTACGCACGACTTTACGTAAAGTTTCTAATGGTTGTATTTTTTAACGAAACCGTGCTCATACGAATTCCCATGGGCTAATACGTTGGGAATAGCTAGTATTTTGAAATTTCGAGATGGTGCGTGAAAAATCGATCAAAACTTGACTTTGCACGTGACATTGCGCGTGACTTTACGCAAAGTTTATGACCATCATGTTTTTTCGTGAAACCATGCTCATACGACTTCCCATGGTCTAATACATTGGGAATGCCAGTATTTTGAAATTCTGAGATGGTGCACGAAAAATTGATTCAAACTCGACTTTGCGTGTGACTTTGCATAAAGGTTGTGACAATTATGTTTCTTCACAAAACTGTGTTCGTATGACTTCCCATGAGCTAATACATTGGGAATGGTCAGTATTTTGAAATTCTGAAACGATGTGCGAAAAATCGATCGAAACTTGACTATGCGCGTGACTTTGTGCAAAGTTTATGACCGATGTATTTTTTTCTCGAAACCGTGCTCGTATGACTTCCCATAGGCTAATACATTGCAAATGGCCAGTATTTTAAAATTTCAAGACGTTGCATGAAAAATCAATCGATACTCGACATTACGCGTGACTTTGCGTAAAGTTTATGACACTCACATTTTTTCACGAAACCAGGCTCGTATGACTTCCTACAGGCTAATACGTTAGGAATGACCAGTATTTTGAAATTCCTAGACGGTGCATGAAAAATTGATCGAAACTCGACTTTGCGTGTGACCTTGTGCAAAGTTTGTAACCATTACATTTTCTCTTGAAACCGTGCTCGTACGACTTCCCATGATACGTTGGGAATGGCCAGTATTTTAAAATTCTGAGACGGTGCGTGAAAAACTGATTGAAACTCGACTTTGCATAAAGTTTATGATCGTCCTATTTTTTCATGAAACTGTGCTCGTACGACTTCCCATGGACTAATATCTTAGGAATGGCCAGTATTTTGAAATTAAGAGATGGTGTGTAAAAAATCGATCGAAACTCGACTATGCGTGCGACTTTGCGCAAAGTTTATGACCGTCACATTTTTTCATGAAACCATGCTCGTACGACTTCCCATGGGCTAATACGTTGGGAATAGCTAGTATTTTGAAATTCCAAGATGGTGCACAAAAAACCGATCGAAACTCGACTTTACATGCTACTTTACACAAAGTTTAAGACCCTCATATTTTTTTGTAAAACCGTGCTCGTACGACTTCCATGGGCTAATATGTTCAGAATGACCAATATTTTAAAATTCTGAGATGATAGATGAAAAATCAATCAAAACTCGACTTTGTGCAAAGTTTATGGCTGTCATATCTTTTCATGAAACTGTGCTCGTATGACTTCCCATGGGCTAATACGTTGGAAATGGTTAGTATTTTAAAATTCTGAGATGGTGCGTGAAAGACAAATCGAAACTCGCCTTTGCATGTGACTATGGGCAAAGTGTATGACCGTTGTGGTTTTTTGCGAAACCGAGCTCGTATGACTTCCCATGGGCTAAAAAGATGGGAATTGCTAGTATTTTAAAATTTTGAGTCGTCTAGCGAAAATGGATCAAAACTCAACATAAGCGCGACTTTGCGTAAATTTTATGACCATCACGTTTTTTCGTGATACCGTACTCGTACGACTTCCCATGAGCTAATACATTGGGAATGGCTAGTATTTTGAAAGTCTGAGACGGTGCGTGAAAAATCAATCGAAACCTGACTATGCGCGTGACTTTGCACAAAGTTTATGACCAATGCATTTTTTCATGAAACCATGCTCATACGACTTCCCATAGGCTGTACGTTGGGAATGGCCAGTATTTTCAAATTTCGTATCGGTGCATAAAAAATCAATCGAAACTTGACTTTGCGCGCGACTTTGCGCAAAGTTTATCATAATTACATTTTTTCAAGAAACCATGCTTGTACACCGTCCCATGGGCTCATACATTGGGAATGACTAGTATTTTGAAATTCTGAGATGGTGCATGAAAAATTGATCGAAACTTGACTTTACGCGCGACCTTGCACAAAGTTTATGACTGTCACATTATTTTTGTGAAATCGTACTCGTACGACTTCCTATGGGCTAATACGTTGGGATTGGCCAGTATTTTAAAATTCTGAGATGGTGCGTGAAAAACGGATCGAAGCTCGACTTTGCGTGCGACTTTATGCAAAGTTAATGACCGTCATGTTTGTTCACAAAATCGTGCTCGTACAACTTCCTATGGGCTAATACGATGGGAATGACTTGTATTTTCAACTTCTGAGACATTGCACGAAAAACCGATCGAAATTTAACTTTGTGTGTGACTTTGCGCAATGTTTATAATCATCGTATTTTTTTACAAAACCGTGCTTGTACGACTTCCCATGGGCTAATGCGTTAGGAATGGCCAGTATTTTGAAATTTCGAGATGGTGCATAAAAAATCGATCGAAACTTGACTTTGCACGCGACTTTGCATAAAGATTATGACCATCACATTTTCTCGCGAAACCATGCTCGTACGACTTCCCATGAGCTAATATATTGGGAATGACCAGTATTTTGAAATTTCCAGATGGTGCACCAAAAATCGATCGAAATTTAACTTTGTGCATGACTTTACGCAAAATTTTTGACTGTCATGTTTTTTAGCGAAACCGTGCTTGTACGACTTCCCATGTGCTAATTAATACGTTGGGAATGACTAATATTTTGAAATTCTGAGATGGTGCATGAAAAATCGATCGAAACTTTACTTTGCGCAAAGTTTATGATCGTCATATATTTTCGTGAAATGTGCTCGTACGACTTCCCATGGGCTAATATATTGGGAATAGCCAGTATTTTGAAATTCTGAGACGGTGCACGAAAAACCAATCGAAATTTGACTTTGTGCGTGACTTTGCACAAAGTTTTTGACTGTTATGTTCTTTAGCAAAATCATGCTCATATGACTTCCCATGGGCTAATGCATTGGGAATGGGTAGTATTTTAAAATTCCGAGATGGTACGTAAAAAACCAATCGAAACTCGACTTTGTGCGTGACTTTATACAATGTTTATGACCATCGTGTTTTTTCATGAAACCGTGCTCGTACGACTTCTCATGGGCTAATATGTTGGGAATGACTAGTACTTTGAAAGCACGAAAAATTGATCAAAATTTGACTTAGCGCGCGACATTGTGTAAAGTTTCTGACCATAGCATTTTTTGCGAAATCGTGCTCGTATGACTTCCCATGGGCTAAAAAGTTGGGAATGGCTAGTATTTTAAAATTTCGAGTCAGTTCGTGAAAAACTGATCGAAAGTCAACAATGCGTGTGACTTTGCACAAAGTTTATGACCGACACTTTTTTTCGCAATACCATGCTCGTATGACTTCCCATGGGCTAATACATTGGGAATGACCAGTATTTTGAAAGTCCGAGATCGTCACATTTTTTGCACAAAGTTTATGACGGATGTATTTTTTCGCGAAACCGTGCTTGTATGACTTCCCATGGGCTATATGTTGGGAATGGCCAGTATCTTCAAATTCCGTATCAGTGTGCAAAAAACTGATCGAAACTCGACCATTGCGTTTTTTCACAAAATCGTGCTCGTACGACTTCCCATGGGCTCATACATTGGGAATGGCTAGTATTTTAAAATTCTGAGATGGTGAGCGAAAAATCAATCGAAACTCGACTTTGCGTCCGACCTTGCACAAAGTTTATAACCATCATGTTGTTTTTATGAAACCGTGCTCGTACGACTTCTTATGGGCTAATACGTTGGGAACGGCAAGTATTTTGAAATTATGAGATAGTGTGTGAAAAATAGATTGAAACTCGACTTTGCACGTGACTTTATGCAAAGTTTATGACCATTATGTTTGTTCACAAAACTGTGCTTGTACGACTTCCTATGGGCTAATACGTTGGGAATGGCTTGTATTTTAAAACTCAATTGTTGCATGAAATTTCAATCAAAATTTGACTTTGCGTGCGACTTTATGTAAAGTTTATGATTGTCATATTTTTTTACGAAACTGTGCTTGTATGACTTCCTATGGGCTAATGCGTTGGGAATGACCAGTATTTTGAAATTCCAAGATGGTGCATGAAAAATCGATCGAAACTTGACTTTGCATGTGACTTTACACAAAGTTTATGACTATCATGTTTTTTCGTGAAACCATGCTCGTATGGCTTCCCATGGGCTAATACATTAGGAATGGCCTGCATTTTGAAATTTCGAGACAGTGCATGAAAAATCGATTGAAATGGCCTGCATTTTTTACCATCGTGTTTTTTAAAGAAATCGTGCTCGTATGACTTCCCATATGCTAATACGCTGGGTATGGCTACTATTTTAAAATTTCAAGACAGTGTGCGAAAAATCGATCGAAACTCTACTTTGTGCAAAATTTATGACCGTCGTATTTTTTCGCGAAACTATGCTCGTACGACTTCCCATGGGCTAATACATTAGGAATGGCCAATATATTGAAATTCCGAGAGTGCATGAAAAATCGATGAAAATTTGACTTTGCGCAGAGTTTTTGACCGTCGTGTTTCTTAGTGAAACTATGCTCATACGACTTCCCATATACTAATACGTTGGGAATGGCCAGTATTTTAAAATTTTGAGACGGTGTACGAAAAATTGATCGAAACTCTACATTATGTAAAGTTTATGACCGTCATATTTTTTCGTGAAACCATGCTCGTACGACTTCCCATGGGCTAATACGTTGGGAATGGCCAGTATTTTGAAATTCCAAGATGGTGCATGAAAAATCGATCAAAATTTGACTTTGCACGTGACTTTGCGTAAAGTTTGTGACCGTCGTCTTTTTTAATGAAACCATGCTCATACGACTTCCCATGGGCTAATAAGTTGAGAATGGCTAGTATTTTGAAATTCCAAGACGGTGCATGAAAAACCAATCAAAACTCAACTTTACGCGCGACTTTATGCAATGTTTATGACCGTCATGTTTTTTCGCGAAACCGTGCTCGTACAACTTCCCATGGGCTAATATGTTGGGAATGGCGGTGCACAAAAAATGATCAAAATTTGACTTTGCGCAAGACTTTGTTCAAAGTTTCTGAATATCACATTTTTTTGTGAAACCGTGCTCATAAGACTTCCTATGGGCTAAAAAGTTGGGAGTGGCCAGTATTTTAAAATTTTGAGTTGGTTCACGAAAAATCAATCGAAACTCAACAATGCGTGCGACTTTGCGCAAAGTTTATGACCATCATATTTTTTCGCGATACCGTGCTCGTATGACTTCCCATGGGTTAATACATTGGGAATGACTAGTATTTCGAAATTTTGAGATGGTGCATGAAAAATCAATCGAAACTTGACTATACGCATGACTTTGCACAAAGTTTATGACCGATGCATTTTTTTATGAAACCGTGCTCGTACGACTTCCCATACGCTATATGTTGGGAATGGCTAGTATTTTCAAATTCCATGTCGGTGCACAAAAAATCGATCGAAACTCGACTTTGCATGCGACTTTGCGCAAAGTTTATGACATTGTGTTTTTCACGAAATTGTGGTCGTACAACTTCCCATGGGCTCATACAATGGGAATGGCTAGTATTTTGAAATTTTGAGATGGTGCATGAAAAACAGATCGAAACTCGACTTTGCATACGACTTTATGCAAAGTTTATGACCGTCGCGTTTGTTCGCAAAACCATGCTCGTACGACTTCCCATGGCTAATACGTTAGGAATGGCTTGTATTTTGAAATTCTGAGAGACGTTGCATGAAAAATTGATCGAAACTCGACTTTGCGTGTGACCTTATGCAAAGTTTATGACCGTCACGTTGTTTTCGTGAAACCGTGCTCGTAAGACTTCCTATGGGCTAATACGTTGGGAATGGTTAGTGTTTTGAAATTCTGAGACGGTGCGTGAAAAATAGATCGAAACTCGACTTTGCATACGACTTTATGCAAAGTTTATGACCGTCACGTTTGTTCGCAAAACCATGCTCGTACGACTTCCCATGGCTAATACGTTAGGAATGGCTTGTATTTTGAAATTCCGAGAGACGTTGCATGAAAAATTGATCAAAATTTGACTTTGCGCGTGACTTTGTGCAAAGTTTATGACCGTTATATTTTTTTTGCAAAATCGTGTTTGTATGACTTCCCATGGGTTAATGCATTAGGAATAGCCAGTATTTTAAAATTCCATGATGGTGCATAAAAAACTAATCGAAACTCGACTTTGCATTCGACTTTGCGTAAAGTTTATGACCATCATATTTTTTTACAAAATCGTGCTCGTATGACTTCCCATTGGTTAATACCTTGGGAATGGCTAGTATTTTGAAATTTCGAGACGGTGCATGAAAAATCGATTGAAATTTGACTTTGTGCAAAGTTTTGAGCCATCATGTTTTTTAGCGAAACCATGCTCGTACGACTTCCCATATAGCAAATATGTTGGGAATGACCAGTATTTTAAAATTCCGAGACGGTGTGCGAAAAATTGATCGAAACTCTACTTTGCGTAAAGTTTACGACCATCATATTTTTTCGTGAAACCGTGCTCGTACGACTTCCCATGGGCTAATACATTAGGAATGGCCAATATTTTAAAATTTTGAGCGGTGCACGAAAAACCGATCGAATTTGACTATATATGCGACTTTGCGTAAAGTTTATGACCATTATGTTTTTAAGCGAAACCATGCTCTTATGACTTCCCACGGGCTAATGTGTTGGGAATGGTCAGTATTTTGAAATACCGAGACGGTGCACGAAAAATCGATCGAAACTCGACTTTGCACACGATTTTGTACAATGTTTATGACCGTCGTGTTTTTTTATGAAACCGTGCTCGTACGACTTCCTATGGGCTAATATGTTGGGAATCACTAGTACTTTGAAATTTCGAGGCTGTGCACGAAAAATCGATCATATTTTGACTTTGCACGTGACTTTACGTAAAGTTTATGAACGTCGAGTTTTTTTGCGAAACCGTGCTCGTACAACTTCCCATGGGCTATTAAGTTGGGAATGGCCAGTGTTTTGAAATTATAAGACGGTGCATGAAAAATCGATTGAAACTCAACTTTGCACGCGACTTTGCCCAAAGTTTATGACCGTCGTGTTTTTTCACAAAACTAAGCTCATACGACTTCCCCTGGGCAAGTACGTTAGGAATGGCTAGTCTTTTCAAATTTTGAGATGATGTATAAAAAACCGATCGAAACTCGATATTACGCATGAATTTATGCAAAGTTTATGATCGTTGTGATTTTTCGTGAAATCGTGCTCTTATATCGACTTCCCATGTAGTAATACGTTGGGAATGGCTAGTATTTTGAAATTTCGAGATGGTGGGCGAAAAATCGATCGAAACTTGACTTTGCGTGCAACTTTACGTAAAGTTTATGACCGTCGCATTTTTTTGCGCAACCATGCTCGTACGACTTCCCTTGGGCAAATAAATTGGGAATGACTAGTATTTTAAAATTTCGAGATGGTGCACGAAAAATAGATCGAAACTCGACTTTGCACGCGACTTTGTTCAAAGTTTATGACCGTCGTGTTTTTTTGCAAAACTATGCTCGTACAACTTCCCATGGGCTAATACACTGGGTATGGCCAGTCTTTTGAAATTCTGAGATAGTGCACAAAAAATCGATCGAAACTCGACATTGCGAGCGACTTTGTGCAAAGTTTATAAACGTCGTGATTTTTCACGAAACCGTGCTCATACGACTTCCCATGGAGTAATATGTTGGGAATAGCCAGTATTTTTAAATTCCAAGACGGTGCACGAAAAACCGATCAAAACTCGACTTTGCGTGCGACTTTGCGCAAAGCTTATGACCACCGTATTTTTTTGCGAAACCATGCTCATATGTCTTCCCTTGGGCTAATACATTGGGAATGACCAATATTTTAAAATTTTGAGATGGTGCATGAAAAATCGATCGAAACTCGACTTTACGCACGACTTTGTACAACGTTTTGACCGTCGTGTTTTTTTGCCAAACCGTGCTAGTATGACTTCCCATGGGCTAATACGTTGGGATTGGCTAGTATTTTAAAATTCCGAGATGGTGCATGAAAAACTGATCAAAACTCAACTTTGCACAAAGTTTATGACCATCGTATTTTTTCGCGAAAACGTGCGTGTACAATTTCCCATGGGCTAATACGTTGTGAATGGTCAGTATTTTGAAATTTCGAGATGGTGCGCAAAAAACTGATCGAAACTTGACTTTGCACGCGACTTTGTGCAAAGTTTCTGACCATCACATTTTTTGGCGAAATCAAGCTCGTAGAACTTTCCATGGGCTAATATATTGGGAATGGCCAGTATTTTGAAATTACGAGGCGGTGCATGAAAAATCGATCGAAACTCGACGTTCCATGCGACTTTACGTAAAGTTTAAGATCATCATGTTTTTTCGCAAAACCATGTTCATCCGACTTCCCATGGAGACAGTGCACAAAAAAATCAATCGAAACTCAACTTTGCACGAAAAATTGATCGAAACTCGATTCACCTTACACAAATAGCACCGTTTTACAATATAAATTCCTCTTCACTGCATATTGTCCATTGTAGAAAGTTTGCCAAGAATGGCCTACCGTGTACATAAGGAATGTTTCTGTGAGCATCATAGGAAGTTTTGCATAAGTATTTTGAAATTCTGAGATAGTGCGTGAAAAACCAATTGAAACTCGACTTTGCGCGTGACTTTGTGCATAGTTTATGACCGTCACATTTTTTGACGAAACCGTGCTCATACAACTTCCCATGGGCTAATATATTGGGAATGGCCAGTATGTTGAAATTCCGAGATGGTAAATGAAAAATCGATCAAAACTCGACTTGCACGTGACATTGCGCAAAGTTTATGACCGTCGTGATTTTTTACGAAACCGTGCTCGTACGATTTCCCATGGGCTAATACATTGGGAATAGCTAGTATTTTGAAATTCCGAGATGGTGCATGAAAAATTATCAAAACTCAACTGTGCATGCGACTTTGCGCAATGTTTATGACTATCACGTTTTTTGTAAAACCATGCTCGTACGACTTCCCATGGCCTAATATGTTGGGAATGGCCAGTACTTTAAAATTCTAAGGCGGTGCATGAAAAATAGATCAAAATTTGACTTTGCGCGTAACTTTGCGTAAAATTTCTATCCGTCGTATTTTTTTGCGAAACCGTGCTCGTAGGACTTCCCATGGGCTAAAAAGTTGGGAGTGGCTAGTATTTTAAAATTTTGAGATGGTTCATGAAAAACCACTCGAAACTCAACAATGCATGCGACTTTGCACAAAGTTTATGACCGTCACATTTTTTCACGATACCATGCTCGTACAACTTCCCATGGGCTAATACATTAGGAATGACCAGTATTTTGAAATTCTGAGACGGTGTGTGAAAAATCAATCGAAACTTGATTCTGCACATGACTTTGCACAAGGTTTATGGCTGATGCATTTTTTCACGAAACCATGCTCGTACAACTTCCCATGTGCTATACATTGGGAGTGGCTAGTATTTTCAAATTCCATGTCAGTGTGCAAAAAACCGATTGAAACTTAACTTTGCATGCGACTTTATGCAAAGTTTATGACCATTGCATTTTTTTGCGAAACCATGCTCGTACGACTTCTCATAGGCTCATATATTGGGAACGGCTAGTATTTTAAAATTCTGAGATGGTGCTTGAAAAATCGATCGAAACTCGACTTTGCATGCGATCTTGTACAAAGTTTATGACCATCACATTATTTTCATGAAACCATGCTTGGATGACTTTCTATGGGCTAATACATTGGGTGGGAATGGTCAGTATTTTAAAATTCTGAGATGGTGCAAGAAAAACATATTGAAACTCGACTTTGTGCATGACTTTATGTAAAGTTTATGACTATCACGTTTGTTCATGAAACCATGCTTGTATGACTTCCCATGGGCTAATACGTTGGGAATGACTTGTATTTTGAAATTCCAAGAGACATTGCACGAAAAACCGATCGAAATTTGACTTTGCGCGTGCCTTTGCATAAAGTTTATGACCATCACATTTTTTTGCAAAATCATACTTGTACGATTTCCCATGGGCTAATGCGTTCGGAATGGCCAGTATTTTAAAATTCCATGATGGTGCATAAAAAACCGATCAAAACTCAACTTTGCACGTGACTTTGTGCAAAGTTTGTGACCATCATATTTTTTTGTGAAACCATGCTCGTTGAACTTTCCATGGGCTAATACGTTGGGAATGACCATTATTTTGAAATTACGAGGTGGTGCATGAAAAATCGATCAAAACTCGACTTTGCGCGTGACTTTACGTAAATTTTATCGTCATGTTTTTTCATGAAATCATGATCGTACGACTTCCCATGGGCTAAGAAGTTTGGAATGGCAATATTTGAAATATCGAGACGATGCACAAAAAATTGATCGAAACTCAACTTTGTGCGAAAAATCGATCAAAACTCGATTCAACTTACACAAACAACACCAATTTACAATATAAATTCCTCTTCACTGCATATTACGCATTGTAGAAAGTTTGCCAAGAATGGCCTACCATGTATATAAGGAATGTTGCTGTGAGCATCGTAGGAAGTTTTGCATAAGTATTTTGAAATTCTGAGACGGTGTGTGAAAAATTGATTGAAACTCGACTTTGCACGCGACTATGCGCAAAGTTTATGATCATCGCATTTTTTGGCAAAAGCGTGCTCATACAACTTCTCATGGGCTAATATATTGGGAATGTCTAGTATTTTGAAATTCCGAGACGGTGCATGAAAAATCAATTGAAACTCGAATTACGTGCGACTTTGTGCAACGTTTATGACCGTCGTGATTTTTTGCGAAACTTTGCTCCTATGACTTCCCATGGGCTAATACATTGGGAATAGCTAGTATTTTGAAATTCCAAGATGTTGCATAAAAAATCAATCGAAACTCGACTTTGCATGTGACTTTGCGCAAAGTTTATGACTGTCATGTTTTTCATGAAACCGTGCTTGTACGATTGCCCATGGAGAATACATTGGGAATGGCCAATATTTTAAAATTCTGAGACGATGACTGAAAAACCAATTGAAACTCAACCTTGCGTAAACTTTATGACTATTGTATTTTTTTACGAAACCATGCTCGTATGACTTCTCATAGGCTAATACATTGGGAATGGCCAATATTTTGAAATTTCGAGATGGTGCGTGAAAAACCGATTGAAACTCGACTTTGTGCGTGACTTTATGCAAAGTTTATGACCGTTGCATTATTTCGCGAAATCATGCTCGTACGGCTTCTCATGGGCTACTACGTTGGGAATGGCCAATATTTTGAAACTTCGAGATGGTGCATAAAAAACCGATTGAAACTTAATTTTACGAGCGACTTTGCATGCAACTTTGTGTAATATTTATGACTGCCACTTTTTTTCACAAAACCATGCTCGTACAACTTCCCATGGGCTAATACATTGGGAATGACCAGTATTTTAAAATTTCGAGATGGTGCGCAAAAAACTGATCGAAACTTGACTTTGCACGCGACTTTGTGCAAAGTTTCTGACCATCACATTTTTTGGCGAAATCAAGCTCGTAGAACTTTCCATGGGCTAATATATTGGGAATGGCCAGTATTTTGAAATTACGAGGCGGTGCATGAAAAATCGATCGAAACTCGACGTTCCATGCGACTTTACGTAAAGTTTAAGATCATCATGTTTTTTCGCAAAACCATGTTCATCCGACTTCCCATGGAGACAGTGCACAAAAAAATCAATCGAAACTCAACTTTGCACGAAAAATTGATCGAAACTCGATTCACCTTACACAAATAGCACCGTTTTACAATATAAATTCCTCTTCACTGCATATTGTCCATTGTAGAAAGTTTGCCAAGAATGGCCTACCGTGTACATAAGGAATGTTTCTGTGAGCATCATAGGAAGTTTTGCATAAGTATTTTGAAATTCTGAGATAGTGCGTGAAAAACCAATTGAAACTCGACTTTGCGCGTGACTTTGTGCATAGTTTATGACCGTCACATTTTTTGACGAAACCGTGCTCATACAACTTCCCATGGGCTAATATATTGGGAATGGCCAGTATGTTGAAATTCCGAGATGGTAAATGAAAAATCGATCAAAACTCGACTTGCACGTGACATTGCGCAAAGTTTATGACCGTCGTGATTTTTACGAAACCGTGCTCGTACGATTTCCATGGGCTAATACATTGGGAATAGCTAGTATTTTGAAATTCGAGATGGTGCATGAAAAATTATCAAAACTCAACTGCATGCGACTTTGCGCAATGTTTATGACTATCACGTTTTTTGTAAAACCATGCTCGTACGACTTCCCATGGCCTAATATGTTGGGAATGGCCAGTACTTTAAAATTCTAAGGCGGTGCATGAAAAATAGATCAAAATTTGACTTTGCGCGTAACTTTGCGTAAAATTTCTATCCGTCGTATTTTTTTGCGAAACCGTGCTCGTAGGACTTCCCATGGGCTAAAAAGTTGGGAGTGGCTAGTATTTTAAAATTTTGAGATGGTTCATGAAAAACCACTCGAAACTCAACAATGCATGCGACTTTGCACAAAGTTTATGACCGTCACATTTTTTCACGATACCATGCTCGTACAACTTCCCATGGGCTAATACATTAGGAATGACCAGTATTTTGAAATTCTGAGACGGTGTGAAAAATCAATCGAAACTTGATTCTGCACATGACTTTGCACAAGGTTTATGGCTGATGCATTTTTTCACGAAACCATGCTCGTACAACTTCCCATGTGCTATACATTGGGAGTGGCTAGTATTTTCAAATTCCATGTCAGTGTGCAAAAAACCGATTGAAACTTAACTTTGCATGCGACTTTATGCAAAGTTTATGACCATTGCATTTTTTTGCGAAACCATGCTCGTACGACTTCTCATAGGCTCATATATTGGGAACGGCTAGTATTTTAAAATTCTGAGATGGTGCTTGAAAAATCGATCGAAACTCGACTTTGCATGCGATCTTGTACAAAGTTTATGACCATCACATTATTTTCATGAAACCATGCTTGGATGACTTTCTATGGGCTAATACATTGGGTGGGAATGGTCAGTATTTTAAAATTCTGAGATGGTGCAAGAAAAACATATTGAAACTCGACTTTGTGCATGACTTTATGTAAAGTTTATGACTATCACGTTTGTTCATGAAACCATGCTTGTATGACTTCCCATGGGCTAATACGTTGGGAATGACTTGTATTTTGAAATTCCAAGAGACATTGCACGAAAAACCGATCGAAATTTGACTTTGCGCGTGCCTTTGCATAAAGTTTATGACCATCACATTTTTTGCAAAATCATACTTGTACGATTTCCCATGGGCTAATGCGTTGAATGGCGATTTTAAAATTCCATGATGGTGCATAAAAAACCGATCAAAACTCAACTTTGCACGTGACTTTGTGCAAAGTTTGTGACCATCATATTTTTTTGTGAAACCATGCTCGTTGAACTTTCCATGGGCTAATACGTTGGGAATGACCATTATTTTGAAATTACGAGGTGGTGCATGAAAAATCGATCAAAACTCGACTTTGCGCGTGACTTTACGTAAATTTTATCGTCATGTTTTTTCATGAAATCATGATCGTACGACTTCCCATGGGCTAAGAAGTTTGGAATGGCAATATTTGAAATATCGAGACGATGCACAAAAAATTGATCGAAACTCAACTTTGTGCGAAAAATCGATCAAAACTCGATTCAACTTACACAAACAACACCAATTTACAATATAAATTCCTCTTCACTGCATATTACGCATTGTAGAAAGTTTGCCAAGAATGGCCTACCATGTATATAAGGAATGTTGCTGTGAGCATCGTAGGAAGTTTTGCATAAGTATTTTGAAATTCTGAGACGGTGTGTGAAAAATTGATTGAAACTCGACTTTGCACGCGACTATGCGCAAAGTTTATGATCATCGCATTTTTTGGCAAAAGCGTGCTCATACAACTTCTCATGGGCTAATATATTGGGAATGTCTAGTATTTTGAAATTCCGAGACGGTGCATGAAAAATCAATTGAAACTCGAATTACGTGCGACTTTGTGCAACGTTTATGACCGTCGTGATTTTTTGCGAAACTTTGCTCCTATGACTTCCCATGGGCTAATACATTGGGAATAGCTAGTATTTTGAAATTCCAAGATGTTGCATAAAAAATCAATCGAAACTCGACTTTGCATGTGACTTTGCGCAAAGTTTATGACTGTCATGTTTTTCATGAAACCGTGCTTGTACGATTGCCCATGGAGAATACATTGGGAATGGCCAATATTTTAAAATTCTGAGACGATGACTGAAAAACCAATTGAAACTCAACCTTGCGTAAACTTTATGACTATTGTATTTTTTTACGAAACCATGCTCGTATGACTTCTCATAGGCTAATACATTGGGAATGGCCAATATTTTGAAATTTCGAGATGGTGCGTGAAAAACCGATTGAAACTCGACTTTGTGCGTGACTTTATGCAAAGTTTATGACCGTTGCATTATTTCGCGAAATCATGCTCGTACGGCTTCTCATGGGCTACTACGTTGGGAATGGCCAATATTTTGAAACTTCGAGATGGTGCATAAAAAACCGATTGAAACTTAATTTTACGAGCGACTTTGCATGCAACTTTGTGTAATATTTATGACGCCACTTTTTTCACAAAACCATGCTCGTACAACTTCCCATGGGCTAATACATTGGGAATGACCAGTATTTTAAAATTTCGAGATGGTGCGCAAAAAACTGATCGAAACTTGACTTTGCACGCGACTTTGTGCAAAGTTTCTGACCATCACATTTTTTGGCGAAATCAAGCTCGTAGAACTTTCCATGGGCTAATATATTGGGAATGGCCAGTATTTTGAAATTACGAGGCGGTGCATGAAAAATCGATCGAAACTCGACGTTCCATGCGACTTTACGTAAAGTTTAAGATCATCATGTTTTTTCGCAAAACCATGTTCATCCGACTTCCCATGGAGACAGTGCACAAAAAAATCAATCGAAACTCAACTTTGCACGAAAAATTGATCGAAACTCGATTCACCTTACACAAATAGCACCGTTTTACAATATAAATTCCTCTTCACTGCATATTGTCCATTGTAGAAAGTTTGCCAAGAATGGCCTACCGTGTACATAAGGAATGTTTCTGTGAGCATCATAGGAAGTTTTGCATAAGTATTTTGAAATTCTGAGATAGTGCGTGAAAAACCAATTGAAACTCGACTTTGCGCGTGACTTTGTGCATAGTTTATGACCGTCACATTTTTTGACGAAACCGTGCTCATACAACTTCCCATGGGCTAATATATTGGGAATGGCCAGTATGTTGAAATTCCGAGATGGTAAATGAAAAATCGATCAAAACTCGACTTGCACGTGACATTGCGCAAAGTTTATGACCGTCGTGATTTTTTACGAAACCGTGCTCGTACGATTTCCCATGGGCTAATACATTGGGAATAGCTAGTATTTTGAAATTCCGAGATGGTGCATGAAAAATTATCAAAACTCAACTGTGCATGCGACTTTGCGCAATGTTTATGACTATCACGTTTTTTGTAAAACCATGCTCGTACGACTTCCCATGGCCTAATATGTTGGGAATGGCCAGTACTTTAAAATTCTAAGGCGGTGCATGAAAAATAGATCAAAATTTGACTTTGCGCGTAACTTTGCGTAAAATTTCTATCCGTCGTATTTTTTTGCGAAACCGTGCTCGTAGGACTTCCCATGGGCTAAAAAGTTGGGAGTGGCTAGTATTTTAAAATTTTGAGATGGTTCATGAAAAACCACTCGAAACTCAACAATGCATGCGACTTTGCACAAAGTTTATGACCGTCACATTTTTTCACGATACCATGCTCGTACAACTTCCCATGGGCTAATACATTAGGAATGACCAGTATTTTGAAATTCTGAGACGGTGTGTGAAAAATCAATCGAAACTTGATTCTGCACATGACTTTGCACAAGGTTTATGGCTGATGCATTTTTTCACGAAACCATGCTCGTACAACTTCCCATGTGCTATACATTGGGAGTGGCTAGTATTTTCAAATTCCATGTCAGTGTGCAAAAAACCGATTGAAACTTAACTTTGCATGCGACTTTATGCAAAGTTTATGACCATTGCATTTTTTTGCGAAACCATGCTCGTACGACTTCTCATAGGCTCATATATTGGGAACGGCTAGTATTTTAAAATTCTGAGATGGTGCTTGAAAAATCGATCGAAACTCGACTTTGCATGCGATCTTGTACAAAGTTTATGACCATCACATTATTTTCATGAAACCATGCTTGGATGACTTTCTATGGGCTAATACATTGGGTGGGAATGGTCAGTATTTTAAAATTCTGAGATGGTGCAAGAAAAACATATTGAAACTCGACTTTGTGCATGACTTTATGTAAAGTTTATGACTATCACGTTTGTTCATGAAACCATGCTTGTATGACTTCCCATGGGCTAATACGTTGGGAATGACTTGTATTTTGAAATTCCAAGAGACATTGCACGAAAAACCGATCGAAATTTGACTTTGCGCGTGCCTTTGCATAAAGTTTATGACCATCACATTTTTTTGCAAAATCATACTTGTACGATTTCCCATGGGCTAATGCGTTCGGAATGGCCAGTATTTTAAAATTCCATGATGGTGCATAAAAAACCGATCAAAACTCAACTTTGCACGTGACTTTGTGCAAAGTTTGTGACCATCATATTTTTTTGTGAAACCATGCTCGTTGAACTTTCCATGGGCTAATACGTTGGGAATGACCATTATTTTGAAATTACGAGGTGGTGCATGAAAAATCGATCAAAACTCGACTTTGCGCGTGACTTTACGTAAATTTTATCGTCATGTTTTTTCATGAAATCATGATCGTACGACTTCCCATGGGCTAAGAAGTTTGGAATGGCAATATTTGAAATATCGAGACGATGCACAAAAAATTGATCGAAACTCAACTTTGAGCGAAAAATCGATCAAAACTCGATTCAACTTACACAAACAACACCAATTTACAATATAAATTCCTCTTCACTGCATATTACGCATTGTAGAAAGTTTGCCAAGAATGGCCTACCATGTATATAAGGAATGTTGCTGTGAGCATCGTAGGAAGTTTTGCATAAGTATTTTGAAATTCTGAGACGGTGTGTGAAAAATTGATTGAAACTCGACTTTGCACGCGACTATGCGCAAAGTTTATGATCATCGCATTTTTTGGCAAAAGCGTGCTCATACAACTTCTCATGGGCTAATATATTGGGAATGTCTAGTATTTTGAAATTCCGAGACGGTGCATGAAAAATCAATTGAAACTCGAATTACGTGCGACTTTGTGCAACGTTTATGACCGTCGTGATTTTTTGCGAAACTTTGCTCCTATGACTTCCCATGGGCTAATACATTGGGAATAGCTAGTATTTTGAAATTCCAAGATGTTGCATAAAAAATCAATCGAAACTCGACTTTGCATGTGACTTTGCGCAAAGTTTATGACTGTCATGTTTTTCATGAAACCGTGCTTGTACGATTGCCCATGGAGAATACATTGGGAATGGCCAATATTTTAAAATTCTGAGACGATGACTGAAAAACCAATTGAAACTCAACCTTGCGTAAACTTTATGACTATTGTATTTTTTTACGAAACCATGCTCGTATGACTTCTCATAGGCTAATACATTGGGAATGGCCAATATTTTGAAATTTCGAGATGGTGCGTGAAAAACCGATTGAAACTCGACTTTGTGCGTGACTTTATGCAAAGTTTATGACCGTTGCATTATTTCGCGAAATCATGCTCGTACGGCTTCTCATGGGCTACTACGTTGGGAATGGCCAATATTTTGAAACTTCGAGATGGTGCATAAAAAACCGATTGAAACTCAATTTTACGAGCGACTTTGCATGCAACTTTGTGTAATATTTATGACTGCCACTTTTTTTCACAAAACCATGCTCGTACAACTTCCCATGGGCTAATACATTGGGAATGACCAGTATTTTAAAATTTCGAGATGGTGCGCGAAAAAACGATCGAAACTCGACTTTGCATGCAACTTTACGTAAAGTTTATGACCATCATGTTTTTTCATGAAACCCTACTCATACGACTTCCCATGGGCTACGACATTGGGAATCGCTAGTATTTTGAAATTCCGAGATGGTGCCCAAAAAACCGATCGAAACTCGACTTTGCACACAACTTTGGACGTGAATTTGGACAAAGTTTATGACCCTCTCTTTTTTTCAGGAAACCGTGCTCATACGACTTCCCATGGGCTAATACATTGGGAATGACCAGTATTTTGAAATTATGAGACGTTGTGGAAATATTGATCGAAACTCGAATTTGTGCGTGACTTTGCGCAAAGTCTATGACTGTCGTATTTTTTCATGAAACCGCGCTAAAATGACTTCCCACGTGCTAATACGTTGGGAATGGCTAGTATTTTGAAATTCTGAGATGGTGCATGAAAAACCTATCAAAACTTGACTTTGCGAACTACTTTACGTAAAGTATATGACCGTCATGTTTTTTCGTAAAACTATGCTTATATGACTTCCCATAGGCTAATACGTTGGGAATAACCAATATTTTAAAATCCTGAGATGGTACATGAAAAATCGATCGAAACTTGACTTTGTGCAAAGTTTATGACCATCGCATTTTTTCGTGAAACCATACTTATATGACTTTCCATGGGCTAATACATTGTGAATGGCCGGTATTTTAAAATTTCGAGACGGTGCGTGAAAAATCGATCAAAACTCAACTTTACGCAAAGTTTATGACCATCTCATTTTTTCGCGAAACTGTGCTCGTACGAGTTCCCATGGGCTAATACGTTGGGAAAGGCTAATATTTTGAAATTCCAAGATTGCACGTAAAAAGCTGATCGAAACTTGACTTTGCGTGCGACTTTGCACAAAGTTTATGACCATCATATTTTTTTGTGAAACTGTGCTCATACGACTTCCCATGGGCTAATACGATGGGAATGGCTAGTATATTGAAATTCTGAGATGGTGCGCAAAAAACTGATCAAAACTTGAATTTATGTAAAGTTTATGACTGTCGTATTTTTTCGTGAAACTGTGCTCGTACGACTTCCCATGGACAAATACATTGGGAATAGCTAGTATTTTGAAATTCCGAGACGGTGCGTGAAAAATCGATCAGAACTCGACTTTGTGTGCTACTTTGTGCATAGTTTATGACCATCGTATTTTTTCACGAAACTGTACTCATACGACTTCCCATGGGCTAATACATTGGGAATGGGCAATATTTTAAAATTCTGAGATGGTGCACAAATCAAAACTTGACTTTATGCGTGACTTTGCATAAAGTTTATGACCGTCGTATTTTTTCCCGAAACTGTGCTCATATAACTTCCCATGGGTTTATACGTTGATAATGGTGAGTATATTAAAATTCTGAGATGGTGCGTGAAAAACCAATTGAAACTCAACTTTATGCAAAGTTGATGACCATCGTGTTTTTTCACGAGACCGTGCTAGTACGATTTCCCATGGTCTAATAGGTTGGAAATTACTAGTATTTTGAAATTTTGAGATGATGAGTGAAAAATCGATTGAAACTTTACTTTGCATGCGACTTTGCGTAAAGTTTAAGACCATCATATTTTTTCGTGAAATCGTGCTCTTACAAGGCTAATGCATTGGGAATGTCCAGTATTTTGAAATTCTGAGACGGTACATGAAAAACCAATCGAAACTCGACTTTGCTCGTGACTTTCCACAAAGTTTATGTCTATCATATTTTTTAGCGAAATCGTGCTCGTATGACTTCCCATGGGCTAATACGTTGGGAATGTCCAGTAGTTTGAAATTCTGAGACGGTGCATGAAAAACCGATCGAGACTCGACTTTGCACGTCACTTTGCATAAAGTTTATGACCGTTGTATTTTTTCATGAAACCATGGTCGTATGACTTCCTATGGGCTAATACATTGGGAATGACTAGCATTTTGAAATTCAGAGACGGTGCACGAAAATCCGATCGAAACTCAACTTTACAGGCCAGAGTTTATGACCGTCACGGTTTTTTGTGAAATCATGCTTGTACGGCTTCCCATGGGCTAATATGTTGCGAATGGCCAATATTTTGAAATTCTGAGACGGTGTACGAAAAATCGATCGAAACTCGACTTTGCGTGTGACTTTGCACAAAGTTTATGACTGTAGCATTTTTTAGCAAAATTATAATCGTACGACTTCCCATGGGCTAATACGTTGGGAATGGCTAGTATTTTGAAATTCTGAGACATCGTGACTTTGCACAAAGTTTATAACCTTCGCATTTTTTCTCCAAACCATGCTCGTACGACTTCCCATAGGCTAATTCATTGAGAATGGCTAGTATTTTGCAATTTTGAGGCGATGTGTGAAAAATCGATTGAAACTCGACTTTGCGCGTGACTTTACGTAAAGTTTATGACCGTTGCATTTTTTTATATGACTTCCCATAGGTTAAGACATTAGGAATGATCGGTATTTTGCACTTCTGAGATGGTGCATGAAAAATTGATCGAAACTCGACTTTGCGCAATGTTTATAACTGTCGCATTTTTTTTCGAAACCGTGCCCGTATGACTTCCCATGGGCTAATACGTTGGGAATGGATAATATTTTGAAAATTCGATATAGTGCATGAAAAACCAATCGAAACTCAACTTTTCACGTGACTTTGTGCAAAATTTATGACCGTCGCATTTTTTTATGAAACCGTGCTCGTCCGACTTTCCATGGGCTAATACATTGGGAATGGTCAGAATTTTTAAATTCTAAGATGGTCTGTGAAAAACCAATCGAAACTCAACTTTACGCGTGACTTTGCGTAAAGTTTATGACCATCACATTTTTCTGCAAAACCGTGCTCGTACTATTTCCCATGGGCCAATATGTTGGGAATGGCCAGTACTTTGAAATTCTGAGACGATGCACGAAAAACCAATCGAAACTCGACTTTGCGCGTGACTTTGCACAAAGTTTATGATCATTGCATTTTTTTCATGAAACTGTGCTAGTACGACTTCTCATGGGCTAATATGTTAGGAATGGCCAGTCTTTTGAAATTCTAGGATGGTGCACGAAAAACCATTCGAAACTCAACTTTGCACGCGACTTTGCGCAAAGTTTATGACCGTCGCGTTTTTTAGTGAAACTGTGCTCGTACGACTTCCCATGGGCTAATATGTTGGGAATGGCCAGTATTTTGACATTCTGAGATGGTGCACGAAAAACCGATCGAAACTCGACTTTGCGCATGACTTTATGCAATGTTTATGACCGTCGTATTTTTTCATGAAACCTTGCTCATACAATTTCCCATGGGCTAATACGTTGGGAATGACTAGTATTTTAAAATTCTGAGATGATGCACGAAAAATCGATTGAAGCTCAACTTTGAGCATGACTTTGCACAAAGTTTATGACCGTTGCATTTTTTCATGAAATCATGCTCGTATGACTTCTGATTGGCTAATACGTTGGGAATGGCCAGTCTTTTGAAATTCTAGGACAGTGCGCAAAAAACTGTTTGAAACTTGACTTTGCATGCGATTTTATGCAAAATTTATGACCATCATGTTTTTTAGTGAAACCATGCTCGATGACTTCCCATGGGCTAATACGTTGGGATTTGATGGCCAGTATTTTGATATTCCAAGATGGTGCGTGAAAAATCGATCGAAACTTGACTTTGCACGCGACTTTGCACAAAGTTTATGATCGTCGTGTTTTTCGTGAAACCGTGCTCATACGACTTCCTATGGGCTAATATATTGGGAATGGCCAATATTTTGAAATTCAGAGACTGTGCACGAAAATCTGATAAAAAATCAACTTTGCGAGCGACTTTGTGCAAAGTTTATGACCGTCATATTTTTTTACAAAACCATGCCCGTATGACTTACCCTAGGCTAATACACTGGGAATGGCTAGTATTTTGAAATTCTGAGACGATGCACGAAAAATCAATTGAAAAACTTTACGGGTGAGTTTGCACAAAGTTTACGATTGTAGCATTTTTTAGCGAAACCATGATCATACGACTTCCCATGGGCTAATACGTTGGGAATGGCTAGTATTTTGAAATTATGAGACGGTGCGCAAAAAATCGATTGAAACTCGGCTTTATGCGCGACATTGCGTAAAATTTATGACCTTCACATTTCTTCACGAAACCATGCTTATACGACTTCCCATGGGCCAATTCATTGGGAATTGCTAGTATTTTGAAATTCTGAGATGATGCGTGAAAAATAGATTGAAACTTGACTTTACGCGTGACTTTACGCATAGTTTATGACCGTCGCATTTTTTTGTGAAACTATGCTCGTACGACTTCCCATAGTCTAATACATTAGGAATGACTAGTATTTTAAAATTCTAAGATGATGCATGAAAAATCGATCGAAATTTGACTTTACGCGCGACTTTGCGCAAAGTTTATGACCGTTGCATTTTTTTATGAAACCGTGCTCGTACGACTTTCCATGGACTAATACGTTGGGAATGGCCAGTATTGAGATTCCGAGACGGTGCGTAAAAAACTGATGGAAAATCGACTTTTATGCACGTGACTTTGCGTAAAGTTTATGACCATCGTATTTTTTCACGAAACCGTACTCGTACAATTTTCCATAGGCTAATACATTGTGAGTGGCCAGTATTTTGAAATTCTGAGATGGTGCACAAAAATCCAATCGAAACTCGACTTTGCACATGACCTTGTGCAAGGTTTATGACCATCATGTTTTTTTTGCGAAATCATACTCGTATAACTTCCCATGGGCTAATACGTAGGGAATGACCAATATTTTGAAATTCTGAGACAATGCACAAAAAATCGATTGTCACTCGACATTGAGACCGACTTTGTGCAAAGTTTATGACCATCACGTTTTTTCATGAAACCGTGTTTGTACGACTTCTCATGGTCTAATACGTTGGGAATGGCCAGTATTTTGAAATTCTGAGATGGTGCACGAAAAATCAATCGAAACTCGACTTTGCATGTGACTTTGTGCAAAGTTTATGATCGTCGGATTTTTTTGCAAAACTATGCTCGTACGACTTCCCATGGGCCAATATGTTGGGAATTACTAGTATTTTGAAATTTCAAGATAGTGCATGAAATCGATCAAAACTCGACTTTACGTACAACATTGCGTAAAGTTAATGACCATCGTATTTTTTCGTGAAACCGTGCTCGTAAGACTTCCTATGGACTAATATGTTGGGAATGACCAGTATTTTAAACTTATGAGATGATGCGTAAAAAACCAACCAAAACTCAACTTTGCGCAAAATTTATGACCGTCTTATTTTCTCGTGAAATCGTGCTCATACGACTTCCCATGGGCTAATACATTGGGAATGGCCAGTATTTTGATATTCCGTAATGGTGCGTGAAAAACCGATCGAAACTTGACTTTGTGCGTGACTTTGTGCAAAGTTTATAATCATCACATTTTTTCGCGAAATCATGCTCCTACGACTTCCATAGGCTAATTGGTAGGGAATGTCCAGTATTTTAAAATTATGAGATGGTGTGTGAAAAATCGATCGAAACTTGACTTTACGCAAAGTTTATAACATCACATTTTTTCGTGAAGCCATGCTTGTTTGACTTCCCATAGCCTAATACATTGGGAATGGCCAGTATTTTGAAATTCCGAGATGGTACGTGAAATATCGATCGAAACTTGACTTTGTGCGTGACTTTGCACAAAATGTATAATCGTCACGTTTTTTCATGAAACCGTGCTCATAAGACTTCCCATGGGCTAATACGTTGGTAATGGCTAGTATTTTCAAATTCCGAGGTGGTGCATGAAAAATCGATCAAAATTCGACTTTGCGCGTGACTTTAGGCAATGTTTATGATTGTCGCATTTTTTCGCGAAACCGTGCTCGTACGACTTCCCATGGGCTAAAACGTTCAGAATGGCCAGTATTTTGAAATTTTGAAATAGTACAAGAAAAATCAATCGAAACTCGACTTTGCGCACGACTTTGCATAAAGTTTATGATTATCATGTTTTTTTCGTAACCATGCTCATACGACTTCCCATAGGCTAATATGTTGGGAATGGCCAGTCTTTTGAAATTCTGAGATGGTGCGTGGAAATCCAATCAAAACTGGACTTTGTACAAACTTTATGACCTTTGTGTTTTTTCACAAAACTGTACTCGTACGTAGGGAATGGCCAGTATTTTTTTCACAAAACTGTACTCGTACGTAGGGAATGGCCAGTATTTTAAAATTCCGAGATGGTGCATAAAACACCGATTGAAAGTCAACTTTGTGTAAAGTTTATGATCATTGTGTTTTTTCATGAAACTATGCTCGTACGACTTCCCATTTACTAATATATTTGGAATGGCCAGTATTTTGAAATTCCGAGACAGTGCGTGAAAAATTGACCGAATGGATATTTGACTTTGTGTGTGACTTTGCGCAATGTTTATAATCGTCGTATTTTTTTACAAAACCGTGCTTGTATGACTTCCCATGGGCTAATACAATGGGAATGGCTAGTATTTTGAAATTTCGAGATGGTGCATGAAAAACCGATCGAAACTCAACTAGTGCATGACTTTGCGCAAAGTTTATGACCGTCACATTTTTTCGTGAAACCATCCTCGTACGACTTCCCATAGGCTAATACATTGGGAATAGCCAGTATTTTGAAATTTCGAGACTATGCATGAAAAATCAATCGAAACTTGACTTTGCGTGTGACTTTGCGTAAAGTTTATACCGTCATGTTTTTTGTGAAACTGTACCCGTACGACTGCCCATGGGTGATAATATGTTGGGAATGGCCAGTATTTTGAAATTCTGAGACGATGGGCGAAAAATCGATCGAAACTCAACTTTGCACAAACTTTATAACCATCGTATTTTTTCACGAAACCGTGCTCATACGACTTCCCATGGGCTAATACGTTGGGAATGGCTAGTATTTTGAAATTCCGAGATGGTGCATGAAAAATCGATCGAAAATTGACTTTGTGCATTTTGCATAAAGTTTATGACCATCGCGTTTTTTCATGAAACCATGCTCGTACGGCTTCTCATGGGCTACTACATTGGGAATGGCCAATATTTTAAAATTTCGAGATGGTGCATAAAAAATTGATTGAAACCTGATTTTGCGCGCGACTTTGTGCAAAGTTTATGATTATCACTTTTTTTCACAAAACCATGCTCATACGACTTCCCAAGTACGTTGGGAATGGCCAGTATTTTAAAATTCTGAGACGATGCGCGAAAAATCGATCGAAACTTGAATTTACCCGCAACTTTATGCATAGTTTATGACCGTCATATTTTTTCGTGAAACCATGCTCGTACGACTTCCCATGGGCTACTACATTGGGAATGGCCAATATTTTAAAATTCTGAGATGGTGCCCAAAAAACTGATCGCAACTCGACTTTGTGCATGACTTTGCACACAACTTTGCACAAAGTTTATGACCCTCTTTTTTTTCAGGAAACTATGGTCGTATAACTTCCCATGTGATAATACATTGGGCATGGCCAGTATTTTAAAATTCTGAGACGTTGCGCGAAATACCGATCGAAACTCGACTTTACGCATGACTTTGTGAAAGTTTATGGCCGTCGCATTTTTTCACAAAATCGTGCTCGTACGACTTCCCATGGGCTAATACGTTGGGAATGGCTAGTATTTTGAAATTCCAATATAGGGCGTGAAAAACCAATTAAAACTCGACTTTACGCATGACTTTATGTAAAGTTTATGACCGTCATGTTTTTTCACGAAACTATACTTATACGACTTCCCATGGGCTAATACATTGGGAATGGCCAGTATTTTCGAATTCTAAGATGGTGTGTGAAAAATCAATCGAAACTCGACTTTGCGCAAAGTTTATGACAATCACATTTTTTCATGAAATCGTGCTCGTACGAATTCCCATGGTCTAAGGCATTGGGAATGTCCAGCATTTTGAAATTCCAAGATGGTGCATGAAAAATCGATTAAAACTCAACTTTGCATGCGACTTTGCGCAAAGTTTATGACTATCAAATTTTTTTGTGAAACCATGCTCGTATGACTTCCCATTGGCTAATACGTTAGGAATGACCAGTATTTTAAAATTCTGCGATGGTGCACGAAAAATCGATCGAAACTCGACTTTGCGCATGACTTTGCGCAAAGTTTATTACCATCACATTTTTTCATGAAATCGTGCTTGTATGACTTCCTATGGGCTGATACGTTGGGAATGACCAGTATTTTAAAATTTTGAGAAACCGATCGAAACTCAACTTTGAGCAAAGTTTGTGACCATCACATTTTTCACAAAACCGTGCTTGTACGGCTTCTTATGGGCTACTACGTAGGGAATGATCCGTATTTTGAAATTCCGAGATGGTGCATATTAAATCGATCGAAACTCAACTTTGCACGTGACTTTACGCAAAGTTTATGACCGTCACTTTTTTTCATGAAACTACGCTTGTACGACTTCCCATAGGCTAAAACATTGGGAATGGCCAATATTTTAAAATTCTGAGATGATGCATAAAAAAACCAATCGAAACTCGAGTTTACACTCGAATTTTTTTTGTAAGTAAAAATAATATTTTATGTATAAGGTTTGTACAAAGTAGCTTTGTCTACACAAGCCATAGACTAAAGCCTGAAGTCTCTTAGTGCAGTCGAGAAGATTGCACCCCACCTGAAAAAGGTAGAATGAGCACACTTCATCAAACTCATCTCCAAGAGTAGCCAAACTAAAATGTAGGCAGGCCTACACATACTGTAGATGATGACACAATACTGTAGTCAATAAATAATAAAATGATATTTTTTTTTGTAAGTAAAGATAATGTACTATGTAAAAGGTTCGTACAAAATAGCTTTGTCTACACAAGCCATAGACTAAAGCCTGAAGTCTCTTAGTGTAGTCGAGAAGATTGTACCCCACCTAAAAAAGGTGGAATGGGCGCATTTCATCAAACTCATCTGCAAGAGTAGCAAAACTAAATGTAGACGTGCCTACACATACTATAGACAATGACACAATACTGTAGTCAATAAATAATAAAATGTAATATCTAGACCATCCTAGACTACTTGTGGAAACATCACAAAATATAAGCTTTGCACCATATAATACATTACAATCTTCATCATTATTCTAGATATTATTGACTAATGGAAAAATTGAATCTTGTGAAAATTTCTTTCTCTTTTCTTGTTAAGTACTCTATGTTCAATTCCTACTCCACACATGATCGTGAGGCCTAAAGAATCTCTATCAAAATTTGAGCTTTGTTCGTGTTGTGACAGTAGAAAATTCTACCACACCTCTCCTTCCAAATCTACCAAATAGCACATTTGAATGTAATCATTGCCTGTTGTGTAAGAGGCTTCTTTCTTGAAAAGTTTTACATAAGTATTTCTAATTCATGATGCAAGTTTGGTCGTGGTAGCCTTTGAAGATCAAATCGCTTTAAGATCTCCTTCCATATCCAACAAGAATAATCACAAGTAAAATAGAGATGGTCTATACTTTCTTCCTTTTGCATACACAAAGAACACTGATTTACAATATACGTCTTTGTCGCATATTGTCCATCGTAGGAAGTTTGTCAAGAAGGGTCTACTATGTACAAATGTAATGTCGTTGTGAGCATGGTCTATCACATGTCCAACTTTTTGGAATCCACTTGGTATTCCATTGTCTAATTTGGTTAGCACCAAATTTACCATTATCATGAAGCCAAATAAACATATCTAAAGAGTTGTTCTAGATCAGAATAGCCATAATAGTCGGCCAAAGTGATAACATGTCAGGGGAGGTAGGGTTGGGAAGACACCATGTACCATTATCAATAAATTCGAAAACCTTCCAATCTTTGAGAGCCCCTAGATCCTGTCATACTCTATCACCAATTAATTGAAATATACTTTTCCTATTCACCCAAGGGTCATATCACATATTAATATTGGTTCCAATAGAGATCACATAAGAAATGTTGTTACTTAGCCACTTCATTGCCTTCAGAATTTTTTCCCAAGCAGTAGAATGAGATATTTTTATGGATGCTTCCAAGATTGATTCCTTGGTTAGGTACCTAGCAAAAACGCATTGTGACCATAAGGAAGACTTGTTTTATAAAATATCCCACAATTGTTTTACCAGACAAACTTTATTTCAATCTCTAATATTTCATAGATTCAACCCCCCTTCATCCTTTGGTTTGCAAATGTTGCCCCAATTCACCATGTGCATTGCCTTACTATCTGTGACATTCCAGAAGAAGTTCATAAGTAATTTATCAATATTGTGGAGAAGACCGACAGGTAGAAGGAATCCATGAGACTAATAAATAGACTAAGAGATCAACAAAGATCGAATAAGTTCAAGTTGTTCAACTATAGAAAGAAGCCTATTTTTCCAAGAGGAAATTCTATTTTTATTTTTTTGTAGGATAGGCAGACAGGAGACTTTTATAATTCCAGTGGATATAAGTGGGAGACCCAAGTAAGGAACCGATAAAATTCCTTCAACAACCCCCAAAGTTTGAGCAATATAGTCCTTATCGTCAATGCAAGCACCCATATATACTTTGCTCTTTGCGTGGTTTAGCTTAAGACCATAAACTATACCAAATTCATTAAGAATAACTATCAAATTACTCACATAAACTAGATCATCCCGAAGGAAAATAATAAGATCGTTAGCAAATGTTATGTGAGAGATATGAATAGAACCATAATATGGTACTCTAATTTTGCTATTGGAAGCTGCATTTTCCAACATATAACTTAAACCTTTCACTACAATGGCAAAAAGATAAGGAGATAGTGGATCACCTTGCCTGGTGCCATTCTTACTCCCAAAGAACCCAATTGGTGAACCATGGAAGAGAATAAAAAATTTTGGAGTTTCCAAGAAACATTGAATCCATTTAACACAGTGCTAAGGGAAGCCCATATTATGGAGCATCATGTAAATAAAATCCCTATTAACTAAGTCAAAGGCCTTTGCCTTTAATAAATCAGCTTTAAAATAGATCCTTTTCCCTCTTGTTTTTGAGTGTAGATCCTTAACCAAATCATTAGCAAGGAGATTATGGTGAATACTCCTCTCTTTAAGAAAAGCAGCCTAATTAGGACTAATGACCTTATTAATAACCTTTTGTAGTCTATCTACCAGCACCTTGGAGATGACCTTATAAATAAAGTTACACAGTGAATAGATTGATAATTCTCCAATGAGTCAGCTTCATTATTCTTGGGCACTAAAGAAATAAAAGTGCAATTCATTTCTTTAAGAATATAACCTGAGAAGAAAAAATATCAACAAGCTTTTCTGACATTGTTGCCTACGGTAGACTATGTAATTTGATAAAATAGCTGGAAATCCATCTAGACCAGGGCCTTTGTGCTTCGGGGACTTAAAAACATCTCTCACAATTTAATCATCCGTTATTAGGGCATTAAGAAGAGACATAGCTTGAGAATCAAGCTGTCTAGTGGGCCCAACATGAATACTATTAGGCTGCTCCTCCTAATTGAGTAAGGAATAAAAAAATTACTTGGTGTAATTTTTAACCTCATCCAAATCCTCAATAAGATTATCATATATGGCTTTGCATTTTTTGATGCAGTTAGTAGCCCTTTTTGTAGCAATAGCAGCATAGAAAAACTCAGTATTGGAATCCCCTAGAGTAAGCCAATACTGTCGAGACTTCTATTTCAAAAAGCATTCCTCCTGCTTTAAAGCTTGCATAAAGTTATTCTAGCGGTGGCCTCTTTGCATATAAGATTCGTATCATGAGACTGAAGATTTAGCTCGCTTTGCATTGCTATAAGTTCTTTCTTGCATAACTGAACCTTGTTGGTGATATTTCCAAAGGTAGTTGAATTCCACTCCTTAAGTGCTGCTTTGCATGCTTTTAGGTTTTGACATAAGATGTATTGTTTTATCTGTGGGTATATGTATAAGCTTTGATTGTCCTGGACTACTTGTGGAAACATCATAAAATATAAGCTTTGCACCATAATATACATTACAATCTTCATCATTATTCTAGAGATTATTGACTAATGGAAAATTAAATCTTGTGAAAATCCCTTTCTCTTTTCTTGTTAAGTGCTTTATATTTAGTACTTTCTCCACACATGATCGTGAGTCCTCAAGAATCTCTATCATAATTTGAGCTTTGTTTGTGTTGTGACACTTAAAAATTCTACCACACCTCTCCTTTCAAATCCACCAAATAGCACATTTGAATGTAATCCTTACCAGTTGTGTAAGAGGCTCCTTTCTTGAGAAGTATTGTATAAGCATTTCTAATTCATGATGCAAGTTTGGTCGTGGTAGCCTTTGAAGATCAAATCGCTTCAAGATCTCCTTCTATATCCAAGAAGAATAATTACAAGCAAAATAGAGATGGTCAACACTTTCTTCCTTTTGCATACACAAAGAGCACCGATTAACAATATAAATACCTCTTCACTACATATTGTCCGTCGTAGGAAGTTTGCCAAGAAGGGCCTGCCATGTATATAAGGAATGTCGTTGTGAGCATGGTATATCCTATGTCCAACTACTTGGGATCCACTTGTTGTTTCATTGTCTAATTTGGTTCCATGTAGATGTAGCACTAAATTTGCCATTCTCATGAAGCCAAATAAACATATCTCAAGAGTTGTTCTTGATCAGAATAGCCATAATAGTCGGCCAAAGTGATAACATATTAGGGGAGGTAGGGTTGGGAAGACACCATGTACCATTGTCAATGAATTCAGAAACCTTCCAATCTTTGGGAGCCCTCAGATCCCTATCACTAAATAACTGAAATATACTTTTTTCATTCACCCAAGGGTCATACCACATATTAATATATATTCCAGAAGAGATCACATAAGAAATGTTGTTACTTAGCCATGTCCTTGCTTTCAGAATTCCTTTTCAAGCAGCAGAATGAGATGTTTTTACGGATGCTTCCCAAATTGATTCCTTGGATAGGTACCTAGCAAAAACCCATTGTGACCATAAGGAAGACTTGTTTTGTAAAATATCCCACAATTGTTTTACCATAGAAGCTTTATTCTAATCTCTAATATTTTGTAGATTCAGCCCCCTTTCATTCTTCGGTTTGCAAATGTTGCCCCAGTTCTCCATGTACATTGTCTTACCATTTGTGTCATTCCAAAAAAAGTTCATAAGTAGTTTATCAATATCGTATAGAAGCTCGATAGGTAGAAGGAATGCATGAGACTAATAAATAGAATAAGAGATCAACATAGATCAAATAACTTTAAGTCGTCCAGAAGGAAGATAATAAGGTCATCCGCAAATGTTATGTGAGAGATATGAATAGAACCATAATATGGTATCTTAATTTTGCCATTGGAAACTGCCTCTTCCAACATACAACTGAGCCCTTCTATTACAATGGTAAAAAGATAAGGAGATAGTGGATCGGCTTACCAGATGTCATTCTTACTGTTAAAGAAGCCAATAGGTGAACCATTGAAGAGAATAAAAATTTTTAGAGTTTCCAAGTAACATTGAATCCATTTAACCCAATGCTGAGAGAAGCCCATATTATGGAGCATCATGTAAATAAAATACCTATTAACTGAGTCAAAGGCCTTCCGTAAATCAGCTTTAAAACATATCTTTTTCCCTCTTGATTTTCAGTGCAGATCCTAACCAAATCATTAGCAAGAAGGACATTATGGTGAATACTCCTCCCTTTAAGAAAAGCAGTCTAATTAGGACTAATGACCTTATTCATAACCTTTTATAGTCTATCTGCCAGCACCTTGGAGATGACCTTATAAATAAAGTTACACAGTGAAATAGGTAGATAATTCTCCAATGAGTCAACTCCATCATTCTTGGGCCCTAAAGAAATAAAAGTGCGATTCATTTTTTTAAGGATATGACCTGAGGAGAAAAAATTTCAACAAGCTTTTATGACATCGTTGCCTACGATAGACCATGCAATTTGATAAAACTCAGCTGGAAATCCGTCTGGACCAGGGCTTTTGTGCTTCGGGGACTTAAAAACAACTCTCACAATTTCATCATCCATTATTGGGGCATTAACAAGAGAGATAGCTTCAGAATCAAGCCGTCTAGTAGGCCCAACATGAATACTATTAGGCTACTCCTCCTAATTGAGTAAGGAATAAAAAAATTGCTTGGTGTAATTTTTAATCTCATCCAAATCCTCAATAAGATTACCATCTGTGCTTTTGCATTTTTTGATGCAATTAGTAGCCCTTCTTGTAGCAATAGTAGCATAGAAAAACTTAGTATTGGAATCCCCTAGAGTAAGCCAATGTTGTCAAGACTTCTGTTTCAAAAAGCATTCTTCCTGCTTTAAAGCTTGCATAAAGTTATTTCTAGCAGCAGCCTCTTTGTATATATTGATTCGCATCATGATGCTGAAGATTTAGCTCGCTTTACACTGTCATAAGATCTTTTTTGTATAACTGAACCCTGTTGGTGATATTTCCAAAGGTAGTTGAATTCTACTCCTTAAGTGCTACTTTGCCTGCTTTTAGTTTTTGACATAAGATGTAAGGGGGAGAACCAAACACATTAATGTTCCAAGCTAACTTAATAACTTCAAGGAACTCATGGGACTTACCTTGAGTATCAGTGCTTGGAATTGTAGTAGCAACGCCATGCTGAGGCTCTTGACATGGTCAATATAGACTTGTGTGATTTTTTGTGAAGGTTGTTAGCAAGCACCATTTGCATGACCAAAAGATAGACACACCCCTGTTTCATTGTGACTTCCACGAATATGAAACTTTCACCTTTTGGGTGCTCCCATCAAGATCATAGTAAAAAATTTCATTAGGTAGATCCTCATCAAAAGAAACCATCACTCAGGCTCTAGCAAAAGCCAATCTCGTTTGCGAAGCTGTTGCCTTATCAATATACAATGGTTGTCCTAATGTGCTGCAAAGCTTTGCAATAAAATGATGACCCTAAAGATGTAGTGGAAGTCCATAGAAAGAAACTCATATTTGGATAGATTGTAGACTGTCTAACTCTAATCGCACATTAGGTGCCCAACATCATAGGATCATTGGATGACCACGGATAATCCAAAATCCATTTAGGACCTATTGTAAATCTTCTTAGAGTAGAGCTTGTACACAAAGAATCTGTTCTCCAATATATGAAGATCAAATGCTAATATTTCCTATCAAGTCCTGATGAATGAGGATAACAGAAAAAATGATGTTCTAAGTCTAACCACGTAGCCAACAATCGCCATGGACCATGTCTCAATTAGTTCTTCAAAATCAGTAGTCTCATACACAATAATCTTCTGATCGGCCTATACTTCTCTAGCAAAAAAATCCAGTCGAAGATCCGGACTACCAACTGATGCCTTGAAGAGGCTACTCCAAGGCCAAGGATCTCGGGAAATGGGAGCAGGAGGTAATGATCTAGAGTGTGAGCGACCTCTGGCCTGGTTCGTCGAAGGAGCATCTCGCTAAAAAGAAACCAGCGAAGGAACATCCCATTATAAAACCGGCCTAGGCCACTAGGGAGGAGCATCCCTCTCCTGCTGTGAAGAATCCAACGGCTGTTGGAGAGAAACATCCCCCTCCCACTATGAATGCTCCCGCTGTGAAGGAACCAGCGGTTGCTAGAGAGGGTCATCCCACTATGAAGCAACTAGCGGAGGCCACTGGGAAAAAGCTAGCGGAGAAGCATCCCGCTAGAACAGAGGAGCAACATGCGAAGCAGTGTGCCACGTCTGGCTGCTCGCATCCATGGCATCTCTCGCCCTAGAGACCATCAGCCACCAAGGGGAGAAGAAGCCACCACACTTCCCACGATTGGACCGCTGATTATAGAAGCAACCGTCGCCCTTTCCATGCCTGATTTACCATAGGATCGTAGAGCAGTAGTGAACCTAGCACCAATCGCAGCGCAGCTGCCACCATTTCTCACCCTAGAGGTCGTCCCATGCTTAGGGGAGAAGAAGTTGCCGACCTTCCATGCCTGAAATCACCGACCACAGAAGTGATTATCATCCTTCCATACTTGAAATTGTCGATTGCAGAAGCGACTGCCATCCTTCCATTCCTGAAATCACTACAGAACGATCGTAGAGGAGAAATCACCCAAGGGAGAAATCGCCCTCTAAAACAACTCATAGCTATGCACTAAAAGATTAATTTTTGACTCTTTGACTCGACTAGTGCATTCGTGTGTGACTTCAAATGTATGCCAAATCTCGTGAGCAATTTTTTTTGGTAAATAAAGATAATGTATTATGTATAAAGTTTGTACAAATTTGCATTGTCTACATAAGCCATAGACTTAAAGCCTAAAGTCTCTTAGTGTAGTCGAGAAGATTGCATCCCACCTAAAAAAGGTGGAATGGGCACACTTCATCAAACTCATCTCCAAGAGTAGCACAAGGTAGTCAATAAATAATAAAATGCAATATCTAGACCGTCCTGGACTAGTTGTGGAAACATCACAAAATATAAGCTTTGTCCCACATAATACATTATAATTTTCATCATTATTCTAGAGATTATTAACTGATAGAAAATTTTAATCTTGTGAAAATCTCTTTCTCTCTTCTTGTTAGGTGCTCTATATTCAATTTTTGCTCCATACATGATCGTGAGTCCTGAAGAATCTCTATCATAATTTAAGCTTTGTTCGTGTTGTGACACTCAAAAATTCTACCATACCTCTCCTTCCAAATCCACCAAATAGCATATCTGAATGTAATTCTTGCCAGTTGTATAAGAGGCCCCTTTCTTGAGAAGTTTTACATAAGCATTTCTAATTCATGATGTAAGTTTGGTCGTGGTAGCCTTTAAAGATTAAATCGCTCTAAGATCTCCTTCCATATCCAAGAAGAATAATCATAAGCAAAATAGAGATGGTCAACACTTTTTTCCTTTTGTATACACAAAGAGTATCGATTTACAATATAAATACCTCTTCGTTGCATATTGTCCATCATAGAAAGTTTGCCAAGAAGGGCCTGCCATGTATATAAGGCATGTCACTATGAGCATGGTCTATCCCATGTCCAACTACTTGGGATCCACTTGTTGTTTCGTTGTCTAATTTGGTTCCATGTAGATGTAGCACTAAATTTGCCATTCTCATGAAGCCAAATAAGCATATCTGAAGAGTTGTTCTTGATCGGAGTAGCCCTAATAGTCGACTAAAGTGATAACATATCAGGGGAGGTAGGGTTAGGAAGACACCATGTACCATTGTCAATGAATTCAGAAACCTTTCAATCTTTGGGAGCCCCCAAATCCTATCATACTCTATCACCAAATAACTGAAATATATTTTTCCCATTCACCCAAGGGTCATACCATATATTAATATTGATTGGTTCTAGAAGAGATCATATAAGAAATGTTGTTACTTAGCCACCTCCTTTCCTTGAGAAATCCTTTCCAAGGAGTAGAATAATATGTTTTTTAGGATGCTTCCTAGATTGATTCCTTGGTTAGGTACCTAGTAAAAACCCATTGTGACCACAGGAAGACTTGTTTTGTAAAATATCCTACAATTTTTTTACCATACAAGCATTATTCCAACCTCTAATATGTCGTAGATTCAGCCCCCCTTCATCCTTTGGTTTGCAAATGTTCCCCAATTCACCATGTACATTGTCTTACCATCTGTGCCATACCGAAAGAAGTTCATAAGTAATTTATCAATATCGTGGAGAAGCCTAGTAGGTAGAAGGAATGCATGAGACTAATAAATAGAATAAGAGATCAACACAGATCGAATAAGTTCAAGTCGTCCAGCTTTAGAAAGAAGCCTATTTTTCCAAGAGAAAATTCTATTCTTAATTTTTTGTTGGATAGGCTGACAGGAGACTTTGTTGATTCCAGTGGATATAAGTGGGAGACCCAAGTAAGGAACCGATAAACTTCCATCAGCAACTCCTAAAGTTTATGCAATATAGTCCCTATCGTCAATGCAAGCACCTACATATACTTTGCTCTTTGTATAGTTTAGCTTAAGACCAGAAACTATACCAAATTCATCAAGAATATCTGCCAGATTACTCACTGAAACTGGCTCATCCCGAAGGAAGATAATAAGGTCATCAGCAAATGTTATGTGAGAGATATGAAGAGAACCATAATATGGTACCTTAATTTTGCCATTGGAAACTGCCTCTTCCAACATACAACTAAGGTCTTCTATTGTAATAGTAAAAAGATAAGGAGATAGTGGATCACCTTACCGAATGTCATTCTTACTCCGGAAGAAGCCAATAGGTGAACCGTTGAAGAGAATCAAAAATTTTGGAGTTTCCAAGCAACGTTGAATCCATTTAACCTAGTGCTAATGGAAGCCCATATTATGGAGTATCGTGTAAATAAAATGTCTATTGACTTAGTCAATGGCCTTTCGTAAATTACCTTTAAAATATATCTTTTTCCCTCTTGTTTTTGAGTGCAGATCCTTAGCCAAATCATTAGCAAGAAGGACATTATGATGAATACTTCTCCCTTTAAGAAAGTAGTATGATTATGACTAATGATCTTGTTCATAATCTTTTGTAGTCTATCTACCAGCACCTTAGCGATAACCTTATAAATAAAGTTGCACAGTGAAATAGGACGATAATTCTCTAACGAATCAACTCCATCATCCTTGGGCACTAAAGAAATAAAAGTGCAAGCTATTTCTTTAAGGATATGACTTGAGGAGAAAAAATGTCGACAAGCTTTTATGACATCGTTGCCTACAATAGACCATGCAATTTGATAAAACTCAGTTGGAAATCCATTTGGACCAGGGCTTTTGTGCTTCGGGGACTTAAAAACAACTCTCACAATTTCATCATTCGTTATTGGGTTACTAAGAAGAGAAAGAGCTTCAGAATCAAGTCGTCTTGTTGGCCCAACATGAATACTATTAGGCTGCTTCTCCTGATTGAGTAAAGAATAAAAAAATTGCTTGGTGTAATTTTTAACCTCATCCAAATCCTCAATAAGATTACCATCTATACCTTTACATTTTTTTATGCGATTAGTAGCCCTTCTGGAAACAATAGCAGCATAGAAATACTTAGTATTGGAATCCTATAGTGTAAGCCAATGCTATCAAGACTTCTATTTTAAAAAGCATTCCTCCTACTTAAAGCTTGCATAAAGTCATTTCTAGCGGCAGCCTCTTTGTATATAAGATGGTGTTTAGCTCACTTTGCACTGGCATAAGTTCTTTCTTGCATAACTAAACCATGTTGGTGATATTTCCAAATGTAGTTGGATTCCACTCATTAAGTGCTGCTTTGCATGCTTTTAGTTTTTGACATAGGATGTAAGGGGGAGAACCAAACACATGAATGTTCCAAGCTGAATTGATAACTTCGAGGAACTGAGGGTGAGTACTTTATATATTAAAAAATCTAAAAGGTTTCTTGTCGTTGGGTATTACTTTATCTGCGTGTATATGCATAATAGAGTGATCCGAAAATAACTTAGCACCATACTCAAGAAGTGAATCTAGGAAAACTGCTATCTATTCTTGATTAATTAAACATCTATCAAGTCGAGCCATAATTTTTTTGTCAGTAGCACTTTGGTTATTCCATGGGAACCAATCACCTACATATTTTATGTCAGTCAATGCAGTAGTATCTATACAATCATTAAAACTTTGAAGCTGACATTTGGAAAACACTCTACCCCCCACTTTCTCATTTGTTTATCTAACAGTATCAAAGTCACTGAGAACAATCCAAGGTACAATAGGATAAATATTTGCAATGCTAACCAGATCATGCCATAGAGCATTCCTGTCCGACATACTGTTAGAAGCGTAAATATCGATAATATTGAATTGACATCCAGTTTGTTTATCCTCTACCTTAAGATGAATGAATTGATTAATAGCAGAAATAAACCAAGCAGTAACAAGGTTAGAATGCCATAAGACCCAAACTCAACCATAAATATCCTAAGAATCATTAGTAAAAGGTTCTACCTTAGGCCATATTAAATTCTTCTAAACTCGAACATGATGAGTCTTAATTTTTGTTTTCATAAGAATAACAATATCACATGCAGTAGATTGGATTATTCTATTGAGCTCCCGACATTTCTCAGGCTTATTAAGTCCACGAATATTTTAATAGATTATTTTCATCAATACTAGATAGAAGGAAGAGTATGTGACTTTGGGAGGACATTACTATCCTTTTTTTTATTCTTTGATTTTGGCATAATATCAAATGTTTAAATTTTTATGTACCTTGAGGCAAGGAGTCCTAAATAGCGAGATATGTCGAAGTGCGATGAGTTTGGTGAGGTGCAATGTCTTGGTTCACAAGAGGTTGTTGAGATGCAATTTCCTGATTATATTCATGAAGGCGAGGTCGTTATTAGGGAGTGAGAACCATGGGAAGCTCCTGCAGTTAAAGCCTCTGATATAATAGGAAAAGATCCTGACTTGTCTTTCTCCTATTCGTGTCACTGCCCCAATGAGTCAGAGTGCTCATTCATCTTCTCCGCCACCGTCACTATTGGCACTGAGGTATCAGAGCTCGGAATAATGATAGTGACTCCATGCTAAGGCTCTTGATGTGGTCGGTAGACCCGTGTGATTTTTTGTGAAGGCTGCTAGCAAGCACTATTTGCATGTCCAAAAGATAGACAAACCTTACATTGTTGTGGCTTCCAAGAATATGAAACTTCCACCTTTTCGGTGCTCCCATCATGATTACGGTAAAAAACTTCATTCGGTAGTTCCTCATCAGAAGAAACCATTATACTGGCTTTGGAAAAAGTCAATCTCGTTTGCGAAGCTATTGCTTTATCAATATACAATGGTTGTCCCAGGGTGCTGCAAAGCTTTACAATAAAACGATGACCCCAGAGATGTAGCGGAAGTCCATGGAAAGAAACCCATATTGGGATAGACTGTAGACTGTCTAACTCCAATCGTACATCAAGTGCCTAACATTGTAGGATTATTGGATGACCACGGATAGTCCAAAATCCTTCCATGACCCATTGTAAATCTTCTTCAAAGTGGAGCTTGCATATAAAGAATCTGTTCTCCAACATATGAAGATTAAATATTGATATTCCCCATCGAGTCCTGATGAATAAGGATAATGAAAAAAAAATATTTTGAGTCTAACCACATAGCCCATAATTGCCATGGACCATGTCTCAATCAGTTCGTCAGAATCAACAGTCTCATACATAGCAATCTTCTGATTAGCCTATACTTCTGGAGCAAAAAAATTCAGTTGAAGATCTAGACTACCAACTGGAGCCTTGTAGAGGCTACTCCAAGCCGAGGATCTCGGGAAATGGGAGCAGGAGGTCATGATCTAGAGTGCGAACAACATCTGGCCTAGTTCATTGAAAAAGCATCCCACCGAGAAGAAACCAACGGTGGAACATCCTGGTGTGAAACCGGCCTAAACCGCTGGGGAGGAACCAGCGACTGCTAGAGAGGTAATTAGTCAACATCGACTTCATTGTATGATGTAAGGAGTTTCCATGGTTTAACTTTCTTTTACATAAGATTTATCAAGGGTTTCAGCTCGATTGTTACTCCAATCACCGAATACCTGAAAGGTGATAAATTCAAGTAGATTAATGAGGCTGATAAAGTTTTTGAGCTATTAAAAAGAAAGGTGACCGAAGCTTCTATTTTGGTATTACCCAATTTTGATAAAGTGTTTGAGGTTGAATGTGATGCCTCTAATGTCGGAATTGGTGTTGTTTTGAGTCAAGAATCAAAGTCTATTGCCTTTTTTAATAAGAAGCTGAATGTCTATGATAAAGAGTTCTATGCCATTTATCGAGCTTTATCTCATTGGAGTCATAATGAAGATTTATTTTTATTTTTAATAATTTATCTTATTAGTATTTAGGCTAGTGAGCTTGTTAGATCTCAAGTTATATGTTTTAAGCATCTAAAATATTATTTAGTGCTTCTAACCTTGTTAAGAGACAACTTTATAGTATTGGGGGATTTAGTTTAGGTATCCATTTTATACTGGGTCCTTCATGCAAAACCTTTTTTTTCTTTCCAACATTTTTTTGATTGTTTGTTGTTCTCTTGGAAATCTAAACTAATTGGTGTGGACTATAATTTCTAAATAGACATTTACTTACCTTATATCCTAATTGTTTATAAAAAATATATTTAATTTTCGATGGCAAATTTAAGGTAGGTCTTTTAATAAAAATGATTCATTTTTGTCGAATATTACCAACAAAACCTATGTCATTTCTTCTATTAATATGACCCTTATTGGTAAGGATCATATTTAGGGATTTATTCCTAATTTTAAATTTTTTTAATATTTTCTTAAGCATGATATTTTCTTCTTTAATACTATCTAGCATCTCACATTTAGAACAAGGGTTATGCGATGTTAATAAATCATGCATTTCATCAAATCTAATAACTAACAAATCTTTGAGCAACTTATAAAATTTACTAATTTTTCTAAATTCATCATAAAGGTCATAAAAATATTTGATAATTCATTAAAAGTAAATGAGACTTTGGAGGAATCACTTACCTCATTGTTGATGGCCATAAGTGCAATATTCTCTACTTTCTTTTAATTGTGCTCTTCATCTTCGGAGTATCTTAGCTTCTTATGTTCATAGCAAGAGTTATTGTCTATGATTTTAAGATCATTTTCATAATTTATATTTATTAATTTATCTGATTCATTTGTCAAAGGTTCAAAGTCCTCATCACTCGAGATTTCACTCGATGAGTCATATATCATGCTCAGTTCAAATACTTTCATGTTCTTTGGAAGGTGTTCTTCAAGTTCATTTTTGCAAGTCTTTTCATTTAATGATTCACTTGATTTAGTTGTGCTTTCATGTGTCATTTCTAATATATGTCATATATCGAAAGCCGAATCAAAATAAGAAACCCGATCAAATTCATTTTTATCAAGTATACAATATAATACATTCATAGTCTTTGCATTTAATGAAGATATTTATTTTTCATAATCATTTGAATCATTTATTGGATTGGATGACTTCTGAAAATCTTTTTCAATAATACACTATAAGTCAAGATCTATTTAAGTAAAAAAAATATACATTCAGAATTTTCAAGATGTGTAGTCTGTCCCATTAAACATAGGAGGACTTGTGATGTATTGACCTTCATTCGTGGGTATTTAGTCCAAAGAGTAAGACCTTACTTTGATACCAATTGTTATGATCAATTGGCACTAAGAGTGGGTGGGGGGGGGTGAATTAGTGTAAGTATAAATTTTATTTTAATGAAAACTTTTCACTTTAAGTAAGATAGGAAAATCAAAAGCTTTTCATTCAAGCAAAGCAAGTGAATGATTTAAAATAAAATGATGTTTCTTGGAAGTTTTTGACTTGAAACCTTGCTTTCAAGAAGTAAATAAAATCAGAAACACCACTTGATATTTTATTGAACATAGTTAAGAACCCGATAATTATAATTAGTAAATTAAACAAGTAAGGAATAGTTACAATTTATAGTGGTTCAACCTCAACCTTGGCCTATGTCCACTTCTTGAGTCCTCCTCTTTGAGATACACTGACATCCACTATTGATCTCTTTTGGGTGAAGATCAAACCCTTATAATCTTGCAAGAGAGATAAGAACTTCATAACTCTTAGCTCACTCCCTTCTACTTTTCTTTTTCTTACACTTCACACAAGTTTTTCTCAGAATTTTTATCCCAAAAGTGTTGTATGGAATACAAAAAAACTTGAGATATTTATAAGCTCCAAATGACTTCATAATTAGGAGCTAAAATTCAAATATATCCAAAAAATCTAGGTACGGGTGGTTCACCCATCGGTGCTAGCAGTGCAATCACCCGAAAACTTGGTATGGATAGTTTACCGGCTAGTCCTGGGAGGTTCTGTTGCCGTCAGCCACCCGAAAACCTTGGCGGCGGTGGTACACCCGCCGCTCATCTGCCGTTCAGCCGTCGAAAATCTCAGAAAAGTGATTCCTTTTAATTTTCCAATCCCGACTTGAACCACATGTTGATCAATTCTCTGGTCAACCAATTGAGCTCACCTAAGTTCAATCAAACCCTTTTAGTGGACTCGGTTGCCTCATTGAGTTGATTTGAATTCCTTCCAAATCGCACTCATTTCAGACTCAACCTTAATTGCCACTCACCAGTAGTTCAACAATCAGGAATCCCGAAAAAGTGATTCCCTTCACTTTTTTAATCCCGACTTGAGCCACATGTTGACCAATTCTCTGGTCAACCAATTGAGTTCAACCTAAACTCAATCAAACCCTTTTAGTGGACTCAGTTGTCTTATTGAGTTGATTTGGATTCCTTCCAAATCACACTCATTTCAGACTCAACATTAACCTATGACTTAAGATTATAATCATACATGACCACAAAGCTTAATGACCTCACTTCCGCAATCCGGCAACCTCCAGCATTCTCTGTGATGAGTCTCATGGTCTTCCTCCAGCGATCTCCCGACATGTTCCTAGTGATCTTCCTGATACCTTCAACGAAGTTTTAGCGAACTCTCGGCGGGCTCCCACCATATCGTCCAATCCTTAGCTCGATGCCTAAGCTTAATACTAGGTCCATGTCTAGTCTGTAACTTCTTTTTGTCATTGTGGTTAAATCTGTATGATGCTAACTATGACAGTTAATTACAATCATAATGACCAATACATCCACTTCAAGACCTTCTCAACTCCTGACAAGTTTTTCGGCTACCCTCGATAATCTTTCGGTGAGTCTCGGTCCTCTTCTGGTGAACTCCCTTGCGCCATCCTAGCAAGCTCCTGGTACCTTCGGCGAGCTCCTAATGCACTCCAAGCGAGTTTCCAGCTCCATCGTCCAAATCCCAGCCTGATGCTTGGACTTGACTTTGGCCAAATCTCTAATTGGAATCTTCTCTCTGTCGTAGTTAATCCTGCATCAATCAACTCTAACATCCTTGTTACATCAAACACTCACCAATTGATTTCCTCATCAAAATTCGAGATTCAATATATATATATATATATATATATATAAAAGTTTAATTTCTATGAAATTATAATGTGAAGAGCATTGTAGCAAAAGGATCATTTGAGAACACTAAGACTAAGTTCCTATTATTTGTCTTCTTTAATAATTAAACTAATATATTTGTTATTAAATCTTTAATTTGGAAATGCAATTATGACCCCTCTAATGAATTCCCCATGCAAACATAAACCACTATTTCAAATGAGTGGGATATTATTTAAGAGAAAAAAAACCAAACTATTTGTTTGTGGTTTCCCCATCTAAAATTTAATTTGGATAGTATTCATATTTCTTCAAATATTTAAACTCAAGTTAAATATTATAAATAATCATGATTATTACTGAATTTAAATCTAAAAATATCTTTTGTAATCTTCATAAATTATTTGGCTCTTTGTGTTTTCCAATATTTTTGAAGGGGTTATTAAATTCAATCTTAATTTCAATATTATTATCTTAATGGTCAATTGATATATATATATATATATATATATATATATATATATTAAAAATACGGAAATCACTAACTTGGGCGATCACCACATCAAACGGCTACGATAGCTTGAGCCACGGAACGTCCAGGATAACATCAATGCATCAATAATGATGACCAAATACCTTATCGCGATAAGGTTGAGGCGCATTTCACTCTCCTCCCCTTGTCGAATAGGAGAGAAAGAACAGCGAGTGGAGATGGCCATGTCATTGGCAGCTCTGCCCGCAGGTCCGCCGGCTGCCTCACTCTCCTTCCACGCCGGCCGCGGCGGCCTCGGCCGAAGCTCTCTCACGCTTTCCAAGGCTCCCAGGGCTCCTTCGAGTTCGCTCCTCCACACCTCCTTCCGTTCCTCTCCTTTTGAATCTCTGTCCTCGCCTTCGTCTTTCTTCGGTATGCATTCCTTATGTTTCTATTTTGTCCTCTAGATATATTATTCTTTCCCCACCCACGTCATTCATTAGTTGTTGGAACCTTTTGGTTTGGAGGGAGTGTCTTCAATTGATAACTTGTTCCCAAGCAGTATTAAATTCACTATCATGATTCTAAAGTCTGATTTTTTCTTAAAATTTCTTATAATTTTATTTGTGTTTCTTTTGAGGTTAAATTAAAAAAAATAAAAATGGTGCAAGCTTGCTGATAGAACTCTTGTGGATACTAAGCTCGGGATTGATCTTTATAGAGGCTTTTCAGTGTCTAAGATGGGTAGGAGCTGTGATTTTTCTGAGCCCATTTTCATTTCTCCTTTTTGCTATTGCCCTGTATCATGCCAAACGACAGTAGCAATTAGTATCTCCTTTTATATTAGAAGCTTCGTCTGAAGTGTAGGGTGAGCCTGGGGCGGATTAGGGGTCGGCCAGCTTGCAAGAGGGTGGTTCCGATCTCAACTCTTGTTATGTCTGCACCAATTTCGAACACTTCACCATGATTTGGTAATGCTAGGACCGATATAGATGGCATCGTGGCTGGTGGGCCCTATAGATGATGGACGTGTGGATGCTTTCCTCCTGTTCCTTCAGAATTTTAATCTCCATCCAATCATAGATTCCAGGTATTGTCACTGGAGGGACTCGATCTTCTTGCAGTCATCGATAGTGGAATAGAGGTCATCAATAGGGAAGACTTCAATCAGCGTAGTCCGCTCTTGGAAGATGTAGTAGAAGTAGCCTGAGATCTGGTAGCGCTGCATCAGAAGCCATAGCTGGTTTAGTTGGATGTGGCATTTCAGGAAGAGCTTATCCCTGCAGACAAAGAGGCAAAGCTTTTGGAGATAAAATGTCATTGTTAGGGAAGGTCGTGGTTAAATGATCTGTGTCTCCTGCGTCTTTTGAACGATCCTTTTAGCTTCGGCCCTCTGAAGATGTGGACAATAATATGGCCGAATATGTGTTGGTGGTTCCTCCTGCAAGATCAACATATGGAGATCGTGCAGTTTGGTAGAAAGAAGTCAGCTCGGTTTGATGGAGGTGCCTAAAATTTCAGCATGCTTCTCCAAGCGCTGTGTCGAGACCGTCTTTTCTTTGCTCCCTTGTTTCCCACGTAAGGTTATCTGTTTTCTTTTGCCATTCATAAGGTCGCTAGGGCTCCTGGTGTCGGTGAGAACGGTGACGGGCTGATGCTTGATGAGGCCATCAACGTTTATTATTTGCGGTTTCGCGTAGCCAGATGAAGCATGAAAGGTGCCGGCGGCCGGTTGCGGTTTTCCCTCTGTATCCTTCTCTTGGGACTCGAGAGCCGCATCTTCGAGTTTAGGTTCTTTAGTGGGCTCAATCATCAGAGGTCTCTCCTTTTTACAATGGTGGTCTCGGCTCCACAATTTATCGCATTGCCAACATAGGCCCTTTGCCGATCTGTCATGAAGCTCTTCTCTTGTTAATTTCTTCGGCTAAGGGGGGACGGTTGGAAGTGGATGGTGCTGAAGGTTTATATGCTGCTGGTTGTGATGTGGTTCTCATGCTCCGAGTATCTTAATTGATTTGCTCTTCTTGGATTTGGGCGAAGGAGATTGCGGTCGTCAAGGTGTAGGGTCGTCGTGCTTTGACTTCTTCTTGGATTTTCGGCTTCAACCCCTCAATGAAAGTCCCTAACAATTGTTTTTCAGACTAGTATCTTGTTTGGTTAGAGAATATTTCAAACCTGGTCTGGTACTCCTGAACTGTGGAGGTTTGATGGATTTTTGCAAGTTGACCGTTGATGCCGTCGTACTCGGGCGGTCTGAAGCAGCATTGCAGCCCGCTCTTGAATTGCCTCCATGTTGGGACTTCGTCGGTATGCTTGTACCAATCATACCATTGAGTAGCTTCTCTTCTTAGATAAATGGCAGCAATGTCGACCACAGAAGCCTCCGGGGTCCTGTGATAGCGGAAGTATCGCTTCGCGCACAAAATCCATCCCGTCGGATCTTCCTCTTCCCATCAAGGGAAGTCCACCCAAGTGCGTGGGCATGCTGATTCCAATGCTTGTCTTTCCTTCTTTATTGGGTTCTCCTTGCAATAGGAACTCCCGCCATGCTGTGATCTTCTTGGGCTCGGTGATCGGCCCAATCTAAACTCCTCAAAGACAGTGCATAGTCTGTCCTCCATACGCGTCTCGAAGGCCTCCAACTTGGCTCCGAATAGATCTCCCGATGCCATGGCGTAAGATCCTAGATCTGTGGTGTCAAGATCCTTCTTTTGCTGTTGGGTCAATGGCATGAACCGGTTGGGTGGATTGGTGGTCGAAAGAGGTGGTGGATCAAGGGTAGATGGCTGCGGTTTGGGGCTGATAGGTTGTTGTTGGGGCTGTGGTTTGGAGCTGTTGTAGGGGTCATATAGGGGGTATAATGGTCGAGGGTTAAGGTTAGAGGGATGGCTTAGGGTTGCTGTTGATGACAGCAACGGATTTGGTAGGGATTGAGTGTGGATGGAGCAAGTAGTACCGAAGGTAGTGCAGTAGAATTTTTTATCAAAGGGGGTGTTGTTGATGCTGATGTTTGGGGCTATTGTAGAGGCTGTAACGGGGGTTTGGTGATAGAGGTTGAGGGTTAGGGGGGTGGCTTAGGGTTGTTGTTGATGGCAGCAACTGGTTTGGTAGGGATTGGTGGCCGAAAGGGTGATGAGTCAAGGTTGCGGTTTAGGGTTGATAGATTGCGGTTTAGGTTGCTGTTGGTGCTGCAGTTTGAGTCGGTTGTAAAGGTTAAAAGTAAGCTTATGACGATTGTCTTAGGGAGGGTTAGAGGGGTGCCTTAAGGGTGATGTGGGTGGAAGTAATAGATTTGGTCGGATTTGGTGGTGTATGAGGGGAAGAATGACAAAAGGTATAGCGGCAGAATTTTTCATCAAAAATTTCAGCAGTTTGACGATGAAGATTCCAGCGATATTTTGGAGTATTACAACGGCAAAAAACGCATGAGAAAAGCAGCAAGATAATTAAGAGTAGTGGCAGCAACAAATTTGGCAGAGATCGGTTGCATATGCAGCAACAAGCACCAAAAAGATGCAGCGGCAGATTTTTTACGTCGAAGAACAGCAATTCGACGAAAAGTTTTCAATGGTTCATATCAGGGATTTAAAATAGAACTCAATGGAGATCCGTTAGTAAGAGAAACCTAATGTTATCGTAAAATTCGTAGGACAATATGGCAGCAATAAATTCGGCAAGATCAAGGAGTACAAGAAGGTGCTGCGGTAGATTTTTACGTCTAAAGTTCAACAGTTTGGATCTAAAAGTTTTAGCGGTTTGTGTCAAGAATTTTTTTGCAGAACCCAAAAGAACTCTGCTGATGTTAAACACCAAAGTCGTCGTAAAAATACAAAGAAGATATGGCAGAAAAATAGTGACAGCAAGATCAAAGAAAGGGCATGAGTATGCGGCTGAAATCTGCAGCGTAACTTTCATCGTAAAGATGGTAACTTTACGACGATAAGTTTGTGTAGCGTAATAGAGGAACACTTTTTTCGGTTTTGGATTTTGGATAACTAAATTGCAGCAACAGTAAGGTAGATTATCAGAACCTGATGCAATTCTTGTGGTGGCGCAGCAGATGGAGGATCTGCGGCAGGGGTGATGACGACGGAGTTGGCGACGATCTTAGCAATTGTGGGAATTGCTTGGGTAGTTGTATGAAAATGATGGGCGGCTGTGGAAGGGCAGCAAAGCACCAAGGAACACTGCTCTGATACCAAGTGGTAGAACCCTTGCGGATTCTAAGCTCGGGATTGATCTCTATAGGGGATCGGCCCTCCTGGAACATTGTAGGGGTTCCCTCCTCCAAGGTATTCGGCTACATGAGCTGGAGAAAAGATTGATCTATTCATGATAAAAAAGACTGCAGCTACAAGTGTTTATATAGGGTCTCAAAACCCTAACTCCTAATAGGCCTCCTACTTTACTAACCTCTCCTCTTCAACTAACTTAGCCAAAATTCTTATCATGACTCAAACTCCTAATCTATCTCTTAACCAACCCTAGAGAGAATCCAAAACAATTGGAACTCTCCCTCTCTAACCCTAGCCGGCCTCCCCTAATAGGAGAAGTGGTCTGCTAGGAGACCCCCTCTCCATAAGGATTCCTCCCTAACCCTAGCCGACTCCTCATCAAAGGGGATGATGGCTAAGGGGATATTACATGACTCAAGGCCCTATTGACTCCATGACCTATTGGGCTTAGGACTCCATGGTCCTATTGACTTCAAACGTTGTCATGATGTTTATCTATAGAATTGGTTCAGCTCCATTTGGTCCTTGACTTAGATTTGAGGTTATATTCTTTTGTTTGGTCTGCTCCAAGATTTATAGTTTGGTCCACAATGTTTGTACAGGATTGTAGTTGTGTAAGACAAGAAAAAGAATGTGGAAACCACTATTAAGAAGTAGAAAATTTTTTAGAGCATATTCTATTTCATACTAGCATAGTATGTATAGTTTTGATCTCGTTTGGCTTTTATACTATAACTGAAGCATGCGCAACATGCACGATCAACTTGTTGGCTGTGTGGGTGAAGAATCTTAATAATGAATGAAATAACTAGCAACTATAGAGCAAATTGTGACATCATGATTTGATAGAATGTATGTTTATAAGTCATTACATATAATTTAGTAACTGCTTGATTGTTGCTTCTTGGTCCTTATATCATGGTGGTAGCAGTCTGTGGAAGCAGTAGTATTGTTTAAAAGTTATATTCTATGTTTGGGGCCTGTTGAAACCAAAAATAGAATGATGTGATCATTTAGCAAATTAAATTAAGTGATTGTAAAATCCAAGATAAGAGACTCCTATTTTCAGATTTTGGAAGAGATTTGGGAAGGATCCCTCCAAAATAATTCAGAAGTGGTACTTAACTCAAATTTTTAAGTCAATACTATGATTTAAGAAACATAATGATTCCAATTTGCAATTGAATCAAAATATGTTAACTGTCAAAAAGAGCCAGAATTGGTTCATGAGATAGTTGACCAAAGGCCTAGACATCATTAAACCGCTCATTGCAAAACAATTGAAATGGACAAAGAAGACCTAAATCAGCTGAAACCAACTTGGAAGTGATCAATTCTGAGTTTAACTGATAAATTTGATATAGGTGAAACAAGATGAAATTAATCAAAATAAGTGCACTTTTTATTTAAAATTGCCCACTGTTAAGTTTCACGATAATGGTGTTCGTTGTTAGGATTTGAAAGGTCTAATGACATTCATCATTGGCAAGTTCAAAGTTGTGATGCAAAAAACATGACTAACTGTAGATTCAAGTAACATAGAGATTGAGTTTTTTATGTTATTTCCTTGTTTATGTCAATTAAATTGGATAAGTCTTATGTTGGAAATTTTGTTTTACCGAGATCAGGCTAATCTAGAGATGTATAGCATTTCTTTTTATTTCAAACCACCATGGTTGGATCATCTTAAAGATCCATGAGGGGTCGCTTTATCAAAGAAATGGATTTGCTTTGACGATTTGATATACGTCTTTGATCTGATTATTAGCAGATCAATTGCTCAGTCCTAGATGCATCATTTTCTACTCAAGACTCCAATCAGGTCCAGACTGAGTTTTGTGGTATGCTTAGGTGTCTTAGTCCTGCTTGGACCACAACTCATCCTTATACTAAAAGACGAACTTAAAAGACCTTTTGAATCCTAACTCGTGTTAAATTAGTGTCCACAAACTCCAGTAAGGTTGTATACATTAGATGAGTTGGTTTCCTAGTCATGGTCATATTCTAAAAGCTACAGTCTCTTACAACAAAGGTAATTTACCGGGACACAGGTTGAAATTTGCATCTTTGGCTTTTATGATTGTGAGCTCATGATGAATCTTAGTTTGTTCAAGAATAAAGAGGGGAAGTTAAGAATCCATAGCTTAAGGATCTTGTAAACCTTGGAGTTTAGATTAGATTGGAAAAATATGAAAAGTGTCTTTTGATTTCCTCTTGTTTGTCTCTCCTCTTTCTTTATTTCTTCTCTCTCTTTGCTTCTTTTTTTCTCCCTAATATCTCTCTTACAAGATATATTGTTTCCTCAAAGTAAAGAAGGCCCTCAATGAGAGCAGAAAAATCCTATCGATTTCGCATTAGAGCTAGAGTTTCTTATTGATTTGGTATTAGAGTAGGTTAAACATCTTGGTTTAAATTTATAGGTTTCACTTTATATTCATTATTGCACTAACGAAACAAAGTTAGATTGAGTTGAACTATGGTACATCAAAAGAATATCAAGTTGGCTTGTGCTTACCAAATTTGAGCCCAATTTGATATTATCTCAATCCTTTGCTCTCCCCTATATGAAACAAATATCAGACAATTAGCTTTGCATGTGGTATTGTTTTTTATATTCAACTCGAGCTCTCTTTCAAGTTTTTCTGTTCTCCCACAATATGCCAGAAAGATCTTCCATGACCACTGTGATGGATCTTTGCTATAAGCTACCGTCTACTACATTGCCGTATTCTGAAACTTTGGTGCTTACTACTATGACAATACTTGATACAGTCATATTCCTATGGGTTCAACCTTGTATTAACCGTCTTAGCAGGAAAATTCAGGAGCTTTTGGTTATATTTCTTTCATTTTGTCTTCTCTCAAATGGATGTGATGTAGTTGATGATAAAGGTAAGTCAAAACACAAACCGGTAGATGTCAGGTGTATCCTTTTTCTTAAACAGGACATTGATCTGTGTTGTATATTTTAGTTTGACACGAACATAGTTTTTGATCAACATGGAACTTGCATCAAAACTTTCATTGGCGAAGTGGGATATTTCATCTAGAGGAATTTTGTATTGTTTATCTGCTAATGGCAGTTTGAAATAAATAAATGAATATGCAATTGATCTTATTTGCCTTTTGTTTTCAGAGCAAAAATTTGCTTGCTCCTACACTCTAGTAGAAAAGATTTGTTGACCTGGAAGTTTCTGACATATTAATTAGGTCCTTTTTTTTTAATTCATGAGTTTATGTCACAGACATCAGGTTAGTTTAAGATATGTTTGAATCATTTGCAATGACCTAGAAGTTTCTATTGTGTATTAATCCTAGGTCATTTCATTTGACTTCCGATCCATTTAGCTAAGCATTATTGTAACATGTTACAAGTTGGATCCTCAGGATCGTCTCTGTGCATGGATTTGGGATCCACTAGAGTTGTGAAAGAGAGGTGCCGTGGTCTACAAGTGAGAGCCGGAAAGACTGCACTTTGCATGACAAAAAGGTCGAGATCTCGAAAGTCACTTGCTCGGACACATGGCTTCCGTAGACGAATGCGAACCGCTGGCGGAAAAGCAGTTATTAGGCGAAGGCGTGCAAAGGGAAGAAAAGTTCTATGCACCAAGTCAAATCCAAACAGTGGAAAGCGGGCTTGATCACAACATGAGTTAGGCACCGTTGGAGCACTTCACTTCTCCTATAATTTGGTCTTTGAGCTAGACAATTTGTTTTGCTTTGTCAAGTTTGTTGATTGTCTTGTCACCTATATATTAACAATGTGCAATTAGTTGATTGTCTTGTTGTTAATCGTCCTATCTTAATTGATATGCAGAAATATGCTTCATATGATCTCTTTCTCTCTCTCTCTCTCTCTCTCACTCTCACTCTCACTCTCTCTCACTAGCACAACATTGGGGTAGTTTGATACTTATTGCATACCTCAGCTGTTTTCCATTCTTGTTGTATGAGTTTAGATCAGGTGTTGTGTGACTGGATAGATTTGCCAACACAAAAAATCATACGAGAGCAGAGAAAGACATTGCATAGACATGATATTTGGGACATGTATTTTTCATAAGTTGTTGTAATTTTAATTTTGAACTTTATAGAATATAGATAATAATAAGAGGGAGGCTTGGTGTTTCAACAAAATTGCTCCTCACGTAGGTGACTATGATTGGATCAGCAGCATGTAGATAGTCTGCAACCATCATATATCAACTAATGGAAAGAATAAAACCATTCATATAACAATAGTAGTTTAAGACTTTGTTGATGTCAACATGTACTCTAGCCTGATGTAGATTATTCAAGAATCCTGTTCAGGGACAATATATAAGCAAATATGGATAATAGAAGAGTTCTATTCTGTTTTGAATTAATCGAGGCCCGGTAGAAGAGTTTTGTTGGTACTCCTAATGATATTTTATTTTTGCTTCGAGTCCAACAACTTATGTCTAAATTATATCACGATACAATACTAGATCGAACACACTAGATGAGTTCCAAAGCGAATCAACAATAAATTTCTATGAATCTAACTTAGATTACGATCCAATACTAAATCGAATCCACTCAGTGTGTTCCAAAGCATATAGGGTAACTCCGCTGTTTATATTTTTGTTGTTCCAAATAATATCAACATTTAGGATATCCAATCTTAGAATACATATTAATCTAAAACCATAAAAAGGATCACGGCCATTCTCATTACTCCTTCCTTTCCAATTCGAACAAAATATACATGTGTAATTTACATAATGTTCGATTTCTCATATATGATATCATTAACTAAGAAGTCGTGTAATAATCCAAGCAATACCGGCTCAAAAAGGCGTCAACTTAATTTCAGCCACTTGTGATACGTGATCCCCATATGTATAATGAAAATTTGCTTTTTGCATCAGCTCGTCGATGTGCCTTTGCATTGACTACTTTTTGCATCAGCTCGTGAGACCTCTAGGCAAGAATTAGAATGGGTGTCACGCACCCAATAAAATTTTTAGAGAGTTGATAAATCTGAAACTAACGATATTCTATCGAAAAATAAGAGAATGTATGTCCAAACGGATAGTTTTGAGACCCAAAAGACATTATAGTTGATGAGTAGGAGGGAGTTCGTCCAAACTTCTAGCGTATGCATGCGTTGGAGGGCTTGACTGAGTCCTTCGAGCAAGCAAGGGCTTCTATTATCAAACACAAGAGGTCAAATTAGAAAATTCTTTCTTGATCTTTTTATTTATTATTATTAATATATTTTATTTTATATTATAGTTTATAAATATTGTGATGTCTTTAGATCTATGCAATGAGAATCAAATCGTGATGAGATCACGATAATGAGATCGATTGACTTTTAAATATAGACCTTAAATAATTTCGGTCATAGGTTACTAGAGAGAGATATCGAGATAACCAGATAGACCGATGTATTATATACCTGTTCATATGATGGAGGCGATTAATCTCAAAATTGCTAGTGTGGGGACATTAAACATGTGCTAATTGGAGAATGAGTTCACTAATTGATCTACTTATGGAATACTTGATGATTAATAATATCTAAAGTCAGACAGTGATTTCTAATCCTAGTTATGTGTTTGGTCGTTAGACTTGAAACACCAAAGATGACTTATTTGAGTACTCCTTTGATACCAGAGACTTATAGGTCTAAAAGTTCCATCCCTAGCTAGGGTCGTTCGGATTGAGAGAGAAAGAGTTCTTCGAGAGAATCCGATTAGAGCAAAGCTTAAATGGATTTCATATATGGTCTGATAGTACCATATCCAATATACGATATTCGGAATATTAGATAGATGATGAACTATAGATACATAATAATTGAGGACAGATAAACCCAATGGATTAGATCCCCTGTACTATCTAGGGACTGTGACGTATGGCCTAGTACATTCTATTGAATCTCAAATTTTGATGATGAAATCAATTAATGAAGTTATAATCTAATTTATGTTCAAGAAAAGTGATGTAGGATTATCTTTGATCATGAAAAGGGAAAACGATTGAAGTAGTAAAATCATATATTAAGGTAGAGTCAAAGATCGGGCATCGGGCTAAAAAAATTAGATATTATGTCAACATCGGATGTTTTGGGTGTCAACATGCCGATGGATCGAGCAATACGCTGAAGGAGAGCATGATGCATGGAGGGTTCAGATGAACCAATGACATGCCGGACAACATAAGATTTACTTTTTATAATTATTTTATCATAATTATTGTAGTTTAAGTCTTAATTGAGCTAGTTTTTAGTGTAACCATGCTATCCCAATTAAGAGGCCATTGGGTATAGATTGAGACTAATTTGGGCCTATCGGAAGGCCCATTTTCAGTGACCAAAAGTCAAGTTTAGCGGTGGCATTGCCAGACCTGGCAGTGGAACTACTTGTGAGTTAGAAAGTACAAAACGTACTTTCCGAAGAATCCAAGCGATGGTACCACCTAGGCTGGTGGTACTATCACCAAAACATAGTCTTTGGGATTGTCACGTGGTAGTGGTACCACCCATTAATGGCGATGGTACCGCCCGTATCCCGAGTTTGAAATTTTGAATTCGAAAACTTGAATTTTGGCTCTAACTTTTGAAGCCATTTGGGACTTATAAATTGTTGGGAAACATCAATGGGAGCATCACATACATAGCGTACATCAAAACTAAAGCCAGTTTTCCATGTAGATCAAATCATCATGTAAAGTTTGGGTCACGAGAATGCCACAAAAAAAAAACAGCATCATGTGAGAGATTGTTTTTACCGAGGGGGATCATATATCCTTGTATTCAAGATTTGGATGGAGAGGATGAAGGAAGTTAAGCATCTTTCTCTCTAGCAGTATCCACACAGTGGATCTCTGTAACGAATCTCCTTCAATCTGATCTTGTAACTCTTACGTAGAGGGAGGGGGAGGCCAAGGCTACAGCCTATCAACCATGAGTATCCCCTCCTATTTATAGAGAGCCACAAAAAATCATAGGACTCTTGCCTTAGTCGATATTAGATCTCCATCCAATAACCCACTAACCTTGCATTATTGGATCTCTATCTAATAATCTCCTTAGGCCTCTAATTGGGTCTTAAGCAAGGAGCCCATCAGCATAGGTCTTATCTAATGAGAATAAGGGCTAATTGTATCTCCATCCAATCCATTATTCACTGAAGCATCTAACATATATGTGTGATCCTCTAGACCCGATACTGAACTGGCCATGAGTCGCTCTCATCATAACTCCTTCTGAATAGTTCACTCTACTCATTAATGGATACACCAGGCCACTATGTCATAGTCCTAGATGGTATAGCGGGATCATATCCATCGGACCTATCTATCCACAATTACTATATATCTATAATCCTTCATCTAACTAATATCCCAGAGATAGTATATTGAACATGGTACTGTCAGGTCATATACGGAATTAATTTATCTTGCTCTAATCGAATTCTACCGGAGAACTCTTTCTCTCTCAATTCGAATGACCCTGGTTAGGGATTTATCTAAGCAAGCACATACGGGATATTCCTCTCATGATACCGAGAGTGAATGATCCTTTATTGACACTCAATTACCTTCGTAAGGTTGGCTACCAATCCCAATAACCAATTGTATCAGATCTGAAACTTTCCAAACCTATAAGTATGGTGTCAAAGAAAGGAGTACTCAAACAAGGCATCTTTAGTGTCTCAAGTCTAAGGACCAGATACATAACTAGGACAATGGAATTGATGTATGATATTAGGTATCATTAACCATATAACATTCCATAAGCGGATCAATTAGTGAACTCATTCTCTAATGAGCACCTGTACTATATCCTTAGTGTCTCCACATAAGTGGCTATGAGACCAGTCGCCTTCATCATATAGACGGGTATATAGTATATTGATCTATCCGATTTTCTCAATGTCCCTCTCGAGTAACCTATGACCGAGATTATTTAGGATCTATGTTTAAAGGTGAATCGATCTCATTATCATGATCTCATCACGATCGAATTCCCATTACACAAAACCAAAGACATTACAATATATATATGCAACATATAACATAATGTGAGAATATATCAATAATAATTATAAGCAAAAAGATCGCACAACATGTCACACATGCCATCACTCACATGATTGGCTTGCAGGGCACTTGTAACCAACAATCTCCCACTTAACCTAAAGCCAATCATCTATGTGTCTGATCTCCATCAGACCCTATTGACGCTTAAATATAATCTAAGCTAATGGCTTCGACAGTGGATCTGCAATGCTATGTTCGGATGGAACTCTTTCCATTGCTATATCTTTTCAAGTCATGATCACTCCAATAAGATGGAACCTCCTTAAAATAATTCTAATAAGACCTGAGTTCCCTTGCTAGAGCTATCGACTTGTCATTGTCGCAATATATGGGAATCAGCTCCACACTACTTGGTGCGACTCCTATATCATGATGAACTTCTTCATTCATACCCCTTCTTTTACTGCTTCTACTGCAGCAATATATTCTGCCTCTATGATCGAGTCAGTAGTAGTATCTTGCTTGAAACTTTTCCAGCTTACTACTCCTCCATTTAGGGTGAAAATATATCCTGAGTTTAACTTGCTATCATCAATGTCGGACTGAAAACTTGAGTTCGTGTAGCCCTCAACCTGAAGACTACCTCCTCTATATACCAGTAAAAGATCCTTAGTCCTTCTCAAATATTTAAGGATATACTTTACTGTCTTCTAGTGTTCTAAACCCGGATCTGCTTGATATCTGCTCGTAACACTCAGAGCATGTGTTATATCAGGCTTGGTACATAGCATATATGATATACCATATCACCGAGGCATAATGTATCTTGTTTATGTCTGCCCTTTCTTTAGGAGCCTTTGGGGATATACTCCTAGAAAGTAATATTCCATGTCTCATCGATATGATGTCAAACCTTTTAACAATGGAGTCTATGTACGTATACCGGGATAAGCCAAACATCCTCTTAGATCACCGGGAAGGGAGAAAGAGGAATGGAATTCAGAAAAAAAATGAGAATACCCGAAAGTTGAGTTGTGGGAAACCAACAAACTCAAAACACAACTTACACAAAATAGTTAAAGATAGTTCATCACCAAGTTCAAAATCGCAAGAGGATACAGAAAGTTCAGCACCTCAACAAAATTAAATAGGGATACAGAACTAAAATCAAAAGACTCACTACCCAAGGACGCATTCAAGAGATACAGATTTTATATACTCCAAAGAGCTTCTACAAATACAGTCATCTATCCAAAAAGTTATTTTCTACCCTAGAATATCAAAATAAGTACTAGAGCATGAAATATCCTTTCATGCATAAGGAACTATAATATTAAATGCTTCACAACTGCCAACTAAATTTAAATGCTTCACATCTGCCAACTAAACTCTTTATGCATTCCTTGGTCATGAAGAAAGGCATCTTGAAATAGTTGTAACTTTTTCTAAGGAATATGCTCATGAGTTGTAAATTGAGTGGGTTGGGTTAAAAATTCTGAAAAATTAGACACTCCCGTGTCAATCTCCCCTGATTGGAAAAGACTTATTCTCAAGTCTTCATTTGTTTTATCACCATAATAAGTAATTAAATTAGCCATATTGAATGTTGATGATACCCCATATTCTTCAGGTAGATCAATCTCATAAGCATTCTCTCCAATTTTTGTAAGCACTTTGAATGGACCATCAGCCTTTGGTTTCAACTTCCCAAATTTTCCTGGTGGAAACCTCTCCTTCCTTAGATGAATCCAAACCAGATCACCTGCATTAAACCTCATTTGCTTTCTATGTTTGTTAGCTACTTGCATGTACCTTTCATTTTGCTTCTCATTGGCTGCTTTAACATCATCATGCAGCTTCTTTATCTATTTAGCCTTCTCGTTAGCATCTCCACTAAATTGCTTATTCATAGAATGAGGGACTAAGTCCAAAGGACCAATAGGATTAGCACCATAGACAACCTCAAAAGGACTCTTTCCAATGGTATGATACATGGAACGATTGTAAGCAAACTTAATTTGAGGAAGAATGAGGTCCCATTGCTTAATGTTCTTGCCAACATAGCTTCTAAGCAAGTTTTTCAAGCTTCTATTTGTTACCTCTATTTGCCCATCGGTTTGTGGATAATGAGAGCTACTAAAATTCAAGGACGTACCTAGTTTCCTCCATAGAGTCCTCCAAAAATGACTAAGAAATTTTGAATCTCGATCCGACACCATACTTCTTGGAATGCCATGCAATCTAACAATCTCCTTAAAGTACAAATCAGCAATATGAGATGCATCATTTGATTTATTGCAGGGAACAAAATGAGATATCTTTGAGAATCTGTCAACAACAACCATGATAGAATCTTTGTTCCTTTGAGTTCTCGGTAGTCCCAAGACAAAATCAAGACTCACATCTCCCATGGAGCATTAGGCACCAGCAATGGAGTGTACAAACTTGAATTTTATCCTCTTGTTTTTGCCAAGTGACACACTTTACATTGCTTCACAAATCTCTCCACATCTCTAAACATCTTGGGCCAATAGAAATTTGATTGAATAAGAGCTAGAGTTTTGTCCCTACCAAAATATCTTCCCAAAGCACCCCCAGGAGCTTCAGCTAGAATTACATGTCTCAAAGAACAAGATGGAACACACAAGACATTAGCTCGAAAAAGAAATCCATCAAAGATAGTAAATTACTGAAAATAACCTGATTTGCAATTCTGCCATATTGAGTTGAAATTCACATCATTCTGATAGAGATCTTTGAATGACTCAAATCCAACTACTTTGACTCCCATGGTTGATAATAAATAATGTTTTCTACTCAATGCATCTACAACTACATTTTGAACACCAGATTTATGCTTGATTGTGAAGTTATAAGATTATAAGAACTCCACCCAAGTTGCATGCCTCTTGTTTAGCTTGTGTTGGTGATTAATAAACTTCAATGCCTCATGATCAGAATATAGAACAAATGGCTGGGTAAGAAGATATTGACTCCAATGAGATAAAGCTCGATAAATGGCATATAACTCCTTGTTATAGGTAGAATATTTCCTGCTTGTATCATTCAGCTTCTCACTAAAAAAGGCAATGGGCTTTGATTCTTGACTCAAAACAATACCAATTACCACATTGGAGGCATCACATTCAACCTCAAACATTTTGTCAAAATTGGGTAACACCAAAATAGGAGCTTTGGTCACCTCTCTTTTTAATAGCTCAAAAGCTTTATCAGCCTCATTAGTCCATTTGAATTTATCACCTTTCAGGCATTCGGTGATTGGAGCAACAATCGAGCTGAAACCCTTGATGAATCTTATGTAAAAGGAAGTTAAACCATGGAAACTCCTTACATCATGTAATGAAGTCGGCGTTGACCAGTTAAGAATAGCTTCTACCTTACTTTGATTCATCATGATTCCATCTTTTGAAACAACATATCCAAGAAACACTACACTATGAGTAAAAAAGTCACACTTCTTCATATTAGCATAAAGTTTTTGCTGCCTCAAAATAAGAAAAATCTTCTTAAGATGATTCATATGTTCTTCCTCACTTTTGTTGTACACCAATATGTCATCAAAATAAACTACAACAAAAGTTCCAATGCATGCTTTAAGTATATAATTCATAAATCTCATAAAAGTACTAGGAGCATTAGGTAACCCAAATGGTATAACCAACCATTCATATAAGCCTTCTCTAGTTTTAAATATTGTTTTCCACTCATCTCCGGGCCTTATTCTTATTTGGTGGTAGCCACTCCTCAAGTCAATTTTAGAGAAAATAGAAGCATCATATAATTAATTAAGTAAATTATCTAACCTTGGAATGGAAAAATGATAGTCAATAGTGATTTTGTTGATGGCACGATTGTCCATACACATTCTCCAAGAACCATCTTTCTAAGGCACCAACAAGGCTGGAACAACACAAGGACTCATACTTTCCTGAATCAATCCCTTTTTCACTAATTCATCTACTTGCCTTTGAAGTTCTTCATGCTCCTTAGGACTCATTCTATAAGCTACCTTGTTAGGTAGGATAGCCCCCAGAATAAGATCAATATGATGTTGGATGTCTCTTAATGGTGGAAGACCATATGGAATCTCTTCTAGTGTAATGTCTTGAAACTCCTCCAGGATTGATTTCATGTTTGTCGGTGGCTCATCGTGATGTTCATTCTCTTCTATGACCACTAGAGCCAAAATATCACTACCCCTTTCCAATTTACCCTTGCATTCACCATAGGACATAAAAGCACTAACTTCCTTCTTAGGTGCATTGATTTCAGAAGGTTGTAATGGAGCTAAAATAATCTTCTTTTCATTCACCTTAACAGAATAAGTATGTTTATAACCATCATACAATACCCTCCTATCATAATACCAAGGTCTGCCTAATAATAAATGACAAGCATCCATAGGAGTAAAATCACACCATACTTCATCTTTGTAGTACTTGCCAATAGAAAATGGAACTAAACATCTTTTAGTTACTTTGATGTCGTTTTCCTTTTATAGCCAACATAATTGGTAAGGATGTGGATGAGGGATTATCTTCAACTTTAGCTTCTGCACCATCTCAAAAGATAACACATTCTCAAAGCTGCCACTGTCAATGATCACCAAGCACACCTTACTATTAGAGGTACATTTAGTGTGAAACACATTCTTTCTCACCCAACTTTCATCCTCAGCCACATAAGATACTTGTAAACTATGTTATAACACAATAGATAAACCACGATCATCATAAGTAACCTCTTCCTCATCATCATCAGATTTTTGTTTGTCATTGGCTTCATTTCCTTCTTCGTCACTATGTTCTTCAACTAATGTAATAATCCTCCTATTTGGATAGTTTGAAGCAATATACCCAGACACTTGAAGCATTTTCGATCATTAGGTGTAGAAGACTTAGGTGGTAGTTTGCTGCTAATTGATCATTCACTCTTCTCTTGCCCTTTTGGTACTACTTTGCTTTGGGGAGTAGGATTCGAATTTTCTCCTCTCATATAGCTATCTTTTACTCCATATCGAGAACCATTTTTAAACTTTTGTTGTTTCTCCACCTTTAAAGCCAGCTGAACTCCTTTGGTAATCTCATATTTCAGACCTCCAAGGTATGTTGCAATGGTCTGTTCTTTTGGTTCGATAAGCTCTTCTTTTAACATAAGATTATCGAACTCTGTTGTGTACTCCTCCACACTAAGATTTTTTTGCTTAAAATCATGAATTTTCAGAAAGATTTCTTGCTTATAGTTGTCAGGTAAGTATTTTCTTTTCAGCTCCCTTTTTATTTTCTCTCATGATATGATTTTACTCTTTCCCTCACGTTCTCTTTGCTTCTTTAGGTTTTCCCACCAAAAAGATTCATTTCTTCTGAGTTTTAGTGCCACAAGTTTTACCTTCTTTTGTTTTGGTGGTTTATGAAAATAAAAAAAATTTTCTATCGTATTAAGCCAATCAATAAGGTCATCAACATTGATTTTCCCTTCAAACTCCAGAATATCCAATCTCGTGTTGTATTTGTTCTGTCATTCATCTCAGTCTTTACGTCTCGTCTGAAATCTTTGAAACTCCCTTGGGTAAGATGATAAATCATTATCAGAATTATACATTTGGCCAACATTTTTATGTTGATTATTTTTGATCCAAAGTTCTTCAATAATTTTATTTTTTTCTTGTAAACTATGTAACAAACTTTGTAATTGCAACTTTAAGGATTCAACGTCATCTTCATGGTCACTACCTTCACCAACTGTATCTTTTCCATTCCGCCTTGTTATGATCTCTAGTCTTAAGCTCTGATACCAAATTGATACCGAGAAGGGAGAAAAAGGAATGAAATTCAAAAAAAATGAGAATACTCGAAAGTTGAGTTGTATGAAACCAACAAACTCAAAACACAACTTGCACAAAATAGTTAAAGATAGTTCACCACCATGTTTAAAATCGCAAGAGGATACAAAAATTTCATCACCTCAAGAAATTTAAACAGGGATACAGAACTAAAATCAAAAGACTCACCACCCAAGGACGCATCCAAGAGATACAGAGTTTTAGAGACTCCAAAGAGCTTCTGCAAATACAATCATCTATCCAAAAAATTGTTTTCCGCCCTAGAATATCAAAATAAGTACTAGAGCATGAAACATCCCTTCATGCATAAGGAACTTTAACATTAAATGCTTCACAACTGCCAACTTACCTTAAATGCTTCAAATCTACCAACTAATCCCTTTATGCATTCCTTGGTCATAAAGAAAGGTATCTTGAAATAGTTGTAACTTTGTCCAAGGAATATGCTCATGAGCTATAAATTGAGTGGGTTGGGTTGAAAATTTTAAAAAATTAGACACTCCCGTGTCAATGCTTCCCCTAAGTCTTTCATGAAGAAGCTTCTAGATAGCCGAGTCTTTACTGTGAGAGCATTCCTACATCATTCCCAATGATTAGGATGTCATCCACATACAATACCAAGAAGGTAATAGCACTCCCACTTACCTTCCTGTACATACAAGGCTCATTTTCGTTCTTAACAAAGTCATAAGATCTAATCATCTCATCAAATCTTATGTTCTAACTTCGGGAAGCTTGCTTTAGTCCATAAATGGACTTGAGCAACCTACACACTTTATCTGGACTCTCTCTAGATATGAATCCCTCTAGTTATATTATATATACCTCCTTCTCGAGGTTGACATTAAGGAATTCATTTTCACATCCATCTGTCAAATCTCATAGTCATAGTGTGCTGCAATGGTTAAAAGAATTCTAATGGATTTAAGCATGACTACAGGTGAAAAGATTTCGTCATAGTCAACTCTTTGTCTTTGACGATATCCTTTAGCTGCCAGCCTTGCTTTATAGGTCTTCACCTTTCTATCTACTCCGATCTTCTTTTTGAAGATCCATTTGTAGCCGTTAGGTACAATACCCTCAGGTGCATCTATAAAGTTCCAAACCTTATTAGAGTATAGAGAATCCATCTTAGAATTCATGGCTTCTTGCCACTTCCTGGAGTTTATACTCATAATAGCTTCTTCATAGGTTTAAGAATCAACATCCTGAGAGTCCTCTCCATTGATATGTCTCACATATCTTTTAGGAGGGTGAGATACTCTGCTAGACCTATGCAAAGTTGGAACTTGTGTGTTAGGCACCTGAACAGACTCAGACTCTAGAATGGTACTTAAGTTAGGTTCTTCAATCTCACTCAACCTTATCTTACTCCCGCTGTTTCCACGAAGAATATGTTCATTATCAAGTAACACAACTCTCTTGGCAACAAAGATCTTTCGATCCTCGAGATGATAAAAATAATATCCCAAAGTCTCCTTAGGGTATCCCATGAATGTGCACCATTCCGTCCTTGATTCCAACTTATTGGGGTTGTGTCTTCTAACGTGGGTAGGACAACCCCAAATCTTAACCACCTTAATATCGAGCTTCTTTCTTTTCTATATCTCATTTGGTATAGACACTACCGACTTTGATGGAACTCTATTCATAAGGTAAGCTGCGGTCTCTAGGGCATACCCCCAGAATCAGATGGGTAGGTCAGTAAAACTCATCATGGATCACACCATATATAATAGTATGTGATTCCTCTTTTTTGATACACCATTGAACTGAGGTATCCATTAGGATAAAATCTAATTGTCCTTGAGGAAATGGGTGAACTCCGTACTCAGGTACTCTTCTCCTCAATCTGATTGAAGAGTCTTAATACTCTTTCCAATTTGGTCCTCCACCTCATTCTTATATTCCCTAAATTTCTCAAAGGCCTCAGATTTGTACTTCATCACGTACATGTGTCCATATCTAGAGAAATCATTAGTGAATGTAATGAAATATGAGTAACCACCTATAGCCTGAGTCAACATAGGACCACATACATCACTATGTATAAGTTCCAATAACTCAGTGGCTCTCTCTCCAGTTTCAGTAAAAGGAGAGTTGGTTATCTTCTCACGAAGGCAAGGTTCGCAAGTTGCATATCCATATAGATCTAAATATCCATCTTTCAAAATAAACAACTTTTGAATCATTCCCTCATGTATATGACATAGCCTACAATGTCAAATGTATGCATTTTTCACTTTATCTCTTTTCTGCTTAGACATATTTATATTCATGATGTGTGGAGAAGTGCCTAACAGATATAAGCCATTTATCAATGTCCCTTCAGTGATGATCTAATTATTCATAATTATTAAACAACTATTATTCTAAAAAATTAATTGATATCCAGTAATTATCAAACAAGAAATAAAAATAATATTTTTAATAATAGAGGTAATAAAATAGCATGTATTTAATGTAATAATAGTTCCACTAGGCAAATGTAGGGTGACCTCCCCAATGGTAACTGTAGCAACTCTTGCTCCATTACCCATCTTGAGGTCCATCTCACCTTTGGCTAATCTCCTAGGTCTTGCTAGAACCTGCAACGAATTATAGATATGATAAGTACTTCCGGTATTTAATACCCATATATTATCATAAAAATCTGATAAGTGGAGACTGATCATGAATATACCTGAAGCTTCTCCAAACTTTTGTTTTGCCTCATCTGCAAGGTACTCCTTACAGTTCCTCTTCCAATGCCCATCTTGGCCAAAGTGGAAGCACTGTCATTTATCCTTTACCGGGTATTTCTTGGTAACCTTTGTCTTACCCGGTCTTTCTTTGCCCTTGCCCTTCTTAAGGGCCTTACTAATCTTCCTTTTCCTATTGGTCTCACCAATATAGAGAACTGACTTCTCTTTTTTAATCGTACTCTTAGCTTCCCTCAATATATTGAGGAGCTCAGGTAAAGTCACCTCAAACTTTCATATTAAAGTTACTAATAAATGGTGAAAAAGAATCTAGTAGGGACTGAAATATAAGATCAACACACAGGTTATCCTTTAGGACTAACTATCTTTATAATTCATAAAGCAAGCGATCTCATCCTCGCTTATCCTTTCCTCTGGCGTGGGCACAATCTTGTTAAGGACATATACAATTTTCTCTTTCATAAGAACAATTCTCAAATTGTGAAGCCTTTGGACCAATGAGATGGTTGGCATCAAGTATGTCACATAAGGACTCGACCAATTATACAACACCCTCGACATGCAACTCCCACTATTTTCCTAGTGCAACACCCTCGGTATGTGAGGTGAAAGTCTCTGGTAGATTCCTAGTAGGGATCGGGATCTAATTGACATCTTAATGCTATCTCGAGGGACTCAACCAATTACACTAAGTCCAAAAGGTCGGCAACTCTTGCTAATCACAACTCCTTATAATTCCCATCACGTTCGACCTCCGAATCATCATGGTCTCGAGGGATTTGACCAACCATGATATTCAGTTAAGGCATCACCATCGTTACAAGATGAGTCTGATTTGATAATATGCCCTCGAGGGACTTGACCAAACATACCATGTCCTCAGGTCATCGGTGACATCTCTATGTCATAGGCAAGAACTCGATCACGTAGATAGGTGAACCTTGAGGGACTTGACCAACTCAACCTATGTCGTGATTCAATTTCTTCCTATAACGATGGAAGGCCATGTCGATCAAGCTTATTGCCTCATGCTTACCGACTTAATATTATCGTAGGAGGGATATTTGTTTCGTATCAGTCTCCTAATATGTCGTGTCACACACATATATATTTAATATATATCTACATCACATGCATATATATATATATATATATATATATAGTAAGTGTATAACATATTACATATGCAAGCCACACTGGATGATCATGAGCCGTCACCTAATATGATTAAGCCCGAGCCAATGGGCCTAATCACTCACAATAAGATCTATGTGTGCATCGACGCATCTCCATGCTCTATGATTGTTGATCTCGTCATTATCGGTTCCATCGGATCGTCGCATCACCATGCATCGTGATCTCCAGCCATGGCATCGTGGGTCCCGTTGTCACCTTTACGCTCACGCTGCATCTCTTTATGTAATTACAAATAATCACAGGCACGCAAGCCCGATAATAAACGAGAAAAATGGAGGCTCGTAGGCCCCAATAATAATAATAATAATAATAATAATAATAATAATAATAATAACAATAATAATAATCATAATTACACACATAATAACACATGGCTCATGATCATTCATCCACATCATACATCACATAATATGTAGGATTATTAGATATATAATAATTAATTAAACTATTTAATTAATTATTTTTTCAAAATCATGATATGCTCAGAATTTTTAGAATTGTCAAGGGTATTTTCATAATTCTGGATGAGAGGACAATCCTTGAAATTTTTAAAATTATTGAGGGTATTTTGAGAATACTGTACACCAGGATAGTCCTCAAAATTTCTTGAATTCAAAGGGGCAGGATCATCCTTTTCTCAAAAGGATTGTCATAACCCCTCTTGCCCCCTCTATGCTATCGATGCTACCCCTATGTAGGTGATAGGGCTGCATACCAGGGTGGCCACCTCTGTGGTAGGCGTCGCTACCCTCGGGCAGCACCTCGTGGGCGGGTGGGCACCGTGCCCGCAAGCAGCACCTCTATAGGTGCCGCACTCTGCGGGTTGGCTTGGTGACCTCCTGTGGGCTGGCTGCGGGCAGCCACCCTTGCTGGCGACCCTAGCCGTGGCTAGCCACCCCTGCAGAGGACCTGGTCGTGGCTGGCCGCCCTTACAGAGGGCCTGACTATGGTTGGCCATCCCCTTTCCTTGTTATGTTCACTGCAAAAACTTAGCAGGAATGTGTAAAACAATTCTACATGATTCAATCTTATTACACGTAGTTTAAAACCAATCTTTCATATGAAAAACTTGACTCTGATATCACTGTTGGGAAACCTTAGTAGGAGTATCACATGTGTAGTGGAAATCAAAAGAAAAATCGGTTTTTCATGTAGATCAAATCATCGTACAAATATTGGGTCGTAGAAAGCCACAAAAATAAAAAAAACGCATCATGTAAGAGATTATTTTTCCCTAGGAAGATCGTATTATCCCTCTATTCTAAATCCGGATGTGGAGGATGAAGGAAGTCAAGCGTCTTCCTCTCAAGCGGTATCCAGATGATGGATCTCTATAGCAAATTTCCTCTAATCTGATCTTGCAACTCTTACATAGAGGGTCAGAGGAGAATAGGAGGGAGAGGCTAAAACTACAGCCTATTAACCATGAGTCACCCCTCTTATTTATAGAGAGCCACCAAAAACCTTAGGGCACCTACCTTAGTGGGTAGTGGATCTCCATCTAATAACCCACTAAACTTGCATTATTGGATCTCTATCCAATAATCTCCTTAGACCTCTAATTGGGCCTTAAGCAAGGAGACCATCAGCATACAGTCTAATTTAATGAGAATAGGGGCTAATTGGATCTTGATCCAATCCTGTATTCGCTAAAGCATCCACCATATGTGTGTGACCCTTTAGGTCCAATACCGAGCTGGCCATGAGTCGCTCCCATCAGAACTCCTTCTGATATAGTGAATTATTATCTCCATAATAATTCACTCGACTCATCGACTATGGACGTACTAGGCCACTATGCCATAGTCCCTAGATGGTATAGGGGGATCAAATCTATCAAACCTATCTATCTACAGTTACCGTGTATCTATAATCCCTCATCCAATCCCAAAGACCATATATTAGACATGGAACTGTCAGGTCACACACAAAATTAGTTTGTCTTGCTCTAATTGGATTATACCAAAGAGCTCTTTCTCTCTCAATCCGAATGACCCTAGTAAGAGATTTTTCTAAGCAAGCACATACAAGATATTCCTCTCGCGACAACAAGAGTGAATGATCCTTTATTGACACTCAATTACCTTCATAAGGTTGACTACTAATCCCGATAACCAATTGTACCAGATCTGAAACTTTTCAAAAGTCTGGCACCAAAGAAAAGAGTACTCAAACGATGCATCCTTGGTGTCTCAAGTCTAAGGACCAGATACATAACTGGGACTATGAAATTTCTATCTAATATTAGGTATCATTAACCATATAGCATTCCATAAGTGGATCAATCAGTAAACCTATTCTCTAATGAGCACATCCTTAGTGTCTCCACACAAGTGACTATGAGATTAACCGCCTCTATTATATAGACGGGTATATAGTACATCGATCTATTTGGTTATCTCGATGTCCCTCTCGAGTAACCTATGACTAGGATTATTTAGGGTCTATGTTTAAAGGTAAATCAATCTCATTATCATGATCTCATAATGATCCGATTCCCATTACACAAAATCAAGGATATCATAATATATATATATATATATATATATATATATATAATATAATATAATGTGAGAATATGCTAATAATAATCATATGAAAAAAGATCACCCAGCGTGTCACACGTGCCATCACTTATGTGATTAGCTTACAGGGCACCTATAACCAGCATAAATACCCCACTTATTCTTGCTTGAGGAAGCAAGAACTGAGATTAAAAACTTATAATTCTAAGTGTACAAACATTATTGTAATCTCTTGATAATTCCCCTCTTAAAAGTTTGGAGTTAATTTTAAAGGAGGCATGAGATTTGTAAAGGTTGTTTCCTAAACCTATGAAAGATTAAAAACTTATAATTCTAAGTGTACAAACATTATTGTAATCTCTTGATAATTCCCCTCTTAAAAGTTTGGAGTTAATTTTAAGGGAGGCATGAGATTTGTAAAGGTTGTTTCCTAAACCTATGAAAAGGAGAAAGATTTGTAAAAGGAAGATCGTTAGTGAACATTGGTAGCCTCAATGGGGGAGGAATCGGGAGTGGACATAGGTCATGATGACTGAACCACTATAAATTCAATGTATTCTTTTCCTTGTACTTTATATTTTTATTGCTTGCCTAATAGCTTACTACTCTCACTTGCATTCCAAGTCTAACATATTTCTGGTGCAAGTTTTGATCGAATGATTTTTTTTTTCAATCGACGTAATTTTTTTTCTTAAAAGCACTAATTCAACCCCTCCTCTTAGTGCCAACACGATCCTAATAGTTGGTATTAGAGTCATGGTTGGATTAACACTTAAGTGAGTTTTTAATAGTTTTTTCTAGCATTAACGAGGGTCACTCTATCACTCGTCCTCCTATGTTTAATGGGACGGACTACACTTACGCGAAAGCACAAATGATAATTTTTCTGATTTCCTTGAATTTCGAGCTATGGAACATTGTTGAAAACAACTTTAAAAAATCTTCCAATCCAATAAATGATTGGAATGATTTTGAAAAGAAAATATTTTCTGAGAATGCTAAAGCTATGAATGCTTTGTTTTGTGCCTTACATAAAAATGAATTTTATCATATTTCTACGTGCGACACTGTTATATGATACATATTAGAAGTCACATATGAAGGTATAAGTAGAGTAAAAGAGTCAAAAATTAATTTCTTAGTACATAGTTATAAATTGTTAAAAATAAAACCAATAGAAACTATCAGTGATATGTACACTAGATTTATAAATGTTATCAATGGTTTAAAATCTCTTAGTAAATGTTATACTAACTTTGAACTAGTAAATAAAATTTTAAGATATCTTCCTAAATGTTGGGGCCCAAAAGTAACAGTCATACAAAAGGCAAAGGATTTGAATAATTTTCCTTTCGAAGAACTTATAGGGTCATTGATGGCCCTATGAAATGACTTGTAAAGCACATGACGAATAAGAGAAAAACATTCCAAAGAACATGAAGGATATTGCATTGAAAACAAAAGAAGACTCCTCGAGCAAAAGCTCGAGTGATGAGGATAATGACATTGCACTTCGAATAAGAAGACTTAAAAAAATTCATAAAAAGGAACAAAAATCATAAGAATAAATATAAATAAAAAAGGATGTTATAATTTGTTATGAATGCAAGAAGCCAGGATACTTTAAAAATGAGTGTCCACAATTGAAGAGAAAGTTACTAACTCGAAAGAAAAAGAAGACATTCAAGGCAACTTGGGATGATTCGAGCACATCAGAAGATAAAGAATACAATAAAGATGAAGTGGCAAACTATATACTAATGACCCTTAATAATGAGGTACATGATTTACCCTAAGCTTCTTTTTAATGCTTTTCATGATTTATTTATATGATGAATTCAAAAAGGTCAGTAAGAAATATAAATTAAAAAAAGGTTCATGCATTACTTACCTAGTAAAGTTAAAACTTTGCATGAAACACCAACATCATGTACTTATTGCTCTAAATGTGAAGAGAAGAAAGGAAAATATGTTATTACAACAAGCCTTTTTTTTAGAAAAGTTTAAAGGTGGAAATAAAACATTGAACATGATTCTTATCAACCAAGGTTGTGTCTATAAAAAGGAAGGAATTAGCTTTGTAGGTAGTAATACTCAACCAAAGTCAACAAAATTTGTTAAAAGTTCCACACTACATATTCCTTACAGAGATAAATATAACTTTTGTGGAAGATTTGGTCATTATGCCTATACATGTTCTTACAAAAATTATAGCCCTTATAAATTAGTTTGTGTTCCTAAAAGAACAATCAATAACTTAATACCAATGGTTAAAAGAGATAGATCGAACCATGAAGTAAAACTTTTTTTTTTGTATAGGCATGTCCCCAAACAAAAGCTAGGGTTAAAAAAATAGTTTCGATGCTTAAGGCACATGACTAGAGATTTATCATAATTTTTAAAGCTCACTAGCCGAGACGGAAGGTATGTCACCTTTAGAGATAACAAACAATAAAGAAAAAATTATTGGCCAAGGAAATATAGGTAATAAGTCTAACCTTTTGATTGAAGAAGTCTTACTAGTAGATGACTTAAAACACAACCTACTAAACATTAGTCAATTATGTGATAAGGGTTTATAGCATAAAATTTGAATCTAATGCTTGTATTATATAGATACCTCACAAAAATAAATCAATGATTGCCTTAAGAACCAATAATGTGCACACTATTGATCTTGATGACTTCTATGATAAAACTTATTTTTCAACTTTAAATGATGATGCATGGCTTTGGTATAGAAGATTAGGTCATGCAAGTATGAAACTAATTACATAAATAATAACTAAAGAACTTGAAAGAGGTATACATAGAATTAAGTTTGTAAAAGATAAAGTTTGTGACACATGCTAACTAGGTAAACAAATAAAACATAGTTTTCAATCGAAGAATCAAGTCTAGGAGGTAGTAAATATGCTTTAGTAATCATAGATGACTATAGTTGATTTACTTGAACATATTTTCTGGCACACAAAAGTGATTGCTTTAAATATTTTTTAAAATTTTGTAAACTAGTTTAAAATTAAAAGGGTTTTATGATTTCATCTATTCGAAGTGATCATGCTAGTGAATTTAAAAAATATGATTTTTAAGATTTTTGGGAGTTAAATTAGTGTGACCATAATTTCTCCACTCTAAAAATCTATAATAAAATGGAGTTGTTGAGAGAAAAAATAGTAGTTTATAACAGATGATAAGAACCATGCTAAATAAACATAACCTACCCAAATATGAATAGGGTTCTCGTAAGACCACTATTTTTTAAAACTCCATATGAATTATAGAATTGAATAATAAAAAACCTAATATTTCATATTTTAAAATTTTTAGTTATAAATATATTTTAAATGAAAAAGTTGCCTTAGGAAGTTTGATGCAAATTTTGATGAAGGCATATTTCTTGGTTATTCCTCAAGTTCAATGCTTATCTTATCTTTAATAAAAAAACTTTAGTTATTGAGGAATCCATCAATATTATTTTTAGTGAGGTTCTCAAATTGAAGAAAATTGATTTTAATGATAATTTTGATTTTAGTAAATTAAATTTGAATGAAAATTCTCCTCTTCAAAGCAACTTGGATGCATCTACTTCTAAGGAATCATTTCCCAAAGAATGAATATATGTAGATGCTCATCCTAAGGAACTAATAATTGGAGTGGTGGAAATAATCAACTCAGCAACCATACACCATAATAGCTAAAGAGCTACGATACATATAAAATGTAAATCGACACCCTCCAACGAATTGAAACAAAACGAATCATTCAAGATTGAAGTAAGATGAACTATTCTAATCACTTTATTAAAGAGAAAAATGATAAAAGATTGGAATATCACTTTGATTCTCTTAAACGTCATAAACTAAAAAGTTTGATAAGTTACAAAGGGAAAGCAAAGATTTAGGGTTTTTGAATGCCACAAGCAAAAAAGCTTAATAAGTTCCAAAGTTCATACAAGAACTTAAAAATAAACACTCACTGGTGTTGGAAGATGATTATATTTCTCTAAATTATTCTTTATAAATAGAGTCAGCCTTGTTTATATAGAGCAAGATAAAGTACAAAGAAAATGAACTAATTAAATACATTAAATAACATTCATATTCCCAATTCATGAATATAGATAATTCATGAATTCTACCTTAAAAAATCTAAAATAAAATTATCCACAATTCTAAATATGGTCCACCATAGCTGAATGACCTTTATTCTTTAAAATATATATTAAATTTTATAATTCCTTCAAGGCTGGACTTTCTCTTCATGGTATGAACTTTTCTGAATCACTTTGACCTTTTTTGGCTATTCTTACATCCATAGAACTTTGACCAAATTTTGACCAACTTGATCCTTCCAAATGTCTTCTAATGAATAAGTTATCATTTTTTTCATCTTTTTAAGTTTAGATCTTATTATCGGTCATTCATGAATAACAAAAGGGTTCTTGGCATATCATTAATGGTGGAAATCATCAACTCAGCAACCATACACCTTAATAGCTAAAAGAACTATGATACATATATAATGCAAATTGATAGCCTCCAATGAATTGAAACAAAACGAAGCATTCAAGATTAAAGTAAGAGGAACTATTTTAATTACTTTATTAAAAAGAAGAATGATAAAAGATTAGAACAACACTTTGATTCCCATAAATGTCACAAACTAAAAAGTTTAATAAATTAAAAAAGAAAAGCAAAAATTTAGGATTTTTGAATGCCACAAGTAGAAAAGCTTGATAAGTTCCAAAGTTCATGAAAGAACTTAAAAACAAACACTCACCGATATTGGAAGATGATTATATTTCTCTAAGTTGTTTGTTTTTAAGTTCATTACTGATCTTGTAGAGTTGCAATATTATATAGAGATCGAGGACATAGTAAATGTGGCCATGAAGATTAAGAGGCAACTCAAAAGAAAAGGCACAAGGTATGATTCAAGACTATATTCGACTTCTTCTTCTTCTTAGAAATCGAATTGGAGTAAAAAGGATGATAAACCCATTGTTAAGTCTAAATTTGGTGAAATTAAAGGCAAAAATAAATTAGATAATAAGGATAAAGGTGAGAATCAACCAAATCAAACTAGAGGCATTATGTGTTTTAAGTGCCTTGGGCATGGACATGTGATATGTGAATATCCTAATAAGAGAGTTATGATCATGAAGGATGAGATTATGGAATCTAAAAATAAGAGAGACGATAATGATGACCCTCTATCAATAGAGGATGCTAGTGATGTAGAGTATACTAAATGTGAAATTTTAGTTGTTCAACGCACACTTAGTTTGCAAAACAAAAATGATGAACATGGTGAACAACGTGAGAATCCGTTTCACACTCATTGTTTGATTGCTAACAAGATGTGTAATATAATTATTAATAGTGGAAGTTGTACAAATGTGGTAAGTACCTTACTCGTGGAGAAACTGAAATTACCTACTATCAAACATCCAAAACCTTACAAGTTACAATAGTTGAATGATAATGATGTGGTGAAAGTAAATCGGCAAGTGTTAGTTTCTTTCTCAATTGGTACATATAAGGATGAAGTTTAGTGTAACGTGGTACCTATGTATACAGGTCACTTGTTATTGGGGAGACCATGGCAATATGATCGAAGGGTAACACATGATGGGTTCAAGAATTATTGCTCTTTGATCATGGATGGACAAAAATATCAACTTGGACCTTTGCCTCCAGGGACCATTTTTGAAGACCAAATGCGTATAAAACAATAGTATGAGGAGCTTCAATCTTCATTAACTAAAACTTTGGGGAGGGGGCAAGAAAAAGAGAAAAAAAAAAATGAGTTGAGTGGTAAAAACAAGAAAGAGTATTGGGAAACACAAGGGGAGGGAAAACAAGACCTAAGCGAAAGAAAACTAAGTGCTTATGCCAAAATGAGTGATGTAAAGAAAGCCTTAACCATGAGGCAGCCCATACTTATACTTATGTACAAGGACATTTTGATTGTGTCTAGTGAAATTAATAAAAATTTGCCTAGTGTTATTGTTGATCTTTTGCAGGAAAATGAGGATATCTTTCTCGAACAAGTTCCAAATGGTTTGCCACCAATTAGAGGAATTGAGCATCACATAGATTTCATTCCAGGTGCAAGCATACCAAACAAGTCAACATATCGATACAATCCCGAAGAGACCAAGAAAATCCAAAAGCAAGTAAGTGAGCTTATGAAAAAAGGTTATGTGCGAGAAAGCATGAGTCCATGTGTAGTTCCTATTTTGTTGGTGCCAAAAAAAGATGGATCTTAGAGAATGTGTGTTGATTGCAAAGCCATCAACAAAATCCTGGTAAAGTATCGACATCTTATTCCTAGGTTAGATGACATATTAGGTGAATTGCATGGTTATTGTGTGTTTTAAAAAATTGATTTGAAATATGGATATCATCAAATAAGTATCCATGAGGGTGATGAATGCAAAACTACTTTCAAAACTAAACATGGTTTATATGAATGGTTGGTGGTGCCTTTTGGTGTGACTAACACACCTAGTACTTTAATGAGATTGATGAACCATGTTTTGCATGCTTATATTGGAAAGCTTGTTATCATTTATTGTAATGATATACTTGTGTATAGTAAAAGTTTGGATAAGCATGTAACACATTTAAAAGTTATTTTTGATGTGCTTAAGAAATAAAAGTTATATGCTAATCTAAAGAAATGCACTTTCTGCATAATAAAATTACTTTTCTTGATTATGTTGTTAATGATAAAGGAATACATGTTTATCAAGAAAAAGTGAAAATAATTAGGGAATAGCCAAAACCCACTAATGTTAGTAATCTTAGAAGTTTTCATGGTTTTGCTAGCTTTTATAGAAGATTCATTAAGGATTTTTCTACAATTGCTGCACCAATAACTAAATGTATAAAAAAGAATGTAGGATTTAGATGGGATAAAGTATAAGACGATGCTTTTAATTTGCTTAAAGACAAACTTAGTTCAACACCTTTACTTGCTTTACCTAACTCTGCAAAAACTTTTGAGATTGAGTGTGATGTGAGTGGGATAGGTATTGGAGGAGTCTTAATGCAAGATGGCAGACCCATTGCATTCTTTAGTGAGAAGCTAAGTGGAGCAGATCTTAACTACCCGACATATGACAAGGAGTTCTATGCTTTGGTAAGAGTGTTACAGACATGACAACACTATCTTTGATACAAAGAATTTATTATACATACTGATCATGAATCCTTGAAATATCTCAAAGGACAAGGAAAACTAAGTCGCAGGCATGCAAAATGGGTGGAGTTTATTGAATCCTTTCCATACATCATCATCGAGTACAAACAAGGTAAGAAAAATGTAGTTGCCGATACTCTTTCTAGAAGGTATCCTCTAATTTCTAAACTTGATGCCAAATTATTATGATTTGAGTATATTAAAGATCAATATAATTCTGACCATGATTTTGCTAATGTTTTTTGGGCATGTGAGAAAGAGGGTTTTGATAAATTTTCAGGCATGATGGTTTTCTTGTTAAAGAAAATAATTTATATATTCCTTAATGTTTAATGAGAGAATTACTTGTGATAGAGGCACATAGTGGAGGTTTACTGTGGCATTTTGGGATCATAAAAACTTTAGATGTGTTAAATGATCATTTTTTTTACCACATATGAAAAGAGATGTTGAGAGATTGTGTGAGAAAACTTACAAAAAAAAAAGAGATTGTGTGAGAAATACATTACTTGTAAACAAGCTAAATCTAAAGTAACGCCTCATGGGTTGTATACTTCTCTTCCTATACCTAGTGAGTCTTGGGTTGATATATCCATAGACTTTATTTTGGGTTTACCTAGGTCAAAAGAAGGGAGAGATTCTATTTTTGTTGTTATTGACAGGTTTAGCAAGATGATACATTTCATTCCTTGCCATAAAATAAATGATGCAACACATTGTGACGAACGGTCATCGCTCAACCGCAACGCCTTCGCTCTTTAAACCGTTCGTCACTTTTTTTTGCTTGTACATATGTTTGGCAGCTTGTTTTGCCTTGAGTTTATGTGTTTTTACCTAAGAAATGTGAGCAGAAGTAGTGTAGAAGGCTGCAGAACGATCGCTCGCTGTGCGGAGCCAAAACAACCCTATTTTTGGATCTTTTTCGTGTGCTGCGGCAACCTTTCTGAGTGGTGCAAAATGTCAGCCATTTTAGCACCTTGGAACCCCCCGGGTGGCACCAAGCTAGATGGGGTTCTGGGTATATGTCGGGCATAGGCATTCATCAGTAATTGAACTTGTCTTACGTCCGATAGCTTAGGAACCATCGTTTATGGACTTGCAACCGTTCCTACAACCCTCCAAAGTCCTATTTCACTCTCTTTCTCTCTTTTCTATGCTGCACTCAAGGTGTTTGACAAATTGCTTGTATAGCTTTTCGCTTTGCGAGACATCGGGATGTGTCCATCGCTCGCTTCTAAGCTAATCAACTTCTTCTTTGCAGGTCCTATGGGACCTTAAGAGGTTGTAAGAGGGTTGACCCTTTGCAGACCGATAACGCTTTGGGCGTTTCATGACTTAGGCAATCCCAGCTAAGTTCGTAACAGTGGGTAAGGTTGCTTCACGACTTAGGCAATTTCAGCTAAGTCTTCGGGAGTGCCGCTAGGGTGCCGGACGGCTTAGGCAAATTCAACTAAGTCCGTGATAGTATGGTATCAAAGTAGACAAGTAATTCATACAAATAACGAAGAAGATTCGTAATCTCACCATGGTGAAATATCATGGTGAATCGAGCAAGATGGGGCAAGCAGTACCCTTGCTCCAAGCAGTCGTAGGTGGGCTGCAAGTGCAAACTCACTCGCAAACTATGGGAGCCGCTCATGAGGAGCTCTACAGTGGACAAGACAAGCGTGAAGTTGGGTATTCTCCACGAGGGGAGGAGACGCCATCTTGAGCGCCAAAAGGGAAAAAGAGCCATAAGAAGAGAATTATAATGGCGGAGACCCGCCTTGATGTTCTTGAAGCGAGCGTGGAGGAACTCTACTAAGGCCAGCGAAGGTTACTTAGGGTAGAGAGCTCGCTAGAAGAAGCTGAATCTCAGATCGAGAAAGTTGAATCTCTGATTGATCAACTGACAGAGGACACCAAAGATTCTATACGACATCTACATGAAGTTGTGGCAGAACTCACAGTTAAGGTGATGGTGTTAACAAGGACTCTTGATGCGGGAGGGAACAACACCCATGCTGCGTCACCACAAAACTTTAAGGCACCAGAGACGCAGTGCTACGGAGGTGCTAGGGATGCCAAAGAGCTTGAAAATTTCTTGTTCGACATGGAACAATATTTTCGTGCTACAAGGCTCGATTCTGAAGAAACCAAAGTTGCTATAGCAATAATATATCTGAATGGGGATGCAAAACTTTGGTGGCGAACCCATTGGGAAGAGATCCAGCAAGGCCGATGTCAAGTGGATACATGGGGAGACTTGAAGCGAGAGTTGAGAACTTAGTTCTTACCCGAGAACATAGAGTTTGTCGCAAGAAGGAAACTGAGACAACTCCGCTAAAGTACAACAATCCGAGACTATGTGAAATAATTTTCAGCACTGATGCTAGATATATGGGACATGTCTGAGAAAGAGAAGTTATTCAGCTTCCTCGATGGCTTGAAGCCATGGGCACAATAAGAACTACATCGGAGGAATATCACCGATGTAGTCGGGGCAATTGCAGCCGTGGAAAGGCTAACTGACTTTGTTTCTTCGGTGGATTTGAGAAAGAAGAAACAATCTTCGGGAAATCGCCCATCTAAATACTCTTCAGCGAAGGAGTCTGGGGGCGAGCAAAAGAAGAAGAATTTCCACAAGGGACCGGGCTCAAGAGGTAGAGTCCCAAAGCCTACTGGATGCTTCTTGTGTGGAGGACCGCACATGGTGAGGGAGTGCCCACAAAAATAGACACTCAATGCTTTAACGACATCGATTCTACCTCATAAGTCAGACAAGGGCAAAGCCATCGCCCTTAGTTCGAGCAGTTCTGACTCCAGTAGTGACAGTGAGGCGTCGCAAGGACCCAGGATGGGAGCAATGCATTTGTTGAATGCGTTGCGGGGTCAAGTGGGGGAAAACACAAAGGTAAAGCCACCGAAGGCAGGAAGCAGCAAGTTGATGTATGTAGACATCAAGCTTCATGGCCGAACAACCCATGCAATGGTGGACACGAGCGCGACCCACAATTTTATTACTGATCGCGAAGCTAAGCGATTGGGATTAATCTTAGAGAAGAGCCCAAGTCGTATGAAGGCGGTGAACTCGAAGGCCAAGCGGATCTCCGGACAAGCAAAGGGGGTCCCCATCAAGATCGAGACATGGAGCGGGAGCACAGACTTGATGGCGGTGCCATTGAACAACTTCCAAGTAATTCTCGGAATGGAGTTTATGCACGCAACGAAGTTGGTGCTAGTACCATTCCTGAACTTCTTGTGTCTAATGGGAGGCGACGATCCCTGCATGGTTCCAGTTTCTCGAGGAGGAACCAAGGACCTACAATAAATATCGGCTTTACAATTGAAGAAAGGGGTGCGAAAAGGTGAATCAACCTTTGTAGCTGCTATGAAGCTAGAGACACTTGATGGGGAGGCCATTCAGGAACCTGCTGTTATGGTGAATATCCTGAAGGAGTTCTCAAATGTGATGCCAACAGAGTTACTGAGGACTCTACCACCATGCAGAGGTGTGGATCATCGGATTGAGCTGGAGTTGGGAGTTAAGCCTCCAGCGAGACCACCATACCGCATGGCCCCTCCAGAGTTGGCAGAACTGAGGAAGCAGTTAGATGAACTACTAAGCGGTGGTCTTATCCGCAGTTCCAGAGCACCTATCGGAGCTCCAGTCCTCTTTCAGAAGAAACAAGATGGGAGCCTCTGGTTATGCATTGATTATCGAGCCCTCAACGAGATGACGGTGAAGAACAAGTATCCTATCCCGCTCATCGCGGACTTGTTCTATCAATTGGGCAAGGCAAAGTACTTCTCCAAACTCGACCTTCGGTCAGGGTATTGGCAGGTGCGCATTGCAGAAGGTGATGAGGCGAAGACTACCTGTATGACCAGGTATGGAGCATTCAAGTTCTTGGTGATGCCTTTCGGCTTAACCAATGCTTCGGCCATATTCTGCACTCTCATGAACCAGCTGTTCAAGGAGTATCTGGACAAGTTTGTGGTCGTCTACTTAGACGATATCGTCATCTATAGCCAAACACTTGAGGAGCATGTTAGACACCTTCGAACAATTTTCAAGGTTCTCAGGGAGAACACCTTGTTCGTGAAGAGGGGAAAGTGCTACTTCGCCCAAATGGAGATTTTATTCTTGGGGCATCGAATTGGGAATAGGTCCATTCGAATGGACAAGGCTAAGGTGCAAGCTGTGGCGGACTGGCGAACACCAAAGAAGGTGCCAGAGTTGAGATTCTTCCTTGGGTTCGTCAATTATTATCGGCGCTTCATAGCTGGATATTCGAAGCGCGCAGCTCCGTTGACAGAGTTGCTAAAGAAGGAGCAGTTCTAGAGATGGTCGGACAAATGTGAGGCGGCATTTCAAGACCTGAAGACTACTGTGTTAGAAGAACTTGTACTCAAATTACCGGACTATGGAAAGTCTTTTGAAGTCTATACAGATGATGCTTTTGGCTTTACTATTGGAGGAGTTCTTATGCAGGAGGGTCATCCAGTGGCCTACGAGAGTCGCAAGCTCAATAAGACCGAGCAGCGATATCCTGTGCATGAGAAGGAGATGACAGCGGTGGTCCACTGTCTACAAGTGTGGTGACACTACCTTCTGGGAATACCATTTGTGCTAAGGACAGACAATGTCGTATCGAGTTACTTCCAAACTCAAAAGAAACTCTCCCCAAAGCAAGCATGATGGCAGGATTTATTGGCTGAGTTTGACATGGTGATGGAGTACAAGCCTGGAAAAGTAAATGTCATGGCTGATGCATTGAGTCAGAAAGTGGAGCTAGTGAATGCTATACAGTTAGAGGGCGGAGGCCAAGCAAGTCAATTGCACGACAATTTTGGGTCCAGGAGGGACTCATCTATACCAAGGGAAACAGAGTTTATATCCCGCAAGCGGATAACATGAGGCGTGAACTCTTGAAAGAGTGTCACGATTCCCTTTGGGCTGGACATCTGGGTATCCACCGAACAATGGCTCTCATGGAGAGGGCCTTCTATTGGCCGAAGATGAGGACATATATGGAGAAATATGTTCGAACATGCCTTACTTGTCAACAGGACAAGATAGAGCAGCAGAAGCCAGTGGGACTTTTGGAGCTGCTGCCCATACCAGAAAGACCATGGGAGAGCATTTCCTTGGACTTCATATCAAGCTTGCCCGTAGTAGGGGGACTTGGATCGATACTCGTGGTAGTTGATCGATTTTCGAAATATACAACATTCATTGCGGCACCCCTACATTGCTCAGCGGAGGAGGCGGCTAAGCTGATGATGAAGAATGTGGTTAAGTATTGGGGAATCCTACATAACATCATTAGTGATCGAGATTCTTGGTTCTTGGGATGATTCCGGACTGAGTTGTTCAAGTTGTTGGGGTCTAAATTATACTTCTCCACAAGCCTCCAGCCTCAAACGGATGGCCAAACAGAAAGAATTAACTCACTCTTGGAGCAATATCTCCGACACTATGTGAGTGCCAACCAACGAGATTGGGTGAAGCTGTTAGACATAGCTCAATTCTCCTATAACTTACAACAGAGCTCTGCATCCAACAAGAGCCCATTTGAGATTATTACGGGACAATAGCCATCAACTCCTCACACCCTAGTTATTGGTTACACAGGGAGTAGCCTATCAGCCTATCACTTCGCAAAAGAATGGCATCGCAATGCAGATATTGCATGGGCTTACTTGGAGAAGGCGGTCAAAAAGATGAAGAAGTGGGCAGACTTGGGAAGGCGACCACAAGAATTTAAAGTTGGTGACATAGTGTTGGTGAAGCTCCAACCAGCATCACTCTAATTTTTTAGACACAAAGTGCACAAAGGATTGGTACGCAAGTATGAAGGGTCTTTCCCAATCATCAGCAGAGTAGGCAATGTCTCATACAAGTTGCAACTGTCAGCATGGTTCAAAATTCACAACGTCTTCCATGCAAGCAACTTGAAAGCCTACCACTCAGATCCGCTAGATGATTCTCGAAATATTCCAACTCGACTACCCCCCACTAGAGCCTCTTACGAGAAGCGAGTTAAAACTATTCTAGCAGATCGCAAGATAAAACTACCCAATGGAGCGCAGCAAATAGAGTACTTGGTGAAGTGGCAAAAGCTTCCTCAAATAGAAGCCAGTTGGGAGCCAGAAGACGCCCTACGACATGAAGAAGCTCACGTCAAAGCCTACCAACAAGCATCGACGAGGGCGTCGACAGTTTAAGTATGGGAGAATGTCACGAACGGTCATCGCTCAACCGCAACGCCTTCGCTCCTTGAACCGTTCATCACTTTTTCTTGCTTGTACATATGTTTGGTAGCTTGTTTTGCCTTGAGTTTATATGTTTTTACCTAAGAAATGTGAGCAAAAGTAGTGTAGAAGGCTGCAGAATGATCGCTCGCTGCGCGGAGCCAAAACAGCCCTATTTTTTGGTCTTTTTCGTGTGCTGTGGCAACCTTTCTGAGTGGTGCGAAATATCAGCCATTTTAGCACCTTGGAACCCCCCGGGTGGCACTGGGCTGGATGTGGTTCCAAGTATATATCAGGCGTAGGCATTCATTAGCAATTGAATGTCTTGTGTCCGATACCTTGGGAACCGTCGTTTGTGGACTTACGACCATTCCTACAACCCTCCAAAGTCCTATTTTGCTCTCTTTCTCTCTTTTCTATGGTACACTCAAGGTGTTTGACAAATTGCTTGTATAGCTTTCTGCTTTGTGAGACGCCGGGACGTGTCCGTCGCTCGCTTCTAAGCTAATCAACTTCTTCTTTGCAGGTCCTATGAGACCTTAAGAGGTTGTAAGAGGGCTGACCCTTTGCAGACAGATAACGCTTTGGGCATTTCATGACTTAGGCAATCCCAGCTAAGTTCAGAACAGTGGGCAAGGTTGCTTCACGACTTCGACAATTTCAGCTAAGTCTTCGGGAGTGCCGCTAGGGTGCCGCACGGCTTAGAAAAATTCAGCTAAGACCGTGACAACATGTTGTAGGGTTGTTCTTCAAAGAAATTGTGAGATTACATAAAATTTCAATGACAGTTGTGAGTGATAGAGGTGTCAAATTTCTTAGCCACTTTTGGAAAATAATTTAGAGCAAGTTGGGTACAAGGCTGTTGTATTCAACCACTTGTCATCCACAAACATATAGACAAACCAAGGTAGTAAATAGAACTTCATCAATGCTTTTGAGGGCCATAATTCAAAGGAATTTGAAGAATTGGGAGGAATGTTTGTCACATGTCGAGTTTGCATATAACAGAAGTATGCATGCTACAATAAACCATTCCCCATTTAAAGTTGTGTATGGGTTCAATCTATTAACTCCTATGGATTTGCTATCGTTACCTTTGGAAAAGGCTAATTTGGAAAAGATGATTTTGTCAAAGCATTGCATGAAAGAGTCCAGACATAAATTGAAAAGAAAACTCTACAAGATGAGAAATAATATAACAAAGGCTGAAAGCAAGTAGTATTGGAACCCAGTGATTGGGTTTGGCTACACTCGAGGAAGGAAAGATTTTCTAGTCAAAGGAAGTCTAAATTAATGCCAAGAGGAGATGGTCCATTTTAAATTATTCAAAGAATCAATGACAATACATAATAAGCTAGAACTACCAGGTGAGTATGGCAATATTAGTGTAACCTTCGATGTTTCTGATTTATCTTTATTTGATGTAGGCAAGGAAGGCGATGATTCAAGGATGAATCCTTTCGAGGAAAGGGGGAATGATATGACCCAAATAGTTGATCATAAAAATTTACCAAGGACCCTTTTGTTATTCATGAAGGATCGATATTAAGAGCTAAAACTAAAAAGATGAAAGAAGCTATAACTTATTCATTGGAAGGTATTTAGAAAGAACAAGTTGGTCAAGATTTGGTCAAAGTTCTATGGATGCAAAAAGAGCCAAAAAAGGTCAACGTGATTCAGATAAGTCTATACCATGAAGAGAAAGTCCAACCTTGAAGGAATTATAAAATTTAATCTATATTTTAAAGAATAAAGGCCATTCAGCCATAGTGGACCATATTTAGAATTATGAATAATTTTATTTTAGATTTTTCAAGATAAAATTCATGAATGATCTATATTCACGAATTGAGAATAGGAACGTTATTTAATATATTTAATTAGTTCATTCTCTTTGTACTTTGTCTTGCTCTATATAAATAAGACTGACTCTCTTTGTAAAGAACAACTTAGAAAAATATAATTATCTTCTAATACCGGTGAGTGTTTTTTTTTAAGTTCTTGCATGAACTTTGGAACTTATCAAGCTTTTTTGCTTGTGGCATTCAAAAATCCTAAATCTTTACTTTTACTTTTTAACTTATTAAACTTTTTAATTTATGACATTTAGGGGAATCAAAGTGATATTCTAATCTTTTATCATTTTTCTCTTTGATAAAGTGATTAGAATAGTTCTTCTTACTTCAATCTTGAATGATCTATTTTGTTTTAATTCATTGGAGGGTGTCAATTTACATTCCATATGTATTGTAGCTCTTTAGCTTTTGGGGTGTATGGTTGCTGAGTTATTGATTTCCACCATAGAGATACATCAAAAGGTGTTCAAACTCATTTATCATTCAAAATTTTTTGTGCAAATGTCACCTTTCTATCTCAAATTGAACCAAAATACGTTAACAATGCCCTAAAAGATGATTCTTGGGTTTTTAATTGCATGAGGAGTTGAATCAATTTGAGAGAAATAAAGTATGGATTTTCCTAGACCTAGTGACCATTTTGTAATTGGCACTAAATGGGTCTTCAGAAATAAGCAAGATGAATTTGGTATCATGGTTTGAAATAAGGCTAGATTAGTGGCCAAAGGTTTCAACCAAGAAGAATGAATTGATTATGAAGAAACATTTGCTCTTGTGGCAAGACTTGAAGTCATAAGGATGCTTCTTGCTTATGCTTCTTTTAAAAATTTTAAGTTATTTCAAATGGATATTAAAAGTAATTCTTAAAATAGTTTTATTTCTGAAGAAATTTATATTGAGCAACCACTCGATTTTGAGGATGCTTTTTTTTCAAACTATGTTTTTAAGTTATATAAGGCTCTCTAGGGATTAAAGCAAGCTCCTAGGGCTTGATATGAGAGGCTTAGTTCTTTCCTCATTCAAATTTTTCAAAAGGCAAGGTTGATACCACATTGTTTATTCAAAATTTTAAAAATAATTTTCTTATTGTTCAAATTTATGTTGATGATATTATTTTTGGTTCTACAAATAAATATTTATATGAGTCATTTGCCAAAAATATGAGCCAATAATTAAAAATAAGTTTAAAAGGAGAATTAACATTCTTCTTAGGATTACAAATTAAGAAACTTAGTGATGAAAGTTTTATTAGTCAAATTAAGTATGACTTCGATCTATTAAAATGATTCAATATTGATAGTGCTAAGGCTATTAACACACCAATGAGCACTTCCAAGATGGAGAATGTTTTGATCAAAAGACTTATAGGAGAATGATAGGTAGTTTGCTATATCTTACTACAACTAGACCAGATATTATGTTTAGTGTAGGCCTATCTATGTGCAAAATTTTAGTCCAACCCTATAAAATCTCATTATAAGGCAGTTAAAAGAATATGTAGATACTTAAAAATAACTCCAAATCTAGGATTATGATATCTAAAATCTAAAAATCTTAATTTGATTGCTTATGTTGATGCTGACTTTGGAAGATGTAGAATAGATAGAAAAAGTACCTTTAGAATCTATTAGTTCCTAGGTCATGCACTTGTTTCTTGGTCTTCCAAGAAATAAAATTATGTTAAATTATCTACAACTGAGGCTGAATATGTAGCAGTGGGTCATGTTGAGCATAAGTTATTTAGATGAAAAATATTTAAAAAAGAATCTCATTTAACACTCTAGAACTAAAAACATTAATATTAGACATCATATTATTAGGTATCATATTTGTAATCATGATATAGCATTGGAATTTGTTGATTTAAAACATTAACTAGTAAATATTTTTACTAAACCTTTGAATGAGGAAATTTCATTGGAAGAGATAAAGAGAGATAGGCATGTTGAATCTTCTAAATGCACAAACATAAACTCTCTCTCTCTCTATATATATATATAAGAAGAGATTTATAAAAGAAGAGATTTGTTAAAATGATTCATAGTTTTTCAGTACTCATGACTTGATCTTTCATTTTTCATTAATATAAATTTTTACACCATTGAATCATTTCCTTCTCTTTCTTATTTTGATAATTACAAATGGGAGAGAAAGAAGTATGATTTTGCTCATCTCAGGAAAAACAAAAAGATGTGCGATCTTGCATATCTCAAAAGAAGCAATGTTGTTAGCTTACTAGTTACACTCTTCTCCTTTTTGTTGATAACAAAAGGGAAGAAGTAATGATGATGTAAAATTATGCTTGATAATTTGTAATTTTTTAACTCACTCTTGATATTGTAATGGCATTATGATGTACTTTGATGTTTGATGATTTGAAACTTTGCATGTTATAACAAACTTGATGATTTAAAATTATGCATTCAATATTCATAATTTTATTATGATGATGCATATGCATATTTATTAAAATCATTATTACTTGAATACAAAGATATTATGATTAGAAGGTTATCATTTTATGAATTCAAGTTTATTTCAATATGGCATATAGATAGGGGGAGTTTAGTTAAAATTTCATCCTCAATTGGTTATCATCATCAAAAAGGGGGGATATTGTTGAATCTCAAATTTTTATGATAAAATCAATTAATGAAGTTACGATCTAATCTGTGTTAAAAAAAGTAATGCAGGACTATCTTCGATCATGAAAAGGCAAAATAATTAAAATAGTAAAATCATACGTTGGGCCAAAGTCAAAGATCGGGTATCGAGCCGAAAAAATCAAACATTGCATCAAGATCAAATGTTGTGGGAGTCCACATGCCAAAGGATCAAGCAATATACCGAAGGAGAGCATGATGCACTGAGGATTCGGATGAACCGATGACATATCGGACTATACAAGATTTATGCTTTGTAATCGTTTATGTCATGATCATTGTACTTTAAATCTTAATTGAGTTAGTTTTGGGTATAACCATGCTAACTCAATTAATTGGGACCGATTTGGGCCTATTGCAAGGTCCATTTTCAGTGACCAAAAGTCAGGTTTGGCGATGGCACTACCAAACATAGTAGTGGAACTGCCTATGAATTGGAAAGTACGAAACATACTTTCTTGAGAATCCAAGCGATAGTACCACCTAGTGTTAAGTGGTGGTACTACCCAAGCTAGCAGTACTATCATTAGAACATAGTCTCCAAGACTATCAAGCAGCAGTGGTATCACCCTTTAATGGCAGTGCTACCGCCCAATTTGAATTTTAAATTTAAAAATTTAAATTTTGGCTCCAAATTTTGAAGCCATTTGGGACCTATAAACACATCACTCATTCTTACTTGAGGAAGTAAGAACTGAGATAAAAAAAACTTGTAATTCTATGTGTGCAAACGTTATTGTAATCTCTTTAGAGTTCCCCTTCTCTTAAAAGCCTAGAGTTCATTCTAAAGGAGGTGTGAGATTTGTAAAGGTTGTCTCCTAAACTTGTGAAAAGGAGAAAGGGTTGTAAAAGGGTAGTTAATCTTCTTCCATTGAAGGAAAATCTTTAGTAAATGTCGGTGGCCTCAATGGAGGAGGAATCAAGAGCGGATGTAGGTCACAACGATCGAACCACTATAAATCTTGTGTGTTCATTTCCTTGTGCTTTATTCTTATTGCTTGCTAAATAGCTCACTACTCTTACTCACATTTCAAGTCCAACATATTTCTGATACAAGTTCTGACCGAACTTTTTTTTTCAATCAACGTAATTTTTTTTCGAAAGCACTAATTAATTGATTAAACGATACAAGTTCTTAGTGCCAACATGATCCTAACACATTCATAGTCAATGAGTTGAGTGAATTATTATAAGATAATAATTCACCGAGTCAGAAGGAGTTCTGACAGTTGGAACTCATGACCAGCACGGTATTAGGCCTAGATGGTCACATACATATTTTCACAGGCTTAGCTAATTTTGCCTAAGTCATGCGGCACCCATGCATATATATCCATAAAGGTCAGCCTTCCTCGAGATCTCCTAGGGTCCCTTAGGACTTACAAAAGAGAGAACGGGCCAGAATAAGCAATTCTAACGGGATCCACAAATAACTACTTAAGCAAACACTTTATAAAGCCAATATAAATTATATCTATGGATATTACAAACTCAGAAAGGTTTCACACAAAGGATAATGATCAATTATAGACCAAAATCCCTATGAGTACTTATAAGACACACTCGTATTTACAAGCCAAAATTGACCATAGAGTAAACTAAACTAAGGCTGTCAAGCCTACTACAAGCCCACTACTTACTGTATAAGTTATGTACACAAACCGAAGACATGGACAGATAGGAACATTTCATTAAACACCTTGTTTATATTTTTGTCCGTGATATTCTCCCTCACTTATTCCTTTGACGTCCTCATCGAAGTCATTATAGATGTTGCATCTCCTTGCATTTTGCTGAATCTTCAATCTTCTGCTTTGGCTGCAATATGCCCCTTTAGCTCCCAGTCTCTCTCCGCCATTGTTGTTGAGTAGTCAAACTTTGATCCATGATATTACTTTAACTCACTAATGACTGACTCTGATGTGGGGTTGGCTGAGTTGTGCTGATCCTTGTTGATTCTCGTGGATCCTTTTGATGAAGGAAAAGACCTGCCTTATTATACATCAGTATCGTAGTTTACTCATATTGCTTGAACATGATAGATGCTTGTTGGAACTTTAATGAGCATTGCCTCGTAGACTTTAAAGTTTTTTAAGGTCCTTCCTCTATAATATTTTCCCATTGATCCTTCTTCAACTTTTAGTTGTCACTTTCAAGTAGGTTCGCATCACTCCTGCTTTCGATTGGCATTCAATTGGGAAATGAAGTGGATAATTTACTCTCAATAGTACTGATCACCAATGGTGAGGATTTAACAACTATTATCTTCCATAAGCTTTCTTCAAAGGGTCATTGAACTTTTCAAGAGCTCCTCTGTTGGATAAGTAATAGAATTGGGATACTCGACTTCACCCATTCTCTTAGGAGTTGAGAAGGCAAGGTTACTTAGTTTCGCTTACCTCATCGAGTTAAGAGAATTGGAGTACTTAGTTGCACCCATTCTCTTAAGTTGAGAATGCTGGTTACAGGTGCCCTACAAGTCAATCACGTGAGTGATGGCGCACGTGTGACATATTATGTGATATTTTTTCTTATAATTAATATTGGCATATTCTCACATTATATTATCTGTAGCATATATATTGATTGTAATGTCCTTAGATCTATGTAATGGGAGTCTGATCGTGATGAGATCACAATAATGAGATCACAATAGTGAGATCAATTCACCTTTAAACACAAATCCTGAATAATCCTGGTCATAGGTTACATGAGACGGATATCGAGATAACCGGACAGACCAGTGTACTATATACCCATCCATATGATAGAGGCGACTGGTCTCATGGCCACTTATGTGGAGACACTAAGGATATAGTACAGGTGCTCATTAGAGAATGAGTTCACCGATTAATCCGCTTGTGGAATACTATATGGTTAAAGATATGTAATGTCAGACAGTGATTCCATAGTCCCAATTGTGTATCTGGTCCTTTGACTTGAGACACCAAGGATGTCTTGTATGAGTACTCTTTTCTTTGATACTAGACTTACATGTTTGGAAAGCTCCAGAACTGGTATAGCTGGTTATCGGGATTGGTAACCAACCTTACGAAGGTAATTGAACATCAATAGAGGATCATCCACTCTCGGTATCATGAGAGGAATATCTCATATGTGCTTACTTAGACAAATCTCTAGCCAAGGTATTCAGATTGAGAGAGAAAAAGTTCTCCGGTAGAATCCGATTAAAGTAAGACAAACTAATTATGTATGTGACCTAATAGTACCATGTCCAATATATGGTCTCTAGGATATTAGTTGGATGAGATATTATAGATACATGGTAATTATGGACAAACAGGTCCGATGGATTCCATCCCTCCTCTACCATCTGGGGACTATAGCATAATGGCCTAGTACGTCTATAGTCGATGAGTCGAGTGAATTATTATGGAGATAATAATTCACTATATCCAGGAGTTCTAATGAGAGCAACTCATGGCCAGCTCGGTATTGGGCCTAGAGGGTCACACACACACATATAGTGGATGCTTTAGTGAATAGAGAATTGGATGAAGATCCAATTAGCCCATATTCTTATTAGATGAGACCCTATATTGATAGGCTCCTTGATTGAGGCCCAATTAAAGGCCTAAAGAGATTATTGGATAAAGATCCAATAATGCAAGATTAGTGGGTAATTGGATGGAGATCCAATACCCACTAAGGTAGGAGCCCTAAAGTTTTGATGGCTCTCTATAAATAAGAGGGGAGACTTATAGTTGATAGGCTACAACTTTGGCCTTGACCTCCTATTCTCCTCTCTCCCTCTGCGCAAGAGTTACGAGATCAGATTGGATGAGTTTCGATGCAAAAATCCATCATGTGGATACTACTAGAGAGGAGGTAACCAATCTCTATCCGGATATGTAAATATAGGGATATAGGATTTCCTTATATAACTAATCTCTCACGTATCGTGGTTTTTCGATTTTGCATTTTTCTTACGACCCCAATCTTTTGCACAACGATTTGATCTGTGTGGAAAATCAGGTTTTTATTTTAATTTCCACTGCATATGTGATTCACCGCTGAGGTTTCCTAATAGTGGTATCAGAGCTAAGTTTTTCGTGTAAAAGATTGATTTTAAACTATGTGTGATGAGATTAAATTATATAGAATCGTTATACGCGTTCTTGCTACATTTTTGCAGCAAACGCTGCAAAGAGGAGGAGGGACAGCCAACTATGGTCAGGCCCCTCGTAGGGGTGGCTGGCTTCGGCCAAGGTCACTGCGAAGGGGCTACCTACTACTACCCGCAGAAGAGTGGTCCGCCAGCCGTGCTGGCTAGCTGCGACAAAGGCTGCCCAAAAGGTGCAGCCGCCCATAGTTAGCTTGTGATAGGGGTTGTCGAAGCTATCACCGCAAGGGCGGCCGCAGAACGCTCGTAGGGGCGGTGCCCATGAAGGTGCCGCCCGAGGGCACGACGCCACAAGAAGGCAAGACCGCCCGCCTTGGCGGAGGCTACTAGGGGGCAAAGGGCAACAACAAGCAGGCATAGTGAGGGTGATGGAAGGGCTAGGGTATCCTTTTGTTAAAAGGATGATCCTGCCCCTTAGAATTTGAGAAATTATGAGGTTTGTCCTATGCACAGAATTATGAAAACGCCCTCAATTATTCTAAAAATTCTGAGTATTGTCCTCTCATCTAGATTTATAAAAATACCCTTAATAATTCTGAAAATTCTAAACATGTCCTGATTTTTTAAAAAATAATTAATTAAATATTTTAATTAATTTTTATATATCTAGTCATCTTACATATGATGTGATGTACATGTGATGTATGATGTGGATGAATGATCATGAGCCATATGTTGTGATGTATGTAATAATAATAATAATAATTATTATTATTATTGGGGCCTGCGAGCCTCTATTTTTCTCATTTATTATTGGGCCTACGTGCTTATGATTATTTGTAATTACATAGAGAGGAACAACGAGAGCGTGGAGGTAACAATGGGACCGATGATGCCATGGCGGGATATCATGCTGTATGGTGATGCGACGATCCGACGGAATAGATGATAACGAGATCAACAATCACATGGCACGGAGATGCGCTGATACACATATAGATCCTATTGTGATTGATTAGGCCCATTGGCTCAGGCTTAATCATATTAGGTGATGGCTCAAGATGGTGATGACTTATCTTGTAACGATGGTGATGACTTAACTAAACTTCATGGTTGGTCGAACAATCGAGACCATGATGATTTGGAGGTCGAACATGACAGGAATCACAAGGAGATGTGATTGGTAAGAGTTGCCTACCTTTTGGGCTTAGTGCAATTGATTGAGTCCCTTGAGTTTGTCAGAGACTTTCGTCTCACGTATCGAGGGTGTCGCATGATTCACTAAGAAAATAGTGAGAGTACATTAAGATAGAAGTTCATATCTTAATTAGTATTTTTTTATAAACTCAGTATGTTATTTAATTTACGCTATATCTTGTTTATCGCTTGCAAACCCCCTATATGGCATACTTGATGCCAATCGTCTCATTGGTCCAAAGGCTCTACAATTTAAGAATTATTCTCACGGAGGAGAAAATCCTATATGTCCTAAACATGATTGTGCCCACGCCAGAGGAAAGGGTAAGCGAGGATGAGATCGCTTGCTTTATAAAGTATATAGATAGTCCTAGAGGATACCTGTATATTGATCTTATACTTCAATCCCTATCATATTCCTTTTTATAGTTCATATGAACAAGTTGATGTGACTCTACCTAAACTCCTTAATATGTTGAGGGAAGCTGAGAGCACTATTAAGAAAGAGAAGCTAGTTCTCTATATTAGTGAGACTAATAAAAAAAGGAAGGCCAGCAAGACCCTTAAGAAGGGCAAGGGTAAAAAAAGATCGGGTAAGGCAAAGGTTGTCAAGAAAGCCTGACAAAGGATAAAGGACAGTGCTTCCACTACGACCAAGATGGGCATTGGAAGAGAAACTATAAGGACTATCTTACAGATGAGGAGAAATATAAGCTTGGAGAAGCTTCAAGTATATTTATGATCAGTCTCTATTTGTCATATTTTCATGAAAACACATAGGTATTGGATACCAGGAGTGCTTATCATATTTGCAATTAATTGCAAGTTCTAGCAAGACCTAGGAGATTGGCCAAAGGTGAGATGGACCTCAAGATGCGCAATGGAGCAAGAGTTACTACAGTTGCTATTGGGGAGGTCACTCTACATCTGCCTGGTGAAGCTATTATTACATTAGATGCATGCTATTTTGTTTCCTCTATTATCGCAAATATTACCTTGATAAATGGCTTATCCACACATTATGAATATAAATACGTCTAAGAGGAAAAGAGATGAGGTGAATAATGCATACCTATAACATTATAGGCTATGTCATATACATGAGGGAAGGATTCAAAAGTTGCATTATTCTTTATTACCAAGAAACCTAAGTGGAGAGGACCTCAGGATGTTGATTCTGAGATGGATTCCATGTACTCTAATGATATTTGGAACCTTATAGATGTCACGACCCGGGTTGATGAGCTAACTGTCCCGGTAGCTTCGATTTTGGCCTCAACCGCTGGCCAAAATGCTCGAGCCGGGAGTTACCAATAGTACACTCATCAACCCTTAGAAGGCATTCATATGTTCCCACTTTTCCAATGTGGGACGAAGGGGTGTTACAGTAGATGCACCTGAGGGTATTGTACCCATCGGCTGCAAGTGGATCTTAAAAAAGAAGATCAAAGTAGATGAAAAGGTAGAGACCTATAAGGCAAGGCTAGTGGCTAAAAGATATCATTAAAGATATGAAGTTGACTATGACGAAACCTTTTCACCTGTAGCCATGCTTAAGTGCATTAGAATTCTTTTGGCCATTGCAGCACACTATGACTATGAAATCTGACATATGGATGTCACAATAACATTTCTCAATGATAACCTCGAGGAGGAGGTGTATATGATACAGCTAGAGGGATTCGTATCTAGAGAGAGTCCAGATAAAGTGTGTAGATTGCTCAAGTCCATTTATGGCCTAAAGCAAACTTCTTGAAGTTAGAACATAAGATTTGATGAGATGATCAGATCTTATGGCCTCATTAAGAATGAAGATAAACCTTGTGTGTACATGAAGGGAAGTGGGAGTCCTCACCTTCTTGGTGCTGTATGTAGATAACATCCTAATCATTGGGAATGATGTAGGAATGCTCTATATAGTAAAGACTTGGCTATCTAAAAACTTCTCCATAAAAGATTTAAGGGAAGCATCATATATTTTGGGGGTCCGGATATATAGAGATAGATCTAAGAGGATGCTTAGATTATCCCATTTTAGGTACATAGACTCCATTATCAAAAGATTTGGCATGAAGAATTCTAAGATATGTCTTATACCGATGAGACATGGAATCTCACTTTCTAGGAGTATGTTCCCAAAGACTCTTGAAGAAATGGCAGACATGGATAGGATACCCTATGCCTTAGCAATATGGTCTACCATATGTACCAGGCCTAATATAGCACATGCTCTAATTGTCACAAGCAGGTATCAGGCGGATCTATGTTTGGAATACTATAAGATTATAAAGTGTATCCTTAAGTACTTAAGAAGGACTAAGGATCTTTTATTAGTATATGGAGAAGGTAGCCTCCAGGTTGAGGGCTACACGGACTCAAGTTTTCAGTCCAACATTATTGATAGCAAGTCAAACTCAAGATATGTTTTCACCCTGAATGGAGCAGTAAGCTAGAAAAGTTCTAAGCAAGATACTACTACTGACTCGACTATAGATGCAGAATACATTACTACAACAGAAGCAGCAAAAGGAAGAGGTGTGGATGAAGGAGTTCATCTAGGATTTAGGAATCGTTCCGAGCAGCATGAAGCCAATTCCCACATACAACAATAGCGATAGGGCGATAGCTCTAGCAAGGGAACTCAGGTCTCATTCAAAATTGTTCTGGGGAGATTCCACTTAACTAGAGAAATCATAGCCCGTAAAGATATAACAATGGAAAGTGTTCCATCTGAAGATAACATTGCAGATCTACTGACGAAGTCGCTAGCTTAGATTATATTTGAGTGTCATAGGGGTCTGATAAGGATTAAACACATATATGATTTGGCTTTAGGTTAAGTGGAAGATTGCTAGTTACAGGTGCCCTGCAAGTCCATTACGTGGGTGATGATAAGTGTGACACGCTTTGTAATCTTTTTGCTTATGATTAATATTGGCATATTCTCACATTATATTGTCTGTAGCATATATATTGTGATATCCTTGATTCTATGCAATAGGAGTCGGATCGTGATGAGATCACGATAATGAGATCGATTCACCTTTAAACATAGATCTTGAATAATCCCGGTCATAGGTTACTCGAGAGGGACATCGAAATAATCGGACAGACCAGTGTACTATATACCCGTCCATATGATGGAGGTGGCTGGTCTCATAGCCACTTGTGTGGAGATACTAAGGATATAGTACAGGTGCTCATTAGAGAATGAGTTCACTGATTGATCCACTTATATACTATATGGTTAAAGATACCTAATGTTAAACATCGATTCCATAGTCCCAATTATATATTTAGTCCTTTAACTTTAAACACCAAAGATACCTTGCATGAGTACTCCTTTCTTTGATTCCAGACTTATAGGTTTGAAAAGCTCCATATCTGGTACAACTAGTTATCGGGATTGGTAGACAACCTTACGAAGGCAATTGAGTGTCAATAGAGGATCATTCACTCTCGGTATCATGAGAGGAATATCCAATATGTGCTTGCTCAGACAAATCCCTAGCCAGGATCATTCGGATTGAGAGAGAAAGAGTTCTCTGGTAGAATCTGATTAGAGCAAGATAAACTGATTCTGTATGTGACCTGACAGTACCATGTCCAATATATGGTCTCTAGGATATTAGTTGGATCAGTGATTACATATACATGGTAACTATGGACAGACAAGTCCGATGGATTCGATATCCCTTGTACCGTCTGGGGACTATGGCGTAGTATCCTAGTATATCCATAGTTGATGAGTCGAGTGAATTATTGTAAAGATAATAATTCACTATATCAGAAGGAGTTCTGATGAGAGCGACTCACGGCCAACTTGGTATCGGGCCTAGAGGGTCACACATATATGGTGGATGCTTTAGCGAATAGAAGATTGGATGGAGATCCAATTAGCTAGCCCCTATTCTCATTGGATGAGACCCTATGCTGATGGGCTCCTTGATTGAGACCCAATTAGAGGCCTAAGGAGATTATTAGATAGAGATCCAATAATACAAGGTTAGTGGGTAATTGGATGGAGATCCAATACCCAATAAGGTAGGAACCCTAGTGGTTGATAGACTACAGCTTTGGCCTCCACCTCCTATTCTCCTCTCTCCCTTTGTGCAAGAGTTGTGGGATTAGATTGGAGGAGTTTCACTATAGAAATTCATCGTGTGGATACTGCTAGAGAGGAGAACGCTTGATCTCCTTCATCCTCTCAATCTGGATCTAGAAATACAGGGATATACGATCTCCCTAGGTAACCAATCTCTCATGTATTATGGTTTTTCGATTTTTGTATTTTTCTCATGACCCCAATCTTTTGCACGATAATTTGATCTGCATGGGAAACTAATTTTTTGTTTTAATTTCCGCTACATATGTGATGTACCCGCTGAGGTTTCCTAATAGAAAAGACAAAGATTACTCGATTTCGCCTACCTCCTTGAATTTATACTTCATGCATTGAGCTAGTTACTAACATTTGCCCGCTCTTTGCTCATACTTCTAAAGCACTTAAAGTGTTTGCACTCCTTTTGTTGAGTTAACTACAATGATTCGCCTTCCCACTGCCATTGAACTTCTGAAATACAAGAAGTTTTGCCCGAAAAGAGCAAATGTTTATCCCGACTTGGAGCCCCCCTAACTTGGAGTGAGTCTTTGATAGATCTGGTCACCTCTGGGATTATACCATCTCCTCCATCATCTTTGTCGCCTACTCCTCTGAGTAGAAAAGGTATAGCACAATATATTATCTACTTTGTTCCTTGGTCGAGCACTCTTACATTGACCCGAAGTTCCTCACTTTCTACTATTTTGATGAGAAGCTAGTTGACACCGATCTTATGAAGTTCCTTGGTCTCTGCCCTTCCACTCTATCTTGGTACTTGGGGTTTGCCTCTACATTCTCCATCTCCTCGGCCCCTTTTTATGACCAATCCTCTCTCTCCATGAGAGCAAGGGATCTATGACTCTACAGAGGTCCCACCTCTGCGGTACCATGGCACTGCCAAGCCCAGGGCTCTACTATTTGTTGCCTTGTGTCTGCGTCCCTTCCTTCATAATTGGTAGATCCGCCTCTACGGCACTGTGACGCTCCTCTGAATCTACCTCATTTCTAACTGATGTTATTGCTTTTGGGTAGCTGAGCGCCTCTAGACTCAAAGTTGCTTCCTCACCCCTTTCGACCACCTGCTTCAACCACTGTATCATCCTAGCAATTCTCCTTTGTCGATAGAAAGATAGACTGCAACTCTCATGCATAGCCTCTGCCATCTTATTGTAGGGCTCACACTGATTTTGTTCTCCTTAGCTTCCTTGGTAGCAACATTCACTTACTCGGTCTTGTCCTCTGACTTGCGAACTCTCTTAAATGAATGTGATCACTAAAGCAGTCCAACTCTCTAGTCGCTCCAATCATATCTTTGTATGATCAAGTCCCCTCCATGGGACTCACTGGTATTTGCAATCTGACTTCTCCCTCGATGGTACACAGCCCCCATATGCTGATGACCAAGGCTTTCATCTGATACAAGCTTCGATGCGCACACACGGAAGACCCGCCTCTAAGGTACCATGACATTCACTCCTTGAATCCACAGCCCTTCTTGTCATTGCATTGTTCACCAAAGTGGAGCTCCCAATAGCTTATGATCATTAACATGATCATGTCCTCCTCCATGGGACTTATTGGTACTTGTACTTAGACTTCTTCCTCGGTGGTATACAAGCCCCATATGCTGATGACTAAGGTTTCTATCCAATGCAAGCTCCGATACACACACGAAGACCCGCCTTTGTGGTACCATGACATTCACTCATTGAATCTATAGCCCTTCTTCTTATTGTGTCATACACTAAAGTGGAGCTCCTAGTAGCTCATGATCATACCTCTATATGATCATGTCCCTCATGGAACATCTTCGTATGTGTTGTATTACCGCGAACTATTCCACCATGATCTGCTGCACTATGTCGTCTCCTGGTGACATCTCTATTACATTCAGATTCTTATGTGATGAGTTTGGACTATGATCTCTGATTTTTGTTCGCTCCCTTGGCAATTCACCTTCGCCCACCAATTCTAGGGTCACACTAGGATGAAACATAATTCTAGAACAGTCTATCGCCTAGTAGCTCTCAAAATCCCTTGACTTCTAGGATTGATGTATTATTGTCTAGATCCTGGACCTCTATCCCCTACTAGCACAATCTCTGCTATGCATCACTTGTTCTTGACAACTCGAATGGCAACACTATGGCATATTCTTTAAGAGTACTTGCCTATGTGTCCTCTTATCCTGTGCTAAGGTCTCCTGATCCCAACTTTGCCTCTACAAGTTGAATCACCTTTAGTTACTCTGTTAAATACATCTCTAAGGTAAGGTGCATATGCCTCAAAGCTCCTTTCATCTTTGGCACTATGCAATATAAGTCCGCCCCATCGAATGAAGAACTCATAGAACAATATGATCCCAATCTTGTCTCTACAAGAGCTCATGCCCTTAACCTCTGTCCAAGGAAAGCTCCGTGCCTCTGCTCCATGTTCCAACTTCTATGTCGACTCCCTTTATGTGGCTTGGATACTTCACCAAGTTCCACCCAAGTCACTCTGCTCCTCAGTTTGTATTGAGTTGATAGTGGCCTTCGCATCCACTATTCCATAGGTCAACTCTCTATTGAGTTTGATTTTCACATCGACTCTAAGTGTGCCTTCATATGATGTTGTCTTGGATTGCTCCCCCACTTGATCTCGAAATGCATCTACCAATGCATTATCTCATTCGAGATCATGTGACGACTCCTTATCACTCGCTTGGTCCATTGAGCTTTATGGAGATATTGCCTTGAGGAACTCTCCCTCAATATGTGTGGTCTGTTATACATGATTCTCTCTCTAGAGAACTAAGACTTATCCCTCCTGGATATATGTCATGTTGGAGCAACTTTCCTCTTTGCATTCTTCCCACTAGAAATTTCAGAGTCCACTATCTCCTTTGGACTACTCCTTGCCCAACACCTCCCACTTTGCACTGTCTTATCTTTCACCAAGCTCCCCTCTTGCCTTAAGTATCATCAAGTTTGGTTGCCAACATCGAGCCGTAGCTCGAACTCAGCCATCCCAATCTTTGTGCGCTATGCATTCTTCTTCGCTTGCTTGTCCTCATGGTGCCTCTAGCATAAAGTGTTGGCTATTCTTTTGAATGCCAAACCTAGATGCCCATTCCTCTGAGCGACTCATTTCCTTACATCTCAATATCCATTTTCCCAAATGATTACGCATGCTAGCTATCCTCCAATCCCCCACGTTTGTATGGTAATTGTTTCTGAGCGTACTTATTCTGCTATAATACCAAAATGTCACAGGCTTAACTGATTTTGCTTAAGCCGTGTGGCACCTATGCATGTCTATCCACAAAGGTCAGCCTTCCTTGAGATCTCCTAAGATCTCTTAGAACTTATAAAAGAGAAAACGGGCTAGAACAAGTAATTCCAACGGGATCCACAAGCAACTGCTTAAGCAAACACTTTATAAAGCCAATACAAATTACATCTATAGATATTACAAACTCAGAAAGGTTGCACACAAAGGATAATGGTCCATTATAGACCAAAATTTCCACAAGTGCTTATAAGACACACTCGTATTTACAAGCCAAAATCGGTCACAAAGCAAACTAATCTAGGGCTGCCAAGCCTTCTATAAGGTCACTACTTGGTGTATAAGGTATGTACATAAATAGAATACATGGACAAACAGGAACATTTCATTGAATACCTTATTTATATTTTTGTCTGTGACAATATGGTGGATAATTGTAACGAGTAAAGGATTGGATATGAGTTATCAAATAAGCCCCTATTGTCATTGAATGCAACCCAACATTAATGGACTCCTTGCATGAGGCCCAGTTAAGGGTAAATTAAGATTATTAGAGAGAGATCTAATAATGCAAGAGGTGAGGGTAATTGGATAAAGATCCAATATCCACTAAGGCAGGATCCATTAGGCTTTAGGGGGCTCTTTATAAATAGGAGGCAAGGGCAGCCAACAAAGGTGATGATAGGCTGCATTTTTGGCCACCCCCACCTATTCTCCTACATGAGGATAGCAAAAAAGAAAGAAGTTCTTCTTCCACGTTCACTACAAGGTGGTGGTCAAAAGCTGCAAAGAAGGTGCACAAAAGTTATGAGCATTTTCTATGAATAGAGGAGGAGCATTGCTACATCAATCCACCATGTGGATACCACTATAGAGGAGGTCCTCTGACCTCCTTCATCCTCTTATATTGGATCTAAAAGTTTAAGGGATGTATGATCTCCCTAGGTAATATATCTTACACGATTCGTAATTTTTGATTTTGTGATTTTTTCGTGCATCAATCATTGCATGACGTCATGATAAATGTTAAAAAATTTTATTTTGGTTTTTTGCTATGCATTTGATGCTCTCAAGGTTTCTCAATAGTAGTATCAGAGTCAGGTTGCTCATACAATGATTGGCTTCTAAATTGTGCGTGATGAGATTGAAATGCATAGATTGTTTTCTATGTAACTTGCTACGATCTTATCATAATTTTTAGATTTGGATAGCACCCTTTCTTATTGTTGAGATGTGCTATAGAGAGGCCCTAAAATTGTTGACACGAAAGGGGAGAACAAGGGTAGCAACTGTTGCTACCCTGTGGTATGGCCGAAAGGATGTTTGCAACCTTGGCCGAGAGAGCAGCAAGAGCACAACTTACTGCTCTTGGCTTGGCTAAGGGCTACCTGGCCGAGAGTAGCAAGCTCTCGGCCATGGCAGAGATATCCCATACAGCCAAGAGTCTTAGCCGCGTGGGGAACTTTCATGGCTAGGGTTTCCTAGCTACTTGTGGTAACCTCATGGCTAGGAGGTAGCATGGTGGCCAGGGTTTGCTAGGCACCTATGGCAAGTTGTAGCCAAGGCTATTGGCTACAAGGAACACCTTGGGGACTAGGGTTTCCTAGCTACCCAAGGTTTCCTTATAGCCAGGGACTCCTGGCTGTAGGGATGCCCCTAGTGGTTAAGATTTTCTAGCCGCATAAGGGGTATCTTTCCTACTATATGAGGCACCCTATAGTAGGGCATCCCAAAAATTTTAGAAATATAATTATTTAAATAATTTAATTAATTATTATATATCTAGTAGTCCTATATGATATGTACATATGATGTATGATGTGGATGGATGATTATGGACCATGTGATGTGATGTGTGTATATGTGATTATTATTATTATTAAAATCTATAAGCCTTCGTTTTTCTTGTTTATTAACGAGCATACATGCCTGTGATTATGTTATAATTACAAGAAAAGGCACAGGAGTATGAAGGTGCCAACGGGACCCACAATGTTGAGATAGGAGATCGCGACACATGGTGATGCGCCGAGGCATCGATGAAATCGATAATGATGAGATAGACAATCACAAGTCATGGAGATGTATCGATACACATATAGATCCTATTGTGAGTGATTGGGCCCATTGGCTCAGGCCTGATCACATTAGGTGATGGTTAATGATCTTACTGTGTGATATTCATATGTGATATGTGATTGCTTATATACCTACTATATATATATAATATCACCTATTATATATATATATATGAAAGCAAATAAGCAATAAAACTTTTTAACTAAGCTAAATTATGATCTTGCTAGAGGAAAGCTCAAATAAGAACATCTATAATCAAAAAGCAAAGTTAAGAAACTCTCACAATTTATAGTGGTTCGACTACTTAGCCTACGTCCACTTCCCGAGTCTGCTTTGTTAAGGCCCGCTGAAGTCCACTACTGATTTTCTTCCAGTGAAGACCAAATCCTGATAAGTATTTCACTTACAGCTTACAAGGGAGACCTTTATAAAGATTACAACAATTTTGCTCAATCCCTTGCCTCCTTTCTTTTTCTTGCACACTTTTATAATAATTTTCTTGCCTAATTTCTTGTGTTTAATGCAAGAAGACTTCGGGTATTTATAGGCCTCAATTAGCTTTAGAAAATGAAGTAAAAAATTCAAACGTATCCGAAAAATTTGGGAACAGGTGGTATAACCATTGGCATCGACGATACTACCACTAAAAGCTGCCCTAAAAATAAAGCGGCGATGGTATAATTGCTAACTTGGGTGGTGTGATAGCCACCCACCAGTATCGTCGGGAATCAATCCTAGAAAAGTGATTCCTCTAGTTTTCTATTCCCGACTTGTACCTTAAGTTGACCCCTTTCTAAGTCAACCAAATAAGCTCAACCTGAGCTTAATCTAAACCCAAACGTGGACCTGATTTGCTCACTTGCGTGAATTTGGTTTCTTTCCAAACTTAACTCAATTAGGACTCAAACCTAACTATAACTCACTGATTACAACCATACAAGACCATTAAGTTTAACAATCAACCTAATCCCTGGCAACCTCTGGTGAGTTAAACTTGCATTACTTTCTCTAACACACATGTTAGATTATTAAACCATCAATTAATTTTATTATCAAAATATGAGATTCAATAATCTCCCCCTTTTTGATGATGACAATCAATTGATGATGAGAGTTAACCTTAACTTCCCCTATCTTCATGCTATAATCCAAATAAAGTAAACTTAAATTTAAGAAAACTAAACACTCTTGAATTCAAGTATCATGATATAACATTTAAAACAAATTTTCATTAATAGATGCAATATTACATTCATACATCAACTTCAGAAATGATGTAACATCAATTTCAATAGATGCAATATTACATTCATTTATCAACTTCAGAAATGATATAACATCAATTTCAAATATTTTTCCCTTAAATAACCAATCATAAAAGATTTAGCAAGTATACAACATTACATTCATGCAACAATCATACAAAATTTTAAAATTTTCTTCTTAAGTTTAATCATTTCTCCCCCTTTGTTTATAAAAAAATACTTATTTTTATCATTTTTCTATATATGTCATTAATATGTCATTTCTCCCCTTTTGTCATCAACGAAAAAGTGAAATATTAGGTAATTAATTTCAAGGTACATAATTTTATAATATGTTAAACTTCAAGGTACATAAACAATGATTATGTAAAAGTTTTCTCATGAAAATTTTTTTTCATAAATAATGATTATATCTGAATATTTTGAGCAAATTGCTCCCCCTTAGTAAAATAGGATAAGAAACATAATGTTCTAAAGAAAAAATTTCTTCCCCTTTGTGAATAAAAATAAAGAGGAGGAGGTGTCAAAGATCCAAAAGTTTAGTATCCAAAAAATTAAGTAGGGAGTGATTTATTCAAAAATATTTATCAAGGATATAAAAGATCCATGAATCAAAATAATTTTTGAGAGATGATACAAATGATAGCTTATATAAAGCATCATAAAAATTCATATCACAAAAAGAACTTCGAATCTCATCCTTATAATGTCAATTTCAAGGAGAATCATTTCATAAGAGAGCTCAAGAAATCATTTCTGAAGAAAGATTAATAATCTTTGAGAAAGCAAAATAACTTTGAATCTCATTCTTGTAATATCAATTTTAAGGAGAATCATTTCAGAAGAGAGCTAAAAAAGAACCAAGAAATCTAAGAAGAATCAAGAGCTACTCATTCAATTAAATTCATCTTATATAAATTTCAAGAAAATTAAGAAATCTAAAATATGGTAAATCATTCATTTTGATGGTTTATCATTCCTAGCTCTCTTCTAATAAAGTAAAATTGCTCTTTATTTAATTGCTTAGTAAAAATGTCTGCTAATTGATGCTTAGTGTCAATAAATTCCAAAGATATATCAAAATTATTAATATGATCTGTAATAAAGTGATGCTTAATATCAATACGCTTAGTTCTTGAGTGTTGAATACAATTTTTATTTAAATATATTATACTTATGTTGTCATATTTTATAGGGATATTTTTTAAATAAATTCCCTAATCTTCTAAGGTGTTTCTCATCCATAACTTAGGCACAACATGCACTAGTCGCAATATATTTAGCTTCAACTATAGATAGATAAAGCAATTGAGTTTTATTTCTTAGAAGACTAAGAAATAAGAGCATGTCCTAAAAATTGACATGTCATGGTAGTACTTTTTCTATCTATTCTACACCCTCCAAAATCGACATCTGCATAAGCAAGTAAATCAACGTTTTTAGATTTATAATATAATAAATCTAAGTTAGAGGTTCCTTTTAAATATCTAAATATCCATTTAACTGCCTTAAATTAAGAAAGATTAGGATTGGATTGAAACCTTGCACACAATCCAACACTAAACATTATATTCGATCTAGTAGTAGTTAAATACAACAAGCTATCTACCATTCCTCTATAAATCCTTTGATCAAAATTCTCTCTCTCATTATCTAAGTCTAATTTTGTAGAAGTACTCATGGGTGTATTTATACACTTAGCATTTTTCATACAAAAAAATATTTTAGCAAGTCTAAGGTATACTTAGTTTGACTAATAAAGATACCATTGTTAGCAAGTCTAAGGTATCCTAAGAAAAAAGTTAATTCACTCATTAGGCTCACCTCAAATTCTTAGCTCATACTCTTGGTAAAGGATTCACATAAGGATTCATTTGTTAAACCAAAAATTATGTCATCAACATAATACTTAAAAAATAATGTATCAACCTTGCCTTTCAAAAAATTATTTAAAATAAGGAAAGAGCTAAGTCTTTCATACCAAGCTCGATGGGCTTGTTTCAATATATAAAGAGTTTTAGAAAGTTTCAAAATATGATTCGGGAAAACACTATTTTCAAAACCAGGGGCTTATTCAACATATACTTCTTTAAAAATTAAACCATTAAGAAAAGCACTTTTAACATCTATTTGAAATAACTTAAATTCTTTGAAAGATGTAAAGGCAAGGAGCATCCTTATGGCTTCAATTCTAGCCACAGGGGCGAAGGTTTCTTCATAATCGATCCCTTCTTCTTGGTTGAAACCTTTGGCCACTAATCTAATCTTATTTTTAATTACGATACTACTTTCATCTTACTTATTCTAAAGACCCATTTAGTACCAATTACTAAACGATCACTAGGTCTAGGAATAAGCTCCTATACCTCATTCCTCTCAAATTGATTTAACTCTTCATGCATTGCAATAATCTAAGAGTCATCTCCTAGGGCTTCATCAATGTATTTTGATTCAACTTAAGAAAGAAATACAGTATTAGCACAAAAATTTTTAAAAGAAGAACAAGTTTGAATACCTCTTGATGTATCTCCTATTATAACCTCCTTAGGATAAACATTTACATACATACAAGTTGCTTTTAGGAGAGTTGTCATTTAAATTCAAAGTGCTAAAATCAAATTCATCATCAAAATCAATTTTCTTAGGTTTGAAAATCTCATTGACAACATGAATAGATTCTTCAATTATTAAAGTTCTTTTATTGAATACATGATAAGCTTTTAAAATAAAAGAATAACCAAGAAAAATCCCTTAATCAGATTTTGCATCAAATTTTCCTTAGGTATTATTTTCATTCAAAATAAAATATTTACAACTAAATACTTTAAAATATAAAATATTAGGTTTTTTTTACCATTCTACAGTTCATAAGAAGTTTTAGAGAGAGTAATAGTCTTATAAGAATCCTATTCAAAATATAGCATGTCATGTTAACGGCTTCGACCCAAAAATATTTGGGTAGGCTATGTTCGTTTAACATGATTTTAGCCATTTATTATAAGCTCCTATTTTTTCTTTCTACTACTCCATTTTGTTATGGATTTCTAAGAGTAGAGAAGTTTTGGATAGACTCATTTGACTCACAAAAATTTTGAAACTCATTATTTTGGAATTCATCACCTATGATCACTATGTATTGATGAAATCATAAAACCTTTTTCATTTTGAACAAATTTATAAAATTTTGAGAAACATTTAAAGAAATCACTTTTATATGCCAAGAAATAAGTCCAAGTATATCTACTATAATCATCTACTAAGACAAAGGCATATTTGCTTCATCCTAAGTTTGTAGTATCAATTGTCTAAATAAATCCATATGAATCAATTGTAGTGGCCTAGAGGCATTTATTTGATTTTTTGACTTAAAGCTACTTTTTATTTGCTTTCCTATTTAGCAAGTATCACACATTTTATCTTTAATAAACTTAAGACTAGATAAAACTCTTACTAGATCTTTAGTTAAGATTTGGTTTAAGATTTTCATGCTATAATAACCAAGTCTTCTATGCCAAATCCAAGCATCACCATTTAAAGCTGAAAAGTATGTTTCATCATAAAAACTTTCAATGTCAATAGTATACACATTATTGTTTCTTAAGGTAATCAAAGATTTATTTTTGTGTGGCATTTTAATTATATATAAGCATTAGATTCAAATTTAACAATAAATCTTTTATCACATAATTGGCTAATACTAAGTAGATTATGTTTCAAACCATCAACTAATAGTACATCTTTAATCAAAAGGTTTAATTTGTTACCTATGGTTTATTCCTACTGATTTTTTCCTTTATTGTTATCTCCGAATGTGACAACTCCTTCATTTAAGCTAGTGAGCTTATTAGAAAAGTGAGTTGGATTTTTGGTCATATATGCCTTGAGCATCCACTATCAAAGTACCATTTGGTGCTCCTAGTCTTATTTTGGAGATAAACCTATAAAAAAAATGGTTTTAATTTAGGTATCTATTTCACTTTGGGTCCCTCAAGAAGAGCTCTACCTAATTTAACTATATGTTTTTGGTTGTTGTTCCTTTAGGAACCCAAATTAATTTATGTAGACTATATTTTCTAAATAAACATTTGTAAGCTATATATCCTAATCTACCACAAAAGTTATATTTAATTTTTGATCACAAGTTTAGAGTGGGTCCTTTAACAAAGATAGCTGCATTTTGTTGAGTATTACTCACAAAGCCTAAACCTTCTTTCTTATGAACATGACCCTTATTTGCAAGGATCATGTTTAGGGATTTATTTTCTATTTCAAATTTTTATAACGTTTGTTGTAATATAATATTTTCCTTTCTAAGTTCGTCTAAAGTTTCACATTTGGTGCTTGAACAAAGTGATGGTGATGCTTTATATATTTAATCAAATCTACTAACTAGTGATCATGCTCTTTCTTAATAAGTTTATAAGAAGACTTGATAATTTTTCTAAATTCATCATAAAGCTCATGCAAAATATTTAGTAATTCAGTAAAAGAGATATAAGAAGACTCACTTACCTCCTTATGGATGGTCATGAGAGCATAGTTGGCAACCTCTTCCTTGATGTGGTATTCTTCATCCGATGAGCTTGAGTCATCCCAAGTTACTGCGAGAGCCTTCTTCTTGTATAATGCTTTCTTCTTCAATAGTGGATATTCACTTTTGAAATGTCCTGGCTTCTTGCATTTATAACATATTATGTTGTCTCTTATTGGTTTATTTTTATTTTTATGATTTTTATTTTTCATAATTTTTTAATTTTTTTATCAATATTATAATATTATTATTCTCATCACTCGAGGTTTCACTTAAGGAGTCATTAGTAGTTCTCAGTGCTAAGTCCTTCATGTTCTTCGGAAGGGGTTCTTCAAGTTCATCATGAGCTTTATAGCTCAGTTCATAAGTCATAAGTGATTCAATAAGTTCTTCAAGAAAAAAATTATTTAGATCTTTAGCTTCTTGAATTGCAGTTACTTTATGATCCCAACTTTTTGAAAGAGATATTAATATATTACTAATAAGTTCAAAATTAGAAAAACTTTTACCAAGAGTTTTTAGACCATTGACAACATCTGTGAACCAAGTGTACATGTCTCAAATGGTCTCACTTGATTTCCTTTGAAATAATTCATAACTATGCACTAAAAGGTTGAGCCTCGAGGGACTCAACCTACTCAACCTATGTGGGGATTCAATTTCTTTCTATAACAATGGAAGGCCACATGGGTCAATCTAATTACCTCATGCTTATCGACTTAATATTTTAATAGGAGGGAGTTTTGTTTCAGTCTTCTAATATATTGTGTCACACACATACATATTTAATATATATCTACATCACATGTAAATATTATTGAATCTTAGATTTTGTATCTTCACAATTCAAGATCTTGCCTACGACATAAAGATATCACTAGTGACTTTAGGACATAGTATGCTTGGTCAAGTCCCTCGAGGGTATATCATTAAATCAAACTCATCTTATAAGGATGGTAATGACTTAACTGAATATCATGATTGGTTGAGTCCCTCGACACCATAATGGTTAAAAGGCTGAACAGGACGAGAATCACAAGGAGTTGTGTGTGATTAGCAAGAGTTGCCTACCTTTTTGGGTTTAGCGTTATTGGTCGAGTCCCTCGAGGTTACACTAAGACAGTGATTGAATCTCAATCCCCACTAGAAGTCTAATAGAGACTTTCGTTTCAGGTGCCAAGGGTATCATATGATTCATCAAAAAAATTGTGAGAGTAGATTAAGATAGAAGTCCATATCTTAATTGTTACCTTTTAGCAAAATTTACATATTAGAAACATGTCACTTACAAACCCCCCTACATGGCATACTTGATGCCAACCACCTCACTAATACAAACAGTTGGGAAACCATGAGGAAGTATCACATGCATATAAAAAAATAAAATAAACATGGAATCCCATGTTTATCACGTCTTCGTACGGTTGGTGCACGAAAAATTGTAAAACCAAAAAACTATGACTAATGTGAGATTAATTACATAGGGAGATAGTATATTCCTAAATTTTGAGATTCAATTAGAGAGAATGAAGGAGGTTGAATGTCTTCCTCTCTGGCAGTTTCCATATGGTGGATCAATGTAGCGATGCTACTCTAATCGTAGCCTTAACCCCACAACTCTTACGCACCTTCATGCAGCGAATGTAGACGAATATCACATATTTTCTTCCCAGCCATCTCGCAGTAGTGAGAGGGTGGTCAGTTAAGAGGATAAGGGAGGAAGGAGAATAGTAGGGGGTAGCCAAAGATATAGCCTATTACTTATGTTGGCTACCCCTACCTCCTATTTATAGAGAGCCACCAAAACCCTAATGGATCTTGCCTTAGTGGGTATTATATCTTAATCCAATTACCCTTACTTCTTAGATTATTGGATCTATATCGAACAATATCAATTGGCCTCTAATTAGGCCTAATGTAATGAGTCTATCAATGTTGGGTCTCATCCAATGAGAACAAGGGCTTATTGGATAACTGATATCTAATCATGTACTCGCTGAAACATCCACTATATATGTGTGACCCTCTAGGCCCAATACCGAGCTGACCGTGAGTTTCATCTATTAGAAGAACTCATTCTTACTCGATGAATTATTATCCCATAGCAATTCACTCAGCTTATCGACTATGGACGTACTAGGCCACTACACCATAGTCCCCATATGGTAGAGGGGATCTATTCCATTGGATTTGTCTATCCTCAGTTATTGTGTATCTGTAGTCCCTCATCCATCTAATATCTCAGAGACCATAGATTAGGTATGGTATTGTCCGGCCATATACCGAATCTATTTGAATCTCTCTTTAATTGGATTCTACTAGAGAACTCTTCTCTCAATCCAAATGACCGTGGCCTAGGAATTGACTAAGCAAAAACACACAAGATATTTCTCTCATGTACCGAGAGTATATGATCCTCTATTAACACTTAATTATCTTCGTGTGGTTGGGTACCAATCCCGATAACCGATTGTACCAGATCTAGAACCTCCAAGATTGTAAGTTCGACGTTAAAGAAATGAGTACTCAAACAAGGCATCCTTGGTGTCCCAAGACTAAGGACCAGACACACTACCGAGACTATGGAATCGATGTCTAACGTTAGGTATCATCAACCTTCTCGTATTTCATAAGTGGATCAATCAATGAACTCATTCTCTAATGAGCACTTGTATTGTACCCTTAGTGTTCACACACGAGCAGCTATGAGACCAACCACCTTCATCAAATGGACAGGAATATAGTATACCGATCTGTCCATTATCTCGATGTCCCTCTCAAGTAACTTATGATCGGGATTATTTATGGTCTATGTATATAGGTGAATCGATCTTATTATCGTTATCTCATCATATGACGATTCCCACATATATATATATATATTCATAACATACAATATAGTGTGAGAAAATATCAATAATAATAATAAGCAAAAACATCACATAGCGTGTCACACATATCATTACTCACATGATTGGCTTGTATGGCACCTATAATCAGCATAAACTATATAGCTCCGCAACATGAGAATTGTTCTCATGGCAGAGAAAATCATGTCTATTCATGACATAATTTTGTCGTGCTAGAGGAAGGGACAAGCAAGGATGAGATCGCTTATTCTATAAAGTATATAAATGATTCCACCTTTGCTAAGTGTTGTATGTTGGCTTTTATGATTCCTAAGCTATAGAGGCAATATAAAAGCATGGATGCTAATTCTATCATTCTTAATCGTCGCTAGCTATTTGAGAAACAAAAAAGAACTCAGAGATATGAGATATCCAAGAGTCTATTTCGAGCTAGGATAATAGAGGGGACATCAATTCAGAACAATGTCCTGAGGACGATGATAGAGTGGATTGAAAAACTCATAAGTCTAGGAATAATCATAGAGAATGACCTGTATGTTGATTTTACACTTCAGTCCTTACCAGATTTCTTTTCTCAGTTTATTATAAACTTTAAAACATAATCGAAAGATGATGCTCTTGACTTTTTAATTAAGAACAATTGAAAATAGTAAATAAGACAAATAAAGAGCACTCATAAATTTAGATTGGTTCGACCCTAATCTTGGCCTACATCCACTTATGAGACCTCTTCTCCGATGTCCACCGGTGTCCACTATCGATCTTCTTTGGGTGAAGACAAAACCCTTATAGGCTTTCAACTCAAGGGAGACTTCTTACAAGGAATACAATGCTTGGCTTACTCCCTTCCCTCATTTTCTTTTCTTGAAAACATTTAGCACTCAATGTTTCACACAATTTCTAGCCCAATTGTTGTATAAAAACCTGTGCTAAATGCAAGAAAACTTGGGGTATTTATAAGCCCCAATTGGCTTCAAAAGAATGGAGCCAAAATTTAAACATATTCGAAAAAATCAAGTACGGGCAGTATAACCACCAAAAGCCACCCTAAAAATAAGGTATAGGCTATACAACTATTGGCCTAGGTAGTCCAACCGTTGCTTGCTGCCCGGATTCCTGGGCGATGGTGGTACAACTGTTGCTTGTTGCCTGAATTCCTAGGTGATGATGGTGTAATCGCTGCTCATCAGCTGTACAACCACTAGGATTTTCGAAAAAGTGATTCTCATCACTTTTCCAATCTTGCACCACCGCTTACCGATGGTACAATCGCCAAGATTTTCGAAAAAGTGATTCTCATCACTTTTTCAATCCTGACTTGTATCTCATGTTGACCAATTTTTAAGTCAATCAATTGAGCTCAACCTGAGCTTAATCCATCCTCTTAGTGGATCCGGTTGCCTTACATTGAGTTAATTTGGATCCCTTCCAAATCTAGTTTAAGTAGTACTCAACCTTAATTAATGCTAACTATAACTTAATTAATTATAATCAACATGGCCAACAAATCCAATTCAAGACATTCCCAACTCCCGGGAAGTTTTTTGGCTACCTCCGACGATCTTCCGGCGAGCCTCGATCTTCTTCCGGTGAACTCCCTTGCACCATCCTGGCAAGCTCCTGATACCTTCGGCGAGCTCTTGACACACTCCAGGTGAGTTCCCAACCGAATCATCTTCACTTCGACCCGATGCCTAGACTTAACTTTGGCCAAATCTCTGATTGTAATTTTATCTCTGTTGTAGTTAATCCTACATAAATCAACTCTAACAATCTTATTAGATAAATAGCTCATCAATTGATTTCATCATCAAACTATGAGATTCAATAATTTTTCCCTTTTTAATGATGACAATTAATTGATGACAAGAGTTAAACCTTTCTCCTCCTAAATCCATGCTATAAATTAAATAATGAAAAACTTAATCCAAAAGAACCAAATACTCTTGAATTAAAGTATCATATCATCCATTCAAATCTTGAAATAATATACCATAAATTTTAAAACCATCAAATCATACATGATACTTGATATTTATCTCAACCAATTATGAATAATCAAATTTTCAAAGTATATAACATGAATTATGCATCAATCATACATTAAGTTGAAGTTCTCTTCCTTAAGTCATCAATTATTTCTCCCCCTTTGTTTATCAACAAAAATAGGAGAAATATCAATTTTTCTACATGTGTCATCAATATATCATTTCTCCCCCTTTATCATCAACAAAAATGTGAAATGTTAGAGCAAATGATTTCAAGGCACATGTGTCATTGTTCCCCGTAGTAAAATATGATATGAACAATGATTGTCTTATGAAAATTTTCTTCCCCTTTGTCATATATGTATCATTTTTCATATATGTGTCATCAATATACTATTTCTCCCCCTTTGTTATCAACAGAAAAGGTGAAATAATGAGCAAATAATTTCAATATACATCAACTCATCATTCGTCCAATTTTTTTATTTATACAAAATAAATTTTACATTGCTCCCCCTTTGTAAAACATTCTTTTGAATAATAAGAAAGGAGAAACAAGATAGGGGTGTTAAGGATCCAAAAATTTAGTATCCAAAAGAACAAATATCAAGTAGGGAAGGATACTCAAAATATTTATAAAGGATCATAAAGATCTCATCACAAAGAAGAGCTTGAATCTCAATATTATAAATGTCAATTTCAAAGAAAATTATTTAAAAGTGATCTTAAAAATTTGAGAAATCCAAGAAGAACTAAGAGTCATTCATGCATTTAAATTATGTGAACTTCAAACAAAAATAGCAAATCAGAATAGCAAATCATGTTATTTTTAAGATCATCTTTATATAAATTTTCTTCCCCTTTTTGTAAACAAGAAAGTAGAAACAGAGAAGGGAAGGGAGTGAAAAACATCACATCACAAAAATAGAACTTAATCTTGTAAATTCTGAAATCCAAAAGTTAAGAACTACCCATTCAATTTAATTCACTTCATTTCAAACATGGGTAGTAAATCAAGCAATTCTACTTTAGCATTCCTAGTTCTCAATCTCAATCTTATAGATGTAAATTTTGAAATGATTATTTTAAAGATGAGCTCAAAAATCCAAAAAATCCAAGATCCACTTATACATTCATCTTATGTAGAATTTCAAACATAATAGCAAATTAAGAAATCTGAAATATAGCAAATCATGCATTTTGAAGATCATCTCATATAAATTTTGATAAGAAACTTAATTTGTATAGGTTAAGAAATCTAAAAGAAAATATGATAATACGTTAAGCTCAAAGTATGAATTATGCATTTCTCATGTATTTAGAAAATTTAAAATTCTAAATTTTTTCTAAGCAATTTTTTTCTCATTCAATGTTATCATATCCAATTTGCTTCTAATCATATTAATAGTTTTATCTCCCACTTTTTGTCATTAAAAAAATATGATAGTATAATTTTTCTTTTTTACATCCATAACCTAATTTACAATCATGAGTGCAAATGAATCATGTCATTAAAGATAAAAGATCAAATTGTAATTATCAAAGACATGATTTTTTAATAAATCTCTCCCTTTTTTCTTTATAAATAATAAAAGTGAGTCTTAGGGGATTAAATTAATTCATCCAAGATAAATCATAAGACCCTAATTCATTTAGATAAATCTTTTTAATAAAATCGAAGAATGATCTTGATAAAAATCTCAATTATAATTATTAAAATCATAAATCTTCTTTTAAAAGAGGAAATCATAGAGATTAAATGTGATTCCTATAAAAGATAATCCAAGTCATTAAATCAAGGAAATATTCATGATAAAACAAATCTCATTTAATTTATAACTTATCACAATTTTGAGACATAATAATTTGGTGATAAGGTGTATCATTAATGAGTTATAAAATAAATCATATCAATAAAGATATTAACATCAAACGATATGATTTAATTTAATATGATAAAATGAAATCTTAAGAGATCAAAGAAGAGTCTTCATTCATAAAATTATCAAATTATAAATATCGAGAAATTAATATTATGATTTGTAAAATGAGATATGAAAATATAGGATCTCAGTTTATAAATGTGATTGTAAATCATCGAGATCATTGTTTATAAAAAGATTCATATTAGAGTTCCAAAAAGATAACTTCTCTTTAATTAAGGGAAAGAATCTTAGTAACGATCTTGGTTTATATAAATATCTCAAATCAAAATTTCAATGTCATGATTTAAGTTATCAAATCGAAATATCAATAAAGTTGGATAGATTCATCAAAAATAAAAACATATCCAAAATCATCAAAAATTACTTTTCGAAAAATTTCAATGAAGGCTATACAGATTGTTCTTCAAAAGAAAATGGTTAAAGTTTTCTAATTCATTTTGTAAGAAATTCATTCAATAATAATAGTATCATTTTCTCTCTTATTGAAGATTGATAGAATAAAAATATTTTCAAAAATAATTATCCTCCTTTTTAGTTGTTTTAATTTATAAAATTTATTTCAAGGATTCAATGTCATTTAAAGTTAAAAACTAAGTTTCATCAAGATCATTGTAATAAACTATTTTTAAAAAAGAGCTTCAATTTATTTTAATTCCAATGATTTTTCTTTCTTAAGTGAGTCCAACTCTATATACTTAATGAAATAAGTTACCATACTCATTTCATTCTCATTTCAAAAATATTTTTAGTTTTTCAAAAATACTATAAAATGAAGCATGCTTTTTCTCTCCTTTTCTTTATTTTCTTCTATGCTTAAATGCATAAATAATATATCAATTAATAACACACATTCAATCTTAACATACGACTATTCAACTATTTAAATCAATCATTCAATAATGATATTTATAAACTACCTCGGTAAAAAATATCATAACATTTAAGTCATTCAACAATAGCCTTTGAATTTAAATCAACAAATATTCAAGCTAATGATTTTGAATCTAGCATTTAATCATAATCAAAATCTTATTTTCATAAATTTCAATATAAACATAGTTTTCAATAACTAAGGTTCTTTAGTTCTAGTTCATTTTCATACTAATATGCTCTAGCTATATATTATCAAGATTAATTATATAATTAAGAACTATTTTAATAAAAAATTTATTATAATAGTAACAAAAATTATTTAGTTTCAAACATCTTAATTCAAATAATTTTCCTTGACATTTTGGCTAGAGAGCTTGTTAAGTGAGTTAGATCATAAATCAAATGGCTTGACCATCTACTTTCAAAATATTACTTAGTGCACCTAGCCTTTTAGGAGACAACTTTATAATAAGATCGGTTTTGGTTTAGGCACTCATTTGAGTTTGGATCCCTCATGAGAGGTTTTTTTCATTTTCTCTAATGGCTTTAGGTTGTTTATGGTTCCTTTAGGAATCCAAATTAATTTATGTGGATTATAATTTCTAAATGAACATTTGTTGACTTAATGTCCTAAATTTTCACAAAAATTATATTTAACTTTTGATGGTAAATTTAAGGTATGTCCTTTAACAAAAATAATTGGCTTTTGTTGAGTGTTACCAATAAAGCCTATATCCTTTCTTCTATTAACATGACCCTTATTAGCAAGGATCATATTAAGGGATTTATTCGCTATTTCAAAATTTTCTAACGTTTGTTTAAGCATGATATTTTCCCCTTTAACATCATCTAGCATTTCACATTTAGAGCAAAGATTATATGATGATAATGTATCATGAATTTGGTCAAATCTACTAGCTAACGAATCATGTTCATTCTTAAGCAATTTATAAGATTTATTAATTTTTCTAAATTTATTAAACAATTCATGAAAATATTTAATAATTCAAACAAAGTAATACTTGAACACTCCTTGTTTTAATCTTCTGCTTTGGAGCGCCTCGGCTTCGTGCATTCATAGCCAGAGGTTTTGTCCATCTTAAGATCATTTTTGTGGTTCATGTTCATTAATTTATCTGGTTCATTTGTTAAGGGTTAAAAGTTCTCATTACTCGAAAGTAATGAACAGGAAGTCTTTTTAACTTTAGTCTATGGCTTATATAGACAAAGGTTTTTTGTACAAACTTTATATATAATATATTAACTTACTTACAAAAAAAAAGGTTCTCATTACTCGAGATTACACTTGATGAGTTATATATTCTCTTTAGTTTAAATTCATTCCTGTTCTTTAGAAGATGTTCTTGGGTTCTCAATGTCAAATCCTTCCCGTTCTTTAGAAGGTATTCTTCTTATTCATTTTTTAAAGATATTTTATTTAATAATTCATTTAAATTAAGTATGCTTTTATATATCAATTTTAATGTATGCCAAATCTCAAAAGTCGAATCACAAGAGGAAATCCGATCAAATTCATTCTTATCAATTGCACAAACTAAGACATTCATGACTTTTGCATTTAAAGAAAAATTCTTCATTTACAAATCATTTAATTCGTTCATTAGTTTGGAAGATTTCTTAAAATTATTCTCTACAATGTGCCATAAATCAAAATCCATAAGAATGAGAAAAATATGCATATTTGTTTTCTAATACGTGCAATCCGTCCCATCAAACATGGGAGGACGTGAAATGGAATGTCCCTCATTTATGCCAAATAAAGTCATTTACTCAAGTGGGTGTTAATCTAATGAGTAGGTACCTTACTCTGATATCAATTGTTAGGATCAATTTGCACTAAGAGGGGGGGTGTGGGCGGGGAGGGTGAATTAGTACAAGTGTAAAATCACGTTTTAAAGAAAATTTTTTATTTAAATAAAATCAGAATTAGAAATTTATAGTGGTTCAACCCCAATCTTGACCTACGTCCACTTTTGAGTCCTTTTCTCCGAGGTCCACCAATGTCCACTATCGATCTTCTTTGGGTGAAGATCAAACCCTTACAGGCTTTCAACTTAAGAGACTTATTACAAGAAATACAACTCTTAGCTTACTCCCTTGCCCCTTTTCTTTTTCTTATACACTTTTACCACCCAATTTTTCACACAATTTTTAGCCCAATCATTGTAAAAAAACCTGTGCTAAATGCAAGAAAACTTAGAGTATTTATAGGCCCGAATTGGCTTCAAAAGAATGGAGCTAAAATTTAAAGGTATCAGAAAAAATTGAGTATGGGCGGTACAACCGCCAATGCCGACGGTACAACCACTAAAAGCCACCTTAAAAACAGGGTACGGGTAGTACAACCGGCCGGTGGTCCAATGCCGCTGCAGGCAATGATAGTATAATCACCGCTGGCAAGACAACTGTCGCCTGGATTCTGCGTGATGGTATAAACGCCACTCATCGGTGGTACAACTACTACTATTTTTGGAAAAGTGATTTCCTTCACTTTTCCAATCTTGACTTGTACCTCTTATGGACTAATTTTTGGATTGACCAATTGAGCTCAACCTGAGCTCAATCCATCTTCTCTATGGATTAGATTACCTTACATTGAGTTAATGTGGATCATTTCTAAATCTAACTCAAGTAGGACTCAACCTTAATTGATGCTGACTATGACTTAATTAATTATAATCAACATGGCCAACAAATCTAATTCAATACCTTCCCACCTACCGACAAGCTTTTCGGCTACCCCCGATGATCTTTCGGTGAGTCTCGATCTTCTTCCGGCCAACTCCCTTGCACCATCTTGACAAGCTCTTGATACCCTCGGTGAGCTCCCGACGTGCTCTAGGTGAGTTCCCAACTGCATTGTCCTCACTACGACTCGATTTTTGGACTTGATTTTGGTCAAACCTCTGATTATAATTTTCTCTCTATTATAGTTAATCATGCATCAATCAATTCTAACAACCTTGTTAGATCAATAACCCATCAATTGATTTAATCATCAAAATTTGAGATTTGATAATTTGATGTGATTCTCATTAAGCTCCTAATATGTTAAGGGAAGCTACGAGCATAATTAAGAAAGAGAAGCCAATTCTCTATATTAGTGAGTCCAAGAAGAAAAGAAAGGCTAATAAGTCCCTTAAGAAGGGCAAGGGCAAGGGCAGACCGGGCAAGACAAAGGTTGTTAGTAAAATATGAACAAAACACAAAGGCCTATGCTTCTACTACGGTAAAGATAGGTATTGGAAGAGGAACTATAAAGAGTACCTTGCAGAGAATGTGAAATAGAATCTTGGAGAAGCTTTAGATAAATTCATGATTAATCTATATTCGTCAGATTATTATGATAACACATGTGTATTAGATACCGGGAGTACTTATCATATCTGTAATTTGTTGCAGGTTCTAGCAAAGTCAAGGAGACTGGTGATAGGAGAGATGGACCTTAAGATGAGCAATAGAGCAAGAGTTATTGCAGTTGTTATCGATGAGGTCACCCTATATCTACCCAGTGGAGCTACTATTGTATTAGATACATGCTATTATGTTCTTTCTATTATAAATATTATTTTTTATTTCATGTTTGACAATTATGGGATATAAATTTGTTTTTTTAGAATAATAGTTGTTCATTGAATTTGGATGATGATATCATCACCAGAGGAACGTTGAATAGTGGTTTATATGTGTTAGACATATCTCCACACATCATGAATTTAAGTATGTCCAAGAGGAAATAAGATGAGATGAATAGTAAATACATATGGCATTATAGGCTAGGTTATATCCATAGGGGAAGGATTCAAAAGTTGCTGAAAGATGAATACTTACATCCATTAAATTATAAGTCATATGCAACTTACAAACTTTGCCTTCATGAAAAGTTGGCTAACTATCCTTTTAATGAAACTGGAGAGAGAGCCACCAAGTTGTTGGAACTCATATATAGCGATGTGTGTGGTCCTATGTCGACTCAGGTCATAGGTGGTTACTTACATTACTTTCACTAATGATTTCTCTAGGTATGGGCATGTGTACTTGATGAAGTACATGTCTGAGGCATTCGAGAAATTTAAGGAGTACAAGAATGAAGTAGAGAACTAGATTGGAAAGAGTATGAGACTCTTCGATCAGAGAGAGGAGGAGAATACTTGAGTATAGAGTTCGCCCATTTCCTTAGGGACCATGAGATTATGTCTCAATGGACATCTCATTATACACCTCAGCTTAATGGTGTATCGAAAAGGAGGAATTGCATGCTACTAGACATGGTGTGATCCATGATGAGTTTCATCGACCTACCCATCTCATTCTGGGGATATGCCCTGGAGACCAACTTACCTTCTAAACAAAGTTCAATCTAGGTCAGTAGTGTCTACACCATATGAGATATTTAGAAAGGGAAGAAGTATAATCTTAAGGTTGCTAAGATTTGGGGTTGCCCTGCCCATGTTAGAGGATAATCCCGACAAGTTGGAATTAAGGACAAAGCGATGCAAGTTTGTGGGATACCGCAAGAAAACTTAGGGATACTATTTCTACATTCTAAGGACTATAAGGTATTTATTGCCAAGAGGGTTGTGTTCCTTAATAAGAAAAAATTCTTGGAGAAAAAAGTGGGAGTATAATAGAGTTGAGCAAGATAAGAGAACCTAGTTCAGGGACCATTATGGAGATCGAGTCTATTCAAGTATCTACCACACAAGTTCTAACTTTACACAGGTCTAGCAGAGTATCATATATCACACCCTCCTTAGAGATATGTGGGACATATTAGTGAAAAGAATACTAAAGATATTGATCCTTAGATCTACTAGGAGGCTATTATGAGTATAGACTCCGAGAAGTGGCAAGAAGCCATGAATTCTGAGATGGATTCCCTGTACTCCAATACGGTTTGGAACCTTATTGATGCACCTGAGGGTATTGTACCTATTAGTTACAAATAGATCTTCAAGAAGAAGATTAGTGTAGATGGAAAGGTGAAGACATATAAGACAAGGTTGGTGGCCAAAGGGTCTCGTCAAAGATAAAGAGTTGACTATAATGAAACTTTCTCACCCGTAGCAATGCTAAAATCCATCAGAATTCTTTTGGCTATTGCAGCACAGTATGACTATGAGATATAGCAGATGGATGTGAAAACTACATTTCTCAATAGCAACCTCAAGGAGGAGATGTATATAATATAACCAGAGGGATTCGTATCTAAAGAAAGTCCAGATAACGTATGTAGGTTGCTCAGCCATTTATGGATTAAAGCAAGATTCCCGAAGTTGGAACATAAGATTTGATTAGGTGATCAAATCTTATGACTTCGTTAAGAACGAAGATGAGCCTTGTATGTATAAGAAGGTAAGTGAGAACACTATCACCTTCTTGGTGTTATATGTGGATAGCATCATAATCATTGGGAATAATGTAGGAATGCTCTCCACAGTTAAGACTTGTATATAGACACTTCTCCATGAAGGACCTATATGAAGCATCCTATATTTTGGGGATTCAGATATATAGAGATAGGTTTAAGAGGATGTTTGGCTTATCCTAGTCTAGATACATTGACTCCATTGTCAAAAGGTTTGGCATGAAAAATTCTAAGAGAGGTCTCGTACTAATGAGACATGAAATATCACCTTTTAGGAGTATGTCCCAAAGACCCCTAAAGAAAGGACAGATATAGATAGGATTATTAGGATCATAATGACACTAATGGGGGGGATGAGAGGGGGGTGGGGGGGTGTCACGCCCCCTACACCCCCAAATTATATTGCATTCGAGAGGGGTGACTCTGTCTTAATCAGAAATACAATATAATTCGTCCACAAATCGAACCTAGGATCTAAACTAAATTTGAGGATATTGATTAAAAATTTTTAAAGATCATTCACATCCATTTAGAAAACTTGTGTAGTTTATAAATCTTATACCACATCACTCGATAATCCATAAAATTTGAAGATTAACTTAACCAAAAACATTAACCATACTTATAAAACTATCAATCTTAAAAATCTATACAAATGTAAAACCAACCATTTTCCACCACTTCATATGACTGTAAAACTTAACATTCAAAGATTCTACACTAAGAAGTATTCTAACCTTTTTACAAGATACATCAGTTTATATTTATCTACAATATCTCATTTACATACAAAATATTCTTATACAACATCTCCCAACAAGACTTGTCCAAAATCTATATAGATTTTCACTATCTCAACTAAGTTCTAACTTTTTCTGTAAGCAACAAGTTAACTTGTAAAATTTATTTATATAGCAACAGGGTGAGCATATATAGCTCAGCAAGTGACTAACATATCGAAGACCAAGAAGGATAGTTTTCAAAACAAACTTGATAACATATAGCAAGGCAAAGGTATAAGAATCCATAGAGAGTATCTTATAGATATAAATCATAAATCATTTCATTCGAAACATACTTTGATCATAACAATGAGAAAGAGTAGTTGGAGTATATCATTGGGAATATGAAATATTTCAGAGTGTATCAAAGATGTATAAAGTGTTTCAGAACATATCAAAGGTATATATAATATTTCAGAGCATATCACAGATGCTTAAAACATTTTAGAACATGTCAATGGCATGTGAAATATTTCGGAATATATCAATAGCAAATGAAATATTTCAGAAACATAACCATAACATTTGAAATAGTTAGAAGCATGTTAAACACATATGAAATGTTTTGGAATATATTAATGGCAAATGACACATTTCGAAGCATATCAAGGATGCATAAAGAGTTTCGTAATATATCAACGGAATGTGAAATGATTCGAAGCATATCAAAGGTACATATGACATATTTCGAAGTATACCAATGGTATAGGAATAATTTCAAAGCTTATCAAATGAACAATTAAGGAACAGAAGCTCAATATCATATTAGATATAACATTCATCATTCTTATTCAAAGTGCAGAAACAAACTCATAAGCAATGCTTTGGATATCATATCAAAGACATAGATGATGAAGTGGGACCATAAATAAAATATGGATCATCCATCACTGAATGACTACCAAACATAAGTCTCCCATATATGGGAGCTCCATCCACCCACGTTTGAGTGAAGTCAATGGGGCTGGCAAGAGCATAGCTGGCTCTGAACACAATGCCCTTTATTATTTCTAGCAAAGGTCCAAAAAATATCCCACAAATACCATAGTACAAAAGGACATGAGAAACAAAATTGGCATATATCATAAGCACATACGGAACATCGAAATATACATGTGCCAAATATGAAATAATACAATGAATACATAAACATTCATAATATGCATTCAGATAGGCAAGGAATAAGGAATAAGAGTACGTAAAATTTCAAAGCAATGATATAAGTAGATCACAAACAAAATATGATCTGATATCATATCAAAAACATATTATATATAGTTCCAAAGAGGAAAGACTTTAGCTAGATCATAGACAAAATATAATCCGATATCATATCAAAAACACAGATGGTGATGTGGGATCATATACATAATATGATCCATCCATTTCTGGATGACCATCAGATAGAAGTAAAGCATCACAGGCTCTAAGCATAATACCCTTTACCATTTCTGGCAAAGGTCCAAAATATCCAATAAACACTAGAGTACAAAAGGAGATGAGCAATAAAAGTGGTATATATCAGAAGCACATACGAAACAATGAACATGCATATGCCTAGATAAAATAATACGATAGAAACGTAAATGTCACATAATTAATTCAAGTATACAAATTATCTAAGGATAAGAGTATTTAAGATTTCAAACCAATAATATAAAGCTTAATGGAAGTATGGATTTTAGGTAGAAATTGATTTCTAAAGTGATGAACAAGAATAGGCAAAATCGACAAAGGCTGAATTTTGACAGAATTTGAGAGACATATTTCATAAATTATTTGAATAGGCAATCATACTCTAAATTACTAATGAAAGATGTCATTAGAAATATAAATCAGTCTAATTTCAAACAAAATAAGTTTTATACAAATTGAAGGTCTCTACATAAAGTTATTAATGTTTTCGCAACCAAAGGTCAGGAGTTATAATCCCTATTTTATAGAATTCATAAGGTCTAACAAAATAAAAATTTCAATAGTGGTTTGGACTCTAAATATTTCAATCTTAGTATTAAATGAAAGATCTATGAGTCTATTTTCTAATAAATCTAATGTTGCATAAATCAGAGACTCCAACAGGAAGATATAAGTAATATATTTATGAAAGGTCAGGGAATTACCCTACTGACAATAAGAGTCAAATCAATACCAATGGGACTTTAACTAAACATAGATCCTTTACTTGTTAGCTGACATCACTACTAATGAGAAATGAACTATTGAATTCACCTAAAACAAAGAGAGGTAGGCCACTAGCTATCAATACAGAATGGAAGGTTAGCTATACAAATCTTTGCTTTAAAACTAACACTGTTGATTTGGATTATTTTCATGCTTACTTTGGTTTTGACTTTCCTCCTTGCATTCTTCTCTGACTGGTCTTACCGAGCTGAACTCTATCTTGAATACTTAAACCTATATAGGTAGGTGTGCTAACTAGACTACACGAGGTGCATCTCATCCTTTTACTTATTATAGGGAATTCCCTTACCATATAAACAAACTTATTCATAGAGTAAGCAATATAGTTATGAAAGGTATAGACTCTGTTTTACAGATTTCATATGCTCAATTGAAACAAATGTTTGGGCTAGCAAATAAACTCTAAATTCTTCAAACTTAGTTTCGAAAGAAATATATGTGAATCTATTTTTGAAGAAGTTAGGTTTTGTCGAAATCAGAGGTGTGTACTAAAAGTTATAGCAAGAATAAGACAGGTAGGTCATAATCTTGATAATATTATAGATTCATACTTGGGCATCCAATAAAAGAGATTTCGGTTTTATCCTAAATTTTCCTCATAATCAAAGTAAGAACAAGGATAAATTTTAATAAAATAAGGATAGAAGATATTATATAGGATGGGGTTAGAATACTTGTCTTTACAAATTTTGATCCCAAAGGTGTATTAGATCATAATCTCAAAATTCCCACTTCTTTCCTTCTCCTCTTTTTCTTTTCTTGTTCTTCTTTCTTATTCTCCTCCTCAAGTTCACATTATAGCCAAAACCCTTTTTTTTTCTCTAATTGTTAATTATTTAAGCTAAACATATGGGTTGATAGGTGGCAAACATGCATGCAATGTGCTTATGTGTCACCTATACACATGCACAAGTGGCACTACTTTAAACAAGGTGGTGACACATGTTCTCACTATATTTTTTATTTTTTATTAACTTAATGTGAATCTTTCATAATTTATTTCATATTTTTAAGATTTTCATTTAGGTCCCTAGCAATCAATTTTTAATATAAAATTATTTAATTAAAAAATTAATAAATAAATTCTTAAATTTACAAATGGATTCTCATAAATAATTTAAAATATATTATTATAAATATTTCAGAAATAAGGGATATTATGGGGGAGTGGGGGGTGGGGGTAGGGTCGGGGGGAATGAATTAGTGCTTTCACAAAAAGATCCAATTTGAAAAAATTCGAACGAGAATATGAATCAGAAATGCATTTGACTTGAAAGTGTAAGTAAAAGTAGTGAGTAAAGTAAATGAGTAAGCAAAGGACAAGGAAAAGCAAGAAGTAAATGTAAACTAATTTATAGTGGTTTGGTCATCCCGACCTGCATCCACTCTCAATTCCTCTTCTCTCAAGGCCACTAGCTTTCACTACTTATATTCTTTCTAATGGGAGAAGATCAAGTACCCTTGTCACAAAACTTCTTCTTTTGCCAGGCTCAAGAGAGAAACTTTATAGACTATTTCTTATAGGATCTCATACCTCCTTAGAATAATCGCTAAACTCAATAAGGAAGTCTCAAACACTAAGAGTTTATAATACTTTTAGCTTAAGAATTCTATATTTTTTCACCTCTTTTTTCACACTTATTCATGCTCTTTCATGCTTTATCAAGCAACAATAAGTAGAGTACTTATATATCCCCAATAGCTTCAAAATTGGAGCTAAAATTTTAAATCCCTGATTTTTGGGATACTAGCAGTACCACCATTGGCACCGAGTGGTTTTACCACCAAACAGAGCACGGGGAATATGGGCACTAGTGGTATTGTTGTTGGTTTAGGCAGTACCACAATCGGAAAGCTTGAAAAAGCATAAATTATGCTTTTCGACACTCTAGGTGGTACCACCACCTAGACCTGGCGATACCACCACCCAGGTCAAAATCAGATTACTGATTTGGCCTTTCATTAGGCCTAAATCCACCCTGGTTCAAGCCCAATGTGCCTCAAATTAAGTTGTCATGGTTATGGCCTAATACTAACTTAATTTCACTCTAAATGATCATGATTAAGACCTAACCACCTCAATTATAATTATAAAGTATATTGTCCATCATTCCAACATGTCCTCTAATCTTCAGGCACTTTATCCAAACCTCTAATGCATCTTCTAACTTGATGCCTGAACTCTACATGAAGTCCATCCTATCACACGTCGACCAATCCTCCGGCTCGACATCTAATCTTTGACATGATATTTTTCGGCCCAACATCTTACTTCGATAGATTATTGTCAGATGGTTTAAGTTCATGATCGAAGTTATTACTTCATTACTTATCTTGGAAATATATTAGTTCATAAATTTATCAATTGATTTCATAATCAAAATTCAGGATTCAACAATCTCCCCCTTTTTGATGTTGACAGTCAACTGATGACGGAGTTTTAACTAAACTCCCTTTATCTATATGCCATAATGAACTTGAATTTTTAAGAGACATGATAACCTTTCAACTCTTTGAATTTAAGTTAAAACAACTTTAATCATACATCATAGCAACTTTCAATAGTGATTATTGCAAGAATCATATGTATAACTTCTCTTCATATCCATATATCTCAAATAATATAAGTTAATGTCATCAAACACAAGATTCATATGAAGGATATCATCAAAAAGTTACCATTACTTCTTTGTCATCAACAAAAAGAGGAAAAAGAAATAAGTAAGCCACTACTTTTCTCTCTTCCTTTGTCATTATCAAAAATGAAGAGAAAGATATCATTTTATCATAGTGCTACTTATCTTTGTTTATATTAATGTGTCAATGAAGGATAATAATACAAAGCCACTACTTTTCTCTCTTCCTTTGTCATTATCAAAAATGAAGAGAAAGATATCATTTTATCATAGTGCTACTTATCTTTGTTTATATTAATGTGTCAATGAAGGATAATAATACAAAGAAGTCATATGACATAAATCTCACATCATAAATATCAAGAAATAAAAATAATAATCCAAGAAGATGAATATCCTCTTCAATAAAAGGAAAGAAAAATTATAAGAGAAAAGATAGGAAAATATCCTGATTCATATAAAATAAATCTCAAGTTATAAATATCGAAAAGTCAAGATCATTATTTATTTGAATAAATCTATTTCTTAGTCATTAGCAAAAAAAAGAATTATAGGAGAATAAATACAAAATATATCTCAAATTATGAATATCAAGAAGTTAAGTAAAAGATTATAATTCATTAGATAATCTTCTCTTTAGTAAATAGCAAAAAAGAATTCAAGTTCTTGATTCATATAAAATAAATCTCAAGTTATAAACATCGAGAAGTCAAGTTCATGATTTGTTTAAATAATTTTTTTAATAAATAGTAAAAAAGAATCATAGAAGAATAATTAGTAAAATATCTTGATTCATAAGAGATAGATCTTATATTAGGAATATCAAGAATTTAATTGAAAGATCATGATTCTTTTTTAAAAAAAGTCTCCTCTTTAATAAAAAAAATCATACAAGATCAAAGAGGTCTTGATTCATACATTTGAATAAATATTTTTTAATGAAGAGTGAGTTTAAATAATATTTAATATATCTCCAACAATTAGCTCCTTAGGATATGCATCTATATCCTTTCATTCCTAGGGTAAGGTTTCATTGGAAGTAGATGTCTCTAAGTTGCTTTGGAGAGAAAAAAATCTCATTCAAATCTAATAAAATTCAAAATCATAATCAAAATCTTTTTTATTACTTACAAAAAAATTATTAAAAATAATATGTATAGAAAATAACTAAATTTCTTTAATTTTAATTTATAAGATTAATTTCGTACTTGCATATCTTAATATCCTATGCCAAAGCCATGCATCATCGTTTAAAACCAAAAAACAAGTTTCATCATGAAAATCATCGAGATCAATAGTATAAATATTAATGCTTCTTAACACAATCATAGATTTATTCATATGTGGTATGTCTATAATGCAAGTATTATACTCAAATTTAATATTATATCCCTTGTCACACAATTGACTAATGTTTAATGAGTTATGTTTCAAATTATCTACAAAGGAGCATCTTTAATCAAAAGATTTGAGTTATTATTGATATTTTTATAACTTATAATCTTTCATTTATTGTTGTCTCCGAAGGTGACATATCGTTCGTCTTGGCTAGTAAGCTTTAAAAATTATGTTGGATATCTGGTCATGTGTCTTGAGCGTCCACTATCAAGATATCATCTTTGGCTCCTAGCTTTTATTGGAGACAACCTACAAGAAAGAGAGGTTTGTTTTAGGTACTCATTTAACTTTGGGTCCTTCATGGTTGGATCTACCTTTCTTGACTTTTGACATTAAATCATTGATTTATGAGAGCTATATTTCCTAAAAGAGCAAGTATAAGCATAATGACCAAAACTCCCATAAAAATTATATTTATCTTTAGGGGGAATATGTAGTGTGAATCCTCTTATAAATCTTGATGGCTTTTGTTAATTGTTAATATTATTTATGAATCCAATACGTTCCTTTCTAAATCTACTACCTCATTTAGCAAGAATCATTTTAATTATTTGTTTTCAATTTTAAGCTTTTCTAAAGTTTGTTGTAATAACATATTTTCTTTTTTAAGTGAATTTAATTCTTCATATTTAGTGCAAGATGTTAACATATAATGTCATGCTTAGTTTTTAATTTATCAAATTCGTTAAAGAGAGATACTTGTTTAGCAATTTATATTTCTTACTAACTTTTTAAGCTCATTAAACAAATCATGAAATGCATTAAATAATTCATCATAAGATAAAGATATTTCGATTGAGTTAAATACCCTATCATTGAAGGGCATCAATGCATAGTTTGTCATGTCATATTCATTGATTTGCTCTTCATTCTCTTATGCATTTGATTCATCTCAAGTCGTCTTAAATGTTTTCTTCTTCTTTTAGGTCCACCGAGGTGTGAATTAGTGCAAAAGTGGAAGTGTATAATTTTTAAACCTTGCTTACAAAAAGTGAAGAAAGAAAATCGAAAGCATCTTTTGTATTTCGTTGGAAACGATTAAGAAATCGATTTAAGAGAAGTCGTAAGAATGATGCTCGTATCTTTCTATAAACTAATTAAAAGCAATAGAAAGTAGTAAGTAAATAAGACAAGGAATACTCACAATTAGAGTAGTTTGGCCTCAACCCGACTTACGTCCACTCTTGAGTCCTCTTCTTCGAGATCCACTAGCGTCCACTATCAATCTTCTTTGGGTGAAGATAAAAAAACCCTCACACTTTCTCTCTCCTTTTCACAGGCTTAAGAGATGAACCTTATAAACTCATAGGAGAAATTTTATAAGAATACACTTCTCCTCACTCTCTTGCCCCTTTTCTTTTTCTTATAATTTTAGCACATTATTTTTTATAGAATTTTTAGCCCAAAGTGTTATGCTAAATGTAAAAAATCTTGGGGTATTTATAGACCCCAATTGGCTTCAAAAATGGAGCAAAAATTCAAACATATTCAGAAATCTGGGTATGAGTAGTACAACCACCGAAAGCTGCTCGAAAAATTAGGCGACGATGGTACAACACCGGCCTGAGCAGTAAAACTACTGCTCACCAGCGGTACAACCATTGAAAAAATGAAAAAGTTTGGAAAGGGGCAAAGGGGATTAGGGTTTTTTAATAAAAGGATGATTTTGTCCCTCAAAATTTGAAAAATTTTGATATCTATCCTTTAGTTTAGAATTCTATAAATACCATTTACAATTCTAGAAATTTTCAATTTATCCTAAATTTTAAAAAATATAATTAATTAAAAAGTTTAATTAACTATTATTATTTATCTATTAGTCCTACATGATGATGTGTATACATGTGATGTATGATGTGGATGGATGATCATAGACTATATAATGTGATATGTGTATATGTTATTATTATTATTATTATTAGGGCCTACGAGCCTCGTTTTTCTCGTTTATTATTGAGCCTACGTACTTATGATTATATTATAATTACACGAAAGGGTGCGAGGAGAGCGTTGAGGTGCCAATGGGACCCATGATGCCTAGATAGGCGATCGCATCGCATGGTGATGCACCACAGAGCTAATGAAACTGATAATGGGGAGATGGACGATCACAGGACATAAAGATGCACCGATACACACATAGATCCTATTGTAAGTGATTGTGCCCATTGGCTCGGGCCTGATCACATTAATTGATGGTTTATGATCATCCAGTGTGATATGTATATGTGATATTTGATTGATTATATATAAATATATATATTTATATCTGATGTAAATATATATTAAATATGTATATGTGTGACATGACATACTTGGAGATCGAAACAAAACCCCCTCCTACGATAATATTAAGTCGATAAGCGTGAGGCAATTAGATTGACCCATGTGGCCTTCCATCATTATAGGAAGAAACTGAATCCTGACGTAGGTTGAGTCTCTTGATGGCTCACGTATCTACGCGATTCGAGATCTTGCCTATGACATAAATATATCACCACACCTGAGGATATTGTAGGCTTGGTCGAGTTCCTCGAGGGCATATTATCAAATTAGACTTATCTTATAATGATGGTGATGACTTAACCGAACATTATGGTTGGTCAAGTTCCGTGAGGCTATGATGGTTCAAAGGCCGAATAGGACGGGAATCACAAGGAGTTATGATTAGCAAGAGTTGCTTATCTTTTTGGGCTTAGTGTGATTAGTCGAGTCCCTCGAGGTTACACTAAGATGCCAATTGGATCTCGATCCTCACTAGAAGTCTGTAGGAGACTTCTGTTTCACATGTCGAGGGTGTCGCATGATTCACTAGAAAATTAGTAGGAGTAGATTAAGATAGATGTATTTTAATTGTTACTTTTTTACAAAATCTATATATTATTTATTTATGCTACATCTTGATTGTCAAAAATATATCGCTTGTAAACCCCATATGTGGCATACTTGATGCCAACTATCTTATTGGTCCAAACTATATGGATTGGCTCTGTAATTTTAGAATTATTCTCACGATAAAGAAAATTATGTTCTTGACATGATATTGCCTATGCTAGAGGAAGGGGCAAGCGAGGATCAGATCGCTCGCTATAGAAGTATATAGACGATTCTATGTTGGCAAAATACTAACATGTTGGCCTCTATAACTCCTGAGTTACAGAGACAACATATGAGCATGGATGCCAATTCCATCTCTGCCAGCTATTTAAGGAATAGGGAAGAACTCGAAAATATGAGATATCCAAGAGTCTTTTCTGAGCTAAGATGATAAAAGGGGCATCGGTTCAGAATCATGTCCTAAGGATGATAGAGTGGATCGAGAGACTCATAGGTCTAGGAATAGTCCTAGAGGATAACCTATGTGTTAATCTGATAGAACCTCATAAGGAGCTTTATAGGATTTGATCTTTGAGGGAGATCAACCCTTGGAACACTCTAGGGGTTTCTCTCTCCTAAGGTTGACCAATAAGGCTGAAATAGAATTGATCTTGCTTATTAAAAGAGGAGGAGGCTACAAGTATCTATAGGGCTCAAAACCCTAGCCCAAGAGGGGGTGCTACCTAAGTAAAATTATCCCCTTGCCCCTCCTATAGTCGCCCTGCCTTAATAGGGATGGGCGGTGGCTATGTTGGCGCCATGGCCTCTTATTGCTGCTAGAAACCCTAGCAGACCAGCCCAGTAAAGGGGGCGATAGCCAATAAGCCCTAAGGTCTCAAATAAACCCTAGTCACTCTTCTTTATAGGATAGAAGTAACTAGGTGGGGTTTTTATTATAATTTCATAGGGTTCTTATTGATTACTCCTAGGGTGGTTAGGACTCAACCCCGCTAGAGTCCTATTAAGCCTGTCCTCTTTGAATCAGCCTTGTCCTCAAGGTTGAGGATCCATAAACTCTGGGAACCGGGTCTTCAGCTCCTCAAAAGACTCTCATGTGGCATCTTCAGATGGTAAGTTGTTCCATTACACTAGTACTTCAGTTGAGGAGAGTCAGTGACCCATCACAGTCCTCCGATCAAGTATGGCTTGTGGTTGAGCTTGAACCTTATCCTCAAGGTTGAGGATCCATAAACTCTGGGAACCGGGTCTTCAGCTCCTTAAAAGACTCTCACGTGGCATCTTCAGATGGTAAGTTGTTCCATTGCACTAGTACTTCAGTTGAGGGGCGTCAGTGACGCATCACAGTCCTCCGATCAAGTATGGCTTGTGGTTGAGCTTGAATCTTGCCACCATTTATAGTGCTCAACAATTGAGTTTAGGCTGACTCATACTCTCTCAGTTTGGGCTTCAAGCAGGATACATGGAAGATGGGATGGATCTTAGCATCTTCTGGTAGCTTCAATCTGTATGCCATGGCCCCAATACGCTCCAAGATCTGATATAGTCTATAGAATCGAGGAGATAGCTTCATCAATGCTAATTGACAGCTGCTTGTATGATTATAGGCAAAGGTAGACCCAATCTCCTACTAAAAATTCTCGTTCACTTCGATGAGTGTCGGCTTATTGCTTTATACAAGCTTGGGCAACAATTAAGTTATTTTTCAACAGCCGCAGAAGCTTGTCCCTATTAATTAAGTTATGATCGACCTAATCTACTTTGACCGCACCAATTACAAAATGACTACAGTTTTCCTGGACTTGCCACTATTTCACCCTTTTGCTGTTGTATATATCACATTTAGATACATAATCATAAATAGATCTTTTCATGCCTCTCCAAAAGAAGTTTTGCTTCACCCTATTGCATTTTCTCATAAATCCAAAGTGGCATGTTGAAGGTGAAGAGTGCATCTCATGCAAAATAATTTTTATGTAAGGGGAAGAAGGAACAATTATAATTCGGCCTTTGTAACATAGGTCCTTTGAATCCCAAGTGTGATGGCCCACGGAACCCTGATCCTTTTCCAACTTTTCTATGATTTCTCAGGTCTTTGGGTCATTCTTCCATTCTTCCCTAATGCCATTAAGGAAGTCGATGGAAGGAAGGGAGATGGCTAAAATTTTGACTTGCTCTAGTAGCTGAGATAGAATATCTGCAACAACATTCTCTTTCTCCTTTCAATAAACAATTTCATAATCAAAACCAATTAGTTTTGTTACCCATCTTTGCTGCTCCGGGGATGCTATTTTCTACTCCAAGAGGTATTTGAGACTTCGATGGTCAATCTTAATTTGAAAGCACCAGCCGATTAGGTAGAGTCTCCACTTTGTGATAGCGTGCACGATCGCAAGCATCTCCTTTTCGTACATGGATATTTTATGATAGGAGGGAGACAAAGCCTTACTAGTATAGGTAAGGGGTCAGCTATCTTACATTAGGACAGCTCCAATTTTATCTCCAGATGTGTCGGCCTCAATCATAAAGGGTCGATCGAAATTGGGCAGCGCTAGGATCAATGTCATCATCATGGTTGTCTTGAGTTGTTCAAAGGCCGTGGAAGCTTTGTCTGACCACTAGAAGGAGTCTTTCTTTGGTAAGGAAGTTAGTGGCGCACTGATTTTGCCATAATCTTTCACAAACTTCTGGTAGTAGCCCGTGAGTCTGAGGAAGTCGCGTAGTGATTTTACGTTCATACGTCTTGACCATCCTTGCATTGCTTTGATCTTTATCAGGTCTACCACCACTCCATCCTCTGATATAATATGTCCAAGGTACTCTACTTTCTATAGTAAGAAGCTATAGTTTGATTGTTTAATATAAAGAGTCTTCTCTCAAAGAATCGTTAGAATAATTCGTAAGTGTTGAAAATACATAACAAGCGTAGGGCCGTCAATAAGGATGTCATCAAAAAATACCAGAACAAACTTGCATAGAAACATCTAAAAATTATTGTTCATCAAGCTTTGAAATGTAGAAGGAGCATTCATGAGTCCAAAGGGCATTACCAAAAATTCATAGTGGTCGTTATGTGTACAGAATGCTATTTTCAGAACATCTTAAGTGCATACTTGAATCTGATGGTACCCGGAATGGAGATCCAATTTAGTGAAGACTCGAGCTCCTTTTAGTTCATCTAAGAGCTCATCCACTATTGTATATGATAATTATCTTTGACGGTGATAGCGTTCAAAGCATGGTAATCGACACACATCCGCCACATACCATCCTTCTTGCGCATTAGCAACATCGGTGAGGAGTAGGGGCTGCAGCTTGGTCGAATTACTCTGGTGTTGAGCATCTCCTTAATGATATTTACAATCTCATCCTTTTACAAGTGAGGAAAGTGGTACAACCTTAAGTTCACTGGAGGTTTACTCGGAAGTATAGGGATGTGGGGATCATACTGTCGGGTAGGGGGAAGTACATGCGGCTATGTGAAAATATCAGTAAATTCGTCCAGCAATAGGGCAAGCTTAGGATCTGAAATTTACACGGTGTTCTCCTCAGATGGCTACTAGATATATATCAAAAACCTGCCATATGTCTTATGCAAAACCTTCTCTATCTGCTGCATCGAAACGATAGAGATATGGCTCCTGCGCTTGCCTCGTAAGGTGATCTGTCTGCCTTTATAATAAAACTTCATAATTAACTTAGATAAATTTCAGGATATATCACCTAATGTTTTGAGCCATTTGACTCTGAGCATGGCTTCATAGTCAATGATGGGTATGAGGAAGAAGTCGGCTACAATCTCTTGGTCTTGTAGGAGCAATTTCACCCACAGGCACCGTTGGTCGCACTTAAGGATCCGATCGTCGGTGACCTTTACATCAAACTTGTTGCAACCTTCAATTTGATATGCCATAAGTGCATCAATCTTGGTATTGAGGAAGTTATTTGTGCTGCTCGTATCTATGAGAATAGTGATTTGTTGTTATTTGAGAAGTCCGCTAATTCATCGTATGCGGATTGGAGTAGCCGGCCAACACGTGCACAGTAAAGTCAGCCAATTAGGGCTCTTCCTCTATGGCTTCATCTTCGGGTTCGAGGCTTTCTTCATATGGTTCAATTTCCTCATCCTCTACTAGTTCTATCATAAGAAGCCACCCCTTTTTGTAGCGATGTTCACGACTCCAAGGTTCATCACAGTGCCAATACAATCATTTAGCCGATCGCTCCCGAAGTTTATCTCTTGTTAATTTTTTTGGTTTAAGGGCTCAGATGGTAGTAGAGGGGGCTGAAAGCTTCAGCATTGCTAGTATGGAAGTGACCCTCATCCTTCGAGCTTTGTGGTTCAATCATTCCTCTTGTATTCATGTGAAGGAGATAGCTATCATAGGAGTGTATGGTTGTCGTGCCTTTACTTCTCGTTGTATCTCCGGCTTTAAGCCCTCAATAAAAGTTCTTTAGAGTTGCTTTTTAGACCAATCATGAGTTTAGTTAGAAAATCACTCAAATCTTGTTTGGTACTCTTGTATTGTAGCGGTTTATCGAATCTTCGCCAATTGTCTGTTAATATTTTCATAGTCAGTCAGTCCAAAGCGATTCGATAATCCCTTTTTGAATTACCACCAAGAGAGACCTTCATGGGTATGCTTAAACCAATTAAACCACTATATAGTGTCTCCTTCAAGATGGATGACAGCAATCTCCATCATGGTAGTGTTGGCGGTTCGATAGAACTGAAAATAGCACTCTGCGCATGAGATCCATCTGGTTGGGTCTTCTTCTTCCCATCTAGGGAAGTCTACCCTCATGCATGGATTACATGGATCAGTGATGATGCAACCTTGCTCTTGGGAATCATTTTTTTGATCTAAGGTTTCTCCTTGTTGTGATTTCTTTGGGCTCGGTGGTCGGCCCATGCTAAATTCTACGAAGAGGGACCAAATCTTCTCATCTATTCGGTTCTCAAAGGCTTCAAACTTGGCATCAATAGCCTCTTTTGATATCATGGTATAGGCCTCTAGATCTATGATGTTGAGGTCTTTCTTCTGTTGTCAGGTTAAGGGCATGAGAAATTTTTTGGAGAAAAGGCGGCCGGTAAGATAGATGGATCGGTGGAGGGGAAGGTTGCGGTTAGGGCTGATTTTAGAGGCTAATTTGGATCGGATTAGGGTACAATTTTGGTAGGGTTTTTAGACGATGATGGTGGGGTTTGAAGATGAAAAGGAGAGAGTTCAAAAAATCAAGAGAGACCGCAATGAAGTCTAATGGAATTCGATGAAGAAAGTGTCGCGTATGTGCTATCCTATCAAACAGAATTTACATCGAAGAAATAGCAAATTCTTGATGTAAATTCCAGAGAAAATCTAAGAAAAATATGTAGAATTTAGACAGTAAAATCTTGGTTTAGATGTGGGTAATATTAGCAAATAAGATCGATGAAATTTTGGCAACATAACGGTAGGAAAACTGATGAAAAGATGGAAGGCAGATTCTTTATCGTAAATTCCAATAGTATACGATAAGGAATTATAGCACAATAAGACCATTTTTGGAAAGGATTTCTTCTAGAAATCAATCTTAGATGAAGGCTACGATGATCTACGGAGTTATATAAAAAATTCATCCAAAATAGATGAGTTATAAACTGATTTCAAGAAGCAATAGTGCGACTAAAAATTTCTACATTATTTCCCCTTCAGAACGATGATCACATTTGCGACGGTAGAATTTTGCAGCAAAGAAAATATGGAGAAGCTTTTTCAACATATAAGGTAAAGGATTTATAGTAGTGAATAGACGTGGGTGGTAGAATTTTACCAAATCTCTAGTTCAAAATGCAGGGAAGCAACAACAACCTAATGGATCTGCAGCTTGGGATAGAAGGTGGATGTGCATCTTGCAGCAATTATGGGAATTACTTATATGGTAGCAGGGACAATAGGAGACTCTGATACCAAATGATATAACCCCAGAAGGAGCTCTATAGGATTTGATCTTTGAGGAGGACCAACCCTTGGAACACTATACGGGTTCCTCCCTCAAAGGGTCGGCCAACAAGCTAAAATAGAATTAATCTTGCTTATTGAAAGAGGAGGAGGCTACAAGTACTTATAGGGCTCAAAACACTAGCCCAAGAGGGGGGTGCTACCTAATCAAAATTACCCCCTTGCCCCTCCTATAGCCGCCCTACCTTAATAGGGATGGGCGACGACTATATTGGCACTATGGCCTCCTATTACTGCTAGAAACCCTAGACGACTAGTCCAATAAAGGGGTGATAGAACCCCAGGAGGAGCTCTATAGATTTTGGGCCTTAAGGGGGATCAACTCTTGGAACGTGGTAAGGGTTCCTTCCTCTTAGGCTCGGCATAAGGCTGAAATAAAATAGATGATTGCTTAATAAGTAAAGGTTGAGGCTACATACTTATATAGGACTCCAAACCCTAGCCCTAGGACTCCTTTTATCCCTTCTATAGCCTACCAGCCTTAGAGGGAACAGGTGGCAGCTAGGTTGGCTCTATAGCCGACCTAAGTAGGGGGAAACCCTGGCTGATCAGCGTAATATAGTGGGCGGTGCTAAATCCTAAGGCCTCAATCTAAATCCTAACCACACTTCTTTATAGGATAGAAGTGGTTATGTGAGGTTTTATTACAATCTCACAGTGTTTTATTGACTACTTCTAGGGAGATTATGACTCAACCCTATTGGAGTCCTATCAAACCCGCCCTCTTAAAATCAGTCTAGTCCTCAAGGCTAAGGGCCCATGAACTCTGGGAACCGGGTCTTCAGCTCCTTATCAGCTTAGATGTCAGTTGGATAAATTTGAGCTAAGTTGTCGTCTTTAAATTTTCATTTGAGGTGGGATACCTAGAGGATCAACTATAATTTTGATCTGGTGCACAGATCTGACCTCCATGTTAGGGCCCTAATGTGATCTCCACTTTTGTAAGGCCCAAAGAAATAGGGAGACTACTTTCTTGAGGCTTGAATTTCGTGCTGGTGGAGCTAGAAATAAAGGAGGACTTGATCTTTCTCAGGAAACTTTCTTTTGCTTTAGTGATTGTCAGGGGGAAGTTTCTTCCTTGCATGAGCTGTCACGTAGTTGCTCTATAATAGTAGTTGTGCTTTCTTTTGAAGTGAGGGTTATCCTCTAATAAAATCTATAGTGGTATGAGCTTGATCTGAGTCTGAGGTGGGTAGGAATGGTGATTTTTTGGGGTCTATTTTCATTTCTTTGTGTTATTGACCATATTGCATGAGAATAGTGCTGACCCCTACTCTGGATATGTCTACTCTATTAATAAATATCTGGCCACGATTTGGTGTGGACGACATCGTGGTCGTGAGGGCTATAGTTTCACTTGGCCAAGGTGGTGCATTTTTCTTTATAATAAGAGGGATGATATTCATGTTTCGTTGAGTGCTGCAAAAAATCCTTCCCCTTTTTTTATTTCACTACTGGAGGGGCTCAATTTTCTCATCGTCTGGGCCATACATTGGAGGTCATCATCAAGGAAGTCTTTAAGCATCATGGTCCGATCCTGGGGAAAGTCGTGGAAGTCACCTAAGATCAAAAACCATGGTGAGTTCGAGGGGATGTAATACTTTAGAAGTAGCTTATCTTTGGAGAAAAGGATGTAGGGATGTGTCATAGCAGGAAATAAGTATGGCCGAACAATCCATATCTCTATTATCTCTTAGACAACCCTTTTATTTTCAACCTTCTGAGGTTGTAAGAAGTAATCTAGCTGAGCAACAACTAATCATGGGGGGTCGGACAGCTTCAGAGGAGGTAATCGACTCGGTTTAGTGGAGATGCCCAAAATTTCAATAAGCTATGGAAGAGGGTTCTTATCTTCAATCTTATAAAACCCTTGAATTTAAATTAGGAAATCACTGAATTTTTCTTTTGGTACCCCCTCCAAGTATTGTGTTGTGGTTGTAGTCATTGGGCTCCCTCATAGAATCACCTGCTTTCCTTTTCTGAAAAATTTCATGGCTAGCTTTGAAAAATTATAGAAAATATCTCCAATCATGGATAACCAATCAATGCCAAGCACTATATCAAAACCATCAAGAGGGAGGAGGAAAAAATCAGCAACTATATCTTGCTCTTAGGCACTTCTGGTTGCACTTCAGAATTTGGTCGTTAGCTACCTTGACTTCGAACCCATTGTAATATTCTTTTTAGAGCATTAAGTGGGTAGCAACCTTACTGCTTATGAAGTTGTGTGCGTTTCAAGTGTCGATGAGGATGATGACGGACTGTTGCTCGAGAAACCCTTTGATCCTCAATTTTTATAGGTTGGTATAGCCGGCTAAGGTAGGGACCGTGTGGGTAGCCGATTGTGGTGTATCATTCTCCTTAGGCTTGAGAGTCATATCTTCAAGTTTGGGTTCTTCAGTGGGCACAATCATCAACAGTGTCTCCTTTTTACATTTATATTCTAGACTCCACAGTTTATCACAACACTCACATAGGCCCTTTGTTGATCCGTCATGAAGGTCTTCTTATTAATTTCTGTGATCGAGGGGGCTGACAGTTGGAGGAGGTGAAAGCTTTGGTACCGCTGGTCGGGGAGCAACTCTAGTCTTCCAAGCTTCATAATTCAATCGCTCCTCTTGATGTCGCGCAAAGGAGATGGCTACTTTAAGTGTGTATAGCTATCGCACTTTAACTTATTCCTGAATCTCTGGCTTCAAGCCCTCAATAAAAGTTCTTAATATCTATTTTTAGACCAATCATAAGTCTGATTATATAACCTTTCAAACCTAGTTTGGTACTCTTGGATGGTGGAGGTTTGAAGATCATCGCTAGTTCTTCGCTAAGGTTCTTTTTACAATCCAAATTTACACCACATTATGATCTTATTAGGCTCAATCTAAACTCCTCAAAGAGAGCACGTAATTTAACATCCATACGCGTCTTAAGAGCCTCTAATTTGGCTTCGAATAAGCCCACCGATGGCATCATGAAAGGATCTCCAACCTATCAAATCAAACTAATTAAAGAGTGCAGCTGCAATCTTCAGGTTGAAGGTAGCAATGGCAGTGATGTCGAGGCTGCGTTGGTGAAGTCTTCAAGTGGAGGATGGCAGCCAAGGGTAATAGTAATGGTGGAGGAAGAAAATGGCAGCGGTAACATCGGCTGCGGTACTTCGATGATGCTACAATGTTGATGTTGTAATGTCATCGAGGCTGTGATTTTTTAGGCGACTGATATTTGTCAAAAAATGGTAGCCAAGAGATCTAAGTCAGAAGGAAGCAGCAATGGCAAAGAAAGAAGAGGGCAGTGGTAATGTCGGTTGCGGTTGTGGTGTGACTTCGTGGCTGCAGGTGGCATTGATTGTAGCAAGGGTGCGGCTGCAATAGGAGAAAGACGGGGCAGCGATGTACATGGCTATTGCGAAGGAGGGCAGTAGTAGTATGGAGTGAGAGATGGCTGCTATTGTGTTCAATTTGTTGCTGGCCACGATCAAGATAATTGATAGTGAACGATTGTTGCAAGCTGTGATGTAAACAGATTGCAACGAAAGATCGATGTTGTAATCAAGGAGAGTGGTAGCAAGAGGTCTCTATTGGCAGTGTTGGGTAGTGAAAGATATGTGTTACAGTTAAAGGGATAAGGGAGATTGGGCGACTGAAAGGTTGGTGGACTGAAGGCTGTGGTTTTTGGGTGCGATTTGTGGCTATTTCGGGTGCAATTTGGGGCAGTAGTTTTGTAGAGTTTAGGCTGTGAATTGGTATGGTTTTAGGGCTATGATAGTAGTAGATGAAGGTTATGAAAATAAATTTTAGATCTGGGATAGATGGCAACAAAGATAGGTGTCTTAGTAAGGAAAGTTGGTTAAAAAGGTAAGTGGATCGATAAGGAAGTAGGCTGCGGTTATGGCTGATTGGGATGGCTATTTAGTTATGGTTTTGTTAGGTTTTTTTATGGAGTAATAGTAGGAATTGAAGATAAGAGGGGGAGTCTCAAATCTGGAAAAGATGGTAGCGAGATCCGATAAAATTTTGATGAAAGATCACTATGGTATACGCTGTACTATCGAACAAAATTCCCATCAAAGAAGCAGCAGTCTCTTGATGTTAATTCTAGCAAAAATCTAAGAAATTTATAGAGAATTTTAATATTAAAATCTTGGTTCAGATAGTGATAGTAGTAGTAATATGGATCAAGAAAATTTTGGTAGCATAATGATAGAAAAATTATTGAAAAATTTTCATTGTAATATGGATCAAGAGAATTCTCATCGTAAAATTTTAGCACTGTGTGACAAATGATTACAACGCTATAAGTCCAGATCCAGAAGGAGTTTTTTTCCAAAGATTAGTCTTATATGAAAGATAAGATGATATATAAATTTGTGTAAAAATTCAGCCAAAAAGGATGAACAAAAGTTTGATTTCAAGATGGCAATAGGCGAAGGGCAGATTCTTCATTGTAAAAATTTTAACACTGCGTGATGATTAAAGAAGGCACAATAAAACCTGTTCCAAAAGGAATTTTTTCTAGAAGTCAATCTCAGATAAAAGCTGATTGATCTATGAAATTGTGTAAAAATTTCAGCTAAAAAGGAGAAGAAATAACCTAGTTTCAAAAGGCAAATAAGCGGTTGAAAATTTCTGCAATGTTTCACCTTCGCAATAATGATGACATTTGCGACGAACAAAATTTGCAGTGGATAAAATCTGGAGAAGTTCTTAATGTGTAAGGTAAAGGATCTTATAGTATTAAATAGGCGTGGGTGATAAACATATACCAGATCTCCAGATCAAACATAGGAGGCAGTGGCAGATTGATTTGATCTACGACTGGGGTGAAAGGTGGAGGCATGTGTTATAGCAATTATAAGAATTACTTGGGAAGGTGGAGGTAGCTGAGATGGCTACAGGGGAAGTAAGATCGCTGCTTTGATACCAGATGATAGAATCCCAGAAGGAGGAGCTCTATAGATTTTGACACTTGAGGGGAAATCTATAGATCGCTACTCTGCATTATAGTTGACCTAAGCAGGGGAAAATCCTAGCCGACTAGCATAGTAAAGGGGGCGATGACTACTAAACCTTAAGGTCCCAATCTAAACACTAAGCATACTTCTTTATAGGATAGAAGTGGCTAGGTGGGGTTTTATTACAACCTCATAGGGTTTTATTGACTAATTCTAGGGAGATTAGGACTCAACCTTGCTGGAGTCCTATCAAGGGGCGACTGCCAATGAGCCCTAAGGCCCCAAATAAACCCTAGCCACTCTTCTTTATAGGATAGAAGTGACTAGGTGAGGTTTTCATTACAATTTCATAGGGTTCTTATTGATTACTCCTATGGTGATTGTGACTCAACCCTACTGGAGTCCTGTCTATTGGGAAACCTCAGCGAGAGCATCACATGCGCAGTGAAAATTAAAATAAAAACTAGTTTTTCATGTAAATTAAATCATCGTGCAAAAGATTGGGGTTGCAGGAAAGCCACAAAAACTGATAAAACCATATCAGGTGATAGATTGATTACATAGAGAGATCATATATCCCTATATTTCCAGATCCGAATAGAGAGGTAAAAGAGGTCAAGCGTCCTCCTCTCTAGCAGTATTCACACGATAGATCTTTATAACAAAACTCCTCTAATCTGATCTCGTAACTCTTGCGCAGAGGGAGGGAGGAGAATAGGACGGGGAGGCCAAAGTTGCAACCCATCAATCATGAATCTTCCTCCTATTTATAGAGAGCCACCAAAAATCCTAAGAGTCTTGCCTTAGTGGGTATTGGATCTCCATCCAATAACATACTAACCTTGCATTATTGGATCTCTATCCAATAATCTCCTTAGGTCTCTAATTGGGCCTCAAGCAATGAGCCCATCAACATAGGGTCTCATTTAATGAGAATAGGGGCTAATTGGATCTCCATCAAATCCTTTATTTGCTAAAGTATCTACCATATGTGTATAACCCTCTAGGTCCGATACCGAGCTGGCCATGAGTCGTTCCCATCAGAACTACTTCTGATATAGTGAGTTATTATCCCCATAATAATTCACTCGACTCATTGACTATGGACGTACTAGGTCACTCTGTCATAGTCCCCAAATGGTACAGGAGGGATCAAATCCATCGGACCTCTCTGTCCATAGTTACCATGTATCTATAATCCCTCATCCAACTAATAACCCAGAGGTCGTATATTGAACATGGTACTGTCAGGTCACATACGGAATCCGTTATAGTCTCACTCTAATCGGATTTTCCCAGAGAACTTCTTCTCTCTTAATCCAAATGTCCCTGGCTAGGGATTTGTCTAAGCAAGCATATATGGGATTTTCCTCTCGTGATACCGAGAGTGGATGATCCTCTATTGACACTCAATTACCTTCGTAAGATTGGCTACCAATCTCGATAACTAGGTGTACCAGATTTGAAACTTTCCAAGCCTATAAGTTTGGCATCAAAGAAAGGAGTACTCATACAAGGCATCCTTGATGTCTCAAGTCTAAGAACCGGATACACAACTGGGACTATGGAATCACTGTCTAACATTAGATATCATTAACCATATAGCATTCTATAAGCAGATCTATCAGTGAACTCATTCTTCAATGAGTACCTGTACTATATCCTTAGTGTCCCCAAACAAATGGCTATGAGACCAGCCACATCCATCATATGGACGGGTATACAGTACATCGATCTGTCCGGTTATCTCGATGTTCCTCTCGAGTAAACTATAATCGAGATTATTTAGGATCTGTATTTAAAGGTGAATCAATCTCATTAAGCAAATAGATCGTACAGCAATAATCTTAAGCAAATAGATCTGGGTATACTAAGGACATCATATTATATATATACAACAGATAATATAATGTGAAAATATGCCAGTAATAATCTTAAGCAAATAGATCATGTAGTGTGTCACACATGCCATCACTCATGTGATTGGCTTACAGGGCACCTGTAACCAGCACTATCATGATCTTATATTTCAATCCCTGCCATATTCCTTTTCAGAGTTTATAATAAACCTTAATATGAACAAGCTTGAGGTGACTCTCCCTAAGCTCTTCAATATGTTAAGAAAAGCTGAGTATACTATCAAGAATGAGAAGCCAGTTCTTTATATTGGTGAGACCAAGAAGAAAAGGAAGGCTGATAAAACCCTTAAGAAGGGTAAGGGTAAGGGTAGACTAAGGCAAAGATTGTCGAGAAAGACCCAACCAAGGATAAAGACTAGTGCTTCCAATGCGACAAAGATGGGCACTAGAAGAGGAACTGAAAGGATTACCTTATAGAGAAGGCGAAACAGAAGCTTGGAGAAGCTTTAGGTACATTCATGATTAATCTCCATTTGTCAAATTTTTATGATAACACATGGGTGTTAGATATCAAGAGTGGTTATCATATCTGTAATTTGTTGCATATTCTACCAAGGCCTATGAGATTAGCAAGAGGTGAGATAGACCTTAAGATAAGCATTAGAGCAAGAGTTGCTATAGTTGCTATTAGTGAGGTCACCCTATGTCTACCTAGTAGAGCTACTATTGCATTAGATGCATGTCATTACGTTATCATAAAAAACATTATCTCCATTTCATGTTTGATAGTTATGAGATATAAATTAGTTTTTGAGAATAATAGTTGTTCATTAATTTTGGATGATAAGATCATCACTATAAGAATGTTGCATAATGATTTCTTTGTGCTAGATATAGATCCACAAATCATGAATGAAAGTGCATCTAAAAGGAAATGAGATGAGGTGAACATGGAGTGTACTTGAATATAGAGTTCACCCAATTCCTCAAAGGTTATAGGATTATATCCCAATAGACACCTTATTTTACACCTTAGCTCAATGGTATATCAAAAAGGAGGAATTACACACTATTAGACATGGTGCGGTCCATGATGAGTTTCATCGACCTACCCATCTCCTTTTAAGGATATGCCCTGGAGATCGCATCTTACCTTCTAAATATAGTTTCATCTAGGTCGGTAGTGTCTACACCATATGAGATATGAAAAAGAAAGAAGTCTAGCCCATGTTAGAAGACACAACCCGAATAAGTTAGAATCAAGGACGGAGCGGTACAAGTTTATGGGAGACCCTAAGGAAACTTGGGGGTACTATTTCTATCTTCCCGAAGACTAAAAGGTCTTTATTGCCCAAAGGGCTATGTTCCTTGAGAAGGAATACATTCTTAATGGAAATAGTGGGAGTTTGATAGAGTTAAGTAAGGTTAGAGAACCTAGCTCAAGCATCATTATGGAGTCTAAGTACATTCATGTACTTGGCGCATAAGTTCCAACTTAGCATAAGTCTAGGACACATCAATGGAGACATACTCATGATATTGATCCATAGACCCATAAGGAGGATATTATGAATATAAACTTCAAAAAGTAGTAAGAAGCCATGAATTCTGAGATGGACTCTATATACTCCAACAAGGTTTAGGACCTTATGGATGCACCTGAGGGTATCATACCCATCGATTGTAAATTGATTTATAAGAAGAAGATCGGGATAGATAGAAAGGTAGAGACCTATAAGACAAGGCTGGTGGCCAAAGGATATCGTTAAAGGTAAGAAGTTGACTATGACGAAATCTTCTCACCTATAGCCATGATGAAATCTATCAAAAAATTTTTAACCATTGCAGCACACTATGATGATGAGATATTGCAGATGGATATAAAAATCATATTTCTCAATGACAACCTTAAGAAGGAGGTGTATATGATATAATCAGAGAGATTCATATCCAAAAAGAGTCTAGATAAGGTGTCAAGGTTGCTTAGGTCTATCTATGGACCATAAGATTTAATAAGGTGATCATATCTTATAACTTCGTTAAGAACGAAGATGAGCTTTGTGTGTACAGAAAGTTAGGTGGGAGCGCTATCACCTTTTTGGTTTTGTATGTGGATGACATTATAATCATTTGGAATTGAATAGAAATAATATTCATAGTTAAGGCTTGGCTAATTTAGAAACTTATCTATGAAAGACTAAGGGGAAGCATCCTATATTTTGGGGATCAGATCTGTAGAGATAAATCCAAGAGTATGCTTGGCTTGTCCCAATCTAGGTACATAGACTTCATTGTCAAAAGATTTAGCACGAAAAATTTCAAGAGAGGTCACAAACCGTTGAGACATGGAATATCACTTTCTACGAGTATATCCTAAAGAAAGGGCTGACATGGATAGGATACCCTATACCTTAGCAATAGAGTCTATCATCTATACTATGTTTTGAATCTCAAATTTTGATGATGAAATTAATTGATGGGTTATTGATCTAACAAGTTTGTTAGAGTTGATTGATACAAAATTAACTATGACAGAGAGAAAATTACAATCAGAGGTTTGCCAAAGTCAAGTCTAGGCATTAGGCTGGAGTAAGGATGATGCGATTTGAAACTCGCCCGAAGTGCGTCGGGAGCTTGCCATAATGGCACAAGAGAGTTTGTTGGAAGAAGACCAAGACTCATTGAAAGATTGTCGAGGTAGTCGAAAAGCTTGCCAAGAGTTGGGAAGGTCTTGAAGTGGATTTGTTGTCCATGTTGATTGTAATTAATTAAGTTATAGTTAGCATCGTTAAGGTTGAGTCCTGTTTGAGTTAGATTTGGATAAGATCTAAATTAATTCAAGAGAGGCTAATTGGGCCTACTATGGAGAGTGGATTAAGCTTAGGTTGAGGTCAATTGGTTGACCTAAAAATTGGTTAATATGAGGTAAAAGTCAGAATTGGAAAAGTGAAGGAAATCACTTCTCCAATTTTTTCGACGGTTGTACCACCGGTGATCAAGAATTCGGGCAACAGGTAACAATTTACTGCCTAAGCCTATGATTGTACCATCACCATCCAGGAATCCGAGCATCAGGTGATGATTAGACAACCCAGGCCGATAGTTGAACCTCCCATACCCTATTTCAGGGTGACTTTCAGTGATTGTACCATCAGCACCGGTGGTTGTATCGCTCGTACCCAGATTACTACCGACATTGACGGTTATACAGCTCGTATCTAGATGTTTTGGATACATTTGAATTTTGGTTCCAAATCCTATAGTCAATTGTGGCCTATAAATACCCTAAGTTTTCTTGCATTTCACACAATAATTTTTAGGCTAGAAATTCTATGAAAAATTATGTACAAGATTTGTAAGAAAGAGAAAAGAGATAACGGAGGGAGGAAAGTCTTGTAATACTTGTAGATCTCCCTTGTAAGGTTGTAAGGTTCATCTCCTAAGCCTAATAAAAGGAAAGAGGAAGTTGTAAGGGTTTGATCTCTATCCAAAGAAAGTTGATAGTAGATGCTAGTGGGCCTCGAGGAAAAGGACTCGGGAGTGGATGTAGGCCAGGTTGAGGCTGCACCACTATAACTGTGAGTGTGCCATAATTGTTTTCATTTTACTTATGATTTCTCTTAAACTCTTGATAGTTAAATATGGGCTTCAATCTCTACACTTATTTTAAATCAGCTTTTGATCGGTTTTATCAAAATATATAAAGAAGCTCCCACTTTTCCTTCATCACTTTTCGAAAGAAAAGGTTTTTTAAACAAGCACGATTAATCTTTCACGAAAGCAAAGGTTTTTATTATTCATATTCTTATATAAAGCTTTCCTTTAGCATGAACATAACTTAGCTTTGTTCAATAAGCTTATTGCTCATAAAACACTTTTAATTCATGATTTTGCTCTAAATAAAAAGTTTTCTTTAAAACGTGATTTTACACTTGCACTAATTCACCACCTCCCCCCTCTTAGTGCCAATTGATCCTGACACTATGCTATGTACTAGGCCTGATATAGTGTATGCTCTTAGTGTCCTAAGAAGTATCAGACAGATCTAGGTTTGGCACATTAGAAGGTAGTGAAGTGTATCCTTAAGTACTTGAGAAGGACTAAGAATCTTTTAATGATATACGAAGGAGGTAGCCTGTAAGTTGAGGGCTACATAGACTTGAGTTTCCAGTCTGATGTTGATGATAGCATATCAAACTCAAGGTATGTCTTCAACCTGAATGGAGGAGTAGTTAGCTGGAAGAGTTCCAAGAAAGATATTACTACCGACTTGACCACAGAGGCAGAGTATATTATTGCGGTAGAAGCAACAAAGGAGGGGATCTAGATGAAGAAGTTCATCACAAATTTAGGAGTCATACCAAGTAGCGAGGATCTGATTCCCATATATGGCAACACCAATGAGGCGATAGCTCTAACAAGGAAATCCAGGTTTTATTAGAATTGTTTTGAGGATGTTCTAGCTGATTAGAGAGATCACAGCCTATAGAGATGTAGTAATGGAAACAGTTTCATCCGAAGATGACATTGCAAATCCACTGATGAAGACTATTTTCTCAAATTGTCTTTGAGCATTACAGAGGTCTAATGGGGATCAAACACTTAGGTGATTGGCTTTAGGTCATGTGAGAGATTGTTGGTTATAGGTGCCCTATAAGCCAATCACGTGAGTGATGACAAGTGCGATACGTTGTGTGATCTTTTTACTTACTATTATTATTGGCGTATTATCACTTTATGTTACCTGTTACATATATTGTGATGTCCTTGGCTCTATGCAATGAGAATCAGATCGTGATGAGATCATGATAATAAAACCAATTCACCTTTGAATACAGACCCTAAATAATCCCGATTATAGATTACTTGAGAGGGGCATTGAGATAACCGGACAGATAGGTGTACTACATACTCGTCTATATGATGGAGTTAGCTGATCTTATAACAACTCAAAGGGATATTAAGGGTACAATACAGGTGCTCATTGGAGAATGAGTTCACTGATTGATCCACTTATAGAATGTTGTATGGTTAATGATACCTAACATCATATAGTGTTGCTGCAGTCCTAGTTGTATGGTTAATATCACGTGTGTTATAGCTCAAGCAAATTCTTGGTCAGGATCATTCGGATTGAGAGAGAAGAAGTTCTCCAAGAGAATCCGATTAGAGCACGACTCAGATGGATTCTATATGTGGCTTGACAATTTCATGCCCAATATATGGTCTATAGGATATTAGATGGATGAGGGACTATAGATATACGGTAACTGAGGATAGATAGTTCCACTAGATTAGATCTCCTGTAGCATCTGGAGACTATAACATAGAGGCCTAGTACTTTCATAGTCAATAAGTCTAGTTAGAAGGAGTTCTGACAAGTGCAACTCACGGCCAGCTCGGTATTACAACAAGTAGAGGATTGGATATGAGTTATTCAATAAGCCCCTATTTCATTGGATGAGATCCAACATTAATGGATCCCTTGCATGAGGCCTAATTGGAGGCCAATTGAGATTATTGGATTAAGATCCAATACCCACTAAAATATGATTTATTAGGGTTTTGGTGGCTCATTATAAATAGGAGGCAGGGGTGGCCAATAGGGTGATAAGCTATATCTTTGGCTGCCACCTCCTATTCTCTTCCCTCCCATCTCTTCTCAGCCGACCATCCTCTCCCTACCATGAGAGGACAATGAAGAAGATATGAGATCTTCTTCCATATTTGCTCTGAAGAAGTTGTGAGCTTTGTGCTAGGATTTAAGAAGTATCACTACAAAGATCCATCATGTGGATACCATTAAAGAGGAGGACATCTGACCTCCTTCATTCTCTCTTACTGGAACTAAAATTTTCAAGGATATATGATTTCCCTAGGTAACAAATCTCTCATGAATTGTCATTTTCAATTTTATGATTTTTCGTGTACCAATCTTTGCACGACGACATGATAAACATGGGAAACCAATTTTGTTTTTATTTTTTCACTATGCATATGATGCACTCAAGATTTCTCAACATGACTAACATTTTTTTATTAAAGGCATGATAAACTTTTGAAATAGAAAAATATCCAAGAAATATGCCTTCATCAGATTTTACATCAAACTTTTCTATGGCATCTTTTTTATTAAAAATATAATATTTACAACCTAAGACTTTAACATATAAAATATTGGGTCTTTTGTTGTTCTATAATTCATAGAGAGTTTTACAAAATAGTGGTATTACGAGAACTTTGTTTATGACATAACATGTCATGTTAACGTTTAGGTCCAAAAGTATTTAGGTAGATCATGTTCATTAAGCATGGTTCTTGTTATCTCTTATAAACTCATATTTTTTCTCTCAATAACTCTATTTTGTATTGGATTTCTTGAAGTAGAGAAATTGTGGTCATACCCATTGGAATCACAAAATTCTTGAAAATCATTATTTTTAAATTCACCTCCATGATCACTACGAATAGAAGAAATTATAAAATATTTTTCATTTTAAACTTGTCTACAAAACTTCATAAAAATATTTAAAACAATCACTTTAATATACCAAGAAGTATTCCAAGTGAATCGACTATAGTAATCAATGATTACAAAAGTATATTTACTACCTCCTAGACTTGTAATATCAATTGGTCCAAATAAATTAATATGAATCAATTATAATGGTCTAGAGGTGCTCACTTGATTTTTAGGTTTAAAGCTACACTTTATTTGTTTACCTAGTTGGCATGCATCACAAACTTTATCTTTGACAAACTTAATTCTAGGCATACCTCTTACAAGTTCTTTAGTTGTAAGTTGTGAAGTTAGTTTCATACTTGCATGATCTAATCTCCTATGCCAAATTCATGTATAATCGTTTAAAGCTGAAAAGTAAGTTTAATCACAAAAGTCATCAAGATCAATAGTGTATACATTATTAGTTCTTAAGGCAATCATGGATCTATTTTGTGAGGTATTTTTATAATGTAAGCATTAGATTAAAATTTGATATTATAACCCTTATCACATAATTGACTAATATTTAGTAAGTTATGTTTTAAAACATATATAAATAACACGTCTTTAATCAAGAGATTTGATTTATTGCCTATATTTCCTTTGCTAATAATTTTTCCTTTGTTGTTGTCTCCGAAGGTGACATATCCGTCGTCTTGGCTAGTGAGCTTAGAGAAATGTGTTGGATCTCCATCATGTGCCTTGAGCATCCACTATTAAGTTTCAATCTCTTGCTCCTAGCTTTTGATTGTAAATATATCTCATTGTCAAAATCCATTAGTGCATAGTTTGTCACTTCATCTTTGTTGGTTTGTTATTCATCTTTGAATGTATTCGATTCATCCCAAGTTGCCTTTAGTGCTTTATTTCTCCTTTGTAGATTCTTCTTCAGTTGAGGATATTCACTTTTGAAGTGTCCCTAGTTTTTGCATTCATAGTAAATGATTATATCATTTTTTAGTTCATTTTTATTCTTAGTGTCTTGTTTTGCAAAATTTATTTTGTTTCTTTTTATAATTTTTTAAAATTTTCTTGTTAAGAGTGCCAAGACCTCATCATCACTTGAGCTTTAGCTCAAGTGGTCTTTTTTGGTTCTAAGTGTCATATACTTCATATTATTTAAAAGGTTATTCTCATGTTCATCATATGTCATACATGTTATCTCATAGGTCATTAATGACCTAATAAGTTCTTTAAGTGAAAAATAATTCAAGTCCTTTGCTTATTGTATTATGGTTATTTTTGAATCCTAACTTTTTGGAAAGGATCTTAGAATTTTATTAACAAGTTCAAGATTAGTAAAAGATTTACCGAGGGCTTTTAAACCATTGATGACATTTATAGACCAAGTGTATATGTCTCTAATAGTTTTACTTAGTTTCATTTAAAATAATTCAAAACTTTGTAATAAGAGATTAATCTTATATTGTTTAACTCTACTTGTGCCTTCATGTGTAACTTCAAGTGTGTGCCAAATATCATGTATAGTTTCACATATAGAAACACAATTAAACTCATTCTTATCTAAACTACAAAACAATACATTCATAGCTTTAGAGTTCAAATATAACTTTTTTTTAAATCATTCCAATCATTCATTGGATTGAAAGATTTTTTAAAAATCATTTTCAATGACGTTCCATAACTCAAAATCCAAAGAAATCAAAAAAATTATCATTTATGTTTTTAAGTGAGTGTAGTATGACCCATTGAACATAGAAGGACAAGTGATAGAGTGACCCTCGTGATTGCGAGAAAAAGCCATTAGAACTCACTTGGGTGTTAATCCAACCGAGTGAACATATCGGCACTAAGAGGGGGGGAGTGAGTTAGTGCTTCTGTAAAATCCTTAGTTTGAAATTTTCGTTCCATAAAAACCAATATCGAAAGTGTGCTTTAACTTAGAATGTGTTATAAGTAGTTAAAACAAAAAGCAATAGTAATGAAGAGCATAAAAGGTTTATAGTGGTTTGATCGTCATGACCTATGTCTGCTCTTGATTCATCCTCCATCAAGGCCATTGGCTTTCACTAATGATCTTCTTTTAATGGGTGAAGATCAACTACCCTTTTACAACATTTTCTCCTTTTCATAGGTTAGGAGAGAACCTTTACAAGTCTCACACCTCCCTTAGAATGAAACCTAAACATTAAGAGGGAAACTCTCAAGAGATTTCAATAGAGTTTGCACACCTAGAATCACAAGTTTTTTTATCTCAGCTCTTGCTTTCTCAAGCAAGAATGAGTGGGATATTTATAGGCTCCAAATAGCTTTAAAAATAGAGATAAAATTTAGATTTTTGGGGTTTCTAAGGTGCTAGTGGTACCATTACCATTAATGGGCAGTACTACAATAATACAAAGTCTAAAACCTTGGGCTCTAACGGTACTACTACCAATCTTAGTGGTTGATAGAACCTTAGGGTTCTATAGGAGATCGACCCTCTTAGGTTTTGCCAATTGGCTAAGACTCATACTTATTTATTCCTTTTTTGATAAAAGACTTTACACCATTATTTATATGGCTCTATCAAGAGCCCCTCTAGGCTTGGATTCAGAGTCCCACTAAACTTGGACTCTTAACTAAGTAATAGACTCTTAACTCAAAATAATAACTGACTTCATCCTAACTAAAGATAAAAACCAACTCAAACCAACTCATAATTGACTTGATTGGGCTCACCCGACCCATAACTGACTTCAACTAAATAGACTAACACGATTCAGCTCGAATTAATTACGAATAGATGGACCTGACTTGGCTAGTAGAGTCATAACAGGCCCACCGACTTCAAATCACCCTTGTCATCAAGGTTGAATAGTATCAGATTTTAAGAGCACTTTAATATTTATCACTTTAATCGATTAAGTAGGGTCTTCACTTGCTGTAAGCAATGGTTTGGTATTCTCATGCAATTGTCATTGTATTCTTCTAAAGAACCTTTTTTATCTAACGACTAGTGGTAGAATTATGTCTCCTTTTTAGGATTGTCACTTTGAAGTCTCCCTGGGGTATCAAAAAAAAATTGACAAGTAGTTGTTTTACCTTTGAGTACCTATTATCACAACTCAGGATTTGCTCATTAGCAATTTTATCTTTAGATTTGGCACAATCTTCATGATTGAAATCCATATTATTAATTTTTTTATTCCTCCTTAACTGATTTAATCGTCAGAAGTTTGTCACAGCCTTCATATTTAGGCTCCACATTATCAGTTTTTGTTTCCTCTTTAATTGGCTCAACCGTTAGAAGTTGCTCTTATTTGTGATTGTCTATGTTGACCATCTTGAAGTCCTATGTATTGAAGCTTCTATTTTGGCGAGTGTCCATAATGATTTTTCCTTCATATATATTGGTGAATGATATAACTGCTATCATGGTGTGGGGATGGCGAGCTTTAACTTCGCACCAAATCTTGAAATTAAGTCCCTCAATAAATTTTCTCACCAAGTGTATCTCAGACCAATCTTGGGTTTGGTTGGACAAGCGCTCAAATCTGCTTTGGTAATCCTGTACTGTGGAAGTCTGATGGATTTTGGCAAGCTATCCATTAATGTTCTAGTACTCCGATAGTCCAAAGTGAATCAGGAGCTCTCTCTTGAACTGTCCCCACGAAGGGACTCCGTGATAGGTCTCATACAAATCATAGCACTGGATCGCATCACCTTTGAGTTGAGTGGAAGCTATCTCCACCATGGATTCCTCCAGAGTCCTATGAAAATGAAGAAACTTTTCAGCGCATAAGATCTAGCCGATTGGGTCTCCATCTTCCGATCTAGAAAACTCCTCCCTCTTGCGTGGGTATCCTGTATCCTGCCCATGATCATACTTTTCAAATCGACTTTTTCTGAATTCATGGATGAGTTCTTGTAATCTATCTTTTATGCAGGCCTCGAAGGCTTTAAACCTTACGTCTAGTACATTATTCATAACCATTGCATCAGTAATGTCGCATTTGGTATGACTATAAAGGAAGTGGGCGCCTGTGGGAGTGAGGGATGACTGAAAAGGAAGATGGTGGCAGCTGCAAAAGCAGCTGTGGAATTACAACAAGAAGCAGCATGACAAGAAAAGAAAGGGACAGTGGCGGTTGGTGATTGGTAGGAGGCGGTATCGGCAACAACGGTAGAGGAGGAAGCAAGGTGCGGTTGGAGCAGCAGCAGCGAGGGCTGTGGCAGGGGAGGATGACGACAGCATGGGCTGTGATCGTGGATCTTTGCTGGAGTTAAGGAAGAGAAAGTAGGGGAGCAATGGAGTCTAACGAGTAGCAAGGTCCGACGAGAAAGAGGAAGCAGGGGAGCAGTGAGGTCCGATTAGCTGCGGGGTCCTACGAGGAAGAGGAAGTAGGGGAACAATGGGGTCTAATGAGCAACGGGGTCCTGTGCTAGTGGCAGCAAAGGCAATGCTACCACAGAGGAGGAGAGGAAGATGGTGGCCAATAACAGTGGCAGGGAGGCAGAGTGCTATAGTTGGAAGCGACTGCGGCAGCAGGTAGCAACGGCGGTATGGAAGGGGATGAAGAGAGTAGCTATGACAAGCAAGCTATATGCTACAATCGGAGGGAGGAAGTCATGGCAGTAGTGGGATAGGGGAGAAGATAGCAATGTTGGATGGGCTAAAGGTGGTAGAGGGTTGGATACGGCAACAACGGTGGCTGATGTGGGAGAGGGGTAAGAAGATGAGGAAGAGGGTCTGACGAGGGGACCCTCGATAGTAGAGGAGAGCAAGGCTGGGAGCAACAGGTGGCTAATGGGGTGGAAAAGCCATAGGAAGTAGAGGATGCAACGATAGGGGATAGCGAGGGCAGCGGTAGGGGACAATGACAGATGGCGTGGCTAAAAGCAAGGGAAGAAGGTGAGCAAGCCACAGTGGGTGGTAGCGGCGAGGGGCGACCGGTGTTGTAAGAGGGCAATGGCTGTGGCGATGGCAGAGGCAACTGGCAAGGCTGGGAGCAATGGATCAGTGGTTGTGCATGGTGGATTAGAGAGGTGGCCGACAGATAGCAGCAGCGACAAGCGGTGGGGAAGAAGAAGGAGGCTACAAAGACATGGCTCGATGCAGGTAGTGAGGGGAGGAAAGTGAGGAAGATGACAATAGTTAGGTGAGCGAGGGCCATGCTCGGTAGAGGATGGGGGGAAGAGGAAGGTAGTAGTGGCATTGGACGTTGGGTGCGGTAGGGGACAGTGACAGAAGGCTAGCCAGCGGCAATAGTAATGGTGATGCTGCCAGTAGAGGAGGAGAGGTTTGGAGCAAGCGATTGCTATGGCAGGGAAGGAAGAAGGGGCGGCGGTCAGGCGATGGGTGGTAGCAATTGGCATGGGCTGCAGGGAGAGATGAGATGGTAGCAGCAGCAAGGGAGGAAGATTCAGCTTGGCTGCAGTTGCTATTTGGAAAGGGCACGATTGGAAGGAAGCTATAGCAGCGGGAAGCAGGTGAGGAGGGCGTGGCTGGGCGGCAACAGCGGCAAGGGTTGGGCAACTACTGGCTGTGCATCACTAAGGGCTGGCCAGATGCAGATTTGGAGATGGTAGCGGTTAGGAGCGGCTATGGCAACAAGCGGGTGAGGGATGGGAAGAAGGTGATGGCTGAAGGCAGTGGCTGTGGTAGGGGAGGAAGAGAGATGGCCGGCGGTAGCCCTTTGGGCAGGATGATACTGTTGACTTCAATCTTCTTCTTTTTTTTCTCTCCTTTTTTTTTGTTTTGATGAAGACGGTAGTGAAGATGATTGCAGCAAGGCGGCAGGGGAGGCAGATGGAGATAGTAGCAGCCAAAGAAGGTAGTGGCTGGGAGATGGCAACGGTAGGTGGTAGCGACAAAGACGATGATAACAGTGATGGTGGTGTAGATGGCAAGGGAAGCGGTTGCAAAATAGCAAGAATGCTAATGATTACTGCTCTGTTACAATTAATAGAACCCTATGATTTTATTATAGAAGAAGAGAGGATAAATGACCACTTCGAAGGGATCGGGCCTCCTAGATCACTTCGAGGGGATTTGCCTCCTGGATCCCTATAGGGGATCGACCCTTCTGGGGTTTTGCCTATTGGTTAAAATTTATACTTCTTCATTCTTTTTTTAATAAAAGAGTTTACAACATTATTTATAGGGTTCTACCAAGAGTCCCTCTAGGCTTGGACTTAGAGTCCCACTAAACTTGGACTCTTAACTGAAAACAATAATTGGCTCCATCCTAACTGAAGATAAAAACCAACTCGTAACTAACTTGATTGGACTCAACCGACCTATAATTGACTCTAACTGAACAGACTAACATGACTCAGCTTGAATTAATTATGAATAGATGGACCCGACTTGGCTAGGGTCCTAACAGTGGTACCACCGCTGACACAGTCTGTGAGACTTTGTCTGGGTAGTACCATCATCTTGCAACATGGGAGACCATGCTGCCAGCTCATAGGTGGTTCCACCATCTTGTCTAGCGGTGCTACCGCATAGTCTGACAGTGCCACTACCTGACTTATCATTGGGTCAATAAATGTGCCTCCCAATGGGTCCAATCAGTCCCAATTAAGACCTAATAGGCCCTTAATTGAATTAGCATAGTAACACCCAAAACTAACTCAATTATGAACTAAACTATGATGATCATGATATAAACAATTATGAAACATAAATCTTGAGTTGTCTATCATATCATTGGTTCATCCAAACTCTCGATGCATCATGCCCTCTTTCAATGTATTGCTCGATCTATTGGCATGTTAACTCTCGCAATATCCAATCTTGACACAATGTCTGATTCTTCCAGCTGAATGCTTGATCTCTGACTTCGGCCTAACATCTAATTTAACTAATTCAGTCATTTTGACTTTTAATGATCGAAGATACTCTTGTATCACTTTTCTCAAACATTGATTAGATCATATCTTCATTGGTTGATTTAATCATCAAAATTCGAGATTCAACAACTATCACCACAAGAGTCAACTATGGTATTTATTTTTCTATATTTTTAAACTTTAGAATATGTTTTATTTCAAATTTAATATGTTTTATGTTGAATTTAGAATTTGAGTATATTTTTATTTATTCTCGAGTGTAACTTCAAATTTTTTCAAACCTTCTAAATCTGGTACATTAGAAGTCAAATATTATACTAACACTAATTTCAGTATTATTTTTATTTTATAATATTTTTAAGCATTTTATGTCGGATAAAATATGCTTTTAAGTTAAATATGTAGTTAAGTATATTTCAGTTTATTTTCAAGTGTAAAGACATGATGTTTCTATAAAACAGCTAAAAATTTCACCATCTTAGTAAAATATGATACTAATATCATTTCAATATTTTTTATTTGGAATGATTTTTATAACTGTTTTATGTTAAATTAGGAATATTTCTGGTTGAATATATAGTCAAGTGTATTTCAATTCATTTTTTAGTGTAATGACATTAAATTTTATTTAAAATAATTCAATAATTTATGAAAGAGTCAAATATAATATTAATATACATCATGGTTTTATTTTTATGTTGAATATATAGCGAGTGTATTTCAATTCATTCTTGAGTATAACGACATAAAATTTTATTCAAATACTTAAAAATTTCACAAAAGAGTCAAATATGATACTAACATCCATCATAGTATTTTTTTTTCTATTTTCGGATTCTTTTATGAATATTTTATATCAAATTTAACATATTTTTCATATTGAATCTTTAATTGAATGTATTTCAGTTTATTTTCGAATATTTTATAGTTTCTCCCATATATGATACAAAAACCCTTTTCAATATTTTTTATTTTAAGATAATTTTAATGGGTGTTGATACATTCTTAGTATTAAATTGAATATATTTCAGTTTATTCTTTAGGATAATAACAGAAAGTTTGAGACTTGGCGTTCAAAACTTGAAAGACATCATATGATCAGCACACCTAGTAGAGTTTAAGAAGATTTTATGCTTCCAAAATCATTATTATCTCATAAAAGATGACCTTTTTCAAAACAGAAGAAACAAATGAAGAAGAAATGTAAGAAAAATATTAATTATAGAAGAACCCGCTTGACTATGGACGGAAGACAAAGGATAAAGGTAAAAAAAAAGAAAACTAGGGAAACACATTTTAGCTACAGAGGGATTGAAAGGGAAGAATTAAGTGAAGGAGAGAAGAAGAGAAAGCAGAAAAGAAAAATAAAAAGGAGGTTAAGAGGAAGAAGATTGGATCATTAAAATACACTCAAATTTTCTACCAAATTATAATAAGACTCAAGGGATAAGAACATATAAATATATGTTTTTGAAGTCTTAGGAGTACCCAAACAAATTTTGAACAGAGGGGCGCTCACACGTAAAAAGCCATTATTAAGTGAAGTTTTTGAAGGTAAATTACCCAAGAAATAAAAAAAATATTTCTATAAAACTTTTGGCTATGGCAGTTCCAGATGTGGCAAAGAACAGTTTATCTTTTCACCCTCAAGCTGCTTCACCCGGTGCTACACTCTTGCCTGCCGTCTTATGACTATGATAGCAACGCTTACATCTGTAGTTTCCATCCATAGCCTCCCGGATCTAATGGATATGCCGCCCGTCCTTCCCATCCACAGACTCCGCAACATACAAACACAACCAAACCTAGTGGTATGATGATGATAACAAAGACTGGAGGACCAAAATGACTCCACCAACAAATTCAAACATTTGTAACCATGAGGCAGATCCTACAGATCCTCAATCCACCACCCCGAGTCCCTCGACCTGCGTCGCCACCACCCGACCTTTATTTCCATGTCGCTCCTCCAACTCCACCGAGGAGCTGCAACCTCTCTCGCCGAGACCTCGCCATCGCTGCTTCCTCGCTGCCCCTCGTCTCCTCCTTTGGGTCTCGACAAGCTCAGGCTATTGAAGCACCGACCACCAGAATCAGCACCCAAGAAGCAGATTCTGCCACCGGTGGCTGTGGGAACCAACCAGTTGCACAGAAGGCATTCTTGGATATCTCCATCGATGGAGAACCCGTTGGCCGAATCATTGTCGGGCTTTATGGAGATACCATGCCCTTCGGGTCCTCCCGGTTCGCGACCTTGGTGACAGGCGCGGCAGGAATTAGCTACAGGAGAAAGGAGTTTATCAAGATAGTTCCGGGTTATATCCAGCACGGGGGTGTGAGATCATATGGCGTTGATGCCGAGCTCGCAAAGAGGGCAGGAAGCAATTTGGAGGCAGATAACTTGGTGGCGGAGTGGGAAGCTTCGACCAAGAAATGCCGAGGAACAAAGAATGTGGCCGGATCGCTGGGACTCGTCATCAGAGACCCAACAAAACCACCACCAAAATTGAAGTTGGTTGCAAGAAAGGGCAAGCTGGAGATTGATGAAGAGGAGGCCAGGACAGACCCAAATGGAACTGAGTTCGTGATCGCCATTAACGATTCTCCAGACCTGGATGCATCAACACTGGTAGTCGGAAAAGTGCTGGAGGGGATGGATGTAGTGGAGAAGATATCCAGGGTGAAGACCGTGCAGGAGAATACCAGCTCCCCTTACTTCAGGTGATTGTTTGTAGTTGTGCCATTCCTCTGAATCTGCAAGTTGTTGCACCAGTCGATGCCATTTCATCTGAATGAGTGTACTGTTTCTTCTATGACGAGCAGGGTGGCAAAGCTGATCGGTGATAAGCGGGCTGTTGTTGCCGAGAGAGGATTTAACCGCCCATATTCCAAGGTTGTAGTCACGAATTGTGGGCTAGCAGATTAGAACCGTAACTTCATCCTCTATCTCTCCATTTTGTTATGGTTACAGATGATGTGAGAAAAATAACTGTTTGATCTGCCACATGTTTTATTCGGTGAATTCCAAATAAGATCCTTTCCGATCCAAAAATGAAACTGTACACTTCTGTCAGAGTCATGATCAACGACAAATTGATTGTCTTGAGCATCGAAAGGGTTCGTTTAGAGTGGATAAAAAAAACACCAAGGACCAAGGGCGTGATAAAATCGAAGTAAAAAATAATGTGGTGTGGAGGTAGCATTTGTCCAATGATTTATTGCTCGATGAACTTGAGAAATGCTCGTCAGCATTCAGCCTGACCAAAAGCAGGTGGTGTCATTGGACAATTTTTAGTTGTTACAAAACAAAAAAGATATGTGGAAATTTTGCTGAAAATAAGGAAAAGAAACTTTGAGGTGAGATGTCAACTGTCTCATCACCATACTTCTTACCGAGCACTATATTCATTCATACTGGTCGGTCAGATATTTAAGATGTAGAAATTTGTTGGATTGGTGAGCATAAGTATGAAAAGAGTTGTTGAACCTTAAAAATTATGATTTAATTATTTTATAATGACTCCATGTATCCTTATATTTTACTGATTGGAGGCTGTCAAAGAAATACATTAAATGCTCCTGGGTTTGTATCTCTTAAATTCAAAAGTATGAAAGAGAAAAAAAAGTCTTGCTTGATTTGATGTCAACTCAAAGGTTCAAATGCAGTAGTAAAAAAAAATTTGATCTTATATAATGACCAATTTGTTCTTCTTCGTAGACACAAGCAGTGTAGAATCATGTACATCTCATGTCCACTTTTTCTATTTATATGTGATTGTTAATCTTATTAACGAATAGTTTGGTTTTCTTTGTAAATGCAGATAAGAAGTGTCGAACATACATCTTATGTTGGTCTTTTTCTGATTTATATTTGATTATTGATCTCCACATGTCAATGCATAAGAGGTGCAAACAAGAAGAAAATACCAAAGCATAAATTAACTGTTCACTTCTAACTTCGTACTAACGTATATATACAAAGAGAATGAACAGTGTGAGTTCTTCGTATTTCACATCATTCTGTTCCATATGCAGTCTGACTGAAACCAAAGAGATTTTAACATGGACAAAATTGTCTAGCAACAGAACCCATCATAGGTCACATTGCTGATGGTTCTGAAAGCATTACAGAATATTGCTATGAGGTAACAAAATAACTAATATTATTCTAGTATGATTATTTGTTGATAGATCGGAACAGTCATGCTGATCATTCATGCTGTTGTGCAATTTTACACCATGATCGAAGAGTCAGCACGGTTTGGTCTAATCCCAAAAGCTCAAGGTCATCCATGTGACTTCTCGGATGAGTGAGGTCAACATCAGGTCAGATCCGACCGTCGTCTCCTAAGTCAATCCATGGTAGAGCAGGGAGATGCTTTTCTTTCCTCATCGGGTTCTTGGATAAAAACTGAAGTCGAGAGAGAGATTTTTCAACTCGACCCCTTCGACACTTATGTCAGATTATAGTAGTATTAAGAGGAGTTTGAGTATTCGAGGTCCACCCCCTTGACATTAGTCAGGAGGTTAGCTTTTATACTTGCAAGCGAAGGTTGGTTGTATATGACATTTTAATGGTCTTCACTCTTCGAGCTACCGACTCGTACGTTTCATCTTTCATCGACCGATCTATACGGATCCGCGTCACATGGTGCCATTCTGAGCTTTCCGCAACAGCTCTGTATTATGCGGTGTCACCTTGTATGGCCTCGTACAACAAAAGGAGTAGGTGACCGTCCCATCTGAGCCTGAGATGTTGTGTTGATACAGTGCACCATGTCAACCCTGAGGCTCCTCTTTGGCATTGACATGGCTTCTAACTATTGCCACGGGGGTGATACCAGAATATGCCCTATCAATCTCACCCTCACCCTAAAAAGGCATGCCCCGGGTTTCTCGTAGGGGGGCTTGGGGCATGGCTTGGTGCCTTTTGTCGGTTAGGTCAGTTATCATGCTAAAATTGGTGGTTTGATCGTTCAATTGATTTGTAGTTCTATTCAAGCGACATAACTTGGAAACTAGGCTAGCCGAGCAACACCACTCGAGCATAAGATTGTCCAAGCAATATTGCTGAGGTGCATGACTAGCCAAGCAACACCACTAGGGCACATGACTAGCCAAGTAATACTATTCGGGCATTGGACTAGCCGAGCAACACTTGCTCGAGCACATGATTGGTCGAGCAACACTACTTGGACACCAAGCACTAGACTGGCCAAGTGACATATCTTAGGCACTAAGCACTGGACTAGCTAAGTGATGTAACTTTGTCACATGATTAGTCGAGCAACGTAACTCGAGCACATGACTAGCCAAGCACCACTGCTCAGGCACTGAGCATTGGACTGGTCGAGCAACACTACTCAGGCATAAGACTAGCCAAGCAACACTACTCAGGCACAAGACCAGCTGAGCATCATAGCTCGGGTGCCAAGCTAGCCAAGCAACACTACTTTAGTACCAGACTGGCCACGCAACAGTGCTTGGGCACTAGTTGTTGAGCAACATCACTTGGGCATAAGACTGGCTGAGCAACATTGCTCGAGAACAAGTTTGGCCAAGAACACTGCTCAAGAATAAGTTTTGTCGAGCAATACTGCTCATGCATATGACTGGCCAAGCAACACTTCTCAGGCTCGGGCATTGGACTGGCCGAGCAACTTTACTTGGGGACACGACTAGCCGAGAAACATAGCTCGACACTGGATTAGCCGAGCAACACTACTCGGGCATAGGACTAAGCGAGCAACACTGTTGGGGCATATGATCGTGGTCTTGTCATGATGGGGCTTGGCTAACTCGAACTACGATTTTCGATGGAAACTATGGTTTCCCATCGATGGGATCCAGATTTTACGATTTTGGCAAGCTTCAATTTTTGGTAGGAGCTTCAGTTTTGGTGATCTATTCCCGCTAATGGTATCCCTATTTTTTTTAATTTGGTCAATTTCCCTAGAAGTAATGATGGTGAGGTGGGTTGTCTTCCCTTCCATGGAGGTGAAGGGTCACTTCGGACGACGAGGTTTTCTTTATAAACCCCTCCGCTAGCTTCATTCTTCCCATTCTGTTCATTTGCTTCATTCTCTTCCTCTACCTCATGTCATCCTCTCCTTGGTCTAAGAGCTCAGGTTAGTTAGGATGCCATCTTCCTCCTTTCCTATTAGGATCATAATGGCACTAAGAGGGGGGTGAATTAGTGCTTATTGAAAAAAAAATTCTATTTAAAATCGTTTGAATGAAAGTATGAATTGAAAATATGTTTAACTTGAAAGTGTGAGTAGAAATAGTGAGTAAAATAAATCAGTAAGCAAATGACAAGGAAAAGCAAGAAGGAAAAATAAATCAATTTACAGTAGTTTGGTCATCCCGACCTATGTCCATTATGGATTCCTCTTCTCTCGAGGCTACCGATTTTCACTATTGATCTTCTTTCCAATGAACAAAGATTAACTACCTTTATAACCTTTTCTCCTTTTACGAGGCTTGGAGAGAACTTTTACATACTCTTTCTCACAAGACCTCACATCTCCTTAGAATAACTACTAATCTCAAGGAGGAAGAAACTCAAACATTAAGAGTTTAAAACACGTTTAGCTCAAGGATTCTATCACTTTTTTACCCTTTTTTTATACTTATTTGTGCCCTTTCGTGCTTCTTTAAGTAAGAATGAGTGGAGTATTTATAGATTCCCAATGACTTCAAAATTAGAGTCAAAATTTTAAATCTCTAATTTTTGAGGTGCTGACGGTACCACCGCCATCACTAAGTAGTAGTATCATTAAACAGAGTCGAGAATCTGGGCTCTGGCGATACTATCATTGGACTAGGTGATACCATTATCAGCAAGTGGAGATACCACTATCGAAAACCTTGGAAAAGCACAAAAAGTGTTTTTCATAGTCTGGACGATACCACTACCTAGGTCACTTTTAGGTCATTGAATTAGCCTTTCATCAGGCCTAATTCAACCCTAGTTTAGACCCAATAAGCCCCAAATCAGGTTGGCATGGTTTCAACCCAATATTTGACTCTAAACGACCATGATCAATACTTAACCACTTAATCACATATTTGGCACAGTCACAAAGCAATTAGCACATTATCTAGTATTATGGCATGTGATTTGATCATTCGACACTTCGTTCGAATCTTTGATGTATCATTCTTTCCTTTGGTGTATCACTAGATCATCAGCATATTGACTTCCCACAACATCCGATCTTTTGGTGTAATACTTGATCCTTTCGGCCCGATGCCCGAACTTATGTCACGAATCTCCCTTCGGCACGTCGACCAATCCTCCAGCTCAACATCCAATCTCTTACATGATACTCCTCCGGCCTAATGTCTAATTCTTCTTCGTAATTTATCATGTAATGGTTCGTATCCATGATTGAAGTCTTTCCTGCATCACTTGTCTTAAAAGTTTATTAATACATGAATTCATCAATTGTTTTTATCATCAAAATCCGAGATCCAACAATCTCTGAATTTTGATGATGACAACCAATTGATGATGAAGTTTTAACTGAACTCCCTTTGTCTATATACTATAATAAACTTTGAATTAAAAATAAAAATATGATAACCTTTCAATTCTTTAAATTCAAGTCAAAAACTCATAAATCATAGCAACTTCAATAGTGATTATTGCAAGGATCATATACATAATTTTACATAATATCCATATATCTCAAACAAATATCATAAGTTGATGTCATCATAATACAATATGCATATGAGTGCTACATCATAAAAAAATTATCATTACTTATCCCTCTTTGTCATTAACAAAAAGAGAAAATACGAAATGAGTAAGCCAATACTTTTCTCTCCCCTTTGTCACTATCAAAAGGAAGAGAATGATATTATTTTATCATGATGCTATTTCTCTTCATTTATATTAATGTGCTAATGAAGAATATTAATAATAAGGAGTCATATGACATAAATCTCACATCATAAATATCAATAATTAATGATCCAATGAGATAAATCGCCTCTTTAGCAAAAGAAAAACATTTATAGGAGAATAAATAATAAAACATCTTGATTCATATAAAATAAATCTCAAGTTAAATATCGAGAAGTCAAGATAACTATTTATTTGAATAAATCTCCTTATAATAAATAGTAAAAAAAATTATAAGAGAACAAATAGTAAAAGATCTTGATTCATATAAAAAAAATCTCAAGTTATAAATATCTAGAAGTGAAGATCATGATTTGTTGGAATAAATCTCCTTCTTAATAAATATCAAAAAGATTCATAGGAGAATAATTAGTAAAAAGTCATAATTCATACGAGATAAATCTTAAGCCAAGAATATCAAGAAGTCAAGTGAAAGATCATGACTCTTTTAAAATCTAATCAAATTTAAAATAATTATCAAAGTCATTGTTCTTACCATCAAAAAATTTATTGAAAACAATATAAATAGAAAATAACTAAACTTCTTTAGTTTCAATTTATAAGATTAATTTCATACTTGTATGTCTTAATCTCACATGCCAAAGTCATGCATCATCTTAAAAATCGAAAAACAAGTTTCATCCTGAAAATCATCATGATTAATAGTATAAACGTTATTGTTCCTTAAGGTAATCATAGAATGTGGTATGTCTATGATGCAAGCATTAGACTTAAATTTAGTATATCCCTTGTCATACAATTGACTAATGCTTAATGAGTTATGTTTCTCATCATCTACTAAAAATGCATCTTAATCATAAGATTAGATTTGACACTTATTTAAAAGTTTTTTAAAGTTTGTTGTAATAATATATTTTTATTTTTTTTAGTGAATCTAACTCTTCAAATTTAGTACAAGATGTTAATATACAATTCTTATACTTATTTTTAAATTTATCAAATTCATTAAAGAGAGACATTATCCTTTTTTTAGCAATTTATATTTCTGACTAACATTTTTCATCAAACAAATCATGAAATGCTTTAAGTAATTCATCATAAAAAAAGATATTGCGGTTGAGTCACACACCTTATCATTGAAGGCCATCAATACATAGTTCGCCATGTTGTCTTCATTGATTTAGTCTTCATCTTCAGATGCACTTGATTCATTCCAAGCTGCCTTGAATGCTTTCTTCTTCTTTCGGGTTGATAACTTCTTCAGTTCATTTTTGAAGTGCCCTAGTTTTTTATATTCATAACATATTATAGTATCCTTTTTTAGGTTTATTCTTATGAGTTTTATTTTTTATGAATTTATTAAGTTTTTTTAAAGAATTTTATGTCATCATCATCATCACTTAAGTGATAGAACACCAGAAGAAGCTCTATAGATTTTGATCCTTGAGAGGAATCAACCCTTGGAACGTTGTAGGGGTTCCTCCCTCCTAGACTCAGCACAAGGCTGAATTAAAATTGTAGATTGCTTAATTCAAGAGAGGGGACAACTACATCATTATATATGGATCAAAACCCTAGCCTAAGGGAGTGCTTGCCTAAGTAAAATTATCACTTTGCCCCTCCTATAGCGAACCTGTCTTAATAGGAATAGGGGGCAACTAGGTTGGCTCTATAGCCGACCTAAGTAGGGGGAAACCCTGGCCAACCAACCAAGTAAGGGAGCGATGACCACTAAGCCCTAAAGGCCAATCTAAACCCTAGCTATACTCCTTTAAAAGATAGGAGTGGCTTTATTACAATCTAGCAGAGTTTTATTGACTACTTCTATGGAGATTAAAACTCAACCCTACTAGAGTCCTATCAAATCTGCCCTCTTAAAATCGGCTTTGTCCTCAAGGCTGAAGTTCCATGAACTCAGAGAACTGGGTCTTCAGCTCTTCATCAGTTTGGGTGTCAGTTGGAAGAACTTGAGTTGAGTCATCGTCTTTAAATTTTCATTTGAGGTGGGATACTTGGAGGATCAACTGTAATATTGATATGGTGCACGAATCTCCAGGTTAGAGCCCCAATATGATCCCCAGTTTTACAAGGTCCAAAGAAATAGGGGACAACTTTCTTGAGGCTTGAATTTTATGCTTGTGGAGCTGGAGATGAAGGGGGACTTGATCTTTTTTTAGAAAACTTTCTTCTACTCTGGCATTTGTCAGGGGGAAGTTTCTCCCTTACATGGGTTGCCATATAGTTAGTCTTTATTGATGGCCAATCTTTCTTCTGGAATGCTGACTGCCCTCTAGTATTATTCAGGATAATGAGAGCCTAATTTGGCATGAGCATGGATTGTAATTCTTCTAGTTTAACTCTTCTTTTGTGTCATGGACCTGTATCCAACCATATTTTAAATTTGGTATTAAATAGTATCTCCTGTAAGTATGAAGTGTAGGAGAAGCCTAGGTGTAAATTAGGAGTCGACCATCTTATATAAGAATAGCCCAAATTTTAGCTCCTGATGCATCAGCCTTAATGACTAAAGTGCGGTCGAAATCGGGCAGCGCTAGGATCAACGTCATTGTCATGGCTGCCTTGAGTCGTTCGAAGATTACGGAGGCTTTATCCGACCACAAGAAGGAGTCTTTCTTCAATAAGGACATGAGTAGGGCAATGATCTTGCCATAATCTTTCATAAAATTTTGGTAGTAGCCTGTGAGTCTAAGGAAACCACGTAATGATTGTACGTTTTTAGGTCTCGGCCATCCTTGCATTGCCTCGATCTTTGTCGGGTCTACCGCCACTCCATTCTTTAATATAATGTACCTAAGATACTTTAATTTATGCTGTAAGAAGCTGCACTTTGACTATTTAACAAAAGTATTCTCTCGAAGAATCGTTAGAACAGTTTGTAAGTGCTGAAAATGTATATCAAGTGTAGGGCTATAAATGAGAATATCATTAAAGAATACCAATACGAACTTGCATAGAAAACTCTGAAAGATATCATTCATTGGGCTTTGGAAATTAGAAGGAGCATTTGTAAGTCCAAAAGGTATTACCAGAAACTCGCAGTGGCCGTTATACATGCGGAATGAAGTTTTCAGAATATCTTCAGTGCATACCCGAATCTAATAGTATCCGGATCGGAGATCCAATTTAGTGAGGCCTTGAGCTCCTTTTAATTCATCCAAGAGTTCATCTATGAATGGGATAGGATATTTATCCTTAACAGTGATGGCATTTAGAGCCCGGTAGTCAACGCACATCTGCCACGTACCATCTTTCTTGCACACTAGCAACACCGGTGAGGAGTAAGGGCTGTAGCTCGGTCGAATCAACCCGGTGTCAAGCATCTCTTTAACAATATTATCGATCTCATCCTTCTGCAAGTGAAGATAATAGTATGGTCACAAATTTGCTAGAGATTTGCCTGGCAAAATAAGAATGCAGTGGTCATGAGACCAATTAGGGGGTAGCCCGTACGGCTCCAAGAAAACATATGTGAATTCGTTTAGGCAAAGGGCAAGCTTAGGATCTGAGTTTGGTATGTTCTCCCCAATATATGGCTACTGAATATGTATCAAGAATCCACAATGTGCTTTGTGCAAAACTTTCTCCATTTGTTGCGACAAAATGGTGGAAATTTGGCTCCTGCGCTTGTCTCATAACATGACCTGTCTCCCTTTGCAATAAAATTTCATGATTAATTTAAAAAAATTCAGGAGATATCACATAGTGTTGTGAACCATTCGATTCTGAGTATGGCTTCATAATCATCGATGGGTAGGAGGAAGAAATTAGCTATCACTTCTTAGTCTTAGAGGAGTAGTTTCACCCACGGGCATCATTAGTCACAATTAAAGATTCAGCCATCGACAACCTTTACGTCAAACTTGTTGCAACCTTTGATTTGAAGCACCAAACATGTAGCAACCTTACTGTTGAAGAAGTTATTGGTATTGTCTGTGTTGATGAGAACGGTGATGAGTTGCTATTTTAGAAGTCCTCCAACTTTCATCATCTACGGGTTAGAATAGTCGGCCAACGTGTGCACTGTATAGTTGGCCGGTTCGGACTCTTCCTCTATGGCTTCTTCTTTAGGTTCAAGGGCTTCTTTAGATGTTTCATTGTCCTCATCCTCTATTGGTTCAATCATGAAGATCTGGCCCTTTTTGCAGTGATGTTTACAACTCCACGGTTCGTCACAATGCCAACACAACTCTTTGGTTGATCATTTACGAAGCTTGTCTCTTGTCAACTTTCTTCGTACAGGGGCTTGGATGGTAGTGGAGGGGGCAGTAGGCCTCGGCATGGCTAGTAGGGGAGCGACCCTTGTTCTTCGTACCTCGTGGTTCAATTGTTCTTCCTGGATATGCGCGAAGAAAATTGCCACCATAAGAGTGTACGGTTGCCGAGCCTTTACTTCTCCTCGGATCTCCAACTTTAGGCCCTCGATAAAAGTATCTAAAAGTTATTTCTTAAACCAATTCTCAGTTTGGTTAGATGAATGCTCAAACCTTATTTGGTATTCTTGTTTTATAGAGGTTTGACAAATCTTTGCCAATTGTCCATCGATGTTGTTGAAATCGGTTGGTCCGAAGCGGTCTAGTAATCCTTCCTTGAATCGCTGCTAAGAGAGTCCTCTATGGGTGTGCTTAAACCAATTAAACCACTGAATAACATCTCTCTCGAGGTGGATGGCAATAATCTCCACCCGTGTGGCGTCTGCAGTTCGGTAGAACCGAAAATAGCGCTCCACGCATGAGATCCACCCGATCGGGTCTCCTTCTTCCCATCTAGGGAAGTCAACCTTCATACATGGATTATTGAGATCAGAGGTGATGTGACCATGTTCTTGAGGATCATCTCGTCGATCTGAAGTTTCTCTATGTTGCGATTTCCTCGAGTTCGATAGTCGGCCAAAGCTGAATTCGATGAAAAGAGATCGCATCTTCTCTTCCATGTGATTTTCAAAGGCTTCAAGCTTTGTATCGATAGCCTCCTCTGATGCCATAATATATACCTCTAGATCTATAATATTGAGATTTTTTTTTGTTGTTAGGTTAGTGGCATAGGAATTTTGGAGAAGGGGGTGGCCGGTTAAAAGATGAATCGGTTTGGATGGAAGTAGGCTACAGATTAGGGCAGATTTGGGGCTACAGTTTTATAGAGTTTAGGCTATGAATTGGTGTGATTTTAGGGCTGTGATAGTAGTAGATGAAGGTTAGGAAAATAGATTTTAGATCTGGGATAGATGGCAGCAAAGATAGGTGTCTCGGTAAGAAAAGTTGGCTAAAAAGGTAAGTGGATCGATAATGAAGTAGGCTGATTTGGGTGGTTGATTTGGGAGCTATTTAGATTCAGTTTAGGGTAATATTTGGAAAATTTTTTAGTGAGGATGATAGGGTTTAGAGATGAGGAAAAGAGAGTCAGAAATCCCACAAAAAATAGCACTTAAATCTGATAGAATTCGGTGAAAAGAAGTGCTGCGGTGTTGTCCTGCTAAACCAGTTTTACATCAGAGAAATGATAACTTCTCGACATAAATTCTAGAGGAAAGTTTAAGGAAATTATATAGAAACCCTTGGTTCAGATGTTGTTAATACTAGTAAAAAGTTTGATGAAATTTTGATAGCATAACAGTAGAGAAATAAGGCTAAAGAAGAAAGGCAGATTCCTTTATCGTAAAATTTTAGAACTGCATGATAGTCAAAGATTTCATAAAAAAATCAGTTCTAGAAGGAGTTTTTTTATGAAATTAAACCCAGATGAAAGCCAACTTGATCTTGAGAATTATGTAAAAAATTCAGCCAAAAATGATGAACAAAAGTTCAGTTTCAAGAGGCCAATACACAGATGGCAGATTCTATATTGTAAAATTTCAGTACTATGCAATAAAGAATCATAGTGCTATAAGTCTAGATTCAGAAGGAGTTTTTTCATGAGATTAGTCTTAGATTAAAGCTAAGATAGTCTATGAAATTGTATAAAAGTTTCAACCGAAAAGGATGATTAAAAGTTTAGTTTCAAGAAGCAATAATCGGCTAAAAATTTTTGCAGTATTTCACTTTTGCAAGGATGATAACGTTTGCGACGAACAAAATTTACAGTGGATAAAATTTGAAAAAAATCTTCAATGTGTAAAGTAATGAATCTTACAGTATTTAAGAGGTGTGGATGATAAAAATATACCATATTTCTAGATCAAATGCAGGGGTAGCGGTAGATTGATTTGATCTACGGCTAGGGTGGAAGGTGGAGGCATGTCGCAGCAATTATGGGAATTGCTTGGGAAGGTGGAGGCATGGATGATGGCTACAAAGACAACAAGATTACTGCTATAATACTAGATGATAAAACCCCAGAAGGAGCTCTATAGATTTTGATCCTTGAGGGAGATCAACCCTTGGAACGTTGTAGGGGTTCCTCCCTCCTAGACTCGGCAAAAGGCTGAATTAAAATTGTAGATTGCTTGATTCAAGAGAGGGGGCAACTACATCATTATATAGGGATGAAAACTCTAGCCTAAGGGAGTGCTTGCCTAGTAAAATTATCCTTTTGCCCCTCCTATAGCCAACCTGCCTTAATAGGAACAAGGGGCGACTAGGTTGGCTCTATAGTCGACCTAAGTAGGGGGAAATCCTGACCAACTAACTAAGTAAGGGGGCGATGGCCACTGAGCCCTAAGGGCTAATCTAAACCCTAGTCATTCTCCTTTATAAGATAGGAGTGACTTTATTACAATCTAGTAGAGTTTTATTGACTACTTCTAGGGAGATTAGGACTCAACTCTATTGGAGTCCTATCATTAAGCTCTTGCTTGAGGAATCTTCTTAAGTTCTCAGTGTAATATCCTTCATGTTCTTTGAAAGTTTTTTCCTTTATTCATTATGTACTTTGCAAGTCATTAAAGATACTATAAGTTCTTCAAGAGGAAAATTGTTTAAGTCTTTTTCTTCTTAAATAGTAGTTACTTTTGGATCCTAACATTTTGGAAGAGATCTTAAACTTTTATTTGCTAATTCAATGTTACTCTTGGTAAAACATTTACCAAGAGCTTTTAAACTATTGACAATATCCATAAAACGGGTGTATATATCACCAATGGTTTCGCTTGGCTTCCTTTTAAACAGTTCATAACTATGTACCAAGGGATTAATTTTTTATTTTTTTACTTGACTTGTGCCTTCATGAGTAACTTCTAGTATGTACCAAATGTCATGTGCAATAGTAAAAACATGATCAAACTTATTTTTATCCAAAGTACAAAATAAAGCATGCAAAGCCTTAGTGTTCAAGGAAAACGCTTTCTTTTCGAAATCCTTCTCATTTATTCATTATATTAGAAAATTTTTGAAAACCACCTTTAGCAATATTCCATAAATCAAAATCTATAAAAATCAAGAAAATTATTATTTGTGTCTTTTAGTAAGTGTAGTCCATCCCATTGAATATAGGAGGACGAATGATAGAGTGACCCTCGTGAATACTAGAAAAAAATCATTAAAACTCACTTAGGTGTTAGAGAGAACTTATTTCTGATATCAATTGTTAGGATCATAATGACACTAAGAGGATGGGTGAATTAGTACTTATTGAAAAAATAATTTTTGATTCAAAAAAGTTTAAAAAAATAAATCAAAAATACGTTTAACTTGAAAGTGAGAGTAGAAGTAGTGAGTAAAGTAAATCAATAAGTAAATGATAAGGAAAAGCAAGAAGGAAATGTATACCGATTTATAGTGGTTCGATCGTCCCGACCTACGTCCACTCTCGATTCCTCTTCTCTCAAGGCCACGAGCTTTCACCACTAATCTTCTTTTCAACAGGTGAAGATCAACTATCCTTACACCCTTTCTCCTTTTATTAGGACTAGAAGAGAACCTTTACAAACTCTTTCTCACAAGACCTCACGCATCCTTTGAATAACCGGTAATCTAAAAAAGGAAGAGACTCAAACATTAAGAGTTTATAACACTTTTAGCTCAATGATTATATCACTTTTTCACCCTTTTTTTCAACTTGTTTATGCTCTTTCATGCTTCTTCAAGCAAGAATGAGTGGGGTATTTAGATCCCTAATGGCTTCAAAATTGAAGCCAATTTTAAATCTCTGATTTTTTGGGGTATTGACAGTACCTTCGTCGTCACTAATACCATCATAGAACAAAGCCCATGAATATATGCTCTAGTAGTACTACCATCGGACTAGGTGATATCACCACTAGTAGGTGACGATACCAAAGTCGAAAACCTTGGAAAAGCACAAAAAGGTGCTTTGCGTAGTTTGGGTGGTACCGTCGCCTGGACTTGGCAGTACCATCACCCAGGTCACTTTCAGGTCATTGAATTGGTCTTTCATCAAGCCCAATTTAACCTGATTTAGGCCCAATGGGTCATAAATCAAGTTGCATAGTTTCGGCCCAATACTAACTTAATTCAACTCTAAATTATCACAATCAAGACCTAACCATTCAATCACATATTTGGCACAATCATAAAACAATCAGCATATTGTTCATTATCCCAGCATGTTTTCTGATCATCTGACACTTCGTCTGAACCTTCGACGCATCATTCTATCCTTCGGCGTATCACCCGATCTATCAGCATGTTGACTTCCCACAACATTTGATCTTTTGTCCTAATACTTTATCCTTCTGGCTCAATGCTTGAACTCATGGTATGAAGTTCATCATTTGACAAGTCGACCAATCCTTCGACTCGATGTCCAATCTCTTACATGATACTCCTCTAGCCCAACATTTAATACTCCTGCTTTGATAATTTACCGTATGATGGTTCATGTTTATGATAGAAGTCTTTCCTGTGTCACTTGTCTTAAAAGTATATTAGTCCATAAATTCATCAATTGAATTCATCATCAAAATTCGAGATTCAACATCTTCCTCTTCCTCTTCGTCCAATCGGGCAATGCTCGAGGCTGCGACTTCGACCTCGAGTAAGTAGCCCTTGGGTAGAAGTAATAAGTTCATCATTGGGAAGGGCGTCATAGATAAATGTGAAGGCCTCTTGAGCCCTTCAAGCATTGAAATCGCTGCATGAGTTTGAGTCGATTTTGATCGAGTAGCCACTCGGTCGCGTTCGGGAGTGTTATAGTATCCTGGTCAAGAGTTGTATACTCCTCGGCTCGGGCAATGCTACAACCCATTTCCAAATGGGTTTGGTTTGACTCTTAATGCACTTGAGGTGGGGCTTTGACTCCCATTCTAGTGATCGAGGCTTCCCTCGCATGGTGGCATATCTCACCATCACAGATGGTGCCCAACTCGTGGCACTATCTGGTCGCCTTCTTCGGGAGTGTCGAGGTGCAAGGATCACCTTGACCCATACCCTCTTCTTAATAAGCTTTCAACTTTCAAAGGGATAGGGCGGCTATTAGCTATCATCCGGAGGCAGTTTTAGAGTGAGCGGGGCACCCTCTTACAAAAAAGGGTAGAAGACCTACTACTTCTTTATGAATTATGGTTGGGGATGGGGTTTTGGTTTTAAATGGTCATCTCAGACCATTAATAATACTCCTCTAAGTCTATCATATGATGAGTCCTAACAGGTCTGGCACTTGAATGAGATCCTATCTTCTTCTCATGTGATTAGGAACATGACCGATGAATGGTTAGTCAAGGCGGGTCTTAGTCGAGCTCCTCGGAGTATGTCTTGAGCCCGTCCTCTTGCTTTCCATTTCTTTTCTACTTCTCATGCATTGTTGACTTGTGTTTAGGTTTTTCTTTAGCAGAAATGGTGAACTTCAAGGAGATGAAGGGGATGCACTACATCCCTTTGGCTTCTCATCCTCCTTAACCGACCACCCTGACATTGGAGCAACCAACCTCGAAAGTGTGAGAGGGGCACTAACAAGATCGATCACGGAAGAAGCCAATGGTCGGGACCCACAAAATGTTTGAGGGGGTTGCAGCCCTGCAAGCTACCACCTGGAAGGCTAGCAAATTGGGCGAAGAGTCGTAGGGTACCTCCAGAGGTGAGGGTTCCGCTGTTGGGGGTATATACGTTTGGGAGCATGCCTCCTCTTATGGGGTGGATTCTTTGCCAAATTACAGCACGCACTAAGGACAAGCCTTTTTAGGCTTTGTTTATGGTTGACCTACTTGAGGGAGAACCAGGTGCCCCCGTTGAGCCACGTTGGTCAAGCTTGACGATCGAGAGTCGAGTGTGGTTAGACGGCTCCTTTGTCACGATTTACAAATGTGCAGCACTCTCCTGGTGATAGCAAAACAAATATATGGTTCAACGTCTGAAGTGCTGATAGAGAAGGCTACCAAATCCTTGATCTGGGTAAGGACACTTTTCTCCTTCATCTACACTAAAGCCTCTCTTCAGCCTCTGACTCTTGCTTTCGTTGTAGAGAATCAACATTACCAAATGGCAATGATAGATCTAGTCAATGACATGAGATGGGTGATTAGTTGTATGGGAGACAAGATCACCAAGATCTGTGGTTAAATAGCATAGCTGAAAGCTAGGCCCTCACTCAAGGTTGTTGCAGCGATCGAGTAGTGGGTAAGCGATCTGGAGGTGGAGGTTGCTTGAGTGAGGTCGGAGCTTGGGGAGTTCAAGCAACTATGCAAGGAACTCTAGGAAGGGCTCGAGGGGACCAAGCAATGTCTTGTGGAGTCCAACCCTGCTAAAGGAGTCTCAAGGGAGGTTTGATCAAAAGAGGACTAGCTGTTGGAGCTATCGTGGGACGTGACAACAACTTGACCTAAGGTGGAGAAGGCCGAAGAGGCCTTTGCAGAGGAGACCCGAGTGGCTCCTAAGAAGGCAAAGAAAGCCATTGCAGAGTATAAGGAGTCACGTGGCTTCCAGCTCGGGCTATAAAGGTTGGGGCAAGTGACGTACGAGTATGAGTACCGAATTGCACTCGCCAGGTTTCGGGTTCGGTACCCCGACCTAAAAATCAAAGAGGACCCATTCGCCAACCTTCACGAGGATAATAACATGCAAATGATGGATGAGGTTCCCTTCAATGACAGCCCTGACCTTCCCATGGCCTAGAATGTATCTCTTATATATTTTGATTTTTTTATAGTCGGTCGGGTTCTATTTATAGAGTACCTAAAATTTATCACATTGTCTATATTAACTTCTCATGATCTTAGTGCTAGACACATGGCTTTAAGCTAATGGTGAGTACCCGTCTGTTGCTTTCTGTTTCTTCTTCATTCTTATATTTACAAGTTTTCTAAGGCCAAGCATTCATGTCATAGTAAGAGAGGAGTGATGAGCGTAAGGATGAAGTCTAAGTAGATGATGAAGTCATGACAATCTCCTTCCATTTGTGTCTCTTCCTTAAAAACTGAAATGAAATGGAGCAAATAGATAAACATGATTGGTTTGAATACTAATCTCACTTATTTATTGTTATTAGTGATAAATTAAAGCTCGAGACCATAAAAGATTGAATGTTTCATAAGACAGCCCTATTTAGACATGTTAGAGGATGAGATTTCCTTTTGTCAAGGTTAAATAGAATCATTGTCTAAATCTTTAAGTAGTTGGATATCATATCTTTTGGTTGGAGATCATATCTTTTATCCTTATCTTCTATCGTGATAGATTAAAGTCTAAGAAGAGAAAAGATTAAATGTTTTATAAGACAAAGCTCTATTTATATAGGTTAGAGGATGAGATCATCATAAGAGGGACCTTGATTAATAGCTTATACATGTTAGACAGTTCTCCACACATCATGAATGTAAATATGTCCAAGAGAAAATGAGACGACATAAATGAGGCATACTTATGGCATTGTAGGTTGTCATATACATGAGGGAAGAATTTCAAAGTTGCTAAAAGATGGATACTTTGATCCATTTGACTATGAGTTATATGCAACTTATGAACCTTGCCTTTGTAGAAAGTTGACCAACTCTCCTTTTAGTGGAACTAGAGAGAGAGCCATTAAGTTATTGAAACTCATACATAGTGATGTATATGATCTCATGTCGACTCAGGCTATAGGTGGTATTCCTACTTCATTACATTCACTAACGATTTCTCTAGATATGGACATATGTACTTGATAAAGTGCAAGTCCAAGGCTTTCAAAAATTTCAGGGAATATAAGAATGAAGTGGAGAACCAGATTGGAAATAGTATTAAGACTCTTTGATCAAATCAAGGAGGAGAGTACTTGAGTATAGGATTCATCGATTTCCTTAGGGACCATGAGATTCTATCCCAATGGACAACTCCTTATACATCTCAGTTCAATAATGTATCCAAAAAGAGGAATCATACGCTGTTAGATATGGTACGATCCATGATGAGTTTCACTGACATTCCAATCTTATTTTGAGAATATGCCTTAGAGACTATAGCTTACCTTATGAATAGAGTTTCATCTAGGTCGATGTTAGAACCCTTGTAGATTCTATGCTTGAGGTGATCTCTATAGGGGATCGGCCTCTATGGAACTCTATAAGGGTTCCTCCCTCCTTAGTTTTCTACAATGGCTGAAAAATCATTGATCTATTGCTGATGAAAGAGGAGAGAATACAAGACTATTTATAAGGCTTCTAAACCCCAACTCCTAATAGGATTCCTACCTAAGACTCCTACTCCTAAGAACTACTACTCCAACTCTAAAAAGTAACTCCTTCCAACAACTCCAACTCTAACTCTAAGAAGCAACCTCCAAACTAATCCTAATCCTATTAACCCCTCCTCAACCAGCCCCTCTTTAACTAGGATAAGGGGTGGTTAATTAGGTGGCATGTATCTTATTCTTCTCTCAAAATATCTTCCTCCAAACTAATCCTAACCTAGCTAGCCTCCTCACCTCTTTAATAGGAGTCGGCTAGATAGGATTTACATAAATACCCTTAGGATTTACATATTTGCCCTCTTCAATGAAACTAAATTACGACTCCCCTAGCTAGAGTCCTAACAAATCCGCCCTCTTCAAACCAGCCTTGTTCTCAGGGCTGAACTCCATGTCTCTGGGTCATGATCTGTAATTCCTCATGAGGGTCCCTCGTGGCCCTATAGTAGACACATCCTACTCTTGGGGTCTAGCATCAGTAGTAGTGATTGGATGGTGATATATCGCGATCCCGTGATCCCATGCAATCATCAACTGAACCTGGGTCTCCTTATCGACTTAGGTGTCAGGTGGATAAATCAGGGCTGAGTTATCCTCTCTAAATTTTCATTTGTGATAAGATACTTAGAGGATTAATTATATTTTTAAATTGATGTACTGATTTGATCCATAAGTCAAGGCTCTATTATGATCCCTAATTTTGCAAGGGCCAAAATAGCAGGGGGACCACTTCCTTGAGGCTTAAATTTTATGCTGGTAGGGCTAGAGATGAAGGGAAACTTGATATTCAATAACAAACTTTCTTTTGCTCCAATCTTTATTGAGGGGCTGATTATTTCTTATATAGGTTGCCACTTGATTATTCTTTAATGGTAACCGAGCATTCTTTTGGAATAATTACTCCCCTTTGATAAGATCCCTGGTAGTGTGAGCCCATTCTGAGTCTGAGGAGGGTAGGAGTTGTAATTTTACCAAGCCTATTTTCATCTCTCCTTTGTGCTGTTGACCTGTATCATGTTAAACCTCAAATTCAGTAGTAATTAGTATCCCTTTACAGATCAAAAGCATCATGTGAAATGTAGGGAGAGCCTCGGTGTATATTAGGAGTCAGTCATCTTGCATGAGTGTGGTGCTGATCCTAATTCCCGATATGTCTACTCCAATTGTGAACACATTATCACGATCGAGTAATGCTTGCATTGATGCAGATAACAGCGTGACTGTAAGGATCCTGTAGATGGTGGATGTGTAGATGCCTTCCTCCTATTCCTTTAGAATTTTGATCTCCATCCAATAAAGTTTGGTGTCATAGATTTCATGCTGGTATTGACACTGGAGAGACTCAATCTTCTTGTAGTCGTGGGATATGGATTGGTGGTCATCATCAAGGAAGACTTTGAGCATTATTATCCCCTCCTTGGAGAAGTCATGGAAGTAGCCCTAGATCTGGGAGTGCTTCAGAAGCTATAGTTGGTTCGACTGGATATGACACTTCAGGAAGAGTTTATACCTATAGACAAAGAGATAAAACTTTTGGAGATAAAATATCCTTGCAAGGGAAGGTCATAGTCAAATGATTTGTGTCTTCTGCATCTCTTGGATGATCCTTTTAGCTTCGGCCCTCTAAGGATATTGACAACAATATGGCCGAATATGTGCTAGTGGTTCCTCCTACAAGATCGGCACATGAAGATTGTATAGCCTAATAGGAAGTAGTCGACTCGATTCGGTGGAGGCGCCTGAAATTTCAACAAGTTTCTATAAGCGTTGTGTCGAGATCATCATTATATTGCTCCCATGTTTCTCACATAAGGTCACTTGTTCTCCCTTGCCATTCATAAGATTGTTGGCGAGGACGGTGAGGGTTGCTGCTTAAAGGATTTTTTAATTTTTGCTGCTTGCGGGTTTACATGGTCAGCTAAAGCATGAGTTGTGTAATCAGCCGGCTGCAGGTCCTCCTTCATGTTCTCCTCCTTAGGTTCCTAGACCTCTTCTTCAAATTCTTTAATAGATTTTATCATGGAAAGCTTTCCTTTTTTGTAGCGATGGTTGCGGCTCCAAAGTTCATTATAATGCTAATAAAGGACCATTGTCGATCTATTGCGTAGCTATTCTCTCATCAATTTTTATAGCAGTGAAGAATGGCTGGGAGGGAGGTTTATATGCTACTAGTCTAAGAGTAGTTCTTATCCTCTGAGTATCTTAGTTCAACTATTTCTCTTGGATTCGAGTGAAAGAGATTTCGGCCTTCACGGTGGGGGGATGTCGTACTTTAACCTCTCTTTCAATTTTCAGCTTGAGTCCTTCGATAAACATCCCTAATAATTATCTATCAGACCAATCATGAGCAAAGTAAGATAATTCCTCAAACCTAATATAGTATTCTTGGATTGTGGAGGTTTGTCGAATCTTGGTAAGTTGTTCATTGATATTCTCGTACTTCGTTGGCCCAAAGCAGTTCAGCAACCCATGCTTAAATTGTATCCACGTCGAAGTCTCATAGTTGTATTCAAGTCAATTGTACCATTATATAGCATCTTCTTCAAGGTGGATGACAGTGGTGTCCACTATGGAATCCTCTGGTGTTTGGTGATGACGGAAGTAATATTCGGTGCGCGAAATCCATCCCGTCATGTCTCCTTCTTCCCATCGAGGGAAGTCCACCCTCATGCATAGCTGCCTCATATCAGTGGCTTATTATTTCTTTTTGAGAGGCCTCTATGAACTTTTACCTTGTTAGAATTTTATTGCTTGGAGATCGGCTCAATTCGAATTCGAGGAATAAGGTGCGCAATCTGTCCTCTATACATGATTCAAACGGCTCCAACTTGGCATCGATTGAACCTTGAGATGCCATTGCATGTGCCTCTAGATCTGAGATGCCAATGTCCCTCTCCTGCTATTAGGTTAGTGGTATGGAACGGTTGGGTGGTTTGGTGGCCGAAAGGGATAGTGGATCATAGGTAGATGGCTACGGTTTGGGGCTGACATGTTGCTATTTGTGGCTATGATTTAGGGCTGCTATAGGGGGGTTTGATGATAGAGGTTTAGGGTTAGAAGGGTGGCTTAGGTTGTTATTGATGGCAGCAACCAGTTTCGTAGGGATTGGGGGCCAAAAGAGTGTGGATCAAGGTTACGATTTAGGGTTAATAGCTTATGGTTTAGATTGCTATTGGTGTTACGATTTGAGGGTGTTATGGAGGCTACAAAGGATTTATGTGGTAGTGAAGATTTAGGATTGCTACTGGGGGAAGCAACTAGTTTGGCAAGGTTCGATGGTTGCAGAAGACCACTGTTTGGGTTATGATTTTAGCTGTAGTTTGGGTTGGCTACGGATTCTGGAAATAGGTTATGATGGCTACATCTTAAGGCTAGAGGAGCACCCTAAGGATGACGTGGGCGACAACAATAATTTCAGTAAGGATCAGATATGGATGCAGTAAAAAACACCGAAAGGTTGTTAGGATCAATTGGCACTAAGAAGGAAGAGGAGGGGGGGGTGGGGGAATTAGTGCAAGTGTAAATCTTTTGTTTTAAATAAAAACATTTTGGTTTAAGCATGATAGGAAGATCCAAAGCTTGTTATTTAAATAAATTAAGTGAATGATAAGAATATTACTAAGTTACTTGCTTACTAATTACTTAAGAAAGAGCAAAGAAATTTGAAAGATAAGAAACATCATAAATAAAATGTTTGCTTTTAAACAGTAAACAAGATCGGAAGCATTAATAAGGAAAGCAAAAGATGAACTCACAATTTTTATAGTGGTTCGGCACCAACAGCCTACATCTACTCCCAAGTCCTTCTTGAGGCACACCGACGTTCACTACCAATCTTCTTTTGGTGAAGACCAAACCCTTACACTTTACTTACAAGGGAGATAAGATTACACTCTTTGAATGTAAAAAAACTTAAGGTATTTATATGCCACAAATTGGCTTCAAAACCAGAGCCAAAATCCTACCCTATGCGAAAAATCTGGGTACGAGCGGTTCACCCGTCGGCCTAGGCAGGTCAACCACCGAAAGTACCCAGATTCCTATGTATGAGCAGTTCAACTGCCCAGATTGGGTGGGTCAGCCATCGTTAGTCACCTGAAAGCCTGGGCAGCAGTGGTACACCCGTCGCTCACTAGTGGTTTGCCCGTTGGAATATCCACTAAAGCGGTTCCCTCCACTTTTTGAATTCCAGCTTGAACCTGATATTGACCAGCCCTTTAGTCAATCAATTGAGCTCAACCTGAGCTCAATCAAACCCTAATAGTGGACCCAATTGCCTTATTGAGTTAATTTAGATTTCATCCAAATCTAACTCAATTAGGACTCAATTCCTAATTATGACTCAATGATTACAACACTTAATGACCAACAAGCTAAACAAGACCTAACTCTCACCAATCTGGCAGTCTCCGACATTCTTGCAGTGAGTCTTCTGGTCTTCTTTCAGTGATCACCCGACATATTTCCAGTGAGCTTCCTGATCCCTTTGGCGAATCTCCTAGTGAACTTCGACGAGATCCCACTGCATCATCCGAACCGGGTCTGATGCCCAAGCTTAATCTTGGCCCATCATCTAGTTGTAACTTCATTACTCCTGTCATAGTTAGACCTATATGATGCTAATTATGATAATTAAATATAATCATAATTAACAAACATCCATTACAAGACCATTCCAACTCCCGACAAGCTTTTTGACTACCCCCGATAATTTTTTGGTGAGTCTCAGTCTTCTTCTGGTGAACTCCCTTGCACCATCCTAGCAAACTCCTGATACCCTCGGTGAGCTCCTGATGCACTCCTAGTGAGTTCTCAATCACATTGACCCGATGCATAGACTTAACCTTGGCCAATCGTTATTGTAATAATATTTCTGTCGTAATTAATCCTGCATCAATCAACTTCTAACAATCCATGTTAGATCAATAACTCATTAATTGATTTCATCATCAAAATCCAAGATTCAACAATCTCCCCCTTTTTGATGATGACAATCAATTGATGACAGGAGTTAATCCTTACTCTCCCTAAATTCATGCCACTTAAATTTAAGAGAAACACACACTCTTAAATTTAAGCAATCAATATTCTATGCAAATTTTAACATAAATTTACATCAAATCGTCAACTCATGAGTAAAAAGGAATTAAGTATCTATTTCAACAAGATTATGCGTCATTAATGTATTGATCATGTATCACCAATATATATTTCTCCCCCTTTGCCATCAATAAAAGAGTGAAATATAGCTAATAATTTCAAAGCACAAGATGACATTACTCCCCCTTAGTATATGCATTATAAAATTTTATTCCCCTTTAATAAAGAGAGAAATAAGGGAAGTATTATTAAATCATTTCATCATAGAGAAGAGTTCTTAATAAATTTTAAAAGCAATACTAAGATGAGCTTAAAAGTTCAAGAGATTTAACGATTACTTATGTATTTAAAATGTAGCAAAAGTCATATCTTGATATCAAAAATTATCTCTTATAAATTTCAAATGTGGCACATCTTCATGCAATTCTTTTTCTCCCTTTTTGAAAATAATAAGATAAAATCATGGAGAAAGTTTTCAAATAAAAATGTTATCACAAAAAGACTTTGTTTCATAAACTCTATATTAGCAATTTTTGGCTGAAGACCCGATTCCCTGAGTTCATAGAACCTCAGCCTTGAGGATTTGGGCTGAGTCATCTTTTTTAAATTTCTATTTGAAGTGGGATACTCAGTAGATCAATTGTAATATTGATCTGGTGAGTGGATTTGATCTCCAGGTTAGGGCTCTAATGTGGTCTCCAATTTTGTAACGCCTAAAGAAATAGGTAGACCACTTTCTTAAGGCTCGAGTTTCCTATTGATCGGGCTGGAAGTGTAAGAAAACTCGATCTTTAATTTTCTTCTTTGCATGTGCTGGCGTGAGCATGGATTGTAATTCTTTTGGGCTTACTTCTCTTTCGTACTATGGACTATCTTGCATAAGGATGACGCCAATCCTAACTCTAGATGTGTCTGCTCCAAGTACGAACACATTGCCACGTTTAGGTAATGCTAGCATCGATATAGATGGCATCATGGTTGTGGGGGTCATGTGGATGTCTTTCTCCCGTTCCTTCTTGCGATCGTGGGTCGTGGATCCAAGGTCGTCATCAAGGAAGACTTTTAGCATCATGGTCTGCTCCTAGGTGAAGTCATGGAAGTAGCCCAAGATGAGGGAGCACTGCATCAAAACCCATAGCTGGTTCAGTTGAATATGGCACTTCAGGAAGAGCTTATCCCTGCAGGCAAAGAGGCAAAGTTTTTGGAGATAAAATGTCATTGCAAGGGAAGATTATGGTCGAATGATCTGTATCTCTCATGTCTCCTACATGATCTTTTTAGCTTCGATCCTCTGAAAATATGGACAGCAATATGGCCAACTATGTGCTAGTGATTCCTCTTGTAAGACCAACATATGGGGGTCATGTAGTCTGGTAGGAAGGAGTCGGCTCAGTTCAGCAGATGTGCTTGAGATTTCAGCGAGCTTCTCCAAGCACTATGTCATGATCATCGTTTCTTCATTCTCTCCTTTCCCATATAAGGTCACCTATTTTCTTTTATCATTCATAAGGTCGTTGGAGCTCCTGGTGTCGACGATGATGGTGATGGGCTGATGCTTGATAAAGCCATCAATGTCCAATAATTATGGTGGAGCATGAAATGTGCGGGTGGCTGATTATGGTTTTTTCTTCATATCCTTCTCCTTAGACTCGAGAGCCATATTTTTGAGTTTGGGTTCTTCAGTGGGCTCATCCAATAGAGGTCTCTCTTTTTCACAATGGTGGTCTCGGCTCTATAATTTATTACAATGCCAACATAGACCCTTTGCTGATCTATCACGAATCTCTTCTCTTGTTAACTTTTTCGACTAAGGTGATTGATTGGTGGTAGATGGGGCCGAGAGTCTCTGTGCTTCTGGTCGTATGGTGGCTTTGGTCCTCTGAGCATTTTGGTTCAGCTTATCCTCGTGTAGTCGTGCGAAGGAGATGGCTGCCTTAAATGTGTACGATTGTCGCGCTTTAACTTCTTCTTGAATCTCCGGCTTCAAGCCCTCAATAGAAGTCCTCAATATATATTTTTTAGACTAATTATGAGTTTGATTAGTTAACCTTTCAAACCTGATTTGGTACTCTTGGATGGTAGAGGTTTGACGGATCTTCGTTAATTCTTCGTCAAAGTTCTTGTAATTGACTGGTGCTAAAGGTTATATGCTTTTGGTTAGGATGTGGCTCTCATTCTCTAAGCATCTTGATTGTGGTGCCCTTCTTAAAATTGTATAAAGGAGATCGACGTCATCGAGGTGTAGGGCTGCCAAGTCTTATCCTCGCTTCTTATCTCTGATGGGTTCCTTTTGCAATCAGAATTTGCTCCAAGTTATGATCTTCTCGGGCTTGGTGATCGGTCCTATCTAAATTCCTCGAAGAGAGGATGTAATTTAGCATCCATACATGTCTCGAAAGCCTCCAATTTGGCTTCGAATAAGCCCAGCAATGTCATGATGTAAGGATCTCTAACTTATCAAACAAACCAACTAAAAAGTGTAGCTGCAATTTTCAGGTTGAAGGCAGTGAATGGCAGCAATATTGGGACTGTAGGGGTGAAGTCTCCAGGTGGAGGATGGCAGCCAAGGGTAGCAGCGATGGTGGAGGAAGAAGAGGGCAGCAGCAACGTCGGTTGCGACTACGCTATGACTTCATGGCTACAAGTGGCATCGGTTACTGCAAGGGTGTAGCTGCAATAGGAAGAAGACGGGGCAGTGATGTACACAGCTATTGCGGAGGAGGGTAGCAGTGGTATGGAGTGAGAGACGATTGATGTTGTGTTTAATTTTTTACTGGTCATAATCAAGATAACTGGCAGCGAACGATTGTTGCGGGCTGCGATATAAATAAATTATAGTGAAAGATCATTGCTAGTAGCTTTTTGCCGCAAGGATCGCTGCTAGCTACGATCAAGGAGGATGGCAACAAGAGGTCACTATTAGCAGTGTTGGGCAACAAAAGATGCATGTTGCGATTGAAGGGATAAGGAAGATTGGGCGGCTGAAAGATTGGTGGACCGAAGGCTTCAGTTTTTGGGTGCGATTTATGGCTATTTTAGGTGCGATTTAGGGCTATAGTTTTATAAAGTTGAGGCTATGAATTGGCATGGTTTTAGGGCTTTGATAGTAGTAGATGAAGGTTAGGAAAATAGATTTTAGATCTGGGATAGATGACAACAAAGGTAGGTGTATCGGTAAGGAAAGTAGGCTGAAAAGGTAACTGGATCGATAAGAAAGTAGGTTATGGTTAGGGCTGATTTGGGTGGCTGTTTGGTTTCAATTTAGGGTAGGATTTTGAAGAGTTTTTAGTAAGGATGGCAGGATTTGATGATAAGGAAAAGAGAGTCCAAAATCTCACAAAAAATAACACTCAAATATGATAGAATTCAATAAAAAAAAGTACGACGATGTGCAATTCTACCGAACAGATTTCACGTTGGAGAAATTATGACTTCTTGATGTAATTTCCAAAGGAAAGTTTAAGAAAATTATATAGAAACCCTTGGTTTAGATGTTGGGAATACCAATAAAATGTTTAGCAAAATTTTGGTAGCATAACAGTAGGGAAATAGGGCAAAAGACGAAAGATAGATCCTCCATCGTAAAAATTCTAAAACTACATGCTGGTGAAAGATTACACAAGAAAACCTGTTCCAGAAGGAAATTTTTCAAGAAATTAATTCCAGCTGAAAGACAAGTTGATCTTTAGAATTGTATAAAAATTTTGGCCAAAAAGGATGAACAAAAGCTCAGTTTCAAGAGGCCAATAGACGGAAGGTAAATTCTCCATCGTAAAATTTCAGCATTGCAGGATGAAGAATTGCAGCACTATACGTCTGGATACAGAATGAGTTTTTTTTGTGAGATTAGTCTTAGTTGAAAGCTAAGATGATCTATGAAATTGTATAAAAGTTTTAGACAAAAAAGATAATTAAAAGTTCAGTTCTAAGAAGCAATAATCAGTTGAAAATTTCTGTAGCATTTCGCCTTCGCAATGATGATAACGTTTGCGATGGTAAAATTTTGTAGCAAGAAAATTTTGGAAAAACTTCTCCCACATATAAGATAGAGGAATAATAGCAGCAAGAGGCATGGGCTTTAGGGTTTTTACCAGATCTTTGATGTTGACATAGAGGAAGGTAGCAAATTGATGGATCTGCGGCTTGGTGGACGATGATGGAGGTAATTTCAAAAATAATTGTGGGAATTGCTTGGGAAAATGGAGGTGTGGATGATGGCTATAAGGGCAGCAAGATCGCTGCTCTGATACCAGATGATAGAACCCCAAAAGGAGCTCTATAGATTTTGATCCTTGAGGGGGATCAACCCTTGGAACGCTATAGGGGTTCCTCCCTCCTAGACTCGGTATAAGGTTGAAATAAAATTGATAATTGCTTGATTCAAGAGCGGGGCGGCTACATCTTTAAATAGGGATCAAAACCCTAATCTAAATAAAATTATCCCTTTGCCCCTCCTATAGCTGACATGCCTTAATAGGAACAAGGGGCGGCTAGGTTAGCTTTATAGCCGACCTAAGCAAGGGGAAACCCTGGCCAACCAACCCAGTAAGGGAGGTGGCGGTCACTAAGCTCCAAGGGCTAATCTAAACCCTAGCCATACTCCTTTATAAGATAAGAGTGGCTTTATTATAATCTAGCAGGGTTTTATTGACTACTTCTTAGGGAGATTAGGACTCAACCCTGCTGGAGTCCTATCAACATGTCCCGTGAGAGATACGATCATGCAGATATATGATCAGGAGTTACTGAGAGCTCCACTTTGGTGTATGACATAATAAGAAGAAGGGTTATGGATTCAAGGAGTGAATGTCATGATACCGTAGAGGCAGGTCTTCGTGTGTGTATTAGATAAAAGTCATAGTCATCAACATATGGGGGCTGTATACCACCGAGAAAGAAGTCCAAGTGTAAGTACCAGTGAGTCCCATGGAGGAGGACGTGATTATGTGAATGATCAGGAGCTTTTGGGAGCTCCATTTCGGTGAATAATGCAATGGCAAGAAGGGCTGTGGATTCAATGGGTGAATGTCATGGTACCATAGAGGTGGGTCTTCCGTGTGTGCGCATTGAAGCTTGCATCAAATAAAAGCTTTAGTCATCTGAGGGTTGTGTACCACCAAGGGAGAAGTCAGATTGCAAGTACTAGTAAGTCCCATGGAGGGGACTTGATTATACAAAGGTATGATCGAAGCGGCTAGAGAGTTGGACTATTTCAGTACTATTTGCTTAAGGGAGCCTAGCAAGTCAGAGGACAAGGCTGAGTAAGTGAACGTTACTACTAATGAAGCTAAAGAGAACAGAATCAGCGCGAGCCCTACAACAAGATGACAGAGGCCATGCATGAGAGTTGCAGTCTGTCTTTCCATCGACCAAGGAAAAGTGCTAGGAGGACACAGTGGTATTGAAGTAGGTGGTCGAAAGGGGCGAGGAAGCGACGATAAGTCCAGTGGGGCTTAACTACCCAAAAGCAAAGCATCGATTAGAAAGGAGATGGACTCAAAGGAGCACCATAGTGCTACAGAGGCGGATCTACTGATCATGAATGAAGGGATGTAGATGTAAGGCAACGGATAGTAGGGCCATGGGCTTGGCAACACCATGGTACTATAGAGGCGGGACTTCTGTGGAGTCACCGATCCCTTGCTTTTATTGAGGGAGAGCATTGGTCATAAAAGGGGCCGAAGAGGTGGAGAATACAGAGGCAAACTCCAAGTACCAAGATAGGGCAGAAGGGCAGAGGCCAGGGAACTTCATAAAACTGGTGTCGATGGGCTTCTCATCAAGATAGTCAAAAGTGAGGGACTTTGGGTTGATGTAGGAGTGCTTGACTAAGGAACAAAGTAGGCAGTACGCGATACTGTACCTTTTCTACTCAGAGGAGTAGGCGGTAAAGGTGATGAAAAAGATGGTACAATCCTAAAGGTAACTAGAACTATCAAAGACTTATTCCAAGTTGGGGGACTTTAAGTTGGGGTAAACTTTTTGCTCTTTTCGGGCAAAACTTCTTGTATTCTAAAAGTTCAATGGCAGTGGGAACACGAATCTAGTAGCTAACTCAACGCAAGGAGTGCAAACACTTCAAGTGCTTCAAAAGTGTGACAAAGAGCGGGCGAATATTAGTAACTAGCTCAATGCATAAAGTACAAACTCGAGGAGGTATGCGAAATCGAGTAACCTTTGTCTTCTCAACTCAAGAGAATGGGTGAAACTGGTACCCCAATTCTCTTAACTCGAGGAGGTGAGCAAAGCAGTAGAGCTCTACATAAGTTCAGTTACCCTTCAAAGAAAGCTTATGGAAGATAATAGTTATCAAATCCTCACCATTGGTGATCAGTACTACTGAGAGTAGATTGTCCGCTTCATTTCGCAATTAAATGTCAATCAAATGCGGGAGTGATGCGAACCTACTTGGAAGTGACAACTAAACATAGAAGAAGAATCAATGGGCAAACATTATGGAGGAAGGACCTCAAAAACCTTAAAGTCTGCGAGGCGATGCTCGTTAAAATTCCAACAAACATCCATCCAGTTCAAGCAACATGAGTATACTGCGATACTATCACATAATAAGGTAGGTCTTTTTCTTCATTAGAAGGATCTACGAGAACCAACAAAGATCAGCATAACTCAGCCAACCCCACACCAGATTCAGTCATTGGTGAGTTGAAGCAACATGACAAATCAGAGTTCGACTACTCAACAATAACGGCGGAGAACAACTGGGAGCCAAAGGGGTGTGTTACAGCCAAAGCAAAATATTAAAGATTTAGCAAAATGCAAGAAGATGCAGTGCCTATAGTGGCTTTGACGAGGACGTCGAAGGAATAAGTGGGGGAGAATGTCACGGACAACAATATAAATAAGGTGTTTGATAAAATGCTCATGTTTGTCCGTGTCCTTCGGTTTGTGTACATACCTTGTACAGCAAGTAGTAGACTTGTAGTAGGTTAGCAGCCTTAGTTTGGTTTGCTTTGTGGTCGATTTTGACTTGTAAATACGAGAGTGTCTTGTAAGCACTTGTGGGGACTTTAGTTTGTAATGGACCATTATCCTTTGTGTGCAACCTTTTCGATTTTGTAATGTCCATGGGTGTAATTTGTATCTGGTTTTATAAAGTGTTTGCTTGAGTAGTTGCTTGTGGATCCCGTTGGAATTGCTTCTTCTGGCCCGATTTCTCTTTTGTAAGTCTAGGTAACCCTAGGAGATCTCAGGGAAGGTTGACCTTTGCGGGCGGACACGTATGAGTGCCGCACGTCTTCGACAAAATTAGCTAAGCCCATGACATTATAATAAAGTCATAGTCATCTTGGTACTAGTCAATAAAAACCCTGTTAGATTGTAATAAAGTCATTCCTATCTTATAAAGGAGTATGGCTAGGGTTTAGTAGTTACCACCCCCCTTACTGGGTTGGTCAGCTAGTGTTTCCCCCGTGCTTAAGTACACTATAGAGCTAACTTAGTCGCCTCTATTCTTATTAAGGCAGGTCTTAGGAGGGGCAAAGAGATAATTTTTTTTAGGCAAGCATCCCCTTAGGCTAGGGTTTTGATCCTATTTAAAGATGTAGCCACCCCCCTCTTAAATCAAGCAATCATCTATTTTATTTTAGCCTTGTGCCGAGTCTAGGAGGGAGGAACCCCTACAACGTTCCAAGGGTTGATCTCTCTTAAGGGTCAAAATCTATAGAGCCCCTTCTAGAGTTTTATCATCTGGTATCAGAGCGACGTTCCTACTACCCTATAGCCATCATCCATGCCTCTATCTTCTAAGTAATTTCCATAATTTCTTTTGATGTCGCCTCTATCCACCGTTGCCCACCATGCCGCAGATCCATCTATCTACTGTCGCCCCCTACGTGATCTGAAAATCTAGTATATTTTTATCATCTATACCACTTCACTACTGTAAGATTCCTTACTTTATACATTAAAGATTTTTCTTAAATTTTATCCACTATAAATTTTTTATTCATCGCAACATTATTATTGCTGCAAAGATAAAACATTACAGAAATTTGTAGCCGCATTTTCACCTCTTAAAACTAGTTTATGTTTTCTCCTTTTTGGCCAAAATTTTTATACAATTTGAAAGATTAACTTGGCTTTCATCTGGGATTAATTTTTGAAAAAAACTCCTTCTAGAACGGGTTTTCTTATGCAATCTTTCACCATTATACAGTGCTGGAATTTTATGATGAAGGATCTGCCTTTCATCTTTTGCCCTATTTCCCTAACATTATGCTGCCAAAATTTTGTCAAACTTTTTAGTGGTATTAACAACATCTGAACCAAGGGTTTCTATATAATTTCTTTGAACTTTCCTCTGGAATTTATGTCGAGAAGTCATCATTTCTCTGATGTAAAACTGGTTCAGTAGGATAGCACATTATAGCACATTTTTTCACCGAATTCTGTTAGATTTGAGTACTATTTTTTATGAGATTTTGGAATCTCTTTTTCATCTTAAAATCCTACCATCCTCACTAAAAACCTATCCAAACCTTACCCTAAACCGAACCTAAATAGCCACCCAAATAACCCTAAACTGCAGTCTACTCCAATCTAAACTGATTCACCTTCCAACCGGCCACCATCTTCTCCAAAATTCCCATGCCACTAACCTGACAATAAAAAAAAGACCTCAATATTACAGATCTAGAGGCATATAGTATGGCATCAAAGGAGGCTATCGATGTAAAGCTTGAAGCTTTTGAAAATCACATAGAAGAGAATATGTGATCCCTTTTCGCTGAATTCAGCATTGGCCGACCGTCGAGCCCGAGGAAATCATAACACAGAGAAACTTCAGATCAGCAAGATAATCCTCAAGAACATGGCCACATCGCCTCTAATTTCAACAATCCATGTATGAAGGTTGACTTCCCTAGATGGGAAGAAGGAGACCCGATCAGGTGGATCTTGCGCGCGGAGCACTATTTTCGGTTCTACCGAACCATCGACACCACACGGGTGGAGATTGCTACCATCCTCCTCGATGGAGATATTATTCAGTGGTTTAATTGATTTGAGCATACCATGGAGAACTCTCTTGATAGCAATTCAATGAAGGATTACTGAACTGCTTCGGACCAACCAATTTCGACAACATCGATGGACAATTGGCAAAGATTCGTCAAACCTCCACAATACAATAATACCAAACAAGTTTTGAATATTTATCTAATTAAACTGTGGATTGGTCTAAAAAATAACTTTTAGGGACTTTCATCGAGAGCCTAAAGCTAGAGATTCAGGGAGAAGTAAAGGCATGGCAACCGTACACTCTTATGACGGTGATTTCCTTTGCGCGTATTCAAGAAGAACGATTGAATCAAGAGGCACGAAGGACAAGGGTCACTTCCCGACCAGTCATGCCAAGGCCTACAGCCCCCTCTACTGCTATTCGAGACCCCGGACTAAAAAATTTGATGAGGGATGAGCTTTGTGAATGATCGACCAAAGGATTGTGTTGGCACTGTGATGAACCTTGGAGCCGAGACATCGCTGCAAAAAGGGCTAGCTCCTTGTGATTGAACTAGTGGAGGATAAGGACAATGAACCATTTGAAGAAGCCCTTGAATCTGAAGAAGAAGCCATGAAGGAAGAGTCCCAACCAGCCGACTACGCAATGCACATGTTGACCGACTACTCCAACCTGCAGACGATGAAAGTTGGAGGACTTCTAAAACAGCAACTCATCACCATTCTCATTGACACAAGCAGCACAAATAACTTCCTCAACAGTAAGGCTGCTGTATGTTTGGCACTTCAAATTAAAGGTTGTAACAAATTTGACGTAAAGGTCATCGACGGTCGAATCCTCAATTGTGACCAACGATGCCTATGGGTGAAACTACTCCTCTAAGACCAAGAAGTGGTAGCTGATTTCTTCGTCCTACCCATTGATGATTATAAAGCCATACTCAGGATTGAATGACTCACAACGCTAGGTGATATCTCCTAAAATTTTTCTAAATTAATTATGAAATTTTATTACAACGGGAGACAAGTCACGTTACAAGGCAAGCGCGGGAGCCATATTTTCACTGTTTCATAGCAACGAATGGAAAAAGTTTTGCACAAAGTATATAGTGGATTCTTGATGCATATCTAGCAACCATCTAAGGGGGAGAATGTACAAAACTCAGATCCTAAGCTTGCCCGTTTACTGGTTGAATTCGTGTATATTTTCTCGGAGTTGTGCGGGCAACCCCCTAATCGGTCGTAGGACCACCGCTATCCTTACTTGCAGAAGGACGAGATTGAGAATATTGTTAAAGAGATGCTTGACACTGGGGTGATTCAATCAAGTTACAGCCATTACCCCTCACTGTTGTTGCTAGTGCGCAAGAAGGATGATATGTGGCGGATATGCGTTGACTACCGGGCTCTAAATGCTATCACCGTCAAGGAAAAATATCCTATTCCAGTTATAGATGAACTCTTAGACTGATTAAAAGGAGCCTGAGTCTTCACTAAATTGGATCTTCGATCTGGATACCATCAGATTCGGGTGTGCACTGAAGATATTCTAAAAACTGTATTCCGCACGCATAACAGTCACTACAAGTTTTTGGTACTTCTACCTTTCAAAGCTTGATGAATAACATCTTCCAAAGGTTTCTATGTAAATTTGTATTGATATTCTTTGATGATATTTTCATTTATAGCCCTACGCTTGATATACATTTTGAGCACTTATGAACTGTTCTAACCATTCTTCGAGAGAATACTCTTTATGTTAAATAGTTAAAGTGCAGCTTCTTACAACATAAAGTGGAGTATCTAAGGCACATTATATCAGAGGATAGAGTAGCTGTAGACCCGACAAAGATCAAGAAAATGCAAGGATGGCTGAGACCTACAAACGTAAAATCACTATATGGCTTCCTTGGACTCACGGGCTACTACCGGAAGTTCATGAAAGATTATGGCAAGATCAGTGCCCCACCTACGTCCCTACTCAAGAAGGACTCATTTTCATGGTTTGATCAAGCCTCTGCAACCTTTGAAACATCAAGGCCGCCATAACGATGATGCCAGTCCTAGCGTTACCCGATTTCAGTTGAACTTTCGTGATTGAGACCGATGCATCCGGAGTTGGAATTGGGATTGTTTAATGCAAGATAGTCGACCCCTTGCCTATACTAGCAAAGCTTTATCTCCTTCATATCTTAAAATTTCCATGTATGACAAAGAAATGCTTGTTATCGTATATATAGTTATAAAGTGGAGACTCTACTTGATCGGCCAACGCTTCCAGATTAAGATCGACCATTGAAGCCTTAAATATTTTTTAGAGTAGAAAATATCCTCCCTAGAGTAGCAACGATGGGTAACTAAACTCCTTGGCTTTGATTATGAAATTACTTACCGAAAAGGAAAAGAGAATGTTATTACAGATACCCTATTTGGGCTACCAGGACAAGCCGAAATTTCAGCCATCTCCCTTCCCTCCACCGACTTCCTCGATAATATTAGGGAGGAATGAAAGAATGATCCAGAAGCTTGAGTCATCATAGAAAAATTGGAGAAGGACCCGGGGTCCATGGGTCACTACTCTTGGGATTCGAAGGACTTACGCTACAAAGATTGAATTGTTATTGTTCTTTCTTCCTCTTGTATTCAAATTATTTTACATGAGATGCATTCTTCACCCTCAACGGGGTACTCCAGATTTCTAAGTACTTACAAAAGAGTGAAGCAAAACTTCTTTTGAAAAGGCATGAAAAAATTAATTTATGATTATGTATCCAAATGTGATGTATGTCAGTAGCAGAAAGGTGAAACAGTGGCAAGTCCGAGGAAACTACAGCCACTACCCATACTGGACTCAGCATAGACCAACATTTCTATAGACTTCATTGAGTGACTGCCAAGGTAAAAGCACGATCTTTGTGGTGGTAAATCACCTAATCAAGTATGCTCACTTCTGCGCTGTGGAACATCCCTATACTACTGCTAGTATTGCCCAACTTTTTGTGGAACATATAATGAAACTGCATGGGATGCCAAGGTCGATTGTGAGCGATCATGACAGGATATTCATAATTAAATTTTGAATAGAGCTCTTTCATCTACAAGGCACCTAGTTGAAGATGAGCACAACCTATCATCCCCAGACAGACGACTAAATAGAAGTGGTGAACATATGCCTCTAGACATACCTATGGTGCTTCACTAATGATCAGCCCAAAGAGTGGACAAGATGGCTTCCTTGGGCCGAATGGTGGTACAATGTGACATTTCATTCATCAACTAAATATACCTCTTATAAGGTATTGTATAGCCGATCGGCCCCTGTAATACCCAGTTATGTGCTTAGATTAGATAAAGTAGATCAGGTTGACCAAAATTTGACTAATAGGGACAAACTACTACAGCTACTGAAAGACAACATGAATGTCGCTCAAGCGCGTATGAAGCAACAAGTAGACAACCACCGGAGTGAGCAGAAATTCACAGTGGGAGATTAGTTCTACCTTCGACTCTAGCCATACAAGCAGCTATCAATCAATGCAAGAGCATTAACAAAGCTATCTCTATGATTTTATGGACCATACCAGATCCTAGAGCATGTTAGGACCGTAGTATACAAATTAAAGCTTCCAGATGACGCTAAGATACATCCCGTCTTCCATATATCCTTATTGAAGCTAAAGTTGTGAGAACATAAGAAAGCCCAAACTTGACTGCCGAGAACCACCAATGATGGCGAAATCAAAGCCCAACCTAAAGCTATACTTGATCGGAGGGTTGTGATACGCTGATGACACCCTTTAATTGAATTACTTGTAAAGTGGACTAACTTACCATCCAAAGATACAATATGGGAGTCACATGAGGAGTTAAAGATCTAGTTTCCAGAGTTTATAGACCCTCAGCCTTAAGGACAAGAGTGATCTGAAAAGGGCAGACTTGACAGGACACCAGCAGGGTTGAGTCCTAATCATCTTGGTACTAGTAAATAAAAATCTTGTTAGATTGTAATAAAGTCACTCCTATCTTATAAAGGAGTATGGCTAGGATTTGGATTAACCCTTAGGGCTTAGTAGCTACCACCCCCTTACCGGGTTGGTTGGCTAGGGTTTCCCCCTGCTTAAGTCCACTATAGAGCCAACTTAGCCGCCCCTATTCGTATTAAGACAGGTCGGCTATAGGAGGGGCATCGAGATAATTTTACTTAAGCAAGCACCCTCTTAAGCTAGGGTTTTGATCCCTATTTAAAGATGTAGCCATCCCCCCTCTTGAATCAAGCAATCATCTATTTTATTTCAGCCTTGTGCCGAGTCTAGGAGGGAGAAATCCCTATAGCGTTCCAAGGGTTGATCCCCCTCAAGGTTCAAAATCTATAGAGCTTCTTCTAGGGTTCTATCATAATAACTCATGCATTTCATCAACTTTACCAACTAACAAATCATGTTCATGTTTAAGCAACTTAAAAGATTTACTAAGTTTTTTTAATTTATCAAATAAATCATGAAGCATATTTAATAATTCCTAAAAAGAATTATTTAATGAATTACTAAACTCATTGTTAATGGCCATTAGAGAAAGGTTCTCTACTTCTTGATTGTGCATTTGATCTTTGGAGCTTCTCGGCTTCTTGCCTTCATAGCAAGAGATTTTGTCCATCTTTACATTATTTTTAAGTTTCAAGTGCATTAATTTTTTCGGTTCATTTGTCAAAAGTTCAAGGTCCTCATCACTCGAGATTTTATTCGAGGAGTCATGTGTTTTTCTCGGTTCACATTCCTTCCGATTCTTATGAAGGTATTTTTCTTGTTCATTTTTAGAAGTATTTTCATTTAATGATTCATTTAAATTAAGTGTGCTATGATATGTTATTTATAATACATGTCATATATCAAAAGTCGAATCAAAATAAGAAACTCAATCAAATTCATTTTTATCAAAAACACAAAGTAAGGCATTCATAGCCTTTACATTTAAAGAGAGAGTCTTCTTCTCCAAATTATTCCAATTATTCATTGGAAGAGAACACTTTTCAAATCTTTTTTCGACAATAGTCCATAAATCAAGGTCTAAAGAAAGCAAGAAACTCTCATATAAGTTTTCCAATAAGTATAGTCTGTCCCATTGAATATGGGAGGATGAACGACAGAAAAGCCCTCTTGAAAGCCAATAAGAGCCATTTCTCTTGGGTGTTGAGAAAAAATCGGCTCTGATACCAATTGTTAGGATCAATTATTACTAAGAGGGCGGGTTGAATTAGTACAAGTGTAAATTTTTCGTTTTAAACAAAAACGTTTCAGTTTAAGCACGATAGAAAGATCCAAAGCTTATTGTTCAAATAAAGCAAGTGAATGATAAGAATATTGCTAAATTACTTGCTTACTAATTACTTAAAAAAGAGTAAGGAAATATGAAATATAAGAAATATCATAAGTGAAATGTTTACTTTCAAATAGTAAATAAGATCAGAAGCCTTAATAAGGAAAGCAAAAGATGAACTCACAATTTTTATAGTGGTTCCACACTAACAGCCTACGTCCACTCCTGAGTCCTCCTTCTTAAAGCACACCGACATCCACTATCGATCTTCTTTGGGTAAAGACTAAACCCTTACACTTTGCTTACAGGGAGACAAGATTACACTCTTTGATCACTCCCTTACCTATTTTCTTTTTCTTACAATTCTCACATAATGCATTCTTAGAATATAATCCCCAAAATTATTATTTTGAATGTAAGAAAACTTAGGATATTTATAAGCCCCAAATTAGCTTTAAAATTAGAGCCAAAATCTAAACGTATCCAGAAAATCCAGGTACGGGCGGTTCACCCATCGGCTTAGGCAAGTCAATCGATAAAAGTATCCAGGTTCCTAGGTACGGACGATTCAACGGCCCAAATTAGGCAGGTCAGCCAGTGTCAACTGCCCAAAAGCCTGGGCACTAGTGGTACACTCGCCGCTCACTTGTGGTTTACCCGCCAAAATTTTTACAAAATTGGTTCCCTCAACTTTTTGAATTTCGACTTAAACCTGATATTGACTAACCCTATGGTCAACCAATTGAACTCAACCTAAGCTCAATTAAACCCCAATAGTGGACCCATTTGTCTTATTAAGTTGATTTAGATTTCATCTAAATCCTACTCAATTAGGACTCAATTCCTAACTACGACTCAATGATTACAATACTTAATAACCAATAAGCTAAATAAGACCTAACTCTCGTCAATCCGGCAGCCTCCGGCATTCTTGAGGCGAGTCTTCCGGTCTTTTTTCAGCAATCTCCCGACATGTTCCCAGCAAGCTTCCCAATCCCTTCGGTGAATCTTCTAACGAACTTAAATGAGATCCCACTGCATCGTCCGAAACTGGCCCGATGTCCAAGCTTGTTCTTGGCCCATCATTTGGTTGTAACTTTATTGCTCCTATCATAGTTAAACCTATATGATGCTAATTATAATTTAATTAAATATAATCATAATTGCTAAACATACATTACAAGATCATCCCAACTCTGGTAAGCTTTTCGACTACCCCCAATAATTTTTTGGTGAGTCTTGGTCTTCTTCTGGTGAACTCCCTTGCGCCATCCTGACAAACTGCCGATATCCTCGATGAGCTCTCAACACACTCATAGCGAGTTCCCAACCATATCGACCCGATGCATGGACTTGACCTTAGCCAATCATGATTGTAATAATCTTTCTATTATAATTAATCATATATCAATCAATTTTTAACAATCCATGTTAGATCAATAACCTATCAATTGATTTCATCATTGAAATCTGAGATTCAACAAAGGTAGTGATGCAGAATTCTACGTCGATAGGCTGCGATAGGTCACTGTTTTAGGCTATAGTTTTGGGTATTGTTTAGGTTATAAAAATAGGTTACAATGGTTGCGCCTTAAGGCTAAAGGGATGTCCTAAAGACATCTTGGGTGGTGGCAACAAGATGGTTGGGATTCGGTGGCTTAAGAAGAAGAAGAAAGACAGAGGTGCAGTAGCAGATTTTTCATTGAAAAAATTCCAACAATGAAGACAATTTTTTCATAAATTGTCAACAATGAAAATTTAAATGAAACTCAAGGGGAATCTATTGGTAAAGGAGAGCTAATGTCATCAAAAAAATCATGGAAAGAAATGACAGCAAAAGTTTTGACAAAATCAAAGATTGCAATAAGATGTTGCTGTAGAATTTTTTCAGTAAAAGATTTCAATAGTATAGTCAAAAAAATTTTGCAGTAGTTTGTGACAAGGATCAAGTAAAACTCAATGGGAATATATTGCTAAAGGAAAGATAATGTTGTTAAAACATTTATGGAAGAAAATGACACCAAAGGTCTAGCAAAATCGAAGATCACGGGAAGGTACTACAGTAGATTTTTATATCTAAAGCATAGCAGTTTGAACATAAAATATCAATGGTTTATATTAAGAATTTTTTGACAAAACCAAAAGGAAATCTAAAGATAGGAAGTGCTAAAGCCATCATAAAAATTTTATAGAGATTAGATCAGTAAAAACACAACAGCAAATCAAATAGTCAAGGGTATGCAGTTGGAATTCTGTAGTGTAGCTTTCGTCATAGAGATGGGAACTTTACGATAAAATGTTTATGCAGCAAACAGGAACAAATTTTTTTGGATTTTTTAAATAGGGATAACTAAATTACAGCAGTAGTAAGGTAGGAAACCAGAACCTATTTCAATTCACTAGGAGATCAAAGGATGATCTGTGGTATTGGAGATGACGACCGAATTTGGTGACGATTTTTAAGGAATTGTGGGAAATACTTTGGACGGCTATAGGGGGCTGATGGATGAATGTGAAAGAGTAGTGAGATGCCAAGAATGTTACTCTGATACCAATTATTAGAACCCTTATGGATTCTAAGCTTCGGGTGATCTCTATAGGGGATCGGCCTCCATGGAACTCTATAGGGGTTCCTTCCTCCTTGGTTTTCTGCATAATGGCTAAAAATAATTGATCTATTGATGATGAAAGAGGAGAGAATACAAGGCTATTTATAGGGCTTCTAAACCCCAACTCCTAATAAGATTCCTACTTAAGACTCCTACTCCTAACAACTACTACTCCAACTCTAAGAAGCAACTCTTTCTTCCAACAACTCCAAATCCAACTCTAAGAAGCAACCTCCAAACTAATCCTAATCCTATTCTAACTTAACCCCTCCTCAACCAACCCCTCTTTAACTAGGATAAGGGGTGGTTAATTAGAGTAACATGTATCTTATTTTTTTCTTAAAATATCTTCCTCCAAACTAATCCTAACCTAGCCAGCCTCCTCACCTCTTTAATAGGGGTCGACTGGATAAGATTTATATATTTGCTCTCTTCAATGAAACTAAATTAGGACTCCCCTAGCTAAAGTCCTAATAGTCGATAATGTCTACACCATATGAGATATAGAAACAGAAGAAGCTTGATCTTAAGTTTATTAAGATTTAGGGCTGCCACGCCCACGGTAGGAGACACAACCCCGATAAGTTAAACTCAATGATAGAACGATGCAATTTCATGGGATACCCCAAGAAAACTTGTGGGTATTATTTCTATCATCCCAAGGATAGGAAGGTTTTTTTGCCAAGAGAGTTGTGTTCCTTGATAACCTCGAGGAGGAGGTGTATATGATACAACCAAAGGGATTCTTATCTAGAAAGAGTCCAAATAAGGTGTGCAAGTTGCTCAGGTCCATCTATGAACTGAAGTAAGCTTTCCAAAGTTGAAACATAAGATTTGATAAGGCGATCTTATGACTTTGTTAAGAACGAAGATGAGCATTGATGCTGTATGTGGATGACATTATAATCATTAAGAATGATATAGGAATGCTTTATACAGTTAAGGCTTGGTTATCTTGAAACTTCTCTATGAAGGACTTAGGGGAAGCATCCTACATTTTAGGGATTCAGATCTATAGAGATAGATCCAAGAGGATGCTTGGCTTGTCTCAGTCTAGGTACATAAACTCCATTGTCAAAAGGTTTGGCATGGAATATTCCAAGAGAAGTCTCAAACTGATGAGATATGAAATTTCACTTTTTAGGAGTATAATAGGAACCCCTAAGGTTCTATCATGGATAGAGACCGAAAAGGAGGGATAAACGATCACTTTGAGAGGATCGAGCCTTCTTGATCTCTATAGGGAATCAGCGCTCCTTGATCACTATAGGGGATCAACCCTCCTAGGGTTTTGGCTAATAAGCTAAAACAATACTTTCTTCATTGATTGCTTAAGAAGAAATAGTTACAACCCTATTTATAGAGATTATTAGCCGAATCAAACTCCTAATAGGACTTTTAATCGAATAGACTCCAACTCCTACTATGACTCCTAATTAAATAGACTCCAACTCCTAATCAAATAGACTTCAACTCCTATTAAGACTCATAATTGACTTGATTGGACCGACTAACATGACTCAATAAAGAACATGACTCAATAGATGAGGACCCAACCTTGTTAGGGTCCTATCAGACCCACCCTCTTCAAATCAGCCTTGTCCTCAAGGCTGAGTAATATCAAATTCCATGAGCACTTTAATATTTATCGTGCATCATAAACTTTTGATCAATTAAGTAGGGACTCCACTTGATGTAAGCAACAGGTCGACCTTCTAGTGTAGTAGTCATTATAGTCTTCTAAAGAATCCTCTCCATCTGGTGGCTAGTAGGAGTTTCATGTCTACCTTTGAGGATCTCCACTTCGAAGTCTTCAAACTACATCAAAATGAATCCCACAAGTATTTCCAAGCCTTGCATGGTCAACTTTATCTTTGAACACCTGTTGTCGTAAGTTAAAATTCATCCATCCTTAATCTTGACTTCAAATTTATTATAGCCTTTAATGTGATAAGTCAATCGGTTAGTAAGCTTTCTGTCCATAAAATTATTAGTGCTACTACTAATGATTAAAATAGTAGTAGGCTGATGTTTCAAAATTCCTTCAATTTTCATGGTTTGCTAGTTAAAGTAGCCGGCTAATGCATGCATTATATGTGTGATAGGTCCAATATCTTCATCAGAATGCATACATTCATAATCGCAGTTTAGATTATGTTGAATCTCAGATTTTAATAATGAGATCAATTAATGAGTATTTATCTAATATGTGTGTTAGAGAAAGATTTGCATGTCTAACTATGACACGAGCAATGAAATTACAACCAGATAATAGGTCAAGATCAAGCTTAGGTATCGGGCCGGGTTTGGATAATGCAATGGGACCTCGCTGAGAGTTCGCTAGGGGATTCACCGAAGGGATCGGGAAGCTCATTGGGAGCACGTCGAGAGATCACCAGAAGAAGACCGAATGACTTGTCACAAAATGCTAGAGGTTACCGGATTGGTGGAAGTTGGGTCTTAGTTTAAGCTTGTGGTCTTTAAGCATTATAATCATTGAGTTATAGTTAGAAGTGAGTCATAATTGAGTTCGATTTTGATAAAATCCAAATCAACTCAATAAGATAATCAGGTCCACTATTGGGTTTGATTGAGCTCAGGTTAAGCTCAACTGGTTAACTAGAGGGTTAGTTAACATCAGGTTCAAGTCGGAATTCGAAAAGTGGAGGGAACCACTTCTGCGAAAATTCCAACGGTAAATCGTTGGTGAGCGACGAGTGTACCGCCACCGCCCAGGCTTTCAAGCGATTAACCTACCTAGGGCCGATGGGTAAACTACCTGTACCCTAATGTTGAGTCACCTAAGTCGATAAGTAAACTGCCTGTACCCAGTTTTTTTGGGTATATTTGATTTTTGGCTCGAATTTCTGAAGCCACTTAGGGTCTATAAATACCCCTAGTATTCTTGTATTCACAATAATCTTTTTGGGCAGTTAAACTCTATGAAAAAGAAATTGGGTGTGATTTATAAGAAAAAGAAAAGGGAAGGGAGAGAGCTTAGAGTTAAAAATTTTCTCAAAGTCTCACTTGTAAACAAAGTGTAAGGGTTTGGTCTTCACCCAAAGAAGATCGGTAGTGGATGTCGGTGTGCGTTAAAAAGGAGGACTCGGGAGTGGATATAGGCAGTTGGTGCCGAACCACTATAAAAACTATGAGTTTTTCCTTGCTTTCATTATTTACATATTTTTGTATTGACGCTTCTGATTTAACTCAACTTTTTGAAAGTAAAGTTTCCACAATAAGTTCTTTTCTTTAAACGTTGCTTATCTTTCTAGTTTTCTTAGCAACTTTCTTTCAATCACTCACTTGTTTCACTAAGAATGAAAAGCTTCTTAGTTGAGTTAAATCAGAAGCTTGATCATAACAATTGGTATCAGAATAAGGTACTTACTCTTTGAATTAATACCTACTTGAGTAAATGGCTTGTTTTAGCATAAATGAGGGACATTCCATCTCACGCCTCCCATGTTCAATGGGATGGATTACATGTACTGGAAGACAAGGATACATATTTTTCTTATCTCTTTGGACCTTGATCTATGGAGTATTGTTGAGAATGGATTTGAAAAAACTTCCAAGCCAATGAATGAACTAAATGATTTGGAAAGGAAGAATTTTTCTTTAAATGCCAAGACTATGAATGCATTCTTTTGTACTTTATAAGAATGGGTTTAATCATGTTTCTATTTGTGAATCGACCTTTGATATTTGGCACACTCTAGAAATCACACACGAGGGGACTAGTAGGGTAAAAGAATCCAAGATAGATATTTTAGTTCATAACTATGAGTTGTTTCGAATGAAACCAAGTGAGTCCATTGGAGACATGTACACCCGTTTCACGGATATTGTCAATGGCCTAAAAGTACTTGGAAAATATTTTTTAAATTTTAAATAATTAGTAAGATTTTGGGATCTTTATCCAAAACTTGGGATCCTAAAGTAATCGCTATTCAAGAGGTCAAAGACTTAAATAACTTACCTCTTGAAGAATTGATTAGCTCTCTTATGACATATGAACTAAATTGTAAGGCTCATGATAAACTTGATGAACCCCTTCCAAATAACAGGATGGATGTAGCACTTTGGACAATAAATGACTTATCGAGTGAAACCCCGAGTGATGAGGACCATGATATTGCTTTGTTATCAAGAAAATTTAAAAAAATTATAAAAAAAGAAATATAAAAACAAAAAAGAACCAAAGAAGGACAATGTCATTTGCTATGAATACAAAAAATCGGGACATTTCAAAAATGAATGTACTCATTTGAAGAAGAAGCCAACATTCAAAAAGAAATCATTTTCAGCTACTTAGGATGAATCGAGCTCTTCAAATGAGGAAGACAACCCCAAAGAAGTGACTAACTATGTCTTAATGGCGATCGAAGATAAGGTTAGTGAGCCTTTAAATATTTTTTAGAATTATTAAATATATTTCATGATTTATCAATGAGTTTAGAAAACTTAGCAAGTCTTTTAAATTGCTTAAAGTTGATCATGGTTTGTTAGTTAAAAGACTTAATGAAATGCATGATTTATTATTTTTTACATAAACCATGTTCTAAATGTGATTTGCTAGATAATGTTAAAGAAGAAAATATCATGCTTAAAACTATATTAAAAAATTTTAAAATATAAAACAAATCCCTAAAATATGATCCTTACAAATAAGAGTCATATTAATAGAAAAAAATGGCATAGGCTTTGTTGGTAATGTCCAATGAAAGCCAACCATGTTTGTAAGAGGACCTACATTAAATATGCCACCAAGAATCAAGTGTAATTTTTATGGTAAATTAGGACATAAGGCAAACAAATGCCTATTTAGAAAATATAGTCCACATCAACTAGTATGGGTTCCAAAGAAAATCTTATACAATAAATATCAATTAGAAAAGAAATAAAGAGTTCTTTATGGAGGACCCAATGTAAAATGGGTGCCTAAATCAAATATATCCTTCTTGTAGGTTTATCTCCAAACTAAAGCTAAGAGCACCAAATGGTATCTTGATAGTGGATGCTCAAGACATATGACCGGAGATCCATCTTATTTTTCGAAGCTCGCTAGCTTAAATAAAGGAGTTGTTACATTCGGAGACAACAACAAGGGTAAAATCATTGAAAAAGGAACAATAGGTAACACATCAAACCTCTTGATTGAAGATGTGTTGTTAGTTGATGACTTGAAGCATAACTTGCTTATCATTAGTCAATTATGTGATAAAGGATATGTGATTAAATTTCAACCTAATGCTTATATAATTGAATTGTCATACAAAAATAAATCTTTGATTATCTTAAGAAACAACAATGTATACACCATAGATATTGAAAAATTTTATGATGAAACTTATTTTTCGGCTTTAAATGATGATGCTTGGATTTGGCATAAAATATTAGGTCATGCTAGCATGAAACTTTTAAACCAAATCTCTACCAAGGAACTAGTAAGAGGTTTACCTAATCTTAAGTTTATCAAAGACAAAGTATACAACACTTATCAATTAGGAAAATAAATAAATAGTAGCTTTAAGTTGAAAAATCAAATTAGTACCTCTAGACCACTTCAATTGATCCATATGGATATATTTGAACCAATTGACATTATAAATTTAGGTGGTAGCAAATATATATTTATTTTAGTGGATATCTTTAGTAGACATACTTGGACCTATTTCGTAGCACATAAAAGTGATACATTTAAATGTTTTACAAAATTTTGTAAAGTTGTTCAAAATGAAAAAAGATGCATGATTTCTTCAATATGAAGTGATCATGGTGGAGAATTTTAAAATAATAATTTTTAAAATTTTTGTGATTCAAATGGATATATCTATAACTTCTTTACTCCATGAAATCCACAATAAAATAGAATAGTAGAAAGAAAAAATAGGAGCTTATAAGAAATGGCTAGAATAATATTGAATGAACATAGTCTTCCAAATATTTTTGGGCCGAAGCCATTAATATGGCATGCTATATTTTAAGTAAGGTTCTAGTAAGACCATTACTCACTAAAACTCCTTATGAGTTATGGAATGGTAAAAAGCCCAATATTTCTTATTTTAAAATATTTGGTTGTAAATATTTCATTTTGAATGAAAGGGATGCTTTAGGTAAATTTGATGCAAAATCCGATGAAGGTATTTTTTTATGTTATTTTTCTATTTCAAAAGCTTATCGTGTTTTTAATAAAAGAATATTAGTAATAGAATAATCCATTCATGTTGTTTTTAATGAGCTTTCCGAATTTAAGAAGATTGATTTTGATGATGAAATTGATTTTAATACTTTGAATTCAAAAGATAATACTCCTAAAAGTAACTTGGATGTATCCACTTCCAATATCTTACCCAAGGAATGGAAGTATGTGAATGATCATCATAAGGAGCTTATAATAAGAGAAACATCAAAATAAATTTAAACTCGGTCTTCCTTTAAAAGTTTTGTACAAATGCCATGTTTCTTTCTCAAATCAAGCCAAAGTGTATTGATGAGGCTCTAAGAAATGATTCTTAGGTTAATGCAATGCATGAAGAGCTTAATCAATTTGAGAGAAATGAGGTATGGGAGCTTGTTTCTAGACCTAATAAACATTTAGTGATTGGTACTAAATAGGTATTTAGAAACAAGCAAAATAAAAATAGTATTGTGATTAGAAACAAGACTAGATTAGTGGTCAAATGTTTCAACTAAGAAGAAGGAATCGATTATGATGAAACCTTACTCCTGTGGCTAGATTTAAAGTCATTAGGATGCTCCTTGCCTTGTTTCTTTTAAAAATTTGAAGTTATTTCAAATGGATGTTAAAAGTTCATTTCTAAATGGTTTTTTATTTCCGAACAAGTGTATGTTGAACAACCCTCCAGTTTTGAAAATAATCTTCTTCCTAATCATATTTTCAAATTTACAAAAGTCCTTTATGGATTAAAACGAGCCCCCTTAGATCTTTTCTTATTTTAAATAAATTTTTAAAAGTCAAGGTTGATATCATATTATTTTTTAAGTATTTAAAAATAACTTACTATTATTCAAATTTATATTGATGATATCATTTTTTGATCTACAAATGAATCTTAATGTGAGTCTTTTACTAAAGAAAGTGTCAATAATTTAAAATGAGTCTAATGGGTGAGTTAGCATTCTTCTTAGGATTACAAACAAAATAATTTGATGATGGTATTTTTATTAGTCAAAATAAGTACACATTAAACTTGATAAAATGATTTGAGATAGAAAATGCTAAAGCATTAAATACTCTCATGAGCACATCTATAAAGTTGGACTTAGATAGTGAAGGAGAAAACTTTGATCATAAAACTTATAGAGGTATGATAAGAAGTTTATTATACTCAACTGTAATAAGACCGAATATCATGTTTAGTATTGGATTGTGTGTGAGGTATCAATCTAACCTAAAACTCTCTCATTTGAAAGCAATTAAATGAATTTTCAGATACTTGAAAGGAATATATAAACTAACATTATGGTATACTAAATCAAATAATTTTGACTTGATTGCCTATTCTGATACTGATTTTGGTGGATGTAGAATAGATAGAAAAAGCACTACCGGAACATGTTAATTTTTGGGGCATGCACTTGTTTCTTGGACTTCCAAGAAACAAAATTCAGTAGTTTTATCTACTATGAAAGCATAATACAATGCAGTTAGTGCATGTTATGCCCAAGTCATTTGAATGAAAAATACACTAGAAGACTATAGAATAAAATTGAAAAATATTTCTATAAAGTGTGATAATACAAGTGCTATATGTCTAACCAAAAATTCTATTCAACATTTAAGCACCAAACATATTAATATTAGACATCATATTATAAGGGATCATGTAAATTGTCAAGATATCTCTTTGGAATTTATTGACACTAAGCATCAATTAGCATATATTTTTACAAAACCCTTAAATGAAGAACAATTTAATTTTCTTAGAAGATAACTTGGAATGCTAAATCATGAAAATATATAAATTGCTTGATTTCATAAGAATGAGTTATATTTGTGATAATGTTTTATTATTTCCATGAGATGTTTATCTTTTTATTTACAAAATGAAAAAAATTGCATGATGATGATTTTGTTATTTTACAAATTTATTTGCTATGTTTGCTTGAAATTATATGAAATAATTTTTAAATACATGGGTAGCTCTTAAACCTTTGAATCTCCTTGAATATTTTAGATTTTTGAACTTATTTTTAAATTTTACCTCTACAAAATTGAAAGCACTTCTTAATGATGTTTTGCAACTCCTCCTTTATTTTCTTTCCTTCTTTTTCACAAGAGAAAGAAAGTTCTTTATGAATTATATCGTACTTTAAAATGAGAGAGCAAAAATTTATTTTAACCTCACATTTTATATTTTTGTTGATGACAAAGGAGGAGAAATGGATGTTAATGACTTATGTAATAATTTAAGAAAAAACTTTAAATATTTAAAATTATGAAAATCTGATGACTTATGTAATAATTTAAGGGAAAATTTTTCAATGTTTGAAATTCATGAAAATCCTTGATGCATTGATGACTTGATAAAAAAATTTTAAATATTTAAAATTCATAAAAATCCTTGATGCATTGATGAATTGATGGAAAATTTTCAAATGTTTGAAATTCATGAATACCCTTGATGCATTGATGACTTGATACTTTAAAAGCAAATTATTATTGATATATACAAGTCTTATTACTATTCTTGAAATATGATTTGCTTAAAATATTGATTGTCTTAATTCAATTGAATTAAGAGTGAGTGATTCTCTTAAATTTAAGTCCTTTTTATCATGACATGAATTTAGGGGGGGTTAGGATTAACTCCCCTCATCAATTGATTGTCATCAAAAAGGGGAAGATTATTGAATCTCGGATTTTAATGATAAGATCAATTGATGAGTGTTTATCTAACATGTGTGTTAGAGGAAAGAAGATTTACAGGTCTAATTATGATATGAGCAATGAAGTTACTGTAAGATTATGTGGCCCTTTATTAATTGAATAAGATATATTATGGATTATTTGGATTCTGATAAAAGATATTAGCCAATATTAAATAAAGTCCATGTTATATTGAAATATTTTAGGGGATGCCCTTGATGTAAGGAACTCTCCTAATAACTTATCCTAGATCCTCTGCTCTTGCCTATAAATAGATAGGACCTACTCTAAACCCAAGGCACGAATATGCGTGGCACAATAAAGAAGTGCAAAGGGGTGAATAGATCAAGATATTACAATTACCCTCTTGATCTAGATCAAGAGATTATGGTTATCCTCTTGATCTCCCAAAACCATCAATTAAGGTGGTCTTGTGAAAGGATAAGAAGAGAGGAGAAGGGGTCTAGATCTATTCTAGTTCCTCTTGCAGATCGATACCTCGGTGTTATTCAGATCCGACTGGTGGTGCTCTTGAAGATCTAATTGGATCTCAATCAGATGACATCTAAAGGTACGTATCGTAAACAGATCTAGTATTATTTAATTTTAATCCTGGCATAATAGTTTTTTTTTACATAATAGTTTGCATGATTATAGTTTTTATGCCAACAGTTACAACCAGATAATAGGCCAAGATCAAGCTTAGGCATTGGGCCGGGTTTGGACGATGTAGTGGGACCTCGCAGGGAGTTCACTAGGAGATTTACCAAAGGGATCGGAAAGCTCGTCGGGAGCATGCCGAGAGATCACCGGAAGAAGACCGGATGACTTACCACAAGAATGCTAGAGGTTACTGGATTGGCAGAAGTTGGGTCTTAGTTTAAGCTTGTGGTCTTTAAGCATTGTAATTATTGAGTCATAGTTAGAAGTGAGTCCTAATTGAGTTGGATTTCGATGAAATCCAAATCAACTCAATAAGGCAATCGGGTCCACTATTGGGGTTTGATTGAGCTCAATTAGTTGACCAGAGAGTTGGTCAGCATCAGGTTCAAGCTAGAATTCAATAAGTAGAGAGAATCACTTTTGTGAAAATCTTGACGAGTAAACCATCGGTGAGCGATGGTGTACCACCGCCGCCCAGGCTTTCGAGCGATTGACAATGGTTGACATGCCCAGGCTAGGCGATTGAACCGCCCGTACCTAGGAATCTAGGTACTTTCGACAGTTGACCCGCCCAGGGCCGATGGGTAAATCGCCCATACCCTGATGTTCGGGCGTGGGCGCTGAGCTACCTAGGTCGACAGGTGTGATTTTTTTTACATAATTTTTTTGGGTATATTTGATTTTTGGCTCTAATTTCTAAAGTCATTTGGGGTCTATAAATATCCCTAAGTATTCTTGCATTCATAAAAAGTCTTTTTAGGCAATTAAACTTTGTAAAAAAAATTAGGTGTGATTTGTAAGAAAAATAAAATGGAATAGAGAGAGCTTACAGTTAGAAATTTTCTCAAAATCTCTCTTGTAAGCAAAGTGTAAGAGTTTGGTCTTCACTTAAAGAAGATCGGTAGTGGACACCAGTGTGCCTCAAGAAGGAGGACTCAGGAGTGGACGTAGGCCATTGGTGTCGAACCACTATAAAAATTATGAGTGTTTCCTTGCTTTCATTATTTACATATTTTTGTATTAAGGCTTCTGATTTAACTCAACTCTTTAAAAGCAAAGTTTCCATGATAAGTTCATTTCTTCAAATGTTGCTTATCTTTCTGGTTTTGTTAGCAACTTTCTTTAAATCACTCACTTGTTGTACTAAGAACGAAAAGCTTCGTATTTCCTATCTTAATTGAATTGAAAAGTTTTCATCTAAACTAATGAAATAGTGATCGATTTAAAACCTTGCTTTTATAAAGTAAAGAATGAACAACGGAAGCTTATCTTTATATTTCGACAAAATCAATTTAATGTTTATTTAAAAGAAGTAGAGAGACTAAAGCTTGTTTCTAAATAGAGAGTAATTAAGAGCAATCAAATGTAATATGTAAGGCAATTAAAGAACACTCATAATCATAGTGTTCTGTCTTAACCTGGTCTACGTCCACTCATCGAGTCCTCTTCTCCGAGGTCTATCGACATCCACTATCAATCTTCTTTGGGTCAAGATCAAAATCTTACAACTTTCTCTCTCATTTTACTAGGCTTAGGAGATATACATTATAATCGTACAGGGAGAACTACAAGTTTTACAAGACTTTTCTCCCTCCCTTATCTCTTTTTTTTCTTTTTATAATTTTCGCACATGAATTTATCATAGAATTTCTAGCCTAAAATTATTGTATGAAGAAATGCAAGAAAACTTAGATATCTATAGGCCCTAATTGGCTTTAGGATTTAGAGCCAAAATTTAAATATATCCAAAAATTCGGGTATAGGTGGTACAATCATCGACGCTGGTGGTGCAACTACCGAAAGCTGCCCGGAATCCTAGGCAACGATGGTATAACCGTCGACATCTACTCGGAAACCTAGGCGACGGTAATACAACCGTCAAAAAACCTATAAAACTTATTCTCTTTACTTTTCTAATTCTGACTTATACCTTTCGTTGACCACTTCCTAGGTCAACCAATTAAGCTCGATTGAGCTCAATCCAGTCTCCATAGTTGACCCGGTTAGCCTCACTTGAGTTAATTTGGATCCTTCCAAATCTAGCTAAAGTAGGACTCAGCCTTAATGATGTTAACTATGACTTAATTAATTACAATCAACATGATCAACAAATCCAATCAAGACCTTCCCAACTCCTGACAAGTATTTCGTCTGCACTCGACAATCTTTTGACAAGTCTCGATCTTCTTCCGACGAACTCCCTTACACCATCCTAACAAATTTGCGATATCCTCAATAAGCTTTTAACGTACTCTAAGCGAGTTCCTAACCACATCGCCCTCACTCCAGTCCGATGCTTAGACTTGACTTTGGCCAAACCTCTTATTGTAATTTTCTCTATGTCGTAGTTAATCCCACATCAATCAACTCTAACAACCTTGTTAGATCAATAACCTATCAATTGATTTCATCATCAAAATCTGAGATTCAATAATCTTCCTATTTTTTATGATGATAGTCAATTAATGACGAGAGTTAAACCTTACTCCCCCTAAATCCATGCCACAATTCAAATAATAAAAAACTTAAATTCAAGGAAACTGCATAGCCTTGAATTCAAGTATCATATTATCCATTTAAATCTTGAAATGATATACTATAAATTTCAAAATCATCAAATCATATATGATACCAGATATTTACTTTAGGCAATCATGAATCATCAAATTTTCAAGAGTATTCCAAAAATTTAATGCAAAATTTCCTTCTTTAAAAAATCATCATGATATAACATTAATTTCAACATAATGCATCAATCATACATTATATTGAAATTCTCTTCCTTAAGTTATCAATTATTTCTCCCTTTGTTTATTAACAAAAATAGGAGAAATATCTATTTTACATTTTTCTACATGGAGAAATATCTATTTTTTATTTTTCTATATATGTCATCAATATCAACAAAAAGGTGAAATGTTAGAACAAGCAAATGATTTCAATGCAAATGTGATAATTTTTTTCTTTTCGACATGTATGTATCATTTGTATGTCATTAAATTCATTATTTCTCCCCCTTTGTCATCATAAAAAAAGAAGCAAGTAATTTTATGATACATAAACTCATCACGTATCTAAATTTTCATATTTTTATAAAATAAATTTTGCATTGCTCCCCCTTAACATAAAACCATAATTTTCTTATAAAAAATTTTCTTCCCTTTCTTTGAATAATAAAGAACAAATAAGAGAGGGGAGTGAAAAACATCATATCACAAAAATAGATGTTAATCTTGTAAATTTTGAAATCCAAAAGCTAAGAACTTCTCATTCAATTTAATTCACTTTATTTCAAATGAGAGTAGCAAATCTAACAATTCAAGCATTCTCATGGTTTAGCATTCCTAGCTCTTCAACCTCAATTTAAGGATGAGCTCAAAAATATGAGAAATTCACATTCATTTTATGTAAAATTTCAAACACAATAACAAATCAAGAAATTTGAAATATAGCAAATCATGCATTTTGAAGACTATCTCATATAAATTTTGATAAGAAGCTTAATTTGTATATGTCAAGAAATAAAAAAATGATAATACATCAAGCTCAAATTGTGAATTATGTATTTTGCATGTATTTAGAAAATTTAAAATTTAAAATTTTCTTCTAAGCAAATTGTTTCTTATTCAATGTTATCATATCCAATTTATTTCTAATCATATTGATAATTTTATCTTTCACCTTTTGTCATTGAAAAATATGATAGTATAATGTTTCTTTTTGCATCAATATCCTAATTTACAACTATGAGTACAAAGGAATCATGTCATTAAGGATAAAAGATCAAATTGTAATTATCAAAGACATTATTTCTTTTAATAAATCTCTCCCTTTTTTCTTTGTAAATAATAAAAATGAGTCTTAAGGGATTAAATTAATTCATCCAAGATAAATTATAAGACCCCAAATCATTTAGATAAATTTTTTTAATAAAATCAAAGAATAATCTTGATAAAAAAACTCAATTACAATTCATAAGATCATAAATTTCCCTTTTTCTTCTTAAGAAGAAAAAATCATAGAGATTTAAACATGATTCTCATTAAGAAAATATTCATAATAAAATAAAACTCTTTTAATTTTTAACTTTTCATAAATTTAAGGAATATTAATTTTGGTGATAAAGTATAGCATTCATGAGTTATAAAATAAATCATGTCAAGAAATATATTAATATCAAAAGACATTCATGAATATCAAAAGACGTGATTTAATTTAATAAATCTTATTTTATATGATAAAATGGAATCTTAAGAGATCAAAGAAAAGTCTTCATTTATAAAAATATCAAATTATAAATATCAAGATCTTGAGTTAATTTCAAGGAAGAAAAAATAGAATATCTTGATTTGTATATATAAAACTTCAAATTGTCAAGAATATGATTCATAAGAAGATTTTTTTAATTATAGATCTGAAGAAACAAATTATGTTTTATTTATAATGATTTTCTTTCAACGCACTTGATTTATATGAAGATCTCAAGTTGCAATTTTCAAGATTTCAATATTAAGATTCTGGCAAAAACTTTTTCAAGTTTAAAACATCAAATCAATTTTGTAGTTTAAGAGATTCAATAATAATGATGTCACTTTATCTCTTATTGAAGATTGATAGGATAAAAATATTTCAAGAATAATTATTCTCCTTTTTCATTGTTTCATATGATTTATTTCAAGAATGCTTTTATGCATTATCAACAAATCAGTTTCATTTATAAAAGAAAACATCAAAATCATAATAAATATTTTCAACTAAGTAAAATATTTTTAAACATTTCAAAACTGAAAATTCAAGAATTATTTCCAAAAGAAATTATCAAAATCATTACAATAAAATACTTTTAAATAAGAGCTTTGATTTATTTTAATTCCATTGATTTTTCTTTCTTAAGTGTGTCCAACCCTATAAACTTATTAAAATGAGTTACGATGCTCATTCTGTTCTGATTTCAAGAATATTTTTAATTTTTAAAAATACTAAAAATAAAGTATAATTTTTTCTCCTCTTTTTTATTTTATTTTATTTTGTTCAAATTCTAATATTCAACAATAATCATTCAATCATATTTCAAGTTACTTCTTCAACACTAACAATAATAGAACATCATTAAGATAATTATAATATAAAATTTTCAAACAAATAAAATATTTTCAAACAAAAGTATTATGATTATTACAACAAAATATTTTCAAACAAAATATTTTATTTTATTCTCAATCCAACGATTTTTCTAATATGTTACCAAGAAATTTTCCTTCTCATTTTAAATTTTTATTTTTAATTTTTCAACCATATTAGAAAATAAAGCATGATTTCATATATATAATTTAATCATTTTATTCAATTTTATCTCATGACAATGTACACTCATTTAACTATTACAAGCCAATACAAGCATATAAGCATAATTAATATCTCTTTTTCATATATTTTAACTTAGATGATTTTGTACTAAACTTTCTTTGTTCTAATTTTGGCATGCTCTAGCTACGCAAAAAGTCATGCATCATTAAGAACAATCAAGATTAATGAATCATCCGAAGATTTATTACCAATAAATTTATTTTTAATATTTTTTCTTATTATTACTTAGGCTAGTGAACTTGAAAGAGTGTTAGATCTCAAGTCATGTGGCATGAGCATCCACTTTCAAGATATTATTTAGTTCTCCTAGCTTTGTTAGGAGACAAATTTATAGTATGAGGGGTCTAGGTTTAGGTACCTATTTTACATTGGGTCATTCATGAAAAACTTTATTTTTCTTATCTAATGGTTTTCGATTGTTTGTAATTTATTTGGGAACTCAAACTAATTTATGAGGACTATAATTTCTAAATAAGAATTTGTTGGCTTTATGTACTAATTTTTATAAAAATTATATTTAACTTTTGATGGTAAATTTAAAGTAAGTCCTTTAACAAAAATGGTTGGCTTTTGTTGAGTGTTACTAATAAAGTCTATACCCTTTCTTCTATTAACACGACCCTGATTAGCAAAGATCATATTAAGGGACTTACACCCTATTTTAAATTTTTCTAACATTTGTTTAAATATGATATTTTCTTCTTTAACATCATCTAGCATTTCACATTTAGAGCAAAGATTATATGATGATAATGTATCATGCATTTAATCAAATCTACTAACTAATGAATCATGTTCATTCTTAAGCAACTTATAAGATTTACTAATTTTTTTAAATTTATTAAATAATTCATGAAACATATTTAATAATTTGGTAAAAGAAATACTTAATGAATCATAAATCTCGTCTTGGATCACCATTAGAGCATAGTTGGCTATTTCTTCCTTGCTTTGATCTTCTTCTTTAGAGCGCCTCGACTTCTTGCATTTATAGCAAGAATTTTGTCTATCTTAAGATCATTTTTATGGTTCATGTTGATTAATTTATCTGGTTCATTTGTCAAAGGTTCAAATTTAAGGTTCTCATCACTCAAGGTTTCACTCGAGGAGTCATATGTGATGCTTAGTTCAAATTCATTCTTTGGAAGGTCTTTTTCTGTTCTCAGTTCATTGTCCTTCTTGTTCTTTGAAAGGTGTTCTTCAAATTTATTTTTGAAACTTGTATATAAATAGAGAGTAATTAAGAGCAATCAAATATAATAAGTAAAGTAATTAAAAATACTCATAATTATAATGGTTCGGCCTCAACCCTGCCTACATCCACTCCCTGAGTCCTCTTCTCCGAGGTCCATCGACGTCCACTTTCAATCTTCTTTAGATGAAGATCAAACCCTTATAACTTTATCTCTCCTTTTACTAGGCTTAGGAGATGAACTTTATAATCTTACAGGGGAGAACTATAAGTTTTACAAGACTTTCCTCTTTGTCTTATTCTTTTTTTCTTATAATTTTTGCACACAATTAATTACAAATTTCTAGCCAAAAATTATTATATAAAATGCAAGAAAACTTGGGATATTTATATGCCCTAATTGGCTTCAGGATTTAGAGCCAAAATTTAAATATATCTAAAAAATTTGGGTACGAGCGGTATAATCATCAATGCCGATGGTACAACTACCAAAAGCTGCCCATAATCCTAGGTAGCGATGGTACAACCATCAACATCTGCCTGGAAACCTGGGCAGCGATGGTACAATCGTCGGAAAACTCGAAAAAGTGATTCCCTTCACTTTTCTAATTTCGACTTGTACCTTTTGTTGACCACTTACCAGGTCAAGCAATTGAGCTCGATTAAGCTTAATCCAATCTCCATGATGGACCCAGTTAGCCTTACTTGAGTTAATTTAGACTCAACCTTAATGATGCTAACTATTACTTAATTAATTATAATCAACATAGCTAACAAATCTAATTAAGACCTTCCCAACTACCGACAAGCATTTTGGCTACCCTCGATAATCTTTTGATGAGTCTCGATCTTCTTATGACGAACTCCCTTGCGCTATCTTGGCAAACTCCCAATATCCTTGGCGAGCTCTCAACGTATTCCAAGCAAGTTCTCAATCGTATCGTCCTTACTTCGACCTGATGTTTGGACTTGACTTTGGCCAAATCTTTGATTATAATTTTCTCTATGTCTTAGTTAATCCTACATCAATCAACTCTAGCAACCTTGTCAGATCAATAACCCATCAATTAATTTCATCATCAAAATCTAAAATTCAACAATCACCCCCTTTTTTATGATAACAATTAATTGATGACGAGAGTTAAACCTTATTCCCCTAAATCCATGCTATAATTCAAATAAGGAAAAACTTAAATTCAAGAGAACCACATACCCTTGAATTCAAGTATCATATCATCCATTTAAATCTTGAAATGATATACTATGAATTTCAAAATCATCAAATCATACATGATATATGATATTTATTTTAACCAATCATGAATCATCAAATTTTCAAGAGTATTCCAAGAATTTAATGCAAAATTTTGTTCTTTCAAAAATCATCATGATATAACATTAATTTCAACATAATGCATCAATCTTACATTAGGTTGAAATTCTCTTCCTTAAGTTATCAATTATTTCTCGCTTTGTTTATAACGAAAATAAGAGAAATATCTAATTTTATTTTTCTACATATGTTATCAATATGTCGTCTCCCCCTTTGTCATCAATAAAAAGGTGAAATCAATATGTCATCTCCCCCTTTGTCATCAACAAAAATGTGAAATATTAAAGCAAGTAAATAATTTCAAGGTAGATGTGTCAATTTTTTATCTTTTTGACATGTATGCATTGTTTGTATGTCATCAATTCATTATTTCTCCCCCTTTGTCATTATCAAAATAAAAGTGAAATAATAAGCAAGTAATTTCATGATACATAAACTCATCACGTATCAAAATTTTTATATTTTTATAAAATAAATTATGCATTGCTCCCTCTTAATAAAATAAGATAAAACCATAATTTTCTTATGAAATTTTTTTTCTTTCCTTGAATAATAAATAATAAATAAGTGAGGAGACTGAAAAATATCATATCACAAAAATACAAGTTAATCTTGTAAATTCTGAAATCCAAAAGTTAAGAACTACTCATTAATTTGGTTCATTTTATTTCGAATGAGAGTAGCAAATCAAGCAATTTAAGCATTCTCATGGTTTAGCATTCATAGCTCTTCAACCTCAATCTTATAGATATAAATTTTGAAATGATTATTTTAAATATAAGCTCAAAAATCGAAGAAATCAAAGATCCACTTATGTATTCATTTTATGTAGAATTTCAAACACAATAGAAAAACAAGAAATTCAAAATATAATAAATCATGCATTTCAAAGACCATCTCATGTACATTTTGATAAAAAGCTTAATTTGTATAGGTCAAGAAATCTAAAAAAAATAAAAATACATCAAGCTCAAATTGTGAATTATGCATTTTACATATATTTAGAAAATTTAAAATTCTAAATTTTCTTCTAAGTAAATTGTTTCTCATTAAATGTTATCATATCCAATTTATTTCTATTTATATTGATAATTTTATCTTTCATCTTTTGTCATTGAAAAAATATGATAGTATAATTTTTCTTTTTGCATCCATATCCTAATTTACAACCATAAGTACAAAGGAATCATGTCATTAAGGATAAAAGACCAAATTATAATTATCAAATATATTATTTCTTTTAATAAATCTCTCCTCTTTTTCTTTGTAAATAATAAAAATGAGTTTTAGGGGATTAAACTAATTCATCCAAGATAAATCATAAGACCCTAATTTATTTAGATAAATCTTTTTAATAAAATCAAAGAATGATCTTGATAAAAAAAATCTTAATTACAATTCATAAGATCATAAATCTCCTATTTTTTATAAAATAAAAAAAATCATAGAGATTTAAACATGATTCTCATCAAGAAAATATTTATAATAAATAAAACTCTTTTAATTTTCAACTTATCTTAAATTTAAGGAATATTAATTTTGGTGATAAGATGTGTCATTCATGAGTTATAAAATAAATCATGTCAAGAAGGATATTAATATCAAAAGACATTCATGAATATCAAAAAATATGATTTAATTTAATAAATCTCCTCTTAAATGATAAAATGAAATCTAAAAAGATCAAAGAAGAGTCTTCATTCATAAAAATATTAAATTATTAATATCAAAATTATGAGTTAATTTCAAGGAAGAAAAAAAATAAAAGAACTTGATTTGTATATATGAAACTTCAAATTGTCAAGAATATGATTCATAATAAGATTTTTAAGTTATAGATCCGAAGAGATAAATTATGATTCATTTATATGATTTTCGTTCAATGAACTTGATTTATATGAAGATCTCAAGTTGTAATTTTTAAGATTTCAAGATCATGATTCGGATAAAAAAAATTTCAAATTTAAGGCATCAAATCAATTTTGTAGTGTAAGAGATTCAACAATAATTATGTCACTTTAAGATTGATAAGATAAAAATATTTTAAGAATAATTATTCTCATTTTTAGTTATTTCATATGATTTGTTTCAAGAATATATTTATACATGGTCATCAAAAACTAATTTTTATTTCTAAAATAAAACATCAAAGTCATAATAAATATTTTTAACTTAGTAATATATTTTTAAATATTTCAAAACTGAAAATCTAAAAATTATTTTTAAAAAATCACTAAAATTATTACAATAAAATATTTTCAAATAAGAGCCTTGATTTATTTTAATTTCATTAATTTTTATTTCTTAAAACATGTCAGATGGAATGAAAAGATAAAATCTTTATGTTGATTGATGAGTCTCTTTTGGTGCCATGACAGTAATGTCTGCTAGTGGAGTTATTGTGCAGATGTAATCCATTTCTGTTGACAGGGAGTGCGGAACTCATCTGTGTTTCTGTTGGCGATGAGAGAATTAGCAAATTCCATTTTTTTAGTAAGGAAGTTTGACTCAGCGCTTAAGAGGTATCAAATTCTAATTCTTAAGTTGCGAGATGAGCAGCTCTATAACATTCCTATTATACAAATGTAGAAGCCGAAGCCAAAGAGAATGCAAATGAAAGTTGTGTTCTTGTTAAGTAAACTTGAGAAGAGGAATCAACGGGATAAGAAACAAGATAAGTTCAAAAGTCAGCTACAAGCAGTGGTGTTGGCGACGATAGAAGTGATTATAGTTGGCTTGACATCAGTTGACTACACAGTTGTTATAGCTTGAGGAGAGTCTCTTTGGGTGCCAGTTAAATCAGGAAAGTAAGCAGTTCGAGCAGTTATTGGTAACGTTACCATGGATTGTAGTGGTAACGTTAGCGAGGTATGGTATAGAGACGAATAAAGAAACTTATTCTTATGTTGCTTGTTATCATTAATAGGATAAAAAGTAGGGGTCAAGTTATAAGCTGGGGCAGGATCAGTTGATGTATAAAGTCGAGTTCTGTTATTGGTAAGGAATTGGAAAGAAAAGTCGAATCGAAGTTATCATGCCCACTACATGGATTTATAAAGTACTGGTTATGACACTCATAGATTCCTGTTTGATTTGACCTTAATATTTGTCAGGAAAAGTTTCAGAATGATTTGTTTATTGCCCTACAGAGTCTCTCTTTTTTACTGCTAGGTTAGAAATAGATTTAAGCAGTTCAATTCAAGGTGTTGGCGTAGATAAGAAATCAGATGAAAAAGGAAAGGGAAGCTCAAATACTCAGATTCAAAAGAAGCTATATGGTATCTCGGTGTTGGCTAAAGAATATGGATTTAAATAATTTAAGTTTACTGATTACGGATGATCTATAAGTCAATTATAATTATTATTAATATATTTTTTATATTATATTATTTATTATATATATTTTGTGATATTCTTAGTTCTATGGGAATTAGATCATGATGAGATCACGATAATGAGATCGATTCAATTTTAAATATAAATCTTAAATAATCCTGATCATATATTACTAAAGAGAGACATCGAGATAACCGAATAGATGAATATACTATATATCCATCTATATGATGGAGGTATTAGTCTCATAGCCACTTGTGTAGAGACACTAAGGATATAATACAAGTGCTAATTGAAGAATGAGTTCACTGATTGATCCACTTATGAAATATTGTATAGTTAATGATACATAATGTCAGACAGTAATTCCATAGTCCCAGTTGTATATCTGATCCTTAGACTTGAGATACCAAGGATGTCTTATTTAAGTACTTCTTTCTTTAATGCTAGACTTACAGGTTTAAAAAGTTTCAGATCTAGTATAATCGGTCATCAAGATTGGTAACCAACCTTACGAAAGTAATTAAGTATCAATAAAAGATCATCCACTCTCGGTATCATTAGAGGAATATCTCATATATGCTTGCTCAAACAAATCCCTAGCTAGAGTCATTCAGATTGGGAGAGAAGAAGTTCTCGAAGAGAATCCGATTAGAGCGAGACTCTGATGAATTCCATATGTAGCCTAACAATACCATGTCCAACATACGGTCTATGAGATATTAGTTGGATGAGGGATTATAGATATACAGTATTTATAGATAGACATGTTCGATGGATTCAATCCCTCTATATCATTTAGGGACTATGATGTAGAGGCCTAGTACATTCATAGTCGATGAGTCGAGTGAATTATTATAGTTGGATGAGGGATTATAGATATACAGTATTTATAGATAGACATGTTCGATGGATTTAATCCCTCTATATCATTTAGGGACTATGATGTAGAGGCCTAGTACATTCATAGTCGATGAGTCGAGTGAATTATTATGGGGATAATAATTCACTATATTAGAAGGAGTTCTGATGGGAGTGACTCACGGCCAACACGATATCGGGCCTAGAGGGTCACACACATAGAGGATTGGATAGAAATCCAATTAGTTATGGTACTATTATTATCAAAATATAAATGCCAAGAACATGATTTATTTTAACACATTTCTTCCTAGATGAAATTTTAAAGTTTTTGAAATCTTAGGAGAAGGATATTGATTCTTATGGTAATATCAAGTTATAAATATTGAGAAGTCAAGATCATGATTAGTATGAAAATTTTTCTTTAATAAAAGGTAGAAATCTTAGTGAATAAATAAATCTCAAGTTATAATTTTCAAGATTTCAATATCATGATTTAAGTTATCAAATAATCAAAGATAAAATATTAATAAAGTTAGATATATTCAAACATATCCATTCTTTAAAATAAAATCATTTGAAATCATAATCAAAATCATCATCAAAAATTGATTTTCAAAAAATTTCAATAAAGTCATCATAGATTGTTTTTCAAAAGAAAATAGCTAAAAGTTTTTCTAATTTATCTTTGTAGTTAAAGAGTTTCAACAATAATAGTATCATTTTATCTCTTGTTGAAGGATTCATAGGATATAAATATTTTTAAGATTAATTATCCTCCTTTTGGTTGTTTCATGATTTCTTTCAATAATAATTTTCAAATCAATGATTTTTCGTTTAAGACTAAAAACCAAATTTCATTTCAACATGGTCATTACTATAAGACATAAAATATTTTTAAAGCATAAATTTAACTAATCTCAATTTTAATATTTAAATGAGTTTTACTGTTTAATAGTGCAAGGAGTTGACAAACTCATCTTAAAAATGAAGCATATATATTTTCTATGCTCTAATAATAAGCATTCAATCATCATGACATTTCAATAAATATAAAATTTAAATCAATCATTCCATAAACTTAGTCAATATTTAAAGTATTTTAATAATAATCTTTACATTTAAACAAGTCAATGATTTTAGCATTCACTCAAAATCTCATTTTTGTAAGTTTCAATATATTTTTCAATAACTAAGGTTCTTTGGTTCTAATTTATTTTCATATTTGTATATTCTAGCTATGCATCATTAATATTAATGACCATTAAAAGATTCATTATCAATAATTTTAATTCTAATAATTTTCTTATTACCACTTAGGCTAGTAAGTTTCAAGGAGTGTTAGATTTCAAGTAATATGACTTGAGCATTTACTTTCAAAATATTTTTATTGCTCCTAGTCTTATTAGGAAATAACTTTATATTATGGGAGGTTTTGATCTAGGTTATTCCCATTTTTTATAATGGCTTAAGGTTGTTTATGGTTTCTTTAGGAACCCAAATTAATTTATATGAACTATAATTTCTAAATGAATATTTGTAGGCACTATGTCCTAATTTTTCACAAGAATTATATTTAACTTTTGATGGTAAATGTAAGATATGTCCTTTAATGAAAATGGTTGTCTTTTATTGATCATTACTAACAAAGCCTATATCATTTCTTCTATTAATATGACCCTTATTAGCAAGGATCATATTTATAGATTTATTCCTATTTCAAAATTCTCTAATGTAGTTTTAAGCATAATATTTTTATCTTTAATGTTGTCTAGTATTTCACATTTAGAACATAGTTTATGTGATGCTAAGAAATTATATATTTTGTCAAGTCTTTTAACTAACTAATCATGATCAACTTTCAGTAACTTAAAAGACTTGCTAAGTTTTCTAAACTCATCAAACGATTCATAGAACATATTTAATAATTCTGAAAAAATATTTAAAGACTTACTAACCTCATTTTTTATCGTCATTAAAGTAAGGTTCTCCACTTCTTGGTTGAGCATTTGATCTTTGGAGCTCCTCGACTTCTTATTTTCATAGCAAAAGATTATGTCCATAATTTTTATAAGGTTCAAGTTCATTAATGTTTTTGGTTCATTCGTCAAAAATTCATGTCCAAGGTTCTCATTACTTGAGATTTCACTTGAGGAGTCATATGTCATTCTTAGTTCACAATCATTCCTGTTCTTTGGAAGGTATTATTCAAGTTTATTTTTATAATATATTTTATTAATTTATTAATTTATATTAATTATGCTTTTATGTGTGATTTTCAAAGTATATCAAATATTGAAAGTTGAATCACAAGCAGAAACACGATTAAACTCATTTTTATCAAGTGCATAAAACAAGGCATTCATAGCCTTTGCATTTAGAGAAAAATTCTTCCTTTTCAAATCATTTAGCTCATTTATTGTTTTGAAAGATTTTTCAAATTCATTCTCAACTATATTCCACAGATCAAGGTCCAAAGAAATAAGAAAAATGCGTATCCTTGTCTTTTAATACGTGTAATCCGTCCCATTAAACATGGGAGGATGTGAGATATAATATCCCTCATTCATGCCAAAACAAGCCATTTACTCTAGTGGGTGTTAATTCAAAGAGTAAGGACCTTGCTCTGATACCAATTATCACTAAGAGAGGGGGGTGAATTAGTGCAAATATAGATCGTTTTAAATGAAATCATTTTCGATTAAACCAAAGTATTAAAATGAAAGCTTTTAGTCTTTGGTAAAAACGAATGAGTGCTTGAATGAAAGTTGATAAGTTAATAAGTTGATATCAACCCGAAAGATAGCAACATGAAAATTTTACTTTCAAAGAGTGAGTTAAATCAGAAACGTCAATACAAGAAAATGTAAGCAATTTAAAGCAAAGAAAAAACTCACAATTTTATAGTGGTTCGACGCCAAAAGCCTACATCCACTCCCAAGTCCTCCTTCTTGAGACACATCGACATCCACTATTAATCTTCTTTGGGTGAAGATCAAACCCTTACACTTGCTTACAAGGGAGACTTAAGAAGTTACTATCTCTAAGCTCTCTCCCTTCCCTTTTTTTTTCTTACAAATCACACAATTTTATTTTCACAGAGTTTAATTGCCCAAAAGAGTTTCTCAATTATATTAAGAATGCAAGAATACCTGGGGTATTTATAGACCCCAAGTGGCTTCATAAATTGGAACGAAAAATCAAACATACCCAGAAAAATTGGATACAAGCGGTTGACCTGCCGACTTGAGCGGTTCACCCGTCGTCAGCCATTAGTCGCTGCTGCATTCTATGGTACCGGTGGTTTGACTGCCACCTGGGCGATTGACCTATCGAAAGTTACTGGTTACCACTCGGATTTTGTGGTACGAGCAGTCCAACCATCGCTCACCGGCGGTTTACCTGTCAGAATTTTCGTAAAAGTGGTTTTCTCCACTTTTCGAATTTTGGCTTGACTTTTACATTGACCAGCTCTTTAGTCAACTGATTGAGCTCAACCTGAGCTCAACCAAACCCAATAATGGATCTGATTACCTTATTGAGTTGATTTGGATTCCTTCCAAATCAATCTCAATTAGGACTCAACTTCTAACTAAGACTCAATGATTACAACACTTAATGACCAATTAAGCTTAAATAAGACCTAACTTCTGTATAATCCGATAACCACCGGTAATCTTGCAGTAAGTCCTCTGGTCTTCTTCCCGGCAATCTTCCTTCATGTTTCCAGCGAGCTTCCCGATTCCTTCGGTGAATCTCCTAACGAACTTCCGGCGAGATCCCACTACATCGTCTGAACCTAGCTGATGCCTAAACTTTATATTGGCCCATCATTTGGTTGTAACTTCATTGATCCTGCCATAGTTAGACATGTACGATACTAATTATAACTTAATTAAATATAATCATAATTGCCAAACATCCATTACAAGACCATTCTAACTCCTGGTAAGCTTTTTGGCTACCCTAGATAATTTTCCAATGAGTCTCGGTCCTCATTTGGCTAACTCCCTTGCACCATCCTGACATGCTCCCGATACCCTCGGCGAGCTTTCGGCGCGCTCCTGGTGAGTTCCCAACCGTATCGATTCGATGCTTGGACTTGACCTTGGCCAATCTTCATTGTAATAATCCTTCTGTCATAATTAATCCTACATCAATCAACTCTAATAATTAAATTAGAATAATAATTCATCAATTGATTTTATCATCAAAATTTGAGATTCAACAGTAAAGGTGCGCATGACTTAGGCAAAACTAGCTAAGTTTGTGACAAATGGTATCAGGGCGAGATAAGCATATATAGAAACACTTATCATGCAAATATAGGAGCCTAGTTATGCTGCATAGAAGGCAGCCAGCACGCGTGATCGTTTAGGAGAAACAGATATAGAGATGTAGGAAAACGAGTCACTCAGAGGAGTGAACATCCATGATTGGCATTCAAAGGATTGACTAACATTTTACGTGAGAGGCACCATGAGGACAAGTAAGCTAGAAAGAATACATAGCGCACAAAGGTTGGGATAGTTAAGTTTGAGCTACGGCTCGACATTGGTAACCAAACTTGATAGTGCTCAAGGCAAGTGGGGTGCTTGGTAAAAAGATAAGACCATGTAAAGTGGGATGTATTGCGCAACAACCAAAAGAGTTATGCAAAGCTCACAAAGATGAGGGAAATTACTAACTCGAAGAATTCGGTACTCATACAAGGGCTTGTATATAGATGATTGAGTATTCATGGCCATCTCAAGGCGACCGGAACTCAATGCCATGGAGCATTAGAACTTTTTCATTGGCATGAGAAGGATACATCCATAGGAGGTTAAAGTATGCAATTAGTTCAGCATGTTGCTAGGCCTTGAAGGGCGCAGTTGGAGCTATATTAGCGAAGAGTCGTAATCTAGCAAGTGCATTTGTTAGGGCAGAACAATGCACAGTTTTTTCAGCAAGATGGAGTAGTCCAAGTGGTTGGTGGTCTCTGAAACTTCTAGAGGGAGGAATATAGATAATAAAGTTACTCCAATAAGACATATATTCAGGGGGGATAAGTCCTAGCTCTCTAGAGGGAGAATCATGTGCAGCGAACCACACATATTGATAAAGAGTACCTCAAGATAATATTTTCACAAAGCTCAATGGACCAAGCGAGTGGCGAGGAATCATCGTATGATCTTGAATGAGGTAATACATTAATGGATGTATTATGAGATCAAGTGGGGGAGCAACCATGGTAATATTATACGAAGGCACACTTAGAATTGATGTGGAAATTAGACTCAATGGGGGGTTGACCTATGGAATGGTGAGCGCAAGGGCCACAAGCAACTTAATGCAAATTAAGTAACGGAGCAACTTGGGTGGACCTTGGTGAAGTATCCAAACCACAAAAAGGGAGTCGACGTAAAAGATGGAATATAGAGCAGAGGTATAGAATTTTTCTTAAACAGAGGTCAATGACATGAACTCTTATAGAGGTAAGAGTGAGATCATGTCGTTCTATGGATTCTTCATCTTGATGGGATAAACTCATCTTTTATGGTGCCAAAACGAAGGGAGTTTCAAAGCACATGCATCTTATCTTAGAGTTGTATTTGTTGGATTTCAACTTGTGGAGGCGAAGTTGGGATCATAAGGCCTTAATATGGGGTAAGAGGACGTAGATGCGGGTACTCTTGAAGAATATACTATCGTGCTACCATTCGAGTTGTCATGAAAAAAGTAGTACACAATGGAGATTGTGCTGTTGGAGGATAAAGCCAAGGATCTAGACAATGATACACTAATTTTAATAAAGTCTAAGGACTTTGAGAGCTACTAGGCGATGGACTATCCTAGAGCGATGCTTCGTTTAAGTGTGACCCAAGAATGGTGGGTGAAGGTGAATTGACAAAAGAGCGAACATAATCGAATATGGTGGAGGCCCTACGATGTGTTGGTAGAGGCCACACATAGAGAGATTGTAGTCCGAGTTCATCACACAAAAATTTGAATGCAAGAGAGATGTCACCAAGAGGCGACATGGCGCAGCGGATCATGGTAGAATAGTTCGAGATAAGATAACACACATAGGAGAAGTCCCGTGAGGGACGATCATGTAGAGGTATGATCAAGAGCTACTAGGAGCTCCACTTTAGTGAACAACATAATGGTAAGAAGAGCTATGGATTCAAGGAGTGAATGTCATGGTACCGTAGTGATGCGTCTTTCGTGTGTACACATCGAATCTTACATTGGATGAAAGCCTTAGTCATCAATATATGGAGGTTATGTATCACTGAGGGAGAATTTCGAGTGTAAGTACTAGTGAATCCCACAGGGGGACTTGATCATACAAAGGTATAATCGGAGCAGTTGGAGAGTTGGACTACTTTAGTGCTTACATTCGCTTAAGGGAGTCTAGCAAGTCAAAGAACACTGAGTAAGCGAACGTTGCTACCAAGGAAGCTAAGGAGAAAAGAATCGGCACTAGCCCTGCAACAGGATGGTGGAGGCTGTGTATAGGAGTTACAGTTTGTCTTTCTATCGACTAAGGGGAAATGTTTAGAGAACACAAAGGTGTTAAAGCAAGTGGCTCAAAGGGGCGAGAAAGCGACGATCAGTCCAAAGGGGCTCAACTACCAAAAAAGTAAAGCATTGGTCAGAAAAGAGGTGGACTCGTAGAAGTGCTATAATGTCGCAGAGGTGGATCTATCGATCATGAAGAAAGGGACACAGATGCAATACAACAAATAGTAGGTCCATGGGCTTGGTAGCACCATAGTACCACAGAGACGGAACATTCATGGAGTCATCGATCCTTTATTCTCATGGAGGGAGAGTGTTGGTCGTGAAGACTTGCTCCAAGTTGGGGTAAAATTTTACACTTTTCAAGCATAAATTCTTGCATTATGAAAGTTTGATGGTAGAGAGAAGATGAATTATAGTAACTAACTCAACACAAGGAATGCAAACACTTTAGGTATTTCAGAAGTGTGAGCAAAGAACACCATAGGAGTTTCATTAGGAATTTAGGAGCTCCCTTTTAAGCCATTAGTCTTGCTTGTGCCATGCCCAAGCTCCCTTTAGCACTTGTTCTTATTGCTTAAACTTCTCATAAGAGCAAATAAGATTGGGTCTCTTATTTATAGTCTTTAGCTATGGGTGGGTCGGGAAACAAATATAACATTTCCATCTTCAACTTCGGCTTATGATCCTGATTTAACATCCTTGATTCTAACCTGGAACTTGTATACCCAACCTCCCTCTTTGGTAGACTTTCTACTCCACTTGAAGAATTACTAGCAGTTGATTTTAGAGCTTCAACAGTACTTAATTCATTCAGTTTCTTATCTAGCTCATGATCCAACAAGCAACTACTAGAATAGAAAAGCAACGTAGGTACGAAGCAACTATTAGATAAGCAACAGTATAAAAAATCAAATTGGAAGCTTAAAAAATCCAGTGTTTTTGGGTAGTAACCCGATTTTCCACAATAGCTGGCTAAAAAATCATTCAAATTTGACGAAACCCGTGTTTTTTTTTTTTTTTTTTTGCAGCAACCCAATTTTCCCTAATAGGCTAAAAAATCATTCAATTTGACGAAACCCAGGTGTTTTTTAACGCAACCTTGTTTTCCCTAATAGATGGCTCAATAGAAATGGTCTTTTGCATCAACCCAGTGTTTTTTGGTTGTGTTGTAAGTGCTCTTCAATTCCTATTTTGATATTACCTGCTTCGGCTCCCTACTCCCGCTTATAATCTTTATTCCACTCCTGCTTCGGCTTTAACCCTCTTCTTCTTTTGTTGAAGTATCAAGAAATGGATGTCACATAGAATGACGAATCATTGATGAACAAATAGAATGAATTATTGATGAAGAGGATTGAGCTCCATCCATTAGCAAGTAATGAAAGTTGAGTTCTGTCAACGAGATCTTAAGCTGTTTCAAGATCAGAAGTTTATAGGATGGAATTGGTTCATAAAGTGGAGTTCCAGATTAAAGTGTAGTTCCAGAAGTCGAATCAAATGCCCACCCACGGAGCGAAACTGGTTTCAACTATGCCTCCCCTCTGCCCAAGGAACGATTAAGGTCATCATCTAGTACTGGCTCTGTATTTTGAGTTCGCAAGTAATATTAATATCAGGTCTTATAGTGGTTAAGCATAACCGGAAGAGTCTCGAGGAAAAATGGAAAGGTCTGGCTGGGTTGTGTGGCCAGTGTCATTGTATACAGAATGCTTAGCCTCTTTCATAATGCCAACGTAGCGAGCATATTTAGTTTGCCGGAGTAAGAACAAGAGCAGGCACAAGCGGTTCTGCAAGGAAAGTGTCATTGATCGGGACAATCAGTTTTATTCTTTCCTTCCTATATAGATAAAGAAAGAGTTGGATAAGCAGTAGAAGCCGGATTTGAAGCTGAAGAACTGTACAGGGCCAACAAGAACAAGATCAACAGTAGGAGCTGCATCTGAAGCTCGAGAGCCATATATAAGCTCTGCTTTTTTCGAATACCCCAACCCCATTAGCTGCGGTTAAGTAGAAAGTGAGCGAGAGAGAAGCTCCATATTTTAATTTGTAACAGGGGTTTGCCCAGCCCTTTAATTTGATGACTTGTGCTCCTGCGCATATTAAGAGTTAAGTATCAAGTATGACGGTCGAAAACGGAATCATTTGCTAGAGGGGTGTATTAAAGTAAAATACGTAACTAACCTCAAGTAGGAAAGTAATAATTTGACTATGTATGTAAGAATGCGGTACCTAGCTGCTCTCTTTGAAGTCAAAATGCAAGAATTTCTTTTTTTTTTTCAGAAGTTCAGTAAGAATACAACAAGCAACTCTCCTGATGTAGACAGGTATTGTTCTCTCGGGACGTAACTCAAACATGAATATATGACATCAATAACATAATTACCACTTGAGTGGAAGGAGTATAAGAAACTGGTAGACAACTAAGGTAAAAGGTAAAGCCAAGCACCCCACTCTGGAAATCCAATCACTAAACTTGAAGTTTGTTTTCACCATCTTATTTTTATGATCCTGTTTTTGAATCTACATCCACTGATATATCGAGCTCTGTTCTAATAGCTTCTTACTCTGGCACAGATCCTGCTTCATATCTTTAAACTGTTTTATTATACTAATTATGCTTTACCTGATCCAGCTTCTAATCCTTCCTCTTATCCTAGAACAAGAACTAGTATTCAATGAGAGTAACAATGTGAACAAGAATTGATATTCAATGAGAGTAACGTTGTACCTTATTGAGTAAGAGTTATAGGCTTTCACGTCAAAACAAGTAGTAATTGAAACTCCCTTCATGATATCATACCGAGTCAACTAATACTGATCTTTCGAGGGATGAAACCACTTTTCATTCAATAATTTTTCCTTAAACCAAACTTATCTAGCCCGAAAAATAGGCTAACGCACTAAGTCTCTTGCACATACATCCTCAATAATTTATTCTAGAATCAATTCTTCCCCAAACTACACTTCACTTTGAGATTCGACAACAAGATTTGACTTGTTTTTGTACGACCTTTACTTGAACATGAATTTCACTCACCAGCGAGGATCTCTTAGTACCCTGCTTCATAAATGATACTCGAGCAGAACTTGAACTGATATTTGATGAAAATTACTTTGTTTATTGAGTTGGGCTGGATAGGCTATAATCTAGGTGTTGGCTGTCAACCCCTATTTTTGCATTGCTTGCTCAAAAACTCTCTACTAACGCTAGATCTAGATGAAGCTCAACTCCTCCGTGAGCACAATGAAAGCCTGCTCTTTCACCAAAAGATATGTATGACAACTCACTCTTATCTTATATATTAGATTATTAAGGAACATGCACCTATAAAATAGTAACTTCCCTCTACCCTCTTGGCTTGTGTAACTTCCCTTTATTACTTGTGTATAGAATGGAATCGCAACTTAACTTGTCGAGCTGCCCTTTCAAACAATATATTAAATATCCTTAACTTTAAGCTAGAAGTTATGTTCGAAAGGAAGGAAGGGTTCCGACAATATTATTACCTAATAAAGTAAGGAGTAAGCTCAGACATTGAATTTACTTAATAAAGTAAGGAGTAAGCTCAGACATCGAATTATTCACTTCCACTGAAAAAAAGGAGGGAGAGGTCAGGGCAAAGGCATAATCAATTCCATTCCTTCTTCAACGAGGTGTTCTAATGAGCCTCTTTCATTTCTACTTGAATCCCGAGTTGAATTCTAGTTTGCAACAAGAGAAGAAGTAGGATCAAACAAGAGAAGTTGTATCCAAGGTAGGATCATAACATAAGTAGGTCAAAAAGAAGAAGCTGAATGTAGATAGTAACTCTAGTATGGAAGAATAAACAGAAAGAGTTATTATAAGTGCTAATTCCGTAAGTTAACAAGTAAGTCCTGTTGTTAGCGTTTGCAAGGTGCGCTCTCCATCTGGCGTTCAAGTCTAAAACGCCAAATAAATTGTTGCAGTAATATAATCCATAGTAGAGAGTTAGTCAGTTGCTATATTATATAAAGTAGAGGCTAAGGAAGAAGCCGAATCGAAAAGAATCGATTACTGTTTGACTTGGTTACTCGGCCTAATAAGATGAAGTGGCGTACTATAATCAATAGAGCTCCATTCTTTATTTTTTTTATAGGTTGAAATTCTTATTAATCCATGTATTCTGTCTCAAAATTAAAGTCAACTCTCGTACTTTAAAATTCGTCTAAGTAATCCTCTTACTATGATTTCACATCAAAGTGATCTCTTCTTTAAAAATAAGATTATGTCATTAGCAAAATAATGGTCGAAATTCTTGATGATCTTCCTACTATATCTCAAAATCAAGGTCACCCCCCATATTATAATTTCACATCAAAGTGGTACCCTTTGTTAGAAATAAAGTTACGCCATTAGGTAAATAATTTGAGTTATTTTTTATTTGGGGATTAAAACTAAACAGTCCCCAAACCTTAACCCGTTCTCCTCTCTCTACCTTTCTTCTCCAATCTCTATTACCCCTGCCTCTCTTCACCTCTGTCGGTGTTAGTCCGATCTTTGCTCCCCTTCATCTTTCCGTTGTGTCTCTTTTCTCATCTGTAGTGACGGTCTCAGCTCCTCTACTACATGTTAAGATTTTCAGAAAATTAATTTTTTTAATTTTTAAAATAATTAAGTATATAACAAATAAAAATCATCATTAATCAAGCTTAAAGTGTATAACAACTTCAAATAATGCTAGAAGTTAAGACTAATTTTTTTATAAGTTTTCTATCACTTAATATCATTGTATTAACATTCAAGAGATAAACTTAATGAATAATAATACTAATGGAGGATATCTTTGATTTTTTAAGTTATCTTTATATAGTTTGACTATATTAAAAATAAAATAGACCTCTCCTAATTTTAAAAATAAATATCGCTATCCTTTTTATTAACAGAAGGGGTTTGTTTAACGTATATATAATAGTACGGGGGGTTATTTTGATGTAAAATTATAGTACAATGAGTCACTTGTATGAGTTTTAAAATACAGAGAATAACTTTCATTTTGAGGTATAGTACTACAAGAGGTCAATAATAATTTTAACCTTTTTTTATGGACAAGAGATGGATGAAATTAATGTTTAACTTGTTCTAAACTCATTACACATAGAATTCAATTGAACTTTCACTAACCGAGTCAACAGCTTCTCCGTTACCCTTGTCAACAAATATAGATATTTCTTTTTCTTGCACAGAAGCAACCCATTGTGCTTACGGAGATGCGTTAGAAAGTTAGAAAGAGTCTTACGGAGCTATTTAAACGTTAGCAAATTACTTAAAGTCAGGTTACGGAGTTTGCACTTCAGCAGTTGATCATTCAATTAATACAGGATTAAACTCATTGACAACACGCTTGCTTACTTACCGTATGAGAAAAGAGATGAGCTTCCAAACACAGATTCAAGTCAAATAGAAACAGTATAACAGATTTTAGCGCAGAAGTGAGTCTGTTAGATGTTCTTGCAGTCAAAGAATTTATTGAGTTAAGCTTGTATATATAATTTCTTGAGCCTTTTTAGCTTGTTTTTATATAAGAGAGATAGGAATATTACAATTTGCTACACCCAACACCCCGCTATGCCAGGCCAGTACTATATGATTTTTACCCTGACAGTCCATTCGAGTCATATGATTCAACTAGAAAAGAAATGGATTTTGCCCCCACAGAAGGAGACTCATCTTTATATTTCAAGCTTCTGATCCTAGAAAAAGAACAGTCAATTCTGCTACTTCTGATACATATCCCCTTGCTTTAAGATACTCTACTTCAGTTTCAGTGCGCGGATGATCAACTTAGGTAATTATCTTAGTCAGACAATCTGATTTCTCTCTCATCGCCAATAATGACAGATTTAAGTCTCTAACTTCAAATTCAAAAGTATGAACTCTAACTTTTATGTACCCAAAGAAATATTAAGTCGTACTTTCGAACTGAACCTGCATACCCGACTTTAATACTTGGGGTTGGGCCACTTACTAGCGCTTCAAAGCAATGAAAACAGGACTTGTTTCTTGGGGCATAGTCTACAAATACTAATACTTATCTTTGCAGCGCAGCAGATCTGATTGATGAACTAGGTGGACAAAGAGGGATAGTGGGCCTGTTTGCTAGTGGAGTCGCCCTATTCTTTTTGGTGATGGTACTGCTATGAATGAGTAAATGGTCCACGGAGAACTTAGCTCAGAGAATTAGTCCACGGCAGCTTTCGTAGGTGATAGGTGCTCCGGCTTAGCAGTTTTACTTGAAGAGCGGGTTCGTTCCCCAATAGTCGTAGTCGTTATGTGCATCGATCTAGAATAGGACGAAGGCGCGGGCTCAACAATAGAGCTTAAATCTATCTTGCACATTGGTACAGATACAAGTAAAAAAAGACACAAGGCAAGTGTTGTTTTCGCCAGCCTCAGAGCTCGTTGACTTCACTCAAACTACTACACTTTCATAAGTAAACAAATACTTCATTTCCATCTCTAGCCTCAAACTTGTATTCAGTGCTAGCACGGCTTCAATTTGAATTGAATTCTTCCGAAACCAGCTTTCACTCTCGCTCCTTAACTTAATAACCTCTCTTGCATTGTAAAAGCATTCCTCTCCTACCTGCGCTCCGAGGCGGGCCAATAAGGCAAAAACACTCCTATTATGCTTGCTACAGCGGGTGATGTGAGAGTTATTCCAAGTTTTGTTTATGTGGCGGCAGCAACAAATAGGGAGTTATTAGTTCCTTTGGAATCACCCTGCTAATGTAAAGAAGAATAAGAAAAAAATTGGTACTCTAACCTGCGCCTCAATGAATTCTCAAAACAAGCAATGCTCTATTAGATTAACTTGCTATATCATAGGTGCACTCACACCGAACATGCTTCAAAGCCAGAGTACTTAATAATTCCATGAATCTAGCTTTCCATGCAGATTGAGATCTAAAATAAATTAGTGCTTGCATGGGAATATTACCAAGATCCTATACCAAGCATTTTATCTTCTTGATCCGTATCGCATTAACTCAGCACTAAAGACATTAGAGTCTTCGCCTTCAGGAAAACAATTATTTCTTATTGGGAAGACCTTACGAGCTTCTTTCTATGTTAAGATAAATTTCTTTCTACGTTATAAGTGTTGAAAAAATATTATTAAAGCATAATAATTATTTTCATCTTTATGTATTAAAATGAGATCCTCACCAAAATTTTGATGTAAAATTTTTTTTATGTGATTGAAATGAAAGAGTGAGATGGTATGATTAAATTGAACTCATCAAATTATTCAACTTGAAGACGTATGATGGAAAATTTAATTTATTGCAAAGATTTGTATAAGCCCATCAAAGTTAAAAATAAACCTTCTACTACGGAAGATGAGGAATACCTCTACTAGAAGATGGATGAATATAAATTTACATGAGCATATTTCTGATGAAATCATAGCTGCTGTTGTTAAGCAGAGGTTAGAAAATCTTTTTGCGAAAAAGACAATGAGAAATAAAATTTCTCTGAAGGCTTGTTAATTTAAAATATAAAGATATTGGTGGTATTGTTGAGCACATAAGCCTATTCAGGAGTCTTGCAAACAAGTTGGTTGCTATGAAAATAAATATAGATAATGAGATGTAAGGATTGTTAATTCTCAGTTCTTTTCCAGAAAGTTAAGAAACATATATGGTGATAATTTCTAACTTCACGTCAGAGGGGACTCTAACTATAGACATGGTTAAAGATACTTTGTTAAATAAAGATGCTAAAAGAAAAAAACAAGAAGACTCTTCTTGTAATACACTTGCAAGAAAGACATGGAAGAAGTCATAATAGAAATTCACATGATTATAGAGGAAGATCCAAATCTAGAAGAGATATCAAATATATCCACTACAACAGGTCAGGTCACATGAAGAAAGACAATAGGTTTTGGAAGCGAGAATAAAATGAAAGAAAAAAAAAGAAAAGGACTAATATAGTTGTTGTTGAATATGATATTATTATTGTTTTTGATGATGGATGTGTCAATTTTATAGCATAGGATAGTAATTGGGTAATTGACTCTAATGCTTTATTTCAGGTTACTTCTCATGGTGATTTCTTCATATCTTACACTACTGGTGATTTTGGCAATGTCAAAATGGGAAACAATGATATATATAAGATCGTGGGTATTAGAGATATTTGCTTGGAGATCAGTATTAGGAGTAAATTGATATTCAAAGATGTTAGACATGTTTCAAATATTCGTCTTAACTTGATATCTATAAGCAGACTTGATGATGAGGGATTTATATACTATTTTGGTGAAATCAAATAGAAGCTCATCAAAGGTTCTCTAGTTGTAGCGAGAGGAAAGAAGTTGAACTCATTTTATGTCATAGAAGCTAAGCTACAATAAAGAGAGATTGATACATTTTAAAAGGATGAAATCATAAATACTTGGCATAAGAGTTTTAGTCATATGAGTAAGAAGGGACTTCAAACTCTTGTTAGAAAGAAATTTTTACCATCATTGCAAGGTACATATCTTAAATCTTGTAATCATTGCTTAGTTGAAAAAACACATAGAGTTATATTTCATACTTATCCATCATCTAGAAGATCAAATGTTATTGATTTGGTTCACACATATGTCTACACTATATAAACTAAAACCCTTGGAGGTGCTCTTTATTTGTTATTTTTATTATGACCATTCTAAAAAAGTTTGGACTTTTGGTTTAAAATCTAAAGACCAGGTACTTGATGTTTTCAAAGAGTTTCATGCTAGTGTTGAAAGAGAAATTAGAAGGAAACTAAAAAGATAAGGTGATGAGTACAAGAGTTCTTTGAAAATTATTGTAGGTTCTATGGTATCAAGCTTGAGAAAATAGTTCCTAAAACTCCTCAACAAAATGGTGTAACAGAAAGAATGAATAAAACCATTGAACAATAGTGCTAAAGGGCTATATAGATACAGACATATCAAGTAATACTGATTTTAGGAAGTCCACTTCGGGGTTCTTGATGAAGTTTATAGGGGAAGTAATCTCTTGACAGTCTAAGTTATATAATTGTATTACTCTATCAACCACAGAAGCAGAATACATAACAATTATTAAAGTCTGTAAGAAAGCATTATAAATGAAATTTTTTTTACAGAAATTAGGCTTGAAACAAAAAGGTTATATTATTTATTATGATAGTCAGAGTGTTACTTACCTCTTTCAGAATTTAACATATAATTCATATCTAAGCATATTGATGTAAGATATCACTGGATTCGTGATATGCTTGAGATGAAAAAATTACACTTAGAAAAGGTTCATACTAATGAGAATGGATTAGATATATTGATAAAGTCTTGACCTAAGGAGAAGCTTAAAGCCTGTAGGTAAAGAGTGGGCTTAGTGTAGCCCACCATATGACTGGAAGGGGAGAATTATTGGGTCCAGCCTATAGGTGGGCTTGGACTGGACATTTAGGCAAAGCCCAAATCTTATTATTGATTTAAAAACTAAAAGAAAGGAAACATAATAGCACGCGGTGGAGTGACGACATAAAAAAAAGATGATAGAGAAAACTAAGTTTATAGGTTTTTGTAAGAAGATTAAGCGGCTAAACTTCATTGAGTTTGCCCCAAATTTTATATAGAGGATTCTTTCAATGAGCTCTAGAACTTTAACTGTACTGATTTACGATTTATCCTCTCTAAGATATATTTTTTGATATATCCACTTAGTGATATCTAAATCTTTTGTTTGGTGAAATCCATCTATGTTGATGATGATATATTATTATTAAGGCAAGATCTTTATTCTTGATATTATTATGATCCTTTAGTTATTCTGGAAAAGACTTATTATATTCCTAATATCATTATTGATGATAGTGGAGATTTAAGTGGACTGTGATCCCGTGATTTTTTTAGTATTGAGTTTTTCACATAAAAATTTAGTATCTCGTTTTGTGATTAATTTATTATTCTACTATTTATGCTGCTCTGGTTAATATTTTTTTTGATAATAAGTTAGCATTTTGATAAGAATCTTATTTTGATATAAAAAGTGGAAAAATAATTAATCAATAGTTTTTCCCAACAATAAGATACTTTCGTCTTCTCTTGCAACCATTAACAGTAAGTCAGCCCCCTTATTCCTTCTTGTAAAGTTAAAAAATACTTCATTAAATCTTGTTCGAGCTGAACTTAACTGTAAACAAAGAATGATCTTTCGATCGCAGAAGTAGAAGATAGGATTACAACTGACTGACTTAATACTTATGCATGAGAAAGATAGTAGATTCGACTTATTCTCTTAGTGCAACACAAGAACTAAACATTGAAACTACTAATTGACTTTCTACAGCTTCATATATTTATTCCCCCTCAGCATTAGATCTTATTTAAACTCCAGATATTGCTTTTGATTTAGATTCTTCTCTCTCTCGGCACTGCTTAAACACTAATTGAATTGATCTCTTTTTAAGTGAAATCCGCTCCTCACCTACACAAGAATTGAAGAATGGAAGAATGTTAAGACCTTAGCTGAGTCAAGTCCTAGTCGATTGAGTTGAATCCTTAGATTGTACCTTGTTGACCAGGCTAAATCTAACATTAAGTCGATTAGGAAGAGATTTGAGTTTGTTATAATAAATCATCTCAAATCCTAATAGAGTTAGGATTCGATTGAACTGAAGTCTGGTATGAGTCAGAATTGGATTCGGGTCAGAGTCAATTGAATCATAATTATAATCAACTCTAATTGGCTAGGGTTGAGTTCCTTCTAACGTTGGGACTCTTCTAGAGTTAGAACTCTTATAGTAGAGTTTCACTTAAAGTAGGAGTTGGAGTTAGAGATTTATTTCTAGTATAACTCTTATTATGAGTCCTAAATTAGGGGGTCTCTTCATGAACCCTATAAATAAGCATGTAACCCATCTTCTTTATCATAAATAGATCAATCTTTTTTATCAATTGTGACTAACTACCAAGAAGGAAGGAACTCTTATAGAGTTTCAAGAAGGGTTGATCCCCTGTAAAGTCAACCCAAGTTTAAAATCTTGGAGAGTTCTAACAAATAACTTTAACCTAAGAAATAATAATAGAAATTTATATCTCTTAAGCACCTAGTAAAGAGAAATTTTAATACCCTACTTATTATCTCGCATAACCTCTTGCTCCTGTTAGCACAGAACAAGGACAAAAAAAGAAAGTATACACTTTTGCTAAGTTTAAGCCGACAAGGCCTAATCCATGTAAGAAGTAATAACTAATAATAAGTTTATAGCAATTTATATGTGCACCAAGTAACTATTAATGTTACGCGACAGCCAATATTAGTTTTAACGAAGATAATACAAGTTATGTTTTCTTCCGCGTGATGCGTCATCAAGTAACAATGAGTTATAATAAGTTATTACAAGTGATGTATTCGTGGGAAATGCCTTTGATAGCTAATTGACTATCTAAACTCAGAAACAGTCCTTCTGATGCATTTTAGCCTACTTACTAGTTTCAAAGCTATTAAAGCAATGGTTTCAAGTCCAGTCCCAGCCCTTAAAGCAAAGATTTCTACATCCAGTACAGTCCACGACCTCTACTTCCGGTGAAGTTCAGAAGATTTGTTGGTGATTACCCCGTTTCCATACTATACCCCTATATTTATGCTTAAACTCCAGTTTAGCATTCAACCAATGACTCCCTTGTGTGCAGATCAATTTCTGACTCCCCTAGATGCGCCGATCAATTTCACTGACTGCTTTCTTTCATTGCACAACTTATGTATATGATAACCAACATGTATTTTAGTAACCAACTAGAGACTCTACAAACTCACTAAGCACTTTTTCTGCTTATGATCCTATTACTCTTGGGGATTAACCTCACACTGCAACAATGAGAATCGCACCGTTTATTCATTCTCGTCGGAAACTGTAAACTGTCAACCGCACTCGCCTCGCACCCAACTCAACTTAACACGCAGGCAGAGGGACGAGACTTTTGTACACCAATTTGCTACTGATAATTGAACTGCATACACCTCTGTCTAATTACCCTTTTTGATGTACACTACTCCCTTTCCCTTCTTATTGATTGCACAGAAGGAGCAAGTCCTATAGCAAGTTCATCAAGGAGAGTTTTAGAAGATGCAAGTGAAATCTCGGTGTTGGCTCAAGGAAAGGAAAGTCCTCTCAGGGTTATTAAAGCAGGTAATCATAAAGTATAGTTCTTAAGTCAGTAGTAAGTGGTTATATTCTAGTTTCAGCGTTAAGGGAATCGTAGCTTATTGAATTGAAGTCAGCGGGAACAGAAGTTCCAGATTCAAGTATTGTCTTGGCACAAATGAAATATAAGAAGTTTATGAATATCCTGTTCTTGTTGAATCATAAAAAGAATGAGGATCAGTTTTTAAAGAGAAAGTTAGGAATAAATAAGGTAAAGAACAAGGATAAACAGCCGGGGAAAGTGGCTCGCGGAAGGAGATTAGGCTTAAAGTTTAGTTCGAGTCGCTCTTTCTCTATCTTCATGTGGTAGGGTAGGGTGATGTAGTAGCTCCTAGGTTGGAATATGGTTTCAAGTTAGGTGTGAGTTTTGGTACAGTGATTGGTTTTATCTTTGGTTCTAAATGCTCTTTCTTATAAATGAAATTATTTACTTCCTAACAATTATTTACTTTCTGTTATTGACCTAGTAGAGATAGGTACTTGGGGTGGTGCTTTTTTTACTTCTTCGCTCAATGATAAAGATTCAATTATTGGTGGGGAGTTGATATTCCTGTTAGAGTTGAATCCAGAGTTTAAGTTTAAGGAGATGATTATGTTGTCAGTGCTCTAGCTCTAAGTCTTGTTCGGGCAAGATAAGAGTACTTTAGCTATGATGCCCTAAGTTGTAAAGATAGAAGAGATTAAAGTATTGAAGTACAAGTAGAAGATAGGAGAGGTAAAAGTATTGAAGTATGACCTGAAGATCGGGTGAGGAAGCCTTAAACTCCAAAAAATAAAGGCCTTATGATTAACTCAAAAGATAGGGTATTAAAGTATAACCTGAAGATCGGGTGAGGAAGCCTTAAACTCCAAAAAATAAGGGTCCTATGATTAACTAAAAAGATAGGGTTATTGTCCTACCCTATGATTGATGTGCGGTATGGTCCAAGTTGACCTTTTCATATAGTTAAATGATTCAAAATAAGATGATAAAGCTAGGGTTCAAGAGAGTTTGGAGAATAGGATAGTCGTGAAGAATGAACAATTGGAGTTCTAGATTCTAATGTTAAAGAAGCACTATCAAATAAAGATGTTAGCGTGGATGGGAAGAAAAAAAAGAAAGAATATGGAGTTTGAGTTGAAAGTGCAAGAGAGAGATATCCTTCAGTTAGTTGGTAAAAAGAAGAGAAAAGATGCTTACTACTAGAGTTTTATCTTAAACATTTTCCTATATAAATAATATAAAGTATAATAATATAAAGAATTTATTAAAGAATGTCTTTATTAGAACCCTTATGAGTTTTAAGTTTCAATTGATCTCTATAGAGGATCGACCACCTTAGAACTCTATAGGGGTTTTTTACTCCTTGGTTTTTTACACAATGGCTGAAAGAGAATTGATCTATTGATAATAAAAGAGTGGTGGCTACATGAGTTTATATATGGATTCAAAACCCTAACTGCTAATAAGACTTTTACTCTTAGAAGACTCACTCTCCTCACCAACTCCTAACCATGATGTGGTCGGTGACTATAGGGGTCTCCAACCCCTAATTGTATTCTTATTCGAGAGAGTGCTAGCTAAATGGATCTCCTCTTTTCTAATCCTATTTGACCTCTCTAAAAGGAGGGAGGCGACTAGAAGATCCTCTTCATGAAGACTCTTCCCTTAACCCTAGCCGATCGCTTCTTTAATAAGGGTATTGATTAGTTTTTGATTTATTATATGTATGACTCAGTTGACTCTGGCCCATATCCAATTTTAAATCCTAATTAATTTATGATAATAAATTTAAATTTTTTTTAATAACATAATATTATGTCTAGATTCATCAACAAAATCTAATATAAAAAAGGTTATTGTTATTCTTTGAACTTGAGAGCTGTTGGAAAAGTGTTAAGTGACTTTTCACGTAGTAGAGCGGTTAGGGCGGAACAGAAAGATAAATTCTTCAATCCGTGACTTTAATTAGCCATGGCCTAGACTTGCCAACAAAGGAGGTCATTCTGCATGTCTGTATTGTTTTAAAGCTGCCAATGTAGTGCAGACAATCCTCTTAACAAATTATTGTTTCCTGTGCTAAGGGATGACTCCTTTTCGTAGGGGAGTAATCATTGGTGGGGTAGATACGATTTCATTTCCTACTTTTCTTCTTTCAACACTGATTTGACTTTACCTTGGATAGGTGAGTGAGTTCCATTCAGCGGCTCAATTCCTTTATATGGATGGATAGACGAGTCAGTTTCATTCATAATTTTCATTCTTTTACCTTCGACTTAAGATTTTTAATTTGTGTTCCTATTGACATTGTTGTCGGTTCAGAAAGTTCTCTTGAAGTCGACAGTTCCAGTTCAATAGACCAAGCAATTAAATTCAATCAGTATTTAGGTTTGGGAATGTACCTCTATTCTTAGTGGAAACATATTTAACATAGTTTACGTCTCCATTCAATTCAATTCAAATCTTACTTTCGAGATTAGCTATAAAATTAATTTGCTAAAAGTAATTTACCGAGTTTAACTCTAAAAGTAGTTTTTATGCATTCAGAGAGAGAGAGAGAATTAACCTTACGTAGACAGTTGATAACTTTGATTGATTTTATTCTGTCGAACAGGCAATTCGAGTCATTACTTTGAGCTTCATCTGGAAACAATTCGAGTCATTACTTTGAGCTTCAGTATGACAAGATGTTGAGTGTTTAATTAGTTTTTCTAGTCGATCACAATTCAGTAAAGTATCGATTAGGTCATTCTTGTCGACAACAAAAGCACTGGTAACAATTATTAGAATTGGAGCAGAGGGCATTAGTAAGCGGACTGTTGGAATTAAACTTGTTCAATTATCATAAAAATTAATTTCATCATAATAAAAGTTTATTTCATCAAGAGAAAATATTTATGAAAGGATAAGCCAAATTGGTTATTAATTCTTGAAAGAATTTATTGAAAAATAAAAATTCATTCTTAATGTATAAATATAATATATTTTAGGGGATTATATAAACCCCATATATTGAATCATAAAAAATAAATTGCCATTCAAAACCTATACTCAATTCTTTTCCTTAACTTGCATTTCCATTAGGCAATTCTGCTGATGAAGATCTTTCTCTTGAAATGATAACTCCACTTACGTACACACACCTCGCTGAAAAGCCAGTAACTTCTAATCTCCTGCTTTCTCTTCTTTGGTTGGACCTCTACCCTTAACGACAAACATATCAATAACTCTCTGAAACGACAACACTTGTGCACCAAAGGAGACTACACTTCAGTGCGTGCTTAGCGCTCCAATTCTGCGAACCAATAATAGGCCTTTATCCATACTTAACTTCACTCTCAAAAGCACTTGTTTTCGAAAGGGTGAAGTCAACGCTTTGGCAAAGGCAAATTATGTTAGCACCACATTTGGCGAAGAAAGAAAAGGTTTGAATGCAACCTAAAAGAAAATATTTGAGTGCAACTAATTATAAGAGATGAACGTCCCGGCTTCCAAAACTAACTAACATTTACTTGAGCTGGGTGCGTTAGCTTACTTTCCAGGGTGCGTCTATTGTTTATTAAATCTTCAATATTCAAGCAAGGCATGAGTTTCTTGTCTTTCGCAATGAGCTATATCAAGTAGAGTTTAAAAATTAAAGGTAAAGGTGTTTGAGTATATAAGTCGGTAAGATTCCTCTCTAATAAAGATTTTTAATGTTCATCTTAACCCGAGATATAAATTGATTGATATGAGACTAGCTAACACATTTAGTTGTCGTTGCTTGTTCAGAAAAATAATTAAACTCAAACTCGGTGCAAGAAAGAAAAGAGAAGATTCTTTATTGATGGGTAATCTAGAAATATTTATGAATTAAATCTTTCGCTAATAACTCACCATCGGAGCTCACCGAAGCAGTAAACTTATTATTGTTTCGGGGTCGAGGTGCTAACATGTTGTGATTTTTGATTTAGAGAATAGAGAAGATCTATCTAAAGGAATGGTGCGCGTCACATGCAACTTATTATATTAAGTAAAGCTATTCAATGAGTAAGGGAAGAAGTAAATATAAGATTTAGATTTGGATTTTTAGAGATATACGATCTTTTTGGGTAATCAATCTCTCACATATCGTAGTTTTCGTTTTTATAAATTTTTTGTACACCAATCTTTGCACGACGATTTAATATACATGAGAAACCTATTTTATTTTTTTTTTTCCGTTGTGCATGTGATGCTATGAGAGTTTTCCAACAAGTATTAATTCACTCCCCCCCCCCCCCCTTTAGTGTCGCTTCGATCCTAACAGTTAGTATAAAAATCAAGTTTTTCTCAATTAGTTTAACACTTAAAAGAGACTAAATAGATTTTTTCGACTATTAAGAGGATTACTCTATCACTCGTCCTCCTATATTCAATGGGATAGACGACACATATTGAAAAACAAGAATAAGAGTTTTCTTACTTTCTATGGATTTCAATATGTATAATATCATTGAAAATGACTTTCAAAAATCTTTTAATCCAATAAATAATTGGAATGATTTTGAAAATAAAATATATTCTTTGAACATTGAAGCTATGTATGTCTTATTTTGTGCTTTAGATAAGAATAAGTTTAATCATATTTTTATATATGAGATTACACATTATATTTGATACACACTTGAAGTTACACATAAAGGCACAAATATGGTTAAAGAATCTAAGATCGATCTTTTAATACACAGTTCTAAGTTGTTTCGAATAGAACCGAGCAAAACCATTGGAAGCATGTACGCCCATTTTATGGATATCGTCAATTGTTTAAAAGCTCTTAGCAAAAGATTTTCTAACCTTGAACTTGTCAATAAAACTTTAGGATCCCTTCCTAAATATTGGGATTCAAAAGTCATTGTCATACATGAAGTAAAAAACAAATTATTTTCCACTTAAAGAACTTAATATGTCATTAATGACCTATGAGATGACTTATATGACACATAACAAATATGAGAATAACCTTCCAAAGAATAAAAAGGGCTTGACACTTAGAATAAGAGAAGATCACTCGAGCTAATGCTCAAGCGATGATGATAACTTTCTTCACAAGAAATTTTAAGAAGTTCATAAAATATGAATATAAGAATAAAAATGAACTAAAAAAACATAATAACTTATTGTACGTGCAATTGGTCGGGCACTGAATGTCTCCAATTAAAGAAGAAGTTATTAAAGAATAAGAATGTGACTTGGGACGAATTGAGTGCATCCAAAGATGAGGAGCAAACAAGTGAAAATGAAGTTCACAACAACTAGATAAGTAACTTAAGCAAATCTTGATGATTTTCATAAATTATTTAATAAAAAAGGTTAGTAACAAATGTAATTTTTTAATATATATATCATTAAAAATTGATTTTTTATATAAATATTTTGATTAAAGATGGTTTATGCCTAAATGCTTATGATTTTCATGATAAAGCTTATTTTGATTTTAAATAATGATTCATGATTTTAAAAGACTTAAACATGTTTGTATGAAATCAATCACAACTAAAAATGAAATAATTTTTTATTAAAAAATCTCTATCTTTAAAGGTTTTTTTATTTTTCAACAAGAGATCTTCGGTCATTGTTAAATCTATTATTTTAAATCTCTTAAAGTAATTTTGATGATTTGATAAGTTGAATTTGAATGAGATTTTTCAACCAAATCATGAACTTTCTCTTGATTTCTTAACTTAAGGTTTCTTTTTATGGAATCAAAAAAGATTTTTATCTTCTATAATTTCTTCTTTTCACCATTTACTAAAGAAGAAGACTTATGCAAACAAACTATGATCTTAATAATCTGAGATTTCTGAATCAAAATCTTTTACTATTTGATCTCCTATGTTTCTTTTTGTCATTTATTAAAAAAGATATTAATCCAAATGATCACATTTTTTCTCTTGATATCTAAAAATTCATGATTTAAGATTTCTTTTGAAGATGACTACTTGATCTCCTAATATTTCTTTTTGTTATTTACTTAAGAGGATATTTATATAAATGAATCATGATTTTTCTCTTGATCTCTAAAAATTTATGACTTAAAATTTCTTTTTAAGATCGTTCACTATTTGATCTCTTAAGATTTCTTTTTGTTATTTACTAAAGAGGAGATTTGTCAAAATGAATCATGTATTTTGATATTCATAACTTGATCTTTCATAATTTTTGATATCATATTTTTCATGACATGATTTACATTTAACTCCCTTGTATTCATGAATTGTATATCTTATGTTATAATTAGAACATTGATCTTGTACCATTATATTCCTCCCTTTCTTTTTGACAATGACAAAGGAGGAGAAATACTTGTTAGCTTGCACATTTCAAGGAAAAAAAAACTTGCTAACTTGCATATTTAAAGGAGAGAGTCTTGCTAGTTTGCACATCTTAAGATAAGTCAAGATTGATAGCTTGCATATCTCAAAAGAGAAGCGAGAAACACTAGCTTTTACATCTCAAAATAGAAACAAGAAATGCTAGCTTGTACATCTAAAAAAAGAGGTAAAATTGTTAAACTTTCACATCTCAAGAATTGCTAGCTTGCATGTTTGAAAAACTTGCTAGTTATACTTTTCTCCTTTTTATTGATGACAAAGGAGAGAAGGTATGATGATTGTTATGATGATAGTTTGAAATTTGCATCATGCATGGTATATGATGTATTTTGAGATTATGATGATTTTATGATACATTAACTGATATACTCATAAATTTTTAAATTTCAAAGGTTTTTTTAATTGGCATATTGATAGGAGGAGTTTAGTTTAAACTTCGTCATCAATTGATTGTTATCATCAAAAAGGGAGAGATTATTGAATCTTGAATTTTGATGATGAAATCAATTGATGAAGTTTTGATCTAATCATCATTTGAGTGATGTAGGACTAACTTTGATCATAAAAAGATAAATCAATTAAAGCAGGAAGAATCAGACATTTGGTTAGAACAAAACATGTCAGATGAAGGATTGGATGAATTAATGACATACTAGACAACATAGGATTCACACTATAATTGATTTTATTTTGATCGAAGTAGTTTAGGTCTTAATTGAGTTAGTTTTATGAGTAATCATGCTAACTTAATTAAGAGTCCATTGGGCATTAATTGGACCTTATTTGGGGCTAACTAGGGCCTATTAGGAGGTTCATTTCATTGACTTGGGAGAAGGTATCACCAGGTCAGGTGATGGTACCGCCCAATGTATGAAAAGTATTGAGTTATACTATTTCGGGTTCCTGGGTGGTGGTATCATTGGCTGCCGATGGTAATACCACCAGAGCTTAGATTCTCAGGCTCTATTTAGTGATGGTACTGTTTAGTGCCGATGGTGGTACCGCTAATACCTCAAAAACTTGAGGATTTAAATTTTGGCTCCAAGATTTGAAGCTATTTGGGGTTTATAAATACCCCAAGTATTCTTGCTCAAAATAACAAGAATAAAGATCGAAAACTTATGTGGAAACCCTATTAGAAAGTTGAGTTCCATTCTCTAGAAACTTAGAGGTTGTTCTAAGAGAAAGTATGAGGGAATACTTGTAAAAGAGGATTATAAAAGTTCTATTGAGCCTAAGAAAAGGAGAAAGAGTTGTAAGGGGTAATAGATCTTCACTTGTTAGAAAAAGATCAATAGTAGAGTCGATGGCCTTAAAGAGGAATCATGAGTAGACGTAGGTCACGTAGATCGAAGCATTACAAATCTGATTTGCATATATCTTTTGTGCTTTTCATTCTTACTACTTACTTTCACTTGCTCACTACTCTTATGAATATTTTTAAGTTTAACATATTTCTGAAACGAGTTTGATCGAATGAGTTTTGTTTTTAAATCAACGTAATTTTACGAAGAGACTATTATGAGTATAGACTCAAGGAAGTGGCAAGAAACTATGAATTTTGATATAGATTCTATGTACTCTAATAATATTCAAAATTTTGTTGATATACCTTAGTGTATTTTACCCATCGACTATATATAAATCTATAATAAGAAGATTAGAGTAGATGGAATGGTGGAGACCTACAAGACAAGCCTGGGGGCGAAAGGGTATCGTCAAAGGCAAAGAGTTGACTATGACGAAACCTTCTCACTTGTAGCTATATTAAAATCTATCATAATTCTTTTGGCTATTACAACACACAATAATTATGAGATCTGATAGATGGATGTGAAAATCACATTCCTCAGTGATAACCTTGAGGAGGTGTATATAATACAACTCGAGGAATTCACATCCAAAGACAGTATAGATAAGGTGTGTAGGTTGCTCATGTCCATCTATGGACTGAAGCAAACTTCTCAAAGTTGAAATATAAGATTTAATAAGGTGATCAGATCTTATGACTTTGTTAAGAATAACGAAGATTAGCCTTATGTGTATTGGAAGGCAAGTGAGAGCACTATCACCTTCTTAGTGTTTTATGTGAATGACATCCTGATTATTGATAATGATATAGGAATACTCTATATAGTTAAGGCTTGGCTATTAAGACACTTCTCCATTAAGGACATAGAGGAAGCATTATATGTTTTAAGGATTCAGATCTATAGATAGATCCAAGAGGATGCTTGACTTGTCTTAGTCTAGGTATATAGACTTCATTGCCAAAAGGTTTGGTATAAAAAATTTTAAAAAATATCTCATATCGATAAAATATAAAATATCACTTTTTAGGATGATATCCCCAAATACTCTTGAAGAAAGGGCAAATATAGATAGGATATCTTATGCCTCAACGATAAGGTCTATCATGTATGTTATGCTATGTTACAGCCTAATATAGTGCATTTTCTGAGTGTCACATGCAAGTTCTTAGGAAACCTCAGTAGGATCATCATATGCGTAGTAAAAATCAAAATAAAAATAGGTTTTCCATGCATATTAAATTATCATGCAACATATTGAGTTACGAGAAAGCAGTAAAAATCGATAAAACTATGTCATATGATAGATTGATTACCTAGGGAGATCATATATCCCTGTATTCCAAATTCAGATGAAGATGATGAAGGAATCAAGCGTCTTCCTCTCTAGCAGTATCCATACAATAGATCTCTGCAGTGAAACTCCTCTAATCTAATATTGCAACTCTTACATAGAGGGAGGGAAGAGAATAGGAGGGGATGGCCAAAGCTATAGCCTATCAACTATGAACCTCCTTCCTATATATAGAGAGCCACCAAAAACCCTAGAGGTACTCCCTTAGTGGGCATTGGATCTCCATCTAATTACCTACTAATCTTACATTATTAGATCTCTATCCAATAATCCCCTTTAACCTCTAATCGGGCCTCATGCAAGGAGCCCATCAATATAGGGTCTCATCTAATGAGAATATGGGCTAATTGAATCTTTATCTAATCATCTATTCGCTAAAGTATCTACCATATGTGTGTGACCCTCTAGGCCCGATACTGAGCTAGTCGTGAGTCACTCACATTAGAATTCCTTCTGATATAGTGAATTATTATCTCTATAATAATTCACTCGACTCATCGACTATGGACGTACTATGCTACTATGCCATAGTCCCCAGAAGGTACAGGAGGATCGAATCTATCGGATCTGCTTGTCCACAATTATTGTGTATATGTAATCCCTCATCCAATTAATATCCCAAAGACCATATATTGGACGTGATACTGTTAGGTCACATACAGATTCCGTATGTCTTGCTCTAATCAGATTCTCCTAGAGAACTCATTCTCTCTCAATCTGAATAATCTTGGCTGGGGATTTATCTAAGCAAGCACATATGAAATATTCCTCTCATAATATCGAGAGTGAATGATCCTCTATTGACACTCAATTACCTCTATAAGGTTAACTACTAATCCCCATAACCAATTGTACCATATCTACAACTTTTCAAACCTATAAGTCTGGCGTCAAATAAAGGAGTACTCAAACAAGGTATCATTAGTGTCTCAAGTCTAAGGACCAAATACACAACTGAGACTATGAAATTGCTATTTGACATTAGGTACCATTAACCATACAACATTTCATAAGTGGATCAATCAGTGAACTCATTCTCCAATGAGCATTTATATTATATCCTTAGTGTCTCCATACAAGTGGCTATAAGATCAGCCACCTCTATCATATGGAATGGTATATAGTACACTTGTCTATCCAATTATCTCGATGTCCCTCTTGAGTAACCTATGATCGAGATTATTTAGGATTTATATTTAAAGGTGAATCGATCTTATTATTGTGATCTCATCACGATCTACTTCCCATTGCACAGAACCAAGACCATCACAATATATTTATATATAATAAATAATATAAAGTGAGAATATGTCAATAATAATCATAAGCAAAAAGATCGTGCAACGTGTCAGATGTGTCATCACTCATGTGATTGGCTTGTAGGGCATATATAACCAACACATGTATCAGGCAAATCCAGTTTTGAAAAACTAGAAGATAGTAAAGTATATGCTTAAGTGCTTGAGAAGAACAATGGATCTTTTACTAGTATACAGAGGAGGTAGCTTCCAAGTTGAGGGCTATAGGGACTCAAGTTTTCAGTCTGATGTCAATAATAGCAAGTCAAACTTAGGAGCTTATATGCTGAAAGAGTTCCAAGCAAGACACTATTGCTAACTCGATTACAGAGGCAAAATATATTACTGCAGTAGAAGCAAAAAAGTAGGGAGTCTAGATGAAGAAGTTCATCACAGATTTGGGAGTTGTACCAAGCAGTAAGGAGTCGATTCCTATATATTATGATACCAATGGGATGATAGTTCTATTAAGGGAATCCATATCTCATCAGAAGTGTTCTGAGGAGATTCTAACTGATTAGAGAGATCGTGGCTTATGGAGAGCAATGAAAAGTGTTACATCCAAAGATAACATTACAGATCCATTGATGAAGTCATTGTCTCAAATTGTCTTTGAATATCACGGAGGTCTGATGGGATCAGACATGTAGGTGATTAGCTTTAGGTCAGGTAGGAGATTGTTAGTTACAAGTGCCCTAAAAGCTAATCATTTGAGTAATGGCACATATGACTCGTTGTTCAATCTTTTTGCTTATTTTTATTATTAACATATTTTTATTTTGTGTTGCCTGTTACATATATTATGGTATCCTTGGATATGTGCAATAGTAATTCGATCATGATTAGGTCATGATAATGAGATCAATTTACCTTTAAACATAGACCTTAAATAATTCAATCATAGGTTACTCAAGAAGAATATCGAGATAATTGTATAGACCAGTATACTATATAATTGTCCATATGATGGAGGTGACTGGTCTCATAGTCACTCGTGTGGGGATACTAAGGGTATAGTATGGGTGCTCATTGACAAATGAGTTCATTGATTGACCCTCTTACAAAATGTTTGATGGTTAATGATACTTGATGTTAAATATCGATTATGTAATTCTAATTGTATGTCTGGTTGTTAGACTTGATACACTAAGAATGTCTTGTCTGAGCACTCCTTTATTTGACATCGGTCTTATAAGTCTAGAAGTTTCAAATCTGGTACAATAGGTTATTGGGATTAGTAGCCAACCTTATGATATCAATTGAGTGTCAATAGAAGATCATTCACTCTTGGTATATCACAAGAGAAATATCTCGTATATTCTTGCTCAGATAAATCCCTAGCCAAGGTCGTTCGGATTGAGAGAGAATAAGTTCTCCGGGAGAATCCTATTAGAGAGAGACTTAGATAGATTTTGTATGAGTCCTAATAGTACCATATCCAATATATGATCTCTAGGATATTTGATAGGTGAGAGATTATAATACATTATAATTATGGACAAACAGGTTTAATAGATTAGATCTCCCTATACCATGTGGGGACTATGGCGTAGTGGCCTAGTACATCCATAGTCGATGATTTGAGTGAATTATTATGAGATAACAATTCATTGAGTCAGGAGGAGTTCTGAGTCAGAAACAGTTCTGACATGTGCAACTCACGGCTAGCTCGATATTGGGCCTAGAGAGTCACACACATATGGTGGATGTTGCGATGAGTTGACGTTCGGATATGAGATATTCACGGAGCCCTTATTTTATTGGATATCTAATAAGCCAATATATTATTGAATCTTATGGATAAGATATAATAAAAGTTAAGTGATTATTATATAGAGATCCACTAATATAAGAAGTTTGAATAATTAGATAGAGATTTAATACCAATAAGGTAAAATCTATTAGGATTAAGTTGATAGGACCTCTATAAATAGGAGGGGGCTAAAAGGTTTATAAGTTAGAGCTTCTAGTGGTTACCCCTCTTATTCTCCTCAACATCCTCTCCTCCTTAGATAAAAGGGAAATCCCACAACGATATAAGGGGCATTGCTGCATCCACCGTGTAGATATCGCTAAAAATAAGGAGTTTTGACCTCCTTTATCTATGGCTATAGATTTAGGTTTTTAGGGATATATGATCTCCTTAGGTAAAATATCTAACACATAATACATAAATTATTTGATTTTATGATTTTTCATACACCAATCATCACACGATGATTTGACCAATGTGGGAGACCTTTTTGTTTTATTTTTATATTGAACTTCCCAATATTGAGGAAGTTCCACTTGATTAGAGAAATCGTAACCCATGGTGACATAGCAACAAAAAGAGTTCCATCCAAAGAGAACATTGTAGATCCATTGACAAAGTCATTATCTCAAATTGTCTTTAAGCATCATAGAGACTTGAGCATGTGGGTGATTGATTTTATGTCAAGTGAGAGATTGTTAGTTACAGGTGCTCAGCAAGCCAATCACATGAGTGATGACACGTGTAATATATTACACAATCTTTTTGGTTATTAATTATTATGATATTTTCTCACTTTATATTGGATGATAAATATATTGTGATCTATGCAATAGGAATTGGATCATGATAAGATTATGGTAATAAGATAATTTGCCTTCACTTTTAAACACAGACCCTAAATATTTTCGATTATAGGTTACTCAAGAGGAACATTGAGAAAATCAGATAAATTGATATGTTAGATACTCATTCATATGATGAAGGCAGTTAGTCTCATAACTTCTTATGTGGGGACACTATGGATATAATGTAGGTATTCATTGAAAAATAAGTTCACTGAATGATTTATTTATGGAATGTTGGATGGTTAATGATACCTTATTATCAGACAATGATTTGATATCCAATTGTCTACATAGTCCTTAGACTTGAGATACCAAGGATGTCTTATTTAAGTACTCCATTCTTTAATACCGGACTTATGGGTCTGAAAGTTCCAAATCTGGCATAGGTAGTTATTGTGAATGTCAGCCAACTTTATGAAGATAATTGAGTGTCAATAGAAGATTATTTACTCTTTGTATTATGAGAAGAATATCTCATATTTTCTCGTTTAAGCACATCCCTAGCTAGGGATATTCAGATTGAGAGAGAATGAGTTATCAGGAAGAATCCGATTAGAGTGAGACTCAGATAGATTCTGTATAGGTCTAACAATACTATGCCTGCTATATGTTTTATGGGATATTAGATGGATAAGAAACTATAGATTCATGATAACTAAGAGTAGACAAGTCTATTGGATTATATCCTACTATACTATTTAGGGACTATAGCTGTAACCTAGTACATCCATAGTCGATGAGTTGAGTGAATTATTATGAGATAAAAATTTATTTAGTCAGATGGAATTTTAACAGTTGTAACTCATAACTAACTCGGTATTGAGCCTAGAGGGTCATGCACACATGGTAGATGACGCAATGAGTAGAGGATTGTATATGTGATATCTAATAAGCCCCTATATTATTGGATCTATTAGATGAAACCCAAAAAGAGATTAAAGTGAATATTTGAATAGAGATCCAATATCCATTAAGCTAGGGATAATTGGATAGAGATCTAGTGTCCAATATGCCAGGACAATTGAATGGAGATCCAATACCCAATAGGGTAGGATCCATTAGGGTTAAGTTGATATGACTCTCTGTAAATAGGAGATGGACCAAAAGATCATAGGCTAAACCCCTTTAGTTGCCCACCTCCTATTATCCTCCCTCTCTTTCCTCCCCTGCCATTAGCTCTATTTGGGGCATGAGGACAGCAAGGAGGGCTAGCCCCTTCTTGAATTGTTGTTGCCTTATGATGTGCAAAAGCAAGGAAAAGCACATACTATAAAAGGAGGTGTGCCATTGCTTCATCTATCATGTGGATTATTGGTAGAGAGGAGTTCGCTAGAGCCCCTTCATCCATGGACTTAGTTCTTCATTCTTTGGGGATATACAAGTTCCCCTTAGTGAAATTGTCTCACACTTCTCCATACAGATTTTGGTTTCTCAAGTTCGCTCCCAATCATCATACGAAGATCCGATATAATTCTTTTAAAAAATTTATTTTATTTTTCCACTATATATATGATGCTCTCCAAAGTTTCCTAACATGTCATACTCAGCCATATGAGCTAGATCCTACTTGGCCACATGGGTTAGATCATACATTATCATATGGGCTGGCTCTACCTAGCTAGATGGATTGGGTCGTACCTTGTCATATGAGCTGGTTGCTACTTAGCCACATGAGTTGGGTCATGCCTAGCCACAAGGGTTAGGTCGTATCTGACCATATGAGTTAGTTTATACCTTGCTATATGGGATGACTCCTAACTGACTATATGGGTTGGGTCATGTCTAGTCATATCAAATAGGCTAGGTCATACCTAATCACATAGTTGGGCTATACTTGACCACATAGATTAGGTTATACATAACTACATTGGCCACAAAGGCTCGATTGACCCGTTCTCGTAAATCAATCTAACTTAAGTCAAACCCTAATTAATATTTTAAATTATTAAAGAATAGCTCAAATTCATGAATTAAAGAATTTAAATTCATGATCTTAAATTTAAAAAGAATTAAATTATAGAAATTTATATATAATTCTTGAAACAAATATATATCTAATTAAATAAATAATTAAAAAATCTTAAAATTGACTTAAGCATAAGAGACCAATATAAATTAAATAATTATTATAACATCACTAATCAATTATTATTATTTATTAGTCATAATTTTTTTAAATTATAATACTATTCTGTATCATAAAATTTTAACAATCCCAATATCAAGATTTTAAAACATGAATCAAATCTAATAAAAAAGAATATATGAGCTTACCTCTTCTCGGCTATCCTTTCTTTGAGATCATTTCCTCCGAAATTCATCTCTTATATCCTTATATAGTTAGGCTTGTGAAGAATGAGGGAGGAGGAGCCCCCTTTATAGAGGAGAAGATGAGATCTTTCCGAAAGGTAAGTACATATTTAATTTTTATTTTTAATTTATTTTTAATTTACTTTTATACATAAAAATAAAAATATAATATTTATTTTTGTGGTTTATACACAAAAATAGAATGTATATTATTTACTTTCTAAAATTACATCACTCATTAGGAAATAAATTAATTAATAATTTAATTAATTAATAAAAATTTTAGCTTGTCCAAATGATTAAGAAAATCAATTTTAATCATTTCCTTAACTATAATTCACAAACATGGAAGTTAATAATAAAGTAATTTATGTTAAGGAAGAAATTATTAGTGATTACATTTCTCCCCCACTTAATAGAAATTTGGTCTCTAAATTTAATTAAAAATAATATTAATCAATATAGTTAGCAAGCTACTCAAGGATGGAGTAAAAATGGGGATGCAAATCAAATATGAGTATTATACTAAATATTAAGATACATAAGTGAGATTGAAGGATGAACCTAGATAAAAAATGTCATATTTATCAAACCAAATTAAATTGAATAAAAATTACTGCAATATTAGAATTACATTAGTAATATAAAAACTTTAATGAGGGTTAATGGGATTGAACTCTAGACCTTTAGGTAACTCTCTTAGGTAGCGTTACCTTATTTTAGTCTCGTCTTCTTTATCAAACTAATAAATCATGACCCTTTCTCCTTCTTAAGCTATTCTCTTAGCTTTTTTCATGGAAGCTAGGAAACTCTAGCTCTAAGGAAGATTGAGGTAAAAAAAAAATTATTCTTTTGCTATATTTAAGATTTTAAGTTTATAAATTATAGACTTATCTTTTAAGCTACTTTTGAGTAACTTAGACTTAAAATTAATGTTTAACTTTTAGATACATTTTGTATGACTCTATTATGAATGCAAAGCCTCTAGTATGACTTTAATCTAAGATTAATGCATAGAGTTATAACCATCTGAATTTAAGATACTTAAAACCCTTTATTTTCTAATAAGGGGTTATATTTAAGTTGCAATGACCCTCTTAGCGATATGATAAGGTTTTGTCCTTTTGATATGTTTTAAAGGTTTCTCTTAAGATTATATGATTACTAAAATTTAGTGAATACTACCTCGTACATCAAGCTATGAGATTTATAAATTTAGATAGTCCAAATTGAGTTTTAGTAGAACATAATATATGTTGGTAGTTGAATTAAAAGTAGCCTCTAAATGATTATATTTTAAGTTAGAATATAATGTGTATTCATTTTATATGTCTCCTAGTTTTCTATAAAATTTCATAATAATTCAAGATAGTTTAGTCAAGTAGAATAGTGAAGTAATATTTTTTATGATACTAACTAATTATAGAGTGAATTGTTATAATTTAGGTTAAGTATATGTTAGATAATAAAGTGAATTGATTATAGAGTAAATTGTTAGAAAAGTGGTGGTGGAATCATCATGAATTTTTAGGTTAAGTATAATTTATTTTATAAGAGACTTTATAAAAAAAATTATATGAATTATTGCTATGAATGATTATAAATCAATAATTCAAGAGGTAAGGTTCTTAATTAAGGTATCTCATGACTCTATGCTTTTAATTTGATAGGTGTATCATTCCTTAGTATACTTGATTATTAGGGAACATGGTCTTTCCTTAGCGTCTTCACTTTTTAGTTTAATTAAATAAGTATATGTTTGATTTATTACAAAATAGTGGTCATATAAATTATTGTATGCATAAGGTATTTAGAAAAGCATGTTTCCATTCATAAGCATAAAAATATATGAATCATTATAAAAATATTTTATATGTGTGCATATATGATGACGTGTAGTGTAAGAGTGCATCTGTTTTCTATAATGTGTGGTGTAAGAGTATGCTAACATGTTATGATGTACAATGTACGTATACATTATAGCATATAATGCGGGAGTACACATATATATTATGATGTGAGAGTACATATATGTATTATGATGTGTAATGTGGGAGTATATGTATATATTATAACATGTGATATCGGAGTACACGTATATATTAAGATGACGTGTGACGTGAGGGTGCACATATGTCTTATGATATGAGGCACAAAAGTTCATAAACTTGATATGCTTCCTATATGTGCATATAAGTATTTTGAATTATTTCGGCATAAAATTTTACCTCTTTATTTTGCATATGTTATACTATATAGTTTTTTCTCACTAAAAAAATCATAGGATGAGGGGTTTAATGTTAAATGTTTTATGTCAATGATTTTGAAATGTTATATATATGATATGATGCATGTTCATTTAAATAAAGCTATAAAGACATATAATTACTAAGTTATTACTCATTATAAATCCTATTTTATAAGTAATGATACTAGTACTTCATGCAAGTAATTAGGTAGGAAAGTAAACACGTGTAAGCTCATGCATATAGATATTGATGATGTCATACGAATATTTATATATATAACTTTCGAATATATTATGTTTGTATTTTTCTTTTGGTTAGAGGCCATAATCATATAAAGTACAAGGAAAATCTTATCATTTTATTTAGTAAGTTAACATTTTTTTATTTTAAGTTTACCTACTTTTCACTATACTCCTATTTGATAGCAGTAATGAAAATTTCAAATATTGTATCATACTTTAGTCATGTATATAGGATATGGGTGAAACTAGAAATAAATATTATATGAACAAAAACAAAAAATAAAAACTAACGTTTAAGGTTCGATTGTTCCTGTAATGGTTCAAAATAAAAATAAAATGATCATTTAGGACATCCCTAGGCAATTACATGAAATAAAGTTTATATTTTTGAAAAAAATAATTACAATGTTTTTAAATAGTCATATTATTTTGAATAGGACCCAAAATACTATATCACTCTTAAAAATAATATAAGAGAAATTTTAAAGAACAATTTTTAAAAGAATATATAAAACAATCTCTATTAATATTCAAGTGATTTTTGACCTAAGATAATTCTAAAATCGTTTTAAATTGAACAAAAATAAAAATAAACTTTTAATTGCTCAATTAACTGAAATTAAGTCCTTTAATGATTCAAAAATAAAAAGAATGGTCATTAGGGATTCAATAGATAATTTGCAGGTTTCATAAAAATTCTGCGCAAAAAAAATAATTTCAGCGTAAATTAATCAAAAATAAAAAAGAAAATTTTTACTCTTTTTAAGTACACAATTAACTTATAATAGATCATCTAATAGTACAAAAATAGAAAAATCGATCATTTAGGGTTTCAATGTATATTTTCAAGGTTGCGTGAAAATTTTTGCCAAAAAAGTTATAATTTCCTATTAAATTGGCCAAAGAAACATAAAAATAGAAAATTTCGATTTTTATGATTCAATTACCAGAAAATAGGTCTTTTATTGGCAAAAAAATATAAAAAATGATCATTTAGGATTTTCCTATGTAATAAAATACATTATAAAAATTTTAAAAAAATTGCATAAAAATCAGTTACATTATTTTTAATAGAGTTATTTTTAAATTATTACAAAAAGTGTAAACTCATTCAAAAACAGTATAACTGAAATTCTAAATTTAATTTTCAGAAATTCATAAATATCATCTCATATCTGATAATATTCAATGAATTTTTAAATCAAATTTGTTCTAGAATTACTTCAAATTGAATAACTTTTATTATTTATGAAAAGTATATCAATAATATTATAATGGTGTATTTTACTTATATTCACTAAGATTCTTTTTATTTTTATAATGATTATTTATTAATAATTTTATTACTATTATGTATATTTATATTATTATTATAAATTAATATTATTAATATTCTTATTTTTTTATATTTCTATTGTAAATCGGCTTAACATTGGAGTTGATTAAACTGATTCAATTAAAAATATTGATTGAATTGAATGAGTTAAAAGAAATTAGTGTTGTTAAGGGTATATATGTTCAAACCCTTATATAATAAAACAATGACCCTTGTATATATCAACCAAATACGTAAAAATCAAAAGAAAAAGAGAGAAAATATGGTTGGAAAGAGAAAGGTGGCATTTTGGTTGGTACGGCATCCGCCACGTGTCTGTCAACATTTGGCGGAGATGAATCCGTTTTAATCATCGCAGGCCGCGAAAGCGGCCGGGCCCCGAGCAACGTGCGTGGCTGCATTCTGCCGGCCCCATGGCCTTTTGTGACTGCCTATTACGCCTTCCTTCCCATAGGCTTTTATTGTAGGCCACGCGTTCCGCGTACAACCTTTTCGAGGCAATCAGATCGAAGGAGTTCGATCTCAAAGCCAGTATTGAGGAAGGTTGTAGAGAGGGTCGATTTCATTGTTTAGTTTCCTTTTTTTTCTGCAATTACGTACGCGCACGGCCACCAAGAGAAACAGATACTCGTACAACGCTTTCTGATCATGGCGAGGAAAAATAATTGTTTATGAAGCGGTGATACGTGGCACCAAAAGATGAGTGGGCGGTGACCCACCCTAACACAGCTAGACTTCGAAACTCGTATCAGAAAATCTTCACACAAATGACGTAGTGCAGGTCGTGCCTATACCGTGCCGTCCGGAGCGAGTTGTCCTGAATAAAAGAAAAAAAATACGGCGATCGTACAATCTGTTTTGCGTTTCTGTATCTCTGTACTTCAAAATTTATTTCGTATAATTGAATCGTTTCAAATTATTATTTTTTAATATTAAAAATTATACCAAAATGACAAATACTAAAAAAATATATGAAATAAATTAAAAGTACAGTCGACTATTTAAGAATTAATCTGGATTCGTCTAAATGAATTTAGAAAAGAGTATCGATCGTGACGTTGTGAATAATCTGGGTTTTCCATCTGTGAACTATATGTATAATTGATCCGGATCCATCTTGATGGACATGAAAAATGATTAATTCTGAATCTATCTATATCATATATATCCATGTCCACATTAGTCTGATTGATTCTATATCGTACGGCACAAAAAATGGACAGTTGTAGGTTGAAGGTTTGTTGTAACCAGAAACCATACGCGGTCAGACCCACGGATCGAGTAAAACACAAACTTTGCTAAGTGGATCGAGTTTCGGCCTGACTATCCAATAAATTTATAATCAGATCGGGTATGGGTTTGTAGCAACACTAGGAGGCTACTAACCAAACTAGCAATCAGACTTTACTTGAGCTTATGAGCCAATAATGTACCTGGTTCATAATAGGGTGGCAAACAAATCCATACGGCCCCCGATATCATCATACCACGCATGTTCTCAATCGGACGGTATCGCAGTGAAAATGACTGGCAAAGGAATCAATCCCTATCCCTATATAGAGATAAGAGGGTGTCGGTGAGAGAGATACCCTTTTGAGTTTTTTTTGTGCCCATCAAACCTTCTTGTTGTCGTTCCTTAGAATGGCTCCTCTTGATCCCATCGTCCCCTGTTCGTTCTTCCCTTTCCTTTTATCCATCTGTGTCTCTTCCCTCCACCCGTATCCATATCCCGCTTTGGTGTTACTCCTGCAGCTGCTTGTTGGAACCCTCGCCTTTCACCCAAAGAGCTTTTGCTTCACCGAATTGATTTGTGGAGCAATTAATAACGAAGTGGCGCAAGGATGAAACGAGGGCTTCAAGACACCGGAGGTGGTGGTTACCCGGTGGTGACGCCCGCAGTGGACATGGCGGCCGTAAAGGGGAAGATGACGGCGACGATGGCAGAGGTTGAGGACGATGACTGCGGCGTCGACGAGCTGCTTGCAGCGCTCGGCTACAAAGTGCGGGCGTCGGATATGGCGGATGTCGCACAGAAGCTGCAGTAGCTGGAGGCGGCGATGGCTTGCACCTCCAGAAAAAAGGCGGCCAGCGATGACGCCTCCCTCGCCCAGATCGCGTCCGACACCGTCCACTACAACCCCTCCGACCTCTCAGCTTGGCTCGACAGCATGCTGTCCGAGCTCAACGCGCTGCCTCCTCCTCTCCCACCGGCGATAATCGGTGCCGCACCCAATAACAACCAACATAACTTTGATGTTTTCACTGCCACTGCCGCGGAGTCGCCCGCCATCGGCACCGTCGCTCCCTTGCCCCCAGCCGGTGCCTACGACCTCAGGCCTATTCCTCCTCTTGTCGCCGACGACGGTCGTGGTGCCTACGGTTCGGATGTGCAATCTGAAAAGATCCTACCTCCAAGGGATCCGAAGCGGCTGAGGACTTGCTCGTCTTCGTCCTCATCTTCCTTGGGTGGAGTGGCCGGAGGACTGACTGGATCGTCGACGGAGGTGGCGTCGTCAGCGAAGCCGGCAGCAGCGCCTTCGATGGTGCTGGACACGCAGGAGGCGGGGGTCCGCCTGGTTCACGCGCTGCTGGCCTGCGCGGAGGCGGTGCAGCAGGAGAACCTCAAAACGGCAGATGCCCTCGTGAAGCACATCTCTCTGCTGGCCGCTTCCCAAGGCGGTCCGATGAGGAAGGTTGCAGGGTACTTCGCCGAGGCCCTCGCTCGTAGGATATACCGTCATTGCTCCCTCTCCCTCCCCCAGGCGGATCGCGCTCTCGACTCGCCGGCCCTGGACGACCTCCTCCACATGCACTTCTACGAGAGCTGCCCCTACCTCAAGTTCGGCCACTTCACAGCGAACCGGGCCATCCTCGAGGCTTTCGCTGGCTGCCGTCGCGTGCACGTTATTGACTTCGGGATGAGGCAGGGAATGCAGTGGCCGGCACTACTTCAAGCACTCGCTCTCCGTCCAGGCGGGCCGCCGTCGTTCCGCCTCACGGGAATTGGCCCGCCGCAGCCAGACCACGCCGACGCCCTGCAGCAGGTGGGCTGCAAGCTCGCCATGCTCGCTGAGTCCGTCGGGGTCGACTTTCGGTATTGCGGTTTGGTGGCCTCTAGCCTGGCAGATCTAGAGCCTCGGATGCTGCTCGATGCTGATAGTAATAAAGTAGGCGAGGAGGGGGAGGAGACTGTGGCGTTGAACTCAGTGATGCAGCTACACCGGCTGCTGGGACGGCCGGGCGCGGTGGAGAAGGTGCTGGGAACTGTGCGGGGGGTTCGGCCGTTTATCGTAACGGTGGTAGAAGAGGAGGCAAGCCACAACGAAGAGACGTTCCTGGAGCGGTTCACTGAGGCGTTGCACTACTACTCGAGCATGTTCGACTCGCTGGAGAGCGGTGGCGGTTCTGGGGGTCAATTGGCGGAGGCGGGAGAGGAGGCGGAGCGGCAGTACCACCGAGCGATGACGGAGGCCTATCTGGGGCGGCAGATATGCAACGTGGTGGCGAGCGAAGGGACGGAGCGGACGGAGCGGCACGAGACGCTGGCGCGGTGGCGGGGGCGGATGGCGCGGGCGGGCTTCGAGCCCGTCCACTTGGGTTCCAACGCCTTCAAGCACGCCAGTATGCTCCTCGGTCTGTTCGCGGGCGGTGAGGGATTCCGGGTGGAGGAGGCAGACGGCTGTCTCACCCTCGGCTGGCACACCCGGCCACTCATCGCCGCCTCAGCATGGCGCGTCGCCGCCACCCCTATTATCGCCGCCCGCTGACCCACATGGTTAATAGTGGTGATTGGTTGATTGATCGACTGATGGGTGCGTTACACCGCCGCAATCGATGGACAAGTCCTGTCCACTCCAAGAGTTCACACTCCTTTTTCTTATTCCATGGAGTTCATTGGAAAACCCCTTCTGTAATGTAATTCTGTGAAGCTACTTTTAGTATCTGCTGAATGAATAAGGTAATAAAGTTTGTATAAAGTGTATGGCTTTGTCAATTATCGTCGCACCATTTCAATTATCGTTGTTTCTATAGTACTAATATGTTGGGATAGGTATACTTTTACATTTTTGACACAGTTCGAAGAAAATTGATCAAACCTTCACTTTGGACAAACTTTATGCCAATCATATTTTTTTATGAAATAATGTTCATATGATTTCTTTGGTGCTAATAGGTTATATTTTTTAAATATTGCGAGAAAAATCAATTAAACCTCCCGCTAGTATAAATTTTATGATTATCATATTTTTCAATGGTATTATGTTGTGCTAGGTTGACATTTTATATTTTTGAAGCGGTGTCTGGTAAATCACTCAAACCTCTACTTTGAGCAAACTTTATAAATATTATATTTTTTATAAAATAATATTCATATGACTTTTGTATTAATATAACTATCATTTATTTATGTGAAATAATTATTAAATTTTAGATTTTGATGATGAAATCAATTAATGAGTTTATGGACTAATATGTTTTAGAGATAAATAACACAAAAAAATACTTCGATCATGAACTAAAACCATCAAAAGATAAATTCTAAAAGTAGGAGAACCATACATCTTATCAGGAAAAAGTGTCATGTCATCAATTGGAATATAGCAAAAGGATTACATGAAATGCCGAAGATTGGACTTCGTGCTATAAGTTTATGCATCACGTTAGAAGGATCAGGTATTGCACTAAAATATCAGATGTCATAGAAAAGTCGACATGCCAATAGATTGAGTAATATGCCGAAGGCAAGGACGATATGCCAAAGGTTTGGATGAAGTACCGAAAGATTGGACGATATGCTGGAATGGTGTACAACATATTGAAATCTTTATTTTTATACTGGATATATGGTTGGATTGTTAAAGTCTTAATCGAGCTTTTTTGGGGTCAAACTGAATTGATTTTAGGCCGAAACCATGCTAATTTATTAAGGAATCTATTGGGCTTGAACTAAGACCGAATTCAGCCTATTAGAAGGCCAAGTGAATGATCTAAAGTAGGCCTAGGTGATTCTACCATAAGGCCTAGATAGTATACCACTTGAGTAAATCGAAAAACATTATTTGTGCTTTTTTGATGGTAATACCACCCATGTCGGTAATATTACCGCCTATTGAATGTCGAATTTTGATGACGAAATCAATTGATGAAGTTATAATCTAATGAATATCTAAGTGATGCAGGACTAACTTCTATCATGGAAAGATAAATCGATTAAAGTAGGTGAATCAGATGTTATGCCGGAATGGATCATGTCAGAAGATTAGACATTGGGCCAAAAGATTAGCCGACGTGCCGAAAGATTGACTTCATATCATGAATTTAGGCATTGGGCCAGAAGGATCAAGCATTGTGCAAAGAAGATCGGATGTTGTGGGAGGTCAACATGTCGATAGATCGGGCAATACTCTGAAGGAGAGGACAATGTACCGAAGGGTCGGACGAAGCATCAGATAAATCGATGACATGTCATACAATAAAGGATTCATGCTTTGTAATTAGTTATGTCTTGATCATAGTAGTTTAGGTTATAATTGAGTTGGTTATGGGTGTAACCATGCCAACTTAATTAAGGGTCCATTGGGCCTTAATTTAGGCCCAATTGAGAGGCTAATTTAGTGACTCATATTTGGATCAAGCGGTGAAACTACCCATGTGCTAGCAACACGGTCTCCTGTGTTGTCAATGTTGAGAAACCAAGCAGGAGTATCATATGCGCAATGGAAGAAAAAAATAAAACAGGTTTCCTATGCAGATTAAATCGTCATGCAAAAGATTGGGTCACGAGAAAGTCATAAAAAACTATGATATATGAGAGATTGAATACCTAGGGAGATTGTATATCCTTATTTTTCTAGATCCAGATGGAGAGAATGAAGGAGGTCAAGAGTCATCCTCTCTAGCGGATGATGGATCACTACAGTGATACTCCAATGAGGGAGGAGGAGAGGAGCTAAAGATGCATCCTATCAACTATGAGCCTCCCTCTTAATTATAGAGAGCCACCAAAAGCCTAGGTATCTTGCCTTAGTGCCCATTAGATCTTCGTCCAATTACCTACTAACCTTGCATTATTGGATCTCTATCCAATAATCTCCTTTGGCCTCTAATTGGGCCTTATGCAAGGAGCCCATCAATGTAGGGTCTCATCTAATGAGAATAGTGGCTAATTGGATCTATATCCATTAGACCTATCTGTCCAAAGTTTTGGTGTATCTATAGTCCTTTATCTAACTAATATCTCAAAGATCATATATTGGATATGGTACTATCAGGCAATATACGGAATCTATTTGAGTCTTGCTCTAATCAGATTCTCTTGAAGAATACCTTCTATCTCAATCCAAATGACTCTAGCCAAGGATTTGTCTGAGCAAGCACATATAAGATATTCCTCTCTTGATACCGAGAGTGGATGATTATTTATTGACACTCAATTGCTTTCGTAAGGTTCGCTACCAATCCCGATAATCAGTTGTACCAGACTTGAAACTTTCCAAGTCTAAGGACTAGACACATAACTAGGACTATGAAATTACTGTCTAACATTAGGTATCATTAACCATACAATATTTCATAAGTGGATCAATCAATAAACTCATTCTCCAATAAGCACCTGTACTATATCTTTAGTATCTCCACATAAGTGGCTTTGAGACCAGTTGCCTCCATCATATAGATAGGTATATAATACATCGGTCTGTTCGGTTATCTCGATGTCCCTCTCAAGTAACCTATGACCAGGATTATTTGGGATCTACATTTAAATGCGAATTAATTTTATTATCATGATCTGATTCCCATTACACAGAACCAAGGACGTCATAATTATATATATATATATATATATATATATATATATATATATATATATATATATATATATATATATATATATATAAAATAGATAATATAATATGAGAATATACCAATCATAAGCAAAAAGATCACGCAGCGTATCACACATGCAATCACTCACGTGATTGGCTTGTAGGGCACCTATAATAATTAATATTCCACTTGATATAAAGCTAATCACTTATGTGTCTGATCTCCATCAGACCCCTATGATGCTCAAATACAATCTGAGCCAACGACTTTGTCAGTGGATCTACATTACTATCTTTGGATAGAATTCTTTATATTATATCTTTACGGGCTATAATCTCTCTAATCAGATGTAACCTCCTTAGAATAATTTTGATAAGACTTGGGTTCCCTTGCTAGAGCTATCTCTTTGTCGCTGTCGTAGTATATGAGAATCGGCTCCATACTGCTTGGTATGACTCCAAAATCCCTGATAAACTTGTTTATCCACACCCCTTCATTTACTGCTTCTACTGTAGTAATGTATTCCGCCTCTATGGTCGAGTCAGCAGTAGTATCTTGCTTGAAACTCTTCCAGCTTACTGTTCCTCCATTCAGGGTGAAAACATATCCTGAGTTTGACTTGCTATCATCAATGTCGAACTAGAAACTCGAGTCTATGTAGCCCTAAACCTGGAGGCTACCTTCTCCATATACCAGTAAAAGATCCTTAGCCCTTATCAAGCACTTAAGGATATACTTTATTGCCTTCCAATATTCCAAACCTGGATCCTCCTGATACCTGCTCATAGCACTTAGAGCATGTACTATATCATGTCTGGTACTTAGAGCATACATGATAAACCCTATCGTTGAGGCATAGAGTATCCTATCTATGTTTACCCTTTCTTCAAGGGTCTTTAGGGATATACTTTTAGAAAGTGATATTCCATGTCTCATTGATATGAGACCTCTCTTAGAATTCTCCATACCAAACCTTTTGATAATGGAGTCTATGTACCTAGATTGGGATAAGCCAAACATCCTCTTGGATCTATCTCTATAGATCCAAATCTTCAAAATATAGGATGCTTCCCCTAAGTCCTTCATGGAGAAGTTTTTTGATAGCCGAGACTTTACTGTAGATAGCATTCAGGTATCATTCCCAATGATTATGATGTCATCCACATACAACACCAAGAAGGTGATAGCGCTCTCACTTACCTTAATGTATACACAAGGCTCATCTTCATTCCTAATAAAGTCATAAGATCTGAAGAAATCTTATGTACCAACTTTGGAAAGCTTGTTTTAATCCATAAATGGACCTAAGCAACCTGCACACTTTATCTAGACTCTCTCTGGATATGAATCCCTTTGGCTGTATCATATACACCTCCTCCTCGAGGTTGCTATTGAGGAATGCCATTTTCATATCCATTTGCCAAATATCATAGTCATAGTGTACTGTAATGGCCAAAAGAATTCTAATGGATTTAAGCATGACTATAGGTGAAAAGGTTTCGTCATAGTCAATTCCTTGCCTTTGACAATATCCTTTAGCTACCAGCCTTACCTTATAGATCTCCACCTTTCCATCAACTCAAATCTTTTTCTTGAAGATCCATTTATAACTGATGGGTACGATACCCTCAGGTGCATCCATAAGGTTCCAAACCTTGTTAGAGTACATAGAATCTATCTAAGAATTTATAGCTTCTTCCCACTTTCCAGAGTCTATACTCATAATAGCCTCCTCGTAGGCTTGAGGATCAACATCCGAAGAGTCCTCTCTATTGATATGTCCCATATATCTTTCGAGAGGGTGACATACTCTACTAAACCTATACAAAGTTGGAACTTGTGTGCTAGGTATCTGAATAGACTCAGGCTCTAGAATGGTGCGTGAGCTAGGTTCTCCAACCTCGCTCAACTCTATCTCACTCCCACTATTTCTACCAAGAATGTACTCCTTCTCAAGTAACATAGCTCTCTTGGCAACAAAGACCTTTTGGTCCTCGGGATGATAGAAAGAACACCCCAAAGTCTCCTTAGGGTATCCCACGAATGTGCACTATTTCGTCCTTGATTCCAACTTGTCGGGGTGATGTCTTCTAACGTGGGCAAGGCAGCTCCAAATCTGAACAACCTTAAGATTGAGCTTATTTCCTTTCCATATCTCATATGGTGTAGACACTATCGATTTTGATGAAACTCTGTTCAAAAGGTAAGTTGCTGTCTCTAGGGCGTATCCCTAGAATGAGACCGGTAGGTCAGCGAAACTCATAATGTACTGCATCATATCTAACAACGTGTGATTCCTCCTTTCTAATACACCATTGAGTTGAGGTGTATAAGAAAGTGTCTACTAGGATATAATCCCATTGTCCTTGAGGAAATGATTGAACTCTGTACTCAAATATTCTTCTCCTCGATCTGATCGAAGAGTCTTAATACTTTTTCTAATCTAGTTCTCTAACTCATTCTTATATTTCCAGAATTTCTCAAAGTCCTCAGACTTATATTTTATCAAGTATACATGTCTATACCTAGAGAAATAATTAATGAATGTAATGAAGTATGAGTAACTGCCTATAGCCTGAGTCAACATAGGACCATATACATCACTATGTATGAGTTTCAATAACTCAGTAGCTCTCTCTACAGTTCCACTAAAAGGAGAGTTGGTTATTTTCCCACGACGATAAGGTTCATAAGTTGCATATGACTTATAGTCAAATGGATCTAAGTATCAATCTTTCAGCAACTTTTGAATCATTCCCTCATGTATATGACCTAGCCTATAATGCCACAAGTATGCATTGTTCACATCATCTCTTTTCCTCATGTATATGACCTAGCCTACAATAACACATATAAGCCATTTGTCAATGTCTCTCTGGTGATGATCTCATCATCCATAATTATTTAATAACTATTTCTCAAAAACTAATTTATATCTACTAATTTCAAATAAAAAATATAAATAATATTTTTGATAATAAAGGAAATAAAATAGTATGCATCCAATACAATAATAGCTCCACCAAGCAGATGTAGGGTGACCTCCCTAACAACAACTGCAATAACTCTTGCTCCATTGCCGATCTTGAGGTCCATCTCGCCTTTGGCCAATCTCTTAGGTCTTGCCAAAACCTACAACAAATTACAAATATGATAAGCACTCCCAGTATCCGATACCCATGTATTATCATGAAAAATCTAACAAGTGGAGACTGATCATGAATATACCTAAAGCTTCTCCAAACTTCTATTTCGCCTTATCTGCAAGGTAGTCTTTACAGTTCCTCTTCTAGTACCCATCTTAGCTGCAATGGAAGCACTGTCCTTTGTTCTTTGTCGGGTCTTTCTTAGTAACCTTTGTCTTACTTGGTCTTTCTTTGCCCTTGCCCTTCTTAAGGGTCTTACTAACCTTCCTTTTCTTCTTGGTCTCACAAATTTAGAGAACTGACTTCTCTTTCTTGATGGCACTCTTAGCTTTCCTCAACATATTGAGGAGCTCAGGTAAAGTCATCTCAAACTTATTCATATTAAAGTTAATAATAAACTGTGAAAAGAAATCTAGTATGGACTGAAGTATAAGATCAACATTTACAAGTTATCCTCTAGGACTATCTATATACTTCACAAAGTGAGCGATCTCATCCTCTCTTGTCCTTTCCTTTGGTGTGGGTACAATCGTGTTAAGGACATATACGATTTTCTTCGTCATAAGAATAATTCTCAAATTGTGGAGCTAATTTATGTAGTTTAGACTAGTGAAACAGTTGACATCAAGTATGCTATGTGGGGGGTTTGCAAGCGACAAACAAGATCTAGCGTAAATTAAGAACATATGTAGATTTTATAGAAAAACTAATTAAGATATGGACTTCTATCTTGATATACTCCCAATATTTTCCTACCAAATCATGCGACACCATCGACACATAAGACGAAAGTCTCAAGTGGACTTCAAGTGGGGATCGAGATCTAATTGACATTTTAGTGCAACCTCGAGGGTCTCTATTGGGAAACATCAGCGGGTGCATCACATGCGCAGCGAAAATCAAAACAAAAATCGATTTCTCACGCAGATCAAATCATTATGCAAAAGATTGAGATTGCGAGAAAAATATAAAAACCAATAAAACCGCGATGTGTGAGAGATTTATTTTACCTAGGGAGATCGTATATCCCTGTATTCCAGATCCAGATGGAGAAGATGAAGGAGGTCAAGTGTCCTCTTCTCTAGCGGTATCTATACAATGGATCTCTGCAGCGAAACTCCTCCAATCTGATCTTGCAACTCTTACTTAAAGGGAGGAGGGAGAATAGGAGGTGGTGGCTAAAGCTGCAGCCTATCAACCAAGAGTCTCCCATCCTATTTATAGAGAACCACCAAAAAACCCTAGGGCTCCTACCTTTGTGGGTATTGGATCTCCATCCAATTACCCACGAACCTTGCATTATTGGATCTCTATCCAATAATCTCCTTAGGCCTCTAATTGAGCCTTAATCAAGGAGCCCATCAGCATAGGGTCTCATCTAATGAGAATAGGAGCTAATTGGATCTCCATCCAATCCTCTATTTGCTAAAGCATCCATTATATGTGTATGACCCTCTAAGCCCGATACCGAGCTGGCCATGAGTTACTCCCATCAAAACTCCTTCTGATATAATGAATTATTATCTCCATAATAATTCACTCGACTCATTGACTATAGACATACTAGGCCACTATGTCATAGTTCCCAGACGGTATAGGGGGATCGAATCTATCAGACCTGTCTATCTATAATTATCATGTATCTATAATCCCTCATCCAACTAATATCCTAGAGAGCATATATTAGATATGGTACTATCAGGTCACATACGGAATTAGTTTGTCTTGCTCTAATCGGATTCTACCAGAGAACTCTTTCTCTCTCAATCCAAATTACCCTGGCTAGGGATTTTCTTAAGTAAGCACATATGGGATATTCCTCTCGTGATACCGAGAGTGTATGATTCTCTATTAACACTCAATTGCCTTTGTAAGGTTGACTACCAATCCCGATAACCAACTGTACCTGATCTGAAGCTTTCCAAACCTGCAAGTCTGGCATCAAAGAAAGGAATACTCATACAAGACATCCTTGGTGTCTTAAGTCCAAGGACCAGATATACAATTGGGACTATGGAATCGCTATCTGACATTAAGTATCATTAACCATACAACATTCCATAAGCGGATTAATCAGTGAACTCATTCTCCAATGAGCACCTATACTATATCCTTAGTGTCTCCACACAAGTGGCTATGAGACCAGCCACCTCCATCATATGGACGGGTATATAGTACACTGGTCTGTCCGGTTATTTCGATGTCTCTCTCGAGTAACCTATGACTAGGATTATTTAGGATCTGTGTTTAAAGATGAATCGATCTCATTATTATGATCTCATCACGATCCGATTTCCATTGCATAGAACCAAGGACATCACAATATATATGCTACATATAATATAATATGAGAATATGCCAATATTAATCATAAGCAAAAAGATTACGCAGTGTGTCACACGTGCCATCACTCGCGTGATTGGCTTGCAGGGCACTTGTAATTAGCAATTTCTCACTTGGCCTAAAGCCAATCACCTATGTGTGTGATCCCCATCAGACCCCTGTGACGCTCAAATACAATTTGAGCCAACGGCTTCGTTAGTGGATCTGCAATGTTATCTTCGGATGGAACTCTTTTTTGCTATATCTTTACGGGCTATGATCTCTCTTATCAGATGGAACCTCCTCAGAACATGCTTAGATTTTTGATGAGACCTGGGTTCGTTCGCTTAAGCTATCGCCCCATTGTTGTCGCAGTAATGGGAATTGATTCTACACTTCTTGGTACGACTCCTAAATCTTTGATGAACTTCTTTATTCATACCCCTTCCTTTGCTGCTTTTGCTGCAGCAATGTATTCCGCCTCTATGGTCGAGTCGGCAGTAGTATCTTGCTTGGAACTCTTCCAGCTTACTGCTCCTCTATTTATGATGAAAACATATCCTGAATTTGACTTATTATCATCAATGTCAGACTAAAAACTTGAGTCTGTGTAGCCCTCAACCTAGAGGCTACTCCTCCATATACTAGTAAAAGATCCCTAGTCCTTCTCAAGTACTTAAGGATACACTTTACTGCCTTCTAATGTTCTAAACCTAGATCTGTCTGATACCTGCTCGTGACACTCAGAACATGTGCTATATCAGGCCTAGTACATAGCATCGCATACATGATAGATCCTATCGTTGAGGCATAAGGTATCTTATCCATGTTTGCCCTTTCTTCAGGAGTCTTTAGGGACATACTCCTAGAAAGTGATATTCCATGTCTCATCGGTATAAGACCTCTCTTGGAATTTTTCATATCAAACCTTTTGACAATGGTGTCTATGTACCTAGACTGGGATAAGCTAAACATCCTTTTGGATCTATCTCTATAGATCTTGATCCCAAAAATATAGGATGATTCCCCTAAGTCTTTCATGAAGAAGTTTCTAGATAGATAAGACTTTATTATGGAGAGCATTCCTACATCATTCCTAATGATTAAGATATCATCCAGATATAGCACCAAGAAAGTGATAACGCTTCCACTTATCTTCCTATACACATAAGGCTCATATTCATTCTTAACGAAGTCATAAGATATGATCACCTCATCAAATCTTGTGTTCCAACTTTGAGAAGCTTGCTTTAATCTATAAATGGATCTAAGCAACCTGCACACTTTATCTGGACTCTCTTTGGATACAAATCCCTCTAGTTATATCGTATACACCTCTTCCTCGAGGTTGTTATTGAGGAATGCTGTTTTGATATCCATCTGTCAGATCTCATAGTCATAGTGTGCTGCAATGGCCAAAATAATTCTAATGGACTTAAGTATGGCTACAGGTGAAAAGGTTTCATCATAGTCAACTCTTTGTCTTTGATGATATCCTTTAGCTATCAGCCTTACTTTATAGGTCTCTACCTATTTATCCACTCCAATCTTCTTCTTGAAGATTCATTTGCAATCGATGAGTACAACACCCTCAGGTGCATCTACAAGGTTCCAAACCTTGTTAGAGTACATGGAATCCATCTTAGAATTTATGGTTTCTTACTACTTCCCAGAGTCTATACTCATAATAGCCTCCTCATAGGTCTGAGGATCAACATCCTAAGAGTCATCTCCACTGATATGTCCCACATATCTTTTAGGAGGGTGAGATACTCTACTAGACCTATGTAAATTTGGAATTTATGTGTTATGTACCTGAACAGACTCGGGCTTTGGAATGGTGCTTGAGCTAGGTTCTCCAACCTTGCTCAATTCTATCTTACTCCTACTGTTTCCATCAAGAATATGTTCCTTCTCAAGGAATACAGCTCTCTTGGCAACAAAGACCTTTCGATCCTCGAGATCATACAAAATAATACCCACAAGTTTCCTTTGGGTATCCCACGAATGTGCACCATTCTATTCTTGATTCCAACTTATCGGGGTTGTGTCTTCTAACGTGGGTAGGACAGTCCCAAATCTTAATAATTTTAAGATCGGACTTCTTTCCTTTCTATATCTCATATGGTGTAGACACTACCGATTTTAATGGAACTCTATTCAGAAGGTAAGCTGCAGTCTCTAGGGTGTACCCCCAGAATGAGACGGGTAGGTTAGCAAAACTCATCATGGATCGCACCATGTCTAACAACGTGAGATTCCTCCTTTCTGATACACCATTGAGTTGAGGTGTATAAGGTGGTGTCTACTAGGATAGAATCCTATTGTCCTTGAGGAAATAGGTGAACTCTATACTCAAGTACTCTCCTCCTCGATCTGATCGAAGAGTCTTAATATTCTTTCCAATTTGGTTCTCTACCTCATTCTTATATTCCCTGAATTTCTCGAAGGCCTCAGATTTATACTTTATTAAGTATACGTGTCCATACCTAGAGAAATCGTTAGTGAATGTAATAAAGTATGAGTAACCACCTATAGCATGAGTCGACATGGGACCACATACATCACTATGTATGAGTTCCAATAACTCGGTGGCTCTCTCTCCAATTCCACTAAAAGGAGAGTTGGTCATCTTCTCACGAGGGCAAGGTTCGCAGTTGCAAATGTCTCATAGTCAAATGGATCTAAGTATCTATCTTTCAGCAACTTTTGAATCATTCCCTCATGTATATGACCTAGCATACAATACCATAGGTATGCATTATTCACCTCATCTCTTTTCCTCTTAGACATATTTATATTCATGATATATGGAGAAGTGTTTAACACATTTAAGTCATTTATTAGGGTCTCTCTAGTGATGATCTTATCATCTATAATTATTGAACAACTATTATTCTCAAAAACTAATTTATATCCATTAATTGTCAAACAAGAGATAGAAATAATATTTTTGATAATAGAGGGAACAAAATAACATACATCTAATGCAATAATAACTCCACCAAACAAATGTAGGGTGACTTCTCTAATAGCAACTGCAGTAACTCTTGCTCTATTGCCCATCTTAAGGTCCATCTCACCTCTAACCAATCTCCTAGGTCTTGCCAGAAGTTGCAATGAATTACAGATATGATAAATACTTTCGGTATCCAATACCCATATGTTATCATGAAAATCTGACAAGTGGAGACTGATCATGAATATACCTAAAGCTTTTCCAAGCTTTTGTCTCGCCTTCTCTACAAGGTAGTCCTTATAGTTCCTCTTCCAATGTCTGTCTTAGCCATAGTGGAAGCATTGTCCTTTATCCTTTGTCGGGTATTTCTTGGCAATCTTTGCTTTACTTGGTCTTTCTTTGCCCTTGCACTTCTTAAGGATCTTGTTGGTCTTCCTTTTCTTTTTGGTCTCACCAATATAGAGAACTGACTTCTCCTTCTTGATGGCACTCTTAGCTTCCCTCAACATATTGAGGAGCTAAGGGAGAGTTACCTCAAACTTGCTCATGTTAAAATTCATGATGAAGTGAGAAAAGGAATTTGGTAGGGACTAAAGTATAAGATCAACACACAGATTATCCTCTAGGACTATTCCTAGACCTGTGAGTTTTTCGATCCACTCTATTATCTTTAGGACATGGTTCTCAACCGATGTCCCTTCTGTCATCCTAGCTTAGAAGAGTTTCTTAGATATCTCATATCTTTGAGTTCTTCATTGTTTCTCAAACAGCTGGCGGAGATGAAGAAGGATAGAATCTACATCCATGCTCTCATATTGCCTTTGTAACTTAGGAGTTATAGAGGCTAACATGTAAAATTTTGCTAACATGGAATCATCTATATACTTCACATAGCGAGTGATCTTATCCTCGCTTACCCCTTCTTCCGGTGTGGGCACGATTGTATCAAGGACGTATGTGATTTTCTCCATTATGAGAATAGTTCTCAAATTGTAGAGCTAATCTGTATAGTTTGGACCAGTGAGGCGGTTGGCATCAAGTATGCCACGTAGGGGGTTTGTGAGCGATATGTTTCTGACAAAATAAGATATATCAAAAATAAATAACATGTAGATTTTATAGAAAATACTAATTAAGATATGAACTTCTATCTTAATGTGCTCCCACTATTTTCTTAGCGAATCACGCGACACCCTCGACACGTGATACAAAAGTCTCCGGCAGACTCATAGTGGGGATCGGGATCCAATTGGCATCTTAATACAATCTCGAGGGAATCAACCAATTGCACTAAGCCCAAAAGGTAGGAAACTCTTGCCAATCACAACTCCTTGTGATTCCCGTCATGTTCAGCCTCTGAATTATCATGATCTCGAGGGACTCGACCAACCATAATATTCAGTCAAGTCATCACCATCGTTACAAGATGAGTCTGATTCAATGATATACCCTCGAGGGACTCGACCAAGCATACCATGTCCTCAGGTCATCGGTGATATCTTTATATCGTAGGCAAGAACTCGATCATGTAGATAGGTGAGCCTCGAGGGACTCGACCAACTCAATCTATGTTGTGATTCAATTTCTTCCTATAACGATGAAAGGCCACGTGGGTCAATCTTATTATCTCATGCTTACCGACTTAATATTATCTTAGGAGGGGTTTTTATTTTCTATCGGTCTCCTAATATGTCATGTCACACACATACATATTTAATATATATCTATATCGCATGCAAATATATATACATATATCTAGTAGGTGAATACATCACACATGCAAGCCACATCGGATGATCATGAGCCATCACCTAATATGATTAAGCCCGAGCCAATGGGCTTTAATTACTCACAATAAGATCTATGTGTGCATCGGCGCATCTCCATGCCCTGTGATTGTTGTTCTCGCCATTATTGGTTTCGTCGGATCGTCGCATCACCATGTGTCGTAATCTTCCACCACGACATCGTGGGTCCCGCTGTCATCTCCACGCTCCCGACGCGCCTCTCTATGTAATTACAAATAATCATAGGCACACAAGCCCGAAAAAAATGAGAAAAACAGAGGCACGCAGGCCCCAATAATAATAATAATCACAATTACATACATCACAATACATGACTCATGATCATCCATCCATATCATACATCACATATACATCACATCATATGTAGGATTACTAGATATATAATAATTAATTGAACTATTTAATTAATTATTTTTTTGAAAATTAGAACATGCTCAGAATTTCCAGAATTATCAAGGGCATTTTCATAATTCTGGATGAGAGGACAATCCTCGAAATTTCTAGAATTGTTAAGGGTATTTTTGAAATTCTACACATGAGGACAGTCCTCGAAATTTTTAAAAATCAGAGGGGCAGGATCATCCTTTTTCTTAAAAGGATGCCCTAGCCCTCACCTTGCCCCCATTTGCGCCACCGCCACCGTCGCTACCCTACGCAGGTGGCGGCACTACATGTTGTCGGCGTGGGCATCCGCCCTTGAGGCAAGCACTGCTGCTTTCGGGAGGCACCTCGTAGGCTGGCGGCACCACCTCGCGCGGGCGTTGCCCTTGCTGGTGGCCCGCGGGGCGCCTGCGGCCTTGCGTGAGCGATCGCCACTTGTGGCCGGTCGAGGCGAGGTCCTTCGGCTGGGTGGCAGTAGCCTTATATGGCCGGGTCATGCCCTTGCTACCCTGGTGTGGCCCTTGCCATGGCCGCCCCTTGGGGCCTTGGCTGCGTGCGCCTGTAAGAGGGGTGGCCATGCCACCTTGCAAGGGCTTCCTTCGCTGCGAAAACGTAGCAAGAATGCATAGAACGATTCTACGTAATTCAATCTCATCACATGCAGTTTAAAACTAATCTTTCGCATGAAAACCTTGGCTCTGATACTACTGTTGGGAAATCTCAGCGGGTGCATCACATACACAGCAGAAATTAAAACAAAAATTGGTTTCCCACGCAGATCAAATCATCGTGCAAAAAATTGGGCTTGTGAGAAAAATGCAAAAACTAATAAAATCGTAATGTGTGAGAGATTGATTTTACCTAGGGAGATCGTATATCCCTTTATTCTAGATTCGGATAGAAAAGATGAAGGAGGTCAAGCATCCTCCTCTTTAGTGGTATCCACACGAGGATCTCTGCAGTGAAACTCATCAAATCTGATCTTGCAACTCTTACTCAGAGGGAGGGGGGAGAATAGGAGGTCGTGACTAAAGCTACAGCCTATTAACCAAGAGTCTTCCCTCCTATTTATAGAGAGCGACCAAAAAACTATAGGGCTCCTGCCTAAGTGGGTATTGGATCTCCATCCAATTACCCACTAACCTTGTATTATTGGATCTCTATCCATTAATCTTCTTAGGCCTCTAATTAGGCCTTAATCAAGGAGCCCATCAGCATAGGGTCTTATCTAATGAGAATAAGGGCTAATTGGATCTCCATCCAATCCTCTATTTATTGAAGAATCCACCATATGTATGTGACCCTCTAGACCCGATATTGAGCTGGCCGTGAGTTACTCCTATCAAAACTCCTTCTCATATAGTGAATTATTATCTCCATAATAATTCACTCGACTCATCGACTATGGATGTACTAGGCCACTATGCCATAGTCCCCAGACGGTATAGGGGGATCGAATCTATCAGACCTGTTTGTCCACAGTTATCATGTATCTATAATCCCTCATCCAACTAATATTTCAGAGACCATATATTTGATATGGTACTATCAGGTCACATACGGAATCAGTTTGTCTTGCTCTAATCGGATTCTACCGGAGAACTCATGCTCTCTAATGATCCTGGCCAGAGATTTGTTTAAGTAACCACATATGGGATATTCCTCTCGTGATACCGAGAGTGGATGATCCTCTATTGACACTTAATTACCTTCGTAAGATTGGCTACCAATCCCGATAACCAGCTGTACCAGATCTGGAGCTTTCCAAACCTATAAGTCTGGCGCCAAAGAAAGGAGTACTTATACAAGGCATTCTTGGTGTCTCAAGTCCAAGGACCAAATACACAACTGGACTATGGAATAGTTGTCTGACATTAGGTATCATTAACCATACAACATTCCATAAGCGGATCAATCAGTAAACTCATTCTCTAATGAGCACTTGTATTATATCTTTAGTGTCTCCACATAAGTGGCTATGAGACTAGTTGCCTCCATCATATGGACGGATATATAGTACACCGGTCTGTCATGTTATCTCGATGTCCCTCTCGAGTAACCTATGACCAGGATTATTTAAGATCTATGTTTAAAGATGAATCAATATTATTATCGTGATCTCACCACGATCCGATTCCCATTGCACAGAACCAAGGACATCACAATATATATGTTACATATAATATAATATGAGAATATACTAATATTAATCATAAGCAAAAATATTACATAGTGTATCATACATGCCATCACTCGCGTGATTGGCTTACAGGGCACTTGTAACTAGCAGACTCGACCAATTACACTAAGCCCAAAAGGCAAACAACTCTTTCCAATCACAACTCTTTACAATTCCCATCATATTCGGCCTCCGAACCATCATGGTCTCGAGGGACTAGACCAACCATAATGTTCAGTTAAGTCACTACCATCGTTACAAGATGAGTCTGATTCGATGATATGCCCTCGAGGGACTCGACAAAGCATACCATATCCGTAGATCACTGGTGACATCTCTATATCGTAGGCAAGATCTTGATCGCGTAGATATGTGAGCCTCGAGGGACTCGACCAATTCAACCTATGTCATGATTCAATTTCCTCCTATATCGATAAAAGGCTATGTGGGTCATTCTTATTGCCTCAGGCTCACCAACTTAATATTTTCGTAGGGGAGATTTTTTTTTTGTATCGGTCTCCTAATATATCGTGTCACACATATACATATTTAATATATATTGACATCGTATGCATATATATATATATTAGGTGTATAACACATATCACATATGCAAGCCACACCGGATGATCATGAGCCGTCACCTAATATAATTAAGCACAAGCCAATAGGCCTAATCACTCACAATATGATCTATGTGTGCATCGACATATTGCCATGCCTTGTGATCATTGATCTTGTCATCATCAGTTTTGTCGGATCCTTATCGCACCACCATATGTCGTGATTTCCCGCCATAGCATCATGGGTCTCATTGTCACCTTCACGCTCCCACCGTAATTAATTATTTTTCTAGAAATCAAGACATATTGGGAATTTTAAGAATTACCAAGGGAATTTTTGGAATTCTGGAAAGAAAGACAATCCTCGAATATTAAAAAATGGTTGAGGTTATTTTGGAAATTCTGGATAAAAGGATAGATAATAGAATTTCTTAATTTTTGAAGGGCAGAATCATCCTTTTGACAAAATAGAAAAGAAAATGTTAACCCCTTGCATTCCTCTTGTGGTAGTCGCCGTCGCCCCTATGCATGCGATGGTGCCGTGTGCCGCCAATAGCCACCCTACAAATGGGCGATCACCCTTGTGGCTGGCGTCACTGCCCAATCTGATGGGCAGTGCCCTTGTGGGGGGCATCGCCCCTACGGGCGGGCGTCGCCCCTATGGGCGAGCGTCGCCCCTTGCAGGTTGGCCGTTGGCATTGCCCTTTACGGCTGCCCCTACAGGCAGACAACATGCTGGTGGCAACCCATCGCCCACGCAGTGCTACCTTCACTGCCAATCACTGGAACAAACGTGTAGAATAGTTCTATGCAATTCAATCTCATCACAAGTAGTTTAAAAGTAATCTTTCGCATGAACAACCTGACTCTGATACCACTACTGGGAAACCAAGCACGAGCATCACATGTGCAACGAAAGATAAAAACAAAATAGATTTCTCATGCAGATCAAATTGTTGTGCAAAAGATTGGTCACGAGAAAGTCATTAAAAATAAAAAAATCATGATAGATAAGAGATTGATTACTTAGGGAAATCGTATATCTCTATTTTTCCAGATCTAGATGGAGAGGATGAAAGAGGTCAAGCATCCTCCTCTCTGGCGGTATCCACATGATGGATTGCTATAGCGATACTCCTCTAATCATAATCCTAAGTCTCGCAACTCTTGCGTAGAGTGAGGGATGAGAATAGGAGGGGGTAGCTAAAGATGTAGCCTATCAACTATGATTTATAGAGAGCTACCAAAAACCCTAGAGGTCTTGCCTTAGTAGGTATTAGATCTTCATCCAATTACCCACTATCCTTGCATTATTGGATCTCTATCCAATAATCTCCTTTGGCTTTTAATCGGGCCTTATGCAAGGAACCCATCAATGTAGGGTCTCATCTAATGAGAGTAGGGGCTAATTGGATCTCTATCCAATCATCTATTCACTGAAGCATCCACCATATGTGTGTGACCCTCTAGGCGTGATAACAGCCGTGAGTTGCTCCCATCAAACCTTCTTCTGATATAGTGAATTATTATCCCCATAATCATTCACTCGACTCATCAACTATGGACGTATTAGGCCACTGCGCCATAGTCCCCAGACGATACAAGGGGTTCAAATCTATCGGACCTTTTTATCCCCAGTTACCATGTATCTATAGTCCATTATCCAACTAATATCCTAGAGATCTTATATTAGTCATGATACTGTCAGGCCACATACAGAATCCATATGAGTCTTGCTATAATTGGATTCTCTTGAAGAATACCTTCTCTCTCAATCTGAATGACCTTGACTAGAGATTTGTCTGAGCAAGCACACATAAGATATTCCTCTCGCGATATCGAGAGTGGATGATCCTTTATTTATTATGATCAATTGACACCAAGAGGGGGGTGAATTAGTGTAAGTGTAAGTTCTCATTTCAATAAAAAACCTTTTTGCTTTAAGCAAGATAGAAAATCTGAAGCTTTTCATAATAAGTAAATAATTTAAAGAAAATGCTAAGTTTCTTATTTGAAAATGACTTAAGAAGGAACAATCAAATCCTAGTAAAAAGATAAGTAACATTGAAAGGAAGTGCTTAACTTAAAACTTTTCTTTCAAAGAGTGAATAAAAATCGAAGCATCTATTGGTATTTAGTTCAAAACGATTAAGAACTTAACAATTATAAGTAGTAAATGAAACAAGTAAAAACACTCACAATTATAGTGGTTCGATACCAACCGACCTACGTCCACTCCTGAGTCCTCCTTAAGGTACATCGACGTCCACTACCAATCTTCTTTGGGTGAAGACCAAACCCTTACAACTTGCTTACAAGAGAGACTTCAAGAATTTTCTAACTTTAAGCTCTCTCCCTTCCCCTTTTTTTTCCTGATAATTTACATAATTTTTTCACAGAATATAATTCTCAAAATTATTGTATGGAATGTAAGAAAACTCGGGGCATTTATAGGCCCCAAATGGCTTTAAAAATTGGAGCATAAATTCAAACATTCATGAACAATCCCGATACGGGTGGTTCAGTCGTAGGCTTAGGCGGGTCAATCGTCGAAAGTACCCGAATCTAGGGTACAGGTGGTTCAGCCTAGCACAGGCGGTTCGATCGTGATCAAATCCTAGGCGACGACGGTACGCTCATCAGTAGTTCAGCCATCGGGAATCCCGAAAAAGTGATTCCCTTCACTTTTCCAATCCTGAATTGAATCACATGTTAACCAATTCTCTAGTCAACCAATTCAGCTCAACCTAAGCTCAATCAAACCCTTTTAATGGATCCGATTACATCTTTGAGTTGATTTGGATTTCTTCTAAATCACACTCATTTATGACTCAATCTTAATAACTTAAAGATTATAATCAAACATAACCACCAAGTTTATGACCTCACTCCCGTAATCCAGCAACCTTTGGCATTCCCTGCGGCGAGTCTCATGGTCTTCCTCCGACGATCTCTCGGTGTGTTCCTAGCGATCTTCCTAATACCTTTGGCAAAGTCCAAGCGAACTCCCGGTGAGCTCCCACCACATCGTCCAAACCTTGCCCCAATGCCTAAGCTTGATCCTGGGTCCATGTCTAATCTGTAACTCCTTTTCACTGTCATTGTTAAACCTGCACGATGCTAACTATAACTTAATTAATTATAATCATCATGGTCACAAATCCACTTCAAGACCTTCCCAACTCCCAGCAAGCCTTTCAGCTACACTCGATAATCTTTCGGCGAGTCTTAGTCTTCTTCCGGCGAACTCCCTTATGCCAACCGCATTGTCCAAACCCTAGCCCAATGCTTGAACTTGACTTGGGCCAAACCTCTAGTTGTAATAATCTCTTTGTTATAGTTAATCTTGCATCAATCAATTCTAATAACCTTGTTAGATCAAACACTCATTAATTGATTTCATTATCAAAATCTGAGATTTAACAGTTTCTCCTTTTTTGATGATGACAATCAATTGATGATATGAATTAATCCTAACTCTCTGAAACCCATGCCTCAATAAAGAAAGCTTAAATTCAAGAGAACCACACTCTCTTGAATTCAAGTATCATGAAACAAATCATATTCTAAGCAAATTTCAATAAGAATTTGCATCAAGTCATTGAATCATGAATTTCAAAAAGAATTATGCATCCATATCCAAGATATCCAAGTATATCATCAATATTATGTGTCATCAATGTATATCATTAATATAATATTTTATTAATATATATTTCTCTCCCTTTGTCATCAATAAAAAAATAAAATGTATAACTAATAATTTCAAAGCACATGATAGCATTACTCTCCCTTTGTAAAATAGAATATGCAATATAAAAATTTTGTTCCCCTTTGTGATTAATAAGGAGAGAAACAAGAAAGGAGTTGTGAAAGTATCATTAAAAAGAGATCTTAATAAATTTCAAAAGGAATATTAAGATGAGCTCAAAAGTTCAAGTTGAAAATATTTTTATCACATCATATGCAATACATCATATCATCATAATAAAATCATGATTATTATTCTAAATCATCATGTATATTTTTAAAATCAATCATGCATTATCATCATACATGATTTCACATCATCATATCTTCTCCCCCTTTATCATCAACAAAAAGTAGAAATGTAATTATCAAGTTTTTGATATATGAAAGCCTAGCAATTTAGCAAAAAATTCATCACTTTAGAACATGCAAATTAGTGAGTTCTTTTAGAAGTGCAAGCTAGCAAATTTTATTTCCTTTATAATGTTCAAAGTAGCAATTTTACATCTGCAAGCTAGCAAGTTGGCAAGTGTTACTTCTCTTAGCATGTTTTTTTTTTTAAATATGAGGTTAAGCAAAATTTTTGCTTCTCTTGAGATAGAACTTCTTGCTTCTCTTTTGAGATGAGCAAGTCAACAAGTTTTGCTCCTTCTTTGTCATTATTAAAAAGAAGGGATGGTTACCATCGTGCAAAACTTTTTCCGTTATATCATTTTTCAATTCACCACATGAAATATATCAAGAAAAATTAACATAGTGATGAAATATATAATTCATAAAGACAAACTATGAATATCAAGAGATAAATTATAGGAGAAATAAATAAAATATCTTAATTCATACATAAGAAATTTTAAGTTGTCAATATCATGATTTATATAAAAATATTTTTTTAAATAATATGAGAATACATAATAAAAGATTTTGATTCATAAAAGATTTCAAATTATAATTCCGAGGAATCAAAATCATGATATAGGTAAAGAACTCATTCAATTTTCTTTCAAAAGATTTCAAAAGAAATTAGTAGACCTATCGGCCTCTCTTGAAATGCTAGTGATTTTCTCTCTCCATTTTGTGTGAACAAGAATGTAGAATCAAGGTGGAGAAGTGAAAAACATCACAAAAATACTTAATTTTATAGATATAAATTTTATAAATATAAATACTAAAATCTAAGAAAAATGAAGACTCATGCAATTTAATTTATCTTATGTAAATTTCAAGCAAGGTAGCAAATCAAACAAATCATGCATTTTGCATGTATTTAGAAAATTTAAAATTCTAAATTTTCTTCTAAACAAATTATTTCTCATTCAATATTATCATATCCAGTTTGCTACTAATCATATTGATAATTTTACCTCCCTCTTTGGTTATTATAAAAAATATGATTGTATGATTTTTTTTACATCCACATTCAAATTATGCCCAAAAGTACAAGAAGATTATGTCATAAAATTAAATCTTTAAGTACCAAAAGATATGATTTAAATTAATAAATTTGCCTCTCCTTATTATTTATAAATTTCAACATAAGTAATCAAGAAATCTTATGTATTCAAAATTTAAAATTTTCTTTTTACCAAATCGCTTCTCATCTAATGAAGGTTTTTCATAATCAAAATATTTAAATTCTTTATTGCAAAATATCACTTTTGTCTCTCCCTTAGTCATTGTCAAAGTAACAATTAAAACACAATAGTACCAAGTTTTAAGATTATAGCTTTGCAAGTTATGATATGAAAATATAGGATTTTAATATATATATATATATATATATATATATATATGTGATTTTAAATCATCAATATCATTATTTAGATTCATGTTGCAGTTCCAAATAGATAAACTAATGATTTATTTTCAAACGAACTTGATTTATATAAAGATTTCAATTTTTATTTTCTAAACTTGCCAAAATTATGATAATAACTTATTCAAGTTCATATCATCGAATCATCAAAATCACTTTCATAGTTCATGAGATTAAAAAAAAGTAACATAATCGATGTATTAATCTATTTTTAAAAAATTTATAAGATAGAGAAATTTTTAAGAATAATGTATTCTCTTTTTATTTCATACAAGCATGTCTTTATCTTTTAAGCCAAATAAAAACATGCATTTTCATTTAAAACCGAAAAAGAGCTTTCATTATGGCAAAAATCAATAATTCATTAATCACAAAGATCATTATTCATAATTTCGATATATAAACTTATTAAGCATGATCACTATGCATCATTAAATTATTAAGCATGATTTGATTGAACATAAAGCATCTTCAATCAAAATAAAAAAATAATATGAAAATCATCAAGATATATATTATCATTTTTTAAAAGCATACAAAGGATTTATCTTAAGCATTAAATTTAAGTCTAATATTTTGTTAAGCATTAGATTTAAGTCTAACATTTTGTTTCTTTATTATAAAATATATAGTTTTTATAATCAATATAATTTTTTAAAATCACTAGAAAATAAAGCATGATTATTCTCTCCCTTCTTTATATTGTTCTATGCTCAAATTTTATCATTCAACAATAATCATTTATGATACAACCCATACACTATCATAGCATTTAAATCATGTAATATTTAAATCTACCATTCAACAAAGATATTTTTACTTAGCCAAAAACACCATATATTTAAGTCATTCAATGATAGCCTTTGCATTTAAATAAACAAATATTCAAGCCAATGATTTTGAAACTATCATAAAAATCTTTCTTTTATAAATTTTAGTTTAGATAAAGTTTTTAATTCATTTTTATACTAGCATGCCAAAGTTAGAGAAATCAAGATTAATGAGTTATCCAAAGATTCATTACCAATGATTTTATTTCAATAATTTTTATTATTACTTAGGCTAGTAAGCTTTGAAAGAGTACTAGATCTCAAGTCATGTGCCCAGAGCATCTACTTTCAAAACATTACTAAGTGCACCTAGTCTTGTTAGGAGATAACTTTATATTATGAGAGGTTTTGATTTAGTGATCGATTTGAGTTTGGGTCCTTCATGATATGTTCTTCCCATTTTTTTCTAATAGTTTAAGATTTTTTATGGTTCCTTTTATTGAATCTCATACTTTAATGATGAAATCAATTGATGAGTTTTATAATATAACTTATATGTTAAAGAAAATGATGCAAGATTAACTGTGATAGTAAAGGGCAGTACAATCAGATGTTGGGCCGAACTCAAGTTCGAGCATCGGGCCAAGGTTCGGATGATGCAATAGGAGTTCGCTGGAGGTTGACCGAGGTTCAAATGATGTTGTCTTGAGCTCACTGAGAACTCACCAGAAGTTTGCTGAGAAGTTCAATCGGGAGTTCACCGATAGGTTATCGGGAGCTAGTCGAGTGTTCACTGAAAAAATGTTAGAAGTTCGTTGGGAGTTCACCGAAGGAAATTAGGAGCTCATCGAGAACTCACAAGAGTTTGTTGGGAAGTTCATCTAGAGTTGCCCGACAGGTTATCGAGATCTCGCTAGAAGAATGTTGGGAGTTCGTTGGGAGTTCACCGAAGGAAATCAGGAGCTTGCCGAGGGTTCATCGAAAGGATGCCAAGAGTTCGCCGAGAGACGATCAGACAAAGAAGATTGTGTGTTGAGAGTCATAGTTAGCATCATAATGAGAGTTAGTTTTCACTAACTCAATTAAGAGTCCATTAGGCCTTAATTGGTACTGATTTGGACTTATTATAAAAGTCATTTCAATAACCCAAGGTAAGATGAGATACGATCTTCGAAGACACGGTCTCCAAGATGACACAATCTTTGAAGATGTGTCAGGTGATTGAACTGCCCAGACATGGTCTCCCAGACTGTCAGGCGGCTGTACACAGTTTGCTAGACTATGTTAGGTGGTTGAACTGCCCAGAACGCAGTCTTTGAGACTAAAACCTTGGGAACACTTATTAATTAATTTTTAGCTCCACTTTTGAAGCCAATTGGGGCCTCTAAATACCCCACCCTTTCTTGTTGGTGAATGAAAAAGAATTAAGAGTGAAAAACTTATGAAAATACTATTGTAATCCCTTGAGAGCTCTCCTCATTTCTTCTTATGTAGTTTTTATTTAAGGGAGAGCTGAGAGAATTGTATAGGTTATCTCCTGAACTTATGAAAGAAGAATAGAGTTGCAAGAGGGGTGTTTGATCTTTGCCCATTAAAAAATATCAGGAGTGGAAGCCAGTAGCCTCAAGTGAAGAGAAATCGGGAGTGGATGTAGGTCAAGGGGACCGAACCACTATAAAATTGGTTTGCTTCATCTTCTTTGTACTTTATGTTCATTGCTTAATTGTCTACTACCTTTGCTTGCACTCTTACAAATATCTCTATGCTTAAACGTATCTCTACGCTTAAACGTATCTCTATGCTTAAACACATCTTTATGCTTAAACACATCTTTATGTTTAAATGCATTTTCGATACTATTATTATTGAGTGAGTATTTAAATCGAAGTGAAATTTTTATAAGCACTAATTCATCCCCCCTCTTAGTGCCGCTTTGATCCTAACAATTAGTATCAGAGTCATGTTTCTCTCTATTTGGCTTAAAATCCAAATAATATGGCTTTTATTGGCAATCAAGAGGGATTTTCTATCACAAGTCCTCCTATGTTCAATGGGACGGACTACAAATCCTGAAAAATTTAAATACTTATCTTTTTGATTTCGATAGATTTTGATTTATGGTGTATTATTAAAAAATATTTTTAAGTCATTTAATCTAATAAATGATTGGAATGATTATGAAAAACAAATATTTTCTTTAAATGCCAGGGCTATGAATGTCTTATATTGTGCTCTCAACAGAAATGAATTTGATCGGATTTTCTCTTGTGATTCGACTTTTGAAATTTGACATATATTAGAATTAACATATAAAATCACACTAAATCTAAATGAATCATTAAATAAAATATCTTACAAAAATAAACAAGAATAATACATCTCTAAGAGCAAAACAAATTTGACATTGAGAACCCAAGAACATCTTCTAAAGAATAGGAAGAAATTAGAACTAAAGAGAACATATGATTCTTCGAGTGAAATCTCGAGTGATGAGAACCTTAGACATAAACTCTTAATAAAAGAACCAAAATATTTAATGAATATGAACAAAAACTTAAAATGGATAAAACATGGTGTGATGAACGTAAGAAACTATGGTGCACTAAAGATGAAAGACATAATCAAGAAGAAGTAGAAGATCTCATGCTCGTGGCTAACCACGATGAGGTAAGTAACCCACCTGAAAGTTCTTTTACTTTTAATAAATTATTACTTTCTTTCCATAAGCGTTATGATAAATTTAGAAAGATTAGCAAATCGTATAAATTACTTAAGGAAGAGCATGCATTATTTGTTGGTAAACTTGATGAAAAGCATGAAGTAGCACCATCACACAACACATGGACCAAACATGAAACCTTGCATGATACTTTATCATTATACAATTTTTGCTCTAAATGTGAAATACTAGATATTGTTAAAGAAGAAAATATCATACTTAATATTACATTAAAATAATTTAAAATTAGAAACAAATCCCTAAATATGATCCTTGTCAATAAAGGTCATATTAATAGAAGAAATGACATAGACTTCGTTAGTAACATTAAATAAAAACCAACTATTTTTGTTAAAAGACCTACCTTAAATTTACCACCAAAAATTAAATATAATTTTTGTGGTAGATTATAACATATGGCTTACAAATGTCCATTCAAAAATTATAGTCCTCACAAATTAGTTTGGATTTCTAAAGGAATAATAAATAACAAAAAATCATTAGATAAGAAAGACAAATTTCTTCATATAGGTCCCAATGTAAAATGAGTACCTAAATCTTTCTTATAGGTTTGTCACCAAACTAAGACTAGAAGCAAAATGAAATGATATCTTGTGGATGTTCAAGCCATTTGACTTGAGATCTAACTTACTCATCAAGCTTTCTAGCTAAAATTTAAAAAATAAAGAAAATTATTTGAATTAAGATATTTAAAGCTTAATAATCATTGTTTCTATTATAACAAATCATTTTATTGAAAATAGTTATCATTATATAATTAATCTTGATGATGCATAACTAGAACATATAAGTATGAAAATGAACTAGAACCAAAGGACTATAGTTATTGAAAAAAATGTTGAAATTTACATAAATGAGATTTTGATGATGATTGAATAATAAGTTTAAAATCATTGGTTTGAATATTTGGAAAGGCTATTGTTGAATGACCTAAATGTTATGAATGATTGATGATTGAATAGTTGTATGATTTGAAAGTTATATTAGATAGACTTGAAATAAACAAAAATTTTTAAAATGAGTTTGTTAACTCCATGTACTATGTGTAAAGAGTTAGACTCATTTACATGTTGGAATAGAGGTTGGTTGAATTTTTGCTTTAAAGATGTTTTATCATTTTGATTTATTATTGTAATGGCTTGATAATGTTGAAGAATTAACTTGAAATATGGGTTGTATGATTAAATGGATATTGTTGAATGATAGAATTTGAGTATAGAACATTATAAAAAAAGGGGAAGAAAATTAATGATTCATTGTCTAGTATTTTTAAAAATTAAAAATATATTTAATGAGAATGAAATGAACATGGTAACTCACTCTAAAAATCATTGGAATTGGAATAAATTGAAGTTTTTGTTTAAAATATTTTATGATTTCTTTTGGAAATGATACTTGATTTTCAGCTTTAAAAGGTTAAAAATATTTTACTTATTTTAATGATCTTGATGATTCCTTTTTAGATGAAACTAAAATTTAAATTGCAACCAATGCATGGATTTGGCATAAAAGGTGAAGGAATTTTTGTATGAAACAAATCACATGGATTGAAATAACTAAAAAGAGGAAAAGTTTTTCTTAATTTTTTAATCAAGTTTTTAGTAAGAGATAAAGTATCATGATTATTGTTGAATCTTTTGAACTACAAAAGTGATTTTGATAATTAAAATTTGAATGAGATTTTTTTTCGACCAAATCATAAACTTTCTCATGATTTTTGACTTGAGGCATCTTATATAGGAATCATTTTTTTTACTTCTATAATTTTTTTTTTACCAAAGAGGAGACTTATGATTTTATAACTTGAGATTTTAATTAAGAACTATGATCTTGATATCTTGAAATTTTCTATATATAAATCAAATTTGTTTTCTTTTCTCCTATGTAATGTACCATAAAAAGGGTCTGATCATGGTCTTGACATCTTGAAAATCATAATTTGAGAACTTTACATAAACCAAGATTGTTCATTAGGACCTTTTTGTTTCATTAAAGAAAACTATCTATATGAAACAAGATCCTTCTTATTATTTGATCTCATAAAATTTTTTTTGACATAAAAGGAAATCTATCAAATTAAATTATATCTTTTAGTATTCATGATTTGATATGTATTATAATATGTATATTCATGTATTATATATTACCAAATTGATATTTCTTAAATTTATGATGAGTTGAAAATTGAATGATTTTCTTTAAACTTCTCGTTGACTTCTTCACTTGACTTATTCTTTATGAAAATTATTTTTAACCTCTATTATTTTTTCTTTTTAATAAGAAAAGAGATTTATTATCTTAACAACTATAATTTGAGATTTTTAATCAAGATCATTCTTTCCTTTTTATTAAGAAGAATTATTTGAATGAATTATATGTATTGAGATTTACTTTAAATGAATCATGATTATTTACTCTTATAGGACTCATTTTCATTATTTACAATGACCAAGGGGGAGATAAAATTGCTCTCTTGCAATAAAATCATTAAGTGAGGAACAATTTGCTTGAAGAAAATTAGATATGAAAAACCTTCTAAATGCATGATTTGCTATGATGACTTTGAGGATTTCTTAATATTCACATAAGATAATATGAGTAGCTCTTATATTTTTTTTTTCAGATTTCTCAATTTTTTAAGCTTTCCTTTGAAATAGTTTCACTTGAATCTTTCTTCTTGACATTTACAAAAGAAAAACAATGTAAGTTAAAATTCTCTTTTGATAAGACTCATGAGGTCACTTTTAATATTTTGATTATTGGATTCATGAGTATTTTCAAATGTATCCCCCTCTTAATAATTTATTTTATTTTAAGATACTTGATTTTTGGATCTTTGACACCCTCTCCCCTTCTTCTTCTATTTTATTTACAAAGGGGAAGAAAATAATTTGATACGAAATAGATTAAACTATATTTATGATAAATGTGTTGACATATGTATTACACACTTAGTATTCAAATGTGTGGTGAATATTTCTCTTTTTTGATAATAAGGAGAAATGACAGATGACATATGATAAATATTGTGTTTAAAATTTTATCATATAATATACATTTGTTTTAAACAATTATTTAGAAAAGTTATGTTGAACATTTATCATTTTTAATGACAAAAGGGGGAGAGATAGTATATTGATGACAAATGATAAATGGTATGTTTGAATATTTTTGATAAATATTTAAAAATAATAAATATTTAAATGATAGATATTTGTGATAAATGTTCAAATATGAATTGAGTATTTCTCCTTTTTGTTGATGATAAAGGGAGAGAAATGACATAATTGATGAAATAAGAGAGATATTTTGACAACTTTGAAATAGTTGAAATGAATGCTATATCATAATTGATGACATGGTTATATTTTGAATATAATGATTGAAATTTTTATGTGATACTAAGAAAATGAATGTTTTAAAAATTTTATAATGTATGGTATCATGAATGATTCAATTATAAAAATACTATACTTGAATTCAAAAGTGATGGGTTATTCTGAATTCAAGTTTATTGTATTTATCCTATGGCATATACATATGGGGAGTTAAGGTTAACTCCGTCATCAATTGGTTATCATCATCAAAAAGGGGGAGATTGCTGAATCTCAGATTTTAATAATGAAATCAATTGACGGGTTTTATGATTTAACTTATGTGTTAAAGAAAATGATGCAGGATAAACTACGACAGTAAAGGGTAGTACAATCAGATATTAGGTCACAGTCAAGTTCGAGCATCAAACCAAGGTTTGGACAATGCAATGGGAGCTTACTGAGAGTTCGCCATCAATTGGTTAACTCCGTCATCAATTGGTTATCATCATAAAAAAGGGGGAGATTGCTGAATCTCAGATTTTGATAATGAAATCAATTGATATATTTTATGATTTAACTTATGTGTTAAAAAAATGATACAGGATAAACTACGACAGTAAAGGGCAGTACAATTAGATATTAGGCCGAAGTCAAGTTCGAGCATCAAACCAAGGTTCGGATAATGCAATGGGAGCTCACTGAGAGTTCGCCAGAGGTTAGCCAAGGTTCTGACGATGTTGTCGAGAGCTCACCAGAAGTTTGACGAGAAGTTCGTCGGGAGTTCACCGAAGAAAATCGGGAGCTTGTCAAGAACTCACCAGAAGTTTGCCGGGAAGTTCATCGGGAGTTCGCTATAAGAATGCTGGGAGTTCATTGGGAGTTCGCCAAATAAAATCAGTAGCTCATCGGGGGTTCATTGCAAGGATGTTGGGATTTCGCCAAGAGATGATCGGATAATGAAGATTATGTGTTGAGAGTCATAGTTAGCATCATAACGAGAGTTAATTTTTACTAACTCAATTAAGAGGCCACTAAACCTTAATTGGGGCTAATTTAGAATTATTATAAAAGTTATTTTGGTAATCTAAGGTTAGATGAGACATGATCTTCGAAGACATGGTCTCTAAAATGATATAGTCTACGAAGGTGTGTCAAATGGTTGAACTACCCAAACTGGGCAGTTGAACCACCCAGACACGGTCTCCTTGACTGTTAGGTAGCTGAGCCGCCCAGACACAGTTTGCTAGTTTGTGTCAGGCAGTTGAACCGCCTAGAATATAGTCTTCGAGACTAGTATCTCAAGAACACTTAAAAAATTAATTTTTGACTCCACTTTTGAAGTCATTTGGGGCCTATAAATACCCCACCCTTTCTTGCTAGTGAATGAGAAAGATTCAAGAGTAAAAAACTTGTGAAAACGATGTTGTAATCCCTTGAGAGCTCCCCTCATTTCTTGTGTAGTTTTTATTTAAGGGAGGGCTGAGAGAATTATAAAGGTTATCTCCTGAACATGTAAAAGGAGAATAGAGCTGTAAGAGGAGTGTTTGATCTTTACAAATTGAAAAAGATCAGGAGTGAAAGCCGGTGGCCTCAAGTGAAGAGGAAACGAGAGTGGACGTAGGTCAAGGGGACCGAACCACTATAAAATCGATTTTCTTCCCCTTCTTTGCTCTTTATGTTCATTGCTTAATTGTCTACTACCCTTGCTTGCACTCTTACAAATATCTCTATGCTTAAATGTATCTCTATGCTTAAACGCATCTCTACGCTTCAACATATTTCCATTACAGTTTTTATTGAGTGAGTATTTAAATCGAAGTGAAATTTTTATAAGCACTAATTCACACCCTCCCACCCCACACCACCCCGCTCCTCCTCCTTATCCTCTTAGTGCCGCTTCGATCTGAACACCTTTAGGAACCAAAATTAATTTATGTGGATTATAATTTTTAAATAGACATTTGTAGGCTTTATGTCCTAATTTTTTATAAAAAATTACACTTGATTCATGGTGGAACATTTAAGGCAGGTCCTTTAATAAATATGGTTGACTTTTATTGAATGTTACCAATAAAGCTTATGCCATTTCTTCTATTAATATGACCCTAATTGGCAAGGATCATATTTAGGGATTTTTTCCCAATTTTAAAATTTTCTAATATTATCTTAAGCATGATATTTTCTTCTTTAACACTATCTAGCAGCTTATATTTAGAACAAGGGTTATATGATGCTAATAAATTATGTATTTCATCAAATCTACCAACTAACAAATCATGATAATTCTTCAGCAACTCAAAAAATTTGCTAAGTTTTATAAACTCATCAAACAAATCATGAAACATATTTAATCTCTAAAAAAGAAACACTTAATGAATCACACACCTCATCTTGATCACCATAATAGTAAGATTCTCCACTTCTTTGGAAGGTGTTCTTGGGTTCTCAATGTCAAATTCTTAGGAAGGTATTCTTCTTGTTCATTTTTAGAAGTATTTTCCTTTAATGATTCATTTAGATTAGTTGTGCTTTCATATGTGATTTTCAATGTATGTCAAATATCGAAAGTCGAATCATAAAAAGTGAAAACACGATTAGACTCATTCTTGTTAAGAGCATAAAATAAGACATTCATAGCCTCAACATTTGAAGAGAAAGTCTTCTTCTCCAAATCATTCCAATCGTTTATTGGAAAAGAATACATTTCAAATCTATTTTCAACAATATTTCATAAATCAAGGTTAAGGAAAGCAAGAAAACGCTCATCCGATTTTTTCAATAAGTGTAGTCCGTCCTATTGAATATATGTGGATGAAAAGCCCTCTTGAAAGCCAAAAAGAGCCATTATCTTGGGTGTTAAACCAAATGAGAAAAATATGGCTCTAATGCCAATTGTTAGGATGAATTGACACTAAGACTAATTATCAGGCCCCAAATGACTTCAGAAATTAGAGCCAAAATTAAAACATACCCAGAAAATCTAGGTACGGGCGGTTCAGCCATAGGCCTGGGTGGGCCAACCACCGAAAATACCTAGAATCCAGGGTACAGGCGGTTTAGTCACCTAGCCTAGGCGGTTCAGCCATTGGCAGTGACCCGAAATCCTGGGCGTCGATGGTACACCTGTCGCTCACCGGTGGTTCAACCATCGAGAATCCCAGAATAGTGATCCCCTTCACTTTTCTAATCTCAAATTGAACCACACGTTGACCAATTCTTTAGTCAACCAATTGAACTTAACCTAAGCTCAATTAAACCCTTTTAGTGGACCCGATTACCTCTTTGAATTGATTTGAATTCTTTCTAAATCACACTCATTTACGACTCAATCTTAACCTATGATTTAAAGATTACAATCAAACATGACCACCAAGCTTACGGCCTCACTCCCACAATCTGGTAACCTCTGGTATTCCCTACGGCGAGTCTCACGGTCTTCCTCCGGTGATCTCCCGACATGTTCCTAGCGATCATCCCAATACCTTCGGTGAAGTCCAAGCAAACTCCCACCACATTATCCAAACCTTGACATGATGCCTAAGCTTGATCCTAGGTCTATATCTGATCTGTAACTCCTTTTTACCGTCATGGTTAAACCTACATGATGCTAACTATAACTTAATTAATTATAATCAACATGGCCATAAATCTACTTCAAGACCTTCCCAACTCTTGGCAAGCCTTTTGGCTACCCCTAACAATCTTTTAGCGAGTCTCGGTCTTCTCCGGCGAACCCTCTTGTGCCATCTTGGCAAGCTCCCGATACCCTTGGCGATCTCTCAACGCACTCCAGGCGAGTTCCCAACCGCATCGTCCAAACCCCAGCCCGATGCTTGGACTTAACTTTAGCCAAACCTCTGATTGTAATAGTCTCTCTCTCATAGTTAATCATTTATCAATTAACTTAACAACCTTATTAGATCAAGCAATCATCAATTAATTTCATCATCAAAATTCGAGATTCAACATTATTGACACTCAATTGCCTTCGTAAGTTTGGCTACCAATCCCGATAACCGACTGTACCAGAAAGGAGTACTCATACAAGGCATCATTGGTGTCTTAAGTGTAAGGACTGAACACACAGCTGGGACTATAGTATCTATGTTTGACATTATATATCATTAACCATACAACATTCCATAAGTGGATCAATCACTGAATTCATTCTCCAATAAGCACTTGTATTGTATCCTTAGTGTCTCCACACAGGTGGCTATGAGACCAGCCACCTCCATCATATGGACAAGTATATAGTACATCGATCTGTCCGATTATTTCGATATCCCTCCCAAGTACCTATGACCAGGATTATTTGGGATTTGTGATTGAAGGCGAATCAATCTTATTATCGTGATCTCATCACGATTCGATTCCTATTGCATAGAACTAAGGACATCATAATATATATATGTAATATATAATATAATATGAGAATATGCCAATAATAATCATAAGCAAAATGATCATGTAGCGTGTCACATGTGCCATCACTCACATGATTGCCTTGTAAGGCAGGCACATGTAACCAGCAGTCAAGTGGTGGTACCACCCAAACTAGTGGTGGTATCACTTAGAGATAGTCTCGCAAATTGTGTCAGTAGTAGAACCGCCTAGACTGGATGGTGGTACTATTAGTGCATAGGGTGGCAGGCAGTGGTACCACCCAGTATAGGTAGTGGAACCGCTAGTACCCTAAAAACCTGAACATTTAAATTTTAGCTCCATTTTTGAAAACCATTTGGAGCCTATAAATACCTCACTCTTTCTTGCCTAAGGGAGCAAAAAAAAAAAACAAAAAGTAAAAAATAAAAAAAAATACTTGAGAAATAAAAAGTTGTAATATCTCTTGAGTTAGTAAAATTTCTTCCTTATAGAGTTAGAAGTTTTCCAAGAGAGGAGTGAGATTTATTATAAAAGACAGGTGTGAAGGTTCTGTCCTGAGCTTGTGAAAAGGAGAAAAAGTTGTAAAGAGGGTAGTTGGTCTTCGTCCATTACAAGAAGATCGTTAGTGAAAGCTGGTGACCTCAACGGAGGAGGAATCAAGAGTGAATATAGGTCACGATGATTTTGAAACACTATAAATTCGGTGTGTATTTCCTTTCATGCTTTTCTATCTTATTACTCACTGATTATTGAATCTTGAATTTTGATAATGAAATCAATTGATGATTTATTGAACTAATATATGTGTTAGAGATGATTGATGTATAATTAACTATGATAGAGAAAAAAAATTACAAACAGATGTTGGGCTAGAGTCAAGTTCGGGCATTGGGCCGGGATTCAGACGATGTAGTAGGAACTCACCGAGAGACTCACCGAAGGTATCGAAGGCTTGCCGGGAGCTCGTCAAAAGCTCGCTGAAGTATCAGAGGCTTGTGGGGAGTTTGCTGGGAGCTCGCCAAAGGTGATCGGGAGCTTCCTAGGAAGGCATCAGGAGTTCACTAGAAGAAGACCAAGAGACTCATCGGAAGATCGTCGGAGGTTGCCGAAAAGCTTATCGGGTGTTAGGATAGTCTTGTTGGACTTAATGGTTACAATGATTATAATTAATTAGTAATAGTTAGCATTAATTATGTTTAAGTCATACTTGAGTTAGATTTAAAATAAATCTAAATTAACTTAAGTGAGGCAAACAGGGTCCACACTTAGGTTTGGATTGCACTCAGGTTGAGCTCAATTGGTTAACCTGAAAAGGAGTCAACTGAAGGTATAAGTCGGGATTAGAAAAAGGGAGGAGATACTTTTTCATGGTTCTCAATGGTTATACCACCAGTGGGCGGTGGTCATATCACCTAGGTGATGATTGTACCACCCAACTCGGTGGTTATACCATTATCATCCTATTTTTTGGGCAGCTTTCGGTGATAGTACCATCGACGTCGGTGGTTGTACCACTCGTACCTAGATTTTTTGGATACGTTTAAATTGTTGGCTCCAATTTTTGAAGCCAATTGGGGTCTATAAATATTTCAAGTATTCTTGCATTAAGCACAACAATTGGGCTAGAAATTTTGTGAAAAATTATATTAAAACTTGGCTTACTTGAGCCTTCTTTAAGCAAGAAATTTAGCATTGTTCTGTAAGATTAAATTTCTTACTTACTCTACTTGAATGAAATGCTTCTGATATCATTTTTACTTTAAGAAAAAGTTTTCCTTAAACCAAAGATTTCAGTACTTGCACTAATTCATCGCTCCCTTTTAGTGCCAGTTGATCATAACACTGATTACTTGCTCACTACTCGTACGAACATTTTTAAGTTAAATACATTTTTGATATGGGTTTGATCGAATGAGTTTTCAAATTGATATAATTTTACAAAAACACTAATTCATCCCCCCCCCCTCCTAGTACCGATATGGTCCTAACAGTTGGTATTAGAGCCAAATTTATTTCTTAAATTGGTTTGACACCCAAGATAGACTAAATAGATTTTTAGGTTATTAAGAGGGTCATTCTATCACTCCTCCTCCCATGTTTAATGAGACGAACTATACATATTGAAAAACATAAATGAGGATTTTTCTGATTTCTATTGACTTTAATTTATTAAATATTGTCAAATGTGATTTCCCAAAATCCTCTAGACTAATGAATGAATGGAATGATCTAGAAAAAAAAATATTTTCTTTAAATGTGAAAGCTTTATTTTGTACTTTAGACAAAAATACATTTAATCATATTTTTATATACAAAACTAACACTCAAAGTCACACATGAAGGTACAAGTAGAGTTAAAGAGTCTAAAATTAATCTTTTGGTGTATAATTATGAATTATTTCAAATGAAACCAAGCGAAATCATTGGTGACATGTACACTTATTTTACAGATGTTGTCAATGGTTTGAAAACACTTGGTAAAAGTTTTACTAATCTTGAACTTGTTAATAAAATTCTAAGATCCCTTCCAAAAAGTTGGGATCTAAAAATAAATACAATTTAAGAAGTAAAGGACTTGAACTATTTTTCGCTTGAAGAACTTATCGGGTCATTAATGGCCTATAAAATAACTTATAAGACATATGATGAATATGAGAACAACATTCTAAAGAACAAGAAGGATATGACACTTAGTATAAAAGAAGATCACTTGAGCAAAAGCTGAAGTGATGATAATGACTTGAACTCCTCACAAGAAAATTTAAAAAAGTTTATAAACAAGAATCTAAAAATAAAAATGAACTTAAAAAAGACACAATAGCTTGTTACAAATACAAAAGGCCAGGGCACTTCAAAAATGAATGTGCCCAACTTAAGAAGAAGCTACCAAAGAAAAAAAAACACTCAAGACAACTTGGGATGAATTGAGTACATCGGAAGATGAAGAACAAACCAATATAGATGAAGTGTCAAACTATAATCTAATGGCTCTTAGTAATGAGGTAAGTAACTCAAACGAATCTTGTTTACATTATTGAGTCTTAGAGTTTGATGATGAAATCAATTGATGAGTTTTATGATCTAACTTATGTTAAAGAAATTGATGTAGGATTAACTACAATAGTGAAAAAGAATTACAATCAGATGTTAAGCTGGAGTCAAGTTCGGGAATCAGGCCAAGGTTATCGAGGTACTAATCGAAAGTTCGTCGGAGGATGCCTGGAAGCTCACTGGGATTTAGAAAGGTCATTTGACAGATCGATCATAAATGTTTATAATTATGTTGTGAGTCATAGTTATCATCATAAATTGAGTCTTAATTGAGTTAGATTTGGAGAAATCTAAATTAACTCAATGTGAAGCAATTGGATCCACATTAGGTTAGACTTGAGCTAAGGATTAAGCCCATTTCGTTTTCGAAGGATCAATAGGAGGTACAGGTTAGGTATGAAAAAAATACTGAAAGTACCTTTTGCAAGATTTTCAACGGTAGTACCGTCGGTGGGTGACGATAGTACCGCCCAAGCGGTGATGGTACTATCCAGGCAGTGGTAGTACCATTGTAGCCCAGGCTTTCAAGTGATTGTTGGTGGTGGTACCACCCGTAGCTTGTTTTTCCGGAATTGGTTAGACTTTAGCTTCATCTTTTGAAGCCAATTGGGGTCTATAAATACCTCAAGTATTCTTGCATTGGACAACAAGAAAGTAATAAGAAAGAGCAAGAATTATAGTTGTAATCTTGATCAAAATTATGTGAAACTTGAGAGCTTCCCTTGAGTACTTCAAAGTATAAAGTGAGTATAAGAGAAGAGAGAAAAATTTATAAAGGTTCCTCTCCTGAACCTGTGAAAAGGAGAGAAGTGTAAGAGGTTTGATCTCACTCATAGAAGAAGATCATTAGTGGACACTGACGGGCCTCAATGAATGAGGACTCTGAAAGTGTACGTAGGTCAAGCTTTTGGCGGAACCACTAAATATTGTAAGCTTTCTTATCTTGTTCTTTATTTTAGAATTTATTAGCTAAATCAAGATATTTTTTCTATTCTTAAGTTTAAATCACTCGTATATTTGATTTTAACAAATTCCAAAAGAAATGATTCTGATTTTAGTTCTTCATGTAAATTTTTCTACTCAAGTTTTTATTTAACACTTATATTAATTTACCCCCCTCTTAGTGCCAACTTAACCCTAATAGTTGGTATCAGAGTGTGGTTATATTCAATTGGATTAACACCCAAGTGAGTAAATGACTTTGTTTGGCATCAACAAGGGACATTCTATCATACGTCCTCCTATGTTCAATGAGATGGATTACACTTATTGGAAAACTAGAATAAGTATCTTTTTGATTTTTATGGATTTTTATTTATGACATATTATTAAAATAATTTTAAAATGTCTTCCAAACCAATAAACGAATAGAATGATTTGGAAAAGAAGACTTCCTCTTTTAATGCTAAGGCGATGAATGCTTTATTTTGTGCTCTTGATAAAAATGAGTTTAATCAGATTTTCATATGCGAACAACACACAAAATTTGGCATACACTCAGAATCACATACGAAGGCACTAGTCGAGTCAAAAAGTCTAAAATTAATTTTTTAGTACATAGCTATGAGTTGTTTCGTATAAAAACAAGTGAAACTATTTGAGACATGTACACCCGTTTTACAGATATCGTTAATAGTTTAAAAGCATTTGGTAAAAGTTTTTCTAACTTTGAACTTGTTAACAAGATATTAAGATTCCTTCCAAAAAGTTGGGATCCTAAGTAATGATAATTTAAGAGGCAAAAGACTTAAATAATTTTTCAACTTATTGGATCTCTGATGACTTATGAAATAAGCTGTAAAGCTCATGATGAACTTAAAGAACATCTTTCAAAGAATTAGAAGGATATTGCCTTGAAAACTAAAGATGAACACCTTCTAAATAATAGAAAAGATTTGGCACTAAGAATAACAGATGACTCCTCGAGTTAAATTTCGAGTGACGAGGACAATGATATTTGCTCTATTAATAAGAAAACTCAAAAAAATCATGAAAAAAATAAAAATAATAAAAATAAACATGAACTAAAGAAGAACAATATAATATGTTTTGAATGCAAGAAGCCAAGGCATTTCAAAATTAAATGCCCATAGTTCAAGAAAAAGGTGCTAAACAAGAAGAATGATTTCTTAGCAATATGAGATGATTCAAGCACATTATAAAAAGAAGACAACATCAAAGAAAAGGTTGCCAACTATGCTCTCATGGCCATCCATGACAAGGTAAGTAAATCTTTCGAAGATTCCTTTACTTTTGATGAATTATTAAATATATTTTATGAATTAGTGGATAAATTTAAGAAGCTTAGCAAAACTTATAAATTACTTAATAAGGAACATAATTACTTGTAAGTAAATTTGAAAACATGCATGAAGCATCAATATGATACAATTCTTGCAATAAAAGTAAAACACTAGAGTAAACTATAAAGTAAAATGTCATTCTTTAACAAACTTTTGAAAAAAATAAAATAGAGAATAAATCTCTAAACATGATCCTTGCTAATAAAGGTCATGTTCATAGGAAAGAAGGTATTGGCTTTGTGGGTAACACTTAATAAAAGTCAACTATCTTTATTAGAGGACCTACATTAAACTTTTCATCTAAACTTAAATGTAATTTTTGTAGTAGATTAGGACATTTTGCCTACAAGTGTTCACTTAGAAAGTATAGTCACTTAGAAAGTATAGTCCATATAAGTTGATTTATGCTCCTAAAGGAACTATAAACAACACAATGCCCTTAGTTAAATTAGATAGAGCTTTCATGAGGGACCCAAAATCAAATTGGTACCTAAATCAAAACAAACTTTATTATAGGTTTGTCTCCAAACAACGGCTAGAAGCACAACATGGTACCTTGATAGTGGATGCTCAAGGTTCATGACCAGAGATCAAACTTATTTTTCTAAGCTCACTAGCCTAAATGAAGGAATTGTCATATTTGGAGATAACAACAAGAGAAAAATTATTGAGAAATGAACCATAGGTAACAAATCAAACCTTTTGATTGAAGATGTGATATTAGTTGAAGGTTTGAAATATAATCTACTAAGCATTAGCCAATTATATGATAAAGGATACATTGTTAAATTTAAATCTAATGCTTATATAATTGAAATACCATACAAAAATAAATCTATGATTATTTTAAGAAATAAAAATATGTATACTATTGATATTTAAAATTTTATGATAAAATATGCTTTTCGGCTTTGAATAATGATGCTTGGGTTTGGCATAAAAGACTAAGTCATGTTAGCATGAAACTATTAAATCAAATCTCACCAAAAGATTTAGTAAGAGGATTACGCAGCATTAAGTTCGTCAAAGATAAAGTTTGTGATGCTTGCTAAATAGGAAAGCAAATAAAAAGTAATTTTAAGTCAAAAAATCAAATAATTATATTTTGACCACTACAATTAATCCATATGGATTTATTTGGTCCAATGATACTACAAGTTTAGGAGGTAGTAAATACACTTTTGTTATTATAGATGATTATACTAGATACACTTAGACTTACTTCTTGGTATACAAAAATGGTTCTTTTAAATATTTTCAAAATTTTGTAAACTTGTTTAAAATGAAAAATATTTTATGATTTCATTGATACGTAGTGATCATAGTGGTGAGTTTCAAAATCATAATTTCCAAACTATTTGTGAGTCAAATGGGTAAAATTTACATAATTTCTCTACTCCTAGAAATCCATAATAAAATGGAGTAGTAGAAAGAAAAAATAGGAGCTTATAGGAAATAGCGAGAACTATATTTAATACATAGCCTACCTAAATATTTTTGGGCCGAAGCCATTAATACGACATGCTATGTTATAAATATGATTCTTGTAAGACCATTACTATCTAAAACTCCTTATGAATTAATGAATGATAAAAAAACCTAATATTTCATATTTCAAAGTTTTTAGTTGTAATTCTTCATTCTAAATAAAAAAGATGTCTTAAGTAAATTTGATACAAAATTCAATCAAAGTATTTTTCTTGGTTATTCTTCTATTTCAAAAGCTTATCATATTTTTTAATAAAATAAAATTAGTTATTGATGAATCTATTCATGTCATTTTTAATGAGATTTTTGAATTTAAGAAAATTAATTTTGATGATGAATTTTATTTTAGCACTTCAAATTTGAATGAAAATCCTCCTAGAAGCAACTTGGATGAATCTACTATCAAATTCTTATCCAAGAAATGAAAATATGTAAATGCTCATCCTTAGTAGTTTATAATATGAGATACATAAAAAGTGTTCAAACTCATTCTTCTTTTAAAATTTTTTGTACTAACGTCGCATTTCTATCTCAAATTGAACCAAAATATATTGATGAAGCCCTATTAGATGATTCTTGGGTTATTGCAATGCACGAAGAATTGAACTAAGTTGAGAAAAATGAGGTGTTGCTAGACCTAGTGACCATTTAGTGATTGGTATTAAATGGGTCTTTAGAAATAAGTAAAATGAAAATGGTATCGTGGTTAGAAACCAAGCTAGATTAGTAGCTAAGAGTTTCAACCAAGAAGAAGTGATTAATTATAAAGAAACCTTCACTCCTATGGCTAGACTTGAAGCCATAAGGATACTCCTTGCCTTTGCTTCTTTTAAGAATTTTAAATTATTTTAAATGAAGGTTAAAAGTGATTTTCTTAAGAGTTTATGTTTAACAACCCCCCGGTTTTGAAAATGATCTTTTTCTGAATCAAGTTTTCAAATTATCCAAAGCTCTTTATGGTTTAAAATAAGCTCCTAAAGCTTGGTATAAAAGACTTATCTCTTTCATTATTTCAAACAATTTTTGGAATGATAAGTTTGATACCACATTATTTATTAAGTATTTTAAAAATAATTTTCTTATTATTCAAATTTATGTGGATAATATTATTTTTGGTTCTACTAACGAATCCTTATGTTAATCTTTTGCCAAGAATATAAGCCAAGAGTTTGAAATGAACCTAATGGGTGAATTAAATTTTTTCTTAGGATTACAAATAAAATAATTAAATGATAGTATCTTTATAAGTCAAACTAAGTATACATTAGATTTATTAAAACATTTTAGTATGGATAATGCTAAGGCTATAAGCACACCCATGAGTACGTCTACGAAGTTAGACTTGGATAATGAAGGTGAAAATTTTGATTAAAAGTCATATAGAGGTATGATATATAGTTTATTATATTTAACTTCTACTAGACCGGATATAATGTTTAGTGTTGGATTATGTGAAAGGTTTTAATCCAATCATAAATATTCTCATTTTAAAATAGTTTAATGAATATTTAGATATTTAAAAGGAACTTCTAATTTTGGATTATGGTATACTAAGTCCAAACACTTTAATTTACTTACGTATGCGGATGCTGATTTTATAGGTTGTAGAAAAGATAGGAAGAGTATAACTAAGACATGCCAATTCTTAAGACATGATCTTGTTTCTTGGTTTTCCAAGAGACAAAATTCAATTACATTATCTATAGTCAAAACTGAGTATATAGTAGTAGCTAGTACATGTTGTGCACAAGTCATTTGGATAAAAACACCCTAGAAGATTATGAAATTCATTTGAAAAATATTCCTATTAAATGTGATAATACTAGTGCAATATGTTTAACTAAAAATCACATTTAATACTCAAGAACTAAACATATTGACATTGAGCACCACTTTATTAGAGATCATGTGAATAATCATGATATATCTTTGGAATTTATTAATATAAAGCATCAATTAGCTAATATTTTCACAAAGCCATTAAATGAAGAGCAATTTAACTTTATTAGAAGAGAGTTAGGAATGTTAAACTATTCAAATGCATAATTTCTTATTTTTTAGATTTCTTGATTTGTTTTTTTGCTTGAAATTTACATAAGATGAATTTAAATGTATGAGTAGCTCTTAATCCTTATTGGATTTCTTGGTTTTTGAGCTCTCTTCCAAAATAATTCTCTTTGAAATTGACATTTACAAGAATAAGATTGGAATTTCTTTTTGTGATGAGATATTTTTATCCTTTCTTAAAGATTATTTTGATTCATGAATTTTTCAAATTTATCTCTCCTACTCGATATTCGATTTTTTTAAACTAAATTTTTAGATCATTGATATCAGCCCCTCTCTTCTTCTTTTATTTTATTTACAAAGAGGAAGAAAGTAATCTCTTTATGTGATTAATGGCTAACAATAGTAAAATATAAGTTGGATATTCTCCTTTTTTGTTGATGATAAAGGGGGGAGAAATGACATAATTGATGATATAAGAGAGAGAAATGTTTTGAGATCTTTGAAATATTTGAAATTGATGATGGATGAATAATGAATGCAAATTTTTGAGATAAAAGTTGTATGGCATAAAAATTTTGACTTGTATACTTTGAAAATTCTATTATTGTAATAAATTCAATATTGACAAAATACTTGAATTCAAAAGTGATGAGTTCTTTTGAATTCATGTTTATTCTATTTGTTCTATGATATATACATAGGGGGAGTTAAGGTTAACTCCCATCATCAATTGATTGTCATCATCAAAAGGGGAAGATTATTGAATCTTGGATTTTGATGATAAAATCAATTGATGAGTTTTATAATCTAACTTGTATTAGAGAAAGTGATACATGATTAACTATGATAGTAAAAAAGAATTACAACCAGATGTTAGGTTGGAATCAAGTTCGGGCATCGGGCCAAGGTTTAGATGATACAATGGGAGCTCATCGAGAGTTTGCCAGGAGTTCATTGAAGGTGATCAGGAAGCTCGCTAGGAGCACACCGGGAGTTTGCTGGAAGATGATCGAGAGACTCATCAAAAGTTCACCAAAGGATGTCAGGAAGCTCGTCGAGAGTTAGAAAGGTCATTTAACATGTCGATTACAAATAGTTATAATTGTGTAGTGAGTCATAGTTAGCACAGTAAATTAAGTCCTAATTGAGTTAGATTTAGAGAAATCTAAATTAACTCAATATAAGGCAACTGGGTCCACTTTAGGTTAGACTTGAGCTCCGGATTGAGCTCATTTCGTTGACTTGGAAAGGGGTCAACAGGAGGTACAAGTTAGGTATACAAAAAGTACTTGAAGTATCTTTTGTAGGATTCTCGACGATAGTACCATCACTAGGCGATGGTAGTACTGTCACCTCCTAGGCTTTCGAGCCATTGCCGACGGTGGTAGATACCCTATAACTCAGCGATAATGTCTATTATGTATGCTATGCTATGTACCAAGCCTGATATAGTGCATGCACTAAGTGTCACAAGCATATATCAGACGGATCCAAGTTTGAAATACTAGAAGGAAGTAAAGTGTATCCTTAAGTACTTGAGAAAGACTAAGGATCTTTTACTGGTATATAGAGAAGGTAGCCTCTAGGTTAAGGGCTACACAGACTTGAGTTTCTAGTCTGACATTGATGATAGCAAGTCGAACTCAGGATATAGTTTCACCCTGAATGAAGGACCGGTAAGCTGGAAGAGTTCCAAGCAAGATACTACTATTGACTCAACTATAGAGGTAGAGTATATTGCTGCAGCAGAAGTAGCAAAGGAAGGGGTGTGGATGAAGAAGTTCATTAGGGATTTGAGAGTCATACCATGTAGCATGGAGCCGATTCCCATATACTATAACAACAATAGGGCGATTGCTCAAGCAAAGGAACCTATGTCTCATTAGAAGTCTAAGCATGTTTTGAGGAGGTTTCATTTAATAAGAGAGAACATAGCCCGTTAAGATATAGCAATGGAAAGAGTTCCATCCGAAGATAATATTGTGGATCCACTGACAAGGTCATTGGCTCAGATTATCTTTGAGTGCCACAAGGGTCTGATGGGGATCAAACACATAAGTGATTGATTTTAGGTCAAGTGGGAGATTGCTAGTTACAGGTGCCCTGCAAGCCAATCACATGAGTGATGGCATATATGACATATTGTACAGTCTTTTTACATTATTATTTATTAATATATTCTCACATTATATTATCTATTAAATATATATATATATATTGTGATGTCCTTGGTTCTGTGTAATGAGAATCAGATCATAATAAGATTAGGATAATACGACCGATTCACCTTTAAACATAGATCCTAAATAATCTCAGTTATAGGTTACTCGAGAGAGACATCGAGACAACCAGATAGATCGATGTGCTGTATACCTATCTATATGATAGAGGTGGCTAGTCTCATAACAACTTTTGTGGAGACACTAAGGATACAGTACAGGTGCTCATTGAGAGTTCACTGATTGACTCGCTTACGGAATGTAGTATAGTTAATGATACTGGACGTCAAACAATGATTTTATAGTCCTAGTTGTATATCTGGTTCTTAGACTTGAGATACCAAAAATGCCTTATTTAAGTATTTATCTTTTTGACGCTAGACTTACAGGTTTGAAAAGTTCCAAATCTAGTAAAACCTATTATCAGATGGTAACCAACCATACAAAGGCTATTGAGTATCAATAGAGGATCATTCACTCTCAGTATCATGAAAGAAATATCTTGCATGCTCTTGCATAGGTAAATCCTTAATCAGGTTGGTCGAATTGAGAGAGAATGAGTTCTTTAGGAGAATCCGATTAGAGTGAGACTTAGACAGATTCTTTATATGGACTGATAGTACCATACCCGGTATACGATCTATGGGATATTAGATTGATGAGAGATTACAAAATACATGGTAACTGAGGACAGATAGGTCTAATAGATAAGATCCCCTATACCATCTAGGGACTATGGCATAATGGCCTAGTACATCCATTATCGATAAGTCGAGTGAATTATTATGAGATAATAACTCACTGAGTCAGAAGAAGATTTAACATGTAGGACTCATGGCCAGCCCGACATTGGGCCTAGAGGATCACACACAAATGATGGGTGCTTCAGCGAATAGAGGATTGGATATGAGTTATCTAGTTAGCCCCTATTCTCATTCGATGAGACCCTACATTGATGGGCTCCTTACAGAGGCCCAATTAGAGGCCACGAGAGATAATTGGATAGAGATCTAATAATTCAAGGTTTGTGGGTAATTGGATGGAGATCCAATAACCATTAAGGTAGGATCCATTAAGGTTATATGGGTAGCTCTTTATAAATAAGAGGGGAGGCACATAGATGATAGGTTGTACCGTTGGCCGTCCCCTCCTATTCTCCTCCTCCCTCTATGCAAGAGTTACGAGATTTGGGATTGTTTTAATCTTTTGTTGCACATGTGATGTTCTCATTAATGTTTCCCAACAATAATTATCAACATATTCTCACATTATATTATCTATTGAATACATATATTGTGATGTCATTGGTTTTGTGTATAGAAATCAGATTGTGATGAGATCATGATAATGAGACTGATTCAACTTTAAATACAGATCCTAAATAATCTCAGTCATAATTTGCTCGAGAGAGCCATCGAGACAATTGAACAAGCTGGCGTACTATATACCCATCCATTTGATGGATGCAACTGGTCTCATAGCCACTTGTGTGGAGATACTAATGATATAGTGCAAATACTCATTAGAGAATGAGTTTATTAATTGATCGATTTATAGAATGCTGGATGATTAATGATACCTATCATTAGACAGTGATTCCATAGTCTAAGTTGTGTTTGGTTCTTAGACTTGAGACATCAAGGATGTCTTGTTTGAGTTCTCATTTCTTTAATTCTAGACTTACAGATTTGGAAAGTTCTAGATCTTGCAGGATTGGTAGCCAATCTTATAAAGGTAATTGAGTATCAATAGATGATCATCCACTCTCGGTATCATGATAGGAAAATCCTATGTGTTATCGCTCAGACAAATCCTCGGCCAGGGTCATTCGGATTGAGAGAGAAGTTCTTAGAAGAATCCAATTAGAGCAATACTTAGACGAATTTCGTATGTGGCCTGATAACACCATTCCTAATATATAGTCTTTGGGATATTAGATGGATAAGGGATTACGGATATATGATAATTGAGGACAGACAAGTCCAATGGATAAGATCCCTTATATTGTCTAGGAACTATGGCGTAGTGGCCTAGTACGTCCATAGTTGATGAGTCAAGTGAATTATTATAGGACAATAATTCACTGATTAAGGAGTTTTAATAGGTGTGACTCATGGCCAGCTCAGTATTGAGCCTAAAGTGTTATATACATATAGTGGATGCTTCAACGAATAAAGGATTATATATGAGTTATCCAATTAGCCCCTATTATCATCAGATGAGATCCAACATTGATGGACTCCCTACATGAGGTCCAATTAGATGCCAATAGAGATAATTAGATAGAGATCCAATAACTAAGATTAGTTGATAATTAGATAAAGATTCAATACCCACTAAGACAGGATCCTTAGAGTTTTTGGTGGCTCTCTATAAATAGGAGGTAGGGATGACACATAGTTGATAGACTATATCTTCGGTTGTCCCCTCCTATTCTCCTCCTCTCACTTACCTTCTTAGTCGACCAGCCCCTCTCTAGTGTGACAGGGTAGTGATAAAGATACATAATCTTCTTCCACGTTTGTTGCGAGAAATTATGCAAGAGTTACGAGATTTATGGCTACGATTGGAGGAGTATTGCTATAGCGATCCATTGTATAGATACCGTTAGAGAGGAGAATGTTTGACCTCCTTCATCCTCTTTATTCAGATCTGGAAATTCAGGGATATACGATCTCCTTAGGTAAATAATATCTAACATGTTGTAGTTTTTGGTTTTATGATTTTTCGTGTATCAATCTTTGCACGATGATTTCATCTATATGGCAAATCAGTTTTGTTTTGATCTTCCATTGTACATGTGATGCTCTCGCTTGTTTTCCCGATAATGGTATCAGAGCCAAGGTTGTTCTAACAAAAGATTATTTTTAAATTACGTGTGATAAGATTGATACGCATAAATTATTTTTTGCATACCTTATTGTAATATTTTATGGTTAATCAGATTTGGATAACACCTTTTCTTACTGTAAAAAGGTATTGTAGGTAGGTGTATTAATGTTCTTTGATGTCAAAATTGTTGCCATAAAGAAGGGGGGAAAAGGTAGCAACTATTGTTGCCCTACGGTATGGCCAAAGGTTGCTTGCATCCTTGGCCGAGAGCAAGGTTGTTGCTCTCAGCCTGACCGAAGGCTACAAGGCTGAGAGCAGCAACTTCTCAACCATGGCAGCAGCCTTCCATGCAGCTAAGAGTCCTGGTTGCATGGGCAACCCTAGCGGCTAGGGTTTTCTAGCCGCTAGAGGTAACTTTGCGGCTAGGGTTTCATAGCCGCAAGGGGTTGTTTGTGCGGCCAAGGTTGGCTGGCCGCCTATGGCAAATTGCAACCATGGGGATGGCTGCAAAAGAGTTCCTTAGGGGCTATGGTTTCTTAGCCTCTTGAGGTTCCCTTGTGGCTAGGGACTCCTAGTTGTAGATGACTCCTAACGGTTAGGGTTTCCTAACTGCAAAAGGAGTCTCTACCTACCATATTAGGAACCCTATTATACGGTATCCCAAAAATTCTAGAAATAATTAATTAAATAGTTTAACTAATTATTAATTATCTAGTAATCCTATATGGTGATGTGTATATGTGATGCATGATATGGATAGATAATTATGAGCTATGTGATATGATGTGTGTATATGTGATTATTATTATTATTAGGGCTTGCGAGTCATTATTTTTCTCGTTTATTACCAGGTCTACGTGCTTGTGATTATTTTGTAATAATATAGAGAGACGCGGTGGGAACTTGAAGGTGATAATAGGATCAACTATAGTGTGACAAGAGATCACGACTCATAGTAATGCAACAAGGATCTGACGGAATCGATGATGATGAAATGAATGATCACAAGGTATGGAGATATGCTGATGCACACAGAGATCCTATTGTAAGTGATTAGGCCCATTTGCTTAGGCTTAATCATATTAGGTGACGGCTCATGATTATCCGGTGTGGCTTGCATATATGATAAGTGTTTTACACCTACTTGATATATATATATATATATATATATATATATATATATATATATATATATATATATATATATATATATTATATGTGATATAGATATATATTAAATATGTATGTGTATGACATGATATATTTGGAAACTGTTACAAACAAAAACCTCTCCTTTGATAATATTAAGTCGGTGAGCATAAGGCAATAAGATTTATCCATATGGCCTTCTATCATTATAGGAAGAAATTGAATCACGACATAGGTTGAGTTGGTCGAGTCACTCGAGGCTCACCTATCTACGTGATTGATATCTTGCCTATGACATAGAGATGCCACCGGTGACTTGAGGATATTGTATTCTTAGTCGAGTCACTTGAGAGTTTATCATCAAATCAAACTCATCTTGTAATGATGGGGATGACTTAACTGAACTTCATGGTTGGTCGAGTAGTCGAGACCATGATGATTCAGAGGCCAAACATGATGGGAATCACAAGGAGTTATGATTGGCAAGAGTTGCCTACCTTTTGGGTTTAGTACAATTGGTCGAATCACTCGAGGTTGTACTCTGATGTCAATTGGATCCTGATCCCCACAAGAAGTCTATCAAAGACTTTCATTTTACGTGCCAAGGGTGTCACGTAATTCACTAGAAAAATTAGTGAGAGTAAATTAAAATAGAAGTCCATATCTTAATTAATTTTTTATAAAATCTGTATGTTATTTATTTATGCTATATCTTGTTTGTCAGAAATACATTGCTCGCAAACCCCTATATGGCATACTTGATACCAACCGCCTCATTGGTCTAAACTACATAGATTGACTCTGTAATTTTATAAAGTTTTTCTAATGATGATACATTGCCTAGTACTATTCCTTTGCCTTATACATTGGAGAAGTCTTTTCATATTTTTTTTACTGTAAAATTCTACCATCGCAAACGTTATCATCATTGTAAAAGGGAAACACGATAGAAAAATTTTAGCTGATTGTTGCTTCTTGAAGCCCAACTATTGCTCGTCCTTTGTGGCTAAAACTTTTGCACAAATTCATAGATCATCTTAGCTTTTATCTAAGATTAATCTCTAGAAAAAATTCTTGCTGAAATCGGACTTATAGTGCTACAATTCCCTGTCGTGCATTGCTGAAATTTTACGATGAAGAATCTGCTTTCCGTCTTTTCCTCTATTTTTATACTGTTATGCTACCAAAATTTTATCAAACCTACTTGCTAATATTGGTCACATCTGAACCAAGGATTTTTGTATATTTTTCTTGAGTTTTTCTTTGGAACTTATGTCAAGAATTTATTGTTTCTCAACGTAAATTATATTCAATAGGACAGCACGTACATAACCCTCTCTTCATCGAAGCCCATTAGATTTAAGTGCTATCTTTTGTAGGTTTTTGGACTCTCTTTCTTTCATCCTCAAACCCTACCATCCTTACTAAGAACCCTTCCAAATTGCACCCCAAACTGCACCCAAAATAGCCATAAAATAAGCCCAAAAAATTATAGCCTTCTACTTTCCATCCCCCAACCTTTTAGCCATGCAATCTCCCTTATCCCTTCAATTGCAGCACGTATCTCTAACTATACAATGCTGCTAATAGTAATCTATCACTGCCATCCTCCCTGATCGTAGCCAGCACTGATCCCTTGTGGCACAAATGCTACTAGTAGCGATCTTTCACTACCATTTGTTTTCATTACAGCCATAGTAATCTCTCGTTGTCATCTACCTTGATCAAAACCAGCAACAACTTGATCATATCCAGCAGTGATCCTTCACTATACAATGCTGCCAACAACGACCACTCGCTGCCATCCTCCTTGATTGTAGCCAGCAGTGATCCTTTGCGACAAAAAAGTTACCAACATCGATCTTTTGCTGTAATTTGTCTACATCGCAGCCTGTAACAATCTTTACTTGCCAACTATCTTGATCACGGGTAGCAATAAATTGAACACGACCAGTAGGGGTCTCTCACTCCATACCATCACCGGCCTCCTCCGCAATAGCCATGCACTCTGTTGCCTCGTCTTCCTCTTATTGCAGCCGCACCCTTTCTATAACCAATGCCACCTGCAGCCATGAAGTCGCACTGCAGTTGCAGTGACGTGTTGCTGCCCTCTTCTTCCTCCACCATCACTGTTTCCTTCTGATTCAAATCTCTTGGCTACCATCTTCCAATAGATATCAACCACCTGAAAAATCACAGCCTTGATGACTTTGTGGCATCACCGTAGAACCATAGCCGATGTTACTATTGTTGTCTTCTTCCTCCACCATTGTTACTACCCTTGGTTGCCATCCTCTATCAATGCAGCAACCACTTGGAGACTTCACCATCATATCCTGAACAATTTTGCAGCAACATCACAGCAGCACTTTCTCATCCTTTTGCTGTAATTACTGCCTTTAGCTTGAAGATTGTAGCTACACTCTTCAACCGGTTTATTTGATAGGTTGGAGATCCTTATGTTATGACATTAGTGGACTTATTCGAAACCAAATTGGAGGCTTTCGAGATGCTTATAGATGCTAAATTATGTGCTCTCTTTGAGGAGTTTAGATTGGGCCGATCACTGAGCCCAATAAGATCACAACGTGGTGCAAATTCAGATTGTAAAAAAAAACCACCGGAGATAAGAAGCAGGGATAAGACACGACAACCCTATACCTCGACGACATCGATCTCCTTTACACAACTTTGAGGACACCTCAATTAAGATACTTAGAGCATGAGAGCCACATCTCAACTAAAAGTATATAAACCTTCAACACTGATCAATTACAAGAACCTTGACGAAGAACTAGCGATGATCCGTCAAACCTCTACCATCCAAGAGCACCAAACAAGGTTTAAAAGGTTATCTAATCAAACTTACGATTGGTTTGAAAAACAAATATTGAAAAATTTCATTGCAAGCTTAAAGTCAGATATTTAGGAAGAAGTTAAAGTGCGATAACCATACACACTTAAGGCAGCCATCTCCTTTGCGTGACATCAAGAGAAGTGATTGAACCATGAAGCCCGGAGGATTAGAGTCGCTCCCCAACCAGCGGCACCAAAGCTTTCACCTCCTCCTACTATCAGTTGACCCCCTCAGCCAAAGAAATTAACAAGAGAAGACTTTTATGACGAATCGACAAAGGGCCTATATGAGTATTGTGATAAACTATGGAGTCTATAACACTAATGTTAAAAGGAGACACCACTGATGATTATGCTTACTGAAGAACCCAAACTTGAATATACGACTCTCGAGCCCAAGGACAAAGATACACCACAATCGGCCACCAACATGGTTCCTACCTTAGTCGGTTATACAAAAATTAAAGATCAAAGGGTTTCTCGAGCAGTAGTTTGTCATCGTCCTCATCGACACTGGGAGCACATACAACTTCATGAGCAGTAAGGTTGCTACCCACTTAATACTCTAAAAAAATGATTACAGTGGATTTGAAGTCAAGGTAGCTAACTGCCAAATTCTAAAGTGCAACCACAAGTGCCAACGGGTAAAACTGATCCTACAGGAGCAAGACATAGTTGTTGATTTTTTCCTTCCTCTCGATGATTTTGATATAATGCTCGACATTGATTGGATGTCCATGATTGGAGATGTTTTATGGAATTTTTTGAAGCTAACCATGAATTTTTTTAGCAAAGAAAAATAAGTGGTCCTATGAGGGAGCCCAACGACTACAATCACAACACAACACTTAGAGAGGGTACCAAAAGAAGAATCCAGTAGCTTCTTGATCCAAATTCAAGAGTTTCAGGAGATAAAGACAAATGAGATTGAAGATAAGAACCCTCCCCCATAGCTTACTAAAATTTTGGGAGTTCCCACCAAACCAAGCCTACTACCTCTTGTCAAGATGTCTGACCCTATGCTGAATTGGTTGAAATTACCACCATCTGATACTCAGCCATATTGATACCCATAGAAGATCAAAGATACAGGGATCACCCAAGAGATGATAGAGACATAGATTATTCGATCATGCTTATTTCCTGCTACGACACATCCCTATATCCTTTTCACTAGGGATAAGTTACTTCTGAAGTGTTAAATCCTACCAAACTCACTATGGTTGCTGATGTAGTAGTTTCAGATCTTAGGTGACTTCCACGACATTCCCTAGGATCGGACCATGATGCTCAAAGACCTCATTGATGATGACCTCTGATCTACGGCCCAAGACAATGAAAAAATTGAGCCCCTCCAATGGCGAAATTAGAATAAGAGAAGGATTATTCGTAGATATTAATAAAACATCATCCCTCTCACTATGAAGAAAGATGCACCACCTTGGTCAAGTGGAACCATAGCCCTCACGACCACGATGTTGTCCCCACCAAATCGTGGCCAGATGTTTATGATTGGAGCAAATATATCCAGAGTTGGGATCACCATCACCCTTATGCAAGATTGTTGACTCCTAATTTATACCGAGGCTTCCCCTATATTCCATACGAGGTTTTTAAAGGAGATACTCATTGTTACCAAATTTAAAATTTAGTTGGATACAGGTCCATGGCACGAAAGAGGAGTAAGCCCAAAAGAATTGCAATCAATGTTCACGCCAGATTATGCTCTCATTCTCCTGAACCATACTAGAGAGCAGTTACCATTCCAGAAGAAAGATTGGCTATTATTAAAGACTAAACATATGGCAGTACATGCAAAGAAGAAATGGCTTCCAACAAACTATAGAATGGACAAAAAATTAAAGATCAAATTTTCCTATATCTCTAACCCGATCAGTAGGAAACTCGAGCCTTAAGGAAGTGGCCTCCCTACTTTATTAGGCCTTGCAAAATTGGGGATCACATTAGGGCCCTAACATGGATATCAGATTCGTACACCAGATCAAGATTACAGTTGATCCTCCGGGTATCCCACCTCAAATGGAAATTTAAAGAAGACGACTCAGCCCAAATCCTTCCAACTAAACCTAAGTTGATAAAGAGGCCAAAGTTCAGTCCATGATATCATGAGAATCATATGAAGAGCTGAAGACCCGGTTCTCTAAGTTTATGGATTCTCAGCCTTGAGGACAAGTCTAATTCAAAGAGGGTAGGCTTGATAGGACTCCAGTAGGGTTGAGTCCTAATCACCCTATAAGTAATTAATAAGAACCCTGTGAGATTATAATAAGACCCCACCTAGTCACTTCTATCTTATAAAGAAGTTGGCTAGGGTTTATTTTGGGGCCTTAGAGCTTCCTAGCCGCCACCCCCCTTACTGGGCTGGTCGACTAGGGTTTCTAGCAAAAGGGCATGGCTTGTGCAGCCACTTAGGCCGTCGCCCCTTTAGTTAGGCATGGCAGCTATAAGAGGGGTAAAAGGGAGAATTTACTTAGTAAGCACCACATAAGGCTAGGGTTTTGAGTCCTATATAAGCTTGTAGCCTCAACCTCTTTCCATCAAGCAAGATCAATCTATAATTTAGCCATATGGCCGACTATTAGGACGGAGGAACCCCTATAGCATTCCAAGGGTTGATCCCCCTTATCAGATCAAAATCTATAGAGCTCTTTCTGGGGTTCTATTATCTAGTCGTCGAAGATGCCACATGGGAGGACTATAAAGACTTGAAGATCAAATATCTAGAGTTCATGGAGCCTCAGCCTTGAGGACAAGATTGACTTAAAGAGGACGAGTCTGTTAGGACCCTAGTTGAGTTGGGCCCTAAATTTATTAAGTCACAGGAGTCATGAGTGGTGTAATTCTAAATTGTCACTCCCTTTATTGAAGAGGTCGGCTAGAGTTGGGGAGGAGTTTAATTTGAGTAGGAGTCTTCTATAGCTACTGGCCACTCCTTTAGTAGAAGACGACTATAAGTTAGGAGTTGGTTAGGAGATGGAGTCTATTAGAAGTAGGAGTCATATTAGGAGTTAGGGTTTTACGATCCTCTATAAACACTTGTAGCCATAACCTTTTCATCATTAATAGATCAATCTTTCTTCAGCCTTATGCTAAATACCTTGAAGGAGGGAGCCCCTATAGCGTTCCAAGAGGGCCAATCCCCTATAGAGATTAACCCCCAAGCTTAGAATGCACAGGAGTTCTAACACCCTACTGCTACCACAACCAACCCTAGGGCAACCCTCTAACCCAAAAATATTATCGTCATAGTCCTCTTTTACTCCCTAGAGTCGATCCAATAGTAGCCATATACCGTAGCCTTCTAACCCTATATCACTACCACTGCATCCCTTTTTCCTTCTTCTATTGCGGCCAGCGGTATCTACCGATCTATGGCCCTTGTCAACTAAAGAAGAACCTAAACATCAAAGATCTATAATCTTACACGTGAAACTTGAAGCCTTCAAGTATTAGAACCCTTGCAGATTCTAAGTTTGGGTGATCTCTATAAGGGATCAACCTCCTTATAACTTTATAGGGTTCCTCCCTCCCAGGGTTGCTGCACAATGGCTGAAAGTAAATTAATCTATTGATAATGAAAAGATAGCCAAATACATGCTATTTATAGGGCTTCTAAGCCCCAACTCCTAATAGGAATCCTACTCCCAAGACTCTAACTCCTAGCAACTCCCTAGTTGACTTCTACTTGGAATGGTCGACGGCTATAAAGACTCCTAACCTTAGTTAAACTCTAATCCACACCCTAGCTGGCCTCTTTAACTATAATGGGTGATGGCTAGTTAGGGTTTTACAAGGTGTATCCCTTTTCACTTAATTAAAATTATGACTTAATTAGCTAGAGTCTTAACAGACCCGTCCTCTTCAAATCAGCCTTATCCTCAAGGCTGACGCTCCATAAATTTTGGGAATTTGATCTTCAAGTCTTCATATTTCTCCCAAGTGGCATTTTCTGCAGGTAAGTTTGTCCACTGTACCAACACATCAGTAGTGGGTCGTCGACATCGAGTAACGAGCTGATGATTAATGATGGCACTTAGCAAGATCTAGAGTTCTCCATGGGTTGTAATGTTCGATAGGTGGGCCATCTCGTTTTTTCCCAACTTGGGCTTTAGGCATGACACATGAAAAACTTGATGGATTCGGGAGCTGACTAATAAGTCCAATCTGTATGCCACTACTCCAATGCACTCCATGATCTCATACAGTCCATAGTATCATGTGAAAACTATCAGGATCAATTGGCACTAAGACGGGGGGAGGGGGGACGGGGTTTGGGGGGTGTGGTGAATTAGTGAAAGCTAAGATTTTTCTTTGTAAAGCAAAAGCTTTTCGAATAAGATATAATAGGAAATCCAAATCTTTTCATTTTTAATAAAACAAGTGAGTGATTAAAAGTAAGAAACCAGAAATATAATCATGTTTGAGGAAAAGAACTTATCATCTTGCTTTCAAGGAGTTTAGTTAAGTTGGAAGCACCAATTCAATAACATTCAAGCAATGCAAGTATGAAACACTTACAATTTTATAATGATTCGGCGCAACGACCTACGTCCACTTCCGAGTCCTCCTTGAGGCACACCAGCATCCACTACCAATTTTCTTTGGGTGAAGATCAAACTCTTACACTTACCTAGAAGGGAGACTTAAGAAGTTACTATCTCTAAGCTCTCTCCCTTACCCCTTTTCTTTTTCTTACAAATCACATACACTTTCTTTTTCATAGAATTTAAATGCCCAAAAGAGTTGTTGGTGAATGTAAGAATACTTGAGTGTTTATAGACCCCAAGTAACTTCAGATTTTTAGAGCTAAAAATCAAACATTCTGGGAAAAACTGGGTACGAGTGCTTTGCCCGTCGTTCTGGGCGGTTTACCCACCGTCAACCATTGGCTGCCGCCCGTAATCTGTGGTACGGGTGGTCCAATCGCTATCTGGGTGGTTTACCTATCGACACCCGCTGGCCGCCGATCGGATTTTGTGGTATGGGCGGTCCAACCGTCGCTCACCGATGGTTTACCCGTCAGAATTTCCATAAAAGTGGTTTCCTCCACTTTTTGAATTTCGGCTTGACTTTTACGTTGACCAGCTCTTTGGTCAACTGATTGAGCTGAGCCTGAGCTCAACTAAACCTAGTAGTGGATCCGGTTGTCTCATTGAGTTGATTTAGATTCCTTCCAAATCCAACTGAATTAAGACTCTAACTTCTAACGATGACTCGATGATTACAATACTTAATGACCAATTAAGCCTAATTAAAACCTAACTCCCGCATACTCCGACAACCTCCGGCAATCTTGCAGCAAGTCCTCTGGTCTTCTTCTCGGCGATCTCCCTTCACGTTCCTAGCGAGCTTCCCGATTCTTTCGGCGAATCTCCTAGTGAACTTCCAGCGAGATCCCACCGCATTGTCCGAACTCGGCCCGATGCCTAGGCTGTATCTTGGCCCATCATATGGTTCTAGCTTCGTTGATCATGTCATAGTTAGACCTGCAATATTTCTTCTAACAATATGTTAGATCAACACACATCAATTGATCTCATCATCAAAATTCGAGATTCAACAATCTTCCTCTTTTTGATGATGATAATTAATTGATGACGGGAGTTAATTCTAACTCCCCCTAAATTTATGCCATTTAAATTCAAGAGAGTCACATCCTCTTGAATTCAGTAAATCAAAGCAATAAGTATTTCAAGTATTTAACCTTTCAAGCATAACAAAGGTTGCTTTTTAAACTTTTCAACTTATCAAGAATTTTCAAGGATTGTCATGAAATTGAAAATATTCAAAAATTTGTCTTCAAATCATCAAGCACAGAAAATTTTCAAATCAATAAGCATAGAATATTTTCAAGTTATAGAGTATACAAGATTTTCAAGTCATTGAGCATAGAAAATTTTCAAGTCATAGAGCATAAAAAATTGCAAGTCATAGAGCATAGAAGATTTTCAAGTCATTGAGCATAGAAAATTTTCAAGTCATAGAGCATAGAAAATTTCAAGTCATAGAAAAATTTCAAGTCATTAAGCATACCTTTCTCAATAAATTTAATATATTTAAAAATTAATCTCTAGTCATCAACCATACCTTTCTCAATAAATTTAATACATTTGAAAATTAAACTCTAATCATCAACCATACCTTTCTTCCCCTTTGTCATTAACAAAAAAAAAGGTGAAGGGTAGGGTTAAACTTTTTAGGAAATGAGTTTTTATTCTCCCCTTTATAAAATACAACAAATGAATTTTCTTTCTCTTGTAAATCAAGAAGGAAAAAGACTAGAGGAGTTTTAAAACATCGTCAAATGTAGCTCTCAATATAAAATAAAATTTTTTGGAAGATTCAAAAATCCAAGAGATATATAAAGAAAAGAGCTACTCATGTATTTAAAACATCATGTAATTCTTTTTGTAAGTAAACATCACTTGAATTAATTACAAAGATAAATAAGTTAATTTCATGAATTTATAAATTATTATGATTTAACATTTAAAGTTGCCTTCTTAGAAAATCATATAGCTCTTTATTTAAGGGTTTTGTAAAGATATCCGCTAATTGATGCTTAATGTCAATAAATTCCAATGAGATATCTTGACAATTTACATGATCCCTTATAAAATTATGTCTAATATCAATATGTTTCATTCTTGAGTGTTGAATAGTATTTTTGGTTAGACAAATAACACATGTATTATCACATTTTATAGAAATATTTTTTAATTTTAATCCATAGTCTTCTAGTGTGTTTTTCATCCAAATGACTTGGGCACAACGTACACTAGCTGCAATGTATTCTGCTTCTACAGTAGATAAAGCTACTGAATTTTATTTCTTGGAAGTCCCCGAAACAAGTGCATGCCCCAAAAATTAACATGTTCCAGTAGTACTTTTTCTATCTATTCTATATCTACCAAAATCAGCATCAGAATAGGCAATTAAGTCAAAGTTTTTTTATTTTGATACCATAAACCTAATTTAGATGTCCCTTTTAAGTATATGAAGATTTACTTAACTGCTTTTAAATGAGAAAGTTTCGGGTTAGATTGATATCTTGCACACAATCCATTACTGAATATTATCTCAGGTCTAGTTGTAGCAAACTTCCTATCATACTTCTATAAGTTTTTTGATCAAAGTTTTTACCTTCATTATCTAAGTCCAACTTAGTAGTGGTGCTCATGGGAGTGTTTAATGCCTTAGCATTTTCCATCCCAAATCTTTTTATTAAGTTTAGGGTGTATTTAGATTAACAAATAAAAATACCATCATCTAGTTATTTTATTTGTAATCCTAGGAAGAATGTTAACTCACCCATTAGACTCATTTCAAACTCTTGACTTATTTCTTTAGCAAATAGCTCACACAAAGATTCATTTGTGGATCCAAAAATGATATCGTCAACATACATTTGAAAAATAAGAAGATCATTTTCAAAATGCTTAAAAAATAATATGGTATCAACCTTGCCTTTAGAAAAATTATTTGAAATAAGAAAAGAACTAAGTCTTTTATACCAAGCCCGAGGGGCTTGTTTCAATCCATAAAGAAATTTTGTAAGTTTTGAAAACATGATTAGGAAGAAGATTATTTTCAAAATTCAGGGGTTGTTCAACATATACTTCTTCGGAAATAAAGCCATTTAGAAAAGCACTTTTAACTCCATTTGAAATATCTTAAAATTTTTCAAGGAAGTAAAAGCAAGGAGCATCCTTATGGCTTTAAGTATAGCTAGGGGAGAGAATGTTTTATCATAATTGATTCCTTCTTCTTGGTTGAAACCTTTGACCACTAATCTAGCCTTGTTTCTAATCACGATAACATTTTAATTTTGCTCGTTTCTAAAGACCCATTTAGTACCAATTACTAAATGGTCATTAGGTCTAGGAACAAGCTCCCATACCTTATTTCTCTCAAATTGATTAAGCTTTTCATGCATTGCATTAACCCAAGAATCATCTCTTAGGCTTCATTATTGCATTTTTGGCTCAGTTTGATAAAGAAATGTGGCATTTGCATAAAATTTTTTAAAAGAAGACCAAGTCTGAATTCCTTTGATGTTTCTCCTATTATAAGCTCCTTAGGATGATCATTCACATATTTTCATTCCCTGGGTAAGACATTGGAAGTATCCAAGTTGCTTTTAGGAGTGTTATCATTTAAATTCACAATATCAAGATTAATATCATCATCAAAATCAATCTTTTTAAATTCAAAAAACTTATTAAAGACAACATGAATGGATTCTTCTATTACTAATGTTCTTTTATTAAAGACATGATAAGCTTTTGAAATAGAAGAATAACCAAGAAAAATACTTTTATCGGATTTTGCATCAAATTTACCTAAAGCATTCTTTTTATTCAAAATAAAATATTTATATATAAATATTTTAAAATAAAAAATATTAGACTTTTTACGATTCCATAATTCATAAAGAGTTTTAGTGATTAATGGTTTTACAAGAATCCTATGTAAAACATAGCAAGCCGTATTAACGGTTTTGGCCCAAAAATATTTGAGTAATATATGTTCATTCAATATTATTCTAGCCATTTCTTATAAGCTCCTATTTTTTCTTTCTACAACTCCATTTTGTTGTGGATTGTGTGGAGTAGAAAAATTATGGATATACCCATTTGAATCATAAAAATTTTAAAAATCTTTATTTTAAAATTCTCCACCATGATCACTTCGTATTGAAGAGATCATGCATTATTTTTCATTTTGAACAATTTTACAAAACTTTTCAAAACATTTAAATGTATCACTTTTTTGTGCTAGGAAATAGGTCCAAGTATATCTACTAAAGTTAGCTACTAAAACAAATGCATATTTGCTATCTTCTATACTTGTAAGATCAATTGGTCCAAATAGATCCATATGAATCAATTGGAGTGGTCTAGAGGTGCTAATTTGATTTTTTAACTTAAAGCTACTCTTAACTTGTTTTCCTAATGGACAAGTATCACATACTTTGCCTTTAATAAACTTAAGAGTAGGTAAACCTCTCACTAGTTCCTTAGTAGAGATTTTATTTAAGAGTTTCATACTAGCATGACCTAATCCAAGCATCATCATTCAAAGCCGAAAAACAAGTTTCATTACAAAATTTATCAATATCTATAGTGTATACATTGTTGTTTTTTAAAGCAATTAAAGATTTGCTTTTATATGGCAACTCAATTATGCAAGCATTAGGTTGAAATTTAAACATACCCTTTATCACATAATTGACTAATGCTAAGCAAGTTATGTTTCAAGCCATCAACTAACAACACATCTTCAATCAAAAAGTTTGATGTGGTACCTATTGTTCATTTTTCAATGATTTTACCCTTGTTATTATCTCCAAAGGTGACAACTCCTTCACTTAAGCTAGAGAGCTTGGAAAAGTGAGATGGATCTCCGGTCATATGCCTTGAGCATCCACTATCAAAATACCACTTAGTGCTCCTAGCTTTAGATTGAAGACAAACCTACAAAAAAGATATTTTCGGTTTAAGTACCCATTTTATATTGGGTCCTTCATGAAGATTTTTATCTTTCTTTTCTAACCGATTTTCATTATATAGAGTTATCTTTGGAACCCATACAAGATGATATGGTATATATTTTCTAAAAAGGAATTTGTTTGCCTTATGTCCTAATTTGCCACAAAAATTATACTTAACTCTTGATGGCACATTCAATGTAGGTCCCCTTATAAATATGGTTGTCTTTTATTAAATATTTTCAACAAAATCTATATCATGTCTATTATTGTTATGACTCTTATTGGCAAGAATCATATTTAGGGATTTATTTCCTATCTCAAATTTCTCTAATATAGTTTTAACGATATAATTATCTACTTTAACATTATCTAGCATATGGCATTTTGTACATGGTTTAGGTGAAGCTAAGGAGTCATGCATTTCATCAAGTCTTTTAACTATCAAATCATGATCAACTTTAAGTAGTTTAAAGGACTTGCTAAGTTTTCTAAACCCATTAAATAAATTATTAAATATACTTGATAATTCTGAAAATGAAAAATCTAAAGACTCACTAACCTTATCTTCAAATGCCATTAAGGTATAATTAGCCACCTCTTCTTTGGATTGGTCTTCATCCTCGGAGGAACTTGAATTATCCCAAGTGGCGGAGAGTGCCTTCTTTTTTAGCGTCGATTTCTTCTTCAACTGAGGACATTCATTTTTTAAATATCCCTATTTTTTGCATTCATAGCAAATAATGTTGTCTTTCTTTGGTTCCTTTTTGTTTTTATAGTTTTTGTTCCTTTTTATAAATTTTTTAAATTTTCTTGACAGAAGTGTAATGTCATGGTCTTCATCACTCGAGGAGTCATTCATTGTTTGAAGTGCTACATCCTTCCTATTCTTTGGAAGGGGTTCATCAAGCTCATCATGAGTTTTACAATTTAGTTTATAAGTCATAAGGGAGCTCATAAATTCTTCAAGAGATAGGTTATTCAAATCTTTGGCCTCTTGAATAGCGGTTACTTTAGGATCCCAATTTTTAGGCAAATATCATAAAATCTTACTCACAAGTCCAAAATTCGAAAAATATTTTCCAAGTACTTTAAGTTCATTGACAACATCCATGAAATGGGTGTATATGTCTCCCGCTTAGTTTCATTCGAAACAACTCATAGTTATGAACTATAATATTTATCTTTGATTCTTTTACTCTATTAGTCCCATCGTGTGTGATTTCTAGTGTATGCCAAATATTGAAAGCCGATTCACAAATGAAAATACGATTAAACTCATTTTTATCAAGTGCACAAAACAAGGCATTCAGAGCCTTTGCATTTAGAGAAAAATTCTTCCTTTCCAAATCATTTAACTCATTCATTGGTTTGGAAGATTTTTTAAATCCGTTCTCAACTATATTCTATAAATCAAAGTCCAAAGAGATGAGGAAAATACTCATCCTGTTTTCCAATATGTGTAATCTGTCCCATTGAATATGGGTGGACGTGAAATAGAATGTCCCTCATTTATGCCAAAACAAGTCATTTACTCAAGTGGGTGTTAATCCAAAGAGTAATAACCTTATTTTGATATCAATTGTTAGGATCAATTGGCACTGAGAGGGGGGGTGAATTAGTGCAAGCTAAGATTTTTCTTTCTAAAGCAAAAGCTTTTCAAATAAGATAGAATAAGAAATATGAAGCTTTTTGTTTTTAATAAAACAAGTGAGTGATTAAAAATAAGAAGCTGAAAAGATAATCACATTTAAGGAAAAGTACTTATCATCTTACTTTCAAAGAGTTTAGTTAACTTGGAAGCATCAATTCAATAATATTCAAGCAATGCAAGTATGAAACACTTACAATTTTATAGTGGTTCAGTGCCAACAGCCTACATCTACTTCCGAGTCCTCCTTCTTAAGGTACATCGACATCCACTACCAATCTTCTTTGGGTGAAGATCAAACCCTTACACTTGCTTATAAGGGAGACTTAAGAAGTTACTATCTGTAAGCTCTCTCCCTTACCCCTTTTCTTTTTCTTACAAATCACACACACTTTCTTTTTCACAGAATTTAATTGCCCAAAAGAGTTGTTGGTGAATGTAAGAATACTTGGGTATTTATAGACCCCAAGTAGCTTCAGATTTTTAGAGCCAAAAATTAAACATACCCGAAAAATCAGGTACGGGCGGTCCAACCACCATCTGGGTGGTTTACCTGCTGACATCTACTGGCCACTGCCTGGATTCTGTGGTACGGCCGATCCAACCATCGCTCACTAATGGTTTACCCGTCGAAATTTCTACAAAAGTGGTTTTCTCCACTTTTCGAATTCTGGGTTGACTTTTACGTTGACCAGCTCTTTGGTCAACTGATTGAGCTCAACTTGAGCTCAACCAAACCTAGTAGTTGATCCGATTGTCTCATTGAGTTGATTTGGATTCCTTCTAAATCCAACTCAATTAGGACTCTAACTTGTAACTACGACTTAATGATTATAATACTTAATGACCGATTAAGTCTAATTAAGACCTAACTCCCGCATACTCCAGCAACCTCCGGCAATCTTACGGTAAGTCCTTTGGTCTTCTTCTCGGCAATCTCCCTTCGTGTTCCTAGCGAACTTCTCAATTCCTTCGACGAATCTCCTAGCGAACTTCCGATGAGATCCCACCACATCGTCCGAACTCTGTCCAATCCTAGGCTATATCTTGGACCGTCATCTGATTGTAGCTTTATTGATCCTGCCATAGTTGGACCTGTAATATTTCTTCTAACACAAATGTTACATCAACACACATCAATTAATCTCATCATCAAAATCCGAGATTCAACAAAAGCTTCATGGATGCTCTGGTGGGGTTGGAGCAAAAGAAAGATCCAATCTCCCACCGAAAACTCTATTTCGCTTTTGTGTTGATCGTGTTATTGTTTCATCCTTACCTGAGCTGCCGAGAGATTATCTTTTAATAGCTTCAGAATTTTGTCCCTGTCCCTGAGCCCTGTCTACCTATTATACTTTAGATGTGCCAGGTATATACTTCGAGATTACAAGGGGTAGTCAGTCAAACATAGCTTCAAAAAGAGTACATTTTATCGATGAATGATAAGTCATGTTATACCACCACTCAGCCAAGGGAAGCCACTTAGTCCACTCTTTTGGTCAATCACTAGTGAAGCATCTAAGGTATGTCTCTAAGCACCTATTCCCTACTTTGGTCTAGCCGTCGGTTTGTGGATGGTACATCATGCTCATCTTCAACTTGGTGTCCTGCAATTGTAATATTTTCTATCCAAAATTTGCTGGTGAAGACTCTATCAGGATCATTAACAATAGATCTTGGCATCTCATATAATTTTATAATATCTTCTATAAAGATTTGAGCAATACTAGAAGCAGTGTAAGGGTTACAGACAACATAAAAGTGGGCATACTTCGTAAGACGGTCAACCACAATGAGAATTGAACCTTTTCCTTAGGATGAGGGCAGCCCTTCTATAAAATCCATTGATATATCAGTCCATATCGAGTCTGGGATGGGTAGAGGTTGTAGCTTTCCTGAGCTTGCCACTGTTTTGCCTTTATGTCATTGGCATACGTCACACTGTGCTACAAATTTAGTAATTATATTTTTCATTCCTCTCCAATAAAAATTTTGCTTAATTCTTTTGTAAGTTCTAAGGAATATAAAATGCCCCATCACTAGTGTGGAATGCATCTCTTGAAGGATAGTTTTTATGCAAGGAGAATTCGGTGCAAGCACGATGCATCTCTTATAACGCAAGTCCTTCGTATCCCAATTGTAATGGCCACGGAGCTTGGCTTTGATAGAACCCTAGAGGAATTCTATGAGATTTGAACTTTAAGGGGATCAACCCTTAGAATGTTATAGGGGTTCCTCCCTCCTTGTAGTCGGCCAGATTGTTGAATGAAAACTGATATATTGCTTTAAAAAGAAGGCTATAAGCATATATAAGACTAAAAACCCTAGCGTAGGGGGCTATTTTCTAATTAAATTCTCCCTTTTACCCTTCTTGTAGTTGGCCTACCCTGTTAAGGGGGGGCGGTGGACTAAAGTGCTGCACAAACCATGCGCCCTTGCTAGAAACCCTAGTCGACTAGCCCAGTAAAGGGGGCGGCGGCTAAGAAGCCCTAAGGACCCAAATATAAAGCCTAGCCACTCTTCTTTATAGGATAGAGGTGGCTAGGTGGGATTTATTATAATCTCACAGGGTTTTTATTAATTACTACTTGGTTGAGTAGGACCCAACCCTACTAGGGTCCTATCACTTGCCCCTTCTTCCGGCGTGGGCATAATCATATCAAGGACAGGGTAAATTTTGGCATCCTCGAGCAATTTAAGTCTGTATGCCACAGCTCCAATACACTATGTGATTTGGTAAGGCCCATAAGGAGATAGTTTCATTAAGGTTCGTGTGTTGATAGATAGTTTCTTGTATGGCTATAGGCGAAGATAAACCTAATCTCCTACTAAAAACTCTCTTTCTCTTTGATGTTGTCAGCTTGTTGCTTCATTATGGCTTGAGCAACAGAGAGATTGTCCTTCAGCAGCTGTAAGAGTTTGTCCCTATCAATTAAATTTTGGTCCACCATATCCACTTTGTTTGCACCAATTACATACTTTGAAATCACAGGGGCCGGTCATTTATACAATACCTCATATGGGGTACATTTTGTAGATGAATGATATATAGTATTATACCACCATTCGGCCCAAGGGAGCCACTTCGTCCACTCCTTTGGCCGATCACTAGCGAAGCACCAAAGATATGCCTCCAAACACATATTCACTACCTCTATATAGTCGTCGGTCTGGGGGTGGTAGGCTATGCTCATCTTGAGTTTGGTGCCCTATAGTTGAAATAACTAGGTCCAAAATTTACTTGTGAAAACCCTATCGTGGTCACTTATAATGTGCCTTAACATCCCATGTTGTTTTATAATATTTTCAATGAAAATCTGAGCAATATTAGCAGTAGTGTAGGGATGTCACATAGCACAAAAATGGGCATATTTCATCAATCGATCAACAACCACAAGGATTGGGAAGGTGGTAGCCCCTCTATGAAATCTATAGAGATGGTCCATATTAAGTCCAATAAGGGTAGAGGTTGTAGCTTCCCAAGACTTGCCATCGTTACCCTCTTTTACTATTGACATACATCACATTGTGCCACATATTCAGAAATAAATTTTTTCATTCCTCTCCAATAGAAATTTTGCTTCACTCTTTTATAGGTCATCAAAAATCTGGAGTGCCCTACTGAAGGTGTGAAGTGCATTTCATGCAGGATGACTTTCATGTAAGGAGAGTCGGGTATAAGCACAATGCGACCTTTGTAGTGAAGTTCCCTTAAATCCCTAGTAGGTTATTGCACTTGGATCCTTCTCTAATTTTTCTATGATGTTGCTGGTCTCTGGATCCTTCTTCCATTCTCCCTAATATGCTCGAGCAAGCTGGTGGAAGGAAGGGAGATGGCTACAATTTTGGCTTGTTTGGGTAGCCAAGAGAGTGCATCTGCACTAATATTTTTTCCCCTTTTATAAATAATTTCATAATCAAATCCGAGAAGTTTGGTTACCCATTTTTGCTACTTAGGGAATGATCTCTTCTGCTCCAAAAAGTACTTAAGGCTTCAGTGATCGATTTTAATCTGAAAGCGTCGACCGATTAGATAAGGTCTCCACATCATTATAGCGTACACAATGGCGAGCATCTCCTTATCATATATTGACATTCGGTGATAGGAGGTAGACAAGGCCTTGTTGGTATATGCGAGTGGTCGACATCTTGTATTAGAATGACTCCAATTCCAACTCCAGAAGCGTCGGCCTCAATGATGAAGGGTCAGCTAAAATCTGGCAGCGCTAGCACCAGTGTTATCGTCATGGCTACCTTAAGTTTGTCAAAGGCAATGGAGGCTTCATCCGACAATAGGAAAGCATCTTTTTTCAGTAGAGAGGTGAGTGGTGTATTGATCTTCCCATAGTCCTTCACAAACTTTCGGTAGTAGCTTGTTAGTCCAAGGAATCCATGCAGTAATTTCATATTTGTGAGTTTCGGCCAGCCCTACATTGCCTCAATTTTTACTAGGTTAACTGCCACTCCTTCTGATATTATGTGCCCAAGGTACTCTATTTTTTACCTGAAGAAGCTGTACTTTGATTATTTAACAAAAAGAGTGTTCTCCTAAAGGATCGTTAGAACAAATCGCAAGTGCTGAAAATGAGTCTTAAGAGTAGGGCTGTAAATGAGAATATCATCAAAAAACATCAGCACAAATTTATGTAAAAGCTCTGAGAAATATCATTCATTAGACTTTGAAAGGTAGAAGGAGCATTAGTGAGTCCAAAAGGCATTACCAGAATTCATAATGTCCATTGTGTATTTGGAATACTATTTTTGGAATGTCTTATACATATACCCGAATTTGATGGTACCCAGATCAAATGTCCAACTTTGTGAAGGCTTAAGCTCCTTCTAATTCTTCCCCAAGTTCATCCACCACTTGTATTAGGTATTGTCCTTGACGGTGATGGCATTTAAAGCTTGGTAGTCGATGCACATCCACCAAGTTCCGTCCTTCTTAGGCACTAGCAACACCGGTGAGGAATAAGGACTGCATTTTGGTTGAATCACCCCTGTGTCAAGCATCTCTTTTACAATATTTTCAATCTCATCCTTCTAGAGATGAGGATAGCAATATGGCTGAGAGTTAGCTAGTTTGCCCGAGAGAATTGGAATTATGTGATCATGTTGCCGGGTAGGAGAGAGACCATGCGATTAAGCAACAACATTAGCGAATTCAGCAAGCAGTTGAGCGAGGTTTTGATCTTCAATTTTTATATTCTTCTCTTTTGATTGTTGTTGGAGATGCATCAGAAAATCACCATGTGTCTTGTGTAGGACTTTCTCCATTCTTTGTGTCGAAACGGTGGAGATGTGGCTTCCACGCTTGCTGTGTAGGGTGACCTATCTACCTTTGCAATAGAATTTCATAATCAATTTAGAAAAGTTCTAGGAGATATCACCTTGCATCATTAGCTACTCTATATCGAGCATGGCTTTATAATCATCAATAGGTAGGAGAAAGAAGTCGACAATGATCTCTTGGTCTTGCAACAACAGTTTTACCAGCGAGCACCTTTGGTCGCACTTTAGGATTCGACCGTCAGTGACATTTACATCAAACTTGTTACAACCTTTGATGTGGAGAGCTATACAAGTAGCAATCTTAATGTTTAGAAAATTATTAGTGTTGCTCGTGTTGATAAGAACAATGATCAGCTGCTATTTGAGAAGGCCTCCAACTTTCATCATTTGTGGATTAGAGTAGCTAGCTAATGCATGTACCATAAAGTCGATTGGTTGGGCCTCTTCTTCTACAACTTCTTCTTCGTGTTCGAGGCCCTCTTCTAATAGTTCAATGACTTCTTCTTCTATTGGTTCAATCATAAGAAGTCACCCCTTTTTGCAATAATGTTCGTAGCTCCATGACTCGTTGTAGTGCCAATATAAACCCTTCACAAATCGCTCATGAAGCTCTTCTCTCGTCAACGTTTTGGGTGTGGGGGCTTGGATGATAGTAGAGGGGGTTGAGGGCTTTGGTATTGCTGGTCGAGGAATGACCCTAGTCCCCTGGGTTTCAAGGTTTAATCGCTCCTCTTGAAGTCGCGCGAAAGAGATGACCGCCTTAAGCATGTACGGTTGTCGCGCTTTAACTTTTCCTCAGATCTCTGGCTTCAAGCCCTAAATAAAACTTTCCAATAGTTATTTCTCAAACTAATTATGAGTTTGATTAGATAATCTTTCAAACAAAATATTCCTAGATGGTAGAGGTTTATCAGATCTTTGCTAATTGGTCATCGACGTTCTCGTAGTCTGTTGGTCTGAGGCAGATCAACAGCCCTTCTTTGAATTGCTACTATAAGAGGCCTCTATGGGTGTGTTCAAACTAATCAAACCACTATATGGCATCCCCTTCAAGATGTATAGTCGTAATTTCCACCATAGATACATTTACAGTTTTGTGATACCAAAAATATCACTCTGAGCGCGAGATCTAACCAATCGGGTCTTCTTCTTCCTATCTAAGGAAGTCTACCCTCATGTGTGGATTGTAGGGATCGGTCTGAAAGCCTCCCATCTCCTGGGAGTCATCTCTTCGGTCAGAGCTCTCTCCTTGATGTGATTTCCTTGGGCTCGGTGGTCAGCCCAAACTGAGTTCAGTAAAGATAATTTGTATCTTCTCCTCCATTCGGGTCTCGAAGGCTTTAAATTTTGCGTTGAGGGCCTCCTCTGATGCCATAGTATAAGCCTCCATATTTGTAATATTAAGCTCTCTTTTGTTGACAGGTTAAGGGCATGGATTGGTTCGGGAAAGTTGTGGCCGAAAGGGGGTGGATGTGTAGGCTACGGTTTGGAGCTATTTTGTGGCTGATTTAGGTGTAGTTTTGGCTGCAATTTGGCAAGATTTTGGGGCTGTGATTATAGGGGTTGAAGGTAAATCTGAAAAAGATGGCAGCGAAGATCTGATAGAATTCGATGAAAGATCGCAGCGGTATATGCTGTTCTACCGAACAAAATTATCATCGAAGAAGTAGTAGTTTCTCAAAAAAAACTTGAGAGAATTATGGAGAATTTCGATAGCAAAATCTTGGTTCAGATGGTGTAGTAATAGCAATTTGGATCAAGAAAATTTTGGCAGCATAACAGTAAGAAAATCGATGCAAGATAAGATGGCAGAATTATCGTCATAAGATGTCAACAGTTTACATCAACAATTTACAACATTATAAGAATTATTTTAAAGATGAGTTTCACAGTAGATCAATCTCATATGAAAGCCAAGATGATATATTAAATGTGTGAAAAATTTCATCCACAGAAGATGTCAAATAGATCGGTTCAAAATGCAGTTGAAATTTTCTACAACATTTCTTCATTTACAAAGATGATCACTTTTGCGATGGAAGGAATTTGTAGTAAAGAAAAGATAGAAAATTCTTTTTGATATGTTGTAGATGGAAAACTATAGTATCAAGAGGTATTGGTCATAAGAAAATACCAGATTTTTAGTGTAATCGGTGGTGGCAGTAGTAGATTGATTTCATTTGCAGTAGGAGGATGATGGTGGAGGCAACGTCAAAAGCAATTGTGGGAATTGCTTAGCTTGATGGAGGCAGTAGAGATGGCAGCAAGGGTAGTAAGATCATTACTCTGATACCAGATGATAGAACCCTAGAGGAATTATATGAAATTTGATCTTTGAGGGGAATTAACCCTTGGAATGATATAGGGGTTCGTCCCTCCTTGTAGTTGGCCAAATGGTTGAATAAAAAGTGATCTATTGCTTATTCAAAAGAGGTGGAGGATACAAGCATATATAGGAGTCCAAACCCAAGCCTAGGACTGCTTCCTAAATGAATTCTCTCTTTTACCCTTCTTTTAGCCGACCTGCCCTATTAAGGGAGGGGCGACGGCCTAAAGGGCTGCACAAACTATGCACCACGGCTAGAAACCCTAACTGACCAACCCAGTAAAGGGGGCGACGGTTAGGAAACCCTAAGGCCCCAAATATAAACCTTAGCCACTCTTTTTTATAGGATAGAGATGGCTAGGTCAGGTTTATTATAATTTCACAGGATTTTTATTAACTGCTACTTGGTTGAGTAGGACCAAACCCTACTGGGCTCCTATGACTTGCCCCTTCTTCCGACGTAAGCACAATCATATCAAAGACGTATATGATTTTCTCTACCATGAGAATAATTCTCAAATTTCAGAACCAATCCTAGTTTAGACTAGTGAGGCGGTCGGTATTAAGTATATCATGTAGGAGTTTTGCAAGCAACATGTTTCTGACAAACAAGATGTAATGTGATTTAATGACATATAGATTTTATAAAAAATTAATTAAGATACCAATTTTTATCTAAATATACTCTCACTATTTTTCTAGTAATCACGTGACACCCTCGACATATGAAACGAAAGTCTTCGGTAAACTTCTAGTGGGGTCAGGATCCAATCAGCATCTTAGTAGAACCTCGAGGGACTCGACCAATCACACTAAGCCCAAAAAGATAAGCAATTCTCACCAATTACAACTCTTTATGATTCTCATCCTGTTCGGCCTCTAAACCACTATGGTCTCGAGGGACTTGACCAACCATGATGTTCAGTTAAGTCATAACTATCATTACTATATGAGTTTGATTTAATGATATGCCCTCGAGGGACTCAACGAAACATACTATGTTCTCAAGTCACCGATGATATCTCAATGTCATGGGCACGATCTCGATTACATAGATAGGTGAGCCGCGAGGGACTCGACTAACTCAGCTTATATCGTGATTAAATTTCTTCCTATAATGATAGAAGGCCACGTGGGTCAATCTTATTGTCTCATACTCACCGACTTAATATTTTCGTAAGAGGGGTTCTTTTTTTGTATCGGTTTCCTAATATATCATATCACACACATATTTTACATGCTATATATATATATATATAGCAGGTGTATAATCACATATCACATATGCATTCTACACCAGATGATCATAAATAGTCACCTAATGTGATTAGGCCCGAGCCAGTGGGCCCAATTACTCACAATATGGTTTATGTGTGTATTGGTGCATCTTCATACTTTATGATCATCCTTCTGAACATCATTAGTTCCCTCGGATCCTTGGTGCATCACTATGTGTCGCGATCGCCCTGCCACGATATCATGGGTCCCGTTGAGACCGCCATACTCCCGTTGTGCCTTTTCATGTAATTACAACATAATCACAAGCATGCAGGCCCGATAATAAATGAGAAAAATAAAAACTCGTAGGCCCTAATAATAATAATAATAATTTATACACACATCACAATACATGGTTCATGATCATCCATCCACATCATACATCATATGTATGCATATCATTGTGTAGGAAAATTAGATAAGTAATAATTAGTTAAACTATTTAATTAATTATTTTTCTAGAAATCGGGACACTAGAAATTTCTAAAGTTAAGGATATTTTTAAAATTCTAGAAAAAAGGATAGATCTAAAAATTTCTCAAATTTCGAGTGGCAATATCATCTTTTTACCATAAGAAAACCCTAAGCCCTACTGCCCTATTCTTACGACCACCACCATCATCCTTACACAAGCGGTAATGTTGCACGTTGCCTACCACCCCTGCCCGCGGGCAGCTATCGCTTCCTAGGTGTGGCCACCTAGCCCGTAGGCATCACGGTTATAGACAACCTAGTAGCGGTGGTTGCCTGCAGCGACCACACTTGGTAGTAGTAGCTAGCAGTAGTGCTAGAGGCCCATGAGCGAGCCTTCTGACTTGGATGTTCTTGTTGGGAAACCAAACGGGAGCATCACATTTATAGTAGAAGATGAAAATAAAATTGATTTCCTATGTAGATCAAATCAACCTGCAAAGATTGGTGTGCAAAAAATCATAAACCCGAAAACTGCAATATGTGAGAGATTGTTTACCAAGGGAGATCGTATATCCCTAAATTTTTAGATTTGGATTGAGAGGATGAAGGAGGTCAAACGTCCTCCTCTCTGGCGATATCCACATGATGGATCACTATAGCAATACTGCTAGTTACAGGTGCCCTGCAAGCCAATCACGTGAGTAACGACACATGTGACACGTTGTGCGATCTTTTTACTTATGATTAATATTCACATATTATCATATTATCTGTTACATATATTATGATGTCCTTGGTTCTGTGCAATGGGAGTCAGATCATGATGAGATCACGATAATGAGATCGATTCACCTTTAAATACAGATCCTAAATAATCCCGGTCATAGGTTACTCAAGAGGGATATTGAGATAACCGGATAGATCGGTGTACTATATACCCGTCTATATGATGGAGACGACTAGTCTCATAGCCACTTGTGTGGAGACACTAAGGATTAGTACAGGTGCTCATTAGAGAATCAGTTCACTGATTGATCCGCTTATGGAATGCTATATGGTTAATGATACCTAATGTCAGACAGCGATTCTATAGTCTCAATTGTGTATCTGATCCTTAGACTTGAGACACCAAAGATGTCTTGTATGAGTACCCCTTTCTTTGATGCCAGACTTGTAAGTTTGGAAAGTTTCAAATCTGGTACAATTGGTTATCGGGATTGGTAGCCAACCTTACAAAGGCAATTGAGTGTCAATAGAGGATCATCTACTCTTAGTATCACGAGAGGAATATCTCATATGTGCTTACTTAGACAAATCCCTGGCTAGAGTCATTCGGATTGAGAGAGAAGGAGTTCTTCGGTAGAATCCGAATAGAGTAAGACAAATTGATTCCGTATGTGACTTGACAATACCATATCCAATATACGATATCTGGGATATTACTTGGATGATATATTATAGATATATGGTAACTGTGGATAGACAGGTCTGATGGATTTGATCCCCCCTGTACCGTATAGGGACTATAGCGTAGTGGCCTAGTACGTCTATAGTCGATGAGTTAAGTGAATTATTATGGGAATAATAATTCACTATATCAGAAGGAGTTTTGATGGGAGTGACTCACGCCACGATATCTGGTAGAGGGTGAATAGAGGATTAGATGAAGATCCAATTAGCCCCTATTCTCATTAGATGAGACCCTATGTTAATGGGCTCCTTGATTAAGGCCTAATTATAGGCCTAAGGAGATTATTGGATAAAGATCCAATAATGCAATATTAGTGAGTTATTGGATGGAGATCCAATACCCACTAAGGAAGGAGCCCTAGGGTTTTGGTGGCTCTCTATAAATAGGAGGGGAGACTTATGGTTGATAGGCTGCAGCTTTAGCCACCACCTCCTATTCTCCTTCCTCCCTCTAAGTAAGAGTTGCAAGATCAGATTGGAGGAGTTTCGCTATAGAGATCTATCGTGTGGATACCACTAGAGAGGAGGACGCTTGATCTCCTTTATCTTCTCCATCCAGATCTAGAATATAGGGATATACGATCTTTCTAGGTAAAATCAATCTCTCACACATCACGATTTTATCAGTTTTTATATTTTTCTCATGACCATAATATTTTGTATGATGATTTGATTTGCGTGGGAAACTAGTTTTTGTTTTAATTTTCGCTGCACATGTGATGCACCCGCTGAGGATTCCCAACAGATACTCCTCCAATTGTAGCTACAAATCTTATAACTCTTACATAGCTTCTCGTAATAAATATGAAAGAACATTCTCTATCTTCTTCACAGCCCTCTCACACTAGAGAGGGGCTGGTGGCTGAGAAGGTGAGGGAGAGGAGAAGAATAGGAGGGGGTGGCCAAAGATGAAGCCTATCAAATATATGTCACATGTACCTCCTATTTATAGAGAGCAACCAAAAATCCTAGGTAGCCTACCTTAGTAGGTATTAGATCTCCATCCAATTACCCACTAATCTTGAATTATTGAATATCTATCCAATAATCTCAATTGGCCTCTAACTAGGCCTCATGTAGGGAGCCCATCAATGTTGGGTCTCATCCAATGGGAATAGGGGCTAATTAAATAACTCGTATCCAATCCTCTAATTGCTAAAGCATCCACCATATGCGTGTAACTCTCTTAGCCCAATACCGAGCTAGCCATAAGTCCTTCCTATCAAAACTTCTTCTGACCCTATGAATTGTTATATCATAACAATGCGCTATAGTCGACGCATCGACTATGGACGTACTAGGCTAATGTGCCATAGTCCCTAAATGGTAGAGGAGATCTTATCCATTGAATATGTCTATCCTCAATTATCGTGTATCTATAGTTTGTCATCAATCTAGTATCCCAAAGATCATATACCAAGCATGGTACTATCAGGCTACAAACAAAATCCATCCGAGTATCACTCTAATCAGATTCTCTTGTAGAATTCCTTCTCTCTCAATCCGAATGACCCTGGCTAAGGATTTATTTGAGAAATAATGCACGAGATATTTCACTTGCGATACCGAGAGTGGATGATCCTTTATTGACACTTAATTGTCTTCATAAAGTTAACTACCAATCCAGATAACCAACTTTACTAGATCTGAAACTTTCTAAACCTATAAGTTTGACATCAAAGAAAGGAGTACTCAAATAAGGCATCCTTGATGTCTTAAGTCGAAGGATTAGACATACAATAGGGATTACAGAATCACTATTTGACGATAGATATCATTAATCATCCAACATTCTGTAAGCGGATCAATCAGTGAACTCATTCTCTAGTAAGCACCTGCACTATATCATTATTATCTTCGTACATGTTGTTATGAGACCAGCCACCTCCATCAAATAGATGGAGGTGGCCAAGATTATTTAGTATATCAGTCTGTTCGGTTGTCTCAATGTCCCTCTCGAGAAACCTATGACCAAGATTATTTAGGATATATGTTTAAAAGTCAATTTCATCATCATGATCTCATCACAATCCAATTCTCATTGCATAGAGCCAAGGACATCATAATATATGTATTCAAGAGATCATATAATATAAGAATATGTAATAATTATGATGCAAAAAGATTATATAGTATGTCACATATGTCATCACTCATGTGGTTGGCTTGTAGGGCACCTATAACTAGCAGCCCCTCCAAAGGGCCTGGCCACGATCAACCTCCATTGTAGGTGGCCTGGTCGCCCCTATAGGGGGCTTAGCCGTGGGTGGCCACCATTGTAGGCGGCTTGCTTATAGGTGGTGGCCCCCTTCACTAGTAGGTAGCTTACTTGCTGGCGCTACTTTCCCTGAAAGAATGCGTAGGACAGTTCTACATAATTTAATCTCATCACATGTAAATTAAAAGTTAATCTTTTGCATGAGCAACCTGGCTTTGATACCATTGTTGTGAAACCCAATAGGAGCATCATATGCGTAGCTAAGGAAATAAAACAAAACAAAATAGGTTTTTATATATATCAAGTCATTGTGCAAAGATTGATGCACGAAAAACCCACAAAATAGAAAACTACGATATATTAGATATTGATTACCTAGGGAGATCATATATCCCTGAAATTTCAGATTCAGATGAAGAGGATGAAGAAAATCAAACATTCTCCTCTTTAGTGGTATCCACATGATGTATCATTGCAATGATGGTCTTCTAATCGTAGAAAGCTAGCAACTCTTATGCATAGGGAGAGAGGAGAATAAGAGGGAGCAACCAAAGGTGTGGCCTATCACTAATGTGCTACCCCTGCCTCATATTTATAGAGAACCACTTAAAAATCCTAATGGATCCTGTCTTAGTAGGTATTGGATATTTATCTAATTATCCACTAATCTCATATTATTATATCTCTATCCAATAATCTCAATTGGCCTCTAACTAAGCCTCATGCAAGGAGTCTATCAATGTTGGGTCTTATCTAATGAGAACAAGGGCTAATTGGATAACTCATATACAATCCTCTACTCACTGAAATATCCATCATATGTGTGTGACCCTTTGGGCCTATACCAAGCTGGTCGTGAGTCTTACTTATCAAAATTCCTTCTGATTCAGTAAATTATTATCTCATAATAATTCACTCGACTCATCGACTATGCATGTACTATGTCATTATGGCATAATCCCCAAACGCTACAAGAGATCTTATCCATTGGATATATTTGTCCTTAGTTATCATGTATCTATAGTCCCTCATCAATCTAATATCCTGAGGCCATATATTGGGCGTGGCACTGTTAGGCCTCATACGGAATCCATGCAAGTATTGCTCTAATCAGATTATTCCGGAGAACTTCTCTCTTGATCTGAATGACCCTGGCCAAGAATTTTTTCGAGCGATAACATATTGGATATTCCTCTTATGATACCGAGAGTGGATGATCCTCTATTGACACTTAATTGCCTTTGTAAGGTTGACAACCAATCCTGATAACTAGTTATACCATATTTGGAACTTTCCAAATCTCTAAGTCTGGCATTAAAAAAATTAGTACTGAAGCAAGGCATCCTTGATGTCTAAAGTCAAAGGACCAGACATACAATTGGGACTATGAAATCACTATCTGACATTAAATATCATTAACCATCCAGTTTTTCATAAGCGGATCAATTAATAAACTCATCTCCAATGAGCACCTTGTTAGGACCCTAGCTAGGTCGTGTCCTAAGTCCACTGAGTTGAAATATTATTAAGTATAATAAAACCATAAATTAGCCACCATCCCCTATTGATGAAGTGGTCGGCTAGGGTTAGTGAGGAGTCCTCATGGAGAGGGACTCCTAACCGACCACTTCCCCTATTTGGGGTGGTCGGCTGGGCTTAGAAGAGGGAGAGTCCCCATTAGTTTGGACTCTCTCTAGGTTGGTTAAGACTTAAAGTAGAAGTCCTATTATGAGTTAGGGTTTTGAGTCCCTATATAAACTCATGTAGCCACCACTATTTCATCATGAATAAGATTAACCTTTTTTTAGTCATTATTCTGAATACCTTGGAGGAGGGAACCCCTATAGAGTTCCAAGAGGTCGATCCCCTATAGAGATCAATCCAAAGCTTAGAATCTACAAGAGTTCTATCACTTGGTATTAGAGCAGAGATCTTAGTACCTCACTGCCCTTCCATGGCCGCCCATCATCTTCATCCAGTTATCCAAGCAATTCTCATAATTTCTAAGATCGTCGCCAACTATGCCTATCATCACCACTACCACAGATCACCCCTTCAATCTCCACAAGAATTGCATTAGGTTATGGTAATCTACCTTACTGCTGCTGTAATTTAGTTATCCTAAACCCAGAAACAAAAAAAGTGTTCCTTTATTATGCTACACAAACTTATCATCGCAAAGTTGCCATCTTTACTACGAAAGTTATGCTGCAGATTTCAGTCGCATACTATTCCCTTATCTTTGATCTTGCTACAACTATTTTGCTACCATATCTTCTACGTATTTTTCTGACGGCTTTGGCACTTCTTATCAGCAAATTTTCTTTGGGTTGTATGTAAAAGTTCTTGATACATACGTCCAAATTGCTAAACTTTAGATGTAAAAATCTATCACAGCACCTTCTCGTACTCGTTGATCTTACTGAATTTATTATTGTCATATTCTCCAATGAATTTTTCGACGACATTATCTTTTCCTTACCAACGGATTCTCATTGAGTTATACTTGAGTCCTTATTACAAATTGTTAGAAATTTTACATCTACACTGTTGAAATTTTTGACAAAAGATTATGCTACTATAATTTTTGTCATTCTTCTTTTTGTAAACCACCATATCCTTCCGAATTTGCTACCACCAATTGCATCACCTTTAAGGCACCCCTCTAGCCTTAAGACACAACCATCGTATCCTATTTCCAAAATCTATAGCCAATCAAAATTGTAGCCCAAACAGCGGTCTACTACAACCACAACCCTCGACCACTGATCTTTATCTTCCGTAGCCACCAAACCTTCCACCGACCTATGCCTTTAACCCGTCAATAGAAGAAAGATTGTAACATCTCAGATTTAGAGATGTACGCAATAGCATCTGAAGATTTGATCGATGCTAAGTTGAAGGCATTTGAATCACATATGGAGGACAAATTGTGCGCTTTATTTGCATAATTCAGAATTAGTCAATCTCTAAGCCCGACAAAATTGTAGCAAGGTAAAAGTTTAGAGATGCCTCCTGAGAAGGAAGAACAAGCCACTAATTTGATACAGCCATGCATGAGGGTGGACTTCCCTCGATGGGAAGAGGGAGACCCGATGGGATAGCTTTCACGTGTGGAACACTACTTCCATTATCACCAGATACTGGAGGCTTCCATGGTGGACATCGCTATCATCTAGCTCGAGAGAGATGCAATGCAATAGTACAATTGGCTTGAGAACACCCAAGGAGTCCTGAGTGGGGACAATTCAAGAGTGGTTTGTTGATCTACTTTAGACAGTCTGAATATAAGAACATCGATGGTCAACTTGCGAAGATCCGAGAAACCTCTACATTCCAAGAATACCAGACCAGGTTTAAAAAATTATCTAACCAAGCTCATCATTAGTCTAAAAAGCAATTATTATGGACATTCATCGAAAGACTAAAGCCAGAAATAAGAGGAGAAGTAAAAGCGTAGTAACCCTACACCTTGATGGTCACAATCTCCTTTGCCCGAATCCAAGAGGAGTGACTCAACCTACGATGAACCATGGAGCTGCGACCATCACTGCAAGAGGGGATGCCTTTTTTTTATTGAACCCCTTGATGATTCAGAGGAGGAGGTCCACGAGCATGAGGAGGAGGTCACAAAGGAAAAACCACAACTAGCCGATTGTATGATGCATGCTCTTGCTAGCTACACGAACTTGCAGATGATGAAAGTGCGAGGACTACTCAAACAACAGTCAATCACCATCCTCATCAATACTAGGAGCACCAATAACTTCATGAATAGTAAGGTTGCTACTCAGATGGTGCTTTATATTGAAGATTGCAGCAGATTTGATGTTAAGGTAGCCAACGGTAGAATTTTAAAGTGTAACCGAAGATGCTCGTGCGTAAAGTTGATGCTGCAAGACTAAGAAATAGTTGTTGATTTCTTCCTCCTCCCACTCGACGATTATGAGGTGGTGCTCAACATCGAATGCTGACTATGCTAAGTGATGTTTCCTAAAATTTTTTTAATTAATTATAAAATTTTTCAGTAAAGAAAAATAGGTGATCCTACGTGGAAAACATGAGAGCGATGTGACGACGATTTCAATGCAGCGAGTGGAGAAAGTTTTATAGAAGGTAAACAACGGCTCCCTAGTACAACTCCGGTAGCAATATATGAGGGAGTCGACAAAAATTAAAGACCTAAACCTTCCTAAATTGCTTACTAAATTTTTAGATGTCTTTGTCGAACCACACAGTCTGCCCCTACCTGACAACACGACCACCGGATTCCAATTCTCCTGAGCAAACCACTTGTAGACACTCAGTCATATCATTATCCTCACCCCTAAAAAGCTGAAATAGAGAGGATCGTACATGAGATGCTTGAAACAGGGGTCATTCGGTCGAGTTGTAGTCCCTCCTCTTCATCGGTGCTTCTTGTATGACAAAAAGATGGAATGTGGCAAATGTGCATAGATTACCGAGCTCTCAATGGCATTACGGTGAAGGACAAGTATTTGATTCCTATGGTGGATGAATCATTCGATAAATTAAAGGGAGCACAATTCTTCATGAAGCTAGATTTGTGATTCAGATATCATGAAATTCAGGTGCATGAGGATGACATACCAAAGACCATCTTTCGGATGCATAATGACCACTACGAATTTTTGGTAATGCCTTTCGGTCTCACCAATGCTCCCTCCACCTTTCAGAGCTATTGAATCTCAGATTTTGACAATGAAATCAATTGATAGGTTATTGATCTAACATAAGTTGTTAGAGTTGACTGATGTCGGATTAACTATGATAGAGAGAAAATTACAATAAGAGGTTTGGCTAAAGTCAAGTCCAGGCATCAGGCCAGAGTGAGGACGATGTAGCTGGGAACTCGTCTGAAGTGTATTAGGAGCTTGCTGAGGATATCAGGAGCTTGCCAGGATAGTGAAAGGGAGTTCACTAGAAGAAGACCGAGACTCACTGGAAGATTGTTGGGTGTAGCCAAAAAGCTTGCCGGAAGTTGGGAAGGTCTTGAATTGGATTTGTTGGCCATGATGATTATAATCAATTAAGTCATAGTCAGGATCGTTAAGGTTGAGTCCTGTTTGAGTTAGATTTGGAAGAGATCTAAATTAACTCAAGTGAGGCGAACCAGGTCCACTTTGGAGAATGGATTCAGCTCAGATTGAGCATAATTAGTTGACCTAAAAATTGGTCAACATGAGATACAAATCAAAATTTAAAAAGTGAAGGGAATTACTTTATCGGGTAGTGGTAGTTGTACCACTACCGCCTAAGAATCGGGATAGCAAGCGGTGGTTTTACTACCCAGGTCAGCAGTTATACTATCACCGGCCAAGAATCCGAGCAGCAAGCAGTGATTGGACCGCCCAAGCCGACGGTTGAACCGTCCATACCCTATTTTCAGGGTAGCTTTTGACGATTGCTCTGTCTATGCCAGCGGTTGTACCACCCATACCTATATTTTTCGGGTGAGTTTAAATTATGGCTCCATTCTTCTAAAGCCAAATGAGGTCTATAAATATCCCAAGTTTTCTTGCATTTCATATAATATTTTTGGGCAAATATTCTGTGATAAATTGTGTAAAAATTGTAAGAAAAATAAAAGGGGTAAGGGAGAGAAGAAGTCTTGTAAAACTTGTAGTTCTTCCTTGTAAGGTTGTAAGGTTCATCTTCTAAGCCTGGTAAAAGGAGAGAGAAAGCCATAAGGGTTTAATGTTCACCCAAAGATGGTTGATAGTAGACGTCGGTGGGCCTCAGGAAAGAGGACTCGGGAGTGGACGTAGGTTAAGTTGAGGCCAAACCACTATAATTGTGATTGTGCCTTAATTGCCTTCATTTTACTTTTTATTGCTCTTAAACTCTTGATAGTTAAATACAGGCTTCAATCTCTCCACTTATTCTAAATCAGCTTTTGATCGATTTTATTGAAATATATAAAGAAGCTTCCACTTTTTCTTCTTCACTTTTTGAAATCAAAGGTTTTTAAACGAGCACGATTAATCTTGCACGAAAGCAAATGTTTTAATTATGCATATTCTTATACGAAACTTTTCTTTAGCATGAACATAACTTAGCTTTGTTCAATAAGCTTATTGCTCATAAAATGCTTCTGATTTTCAGTTTTGATTCTCATGAAAAGTTCTCCTTAAACCACGATTTTTTTACACTTGCACTAATTTTCGCCACTCACACCCCCTAGTGCCAATTGAACTTAACAATTGGTATCAGAATAAGGTACTTACTCATTGGATTAATACTCACTTGAGTAAATAGTTTGTTTTGTATAGCAATCAATACTAGTATGATAGGAAGAGAGCCAATCCATGACAAGTATAATATTAAAGCCCAGAATCTCTAGGAGGATTAAATCAGCAAGGAATTCATGTTCTCTGATAAAAGTCAAACAAGATGGATAAAACAAGTTTGATGTCAAAGTTTCCCTAACTACCATAGTTACATACACCTCATAATCCAATGACTTAGGTTGGAAACCCAAGTGACATGCAAAAGTTTGTGAATCAAAAGATAGATTGGACCTGGGTCAAATAAAACCTTTGCATTCTTATTAGAAACATGAATAATATCTTCGACTACTGATTTAGAAGGTCGGGAATCCTATTCAGTGATGGCATAAACTCTAGCATAGGCTATCGTTCTGGGTGGCAATGACTCTTTTTTTATATTTAGTGGATAATCCTTTACTTTATGATCTAGTTTCCCACAAGCAAAACAGGTTCCAGTCACCCGAAAACACTTACTTGTTTTATGTTTATATCCACATTTTGCACATGATTGAGTTCTCTATGGTGGCTTTCTCTTCTCTAATCCTGACATCTTGATCCTCTTATTACTATTTTTATATTCATTCATGCTCTTACTTTTGCTTGTAAACTTGTCTTTGTAGTTCTTACCCATAATTTCCTATATCTCCTCCAAGTCTCTTTCAATTATTAAGGCCCTTTCTACTACATCATCATATGAAGAAAGTTTTAAGGCTGATATCCAACTCCTTATCGCCAGTCTTAGACTTCTCTAAAATCTTTTTGCTTGCGTAATTTTATCAAAAGAAAATTTTTATTTGTCAATCACTCTATAAAAATCACTAAACTGCAATGTATATTCCAAATATGGCATATTTACTAGTAGGTCTTAGTGATCCTCAAATCATGCTCTAATAACATCTATATCAGGCCCCTCCGAATTATATCATATTCGAAAGGTGTGACTCTAATCTAAAAAGATTGGTAATATTATCAACAACATATTCTATCCAGGATCCAACCAATCATTTGAGAATACTAAGAATAATATATAGTCATTCAATTACTTTCATAGAAACCTATACAGATTAAAATCTATTCATATTCTCTTAATGAATCATAAAACCGATCCAAAACTAATGCAGCTAAATATAATCCACATTCAAAAAGTCCACTAATGCGATAAAATCCATATGACTTTGGAAAACAACTATACACCACCACTTCATATATTATACAACAACTTTAACATTCAAGATCCCAAACAAAAGGGTAGTTTTAAAAGCATTACATAGTTATCCCTCTTCAAAATATATCTATAGCTTTACTTTAGACCCAAGGTGTACACATACAATGATAACATATTGTCAAATAAATATTTAGTCCAAGAACTTCTTGCTTTCCCATTGCTTTAGCCCTATATCAAATATTTTAATAAATGCCAAGCTAACCTGAAGAAGATTAGATAGTAACAGAGTGAACTAAGAAGCCCAACAAGTATCAAACAGGTTCAAAGCAAGGAAAGGTGTTTTCAAATTGAACATGATATAATAGTGCAAGGTAGGGAATACAAAAATCTTCACATATAGCATCAAATCAGATTCACAACCACAAGGTTCATCTCGTTCGAAGCATACTTAAATCCATAACAATTTGGGAAGGTAATTGGAGCATATATGGTAATCAAAAGTATTTTGTTATGTATCAATAACATTTAAAGTTTTAGGAGCATATCAATAATACAAGAAATACTTCGAAACATATCAAAGGAACAAATATCAAATTTAAGCTCGTATATCACATTTGAAGTTGGATGAATATCATAGGCATAAGTATGTCAAGTAGCATATTAATAACAAACGAAATATTTTGGAGCCTATCAATGAGAATACAAAATATTTCGGAGCATATCAAGGAGGTATAGGACAATTTTGAAAGTATATCAATGGTGTATGAATATTCTCAAAAGCATATCAAATGAACAAGTAACGAACAAAAGCTCAAATATCATTCAGATATAACATTCATTTCATTCTTATCTAAAGTGCACAAATAACTCAAAAGCAATGCTTTGAATATCATATCAAAAATATAGAGGGCGAAGTAGGACCATAAGCTTAGTGTGGAACATCTATCGCTGAATAACCACCAAACATAAGTCTCACACATCTAGGAGCTCCATCCACCCATGTCTGAGTGAGTCATAGGGGGTCGACAGAGCATACGGGCTCTAAGCATTACTCAATTTACCATTTCTGGCAAAGGTTCACATTATCCTACTAATATCGGAGTATAAAAGGATATGAGCAATAAATTTGACATATATCGAAAGCACATACGGAGCAATAAATCATATATGTACCTAAACAGAATAATAGAATATAACATCGATTAATACATAACATATTTTGATATATAAGGAAGTCAAAGACAAGAGCATTAGAGGTTTCAGTTTTGAAATGAAAGAAGCAAGTATGGGCAGAATTAATGCAATACCTATTCTAGCTGAATTATAAAGATAAATACAAAGTTATTTAGATGGTCAAACATACTCCAAATTACTTAAGAAAGGAATTTTTAAAAATATAAATTAATCTAATTTCATACGGAATAAGTTTCATATAAATTGAAGGTCTTTACAAAGAGTTATTGACGATTTTGAAACTAAAGGTCCGGAATCATAGTCTCTGTTTACAGAATTTATATGGTCCATCAACATAGGGTTTTGATAGTTATTTCAACTCCAAATCATTCAATCCTAGGTTACAAAAAGGAAGAGTCTATTTTCTAACAAATTAAGTTTTATATAAATCGAAAACTCCAACGGGGAGATATATATAATATAGTGATGAAAGGTCATGACCTACCAATTCTGTTTTACAGATTTTGTATACTCAATTTAAATAAATGTTTGGGCTAGCAAATGAACTCTAAATTTTTCAAACTCAGATTCAAAAGAAAGATATGTGAATCTATTTTTGAAAAAATTAAATTTGTCTAAATCAGAGGTCTGTACTAAAAGTTATAGCAAGAAAAATGCAGATAGGTCATAATCTTGATAATATTACAGATTCATACTTAGGCAACCAACAAAAGATTTTAAATTTATTTATAAATTTTAATAGGAGAAAGATTGAAAACTTGCCTTTGAATAGTTTAGTCCCAAAGGTGTGGATTAGATCACAATCTCAAAATCCCCAAATTTCTTCTTCTTCTTCTTCTTCTCCTCTAGTTCACGTTGCAACCGAAACACCCCTTTTTGTTTCTCTCTAATTGTTAATTATTTAAGCTAACATATGTGTTGATAGGTGGCAAACATACATGTAATGTGCTTATGTATCACCCATGCACATGCAAAAGTGGCACTACTTAAATAAGGTAGTGACACATGTCTTCATCATGTTTCTTTTTTTTTTAACTTAATGTGAATTTTTATAATTTATTTCATATTTGTTTTAAGATCCACACTTAGGTCCCTAGATATCAACTTTCAATATAAAATTATTTAATCAAGAGAATTAATTAATAAATACTTAAATTTTACAAATGAGTCCTCATAAATAATTTAAAATATATCAATATAAATATTTCATAAATGAGAGATATTACACTCTCCCCCCTTAAAATAAAAAAATTTAATCCTCTAAATTTATCATACCTTCATCGACGAAAAGATGAGGATATATTTTCGTCATTTTCTCCTCTAGTTCCCAAGTTGTTTCATCCATAGAATGATGCCTCCATATCACTTTTACAAGAAAAATGATCCGATTCCTTAGTATCTTTTCTTTATTATCAATAATCTGTATAGGTTCTTCCAAACAAGATAAGTTGTGATTGATTACAATCGGCTTATACTGAATGATGTGAGAAGGGTCATGTATATATTTTCTGAGCATTAAAATAGGAAATATGTCATGGATACGAACTAAGGATGGTGGCAAGGCAATACTATAAGCGACAGAACCAATCCTCTCAAGGACCTCAAATGGTCTAATAAATATAGGGCTTAACTTTCCTTTTTTCCCAAACCTTACCATGCCCTTGGAAGGAGAGACCTTCAAGGATACAAAATCCCCCACTTGAAACTCAATTTCTCATCGTTTATTGTCAGCATAGCTCTTTTGATGACTTTGAGAGGTCTTTAGTCTTTCTCTTATAACTTGAATCTTTTCGGTAGTCTCCTGCACTTTATCGGGTGATAATAATTTCATATCGCCAACTTCCTCCCAACAAATAGGTGTTCTACACTTTCGCCCATACAAAGCTTCATAAGGGGCCATCTGAATACTAGACTGGTAACTATTATTGTAGGTGAACTCAACAAGAGAAATATCTTTATCCTACTCACCTTTCTAATTAATGTTATATGCTCTAAGTAAATCCTTAAGTGTTTGAATTGTTCTTTCGCATTGCCCATTGATTTGAAGGTGATAAGCAGTGCTAAACTTGATTTTAGTACCCATAGATTCCTGTAATCTTTTTCATAATCTAGAAAGGAATCTTGAGTCCCTATCGGAGATGATCTCCTTTGGAATACCATGAAGCTTTATTATTTCACCGATATATAATTCAACAAGTCTATCCATAGAATGTCATATCGATTTGGTAAATCTATCAATAATCACCCATATAGCATCATGTTTTTTAGAGGTTTTGGGTAGACCTGAAAAAGAATCCATGGTCATACTTTCCTATTTTCATTTAGGAATATCTAAAGGTTGTAACAAACTTCTAGGTCTTTGGTGTTCAACTTTGATTTGCTGGCAAGTTAAACATTTTGATACATATATTGCAATCTCCTTTTTCATGCCTTCCCACCAATAATGACTTTTAAGATCTTTATACATTTTTATGCAACCCGGGTGCAAGGTGAATTTGGAACAATGTCCTTCCTTCAGGATTTGATCCTTGATATCTAGGTCATCTGGAACACATACTCTATTCCCTATTCTCAACAGGACATCCTTAGAAACATGAAAACTAGGCTTTGATCCTTTTTCTACTTCTTTCCTCAAGTAGATTAAATGTGTATCTCATAGCTGTCTCTCTGTAATTTGTTGAATGAAATCAGATTGAACCTGGATAGAGGCCATCAATATCATTGAGTTTTGCTCATTCCTAATTGATTTCTTATCACCATTTTCTTCCAATAATTCCCATTACTTCACAACCAAACTAGCCATAAAATTTATAGATATTCTACTAAGTGCATCAGCTACAATATCGGTTTTACCCGGATGATATCGAACGGTGCAATCATAATCCTTTAAAAGTTCTATCCATCTTCGTTGCTTCATATTTAACTCCTTTTGAGTAAGATATGCTTTAGACGCTTATAATCGGTAAATATTTCAAACATCCGACCATATAGATAATGTCTCCAAATCTCCAGTGCAAAAATAATTGATGCTAACTCGAAATCATAGGTTGGATAATTTAGTTCATAACTCTTTAGTTGCCTAGAAGCATAAGCAATTACTTTCCCTTCTTGCGTCAAAACACATCCAAGGCCCTTCCTTAAAGTATCGGTGTAAACTACAAATCATTCATTAACACTGGGAATTGTGAGAAGAGGAGCACTAGTCAATCTTCTTTTTAGCTCCTGAAATCTTTGTTCACATTCATCAACCCATTCAAATCTCATATTCTTTTGAGTTAACTTGGTGAGGGGGTTTGTAATTCGAGAAAATCCCTCCATGAATCTCCTATAATAACCTGCCATGCCCAAGAAACTTCTAACTTCAGTTATATTTGTTGGTGCTTCCCACTTAACTACTACTTCGACTTTCTTCGGATCAATAGAGATGCCCTTACCATAAATCACATGGCCTAAGAAGGTAACTAAAACTCACATTTACTGAACTTTGCATATAACTTCTTTTCTCTTAGTATTGACAATACATTTCTCAAGTGATCCTCATGCTCCATGTCATTCCTTGAATACACTAATTTATCATCAATGAAAATAATAACACAGTTATCCGAGTGATGAAATATCCTATTCATTAATTCCATGAAAGCTACAGGGGCATTAGTCAAATCAAAAGGCATTACTACAAATTCATAGTGACCATACCGAGTTCTGAAAGTAGTTTTAGGGATATCTTTTTTCTTGATTTTCAATTGATAATAACCTAACCTCGAGTCAATCTTGGAGAATACTTGTGCACCCTCCAATTGATCAAACAAATCATCAATTCTAGGTATAGGATACTTATTTTTTTATTGTCACTTGATTCAACTATTTATAATCAATACAAAGTCTCCATGTCCCATCCTTCTTCTTAACTAACACTACTGAAGCACTCTATGGTGAAACAATGGGTCGATAAAACCTTTATCTAATAGTTCTTGTAGCTACTTTCTCAATTCTTCTAGCTCGAGTGGTGTCATTCTATAGCGAGACTTGGATATTGGTGTTGTTCCACGAATAATATCAAGAGCCAATTCACTCTCTCTATCAAGAGGTAATCCAGGCAAGTCATTTGGAAAAACATCAAGGAACTCTCTGACTACTAGAATTTCATTTAGACGAGTTACTTGATTTAAATTCTCCTTTACACATATAATATAGCAAGAATAACTCTTCTACATAAATTGATGAGCTTAAAACGTCAATATTCGACAAGGAAGTGAGTCACGCCTAATACCCTTAAAATAGAATATGGGCTGATCTGGTATGTAAATAGTGATTAGGTTTATATAGCAATCAATACTAGCAAGATAAGAAGAGAGTTAATCCATGCCAAGTATAATATCAAAGCCTTCAATCTCTAGGAGAATTAAATCAACAAGGAGTTCATGTTCTCCGATAAAAATAAAACAAGACGGATAAGACAAGGTTGATGTCAAAGTATCCCCAACTGCCATAGTTACATACAACTCATAATCCAATGGCTTAGGTTGAATACCCAAGTGACATACAAAAGTTTGTGAAACAAAAGATAGATTGGACCCGAGATCAATTAAAACCTTTGCATTCTTATTAGAAACATGAATAATACCTTCGATTGGTGATTTAGAAGCTTGGGAATCCTATTCAGTGATGGCATAAACTCTAGCATAGGCTATCGTTCTGAGTGGCAATGACACTTTTTTCTTATTCAGTAGACAATCCTTTACTTTATGATCTAGTTTCCCATAAGCAAAACAAGCTCCAGTCACCTGAAAACACTTACTTATTCCATGTTTATATCTATATTTTGCAGATGACTGAGTTCTCTGAGATGGCTTTCCCTTCTCTAATCTTGACATCTTGATCCTCTTATTATTATTTTCATATTCATTCACTTTCTTACTTTTGCTTGTAAACTTGTCCTTGTAGTTCCTACACAATTTCCTGTATCTCATCTAAGTCTCTTTCAATTATTAAGGCCCTTTCTACTGCATCATCATATGAAGAAAGTTTTAAGGCTAATATCCGACTCCTTATTGTCAGTCTTATACTTCTCTTAAATCCTTTTGTTTTACTAATTTCATCAAAAGAAAAATTTTATTTGTCAATCACTCTATAAAAATCACTAAACCTCTATGTATATTTCAAATATGGCATATTTACTAGTAGGTCTTAGTGATCCTTAAATCATGCTCTGATACCATCTCTATCACACCTCTCCCCCGAATTATATCGCATTCGAAAGGTGTGACACTAATATAAAAAGATTAATAATATTATCAATAATATAATCTATCCAGGATCCAAACAATCATTTGACGGTACTAAAAATAGCATGCAGTCATTCAATCACTTTCATAAAAATCTGTGTAGATTATAATCTATTCACATTCTCTTAATGAATCACAAAACTAATCCAAAACCAATGCAGCTAAATATAATCCACATTCATAAAGTCCACTAATTCGATAAAATCCATATCACTTTGGAAAACAACCATATACCACCACTTCATATATTATACAGCAAATTTAACATTCAAGATCCCAAACAAGAGTGTAGTTTTAAAAAATTACATAGTTATTCCTCTTCAAAATATGTCCACAACTTTAGTTTAGACCCAAGGTGTACACATACAATAATAATATGTTGTCAAATAAACATTTAGCCCAATTCTTGCTTTCCCATTGCTTTAGCTCCATATCAAATATTTTAATAAATACCAAGCTAACCTGAAGAAGATTAGATAGTAATAGAGTGAGCTAAGAAGCCTAGCAAATATCAAATAGGTTCAAAGCAAGGAAATGTGTTTTCATCTTGAACCTGATATAAGAGTGCAAGGAAGGGAATACAAAAGCCTTCACATATAGCATCAAATCAGATTCACAACCATAAGGTTCATCTTGTTTGAAGCATACTTAAATCAATAATAATTTGAAAAGGTAATTGGAGCATATATGACAATCAAAAGTATTTTGGTATGTATCAATGACATTTAAAGTTTTAGGAACATATCAATAATATATAAAATACTTTAGAACATATCAAAGGAATAAATATCAAACATAAGCTCATATGTTACATTTTAAGTTGGATGAATATCATAGGCATAAGTACGTCAAGTAGCATATAAATAGCAAATGAAATATTTTGGAGTCTATCAATGAGAATACAAAACATTTCGGAGCATATAAAGGAGGTATAGGACATTTTTCAAAGTATATCAATGGTGTATGAATATTCTCAAAAGTATATTAAATGAATAGGTAATGAACAAAAGATCAAATATCATTCAGATATAACATTCATTTCATAAGCAATGCTTTGGACATTATATTAAAAATATAGAGGGTGAAGTGGGACCATAAGTATAATATGGAACATCCATCGCTGAATGACCACCAAACATAAGTCTCCTACGTCTAGGAGCTTTATCCACCCACGTCCAAATAAAGTCATAGGGGGGCCATTAGAGCACATGTACTCTAAGTAAATCTCCCTTTACCATTTTTGGCAAAAGTTTACATTGTCCCACAAACACCGAACTACAAAATTACATGAGCAATAAATTTGGCATATATCGAAAGCACATGCGGAATAATAAATCATACATGTGCCTAAACAAAATAATAGAATCTAACATTAATTAATATATAATATATTATGATATATAAGGAAGTTAAGGATAAGAGCATTAGAGATTTCAGTTTTGAAATGGAAGAAGCAAGTATGGGCAGAATTGATGCAATCCTTATTCTGGCTGAATTCTAAAGGCACAATACAAAGTTATTTAGACAATCAAACATACTACAAATTACTTAAGAAAGATATTTTTGAATAGATAAATAAATCTAGTTTCATAAGGAACAAGTTTCATATAAATTGAAAGTCTCTACAAAAAGTTATTGATGATTTTTAACCAAAGGTCCGGAATCACAATCTCTATTTTACAGAATTTATATGGTCCATCAACATGGGGTTTTGACATTTATTTTGATTCCAAATCATTCAATCTTAGGTTCAACAAAAAAGTCTAAAGAGTCTTTCTTCTAACAAATCAAGTTTTACATAAATCGGGAACTCCAACAGGAAGATATAAGCAATATAGTGATGAAAGGTCATGAGTTATAGATTCTATGTTACAAATTTTGTATACTCAATTGAAATAAAAGTTTGGGCTAGCAAATGAACTCTATATTTTTTAAACTAAAGTTCAAAAGAAAGATATATGAATCTATTTTTGAAAAAATTAAGTTTTGTCTAAATCAGATGTTTGTACTAAATGTTACAGTAAGAATAATTCATATAGGTCATAATCTTGATAATATTACAGATTCGTACTTAGGCAGCCAATAAAAGATTTCAGATTTATTCGAAAAGTTCTTCATAAATCAAGGTAAAAATAAAGATAAGTTTCAGTAGTAAAAAGATAAAATACTTGCCTTTGAATATTTTAGTCCCAAAGGTGTGGATTAGATCACAATCTCAAAATCCCCAAATTTCTTCTTCTTCTTTCCTTCTATTATTATTCTACTTCTTCTTATTCTTCTTATTCTTCTTTTTCTTTCTTCTTCTTCTTCTCCTCAAGTTCATGTTGCATCCAAAACACCCCTTTTTTTCCTCTCTAATTGTTAATTGTTTAAGCTAAAATATATGTTGATAGGTGGCAAACATACATGTAATGTGCTTATGTGTCACCCATGCACATGCACAAGTGGCACTACTTAAACAAGGTAGTGATACATGTCCTCACTATGTTTTTTTTCTTTTTTTAACTTATTATGAATCTTTTATAATTCATTTCATATTTTTTTTAAGATTCACACTTAGGTCCCTAGCAATCAACTTTCAATATAAAATTATTTAATCAAGAGAATTAATAAACTAATCCTTAAATTTTACAAATGAGTCCTCATAAATAATTTAAAATATATCATTATGTATATTTCAAAAATGAGGGATATTACACTCTCCTCCCCTTAAAATAAAAAATTTAGTCCTCTAAATTTATCATACCTTCATCGATGAAAAGATGAGGATAGATTTTCATCATTTCATCCTCTAGTTCCTAAGTTGTTTCATCCATAGAATGATACCTTCATATCACTTTTACTAGAGAAATGACCCGATTCCTTAGTATCTTTTCTTTCCTATCAATAATCTGTATAGGTTCTTTCATATAAGATAAGTTATGATCGATTACAATTGATTCATACTGAACGATATGAGAAGGGTCATGTATATACTTTTTAAGCATTGAAATATGAAACATGTCATGGATACGATGCAAGGATGATGGCAAAGCAATCCTGTAAGTGACAGAACCAATCCTCTTAAGGACCTCAAATGGTCCAATAAATCTAGGGCTTAACTTTCCTTTCTTCCCAAATCTTACCATGTCCTTGGAAGGAGAAACCTTCAAGAATACAAAATCCACCACTTGAAACTCAATTTCTCGTCTTTTATTGTCAGTATAGCTCTTTTGACGACTCTGACCAGTATTTAGTCTTTCTCTTATAACTTGAATCTTTTCGATAGTTTCCTATACTTTATCGGGTGATAATAATTTCCTATCGCCAACTTCCTCCGAACAAATAGGTGTTCTGCACTTTTACCCATATAAAGCTTCATAAGATGCCATCTGAATACTCGACTGGTAACTATTATTGTAGGTGAACTCAACAAGAGAAATATCTTTATCCCACTCACCTTTCCAATCCATGATGTATGTATGCTCTAAGCAAATCCTCAAGTGTTTGAATTGTTCCTTCTGATTGCCCATCGGTTTGAGGGTGACAAGCAGTGCTAAACTTGACTTTAGTGTCCATAGATTCCTGTAATCTTCTCCATAATCTAGAAAAGAATCTGGAGTCCCTATCAGATATGATCTCCTTTGGAACACCATGAAGCCTTACTATTTCACTGATATATAATTCAACAAGTCTATCCATAGAATATGCTATATTTTTCGGTAGGAAATATGTAGATTTAGTAAATCTATGAATAATCACCCATATAGCATCAAGCTTTCTATAGGTTCTGGGTAGACCTGAAACAAAATCTATGGTGATACTTTCCCATTTCCATTCAGGAATATATAAAGGTTGTAACAAACCACTAGGTCTTTGGTGTTCAACTTTGATTTGTCGGCAAGTTAAACATTTTGATACATATATTGCAATCTCCTTTTTCATGCCTTCCCACCAGTAATGACTTTTAAGATCTTTATACATTTTTGTGCTACAAGGGTGCAAGGTGAATTTGGAACAATGACCTTCCTTCAAGATTTAATCCTTGATATCTAGGTCATCTGGAACACACTCTATTCCCCATTCTCAACAGGCCATCCTCAGAAACACGAAAACCAGGCTTTTATCCTTTTTCTACTTCTTTCCTCAAGTGGATTAAATGTGGATCTCATAGTTGTCTCTCTTTAATTTGTTGAATGAAGTCAGATTGAACCTAGATAGAGGCCATCAATATTATTGAGTTTTGCTCATTCCTAATAGATTTCTTATCACCATTTTCTTCCAATAATTTCCATTATTTCATAACCAAACTAGCCATAAAATTTACAGATTTTCTACTAACTGCATCAGCTACAACATTGGCTTTACCCGGATGATATCGAATGGTGTAATCATAATCTTTTAAAAGTTCTATCCATCTTCATTGCCTTATATTTAACTCCTTTTGAGTGAAGATATACTTTAGACTCTTGTTAACAGTAAATATTTCAAACATCCCCCCATATAAATAATGTCTCCAAATCTCCAATGCAAAAATAATTGTTGCTAACTCCAAATCATGGGTTGGATAATTTAGTTTATAACTCTTTCGTTGTCTATAAGCATAAGCAATTACTTTCCCTTCTTGCATCAAAACACATCCAAGGCCCTTCCTTGAAGCATCGGTGTAAACTACAAATCCTTCATTACCACTAAGAATTGTGAGAATAGGAGCACTAGTCAGTCTTCTTTTTAACTCCTAAAATGTTTGTTCACATTCATCAACCCATTCAAATCTCACATTCTTTCGAGTTAACTTGGTGAGGGGGTTAGCAATTCGAGAAAATCCCTCCACGAATCCCCTATAATAACTTGCCAAGCTCAAGAAACTTCTAACTTTAGTTATATTAACTACTGCTTCGACTTTCTTCGGATCAACAGAGATGCCCTTACCTGAAATAACATGGCCTAAGAAGGTAACTAAAACTCATATTTACTGAACTTTGGATACAACTTCTTTTCTCTTACTATTGATAATACATTTCTCAAGTGCTCCTCAAGCTCTAGGTTATTCCTTAAATACACTAATATATCATCAATGAATATGATAACGTAATTATCCAAGAGTAGGTGAAATATCCTATTCATTAATTCCATGAAAGCTACAGGGGCATTAGTCAAACCAAAAGGCATTACTAAGAATTCATAATGACCATACCGAGTTCTAAAAGTAGTTTTAGGGATATCTTCTTTCATGATATTTAATTGATAATAACCTGACCTCAGGTCAATCTTAGAGAATACTTGTGCACCCTACAATTAATCAAACAAATTATCAATTCTAGGTAGAGGATACTTATTTTTTTATCGTAACTTAGTTCAACTATCTATAATTAATACAAAGCCTCCATGTCCTATCCTTCTTCTTAACTAACAGTACTGAAGCACCCATGGTGAAACACTAGGTCGAATAAAACCTTTATATAATAGTTTTTGTAATTGCTTTCTCAATTCTTCTAGCTCGAGTGGTGCCATTCTATAGAGAGACTTAGATATTGGTGTTGTTCCACGAACAATATCAATAGCAAATTCACTCTCTCTATCTAGATGTAATCTACTAAACCTCAATGTATATTTCAAATATGACATATCTACTAGTAGGTCTTAGTGATCCTCAAATCATGCTCCGATACCATCTTCGTCACACCCCCCCAAATTGTATCATATTCGAAAGGTATGACTCTAATTTAAAATGATTGATAATATTATCAACAATATAATCTATCCAGGATCTAAACAATCATTTGAAGGTACTAAGAATAATATGCAGTCATTCAATCACTTTCATATAAACTTGTGTATATTATAATCTCTTCACATTCTCTTAATGAAACACAACATCGATCCAAAACTAATGCAGCTAAATATAATCCACATTCATAAAGTCCACTAATACTATAAAATCCATATGACTTTGGAAAACAATCATACACCACCACTTCATATATTATACAGTAAGTTTAACATTCAAGATCCCAAACAAGAGGGTAGGTTTAAAAACAATACATAGTTATCCCTCTTCAAAATATGCCTACAACTTTACTTTAGATCCAAGGTGTACATATACAATGATAACATATTGTCAAATAAATATTTAGCCCAAGAACTTCTTGCTTTCCCATTGCTTTAGCCCTATATCAAATATTTTATTAAATGCCATGCTAACCTGAAGAAGATTAGATAGCAATAGAGTGAGCTAAGAAGCCCAACAAGTGTCAAACAGGTTCAAAGCAAGGAAAGGTGTTTTCAAATTGAACCTGATATAAGAGTGCAAGGTAGGGAATACAAAAGTCTTCACATATAGCATCAAATCAAATTCACAACAACAAGGTTCATCTTGTTCAAAGCATAACTTCAATCCATAACAATTTGAGAAGGTAATTGGAGCATATATGGTAATCAAAAGCATTTTGTTATGTATCAATGATATTTAAAGTTTTAGGAGCATATCAATAATACATGAAATACTTCGGAACATATCAAAGGAACAAATATCAAATTTAAGCTCATATGTCATATTTGAAGTTGGATGAATATCATAGGCATAAGTATGTCAAGCAGTATATCAATGGCAAATGAAATATTTTGGAGCCTACGAATGAAAACACAAAACATTTCGGAGCATATCAAGGAGGTATAGGACATTTTTGAAAGTATATCAATGGTGTATGAATATTCTCAAAAGCATATCAAATGAACAAGTAATGAACAAAAGCTCAAATATCATTCAGACATAATATTTATTTTATTCTTATCTAAAACATGCAAATAACTCAAAAGTAATGCTTCGGATATCATATCAAAAATATAGAGGTGAAGTAGGACCATAAGCATAGTGTGAAACATCCATCACTGAATGACCACCAAACATAAGTCTCCTACGTCTAGGAGCTTTGTCCACCCATATATGAGTGAGTCATAGGGGGCCAACAGAGCACGCGGGCTCTAAGCATTACTCCCTTTACCATTTCTGACAAAGGTTCACATTATCCCACTAACACTAGAGTATAAAAGGACATGAGCAATAAATTTGATATATATCGAAAGCACATACGGAACCATAAATCATATATATGCCTAAATAGAATAATATAATATAATATTGATTAATACATAACATATTTTGATATGTAAGGAAGTCAAGGACAAGAGCATTAGAGATTTCAGTTGAAATGGAAGAAGCAAGTATGGGCAAAATTAATACAATCCCTAATCTGGCTTAATTCTAAAGGTGTGGATTAGATCACAATCTCAAAATCCCCAAATTTCTTCTTCTTCTTTCCTTCTATTATTATTCTACTTCTTCTTATTCTTCTTATTCTTCTTTTTCTTTCTTCTTCTTCTTCTCCTCAACTTCACATTGCAACCAAAACACCCCCTTTTTTTTTCTCTAATTGTTAATTGTTTAAGCTAACATATGTGTTAGTAGGTGACAAACTTGCATGCAATGTGCTTATGTGTCACCCACGCACATGCACAAGTGGCACTACTTAAACAAGGTAGTAACACATGTCCTCACCATGTTTCTTTTTTTTTTTAACTTAATGTGAATCTTTTACAATTTATTTCATATTTTTTTAAGATTCACACTTAGGTCTCTAGCAATCAACTTTTAATATAAAATTATATAATCAAGAGAATTAATAAAAAATATCCTTAAATTTTACAAATGGGTCCTCATAAATAATTTAAAATATATCATTATAAATATTTTAGAAATGAGGTATATTATAATCTAAATATTTATTTAACTGCCTTAATTAGGATTAGATTGAAACCTTGCACACAATTTAATATTAAACATTATATCTGGTTTAAATATAATAAACTACCTATCATTTCTATATATTTTTTGATCAAAATTTTCAGCTTCATTATCCAAGTCTAATTTTATAGAAATGCTCATGGGTGTGTTTATGGCCTTAGCATTATCCATACTAAAGCATTTTAACAAATCTAAGGTATAATTAGTTTAACTTATAAAGATACTATCATTTAATTATTTTATTTATAATCTTAAGAAAAAAGTTAATTCACCCATTATGCTCATTCAAATTCTTAGCTCATACTCTTGGCAAAAGATTCATATAAGAATTCATTTGTTAAACCAAAAATAATATCATCAACATAAATTTGAATAATTATAAAATTACTTTTAAAATACTTAAAAAATAATATGGTATCAACCTTGCCTTTCAAAAAATTGTTTGAAATAAAGAAAGAGCTAAGTCTTTCATACCAAACCCTAGGGGCTTATTTTAATCCATAGAGATCCTTAGATAATTTAAAAATATGCTTAAAAAAAATCATTTTCAAAACCGGTGGGTTGTTCAACATAAACTTCTTCAGAAATAAAATCATTGAGAAAAGTACTTTTGACATCCATTTGAAATAACTTAAAATTTTTAAAAGAGACAAAGGGAAGGAGCATCCTAATGGCTTCAATTCTAGCCACAAGAGCGAATGTCTCTTTATAATTGATCCCTTCTTCTTGGTTGAAACCCTTGGCCACTAATGTAGCCTTTTTTTAACTATGATACCATTTTTATCTTGCTGGTTTCTAAAGATCCATTTAGTAGTAATCACTAAACGAATATTAGGTCTAGGAATAAGCTCTCATATCTCATTTCTCTCAAATTAGTTTAACTTTTTATGTATTAAAATAATCCAAGAATCATCTTTTAGGGCTTCTTCAATGATTTTGGTTCAATTTGAGATAAAAATGTGGTGTTAGCACACAAATTCTTAAATGATGAATGAGTTTAAACACTTTTTGATGTATCTTCTATTTTTAACTTCTTAGAATGAGCATCTATATACTTCCATTCCTTGGGTAAGGATTCTTTAGAAGTAGATGCATCTATGTTATTTTGGAGAGGAGGTTTATCATTCAAACTTAAAGTATCAAAATCAAAATCATCATCAAAATTAATTTTCTTCAATTAGGAACCTTATTAAAAATAATATAGATGGATTCCTCAATTACGAGAGTTCTTTTATTAAAGACACGATAAGCTTTTGAAATTGAGGAATGACTAAGAAATATGCCTTCATCGGATTTTGCATTGAACTTTCCTAAGGCATCTTTTTCATTCAAAATAAAACATTTACAATCAAATACTTTGAAATATGAAATATTAGGTTTTTTATTATTCCATAATTTATAAGGAGTTTTGGAGAGTAATGCTCTTACGAGAACCCTATCCATGACATAGCATGTCGTGTTAACAACTTCGGCCCAAAAATATTTGCGTAGACTATGTTTGTTTAATATGGTTTTAGTCATTTCTTGTAAGCTCTTATTTTTTCTTTTCACTACTCCATTTTGTTGTGGATTTCTATGAGTAGAGAAATTATGATTATACCCATTTGAGTTACAAAAATTTTAAAAATTATGATTTTGAAACTCACCACCATGATCACTATGTATAGATGAAACCATAAAACTCTTTTCATTTTGAACAAGTTTCCAAAATTTTAAAAAATATTTAAAAGAATCATTTTTGTGTGTCAAAAAAAGGTCCAAGTATATCTACTATAATCGTCTACAATAACAAATGCATATTTGCTACCTCCTAAGCTTGTAGTATCAGTTGGTCCAAATAAATATATATGGATCAATTGTAATGGTCTAGAGGTACTTATTTGATTTTTTAATTTAAAACTATTTTTTATTTATTTCCCTGCATTACAAACTTTGTCTTTTACGAACTTGATGCTAAGCATTCCTCTTACTAATTTTTAATTGAGATTTGATTTAATAGTTTTATGCTAGCATGTCCTAGTCTCCTATGCCAAAACTATGCATCATCATTTTAAGGTCGAAAAACACATTTCACTATAAAAATTATTAATGCCAACAGTATACAAATTGTTGCTTCTTAAGACAATCATAGAACTATTTTGTGTGATATTTCAATTATACAAGCATTAAATTCAAATTGATAATATATCCTTTATCACATAATTGGCTAATGCTTAATAGATTATGTTTCAAACTATCAACTAATAATACATCTTTAATTAAGAGGTTTGATTTGTTACCTATGGTTCCTTTCCCCATGATTTTTCCATTGTTATTGTCTCCGAAGGTGACAAATCATTCATTTATGATAGTAAGCTTAGAGAAATGAGTTGGATCGCTGGTCATGTGTCTTGAGCATCCACTATCAAGGTATTATTTTGTGCTTCTATCCTTTATTTGGAGACATACCTATAAGAAAGGGGGTTTCAGTTTAGGTACTCAATTGCCTTTGGGCTCCTCATGAAAAATTTTACCTAATTTTACTAATGACAGCGAGTTGTTTATGGTTCTTTTAGGAATCCAAATTAATTTTTGTGGACTATGCCTTTTGAGTGAATATTTATAAGCATAGTGTCCAATTCTTTCATAAAAATTACATTTATTTCTAGGTGAAACATATAATATAGGTACTTTAATAAGATGGTGGCTTTTGTTGAGTGTTATTCACAAAGCTAATTTCTTCCTTTTTATGAACATGACTCTTATTAGCAAGGATCGTGTTTAAGGATTTGTTATCTATTTTAAATTTTTCTAATGTTCCTTGTAATGAAATATTTTATTTCTTAAGGATATCTAATTCTTCACACTTAGTGCAAGGAGATATTTTATGTTTATCATACACCTTTTTCAAATTTTCAAACTCACTAGCAAGTGAAGCATGATCTTTTTTTAACAATTTATACTTTTTACTAACTAATTTAAGATCATCAAACAAGTCTTAAATGTATTAAATAATTCATCATAAGATAAAGAAGACTCGTTTAGGTTACTTGCCTCGTTGCCAAATGAAATTAAAGCATAATTTGCAACTTCTTCCTTGTTGGTTGGCTCCTAGTCTTCAGATGAACTTGACTCATTCTAAGTAGCTTTGAGTGGCTTCTTCTTCTTTGGTTGCTTCTTTTTTGGCTGCTTCTTATTCACTTGGAACATTCATTTTTAAAGTGTCTCAGCTTCTTACATTCATAATATATTATTGAGTCCTTTTTTAGTTCACTTTTGTTCTTAGCATCTTTTTTTGTTTTAGTCATTTTTAAGAATTTCATAAATTTTCTTGTAAGAAGTGCGAAGTCCTCATCATCATCATCATCGTCACTTGAGTTTTCTCCCAAATGGTCTTCCCTAGTTCTAAGTGCTATGTCCTTTTTGTTCTTTAGATGGTTGTTCTTGAGTTCATCATGTGCTATACATGTCATTTTGTAAGTCATCAACGACCCAATTAGTTCTTCAAGCAGAAAATTATTTAGGTCCTTTGCTTCTTTTATTGCCATTACTTTGAGATCCCAACTTTTATGAAGGGATCTTAATATTTTATTAATAAGTTCAAAATTAGAAAAAAATTTACCAAGGGTTTTTAGACCATTAACAACATCCATAAAATGGGTATACATGTCTCTTATTGTCTCACTTAGTTTCATATGAAATAACTCAGTTAAGTACCAAAAGATTAATTTTTGACTCTTTAACTCGACTAGTGCCTTCGTGTGTGACTTCGAGTGTGTGCCAAATCTCGTACACAGTTTCGTATATCGAAACCTGATTAAATTTATTTTTATCAAGACCACATAATAAAGCATTCATCGCTTTAGCATTCAAAGAGAAAGTCTTCTTTTTTGAATCATTTCATTCGTTCATCAGTTTGGAAGACTTTTCAAAACCACTTTTAATAATATGCCATAATTCAAAATCCATAGAAAGTAGAAAAATTCTTATTCGAGTTTTCCAATATGTGTAATCCGTCCCATTAAACATGGGAGGACGAGTGATAGAAAATCCCTCTTGATTGCAAACAAAAGTCATCTCTATTGGATTTTAAACCAAATAGTGAGAAACATGGCTCTGATACTAATTGTTAGGATCAAAGTAGTACTAAGTGTGCAAGCAAAAGTAGTAGATAGTTAAATAAGAAAGCAATGAAAATCAAGAGCAAAGAAGAGGAAGCAAACCAATTTTATAGTGGTTTGGTCTCATGACCTACATCTACTCTTGATTCCTCCTCCATTGAGGTCACTGGCTTCTACTATTGATCTTCCTTCAATGGTTGAAGATCAACTACCCTCTTACAACTCTATTCTCCTTTTACAAGTTTAGGAGATAACCTTTACAAGTCTCTAAGCTTACCCTTAAATAAAAAACTATACAAGACGAAAAGAGGAGAAGCTCTCATTTACAATAGCATTTTCATAAGGTTTTTGTTCTTAATTGCTTGCATACTTTCAGCAAGAATAGATGGAGTATTTATAGGCCCTAAATGGCTTCAAAAGTAGAGCCAAAATTTAAATTCTAAGTGTTCCCGAGTTATTGGTCTCGAAGACTATGCTCTGGGCGGTTCAGCCGTCGACACAGTCTGGGAGGCTATGTCTGAGCTATTCAGCCACCTGACACCACCAAGACACAATCCGGGAGACTGTGTCTAGGTAGTTCCACCGTGCAGTTAGAACGGGTCAATCGTCTGACACATCTTCGAATACTATGTCGTCTTGGAGACCGTGTTTTTAAAGACCATATCCTATCTGATCTTGGATTAGTGAAATGACTTTTATAATAAGTCCAAATCAGCCTCAATTAAGGCCTAATAATCTTTTAATCGAGTTAGTAAAACTAATTCTCATTATGATGCTAACTACGATACTCAACGTATAATTTTATTGTCCGATCGTCTCTGCGGTGAACTTCCTGCATCCTTCCGATGAACCCACATGGAGCTCCTGATTTCCTTCGGTGAACTCCCAAGAAACTTCTAGCATTCTTCCAGTGAACTCTCGATGAGCTCCCAAAAAACTATCAGTGAACTCCCAATGAATTTCCTGGCAAACTTCTGGTGAGTTCTCGGTGAGCTCCCGACAACATCGTTTGAACCTCGACTGACCTTCGACGAACTCTTGGCGAGCTCCTATTGCGTCGTCTGAATCTCGGATCGATGCTCGAACTAGACTCTAGCCCAACATCTAATTGTATTACCCTTTACTATCGGAGTTAATCCTGTATCATTTTCTTTAACACACAAGTTAGATCATAAAATCCATCAATTGATTTTATCATCAAAATCTGAGATTCAATTAAAAAGTGGCTAATTACAAGGCTATTTATATGGCTTTTAAACCCTAACTCTTAATAGGACTCTTAACTAAGACTCCTACTTCTAACAACTCTAACTCTAAGTAGCAACTCCTACTTCTAACAACTCCAATTCTAACTCTAAGAAGCAACTCCTACTCTAAGTAAATAAGACTCGAACTCCTAATTTAACTCCTAATCAACCCTTAAGAGAGTACTTACTGAATGGAGCTCTTCCCCTTATCAAAGTGGGTAGGCAAATGGGTTGGTTATAAGCTTGACTTAGTTAACTCCAACTCGTATCCAACTCCGAATTCTAACCAGACTTCAGTTTAGCCGAATCCTAATCCTAGTAGGATTTGGGCTGATTTATTACAATGGACTCAAAAACTCCTCATATCCAACCTAATGTCAGGTCTAGGTTGGCCAACAAGACCCAATCTAGGGACATGACATAATCGACTAGGACCCGACTCAGCTAGGGTCCTAATAGACCTGCCCTCTTCAAATCTAAGGCTCCATGAATTTTGGGTCTTGATATGTAATTCTTCTTAAAGCTTCATTGTGGTATCTACGGTAGACGCACTATGGTCCGACGATCCAGCATTGTCATGTATCTCTCCATCAGGGGTAGTAGTATCTGGATAGTGGTGCATCACTATGCTACAATCCCATGTGATCATTAGCTAAACTTGAACCTTCTAATCAGTTAGGATATCAAGTGGATGGATCTGGGCTGAGTTATACTTTCTAAATTTTTATTTGCAGTGAGATACTTGGAGGATCAATTATATTTTTAAATTGATGTACTGATCTGATCCATAAGTCACGACTCCATTATGATCCCCAATTATGCAAGAGCCAAAGTAGTAGGGGGATAACTTCCTTGAGGCTTAAATTTTTTGCTGGTTCGGCTGGAGATGAAGGGAAACTTGATATTCAATAGCAAACTTTCTTCTGCTTCGATATTTATCGAGGGGTTATTTCTTTTTTGCATGGGTTGCCACTTGATTGTTCTTTAATATAACTGAGCCTTTTTTTGGAATAATTGCTCCCTTTTGATAAGTTCCCTAGTGGTGTAAGTCCATTTTGAGTCTGAGGAGGGTAGGAGCTATAATTTTATCGAGCCTATTTCCATCTCTTCTTTGTATTGTTGACCTATTTCATGCCAAACTTTAAATTTTATAGCAATTAGTATCCCCTTTACAAATCAAAAGTATCATGTGAAATGTAGGAAGAGCCTCGGTATATATTAGTAGTCAGCCATCTTGCATGAGGGTGGTGTCGATCTAAATTCCTAATATGTCTACACCAATTATGAACACATTTCCATGATTGGGTAATGCTAGCACTGATGTATATGGTATCATAACTATGAGGATCTTATAGATGGTGGACGTGTGGATGCCTTCCTCCTATTCCTTCAGAATTATGATCTCCATCCAGTAAGGTTTGATGTCACAGATTTCATGCCGGTAATGTCATTAGAGGGACTCAATCTTCGTACGGTCGTGAGTCGTGGGTCAATGGTCATCATGAGGGAAGACTTTGAGCATTATGGTTTGCTACTTGGAGAAGTCATGGAAGTAGCCTGAGATCTGGGAGCACTAACTTAGAAGCCATAGTTGGTTTGGCTAGATATGGCACATCAGGAAGAGTTTATACCTGTAGACAAAGAAACAAAGTTTTTGAAGATAAAGTGTCATGGTCGAATGATTTGTGTCTCCTATGTCTCCTGGACGATCCTTTTAGTTTTAGCCCTTTAAGGATATGGACAACAATATGGCTCAATATGTGCTAGTGGTTCCTCCTACAAGATCAACATATGAAGATCGTATAGCCTAGTAGGAAGTAGTCAGCTTGGTTCGGCAGAGGTGCCTGAAATTTTAGCAAGCATCTACAAGCGCTATATCAAGATCGTCATTACTTCCCTCCCATGTTTCTCACATAAGGTCACTTGTTCTGCCTTTCCATTCATAAGATTGTTGGTGAGGATGGTGACACATAAGTTAGATCAGAAAATCCATCAATTGATTTCATCATCAAAATTTGAGATTCAATAGAAAGTGACTAATTACAATGCTATTTATAGGGCTTCTAAACCTTAACTCCTAATAGGACTCCTACTCAATACTCCTATTTCTAACAACTCCAACTCTAACCTAAGAAGCAACTCCTACTTCCAACAACTCCAACTCTAACTCTAAGAAGCAACTCCTACTCCAAGTAAACTAATACTCCAACTCCTAATGTAACTCCTAATCAACCCATAAGAGAGTCCTAACTGAATGGAGCTCTTCCCCTCATCAAAGTTGGTAGCCAATTGGGTTGGTTACAATCTTGACTTAGTTAACTCCAACTCGTATCCAACTCTGACTTCTGACCAGACTCTAGTTCAGTCGAATCCTAATCCTACTGGGATTTGGGCTGATTTATTATAATAGACTCAAAAACTCCTCCCATCCAACCTAATGTCAGGTCTAGGTTGGCCAACAAGACCCAATCTAGGGACACGACATAATCAAGTAGGACCCGACTCAGCTAGGGTCCTAACAGGCCTACCCTTTTCAAATCAGCCTTGTCCCCAAGGCTGAGGCTCTATAAACTTTGGGTCTCGATCTGTAATTCTTCTTGAAGTTTCGTTATGGTATTTATGGTAGGCACACTATGGTCCAACGGTCCAGCATTGTCATGTATCTCTCTATCAAGGGTAGTAGTATCTGGATAGTGGTGCATCATGATCCTGCGATCCCATGTGATCATCAACTAAACTTGAACCTCCTAATCAATTAGGATGTCAAGTGGATGGATCTGCGCTGAGTCATCCTTTCTAAACTTTCATTTGCGGTGAGATACTTGGAGGATCAATTATATTTTTAAATTGATGTACTAATCTAATCCATAAGTCATGGCTCTATTGTGATCCCCAATTACGTAAGAGCTAAAGTAGTAGGGGGATCATTTCCTTGAGGCTCAAATTTTCTGCTGGTAGGGCTGGAGATAAAGGGAAACTTGATATTCAATAGCAAACTTTCTTCTGCTTCAATATTTATCTGGAGGTTGTTTCTTTCTTGTATGGGCTACCACTTAGTTATTCTTTAATAGTAACTAAGCCTTCTTTTGGAATAAATACTCCCTTTTGATAAGATTATAGTGGTGTGAGTCCACTCTAAGTCCGAGGAGGGTAGGAGCTGTAATTTTACTGAGCCTATTTTTATTCTCCTTTGTGTTGTTGACCTGTTTCATGCCAAACTTTATATTAAGTTGCAATTAGTTTCCCTTTACAGATCAAAAGTATTATGTGAAATGTAGGGAGAGCCTCGGTGTATATTAGTAGTCGGCCATCTTGCATGAGGGTGGTGCCGATCTAAATTCCTGATATGTCTACACCAATTGCGAATACATTACCACGATCGGGTAATGCTAGCATTGATGTATATGGCATTATGAATGTGAGAATCTTGTATATGGTGGACATGTTAATGTCTTCCTCCTGTTCCTTCAGAATTTTGATCTCCATCCAGTAAGGTTTGATGTCATAGATTTCATGTCGGTACTATCATTGGAGAGACTCAATCTTTTTACGGTCATGGACCATGGATCGATGGTCATCATCCGGGAAGACTTTGAGCATTATGGTCTGCTCCTTGGAGAAGTCATAGAAGTAACTGAAGATCTAGGAGTGCTACCTTAGAAGCCATACTTGGTTCGGCTGGATGTGGCACTTCAGGAAGAGTTTATACCTATAGAAAAAGAGGCAAAGCTTTTAGAAATAAAGTGTCATGTCCGAATGATCTGTGTCTCCTGTGTCTCCTGGACGATCCTTTTAGCTTCGGCCCTCTATGTATATAGATAGCAATATGGCTGAATATGTGCTAGTGGTTCCTCTTGTAAGATCAACATATGAAGATCGTATAGCCTGGTAGGAAGTAATCGGCTTGGTTTGACGGAGGTGTCTGAAATTTCAACAAACTTCTACATGCACTATGTCGAGATCATCATTACTTTCCTCCCATGTTTCTCGCATAAGGTCACTTGTTCTGCCTTTCCAATCATAAGATTGTTGGTAAGAACAATGACATATAAGTTAGATCATAAAGCCCATCAATTGATTTCATCATCAAAATATGAGATTCAATAGAAAAGTGACTGATTATAAGGCTATTTATAGGGCTTCTAAACCCTAACTCCTAATAGAACTCCTACTCAAGACTCATACTTTTAGCAACTCTAGCTCTAACCTAAGAAGCAACTACTATTTCCAACAACTCTAACTCCAACTCTAAGAAGCAACTCCTACTCCAAGTAAACTAAGACTCCAACTCCTAATTTAACTCCTAATCAACCCTTAAGAGAGTCATAACTGAATGGAGCTCTTCCCCTTATCATAGCGGATAGCCAATTGGGTTAGTTACAAGCTTAACTTAGTTAACTCCAACCCATATCCAACTCCGACTTCTAACTAGACTCTAGTTCAGCCGAATCCTAATCCTATTAGGATTTAGGCTGATTTATTACAATGGACTCAAAAACTCCTCCTAGTTGACCTAATGTCAGGTCTAGGTTGGCCAAGAAGGCTCAATCTAAGGACTCGACTCAATCGACTAGGACACGACTCAGCTAAGGTCCTAACACTCCTCTTCTCCTTCGGTGATAGATCTTGGAGAGGAAGATCCTGCAGCAATCTAAGGAGCATCATCGTTGCATCCACCGTGTGGATATCATTAGAGAGGAGGACATATGACCTCCTTAATCTATACCGATGGATCTATACTTTCAGGGTTATACAATGTCCCTAGGTAAAATATCTAACACACGATGTACAGATTTTTTGGTTTATGATTTTTGCACACCAATCATTGCATGACGACATGATAAACTTAGGAGACATTTTATTTTATTTTTTTCATTATGTATATGATGCTTTGATAAGGTTTCATAGCAAATGTTTAGTGTTAGGCTTTGTGTAATATTTTAGTCCAATAATAAATAATCTCAATATAAAGTAGTTAAAAGAATTTTAAGATACATAAAATGAACTCCTAATCTAGGATTATGGTATCTAAAATCTAAAAATTTTGATTTAATTCAACTTTACAAGATGTATAATAGATAGAAAAAGTATATCTGGAACATGCTAATTCCTATATCATACATTTGTTTCTTAGTCTTCCAAAAATTAAAACTGTATCGCAATATAAAACTGAGGTTGAATATGTAGCGACAAGTGCATGTTGTGCACGTGTAATTTGGATGAAGAATACTTTAGAAGATTATGGACTTTACCTTAAAAACATCACTATAAAATGTGATAATACTAGTGTAATTTATTTAACAAAGAATCATATTTAACATTATGGATTAAACATATTGATATTAGACATCATTTTATTATGGATCATATTAGCAATCATAATATACTTTAGATTTTATTGATAAAAAACATCAATTAACATATATTTTTACTAAACCACTTAATAATGAAAAATTCAATTTTATTATAAGAGAATTAGAGATGTTAAATCTTTTAATATATGATATCTTACTAATTCTTCTCATATAATTCATTTACTAAATAGGATATTTTTTTTAACAAATCATGATTTTTCACTTAACTTCTTGATATTCAAGATTTAAGATTTATTTTGTATTTATTTTTCCATAATTCTTTCTTTTCGCTAATAATTGAGAAAGAGATTTATCCAAACGAATCATGATCTTTCACATAACTTCTCAATATTTATAACTTGAGATTTATTTTATATGAATCGAGATCTTTTACTATTTATTCTCCTATAATGATTTCTTTTTATTAAAGAGGAGATTCATCCCAATGGATCATTATCTTGATTTCTTGATGTAAAATTTATTTTATATGACTCCTTTATATTCATGACTTATATACCTCATCATCAATCTCATGACTTAAACTTATCTTCGATATTAATATCCTTTATATGATATCAAAATAGTTTTACAATTGACATATTGATGTAAATGAAGAGAACTCGCACCATGATAACATGATATGCTTCTCTTCACTTTTATGATGGCAAATAGGGAGAGAGAAGTAGTAGCTTATACATTTTTCCTTTTTGTTGCCGATAAAGAGGAAGAAGTAATGGTAACTTTTTTATGATGTAGCAACTATGTTGCACTTTTATACATGTTATATTTGTGATATTAAGATATGATATTTATTTGAGATGTGTAATCATTTTGACATCCTAACTATGTATATAATGTGATTATTTAACTAAAACTATGTATATGATTCTTGCAATGATTACTATTGAAAATTACTATGACTTTTAATTAAATTTATCTCGACTTGAATTCAAAGAGTAGTATTGAAATGTTATCATTTTCTTTAAATTCAAGTTTATTATAATATTTCAAAATGATATATAGATAGGGGGAGCTTAGTTAAGAATCCATCATTAATTAATTGTTACAATAAAAAAGGGGAAGATTGTTGAATCTCGAATTGATGATGAAATCAATTAATAAATTTATAGACTAATATGCCTTTAAGATAAGTGATGTAGAAAAAACTTCGATCATGGACTTGAACTATTGGAGGGCAAATCGTTGAAGTACAAAAATTAGACGTTGGGCCATGGAAAGCATCATATCATACATTAAATATCGGGCTACAGAATTGGTCGACGTGCCAAGGATAGACTTAGTGCCATGAGTTCCTGTATCAGGCCAGAAAGATTGGGTATTATGCCAAAAGATCGAATATTGTCGGAAGTCAACAAGCCGATAGATTAGGTGATACACCAAAGGAAAGGATGATACATAAAAGGTTTAGACGAAGTGCCAGATGAACAGATGACATATCGGAATGCTGAACAACGTGCTGAAGGCTTCATAATTATAGTTAGAGTGGTTAAGTCTTGATCATCATTGTTTTGAATTAAATTGAGTTGGTATTATGCCAAAATATGCCAACTTGATTAGGAGACCATAGGGCCTAAATCAGGGTTGAGTTGGGCCTATTTGAAGGCCAATTAAATGACCTTGAGTAGGCCTAGGCGATTGTACCACTAGGCTCAGGAGGTGGTACCACCCATAGAGTTAAAGGTACTTTTTTATGCTTTTTTAGGACTTCTGGTGGTAATACTACCTATGATCGATGATGGTATCGCCCAAGCGATGGTGGTACCACCTCGATCGGTGGTGGTACCACCTACATCAACGATGGTACCATTATAACCTAGAATCTTAAGCTCTGTTTAGTGGTAGTATCGCCCAACACCGATGGTGGTACCACTAGTACCACGAAAACTCTGGGATTAAATTTTTGGCTATATTTTTTAAGACTTTGGGGGTCCATAAATACCCACTCATACTTGCTTAATGTCAGAGTGAATAAGAATGGAAACTTGAGAATTGAAGTATTGTAAACTCTTGAAACAATGTTTGAGTCTCTTCCTCCTTGAGTTTACATATTATTCTAAGGAGGTGTGAGGTCTTTTTTAAAAGAGTTGGTACAATGATTTTCTTTTGAGCCTAGTAAAAGGAGAAGGGTTATAACAAGGGTACTTAATCTTTGTCTATTAGAAAGAAGATTGGTAGTGAAAGCTGATGGTCTTGAAAGGAAAGGAATTGAGAGCGGATGTAGGTCGGGACGACCGAACCACTCTTACTTTACCTTGTCATTACTTACGGAATTACTTACTACTCTCACTCACACTTTCTAGTTAAAAACATTTTTGATACATATTTTTTTATCAAAATTTTAAATCAGAACCTTATTGCGAATGCACTAGTTCGTCCCCCTCTCTTAGTGCTACTACGATCCAAACATTTTTTATGTAAGTTGAGTTGGTCAAGTCCTTTGAGACTCACTATATTGAGATTTGAGATCTTGCTTATGATATAGAGATATCACCAGTGACTTGAGAACATGATATGCTTGATCAAGTCCCTCGAGGGTGTATCATTGAATCAGAATCATCTTGTAATGATGGTGTTGGCTTAACCAAACATCATGGTTAGTCAAGTCCCTCAATGCCATGATGGCTCACAGGTCGAACATGACAAAAATCATAAGGAGTTGTGATTGGCAAAAGTTGCATACCCTTTGAGCTTAATATGATTGGTCAAGTCCCTTGAGGTCATGCTAAGACATCAATTGGATCTTGCATTCCTATGAGAAATTTACTAGAGATTTTTTATTCACATAACGAAGGGAGTTGTGTTTCATGATAAAATAATGAGAGTATATTAAGATAAAATGCATATCTTAATTATTTATAAAATCTAAAATCTACATGTTATTTACTTTATGCTATATCTTTTTCTTTCAGAAATGTCACTTTCAAATCTCTTACATGCCATACTTGATGCCAACTGCCACACTGGTCCAAATTACATGGATTGGCTCTGCAATCTAAGAATCGTTCTCATGATAGAGAAAATCACATATATCATTGACATAATAATACCTACGCTAGAGGAAGGGACAAGTGAGGATGAGATCGCTCACTATGTGAAGTGCATAGATGATTCCACTCTTGTTCAGTGTTACCTATTGGCCTCTATGACACTCAAACTTTAGAGGCAGCATGAAAACATAAATGTTAGATCCATTCTGCTGCATCTCTATAAATTATTTGAGGAACATGGTAGGACTTAACAATATAAGATATCCAAGTGTCCCTTCTAGGCCAAGATGATTGAGGGGACATCGATTCAAAATCATGTTCTTAAGATGATTGAGTGGTTAGAGAAGCTCACGAGTCTATGAATGATCCTAGATGTAAACCTGTCTATGGTTCTTGTACTTTAGTCCCTCATAAATTCATTTTCGTAGTTCATTATGAATCTTAACATGAACATAGCGGAGGGAGTTATGTTTTATAATAAAATAATGGGAGTATATTAAGATAAAATTCATATCTTAATTATTTATAAAATCTAAAATCTATATGTTATTTACTTTATGCTATAGCTTTTTCTTTCATAAATGTCGCTTTCAAATCCCTTACGTGCCATACTTGATGCCAACTGCCACACTGGTCTAAATTACATGGATTAATTCTGTAATCTAAGAATCGTTCTCATGATAGAGAAAATCACATATGTCATTGACATAATAATACCTACGCTAGAGGAAGGGACAAGTGAGGATGAGATCACTCGCTATGTGAAGTACATAGATAATTTCACTCATGCTCAATGTTACCTGTTGGCCTCTATGACACTCAAACTTTAGAGGTAGCATGAAAACATAAATGTCAGATCCATTCTGCTGCATCTCTGTAAATTATTTGAGGAACAAGGTAGGACTTAACAATATAAGATATCCAAGTGTCCCTTCTAGGCTAGGATGATTGAGGGGACATCGGTTCAAAATCATGTTCTTAAGATAATTGAGTGGTTAAAGAAGCTCACGAGTCTATGAATGATCCTAGATATAAACTTGTCTATGGTTCTTGTACTTTAGTCCCTTATAAATTCATTTTCATAGTTCATTATGAATCTTAACATGAACAAACTTAAGGTGATTATCCTTAAGCTCTTTAATATGTTGAGGGAGGCTGAGAGCACCATCAAGAAAGAAAAGTCAGTTCTCTATGCTGGAGAGATAAAAAAGAAAAGGAAAGTAGAGAAGTCCCTTAGGAAGGGCAAGGGCAAACTGGAAAAAATAAAGGTTGTTAGGATAAATTAGCACTAAGAGGGGGGGGGGGGGTTGAGTAAATTAGTGCAGGTATAAATTTCTAGTTTAGATAAAACCTTTTCAATTAAACCAAGATAGGAAATCTGAAGCTTTTCGTTTTTAGTGAAACAAGTGAGTCCTCCTTCTTAAGGCACACCGGCATTCACTATTGATCTTCTTTGGGTGAAGACTAAACACTTACACTTTGCTTACAATAGAGATAAGATTATACTCTTTGATCCTCCCTTACCCCTTTTCTTTTTTCTTATAATTTTTATATAATATTTTCTCAGAATATAATCTCCAAAAATTATTATGTAGAATGCAAGAAAACTTGGGGTATTTATAGGCCCCATGTGGCTTTAGATTTTTGGAGCCAAAAATCACACATACCCAGAAATACTGGGTACGGGTGGTTTACCCGCCGACCTAGGTGGCTCAGCCGCCTGAACACCCTGGTACGAGCAATTTACCCATCGGTCTTGGGCATGTCAACCGCTAAAAGTACCCAGATTCCTAGGTACGGGTGATTCAACTGCCTAGTCTGAGCTGATTAGCCACCGTCAGTCGCCCGAAAGCTTACGCGGTGGCACTCACCGACAGTTTACTCGTCGAAATTTTCGTAAAAGTGGTTCCCTTCACTTTTCAAATTCTGGCTTAAAACATCAGTTGACCATTCCCTTGGACAACTAATTGAGCTCAATCTAAGCTCAACCAAACCCTATAGTTGACCCGGTTGCCTTATTGAGTTTATTTGGATTTCATCAAATTCTGACTTAATTAGGATTTAATTCCTAACTAGGACTTAATTATTACAACACTTAATGACCAACAAGCTAAACCAAGACCTAACTCTCACCAATTCGGTAGCATCCAACATTCTTGCGGCAAGTCTTCTAGTCTTCTTTTGGCGATCTCCTGACGTGTTCCCAGCAAACTACCCAATCCGTTCGATGAATCTCCTAGCGAACTTCGATGAGATCCCACTACATCATCCGAACCCTGGCCCGATACTCAAGTTTGATCTTGGTCCATCATCTGGTTGTAACTCCATTGCTCCTGTCATAGTTAGTCTTGTATGATGCTAATTATGACTTAATTAAATATAATCATAATTGTCAAACATCCATTACAAGACCATCCTAACTCCCGGTAAGCATTTTGCTACCCCCGACAATCTTCTAGTGAGTCTCGATCTTCTTCTAGCGAACTCCCTTGCACCATCTTGGTAAACTCCTGATACCCTCGGCGAGCTTCCGACGCATTCCTAGCGAATTCCCAACCACATCGACCTGATGTATAGGGTTGACCTTGGCTAATCCTTATTGTAAAAATGAACATTCTATCATAATTAATCTTGTATCAATCAATTCTAACAATCCTATTATATCAATAACCCATCAATTGATTTCATCATCAAAATCTAAGATTCAATAATGTTTCCCTTTTTGATGATGATAATCAATTGATGACAGGAGTTAATCCTAACTCCCCCTATATCCATGCCACTTAAATTTAAGAGAATCACACACTCTTAAATTTAGGCAATCAACATTTTATGCAAATTTTAACACAAATTTGTATCAAGTCATTAAATCATAAATTTCATCAAGTCATCAAATTATAATAAGAATTATACACTCATATCCATATCATGTGTTATCAGTGTATATCATCAAATCATGAGTCATCAATCAATATCATGTGTCATTAATGTATATTTCTCTCTCTTTTTAATCAATAAAAAGGTAAAATATAGGGCTAAGGATTTTAAGGCACATGAGTCTTTGCTCTCCCATTGTAAAATACGACATGAGTCATAAATAATTTTATTCCTCTTATGAAAAAGAAGGAAAGAAAATAAGGGAGGAGCTGTAAAACATCATTAAGAAGAGCTCTTAATAAATTTTAAAAAAATATTAAGATGAGCTAAGAAGTCCAAGTTGAAACTATTTTAATCACATCATGCAATACATTATATTATAAAATTATGATTATTATTCTAAATCATCATGTATATTTTTAAAAATCAACATGCATTATCATCATACATGATTTCATTTCATCATATCTTCTCCCCCTCTATCATCAACAAAAAGGAGAAGTGCAATTAGCTAGTTTTTTTATATATGAGAGCTTAGCAATTTAGCAAATTTTTCATCACTTTAGAACATACAAGCTAGTAAGTTCTTTCTTCTCTTTTGAGAAGTGCAAGCTAGCAAATTTACATCATACAAGTAAATAAGTTTTGCTCCCCCTTTGTCATTGTTAAAAAGAAGAGAGTGCAAAACTTTTCCCATTACATCATTTTTCAAATCATCACATGAAATATATCAAGAAAAATAAACATAGTGATGAGATGTACAATTCATGAAGACAAATTGTGACTATCAAGAGACAAATTATAAGAGAAACTAATAAAATAAAATCGCCTGATTCATTCATAAGAAATCTCAAGTTGTCAAGTTCGTGATTTGTATATAAATTTTCTTTTAAATAATATGCGAACACATAACAAAAGATTTTAATTCATAAAAGATTTCAAGTTTAATTCATATAGGTAAATCACTCATTCAATTTCAAAATCATCAAAATCACTTTCAAGAGATTCAAAATATAATTAATAAACTTATTAGTCTCTTGAAATGCTAGTGATTTCATTTCTCTACTTTGTGTGACCAAGAAGATAGAATTAAAGTAGAGAAATGAAAAATATTATATCACAAGAATGCTCAATTTTAAAGATGCAAATTTTATAGATGTGAATTTTGAAATTAAGCTCAAAATTTCAAGATATTCAAGGAGATTCAAAAGTTTAAGAGCTACTCATGCATTTAAAATCATCTTATATAATTTCAAGTATAACAAAAAAAATTATTTATTGTAAATTTTGATAACAAGCATCAAAAATTTCATAGGAAGGCATGATAGTAGATCAAGCTCAAATTGCAAATCAAGTATCTTGCATGCATTTAGAAAGTCCTAATTTTCTACTAAGTAATTGTTCCTCATTCAATGTTATCATATCCAATTTTACTTCTAATTACATTAATAATTTTATCTCTCTTTTTTTTATCATTGTCAAGAAAGAAATATGACGACATAATTTCTTCCTAGCATTCATATTCAAATTTTGTCAAAAATTACAAGGAGATCATGTCATTAAAGATAAAATTAAATTTTTGAATATCAAAAGACATAATTTCATTTAATACGTTTATTTTCCCCTTTTTTTGTGAATAATAAAAATGAGTCTTAGGGGATAATCTCAATTCATTTAAGATAAATCTTTTTAATAAAAAAGAAGAATGATCTTGATAAAAAAATTTAATTATTATTGTTAAGATCATAAATCTCTTTTTATTAAAAATCTATTTCAATTGTTAACTTATCATAAATTTAAGAAATACTAATTTTGGTGATAAGTTATGTCATTCATGAGTTTTAAAATAAATCATGTCAAGAAATACTCAATCAAGGGGTGTGAAGGGGAGGGGTGGTTGCAGGGGGGCGCAATATCTTTCTTCATAGTGAGAGGGGTGATGATCTCACCATAGTGAATGAATATATCTAACATAGCGGTCACCATGATTTGTTGGGCCTTGTTGAAGGTCCCTCTCTTACTCTTTTAAGTGGTGAATGTGTTGGTCCCTTCGTCTTGATTTAAGTTTTGGTTTTTTAGGAACTTATCTGCATCCAGTAAGTTGTAGCATCATGGATTCCTTGCTGATACTACCCTGGAGGGGCTCAATCTTCTTGCGATCTTGTTGTGGAATGAAGGTTGTCAATAGGGAAGACTTGACGGTGGTCCACTCCTAGGAGAGGTCGAGAAGTAGCCTAAGATCTAGGAGCTCGAAGCCATAGCTAGTTCAGCTAGATGTGGTACTTGAAGAGCTAGTCCTTGTAGCTAAAGATGTAGAGTTTTTGGAGATAAAGTGTCCCGAGGGGAAATCGGTAATTAAATGATTCGTGTCTCTATCATCTTATAGGCGATCCTTTTTGCTTCGGCCTTCTAAAGGTGTGGGCAACAATATGGTGTTGAATCTTAAATTTTAATGATGAAATCGATTGATAGGTTTTATGATCTAGCTTATTTGTTAAAGAAAATGATGTAGCATTAACTACAACAGTAAAGGGCATTCAATCAGATATAGGGTCGGAGTCAAGTTTGAGCATCAGGCTGAGGTTCGGACAACACAATGGGAGATCACTGAGAGTTCGTCGAAGGTTGACTGAGGTTCAAACAATGTGGTCAGGAGCTCACTAAGAACTCACCAGAGGTTTATCGAGAAGTTCGTCGGGAGTTTACCGATAGGTTGTCGGGAGCTCGTTGAGAGTTCGTTGGAAGAATGCTAGGAGTTCATCGGGAGTTCGCCGGAAGAAATCAAGAGCTTGTCGAGGGTTTACCGAAAGAATGCCAAGAGTTCACTAGGAGTTTGCTAAGAGATCAATTGATGGTCGGACAACAAAGATTGTGTTTTAAGTATCGTTGTTAGCATCATAATGAGAGTTAGTTTTACTAACTCAATTAAGAGGTTATTAGGCCTTAATTAGGACTGATTTGAACTTATTATAAAAGTCATTTCAGTAACCCAGCATTAGAAAAGACATGATCTTTAAAGACATGGTCTCCAAGATGACACAATCTTCAAAGGTGTGTCAGGCGATCGTACCACTTAGACTAGCGATACAACCACTAGAATATGGTCTTTGAGACCAACACCTTAGGAACTCTTAAAATTTAAAGTTTGGCTCCAATATTGAAGACATTTGAGGCCTATAAATAAACACCCACCCCAACCCCCTCCCCCCCCATCCTTGCTTGAGTCTTGTGTAGTTTTTTGTTTAAGGGAGAGCCTAGAGACTTGTAAAGGTTATCTTATAAACCTATAAAAGGAGAATAGAGTTGTAAGAGGGTAGCTGATCTTTACCCATTGAACGAAGATCAATAGTTGAAGCTGATGACCTCAACGGAGGAGGAATCAGGAGTGGATGTAGGTCACGAGATCAAACCACTATAAAATAGGTTTGCTTCATCTTCTTTGCTCTTTATCTTCATTGATTTCTTATTTAGCGGTTTACTACCTTTGCTTGCACTCTTACAAACATCTCTATGCTTAAATGCATTTCTGATACGATTTTTATTGAGTGAATATTTAAATCAATGTAAATTTTTTATAAGCACTAATTCACCCCCCCCCCCCCCCCCCTTTTAGTATCGCTTTAACCCTAACAATTGATATCAAAGTCACATTTCTCTCTATTTCACTTAAAATCCAAGAGAGATGACTTTTGTTGGTAATCAAGAGGACTTTCTATCACTCATCCTCCCATATTCAAGAGGACGGATTACACGTATTGGAAAACTCGAATGAGAATTTTCCTACTTTCTATAGATTTTGAATTATGACATATTATTGAAAGTGGTTTTAAAAAGTCTTCCAAACCGATGAAGGAATGGAATGACTTGGAAAAGAAGACTTTCTCTTTGAATGCTAAAATGATGAATGCTTTATTTTATGCCCTTGATAAAAATGAATTCAATCGGGTTTCTATATACGAAACTATGCACGAGATTTGACACACACTCAAAGTCACACATGAAGGCACTAGTCGAGTCAAAGAGTCTAAAATTAATCTTTTGGTACATAGCTATGAGTTGTTTTATTTAAAACTAAGTGAGACCATAGGAGATATGTATACCCATTTTATGGATGTTGTTAATGGTTTAAAAGAGCTTGGTAAAAGTTTTTCTAATTTTAAACTTGTTAATAAAATATTAAGACCCCTTTCAGAAAGTTGGGATCCCAAAATAATGGTAATATAAGAAACAAAGGACCTAAATAATTTTCCACTTGAAGAACTAATCGAGTGTTTAATGACTTACGAAATGACATGTATAGCACATGATGAACTTGAGAACAATCTTCTAAAGAACAGGAAGGACATAGCATTTAGAACCAAGGAAGACTACTTGAGAGAAAACTCAAGTGATGATGTTGATGATGAGGACTTCACACTTCTTACAAGAAAATTTAAGAAATTCTTAAAAACAACTAAAACAAAACAAGATGCCAAGAACAAAAGTGAACTAAAAACGGACTCAATAATATGTTAAGATAAGAAGCCAAGACACTTCAAAAATGAATGTCTCTGAGTGAAGAAGAAATAACCAAAGAAGAAAAAGGCACTGAAAGCTACTTGGGATGACTCAAGTTCATCTGAAGACAAGGAGCCAACCAACAAGGAAGAAGTTACAAATTACCCTTTAATTGCATTTTGCAACGAGGTAAGTAACCTAAACGAGTCTTCTTTATCTTATGATCAATTATTTAATTTATTTAATGATTTGTTTGATGATCTGAAATTAGTTAGTAAAAAGTATAAATTGCTAAAGAAAGATCATGCTTCACTTGCTAGTGAGTTTAAAAATTTTAAAAAGGAGTATGATGAACATAGGATAGTTCCTTGCACTAAATGTGAATAATTAGATATACTTAAGAAAGAAAATATTTTATGACAAGAAATATTAAAATTTTTTAAGATAGGTAACAAATCCTTAAACATAATCTTTGCTAATAAGGGTTATGTTCATAGAAAGGAAGGAATTGGCTTTGTGAGTAACACTCAATAAAGCCAACTATCTTCGTCAAAGGACCTACATTATATGTTTCACCTAGAAATAAATGTAATGTTTGTGGAAGAATTGGACATTGGTGCTTATAAATATTTATTTAAAAGGCATACTCCACACAAATTAATTTGGGTTCCTAAAGAAACTATAAACAACTTGATGCCATTAGTAAAATTAGGTAGAATTTTTCATGAGAAACCTAAAGGCAAATGGGTACCTAAACCTAAACTCCCTTTCTTGTAGGTATGTCTCCAAACAAAGGCTAGAAGCACAAAATGGTACCTTAATAGTGGATGCTTAAGTCACATAACTAGAGATCTAAATCATTTCTCTAAACTTACTAGCTTAAATTCAGGATTTGTTACTTTCAGAGGCAACAATAAGGGAAAAATCATTGGGAATGGAACCATAGGTAACAAATCAAACCTCTTGATTGAAGATGTGTTATTAACTGATGGTTTGAAACATAATCTATGAAGTATTAGCCAATTGTGTGATAAATGATACATTATCAAATTTGAATCTAATGCTTGTATAATTGAAATACCACACAAAAATAGTTCTATGATTGTCTTAAGAAGTAATAATGTATATATTATTGACATTGATAATTTTCCTAATTAAATGTGTTTTTTGACCTTAAATGATGATGCATGGATTTGGCATAGGAGAATAAGATATGCTAGCATGAAACTATTAAACCAAATCTCAACTAAAAATCTAGTAAAAGGAATGTTTAGCACAAGTTTGTAAAAGACAAATTTTGTGATGCATGCCAACTAGGGAAACAAATAAAAATTAATTTTAAATCAAAAAATCAAATGAGCACCTCTAGGCCCCTACAATTGATCTATATAGATTTATTCCTTTGTTATTATAAACAATTATAGTAGATATACTTAGACCTATTTCTTGGCACACAAAAGTGATTCTTTTAAATATTTTTAAAATTTTTTACAAACTTGTTCAATTTATGATTTCATATATACGTAGCAATCATGGTGGTGAGTTTCAAAATTATGATTTTTAAAATTTTTATGAGTCAAATGGGTATAATCATAATTACTATACTCCTAGAAATCCACAACAAAATGGTGGAAAGAAAAAATATGAGCTTACAAGAAATAGTTAAAACCATGTTAAACGAACATAGCTTACATAAATATTTTTGAAGCAAAGCCTTTAATACGACATGCTATGTCATGAATATTATTTTCCTAAGACCATTACTCTCCAAAACTTTATGAAATCTGGAATAATAAAAAAACCTAATATTTCATATTTCAAAGTATTTGGTTGTAAATATTTTATTTTGAATGAACAAGATGCCTAAGGAAAGTTCGATGCAAAATCCGATAAAGGCATATTTCTTGGTTATTCCTTAATTTCAAAAGCTTATTGTGTCTTTAATAAAAGAACTCTAGTAATTGAGGAATCCATCCATATTATTTTTAATGAGGTTTCTAAATTAAAAAAATTAATTTTAATGATAATTTTGATGTTGATACTTTAAAATTTTGAATGATAAACCTCCTCTCCAAAACAACTTGGATGCATCTACTTCCAAGGAATCATTACCCAAGGAATATAAGTATGTAGATACTCATCATAAGGAGTTAATAATAAGAGATTCATCAAAAAGTGTTTAAACTCGTTCATCATTTAAGAATTTTTATGCTAACACTGTATTTTTATCTTAAATTGAACCAAAATGCATTGAGGAAGCCTTAAAAGATGATTCTTAGGTTATTTCAATGAATGAAGAGTTAAACCAATTTGAGGGAAGTGAGATATGGGAGCTTATTCCTAGACCTAGCGACCATTTAGAGATTGGTACTAAATGGTGTAAGATTTTATGGCCCTTTATTAATCGAATAAGATATATTATAGATTATTTGGATTCTAATAAAAGATATTAGCCAATATTAAATAAAGTCCATATTATATTGGGATATTTTAGGGGATGCTCTTGATGGAAGGAACTCTCATAATAACTTACCCTAGACCTTCTGCTCTCGGCTATAAATAGATAGGACATACTATAAACCCAAAGCACGGATATGCACGGCATAACAAAAAAGTACAAAGGGGTGAATAGATCAAGAGATTATAGTTATCCTCTTGATCTAGATCAAGAGATTGCGGTTATCCTCTTGATCTCCCAAAACCATCAATTAAGATGGTCCTATGAAAGGATAGGAAGAGAGGAGAACGGTCAAGATCTATTCTAGTTCCTCTTGCAGATCGATACCTCGGCATTATTAAGATCCGACGGATAGTGCTCTTGAAGATCTAATTGGATCTCAATCAGATGACATCTAAAGGTACGCATCATAAACAGATCTAGTATTATTTAATTTCAATCCTGGCATAATAGTTTTTTCCGCATAATAGTTTGCATGATTATAGTTTTTATGCCAATAATTGGTATTAGAGCCTAGGTTTTGAGATAAAAAAAATTAGATCTATTATTTTTGTTTATGATGCAGAAGAGGAGGCTAGGGTTTTCTTAACAAAATTACAAATTTACCATTCTACTCAAATTACAGTTTTACCATTTACCAAAATTACAGTTTTACCCTTTAGTTAAATAGGATTATTTATAATTTTACCCTTATGATTTATTAATCCTATAATCTTAAAAAAATCTATAATTCTTTTATATATATTTTTTAGAATTATAGTTTTGTCATTATAAAATCGAGAAATTTTGGTTGTTTTGTCAATTATAAAATTAATCAATATATAATCTAATAAGATTTAATTATGATTATATTTTTGATTATTTAATAATTATATTTTATTTTTTGAGTAATTTATTTAATTGGACTTATGGGCTTCTCCAATTAAATAAAATTAATCAGTAAAAAAATATAAATTATTATTTCTTTATAGTTTTCTCATGTGAATTATTAATTACGTGTGTTAAATCCAATTATTGGTTTTTGGATATTTATTCAGTTATTTACATGTAAATATTAGTAATTATGAAATAGTATTTATTTTTCACAGAAATACATTATTTATGTATTATCATGATTACAGTTATCATGTGAGTTTTTCTTCCTGCTGATTAAGTGTTCAATAATTATTATGATTGTTATCCTATTATTGAACTGTCTCAGCATAAATTAGTTTAAATGAACTTGATGAATATTGTTTGTAGTTCATCTCCTTAAGTTATACCTCACCAGTAGCTACCAAAGTAGCCTGGGATGGTACACTTATAGGACATAAAATACAATTAAAGTCTTGTCATTCATAGGACAATTTAATTTATATTTTATATTACTGCATTGGTCTTGTAATCACGAAAGTAGCCTAGATCAATGATTTATAAAATTACATTAAGGAACAAGTCTTCAATGACATTAAAGAAATAATATTCAAAATTATATGCATAATTAAGAGATTTAGATAATCTCAAAGGATAATCTATTTCAAATAATTATGTGATGGGATAGGATGATACTATTTTAGATATCCTTGTAGTTTAGAATTGTATACCCAAAGGTAGCAAAACTATTCCACAAGGATGGTATCAGTCCTCCATAAATGATCTTGTATGAACACTAGATATGTCAATATTTTACCCAAAGGTTAAATATTGATGATATCAATAGTTCATCATATTTTGGTAAAACTCAAAGCATTAATATTATTTTATATTTTGTAGTGGTATTCCTGTCCATACATTCTCATGCTTCTAGTGTCCCTGTACTCTCTGGATCAAATTATTCAGAATGGTTAGAGCATGTGCAATTTACATTGGGCGTACTAGATCTTGATTTGGCATTGCTTGTTGAAAAGCCTGTAGAATTAATTGATAAAAGTATTATGGAATAAATCAATGAAATGAAGGCTTGGGAGAGATCTAATATGCTTAGTTTAATGTTCATAAGGATGATAAATGTAAATAATATAAAGACTTCACTACCGGTTGCATCTAGCGCACGTGAATATTAAAAGTTATTGAAGACATATTTAAATCTACTGATAAGTCATTGGTTGGCACATTAATGAAAGAACTAACTGCAGCTCAGTATGATGGTACTCGAGGAATTCAGGATCACATCCTCAATATGGCTGACAAAGCTGCAAAACTTAAGACGTTGGGAATCAATGTTGATGAATCTTTCCTTGTGCAGTTCATTCTTAATTCTCTTCCTTCTCAGTTTGGCCCATTCATGATTCACTATAATACAAATAATGATAAGTATAACTTGAATAAGTTAACTAGTATATGTGTTCAGAAAGAATTAAGATTAAAGCAGGAAAGTTCATATAATGTACTGACAACTATTCAAGGAGTTGGTAACAAGAAAAGAAAATCGAAGTGTCATCTATCAAAGAAATTTGTCGGGTCTAGAAGTGTTAGATAAACTATTCAAAAGAAAGCTATTACAGTAAAATGCTTCTTTTGTGACAAGAAAGGACATGTAAAGAAGGATTACACTAAACATAGGAGTTGGTTCGAAAAGAAAGGTATAAACTCAACCTTTGTATGTTTTGAATCAAACATTACAAAAGTTTCTTCTAATACATAGTGGATTGATTCTGGTACTTCAACTCATGTTACTAATAATATGCAAGGGTTCCTTTCAATCTGAAAACCAAAAGAACATGAAAGATTCATAATTATGGGAAATCGTCTCAAAGAAAAAGTAGTATAAGTAGGGACTTATCGCTTACGCCTAGAGACGGGTCATCTGATGGATTTGGAAGACACATGTTTTATTCCTATAATTTTTAGAAATTTAATTTCTCTGTCTAGAATTGATGAGTTAGAATATTGTGTTTCTTTTGGTAATGGTAAACTCAGCATATTTTATGATTTAATAAAAGTTGGTTCTGGAATTCTGTGTAATGGTTTGCACAGAATTAATTTGAATCTTGAGTTTATGAATACATTATTAACCCTACAATCAAGTATTGGAATGAAACATAATTTCAATAATGAAAGATCTTCTATATTGTGGCATAGACGTTTGAGGCATATCTCCAAGGAAAGAATTGAAAGATTAGTGAAGGATAATATTTTAAAAAATTTAGACTTCACTGATTTTGATGTTTGCATAGATTGCATTAAGGGAAAGCAAACTAAGCATACAAAAAAAATGCCACAAGAAGTAAAGAACTTCTTGAAATTATTTATACTGATATTTACGGACCACTCCATATTCCTTGTTTTAGTGGAGAAAGGTATTTCATCACATTTATAGATGACTTGTCCAGATATGGCTATGTTTATATAATACATGAAAAATCTCTGGTCGTTAATATTCTTGAAGTGTACATAAATGAGGTCGAGAGACAATTAGATAGAAAAGTTAAAATTATTATATCTGTTGGGGTGGTGAATTTTATGGCAGATATGATGAATCCGGTCAGAATATTGGTCCTTTTGCTAGATTCCTAGAACAACAGGGTATTTGTGCTCAGTATGCATTATCAGGTGTGCCACAGCAGAACGGTGTTGCTGAAAGGCGAAATCGTACTCTTATGGATATGGTTAGGAGCATGATGAGTTATTCCTTTGTACCTGAGTCAATGTGGGGTGATGCTCTTAGGACAACTATGTATATCTTGAATAGGGTTTCTAGTAAATCAGTTCCATCAACTCCATTTGAGTTATGGACTGGTAGGAAACTCAATTTGAGATATTTACATATTTGGGGGTGTCTTGTAGAGATAAGAGTATTCAATCCATATGAAAAAAAATTGGATCTAAGAATAATTTTTGGATATTTTATTAGTTACCCAGAAAGATCCAAGGGATACAGATTTTATTACCTTAATCATAATATGAGGATAGTAGAATCTGGTAACGTAAAATTTCTAGAAAATGGTAAAATCAGTGAGAGTCCAAAATCTCGAAGGATTAATTTTGATATTGAGGAGATTCAGGCTTCTTCTCCTATATTATCCCCTATTCAAGAAATTATTGTTCCTCAAATCAATGATAGAATTGATAAGGGTGAACAACAAAATAATATTGATGAATTTTCACATGATGTTAATGTCGCCGCTGATAATCTTGTAGAACAATCATAATTGGCAGATTTGAGAAGATCTAAAAGAAAAAGGAAACATGTCATTTCTGATGATTATGTGGTATATCTACAAGAATCAGATTTTGATATAGGAATGAAAAGAGACCCCTTATCGTTTTCATAAGCCATAGAAAGTAATGATTCTGAAAAATGGTATGATGCAATGAAAGATGAGTTAAAATCAATGGACCAGAATGGTGTTTGGGAACTCATTGAATTGGTCAATAATTGTAAGAGTCGGTTGTAAATGGGTCTTTAAGACTAAACGTGACTCGGTGGGTAATATCGAACGATATAAAGCCAGACTTGTAGCCAAAGTTTTTTCTCAGAAAGAGGGCATTAACTACCATGGGACCTTCTTTCTAGTTTCTCGAAAGGACTCATTGAGAATTATCATGGCATTAGTAGCTCATTATGATCTTGAGTTACATCAGATGGATGTGAAACAACATTTCTGAATGGAGATCTAAATGAGAAAATTTATATAGAACAACCTGAAGGATTCATAGAAAAGGGATAGGAAAGTTGGGCTTGCAAATGTAAGAAATCCATTTATAGCCTTAAATAAGCTTTGAGACAATGGTATATAAAGTTTCATAATACCATTACTTCCTTCGGATTTAAGGAAAATACTGTTGATCAGTGTATATATCTAAAGGTTAGTGGGAGTAAGTTTATTATATTGGTCTTATATGTGTATGATATATTGCTTGCCAGTAGTGATCTTGGTTTGTTACATGAAACCAAGATATTTCTTAATAAGAACTTTAAGATGGTTGATATGAATGAGGTATCCAATGTCATCGGCATTGAGATATTCAGGGACATATCTCAAGATTTGTTAGGATTATCTCAGAAATATTATATTAATCGTATCTTGGAAAGATTTAATATATAGCTTTGTAAAGCCAATGATACACCTATTACTAGAGGTGAAAAATTCAGCCAAAATCAGTGCCTAAAGAATGACTTAGAAATAAATCAAATAAAAAATATTCCTTATGGGTGCGCAATTGGAAGTCTATTATATACTCAAACCTGTACAAGGCCAGATATCAATTTTGCAGTAGCAATGCTGGGTTGATACCAGAGTAACCCAGGAATGGAACATTGGAAAGCTGTAAAGAAAGTAATGAGATATCTGCAAGGGACAAAAGATTATATGCTCACATATAGGAAGTCAGATCAACTTAAAGTAACGGGATATTCAGATGTTGATTTTGCAAATTACCTCGATAGTAGGAAATCCACTTCAGGATTTGTGTTCATGCTGGCTGGTGGGGCAATTTCTTAGAAAAATATAAAACAATCACTTATTGCATCATCTATGATGGAAGTTGAATTTGTGGCATGCTTTGAGGCTACAAATCAAGCTTTATAGCTATAAAATTTTATCTCAGGACTTGGTGTGGTCAACTCAATTCTATCTTTATCTTTCTTTGTCTTTTACAAAGAAAAAAATAAATTAAATTCTAACTTTAGTCTTCTTCTTATTTTACCAAGGGGGAGCAATGGACTAACTTCCTCTCTTTATGTGATAAATGTTGTGATAAAAATTTAAAAAATTATTCCAATATAATTGAGCATTTCTCCTTTTTGTTGATAACAAAGGGGGAGAAATGACATAATTGATGACATAAGAAAGATATGTGTTTTGAGATCTTTCAAATTATTGAAAAGAATGTTGTATTATAATTGATGACATGGTTATCTTGTGAACATAATGATTGATGTTGTATCATGATTGATGATATTGTTATTTTGTGAACATAATGATTGAAATTTTTATGTGATATCAAGAAAATGAATCTTTAAAAATTTTATCATATATGGTTAAATTGTGAAAATTATCAAAATACTTAAATTTAAAATTTTCAAGTTTGTTTTATTTATCCTATAGCATATACATAGGGGGAGTTACGGTTAACTCCCATCACCAATTGGTAGTTATCATAAAAAAGGGAGAGATTATTGAATCTCAAATTTTGATGATAAAATCATCGATGGGTTTTATAATCTAACTTATGTGTTAAAGAAAGTGATGCAGGATTAACTACGATAGTAAAAGACATTACAATCAGATGTTGGGCCGGAGTCAAGTTGGAGCATCGAGCCAAGGTTCGGACAACGCAATGGGAGCTCGCCTAGAGTTCACCGGATGTTAGCCAAGGTTTAGATGATGTTATCGGAGCTCGCCGAGAACTTACCAGAGATTTGGCAGGAAGTTCTTCGGGAGTTCACCGAAAGGTTATCGAGAGCTTACCGAGAGTTCGCCGAAAAAATGTTGGGAGTTCGTCGGGAGTTCGCCGGAAGAAATCAGGAGCTCACCGAGGGTTCACTAGAAGGATGCCAGGAGTTCATCGGGAGTTCGTCGAGAGATCAGTTGACGATCGGACAATGAAGATTGTGTTTTAAGTGTCATAGTTAGCATCATAATGAGAATTAGCTTTGCTAACTCAATTAAGATGTCATTAGGCCTTAATTGGGGCTGATTTAGACTTATTATAAAAGTTATTTCAGTAACCTAGCATTAAAAAAGACAGTCTCCAAGATGATAAAGTCTTCGAAGGTGTGTCAGGCGATTGTACCTCTCAAACTAGCGGTAAATTCACTAGAATATATTCTTCAAGTCCAACACCTTGGAACTCTTAAAATTTAAATTTTGGCTCCAATATTGAAGTTATTTGGGGCCTATAAATATTCTCTCCCCCACCCCCCCGATCATTGCTTGAAGTATGTAAGCATTAAGAACAAAAACCTTATAAAAATGCTATTGTAATTCTTTGAGAGCTTCTTCTCATTTCATCTTGTGTAGTTTTTTGTTTAAGGGAGAGCTTAGAGACTTGTAAAGGTTATCTCCTAAACCTGTAAAAGGAGAATAGAGTTGTAAGAGGGTAGTTGATCTTCACCCATTGAAGGAAGATTAACAGTGGAAGCTGGTAGCTATAACGGAGGAGGAATCGAGTGTGGACGTAGGTCACGAGATCGAACCACTATAAAATCAGTTTGTTTCCTCTTCTTTGCTCTTTATCTTCATTGATTTCTTATTTAATTGTCTACTACCTTTGCTTGCACTCTTACAAACCTATCTATACTTAAACACATTTTCGATATAATTTTTATTGAGTGAATAATTAAATCGATGTAATTTTTTCATAAGCACCTGAAATTTCAATAAGCTTTGGGAGAGGGTTCAGGTCTTCAATCTCCATCAACTCTATCATCTATGGTTCTTGAATTTGAATTGAGAAGCTGCTATACTCTTTCTATAATACCTTCTCCAAGCACTATGTTGAAACCATAGTCACTTTGTTCCCATGTTTCCTATGTAGGATAACCTATTTCTCGTTGCTGAAAAATTTCATGGTTAGCCTTGAGAAGTTCAAAGAAACATCAGCTATTGTGGATAGCCATTTAATACCGAGCACCACTTCATCATTATCATGTGGGATGATGAAAAAAAAAAAATCAGCAATAATCTCTTGGCCTTATCTCACCCGAGGGCACTTTTAGTTGCACTTCAGGATTTGACCATCAGCAACCTTGATGTCAAATCAGTTGTAATCTTCATTCAGGAGTATCAACTAGGCAACAACCTTTCTGTTCATAAAGTTGTTCATACTCCCGGTGTCGATGAGGATAGTGACGAGCTACTACTTAAGGAATCCCTCAACTTTCATTGTTTGCAGGTTTGCATAGCAGGCTATAGTGTGAGTCATACAATCAGTCGGCTTGAGGTCCTCCTTTGGCTCGAGGTCCTCCTCTTCATGTTCAGGTTCTTCAATAGGTCCAATCATCAGGAGCCTCCCCTTCTTGTAGCGATGGTTGTGGCTCTAGAGCACGTCGTAGTGCCAACACAAGCCTTTCGCGGATCTGTCGCGAGGGTCTTCCCTCATCAATTTCTTTGGCTAGGAGGCTTAGCTGGAAGTAGATAGGGTCAAAGGTTTATATACTACTGGTTGGGTGGTGATTTTGGTCCTTTGAGCATCTTGGTTCAACATTTCTTCTCATCGTTGTATAAAGGAGATAGCCACCATCATCGTGTAGGGTCGTCATGCTTTGACTTCTTCTCGGATCTCTGGCTTCAACCCCTCGATGAAAGTCCCTAACAACTATTTTTTAAACTAATCTCTTGTTTAGTTAGAAAGTCTTTCAAACCTGGTCTAGTACTCCTGAACTGTAGTGGTTTGACAGATTTTTGTGAGTTGGCCATTGGTGTTTTCATACTCGGACGGTCTGAAGTGAAGTAGCTACCCGCTCTTGAATTGCCTCCATGTTGGGACTCTGTGGGTGTGTTTGTACCAATCACACCATTGAACAACTTCTCCCTCTAGATGGATGGTAGCAATATCATCTATAGAAGCCTCCAGAGTCTTATGATAGCAGAAGTATTGCTTCGCGCACGAAATCCATTCGATCAGGTTTCGTTTTCTCATCGAGGGAAGTCCACCCTCGTGCGTGGGTATGGTGAGTCCATCACTATGTCTTCTTTCTCTATGGATTCTCCTTATGATCAAAACTCTCACCACGTTGTGATCTCCTTGGGCTCAGTGATTGGCCCAATCTGAACTCCGTGAGAATAGCGTGTAGTTTGTCCTCCATATGCGTCTCAATGGCCTCCAACTTGGCATCGATCTGATCTTTTGATGCCATGGCATATGTTTTTAGATCTATGATGTTGCGGTCCTTCTTTTGTTGTTGAGTCAATGGCATGGACCGATGGTAGAAAGAGGTGGTGGATCAAGGGTAGATGGCTACAGTTTGGGGTTGATAGGTTGTTAGTTTGGGTGCTGTTGGGACTACTATTTGGGGTTGCTATTAGGGCTGTAAGGGGGATGAGTTAGGGTTGCTATTGATGGTAGCAATCGGTTTGGTAGGGATCGGTATGGGTGAAGCAAGAGACACCAAAGTTATAGTGCTTTCAGAATTTTACGTTGATAGGCTGCGGTTTAGGTTGTTGTTGGGCTATTGTTTGAAGGTAATGTGGAGGCTGTAAAATGGGTTTGGTAGTAGTGACTTGAGGCTTGGAAGGAGGGTTTAGGGTTGCTATTGATGGTAGTAATCACTTCAGGTATGGGTGCGGCAAAAAGTGTTGAAGGGTGATGTTACAAAATTCTTCGACAAGGATAGTAGTTTTACGATGAAGGAATTCTAGCAATGTGCTGAGGGTCTTGAGAAAGTTTTTCCAGCAATAAGTGTATGAGGATGGCAATAAGTAAATATAAATATTGACAATAATTAAGTTGGCAAAGATGGGTTAAATATGTAGCAAGAAAAATCGACAACTTAATAGCAGATCATAAAGATAGCGGCCTTATGATGAAAAGTTTCAGCAACATACTTATAATATAGAGATGACTTCAGCAAGGAATAGATGATGATGAGAGCCAAACTGATATAAAATATGGTAGTAAAATTGGCAAGAATATGGCAGCAAGGTAGTAGGCAGTGGAAAATTTACACTGAAGATCGTTGCAATAGTTTTTGCAGCAAGTAGTTTATTTTTTTTTTACAGCAAGATAAAGAAATTGCAAGGATTGCAACAAGGTAGATGTGGTTGTATTTTTTTTTGGGATAAATAATTATCACAGCAGTAAAGTTTTGCGAGAAAAGCAATACTAGATCCTGTTGCAATTTTGTAGTGACAACAGATGATAGAGCTGCAGCAGGGGGTGAGGACGATAGAGTCGACACAAGATCAACAATTGTGAAAATTACTTTGGATGATGGTGGGACAATGGAGGCAGCGACAAAGGTGGAAGAATAACGAGACTCCAAGAATACTGCTTTGATAATAGATGATAGAACCTCGTAGGATTCTAACATTGGATTGATCTCTATAAGGGATCGACCCTCCTTGGAACTCTGCAAGGGTTCCTCCCTCCTGGTATTTAGTTGCAAGACTGAAGAGAAAATAAATATATTGCTTAATAAAGAAGTGGTGGCTATATGCCTTATATAGGGTTCCCAAACCCTAACTCTAATGGGACTCCTACTCCAAGTAAAACATTTCCTAGTAAGACTCCTACTCCAAGTAAAATACCACTAGAAGAGTCCCAACCCTAGAAGGAACTCAACCCTATTCGACTTCCCTAACCAAGGTGGGTGGCTAATTAGGATTGATTATAATTATAACTTAGTTGACTCAGACCCTAATCCAACTCCTACTCCTAATCAAACTCCAATTCTTTCAAATCCTAATCTTACTAGGATTTGGGCTGATTTATTAAAACTGACTCACTCAAATCATCTCCTAGCCAACTCAATGTTAAGTCTAGAGTGTGAGCCAAGAATTTGAAATGAGCCTAATAGGTAAATTAACTTTTTCCTTAGGATTATAAATAAAATAATTAAATGATGATATCTATATAAGTCAAACTAAGTATAACTTAGATTTGTTAAAACACTTTTGTATGGATAATGCTAAGGCTATAAACACACCCATGAGTACTTCTATAATATGAGACTCAGATAATGAAGGTGAAAATTTTGATCCAAAAACATATAGAGGAATGAAAGGTCGTTTATTATATTTAACTGCTATTAGACCAAATATAATGTTTACAATTGGATTGTGTGTAAGGTTTCAATCCAATCCTAAATATTCTTATTTTAAGGAAGTTAAACAAATATTTAGATATTTAAAAGGAACTTCTAATTTAGGATATAGTACCTAAGTCTAAAAACTTTGATTTGCTTGCTTATGCAGATGTTGATTTTGGAGGTTGTAGAATAGATAAAAAGAGTACAATTAGAACATGCCAATTCTTAGGAGATGTTCTTGTTTTCTAGTCTTCCAAGAAACAAAATTCGGTTGTATTATCTATAGCCGAAGCTGAGTACATAGCAGCTGGTGCATGCTGTGCACAAGTTATTTGGATGAAAAACACCTTAGAAGATTATAGAATTTACATAAAAAATATTCCTATCAAATGCGATAATACTAGTGCAATATGTTTAACTACAAAACCTATTCAACACTTAAGAATTAAATATATTGATATTAGACATCAATTTATTAGAGATCATATAAATAATCATGATATATCTTTAGAATTTATTGATACTAACCATCAGTTAGCTGATATATTCACCAAGCCATTAAATAAAGAATAATTTGACTTTATTAGAAGAGAGTTAGGAATCTTAAACTATCTATATGCATAATTTGCTATTTTTTAGATTTCTTAAGCTTTTGCTAGAAATTTACATAAAATGATTTTGAATACATGAGTAGCTCTTATAGTCTTCTTGGACTTCTCGGTTTTTTGAGATCTCTTTCAAAATAATTCTTGGATTCATGAATATGTATCTCCCCCTCTTAATAATTTATTTTGTCTTGGGATAGTTGATTTTTGGATCTTTAGTATCCCCTCCCTTTTTTCTTCTTCTATTTTATTTACAAAGGGAAAGAAAACAATTTAATATGAAATATATTAAACTCTATTCTAATTTTTCTTCTTATTTTACTAAGGGGGTGAAATGGACTAGATTTCTTTTTTTTGTGTAATGAATATTTATGATAAATATGTTGACATATGTATTGAACTCTTAGTATTCAAATATGTGGTGAATATTTCTTCTTGTTGATAACAAAGGGGGAGAAATGACATGATTGATAATATATGATAAATGTTATATTTGAAATTTTATCATATAATGAATATTTATTTTGAACAATTATTTAGAAAAGGTATGTTGAATATTTTTCCTTTTTGATGACAAAAGGGGATAAATAGTATATTGATGACAAATGATAAATGGTATGTTTGAATATTTTTGATAAATATTCAAATGATGGATATTTGTGATAAATGTTCAAATATGAACTATAAATATCTCCTTTTTGTTGATGACAAAGGGGGAGAAATGACATAATTGATGATGTAAGAGAAATGTGTATTTTGAAATCTTTGAAATGTTTATGTGATATCAAGAAGATGATTACTCTGAAAATTTTATCATATATGGTATCATGATTAATGACATAAAGTGAATGTTTAAAATGTTTATTATGTGAAACATATCTTATTTATCATGTGATACTAAGAAAAAGAATGCTTTGAAAATTTTATTATGTATGGTATCATTAATGGTCAAATTATGAAAATATTGAATTCAAAGTGATGGGTTCTTTTGAATTTAAGTTTGTTATATTTATCCTATGGCATATATATGAGGGGGTTAAGGTTAACGTCATCAATTGGTTGTCATCATAAAAAAGGGGGAGATTATTGAATCTCATATTTTGATGATGAAATCAATTGATGGGTTTTATAATCTAACTTGTGTGTTAAATAAAGTGATGCAAGATTAACTGCAACAGCGAACGGGCATTAAAATCAAATGTTACATCAGAGGTTTTGACGATGTTGTCGGGAACTCACCGAGAACTCATCAGAAGTTTGTCGGGAAGTTCATCGGGAGTTCACCGCTAGGTTATCAGGAGCTCGCTGGGAGTTCATCGGAAGAATTTTATATTTTATAGTGGTAATCCCGTCCATACATTCTCATGCTTCTAGTGTCCATGTACTCTCTGGATCAAATTATTCAAAATGGTTATAGCATTTACAATTTACATTGAATGTATTAGATCTTGATTTGGCATTACTTGTTAAAAAGCTCATAGAATTAACTGATAAAAGTACTGTGGAACAAGTCAATGAAATAAAGGCTTGGGAAAGATATGATAGGCTCAGTTTAATGTTTATAAGGATGACAATTGTAAGTAATATAAATACTTCATTACTGGTTGCATCTAGCGCTTGTGAATATTTAAAGGTTATTAAAGATAGATTTAAATCTGCTGATAAGTTATTGGCTAGCATATTAATGAAAGAACTGATTATAGCTCCATATGATCGTACTCGAGGAATTCAGGATCACATCCTTAATATAGCTGACAAAGCTGCAAAACTTAAGGTGTTGGGAATGAATGTTGATGAATCTTTCCTTGTGTAGTTGATTCTTAATTCTCTTCCTTCTTAGTTTGGCCCATTCAAGATTCACTATAATACAAATAAGGATAAGTGGGACCTGAATGTGTTAACTAGTATGTGTGTTCATGAAGAATTAAGATTAAGGCAGGAAAGTTCATATAATGTACTGACTACTACTCAAGGAGTTAGTAACAAGAAAATAAAATCGAAGCATCATCCATCGAAGAAATTTACCGGGTCTGGAAGTGTTAGACAGACTATTGAAAAGAAAGCTATTACAGTAAAATGCTTCTTTTATGGCAAGAAAGAACATATAACAAAGTACTGCATTAAACGTAGGACTTGGTTCGAAAAGAAAGGTATAAATTCAACCTTTGTATGTTTTGAATCAAACAATGCATAAGTTCCTTCTAATACATTGTGGATTGATTCTGGCGCTTCAACTCATGTTACTAATAATATATAGGGATTCCTTTCAATCCGAAAATCAAAAAAAATGAAAGATTCATAATTATGGGAAATCGTCTCAATGCAAAAGTGGTATCAGTAGGGACTTATCGCTTATGCCTAGAGATAGGTCATTTGATGGATCTGAAAGACACATGTTTTATTCCTATGATTTCTAAAAATTTAATTTCTGTATCTAGAATGGATGAGTTAGAATATTATGTTTCTTTTGGTAATGGTAAACTCAACATATTTTATGATTCAATAAAAGTTGGTTCTGAAATTCTGTATGATGGTTTGTATAGAATTAATTTGAATCTTGAGTTTGCAAATATATTATTGACCTTACAATCAAGTATTGGAATGAAATACAATTCCAATAATGAAAAATCTTTTATATTGTGGCATAGATGTTTGGGGCATATCTCCAAGGAAAGAATTGAAAGATTAGTGAAGGATAATATTTTAAAAAATTTAGACTTAACTGATTTTGATGTCTGCATAGATTGCATTAAAGGAAAACAAACTAAGCATATAAAGAAAATTGTCACAAGAAGTAAAGAAATTCTTAAAATTATTCATACTAATATCTACGGACCACTCCATATTTCCTGTTTTAGTGGAGAAAAGTATTTCATCACATTTTACAGATGATTTGTCTAGATATGACTATGTTTATCTAATTCATGAAAGGTCTCAAGCCGTTGACATTTTTGAAATATACATAAATGAGGTCGAGAGATAATTAGATATAAAAGTTAAAATTGTCAAATCTTACAGGGGTGGTGAATTTTATGGCAGATATGATGAATCCAGTCATAATATTGGTCCTTTTGCTAGATTCCTAGAACAACGGGGTATTTGTGCTTAGTATGCATTACTAGGTGTGCCACAGTAGAATGGTATTACTGAAAGACGAAATCGTACTCTTATCGATATGGTTAGGAGCATGATGAGTTATTCCTTTATACCTGAGTCAATGTGGGTGATGCTCCTAGGACAGCTATGTACATCCTAAACAGGGTTCCTAGTAAGTCAGTTCCATCAACTGCATTTGAGTTATGGACTGATAGGAAACCCAGTTTGAGACATTTACATATTTGGGGGTGTCTTGCAGAGATAAGATTTAATCCACATGAAAAGAAATTAGATCCAAGAATAATTTCTGGATATTTTATTGGTTACCCAAAAAGATCCAAGGGATACAGATTTTATTGCCCTAATCATAATATGAGGATAGTAGAATCTGGTAATACAAAATTCATAGAAAATAATGAAATCAGTGGGAGTCAAAAGTCTCGAAGGATTAATTTTGATATTGAGGAGATTTAGGTTTTACTCTTGTATTATCCCCTATTCGAGAAATTGTTGCTCCTCAAATCAATGAGAGAATTGATGAGGGTGAACAACAAAATAACATTAATAAATTCTAACATGATATTGATGTCATCGTTGATAGTCTTGTAGAACAATCACAGTTGGTAGATTTGAGAAGATCTCAAACAAAAAGAAAATATACCATTTCTGATGATTATGTGTTATATCTGCAAGAATTAGATTTTGATATAGGAATGAAAAGAGACCCCTTATCATTTTCACAAGCCATAGAAAGTAATGATTCTGAAAAATGGTATGATGCAATAAAAGATGAGATAAAATCAATAGACCAGAATGGTGTCTAGGAACTCGCTAAATAACCCAATAATTATAAAAGAGTCGGTGTAAATAGGTCTTTAAGACTAAACATGACTCGGTGGGCAATATCGAACAATATAAAGCTAGACTTATTATCAAAGGTTTTTCTAAAAAAGAAGGCATTGACTACCATGAGACCTTTTCTCCAATTTCTTGAAAGGACTCATTAAGGATCATCATGGCATTAGTAGCTCATTATGATCTTGAGTTATATCAAATGGATGTGAAAACACCATTTCTGAATGGGGATCTAGATGAGGAAATCTATACGGAACAACCTGAAGGATTCATAGAAAAGGGAAAGAAAAATTGGGCTTGCAAACTTAAGAAATCTATTTATGGCCTTAAACAAGCTTCCAGACAATGGTATATAAAGTTTCATGATACCATTACTTCTTTTGTATTTAAGAAAAATACTATTGATCAGTGTATATATCTAAATGTTAGTGGGAGCAAGTTTATTATATTGGTCTTATATGTGGATGATATATTGCTTGCTAGTAGTGATCTTGGTTTGTTGCATGAAACCAAGATATTTCTCAACAAGAATTTTAAAATGATTGATATGAATGAGGCATCATATGTTATTAGCATTTAGATATTTAGGGACAAATCTCAAGGTTTGTTAGGACTATCATATAAAGGTTATGTTAATCGTATCTTGAAGAAGTTTAATATGCAGCTTTGTAAAGCCAATGATACACCTATTACTAGAGGTAAAAAATTCAGCTAAAGCCAGTGCCCGAAAAATGACTTAGAAAGGGATCAAATAAAGAATATTCTTTACGGGTGCATAATTAGAATTCTATTATATGCTTAAACCTGTACAAGACCAGATATCAGTTTTTCAGTAGCAATACTGGGTAGATACCAGAGTAACCCAAGAATGGAATATTGGAAAGCTGCAAAGAAAGTAATAAGATGCAAGGGACAAAACATTATATGCTCACATATAGAAAATCAGATCAGCTTGAAGTAATGGGATATTCAGATGCTGATTTTACAAATTACTTCGATAGCAGGAAATCCACTTCAGGATTTGTGTTCATGTTGGCTAGTGGGGTAATTTCTTGGAAAAGTATAAAACAATCACTTATTGCATCATCTATAATAGAAGTTGAATTTGTGACATGCTTTGAGGCCACAAATCAACTCCATGGCTGTAAAATTTTATCTTACGACTTGGTGTGATCGACTCAATTGCCAAGCCGCTAAAGATATTTTGTGATAATACAATAGCAGTTTTCTTCTCTAAGAATGACAAGTACTCTAGCAGTTCCAAGTATATTGAGATAAAGTACTTGATGGTTAGAGAAAGAGTTTAGAAACAACAAGTGTCAATTAAAAATTTGAGCACCACTATGATGATTGCTGATCCATTTGCTAAAGCTTTGTAGTGTAAAACATTTAAAGAACATGTTCTTAGAATGAGGCTTGTGAGCAAGCTATAAAGGATATAATGATGCATGTTTAAGTGGATGCTATTATTAACATTTCTTTTGTATAATTAAAGTTATTTGTTTCTGCTATCCTATTTGTGTTTATGATTATGCATATTATGGTTGAATGCAAGAAACATGATTGTCTTAATAAGATAAATTACGGGGTCATTCTAGACTATATAATCAGTAGTACATAGAAAGAAGTGTGGCATTGATGACATACAACCGTTATGACTCACATTGATCGTTGGACTGAATATAGTATTATTATACTTATTGGACTTATTGGCTTATTTTTAAAAATCATGGCCATGTATAAAATGCTTTTCAAAATTTTCAGAATACAATTATATAAAATTATTTTCAAATAAATTTTATTTTGTTTATTTTGATTTTGGATATCTTTTATATCTTATCAATTAATGGGCCAAGTGGGAGAATGTACGATTATATGGCCCTTTATTAATTGAATAAGATATATTATGGATTAATTGGATTCTGATAAAAGATATTAGTCAATATTAAATAAAGTTCATATCATATTAGGATATTTTAGGAGATGCCTTTGATGGTAGGAACTCTCCTAATAACTTACCCTAGACCCTCTACTCTCGCCTATAAATAGATAGGACCTACTAAAACCTAAGGCATAGAACGACAATAGGAAATAGAGTTAGAGAGATTACAGTTATTCTCTCGATCTCCCCAAAACCATCAATTACAGTGGTCCTGTAAAAGGATAGGAAGATAGGAGAAGGGGTCTATATCCATTCTAGTTCTCCTTGCAGATCGATATCTTAGTATTATTCAGAACCAAAAAGCGGTGCTCTTGAAGATCTAATTAGATCTCAATCAGATGGCATCTAAAGGTACGTATCATAAATAGATCTCATATTATTTGATTTCAAATCCTGGCATAATAATTTTCCATATAATAATTTACATAATTATAGTTTTTATGCTAATACACCAAAGAAAATCGGGAGATCGTCGGGTTCATCAGAAGGATACCGGGAGTTCACCGAAAGGATGATCAGACAATGAAGATTGTTCATTGAGTGTCGTAGTTAACATCATAATGAGAGTTAGTAAAAAGTTATTAAGCCTTAATTGGGGTTGATTTGGACTTATTATAAAAGTTATTTTAGTAACCCAAGGTCAGATGAGACAGGGCTTTAAAAACATGGTCTCCAAGATAACACAGTCTTCAAAGACTTATCAACCGGTTGACCCGCCTAGACCGGCTAGCCCACCCAAGCATAGTCTCCCAAACTATGTCAGGCAGCTGAACCCAGAACATAGTCTTCGAGACCAACACCTTAGGAACACTTAAAATTTGATTTTTGGCTCTACTTTTGAAGCTATTTGAGGCTTATAAATACCCCACCCATTTTTGCTAGAGTATATAAGCAATTAAGAGCAAAAACCTTATGAAAATACTATTGTAATTGAGAGCTTCTCCTAAACCTATAAAAGGAGAATATAGTTGTAAGAGGATAGTAGATCTTTACTCATTGAAGGAAGATCGATAGTAGAAGCCGGTGACCTCAACAGAGGAGGAATCAAGAGTGGAATAGGTCATGAGATCGAACCACTATAAAATTAGTTTGCTTCCTCTTCTTCGCTCTTCATCTTCATTGCTTTATTATTTAACTATATTTTACCTTTGCATGCACTCTTACAAACATCTCTACGCTTAAATGCATCTCTACGCTTAAACGCATTTCTGATATGATTTTTAAAGAGTGAGTATTTAGATCGATGTAAATTTTTCATAAGCACTAATGCCCACCCCCCGCACCACCCCCCCGCATAGTGCCGTTTTGATCCTAACATTATCGAAGTTAGAAATGCTAGCACGAGCATTATCATCATTGCAGTCTTATATTCATTGAAGGTGGTAGAGGCTCTATTTGACCATTGGAAAGCATCTTTTTTTAGCAAGGAAGTGAGAGGGGCACTAATCTTCCCATAGTCTTTCACGAACTTGCGGTAGTAGCCTATTAAGTCGGAAAGCCACATAGAGATTTTATGTTCCTTGGGGTCGGCCAGTTCTACATAGCTTCAATTTTGGAAGGGTCCACCACCACTCTTTCCTCTTATATGATATGCCCAAGATACTTTACCTTCTATTGAAGAAAGCTACATTTTGATTTTCTGACAAAAAGAATATGCTCTCGAAGAATCATCAAAACAAGTCATAGGTGCTCAAAATGACTTTCAATAGAAGGGCTGTAAATAAGGATGTCATCGAAGAAAAGCAACACAAACTTATGAAGATAATTTCGGAAGATATTATTCATAAGGCTCTGGAAGGTGGAGGGAGCATTGGTGAGACCGAAGGGCATTACTAAAAATTCATAGCGATCGTTATATATTTGAAAGGCAGTTTTCGGTATGTCTTCTTGGCACACTCATATCTGATGATATCCGGATCGAAGGTTCAGCTTTTTGAAGATTCATGCTCCCATTAATTCATCTACTACTAGAATAGGGTACTTATCCTTGATAGTTATACTGTTGAGAGCTCTGTAGTCGATGCACATTTGCCATGTTTTGTTCTTCTTTCATACAAGGAATACCAGTGAAAGGTAGGGTCTGTAACTCAGCCAAATGACTCCTATTTTGAGCATCTCCTCCACAATCCTTTCTATTTTGTCCTCCTATAGATGAGGGTACCAATATGGTTGAGTGTTTCATAGAGGTTTACCTAGAAGAATCGGTATCCAATGAGCATGCTGGCGGCTAGGAGGTACGCTGTGTGGTTCGTCAAATACATCTAAAAATTCAGCAAGAAGGGAAGTAGATTTGGGTCTTCAACTTCAGTTGCCTCCCCCTTGGATTACTACTCAAGTTGTACTAAGAAGCCATTGCATGTTTTGTTTAAGACTTTCTCCATTCATCGTGTGCAAATTGTTGATATGTCGCTCCCCTATTTGCCATGCAGTACCACCTGTTTTCCCTAGCTGCAAAACTTCATGATTAATTTCAAACTATTTCAGGAAATATCACCTAATGTTATCAACCATTCGATGCCAAGAGCGGCTTCATAATTATCAAGAGGAGGGAAGAAAAAAATCTGTGATTATTTCTTGATCCTGCAACAAAAGCTTCATCTGCGGGCACTGGTGATCACACTTCAGAATTTGTCCATTAGTGACTTTAACATCAAACTTGCTGCAATCTTCAATAGACAAGGCCATTCAGACAACAACTTTGTTGTTCATAAAATTATTAGTGCTTACAATGTCAATGAAAATGGTAATCGATTATTGCATCAGAAATCCTCCCACTTTCATCATTTGCGGGTTCACGTAGCTGGCAAGAGCATGCATTGTAATATCAACTAGCTGCTCTTCTTCATATGTGACCTCTTCCTCATGCTCTTGGACCTCCTCCTCCATATCTTCAAGAGGTTCAATCAATAGGATGTGGCCCTTTTTTCAATGATGATCGTGACTCCACGGTTCGTCATAATACCAACAAAACCCCTTTGCTGATCAATCACATAGTTCTTCCTTTGTCATTTTTTTTTGGTAGCGAAGGATGGCTGGGAATAGAAGGAGGCTTGTATACCATGGGCCTAGGAGTGGTTCTCATCCTCCAGGCATCTTGGTTGAGTCATTCTTCTTGTATTTGGGCAAAGGAAATTGTAGCAACTACTGTACGAGGCTACCACGCCTTAACCTCCCCTCTTAACTCCGGCTTGATGAAGGTACCTAGCAATTGTCAGTTAGTCCAATCACGAGCAAGATAGGATAGCTTCTCAAACCTAGTTTGGTACTCTTGAATTGTAGAGGTTTACCGAATTTTTATGAGTTGGCCATCGATATTTTTGTACTCCGTAGGTCTAAAGCAGTCCGAAAGTATATTTTTAAATTGATTTCATGTCAGAGCCCCATGATTATATTCTAGCCAATCGTACCATTGGATTTTATTACTTTGAAGGTGGATGACAATAATTTCCACCATAGCATCGTCCAACGTTTGGTAGTAAAAGAAGTAACATTCGACGCGTGAAATCCACCCCGCCGAGTCTCCTTCTTCCTAATGTGGGAAGTCCACCCTCATGTATGTCTGGAGCATGTTCAACGATTGTCCCTCCTTCTTTGGAGGCCTCTCTGAACTCTCTTCTCATTGAGATTTGGTTGGACTCGGTAATTATCTAATTTTGAACTCCGTGAACAAAGCGCACAGTTTGTCCTCCAAGCATGATTCGAGTTAGATAGGAGTTACATGAATACCCTTAGGATTTATATATTTGCCCTCTTTAATGAAACTAAATTAAGACTCCCCTAGCTAGAGGCCTAATAGTTTAGAAAGTTTCAAATCTGGGATAGTCGACTATTTGGATCGGTTGCCAATCTTACGAAGATAATTGAGTATCAATAAAGAATCATCCACTCTCAGTATTATAAGAGGAATATCCCATATGTACTTACTCAAACAATTCCATAGCCAGGGTTATTCGGAATAAAAGAGTTCTTTGGGAGAATCTGATTAGAGCAAGTCTTAGATGGATTCCATATATGACCTGACAGCACCATGTCTAATATACGATCTCCGAGATATTAGTTGGATAAGGGATTATAGATACACAATAACTATGGACAGATAGGTCTGATGGATTTAGTCCCCCCTATATCGTTTGGAGACTATGGTGTAGTGGCCTAGTACATCCATAGTCGATGAGTCGAACAAATTATTATGGGGATAATAATTCACTATATCAAAAGGAGTTCTGATGGGAGCGACTCATGGCCAGCTCGGTATCGGGCCTAGAGGATCACACACATATGGTTAATGTTTCAGCAAATAGAGGATTGGATGGAGATCCAGTTAGCTCCTATTCTCATTAGATGAAACCCTACACTAACGGGCTCCTTGCATGAGGCCCAATTAGAGGACAAAAGAGATTAATGGATAAAGGTCCAATACCCACTAAGACAAGAGCCATAGAGGCTCTCTATAAATAGGAGGGACGTTCATGGTTGAAGGGTTGCAGCTTTGGCTACCCCCTCCTATTCTCCTCTCTCTATCCACGCAAGAGTTGCAAGACTTTAGATTGTGATTAGAGGAGTATCGCTGTAGAGATTCATCGTGCGGATGCCGCTAGAGAGGAGGATGCTTGACCTCTTTCATCCTCTCTATCCAAATCTGAAAACAGGCAATTTTTCATACATGATGCAGGTTTCAGTTTTATGGCTTTTTTGTGACCCAATCTTTTGCATGATAATTTGATCTACGTGGGAAACCTATTTTTGTTTTGATCTTCCATTGCACATGTGATGCTCCCACTTGATTTCTTAATAGTGGTATCAGAGCCATGGTTTTCATGCGAAAGATTGGTTTTAAATTATGTATAATGGGATTTAATCACGTAGAACTATTCTATACATTCTTGTTGTGTTTTCACATTGAAGGCAGAGAGGAAAGGGGGTGGCCGCCCATAGCTAACCCACAAGGGGCGGTGCTCACCTGTAGTCACCAGCGCCTACCATGGCTGGTCATAGGGGCGCTCACCTACTAGCCCACACGCTTGCCCACGACTAGGCCGTAAGGGCAACATCTACGGCCAGCCGGTAAAGGGGAGGCACCCATAGAGGCATCGCCTGTGGGCATAGTGCTCGTTCGCCCGCGAGGTGCCGCATGAGGGCAGCGGCGCCTGCCATAGGGGCAACCGCCCGTGGGCAAGACGGCCGCCAACTGGAAGGGGGCAAGAGGGATAAGGGTTTCCTTTTAGAAAAGGACTATCTTACCCATCTATATTTGGAAAATTCCAAGGGTTGTCCTTGTGTACATAATATCCAAAATACCCTCAATAATTTTAGAAATTTCAAGGACTATCATTTTTGTCCAGAATTTTGAAATCCCTTAACAATTCTATAGATTCCAAGCATGTCCTGATTTTTCTAAAATAATTAATTAAATAATTTAATTAATTATTATATGTTTAGTAATCCTACATGCGATGTGATGTGTATATGTGAGTATGATGTGGATGGATGATCATGAACCATGTGTTGTGATATATATAATTATGATTATTATTATTGGGGCCTGTGAGCCTCCGCTTTTCTCGTTTATTGTTAGGCCTATGTACATGTGATTATTTTGTAATTATATAGAGAGGCGTGGCGGGAGCATGAAGGTGACAATGGGACCCACGATGCTATGGCGGGAGATCACGATGCATGGTCATACGACAAGGATCCGACGAAATCGATGATGATGAGATCAATGATCATAAGACATGGAGATGCACTGATGCACACATAGATCCTATTATGAGTGATTAGGCCCATTGGCTCGGGCTTAATCATATTAGATAATGGCTTATGATCATTCAGTGTAGCTTGCATATGTGATATGTTATACACCTACTAGATATAAATATATATATTTCCATGTGATGTAGATATATATTAAATATGTATATGTGTAACACGATATATTAGGAGACGATACGAAACAAAAACCCCTCTTGCGATAATATTAAGTCGGTAAGTGTGAGGCAATAAGATTGACCCATGTGGCCTTCCGTCGTTATAGGAAGAAATTAAATCACGTTATAGGTTGAGTTGGTCAAGTCCCTTGAGGGTATACGATGGTGATGGCTTAACTGAACATCATGGTTGGTCGAGTCCCTCGAGACTATGATGGTTCGGAGGCCAAACATGATGGGAATCACAAAGAGTTGTGATTGACAAGAGTTATCTCCCTTTCGAGCCTAGTGTAATTGGTCTAGTCTCTCGAGGTTGCACTAAGATGTCGATTGGATCCCGATCTCCATTAGAAGCCTACCGAAGACTTCCGTCTCATGTGTCGAGGGTGTCGCGTGATTCGCTAGGAAACTAGTCGGAGTACATTAAGATAGAAGTTTATATCTTAATTAGTATTTTCTATAAAATCTGTTTGTTATTTATTTGTGCTATAATTTAAACATGTTGCTCACAAACCCCTTACATGGCATACTTGATACCAACCGCCTCACTGGTCCTAACTACATGGATTGGCCCTGTAATTTAAAAATTATTCTCACGGTGAAGAAAATCATGTTCGTCCTTGATACAATTGTGCCTACACCAGAAGAAGTGGTAAGTGAGGACAATATCACTCGCTATATAAAGTATATAGATGATTTCACATTGGCAAAATGTTATATGTTGGCCTCCATGACTCCTGAGTTATAAAGGCAACATAAGAGCATGGATGTAGATTCTCTCATTCTTCATCTCTGCCAATTGTTTGAGAAATAGGGAAGAACTTAAAGATATGAGATATCCAAGATACTCTTCTAAGCCAGGATGATAGAAGGGACATAGTTAAGAACCATGTCCTAAAGAAGATGAAGTGTATCGAGAAAGTTTCAGGTGTATTTATGATAAGTCTCTACTTGTCAGATTTTCATAATAACACATGGGTATTAGATATCAATAGTGCTTATTATATCTGCAATTCATTGCAGGTTTTGGCAAGACATAGTAGATTGGCCAGAGGTGAGATAAACCTCAAGATGTGCAATGGAGCAAGAGTTGCTATTAGGGAGGTCACCCTATATATACCTGGTGGAGCTATTATTGCATTAAATGCATGCTATTTTATTCCCTCTATTATCAAAAATATTATTTCCATCTCTTGTTTTATAATTAGTAGATATAAATTAGTTTTTAAGAATAATAGTTGTTCAATAATTATGGATGATGAGATTATTGCTAGAGGGACCCTTATAAATGGCTTATATGTGTTAGACACTTTTCCACATATCATAAATATAAATATATCTAAGAGAAAAAGAGATGAGGTGAATAATGCATACCTATGGTATTGTAGGCTAGGTCTTATACATGAGGGAAGGATAAAAAAGTTACTTTAAGATAGATACTTAGATCCATTTAACTATAAGTCATATACAACTTGTGAACCTTGCCTTCATGGGAAGATAATCAACTCTCCTTTTAGTGGAACTGGAGAGAGAGATACTGAGTTATTAGAACTCTATGTAGTGATGTATGTGGTCCCATTACAACTCAGGCTATAGGTGGTTACTCATACTTCATTATATTCAATAATGATTTCTCTAGGTGTGGACACGTGTACTTGATAAAGTACAAGTCTGAGGCCATTGAGAAATTCAAAAAATATAAGAATGAAGTCGAGAACCATATTGGAAAGAGTATTAAGACTCTTCGATCAGATCGAGGAGGAGAGTACTTGAGTATAGAGTTCACCCATTTCCTCAAGGACAATGAGATTCTATCCCAATGGACACCTCCTTATACACCTCAGCTTAATGGAGTATCAGAAAGGAGGAATCACATACTATTAGACATGAAACGGTCCATGATGAGTTTTGCTGACCTATCCATCTCATTCTGGGGATACACCCTAGTGACCGTAGCTTACCTTCGGAAAAGAGTTCCATCAAGGTCAGTAGTGTCTATACTATATAAGATATGAAAAAGAAAGAAGATCGATCTTAAGATGGTTAAGATTTGGGGCTGTCCTGCCCATGTTAAAAGATACAATCCCAACAAGTTAGAATCAAGGATAGAATGGTGCAAGTTCGTGGGATATCCTAAAGAAACTTTTCGGTATTATTTCTATCAACCCGAGGACTAAAAGGTCTTTGTTGCCAAGAGAGTTGTATTTCTTGAGAAGGAATACATTCTTGGTGGTAATAGTGGGAGTGAGATAGAGTTAAGCAAAGTTGAAGAACCTAACTCAAGCACCATTCCAGAGTCTAAATCTATTCAGGTACCTAGCACACAAGTTTCAGCTTTGCATAGGTCTAGCAGAGTATCTCACCCTCCCAAAAGATATATGAGGCATATCATTGGAGATGACTCTTAAGATGTTGATCCTCAAACCTACGAGGAGGCTATTATGAGTATAGACTCTAGGAAGTAGCAAGAAGCCATGAATTCTAAGATGGATTCCATGTACTCTAATAAGGTTTGGAACCTTATGGATGCACATAAGGGTATTGTACCCATTGGTGCAAGTGGATATTTAAGAAGAAGATCAGAGTGAATGAAAAGGTAGAGACCTATAAGGCAAGGCTGGAAGCTAAAGGATATCGTCAAAGGCAAGGGATTGACTATGATGAAACCTTTTCACCTGTAGTCATGCTTAAATCCATTAGAATTCTTTTGGCCATTGCAGGACACTATGACTATGAGATTTGACAGATGGATGTGAAACTAATATTCTTCAATGGCAACCTCGAGGATGAGGTGTGCTGGTTACAAGTGTCCTACAAGCCAATCACGTGAGTGATAGCACGTGTGACACGCTATGTAATCTTTTTGCTTATGATTAATATTAACATATTCTCACATTATCTATTACATACATATTGTGATGTCTTTGGTTCTGTGCAATGGGAGTCAGATCGTGATGAGATCATGATAATGAGATCGATTCACCTTTAAACATAGATCCTGAATAATTCCGATCATAGGTTACTCAAGAGGGACATTTGAGATAATCCGACAGATCGGTGTACTATATACCCATCCATATGATTGAGGTGGGTAGTCTCCTAGCCACTTATATGTAGACACTAAGGATATAATATAGGTACTCATTAGAGAATGAGTTCACTGATTGATCCGCTTATGGAATGTTGTATGGTTAATGATATCTAATGTCAGACAGTGATTTCATAGTCCAAGTTGTGTATCTGGTCCTTAGACTTGAGACACCAAGGATACCTTGTATAAGTACTATTTTCTTTGACGCCAGACTTATAGGTTTGGAAAGCCCCAGATCTAATGCAATTAGTTAAAGGGATTGGTAGCCAACCTTACGAAGGCAATTGAGTGTCAATGTTAGAATCTGATTAGAGTAAGACAAACTGATTCCATATTCGACCTGACAGTACCATGTCTAATAGACGGTCTCTGGGATATTATTTGGATGAGGGATTATAGATACATGGTAACTATGGACAGATAGGTCCGATGGATTTGATCCTCCTGTACCATTTGGGGACTATGGCGTAATGGCTTATTATGTCTATAGTTGATGGTCGAGTGAATTATTATGGAGATAATAATTCACTATATCAAAAGGAGTTCTGGTGGGAGCGACTCATGGCCAGCTTGGTATCGGGCCTAGAGGGTCACACACATATGGTGGATGCTTCAATAAATAGAGGATTGGATGATGATCCAATTAGCTCCTATTCTCATTAGATGAGATCTTATAATGATGGGCTCCTTGCTTAAGGCCCAATTAGAGGCCTAAGAAGATTATTGGATAGAGATCCAATAATGCAAAGTTAGTGGGTTATTAGATGGAGATCCAATACCCACTAAGGCAGGAGCCCTAGGGTTTTTGGTGGCTCTATATAAATAGGAGGGGAGACTCATGGTTGATAGGCTTCAACTTTAGCCACCACCTCCTATTCTCTTCCCTCCCTGTGTACAAGAGTTACAAGATCAGATTGGAGGAGTTTCGCTGCAGAGATCCATCGTGTGGATATCGTTAGAGAGGAGGACGCTTGACCTCCTTCATCTTGTCTATCCGGATCTGAAATATAGGGGTATACGATCTCATTAGATAAAATCAATCTCTCACACATCGCGATTTTATCGATTTTTATGTTTTTCTTATGACTCCAATATTTTACACAACGATTTGATCAGCGTGGGAAACTAGTTTTTTGTTTTGATTTTTACTACGCATGTGATGCACCCACTGAGGTTTCCGAACAGTGGTATCAGAGCCAATATTTTCGTGCGAAAGATTGGTTTTAAACTACATGTGATGAGATTGTATCGCGTATAATCGTTCTACGCATTCTTGCTACGTTTTCGCAGCGAAGGCAGTGAGGAGGGGCGGCCAACCATGGCCAACCCCCATGCAGGATCGACCACCCACGGCTAGGCTGCGGCCAAGGCTAGCCCGCAAGGCGGTCGTCCACAGGGCAAGAACCCAGGGGCGGCGCTGCGGCAAGGCGCACCACGACCACAGCGACAAGATGGCGCCGCAAAGGGGCGTAGGGCGGTGTGCACAAGTGGCGGTCACCAGCGGCCAGCCCGTAAGGGGCTATATCCCACGGCCACCCTACCGCCTGCGTAGGGGCGACGGTGGCGGCGATAGGGCGACAAGTAGAGGGCTAGGGCATCTTTTTGAGAAAAGGATGATCCTGCCCCTCTAAATTTTAAAAATTTCGAGGATTGTCCTTATGTACAGAATTTTGAAAATGCCCTCAATAATTCTAAAAATTCCTAGGACTATCCTCTCATCTAGAATTATAAAATACCCTTAATAATTCTAAAAATTCTATGGACTGTCCTCTATCCAGAATTATAAAAATACCCTTGATAATTCTAGAAATTCTGATGACTATCCTCTTATACAAAATTATGAAAATGCCCTTGATAATTTTAAAAATTTCAAGCATGTCTTGATTTCCAAAAAAATAATTAATTAAATAATTTAATTAATTATTATATATATCTAGTAATCCTACATATGATGTGATGTATAATGTAGATGGATGATCATGAGTCATGTGTTATAATGTGTGTAAATATGATTATTATTATTATTAGGGCCTGCGAGCCTACGTTTTTCTCGTTTATTATTGGGCCTGCGTGCCTATGATTATTTGTAATTACATGAAGAGGCACAATGGGAGCATGGAGTTACAGCGGGACCCACAATGCCGTGACGAGAGATCACAATGCATTATGATGCGATGATCCGACGGAACCGATGATGACGAGATCAACAATCACAGGGCATGGAGATACGCCAATGCATACGTAGATCCTATTGTGAGTGATTAGGCCCATTGGCTCAGGCATAATCATATTAGGTGATGGCTCATGATCATCCGGTGTGGCTTACATATGTGATGTGTTATACATTTATTAGATATATGTATATATATATATATTTACATGCGATGTAGATATATATTAAATATATATGTGTGTGACACGATATATTAGGAGACTGATATGAAATAAAAACCCCTCCTACGATAATATTAAGTTAGTAAGCATGAGGTAATAAGATTGACCCATGTGGCCTTCTATTGTTATAGGAAGAAATTGAATCACAACAAAGGTTTAGTTGGTCGAGTCCCTCGAGGCTCACCTATCTACGTGATCGAGATCTTACCTATGACATAGAGATGTCATTGGTGACCTGAGGACATGGTATACTTTGTCGAGCCCCTCGAGGGTATATCATCGAATCAGACTCATCTTGTAACGATGGTGATGACTTAACTGAACGTCATGGTTGGTCGAGTCCCTCGAGACTATGATGATTCAGAGGTCGAACATGATGGGAATCACAAAGAGTTGTGATTGGTAAGAGTTGTCTACCTTTTGGGCTTAGTGTAATTAAGTCTCTCGAGGTTGCACTAAGACGCCAATTAGATCCTGATCCCTACTAGGAGTCTGTCGGAGACTTCCGTCTCATGTGTTGAGGGTGTCGCATGATTCACTAAGAAAATAGTAGGAGTATATTAAGATAGAAGTTCATATCTTAATTAGTAGTAAAATCTATATGTTATTTAATATATGTTATATCTTGCTTGTCGCTTGCAAAACCCCTATATGGCATACTTGATGTCAACTGCCTCATTGGTCCAAAAGCTCCACAATTTGAGAATTGTTCTCACGGAATAGAAAATTATATATGTCCTTAACATGATTGTGCCCACGCTGGAGGAAAGGATAAGCGAAGATGAGATCACTCTCTTTGTGAATTATATAGATAATCCTAGAGGATAACTTGTGTATTGATCTTATACTTCAGTTCCTACCAGATTCCTTTTTACTATTCATTATTAAATTTAATATAAACAAGTTTGACGTGACTCTATCTGAGCTCCTCAATATGTTGAGGGAAGCTGAGAGCATCATCAAGAAAGAGAAGCTAGTTCTCTATATTGGTGAGACCAATAAGAAAAGAAAGGCTAGTAAGACCCTTAAGAAGGGCAAGGGCAAAGGAAGACCAGATAAGGCAAAGGTTGCCAAGAAAGACTCGACAAAGGACAAAAGACAAAAGACAGTGCTTCCACTATGGCCAAGATGGGCATTGGAAGAGGAACTATAAGGACTACCTTATAGATAAGGCGAAATAGAAGCTTAGAGAAGCTTCCGGTATATTCATGATCAGTCTCCACTTGTCAGATTTTCATGATAATACATGGGTATTGGATACCGAAAGTGTTTATCATATCTACAATTCTTTGCAAGTTTTGACAAGATCTAGGAGATTGGCCAGAGATAAGATGGACCTCAAGATGGGCAATGGAGCAAGAGTTGCTACAGTTGCCATTGGGGAGGTCACCCTACGTTTGCCTGGTGGAGCTATCATTGCATTGGATGCATGCTATTTTGTTCTCTCTATTATCAAAAATATTATATCCATCTTTTGTTTGACAATAAGTGGATATAAATTAGTTTTTGAGAATAATAGTTATTTAATAATTATGGATGATGAGATCATTACTAGAGGGACCCTTATAAATGGCTTATATGTGTTAGACACTTCTCCACATATCATTAATATAAATATATCTAAGAGGAAAAGAGATGAGGTGAATAATGCATACCTATGGTATTGTAGGCTACGTCATATACATGAGAGAAAGATTCAAAAGTTATTGAAAGATTGATACTTAGATCCATTTGACTATAAGACATATGCAACTTATGAATCTTGCCTTCGTGGGAAGATGACCAACTTTCCTTTTAGTGGAACTGGAGAGAGAGCCACCGAGTTATTAGAACTCATACATAGTGTTGTATGTGGTCCTATGTCGACACAGGCTATAGGTAGTTACTCATACTTCATTACATTCACTGATGATTTCTCTAGGTATGGACACGTGTACTTAATAAAGTACAAATCTGAAGCCTTCGAGAAATTCAGGGAATATAAGAATGATGTAGAGAACCAAATTGGAAAAAGTATTAAGACTTTTCGATCAGATCGAGGAGGAGAGTAATTGAGTATGGAGTTCACCCATTTTCTCATGGACAATGGGATTCTATCCCAGTGGACACCTCCTTATACACCTCCGCTCAATGGTATATCAGAAAGGAGGAATCACATGTTGTTAGACATGATGTGGTCCATGATGAGTTTCACTGACCTACCTATCTCATTCTGGGGGTACACCCCAGAGACGACAGCTTACCTTCTAAATAAAGTTTCATCCAAGTCGGTAGTGTCTACACCATATGAGATATAGAAAGGAAAGAAGTCCAATCTTAAGATTGTTAAGATTTGAGACTGTCCTACCCACGTTAGAAGACACAACCCCGATAAGTTGGAATCAAGGACAGAATGGTGCATATACATGCGATACCTAAAGGAAACTTATGGGTATTATTTCTATCATCCCAAGGACCGAAAGGTCTTTATTGCCAAGAGAGCTGTGTTCCTTGAGAAGGAACACATTCTTGGTGGAAACAGTGGGAGTGAGATAGAATTGAGCAAGGTTGGAGAACCTAGCTCGAGCATCATTCCAAAGCCTGAGTCTGTTCAGGTACCTAATACATAAATTCCAAATTTACGTAGGTCTAGTAGAATATCTCACCCTCCTGAAAGATATATGGGACATATTAGTGGAGATAACTCTTAGGATGTTGATCCTCAAAACTACAAGGAGGCTATTATGAGTATAGACTTCAGGAAGTGGCAAGAAGCCATGAATTCTGAAACGGATTCCATATACTTTAACAAGGTTTAGAACCTTATGGATGCACTTGAGGGTATTATACCCATCGGCTGCAAATAGATCTTCAAGAAGAAGATCGGAGTGGATGGAAAGGTAGAGACCTGTAAAGCAAAACTGGTAGCTAAAAAATATCATCAAAGACAAGGAGTTGACTATGACGAAACCTTTTCACGTATAGCCATGCTTAAGTCTATTAGAATTATTTTGATCATTGCATCACATTATGACTATGAGATCTAGCAGATGGATGTCAAAACAGTATTCCTCAATGGCAATCTCGAGGAAAAGGTGTATATGATACAACCAGAGGGATTCGTATCCAAAGATAGTCTAGATAAAGTGTGTAGGTTGCTTAGATCCATTTGTGGATTGAAGCAAGCTTCTTGAAGTTAGAACATAAGATTTGATGATATGATCAGATCTTATGACTTCGTTAAGAACGAAGATGAGCCTTGTGTATATAGGAAGGTAAGTGGAAGCGCTATCACCTTTTTGGTGCTATATGTTGATGGCATCCTAATCATTGGGAATGATATAGGAATGCTCTCCACAGTAAAGGTTTGGCTATCTAGAAACTTCTCTATGAATGACTTAGGGGAAGCATCCTATATCTTGGGGATCTGGATCTATAGAGATAGATCCAAAAGGATGTTTGGCTTGTCCCAGTCAAGGTACATAGACTCTATTATCAAAAGGCTTAGCATAGAGAATTTCAAGAGAGGTCTTATACTGATGAGACATGGAATACCACTTTCTATAAGTATATCCCTAAAGACTCTTGAAGAAAGGGCACACATGGATAAGATACCTTATGCCTCAGCGATAGGGTTTATCATGTATGTGATGTTATGTACCAGGCTTGATATAGCACATGCTCTGAGTATCATAAGCAGGTATTAGGTAGATCTAGGTTTAGAATACTGGACGATAGTAAAGTATCTCCTTAAGTACTTGAGAAGGACTAAGGATCTTTTACTAGTATATGGAGGAGGTAGCCTCCAGGTTGAGGGCTACAAGGACTCGAGTTTTCAGTCTGACATTAATGATAGCAAGTCAAATTCATGATTTGTTTTCACCCTGAATGGAGGAGCAGTAAGCTAGAAGAGTTCCAAGCAAGATACTATTGCTGACTCGACCACAAAGACGGAATACATTATTGTAGTAGAAGCAGCAAAGGAAGGGGTTGTGGATGAAGAAGTTCATCAAAGATTTGAGAGTTATACCAAGCAGCGTGGAGCTGACTCCCATATATTATGACAGCGACAGGGTGATAACTCTAGCAAGGGAACCTAGGTCTCATCAAAATTGTTATGAGGAGGTTCCATCTGATTGGAGCGATCATGACCCGAAAAGATATAGTAATGGAAAGAGTTTCATCCGAAGATAACATTGCAGATTCACTAACGAAGCCACTAGCTTAGATTATATTTGAGCATTACAGGGGTCTCATGGGGATCAGACATATAGTTGATTGGCTTTTGGTTAAGTGAGAGATTGCTGGTTATAGGTGCCCTACAAGCCAATCATGTGAGTGATAGCACATATGACATGCTGTGTGATCTTTTTGCTTATGATTAATATTGGCATATTCTGATATTATCTATTTTATATATATTGTGATGTCCTTGATTCTGTGTAATGGGAGTCGGATCATGATGAGATCATGATAATAAGATCGATTCACCTTTAAAAATAGATCATAAATAATCTCAATCATAGGTTACTCAAGAGGGACATTTGAGATACCCGGATAGATCGGTGTACTATATACCCATCCATATGATGGAGGCGGCTGATCTCATAGCCACTTGTGTGTAGACACTAAGGATATAGTAAAGGTACTCATTAGAGAATGAGTTCACTGATTGATCCGCTTATGGAATGCTGTATAGTTAATGATACCTAATATCAGACAGTGATTTCATAGTCCTAGTTATGTATCTGATCCTTAGACTTGAGACACCAAGGATGTCTTGTATGAGTACTCTTTTCTTTGATGCCAAACTTACAGGTTTGGAAAGCTCCAGATCTGATATAGCTGGTTATCGGGATTGGTAGCCAACCTTACGAAGGCAATTAAGTGTCAACAGAGGATCATCCACTCTCAGTATCATGAGATAAATATCTCATATATACTTGCTCAGACAAATCCCTAGCCAGGGTCATTCGGATTGAGAGAGAAGGAGTTCTCCGGTAGAATTTGATTAGAGCACGACTAACTGATTTCGTATGTGACCTGGTAGTACCATATCTAATATACGGTCTCTGGGATATTAGTTGGATAAGGCAGGAGCCCTAGGCTTTTTGGTGGCTCTCTATAAATAGGAGGGGAGACTCGTGGTTGATAGGCTGTAGCTTTAGCCACCACGTCCTATTCTCCTTCCTCCCTATATGCAAGAGTTGTGAGATCAGATTGGAGGAGTTTTGCTGCAGAGATCCATCGTGTGGATACCGCTAGAGAGGAGGACGCTTGACCTCCTTCATCTTCTCCATCCGGATCTGGAATACAGGGATATACGATCTCCCTATGTAAAATCAATCTCTCACACATCGCAGTTTTATTGATTTTTGTATATTTCTCACGACCCTAATATTTTTCACGATGATTTGATCTATATGGAAAACTAGCTTTTTGTTTTAATTTCTACTGCGTATATGATACACCCGCTGAGGTTTTCCAACAAGGTGTATATGATATAGCTAGAGGAATTCGTATCTAGAGAGTCTAGATAAAGTGTGCAGGTTGCTTAGATCCATTTATGAATTGAAGCAAGCTTCTCGAAGTTGGAACATAAGATTTGATGTGGCAATCAGATCTTATGACTTCGTTAAGAACGAAGATGAGCCTTGTGTACGGGAAGGTAATTGGGAGTGCTATCACCTTCTTGGTGCTATATGTAGATGACATCCTAATCATTGGGAATGTTATAGGAATGCTCTCCATAGTAAAGGCTTGGCTATCCAAAAACTTATTCATGAAAGACTTAGAGGAAGCATTCTATATTAGGGGGATCTAGACCTATAGAGATAGATCTAAGAAGATGCTTGGCTTGTCCCGGTCCAGGTATATAGACTCCATTATCAAAAGGTTTGGCATAGAGAATTCCAAGAGAGGTCTCATACTAATGAGATATGGAATATCACTTTCTAGGAGTATGTTCCCAAAGACTCCTGAAAAAAGGAAAGACATGGATATGATACCCTATGCCTCAGCGATAGGGTTTATCATGTATGTTATGCTATGTACCAGGCCTGATATAATATATGCTCTGATTGTCACGAGCAGGTATTAGGCGGATCTAGGTTTAGAATACTATAAGATAGTAAAGTATATCCTTAAGTACTTGAGAAGGATTAAGGATATTTTACTAGTATATGGAGGAGGTAGCCTCTAGGTTGAGGACTATTTGGACTCAAGTTTTCAATCTGTCATTGATGATAATAAGTTAAACTCAAGATATATTTTCACCGTGAATGGAGGAGCAATAAACTGAAATAGTTCCAAGCAATATACTACTACTGACTTGACTATACAGGTAGAATACATTGCTGTAGTAGAAGTCACAAAAAAAGGGGTGTGGACGAAGAAGTTCATCAGGGATTTGGGAGTCGTATCAAGCAGTGTGGAGCTAATTCTCATATACTGCAACAATGATAGGGCGATAGCTTTAGCAAGGGAACCCAGGTTTCATCAGAATTGTTCTAAGAAGGATCCATTTGATTAGAGAGATCATAGCCCATAAAGATATAGCAATGGAAAGAGTTCCATCCGAAGATAACATTGTAGATCCACTAACGAAGCCATTAGCTTAGATTGTATTTGAGCATCACAGGGGTCTGATGGGGATCAGACACATAGGTGATTGGCTTTATGTCATATCGAAAATTATTGGTTACAAGTACCCTACAAGCCAATCATGTAAGTGATGATATATGTGACACACTGCACGAACTTTTTGTTTATGTTTATTATTGGCATATTCTTATATTATATTATCTATTACATATATATATATATTGTGATATCCTTAATTCTATGTAACAGAAATTGGATCGTGATGAGATCATGATAATGAGATCGATTCACATTTAAACACAGATCCTGAATAATCCTAGTCATAGGTTACTCGAAAGGAACATCGAGATAACCGAACAGACCAATGTACTATATATTCATCGATACAATGGACGCGACTGGTCTCATAGAGACTTGTGTGGAGACACTAAGGATATAGTACAAGTGCTCATTGGATAATTAGTTTATTGATTGATCCGCTTATGGAATGTTGTATATTTAATAATACCTAATGTCAGATAGTAATTTCATAGTCCTAGTTATGTTTCTGGTCATTAGACTTGAGACACTAAGGATGCCTTATTTGAGTACTCCTTTTTTAACACTAAAATTATAGGTTTGGAAAGTTCCAGATCTGGTATAATCGGTTATCAAGATTGGTAACCAACTTTACGAAGGCAATTGAGTATCAATAAAGGATCATCCACTCTCAGTATCACTAGAGGAATATCTCATATGTGCTTCCTCAAATAAATCTTTGGCTAGGGTCATTCGGATTGAGAGAGAATGAGTTATCCAGAAGAATCTGATTAGAGCGAGTTTTAGATAGATTCTATATGTGACCTAATAGTACCATATCCAATATACCATCTCTGGGATATTAATTGAATGAGGAATTATAGATAGATGGTAACTATGGATAGACAGTTTCGATGGATTTGATCCCCTAGTACCGTCTGGGGACTATGGCGTAGTGGCCTAGTACGTCCATAGTCGATGAGCAAGTGAATTATTATGGGGATAATAATTCACTATATCAGAAGTATTTTTAATGGGAGCGACTCACGACCAGCTTAGTATCAGGCCTAGAGGGTCACACACATATGGTGGATGCTTTAGCGAATAGAGGATTGGATAGATATTGTTGGGGAAGGAGTAAGGAAATGATAAAACAGAATACTACGATCCAAACAACGGAAAACGCTTTCAATCAAGAAAACGACGTAGTATTAAACAAGAGGTAAAAGAACAAGAACACTTACAAGATTATCTCCAAATGAACAAGAACACTACTTCTTCATTCCCTAAGGTCCTATTTATAGAACATAATAATAACTTCCTTCATCCTATCATTAATAACTACATCATTATCTCACTCATCATTAATAACTTCCTCATTATCTCATCCATCATTAATAACTTCCTCATTATCTCATCCATCATTAATAACTTCCTCATTATCTCACAAACTAACTCCACAACTTCTAATCATGTTAACAAACTATGTAACTACCATGAATCAATTCTCAACACTCCCCCTTGATTCATAGTTACATACACCAATTTGAGAAATAAAATAAACATGCTTCTGAACTGAAAGTAACTTGGTGAGAATATCAGCAACTTGTTCATCCATGCCATAAATACTTCATGTTATGGCTCCACTTGCTACAAAACGAGTCTTATGCTTTTGGATATTTTCATCTGCATTATACTTTGTTTTGAACACCCATTTCGATCCAAAAGCTTTCTTTTCTTTCGGTTGATCCATTAGCTTCCAGGTTTCATTCTTCTTAATTGACTTGATTTTCTCCTTCATTGCTTTTCGGCATTCCTCAACTGCTTCTTCAAAACTTCTAGGATCTGAAATAGATAAAGCAAATGTTGAATCATAAATCTCTGTTAGTGATCTAAACCTTCCTGGAGGGGTTTCATCTGAGGAATCATTTGCTGAATTTGAGCTACTACTCGGTGAGGTTGACGTTGAACTTGTTGGAGCAGGATCTGTCACTTGATTCGATGGAGTAACTAGTTCTGCCGGAATACGAATTTGTGTTTCACCTTCATTAATCTCCCAATTCCAACTTGCCCTTTCATCAAATACAACATTTTTGTTAATAATAACTTTGCCACTTATATGATTATATAATCGATATGCTTTGGATTGTGCAGAATATCCAATTAAGATGCATTTTTCTGATTTTTCATCAAGCTTATGATGATTTTGTGAATTTACCAAAGCATAAGTAATACAACCAAAAATTCTTAGATGGCTTACAGTTGGCTTTATACCATACCAAGCTTCAAAAGGAGTTCGATTCATAACAGCCTTTGTCGGTGAAATATTCAATAAATAAAATGCTGTTGCAACTGCTTCTGCCCAAAACTGATTCGGAAGATGCTTTCCTTTAAGCAAACTTCTTGTCATTTCAACAACAGTTCGATTTTTACGTTCAGCTACACCATTTTGCTCTGGTGTATATGGTGCTGTTAATTCCCTGTGAATACCATTTTCTTCACAAAAAGAATTAAACTCATTAGAGATAAATTCACCACCTCTATCTGTCCGAAATGTCTTTATGCGTCTACCACTTTGCCTTTCTACAAGTGCCTTGAATTTTCGAAAGTTATCAAATGTTTCAGATTTCAATTCCAAAAAATATACCCAACTCATGCGACTATAATCATCAGTAAATAATAGAAAATATCGACTTCCCCCAAAAGATTTTGTATTCATAGGTCCACATAAGTCAGCATGTATTAATTCAAGACAATTAGATGCTCTCCATGCTTTTCCAACAGGAAATGGTTTCTTACTTTGTTTGCCATAAATACATCCTTCACATACATCAAGTGTATTAATTTTAGGCAATCCATAAACCATTTCTTTTCTATTTAACAACCTTAAACCTTTAATATTAAGGTGTTCATATCTCAAATGCCATAAATTTGTCTCATTCTTTTGATTTGCAACAAGGGCATGTTTCTCAATATTTGAAACATCAATTGGAAACATCTTATTTTGCGTCATGCAAATATTTGCCATAATCAAGCCAGATTTTTTATCTTTAATAGTGCAGGAACCATCATCAAATATAACTGAATATCCAATATCTATCAATTGTCCAACGCTCAACAAGTTATATGATAAGCTAGGAACATAGAAAACATTATCAAGGTATTTTACCTTCCCTTGATTTGTCTTCACCTCAATTGTTCCTTTTCCTTCTACTTGGATTTGCTTGCTATCTCCAAGTTTAACTTTCAACTTGTGAGTTTCATCAAGATCTCTAAATATTGATCTTATGCCTGACATATGATTAGAACATCCACTATCCAAAAACCAAATATTATCCGAGATATTATTAACTTGTGAATGAGTCATAAACAACTTACTATTGTCTTCATTTTCTTCTACATAGCTTGCTTGCTTTTCTCTTTTCCAGTAATATGCCTTCATATGACCAAACTTCTTACAATAGTGATATTGAATTCCACTCTTGTAGTTTTTCTGATCATAATTTGATTGCCTTTCATCATGCCCATCAAAGTGTCCTCTTCCTCTTCCTCTTTCATTTCCTCTACCACGAAATCCTCCTCTGCCACGTCCTCTTCCAGTTGATTTTTTGTCTTCTTTTGAAGTAGAAGACTCCCTCTTAACCTGAAATGCTTTTTCCTCACTTTTTTCCAGTGACCTGTTCAACCTTGCTTCATGTGCTTGTAAGGAACCCATTAGTTCATCAAATGAATAAGTAGATAAGTCCTTTGACTTTTCAATTGCCGCAACAACATGATCAAATTTTGGAGTTAAACTTCTCAAAACTTTTACAACAATTATTTGATCATGAAGATGTTCACCATAAGATTTCATTTGACTAACAATTTCAGTCACTCGAGAAAGAAAATCTTGCACTGATTCATTACTTTTCATAAACAAAATTTCAAACTCATGGCGAAGGGTTTGAAGTTTTACCGTAATCACCCTCGATGAGCCTTGAAATTCATTTTGAAGTATCAACCAAGCTTGTCTTGAGGTTGTCGCTGCTGCAATTCTTGAGAATATTGTCTCATGCACAGCTTGCTGAATGAAGAACAATGCCTTTGAGTCCTTCTTTCTATTCTCCCTCAGCCTGGTTTCTTCATCTGGATCTGCATATCCATTCTCTATCAAGTCCTAAAGATCCTGAGACTTGAATAGAGTCTTCATCTTGATACTCCAAAATTCATAGGATTTGCCCGAGAAGATGGGAATAAGGGGTTGAGACATAGAATTATCATTAAAAGCCATAATGCCCAGTTCAGATTGAAACAAGGCTCTAATACCACAAATGTTGGGGAAGGAGGAGCAAGGAAATGATAAAACAGAATACTACGATCCAAACAACGGAAAACTCTTTCAATCAAGAAAATGACGTAGTATTAAATAGGAGGTAAAAGAACAAGAACACTTACAAGATTATCTCCAAATGCACACACTCTATTTTTTCTGCACTACTTCTTCATTCCCTAAGGTCCTATTTATAGAACATAATAATAACTTCCTTCATCCTATCATTAATAACTACATCATTATCTCACTCATCATTAATAACTTCCTCATTATCTCACCCATCATTAATAACTTCTTCATTATCTCATCCATCATTAATAACTTTCTTATTATCTCACAAACTAACTCCACAACTTCTAATCATGTTAACAAACTATGTAACTACCATGAATCAATTCTCAACAGATATCTAATCTCATTAGATGAAACCCTACACTGATGGGCTCCTTGCATACGGCCAAATTAGAGGATAAAGGAGATTATTAGATAAAGATATAATAATGTAAAGTTAATGGATAATTGGATGGAGATCCAATACCAACTAAGGTAGGAACCCTAGGGTTTTTGGTGGCTCTCTATAAATAGGAGGGACGTTCACGGTTGATGTGCTATAACTTTGGCCACCCCCTCCTGTTCTCCTTCCTCTCTCTATGCAAGAGTTGCGAGATCTAAGAGTGCGATTAGAGGAGTATCGCTACAGAGATCCATCATATGGATACCGCTAGAGAGGAGAACACTTGACCTCTTTAATCCTCTCCATCCGGATCTAGAAAATAGGCTCTAGATAACCAATCTCTCATACATGATGTGGTTTTTGATTTAGTGACATTTTCGTAACCCAATCTTTTGCACGATGATTTAATCTATGTGGGAAACCTATTTTTGTTTTGATTTTCCATTGTGCATGTGATGCTCCCTCTTGGTTTCCTAACATAAGATGTATAGAGATCTTAAAAGTCATTATTGGTGGGATGCATAAAGAAGGAGATTGCAATATACATTTTAAAGTGTTTAACTTATCAGCAAATCAAAATTGAACACTAGAGAACAGAAGGTTGTTACAACCTTTAGATATTCCTGAAGGGAAATGAGAATGTGTCATCATGGACTTTATTTCAAGTCTACCTATAACTTCTAGAAAGCATGATGTTATATGGGTTATCATTGATAACTTAACTAAATCTACACATTTCCTACCAATCAATATGACTTATTCTCTTGATAGGCTAATTGATTTATATATTGATGAACTAGTAAGACTTTATGGTGTTCCAAAGGAGATCATCTCTGACAAAGATTCTAGATTTCTTTCTAGATTATGGAGAATATTATATGAATCTATGGGTACTAAAGTTAAGTTTAGCACTACTTATCACCATAAAATCGATAGTCAATCAGAAAGAACAATTTAAACACTTGAGGATTTACTTATATCTTGAATTGAAAAGATGAGTGGGATAAAGATATTTCTCTTGTTGAGTTCACTTACAATAATAGTTATCATTCAAGTATTCAGATGGCTCCTTATGACACTTTGTATAGGCAAAAGTATAGAACGCTTATATGTTAGGAGGAAGTTGGCGATATGAAGTTATTAGCACCTGATAAAGTATGAGACTGCCGAAAAGATTCAAATTATAAGAGAAAGGCAGACTACTTAGAGTCATCAAAAGAGCTATGCTGACAACAGAAGACGGGAAATTAAGTTTCAACTAGGGGATTTTGTATTCTTAAAGGTCTCTCCTTCTAAGTGTGCGGTAAGGTTTGGGAAGAAAGGAAAGTTAAGCCCCAGATTTGATATACCTTTTGAGGACACTGAGAGGATTGGTTTTATCACTTATAGGATTGCCTTGCTACCTTCTTTATGTCATATCCATGATATATTTAATGTTTCAATGCTTAGAAAGTATATACTTGACCCTTCTTATATCACTAAGTATCAGTCGATTGTGATCGATAAAGATTTATCTTATGTGGAAGAGTCCACTCAAATTGTTGATAAGAAAGAAAAGATCCTAAGGAATATAATCATTCCTCTGGTTAAAATGATTTTGAAGCATCATTCTATGGATGATACAACTTGGGGCTAGAGGAGGAAATGAAGAAAGCTTATCCTCATCTTCTTGTCCATGGAGATATGATAAATTTAGAAGACTAAAATTTTCTTTTAAGGTGGGGAGAGTATAATATCCCTCATTTATGAAATATTTATAATGATCTATTTTAATTTATTTATAACGATCTATTTGTAAATATAAAGATTATTTAATAATTCTCTTGATTGAATAATTTTATATTGAAAGCTTATTGCTAGGGATCTAAATGTGTATCTTAAAATTTTAATATGAATTATAAAAGATTCATATTAAGTTAAACAAAAAAAACACACATGTCACTAGCTAGCCTAAGGATGGTGCCACTTATATTTGTTTCAAAGATGACACCTAAGCTTCTTTTATGCATGCTTGTCACCTTACACTCCTTGTGTTAGCCAAATTTAAGCAATTAGAGGAGAAACTATTAGGATCAATTGCCACTGAGGAAGGGGGTGGGGTGGTGTTGGGTGTGGGGTGGATGGGTGAATTAATACAAGAGAGTGCTTGATTAAAAACCTTTCTTTCGTAAAGTAAAGAGTGAACAACGAAAACTTCTTTTGATATTTTGATAAAATCAATTAAGAGCCAATTTGAAAGAAGTTGAGAGTTTGAAACTTCATATCTAACTATCAAGTGTTTAAGAGAAATCAAAAATAAAATGAAAGCAATTAAAGCATACTCACATTTATAGTGGTTCGACCTCAACTTAGCCTACATCCACTCTTAAGTCCTCTTCTCCGAGACCCACCAGTGTCCACTATCAACCTTCTTTGAGTGAAGATCAAACTCTTACAGTTTGCTCTCTCCTTTTAATAGGCTTAGGAGATGAACCTTACAACCTCACAAGGGAGAACTATAAGTTTTACAAGACTTTCCTCTCTCCCTTACCCATTTTCTTTTTTTTACAATTTTCACACCTAATTTATCATTGAATTTCTACCCAAAAATTATTATGTGAAATGCAAGAAAACTTAGAATATATATAGGCCCCAATTAGCTTCAGGATTTAGAGTCAAAATTCAAATGTATCTGAAGAATCCGGGTACGAACGGTACAATCACCGAAAGCCACCCTGAAAACTGGGTACAGATGGTTGAACCGCTAATTTGGGTGATCCAACCATCGCTTGCTACCCAAATTCCTAGGCGATGATGGTATAACCGCTAGCTTGGGTGGTACAACCATCACTTGTTGCCAGATTCCTAGGCCCTGGATTCCTAGGTGATGACTAGGCGCTCACAAGTGGTACAATTGCTAGGATTTTTGAAAAAGTGATTCCCTTCACTTTTCCAATCCCGACTTGTACCTCCTATTGACCAATTTTCAGGTCAACCAATTGAGCTTAACCTAAGCTTAATCTAATCTCAAATGTTGACTTGATTGCCTCATTGAATTGATTTGGATTTCTTCTAAATCAGACCCAATTATGATTTAAACCTAACTACGACTCACTTGATTACAACCATACATGACATTTAAGTCTAACAATTGACCTAACCCTTGGTAATCCAGTAACCTCTAGCATTCTTCCGACGAGTTTTATGGTCTTCCTCCAGCGTGTTCCTAATAAGCTTCCCGATTCCTTCAGTGGACTCCTAGCGAACTCCCACTGCTTCATCCAAACCTTGGCCCGATGCCCAAACTTGATCTTGGTCCATCATCTAGTTGTAATTCCTTTTCTCCATCATAATTAAACCTTAATAATACTAATTATAACTTAATTAATTATAATCGATAGTGCTAACAAATCCACTTCAAGACCTTCCTAACTCTCGATAAGCTTTTCGGCTTCCCCCGATAATCTTCTAACGAGTCTCAATCTTTTTCCGGCGAACTCCCTTGCACCATCCTGGCAAGCTCTTGATACCTTTGGCGAGCTCCCAATACACTCCAGGCAAGTTTCTAACTATATCATCCTCGCTCCAGCACGATGTCTGGACTTGACTTTGGCCAAACCTTTTATTGTAATTTTCTCTCTATTGTAGTTAATCCTACATCAATCAACTCTAATAACCTTATTAGATCAATAACCTCTCAATTGATTTCATCATCAAAATATGAGATTCAATAGAAACTAAAGAAGAAAACTTATCAAAACAGAGAAAACTTACTATATAACTAACATAGAGAAGAGAAAGGGAAGAGGAATTAAAGTTGAAGGAGTTTTGCTTTGGTTTAATGTTTTGGATCAATTTCTCACACTTGGGAATCAATTTTTCTAAGGCAAGTATTCTAATCCTTTTCTACTATAATTTCAATCTCTGCTTTTGTCTTGATATGAGAAATTTGAATAGTTCTAGCCTTGTAATTGATAGCTCTCTTATTTTTAGATGTAAATATTTGAATTTAGAAAATTTTAAGATTCTGACCCATCTACATTATTTGAGCTATAATTCTTTGCACTGATCTCTAGTTTAGACACCACTTATTTGATCTAAATCGAGACTCATAAACCTTTCTTTTGATAGTTTATTTGAAGGATTTGGAGTAAAATTTTTAACCTAAACATTTAATTGAATCGACCCTATAAATTTATTAAAATAGAGACCAAAACTTATTATCTTTTGTTACTAAATTGCTTATAACTCTTTGTTGGAAATTGTGATTTATACAAAACCTATTTTGTGAGAAACTAGACTCATATATCTTTTTTTATACCTAATTTGAAGGATTTACAGCATATTTTTTTACTGAATCATTTTTTTTAGTTGATCCTATCGATTCTATAAAATAGGGATGATAAATTCTGACATTTCTATACTAAATTATCAGTAACTCCCTGTTATAAATACAAAAGTTTATAAATTAGCATTCATCTAAAAGTAGACCGGTATAGTTTTCTAATGATACTTTTGTTTAGTAATTTAGATCTAAATTGGTTGACCTAGTAATTCATGAAATGTGTATCTTAAACTCTTCTAGAATCGAGCTTTTGTACCTATTCTTATTTAATCCCTTTGGAAATTTATTTAAACTAAAGTCCTTTTTTCATTTGAGTCTTATATTATTATTTTAAATGTTTGTATGCTTTTGTCCTTAAATTATTTACATACCTGAATCTATTATGTAAAGTTTATTTTGCATCACATTGTTTGGTATAGGCACATGTATGTTTTGTTGTTTCGCATGTGCTTTCGTTATATGCCACAGCTATTATTCACAATATCCTTTTTATACTATGGTTTATATGGGATAATGTGAACCTTTCTCATAAATGGTAAAATGAGTTATGCTTAGAGTCGTGATGCTCTGGCAGCCCCCTTTGACTTTACTTGGACATAGGTGGATGGAGCCCCTAAATATGGGAGACTTATATTTGTTGGTCATTTTGAAATGGATACACCATATTATATTTGTGATCCCACTTCACCGTCTATATTTTTGATACGATATCCAAAGCATTGCTTATATGTGTTAGGACCGAAATTGACACTAAGAGAGGGGGGTGAATTAGTGCTTTTGAGAAAACGATGTCGATTTAACGATTCATTTGAAAAAGCTTATAACAGAAAAGCTTTATACTTGAAAATGATTGTAGGACTATAATGAGCAAGTAATATAATTTGTAAAGTGATTAAATAGCAAAGAAAGAAGACACACCAATTTTATAGTGGTTCGATCATCGTGACCTACTCCATTCCCGATTCCTCCTCCATTAAAGTCATCGACTTTTACTATTGATCTTCTTTCAATGGGTGAAGATCAACCACCCTCTTACAGCTTTATTCTCCTTCTTACAAGTTTAAGGGATAACCTTTACAATTCTTTTAGCCCTCCTTTAAAACAGAAATCACACTTAAAGAAGAGAAAGGGAATCTCAAAGAACTACAACAACGTTTTCTCAAGTTTTTGTTCTACTTTTTTGCTATCCTAAGCAAGAATACCTAGGGTATTTATAAACCATAATTGGCTTCATAAATTGGAGCCAAAAAAATCAAACACCCTGAGATTTCGAGGTATGGGAGGTACCACCATCGGCACCACAATACCACCATCGAACAGAGCCCAGGTTTCTGGGCATAGGCGATACCATTGCCTGAAATAGGCGATATTATCACTAGCAACCGATGATACCACCATCCTATAGCACTCTAAGGGTTAATCCCTCTCAGAGATCAAATCTATAAAGCTCCTTCTGGGGTTCTATCATAATGACATGCTGGATTAAAGTACTTTATATACTTTTTATACCTAAGCTATACAATCTCATGACCTAGCTATACCTCCTTCTAGGTTAACAAAATGAGCCTCCTAATGAGCTTAAATCAACCTTAATTAAAGCTTAATTAAGGTCCAATATGCCCTTAATTAAGTTCGTATGGTTACACCTAAAACTAACTCAATTATAATCATAAATTATCCGGCATGTCATTGTGATAGAACCCCAGAAGGAGCTCTATAGATTTGATCTCTGAGAGGGATCAACCCTTAGAATGCTATAAGGGTTCGTCCCTCCTAGAACTCGATATAAGGCTGAATAAAAGATTGGTCTCGCTTTTTTAGAAAAGAGGGGGCAGCTAGGGTTCTAAACCCTAGCCCATGGGGTACTTGCCTAAGTAAAATTACCCCTTTACCTCCTATAGTCGACCTAACTGAGGGAAACCCTGGCCGACCAGCCCAGTAAAGGGGGCAACGGCCACTAAGCCCTAAGGCCCTAATTTAAACCCTAGTCACACTTATTTATAGGATAAAAGTGGCTAGGTAGGGTTTTATTATAATCTCATAAGATTTTTATTGACTACTTCTATGGTGATTAGGACTCAACCATATTAGAGTCCTATCAAGCTCGTCCTCTTTGAGTCAGCATTGTCCTCAACACTAAGGGTTCATAAACTCCAAAAACTGGGTCTTCAGCTCCTCGTAAGACTCCAACATTACATCTTCTAATGGTTAATTATTCTACTTCATAACTACTTCAGTTGAGGGGCATCGACAGTTCATCGCAATCCTCCGATCAAGTATAGCTTCAAGTTGACCTTAAATCTCACCATCATTAGAAGTGCTCGGCAGTTGAGTCTGAACCAACTCATGTTCTCCCAATTTTGGCTTTAGCAAGGATACGCAAAAGACGGGATGGATCTTAGCATTATTTGGGAGTTTTAATCTGTATGTCATGGCCCCAATTATTAGTTACATATGTCCTATAAGCTAATCATATGAGTGATGGCACGAGTGACACGCTGCGCGATCTTTTTACTTAAGATTATTACTGGCATATTCTCACATTATATTATATATATATATATATATATATATATATATATATATATATATATATATATATATATATATATTGTAATGTCCTTGGTTCTATGCAATGGGAATCGGATCGTGATGAGATCATAATAATGAGATGGATTCACCTTTAAATATAGATCCTAAATAATCCCGATCATAGGTTACTCGAGAGGGACATCGAGATAACCGGATAGACCCGTATACTATATACACATCCATGTGATGGAGGTGGCTCATCTCACAGCCACTTGTGTGGAGACACTAAGGATATAGTATATATGCTCATAAGAGAATGAGTTTACTGATTGATCTGCTTATGGAATGCTGTATGGTTAATGATATATAATATTAGACAGCGATTCCATAGTCCTAATTGTACATCTAGTCCTTAGACTTGAGACACCAAGGATGCCTCGTATGATACTCCTCTCTTTGACGCTAGACTTATAGGTTTGGAAAGTTTTAGATCTGGTACAATTGGTTATCTGGATTGGTAGCAAATCTTACGAAGGTAATTAGTGTCAATAAAGGATCATCCACTCTCGGTATCACGAGAGGAATATCTTGTGTACTCACTTAGATAAATCCCTAGCCAGGGTCATTCGGATTGAGAGAGGAGTTCTTTGGGAGAATCCGATTAGAGCGAGTCTTAGACGGATTCTATATAATATACGGTCTCTGGAATATTAGTTGGATGAGGGATTATAGATACACGGTAACTATAGATAGACAGGTTTGATGGATTCGATTTCCTTGTATTGTTTAGGGACTATGGTGTAGTGGCATAGTACATCCATAGTCAATGAGTCGAGTGAATTATTATGGAAATAATAATTCACTATATTAGAAGGAGTTCTGATGGGAGTGACTCACGGCCAGCTCGGTATCGGGCCTAAAGGGTCACACACTTATGGTGGATGCTTCAGTGAATAGAGGATTGGATGGAGATCCAATTAGCCCCTATTCTCATTAGATGAGATCCTATGCTAATGGGCTCCTTGATTGAGGCCCAATTAGAGTCCTAAGGAGATTATTGGATAGAGATCCAATAATGCAAGGTTAATGGGTAATTGGATGGAAATCCAATACCCACTAAGGCAAGAGCCCTAAAGTTTTTGGTGGCTCTCTATAAATAGGAGGGGAGACTCATGGTTGATAAGGCTATAGCTTTGGCCTCCCCCACCTATTCTCCTCCTCCCTCTATGCAAGAGTTACGAGATTATATTGGAGGAGTTTCACTGTAGAGATCCATTATTTGGATACCGCTCGAGAGGAATACGCTTGACTTCCTTCATCCTCTCCATTCGGATCTGGAATACAGGGATATACGATCTTCCTTTGTAATCAATCTATCACATTATATGATGTAATTTTATCGATTTTTATGATTTTCTCGTGACCTCAATCTTTTGCATGATGATTTGATCTCCGTCGAAAATCAATTTTTGTTTTAATTTTCACTACACATGTGATGCTCCCACTGAGGATTCCTAAGAGTGGTATCAGGGCCATGGTTTTCATGCGAAAGATTGGTTTTAAACTGCATGTGATGAGATTGCATTGCATAGAACTATTCTACGTGTTCTTATTGCGTTTTCACAACGAACGCAGCAAGGAAAGAGGGTGACCGGCCACGGCCAGGTTGTAGCAAGTGTGGGCAACCGCAGGGGCAGTATCCCGCAAGCTGGCGGTTGGCTGTGGGCGCGTCACCTGCAAGAACATCGCCTACGGGCAAAAGCACCACTTGCAAGGGTTACCGCTCACAGGAGTGGCCGCCAAGGGGTAGCACCTGGAGATGCCGCTGAACGGGCGCGACGCAGGGGCCGAGGGCAACAACACCTCATCGGGCGTCATGCACTAAGCTAAATTTGCCTAAGCTATGCGGCACCCATATGTGTTCGTCCGTAAAGGTCAACCTTCCCCGAGATCTCCTAGAGTCCCTTAGACTTACAAAAGAGAAAATGTGCTAGAAGAAACAATTCCAATGGGATCCACAAGCAACTGCTCAAGCAAATACTTTATAAAGCCAGATACAAATTACACCCATAGACATTACAAACTTTGAAAGGTTGCACATAAAGGATAATAGTCTATTACAGACCAAAGTCCCTACAAGTGCTTGCAAGATACACTCATATTTATAAGCCAAAATTAGTTACAAAGCAAACTAAACTAGGGCTACTAAGTCTATTGTAAGCCCGCTTCTTGCTGTATAAGGTATGTATATAAACCGAAGGACATGGACAAACATGAGTACTTCATCGAATACCTTATTTACATTATTGTCTATGACATTCTTCCCTACTTATTCCTTTGACATCCTCGTCGAAGCGACTGTAGATGCTACATCTCCTCGTATTTTACTGAATCTTCAATCTTCTGCTTTGGCTGCAACACGCCCCTTTGGCTCCCAACCGCTCTCTGTCACTGTTGTTGAGTAGTCGAACTCTGATCCGCCATGCTGCTTCAACTCACCAATGACTGAATCTGGTGTCAGGTTGGCTGAGTTGTGCTAATCCTTGTTGACTATCGTGGATCCATCTAATGAAGGAGAAGACCTACCGTATTATGTGCCAGTATCGTAGTATACTCATGTTGCTTGAACTGGATGGATGCTTGTTGGAAGTTTAACGAGTATTGCCTCACAGACTTTAAAGTTTTTAAGGTTCTTCCTCCACAATGTTTGCCCATTGAACCTTCTTCCACTTTTACTTGTCACTTCCAAGTAGGTTTATATCACTCCCACTTTCAATTGGCATTCAATTGGGAAATGAAGCAGATAATCTACTCTCAGTAGTACTAATCATCAATGGTGAGGATTTGACAACTATGCATAGCTCCTTTGCTGGATAAGTAAGAGAACTGGGATACTCGATTTCACCCATTCTTTTAGTAGTTGAGAAGGCAAGGTTACTTGGCTTCGCTCACCTCCTCGAGTTAAGAGAATTGGGGTACTCAGTTTCATCTATTCTCTTGAGTTGAGAAGGCAAAGGTTACTCGATTTTGCTTACCTCCTCGAGTTTGTACTTCATGCATTGAGTTGGTTACTAACATTCGCCCGCTCTTTGCTCACACTTCTAAAGCACTAGAAGTGTTTGTACTCCTTGCATTGAGTTAGCTACTGTGATTCACCTTCCCACTACCATTGAACTTCTGGAATGCAAGAAGTTTTACATGAAAAGAGCAAAAAGTTTATCCCAACTTGGAGTAAGTCTTTGATAGTTCTGGTCGCCTTTAGGATTGTACTATCTTCTCCATCACCTTTGTCGCCTACTCCTCTAAGTAGAAAGGTACAGCACCATGTACTGCCTACTTCGTTCCTTGGTCGAGCACTCCTGCATTAATCCAAAGTCCCTAGCTTTCGACTATCTTAATGAGAAGTCCATCGACACCGGTCTTATGAAGTTCCTTGGCCTCTGCCCTTCCATCTTATCTTGGTACTTAGAGTTTGCTATTACATTCTCCACCTCCTCAACCCCTTTTATGACCAATGCTCTCCCTCTATGAGAGCAAAGGATCGATGACTCCATGGAAGTCCTGCCTCTACGTACCATGGTGTTGCCAAGCCCATGGCTCTACTATACGTTGCCTTGCATTTGCATCCCTTCCTTCACGATCAGTAGATCTACCTCTACGGTACTATGGTGCTCATCCGAGTCCACCTCCTTTCTAACCGATGCTTTGATTTTGGGTAGCTGAGCCTCACTGGACTCGTCGTCGCTTCCTCACCCCTTTTGACCATCTGCTATAATACCACTGTGTCCTCCTAGCAATCCTCTTTAATTGTTGGAAAGACAGACTACAACTCTTATATATGGCCTTTGCCATCTTATTGCAGGGCTCGCATCGATCCTGTTCTCCTTAGCTTCCTTGGTAGTAACGTTCGCTTACTCGGCTTCGTCCTCTGACTTATTGGGCTCCCTTAAGTGAATATGAGCATTGAAGTAGTCCAACTCTCTAACTGCTTTGATTATACCTTTCTATAATCAAGTCCCCTCCATGGGACTCACTGGTACTTGCAATCTGACTTCTCCCTTGATGGTACATAGCCCCATATGCTGACGACTAAGTCTTTCATTGGATGCAAGCATCAATGTGCACACATGGAAGACCTGCCTTTGCGGTACCATGGCATTCACCTCTTGAATCCACAGCCCTTCTTGCTGTTGCATTGTTCATCGAAGTGGAGCTCCCAGCAGCTCCTGATCATTCACATGATCATGTCCCCCTCTATGGAACTCACTGGTACTTGCACTTAGACTTCTTTCCCAATGGTATATAGCCCCCTTATGCTGATGACTAAGGCTTTCATCCAATGTAAGCTCCAATGCACACACGAAGACCCATCTCTGGGTATCATGACATTCACTCCTTGAATCTATATTCCTTCTTATTATTGTGTCGTACACCAAAGTGGAGCTCCCAGTAACTCCTGATCATACCTCCGTATTAATCCTATCCCTCACGGGATATGATCGCTTATGTTGCATTGCCACGAACTATTCCACTACGATCCGCTATACCATGTTGCCTCCTGGTGACATCTCTATTGCATACAGATTCTTGTGTGATGAATTCGGACTATGACTTCTCCATGTATGGCCTTTGCCAACACCTCATAGGGCCTCTACAATCTCTAATTTTTGGTTCGCTCCCTTGGCAATTCACCTTCGTCCGCCCACTCTTGGGTCACACCTGGATGAAGCATAGCTCTAGGACAGTCCGTCACCTAATAGCTCATGAAGTCCCCCCTGACTTCGCTAGAATTTGTGTACCATTGTCTGGATCCTAGGCCTCTATCCCCTACCAGCACAATCTCTGTTATACACTACTTATTCTTGACAACTCGAATGGTAACACTATGACATATTCTTCAAGAGTACCTACCTCTATGTCCTCTTGCCTCGTGCTAAGGTCTCCTGATCCCAACTTTGCCTCCGCAAGTTGAATCACCTTAGTTACTCCATCAAATGCATCTCTGAGATAGGTTGCATATGCCTCGAAGCTCCCTTTATCTTTAGCAGCATGCAAGATAAGTCCGCCCCATTAGAATGAAGAACCCATGGAATGATATGATTCCACTCTTGCCTTTACAAGAGTTCATGCCCTTGACCTCTGTCTAAGGAAAGCTCTGTGCCTCCGCTCTATGTTCCATCTCCTATATTGACTCCCTTCATGCGACTTAAATACTTCACCAAGTTCCACCCAAGTCGCTCCGCTCCTCGATTTGCACTGAGTTGATAGTGGCCCTTATGTCCATCATTCCATGGGTTAGCCCTTCATTGAGTTTGATTTTCACATCGACTATAAGTATACCTTCATATGATGTTGCCTTAGATTGCTCTCCCACTTGATCTCGAAATGCATCCACCAATGCATTATCCTATTCGAGATCATACGATGACTCCTCGTCACTCGCTCGGTCCGTTGAGCTTTATGGAGATATTACCTTGAGAAACTTTTCCTCAATATGTGCGGTCCATTGCACATGATTCTCCCTTTAGAAAACTTAGACGTATCTCTCTTGTATATTTGTCCTATTAGAGCAACTTTCCTCTTTGTATTCTTCCCATTGGAAGTTTCGGAGTCCACCATCCCCTTTAGACTACTCCATCTTACTGAACAACATGTGTCTTTTTCTACCCCAGCAAATGCACTTGCTAGATTGTGACCCTTCACTAATATAGTCTCCATTGCACCCTTCAAGGTCTAGCAATATGCTGAACTTATTGCATATTTTAGTCACCTACAAACGTATCCTTTCTATGTTGAAGAGAAAGTTCTGATGCTCCATGGCATCGAGTTCCGATCGTGCCTTGGGATGGCCATGACCACTCTATTGTTTGGGTACAAGCCCTACATGAATACCGAATCCATCAAATTAGTAATTTCCCTCACCTCTGTGAGCTTTGTATAAGTCCTTCGGTCATTATGCAGCACCTCCCACTTTACATGGTCTCATCTTTCACCAAGCACCCTGCTTGCCTTGAGTACCATCAAGTTTGGTTGACAACGTCAAGCCGTAGCTCGAACTTAGCCATCCCAATCTTTGTGTGCTACGCATTCTTCTTCGCTTCTTGTCCTCATGGTGGCTCTCGTGCAAAGGGTTGGCCATTCCTCTGAATCCCAAACCTGGATGCCCACTCCTCTAAGTGACTCCTTTTCCTACATCTCAATATTTGTTTCCCCCAAATGGTTACGTGTGCTAGCTGTCCTCCACACAACCTAGTTAGGTCCCCCACATTTGTATGACGAGTGTTTTTGCGTATGCTTGTCCCGCTCTGATACCACATTATCATAGACTTAGCTGAATTTGCCTAAGCCGTGCGGCACTCATGCGTGTCTGTCCGTAAAGGTCAGCCTTCCCTGAGATCTCCTAGAGTCCCTTAGACTTATAAAAGAGAAAACAGCCCAGAAGAAGCAATTCCAACGGGATCCATAAGCAACTACTTAGGAAAACATTTTATAAAGCCAGATACAAATTACACCCATGGATATTACAAACCCAGAAAGGTTACATACAAAGGATAATGGTCTATTATAGACCGAAATCTCCATAAGTGCTTATAAGATACACTCGTATTTACAAGCCAAAATTGGCCATAAAGCAAACCAAATTATGGTTGCTAAGCCTACTGCAAGCCCACTTTTTACTGTACAAGGTATGTACATAAACCGAAGGGCACAGTCAAACATGAGCATTTCATCGAACACCTTGTTTACATTATTGTCAGTGACAAGTCGCTTGTGGATAAGGTGACCGCTAGCAGCGCGCAGCTCCGCCGCATGCACAGCGGTGATGGCAACCACAAGATGAGGGCAGAAGGGGAGGGCTAGGGCAGTAGCGATCTTATTGCCCCTATAGCCATCTTAGCTGCCTCCACCTACCCAAGCAATTCTCATAATTGCTGCGACAAGTGCCTCCACCTTCTACCCTAGGCGCAAATCAAATCAATCTGTTGCTACCCCCTATGTTTAATCTGGAGATCTTGTTGGAGATCCTGATATCATGACATCGGTGGGCTTATTCGAAGCCAAATTAGAGGCTCTTGAGACACGTATGGATGTTAAATTACATGCTCTATTTGAAGAGTTTTAATTGAGCCGATCACTAAGCCTAATAAGATCACAATGTGGTGCAAATTTGGATTGTAAAAAGAACCTTAGCAAAGAACTAGCGATTATCCGTCAAACCTCCACCATCCAAGAGTACCAAACCAGGTTTGAAAGGTTATCTAATTAAACTTATGATTGGTCTAAAAAATAGATATTGAGGACTTTTATTGAGGGCTTAAAGTTGGAGATTCAGGAAGCAGTTAAAGTGTGACAGTCGTACACACTTAAGACAACTATCTCCTTTGCACGACATCCAGAGGAGCGATTGAACTATGAAGCTTGGAAGACTAGAGTTGCTCCCCGACCAGCGACACTAAAGTTTTCACCTCCTCCTACTATCAGTCGACCCCCTCAACCATAGAAATTAACAAGAGAAGACCTTCATGATGGATCAACAAAGGGCCTATGTGGGTGTTGTGATAAATTGTGGAGCCTAGAACACAAATATAAAAAGGAGACACTACTGATGATTGCGCCCACTAAAGAACCTAAACTTAAAGATATGACTCTCGAGCCCAAGGAGGAGGATATATGACAACCAGCCACCCACACGGTCCCTACCTTAGCCAGCTACACCAACTTGCAAAAATTAAAGATCGAAGGGTTTCTCGAGCAGTAGTTCGTCATCACCCTCATCGACGCTAGGAGCACACACAACTTCATGAGCAGTAAGGTTCCTGCCCACTTAATGCTCTAAAAAGAAGATTACAATGGGTTCAAAGTCAAGGTAGCTAACTGCCAAATTGTGAAGTGCAACTAGAATTACCGGCGGGTAAAACTGATCCTATAGGAGCAAGACGTAGTTACTGATTTTTTCCTCCTCCCTCTTGATAGTTTTAATATAGTGCTTAGCATTGATTGGTTATCTGTGATAGAAGATATTTTTTGAAAATTTTCAAAACTAACCGTAAAATTTTTTAGAAAAGGAAAGCAGGTGATTCTACGAGGGAGCCCAGCGACTACAACCATAACACAACACTTGGAGGGGGTACCAAAAGAAAAATCTAGTGGTTTTCCAATTCAAATTCAAGGGTTTCATGAGATTGAAGATAAGAACCATCTCCCATAGCTTGCTAAAATTTTGGGCATCTCCACTAAACCGAGTCGATTAACTCCTCTGAAGCTATTCAACTTCTCTATACTGAACAGGTCGAAACGTCCACCAGTTGTTGCTCAGCCAGATTGCTTCCTACAACCTCAGAAGGTCGAAGATAAAAGGGTCATCCAAGAGATGCTAGAGACACAAATTATTCGGCCATGTTTATTTCCCGCTACGACATATCCCTATATCCTTTCCCAGAGATAAGCTACTTCTAAAGTGTTACATCCTATCAAACTCACCATGATTGCTGATCTCAGGTGACTTCCACGACTTTCCCTAGGATCGGACCATGATACTTAAAGACTTTCTTAATAATGACCTCCAATCTACAGCCCAAGACCGTGGGAAAATTGAGCCCCTCCAATAGTAAAATCAAAAAATGGGAAGGATCATTCGTAGGACTCAATGAAGTATGAACATCATCCCTCTTATTATAAAGAAAGATGCACCACCTTGGCTGAGTGAAACTATAGCCCTCACGACCACGATGTTGTCTACACCAAATCGTGGCCAGATGTTTATTATTAGAGCAGACACATCCAGAGTGGGGGTTAGCACCATCCTCATGCAAGATGGTTAACAGGACGAAGAAGTGAAAATGGGCCACGAAAAGTCATCACTCCTACCTACCTCAGACTCAGATCATGCTTACACCACTAGAGATTTTATCAAAGGACAGCCCTCACTCCAGAAGAAGGCACAACTACTATTACAGAGCAATCACGTGATAGCCCATATAAGGAAGAAACTTCCCCCTGACAAATACCGAAGCATAAGAAAGTTTCTTGAGAAAGATCAAGTCCCCTTTCATCTCCAGCTCCACCAACACAAAATTCAAGCCTTAAGAAAGTGGTCTCCCTATTTCTTTAGACCTTGCAAAATTAGGGATCATTGGGGCCCTAACATGGAGATAAGATCCGTGCACCATATCAAAATTAAAGTTGATCCTCTAGGTATCCCACCTCAAATGAAAATTTGAAGATGACGACTCAACTCAAATTCTTGTAACTGACACCCAAACTAATGAGGAGCTGAAGACCTGGTTCCCTGAGTTCATGGAACTTCAACCTTAAGGACAAAGCTAATTTTAAGAGGGTGGGTTTGATAGGACTCCAGCATGGTTGAGTCCTAATCACCTTAGAAGTAGTCAAATAAAATCGTATGAGATTGTAATAAAACCCACCTAGCCACTTCTATCATATAAAGAAGTTTGGTTAGGGTTTAGATTGGGGCCTTAGGGTTTAGTAGCTGTCGCCCCCTTTACTAAGCTGGTCGACCAAGGTTTCCCCCTACTTAGGTCGGCTATAGAGCCAACATAGTCGTCACTTGTTCCTTCTAAGACATATATGCTATAGAAGGGATAAAAGAGTAATTTTAATTAGGCAAGCACCCCCTAGTGCTAGGGTTTAGAGCCCTTTATAAGCATGTAGCCTCCACCTCATTTTTATCAAGCAATTATTAATTTTATTTCAGCCTTGTGTCGAGTTTAGGAGGGAGGAACCCCTACAGCGTTCCAAGGGTTGATCCCCCTCAAGTATCAAAATCTATATAGCTCCTTCTGGAGTTCTATCATGGAACTACTATTGCATTAAATGCACGTTATTACATTCCTTCTATTATCAAAAATATTATTTCTATTTTATATGTGATAGTTAGTGGATATAAATTAGTTATTAAGAATAATAGTTGTTCAATAATTTTAGATGATGATATCATCACTAGAGGAACATTATATAATGGTTTATATGCACTAGGCATTGCTCCACACATCATAAATGTAAGTATATCAAAAAAAAATGTGATATGATAAATGATGCATACTTGTGGTATTGTAGGCTAGGTCACATCCATAAAGGAAGGATTCAAAAACTGCTAAAGGGTGGATACTTATATCTATTTGAATACGAGTCATATGGAACTTATGAACCTTTCCTTCATAGAAAGTTAACCAACTCTGTATTTAGAGGAACTAGAGAGAAAGCCACTGAGTTATTGGAACTTATACACAGTGATGTGTATGGTTACTCATACTCCATTACATTCACTAATGATTTCTCTAGGTTTAGACATGTATACTTCATGAAGTACAAGTCTGAAGCCTTCGAGAAATTCAGGGAATACAAAAATAAAGTAAAGAACCAGATTGAAAAAAGTATTAAGACTCTTTGATCAGATCAAGGGGGAGAGTACTTGAGTACATAGCTTACTCATTTCCTTGGGGACCATGGGATTTTGTCCCAATGGATGCCTCCTTATACACCTTACTCAATGGTGTATCAGAAAAAAGGAGTTGCATGCTATTAAATATGGTATGATCCATGATGAGTTTCACCTACTTACATGTCTTATTCTAGAGATATGCTATGGAAACCGAGCTTACTTTCTGAATAGAGTTCTATCTACGTCGATAGTGTCTATAGTATATGAGATATGGAAAGGGAAGAAGCTCAATCTCAAGGTTGTTAAGATTTGGAGATGCCCTACCCACATTAGAAGACACAATCCTGATAAGTTAGAATTAAAGATGGAGCGATACAAATTTGTGGGATACCCTAAGGAAACTTGTGGGTATTATTTCTATTATCTCGAGGACTAAAATATCTTTGTTATCAATAGAGCTGTGTACCTTGAGAAGAAACATATTCTTGGTGGAAATAGTAGGAGTATGATAGAGTTGAGTAAGGCTGAGAACCTAACTTAAGCACCACTCTAGAGGCCAAGTCTATTCAAATACCTAGCGCATAAGTTTCAACCTTACATAGGTCTGGCAGATTATATCACCCTTTTGAAAGATATGTGTGACATATTAATGGAGAGGACACCCAGAATATTGATCCTCAAACCTACGAGGAGACTATTATGAGTATAGACTCTGGGAAATAGTAAGAATCCATGAATTCTGATATGGATTTCATGTACTCCAATAAGGTTTAGGACCTTATTGATGCACTTGAGGGTATTGTATCCATCAGCTACAATGGATCTTCAAGAAGATCAAAGTAAATAGATAAGTGGAGACCTATAAGGCAAAGCTGGTGGCCAAAGGGTATCGTCAAAGGCAAGAAGTTTACTATGACGAAACCTTCTCACTCTATGCTGAAATCTATCATAATTTCTTTTAGCAATTATAGCACACTATGACTAGGAAATCTAGAAGATGGGTATGAAAACCACGTTCCTTAATGGCAACTTCAAGGAGGAGGTGTATATAATATAGCCTAAGAGATTCATGTGTAAGAAATGTTCAAATATGGTGTGCAGGTTGCTCAAGTCCATCTACGAACTGAAGTAAGCTTCCCGAAGTTGGAACATAAGATATGATGAGGCGATCATATCTTATAGCTTCGTTAAGAATGAAGATAAGCCTTGTGTATACATGAAGGTAAGTGAGAGCACTTTCAGCTTTTTGGTGTTATTTATGGATGACATATTGATCATTAGGAATGATGTAGGAATGCCCTCCACAGTTAAGGCTTGGTTATCTAGAAACTTCAACATCAAGGACCTAGGGGAAGCATCCTATTTTTTGGGAATTTGTATCAATAGAGATAGATCCAAAAAGATACTTGGCTTATCCTGGTCTAAGTAAATAGACTCTATTGTCAACAGTCGATGAATGCTTACTTCCAATACCATCCCAAAGCCTCATCCAGCCCTATACTACCTAAGGGGATCCAAAGGGTTGAGATGGCTGACGTTTTGCACCACTCAGTCAAGTCAGTGCAACACACAAAAACGGCCTAAAACTAGGTAGTTTTGGCCTGTTTTACCTCCATACGGCGAGCGATCATTTTATAGCCTTACAAACTATTTTTGAGATAAAATCACACAAAACCAAGGTAAAACATACTGCCAAACATCTATACAAGCAAACAAAAGCAATGAACAGTTCACTGAGTGAAGAGTTACGATTGATCGACGATCATTTGTGACATTCTCCCCCACTTAAACTGTTTATACCCTCATCGATGCTTGTTAGTAGGCTTTGACGCGGGCTTCTTCATATAGTAGGGCATCTTCTGCCTCCCAACTAGCTTTTGTTTGGGGAAGCTTTTGCCACTTCACCAAGTACTCAGTTTGCTCTACTCTATTGGGTAGCTTAGTCTTGTGATCTGCTAGAATAGTCTCAACTCACTTCTCGTAGGAGGCTCTGATTGGATATAGTCGAATTGAAATATTTTGTGAAGTATCTTATAGATCTGAATGGTAGGCTTTCAATTTGCTTGCATGAAAGACATTGTGAATTTTGAGCCATGTCGGCAGTTGCAACTTATATGAGACGTTGCCTACCCTACTGATAATTAAGAAAGGGCCTTTATACTTATGCACCAAACCTTTATGCACTTTGTGCCTAAAGAACTGGAGTGATGCTAGTTGGAGCTTCGCCATCACCAAGTCACCAACTTTAAACTCCTATGGTCGCCTTCCCAAGTTTGCCTACTTCTTCATCTTTTTGGCCGCCTTCTACAAATAAGCCCAAGTAATACCTGAATTTTGATGTCATTCCTTTATAAAGTGATATGCTGATGGACTACTCCCCATATAACTAATAGCTAATATGTGAGAAGTCGATGACTATTGTCCCATGATAATCTCAAAGGGTCTCTTATTAGACATAGAGCTCCGCTGCAAGTTGTAGAAGAATTGAGCTATATCCAATAACTTCACCTAATCTCATTGGTTGGCACTCACGTAGTGCTGGAGATACTACTCCAAGAGTAAGTTAACTCTTTCGATATGGCCATCTATTCAATCTGGCCATCTATTTGGGGTGGAGGCTTGTGAATAAGTATAACTTGGACCCTAGCAATTTGAAGAGTTGAGTCTAAAATCATCCTAAGAACTATGAATCTTGATCACTGATGATGTTATGCAGGACTCCCCAATACTTCAGCACATGCTTTATCATCAATTTGGCCGCCTCCTCTGCTGAACAATGTAGGGGTGCAGCAATGAATGTTATATATTTTGAAAATCGATCGACCACCATAAGTATCAATCCGAGTCCCCCTACTATTGGCAAGTTTGATATGAAGTCCAAAGAGATGCTCTCCCATGGCCTTTCAGAACGGGCAGTAGCTCCAAAAGTCTCACTGGCTTTTCTACCTTATCTTATTGGCAAGTAAGGCATGTTCCTCTACATTAGTCTCTATCTTTGGCCAATAGAAGGCCCTCTCCATGAGAGTCATTGTTCGGTGGATGCCAGGATGTCTAGCCTGAAGGGAATCACATCATTCTTTCAAGAGTTCACGCTTCAAATTGTCTGCTTGTGGAACATAAACTCTATTCCCTTTAGTATATATGAGTCTCTCCTTGACCCAAAACTATTGTGCCTTGTCTTCTTTGATGAGCTACATCAGGGTTACTGCTTGAGGATCACTATACTATCCATCCCTGATCCTGGAAAGAAAGTTGGAGTGTAACTGGCTTGCTTGGCCTTCGCCTTCTAATTATATAGCATTCGCCAATTCAACTTTCCGGATCAATGCATTGGCCACAACATTTGCCTTTTCGGTCTTGTACTCCATTACCATGTTGAACTCAGCCAAGAAGTCCTGCCATCGTGCTTGTTTTGGGGAGAGTTTCTTTTGAGTCTAGAAGTAACTCAATGCAACATTATCCGTCCTTAGCATGAATAGTGCTTCTAAAAGGTAATATCGCCAGACTCATAGACAATGGACCACCACTATCATTTCCTTCTCAAGCACTAGATATCCCTACTCGGTCTCGTTGATCTTATGGCTCTTGTAAGCCCCTTGATGACCATGCTACTACCGAACAAAGCTTGAGATTTTGGGCAATAACAGTACTACCATTGCCTGAGTGATACTATCGCCAACCATTAGCGATACTACCACCACCCAGATATCCTGGAAATAGCACTTTTTAGTATTGTTTTATACCCGAACTATACCTTATGTTGACCTCATTTTAGATCAACGAAATGAGCTCTATCATTAGCTCAAATCAAACCTAAATTGGCCTCTAATTAAGTTAGTAGGATTTCTCCAAGACTAACTCTAATTAAAACTCTAACTACGATAATGAAGACAAATACAATTACAAGCAATCTTCATTGTTCAGCACATCAATTGATCTTTTGGTGAACTCCCGACATCCTTCTGGTGAACTCCCGACATCCTTCTGGTGAACTCCTAACAAGCTTCCAATCACCTTCCAGTGAACTCCCAACAACCTCCGGCTAGCTCCTGACAACCTGTCAATGAACTCTAGGTGAACTTCGAATAAACCTCTGACGAGCTCCTATCGCATCGTTTGAAGCTTCGGTGTATCCCCAATTCTTCTGGCCTCATGCTCGATCTTAACCCCGACCCAACACTAGATTCTTCTTTATTTGTTTTGTCTTTTCACAGTTGTAGTTAGTCCTACATCACTTATCTCTAACACAAAGGTTAGATCATAAATCTATTAATTGATTTCATCATCAAAATATGAGATTCAACAATCTCTTCTTTTTTGATGATGACAAACAATTAATGACGGAGATAACCTTAACTCTCCCTATCTATATGCTATATTTGAAATAGAGTAAACTTAAATTCAAAAGAAATAATCACCTTTGAATTCAAAGTAGCATTTTTAACCATTGTGCAACATGTTATTTTATGCATTATGCACCTCATAGTTTCAAATCATAACTTGTATAATTTTAAAATAATTCAACATTACTTCATGCATGATACCAACAAGTCTACATTACTTTGGGCATTTTATGCATGAAACTAAAACATTGAAATTTTTAACCATTCATCACCATCATATCAAGATTAACATTCTTTTGGGTATACAATACATAATAAAAAATTTAAAACAAATATTTATCATTTTGGTATCATATGATAAAAATTTCAAACCAAATGTCATCAATATACCATTTCTCCCTCTTTGTCATTAACAAAAAAAAGAAGTGTTCAACATATATGTGAATTTTCAATCATTATTGGTAGGCATAGCATACATGATAAAATTTTAAACTAAACATTTATCATTTGTCATATGTTAGGATCAATTGGCACTAAGAGGAGGGGTGAATTAGTACAAGTGCTAAAATCTCGATTTAAATAAAACTTTCTTTTTATGCAAAAATAGAAATTAGAAGTGTTTCATTCAAGTTTAGTAAGTAAGTAATAAAACTTTTTAACGAAGCTAAGTTATGATCTTGATAAAGGAAACCTTGAACAAGAACATGTATAATCAAAAAGCAAAGTTAAGAGATGCTCACAATTTATAGTGGTATGAGCACAACTTAGTCTACGTCCACTTTCCGAGTCCCCTTCGTCGAGGCTCGTCGGTGTTCACTATTGATCTTCTTTGGGTGAAGACCAAACTCTTATAAGTATTTCACTTACAATACATAAGGGAGACATTTACAAATATTACAATCTTTCTTGCTCACTTCCTTATCCCTTTTTTCTTTCTTGTGCACTTTTAGCACACTTCTACCACAGTTTTCTTGCCCAATCTATTGTACTTAATACAAGAAGACTTGGGGTATTTATAGACCTTAATTGGATTTAAAAATTAGAGTAAAAAATTTAAACATATCCGAAAAATCTAAGTACGGGTGGTACAACCACCGGTGCCAGTGGTACTACCGCTGAAAGCTGCCCTGAAAGACCTGGGCGGTACTACCGTCAGGAATCCCCGAAAAGTGTTTCCTCCACTTTTCTCTTCCCGACTTGTACCTTCAGTTGATCCCTTTCCAGGTCAACCAAATGAGCTCAATCCAAACTCAAACGTGGACCCGATTTGCCTCACTTGAGTTAATTTGGGTTCTTTCCAAACTTAACTAAATTATGACTCGACACTAAACAGATGCTAACTATGACCTACTAAAGCATACAAATACAATCAATTTAGCCAATGTGTCAATTGACCTTCCCAACTCTCGGTGATCTTCTTGATAACCTTCGGCAAACTCCTAGTGAGTCTCGGTCATCTTCTAGCGAACCCCCGGTGTATCCCCTGCAAGCTCCCGATCACCTTTGACGAGCTCTCAGTAAACTCCCAGCAAGCCCATGATACCTTCGGCGAGCTTCCGATGAACTCCCGGCAAGCTCCTGATACTTTCGGCAAGCTTCAAGTGATCTCACAGTGAGTTCCCACTATATAATCCAAACCCTAGCCTAATGCCCGAACATGACTCTAGCCCAATACTTGATTGTTTTATTATATCGTAGTTAATCCTACATCATTTATCTCTAACACATATATTAGATCAATAGACTTATCAATTGATTTAATCCTCAAAATTTAAAATTAAATAATTAAATAATCTCTTCCTTTTTTATGATGACAACTAATTGATGACAGGAGTTAACCTTAACTTCCCCTATCTCCATTTCATTATCCAAATAAAGTAAACTTAAATTCAAGATAACCAATGACTCTTAAATTCAAGTATCATGATATAACATTTTAAACAATTTTCATCAAAAGATGTAATATTACATTCATTTATCACTTTTAGAAATGATATAACATCAATTTCAAACATTCATACCTTAAGTTATCAACTTGTTGAATCTCGATCAGGTTATTGATCTAATTAGGTTGTTAGAGTTGATTGATATAGGATTAACTATGACAGAGAGAAAATTACAATCAATAGTTTGGCCAAAGTCAAGTCCAGGCATAGTGCTAGAGTGAGGACGATGAGGTTGGGAACTCGCTGGAGTGCGTCGGGAGCTCGCCAAGGGTATCGGGAGCTTGCCAGGATGGCACAAGGGAGTTCGTTGGAAGAAGATCGAGACTCGCCAAAAGATTATCGGGGGTAGCTGAAAAGCTTGTTGAGAGTTTGGAAGGTCTTGAAGTAGATTTATCGGCCATGTTGATTGTAACTAATTAAGTTGTAGTTAGCATCATTAAGGTTAAGTCCTATTTGGGTTAGATTTGGATAGGATCCAAATTAACTCAAGTGAAGCTAACTGGGTCCACTATAGAGAGTGGAATGAGCTCAGGTCAAGCTCAATTGGTTGACCTAGGAATTGGTCAACAGGAGGTACAAGTCGGGATTAGAAAAGTGAAGGAAATCATATTTTCAAAAATCCTGGCAGTTGTATTGCCAGTGAGTGACGGTAGGTTTTCAGGCAGCAAGCGATGGTTGTACCACCCAGGCTGGCGGTTGTACCACCGTCACCTAGGTTTTCGAGCGATTGCCGATGATTAGACCACCCAGGCCGACGATTGGACTACTTGTACCCTATTTTCAGGGTGGCTTTGGACGGTCATACTATTGGCTTTGGCGTTTGTACATCCGATTCTCGAATTTCTAGATATTTTTGAATTTTGGTTCCAAATCTTAAAGCCAATTGGGGCCTATAAATACTCTAAGTTTTCTTACAGTTTAAACAATAATACTCTAAATTGTAGATCTCCCTTGTAAGGTTATAATGTTCATCTCCTAAGCCTGGTAAAAGGAGAGTGGAAGTTATAAGGGATTGATCTTCACCCAAAGAAGGTTGATAGTGGATGCCAGTGGGCCTTAGAGAAGAGGACTCAGGAGTGGACGTATGTAAGGTTAAGGTCGAACCACTATAACTATGAGTGTCTTTATTTGCTTTGCTTTTCACTCTCTATTACTCTCATTTACTTATATTTTAAATCAATTTTCTTAATATATCAAAAGTTTTAAGCTTCTGTTGTTCACTCTATACTTTATGAAAGCAAGGTTTTTAAATCGTTTACTTATTCACTTTCAAGTCCAAGAAACGCTTCTGATTTTGATTTTGCTTAAACAAAAAGTTTCCTTAAATCGTGATTTTACACTTTTACTAATTCCCACCCCCCCAACCCACCCCCCACCTCTTAGTACTAATCGATCCTAACAATTAGTATAAGAGCAAGGTACTTACTCATTAGATTAACACCCACTTTAGTAAATGGCTTTGTTTGGCATAAATAAGGGTCAATGCATCACAAGTCCTCCTATGTTGAGTGAGACGAACTACACATCTTGGAAAATTTGAATATATATCTTTTTTATTTTGATCGATTTTGATTTATGATGTATTATCGAAAAAGGTTTTCAGAAGTCATCCAATTAATAAATAATTAGAATAATTATGAAAACAAATATTTTCTTTAAGTACACTTGATAAAAATGAATTTGATCAGGTTTCTTATTTTGATTTGGCTTTCGATATATGACATACATTAGAAATGACACATGAAAGTACAACTAAATCAAATGAATCATTGAATGAAATGATCTGTAAAAATGAACTTGAAGAACACCTTCCAAAAAACATGAAGGAAAGAGCTTTGGAAACACAAGAACAAAACCTTCCAAAGAACATGAAGGAATTTGAACTAAAGAAAACATATGATTCCTTGAGTGAAATCTTAAGTGATGAGGACTTTGAACCTTTGACAAATGAACCAGATAAATTAATGAACATGAACCATAAAAATGATTTTAAGATGGACAAAACCTCTTGCTATGAATGCAAGAAGCCGAGGTGCTCCAAAGATGAAGAACACAATCAAGAAGAAGTGGAGAATCTCGCGCTTATGACCATCGACAACAAGGTATGTGAGTCTTTAAGTATTTCTTTTAATAAATTATTAAATATGTGTCATGAATTATTTGATGAATTTAAAAATTAGTAAATCTTAAAAGTTGCTTAAGAATAAACATGATTGGTTAGTTAGTGAACTTGATGAAATGCATGATTTATTAGTATCTCACAATCCTTGTTCTAAATGTGAAATGCTAGATGATGTAAAAGAGAAAAATATCATGTTTAAACAAACATTAGAAAATTTTAAAATAAGAAATAAATCACTTAATATGATCCTTGCTAATAAGGGTCATGTTAATAGAAGAAAGGGTATAGACTTTGTTGGTAACACTCAATAAAAGCCAACCAGTTTTATTAAAGGACCTACCTTAAATTTACCATCAAAAGTTAAATATAATTTTTATGAAAAATTAAGACATAATGCTAACAAATATTTATTTAAAAATTATAGTCCTCACAAATTAGTTTAGATTCCTAAAGGAACTATAAAGAACCTAAAACCATTAGAGAAAATAGGAAGAACATTTTATAAGAGACTTAAACTAAAATAGGTACCTAAATTAAAACCTCTTATAATATAAAGTTACCTGCTAATAAGGCTAGGAGCACTATGTAATGTTTTGAAAGTAGATGCTCAAAGCATATGACTTGAGATTTAATACACTTTCAAAGCTCACTAGCCTAAGTAACAACAAAAATTTATTAAAATAAAATCATTGGTAATGAATCTTTGGATAACTCATTATTATAATTAATCTTGATTATTCTAACTTGGCATGCTAGTACAAAAATAAATTAGAGACTTTATCTAAATTTAAATTTATAAAGGATTTTGATGATGATTATGATTGAATGATATGTTCAAAATCATTGACTTAAATATTTGTTGATTTAAATACAAAGACTATTGTTAAATGACTTCAATATTATGGTATTTTTTGCTAAGTTAAATATTACTATTGAATGGTTGATCTAAATGTTACATGATTTAAATGCTACATAATTTAAATGCTATTTGGGTCGTATGATTAAATAATTATTGTTGAATGATAGAATTTGAGCATAGAATAATATAGAAAAGGGAGAGAAAAATCATGCTTCATTGTCTAATATTTTTTAAAAAAATTAATAATATATTTAATGAGAATAAAATGAGCATGGTAACTTATTTCACTAAGTTTAAAAATCATTGAAATTAAAATAAATTGAAACTCTTGTTTAGAAATGTTTTATTGCAAAGATCTTGATGAAACTTAGTTTTTGACATTATATGGCATTGAATTCTTGAAATAAATTTCATAAGTTAAGACAACTAAAAAGGAGGATAATTATCATTGAAAATATTTTTATCCTATCAATATTCAACAAGAGATAAAATGATACTATTATTGTTGAATCTCTTACAAAATGAATTAGAGAACATTAGCTATTTTCTTTTGGAAAACAATCTATGTTGCCTTTATTGAAATCTTCCGAAAAGTAATTTTTGATAATGATTTTGGATATATTTTCAGATGATTTTATTTTAAAAAAAGATTGATGGATCTCCTCAACCTTTTTGACATCTTAATAATTTCATAACTTAAATCATGATTTTGACAACCTAAGAAATCAAAACTTGAAACCCTTATATAAATCAAGTTTGTCCAAAAAAATTTCATATATATATAAACCAAGATCTTCTATTTTTTTCTTCCTTGAAATTAACTCATGATCTTAGATATTTATATTTTGATATTTTTATGAATAAAGACTCTTCTTTGATCTCTTAAGATTCCATTTTATCATCTAGAGGAGATTTATTAAATTAAATCATATCTTTTGGTATTCATGAATGTCTTTGATATTAATATCTTTCTTTACATGATTCATTTTATAACTCATGAATGGTATAACTTATCACCAAAACTAATATTTCTTAACATTTAATGAGAATGATATAACATTTTATCATGAACATTTCCTTGATTTCTTAACTTTATCCTTTATGGAATCATGTTTAATCTCTATGATTTTCTCTTTCCAATAAAAGAGAGATTTATGATCTTAACAATTATGATTGAGATTTTTATCAAGATCTTTCTTCTATTTTATTAAAAAGACTTATCTAAATGAATTGGGTATCTTAAGATTTATCTTTAATGAATCAAGAGTATCTATTCCCCTAAGACTCATTTTTTATTATTTACAAAGAAAAAGGGGAGAGATTTATTTAAAAAATCATGTCTTTTGGTACTTAAAGATTTGATTTTAATTTTAACGACTTGATATCTTTGTACTTATTGGTATAATTTGAATTTAGATGTTAAGAAGAAATTATGCAATCATATTTCTTTATTGACAATGACAAAAGTAGAAGATAAAATTATCAATATGATTAGAAGTAAATTAGAAATGATAACATTGAATGAGAAATAATTTGCTTTGAAGAAAATTAGAAGAAAATTTAGAATTTTAAATTTTCTAAATACATGCGAAATGTATAATTTAAAATTTGAGCTTTATTTACTATCATATTTTACTTTGGATTTCTTAGACATTATAAATTGCACTTCTTATCAAAATTTGCATACAAAATACATGATTTGCTTAATTTGCTACATTGCTTGGAATTTAGATAAGATGAATTAAATTGCATGGGTAGCTTTTGATTTTTTTCTTAGATTTCAGAATTTACATCTATAAAATTGAGTATTTTGTTGATATGATGTTTTTCACTTCTCTTCCTTGTTTCTACCTTCTTGTTTACACAAAAGGAAGAAAATTTATATGAAGATGATGATTTACTATTTTACAGGTTTATTTGCTATGTTTGCTTGAAATTTACATGAAATGATTTTAAATGCATGAGTTGCTCTTAAAATTTTTAAACTTCTTAGATTTCTTGGATCTTTAAGCTCATCTTTAAAATAATTATTTCAAAATTTACATCTATAAGATTGAGGTTGAGAGCTAGGAATGCTAAACTATGAGAATGCTTGAATTACTTGAGTTAACTTGGATTCCTTCCAAACTTAACTTAATTAGGACTCGACACCAAACTGATGCTAACTCTGACATATTAAGGCATACAAATATAATCAATTTGACCAATATATCAAGAGACCTTCCCAACTCTCGACGATCTTTTCAGCAACCTTCGGCAAACTCCTAGTGAGTCTCGGTTATCTTTTGGCGAACCCTCGGCCCATCTCGTATAAGCTCCCGATCACCTTTCACGAGCTCCCAACAAGCCCTCGATAACTTCACGAACTTCCGGTGAACTCCCCATAACCCCCGAATACCTTCGGCAAGTTTCAGGCGATCTCTCGGTGAGCTCCCACTACGTCGTCCAAACCCCGGCCTGATACCCGAACTTGACTCCACCCAACACCTGATTATATTACCTTATTTTAGTTAGTCATGCATCATTCATCTCTAACACATATGTTAGATCAACAAACCGATCAATTGATTTTACCATCAAAATCTAATATTCAACATCATAAACATGTCATTTCTCCCCTTTGTCATCAACAAAAAGGATAAATATTCAACATATATCGAACCACATAAGCTAGCAAGTTTCTTTCTCCCCCTTTGTAAAAATAAGAAGAAGATGAAGGGAAGAATTTTTTTATCACGTAAAAAGTCAAATCACAATGACCACATCAAATTTCTTTCTTCCTCTTTATTAAAAAATATAAGAAAAAGAATGAGAATGGAGGAGTTAGTGTATCCAAGAGTCTAAGAATTAAAGATCAAAGATCATATTGGAGGACTAATTTGAAATTATCACATAAAAGATCGAGTATCCCCAAAATCTAAGAATCAAAGTTCTTCTTTTGTAAGTTTCAAGAGAAAGGAAAGATGTGAAATCATCTCGGAAGATCAAATATCATATTTCTACTTATAAATTTCAAGAGGAAAGTATCATCTCATTCATGCATTTGGAAGTCTCAAAATCATCTCATGTAAATTTCAAGAAGAAACTCAAGACATGAAATCAAAAAAATAAGATAGCAACTCATGCATTTGGAAGATTTAACATATCAATTCTCTTCTAATCAAATTATTCCTCATTTAATGTCTTTATTGCAAGATAGTAATTTTATATCCCCCATTATTATTGTCAAAAAGAATATTATGGTACTAATTTTATTTTCCATAAATGTAAAAGGATTGTATCAATTTGGTGACAGGGTATACAATTCATGAATACAAGTGAGTCTGACATAAATCATGAGATAAAAAATATTAAAATTATATCATTAATATCAAAAGTCATTATTCATTTGACAAATCTCCTCTTTGATAACAAAAAGAAATCTTATGATATTAAATGGTAAACGATCTTGATTCATAAATCTTAAAAATATAATTTATTTAGATAATTCTTCTTAATAAAACAAAAGAATTATAGTGAACGATCTTACTTTATATAAAAATCTCAAATTATAATTATCAAGTTGTCAAGATCATAATTTGGAGAATAAGTTATTCAAATTTAAATCATCAAAATCACTTGCATAGTTCAAGAGATTCCTAAATAATTATATATATAGATTTATCACTTTATCTCTTATTGAAACATGATAGGAGAGAGATATTTTCAAGAAAAATGTATTTCACTTTTGTGTTTCAATTTATGTGATTTGTTTCAGGAATGACTTTATCTTTTATGCCAAATCCATTCATTATTGTTTAAAACATAAAACCAAGTTTCATTTCAAAAGAAATCATCAAGATCATTAGTATTACACATTAAAATAATAAAATATTTTCAAACAAGAGTTTGGATTTATTTTAATTCTAATGATTTTTCCTTCTTAAGTGAGTCTAACTCTTTAAACTTAGTGCAATTAGTTACCATGCAATTGTCATGCTCATTTCACTCCCTTTCTTTATTTTACCTTATTTCAAGCCGGAATTCAAAAAATCTAACATTCAATCATACAATATACAATCTATTTTAAGTCAACATATAACATATCTAACATTCAAATCAATCATTCAACATACAAGTTAGTAATTTTCAAACTATCAATCCTTTCTAAAGTCAACACTTTTAATGAAGTGCAATCTTAACTTCTCTTTTGAGATGAGCAAGTCAACAATATATATATGTTTATTTATTTATTTATATTCCTGTACATTAATGATTCAATCATCTCATGAGTTATACAAATCATGGATATAAGGAAATAAAATGCAAGTCATAAGCATCAAGCAGTATAGTGATTCATCATAGTTTATTTAGATAAATATTTTCTTTAGTCAATACTAAGAAGAATTATAGGGGAGTGATTTATGAAAAACTAAGACTCATATAAAATGAGATTTATTTACATAAATATTTTTGAGAGTCAAGAAGCTTGTTTCATATACTATACATCTCAAATTGTAGACATAAATCTATAATGTTAAAGATCATATGAAAACACCATCAAAATTAATTTTCGGAAAATTTTGATGAAGGCAACGTAGATAGTTTCCTATTTTAAAAAAAGCTAAGATTCTTTAGTCTTAATTCATTTTTGTACTAACATTCTCTAGTTTTCCATATAAAAGTTATGCATCATCAAAAAACAATCAAGGTTAATTGTAAAATCAAGAACCATTTTTAATAAAAGGATTTATAATTAAAACAAAGATTATCAAGTTTCAATCATCTTGATTCAAATAATTTTCCTTATTTTTTGTTATTTTGACTAGTGAGCTTGAATAGTGTGTTAGATTTCAAGTTATGTGCCTTGAGCATCCACTATCATGATATCATTTATTATTATTTTCTTGCTCCTAGCCTTTATTCGGAGATATACCTATAATAAAGTTTATTATTTAATAGTAAGTAATGCATGATCCTTTTTTATTGATTTATAAGTTTTGCTAATTTTTTTTAAACTCATCAAATAATTCATGAAAAGCATTGAGCAACTCATCAAATGTAAAAGAGGCTTCGAGTGAGTCAATTATCTTATCATTGATAGCCATGAGCATGTAATTTATCAGTTCTTTCTGGTTGTGCTTTTCATTTTTGGAGTGTCTTAGCTTCTTGCATTCATAGCAAGTGGTTATGTCCCTTTTTTGTTCATTTTTTATTTTTATGATATTTATTCTTTTTTATAAATTTTTTAAATTTTCTTGTTAGAAGTGTAATGTTATTGTTCACATCAGTCAAGGTTTCACTCGAGGAGTTTTCTTTTATTCTCATTTCAATGTCATTCCTATTTTTTTGAAGGTATTCTTCTTTTGTTTTCAATTTAATGTCCTTCCTATTCTTTAAAAGGTTGTTCTCATGTTCATCTGTGCAAGTTATTTCATTTATTTTTTATTTATTTAATTTACTTGTGTCTTTATGTGTGACTTCTAATGTGTGGTATATATCAAAAGCAGAATCACACGTAGAAACCTAATTAAATGTATTTTTATCCAAAGCACAAAATAAAGCATTCATAGCCTTGGCATTTAAAGAGAACATTTTTCTTTCATAATCATTCTAATCATTTATAGGATAGAAAGACTTTTGAAATCTATTTTTAATAATGTTCCATAATTCAAAATCCATAGAAATCATAAAAATCCTCATTCTAGTTTTCTAGTAGGTGCAGTCCGTCCCATTGAACACATGAGGACGTGTAATAAAGTGTCCTTCGTTAATGCCATTGAAAGTCATTATACTCACGTATGTGTTAATCCAATTGAGTGAATGTGACTTTGATACCAATTGTTCGGATCGAGTTGGCACTAAGAGGGGGGGTGACTTAGTGCAAGTGAATACTCAGTTCAAAAAATTTTCACTCAAGGAAAATCAAAATTGAAAATGCTTTTCTTGGAAGTAGTTAAGAGCGGCTAAGTTTTTATAGAAACGAGAAAGGTATTTGAAAGAAATGAAGTGATTGATTTATTCCTTCACACTCATACCTATTTATACAAGAAGGAAGAAGATTAAAGGATTAGATGTTGAGGATTTTCCTCAATAGTCTAACCATTTGGTTACGACAACTTTATATTTTAACATGCCCCCACAAGATCGGGCTCCTCAAAGGATGTTGATCTTAGACCGATGAATTAAAAATAACTTGTGGGAGAGTGGCTTCGTGAGGGAGTATGCCAGTTGATATGCTGTGTGAATATGATAAACTCATAATTTATGATTCATCACCTGATCTCGTACAAAGTGAAAGTCAATTGCTATATATTTTATACGATAGTGAAATACTAGATTGGCATATAAATAGGTAGCCCCGACATTATCACAACATATTATAGGAGTAACAAAAGAGCGGATGTCAAGTTCTTTGAGCAGATTCATTACCCAATTAAGTTCAGTAGCTACAGTTGCAATAGAGTGATACTCAACTTCAATGGTTGACCGAGCAACTGTTTTTTGTTTCTTGGAACTCCAACTGATTAGATTGGCTCCTAAAAAAATAATATACCCAGATGTTAATGTTCTATCATCAAAGTTCCTAGCCCAGTCAATATCAACATAAGCATGAAGTTGAAGTGGAGAGTTTTTGTAGAGAAATATGTCATAGTCAAGAGTACCTTTAAGATATTGTAATACTCATTTAATTGTTATCCAATGTCTCATAGACGGTCTATGCATGAATTGTGACAGCTTGTTAACTGTAAATGAGATATATGGCAAGTGAGAGCTAAATATTGTAAAGAACCAATTACTTGCCGATAGCATTTGCATCCTTCATATTTGTCCAAGTGTACTTTCATAGAGAAAGGAAGAATCCCGAAGATGTAGAAGTTACTTCCACACCCAAAAAGTAATTCAAGGGACCAAGATCTTTGAGGAAAAAATCTGGCGACGAACTTTTTAATGAACATTATGACCTCCATAGAATTATTACCTATCATAATTATATTATCCACATATACTAGAAGATATATTATACCACCAGGTTGTTGACGGAGAAATAAGGAGGTATCAGACTTAGAGTTAGAGAAGCCGACTAACATAAAAAATGAGCCAAGTTCTTTGTACCAAACTCTTGGAGCTTGCCGAAGACCATAAATAGCCTTATAGAGTTTGTAGACATGTTTTAGATACTGAAGATGAAGAAAACTAGGAGATTGCTCCATAAAGATATTATTAGTTAATGTTCCTTATAAGAATGCATTGTTCGCATCAAGTTGTCGCAGGTGCCAGCCTTTTGAAATGGCTAAACTAAGAATTAGTCGGATTGTTGTAGACTTAACAACATGACTAAATGTCTCTGTAAAATCAACACTACGATCTTGATGGAAGCCTTTGACAACTAAAAGGGCCTTGTACCTAGCAATGGACCCATCATGGTTCCGCTTAACTCAAAAACCCACTTACACCCGATGACATTTTATGTAGGATGAAACAGAATAATTCTCCAAGTAGAGTTATGAAGCAGGGTGTCATATTCATCAGACATAGCTTGACACCAATGAGAGGACTTTTGGGCTTGAGTGATCGTGGTAGGTTCACAGGTCTCAACAAAGGGAGTCATAACCGTACGAAGATCGAAAACCTGACGTGGTTTGAAAATATCACTTTTAGAGCGTGTTGCGATGGGATATCCAATTGGTTTAGGAGATAATGGTGGAATGAGTATGGGGGAAGTAGTAGAACAGGGTGAGTTGGACTAAGGAACATTAGTGGTAGTAGGCTGGGGTGAGAAAAATGCTTGTGGTTGAGTGTCCGAAGATTAGATGTCTATGGTAGCAGAAGAGGGAGAAAAAAAAAACAGGAGTGAGATGTTGTATTGGAGAAGTGCTCCACTCATGTATGTGAGTTGGAGTGGGTGATTCTTGTGGAGGCTCATTAGATAATGGCATGTGCTACTGATGCATATTCACCGGAGTAGTTATTACAGTAGTAGATTTGTACTGTTAAAATGGAAAGGAACACTCCACAAAGATAACATGACGAGACACAAAGACCTTGTGAGTCAAAGGATCATAGCATTAGTAAGCATTATGTTCAAGAGAGTAACCAATAAAGGTATAGTACTTTGATCGTGGGGCTAGTTTATTTGATGCATAAGGACGTAGCCAAGGATAACAGGCACAACCAAAAACCCCAAGTTTTTGAATATTTGGGGATTGATGAAATAGTTTTTTAAATGGTGATTGATTATGGAGGACTGGAGTAGGCATACGATTTATCAGATAGATGGTAGTCTGAAAGGCTGTAGACAAAAAAATAGTTGGTATGGAAACATGATGCAAAAGTGTGAGACCAGATTCAACTATATGTCGATGTTTACATTCGGTTGAGCCAACTAGTTGAGGAGTGTATGGAGGAGACTTGAGATGTTGAATACAAGTATAGTATTAGTGTTTGGTATTCACCCCCACCATCAGAATAAATTATTTGAATGGTGGACTGAAAGATATTTTCCATCATTTGTTTAAAGTAAGGAAGATTGTGGAGATCTTAGACTTATAGTGAAGAGGATAAAACCAAGTATATTTGGTAAAATCAGTAAAGATAACATAGAATCTGTATTTATCAAACGAAATACTTGGTGCAAGACCCTAAACATCAGTATATAGAATTTCAAATGGTTGTGTGCAAGAAGTAGAAGAATTTTCAAATGGCAGTCAATCACTTTTATTACTAAGACATGCATCACAATGAGTAACAATAAAGCTAGCTTTAAACGATGGAAGAGAATAACGAGATAAAAACTTTTATAGGGTTGAGGAAGAAGGGTGACCAAGACGACAATGCCACACATCCATTGAAGCAGCAACAGAAGAGTAAACAGTAGGCTAAGAGATTGATAGTCACTGGTAGATATTATCATTACTCTTGCCTTGAACTAATGATGCCCCTGCAAGTTACAGGTGCCCTGCAAGCCAATCACGCGAGTGATGGCATGTGTGACACATTGCGTAATCTTTTTGTTTATGGTTAATATTAACATATTCTCACATTATATTATATATAGCATATATATTGTGATGTCCTTAGTTCTATGCAATAGGAATCGGATCGTGATAAGATCATGATAATGAGATCGATTCACCTTTAAACATATATCCTAAATAATCCCGATCATAGGTTACTCGAGAGGGACATCGAGATAACCGGAGAGACCGGTGTACTATATACCAGTCCATATGATGGAGGTGACTGATCTTATAGCCACTTGTGTTGAGACACTAAGGATATATATAGTACAAGTGCTTATTGGAGAATGAGTTCACTGATTGATCCGCTTATAGAATGTTGTATAGTTAATGATACCTAATGTCAGACAGCGATTCCATAGTCCCAGTTGTGTATCTGGTCCTTGGACTTGAGACACCAAGGATGCCTTGTATGAGTACTCCTTTCTCTGACGCCAAACTTACAGGTTTGGAAAGCTCTGGATCTGGTACAATTAATTATTAGAATTGGTAGCCAACCTTACGAAGGTAATTGAATGTCAATAGTGGATCATCCACTCTCAGTATCATGAGAGGAATATCCCATATGTGCTTGCTTAGACAAATCTCTGGCTAGGATTATTCGAATTGAGAGAGAAGGAATTCTCCGGTAAAATCTGATTAGAGCAAGACAAACTGATTCCATATGTGACCTGACAGTACCATATCCAATATACTATCTCTGGGATACTAGTTGGATAAGAGATTATAGATACATAGTAACTATGGACAGACAGGTCCGATGGATTCGATCCCCTTGTATCGTCTAGGGACTATGGAGTAGTGGCCTAGTACGTATATAGTCTATGAGTCGAGTGAATTATTATAGAGATAATAATTCACTATATCAGAAGGAGTTCTAATGGGAGTAACTCATGGCCAGCTCGGTACCGGACCTAGAGGGTCACACACATATTGTAGATGCTTCAGCGAATAGAGGATTGGATGAAGATCCAATTAGCCCCTATTCTCATTAGATGAGACCCTATGCTGATGGACTCCTTGCTTAAGGCTCAATTAGAGGCCTAAGGAGATTATTGGATAGAGATCCAATAATGCAAGGTCAGTGGGTTATTGGATGGAGATCTAATATCCACTAAGGCAGGAGCCATATGGTTTTTTGGTGGCTCTCTATAAATAGGAGGGGAGACTCATGGTTGATGGGCTGCAACTTTAGCCATCACCTCTTATTCTCCTCCCTCCCTCTAAGCAAGAGTTGCAATATCAGATTGGAGGAGTTTCACTGCAGAGATCCATCGTGTGGATACCGCTAGAGAGGAGGACGCTTTATCTCCTTCATCTTCTCCATCCGGATCAGAAATATAGGGATATACGATCTCCCTAGGTAAAATCAATCTCTCACGTATCATGATTTTATTGGTTTTTATGATTTTTCTCATGACACCAATCTTTTGCATGACGTTTGATCTACGTGGAAAACTGATTTTTGTTTTGATTTTTCGTTGCGCATGTGATGTACCCACTGTAGGTTTCCCAACAGTGGTATCAGAGCCAAGGTTTTCATGGAAAAGATTAGTTTTAAACCGCGTGTGATGAGATTGAATCACGTAGAATTGTTCTGCGTGTTCTTGCTGCATTTTCGCAGCGAAGGAAGCTCTTGCAAGGGGCAGCCGGGCATGGCCACGGCCTCCTGCGCCGGCCACCCAGCCCCTACAAGGCGGCCACCCATAGCGATCCGCGGCACGACCGATCGTCGTGGTCAGCCGCAATGAAGGGGCCCCGCGGCTGTGGTTGTCTGCAAGGGCGGCCGCTAGCAGGAGTGGCCGCCAGCAGGGGCAGCGCCCGCGTGAGGCATGTGTTGTGATGTGTGTACATATGATGTGATGTGCATGTGATGTATGATGTGGATGGATGATCATGAGCCATGTGTTGTGATGTGTATAATTGTAATTATTATTATTATTGGGGCCTGCGTGCCTCTATTTTTCTCATTTTTGTCGGGCCTACGTACTTGTGATTATTTGTAATTACATGGAGAGGTGCGTCAGAAGCATGGAGATGACAGCGGGACCCACGATACCGTGGCGGGAGATTATGACGCATGGTGATGCGATGATCTGATGGAACTGATGATGACGAGATCAACAATCACAGGGCATGGAGATGTGCGGATGCACACATAGATCCTATTGTGAGTTATTAGGCCCATTGGCTCGGGCTTAATCATATTAGATGACGGCTCATGATCATCCGATGTGGTTTGCATGTGTGATGTGTTATACACCTACTAGATATATGTATATATATATTTGCATGTAATGTAGATATATATTAAATATGTATGTATGTGACACGATATATTAGGAGACTAACAAAAACCCCTCCTAAGATAATATTAAGTCGGTAAGCGTGAGGTAATAAAATTGACCCACGTGGCCTTCCATCGTTATAGAAAGAAATTGAATCACGACATAGGTTGAGTTGGTCGAGTCCCTCGAGGCTCACCTATCTGCGTGATCATGTTCTTGCCTATGACATAGAGATGTTATCGGTGACCTGAGGACATAGTATACTTGGTCGAGTCCCTCGAGGGTATATCATTGAATTAGACTCATCTTGTAACGATGGTGATGACTTAACTAAACGTTATAGTTGGTTGAGTCCCTCGAGACCATGATGATTCGGAGGCCAAATGTGATGGGAATCACAAGGAGTTGTGATTGGCAAGAGTTGCCTACCTTTTGGGCTTAGTGCAATTGGTCGAGTCCTTGAGATTGCACTAAAATGCCAATTTGATCCCGATCCCCACTAAGAGTCTATCGGAGACTTATGTCTCATGTGTCGAGGGTGTCACGAGATTCGCTAAGAAAATAGTGGGAGCACATTAAGATAGAAGTTCATATCTTAATTAGTATTTTCTACAAAATCTGTATATTATTTATTTTTGCTATATCTTCTTTTGTCAGAAACATATCGTTCACAAACCCCCTACATGGCATACTTAATGCTAACCGCCTCACTGATCCAAACTATATAGATTGGCTCCGTAATTTAAGAATTATTCTCACGATGGAGAAAATTACATACGTCCTTGATACAATCATGCCCGCACTGGAAGAAGGGGCAAGCGAGGATGAGATCGCTCGCTATGTGAAGTACATAGATGATTCCATGTTAGCAAAATGTTGCATGTTGACCTCCATAACTCCTGAGTTATAAAGGCAACATGAGAGCATGGATGCAGATTCTATCTTTCTTCATCTCAGCCAGCTGTTTGAGAAACAAGGAAGAACTCAAAGATATGAGATATCTAAGAAACTCTTCCAAGCTAGGATGACAGAAGGGACATCGGTTGAGAACTATGTCCTAAAGATGATAGAGTAGATCGAGAAACTCACAGGTCTAGGAATAGTCCTAAAGGAATTATTGTGTGTTGATCTTATACTTCAGTCCCTACTAGATTCTTTTTCTCACTTCATCATGAATTTTAACATGAGCAAGTTTGAGGTGACTCTCTTTAAGCTCCTCAATATGTTGAGGGATGCTGAGAGTGCCATCAAGAAGGAGAAACCAGTTCTCTATATTGGTGAGACCAAAAAGAAAAGGAAGGCCAACAAGATTCTTAAAAAGGGCAAGGGCAAAGAAAGACGAGATAAGGCAAAAGTTGCTAAGAAATATCTAGCAAAGGACAAAGGACAATGCTTCCATTGTGGCTAAGACGGACATTGGAAGAGGAACTGTAAGGACTACCTTATAAAGAAGGTGAGATAGAAGCTTGGAGAAGCTTCAGGTATGTTCCTGATCAGTCTCCACTTGTCAAATTTTCATGATAACACATGGGTATTGGATACCGGGAGTGTTTATCATATCTATAATTTGTTACAGGTTCTGGCAAGACCTAGGAGATTGGCTAGAGGCGAGATGGACCTCAAGATGGGCAATGAAGCAAGAGTTGCTGCAGTTGCTATTGGAGAGGTCATCGTACATCTGCCTAGTGGAGCCATTATTGCATTAGATGCATGCTATTTTATTCCCTCTATTATCAAAAATATTATTTCTATCTCTTGTTTGATAATTAATGGATATAAATTAGTTTTTAAGAATAATAGTTATTCAATAATTATGGATGATGAGATCATCACTAGAGGGACTCTTATAAATGGCTTATATATGTTAGACACTTCTCCACATATCATGAGGAAAAGAGATGAGGTGAAAAATGCATACCTATGACATTATATGCTACGTCATATATATGAGGAAAGGATTCAAAAGTTACTAAAAGATGGATACTTAGATCTATTTGACTATGAATTATATGCAACTTGCGAACCTTGCCTTCGTGGAAAGATGACCAACTCTCCTTTTATTGGAACTAGAGAGAGCCACTGAGTTATTGGAACTCATACATAGTGATGTATGTAGTCCCATGTCGACTCAAGCTATAGGTGGTTACTCATACTTTATTACATTCACTGATGATTTCTCTAGGTATGGACACGTGTACTTAATGAAGTACAAATCTAAGGCCTTCGAGAAATTCAGGGAATATAAGAATGAGGTAGAGAACAAAATTGGAAAGAGTATTAAAATTCTTTGATCGGATCGAGGAGGAGAGTACTTGAGTACGAAATTCACCCATTTCCTCAGGGACAATGGGATTCTATCCTAGTAGACACCTCCTTATACACCTCAGCTCAATGGTGTATCAAAAAGGAGGAATCACATGTTGTTAGACATGGTGCGATTCATGATGAGTTTTGCTGACCTACCCGTTTTATTTTGGGGGTACGCCCTAGAGACTACAACTTACCTTCTGAACAGAGTTCTAACAAAGTTAGTAGTATCTACACTATATGATATATGGAAAGGAAAGAAGTCCGATCTTAAAATTATTAAGATTTGGGGCTGTCCTGCCCACGTTAGAAGACACAACCCCAATAAGTTGGAATTAAGGATAGAATGGTGCACATTCGTGGGATACCCAAAGGAAACTTATGGGTGTTATTTCTATCATCCCCAGGACTGAAAGGTCTTTGTTGCTAAGAGAGTTGTGTTCCTTGAGAAGGAATATATTCTTGGTGGAAATAGTGGGAGTGAGATAGAACTAAGCGAGGTTGGAGAACCTAGCTCAAGCACCATTCCAGAGCTCGAGTCTATTCAGGTACCTAACACATAAATTTTAAATTTACGTAGGTCTAGTAAAGTATCTCACCCTCTTAAAAGATATATGGGACATATCAGTGGAGATGACTTTCAGGATGTTGATCCTCAAACCAACGAGGAGGCTATTATGAGTATAGACTCTGAGAAGTAGCAAAAAGCCATGAATTCTAAGATGGATTCTATGTACTCTAATAAGGTTTGGAACCTTGTAGATACACTTGAGGGTGTTGTACCCATCGGCTGCAAATAGATCTTCAAGAAGAAGATCAGAGTGGATGGAAAAGTAGAGACCTATAAAGAAAGGCTGGTAGCTAAAGGATATCATCAAAGATAAGGAGTTGACTATGATGAAACCTTTTCGCCTGTAGTCATGCTTAAGTCCATTAGAATTATTTTGGCCATTATAGCACACTATGACTATGAGATCTGACAAATAGATGTCAAAACAGTATTTCTCAATGGCAACCTCGAGAAAGAGGTATATATGATACAACCAGAGGGATTCATATCCAAAGAGAGTTCAGATAAAGTGTGTATGTTACTTAGATACATTTATGGATTGAAGCAAGCTTCCCGAAGTTGAAACATAAGATTTGATGAGGTGATCAGATCTTATGACTTCGTTAAGAACAAAGATGAGCCTTGTGTGTACAAGATGGTAAGTGGAAGCACTATCATCTTCTTGGTGCTATATGTGGATGACATCTTAATCATTGGGAATGATGTAGGAATGCTCTCCACAGTAAAGGCTTGGCTATCTAGAAACTTCTCCATGAAAGACTTAGGGGAAGTATCATATATTTTGGGGATCAGGATCCATAGAGATACATCCAAAAGGATGCTTGGCTTATCCTAGTCTAGGTACATAGACTCCATTGTCAAAAGGTTTGGCATGAAAAATTATAAGAGAGGTCTCATACCGATGAGACATGGAATATCACTTTCTAGGAGTATATCCCCAAAGACTCCTGAAGAAAGGACAAACATGGATAAGATATCTTATGCCTCAACGATAGGATCTATCATGTATGTGATGCTATGTACTAGGCCTAATATAGCATATGCTCTGAGTGTCACGAGCAGGTATCAGGCAGATCTAGGTTTAGAATATTGGAAGGCAGTAAAATGTATCCTTAAGTACTTGAGTAGGACTAAGGATCTTTTACTGGTATATGGAGGAGGTAGCCTCCAAGTTAAGGGCTACACAAACTCGAGTTTTCAATCCAATATTGATGATAGCAAGTCAAATTCAAGGTATGTTCTCACCCTGAATGGAGGAGCAGTAAGCTGGAAGAGTTTCAAGCAAGATACTAATGTTGACTCGACCATAGAGGCGGAATATATTGCTGTAGCAAAAGCAACAGAGAAAGGGGTGTGGATGAAGAAGTTCATCAAGGATTTGGCAGTCATACCAAGCAGTGTGGAGCTGACTCCCATATATTATGATAGCGACAGGGTGATGACTCTAGCAAGGGAACCCAGGTCTCATCAGAATTGTTCTGAAGAGGTTCCATATGATTAGAGCGATCATAACCTGTAAAGATATAGTAATAGAAAGAGTTCCATCTAAAGATAACATTGTAGATCCAGTGACGAAGCCATTAGCTCAGATTGTATTTGAGCGTTACAGGGATCTGATGGGGATCAGACACATAGGTGATTGGCTTTAGGTCAAGTGGGAGATTGCTAGTTACAAGTGCCCTGCAAGCCAATCATGTGAGTGATGGCACATGTGACACACTGAATAATCTTTTTGCTTATGATTAATATTACTATATTCTCACATTATATTATATGTAGCATATATATTGTGATGTCATTGGTTCTGTGCAATGAGAATCGGATCATGATGAGATCACGATAATGAGATCGATTCACCTTTAAACATAGATCCTAAATAATCCCGGTCATAGGTTATTCGAGAGGGACATCGAATAACCGAATAGACCGGTGTACTATATACCCATACATATGACGGAGGCGGCTGGTCTCATAGTCACTTGTGTGGAGACACTAAGGATATAATATAGGTACTCATTGGAGAATGAGTTCACTGATTGATCCGCTTATGGAATGTTGTATGGTTAATGATACCTAATGTCAGAGAGTGATTACATAGTCCCAGTTGTGTATCTGGTCCTTGGACTTGAGACACCAAGGATGCCTTGTATGAGTACTCCTTTCTTTGACGCCAGACTTATAGGTTTGGAAAGCTCCAGATCTAGTACAGTTGGTTATCGGGATTGGTAGCCAACCTTACGAAGGCAACTGAGTGTCAATAGAGGATCATCCACTCTCAGTATCACGAGAGGAATGTCCCATATATGTTTGGTTAGACAAATCCCTGGCCAGGGTCATTCAGATTGAGAGAGAAGGAGTTCTCCGATAGAATCCGATTAGAGCAAGACAAACTGATTTCGTATATGACCTGACAGTACCATATTCAATATACGGTCTCTAGGATATTAGTTGGATAAGGATTATAGATACATGGTAACTATGGATAGATAGGTCCGATGGATTCGATCCCCTTGTACCGTCTAGGGACTATGGCGTAGTGGCCTAGTACGTCTATAGTCGATGAGTCGAGTGAATTATTATAGAGATAATAATTCACTATATCAAAAGGAGTTCTGATGGAAGTAACTCACGGCTAGCTCAGTATTAGACCTAGAGGGTCACATATATGGTGGATGCTTCAGCGAATAGAGGATTAGATGGAGATCCAATTAGTCACTATTCTCATTAGATGAGACCCTATGTTGATGGGCTCCTTGCTTAAGGCCCAATTAGAGGCCTAAAGAGATTATTGGATAGAGATCTAATAATGCAAGGTTAGTAGGTTATTGGATGGAGATCTAATACCCACTAAGTTAGGCACCCTAGGGTTTTTTGGTGGCTCTCTATAAATAGGAGGGGAGACTCTTGGTTGATGGGTTGTAACTTTAGTCGCCACCTCTTATTCTCCTCCCTCCCTCTGAGCAAGAGTTACAGATTAGAGGAGTTTCACTATAGAGATTCATCGTGTGGATACCGCTAGAGATGAGGACGCTTGACCTCCTTCATCTTCTCCATTCAGATCTAGAATACAAGGATATACGATCTTCCTAGGTAAAATCAATCTCTCACGTATTGCAATTTTATCAGTTTTTGTGATTTTTCTCGTGACCCCAATCTTTTGCACGATGATTTGATCTGCATGAAAAATTCATTTTTGTTTTGATTTCCGCTGCGCATGTGATGCACCTGCTGTAGGTTTCCCAACAGCCCCCATGTTCAGATCCTTGACAGGAAAGTAGTCAGGAAAAAATTCAATGGAGGTATTATCTTGTTTATATGATTGAGAGACAGAAATAAGATTGCATTTGATGTGAGAAGCGCAAAATACATCATCGAGTGTAAAGTTAAGATAATGTAAATTAAGCATTATAGAACCAGTATAAGTAATGGGAAGTCGCTTACCATCACCAATGATGATGTCATCATTACCACCAAAGCTGTTGTGAAAGGAGAAGTTCTGGAGATCTGAGGTAATGTGATGGGAGGTGCTAGAGTCCATAACCCAAGAGTGTTGGTCAGAAGTCTGAGCAATAGTGAGATACGCTTGGAGCATGGTAGCTAGAGGTCGAGGATGAGATCGACAGGCCTTGGTGAAATGACCAACCTTATCACACAACTGGCAAACTATTCGTTGTTGAGACATAGGAGCAGGACGCCAAGGCTGTTGATAAGTGTTGTTGCTACCTTGAGGCATGGGAGTAGGACACCAAGGCTATTGGTAATTGATACTGCTATCTTGAGGCATGGGAGCAGGACACCAAGGTTGTTGGGAACCATAGTTGCTACTTGGATTGTGATAAGGCGGTGCCTGCTCTAGACCCTTGTTGGCAGACTTAGAATACTGATTACTCTTCTTTTTAAATTTTTGACTTACTTGGGCAGTAATAGGTTGTCCTAAAACCCTATATTCGTGCTTCAGATATATCTCGTACTCAGTCAACTTATCATATAGCTCTTCAAATAATAGTGGTGAGTCAGGTGCCTAGATTACTGTTGGTAATTCTTTGTACTCAACCCCAAGACCATCGAGGGTGTGGATAATAACTTCATCATCACTGAGATAATGCCCTATTAAAGCTAAATCATTGATGATAACCTTTATATTTTGGAGATAATCAATGATGGTACTTCCCTCTTGTTTTGTGTTCATTAGCCTAGAGAGAAGGCTGAGCATGCGAGTGCGCGAGCGATTTTCCAAGGTAGTTTGTAGCTTACACCATATGTCGGTAGTAGTAGCACAGGAAGATATAAGTGGTGCGACAAAACCAGCAACGGATGCTTGAATTGCTTGAAAAATAAGACGATATTGTCGTAACCACAGTTTATGCTCTGGATTTAGTACTTGACTTGTTGTCCCTGGGATGTCAATCATTGCTGGTGGACAACTAGAAGATCGATCAACATAACCTAACAAATTATATCCAAAGAAGAGATTAGTGAATTGAGTGCACCAGGATGCGTAGTTGCCTCTAGATAATTTGAAAGAGATGATGACTGTAGCATCAGTCCAATACTCTAAGAAGTATTAATGCTTCCTGTGATGACACTGATAAGAATGGGAGAAGTAGACGATGAAGACATTGTGGGAGAAAAAATACTGATTACTTTTGGATCTAGAAATGCCTATTGTAGATCAACTGCATGGCTGGCCGGATTGGTGAAATTAATTATTGTAGCAGAAAGTAGAAATTGTTATATTTAGGATCGGTGATTGCTTGCTTTTTACTTTTAATCTTTTTATGTCATCTATGTTTTGCACTACTGCAATAGCACTTGGTGGGTCCTGCTGTTCAAGTGTCGAAGGAGGCTTCCTAGAGAAGGAGCCACTGCGGAGATGAAGAAGAAGAGTCGGCAGCTGAAAGGAGCGGATGGTGGCCCTTAGAGATTCTCTCGGCAAAGGTGCTGCTACGATTAGGATGCAACGAGAGACAGTGCAGCTGGCTCAATGCCAAGAGAGAGAGTAGAGCAACAACAACAGCAACAAGGTGGAGATGACTGCGATGGCAAAACTATGGTAGACGTCGGTGCCGGAGGAAGAAGACAACAGCCAACGATGAATCAGAGGATGAAGAGGACTGGTGGGCAATAGGAACAGGTGCGACAGCGACGATTGGCGACCATTTGGTTATGATAGAGGTGGCCGGCAGAGAGGAACAGTAGTTGCTACGGCAGGGGATAGCGAGGGTTGTAGTAAGGGATAACAGCGTAGCTGCATGGCAGCAGTAGTGGCAGCGGCTGGGAGCGACTGCTGATAGAGGAAAAAGCCACAGGATGCAAAAGCAGGGGAGAAAGAGGAGGCAGTGTCCAATGGTAAGTGGCAGCGGCTATGTTGCCATGTGCCAATAAAGTGGAAGGAAGAGACACGGCTGTGGTTCCAACACTGCCATGAAAGAGAGAAGGAGAGATCTGCAGAAGAAAGAGATCAACAGAGAAAAAAAAGGGCAGCGAAAGGGCTATGCAAAAGTCAATGTCGGTAACAACAGAAGCACCGAGGGTTGGCAGTTGAGGCAACTTTGCCAGCAGAGGAGGACCGTGACCGAGATCTACCATTTGACAACAATAGGAGAGAACTCTTTAGCCATGAAGAAGGGACTGTGGCATGCAGCCGGGCATGGAAAGGTCTGTGGCACGCAACCGGTCATGGTGGAGATTTGCTATTGTTTGACAGCAAGAATAAAGCTTGCTCTAGGCAAGCAGCTCTGATACCATGATAGAAACAGAAAAGGTATTTAAAAGAAATAAAGTGATTGATTTATTCCTTCACATCATACCTATTTATACAGGAAGAAAGAAGATTAAAGGATTAGATATTGAGGATTTTCCTTAACAGTGTAACCATTTGGTTACAACTTTATCTTTTAACAAGTTTGAGGGTAATAGTAAAGAAAAACTAAAATAGACTCACAGATTTTATAGTGGTTCGGTCTACCCAACCAATGTCCACTCCTGATCCCTCTTCACTTGATACCAATGGGTGTCCACTAACAATCTTCTTTCAAGGGCAAAGATCAACTACCCCCTACACACCTTTCTCCTTTTCAGAAGCTTAGGAGAACAACCTTTACAACTCTCCTTTTCTCAAGCATAGGATATCAACCTTTACAACTCTTTCAACTCTTCTCTTAACACACTATAAACTTGAAATAAAAAGGGAAGCTCTCAATCAAATTCAACAAAATTTTACCAAATTTTTCCTTCACTTTTTTACTCTCCTAAGCAAGAATACTTGAGGTAGTTATAGACCACAATTGGCTTTAGAAATTAGAGCAAAAAATCAAACACCTAAAATTTCAAGGTATGGGTGGTACCACCGCCGGCACTAATGGTACTACCACCAAACAAAGCTTGAGATTCTAGGCAGTGATGGTACTACCACCACGTGGGATGTACTATTATCGACCATCGATGATACCACCACCTAGGTATCCAAGAAATAGCACTTTTCAGTAATGTGTCATACTCGAGTTGTACCTTATGTTGACCTCCTTCCAGATCAACGAAATAAGCTCTATCATGAGCTCAAATCAAGCCCAAATTGAACTCTATTGACCCCTAATTGAGTTAGTAGTATTTTTCTATTAAAACTCCTGATCATCTTCCGGAGAACTCCTAGCAACCTCCGGTGAACTCACGATGAGCTCTCAACAACCTGTCAGTGAACTCTCGGCAAACCTTCGATGAACTCCCGACGAACTCCCGACGAACTCCCGACGAGCTCCCGTCGCATCGTCTGAAGCTTCAGCATATCCCTGATTCTTCTGACTCGATGCCCAATCTTGACTCCAATCCAATATCAGATTCTTATTTATTTGTTTTGCCTTTTCGCAATCATAGTTAGTCCTGCAGCACTTATCTCCAACACAAAGGTTATATCATAAGTCCATCAATTGATTTTATCATTAAAATATGAGATTCAATATTTTCTTCTCCACCATGATCGCCCCTCCATATCCTCTAATCTACTCACTAGAAGTATCCTTGAATCCCAAGCATCCAAGAAATCGAGGAGAAGAATAAAGTCTTCCTAATGCGACAACACCTTCTGTAGTCACTATTGGTGCAATAGCACCAAAACGTCTCCTCCCACCAACAGCAATAGTATCCTCACAGGCGAATTCCTCCTCAGTATCTTCTTCCTTGCCGACATCTCCCTAAGTTGGGAAACCTTCCTGATCAAACATTCATTTCTGTTAAATCAGTGCACATTCTCATAATGTCTCATCATCTACATCTGACGCTCCAATTATTATTCCCATAGGGAATAATAGTTTTTCTTAACATATAGGACTTATCCTGAGTTTGGCCATCACAAAAGGCTAGCACATATGATAACTGGATGTTGATAATGCTTTCTTATAGGAGACTCTTATTGAATCTCATATTTTGATAATGAAATTAATTGATGGATTGTTGATCTAACATGTGTTAGAGATGATTGATGTAGGATTAACTATGACAGAGAGAGAAATACAATCAGATGTTAGGCCAGAGTCACGTCTGGGCATTGGGGCGGGGTTCGGATGATGCAGTAGGAACTCGCTGAGAGACTCGTCGAAAGCTTGTCGAAGGTAATGGAAGCTTGCTGAGAGCTTGTTGAAGGGATCAGAGGCTTGCTGGGAGTTTGCTGGAAGCTTGCTAGGATAGCATTGAGAGTTCACCAGAAGAAGACCAAGAGACTCATCGAAAGATCATCGGGGTTATCGAAAAGCTTACCAGGAGTCAGGAGTATCTCGATTAGACTTAATGGTCACATTGATTGTAATTAATTAATCGTAGTTAGCATCGATTTGGGTCTGAATTCTACTTGAGTTAAATTTGGAAGGAATCTAAATTGACAAAACTAAGGCAAATCAAGTCCACATTTGGGATTCGATTAAGCTCAGGTTGTGCTCAATTGGTTGACCTAGAAAGGGGTCAACTAAAGGTACAAGTCAGGATTAAAAAAATAGAAGGAATCACTTTTTTAAGATTCTCGACGGTTGGCGACGGTTGTACCACCACCGCCCTGTTTTCAGGATGGCTTTTGGTAGTCGTACCATCGAAGCCAATGGTTGTACCATCTGTACCCAGTTTTTTTGGATATATTTAAATTTTTGGGTCTATTTCTAAAGTCAATTATGGTCTATAAATACCCCAAGATTTCTTACATTTAGTATAATATTTTGGGCTAAAAATTCTATGAAAAATAGTGTGCTAAAATTGTAAGAAAAAGAAAAGGGGCAAGGGAGTGAGGAAAAGAGGTGTATTCTTATAAAGTCTCCCTTGTGAGTTTATAAAGTTCCTCTCTTGAGCTTGTGAAAAAGAGAGTGGAAAGTGTAACGGTTTGGTCTTCAGCCAAAGAAGATCAGTAGTGAACTCCGATGGACCTCGACGAAAAGGACTCAGGAAGGGGAGAAGGCCAAGATTGTGGCTGAACCACTATAAATCTGTGAGCATCTCTTTGTTTTTTTTTATTATCCATGTTCTTACACGAAGCTTTATTTTAGTGTAATCATAACTTAGCTTCGTTTAATAGCTTATTGCTCACTCAACAAATGCTTTTGATTTTTGGTTTTGCTTCTCACGAAAATTTTCTTTAAATTGTATTTTTATAATTGCACTAATTCATCCACCTCACGCCCCCCTCTCTTAGCGCCAATTGATCCTAGCAACTCTAACTAAAGATGTCTTTATGTCATTATGTAGCAACCTCCTGACTTCATCCATTCTTAATATCAGAGACATATTTGTAAACTCAAAAAAGCTATTTATGAACTTCGTCAAGCTTCAAGAGCCTGGTACATCGAACTTGGCTTGTTTTTGGCATCTATTGACTTCATCAACTATAGTCTGGCACTTTGTTATTTCTACAATAACAAAATGGAAGTATAATATATTTACTGAAGTATGTGGATGACAACATTATAGGCAATAATCCTATGGAGATTAAGAAATTTCTCAAATAGTTAGCAAATTGATTCTCCATCAAGGATCTAGGAATCTTAAGCTGTCATCTTTAGGACTCTTTCTATATTAAAGGAAGTAGATTCATGATCTACTATCAAAGACAAACATATAAAATGCTAACGAGATTGTCACTCCACTCTCTACTACTGAATTACTTAAATTATATATTGCAGCCCTACTACGAATCCTACACAATACCAACATATACTTGGCTCTTTATAATACTTATGTCTTACACATCAAGACATCTCGTTTGCCATTAACAAATTATCATAATTCATACATGGGTCATCTACTATACATTGGTCTGTAGTAAAATGTGTCCTGCGATATCTCAAAGGACTCTCAATCATGGAATTCTTCATGAATACTCATCACTTCATCTTCATGCTTTTGTCGATGTTGATTAGGTAAGAAACATTAATGATAGAATATCTACATCAAAGTATATTATCTTTCTTAGAGTATATTCAATTAGTTGGAGTTCCAAGAAGTAAAAGACAGTTGCAAGGTCTTTAACGGAAGCTAAGTACCGAGCAATCGCCACCACTACATCAAAACTCAATTGGGTCACTAATTTGCTATAGGAACTTGACATCAATTTTATCTCCACTCCTACAATATATTATGATAATGTCGGAGCCACCTACCTATACGCTAATCCAGTATTCTAATCACGCATGAAACACATTATCATCGACTTCCACTTTGTCTGAGATCAAGTTGTCGGTCATCAACTACGTGTTTCATATGTACATATAACTAATTAGCTAGTAGACTCACTCACAATGCCTTTCGCTCGTAAAATATTTTCCTTGCATCGGTCCAAGATCAATAGTTTTGACGAAAGCTCAATCTTATGGGGGTATAATAGAAGATAAAATTTTCTCAACTAATTGAGAAAATCTCTCTTAACATACTAATCATGATAGAGGAAATCTCTCCCTCTACTTGTATAAATGGCTACTCATTTTAATAAAATTTATCCATCTTCTTTATCGCATTTTCTTTATTATTGTATATATCATATATTTCACGTTTCTGATGTATGAGTTCTTTAATTTATTTTTTCAAGTTGTGACAATCCTCCGTATCATGTCCATAATCCTAGTGGAATTAATAGTATTTGGACTTATCTCTTTTTAGCAATAGGGTCTTCATTGGGTTAGAGTATTTTAAGAGCCCCTTCTATTTTATATGTAGAAAATTTTTAGTTTTAGTTATATTTAAGAGGTTAGCTCGAAATTTAGGCAAGGTAACTCAGGTCATTTATTTCACCTTTGCCCTAATAACTTAAGGGTCAAGGCTGATTATGGACACTCCGACTTCGATCTCTTGCATGACTTTTAACCCTTGCCTAAGACTATTGCCTCAATTGTGATGTATTGATTGGCTCTTTAAAATGCCTTTAGTATAATCGTCGATGGTCTCTTTGTCAAAGTCCAGAAGAGGCAAGAGGGCTTTAGCCCCATTATAAAGGTTTGTATTACAAGTGATGGATGGGCATCTAACATGCTTCGGATCTTACTCGTGAACTAAGTGACAAAGTCTGTGACATTTATTCCTCCCTTAAGTTCGAGAAGCATTGCCACTGATGGTTGCAAGCGTATGTTCTTGAGGAAGTGAAGTTTAAACTTCTTTGTGAGCTAGGCAAAAAAACTGATAGAAAGTGGCTTTAGACAGGCATACGATTTTCATGCTAGACCTCTTAACATGATCAGGAAGGTATGACACACCAAACGTGGGTATCTCCTCCAGACGTTGATCTATCTACCATAGTTGGATCCATAGAGAATCCTCCATTGACTCTATTGATTGGGCCTTAGATTCAGGCAAGGTGGAGTGATGGTGTGGTTCACTGAATTCAATAGTTGGGGACCAAATTGCCCCCTCAACCGATAGTTTGATAGGTCTCAAGCGCTTTGGGATGTCGACACCACGTCGAGTTAAGGAACTTTAATAGGTGCAATGCTAATTACGATGTAGCTGATGATGGTAGCTAAGCTTATGGCACGGCCTATTAGGTTAATTGGGGCAAAAGCGGAGCAATAACCTATATCATGCTTATTAACATTTGCAATTGTTGAGTGAGATTTAAGAACACATCGATGAGAATAAGCAGGTGGCTCGGGGTCATCCGAAGGTGGATGCGCCCATGTTTAAAAATGGTGGCTATTGCCCCACTTGGGTGAAAGTACTATGAGTTAGAGTCGAAACCTCTTGGCTTGAGCATTCACCGAGAGGTTCGATGAGTGATTATTCTTGTGACATTGAGCCCTATTTTGAATACCAAAAGTATTAAGAAAAGAAGTCATTAATGTCTTACTTAGCTCGATTTTGTTCAATTTAATTACATAGAGTTATCCAAGATACCTCCAAGATGGAAACGTGGAGCCCCCGAGGTGATACCCGCATGAAGATTATGTTCGAGAGAGGTTTCTCGATCCGATCCCTCTGATACCTTAATTAGTAACTTAAGGTATATAAGGGCGGACACAAGTGATCAAAAAAGGTAATCCTCCTTTTCATCATGTTGAAGATGAGTTTTTACACCTGATTATAAATGAGTAGAATATTCTATGAAATATTCTACCGAAATGCAACCTCTAACTACCTCCAACAGCCTCCCTTTGGCCTCTTGTTCATGTGAGAGATATATGGGGCATAGCCCATAATCATCTGCTTGGACCCTTGCCCATGTAAGCAAATGGGTAGAGGGTGGCCTCCATCCTTTACATTCATCCTGAATATCATATGATGATCATGGATGAAGATTGAATGACCGTATACTCCCTATCAATAATGAACCTTCAAAAAAATATTACTCTTTTGTAAATTCCTTTTGTACTTGCAAGTTACAAAGTACGAAATCAAATGATATAGTAGTAATTATGATAGAACCAACCTCTTGTATATTTTTTTACAAAGTACAAAATCAAATGATATGATAGTAATTATGATAGAACCAACCTCTTGTATAGTGCTAATACGAGTGTTGTCAGTTAAGAGATTACGTAGAAAAGAGACGATGAACTGACAGCATGTATTCTGTCATAATTTGTTCTTGTCGCACAAACACTTTCAAGCAATTATCGTTTCAGAATTATATCATTTAGTTTTCTATTTTAGAAATTTTAAATTCACAAGAAGAGTATATTAATTACTCTGTTATGTTCTTGTTTATTAACAAAGTATAATTCTTTTGTCAAAATTTTTATCCGTGATATCGGATTGACATATCGTTAAACTCGAACCTCATATGAATCAGATGATATCAGAGCAATGATCCTTCGCCTATGGATGATTACCATTACTTACGGATACAAAGCCTATAGAGAAAGGTATAAGGAGAGAAGAACTATAAGAGTTGCTTAGAATGGTGACTAGTCCTCCAATAACTTTGGTCAACCTTACTTTACTACTGAGACAATGATAGTTAACCCAACAGATGGAGATCGAAAAGGATGCTACTGAGCATAACATCACGACATACCCACATACCTTTCTATGATAGCTCGATCAACGTCTCTTGAGATGCACTTCAATTACACTGCTGGGATTCGAGGATCCATATGGGTTTAAGATGGATAATTGTGTTTGAAAAGTGACTCTATCTTGATTCGTGAAAAGGAACGTATAATCAACAGAAGCAAACTGGGATATGATCTTTAATCTCCACCGAAGAACGACTGAATACACACGAGAAGGAAACCAAGACTAAATACATGTGGTCAAAAGGGAAAAATGCATGAGAAATTGCTAGAGTCAGCCATCTGAAGCCTTCAGTAGACACGCTAAAAATTGTTCTCGTCAACCGTCAGACGTAGATAATCTTGTACCGATACAGGAAGGAAAAAAGAGAATGATGGCACCCTCGACCAGGTAAAACATGATAAACATGCCATTTAATCACATGACCAAGCTTAATCCATGTGCTAATAAACACAGCAGTTGTTCACTTGCCACTTTCTGCATATGTTGGCACTACTACGCTGCGGCTTGGACCAGTACAACCATAAATCCCAGATTCTTCATCATTATTAGATGGAGCTCCATTCTAGGCTATAGAAGCACCACTGGCATCCGTTTGATGCTTCTCTTCTTTACTCGAAAGAATCTTTTAGCCCCTTTGAAGGTGGGATTGCGAACAGCTGGCGGACACTGTTGAACAAGTTTCTTTGTTCCACGATCAGATTTGCTCCATTTGGATAGCAGCGACCGAAGCAAGTGGCACAACACGGGTGAGCTACCTATATAAACCCGACAGGCTAAGTCATACTATATTACAACAATTATGAAAATAGGGCGAAGAAGAATCAATTCAAACCTCATCTAACCTCAATGAAAGCTTGACACTGTGACAGGAAGTGGATAGAGTCATTTCCTCGAAGAACTCGCATGGCCTTGTATCTCACGAGCGAGCCGGAAATTACCTGTAGGCTATTCACAACCTCTTGGGCCAGAATGTTCTTCAAGCTCACAGGAGCACAAGGTCGTAATTCATTCATAGCAGCAGAAACACCTACATATTAGGAGATGCCACCACGTATCAGCTACAAGACTACCATAGCAAAAGCAAAGTACTAAGCTGCGACTTCGTCTGGTCCCTTGATATATCCACCACTGATCTACATCTACAAGGCCCAGTTTTACACTGCCAATTCAAACTCATGATTGTTTTACGGTGCACTCATCCATGCTCAACAGTATATGCTAAAGATGACTCGTTGTTAACAAGTATCTGTCCTTACCATTAACAAACACAACAATAGGTGGATGCTCCATCGGGACAGATGGTGGTGCTACATCATCCTTGCTTTCATCCGTAGTTCCATTAGTTACAAAGCCAACAGATGGCAAAGGAACCCAACGGTGCAAATCTAAGACAATCTAACCAAATAAAGTACAGAATCACTTTAAAATATCACAATTTTACTAACAGTGTTTCCATTGTGTATTCCTAACATGAAGGGGACAAGAAATAGTTGTAGGGTGCCTGAAAATTCTCAACTGCGATACTCATATTCTTTGAGACTAAGTTCATAACTGCACTGTGATTGATGCTAGATTGTTAGCTATAAGGTGACAGTACAAGGAAACATTATTCAGTATAAATTAATAAAAATAAAGATGCCCATTTACCTTTCGAAAAGTGAAGGAAGTAAGCCTCTGAAATCAAGCCCAACCAAGCCAAGACCCATTGCACAATACTGAAGGAAACAAAAGACTAGCATAAAATTGAAACCCAAAGCAAAGCAAATTAAAGAAAATGCCTATTCTGAGGAAGTGTACAAGTGGAATAGTTAATGACTGAAAAGCATATTATATGACATGGTGAAAGCAGATATCGGATAGACAACTGTAATATGGAGATTAAATTTCTGTGTATACAAGAAATGGAAGAGCCAAGTAACTTAAGAAACTACGGAGTTCAACTCTAACATGTTTATCAATGGTAGTTTACGTAGTTAACAATGATTCAGATATTCCGAACCTAAGAAGATAATAAGCACATTCAATAAATAAGAGGATGCCATTTGATATATACCACTTTGCAGAGCATTCAACACCCCAGTTGCATCATACAGTAACAATGTTAGAGACGATTATGAAAGAGTAACTCAACAGAAATGTCAGAGAACATGAAAAAGAAATATGTCAGATAGCATCAAGCACAAAAATCCCAGGTAAAATATACAAATTGGAGTGAAGAAGCATAAACAACAAATTGAAAGGTCAATGGACTTAAAAAGTTATACATCAATAGAAAATCAAGTACCGAAGCACTAAAACAATATGAATCTCTAATAGATCTCAAACAGAATATTGAAATTGGAGATGCAATGTTTAGTAAGTACATTGCAATGGAGAAGAACACGTAAAAAAGTAGTCAGAAGTCCTACACGATAAGCAACAGAGAAGAGATCAAAGTTTGATAAAGCAAAATGAAATATGAGTTGTAAGACAAAACATTTGTGCCCACAAAGTGTTATGAGTGCCACAAGTTTACCCAAAAAAAACTGCAGAGTGTTGAAACAAACTCTCACCATGCACTGATCAAGGATATTTGACAGTGATCCACCTTCAGTAATTTTGGGAAGCATGGCTTCAAGAGCACTTAGGTGACTCTTTATTTGATGCATAGCCCAGCTAAATATAAGCCCACCATCATACTTCTCCTCACTCCCAGATTTATCATTGTTAAATATAGCTCGGTATTGGTTAACAACATCAAATAGATGCATCCTGTGGCAATTAACCATTCCTTTCAAGTACTCATAGGCATTTCTCTGGTCTAAGTCATCAAGAATGCCTGAAAGCCATATCTCTTGGCACCTCAAAAACTGTTCATAAAATGGATACAATATGAAATATATTAGTTGAAGCCAGAAGAAAGTCTATGATCTGCGCAACCTGTACTTATCAGTAATTCATGATGTTTGACTATAAAGCACCTAAACAACATTTATTCTATGCATTTGCTTTCATTGATGGATGAAGACACGATTTGAAAGATTAACTAGAACAATTGGTCAAAGAAAGATTCTGGAAAAATGAAAGAAGATTCAATAGCATCTGCATTAAAAAATACAACAGCACCTCTAAAATGTTCAAATTCAGACTTGCACATGTTATTCGAAAATCAGAGAAAAACTTTTGTAACCATACAGGCAGGTAGCTTGTTTAAATTTACTTGAAGAACATACATTTCATGTTCTTCTGTTTTGTTACATATAAATTTACTGTAAGGACCGCATTCATGCACAGATAAAAGTTTCAGTTTCTTTTTATGCCCAAGACACCAAACACTTCAATGTATTTTGTATTCTGTCACAGCCAAGAAGACGTGATAATAGAATTGCTAACAAATGAATAAGATATTTCTTTACAGCAATGCATATTATTTATTATACATTGTTGTATTGTATATATACTCAAGAGGTTCAAGATTTCTTAGCTCAAATAAATTGTTTATTCCAGGTCTATTTATCTTATATAAACTAAAAGAAAAACAGTTAGAAATGATTTCAACATTGACTACACCTGTAAACGCAACTCAAATGCAGTAAATACTCCTATTTGTCATAGATGAGCAACAATGCGATGGCATTCAGGCAACTGCATTACATCACATTTAAGTTCAGTTATAAAAATATCAGATAAATTTCAAACTTTACATCATATGAAATCAAACATAAGATTGATGTGAAACATAATCTTCAAGCATCCAAAACAGAATCACTAATGTATTGATATCTACAAACAACAACAGCGAACTTTTAATGGACTTAGGCAACAACCTGAATATTTGATCGAAGTTTCTGGAGAAGCTGAAATATCAGAGACTGTGTTGTCTTCCTGACTTCCGCTGCCAATGCCTGAATGACAGGCAACCTTGATTCCAAATATCAAATGCTAGCCATCATCATGGAATCTATAGCTAAAATAATATTGGTTGGACTATTCCCAAATCTAATAATAGAAGGACCTGTTCCTTAATCATCAGAAAAGACTTACTTGGTATGCATTTTTGATAACTTGTTGACGAAAGCTTCTAGGTCAAGTGCCTCATCATAATTACCATTCCTTATACATCTGGAATGCAAGAGCACATGATTACTAGTTACTATTATCGATATAGATCCACTTGATGATGAAAGGATAAATCAGAAGAGGATATTAAGAAATCTAATAAAAAGAGATTGAATTGTGATCATAACACACAACATGACCAAACTTTCAGCATACTAGTCTGAAACAAATTGAAAATAACTAAAAAGACAAAGGAAAGTATATCAGTATGAATATTATGCTATCTAATGTTACATCAGAAGAGGAATGAAGACATAATGGTGATATATTGTCTCATCCAAGGTTTTACTTATTGGTCCGTACCTGTGTACCAATATATTATCTGGTACTAGTACCGGGTGATACGCACAGTACATACCATCTGATACATTAAAATATATTTATAATATTATATAATATAATATTAGATATAATTATTATTATTAAATATATTAAAAAAGAAAAAAATGGGTAACGTCGCCTCGATCTTTCTCCCCGGGCAGGAGAAAAATCACGAGCGAGGGTGAGGGCAGCGACGGCTTGTGGGCGACCGGCGAGCAAGAGCGGCGATGGCGCACGGGCGACTTGCGGGCAGCGACGACGCGCGAGCGAGGACGGCGTGAGGTATACTTTCTTCTTCTCCTCTTCTTTCTTCTTTCTTCTTTCTTATTTTCCTCTTCTTTTCAACTTCTTTTCTTCCCTTTTTCTCCCTCAATCGACCGCTGATGGTCGTTTTCTCCCTCAATCGACCGTCGATGGTCGATCGCCCGGTAGCGAGAAGTCCGCGTACCAGTAACCTGACAGATCGGTATGTACCGCCAGTACAGATCAGTATGGAAAACCTTGGTCTCATCAACTTAAAAAACAAACATAGGAAACAAAGACTTAAATGTAGTAGAATGCCCCATGATATGCATTGGTAGAGGGCACACTAGAATGCCCCATGACCAGAATTATCCCTGCATGCAGTTGGTAGAGGGCGCACAATCTAGTTCAGTTTTAAAGAAATTTTCAACTTGCACTGGACATGTTCAGTTTGCAGAATCTGTAAGAAAACCTAAACTGAACCATAATATATAATTTAAATTGTACTCCTTATTCATTTTCGAATAGTATTATATTCTTTCAATATTATGGTATATGTTATTACAGTTTACATAAAATATGTTTATCCATAAGATAGAACTTGTGATAAATATGTTATTTGTATATATTATTTATCATTAATATAGATAATTTTGTAAAATTCAGATATGGTGTATTTGCAATTGTATGCACATATTATATATGCAAACCAAATTTAATCAGATTCACTGGTTCAGTCAGGTTTTTGGTTGGACCAGTTGGTATCTTAATTCTTTAGCATAAAGAACAAAAATACAATCTACACCAATATACACCCATTTCCGTTAGACCTTTAGAATTATATTAATTCTTTTGCATAAAGAACAAAAGTACAAACTACACCAATAATCACTCATTTCCATTAGACCTTTAAAATTATAGCCACCAAGTTACTTACAATCTTAACATAATGACATCCTAAACCCATCTAGGTTTTGTATATGTTGGAACTAAAGATCAACATGCATGAGAGAAAAGAATATATACAAATTGATCCTGAAGATTTTTCATGGCCAATGTGGCTAGACCACCCCCAGAGTGAAGACTTCAAAGAATGAAAGAATTGCTTCTTGACATTGTGATACATAACTGAAATACACTATTTTTTATCTGAGACAAAAACATATGTAAATTTCACTGAAAATTGCATGTGAAAGATCCAATTTATGGTAATTTAGAGAATGCATAAAAATTGAACCTTAAAGCAATTTGCAGTTTGCTACTTGCATTAAGCTCTTTGTGCTTTTGTACAAGGTGACAAGGGATTGAAAACTAGCAATGTCTAATGTTCAAAAGGAAATTGAAAAATAGCTAAAAAGATCAGCTAAAAAGATCCTAAAGAAGAAGTAACTATGTAAAACATGCTGGCTGAGGAAAAAAAAAGTCCCAGAGGGAAAAATAAGCACAATCAAGAATAACCATATTCCATATGTTAAGTGGAACATCTTCAACAATTAATGAGAACACACCTAAAATTTGTAGAAATGCATCCTCTCAAGATGCATTTAACATTATTTAAAAAGATCAATATCCACTGAGTATAATAAAATGGAACCAGGGCATTAAAGTAAAATTTGATGGATATAAAAAGAATGTATTACATACGTGTCCATTAGCTGAGGAATTTCAAGCAAATCAAGCAGAGTACTGTGATTGTCCAGCAATATCTGATTGAGCTTCCTTTCCTCCAAAATTTGCTGAGCAGATTCAATAAACTCAGTACAACCGGCTCTACGATTAGGGATCCCTGTTATCTTCAATAAACATGCAGCAAGAGAATCAGTGTAACAGATCTTTCATCACCTCAAAGATCCTAAAATTGTAGAAGCATCCCAACTTAAACCCATCTATTCACCACAATAAATGCCATTTATAATGATACATATTTTAATTTAGACAATTATCTTTTCAAGGCAATTTTTAACTGACATATAAAAGACAAGCACACATTAACTCTACACAACTCATATCATAGAAAACACCAATCTATCAAGAAACCCAAATAGTCATCTGAGAAAAGAAAAGGAATCCTAGGTTGTTTCTCAGTATCCGAATTGTAATAATATGCACCAGAATGTAAAATATAATATGGAAGAAGAAAAGAGCATAAACTAAAACAAAAGTAGAATGAACGAAGGGAAATGACAAAAAGTAAGAACAAGATGAAAATACATGGTGACAAAACAAAGGAAAATACAAACTCGATTAGAATGATAACAAATGAAAGATAGAGGAGAGCTCATGAGTCAAAGGTTTTTTTCCCCCTTTTGTTAAGCATAAGTTAAGAGCCATACCTAAAACAGGTATGCCTCCGTTTGACTAATTGACCAAAAGTAGGTTAGGTACTAACCACCTAAATATGACTTTGTATCCAAATCACATAATCTGAAATGATCTGACAGGTTAATTGGCAAGCTTTGTGTGTGTGTGTGAGCATGAGAGAGAGAGAGAGAGAGAGAGAGATTTGGCAATAAACGGTTGCCAACTCTAACCTTCGACCATACTCCTTCAAAAGCTTTGCAGTCATATAAACCACAAATGAGTTGGTCATACGTTTTCATCCGGTACATTTGGTCCAGCTGTTGATTGTTATGACACCACTTACAGCAGTTTTGAATCATCGAGTGCTTTCTTTAATGAATTTTTTGTTTGGTAGCTTGATGCTGAAATCAATTCATAATTTTTCTCTACCCGGTTTACCACAACCGTGCGCATTGCTTGTCCACAAGGCAGCACGGGAAGACTTGGAAGACCAATGATCGGATCCAATGAGAAACCTGAAAAACTCCTCTTGTCAAATTAGCCAACAAGCACCAACTCCATGGCATCCAAATTTAGCAAACTTTTTAAAGCCCTCTCGAAGGCACCGATCGATTGAAACCCAAATCAGCTAGCCATTAGATTAAAACGCATCAGGATATAAGGAGGGTTGACAAGGGGATGGGTAAGGAATACCAAGGAATCAAGGTGCTTGTCGAAGCCGGAGAGTTGCTCCTTGATGAAGGAAACGGCATCCGCCGCAGCGATGAAGGCACGGTAATTCCCGGCTGCCACCTCCTGCATCTGTCTCCGGGTGTGCTCCGCATCGACGGGCAAAAGTTCCGGCTCCTGCGGGATCACGCCTCCTCAGCAGATGTACCGCAAGAATTGAGAGAAGGAGAGGGAACCGGGAGACGGAAGAGGGGTTACCCTGTGAAGACGATCGAGAGTGAAGGAAAGGAGTTGGGAGACGTAATGCTGCTGTGCGGCCCCGGAGAAGGGGAGAAGACGAAGAGCCGACGCTGTCGTCGCCTCCTCTCGTCCATCACCCCTTCCACCGCCGCTCGCGACCCATCTCGGCTTCCGCGGCTGTGGATAGAGAGAGAGCGTGGAGGTCGTCAAAGGAAACGATCTCGGTGTCCAGATCTACCATTTCCCAGGCAAGGGGAGGGGAGGATGACGCTACCGTTTGCTGCCAAAAACCGTCGGTAGAGGGAAACGAAGGGCAGATTGAGCCGAGGCCCAAATACGATATTTTAAACGACAGTTCATAGGTTGATGAGCCGAAACCTGCCATTGCGTTTGTTTTGGGTAACGTAGGCTAACAGAGCTAAATAAATGGGCCGTGCTGTTATTGGAGCCCAATGAAACTCAACATGAGCCACGCTCCGAATATCCACAATCCGATAACTTTATGGGCGATCGTCCAATTAAATTAGCGCTCCAAGAAGCTCCGCTGCTCACATAGCAATGTGTGCGACATGCCGCTTTCTCTTTTTTCTAATTGTTTTTCTTGTCTGTCTTTCCGCGGATATCTAATATTGCTTTTCTTTCTTTCTGGTGGTTAATTTATGATCGACAGACCGACTCTGTTTCTGTTTTCTTTTCTTTCTTTTTGTTTCATTTTTTATATGACCGAAAGGAAACTGATTGAAGCAATATAGCTCCATCTACATCAAGTTAATGGAAGGATGTCGCAATGCCTGGTAGCCAAAACGAGATATGCAAAAAAACGAAAAGAAAAATGGATATAAAACCTGTTGCGATAGGATCTATCGATGTTTCACGGAAAGAGCAAGTAATTAATCATGCTGTAAAATTAAAAAAAAAACATCAGAACCTTTTTCCAACCATCATACTCATCAGATACCATCTTAATAATCATCTGTAAGCTGCATTGCAATTATGATAATTAATTAGCAAAATATATGTCTAAAAATTTATCGATTATGAGGTAGTAAAATAGAATTAGGGTTCAGGAGGCATATATACTTTGACCAAATCTGTATTTATTATAACAAAATGGTCACTAGGCAACAGCAACAGTCGAGAGTTTGTGATTGCTGCTTATTTTAAGGTGTACTGTATGTTAAGTCATGCGAATCACAAACATAGTTCAATGACGGGTTTCCATCCGAACATGGGCACTGACTCATTAGCTCCCGGTGCTTCCATCAGGGAATGTCATAGAAAAATCTTCCTCGAATGCGTAGCTTAGTCCGTAGCCATTTGTTATGTTCATGCCTTCCGCCAGTGGCAAAAAGAGATCCGAGTATCTCACGCTGCCGACCACGATGTCCGACAAGATGGAGTCGAAGATCCCCTCATCTATAGGTGCAACTGAAGGTTCTGAGCTTCCAACCTTCTTAGCTCGAATTACCTGTAAGAACAATTGGTCATATGCATCCTCGTTGGCAGAAAAAGAAAATAGAAAGAGAGAAACGTATGAAGAATGCAAAAAGCCAAAGGAGGAGCTTACATATCGATCTTTAATGTCATCCTTGTATATCATGATAAAATCTCCAAGCTCGAGATGATGCTCTTTGACATAGTCCCCTTAAATGAAATCAGGGCAGGTCAGATCAGCACACATGTGCAGCAGCTTGTATTTGATATTAAGGAGGGGAGCTCACCAGTGTTCTCCAATATGTACATTCTGCTCCTATTATTGGGCCAAAATCTGCGAAAGACGTGAAAAATATGACATGTCACAGAATGAGAATAATGATAGAAAAACATGACTGTCTGTACCGCCAAGTGTAGGGGAAATTTCCTGATAGACTAGGATGACTTGTACGTGGTAAGGTGGGCAGCATGGATCACTAAATTTAATTGCTTGTTAGCCATCAGAAAAAAAAAATTATTTGGAGAAATACAAGTGACCAAAAGTTGGTAGACAGCGTGTGTTATTTTTGAGGAAATCTCTCCCGATTATAAGTGAGTGCCATAGATTATCTTGTAGCGCATAAATATGATGGCTAAAACAAGTACATGGATGGGCAAATTTTCTAATGTGTTTATCCAAAATGTATGTGAAAACGCAATAAACATTCATATACTTGATAATCATATGAAGCAAGATATAATAAAGAAAAATAATTAGCTGCATTAAACCTGTACTTGAAGGTCCAGACTTGAAGGTTCTCCAAATCGTCCATGTTTATGAAGATGCCGTCCCTGGAGGTCAGATTAGGAAGGTGGGCCTCTGCTTCTTTCTGAAAATTGTTATACGGAAGAGCAGAAAAAAAAAAGGATGATGAGGCATGATTCGCAGAGAAAATTGAAATGCAGGAAATATTCCGAGTTCTGTTAACTGTTGTTGACCTTTGGGAGAACAATTCTTCCTAGTTGGCTAACATCACTGTTCCTAAGCTCCTTTTGCAGCAGAAATCTCAAACCATCCACAGCTTGCTAAAAAGTAAGATGAGCATATTTCTCATAAAAGTTTGCATTCGATATAACCAGATACGCATATACATCACCTAAATCTTACGTCAGGATCAAGGGCTGGCACATTCAAATCCAACACGGATCCCTGTTATGAGGAGATGTATATTCCATTAGCCACTTCCTGAGTTGCTTTACAAGATTCATCAGCAATCTTAAGAAAGAATAGGCAATTGCTGAAAAGCTACAAAAGCCTAAACCCTTACGCACTAACCACTGTAATAGAATTTTACAAGTGACAAATTTTGAAAGCTGAAATGGTAACACAAAAAACAATATGTAGATGTATAATCAGACTTTTAATGCACTAAACTATATGACAGGGTAATTTATGGACTAATCCCCTATGGTTATGTATCCTGTGTCATTCAGCTCCCTGAGTCGTGTCAACTTTTTGAGTCGTACCAAATCGCCCAAGATCACAGAGGATGACGTCGATGTCCAAGGTTGTACCAATCGTCCAAAATCGCAAAAGATGATACCACGCCTCATGGTCTGAATGGCTGAGCCAGTCGAGGAAACGACTACCATTAATAGACTATATATGACAGAGCACCACTCAGGTATAAAAATCAACCTCTTACCCGACCCCAGGGGTCGGACTTCTAACTCTCAAAAACCCCCTTGTCTATTTCACTCATTGACTTGATCGTCAGAGGGGTCACGTCGGGCACACACCCCCATCTCAAGCCTATATGCAAGCGTAAGACCGAGGAATAGAGTCAACCGACCAAAGAACACCCAACCTGGTCAAGTGTCAGCCACTCGACTACCTGTAGGGGCGACCTTGCACACTCTGACCGAATCAAGTCGAGATGACTTTTAAGTCATGACATAAGATTCAGCAACACTAGATTAAACCGTAAACCTTGAATTCATTAACAGTTACCAAAGCACATCTTGTCCACCAATAGAATCAGCATAGTGGTGAGGCTTAAACCCTATGTGATTTTTGATTTGAAGCCAACATATTCCTGAGATATTCTTCCTTGTTGAACGACGAATAAATTTGGCTACTGCTACTGATACGAAAGGTGTTATATGAGAGAACATCTCGTGTGGAGCCATAAAATTATCTTATAGGTATTACATTCCATAACAAACTCAGGCTAAAAGAACGATTGAGATTGAGATAACGGAAAATTTTTCTCTTGAAAATGTCGTGTGTTTTCAGCTTGTTAGGAACACTTGTGTTATGATTCTTAACTTTTGGATGAACTAAAACTATCCATTCATCATTCTGCACATGTTTCCACGGATTGTTTCGTATCTTTAACTCCCCCTGATGGATGAAGAATGCTACTTTTTTAGCCTATATATATATAATTGTTTGGTGTTGATTTGACCTCGTCGGAGTGACTCTACGCTCTCGATACGCTGGAAGGGTTGCATCCAACCCGAGAGATGCAGACCAGAGCCATCATCATATCATCATGCACATAATCTTGTGATGAAGATCGTCCAGACGTCAAAGATTAGGGGCTTCGGAATCACTGGACGGCCCAGATTGATCATGACAAAGGCCGACCAGATCTAAAGGCCCGTTCTCTATCAAGCCCATTAATTCCCGACGTGACAGGCGATACAGTAATCTATAACGACTTCGACGTGAACGGAAAGGAGAGTAGGGCGGCAGAAGGAAGGGGGCTTACAGAGGCGGCGTCGGCGTCGGACGCAGGGCGACGGCGGGCCCTCCGGCCGCGCTGCTTGGCGACCATCTTCCTCCTTCGGGTGGCTCGGTGCTCCGCCGCGTCGAGGGTGCTGCTGCGGGAGGAGGCGACGGGCGCCTCCAACTTGCTCATCCCGGCCATGGCAGCGGCAACGACTGTCGCTTAGCTAGTGGTGGGAATGGGAAAGGTGGAGATGATGATGATGTTGGTGGTGAATACGAGAAGTATAGAGCGAGAGAAAAGAGGAAGGCGGGGGGTGGGGAAATAAATGCAAAGAGGATAGGAGGAGGAAGAGGAGGGTGGGAGGTTCGGAGAGGAGGGCAGGGGAGATGGGGAAAAGGGGTTGGGGAACAGGTTCGTGAGTGGTGGATGTTTCTGAGGAGGGACGGCCAGGTGTTGGAAGGGCTCTGACTTCGCTGCACCGGGAATCAATCAATGGCCTCTTTCTTTTCTGGCTCTCTCTCTTCCACTGCTTACACTCGTCGTTCGTCTCCCCTTCTCCACCCAGCTACGATCAATGGACGAAGGAGAGAGAAGAGGCCAAAGGTAAATCCTCCACTTACTGCCTTCCCCGCCCCGCCTCCCCTCTCCCCGCGGCTCGGCTACGAGTCGAAGCTCAACATCTCTCACCTATGATATGACTTATTCGACCATAATTACATATTCACATTATACACACCTCGGTGCCAACCATCAGCGGGAAGCAGCGTGTATAACTACAAGGAGACGATTCTATGGGCTTCAATCGATGAGTTGGGGGAGTGGAACTCATATCCCGTCCAACTATTTCTAGTATATAATATTATATCTATAACTTTTTATTGTTGGACCTCATAAGAATCTTCTTTCGTGAGAATGCCTCAAAGCTTACCGACCGATTACCGTTTTGACCGCTTAGATTACAGGCAGATCGAAATCGCTCCCCCGAAGACCAAATAGATAACTTCATTCCGGCCGTCCAATCGACTGTGCCCTTTTCAAAGAAGCGCCGCTCGTTAGCCATCGCGTTGCGCCAATGCAAGCAAGCCACTGTGTGACAAAACAAAGCAGCTGCAAACCCCAAAACACACGACACCCTCACCCTGTATTCCGAGAGTCTGTCCCGTCCCGGCGTGCGGTGCTAACAGAAATTTATCGTAATGACAGTAATTATCCGTCTCTCCCACCATATCTATCAATGTATGGTTCAACAAGTGAGTTTGATTCCAGCACTAGCACTGAATAGAGTGACTGCGGTCTAATGCTCGTCCATCAAAGGTTATGCTTACACAAGATTAGGACAGTCATGTATATATATACATACATAGTCAATAAGGTGTCCTACTTGTGGCCCGCCAATCCAAGTTCCATTTCTAACCACAAACCTAAATGTTTTTATGTCAATAGATATCAAAGTTTTACTATTAATGTTAGCATAATAGATTTGTGATTAGAAAATTAATAAGTATGCTCTACTCATCACTTATAGTAGATCTTGTATATAAAATATTTAATTTGGTGAGTATAACCTTATAGCCATCAAGACAAGGTCCAATGGTAATAATGGTTGAACAACAATGATGTTATATAGTGGCAATTTTGATAAGCTTACTAACTTAGGTTTAGGTGTTAATAGAGTTTGTGATGATGGTAGGATCAACCTTGTCAGAGTTGATGCTTATGAGCAGTTTAATCATCAACAATGCTTGCAATACAAGTTAGACTACTAGACTTTGAAGATATGTCAGACGAAAAAGAAGGAATTGTGAACTAACACAGAACTAACCAAAGAAGAGGTGCAGGTGTAGACCTTGATAGATCAACTGATATAGTGCTATCCATCCACAACAAGCAATAATATATAATGACAACTCAAGAGATGATAGTGAAAAATACAAAAGACATCATGCATCATGACTTAGATGAAATAAGTTATTTGAGGATTATCATCTCAAAGTATACCTCCCCAATTTTAATAGTCACATCTGTTAGGATCGAGGTAACACTAAGAGGGGGGAGGGGGGGCGGAATGGTGAATTAGTTGAAGTGTTAAAAAACCCGATTTGAAAACCTTTGTTTAAAGTAAAACTGAAATCAGAAGTTTTTTTCTTGGAAGTAGTTGAGAGCGACAAAGTTCGAGAACAATAGTAAAGAGAAAATTGAAAGAAGATGCTCATGATTTTTTTAGGACTAATTAAGAACAATCAAATTTAAATGTAACAGTAAAGACAAGGATAGAGATGTTCACATTGAAGCTTTTCTTGACTAGAGTTATGAAGTAGAAAACTTCTACGAGGTGATAGATGTTCCTAATCACAAACAAGTCATTCTTATTGCATACAAGTTAAAAGGAGGCGCAACTTCTTAGTGGGATACATTACAGAATAATAAAAGGAGATAAAGAAAGACACTAGCACAAATATCGCGTAAAAACTTCCCAAAGGAAGATTTTACCCATATACTATGAACAAGTATTATTTCCAACCAAAACTACATCCAAGACACTTGATATATACCCGAGTATACTAATGAGTTCTTACACTTTTCAGCTAGATATAATTTATCAAAGTCAGAAGATCAGTAGACAGTAAGATATGTTAATAGATTAAAATTTATAATTAAAGATATAATATTTTAAACTCTGATATGGATAGGAGATGAGGCTCAGAATATGATATTAAAGGTAGAAATATTGTTAACTCAACCTATATTTGCTACCCAGCAAATCTTTACTCCGACAACATGATCTGCTCTTAACAATGGGAAGCAAATTATGACTGAGTTAATATAACCCATAAATCAAGGCACAAATACCGAAGAAGCAATAAGGCAAGCTAAGTATATCCTGACTACTACAAATAATCCATATGCTTGACCCTTGGTTGAAAAATATTTTAAATGTAGGGAGTAGTCATCGCTCTAATAAGTGTTCTGCTCATAAGACTATCAACTTTGCAAATCATAAGATGACTTTGAAGAAGTAGATGCCCAAAATAATATGATTGATGATATTGACAATACTGAAATAGCAGATGAAGAAAAGGAACATGTTGCATATATTGTAAAAAGATTATTACTCACTCCAGGGCAAGAAGACCCATCTCAACACAAGAATATTTTTCATTCATGATGCAATGTTAATAACAAAGTCTGCACATTGATCATAGATATTGAAAGTTTTGATAACATTATATCCAAATTACTGGTGATGCACTTAAAATTACAGATAAAAGCTCATCCAATACTATATAAGCTAGGATGGATTAAAGAAGTCATAACTATCATTGTAAAAGAGATCTTTAGAGTTCATTTCTCAATTAGGAAAAGTTACAAGGAGAAAGTTATATATGAGGTAGTTGACATGGATATACGTGATAACATGTATGACACACTATATAATCTTTTTTACCTATTATTATTAGTGGCATCTTTTTACTTTATATTGCCTATTGCATATATTGTGATGTCCTTGAATTTGTGCAATGACAATTGAATCATAACGATATCATGAGACCAATTTACCTTTCAATACAGACCCTAAATAATCTCGATCATAGGTTACTTAAGAGGTATATTAAGATAATGTTAGGATCCTAGCTAAGTAGGGTCTATCTATTAATTCAAGTTTGTTCAGTCGGAGTCAATTATGAGTTGGGTGAGCCTAATCGAGTCAGTTATGAGTCTGTTGGAGTTAGTTTTTATTTTCAGTTAGGATGAAATCAATTATTATTTTCAGTTAGGAGTCTATCACTTAGTTAAGAATCCAAGTTTAGTGGGACTCTGAGTCCAAGCCTAGAGGAACTCTTGGCAGAGCCTTATAAATAATACTATAAACTCTTTTATGAAGGAATGAATGAAGAAGTATGAGTTTTAGCCAATAAGCAAAACCCTAGGAGGGCTAATCCCTTATAAAGATCAAGGAGGTATATTCCCTCGAAGTGATCAAGAAGGCCTGATCCTCTCGAAGTGATCGTTTATCCTCCCTTTTCCATCTTCATCCGTGATAGAATCTAGTAGGGTTCTATTAATTAGTACCAAAGCATCGATAGAAACCTTTGGGGTTCTATTAATTGGTATTAGGGCAGTGATCCTCAGTGTTTCTACTGTGATTCCACAGTCGCTTCCCTTATCATCTACATCGTTGTCATTGTCATCGTCATTGTATTTATCGCTGCCATCGCTGCCTACTTTAGTCACTACAATTTTCATCTACCTCCCCTGCCACCTTGCTACTATTAAATCTAAGATTTTGATGATGAGATCAATTGATGAGTGTTTGTCTAACATGTGTATTAGAGAAAAAATTACAGGTCTAATTATGACAAGAGTAATAAAGTTACAACCAGATGATGGGCTAAGATCAAGCTTGGGCATCAGGCCGGGTTCGGACGATGTAGTGGGATCTCACCGAAGTCCGCTAGGAGAATATCAAAATCGGAAGACTCACTACAAGAATATCAAAGGCTATCAGATTGACGGGAGTTAGGTCTTGGTTTAGTTTGTTGGTTATTAAGTATTGCAATTATTGAGTTATAGTTAGGAATTGAGTCCTAATTGAGTTATATTTAGATGAAATTCAAATTAACTCAATAAGGCAATCAGACCCACTATAGGGTTTGGTTGAGCTTAGGTTGAGCTCAATTAATTGACTAAGGGAATGGTCAACTGATGATTCAAGTTGGAACTCGAAAAGTGGAGAGTAAACCGCCAGTGAGCGGTGGGTGTACCATTGTCGCCCAGGCTTTGGGGTGACTGATGGCAGCTAACCTGCTCAGACTAGGCAGTTGAACTTCCCATACCTAGGAATCTGGGTACTTTCAGTTGTTGACTCGCCTAGGTCGATGGGTAAATTGCCCATACCCAATTTTTCTAGGTATTTTTGATTTTTGACTCCAAAAATCTAAAGCCTAGGGCCTACAAATATCCTAAGTTTTCTTATATTTTACATAATAATTTTGGGGATTATATTATGTGATAAAATTGTATGCAATTTATAAGAAAAAGAAAAGGGGAAGGGAGAGAGAGAGCTTAGAGTAGAAAATTCTTAAGTCTCCCTTATAAGCTCAAATGTAAGGGTTTGACCTTCACCTAAAGAAGATCGGTAGTGGATGCCGGTGTGCCTCAAGAAGGAGGGCTCAGGAGTAGATGTAGGTCGTTTGTGCTGAACTACTATAAAAATTATGAGTTGATCTTTTGCTTTGCTTATTAACGCTTCCAATCTTGTTTACTCTTTGAAAGCAAACATTTCAGTTACAACGTTTCTTATCGGATTTCCTTGCTCTTTATTAAGTAATTAGTAAGCAAGTAACTTAGCAATCTTCTTATCATTCACTTTCTTTATTTGAACAACAAGCTTTGGATCTTCTTATTTATCTTAAAGCCGAAATATTTCTTTTAAAAAATAGAAAACTTACACTTGCACTAATTCACCCTCTTAGTGCCAATTGATCCTAACAGCTGCAATCACCTTTGCTGCAATGTTCATCAAAATAAAAAAAAGAAAGAAAAAAGAGAGAAGAAAAAGAAGAAGATTGAAGCCGACAGCATCATCCTGCCCAACGGACTACCGCTGGCCACCTATCTTCTTCCCCTCCTCTGTAGCAGTCGGGCTATCCTCAACTTTTTATTTGTCTTTTAGCAACTGTAGCAGTTTATCCCTGTTAATTAGGTCTTGGTCGACCTGATCTACTTTGGTCAAACTAAGTACATATCTGGGAATTACAGGGGACGATCGACCATACAATGCCTCGTAAGAGGTACATTTAGTTGACGAATGAAAAGTTATGTTATACCACCATTCGACCCAGGGAAGCCATCTTGTCCACTCTTTCGATCGATTACTGGTGAAGCATCGTAAGTAAGTCTCGAGGCATCTGTTCACCATTTTTGTTTGGTCGTCTATTTGTGGATGATAGGTTGTACTCATCTTCAATTGGGTGCCCTGTAGATGGAAGAGCTCGGTCCAAAATTTGCTTGTAAACACCTTGTCATAGTCGCTTACTATCGACCTTGGCATCCCATGCAATTTCATAATATTTTCCATAAAAATCTGAGCAATAGTGGCAGTAGTATAGGGATGTCTCACAACACAAAAATGAGCATACTTAGTTAGGCGATCTACCCCCACAAAAATCATGCTTTTACCTTGAGATAGTGGTAGTCCTTTGACATAATCCATGGAGATGTCCATCCAAGTTGAATCTGGTATAGGTAGCGGCTGTAGTTTACTGGGAATTGCCATTGTTTCACCTTTATGCCACTAACATACATCACATTTAGATACATAGTCATAAATTAATTTTTTTATTCCCTTCTAGAAGAAGTTTTGCTTCACCCTTTTATAAGTCCTCAGAAATCTAGAGTGCCCTGCCGAAGATGAAGATTGCATTTCATGCAAAATAACTTGAATGTGAGGAGAAGAAGGAATAACAACAATTCAGTATTTATAGCGTAAGTCCTTCGAGTCCCACGTGTAGTGCCCTATGAAATCCAGATCCTTCTCCAATTTTTCTATGATACTTCAGATTTCCAGATCATTCTTCCACTCCTCTCTAATATGTTTGAGGAAGTCGATGGTGGGAAGGGAGATGGCTGAAATTTCGGCTTGTCCTGAGAGTCGAGATAGAGCATCTGTAATAACATTTTCTTTTCCTTTTCAATAAGTAATTTCATTATCAAAGTCAAGAAGTTTAGTTACCCAACATTGCTCCTCTGGGGAAGATATTTTATACTCCAAGAAATACTTAAGACTTTGGTGGTCAGTCTTAATCTAGAAGCTCTAGTCGATCATATAGGGTCTCCACTTTGTGATGTCATGTACAATGGCAAATATTTCTTTATCATATACCAACATTTTCAAGTGTGAGGGAGACAAAGCCTTGCTAGTGTAAGTGAGAGGTTGGCCATCTTGTATTAGAACAGCTCTAATCCCAACTCCGGACGCGTCAGCCTTGATCATGAAGGTGCGGCTAAAATCAGGCAATGCTAGGACCGACGTTGTCGTCATGGCGGCCTTGAGTCATTCAAAAGCTGTAGAAGCTTGTTCCAACCATAAGGAGTCTTTCTTTAGTAGGGATGTGAGCGGGGCACTGATCTTGCCATAATCTTTCACGAATTTCTGGTAGTAGCCTATGAGTCCAAGGAAGCCAGACAGCAATTTTACATTTGTAAGTTTCGACCATCCTTGCATTGCCTCGATCTTTGTCGGGTCTACTGCCACTCCATCCTCTGATATAATATGTCCAAGATACTCCACTTTATACTATAAGAAAATGCACTTTGACTATTTCATATAAAGAGTATTCTCCCAGAGAATTGTTAGAACAGTTCTTAAGTACTAAAAATGTATATCAAGCGTAGGGCTATAAATGAGGATATCATTAAAGAACATTAATAACTTGCATAGAAAACTCTAGAAGATGTCATTCATCAGGCTTTGGAAAGTAGAAGGAGCATTCGTAAGTCCGAAAGGCATTACCAGAAACTCGTAGTGGCCGTTATACGTGCATAATGTAATTTTCAGAATATCTTCAGTGCATACCCGAATCTGGTGATAATCGGAATGGAGATCCAGTTTAGTAAAGACTCGGGCTCCTTTTAATTCATCAAAGAACTCATCTACAATGGGTATAAGATATTTATCCTTAACGGTGATAGCGTTTAAGGCCTGATAATTAATATACGTCCGTCATGTACTATCCTTCTTGCGCACTAACAACACCGATAAAGAATAAGGACTGCAACTCAGTCGAATTACCCCAGTGTCAAGCATCTCTTTGATGATGTTCTCAATCTCATCCTTCTACAAGTGATGGTAGCAATACAGATGTAAATTTGTTGGAGGTTTGCTTGGCAGAATAGAAATACGGTGGTCATGCTGTTGGTTAGGCGACAGCCCGCATGGCTCCATGAAAACATCTATGAATTCATCCAACAAGAGGGCAAGCTTAGGATCTGAAATTTGTATATTCTCCCCCTTAGATAGCTACTAGATATGTATAAAAAATCCCCCATGTGCTTTGTGCAAAACTTTCTCCATCCATTGGGTCAAAACAATGGAGATATGGCTCCCGCGTTTACCTCGAAATGTGACCTGTCTCCCTTTGCAATATAATTTCATAATTAATTTAGAAAAATTCTAGGAGATATCACCTAGCATTGTAAGCCATTCAATCCTAAGCACAACTTCATAATCATTAATGGGTAGGAGGAAGAAATCGACCACCACTTCTTGGTCTTGGAGGAGTAGCTTCACCCGTGGGCATCGTTGGTCACAATTGAGGATTCATCCGTCGGTGACCTTTACGTTAAACTTCTTGCAACCTTCGATTTGAAGTGCTAAATGTGCAACAACCTTACTGTTGAGAAAGTTATTTATGCTACCTGTGTTGATGAGAACAGTGATGGGTTGCTGCTTTAGAAGTCCTCTAACTTTAATCGTCTGCGGATTGGAATAGCCGACCAACACATGCACTACGTAGTTGACCGGTTGGGGCTCTTCCTCTATGGCTTCCTCTTTGGGTTCGAGAACTTCTTCAGATAGTTCATTATTCTCATCCTCCATTGGTTCAATCATGAGGAGCCAACCCTTCTTGCAGCGATGTTCGTGGCTCCATGGTTCATCGTAATGCCAACATAATCCTTTAGTCGATCATTTGCGAAGCTCATCTCTTGTCAATTTTTTCAGTGCGGGGGCTCGGATGGTAGCAGAGGGGGCAGTAGGCCTTGGTATGGTTGGTCGGGGAGCGACCATTGTCCTTCGTGCCTCATGGTTCAATCGTTCTTCCTAGATACGCGCGAAGGAAATTACCACCATAAGGGTGTACGGTTGCCGTGCTTTGACTTCTCCTCGGATTTCCGGCTTTAGGCCCTCAATGAAAGTACCTAAAAGTTATTTCTCAGACCAATCTTCAGTTTGGTTAGATAAATGCTCAAACCTTGTTTGGTAATCTTGTATTGTAGAAGTTTGATGAATCTTTGCCAATTGTCCATTGATGTTGTCGAAATCATTCGGACCGAAGTGATTTAAAAGTCCTTCCTTGAACCGCTGCTAAGAGTCCTCTATGGGTGTGTTCAAACCAATTAAACTACTGAATAGCATCTCCCTCGAGGTGTATGGTAGCGATCTCCACCCATGTGACATTGACGATTCGGTAGAACCGAAAATAGCGCTCCGCACGTGAGATCCATCCGATCGGGCCTCCTTCTTCCCATCTTGGGAAGTCAACCTTCATGCATGGATTGTTAGGATTAGAGATGATGTGTCCATGCTCTTGAGGATTATCTCACTGATCTGAAGTCTCTCCATGGTATGACTTCCTCGGGCTTGATGGTCGGCCTATGCTGAATTCGGCGAATAAGGATCATATCTTCTCTTCTATGTGGTTTTCAAAGGCTTCAAGCTTTGCATCGATAGCCTCCTCCAATGCCATAGTATACACCTCAAGATTTATAATATTAAGATGTTCTTTCAGTTGTCAGGTTAGTGGCATGGAAATTTTGGAGGAGTGGCCGGTTGGACGGTGGATCGGTTTGGGTGGAAGTAGGCTGTGATTTATGGCAGATTTAGGGCTGCAATTTTGTAGAGTTGAGGCTGCATATTGGTGTGGTTTTAGGGCTATGATAGTAGTAGATGAAGATTAGAAAAATAAATTTTAGATCTGGGATAGATGGCAGCAAAGGTAGGTGTCTATTTGGTTTCAGTTTAGGATAGAGTTCGTTAAAAAGGTAAGTGGATCGATAAGGAAATAGGCTACGGTTAGGACTGATTTGGGTGGCTATTTGGTTTTAGTTTAGGATAGAGTTTTGAAGGGTTTTTAGTAAGGATGGTAGGGTTTGATGATGAGGAAAGGAGAGTCCAAAATCCCACAAAAATAGCACTCAAATATGATAGAATTCCGTAAAAAGAAGTGTTGCAATGTGCTACCCTACTGAACCCATTTTTGCATCAGAGAAATGATGATTTCTCAACATAAATTTCAGAAAAAAGTTTAAGAAAATTATACAAAAACCCTTGGTTTAGATGTTGTCAATATCAATAGGAATTTTGATGAAAATTTGCCAGTATAATGGTAGGAAAATAGGGCAAAAGATGCGAGGCCGATTCCTTTGTTATAAAATTTCAGAACTACATGATGATGAAAGATCATACAAGAAAACTGGGTGTAGAATGACTTTTTTCATGAAATTAATTTTAGATGAAAGCCAACTTGATCTTGAGAATTGTATAAAAATTTTGGTTAGAAACAATGAACAAAAGTTCAGTTTCAAGTAGCAATATTCGGCTAAAAATTTTCTACAGTGTTTCACCTTCGCAATGATGATAACTTTTACGATGGTAAAAAATTACAGCAATAAAACTTTGAAAAACTTCACTCACGTATAATATAAAGGATTTTGTAGTATTGAAGAGGCATAGGTTATAAAAATATATCATAATTTCAGATCAAATGCAGGGGGCAGTGGCAGACTGATTTGATGTACTGTTGGGGTGGAAGGTGGAGGCACGTGTCATAGCAATTATGGGAATTGCTTAGAAAGGTGGAGACGATTGAGATGACTACAGGGCAGTAGGAATGCAGCTCTGATACCAGATGATAAGACCCCATAAGGAGCCCTATAGATTTTGATCACTGAGGGGGATCAACCCTTGGAACGCTATAGGGGTTCCTCCCTCCTAGACTCGGCACAAAGGTTGACTTGAAGATGATAATTGCTTGATTAAAAGAGGAGAGGCGACTACATCTTAAATAGGGATCAAAGTCCTAGCCTAAGTGGAATTACCTTTTTGCCCCTCCTATAGTCATCCTGCCTTAATAGGAACAAGGAGCGGCTAGGTTGGCTCTATAGCCGACCTCAACAGGGGAAACCCTGGTCAACTTACCCAGTAAAGGGGGTGACGACTACCAAGCCCTAAGGGCTAATCCAAATTCTAACCATACTCCTTTATAAGATAGGAAAGACCTTATTATAATCTAGTAGAGTTTTCATTGACTTCTACTGAAATGATTAGGACTCAACCCTGCTGGAGTCCTATCAGAAAGATTCATATTAAGTTAAAAAAAATATGATAAGGACATGTGTCACTACCTTGTTTGAAGTAGTGCCACTTGTGCATGTGCATAGGTAACACATAAGCACATTGCATGCATATTTACTACCTATCAACCCATATGTTAGCTTAAATAATTAATAATTAGAGAAAAAAAAAGAGTTTTGGGTACAATATGAACTTGAGGAGAAGAAGAAAAAGAAAGAAGAAGAAGAAGAAGAAGAAGAAGAAGAAGAGAAGGAAAGAAAAAGAAGAAACTTGGGGATTTTGAGATTGTGATCTAATCCACACCTTTGGGACTAAAATATTCAAAGGTAAGTGTTCTATCTTTTTCCTACTGAAATTTATCTTTATTTTTGCCTTGATTTATGAAAAAAATTCTAAACAAATCCAAAATCTTTTGTTGGCTGCCTAAGTATGAATCTATAATATTTTTAAGATTATGATATGTCTATATTGTTCTTGTTGTAACTTTTAGTATAGATCTCTCATTTAGACAAAACTTAGTTTCAAAAATAGATTTACATATCTTTCTTTTGAATCTAAGTTTGAAGAATTTAGAGTTCATTTGCTGGCCCAAACATCTATTTCAATTAAACATATAAAATCTATAAAACAGAGTTTGTAGCTCCTGACCTTTCATCACTATATTGCTTATATCTTCTTGTTGGAGTTCTTAATTTATATAAAACTTAATTCATTAGAAAATAGGCTTATAGATCTTTTATTTAATGCTAGGATTAAAAGATTTGGAGTCCAAATGAATATATAAATTTCTATTTTGTTAGACCTTATGAATTTTATATAACAGGGATCATAGCTCCTAACCTTTGGTTGCAAAATCATCAATAACTCTTTGTAGAGACCTTCAATTTGTATGAAACTTATTTTATTTGAAACTAGATTAATTTATCTTTCTAATAAAATATTTTTTAATTAATCTAGAGCATGTTTAATTATCTAGATAACTTTATAATTTGCCTTTAGAATTATGTCATAATAGGGATTATATCAATTCTGCCCATACTTGCTTCATCCATTTCAAAACTGAAATCTCTAATGCTCCTGTCCTTGACTTCCTTACATATCAAAATATATTATATATTAATTGATGTTATATTATATTATTATATTTAGGTGCATGTATGATTTATTGTTCTGCATGCGCTTCTAATATATGTCAAATTCATTGCTCATGTCCTTTTGTACTCAAGTGTTTGTGGGATAATATGAACCTTTGCCATAAATGGTAAAGAGAGTTATGCATAGAGCTTGCATGCTCTGTTGGTCCCCTATGACTTCACTCAGACGTAGATGAATGGAGCTCCCAAATGTGGGAGACTTATGTTTGGTGGTCATTTAGCGATGGATGTTCTACATTATGCTTATGGTCCCACTTTGCCCTCTATGTCTTGATATGATATCTAAAGTATTGCTTATAAGTTTGTTCATACATTTTGGATAAGAATGAAATGAATGTTATGTCCGAATGATATTTGAGCTTTTGTTCGTTAATTGTTCATTTGATAAGCCTTTGAGATTATTCATACACCATTGATATGCTTTTGAAATATATTATATATGTTTTTGATATATTCTGAAATGTTTTATTTACTATTGATATATTCTGAAATATTTCACACATCATTGATATGTTTTGAGATATTCTATACCTCCTTGATATGCTCCAAAATGTTTTGTATTCTCATTGATATGCTCTGAAATATTTTGTTTGTTATTGATATGCTGCTTAACATACTTATGCCTATGATATTTATCCAGCTTCAAATATGACATACGAGCTTAAGTTTGATCTTTGTTCCCTTGATATGTTCAGAAGTATTTCATGTGTTATTGATATGCTCCTAAAACTTCATATGTCATTGATATATACCAAAATGCTTCTGATTGCCATATATGCCTCAATAACCTTTCCAAATTATTATAGATTTAAGTATGCTTCGAACGAGATGAACCTTGTGGTTGTGAAGCTGATTTGATGCTATATATAAAAACTTTTGTATTCCCTACCTTGTACTCTTATATCAGGTTCAATTTGTAAATACCTTTCCTTGCCTTTAACCTATTTGATACTTGGTGGACTTCTTAGCTCACCCTGTTGCTATCTAATCTTCTTTAGGTTAGCTTGGCATTTATTGAAATACTTGATACGGGGTAAAATAATGGGAAAGCAAGAAGTTCTTGGGCTACATGTTTATTTGACAATATGTTATCATTGCATGAGTACACCTTGTGTCTAATGTAAGGTTATAGACATATTTTAAAGTGAGGTAACTATGTACTAGTCTTAAGAATACCCTCTTGTTTAGGATATCGAATGTTAAACTTGTAATATAATATATGAAGTGGTAGTATATGGTTGATTTCAAAGTCATATAGATTTTATCGCATTGGTGGACCTTATGAATGTAGATTATATTTAGTTGCGTTGGTTTTGTATCAGTTTTGTGAATCATTAAGAGAATGTGAAGAGTTTATAATCTACATAGGTTTCTATGAAAGTGATTGAATGACTCTGCATGTTATTATTAGTATCCTCAAATGATTGTTTAGATCCTGGATGGTTTATGTTGTTGATAATATTATCGATTTTTTTTAGATTAGAGGCACACCTCTCAAATATGATATAATTCGAGAACGGTTGTGATAGAGATGATATCAGAGCATGGTTTGAGGATCACTAAGACATACTGATAGATATATCATATTGAGAATATACATTGAGGTTTAGTGATGTTTTTGAGTGATTAACAAATAAAAAGATTTGAGAGAGGTCCAAGACCAGCGATAAGGAGTCGGATATAAGTCTTAAAACTTCCTTCATATGCTAATGTGGTAGAAAGGCCTTAATAACTGAAAGAGACTTGGAGGAGATATAGGAAATTGTGGGTAAGAGCAAGGACAAATTTACAAGCAAAAGTAAAAGAGTTAATGAATATGAAAATAGTAATAAGAGGGTTAAGATGTCAAAATTAGAGAAGGAAAAGCCACCATAGAGAACTAAGTCATATGAAAAATATGGATATAATCATGAAACAAGTAAATATTTTCAGGTGACTGAAGCTTATTTTGCTTGTGGGAATCTAGATCATAAAGTAAAGGATTGCCCACTGAATAAGAAGAAGGAACCACTACCACCCAGAACGATAGCCCATACTAGAGTTTATGCCATCACTGAACAGGATTCTCGGGCTTTTAAATCAATAGTCAAAGGTATTATTAATATTTATAATAAGAATGCAAGGTTTTATCCAGTTAGGGATACTTTGACATCAAACTTGCTTTATCCATCTTGTTTGATTTTTATCGGAGAACATGAACTCCTTACTGATTTAATTCTCCTAGAGATTCAGGGCTTTGATATTATACTTGGCATAGATTAGCTATCTTTCTATCATGCTAGTATTGATTGGTATACAAAAATAATTACTTTTTGCATTCCAGATCAACCCATATTTTATTTTAAGGGTATTAGGCATGACTCACTTTCTTGCCTAATATCGGCATTTCAAGCTCATCGATTTATGCAGAAGGGTTGTTCTTGCTATATTATATGTGTAAAGGAGAATTTAAATCAAGTAGCTCATCTAAATGAAATTTTGATAGTCAAAGAGTTCCTTGATGTTTTTCCAAATGACTTGTTTGGATTACCTTCAGATAGAGAGAGTGAATTTGCTATTGATACTATTCTTGGAACAACACCAATATCCAAGCCTCCTTATAGAATGATACCACTCGAGCTAGAAGAATTAAGAAAGCAACTATAAGAACTATTAGACAAAGGTTTTATTCAACCCAGTGTTTCACCATGGGGTGCTCCAGTACTGTTAGTTAAGAGGAAGGATGGGACATGGAGACCTTATATTGATTATAGATAGTTGAACCAAGTGACGATAAAAAATAAGTATCCTCTATCCGGAATTGATGATTTGTTTAATCAATTACAGGGTGCACAAGTATTCTCCAAGATTGACTTGAGGTCAGGTTATTATCAATTGAATATCAAGAAAGAAGATATCCCTAAAACTGCTTTTAGAACTCGATATAGTCACTATGAATTCGTAGTAATATCTTTTGGTTTGACTAATACCCCTATAGCTTTCATAGAATTAATGAATAGGATATTTAATCCACTCTTGGATAACTGTGTTATTGTATTCATTGATGATATATTAGTGTATTCAAGGAATGACCTAGAGCATGAGGAGCACTTGAGAAATGTATTGCCAATACTGAGACAAAAGAAGTTATATGCAAAGTTCAGTAAATGTGAGTTTTGGTTAAATGAAGTTACCTTCTTAGGCCATATGATTTCGGGCAAGGGCATATCTATTGATCCAAAGAAAGTTAAAACAGTAGTTAAGTGGGAAGTACCAACAAATGTAACTGAAGTTAGAAGTTTCTTGGGTATGGCAGGTTATTATAGGAGATTTGTGGAGGGATTTTCTTAAATTGCTAACCCCCTCACCAAGCTAACTCGAAAGAATGTGAGATTTGAATGGGTTGATGAATGTGAACAAAGCTTTCAGGAGTTCAAAAGAAGATTGACTAGTGCTCATATTCTCACAATTCCCAGTGGTAATGAAGGATTTGTAGTTTACACTAATGCTTCAAGAAAGGGCATTGGATGTGTTTTGATGCAAGAAGGGAAAGTAATTGCTTATGCTTCTAGATAAATAAAGAGTCATGAACTAAATTATCGAACCCATGATTTAAAGTTAGCAACAATTATTTTTGCACTGAAGATTTAGAAACATTATTTATATGGGCAGGCATTTAAAATATTTACTGATCACAAGAGTCGAAATTATATCTGTACTCAAAAAGAGTTAAATATGAGGCAACGAAGATGGATAGAATTTTTAAAGGATTATGATTGCACCATTTGATATCATTCAGGTAAGGCCAATATTATAGCTGATGCACTTAGTAAAAAATCTATAAATTTTATGGCTAGTTTGGTTGTGAAATAATTGGGATTATTGGAAGAAAATGGTGATGAGAAATCTATTATGAATGAGCAAAACTCAATGATATTAATGGCTTCGATCCAGGTTTAATCTGATTTCAATCAACAAATTGAAGAGAGATAACTACGAGATCCACGTTTAATCCACTTGAGGAAAGAATTAGAAAAAGGATTAAAACTTGATTTTTATGTTTCAAAGGATGGCTTGTTAAGAATGGGGAATAGAGTATGTGTTCTAGATGATCCAGATATCAAGAATCAAATCCTGAAGGAAGGTCATAGTTCCAAATTCACCTTGCATTCGGGTAGTACAAAAATGTATAAGGATCTTAAAAGTCATTGCTGGTGGGAAGACATGAAAAAGGAGATTGCAATATATGTATCAAAATGTTTAACTTGCCAACAAATCAAAGTTGAATACCAAAGACCTGGAGGTTTGTTACAACATTTAGATATTCCTGAATGGAAATGGGAAAGTATCACCATGGATTTTGTTTCAAGTCTACCCAGGACCTCCAAAAAGCATGATGCTATATGGGTGATTATTGATAGGTCTACCAAATCGACATATTTCCTACTGATCAATATGACACATTCTATGGATAGACTTGTTGAATTATATATCGGTGAAATAGTAAGGCTTCATGGTGTTCCAAAGGAGATCATCTCTGATACATACTCCAGATTTCTTTCTAGATTATAGAGAAGATTACAGGAATTTATAAACACTAAAGTTAAGTTTAGCACTGCTTATCACCCTCAAATTGATGGGCAATCAAAAAGGACAATTCAAACATTTAAGGATTTGCTTAGAGCATATATCATGGATTGGAAAGGTGAGTGGGATAAAGATATTTCTCTTGTTGAGTTCACCTACAATAATAGTTACCGATCTAGTATTCAGATAACTCCTTATGAATCTTTATATGGGTGAAAGTGTAGAATGCCTATTTGTTGGGAGAAAGTTGGCGATAGAAAATTGTTAGCACCCGATAAAGTGCAGGAGACTATCGAAAAGATTTAAGTTATAAGAGAAAGACTAAAGACTGCTAAGAGTCATCAAAAGATATATGCTGACAATAGAAAACAAGAAATTGAGTTTCAAGTAGGGGATTTTGTATTCTTGAAGGTCCCTCCTTCCAAGGGCATGGTAAGATTTGAGAAGAAAGGAAAGTTAAGCCCTAGATTTATTGGACCATTTGAGGTCCTTGAGAGGATTGGTTCTGTCCCTTACAGGATTGCCTTGTCACCGTTCTTGGGTCGTATCCATGATATATTTTATATTTTAATGCTCAAAAAATATATTCATGACCCTTCTCACATCATTCAGTGTGAGCCGATTATAATCGATCATATCTTATCTTATGTGGAAGAACTTATTTAGATTATTGATAAGAAAGAAAAGATACTAAGGAATTAGGTCATTTCTCTAGTTAAAGTGATATAGAGGCATCATTCTATGGATGAAACAACTTAGGAGCTAGAGAAAGAATGATAGAACCCCAGGAGGAGCTCTATAGATTTTGATCCTTGAGGGAGATCAACCCTTGAAATGCTGTAGGGGTTTCTCCCTCCTAAATTCGACACAAGACTAAAATAAAATTAATAATTACTTGATAAAAGAGAGGGGGCAACGATATCATTATATAGGGTTACAAACCTTAGCCCATGGGGTGCTTACCTAACTATAATTACCCTTTTACCCCTTTTATAGCCTACCTGCCTTAGAGGGAATAAGTGGCAGCTAGGTTGGCTCTGTAGCCGACCTAAGCAAGGGGAAACCCTAGCCGACTAGCCTAGTAAAGGGGGTGGTGGCCATTAAGCCTTAAGACCCCAAAATAAACCCTAGCCATACTTCTTTATAGGATAGAAGTGACTAGGTGGGGTTTTATTACAATTCAACAGGGTTCTTATTAATTACTTCTAAGTGATTAGGACTCAACCCTGCTGGAGTCCTATCAAACCCACCCTCTTCAAATCAGCCTTATCCTCAAGGCTGGGGTTTAATGAGCTCCTCATATGATTCTCATGCTATCATCAACTGAACTTTGGCCTCCTCATTAGCTGGGGTGTTAGTTAGAAGGATTTGGGCTGAGTTGTCTTCTTTAAATTTTCATTTATAGTGGGATACCTGGCAGATCAACTATAATCTTAATCTAGTGTGCAAATCTAATCTCCAAGTTAGGGCTCCAATATGATCCCTGATTTTACAAGGCCCAAAGAAATAAGGAGGCCACTTCATTAAGGCTCAAGTTTCCTACTGATCGGGTTAGATGTGTAGAAAATCTTGATCTTCAATTTTTCATCCATTTTGAAGTTTGTTGAGAGATCATTTTTTCTTTGTATATGCTACCATATGGTTAGTCTTTAGTGATAGCCAATCTTTCTTCTAAAATAGTGACTACCCACTAGTATGATTCAGGATGATGAGAGCCCAATCTGGCGTGAGCATGAATTACAATTCTTCTAGTTTTACTCCTCTTTCATGCCATGGACCTATATCCAACCATATTTTAAATTCGATAGCAATTAGTATCTCCTGTAAAAACCTCGTGTGGAGTGTGAGTGAAGCCTCGATATAAATTAGGAGTCGACCATTTTACATATGAATAGCCCTAATTCCAACTCATGATGCGTTGGCCTCAATGACAAAAGTGCGACTGAAATCAAGTAGCGCTAGGACCGACGTCGTCGTTATGGCAGCCTTGAGTCATTTGAAGGCTATAGAAGCTTGTTCCGACCATAAGAAGAAGTCTTTCTTCATTAGGGATGTGAGCGGGGCACTAATCTTTCTATAATCTTTCACAAATTTATGGTAGTAGCCCGTGAGTCCAAGGAAGCCATGTGGTGATTTTACGTTTGTAGGTTTTGACCATCCTTACATTACCTTGATCTTCGTTGGGTCTACCACCACTCCATCCTCTGATATAATATACCCAAGATACTCCACTTTACACTGTAAGAAGTTACACTTTGACTGTTTAACATAAAGAGTATTCTTCCGAAGAATCATTAGAACAGTTTGTAAGTGCTAAAAATATATATCAAGTATAGGGTTATAAATGAGAATATCATTAAAGCACACCAATACGAACTTACATAGAAAACTCTGGAAGATGTCATTCATCAGGCTTGGGAAAGTAGAAGGAGCATTTGTAAGTCCGAAAGGCATTACTAGAAACTCGTAGTGGCCATTATATGTGCGAAATATAGTTTTCGGAACATCTTCAGTGCATACCCGAATCTGATGATAACCAGAACAGAGATCTAATTTAGTGAAGACTCGAGCTCCTTTTAATTCATCCAAGAGCTCATCTATGACTGGTATAGGATATTTGTCCTTGACGGTGATAGCGTTCAAGACCCTATAATCAAGACACATTCTCCATGTACCATCCTTCTTCAGTACTAGCAACACCGGTAAAGAATAAGGGCTGCAACTCTATCGAATCACCCCGGTATTAAGCATCTCTTTGGTGATGTTCTCAATCTCATCCTTCTGTAAGTGAGGATAGTGGTATGAATATAAATTTGCTAGAGATTTGCTTGGCAGAATAGGAATATGGTGGTCATACGGTCGGTTAGGGAGCAGCTCGCGTAGCTTCGTGAAAATGTCCGCGAATTCATCCAGTAAGAGGGCAAGCTTAAGATCTAAATTTTGTATATTCTCTCACTTAGATGGCTGCTAGATATGCATTAAAAATCCACTATGTGCTTTGTGAAAAACTTTCTCCATTCATTGTGATGAAACGTTAGAAATTTGGCTCCCGTGCTTGCCTCGTAATGTGACCTGTCTCCCTTTGCAATAAAATTTCATGATTAATTTAGAAAAATTCTACGAGATATCACATAGTATTGTGAGCCATTCGATCCTGAGTACGACTTCATAATCATCAATGGGTAGGAGGAAGAAATCAGCTACCACTTCTTGGTCATGAAGGAGTAATTTCAACCGCGGGCATTGTTGGTCGCAATTGAAGATTCGATCGACGACCTTTACATCAAACTTGTTGCAACTTTCGATTTGAAGTACCAAACATGCAACAACCTTACTATTGAGGAAGTTATTTGTGCTACCTGTATTAATGAGAATGGTGATGGGTTGCTATTTTAGAAGTCCTCCAACTTTCATCGTCTGTGGGTTGAAGTAGTTGGCCAATGCATGCACTGCGTAGTTGGTCGATTGGGACTCTTCCTCCATAGCATCTTCTTCAAGTTCAAGGGCTTCTTTAGATGTTTTATTTTCCCTATCCTCCACTGATTCAATCATGAGGAGCTGACCCTTTTTGTAGTGATGTTCGTGGCTCCATGGATCATCGCAATGCCAACACAACCCCTTGGCTGATCATTTACGAAGCTCGTCTCTTGTCAACTTTTTTAGTGCGGGGGCTTGGATGGAAGTAGAGGGGGCAGTAGGCCTTAGCATGGCTAGTCAGGGAGTGACCCTTGTCCTTCGTACCTCGTAATTCAATTATTCTTCCTAGATACACGTGAAGGAAATTGCCACCATAAGTGTGTACGGTTGCTATGCCTTTACTTTTTCTCGGATCTCCGGCTTTAGACCCTCAATAAAAGTATCTAAAAGTTGTTTCTCAGACCAATTCTCAGTTAGATTAGATAAACACTCAAACATTTTTTGGTATTCTTGTATTATAGAGGTTTGATGAATCTTGGTCAATTGTCCGTCGATGTTGTCTAAATCGGTCGGTCCGAAGCGATTTAGTAGTTATTCCTTGAATCGCTATCAAGAAAGTCCTCCATGGGTGTATTCAAACCAATTGAACTACTAAATAACATCTCTCTCAAGGTGTAAGGTGGCAATCTCCACCCGTATAGCGTTGGTGATTCGGTAGAACCGAAAATAGTGCTCCGTATGCTAGATCCATCCGATCGAGTCTCTTTCTTCCCATCTTGGGAAATCAACCTTCATGCGTGGATTATTGGGATCAGAGGTGATGATGTGTCAATGCTCTTGAGGATCATCTCGTTGATCTGAAGTCTCTCCATGGTGTGAGTTCGTCGGGCTTGACGGTAGGCCAATGCTGAATTCGGTGAATAAGGATCGCATCTTCTCCTCTATGTGGCTTTCAAAGGCTTCAAACTTGGCATTGATGACCTCCTTTGATGCCATAGTGTATGCCTTTAGGTCTTGAATATTGAGATCTTTCTTTTGTTTTCAGGTTAGTGGTATGAGAATTTTGGAGAAAGGGTGGTCGGTTGGAAGGTGAATCGGTTTTGATGGGAGTAGGCTACAGTTTAGGGCTGATTTGGGTGGCTATTTAGTTTCAATTTAGGGTAGGGTTTTGAAAGTTTTTAGTGAGGATGGTAGGGTTTATTGGGATCAGAGGTGATGATATGTCCATGCTCTTGAGGATCATCTCGTTGATCTGAAGTCTCTCCATGGTGTGAGTTCGTCGGGCTTGACGGTAGGCCAATGCTGAATTCGGTGAATAAGGATCGCATCTTCTCCTCTATGTGGCTTTCAAAGGCTTCAAACTTGGCATTGATGACCTCCTTTGATGCCATAGTGTATGCCTTTAGGTCTTGAATATTGAGATCTTTCTTTTGTTTTCAGGTTAGTGGTATGAGAATTTTGGAGAAAGGGTGGTCGGTTGGAAGGTGAATCGGTTTGGATGGGAGTAGGCTATAGTTTACGGCTGATTTGGGTGGCTATTTAGTTTCAATTTAGGGTAGGGTTTTGAAGGGTTTTTAGTGAGGATTGTAGGATTTAGTGATAAGGAAAAGAGAGTCTAAAATTCCACAAAAAATAGCACTCAAATCCGATAGAATTCGATAAAAAATGTGCTACGATGTGCAGTCCTACCGAACAGATTTACCGTTAAAGAAATGATGACTTCTCGATATAATTTCCAGAGAAAAGTTTAAGAAAATAATGCAGAAACCCTTGTTTAGATCCAATAAAATATTTGGCGAAATTTTGGCAGCATAATAGTAGGGAAATAGGGCGAAAGACGAAAGATAGATCCTTCATCGTAAAAATTTTAGAACTGCATGCTGGTGAAAGATTGCACAAAAAAACTAGTTCCAGAAGGAATTTTTTTGAGAAATCAATCCTAGATGAAAGCAAAGTTGATCCTTGGGATTGTGTAAAAATTTCAGCCAAAAGAATGAATAAAAGTTTAGTCTCAAGAGGCAATAGTCAGCTAAAAAGTTCTATAGTGTTTCGCCTTCACAACAATGATAACATTTACGATGGTAAAATTTTATAGCAAGGAAACTTTTAGAAAATCTTTACCCATATATAAGATAAAAGAATAACAATAGTAAAGGCGTGAGCTTTAGAGTTTTTACCAGATTTATGTTGTTGACACAAAGGATAGTAGCATATTAATGGATCTGCGGCTTGGTGGGCGACGATGGAGGTGACGTCAAAAGCAATTATGGGAATTGCTTAGGAAGGTGGAGGCAACTGAGATAGCTATAGGGTAGCAAGAACACGGCTCTGATATCAGATAATAGAACCACAGAAGGAGCTCTATAGATTTTGATCATTGAGGGGGATCAACTCTTGGAACACTATAGGGGTTCCTCCCCTCCTAGATTCGGTACAAGGCTGAAATAAAATTGATAATTACTTGATAAAAGAGAGGGGGCAACTACATCATTATATAGGGTTGCAAACCCTAGCCCATGAGGTGTTTACCTAACTAAAATTATCCTTTTACCCCTTCTATAGCCTAACTGCCTTAGAGGGAATAGGTGGTGGCTAGGTTGGGTCTGTAGCCAACCTAAGCAGGGGGAAACCCTAGCCGACTAGCCCAGTAAAAGGGGCAATGACCACTAAGCCCTAAGACCCTAAAATAACCCTAGCCACACTTTTGTATAGAATAGAAGTAACTAGGTGGGGTTTTATTATAATCTCACAGGGTTCTTATTGATTACTTCTAAGTGATTAGGACTCAACCCTACTGGAGTCCTATCAAAGAAATAAAGAAAATTTATCCTTATCTTTTCGTCGATGAAGGTATGATAAATTTAGGAAACTAAATTTTTATTTTAAGCGGGGGAGAATGTAATATCCCTTATTTCTGAAATATTTATAATGATATATTTTAAATTATTTATGAGGACCCATTTGTAAATTTGAGAATTTATTTATTAATTCTCTTGATTAAATAATTTTATATTGAAAGTTGATTGCTATGAACCTAAGTGTGAATCTTAAAAATATAAAATAAATTATGAAAGATTCACATTAAGTTAAAAAAAAAATATGATGAGGACAAGTGTAACTATCTTGTTTAAAGTAGTGCCACTTGTGCATGTGTATAAGCGACACAAGTACATTGCATGCATGTTTACCATATATCAACCCATATGTTAGCTTAAACAATTAACAATTAACAATTAGAGAAAAAATGGGTTTTGGTTGCAACGTCAACTTGAGGAGAAGAAAGAATAATAATAAATAATAAATAATAATAATAATAATAATAATAATAATAATAATAATAATAATAATAATAATAATAATAATAATAATAATAATAATAATAATAATAATAATAATAATAATAATAATAATAATAATAATAAGAGAAGGAAAGAAAAAGAAGAAACTTTGAGATTTTAAGATTGTGATATAATCTAGACCTTTGGGACCAAAATATTCAAAGGAAAGTGTTCTATCTTTCTCCTACTAAAATTTATCTTTATTTTTACCTTGATTTTTGAAGAAAATTCTAAACAAATCCTAAATCTTATATTGGCTGCCTAAGTATGAATCTGTAATATTTTTAAGATTATGACCTATCTTCCTTTTTCTTGCTATAACTTTTAATACAGACCGCTGATTTAGACAAAACTTAGTTTTTTCAAAAATTGATTCACATATCTTTCTTTTAAATTTGAGTTGAAGAATTTGGAGTTGATTTTCTAGCCCAAATATTTATTTCAATTGAGTATATAAAATCAGTAAAACAGAGTTTGTAGCTCATAACCTTTGCTCACTATATTGCTTATATCTTCCTGTTGGAGTTCCTGATTTATATAAAACTAGATTCCTTAGAAAATAGGCTCATATATATTTCATTTGATACCAGGATTGAAAGATTTAGAGTCCAAATGACTGTCAAATTTTCTATTTTATTAGACCTTATGGATTCTATATAACAAGGATCATAACTCCTGACCTTTGGTTTCAAAATCATTAATAACTCTTTGTAGAGACCTTCAATTTATATAAAACTTATTTTGTTTAAAAATAGAGTCTAAAAACACCTTTTTTTGAATAATTTAGAGTATGTTTGATTATCTAAATAACTTTTCAATTTACCTTTAGAATTCTGCTAGAATAGGGATTGTATCAATTCTGCCCATACTTGCTTCATCTATTTTAAAACTTAAATCTCTAATGCTCTTGTCCTTGACTTCCTTACATATTAGAATATGTTATGTATTAATTGATGTTATATTATATTATTCTATTTAGATGCATGTATGATTTATTATTCCGCATGTGCTTCTGATATATGTCAAATTCATTGCTCATGTCCTTTTGTACTCCGGTGTTTGTGGGACAATATGAACCTTTGTCATAAATGGTAAAGGGAGTTATGCTTAGAGCCCTCATATTCTGCCAGCCTCCTATTATTTTACTCAGACGTGGGTAAATGGAGCTCCCAGACATGGGAGACTTATGTTTGGTGGTCATTCAGCGATGGATGTTCCACATTATGCTTATGGTCTCACTTCGCCCTCTATGTCTTGATATGATATCCAAAAAGCATTGCTTATGAGTTTGTTCATGTATTTTGGATAAGAATGAAATGAATGTTATGTCTGAATGATATTTGAGCTTTTGTTCGTTAGCTTTTGAGATTATTCATACACCATTGATTTGCTTTCGAAATATGTCCTTATACATTTTTTATATGTTCTAAAATATTTTATTTACTATTGATATATAATGAAACATTTCATACATCATTGATATGTTTCAAAATGTTTTATACCTCCTTGATCTGCTCCGAAATAGTTTGTATTCTCATTAATATGCTCTGAAACATTTCATTTGCCATTGATATGCTGCTTGATAGACCTATGCCTATGATATTCATCCAACTTCAAATGTGATATACAAGCTTAAGTTTGATATTTGTTCCCTTGACATGTTCATAAGTATTTCATGTGTTATTGATATGCTCCTAAAATTTTCTATGTCATTGATATATACCAAAATGCTTCTGATTGCCATATATGCCCCAATTACCTTTCCAAATTGTTATGGATTTAAGTATGCTTCGAATGAGATGAACCTTGTGGTTGAATGAATCTGATTTGATGCTATATATGAAAACTTTTATATTCCCTACCTTGCACTCTTATATCATATTCAATTTGTAAACACCTTTCCTTGCCTTGAACCTGTTTGATACTTGCTGGGCTTCTTAGCTCACTCTGTTGCTATCTAATCTTCTTCAGGTTAGCTTGGGATTTATTGAAATACTTGATACGGGGCTAAAGCAATGGGAAAACAAGAATTTCTGGGGCTAAATATTTATTTAACAATATGTTATCATTGTATTAGTACACCTTGTGTTTAATGTAAGGTTGTAGACATATTTTGAAGTGGGGTAACTATGTAATGGTCTTAAGAGTACCCCCTTGTTTGGGATATCAAATGTTAAACTTGCTATATAACATATAAGTGGTAGTATATGGTTGATTTCAAAGTTATATAGATTTTATCGCATTGGTAGACCTTATGAATGTAGATTATATTTAGCTGCATTGGTTTTGGATTGGTTTTGTGATTCATTAAGGGAATGTGAAGAGATTATAATCTGTACAGGTTTCTATGAAAGTGATTGAATAACTTTGCATGTTATTCACAGTATCCTTAAATCATTGTTTGGATCCTAGATGGTTTATGTTGTCAATAATATTATTAATTTTTTTAGATTAGAGTCACACCTCTCGGATGTGATATAATTTGGGAGGGGGCATGACTTGCTGTTTAAGGAGTCATCCATCTTTCATCGTCTGCGGGTTGGAGTAACCGACCAGTGCATACACTGCATAGTCGGCTAGTTGGGGCTCTTTCTCTATGGCTTTATCTTCGAGTTCAAGGTCTTATTCAGATGGTATGGTATCCTCATCCTCTACTGGTTCGATGACGAGGAGCTGACCCTTTTTGCAGTAATGTTCTTGGCTCCACGGTTCATCACAATGCCAACACAACCCCTTGACCGATCGTTCACGAATCTCATCTCTTATTAATTTTTTTTTGTACGAGGGCTCGGATGGTAGTAAAGGGGGTTGGAGGCTTCGACATGGTTGGTCGGGGAGTGACATTTGTCCTTCGTACTTCATGGTTCAATCATTCTTCTTGGATTCTTACGAAGGAAATCGATGCTATAAGAGTATACGGTTGTCGCACCTTTACTTCTTCCCGAATCTCCTACTTTAGGCCCTCAATAAAAGTCCCTAAAAGTTACTTTTTAGACCAATCCATAGTTTGGTTAGATAAACATTCAAACCTTATTTGATATTCTTGTGTTGTAGAGGTTTACTGAATCTTCGCCAATTGTCCATCAATGTTATCGAAATCGATTAATCTGAAGTGATTTAGTAATCTTTCATTTAATTGCTACGAAGAGAGACCTCCATGTGTGTGCTCAAACTAATTAAACCACTAAATAGTATCTCCCTCGAGGTGGATGGCAGCAATCTCTACCCGTGTAGCATCGGTGATTCGGTAGAACCGAAAATAGCACTCTGCACGCGAGATCCATCTGATCGGGTCTCCTTCTTCCCATCTAGGGAAGTCAACCTTTATGCATGGATTATTTGGATTAGGGATAATGTGGCCACACTCTTGAGGATCATCTCACTGATATAAAGTTTCTCCTTACTATGAATTCCTCGGGCTCGATGGTCGGGTCATGCTGAATTCGGCGAAAAAGGATCGGATCTTTTCTCCTATGTGGCTTTCAAAGGCTTCAAACTTGGCATTGATGGCCTCCTCTGATGCCATGGTATAGGCCTTTAGATCTATAATGTTTTAAGGTCTTTTTTTTGTTATCAGGTTAGTGGCATGAGAATTTTTGGTGAAGAGGTGGCTAGTTGGATGGGTAGATCGAGTAGATGGAAGTAGGCTACAGTTAAGGCTGATTTGGGAGGCTATTTGGGACCAGTTTATGGTCTAGTTTGGAAGTGTTCTTAGTAAGGATGGTAGGAATTAAGGATGAAAGAAAGAGAGTCCAAAAACCTATAAAAGACAACACTCAAATATGATGGAATTCGAGAAGAAAGGGCTGTGTACGTGTTGCCCTACCGAACAGAATTTGCATTGGAGAAACACTGAATTCTCGACATAAATTCCGGAGGAAACCCTGAGTAAAAGAAATTTATCACAAATCCTCAGTTCTGATGTGGGTAATATTAGTAAATAATTTGGACAAAATTTTGGCAGTGTAATGGTAGGAAAGTTGATGAAAAGACAAAAGGCAGATTCTTCATCATAAAATTTCAACAATGCGCGACGAGGAATTGCAGCATTATAAGTTTGGTTTCGGAAAGAATTTTTTCCAGAGATCAATCTTAGATAAAAGCTAAGATGATCTATGAATTTATGTAAAAGTTTTAGCTAAAAAGGATGAGTAATAGTTTAGTTTCAAGAAGCAACAATCGACTGAAAATTTTCTATAGTGTTCCCCCTTCGTAACGATGATAACATTTACGATGGTAGAATTTTGCATCAAGGAAAATATGGAAAAACTTCTCCAACATGTAAGGTAAAGGAATAGCAGTAGCAAATAGGCATAGGTGATGAAAATATACTAGATCTCTAATTTTAAATGCAGGGGTCAGTAGCATATTGATTTGATCTATAGCTTAGGGTGGAAGATAGAGGCGCGTGTTGCAGCAATTATAGGAATTGCTTAGAAGGGTGGGGGCGACAGAGATGGTAGCAGGGGCAGCAAGAATGCAGCTCTAACACTAGATGATAGAACCCTAGGAGGAGCTCTATAGAATTTGATCTTTGAGGGGGATCAACCCTTGGAATACTATAAGGGTTCCTCCCTCCAAGGAATCGGCCACAAGACTGAACAAAAGAGATTACTTACTTGATAGAAAAAAGGGGGCAACTACATAATTATATAGGGTTCTAAACCATAGCCCATAGGAGTGCTTGCCTAAGTAAAATTATCCCTTTGCCCCTCCTATAGACGACCTACCTTAGTAGGGATAGGCGGCAACCAAGTTAGCTCTATAGTCGACTCTAACTAATGGAAACCCTGGCCAACCAGCCCAGTAAAGGGGGCGGTAGCCACTAAGCCCTAAGACCTCAATCTAAACCCTAGCCACACTTCTTTATAGGATAGAAGTGATTATGTGATGTTTTATTATAATCTCATAGGGTTTTTATGGACTACTTCTAAGGTGATTAGGACTCAACCCTGTTGGAGTCCTATCACCATAATCTCTTTTACCCAAATTCAAGAGGAATGGCTGAACCAAGATGCTTAGAGGATGAGAACCACTCCTATACTAGTAGCATATAAACCTCCCTTTGCTCCCAACCATTCTTCGCTACCAAAAAAATTGACGAGAGAAGAGCTACATGACAAATCGACGAAGGGCCTTTGTTGGTATTACAACGAATGCTATATAAAAGGGGAGCTTTCCATGATAAAATCTATTAAAGAATTTGAAGAAGAAATCCAAGAACCTGAGGAGGAGAACAGAAGGAGGACCCGCAGCCGGTCAACTACACAATTCACGCTTTAGCCAGCCATACGAACCTGCAAGCAGCAAAAGTTGAAGAATCCTTTAAGCAGCAACCCGTCACCATCCTCACCAACAATCTTATGAATGGCAAGGGAGAACAAGTGATCTTATGCGAGAAATATGGGAGTGAAGTAATGATGACCTTAACACAGTGCTTGCAAAAGCTTGTTGAAATTTCAGGCGCCTCCGTCGAACTGAGTCGACTACTTCCTACCAGGCTATACGATCTTCATATGCTGATCTTGCATGAGGAACCACTAGCACATATTCGACCATATTATTGAGGGTCGAAGCTAAAAGGATTATCCAAGAGACGTAGGAGACAGATCATTCGGCCACGACCTTTCCTTACACAGATACTTTATCTCCAAAAGCTTTGCATCTTTGTCTATAGGTATAAACTCTTCCTGAAGTGCCACATCTAGTCGAATCAGCTATGGCTTCTAAAGTAATGCTCTCAGATCTCGGGCTACTTCTATGACTTCTCCAAGAAGCGGACTATAATACTCAAAGTCTTCTCTGATGATGACCACCGATCCACGACCGACGATCGCAAGAAGATTGAGTCCCTTTAGCGACAGTACCGATATGGAATCTATGATACCAACCCTTATTGGATGAAGATTAAAATTTTAAAGTAATAGGAGGAAGGCATCCACACTGTCACGGGCTTAGCTGATTTTGCCTAAGCCGTGCGGCACCCATGCGTGTCCATCCGCAAAGGTCAGTCCTCCCCGAGATCTCCTAAAATCCCACAGACTTACAAAAAGAGAAAACGGGCCAGAAGAAGCAACTCCCACGGGATCCACAAGCAACTGCTCAAGAAAAATACTTTATAAAGCCAAAATACAAATTACACCCATGGACATTACAAGCTCAGAGAGGTTGCACACAAAGGATAATGGTCCACCACAGACCGAAGTCCCCACAAGTGCTTATAAGACACACTTGTATTTACAAGCCAAACTTGGCCATAAAGCAAATCAAACTAGGGCTTCCAAGCCTACTGCAAGCCCGCTTCTTGTTGTACAAGATATGTACATAAACCGAAGGACACGGACTAACACAAGCATTTCATCGAACACCTTATTTACATTGTTGTCCGTGACATTCTCCCCCACTTATTCCTTCGACGTCCTCGAAGCCCGCTGCATCTCCTCGCATTCTGAATCTTTAATCTTCGCTTTGGCAAACACGCCTTTGGCTCCTAGCCGCTCTCATTGTTGAGTAGTCGAACTCAATCCGCCATGCCGCTTCAACTCACCAATGATGAATCGGTGTGGGGTTGGCTGAGTTGTCTGATCCTTGTTGGTTCTCGCGGATCCCTCGATGAAGGAAAAGACACGCCTTATGATGTGCCGTGTCGCAGATACTCATATTGCTTGAACTGGGTAGATGCTTGTTGGAGCTTTAACGAGCATCGCCTCACAGACTTTGAAGTTTTTAAGGTCCTTTCTCCATAATATTTGCCCATTGAACCTTCTTCCGCTGTTAGTTGTCACTTCCAATTATGTTCGCATCACTCCCTCTTAGTCAATTGGGAAATGAAGTGGAAAAACTACTCTCAATAGTAGTGATCACCAACGGTGAGGATTTGACAACCATTGTCTTCCTTAAGCTTTCTTTGAAGGGTCACTGAACTTGTGCAGAGCTCCCCTGCTTGGATAAGTAAGAGAACTGGGATACTCGACTTCACCCATTCTCTTCATAGTTGAGAAGGTAAGGTGGCTTCTCTCACCTCCTCGAGTTAAGAGAACTGGGGTACTCGGTTTCGCCCATTCTCTCGAGTTGAGAAGGCAAAGGTTACTCAATTTCGCCTAGCAAAGGTTACTTGATTTCGCCTGCCTCCTCGAGTTTGTACTTCATGCATTGAGCTGGTTACTAACATTCGCCTGCTCTTTGCTCACACTTCTGAAGCACTTGAAGTGGTTGCACTCCTTGCGTTGGGTTAGCTACTGTGATTCACCTTCCCACTGCCATTGAACTTCTGGAATGCAAGAAGTTTTGCCCGAAAAGTGTAAAAAGTTTGCTTGGCTTCGCTCACTTCCTCGAGTTAAGAGAACTGGGGTACTCGGTTTCGCCCATTCTCTCGAGTTGAGAAGGCAAAGGTTACTCAATTTCGCCTGGCAAAGGTTACTCGATTTCTCCGGCCTCCTCGAGTTTGTACTTCATGCATTGAGCTGGTTACTAACATTCGCCTGCTCTTTGCTCACACTTCTGAAGCACTTGAAGTGGTTGCACTCCTTGCATTGGGTTAGCTACTGTGATTCACCTTCCCACTGCCATTAAACTTCTGGAATGCAAGAAGTTTTGCCCGAAAAGAGCAAAAGGTTTACTCCAACTTGGAGTCCCCCAACTTGGAGTAAGTCTGTGATAGATCTAGTCGCCTTTGGGGTTATACCGTGTTCTCCATCACCTTTGCCGCCTACTCCTCCTGAGTAGAAAGGTGCACCATGTCGCCTACTTCCTTGGTCGAGCACTCCTGCATCAACCCGAAGTCCCTTAATTTCGGCTATCTGGATGAGAAGCACATCGACATCGGTCTTATGAAGTTTCTTGGACTCTGCCCTTCTGCCTCGTCTTGGTACTTGGAGTTTGCCTCTGCACTCTCCACCTCCTTGGCCCCCTTTTACGACCAATGTTGTCCCTTCATGAGAGCAAGGATCGATGACTTCACGGAAGTCCCGTGAGTACCATGGCGCTGACAAGCCCATAGCACTACTATCCGTTACCTTGCATCTTCATCCCTTCCTCCGCGATCGGTAGATCTGCCTCTGTGGCACTGTGGAGCTCCTCCGAGTCCACCTCCTCTCTAACCGACGCTTTTCTTTTGGGTAGCTGAGCCCCGTTGGACTCGTCGTCGCTTCCTCGCCCCTTTCGACCACCCCGACACCGTGTCCTCCTAGCGATTCTCCTTGGTCGATGGAGAGAGCAACTCTCATGCATGGCCTCCGCCATCTTGTTGCGGGCTTGTGCCGATTCTGTTCTCCTTAGCTTCCTTGGTAGCAACGTTACTCGGCCTTGTCCTCGACTTGCCGGGCTCCCTTGCGAATGTGAGCAGCGATCCAACTCTCCAAGCCTCGGTTAATCAAGTCCCTCCATGGGACTCACTGTACGTGCACTTGGACTTCTTCCTCGGTGGTATAGCTCCCATATGCGATGACTAAGGCTTTCATCCAATGCAAGCTTTGATGCACACACGAAGACCCGCCTCTGCGGTACTACGACATTCACCCCTTGAATCCATAGCCCTTCTTCTTGTTGTGTCGTACACCAAAGTGGAGCTCCCAGTAACTCCTGATCATACCTCCGCATGATCATGTCCCCCTCCATGGGACTCACTGGTACGTGCACTTGGACTTCTTCCTCGGTGGTATACAGCTCCCATATGCTGATGACTAAGGCTTTCATCCAATGCAAGCTTTGATAAACACACGAAGACCCGCCTCTGTGGTACTACGACATTCACTCCTTGAATCCATAGCCCTTCTTCTTGTTGTGTCGTACACCAAAGTGGAGCTCCCAGTAACTCCTGATCATACCTCCGCATGATTTTGTCCCTCACGGGACAAGATTGCCTGTATTGCATTGCCACGAACTATTCCACCACGATCCGCTGCACCATGTCGCCTCCTTCATTGCATACAGATTCTCGTGTGATGAACTCGGACTACGACTTCTCCACGTGTGGCCTCTGCCAACACATCGTAGGGCCTCTGCCATCTCCGACTTTTAGTTCGCTCCCTTGGCAATTCCCCTTCGTCCCCCTCACTCCTGGGTTACTCCTGGATGAAGTATAGCTCTAGGACAGTCCGTCGCCTAGTAGCTCCTGAAGTCCCCTGACTTCGCTAGAGTGGGTGCACCATTGTCTGGATCTTGGGCCTCTATCCCCTACCAGCACAATCTTGCTATGCACCTCTTGTTCCTGACAACTTGAATGGCAACACTGTGGCATATTCTTCAAGAGTACCCGCCTCTGCGTCCTCTTGCCCCGTACTAAGGTCTCATGATCCTAACTTTGCCTCCGCAAGTTGAATCACCTTAGTTACTCCATCAAATGCATCTCTGAGGTAGCTTGCATGTGCCTTAAAGCTCCCTTCATCTTTGGCACCATGCAAAATAAGTCTGTCCCATCAGAATGAAGAACCCATGGAACGACATGATCCCACTCTTGCCTCTACAAGAGTTCATGCCCTTGACCTCTGTCTAAGGAAAGCTCTGTGCCTCCGCTCCATGTTCCATCTTCTATGTCGACTCCCTTCATACGACTTGGATACTTCACCGAGTTCCACCCAAGTCACTCTGCTCCTCGATTTGCACTGAGTTGATAGTGGCCCTCACGTCCACCATTTTACGGGTCAGCCCTCTGTTGAGTTCGATTTCTGCCTCGACTCTAAGTGTGCCTTCATATGATGTTGCCTTGGATTGCTCCCCCACTTGATCTCGAAATGCATCCCCCAATGCATTACCTCCTTCGAGATCATGCGACAACTCTTCGTCGCTCACTCGGTCCGTTGAGCTTTATGAAGATATAACCCTGAGAAACTCTTCCTCAATATGTGCAGTCCGTCGCACATGATTCTCCCACTAGAGAACTAGGACTTATCCCTCCTGGATATCTGTCCTGCTGGAGCAACTTTTCTCTTTATATACTTCCCACTGGAAGTTTCGGAGACCATCATCCCCTTTGGACTACTCCGTCTTACTGAACTCAAGCTTTGTTCTGCCCCCACAAATGTACTTGCTAGATTGTGACCCTTCTCTATCGGTCTCCACACCCTTCAAGGTCTAGCAACATGCAGAACTTGTTGCACATTTCAGCCACCTACGGACATATCCTTTCCATGTTGAAGAGAAAGTTCTGATGCTCCATGGCGTCGAGTTCTAATCACGCCTTGGGATGGCCACGAACACTCTATCATCCGTGTACAAGCCCTTGCATGAGTTCCGAATCCTTCGAGTTAGCAATTCCCCTCACCTCTGTGAGCTTTGCATAACTCTTTCGGTCGTTACACAACACATCCCACCTTGCACGGTCTCATCTTTCACTAAGCACCCTGCTTTTGCCTTAAGCACCGTCAAGTTTAGTTGCCAACGTCGAGCTATAGCTCAAACTCAACCATCCCAATCTTTGTGTGCTACGCATTCTTCTTCGCTTGTTTGTCCTCGTGGTGCCTCTCGCGCAAAGGGGTTGGCTATTCCTTGAATGCCAAACCAGGATGCCCGCTCCTCTGAGCGACTCCTTTCCCTACATCTCAATGTCCGTTTCCCCTAAACGGTTGCACGTGCTAGCTGTCCTCCACACAGCCTAGCTAGGTTCCCCACATTTGTATGGTAAGTGTTTCTGCGTGTGCTTGTCCCGCTCTGATACCACATTGTCACGGGCTTAGCTGATTTTGCCTAAGCCGTGCGGCACCGTGTCCGTCCAAAGGTCGATCCTCCCGAGATCTCCTAAAATCCCACGGACTTACAAAAGAGAAAACGGGCGGAAGAAGCAACTCCCACGGGATCCACAAGCAACTGCTCAAGAAAAACACTTTATAAAGCCAAAATACAAATTACACCCATGGACATTACAAGCTCAGAGAGGTTGCACACAAAGGATAATGGTCCACCACAGACCGAAGTCCCCACAAGTGCTTATAAGACACACTTGTATTTACAAGCCAAACTTGGCCATAAAGCAAATCAAACTAGGGCTTCCAAGCCTACTGCAAGCTCGCTTCTTGTTGTACAAGATATGTACATAAACCGAAGGACACGGACTAACACAAGCATTTCATCGAACACCTTGTTTACATTGTTGTCCGTGACAACACGTCCACCATCTATATGATCCTTATAGTCACAATGTCATCTATATCAGTGCTAGCATTACCCAAATGTGGCACTGTGTTCGTAATTGGAGTAGACATATCAGTATTTGGGATCAGCACTAACCTCATGCAAGATGGCCGACTCCTACTATGCACTAAGACTCTCCCTACATTTCACATGATGCTTTTGATCTGTAAAGGGATATTAATTGTTACTGAAGAAGTTTGGCATGATACAAGTGAACAACACAAAGGAGAGATTAATATAGTCTTAGTAAAATTATAGCTCAGACCCTCCTCAGACTCAAAATGGGCTCACACCACTAGGGACCTTATCAAAGGAGAGCAATTATTCCAAAAGAAGGCTCAGTTACTATTAAAGAACAACAAAGTGACAACTTATGTAGCCCCCCAATAAATACTAGAGCAGAAGAAAGTTTGCTATTGAATATCAAGTTTTCATTCATCTCCAGCCCTACCAGCAAAAAATTCGAACCTCAAAGAAGTGGTCCCCCTACTACTTTAGCCCTTGTAAAATTAGGGATCACAATGGAGCCGTGACTTATGATCAGATTAGTACATCAATTTAAAAATATAATTGATCCTCCAAGTATCTTATCGTAAATAGAAGTTTAGAAAGGATGACTTAGCCCAGATTTATCTATCTAACATCCCAACTAATGAGGAGGTTCAAGTTCAGTTGATGATCGTATGGGATCGTAGGTTCGTCCCAACTATTCAACTAACATCCCAACTGTCCAGATACTACTACCCCTGATTGAGAGATACAAGACAATGCTGGACCGTCGGACCATAGTGTGGCTATCGTAGATACTATAAGAAAGCTTCAAGGAGAAGTACAGATCAAGACTCAAAGTTTATGGATCCTCAACCTTAAGGACAAGGCTGATTTGAAGAGAGTGGGTCTCTTAGGACCCTAGTTCAGTCGGGTCTTAGTCGATTGAGTCGAACCCTTAGATTGGGCCTTGTTAGCCAATCTAGACCTAACATTAGGTCGGCTAGGAGAAAATTTGAGTCAATTATAATAAATCAGTCTAAATCCTAATAGGATTAGGATTCGAATGAATTGGAGTCTAGTTAGGAGTCATAGTTGAATACGGCTTGGAGTTAACTAAGTCAAGCTTGTAACCAGCTCATTGGCTACCCACTTTAATAAGGGGAAGAGCTCCATTCAGTTAGGACTCTCTCATGGATTGATTAGGAGTTAAATTAGAAGTTAGAGTCTTAGTTTACTTGGAGTAGGAGTTACTTCTTAGAGTTAGAGTTGGAGTTGTTGGAAGTATGAGTTGATTCTTAGAGTTGGAGTTGGAGTTATTAGAAGTACGAGTCTTGAGTAGGAGTCCTATAAGAGTTAGGGTTTAAAAGCCCTATAAATAGCTTGTATTCTTCTCTCTTTTCATCATCAATAGAATAATTATTTTTCAATCTATGTGTAAAAAACCGAGGGAGGAACCCCTATAGAGTTTCAAGGAGGTCGATCCCCTATAGAGATCATCCCAAGCTTAGAATCCGTAAGGGTTCTAAAACTGGTTTTCAGACCAATCATAAGTTTAATTAGATAATTTTTCAAACCTTGTTTGATTTTCTTGGATGGTTGAGGTTTGTCGGATCTTTGCTAATTGGCCGTCGACGTTCTCGTAATCGGTCGGTCCGAAGTGGATCAACCATCCTTCTTTGAATTATCTCTATAAGAGGTCACTATGAGTGTGTTCAAACTAGTCAAACCACTATATAACATCTCCTTCAAGGTGTACAATCATAATTTCTATCATAGAATTATCCGTGGTTTGATGAAATCGAAAATAACACTCCACGCGCAAGATCCAACCAACTCAATCTCCTTCTTCCCATCTAGGGAAGTCCACCCTCATACGTGGATTATTGGGGTTAGCCATAGAGCCTCCCCTATCCTAGAAGTCATCTCTTTGATTAGAGCTCTCTCCTTGATATGATCTCTTCGGGCTTGTTGGTTGGCCCAAACTGAGTTCGATGAAGATAGTTCGTATTTTCTCCTCCATTCAGGTCTCGAAGGCTTCAAATTTTTCATTGATGGCCTCCTCTGATGCCATAGTGTAAGCCTCCAGATCTATTATATTAAGATCTCTCTTTTGTTATCAGGTGAAGGGCATGGATTAGTTGGGAAAAGTTACGGCCGAAAAAGGGGTGAATCAGTAGATGTGTAGGCTGTTGTTTGGGGCTGTTTTATGGTTAATTTAGGTGCAATTTTGGCTACGGTTTGGCAAGGTTTTGGGGCTCTAATTGTGGGGGATGAAGGTTATGGAAGAAGAGTTTCAAATCTAGAAAAGATGGCAATGAGATCTGATAGGATTGAATGAAAGATCGTTGCAGTATATGCTGCATTATCGAACAGAATTACGATGGAGGAAGTAACAGTTTCTCAATGTAAATTCTAGCAATAACCCAAGAAAATTATGGAGAATTTCAATAGCAAAATCTTAGTTCATATGGTATTAGCAATAGCAATTTGGAAAGAAAATTTCGACATCATAATGATAAGAAAACTATTGCAAGATATAATGGCAAAATTCACATCGTAAAATTTTAGCGGTTTACAATGACAATGTACAATAGTATAAGAATTGTTTCAGAGAGGAGTTTTATAGTAGATCAATCTCAGATGGAAATCAAGATGGTCTACAAAATGTGTGAAAAGTTTTGTCTACAAAAGATGCCAAAGAGATCGGTTCAAAAATCTTATATGCTACTAAAATTTTCTAGAGCAATTCTTCGTTCGCAAAAATGATCACTTTTGCGAGGAAGAAATTCGTAGTAAGGGAAAGATAGGAAACTCTTTTTGGTATTCTATAGATGGAAAATTATAATAGCAAAAAGGTATTGATGGTAGGAAATTACTAGATCTCTAGTGCAACTGATGGTGGTAGTAGCAGATTGGTTTAATTTACGATAGGAGGATAAGGGTGGAGGCGACATCAAAAGCAATTGTGGGAATTTCTTGGCTTGATGGAGGTGATAGATATGGAAGCAAGAGCAAAAAAATCGCTACTCTGATACTAGATGATAGAACCCTAGAAGAATTATATGGAGATTTGATCTCTAAGAGGATTAACCCTTGGAACGCTATAGGGGTTCCTCCCTCCTAGAAGCCAGCCACAAGGCTGAATTAAAAGATAATATTATTTATTAAAAAAAGGTGGAGGCTACAAGCATATATAGGGCTTCAAACCCTAGCCCTAGGGGAGAGCTACCTAAGTGAATTCTCCCTTCTACCCTCTTAGTAGCCGACCTGCCATAATAGGGGGCGGCGGCCTAAAGGGGGCTACACAACTCATGCACCCCTGCTAGAAACCCCAGCCGACCAACCCAGTGAAAGGGGGTGGCAGCTAGGAAACTTTAAGGCCCCAATGAAAACCCTAGCCACTCTTCTTTATAAGATAGAGGTGACAAGGTAGGCTGTATTTATAATTTCACAGGGTTTTATTAATTGCTACTTGGTTGAGCAGGACCCAACCCTGCTGGGGTCCTATCATTTACCCCTCTACAACTGGCCCAAACAACAACACATACCACAGCCAAACAGTAGCCAACCACAGTCTTCTTTCCAAGATCATTGCCTCTTCCTATTGCTGACAAATTATCCGCTAATCTATGCCCTTGACTCGCCAACAGAAGAAGAATCTCAACATTATAAATTTGCAATCCTACACCATGGCATCGGATGACATGATGGACACAAAGCTTAAAGCCATCGAGACGTGCATGGAGGACAGACTATACGCTCTCTTCGTAGAATTCAGATTGGAACGATCACCAAGCCCAATGAAATCATAGCAAGGTGAAATTTCAAATCACAAAGAGAGACCTCCCGAGAAGGAAGAACAAGCCATTGATTTGACACAGCCATACATGAAGGTGGACTTCCCTCGATAGAAGAGGGAGACCCAATGGGATGGCTTTTGCGCGTGGAATGCTATTTCCGTTATTACCGAACACCGGAGGCTTCTATGGTGGACATCACTATCATCCACCTCGAGGGAGATGCAATTTATTGGTATAATTGGTACAAGTACACCCATGGAGTCCCAACATGGAGGCAATTCAAAAGCTAGCTACTAATCCACTTTGGACCGTCCGAGTATGAGATTATCAATAGTCAACTCGCGAAGATTTGATAGACCTTAATGGTTTAGGAATACCATAACAAGTTTGAGAGATTATCTAAACAAGCCTACAAATGTACTGAGAAACAATTGCTAGGAACTTTTATCAAATGATTAAAGCTAGAGATACGAGAAGTTCAGGCGTGGGAGCCCTATACATTGACAACGGCGATCTCAGCTTAATCAAGATGTTCGGAAGACAAGAACCACACTATGACCAGTAGCATATAAATCTCCATTAGCTTCTACCCGACCCCCTTAGCCAAAGAAACTTACGAGAGAAGAGCTTCGTGATAGGTCCGCGAAGGGATTATGTTGACATTGCGATGAGTTATGGAGTCGCGACCACCGCTACAAGAAGGTATGACTTCTCCTAATTGAACCCACTGAAGAACCCAAATTCAAAGATGTCGCTCTCGAGATCGAGGAGAAGGATATGGACTACAATTGGTCGCCTGCATCTTTTATGCTTCATCTGGCTATGCAAACTCGTAGATAATGAACATTGATGACCCCATCAAGTATTAACCCGCCACCATCCTCACCAACACCAGGAGCCCCAATGACCTTATAAATGGTAAAGGAAAATAGGTGACCTTACACGAGAAATGAGATAGCAAAGAAAAGACACAACGCTTAGAGAAGCTTGCTGAAATTTCAAGCACCTTCGCGGAACCGAGCCAACTTCTTTCTACCAGACTATAAGACCTCCGTATGTTGATCTTACAAGAAGAACCACTAGCACATATTCAGCTATATTGTTGTCTACATCTTTAGAAGGCCGAAGCTAAAAGATCATCCAGGAGACGTGGGAGTCATGGATCATTCGACCACTATCTTCCCTTGCAATGACACTTTATCTCCAAAACCTTTGCCTCTTTGTTTGTAGGGATAATCTCCTCCAGAAGTGCCACATCCAACTGAACCAACTATGGCTTTTGATGCAACACACCTAGATCTCAGGCTACTTCCACTACCTCTCCCAGGAGTGGACCACGCTGCTCGAAGTCTTCCCTATTGATGACCATCGTTCTAGTGCTGATGACCATAAAAAGATTAGGTCCCTCCAGCAATAGTACCAACATGGAATTGATAACTAGATGGAGATCAGAATTCTAAAGGAACAGAAGGAAGGTATCCACACATCCACCATCACAGCCACGATGCCATCTATATCGGTCCTAGCATTACCAGATCGAAGTGAGATGTTCGAAATTGGAGCAAACATAACAGGAGTTGAAATCGACACCACCCTCTTGCAAGCTGACCGAACCCTAATATGCACTAAGGCTCACCCTACATTACATATGAGGCTTCTAATCTATTAGGGGATACTAATTGCTACTGAAGTTTGGCATGATACAGGGCAACAACATGAAGGAGAAATGAAAATGGGCCCGAAAATACCACAGCTCCTACCTACCTTAGACTCATATCGGGCTCACACCACTAGAGATCTTATCAGAGGGCAACCCTTATTCCAAAAGAAGGCCCGACTACTATTAAAGAACAACCACGTGGTAGTCCATGCAAGGAAGAAATATCCTCCTGATAAACACCGGAGCGAAAGAAAGTATACTATTGACGATCAAGTTTCCCTTCATCTCTAACCCCATGTTAGAACCCTTACGGATTCTAAACTTTAGGTGATCTCTATAGGGGATCGGCCTTCTTGGAACTCTATAAGGGTTCCTCCCTCCTAGGATTTCTGCTTAATGACTAAAAATATTATTGATCTATTGATGATGAAAAGAGGGGAGAATAAAACTATTTATAGGGCTTCTAAACCCTAACTCCTAATAGGACTCCTATTCCAACAAACTCCAACTTCTAATCAACTTCGACTCCAAGTAATCCAAGACTCCTACTAAACTAAGACTCCTCTTCCCCTCAACTCCTAACCCCTAACCAACTCCTAACCATGATGTGGTTGGTGGCTATAGGGGTCTCCATCTCATAATTTTATTCTTATTCGGCGGCTAAGATCATGCCATAGTAGGTATTGCATCTCTATCCAATTACTCTCACTACTAGGATTGTTAGATCTCTATCTAATCATTTCAGTTAGCCTCTAATTGGGCCTCATATAGGGATCTATTAATATTAGGTCTCATCCAAAGAATAAGGGCTAATTGGATAACTCATATTCAATTATCCACTCATTGAAATATCCACTATATGTGTATGACCCTCTAGACCCAATACCAAGCTGGCCATGAGTCCTACATGTCAAAACTCCTTCTGACCCAATAAATTGTTATCTCATAATAATTCACTCGACTCATCGACTATGGACACACTAGGCCACTACACCATAGTCCCCAAACGGTATAATGGACTTGTCTGTCTTTAGTTAACATGTGTCTATAGTCCTTTATCTATCTAATATCCCAAAGATCATATATTGGGTATGGTACAGTCAAGCCACATATGGAATCCATCCGAGTCTTGCTCTAATCAAATTTTCCCGGAGAACTCCTTCTCTCTTAATCCGAACAACCTGATGAGGGATTTACTTGAGTGAGAGCATATGAGATATTTCTCTCATGATACTAAGAGTGGATGATTCTTTATTGATTTTTAATTACCTTCGTAAGATTGGCTACCAATTCTGATAACTAATTATACTATATCTGAAACGTTTCTAACCTATAAATCTAGCATCAAAGAAAGGAGTACTCCAATAAGACATCCTTAGTATCTCAAGTCTGAGAGCCAAACACATACTTGGGACTATAGAATCGTTATCTAATGTTATATATCATTAACCATATAGTATTCTATAAGCGGATCAACCAGTTAACTCATTCTCTAATGAGCACCTATACTGTATCCTTAGTTTTTCCACACAAGTGGCTACGAGACCAATCGCCTCCATGATATGGATGAGTATATAGTACAACGGTCTATCTAGTTATCTCGATGTCCCTCTTGAATAACCTATGATGGGGGTTTTTTAGGATCTATGTTTAAAGATGAATCGGTCTCATTATCGTGATCTCAATATGATCTGATTCCCATTGCACAGAACGAAGGATATCATAATATATATTTAACATATAATATAATATTAGAATATACTAATAATTATAATACATAAAAGATTATGCAACGTGTCATACGTGCTATCACTCACGTAATTAGCTTGTAGGGCACCTATAATCAACACTTACTGATTATTTGGGTGGTACCATCGCTTGGACTTGGCGGTACCATTGTTGGGAAACCTACAACAGGTGCATCATATGCGTAATGAAAATCAAAATAAAAATCGATTTCTCACGCAGATGAAATTATCGTGCAAAAGATTGGGGTCACGAGAAAAACGTAAAAACTGAAAAAACCACGATGTGTGAGAGATTGATTTTACCTAGGGAGATCGTATATCCATGTATTCTAGATCCGGATAGAGAAGATAAAGAAGGTCAAGCGTCCTCCTCATCTCTAGCGGTATCCGCACGATGGATCTCTATAGTAAAACTCCTCCAATCTAATCTTGCAACTCTTGCTCAAAGGAAAGGAGGAGAATAGGAGGTGGTGGCTAAAGTTGCAACCCATCAACCAAGAGTCTCCCTTCCTATTTATAGAGAGCCACCAAAAAAATCATAGGGCTCCTGCCTTAGTGGGTATTGGATCTCCATCCAATTGCCCACTAACCTTGCATTATTGGATCTCTATCTAATAATCTCCTTAGGCCTCTAATTGGGCCTTAATTAAGGAGCTCATCAACATAGGGTCTCATCTAATGAGAATAGGGGCTAATTAGATCTTCATCCAATCCTCTATTCGCTGAAGCATCCACCATATGTGTGTGACCCTCTAGGCCCGATACCGAGCTGGCCGTGAGTCATTCCCATCAGAACTCCTTCTGATATAGTGAATTATTATCTCCATAATAATTCACTCGACTCATCGACTATGGACGTACGAGGCCACTACACCATAGTCCCCAAACGGTACAGGGGGGATCAAATCAATCAGACCTGTCTATCCACAGTTATTATGTATCTATAATCCCTCATCCAAATAATATCCCAGAGACTATATATTGGACATGGTACTATCAGGTCACATATGGAATCAGTTTGTCTTGCTCTATTCAGATTCTACCGGAGAACTCATTCTCTCTCAATCCGAATGACCTTGGCTAGGGATTTGTCTGAGCAAGCACATATGGGATATTCCTCTCATGATACCAAGAGTGGATGATCATCTATTGACACTCAATTACCTTCGTAAGGTTGGCTACCAATCGCTGTCTGACATTAGATATCATTAACCGTATAGCATTCTATAAGCAGATCAATCAGTGAACTTGTTCTCTAATGAGCACATGTACTATATCCTTAGTGTCTCCACACAAGTGGTTATAAGACCAGCCTCCTCCATCATATAGACGGGTATATAATACTATCCGATTATCTCAATGTCCCTCTCGAGTAACCTATGACCGAAATTATTTAGGATCTGTGTTTAAAGGTGAATCGATCTCATTATCGTGATCTCATCACGATCTGATTCCCATTGCACAGAACCAAGGACATCACAATATATATGCTACATATAATATAATATAAGAATATACCAATATTAATCATAAGCAAAAAGATTATGCAGTGTGTCATACGTGTCATCACTCGCGTGATTGGCTTGCAAGGCACTTGTAACTAGCAATCTCCCACTTGACCTAGAGCCAATCACCTATGTGTCTGATCCCCATCAGACCCTTATGACGCTCAAATACAATCTGAGCCAGCGGCTTCATTATTGGATCTGCAATATTATCTTTGGATAGAACTCTTTCCATTGCTATATCTTTATAGGCTATGATCTCTCTTATCAGATGGAACCTCCTCAGAACATGCTTAGACTTCTGATGAGACCTGTGTTCCTTTGCTTGAGCTATCACCCCATTATTGTCGCAGTATATGAGAATCGGTTCTACACTACTTGGTACGACTCCCAAATATTTGATGAACTTCTTCATCTATACCCCTTCCTTTGTTGCTTCTGCTACATCAATGTATTCCGCCTTTGTGGTCGAGTCAACAGTAGTCTCTTGCTTGGAACTCTTCCAACTTACTACTCCTCCATTCATGGTAAAAATATATCCTGAATTGGACTTGCTATTATCAATGTCAGACTGAAAACTTGAGTTTGTGTAGCCCTCAACCTGGAGGCTGCCTCCTCCATATACTAGTAAAAGATCCTTAGTCCTTCTTAAGTACTTAAGGATACACTTTACTGCCTTCTAGTATTCTAAATCTAGATCTGCCTGATACCTGCTCGTGACACTCAGATCAGGCCTAGTACATAGCATCGTATACATGATAGATCCTATCGCTGAGGCATAAGGTATCTTATCCATGTTTGCCCTTTCTTCAAGAGTCCTTGGGGACATACTCCTAGAAAATGCTATTTCATATCTCATCGGTATGAGACCTCTCTTGGAATTTTTCATGCCAAACCTTTTGACAATGGAGTCTATGTACCTAGACTGGGACAAGCCAAGCATCCTTTTAGATTTATCTCTATAGATTCAGATCCCCAAATATAGGATACTTCCCCTAAGTCTTTCATGGAGAAATTTCTAGATAGCCAAGCCTTTATTGTGGAGAGCATTCCTACATCATTCCCAATAATTAGGATGTCATCCATATATAGCATCAAGACGGTGATAGCACTTCCACTTAGCTTCCTATACACATAAGACTCATCTTCATTCTTAACAAAGTCATAAGATCTTATCACCTCATCAAATCTTATATTCCGACTTCGGAAAGCTTGCTTCAATCCATAAATGGATCTAAGTAACCTGCACACTTTATCTAGACTCTCTTTGGATATGAATCCCTCTAGTTGTATCATATATACCTATTCCTCAAGGTTGCCATTGAGGAATGCCATTTTGATATCCATCTGTCAGATCTCATAGTCATAATGTGCTGCAATGGCCAAAATAATTCTAATGGACTTAAGCATGGCTACAGGTGAAAAGGTTTCGTCATAGTCAACTCCTTATCTTTGATGATATCCTTTAGCTACCAGCTTTGTTTTATAGGTCTCTACCTTTCCATCCACTCCAATCTTCTTCTTGAAAATCCATTTGCAGCCGATGGGTACAATACCCTCACGTACATCTATAAGGTTCCAAACCTTGTTAGAGTACATGGAATCTATCTCAGAATTCATGGCTTCTTATCACTTCCCGGAGTCTATACTCATAATAGCCTCCTTGTAGGTCTAAGGATCAATATCCTGAGAGTCATCTCCATTGATATATCCCATGTATCTTTCAGGAGGGTGAGATACTCTACTAGACCTATGTAAATTTGGAATTTGTGTGTTAAGTACCTGAACAGACTCGAGCTTTGGAATGATGCTTGAGCTAGGTTCTCCAACCTCGCTCAACTCTATCTTACTGCTATTGTTTCCACCAAGAATGTGTTCCTTCTCAAGGAACACAACTTCCTCTGGATGATAGAAAGAATGTATTTCCACCAACTTAGCAACAAAGACCTTTCAGTCATCGGGATGATAGAAATAATACCCACAAGTTTCCTTTGGGTATCCCACGAATGTGCACCATTCTATCCTTGATTCCAACTTATCGGGGTTGTGTCTTCTAACGTGGGCAGGATAACCCCAAATCTTAACAATCTTAAAATCGGGCTTCTTTGCTTTCCATATCTCATATGGTATAGACACTACCGATTTTGATGGAACATCTGTTTAGAAAGTAAGCTACAGTCTCTAGGGCGTACCCCCAGAATTAGATGGGTAAGTCAGCGAAACTCATCATGGATCACACCATGTCTAACAGCGTATGATTCCTCCTTTCAGATACACCATTGAGCTGGGGTGTATAAGGAGGTGTCCACTGGGATAGAATCTCATTGTCCTTGAGGAAATGGGTGAACTCCGTACTCAAGTACTCTCCTCCTCGATCTGATCGAAGAGTCTTAATACTCTTTCCAATTTTGTTCTCTACCTCATTCTTATATTCCCTGAATTTCTCGAAGGCCTCAGATTTGTACTTCATTAAGTAAACATATCCATACCTAGAGAAATCATCAGTGAATGTAATGAAGTATGAGTAATCACCTATAGCCTGAGTCGTTATGGGACCACATACATCACTATGTATGAGTTCTAATAACTCGGTAGCTCTCTCTTCAATTCCTAAAAGGAGAGTTGGTAATCTTCCCACGAAGGCAAGGTTCACAACTTTCAACAACTAAAAGGAGAGTTACATATGACTCATAGTCAAATAGATCTAAGTATCCATCTTTTAACAACTTTTGAATCCTTCCCTCATTAATATGACCTAGCCTATAATGTCATAGGTTTGCATTATTCACCTCATCTCTTTTCCTCTTAGACATATTTATATTTATGATGTATGGAGAAGTGTCTAACATATATAAGTCATTTACAAGGGTTCCTATAGTGATGATCTCATCATTTATAATTATTGAACAACTATTATTCTCAGAAACTAATTTATATCCGCTTATTATCAAACAAGAGATGGATATAATGTTTTTGATAATAGAGACAACAAAATAGCATGCATCCAATATAATGATAACTCCACTAGGCAGATGTAGGGTGACCTCCCCAACGGCAACTGCAGCAACTCTTGCTCCATTGCCCATCTTGAGATCCATCTTGCCTCTGGCCAGTCTCCTAGGTCTTGCTAGAACCTGCAATGAATTGCATATATGGTAAGCACTCCCAGTATCCAATACTCATGTGTTATCATGAAAATCTGACAAATGGAGACTGATCATGAATATAACTGAAGCTTCTCCAAGCTTTTGTTTCGCCTTATCTGCAAGATAGTCCTTACAGTTCCTCTTCCAGTGCCCATCTTGGTTGCAGTAGAAGTACTGTCCTTTCTCTTTTGTCGGGTCTTTCTTAGTAATCTTTGTCTTACCTGGTCTTTCTTTGCCCTTGCCCTTCTTAAGGATCTTGCTGGTCTTCCTTTTCCTTTTGGTCTCACCAATATAGAGAATCAACTTCTCCTTTTTGATGGCACTCTCAGCTTCCCTCAACATATTGAGGAGCTCAGGGAGAGTCATCTCAAACTTGTTCATATTAAAGTTAATAATGAACAATGAAAAAGAATTTGGTAGGGATTGAAATATAATATCAACGCACAGGTTATCCTCTAGGATTATCTATATACTTCACAAAGCGAGTGATCTCATCTTCGCTTATCCTTTCCTCCAGCGTGGGCACAATTATGTTAAGGACATATACAATTTTCTCTTCCGTGAGAACAATTCTCAAATTGTGGAGCTTTTGGACTAATGAGGCGGTTGGCATCAAGTATGCCACGTATAGGTTTTGTAAGCGACAAATAAGATATAGCGTAAATTAAATAATATGTAGACTTTGCAGAAAATACTAATTAAGATATGGACTCTACCTTAATGTACTCTCACTATTTTCTTAACGAATCACGCGACACCCTCGACACATGAGATGGAAGTCTCTAGCAGACTCCTAGTGGGGATCGGGATCCAATTGACATCTTAGTGCAACCTCAAGGGACTCGACCAATTACACTAAGCCCAAAAGGTAGGTAACTCTTGTCAATCACAACTCCTTGTGATTCCCGTCACGTTCGGCCTCCGAATCATCATGGTCTCAAGGGACTTAATCAACCATGATATTCAGTTAAGTCATCACCATCATTACAAGATGAGTCTAATTTGATAATATGCCCTCGAGGGACTCGACCAAGCATACCATGTCCTCAGGTCACCGGTGACATCTCTATGTCAGAGGCAAGAACTTGATCATGTAGATAGGTGAGCCTTAAGGGACTCGACCAACTCAACCTATGTCGTGATTTAATTTCTTCCTATAACGATGGAAGGCCATGTGGGCTAATCTTATTGTCTCACGCTTACCGACTTAATATTATCATAGGAGGGGTTTTTGTTTCGTATCGATCTCCTAATATATCATGTCACACATATACATATTTAGTATATATCTACATCGCATACAAATATATATATACATATATCTAGTAGGTGTATAACATATCACATATGCAAGCCACACCAGATGATCATGAGCCGTCACCTAATATGATTAAGCCCGAGCCAATAGGCTTAATCACTCACAATAGGATCTATGTGTGCATTGGCGCATCTTCATGCCCTGTGATTATTGATCTCGTTATCATCGATTCCGTCGGATCGTTGTATCACTATGCATCGTGATCTCCCGCCACGGCATCGTGGGTCCCGCTGTAACCTCTATGCTCCCGTTGCGCTTCTTCATATAATTACAAATAATCACAGGCACACAGGCCCAATAATAAACGAGAAAAACGTAGGCTCGCAGGCCCCAATAATAATAATAATCACAATTACACACATCATAACACATGGCTCATGATCATCCATCCCCATCATACATCACATGTATATCACATCATATGTAGGATTACTAGATATATATAATAATTAATTAAACTATTTAATTAATTATTTTTTAGAAATCAAGACTTATGTAGAATTTCTAGAATTGTCAAGGGTATTTATATAATTCTAGATGAGAGGATAGTCCTTGGAATTTCTAGAATATTAAGGGTATTTCAGAAATTCTGTACACAAGGACAATCCTCAAAATTTCTTGAATTCATATGGGCAGGATCATCCTTTTCCTAAAAGGATGCCCTAGCCCTCACGCCATCGCCGCTATGGCGACATGCCGGATGAGCAGCCACAGCGCTGGGAGGGCATGCTGTGGCATTATATGGGCATTACTGTGCAGGGTGGCCGACGACCGCTTCTTCGGACTTGCACGGTCACATACCACATGGGCGGTTGCTGTGATATCATAACGCTTTGGCCGCAATCATTGCCTTCACCGCAAAAACATAGCAAGAATGCGTAGAACAATTCTACGCGATATAATCTCATCACGTACAGATTAAAACTAATCTTTCACACGAAAATCTTGGCTCTGATACCACTGTTGGGAAACCTATAGCGGGTGCATCATATGCGTAGCGGAAATTAAAATAAAAATCAGTTTCCCATGTAGATCAGATCGTCGTACAAAAGATTGGGGTCGCGAGAAAAACATAAAAACTGAAAAAACCACGATGTGTGAAAGATTAATTTTACCTAGGGAGATCATATATCCCTGTATTCTAGATCCGGATAGAGAAGATAAAGGAGGTCAAGCGTCCTCCTCTCTAGCGGTATCCACATGATAGATCTCTGCAGCGAAACTCCACTAATCTGATCTTGCAACTCTTGCTCAGAGGGAGGGAGGAGAATAGGAGGTGGTGGCTAAAGTTGCAGCCTATCAACCATGAGTCTTCCCTCCTATTTATAGAGAGCCACCAAAACCCTGGAGCTCCTTCCTTAGTGGGTATTGGATCACCATCCAATAACCCACTAACCTTGCATTATTGGATCTCTATCCAATAATCTCCTTAGGCCTCTAATTGGGCCTTAATTAAGGAGCCCATCAACATAGGGTCTCATCTAATGAGAATAGGGGCTAATTGGATCTTCATCCAATCCTCTATTCGCTGAAGCATCCACCATATGTGTGTGACCCTCTAGGCCCGATACCGAGTTGGTCGTGAGTCATTCTCATCAGAACTCCTTCTGATATAGTGAATTATTATCCCTATAATAATTCATTCGACTCATCGACTATGGATGTACTAGGCCACTACGCCATAATCCCCAAACGGTACAGGGGGCATCAAATCCATCGGACCTGTCTGTCCATGGTTACCATGTATCTATAATCCCTCATACAAATAATATTCCAGAGATCGTATATTGGACATGGTACTGTTAGGTCACATACGGAATTAGTTTGTCTTGCTCTATTCAGATTCTACTGGAAAACTCCTTCTCTCTCAATCTGAACGACCTTGGCTAGGGATTTATCTTAGCAAACACATATGGAATATTCCTCTTGTGATACTAAGAGTGGATGATCCTCTATTGACACTCAATTGCCTTCGTAAAGTTGGCTACCAATCCCGATAACCAATTATACCAAATTTGGAACTTTCCAAACTTATAAGTCTGGCGTCAAAGAAAGGAGTACTCATACAAGGCATCCTTGGTATCTCAAGTCTAAGGACCAGATATACAGCTGGGACTATGGAATCGTTGTCTGACATTAGGTATTATTAACCATACAGCATTCCATAAGTGGATCAATCAGTGAACTCATTCTCTAATGAGCACATGTACTATATGCTTAGTATCTCCACACAAGTGGTTATGAGACCAGCCACCTACATCATATAGATGGGTATATAGTACAATGGTCTATCCGATTATCTCGATGTCCCTCTCGAGTAACCTATGACCGGGATTATTTAGGATCTGTGATTAAAGGTGAATCGATCTCATTATTGTGATATCACCACGATACGATTCCCATTGCACAGAACTAAGGACATCACAATATATATGATACATATAATATAATGTGAGAATATATCAATATTAATCATAAGCAAAAAGATTATGCAGTGTATCACACGTGCCATCACTCGTGTGATTGGCTTGCAAGGCACCTGTAACTAGCAACCACTGCCTAGGCCAATTTCAAGTCACTGAATTATTAGGCCCAATTTAGCCCTGATTCAGGCCCAACGAGCTCCAAATCAAGTTATCATGGTTTCAGCCTAATACTGACTTAATTTGACTCTAAACGATCATGAACAAAACTTAACCACTTTAATTACAAACATATAGCTTTTAGCACATTATTAGCATTTCGACATATTATCTGATCATCTGGTACTTCATCAAAACCTCAGGTGCATCTTCTAACCTGATGCCTAAACTCATGGCACAAAGTATATCCTACTGCGCATTGACTAATCCTCCAGCTCGACGTCTAATCTTTGACATGACACTTTTTGGTCCAACATCTACTTCAATAATTTGCCCTCTCATGGTTCAAGTCCATGATCGAAGTTTTTCTTGCATTACTTATCTTAAAAGCATATTAGTTTATAAATTTATCAATTGATTTCATCATCAATATCCAGGATTCAATAATATCTCCCTTTTTGATGATGATCACTAATTAATAATAGAGCTTTTACTAAACTCTCCCTGTCTATATAATATAATGAACTTGAATTTTTTAAGAAAAATAATAACTTTTCAATTCTTTAAATTTAAGTCAAAATAATTTTAATCATAAATCATAATAATTTTTAGTAATGATTATTATAAGAATCATATGCATAATTTTACATCATCGCCATAGTTTGAAATAGTTAAACATCTCAAATAAACATCATAAGCTAATATCATCAAATATAACATGCATATGAGTGCTACGACGTCAAAAAATTATCATTACTTCTCCCTCTTTGTTATCAATAAAAAGAGAAAAAAGAAATGAGTAAGTCACTAATTTTTTCTCCCTTTATAATTATAAAAAAGAAGACAAAGATATCATTTTATCATCGTGCTACTTCTCCTCATTTACATCAATGTGCCAATGAAAGATATTAATATAAAAGAGTCATATGACATGAATCTCACATCATTCATATATTTAAAATCAAGATAATGATCCAATAAGAAAAAAAAGAGAAGAATTATGATTCATGTTTTTGGAATATTCAACATATTGTACCCTTAGTGTCCCCATAGGAACGACTATGAGACATATCGCATCCATTATATGAATAGGTTTATAGTATATCGGTCTATTTGGTTATCTCGAGCCCCTCATAAGTAACTTATGATCAAGATTATTTAAGATCTATATTTAAAGGTAAATTAATTTCATTATCATGATCTCATCATGATTCAATTGTCATTGCACAAATCTAAGGATATCACAATATATGCAACAAGCAATATAAAGTAAGAATATGTCAATAATAATAATAATAAATAAAAAGAGCATATCACACATATCATCACTCACGTGATTGGCTTATAAGGCATCTGTAACTAGCAGTTATCCCATAACAATTTACTCAACTCATCAACTATGGATATACTAGATCACTACGCTATAGTCCCTAGAAGTTACAAGAGGATCTAATCCAATGGACCTATTTGTACTTAGTTATTGTGTATCTATAATCTCTCATCCATCTAATATCTAAGAGACTGTGTACTGTTAAGCCTCATATGAAATTCATCCGAGTCTCACTCTAATTAGATTCTCTCAAAGAACTCCTCTCTCAATCCAAACGGCCCTAGCCATGGATTTGCCTAAGTGAGAGAACACAGGATATTATATTTAAAGATAAATTGATTTCATTATCATGATCTCATCATGATTCAATAGTCATTGCATAAATCTAAGGACATCACAATATATACAACAAGCAACATAAAGTAAGAATATGCCAATAATAATAATAAATAAAAAGATTGTATAGCATATCACATGTGTCACCACTCACATGATTGGCTTATAAGGCATCTGTAACTAGCAGTTACCCCATAACAATTTACTCAACTTATCGAGTATGGACATATTAGATCACTACGCTATAGTCCCTATAAGTTATAAGGGGATCTAATCCAATAGACCTATTTGTACTTAGTTATTATGTATCTATAGTCTCTCATCTATATAATATCGAGTACGGTATTATTAGGCCTCATACAAAATTCATCCGAGTCTCACTCTAATTAGATTCTCTCAAAGAACTCCTCTCTCAATCCAAATGACCCTAGACTGCATAAGGCATTTGTAACTAGCACTTATCCCATAACAATTTACTCAACTCATCGACTATGGACATACTAAATCACTACATTATAGTCCCTAGAACTTACAAGGGGATCTAATCCAATGGACCTATTTATACTTAGTTATTGCTTGTTACAAGTACCCTACAAACAAATCACATGAGTGATGACACGTGTGACATATTGTGTAATTTTTTTGCTTATAATTAATATTGACATATTCTTATATTATATTATTTGTTACATATATATTGTGATGTCCTTGGTTCTATGCAATGGGAATCAGATCGTGATGAGATCATGATAATGAGATCGATTCACCTTTAAACATAGATCCTAAATAATCTCGGTCATATATTACTCATGAGGGACATCGAGATAACCGGATAGACTTGTGTACTATATACCTGTCCATATGATGGAGGCGGCTGGTCTCATAGCCACTTGTGTGGAGACATTAAGGATATAGTACAGGTGCTTATTGGAGAATGAGTTCACTATTTGATCCGCTTATGGAATGTTGTATGGTTAATTATACTTAATGTCAGACAGTGATTCCATAGTCCTAGTTGTGTATATGGTCCTTAGACTTGAGACATCAAGGATGCCTTGTATAAGTACTCCTTTCTTTGATGCCAGACTTACAGGTTTGGAAAGTATCAGATCTGGTATAGTTAGTTATCGGGATTAGTAGCCAACCTTACAAAGGAAATTGACTGTTAATAGAAGATCATCCACTCTCAATATCACAAGAGGAATATCTTATATGTGTTTGCTCAAACAAATCCCTGGCCAGGGTCATTCAGATTGAGAGAGGAGTTCTCCAATAGAATCCGATTAGAGCAAGACAAACTGATTATGTATATGACCTGGTAGTACCATGTCCAATATATGATCTCTAGGATATTAGTTGAATGAGGGATTATAGATACATGGTAACTGTGGTCAGACAGGTCCGATGGATTTGATCCCCACTATACCGTCTAGGGACTATGGCATAGTTGCCTAGTACGTCAATAGTCGATGAGTCGAATAAATTATTATGAGGATAATAATTCACTATATCAGAAGGAATTCTGATGGGAGTGACTCACGGCTAGCTCGATATCGAGCCTAAAGTGTCATACACATATAGTGGATGCTTCAGCGAATAGAGGATTGGATGAAGATCCAATTAGCCCCTATTCTTATTAGATAAGACCCTAAGCTGATAGGCTCCTTGGTTAAGGACCAGTTAAAGACCTAAGAAGATTATTGGATAGAGATCCAATAATGCAAGGTTAGTGGGTAATTGGATGGAGATTCAATGCCCACTGAGAAAGGATCCCTAGGGTTGTTTAGTGGCTCTCTATAAATAGGAGGGGAGACTTATGGTTGATAGGCTGTAGCTTTAGCCACTACATCTTATTCTCCTCCCTCCCTCTAAACAAGAGTTGCAAGATCAGATCGGAGGAGTTTTGATATAGAGATCTATCGTGTGGATATCACTAGAGAGGAGGACGCTTAACCTCCTTCATTTTCTCCATCTGGATCTTGAATACAGGGATATACGATCTCCCTAGGTAAAATCAATCTCTATCATATCGTGATTTTTTTTTATTTTTGTGGCTTTTCTCGTGACCCTAAACTTTTGCATAACGATTTGATCTATGTGAAAAACCAGTTTTTGTTTTGATTTCCACTGTGCATGTGATGCACCCACTAAGGTTTCCCAACACATACTAGATCACTATGCTATAGTCCCTAGAAGTTGCAAGAGGATCTAATCTAATGGACCTATTTGTATTTAGTTATTGTGTATCTATAGTCTCTCATCCATCTAATATCTAAAAGATTGTATATCAAGTATGGTACTGTTAGGCCTCATATGAAATTTATCTGGGTCTCACTCTAATTAGATTCTTTAAAAGAACTCCCCTCTCAATCTAAATGACCCTAGCCATGGATTTGCCTAATCGAGAGAACACGAGATATTCCTCTTATGATATTGAGAGTGGACGATCCTCTATTTATGCTCAGTTACCTTCGTAAGGTTGGGTATCAATCTCGATAACTAGTTGTACCAGATCTAGAACTTCCTAACTTATAAGTCCACCGTCAAAGAAGGACTCAAACAAGATATCTATAGTGTCTGAAGTCTAAGGACTAGACACACAATTGAGGCTACAGAATTACTATCTGACATCAGGTAAAATTAACTATCTAGTATTCTGTAAGCGGATTAATTAATGAACTCATGAGATCAGTTGCCTCTATCATATGGACGAGCATACAACACACCAGTCTGTCTGATTATCTCGATGTCCTACTCGAGTAACCTATGACTGAGATTATTTGAAATATATGTTTAAAGTTGAATCAATCTCATTATCGTTATCTCATCACGATCTGATTTCAATTGCACTGATCCAAGGACATCATAATATATATGCAATAGACAATGTATATAATGTGAAAAATTATTAATAATAATTATCATACAAAAATATTATCCAGCGTGTCATATATGCCATCACTTATGTGATTGGCTTATAGGACACTTGTAACCAGCAATGCATATTTTAGAATACTAAATGTGATACACAATAACATTTTCGAATGTCACAAGACAAATATTAGTGACTCTAGTATCGATCATAGTTATCAAGTAAGCTTTTAGTATAAGAGGATGGGTCCAATATGAAACTAAATCGAGTTGTAAGATCAGATTGAAGGAGTTTCGCTATAGAGATCCATTGTGCGGATACCGCTAGAGAGGAGAACACTTGACCTCCTTCATCTTCTCCATTCTGATTTAGAATACCCCTAGATAAAATCAATCTCACGACCCCCTAAGTAAAATCAATCTCACACATCGCGATTTTTTTTTATTTTTACGATTTTTCTCGCGACCCCAATCTTTTACATGATGATTTGATCTGCGTGGGAAATTGGTTTTTGTTTTGATTTTCACTAAGCATGTGATGCACTCGCTGAGGTTTCCCAACAATAGTATCAGAGCCAAGGTTTTCATGTGAAAGATTAGTTTTAAACTACGTGTGATGAGATTAAATTTCGTAGAATCATTCTACGCATTCTTGCTGCATTTTCGCAACGAGGAGAAGGGAGATGGCGGCCATGGGGCGGCCACCACTTGCAGGCACCACCAAGGCCCCCCAGGGTGACCACCATAGGCGCCACCAGGGGTGGCACTGGCCGCATGCGTATGATGAGATTAAATTGCATAGAATCATTCTACACGCTCTGCATTTTGCAGATGAAGGGCACTGGCATGGCCATGGCCACCGGCCGCTGGCCACTGCAGCCAAGGCCCACTTATCAGGCCACCACAGCACCACGACGGGCCAACCCACCACAGGGCTCTGGCAACAGAAGGGCAACCATGACGACAAAGTGAGGAGGGCTAGGGCATCTTTTTGAGAAAAAGATGATTATACCCCTCAGAATTTGAGAAGTTCTAGCTCTGTCCCCTTTATACATAATTTCTTAAATGCCCTCAATATTTCTGAAAATTTCGAGGACTGTCCTCTCATCTAGAATACCAAAAATACCCTTAATAATTCTGAAAATTCTGAGGATTCTGAAAATACCCTTGACAACTTTAAAAATTTCGAGGACTTCCTCTGATCCAGAATTATGAAAATGCCCTTGACAATTTTGGGAATTTTGAGTATATCTTGATGTCTAAAAAATAATTAAATAAATAATTTAATTAATTATTATATATATCTAGTAATCCTACATATGATGTGATGTACATGTGATGTATGATGTGGATGGATGATCATGAGCCATGTGTTATGATGTGTGTAATTATGAATATTATTATTATTATTGGGGCCTACGAGCCTGCGTTTTTATCGTTTATTGTTGGGTCTACGTGCTTGTGATTATTTTTAATTACATGGAGAGGGCATGGAGGTTACAGTGGGACCCACGATGCTATGGCAAGAGATCACATGATGATGCGATGATCCGATGAAATCGATGATGACGAGATCAACAATCACAGGGCATGGAGATGCACCGATGCACACATAGATCCTATTATGAGTGATCAGGCCCATTGGCTTGGGCTTAATCATATTAGGTGACGGCTCATGATCATTCGGTGTGGCTTGCATATGTGATGTGTTATACACCTACTATATATATATATATATATATATATATATATATATATATATGTGACACGACATATTAGGAGACCGATACAAAAAACCCCTCTTAAGATAATATTAAGTCGGTAAGCGTGAAGCAATAAGATTGATCCACATGGCCTTCCATCGTTATAGAAGGAAATTAAATCATAACATAGGTTGAGTTGGTCAAGTCCCTCGAGACTCACCTATCTACGTAACCGAGATCTTGCCTATAACATAGAGATGTCACTAGTGACCTGAGGACATAATATGCTTGGTCAAGTCCCTTCGAGGGCATATCAATGAATCAGACTCATCTTATAACGATGTTGATGACTTAATTAAACGTCATGATTAGTTGAGTCCCTCGAGACTATGATGATTCAGAGGCCGAACATGATGGGAATCATAAGGAGTTATGATTGGCAAGAGTTTCCTACCTTTTGGGCTTAGTGTAATTGGTCAAGTCGCTCGAGGTTGCACTAAGATGCTAGTTGGATCCCAATCCCCACTAGGAGTCTGTCGAAGACTTCCACCTTACGTGTTGAGGGTGTCACATGATTCACTAAGAAAATAGTGGGAGCTCATTAAGATAGAAGTTCATATCTTAATTAGTATTTTCTGTAAAATCTACATGTTATTTATTTTTCGCTATATCTTGTTTTGTCAGAAACATGTCACTCACAAACCCCCCTACGTGGCATACTTGATGCCAACCACCTCATTAGTCCAAAAGCTCCGTAATTTGAGAATTATTCTCATGGAAGAGAAAATCGTATATGTCCTTAAGATGATTGTGCACACACTGGAGGAAAGGATAAGTGAGGATGAGATCGCTTACTTTATGAAGTATATAAATAGTCCTAGTGGATAACTTGTGCATTTATCTTATACTTCAGTCCCTAACAGATTCCTTTTCTCACTTCATCATGATTTTTAATATGAGCAAGTTTGAGGTGACTCTCCCTGAGCTCCTCAATATGTTGAGAGAAGCTGAGAGTGCCATTAAGAAGGAGAAGCCAATTCTCTATATTTGTGAGACTAAAAAGAAAAGGAAGGCTAGCAAGACCCTTATGAAGGGCAAGGGCAAAGAAAGACCAGGTAAGACAAAGGTTGCCAAGAAATACCCGAGAAAGGATAAAGGACAGTGCTTCCACTATAGCCAAGACGGGCATTGGAAAAGGAACTGTAAGGACTACCTTGTAGAGAATGCGAGATAGAAGCTTAGAGAAGCTTCAGGTATATTCATGATCAGTCTCCACTTATCAGATTTTCATGATAACATATGGGTATTAGATACCGAGAGTGTTTATCATATCTGTAATTTATTGCAGGTTCTAGCAAGACCTAAGAGATTAGCTAAAGACGAGATGGATCTCAAGATGGGCAATGGAGCAAGAGTTACTACAGTTACTGTTGGAGAGATCACCCTACATCTGCCTAGTAGAGCTATTATTACATTAGATGCATGTTATTTTTGTTCCCTCTATTATCAAAAATATTATTTCTATCTCTTGTTTAATAATTAGTGGATATAAATTAGTTTTTAAAAATAATAGTTGTTTAATAATTATGGATAATGAGATCATCACTAGAGGGACCCTTATAAATGGCTTATATGTGTTAGACACTTCTCCACATATCATGAATATAAATATGTCTAAGAGAAAAAGAGATGAGGTGAATAATGCATACCTATGGCATTATATGCTAGGTCATATAAATGAGGAAAGGATTCAAAAGTTGCTGATAGATGGATACCTAGATCCATTTGACTATGAGTCATATGCAACTTGTGAACCTTGCCTTCGTGGAAAAATGACCAACTCTCCTTTTAGTGGAATTGGAGAGAGAGCCACTGAGTTATTAAAACTCATACATAGTGATGTATGTGGTCCCATGTCGACTCAAGCTATAGGTGGTTACTCATACTTCATTATATTCACTGATGATTTCTCTAGGTATGGACACGTGTACTTAATGAAGTACAAATCTGAGGCCTTTAAGAAATTTAGGGAATATAAGAATGAGGTAGAGATCTAAATTGGAAAGAATATTAAGACTCTTCGATCAGATCAAGGAGGAGAGTACTTGAGTACGGAGTTCACCCATTTCCTCAAGAACAATGGGATTTTATCTCATTAGACACCTCCTTATACATCTCAGCTCAATGGTGTATCAGAAAGGAGGAATCACACGCTGTTAGACATGGTGCGGTCCATGATGGGTCTCACTGACATACCCGTCTCATTCTGGGGGTACGCCCTAAAGACTACAACTTACCTTCTGAATAGAGTTCCATCAAAGTCAGTAGTGTCTACACCATATGAGATATAGAAAGAAAAGAAGTGCGATCATAAGATTGTTAAGATTTGGGACTGTCCTGCCCACGTTAGAAGATACGATCCCGATAAGTTAGAATCAAGGACAGAATGGTGCACATTCATGGGATACCCAAAGAAAACTTATGGGTATTATTTCTATCATCTCGAGGACTGAAAGGTCTTTGTTGCCAAGAGAGTTGTGTTCCTTGAGAAGGAACACATTCTTGGTGGAAACAATGGAAGTGAGATAGAATTGAACGAAGTTGGAGAGCCTAGCTCAAGCACCATTCCAGAGCCCGAGTTTGTTTAGGTACCTAACACACAAATTCTAAATTTACATAGTTCTAGTAGAGTATCTCACCCTCCTGAAAGATATGTGGGACATATCAGTAGAGATGACTCTCAAGATGTTGATCCTCAGACCTATGAGGAGGCTATTATTAGTATAGACTCCGGGAAGTGGCAAGAAGCCATGAATTCTAAGATAGATTTTATGTACTCTAACAAGGTTTAGAACTTTGTGGATGCACCTGAGGATATTGTACCCATCGGCTATAAATAGATCTTCAAGAAGAAGATCGAAGTGGATGGAAAGGTAGAGACCTATAAAACAAGGCTAGTAGCTAAAGGATATCGTCAAAGACAAAGAGTTGATTATAACGAAACTTTTTCACCTGTAGCCATGCTTAAGTCCATTAGAATTATTTTGGCCATTGCAGCACACTATGACTATGAGATCTGACAGATGGATGTCAAAACAACATTCCTCAATGGCAACCTCGAGGAAGAGGTGTATATGATACAACCAAAGAGATTCGTATCCCAAGAGAGTCCAGACAAATTGTGCAGGTTGCTTAGATCTATTTATGGATTGAAGCAAGATTTTTGAAGTTGGAACATAAGATTTGATGAGGTGATCAGATCTTTTGACTTTGTTAAAAACGAAGATGAGCCTTGTATATACAGGAAGGTAAGTGGAAGCGATATCACCTTCTTGGTACTATATGTGGATGACATCCTAATCATTCAGAATGATGGAGGAATGCTCTCCATAGTAAATGCTTGGCTATCTAGAAACTTCTCCATGAAAGACTTAAGGGAAGCATCCTATATTTTAAGGATCCAGATCTATAGAGATAGTTCCAAAAGGATGCTTGGCTTGTCCTAGTCTAGGTACATAGACTTCATTGTCAATAGGTTTGACATACAAAATTCTAAGAGATGTCTCATACTAATGAGACATAGAATATCACTTTCTAGGAGTATGTCCCAAAGACTCCTGAAGAAAGGGCAGACATGAATAAGATACTTTATGCCTCAGCGATAGGGTCTATCATGTATGCAATGTTATATACTAGGCCTGATATAGCACATGCTTTGAGTGTCACGAGCAGGTATTAGGCAGATCCAGGTTTAGAACACTAAAATATAGTAAAATATATCTTTAAGTACTTAAGAAGGACTAAGGATTTTTTACTAATATATGGAGGAGGTAACCTCTAGGTTGAGGACTACACAGACTCGAGTTTTAGGTCTGATATTGATGATAGCAAGTCAAATTCAGGATATATTTTCACCCTGAATAGAATAACAATAAGCTGAAAGAGTTTCAAGCAAGATACTACTACTGACTTGACCACAGAGGCGGAATACATTACTGCAGCAGAAGCAGCAAAGGAAGGGGTGTAGATAAAGAAGTTCATCAAGGATTTGGGATTCATACCAAGCAGCGTGGAGCTAACTCCCATATATTATGATAGTGACAGGGCGATAACTCTAGCAAGGGAATTCAGGTCTCATCAGAATTATTCTGAGGAGATTCCATCTAATTAAAGCGATCATGACCCGAAAAGATATAGCAATGGAAAGAGTTTCATCCGAAGATAACATAGTAGATTCACTAACAAAGCCACTGGCTCAGATTGTATCTGAGTGTCACAAGGATCTGATGAGGATTAGACATATAGGTAATTGGCTTTTGGTCAAGTAGAAGATTGTTGGTTACAGGTGCCCTACAAGCCAATCACGTGAGTGATGGCATGTGTGACAAGCTATGTAATCTTTTTACTTATGATTAATATTAGCATATTCTCATATTATATTATTTATTACGTATATATTGTGATATCCTTGGTTATGTGCAATGAGAATTGGATCATAATGAGATCACGATAATGAGATCGATTCACCTTTAAACACAGATCCTAAATAATCCTAGTCATATGTTACTCGAGAGGGACATTGAGATAACCGGATAGATTGGTGTACTATATACCTATCCATATGATCGAGGCAGTTGGTCTCACAGCCACTTGTGTAGAAACACTAAGGATATAGTACAAGTCCTTATTGGAGAATGAGTTTATTGATTGATCCACTTATAGAATATTATATTGTTAATGATACCTAATGTCAGACAATGATTCCATAGTCCCAGTTGTGTATCTGGTCCTTAGACTTAAAACACTAAGGATGCCTTGTATAAGTACGTCTTTCTTTGACGCCAGACTTACAGGTTTGGAAAACTCTACATCTAGTACAGTTGGTTATCGGGATTTGTAGTCAACCTTACGAAAGCAATTGAGTGTCAATAGAGGATCATTCACTCTCGATATCACGAGAGGAATATCTCATATGTGCTTGCTCAAACAAATCCCTGGACAGGGTTATTCGGATTGAGAGAGAAGTTCTCTGGTAGAATTCGATTAGAGCAAGACAAACTGATTCCATATGTGACTAGACAGTACAATGTCTAATATACGGTCTCTGGGATATTAGTTGGATGAGGGATTATAGATACACGATAATTGTGGACAGACAGGTCCAATGGATTTGATCCCCCCTGTACTGTCTAAGGACTATGGTGTAGTGGCCTAGTACGTCCATAGTCAATAAGTTGAATGAATTATTATAAGGATAATAATTCACTATATTAGAAGGAGTTCTTATATGAGTGACTCACGGCCAGCTCAGTATCGGGCCTAAAGGGTCACACACATATGGTAGATGCTTCAGTGAATAGAGGATTGGATGGAGATCCAATTAGCCCCTTTTTCATTAGATGAGATCGTAAGCTGATGGACTCCTTGATTAAGACCCAGTTAAAGGCCTAAAGAGATTATTGGATAAAGATCCAATAATGCAAGTTAGTGGATAATTGGATGGAGATCCAATATCCACTAACGAATGAGCCTTAGGGTTTTTTGGTGGCTCTCTATAAATAGGAGGGGAGACTCATGGTTGATAGGCTGCAGCTTTAGCCACCACCTCCTATTCTCCTCCTTCCCTCTAAGCAAGAGTTGCAAGATTAGATTATAGGAGTTTCGCTGCAGAGATCCATCTTATGGATATCACTAGAGAGGAGGACGCTTGACCTTCTTTATCTTCTCATACATCGTGATTTTTTTTCGATTTTTACGATTTTTCTCGCGACCTCAATCTTTTGCATGATGATTTGATCTACGTGGAAAATCGATTTTTATTTTGATTTCCACTGTGCATGTGATGCACTCACTTAGGTTTCCCAACATATACTAGATCACTATGTTATAGTCTGTAGAAGTTACAAGGGGATCTAATCCAATGGACCTTTTTGTACTTAATTATTGTATATCTATAGTCTCTCATACATCTAAAATCTAAGAGACTGTATATCGAGTATGGTACTGTTAGGCCTCATACAAAATTCATCCGAGTCTTATTCTAATTAGATTCTCTCAAAGAACTCCTCTCTCAATCCAAACGACCCTAGCCATGGATTTGGCTAAGCGAGGGAATATGGGATATTCCTTTTATGATATTGAGAGTAGACGATCTTCTATTTACACTCAGTTACCTTTATAAGGTTGGGTATCAATCTCGATAACTAGTTGTACCAGATCTAGAACTTCCTAACTTATAAATCCACCGTCAAAGAAGGAGAAATCAAATAAGACATCTGTGGTGTCTCAAGTCTAAGGATTAGACACACAACTGAGACTACATAATTGCTATATGACATTAGACAAAATTAACTATCTAGCATTCTGTAAGTGGATTAATCAAGGAATTTATTCTCCAATTAGCACTTGTGCTATACTCCTAGTGTCCCCACGCAAGCAACTATGAGATCAGCTGCCTCTATCATATGGACGGGCATACAGCACATCAGTCTGTTTGATTATCTCGATGTTCTACTCGAGTAATCTATGACTGAGATTATTTGAAATATATGTTTAAAGGTGAATTGATCTCATTATCGTGATCTCATCACGATCTGATTTCAATTGCACTGATCCAATGACATCATAATATATATATATATATATATATATATATATATATATATATATATGCAATAGATAATATATATAATGTGAGAAAATATTAATAATAATTAGGATACAAAAAGATTGTCCAGCGTGTCATGTGTGTTATCATTTATGTGATTGGCTTATAAGACACTTGTAACCAGCGATGCATATTTTAGAATAGTGGATGTGATACACAATAACATTTTTGAATATCACAACACAAATATTAGTGACTCTAGTATCGATCATAGTTATCAAGTAAGTTTTAGTATAAGAGAATGGGTCCAATATGAAACTAAATCGAGAATGAACCCCAATCAATCAAAGCTAAGTTTGCCTCGATGATTAAACAACGTTAATGAAACAAAAACAAAAGATCATCAAAACAATATCTCTTTTACCCATCAACCGATGGGCTATTGAAACCCAAATATCCAGCACCAATAGAGATGGCAATTAATTTTTTATATTTACTTAATTTTATATCAAAATGTTTTAGTTATGTATTTATACATTTACACTCATCAAGTTATTATAGATGTACATCAATTTTTAATTTTTATTAAAAATATATATTTTTATATTATAATTTTTTAAGAAAATATCGATCCAAATTCGAACCAAAACTGAAATCACCAATTTCAGATCCAAAATCAATCCTATTGATTCGATTTCGGTTCCAGCTTTTGTCAAATCAAAATTAATAGTTTCAAAACTATGGATCTTGGGCAGAAACATACATAATGAAAAGAAAAGATCTATATGAGCTTTTATTTTTTTTATTTTATTAAAATTAATAAATATATTGAATCATTTACTAACCGTTTAACATTTGTATACATGATGCCTGGCCTTAGGTAATCAATGTAAAAGACCTCAAATAGTGTGCGAGATCTCTTGATGAGGTTTCCATTTTAATTACTTGAAGATGGTGGAGGCGATTCCTGATTTTTACCATTCTAAAAGAGAGAGTGAGAGAGAGAGAGAGACCCACACCTCGCTATTCGACAATTAGTTTTATCATGTGATCAAACAAAAGTAAAGCAGTTTTGTTCTTCGGAAACTGAAATTTTGTGCACTAACCGAGCATTCAGAGAGAGAGAGAAATCTATTTGGCCAATCAGGCGATGCAAGAAAGTTTTGTTGCCCATAATGTTTCGATAACAGCATCAACAAAGTCCTTAAAGATAAATAGCATAATACAATCAAACTAGAAAACCAAAATAGTAGCATAATAGAATAAAGCAGTTCGCCAGAGGATTTTAACCCCCCACCCCCAAAACAAGAGGAATATATTATACCTTTTTTGTCCCTGCATGTGGATGAATCCAAGGATTAATTGCATTGAATACAAAAAGCTAAGGGCATCAGATGAAAGGCTGCTAATGCAAGGGTCCTTGTCTCACTAATTGGACTGACTTTTTTGCTTAAGATACTGTTGTATGCAACAGAGGTCCAAAGCTACATCGAGTACGAGTTATGTTACAAAGTCGCAAAGCATCATCTCACTCTATTATTCCATACAAATACGAAAGGATCTGAACAATTGTGAATGCTTTATCCAACATGACGGGCATAGATAACACAAGTCGTGTGGTCGAAGTTGCAGCTGCCGAAAGAGCGAACGATGTGAGAACCCGGGTTACAAGGTATTGATGGCATCTTGGATGAATACGTTCCAACAGGAGTCATCATCTTTCCATTTGCCAACATGCTCGGAGAGACCTGCTTTGACTTACTTTTCGACCTCAGTATTGAAGACGAAACCGGGGAATGCCGTGGTGATGTCCCTGCCAACCAAACCATGACATCATTCCTACAAGATTTTGGACATGAAATTGCCGAAGCAAATAGCACAGGAAGTATATTCTGTAGGTTTAACATACTTCTTTAACTGAACAAAAATATTTTGAGAAAATTTTTTCCTTAAAATCTGTATAAATATGTGTTGCAATAATATGTGTTGTATAAATATCTAGAGTAAATTTTTTTATCGCTGTTAAATGATAGCAAGTCCCCAACATGTACGATCGAAAGTAGCAATTGCAATCGTTACCTCTTGGTCGACTCTTCTTCTACAAAGAGCTAAGATAAAGAGAAATCTTTCTCTCTCAAATGATAGCACATCAGTGCAAAAGATCCCATAGCACCACCACTCCTCTCGGCGGATCGTCGTGGCTTGATTCTTCTTTGATGCTGGAGATCTCTATGTCACCGCTCTTCTTCTCCTACGGAGAGCTCTTGCTGCGCACCTGAGTCCTACACACAACCGTGTTCCCCTGCTCAGCGACTACGGTCTCTGTGCCCACGGCCTCTTCTGGTTGCTGCGCCTGCCACCGAGGGTCCACCACCACCCCTGTCAGGACTCCAAAATCGAGTAGCAACACACCTATTAGAGCGCTAAAGTGGAACCCCATCACTCTTGTAGCAACTCAAAAGAGTAGTCTAAGCACGTCTGCAAGGTCGCACAAGGCAAGAAACACCACCTCGGCTATAACTCAGCTCTCTGGTGCGGACACCTCAGCCGAGTCTCTCAGGACAAGTGTCACACCCCCACCCCCCATCCCTCCCCCCCCCCACTCTGCTGCATGCAACCTCTGCCAAGGGCTCCTCACACATCGGACATCATATATCGTCATCGATCCCCCACTACAACTCCTTTTCGTTGTTGCTCGTCTCTGCCCACGACAGCCCCAACTCATCTGCTATGGCTCTCGCCTACCCCTCTGCCATCGACGCCCTCCTCCACCTCTCAGTTTTTTTGCTTTGCAGACATGCTTTGCTACCTCTGCTCCAATGAAAATCTCGCGTCACCGGGTGCCGCGCTCGAGCAGCCCATCTTCATCCTCCTCCCTAAGGGTGTTGGCCTCGTCTGCTGCGTCGAGCCATAGTTTAGCATATCAAAAGCCCTTGATTTGATCCTGGACAGGGCGCAGAACCTTGTGATCCCCATCGACTCTGTCGGTCGGAAGAAGCTCACTGCCATCGATTTCTGCTGGCTGACACAGGAGGACTTCGTCTGCTACTTCCTCAATTCCTAAACTCATCATAGCCCAGTTCATGGAGAGGTGAGTCCTTCTTGATTTCAATGTCTTCTTCCATCTCCAGCATTTGACCAAAGGCACCCCTCTCACCTGTACAATGCCCTCTACTGCTTCTCTTCGTTGCTATTGTCCAACGGTAGCAATTTCAAATTGAATGACTGATCCAATGAATGTTTTTGCTAGTGTTATCAATGTCTATAGCAGAACGTCATTGCTGGCATTCTTCTCAGCAGCTGAAGACCAGTTGCTTGGCACCCTGCGGCTGAATCCACCGCTTGGATCCAATTTCTTAGATCAACAATGCTATAGCCTATCACTTCGGTCGGAATCTTCCTCTGTCGCTAGACCCATCCCTTGGTGTCACTTTTGTCTGCCCTCCTCCGCACTATTGCTCTTTGCTGACAGAAATCCTTAACCTGAGCAACAAAAAGCTCTCACTCTAGCATATAACAGTAGCACTACTATTGCACCTACATGTCTCTTTGTTGCTTCTCCTTGATGTTATAGTGGCACAGTAGTAGTACTTAGTCAGTTTTGAAACCAGCATTGGGTGCTTCTCGGTGGCAGCCTCTTCCTTTAGATCTTTGATTCCTCTTCTTGCTGTAGGCTGTGAAGTGTGGAAGGTTCTAGATCTGTGCAAGCTTTCTCATCTTTCAACAGTGGCAGCCTCATCTCTAACATCGTTCACTATGTGCCACATTATTTTTTGGAAGGGCTGGTTTTGGTAGACCAGGATTGTTGCACCCGATCACTAGTTCCAACAAGCATTTGCTACCGTAATTTGCTGCTTGTCATATCAGGATGACAATAGAGTTTCTTTTCCTTTCATACCTCATTCCTATTCATTTCTTTTGCTATCAATTTCTTAGACGCTTCAATCATATTATTCATAAATTAGCCTACTACTCTCGCTCTCGCTGTTTTTCTATCTCTTAACGGTCCTTAGAACTATTTTCTTGGCGAGATTACTTAATTTCCTCTCTTGCTTTTCCCTCGACCTGTCATTGATTCCCTGATGTCTTCCTTCTTTACTTCTGATGCTCTATAACTCTTTTGCCTATTGACAACCTTTCTCCGCATTTAGGACTCATTTCCATCAATACTGTCTTCCTAATCCCTTTTAAATTATCCAAGGATGGTAATTATACATCCTGGCATGCTCAATGTTTTAATCTTTTATTTGGTTATAATTTATTAGTTTACATTGATAGTTCTCTTAGTTGTCTACTAGCGATGATATATGTTACAGGAAAACCCAGCCTAGTGCCAATTTTGCCTACAAGCTATGGTTATGTCAAGATCGGCTAATACTCTAAGCAATTCAAGCCTCTGTCATGGGATCCATTGCTCTGCTTGTGTCCTCCTATGCTGCTACTGAGGAAGCTTGGACTAAGTTATAAACTACCTTCACGAATTGCTCGCAGACTCACATGTTTGGACTACTTTCCAGCCTTATGAAATTCAAGCATGAGGGAAGTGCTATTACCGACTACTTACAGTATATCAAAATGATTATCGATGATCTAGCTTTGATAGGTCATTCCCTAACTGATGAAGAAGTTTTCGTCCATATGCTTAATGGATTGAGTGCAGAGTTCAAAGAACTAGCAGTTGCACTTCGAGGGTGTGACTCTCCGATTTGCTTCGAAGAACTTTATGATAAGCTAACTGATTATGAAGCTTATCTAAAGCATGATGATAGACTGTCAGGACCTTTGCCAGGACCTCCCATCATAGCTCAGTTTAACCAAAAATCCAAAACGCACTAACGCAAATACAAGAAGAATGCTTCAAAAGGTGTGGCCAACTTTCCTGCCACTTTTATGGGCACCATCCATCACTTCCTCCTCCACATCCTCCATAGTTTAACCATTATTAGAGTGCCTCCTTCCAGCCATGTCGTTCTCCTCCTACATTTTAACAACCAATCGTCTGCCAGTTGTGTGACAAAATCGATCACTCTGTAAAAGTTTGCTGATCTCGACCTCGTCTCTCAGCTTCGTCAACCTTGCCTCAAGCGAATGTCATGACTACTCTGTCTAATAGTCAATCTAATTGGATTATGGATTCTGGTGCTTCCCACCATATCACTTCCGATCTCCAAAACCTATCAATTCATAACAACTATGGCTTAAATGAAGACATCATCATCGGTGATGGTAAAAGAATTCTAATCACTCATACTAGTTCTACATTACTTAGTTCACATGACATGTCTTTCACACTCAATGATGTTTTATGTGCACCCCACATTAAAAGAAACCTTATTTTTGTCTCTTAATTCTGCTAATAAAGTCATACTTTTATTGAATTCTTTCTTAATTATTTAGTTGTCAAGGACTTGACTATGGGAGCATCCTTAGTTCATGGCCCGAATAAAGATAACATCTACGAATAGCCATCAACCTTGTATCTCACTCGACCTATTGCTAACTATTCCACTACTGCTCTAGTCGACATTTGGCATCAATGTCTTGGTCATCCCTCGACCTCTATTCAACAAAAATTGCTTTCGCGCTATTCTATTCCTGTTCTTAAATCTAGTAATGTTATTACTCATTGTGATGCTTGTCTTAGTAATAAAAGTCATCAATTACCTTTTGGTACATCTTCTATTTTCTGCTCTAAACCATTTAAAATTGTTTATACTAATGTTTGGGATCCTGCATTAGTTGTCTCCTTTGATAAGTTTAGATGTTATCTTTGTCGACTATTTTATAAAGTATACATAGTTATATCCCCTCCGTCAAAAGTCTGATGTCACTATTGTCTTCTCTAACTTTAAGAACTTAGTTGAGAATTAGTTTCAGACTACCATTAAAACTATCTATTCTAATGGTGGGGGTGAATATCAAACCCTTGCATCTTATCTGTCCACTTGTGATATTTGACATCTCAAGTCCCCTCCATATACTCCTCAACTGGTTGACTCTGCCAAATGTAAACATCAACAAGTTATCGAAACTAGCCTAACATTGCTTCATTAGGCTTCCATGTCATCCACTTTTTGGTCTGTAGTATTTCAAATTGTTGTCTACCTTATTAATCAAATGCTTACCCTTACTCTACAATATCAATTACCATTTGAAAAACTATTTCACAAACGTCCTAATTTATAAACATTAAATATATTTGGTTGTCTATGTTATCTATGGTTGTCTATGTTATCTATGGTTGTGTCCCTACAATTCTCATAAACTGTAGCCTCGATCTTGCCCTTGTATTTTCATTGGATACTCTCTTGAACATAATACCTTCCATTGTTATGACTATCATACTACTAAAATCTTTGTTTCTAGACATGTTACTTTTCTTGAGTCTATTTTTCCCTTTCGAGATCAGAGATACTCTGTGATCCCATTAGATTCCTACGACACATCTTCCTCCTCTCACACATCTCCATTGGATCTATACTCTCTTGTTACTTCTATTCCGTATTTTTCTCTCTCCTCACCTATGGTTCCTCCTCTTCCTATGTAATTGCCTCTAGAATCGCAATCTTTATCTTCACTTTGCCAGGAACCTTTTGTCATCCCTTCGCTTGACTCACCATGTGATAACCCTCAGCCTTTACCCTCTAATAATATTACAACCTCATGACATCCAAATCATTCCAAGAGTGGTGTTTCTAAACCACGATAAGTTCTTGACTTACATGCTAGTGCTAAATCTTCCCTAGGCTCTACTGGACTAACATCTCTTACTCAGGCCTTAAAATCATCACAGTGACATAAAGCCATGTGTGAGGAGTATGATGTTTTTCTTCATAATGCTACATGGACTCTTATCTATTCTCACTCCACACAAAACATCATCAGAAGTAAATGGGTCTTTCAAATTAAGCGAAGCTTCAATGGTTCGATTGCTCGCTATAAAGCATGACTTATGGCCAAAACATTTCATCAATGACCCGGTGTTGACTATACTGAGACATTTAGTCTTGTTGTTAAGCCTACTACAATCTAGCTTATCCTAAGTCTGGCAATTTTCAAATGTTGGTGTTTACGCTAAATAGATATTAGCAATGCCTTTTTGTAAGGGACTCTTACTAAAGATGTCTTCATAGAGCAACCTTCTGGCTTTGTACATCCTTAATATTCATGGCATGTCTATAAACTCCGAAAGGCAATTTATGGACTTTGTTAGGCTCCACAAGCCTCGTATACTAAACTTGGTCTATTCTTGTCTTCAGTTGGATTCATCAACTCTAAGTCTGATGTCTCTCCATTTCTAGGCTAACAACATAGAGGTATCATCTATCTTCTAGTCTATGTGGATGATATTATTGCCACCGATAATAACTCTATGGAGGTTCAGGCGTTTATTAAGCAATTGGCCAACAGATTCTCTCTTAAAGATCTTGGCAACCTGAGTTATTTTCTCGGTGTCGAGACTATGTTTACATCTTTTGGCCTATTTCTTTCACAAAGAAAGTACATTCAAGATTTACTATTGAAAATGAACATACAAGATACCAACGAGATTACCACTCCTTTATCTCCCAGTGAATCACTAAAGTTATCTGATGGTAGTCCTACTACAAACTCTACTCAGTATCAGCAGGTTGTTGGCTCCTTATAATATCTCGCTCTTACCCATCCAAATGTTTCTTTTGCAGTTAATAAATTATCACAATTTATGCATCGCCTATCTGCTTTGTACTGGACAGTTGTCAAACGTGTTTTGTGTTATCTTAAGGGGTCAATTGATTATGATATTTTTCTTCGCAAACACTCTCCCTCTCAGCTTCATACCTTTGCTGATACTGATTGGGCCAAAAATATTGATGATAGAACCTCTTCGTCGGGGTATATTATTTTTCTTGGTGCTAATCCAATTAGCTAGAGTTCTAAGAAACAAAAGACAGTTGTCAGTTCTACTACTAAGGCTGAATATCGTGCTATTGCCACTGCTGTTGTCGAACTTAATTGGATCACCAAGTTGCTTAAGGAGCTTCACATTCACTTTACTTCTACGCTTGTTATTTATTGTGATAATATCGGTGTTACTTACCTTTGTGCCAATCTAGTTTTTCACTCCTGAATGAAACATGTTGCTATTGACTTCTATTTTGTGCGAGATCAAGTCGTCCGTGTTTCTCGTGTCCATACAGCTAATCAATTTGCCGACTCTCTCATGAAATCTTTGGCTCACAAAATCTTTTCCTTGCATCGATCTAAGATCAGCGTCCTTGACAGGAGCTCGATCTTGCGGGGATATGTTAACTAAACAAACTTCTCTAACTGAACAAGAAGATCTCATTCATCTGTTGAAAATCTTTCCTCAAAACCTGTATAAATATGTGTTACAGTAATGAAACTTTGAATTATTCAATCCTCACTTCAATCTTTATCATATTCCTATTATAAATATATATATAACAAATAGTTAGCCAAGGAATCATTTGTTTGAAGTTATTAAGGGAAGCCCATCTCTATAGGTAGAATGTATTTGAGTAGAAAAAGAAGGGAAAAGAAAAAGTACAACCCAATGTAGCGACAGACATATCAAACTTTTTTTTTAGCATTTTATAGATGACTAATGGGAAGATTCAGGAAAGGACATCGATAGACAGAAAGTAGATCAAACTAACTGGAAGACACCTCATATGACTTGGAACTCCATCCAAGAAACAGGTGCGCAATACCTGGAAGATACATTGATTGTGAGAGGAAACAGTCACGCTTGCCCCCGTTGAGTAAGTCGTAGTATCAAAAGACCATTTCGTCTTACAAAGTACATCTCATTGGGTTAACAAGGATAACAAAGGAAAGATGGAACAAAATGGGATGCCAACGAGTTATTTATCAATGAGCAGGTGTGTGTTTATTCACTTGCCGTCGTGATTAGAAAATATGATTTCAGTTGTCATAAAAGCCCAAAGGGTTTTGGTTTTGGTTTTGATTTTGATTTTGGTTTTGGTTTTGGTTTTGGTGCATTGAACATTAACGCAGACAGAAGATAAAAGTCGTACTCAAGATAAGGAAGAGTCATGTTCTTCAAAAGATTAGGGTGTCGCATGACGAAGTCCTTCCATTCTTCCCGGTTAATTTTGTCATCCCCATTGACAGCTTCGGCAAATGTCTGCAATAAAATCGAGGGCAAATGAGCGAGAATTCAAAGGAAGAAGGGAGAAAAAAAGAAAAAAAAAAAAAGGGTAAGGAGAGACGGGTAAGTCTTAGATGGCATGCCATATCCAGTATGGCCTCAAGAAGATCATCCGAAAGCATTATGTCTGACTCCCTTAAAATAGCGATCACCATCTGTTTTACCTGAAAAATTCCAACAGAACTCAGAGATCCAAATCCAGATGTCAAACATCCATGATTGGTGGATCATCCGGATGTATGTGAAAAAAACAAACATTTAGAAATTTCCACCAGACATTTAGAAACATGTTCATGGATATACGAGGGAGGCTCAATATTTAGAAAAAAGAAAAAATTGTTCCGCTAAACGAACAATAGCAAAAGAATATTTGTGTTCCCTTAAGTATGCCATCGGTAGTTGTGATGATAAAATTTCAAAATGTTGGAGTCGTGAAAGCTTGGAAGCAAGATTTGGAAACTAACACCACTCGGAAAAGGTTTCGGAGTATGACATGCGAGGGGCTACTATGTTGCTACCACTTGATACCTATCAGAAGACATCTAACCGAAGAGGCCCTGAAGAAGTAAAGGCATTAAATGTAAGCATGCAGTAATTTCCAATATATTCGGCAACTCTATGGACCGTAAATGCAAATTCTGCAAATCCATCTCCAACAATTCCTTGTACTTAGCAAGAACACGAGTCTAAATTTTAGCAGTTAGAAACTCACTTCTTTTCGCTCGATAAACCCAGTTTGTCTAAGATCATGCAATCTGAATGCAACTGCAGAAAATGCACAAGGCAGAATCACTTGTCAAAGAGAGTTTTGGCTTAGCAAACCAATCAAAAGTAACCTCCTGACCACTTACATTCGATTTTGTCATCAAGGGGAGCACATGGATGGAAGACACAGAGGACATGGATAAATTCTTCAAAACCAATGACGCCATTTTTATTTTCATCGAAGAGGTCAAAGACCTAAGAAAAACAACAAGAAGAAAAATGAATAAGAAACTATCATTCATCTGTCATGATTACATGGGAGAAAGAAACGAAACAGGAAAAAGAAATAACAAACTATCATTCATCTGTCATGATTACATGGGAGAAAGAAACGAAACAGGAAAAAGAATTTTTTTCTATTGCAGCTATGCAGCTAAAGAAAGATCTTGCTCCATAAGAATCTCAAAAAGATTAAAAAGGCAGTTCTGCACTCACAGCATCGGCCAATACAACATTCTTCAAATAATAACTATCAACGCTTTAAAAATTTTTTTTGTCAAACTGAAAAATAAAAAAATAATAATAATTTAGCACTTACCCTATCAAGAAAAAGGTTGTCGCCAGTTACAGTGTTGAATAACGCTAGTTGAAGTTCTTCCTGCAAGACAATCGAGACATGACCCCGTAAGAGAGTGGTTAGAAACAGATGTGGCAGCACGTATCCTGGAAACGGGTACAAAAAGAACAACCTGTCCATCTCCGGATTTGGCCATGCATCAGATTTTAAACCTTTGTTATAGCAAGAAGCCAACCTAGATACCGAGTTATATAAAAAACATGAAGTCGTGTGCATTTTAAGACATTTACTGTTTCTGGCGTACCAAGTTATCGATATTTGAGGCAACAACAACATGCAACGTTTCATTATACATATGGAGAAACGATTTTGCCACTTACTATATTACCATTCAGATGTCAGACTGCTAACTAAAGTCTGCATTGAACAATTTGATAGTCAAAAAGCTTCTCCTGAACATAGTCACATCGAACAGTTTATTTCCGGTCGGCTTTAACGCTACCAATTTAAAGAGATTTTCCCAATGATATTCTACAATGGCACTTGAACAAATTTATGCCAAAAGAAAAAAATGCATAAGACAAAATGAAAACTTAATATCTCGTCTGAATAATCATATAGTCTGACATCAAACACAATCAGGAACGATATATCAGGAGAAAAAGTGTAATTCTTCTGTACTTGACTTGAATGAACATACCTTCGAAGCAAGATTGGTATACTATGCCTACGTTTAGTACTTATGAACGAAGTAGTACTATATGATGCGTTATGCATGGAAGTACGGCACCTGGATGTGAAGCGATCTGATACCATAAAGTTTCATTACGAGCAAGGTTTTAAATACTGGTTAGATCGAAGTAAGTACCAGTGTCAAAAAAATACATATAGCTTGATACATAGACAATATGATAGTAGCTACATGGAATACGATCCACAGTGCCACTGTCATGGCGGTCATAGAGGTTAACAAAATCTTACATGCCACTCCCGACCGAACATGGGAGAGATCAAAGATCATTCGCCTCCCAAAAATAAATAAAAGATGCCCGATAAAGTCAGACTGAATATGCAATGACAAGTTAAATCCTAAAAACGCGCTTATGGACCACTGACACCAACAAGTCGAAATCATCCCAAAGAAAAAGGTTAAAAAAAAAAAAAGAAGAAACACGAGGCAAGCTCAATGGTGTTTTGGAAATGAAGTTGCAGGACATGCAAGAGTTGCTGCCTGAACATCCATAATCGATGGAGGAATGGCGGCCATCGAGACAAATCACTACTTCTCTCATTCCGTCTCACATGAGATAATAGCAGCAATTGCAAGCCGAGGAATCAGCAAGGTGCATCATTTACCTTGTGGATGACACCGTCGGTGGTTATGGAGTTGCCCAACTTCTTATATAGCTCGTACAGCGCTTCCACCTCGTTGACCGTAACTTCAACCACAAAGAGCAATCTTTTCCTCAAGAAATGATTTCAGTGACAATATATATATATATATATATATATATATATATATATATATATATATATATATATATATAAACAACCAAAATTAATTCCGGTCCTATGGAACAAAGAAGATGAGTACTGTAGGCAAACAAAACAGTAGCCAAAAAAGAACATAGTCGATACAGCAGCGAGAGTCCTGTGCCAGCCTCGCGAAGTCGAAGGTATTCGGCGGGGTTGGGTGGCGGATGACCAACGAACGGTGGTCGAAGCAACCGGCGACGACGCAGATGAGAGCCTCCACGATGGCAATAATCGGTATGAACACAGCACATAACCTCTCTCCCACCGTCATAGAGCTCGATCGCTGCCCCATGGAACCGAATCCGGGCCGTGCCGGAATTCATTAGGAAGATACCAAAGAACAATACAAGCATGACATAAAAAAGGACAAAGGAGAGGAGAAGAATTATACAAGGGAATCAGAAGTGAGATTATCCATTGGAGTCCCCGGAGCGCTGGTTTGCGCTTCGCTCTCCTTCTTCATCTCAATCTCAATGTTCTTTTTCGGAATCACACAAGAGATTCCGAAGCATAATATATATATAATCATATAATTTACATGTCAGCTTCACAAAAGCGACCTTACTTAACCAAGTGAAATAGGTTTTGTGTGTGATGTTACGACATTACTTGCTCTTCTTGCCTTCTTGCAAAAAGACATTACCTAATTGGATGGAAGGCCAAGCATCATTAAAGCTCCATAATTACTCAACTTCGTGTCCTCTTAAACGGATCCAAACCTCTCTTAAGGGGAAGCAGGATGAAATCCCCGGCGGCTGCTGACTTCGGTGGTGAAACGCCGAGATGGGCGCCATTAAATTATCCTCTAAAATTAATTAACACGAGTGCATTAATTCACGACGATCCATCCGACAGCTGGGACGTGAGTTGAGTTCCGGGGATGGATGTAGTGATTGGCTTCCGCATCATAAATAATCACAGGGGTGTCGTTTTGGAACAATATTCGATGTCGCTATCCGGTGAGCTGATGGGCGGGTCCGCCGCCGAGGATCGGACAAGGGTTGGGGTGGAGACAAAGGACAACAGCAACTTTGGACGCGGCCCATTTGGCTTTGTTATCTATCGACCATCAGTCCCAAATGGCTGCTGTCGTGTGTTTCCGTTAGAGCTATTTGTTACTCCAGTTGTTCCTCCCGTGAATCTATTCATGATTTGAATAAAAATTGTACTCGAATCGAACCGGATTAAATCAAAATTAAATCAATCCAGAACCATAATGGATCCTAGGCAATTCGATTTTGATTCTTAATTTTAAAAAAATCCAAATTGATTATTTTGATTTTAAACTGATTAAATTAAAAAATTACTTGTAGAGCTTATTATGGTATGATAGTTAAATATTTAACTTTAAAACTAAATAACTCAAGTTTGAATCTAGTTTTGATTGTGATCACACAATTATTCAATTTTAATTTTTAAAATTAAAAATTAAAATCGAATCATCTAGATTCGGGTTCTAGAATTGGAACCAGATACAATTTCGATTCGGTTTTGGTTTGAACCATTAATTTTTTCTAAAATTAAAAAATAAAAAATAAAATTTTATTTTTAAAATTTTAAAAATAGATGTATAAACTAACCTCATACCTAAAATGATGAATTATCCTGAAGAGAATATTATAAGAGAAGTGAATGCCTATCACCTAATTCAAAATTATTATCAAAAGGTGATTTTGTTTATTTTTTTCTTCTTAACAATAAACTTTATTTTTCGATCTTTTTGGCTTTTTTGCTTAAGCCTACTAGACTTGTGTATCATATGATCCATACGACACCCTAAAAATGCAGGCAAGTTTTAAATGAGAGAAAAGAATCTTATTGTCTTAAATATTTATGATTTCTAAGAAATAAGATCATTTTATTATGGGTTACGGTTCATTTTAGCCTTATCGATTTGGTCATACCACTTAAGTCTTTATGGTTTACTTATATTTAAAATAATCCTTAGTTTTCAAAAGCATAACATATAATTCTCTCCTATCAAATTTAAGTTAAATGTCATTATAGTCTGCTTACGTAGCACACTGACTCATAATAAATTATTAATATAATAACATATACGATTTAAGTTTTAAAAAAAGGATTTATTTTAGTATTTTAACTATTGTAGTTTTGGTTATGGACTACTTAAGTCTTTATTATTTTGCTTATATAACATACTGACTCATAATAAATTATTAATAAAATAATATATAATTTAATTTAAAAAATTCATCTTATTGAGGAAGAGGAAGAGACATAGGTTATAGTGACAGAAGGTGGAGAGGCCAAAGACAGAGGTGAGGAGAGTTAGGCCATCACATCATAGACGCAATGGTTGGGGGTGTAAGAGAAAAAGAAGTGGGAGGTGATAAGGACAAAAATGCCGAGGAAGAGAAAGAGGGATCATGAGACCATTGCGAGTCTAACGTTGAACCATTCGACACACATCCACCTGAGGTAGGATTGAAAGCTCATAAGCTCATCATCAACGTGGGAGAGACTGTATACATACAACAATGCCTTGCTAACACCAATGGCTCAGGTGGTCATCGCTTCTATAACGATGTCTCATCTCGCTATTAATGATAATCTTAAAATTTTAATTTTAATTATATAAATTATGATATTAATAATTAATTATGAGTCAACATGTGACGTAAGCAGACTCTAACGCTTGTTAACTCAGACTTGACAAGAGATGCTTATATATTATATTATTAAAAATATAAAATTTATTTTAGATATGAACAAAACTATAAGGACTTAAGTGATCCATGATTAATACTAGAGGGGATAAAATGAATATTTTTTAAACTTAAATTATATATAATCTTTTTTAATATATTATTATAAGTTAGCATGTTAAACTCTGATATCTGTTAACTCAAATTTGATAAGAGAAATTTATATACTTATTTTTTAAAAAATAAAGATTACTTTAGACATGAATAAATCATAAATACATAGATCAAATCCATAAAAATTAAAATTAAAATTTATTTTTTATTATCATAAAAATATGAGAAATATATTTTATTATATATAAACAAAAATTAAGTTTTTATAGTTGCTCAAAAGAGAACACTCATTATAGTAAACACAAACTACAAAATGATCGTCCAATTTTTATTATGCAGGAGAATCTTTTATGAGTATCAAAATTTATGAAAAACTTAATATGTTATGTCCCATCAAGTGATGGGACATGAAAGTGACAGTGATTCCGACACATAGACCCCATATAGAGGAAGTCATGTGCGGTACGATTGCTTTTTTCTGATCTGACTGTTCACACGGCTATAGTGAGCGTTGGCAGGGCGATAGTATTAAGAGATCTTTTTTCTAGGGAGGGAGGGTCAAAACCTACGCGGGTAGGAGAAGGATCCCTTAATTGGAATTGGAAAGGGAAAGAATCCAATCCCTCAATTTGAACGGGCTTGAATCGAGGATACCCCAAAAATAAAACAAAAGCCTGGCTGAGTAGGAAATGGGGATCCCTAATTGGAATTGGAACGGGGAAGAATCCAATCCCCTAATTTGTATGGCCTTTACTCAGCTCTCCCTAAACTGAGTTCTGATCAGGACGATCCAGTCGTATACAAAGGTCCAAGTCTATGCACAGGCTGCTCCCATCTCCACCCAGTTCGCTTAGCTGCCGAATAAACTCATTCCTCCTGTTATGACTCACGGCAAACGCTTTCGCAAAATTGTAGGAATTATACCATATCACTCGGCAATCTCCTTTTCCTCCTCTCGATGCCGGACTTCGTGGTCCATCGAAATCACTCGCTTCCTTTCCTTTTCTTGAGAATCTTTCGTTAGGCATTTAGTTTCTTTACCGTCTCGTGCCGATTCGTTGTAGGGCTTGTTCCTAGGGTCTGATACAATTGGATTTCTGAGGACAACGAGATGGCCTTAGATTTCTTGTATGTGATATTGCCCGTCTCATTTCCTTTGTTGTGTCTTGTTAGATATGGTGAGTCGACTGTGGAGGATGTTCACAGACCGAGAATTCTACAAATGGGAATCGACGATTCTATGGGATATGATCGATTCGAAATCTTTCGCCCCGCTTATCTTGATCTATGTTGCTGCCTTTTGCACAGGGGTCATCGGATCCGCCATAACCGAGCAGATTTATAAGGTTGGCCTTTCTTCTTATGAAGTTTCGATTTTTCATCCTTGGGCTGATCATTGATTTGAGACGGTTAAATTATTATCATCACTATGTTTCTTGATTTGCCAATAATTGTTTGATAGAACCAATCTTAACTACAGAATAATTTTCCGACTGTCACATTTTTTTGCACAAATTACTCACAATATTCTCAAGTAAAAAATTTCCAATTTAGATTGTTTTGTATGGTACCTTTGAGAATGCGAAAGTGAAAAAAGAAAGAGCATTATGCTGATCATTTGCCAATTTCTTAATCTGATTTGTTGTTAATTCTCATCATGACGGGAGCCTCATCGTTTGCTAGCCCTGTTTCTTGACGTATAAAATCCGAATCTCTGTTTCCCTAATTAGGAAGACACATGTTTAGGCAAGTCAGTAGTGGTAATTATACAACTCTTTCCTGCATTTGTTTAACACTATGCTAAGATTTCTCAATACATTAGATTGGCATTGGAAAGCCTAGAGTATTTATGTGGTAAGTTGTACGTAAATTGTTTTTACAAAGGCTTGAGAACTTTGTATTCCATCAGGTTAGTAACGGTTATGAACTTTGATATATGGAGTTTCCGTTGGCACTGCCATTTTGCACAGTAACAGAAAAACACTAACACAATTTTTATTTACTTAGTATTTCGTTCTGATAATCGTTATCTACATGACTCATGTGAATCAACAACTTTTTCTTGGTACAAGACTGAATTATTGAGGCAGATTATTGATCTACATTTCATTTGTTTACTACTATGGGGCTGTATTGCTTTGTTGTCCTGTATTTAGCCAGATTATTGAGGAAGGTCAATTTGATCTTCTGAGTATTTGTTGGCGTTTGATATATTTATCAATTGACGAGTCAAAGATATCATGCTTTCCTGAATTTTAGAGACTGATTTTTGGTTTTTAAGATTCTATTAAGTCCAATCTTAGTTGTTCTAGGTGGAAGTCGATATAGATCCAATATAATCTTTTTATTGAGTTGACCTCAAATTAAATTTTACCAATCCAATTCAACTTTATAAAATTGTGTCAGGATACTCTCGATAATGTCTTTTCGATGCTTGAGTTAATAAGTTGATCGAACATATCATACAGACTTTGAGTTCAAGATTATGTGTTGGGATATACTTGGAGGGCCCCTTTTATACATATTTTGTTCATGGGAATGTGGTGCACAGATCTTTAGTGTAAATGACATCGACTCGTGCTAAGTCCGGAATGATGTAACGCTCTAACATGTGACAAAGGTTAGTCAATGGGGACTGATTAGTTGGTAGGATAGAATATATTTTTGGTAGGATAGAATAGATTTATCAAGTGTTATTGCGTCAATCACGCAACACCAAGGTGTCAACCATGTGGTATCAATGAGTAGGCCATGTGGTGTCAAAGAGTTGATCGTGTGATGTTGAGGTGTCAATCACATGGCATTGAGAGATCAATCATGTGACATCAAAGAGTCATCGTGTGGCATTAAGGAGTTGATCATGTGGCATTGAGGAGTTAGCCATGTGGCGTTGAGGAGTCGGTTGTATGGTGTCGATGTGTTGGTCACGGATGTTAAGGTGTCGACCAAGTCATATCATAATTGGACGAAGCTCTGATGCAAGGTTTTGACTGCTGAAACTTGATGTAGAAGGGGCTGCGACTAGTGAGTAGAAACCTTTTTCTAAACTCTTGTTCTTCTGTCTCTCAACACAAGTTGGAAGTCTAGGGACGGCTGTAGGACTTCTTGTTGCTTTATGGTTCTTTTTCTTGTTGTTACCAAAGGCTCTTTGGAAGCTATTATGATTGTCAGCAAGTTGGAAAAGATCTCTACAGTAAGGTGGCTGTGGGCAGGAACAAGAGCAATAGGATTTGCAAATTTCTTTTGCTCTTTCTTTCCTCTCATCTAAACCTTAGGTCGGATGGCCTTTCAAGAGGGCACACGACTTAGATGCTTTTAGGGATGTTGTAGATGATGCTCTCCTCCTCTTATAGCTGAGGAAGGAGTGAAGTTTTAGCTAGGTTAGTACTTGGAGAGTCCTAATGCATTTAGGATTTGGAGAGTCCTAATGCTAATAAGACTTCAAAACACATAATATATTTGGGACTTATCTTTTCAGTAGTAATCATGTTAGGAGTTGGCACCACCCTCTCCTTGTAGCTGCTCTTATTTGGGCTGAGGGCTGTCGTAATCCTAGTTTTGGTAGGATTGAGATTGAGGCAAGTGGGTTGCTGTGATACTGAGCTTTATTCGGCTAAATAGGGCTTTAAGGCTTCAAGTGGCCATTGAATAGGGGCCAGCAAGATTGAGTGAGTGCTCATGTGGTGGTGGAGGTACGTGCTGTAGGTGCTGTTAGGATTTTTTGGTTTAGATGGAAACTTTTCGATTAGACCAAGATAGTAAAATCGAAGTTTTTCATTCCTAGTGAAATTCATTCCTAGTGAAACAAGTAAATAATAAGAAGATTGTTAAGTTAATTGTTTACTAATTAATTAAGAACGAGTAAGAAAATCTGAAAGTTAATAAACATCGTAAATCAAATATTTACTTTTAAAGAATAAATAAGATTGGAACCGTTAATAATGAAAGCAAAAAATGAACTCATAATTTTTATAGTGGTTCAACACCAACGACCTACGTCCACTCCTGAGTCCTTCTTGAGGCAAACCAGCATCCACTATCGATCTTTTTTGGGTGAAGACCAAACCATTACACTTTGCTTACAAGAGAAACAAGATTACACTCTTTGATCACTCCTTTACTCATTTTCTTTTTTTACAATTCTCACATAATATTATATTAGAATATAATCCATAAAATTATTGTTTAGAATATAAGAAAACTTGAGGTATTTATAGGCCTCATATTGGCTTCAAAACTGAAGCCAAAATCTAATATATCCAAAAAAATCGGGTATAGATGGTTTACCCGTCGACTTGGGCGACTCAACTGCCCGAACACTATGGTACGAGCGGTTTACCCACCTGTCCTGAGCCGGTCAACTGCTGAAAGTACCCAGATTCCTAGGTACAAGTGGTTCAATCGTCCATCCTGGGCGGGTTGGCTGCCCGAAAGCTTGGGCGGCGGTGGTACACCCACCGCTCACTGGCGGTTTACTCGCTAGAATTTCCGCTAAAATGGTTCCCTCTACTTTTTAAATTTCGGCTTGAACATGATGTTGATCAACCCTCTAGTCAACCAATTGAGCTTAACCTGAGCTCAATCAAACCCCAATAGTGAACCCGATTGCCCTATTGAGTTGATTTAGATTTCATCCAAATCCAACTCAATTAAGACTCATTTCTAACTACAACTCAACGATTACAGTGCTTAAAGACCACAAGCTTAAACTAAGACTCAACTTCCACCAATCCGGTAACCTTCGACATTCTTGCGGCAAGTCATCTAGTCTTCTTTCGGCGATCTCCCAACGTGTTCCCAGCGAGCTTTCCGATCCCTTCGGTGAATTTTTTAGCGAACTTCGATGAGATCCCACTACATCGTCCAAACCCTGGTCTGATGCTCAAGCTTGATCTTGGCCCATCAGTTGGTTGTAACTCCATTGCTTCTATTATAGTTAGTTATGCATGATGTTAATTATGACTTAATTAAATATAATCATAATTACCAAATATCTATTATAAGACCATCTTAACTCTCGATAAGCTTTTCGGCTACCCCCGACAATCTTCAGGCGAATCTCGGTCTTCTTTTGGCGAACTCCCTTGCGCCATCCTATCAAACTCCCGATACCCTCGGTGAGCTCCCGACGCACTCCTAGTGAGTTCCCAACTATATCGACCTGATGCATGGACTTGACCTGTAATCATTCTGTCATAATTAATCCTGCATTAATCAATTTATAACAATCCATGTTAGATCAATAACCCATCAATTAATTTCATCATTAAAATATGAGATTCAACAATCTTCTACTTTTTTATGATGACAATCAATTGATGACAGGAGTTAATTCTAACTCTCCCTAAATTTATGCTATTTAAATTTAAGAGAAGTATACACTCTTAAATTCAAGAAATCAATATTTTATGTAAATTTCAACATAAATTTGCATCAAGTCATCAACTCATAAGTAAAAATGAATTAAGCATCTATATCTAATATGTCCAATTCATATCTTTATCTAAGATATCCATGTATTTCAATAAGATCATGTGTCATCAATATATTCATCATGTGTCATCAATATATATTTCTCCCCTTTTGTCATCAACAGAAATGTGAAATATAGCTAATAATTTCAAAGCACAGGGTGACATTACTTCCCCTTAGTATATATACATTATAAAATTTTCTTCGCTTTCAATAAGAAGAGAAATAAGGGAGGTGTTGTTGAATCATTTCATCATAGAGAAGAGCTCTTAATAAATTTTAAAAGTAATACTAAGATGAGCTCAAAAGTTCAAGAGATTTAAAGATTGCTTATGTATTTCAAATGTAGCAAAAGTTATCTCTTGATATAAAAAATTTTCTCATATAAATTTCAAGAAAATATAGCAAATAAATCCGAATAATAACAAATCATTATCTTTATATAGATTTTCAAAATCATCATTACGTACATGATCATTATATATGATTTTACATCATTATATATTATCTTCTCCCTCTTTATCATCAACAAAAGAAGAAGTGCAATTAGCAAGTTTTTGATATATGAAAGCTTAACAATTTAATAAATTTTTCATTACTTTAGAACATGCAAGCCAATGAATTCATTCTTCTCCTTTTAGAAGTGCAAGCTAGCTAATATTTGCTTCCTTTGTATTGTTCAAGCTAGCAATTTTATAAGCTAATAAGTTTTGCTCCCCCTTTGTTGTTGTAAAAAAGAAGGATGGTTAGAATAGTGCAAAACTTTTTCCATTATATTATTTTTTAAGAAATAAATTAAGAAATATATCAATCATCACATGAAATATATTAAAAAATTAACATGGTCATGAGATATTCAATTTATGAAAATAAATTATAAATATCAAAAGACAAGTCATAGGAGAAACAAATAAAATATCTTAATTTATTCATAAGAAATCTTAAGTGGTTAAGTTCATGATTTGTATAAAAATCTCCTTTTAAATAATACAAAGACATATAACAAAATATTTTGATTCACAAAAGATTTCAAGTTATAATTCTAAAAATCAAAACCACGATATAGATAAATCACTCATTCAATTTCAAAATCATCAGAATCACTTTCAAAATATAATTAATAGACTTATTAATCTCTTAAAATGCTAGTGATTTTCTTTCTCCATGTGTGTGAGCAAGAAGGTAGAATCAAGGTAGAGAAATAAAAAATATCACATCACAAAAATACTCAATTTTAAAGATGTGAATTTTAAAATTAAGCTTAAAACTTCAAGATATTCAGAGAGATTCAAAAGTTTAAGAGCTACTCATGTATTTAAAATCATCTCATGTAATTTCAAGTATAGCAAAAAAATCATATATTATAAATTTTGATAAAAAGTATCAAGAATTTCATAAGAAGACATGATAGTAGATCAAACTCAAATTGTAAATAAAGTATTTTGCATGTATTTAGAAAATTTTAAATTTTCTTCCAAGCAAATTATTTCTCATTTAAGTTTATCATATCAAATTTACTTCTAATCGTATTAATAATTTTATCTCTCCCTTTTTTTGTTATTGTCAAGAAAAAAATATGATGGCATAATTTCTTCTAAGCATTCATATTCAAATTACACCAAAAAGTACAAGTAGATCATATTATTAAAGATAAAATCAAAATTTTGAATATCAAAAGATATGATTTCATTTAATAAGTTTCTTTCCCTTTTTTTTGAATAATAAAATGAGTCTTAGGGGATAATCTTAATTCATCTAAGGTAAATCTTTTTAATAAAGAACAATGATCTTGATAATAATTTTAATTAATATTGTTAATATCGTAAATCATATTTTTATTTTAAAAAAATTATAAAGATCAATAACGTGATTCCCATAACATATAAGTGAAGTCAAGAAATTAAGGGAATATTCATGGTAATACAAATCTTTTTTAATTTTTAACTTATCACAAATTTAAGAAATACTAATTTTGGTGATAAGTTATGTTATTCATGAGTTTCAAAATAAATCATCACACGATCAAGATAAATATTGATATCAAAAGACATTCATAAATATTAAAAACATGATTTAATTTAATAAATCTCATCTTAGATGATAAAATAAAAGATATTCAAATTTTATTTTCTAAACTTTTCAAAATCATGATAATAATTTCTTCAAGTTCAAATCATCAAATCATCAAAATCACTTTCAGACTTCAAGAGAATCATAAAAATAACATAATCGATTCATAATCTCTTTTTAAAATAAAATCATTTGAAAACTTATCCAAAATCATCATCAAAATTCATTTTTCAAAAAATTCAATAAAAGCATCATAGATTATTTTTCAATAGCTAAAATTTTCTAATCCATTTTTATAGTTTAAGAGTTTAAACAATAATAGTATTATTTTGTCTCTTGTTGAAGGATTAATAGAATAAAATTTATTTCAAGAATAATTATCCTTCTTTTGAAATTTATTTCAAGAATGTGATGTCATTTAAAGTCAAAAACACAATTTCATCACCATCATTACAATAAAATATTTTCAAATGAAAATTTTGATTTATTTCAATTCTAATAATTTTTGGGCTTAGTGTAGTGAGTTACCATGCTTATTTCATTCTCATTAAATATATTTTTAATTTATAAAAATACTAGACAATAAAGCATGATTTTTCTCTCCCTTTTCTATATTGTTCTATGCTAAAATTATATCATTCAACATAATCATTCAATTATAACATTTCAATTATTTGAATCAATCATTCCATAGACTTTATCAATATTTGAACCATTTAACAATAGTCTTTATATTTAAACAAGCCAATGATTTTAGCATTCACCCAAAATATGTTCTTCAATAACTAAGGTTCTTTGGTTATAATTCATTTTCATACTTATATACTCTAGCTATGCATCATCAATATTAATTGTATATTGATGAACCATTAAAAGATTAATTGTCAATAATTTTAATTCAAATAATTTTCTTATTACTACTTAGGCTAGTAAACTTAAAGGAGTGTTAGGTTCAAGTAATATAACTTGAGCATCTACTTTCAAAATATTTTTATTGCTCCTAGCCTTGTTAGGAAATAACTTTATATTATGAGAGGTTTTGATTTAGGTACCCATTTAATATTGGGTCTTTCATGACATATTCTTCCCATTTTCTCGAATGGCATAAGATTGTTTATGGTTCCTTTAGAAACCCAAACTAATTTGTGAGGACTATAGTTTTTGAATGGACATTTGTAAGCCATATGTTATAATCTACCACAAAAATTACACTTAATTCTTGGTGTCATATTTAAGGTTAGTCTTTTAACAAAAATAGTTGGCTTTTATTGGTATTTAACAAAAATAGTTGGCTTTTATTGGGTATTGCCCACAAAGCCTATTCAATTTCTTCTATTAATATGATCCTTATTGGCAAGGATCATATTCAAAGATTTATTACTAATTTTAATTTTTTTTAATATTGTCTTAAGCATGATATATTTTTCTTTAATGTTGTCTAGCATTTCACATTTAGAACTAGGATTGTGGGATACTAATAATTCATGTATTTCATCAACCTTACCAACTAATAAATTACGTTCATGTTTAAGTAAATTGAAAGATTTACTAAGTTTTTTAAATTCATCAAACAAATCATGAAGCATATTTAATAATTCCAAAAAAAATTGCTTAATGAATCACTAACCTCATTATCGATGGCTATAAGAGCAAAGTTATTCACTTCTTAGTTGTGCATTTGATCTTTGGAGCTCCTCAACTTCTTGCGTTCATAGCAAGAGGTTTTGTCCATCTTTGCATTATTTTTAAGGTTCAAGTTCGTTAATTTTTTCGATTCATTTGTCAAAAGTTCAAGGTCCTCATCACTCAAGATTTTACTCGAGGAGTCATGTGTTCTTCTCAATTCACATTCCTTTCGGTTCATAGGAAGATGTTCTTCTTGTTCATTTTTAGAAGTATTTTCATTTAATGATTTATTTATATTAAGTGTGCTTTTATATGTTATTTCTAATGCATGCTATATATCAAAAGCTGAATTAAAATAAAAAACCCGATCAAATTTATTTTTATCAAGAGCATAAATTAAGATATTCATAGCCTTTGCATTTAAAGAGAAAGTCTTCTTTTCCAAATCATTCCAATTGTTCATTGGTGTAGTTTGTCCCATTGAATATAGGAGGACGAACGATAAAAAAAGCCCTCTTGAAAGCCAATAAGAGTCATTTCTCTTGGGTGTTAAACTAAATAAGAAAAATCGAGGCTCTGATACCAATTGTTAGGATCAATTGACACTAAGAGGGAGGGTTGAATTAGTGTAAGTGTAAATTTTTCGATTTAGATGAAAATTTTTCAATTAAACCAAGATAGGAAATCCAAAGCTTTTCATTCTTAGTGAAACAAGTGAATGATAAGAATATTGCTAACTAATTACTTAAGAAAGAGCAAGAAAATCTAAAAGATAAGAAATGTCGTAAGTGAAATGTTTGCTTTTAAAGAGTAAACAAGATCGAAAGAGTTAATAAGGAAAGCAAAAGATGAACTCATAATTTTTATAGTGGTTTGACACCAACGGCCTATGTTTACTCCCGAGTTCTCCTTCTTGAGACACACCGACGTCCATCACCAATCTTCTTTGGGTGAAGACCAAACCCTTATACTTTGCTTACAAGGGAGACAAGATTACACTCTTTGATCACTCTTTTACCTCTTTTCTTTTTCTTACAATTCTTACATAATATTTTCATAAAATATAATCCCCAAAATTATTATTTAGAATGTAAGAAAACTTGGGATATTTATAGGCCCCATATTAGCTTCAAAACTAGGGGCAAAATCCAACATACCTGAAAAAATCGGGTACGAGCGGTTTACCCATCGACTTGGGTGGCTCAATTGCCCGAACACCAGGGTATGGGCAGTTTACTCGTTGGCTCTCAGTGGGTCAACCACCGAAAGTACCCAGATTCTTAGGTACGGGCGGTTCAACTTCCCAGCCTGGGCAGGTTAGCCACTGTCAGCTGCTTGAAAGCCTAGGCGGCGACGGTACACCTGTCGCTCACTGACGGTTTACCCGCCAAAATTTTTGTAAATGTGGTTCCCTCCACTTTTTGAATTATGGCTTAAACCTGATGTTGACCAACCCTTTAGTCAACCAATTGAGCTCAACCTAAGCTCAATCAAATCCCAATAGTGGACCCGATTTCCTTATTGAGTTGATTTAGATGTCATCCAAATTTAACTCAATTAGGACTCACTTCTAACTATGACTCAATGATTACAATGCTTAAAGACCACAAGCTTAAACTAAGACCCAACTTTCACCAATCTGGGTACCTCCAGCATTCTTATGGTAAGTCATCTGGTTTTCTTCCGGTGATCTCCCAACGTGTTCCCAGCGAGCTTCCCGATCCCTTCGGTGAATCTCTTAGCGAACTTCGACGAGAACGCACTATATTGTTTGAACCCCGGCCTGTTGCTTAAGCTTGATATTGGTCCATCATCTGGTTGTAACTCCATTACTTCTGTCATAGTTAGTCCTGCACGATGCTAATTATAACTTAATTAAATATAATCATAATTGTCAAATATCCATTACAAAGCTATTCTAACTCCCGACAAGCTTTTCGGCTACCCCCGACAATCTTGGCGAGTCTCGGTCTTCTTCTAGCGAACTCTCTTGTGTCATTCTAGCAAACTACTAATACCCTCGACGAGCTCCCGACGCACTCCTGGCGGGTTCCCAACTGCATCAACTCGATGCATAGACTTGACCTTGGCCAATCCTGATTGAAATAATCATTCTGTTATAATTAATCTTGCATCAGTCAATTTCTAACAATTCATGTTAGATCAATAACCCATCAATTGATTTCATCATCAAAATATGATATTCAACAGGTGCTCCACCTCTTGGCAATTATGTAGATTTGGGCATGATTTGACATGAGCACATGCCATAATCACTTGTGAGTGGGCCGACATTGTAGGATCTAGGTCTTTCATATGGTGATTGATTATATAGATCATGATGGATTTGACAACATCACAATGATGATCCAAATCACTAACTAATTATCCATGACATGCCATGTGTCCCTCCGCAGCTTCGATCATGCCATGTCACCTCCTTTCTTCAAGGTTTCCGGGAGCCAAATTGGCGGTTGGGCAGAGGAAGCATCGCCTTTGGCCCATATAAGTAGTAGGTTAGTTGGCATTCTCTATTCACAATTGTGAACGATTCTGAGCTCCTTGAACAAGTTTTCAACTTTCAACTTCCTGATTCCAAAAGGTCTAAGATGTCAATATGATCTTCCTCCAACAACTCTTTGCACTTAAATAGGTTGTCGATCCTGCACTACCTTCAGTATTAGTGACAACTTTCTTCCTCGAAGGGAGTCGAGTTGGTCGCTCCGATGGAGGTTGCCCCTTTGGAGGCAAATCCATCTAGTGGTAGAACTCCACCACTTATGATGGAGTTTTTGACTCAGACTTAGTTGTGTCGACCTCTAACCTAGATACCATTTGAGGGTTCTATCACATTCCGACCAAGTTCAAGCTAGTACTCGCTTGACTAGGTGATTGACCTTATGAGTCGTGTTCTTGGTTTTGCACATGCATTGACACATTGGAGGTAGGGCTTCACTTTCTCATTCACACCTTTTTTTCAGCGAGGCTTTTGGTTTTGGAAGTTCTCGCATGCCTAGGCAACATCGAATTCCTAACGCTTTCTTGTGGCATTCGACGGGAATGCAAAAGGCTTTGTATCAATGTTATAGTCTGTGCTTCCGGGTTTCATCTTATCTTCTCTCTGTCTGACCTGTGCCTCATCATAAGGAGTCAGAATCTTGTCCTTTTGCTAATTGGCCGACCAACATTAGTTGATATGTCATAACAAGGATGTGGTGGGCTTGAAAGCATGTTCCAAACTTACTTGCTATCAACACTAATTTGTAAGTAAACTTCTTGAAGTTGGGGTATCGAGTTTTGGAAACTTGAAGCACATGGTTGGTGTAATACACTAGCCTCTCGGCTTAATTCTCCTCTCAGATTAGCATTTAGTTTACAATTGTTGATGTTGTCACTAGGAAGAGGTACAATTCCTCTCTTAGAGGCAGGCCAGAGAGTTGAGGTAGGGTTGTCAAGTAAATCTTGAGTTGTTCAAATACTACTTGGCATTACTTGGTCCACTGAAAATCCTTTGGCTGCTTGAAGGTTTTGAAGAATAACATACACTGATCTTTGATTATGGAAAGGAATTGACTTAAGGCGGTGATCCAACTTGTTAGCCGTTAGACCTCCTTGATTGTTCATATTAAAGATGACTTGGACATTCTCTGAGTTAGCATCAATTCCTTGCTACTAGATCATGAAGCCGAGAAACCTAGAATAAATGCCAAACATGCACTCCGAGGGATTCAACCACATTTGGAACCTTTTAATTATGGCAAAAGTCTACCTAGATCGGTAAAGCGGGTTGGTGGTCTGAGTTTTCACCAATATATCATCCATGTATATCTCCATGTTCCTTTCGTTCTGATGTTGGAACATTTTGTTGATTATCGCCTGATAGGTGGCTTTAGTATTCTTGAGTTCAAAGGGTATCACTTTATAGTAATACAAGCTATTGTCGGTGATAAACAACATGTGTTCTTCATCTTCCCATGCCATTTTATCTAGTTGTACTTAAAAAATGCATCAATAGAAGTTAGTAATTCATGGTTTGACATGGAGTCGACCAATTAATCAATTCAGGGAAGGTGAAAGTTGCCCTTTGGACAAGTTTTATTAGGATTAATATAATCAACTCACATATGTCATTTTGTATTATTTTATTTACAAGAACTACATTAGTGAGTCACTTGAGATAGTGAACATTGCTAATAAAGTAAACATACAATGGTTTATTTACTTCTTCTATTGTAGCTCATTGATCTTTAGAGCTTTTGTTAAACCAACCGATACTCAAGGTCAATATTGAATTGATGTTGAACTACACCTCAATCAGTCCAAGGTATGTTGCTTGGTGACCAAGCAAAAACCTCCAAGTTCAAGTGTAGAAAGTTGACAAACTAGATTTTCTTCTAGTCCAATAATATTGACCTAATCTTGACAATTCGATTCGATCTCTCTGAATCTAATGGGATCTTATTAAGAGGCTCCTCTATCTCAAGAAGGGGATTTGTTGAGGTTGGCTCCTTGGGGTTCTTCTGTTGTACCATTAATGTTGCTTTCTTTTGTAGTGACCAACGTTAGATAGCACTGTATAGACTCTCTTAGGTATCTCTTTAGCTCACCAATCCCCGAGGTAGTAGGAAATTTTAGTGCCATGTAGTACATTGACATAATTGCCTGTAGTTGGTTGAGTGTCAACTAATGATGGTATTACAGGCTGATGAGATATCGACCATCAATAATTTGACTCTTCATGATTTTTAAGTAACTACCAGACCTAAATGTCAAATAGAGTTTAGCTGTACTGAGTAGAGTAATAGAATCTCCTGTGAAGCCGATGATCATAAAGGAGATTGGTTAGAGATCACTTGTGGTTAGACCAATCTTTTGGAAAGTGTCATAGTATTAATGTCTATCGAGCTCCTGATATCAATCAAGATCTTTTTCACCAATGCATTTGCAATCCTGAGAGAGACCATGAGCACATCATCTTGCTCGAGATCTGGATGTTCAACCTTCTTTTCTCGAAACACAATCATAACCCATTAAGGTGGAACCTCTTGGCCTATGGCTACCTTGCATAAGACTTCAACTAAATGAATTGCCATCTTCAGCCGCTAGTCTACTAATGATTGTTAGGATCAAAGCGTAACAATTTCAAAAATCTTCGTCAATTTAAAAAATTATTTACTTAATAAAAATTATATCAAAAATACGTTTAAGTATATAGATGTTTGTAATAGTGCAAGCAAAGATAATAGATAGATAAATAACAAAGCAATGAAGTTAAAGAGCAAAGAGGAGGAAGCAAATGGATTTTATAGTGGTTCGACCTCGTGACCTACGTCCACTTCCTGATTCCTCCTCCGTTGAGGCCATTGGCTTCCACTATTGATCTTCCTTCAATAGGTGATGATCAACTATCCTCTTACAACTTTATTCTTCTTTTATAGGTTTAGGAGAAAAACCTTTACAAGACTCAAAAGCTCTCCCTTAAACAAAAAATACACAAGACAAAATAAGGAGAAGCTCTCAATTAAATAGCGCTTTCACAATATTTTTGCTCTTAATTGCTTGCATGCCTCAGGTAAGAAAGGATGGAGTATTTATATGCCCCAAATGGCTTCAAAAGTGGAGCCAAAAATTAATTTTTAAATGATCCCGAGGTGCTAGTCTTGAAGACTGCATTCTAGGCGATTCCGCCACCTGACAGTCTGGGAGACTATGTTTTGGGTAGTTCAACCGCCTGACAGTCTGGGAGACTATGTCTGGGCGGTTCAACCGTCTAACATACCTTTGAAGACTATATCATCTTGGAGATCATATCTTCGAAGACCGTGCCTTATCTGACCTTGGGTTACTGAAATGACTTTTATAATGAGTCTAAATTAGTTCTAATTAAGGCCTAATGACCTCTTAATTTAGTTAGTTAACTAACTCTCATTATGATGCTAACTAAGACACTTAATGTATAATCTTCATTGTCCGATCGTCTCTTCGGCAAACTCCCAGTATCTTTTTAATGAAACCCCAGCCAGCTCCCAATTTCCTTCGGTGAACTCCCAATGAACTTCCAGCATTCTTCCATGAACTCTCGGCGAGCTCCCGAGAACCTGTCGGTGAACTCTCGATGAACTTCTCGATAAACTTCTAGTGAGTTCGCGGCGAACTCTCGACAACATCATCCAAACATCGGTCGACCTCCAACGAACTCTTAACGAGCTCCCATTGCATTGTCTGAATCTTGGCCCGATGCTAGAACTTGACTCCGATCCAATATATGATTGTAATATCCTTTTACTGTCGTAGCTAATCCTGTATCATTTTCTTTAACATACAAGTTAGATCATAAAAACCATCAATTGATTTCATCATAAAAATTTGAGATTCAATAATCTCTCCCTTTTTGATGATAACAATCAATTGATGACGGGAGTTAAACTTAACCCCCTATGTATATAACATATGATCAATACAACAAACTTGAATTCAAAAGAATCCATCACTTTGAATTCAAGTATAATATTTTAATAATTTAACCATTCATGATACCATACATAATAAAATTTTTAAAGCATTCTTTTTCTTGGTATCACATGATAAATAATTTCAATTGATATGTTTTATATAATAAATATTTTAAACATTCACTTTATATCAAAAATCATCATACCATGATAAAATTTTCAGAGTATGTCTTCTTCTTGGTATCATATAAATATTTCAAATATTTCAAAATACATATTTCTCTTACATCATCAATTATGTCATTTCTCCCATTTTGTAATCAACAAAAAGAAGAAATGTTCAATTCATATATGAGCATTTATCATAAATATCTATCATTTGAACGTTTATCATTTTTGAATATTTATCAATAAGGAAAAATGTTCAACATACCTTTTCGAAACAATTGTTCAACACCAATATTCATGATATGATAAAATTTCAAACGTAACATTTATCATATGTCATTAATCATGCCGTTTCTCCTCCTTTGTTATCAATAAGGAGAAATATTCATGACACATTTGAATACTAAGTGTTCAATACATATGTCAACACATTTATAATAAATATTCATTACATAAAGAAAGAAATCTAGTCTATTTCTCCCCATTAGTAAAATAAGAAGAAAAATTAGAATATAGTTTAATCCATTTCATATCAAATTACTTTCTTCTCCTTTGTAAATAAAATAGAAGAAGAATTGGAGAGGGGTTGTCAAAGATCCAACAATCAAGTATCCCAAAATAAAATAATTTATTAAGAAGGGGGATATATATTCATGAATCCAATAATTATTTTGAAGATCTCAAAAAGTCGAGAAGTCCAAGAAGACTATAAGAGCTACTCAAGTATATCAACCAATCGATGGTTAGTATCAATAAATTCTAAAGATATATCATGATTCTTCATATGATCTCTAATAAAGTGATGCCTAATGTCAATATGTTTAGTTCTTAAGTGTTGAATAAGAATTTTAGTTAACAATATTGCACTAGTGTTATCGCATTTGATAGGAATATTTTTCAAGTGAACTTCATAATCTTCTAAAGTGTTTTTTTATCTAAATGACTTATGCACAACATGCACCAACCACTAAGTACTCAGCTTCAGCTATAGATAATGCAATCAAATTTTGTTTCTTAGAAGACCAAGAAACAAGAGCATGTCCTAAGAATTGACATGTTATGGTTGTATTTTTTATTTATCTATCCTACAACCTCCAAAACGGCATTCGCATAGACAAGTAAATCAAAGTTTTTAAACTTAGGATACCATAAACCTAAATTAAAAATTCTTTTTAAATATCTAAATATTTGTCTAATTGACTTAAAATGAGAATATTTTGGATTGGATTGAAATCTTGCAAACAATCCAACACTAACATTATGTCCGGTCTAGTAGCAGTTAAATACAATAAACTACCTATCATTCCTCTATATATTTTTTGATCAAAATTTTCACCTTCGTTATCCAAGTCTAATTTTGTATAAGTACTCATGGGTGTGTTTATGGCCTTAGCATTGTCCATAGTAAACCGTTTTAACAAATCTAAGGTATACTTAGTTTGACTTATAAAAATACCATTATTTAGTTATTTTATTTATAATCCTAAGAAAATATTAATTCACCCATTAGGCTCATTTCAAATTCTTGGATCATACTCTTGACAAAAGTTTCACATAAATTCATTTGTTGAACCAAAAAATAATATCATTAACATAAATTTGAATAACTAAAAAATTATTTTTAAAATACTTAAAAATATTATGGTATCGACTTTGTCTTTCAAAAAATTATTTAAAAAAAAGAGAGCTAAGTCTTTCATACCAGGCCCTAGGGGCTTGTTTCAATCCATAAAGAGCTTTAAATAGTCTAAAAACATGATTCAGAAAAAGATCATTTTTAAAATCAGGGGGTTGTTCAACATAAACTTCTTCAGAAATAGAACCATTAAGAAGAGCACTTTGACATCTAATTGAAATAACTTACAATTCTTAAAAGAGGCAAAGACAAGGAGCATCCTTATGGCTTCAAGTCTAGCCACAGGAGCAAAGGTCTCTTCATAATCGATCCCTTCTTCTTGGTTAAAAACCTTAACCACTAATCTAGTCTTGTTTCTAACCATAATACCATTTTCATCTTGCTTATTTCTAAAGACCCGTTTAGTACCAATCACAAAACGATCACTAGGTCTAGGAATAAGTTTCCACACCTTATTTCTCTCAAATTCGTTTAACTCTTCATACATTGAAATAACTCAAGAATAATCTTTTAGGGCTTCCTCAATGCATTTTGGTTCAATTTGAGATAAAAATGCTAGTTACAGATGCCCTGCAAGCCAATCACGTGAGTGATGGCATGTGTCACATTGCATAATCTTTTTGCTTATAATTAATATTGGCATATTCTCACATTATATTATATGTAGCATATATATTGTGATGTCCTTGGTTCTGTGCAATGGGAATCGAATCATGATGAGATCATGATAATGAGATTGATTCACCTTTAAACATAGATCCTAAATAATCCCGATCATAGATTACTCGAGAGGGATATCGAGATAACCAGACAGACTAGTGTACTATATACCCGTCTATATGATGGAGGCAGTTGGTCTCATAGCCACTTGTGTGGAGACACTAAGGATATATTACATATACTCATTGGAGAATGAGTTCACCGATTGATCCACTTATGGAATGCTATATAGTTAATGATACCTAATGTTAGATAGCAATTCCATAGTCCCAGTTGTGTATCTGGTCCTTAGACTTGAGATACCAAGGATGCCTTGTATAAGTACTCTTTTCTTTGACGCTAGACTTATAGGTTTGGAAAGTTCCAAATCTGGTATAGTTGGTTATTGGGATTGGTAGCCAACCTTGAAAAGGCAATTGAGTGTCAATAAAGGATCATTCACTCTCGGTATTATGAGAGAAATATCTTATATGTGCTTGCTTAGATAAATCCCTGGCCAGGGTTATTCAGATTGAGAGAGGAGTTCTTCGATAGAATCCGATTTGAGCAAGATAAATTGATTCCATATGTGACTTGACAATACCATGTCCAATATACGGTCTCTGGGATATTATTTGATTAAGAGATAATAGATACATGGTAACTATAGATAGACAGGTCCGACAGATTCGATCCTCTTGTACCGTTTGGGGACTATGGCGTAGTGGCCTAATACGTCCATAGTCGTTGAGTTAAGTGAATTATTATAAGGATAATAATTCACTATATCAGAAGGAGTTCTGATGGGAGTGACTCACGGCCAGTTTGATATCGGGCCTAGAGGGTCACACACATATGGTGGATGTTTCAGCGAATAGAGGATTGGATGGAGATCCAATTAGCCTATATTCTCATTAGATGAGACTCTATACTTATGGGCTCCTTGATTAAGGCCCAATTGGAGGCCTAAGGAGATTATTGGATAGAGATCCAATAATGTAAGGTTAGTGGGTAATTGGATGGAGATCCAATATCCACTAAGGAAGGAGCCCTAGGGTTTTGGTGGCTCTCTATAAATAGGAGGGGAGACTTATGGTTGATAGGCTGCAGCTTTAGCCACCACCTCCTATTCTCCTCCCTTCCTCTGAGCAAGAGTTGCAAGATCAGACTGGAGGAGTTTTGTTGCAGAGATCCATTGTGTAGATACCACTAGAGAGGAGGATGCTTGACCTCCTTCATCTTCTCCATCCAGATCTAGAATATAGGGATATACGATCTCCCTAGGTAAAATCAATCTCTCACACATCATGATTTTTTTTTATTTTTTAGTTTTTTTGCGACCCTAGTAGGACCCTAGGGTTTTATCGTGGAGGAATAGGGGGGAAAAGGGGGATAAACGATCTCTTCGAGGGGATCGGGCCTCTTAGATCACTTCAAGGGGATCTGCCTCCTAGATCACTTCGAGGGGATCTGCCTCCTAGGGTTTCTACCTATTGGCTAAAACTAAGATTTTTCATTCTTTGATTATACAAAAGGGTTTACAACCTTATTTATAAGGCTTTACCAAGAGTCTCACTAATCTTTGACTCTTGATAGACTCCTGACTGAAAATAATAATAGACTTCATCCTAATTGAAGATATAAACCACTCAATCTAATCATAACCGACTCGATAAGATTCACCCGACCCATAACTGACTTTGGCTAACATGACTCAACCTTAATAAATGGACCCGACTTAGCTAGGGTCCTAACAGACCCGCCCACTTTAAATCAGCCTTGTCCTCAAGGCTGAGCAGCATCAGGCTTCGCAGGTACTTCGGTCCAAAATATTTGTCATGCGTCATAATCTTTTGATCAATTAAATAATGTCTCCACTTTGTGTAAGTAATAGGTCAGCCTTTTGGTGTAACCGTCATTGAAGTCTTGTGAGGAAGCCTCTCCATTCGATGGTTAGTGGTAGTATCATGTCTTCTTTTAGAGATCATCACTTTGAAGTCTTCCTAGGGCATGAAAAGAAATCGATAAGTAGTTGTGTTACTTTTGAGCACCTCCTATCATAAATTAGGATTCACTCATTAACAATCTTGTTCTCAAATTTAGCACAACCTTCGAAATTAGACTCTATATTGTCAATTTTTTATTCCTCCTTTGCTGGTTCAATCGTAAGAAGTTTATCGCAGCCTTCATATTCGAGCTCCACATTGTCAATTTTTATTTCCTCCTTAATTGTCTCAACCGTCAAAAGCTGCTCTTGTTTGTGATTGTCTATGTTAACCACTTTGAAGTCCTGTCTATTGAAGCTTCTATTTCGGTGAGTGTCCATAATGATTTTTCTTTCATGTACTAGCAAATGATACGACTGCTATCATGGTGCGAGGATGGTGAGCTTTAACTTTGCGCTGAATCTTAGGATTAAGTCCCTCAATAAATTTTCTCACTAATTGTATCTCGGACTAATCTCGGGTTTGGTTCGATAGATACTTAAATCTGCTTTAGTACTCCTGTACTGTAGAAATCTGACAAATTTTGGCGAGCTGTCCATTAATGTTCTTGTACTCCGACGGTCCAAAGCGACTCAAGAGCTCTCTCTTAAACTGTCCCCACGAAGGGACTTCGTGATAGGTCTTGTATAAATCATACCACTAGATCACATCACCTTCGAGTTATGTGGAAGCTATCTCCACAGTTGATTCCTCCGGAGTCCTATGAAAATAAAAGAACTTTTCAACATGAGAGATCCAACTGATTAAGTCTCTATGTTTCCATCTAGGAAACTCCATCCTCATTCGTGTGTATCTTGAGTCCTGCCCGTGGTCATACTTTTCAGATCGACTCCCTTTGAAACTTTCACCATGTTGAGTTTTGTTGGGGCTCTCTGATCGGCTTCTTCTAATTTCGTGGAGGAGCTCTTGAAATCTGTCTTCCATGCGAGCCTCATAGGCTTTAAACCTTGTATCAAGTGCATCATCTGTAGTCATCGCGTAGGATTATAGATCAGTGATATTCGGTCTTTTTTTTTTGCAAAGTGGTAGCAAATGCGATTGTGCAGAGGGAAGAAGATGAGGGCTGGCCGGTGGTGAGGAGGAGACAGTAGCGGGTGACCGTGGTGAGGATAGCGATGGCCGATGGGAGGAGGCAGCAGGTGTCCGGCAAGGGCTACAACAGTGGATGATCGGGGTGGTTGGGTGGTGTTGGAGGGAGCAACAACAGCGGCGCTGGATCCGCAAGAAGGTAGGGTCAACAAGGTAAAAAGGGGTTGTGAAGGCTGCGGTTGGTAGAGGAGGAAGGAAGAGGGCAACAATAGTTCGGTGAGGGTTGCGGTAGCGGGAGAGCAATGGGGTCTGGCCGGTACTTGCAGTTGAGAGCAAGGGAGGCAGCGGTTGAGGTGGCGCTGGCCGGTGGCAGGAGCAAGGGGGAAAGAAGGGGGCTGTGCACGGGTGAAGCAGTGGTCAAGGAAGAGCTATGACCAACGGTTAATGAGGGAAGCAACAGTCCGACGAGGGCTGCGGCAGTAGGGTCCGATGATGGCTACGAGCGACAGGAGCAGGGGAGATGGGGCAACAACAGAGGTGACGCTGGCCGGCGGTAGGAGTAGGGAAGATGGGGCAACAACAAAGGCGGTGCTGGCCGGCGATAGGAGCAGGGGAGATGGGGCAGCAGCAGAGCGGCGCTGGTTGACGACAAGAGCAGGGGAGGAAGGAGGGTTGCAGATTCCGATGAGCAACGGGGCTTGACAAGGAAGAAGAAGTGGGAGTAGCAGGTCCGCAGCAAGGTCCAGTGAGGGGTGGCTGCGGCTGAGGTGGTAGAGGGAAGAAGATAAGGATGGCATGACTGTGGCAGCAAGGGGGTGGCGACAGCAACGACAGAGGCACAGATGCACTACGATAGTAGGAAGCAGAGGCGGCGCTACTGTGCGCCAACGGGGAAGAAGAAGGAGTGGGCGGCAGCAGCAAAGCAGAGGAGGCAGCGGGGAAGAATGGCAGGCAACAACCCACGATGGGTGGTAGCAACGGCAGGTGAGGAGCAGGGAAGAAGGGGAAAAGCAAGGAAGAGGTGGTGACCATGTGGGTGTGTGCGACCGAGGGCTGTAGGCGGCTGTGAGAAGGAGGTTGCGGCTTGCGGTGAAGTGGGAGATGGCGGGGATGGCGGCGTTGATGAAGAGGAAGGAGGAACTACGGTGGGAGGAAGAAACAACCGAGGAGAGGAAGGCGCAAGGATGGCGGTGAGGCTGCGGGAGGTTGCAGCGGTGGGAGATGGCAGGGATGGCCGACGGTGATGAAGAAGTGGGGAGGAACTACGGTGGCTGACAGAGGAAGAAGCAGCCGAGGGAGAGGATAGCGGCGATGGCTGTGCTTGGCAGGCGGTAGGTAGGTAAGGAAGAAGGGGGAAGGTGCGGGGAGCCCCTTCCTCTTCTTCTCTTTTCTTTCTCCCTGAGATCTGTGTCTTCTTTTCCCCTTTTCTTTTTCTCTCTCTCTCTCTCTCTCTCTCTCTTTTATACTGCAAGATGTAGATATGACGACGATGGCGGCAGTGATGATGATGGCAGTGACAACGATGATGGCGGTGTGACGACGATGACGAGAGGAGCGACCACAAAATTACAACAGGAATGCCGAGGATCGTTGCTCTGATACAAGATAGTCAGACCCTAGGGTTCTATCATGGAGGAATAGGGTGGAAAAGGGGGATAAACGATCTCTTTAAGGGGATCGGGCCTCCTAGATCACTTCGAGGGGATCTGCCTCCTAGGGTTTCTGCCTATTGGCTAAAACTAAGATTCTTTATTCCTTGATTATGGAAAAGGGTTTACAACCTTATTTATAAGGCTTTACCAAGAGTCTCACTAATCTTTGACTCTTGATAGACTCCTAACTGAAAATAATAACAGACTCCATCCTAACTGAAGATAAAAATCACTCAATCTACTCATAACCGACTCGATAAGATTCACCCGACCTATAACTGACTCTGGTTAACATGACTCAACCTGAATAAATGGACCCGACTTAGTTAGGATCCTAACAAACCCTAATCTTTTATACGACGATTTGATCTATGTGGGAAATCAAATTTTATTTTGATTTTCACTACGCATGTGATGCACCCGCTGAAGTTTCCCAACAGTGGTATCAGAGCTAAGGTTTTCATGCGAAAGATTAGTTTTAAACTGTGTATGATGAGATTGTATCGCGTAGAATCGTTCTATGCATTCTTGTTATGTTTTCGCAGCGAAGGCATTGAGGAGGAGGGGCAGCCAGCCCCCATGCAGGGCTAGCCACCCACGGCCAGGCCACAGCCAAGGCTAGCCCGCAAGGGGCGGCCCCCCGCAGGGGCAGCAGCCTGCATGTCACGGACTTAACAGAATTTGCCTAACCTGTATGGCACCCTTGCGACAAACTTATAGACTTAGCTGAAATTCCCTAAGTTACGAAACAATCTTTACTCACTGTTCCGGACTTAGCTGGGATTGCATAAGTCATAAAACGCTGAAGCGTATTTGCCCGCAAAGGGTCAGCCCAATTGCAACCTCATGCGGGTCCCGAAGAACCTGCAAAAAGAGAAGTTGATTAGTTTTGAAATGAGCGATGGACAAGTTCCAACGTCTCGCGAAGAGGGTAGCTCTTATAAGCAATTCATCGAACATCTTGTGTGCAGCAGAAAAAGAGAGAAAGAGAGCGAAACAGGACTTTGGAGATTTGTAAGAACAGTCGCAAGTCCATAAATGATGATTCCCAAGGGTGTCAGACATAAAACACTTTAATTTCTTTAAGTGCTCATGCCCGACTAATATCCCGAAGCCCCATCCAGCCCTGTGCCACCCGGGGGGTTCCAGACGGCTGAAATGGCTGACATTTTCCTCCACTCAGTTCGGTCATCGAAGCATGTGAAAATGACCCAAAACTTGGCAGTTTTGGCATGTTCTGGCTCTGCGCAGCGAGCGATCATTCTGCAGCCTAACAGATTATTTTTGCTCATAATTCCTAGGCAAAATCACCCAAAACCAAGGCAAAATAGGCTGCCCAACATTTGTATAAGCAATAAAAAGCGACGAACGGTTCACGGAACGATCGTTCGTGACATTCTCCCCCACCTAACTTGTTGACGCCCTCGTCGATGCTTGTTGATTGGCTTTAACACAGGCTTCTTCATGTCGTACGACATTTTTTGGTTTCCAACTAGCTTCATTCTAGGGAAGTTTTTGTCACTTCTCTAAGTATTCAGTTTGCTTCGCTCCGTTGGGTAGCTTAGTCTTGCGATATGCTAGAATTGTCTCAACTCGCTTTTCGTAGGAGGTTCTGATTAGGGGTAGTCGAGTTGAAATATTTCGTGAGGCATCTTATAGATCTGAATGGTAGGCTTTCAAGTTGCTTGCATAGAAGATGTTGTGAATTTTGAACCATGCTGGCAGCTGCAACTTGTAGGAGACATTGCCTACTTGACTGATGATTGGAAAAGACCATTCATACTTGCGTACTAATCCTTTGTGCACTTTGTACCTAAAGAACTGGAGTGATGCTGGTTGGAGCTTCACCAACACCAAGTCACGAACTTTAAATTCTTGGGGTCGCCTTCCCAAGTATACCCATTTCTTCATCTTTTTAGCCACCTTCTCCAAGTAGGCCCGTGCGATATTTGCATTATGATGCCATTCTTTTACAAAGTGATGTACTGACAGACTACTCCCTGTATATCCAATGGCTAATGTGTGAGGGGTCGATGGCTGTTGTTTTGTGATAATCTCATTAATTAGCACTCACATAGTGCCAGAGGTAGTGTTCTAACAGTGAGTCAATTCTTTTGGTTTGACCATCAGTCTGAAGGTGGAGGCTTGTGGAGAAGTATAACTTCGATCCCAACAGCTTGAATAGCTCGGTCTAGAATCATCCCAAGAACTGAGAATCTTGATCACTAATGATATTGTGTGAAATTCCCCAATACTTCACCACATTCTTCATCATCAACTTGGTCGCCTCTTCTGCTGAATAATGTAGGGGTACAACAATAAATGTTGTATACTTTGAAAACCGATTGACAACTACAAGTATCGATCCTAGTCCCCCTACTGTGGGTAAGCTTGATATAAAGTCCAAGGAAATGCTCTCCTATTGCCTTTCCGACACTGGCAGTGACTCTAAAAGTCCCACTGGCTTTCGTTGCTCCACCTTATCTTGTTGGCACATAAAACATGTACGAACATAATCCTCCACATATGTCCTCATTTTTGGCCAATAAAATGCCCTCTCTACAAGAGCCATTGTCTGATGAATGCCCGGATGTCCGGTCCAAAGGGAATCATGACACTCTCTCAAGAGTTCATGCCTCAAGTTGTCCACTCGCGGGACATTAACTCTATTCCCTTTAGTGTAGAGGAGTCCCTCCTGGACCCAAAATCATTGTGCCTTGTCCTCTTTGATGAGTTGCATCAGGGTTACTACTTGAGGATCACTGTACAGTCCATCCCTGATCCTGAAAAGAAAGTTGGAGTGCAACTGTATTACTTGGCCTCTGCCTTCTAACTGTATAGCATTCATTAGTTCTACTTTTTGGCTCAATGCATCAGCCACGACATTTGTCTTTCTGGGCTTGTCCTTCATTACCATATTGAATTTGGCCAAGAAGTCCTGCCATCTTGCTTGTTTCGGGGAGAGTTTCTTTTGAGTCTAGAAGTAACTCAATGCGACATTGTCCGTCCTTAGCATAAATGGTGTTCCCAAAAGGTAGTGTCGCCAGACTCGTAAATAGTGGACCACCGCTATCATCTCTTTCTCATGCACTGGATATCGTCGCTCAGTCTCATTGAGCTTGTGACTCTCATAGGCCACTGGATGACCTTCTTGCATAAATATTCCCCCAATATCGAAGTCCGAAGTATCTGTATGGACTTCAAAAGGCTTTCCATAGTCTAGTAATCTGAGTACTGGTTCCTCCAACACAATAGTCTTTAGATCTTGGAAAGACGCTTCATACTTGTCCGACCATCTCCAAGATTGCTCCTTCTTTAGCAACTCCATCAGTAGAGCTGCGCACGTTGAATATCCAAAAATGAAGCGTCGATAATAGTTGATGAAACCAAGGAAGGATCTCAACTCAGGTATCTTCTTTAGTGTTCGTCATTCTGCCACAGCTTGCATCTTTGACTCATCCATCCGAATAAAACCACCGCCGATTCGATATCCTAAGAATAAAATTTCTGTCTGCGTAAAGTAGAACTTCTCCATCTTCACAAACAAGGTATTCTCCCTAAGAACTCTGAAGATTGTCCAAAGGTGTTCAATGTGCTCCTTGAGCATCTGGCTATAGACAATGATATTAGACGATCACAAACTTATCCAAATACTCTTTGAAAAGCTGGGTTATCAGAGTATAGAATGTGGCCAGAGTATTAGTTAAACCAAAATGCATTACTAGAAACTTGAACGCTCCATACCTGATTACACAGGCAGTCTTTGCCTTATCACCTTCTACAATACGCACTTGTCAATACCCCGACCGGAGGTTGAGTTTGGAGAAATACTTGGCCTTGCCTAGTTGATCGAACAAATCCGTGATGAGTGGAACAGGATATTTGTTCTTCACTGTCACTTTGTTGAGGGTTCGATAATTGACACATAATTGGAGGCTCTCATCTTGTTTCTTCTAGAAGAGAACTAGAGCTCTGAATGGTGCCTTTAAACTGTGGATGAGACTACTGCTTAGCAGTTCATCTAACTGCTTCCTCAGTTCTACTAACTTTGGAGGTGCCATGCGGTAGGGTGGTCTCTTTGAAGGCTTAATTCCTGGCTCCAACTCAATGTTATGATCCACGCCTATGCGTGGTGGTACAGTCTTCGGTAACTCGAGTGGCATGACGTCTATGAACTCCTTCAAAATATTTGCTACCATAGCAGATTCGTGAATGGCCTCCCCGTCAAGTGGCTCCAGCTTCATAGTAGCCATGAAAGTTAATTCACCTTTCCGCACCCCTTTCTTCAATTGTAATGTCGATATTTACTGTGGGTCCTTTGTTCTCCCTTGGGAAACTGGAACTACGCAGGGGTCATCACCTCCCATCAGCCATAAAGAGTTTAGAAACGACATCGTCACTAACTTCACCATGTGCATAAACTCTATTCCAAGAATCACTTAGAAGTCGTCCAATAACATCGCCATCATATTTATGCACTCGCTCCACGTTCCAATCTTGATAGGGACTCCCTTTGCTAATCCAGAGATCTACTTGGCCTCCAAGTTCACAGCCTTCATGCGACTTGGGTTCTTCTTTAAGACAAGTCCAAGTCGCTTTGCTTCACGATCGATAATAAAATTGTGGGTAGCTCTAATGTCCACCATTGCAAGGGTTGTTCGACCATTAAGCTTGATGTCCACATACATCAGCTCACTACTTGCTGCCTTCTATGCCTTTGTCTTTGTTCTCTCCCCCAATTGACCCCGTAATGCATTTAACAAATGCATCGCTCCCATTCGGGGTCCTTGCGACTCCTTGTCATCGCTGCTAGATTTCGAACTACTCGAACTAAGGGCAACGACTTTGCCCTTATCCGACTAGTGGGGGTGTATTAATGTCATTAAGGCATTGAGTGCCTACTTCTATGGGCACTCCCTCACCATATGCAATCCTCCACATAAGAAGCATCCGCTTGATTTTGGGGCTTTACATTTTGAGCTCAGTCCCTTGTGGAAGCTCTTTTTCTTCTGTTTACCCCCAAACTCCTTTGCACGAGAGTATTTTACTGGGTGATTTCCTGAGGATTATTTCTTCTTTCCTAAGTCTTCCGAATAAACAAAATCAGTTAGCCTTTCCGCGGCCGCAATTGCCCCGACCATGTCAGTGACATTCCTCCGATTTAGTTCTTGTTGTGCCTATAACTTTAAGCCATCAAGGAAGCTGAATAGTTTGTCCTTTTTGAACATGTCTTGTATATCCAACATCAGTGCCAAAAATTGCTTCACATAGTCTCGGATGGAAGTACTTTGGTGGAGTTGTCTCAGTTTTCTTCTTGTGATGAACTTAGTGTTCTCGGGCAGAAACTGCATTCTCAACTCACGTTTTAAGTCTTTCCATGTATCCACTCGGTATCAGCCTTATTGGATCTCTTCCCAACGGGTTTGCCACTAAAGTTTTACGTCTCCATTCAGATACATGGTTGCTATCGAAACTTTGGTTTCCTTCGAATCGGGTTGCGTAGCATGAAAATACTGTTCCATGTCAAACAAAAAATTCTCGAGCTCTTTAGCATCTCTAGCGCCCCCATAGCAATGCGGCTCTGGTGCTTTAAAGCTTTATGGCAGTGCAGTATGGGTATTGTTCCCTCCCGCATTAAGAGTTCTAGTGAGCAATGTCACTTTGGCCGTGAGTTCCATCACAACTTCAGGTAGATGTCTTACAGAGTCTTTAGTATCATTTGTCAGTCGGTCGACCAGGGACTTCACCCTGTTGATCCGAGATTCAGCTTCTTCTTGCGAGCTCTCTACCCCAAGGAGCCTTCCTTGGCCTTGATAGAGTTCCTCCAAGCTCGCTTCAAGAACATTGAGGTGGGTTTCCACCATTGAAAGTCTCTCCTTATGGCTCCTTTTCCCAGTTGGTGCACCAGATTGTGCTTCCTCCACTCGCGGAGATTACCCAACTTCACGCTCATCATGTTCACTGCCACGCTCCTCATGAGCGACTCCAGCAGTTTGCGAGCGAGTTTGCACTTGCAGCCTACTTGCGGCTGCTTGGGGCAAAGGTCTGGCTTGCCCCATCTTGCTCGATTCACCATGGTACTTCACCATGGTGAGATTGCAAATTCACTTCGCTTGTTTGTTTGAATTGCTTGCCTACTCTGATACTACAATGTCATGAACTAAGTGGAATTTGACTAAGCCATGTAGCACCCTTGCGATAAACTTGTAGACTTAGTTGGAATTACCTAATTCATGAAACAATTTTTGCCCACTATTCTGGACTTAGCTGGAATTGCCTAAGTCATGAAACGCCGAAGCATATTTGCCCACAAAGGGTCAGCCTAAATGCAACCTCGTGCGGGTCCCGAAGGACCTGATTGGTTAGTTTTGAAACGAGCGACAGACAAGTCTCGACGTCTCACCAAGAGGGTAGCTCTTACAAGCAATTCTTGGAACACCTTGTGTGCAGCAGAAAAAGAGAGAAAGAAAGCAAAATAGGACTTTAGAGGGCCGTAAGAACGGTCGTAAGTCCACAAACGATGGTTCCCAAGGGTGTCAGATGCAAAACACTTCAATTTCTTTGAGTGCTTATGCCCGACTAATATCTCGAAGCCCCATCCAGTCCTATACCACCTGGGGGGTTCCAGAGGACTGAGATGACTGACATTTTCCTCCACTCGGTTTGGTCATCACAGCACACAAAAATGACCCAAAATTGGGTCATTTTGAGGTAGTTTTGGCATGTTCTGGCTCCGCGCAGCGAGTGATCGTTCTATAGCCTGACAGACTATTTTTTGCTCATAATTCCGAGGCAAAATCACCCAAAATCATGACAAAACAAGCTGCACAACATTTGTACAAGCAATAAAAACTAACAAATAGTTCACGGAACGATCGTTCGTGACATGCAGGGGTGGTGCCTACGAGTACAGCGGCGGCCGGCCCCAACCAATGACCACCCATGGTGCACGCAAAGGCGCATGGGCAACATGCGCAGTGGCCGCCGTGGCCGCGCAGGGGTGGTCGCCCGGCGTGCAAGGGGCGACTACCAACAACCATCCACAGGCCGCCCGGCTAGCTCGCGGAGGGGCAATGGCGCAGAGGGCGGCAAGGAGTGGGCTAGGGCATCCTTTTGAGAAAAAGATGATCCTGCCCCTCTAAATTTTAAAAATTTCGAGGACTGTCCTCATGTAGAATTCTGAAAATACCCTCAATAATTCTAAAAATTTCGAGGATTGTCCTCTAATCCAAAATTATGAAAATACCCTCAATAATTCTAGAAATTTTGAGGACTGCCCTCTATCCAGAATTATGAAATTACGCTTGACAATTCTGGAAATTTTGAGGACTGTCCTCTCATCCAGAAGTATGAAAATACCCTTGATAATTTTAGAAATTTTGAGCATGTCCTGATTTCTAGAAAAATAGTTAATTAAATAGTTTAATTAATTATTATATATATTATAATCCTATATATGATGTGATGTATAATGTGGATGGATGATCATGAGCCATGTGTTGTGATGTGTGTAATTGTGATTATTATTATTATTACGGCCTGTGAGCATACATTTTTCTCATTTATTATTAGGCCTGCGTGCCTGTGATTATTTATAATTACAAGGAGAGATGCAACAGGAGCGTAGAGGTTACAGCGGGACCCATAATGCCGTTGCAGGAGATCACAACGTATTGTGATACGACGATCCGACGGAACCGATGATGACGAGATCAACAATCACGGGGCATGGAGATGCGCCAATACACATATAGATCCTATTGTGAGTGATTAGGCCCATTGGCTTGGGCTTAATCATATTAGGTGATAGCTCATGATCATCCGGTGTGGCTTATATATATGCATACGATGTAGATATATATTAAATATGTATGTGTGTGGTATGACATATTAGGAGACTGATACGAAACAAAAACCCCTCCTACAATAATATTAAGTTAGTAACATGAGGCAACAAGATTAACCCACGTGGCCTTCCATCGTTATAGGAAGAAATTGAATCATGACATAGGTTGAGTTGGTCGAGTCCCTCGAGGCTCACCTATCTACGTGATCGAGATCTTACCTATGACATAGAGATGTCACCGGTGACCTAAGGACATGGTATGCTTGGTCGAGTCCCTCGAGGGCATATCATCGAATCAAATTCATCTTGTAATGATGATGATAACTTAACTAAACATCATGGTTGGTTGAGTCCCTCGAGACTATGATGATTCAGAGGCCGAACATGATGGGAATCATAAAGAGTTGTGATTGGCAAGAGTTGCCTACCTTTTGGGCTTAGTGTAATTGGTCGAGTCCCTCGACGTTGCATTAAGACGCCAATTGAATCCCGATCCCCACTAGGAGTCTGCTGGAAACTTCCGTCTCATGTGTCGAGGGTGTCGCGTGATTTGCTAAGAAAATAGTGGGAGTACATTAAGATAGAAGTCCATATCTTAATTAGTATTTTCTGTAAAATCTGTATGTTATTTAATTTACGCTATATCTTGCTTGTCGCTTGTAAAACCCCTACGTGGCATACTTGATGCCAACCGTCTCATTAGTCCAAAAGCTCTGTAATTTGAGAATTGTTCTCACAGAAGAGAAAATCATGTATGTCCTTAACATGATTGTGCCTACGCTGGAGAAAAGGATAAGTGAGGATAAGATCGCTCGCTTTATGAAGTATATAGATAGTCCTAGAGGATAACCTATGTATTGATCTTATACTTCAGTTCCTACCAGATTCCTTTTCACTATTCATTATTAACTTTAATATGAACAAGTTTGAGGTGACTCTATCTGAGCTCCTCAATATGTTGAGGAAAGTTGAGAGCACCATTAAGAAAGAGAAGCTAGTTCTCTATATTGGTGAGACCAATAATAAAAGGCAGGCTAGTAAGACCCTTAATAAGGGCAAGGCAAAGGTAGACCAGGTAAGGCAAAGGTTGCCAAGAAAGACTCGATAAAGGACAAAAGATAGTGCCTCTACTACGGCCAAGATGAGCATTGGAAAAGGAACTGTAAGGACTACCTTGTAGATAAGATGAAATAGAAGCTTAGAGAAGCTTCAAGTATATTCAATTCAGTCTCCACTTGTCAGATTTTCATGATAACACATGGGTATTGGATACCGGGAGTGTTTATCACATCTACAATTCTTTGCAAGTTCTGGCAAGACCTAAGAGATTGGCCAGAGGCAAGATTAACCTTAAGATGTGCAATGGAGCAAGAGTTGCTACAATTGCCATTGGAGAGATCACCCTACATCTGCCTGGTGGAGCTATCATTGCATTGGATGTATGCTATTTTGTACTCTCTATTATCAAAAACATTATATCTATCTCTTGTTTGACAATAAGTGGATATAAATTAGTTTTTGAGAACAATAGTTGTTCAATAATTATGGATGATGAGATCATTACTAGAGGGACCCTTATAAATGACTTATATATGTTAGACACTTCTCCACATATCATGAATATAAATATGTCTAAGAGGAAAAGAGATGAGGTGAATAATGCATACCTATGGAATTACAGGCTAGGTCATATACATGAGGGAAGGATTCAAAAGTTGTTGAAAGATGGATACTTAGATCCATTTGACTATGAGACATATGCAACTTACAAACTTTGCCTTTATGGGAAGATGACCAACTCTCCTTTTAGTGGAACTAGAGAGAGCCATCGAGTTATTGGAACTCATACATAGTACTGTATGTGGTCCCATGTCAACACAGGCTATAGGTTACTCATACTTTATTATATTCACTGATGATTTCTTTAGGTATGGACACGTGTACTTAATGAAGTATAAATCTAAAGCCTCTTAGAAATTCAGGGAATATAAAAATGAGGTAGAGAACCAAATTGAAAAAAGTATTAAGACTCTTCAATCAGATCGCGGAGGAGAGTACTTGAGTACGGAGTTCACCCTGCAAGCCAATCACGTGAGTGATGGCACGTGTGACACACTACGCAATATTTTTGCTTATGATTAATATTGACATATTCTCATAATATATTACATGTAGCATATATATTGTGATGTCCTTGGTTCTGTGCAATAAGAATCAGATCGTGATGAGATCACGATAATTAGATCGATTCACCTTTAAAAACAGATCCTAAATAATCCTGGTCATATGTTACTCGAGAGGGACATCAAGATAACTGGATAGACCAGTGTACTATATACCCATCCATATGATGGAGGCGACTGGTCTCATAGCCACTTTTGTGGAGACACTAATGATATAATACAGGTGCTTATTGGAGAATGAGTTCACTGATTGATCCGCTTATGGAATGCTATATGGTTAATGATACCTAATGTCAGACAGCAATTCTATAGTCATAGTTGTGTATCTGGTTCTTAGGCTTGAGATACCAAGGATACCTTATATGAGTACTCCTTTCTTTGATGCCAGACTTACAAGTTTGGAAAGTTCTAGATCTGATACAGCTAGTTATCGGGATTGGTAGCCAACTTTATGAAGGCAATTAAGTGTCAATAGAGGATCATCCACTCTCAGTATCATGAGAGAAATATCTCATATGTGCTTGCTTAGACAAATCCCTGGCCAGAGATATTTAGATTGAGAGAGAAGGAGTTCTCTAGTAGAATCCGATTAGAGCAAGACAAACTGATTCCGTATGTGACCTGATAGTACTATGTCTAATATACGATCATTGGGATATTATTTGGATGAGGGATTATAGATACATGATAACTGTGGACAGACAGGTCCGATGAATTTGATCCTCTTGTACTGTCTAGGGATTATGGCGTTGTGGCCTAGAATGTCCATAGTCGATGAGTCAAGTGAATTATTATGAGGATAATAATTCACAATCTCAGAAAGAGTTCTGATGGGAGCACGACCAGTTCGGTATCGGGCCTAGAGGGTCACACACATATGTTGGGTGCTTCAGTGAATAGAGGATTGGATGGAGATCCAATTAACCCCTATTCTCATTATATGAGACTCTATGCTTTTGGACTCCTTGATTAAGGCCCAATTGGAGGCCTAAGGAGATTATTGGATAGAGAATCAATAACGTAAGGTTAGTGAGTAATTGGATGGAGATCTAATACCCACTAAGGAAGGAGCCCTAGGGTTTTGGTGGCTCTCTATAAATAGGAGGGGAGACTCATAGTTGATAGGCTGCAGCTTTAGCCACCACCTCAAATTCTCCTCCCTTCCTCTGAGCAAGAGTTGTAAGATCAGATTGGGAGTTTTGTTGTAGAGATCCATTGTATGGATACCACTAGAGAGGAGGATGCTTGACCTTCTTCATCTTCTCCATCCGGATTTGGAATACAGGGATATATGATCTCCCTAGGTAAAATCAATCTCTCACATATCGTGATTTTTTTTATTTTTACAGTTTTCTCGCGACCCCAATCTTTTACATAATGATTTGATCAGTGTGGGAAATTAGTTTTTATTTTGATTTTCGCTGTGTATGTGATGCATCCGTTGAGGTTTCCCAACAAAAAATATGGTGTTAGTACAAAAATTCTTAAATGATAAACAAGTTTGAACATCTTTTGATATATCTCCTATTATTAACTCCTTATGATGAGTATCTAAATACTTTCATTCCTTAGGTAAGGATTCCTTGGAAGTAGATACATCCAAGTTGTTTTGGAGATAAGATTTATCATTCAAATTTAAAGTATCAAAATCAAAATCATCATCAAAATTAATTTTCTTCAATTTGGAAACCTCATTAAGAATAATTTTGGATGGATTCCTCAATTACTAGATTTTTTTATTAAAAATATAATAAGCTTTTGAAATTGAAGAATAACCAAGAAATATGCCTTCATCAGATTTTATATCGAACTTTCCTAAGGCATCTTTTTCATTCAAAATAAAATATTTACAACCAAATATTTTGAAATATAAAATATTAGGTTTTTTATTATTCCATAATTCCTAAGAAGTTTTGGAGAGTAATTGTCTTATGAGAACCCTACTCATGACATAGCATGCCGTGTTAATGGCTTCGACCCAAAAATATTTGGGTAAGCTATGTTCGTTTAACATGGTTCTAGCTATTTCTTCTAAGCTCCTATTTTTTTTTCCACTACTCCATTTTGTTGTGGATTACTGATTTGAGTCACAAAAATTTTAAAAATTATGATTTTGAAACTCACCACCATGATCACTATATATAGATGAAATCATAAAATCCTTTTTGTTTTGAACAAGTTTATAAAATTTTGAAAAACATTTAAAAGAATCACTTTTATGTGCTAAGAAATAGGTCCAAGTATATCTACTATAATCATCTACAATAACAAAAGCATATTTGCTACCTCCTAAGCTTGTAGTATCAATTAGTCCAAATAAATCCATATGGATCAATTGTAGTAGTCTAGAGATGCTTATTTGATTTTTTGATTTGAAACAACTTTTTATTTATTTTCCTAGTTGACATGCATCACAAATTTTGTCTTTTACGAAATTGATGCTAGGTATTCCTCTTACTAGACTTTTAGTTGAGATTTGGTTTAATAGTTTCATGCTAGTATGTCCTAGTCTCCTATACCAAATCCATGCATCATCATTTAAAGTCAAAATACACATTTAATCACAAAAATTATCAATGTCGATAGTATACACATTATTGCCTCTTAAGGTAATCATAGAACTATTTTTGTGTGGTATTTCAATTATACAAGCATTAGATTCAAATTTGATAATGTATTCTCACATAATTGGCTAATGCTTAGTAGATTATGTTTCAAACTATCAACTAATAATACATCTTCTATCAAGAGGTTTGATTTGTTACCTACAGTTCCTTTCATAATGATTTTTCTCTTGTTGTTATTTTCGGAAGTGACAAATCCTTCATTTAGGCTAGTAAGCTTAAACAAATGAGTTGGATCTTCGATCATATGCCTTGAGCATCTACTATCAAGGTACCATTTTGTGCTTCTAGCCTTTATTTGGAGATATTTCTATAAAAAAGGGGGTTTAGGTTTAGGTACCCATTTGTTTTTGGGTTTCTCATGAAAAATTCTACCTAATTTTACTAATGACACAGAGTTGTTTATAGTTCCTTTAGGAATCCAAATTAATTCGTGTGTAGTATGCATTTAAAATGAACATTTATAAGCATAGTGCCCAATTCTTCCACAAAAATTACATTTATTTCTATGTGAAACATATAATGTAGGCCCTTTAACGAAGATGGTTGGCTTTTGTAGAGTGTTACTCACAAAGCCAATTCCTTCCTTTCTATTAACATGACTCATATTAGCAAGGATCATGTTTAAGGATTTGTTACCTATTTAAAAAATTTCTAATATTTCTTGTAATGAAGTATTTTCTTTCTTAAGTATATCTAATTCTTCACACTTAGTGCAAGGAGCTATCCTATATTCATCATACTCCTTGTTAAAATTTTTAAATTTACTAGCAAGTGAAGCATGCTCTTTCTTTAATAATTTAAACTTTTTAGTAACTAATTTAAAATCATCAAACAAATCATTAAATGTATTAAATAATTTATCATAAGATAAAGGAAACTCATTTATGTTACTTACCTCGTCGCCAAATGCCATTAAAGCATAATTTGTAACTTCTTTCTTGTTGGTTGACTCCTCGTCTTTAGATGAACTTAAGTCGTCTCAAGTGGCTTTGAATGTCTTCTTCTTCTTTGGTTGCTTCTTCTTCACTCGGAACATTCATTTTCGAAGTGACTCAGCTTCTAACATTCGTAACATATTATTGAGTCCTTTTTTATTTCACTTTTGTTCTTAGCATCTTGTTTTATTTTAGTCTTTTTTAAGAATTTCTTAAATTTTCTTGTAAGAAGTGCAAAGTCCTCATCATCATCATCATCACTTGAGTTTTCTCCCAAGTGGTCTTCCGTGGTTCTAAGTGTTATGTCCTTTCTGTTCTTTAGAAGATTATTTTCGAGTTCATCATGTGCTATACATGTCATTTCATAAGTCATAAAAGACCTGATTAATTCTTTAAGCAAAAAATTATTTAGATCTTTTGCTAAAAGTATTGTCGGTACTTTAGGATCCCAACTTTTTGGAAGGGATCTTAATATTTTGTTAACAAGTTCAAAATTAGAAAAATTTTACCAAGCGCTTTTAGATTATTGATGACATCCGTAAAACGAGTATACATGTCTCCAAGAGTCTCACTTAGTTTCATACGAAACAACTTATAGCTATGCACTAAAAGATTAATTTTCGACTGTTTGACTCGACTAGTGCTTTCATATGTGACTTCAAGTGTATGCCAAATCTTGTGCATAGTTTTGCATATAGAAACCTGATTAAATTTATTTTATCAAAAGCGTTCATCGTTTAGCATTCAAAGAGAAAGTCTTCTTTTCCAAACCATTCCATTCGTTTATTGGTTTAGAAGACTTTTTTAAAACTGTTTTCAATAATATGTCATAATTCAAAATCTATAGAAAGTAGAAAAATTCTCATTCGAGTTTTTCAATACATGTAATCCATCCCATTGAATATGGGTGGATAAGTGATAGAAAGTCCCTCTTGATTGCCAATAAAAGCCATCTCTCTTGGATTTTAAGCCAAATAGAGAGAAAACGTGGCTATGATACCAATTGTTAGGATCAAAGTGGCACTAAGAGGGGGTGGGGGGATGAGGGTTGCAGGGGGTGAATTAGTGCTGATGAGAAATCTTCGTCGATTTAAAAATTTTGCTCAATAAAAATCATATCGAAAATGCAGTTAAGTGTAGAGATGTTTGTAATAGTACAAGCAAAGATAATAGATAGTTAAATAACAGAGCAACAAAGTTAAAGAGCAAAAAAGAGGAAGCAAACCAATTTTATAGTGGTTTGGTCTCATGACCTACGTCCACTTCCCAATTCCTTCTCCGTTGAGACTACCGGCTTCCACTATTGATCTTCCTTCAATGGGTGAAGATCAACTACCCTCTTATAACTCTATTCTCCTTTTACAAGTTTATGAGATAACCTTTACAAGACTCAAAGCTCTCCCTTAAACAAAAAATTACACAATATGAAATGAGGAGATGCTCTTAATTATAACAGTGTTTTCACATGATTTTTGCTCTAATTGCTTGCATGCCTTAGGCAAAAAAGGGTGGGATATTTATAGGCCCCAAATGACTTTAAAAGTGGAGCAAAAAATTAATTTTTAAGTGATCCCGAGGTGCTAGTCTCGAATATTATGTTCTAGGCGATTCCGCCGCCTGACACAGTCTAGGAGACTATGTTCTGGGTGGTTCAGCTACTTGATATAGTCTGGGAGACTATATTCTAGGTGGTTCCACTGCTTGCCAATCTGGGAGACTATGTCTGGACGGTTCAACTGCCTGACATACCTTCGAAGACTGTGTCATCTTGGAGACCATGTCTTCGAAGACCCTGCTTTATTTGACCTTGGGTTACTGAAATGACTTTTATAATCAGTCTAAATCAACCCCAATTAAAGCTTAATGGCCTCTTAATTGAGTTATTAAAATTAACTCTTATTATGATGCTAACTATGACATTCAATGTACAATCTTCATTATCCGATCGTCTCTTCGGTAAACTCCCAGCATCTTTCCGATAAACCCCCAGTGAGCTCCTAATTTCCTTCGATGAATTCCCAATGAACTTCCAGCATTCTTCTGGTGAACTCTCGGTGAGCTCCCAACAACCTGTCGGTGAACTCCCAATGAACTTCCTAGCAAACTTTTGGTGAGTTCTCGACAAGCTCCCGACAACATCGTCAGAACCTCAACCGACTGGTGAACTCTTAGTAAGCTCCCATTACGTCATCCAAACCTTGGCCCGATGCTAGAACTTGACTCCGACCCAACTTCTGATTATAATGCCCTTTACTGTCATATCTAATCCTGCATCATTTTCTTTAACACATAAGTCAGATCATAAAAACCATCAATTGATTTCATCATCAAAATTCGAGATTCAATAATAATGACATCCACTTATTAGTCAACGGGCCCTTAAAACCTTGTTGATGTTTCCCGCACTATGTTAGGATGTCCCCTTTAGGTCAGTTCTTCAATATGTTCCTTTAATGCATAGTAGTCTTCAGTATCATGCTTAAGATCTTGATAAAAGTGATAGTACTTAAACTGATTTCTCTTTATAGATGAAGTCCTTAGGGAGTGGGCGTGTGAAGGAGCCCCTTCTCTTATGTTTGTATAAACACCTCTGTATGAGACATATTTAGTGGTGTAAAATCTCTTCAAGGGGGAATTTAATCGCCCATCGAAATATCATTTCATGACCTTTCTAGTGGGTTCTGACATTGAAACCTCTCTTCTTTTACTAGCTACTTTGGCTTGGTCTTTCTCTTCATAACAATTATAAATACAAGTATGATGTGCAAATTTGCTTCTTATAGGACTTTAGGTGCTAGTTATAGGTGTCATGCAAGCCAATCATATGAGTGATGACATTTATAATTTTGGATAATCTCTTTTAATTAATAATGATATTTTCTTACTCTATTGCATGTTGAATATATACTGTGAGGTCTTTGAATCTGCGCAATGAGAAACTGAATCATGATGTGATCATGATAATGAGACCAATTCTCTTTAAACACAGATCCTAAATATTCTTGGTCTAGGTTAATCGAGAAGGACATCGAGATAACCTAACAGATTGGTGTCCTATATACTTATCTATATGATGGAGGCTGCTGGTCTCATTGCGGCTAGTGTAGGGATACTAGGGATATAGTGCAAGTGCTAATTACAGAATGAGTTTACTAAATGATCCACTTACAGAATGCTGGATGGTTAATGATACCTCATTGTCAGATAGTGATTCCATAGTCCTAGTTATGTATCTAGTCCTTGGGCTTGAGGTGAGACACTAAGGATGCCTTATTTGAGTACTCTATTTTTTGATACCGAACTTATATGTTTAAAAGTTTGTATAGATGGTCATTGGGAATAGCAACCAATCTTATAAAGATAATTGTATATCAATAAAGGATTATCCATTCTCGAGATCATAAGAGGAATGTCCCATATGTCCTTAAGCAAATCCCTAGCTAGGGTCAATCAGTTTGAGAGAGAAGGCATTTTTTGAAAGAATCTGATAAGGGTGAGACTTGAATGGATTCCATATAGGCATGATAGCACCATGCCCAATATACAATCTCTAGGATATTAGATAAATGAAAGATTATGGATACAAAGTTGTTAGGATCGATATCGGTACTAAGAGGGGGGATTTGAAATTAGTGCTTTTAAAAGACTTCCATCAATTTGAAGATTCGTTCAGAAAAGCTCATAAAGGAAAAGCGTTTAAACTTGAAAATGATTGCAAGATTATAATAAGCAAGTAAATTAATTTGTAAAGTGATTAAATAACAAAGAAATAAGGCACACCAATTTTATAGTGGTTCGGTCATCGTGACCTACTCCACTCCTGATTGCTCCTACGTTGAGGTCACCAACTTCACCTATTGATCTTTTTTTAATGAGTAAAGATCAACCACCCTTTTATAGCTCTATTATCCTTTTCACAAGTTTAGGAGATAGCCTTATAATTCTTTTAGCCCTCTATTAAACATAAATCACACTTAGAGAAGAGGAAGAGAACTCTTAAAGAATTACAATAGTGTTTTCACAAGTTTTTCTTCTACTTTCTTACTCTCCTAAGCAAGAATATCTAAGGTATTAATAAACCCTAATTGGCTTCATAAATTGGAGCCTAAAAATCAAACATTCCTATATTTCAGGGTACAAGCAGTACCACTATCGACACCAATGGTACCATCGCCGAATATAGCCCAAGTTTCTAGGCATAGGTGGTACCACAGCTCGAAATAGGTGGTACTACCATTGACTGGCAGTACTACCATCGACATCCAGCGGTACCACCCCCCTAGGATTCCAGAAAAAATACTTTTTAGTATATTTCATGCTTGAGTTATCCCATCTCTTGACTTGGCTAATCTCCTTTTAGGTCAATGAAATGAGCCTCCTAATGGGTTTAAATCAGCCTTAATTAAGGTTAAATTATGGCATAATGAGTCCCTAATTGAGTTGGCCTAATTATATTCAAAACCAACTTAATTAGAACTCTAAACTACTTCGATCTAGACAAATTATTACAAAGCATGAACCATATGTTGTCCGACCATTCGGCATATCATTCTCTCTTATGGTGTATTGCCTAATAGACATGTTGACCTCCGCAAAATATGATATCCTTGGCGCAATGTTAGATCCTTCTGGCCCGATGCTTGAACTCATGACACGAAGCCTTTTGCCGTTATGTCCACTAATCTTTTCACATGTTCCACTCCGGCCCAATAATTGATTCCACTACTTTAATTGATTTGCCTCTTCTTGATCGAAGCTAATCCTGTGTCACTCAAATGCATATTAGATCATTATCAATTAGCTTCATCATCAAAATTCGAGATTCATCAATCTCCCCCTTTTTGATGATGACAACCAATTGATGATGGAGTTTAAGTAAACTCTCCCTATCAATATGTCATATTGATAGAAACTTTGAATTCAGAAAATCATGAGAATTTAATGCATAATCATACCATGCATGATCATCATCATACCTTCTCCCCCTTTGTCATTAGCAAAAAAGAAAAGTGCAACTAGAAACATGTAAGCTAATAAGTAAGCTTCACTTCATTTTACAAGATATTAAATTGGCAATTTTTACTTCTTTTTGAAGTATAGAAGCTAGCAAGTTTTTGAGAATGTGAAGTTAAACAAAATTTTTGCTTCTCTAGATGTGCAAGATAGCAACTTTTGCCTCAAGTTAGCACTTCTTGTTAAATGTGCAAGCAATTTAGGTTCTCTTGAGATGTGCAAGCTGGCATTTTTGCTTTTCTTGAGATGCTAGCAATTTTTGCTTCCTTTACAATGTGCAAGCTAGTAAGTTTTCTTTCCTTGAAATGTGCAAGCTAGCAATTTTGCTTTTCTTTACAATTCACAAGCTAGCAACACTTTCTCCCCTTTTGTCATTGTCAGAAAGAAGAGAAGAATACAATGGTATAATTTTTCTTTTTACAATAATGCTCGAATCATAACATAAGGTATACAACTATAAATATAAGGGAGTATCGAAACATGAAGAAAATAACATCAATTTATGTATACAATGTTTTAAACATTAATGCACATAATCTCAAGTTATAATTATTGAAAAAACAATCAAGGAAACATTATGATTCATTTGGACAAATATTCTTTTTAATAAAATGGGAGAATTATATGAGAACAAATAATGAGAGATCTTGATTTGTAAAAAAATTCTCAAGTTATAAATATTGATAATTCAAGATTATGATTAGGATAAAAACTTCTCTATAGTAAATAGCAAGAAAGAGACCAAAGAGAATAAATAAGAGATCTCGATTCATGTATAATAAATCTCAGGTCATCAAGATCATGAAGTTATAATTTTGAGAAATAAAAAGATAAATCAGATTCATTTGGATAATTCTCTTTAATAAAACGAAAGTGTCATAGTGAACAATATTGATTTATATAAAAATCTTAAGTTATAATTATCAAGATCATAATTCTCCACTTTAGTAAATGATAAAATAAAGAAATTATAGAAGTTAAATTTTTTTTTGATTCTCATAAAAGATACCTCTGTAGGATCAATTGGCACTAAGAGGGAACGGTGAATTAGCGCAAGTGTAAAAACACTTGATTTGAAAAACTTGCTTGAAGTAAAAAAAAAAAATCAGAAGCATTTCTTGAACTTCGTTGAAAATGAATAGGCAAATGATTTAAAGAAAAATTGAAAGATGATGCTTGTGCCTTTCTTCAAATTAATTAAGAACAATTAAAAGCAGTAAACAAGACAAGAGTAGAAAGCTCATATATTTATAGTGATTCAGCCACAACTTGGCCTACGTCTACTACTTGAGTCCTCTTCACCGAGGTCACCGATCTTCTTTGGGTGAGGACCAAACCCTTATACTTCTCACTCTCTTTTTCATAGGCTCAGGAGAGTAACCTTATAAACTTTTACTCTTACAACTCACAAGAGAGACTTTACAAAGATTACAACTCTTTTTCTCACTACCTTGCCCCATTTTCTTTTCTTGCACAATTTTAGTACACTATTTTTCACATAATTTCTAGCCCAATGTGTTGTTCTAGACACAAGAAGACTTGGAGTATTTATAGAACCTAATTGGCTTCAGAAATTAGAGCTAATAATTCAAATATATCCAAAAAAATTCAGGTACAGGCGATATAACCATTAGTGCTAGTGGTACTACCACCGAAAGTTGCCCAAAAAATAGGGTGGCGATGGTACAACCATCGACTTAGTGGTACAACTATCGGCCTAGACAGTACGACCATCACCCATCGGTGGTACAATAGTTGGGAATCTTAAAAAAGTGTTTCCCTACAATTTTTCAATCTCAACTTGTACCTTCAATTGACCCCTTTTCAGGTCAACCAATTGAGCTTAACCTGAACTCAATCTAAACCCAAGTGTGACCCAGTTTGCCTCACTTGAGTTATTGGAATCCTTCAATCTAAACCCAAGTAGGAGTTAAACCTTACCGATGCTAACTACGATTAACTAATTGCAACCATCAAGTCCAAAAAGACCCTCCTAAATTTTGGTAAGCTTTTCGGTAACCCTCGATGGTCTTTCGACGAATCTCTTGGTCTTCTTCCCACAAACTCTTGATGGCTTCTTGGTAAGCTCCCAATACCTTTGGCAAGCTTTTGATGAGTCTCTCGGTGAGTTCCCACTGCAATCAGTTCGATGCTCGGACTTGACCCTACCCCATATCTGATTGTAATTTTCTTTCTCTATCGTAGTTAATCCTGCGACATAATCCAATTGATGATGAGAATTACTCTTTACTCCCCCTAAATCTATGACATAATCCAAATAAGGAAAAAAAATTAAATTCAAGAGAACTAAACACTCTTGAATTCAAGTATCATAACATATTTTTATCAAATTTTGAAATGATATACCATGAATTTCAAAAATCATCAAATTATCAATGATATAAGATTAATTTTAACCATCAAATCATAAATCATTAAATCTTCCAAGATATTCTAAGAATTTTAAAATTCATACATTAGTTATATAATTAATTTAAAATTTTTCTTCTTAACAAGAGAAATACTGTTAGGACCCTAGCTAAGTCAGGTCCTAGTCGATTGAGTCGAGTCCTTAGATTGGGTCTTGTTGGCTAACCTAGACTTGACATTAGGTTGGCTAAGAGAAGATTTGAGTCTATTGTAATAAATCAACCCAAATCCTAGTAGGGTTAGGATTCGGTTGAACTGGAGTCTAATTAGGAGTCGGAGTTGAAAACGGATCAGAGTCAATTGAGTCATGAATGTAATAAACCTTATTCTAGCCACCACCCCCTAGTAAAGAAGTGGTTGGCTAGAGTTAGGGAGGAGTCCTTATGGGATGGGAGTCTTCTAGCTGCCTTTACTCTTAAGAGAGGCTGGCTAGGGCAAGAGCGGGAGAGTCCCACTTAGCTTAGACTCTCTCTAAGGTGGAATAAGAATAAAATTAGTTGGAGACCCCTATAGCCACTAGCTATATCAGAGTTAGGAGTTGAAGGGAAGAGGAGTCTTAGTTTAGTAAGAGTCTTAGTTTACTTGGACTAGAAGTTGATTAGAAGTTGGAGTTTATTGGAGTAAGAGTCCTATTAGGAGTTAGGGTTTAGAAGCCATATAAATATATTATATTCTCCCCTCTTTTTATCATCAATAGATCAATATCTTTTCAGCTATTATGCAGAAAACGAAGGAGGGAGGAACCCCTATAGAGTTCCAAGGAGGTTGATCCCCTATAGAGATCACCATAAGCTTAGAATCCGCAAGGGTTCTAACACTTGGGGTGCCATTTTCTTTCACGAATTTTTTAACGACATTATCTCTCCCTTATTAGAGGATTTTCCTTGAAATTTACTCGAATCCTTATTTTGAACCTCTAGAAAAAATTACATCTATACTGCTAAATTTTTTTTGATGAATAATTATGCTATTATACTTTTTCGTTCTTCTTCTTCCCTCAAACCCCTAAAACCCTATCAATCTTGCTGCCACCAACCACATCATCTTTAGGGCACCCCTCTAGCCTTAAGACACTATTGTCATAACCTATTTCTAGAACTCAAACAACACCCAAAATCGTAGCCCAAAACAGTGACCTATCGTAGCCTATCAATGCAAAATTATACAACACTACCTTTCGGTGTTTTTTGCTACACCCATATCTGATCCTTATCGAAATTATTGTTGTCACCCATATCATATTTATAGCACCTCTCTAGCCTTAATATGTAGCCATCATAACCTATTTCCATAATCCATAACCAACACTAACAGCCCCCAAAAAAACTATAGCCCAAACAATACCGTAAACTTCAACCTTGATCCATCACCCTTTTGGCCACCAATGCCTATCAAAATAGTTGTTGCCATTAACAACAACCCTAAGCCATCCTTCTAACCCTAAACCTCTATCATTAAACCCCCCTTATAGCCTATAGAATAGCCTCACATAGCAGCAATAATAACACCCTCTTTGATGAAAAATTTTGTTGCACTACCTTCGGTACTACTTGTTGCATCCACATCCAATCCCTACCAAATCTATTGTTGTCATCAATAGTAACCCTAAACCATTCCTCTGACATTAAACCTCAACCATCATACCCCCTACATGACCCCTACAGTAGCTCCAAACCATAGCCCCAATAGCCACCAAAACAATAACCTTTTAGCCCCAATCAACAACCAACTACCTTTGATCCACCACCTCTTTCGGTTATCAATCCACCGAACCAATTCGTAGCACTGACCCAACAGTAAGAGAAGGACCTTGACATTATAGATCTAGGGTCTTAAGCCATGGCATCAATAGATCTGATTGGTGCCAAGTTGGAGGCGCTTGGATCACGGCTTGAATCATGCATGGAGGACAAATTGCGTGCTTTATTCACCAAATTTGGATTGGGCTGATCTCTGAGCCCAATAAAGTTCTAGCAAGGAGAAAGTTCAAAGAGGCCTTCAGAGGAGGAGGGAGAGCCCTCAGACATAAGACAACCACGTATGAGGGTGGACTTCCCTCGATGGGAAGAAGAAGACCTGACGAGATGGATTTCGCACGCCGAATGCTATTTCCACTATTACCGAATATCGGAGGATTCCATGGTGGAAATTACTATCAACCACCACGAAGGAGATACAATTCAATGGTAAAATTGACTTGAATACACCCATGGGGTCCCGACATGGATATAATTCAAGAATGCATTGTTGAACCACGTTGGATCGATGGAGTATGAAAATATTGATGGCCAACTTACGAAGATCTGATAAATCTCCATGATCCAAGAATACCAAACCAGGTTTAAGAAGTTATCCTACCTCACTCATGATTGGACTGACAGATAATTACATTAGAACCCTTATAGATTCTAAGCTTGGGTGATCTCTATAGGGGATCGACCTCCTTAGAACTTTATAGGGGTTCCTCCCTCCTCGATTTTCTGTTACATAAGCTGGCCTAGGTGGTACGACCATCGCCCATTGATAGTACAACTATTGGGAACCCTGAAAAGTGTTTGCCTTCACTTTTCTAATCCCAACTTGTACCTTCAATTGACTCCTTTCTAGGTCAACCATAGCATACATTTTTGGTGTATGAAATGTTTAGATGGCCAATAGTTTATCGTCAAACAGTTGACCACAAACTAGAAAACATTGCTAGGTTTTCTCGACATTAATTAGGACTATCCTGATAATCAGGCCGAGCATCGCTAGGGCCTCCACAAAGTGTTCTTCATGGCTTGCAATCTAACCGAGAAAAACGGCGATGACATGGGTACTAGTTTCCTAATTGACCGATAAGGTTTCCTGGCGACTACGGTTACGTGGCGGCTAAGGCTTACTCACGGTCAGGTTTATTAGTGGCTAAGGTCAATTTGGCTGTTAGGATTTCTCGATAGGGTATTTTCAATTATTTTGCTTATTAAAGGGAATTATCTAATTTAAGAAATTAGATAATTTTATAAAAATTACTGATTAATCTAAGCTTAATTAATTTAAGAGTTTAATTAATTATTGCCTAGTTAGATCAATATATATATGTATATATATATGTATATAATATATATGTATATAAATATATACATATATATATATACATACATATATACATATATATATATATACATATATATACATATATATGTATATATATACATATATATACATATATATACATATATATGTATATATATATTTGTATATACACATATATATATACATATATATATATACACACATATGTATACATATATGCATATATACATATATATAAACCTATTAGGTACATATTTGCATGGAGATATAAATATATGCTAAGTATATGTATGATATAACTCTACAGAATTCTATCGTTGGATTGATTGTGGAAGGGGATCGACCTCCTTGGAATGTTATAGGGGATCCTCCTCCCAGTTAGTCTACCATAAAGGCTGAATAAAAGAGATCTATTGCTTGATGAAAAGTGGTAGTGGCTACATGCTTTATATAGGACTCCAAACCCTAATCCTAGAGAGATTTTTTCCCTAAATAAAATTCCCCTTTCACCCCTCTACCCTAGCTGACTTGCCCAATTGGGTGGAGGGCAGTTAGAAGGCTTCAACTATTGAATCTCAGATTTTGATGATTAAATCAATTGATTGGTTATTGATCTAACAAGTGTGTTAGAGATGATTGATGTAGGATTAACTACGATGGAGAGACAATTACAATCAGAGGTTTGGCCAGAGTCAAGTCCAGACATCGGGCTGGAGTTAGGACGATGTTGTTGAAAACTCGCCTAGAGTGCGTCAGGAGCTCACCGAGGAGATTGGAAGCTTGCCAAGATGATGCAAGGGATTCGCCAGAAGAAGACCGAGAGACTCGTTGGAAGATTGTCGGGGGTAGCCGAAAAGTTTGCTGGGAGTTAGGAAGGTCATGAATTGAATTTGTTGGCCATGGTGATTGTAATTAATTAAGTTGTAGTTAGCATTAGTTAAGGTTGAGTCCTCCTTGAGTTAGATTTGGAAGGGATCCAAATTAACTTAAATGAGGCAAACCGGGTCCACTTTAGCGAGTGGATTGAGCTTAGGTCAAGCTTAATTAGTTGACCAGAGAAGTGATCAATTAAAAGTACAAGACGAGAATAGAAAAGTGCAGGGAATTACTTTTTCGGGATTCTCGACTATTGTACTGCCTAGGTCAGCGATTGTATAGTCACACCCTATTTTTCGGGCTGCATTCGGCGGCCGTGCCTGTACCTAGCTTTTTTAGGTGTGTTTTAAATTTTGGCTCTAAATTCCAAAGCCAATTAGGGCCTATAAATATCCTAAGTTTTTTTCCATTTCACACAATAATTTTGGGCAAGAAATTTTAAGAAAAATTATGTGCTAAACTTATAAGAAAAAAAAAAGGTAGGGGAATGCGGAAAGTCTTGTAATACTTGTAAATCTCCCTCGTAAGGTTATAAGGTTCATCTCCTAAGCCTAGTAAAAGGAGAGAGGAAGCTGTAAGGGTTTGAAGTTCACCCAAAGAAGATTGATAGTGGACACCAATGGGCCTCGAAGAAGAGAACTCGGGAGTGAACATAGTGTCACAGACTTAGCTGAATTTGCCTAAGCCGTGCAGCACCCTCGCGGCTCTCCCGAAGACTTAGCTGAAATTGCCTAAGTCGTGGAGCAACCTTGCCCACTGTTCCGGACTTAGCTGGGATTACCTAAGTCATGGAATGCCCAACGTGTTATCTGTCCGCAAAGGGTCAGCCCTCTTACAACCTCTTAAGGTCCCGTAGGACCTACAAAGAAGAAGTTGATTAGCTTTGAAGCGAGTGACGGACACGTCCCGACGTCTCTCAAAGCGGAAATCTATACAAGCAATTTGTCAAACACCTTGAGTGTAGCAAAGAAAAGAGAGAAAGAGAGCGAAATATGACTTTGGAGGGTTGTAGGAATGGTCGCAAGTCCATAAACGACGGTTCCCAAGGTATCGGATGCAAGATAAGTTCAATTGCTGATGAACGCCTACGCTCGACATATACCCGGAACCCCATCTAGCCCGGTGCCACTTGGGGGGTTCTAAGGTGCTGAAATGGCTGACATTTCGCACCGCTCAAAAAGGTTGTCGCAGCACACGAAAAAGACCCAAAAACAGGGTTGTTTTGGCTCCACGCAGCAAGCGATCGTTCTACAGCCTTCTACACTATTTTTGCTCACATTTCTTAGGTAAAAACACATAAACTCAAGGCAAAACAAGCTGCCAAACATATGTACAAGCAAGAAAAAGTGACAAATGGTTCAAGGAGCAAAGGCATTGCGGTTGAGCGACGACCGTTCGTGACATTCTCCCCCACTTAAACTGTCGACGCCCTCGTCGATGCTTGTTGGTAGGCTTTGACGCGAGCTTCTTCATGTCGTAGGGCATCTTCTAGCTTCCAACTAGCTTCTATTTGAGGAAGCTTTTGCCACTTCTCTAAGTACTCTATTTACTGTGCTCCATTAGGTAGCTTTATCTTACGATCCGCTAGAATAATTTCAACTCGCTTCTCCTAAGAGGCTCTGGTGGGGGGTAGTCAAGTTGGAACATTTCGAGAATCATCTTGCGGATCTGAGTGGTAGGCTTTCAAGTTGCTCGTATGGAAGACGTTGTGAATTTTGAACCATGCTGGTAGTTGTAACTTGTATGAGACATTGCCTACACTGCTGATGATTGGGAAAGGCCCTTCATACTTCCGTACCAATCCTTTGTGCACTTTGTGTCTAAAGAACTGGAGTGATGCTGGTTGGAGCTTCACCAACACTATGTCACCAACTTTAAATTCTTGTGGTCGCCTTCCTAAGTCTGCCCACTTCTTCATCTTTTTGGTCGCCTTCTCCAAATAAGCCCGCGCAATATCTGCCTTGCGATGCCATTCCTTTGCGAAGTGATAAGCTGATGGGCTACTCCCTATATAACCAGTAACCACGGTGTGAGGAGTTGATGGTTGTTGTCCCGTAATAATCTCAAATGGGCTCTTGTTGGATGTAGAGCTCCGTTGCAAGTTATAGGAGAATTGGGCTATGTCCAATAGCTTCACCCAATCTCGTTGGTTGGCACTCATATAGTCAAGATATTGCTCCAAGAGCGAGTTAATTCTTTCTGTTTGGCCATCCGTTTGAGGGTAGAGGCTTGTGGAGAAGTATAATTTAGATCCCAACAACTTGAACAACTCGGTCCAGAATCGTCCCAAGAACCGAGAATCTCGATCACTAATGATGTTGTGTGGGACTCCCCAATATTTAACCACATTCTTCATCATCAACTTAGCCGCCTCCTCCATTGAGCAATGTAGGGGTGCAGCAATGAATGTTGTATACTTCAAAAATCGATCAACTACCATGAGTATCGATCTAAGTCCCCATACTATGGGCAAGCTTGATATGAAGTCCAAGGAAATGCTCTCCCATGGCCTTTCTGGTACGGGCAGCGGCTTCAAAAGTCCCACTAGCTTCTGCTGCTCTATCTTGTCCTGCTGACAAGTAAGGCATGTTCAAACATATTCCTCTACATCTATCCCCATCTTCGGCCAATAGAATGCCCTCTCCACGAGAGCCATTGTTGGGTGGATACCCGGATGTCCAGCCCAAAGGGAATCGTGACACTCTTTCAAGAGTTCACGCCTCATGTTATCCGCTCGCGGGACATAAACTCTATTCCCCTTGGTATAGATGAGTCCCTCCTGGACCCAAAATTATCGTGCCTTGCCCTCTTTGATGAGTTGAATCAGAGTCACTGCCTGAGAATCTCGGTACAGTCCATCCCTGATCCTGGAAAGAAAGTTGGAGCACAATTGACTTGCTTGGCCTCCGCCCTCCAACTGTATAGCATTCACTAGCTCCACTTTCCGACTAAATGCATCAGCCATGACATTTTCTTTTTCGGGCTTGTACTCCATCACCATATCAAACTCAGCTAAGAAGTTTTGCTATCGTGCTTGCTTTGGGGAGAGTTTCTTTTGAGTTTGGAAGTAACTCAATGTGACATTGTCTATCCTTAGCATAAATGGTGCTTCCAGAAGGTAGTGTTGCCACACTCGTAGATAGTGGACCACTGTTGTCATCTCCTTCTCATGCACAGGATATCACCGCTCGGTCTCGTTGAGCTTGCGACTCTCGTAGGCCACTTGATGATCCTCCTGCATAATAACTCCTCCAATAGCAAAGTCAGAAGCATCTGTATGGACTTCAAAAGACTTTCCATAGTCCGGTAATCTAAGTACAGGTTCTTCTAACACAACAGTCTTCAAGTTTTGAAATGCCGCCTCACATTTGTCCGACTATCTCTAGGACTGCTCCTTCTTTAGCAACTCCGTCAATGGAGCTGCGCGCTTTGAATATCCAGCTATGAAGCACCGATAATAGTTGACGAACCCAAGGAAGGATCTCAACTCTGGCACCTTCTTTGGTGTTCGCCAGTCTGCCACAGCTTGCACCTTAGCCTTGTCCATTCCAATGGACCCATTCCCAATTCGATGCCCCACGAATAAAATCTCCATTTGGGCGAAGTAGCACTTTTCCCTCTTCACGAACAAGGTGTTCTCCCGAGAACTTTGAAAATTGTTTGGAGGTGTCTAACATGCTCCTCAAGTGTTTGGCTATAGATGATGATATCGTCTAAGTAGACGACCACAAACTTGTCCAGATACTCCTTGAACAACTAGTTCATGAGAGTGCAGAATGTGACCGGAGCGTTGGTTAAGCTGAAAGGCATCACCAAGAACTCGAATGCTCCATACCTGGTCACACAGGTAGTTTTCGCCTCATCACCTTCTGCAGTGCGCGCAATACCCTGACCAAAGGTCAAGTTTGGAGAAGTACTTTGCCTTGCCCAATTGATCGAACAAGTCCACGATGAGCGAGATAGGGTACTTGTTCTTCACCGTCATCTTGTTGAGGGTTCGATAATCAATGCATAATCGGAGGCTCCCATCTTGTTTCTTCTGAAAGAGGGCTGGAGCTCCGAAAGGTGCTTTGGAACTGCGGATGAGACCATTGCTTAGCAGTTCATCTAATTGCTTCCTCAGTTCTGCCAACTCTGGAGGGGCCATGTAGTATGGTGGTCTCACTGGAGGCTTAACTCCTGGCTCTAGCTCAATCCAATGATCCACGCCTCTACGTAGTGGTAGAGTTCTTGGCAACTCTGTTGGCATCACATCTGAGAACTCCTTCAGGATGTTCGCCACGATAGCAGGTTCCTGAATGGCCTCCCGTCAAGTGTCTCTAGCTTCATAGCAGCTACAAAGGGTAATTCACCTTTTTACACCCCTTTCTTCAATTGTAAAGCCTATATTTGTTGTAGGTCCTTGGTTTCTCCTCGAGAAACTAGAACCATGCAGGGATCATCGCCTCCCATTAGACACAAGAAGTTTAGGAATGGTACTGGCACCAACTTTACTGTGTGCATAAACTCCATTCTGAGAATCACTTGGAAGTCGTTCAATGGTACCGCGATCAAATCTGTGCTCCCGCTCCATGTCTCGATTTTGATGGGACCCCCTTTGCTTGTTCGGAGATCCGCTTGGCCTCAGAGTTCACCGCCTTTATGTCACGAGCTTAGCTGATTTTACCTTGGAGTCCCCCAACTTGGAGTCCCCCAACTTGGAGTAAGTCTTTGATAGATCTGGTCATCTTTGGGATTGTATCATCTTCTCCATCACCTTTACCGCCTACTCCTCTTGAGTAGAATGGTACAGTACCATGTACTGCCTATTTCGTTCCTTGGTCGAGCACTCTTGCATCAACCCAACCTCCCTTAATTTTGGCTATCTTGATGAGAAGCCCATCGACATCGGTCTTATAAAGTTTCTTGGCCTCTGCCCTTCTGCCCTGTCTTGGTACTTGGAGTTTGCCTCTGCATTCTCCACCTCCTCGACCCCTTTTACGACCAATGCTCTCCCTCTATGAGAGCAAGGGATTGATGACTTCACGGAAGTCCGGCATCTGCGGTACCATAGCGCTACCAAGTCCATTGCACTACTATCTGTTATCTTACATATTTATCCCTTCCTTCGTGATCGGTAGATCTGTCTCTGCGGCACTATGGAGCTCCTCTGAGTCCACCTCCTTTCTAATCGACGCTTTTCTTTTGGGTAGCTGAGCCCCCCTGGATTCGTCGTCGCTTCCTCGCTCCTTTTGACCACCTGCTTTAACACCACAGTGTCCTCCTAGTAGTTCTCCTTGGTTGATGGAAAGACAGACTGTAACTCTCATGTATGGCCTCTGCCATCTTGTTGCAGGGCTCATGCTGATTCTATTCTCCTTAGCTTCCTTGGTAGCAACGTTCACTTACTCGACCTTGTCCTCTGACTTGCCGGGCTCCCTTAAACGAATGTGAGCACTAAAGCAGTCCAACTCTCCAGCTGCTCCGATTAATCAGGTCCCCTCCATAGGACTCACTGGTACTTGCAATCTGACTACTCTCTTGGTAGTACACAGCCCCCATATGCTGACTACCAAGGCTTTCATATGATGTAAGCTTCGATGTATACACACGGAAGACCCGCCTCTGCGATATTGTGGCATACACTTCTTGAATCCATAGCCCTTCTTGCCGTTGTATTGTTCACCAAAGTGGAGCTCCCAGCAGCTCCTGATCATTCACATGATCATGTCCCTCTTCATGGGACTCATTGGTACTTGCACTTGGACTTCTTCCTCGGTGGTATACAGCTCCCATTTGCTGATGACTAAGACTTTCATCCAATGCAAGCTTCGGTACTATGACATTCACTCCTTGAATCCATAGCCCTTCTTCTTATTGTGTCGTACACCAAAGTGGAGCTCCCAATAACTCCTGATCATACCTCTACATGATCTTTGTCCCTCACGGGACAAGATTGCCTGTATTGCATTGCCACGAACTATTCTACCACGATCCGCTGCACCATGTCACCTCCTGGTGACATCTCTATTGCATACAAATTCTCGTGTGATGAACTCGGACTACGACTTCTCCACGTGTGGCCTCTGCCAACACATCGTAGGGCCTCCGCCATCTATGATTTTTAGTTCGCTCCCTTGGCAATTCTCCTTCGTCCGCCCACTCTTGGGTTACACCTGGACGAAGCATAGCTCTAGGACAGTCCATCGCCTAGTAGCTCCTGAAATCCCCTGACTTCGCTAGAGTTGGTGCACTATTATCTGGATCTTGGGCCTCTATCCCCTACCAACACAATCTTGCTATGCACCTCCTATTCCTGACAACTCGAATGGCAATACTGTGGCATATTCTTTAAGAGTACCCGCCTCTACGTCCTCTTGCCCCGTACTAAGGTCTCGTGATCCCAACTTTGCCTCCGCAAGTTGAATCACCTTAGTTACTCCATCAAATGCATCTCTGAGGTAGCTTGCATGTGCCTTGAAGCTCCCTTTATCTTTGGCACCATGCAAAATAAGTCTGTCCTATCAGAATAGAGAACCCATGGAACGACATGATCCCACTCTTGCCTCTATAAGAGTTCATGCCCTTGACCTCTGTCTAAGGAAAGCTCCGTGCCTCCGCTCCATGTTTTATTTTCTATGTCGACTCCCTTCATGCGGCTTGGATACTTCACCGAGTTCCACCCAAGTCGCTCTACTTCTCGATTTGCATTGAGTTGATAGTGGCCCTCACGTCCACCATTCCACGGGTCAGCCCTCTATTGAGTTCGATTTCTGCATCGACTCTAAGTGTGCCTTTATATGATGTTGCCTTGGATTGCTCCCCCACTTGATCTCGAAATGCATCCACCAATGCATTACCTCCTTCAAGATCATGCGATAGCTCTTCATCGCTCACTCGGTCCATTGAGCTTTGGGGAGATATCGCTTTGAGGAACTCTTCCTTAATATGTGCAATCCATTGCATATGATTCTCCCACTAGAGAACTAGGAGTTATCCCTCCTGGATATCTGTCCTGCTGGAGCAACTTTTCTCTTTACATACTTCTCACTAGAAGTTTCGGAGACCATCATCCCCTTTGGACTACTCCGTCTTGCTGAACTTATGCTTTGTTCTGCCTCCCACAAATGTACTTGCTAGATTACGACCCTTCTCCAATACAGTCTCCACTACACCCTTCAAGGTATAGCAATATGCTGAACATGTTGGACATTTCAGTCGTCTATGGTCATATCCTTTCCATGTCGAAGAGAAAGTTCTGATGCTCCATGACGCCGAGTTCTAATCGTGCCTTGGGATGGCCATGAACACTCCGTCATCCATGTACAAGCCCTTGCATGAGTTCTGAATCCTTCGAGTTAGCAATTCCCCTCACCTCTGTGAGCTTTGCATAACTCTTCCGGTCGTTACACAATACCTCCCACATTGCACGATCTCATCTTTCACTAAGCGCCCCGCTTTGCCTTGAGCACCATCAAGTTTGGTTGCCAACGTTGAGCTATAGCTCGAACTCAACCATCCCAATCTTTGTGTGCTATGCATTCTTCTTCGCTTGCTGGTCCTCGTGGTGCCTCTCACACAAAGGGGTTGGCTATTCCTTGAATGCCAAACCAGGATGCCCGCTCCTCTGAGCGACTCCTTTCCCTACATCTCAATGTCCGTTTCCCTCAAACGGTTGTATGTGCTGACTGTCCTCCACACAGCCTAGCTAGGTCCCCCACATTTGTATGGCAAACGTGTGCTTGTCCCGCTCTTATACCACATTGTCACGGGCATAGCTGATTTTGCCTAAGCCGTGCGGCACCCATGCGTGTCCGTCTGCAAAGGTCAGCCCTCCCCGAGATCTCCTAAAGTCCTATAGACTTATAAAAAGAGAAAATGGGCCAGAAGAAGCAATTCCCACGAGATCCATAAGCAACTGCTCAAGAAAACACTTTATAAAGCCAAAATACAAATTACACTCATGGACATTACAAACTCAGAGAGGTTGCACACAAAGGATAATGGTCCATTATAGACCAAAGTCCCCACAAGTGGTTATAAGACATACTTGTATTTACAAGCCAAACTTGGCCATAAAGCAAATCAAACTAGGGCTGCTAAGCCTACTACAAGCCCACTTCTTGTTGTATAAGATATGTACCTAAATCGAAGGACACGGACTAACACAAGCATTTCATCGAACACCTTGTTTACATTGTTGTCCGTGACATTCATATGACTTGGGCTCTTCTCCAAGATTAATCCCAGTCGCTTAGCTTCACGATCGGCAATAAAATTATGGGTCACACCATGTCCACCATTGCACGGGTTGTCCAACCATTAAGCTTGATGTCCACATACATCAACTCGCTGCTTCCTGCCTTCGGTGGCTTTGCCTTTGTATTCTCCCCCACTTGACCCCGTAACACATTTAACAAATGCATTGCTCCCATCCTGGGTTATTGCGATGCCTCACTATCGCTACTGGAGTCAGAAATGCTCGAACTAAGGGCGATAGCTTTGCCCTTGTCTGACATACAGGGTAGAATCAATGTCGTTAAAGCATTGAGTGCCTGTTTTTGTGGGCACTCCCTCACCATATGTGGTCCTCCACACAAGAAGCATCCAGTAGGCTTTGGGACTCTACCTCTTGAGCCCGGTCCCTTGTGGAAATTCTTCTTCTTTTGCTCACCCCCAGACTCCTTTGCTCGAGAGTATTTAGATGGGCGATTTCCCGAAGATTGTTTCTTCTTTCTCAAATGCTCTGAAGAAACAAAGTCAGTTAGCCTTTCCGTGGCTGCAATTGCCCCAACTATGTCGATGACATTCCTCTAATGTAGTTCTTGTTATGCCCATGGTTTCAAGCCATCGAGGAAGCTGAATAACTTGTCTTTCTTAGACATGTCTCGTATATCTAGCATCAGTGCTGAAAATTGTTTCACGTAGTCTCGGATTGTTGTATTTTGGCGGAGTTGTCTCAGTTTCCTTCTTGCGACAAACTCTGTGTTCTCGGGCAAGAACTGAGTTCTCAACTCTTGCTTTAAGTCTCCCCATGTATCCACTTGACATCGGCCTTGCTGGATCTCTTCCCAACGGGTTCGCCACCAAAGTTTTGCATCCCCATTCAGATACATTGTTGCTATAGCAATTTTGGTTTCTTCCTAATCGAGCCTTGTAGCACGAAAATACTATTCCATGTCGAACAAGAAATTTTCAAGCTCTTTGGCATCCCCAGCACCTCCGTAGCACTGTGGCTCTGGTGCCCTGAAGTTTTGTGGTGGCGCAGTGTTGGTGTTGTTCCCTCCCGTATCAAGAGTCCTTGTTAACACCATCACCTTAGCCGTGAGTTCCGCCATAACTTCATGTACCAGTTGATCAATCAGGGATTCAACTTTCTCGATCTGAGATTCAGCTTCTTCTAGTGAGCTCTCCATCCTAAGTAGCCTTCGCTGGCCTTAGTAGAGTTCCTCCACGCTCGCTTCAAGAACATCAAGGCGGGTCTCTGCCATTATAATTCTCTCATTGTGGCTCTTTTTCTCGGTTGGCGCTCTAGATGGTGCCTCCTCCCCTCGAAGAGAATACCCAACTTCACACTCGTCTTGTTCACTGTAGAGCTCCTCATGAGCGGCTCCCACAGTTTGCAAGTGAGTTTGCACTTGCAGCCCACCTGCGACTGCTTGGAGCAAGGGTCCAACTTGCCCCATCTTGCTCGATTCACCACGATGTTTCACCATGGCGAGATTGCGAATCTTCTTCATTGTTTGTATGAATTGCTTGCCTGCTCTGATACCACACTATCACGGACTTAGCTGAATTTGCCTAAGCCGTGCAGCACCCTCGTGGCTCTCCCGAAGACTTAGCTAAAATTGCCTAAGTCGTGGAGCAACCTTGCCCACTATTCCATACTTAGCTGGGATTGCCTAAGTCATGGAACGCCTAACGCGTTATCTGTCCGCAAAGGGTCAGCCCTCTTACAACCTCTTAAGGTCCCATAGGACCTGCAAAGAAGAAGTTGATTAGCTTGGAAGCGAGTGACGGACACGTCCCAGCGTCTCGCAAAGCGGAAAGCTATACAAACAATATGTCGAATACCTTGAGTGCAGCAAAGAAAAGAGAGAAAGAGAGTGAAATAGGACTTTGGAGGGTTGTAGGAACGGTCACAAGTCCACAAACGACGGTTCCCAAGGTATCAGATGCAAGACAAGTTCAATTACTGATGAACGCCTACGCCCGACATATACCCGGAACCCCATCCAGCCCGGTGCCACCCGAGGGGTTCCAAGGTGCTGAAATGGCTGATATTTCGCATCGCTCAGAAAGGTTACCGCAGCACATGAAAAAGACCCAAAAACAGAGCTGTTTTGGCTCCGCGCAGCGAGCGATCATTCTATAGCCTTCTACACTACTTTTGCTCACATTTCTTAGGTAAAAACACATAAACTCAAGGCAAAATAAGCTACCAAACATATATACAAGGAAGAAAAAGTGACAAACGATTTAAGGAGCAAAGGCATTACGGTTGAGCGACAACCATTCGTGACAGTAGGCCAGGTTGAGGTCGAACCACTATAACCGTGAGTGTCTTTATTTGCTTTGCTTTTTACTCTTTATTGCTCTCAATTTGCTTATAGTCAAGATCGAACTTCAATCTCTTTACTTCTTTCAAATCAGTTTTAAATCGATTTTATCGAAATATAAAAAAAACCTTCCACTTTTCCTTCATCACTTTCCGAAAGCAAAGGTTTTTCAACAAGCACGATTAATCTTACACTAATGCACCTCCCCCCCCCAAGTGCCAATTGATCAAAACAATTAGTATCAGAGCCACATGCTACTCATTAGAGTAAAAACCCAAGTGAGTAAATGACTTCGTTTAGCATGAACGAGAGACATTCTATTATACGTCAGCCCATGTTCAATGGGACAAATCACACTTATTGGAAAAATAGAATATATATTTTCTTGATTTACATGGATTTTGATTTATGATATATAGTAGAAAATGGTTTGAAAAATCTTCTAAGCCCATTAATGAATTGAACAAATTTGGAAAGAAGGCTTTTTCGTTGAATGCAAAGGCTATGAATGACTTATTTTGTGCTCTCGATAAAAATAAATTTAATTGAGTTTCTATTTGTGAAACTGCTTATGATATTTGACATATACTAAAAATCACACACGAAGGCACTAATTGAGTTAAAGAATCTAAGATTAATATTTTAGTTCATCGTTATAAATTGTTTAGAATGAAACCAAGTGAGTCCATTGGAGACATGTACACTTGTTTCAAGGATGTCGTCAATGATCTAAAAGCATTTCAAAAATATTTTTCTAATTTTGAATTTATTAGTAAAATTTTAAAATCTCTTCCTAAAAGTTGGGATCCTAAAGTAACTACTATACAAGAGGCCAAAGAGCTTAATAACATTCCTCTTAAAGAACTTATTCAATCTCTTATGACATATGAACTGAACTGTAAAGCTCATGACGAGCTTGATGAACCCTTCCAAAGAACATAAAGAATTTAGCATTGAAAATTACAGATAACTCTTCAAGTAAAATCTCGATTGATGAGGACCATGACATTGCATTATTATTTAGAAAATTTATGAAAAAATAAAAATTACAAAAATAAAAATAAATAAAAAAGGGTAATATTGTATACTTTAAATATAAAAAATCGGGATATTTCAAATTTGAATGTCTTCAATTAAAGAAGGTGTCACACAAGAAGAAAGCTCTTACAATAACATGGGATGACTCAGAATCATCAGATGAAGAAGATTATAACAAGAAATAAGTAGCCAACTATGCTCTAATGGCTATCCAAGATGATGTTAGTGAATGTTCAAGTATTTCTTTTACTGAATTGCTAAATATGTTTCATGAATTGTTTGATAAATTTAGAAAAATTAGAAAATCTTATAAGTCACTTAAAAAGGAACATGATTCTTTAGTTAGTGGATTTGATCAAATGTATGATACTTTACCTTTACATAATCTTTACTCTAAATGTGAAACATTAGAAAATGTTAAAGAGGAAAATGCCATGCTAAAACAAATATTAGAAAATTTTTAAATAGGAAATAAATCCCTCAACATAATCCTTGCTAATGAGGGCCATGTTAATAGAAGAAAGGGTATAGATTGTAATATCCCTCATTTTTAAAATATTTATAATGATCTATTTTAAATTGTTAATGAAGATTTATTTAATAATAGATTGTTTGTAAGGACCTATTGGTAAATATGAGAATTTATTTAAAAGCTTATTGCTAGGGACCCAAATATAAAACTTAAAAGTTTGATATGAATTATATAAGATTCAAATTAAGTTATAATAAAATGGACGATGACATGTGTTTAGGTGACACATGTACACCTTGCAAGGTGCCACTTATGCATGTGCTTAGCTGACATATGTGCACCTTGCATGCATGCTTGCCATCTATATTAGCTTAAATAATTAGCAAAGAGAAGAAACTGATATGGCTGCAATGTAAACTTGTGAAGGAGAAAAAGAAGAAGAGAAGGAAGAAAAGAAGGAAGAGGAAAAGAAAGGATTTGGGGGTTTTGACATTTTGATCAAATCCACATTTGGGATCAAAATTTGCAAAGGCAAGTTTCTAACCCCATTCTACATAATGTCTTCTATTTTTTTCTATTAAAATTTATCATTGTTCTTACTTTGATTATGAGAAAAATTAGGACTAAACCAAAATCTCTTTTGTTGGTTGCCTAAGTGTGAATTTGTAATATTTTTGAGATTATGACCTATATGAATTATTTAAGTTATAACTTTTAATACAAACTTCTGATTTAGACAAAACCTAGTTTCTTTAAAAATAGATTCATATATCTTTCTTTTGAAATCAAATTTGAAGAATTTGGAGTTCATTTGCTAGCCCAAATGTTTATTTCAATTAAGCATATAAAATCTGTAAAATAAAGTATGTAGCTCCTGACCTTTCATCACTATATTGCTTATATCTTTCTATTAAAGTTTCTGATTTATGCAAAACTAGATTTAGATTTTGGGCAAGTCTTGTTGAGAAATTTTATATAAGAATATTTTATATATAATGAAATATTATAGATAAATATGAACAGATGTATCTTGTAAAAAGGTTAAAATACCTCTCAGTGTGGAGTCTTTGAAGGTTAAGTTTTACAATCATATGAAGTGGTAGAAAACGATTGGTTTTGCATTCATATAGTGTTTATGAGACTAATGGTTTTATAAGTATGGTTAATATTTTTGGTTAAGTTAACTTTGAGTTTTATGGATTATCGAGTGATGTGGTGTAAGATTTATGAACGACACATGTTTTATGAATTAATGTGAATGATCTTCGAATGTTTAATCAGTATCCTCAATGTTAGTTTGAATCCTGGGTTTGGATTATTGATAAATTATAATATATTTTTGAATTACGATGGGTTCACACCTTTTGAATATGATAATATTCGGGGGGCGTGACAAAGATGGTATCAGAGCATGATTTGAGGATTCCTGATATTTGATATGTTTGATGTGCCAAGTAGATTGAGACTTTATTAATTATATAATGATGGATAAAGGTATGATAAATTTAGAGGACTAAATTTTTTCTTTAAGGGGGTGAAAGTGTAATATCCCTCATTTTCAAAATATTTATAATGATCTATTTTAAATTATTAATAAGGATTTGAGAATTTGTAAATATGAGAATTTGTTTAAAGGCTTATTGCTAGGGACCTAAATGTAAAACTTAAAAGTTTGATATGAATTATATAAGATTCATATTAAGTTATAAAAAAAATGGGTGATGACATGTGTCATTACATAGTTTAAAGTGGTGCCACTTATACATGTACTTAGGTGACACATGTACACCTTGTAATTAGCTTAAACAATTAACAAAGAGAAGAAAGGGATTTGGTTGCAAAGTAAACTTGTGAAGGAGAAGAAGAAGAGGAGGAGGAAGAAGAGTAGGAAGAGGAGAAGAAAGGATTTGGGGGTTTTGACATTTTGATCAACTCCACGTTTGGGATTAAAATTTACAAAGGCAAGTGTTCTAACCCCATCCTACATAATATTTTCTATCCTTTTTCTACTGAAATTTATTCTTGTTCTTACTTTGATTATGAGAAAAATTTGGGATAAAATCGAAATCTCTTTTGTTAGCTGGCTATGTGTGAATCTGTAATATTTTCGAGATTATGGCCTATCTGCCTTATTCAAGTTATAATTTTTAGTACGGACCTTTGATTTGGATAAAACTTAGTTTTCTTAAAAATAGATTCATATATATTTCTTTTGAAACTAAGCTTGATTTGCTAACCCAAACATTTATTTCAATAGAGCATATGAAATATATAAAACAGAGTCTGTAGCTCCTGATCTTTCATCACTATATTACCTATATTATTCTGTTGGAGTCTCTGATTTATACAAACTAAATTCATTAGAAAATAGGCTCATAGATCTTTCATTTAATACTAGGATTAAAAAATTTGGAGTCCAAATGACTATCAAAATTTCTATTTTGTTAGACCTTATAGATTCTATAAAATAGGGATCATAATTCTTGACCTTTTGTTGTCAAATCATTGATAACTCTTGGTAGAGACCTCTAATTTGTATGAAACTTATTTTATTTAAAATTAGATTAATTTAGCTTTCCAAAGATATCCTTTTGAGTAATATAGAATATATTTAATTATTTAAAATAACTTTGAGATATGCCTTCTGAATTCTATCAGAATAGTCATTATATCAGTTTTGTCTATTCTTGCTTCATCCATTTGAAAACTGAATTCATTCTAGGGTTCTTTCTTTAAGTTAAACTATTATAGCCTTGCAAGTTTTCTAATCCTTTCTTATTACAATCACAATCTTTGCTCTTATTTTATTATGATAAATTGAGCTAGTATTCTGCCATGGTGAGGGGACCCTAGTCAGAAAGGGCTACCTGTGGAAGGAGTGCTTTGAACTCCTGAACGCCCTGAACTCAATATAGCATGGAGCCACCACTGACTAAGCCTCACATGCACCATACTAGTAAATTGTATTGCTTCATATTGGCATATGTATATTTTATTGTTTCACATGTACTTCCGATATATGATGTTTTATTGCTCATACCCTTTTGTACTATGGTGTTTGTGGGATAATATGAACCTTTGCCAGAAATGGCAAAGAGAGTTATACTTAAGAGTCCGCGATACTCTACCGACCCCTATTGACTTCACTCAAACATGGGTTGATGGAGCTCCCAAATATGGGAGACTTATGTTTGGTGGCCATTCAACGATGGATATTCCATATTATACTTATGGTCCCACTTCACACTCTATGTCTTTGATATGATATCTAAAGCATTACTTATGAGTTTGTTTCTACGCTTTGGATAAGAATGAAATAATTGTTATGTCTGATATGATATGAAGATTTTGCTCCTTATTTATTCACTTGATAAGCTTTGAGATTATCCATTCGCCATTGATATACTTCATAATATGTTTTTATCTTTGATATGCTCCGAAATGTTTCATTTGCTATTGATATATTTTGAAACATTTCACATGCTATTGATATATTTCGAAATGTTTTATGCATCTTTGATAAGCTCTAAAATATTTCATTCACCATTAATATGCTTCGAAATGTCCTATGCATCTTCGATATACTCTGAAATATTTCGTATTCCCTTTGATATGTTCTGAAACACTTTATACATCTTTGATATGCTATGAAATATTTCGTATTCTCATTAATATGCTACTTGACATTCTTACACCTTTGATATGCTTCAAATCATTTCGCACTTGATATTTTCTGAAACATTTTATTCATCTTCAATATGCTCTAAAATATTTTGTATTCTCATTGATATGCTTCGAAATATTTTGTTTGCCATTGATATGCTGCTTGATATTCTTACGCCTTTGATATGCTCCGAATCATTTCACATTCCGTTAATATGCTCCGAGTTATTTTATACGACATTGATATGTTCTAATATATTTCACACCAATGATATGCTCCAACTACTCTTCCTCTACTGTTATGATTAAGGTATATTTCGAATGAAATGATTTGTGATTATGTATCTTATGAGCTGCTACCTATGGATTCTTATATTTTTGCCTTGCTATCTGATATCAAGTTGGTTTCGAAAACTATCCTTCTTTGTCTTGAATATGTGAGTCATTTGTTGAGCTCTATATGCTTACTCTGTTGCTATATAAATTTTATAGGTTAGCTTATCACTTATAGAAAAAGTTAGAACTGAGTTGAGACAGTAGAAAACTATGTAGATTTTGGGCAAGTCTTGTTGGGAAATGTTGTATAATAATATTTTATATGTAATAAAATATTACAGGTAAATATGAACTGATATATCTTGTAGAAAGGTTAGAATATCTCTCAGTGTAGAATCTTTGAATGTTAAGTTTAGAATATCTCTCAGTGTAGAATCTTTGAATGTTAAGTTTTACAATCATATGAAGTGGTAGAAAATGGTTAGTTTTGTATTTGTATAGATTTATGAGACTAATAATTTTATAAGTATAGTTAATATTTTTGGTTAAGTTAACTTTGAGTTTTATGGATTATCAAGTGATGTGGTATAAGATTTATTTACTACACAGGTTTTATGAATGAATGTGAATGATCTTTGAATGTTTAATCGGTGTCCTCAATGTTAGTTTGGATCCTGAGTTTGGATTGTTAATAATTATAATGTATTTTTGATTTACGATGGGTTCACGTCTTTCGATTACAATAATATTCAGGGGGCATGACATAGGCTTTGTTGGTAACACTCAACAAAAGTCAACCATTTTTGTTAAATGACACTTTAAATATAACATCAAAAATCAAATGTAATTTTTGTGAAAAATTAGGACATAAAGCTAACATATGTTTATTTAGAAAATATAATTTACACAAATTAGTTTGGGTTCCCAAAGGAATTACAAACAACCAAAAACCATTAGAAAAGAAAGATAAAGTTCTTCATATAGGACCCAATGTAAAATGGGTACCTAAATTAAAACTATCTTTCTTGTAGGTTTGTCTCCTAAAAAAGCTAGGAGCACTAAATGATATCTTGAAAGTGGATACTCAAGCCATATGACATCAGATCTTACACTCCTTTCAAGCTCACTAGCCTAAGCAACAATAATAAGAAAAATTATTAGAATTAAATTTATTGATAAGAAATCTCATGATAGTTCATGATTATAAAATTAATCTTAATTATCTTTCGATAATGAATAATGATGCATAGCTAGAGCTTACTAGTATTAAAATGAAATATAACCAAAGAATCTTAGTTATTGAAAAATATATTTATAATAAAATTTATGGAAATGAGATTCTGATGATGATTGAATGCTAAGTTCAAAACCATTGGCTTGAATATTTGTTAATTTAAATGCAAAGCCTATTGTTGAATGACTTAATTATTATGGTGTTTTTGACTAAGTTAGCTTATAAATATCATTGTGGAATGATTGATTTAAATGGTTGAATAGTTGTAACTTGAGATTGAATATGTGTTATTAAATGATATATTATGCTTGAATTTGAGTATAAAAGAAAATAAAAAAAAGAGAAAAATCATGCTTCATTATCTAGTATTTTTGAAAAATTAAAATATATTTAATGAGAATGAAATGAGCATGGTAACTCATTTCACTAAGTCTAAAAATCATTAAAACTAAAATATATTGAAGCTCTTATTTAAAAATATTTTATTGTAATAATCTTGATGAAACTTAATTTTTAACTTTAAATGACATTGCATTCTTGAAATAAATTGCATAAGTTAAAACAACTAAAAAGGAGGTTGATTTTTTTTAAAATATTTTTATTCTATCAATCCTTTAACAAGAGTTAAAATGATACCATTATTATTGAATCTCTTAAACTACAAAAATGAATTAGAGAACTTTAGCTATTTTCTTTTGAAAAACAATCCATGTTGCCTTAATTAAAATTTTCTGAAAAGTAATTTCTCATTATGATTTTGGATATGTCAAATGACTTTATTGATATCTTGATGATTTTATCATGATCTTGACAAGTTAAAAAGAATTACAACTTGAAATCCTTATATAAATCAAGTTCATTCAAAGAAAATCACATAAATGAATCATAATTTGTCTCTTTAGAACAATAACTTGAAAATCTTCTTATGAATTATATTCTTGATAACTTAAAGTTTACTATATAAAAATCAAGATCTTCTATTATTTCTTTTTTGTAATTTATTCAAGATCTTGATATCTATAATTTGATATTTTTATGAATGAATACTCTTCTTATTTGATCTCCTAAAAATTTCTAAAATTTTGAATCTTATCTAAGAAGAAGTTTGTCAAATTGAATCACGACCTTTGGTATTCATGATTTGATATCCTTTATGCCATGATTTATCCTTGTATTCTTGAATGATACACCTTATTACCAAAGTAATATGTCTAAAAATTATGATATGTTATAAATTATCTGAGATTTGTTTTATCATACACATTCCATTGATTTCTTGACTTAACTTATCCTTTATGGGAATCACGCTTGATCTATATGATTATTTCTTTAAATAAAAAGGAGATTTATGATCTTGACAATTATAAGTTGAAACTTTTTATTAAAATTGTTCTTCCATTTTATTAAGAAGAATTATCTAAATAAATTATATGTCGTAAGATTTATCTTAAATGAATTAAGATTATTTAATCTCCTAAGGCTCATTTTTATTATTCACAAAAAAAAGGGAGAGATTTCTTAAAAGAAATAATATCTTTGGTAATTATAATTTGATTTTTCATCCTTAATGACATGATTCTTTTATGCTTATGGTCGTAACTAGGATATGGATGTAAAAGAAAAATTATACTATCCTATTCTTTCTTGACAAAGACCAAAGGAAGAAATAAAATAATCAATATTATTAGAAGAAAATTAAATGTGATGAATCTTATAACATGGAATGAGAAACAATTTACTTAGAAAAAAATTAGAATTTTAAAATTTCTAAATACTTACAAAATATATGATTTACAATTTGTGACTTTTACAAATTACGCTTCTTATCAAAATGAGATGATCTTCGAAATGAATGATTTGTTATTTGCAACTTCTGCTTGGAATTTACACGAGATGAATTTAAATGTATGAGTAGCTATTAATTCTTCTTAGATTTCTCAGATTTTTGAACTTATTTTTTAAATGATTCTTATTAAAACAAACATAAGAAGGGGATTCAAATTTTTGTGATGAGATATTTTTAAAGATTATTCTTGTTTCATGAATATTGATGAATGTTAACAAAAATATATGACAAACTTCTATGATGCTTGATATGAGCTTTTCATATTAAATTTTTAATGAATGCACCATTTTTTAAAAATTTTAGATCTTTGACACCTCCTCCTCTTCATTTTTTTTATTTGCAAAAAGGGGAAGAAAAGTTTTTATGAGAAAATTATGTTTTACTAAGGGAGAGCAATGAAGTATTAAATATTCAATCAATATATATTTTGTAAAAATATGAAAATTTTGACAGATGACGAGTTTATGTATCATGTAATTATTTGCTCATTATTTCACCTCATTTTGTTGATGACAAAGAGGAAAAAATAATATATTAATGACACATATTTGAAAAATAATACATGACAAAGGGGAAGAAAATTTTTCATGAAGAATATTAGACTCTTATCCTATTTTATTAAGGGGTAGCAATAAAGTATATGATGATTTTATGTATCATGAAAATTACTTACTTACTATTTTATCTCTTTTTGATGATAACAAAGGTGAAGAAGTTGCATATTGATGACATAAAATGATACATATATGTCAAAGCAGAAGAAATAGCCTTTTCTTAAAGAAGAAATTTTTGAATAATGTATGAAATTCTTAGAATGTTCTTAAATATTTGTTGGTTGAAATTAATATCATGATGATCCTTTAAATGAATTTTAAAATTCTTAGAATATTCTTGAAAATTTAATAATTCATGATTTGTTGAAATTAATGTTATATCATGATGATTTTTGAAAGAGAGAAATTTTGTATGAAATTCTTAGAATATTCTTAAAAATTTGATGATTCATGATTGGTTAAAATAACTATTATGTATCATGTATAATTTGATGATTTTGAAATTCATGATATATTATTTCAAGATTTGAATAGATGATATGATATTTGAATATAATAGTATGTGGTTCTCTTGAATTTAAGTTGTTCTTATTTGAATCATGACATGGATTTAGGGGGGAGTAAGGTTTAACTTCTGTCATCAATTGATTATCATCATAAAAAAGGGGGAGATTGTTGAATCTCAGTTTTTTATGATGAAATCAATTGATGGATTATTGATCTAACAAGTGTATTAGAGATGATTGATACAAAATTAACTATGATGGAGAGAAAATTATAATAAGAGGTTTGGCCAAAGTCAAGTCTAGGCATCGGGCCGGAGTTAGGATGATACTATTGGAAACTCACCTGGAGTGCATCGGGAGCTCACCGAGGGTATCAGAAGATTGTCGGGCATTCGTTAGATCCTTGCCAACGGAGATTGGGAGCTTACTAAGATAACGCAAGGGAGTTCGTTGGAAGAAGACCGAGAGACTCGCTAGAAGATTGTGTTGGGGGTAGCCGAAAAGCTTACTAGGAGTTGGGAAGGTCTTGAATTAGATTTGTTGGCCATGGTGATTGTAATTAATTAAGTCATAGTTAGCATCGGTTAATGTTGAGTCCTACTTAAGTTAGATTGAAAAGGGATCCAAATTAACTCAAGTGAGGCAAACTAGGTCCACTTTAGAGAGTGGATTGAGCTTAGGTCGAGCTAAATTAGTTGACCAGAGAAGTGGTCAGCTGAAGGTAGAAGATGGAATTAAAAAAATAGAGGGACTCACTTTCTCGGGATTCCCAGTGGTTGTACCACCCAGATCATTAGTTGTACCACCTTGCCTTATTTTCCAGGCTACTTTTAGCGGAGGTGCCACTGGCACCGGTGGTGGTACTGCTAGTACCTGGCTTTTCTAGGAGCGCTTGAAATTTTGGCTTCAAATTCTAAAGCCAATTGGGGCCTATGAATACCCTAAGTTTTCTTACATTTCACACTATAATTTTGGGCTAGAAATTCTAAGAAAAAATTATGTGATAAACTTATAAGAAAATAAAAGTGGTAGGGAAGTGTGGAAAGTCTTGTAATACTTTTAAATCTCCCATGTAAGGTTCATCTCCTAAGCCTAGTAAAAGGAGAGAGGAAGCTATAAGGGTTTGATCTTCATCCAAAGAAGATTAATATGGGATACCAGTGGGCCTCGAAGAAGAGGACTCGGGAGTGGATGTAAGTAGGTTGAGGCCAAACTACTATAACTATGAGTGTCTTTATTTGATTTACTTTTTACTCTTTATTGCTCTCAATTTGCTTATAGTTAAAACTGAGTTTCAATCTCTCTACTTCTTTCAAATCGGCTTTAAATTGGTTTTGTGAAACATAAAAAGAAGCTTTCATTTTTCCTTCTTCACTTTCTAAAAACAAAGGTTTTTAAATGAGCATGATTAATCTTGCACTAGTTCACCAACCCACCCGGCCCCACCTCTTAGTGCTAATTGATCCTAATATCAACCCCTCTCAGTACTCCCTCTGCAAACTCCGGATGGAGAAAGACATTTTTAGATGGGAGGGAGACAATACCTTACTGGTTTAAGTGAGGGGTCAGCCATCTTGCATGAGGATGGTGTCGATCCCAACTCTGGATGCATCATCTTCAATGACGAAGTTTATGTTGAAATCAGATAGCGTTAGTACGGGCGTTGATGTCACGGCTGCCTTGAGATCGTCGAAGGCAGTGGAGGATTTGTCTGACCACTAAAAAGAATCTTTTTTTTAGTAAGGATATGAGGGCTACACTGATCTTCCTATAATCTTTGATGAACTTGCGATAGTAGCCTTTCAGTCCAAGAAAATTACATAGTGATTTTACATTCTTCGGTGTCGGCCAGCTTTGCATTGCCTTGATTTTGGAAGGGTCCAATGCCACTCCTTCTGATATGAGATGCCCAAGATACTCCAACTTCTGTTGAAGCAAGTTGCACTTTGATTCTTTGACAAAAAGAACATTCTCCCAGAGAATCGTCAAACAAGTCATAAGTACTAAAAATAACTTTCTAGGGAAGGGTTGTAAATGAGGAATTTGTCACAGAATACTAGCACAAACTTACAAAGAAATCTTAGGAAAATATCATTCATAAAGCTCTGGAAGGAGCATTGGTGAGATCAAAGGGCATTACCAAAAACTTGTAGTGGCTAATGTGTATTCGAAAGGCAATTTTTGGTACGTTATCTTTACATACTCGAGTTGGATGATATATGAATTAGAGGTCGAAGACTCGAGCTCCTCTTGGTTTATCAAGTAGTTCATCTACCACTGGAATAGAGTATTTATATTTGATGGTTATGCCATTGAGAAATTGGTAGTCAACGTACATTCGCCATATTCCATATTTCTTTTATACGAGAAGCACTAATGAAGAGTAGGATCTGCAATTTGGTCGAAGAACCCATATTTCAAGCATATCCTTCACAATTCTTTCTATTTCATCTTTATAGAGATGGGGATAGTGGTATGGTCGAGTGTTCATTGGTGGTTTGCTTAGAAGAATTAGAATTCGATGATCATGCCAACGGGTAGGAGGTAGGCTGCATGGTTCAGCGAAGACATCTTCAAATTCAGCAAGCAGTTGGTGAAGGTTTGGGTCTTCAATTTTTGTTGGTTGCCCCTTAGGTTCTTGCTAGAGTTGTATCAGGAAGTCACTATTCATTTTATGCAAAACTTTCTCCATTCGTTGTGTAGAAACTATTGTCATGTTGCTTTCGTGTTTCTTGCATAGGATTATGTTTTCCTTTGCAGTAAAATTTCATAATTAATTTTGAAAAATTTTAAGAAACATCACCTAGCATAGTCAACCACTCGATGCCAAGCATGGCCTTATAATCATTGAGTGGGAGGAGGAAGAAATTAGTAATTATTTCTTGGTCCTGTACCAACAATTTCACTCGTGAGCATCTTCGGTCACACTTCAAAATTTGGCCATCGGTGACCTTTACATCAAACTTGATGTAATCCTCAATGTGAAGTGCCATCCAAGCAGCAACCTTGTTGTTCATGAAGTTATTGGTGCTCCCGGTATTAATGGGGATGGTGATTGGCTGCTGTTTGAGTAGGCCTCCCACTTTCATCATCTACGGGTTCGCGTAGCTAGCAAAAGCATGCATCATGTAATCGGCTAGTTGTGACTCCTCCTCTATGCATGCTCAAGGTCCTCCTTTTCAACAAGGAGTCTCTAAAGCTTGTCGCAGTGCCAACATGATGTAATCGGCTAGTTGATCATGAGGAGTCTCCCTTTTTTGCAACAGTGGTTGCATCTCTAAAGCTTGTCGTAGTGCCAACATAAACCTTTTATCGATCGGTCTCAAAGTTCTTCTCTCGTTAATTTTTTTTTGTTGAGCGAGTCACACAGCAGTAGGGGAGACTAAAATCTAGGTGCTACTAGTCGGGTGATGACCGTAGTCCTCCAGACATCTTGGTTCAATTGTTCTTTGATAGGACTCTAGCATCCAATAGAGTTGAGTCCTAATCACCATAGAATTAATCAATAAGAACCTTGTGAGATTGTAATAAAACCTCATCTAGTCACTTCTATCCTATAAAGAAGTATGGCTAGGGTTTATTTTCGGGACTTAGGGCTTACTAGATGCTGCCCCCTTTACTGGGCTAGTCGGTCAAGGTTTTTAGTAGGTGTAGGAGGCATTGGCACCATTATAGCCATCGCATATCCCTATTAAGGTAGGGCGACTAAAGGAGGGGCAAGGAGATAATTTTACTTAGGCAGCACCCCCTCATGGGCTAGGGTTTAGAGCTCTATATAAGCAAGTAGCCTCCTCTTCTTTTAGAAAGCAAGAATCTATTCTACTTCAGCCTTGTTGGCTAACCCTAAGAGGGAGGAACCCTATAGCGTTCCAAGGGTTGATGCCCCTTAAAGATCAAAATCTATAGAGCTCCATCTGGGGTTCTATCATCTGGTATCAGAGTTGCTTTCCTGTTACCCTTACTGCCATCTCTGCTACCTCCACCCATGCAAGCAATTCCCATCATTGCTGCAAGACACACCTCCATCTTCCACCCCAAGCCGCAGATCAAATCAATCTATCGCTGCCCCTTGCGTTGAATTGGACATCTAGTAAAATTCCATCACCTATGCCTATTTGCTACTGTAAATCCTTTAGCTTACATGTTGAAGAAGCTTTTCCATATTTTCTTCACTATTAAATTCTATCATCACAAATGTGATCATCATTGCGAAGGGGAAATGCTACAGAAATTTTTAACCGCACTATTGCTTCTTGAAACCGGTTATTAATCATCTATTTTTGATGAAATTTTTACACAACTTCATAGATCATTTTAGCTTTCATCTAAGATTGATCTCTGGAAAAAATCCTTTCTGAAACTAGTCTTATTATGTTGCAATTCCTCATCGCATATTGCTAGAATTTTATGACAAAGAATCTATTTTCCATCTTTTCATCAATTTTTCTACCGTTACACTACCAAAATTTCATCAATTTTATTTATTGATATTACCCACATTTGAATAGAGGTCTTGCTGTCAAAATTCTACATATTTTTCTTGGAGACTTTTTTAGAATTTACGTTGAGAACTCGTTGTTTCTTTGACACAAATTCTATTCGGTAGGATAGCACTTATGTAGCATCTTCTTTATTGAATTTCATCAGATTACGTTGCTGTCTTTTTTAGTTTTTTCAACTCTCTCCTTCTCATCTTTAATCCCTGCCATCATAGCCCAAATTTCTTAGTTTTTCACTAAAATTCTTATTGAGAAATTGCTATTTCTTCGACAATAATTCTGCTTCTACAAGGCAGCATACACTGCAATGAACTTCATAGAATTCTATCAAAGTTTTGTTGCCATCTCTTATAGATTTGAACCCATCTTTCCCTAACCTTCACCCTCTACCATCACAGCCCCGAATATCTTAGTCCTTTGCTGAAAATTTCATTGAGAAACTGTTGTTTCTTTGGTGACAATTCTGCTTCTATGAGGACATCATCTACCGCAGCTAGCCTTCATCGACTTCTCCCAAACCTCTATTGCCATCTATACCAGATCTAAAATCCCCTTCCCTAACCTTTATCCAGTTCCATCTTAGCCCTAAAATCTTATCAAATCGTAACCAAAACTCCACAAAACCATAGCCCTAAATCACACCAAAACAGCCACAAAACAAGCTCCAAACACCGTAGCCTTCAACCTTCGGTCCACCAACCTTTCAGCCACCCAATCTCCCTTATCCCTTCAATCGCAACATGCATCTCTTGCTGCATAACAATATTAGTAGTGATCTCTCATTGCCATCCTCCTTGATCATAACTAGCAACCATCCCTTGCAGCACAAATGCTACCAGCAGCAATCCTTCACTGACATCAATCTTCACCGCAGCTGCATCAATCTTTCGCTGCCAACTACCTTGATCATGACCAGCATCAAAGTGAACATGACTAGCAATAGTCTCTTGCTCCATACCGTTGCTATCCTCCTCTGCAATAGCCATGCACTTCGTTGCCCCATCTTCCCCCTATTGCAGCTGAACCCTTGCTGCAACCAACTCCACCTGCAACCACGAAATCGCACCGTAGCCATAGCTGATGTTGTTGCTGCCCACTTCTTCCTCCACCATCACTACTATCTCCCGATTTAGATCCCTTGGCTATTATCTTCCAATAGATATTAGTCACCTGAAAATCGTAGCCTCGACGACCTTACAACAACACTATAGATCCATAGCCAACGTTGTTATTGCCATCTTATTCCTCCACTGTTGCTACTACCCTTGGCTGGCATCCTCTATCAATACAATAGCCACTTGGAGACTTCACCACTATAGCCTCGACATTTTTGCAGCATCATTATAGCAACACTTTCTCATCCTTTTGCTACCACTGTTACCTTTAACCTTAATATTATAGCTACACTCTTCAAGTAGTTATTTGATAGGTTTTAGATCCCTATGTCATGGCACTGGTGGGCCTATTCGAAGCCAAATTGGAGGCTTTCGAGACATGTATAGATGCTAGACTATGCACTCTCTTCGAAGAGTTTAGATTGGATCGATCGTCGAGCCCAAGAAGATCATAACAAGGAGTAAATTCAGATTGCAAAAAGAATCCACTAGAGATAAGAAGCGAAGTTAAGACACGACAGCCCTACACCTCGACGGCATCGATCTCCTTTGCACGACTTCAAGAAGGGAACCTCAATCAAGATGCTTAGAGCATGAGAGTGACACCTTAACTAACATCATACAAACCTTTAGTACCAATTGATTACAAGAACCTTGACGAAGAACTAGCGATGATCCATCAAACCTCTACCATCCAAGAGTACCAAACTAGGTTTGAAAGATTATCTAATTAAACTTACGATTGATCTGAAAGATAGATATTGAGGACTTTCATTAAAGACTTGAAGCTAGAGATTCAGGAAGAAGTTAAAGATCGACAGCCATACACACTTAAGGCAGCCATCTCCTTTGTGCGACATCAAGAGGAGTGATTCAACTATAAAGCTTGGAGGACTAGGGTCACTCCCCGACCAGTGACACCAAAGCTTTTACCTCCTCCTACTATCAGTCGACCCCCTTAGCTGAAGAAATTAACAAGAGAAAACCCTCGTGATGGATCGATAAAGAGCCTATGTAGGTGTTGTGATAAACTATGGAGCCTCTAACAAGATTATAAAATTGAGAGACCTTTGATGATTATGGCCACTAAAGAACCCAAACTTAAAGATACGACTCTCAAGCCCAAGGAGAATGATACACTACAATTGGCCACCCACACGGTCCCTACCTTAGCCGACTACATCAACCTACAAAAGTTGAAGATCAAAGGGTTTCTCGAGCAGTAGTTCGTCATCGTCCTCATCGACGTTGGGAGCATACATAACTTTATGAGCAGTAAGGTTCCTGCCCATTTAATACTCCAAAAAGAAAATTACAGTGGGTTCAAAGTCAAGGTGGCTAACGACCAAATTCTGAAGTGCAAGTGCCCACGGGTAAAAGTGATCCTACAAGAGCAAGACATAATTGCTGATTTTTTCCTCCTCTCCCTCAATGGTTTTGATATAGTGCTCAACATTGATTGGTTGTCCATGATTGGAGACATTTTCTAGATTTTTTTGAAGCTAACTATAAAATTTTTCAGCAAAGGAAAATAGGTGGTCCTATAAGGGAGCGAAGTGACTATAACCACAACACAACACTTAGAGATGGTACCAAAAGAATAATTCAGTGGTTTCTTAATTCAAATCTAAGAGTTTCAAGAGATGAAGCCAGAGGAGATTGAAAATAAGAACTCTCCCATAACTTGTCGAAATTTTGGGAGTCTCCACCAAACCAAACCTAGTATCTCTTATCAAGAGCCCGACTCCCCTATGCTAAACTGACTGCAATTACCACCAGCTGATGCTCGGCCAAAATATTGCCCATAGAAGATTAAAACTAAGAGGGTTACCCAAGAGGTGACAAAAATATTGATTGTTCGGTCGTATTTATTTTCTACTATGACACATCCCTACATCCTTTTTTTCAGGGACAAGTTACTTTTGATGTATTACATCTCGCTGAACTTACCATGGTTGCTATTGCAGCACTTCCAAATCTCAGGTGACTTCCATGATTTTTCCTAAGATTGGACTACGATGCTCAAAGATTTTCTTGATGATGTCCTTCGATCTATGGCCCAAGACTGTGAGAAAATTGAGCCCCTCTAGTGGTGAAATGAGAATAAGAGAAGGATCACTTGCAGGACTTAATGAAGCATCCCTCACACTATTAAGAAAGATGCACCACCTTAGCCGAATGGAACTATAGCCCTCACGACCATGATGTCATCCACACCAAATTGTGGCTAGATATTTATTATTGGAGTAGACAAATCCAGAGTTGGGATCGGCATCACCCTTATGTAAGATAATCCACGACACGAAAGAGGAGTAAGCCTAGAAGAATTGCAATCCATGCTCATGCCAGATTGGGCTCTCATCATCCTGAACTGTACCAGAGGGCAATCACAATTCCAAAAGAAAGATTGGCTATTACTAAAGACTAACCATATGGCAGCACATGCAAAGAAGAAATGACCTCCCGACAAACTTCAAAATGGATGAAAAATTGAAGATTAAGTTTTCCTATACCTCTAGCCTGATCATAGGAAACTCAAGCTTTAAGGAAGTGGTCTCCCTATTTAGTTGGGCCTTGCAAAATTGGGGATCACATTGAGGCCCTAACCTGAAAATCAAATCCATGCATCAGATCAGGACTATAATTGATCCTCCAGGTATCCCACCTCAAATGAAAATATAAAGAAGATGACTCAGCCCAAATCTTTCTAACTGACACCTAAGCTAATGAGGAGGCCAAAATTCAGCTGATGATCGTATGGGATCACAGGATCGTGACATATTATAGTCCCGCCACTACTATTGAGGCTGGATCATAGGAGCAAGAAATGCCTACTACATATGTCATATGAGAGTCTTATGAGGAGCTGAAGACCTAGTTCCTAGAGTTTATGGATTCTCAGCCTTGAGAAAGACTGCTTCAAAGAGGACGGGCTTGATAGGAGTACAGTAGGGTTGAGTCCTAACCACCCAAGAAGTAATCAATAAGAACCTTATGAGATTATAATAAAATCCCACATAGTCACTTCTATCCTATAAAGAAGTGTGGCTGGGGTTTATTTTGGGGACTTAGGGCTTACTGGTCATCGCCCCCTTTATTAGGTTGGTCAGCCAGGGTTTCTAATAAGTGTAGGAGGCCTTGGCCACCGCCCATTCGTATTAAGGTAGAGTGGCTATAGGACGGGAAATAGGGTAATTTTACTTAAGAAGCACCCCTTCTTGTGTTAGGGTTTAGAGCCCTATATAAGTATGTAGCCTTCTCCTCTTTCAGAAAGTAAGAATCTATTCTACTTTAGCCTTGTTGGCCGACCCTAGGAGGGAGAAACCCCTATAGCATTCCAAGGATTGATCCCCCTTAAAGATCAAAATCTATATAGCTCCATCTGGGGTTCTATCATTCTTCTTGAAGTCGCATGAAAGAGATGACCGCCATTAGTGTGTATGGTTGTCGTATCTTGACTTCTCCCTAAATCTCCGGCTTCAACCCTTTAATGAAAGTTTCTAGCAATTATTTTTTAACCTAATCTCTTCTTTGATTAGATAATCATTTGAACCTAGTCTGGTATTCTTGAATGGTAGAAATTTGATGGATCTTAGCAAGTTGGCCGTCGATATTCTCGTACTCGGTTGGTCCGAAGCGGATTAGCAGTCTGTCTTTAAATTGCCTCCATGCAGGGACTCTGTAAGTATGTTCGAACCAATCATACTATTGTATCACATCTCCTTCAAGGTGTATAGTAGCAATGTCTACTATGGATGCATCCATGGTCTTGTGGTAGAGAAAATAACATTCCGCGTGTGAAATCCACCCGATCGGGTTTCCTTCTTCCCATCTAGGGAAGTCCATCCTCATGTGTAGATATGGAGGGTCCGTCATAGGTCCCCCTTTCTCCTGGGAGTCCTCTTTATGATCTAAACTTTCACCTTATTGAGATCTCCTTGGGCTTAGTGGTCGACCTAAACTGAATTCAGTGAAGAGGGCGCATAGTTCTTCAGATGCCATAGTGTATGACTCCAAATCTATAATGTTAAGGTTCTTCTTTTGCTGTCGGGTTCCGGGCATATATTGGTTAAGAGATTTGGTGGCTGAAAGGATTGGTGGATCGAAGGTTGACGGCTACGATTTTGGGCTTAGTAGGCTACTGTTCGAAGTGTGGTTTGGGCTACTATTTGGAGGTATTTTGGGGGCTGCAAGGTGCTATGATGGTAGTGGTTTAATGTTAAAAAGATGGTTTTAAGTTGCTATTGATAACAACAACAAGTTTGATGGGGATCGGTTGGGTATGCAGCGATTATATGCTAAAATATGGAAGCAAAATTTTTCATCGAAGAGACAACAGTTTCTCGACGAAAGTTCTAGCAACAAACCGATGCTTTATGGAGAGAATTAACAACAAGAATTTGGTGCTAATGATAATAAGGATGATGAAAATATAGTAGGAAATCTTGGTTGTAATGTAGTAAGAAGAATGATGAATGTTTCGATAGTAGAATTCTCATAGAAAAAATTAGCAGTTTTACGATAAAAAGTTATAGTAGTATATGGATGTTTTCAAAGATAATTCCAATGTAGGATATAATGTAAATGAAAGCTGAGATGATGTAAAAAGTATGTAAAAATTTTCATTAGAAAAGATGGCAGCAAGGTCGATTTTTGGCAGCAAGTATACGGCAGAAAACTTTTGCAGCATACTTTTGTTTGTAAAGAAGTAACTTTACAATGATGAGCATTTTGCAGCGATGGAATAGATGAGAACTCTTTTTTGGTTTTTAGGTATAAACTTGCAGTAGTAGTAAGGTTTTGCGATAGAGACAATACCAGATCTTGATGCAATTTGGAGTAGCGACAGTAGTTGATAGATCTACGATAAATGGTGATGACGGTGGAATCAGCGATAAACAACATCTCCCAACAAGACTTACCTAAAATCTATATAGCTTTCAACTACCTCCGCTCAGTTCTAACTTTTTCTATAAGTGACAAGGTAACTTGTAAAATTTATAGAGTAGAAAGAGCTTAGCAAGTGACTAACATATTTAAGACAACGAAGGATAGTTTTAAAAAAAAACTTGATATCGAATAGCAAGGTAAGTGTATAAGAATCCATAGATAGCATCTTGTTAGATACATAATCACAAATCATTTCATTTGAAATATACTTTGATCATAATAGTAGAGGAAGAGCAGTTGGAGCATATCATAGGTGTGAAATATCTCGGAACATGTCAATGTTATATGAAACAACTCAGGGCATATTAATGGAATGTGAAATGATTCATAACATACCAAAGGTGTAAGAATGTCAAGTAGCATATCAATGGTAAACGAAATATTTCAAAGCATATAAATGAGAATGTGAAATATTTCAAAGCATATAAAAAATATATAAAGTGTTTCAGAACATATCAAAGCATATGAAACATTTCGGAGCATATCAAAGATGCATAAGATATTTTGAAACATATCAATGGCATGTCAAATGTTTTAGAATATATCAATGGCAAATGAAACATTTCGGAACATAACAATGGCATTCGAAACATTTAGGAGTATGTTAGAGACATATGAAATGTTTTTGAACATATCAATGACAAATGAAATATTTCAGAGCATATCAAAGATGCATAGGATATATTTCGAAGCATATCAATGGTGTAAGAATAATCTTAAAGCTTATCAAATGAATAATTAAGGAATAGAAGCTTAAATATCATATCAGACATAACATTCATTTTATTCTTATCCAAAGCACATAAACAAACTTATAGGCAATGCTTTGGACATCATATCAAAGACATAGATGGTGGTGTATGATATTGACAGAATATAATCCATCCATTTCTAGATGACCATCAGACATAAGTAGAGTAGGGCTCTCAGCATAACTCCTTTTACCATTTCTGACAAAGGTTCACATTATCCCACAAACACCATAGTACCAAAAGACACGAGTAATAAAAGTGACATATATCGGAAGCAGAACAACAAAATGTACATGTGCCAATATGAAGCAGTACAATTTACTAGTATAGAACATGTGAGGCTTAGTCCAGTTGTGGCTCCATGCTGTGTTGAGTTCAAAGCACTCCTTTTACAGGTAGCCCTTTCCAACTAGGATCTCCTCACCATGTCCGAATGCTAGCTCAATTTATCAAAATAAGAGAAAAAGCAAATATTAGGATTGAAAAAAAAAAATTAGAAAACTTACAAGGTTATAATAGCTTAATTTAAAGAAAGAACTCTAGAATGAATTCAATTTTCAAATAGATGAAGCAAGAATAGGCAAAATTGGCACGATCCATATTATGGTAGAGTTCAGGAGGCACATTCCATAAATTATCTGGATAATCAAACATGCTCCAAATTATTCAAGAAGGGTATAATTAGAAAGCTAAATTAATCTAGTTTCAGATAAAATATGTTTCATACCAATTAAAGTTTCTAACAAGGAGTTACAAATAATTTGGTAATCAAAGATCAAAGAACAAAATTCTATTATGCAGAATTTATAGAATCGAATTCAACACGAGATTAGGTAAGTATTTGTATTCTAAATATTTTAATCTAGTTATCAAAAGAAAGATCTAGCTATCTAGTTTTCAAAAAACTATCTTTTGAGTTTCAATAGAAAGTTATAAGCAGTTTAGTATCAAAAGGACAGAAATTACAGTCCCTATTTTACAGAATCTATAGGGTCAATCGAAACAGAGATATGGGTAGTTATTTGGACTCTAAATCTTTCAATCAAGATATCAATAGAAAGACATATAAATCTAGTTTCTAATAAAATAGGTTTGGCCATAATTAGATTTTTTAACAAAAAGCTACGAGAAATTTAGTATCGAAAGGTCTAAGAATACAAACTCTATTTCCAATATTCTTAAGGGTCAATTGAAATAAGAGTTTTGATAATCATATTAACTCCAAAATTCTTAATTTTAGTATCAAACAAAAGATCTACAAATCTAGTTTTGGATAACAAAGGTTTTGCCTTAAATAGAGTTATGGTAAAAATAAGACAAAAAGGCCAAAATTATTAAATTTCACATATTCATACATTTACAGCTCAATGAGAGAGATATCATGTTATAAGCCACAAATCATTCAAAATCATGTCAAATTAGGATGTAATCAAGGATAAAGATATTATATAAGATGGGGTTAGAACACTAGCCATTGAAGATTTTGATTCCAAATGTGTGGATTTGATCAAAGTCTCAAAACCCTCAAGTCTATCCTTCTCCTCTTCCTTCTCTTCTTCTTCTTCTCCTTCTCAAGTTTACGTTATAGCAATCCCTTTCATCTCTAAATTCTATTTGTTTTAGCTAGCATATGGGTTGCTAGGTGGTAAGCATGTATCTAAGGTGCTTATGTGTCACTTATGCAACATGCATAAGTGGCACCACTTTAAACTAGGTAGTGACACTTGTCATCCTCTTTTTCTCGCTTTTTTTATAATTTAATATGAATCTTTCATAATCTATATCAAACTTTTAAGTTTCACATTAGGTCCCTAGCAATAAACTTTTAATATAGAATTATTTAATCAAAAGAATTATTAAATAAATCCTCATATTTATAAATAGGTCCTCATAAATAATCTATTATTAAATAAATCTTCATTAATAATTTAAAATAGATCATTATAAATATTTTAAAAATAAAAAATATTATAAGAACTCCATAAAATTCTATCGTTGGATTGATCGCTGAAGGGGATTGGCCTCCTTGGAACGCTACAAGGGTTCCTCCCTCCTAGGTAGTTGGCCACAAAGGCTAAATAAAAGATAATTATTGCTTGATGAAAAGTGATGGTGATTACATGCTTTATATAGGACTCCAAACCCTAACCCTAGAGAGACTCCTTCCCTAAGTAAAATGAGAGACTCCTTCCCTAAGTAAAATTTCCTTTCACCCCTCTACCCTCGCCGACTTGCTTAATAAATGGGCAATGGTTAGGAGGCTTCAACCCCTCTCGATACTCCCTCCTCAAACCCTAGCCGACCTATCCAATATGGTGGGCAGCGGCTAGGAGGCTATTACTCTAGTATTCCCTTCCCCAAAACCCTAGCCAACCTGTTTTATAACATAGGAGGTGGCTAGGTGGGTTTTATTATAATCCCTCAGAGTTTTTATTAATTGCTACTTGATTGAATATGACCCAACCTTGCTGGGGTCCTGTCAATGTATGTGACAAGTTATATTTAGCTATGAGGTCAAATCAAATTAAAAACCTCTCTAATAATAATATTAAGTCAGTAAGCATGAGGCAATGAGATTAACCCAAGTGGCCTTCCATCATTATAGGCAAAAATTATTGTTCGATATGGGCTGAGTTGGTCGAATCCCTCGAGGCTCACTTATATTGGGATTTAAGAGCTCTATGTTGGTGAAACCATAATGAAAAGGAAGGCAAAAGAGTCCCTTAAGAAGAGCAAGAGCAAGGACAAACCATGCAAGGCAAAGGTTGTCAAAAAGGACTTGACGAAGGATAAAGGTTAATGCTTCCATTGCATGAAAGACGAGCACCGGAAGTGGAACTATAAGGAACACCTTGTAGAAAAGGCAAAACAAAAGCTTAGAGAAGCTTAAGGTACATTAAAGATTGATTTCCATTTATCAAAAAGTTATGATAATGTATGCATATGTATTAGATATCGATAGTGGATCTCATATTTGAAATTCATTGTAGGTTCTGGCAAGGCTTAAGAGATTAGCGAGAGGCGAGGTGTGTTGAATCTCAGATTTTGATGATAAAATCAACTGATGAATTTATGGACTAATATACTTTTAAGATAAGTGACATAAGAAAAACTTCGATTATAAACTCGAATCATTAAAGGCCAAATTGTCGAAGCAGGAAATCATATGTTGGGCTGAGGAAAGCATATGTTAGAGATTGGACTATTGAATTTTAGATTTTGATGATAAAATCAATTAATGAGTTTTATGATCTAACTTGTATGTTAGAAAAAGTGATACAAGATTAACTATTACGTGAAAAAGTAATACAATATAATGTTAGGCCGTAGTCAAGTTCGAGCATTAAGTCGAGTTTCGAATGATGTAGTGGGAGCTCACTGGGAGTTCACCACGAGTTCACCAAAGGTGATCAGAAGCTTACTAGGAGCACATCTGGAGTTCACCGGAGGATAATCGAGAGATTCACTGGGAGTTTGCTAGAGGATGTCGGGAGTTAGGAAGATCAATTGATGTGCTAAACAAAAAATGATTATAATTGTGTAGTGTGTCATAGTTAGTATCATAATTGAGTCCTAATTGAGTTACATTTAGAAAAATCTAATTTAACTAAATGCAAGACAACCGGGTCCACTTTGGGTTAGGATTTGAGCTCAAGTTGAGCTCATTTCATTAAATTGGAAAGGGGCAACATGAGGCACAAATCAGGTACAAAGCTATAAAAAAGCGTGGTAGTACCACTGGTGGGTGGTGGTATCAGCATCACCCCTATTTTGGGGCACTTTCGATAGTAGTATCGTCGGTGTTGGTGGTAATACCGCCCATACCCGATTTTTTTGAAAAAGATTAAATTTTGGTTCCTTTTTTTGAAGACAATTGGGCTGTATAAATATCACAAATATTCTTACATTGGAGAGTAAGAAAGTGAAAGAAAAAGATGTGAAAATACTGGGAAAATGTTGTTAGAAGTTGTTGAGAACTTCCTTGTGTGCTTCAAGTGTAATGTGAGGTTAAAGGAAGAGTGGAAGATTGTAAAGGTGTCTCTCTTAAACCTGTAAAAAGGAAATTTTAAAGGTTCTTCTCATGAGCTTGAGAAAAGGAGAAAGGTGTAAAGGGTTTTGATTTTCACCCATGAAAAATGATCATTAGTAGACACCGACAGGCCTTGATGAAGGAGGACTCAGGAAGTGGATATAGGTTAAGTTGGTGACAGAACCACTATAAATTCATGAGCCTTCTTTATTTGCTTTTTATTTTAGCAATATATAACTAAATCAAGGTTCTTTATTCGGTCTTAAGTTTAATTATTCTCTAACTTGATCTTGACAAAAAATGTTTTTAGTTTCACTCTTTATCTCAAGCATATTTTTTAAACCGAGTACTCTTTACACTTGTACTAATTCACCCCCCTCTAAGTGCCAACTCAATCCTAACAATTGTTATCATAGTAGGTTATACTCAATTGGATAATACTTAAGTGAGTAAATAACCTTTTATAGTATTAACGAGGGTAAATACATTACACATCCTCCTATGTTTAATGGACGGACTATACCTTTTGGAAAACTAGAATACGTATCTTTTTTCTTTCGTTAGATTTTGATTTATAGAATATCGTAGAAAATAAATTTCAAAAGTTATTTGATCCTATAAATGATTAGAATGATCATGTAAGACATGTTATCCTTAAATGCCAAAGCTATAAAATCTTTGTTTTGCACGTTAGATAAAAATGAATTTAATCAAATTTTTGCTTGTGATTCAACTTTTGATATATAGAACACAATATAAATGTTAGGACCACAACTGAGTTGGGTCCTAATCAATTGAGTCGAGTCCTTAAATTAGACCTTGTTAGCCAACCTAGATATGACATTAGGTTGGCTAGGAGAAGATTTGAATCTATTATAATAAATTAGCCTAAATCCTAGTAGGGTTAGATTCGGCTGAATTGGAGTCTGATTAGAAGTCAGAGTTAGATACAAGTCAGAGTCAATTGAGTCATGAATGTAATAAACCCTAATCTAACCACAACCCCTAGTAAAGAAGTGGTTGGCTAGGGTTAGGGATGTTGGGAAATCTCAGTGGGAGCATCATATGCATAGTGAAAATCAAAACAAAACAGGTTTCCCATGTAGATCAAATTGTCATACAAAGATTGGGTCATAAGAAAGCCACAAAAATTGAAAAAACCACATAATGTGAGAGATTGTTTTTACATAGGAAGATCATATATCCCTATATTTCGGATTTGGATGGAGAGGATGAAAGAATTCAAGCATTTTCCTCTCTAGATATATCCACATGATGAATCTCTACAGCGGAACTCCTCCAATATGATATCGCCACTCTTACATAGAGGGAGGGAAGAGAATAAGAGGAGGAGGCCAAGGTTGCAGCCTATCAACCATGAGTCTCCCCTCCTATTTATAGAGAGCCATTGAAAACCTTAGGGCTCCTGCCTTAGTGGATATTGGATCTTCATCCAATTGCTCATTAACCTTATATTATTGGATCGCTATCCAATAATCTCTTTAGGCCTCTAATTGGACGTCCACCAAGGAGCCCATCAGCATAGGGTCTCATTTAATGAGAATAAGGGCTAATCGGATCTCCATCTAATCCTCTATTCGCTGAAACATCCACCATATGTGTGTGACCCTCTAGGCCCGATATCGAGCTGATCGTGAGTTGCTCTCATTAGAACTCCTTTTGATATAGTGAATTATTATCTCTATAATAATTCACTCGACTCCTCGACTATGGAGGTACTAAGAAACTACGCCATAGTCCCCAAATGGTACAGGGGGATCGAATCCATCGGACCTGCCTATCTATAATTATTGTGTATCTGTAATCCCTCATCCAACTAATATCTTAGAGATCATATATTGGATATGGTACTGTCAGATCACATATAAAATTAGTTTATCTTGCTCTAATCAGATCCTACTGGAGATTTCTTTCTCTCAATCCAAATGACCTTGGACAGGGATTTGTCTGAGCAAGCACATATAGGATATTCCTCTCGTGATACTGAGAATGAATGATTCATTAGACACTCAATTGCCTTCGTAAGGTTAGCTATCAATCATGATAACCAGTTGTATCAGATCTAGATCTTTCCAAACCTGTAAGTCTGGCATCAAAGAAAGGAGAACTCAAATAAGACATCCTTGGTGTCTCAAGTCTAAGGACCAGGTACACAATTGGGACTATGGAATTGCTGTCTGACATTAGGTATCATTAACCATATAGTATTCTATAAGCGAATCAATTAGTGAACTTATTCTCCAATGAGCATCAATACTATATCCTTAGTGTCTCCACACAAGTGGCTACGAGACCAGCTGCCTCCATTATATGTCTGGTTATCTCAATGTCACTCTCAAGTAACCTATGATCGGGATTATTTAGAATATATGTTTAAAGGTGAATCGATCACATTATCGTGATCTCATCATGATCCGATTCCTATTACATAAAACCAAAGACATCAGAATATATATATATGTAATAGATAATATAATGTGAGAATATGCTAATAATAATAATAATAATAATAAAGATCATACAGTGTGTTACACATGTCATCATTTATGTGATTGGCTTGCAGGACACCTGTAACTAACAATCTCCCACTTGACCTAAAGCTAATCACCTATGTGTCTGATCCCTATCAGACCCCTATTGCGCTCAAATACAATCTGAGCCAGCGGCTTTATTAGTGGATCTGAAATGTTATCTTCGGATAAAACTCTTTCCATTGTTATATCTTTATGGGTTATCATCTCTCTAATCAAATGGAACCTCCTTAGAACACTTTTGATGAGACTTCGGTTCCCTAGCTAGAGCAATCGTCATATTATTGTTGTAGTATAAGGGAATCAGCTCCACGGTGCTTAGAATGATTCCCAAAACTCTGATGAGTTTCCTCATCCACACCACTTCCTTTGTTGTTTCTGCTGTAGCAATGCATTCTGCCTCTATAGTAGTATCTTGCTTGGAACTCTTCCAACTTACTGCTCCTCCATTCTGGGTGAAAACATACCCTGAGTTTGACTTGCTATCATCAATGTCAGATTGGAAACTTGAGTCTGTGTAGCCCTCAACCTGGAGGCTATCTTCTCCATATACTAGTAAAAGATTCTTAGTCCTTCTTAAGTACTTAAGGATACACTTTATTGCCTTCTAATGTTCCAAACCTGGATCCACCTAATACTTGCTCATGACACTTAGAGCATACAATATATCAGGCCTGGTACATAGAATAGCATATATGATAGGCCCTATTGTTAAGGCATAGAGTATTCTATCTATGTCTATCCTTTCTTTAGGAGTCTTTAGGAACATACTCCTAGAAAGTGATATTCCATGTCTTAGCGATATGAGACCTCTCTTGGAATTCTCCATGCCAAACCTTTTGACAATGGAGTATATGTACCTAGACTAAGTATTCTCTTGGATCTATCTCTATGGATCCGAATCCCCAAAATATAGGGTACTTCCCCTAAGTACTTTATGGAGAAGTTCTAAATAGCCAAGCCTTTACTATGGGGAGTATTCCTATATCATTCCCAATGATTAGGATGTCATCCACATATAGCAGTAAGAAGGTGATAGCGCTCCCACTTACCTTCTGTACACACAAGGTTTATCTTCAATTTTAACAAAGTCATAAGATCTGATCATCTCATCAAATGTTATGTTCCAACTTCGGAAATCTTGCTTTAGTCTATAAATGGACTTGAGCAACTTACACACTTTATCTGGACTCTCACTGGATACGAATCCCTCTAGCTATATCATATACACCTCCTTCTCGAGGTTGCTATTGAGGAATGTCATTTTGACATTCATATGCCAGATCTCATAGCCATAGTGTGCTGCAATAGCCAAACGAATTCTAATGGGCTTAAGCATAGCTACAAGTGAAAATGTTTCATCATAGTCAACTCTTTATCTTTGATGATATCCTTTAGCTACTAGTCTTACTTTATAGGTCTCCACCTTTCCATCTACTCCACTTGCACTTGATGGGTACTATACCTTTGGGTGCATCCACAAGGTTCCAAACCTTGTTAGAGTATCTGGAATCTATCTCAGAATTCATGGCTTCTTGCCACTTCATGGAGTTTATACTCATAATAGCATCCTCATAGGTCTAAGAAATAATATCCTGAGTCATCTCCATTGATATGTCCCACATATCTTTCAGGAGGGTGAGATACTTTGCTAGACCTGTACAAAGTTGAAACTTGTGTGCTAGGTACCTGAATAGACTTGGGCGCTGGAATGGTGCTTAAGCTAGGTTCTCCAACCTTACTCAACTCTATCTCACTCCCACTCTTTCTACTAAAAATGTGTTCCTTCTCAAGGAACATAGCTCTCTTGGCAACAAAAACCTTTCGTTCCTCGGGATAAAAGAAATAATACCCTAAAGTCTTCTTAGGGTATCCCACGAATGTGCATCATTCTATCCTTGATTCCAACTTGTTGGGGTTGTGTCTTCTAATGTGGGCAGGATAGCCGTAAATCTTAACCACCTTAAGATCAAGCTTCTTTCTATTGAATCTTGGATTTTGATGATAAAATTAATTGATGGGTTTTATGATCTAACTTGTGTCATAAAGAAAATAATACAAGATTAACTACGATAGTAAGGGCAGTACAATCATATGTTCGGCCGGAGTCAAATTCAAGTATCGGGCCGAGGTTCGGACCACGCAATGGGAGCTCGCCGGAGGTTGGCCGAGGTTCAGACTATGTTGTCAGGAGCTCATCGAGAACTCACCAGAAGTTTATCGAGAAGTTCATCAGGAGTTCACCGACAGGTTGTTGAGAGCTCGTTGGGTGTTCGCCGAAAGAATGCTGGAAGTTTATTAGGAGTTAACCGAAGGAAATTGGGAGCTCACCGAGAACTCACTAGAAGTTTGATAGGAAGTTCATCTGGAGTTCACTGACAAGTTGTCAGGAGCTCGCCAAGAGTTCGCTAGAAGAATGTTGGGAGTTCATTGGGAGTTCACCGAAGGAAATCGGGAGCTCGCTGGGGGTTCATCGAAAGGATGCCGGGAGTTTGTTAAGAGATGATCGGATAACGAAGATTATGTGTTGAGAGTCATAGTTAGCATCATAATGAGAGTTAGTCTTTACTAACTTAATTAAGAGGCCATTAGGCCTTAATTGGGGCTGATTTGGATTTATTATAAAAGTTATTTCAATAACCCAAGGTCAGATGAGACACGATCTTTGAAGACACGATGTCCAAGATAATACACTCTTTGAAGGTGTGTCAAGTGGTTGAATCGCCCAAACATGATCTCCCAGATTGTCAGCAGCTGAACTGCCTAGATATAGTCTGTCAAACTATATAAGGCGATTGAACCACCTAGAATATAGTCTTCGAGACTAGCATATCGGGAATACTTAAAAATTAATTTTTGGCTCCACTTTTCAAGTCATTTGGGGCCTATAAACACCCCATCCTTTCTTGCTAGTGAATGAGCAAGAATCAAGAGTGAAAAACTTGTGAAAACACTATTGTAATCTCTTGAGAGCTCCCCTCATTTCTTCTTATATAGTTTTTGTTTAACGGAGAGCTGAGAGAATTGTAAAGGTTATCTCCTGAACCTATAAAAGAAGAATAGAGCTGTAAGAGGGGTGTTTGATCCTTGCCCATTGAAAATGATTAGGAGTGAAATCCGGTGGCCTCAAGTGAAGAGGAATCGGGAGTGGACGTAGGTTAAGGGGACCGAACCACTATAAAATCGGTTTACTTTCTCTACTTTGCTCTTTATGTTCATTGCTTAATTGTCTACTACCTTTGCTTACACTCTTACAAATATCTCTATGCTTAAATGTATCTCTACACTTAAATGTATCTCTACGCTTAAATGTATTTTTGATACGATTTTTATTGAGTGAGTATTTAAATTAAAGTAAAATTTTATAAGCACTAATTCACCTCCCCCTCTTAGTGCCACTTTGATCCTAACATTTGGTATCAAAGTCATATTTCTCTCTAATTGGCTTAAAATCCAAAAGAGATGGCTTTTGTTGGTAATCAAGAGGGACTTTCTATCACATATCCTTCTATGTTCAATGGAACAAACTACACATCTTGAAAAATTTGAACGCACATCTTTTTTATTTCGATAGATTTTGATTTATGATGTATTGTTAAAAAAGATTTTCAAAAGTCATTCAATCCAATAAATAATTGGAATAATAATGAAAAACAAATATTTTCTTTAAATGCCAAGGCTATGAATGTCTTGTATTGTGCTCTCAACAAAAATGAATTTGATCAGATTTCCTCTTGTGATTCGGCTTTTAAGATTTGGCATATATTATAATTAACACATGAAAGCACACTAGATCTAAATGGATCATTGATAGGACTGCAGCAAGTTTGAATCCTAATCACCCTAGAAGTAATTAATAAAAACCCTGTGAGATTGTAATAAAACCCCACATAGTCACTTCTATCCTATAAAGAAGTATAGCTAGGGTTTATTTTGGGGCCTTAGGGATTCCTTGTTGTCGCCTCCTTTACTAGGTTGGTCAGCTAGGATTTCTAGCATAGACTTGCGGTTTGTGTAGACACTTAGGCCACCGTCCCCCCTTATTTAGGTAGGGCGGCTATAGGAGACGCAAAAGAGGGAATTAACTTAGAAAGCACCCCCCAGGGCTAGATTTTTGAGCCGTATATAATATTGTAGCCTCCACCTCTTTTCATCAAGCAATTATAAACTTTTATTCAGCCTTGTGCCAAGTCTAGGAGGGAGGAACCCCTATAGTGTTCCAAGGGTTAATCCCCCTCAAGAGTCAAAATTTATAAAGCTCCTTCTGAGGTTCTATTATCTGGTATCAGAGCAGTGATCATGCTGCCCATGTAGCCATCTCAATCACCTTCACCTTCCCAAGCAATTCCCATAATTGCTTTTGACATCGCCTTCATCCACCGTCACCCACCAAGCCGCAGATCCATCAATGTGCTACCGTTCTCTGCGTCAACATCATAGATCTAGCAAAAACTCTAAAACCCACACCTCTTGCTACTTCTATTCCTTTATCTTATATGTGGGAGAAGTTTTTTCAAAGTTTCTTTGCTACAAAATTCTACCATCGCAAATGTTATCATCATTGTGAAGGGGAAAAGCTACAGAAAAATTTCAACCGATTGTTGCCTCTTGAATCTAAATTTTTTATTGTCCTTTTTAGTTGAAACTTTTATATAAATTCATAAATCATCTTAGCTTTCATCTAAGACCATTCTTTAGAAAAATCTCTTTCTGGATCTAGACTTATAGTGCTGCAATTGTTCATCACATAGTGCTAAAATTTTACAATAGAGAATCTATCTTCCATTTGTTGGCCTCTTGAAACCAAACTTTTGTTTATTTTTTTTGGCTAAAACTTTTGAACAATTTCATAGATCATCTTAGCTTTCATCTAAGATTGATCTCTAGGAAATTTGTTTTCTGAAACCGGAATTATAGTGCTGCAATTCTTCATCGCACAGTGTTGGAATTTTATAATAAAGAATCTGCCTTACAAATTTTGGACTCTTGAAACCAAAATTTTGTTCATCCTTTTTGCCTAAAATTTTTACACAATTTCATAGATCAACTTAGCTTTCATCTAAGATTAATCTATGGAAAAAATTCCTTCTGGAACTGGTTTTATTGTGCCTTCATTTGTTATCACGTAGTGCTGGAATTTTATGACAAAGGATCTACTTTCCATCTTTTGCCCTATTTCCCTACCGTTACTCTACCAAAATTTTGTCAAACTTTTTTATGATATTGATCACATCTGAATCTAGGGTTTTTGCATATTTTCCTTAAATTTTCCTCTATAATTTATGTCAAGAATTCATCATTTCCCTGACGTAAAATATGTTCGGTAGGACAATACATCGTAGCACCTTTCTTCGTCGAGTCGATTTTGAATGCTATTTTTGTGGGATTTCAAACTCTCTTTCTCTCATCTACAAACCCTAAAATCCTTACCAAAAACTCTTCCAAATTGCACCCTAAATCGATCCCAAACAGCCACCCAAATCAGCCCTAAACCATAGCCAACCTTCCTTACCGATCCACCTACCTTTTCATCCAACATTCCTTATTGATCCACCTACCTTTACTACCATCTATTCTAGATCCAAAATCCATTTTTCATAACCTTTATCCACCACTATCATAGCCCTAAAACCATACCAAATCATAGCCAAAACTCCATAAAATCGTAGCCCCTAACTGCACCCAAAACTATGACAAAACCAACCCCAAAAAAGTGTAGCCTTTGGTCCACCAACCTTTCATCCGCCCAACCTCCCTTATCCCTTCAACCATAGTACACATCCCTTGCTACACAATGCTACCAATAGCGACCTCTCACTGCCATCCTCCTTGATAATAGCAAACAACGATCCTTGCGACAAAAAGCTACGAGCAGTGATCTTTCGTTGCAATCTGTCTATATCGTAGCCCGCAACAATATTTCACTGCCAACTATCTTGATCATAGCCAACATTTAAGTGAACACGACTAGAAGTGGTTTCTCACTCTATACCACCAATGCCTTCCTCCGCAAATAGCTGTGCACACCACTACCCCGTCTTCCTCCTATTGCAGCCACACCCTTGTTGCAACTAACGCCACCTGCAGCCATGAAGTCGCAGCTCAACCATAGCCGACGTCGTTGCTACCCTCTTCTTCCCCCACCATCGATGTTGCCTTTTGACTCAGATCTATTAGCTACCATCTTCCAACAAATATTAGCCACCTAAAAAATCACTGCCTCGACAACATTGCAGCATCACTATAGGATCGCAGCTGACGTTGCTACTACCATATTCTTCCTCTGCCATTACTGCTACCCTTGGCTGCCATCCTCCACTTTGAGACTTCACCACCATAGCCTCGATAATTTTTAGTTAGAGATCCTTACGTCATGACATCGGTTGGCTTATTCGAAGCTAAATTGGAGGCTTTCGAGACACATATGGATGCTAGATTACACGCTCTCTTGGAGGAGTTTAGATTGGGTCAATTGCCAAGCCCAAGAAGACCACAACATGGAGCAAAATCAGATTACAAAAAGAATCCATAGGACATAAGAAGCAAAGATAAGACACGACAACCCTACACCTCGACGACATCAATCTCCTTTGCACCACTTCAAGAAGAGCACCTCAATCAAGATGTTCAGAGCATGAGAGCCACATCCCAATCAATAGCATACAAACCTCCAATAGCAGCTGATTACGAGAACATTGATGAACAACTACTGAAGATCCATCAAACCTCCACCATCCAAGAGTACCAGATCAGGTTTGAAAGTTAACTAATCAAACTTATAATTGGTCTGAAAAATAGATATTGAGGACTTTCATTGAAGGCTTGAAGTCGGAGATTCAATAAGAAGTTAAAGCACGACAGCCGTATACACTTAAGGCAACCATCTCCTTCGCACGATGACACGAAGATAGGATGAACCAAGATGCTTCGAGGACCACGTCCAGCAGCACAGAGACTCTCGGCCCCATCTACCACCAGCCGATCACCTTAACAAAAAAAGTTAGTAAAAGAAGTGCTTCGGGATAGATCGACAAAAGGCCTATGTTGGTATTGTAATAACTATGGAGCCGAGTCCACCATTGTAAAAAAGAGAGACCTCTGTTGATTAAGCCTATTGAAGAACCCAAACTCAAAGATAAGGCTCTTGAGCCCAAGGAAAAGGATATGAAGGAAAAAACCATAATCAGCCACCTGCACCTTGCATAGTTTACCATAGATAATGACAATTGATGGCTTCATCAAGCATCAGCCCATCACCATCCTTATCGACACTAGGAGTTCCAATAACCCTATGAATGGCAAAAGAAAATAGGTGACCTTATGTGGGAAAAGAGAGAACGAAGAAAAGATGATCTCGACATAGCACTTGGGGGAGCTCGTTGAAATCTCAAGCACCTCTGTCGAACTAAGTTGACTCCTTCCTACTAGACTGCACGACCCTCATATGTTGGTTTTATAAGGGGAACCACTAGCATATATTCGGCCATATTACTATCCACATCTTCAGAGGACTGAAGCTAAAAGGATCATCTAAGAAACGTGGGAGACATAAATCATTCGACCACGACCTTCCCTTGCATTAACACTTTATCTCCAAAAGCTTTGCCTCTTTGTCTATAGGGATAAGCTCTTCTTGAAGTGCCACATTCAGCTGAACCAACTATGGTTTTTAATGCAACACTCCCACATCTTAGGCTACTTCCACGACTTCACTAAGGAGTGGACCGTGATTCTAGAAGTCTTCCTTGATGATGACCTCCGATCCGCGGCCCATGATTGTAAGAAGGAATAAGAGAAAGGCATCCACAAGACCCCCATAGCCATGATATCATCTACATCAGTGCTAGCATTACTCGAACATGGCAATATGTTCATAATTGTAGCAGATATATCAAGAGTTAAGATCGGCACCAACCTCATGCAAGATGGTCAACAGTATGAAGCAGTGAAAATGGACCTCGAAAAATCACCACTCCTACCCACCTCAAACTCGGATCAGGCTCACACCACCGAAAATTTTATCTAAGAGTTGCCCTCATTCCAAAAGAAGGCACGACTACTATTACAGAGCAACCACATGGTAGCCCATGCAAGGAAGAAACTTCCCCCTGACAAATGCTGGAGTAGAAGAAAGTTTCTTGAGATAGATCAAGTCCCCCTTCATCTCCTGCTCCACTAGTATGAAATTCAAGCCTCGAGAAAGTGGTCTCCTTATTTCTTTAGGCCTTATAAAATTAGGGATCACATTGGAGCCATGATATGGAGATCAGATACGTGCACCAGATCAAGATTATAGTTGATCCTCCGGGTATCCAATCTCAAATAAAAATTTAAAGAAGACGACTCAGCCCAAATCTTTCCAACTGATACCCAAGCTGATGAGGAGGCCAAAGTTCAGTTGATGATAGCATAAGAATTATATGAGGAGTTGAAGACCTAGATCCCTAAGTTTATGAATCCTTAGCCTTGAGGGTAACGTTGATTCAAAGAGGGTAGGCTTGATAGGACTCTAGCAGAGTTGAGTCCTAATCACCCTAGAAGTAATTAATAAAAATCCTATGAGATTGTAATAAAACCCCACCTAGTCACTTCTATCCTATAAAAAAGTATGGCTAGGGTTTATTTTGGGATCTTAGGGCTTCATGGTCGTCGCCCCCTTCACTAGGTTGGTCAGCTAGGATTTCTAGCAGAGGCATGTGGCTTGTGCAACCACTTAGGCCACCGTCCCCCCTTATTTAGGTAAGGTGGCTATAGGAGGGGTAAAAGGAGAAATTCACTTAGGATACGCCCCCCTAGGGCTAGGGTTTTGAGCCCTATATAAGCTTTTAGCCTCTACCTCTTTTTGTTAAGCAATTATCAACTTTTATTCAGCCTTGTGCCAAATTTAAGAGGGAGGAACCCCTATAGCATTCCAAGGGTTGATCCTCCTCAAGGGTCAAAATCTATAGAGCTCCTTCTAGGGTTCTATCAATAATTATACAAAATATCTTAAAAAATGAACAAGAAGAATATCTTCCTAAGTGCAAGAAAAATTTGATATTGAGAACCTAAGAACACCTTCCAAAGGATGGGAAGGAATTGGAACTAAAGAGAACACATGACTCGAATGAAATCTCGAGTAATGTGAACTTTGAACATTTGATAAATGAATCAGATAAATTAATCAACATGAACCATAAAAATAATTTATAGATGGACAAAACTTTTTGCTATGAACGCAATAAGCTGAGGAACTCCAAAGATAAAGAACACAATCAGGAAGAAGTGGAAGATATCACGCTCGTGGCCAACCACGATGAGGTAAGTAATCCACCCGAAAGCTTTTTTACTTTTAATGAGTTATTAATTTCTTCTCATAAGCTTTATGATGAATTTAGAAAGATTAGCAAATCCTATAAATTACTTAAGGTAGAGTATAAAGTAGAACCATCACGCAATACATGCACCAAACATAAAACCTCGTGTGATACTTTACCATTACATAATTTTTGATCTAAACGTGAAACACTAGATAGTGTTAAAGAAGAAAATATCATTCTTAAGACTACATTCAAAAATTTAAAATTGAAAACAAATTCCTAAATATGATCCTTGTCAATAAAGGTCATACTAATAGAAGAAATAGCATAGACTTTGTTAATAGCATTCAACAAAAGCCAACTATTTTTATTAAAAGACCTACCTTAAATTTGCCACCAAAAATTAAATATAATTTTTATGGTAGATTACGTCATATGGCTTATAAATATCCATTCAAAAACTATAGCCCTCACTATTGGTTACAGGAGCAATGCAAGCCAATCACGTGAGTGATGGCACATGTGACACACTATGTGAACTTTTTACTTATGATTAATATTGGCATATTCTCATATTATATTATCTGTTGCATATATACTGTGATATTCTTGATTTTGTGCAATGAAATTAAATCATAATAAGATCATGATAATGAGATCGATTCACCTTTAAACACAAATCCTAAATAATCCCGGTCATAGGTTACTCAAGAGGGACATCGAGATAACCGGACAGACCAGTGTACTATATACCCGCCCATATGATAGAGGCGGTTGGTCTTATAGCCACTTGTGTAGAGACACTAAGGATATAGTACATATGCTCATTGGAGAATGAGTTCACTAATTAATCCACTTATGGAATATTGTATGATTAATGAAACCTAATATCAGATAGTGATTCCATAGTCCCAGTTGTATATCTGGTCCTTAGACTTGAGACACAAAGATGTCTTGTATTAGTATTTCTTTCTTTGATGCAAGACTTATAGGTTTAGAAAGTTCCAAATATGGTACAATTGGTTATTAGGATTAGTAGTCAACCTTACGAAGGTAATTGAGTGTTAATAGAGGATCATCCACTCTCGATATCATGATAGGAATATCCCATATGTGCTTGCTCAGAAAAATCCCTAGCCAGGGTCATTCAGATTGAGAAAGAAAGAATTTTTTAGGAGAATCCGATTAGAATGAGACTATGACGGATTCCATATATGACCTGATAGTACCATGTCCAATATACAATCTCTAGGATATTAGTTGGATGAGGGATTATAGATACACGGTAACCGTAGATAGATATCGATCCCCTTATACTATCTAGAGACTATAGCGTAGTGGCCTAGTACGTCCATAGTTGATAAGTCAAGTGAATTATTATGAGGATAATAATTCACCATATCAGAAGGAGTTCTGGTGGGAGTGACTCATGGCCAGCTCGGTATCAGGCCTAAAGGGCCATACATATATGGTAGATGCTTCAGCGAATAGAAAATTAGATGGAGATCCAATTAGCTCCTATTCTCATTAGATGAGACTCTATGCTGATGGGCTCTTTGATTAAGGCCTAATTTGAGGCCTAAGAAGATTATTAAATATAGATCCAATAATACAATGTTAGTGGGTAATTGGATGAAGATCCAATACCCACTAAGGAATGAGCTCTAGGATTTTTTGGTGGCTCTTTATAAATAGGAGGGGAGACTTATGGTTGATAGGCTACAGCTTTAGCCACCACCTCCTATTCTCCTCCCTCCCTCTGCGCAAGAGTTGCGAGATCAGATTGGAGGAGTTTCGTAGCAAAGATCTATCGTGTGGATACTGCTAAAGAGGAGGACGCTTGACCTCCTTCATCCTCTCCATCCGGATCTGGAATACAGGGATATACTATCTCCCTAGGTAAAATCAATCTCTCACATATTATGGTTTTCAGGTTTTTATGGTTTTTCTCACAACCCCAATCTTTTGCACGATGATTTAATTTACGTGGAAAACCAGTTTTTCTTTTGATTTCCACTATGCATGTGATGCACCCGTTGAAATCGCTCACTTTATGAAGTATATAGATTGTCCTAGAGGATAACCTATGTGTTGATCTTATACTTTAGTCCCTACCGAATTCCTTTTCACAGTTTATTATTTTTTAATATGAACAAGCTTGAGGTGACTTTATCTAAGCTCCTCAATATGTTGAGGGAAGCTGAGAGCACTATCAAGAAATAGAAGCTAGTTCTCTATATTGGTGAGACCAATAAGAAAAGGAAGGCTAGTAAGACCCTTGAGGAGGGCAAGGGAAAAGAAAGTCCAAGTAAGACAAAGGTTGCCAAGAGAAACCCGGCAAAGGATAAAGGACAGTGCTTCCACTATGGCCAAGATGGGCATTAGAAGAGGAATTGTAAGGACTACCTTGCAGAGAAGGTCAGATAGAAGCTTGGAGAAGCTTTAGGTATATTCATGATCAGCCTCCACTTGTTAGATTTTCATGATAACATATGGGTATTGGATACCGGGAGTGCTTATCATATCTGCAATTCATTGCAAGTTTTGGCAAGACCTAAGGGATTGGCCAGAGGTAAGATGAACCTCAAGATGAGCAATGGAGCAAGAGTTGCTGTAGTTGCCATTGTGAAGGTCACCCTACATTTGCCTAGTGGAGCTATCATTACATTGGATGCATGCTATTTTATTCTCTCTATTATCAAAAATATTATATCCATCTCTTGTTTGACAATTAATGGATATAAATTAGTTTTTAAGAACAACAGTTGTTCAATAATTATGGATGATGAGATCATCACTAGAGGGACCCTTATAAATGGCTTATATATGTGAGACACTTCTTCACATATCATGAATATAAATATGTCTAAGAGGAAAAGAGATGAGGTGAATAATGCATACCTATGGCATTGTAGGCTAGGTCATATAATGAGGGAAAGATTCAAAAGTTGTAGAAAGATGGATACTTAGATCCATTTGACTATGAGTCATATGCAACTTGCAAATCTTGCCTTCGTGGGAAGATGACCAACTCTCCTTTTAGTGGAACTAGAGAGAGAGCCACCGAGTTATTGGAACTCATACATAGTGATGTATGTGGTCCCATGTCGCCTCAGGCTATATGTGGTTGCTCATACTTCATTACATTCACTAATGATTTATCTAGGTATATATATGTGTACTTAATGAAGTATAAATCTGAGGTCTTTGAGAAATTCAGGGAATATAAGAATGAGGTAGAAAACCAAATTGGAAAGAGTATTAAGACTCTTCGATTATATCGAGGAGGAGAGTACTTGAGTACAGAGTTCACTCATTTTCTCAAGGACAATGGGATTCTATCCTAGTGGACACCTCTTATATACCTCAGCTCAATGGTGTATCAGAAAGGATAAATTACATGTTGTTATACATGGTGCAGTCTGTAATGAGTTTCGCTGATCTACCCATCTCATTCTGGGGGAACGCCCTAGAGACTGTAGCTTACCTTCTACATAGAGTTTCATCAAAGTCGATAGTATCTATGCCATATGAGATATAGAAAGGAAAGAAGCTCAATCTTAAGATTGTGAAGATTTGGGGTTGTCCTGCCCATGTTAGAAGACACAACCCCGATAAGTTGGAATCAAAGACAGAATAATACATATTCATGGGATACCCAAAGGAAACTTGTGGGCATTATTTACATCACCCCGAGGACTGAAAGGTCATTATTGCCAAGAGAGTTGTGTTCCTTGAGAAGGATCACATTCTTGGTGGAAACAGTGGGAGCAAGATAGAATTGAGCGATGTTGGAGAACCTAGCTCAAGCACCATTCCAGAGCCCACGTCTGTTCAGGTACCTAACACACAAGTTCCAACTTTGTGTAGGTATAGTAGAGTATCTCACCCTCTTAAAGGATATGTGGGACATATCAATGAAGATGACTATTAAGATATTGATCTTAAGGCCTACGAGGAGGCTATTATGAGTATAGACTCCAGGAAGTGGCAAGAAGTCATGAATTCTGAAATGGATTTCATATACTCTAATAAGGTTTTGAACCTTGTGGATGCACCTGAGAGTATTGTACTTATCGGTTACAAATAGATCTTTAAGAAGAAGATCAGAGTGAATGGAAAGGTAGAGATCTATAAAACAAGGCTGGTAACTAAAGGATATTGTCAAAGATAAGGAGTTGACTATGACAAAACCTTTTCACCTATAGCCATGCTTAAGTCCATTATAATTATTTTGGCCATTGTAGCACACTATGACTAAGAGATCTAGTAGATGGATATCAAAATGACATTCCTCAATCGTAACCTCGAGGAGGAGGTGTATATGATATAGCTAGGGGGATTCATATCCAAAAAGAGTCTAGATAAAGTGTACATGTTACTTAGATCTATTTATCTATTAAAGCAAGCTTCCCGAAGTTGGAACATAAGATTTGATGAGGTGATCAGATCTTATAACTTCGTTAAAAATGAAGATGAGCCTTATGTGAATAGGAAGGTAAGTGGGAGCACTATCACCTTCTTAGTGTTGGGAATGATAGAGGAATGCTCTCCATAGTAAAGGCTTAGTTATGTAGAAACTTCTCTAAGAAAGACTTAGGGGAAGCATCCTATATTTTAGGGATTTAGATCTATAGAGATAGATCTAAGAGGATGTTTGGCTTGTCCTAATCCAGATACATAGACTCCATTGTCAAAAGGTTTGGTTTGGTATATGGAGGAGGTAGTCTCCAAGTTGAGGGTTACAAGGACTCGGGTTTTCAGTCCAACATTGATGATAGCAATTCAAATTCATGGTATATTTTTACTATAAATAAAGGAGCAGTAAGCTAGAAGAGTTCTAAGCAAGATACTACTACTGACTCGACAATAGAGGTGGAATACATTGCTGCACCAAAAGCAACAAAAGAAGGGGTGTGGATGAAAAAGTTCATCAAGGATTTGATAGTCATACTAAGCAGTATGGAGCTGACTCCCATATATTGTGATAGTGATAAGGGGATAATTCTAATAAGAGAACTCAAGTCTCATCAGAATTATTTTGAGGAGGTTCCATCTGATTAGAGTGATCATGACCCGAAAAGATATAGCAACAAAAAGAGTTCTATCCGAAGATAACATTGTAGATCTACTAACGAAGCCGCTGGCTCAGATTGTATTTGAGTGTCATAGGGGTCTGATGGGGATCAGAAACATAGGTGATTGGCTTTTGGTCAAGTGGGTGATTGCTGGTTACAGGTGCCCTGTAAGCCAATCACATAAGTGATGGCACGTGTGATACGTTGTGTGATCTTTTTTCTTATAATTAATATTGGCATATTCTCATATTATACTATTTGTTGCATATATATTGTGATGTCCTTAGTTTTGTGCAATGGGAATCGGATCGTAATGAGATCATGATAATGAGATTGATTCACCTTTAAATACCGATCCTAAATAATCCTAGTCATAGGTTACTCGAGAGAGACATCGAGATAACTAGACAGACCAGTGTACTATATACCTGTCTATATGATGGAGGTGATTGATCTCATAGCCACTTTTGTGGAGACACTAAGGATATAATACAGGTGCTCATTAGAGAATAAGTTCACTGATTGATCCGCTTATGGAATGTTGCATGGTTAATGATACCTAATGTCAAATAATAATTCCATAGTCGCAGTTGTGTATCTTGTCCTTAGACTTGAGACACTAAGGATGCCCTATATGAGTACTCCTTTCTTTGATGTCAATCTTATAGGTTTGGAAAGTTTCAGATCTGGTACAACTAGCTATCAATATTTATAGCTAACCTTACAAAGGAAATTGAGTGTCAATAGAGGATCATCCACTCTTGGTATTATGAGAGGAATATCTTATATGTGCTTACTTAGACAAATCCTTAGCTAAGGTCATTCAAATTGAGAGAGAAAGTGTTCTCCGAGAGAATCTGATTAGAGCAAGACTGTGATAGATTCTATATGCAACCTGACAGTACCATGTCTAATATAGAGTCTTTAGGATATTAGTTACATGAAGGAATATAGATACACAGTAACTATGGACAAATAGGTTCGAACAATTTGATCCCCCTGTACCGTATGGGGATTATGGCGTAGTGGCCTAGTACGTCTATAGTCGATAAGTCGAGTGAATTATTATGCGGATAATAATTCACTATATTAGAAGGAGTTCTAATGGGAGTGACTCACGACCAGCTTAATATCGGGCCTAGAGGGTCACACACATATGGTAGATGCTTCAGCGAATAAAAGATTGGATAGAGATCCAATTAGCCCCTGTTCTCATCAGATGAGATCATATGTTGATGAGCTCCTTAATTTAGGCCCAATTAGAGGCCTAAGGAGATTATTGGATAGAGATCTAATAATGCAAGGTTAGTGGATAATTGGATGAAGATCTAATACCCACTAAGGAGCCTTAGGGTTTTTTGGTGGCTCTCTATAAATAGAAGGGGAGACTCATGGTTGATAGGCTGCAGTATTAGCCACCACATCCTATTCTTCTCCCTCCCTCTCCGCAAGAGTTGCGAGATCAGATTGGAGGAGTTTCGCTATAGAGATCTATCGTGTGGATACCGCTAGAGAGGATGCTTGACCTCCTTCATCATCTCTATAGGTAAAATCAATCTCTCATATATCGTGATTTTTCGATTTTTGTAGTTTTTTTGGTGACCCCAATCTTTTGCACAACGATTTAATCTACATGAGAAACTAGTTTTTATTTTGATTTCTGCTACGTATGTGATGCACTCGCTAAGGTTTCCCAACACTCACAAATTAGTTTGGGTTCCTAAGGGAACAACAAATAACCAAAAACCATTAGATAAGAAAGATAAATTTCTTTATATAGGTCTCAATGTAAAATGGGTACCTAAATCTTTCTTATAAATTTGTTACCAAACTAAGGCTAGAAGTAAAATAGAATGATATCTTAGAGATGCTCAAGCCATTTGACTTTAGATCTAACTTAATAAGCTTCGTAGCTAAAATATAAGAAATAAGGAAAATTATTTGAATTAAGATGTTTGAAGCTTAATAATCCTTGTTTCTATTATAACAAATCCTTTTATTGAAAATAGTTATCATTATACAATTAATCTTGATGATGTATAGCTAGAACATATAAGCATGAAAACGAACTAGAACCAAAGAACCATAGTTATTGAAAAATATGTTGAAATTTATATAAATGAGATTTTAATGATGATTGAATAATAATTTCAAAATCATTGGTTTGAATATTTGGAAAAGCTATTATTGAATGACCTAAATGTTATGAACGATTGATGGTTGAATAGTTATATGATTTGAGTGTTATATTAGATAGACTTGAAATAAATAAAAATTCTTGAAATGATTGAATTTTTTGCTTTGAAGATATTTTATCATTTTGATGTGTTATTGTAATGGCCTTGATAATGTTGAAAAAGTAACTTGAAATATGGGTTGTATGATTAAATGGACATTATTGAATGATAGAATTTGAGTATAGAACATTATAAAAAAGGAAAGAAAAATCATGCTTCATTGTCTAGTATTTCTGAAAATTAAATATACATTTAATGTGAATGAAATGAGCATGGTAACTCACTCTAAAAATCATTAGAATTGGAATAAATCAAAGTTTTTGTTTGAAAATATTTTATGATTTCTTTTGAAAATAATACTTGATTTTTAGTTTTAAATGGTTAAAAATATTTTACTTATTTTAATAATCTTGATGATTTCTTTTTAGCTAAAACTAGAATTTAAATGACAATCAAAGCATGGATTTGACATAAAAGGTGAAGGAATTTTTGTATGAAACAAATCACATGGATTGAAATAACTAAAAAGAGGAAAAGTTTTTCTTTGAAAATTTCTCAATCAAGTTTTTAGTAAGAGATAAAGTGTTATAATTATTGTTAAATCTCTTAAACTACAAAAGTGATTTTGATAATTAAAATTTGAATGAGATTTTTTTTCGGCCAAACATGAACTTTCTCATGATTTTTGACTTGAGGCATCTTATATGGGAATCATTTTTTTTACTTCTATAATTTTCTTTTTACCAAAGAGGAGACTTATAATCTTATAACTTAAGATTTTTATTAAGAACTATGATCTTGATAACTAGAAATTTTCTATATATAAATCAATTTTTTTTCTCCTATGTAACGTACCATAAAAAGTGTCTTATCATGATCTTGACATCTTGAAAATCATAATTTGAAAACTTTATATAAATCAAGATTGTTCACTAGGATTTTTTTGTTTCATTAAAGAAAACTATCTATATAAAACAAGATCATTATTATTATTTGATCTCATAAAATTTCTTTATGACCTACAAGAAAATTTATCAAATTAATTTATATCTTTTGGTATTCATGATTTGATATTAATATCCTTCATAATATGATTCATTTATAACTTCCTTATATTCATGTATGGTATATCACCAAATTAATATTTCTTAAATTTATGATGAGTTGAAAATTGAATGATTTTCTTGAATCTTCACTTGACTTATCCTTTATGAAAATTATCTTTAACCTCTATGATTTCTTCTTTTTAATAAAAAAAGAGATTTATGATCTTAACAACTATAATTTGAGATTTTTAATCAAGATCATTCTTCTATTTTATTAAGAAGAATTATTTGAATGGATTATATGTACTAAGATTTACCTTGAATGAATCAAGATTATTTACTCTCCTAGGACTCATTTTCATTATTTACGATGACCAAGGGGGAGATAAAATTATTATCTTGCAATAAAATCATTAAATAAGGAACAATTTGCTTAAAGAAAATTAGATATGAAAAACCTTCTAAATGCATGATTTGCTATAATGACTTTGAGGATTTCTTGATATTTACATGAGATGATATAAGTAGCTCTTATATTTTACTTAGATTTCTTAATATTTTGGGCTATCCTTTGAAATGGTTTCATATGATTCTTTCTTCTTGACATTTACAAAAGATAAAAAATGCAAGTTAAAATTCTCTTGTGATAAGACTCATGAGGTCTCTTTCAATATTTTGATTCATGGATTCATGAATATTTTCAAATATATTCCCCCTCTTAATAATTTATTTGTTTTGGAATACTTGATGTTTGGATCTTTGACACCCCCTTCCCTTCTTCTTCTTCTATGTTATTTACAAAGGAGAAGAAAAAAATTTGATACGAAATGGACTAGATTTTTTTTACTAACTAGGAGAATGGACTAGATTTCTTTCTTTGTGTAATGAATATTTATGATGAATATGTTGACATATGTATTGAACACTTAGTATTTAAATGTGTGATGAATATTTCTCCTTTATGATAACAACGAGAAACGATATGATTGATGACATATGATAAATGTTGTGTTCGAAATTTTATCATATAATGAACATTTGTTTTGAACAATTGTTTAGAAAAGTTATGTTGAACTCACTAGAAGTTCACCGATAAGTTTGTTGGGAGTTTCCAACAGGTTGTTGGGAGCTTGACGGGAGTTTGCCGGAAGAATGCTAGGAGTTCGCCGAAGGAAATCGGGAGCTCACTGGGAGTTCATCGAAAGGATGCTGGGAGTTCACTGAGAGATGATCGAACAACAAAGATTATGTGTTGAGAGTGATAGTTAGCATCATAATGAGAGTTAATTTTTATTAACTCAATTAAGAGGTCATTATGCCTTAATTAGTGCTGAATTAGACTTATTATAAAAGTCATTTCAGTAACCCAAGGTCAGATGAGATACGGTCTTCGAAGACACGATCTCCAAGATGAAGGTGTGTCAAGCGATTGAACTTACCCAGATATAGTCTCCCATACTGTCAGGCGGCTAAACTGCCTAGACACAATGCTAAACTGTGTCAGGTAATTGAACCACCCAGAATACAGTCTTCGAGACTAGCACCTCGGGAATACTTAAAAATTAATTTTTGGATCCACTTTTGAAGCCATTTGGAGCCTATAAATACCTCACCCTTAATTGCTAGTGAATGAGCAAGAATCAAGAGTGAAAAACTTGTGAAAAATTTATTGTAATCCCTTGAGAGCTCCTATCATTTCTTCTTATCTAGTTTTTGTTTAAGGGAGAGCTAAGAGAATTGTAAAGGTTATCTCCTGAACCTGTAAAGGGAGAATAGAGCTATAAGAGGGGTGTTTGATTTTTGCCCATTGAAAAAGATTAGGAGTGGAAGCTGGTGGTCTCAAGTGAAGAGGAATCAGGAGTAGATGTAGGTCAAGGGGATCGAACCACTATAAAATTAGTTTGCTTCATCTTCTTTGCTCTTTATGTTCATTACTTAATTGTCTACTAACTTTGCTTGCACTTTTACAAATATCTCTATGCTTAAATGTATCTATACGCTTAAACGCATCTCTACACTTAAATGCATCTTTACGCATAAACGTACTTCCGAAATGATTTTTACTGAGTGAGTATTTAAATCAAAGTGAAATTTTTATAAGCACTAATTCACCCCCCTCCCTCCCCTTCTCTTAGTGCCACTTTGATCCTTATACTTTCCTTTTTATATCTCATATGCTATAGACACTACTGACTTTGATAGAACTCTACTCAAAAAGTAAACTGCGATCTCTAGGGCGTATGCTCAGAATGAGATGTGTAGGTCAGACCATACAAGTCTAACAACTTATGATTTTTCCTTTCTGAGACACCATTGAGCTGAGGTGTATATGGAGGTGTCCACTGGGAGAGAATCATATTGTCTCTAAGAAAATGGGTGAACTCCGTACTCAAGTACTCTCCTCCTCGATCTAATCAAAGAGTATTAATACTCTTTCCAATTTGGTTCTCCACATTATTCTTATATTCCCTAAATTTCTTAAAGGCCTTAGATTTATACTTTATCAAGTACATGGGTCCATACCTAGAGAAATCATTAGTGAATATAATGAAGTATAAGTAACCACCTATAGCCTGAGTCGATATGAGACCACATACATCACTATGTATGAGTTCCAATAACTCAATGGCTCTCTCTCCAATTCCACTAAGAGGAGAGTTGGTTATCTTCCCACAAAGGCAAGGTTTGTAAGTTGCAGATGACTCATAGTCAAATAGATCTAAGTATCTATCTTTAGTAACTTTTGAATCCTTCCCTTATGTATATGACTTAGCATACAATGCTATAGGTATGTATTGTTCACCTCAGCTCTTTTTCTCTTAGACGTATTTATAGTCATAATATATGGAGAAGTGTCTAACACATATAAGCCATTTATTAGGGTCCCTCTAGTGATGATCTCATCATGTATAATTATTGAACAGCTATTGTTCTTAAAAACTAATTTATATCCACTAATTGTTAAACAAGAGATGGAAATATTATTTTTGATAATAGAGGGAACAAAATAGCATGCATCCAATATAATAATAGCTCTACTAAGTAGATATAGGGTGACCTCCCTATTGACAACTACAACAACTCTTGCTCCATTGCCCATCTTGAGGTCTATCTCACCTTTGGCCAATCTCCTAAGTCTTGCCAGAACCTGGAATGAATTACATATATGATAAGTACTCCCAGTATCTAATACCCATATGTTATCATGAAAATTTGACAAGTGAAGATTGATCATGAATATACTTGAAGCTTCACGAAGCTTCTATTTCGCCTTCTCTGCAAGGTAGTCCTTATAGTTCCTCTTCTAATACCTGTCTTGGCCGTAGTAGAAGCATTGTCCTTTGTCTTTTGTCGGGTCTTTCTTAGCAACCTTTGTCTTACCGGTCTTCCTTTACCCTTACCCTTCTTAAGGATCTTGCTGGCCTTCCTTTTCTTTTTGGTCTCACCAATATAGAGAACTAGCTTCTCCTTCTTGATGGCACTTTTAGCTACCCTCAACATATTGAGGAACTCAGGGAGAGTCACCTCAAACTTGCTTATGTTAAAATTCATGATAAAGTTAGAAAAGGAATCTGGTAGGGACTGAACTATAAGATCAACGCACAAGTTATCCTCTAAGACTATTCTTAGACATGCGAGTTTCTCGATCCACTCTATCATCTTTATGATATAGTTTTCAATCGATGTCCCTTCTATCATCCTGATTTAGAAGAGTCTCTTAGATATCTCATATCTTTGAGTTCTTCCCTGTATCTCAAATAGCTAGTAGAGATGAAGAAGGATAGAATCTACATCCATGCTCTCCTATAGCCTTTGTAACTCAAGAGTCATGGAGGCCAGCATATAATATGTTGTCAATGTAGAATTATCTATACTTCATATAGTGAGCGATTTCATCCTTGCTTGCCCTTTCTTCCAGTGTAGGCACAATTATCTTAAGGACATCTGTGATTTTTTCTATCATGAGAATAATTCTCAAATTACAGAGCCAATCCGTGTAGTTTGGACCAGTGAGGTGGTTAGCATTAAGTATGCCACGCAACGTGTTTGCAAGCGACATGTTTCTAATAAACAAGATATAGGATAAATAAATAACATATAAATTTTGTAGAAAATACTAATTAAGATATAAACTTCTATCTTAATATACTCCCACTATTTTTATATTGAATCACGTGACACCCTCGACACGTAAGACGAAAGATTCCGATAGACTCCTAGTGGGGATCGGGATCTAATTGGCGTCTTAGTGCAACCTCGAGGGACTCAACCAATTATACTAAGCCCAAAAGGTAGACAACTCTTACCAATCATAACTCCTTGTGATTCCCATCATGTTCGGTCTCCGAATTATCATGGTCTCGAGGGACTCAACTAACCATGATATTCAATTAAGTCATCACCATCATTAAAAGTTGAGTCTGATTTGATGATTTGCCCTCGAGGGACTCGACCAAGCATACCATGTCCTCATGTCACCGATGACAACTCTATGTTGTAGGCAAGAACTCGATCACGTAGATAGGTGAGCCTCGAGGGACTTGACTAACTCAACCTATATCATAATTCAATTTCTTCCTATAATAATGGAAGGCCACGTAGGTCAATCTTATTGCCTCACGCTTACCGACATAATATTATCATAGGAGGGGTTTTGTTTCGTATCGGTCTCATAATATATCATGTTACGCACATATATATTTAATATATATCTACATCACATGCATATATATATATATATATATATATATATATATATATATATATATATATATATATATATATATATATATATATATATATATATATATATATATATATATATATATACACATATATCTAGTAGGCGTATAACACATCACATATGCAAGCCACACCGGATGATCATGAGCTGTCACCTAATATGATTAAGTCTGAGCTAATGGGCCTAATAACTCACAATAAGATCTATGTATGTATCGGCGCATCTTCATGCCCTGTGATCATTGATCTCGTCATCATTGGTTCTATCGGATCGTCGCATCACCAGGCATCGTAATCTCTCGCTACGACATCGTAGGTCTCACTGTCACCTCCACGCTCCCGTCGTACCTCTCTATATAATTACAAATAATCACAAGCATGTAGGCCTGACAATAAACGAGAAAAATGGTAGCTCACTGTAACACCCCTCATTTCCGAATTTTCGTATAAATTTCTGGTGATAATGTAAGCATTCATTTTAAATTGATAAAAGAAATAGAGTATGAATCAGAGGTAACTTATTTGTAAGATTTGGGTGATCTATTCAAAAAAAAAAAAAAAAAGAATCTGAGGACCTATATGTAAACCCTGAGGACCTAATCCTAAATGTACTAAATGCAAGGACTAAATTACAAAATGTAAAAAAAATGACAAATTCCACTATTTAAGCCTCTCTGCCTTCGTTCTTAAGGAAACAGAGAAGGCAGCTGCGTGGATGATCAGGGAAAACAAAAGAAAGAAAGAAAGCAAGAAGAAGAAGAAGAAGAAGAAAATTTGGGGCTTTAAGGGTTCTTGCTCAAATCTTTTCACTTAGGGTTAAAATTATCAAAGGCAAGTGTTCTAACCCCATCCTACAGAATCTTTAGTCTCTGTTTTTATATGGATTCAAAATAAATTGAAGGATTTCTATTTAGAAACTGATATGTCTCTCTTTGGACATAGAACCATGGATTCTGAAGTTTTTCGGTAAACTGACCCCTATATACTCTTTCAGCTACAAGTTTCAGTACAAAATATGAATTCAGGCAGGAACTATTTTGTTTGAAATTAGACACTATATCTTCCTTTTGACACTGATTTTGTAGATTTTGGACAGCGAATACTTACCCAAACATCTGTTTCAAATGAGCCTATAGACGTTGTAAAACAGGGTTCAAGATTTCTGACCTGTCAATACTAAAATGCCTATAACTCCCTGTCGAAAATTCTGATTTATACCAAACTAATTTTAGTTGAAACTAGACTTGAAAATCTTTCTTTTGACATATAGTTTGAAAATTTTGGAATTCAATTTCCTACCCTATTATCTGTTGAATCTGACCCTATAAATTCTGCAAAACAATGATTGTGTTTTTGCCCTTGGGTTACCAAATCAAAAGTAACTCCGTGTTGGGAACCCTGTTTCATACGAAATTTGTTCCATCAAAATATAGATTGATATATGGTTCGACCACAACTTTCTTATGAGTATTGGAGCATAATTGATATTCTGAAATATTTGTTTGCTGTGCCACTGGAATTCTGTCCGAAATCGAGCTTTGGTCGATTTCGCGTATTCTGTTCCATTCCTTTGGATATTTGAATTCGTCTAACCTTCTTATTGGAATTGAGCTAAATATGATTGCTTGGAATCCCTGTACTCTCTTGTTTTCATTTCATTCCAAATCTGAATACATTTGTGAGAGATTTGTTCTTTGTTTCGTATTGTCTCGAAAAGGCACATGCACGTTTTGTTGTTCCGCGTGTGCTTCCGACATATGCTACTTATTGTTAAAACTGCCCTATTGTACTCTGGTGTGTGGGATTGTCTGGACCTTTGCCAGAAATGGTAAAGGGTATGCGCTTATTGCCCGCTATGTGGGGTCTCGCTCAGGATATTCGGACCTTTGCGAAATGGTAAAGGGTATGTGCTTAGAGCTGCGATGCTCTGCCGCCCCGACTTCACCTAGACGTGGGTGGATGGAGCTCCCACGTGGGAGACATTTGTCGTGGTCATTCGAAATGGATGGATCACATTCGATCGAGATCCCACTACACCTTCTATATGTTTGATATGACATCCGAGTTTTGGTGAGTTATTTCGCTCATGCTCTGGAGAAGAATGATATGATTGCGACGTCAAGGACGACGTTTGAGCTTCTGTACGATATTTGTTTTTGATATGCTCTGAAATGCTTCATTCACTGATGATTTTGCTTCGAAATATTCCATATGTCGTTGATATGCTTCGTAACATTTCGTATGCCACCGATAAGCTCCGATATGTTTCCTTTATTCTTGAGATGCTCCAATTACTCTATGCCCCATCGTCAGAACCAAATATGTAAGATTGAAAAGACAATTATGTTTCTGCTCCTAACAATATTATGTCTACGAAATCGTATATTCTGCCTTGTACTTTGCAACTGTATCCCTTTGGAAATTGTATTATTTTGATATGAATATGTTAGTCACTTGCTGAGCTCCTTATGCTCACCCCGCTTTGTTGATAAATTTTTCAGATAGCGTATCGCTTGCTTAATTGTTAAGATTTGAGGTGGAAAGTTTAGAAGATTTTGCGATCTTTGTTAGCATATGTGTTTTTGTTGTATAAGCTACTCTGCATCTTATGAAATGTGACGATGAATCTAAACCTGTGGATTTTGTGTAAGATAAAGGATCCCTCATGTATAGGATTTTGGAATGTTAAGTTAAACTCATGTAATGATATGAATTTATGGTAATCGTTGATTTGGTGACTGCATAGACTTCCCCACTTATGAGTTTATGTGTGATTATTATTTTGAAGAGTTGAGTTCAGATTATATGAATTATCGAGTAATGCGTGGTATGTTTATGAACTGCACAGGGTGATGAATTTGTAGACTATAGAGGTGAAAATTTGATCTGAATATTTTCTTAGTGACCTCAAAATGTGTGTTTGGATCCTGGATTAGTTGTGAGGAAAATTTTAAATATTGTCGATATTTTGGAGGGGCGTGACACTCACAGGCCCCAATAATAATAATAATCACAATTACACATATCACAACACATGCCTCATGATCATCCATCCACATTATATATCACATGTACATCACATCATATGTAGGATTACTAGATATATATAATAATTAATTAAATTATTTAATTAATTATTTTTCTAGAAATTAGGATATGTTCAAAATTTCCAGAATTGTCAAGAGCATTTTTAGAATTTTGGATAAGAGGACAGTCCTCGAGATTTCCAGAATTATTGAGAGTGTTCTCAGAATTCAATGCATAGGACAGACCTTAGAATTTATCAAATTCTATGGGGCAGGATCATCCTTTTCTCAAAAGGATGCCCTAGCCCTCTTCCCTCACCCCCACTGCGCCACTGCCGTCATCGCTACCCCTACACAGGCGGCGACCACCCTTGCCTGCTGGCAGCCACCCTATGAAGGGCAACCACCCCTACGGCCGACGTCACGCCCCTATCGGTGGCAGGGTTGGTCGTATTGGGAAACCTCAGTTGGAGCATCACATGCGCAATGGAAATCAAAGCAAAAAAGTGGTTTCCTATGCAGATCAAATCATCGTGTAAAAGATTGAGATCACGAGAAAAATGCAACAACTGAAAAACTGTGATGCATGAGAGATTGCCTTTACCTAGGGAGATCGTATATCATTGTATTTCCAGATCCGGATAGAGAGGATAAAGGAGGTTAAGCGATCTCCTCTCTAGGGGTATCCACACGATGGATCTCTATAGTGAAACTCTTCCAATTTGATCTCACAACTCTTGTGCAAAGGGAGAGAGGAGAATAGGTGGCGGTGGCTAAAGCTATAGCCTATCAACCATGAGTCTCCCCTCCTATTTATTGAGAGCAACCAAAAAACCCTAGGGCTCCTGCCTTAGTGGGTATTAGATCTCCATCCAATTATCCACTAACCTTGTATCATTGGATCTCTATCCAATAATCTTCTTAGGCCTCTTATTGGGCCTCAATCAGGGAGCCCATCAGCATAGGGTCTCATCTAATGAGAATATGAACTAATTAGATCTCCATCTAATCCTCTATTCGCTGAAGCATCCACCATATGTATGTGACCCTCTAGGCCCGATATCGAGCTAGCCATGAGTCACTCCCATCAGGAATCCTTCTGATATATTGAATTATTATCCGCATAATAATTCACTCAACTCATCGACTATGAACATACTAGGCCACTACGCCAGAGTCCCTAAATGGTACAGGAGGATTAAATCTATTAGACCTGCTTGTCCACAGTTATTGTATATCTATAGTCCCTCATCCAACTAATATCTTAGAGACCATATATTAGACATAATACTATCTGGTCACATATGGAATCAGTTTGTCTTGCTCTAATCGGATTATATCAGAGCTCTTTTTCTCCCAATCCGAATGACCTTAGCCAGGGAATTGTCTGAGCAAGCATATACGAGATATTCCTCTCGCGATACCTAGAGTGGATGATCCTTTATTGACACTCAATTGCCTTCGTAAGGTTTACTACCAATCCCGATAACCAATTGTACCAGATCTGAAACTTTCCAAACCTGGAAGTCTGGCGTCAAAGAAAGGAGTTCTCAAACAAGGCATCCTTGGTGTCTCAAGTCAAAGGATCAAATACACAACTAGGACTATGGAATCACTATCTAACATTAGGTATCATCAACTATATGGTATTTTATAAGCGAATTAATTAGTGAACTCATTCTCTAATGAGCACTTGTACTATATCCTTAGTGTCTCCTCACAAGTGACTATGAGAGCAACTGCCACCATCATATGGATGTGTATATAGTACACCAATATGTCCGGTTATCTTGATGTCCCTCTCGAGTAACCTATGACCAAGATTTTTTAGGATATGTGTTTAAATGTGAATCGATCTCATTATTGTGATCTCATCATGATCCAATTCCCATTGCACAAAACCAAGGATATCATAATATATATGCTACAGATAATATAATGTGAAATATGCCAATATTAATTATAAGCAAAAAGATCGCACAACACCGATCTATCTAGTTATCTTAATATCCCTCTTGAGTAACCTATGATTGAGATTATTTAAGATATGTGTTTAAAGGTGAATCGATCTCATTATCGTGATCTCATCTCGATCCAATTCCCATTTCACAGAACCAAGGACATCATAATATATATGCTACAGATAATATAATATGAGAATATGCTAATATTAATTATAAGTAAAAAGATCGCACAACACCGATCTGCCTAGTTATCTTGATGTCTTTCTCGAGTAACCTATGACCGAGATTATTTTGGATATGTGTTTAAAGGTGAATTGATCTCATTATCGTGATCTCATCATGATCCGATTCCCATTGCACAAAACCAAGGATATCACAATATATATGTTACAAATAATATAATGTGAGAATATGCCAATATTAATCATAAACAAAAAGATCGCACAACACCGATATGTGTTTAAAGGTGAATCGATCTCATTATCGTGATCTCATCATGATCTAATTCCCATTTCACAGAACCAAGGACATCATAATATATATGCTACAGATAATATAATATGAGAATATGCTAATATTAATTATAAGTAAAAAGATCGCATAACACCGATCTGCCTAGTTATCTTGATGTCTTTCTCAAGTAACCTATGACCGAGATTATTTTGGATATGTGTTTAAAGGTGAATTGATCTCATTATCGTGATCTCATCACGATCCAATTCCCATTGCACAAAACCAAGGACATCACAATATATATGTTACAAATAATATAATGTGAGAATATGTCAATATTAATCATAAACAAAAAGATCGTACAACACCGATCTATCCGATTATCTTGATATCCCTCTCGAGTAACCTATGAACGAGATTATTTAGGATCTGTGTTTAAAGGTTAATCGATCTCATTATCGTGATCTCATCACGATCCGATTCCCATTGCACATAACCAAGAATCATAATATATATGCTATAGATAATATAATGTGAAAATATGCCAATATTAATCATAAGTAAAAAATCGCACAGCGTGTTATACATACTATTACTCACGTGATTGGCTTGTAGGGCACTTGTAACCAGTAATCTCTCACTTGACCTAAAGCCACTCACCTATGTGTCTGATCCCCATCGGACTCCTGTAACGCTCAAATACAATCTGAGCCAACAACTTCATCAATGGATTTACAATGTTATCTTCAGACGAAACTCTTTCAATAGCTATATCTTTTTGGGTTATGATCGCTCTAATTAGATGAAACCTCCTCAGAATAATTTTGATGAGACCTAGGTTCCTTTGCTAGAGTTATTGCCTTATCACTATACCGGTATATGGGAATTAGCTCCACGCTGCTTGGTATGACTCCCAAATCTTTGATGAACTTCTTTATCCACACCCCTTCTTTTGCTGCTTCTGCTACAGTAATGTATTTCGCCTCTGTGGTCGAGTTAGTAGTAGTAGCTTGCTTGGAACTCTTCTAGCTTACTACTCTTCTATTCAGGGTAAAAACATACCATGAGTTTTACTTGCTATCAACAATGTTAGACTAAAAACTCAAGTCCGTGTAGCCCTCAACCTGGAGGCTATCTCTTCCATATACTAGTAAAAGATCCTTAGTCTTTCTCAAGTACTTAAGGAAACACTTTACTGCCTTCTAGTTTTCTAAACTTGGATCTGCCTTATACCTGCTTGTGACACTCAAAGCATGTGCTATATCAGGCTTGGTATATAACATAACATACATGATAGACCCTATAGCTGAGGCATAGGGTATCCATGTCTACCCTTTCTTCAGGAGTCATTGGGACCATACTCCTAGAAAGTGATATTCAATGTCTTATCAATATGAAACCTCTCTTGGAATTCTCCATGCTAATTCTTTTGATAATAGAGTCTATGTACCTAGACTAGGACAAGCCAAGCATCCTCTTAGATCTATCTCTATAGATCCGGATTCCTAAAATATAGGATGCTTCTCCAAAATCCTTCATGAAGAAGTTTCTGAATACCAAGTCTTTACTGTGGAGACCATTCCTATATCATTTCCAATGATTAGGATGTCATCCACACACAATACCAAGAAGGTGATAGCACTCCCACTTACCTTCCTGTACATACAAGGTTCATCTTCATTCTTAATAAAGTCATAAGATCTGATTATCACATCAAATCTTATGTTCCAACTTTGGGAAGCTTGCTTTAGTCCATAAATGGACTTGAGCAACCTGCACACTTTATCTGGACTCTCTCTGGATACGAATCCCTCAAGCTGTATCATATACACCTCCTTCTCAAGGTTGCCATTGAGGAATATCGTTATGACATCTATTTGCCAGATCTCATAGTCATAGTGTATTGCAATGGCCAAAAAAATTCTAATAGACTCAAGCATGGTTATAGGTGAAAAGGTTTCATCATAGTCAACTCTGTATCTTTAACAATATCCTTTAACTACTAGCCTTGCCCTATAGGTCTCTACCTTTCCATTTATTCTGATCTTTTTTTTGAAGATCTACTTGCAGCCGATGGGTACGAGACCCTCAGGTGCATCCACAAGGTTCCAAACCTTGTTAGAGTACATGGAATCCATCTCACAATTCATGACTTCTTGCCACTTTGTCATGGGCTTAGCTGATTTTGTCTAAGCCGTGCGGCACCCATGCGTATCCATCCGCAAAGGTCAACCCTCCCCGAGATCTCCTAAAGTCCCACAGACTTACAAAAAGAGAAAACGGGCCAGAAGAAGCAATTCCCATGGGATCCACAAGCAACTGCTCAAGAAAACACTTTATAAAGCCAAAATACAAATTACACCCATGGACATTACAAACTTAGAGAGGTTGCACACAAAGGATAATGGTCCATTACAGGCCGAAGTCCCCACAAGTGCTTATAAGACATACTTGCATTTACAAGGAAAACTTGACCATAAAGTAAATCAAACTAGGGCTACTAAGCCTACTGCAAGCCCGCTTCTTGTTGTACAAGATATGTACCTAAACCGAAGGACACGGACTAACACAAGCATTTCATCGAACACCTTGTTTACATTATTATCCGTGATATTCTCCCCCACTTATTCCTTCGACGTCGTCGTCGAAGCCACTGTAGACGCTGCATCTCCTTGTATTCTACTGAATCTTTAATCTTCTGCTTTGGTTGCAACACACCCCTTTGGCTCCTAGCCGCTCTCTATCGCTGTTGTTGAGTAGTCGAACTCTAATCCGCCATGCTGCTTCAACTCACCAATGACTGAATCTGGTGTGGGGTTGGCTGAGTTGTGCTGATCCTTGTTGGTTCTCGCGGATCCCTCTGATGAAGGAAAAGACCTGCCTTATTATGTGCCAAGATCGCAAAGATACTCATATTGCTTGAACGGGTAGATGCTTGTTGGAGCTTTAACGAGCATCGCCTCATAGACTTTGAAGTTTTTAAGGTCCTTTCTCCATAATGTTTGCCCATTGAACCTTCTTCCGCTGTTAGTTGTCACTTCCAAGTATATTCGCGTCACTCCCTCTTAGTCAATTGGGAAATGAAGTGGAAAACTACTCGAGTACGATCACCGAGGATTTGACAACCATTGTCTTCCATAAGCTTTCTTTGAAGGATCACTGAACTTGTGCATAGCTCTCCTGCTTGGATAAGTAAGAGAACTGGGATACTTGACTTCACCCATTCTCTTCGTAGTTGAGAAGGTAAGGTTACTTGGCTTCGCTCTTATGAGATATCTTATCAAGTAGATAGTTTTTTTCATCAAATGGCCTCCTCGAGTTAAGAGAATTGGGTTACTTGGTTTCGCCCATTCTCTCGAGTTGAGAAGGCAAAGGTTACTTAATTTTGCCTAGCAAAGGTTACTCGATTTCGCCTGCCTCCTCAAGTTTGTACTTCATGCATTAAGCTGGGTACTAACATTCGCCTGCTCTTTGCTCACACTTCTAAAGCACTTGAAGTGGTTGCACTCCTTGCATTGGGTTAGCTACTGTGATTCGCCTTCCCACTACCATTGAACTTCTGGAATGCAAGAAGTTTTGCCCGAAAAGAGCAAAAAGTTTACCCCAACTTGGAGTAAGTCTTTGATAGGTCTGGTCGCCTTTGGGATTGTACCATCTTCTCCATCACCTTTGTCGCCTACTCCTCTTGAGTAGAAAGGTATAGTACCATGTACTGCCTACTTCGTTCCTTGGTCGAGCACTCCTGCATCAACCCGAAGTCCCTTAATTTCGGCTATCTGGATGAGAAGCCCATCGACATCGATCTTATGAAGTTTCTTAGCCTCTACCCTTCTGCCTTGTCTTGGTACTTGGAGTTTGCCTCTACATTCTCCACCTCCTCGGCCCCTTTTACGACCAATGCTCTCCCTCCATGAGAGCAAGAGATCGATGACTTCACGGAAGTCCCGCATCTGCGGTACCATGGCGCTGCCAAGCCCATAGCACTACTATCTGTTACCTTGCATCTTCATCCCTTCCTTCGCGATCGATAGATCTGCCTCTATTGTACTGTGGAGCTCCTCCGAGTCCACCTCCTTTCTAACCGATGCTTTTCTTTTGGGTAGCTGAGCCCTGCTGGACTCATCGTCGCTTCCTCGCCCCTTTCGACCAACTGCTTCGACACCACTATGTCCTCCTAGCAGTTCTCCTTGGTCGATGGAGAGACAGACTGTAACTCTCATGCTTGGCCTCCGCCATCTTGTTGCAGGGCTCGTGCCGATTCTATTCTCCTTAGCTTCCTTGGTAGCAACGTTCGCTTACTCGGCCTTGTCCTCTGACTTGCCGGGCTCCCTTAAGCGAATGTAAGCACTGAAGCAATTCAACTCTTCAGCTACTCCGATTAATTAAGTCCCCTCCATGGGACTCACTGGTACTTGCAATATGACTACTCTCTCGGTGGTACACAGCCCCCATATACTGACGACCAAGGCTTTCATCTGATGCAAGCTTCGATGCATATACACGGAAGACCCGCCTCTGAGATACTGTGGCATTCACTCCTTGAATCCACAGCCCTTTTTGTCGTTGTATTGTTCACCGAAGTGGAGCTCCCAGCAGCTCCTGATCATTCACATGATCACGTCCCCCTCCATGGGACTCACTGGTACATGCACTTGGACTTCTTCGTCGGTGGTATACAGCTCCCATATGCTAATGACTAAGACTTTCATCCAATGCAAGCTTTGATGCACACACGAAGACCGCCTCTGCGGTACTACAATATTCACTCCTTGAATCCATAGCCTTTCTTCTTGTTGTGTTGTACACCAAAGTGGAGCTCCCAGTAACTCCTGATCATACCTCCGCATGATCTTTGTCCCTCATAGGACAAGATTGTCTGTATTGCATTGCCACGAACTATTCCACCATGATCCGCTGCACCATGTCGCTTCCTGGTGACATCTCCATTGCATACAGATTCTCGTGTGATGAACTCGGACTACGACTTCTCCACGTGTGGCCTCTGCCAACACATCGTAGGGCCTCTGCCATCTCCGATTTTTAGTTCGCTCCCTTGGGAATTCTCCTTCGTCCCCCCCACTCTTGGGTTACACCTAGACGAAGCATAGCTCTAGGACAGTCCATCGCCTAAGAGCTCCTGAAGTCCCCTGACTTCACTAGAGTTGGTGCACCATTGTCTCGATCTTGGGCCTCTATCCCCTACCAGCACAATCTTGCTATGCACCTCCTGTTCCTGACAACTCGAATGGCAATACTGTGGCATATTCTTCAAGAGTACCCGCCTCCGCGTCCTCTTACCCCGTACTAAGGTCTCATGATCCCAACTTTGCCTCCGTAAGTTGAATCACTGTAGTTACTCCATCAAATGCATCTCTGAGGTAGCTTGCATGTGCCTTGAAACTCCCTTCATCTTTGGCACCATGCAAAATAAGTCTGTCCCATCAGAATGGAGAACTCATGGAACGACATGATCCCACTCTTGCCTCTACAAGAGTTCATGCCCTTGACCTCTGTCCAAAGAAAGCTCCGTGCCTCCGCTCCATGTTCCATCTTTTATGTCGACTCCCTTTATGCGGCTTAGATACTTTACCGAGTTCCACCCAAGTCACTCTGCTCCTCGATTTGCACTGAGTTGATAGTGGCCCTCACGTCCACCATTCCACGGGTCAACCCTCTGTTGAGTTCGATTTGTGCCTTCATATGATGTTGACTTGGATTGCTCCCCCACTTGATCTCAAAATGCATCCACCAATGCATTACCTCCTTTGAGATCATGCGACAACTCTTCGTCGCTCACTCGGTCCGTTGAGCTTTGTGAAGATATAGCCTTGAGGAACTCTTCCTCAATATTTGCAGTCTGTTGCACATGATTCTCCCACCGGAGAACTAGGACTTATCCCTCCTAGATATTTGTCCTACTGGAGCAACTTTTCTCTTTACATACTTCCCACTGGAAGTTTCGGAGACCATCATCCCCTTTGGACTACTCCGTCTTGCTGAACTCGAGCTTTGTTCTGCGCCCACAAATGTACTTGCTAGATTGTGACCCTTCTCCAATACAGTCTCCACTGCAACCTTCAAGGTCTAGCAATATGCAGAACTTGTTACACATGTCAGCCGCCTACGGACATATCCTTTCCATGTCGAAGAGAAAGTTTTGATGCTCCATGGTGCCGAGTTCTAATCGTGCCTTGGGATGGCCATGAACACTCCGTCATCCGTGTACAAGCCCTTGCATGAGTTCCGAATCCTTCGAGTTAGCAATTCCCCTCACCTCTGTGAGCTTTTGCATAACTCTTTCGGTCGTTCCACAACACCTCCCATATTGCACGGTCTCATCTTTCACTAAGCACCCTGCTTTGCCTTGAGCACCGTCAAGTTTGGTTGCCAACGTCGAGCTATAGCTCAAACTCAACCATCCCAATCTTTGTGTGCTACGCATTCTTCTTCGCTTGCTTGTCCTCGTGGTGCCTCTCGCGCAAAGGGGTTGGCTATTCCTTGAATGCCAAACCAGGATGCCCGCTCCTCTGAGCGACTCCTTTCCCTACATCTCAATGTCCGTTTCCCCCAAACGGTTGCGCGTGCTGGCTGTCCTCCACACAGCCTAGCTAGGTCCCCCACATTTGTATGGCAAGTGTTTCTGCGTGTGCTTGTCCCGCTCTGATACCACATTGTCACGGGCTTAGCTGATTTTGCCTAAGCCGTGCGGCACCCATGCGTGTCCGTCCGCAAAGGTCAGCCCTCCCCGAGATCTCCTAAAGTCCCACAGACTTACAAAAAGAGAAAATGGGCCAGAAGAAGCAATTCCCATGGGATCCACAAGCAACTGCTCAAGAAAACACTTTATAAAGCCAAAATACAAATTACACCCATGGACATTACAAACTCAGAGAGGTTGCACACAAAGGATAATGGTCCATTACAGACCGAAGTCCCCACAAGTGCTTATAAGACACACTTGCATTTACAAGGCAAACTTGGCCATAAAGCAAATCAAACTAGGGCTGCTAAGCCTACTGCAAGCCCGCTTCTTATTGTATAAGATATGTACCTAAACCGAAGGACATGGACTAACACAAGCATTTCATCGAACACCTTGTTTACATTATTGTCTGTGACAACTTCCCGAAGTCTATACTCATAGTAGCCTCCTCGTAGGTCTGAGGATCAACATCTTGAGAGTCCTCTCCACTGACATGTCCCACATATCTTTCAAGAGGGTGAGATACTCTACTAGACCTACATAAAGTTAGAATTTGTATGTTAGGTACCTGAACAGACTCGGGCTCTTGCATGGTGCTTGAGTTAGGTTCTCCAACCTCGCTCAATTCTATCTCACTCCCACTATTTCCACTAAGAATGTGTTCCTTCTCAAGGAATACAGCTCTCTTGGCAATAAAGACTTTTTGGTCCTTGGATGATCGAAATAATACCCTGAAGTCTCCTTAGGGTAGGTATCCCACGAACGTGCATCGTTCTGTCCTTGATTCCAACTTATTGGGATTGTGTCTTCTAACGTGGGTAGGATAGCCCCAAATCTTAACCACTTTAAGATCGAGCTTTTTTTCTTTTTATATCTCATATGGTGTAGATACTACCGACTTTGATGGAATTCTGTTCAGAAGGTAAGTTGCGGTCTCTAGGGCGTACCCCTAGAATGAGACAGGTAGGTCAACGCAACTCATAATGGATCACACCATATCTAACAGTGTGCGATTTCTCCTTTTTAATATAGCATTAAGCTGAGGTGTATAAGGAAGTGTCCACTGGGATAAAATCCTATTGTCCCTAATGAAATGGGTGAACTCCGTACTCAAGTACTCTCCTCCTCGATTTGTTCGAAGAGTCTTAATACTCTTTCCAATTTGGTTCTCTACCTCATTCTTATACTCCCTAAATTTCTCAAAGGCCTAAGATTTATTCTTCATCAAGTACACGTGTCTATACCTAAAGAAATCATTAGTAAATGTAATGAAGTATGAGTAACCACCTATAGCCTGAGTCAATATGGGACCATATACTATGTATGAGTTCCAATAACTCAGTGGCTCTCTCTCCAGTTTCACTAAAAGGAGAGTTGGTCATCTTCCTACAAAGGTAAGGTTCGTAAGTTGCATATGACTCAGGATCTAAGTATCTATCTTTCAGCAACTTTTGAATCCTTCCCTCGTATATATGACCTAGCGTACAATGTTATATGTATACATTATTCTTCTCATCTCTTTTCCTCTTAGACATATTTATATTCATGATGTGTGGAGAAGTGTCAAACATATATAAGTTATTTATCAATGTCCCTCTAGTGATGATCTCATTATCCATAATTATTGAATAACTAGTGTTCTCAAAAACTAATTTATATCAACTAATTGTCAAACAAGAGATGAAAATAATATTTTTGATAATAGAGGGCACAAAATAGCATATATCTAATACAATAATAGCTCTACCAAGCAAACGTAGGGTGACCTTCCCAATAGCAACTGCATCAACTCTTGCTCCATTACCCATCTTGAGGTCCATCTTGCCTTTAGCCAATCTCCTAGGTCTTGCAAGAAACTGTAACGAATTACAGATATGATAAACACTCTCAGTATCCAATACCCATGTGTTATCATGAAAATATGATAAGTGGAGACTGATTATGAGTATACCTGAAGCTTCTCTAAGCTTTTGTTTGACCTTATCTGCAAGGTAGTCCTTACAGTTCCTCTTCCAATGCCCGTCTTGGCCATAGTGGAAGCACTATCCATTGTCCTTTGTCGTATTCTTGGCAACCTTTGCCTTACCCAGTCTTTCTTTTCCCTTGCCCTTCTTAAGGGTCTTACTAGCCTTCATTTTCTTATTGGTCTCACCAATATAAAGAACTGACTTCTCTTTCTTGATGGTACTCTCAGTTTCCCTCAACATATTGAGAAGCTCAGGTAGAATCACCTCAAACTTATTCATATTAAAGTTAATAATATTTTAAGATATGAGGGAGATAAAAGCTTTACTAGTGTAAGCAAGGGGTCAACCATCTTACATTAGAATAGCTCCAATTCCAACTCTTGACGCTTCAGCCTCAGTGACGAAAGTGCAGCTAAATTAGGTAGCGTTAGGACCAACATCGTCGTCATGGCTGCCTTGAGTCATTTGAAAGCTACAGATGCTTTATCTGACCACAAGAAGGAGTCTTTCTTTAGTAGAGACATGAGCGGGGCACTGATCTTGCCATAATCTTTCATGAATTTTCGGTAGTAGCCCGTGAGTCCAAGGAAGTCGCGCAATGATTTTATGTTCATAAGTCTCGGCCATCCTCGCATTGCCTCGATCTTTGAGGGTCTACAACCACTCTATCATCTGATATAATATACCATAGATACTCCACCATATGTTGTAAAAAGCTACACTTTGACTATTTAACATAAAGGGTGTTCTCCTAAAGAATCGTTAGAACAGTTTATAAGTGCTGAAAATGTATATCAAGCATAGGGCTATAAATGAGAATATCATTAAAAAATACTAACAAAAACTTGTATAGAAAAATCTAGAAGATGTCATTCATCAGGCTTTAAAAAGTGGAAGGAGCATTCATAAGTCCGAAAGGCATTACTAGATAGTGACCGTTATGTGCGCAGAATACAATTTTCGGGACATCTTCAACGCATACCCGAATCTAGTGGTAATCGAAATAAAGATCTAATTTTATAGACTCGGGCTCCTTTTAATTCATCCAAGAGCTCATCTACGACTGGTATAGGATATTTATCTTTGACGGTGTTCAAAGCTCTGTAATCAATGCACATCTGCCACGTACCATCCTTCTTATACACTAGCAACACCGGCGAAGAGTAAGGGCTACAGCTTGGTCGAATTACTCCTTTGTTGAGCATCTCTTTGACGATGTTCTCAATCTCATCCTTCTTTAAGTGAGGGTAGTAGTATGGTCTCAAATTTGATGGATATTTGCCCGGTAGAATAGGTATGCAGTGGTCATGCGGTCGATTAGGGGGCAGCCCTCGTCGCTCTATGAAAATATCCGTGAATTTGTCCAACAAGAGTGCAAGCTTAGGATCTCAATTTGGTACATTCTCCTCCTTGGATGTCTATTAGATATGCATAAAAAATCCTCGATGTGCTTTGTGCAAAACTTTCTCCATCCGTTGCATCGAAATAGTGGAAATATGGCTCCCGCGCTTGCCTCACAATGTGACCTGTCTCCCTTTGTAATAAAACTTCATAATTAGTTTTGAAAAATTTCAGGAGATATCATCTAGCATTGTGAGCTATTTGATCCCAAGCATGAATTCATAATCATTAATGGGTAGGAGGAAGAAATTGGCTACCACTTCTTAGTCTTGGAGGAACAGTTTGACCTGTGGGCACCATTGGTCGCAATTGAGGATTTGGCCGTCGACGACCTTTACGTCGAACTTGTTGCAACCTTCGATTTGAAGAGCCACACATGTAGCAACCTTACTATTGAGGAAGTTATTTATGCTGCTCGTATCAATAAGAACGGTGATGGGCTACTATTTTAGAAGTCCTCCAACTTTCATCGTCTACGAGTTGGAGTAGCCGGCCAATATGTGCACTGCATAGTCAACCGGTTGGGGCTCTTCCTCCATAGCATCCTCTTTAGGTTCGAGGCCTTCTTCAAATGGTTTGCTATCCTCATCCTCCACTGGTTCAATCACCAGGAGCTGGCCCTGTTTGCAGCGATGTTCTTGGCTCCATGGTTCATCATAGTGCTAACACAACCCCTTGGCCGAACATTCATGAAGCTCGTCTCTTGTTAATTTCTTTAGTGCGGGAGCATGGATGGTAGTAGAGGGGGTTGTAGGCCTCAGCATGGCTGGTCGGGGAGCAACCCTTGTCTTTCATACCTCATTGTTCAATCATTCTTCTTGGATATGTGCAAAGGAAGTCGCCACCATAAGAGTGTACGGTTGTCGCGCCTTTACTTCTCCTCAAATCTCTGACTTTAGGCCCTCAATAAAAGTCCCTAAAAGTTGTTTCTAAGACCAATCCATAGTTTAGTTAGATAAACATTCAAACCTTTTTTGGTATTCTTATATTATAGAGGTTTGTCGAATCTTTGCTAATTGTCCATCGATGTTGTCAAAATCGGTTGGTCCAAAGCGGTTTAGTAGTCCTTCCTTGAATTACTACCAAGAGAGACCTCCATGGGTATACTTAAACTAATTGAACCACCGAATAAAATCTTCCTCGAGGTGGATGGTAGCAATCTCCACCTGTATAGCGTCGGTGGTTTGGTAGAACCGACAATAGCACTCCGCGCGCCAGATCCATCCGATCGGGTCTCATTCTTCCCACCTTCATGCATGGATTATTCTAATCAGAGATGATGTGTCTATGCTCTTAAGGATCGTCTCACCGATCTAAAGTCTCTTTATGCTGTGACTTCCTCGGACTTGATGGTTGGCCTGTGCTGAATTCAGAGAAAATGTATCACATCGTCTCCTCCATGCAACTTTCAAAGGCTTCGAACTTGCGTTGATGGCCACCTATGATGCCATGGTGTATGCCTCTAGATATATAATATTGAGATCTTTCTTTTGTTGTCAGGTTATGATAGGACTCTGATAGAACCCCAGAATGAGCTCTATAGATTTTGATCCTTGAGGGGGATCAACCCTTGGAACGCTGATGAGGTTCCTTCCTCCTAAACTCGGCACAAGGCTAAATTAAAATTGTAGATTGCTTGATTCAAAAGAGGGGGTGGCCACATCATTATATAGGGATCAAAAACCTAGCCTAAGGGGGTGCTTGCCTAAGTAAAATTATTCCTTTATCCCTCCTGTAGCCAACCTGCCTTAATAGAAACATGGGCGACTAGGTTGGCTCTATAGCCGACCTAAGTAGGGAGATACCCTGGCAAACCAACCCAATAAGGGGGCAACGATCACTAAGCCGTAAGGGCTAATCTAAACCTTAGCCATACTCCTTTATAAGATAGGAGTGACTTTATTACAATCTAGTAGGATTTTATTGACTACTTCTGGGGATATTAGGACTCAAGCCTACTGGAGTCCTGTCAAACCCGTCCTCTTAAAATCAACATTGTCCTCAAGTCTGAAGTTCCATGAACTCAGGGAACTGGGTCTTCAGCTCCTCATCAACTTGGGTGTCAGTTGGAAGAACTTGAGCTGAGTCGTCATCTTTAAATTTCCATTTAAGGTGGGATACTTGGAGGATTAACTGTAATTTTGATATGGTGCATAGATCTGATCTCTAGGTTACGCCCCCAATATGATCCCCAATTTTACAAGGTCCAAAGAAATAGGGAGACCACTTTCTTGAGGCGTGAATTTCATGCTGGTAGAGCTGGAGATAAAGGGGGACTTGATCCTTCTCAGGAAACTTTCTTCTGCTACGGCGTTTGCTAGGGGGAAGTTTCTTCCTTGCATGGGCTGCCAGGTGGTTGCTCTGTAATAGTAGTCATGCCTTCTTTTGGAATGAGGGCTGCCCTTTGATAAAATCTCTAGTGCTCTGAGCCCGATCTGAGTCCGAGGTGGGTAGGAGTGGTAATTTTTCGGGGTCCATTTTCACTTCTTTATGTTATTGACCATCTTACATGAGGATGGTGTTAACCCCCACTCTGGATGTGTCTACTCCAGCCACGATTTGGTGTGGACAACATCGTGGCAGTGAGGGCTATAGTTTCACTTGGCCAAAGTGGTGCATCTTTCTTTATAATGAGAGGGATGATGTTCATGCTTCATTGAGTCCTACAAATGATCCTTCCCCTTTTCTAATTTCGCCATTATCGAGGCTCAATTTTCTCACAGTCTTGGGCCATAGATCAGATGTCATCATCAAGGAAGTCTTTAAGCATCATGGTCCGATCCTAGGGAAAGTCGTGGAAGTCACCTTAGATCTGGAAGTGCTGCATCAGCAACTTTAGTGAGTTCAATAGGATGTAACACTTTAGACATAGCTTGTCTCCGGGGAAAAGGATGTAGGGACGTGTTGTAGCAGGAAATAAGCATGGCCAAATAATCCGTGTCTCTATTATCTCTTGGATGACCATTTTATCTTCGACCTTCTGAGATTGTATGAAGCAATCTGGTCGAGCAACAACTGGTAGAAGTTTCGACTTGTTCAGTATAGTGGGGTCGGCCAGCTTCAGAGGAAGTAGTCGACTCGATTGGGTGGAGACGCCCAAAAATTTAGCAAGTTGTGGGAGAGGTTTTTTATCTTCAATCTCATGAAACTCCTAAATTTGAATTGGGAAACCATTGGATTCTTCTTTTGGTACCCCCTTCAAGTGTGGTGTTGTGGTTGTAGTTGCAGGGTGCCCTAAGAGAATCACCTATTTTCTTTTTCTGAAAAATTTTATTGTTAGCTTCGAAAAATTTCAAAAAATATCTCCAATCGTGGACAACCAATTAATGCCAAGTACTATATCAAAACTATCAAGAGGGAGGAGGAAAAAATCAGCAACTACATCTTGCTCCTATAGGATTAGTTTCACCCACGGAAACTTCTAGTTGCACTTCAGAATTTGGTCGTTAGCTACCTTGACTTCAAACCCATTGTAATCTTCTTTTTGGAGTATTAAGTGGGCAACAACCTTATTGATCATGAAGTTTGGGTTGTGGTGTATCCTTCTCCTTGGGCTCAAGAGTCATATCTTCAAGTTTGGATTCCTTAGTGGGTGCAATCATCAGTGGTGTCTCCTTTTTACATTTGTGTTCTAGACTCCACGGTTTATCACAATACCAATATAGGCCCTTTGTCGATCCGTCATGAAGGTCTTCTCTTATTAATTTCTATGGCTGAGGGGGTTGGCTGATAGTAGGAGGAGGTGAAAGTTTTGGTGCTACTAGTCGGGGAGCAACTCTAGTCTTTCGAGCTTTATAGTTCAATCGCTCCTCTTGATATCGCGCAAAGGAGATGACTGCTTTAAGTGTGTACGACTATCGCACTTTAATTTCTTCTTGAATCCCCAGCTTCAAGCCCTTAATAAAAGTCCTCAATATCTATTTTGCAGACCAACCATAAGTTTGATTAGATAACCTTTCAAACATAGTTTGGTACTCTTGGATGGTGGAGGTTTGATGGATCATCGCTAGTTCTTCACTAAAGTTTTTGTTACAATCCAAATTTGCACTCCATTGTGATCTTATTGGGTCAGTGATAAGCCCAATCTAAACTCCTCAAAGAGAGCGCGTAATTTAATATCCATATGCGTCTCAAAAGCCTCCAATGTCTTCGAATAAGCCCATCGATGTCATGATATAAGGATCTCCAACCTGTCAAATCAAACCAATTAAAGAGTATACCTGCAATATTTTGGTTGAAGGCAACAATGGCAGTGATGCTGGGGCTGCCATGGTCAGGTCTCCAAGTGGAGGATGACAACCAAGGGTAGCAGCAACAATGGAGGAAGAAAATGACAACAATAACGTTAGCTTCGGTCCTTCGGTGATGCTATAATGTTGATGCTATAATATCGTCGAGGCTGCGATTTTTTAGATGGCTGATATTTATTGGAAGATGACAGCCAAGAGATCTGAGTTTGAAGGCAACAGTAATGGCAAAGGAAGAAGAGGGCAGCAGCAACGTTGGCTATGGCTGCGGTGTGATTTCGTGGTTGCAGGTGGCATCGGTTGCAGCAAAGGTGCAGCTGCAATAGGAGGAAGACAGGGCAGCGATGTACACGGCTGTTGCGAAGGAGGGTAGCAGTAGTATGGAGTGAGAGATGGCTATTGTTGTATTCAATTTGTTGCTGGCTGCGATCAAGATAATTGGTAGTGAATGATTATTGCGGGCTGTGATGTAAACAGATTGCAGCGAAAGATTGCTGTTGGTAGCTTTTTACTGTAAGGATCGTTATTGACTATGATCAAGGAGGATGGTAGTAAGAGGTCACTATTGGCAGCATTGGGCAGTGAAAGATGTGTGCTACGGTTGAAGGGATAAGGGAGATTAGGCGGCTGAAAGGTTGGTGGACAAAGGATTCGATTTTTGGGTGCGGTTTGTGGTTATTTTGGGTGTGATTTGGTGCTACGGTTTTATGGAATTTAGGCTATAAATTGGTTTAGTTTTAGGGCTATGAGAGTAGTAGATGAAGGTTAGGAAAATAGATTTTAGATCTAGGATAGATGGTAGCAAAGGTAGGTGTCTCGGTAAGGAAAGCTGGCTAAAAAGATAAGTGGATCGATAAGGAAGTTGACTGATTTAGGTGGCTAATTTGGGGGGCTATTTGGATTTGGGTTAGGATAATACTTGGAAGGATTTTTAGTGACAATGGTAGGGTTTGAGATGAGGAAAAGAGAATCTAAAATCCCATAAAAAACAACACTCAAATCTGATAGAATTCAGTGAAAAGAAGTCTTGCGATATGCTGTCCTGTCGAACCAGTTTTTACGTCGGAGAAACGATGACTTCTCAACATAAATTCCAGAGGAAAGTTTAAGAAAATTATACAAAAACCCTTGGTTTAGATGTTTTCAATATAAGTAGATACTTTGACAAAATTTTAGCGGTATAACAGTAGGGAAATAAGGCAAAAGATGCAAGGCAGATTCCTTCATCATAAAATTCTAGAACTACATGATGGTGAAATATCATACATGAAAACTAGTTCCAGAAGGGATCTTTTTGTAAAATCAAATCCAGAAGAAAGCCAACTTGATCTTGAGAATTGCATAAAATTTTCAGCTAGAAAGGATGAACAAAAGTTTGGTTTCAAGTAGCAACAATCAGTTGAAAGTTTCTACAGCGTTTCACCTTCGCAACGATGATAATGTTTGTGATGGTAAAAATTTATAGCAAGGAAACTTTAGAAAACTTCTCCCATATATAGTATGAAGGATCTTGCAGTATTGAGATGTGGATTATAAAAATATACTAGAATTCCAGATCAAATGCAGGGAGCAGCAGCAAACTAATTTGATTTGATGTTGGGGTGGAAGGTGGAGGCGTGTGTCATAGTAATTATAGGAATTGCTTGGGAAGGTGGAGGTGGCTGAGATGGCTATAGGTCAGCAGGAATACAACTCTTATACCATATGATAGAACCCCAGAAAGAGCTATATAGATTTTGATCCTTGAGGGGGATCAACCCTTGGAATGCTGTAAGGGTTCCTCCCTCCTAGACTCGGCACAAGGCTGAATTAAAATTATAGATTGCTTGATTCAAGAGAAGGGCAGCTACATCATTATATAGGGAACAAAATCCTAGCCTAAGGGGGTACTTACCTAAGTAAAATTATCCTTTTGCCCCTCCTATAGCCAACCTACCTTAATAGGAACAAGCGACGCCTAGGTTAGCTTTATAGCCAACCTAAGTAGGGGAAACCCTGGCCAACCAACCCAGTAAGGGGGCGACGGCCACTAAGCCCTAAGGGCTAATCTAAACCCTAGTCATACTCCTTTATAAGATAGGAGTGGCTTTATTATAATCTAGTAGAGTTTTATTGACTACTTCTAGGGAGATTAGGACTCAACCCTACTGGAGTCCTATCAGACTCCAGCAGGATTGAGTCCTAATCTCCCTAGAAGTAGTCAATAAAATCCTGTGAGATTGTAATAAAACCCCACCTAGCTACTTATACCCTATAAAGAAGTGTAGTTGGGGCCTTAGCGTTTAGTAGTAGCCGCCCCCTTTACTGGGTTGGTTGGCTAGGGTTTCCCCCTACTCAGGTCAGCTATAGAGCCAACCTAGCCGCCACCTGTTCCCTCTAAGGTATAGAAGGGGTAAAAGAATAATTTTAGTTAGGTAAGCACCCCCTAGGGCTAGGTTTTGAGCCCTATATAAGCATGTAGCCTCCACCTCTTTTTATCAAGCAATCATCAATTTTATTTCAGCTTATGCCGAGTCTAGGAGGGAGGAACCCCTATAGCAATCCAAGGGTTGATCCCCCTCAAGGGTCAAAATCTATAGAGCTCCTTCTAAGATTCTATCATCTGGTATCAGAGCCACGTTCATAAAAGTTTATGAACAAATTCGAGAGGTGTGACCATGTCATAAATCGATAATTTTATAAGTATCACAATCCATCTAGGATCCAAGCAAACATTTGAGAACATTGAGAAAACATTCATTCTTTAAGATTCACATATATAATTTGTGCAGTTTATAAACATATATAGCATTACTCAAACATCTATGAAACCCAAAGCTAACTTAACAAATATTAACCATACTTATAATTCATCAGCGAAAGAATCTATACAATCACTAAACTAACCATTTACCTCAAATTCACTTCATCGTAGACAAAACTCAGCATTCCAAAATAACTCTAAACGTAAAAGGTCATTTAGAACATTTACATGATACATCAATTAAATTCATCGACAACATTTCATGACACTCGAAATATACTTATACAAGAACCATGATAACTCATACAATAATACTTGCCAACAATCTGTTTAGCTCTCCACTGCCTAGCACAAGCTTAACATTCGATGAGTGTCAAGCTGACCAGAAAGAGTTGATAACAAAGGAGTGAGCTAGAAATCTCAGCAAGCGTTTAACAAATCCAAGATAAGAGTGAATGGCATATAAACAAGTTGGTATCAAGATACAAAGCAGAGATACAAGAATTTATGGATTTCAACCCATTAGATGTCATTTCATTCAAAATATATTTGGATCATAACAAACGGAATACAGAGTATTTGGAGCATATCAATGACGTAAACATATTTCGAAGCATATCAAGGCATATAGGACATTCTCGAAACATATTAATGGCAAATAGAATATTTTAGAACATATCAGTGAAGTATAAAATGTTTCAGAACATATCAATAACAATTGAAACATTAGAATATGTCGAAGCATGTCGAGGATGTAAACATATTGCTAAGCATATCAATGGTGAATGGATAATTTCAGAACTTGACAGATGAACAGATAAGGAACAGAAGATCATAAATCGAATCAAACATAACATACATTTCATTCTTATCCAAAGCACATATATGCGTGACACCTTCAAGAAAAGCTTCTGGAAGGCAATAGTTGTCAAATCTTCACCATTGGTGATCAGTGCTACCGAGAGTAGATTATCCATTTTATTTCCTAATAAAATGCCAATCAACAGCGAGAGTGATGCGATCCTACCTGGAAGTGACAGCTAAAGTTGAAGAAAGATCAATGGGCAAATCTTGTAGCGGAAGGACCTCAAAAACTTTAAAGTCTGCGAAGTGATGCTCATTAAAGCTCTAACAAGCATCCATCCAGTTTAAGTAACATGAGACTATTGTAATACTAGTGCATAACAAGAAAAGTCTTTTCCTTCACCAGAAGGATCCGCAAAAATCAACTAGAATCAGCATAGCTCAGCCAACCCCACACAGGAGTCAATCATTGATGAGTTGAAGCAACATGGTAGATCAGAGTTCGACTACTCAACAACAGTAATAGAGAGCAATAAGGAGCCAAGGGGCTTATTGCAGCTAAAGTAGAAGATTGAAGATTCAGCAAAAGGCGAGGAGATGTAATGCCTACAGTGGCTTCGACGAGGACGTCGAAGGAATAAGTGGGGGAGAATGTCATGGACAAATAAATATAAATAAGGTGTTCGATGTAATGCTCATGTTTGTTTGTGTCCTTCGATTTTTGTACATACTTTGTACAATAAGTAGTAGACTTGCAGTAGGCTTGACAGCCCTAGTTTGGTTAGCTTTTTTAGCTAGTTTCAGCTTGTAAATCTGAGTTATGTCATGTAGGCACTTGTGAGGACTTCAATCTGTAATGGATCATTATCCTTTGTGTGTAACCGTTCAGAACTTATAAAGTCTATAGTTGTAATTTATATTGGCTATATAAAGTGTTTGCTAAATTTGTTGTTTATGGATCCCGTAGGAAGTGCTTCTTCTAATCCATTTTCTCTTTTGTAGGTCTTGAGGGATCATAGAAGGTTTCGGGGAGACTGATCTTTGCGGATGGACTTGCAAGGGTACTACACGACTTAGGCAAAGTCAGCTAACTCCGTAACAGAATGCACCTATTCCAAATCGCCCAATCTCGATACTTTCAAGTTTTGGATAGTCGAGGTTAACAAATGGACTAGTCCATCCCACTTCAAAGATTCTAGATCTTGTACTCTTTCACCAATAATTTCAAGACTCAACTACTAACCAACCACTTCCTCCTCATAACCTGTATTATCAGCACTTATTATCATTATTGTCCTTATTGAGACCTTACATAATCTTACCCAACAAGTATAGGCCCTGTCTAGGATAGATTAGACCATAGTCCTATACCTCCTCCAACTAGTGTAACTAGCACAATAAGCACCACCTACCCCATTTACTCCATTCCCAGCTCTAGCTCCATCACATATCCTAGTTCCTAGCCTTGCGACTGAGTCCTAACCCCTTCTGAGAGATGCATCCCTAGAGGTACGCTCCCCTCAACTTGGCCAAATTATAAACTCCTACTAGAGCCAAAGACTCAAAATGATTAGTCACCTAATCGACCAAACTCGCATTATATGTTCGGGTCTAACTCAATGAAATGGATTAAAGGAAGACATCCACAAGAAAACAAGATAGGGAAAGCAGCCAAAAGTTGAACCATACTTGCAGTCTGACTTCTAAAGGATACAAATGAGGAGCTTATTCCCTAGAGATTCTAGTTATCAGCCCTAGACATATAGAGGGGAAGTTAAACCCATCAAAGCATATTATAGCTTTCACCTCATAGATAACGCTCTATGGAACCATGAAATCCCTTTTGTGTCAGACTTTCCCTATGACATTAAGAGGCATGCCATAAAAGTGGTTTGCTAAGCTCCCACTTGAGTCTATCTCCTTGTTTGACCAATTAGTGAAGGAGTTTGAACTTAGTTTTGTCAACTACAAGCTCCCCAAAACCCTGCAACTTCTCTCTTGACCATATCTCAAGAAGAGGAGGAATTATTGGAGAGCTACATGAGAAAGTTAAATGACCAGGTCAGGATGGTTATTGACCTAACACCATTCATCATCATTAATGCCTATCTCAATGGTCTTCAGCCCCCAAGGTTCTTCTATAAAATTATCATCCAACCATTGACAACCTTCATAATGTTGGGAAATGACATGAGCATCACATATGCAGCGAAACATTAAAATTAAATGAAAATGCCTATCCCAAATGAAATAACATTGGATTGCTGGGAGATGATCGAGAGTATAAAACTCAAAACCAATGAGAAACCTTAGGGAGCATCACATGAATAGTGAAAAATAGAAAAGCAAAACTAGTTTCTCAAGAAAATGATATATGATTATCATGCAAAGATTGGACGCGAAAAACTCATGAAACTGTAAAACTGTGTAAGATTCGTGAGTCACTCTCACCTAGACGAGATAATATGTTCCCAAAATTATAGATCCAAGTCCATGGAAGAAGTGGTCTCTTGCGAACTCCTCTTTAGTAATAATCTACACAGCAGATGAAGTAGTGATGCACCTCCTCTCGCAACATGATTTTTCCTTACTTTTGTGCATCACAAGGTTGTAGTAAATTTAAGGAGCTAGCCCTTCATGCTATCCTCATGCCTAAATAGAGCTAATGGTAGGAGAGGAAAGAGAGGGAGGAGAATAGGAGATGAATGACCAAAAGGAGTCTAGTACATGACTGTTTGGTCCCTCTCTTATTTATAGAGAGTCCTCTCAATTAAACCCTAATAGATCCTACCTTATTGGGTATTGGATCTCTATCTAATTACCTTGGTATATTGGATACTAGATCTCCATCCAATTATCCATAGCTTGATTGAATTTGGTTCTTTATCTAAATATCCATTCTAAGCTTTTATTGGGTTTCACCCAATTGATTCAATAAAACAGGAGCTTATTTGATATCTCATATCCAATCATCTATTCATTGTATCATCAACCATATGTGTATGACCCTCTAGGTCCAATACCAAGTTGGCCATGAGTCGCATCTATTATGACTCCTTTCGACTTAGTGAATTATTATCTTATAATATAATTCACTTAACTTATCGACTATAGACATACTAGGCCACTATGCCCATAGTTTCCAAATGGTATAAGAGGATCTACTTTATAAATATATATGCCCTCAGTTACCATGTTTCTGTAATCCCTTATCCATATAATATCCTTGGGACTTTATATCGAGCATGATACTGTCAAGCCCATACAAAATTTATTTGAGTCATACTCTAATCAGATTCTCCTAGAGAACTTCTTCTCTCTTAATTCAAATGATCCTGGCTAGGGATTTGCTTGAATAAGAACAAATGAAATATTCTTCTCATGATACCAAGAGTGGATGATCCTCTATTGATACTTAATTGCCTTGTTATGGTTAGTTGTCATTCTTAATAATCAGTTGTACCAGATGTGAAACTTTTAAATCATAAGTCTGATATGAAGGAATGAAGTACTCAAATAAGACATCTTTAGTGTCTCAAATCTATGAACCAGAAACACAACTAAGACTATAAAATTGCTACCATCTAGCATTCTATAAGCGGATCAATTAGTAAACTCATTCTTCAATGAGCACTTGCACTATATTCCTAGTGTCCCCACACAAGCTGCTATAAGACCACCTACCTCCATTATATGGATGGGTATATAGTACACCGGTCTGTCTAGTTATCTCAATGTCCCTCTCAAGTAACATATTATTGAATCTCAAATTTTGATGATAAGATTAATTGATGAGTGTTTATCTAACATGTGTGTTAGAGGAAAAATTATAGGTCTAACTATGACAGGAACAATGGAGTTACAACCAGATGATGGGCCAAGATCAAGCTTGGGCATCAGGTTGGGTTCGGACAATACAGTGGAACCTCGTCGGGAGTTCGTTAGGAGATTCGCCAAAGGGATCGGGAAGCTCGCTAGGAATACACTGGGAGATCGTCGAAAAAAGACCATAGGACTCACTGCAAGAATACCGGATGCTGCCGAATTAGGCGAGAGTTAGGTTTCATTTATTGGTCATTAAGTGTTGTAATCATTGAGTCATAGTTAGAGTTTGAGTTATAATTGAGTTAATATGAAAGGAATCTAAATCAACTCAATGAGGCAATCGGGTCCACTATGGGGTTTGATTGAGCTCAGGTTGAGCCCAATCAATTGACCAAAGAGTTGGTTAATATCAGGTTCAAGTTGAAATTAAAAAAGTGGAGGGAACCACTTTTCGGAGATTCCAGCGGTTAAACCGCTGGTGAGCGACGGTTGGACCTTCTGTACCATGGAAATAGGGTGGCGGTCAACAGCTGCCGGGGGGTAAATCGCCCAGGGCTATCGAGTAAACTGCCCATACCTTGGAAACTAGGCGATTGAACTAACTAGGACAAGTGGGTAAACCACTGGTACCTAGTTTCCAAGTGGCTAACGACGGACAAACCGCCCAGGTCAGTGGGTAAATCACTTGTGCCTGATTTTTTCGGGTAAGTTTAATTTTTGGATCCAAAAATCTGAAGCCACTTGGGGCCTATAGATACCCCAAGTTTTCTTGCACTCCATACACATAAATTTTGGGGATTATATTCTATGATAAAATTATGTGTAATTTGTAAGGAAAAGAAAAGGGGAAGGGAGAGAGCTTAGAGTTAGAAAAATCTTAAGTCCCCCTTGTAAGCTTAAGTATAAGGGTTTGGTCTTCACCAAAAGAAGATTGGTAGTGGACACCGGTGTGTCTTAAGAAGGAGGACTCGGGAGTGGACATAGGCTATTGGTGCTGAACCACTATAAAACTTGTGAGTTCTTTCCTTGCTTTCATTACTTATAAATTTTGTATTAATGATTTCGATTAAATTCACTCTTTGAAAGTAAAGTTTTCACATCAAGCACTTTTCATTAACGTTGCTATTCTTTCAGGTTTGCTTATTAACTTAGCAATTTTCTCACTTATTTTACTTGAACGAAAAGCTTCAGATTTCCTATCTTACTTTAAGCAAAAAGCTTTTGTTTAAAACGAAAAACTTACACTTGCACTAATTCAAACCCCCCCCTCTTAGTGCCAATTGATCCTAACAATTGGTATCAGAGCAAGGTACTTACTCTTTGGATTAACATCGACTTGACTAAATGACTTATTTTGGCATGAACGAGAGACATTCATTCCATCTCACATCTTCCCATGTTCAATGGAACGAATTACACGTATTGTTGAGATTGGATTTGAAATTTTTTTCAAACCAATGAATGAGCTAAATGATTTATAAAGGAAGAATTTTTTCTTTAAGTGCAAAGGCTATGAATGCCTTATTTTGTGCTTTTCATAAGAATGAGTTTAATCATATTTCCATTTGCGAATCGGCCTTTGATATTTGGCACACCCTAGAAATCACACATGAGGGGACTAATAGAGTAAAAAAATCTAAGAAAAATATTTTAGTTCATAACTATGAGTTGTTTCGAATGAAACCAAGTGAGTCCGTTGGAGACATGTACACCACAACAGATGTCGTCAATGGTTTAAAAGTACTTGGAAAATATTTTTCAAGTTTTGAATTAGTTAGTAAAATTTTGAGATCTTTACCTAAAAATTAGGATCCTTAAGTAATCGCTATTCATAATCGATCCCTAGTATTGTTTCTAACCACGGTATCATGTTCATCTTGCTTGTCTCTAAAGACTCATTTACTACCAATCACTAAACAGTCATTAGGTCTAGGAATAAGCTCCCGCACCTCATTTCTCTCAAATTGGTTTAACTCTTAATGTATTGAAATAACCCAAGAATCATCTTTTAGGGCTTTCTCAATACATTTTGATTCAATATGAGATAAAAATGCGGCGTTAGCATAAAAATTCTTAAATGATAAATGAGTTTAAACACCTTTTGATGTATCTCATATTATTAACTCCTTAGGATGAGCATCTACATATTTCTATTCATTGAGTAAGGATTCCTTGGAAGTAGATGCATCCAAGTTATTTTGTAGAGGAGGTTTATCATTCAAATTTAAAGTATCAAAATCAAAATCATCATCAAAATTAATTTTCTTCAATTTGAAAACCTCATTAAAAATAATATAGATGGATTCCTTGATTACTAGAGTTATTCTATTAAAGACATAATAAGCTTTTAAAACTGAGGAATAACCAAGAAAAATGCATTCATCGGATTTTGCATCAAACTTTCCTAAGGCATCTTGTTCATTCAAAATAAAATATTTACAACCAAATACTTTGAAATATGAAATATTAGGTTTTTTTATTATTCCATAATTCATAAGGAGTTTTGGAGAGTAATGGTCCTACGAGAACCCTATCATGATATAGCATGTCGTGTTAATGGCTTCAGTTAAAAAAATTTGGATTGGCTATGTTTGTTTAATATGGTTCTATCCATTTCTTATAGGTTCCTATTTTTTCTTTCCACTACTCTATTTTGTTATCTATTTTTAGGAGTAGTGAAATTATGATTATACCCATTTGAGTCACAAAAATTTTGAAAATCATGATTTTGAAACTCACCACCATGATCACTACGTATAGATGAAATCACAAAACCCTTTTCATTTTGAACAAGTTTGTAAAATTTTAAAAAATATTTAAAAGAGTCACTTTTGTGTGTCAAGAAATAGGTCTAAGTATATTTACTATAATCGTCTATAATAACAAACGTATATTTGCTACCTCTTAAGCTTGTAATATCAATTGGTTCAAATAAATCCATATGGATCAATTGTAGTGGCATAGAGGTGCTTATTTGATTTTTTGATTTGAAACTACTTTTTATTTATTTTCCTAGTTGACATGCATCACAAACTTTGTCTTTACGATCTTGATGCTAAACATTCCTCTTATTAGATTTTTAGTTAAGATTTGGTTTAATAATTTCATACTAGCATGTCATAGTCTCTTATAACAAATATATGCACCATCATTTAAGACTGAAAAATACATTTCATTATAAAAATTATCAATGTCAATAGTATACCCATTATTACTTCTTAAGGCAATCATATAACTATTTTTGTGTGGTATTTCAATTATACAAGCATTAGATTCAAATTTGATAATGTATCCTTTATCACACAATTAGCTAATGCTTAGTAGATTATGTTTCAAATCATCAATTAGTAATACATCTTCAATCAAGAGGTTTGATTTGTTACCTATGGTTCATTTCCTAATGATTTTTTCCTTGTTATCTCCGAAGGTGACAAATCCTTCATTTAGGCTAGTAAGCTTAGAGAAATGAGTTAGATCTCTAGTTATGTGCCTTGAGCATCTACTATTAAATATCATTTTATACTTCTAGCCTTTGTTTGGAGATATACCTATAAGAAAGGGGGTTTTGGTTTATGTACCTATTTGCCTTTGGGTTCCTCATGAAAAGTTCTACCTAATTTGACTAATAGCATCGAGTTGTTTATAGTTCCTTTAGAAATTCAAATTAATTTGTGTGGACTATGCCTTTTAAATGAACATTTATAAGCATAGTGTCTAATTTTTCCTCAAAAAATTATATTTATTTCTAGGTGAAACATATAAGGGAGGTCCTTTAAGGAAGATGGTTGACTTTTATTGAGTGTTACTCGCAAAGCTAATTTCTTCCTTTCTATAAACATGACCCTTATTAGCAAAGATCATGTTTAAGGATTTGTTACCTATTTTAAAATTTTCTAATGTATCTTGTAATGAAATATTTTCTTTCTTAACTATATCTAATTCTTCACACGTAGTGCAAGGAGCTGTCCTATGTTCATCATACTCCTTTTTAAAATTTTTAAACACACTAGCAAGTGAAGCATGATCTTTCTTTAGTAATTTATACTTTTTACTAACTAATTTAAGATCATCAAATAAGTCATTAAATGTATTAAATAATTCATCATAAAATAAAGAAGATTCATTTAGGTTACTTACCTCATTGCCAAATGCTATTAAAGCACAATTTATAACTTCTCTGTTGGTTGGCTCCTCATCTTTGGATGAACTTGAGTTGTCCCAAGTAGCTTTGAGCGTCTTCTTCTTCCTTGGTTGCTTCTTCTTCACTCGGGGATATTCAATTTTGAGTCATGGCTTCTTACATTCGTAACATATTATTGAGTCTTTTTTTAGTTCACTTTTGTTCCTAGCATCTTGTTTTGTTTTAGTCGTTTTTAAGAATTTGTTAAATTTTATTGTAATAAGTGCGCTTCATCATCATCATTGTCACTTGAGTTTTCTCCCAAGTCATCTTCCTTAGTTCTAAGTGCTATGTCCTTCCTGTTCTTTGGAAGGTTGTTCTTGAGTTCATCATGTGCTATACATGTTATTTCATAAGTCATCAAAAGACCCATTTAGTTCTTCAAGTAGAAAATTATTTAGGTCCTTTGCTTCTTGTATTGTCGTTACTTTGGGATCCCAACTTTTAGGAATGGATCTTAATATTTTGTTAACAAGTTTAAAATTAGTAAAATTTTTACCAATCACTTTTAGACCATTGGCGACATCCGTAAAATGGGTATATATGTCTCATATGGTCTCACTTGGTTTCATATGAAACAACTCATAGCTATGCACCAAAAGATTAGTTTTCGACTCTTTGACTCAACTAGTGCCTTCATGTGTGACTTTGAGTGTGTGCCAAATCTCGTGCATAGTTTCACATATAGAAACCCGATTAAATTTATTTTTATCAAGAGCACAAAATAAAGCATTCATTGCTTTAGCATTCAAAGAGAAAGTTTTCTTTTTTGAATCATTCCATTCGTTTATCGGTTTGGAAGACTTTTCCAAATCACTTCCAACAATATGCCAAAATTCAAAATCCATAGAAAGTAGAAAAATTCTCATTCAAGTTTTTCAATACGTGTAATCCGTCCCATTGAATATGGGAGGACGAGTGATAGAAAGTCCCTCTTGATTGCCAACAAAAGCAATCAGTGCTTATAAAAAATTTATATTGATTTAAATATTTGTTCAATAAAAATTATATCAAAAATGCGTTCAAGCATAGAAATGTTTGTAAGAGTGCAAATAAAGGTAGTAGTCAGTTGAATAAGAAAGCAATGCAGATAATGAGCAAAGAAGAGGAAGCAAACCGATTTTATAGTGGTTCGCTCTCGTGACCTAAGTCCACTCCCGATTCCTCCTCCATTGAGGTCACCGTCTTCCACTATTGATCTTCCATCAATGGGTGAAGATCAACTACTATCTTACAACTCTATTCTCCTTTTACAGGTTTAGGAGATAACCTTTACAAGTCTTTAAGTTCTCTCTTAAACACTAAAACTACACAAGACGAAAAGAGGAGAAGCTCTCAAAGAATTACAATAATATTTTCACAAGGTTTTTGCTCTTAATACTTTCTTACTTTCAGCAAGAATGGGTGGGGTATTTATAGGCCCCAAATGGCTTCAAAAGTAGAGCCAAAATTCAAATTCTAAGTGTTCTCGAGGTGTTAGTCTCGAAGACTATGTTCTGGGCAGTTTAACCGCCTAACACAATCTGGGAGACTGTGTCTGAGCGGGGCAACCGCCTAGTATGGGTAGGTCAATCGCCTAGTCTAGGTGGGTCAACCGCCCACTCTGGGCAGGTCAACCACTTAACATATCTTCGAAGCCTATGTCATCTTGGAGACCATGTCTTTGAAGACCATGTCTTATTTGACCTTGGGTTATTGAAATGACTCTTCTTAAGTTCAAATCAACCCTAATTAAGGCCTAATGGCCTCTTAATTGAGTTAGTAAAACTAACTCTCATTGTGATGCTAACTACAACACTTAATGTATAATCTTCATTATCCGATCATCTCTTCGGTGAACTCTTGGTATCTTTCCAATGAACGACGAGCTCCCGGTTTTCTTCGGTAAACTCTAATAGGACTCCAGTAGGGTTGAGTCCTAATCTCCCTAGACGTAGTCAATAAAACCCTACTAGATTGTAATAAAGTTACTCTTATCTTATAAAGGAGTATGGCTAGGGCTTAGATTAGCCCTTAGGGCTTGGCCGTCGACCCTCTTTACTGGGTTAGTAGGCTAGGGTTTCCCCTTGCTTAGGTCGGCTATAGAGCCAACCTAGCCGCCACTTGTTCCCTCTAAGGCAGATAGGCTATAGAAGAGGTAAAATGATAATTTTATTAGGCAAACACTCTCTAGGGCTAGGGTTTGGAGCCTTATATAAGCATGTAGTCTCCACCTCTTTTTATTAAGCAATCTACAATTTTAATTTAGCCTTGTGCCGAGTCTAGGAGGGAGGAAACCCTACAGCGTTCCAAGGGTTGATCCCCCTAAAGGATCAAAATCTATAGAGCTCCTTCGGGAGTTCTATCATCTGGTATCAAAGCTGCGTTCTTGCTGCCTTGTAGCCATCTTAGTTGTCTCCACCTTCCCAAGCAATTCCCACAATTACTTTCGATGTTGCCTCCATCGTCGCCCACCAAGCCGCAGATCCATCAATCTGTTGCCTTCTTCTGTGTCAATATCAAAAGATCTGGTAAAAACTCTAAGCTCATGCCTCTTGCTACTACTATTCCTCTATCTTATATGTGGGTGAAGTTTTTCCAAAGTTTTCCTGCTACAAAATTTTTCTGTCACTAGCGTTATCATCATTGTGAACGTGAAATACTGTAGAAATTTATAGTCGACTATTACTTTTTGAAACTAAACTTTTAATTATCGTTTTTGGTTGAAACCTTTACACAATTTCGTAGATCACTTCGCTTTCATCTAAGACTGATCTTATGAAAAAACTCCTTCAGGATACGGACTTATAGTGCTGCAATTCTTCATTGCACAATACTGAAATTTTACAATGCAAAATTTGCCTTCCGTCTATTGGCCTCTTGAAATAAAACTTTTATTCATACTTTTTTGCCAAAATTTTTATACAATTCTAAATATCAACTTAACTTTTGTCTGAGATTGATTTCTCAAAAAAATCCTTTTGGAACCAGTTTTCTTGTGCAATCTTTTACCATTATGCAGTTTTGAAATTTTTATAATGAAAGATCTATCTTTCATCTTTTGCCTTATTTCCCTATTGTTACACTGCCAAAATTTTACCAAACTTTTTATCGGTGTCACCAACATCTGAAACAAGGATTTTTGTAGAATTTTCTTGAACTTTTCTTTGGAATTTATGTCAAGAAGTCATCATTTCTCTGACATAAAATCTGTTCGGTAGGACAGCACATCACAACACCTTTTTCATCGAATTCTATCAGATTAAAGTGGTATTTTTATACGATTTTGGACTCTCTTTTTCTCATCTCTAAACGCTACCGTCCTCACCAAAATCTCTTCTAAATCTTACCCTAAACCAAACCCCAACAATCACCGAAATCAGCCCTAACAGTAGCCTACTTACTTATCAATCCATTTACCTTTTCAGCTAACTTTCCTTACCGATACACCTACCTTTGCTGCCATCTATCCCAGATCTAAAATCTATTTTCCTAACCTTCATCTACTACTAGCATAGTCATAAAACCATATCATCGTAGCCTAAACTCCATAAAGCTGTAGCCCCAAATTACACCCAAAACAGCCACAAACAGTACCCAAAAATAGTAGCCTTTGGTCCACCAACTTGATCGCGACTTGCAACAACTGTTCGTTGCCAACTATCTTAATCACGACCAGCAATAAATTAAACACAATAGTAGCCATCTCTCACTCCATACCACTACTGCCCTCCTTCGTAATAGCCATGTACATCGCTGCCCCATCTTCCTTCTATTGCAGTGGCACTTTTGCTGAAACCGATGCCACCTACAGCCACGAAGTCACACCGCAGCCGTACCCAACGTTGCTGCTGCCCTCTTCTTCCTCCATTGTCGCTGCTACCTTTCGACTTAGATCTTTTGGCTACCATCTTTTGACAAATATCAGCCAATAAAGAATCATAGCCTCGACGACATTGCAGCGTCAATATTGTAGCATCACCAAAGGATCGTAACCGATGTTACTACTGCCATTTTCTTCCTCTAACCTTGCTGCTACCCTTGGCTGCCATCCTTCACTTGGAGACTTCACCACCGCAGCCCCGACATTGCTGCCATTGCTACCTTCAAACAGAAGATTGCAGCTACACTATTTAATCGATTTGATTTGATAGGTTAGAGATCCTTACGTCATGACAACGGTGGGCTTATTTGAAGCTAAATTAGAGGCTCTTAAGACACGTATAGATGTTAAATTATGTATTCTCTTTGAGGAGTTTAGATTAGGCTAATTACCAAGCATAATAAGATCACAATGTGGTGTAAATTTAGATTGTAAAAGGAACCTTAGCGAAGAATTACCCATGATCCGTCTAACCTCCACCATCCAAGAGTACCAAACTTGGTTTGAAAGGCTATCTAATCAAACTTATGATTGGTCTGAAAAATAGATATTGAGGACTTTTATTGAGGGCTTGAAGCTGGAGATTCAGGAAGAAGTTAAAGCACGACAACCGTACACACTTAAGGCAGCCATCTCCCTTACACAACATCAAGAGGAGCGATTGAACTATGAAGCTCAGAAGACTAGAGTTGCTCCCTGACCAGTGGCACCAAAGCTTTCACCTCCTCCTACTGTCAGCCGACTCCCATAGCCATAGAAATTAATAAGAGAAGACCTTCATGATGGATCGACAAAGGGCCTATGTGGGTGTTGTGGTAAACTATGGAGCCTAGAATACAAATGTAAAAAAGGAGACACTACTGATGATTGTGCCTACCGAAGAACCCAAACTTAAAGATATGACTCTCGAGCCCAAAGAGAAGGATACACCACAGCCGGCCACCCACACGATCCCTACCATAGCCAGCTACACCAACCTACAAAAATTAAAGATCGAAGGGTTTCTCGAGCAGTAGTCCGTCGTGATCCTCATCGATGCCTGAAGCACACACAACTTCATGAGCAGTAAGGTTGCTGCCCACTTAATGCTCCAAAAATAAGATTACAATGGGATCAAAGTCAAGGTAGCTAACGGCCAAATTCTGAAGTGCAACTAGAAGTTCCCGTGGGTTAAACTGAGCTTACAGGAGCAAGACGTAGTTGCTGATTTTTTCTTTCTCCCTCTTGATGGTTTTGATATAGTGCTTAGCATTGATTGGTTGTCCTTGATTGGAGATATTTTCTAAAATTTTTCAAAGCTAACCATGAATTTTTTCAGAAAAGAAAAGCAGGTGATTCTACGAGGGAGCCTAGCGACTACAACTACAACACAACACTTGTAGGGGGTACTAAAAGAAGAATCCAATGGTTTCCCAATTCAAATTCAAGAGTTTCATGAGGTTGAAGATAAAAAACCCCTCCCACAACTTGCTAAATTTTTGGGTGTCTCCACCCAATCGAGCCGACTACCTCCTCTGAAGCTGGCCGACCCCCATATGCTGAACAGGCCAAAACTTCTACCAATTGTTGCTCGATCAGATTACTTCATACAACCTTAGAAGGTCAAAGATAAAAGGATCATCCAAGAGATGACAGAGATACAGATTGTTCAACTATGCTTATTTCCCGCTACGATATGTCCCTACATCCTTTTCCTTGGAGATAAGCTACTTCTAAAGTATTACATCCTGTTGAACTCACCATGGTTGCTGATGCAGCACGTCCAGATCTCAGGTGACTTCCATGACTTTCCCCAAGATTAGACCATGATGCTTAAAGACTTCCTTGATGATGACCTCCGATCTACGACCCAAGACCGCGAGAAGTAGCGAAATAAAAAAAGGGGAAGTATCATTCGTAGGACTCAACAAAGCATGAATATTATCCCTCTCATTATAAAGAAAGATGCACCACCTTGGCCGACTGGAACTATAGCCCTCATGACCATGATATCGTCCACACCAAATCATGTCTAGATGTTCATTATTAGAGCAGACATATCCAAAGTGGGGGGTCAGCATCATCCTCATGCAAGATAGTCAACAACACGAAGAAGTGAAAATAGGCCTTGAAAAATTACCACTCCTACCCACCTCAGACTCAGATCAGGCTCACACCACTAGAGATTTTATAATAGGGCGACCTCACTCTAAAAGAAAGCATGAGTTCTATTACAGAGCAACCACGTGGCAGCCCATGCAAGGAAGAAATTTTCCCCTGACAAACGTCGGAGCAGAAGAAAGTTTCTTGAGAAAGATCAAGTCCCCCTTCATCTCCAGCTCCACCAGCACGAAATTCAAGCCTCAAGAAAGTGGTCTCCTTCTTTCTTTGGGCCTTGCAAAATTGGAGATTATATTGGGGTCATAACTTGGATATTAGATCCGTGCAATAGATCAAAATTACAATTGATCATCGAAGTATCCCACCTCAAATGAAAATTTAAAGATGACGACTCAGCTCAAGTTCTTCCAACTGACACCCAAGCTGATGAGGAGCAGAAGACCTAGTTCCCTGAGTTCATGGAACTTTAGCATTGAGGACAATGCTGATTTTAAGAGGGCAGGTTTGATATGACTCTAGTAGGGTTGAGTCCTAATCTCCCTAGAAGTAGTCAATAAAACCATACTAGATTGTAATAAAGCCACTCCTATTTTATAAAGGAGTATAGTTAGGGTTTAGATTAGTCCTTAGGATTTAGTGGTCGTTGCCCCCCTTATTGGGTTGGTAGGCTAGGGTTTCCCTCTGCTTAGGTCGGTTATAGAGCCAACCTAGCCGCCACCTATTCCCTTTAAGGTAGTTAGGCTATAGGAGGGGTAAAAGGATAATTTTAGTTAGGCAAGCACCCCCTAGGGCTAGGGTTTGGAGCCTTATATAAGCATGTAGCCTTCACCTTTTTTTATTAAGTAATATATAATTTTAATTCAGTCTTATGCTGAGTCTAGGAGGGAGGAACCCCTGGGGTTCTATCAAACTCCCAACAAACTTCTAGTATACTTCCGGTAAACTCTCGGTGAGCTCCCGACAGCCTATCGGTGAACTCCCGATGAACTTCCCGATAAACTTCTAGTGAGTTATTGGCAAGCTCCAGACAACATCGTCCGAACCTCGATCGACCTTCGACAAACTCTTAGCGAGTTCCCATTGCATCATCTGAATCTTGGCCTGATGCTCAAACTTGACTCTAGCCCAACATCTGATTGTATTACCCTTTACTATCGCAGTTAATCCTACATCGCTTTCTTTATCACACAAGTTAGATCATAAAACCCATTAATTGATTTTATTATCAAAATCTGAGATTCAACATGAACCCATTGTAATATTCTTTTTGTAGCATCAAACAGGTAGCAACCTTGCTGCTCATGAAGTTATGTGTGCTCCTGATGTCGATAAGGATGATGACGGGTTGCTGCTCAAGAAACCATTCGATCTTTAATTTTTGCGAGTTTGTGTAGCCGACTAAGATAGGGATCGTGCAGGTGGCCAGTTGTGGTGTATCCTTCTCCTTGGGCTCGAGAGTCATATCTTTAAGTTTGGGTTCTTTAGTGGGTATAATCATTAGAGGTCTCTCCTTTTTATGATGGTGTTCTAAGCTCCACAATTTATCATAATGCCCACATAGGTCATTTACCGATCGATCACGAAGCTCTTCTCTTGCTAATTTCTTCTGCTGAGGGGGTCAGCTAACTGTAAGAGGGGTTGAAAGCTTTGGTGCCATTGGTTAGGGAGTGACCCTAGTCCTTCATGCTTCATGGTTCAATGGCTCCTCTTGATGTCGCACGGAGATGGTTTCCATAAGTGTATATGGTTGTCGCGCTTTAACTTCTTCCCGAATCTTCGACTTCAAGCTCTCAATAAAAGTCACTAATAGCCACTTTTCAGACCAATCATGAGTTTGATTAGATAACCTTTTAAACATAGTTTAGTACTCTTGGATGGTGGATGTTTAACAGATCTTTGCTAGTTGTTCATCAATATTCTTGTAATCGATTGGTGCTGAAGGTTTATATGCTATTAGTTGGGATGTGATTCTCATGCTCTGAGCATCTTGATTGAGGTGCCCTTCTTGAAGTTGTGCAAAGGAGATCGATCTTGTCAAGGTGTAGGGTTACCATGCCTTAACTTCGCTTCTTATCTTCGGTGGGATCTATTTACAATCTGAACTTGTACCATGCTGTGATCTTCTTGGGCTCGGTGGTCAGCTCAATCAAAACTCCTCAAAGATAGCACATAGTTTAGCCTCTATATACATCTCAAAATTCTCCAATTTGGCTTCAAATAGACCTATTGATGTCATGACGTAGGGATCTCCAACCTGTTAAATAAACCAATTGAAGAGGGTGGCTGCAATCTTTAGGTTGAAGACAGCAGTGGTAGCAAGAGGATGATAAATGGTGACTGCGATGATGCTATAAAATCGTCGGGGCTATTGTCACGGGCTTAGCTAAAGTTTGCCTAAGCCGTGCGGCACCCTCGCGGCACTCCCGAAGACTTAGCTGAAATTGCCTAAGTCGTAGAGCAACCTTGCTCACTATTCCGGACTTACCTGGGATTGCCTAAGTCATGCAACGCCCAATGCGTTTCCTGTCCGCAAAGGGTCAGCCCTCTTACAACCTCTTAAGGTCCCGTAGGACATACAAAGAAGAAGTTGATTAATTCAGGACGGACATGTCGCCTCGCAGCGGAAAGTCGTACAAGCAATTTATCGAACGCCTTGAGAGCAACAAAGAGAGAGAAAGAGAGCGAAATAGGACTTTGGAGGGTTGTAGGAACTCGCAAGTCCACAAACGACGGCTCCCAAGGTATCGGACGCAAGACAAGTTCAATTCGATGAATGCCTACGCGACATATACCCGAACCCCATCCAGCCCGGTGCCACCGGGGTTCCAAGGTGCTGAAATGGCTGACATTTCGCACCGCTCAAAAAGGTTGTCGTGGCACATGAAAAAGACCCAAAATAATGCTTTTGGCTCACATTGAGCGATCGCTGACCTTCTACACTACTTTCGCTCATATTTCTTAGGTAAAACATGTAAACTCAAGGCAAAACAAGCTGCCAAACATATGTACAAGCAAGAAAAAGTGACGAACGGTTCAAGGAGCAAAGGCATTACGGTTGAGCGACGACCGTACGTGACATTCTCCCCCACTTCAACTGGCGACGCGCTCGGTGACGCTTGTTGGTAGGCTTTGATGCGAGCTTCTTCATGTCGTAGGGCATCTTCTGGCTCCCAACTAGCTTCTGTTTGAGGAAGCTTTTGCCACTTCACCAAGTACTCTATATGTTGCGCTCCATTGGGTAGCTTTATTATACGATCCGCTAGAATAGTTTCAACTCGTTTCTCGTAAGAGGCTCGGTGGGGGTAGTCGAGTTGGAACATTTCGAATCATCTCGCGGATCCGAGTGGTAGGCTTTCAAGTTGCTCGCATGGAAGACATTGTGAATTCTGAACCATGGCGGTTGCAACTTGTATGAGACATTGCCTACCTGGCGATGATTGGGAAAGGCCCTTCATACTTGCGCACCAATCCTTTATGCACTTTATGTCTAAAGAATTGGAGTGATCTGGTTGAGCTTCACCAACACCATGTCGCCAACTTTAAATTCTTGTGGTCGCCTTCCCAAGTCGCCCACTTCTTCATCTTTTGGCCGCCTTCTCCAAGTGGCAATATCTGCATTACGATGCCATTCCCTCAGTGATAGGTGATGGGCTACTCCTGTATAACCAATAACCGGTATGAGGAGTTGATGGTTTGTCCGTAATAATCTCAAATGGGCTCTTGTTGGATGCAGAGCTCACGCAAGTTATAGGAGAACTGGGCGATGTCCAACTTCACCCAATCCGTTGGTTGGCACTCACGTAGTCAAGATATTGCTCCAAGAGCGAGTTAATTCTCTCTTTGGCCGTTTGAGGGTGGAGGCTTGTGGAGAAGTATAATTTAGACCCCAACAACTTGAACAACTCACCGAATCGTCCCAAGAACCGAGAATCCCGATCACTAATGATGTTGTGTGGGACTCCCCAATACTTAACCACATTCTTCATCATCAACTTAGCCGCCTCCTCCACGAGCAATGTAGGGTGCAGCAATGAATGTTGCGTTTAAAATCGGTCAACTACCACAGTACCGATCCAAGTCCCCCTCGGGCAAGCTTGATATGAAGTCCAAAGAGATGCTCTCCCATGGCCTTTACGGTTCCAAAAGTCCCACCTGCTGCTCTATCTTGTCCTGTTGACAAGTAAGGCATGTTCGAACATATTCCTCCACATCTCCCCATCTTTGGCCAATAGAAGGCCCTCTCCACGAGAGCCATTGTTCGGTGGATACCGGATGTCCAGCCCAAAGGGAATCGTGACACTCTTTCAAGAGTTCACGCCTCAAGTTATCCGCTCGTGGGACATAAACTCTGTCCCTTGGTGTAGATGAGTCCCTCCGGACCCAAAATCGTGCCTTGCCCTCTTTAATGAGTTGAATCGAGCCACCGCTTGAGGATCTGCAGTCCAACCACGATCACGGAAAGAAAGTTGGAGCGCAATTGACTTGCTTGGCCTCCGCCTTCCAACTGTATAGCATTCACTAGCTCCACTTTCCGACTCAATGCATCGCCCACGACATTTGCTTTTCCGGGTTTGTACTCCATCACCATGTCGAACTCACCCAAGAAGTCCCGCCATCGTGCTTGCTTTGGGAGAGTTTCTTTTGAGTTTGAAAGTAACTCAATGCGACATTGTCGGTCCTTAGCACAAATGGTGCTCCCGGAAGGTAGTGTCGCCACACTCGTAGACAATGGACTACTACCGTCATCTCCTTCTCATGTAGGATATCGCCGGTCTCGTTGAGCTTGCGACTCGTGAGGCCACCGGATGACCCTCCGCATAAGAACTCCTCCAATAGCAAAGTCAAGCATCGGTATGGACTTCAAAAGACTTTCCATAGTCCGCAATCGAGCAGTTCTTCTAACACGCTCTTCGGTCTTGAAATGCCTCACATTTGTCCGACCATCTCCGTCGCTCCTTTTTAGCAACTCGGCGCGGTGAATATCCAGCTATGAAGCCGATAATAGTTGACAAACCCAAGGAAGGATCTCAACTCGGCACTTTCTTTGGTGTTCGCCCACCACTTGCACCTTAGCCTTGTCCATTCGAATGGACCCATTCCCAATTCGATGCCCCAAGAATAAAATCTGTTTGGGCAGCACTTTTCCTCTTCACGAATAAGGTGTTCTCCACGAGAACTTTGAAAATTGTTCGGAGGTGTCTAACATGCTCCTCAAGTGTTTGGCTATAGGCGATGTCGTCTAAGTAGACGACCACAAACTTATCCGATATTCTTTGAATGATTCATGAGAGTGCAAAATGTGGAGGCGTTGGTTAAGCGAAAGGCATCACCAAAAACTCGAATGCTCCATACCGGTCACAGTAGTCTTCGCCTCATCACCTTCTGCGCGACTGCCAATACCGACGAAGGTCGAGTTTGGAGAAGTACTTTGCCTTGCCCAATTGATCGAACAAGTCCGCGATGAGTGGGATAGGGTACTTGTTCTTCACCGTCATCTTATTGAGGGCTCGATAATCAATGCATAATCGGAGGCTCCCATCTTGTTTCTTCGAAAAGGATGGAGCTCGAAGGTGCTGAACCGGATGAGACCACCGCTTAGCGTTCATCTAACCGCTCACGCCAACTCGGAGGGGCCATGCGGTATGGTGGTCTCGGAGGCTTAACTCCGGCCCTCAATCGATGATCCACGCCTGCGTGGTGGTAGAGTTCTCGGCAACTCTTTTGGCATCACATCCGAGAACTCCTTCGGGATGTTCGCCACAATGGCGGTTCTGAATGGCCTCCCGTCAAGTGTCTCTAGCTTCATAGCAGCTAAAAGGTTAATTCACCTTTTCGCACCTTTCTTCAATTGTAAAGCCGATATTTGTTGTAGGTCCTTGGTTCCTACCGAGAAACTGGAACCATGCAGGATCATCGCCTCCCATTAGACACAAGAAGTTCAGAACGGTATTGGCACCAACTTGCGTGCATAAACTCCATTCCGAGAATCACTTGGAAGTCGTCCAATGGCACCGCCATCAAGTCTGTGCTCCCATTCCATGTCCCGATCTTGATGGGGACCCCCTTTGCTTGTCCGGAGATCCGCTTGGCCTCCGAGTTCACCGCCTTCATACGACTTGGGCTCTTCTCCAAGATTAGTCCCAGTCGCTTAGCTTCGCGATCGGCAATAAAATTGTGGGTCGCGCCCGTGTCCACCATTGCACGGGTTGTTCGGCCATTAAGCTTGATGTCCACATACATCAACTCGCTGCTTCCTGCCTTCGGTGGCTTCACCTTTGTATTCTCCCCCACTTGACCCCGCAATGCATTCAACAAACGCATTGCTCCCATCCTGGGTCCTTGCGACGCCTCACTGTCGCTACCGGAGTCAGAACTACTCGAACTAAGGGCGATTGCTTTGCCCTTGTCTGACTTACGGGGTAGAATCGATGCCGTCAACGCATTGAGTGCCTGTTTTTGTGGGCACTCCCTCACCATGTGCGGTCCTCCACACAAGAAGCATCCAGTAGGTTTTGGGACTCTACCTCTTGAGCCCGGTCCCTTGTGGAAATTCTTCTTCTTTTGCTCGCCCCCAGACTCCTTCGCTCGAGAGTATTTAGATGGGCGATTTCCCGAAGATTGTTTCTTCTTTCTCAAATCCTCCGAAGAAACAAAGTCGTTAGCCTTTCCGCAATTGCCCGACTACATCGTGTCATTCCTTCGATGTAGTTCTTGTTGTGCCCATGGCTTCAAGCCATCGAGGAAGCTGAATAGTTTGTCTTTCTCAGACATGTCCCGTATATCCAGCATCAGTGCTGAAAATTGTTTCACATAGTCTCGGATTGTTGTACTTTGGCGGAGTTGTCTCGTTTCCTTCTGACAAACTCTGTGTTCTCCGGTAAGAACTGGGTTCTCAACTCTCGCTTCAAGTCTCCCCATGTATCCACTTGACATCGGCCTTGTTGGATCTCTTCCCAACGGGTTCGCCACCAAAGTTTTGCATCCCCATTCAGATACATTGTTGCTATAGCAACTTTGGTTTCTTCAGAATCAAGCCTTGTAGCACGGAAATACTGTTCCATGTCGAACAAGAAATTTTCGAGCTCTTTGGCATCTCTAGCACCTCCGTAGCACTGCGGCTCTGGTGCCCTGAAGTTTTGTGGTGGCGCAGCGCGGGTGTTGCTCCCTCCCGCATCAAGAGTCCTTGTTAACACCATCACCTTCGCCGTGAGTTCCGCCACAACTTCATGTAGGTGTCGTACGGAATCTTTGGTGTCCTCTGTTAGTTGATCCATCATAGATTCAACTTTCTCGATCCGAGATTCAGCTTCTTCTAGCGAGCTCTCTACCCTAAGTAGCCCTCGGCCTTGGTAGAGTTCCTCCACGCCGCTTCAAGAACATCAAGGCGGGTCTCCGCCGCTATAATTCTCTCCTTCTGACCCTTTTTCCCGGTTGGCGCTGCAGATGGCGCCTCCTCCCCTCGTGGAGAATACCCAACTTCACGCTCGTCTTGTTCACTATAGAGCTCCTCATGAGTGACTCCCATAGTTTGCGAGTTTGCACTTGCACCACTGCATCTTGGAGCAAGGGTCCGGCTTGCCCCATCTTGCTCGATTCACCACGATGTTTCATCATGGCGAGATTGCGAATCTTCTTCGCTGTTCGTATGAATTGCTTGCCTGCTCTGATACCACACTGTCACGGGCTTAGCTAAAGTTTGCCTAAGCGCGGCACCCTCGCACTCAAGACTTAGCTGAAATTGCCTAAGTCGAGAGCAACCTTGCTCACTATTCGGACTTAGCTGGGATTGCCTAAGTCATGCAACGCCCAATGCGTTTCCTGTCCGCAAAGGGTCAGCCCTCTTACAACCTCTTAAGGTCCCGTAGGACATACAAAGAAGAAGTTGATTAATTCAGAAGCGAGCGACGGACATGTCCCGACGTCTCGCAAAGCGGAAAGCTGTACAAGCAATTTATCGAACGCCTTGAGAGCAACAAAGAGAAGAGAGAAAGAGAGCGAAATAGGACTTTGGAGGGTTGTAGGAACGGTCGCAAGTCCACAAACGACGGCTCCCAAGGTATCGGACGCAAGACAAGTTCAATTGCTGATGAATGCCTACGCCCGACATATACCCGGAACCCCATCCAGGTGCCACCGGGGTTCCAAGGTGCTGAAATGGCTGACATTTCGCACCGCTCAAAAAGGTTGTCGTGGCACATGAAAAAGACCCAAAAATGGGCTGCATTTGGCGCATTGAGCGATCGCTCGCAGCCTTCTACACTACTTTCGCTCATATTTCTTAGGTAAAAACATGTAAACTCAAGGCAAAACAAGCTGCCAAACATATGTACAAGCAAGAAAAAGTGATGAACGGTTCAAGGAGCAAAGGCATTACGGTTGAGCGACGACCGTTCGTGACACTATGGTGGTATAATTGCCAAGTGGCTACTATGTTGATGGAGGATGATAGCTAAGGGTATCTGGATCATGAAACATGAGTGATAGTGGAGGAAGAAGAGGGAGCAGCAACGTTAGCTGCTATTGCAGTATGACTTCGTGGCTACAGGGGAGATGGTAGTTGTTTGCAGGTGGCTGTGGTAAAGGTGGTTGCAGCAAGAGTGCAGTTGCGACAGAGGGAAGAAGGGCAATAGAGTGCATGGTTATTGCAGAGGAGGGTAGCAATGATGTGGAGTGAGAGACCGTTACTTGTAACTTGTGCAGCAAGGGATCGATGTTGGCTGTGGACAAGGAAGATGGTAGTGAAAGATCACTGCTGCTAGCATTGGTACAACAAGAGATTACTACTGGTTGTGATCAATTAATTCATTGCTGATCGTGATCAAGGTAGATGGTAGCGAAAGATCGCTATTGGTAGCGTTTATGCCGCAAGAGTACTATTGGTTGCGATGGCAGTGAGAGATCACTGCTGACAGTGTTGTGTAGCGAGAGATTGTTGCTAGTCATGATCAAGTCACTACGAGAGATTGCTATTGGCAGTGTTATGTTACGAGAGATTAATGCTAGTTGTGATCAAGGTAGATGATGATAGAACCCCAGAAGGAGCTCTATAGATTTTGATCCTTGAGAGGGATCAACCCTTGGAACGCTATAGGGGTTCCTCCCTCATAAACTCGACACAAAGCTGAATTAAATTTGTATATTACTTAATAAAAAGAGGTGAAGGCTACATGCTTATATAAGGCTCCAAACCCTAGCCCTAGGGGGTGCTTGCCTAATTAAAATTATCCTTTTACCCATTCTATAGCCTACCTATCTTAGAGGGAAAAGGTGGCTGCTAGGTTGGCTCTATACCGACCTAAGCAGGGGAAAACCCTAGCCTACCAACCTAGTAAAGGGGGCGACGGCCACTAAGCCCTAAGGGCTAATCTAAACCCTAGCCATACTCCTTTATAAGATAGGAATGATTTTATTACAATCTAGTAGGGTTTTATTGACTACTTCTAGGTAGATTAGGACTCAACCTTGTTGGAGTCCTATCAAACCCGCCCTCTTAAAATTAGCCTTATCCTCAAGGCTGAAGTTCTATGAACTCAAGGAACCGAGTCTTTAGCTCCTCATCAGCTTAGGTGTCAGTTGGAAGAACTTGTGTTGAGTTGTCGTCTTTAAATTTTCATTTGAGGTGGGATACTTGGAGGATTAACTATAATTTTGATCTGATGCATGGATCTGATCTCCAGGTTAGGGCCCCAATATGATCCCTAATTTTGCATGGCCCAAAGAAATAAGGAGACCACTTTCTTGAGGCTTGAATTTCGTGCTGATGGAGCTGGAGATGAAGGGGGACTTGATCTTTCTCAAGAAACTTTCTTCTACTCCAGCGTTTGTCAAGGGGAAGTTTCTTCCTTGCATGGGCTGCTACGTGGTTGCTCTGTAATAGTAGTCGTACCTTCTTTTGGAGTAAGGGCTATCCTCTGATAAAATCTCTAGTGGTGTGAGCTCGATCTGAGTCTGAGGTGGGTAGGAGTGATGATTTTTCAGGGCCTATTTTCACTTCTTCGTATTGTTGACCATCTTGTATAAGGATGGTGTTGATCCCCATTCTGGATGTGTCTGCTCCAATAATAAACACCTGACCACGATTTGGTGTAGATGACATCATGATCGTAAGGGCTATAGTTCCACTCGGCCGAGGTGTCGCATCTTTCTTTATAATGAGAGGGATGATGTTCATGCTTCGTTGAGTCCTACAAATGATCCTTCCCTTTTTCTGATTTTGCTAATGGAGGAGCTTAATTTTCTCATGGTCTGAGCCATAGATTAGAGGTCATCATCAAGGAAGTCTCTAAGCATCATGGTCCAATCCTGGGGAAAGTCGTGGAAGTCACCTGAGATTAGCAACCATAGTGAGTTCGACGGGATGTAATACTTTAGAAGTAGCTTATCTCTAGGAAAAAGGATGTAGGGATGTGTCGTAGCAAGAAATAAGTATGGCCAAGCAATCCGTGTCTCTATCATCTCTTGGATGACCCTTTTCTCTTCGACCTTCTAAGGTTGTAGGAAGCAATCTGGTTGAGTAACAACTAGTAGAAGTTTCGGTCTGTTCAACATAGTATGGTCGGACAGCTTCAGAGGAGGTAATCAGCTTAGTTTGGTAGAGACGCCCAAAATTTTAGCAAGCTATGTGATAAGACCCCAGAATGAGCCCTATAGATTTTGATCACTGAGAGAGATCAACCCTTGTAACGCTATAGGGATTCCTCCCTCCTAGACTCGGCACAAAGGCTGAATTGAAGATGATAATTGCTTAATTTAAGAGAGGGGGGCGGCTACATTATTATATAGGGATCAAAACCCTAACCTAAGGGGGTGCTTGTCTAAGTAAAATTACCCCTTTGCCCCTCCTATAGCCAACTTGCCTTAACATGAATAGGGGGAAACTCTGGCCAACCAACCCATTAAGGGGGCGACGGCCACTAAGCACTAAGGGCTAATCTAAACCCTAGCCATACTCCTTTTTAAGGTAGGAGTGACTTTATTACAATCTAACAGGATTTTATTGACTACTTCTAGGGAGATTAAGACTCAACCCTGCTGGAGTCCTATCAAACCCGCCTTCTTAAAATCAGTCTTGTGCTTAAGGCTGAAGTTCCATGATCTTAGGAAATCGAGTCTTCAACTCCTCATCACCTTGGGTGTCAGTTGGAAGAACTTGAGCTAAGTCATTGTCTTTAAATTTCCATTTGAGGTGGGATACTTGGAGGATCAACTATAATTTTGATCTGGTACACGGATTTGATCTCCAGGTTGGGGCCCCAATATGATCCCTAATTTTATAAGGCCCAAAGAAATAGGGAGACCACTTTCTTGAGGCTTGAATTTTATGCTAGTGGAGCTAGAGATGAAGGGAGACTTGATCTTTCTCAGGAAACTTTCTTCTATTCTGGTGTTTGTCAAGGGGAAGTTTCTTCCTTGCATAGGATACCACATGGTTAGTCTTTAGTGATAGCTAATCTTTCTTCTGGAATGGTGACTGACCTTTGGTATGGTTCAAGATGATGAGAGCCCAATCTGGCGTGAGCATGGATTACAATTCTTCTAGTTTAACTGTTCTTTCGTGCCATGGATCTGTATCCAACCATATTTTAAATTTGATAGTAATTAGTATCTCTTGTAAAAACCTCGTACGATAGGGGAAGTCTCAGTGTAAATTAGGAGTCGAATATCTTACATAAGAATAGCTTAAATTCTAACTCCTAACGCATCGGCCTCAATGACCAAAGTGCAGCTGAAATCGAGCAGTGCTAGGACCGACATCATCATCATAGCCACCTTAAGTCATTCAAAGGCTATAGAGGCTTTACCCAACCATAAGAAGGAGTCTTTCTTCAATAAGGACGTGAGCGGGGCACTGATCTTACAATACTCTTTCACAAAATTTTGGTAGTAGCCCATGAGTTCAAGGAAACCGTGTAATGATTGTACGTTTGTAGGTCTCGGCCATCTTTGCATTGCCTCGATCTTTGTCAGGTCCACTGCCACTCCATCCTCTAATATAATGTGCCTAAGATACTCTAATTTACATTGTAAGAAGCTGCACTTTGACTATTTAATATAAGGAGTACTCTCCCGAAGAATCGTTAGAGCAATTCATAAGTGCTGAAAATATATATGAAGCGTAGGGCTATAAATGAGAATATCATCAAAGAATACCAATATGAACTTATGTAGAAAACTTTGGAAGATGTCATTCATCAAGCTTTGAAAATTAGAAGGAGCATTCGTAGGTCTAAAAGGCATTACCAGAAACTCTTAGTGGTCGTTATGCGTGCAGAATGCAGTTTTCAGAATATCTTCAGTGCATACCCGAATCCGACGGTATCTGGATCAGAGATCCAATTTAGTGAGGACTTGGGCTCCTTTTAATTTATCCAAGAGTTCATCTACGAATGGGATAAGATATTTATCCTTAATGGTGATGGCATTTAGAGCCCGATAGTCAACGTACATCCACCACGTACCATCTTTCTTGCGCACTAGGAACACCAGTGAGGAGTAAGGGCTGCAGCTCGGTCGAATCACCCTAGTGTCAAGCATCTCTTTAACAATATTCTCAATCTCATCCTTCTACAAGTGAGGATAGTGGTATGGTCATAAATTTGCTAGAGGTTTGCTTGACAAAATAGGAATACAGTGGTCATGAGGTCAGAAAACATCTACGAATTCATTCAGGCAAAGGGTAAGCTTAGGATTTGAGTTTTGTACGTTCCCTCCCATAGATGGCTGCTGAATATGCATCAAGAATCCACCATGTGCTTTGTGTAAAACTTTCTCCATTTGTTGTGATGAAACTGTAGAAATTTGGCTCCCGTGTTTGCCTCATAACATGACCTATCTCCCTTTGCAATAAAATTTCATGATTAATTTAGAAAATTTCTAGGATATATCACCTAGTATTGTGAGCCATTTAATCCTGAATATGGCTTCATAATTATCGATGGGTAAGAGGAAGAAATCAGCTACCACTTCTTAGCCTTAGAGGAGTAGTTTCACCCGCGGGCACCATTGGTCGCAATTAAGGATTCGCTATCAGTGACCTTTACGTCAAACTTGTTGTAACCTTAAATTTGAAGTGTCAAATATGCAGCAACCTTACTATTGAGGAAGTTATTGGTGCTTCCCATGTTGATAAGTATAGTGATGAGTTGCTATTTTAAAAGTCCTCCAACTTTCATCATCTGCGGGTTAGAATAGCCGGCCAATGCGTGCACTACGTAGTTGGCCGGTTGGAACTCTTCCTCTATGGCTTCTTCTTTATGTTCAAGGGCTTCTTCAAATATTTCATTGTCCTCATCCTCCGCTGGTTCAATCACGAGGAGCCGACCCTTTTTGCAGTGATGTTCGCAGCTCCATGGCCGATCATTCGCAAAGCTTATCCCTTGTCAACTTTTTTGGTGCAAGGGCTTGGATGGCAGTAGAGGGGGTAAGTAGGCCTCGGCATGGCTAGTCGGGGAGCGACCCTTGGGCGGGGATCGATAAGGAAGTAGGCTAATTTGGGTGATTGATTTAGGGGCTGTTTGGGTTTAGTTTAGGGTAATATTTGGAAAGGTTTTTGGTGAGGATGATAGGGTTTGGAGATGAGAAAAAGAGAGTCCAAAATCCTACAAAAAATAGCACTCAAATATGATAGAATTTGGTGAACAGAAGTACTGTGATATGCTATCCTACTGAACTAGTTTTACGTTAGAGAAACGATGACTCCTCGACATAAATTCTAAAGGAAAGTTTAAGAAAATTATGCAAAAACCCTTGATTCAGATGTTGTTAATACTAGTAAAAAGTTTGGCAAAATTTTGACAGCATAATAGTAGGAAAATAGGGCAAAAGACGAAAGGTAGATCCTTCATCATAAAAATTTTAGAACTATGTGCTAGTGAAAGATTACACAAGAAAATCGGTTCTAGAAAGAATTTTTTTGAGAAATCAATCTTAGATGAAAGCCAGATTGATCTTTGGAATTGTATAGAAATTTTGACCAAAAAGGATTAACAAAAGTTTAGTTTCAAGAGGCCAATAGATGGAAGGCGGATTCTGCGTTGTAAAATTTCAGTACTATGCAATGAAGAATTACAGCGCTGCAAGTCCGTATCCAGAAGGAGTTTTTTAACGAGCTTAGTCTTAGATGAAAGCTAAGATATTTATGAAATTGTATAAAAGTTTCAGCTAAAAAGGATGATTAAAAGTTTAGTTTTAAGAAGCAATAATTAGCCAAAAATTTCTACAACGTTTTACCTTCACAACGATGATAACGTTTGCGATGGTAAAATTTTGCAGCAAGGAAACTTTTGAAAAAACTTCAGCATCTAAGGTGAGAGATTTTGTAGTATTGAAGAGATGTGGGTGATAAAAATATACCAGATTTTCAGATCAAATGTAAGGGGCTGCGACAGATTGATTTGATCTACGACTAGGGTGGAAGGTGGAGGCGCGTGTCACAGCAATTGTGAGAATTGCTTCGGAAGGTGGAGGCATGGATGACAGCTACAAGGGTAGCAAGATCGTTACTCTGATACCAGATGATAAGACCCCAGAAGGAGCCCTATAGATTTTGATCACTGAGGGGGATCAACCCTTGGAACGCTGTAGGGGTTCCTCCCTCCTTGACTCGGCACAAAGGCTGAATTAAAGATGATAATTACTTGATTCAAGAGAGGGGGCAGCTACATCATTATATAGAGATCAAAACCCTAGCTAAGGGGGTACTTGTCTAAGTAAAATTACCTCTTTATCCCTCCTATAGCCAACCTGCCTTAATAGGAACAAGGGGCGACTAGGTTAGCTCTATAGCCTACCTATGTAGGGGGAAACTCTGGCCAACCAACCCAGTAAGAGGGTGATGACTACTAAGCCCTAAGGACTAATCTAAACCCTAACCATACTTTATAAGATAGGAGTGACTTTATTATAATCTAGCAGGGTTTTATTGACTATTTCTAGGGAGATTAGGACTCAACCCTATTGGAGTCCTATCACTATGGAAGAGGATTTTTATCTTCAATCTCATGAAACCCTTGAATTTGAATTGGGAAACCACTTGAATTTTCTTTTGGTACCCCCTCCAAGTGTTGTGTTGTGGTTGTAGTAGCTTGGCTCCCTCGTAGAATCACCTCATTTCCTTTTCTGAAAAATTTCATGGTTAGCTTCGAAAAATTTTAGAAAATATCTCCAATCATAGACACCCAATCAATGCCAAGCACTATATCAAAACCGTCAAGAGGGAGGAGGAAAAGACCAGCAACTATGTCTTGCTCCTGTAGGATCAGTTTTACCCGTGAGCATTTCTGGTTGCACTTCAAAATTTGGCAATTAGCTACCTTGACTTCGAACCTGTTGTAATCTTCTTTTTGGAGCATTAAGTGGGCAACAATCTTACTGCTTATGAAGTTGTGTGTGCTCCTGGCATCGATGAGGATGATGATGGACTGCTACTTGAGAAACCCTTCGATCTTCAATTTTTGTAGGTTGGTGTCACCAGCTAAGGTAGGGACCGTGCAGGTGGCTGGTGGTGGTGTCTCCTCCTTAGGCTCTAGATTTGTATATTCAAGTTTAGGATCTTTAGTGGGCGCAATCATCAGCGATGTCTTCTTTTTACATTTATATTCTAGGCTCCATAGTTTATCACAATACCCACATAGGCCCTTTATCAATCTGTCATGAAGGTCTTCTCTTGTTAATTTCTGTGGCTGAGGGTATCGGCTGATGGTAGAAGGAGGTGAAAGCTTTGGTGTCATTGGTCGGGGGGCAACTCTAGTCTTCCGAGCTTAATAGTTTAATCGCTCCTCTTGATGTCACGCAAAGAAGATGGCTGCCTTAAGTGTGGACGGCTGTCGCGCTTTAACTTCTTCCTGAATCTCTAACTTCAAGCCTTCAATAAAAGTCCTCAATATCTATTTTTCAGACCAATCATAAGTTTGATTAGATAACCATTCAAACCTGGTTTCGTACTCTTGGATGGTAGAGGTTTGGCAGATCATCGCTAGTTCTTAGCTAAGGTTCTTTTTACAATCCCAATTCACACCACGTTGTGAGCTTATTGGGCTCGATGAATGGCCCAATCTAAACTCCTTAAAGAGAGCACGTAATTCGACATCCATATACATCTCAAGAGCCTCCAATTTGGCTTCGAATAAGCCTAGCGATGTCATGATATAAGGATCTCTAATCAGATTTTTAGATCAAACGCAGGGGCCAGCGACAGATTAATTTGATCTACGATTGGGGTAGAAGGTGGAGACGCGTGTTGTAACAATTATGAGAATGACTTAGAAGGTAAAGACGACTGAGATGGCTACAGGAGCAGCAAGATCACTACTCTGATACCAGATGATAGAACCCCAGATGGAGCTCTATAGATTTTGATTCTTGAGGGGGATCAACCCTTGGAATGTTGTAGGGGTTCCTCCCTCTTAGACTCGACATAAGGCTGAATTAAAATTATAGATTACTTAATAAAAAGAGGTAAATCTACATGCTTATATATAGGGCTCCAAACCCTAGCCCTAGGGGGTGCTTGCCTAATTGAAATTACCTTTTTACCCCTTTTATAGCCTACCTGCCTTAGAGAGAACAGGTGGTGGCTAGGTTGGCTCTATAGCTAACCTAAGCGGGGGAAAATCCTAGCCTACCAACCCAATAAGGGAGCAACGGCCACTAAGCCCTAAGGGCTAATCTAAACCCTAGCCATACTGTCACGGACAACAATGTAAACAAGGTGTTCGATGAAATGCTTGTGTTAGTCCGAGTCCTTCGGTTTATGTACATATCTTGTACAACAAGAAGCAGGCTTGCAGTAGGCTTGGAAGCCCTAGTTTGATTTGCTTTATGGCCAAGTTTGGCTTGTAAATACAAGTGTGTCTTATAAGCACTTGTGGGGACATCGGTCTGTAGTGGACCATTATCCTTTGTGTGCAACCTCTCTGAGCTTGTAATGTCCATGGGTGTAATTTGTATTTTGGCTTTATAAAGTGTTTTTCTTGAGCAGTTGCTTGTGGATCCCGTGGGAGTTGCTTCTTCTGGCCCGTTTTCTCTTTTTGTAAGTCTTTGGGATTTTAGGAGATCTCGGGGAGGGCTGACCTTTGCGGACGGACACGCATGGGTGCCTTTAGGCAAAATCAGCTAAGCCCGTGACAATGTGGTATCGAGCGGGACAAGCACGAAACACTTGCCATACAAATGTGGGGACCTAGCTAGGGGTGTGGACAGCACGTGCAACCGCTTAGGGAAGCGGACATTGAGATGTAGGGAAAGGAGTCGCTCAGAGGAGCGGGCATCCTGGTTTGGCATTCAAGGAATAGCCAACCCCTTTGCGCGAGTGGCACCACGAGGACAAGCAAGCGAAGAAGAATGCGTAGCACACAAAGATTGGGATGGTTGAGTTTGAGCTATAGCTCGACGTTGGCAACTAAACTTGACGGTGCTTAAGGCAAAAGCAGGGTGCTTAGTGAAAGATGAGACCGTGCAAGGTGGGATGTGTTGTGTAACCGAAAGAGTTATGCAAAGCTCACAGAGGTGAGGGAATTGCTAACTCGAAGGATTCGGAACTCATGCAAGGGCTTGTACACGGATGACAGTGTTCGTGGCCATCCCAAGGCGTGATTAGAACTCGGCGCCATGGAGCATCGAACTTTCTCTTCAACATGGAAAGGATATGTCCGTAGGTGGCTGAAATGTGCAATAAATTCAGCATGTTGCTAGACCTTGAAGGGTGCGATGGGCGTATTGGAGAAGGGTCACAATCTAGCAAGTACATTTGTGGGGTAGAACAAAGCACAAGTTCAGTAAGACGGAGTAGTCCAAAGGGGATGATGGTCTCCGAAACTTCCAATGGGAAGTATATAAAGAGAAAAGTTGCTCTAGTAGGACAGATATCCGGGAGGGATAAGTCCTAGTTCTCTAGTTGGAGAATCATATGCAGATGCACATATTGAGGAAGAGTTTCTCGGGGTTATATCTTCATAAAGCTCAACGGACCGAGTGAGCGGCGAAGAGTTGTCGCATGATCTCGAAGGAGGTAATGCATTGGGGATGCATTTCGAGATCAAGTGGGGAGCAATCAAGACAACATCATATGAAGGCACACTTAGAGTCGGAAATCGAACTCAACAGAGGGCTGACCGTGGAATGGTGGACGTGAGGGCCACTATCAACTCGGCAAATCGAGGAGCGAGTGACTTGGGTGGAACTCGGTGAAGTATCCAAGTCGTATGAAGGAGTCGACATAGAAGATGGAACATGGAGCGGAGGCGAGCTTTCCTTAGACAGAGGTCAAGGGCATGAACCCTTGTAGAGGCAAGAGTGGGATCATGTCGTTCCATGGGTTCTTCATTCTGATGGGACAGACTTATTTACGCATGGTGCCAAAGATGAAGGGAGCTTCAAGGCACATGCAAGCTACCTCAGAGATGCACTTGATGGAGTAACTAAGGTGATTCAACTTGCGGAGGCAAAGTTAGGATCATGAGACCTTAATGCAGGGCAAGAGGATGCAGAGGCGGGTACTCTTGAAGAATATGCCAGTGTTGCCATTCAAGTTGTCGGGAAAAGAGGTGCATAGCAAGATTGTCTTTGGTAGGGATAGAGGCCCAAGATCCGGACAATGGTGCACCCACTCCAAGTCGGGGACTTGAGGAGCTACTAGGCGACGTCCTAGAGCTATGCTTCGTCCGAGTAACCCAGAGTGAGGGGACGAAGGGAATTGCCAAGGAGCGAACTAAAAGTCGGAGATGGCGAGGCCCTACGATGTGTTGGCGAGAGGCCACACGTGGAGAAGTCGTAGTCGAGTTCATCACACGAGAATCATGCAATGGAGATGTCACCGGGAGGCGACATGGTGCGGCGGATCGTGGTGGAATAGTTCGTGGCAATGCAATACAGCAATCTTGTCCCGTGAGGGACAAAATCATCTTGAGGTATGATCGGGAGTTCTTGGGAGCTCCACTTTGGTGTACGACACAACAAGAAGAAGGGCTATGGATTCAAGGAGTGAATGCGTAGTACATGAGGCGGTCTTCGTGTGTGCATCAAAGCTTGCATTGGATGAAAGCCTTAGTCATCGCATATGGGAGCTGTATTCCACCAAGGAAGAAGTCCAAGTGCACGCAGTGAGTCCCATGGAGGGGACATGATCATGTGAATGATCGAGGCTGGGAGCTCCACTTGGTGAACAATGCAGCGGCAAGAAGGGCGGATTCAAGGAGTGAATGCCACGATCTGCAGCGGGTCTTCCGTGTATATACATCAAGCTTGCATCGGATGAAAGCCTTGGTCGATATGGTGTACCACCGAGGGAGTAGTCGATTGCAAGTACGGTGAGTCCCATGGAGGGACTTGATTAACCGGGCAGTTGGAGAGTTGGTGCTCACATTAAGGGAGCCCAAGTCGAGGACAAGAGAGTGAGCGTTGCTACCAAGGAAGCTAAGGAGAGCGAGATCGGAGAGCCACAAACAAATGCATGAGAGTTGCTCTCCATCGACCAAGGAGAGGCTAGGAGGACACGGTGGTGTCGGCGGTGGTCGAAAGGAGAAGCGACGAGTCCAACAGGCTCTACCCAAAAGAAAGCCTTGCATCGGATGAAAGCCTTGGTCAAGCATATGGGCATGTACCACCGAGGGAGTAGTCGATTGCAAGTACCGGTGAGTCCCATGGAGGGACTTGATTGAGCGGTTGGAGAGTTGGGCCTTGCTCGCAAGGGAGCCGGCAAGTCGAGGACAAGGCCGAGTAAGCGTTGCTACCAAGGAAGCTAAGGAGAATCGGCGTGAGCCTGCAACAAGATGGCGGAGGCCATGCATGAGAGTTGATCTCTCTCCATCGACCAAGGAGAACTGCTAGGAGGACACGGTGGTGTCGGCGGTGGTCGAAAGGCGAGGAAGCGACAGCGAGTCCAACGGGCTCGCCCAAAAGAAAAGCATCGGTTAGAGAGGAGGTGGACTCGGAGGAGCTCCACGGTGCCACGAGGCGATCTACCGATCGCGGAGGAAGGGATGAAGATGCAAGGTAGCGGATAGTAGTGCTATGGGCTTGGCGCCATGGTACAGATCGGAACTTCCGTGAAGTCATCGATCCCTTGCTCTCATGAAGGGACAACATTGGTCGTAAAGGGGCCAAGGAGGTGGAGAGTGCGAGGCAAACTCCAAGTACCAAGGCGAAGGCGAGTCCAGAAACTTCATAAGACCGATGTCAATGTGCTTCTCATCCGGATAGCGAAATTAAGGGACTTGGGTTGATGCGAGTGCTCGACCAAGGAACGAAGTAGGCAGTACATGGTATTGTACCTTTCTCCTCAAGAGGATTAGGCGGCAAAGGTGATGGAGAAGTCGGTACAACCCCAAAGGCGACCAGATCTATCAAAGACTTACTCCAAGTTGGGGGACTCCAAGTTGGAGTAAACCTTTTGCTCTTTTCGGGCAAAACTTCTTGCATTCCAGAAGTTCAATGGCGGTGGGAAGGTGAATCACAGTAACTAACCCAACGCAAGGAGTGCAACCACTTCAAGTGCTTGAAGTGTGAGCAAAGCGTGAATGTTAGTAACTCAATGCATGAAGTACAAACTCGAGGAGGCAGGAGAAATCAAGTAACCTTTGCTAGGCGAAATTGAGTAACCTTTGCCTTCTCAACTCGAGAGAATGGGCGAAACCGAGTACCCCAGTTCTCTTAACTCGAGGAGGTGAGAGAAGCCACCTTACCTTCTCAACTATGAAGAGAATGGGTGAAGTCGAGTATCCCGGTTCTCTTACTTATCCAAGCAGGAGCTGCACAAGTTCTGACCCTTCAAAGAAAGCTTAAGGAAGACAATGGTTGTCAAATCCTCACCGTTGGTGATCACTACTATTGAGTAGTTTTCCACTTCATTTCCCAATTGACTAAGAGGAGTGATGCGAACATACTTGGAAGTGACAACTAACGGAAGAAGGTTCAATGGGCAAATATTATGGAGAAAGGACCTTAAAAACTTCAAAGTGCAGGCGATGCTCGTTAAAGCTCCAACAAGCATCTACCCGGTTCAAGCAATATGAGTATCTGCGATCTTGGCACATCATAAGCGGTCTTTTCCTTCATCGAGGGATCGCGAGAACCAACAAGGATCGACAACTCAACCCCACACCAGTTGGTCATTGGTGAGTTGAAGCGGCATGGCGGATTGAGTTCGACTACTCAACAACGGTGGAGGCGGCTAGGAGCCAAAGGCGTGTTGCCAAAGAAGAAGATTAAAGATTCAGCGAGAATGCGAGGAGATGCGGCGTCTCGGTGGCTTCGACGAGGCGTCGAAGGAATAAGTGGGGAGAATGTCACGGACAACAATGTAAACAAGGTGTTCGATGAAATGCTTGTGTTAGTCCGAGTCCTTCGGTTTATGTACATATCTTGTACAACAAGAAGCGAGCTTGATGAGGCTTGGAAGCCCTAGTTTGATTTGCTTTATGGCCAAGTTTGGCTTGTAAATACAAGTGTGTCTTATAAGCACTTGTGGGGACATCGGTCTGTAGTGGACCATTATCCTTTGTGTGCAACCTCTCTGAGCTTGTAATGTCCATGGGTGTAATTTGTATTTTGGCTTTATAAAGTGTTTTCTTGTGCAGTTGCTTGTGGATCCCGTGGGAGTTGCTTCTTGGCCCGTTTTCTCTTTTGTAAGTCTTTGGGATTTTAGGAGATCTCGGGAGGGCTGACCTTTGCGGACGGACACGCATGGGTGCCGCACGGCTTAGGCAAAATCAGCTAAGCCCGTGACAATACTCCTTTATAAGATAGGAGTGGCTTTATTACAATCTAGTAGGGTTTTATTGACTACTTCTAAGGAGATTAGGACTCAACCTTGTTGGAGTCCTATCAGATGGCAACATTTATGTAGCAAGATATGTGTGTTGCTGTTGAAGGAATAAGGGGAGATTTGGTGGCTGAAAGATTGGTGGATCGGTGGATGTATAGGTTGCGGTTTAGGCTTGTTTCATGGCTATTTTGGGTACGATTTTAGCTAAGGCTTTGTGCAGTTTTGGGGCTATGATGGTGTAGGATGAAGGTTAGGAAAAGGGTTTTGGATCTAAGGTAGATGGCAGTAAGGGTTTAAGAGAATTTGTTGAAAGTTTACAACAGTATATGCTGTCTTCGCAGAAGTAGAATTGTCGCCGAAGAAGTAGCAGCTTTTCGACAAAATTTTCAGCAAAAAATAGAGAGATTGGAGGAAGAATTTGATAGCAAGATCTCGATTCGGATAATTTTGGTAGCATAATAACAAGGAATTTGGTGCAAGTTGTGATAGGTAGAATTCTCATCAAAAAATTTCAATGGTTTACGATGAAAATTTGTAGCAACACAAGAGCATTTTAGAGATGAATTCCATAATAGATCAACCACAGATGAAAACTAAAATGATCTATCAAATGTATAAGAAATTTTGTTCAAAAATGATGGCAAATAGATCAGCTAAAGGCAGTAATATACGATTAAAAATTTCTACAGCGATCCTTCATTCGCAAAGATGATAACTTTTATGACGAAAGGAATTTGCAGCAAGGGATATATCAAAACTTCTTTTTGGTATTTAGTAGATGGAAAACTGTAGTAGTAAAAGGTATTGGTGATATGGAAATATCAGATTTTTGATGCAATTGGTGGTGGCGGCAGCATATTGATTTGATCTATGACGGGAGGTGATGGTGGAGACGACGACGTAAGCACAATTATGGAAATTACTTGATTGATGGTGGGTGGCAGAGATGGCAACAAAGGCAACAAGATCACTACTCAGATGCCAAATGATAGAACCTTAGAAGAATTCTATAGAGATTTGATCTTCAAGGGGGATTAATCCTTGGAATGCCGTAAGGGTTCCTTTGATAGGACTCCAACAGGGTTGAGTCCTAATCACCCTAGAAGTAATCAATAAAACCCCATGAGATTGTAATAAAACCCCACCTAGGCACTTCTATCCTATAAAGAAGTGTGGCTAGGGTTTAGATTAGGGTCTTAGGGCTTAGTGGCCATCGCCCCCTTTACTAGGCTTGTCGGCTAGGGTTTTCCCCTACTTAGATCGACTATAGAGCCAACCTAGCCGCCCCCTATTCCTACTAAGGTAAGTTAGCTATAAAGAGTAATTTTACTTAGACAAGCACCCCATGTGCTAGGGTTTAGAACCCTATATAATCATGTAGCTACCCTGTCTCTTTTATCAAACAAGATTAATCTTTTATTCAGCCTTGTGTCGAGCTCTAGGAGGGAGGAACCCCTATAGCATTCCAAGGGTTAATCCCCCTTAGAGATCAAAATCTTAGGGCTCCTTCTGGGATTCTATTATCTGGTATCAGAGCAACGTTTTTGCTACCCTTGCTACCAACTCTGCCACCCCCACCTTCCCAAGCAATTCCCACAATTGCTATGACATGTGCTTCCGCCTTCTACCCAAGCCGCAAATCAAATCAATCTGCTGTTGTCCCCTGCGTTTGAACTGGAGACATGGTATATTTTCATCACCTATACCTCTTCAATATTGCAAGATTCTTTACCTTATATGTTGAAGAATTTTTTCATATTTTATCGACTGTAAGTTTTGACCATCGTAAATGTTATCATTGTTGCAAAGGCAAAACAGTATAGAAATTTTCAACCGCCTATTGGCCTCTTTAAACCAAATTATTGTTCATCATTTTTGGCTAAAAATTTTATATAATTTCATAGATTATCTTGCCTTTCATCTACAACTGATCTCTAAAAAAAATTCCTTCTGAAATTAGTTTTATTGTGCTCAAATTCTTCATCATGTGGTATTGGAATTTTATGATGAAGGATCTGCCTTTCGTCTTTTACCCTATTTTCTTACCGTTACTCTATCAAAATTTTCTCAAACTTCTTACTGTCTTATTGAAATTTATGAGAAAGGATCTGAACTGATGATTTATGCATATTTTTCTTAAATTTTCCTCTGAGATTTACATCGAGAAATCATCATTTCTCTAATGTAAAATTTGTTTGGCAGGACAGCACATTATAGCACCTTTCTTTGTCAAATTCCATTGGATTTGAGTGTTATCTTTTGTGAATTTTGATCCTTGAGGGAGCCATATAGGTTTTGATCCTTGAGGGGGATCAACCTTTGGAACGCTATAGGGGTTCCTCCCTCCTAGACTCGGCACAAAGGCTAAATTGAAGATGATAATTGCTTGCTTTCAAAGAGGAGGGCAGCTACATCTTAAATAGGGATCAAAGCCCTAGCCTAAGGGGGCACTTCTCTAGGTGAAATTATCCTTTTGCCCCTCCTATAGCTATCCTACCATAATAGGAAGAAGGGGCAGCTAGGTTGGCTCTATAGCCGACCTAAGCAGGGGGAAACCCTAGCTGACTTGCCTAGTATAGGGGGCGGTGACTACTATGTTCTAAGGGCGAATCCAAACTCTGGCCATACTCCTTTATAAGATAAGAGAGGCCTTATTATAATTTAGTAGAGTTTTTATTGACTTCTACTAGAATGATTAGGACTCAACCATGCTGGAGTCCTATCAAGTTCGCCCTCTCAGAATCAGCCTTGTCCTCAAAGCTGAGGATCCATGTAATTTGGGAACCGAGTCTTCAGTTCTTCATGTGATTCCCATGTTGCGTCTTCAGATGGTAAGTTATTCCATTTCACAAGTACTTTAGTGGACGGCCTTCGTCGGTGCATCACAATTCTTCAATCAAGTGTAACTTCAGGTTGGACTTGGATTTCACCTTCAATTATAGTGCTCGATAATTGAGTCTGAGCCAGTTCATGTTCACCCAATTTCGGCTTCAGTAGGGATACGTGGAAGATGGGATGAATTTTGGCATTATCTGGAAGTTTAAGTCGGTATGCCACAGCCCCAATGCATTCCAAAATCTGATATGGTCCATAAAATCATGGAGACAGTTTCATCGATGCTCTAGTGTTGATGGATAGCTGCTTGTATGGTTGTAGGTGGAGATAAACCCAATTTCCTACTGAGAATTCTCAGTCACTTCAGTGATTGTCTACTTATTGCTTCATGCGGGCTTGAGTGGCAGTTAGGTTGTCCTTCAGCAACTGTAGTAGTTTATCCCTATTAAGTAGGTCTTGGTCGACCTGATCCACTTTGGTCGAACCAAGTACATATCTGGGAATTACAGGGGGCGGTCGGCCATACAGTGCCTCGTAAGGGGTAGATTTAGTCGACGAATGAAAAGTTGTGTTGTACCACCATTCGGCCTAGGAAAGCCATCTTGTCCACTCTTTGGGCCGGTCGCTAGTGAAGCATCGTAAGTAAGTCTCGAGGCATCTGTTCACCACCTCTGTTTGGCCATCTGTTTGTGGATGATAGGCTGTGCTCATCTTTAATTGGGTGCCCTATAGATGGAAGACCTCGGTCTAAAATTTACTTGTAAACACCCTATCACAGTCCCTTACTATCTACTTTGGCATCCCATGCAATTTCACAATGGTTTCCATAAAAATCTAGGCAATAGTGGTAGTAGTATAGGGATGTCTCATAGCATAAAAATAAGCATACTTAGTTAGGTGATCTACCACCACAAAGATCGTGCTTTTACCTTGAGATAGTGGCAGTCCTTCGACGAAATCCATGGAGATGTCCGTCCAAGTCGAATCTGGTATAAGTAGTGGTTGTAGTTTATCGGGACTTGCCATTGTTTCTCCTTTATGCCGCTGACATACATCACATTCGGATACATAGTCATATACTGATTTCTTTATGCCCTACCGAAGGTGAAGAGTGTATTTTATACAAAATAACCTGAATGTGAGGAGAACGAACAATAATAATTCGGTCTTTATAGCGTAAGTCCTTCGAGTCCCACATGTAGTGCCCTACGGAATTCGGATCCTTCTCCAATTTTTCTATGATGCTTCGAATTTTCGGATCATTCTTCCACTCCTTCCTAATGTGTTCGAGGAAATCGATGGTGGGAAGGGAGATGGCTGAAATTTCTACTTGCCCCGGGAGCCGAGATAGAGCATCTGCAACAACATTCTCTTTTCTTTTTCGATAGGTAATTTCATAATCAAAGCTGAGAAGTTTAGTTACCCAATGTTGCTGCTCCAGGGAGGATATTTTCTGCTCCAAGAAATACTTAAGACTTCGATGGTCAGTCTTAATCTGGAAGCATCGGTCGATCATGTAGGGTCTCTACTTTGTGACGACGTGTACAATGGTAAATATTTCTTTATCATATACTGACATTTTCAAGTGTGAGGGAGATAATGCCTTGCTAGTGTAGGTGAGAGGTCAGTTATCTTGCATTAGAATAGCTCCAATCCCAACTCTGGACTCATCGGCCTCGATCACGAAAGTGTGACTGAAATCAGGTAATGCTAGGACCGGCGTCATCGTCATGGCGGCCTTGAGTCATTCAAAGGCTGTAGAGGCTTGTTTCAACCATAAGAAGGAGTCTTTCTTTAGTAGGGATATGAGCGGGGAACTGATCTTGCCGTAATCTTTCATGAATTTTCGGTAGTAGCCCGTGAGTCCAAGGAAGCCACGCAATGATTTTACTTTGGTGGGTTTCGGCCATCCTTGCATTGCCTCAATCTTTGTCGGGTCTGCCGCCACTCTATACTCTGATATAATGTGCCTAAGATACTCCATTTTACGTTGTAAGAAACTACACTTTGACTATTTCACATAAAGAGTATTCTCTCGGAGAATTGTTAGAACAGTTCGTAAGTGCTGAAAATATATATCAAGTGTAGGGCTATAAATGAGGATATCATCAAAGAACACTAATACGAACTTGCATAAAATACTCCAAAAAATATCATTCATCAGGCTTTAAAAAGTACGAGCATTCGTAAGTCCAAAAGGCATTACCAAAAACTCGTAGTGGCCATTATACGTGTGGAATGCGGTTTTCGGAATATCTTCAGTGCATACTCAAATATGGTGATAACCGGAATGGAGATCCAGTTTAGTAAAGAATAGGGCTCCTTTTAGTTCATCCAAGAGCTCATCTACGATTGTTATAGGATATTTGTCCTTGACGGTGATAGTGTTCAAGGCCCGATAATTAATACACATCCACCATATACCGTCCTTCTTACGCACTAGCAACACCGGTGAAGAATAAGGGCTGCAACTCGGTCGAATTACCCCAGAGTCAAGCATCTCTTTGATGATGTTCTCGATCTCATCCTTCTGCAAGTGAGGGTAGCGATATGGATGCACATTTGCTGGAGGTTCGCCCGACAAAATAGGAATACGATGGTCATGCTGCCGGTTAGGGGGCAGCCTACGTGGCTCCGTGAAAACGTCTACGAATTCATCCAGCAAGAGGGCAAGCTTAGGATCTGAAATTTGTATATTCTCCCCCTTAGATGGCTGCTAGATATGCATAAAAAATCCCCCATGTTCTTTGTGCAAAACTTTCTCCATCCGTTGCGTCGAAACGGTGGAGATATGGCTCCCGTGCTTGCCTCGTAATGTGACCTATCTCCCTTTGTAATAGAATTTTATAATTAATTTAGAAAAATTGCAAGAGATATCACCTAACATTGTGAACCATTCGATCCTAAGCACAGCTTCATAGTCATCGATGGGTAGGAGAAAGAAATTAGCTACCACTTCTTGGTCTTGGAGGAGTAGCTTCACCCGCAGGCATCATTGGTCGCAATTAAGGATCGACCGTCGGTGACCTTTACGTCGAACTTCTTGCAACCTTCAATTTGAAGTACTAAACGTGCAACAACCTTACTATTGAGAAAGTTATTTGTGCTACCTGTGTCGATGAGAACGGTGATGGGTTGTTGCTTTAGAATTCCTCCAACTTTCATCCTCTGCGGATTGGAGTAGCCGGCCAATGTATGCACTGCGTAGTTGGCCGGTTGGGGCTCTTCCTCTATGGCTTCCTCTTCGAGTTCAAGGCCTTCTTTAGATGGTTCATTGTCCTTATCCTCCACTGGTTCAATCATGAGGAGCCGGCCCTTCTTGCAGTGATGTTCGTGGCTCCACGATTCGTCGCAATGCCAACATAATCCTTTGGTCGATCGTTCACAAAGCTCGTCTCTTGTCAATTTTTTTGGTACGGGGTCTCGGATGGCAGTAGAGAGAGCAATAGACCTCGGCATGGCTATTCGGAGAGTGACCCTTGTCCTCCGTGCCTCATGGTTCAATCGTTCTTCCTGGATACACGTGAAGGAAATTACCGCCATAAGGGTGTACAATTGCCGTGCTTTGACTTCTCCTCAGATTTCTGGCTTTAGGCCCTCAATGAAAGTACCTAAAAGTTGTTTCTTAGACCAATCTTTAGTTTGGTTAGATAAATGCTTTAACTTTATTTGGTAATCTTGTATTGTAGAGGTTTGACAAATCTTTGCTAATTGTCCGTCGATGTTGTCAAAATCGGTCGGACCGAAGCGGTTTAAAAGCCCTTGAACCGCTGCCAAGAGAGTCCTCCATGGGTGTGTTCAAACCAATTGAACCGCTGAATAGCATCTCCCTCAAAGTGTATGATAGTGATCTCCACCCATGTTGCATCGGCGGTTCGATAGAACCAAAAATAACGCTATACACGTGAGATCCATCCGATCGGTTCTCCTTCTTCCCATCTTAGGAAGTCAACCCTCATGTATGGATTGTTAGGATCAGAGGTGATGTGTCTATGCTCTTGAGGATCATCTTACTGATCTGAAGTCTCTCCATAGTGTGACTTCCTCGGGCTTGATGGTCGGCCTATGCTGAATTCCGCGAATAAGGATCGCATCTTCTCTTCCATGCGATTTTCAAAGGCTTCAAGCTTTGCATCGATAGTCTCCTCTGATGCCATAGTATATGCCTTAAGATCTGTAATATTAAGATCTTTTCTATATTGTTGGGTTAGTGACATGGGAATTTTGGAGAAGGTGGTGGCCGGTTGGAAGGTGGATCGGTTTGGGTGGAAGTAGGCTACGATTTAAGGCAGATTTAGGGGCTGTTTCGATTCAGTTTAGGGTAGAGTTTTGAAGAATTTTTAGTAAGGATGTAGGGTTTGGTGATGAAAAAAGGAGAGTCCGAAATCCATCAAAAAATAGCACTCAAATCTGATAGAATTCGGTGAAAAGAAGTGCTGCGATGTGTTGTCCTGCTGAACCAATTTTTTCATCGGAGAAACGATGATTTCTCAACATAAAATTCAGGGGAAAGTTTAAGAAAATTATGCAGAAACCCTTGGTTTAGATGTTGTCAATATAATAAAAATTTTGATGAAATTTTGACAGCATAATAGTAGGGAAATAGGGCAAAAGATGCAAAGTAGATTCCTTTATCGTAAAATTCTAGAACTACGTGATGGCAAAAGATCATACAAGAAAACTAGTTCTAGAAGGAGTTTTTTCATAAAATCAAATCCAAATGAAAGCCAACTTGATCTTGAGAATTGTGAAAAATTTTGATCAGAAACGATGAACAAAAGTTCGGTTTCAAGTACCAACGATCGACTAAAAAATTTATGCAGTGTTTCACCTTTGCAACGATGATAACGTTTATGTCAGTAAAAAATTGCAGCAAGGAAACTTTGGAAAACTTCTCCCATGTGTAATAGGAAGGATTTTATAGTAATGAAGAGGTGTGGGTTATAAAAATAATCAGAATTCCAGATCAAACGCGGGGGGCAATGGCAGCCTGATTTGATTTACTGCTAGAGTAGAAGGTGGAGGCGCATATCATAGCAATTGTGGGAATTGCTTGGCAAGGTGGAGGCGGCTGGGATGGCTATAGGAGCAGCAAGATCGTTGCTCTGATACCAGATGATAAGACCCTAGAAGGAGCCCTATAGATTTTGATCCTTGAGGGGATCAACCCTTGGAACGCTATAGGGGTTCCTCCCTCCAAGACTCGGCACAAAGGCTGAATTGAAGATGATAATTGCTTGCTTTCAAAGAGGGGGGTGGCTACATCTTAAATAGGGATCAAAGTCCTAGCCTAAGGGGGCACTTATCTAGGTAAAATTACCCTTTTGCCCCTCCTATAGCCATCCTGCCTTAATAGGAACAAAGGGCGGCTAGGTTGGCTCTATAGCCAACCTAAGTAGGGGAAAACCCTGGCCAACTTACCCAATAAGGGGGGCGGCGACTACTATGCCCTAAGGGCTAATCCAAACTCTGGCCATACTCCTTTATAAGATAGGAGAGGCCTTATTACAATTTAGCAGAGTTTTTATTGACTTCTACTAGAATGATTAGGACTTAACCCTGCTGGAGTCCTATCACTCTCATCTACAAAACTCTACCATCCTCATCAAGAAACCCTCCAAATCGTACCTTAAACTGATCCCAAACAGCCACCCAAATCAGCCCTAAACAGTAGCCTACTTCCGTCTACCCGATCCACCCATCCAACTGACCACCTCTTCTCCAAAAATTCTCATGCCACTAACCTGACAACAAAAAAAGGATCTCAATATTACAGATCTAGAGGCCTACACCATGGCATCAAAGGAGGCCATCAACACTAAGTTAGAAGCCTTTGAAAGCTGTATGGAGGAGAAGATGCGATCCCTTTTCGCTAAATTCAGCATTAGCCGACCACCTAGCCTGAAGAAATCACAACAAGTAGAAACTTCAGATCAGCGAGATGATTCTTAAGAGCATGGCCACATCATCCCTGATCCAAACACTTCACGCATGAAGATTGACTTCCTTAGATGGGAAGAAGGAGACCCGATCGGATGGATCGCACGCGTGGAATGCTATTTTTGGTTCTACCAAACTATCGATGCTACAAGGGTGGGGATTGCTCCCAAACACCTTGAGGGAGATGCTATTCAGTGGTTTAATTAGTATGAGCACACCCATGGAGGTCTCTCTTGGTAGCGATTCAAGGAAGGACTACTAAATCACTTCGGACCAATCGATTTCGACAACATTGATGGATAATTTGTGAAGATTCGACAAACCTCTACAATATATGAATACCAAATAAGGTTTGAATGTTTATCTAACTAAACTATAGATTGATCTGAAAAGCAACTTTTAGGGACTTTTATTGAGGGCCTAAAAACGGAGATTCAAGGAGAAGTAAAGGCACGACAATCGTATACTCTTATGGCAATGATTTCCTTTGCAAGAATCTAGGAAGAACGATTGTACCACAAAGTACAAAGGATAAGGGTCACTCCTCGACCAGCTATGCCAAAGCCTTCAACCCCCTCTACTACTATTCGAGTCCCCACACCAAAAAAATTAACAAGAGACAAGCTTCGTGAATGATCGGCCAAGGGGTTGTATTGGCACTGTAATGAATCTTGGAGCCGAGAACATCATTGCAAAAAGGGCTAGCTCCTCATGATTGAACTAGTAGAGGATGAGGACAACAAACCATCTAAAGAAAACCTCGAATCTAAAAATGAAGCCATTGATGAAGAGCCTCAACCGACTGACTATGCAGTGCACACGTTGGCTGACTACTCCAACCCACAGATGACGAAAGTTGGAGGACTTCTTAAATAACAACCCATCACTGTTCTCATCATACGGGCAACACAAATAACTTCCTCAACTGCAAGGTTGCTGCACATATGGCACTTCAAATCGAAGGTTGCAACAAGTTCGACATAAAGGTCACCGACGGTCGAATCTTCAATTATAACCAATGGTGCTAGCAGGTAATGTTGCTCTGACAAGACCAAGAAATGGCAGCCGATTTCTTCCTCTTGCCCATTGATGACTAGAAGCTATGCTTGGAATTGAATGGCTCACAACATTAGGTAACATCTCCTGAAATTTCTCTAAACCAATCATGAAGTTTTATTATAAAGGGAGACATGTCATATTACAAGGCAAGCGCGGGAGCCATATTTCCACCATTTTGACGTAGCGAATGGAGAAGGTGCTATATAAAACAAATGGTGGATTTTTAATGCAACTGGATGAATTTGCAGATGTTTACATGGAGCCTCGTGGGCTTCCCCCTAACCGACCGCATGACCACCGTATTCCTATTTTGTCGGGCAGACCTCCAATAAATTTGAGACAATACTGCTATCCTCACTTATAGAAGGACAAGGTTAAGAACATCATTAAGGAGATGCTCGACACTAGCGTAATTTGACTAAGCTACAACCCTTATTCCTTGCTGGTGTTGCTAATATGCAAGAAGGATGGTACATGGCGAATATGTGTTAATTACCAAGCTTTGAATGCCATCATCATCAAGGACAAATATCCTATACCAGTAGTAAATGAGCTCTTGGATGAACTAAAAGGAACCCATCTTCGCTAAATTGGTTCTTCGTTCTAGGTACCATCACATTTGGGTATGCACTGAAGATGTTCTGAAAACTACATTCTGCACATAACGACTACTACAAGTTTTTGGTAATGTCCTTCGAACTTATGAATGCTCCTTTTACTCTTCAAAGCTTGATGAATGACATTTTTCAGAGGTTTCTATGCAAGTTCATATTGGTATTTTTTTGATGATATCCTAATTTACAGCCCTACACTTGATATGCATTTTCAACACTTACGAATTGTTATAATGATTCTCCGGGAGAATACCCTTTATGTTAAACAATCTAAGTGCAGCATTTTACAACGTAAAGTGGAGTATCTAGGGCACATTATATTAGAGGATGGAGTGGCAATAGACCCGACGAAGATCGAAGCAATGCAAGGATGGCCGAGACCTATGAACATAAAATCGCTGCACGACTTCCTTGGACTCACAAGCTACTACCAAAAATTCGTGAAAGATTATGGCAAGATTAATGCTCCACTCATGTCCCTACTGAAGAAAGACTCCTTGTGATTAGATAAAGCCTCCGTAGCCTTTGAACAACTCAAGACAGCTATGACGATGATGTCGATCCTAGCGCTGCCCGATTTCAATCACACCTTCGTGATTGAGGCTGATGCGTCTGAAGTTAGGATTGGGGCTATTATAATGTAAGATGGTCGACCTCTTACTTACACTAGTAAGGCTTTGTCTCCCTCCTATCTTAAAATATCCTTATATGATAAAGAAATACTTGCCATCATACACGCCGTCATGAAGTGGAGACTCTACTTGATCGACTAATGCTTCTAGATTAAGACTGACCACCAAAGTCTCAAGTATTTTTTAGAGCAAAAAATATCTTTCCCAGAATAGCAATGATGGGTAACTAAACTTCTTAGCTTTGATTATGAAATTATTAATTGAATGGGGAAAGAGAGTATTATTGCAGATGCTCTATCATGGCTACCAGGACAAGCCAAAATTTTAGCTATCTCCCTTCCCTCCATCGACTTCCTCAAAGATATTAGGGAGGAATGGAAGAGTGACCCAGAGACTCGAGATATCATAGAAAGGTTAGAGAAGAATCCGGGTTCCATGGGCCACTACACTTAGGATTCGAAGGACCTGTGCTACAAATACTGAATTGTAATTGTTTCTTCTTCCCCTTGCATCAAAATTATTTTGCATGAGATGCACTTTTCACCTTCAGTAGGTCACTCTAGTTTTCTAAGAAAGGGTGAAGCAAAACCTTTTTTGGAAAAGCATGAAAATATCAATTTATGATTATGTATCTAAATGTGATATATGCTAGTAGCAAAAAGGTGAAACAATGGAAAATCCAGGAAAACTACAACCACTACCCTACCAGACTCAACATGGACCGACAACTCCATGGATTTTATGAAGGCTGCCACTAGCTCAAGGTAAAAGCATGATATTTGTGGTCGTAGATTATTTAACCAAATATGCTCATTTCTGTATTGTGAGACATTGTTACACCACTGCCAGTATTACTCAACTTTTTATGAAAAATATTATAAAACTGCATGGGATGCCAAGGTCGATTGTGAGCGACCATGATAGGGTGTTTACAAGTAAATTTTGAATTGAGCTCTTCTAACTACAAGGCTGTTAGGACTCTAGCTAGAGGAGTCCTTATTTACTTTCATGGAAGAGGACACTAATATAAAATCTAAGAGGCATTCATGTATATCCTATCTAGTCGACCCCTATTAAGGAAAGTAAGGAGGCTGGCTAGGTTAGGATTAATTGAGAAAGATATTTAAGGGGAGAGTAAGATGCATGTTACCTTAATTAACCACCCCTTATCCTAGTTAAAGAGGGGTTTGTTAAGGAGGGGTTAAATTAGAATAGGATTAGGAAATAATAAAACAACCAACCACCCCTAAATGGGTCGGCTGGTGGTTGGACTTAGAGTTGCATTAGGAGTTGCTTAGGAGTTGGTTGAGGGTAGGAGTCATCTTAGGAATTAGGGATTAAAGGACTATAAATAGTCTTGTAATCATTCACTTTTTATTATGAATAGATCAATCTTTTTTTAGCCAATGACTTGAGTACCAAGGAGGAAGGAACCCCTATAGAGTTCCAAGGAGGCTGATCTCTTATAGAGATCACCCTAAGCTTAGAATCTGCAAGGGTTATAACACTTGATATTAGAGTAACGTTCTTGGCTTCTCATTGCCCTTCCATATCCATCCATCAGCCCCCTATAGCCATCTAAAGTAATTCCCACAATTGCTTGAAGATCGTCACCAAATTCCGTCGTTATCTCCACAACCATAGACCATTCTTTGATCTCCCTGTAAATTGCAATAGGTTCTAGTTTCCTACCTTACTACTGCTACAATTTAGTTATCCTTATTCAAAAAATATATAAAAAATTCATTCCTATTTGCTACATAAATTTTTTATCGTAAAATTTCCATCTTTACGATGAAAGTTATGTTGTAGAATTCTAACTACACACCCCTTACTATTTGGTTTGTTACTGTGTTTTTACTGATCAAATTTCTATAAAATTTCTACCACGGCTTTATAACTTCATATCCTCATATCTCCATTTAGTTTCGTCAAAAAATCATCAAGATAACCTGCTCATCTTCGATTTTACTAAACCTTTTGCTGTCATTTTCTTCTATAAATTTTTTATTGGCATTACCTTTCCCTTATCAGTAGATTCTGTTTAAGTTTTACTCAAATCTTTATTTTAAACTATAAGAAAAAAATCTTGTCTACGCTGCTGAAATCTTTCGATAAAAAAATTCTGCTATAGTACCTTCTTGTATTCCTTAATCTTGCCTAAACTTTTGCTGCTGATTTCTTCTACAAATTTTTTGACAGCATTATCTTTCCCTGGCCAGTGGATTTCCATTGAGTTTTACTCGATTCCATGTTATGAACTGCTGCAAAATTTTGACTATACTGCTGAAATCTTTCACTAAACAAAATTCTATAGCAACACCTTCTTGTAATCTTTGATTTTGCGGAACCTTTTGTTGTTGTTTCCTTCCATGAAATTTTTGATAATATTACCTCTTCCTGGCTAGTAGATTCTCTTTGAGTTTTGCTCAAATTTTCATTGAGAATTTTTGAAAAAAATTATGCCTTCACTACTGAAATTTTTTCAATGAAAAATCTACTGCTGCACCTTTGTCTTAATTATTCTTCTTAACCCACTGAAACCCAACTAACTTGCTACCATCACCCAAGATATCTTTAGGGCATCCCTTTAGCCTTAAGATACAATAGTCATAATGTATTTTTTTTTCCCTAACAACACCCAAAACAATAGCCCAAATAGCGACTATCGCAGCCTATCGATGCAGAATTCTGCAGCACTACCTTTCGATGTTTTTTGCTACGCCCATATTTGATCCTTACCAAAATTGTTGCTGCCACCCATGTCATCTTTAGGGCACCCCTATAGCCTTAAGACACAGCTATCATAGCCTTTTTTCAATTTCCATAGCCAACCCAAATCGTAACCCAAAAAATAGTCCTCCACAGCCACCGAACCTTCCACCAATCCTTATCTTTCGCAGTCAGTGAACCTTGCCAAACCAGTTACTGTCCCAACAGCAACCCTAAACCTTCCTTCCCAACCTCAAACCACTTTCACAAAAATCCTTTGCAACCTCCATAGCACCCTCAAACCCTAGCACCGACAGTAACCTAAATTATAAGCTATTAACCCTAAATTACAACTTTGATCCATCACCCTTTTGGCCACCAATCCCTACCAAACCAATTGTTCCCATTAATAGCAACCCTAAGCCACCCTTCTAACCCTAAATCACGATTATCAAACCCCCCTTACAGCCTCTACAATAGCCCCAAATAGCCGCATCAATAGCACCCTCTTTGTCAAAAAAATTTTGTTACACTATCTCCGGTACTACTTACTGCATCCACACTTAATTCCTATCAAATCTATTGTTGTCATCAATAGCAAACCTAACCCATTCCTTTAACCTTAAACCTTAGCCATTATACGCCCTATATGACCCCTACAGCATCCCATAGCCCCAACAACAACCAAAAATGGCAACCTTTCAGCCCTAAACTGTAGTCATCTACCCTTGATCGACCACCAAAGTTTTATATCACTGACCCAACAATAGGAGAAGGATATTAACATCTTAGATCTGGAGGCACACACAATGGCATCTTAAGGTCAATTGATGCCAAGTTGGAGGCATTTGAACCACACGTGGAGGATAGATTGCGCACCTTATTCGTCAAATTCGGATTGGGCCGATCTTTGAGCCCAAGAAAATTCTAGCAAAGTACAAGTTCAGAGAGGCCTCTCAAAAAGAAAGTATAAGCCACTGATATGAGGCAGCCATGCATGAGGGTGGACTTCCTTCGATGGGAAGAAGGAGACCCAATGGGATAGATTTTGCATGTCGAACGTTACTTTCACTATCACCAAACACCAGAGGATTCCATGGTGGATGCCACTGTTATCCACCTTGAAGGAGATGTTATACGATAGTACAATTTGCTTAAATACAACTATGAGGTTTCGACATAGAAACAATTCAAGATCTGACAACTTGCCAAGATCTGACAAACCTCCACGATCCAAGAATATCATACCAAGTTTGAGGAATTATCTTACCTTACTTATGATTGGACTAACCAATAATTATTAGGGACATTCATCGAGGGACTCAAGTCAGAGATTAAAGGAGAGGTTAAGGTGTGGCAACTCTGAACCATATCGATTGCAATTTATTTCGCCCAAGTACAAGAGGAACAGCTTAACCAAGATGCTTAGAGAATGAGAACCACTCATACACCCATGCAATATGAACCTCCTTCTACTTCCAGCCATCCTTTGCTGCCAAAAAAATTGACAAGTGAAGAACTACATGACCGATTGACAAAGGGTCTTTGTTGTAATTGCAATGAACCTTGGAGTCACGATCATCACTATTGAAAGGGCTACCTCATACTGATTGAACCTCTTGAAGACATGGAGGACGAGATCCAAAAGCATGAGGAAGAGGTTGTAGATGAAGAATAGTAGCTGCTTGATTTTACGATACATACTCTTACCGGCTATATGAACCCACAAACGATGAAAGTGAAAGGACTTCTAGAGCAACAACCAATCACCATTCTTATTGGCACCACGAGCAGCAACAACTTTATCAACAACAAGGCTACTACCCAATTAATGCTCCAAAATAAAGTTTGTAGTAGGTTAGATGATGAGGTCACCAACGACCAAATTTTGATGTGCGACAAAAGATGTCCACGGGTGAAATTGTTACGATAGGACCAAGAGATATTTGCTAATTTCTTCCATCTTCCTCTTGATGATTATGAAGTTGCGCTCAACATCAAATGGTTGGCTACACTAGGTGATATTTCTTAGAATTTTTCTAAATTTATTATAAAATTTTTTAGCCATGAGAAACAAGAGACCCTATGTGGGAAACACGGGAGCAACGTAACGACGACTTGCACGTAGCTAACGGAGAAAGTTTTAAACAAAGAAAACAACGGTTCCCTACTGCAACTTCAGCAACACTTTATGGGGGAGCCCAAAAAATTTAAAGACCCAATATACTTTAATTGTTTGCTAAATTTTCAGATATTTTTATCGAACCGCATAGCCTACTTTCTAACCGCCAGCATGACCACAAAAAATTATGGTTCTCCCGGCAAGACAACAGCAAACTCTTGGTCATATCATTATCCTCACCTCTAGAAAGCTGAAATAGTGATGACTGAAGATGAGATGCTTGAAATAGGGGTTATACAGCCAAGTTACAGCCTCTACTCTTTGTTGGTACTAGCTTTACTCGACTTTGATAAAGTGCTTATTATTAATGCATCAGAGCTAGAAATTATGTTATCCACATACAAGATGGCCGACTCCTAGCCTACACTAGTAAAACCCTTACTCTAAATCACCTTAGGCTACTCATCAATGATAAGGGAATGCTAACCTTTGCTGAATTTGTTACTTGGTATGATACAGGATAACAACACGTAGAGGAGATAAAAGCAAGTCTCGAAAAATTATAACTTCTGCTCCTTCCAAACTTAGATCAAGCTCACCTTACTATAGACTTTACTAGAAGGCAACTACCATCATAGAGGAATGTCTGGCTATCAATACACATGCCAGCCCGCACAAGAAAGAAATAGTTGCCTGATAAATGCCGGAGTAGAAGGAAGTTTATTATTAAATATCAAGTTTTTCTCTATATTCATCCATACTAGCAGGAATTTATGAAAACTTGAGCCTCACAGATATGGTCTCATAGTTTCTTTGGACCCTATAAAATTGAAGATTATATTAGAGTTGTAAATTATAGATCGGACTTGCGCACTAATTCAAAATTATAACTCATCCTTCAAGTATCTCATTGCAAATGGAAGTTTAGAAAGGATGACTCAGCCCATATCCATTCACCTGACATCACAACTGATGAGGAAGTTTAATTTCAGTTGATGATCGCATGGGATTGTAGGGTCGTGATGCACTACTGTCCAAATACTACTACCCCTGATAGAGAGATACAAGATAATGCAGGACCATCGAACCATAGTGCGCCTATCATAAATACCACAAGGAAGCTTCAAGGAGAGTTACAGATCAAGACCCAAAGTTCATGGAGCCTCAGCCTTGAGGACAAGGCTGATTTAAAGAGGACGGGTCTTTTAGGACCCTAGCTAGAGGAGTCCTAATTTAGTTTCATAGAAGAGGGCAATCATGTAAAATCTAAAAGGCATTCATGTAAATTTAATCTAGTCGACCCCTATTAAGAAAAGTAAGGAGGCCGGCTAGGTTGGGATTAATTGAGGAAGATATTTAAGGGGAGAGTAAAATACATGTTACCTTAATTAACCACCCTTTATCCTAGTTAAATAGGGGTTGGTTGAGGAGGGGTTAAATTAGAATAGGATTAGGAAATAATAAAGCAACCAACCACCTCTAGATGGGCCAGTTGGTGGTTAGACTTAAAGTTGCATTAGGAGTTGCTTAGGAGTTGGTTGAGGGTAGGGGTCTTAAAGTAGGAGTCATCTTAGGAATTAGGGATTAAAGGCCTATAAATAGCCTTGTAATCATCCACTTTTTATTATGAATAGATCAATCTTTCTTTAGCCAATGGCTCGAGTGCCAAGGAGGGAGAAACCCATATAGAGTTCTAAGGAGGCCGATCTCCTATAGAGATCACCCAAGCTTAGAATCCGCAAGGGTTCTAACAAAGGCACTAAATTGAAGATGAGCATAGCCTATCATCTACAAACGGATGACCTAATAGAAGTGGTGAACAGATGCCTTGAGAGTTACTTATGGTGCTTCACCAATGACCGACCCAAAGAGCGGACAAGGTGGCTTCCATGGGCTAAATGGTGGTATAACATAACTTATCATTCATCAACTAAATATATCCCCTATGAGGCATTGTATGGTCGACCGCTCTCTGTAATATCTATGTAATTGGTGCGACCAAAGTGGATCAGGTCAACCAAAACTTAATTGACAGGGACAAGCTTCTGCAGCTGCTGAAAGACAACCTAACTGTCACCCAAGTTTGCATGAAGCAATAAGTAGACACTCACCTGAGCGAGCAAGAATCTTTAGTGGAACACTGGGTCAACCTTTGCCTACAACCAAACAAGCAACTATCAATCAACACTAGAGCATCAATGAAGCTATCTTCACGATTCTATGGACCATATCAGATTCTGGAGCATATTGGGGTCGTGGCATATAGATTAAAACTCCTAGATAATACTAAGATCCATCCCATCTTCCACGTATCTCTGCTAAAGCCGAAATTGGGAGAACGTGAGTTAGCTCGGACTCAACTGTCGAGCACTATAAATAATGGTGAGATTCAAGCTCAACCTGAAGTTATATTTGATTGGAGGATTGTGATGCACCATCGATGCCCCTCAATTGAAGTACTCATAAAGTGGAGCAATCTACCATCCGAAGATGCAACGTGAGAGTTATATGAACAGTTAAAGTTTATGGACCCTCAGCCTTAAGGACAAGGCTGATTCTAAGAGGGCAAGCTTGATAGGACTCTAGCAGGGTTGAGTCCTAATCACCCTAGAAGTAATCAATAAAACCTTGTAAGATTGTAATAAAACCCCACCTAGCCACTTATATCCTATAAAGAAGTGTGGCTAGGGTTTAGATTGGGGCCTTAGAGCTTAGTGGTCACCGCTCCATTTACCGGACTAGTCGGCCAGGGTTTTCCCATACTTAGGTCGGCTATAGAGCCAATCTAGCTACCCCCCCTGTTCCTACTAAGGCAGGTCGACTATAAAAAGGGTAAAAAGATAATTTTACTTAGGTAAACACCCTATGGGCTAGGGTTTAGAACCCTATATAATGATGTAGCCACCCCCTCTCTTTTATCAAGTAAGATTAATCTTTTATTCAGCCTTGTGTCGAGTTCTAAGAGGGAGAAACCCCTATAGTGTTTCAAGGGTTGATCCTCTTTAGAGATCAAAATCTATAGGACTCCTTCTGGAGTTCTATCATCCTCCCTCCTAGTAGTCAGCCACAAGGCTGAATTGAAGATTGATCTTGCTTATTCCAAAAGAGGTGGAGACTACATGCTTATATAGGGCTCTAAACCCTAGCCCTAGGGGCTACTTCCTAAGTAAATTACCTATTTTACCCTCTACTCTAGTCAGCTTGCCCTATAAGGGGCAGTGACCTAGGGGGCTACACCAAGATAGGCTCCCCTGCTAGAAACCCTAGCCGACCTACCCAATAAAGGGTATGACAGTTAGGAAGCCCTAAGGCCCCAAATATAAACCCTAGCCACTCTTCATTATAGGAAAGAGCCGGCTAGGTGGGGTTTATTATAATCTTGATGGCTAAGAAGCCCTAGGCTTCAAGACTCCTTCCCCCAAAACCCTAGTTGACTCCTCAATCAAAGGGGATGATGGCAAGATTGGGGGGATATGACATGACTCAAGATTTTATTGACTCTTTGACTTATTGAGCTTAGGACCCATCCAAGCTAGGGTCCTAACAGTCTCTTGTATGGCAGTTACCTTTGGATCCCAACATTTAGTTAAGGATCTTAAAATTTTATTAATGACATCCGTAAATCGGGTGTATATGTCACCAATAGTTTCACTTGGCTTCATTTTAAACAAGTCATAATTATATAGTAAGAGATAATTTTTTGACTCTTTTACTCTACTTGTGCTTTCGTATTTGACCTCTAGTGTATGCCATATATTATATGCAGAATCACACATAGAAATATGATTAAATTTATTTTTGTCCAAGGCATAAAACAAAGCATTTATAGCTTTGGCATTTAAAGAAAATATTTGACTTTCATAATCATTCCAATCATTTATTGGATTGGAAGATTTTTTAAAGCCATTTTCAACATGTTCAATAACTTGAAATCCATAGAAATCAAAAAAATTATTATTCTTGTTTTCTAGTAAGTGTAGTCCATCCCACTAAACATAGGAGGATGAGTGATAGAGTGACCCTCGTTAATGCCATAAAAATCATTAAAACTCACTTAGTGTTAATTCAATTGAGTGAACGTGGCTTTGATACCAACTGTTAGGATCGAGTTAGCACTAGGGGGTGGTGAATTAGTGCTTTCGTGAAAAACCTCGTTTAAAAATTTTTGTTCGATGAAAACGATATTAAAAGTGTGCTTTGACTTGGAAAGAGTTAAAAGCAATTAAATCGGAAAGTAATAATAATGAAGAGTATGAAAGTAAATACACATCAAGTTTATAGTGGTTCCATCGATGTGACCTACGTCCACTTCTGGTTCCTCCTTCATCGAGGTCACCGGCTTCCACTATTTATCTTCTTTTAAAGGATAAAAATCAACCACCCTCTTACAGCTCTATTCTCATTTTCATAGGTTTAGAAGATAACCTTTACAATTTTTTCAATGCTCCCTTAAATAGAAATCACACTTATAAAAAAGGAGGTGAATTTCAAGGAATTACCATAGAGTTTTCACAAGTTTTCATTCAACTTTCTTGATGTCCTAAGAAAGAATACCTGGGGTATTTATAGACCCTAATTGGCTTCAAAAATTGGAGCAAAAAATTTGTAAGGACTGAATCAAGTTTAGGGTGGGGGTGGGGGGTGGGAGGGTGAATTAGTGCTTTCATAAAAACATCGGTTTTAAAACTTCATTCAATGAAAACTGATATCAAAAGTGATCTTGACTTAGAGTAAGTATTAAATGAACTATGCATCTAAGTAAGCAGCAAAAGTAAACTGCAAAGAAGAGAAGACATAATAATATTATAATGGTTCGATCCACGTGACCTACTTCACTCCTGATTCCTCTTCACTTGAGGCCATCGGCTTCCACTATCGATCTTTTACAACAGGAGAAAGTTAACCATCCCTTACAACTCTTTCTCCTTTTCTCAGGCTTAAGAGTGAATCTTTATAACCCTTTACAAGTATTTTCTCACACTCTCCCTTAGAACAACCTCCAAGTTTATGGAGAAGAAAATATAACTTTTTAATAGGGTTTTCACACAAGTTTTTTAATATCTATTCTTGTTATTCCAAGCAAGAATACCTACAATATTTATAGACCTCAAATAACTTTAGATCATAGAGCCAAAAATTCAAACATCTTGAGATTTCGGGGTATAGACAGTATCACTAATGAACAGAGCCCGGGAATCTGGGCTTTGGCGGTACCACTATCGGAATATGTGGTACTACCACCGGCAACCGATGGTACCATCGCTCGGGAACTTGAAAAAAGTATGTTTTAGTACTTTTCATACATAAGACTATATGATCTTTTGACTTGGTTGTACCTCCTACCATATCAATGAAATAAGCCACTTAATGGGCTCAAATCAACCTTAATTAATACTTAATTATAGCCGATGGGCTAATAATTAAGTTGTCCTAATTATAAACCAACTCTGTTAGAACTCTAAACTACTTAAATCTATATAAATTATTAAAAAACATAAATTATATACCTAACATCTTATTATACTGCCCTTTACTGTTGTAGTTAATCCTACATCATTTTTTTTAACACATAAGTTGGATCATAAAACCTATCAATTGATTTCATTATCAAAATCCAAGATTCAACACTTGCACCGTCCTGTCCTTGATTCCAACTTGTCAGGATTGTATCTTTTAACATGAATAGGATAACCTCAAATCTTAACCATCTTAAGATCGAACTTCTTTCCTTTCTATATCTCATATGGTGTAAACACTATTGACTTTGATGAAACTTTATTCAGAAAGTAAGATATAGTCTCTAGGGTGTATCCCCAGAATAAGATGGGTAGGTCAGCGAAACTCATCATGGACTGCACCATGTTTAATAACATGTGATTCCTCCTTTCTAATACACCATTGAGTTGTGGTGTATAAGAAGGTATCCATTATGATAGAATCCCATTGTCTTTGAGGAAATGAGTGAACTCCGTACTCAAGTACTCTCCTCATTGATCTGATCGAAGAGTCTTAATACTCTTTCCAATCTGGTTCTCTACTTCATTTTTATATTCCCTGAATTTCTCAAAAGCCTCGGATTTATACTTTATCAAGTACATGTGTCCATACCTAGAGAAATCATTAGTGAATGTAATGAAGTATGAGTAACCACCTATAGCCTGAGTCGACATGGGACCATACACATCACTATGTATTAGTTCCAATAACTCAATGGCTCTTTCTCCGGTTCCACTAAAAGGAGAGTTGGTCATTTTCCCACAAAGGCAAGGTTTGCAAGTTGCATATGACTCATAGTCAAATAGATCTAAGTATCCATTTTTTAGCAACTTTTGAATCCTTTCCTCATGTATATGATTTAGCCTACAATATCATAGGTATGCATTGTTCACCTCATCTCTTTTCCTTTTAGATATATTTATATTCATGGTGTGTGGAGAAGTGTTTGACTCATAGTCAAATATGTTAAACCTCAAATTTTAATGATGAAATTAATTGATGAGTGTTTATTTTGACATATGTATTAGAGGAAGAATTGTAGGTCTAACTACGATGGAGCAATTGAGTTGCAGCCGGATGATGGGCCAAGATTAAGCTTGGGCATCGAGCTGGGTTCAGACAATGCAGTGGGACATTGCCTGAAGTTCGCTAGGAGATTTGCCAAAGGGATTGGGAAGCTCACTAGGAACACATCAGGAGATCATCGGAAGAAGACCAGAAGATTCATCGCAAGAATGCCGAAGGCTACCGGATTAGCGGGAGTTAGGTCTTGCTTTAGCTTGTTGGTCATTAAGGGTTATAATCATTGAGTCGTAGTTAGGGTTTGAGTCCTAATTAAGTTTGATTTGGAAGGAATCCAAATCAACTCAATGAGGCAACCAGGTCCATTATGGGGTTTGATGGAGCTCAGGTTGAGCTTAATTAGTTAACCAAAGAATTGTCAATATCAGGTTCAAGCCAAGATTTAAAAAGTAGAGGGAACCACTTTTCTAGAGATTATGGTGGGTAAACTACCAATGAGTGACGGTTGAACTGCCCATACCCTGGAATCAAGGTAGCTGCCAGCGATTGAATCACCCAGGATTGGTGAGTAAACCGCATGTACTTGGTTTTTGGGCCGTTGACAGTAGGTGAACTGCCCAGGTCGACAGCTGAATCACTTGTACTTGGTTTTTGGGTGGTTGATGATGGGTAAACCGTCCAAGATGGTGGCTAAACCGTTAGTACTTGGATTTTTCGAGTATGTTTGAAATTTGGCTCCAATTTCTTAAGCTATTTGGGGCCTATAAATATTCCAAATTTTCTTACATTCCATACAATAATTTTTGAGATTATATTTTGTGAAAAAAAATTGTATGTGAATTATAAGAAAAATAAAAAGAGATGGGAGAGAGTTTAGAGTTAGAAAATTCTTGAAGTCTCCCTTGTAAGTAAAGTGTAAGGGTTTGGTCTTCACCCAAAGAAGATCGATAGTGGACACTCGTGTACCTCAAGAAGGAGGACTCAAGAGTGGACGTAGGCCAATTGGTACCGAACCACTATAATTGTGAGTATTTCTTAATTATTACATTTATTACTCACTTGTAATTATCTAGTTCTTAATCGTTTTGAACTGAATAGACGCTTTCAATTTTTACTTACTCTTTGAAAGCAAAGTTTCAAGTCAAGTAATTCCCTTTGACGTTGATTATCTTTTACTAGGATTTGCTTATTTCCGCTCAAGTCATTTTTAAGTAAGTAACTCAGAAATTTTCTTCGAATCATTCACTTGTTACAAAAAGCTTCGATTTGTCTATCTTACTTAAAGCAAAAAAAATTTTATTAAAACTAAAATTTATACTTGCACTATTTCACCCCCCCAACCCCCCCTACTCTTAGTGCCAATTGATCCTAACAATTGGTATCAGAGCAAGGTACTTACTCATTTGATTAACACCCACTTAAGTAAATTACTTGTTTTGGCATGAATGAGGGACATTCCATTTCACGTCATCCCATGTTTAATAGGATATATTACACATATTGAAAGACACAGATGTGTATTTTTCTTATCTCTTTAGACCTTGATTTATCAAATATTATTGAGAATAAATTTAAAAAATCTATTGTTGAGAATAAATTTAAAAAATCTTCCAAGCCAATGAATGAGCTAAATGATTTGGAGAGGAAGAATTTTTCTTTAAATGCAAAGGCTATGAATGGCCTTATTTTGTGCTCTTGATAAGAATGAGTTTAATCGTGTTTTCATTTGTGAATCAGTTTTTAATATTTGGCACACAATAGAAATCACACACGAGGAGACTAGTAGAGTAAAAGAATCTAAGATAAATATTTTAGTTCATAATTATGAGTTATTTCGAATGAAACCAAATGAGTCAATTGGAGACATGTACGCCCGTTTCACGGATGTCATCAATAGCCTTAAAGCACTTAAAAAATATTTTTTAAATTTTAAATTAGTTAGTAATTTTGAGACCTTTACCTAAGTGGGATCCTAACATAACCACTATTCAAGAGGCCAAAGACTTAAATAACTTACCTTTTGAAGAACAAATTGACTCTCTTATGACATATGAACTAAATTGTAATGCTCATGATGAGCTTGATAAACCCCTTCCAAAGAATAGGAAGGATATAGCATCTCAGACAATAAATGACTCATCGAGTGAAACCTCGAGTGATGGGACCATGATATTGCATTGTTATAAAAAAATTAAAAATTATAAAAAAATAAAATTATAAAAATAAAAAAGGACCAAAGAAGGACAATGTTATATGCTATGAATGTAAAAGACCGGGACATTTCAAAAATGAATGTCCTCAATTGAAGAAGAAGCTGACACTAAAGAAGAAAGCACTTTCGGTCACTAGGATGATTCAAGTTTTTCGGACGAAGAAGACCATTCTAAAGATGAAGTTGCTAACTATACTCTAATGGCGATTGAAAATAAAGCTAGTGATTCATTAAGCATTTCTTTTTTGGAATTATTTAGCATATTTTATGATTTGTTTGATGAGTTTAGAAAACTTAGCAAATCTTTTAAGTTACTTAAGAATGATAATTAATTGTTAGTTAGTAGAGTTGACAAAATACATGATTCATTAGTATCACATAATACATGTTCTAAATATGATATGCTAGATAATGTTAAAAAATAAAATATAATACTTAAGACTACATTAGAAAATTTTGAATTCAGGAACAAATCTCTAAATATGATCCTTTCTAATAAGGGTCATATTAATAGAAGAAATGAAGTAGGCTTTGTTGGTAACATTCAACAAAAGCCAACTATGTTTGTTAAAGGACCAACCTTAAATGTGCCACTAAGAATCAAGTATAATTTTTGTGGAAAATTAGGACATAACATAAACAAATGACTATTTAGAAAATGTAGTCCACATCAACTAGTTTTGGTTCCCAAGGGAACTTTATACAAAAACAAATAATTAGAAAAAAGATAAAGTTTTTTATGAATGACCCAATGTAAAATGGGTACCTAAACCAAAAATATCTTTCTTGTAGGTTTGTCTCCAAACTAAAGCTAGGAGCACCAAATGGTATCTTGATAGTGGATGCTCAAGGCACATGGCTAGAGATCCATCTTATTTTTCTAAGCTCACTAGTATAAGTGAAGGAATTGTTACCTTCGGAGACAACAACAAAGGTAAAATCATTGGAAAAGGAACAATAGATAACATATCAAACCTCTTAATCGAAGATGTATTATTAGTTGATGGCTTAAAACATAATTTGCTTAGCATTAGCTAATTATATGATAAAGGATCTGTGGTTAAATTTTAACCTAATGCTTGCATAATTGAATTGTCACACAAAATTAAATCCTTAATTGTCTTAAGAAACAACAATGTATACACCATAGATATTGAAAAATTTTGTGATGAAACTTGTTTTTCGGCTTTGAATTATGATGTTTAGATTTGACATAAAAGACTAGGTTATGCTAGCATAAAACTTTTAAACCAAATTTCTACCAACGAACTAGTAAAAGGATTACCTAATCTTAAGTTTATCAAAGATAAAGTATGTGACATTTGTCAATTAGGAAAACAAATAAAGAGTCGCTTTGAGTTGAAAAATCAATTAAGCACATCTAGGCTACTTCAATTGATGATAAAATTGATCTTGATACTTTGAATTTAAATGATAACACTCCTACAAGTAACTTAGATGAATCTATTTCCAAATCATTACCTAAAGAATGGAAGTATGTGAATGATCATCCTAAGAAACTTATAATAGGAGAAACATTAAAAGAAGTTCAAACTCAGTATTCTTTTAAAAACTTTTATGCGAATACCACATTTCTTTCTCAAATCAAGCCAACATGCATTGATGAGGCACTAACAGATGATTTTTGGGTTAATATAATGTACGAAGAGTTTAATCAATTTGAAAGAAATGAGGTATGGGAGCTTATTCTTAGACCTAATAACTATTTAGTGATTCTTACTAAATGGGTCTTTAAAAACAAGCAAGATGAAAATGATATTGTGGTTAGAAATAAGGCTAGATTAGTGGCCAAAGGTTTCAACCAAGAAGAAAGAATTGATTATGATGAAACCTTCACTCTCATGGCTAGACTTGAAGCTATAAGGATGCTCCTTGCCTTTGCATCTTTTAAAAATTTTAAGTTGTTTGAAATGGATGTTATAAATGCTTTTCTAAATGGTTTTATTTTCAAAGAAGTGTATGTTTAACAACCCCCTAATTTTGAAAATAATCTTCTCCCTAATAATATTTTTAAACTTACAAAAACTCTTTATGGATTAAAACAAGCCCTTTGGGCTTCGTATGAAAGGCTTGATTTTTTTTATTTCAAATAAATTTTTAAAAGACAAGATTGATACCACATTATTCTTTTAAGCATTTTGAAAATGATTTACTTATTGATGATTTCATTTATAAATGAATCTTTATGTGAATCTTTTGCTAAAGAAATAAGCTAAGAATTTGAAATGAGTCTAATGGGTTAGTTAATATTCTATGTAGGATTATAGATAAAATAACTTGATGATGGTATTTTTATTAGTCAAACTAAATATACCTTAAAATTGATAAAACAGTTTGAGATGAAAAATGTTAAATCATTAAACACTCCCATGAACACATCTACAAAGTTGGACTTAGATAATGAAGAAAAATACTTATAGAAGAATGATATGAAGTTTATTATACTTAACTACTACTAGAGCAGATATTATGTTTAGTGTTGGATTATATGCAAAGTATTAATCTAACCCGAAACTCTCTTATTTGAAAGCAGTTAAATTTTCAGATACTTAAAAAAAATATCTAAACTAGGATTATGGTATCCAAAATCAAAGAATTTTGACTTGATTGCTTACTCATATGCCAATTTTGGTGGATATAGAATAGATAGAAAGAGTACTACCGGGACATGTCAATTTTTAGGGTATGCACTTATTTTTTAGACTTTCAAGAAATAAAATTCAGTAGCTTTATCTATTACAAAAGCAGAATATATTACAGCTAGTGCATAGTGTGCCCAAGTCATTTAGATGAAAAACACACTAGAAGATTACGGAATGAAACTAAAAAATATTCCTATAAAGTGTGATAATACAAGTGCTATATGTTTAATCAAAAATCCTATTCAACATTCAATAACTAAATATATTGATATTATATATTATTTTATAAGGGATCATGTAAATTGTCAAGATATCTCTTTAGAATTTATTGACACTAAGCATCAATTAGCGAATATCTTTACAAAACTCTTAAATGAAGAACAATTTGATTTTCTTAGAAGAAACCTTGGAATGCTAAATCATGAAAGTATATGAATTACTAATCTAGATTTCATGATATTAAATTTCTGTGATAATAGTTTCAAAAAATTATCTTATTGTTCACATGAAATTATCTTATTATTCATAAAAGGGGAGAAAATTTGTATGATGTTTTGCTACTTTACGGATTTATTTGCTATGCATGCTTGAAATTACATGAGATGATTTTAAATGCATGACTAGCTCCTAAACTTTTAAATCTATTTGAATATCTTGAAATTTTGAGCTTATTTTTGAAATTTACCTCTACAAAATTGAGAGCTATGTTTAATGATGTTTTACAACTCCTCCCTTATTTTTTTCCTTCTTTTTCACTAGAGGAAGAAAATTCTTTATATCATATTTTAAAAATAGGGAGCAAAAAACTCAAATGCCTTAAAATCTTTAGCATCACATTTCATCTCTTTATTGATAACAAAGGGGGAGAAATGAATGTTGATGACTTATGTAATAACTTAAGGAAAATTTTTTAAATGTTTAAAATTCATGAAAATCCTTGATGAGTTGATGACTTGATAATTTAAAAGCAAACTTTTGTTGATATATGAGTGCCTTATAGCAATCCTTGAAATATGATTTACTTGGAATATTAATTGCCTTGATTCACTTGAATTCAAGAGTGAGTGATTATCTTGAATTTAAGTCTTCTTTATTATGGCATGAATTTAAGGGGAGTTAGGATTAATTCTCATCATCAATTGATTGTCATCATAAAAAAGAGGGGAGATTATTGAATCTCCCATTTTGATGATGAAATCAATTGATGAGTATTTAATCTAACATGTGAGTTAGAGGAAGAATTGCAGGTCTAACTATGATGGAGCAATTGATTTATAGTCGGATGATGGGCTAAGATCAAGCTTGGGCATCGAGCTGGGGTTTACACGATGCAGTAGGACCTCGCTGAGAGTTCGCTAGGAGATTCGCCGAAGGGATCGGGAAGCTTGCTGGGAACATACCGGGAGATCACCGGAAGACTTGCCGGAAGAATGTCGGAGGCTGTCAGATTGGTAGGAGTTAAGTCTTGGTTTAGCTTGTTGGTCATTAAAGGTTGTAATTATTGAGTCGTAATTAGGGTTTGAGTCTTAATTTAGTTTGATTTAGAAAGAATCTAAATCAACTCAATAAGGCAACCGGGTCCACTATGGGGTTTGATTGAGCTTCGGTTGAGCTCAATTGGTCAACATCATGTTCAAGCCGGAATCTAAGTGTCAATTGATCTTAACTTAGTGTCAATTGATCCTAACAAATTAGATCTAAGTATCAATCTTTTAGTAACTTTTAAATCCTCCCCTCATGTATATGACCTAGCCTACAATGTCATAGGTCTGCATTGTTCATCTCATATCTTTTTCTCTTAAATGTATTTATATTCATGATATATTGAGAAGTGTTTAACACATATAAGTCATTTATCATAGTCCCTCTAGTGATGATCTCATCATCCATAATTATTAAATAACTATTATTCTTAAAAACTAATATATATCCACTAATTGTCAAACAAGAGATGGAAATAATATTTTTAATAATAGAGGGAACAAAATAGCATGCATCCAATGCAACAATAGCTCCACCAATCAAATATAAAGTGACCTCCCCAATAACAATTACAGCAACTCTTGCTCCATTATCCATCTTGAGGTCCATTTCGTCGCTGGCTAATCTCCTAGATCTTACAAAAACTTGCAATGAATTACAGATATGATAAGTGTTGGGAAACCTCGGCTGGAGCATCATATGCACAGCGAAAATTAAAACAAAAAACTAATTTTTGATATAGATTAAATCATCGTGCAAAAGATTGGGATCGTGAGAAATATGTAAAAATCGAAAAATTACGATACATGAGAGATTGATTTTACATAGGGAGATCATATATCCTTGTATTTTTTCAGATCCGGATGGAGAGGATAAAGGAGGTCAAGAGTCCTCTCTAGTGATATCCACATAATGGATCTCAGCAGCGAAACTCCTCCAATATGATCTCGCAACTCTTGCGCAGAGGGAGGGAGGAGAATAGGAGGCGGTGGCTAAAGCTGTAACCTATCAACCATGAGTCTCCCCTCCTATTTATAGAGAGCCACCAAAACCCTAGGGCTCCTGCATTAGTGGGTATTGGATCTTCACCTAATTATCCACTAACCTTACATTATTGGATCTCTATCCAATAATCTCCTTAGGCCTCTAATTGGGCCTCAATCCAAGAGCCTATCAGCATAGAGTTTCATCTAATGAGAATAGGGGCCAATTGGATCTCTATCAAATCCTCTATTCGTTGAAGCATCCATCGTATGTGTGTAACCCTCTAGGCCTAATACCGAGCTAGCCATGAGTAGCTCTCATTAGAACTCCTTCTGATATAGTGAATTATTATCTCAATAATAATTCACTCGATTCATCGACTATGGATGTTCTAGGTCATTATGCCATAGTCCCCACACGGTACAAGAGGATCAACTCTATTGGACTTGTCTATCTACAGTTACCATGTATCTATAATCCCTCATCCAACTAATATCCAAGAGATCATATATTGGTCATGGTACTGTCAGGTCACATATGGAATCAGTTTATCTTACTCTAATTAGATTCTACCAGAGAACTCTTTCTCTCTCAATCCAAATAATCCTGTCTAGAGATTTGTTTGAGCAAGCACATATGAGATATTTCTCTTGTGATACTGAGAGCGGATGATCCTCTATCGACACTCAATTTCCTTCGTAAGGTTGGCTACTAATAGGACTCCAGTAGGGTTGAGTCCTAATCTCCCTAGAAGTAGTTAATAAAACTCTGTTAGATTGTAATAAAATCATTCATATCTTATAAAGAAGTATGACTAGGGTATAGATTAGCCCTTAGGGCTTAGTGGCTGTCGCCCCTCTTATTGGGTTGGTTGGCCAAGGTTTTCCTTGCTTAAGTCGGCTATAGAGCCAACCTAGCCGCCCCCTATTCCTATTAAGGCAGGTTGGCTATAAGAGGGACAAAGGGGTAATTTTACTTATACAAGCACCTCTTTAACTAGGATTTTGATCCCTATATAATGATGTAGCCACTCCCTCTCTTGAATCAAGCAATCTACAATTTTAATTCAGCCTTGTGCCGAGTCTAGGAGGGAGGAACCCCTACAGCGTTCCAAGGGTTGATCCCTCTCAAGGATCAAAATCTATAGAGCTCTTTCTAGGGTTCTATCATTTGGTATCAGAGTAGTGATCTTGCTGCCCCTGTAGCCATCATCCACACCTCCACCTTCCCAAGCAATTCCCATAATTGCTTTTGACGTTGCCTCCATCATCACCCACCAAGCCGTAGATCCATCAATTTGCTGCCTTGCTCTACGTCAACATCAAAGATCTGGTAAAAGCTCCAAAGCCCATGCCTCTTACTACTACTATTCCTTTATCTTATATATGGGAGAAGTTTTTCTAAAATTTCCTTGCTACAAAATTTTACCGTCTTAAATGTTATCACTGTTGGGAAGGCGAAACGTTGTAGAAATTTTCAACTAATTGTTGCTTCTTGGAACTAAACTTTTAATCATCATTTTTAGTTAAAAATTTTATACAATTTCATAGATCATCTTAGCTTTCACCTAAGACTAATCTCATAAAAGAACTCCTTCTGGATTTGAACTTATAGCAATGTGATTCTTTATCACGTAGTGCTAAAATTTTATAATAGAGAATCTGCCTTCCGTCTATTGGCCTCTTGAAACCAAACTTTTGTTCATCCTTTTTGGCCAAAATTTGTATACAATTCCAAAGATCAACTTGGCTTTCATTTGAGATTAATTTCTCAAAAAAATTCCTTCTAGAACTAGTTTTCTTGTGCAATCTTTCACCAGTATGCAGTTTTGGAATTTTTATAATGAAGGATCTACCTTTCGTCTTTTGCCCTATTTCCCTACTGTTACGCTGCCAAAATTTCACCAAACTTTTTACTAGTATTTTCAACATCTAAACCAAGGGTTTTTGTATAATTTTCTTAAACTTTCCTTTGGAAATTATGTTGAGAAGTCATCGCTTCTCTGATGTAAAATCTGTTCGACAGGACTGCACATCACCACACTTTTTTTCATCAAATTCTATCAAATTTGAGTGCTATTTTTTATGGGATTTTGGACTCTCTTTTCCTCATCACCAAACCCTACCATCCTTACTAAAAACCCTTCGAAACCCTATCCTAAACTAAAACTAAACAACCACCCAAATCAGCCCTAACCACAACCTACTTCCTTATCAATCCACTTACCTTTTTAGCCAACTTTCCTTACCGATACACCTACTTTTGCTGCCATTTATCCTAGATCTAAAATATATTTCTCTAACCTTCATCTACTACTATCACAGCCCTAAAACCACACCAATTCGTAGCCTAAACTCCATAAAATAGTAGCCCCAAATTGCACCCAAAACAGCCATAAATCACACCCAAAAACCGAAGCCTTCGGTCCACCAATCTTTTAGCAACCCAATCTCCCTTATCCCTTCAATTGCAGCACACATCTTTCATTGCTCATCGCTACCAACAGTGACCTCTTGCTGCCATCCTCCTTGATCGCAACCAATAGTGATCCCTGTAGCAAAAAGCTACCAGTAGCGATCTTTCATTGCAATTTGTTTGCATCACAGCCAGCAATAATCGTTCACTGCCAACTATCTTGATCATAGCTAGCAACAAATTGAACACGACAGCAATCATCTCTCGCTTTATACCACTATTGCCCTCCTCTATAATAGTCGTATACATCGTTGCCCCGTCTTCCTCTTTTTGCAACCACACCCTTGCTGTAACTGATGCCACTTGCAGCCATGAAGTTGCAGCATAGTCGCAACCGATGTTGCTGCTGTCCTCTTCTTCCTCCACCGTTGCTGCTACCCTTGGTTGCCATCCTCCACTTGGAGACTTCACCCCACAGTCCTAACATTGCTGCATTCATTGCCTTTAACCTGAAAATTACAACTACACTTTTCAATCAGTTTGTTTGACAGGTTGGAGATCTTTACGTCATGACATCGCTTGGCTTATTCGAAGCTAAATTGGAGGCTTTCGAGATGCGTATGGATGTTAAATTATGCACTCTCTTCGAGGAGTTTAGATTGGGCCAATCACAAAGCCCAAGAAGATCACAATATGGAGTAAATTCTGATTGCAAAAAGAACCCATTAGAGATAAGAAGCGAGGATAAGACACGGTAGCCCTACACCTCAATGACGTCGATCTCCTTTGTACAACTTCAAGAAGGGCACCTCAATCAAGATGCTCAGAGCATGAGAGCCACATCCTAACCAAAAGCATATGAACCTTCAACACCAATCAATTATAAGAACCTTGACGAGGAACTAACGAAGATCCGTCAAACCTCTACCATCAAAGAGTACCAGATTAGGTTTTGAAAGGTTAGCTAATAAAACTCATGATTGGTCTGAAAAATAGATATTAAGGACTTTCATTGAGGGCTTAAAGTCAGAGATTCAAGAATAAGTTAAAGTGCAACAATTGTACACACTTAAGGTAGCCATCTCCTTCGCACGACTACACGAAGACAAGCTGAACCTAGATGCTTGGAGGACCAAAGCTGTCGCACGACTAGCAGCATAGAGACTCTCGGCCCCATCTACCACCAACTGGTCACCTCAGTCGAAAAAGTTAACAAGAGAAGGGCTTCGTGATAGATCGGCAAAGGGCCTATATTGATATTGTAATAAACTATAGAGCTGAGACCATCATTGTAAAAAAGAGAGACATCTATTAATTAAGCCCACTGAAGAACCCAAACTCAAAAATACGGCTCTCGAGTCCGAGAAGAAGGATATGAAGGAAAAAATCACAATCGGCCACCTGCACCTTTCATGCTCCACCATAGATATTGGCCATTGATGGCTTCATCAAGCATCAGCCCGTCACCATCCTCGCCGATACTAGGACATGAAAGGTGCTTCCGATTTAACTCAACTCTTTGAAAGTAAAGTTTTCCCGATAAGTTCTTTCCTTCAAACATTGCTTATCTTTCTAGTTTACTCATTAACATAGCAACTTTTTTTAATCACTCACTCGTTTCACTAAGAACGAAAAGTTTCAAATTTCCTATCTTGGTTTAATAAAAAAGTTTTCATCTAAACCTAAAATTTACATTTACACTAATTCACACACCCCTCCCCTATTAGTGCCAATTAATCCTAATAATTGGTATTAGAGCAAGGTACTTACTCTTTGAATTAACACCTACTTGAGTAAATGACTTGTTTTAGCATGAATGAGGGACTATGTATTTCACGTCCACCCATGTTTAATGGGATGGATTACACATATTGGAAAACACAAATGCATATTTTTCTTATCTCTTTGGACTTTGATTTATGGAATATTATTGAGAGTGGATTTAAAAAATTTTTCAAACCAATGAATGAGTTAAATGATTTGAAAAGGAAGAATTTTTATTTAAATGCAAAGGCTATGAATGCCTTGTCTTGTATACTTGATAAGAATGTGTTTAATCGTGTTTTCATTTGCGAATCAGTTTTTGATATTTGGCACACACTAGAAATCACACATGATGGGACTAGTATAGTAAAAAAATCAAAAATAAATATTCTAGTTCATATTACAAGTTGTTTCGAATAAAACCAAGTTAATCTATTGGAGATATGTACACCTATTTCACGGATGTCATCAATGGACTTAAAGCACTTGGAAAATATTTTTTGAATTTTGAACTATTGAGTAAGATTTTACGATCTTTACGTAAAAATTGGGATCCTAAAGTAACCATTATTCAAGAGACCAAAGATTTAAATAACCTGCCTCTTGAAGAACTAATGGGCTCTCTTGTGACTTATGAACTAAACTGTAAAGCTCATGATGAGCTTGGTGAACCCCTTCCAAAGAACAGGAAAGATATAGCACTTCGAATAAAAAATGATGCCTCGAGCGAAACCTCGAGTGATGAGGACAAGAACATTATACTTTTATTAAGGAAATTTAAAAAATTATAAAATGAAACAAAACTTATAAAAATGAAAAGGAACTAAAGAAAGACAACATCATTTGCTATGAATGCAAAAAAATGGAATATTTCAAAAGTGAATGTCCCCAACTAAAGAAGAAACCGACGCTAAAAAAGAAAGCACTCTCGGCCACTTGGGATGATTCAAGTTCCTCGGAGGATAAAGACCAATCCAAAGAAGTGGCAGCTAACTATGCCTTAATGGCATTTAAAGATAAGGTTAGTGAGTCTTTAGATATTTCATTTTTAGAATTATCAAGCATGTTATTCAATGAGTTTAGAAAACTTAGCAAGTCTTTTAAACTACTTAAAGTTGATTATAATTTGTTAGTTAAAAGACTTGACGAAATGCATGACTCCTTAGTATTACATAAACGATGTTCTAAATGTGATATACTAGATAATGTTAATGAAGAGAATTACATGCTTAAAACAACACTAAAGAAATTTAAGATAGGGAATAAATCCCTAAATATGATCATTGCTAATAAGGGTCATATTAAGAATAGAAATGGCATAAGTTTTGTTGGCAATGTTCAACAAAATCTAACCATCTTTGTAAAAGGACCTGCATCAAATGTGCCACAAAGAATCAAGTGTAATTCTTATAAAAAATTAGGACATAAAGCTTACAAATATCTATTTAAAAATTATAATCCTTACAAGTTAGTTTGGGTCCCTAAAGGAACCATAAATAATCTTATGTCATTAGAGAAAATGGGAAGAACATGTCATGAAGGACCCAATGTTAAATGGGTACCTAAATCAAAACCTCCCACAATATAAAGTTATTTCCTAACAAGGCTAGGAGCAATAAAAATATTTTGAAAGTACTCAAGTCATATTACTTCAGATCTAATACTCCTTTAAGCTTACTAGCCTAAGTAGTAAAAAGAAAATTATTTGAATTAAAATTATTGATAATGAATCTTTTAATGGTTCATCATTATACAATTAATATTGATGATGCATAGCTAGAGTATACAAGTATGAAAATGAATTAGAACCAAAGAACCTTAGTTATTAAAAAACATATTGAAACTTACAAAAATGAGATTTTGAGTGAATGCTAAAATAATTGGCTTGTTTAAATATAAAGACTATTATTAAATGCTTCAAATATTGACTAAGTTTATGGAATAATTGATTTAAATGTTACATTCATTAAAATGACACGATGATTTAATGCTTATGTTGAATGATAGAGCATAAAAAACATATATGCTTCATTTTTAAGTATTTTAAAAATGAGTTTATTAACTCCTTGCACTATGTGTAAAGAGTTAAGACTCATTTAAATATTAAAATTGAGATAGGTTGAATTTTAATTGAAAATGTTTTATGAAACCATGATTTAATGATGCATAGTGATTATGCTTACTGAGTTTATATTTCAAAATTATGCATGATGATCTTTGTGATTTATAGCTTATTGATTATATCATAATGAAAGCTCTTTTTCAGTTTTAAATGAGGATACATGTTTTTATTTGACTTAAAAGACAAAGGCATTCTTAAATGAAATAAAGGAAATACATTTTTACTTGAAAATTTCCCTATCATATCAACCTTTCAAAAAGAGATTAGTGAATCGATTATGTTATCTTTTATGAATCTCTTAAACTATAAAAGTGATTTTGATGATTTGATGATCTGAACTTAGATAAGTTATTATCATGATTTTTTTGGCAAGTTTAGAAAATTAAACTTGAAATCTTTACATAAATACTTTGATTATGAAAAATCTTTGTTGAACGAGGAACAATTTGCTAAAATTAAAAATATGAATTTTAAATACATGAGATTTTACATGATTGGATTTCTATTTTACTTGGAATTTTGAATATATAAGATTTCTTGATTACTTATGTTAAAATTTACAAACAATAAGGAGGAGCAAATTTATTAACTTAAATCATGTCTTTTGGTATTCATGAATATCTTTTTATATTAATATCTTTCTTGACATGATTTATTTTAAATTCATGAATGACATAACTTATCACCAAAATTAGTATTTCTTAAATTTATGATCAGTTGAAAATTTAAAGAGATTTGTAGTATCATGAATATTACTTTAATTTCTTGATTTGACTTATACGTTATGAGAATCACGTTATTGATCTTTATGATTTCTCTTTTAAATAGAAAAAAGGAGATTTATGATCTTAACAATAATAATTAAAAATTTTATCAAGATTATTCTTCCTTTTTATAAAAAAAATTTATCTTGGATGAATTGAGATTATCCCCTAAGATTCATTTTCATTATTTATAAAAAAAGAGAAAGAAACTTATTTTTGATATTCAAAATTTTGATTTTATCTTTAATGACATGATCTCCTTATACTTTTGGGAGTATTTTGAACATGGATGTAAAGAAATTATGCAATCATATTTCTTTCTTGATAATAACAAAAAGTAGGAGATAAAATTATCAATATGTTTAGAAGCAAATTGATATGATAACATTGAATGAAAATCAATTTTCTTAGAAGAAAATGTAGAATAGTAAATTTTCTAAATACTTGCGAAATGCAAGCTTGATTTACTATTTTTCTTTGGATTCCTTGGACTTTATAAATTGGACTTCTTATCAAAATTTGCATGCAAAATCAATAATTTACTTGATTTGCTACTTTGCTTGAAATTTGGATAAGACGAATTAAATTATATAAGTATCTCTTGATTTTTTAGATTTCAGTATAAAATTTATATCTTTAAAATTGAGTATTTTTGTCATATGATATTTTTTATTTCTCTATCTTGATTCTACATTCTTGCTCACACATATGGAGAAAGGAAATAACTAGCATTTCAGAGACTAATAAGTCTATTAATTAAATTTTTAATCTCTTGAAAGTGATTTTGATGATTTTGAAATTGAATGAGTGATTTAACTATATCGTAGTTTTGATTTCTTGAAATTATAACTTTCAATCTTTTATGAATCAAAATATTTTATTATGCGTCTTCGTATTATTTAAAAGGAGATTTTTATATAAATCATGAACTTGACAACTTGAGATTTCTTGTGAATGAATCAAGAGATTTTATTTTATTTGTTTCTCTTATAAATTGTCTTTTGATATTCATAAGTTATTTTCATAATTTGAATATCTCATCACTATGTTCAATGTTCTTGATATATTTCATGTATATTTATTAAAAAATGATGTAATGGAAAAAGTTTTGCACTGTTCTAACTATCCCTTCTTGTTGACAATGATAAAGGAGAAGCAAAACATGTTAGCTTATAAAATTGCTAGCTAGAACAATACAAAGGAAGCAAATATTTACTAGCTTATACTTCTCAAAAGAGAAGAATGAATTCACTAGCTTGCATGTTCTAAAATAATTGCTAAGCTTTCATATATCAAAAACTTGCTAATTGCACTTCTCCTTTTGTTGATGACAAAGAGGAAGAAGGTATAATGATGTGAAATTATGTATGATGATTATGCATATAATGATTATTTTGAAAATCTACATAAAGATAATGATTTATTATTGTTCAAATTTACTTGTTATATTTATTTGAAATTTACATGAGCAAATTTTGTTGAGCTCTTATTCGAAATTATATATATACAAGATTGAGGTTAAGACCTAGAAATGCTAAATCATGAAAATATATAAATTACTAATATAGATTTAATGAAATAAAGCCTTTTTGTGATAACATTTCTTAAAAACTTTCTTCATAATTTTATCTTATTGTTTTCAAAAAACGAGAGAAAAAATTACATGAAGATGTGCCACATTTGAAAATTACAAGAGACGACTTTTGCTACATTTGAAATATATAAGTTGTCTTTAAATCTCTTGAACTTTTGAGCTCATCTTATTATTGGTTTTAAAATTTATTAGGAGCTCTTCTCTATGATGAAATGATTCAACAACAACTCCCTTATTTCTCTCCTTATTAAAGGGGAAGAAAAATTTTATAATGCATATACTAAGGGGGAGTAATGTCATTATGTGCTTTGAAATTATTAGTTATATTTCACCTTTTTGTTGATGATAAAGGGGGAGAAATATATATTGATGATATATAATATAAATTGATGAATACATTAATGACACATGATCTTGTAGAAAAATATGGATATCTTGATAATGGATATAGATTGATATATCTTCGATTTGGATATGAGTGCAAATTCTTTTTTACTCATGATTTAATATCTTGAATATGTAAATTTATATTAAAATTTATAGAGAATGTTGATTGCCTGAATTTAAGAGTGTGTGATTCTCTTAAATTTAAGTGGTATGGATTTAAGGGGAGTTAGGATTAACTCCTACCATTAATTGATTGTCATCATCAAAAAGGGGAAGACTATTGAATCTTAGATTTTGACGATTAAATCAATTAATAAACATCAGGTTCAGGCCAGAATTAGAAGAGTGGAGGGAACCACTTTTACGAAAATTCTGACGGGTAAACAGCCGGTGAGCGGTGGGTGTAGCACCGCTGCCTAGGCTTTCGGGCAGCTGACGATGGCTGACCCACCTAGGCTGGTGGTTGAACCGCCCATACCTAGGAATCTGGGTACTTTAGGCAATTGACCCGCCCGAGGCCGATGAGTAAATTGCCCATACCCAGGTGTTCGGGCAACTAACCCGCTCAAGTCGGCGGTGAACTCCCCATACTCGGATTTTTCAGATATGATAGGACTTTGGCTCTGGTTTTGAAGCATATTTGGGGCCTATAAATACCCCAAGTTTTCTTGCATTCCATAATAATAATTTTAGGGATTATATTCTGAGAAAATATTGTGTGAGAATTATAAGAAAAATAAAAGGGATAAGGGAGAGAACTTAGAATTGTAAATCTTATCTCCCTTGTAAGCTCAAGTGTAAGGTTTTGGTCTTTACCCAAAGAAGATTGGTAGTAGACGTCAGTGTGCCTCAATAAGGAGGACTCGAGAGTGGACATAAGCCTTTGGCACTGAACCACTATAAAAATTAAGAATGATTCTTTGCTTTCATTGCTTACATATTTATTGTATTGATACTTCTAATTTAACTCAACTCTTTGAAAGGAAAGTCTTCACGATAAGTTTTTTCCTTCAAACATTACTTATCTTTCTGGTTTACTCATTAACTTATCAACTTTCTTTTAATCACTCACTAATTTCACTAAGAACAAAAAGCTTCAGATTTCATATCTTGGTTTAATTGAAAAGTTTTCATCTAAACATAAAATTTATATTTGCACTTAGTGCCAATTGATTATAATATTATATCAGGCCTAGTACATAGCATATCATACATGATAGACCCTATCACTGAGGTATAGGGTATCATATCCATGTCTATGCTTTCTTCAGAGTCTTTGGGGACATACTCCTAGAAAGTGGTATTCCATGTCTCATCGGTATGAGACATCTTTTAGAATTCTCCATGCTAAACCTTTTGATAATAGAGTCTATGTACCTAGATTAGACAAGCCAAGAATCCTCTTAGATCTATCTTTATACATCTGGATCCCAAAAATATATGATACTTCCTCTAAATCTTTCATAGAGAAGTTTCTAGATAGCCAAGTCTTTACTGTGGAGAGCATTCTTATATTGTTCTCAATGATTAGGATGTCATCCACATACAATGCCAAGGAGGTGATAGCACTCTCACTTACCTTCTTATATACACAAAGCTCATTTTCGTTCTTAACAAAGTCATAAGATCTGATCATTTCATCAAATCTTATATTCCAATTTTGGGAAGCTTACTTTAGTCCATAAATGGATTTGAACAACCTGCACACTTTATCCAGACTCTCTCTGTATATGAATCCCTTTGGTTGTATCATATACACCTCCTTCTCGAGGTTGCCATTGAGGAATGCTATTTTGACATCCATCTGCTAAATCTCATAGTCATAGTGTGCTGCAATAGTCAAAAGAATTCTAATGGACTTAAGTATGGCTACAGATGAAAAGGTTTCGTCATCGTCAACTCCTTGTCTTTGACGATATCCTTTAGCTACTAACCTTGCGTTATAGGTCTCCACCTTTCTGTCTAGTCTAATCTTCTTTTTGAAGATCCACTTGCAACCGATGGGTACGATACCCTCAAGTGCAAACACAAGGTTCCAAACCTTGTTAAACTACATAAAATCCATCTTAGAATTCATGACTTCTTGCCACTTCTCGGAGTCTATACTCATAATAAACTCCTTATAGGTCTAAGGATCAACATCCTGATAGTTCTCTCTACTGATATGTCCATATCTTTCAGGAGGGTGAGATACTTTGCTAGACCTACCCAAAGTTGGAATTTGTGTGTTAGATACCTGAACAAACTAGGGCTCTAGAATGATGCTTGAGCTAGGTTCTCCAACCTTGCTCAATTATATCTCACTCCCACTATTTCCACCAAGAATATGTTCCTTCTCAAGGAACACAACTCTCTTAGCAACAAAGACTTTTCGGTCCTTGAAATGATAGAAATAATACCCGAAAGTCTCATTAGGGTATCCCACAAACGTGCACTGTTCCATCCTTGATTTCAACTTATCGGGATTGTGTCTTCCAATGTGGGCAAGATAGTCACAAATCTTAACCACCTTAAGATCAGGCTTTTTTCCTTTCCATATCTCATATGGTGTAGACACTCCCAACTTTAATGGAACTCTATTCAGAAGGTAAGTTGTGGCCTCTAGGGCATACCCCTAGAATGAGACGGGTAGGTCAGCGAAACTCATCATGGATCGCACCATGTCTAACAGTGTGTGATTCCTCGTTTCTGATACACCATTGAGCTGAGGTATATAAGGAGGTGTCCACTGGGATAGAATCTTATTATCTTTGAGGAAATGGGTGAACTCCATACTCAAGTACTCTCATTCTCATCCTTATATTACCTGAATTTCTCAAAGGCCTCAGATTTGTACTTTATTAAGTACATGTGTCTATACCTAGAGAAATCATCAGTGAATGTAATGAAGTATGAGTAAACATCTATAGTCTAAGTCAACATGGGACCACATATATCACTATGTATGAGTTTTAATAACTAAGTGGCTCTCTCTCTAGTTCCACTAAAAAGAGAGCTGGTCATCTTCCTATGAAGGCATGGTTCGCAAGTTGCATATGACTTATAGTCAAATGGATCTAAGTATCCATTCTTTTAGTAACTTTTGAAAACTTCCCACGTGTATATGACCTAGCCTATAATGTCATAGCCTATAATGCAAGTTGCATATGACTTATAGTCAAATGGATCTAAGTATCCATTCTTTCAGCAACTTTTGAAAACTTCCCACGTGTATATGACCTAGCCTATAATGTCATAGATATGTATTATTCACCTTATCTCTTTTCATCTTAGACATTTATATTCATGATGTGTGGAGAAGTGTCTAACCTATATAAGTCATTTATCAATGTCCCTCTAGTGATGATCTCATCATCCATAATTATTGAACAACTATTATTCTCAAAAACTAATTTATTTCCACTAATTATCAAACGAGAGATGGATATAATATTTTTGATAATAGAGGAAACAAAATAGCATGCATCTAATAGAATAATTCTCCACCCGGCAGATGTAGGGTGACCTCCCCAATGGTAATTGTAGCAACTCTTGCTCCATTGCCCATCTTGAGGTTCATCTTGTCTCTGGTCAATCTCCTAGGTCTTGCCAGAAACTGTAACGAATTACAGATATGATAAGCACTTCTGGTATCCAATACCCATGTGTTATCATAAAAATCTAACAAATTGAGATTGATCATGAATATACTTGAAGCTTCTCCAAGCTTCTGTTTCGCCTCATCTATAAGGTAGTCCTTACAGTTCCTCTTCCAATGCCCTTCTTAGTTGCAGTGGTAGCACTATCCTTTATCCTTTACTGGGTATTCCTTAGCAACCTTTGCATTACCCGATCTTTCTTTGCCCTTGCCCTTCTTAAGGGTCTTACAAGCCTTCCTTTTCCTATTGGTCTTACCAATATAGAGAATTGACTTCTCTTTCTTAATGGTACTCTTAATTTCCCTCAATATATTGAGGAGCTCAAGCAGATTCGCCTCAAACTTGTTCATATTAAAGTCAATAATGAACTATAAAAAGGAATTTGGTAGGGACTGAAGTATAAGATCAACACATGTTATCCTCTAGGACTATCTTTATACTTCATAAAGCAAGTGATCTCATCCTCGCTTGTCCTTTCCTCCAGCGTGGGAACAATCGTACTAAGGACATATACAATTTTCTCTTTCATGAGAATAATTCTCAAATTGTAGAGCCTTTAGATCAATGAGGTGGTTCACATCAAGTGTACCACATAGGGGTTTTGTAAGCGACAAACAAGATATAGAGTAAATAAATAACATGCAGACTTTACAGAAAATACTAATTAAGATATGGACTTCTATCTTAATGTACTCCCATTATTTTCCTAGTGAATCATGCGTCACCCTCGACACGTGAGATGGAAGTCTGAAAGATTTCTAGTGGGGATCAGGATCTAATCGGTATCTTAGTGTAACTTCGAGGGACTCGACCAATTACACTTAGCCCAAAAGGTAGGCAACTCTTGCTAATCACAACTCATTATGATTTTTGCCATATTCGACCTCCGAATCATCATGGTCTCGACTGCTTGACCAATCGTGAAGTTCAGTTAAGTCGTCACCATCGTTATAAGATAAGTCTGATTCGATGGATATGCTTTTGACTACTTGACCAAGTCATACCATGTCCTCAGGTCACCGGTGATATCTGTATGTCATAGGCAAGAACTCGATTATGTAGATAGGTGAGCCTCGAGTGACTCAACCAACTCAACCTATATCATGATTCAATTTATTTCTATAATAATGGAAGGCCACGTGGGTCAATCTTATTGCCTCACGCTTACCAACTTAATATTAACATAAGAGGGAGTTTTTATTTTCTATCGGTCTCCTAATATGTCATGTCACACACATATATATTTAATATATATCTACATCGCATGCAAATATATGTACATATATCTAGTAGGTGTATAACACATCACATATGCAAGCCACATCAGATGATCATAAGCTATCACCTAATATGATTAAGCCCGAGCTAATGGGCATAATCACTCACAATATGATCTATGTATGCATCAACGCATCTCCATGTCCTGTGATTGTTGATCTCATTATCATCGATTCCGTTGGATCCTTGTCGCATCACCATGTGTCGTGATCTCCCACCACGACATCATGGGTCCCGCTATCACCTCCACGCTCCCACTGCGCCTCTCCATATAATTACAGATAATCGTAAGCACACAGGCCTGACAATAAATGAGAAAAAATGGAGGTTCAGAGGCCCCAATAATAATAATAATAATCATCATAATTATACACATTATAACACATGTCTCATGATCATCCATCCACATTATACATCACGTGTACATCACATCATATGTAGAATTACTAGATATATAATAATTAATTAAACTATTTAATTAATTATTTTTTTAGAAATCAAGATATGCTTAATATTTTTAAAATTATCAAGGGTATATTAGTAATTCTAGATGAGAAGAGAGTCCTTGAAATTTTTAGAATTATTGAGGGTATTTTGATAATTCCGTACACAAGGACAGTCCTCAAAATTTCTCGAATTCAGAGGGGCAAGATCATCCTTTTCTTAAAATGATTATAGCAACCCCTCTTGCCCCCTCTGCACCGACGTCGTCCCTATGTGGGTGACAGCGCTATGCGCCATTAGCGACCACCCTGCCCATGGGCAACTACCCCTGCAGTAGGTGCCACTGCCATCAGGCGGCACCTCGCGGGCAGGCGGGCGTCGTGCTCACAAGCGGCGCCTCTGTGGGGGCTGCCTCTCTACGGGCTGGCCATAGGTGCTACCCTTACGGCCTGGCCATCGACAAGCGCCACCCCTTATGGGTAGGCCGCGGGCGAGTGCTGCCCTTTGTGTGCAGGTCGCGGGTGAGCGTCGCCCCATGCGGGCTGGCCACGGCGGCCATCCTTGCTAGCGGCCCTGGCCATTTACGGCTGCCCCTGCAAAGCCCTGGTCGCTTATGGCCACCCCTATAGGAGCCTGGCCATGGCCGACCTCCCTTGTAGAGGGCCTGGCTATGACCGATCATCCCTGTAGAGCCCTGGTTGCTTGTAGCCGCCCCTGTAGGGGCTTAGCCGTGGTCAGCCTCCCTTATAGAGGGGTTGACTATAACCGATCGCCCCCTTTCCTCACTGCATTCTCTGCGAAAACATAGCAAGAACGTGTAGGATGATTCTACGTGATTCAATCTCATTACACACAGTTTAAAACCAATATTTCACATGAAAACCATGGCTCTTATACCACTGTTGGAAAACCTCAGCGGGAGCATCATATGCATAGCGGAAATAAAAATAAAAAATTGATTTCCCATGTAAATCAAATCATCATGCAAAAGATTAGGATCACGAGAAAAAATGTAAAAATCAAAATATCGTGATACGTAAGAGATTGATTTTACCTAGGGAGATTGTATATCCCTATATTTCCAGATCTTGATGGAGAGGATGAAGGAGGCCAAGCGTCCTCCTCTCTAGCGGTATCCGCACGATGGATCTCTATAGCAAAACTCCTCGAATCAGAGCTCACAACTCTTGCGAGAGGGATGAAGGAGAATAGGAGGCGATGGTTAAAGCTGCAACCTATCAACCATGTGTCTCCCCTCCTATTTATAGAGAGCCACTAAAATCCTAGGGCTCATACCTTAGTGGGTTTATTTCTTCATCCAATTACCCATTAACCTTATATTATTGGATCTCTATCCAATAATCTCCTTATATCTCTAATTGGGCCTCAATTAAGGAGCCCCTCAACATAGGATCTCATCTAATAAGAATAGGGGCTAATTGGATCTCCATCCAATCCTCTATTCGCTTAAGCAACCACCATATATGTATGACCCTCTAGGCCTAATACCAAGCTAGCCGTAACTCGTTCCCATTAGAACTCCTTCTGATATAGTGAATTATTATCTTCATAATAATTCACTCGACTCATCGACTATGGACATACTAGGCTACTGCGTCATAGTCTCCAGATGGTACAATGGGATTAAATCTATCGGACATATTTGTCTACAGTTACTATGTATCTATAATCTCTTATCTAACTAATATCTCAAAGATCATATATTAGATATGGTACTATCAAGTCACATACGAAATCAGTTTGTCTTGCTCTAATCGGATTCTACCGAAGAACTCTTTTTTTCTCAATCACAATGACCCTAGCTAGGGATTTATCTGAGCAAGCATATATGGGATATTCCTCTCATGATACCGAGAGTGAATGATCCTTTATTGACACTCAATTGCCTTCATAAGGTTAGCTATCAATCATGATAACCAATTGTATCAGATATAAAATTTTTCAAACCTGTAAGTCTAGTATCAAAGAAAGAAATACTTAGACAAGACATCCTTGGTGTCTCAAGTCAAAGGACCAGATATACAACTGAGACTATGGAATCGTTGTTTGACATTATGTATCTTTAACTATATAATATTTCATAAGCGGATCAATCAGTGAACTCATTCTCCAATGAGCACCTGCACTATATCCTTAGTGTCTCCACACAAGTGGCTATGAGACTAGCCACCTCCATTATATAGACAGGTATGTAGTACATCGGTTCTGTCTGGTTATCTCGATATCCCTCTCGAGTAACCTATGACCAAGATTATTCACGATCTATGTTTAAAGGTGAATCAATCTCGCTATCGTGATCTCATCACGATCCGATTCCCATTGCATAGAACCAAGGATATCACAATACACATACAATAGATAATATAATGTGAGAATATGCTAATAATAATCATAAGTAAAAAAGATCGCATAATATGTCACACGTGCCATCACTCACGTGATTAGCTTGCAGGGCACCTGTAACTAGTAATAAGCACTCCTGGTATTCAATACCCATGTGTTATCATAAAAATCTGACAAGCAAAGACTGATCATAAATATACCTAAAGCTTCTCCAAGCTTCTATTTCACCTTATCTACAAGGTAATCCTTACAATTCCTCTTCTAATGCCCGTCTTGGCCATAGTGGAAGCACTGACCTTTATCCTTTATAGGGTATTTCTTGGCAACCTTTGCCTTACCCGATTTGCCCATGCCCTTTGCCCTTCTTAAGGGTCTTATCAATTTTCCTTTTCTTATTGGTCTCACTAATATAGAGATTCTCTTCTTCCCTTAATATATTAAGGAGCTCAAGTAGAGTCATCTCAAACTTATTAATATGAACTGTGAAAACGAATCTGGTAGGAACTGAAGTATAAGATCAACACACAGGTTATCTTTTAGGACCATCTATATACTTTACAAAATGAGTGATCTGATCCTCGCTTGTCCTTTCCTTCGATATGGGCATAATTATATCAAGGACGTATGTGATTTTCTCCTTTGTGAGAATAATTCTCAAATTATAGAGCCAATCAATGTAGTTAGGATCAGTGAGGTGGTGGCATCAAGTATGTCATGCAGGGGGTTTGCAAGCGACATGTTTAAGATACAGCATAAATAAATAACATGCAGATTTTACAAAAAATATTAATTAAGATATGGACTTCTATCTTAATATATTCATACTATTTTCTTAGTGAATTACATGACACCCTCGACACGTGAGAGAGAAGTCTCCAGCAGACTCCTAGTGGGGATTGAGATCCAATTGATATCTTAGTGCAACCTCAAGGGACTCGACCAATTACACTAAGCTTGAAATGTAGACAACTTGTTAATCACAACTCTTTATAATTCCTGTTATGTTCAGCCTCTAAACCATTGGTATCTAGGGACTTGACTAACCATGATGTTTAGTTAAGTCATCACCATCATTACAAGATGAGTCTGATTTGATGATATACCCTCGAGGGACTCGACCAAGCGTACCATATCCTTGTTAGGGATCAATAGGTACTAAGAGGGGGGAGTGAATTAGTGCAAGTATAAAATCACAGTTTAAGGAAAACCTTTTATTTAAGCAAAATCGGAATCAGAAGTATTTCTTGGACTTGAAAGTGAACAAGTAAACGATTTAAAAAACTTGCTTTCCTAAAGTAAAGAATGAACAATGAAAGCTTCTTTTAATATTTTGATAAAACTGATTTAAAGTTGATTTAAAAGAAGTAGAGAGATTGAAGCTCAGTTTTAACTATAAGCAAATGAGAGTAATAGAGAGTGAAAAGCAAAGCAAATAAAGACACTTACAATTATAGTGGTTCGGCCTCAACCTGGCTTACATCCACTCTCGAGTCCTCTTTCCTTAGGCCCACCGGCGTCCACTATCAACCTTCCTTGGGTGAAGTTCAAACCCTCACAACTTCCTCTCTCCTTTTACCATGCTTAGGAGATGAACCTTACAATCTTACAAGGGAGATCTATAAGTATTACAAGACTTTCCTCTCTCCATTACTCCTTTTCTTTTTCTTACAAATCTTGCACATAATTTTTCACAGAATTTCTCCCCCAAAATTATTGTTTGAAATATAAGAAAACTGGAGGTATTTGTAGGCTCAATTAGCTTCAGGATTTAGAGCCAAAATTCAAACATATCTAAAAAAGTTGAGTACGGGCGGTACAACCACTGGTGCCGATGGTATAACTGCCGAAAGCCACCTTAAAAATAGGGTACAGGGGGTCCAACCGTCGGCCTGGGTGGTCCAACCGTTGGCCTAGGCAATCCAACCATCGATAGCTACCCGAAAATCTAGGCGGTAGTAGTACAACCATTATTTACTTGCGGTACAACCGTTAGGATTTTGGGAAAAGTGATTCCTTTCACTTTTCTAATCTCGACTTATACCTCCTGTTGACCACTTCTTAAGTAAACCAATTGATCTCGACCTGAGCTTAATCCACTCTCCATAATGGACCTGGTTACCTCACTTGAGTTAATTTGGATCCCTTTCAAATCTTACTCAAACCAAACTCAACCTTAATGATGCTAACTATGACTTAATTAATTACAATCAACATTGCCAATAACTCCAATTCAAGACCTTCCCAACTCACGATCAGCTTTTGGGCTACCCTTGATAATCTTCTTGTAAGTCTCGGTCTTCTTCCGGTGAACTCTCTTGCACCATCCTGGCAAGCTCCCGATATCCTTGGCGAGCTCCCGATGCACTTTAGGCGAGTTCCCAACCACATCGTCCTCACTCCGGTCCGATGCCTGGACTTGACTTTAGCCAAACCTTTGATTATAATATTCTCTCTATCATAGTAAATCATGCATTAATCAACTTTAATAATCTTGTTAGATTAATAATCAATCAATTGATTTCATCATCAAAATCTAAGATTCAATAATCTCACTCTTTTTTACGATAACAATCAATTGATGATGGGAGTTAAACCTTACTCCTCTTAAATATGTTATAAGGAAAACATAAACTCAAAAGAACCAACCACTCTTAAATTCAAGTATCATAACATCCATTTATCGAATTTTGAAATAACATGAATTTGAAAATCAAATCATCAATGATATAACATTAATTTCAACCAATAATGAATCATCAAATTTTCAATGTATTATGCATCAATCGTACATTAAGTTGAAGTTCACTTCCTTAAGTCATCAATTATTTTTTCCCCTTTGTTTATCAACAAAAATAGGAGAAATATTCATTTTTTCTATATATGTCATCAATATGTCATTTCTCCCCTTTTGTCATAAAAAAAAAAGGTGAAATAACAAGCAAGTAATTTTATGATATATAAGGTCATCATGTGTCATTGTTCCCCCTTAGTAAAATAGGATATAAGCAATAATTTTCTCATAATTTTTTTTTATGTATGTATCATTTTTGTGTCATCATTTCACTATTTATCCCCCTTTGCTATCAACAAAAATATGTGAAATAATGAGCAAATAATTTCATGATACATAAACTCATCATGTGTCAAAATGTTCATATTTTTATAAAATATATATTGATTGAATATTTAATACTTCATTGTTCCCCCTTAGTAAAATATAATTTTCTCATGAAATTTTGACTTCCCTTTTTTTGTAAATAAGAAACTAGTAGAAACAATGAAGGGAACTAAAAACATCATCACAAAAATAGAGCTTATATTCAAGCATCATAAAAGTTCATGTCATATATTCTTCTTTCATAAATATTCATCAAGATTTATGAAATGAGAATGATTTTTTTTAGAAAATATCACATCACAAAAATTTGAATCCCCTTCTCATGTTAATTTTAATGAGAATCATTTCAAAAGTGAGCTAAAAAATTCGAGAAATCCAAGAAGAATTAGGAGCTACTCATGCATTTATATTTGTAATCTTCAATAGCAAATCATGTTTTTTTTTTTTTTTGAAGACCATCTTCATGTAAATTTTTTTCCCTTTTTGCAAATAAGAAAGCACAAACAAGGAAGGGAAATGAAAAACATTATATCACAAAAATACTCAATTTCATAGATGTAAATTCTAAAATCCAAGAAAATTCAAGAGCTACTATTACAATTTAGTTCATCTTATGTAAATTTCAAGCAAGGTAACAAATCATGCATTTTGCATGCAAATTTTGATAAGAAGTGCAATTTATAAAGGCTAAGAAATCCAAAGGAAAATATGGTAGTAAATGAAGCTTAAGCATTTTACATGTGTTTTAAAATTCTAATTTTTTTCTTAACAAATTATTCCTCATTCAATGCTATAAGATTCATCATATCAATTTTCTTCAAACCATATTCATAATTTTATCTCCCCCTATATTATTGTTAAAAAGAAATACGATAGTATAATTTGTTTTACATCAATGTTCTAATTAAACCCAAAGGTATAAGGGTATCATGTCATTAAAACTAAAAATTTAAATCTTTAAGTATCAAAAGACCTGTTTTTTAATAAATCTCTCTCCTTTTGTAAATAATGAAAATGAGTCTTAGGGGATTAAATAATCTTAATTCATTAAGATAAATCTTAAGACATATAATTCATTTAGATAATTTTTCTTAATAAAATGAAAGAACAAACTTAATAAAAAGTTCAACTTATAATTGTCAAGATCATAAATCTCCTTTTTATTAAAAAGAGAAAATCATAAAGATTAAAATGTGATTCCCATAACGTATAAGTCAAGTCAAGAAATTAAGAGAATATTCATGATAATACAAATCTCATTAAATTTTTAACTTATCATAAATTTTAAGAAATACTAATTTTAGTGATAAGTTATACATTTATGAGTCTTAAAGTAAATCATGTTAAGAAGATATTAATATCAAAAGACATTCATGAATATCAAAAGACATGATTTAATTTAATAAATCGCCTCTTAGATGATAAAATGAAATCTTAAGAGATCAAAGAAGAGTCTTCATTTATAAAAGTATCAAATTATAGATATCAAGATCATGAGTTGATTTCAAGGAAGAAAAATTAGAAGATTTTGATTTATACATATGAAACTTAAAGTTGTCAAGAATATGGTTCATAAGAAGATTTTCAAGTTATAGATCCGAAGAGACAAATTATGATTCATTTATATGGCTTTCTTTAAATAAATTTATATAAGGATTTTAAGTTACAATTTTTCAACTTATCAAGATGATAATAAATTTATCAAAATATCAATAAAGTTGGATAGGTTCATGAATCTCTTTTTTAAAAAAAATCATCTTAAAACATACCCAAAATCATCATAAAAAATTACTTTTCAAAAAATTTCAATGAAGACAACATATATTATTTTTCAATAGCTAAAGTTATCTAATTCATTTTTATAGTTAAAGAGATTCAATAATAACGATATCATTTTATCTCTTGTTGAAGGATTGATGGGATAAAAATTTTTCAAGAAGAATTATCCTCTTTTTAGTTATTTGTTTCAAGAATAATTTTCAAATCAATGAATTTTTAATTAAGACCGAAAGCCAAATATCATTTCAAAAGGAATCATCAAGGTAAAAACTCAACCTATCTCAATTTCAACTTTTAAATGAGTCTAACTCTTTACACGTAGTGCAAGGAGTTGACAAACTCATTTCCAAATATTTATTTGTTTCATGTTCAAATTCAAAAGTAATCTATCTGCACACATTCAATAATAATATTTATAAGCTAACTTAGTCAAAAACCCCATAACATTTAAGTCATTCAATAATAGTCTTTGTATTTAAACCAACATCCATGCTAATTATCTTGAGCCTATTTTTCAATCATCATCAAAATCTCATTTTCATAAATTTCAATATGAATATTTTTTAAAATTAATAATAACTTAGGTTCTTTTAGTTCTAGACTTAGCATGCTCTAACTATGCATCATCATTCATAATCGAAACATAATTAAGATTAATTATAACAATGAATCATCTAAAGATTTATTACCAATAATTTTATTTTCAATAACTTTTCTTGTTATTACTTAGGCTACCAAGCTTGAAAGAGTGTTAGATCTCAAGTCATATGCCTTGAGCATCTACTTTCAAGGTACCATTTAGTGCTCCTTGCCTTGTTAGGGGATAAACCTACAAGAGAAATATTTTTAATTTAGGTACCCATTTTACATTGGGTCATTCATGCAAAGCTTTATATTTCCTTTATAATAGTTTGTTGTTCTCTTGGGAATCCAAATTAATTGGTGTGAATTATTTATAAATAGATATTTGTTGACTCTATGTCCTAATCTACCACAAAAATTATATTTAATTTTCGATGACAAATTTAAGGTAGGTCCTTTAATAAAAATGGTTGGCTTTTGTTGGGTGTTACCAACAAAGCCTATTCCATTTCTTCTATTAATATGACTCTTATTAGCAATAATTATATTAAGGGATTTATTTACTATTTCAAAATTTTCTAAGGTTTGCTTTAGCAAGATGTTTTCTTCTTTAACATTATCTAATATTTTACATTTAGAACAAAGATTGTGCGATACTAATGAATCATACATTTCATCAAGTCTACTAACTAACAAATCATATTAATTCTTAAGCAACTTATAAGATTTACTAATTTTTCTAAATTTATTAAATAATTCATGAAACATATTCAATAATTCAGAAAAAGTAATATTTGAACATTCACTAACCTCATCTTGGATGACCATTAGAGCGTAGTTAGCTACTTCTTTCTTGCTTTGATCTTCTTCTTTGGAGCGTCTTGGCTTCTTGCATTTATAGCAAGAAGTTTGTCCATCTTAAGATTATTTTTATGGTTCATATTCATTAATTTATCTGATTCATTTGTCAAAAGTTTAAAATTCTCATCACTCAAGATTTCACTCGAGGAGTTATATGTTCTTCTCAGTTCAAACTCCTTCATGTTCTTTGGAAGTTCTTCTTCAAGTTTATTTTTACGGATCATTTTGTTTTAATAACTTATTTAATTTAGTTGTGTTTTCATATGTGATTTTTAATTTATGCCATATATCAAAAGCTGATTCACAAGAAGAAACTCAATCAAACTCATTTTTGCTTAAAGCATAAAATAAAACATTTATAGCTTTGGCATTTAATGAAAATATATATTTTTCATAATCACTCCAATCATTTATTTGATTGGATGACTTCTAAAAACTATTTTTGATAATATACTATAAATCATAGTCTACAGAAATCAAGAAAATATGCATTCAAATTTTCTAAGAGGTGTAGTATGTCCCATTGAATATAGGAGAACTTGTGATGCATTGACCCTCATTCGTGTCATATAAAGCTATTTAGTCAAGTGGGTGTTAATCCAATAAGTAAGACTTCTCACTATTACCAATTGTTAGGATCAATTGGCACTAAGAGAGGGAGGGGGAGGGGAAGTGTAAAATCATGATTTAAGAAAAACTTTTTGTTTAAGCAAAACCAGAATCGAAAGTGTTTCTTGGACTTAAAAGCGAATAAGTAAATGATTTAAAAACCTTACTTTTATAAAGTAAAGAGTGAACAACTGAAGCTTCTTTTGATATTTTGATAAAACTGATTTAAAGTTGATTTAAAATAAGTAGAGAGATTAAAGCTCAGTTTTAACTATAATCAAATGAGAGTAATAGAGATTGAAAAGTAAAGCAAATAAAGTCACTTATAGTTATACTGGTTCATCCTCAACCTAGCTTACTTCCATTCACAAGTCCTTTTCCCCGAGGCCCACCATTATCCACTATCAACCTTCGTTAGATGAAGATCAAACCCTTACAACTTCCTCTCTCCTTTTACCAGACTTAGGAGATGAACCTTATAACATTACAAGGGATATCTACAAGTATTACAAGACTTTCCTCTCTCCCTTGCCCCTTTTATTTTTCTTACAAACCTTACACACAATTTTTCATAGAATTTTTAGCCCAAAATTATTATTTGAAATATAAGAAAACTTAAGGTATTTATGTTGAATCTCATATTTTGATGATGAAATCAATTGATGGGTTATTCATCTAATATGGATTGTTAGAAGTTAATTAACGTAGGATTAACTACGATAGATAGAATGTGACAATAAGGTTTGGCCAGAATCAAGTCCATGCATTAGGCTAGAGTTCGAACGATGCAGTTGGAAACTTACCAGGAGTGCGTTGAAAGCTTGCCAAGAGTATCAGGAGTTTACCTGGATGGTGCAAGGGAGTTCACCAGAAGAAGATTGAGACCTATTGGAAGATTGTCAAAGGTAGCCGAAAGGCTTGCCAGGAGTTGAGAAGGTCTTGAAGTGGCCTTGTGGCTATTATGATTGAAATTAATTAAGTCATAGTTAGTATCATGCAAGTTTATCCATGATAGGAGAAGAAGTTATAGATCAGACATGGACCTAGGATCAAGCTTAGGCATCAGGCCAAGGATTGGATGATGTGGTGGGAGCTTGCCAGGAGTTCGTTAGGAGATTCGTTGAAGGGATCGGAAAGCTCACTAGGAACACACCGGGAGATCGTCGAAGGAAGACCATGAGACTCGCCATTGGAGATTCTGAAGGTTGTCGGAATGCAGGAGTGAGGTCATTAAGCTCGGTGGTTATGTTTGATTGTAATATTCAAGTCATAGATTAAAAGTGAGTCCGATTTGAGTATGATTTGGAAATCAACTCAAAGAGGCAACAAGGTCCACTATGGGGTTTGATTGAGCTCAAGTTGAGCTCAATTAGTTGACCAAAGAATTGGTCAATATCATGTTCAAACCGGAATTTAAAAAGTCGAGGGAACCACTTTTACGAAGATTTCAGTGAATAAACCACTAGTAAGCGATGGTAGTACCACCGTACCTAGGATTTCGAGTGGCTGCCACTAATTGGGCGGCTGAACTACCCATACCCAGGAATCTGGGCACTTTCGATCCCGAATTTTTTAGATACATTTGGATTTTAGCTCCGGATTTGAAGCCAATTTGGGGCTTATAAATACCACAAGTTTTCTTAATTCCATACAATAATTTTTGGGGATTATATTCTAAGAAAATATTATGTGAGAATTGTAAGAAAAAGAAAAAAGAGTTATCAAAAAATGTAATCTTATCTCCCTTGTAAGCAAAGTGTAAGGGTTTGGTTTTCACCCAAAGAAGATCAGTAGTAGATGCCAGTGTGCCTCAAGAAGAAGGACTCGAGAGTGGATATAGGCCATTGGCGCTGAACCACTATATAAATTATGAGTGTTTCCTTGTTTTCATTGCTTATATATTTTTGTATTGACTCTTCCGATTTAACTTAACTCTTTAAAAGCAAAGTTTTCACAATAAGTTCTTTCCTTCAAATGTTACTTATCTTTTTAGTTTGTTTATTAACTTAACAACTTTCTTTTAATCACTCACTCGTTTCACTAAGAACGAAAAGCTTCAAATTTTCTATCTTGATTTAATTGAAAAGTTTTCATCTAAACTGAAAATTTACACTTGCACTAATTCACCACCACCCCCTCCCCCTAGTGCTAATTGATCCTAACAATCATAAAAATTAGTAACAGAGCCTCGATTTTTCTCATTTGGTTTAACACCTAAGAGAAATGGCTCTTATTGGCTTTCAAGAAGGCTTTTATATTGTTTGTCCTCTCATATTCAATGGATGGACTACACTTATTGGAAAACTTGGATGAGAGTTTTCTTGCTTTCTTTAAACCTTGATTTATGGACTATTATTGAAAATGGATTTGAAAAGTCTTCTCTTATAATGAATGATTGTAATGATTTGGAGAAGAACACTTTCTCTTTAAATGCAAAAACTATGAATGCCTTATATTATGTACTTGATAAAAATAAATTTGATCATGTTTCTTGTTTTGATTCAACTTTCGATATATGGCATGCATTAAAAATCACAGATGAAGCACAATTAGTATAAATGAATCAATTAATAAAATATCTTACAAAAATGAACTTGAAGAATACCTTCCAAAGAACATGAAGGAATTTGAACTGAGAACATATGACTCCTCGAGTGAAATCTCAAGTGATAAGGACCTTAAACATTTGATAAATGAACCAAAAAAATTAATCAACATGAACCATAAAAATGATTTAAAGATGGACAAAACCTCTTGCTATGAACACAAGAAGTCGAAAAGCTCCAAAGATAAAATGCACAACCAAGAAGTAGATAATCTCGCTCTTATGACCATCGATGATGAGGTTAATGATTCATTAAGTATTTCTTTTTCAAAATTATTGAACATGTTCCATGATTTGTTTGATGAGTTTAGAAAACTAAGCAAATCTTTTAAGTTATTTAAAAATAAACATAATTTATTAGTTGGTAAAGTTGATGAAATGTATGAGTTATTAGCATCATATAATCTTAATTCTAAATATGAAATGCTAGACAACATTAAAGAAGAACATATTATGCTTAAGACAATGTTAAAAAAATTTAAAATTGAAAATAAATCCTTGAATATGATCCTTGCTAATAAGGGTCATTTTAACAGAAGAAATGACAGGCTTTGTTGGTAACATTCAACAAAAGCCAACCATTTTTGTTAAAGGACCAACCTTAAATGTGCCACCCAGAATCAAGTATAATTTTTATGAAAGATTAGAACATATAGCTTATAAATGTCCATTTAAAAATTATAGTCCTCACAAGTTAGTTTGGGTTCCTAAAGGAACCATAAACAATCTTATGCTATTAGAGAAAATGAGAAGAACATGTCATAAAGGACCCAATATTAAATGGGTACCTAAATCAAATCCTCCCTTAATATAAAGTTATTTCCTAACAAAGCTAGGAGCAATAAAAATATTTTGAAAGTAGATGCTCAAGTCATATTACTTAAGATCTAACACTCCTTTAAGCATACTAGCCTAAGTAGTAATAAGAAACTTATTGAAATTAAAACTATTGATAATAAATCTTTTAATAGTTTATCATTAATATTGATGATGCATAGCTAGAATATACCAGTATGAAAATGTATTAAAACCAAAGAACCTTAGTTATTGAAAAACATATTTATATTGAAACTTACAAAAATGAGATATTAAGTGAATGCTAAAATCATTAGCTTGTTTAAATGTTAAGACTGTTGTTAAATGGTTTAAATATTGACAAAGTCTATAGAATGATTGATTTAAATGCTACATTGATTAAAGTGCTATGATTGAATGATTGTGTTGAATGATATAATTTTGGCATAGAACAATATAGAAAAGGAAGAGAAAAATCATGCTTCATTGTCTAGTATTTCTTGTAAATTAAAAATATATTTATTGAGAATGAAATAAGTATAATAACTCACTATACTAAGTCTAAAAATCATTGGAGTTGAAATAAGTCAAAGTTTTTGTTTGAAAATATTTTATTGCAATGATGAAATTTTGTTTTTGACTTTAAATGACATTGCATTCTTGAAATAAATTTCAAAGAAGGATAATTATTCTTGAAAGAATTTTTATCCTATTAATTCTTTAACAAGAGATAAAATAATATTATTATTGTTGAATCTCTTAAACTACAAAAATAGATTAGAAAACTTTAGCTATTGAAAAACAATCTATGATGTCTTCATCGAACTTTTCGAAAAGCGATTTTTGATGATGATTCTAGATAATTTATAAATAATTTTATTTTAAAATGAGATTGATGAATCTATCCAATATTATTGATACTTTGATGATTTTATCATAATCTTGACAAGTTGAAAAAATTATACTTTAAAATCTTTATATAAATTCGTTCAAAGAAAGTCATATGAATGAATCATAATTTGTCTCTTCATATCTATTACTTGAAAATTTTATTATAAATAATATTTTTGAAAATTTGAAGTTTCATATATATAAATCAAGATCTTCTACTTTTTATTCTTTGAAATTAACTCATGATCTTAATATCTATAATATAATATTCTTATGAATAAAGACTCTTCTTTGATCTCTTAATATTCTATTTTATCATCTAAGAGGAGATTTATTAAATTAAATTATATCTTTAATATTCATGAATGTCTTTTGATATCCATATCTATCTTGACATGATTTATTTTAAAAACTTATGAATGATATAACTTAAATTAGTATTTCTTAAATTTATGATTAGTTAAATATTATATGAGATTTGATTTATTATGAATAATTTCCTTGATTCCTTAACTTTATCCTTTAGGGAATCATGTTTAAATCTCTATTATTTTTACTTTTTAATAAAAAGGAGATTTATAATCTTAACAATTATAATTAAATTTTTTATTAAAATCATTCTTCTATTTTATTAAAAAGATTTATCTTGGATGAATTAAGATAAAACCCTAAGACTCATTGTTATTATTTACAAAAATGGGAAAAGAAACTTATTAAATGAAATCATGTCTTTTGATATTCAAAATTTTGATTTTATCTTTAATGACATGATCTTCTACTTTTTGGCGTAATTTGAATATGGATGTTAAAAAGAAATTATACAATCATATTTCTTTTTTTATTAATAAAGGGGGAGATAAAATTATCAATATGATTGGAAGCAAATTGGATATGATAACCGAAATGCATATTTCATAATTTGAGCTTATAAGAAAATAATAAGAAAATTTAGAATTTTCTAAATACATGCGAAATGCATATTTCATAATTTGAGCTTGATGTATTATCATATTTTCCTTTAGATTTCTTGGATTTTATAAATTACACTTCTTATCAAAATATGTATGCAAAATTCTTGATTAACAATTTAGGCTATCATGTTTTCTTTTAGAATTTTTGATGCTTATTATCAAAATATAAAGGAAATGTGATCTACAAAAATACATGATTTGATATTTATGTTAAAAAATTACATAATTTAAATGCATGAGTGGCTCTTAATTCTTCTTTGATTTCCTAAATTTTTTAGCTCACTTTCAAAATCACTCTAGTTAAAAGGAATATAAGAAGAGGATTCAAATTTCTGTGATAAGATAATTTTAAAAGATTATTCTTATTTTATAAATCTTGATGAATGTTTACAAAGGAAAATGTATATAACATAAACTTCTATTATGCTTGAAATAAGTCTTTGATATTAAATCGTTGATGAATCACTTGATGTGTTGCTCTTGATTTAAATGAATTAAATTGCATAGGTAAATATCAATTCTTGGATTTTGAAATTTACATCTAAAAGATTGAGCCCTATTTTTGTGTTACAATGTCTCTCACCCCACTCCCTTGTTTCTCACTTATTATTCAAAGAAAGGGAAGAAAATTCTTTCATAAGAAAATTATCAAGGGGGGGCAAAACTTGTTTGCTTGCATGATGTAAATTGCTAGCTTGAACATTATAAAGGAAGAAAAAATTTGCTAGCTTGCACTTCTTAAAAAAGAAGAAAGAACTCACTAGCTTTATTTGCTATGTTTTCTTGAAATCTATATAAGATGGATTTGTTGAGCTCATATTTGAAAATTTTAAAATCTTATACTTACAAGATTGAGGTTGAGAGTTAAAAATGCTGAATCATGAAAATATATAAATTGATAATATAGATTTCATGATATTAAGTCTTTTGTGATAATGTTTTTGAAAATATTCTCCATGTTTTTATTTTATTATTTATAAAAACAAAATAGGGAGAAAATTTGCATGATGTTACCCTACAAATTTCTTTGCTACCCTTACTTAAAATTACATGAGATGTTTTTAAATGCATGAGTAGCTCCTAAATTCTTAAATATTCTTGAATATCTTGGATCCTTGAGCTTATTTTCGAATTCATCTCTACAAATTGAAAGCTATACATAATGATGTTTTATAACTCCTCCCTTATTTTCTTTCCTTCTTGTTTATAAGAGAAAGAAAAATTTTTGTGACTTACAACGGGGGAGCAAAAACTCATGTGCCTTAAAATTCTAAGCCCTATATTTCACCTTTTTGTTGATGACAAAGGGAGAAAAATATACATTGATGACACATAATATTAATTATATACATTGATATAGATATGGATTAATATATCTTGGATATGAATATGAGTGCACAATTCCTTTTTATTCATGATTTGATATCTTGGATATGTAAATTTGTGTTGAAATTATATAGAATTTTGATTGCTTGAATTTAAGAGTATGTGATTCTCTTAAATTTAAGTGGCATAAATTTAGGATGAGTTAGGATTAACTTATGTTATCAATTGATTGTCATCAACAAAAATGAGGAGATTATTGAATGTCAGATTTTGATTGTGAAATCAATTGATGGATTATTGATCTAACATGGATTGTTAGATGTTGATTGATGCAGGATTAACTACGATAGAGAGTATGTGACAATCAGATTTGGCCAAAGTCAAGTCCATGCATTGGGCTGAGGTTCGGATGGCACAATTGGGAACTCACCAGGAGTGCATCGGAAGCTTACCGAGGGTATCGGGAGCTTGCCTAGATGGTACAAGGGAGTTCGCCAAAAGAAGATCGAGACTCATCGAAAGATTATCGAGGGTAGCCGAAAGGCTTGTCAGGAGTTGGGAAGGTCTTGAAGTAGACTTGTGGCTATTATGATTGAAATTAATTAAGTTGTAATTAGCATTATGTAAGTTTGACCACAACGGGAGGAGTTACAATTCAGACATGGACCCAGGATCAAGCTTAGGCATCGGACCAAAGATTGGATAATACGGTGGGAGCTCACCGGGAGTTCGCTAGGAGATTCACCGAAGGGATCGGGAAACTCGCTAGGAACACATCGAGAGATCGCCGAAGGAAGACCGTGAGACTCGCTGCTGGAGATTTCAAAGGTTGCCGGAATGCAAGAGTGAGGTCATTAAGCTTGGTGATCATGTTTGACTGTAATCTTCAAGTTATAGGTTAATAGTGAGTCTGATTTGAGTGTGATTTGAAAATCAACTCAAAGAGACAACCAAGTCCACTATTGGGTTTGATTGAACTAAGGTTGAGCTCAATTAGTTGACCAAATAATTGGTCAATATTAGGTTCAAGTCGGAATTCAAAAAGTGGAGGGAACCACTTTTGTAAAGATTCTGATAGGTCAATTATTGGTAAGCCACAGTTGTACCACCATACCAAGAGTCCGAGTGGCTGTCAGCAGCTGAGCCGCCTAGGCTGGGTGGTTGAACCGCCTGTTCTCAGGAATCTGGGCACTTTCGACGGTTGACCCGCACAAGCCATTGGGTGAACCGCTTATATCCAAATTTTTCGAAAATGGTTGGATTTTCGCTCTGATTTTGAAGCCAATTTTTAGCCTATAAATACCTCAAGTTTTCTTACATTCTATATAATAATTTTTGGAGATTATGTTCAGAGAAAATATTATGTAAAAATTATAAGAAAAAGAAAAGGGGTAAGAAAGTGATCAAATAGTGTAATCTTGTCTCCCTTGTATGTAAAGTGTAAGGGTTTGATCTTCACCCAAAGAAGATCGGTAGTGGATGCTAGTATGCCTCAAGAAAGAGGACTCAGGAGTGGACGTAGTCTGTTGATACCGAACCACTTTAAAAATTGTGAGTGCTTCCTTGCTTTCATTATATATATATTTTTGTATTAACACTTTCGATTTAACTCAACTCTTTGAAAGCAAAGTTTTCATGATAATTTCTTTCCTTAAAACGTTGCTTATCTTTTCGGTTTGCTTATTTTTTCAGTTTGCTTATTAACTTACCAACTCTCATTTAATCACTCACTTGTTTCACTAAGAATGAAAAGCTTCGAATTTCCTATCTTGGTTTAATCAAAAAGTTTTCATCTAAACTGTAAATTTACACTTAAAATAATTCACTCCCCCCCCCCCCCCCCCCCACTCTTAGTGCCAATTGATCATAATAATTCTAACAATTTATAGGCCCCAATTGGCTTTAGGATTTAGAGCCAAAATTCAAATGTATTTAGAAAATCCAAGTACGAGTAGTATAACCATCAACGTCAATGGTACGACTGTTGAAAGCCAACCTGACAACAAGGTATGGGTGGTCCAATCGTCAGCTTAGGCGATCCAACCATCGACAGCCACTCGAAAACGTAGGCGGTGGTTGTACAACCATCGCTCACTTGTGGTACAACCATCTAGATTTCCAGAAAAGTGATTCCCTTCACTTTTCCAATCCTGACTTGTACCTCCTATTGACCAATTCGCAGGTCAACCAATTGAGCTCGACTTAAGCTCAATCCACTCTCCATAGTAGACCTAGTTAGCCACACTTGAGTTAATTTGGATCCCTTCTAAATATAACTCAAACAGGACTCAACCTTAATGATGCTAAATATGACTTAATTAATTATAATCAATGTGGCCAACAAATCCACTTCAAGACCTTCTAAACTCCCGACAAGCTTTTCGACTACCCCCGACAATCATCCGATGAGTCTCGGTCTTCTTCCGGTGAACTCTCTTATACCATCCTGGCAAGCTCTCGATACCCTCAGCGAGCTCTTGACACACTCCAGGCAAGTTTCCAACTGCATTGTCCTCACTCTGGCCCAATGCATGGACTTGACTTTGGCCAAATATTTGATTGTAATATTCTCTCTATCATAGCTAATCCTGTATTAATCAACTCTAACAACCTTGTTAGATTAATAACCCATCAATTGATTTCATCATTAAAATTTAAGATTCAATAGTCTTCAGGTCACCGATGACATCTCTATGTCGTAGGCAAAATCTCAATCACGTAGATAGGTGAGCCTCGAGGGACTTGACCAACTCAATCTATGTTGTATTCAATTTCTTCCTATAACGATGGAAGGCTGTTAAGATCAAAGTGGCACTGGGGGGGGGGGGGGGGGAGGTGTGAATTAGTGCCTATAAAATTTTCACATCGATTTAAATATTCATTCAATAAAAATTATATTAGAAATATATTTAAGTGTAGAGATGTATGTAAGAGTGCAAGCAAAGATAGTAGATAATTAAGCAATTTACATAAAGAGTAAAGAAGAGGAAGCAAATCGATTTTCTAGTAGTTTGGTCTTGTGACCTACGTCCACTCCCGATTCCTCCTCTGTTGAGGTCACCAGCTTCCACTATAGATCTTTCTTCAATGGGTGAAGATCAACCACCCTCTTACAACTTTATTCTCTTTTTACAGGTTTAGGAGATAACCTTTACAAGTCCCTAAGCTCTCTCTTAAACAAAAAACTACACAAGATGAAATGAGGAGAAAGCTCTCAATTACAACAGCGTTTTCATAAAGTTTTTGCTCTTGATTGCTTGCTTGACACCAGCAAGAATGAGTAGGCTATTTATAGGCCTCAAATGGCTTTAAAAGTGGAGCTAAAAATTAATTTTTAAGTATTCCTGGGATGCTAGTCATGAACACTGTGTTCTGGGTGGTTCAGTTGCCTGACACAGTCTAGGAGACTGTGTTCTAAGCGGTTTAACTACCTAACAGTCTGGGAGACTGTGTCTAGGCGGTTCAACCACCTAACGGTCTGGGAGACTATGTTTTGGGTGATTCAGTCGCTTGACAGTCTAGGAGACTCTGTCTGGGTAGTTCAACTGCTTGACACACCTTCAATGACTGTGTCATCTTAGAGACCGTGTCTTCGAAGATCGTGTCTCATTTGACCTTGGGTTATTGAAATGATTCTTATAATAAGTCCAAATCAGCCCCAACTAATGCTTAATCTTGATCGAGTTAATAAAACTAACTCTTATTATGATGCTAACTACGACACTCAATGTACAATGTTTATTGTCTGATCATCTCTTCGACAAACTCCTGGCATCTTTTCGATGAACCCCCGACGAGCTCTTGATTTCTTTCGACGAATTCACAATGAACTTCTAGCATTCTTTCAGTGAACTTCCCAGTGAGTTCTCGACAACCTGTCGACGAACTCCCAATGAACTTCTTGACAAACTTCTGGTGAGTTCTCGGCGAGCTCCCAACAACATCATCCAAACCTCGGCTGACCTCCGGTGCAATATATGATTGTACTGCCCTTTACTGTCATAGTTAATCTTACATCACTTTCTCTAACACATAAGTTATACAACTCATCAATTGATTTCATCATCAAAATTCAAGATTCAATAATCTCCCCCTTTTTTATGATGACAACCAATTGATGACAGAGTTAACCTTAACTCCCCCTATGTATATGCCATAGGATAGATATAAAAAACTTGAATTCAAAAGAACCTAACACTTTTGAGTCTAAGCATTTTGATAATTTTCACAATGTAACCATACTTGATACCATACATAATAAAGAAAAAATTTAGAGATTCATTTTCTTTGTATCACATTAAAAATTTCAATCATTACATTCACAATATAACCATGTCATCAATTATGATATAACATTCATTTCAACTATTTCAAGGATCTCAAAATATCTTTCATATGTCATCAATTATGTCATTTCTCCCCCTTTGTCATCAACAAAAAAGAGAAATGCTCAATTCATATATGAACATTTATCACAAACATCTATCATTTAAATATTTATTATTTTAAATATTTATAAAATATTCAAACATACCATTTATCATTTGTCATCAATATACTATCTCTCCCCCTTTTGTCATCATAACTTTTCTAAACAATTGTTCAAAACAAATGTGCATTATATGATAAAATTTCAAACACAATATTTATCATTTGTCATCAATCATGTCATTTCTCTTTATTCTCAAAAAGGAAAAATATTTACCACACATTTGAATACTAAGTATTCAATACATATGTCAACACATTTATCATAAATATTCATTACATAAAGAAAGAAATCTAGTCCATTCTCCCCTTAATAAAGAAGAAGAAGAAGAAGAAGAAGAAGAAAAGAGAGTTTAAAGATTATCTCATGTAACTTTTCAAGCAAAAGCTCAAGAAGTTCGAAAAAATAGCAAATCATGCGTTTGAATAGTTTAACATTCCCAACTCTCTTGTAAGAAAGTCAAATTGGTCTTAATTTAATGGTTTGGTGAAGATATCAGTCAATTGATGCTTAGTATCAATAAATTCCAAAGATATATTATGATTATTTACATGATCTCTAATAAAGTGATGTCTAATGTCAATATATTTAGTTCTTGAGTGTTGAATGAGATTTTTAGTTTGACATATTACACTAGTATTATTATATTTGATAGAAATATTTTTTAAGTTAATTATATAATCTTCTAAAGTGTTTTTCATCCAAATGACTTGTACATAGCATGCACTAGCTGTATGTACTCAACTTCAGCTATAGATAATGCAACTGAATTTTATTTCTTGGAAGACTAAGAAACAAGAGTATGTCCTAAAAATTGGCATGTTCCGATTGTACTCTTCCTATATATTCTACAATCTCCAAAATCGACATCCGCATAGGTAAGCAAATCAAAGTTTTTAGACATAGGATACCGTAATCCTAAATTAGTTCCTTTTGCATATCTAAATATTCATTTAACTATCTTAAAATGAGAAGATTTAGGATTGGATTGAAATCTTGCACATAAACATTATGTCCGGTCCAGTAATAATTAAATATAATAAACTAAATATCATTCCTCTATATATTTTTTGATCAAAATTTTCACCTTCATTATCTAAGTCTAATTTTGTAGAGGTGCTCATGGGTGTGTTGATGGCCTTAGCATTGTCCATACTAAAATATTTTAACAAATCTAATATATACTTAGTTTGACTTATGAAGATACTATCATTTAATTATTTTATTTGTAAGCCTAAAAAAATATTAATTTATCCATTAGGCTCATTTTACATTCTTGGCTCATACTCTTGGCAAAAGATTCACATAAGGATTCATTTATTGAACCAAAAATAATATCATCAACATAAATTTGAATAACTATAAAATTATTTTTAAAATGCTTAAAAAATAATATGGTATCAACCTTGCCTTTTAAAAAATATTTGAAATAAGGAAAAAACTAAGTCTTTCAAACTAAGCTCTAGGGGCTTGTTTCAATCCATAAAGATCTTTAGATAATTGAAAACATGATTCGAAAAAATATCATTTTCAAAACCGGGGGGTTGTTCAACGTAAACTTCTTTAGAAATGAAACCATTAAGAAAAGCACTTTTGACATCCATTTGAAATAATTTAAAATTCTTAAAAGAGGTAAAGGGAAGGAGCATCCTTATGGCTTCAAGTCTAGCCATAGGAGTGAAGGTTTCTTCATAATTGATACCTTTTTCTTGGTTAAAACCCTTAGCCACTAATCTAGCCTTGTTTCTAACTACAATACCATTTTTATCTTGCTTGTTTCTAAAAACCTATTTAGTACCTCTCACTAAATGGTCATTAGGTCTAGGAACAAGCTCCGACACCTCATTTATCTCAAATTGGTTTAACTATTCATGCATTAAAATAACCCAAAATTCATCTTTTTGGGCTTCCTCAATATATTTTGGTTCAATTTGAGATAAAAATGCGGCGTTAGCATAAAAATTCTTAAATGATGAATGAGTTTGAATACCTTTTGATGTATCTCCAATTATTAACTCCTTAGGATGAGCATCTACATACTTTCATTCCTTAGGTAAGGATTCTTTGAAAGTAGATGCATCCAAGTTGTTTTGGAGAGGAGATTTATCATTCAAATTTAAATTATCAAAATCAAAATCATCATCAAAGTCAATTTTCTTCAAATTGGAAACCTTATCAAAAATAATATAGATGGATTCCTCAATTACAAGAGTTCTTTTATTAAAGACACGATAAGCTTTCGAAATTGAGGAATAACCAAGAAATATGCCTTCATCGGATTTTACATTGAACTTTCCTAAGGCATTTTTTTCATTCAAAATAAAATATTTACAACCAAATACTTTGAAATACGAAATATTTGATTTTTTATTTTTCCATAATTCATAAAGAGTTTTGGATAGTAATGATCTTATGAGAACCCTATTCATGACATAGCATGCCGTATTAGTGGCTTCGGCTCAAAAATATTTGGGTAGGCTATGTTCGTTTAACATGGTTCTAGTCATTTCTTGTAAGTCCCCACTACTCCATTTTGTTGTGGATTTCTAGGAGTAGAGAAATTATGATTATACCCATTTGAGTCACAAAAATTTTAACAATTATAATTTTTAAACTCACCACTATGATCACTACGTATAGATGAAATTATAAAACTCCTTTTATTTTGAACAAGTTTACAAAAGTTTAAAAAATATTTAAAAGAATTACTTTTGTGTACGAAGAAATAGGTCCAAGTGAATCTACTATAATCGTCTGCAATAACAAACGCATATTTGCTACTTTCTAAGCTTTGGTCCAAATAAATCCAAATAGATCAATTGTAGTGGCCTAGATGTGCTTATTTAATTTTTTGATTTGAAATAACTTTTTATTTATTTTTCTAGTTGACATGCATCACAAACTTTGTCTTTTATGAACTTGATGCTATGTCCTAATAGATAAGAAGAATTTGTATCTTTGAAACCCATTGTAAGGGGCATGGAACGAGAAATCGTCCACAGTTAATCGAACTATCATATGCCTTGGAAATGATATGAGGTGTTCGGAAATGGTTGAAGTAGTTAAATAGGAGGATCGCTATGACTATAGTCCTTGGTAAATTTACCAAAGAAGAAAATGATCTATTTGATATTATGGATGATTGGTTACGGAGGGACCGTTTCGTTTTTGTAGGTTGGTCCGGCCTATTGCTCTTCCCTTGTGCTTATTTCGCTTTAGGAGGTTGGTTTACAGGTACAACTTTTGTAACTTCCTCTTACTAGATTTTTAGTTAAAATTTGGTTTAATAGTTTTATGCTAACATGTCCTAGTCTCCTATGCCAAATCCATGCATCATCATTTAAGGCTGAAAAACATATTTCATTACAAAAACTATCAATGTCAATAGTATACACATTATTGCTTCTTAAGGCAATCATAGAACCATTTTTGTGTGGTATTTCCATTATACAAGTATTAAATTTAAATTTGATAATGTATCCTTTTATCACACAATTGATAATGCTTTATAGATTATATTTCAAACCATTAACTAATAATATATCTTTAATTAAGAGGTTTGATTTGTTACCTATGGTTCCTTTCTCAATGATTTTTCCCTTATTGTTATCTCCGAAGGTGACAAATCCTTCATTTAGGCTAGTAAGCTTATAGAAATGAGTTAGATCTCTGGTCATATGCCTTGAGCATCCACTATCAAGGTACCATTTAGTGCTTCTAGCCTTTGTTTGGAGATATACCTACAAGAAAGAGGGTTCTGGTTTAGGTACCCATTTGCCTTTGGGTTCCTCATGAAAAATTCTACCTAAGTTTACTAATGGTGTTAAGTTGTTTATGGTTCCTTTAAGAACCCAAATTAATTTTTGTAGACTATGCTCTTTAAATAAATATTTATAAGTATAGTGTCTAATTCTTTCACAAAAATTATATTTATTTCTAGGTGAAACATATATTGTAGGTCTTTTAACGAAGATGGTTGGCTTTTATTGATTGTTACTCACAAAGCCAATTCCTTCCTTTCTATGAACATGACCCTTATTAGCAAAAATCATGTTTAAGGATTTGTTACCTATTTTAAAATTTCTAATGTTTCTTGTAATAAAATATTTTCTTTCTTAAATATATCTAATTCTTCACACTTAGTGCAAGGAACTATCCTATGTTCATCGTACTCCTTTTTTAAATTTTCAAACTTACTAGCAAGTGAAGCATGATCTTTCTTTAACAATTTATACTTATTACTAACTAAATTAAGATCATCAAACAAGTTATTAAATATATTAAATAATTCATCATAAGATAAAGAAAATTCGTTTAGATTACTTACCTCATTGTCAAATGCCATTAAAGTGTAATTTGCAACTTCTTTCTTGTTGGTTGGCTCTTCATCTTCGGATAAACTTGAGTCGTCCCAAGTAACTTTAAGCATCTTCTTCTTTGGTTGCTTCTTCTTCACTTGGGGACATTCATATTTGAAGTGTCCCGGCTTCTTACATTCGTAACATATTATTGAGTACTTTTTGAGTTCACTTTTGTTCTTTGCATCTTGTCTTGTTTTAGTCGTTTTTAATAATTTATTAAATTTTCTTGTAAGAAGTGTGAAGTCCTCATCATCATCATCGTCACTTGAATTTTCTCGCAAGTGGTCTTGGTTCTAAATGCTATATCTTTCCTATTCTTTGAAAGGTTTTTCTCGAGTTCATCATGTATATACATATCATTTCATAAGTCATCAAAGATTCAATTAGTTCTTCAAGCGAAAAATTATTTAGATCCTTCGCTTTTTGTATTGCTATTACTTTAGGATCCCAACTTTTAGGAAGGGATTTTAATATTTTGTTAATAAGTTCAAAATTAGAAAAACTTTTGCCAAGCATTTTTAGACCATTGACAATATTCATAAAATGGGTGTATATGTCTCCTATGGTCTCACTTAGTTTCATATGAAACAACTCATAGTTATGCATCAAAAAATTAATTTTTGACTCTTTGACTCGACTAGTGCCTTTGTGTATAACTTCGAGTGTGTGCCAAATTTCATGTACAGTTTCATATATAGAAACCCGATTAAATTTATTTTTATCATGAGCACAAAATAAAGCGTTCATTGCTTTAGCATTCAAAGAAAAAATCTTCTTTTCTGAATCATTCCATTCATTCATCGGTTTAAAAGACTTTTCAAAATCACTTTCAATAATTTGTCATAATTCAAAACCATAGAATATAAGAAAATTATCATTCGAGTTTTCTAATATGTGTAATCCGTCCTATTGAACATGGGAGGACGAGTGATAGAAAATCCCTCTTGATTACCAACAAAAGTCATTTCTCTTGAATTTTAAGCCAAATAGAGAAAACGTGGCTCTAATACCAATTGTTAAGATCAAAGTGGCACTAAGAGGGGGGGGTAAATTAGTGCTTATTAAAATTTTACGTTAATTTAAATATTTACTCAATAAAAATCATATCAAAAATACATTTAGTGTAGAGATGTGTGTAAGAGTACAAGCAAAGGTAGTAGACAATTAAGTAATTAATATAAAGAGCAAAGAAGAGGAAGCAAACTGATTTTATAGTGGTTCAGTCTTGTAACCTATGTCCACCCGATTCCTCCTTTGTTGAGGTCACCGGCTTCCACTATAGATCTTTCTTCAATAGGTAAACATCAACCACCCTCTTATAACTCTATTCTCCTTTACAGGTTTAGGAGATAACCTTTACAAATCTCTAAGCTCTCTCTTAAACTAAAAACTACACAAGACAAAATGAAGAGAAAATTCTCAATTACAACAGCATTTTCATAAGGTTTTTGCTCTTGGTTGCTTGTCTTACTCCAGAAAGAATGAGTGGGGTATTTATAGGCCCCAAATGGCTTCAAAAGTAGAACTAAAAATTAATCTTTAAGAGAACTAAAAATTAATTTTTAAGTGTTCCCAAGATGCTAGTCCCGAACACTATGTTCTGGGCGGTTCAACCGCCTGACACAGTTTGGGAGATTGTCTTCTGGGTGGTTCAGCCACCTAATAGTGGGAGACTTTGTCTAGGCAGTTCAGCCGTCTGACAATGGGAGATCGTGTTCTGGGCTGTTCAGTTGCCTGACAGTCTGGGAGACTATATCTGGGCGGTTCAACTGCCCAGTCTAGGTGGTTCAACTGCCTGACACACCTTCGAAGATTGTGTCATCTTGGATACCGTGTTTTCGAAGACCATGTCTCATCTGACCTTAGGTTACTAAAATAACTTTTATAATAAGTCCAAATCAACCCCAATTAAGGCTTAATGGCTTCTTCATCAAGTTAGTAAAACTAACTCTTATTATAATGCTAACTACGACACTCAACGTACAATGTTCGTTGTTCGATCGTCTCTTCGATGAACTACCGACATCTTTCCGATGAACCCTCGATGAGCTCCTGATTTCTTTCGATAAATTCCCAACGAACTTCCAACATTCTTCTGGTGAACTTCCTAGTGATTCTCGAAAGCCTATTGATGAATTCCTGACAAACTTCCCGACAAACCTCTGGTGAGTTCTTAATGAGCTCCCGACAACATCATCCGAACCTCAGCTGACCTCCGACACAACATCTGATTGTACTACCCTTTATTGTCACAGTTAATCCTGCATCATTTTCTCTAACACATAAGTTAGATTATAAAACCTATCAATTGATTTCATCATTAAAATCTAAGATTAAATAAAGGCTACGTGGGTCAATCTTATTGCCTCATGGTTACCTACTTAACATTATCGTAGGAGGGGTTTTTATTTTGTATCGCTCTCCTAATATGTTGTGTCACACATATACATATTTAATATATATATATATATATATATCACATGTAAATATAAATATATATATATAGTATGTGTATAACATATCGTATATGCAAGCGATACCAGATGATCATAAGCTATCACCTAATATGATTAAGCCTGAGCCAATGGGCCTAATCATTTATAATAGGATATATGTATGCATTAGCGCATCTCAATGCCCTATGATCATTGATCTCGTCATTATCTGTTCCGTCGGATCCTCGTCGCATCACCATACGTCGTAATCTCTTGTCATGACATTGTAGGTCCTACTGTCACCTCCACGCTCTCGTTGTGCCTCTCCATGTAATTACAAAATAATCATAGGCACGCAGGCTCGATAATAAACGAGAAACATAGAAGCTCGCAAGCCCCAATAATAATTATTATTATTATTATTACACATATCACAACACATAACTCATGATTATTCATCTACATCATACATTACATGTACACATCACATCACATGTAGGATTACTAGATATATAATAATTAATTAAACTTCATAATTAATTACTTTTTTAGAAAATCAGGATATATTGAGAATTTTTAGAATTATCAAGGGTATTTTTAAAATTTTGGATAAAAGGATAATCCTTTGAATTTCTAGAATTATTGAGATTGATTTCGGTACTCTGGGCAAAGGACACACCATGGAATTTCATAAATTTTAAGGGGCAAAAACATCCATTTACCAAAAAGAAACCCTAACCTTACTTGCCCCCTTTAGCTGGCCGCCACTGCCATTGTCGCCCCTGTGCGGTGGTGGTGTTGCACGTGGCTAGTAGCCACCCTGCCCACGGGCGACACCTCTTGGGCAAGTGGGCGCAGTGCCCACAGGCGGTGCCTCTGTAGGCGTCACCCTCTATAGGCTGGCCATGGGTGTTGCCCCTGCAACATGGCCATGGGCAAGCGTCCTTCTGTGGCACGGACTGCCCCTATGGCTGGCGGCGCCCTTATAGGTCGTGCCCTTGCTAGTGGCCCTGGCTACATATGGTCGCCTCTTAAGAGGCCTTGGTAGCAACTAACCACCCACCTTCCTCGCTACCTTTGCTGTGAAAATGCAGCAAAAACGTGTTTAACAGTTCTACGCTATGCAATCTCATCACATGAAGTTTAAAATCAATTTTTACATGAACAGCTTTAGCTCTGATACAACCATTGGAAAACTTTGATGGAAGTATCACATGCACAATGGAAGATTAAAACAAAATAGGTTTCCCACGTATATCAAATTGTCATGCAAAAGGTTGGGTCAAGAAAGAAGGCCGCAAAAATTTAAAAAACCACATCGTATTGTCACGGGCTTAGCTAAAATTTGCCTAAGCCGTGCGGCACCCTCGCGGCACTCCCGAAGACTTAGCTGAAATTGCCTAAGTCGTAGAGCAACCTTGCTCACTATTCCGGACTTAGCTGAGATTGCCTAAGTCATGAAACGCCCAACGCGTTCTCTGTCCGCAAAGGGTCAGCCCTCTTATAACCTCCTAAGGTCCTGTAGGACCTACAAAGAAGAAGTTGATTAATTCAGAAGCGAGCGACGGACACGTCCCGACGTCTCACAAAGCGGAAAGCTGTACAAGCAATTTATCGAACACCTTGAGTGCAGCAAAGAAAAGAGAAAGAGAGCGAAATAGGACTTTGGAGGGTTGTAGGAGCAGTCAAGTCCACAAACGACAGTTCCCAAGGTATCGGACGCAAGACAAGTTCAATTGCTGATGAATGCCTACGCCCGACATATACCCGGAACCCCATCCAGCCCGGTGCCACCCGGGGGGTTCCAAGGTGCTGAAATGGCTGACATTTCGCACCGCTCAGAAAGGTTATTGTGGCACATGAAAAAGACCCAAAAACAGGGCTGTTTTGGCTCCGCGCGGTGAGCGATCGTTTTGCAGCCTTCTACACTACTTTCGCTCACATTTCTTCGGTAAAAACATGTAAACTCAAGGCAAAACAAGCTGCCAAACATATATATAAGCAAGAAAAAGTGACGAACGGTTCAAGGAGCAAAGGCATTACGGTTGAGCGACGACCGTTCGTGACATTCTCCGCCACTTAAACTGTCGATGCCCTCGTCGACGCTTGTTGGTAGGCTTTGATGCGAGCTTCTTCATATCGTAGGGCATCTTTTGGCTCCCAACTGGCTTCTGTTTGGGGAAGCTTTTGCCACTTCACCAAGTACTCTATTTGCTGCGCTCCATTGGGTAGCTTTATTATACGGTCCGCTAGAATAGTTTCAACTCGTTTCTCGTAAGAGGCTCTGGTGGGAGGTAGTCGAGTTGGAACATTTCGGGAATCATCTCGCGGATCTGAGTGGTAGGCTTTTAAGTTGCTCGCATGGAAGACATTATGAATTCTGAACCATGCTGGCAGTTGCAACTTGTATGAGACATTGCCTACACTGCTGATGATTGGGAAAGGCCCTTCATACTTGCGTACCAATCCTTTGTGCACTTTGTGTCTAAAGAATTGGAGTGATGCTGGTTGGAGCTTCACCAACACCATGTCACCAACTTTAAATTCTTGTGGTCGCCTTCCCAAGTCTGCCCACTTCTTCATCTTTTTGGCCGCCTTCTCCAAGTAAGCCGCAATATCTACGATGCCATTCCCTTGCAGTGATAGGTGATGGGCTACTCCTGTATAACCAATAACGGTATGAGGAGTTGATGGTGTTGTCCGTAATAATCTCAAATGGGCTCTTGTTGGATGCAGAGCTCCGCTGCAAGTTATAGGAGAACTGGGCGATGTCCAACAGCTTCACCCAATCCCGTTGGTTGGCACTCACGTAGTGCCGAAGATATTGCTCCAAGAGCGAGTTAATTCTCTCTGTTTGGCCATCCGTTTGAGGGTGGAGGCTTGTGGAGAAGTATAATTTAGACCCCAACAACTTGAACAACTCAGTCCAGAATCGTCCCAAGAACCGAGAATCCCGATCACTAATGATGTTGTGTGGGACTCCCCAATACTTAACCACATTCTTCATCATCAACTTAGCCGCCTCCTCCGCTGAGCAATGTAGGGGTGCAGCAATGAATGTTGCATACTTCAAAAATCGATCAACTACCACGAGTATCGATCCAAGTCCCCCTACTGCGGGTAAGCTTGATATGAAGTCCAAAGAAATGCTCTCCCATGGCCTTTCTGGTACGGGCAGCGGTTCCAAAAGTCCCACTGGCTTCTGCTGCTCTATCTTGTCCTGTTGACAAGTAAGGCATGTTCGAACATATTCCTCCACATCTGTCCCCATCTTCGGCCAATAGAAGGCCCTCTCCACGAGAGCCATTGTTCGGTGGATACCCGGATGTCCAGCCCAAAGGGAATCGTGACACTCTTTCAAGAGTTCACGCCTCAAGTTATCCGCTCGTGGGACATAAACTCTGTTCCCCTTGGTGTAGATGAGTCCCTCCTGGACCCAAAATCGTCGTGCCTTGCCCTCTTTAATGAGTTGAATCAGAGCCACTGCTTGAGGATCTCGGTACAGTCCAACCCTGATCCTGGAAAGAAAGTTGGAGCGCAATTGACTTGCTTGGCCTCCGCCCTCCAACTGTATAGCATTCACTAGCTCCACTTTCCGACTCAATGCATCGGCCACGACATTTGCTTTTCCGGGTTTGTACTCCATCACCATGTCGAACTCAGCCAAGAAGTCCTGCCATCATGCTTGCTTTGGGGAGAGTTTCTTTTGAGTTTGAAAGTAACTCAATGCGACATTGTCGGTCCTTAGCATAAATGGTGCTCCCAGAAGGTAGTGTCGCCACACTCGTGAGCGGTGGACCACCGTCATCTCCTTCTCATGTAGGATATCGCTCGGTCTCGTTGAGCTTGCGACTCGAGGCCACCGGATGACCCTCCCGCATAAGAACTCCTCCAATAGTAAAGTCAAGCATCGGTATGGACTTTAAAAGACTTTCCATAGTCCGCAATATGAGTGTTCTTCTAACACAGTCTTGGTCTTGAAATGCCGCCTCACATTTGTCCGACCATCTCCGGATCGCTCCTTTTTAGCAACTCTGTGGTGCGGCGCTTGAATATCCCGCTATGAAGCGCCGATAATAGTTGACAAACCCAAGGAAGGATCTCAACTCTGGCACCTTCTTTGGTGTTCGCCAGTCCACCACAGCTTACACCTTAGCCTTGTCCATTCGAATAGACCCATTCCCAATTCGATGCCCCAAGAATAAAATCTCTGTTTGGGCGAAGTAGCACTTTTCCCTCTTCACGAATAAGGTATTCTCCCTGAGAACTTTGAAAATTGTTCGGAGGTGTCTAACATGCTCCTCAAGTGTTTGGCTATAGACGACGATGTCGTCTAAGTAGACGACCATAAACTTATCCAGATATTCTTTGAACAGCTGATTCATGAGAGTGCAAAATGTGGCCGGAGCATTGGTTAAGCCGAAAGGCATCACCAAGAACTCGAATGCTCCATACTTGGTCACACAGGTAGTCTTTGCCTCATCACCTTCTGCGATGCGCACCTGCCAATACCCTAACCGAAGGTCGAGTTTGGAGAAGTACTTTGCCTTGCCCAATTGATCGAACAAGTCCGCGATGAGTGAGATAGGGTACTTGTTCTTCACCGTCATCTTATTGAGGGCTCGATAATCAACGCATAATCGGAGGCTCCCATCTTGTTTCTTCTGATGAATGCCTACGCCCGACATATACCCGGAACCCCATCCAGCCCGGTGCCACCCGGGGGGTTCCAAGGTGCTGAAATGGCTGACATTTCGCACCGCTCAGAAAGGTTATCGTGGCACATGAAAAAGACCCAAAAATGGGGCTTTTGCTTTGGCTCCAGCGATGGATCGTTCGACCTTCTACACTACTTTCGCTCACATTTCTTAGGTAAAAACATGTAAACTCAAGGCAAAATAAGCTGCCAAACATATGTACAAGCAAGAAAAAGTGACGAACGGTTCAAGGAGCAAAGGCATTACGGTTGAGCGACGACCGTTCGTGACAGTATGGGAGATTGTTTTACTTAGGGTGATTGTATATCCTTATTTTCCAGATCCAGACGGAGAGGATGAGGGAGGTTAAGCATCCTCCTCTTTAGTGGTATCCACACAATGGATCTCTACCGCGATACTCCTCCAATCGCAATCTCAGGTCTCAAAAATCTTGCACTGAGAGAGGGAGGAGAATCGAAGGGGGTGGCTAAAGCTACAGCCAATCAAGCATGAGCCTCCCCTCTTATTTATAGAAAGCCACCAAAAACCCTAGGGTTCCTACCTTAGTGGGTATTGGATCTCTATCTAATTACCCACTAACCTTGCATTATTGGATCTCTATCTAATAATCTCCTTTGGCCTCTAATTGAGCCTCATGCAAAGAGTCTATCAGTGGGGGGTCTCATCTAATGAGAATAGGGGCTAATTGGATCTTCATCCAATACTCTATTCACTTAAGCATCCACCATATATGTGTGACCCTCTAGGCCCAATATTGAGCTGGTCGTGAGTCGCTCCCATCAGAACTCCTTCTGATATAATGAATTATTATCTTCATAATAATTCACTCGACTAATCGACTATGGACGTACTAGGCTATTGCGCCATAGTCCTCAAATAATATAAGGGAATCAAATCCATCGAACATGTTTGTAGATAGTTACCGTGTATCTATAATCCCTTATCCAACTAATAACCCAAAGATTGTATATTGGACATGATATTATCATGCCATATACGGAATCTGTCTGAGTCTTTCTCTAATCGAGTTTTTCTAGAGAACTTATTCTCTCTCAATCCAAATGGCCCTAGTTAGGGATTTGTTTGAGTAAGTACATTGAGATATTATTACCTAGAGTGGATGATCCTTTATTAACACTCAAATGCCTTCGTAACGTTGGCTACCAATCACAATAGCCGATTGTACTATATCTGAAATTTTCTAAATCTATAAGTTCGACGTTAAAGAAAGGAGTACCCAAACAAGGCATCATTGGTATCTTAAGTCTAAGGACCAGATACACAACTGAGACTATGGAATCATTGTCTGACATTAGGTATCATTAACTATACAATATTCCATAAGCGAATCAATTAGTAAACTCATTCTCTAATGAGCATCTGTACTATATCATTAGTGTCTCCACACAAGTGGCTATGAGACCAGCCGCCTCCATCATATGGATAGGTATATAGTACACCGGTTTGTTCGGTTATCTCGATGTCCCTCTTGAGTAACCTATAACTATGATAGCAAAGATAAATATTCTAAGATTATTTAGAATATGTGTTTAAAGATGAATCGATCTCATTATTAAGGACATCAAAGATATATATGTAATAAATAATATAATATGAGAATATGCCAATAACAATCATAAGCAAAAAGATCACATAGTGTGTCACAAATGTCATCACTTACGTGATTGTCTTACATAGCACCTATAACTAGTAATTGGTTCATCCAACACTTCGTCCAACCCTTCAGCGCGTCATCCTCTTACGACATATTGTTAGGATCAAAGCGACACTAGGGGGGTTAGTTAGTGCTGATGAAAAATCTTTATCGATTTAAAAATTTTGCTCAATGAAAAACTATATTAGAAATGTATTTAAGTGTAGAGATGTTTGTAATAGTACAAGCAAAGATAGCAAATAGTTAAATGATAGAGCAATGAAGTTAAATAGCAAAAAAAAGGAAGCAAACTGATTTTATAGTGGTTCGGTCTCGTGACCTATGTCCACTTCCCGATTCCTCCTCTGTTGAGGCCATCGGCTTCCACTATTGATCGACCTTCAATGGGTGAAGATTAACTATCGTCTTAGAACTCTATTCTCCTTTTACAAGTTTAGGAGATAACCTTTACAAGACTTAAAGCTCTCCCTTAAATAAAAAACTACATAAGATAAAATAAGGAGAAGCTCTCAATTACAATAGTGTTTTCATAAGATTTTTGCTCTTAATTGCTTGCTTACCTTAGGCAATAAAGGGTGGGGTGTTTGTATGCCCCACATGGCTTCAAAAGTGGAGTCAAAAATTAATTTTTAAGTGATCCCAAGGTGCTAGTCTCGAAGACTACATTTTGGGCGGTTCAACCAATTGACACAGTCTTGGAGACTGTGTTCTAGGTGGTTCAGCTACCTGATAGTCTAGGAGACTGTGTTTGGATGGTTCAACCACCTAGTCTAGGTGGTTCAACTGTCTGACACACCTCCAAAGACTGTGTCATCTTGGAGATCGTGTCTTCAAAGACCGTACCTTATCTGGCCTTGGGTTACTGAAATGACTTTTCTAATAAGTCCAAATCAGCTCCATTAAAGGTCTAATGGCCTCTTAATTGAGTTAGTAAAGCTAACACTCATTATGATGTTAACTACGACACTCAAAGTACAATCTTCATTGTTCGATCGTCTCTTCGACAAACTCCCGTCATCTTTTCGATGAACCCCTGATAAGCTCTCGATTTCCTTCGGTGAACTAATGAACTTCCAGCATTCTTCTGGTGAACTCTCGGTGAGCTCCCAATAACCTGTCGGTGAACTCCCTACGAACTTTCTAGCATTCTTCTGACGAACTCCCGGTGAGCTCCCACCAACCTATCGGCGAACTCTCGACAAATCTTTAGTGAGCTCTCGACGAATTCCCGATAACATCGTCCAAACATCAGTCGAACTCCGATGAACTCTCGGCAAGCTCCTACTATGTCATCTAAACCTTGGCCCGATGCTCGAACCTAACTCTGGCCCAACATCTGATTATAATGCCCTTTTACTATCGTAGTTAATACTGCATCACTTTTTAACACACGAGTTAGATTATAAAACTTATTAATTGATTCATCATCAAAATTTGAGATTCAACAATCTCCCCCTTTTTGATAATGACAACCAATTGATGACGAAGTTAACCTTAACTCCCCCTATGTATATTCCATAGGATAAATATCACAAACTTAAATTCATAAGAACCTGTCACTTTGAATTCAAGTATAGTATTTTCATAATTTAGCCATTCATGATACCATAAATAATAAAATTTTTAAAGCATTCTTCTTCTTGGTATCGCATGATAAATAATTTTAAATGATATGTTTCACATAATAAACATTATAAACATTTATTTTATCTCAAAGATCATGATACCATACACGATAAAATTTTCAGAGTAATTATCTTCTTGGTATTATATAAATATTTTAAAGATTTTAAAATACACATTTCTCTTACGTCATCAATTATGTCATTTCTCCCCCTTTGTAATTAACAAAAAGGAGAAATGCTTAATTCATATATGATTATTTATCATAAATATCCATCATTTCATAAAAAAAAAAGAAATCTAGTCTATTTCTCTCCCTTTTTTAAACAAAAAATAGAATCAATGAGGGGGTTCTAAAAAACATCATATCAAAAAATACTCAATTTTATAGATGTTAATTTTATAAATATAAATTCTAAAATGCAGGGCTACCCATGCAATTTAATTCATCTTATGGAAATTTCAAATAATATAGCAAATCAATCAAATCGTGCATTTTGAAGATTATCTCATGTAAATTTTGATAATGAGCAACAAGAATTTCAAAAGAAAATATGATAGTAAATCAAGCTCAAATTGTTATCAAGTATTTTTCATGCATTTAGAAACTTCTAATTTTCTTCTAAGCAATTGTTCAATGTTCAAATTTTCTTCTAACCAAATTAATTTTGATTCCTCCTTTTTATTGTCAATAAGAAATATAATGGTTTAATTTTTTAATGCATCCATGTTTTAAATATAACAATGAGTACAAAGGAATCATGTCATATAGAATTGAATCATAAATCAATGGAGACTATTTCCTTTTAATAAATATTCTTATTCGATAAAAATTTTAGGAGATTAATTGTAAGTAAGATCTCAATTCATGAAAATTGTCAAGTTACAAGTATCAAGAAATTAAGATCATAATTTTACAAAATGAGATATGAAAATATAGGATCTCAAATTTTATATATGATTCAAATCATCAAAATCATTGTTTAGATTCATGTTATAGTTCCAAATAGATAAACTTATGATTCATTTATAAACTTTTTCAAACGAACTTGATTTATATAAGAATTTTAAGTTTCATTTTCTAAACTTAACACAATCATGATAATAACTTATTCAAGTTCAAATCATCAAAATTGATATTTCAAAAAAATATCATGAATAGATTCATCAATCTCTTATTGAAATCTTAATAAGATAGAGATTGAGAAATTTTCAAAAGAGATCATCACAAATATTCCAATAAGATATTTTCAAACATGATCTTTGGTTTATATTTGATTCAATGACATTTCTTTGTTAAGTATGTCTAACTCCTTTTGACTTTAGTGAAGAGAGTTGCACTTATAATATGTATTTCAAAGATATATTTTTTTGAAAGTTCTAAAAGGAGAAATCTGATAATTTTGTTTAAAGTTTCAATTCAAAAATCATCATCCAATCATAGCTCATTTTAACCTACAACTATCATTATAACATTTAAATCATTTCACAAACTTAGTTAATATTATAATTATTGAATCATCAAATTATCGTAGTTTAGGAGATTCAACAATAATGTTATCATTTTATCTCTTGTTAAAAGGTTGATAGGATAAAAATATTTTCAAGAAGAATTATCCTATTTTTGAGTTATTTTTAACTAATGAAATTTATTTCAAAAATGAAATTTCATCAACATCATTGTAATAAAATATTTTCAAACAAAAACTTCAATTTATTTCAATTCTAATGATTTTTAGAGTGAGTTATCATGCTCATTTCATTCTCATAAATATATTTTTAATTTTCAAAAATACTAGACAATGAAGCATGATTTTTCTTCCCCTTTTTATAATGTTCTATGCTTATATTCTATCATTCAATAATATACATTTAATCATACAACCCATATTTCAAATTACTTCTTTAACATTATCAAGGCCATTACAATAATATATCAAAATGATAAAACATCTTTAAACCAAAAAATTCAACCAATCTTCATTCTAACATGTAAATAAATGAGTCTAACTCTTTACACATAGTGCAAGGAGTTGAAAAACTCATTTCAAAATTTTTATTTATTTCAAGTCTATCTAATATAACATTCAAATCAATCATTAAATGTGTTTTAAAATATCATGATTTATTTAGAAAGATCTTTAGTCATAACCATGATAAAAAAAAAACTTTAGACTCATATAAAAAGATTTTTGTTTGGATAAATATCTTTGGGAGTCAAGAGGTTTGTTTTATATATATAATACCTTTCAAATCATAGAAACTAATATATCATCAACAAAAACCCATTTTCATAAATTTTAACATAAATATTTTTTATTAACAATAACTAAGGTTCATTAGTTTAAGTTTATTTTCATACTAGTATGCTCTAACTTTACATTATCAATCAAGGTTATGATAAGATAAATCAAATAAGTAAATCACTTTTAAGTGAAGTCATTACTATGAGATATTCTTCAACCAAAATCCAATGATTTTTCTTATGTTGTAAAATTCTATCATGTTATCAAGAAAAGTTTTCATTAAAGAAAAATGATTTTGTATATGACTTTCAAGTTCAAATTCAGTATTTGATCATTTAATCTCAAGATAATATACATAAATTTAAGCACACAAATCAATACATTAATCATCATCAAAATCATTCTTTCATAAATTTGAATTTAGATAAAGTTTATAATTCATTTAGCATACCAAAATTAGAGCAATCAAGATTAACGAGTGCTCCTAGCCCTGTTATGAGATAAATTTATAATAAAGGAGGTTTTAGTTTAGGTACCCATTTTACATTAGGTCCCTCATGAAACACTACCTAACTTTACTAATGGCATCGAGTTGTTTATAGTTTCTTCAGGAACCCAAATTAATTTATGTAGACTATGCCTTTTAAATAAATATTTTTTAGCATAGTATTCGATTCTTATACAAAAATTATATTTATTTCTAGATGAAACATATAATGTAGGTCCTTTAATGAAGATGGTTGGCTTTTGTTGAGTGTTACCAACAAAGCCTATACCATTTCTTATATTAATATGATTCTTATTCGCAATGATCATATTAAGGGATTTATTCCCTATTTCAAAATTGTCTAATATCTGTTTAAGCATGATATTTTCCCTTTTAACATCATCTAGCATTTCATATTTAGAGCAAAAATTGTGTAATGGTAAAGCATCATGCAAGGTTTCATCTTTAGTATATGTATTATGTGATGGTACTACTTTATATATTTCATCAAGTTTACTAACTAATGATGCATGCTCTTCCTTAAGTAATTTATAGGATTTGCTAATCTTTCTAAATTTATCATAAAGCTTATGAGAAGAAAGTAATAACTCATTAAAAGTAAAAGAGCTTTCTGCTGGTTACAGGTGCCCTACAAGCCAATCACATGAGTAATGACACGTGTGACATACTGTGTGATCTTTTTGCTTATCATTATATTATTTGTTGCATATATATTGTGATGTCCTTAGTTCTGTGCAATAGGAATCGGATCGTGATGAGATCATGATAATGAGATCGATTCACTTATAAATACAGATCCTAAATAATCCCGGTCATAGGTTACTCAAGAGGGGCATCGAGATAAACAAACAGACTAGTGTACTATATACCCATCCATATGATGGAGGTGGCTAGTCTCATAGCCACTTATATGGAGACACTAAGGATATAGTACAGGTGCTCATTGGAGAATGAGTTCATTGATTAATCCACTTATGGAATGTTATATGATTAATGATACCTAATATCAGACAACGATTCTATAGCCCCCGTTGTGTATCTGGTCCTTAGACTTGAGACACCAAGGATGCCTTGTATGAGTACTCATTTCTTTGACGCCAGACTTACAAGTTTGGAAAGTTTCAAATCTGGTATAGCTGGTTATCGGGATTGGTAGCTAACCTTACAAAGGCAATTGAGTGTTAATAGAGGATCATCCACTCTTAGTATCATGAGAGGAATATCTCATAAGTGCTCGCTCAAACAAATCCCTAGCTAGGGTCATTCGGATTGAGAGAGAAAGAGTTCTCCGAGAGAATCCGATTAGAGCGAAACTATGACGGATTCTGTATGTGGCCTGATAGTACCATATCTAATATACGGTCTCTAGGATATTAGTTGGATGAGAGATTATAGATATATGATAACTATGGATAGATATGTCTGATGGATTTGATCCCCTTGTATCGTCTGGGGACTATGGCATAGTGGCCTAGTACGTCCATAGTCGATGAGTCGAGTGAATTATTTTAGGGATAATAATTCACTATATTAGAAGGATTTCTAATAGGAGTGACTCACGACCAACTTGGTATCGAGCCTAAAGGCTCACACACATATGGTGGATGCTTCAGTGAATAGAGGATTTGATGGAGATCCAATTAGCCCGTATTCGCATTGGATGAGATTCTATACTGATGGACTCCTTGATTAAGGCCCAATTAGAGGCCTAAGAAGATTATTAGATAGAGATCCAATAATGTAAGATTAGTGGATAATTAGATGGAGATCCAATACCCACTGAGGTAGGAGCCTTAGGATTTTTGGTGGTCCTCTATAACTAGGAGGGAGGACTCATGGTTGAGAGGCTGCAGCTTTAGCCACCACCTACTATTCTCCTCCCTCCCTCTGTGCAAGAGTTACGATATCAGATTGGAGGAGCTTCACTATAGAGATTTATCATATGGATACCGTTAGAGGGGACGACGCTTGACCTCCTTCATCTTCTCCATCCGGATTTGGAATATAGGGATATACAATCTCCTTAGGTAAAATCACTCTCTCACATATCACGGTTTTTTAATGCACTCTAATATTTTGCACGACGATTTGATCTACTTGGGAAACTAGTTTTTATTTTGATTTTTGCTGCGCATGTGATGCACCCACAGAGGTTTCCCAACTATGGTATCAGAGCCAAGGCCCCCTACAAGGGGGCAGTCACCTCCATGTCACGGGCTTAGCTGATTTTACCTAAGTCGTGTGGCACCCATGTGTGTCCATCCGCAAGGGTCAGCCCTCCCTGAGATCTCCTAGAGTCCATTAGACTTACAAAAAAGAAAACGGGCTAGAAGAAGCAATTCCCACAGGATCCACAAGCAATTGCTCAAGGAAACACTTTATAAAGACAGATACAAATTACACCCATAGACATTATAAACTAAGAAAAGTTGCACACAAAGGATAATGGTCCATTATAGACCGAAGTCCCCACAAGTGCTTACAAAACACACTCATATTTACAAGCCAAAATTGACCACAAAGTAAACCAAAATAGGGCTGCTAAGTCTACTGCAACCCCACTACTTGTTGTACAAGGTATGTACACAAACCGAAGGATACGGACAAACATGAGCATTTCATCGAACACGTTATTTACATTATTGTCCATGACATTCTCCCCCACTTATTCCTTCAATGTCCTCATCGAAGCCACTATGGACGCTGCATCTCCTCACATTATGCTAAATCTTTAATCTTCTGCTTTAGCTGCAATACGCCCCTTTGGCTCTCAGCCACTCTCCGTCATTGTTGTTGAGTAGTCGAACTCGATCCGCCATGCTGCTTCAACTTACTAATAACTGAATCTAGTGTGGGGCTGGATGAGTTGTGTTGATCCTTATTGGTTCTTGTGGATCCTTCTGATGAAGGAAAAGACCTATCTTATTATGCACTGGGATAAGATTGCATGTATTGCATTGCCACGAACTATTCCACTACGATCCGCTGCACTATGTCGCTTCCTAGTGACATCTCCATTGCATACAGATTCTCGTGTGATGAACTTGGACTATGACTTCTCTATGTATGGCCTCTGCTAACACATCGTAGGGCCTCCGCCATATCTGATTTTTAGTTTGCTCCCTTGGCAATTTACCTTCGTCCACCCACTCTTGGGTCACACTTGGATGAAGCATAGCTCTAGGACAGTCCGTCACCTAGTAGCTCATGAAGTACCCTTGACTTCGCTAGAATTGATGCACCATTGTCTAGATCTTGGGCCTTTATCCCCTACCAGCACAATCTTTGCTATGCACCACTTATTCTTGATAACTCGAATGGCAACACTGTGGCATATTTTTTAAGAGTACTCGCCTCTGCGTCCTCTTGCCCCGTGCTAAGGTCTCCTGATCCCAACTTCGCCTCCGCAAGTTGAATCACCTTAGTTACTCTATCAAATGCATCTCTGAGGTAGCTTGCATGTGCCTTGAAGCTTCCTTTATCTTTGGCACCAGGCAATATAAGTCCACCCCATTAGAATGAAGAACTCATGAAACGACATGATCCCACTCTTGCCTCTACAAGAGTTCATGCTCTTGACCTCTGTCCAAGGAAAGCTCTGTGCCTCCGCTCCATGTTTCATCTTCTATGTTGACTCCCTTCAAGCGACTTGGATACTTCACTAAGTTCCACCCAAGTCGCTCCGCTCCTTGATTTGCATTGAATTGATAGTGGCTCTCGTGTCCACCATTCCATGGGTCAGCCCCCTGTTGAGTTCGATTTCTACATCGACTCTAAGTGTGCCTTCATATGATGTTGCCTTGGATTGCACCCCCACTTGATCTCGAAATGCATCCACTAATGCATTACCTCATTCAAGATCATGCGATGATTCTATGTCACTCGCTCGGTCCGTTGAGCTTTATGGAGATATTACCTTGAGAAACTCTTCCTCAATATGTGCGGTCTGTTGCACATGATTCTCCCTCTAGAGAACTAGAACTTATCCCTCCTGGATATTTGTCCTGTTGGAACAACTTTCCTCTTTACATACATCCCACTGGAAGTTTCGGAGACCATCATCCCCTTTGGACTACTCCGTCTTGTTGAACAACTTATACCTTGTTCTATCCCCGTAAATGCACTTGCTAGATTACGGCCCTTCGCCAATACAGTCTCCACTGCACCCTTCAAGGTCTAGCAATGTACTAAACTTATTACATATTTCAGCTGCCTACGGACATATCCTTTCCATGTTGAAGAGAAAGTTCTGATACTCCATGGCGTCAAGTTATGATTACCCCTTGGGATGGCCATGAACACTCTGTCATCTGTGTACAAGCCCTTGCATGAGTACCGAATCATTTGAGTTAGCAATTCCCCTCACCCTCTATGAGTTTTGCATAACTCTTTCGGTCGTTATGCAACACCTCCCACTTTATATGGTCTCATCTCTCACCAAGCACCCGACTTTGCCTTGAGCACTGTCAAGTTTAATTGTCAACGTCGAGCTATAACTTGAACTCAACCGTCCCAATCTTTGTACACTACGCATTCTTCTTCGCTTGCTTGTTCTCATGGTGCCTATCGCGCAAAGGGGTTGGCCATTTCTCTAAATACCAAACCTGGATGCCCGCTTCTCTGAATGACTCCTTTCCCTACATCTCAATGCTCGTTTCCCCCAAACGGTTACGTATGCTGGTTGTCCTCCAAACAGCCTAGCTAGGTCCCCCACGTTTGTATGGCGAGTGTTTCTGCATATGATTGTCCCGCTCTGATATCATACTATCACGGGCTTAGCTGATTTTGCCTAAGCCGTGCGACACCCATGCGTGTTCGTCTGCAAGGGTCAGCCCTCCCCGAGATCTCCTAGAGTCCCTTAGACTTACAAAAGAAAAAAGGGCCAGAAGAAATAATTCCCATGGGATCCATAAGCAATTGCTCAAGCAAACATGTTATAAAGCCAGATACAAATTACACCTATAGACATTACAAACTCAAAAAAGTTGTACACAAAGGATAATGGTCCATTACAGACTGAAGTCCTCACAAGTACTTACAAAATATACTCATATTTAGAAGCCAAAATTGGCCATAAAGCAAACCAAAATATAAGCCTCAGCTTCAGCTAGGTATGTGCACAAACCGAAGGACACAAACAAATATGAGCATTTCATGAAACACCTTGTTTACATTATTATCCGTGACATGCAGGGGCGGTGCCTGCAGACATAGGCAGCGCTCGCGGCTAGACCACAAGGGGTGATTGCCCGTTGCGAGGACGCAAGGGGTAGCCCCGCGGCTAGGGCTACTGCCTGCAAGGGCAGCCGCTCCTGCAGGGGCAACGCCTGTGCAAGGTGGCACCGCCCGGTGCCGCCAAGGGCGGCGCTTGTCGCAGGCGGTGCCCATGTCGATAACATCGACGTCGCCTACGCAAGGGGTAGTGGCGACGGTGGCGGTGCAGTGAGGGTAAGGGAAGAGGGCTAGGGCATCCTTTTGATAAAAGGATAATCATACCCCTCTAAATTAGAAAAATTCTAAGGATTGTCCTCGTGTATAAAATTTCCAAAATACCCTTAATGATTCTAAAAATTCTAAGGATTATCCTCTAATCTATAATTATAAAAATACCCTTGATAATTCTAGAAATTTTGAGCATGTCCTGATTTTCAAAAAATAATTAATTAAATAGATTAATTAATTATTATATATATCTAGTAATCCTACATATGATGAGATGTACATGTGATGTATGATGTGGATGGATGATCATGAGTCATGTGTCGTGATATGTGTAATTGTGATTATTATAATTATTGGGGTTGCAAACCTATGTTTTTCTCGTTTATTGTTGGGCCTACATGCCTGTGATTATTTGTAATTACATAGAGAGGCGTAGCGGAAGTGTGGAGGCTACAGTGGGACCCATGATGTCATGGTGGGAGATCACAACGTAGGGTGATATGACGATCCGACGTAACCGATGATGATGAGATCAATAGTCACAGGGCATGGAGATGCACCAATGCACACATAGATCCTATTGTGAGTGATTAGCCCCATTGGCTCGGGCTTAATCATATTAGGTGACGGCTTCTGATCATCCGATGTGGCTTGCATATGTGATGTGTTATACACCTACTAGATATATGTATATATATATTTGCAAGCGATGTAGATATATATTAAATGTGTGTGTGTGACACAACATATTAGGAGACTGATACAAAAAACCCCTCTTAAGATAATATTAAGTCGGTAAGCGTGAGACAATAAGATTGACCCACATGGCCTTCCATTGTTATAGGAAGAAATTGAATCACGACATAGGTTGAGTTGGTCGAGTCCCTCAAGGCTCACCTATCTATGTGATCGAGATCTCGCCTACGTCATAGAGATGTCACCGGTGACTTAAGGACATGGTATCTTTAGTCGAGTCTCTCAAGGGCATATCATCAAGTTAGACTCATCTTGTAATGATGGTGATGACTTAACTGAACATCATGGTTGGTCGAGTCCCTCTATACTTTGATGATTTAGAGGTCGAACATGATGGAAATCATAATGAGTTGTGATTGGCAAGGGTTGCCTACCTTTTGGGCTTAGTGTAATTGGTGGAGTCCCTCGAGGTTGCACTAAGACACCAATTGGATCTCGATCCCCACTAGGAGTCTACTGGAGACTTCCGTCTCACATGTTGAGAGTGTTATGTGATTCACTAAGAAAATAGTGGGAGTACATTAAGATAGAAGTCCATATCTTAATTTGTACTACATATTATTTATTTTTTATTATATCTTATTTTATTAAAAACATGTCGCTCACAAACTCCCTACATGGCATACTTGATGCCAACCGCCTTACTGGTCCAAACTATATAGATTGGCTTTATAATTTGAGAATTATCCTCATGATGGAGAAAATCGCATACTTCCTTGATACAATTGTGCTCATACTAGAAGAACGGGCAAGCAAGGATGAGATCACTCATTTTGTGAAGTATATAGATGATTCCATGTTGGTAAAATATTATATGTTGGCCTTCATGACTCTTGAGTTACAAAGGCAATATGAGAGCATGGATGCAGATTCTATCTTTCTTCATCTCTACTAGTTGTTTGAGAAACAGGGAAGAACTCAAAGATATGAGATATCTAAGAGACTCTTCCAAACCAGGATGACAAAAGGGACATCAGTTGAGAACCATGTCCTAAAGATGATAGAGTGGATTGAGAAACTCACAAGTCTAGGAATAGTCCTAGATGATAACTTGTGTGTTGATCTTATACTTCAGTCCCTACCAGATTCCTTTTCTCACTTCATCATGAATTTTCACATAAGCAAGTTTGAGGTAACTCTCCCTGAGCTCCTCAATATGTTGAGGGAAGCTGAGAGTACCATCAAGAAAGAGAAGCTAGTTCTTTATATTTATAAGACTAATACGAAAAGGAAGGCCGGTAAGACCCTTAAGAAGGGCAATGGCAAAGGAAGACTAGGTAAGCAAAGGTTGCCAAGAAAGACCCAACAAAACACAAAGGACAGTGCTTCCACTATGGCCAAGATGGGCATTAGAAGTGGAACTGTAAGGACTACCTTGCAGAGAAGGTGAGACAGAAGCTTGGAGAAGCTTCAGGTATATTCATGATCAGTCTCCACTTATCAAATTTTCATGATAACACATGGGTATTAGATACCATAAGTGTTTATTATATCTGTAATTTGTTTTAGGTTCTAGCAAGACCTAGGAGATTGGCTAGAGGCGAGATGGAACTCAAGATGGGCAATGGAGCAAGAGTAACTGTAGTTGCTGTTGAAGAGGTCACCCTACATCTGCTTGGTGGAGCTATTATTGCATTAGATGCATGCTATTTTGTTCTCTTTATTATTAAAATATTATTTTTATCTCTTGTTTGACAATTAGTGGATATAAATTAGTTTTTAAGAATAATAGTTGTTCAATAATTATGGATGATTAGATCATCACTAGAGGGACCCTTATAAATGGTTAATATGTGTTAGACACTTCTCCACATATCATGAATATAAATATATCTAAGAGGAAAAGAGATGAGGTGAATAATGCATACCTATGACATTGTAGGCTAGGTCATATATATGAGGGAAGGATTCAAAAGTTGTTGAAAGATGGATACTTAGATCCATTTGACTATGAGACATATGAAACTTGTGAACCTTGCCTTTGTGGGAAGAAGACCAACTCCTTATACACCTCAGCTCAATGGTGTATCAAAAAGGAGGAATCGCACGCTGTTAGACATTGTGTGGTCCATGATGAGTTTCGCTGATCTACCCATCTCATTCTGGGGGTACGCTCTAGAGACTGCAACTTACCTTCTGAACAGAGTTCCATTAAAGTTGATAATGTCTACACCATATGAGATATGGAAAGAAAAAAAGTTTGATCTTAAGATTGTTAAGATTTGGGGTTGTCCTGCCCACGTTAGAAGACACAAACCCGATAAGTTGGTATCAATGATAGAATAGTACACATTTGTGAGATACCTAAAGGAAACTTGTGGGTATTATTTTTGTCATCTTGAGGACCGAAAGAAAGTAACACATTCTTAGTGGAAATAGTGGGAGTGAGATAGAATTAAGCGAGGTTATATATCCTAGCTCAAACACCATTCCAGAGCCCGAGTCTGTTTAGGTACATAACAAATTTTAATTTTATGTAAGTCTAGTAGAGTATCTCACCCTCATGAAAGATGTGTGGGACATATCAGTGGAGATGACTCTCAGGATGTTAATCCTCAAACCTACGAGGAGGCTATTATGAGTATAGACTCCGGGAAATGGCAAGAAGTTATGAATTCTGAGATGGATTCCATTTACTCTAACAAGGTTTGGAACCTTATGGATACACCTGAGGGTATTGTACCCATCGGCTGCAAATGGATCTTTAAGAAGAAGATCGGAGTGGATGAAAAGGTAGAGACCTATAAAGTAAGGCTGGTAGTTGACTATGATGAAACCTTTTCACCTATAGCCATACTTAAGTCCATTAGAATTATTATGGCCATTGCAGCACACTATGACTATGAGATCTGGCAGATGGATGTCAAAACATCATTTCTCAATGGCAACCTCAAGGAGGAGGTGTATATGATACAGCCAGAGGGATTTGTATCCAAAGAGAGTCCAGATAAAGTGTGCAGGTTGCTTAGATCCATTTATGGATTGAAGCAAGCTTCTCGAAGTTGGACATGTCCGGTGGATTTGATCCCCTTGTACCGTCTGGGGGACTATGGCGTAGTGGCCTAGTACGTCCATAGTCGATGAGTCGAGTGAATTATTATTGGGATAATAATTCACTATATCAGAAGGATTTCTAATGGGAGTAACTCACAGCCAACTTGGTATCGGGCCTAGAGAGTTGTACACATATGGTGGATGCTTCAACGAATAGAGGATTGGATAGAGATCTAATTAGCCCCTATTCTCATTAAATAAGATTCTATGCTGATGGTCTCCTTGATTAAGGCCCAATTAGAGGCCTAAGGAGATTATTAGATAGAGATCAAATAATGTAAGGTTAGTAGGTAATTAGATGGAGATCCAATACCCACTAAGGCAGGAGCCCTAGGGTTTTTGGTGGCTCTCTATAAATAGGAGGGGAGACTCATGGTTGAGAGGCTGCAGCTTTAGCCATCACCTCCTATTTTCTTTCCTCCCTCTGTGCAAGAGTTGCGAGATCAGATTGGAGGAGATTCGCTACAGAGATTCATCATGTGGATACCGTTTGAGAGGAGGATGCTTGACCTCCTTCATCTTCTCTATCTAAATATGGAATACAGGGATATACGATCTCCCTAGGTAAAATCAATCTCTCAAACATCACAGTTTTATCGATTTTTATATTTTTCTTGCGACCCCAATATTTTGTACGACGATTTGATCTACGTGGGAAACCAGTTTTTGTTTTGATTTCCACTACATATGTGATGCACCCACTGAGGTTTCCTAACACTTTTGGGTATGTTACTTACCTCAATCGTGGTTGGCTGTGAGTGCGAAATCTTCCACTTCTTCTTGATTGTGCTTTTTATGTTCGGTGCACCATAGCTTCTTACGTTCATCACAGTAGGTTTTGTCCATTTTAAAGTTTTTGTTCATATTTATTTAATTTTTTTATTCTTTTATCAAGAGTTCATGTCCAAGGTCCTCATCAATCGAGGAGTCATATGTTCTCTTTAGTTCTAATTCCTTTTGTTCTTTGGAAGGTGTTCTTCGATTCTCAATATCAAAATTTTCTTGCTCTTAGGGATGTATTCTTCTTGTTCATTTTTGTAAGATATTTCATTTAATGATTTATTTAGATTTAGTGTGCTTTCATGTGCTAATTCTAATATATGTCTAATTTCAAAAGCCGAATTACAAGAGGAAATCCGATCAAATTCATTTTTATTTAGAGCATAATGTAAGATATTCATAGCCTTGGTATTTAAAGAAAATATTTATTTTTTATAATCATTCCAATCATTTATTGGATTGGATGACTTTTGAAAATCTTTTTTAATAATGTGCCATAAATCAAAATCTATCAAAATAAAAAAGATACGCATTTGAATTTACCAAGATGTGTAGTCTATCCCATTGAACATAGGAGGACTTGTGATAGAAAATCCCTCTTGATTACCAATAAAAGTCATCTTATTTGGATTTTAAGCCAAATAGAGAGAAACGTGGCTCTGATACTAATTGTTAGGATCAAAGCGACACTAAGAAGGGGGGTGAATTAGTGTTGATGAATCTCTATCTAATAATCTCCTTCCTTAGTGGGTATTAGATCTCTATCCAATTATCCATTATTCTTGCATTATTGGATCTCTATCTAATAATCTCCTTAGGCCTCTAATTGGGCCTTAATCAAGGAGCCCATTAGCATAGGGTATTATCTAATGAGAATAAGGGTTAATTAGATCTTCATCCAATCCTCTATTCGCTGAAGTATCTATTATATATATGTGACCCTCTAGGCTCGATACCGAGCTGGCCATGAGTCACTCCCATCAGAACTCCTACTGATATAGTGAATTATTATTCCTCTAATAATTCACTCAACTCATCGACTATGGACGTACTAGGCTATTACGCCATAGTCCCTAGACAGTACCAGGGGATCGAATCCATCGGACCTATCTGTCCACAGTTACCATGTATCTATAATCCCTTATCCAACTAATATCCCAGAGACCGTAAATTAGATATAGTACTATAAGGTCATATACATAATTTGTTATAGTCTCGCTCTAATAGGATTCTCCCGGAGAACTCTTTCTCTCTTAATCCGAATGACCTTGCCTAGGGATTTGTCTGAACAAGCACATATGTGATATTTCTCTAATGATACAGAGAGTGGATGATCCTCTATTGATACTTAATTGTCTTTGTAAGGTTGGCTACCAATCCCTATAATCAGTTATACCAGATTTAGAACTTACAAGACTTTCTAAATCTGCAAGTCTGGCGTCAAAAAAGGAGTACTCTTACAAGACATCATTAGTTTCTCAAGTCTAAAGACCAGATACACAACTGAGACTATGAAATCGCTGTCTGACATTAGGTATCATTAACCATATAGCATTCCATAAGCAGATTAATTAGTAAACTCATTCTCTAATTAGCACTTGTACTATATCCTTAGTATTCCATATAAGTGGCTGTGAGACCAGCCGACTCCATCATATAGATTGGTATATAGTACATCGATCTATCCGGTTATCTCGATGTCCCTCTCGATTAACCTATAACCGGGATTATTTAGGATCTATGTTTAAAGTGAATCGATCTTATTATCGTGATCTCATCACGATCCGATTCCCATTGCACATAACAAAGGACATCACAGTATATATGCTACATAGAATATAATGTGAGAATATGTCAATATTAATCATAAGCAAAGAGATTACATAGTGTATCATATGTGCATCACTCATGTGATTGGCTTGCAGGGTACTTGTAACTAGCAATCTCCAACTTGACTTAAAGCCAATCACCTATATGTCTGATCCCGATCAGACCCCTGTGACGCTTAAATATAATATGAGCCAGCGGCTTTATCAGTGGATCTGTAATGTTATCTTTGGATAAAATGCTTTCTATTGCTATATCTTTACGGGCTATGATCTCTCTAATCAGATGGAACCTCCTCAAAACATGCTTAGACTTCTAATGAGACCTAGGTTCCTTCGCTTGAGCAATCAACCCATTGTTGTCGCAGTATATGGGAATTGGTTCCATGCTGCTTAGTACGACTCTCAAATCTTTAATGAACTTCTTCATCTACACCTCTGTGGTCGAGTCAGCAATAGTATCTTGCTTAGAACTCCTTCAACTTACTGCTCCTCCATTTAGGGTGAAAATATTATCTTGAATTTGACTTCTTATCATTAATGTCGGACTGAAAACTCGAGTCCGTGTAGCTCTCAACTTGGAGGCTACCTCCTTCATATACCAGTAAAAGATCCTTAGTCCTTCTCTAGTACTTAAGAATACACTTTGCTATCTTCTAGTGTTCTAAACCTGGATCTGCCTGATACCTGCTTGTGACACACAGAGCATGTGCTATATTAGGCCTGGTATATAGAATCGCATACATGAAGACCCTATCGCCGAGGCATAAGGTATCTTATCCATGTCTACCCTTTCTTCAGGAGTCTTTTGGGATATACTCCTAGAAAGCGATATTCCATGTCTCATCGGTATGATACCTCTCTTAGAATTTTTCATGCTAAACCTTTTGATAATGGAGTCTATGTACCTAAATTGGGACAAGTTAAGCATCCTCTTGGATCTATCTCTATAGATCCAAATCCCTAAAATATAGGATGCTTCCCCGAAGTCTTTCATGGAGAAGTTTTTAGATAGCCAAGTCTTTACTGTGGAGAGCATTCTTACATTATTCCCAATGATTAGGATGTCATCCACATATAGCACCAAGAGGGTGATAGCACTTCCACTTACCTTCCCGTATACATAAGGTTCATCTTCGTTTTTAACGAAGTCATAAGATCTAATAGTCTCATCAAATCTTATGTTTTAACTTCAGGAAGCTTGCTTTAGTCCATAAATAGACTTGAGTAACCTACACACTTTATCTGGACTCTCTCTGGGTATGAATCCCTCTAGCTATATCATACACACCTCCTCCTCATGGTTGTCATTGAGGAATGTCGTTTTAACATCCATCTGCGAAATCTCATAGTCATAGTGTGCTGCAATAGCCAAAAAAATTCTAATGGATTTAAGTATGGCTACAGGTGAAAAGGTTTCGTCATAGTCAACTCATTGTCTTTGACGATATCCTTTAGCTACTAGCCTTGCCTTATAGGTCTCTACCTTTCCATCTACTCTGATTTTCTTTTTGAAGATCCACTTATAGCCGATGGGTATGATACCCTCAGGCACATCCACAAGGTTCCAAACCTTGTTAGAGTACATAGAATCCATCTCAAAATTCATGGCTTCTTGCCACTTCTCAGAGTCTATAATAGACTCCTCATAGGTCTGAGGATCAACATCCTGAGAGTCCTCTTCACTGATATATTCCACATATCTTTCAGGAGGGTGAGATACTCTGCTAGACCTACACAAAGTTGAAATTTGTGTGTTAGGTTCCTGAACAGACTCGGGCTCTGGAATGGTGCTTGAGCTAGGTTCTCCAACCTCGCTTAATTCTATCTCACTCTCATTGTTTCCACCAAGAATGTGTTCCTTCTCAAGGAACATAGCTCTCTTGGCAACAAAGACCTTTTGATACTTAGGGTGATAGAAATAATACCTCAAAATCTCTTTATGATATACCAAAAACATGCATTGTTCCATCCTTGATTCCAATTTGTCAGAATTGTGTCTTCTAACATGGGCAGGACAACCCCAAATCTTAACTACCTTAATATTATACTTTTTTTCTTTCTATATCTCATATGGTGTAAACACTACCGATTTTGATGGAACTCTGTTCAGAAGGTAAGATGCAGTCTCTAGGGCATACCCCCAAAATGAGATGTGTAGGTCAATGAAACTCATAATGGACCGCACCATGTCTAACAACATACAATTCCTCATTTCTAATACACCATTGAGCTAAGGTATATAAGGAGATATCCACTTTGATAGAATTTTATTGTCCCTGAGGAAATAAGTGAACTCCATACTTAAGTACTCTCCTCCTCGATCTGATCGAAGAGTCTTAATACTCTTTCTAATTTGGTTTTCTACCTCATTCTTATATTCTTTAAATTTCTCAAAGGCCTCAAATTTGTACTTCGTTAAGTACACGTGTCCATACCTAAAGAAATCATTAGTGAATGCAATGAAATACGAGTAACCACCTATAGCCTGAGTCGACATGGGACCACATATATCACTATGTATGAGTTCCAATAACTTAATGGCTCTCTCTTCAGTTTCACTAAAAGGAGAGTTGGTCATCTTCCCATAAAGGCAAGGATAGTAAGTTGCATATGACTCATAGTCAAATAGATCGAAGTATCCATCTTTCAATAATTTTTAAATATTTCCCTCATGTATATGACTTAGCCTACAATGCCATAGGTATATATTATTCACCTTATCTCTTTTCGTCTTAGTCATATTTATATTCATGATATATGGAGAAGTGTCTAACACATATAAGCCATTTATAAGGGTCCCTCTAGTGATGATCTCATCATCCATAATTATTGAATAACTATTATTCTCAAAAACTAATTTATATCCACTAATTATCAAACAAGAGATAGAAATAATGTTTTTGATAATAGAGGGAACAAAATAACATATATCTCATGCAATAATAGCTCCACCAGGCAGATGTAAGGTGACCTCTCCAAAAGCAACTACAGTAACTCTTGCTTTATTGCCCATCTTGAGGTCTATCTCGCCTCTAGCCAATCTCGTAGGTCTTGCCAGAACCTGCAACGAATTGCAGATATAATAAACACTCTCGGTATCCAATACTCATATGTTATCATGAAAATCTGACAAGTGGAGACTGATTATGAATATACTTGAAGCTTCTCCAAGCTTCTATCTCGCCTTTTCTGCAAGGTAGTCCTTACAGTTCCTCTTCCAATGCCCGTATTGGCCGCAGTGGAAGCACTATCATTTAACCTTTGTCAGGTCTCTTTTAGAAACCTTTGTCTTACCCTGTCTTTCTTTGCCCTTGCCCTTCTTAAGGGTCTCGCTAGCCTTCTTTTTCTAATTGGTCTCATAAATATAGAGAATTGACTTCTGTTTCTTGATAGTACTCTCAGCTTCCCTCAACATATTGAGGAGCTTAGGTAGAGTCACCTCAAACTTATTTATATTAAATTAATAATGAACTATGAAAAGAAATCTGGTAGAGACTGAAGTATAAGATCAACATATAGGTTATCATTTATGAATATCTTTATACTTCACAAAGCGAGTGATCTCATCCTTGCTTGTCCTTTCATCCGGCATGGGCACAATCATGTTAAGGATATTTACGATTTTCTCCTCCGTGAGAATAATTCTCAAATTACTGAGCCTTTGGATAATGAAGCGGTTGGCATCATGTATGCTAGGGGTTTTGCAAGCGACAAACAAGATATAGCGTAAATAAATAACATGTAGATTTCATAGAAAATACTAATTAAGATATGGACTTCTATCTTAATATACTCTCACTATTTTCCTAACGAATCACGTGACACCCTTGACACGTGAGACAAAAGTCTCTGGCAGACTCCTAGTGGGGATCGAGATCCAATTGGTGTCTTAGTTCAACCTCGAGGGACTTGACCAATTACACTAAGCCCAAAAGGTAGATAACTCTTGCAAATCACAACTACTTGTGATTCCCGTCATGTTCGATCTCTGAATCATCATGGTCTTGACTACTCGATCAACCATGAAGTTCAGTTAAGTCATCACCATCGTTATAAGATGAGTCTGATTCGATGGATATGCTCTTGACTACTCGACCAAGTCATACCATGTCCTCAGGTCACCGGTAATATTTATATGTTATAGGCAAGAAATCGATCATGTAGATAGGTGAGCCTCATGTGACTCGACCAACTCAACCTATGTCCTGATTTAATTTCTTCCTATAACGATGGAAGGTCACGTGGGTCAATCTTATTGCCTCATGCTTACCAACTTAATATTATCGTAGGAGGGGTTTTCATTTTGTATCAGTCTCCTAATATGCCGTGTCACACATATACATATTTAATATATATCTACATCGTATGCAAATATATATATACATATATCTAGTTGGTGTATAATGTATCACATATGCAAGCCACACCGGATGATCATGAGCCATCACCTAATATGATTAAGCCCAAGCCAATGGGCCTAATCACTCACAATAGGATCTATGTATGCATTGGCGCATCTCCATGCCTTGTGATTATTAATCTCATCATCATCAGTTCCATCGGATCATCGCATCACCATGCGACGTGATCTCCCGCCATGACATCGTGGGTCCCACTGTCACTTCCACGCTCCCGCACACCTCTTTATGTAATTACAAATAATCACAGGCACGGAGGCCCGACAATAAATGAGAAAAATAGAGGCTCACAGGCCCCAATAATAATCATAATACATCATTCCATAAGCGGATCAATCAATGAACTCATTCTCCAATGAGCACTTGTACTATATCCTTAGTGTCTCCACACAAGTGGCTATGAGACCAGCCGCCTCCATTATATGGATGGATATATAGTACTCATCGGTCTATTCGGTTATCTCAATGTCCCTCTCGAGTAACTTATCACCGGGATTATTTAGGATATATGTTTAAAGGTGAATCGATCTCATTATTAATATGCCAAAATATATGCTATAAATAATATAATGTGAGAATATGCCAATATTAATCATAAGTAAAAAGATTATGCAGTGTGTCACATATGCCATCACCCACATGATTGGCTTACAGGGCACTTGTAACTAGCACGACGGGTGTACCGTCGTCGCCCAAGCTTTCGGGTAGTTGACGGTGGCTGACTTGCTCAGACTAGGCAGTTGAATCACCCATACCCATGAATCTAGGTATTTTCGATGGTTGACCCACATAAGACCGGTGGGTAAACCCCCCGTACCTTAGTGTTCGGGCGGTTGAACCATCCAGGTCGATGGGTAAACTGCCCGTACCTGATTTTTTTGGGTATGTTTGATTTTTGGCTCTAAAAATATGAAGCCACTTGGGGCCTATAAATACATCAAGTTTTCTTACATTCTATACAACAAATTTTGGAGATTATATTCTGAGAAAATATTATGTGAGAATTGCAAGAAAAAGAAAAGGGATAAAGGAGTGATCAAAGAGTGTAATCTTGTCTCTCTTGTAAGTAAAGTGTAAGGGTTTGGTCTTCACCTAAAGAAGATCAGTAGTGGATGCCGGTGTACCTCAAAAAGGAGGACTTGAGAGTGGACGTAGGTCATTGACACCGAACCACTATAGAAATTGTGAGTGTTTCCTTACTTTGCTTGCATATGTTTGTATTGATGCTTTCGATTTAACTCAACACTTTAAAAGCAAAGTTTTCACAATAAGTTCTTTTCTTCAAATGTTGCTTATCTTTCTGATTTTCTTATTAACTTAGCAAGTTTTTTTTAATTACTCACTCGTTTCACTAAAAATGAAAAGCTTTGGATTTCCTATCTTGGTTTAATCAAAAAAATTTCATCTAAACTGAAAATTTACACTTGCACTAATTCACACCCTACCCCGCCTAACACCCAAGAGAAATGACTCTTATTGGCTTTCAAGAGGGTTTTTCTATTGTTCACCCTTCCATATTTAATACACTTATTGTAAAACTCAGATGAGAGTTTTCTTGATTTCTTAAGACTTTGATTTATGGACTATTATTGAAAATAGATTCGAAAAGTCTTCTCTTCTAATGAACGATTGAAATGATTTAGAGAAGAAGACTTTCTCTTTTAAGTGTCAAGGCTATAAATGCCTTGTTTTGTGCCTTAGATAAATATAATCGGGTTTCTTATTTTGCTACGGCTTTCGAAATATGGCATGTATTAGAAATAATATATGAAAGTACACTAGATCTAAATGAATCATTAAATGAAATGTCTTACAAAAATAAACAAGAAGTACACCTTCCAAAGAACAAGCAGGATAATAAACTGAGAACAAATGAAGACCTTCCAAAGAATAAGAAGAAATTTGAATTGAGAACATATAACTCATCGAGTGAAATCTCGAGTGGTGAGGATCTTGAACCCTTGGCAAATGAACCATATAAATTAATGAACATAAACTTTAAAAATGATCTAAAGATGGACAAAACCTCTTGCTATGAATGCAAGAAGCCGAGGAGCTCCAAAGATGAAATGCACAACCAAGAAGTGGAGAACCTCACTCTTATGGCCATCGACGATGAAGTTAGTGATTTATTAAGCATTTCTTTTTCAGAATTATTAAACATGTTCCATAATTTGTTTGATGAGTTTAGAAAACTTAGCAAATCTTTTAAGTTGCTTAAAAATGAACATAATTTATTAGTTGATAAAGTTGATAGAATGCATGAGTTATTAGCATCACATAATCTTAGTTATAAATAGGAAATGCTAGACAACATTAAAGAAGAAAATATCATGCTTAAGACAATGTTAGAAAAAACTAAAATTGGTAGTAAATCCTTGAATATGATATTTGCCAATAAGGGTTATATTAATACAAGAAAGGGTATAGACTTTGTTGGTAACACTCAATAAAAGCCAACCATTTTTGTTAAAGGACCTACCTTACAATTACCATCAAAAGTCATATAATTTTTTTGGGAGATTAGGAAATATGGCTTACAAATATCCATTTAAAAATTATAGTCCTCGTTAGTTAGTTTGGGCTCCTAAAGAAACCATAAACAATCTTATACCATTAGAGAAAATGGGAAGAACATATCATGAAGGACCGAAACTCAAGTGGGTAACTAAATCAAAACCTCCCATAATATAAAGTTGCCTCCTCATAAGGCTAGGAGCACTAAGTAATGTTTTGAACGTAGATGCTCAAAACTTGAGATCTAATACTCTTTCAAAGTTCACTAGCTTATGTAACAATAACAAAAAATTATTTGAATTAAGATGTTTGAAGCTTAATAATCTTTGTTTCTATTATAACAAATCCTTTTATTGAAAAAATATTATTATATAATTAATCTTGATGATGCATAGCTAAAACATGCTAGAATTAGAAATAAGAAAGTATAGTTAACTTAAATAAAAGTGATATGTATGAAAGAAAGATTTTGATGATGATTCTTGTATTGATGTGTATTAACTTGTGTTGATGATTTATGTTGTTTTTGAACCTAAAAATCATATTTAAAATCATCTTTCTTTAAAAGAAAAATTTCTTAATAACATGGTAGAATCTTCCAACATGCAAAAATCATTGGATATAAAATAAATCAAAGCCTTTTTTTAAAATATTTTTGTAATGATCATAATGAAATTTCATTTTTGACTTTAAATGCTAATGCATTCTTGAAATAAATTTCAAAAGAAGGATAATTCTTCTTGAAAGAAAATTTATCCCCTGAATCCTTCAACAAAGATAAAATAATATATTTATTGTTAAATCTCTTTAACTATAAAAATAAATAGAAAACTTTAGCTATTTTCTTTTGGAAAACAATCTATGACGACTTTATTGAAATTTTTTGAAAAGTGATTTTGGATGATAATTTTGGATAAGTTTTCAAATGATTTTATTTTAAAAAAAGATTAACAAATTGATTATGTTATTTTTATGACTCTGTTAAACAATGAAATTGATTTTGATGATTTAATGATTTTAACTTGAATAAATTATTATCATATTTTGGCAAGTTTAGAAAATAAAACTTGAAAATATTTTATTTTATCATCTAAGAAGAGATTTATTAAATTAAATCATGTCTTTAATATTCATGAATGTCTTTTGATATCAATATTTATCTTCACATGATTTATTTTAAAACTTATGAATGACATAACTTATCACCAAAATTAGTATTTCTTAAATTTATGATAAGTTAAAAATTAAAAAATATTTTTATTATTATGAATATTTTCTTAATTTCTTGACTTGACTTATTGTTATGGGAATCACATTATTGATCTTTATAATTTTCTCTTTTAAATAAAAATATGATTTATGAACTTAACAATATTAATTAAAATTATTATCAAAATCATTCTTTTTTATTAAAAAGATTTATCTCGGACGAATTGAGATTATTACCTAATACTCATTTTATTATTCACAAAAAAAGGGGAAAGAAACTTATTAAATAAAATCATGTCTTTTGATATTCAAAAATTTAATTTTATCTATAATGACATGATCTCCTTATACTTTTTAGCATAATTTGAATATGAATGCCAAGAAGAAATTATGCCATCATATTTCTTTCTTGATAATAACAAAAAAAGGGAGAGATAAAATTATTAATATGATTAGAAGTAAATTGGATATGACAACCTTGAATGAGAAATCATTTGCTTGGAAGAAAATTTAGAATTTTCTGAATGCATGCAAAATACTTGATTTACAATTTAAGCTTGATCTACTCTCATGCCTTATGAAATTCTTAATTTTTTAGCAAAATTTACAATAGATGATTTTTTGTTATACTTGAAATTATATGAGATGATTTTAAATACATGAGTAGCTCTTAAACTCTTGAATCTCCCTGAATATCTTGAAGTGTTGAGCTAATTTCGAAATTCACATCTATAAAATTTATATCTTTAAAATTAAATATTTTTATGATATGATATTTTTAATTTCTCTACCTTGAGTCTACCTTCTTGCTCACACATGTGGAGAAATGAAATCACTAGCATTTCAAGAGACTAATAAGTATATTAATTACATTTTGAATCTAGTGAAAGTGATTTTGAAATTGAATGAACGATTTATCTATATCGTGGTTTTTGTTTTCTTGGAATTATAACTTGAAATCTTATTTGAATCAAAATCTTTTGTTATATGTTTTTGTATTATTTAAAAGAAGATTTTTATACAAATCATGAACTTGACAACTTAAGATTTCTTATGGATATATCAAGAGATTTTATTTATTTCTCTTATGACTTGTCTCTTGATATGCACAGCTAGAGCATGCTAGAATTAGAAGGAAGAAAGTATAGTTAACTTAAATAAAAGTCATATGAATAAAAGAAAGATTTTGATAATGATTATTGTATTGATGTGTATTAACTTGTGTTGATGATTTATGTTATTTTTGAACTTAAAAATCAAATATGAAATCATATTTCTTAAAAAAAAAGACTTCTTGATAACATGATAGAATCTTCCAACAAGCAAAAATCATTAGATTTAAAATGAATCAAAGCCTTTGTTTGAAAATATTTTTGTAATGAAAATAATGAAATTTTTTTTGACTTTAAATGCTAATGCATTCTTGAAATAAATTTCAAAAGAATGATAATTCTTCTTGAAAGAATATTTATCCTATGAATCCTTCAACAAAAATAAAACGATACATTTATTGTTGAATCTCTTTAACTATAAAAATAAATAGAAAACTTTAGCTATTTTCTTTTGGAAAACCATCTATGATGACTTTATTGAAATTTTCTGAAAAGTGATTTTGATAATGATTTTAGCTATTTTCAAATTATTTTATTTTAAAAAGATTAATGAACCGATTAAGTTATTTTTATGACTCTCTTGAACTCTGAAAGTGATTTTAACGATTTGATGATTTAAACTTGAATAAATTATTATCATGATTTTGACAAGTTTAGAAAATGAAATTTGAAAATCTTCTTACGAACCAATTCTTGAAAACTTTAAGTTTCATATATATAAATCAAGATTTTCTAGTTTTCTTCTTTAAAATTAACTCATAATCTTGATATCTATAATATGATATCTTTATGAGATTAAGAACCTTCTTTGTTCTCATATGGTTCTATTTTATTATCTAAGAAGAGATTTATTAAATTAAATCATGCCTTTAATATTTATGAATATTTTTTATATCAATATTTATCTTAACATGATTTATTTTAAAACTTATGAATGACATAACTTATTATCAAAATTAGTATTTCTTAAATTTGTGATAAGTTGAAAATTGAAAGAGATTTATATTATCATGAATATTCTCTTAATTTCTTGACTTAACTTTTACGTTATGGGAATCACGTTATTATCTCTATAATTTTCTCTTTATAATAAAAAGGAGATTTTTGATCTTAACAATAATAATTAAAATTTTTATCAAGATCATTCTTCTTTTTTATTAAAAAGATTTATTTGGGATGAACTAAGATTATCCCCTAAGACTTATTTTTATTATTCACAAAATAAAGGGGAAAAAATTTATTAAACAAAACCATGTCTTTTGATATTCAAAAATTTGATTTTATCTTTAATGACATGATCTCCTTATACTGTTTGACATAATTTGAATATGAATGCTAAGAAGAGATTATGTCATCATATTTCTTTCTTGACAATGATAAAAAAATGGAGAGATAAAATTATTAATATAATTAGAAGTAAATTTTGATATGATAATATCGAATAAAGAATAATTAATTAGAAGAAAATTAGGACTTTCTAAATGTATGCAAAATACTTGATTTACAATTTGAGCTTGATCTACTATCATATCTTCTTATGAAATTCTTGATGTTTTTTATCAAAATTTACAATAAATGATTTTTTTTCCATACTTGAAATTGCATGAGATAATTTTAAATGCATGAGTAGCTCTTAAACTTTTGAATCCCCTTGAATATCATAAAATTTTGAGCTTAATTTCAAAATTCACATCTATAAAATTTACATCTTTAAAATTGAGCATTCTTGCGATATGATATTTTTTATTTCTCTATCTTGATTTTGCCTTCTTGCTCATACAAAGTGGAAAAAGGAAATCACTAGCATTTCAAGAGATTAATAAGTCTATTAATTACATTTTGAATCTCTTGAAAGTGATTTTGATGATTTTGAAATTGAATGAGTGATTTACCTATATCGTGGTTCTTATTTCATGGAATTATAACTTGAAATCTTTTATGAATCAAAATCTTTTGTTATGTGTTCTTGTATTATTTAAAAGGAAATTTTTATACAAATCATGAACTTGACAACTTGAGATTTCTTATGAATGAATCAAGAAATTTTATTTTATTTGTTTTCCTAATAGTTTGTCTCTTGATAGTTACAATTTATCTTTATGAATTATACATCTTATCACTATGTTAATTTTTCTTAACATATTTCATATGATGATTTGAAAAATGATGTAATGAAAAAAGTTTTGCACTCTCTTTTTTGACAATGATAAAGGGGGAGCAAATTTTGTTTGCTTGCATGATATAAATTGCTAGTTTGAATATTGCAAAGGAAGTAAAAATTTGCTAGCTTACATTTCTCAAAAGAGAAGAAAGAACTTACTAGCTTGCATGTTCTAAAGTGATGAAAAATTTGTTAAATTGCTAAGCTCTCATATATCAAAGCACTTCTCCTTTTTGTTAATGACAAAGGGGGAGAAGATATGATGATATGAAATCATGTATGATGATATTGCATGTTGATTTTTGAAAATATACATGATGATTTAGAATAATAATCATAATTTTTTAATATTATGTATTGCATATGATGTGGTTAAAATAGTTTCAACTTGGACTTTTGAGCTCATCTTAATATTCTTTTTTAAATTTATTAAGAGCTCATTTTAATGATGTTTTACAACTCCTCCCTTATTTTCTTTTCTTTTTTTCACAAGAGGAAGAAAATTATTTATGACCAATGTCGTATTTTACAAAGGGAGAACAAAGACTCATGTGCCTTCAAATCCTTAGCCCTATATTTCACCTTTTTGTTGATGACAAAGGGGCAGAAATATATATTGATGACACATAATATTGATTGATGACTCATGATATTGATGATATACACTGATAACACATGATATGGATACAGATATGGATATGGATTGGATATCTTGGATATAGATATGAGTGCATAATTCTTATTATGATTTGATAACTTGATGCAAATTTATGTTGAAATTTGCATAAAATATTGATTACTTGAATTTAAGAGTGTGTAATTCTCTTCAATTTAGGTGGCATGGATTTAGGGGGAGTTAGGATTAACTCATATTATCAATTGATTATCATCATCAAAAAGGGAGAGATTATTGAATCTCAAATTTTGATAATGAAATCAATTTATGGGTTATTGATCTAGCAGGATTATTAGAATTGATCGATGCATGATTTATTATGACAGAATGATTATTGCAATCTGGATTAACTACGGTCAAGTCCATGCATCAGGTCAATGCGGTTGGGAACTTGCCAGAAGTACATCGGGAGCTCGCCGAGGGTATCGAGAGTTTGTTAGGATGGAGCAAGGGAATTTGCTAGAAGAAGACCGAGACTCATCGGAAGATTATCGGGGGTAGCCGAAAGCTTATTGGGAGTTAGGATGGTTTTATAATGGATGTTTGGTAATTATGATTATATTTAATTAAGTCATAATTATCATCATTCAAGACTAACTATGACAGGGGTAATGGAGTTACAGCTAGATGATGGGCCAAGATCAAGCTTGAGCATCAGGCCGGGGCTCGAACGATGTAGTGGGATCTCGTCAGAGTTCGCTAGGAGATTCGCCGAAGGGATCGGGCAGCTTGCTAGGAACATATCCAGCGATTGTCAGAAGAAGACCATAGGACTCACTACAAGAATGCCAAAGGCTGCCGGATTAGTGAGAGTTAAGTCTTGATTTAGCTTGATTGGTCATTAAGTATTGTAATTATTGAGTCATAGTTAAGGTTTGAGTCCAAATTGAGTTGGATTTGAAAGGAATCCAAATCAACTCAATAAGGCAACCGAGTCTAATATAGGGTTTAGTTGAGCTTAGGATGAGCTCAATTAGTTGACCAAGGGAATAGTCAACTAATGGTTTAAGCCAAAATTCGAAAAGTGGAGGGAACCACTTTTGCGAAAATTCTGACAGGTAAACCATCGATGAGTGGTGCGTGTACCGCTACCGCCTAGGCTTTCGAGCGGCTGACGACAGTTGACCCGCACAAACTGGGTAATTGAATCGCTCGTACCCAGGAATCGAGGTACTTTCGGCAATTGACCCGACCAGGACCGACGGGTAAACCGCTCGTACCCTAGTGTTCGGTCGACTAAACCGCCCAGGTCGACAGGTAAAATCGCTCGTACCCGATATTTCTAGATATGTTTGATTTTTGTCTCAAAAAATCTGAATCCACTTGGAGCCTATAAATACCCCAAGTTTTCTTACATCCTATACAACAAATTTTAGGAATTATATTATGAGAAAATATTGTATGAGAATTGTAAGAAAAAGAAAAGGGGTAAGGGAGTGATCAATGTAATCTTGTCTCCTTGTAAGCAAAGTGTAAGGGATTGGTCTTCACCCAAAGAAGATCGGTAGTTGATGCCAATGTGCCTCAAGAAGGATGACTCGGGAGTAGACGTAGATCGTTGGTGCCGAACTACTATAAAAATTATTAGTGTTTCCTTTCTTTTATTGCTTACATTTTTTTGTATTGACGCTTCCGATTTAACTCAGCTCTTTGAAAACAAAGTTTTCACGATAGGTTCTTTCCTTCAAATTTTGCTTATCTTTCCAATTTGCTTATTAAATTAGTAACTTTCTTTTAATCATTCACTTGTTTCACTAAGAATGAAAAGCTTTGGATTTTCTATATTGGTTTAATTAAAAAAATTTCATCTAAACTGAAAGTTTATACTTGCACCCACCCCCCCATCTCTTAGTGCCAATTAATCATAACAATAATTTCTCCCCCTTTGTTATGAACAAAAAGAAGAAAAATGCAACATGCAAGTTATTGAAAAAGACAAGCTTGTAATTTTTGAGATTTTGTAAATTTTTGCTATTCTAGAGATATGCAATTAGTAAATTCTTTCTTCTCTTTAAAGAAGTGCAAGCTGACGATTTTGCTTCTTCTTTTGTGACATGCAAGCTAGCAAGTTCTTGAGAATGTGAAGTTAAGCAAAATTTTTGCTTCTCTTGCGATATAAACTTTTTGCTTATATTTACAATGTGCACCCTAGCAAGTTTTCTCTTCTTGAAATGTGCAAGCTATTAGTACTTTATCATGCTTTGTCATTGTCAAAAGAGGGGAATAATACAATGTTATAATTCTTTTCACTTTACATCAATTTTTAAATTATAACAAATATTAATGATAAAGATAAATTTACATCAATATTTAAATCACCAAAAATGAAAGATCAAGCCATGAAAGCCAACAAGACCATGAGTCATTTTTGACAAATTTCTTCTTATGTAAATAGAAGAAATGATAGGAAATGATCTTGATTTAAAAAGAGAACTCAGGTTATAAACACAGAGTAATCAAGGTAATGATCCGAAAAATATATAAGAAGGATTTTTGTATTTGGGAGTTTTAACATTACATGAATACAATGTTCTAATCATAACATAAGATATACAAACATAAATACAAAGAAATCATATGAAAATCATGACATGAAAGATATTAATATGAAAGATTAATTCGTATATACAGAAAGACATGATTGATTTTATAAATCTCTTTTTTTTGTATATAACAAAAATAAATCCTAGGAAATCAAATAGTAAGCGATCTTCAAAACAAATCTTAAGTCATGAACTTTGAGAGATTAAGAGAAAAATCATGATTCATATCTCCTCTTTAGTAAATAACGAAAAGACATCTTAGGAGATCAAATGGTAAGAATAATCTTGATTCATATAAAAAATATATTAAGCTATAAATATCATGGTTTGTTTGCATAAGACTTTTTCTTTAGTAAATGGTAAAAAAAAGAAATCATAGAAGATAAAAAAGACTTGATTCTCATAAATGAAATGTCAAGTGAAGAAATCATGAGAAAGTTTATGATTAAAAAAAATGTTATTCAAATTTATCAAATCATCAAAATCATTTTATTAGTTCAAGAGATTCAAAAATATCATGAATATATTCATTAATATTTTATTGAAAATTCAGTAAGATAGAGATTGAGAAATTTTCTAGAAAAATACTTTTATCTTTTTAGTTGTTTCAATTCATGTGATTAATTTCATACAAACATGCCCAAGTTTTTTTTTAATGTCAAGACTATGCATCATGTTTAAAACCGAAAGGCAAGCTTTCTCATAAAAATCATAAATATTTAAACATATACCATCTTTAATCAAAAGAAAAAAATCATCAAGTTTCAGTCATATATAATTAATATTTTTTAAAATTATATTTCTTACTAACCTTTTTCATCAAAAAATTTATAAAAAGCATCAAGTAATTCATTATAAGGTAAAGAAGAGTTGCTTGAGTTACTTACCTTGTTGTTATGAGCCTCATCTTCACTTGTTTACTCCTTGCCTTTGGATGCACTCGATTCAACCCATGTCTCCTTGAGTGCATTCGTCTTGTTTGACAACTTCTCCTTTAACTTATTATTCTTCTTACATTCATATTTTATAAACATTTTAAAACTTCTTGTGAAGAGTTCAAAGTCATCATTATCACTTGAGCTCTCGCTCGAGTGGTCTTCTCTTGTTCGAAGTGCAAAGTCCTTCTTGTTCATTTTAAAAAGTTATTTTCATATCCATCATGTGTCATACATGTTATTTCATAGGCCATTAATGACCTAATAAGTTCTTCAAGTGGAAAATGGTTTAAGTTTTTTGCTTCTTTTATGGCAGTAATTTTTGGATCCCAATTTTTAGGAATGGATCTTAGAATTTTATTAATGAGTTCGAGGTTTGAAAAACTTTGACCAAGTACTTTCAAACAATCGACATGTAAAATGGATATATATGTCTCCAATTGTTTCGCTTAGTTAAATTCAAAACAATTCAAAATTGTACATCAAAATATTTATCTTAGATTCTTTAACTCTACCAGTATCTTCATGTGTGATTTCAAGTATGTGCCAAATATCTTAAGCACTTTCACATATAGAAACACGGTTAAACTCATTCTTATCTAGAGCACATAAATAAGGGATTCATAGCCTTAGTGTTCAAAGAAAATATTTTTATTTCATAGTCATTCCAATTATTTATTAGATTAGAATATTTTTGAAAACTATTTTCAATGATTTTTCGTAAGTTAAAATCCATAGAAAGTAAAAAAAAATCTAATTCAAGTTTTCCAATATATGTAGTCTATCCTATTAAAAATAGGAGGACGAGTGATAGAAGAACCCACTGTAATGATCAAATCAACACTAAGAGAGAGAGAGAGAGAGAGAGAGGGGGGGGGGGATCAACCACCCCTTATAACTCTTTTTCTTTTTCTCAGGCTCAAGAGTGAACCTTTATAAACCTTTACAAATATTCCCTCATACTCTCCCTTAGAACAACCTCTAAACTTATAAAGAAGGGAACTCAATTTTTTAATAGGGTTTTCACATAAGCTTTTAATATATATTCTTGCTATTCCAAGCAAGAATACCTGGGTATTTATAGACATTAAATAGCTTCAGATATTCGAGCCAACAATTCAAACACCTTGAGATTTCAAGGTATGAGTGACATTATCATAGTATAGAGCCTAAGAATCTAGGCTCTTGTGAAACCACTACCTAGAATAGGTGGTACTACCACCAACAGCCGACGACACTACCACATGGGAAACCCAAAAGGTATGTTTTAGTTATTTTTGTACCATGGGCTATACCTTCTTTTGACCTGGTGTATGTCCTCCTAGGTCAATGAAATGAGCCTCTTAATAGGCTCAAATTATTTTTAATTAAGGTTTAATTATGGCCCAATAAGCCCTTAATTGGGTTAGCCTAATTATATTCAAAACTAACTCAATTAGAATTTTAAACTACTTCAATCTAGATAAATTATTACAAGCATGAATCGTATGTTGTCTGGATTGTCATTGGTTCATCTGGCGCTTCGTTCGGCCCTATGGTGTATCGTCCTCTCCTATGATGTATTGCCCAATCGATATGTTGACCTTCACTAATATATGATCTTCTTGCACAGTATCCGATCCTTCTAGTTCGATGTCTGAACTCATAGCACAAGGCCTACCATTGACACGTTGACCATTCTTCTAACATGTTCCACTCCGGCACAACAATCGATTCCTCCTGCTTAAATTAATTTACCTCTCCTTGATTGAAGCTAGTCCTGTGTCACTCAAATGCATATCAGATCATAACTTTATCAATTAGTTTCATCATTAAAATTCAAGATTTAACAATCTCTACATTTTTTATGATGACAACCAATTAATGATGAAGTTTAAACTAAACTCCTCCTATCAATATGTCATATCGATAGGAACTTTGAGTTTAGAAAATCATGAGAATTGCATCATTGCATGCATCATAAGATTATGTGTTTTACATGTATAATTAAATCATTTCAAAATATCAAAGTTCATCGTACCATGCATGATAAATTTCAAGTTGTCATCATAACTTCTCTCCCTTAAAGTTCATCATATCATGCATGATTAAATTATCATCATAACTTCTCCCCTTTTGTCATCAATAAAAAGGAGAAAAGTGCAACATGCAAATTATTGAAATAAGCAAGCTAGCAATTTTTGTGACGTGCAAGTTTTGCAAATATTTGCTATTCTAGAGATGTGCAACTAGTAAATTCTTTCTTCTCTTTTGAGAAGTGTAAGTTGGCAATTTTGATTCTTCTTTTGGAACATGCAAGCTAGCAAGTTCATGAGAATATGAAGTTAAGCAAAATTTTTGGTTCTCTTGCGATAACAACTTTTTGCTTCTCTCTACAATGTGCACGCTAGCAAGTTTTCTCTTCTTGAAATGTGCAAGCTAGTAATACTTTCTCCCCCTTTGTCATTGCCAAAAAGAAGGAAACAATACAATGTTGTAATTCTTTTCACTTTAAATTAATTTTTAAATCGTGACAAATATTAATGATAAAGATAAATTTACATCAATATTTCAATCACCAAAAAAAAAATATCAAGCCATAAAGCCAAAATACCATGAGTCATTTTTGATAAATTTCTTCTTTTGTAAATAGAAGAAATGATAAAAAAATCTTGATTTAAAAAGAGAACTCAAGTCATAAACACAGAGTAATCAAGATAATGATCCTAAAAATATATAAGAAGAATTTTTGCATTTGGGAGTTTTACATGCCTAAGTTTAACATTCAATTCTACTTTATTTCGCATCAGTGCTCTAATCAATACATAAGATATATATACAAAAATGTAAAAGAGTCATATGAAAATCATGACATGGAAGATATTAATATGAAAGATCAAGAAAGATCAATTCATAAATACCGAAAGATATGATTCATTTTACAAATTTTTTTTGTAAATAATAAAAATAAATCTTAAGAGATCAAATAGTAAGTGATATTCAAAAGAAATATTAAGTAATGAACTTCGAGAGATCAAGAGAAAAATCATGATTCATATCTCCTCTTTAGTAAATAACGAAAAGACATCTTAGGAGATCAAATAGTAAGAAAAATCTTGATTCATATAAAAAATATATCAAGTAATAAATATCATGGTTTGTTTGCATAAGTCTTTTTCATTAGTAAACGGTAAAAAAAGAAATAATAGAAGATAAAAAATATTTGATTCCCATAAAAGAAACCTCAAGTTAAGAAATCACGAGAAAGTTTATGACTAAAAATAATAGAAGATAAAAAATATTTGATTCCCATAAAAAATATTTGATCTTCGTTTGATTGATCTCTTTGTTCCTCCTGGATTCCAGTTCTAACATGTTTATTTCATTTCTTGATGGTCGTGTCCCAGCGAGTGCTCTCGGCTAATGGTGGATTTCCACTCGAAGGCTGGTGTGGGGAAGCTGACTGGGGTACATAGGAAGTACAGCACCTTCAACTATGGACTCGCAGCAAAGTCAGCACCAGCTCTCTTTTTGATGAACACTGGTCTCCAGTGCTAATTCTCCGCTGGCGAATCCTAACTTTAACATGACCGATTACACGATGAACCCGGTCCTGGGTCCAACAGAAGTTGCAGAAGCTGCAATCAACCTGTTGATGTGTTGTTCATCCCATGAATTCTCTTATTTTGACTATGGGAAGTCAGTTCAGCTGATAACTTTTAAGTGCTTGTTCTGCTTTCTACATTCGATGTTGTTGAGACTGTGCAAAGATTTCATTGTCGAATGGAAGAATAAGATGATTGGCTGTTTGTAAAATGTCTTCGACTTTACAGATACATACATCTTGCTATTTTACTGCGAACAACAATTAGCAGGAATCTCAAGTGATTTTAGGTTACTTCTGATGAAATTTTGTTCTTGTTGCTCGTTTGTTTGGATGATTAGTTTTTGTTTGTGTTCTGAGCTAATGATCATTGATTGCATCATCCCGCTTCTAAGAGAAATATATATATATATATATATAAATAAACTTAACAAGGTAAGTGACAAGTTCTCTTATTTGGTCACATATTTTGATAGAGAAGTAGAGAGAACAAGCTTTTCTTTCTCCAAACACGGAGATATTCGGATAAAAAAAAATTAATACTGTTTTTTATCTCAATCCAAACAAGGAGACGGAAAGTGAGCTATCTTTATTCTTTTTTCTTCCCCTTCGTGTTCCTCCTCTTTGTCGTACAAAGAGAATTATAATCCTTAAGCTTTGGAAAAATAAAGATATTTTAATTGTCAAGCTTCTTAACTATAAATTTAAGAGCAAATTTTTGAGAAAAATCTCTTTTTAGATTTTTCCTGAGAATTGCCACATTTTCATAAATTTCTAGCAGCATTCTTTTTTTAATTTAATATCTGAATACCCTATAGTCAACGCCTATCATTTTTATCCCAATTATAGTGTTTTTATACTATATTACAGTTATTTCAGTAATATTAATATAATATTTTTTATATTTTTATATTATATTAATATTTAATAATATTAAAAAATATCGTATGTTCAATTCAACTTACTTATAGTTCATAAGAGGAAGAATAAAAAAAAAAGATAACAGTAAGATATTCCTGATATTAGACAAAAATATACACTCTTAGAGAATTATGAAAATAGGATAATTTTCTTAAAAAATCATCCTAAACTGAAAATAATTTGTGATACTAAAGGATAAGCTTGCACGCTTATTGTCAAAAGAAACGTTTAATTTTTTTTTCTTTTTTCCCAAAAACAACCTCGCATGTTGTTTGGGTATGTTCACCACGCTTTAGCATTCGCGCAACAGCACATCTTTATGATTCGCGCATGGACCAACATCAGGGACGTTATAAGCGCGCGATCACATTTCTTTAGGAGTCGCGCATGGACCAACATCAGGGACGTTATAAGCGCGGACCCAACGCCAGAACCCGAGGAGATTGGACCGTGCCCTATAACTATCGACCCGATGACTCCTCTCTCCCGTCGTATTGTCCACGGTGAGCGGGATGGAGAACGCTGTGGTTCACAGGGAGTGGTTCGAGCGAGTCGATTCCAACCGCTCCGGCAACATCACCGCCCTCCAGCTTCAGGTCCGTCTTCACCCTCAGCGCTGTCTCCCCAAACAGCAATAGCCTCTTCCTTTCTCGCTTCTTTTTTAAACCCTAATCTTGATCCTCGTTGAACTGCCGATCAGGGAACACTCTCCGTCGGAAACCTCGATTTCTCCCTCTCCATCGTTCAGCAGATGATCAGGTCATCATGTTGTCCTCTTTGGTTCTAGTGCTTCTCTGGGACTTGGTATTGATGTTTCTTGATTTGCAGAATGTACGACTTCGATGGAAATGGGACTATGAACTTTGAAGGTGGGTTTGATCCATGCACGAGTAGAGTTTCCTTTGCCTTTTTTTCTGAATTGATTAAACTGGTCATTTCCATGGGTAGAATTTTGTTTAGTTCCATGAGATGATCTACTGCTTAGCATCTAATTTGGTGCTGCAGTGACCAATTCAGGGATCATGCTTAGTCATTTAATTATCAATTCATTCACAAAATTTAGAGGGACACGTAAGTCAGTTGTGTTTTCAATGCTGATATGATCTCACTTACAATTTATATGGCTTGTAAAGGGACAGTATGTAGTTACATGGATGTAGACGACGACCCTTTGTAGTGCAAGGGTGAGAAAGGCTTTTTGGTGGTTGTTGGGTTCTTAGAATCAGGATCAAGTTTGATTGTTGTACAATATGAATCGTAATGAATCTAATATGATTGCATATGTCACAATCAGATTGTTATGGATCAGAGTAAATTATGTCCATAGTTGTTCTGAATGAGAATCGGAGTTCTGTTACAATTTATTGTTACCCCCCAATCATTGTCTTGCAATTTTGCTCCATAGCTTACCACTATCAGATCAAGTTCTATACTTTTTTGATATATACATTTTAAAAGTTTGTAAGACAATATATTTAAGTTGCCTTCAAACAAATCAGATTAATGCTGATCATATCTGACCTAATTATTGGTTGGAGAATTGGATCGATCAGTTATAGTGTCAGATCCATATTCATGTCATGCTGAGTCAGATTTTGTATTCAATTGGGTCATATCTGATCAATTGCAAGGCTACTCAGAATTTGAGGATGTTAAATTTCACAAACTGCTGAATTTATTTTTTATATTCATATGTTGATAAGGTGTGCATATTTGAGTATGCTAAATTGTACAAACTATTAAATTTATTTATTATATTCATATGTCGATAAGATGTTCCATAAGTTCCATAGTCTTTCTCACTTATTAAAGTTACCGGACCACATAATTTTGATATGGCATATTGATGTTTGAAAATGTTCCTTCATTAATTGAATCCATGTTTGTTTCGCAGAGTTTCTTGCACTTAACAAGTTTCTTCTCAAGGTTAGTTCTTCTATTAGTTGAGTTTACAAAAAGTTTATGGTAGAATTTATATGATGTGAAATTGGACAGGACATAAGGCTATATATCTGCAAACCTATGTTTGAGTACATGCTTTTATTTCTTTGTTTTGGAACATGTATCAAACTGTTTTTGCTGATTTTTTGGCATCATTAGCCAAAGAGGGACAAGTAGCTTGTGGAAAATATAGTTAAAACAATTTTTTTTCTAATTCTAATTTTTAGCTTCCCTACATAACAATGGTTTGATCTGAACTGTAGGACATGCTTGATTCATCTATGTAGACCATTCCTGTTTCTGATAAACCTTAGGAAAGGACTTCTAAATCAGATGGTTACCACTGGCCTAACTTGAAATAACAGTGTGTTTCAGTAGAGTTATCGGGCTAGATTACTAAATCATGACTTATATAAATTATAAAATCATGTTTACTGGCCTTGTTAACTAATTAAAATTGTTTTGGAGTGGTTGACCACTTTCCTGCTTTACTAAAGAAGAGCTTGTCCAATGCACACTCTCCCCATCATGGGGTTTGAGCCTTTGAGGATAGTTAATTGATGCAGTTAAGCTACTTAGGCACCAAGGATTGCCCTCTGGTTTCCTGCTTTACTAACTTTTCATTTTTTACATTTCATATTCTTTTCTTTTACAATTAATGTGAATATATATTTTTGTAGTTTAGACTTGACAATGAATGTCATGTACTTCAATGAACATTTTGAGTGCTATGGTTTCGTTATTTTTCGTGAAAGTCTCCAACTTAGTTCATGGCAACAGATTATCAAATCAAAGTTTTAAGTCTTTGATTATGAAATGATAAACAACAATAAAACAATTCCACTAGTTTTTCTTCAACGGATCTTCATTTATTGAATCAAAATTGGGTCTATTATGATGTTGCTATTTATTGGATATTTTCTTTACTACTAATAAGTGAGCATAATTTATTTTTATTGTGGGCTAGTCTAGGCTGCATATCTAACAAAAGATGTACTGTGTCTCAAATATGCCTCATGACCTTTTATGTATTATTTGGGAACATCATAAAGTGTTCTTGTTGGCTTTGGTGCTTCTGTGTTGATTGATATTTTTTCAAATCTCTTGTAGGTCCAAAATTTATTCACAGTTCTAGAAAGGTATTGTACTTACCCTTCTACATGCTGTTCCTTTTTCATAACTGTGGTTGGCAGAGCCTTAAACTGGCCATGCTATAATTTTTTCAGTCACATTGTAATAATATTGCAAGCTGATTTGATTCTCCTAGATCTCTTATTGGGTCCATTAATTTGCTGCAAAATACTGGCCTTTTTCAGAAGAAAAGTCTATAGCTTTTTTTTCTGCACTTGTCAGGTTCTTTATAGTTCGGTGAATAAGTAATATGGTTTTAAGCAAGGTTTTCCTTACCGAGCAATAAGGTCCGTACCGCCTGGTACATACTGGTCCGGCAGTTGACCGGTACACGGACCGGCCGCTACTGGACGGTACCGCTCGGTCGATTTTGGCAGTCGGTGGTTGATTAAGGGAGAAATCGACCGTCGACGGTCGATTGAGGAAAAAAACGGGAAGAGGAAGAGGAAGAAGAAGAGGAAAAGAAGAAAGAAAAAGAAGAGGAGAAGAAGAAATACCTCGCCCGCGTGCCCTAGCTCATGGGGGTCGCCCTCGCCGGTGCCTCGAGCCCTCGCCACCCTCGTCATGGCAACTTTTCTCCCTTGGAGACGGATCGAGGCGATGTCGCCCCTTTATTTGATTTTTTAATATATTTAATATTTTAATATAATATTATATTATATTATATATAAAAATATTATAAAATATTTATTATATCGGGTGGTACGTATTGTGCATACCGCTCGGTATGGACCGGTACGTAAAACCTTGGTTTTAAGTACAATAAGGTATAATTATGGTAGCCTATATATATGTTCTTTGAGCTGTTTTAGGAGCAAAAATTGAAATTCAGTCCTTTAATCAAATTATCAATAATGGACAAAAATTCTTAAAAAGACACTCGAGCGAGATGAGGCGAGGCCTGAGTGCCTCACATGAGGACCAGGCGACGTGCTTCAATAACTTGCGCCCGGTTGATATAAATCAATCATAGGTGAGTGCCTCCGTCGCTGATGATTTTTCTCCTGTTGTCTCCACCGCTGGTGCTTTCTGTCGCTGCCTCCACTGCTTACACAGCGAACCGAGCCTCTGTCGCCGATCGAGTCTCCTCAGCTTCCGCTATTATCTGTTGTCAATGCTGTTGTCCGCTACCATTGCTCTCTGTTGTCGCTGCTACTCGTTGCTGTTGTCCGCAGCTTCCGTCGCTATCGTTGTTGTTGTTCGCAGTGGTGCCATGACTATTAGATTAATCCTTTGCTGTTGCTGTTGTCAGCTTCTCACTGTTGCTTCTCTTTCCATTTACCACTATCGGTGAGTTTTTATCCGTTTACTGTTAACAGTTCTATTCTCCCTTTCTAACTATTGTTAATAGTAAATAATATACTATTAACAGTAGATTTTTCCCCTTTTCTCCCCTTCTAATTATTGTTAACAACAAGGTTTGCAATTTCGACCTGTATCGCTCGGTACGGTCGGTACATACCGGTCCGTCCGGGCGGTTCCGCCAAAAATCGACCGTCGGCAGTTGATTGAGGGAGAAAAAGGGAAGAAGAAGAAGAAGAGGAAAAGAAGAAAAAAAGAAAAGAGGAGTACCTATTTGCCCGCACCATCCTCGTTGGCGCGTCGTCGCCGCTCGCGGGCCGCAGGCGCTTTTTCTTTCGCACGAGGAGACGTAAATCGATCGTCGACGGTCGATTGAGGGAGAAAAAGGGAAGAAGAAGAGGAAAAGAAGAAAAAAAAGAAAAGATGAGTACTTATTTCCCCGTGCCATCCTTGTTGGCGCGTCGTTGCCAGTTGCGCCGTCTTGTCATTGTCCGGTCGCAGTGCCTTTTCTCCGCGAGGAGAAAGGTCCAGTGACGTCGCCTCTTTTTATTAATATTTTAATATATTTAATATTATATAATATAATATTATAAAAATATTTATATTATATTTTAATATCTGGGTGGTATGCACTATCGTCTGCTTGTATCGTCGTATGGACCTAAGTCAAACCTTAGTTAATAGTATGTAATATACTATTAATAGTAGATTTTTAATTTAATATCATATTTTTATTTAAATATTTATATTTATTAGTTATATTATATATTATTTATATTTTAATATTTTAGAGTGCTTCGCTTCGCTCGGGGGAGCACCTAGCACCTTGGGCGTTGTGGGACCTTGGCGCCTTTTGTCGCCTAGCACCTTTTAAATCACAGATTTCTATTGGGTTTTAGATATTTCCGTGTTGGAAGGTAAAAGAACTTCCATATACAAGACAACAAGGTTGTGAACTTAGTGGGAAAATAAAAAAAATAATTTCACACTCTGTGTTTTTAGGTATTTGATGCAGTGCATAGTGAGCATCGAATGCTCTTAGGTTCCAAGACAATAAATTCCAAGTTCAACCCTATCAAATTTCAGGAAAATGGTTTTTATCTTTAGATAATTATGAAAATTCAAAATCATCAAAGTACAATGCACCATGAATTTAATATATATTGTAAATTGTGCTTGAATTTTAGCAAATTATAACTCATTCATTAGGTGGTTGAGGGATTCAATGTACAAGGGATATTTAAAAGGGGAAAGAAGAAAGATTGGTGGGGCATTCTATTTTCTGAAACCTTATCAAACTTTTGTATTTCGAGGTATTAGCTCTTAGTATCTCTTAAAATAGAGAGAGTTCTCTTTGTCCTCCCATATCTCACTTCATTTCTCACCCTCTCCTCTCTTTTATTTGTTTCGCATCATTTGGTATCAAAGCCTTGTTACCCTCTTGGAGTACTTCCTTCTTATGGTAACTAGAAAGGGCAAAGGGCAATGCAGCGAAAGAATGATGCAACTCGATAGAGATGAAAGGGATGTAGAAATTGAAGCACTAAGTCGACAAGTTAAAGAGCTTACCATGTGCCTCGAACGTCAAGAAACCCATGGCTTTAGAGGCTCAAGCTATGGTTATGCAAGTGACGGATTTGAAGATATGAATCCCCTTGCATCTAAGAAACTGTAGGAGGCTCATCCATGAAGAGGTCTTTTTGTGCAAATGACAACATCAAGATTGACTTGCTAGAGTTCCATGGTCGACTTCAACCTAAGAGATTCTTGATTGGCTTAGTGTCGTTGAGAAATTCTTTGAGTACAAGGAGATACTTGAAGACTGAAAAGTAAAATTAATTGTTTCAAGGCTTCGAGGTTATTTTTTCAATCTGGTGGGACAAGGTGCAAGAGATGCGCTTTCAGAAAGAGAAGATAAAGATTTCTTCTTGGGAGAAGATGAAATCTTGGCTCTGTGAGTTTCTTACATCTGATTATGTTCAAAGTTCAAATTCTCTTTTCATAATTTAACAATCTTCAACAAGGTAGCAAAACCATTATCAACTACACCAGAAAATTCTACGAGTTGATGGCCTGAAATAACACTTAAGAGCCGTCAGAACAACCTGTTGCAAGATATGTCGGCGGCCTACGAATTATGATTCTAGATGAAGTGGAGATGCAACGACATGAAGGTTATTTGATACTTATCCATTAGTGCTAAAATTTGAAGCAAAACTTGCTAGAAGTGGAGCAAAGATGTATTCTAATGTTCATTTACATTCCTCTTCTAATGTTGATTTTACTTGTTATAATGTTAGTGGAACAAAAGCTAGCGAAATCATCAAAAATGCATCCAAACTAACTCCTACCAACTATGGAGGACAATCTAGTTGCACCAGTCACTTTCCTACTTGCTTTAAATGTAAACAAGTAGGACACTACATGAACGAATGCCCAAATAGACAAGTTGATGCATGAGTCAACTTTGCCCAAAAAGAAGGTGACAATGAACAACTTGAAGATATTGGAAAACCAACATATGATGAATATCCCGAGGAGGCTTCTGAAAAAATTGCACCTGAAGAAGATGAATGCTTGGTAATCCATAGAGCGCTTACTACTTCAAGAGATGAAATCAATAAAGAATTGTTATGAAATAATATTTTTAAGATACTCTACTAGTCTCAAGACAAAGTTTGTTCCTCTTGTTATTGATATTGGTAATTGCAAGAACATTGTGCCTCAAGCTATGGTAGATAAACTCATGCTCTAGACAGAACCACATCCTAAACCATGTCAGATTATATGGTTCAAGAAAGGCAATAAGGTACGAGTTACTAATCGATGCCTAGTTTCTTTTTCGATAGGCAAAAATTATAAAGATGATGTGTGGTGCGATGTAGTATCAATGGATGTTAGCATTATACTCTTGGGGAAGACCATGGCAATCTGATTGGTGTGCTATCCATGTTAGTAGAAAGAACACATATTTTTAAGTTCAATGGAGTTAGAATTGTGCTTTTGTCATGGATAAAAGAATTTGCTCCTAAGCTTTTAACTCAAAGGTAGGGAAATAACTTCCTTACTTTGAATAAGTTTACAAGAGAAACCAAAGAAAATGAAGTTGTATTTATGTTAGTTGCTAAGAATGCATGTAGCTCGTAGAATTTCTTGGTGAATTAGAAGCTATTTTAAAGGAATTCAAAGACATCTGCTCTGAAGAACCTCCTAGTGGCCTGCCTCCTCTTTGAGACATTCAATATTGAATCAATCAAACTCTACGAGCAATCTTTCTAAACGGATCTCACTATGGATGAGTCCAAAAGGATATGTAAGAGTTGAATAGACAAGTTATGGATCTATTGCACAAGGGTTATATTCAGGAAAGTTTAAGCCCATGTGTCATTCTAGCTCTATTGACTTCAAAGAAGGATGAAACTTGGCGGATGTGTGTTGACAGTCAAGCTATCAACTGCATTACCATCAAGTATATATTTCCTATTCCACGTGTGGGTGATATGTTTGATACGCTTGCTGGTGCTCAAATTTTTTCTAAAATTGATCTTTGAAGCGGTTATCACAAATCCGTATTGAGCTAGAAAATTAATGGAAAACTGTTTGCAAGACTCAAAAATATTTATATGAATGGATAGTTATGTCATTAGGACTTCCAAATTTTCCGAGCACCATCATGCAGGTGGATCAAATTCTACGTCCTTATATTAGAAATTTGTTGTTGTTTACTTTGATGTTATTATTATTTATAGTTACAACAAACTTGATCATATTGAACGTTTGAGAACTATGCTATCAACCTTGAAGGCAGAAAAGCTATATGTCAATCTTAAGAAGTGCTCCTTCATGACCTCTAGCCTAGTTTTTCTTGGCTTCATCTTAACCCCTGCAGTTATCCAAGTGGATTCTGAGAAGACTAAAGCTATCCAAACTTAGCCAATACCAACATCGGAACATCTTTACAAGATGTTTGGAGTCTTCATGGGTTGGCATCCTTTTATCATCGATTGTAACTCCTTTAATTGATTGCATAAAAAGGGAGTGTTTCAATGGACACCTGAGGCAAACAATAGTTTTGACTTACTAAAGGTGAAGTTATGCACTGGTCCTATTATTGCATTATCGGATTTTCTAAAATATTTGAAGTTGATTCTGATACCTCTCATGTGGGTATTGCTGGAGTACTTATCCAAGCAAGACTAACAAGAGTATACTTTTGTCTTGAAGCATAAGAATGGAATATGTAATAAGGTTGCAGATTGACTCTGTCTGCGATTGATACTTAATACTATGCGTGCCCAATTAAAAGGATTTGATGTAATAAAAAATACTTACTCTAATGATGAAGATTTTGGAGAAACATGGGAGTTATGCACAAAGAGTCATCATGAAGATTATGTTATAGAAGACGATTTTTTCCAAGGTTCGCCAAACCGTAACGTACCGGCATACTGAGCTCAGCTGGGTATGGTATGGTATGTCGGTACGAAGCGGTATATATATATATATATATCAAGGTTTTACCTATTGGTCCGTACCGGTGTACCAACATTTCCTCAGTACTAGTGCAGTATCGGTACTGGGTGGTATGCATTGTGCATACCACTTGGTACATTAAAATATATTATAATATAATATAATATAATATTAATATATTAATATATTAAAAAAAGTAAAAAAGGACCGATGTCGCCTTGATCTTCCTCCCTGTGTGGGGAGACGTTCCGTCACCTTGCGACAGCAGAAAAATCACCCGTGAGCAAGGGCGGCGACGGCGCGCGGGCGAGGATGGCGCAAGGTACTTCTTTCTTCTTTCTTCTTTCCTCTTCTTCTTCTTCTTCCCTTTTTCTCTCTCAATCGATCATTAACGGTCAATTTCTCCTTCAATCGACCGTTGGCGGCCGAAATCGATTATCGACGATCGATTTTGGTGGTACCGCCCGGTAGCGGGTGGTCTGCGTATTGGTAACCTGGCGGACCGGTACGTATTGCCTGGTACGGGCAGTATAGATCAAAATTAAAATCCTTTATATATATATAAAGTTAAAAAATAAAAGAAAATGTGAGGCTACGTCGCCTCATTCCTTCTCCCTACGTGGGGAGAATAAACGTCTAAGAAGCCCGTGCAGGGAGAAGAAATCTCCCTGGGAAGCCTCAACGAGAAGCTCACGCATCGTGCGTCGTTTTCTTCTCCCCGCGATCGCCAATCATTCTCCTTACGAAGCATCGAGAAGCCCGAGGATGATAGATCGGGATCGGGAGAGCAGCATCGGACCTCCAGGTTCTCCCTTTCTTCTCCCTCGATTGATACTGCCCGAAATCGACCGATGATGGTCGAAATCGATCGTTATCGCTGACAGCCGTCGGCGACAATCGAAGTTGGTCATTACCGCTCGGCGACGGTCGAAATCGACCGTTACCATCTGATAGCGGTTGACGACGGTCGAAATCGACCGTTATTGATCGACTTCGAGTGGTAATGAGGTGGAAACAACTCCAATCGGTGGTACCACCTGGTAGCGGACAATCCGCATACCGGTTAGCGGGTGTACCGGTACATATCGCCCATACCGGGCGGCACGATTCGAAACGTCGAACTTTGGTTTTTTCTTTCATGGAACTCAACTTTGTAGTCCCAAATGTTCTCTAAAATAGCATATTATTCAAGAACTACACTTTGGTGGACTAGAAGGTCATTTTGGGAGAGATAAAATAATACTTTTCGTTAAAAGCAAAATATTTTTGGCCTACAATCTACCAAGATGTTACATGTTATGTGAATAGATGCAGAGTATGTCAAACTTCAAAAGGGCAAACTCAGAATCTTAGTGCATATATACTCTTCTACCAATTCCTAGTGCTCCTTGGGAAGACATTAGTATGGATTCCATGATTAGTCTACCGAAAATTCAAAGAGGTACAGTTCTTATCATTTTCATCTTATTTTCTTGATCTTATTAAAGTATCTGAATCACCTTTATCAAGTTCAAAGGGAGAGGATTTTGCTATTACTATGACAAAAATTCATGAAGAAGTAAATAAGTAGCTTGAAGCTAGCAACTAAGTTTACAAAGAATTAGCCAACAAGCATCGTCGTGTGCGGATTTTTGAAGAACGAGATCTTGTTTGGGCCTTCTTGTAAAAAGATTGTTTTCCAGCAGGAACTTACAATACACTCAAAGATAAGGAAATTCGTCCCTCCCGAGTTCTCAAAAGAATTAATGACAATGCTTACAAGGTTGAACTTCCTCCTAATGTTCCTAACGTTCGCACTCACTCCACATTTAACATTCAGGATTTATCATTTTAACCGTTGCAATAATGACAACTTGCGGACAAGTTCTTTCATATCTTGAGATAATTATGAAAATTTAAATCACCAAAGTACAATGCACCATGAATTTAATATGTATTGTAATTTGTGCTTGACTTTTAGTAAATTGTGACTCATTAATTAGGTGGATGAGGGATTTAATGTATAAGAGATCTATAAAAGGGGGAAGTAAGATTAGTGGGGCATTCTAGTTTTTGAAACCTTGTCAAGCTTCTGTGCTTCGGGCTATTAGCTCTTTGTATCTCTTGAAATATAGAGAGTGCTCTTTGTTCTCCCCTATCTAACATCTTTTCTCACCCTCTTGTTCTCTCTTCCTATTTGTTTCACATCAGTATTATAATTTACTGTCTCATTTATTGATAATGGCACTTCAGATTTCATATTTTCCAACAAGGTTTTATGTATCGATTTGTCTACTCTTGGATGTCATAAATAATAGTCGGCGATTGATTTGATAATCGGCAATCGACGGAGAAAAATCGAGTGAGCGTGACGCCTCTTTTTCTTTTAATATATTTAATATTTAATATTATATTTAATACTATATTATATTATATTATATTATATTTTAATATACTGGGTGGTACAAACAGCAGCACTGGTACCAATGATATGCCTGTACACTGGTACGGACCGGTAAGTAAAACCTTATTTTCCAACATATTTTCTTTGATGCAATTTTTGTTAAATATAGGGATGGTTATGCAATTATTAAGACTGTTTAAATGTATTGTTTGTATTGAAGATTGAATTATGATCAAAGAAATCACCAAAGTACAATGCACCATGAATTTAATATGTATTGTAATTTGTGCTTGACTTTTAGTAAATTGTGACTCATTAATTAGGTGGATGAGGGATTCAATGTATAAGAGATCTATAAAAGGGGGAAGTAAGACTAGAGGGGCATTCTAGTTTTTGAAACCTTATCAAGCTTTTGTGTTTCGGGCTATTAGCTCTTTGTATCTCTTGAAATAGAGAGAGTTCTCTTTGTTCTCCCCTCTTCTTTTCTCACCCTCTTCTCTTCCTATTTGTTTCACATCAGTATTATAATTTACTGTCTCATTTATTGATAATGACACTTCATATTTCATATTTTCCAACACATTTTCTTTAATGCGAGTTTTGTTAAATATAGGGATGGTTATGCAATTATAAAGACTGTTTAAATGTTATTGTTTGTATTGAAGATTGAATTATGATCAAAGAAACAAAGAATAGAACAATTTTATTTTATTTTTTGTATCCGTACCTCATGGTCAACTACTCGTCTTATTTTTCTTTTCTTGCTTGGACTTATAGGGGCCGTGGATATCTCAATCCTGATGATGTATATGAGGTTTGTTCTTGTGAATCTCCTAATCAGTGTTCATTATTTTTATATGCATATAATGTTGTCTTTAAACTTTCTATACCATGTATGCTTTTTTTTGTTTTGCTCAGGAAATAGTAATCAGTTTTTGAAAATCTTCTTTTTCCTTCTTGAATTATGTTGATTTATCTTGGAGTTGTAACTTAGTTTCTTTCCTAATGTCTGACTATCAGGCAACTTACTTCTGTGGTCATGTATACAAACTTTTCTTAATAATTTCATAATTTTATGTTTGAAATTGTTACAGGCATCCTGTGCTATTTTACATGATAATTTTCAGAACTTAAGGTTAAAAAAGTTTCAGCATACAAAATTTGGATTGAGTTTGTTGTCACTTATCAGTTCTGTTGCTTCACTTTCACTCATCAATTAAATAATGAAGATTTATATCCCATATCCTTAATGACATGTTTGAAGGGCATTGTTTCAACCTCATCCTAAGTTACTTCGTTTCAACCTCATTACCAAGTTGTTACCATTGTGGTTATTTAACTACCACCTGAATTCAGTTTCAATTAGCAGTTAACCTTGTAAACGCTAGGGTGAACTTGCAAGTGGTAGATTTTAAATTTTTTCTATTACATGACATTTTTAAATGGCAGGAAATTTTTTTTTATTCAAATAGTTGGGATTTACGGTATTATTAGCTTTTGTTTCTGGATATTATTTTGAGAAAGATCCTCTAGGCTCCATCATGCTTTTGGTGAAATAACAACCAGACATGTTTCTCTTGCTTAAGTTTAACAAAATAGAGTGGACACCAGGATCAAAATAAAAATAAAGCATCCAATGATAAGTCCCTGCTACATTCACAAGATAGTCTTGATCATGTTATTCTCCATATGGCCAAACTTGGGATTTACATGGAGGAAACTAATTGGAAAATAGTTTGTGTGATTGATCAATAATGAAGTTATATGCAACCAATAAATTTTATATTTTAATGTTAAATTTTCGAATCTCAAAACCTGTTACATATTATCAGTGATGCAATGAGTGAAGATTAACACTGTTCATGACCATTCTCTGCAGTTAACTTTCATCAGCCTTCTATTTAAGCATTATATTTCATTTATCTCTGGAGTTGTTTTCACCTTGGAACAATGTATATTTTATTGTTCGTTTGTTATCATTTGTTTGAAACATTGTTGTAGGGACTTGTCAGACTTGGCTTCTCCCTCGATTCACCTTCTTTTTTAACAATCTGTGAGGTACAAAACATGCTTTATTTAACATCTCTGAATGGTTGAGGAGATTTTCAGTTAATATTTTTTGACACCCACTTTTTCACCTCCTTTTTTAAGTCTGTGATGTACAAAACATGCTTTATTTAACGTCTCTGATTGGTTGAGGAGATTTTGAGTTAATATTTTTGGACACCAAATACTTGTACAGTCTTAATGTAGGTTCTTGAGGAGCATCATGTCTAGTTTGAGCCCCTGATGTGAAATTTTGTTGTTGATATTTTGTTGACATATATATATTTTTATATTACTTTTTGCTTGATCATTTATTTCAGAGCTTTGATAAGAACAAGAAGGGAATGGTTAGGTTGGATGAGTTCATCTCGCGCTGTATATTTGTACAGTCAGCTCGGTATGCATACTCTTGTAACTGTTATGAATTAAGAGTTTGATAAATCTTTTTAGCATACAACCTTAGTAAAGTTTTTTCTTGAGACAAAAAGGTTTGTCCTGCTTATTTGGTATGCCCTATTATGAATCAATTATGGAATATTAATGATAGCATGGCTTATTTAATTTGGCAAACTCATATTCTTTTTTTAATGTTTTGATGCATTTAAAGTTCCAATATGCCAGCTGTGCTTGTCTTTGCTTAATGTCATAATGGAGATAACCAGTTGACTACCATGCAAGGTTCATTATTTCATACCATACCGCATATCGAGATTTGCTTGGTATGGTATAGTACGGCATGAGCGTACTAAGTAGTATGCTACGGCATGCCGAGTGGTACACTAATATATATATAATATAAAAAATATAAAAATCAATATATAAAAATAATATAAAAAATTAAAAAAGAGGCATATATTGCTTCCTCTTCTCCTCATCACCTTAGACGAGGAGAAGAATGTGGTCTTCTCACTTGCGGTGTTCGGCGAAGACATCGAAAACCGTAGACGTCTCCGGCCTTTGGCGAAGAAGTCGAGATGTTGCCTCGTTGTTATCTCCTGGATCGGGATCGTTGAGGGAGGGCAGCGCTGGATCAGGACTCGTCGAGGTTATCTTGATTCTCTCTCTTTGTCTCCTTTCGAGCTCTTTCTCTTTCTTCTTCCTTCTCCCTTGACGCTTCTTCTTCCCTTGTCACTACCGGGTCGCAACGATATCGGGACCCAAGGCGATGGTCGAATCGATTATTCTCGACTGTTGTGACGGGAGAAACAACCCTGTATCGGATAGATCAATGGTACTGCCCAATAGCGTGTGGTCTGTGTATTTGTCTGCTGGTGGACCGATATGTACCACCTGTATTGGGCAGTATAATTCGGTTTTGTAAACCTTGCTACCATGTAGGTTGAACTTGCATAATGGAAAACCCATGAACTTGGTATGTACAGTACATTTGTACCTAGATATGATGTCCAAAATTTGAAATGTGTTAAATCCTGGCAACTACAAACAAAAAATTATGTATGACAATATATATGTATATATATGACAATTTTAAAGATCTAGAGATGTTATTTAAATCTTAATTCCAAGCATAAATGGTTAGTGTTGTACATTAGCCATTCGGTGTATAAGAATCTTGCTGAAGGAATGCTATTGCATTATATTTAACATGACTTTTTTGTTCATGTGTTGTCTATGAATCAAATTGCAAGTTCTGTACCTGTTTTCTTCTATTTGAAAGATAAATTGGAGCTACAATGAACTTATGCTAAAAAAGAACATAAGAATAATATTGAAAATTTAATGGCACTAAAATTGTTGAATCAATAAAGCTAAATGGTGGGAGAGATTTATGTTGTTCACTTGAAATGGCTTGGCTTATGGATTGTTGATGAATTAACATAACTAACACTAAGGAATATTAGTATGACAAGGACTAACATGCACAATAAAGGATGTGAGGAAATATAACATGCACCAAGAGAATTTACAATATTAATTTAGAGGGAAAAGATATAGAGGAACATAGGCACTAACATGGACAATGACGGCAAGAAAAACAAAAGATTGTATAGTGTTATGTATACAATGAGTATGAAATAACTTATATAAGTAATTTAGAGGGAAATGGGTTGAAGTTGTATACCTGGTATCATGGTATTCAGTTGTTGATGAATTAGCATAATTAACACTAAGGAATATTAGTATGACAAGGACTAACATGCACAATAAAGGATGTGAGGAAATATAACATGCACCAAGAGAATTTACAATATTAATTTAGAGGGAAAAGATATAGAGGAACATAGGCACTAACATGGACAATGACGGCAAGAAAAACAAAAGATTGTATAGTGTTATGTATACAATGAGTATGAAATAACTTATACAAGTAATATACATTTTAAGCAACTAATTTCCTAGAAAAGAATTCAAGTGATTTCTGCACAGACAATAAATATTTGAGGAACTAGTTAATATGTATAAAATATTTAATGCTGAATAAATTGAGAGACCAATGTGCAGAAAACTCAAATTAGGTTTTCGGGATAGGGGGTGAGATTATTACTTGAATCATGTACTTTTCGATAAGGTTTAACGTTTCGACGTGTATTGCCCAATACTATGGTACGTATCGGCCCGCCCGTTGATCGAATGTCGCTTGCTATCGGGTGGTACCACCGATTCGAGCTATTTCCGCCTTGTTACCATCCGAAATCGGCTAATAACGGTCGATTTCGATCATCGCCGGCCACTGTCGGGTGATAACGGTTGATTTTGATCATCGCCGGCCACTGTCGGGTGATAACGGTTGATTTCGATCGTCGATGGCCGATTTCAGGCGGTATCAGCCGTGGGAGAAAGAAGAAGAGGGAGAAGAACAGGGAGAACCTGGAGTCTGGCGTTGCTCTCCCGATCCCTTCTTCGCCCGCGTGATCCGTCGCTCGTGGGCGCCTGCGCGATTTGTCGCTCGCACGATCGCCTGCGCGATTGCCTGTGGGCGATTTCTTCTCCTCTGTGGGGAGAAGAAACGTCTCCCCACGTGGGGAGAAGGAACGAGGCGATGTCATCCCTTTTTCATTTTTTAACTTATATATATATGTGTGTGTGTGTGTGTGTACCATACAGTGATTTAAATAGGCGCTCGGGCGAGGGCGGCGCCTCGCTGATCTCCGGTGGCGCGAGGCGCGCCTTATCTTAGCTGATTTTGTCTAAGCCGTGCGGCACCCATGCGTGTTCGTCCGCAAAGGTCAGCCTTCCCTGAGATCTCTTAGAGTCCCTTAGACTTACAAAAGAGAAAATGGTCCAGAGGAAATAATTCCAACGGGATCCACAAGCAACTGCTCAAGCAAACACTTTATAAAGCCTGATACAAATTACACCCATAGACATTACAAACTCAGAGAGGTTGCACACAAAGGATAATGGTCCATCACATATCGAAGTCTCCACAAGTGCTTACAAAACACACTCGTATTTACAAGCCAAAATTGGCCACAAAGCAAACCAAACTCGGGCTGTTAAGCCTACTGCAAGTTCGCTACTTGTTGTACAAGGTATGTACACAAACCAAAGGATACGAACAAACATGAGCATTTCATCAAACACCTTGTTTACATTGTTGTCCGTGACATTCTCCCTCACTTATTCCTTCGATGTCCTCGTCGAAGCTACTGTAGACGCTGCATCTCCTCGCATTTTGCTGAATCTTCAATCTTCTACTTTGGCTACAACACGCCCCTTTGGCTCCCGACCGCTCTCAGCCGCTGTTGTTAAGTAGTCGAACTCTGATCCGCCATGTTGTTTCAACTCACCAATGACTGAATCTGGTGTGGGGTTGGCTGAGTTGTGCTGATCCTTGTTGGTTCTTACGGATCGACCTGCCTTATTATGCGCTAGTGTCGCAGTATACTCATATTGCTTGAACTGGGTGGATGTTAGTTGGAACTTTGACGAGCATCGCCTCCCAGACTTTAAGGTTTATGAGGTCCTTCCTCTACAATGTTTGCTCAATGATCCTTCCTCCATGTTTAGTTGTCATTTCCAAGTAGGTTCGCATCACTCTCGCTTTCGATTGGCATTCAATTGGAAAATGAAGCGGACAATCTACTCTCGGTAGTACTGATCACCAATGGTGAGGATTTGACAACTATTGTCTTCCATAAGCTTTCTTTGAAGGGTCACTGAACCTATGCAGAGCTCCTTTGCTGGATAAGTAAGAGAACTAGGATACTTGATTTCACCCATTCTCTTAGTAGTTGAGAAGGCAAGGTTACTTGGCTTCGCTCACCTCCTCGAGTTAAGAGAATTGGGGTACTCGGTTTCGCCCATTCTCTTAGGTTGAGAAGGCAAAGGTTACTCGATTTCGCTTGCCTCCTCAAGTTTGTACTTCATGCATTGAGCTGGTTACTAACATTCGTCCGCTCTTTGCTCACACTTCTGAAGCACTTGAAGTGTTTGCACTCCTTGCGTTGAGTTAGCTACTGTGATTCGCCTTCCCACTGCCATTGAACTTCTGGAATGCAAGAAGTTTTGCTCGAAAAGTGCAAAAAGTTTACCCTAACTTGGAGTCCCCCAACTTGAAGTAAGTCTTTGATAGTTCTGGTCGCCTCTGGGATTGTATCGCCTTCTCCATCACCTTTGTCGCCTACTCCTCTGAGTAGAAAAGGTACAGTACCGCGTATTGTCTACTTCGTTCCTTGGTCGAGCACTCCTGCATCAACCCGAAGTCTCGCTTTCGACTATCTTGATGAGAAGTCCATCGACACCGGTCTTATGAAGTTCCTTGGCCTCTGCCCTTCCGGCCTGTCTTGGTACTTAGAGTTTGCCTTTGCATTCTCCACCTCCTCGGCCCCTTTTACGACCAATGCTCTCCCTCCATGAGAGCAAGGGATCGATGACTCCACGGAAGTCCCGCCTCTGCGGTACCATGGTGCTGCTAAGCCCATAGCCCTACTATCCGTTGCCTTGCATCTGCATCCCTTCCTTCGCAATCGGTAGATCCGCCTTTGCGGCTCTGTGGTGCTCCTCCGAGTCGACCCCCTTTCTAATCGACGCTTTGCTTTTGGGTAGCTGAGCCCCAATGGACTCGTCGTTGCTTCATCACCCCTTTCGACCACTTGCTTCAACACCACTTTGTCCTCTTAGCAGTTCTCCTTGGTCGATGGAAAGACAAACTGTAACTCTCACGTTGATTCTGTTCTCCCTAGCTTCCTTGGTAGCAACGTTCGCTTACTCGGCTTTGCCCTCTGACTTGTTGGGTTCCCGTAAGCAAATATGAGCACTAAAGCAGTTTAACTCTCCAACCTCTCCGATTATACCTTTGTATAATCAAGTCCCCTCCATGGGACTCACTGATACTTGCAATCTGACTTCTCCTTTGGTGGTACACAGCCCCCATATGCTGATGACCAAGGCTTTCATCTGATGCAAGCTTCGATGCGCACACACGGAATACCCGCCTCTGTGGTACCATAGCATTCACCCCTTGAATCCACAGCCCTTTGTATCGTTGCATTGTTCACCGAAGTGGAGCTCCCAGTAGCTCCTAATCATTCACATGATCACGTCCCCCTCCATGGGACTCACTGGTACTTATACTTGGACTTCTTCCCCAATGATATACAGCCCCTATATGTTGATGACTAAGGCTTTCATCCAATGCAAGCTCCGATGCACACACGAAGACCCGTCTCTATGGTACCACGACATTCACTCCTTGAATCCATAGCCCTTCTTCTTGTTGTATCGTACACTAAAGTGGAGCTCCCAGTAACTCATGATCATACCTCCGCATGATCTTGTCCCTTACGGGACACGATCGCCTGTGCTGCATTGCCACGAACTATTCCACCACGATCCGCTGCACCATGTCGCCTCCTGGTGACATCTCTATTGCAAACAGATTCTCGGGTGATGAATTCGGACTATGACTTCTTCATGTGTAGCCTCTGCCAACACCTCGTTGGGCCTCCGCCATCTCCAATTTTTAGTTTGCTTCCTTGGTAATTCACGTTCGTCCACCCACTCTTGGGTCACACCGGGACGAAGCCTAACTCTAGGACAGTCAGTCGCCTAGTAGCTCATGAAGTCCCACTGACTTCGTTAGAATTGGTTCACCATTGTTTGGATCCTGTGCCTCTATCCCCTACCAGCACAATCTCCATTATGCACAACTTGTTCCTGACAACTCAAATGGTAACACTGTGGCATATTCTTCAAGAGTACCCGCCTCTGCGCCCTGTTGCCTCGTACTAAGGTCTCTTGATCCCAACTTTGCCTCTGCAAGTTGAATCACCTTAATTACTTCGTCGAATGCATCTCAGAGGTAAGGTGCATGTGCCTTGAAGCTCCTTTAATCTTTGGCACCATGAAAGATAAGTCTACCCCATAAGAATGAGGAACCTATGGAACGACATGATCCCACTCTTGCCTCTACAAGAGTTCATGCCCTTGACCTCCGTCCAAGGAAAGCTTTGTGCCTCCGCTCCATGTTCCATCTTCTATGTCGACTCCCTTCATGCTGCTTGGATACTTCACTGAGTTCCATCCAAGTCACTCCGCTCCTCGATTTGCATTGAGTTGATAGTGGCCCTCACGTCCACCATTCCACGGGTCAGTCCTTAGTTGAGTTCGATTTCTGCATCGACTCTAAGTGTGACTTCTTATGATGTTGTCTTGGATTGCTCCTCCACTTGATCTTGAAATGCATCCACCAATGCATGACCTCATTCGAGATCATGTGACAACTCCATGCCACTCGTTCGGTCCATTGAACTTTGTGAAGATATAGCTTTGAGTAACTCTTCCTCAATATGTGCGGTCCGTTGCACATGATTCTCCCTCTAGAGAACTAGGACTTATCCCTCCTGGATATCTGTCCTGTTGGAGCAACTTTCCTCTTTACATACTTCCCACTAGAAGTTTCGGAGACCACCATCCCCTTTGGACTTCATCTTGCTGAACAACTTGTGCCTTGTCCCCCGCAAATGCACTTGCTAGATTGCGACCCTTCGCCAATACAGTCTCCACTACACCCTTCAGGGTCTAGTAAAGTGTTGAACTTGTTGCACATTTCAGCCGCCCACGGACGTATCCTTTCATGTCGAAGAGAAAGTTCTGATGCTCCATGGTGCCGAGTTCCGATCGCACCTTAGGATGGCCACGAACACTCAGTCGTCCGTGTACAAGCCCTTGCATGAGTACCGAATCTTTTGAGTTAACAATTTCCCTTACCTCTGTGAGTTTTGTACAACTCTTTCGGTCATTACGCAACACCTCCCAAGTGGTAGAGGAAGAGGATAATGGCGGGAAATGACAATGGTCAAGGACTTACGACAGAGGGCACGGGTGGAAGCGATTGCGGCAGCAAGAGAAGATGAGGTGATGGAGGGACAACGGTGGCGGGTGAAGAGATGCTAGCCGGAGCGTGGTAGCGCGATGATGGCGGCGGCACGGAGGAATCTTGAAGGGGAGGCAGAGGATGGTGTTGTTTCTGCGATTGCTGAGAGGCGATCGCACAACTGTGGCTTAACCGATTGCTGGTGATCGCGCGATTGCAGCTGGACTGATCACTGAAAATCGCACGGCTGGCGGTAATGTCAGTGTCTGGCAACGGTTGTTGGAGTAGGGGATCAGTGGTTGTGCGCGGGCGGAGCAACAGCCGAGGAGAGGAAGGTAGTGGTGGCCGGCCACTGGGAAGAGAAGCGACTATGGAAAAGAGCAGCAGCATGGGCACTGGGCGTTGGGGATTAGGATAAAGATGTGGCTGCGTGAAGATGGCTGCGGGAAACAGGGAGATGGTGGTTAAGCGGCAACAGTGGTAGGGGAGGTTGGGAGTGATGGTGGAAGCGGCAAAAGAAGGCAGCAATGGCAGCGGCTGTTGTAGAGGAGGATGGGAGATAGCAGGGATGACCAACGGCGATAAAAGAGGAGAAAGGAGGGGAGGAACAGAGGTGGCCAGCGTTAGTCCTTTGGGCAGGATGATGCTGTCTGCTTCTTTTCGTTTGTTCCCCTCTTCTTCTTTTTTTCTCTTTTTTATTGATATGGCTGCAACGAACAAGGTGGCAGCATGGAGATGAGAAGAGGTGGTGAGGATGACAGCGACGAACGGTAGCAACGGAAGTGCAACGCTGCTCTGATACCAATTGATAGAACTCTAGGGCTTTATCGTAGAGGAAGAGGGGATAAATGATCTCTTCGAGGGGATCGAACCTCCTATCGCTTCGAGGGGATTTGCCTTCTAGGGCTTTGTCTTTTAGCTAAAACTAAGACTTCTTCATTGATTCCTCATAAAAGAGTTTACAGCCTTATTTATAAGGTTCTGCCAAGAGTCCTTCTAGCCTTGGACTCAGAGTCCCACTAAACTTAGACACTTAACTAATTAATAAACTCCTAACTTAAAATAATAACTGACTCCATTCTAACTGAAGATCAAAACCAACTCCAACTAACTCATAACTGACTCGATTAAGCTCACCCGACCCATAACTGACTTCGACTGAACATCCTAACACGACTCAGCTCGAATTAATTACGAAATACTTAGCTAGGGTCCTAACATTGTACCGATATACCATGTGTTGGTACATTGGTACTGAGGTGTATGTACTGGCACATCCAACTACTGGTGTGGGTCTCGTACACTATACGACAATCCTTGGTTTGTGGTGTAATATTAATAGTCATACTTGCTAGAGAATTGTCTAGGGAAATGGATACACTTACAGTTGCTTTCCAATGCTTAAGCTAGAGAGAATTTCTGCAAGCCCTTGTCTGTCATTATGCCTGTCACGAGTGCTCCTAATATAGCTGAAGTGAGGATGATCTCTTAAGCTGAAAAAGAGGCATGTACTTGTTAAATAATCATCTAAATAAATCCTAATATGATTTTACAGACTCAATACAAATGAAATATGCACAAGTTAGGGTAAATATACAGAAATAAGGGATCTTAATTAAACTGTTTCACACTTCAATATGACCTTTAAAGCCTACAAAACAAATTGTTTTGTTTGGACTTGCAACTAACATAAGACCACTTCAGAGAATTGTCCTATGACCTGAAAATTTTCCAAGTCCATTGACACCTAAAGTAGGACTGACATCACCTGCTTGCAACATGATCTTGGAAACAGGAAAAGGTAAGATGACATGTTAGGAATCATGGATTCCAATCATGGTTTGTGAGGTTCATCTCATGTGGCATGTACCATTCAAGGGTACAGAAATCATGTACTCTTGGTATTAGTGACATTACTGTGTGTGGATGTTGTTTCTACACATATTCATCAATATGCATATCTATCTATCTTTATTTATAACAAATGGTAAGGAAAAAAAAGGATGGGTAACAATATTGTGACAGCTTAATTAATTTGACGATGCATTTAAATCTCATACTCTATATAGTGTAAGGCTGTAGTGCTTGCTATTTTCTGGCACATGAGTTAGTGGATCTGTCTTCAGAGGTGTTGGGACATATCAACCCAGTTTCAGCAGTCTTCAGCCTGCTGCAGGATGTGTAGGATGTTTTCTATTGGGCAAGATTGTATAGTTGTCTAAAAACACTCAGATGAAAACAGCTCATTTTGTTGCCAGATGTAACTATGGTAACAAGTGGACTTTACTGACCTTTTCCAATTCAAAATCAAGTGCTGTAAATTAATTTTTGGTTGTAGCAACAAGATCCTCTATTTATTACTAATTTTCTAAATTAACAACTTAAAATGTCGATAAGTTGTCCACTTATAACCACACTAGTATTGGTGGTTAGAATAAAAAAATTAAATGTCAATATGTCAACACTCATGAGAAAGACAAATATGTGATTAAGCAATTCATTTGGAGTAACTGTGCCACTTAATTGGGGGTAATAACTTGCCAGAAGATTAAAGAATACTCAGACAAGAAGTTACCTTTTCCACAGGCTGCCTGAATACCATGTCTCCAGAAAGCTATGCAAACCATGCTCCACTAAAAAACGAGCCCTTGATTCATCTTGGGCACCACGGATTTTTCTAGCTGTTTTGTCCCTTAATCCTGGGCTTCCCGAAATTATGACAGCTCCCATGACGTTGATGAATCACAGTCATATTAGTTTTTAAACTTCATCATGGAAAGGAATACTAAATGCTTCCCCCAGGATACCTTTTCTTTGTATTTGAGTGCCATGTGTAGTGCAATCCTTGCACCCATTGAATAGCCGACAAGAATGACCCCTCCAGTAGTGATACTAGAGATCAACTTCAGCATATATCCGCAACAGATTCGATTGATAAATCCATTCCTTGTTTTGATCTCTTATCCATATGCAATTGCACCTGAGATTCTCCGTGGCCAGGAAGGTCAATGGAAATGCAATGTGATCAAGATCTTGCCTACGGCATAGAGATGTCACTGGTGACCTAAGGACATTGTATCTTTAGTCGAGTCCCTCAAGGGCATATCATCAAGTTAGACTCATCTTGTAACGATGATGATGACTTGTAGTGCAATCCTTGCACCCATTGAATAGCCGACAAGAATGACCCCTCCAGTAGTGATACTAGAGATCAACTTCAGCATATATCCGCAACAGATTCGACTGATAAATCCATTCCTTGTTTTGATCTCTTATCCATATGCAATTGCACCTGAGATTCTCCGTAGCCAGGAAGGTCAATGGAAATGCAATGTGATCAAGATCTTGCCTACGGCATAGAGATGTCACTGGTGACCTAAGGACATTGTATCTTTAGTCGAGTCCCTCAAGGGCATATCATCAAGTTAGACTCATCTTGTAACGATGATGATGACTTAACTGAACATCATGGTTGGTCGAGTCCCTCTATACTTTGATGATTCAGACGCCGAACATGATGGAAATCATAATGAGTTGTGATTGGCAAGAGTTGCCTACCTTTTGGGCTTAGTGTAATTGGTGGAGTCCCTCGAGGTTGCACTAAGACACCAATTGGATCCCGATCCCTACTAGGAGTCTGCTGGAGACTTCCGTCTCACATGTTGAGAGTGTCATGTGATTCACTAAGAAAATAGTGGGAGTACATTAAGATAGAAGTCCATATCTTAATTTGTACTACATATTATTTATTTTTTATTATATCTTATTTTATTAAAAACATGTCGCTCACAAACTCTCTACATGGCATACTTGATGCCAACCGCCTCACTGGTCCAAACTATATAGATTGGCTCCATAATTTGAGAATTATCCTCATGATGGAGAAAATCGTATACTTCCTTGATACAATTATGCTCATACTAGAAGAAGGGGCAAGCAAGGATGAGATCGCTCATTATGTGAAGTATATAGATGATTCCACGTTGGTAAAATATTATATGTTGGCCTTCATGACTCTTGAGTTACAAAGGCAATATGAGAGCATGGATGCAGATTCTATCTTTCTTCATCTCCATTAGTTGTTTGAGAAACAGGGAAGAACTCAAAGATATGAGATATCTAAGTGACTCTTCCAAGCCAGGATGACAGAAGGGACATCAGTTGAGAACCATGTCCTAAAGATGATAGAGTGGATTGAGAAACTCATAGGTCTAGGAATAGTCCTAGAGGATAACTTGTGTGTTGATCTTATACTTCAGTCCCTACCAGATTCCTTTTCTCACTTCATCATGAATTTTAACATAAGCAAGTTTGAGGTAACTCTCCCTGAGCTCCTCAATATGTTGAGGGAAGCTGAGAGTGCCATCAAGAAAGAGAAGCTAGTTCTCTATATTTGTAAGACTAATACGAAAAGGAAGGTCGGTAAGACCCTTAAGAAGGGCAATGGCAAAGGAAGACTAGGTAAGCAAAGGTTGCCAAGAAAGACCCAACAAAACACAAAGGACAGTGCTTTCACTGTGGCCAAGATGGGCATTAGAAGTGGAACTGTAAGGACTACCTTGTAGAGAAGGTGAGACAGAAGCTTGGAGAAGCTTCAGGTATATTCATGATCAGTCTCCACTTGTCAAATTTTCATGATAACACATGGGTATTGAATACCATAAGTGTTTATTATATCTGTAATTCGTTTTAGGTTCTGGCAAGACCTAGGAGATTGACTAGAGGCGAGATGGAACTCAAGATGGGCAATGGAGCAAGAGTTGCTACAGTTGCTGTTGAAGAGGTCACCCTACATCTGCTTGGTGGAGCTATTATTGCATTAGATGCATGCTATTTTGTTCTCTTTATTATTAAAATATTATTTTTATCTCTTGTTTGACAATTAGTGGATATAAATGAGTTTTTAAGAATAATAGTTGTTCAATAATTATGGATGATGAGATCATCACTAGAGGGACCCTTATAAATGGTTAATATGTGTTAGACACTTCTCCACATATCATGAATATAAATATATCTAAGAGGAAAAGAGATGAGGTGAATAATGCATACCTATGACATTGTAGGCTGGGTCATATATATGAGGGAAGGATTCAAAAGTTGTTGAAATATGGATACTTAGATCCATTTGACTATGAGACATATGAAACTTGCGAACCTTGCCTTTGTGGGAAGATGACAAACTCCTTATACACCTCAGCTCAACGGTGTATTAAAAAGGAGGAATCGCACGCTGTTAGACATTGTGTGATCCATGATGAGTTTCAGTGACCTACCCGTCTCATTCTAGGGGTACGCCCTAGAGATTGCAACTTACCTTCTGAACAGAGTTCCATTAAAGTTGATAATGTCTACACCATATGAGATATGGAAAGAAAAGAAGTCCGATCTTAAGATTGTTAAAATTTGGGGCTGTCCTGCCCACGTTAGAAGACACAAACCCGATAAGTTGGTATCAATGATAGAATAGTGCACATTTGTGAGATACCTAAAGGAAACTTGTGGGTATTATTTTTGTCATCCTGAGGACCGAAAGAAAGTAACACATTCTTAGTGGAAATAGTGGGAGTGAGATAGAATTGAGCGAGGTTATATATCCTAGCTCAAACACCATTCCAAAGCCCGAGTCTGTTTAGGTACATAACAAATTCTAATTTTATGTAAGTCTAGTAGAGTATTTCACCCTCTTGAAAGATGTGTGGGACATATCAGTGGAGATGACTCTCAGGATGTTAATCCTCAAACCTACGAGGAGGCTATTATGAGTATAGACTCCGGGAAATGGCAAGAAGTTATGAATTCTGAGATGGATTCCATTTACTCTAACAAGGTTTGGAACCTTATGGATACACCTGAGGGTATTGTACCCATCGGCTGCAAATGGATCTTTAAGAAGAAGATCGGAGTGGATGAAAAGGTAGAGACCTATAAAGTAAGGCTGGTAGTTGACTATGACGAAACCTTTTCACCTATAGCCATACTTAAGTCCATTAGAATTATTATGGCCATTGCAGCACACTATGACTATGAGATCTGGCAGATGGATGTCAAAACATCATTTCTCAATGGCAACCTCAAGGAGGAGGTGTATGATCTGACGAGAGGATTTGTATCCAAAGAGAGTCCGGATAAAGTGTGCGGTTGCTTAGATCCATTTATGGATTGAAGCAAGCTTCTCGAGTTGGACATGTCCGGTGGATTTGATCCTTGTCATCGGGGACTATGGCGTAGTGGCCTTACGTCCATAGTCGATGAGTCGAGTGAATTATTATTGGGATAATAATTCACTATATCGAAGGATTTCTAATGGGAGTAACTCTCACCAACTTGGTATCGGGCCCAGAGAGTTGTACACATATGGTGGATGCTTCAACGAATAGAGGATTGGATAGAGATCTAATTAGCCCCTATTCTCATTAAATAAGATTCTATGCTAATGGTCTCCTTGATTAAGGCCCAATTAGAGGCCTAAGGAGATTATTGGATACAGATCAAATAATACAAGGTTAGTAGGTAATTAGATGAAGATCCAATACCCACTAAGGCAGGAGCCCTAGGGTTTTTGGTGGCTCTCTATAAATAGGAGGGGAGACTCATGGTTGAGAGGCTGCAGCTTTAGCCATCACCTCCTATTTTCTTTCCTCCCTCTGTGCAAGAGTTGCGAGATCGATTGGAGGAGATTTCTCTGATTCATCATGTGGATACCGTTTGAGAGGAGGATGCTTGACCTCCTTCATCTTCTCTATCTAAATATGGAATACAGGGATATACGATCTCCCTAGGTAAAATCAATCTCTCACACATCACAGTTTTATCGATTTTTATATTTTTCTCGTGACCCCAATATTTTGTACGACGATTTGATCTACATGGGAAACCAGTTTTTCTTTTGATTTCCACTGCATATGTGATGCACCCACTGAGGTTTCCTAACACTTTTGGGTAGGTTACTTACCTCAATCGTGGTTGGCTACGAGTGCAAGATCTTCCACTTTTTCTTAATTGTGCTTTTTATGTTCGGTGCACCATAGCTTCTTACGTTCATCAAAGTAGGTTTTGTCCATTTTAAAGTTTTTGTTCATATTCATTAAATTTTTTTATTCTTTTATCAAGAGTTCATGTCCAAGGTCCTCATCAATCGAGGAGTCATATGTTCTCTTTAGTTCCAATTCCTTTTGTTCTTTGGAAGGTGTTCTTCGGTTCTCAATGTCAAAATTTTCTTGCTCTTAGGGATGTATTCTTCTTGTTCATTTTAGTAAGATATTTCATTTAATGATTTATTTAGATTTAGTGTGCTTTCATGTGCTAATTCTAATATATGTCTAATTTCAAAAGTCGAATTACAAGAGGAAATCCAATCAAATTCATTTTTATTTAGAGCATAATGTAAGCCATTCGTAGTCTTGGTATTTAAAGAAAATATTTATTTTTCATAATCATTCCAATCATTTATTGGATTGGATGAATTTTGAAAATCTTTTTCAATAATATGTCATAAATCAAAATCTATCAAAATAAAAAAGATACGCATTCGAATTTACCAAGATGTGTAGTCCATCCCATTGAACATAGGAGGACTTGTGATAGAAAATCCCTCTTGATTACCAATAAAAGCCATCTTATTTGGATTTTAAGCCAAATAGAGAGAAACGTGGCTCTGATACTAATTGTTAGGATCAAAGCGACACTAAGAGGGGGGGTGAATTAGTGCTGATGAATCTCTATCTAATAATCTCCTTCCTTAGTGGGTATTAGATCTCTATCCAATTATCCATTATTCTTGCATTATTGGATCTCTATCTAATAATCTCCTTAGGCCTCTAATTGGGCCTTAATCAAGGAGCCCATTAGCATAGGGTATTATCTAATGAGAATAAGGGTTAATTAGATCTTCATCCAATCCTCTATTCGCTGAAGTATCTATTATATATATGTGACCCTCTAGGCTCGATACCGAGCTGGCCATGAGTCACTCCCATCAGAACTCCTACTGATATAGTGAATTATTATCCATATAATAATTCACTCAACTCATCGACTATGGATGTACTAGGCTATTACGCCATAGTCCCTAGACAGTACAAGGGGATCGAATCCATCAGACCTATCTGTCCACAATTACCATGTATCTATAATCCCTTATCCAACTAATATCCCAGAGACCGTATATTAGATATAGTACTACAAGGTCATATACAGAATTTGTTATAGTCTCGCTCTAATAGGATTCTCCCGGAGAACTCTTTCTCTCTTAATCCGAATGACCTTGCCTAGGGATTTGTCTGAACAAGCACATATGTGATATTTCTCTAATGATACAAAGAGTGGATGATCCTCTATTGACACTTAATTGCCTTTGTAAGGTTGGCTACCAATCCCTATAATCAGTTATACCAGATTTAGAACTTTCTAAATCTGCAAGTCTGACATCAAAAAAGGAGTACTCTTACAAGACATCATTAGTTTCTCAAGTCTAAGGACCAGATACACAACTGAGACTATGAAATCGCTATCTGACATTAGGTATCATTAACCATATAGCATTCCATAAGCAGATCAATTAGTAAACTCATTCTCTAATGAGCACTTGTACTATATCCTTAGTGTTCCATACAAGTGGCTGTGAGACCAGCCGACTCCATCATATAGATTGCTATATAGTACATCGATCTATCCGGTTATCTCGATGTCCCTCTCGAGTAACCTATGACCGGGATTATTTAGGATCTATGTTTAAAGTGAATCGATCTCATTATCGTGATCTCATCACGATCCGATTCCCATTGCACATAACCAAGGGCATCACAGTATATATGCTACATATAATATAATGTGAGGATATGTCAATATTAATCATAAGCAAAGAAATTACATAGTGTATCACATGTGCATCACTCATGTGATTGGCTTGCAGGGCACTTGTAACTAGCAATCTCCAACTTGACTTAAAGCCAATCACCTATATGTTTGATCCGGATCAGACCCCTATGATGCTTAAATATAATATGAGCCAGCGGCTTTATCAGTGGATCTGTAATGTTATATTTGGATAAAATGCTTTCCATTGCTATATCTTTACGGGCTATGATCTCTCTAATCAGATGAAACCTCCTCAAAACATGCTTAGACTTCTAATGAGACCTAGGTTCCTTCGCTTGAGCAATCAACCCATTGTTATCGCAGTATATGGGAATTAGTTCCACGCTGCTTGGTACGAATCTCAAATCTTTAATGAACTTCTTCATCTACACCTCTGTGGTCGAGTCAGCAGTAGTATCTTGCTTAGAACTCTTTCAACTTACTGCTCCTCCATTTAGGGTGAAAATATTATCTTGAATTTGACTTCTTATCATCAATGTCGGACTGAAAACTCGAGTCCGTGTAGCTCTCAACTTGGAGGCTACCTCCTTCATATACCAGTAAAAGATCCTTAGTCCTTCTCTAGTACTTAAGAATACACTTTGCTTAATACCTGCTTGTGACACACAGAGCATGTGCTATATTAGGCCTGGTATATAGCACCGCATACATGAAGACCCTATCGCTGAGGCATAAGGTATCTTATCCATGTCTACCCTTTCTTCAGGAGTCTTTTGGGATATACTCCTAGAAAGCGATATTTCATGTCTCATCGGTATGATACCTCTCATAGAATTTTCTATGCTAAACCTTTTGATAATGGAGTCTATGTACCTAAACTGGGACAAGTTAAGCATCCTCTTGGATCTATCTCTATAGATCCAGATCCCTAAAATATAGGATGCTTCCCCGAAGTCTTTAATGAAGAAGTTTTTAGATAACCAAGCCTTTACTGTGGAGAGCATTCTTACGTTATTCCCAATGATTAGGATGTCATCCACATATAGCACCAATAAGGTGATAGCACTTTCACTTACCTTCCCGTATACATAAGGTTCATCTTCGTTTTTAACGAAGTCATAAGATCTAATCGTCTCATCAAATCTTATGTTTTAACTTCAGGAAGCTTGCTTTAGTCCATAAATAGACTTGAGTAACCTACACACTTTATCTGGACTCTCTCTGGGTATGAATCCCTCTAGCTATATCATACACACCTCTTCCTCATGGTTGTCATTGAGGAATGCTGTTTTGACATCTATCTGCGAAATCTCATAGTCATAGTGTGCTGCAATAGCCAAAAAAATTCTAATGGATTTAAGCATGGCTACAGGTGAAAAGGTTTCGTCATAGTCAACTCCTTATCTTTGACGATATCCTTTAGCTACTAGCCTTGCCTTATAGGTCTCTACCTTTCCATCTACTCTGATTTTCTTTTTGAAGATCCACTTGCAGCCGATGGGTATGATACCCTCAAGCACATCCACAAGGTTCCAAACCTTGTTAGAGTACGTAGAATCCATCTCAAAATTCATGGCTTCTTGCCACTTCTCAGAGTCTATACTCATAATAGACTCCTCATAGGTCTGAGGATCAACATCCTGAGAGTCCTCTCCACTGATATGTCCCACATATCTTTCAGGAGGGTGAGATACTCTGCTAGACCTACACAAAGTTGAAATTTGTGTGTTAGGTACCTGAACAAACTCGGGCTCTGGAATGGTGCTTGAGCTAGGTTCTCCAACCTCGCTTAATTTTATCTCACTCTTATTGTTTCCACCAAGAATGTGTTCCTTCTCAAGGAATATAGCTCTCTTGGCAACAAAGACCTTTTGATCCTTAGGGTGATAGAAATAATATCTCAAAATCTCCTTATGATATACCAAAAACATGCATTGTTCCATCCTTGATTCCAATTTGTCAGAATTGTGTCTTCTAACATGGGCAGGACAGCCCCAAATCTTAACTACCTTAAGATTAGGCTTCTTTTCTTTCTATATCTCATATGGTGTAAACACTACCGATTTTGATGGAACTCTGTTCAGAAGGTAAGATGTAGTCTCTAGGGCATACTCCCTAAATGAGATGTGTAGGTCAATGAAACTCATCATGGACCGCACCATGTCTAACAGCATACAATTCCTCCTTTCTGATACACCATTGAGCTAAGGTGTATAAGGAGATATCCACTTTGATAGAATTTTATTGTCCCTAAGGAAATAAGTGAACTCCATACTTAAGTTCTCTACTCCTCGATCTGATCGAAGAGTCTTAATACTCTTTCTAATTTGGTTTTCTACCTCATTCTTATATTCTTTGAATTTCTCAATCTTATTGCCTTAGGCTTACCAACTTAATATTATCGTAGGAGGGGTTTTCATTTTGTATCAGTCTCCTAATATGTCGTGTCACACATATACATATTTAATATATATCTACATCGCATGCAAATATATATATACATATATCTAGTTGGTGTATAATGTATCACATATGCAAGCCACAGCGGATGATCATGAGCCATCACCTAATATGATTAAGCCCAAGCCAATGGGCCTAATCACTCACAATAGGATCTATGTATGCATTGGCGCATCTCCATGTCTTGTGATTATTAATCTCATCATTATCAGTTCCGTCGGATCATCGCATCACCATGCGACGTGATCTCCCGCCATGACATCGTGGGTCCCACTATCACTTCCATGCTCCCGCACACCTCTTTATGTAATTACAAATAATCATAGGCATGGAGGCCCGACAATAAATTAGAAAAATAGAGGCTCACAGGCCTCAATAATAATCATAATACATCATTCCATAAGCGGATCAATCAATGAACTCATTCTCCAATGAGCACCTGTACTATATCCTTAGTGTCTCCACACAAGTGACTATGAGACCAGCCGCCTCCATTATATGGATGGATATATAGTACTCATCGGTCTGTCCGGTTATCTCAATGTCCCTCTCGAGTAACTTATCAACGGGATTATTTAGGATATATGTTTAAAGGTGAATCGATCTCATTATCGTGATCTTATCACGATTTGATTCCCATTGCATAGAACCAAGGATATCACAGTATATATGCTATAAATAATATAATGTGAGAATATGCCAATATTAATCATAAGTAAAAAGATTATGCGATGTCACATATGCCATCACCCACATGATTGGCTTACAGGGCACTTGTAACTAGCACGACGGGTGTGTCGTCGCCCAAGCTTTCGGGTAGTTGACGGTGGCTGACTTGCTCAGACTAGGCAGTTGAATCACCCATACCCATGAATCTATGTATTTTCGGCGGTTGACCCACCTAGGATCGGTGGGTAAACCCCCCGTACCTTGGTGTTCGGGCGGTTGAACCATCCAGGTCGATGGGTAAACTGCCCGTACCTGATTTTTTTGGGTATATTTGATTTTTGGCTCTAAAAATATGGAGCCACTTGGGGCCTATAAATACATCAAGTTTTCTTACATTCTATACAACAAATTTTGGAGATTATATTCTGAGAAAATATTATGTGAGAATTGCAAGAAAAAGAAAAGGGATAAAGGAGTGATTAAAGAGTGTAATCTTATCTCTCTTGTAAGCAAAGTGTAAGGGTTTGGTCTTCACCCAAAGAAGATCAGCAGTGGATGTCGGTGTGCCTCAAGAAGGAGGACTTGAGAGTGGATGTAGGTCATTGACACCGAACCACTATAGAAATTGTGAGTGTTTCCTTACTTTGCTTGCATATGTTTGTATTGATGCTTTCGATTTAACTCAACACTTTGAAAGTAAAGTTTTCACAATAAGTTCTTTTCTTCAAATGTTGCTTATCTTTCCGATTTGCTTATTAACTTAGCAACTTTTTTTTAATTACTCACTCGTTTCACTAAGAACGAAAAGCTTTGGATTTTCTATCTTGGTTTAATCAAAAAATTTTCATCTAAACTGAAAATTTACACTTGCACTAATTCACACCCTACCCCGCCTAACACCCAAGAGAAATGACTCTTATTGGCTTTCAAGAGGGTTTTTCTATTGTTCACCCTTCCATATTTAATACACTTATTGTAAAACTCAGATGAGAGTTTTCTTGATTTCTTAAGACTTTGATTTATGGACTATTATAATAAACTGAGAACAAATGAAGACCTTCCAAAGAATAAGAAGAAATTTGAATTGAGAACATATAACTCATCGAGTGAAATCTCGAGTGGTGAGGATCTTGAACCCTTGACAAATGAACCAGATAAATTAATGAACATAAACTTTAAAAATGATCTAAAGATGGACAAAACCTCTTGCTATGAATGCAAGAAGCCGAGGAGCTCCAAAGATGAAATGCACAACCAAGAAGTGGAGAACCTCACTCTTATGGCCATCGACGATGAAGTTAGTGATTTATTAAGCATTTCTTTTTTAGAATTATTAAACATGTTCCATAATTTGTTTGATGAGTTTAGAAAACTTAGCAAATCTTTTAAGTTGCTTAAAAATGAACATAATTTATTAGTTGATAGAATGCATGAGTTATTAGCATCACATAATCTTAGTTATAAATAGGAAATGCTAGACAACATTAAAGAAGAAAATATCATGCTTAATACAATGTTAGAAAAAACTAAAATTGGTAGTAAATCCTTGAATATGATCTTTGCCAATAAGGGTTATATTAATACAAGAAAGGGTATAGACTTTGTTGGTAACACTCAACAAAAGTCAACCATTTTTGTTAACGGACCTACCTTACAATTACCATCAAAAGTCATATAATTTTTTTGGGAGATTAGGAAATATGGCTTACAAATATCCATTTAAAAATTATAGTCCTCGTTAGTTAGTTTGGGCTCCTAAAGAAACCATAAACAATCTTATACCATTAGAGAAAATGGGAAGAACACATCATGAAGGACCGAAACTCAAGTGGGTAACTAAATCAAAACCTCCCATAATATAAAGTTGCCTCCTCATAAGGCTAGGAGCACTAAGTAATGTTTTGAACGTAGATGCTCAAAACTTGAGATCTAATACTCTTTCAAAGTTCACTAGCTTATGTAACAATAACAAAAATTATTTGAATTAAGATGTTTGAAGCTTAATAATCTTTGTTTCTATTATAACAAATCCTTTTATTGAAAAAATATTATTATATAATTAATCTTGATGATGCATAGCTAAAACATGCTAGAATTAGAAATAAGAAAGTATAGTTAACTTAAATAAAAGTGATATGTATGAAAGAAAGATTTTGATGATGATTCTTGTATTGATGTGTATTAACTTGTGTTGATGATTTATGTTGTTTTTGAACCTAAAAATCATATTTAAAATCATCTTTCTTTAAAAGAAAAATTTCTTAATAACATGGTAGAATCTTCCAACATGCAAAAATCATTGGATATAAAATAAATCAAAGCCTTTTTTTAAAATATTTTTGTAATGATCATAATGAAATTTCATTTTTGACTTTAAATGCTAATGCATTCTTGAAATAAATTTCAAAAGAAGGATAATTCTTCTTGAAAGAAAATTTATCCCCTGAATCCTTCAACAAAGATAAAATAATATATTTATTGTTAAATCTCTTTAACTATAAAAATAAATAGAAAACTTTAGCTATTTTCTTTTGGAAAACAATCTATGACGACTTTATTGAAATTTTTTGAAAAGTGATTTTGGATGATAATTTTGGATAAGTTTTCAAATGATTTTATTTTAAAAAAAGATTAACAAATTGATTATGTTATTTTTATGACTCTGTTAAACAATGAAATTGATTTTGATGATTTAATGATTTTAACTTGAATAAATTATTATCATATTTTGGCAAGTTTAGAAAATAAAACTTGAAAATATTTTATTTTATCATCTAAGAAGAGATTTATTAAATTAAATCATGTCTTTAATATTCATGAATGTCTTTTGATATAAATATTTATCTTCACATGATTTATTTTAAAACTTATGAATGACATAACTTATCACCAAAATTAGTATTTCTTAAATTTATGATAAGTTAAAAATTAAAAAATATTTTTATTATTATGAATATTTTCTTAATTTCTTGACTTGACTTATTGTTATGGGAATCACGTTATTGATCTTTATAATTTTCTCTTTTAAATAAAAATATGATTTATGAACTTAACAATATTAATTAAAATTATTATCAAAATCATTCTTTTTTATTAAAAAGATTTATCTCGGACGAATTGAGATTATTACCTAATATTCATTTTATTATTCACAAAAAAAAGGGGAAAGAAACTTATTAAATAAAATCATGTCTTTTGATATTCAAAAATTTAATTTTATCTATAATGACATGATCTCCTTATACTTTTTAGCATAATTTGAATATGAATTCTAAGAAGAAATTATGCCATCATATTTCTTTCTTGATAATAACAAAAAAAAGGAGAGATAAAATTATTAATATGATTAGATGTAAATTGGATATGACAACCTTGAATGAGAAATCATTTGCTTGGAAGAAAATTTAGAATTTTTTGAATGCATGCAAAATACTTGATTTACAATTTAAGCTTGATCTACTCTCATACCTTATGAAATTCTTAATTTTTTAGCAAAATTTACAATAGATGATTTTTTGTTATACTTGAAATTATATGAGATGATTTTAAATGCATGAGTAGCTCTTAAACTCTTGAATCTCCCTGAATATCTTGAAGTGTTGAGCTAATTTCGAAATTCACATCTATAAAATTTATATCTTTAAAATTAAATATTTTTATGATATGATATTTTTAATTTCTCTATCTTGAGTCTACCTTCTTGCTCACACATGTGGAGAAAGGAAACCACTAGCATTTCAAGAGACTAATAAGTATATTAATTACATTTTGAATCTAGTGAAATTGATTTTGAAATTGAATGAGTGATTTATCTATATCGTGGTTTTTGTTTTCTTGGAATTATAATTTGAAATCTTATATGAATCAAAATCTTTTGTTATGTGTTTTCGTATTATTTAAAAGAAGATGGAGAAAATATGATGATGTGAAATCTTGTATGATGATATTGCATGTTGATTTTTGAAAATATACATGATGATTTAGAATAATAATCATAATTTTTTAATATTATGTATTGCATATGATGCGGTTAAAATAGTTTCAACTTGGACTTTTGAGCTCATCTTAATATTCTTTTTTAAATTTATTAAGAGCTCGTTTTAATGATGTTTTACAACTCCTCCCGTATTTTCTTTTCTTTTTTTCACAAGAGGAAGAAAATTATTTATGACCAATGTCGTATTTTACAAAGGGAGAACAAAGATTTATGTGCCTTAAAATCCTTAGCCCTATATTTCACCTTTTTGTTGATGACAAAGGGGAAAAATATATATTGATGACACATAATATTGATTGATGACTCATGATATTGATTATATACACTGATAACACATGATATGGATACAAATATGGATATGGATTGGATATCTTGGATATAGATATGAGTGCATAATTCTTATTATGATTTGATAACTTGATGCAAATTTATGTTGAAATTTACATAAAATGTTGATTACTTGAATTTAAGAGTGTGTAATTCTCTTCAATTTAGGTGGCATGAATTTAGGGGGAGTTAGGATTAACTCATGTCATCAATTGATTATCATCATCAAAAAGGGAGAGATTATTGAATCTCAAATTTTGATAATGAAATCAATTTATAGGTTATTGATCTAGTAGGATTTATTATGACAGAATGATTATTGCAATCAGGATTAACTAAGGTCAAGTCCATGCATCAGGTCAATGCGGTTGAGAACTTGTGAGAAGTACATCGGGAGCTCGCCGATGGTATTGAGAGTTTGTCAGGATGGAGTAAGGGAATTCGCTAGAAGAAGACCGAGACTCATCGGAAGATTATCGGGGGTAGCCGAAAGCTTATTGGGAGTTAGGATGATATTATAATGGATGTTTGACAATTATGATTATATTTAATTAAGTCATAATTATCATCATGCAAAACTAACTATGACAGGAGTAATGGAGTTACAACTAGATGATGGGCCAAGATCAAGCTTGAGCATTAGGCCGGGGCTCGAACGATGTAGTCGGATCTCGTCGGAGTTCGCTAGGAGATTCGTCGAATGGATCACGAAGCTTGCTAGGAACATATCTAGCGATTGTCAGAAGAAGACCATAGGACTCACTGCAAGAATGCCAAAGGCTGCCAGATTAGTGAGAGTTAAGTCTTGATTTAGCTTGATTGGTCATTAAGTATTGTAATTATTGAGTCATAGTTAGGGTTTGAGTCCAAATTGAGTTGGATTTGGAAGGAATCTAAATCAACTCAATGAGGCAACCGGGTCTAATATAGGGTTTAGTTGAGCTTAGGATGAGCTCAATTAGTTGACCAAGGGAATAGTCAACTAATGGTTTAAGCCAAAATTCGAAAAGTGGAGGGAACCACTTTTGCGAAAATTCTGACAGGTAAACCATCGATGAGTGGTGCGTGTACACTGCTAGGCTTTCGGTGACGGTTGACCACTCCGGGTAATTGAATCGCTCGTACCCAGGAATCGAGGTACTTTCGGCGATTGACCCGACTAGGACCGACGGGTAAACCGCCCATACCCTAGTGTTCGGTCGACTAAACCGCCCAGGTCGATAGGTAAATCGCTCGTACCCGATATTTCTAGGTATGTTTGATTTTTGTCTCAAAAAATCTGAATCCACTTGGAGCCTATAAATACCCCAAGTTTTCTGGCATCCTATACAACAAATTTTAGGGATTATATTATGAGAAAATATTGTATGAGAATTGTTAGAAAAAGAAAAGGGGTAAGGGAGTGATCAATGTAATCTTGTCTCCCTTGTAAGCAAAGTATAAGGGATTGGTCTTCACCCAAAGAAGATCGGTAGTTGATGCCAATGTGCCTCAAGAAGGATGACTCGGGAGTAGACGTAGGTCGTTGGTGTCGAACTACTATAAAAATTATTAGTGTTTCCTTTCTTTTATTGTTTACATTTTTTTGTATTGACGCTTCCGATTTAACTCAGCTCTTTGAAAACAAAGTTTTCACGATAGGTTCTTTCCTTCAAATTTTGCTTATCTTTCCAGTTTGCTTATTAAATTAGTAACTTTCTTTTAATCATTCACTTGTTTCACTAAGAATGAAAAGCTTTGGATTTTCTATATTGGTTTAATTAAAAGAATTTCATCTAAACTGAAAGTTTATACTTGCACCCACCCCCCATCTCTTAGTGCCAATTGATCATAACAATAATTTCTCCCCCTTTGTTATCAACAAAAAGAAGAAAAATGCAACATGCAAGTTATTGAAAAAAACAAGCTTGTAATTTTTGAGATTTTGTAAATTTTTGCTATTCTAGAGATCTGCAATTAGTAAATTCTTTCTTCTCTTTAAAGAAGTGCAAGTTGACGATTTTGCTTCTTCTTTTGTGACATGCAAGCTAGCAAGTTCTTGAGAATGTGAAGTTAAGCAAAATTTTTGCTTCTATTGCGATATAAACTTTTTGCTTCTATTTACAATATGCACCATAGCAAGTTTTCTCTTCTTGAAATGTGCAAGCTAGTAGTACTTTCTCCTGCTTTGTCATTGTCAAAAGAGGGGAATAATACAATGTTATAATTCTTTTCACTTTACATCAATTTTTAAATAATAACAAATATCAATGATAAAGATAAATTTACATCAATATTTCAATCACCAAAAATGAAAGATCAAGTCATGAAAGCCAACAAGACCATGAGTCATTTTTGACAAATTTCTTCTTATGTAAATAGAAGAAATGATAGGAAATGATCTTGATTTAAAAAGAGAACTCAGGTTATAAACCCAGAGTAATGAAGGTAATGATCCAAAAAATATATAAGAAGGATGTTTGTATTTGGGAGTTTTAACATGACATGAATACAATGTTCTAATCATAACATAAGATATACAAACATAAATACAAAGAAATCATATGAAAATCATGACATGAAAGATATTAATATGAAAGATCAATTCGTATATATAAAAAGATATGATTGATTTTATAAATCTCTTTTTTTTGTATATAACAAAAATAAATCCTAGGAAATCAAATAGTAAGCGATCTTCAAAACAAATCTTAAGTCATGAACTTCGAGAGATTAAGAGAAAAATCATGATTCATATCTCCTCTTTAGTAAATAACGAAAAGACATCTTAGGAGATCAAATGGTAAGAATAATCTTGATTCATATAAAAATATATTAAGCTATAAATATCACGGTTTGTTTGCATAAGACTTTTTCTTTAGTAAATGGTAAAAAAAAGAAATCATAGAAGATAAAAAAGACTTGATTCTCATAAATGAAATGTCAAGTGAAGAAATCATGAGAAAGTTTATGATTAAAAAAATGTTATTCAAATTTATCAAATCATCAAAATCATTTTATTAGTTCAATAGATTCAAAAATATCATGAATATATTCATTAATATTTTATTAAAAATTCAATAAGATAGAGATTGAGAAATTTTCTAGAAAAATACTTTTATCTTTTTAGTTGTTTCAATTCATGTGATTAATTTCATACAAACATGCCCAAGTTTTTTTTTATGTCAAGACTATACATCATGTTTAAAACCGAAAGGCAAGCTTTATCATGAAAATCATAAATATTTAAACATATACCATCTTTAATCAAAAGAAAAAAATCATCAAGTTTCAGTCATATATAATTAATATTTTTTAAAATTATATTTCTTACTAACCTTTTTCATCAAAAAATTTATAAAAAGCATCAAGTAATTCATTATAAGGTAAAGAAGAGTTAATTGAGTTACTTACCTTGTTGTTATGAGCCTCATCTTCACTTGTTTACTCCTCGCCTTTGGATGCACTCGATTCAACCCATGTCTCCTTGAGTGCATTTTTCTTGTTTGACAACTTCTCCTTTAACTTATTATTCTTCTTACATTCATGTTTTATAAACATTTTAAAACTTCTTGTGAACAGTTAATCCCCCTCAAGGAGGGAGGAACCCCTACAGCATTCCAAGGGTTAATCCCCCTCAAGGATCAAAATCTATAGGGCTCCTTCTAGGGTCTTATCATCTGGTATGAGAGCAACGATCTTGCTGCCCTTGTAGCCGTCATCCATTCCTCCACCTTCCCAAGCAATTCCCACAATTGCTACAACACGCGCCTCCACCTTTCACCCCAGTAGCAGATCAAATCAATCTTTCGCTGCACCCTGCATTTGATCTGAAATTTTGGTATATTTTTATCATCCATGCCTCTTCAATACTGTAAGATTCCTTACCTTACATGTTGAAGATTTTTCTCAAATTTTATCCATTGAAAATTTTGTTTGTCGCAAACGTTATCATCGTTGCAAAGGCGAAACACTGCAAAAAAACTTTAGCCAATTGTTGCTTATTGAAACTAAACTTTTAATTATCCTTTTTGGTTGAAACTTTTATATAATTTCATATATCCTCTTAGCTTTCATCTAAGACTATATCTTATAAAAAAATTCCTTCTGAATCTGGACTTATAGTGCTGCGAATCTTTGTTGCACAATATTGAAATTTTATAATGCAAAATCTGCCTTCCGTTTATTGGCCTCTTGAAATCAAACTTTTGTTCATCCTTTTTGGCCGAAATTTTTACATAATTCTTAAGATAAAGTTGACTTTCATCTGGATTTAATTTCATGAAAAAACTTGATAAGACTCCAGTAGGGTTGAGTCATAATCTCCCTAGAAGTAGTCAATAAAACCCTGCTAGATAGTAATAAAGTTACTCCTATCTTATAAAGGAGTATGGCTAGGGTTTAGATTAGCCCTTAGGGCTTAGAAGTCACCGCCCCCCTTATCGGGCATGTCGGCTAGAGTTTCCCCCTGCTTAGGTCGGCTATAGAGCCAATCTAGTCGCCCCTGGTTCCTATTAAGGTAGGATGGCTTTAGGAGGGGCAAAAGGGTAATTTTACTTAGATAAGTGCTCCCTTGGGCTAGGACTTTGATTCCTATTTAAGATGTAGCCGCCCCCCTCTTTGAAAGCAAGCAATTATCATCTTAAATTCAGCCTTTGTGTCGAGTCTAGGAGGGAGAAACCCCTATAGCGTTCCAAGGGTTGATCCCCCTTAGGGATCAAAATTTATAGGGCTCCTTCTGGGGTCTTATCATCTTATATCAGAGCAGCGATCTTGCGCCTCCACCTTTCACCCCAGCAATAGATCAATTCAATCTATACTGCCCCCTGTATTTGATCTGGAATTCTGGTATATTATTATCATTCACGCCTCTTCAATACTATAAGATTCCTTAGCTTACACGTTGAAGATTTTTTTTCAAATTTTATCCACTACAAATTTTGTTTATCGCAAATGTTATCATCATTGCAAAGGCGAAACACTACAGAAACTTTTAGCCGACTGATGCTTCTTGAAACTAAACTTTTAATCATCCTTTTTGGCTGAAACTTTTATACAATTTCATAGATCGTCTTAGCTTTCATCTAAGACTAATCTTGTGAAAAAACTCCCTCTGGATCTCGACTTATAGTGCTGCGATTCCTTGTTATACAGTACTAAAATTTTAAAATGCAGAATCTGCCTTCCGTTTATTGGCCTCTTGAAAACGAACTTTTGTTTATCCTTTTTAGCCAAAATTTTTACACAATTCTCAAAATCAAGTTATCTTTCATCTGAATTTGATTTCATGAAAAAACACCTTCTAGAATTAGTTTTCTTAATGATCTTTCACCAACACACAATTCTAGAATTTTACGATGAAGGAATCTACTCTATATCTTTTGCCCTATTTTCCTATTGTTATGCTGTCAAAATTTTGACAAAATTCCTACTAGTATTGACAATATCTAAACCAAGGGTTTCTGCATAATTTCCTTAAACTTTATCTTGGAATTTACGTTGAGAAATCATCTTTTCTCCGATGCAAAAACTGATTCAACAGGACAACACATCGTAGCACTTCTTTTCCCCGAATTCTATCAGATTTGAGTGCTATTTTTTGTGGGATTTTGGACTCTCTTTGTCTCATTACCAAACCTTACCATCTTTACCAGAAATCTTTCCAAATATTACTCTAAACTGAATCCAAATAGCCCCCAAATCAGTCACCCAAATCAGCCTACTTCCTTATCGATCCACTTACATTTTTAGAAAACTTTACTTATCGAGACACCTACCTTTGCTGTCATCTATCCCAGATTTTAAACATATTTTTCTAACCTTCATCTACTTATATCATAGTCCTAAAATCACACCAATTTGTAGCCTAAACTCCATAAAATCGTAGCCCAAAATCTGCCATAAACCGCAGCCTACTTCTATCCAAACCGATTCACCTTCCAACTGGACACCCCCTTCTCCAAAATTCCCATGCCACTAACCCGACAATAGAAAAAAGATCTCAATATTATAGATCTTGAGGCATATACTATGACATCAGAGAAGGCTATTAATGCAAAGCTTGAAGCCTTTGGAAACCGCATAGAAGAGAAGATGTAATCCCTTCTCACCGAATTCAGCATTGGCCGACTGTTGAGCCCGAGGAAATCATAACATGGAGAAACTTCAAATCGGTGAGATGATCCTCAAGAACATGGCCACATCACCTCTGATCTCAATAATCCATGCATGAAGGTTGACTTTCCTAGATGGGAAGGAGACCCGATTAGGTGGATCTCGCACGCAGAGTGCTATTTTTGGTTCTACCAAACCGCCGACGTCACACGAGTGGAGTTTGCTTCCATCCACCTCGAGGGAGATGCTATTTAGTGGTTTAATTGGTTTAAGCACACCCATGGAGGACTCTCTTGGCGGTGATTCAAGGATGGACTACTAGATCGCTTCAGACCAATCAATTTCAACAATATCGACGGAGAATTGGAAAAGATTCATCAAACCTCTACAATATGAGAATACCAAATAAGGTTTGAGCGTTTATCTAACCAAACTAAGAATTGGTATGAGAAACAACTTTTAGGTACTTTTATCGAGGGCCTAAAGCCGGAGATCCGAGGAGAAGTAAAGGCGCGACAACCATACACTCTTATGGCAGCGATTTCCTTTGCGCATATCAAAGAAGAACAATTGAACCATGAGGTATGAAGGACAAGGGTCGCTCTCTGACTAGCCATGCTAAGGCCTATTGCCCCCTCTACTGCCATCCAAGCCCCCGCACCAAAAAAGTTGACAAGAGACGAGCTTTGCGAATAATCGGCCAAGGGGTTGTGTTGGCATCGCGACAAAACGTGGAGCCGTGAACATCACTACAAAAAGGGCTGACTTCTCATGATTGAACCAGCAGAGGATGAGGATAATAAAACATCTGAAGAAGCCCTTGAATCTAAAGATGAAGCCATAGAGGAAGAGTCCCAACTAGCTGACTAAGTAGTGCATGCATTAGCCGGCTATTCCAACCCACAAATGATAAAAGTTGGAGGACTTCTAAAACAACAACCCATCGCAATTCTCATTGACACGGGCAGCACCAATAACTTCCTCAATAGTAAGGTTGCTGCACGTTTGGTGCTTCAAATCAAAGGTTGCAACAAGTTTGACATAATGGTCGCCGACGGTCGAATCTTTAATTGTGACCAACGGTGCCCATAGGTCAAACTACTCCTCCAAGACCAAGATGTGGTAGCTAATTTCTTCCTCCTACCCATCGATGATTATGAAGCCATACTCGGGATCAAATGGCTCACAACACTAGGTGATATCTGCTGAAATTTTTCTAAATTAATCATGAAATTTTATTGCAAAGGGAGATAGGTCACGTTACGAGGCAAGCGCGGGAGCCAAATTTCCATCATTTCGTCGCAACAAATAGAGAAAGTTTTGCACAAAGTGCATGGAGGATTTTTTATGCATATCCAGCAGCCATCTAAGGGGGAGAATATACAAATTTCATATCCTAATCTTGCCCTATTGCTGGATGAATTCGCGGACATTTTTACAGAGCCGAGCGGGCTGACCACTAACCAACCGCATGACCACTACATTCCTATTTTGCTAGGTAAACCTCTAGCAAATTTGCAACTGTACCACTATCCTCACTTGCAGAAAGATAAGATCAAGAATATTGTAAAAGAGATGCTTGACATCGGGGTGGTTCGACTAAGCTAGAGCCCTTACTCCTCAACGGTGTTGTTAGTGCGTAAGAAAGATGGTACGTGGCAGATGTGCATTGACTATCGGGCTCGTAACGTCATCATTGTCAAGGATAAATATCCTATACCCATCGTAGATGAGCTCTTGGATGCACTAAAAGGAGCCCGAGTCCTCACTAAATTGGATCTCCGATCCGGATACCATCAGATTCGAGTATATACTGAAGATATTCTGAAATCTGCATTCCGCACGCATAACGGCCACTATGAGTTTCTGGTAATGCCTTTCGAACTTACGAATGCTCCTTCTAATTTCCAAAACCTGATGAATGACATCTTCCGAAGTTTTCTACGTAAGTTTGTATTGGTATTCTTTGATGATATTCTCATTTATAGCCCTATGCTTGATATACATTTTCAGCACTTACGAACTATTCTAACAATTCTTCGGGAGAATACTCCTTATGTTAAATAGTCAAAGTGCAGCTTATTAAAGTGTAAAGTGGAGTATCTTGGGTACATTATATTAGAGGATGGAGTGGCGATGGACCCGACAAAGATCGAGGTAATGCAAGGATGGTCGAGACCTACAAACGTACAATCATTACGCGGTTCCCTTGGACTTACGGGCTACTACAAAAATTTTGTGAAAGATTATGGCAAGATCAGTGTCCTGCTCACGTCCTTACTGAAGAAAGACTCCTTCTTGATGTCGGATAAAGCCTTCACAGCCTTCGAACGACTTAAGGCAGCCATGACGATGATGTCGGTCCTAGCGTTGCCCGATTTTGGTCACACTTTGGTCCTTGAGGCTAATACGTCAAGAGTTGGAATTTGGGCTATTCTTATGCAAGATAGTCAACTCCTAATTTACATCGAGGCTTCCCATACACTTCATATGAGGTTTTTATAGGAGATACTAATTACTACTAAATTTAAAATATGGTTAGATACAGGTCCATGGCTGATTTTAAGAGGGCGGGTTTGATAGCACTCTAGTAGGGTTGAGTCCTAATCTCCTTAGAAATAGTTAATAAAACCCTACTAAATTGTAATAAAGTCACTCATATCTTATAAAGGAGTATGGCTAGGGTTTAGATTAGCCCTTAGGGCTTAGAAGTCGCCGCCCCCCTTACTGGGCAAGTCGGCCAGGGTTTCCCCCTGCTTAGGTCGGCTATAGAGCCAACCTAGCTGCCCCTTGTTCCTATTAAGGTAGGATGGCTATAGGAGGGGCAAAAGGGTAATTTCACCTACATAAGTGCCCCCTTGGGTTAGTACTTTGATCCTTATTTAAGATGTAGCCGCCCCCCTCTTTGAAAGCAAGTAATTATCATCTTCAATTCAGCCTTTGTGTCGAGTCCAATAGGGACGAACCACTATAGCGTTCCAAGGGTTAATCCCCCTTAAGGATCAAAATCTATAGGGCTCCTTCTGGGGTCTTATCAAAACTCCTTCTGGAACTGGTTTTCTTATGCAATCTTTGACCATCACGTAGTTCTAGAATTTTACGATGATGGAATCTACCTTTCGTCTCTTACCATTTTTCCCTACTATTATGAGGCTAAATTTTTGTCAAACTTTTTACTGGTATTAACAAAATCTAAACCAAGGGTTTCTGCATAATTTTCTTAAACTTTCCCATGGAATTTACATTGAAAAATTAGCGTTTCTCCGACGTAAAAATCGGTTCAGCAGGATAGCATATTGCATCACTTCTTTCCATCAAATTTTATCATATTTAAGTGCTATTTTTTGTGGGATTTTGGACTCTCCTTTCCTCATCACCAAACCCTACCATCTTCATTAAAAACTCTTCCAAATATTACCCTAAACTGAATCCAAATAGCCCCCAAATCGGCTACCCAAATTAGCCTACTTATCGAGCCACCTACGTTTTTAGAAAACATTCCTTACTGAGACACGTACCTTTGCTACCATCTATCTCAGATCTAAAATCTATTTTCCTAACCTACATCTACTGCTATCACAGCCCTAAAACTATACCAATTTGTAGCCTCAACCCCACAAAACCGTAGTCCCAAATCTGCCCTAAACTGCAGCTTACTTTTACCCAAACCAATCCACCTTCCAACCAACCGCCCGTTTCTTCAAAATTTCCATGCTACTAACCCGACAACAGAAAAAAGATCTCAATATTACAGATCATGAGGTGTATACTATGGCAACGGAGGAGGCTATCGATGCAAAGCTTGAAGCCTTTAAAAATCGCATGGAAGAGAAGATGCGATCCCTTTTCGCCGAATTCAGCATTGGCCGACCGTCAAGCCCGAGGAAATCACGACACCGAGAAACTTCAGATCGGTGAGACAATCCTAAAAAACATGGCCACATCACCTCTGATCTCAATAATCCATGCATGAAGGTTGACTTCCCTAGATGGGAAGAAGGAGACCCGATCGGGTGGATCTCACGCGCAGAGCGCTATTTTCGGTTCTACCGAACCGTCGATGCCACACGATTGGAGATTGCTTCCATCCACCTCAAGGAAGATGCTATTCAGTAGTTTAATTGGTTTGAGCACACCCATGGAGGACTCTCTTGGCAACGATTCAAGGAAGGACTACTGAACCACTTTGGACCAACCGATTTCGACAACATCAACGGACAATTGGCAAAGATTCGTCAAACCTCCACAATACAAGAATACCAAACAAGGTTTGAGCATTTATCTAGCCAAACTGAGAATTGGTCTGAGAAGCAACTTTTAGGTACTTTTATCGAGGGCCTAAGGCTAGAGATCCGAGAAGTAAAGGTGCGGCAACCATACACACTTAGGGCGGCGATTTCCTTCGCATGTATCCAAGAAGAACAATTGAACCACAAGGTACGAAGGACAAGAGTCACTCCGCGACCAGCCATGCCAAGGCCTACTACCCCCTCTACTGCTATCCAAGCCCCCGCACTAAAAAAGTTGGCAAGAGATAAGCTTCGTGGACGATCAGCCAAGGGGTTGTGTTGGCATTGCGATGAACTGTGGAGCCGTGAACATCACTGCAAAAAGGGCCGACTCCTTGTGATTGAACTAACGAAGGATGAGGATAATAAAATATCTAAAGAAGCTCTTGAACCTAAAGAAGAAGTCACGGAGGAAGAGTCCCAACCGACCGACAACATAGTGCATGCATTAGCCAGCTATTCCAACCTGCAGACGACGAAAGTTGAAGGACTTCTAAAACAGCAACCCACCACGGTTCTCATTGACATGGGCAGCACCAATAACTTCCTCAATAGTAAGGTTGCTACATATTTGGCTCTTCAAATCAAAGGTTGCAATAAGTTTGACATAAAGGTTGCCGACGGTCGAATCTTTAATTGCAACCAACGGTGCCTGTGGGCGAAACTACTCCTCCAAGACCAAGAAGTGGTAACTGATTTCTTCCTCGTACCCATCGATGATTATGAAGCCATACTCAGGATCAAATGACTCACAACACTAGGTGATATCTCCTGGAATTTTTCTAAATTAATCATGAAATTTTATTACAAAGGGAGATAGGTCATGTTACGAGGTAAGCGTGGGAGCCAAATTTTCATCGTTTCATCGCAACAAATGGAGAAAGTTTTGCATAAAGCACATAGAGGATTTTTTATACATATCTAGTAGTCATCTAAGGGGGAGAATATACAAATTTCAGACCCTATACTTGCCCTCTTGCTGGATGAATTCGCGGACATTTTCGCGGAGTCGCGCGGGCTGCCCCCTAACTGACAGCATGACCACCATATTCCTATTTTGTCGGGCAAACCTCCAGCAAATTTGTGTCCATATCAATACCCTCACTTGCAGAAGAATGAGATCGAGAACATCATCAAAGAGATGCTGGACACCGGGGTAATTCGACCGAGTTGTAGCCCTTATTCTTCACTAGTGTTGCTAGTGCACAAGAAGGATGATACGTGGTGGATGTGCATTGATTATCGGACCTTGAATGCTATCACTGTCAAGGACAAATATCCTATACCTATCGTAGATGAGCTCTTGGATGAATTAAAAGGAGCCTGAGTCTTCACTAAACTGGAGCTCTGTTCCGGTCATCACCAGATTCGGGTATGCATTGAAGACATTCCGAAAACTACATTCCGGTAATGCCTTTCGGACTTACAAATGCTCCTTCTACTCTCCAAAGCCTGATGAATGACATCTTCCGGAGTTATTATGTAAGTTCATATTAGTGTTCTTTGATGATATCCTCATTTATAGCCTTACGCTTGATATACATTTTCAGCACTTATGAACTGTTCTAACAAATCTCCGGGAGAATGCTCTTTTTGTGAAACAATCAAAGTGCAGTTTCTTACAACATAAAGTGGAGTATCTTAGGTATATTATATCAGAGGATGGAGTGACGGTAGACCCAATGAAGATCGAGGCAATGCAAGGATGGTCGAGACTTACAAACGTACAATCATTACGTAGTTTCCTTGGACTCACGAGCTACTACCAAAATTTTGTGAAAGATTATGTCAAGATCAGTACCCCGCTCATGTCCTTACTAAAGAAAGACTCCTTCTTATGGTTGGATAAAGCCTTGGCAGCCTTCGAACGACTCAAGACAACTATGACGATGACGTCGTTCCTAGCGCTGCTCGATTTTGGTCGCACTTTGGTCATTGAGGCTGATGCGTCAGGAGTTAGAATTGGGGCTATTCTTATGCAAGATGGTCGACTCCTAATTTACACCGAGGCTTCCCCCACACTTTATACAAGGTTTTTACAAGAGATACTAATTACTACCAAATTTAAAATATGGTTGGAGACAAGTCCATACCACGAAAGAGGAGTAAACCTAGAAAAATTACAATCGATGCTCACGCCAGATTGGGCTCTCATCATCCTAAATCATACCAAAGGGCAGTCACCATTCCAAAAGAAAGATTGGATATCACTAAAGACTAACCATATGGCAACATATGTAAAAAAGAAATGACCTCTCGACAAACTTCAAAATGGATGAAATATTGAAGATCGAGTTTTTCTATACCTCCAGCCCGATCAGCAGGAAACTCGAGCCTTAATGAAGTAGTCTCCCTATTTCTTTGGGCCTTGCAAAATTGAGGATCACACTGGGGCCCTAACCTGGAGATCAAATTTGCACACCAAATCAAGATTACAGTTGATCTGCCAGGTATCCCACCTCAAATGGAAATTTAAAGAAGACCACTCAGCCCAAATCCTTCCAACTAATATCCCAACTAATGAGGAGGCCAAAGTTCAGTTAATGATAGCATGTGAGTCACATGAGGAGTTGAAGCTCTAGTTTCTAGAGTTTATGGATCCTCAGCCTTAAGGACAAGGCTGATCTGAAGAGGGCGGACTTGATAGGACTCCAACAGGGTTGAGTCCTAATTATCTTAGAATTACTCAATAAAAACCCTGTTAGATTGTAATAAAGTCACTCCTATCTTATAAAGGAGTATGACTAGGGTTTAGATTATCCCTTAGGGCTTAGTGGTTGCCGCCCCAGCCCCCCCCCCCTACTGGGCAAGTCGGCCAGGGTTTCCCCCTGCTTAGGTCGGCTATAGAGCCAACCTAGCCTCCCCTTGTTCCTATTAAGGTAGGAGAGCCATCGATCCACTATGTGGATACTATTAAAGAGGAGGACATCTGACCACCTTCATCATCTCCTACTAGATTTGGACGTTTAGAGAAATATGTTCTCCTTAGGTAACAAATTTCATATGATTCGTAATTTTTAGTTTTGTAGTTTTTCCGTACACCAATCATTGCACAATTACGAGATAAATATGGGGAACCTTTTATTTTTTTTTTACTGTGCATGCAATGCTCTCTAGGTTTCCCAATAAGTTTGACTTGTTGTCATTGACATCGGACTGAAAACTCAAGTCTGTGCAGCCTTCAACTTTGGGGCTACTTCCTTTATGCACTAATAAAAGATCCTTAGTCCTCAAATATTTAAGGATACACTTTACTACCTTGCAATGTTTGAAATCTAGATCCGTCTGATACCTACTCGTAACACTTATAGCATATGCTAAATCAAGCCTAGTACATAATATATCATACATGATAGACTCTATCACAAAGGCATAGGGTATCCTATCCATATCTTCCTTTTCTTAAGGAGTCTTTAGGGACATACTCCTAGAAAATGATATTTAATGTCTCATTAGTTTGAGACCTCTCTTGGAATTTTTTATGCCAGACCTTTTAACAATAGTGTCTATGTACCTAGATTGAGATAAGCTAAACATCTTCTTAGATCTATCTCTATAGATATAAATCTCTAAAATGTAGGATGCTTCCCCTAAGTCCTTCTTAGAGAAGTATCTAGATAACCAAGCCTTGATTGCGAAGAGCATTCTTATATCGTTTCTAATAATTAGTATGTCATCCATATACAAAAACCAGAAGGTGATAGCACCCTTACCTTCCTGTACACACAAGACTTACCTTTGTTAATAATGAAATCATAAGATATGATCATTTCATCAAATCTTATCCAACTTGGGGAAGCTTGCTTTAGTCCATATATTGACTTAAGCAATCTACACATCTTATCTGGACTTTCCTTAGACATGAATCCCTTAGGCTGTATCTATCATGTACACCTTCTCGAGAATGCCATTGAGGAACACGATTTCACATCCATCTACCAAATCTCATATTCAAATTTGACTATAATGGCTAACATAATTCAAATGGATTTCAGCATGGCCATGGGTGAGAAGATTTCGTCATAGTCAACACCATGTCTTTGACGATACCCTTTAGCCACTAGCTTTGCCTTATATGTCTCTATCTTTTTATTTATTCTAATCTTCTTCTTAAAGATCCACTTGCAACCAATAGGTACAATACCCTTAGGTGGATCAACTATATTTTAAACCTTGTTATAGCACATGAAATCTATCTTAGAACTCATAGTCTCTTGCCACTTTATGGAGCCTATGCTTTTAATAACCTCTTCGTAGGTCTGAGGATTGATATCCTTAATGTCATCTCCCTTGATATGTCTCACATCTCTTAGGAGGAATGGACACTCTATTGGACTTGCACAAAGTTGGAAAATGTATAATAGGTATCTGAATAGACTTGTCTTGTGAAATGATGCTTAAGCTAGGTTCTTCAACCTCACTCAACTTTATCATGCTCCTATTATTTCTACCAAAAATGTGTTACTTATAAAAAAAACACCATCCTCTTAGTAATAAAAACTTTTTGGTCCTCAGGGTAATAGAAATAATACTCAGAAGCCTCCTTATGGTATCCCACAAATTTATATCGCTTTATCCTTTATTTCAACTTGTCAAGGTTGTGTCTCCTAATGTGGGCAGGGTAACCCCAAATCTTAACAACCTTAAAATCAGGTTTCTTTCTTTTCCATATCTCATATAGTGTAGATACTACCGCCTTAAATGAAATTATGTTCAAAAGGTAAGTTGTGGACTCTATGGCGTACCCTTATAAAGATACAGGTAGGTCAACAAAATTCATCATGGATCATACCATGTCCAATAGTGTGCAGTTCCTTCTTTTCGATACACTACTGAGCTGAGGTGTATGAGAGTCCATTGGGATAGGATATCATGGTCCTTTATGAATTGGGTGAATTCTGTACTCAAGTACCCTCCTCCTCGATCTGATCAAAGAGTTTTGATACTCTTTCCAATCTAATTTTCTAACTCATCCTTGTATTCTCTTAATTTTTTGAAAGCTTTAGACTTATACTTCATTAGGTATACATGTCCATATCTAGAAAAATCATCAATAAATATAATGACATATGAATAATCACCTCTTGTCTGAGATGACATAGGACTATATACAGTAATATGTATGAGTTCTAGCAACTCAGTTACTCTCTCTCCAACTGCACTAAATGGAGAGTTGATCAATTTTCCTTGAAAGCAATACTCATAAGTTGTATATTATTCTTATTTAAATATATCTAAATATCTATCCTTTAGCAACCTTTGAAGTCTGCTCTTAAAAATGTAACCTAGCCTATAATGTCATAGGTATGCATCATTCACCTCATCTTGCTTCCTCTTAGCCACATTCAATACATGTATATCAACATCTAACATAAATAAACCATTGTTTAAAAGAAAGGTCTACAATACCGATGGGTACCACTCATATTGGGTGGTATGTACTGGTCCACTAACAGATTGGTATATGAACTACCCGCTACCAGATAGTACCATCGTTGGAGATGTTTTCCCCTTATTACTGCCCGAAATCAGCCAGTAATGATCGATTTCGATCGTCATCACTTGTTGCCAAGCAATATCAGCCAAGGGAGAAGGAAGAAAAGGAAGAAAAGGAAGAAGAAATGGGAGAACTTAGAAATCCGGCGTTGCTCTCCCTCAACATTCTCGATCCATCATCCGCAGTGAGAAGCCTCTATGATGCTTCATGAGGAGAATAAGCTTCGACGATTGTGAAGAGAAGAAACAAGCACGTGAAGTCATTGAGGCTTCTCATTTCTTCTCCCTGCGTGGGTTTCACGGGACATGCAAGATTCTCACTAAGGGTTCACAGGGACATTTCTTCTCCCTACGTAGGCTTCTTGAGGAGATGACATTTCTTCTCCCCGTACGGGGAGAAGAAATGTCTCCTCACATAGGGAGAAGGAATGAAACGATGTTGCCTCCACTATGTCACCTGTTTTTTATTTTTTAACTTTATTATATATTATCATCATCATCATCATCATCGTCATCATTGTTGTTCTTGTTGTTGTTATTATATATACCGAGCAGCGATGTAGAGAGCTCGGTATACTTATACCATACCATATTGAGCTAAGCTCGATATACCGATACGATATAAGATGACGAACATTGGTTTAAAGTTCCCCTATTGATAATCTTATCATCCAAATTAGTGAACAACCATTGCTCTTAAAAACAAACTTGTATCCACTACCTATCCAACAAGAAATAAATATTATGTTTTTGATGATCAAAGGAACAAAGTAGCATGCATCTAATATAAGATCAGCTCCACCGAACAAATGTAAGGTGATCTCACCAATGATAACATGAGTAACTTTTACGCCATTTCCCATCCTTAGATTCACTTTGTTAGGATTATAATGGCACTAAGAGGAGGGGATGGGAGAATTAACGCTTTCGCAAATAAGGCTTCATTTTACAAAATTCAATCGAAAAATATGTATTGGAAATATGTTTAACTAAAAAGTATGAACAAGAGTAGTGAGTAAGTAAATTAGTATGTAAGGACAAGGCAAAACAAGGAAATAAATGTAAACTAATTTATAGTAGTTCGCTCATCCTAACCTATGTCCACTCTTGATTCCTCTTACCTCGAGGTCACTGGCTTTCACTATTGATTTTCTTCATAATAGAAAATATCAACTACTCTTGTTACAACCCTTCTCTTGTTTTACCAGGCTCAGGAGAGAACCTTTACACTAACTCTTTTACAAAAGGCCTCACACTCTTTAGAATAACCTCTAAACTCAATGTGGAAGAGACTCAATCACTTTTTCAAGAGTTTACAATACTTTAATTCTCAAGTTTTCATTCTTAATCACTCTTGCATCAAGCAAGCATTAGTAGGGAATTTATAGACCCCAAAGGCTTCAGAAATGGAGCCAAAAATTTAAATTTTTGAGTTTTAAGGTACTATCGGTACCACTACTACATGGGTGGTACCATTGTCAACCACATGAGGTACTACCGTTGGAAGTCCCAAAAAAGCACAAATAGTGCTTTCCGGCTCTCTCGGTAGTACCACCACCAGGTCATTGAATTGACCTTCTATACGTCCAATTTGGCCCTGTTCAGGCTTAATGAGCTCCAAATCAGGTTAGCATGGTTTCGACTTAATATTAACTTAATTTGACTCTAAACAACCACGATTATAACTTAACCACTCTAATTATAATTACAAGGCCTTCAGCATATTGTATAGCATTCCTACATGTCACTGTTCATGTGGCACTTCATCCGAAGCTCTGGCACATTGTCCTTTCCTTCGACGTATCAACCGATGACTTCTCACAATATTTGATCTGTTGACGTAATACCTGATCCTTCCAATCCAACGCCCGAACTCATGACACAAAGTGTATCCTTTAGCACGTCAACCAATCCTCTAGCTCGACATCCAATCTTTGACATGATGCTTTCCCTGTCCCAACGTCTAATTTTCCTACTTCGATAATTTGCCCTGCAATGGTTCGAGTCTATGATCAATACGTACTTATCTTAAAAGCATATTAGTCCAAAAATTCATTAATTGATTTCATTATCAAAATCCGGGATTCAACAATCTCCCCTTTTCTTATGATAACAACTAACTAATGATAGAGTTTTAACTAAACTCCCCCTATCTATATGTTATTTTAAAATATTATAATGAACTCGAATAGAAAACATGATAACCTTTCAATGCTACTCTTTGAATTGAAGTCGAAATAATTTTAATTAGAAATCATAGTGATTTTTAATAGTAATCATTACAAGAATTATATGCAAAATTTTAGTTAAATTGTCACATCATATCCATATTTATAATGTTAAAATAGTTACATGATAGAACCCCAGTATAGATTTTGATCCTTGAGGCGGTCCAACCCTTAGAACGTTGTAGGGGTTCCTCCCTCCTAGATTCGGTACAAGACTGAAATAAAATTGATAATTGCTTCAAGAGAGAGGGCGGCTACATCATTATATAGGGATCAAAAACCCTAGCCTAAGGGGGTGCTTGCCTAAGTAAAATTACTCCTTTGCCCCTCCTATAGCCAACCTGCCTTAATAGGAGCAGGGGACGACTAGGTTCGAATAAAACCAAGTGAGACCATTGGAAACATGTACACTTGGTTCACGGATGTCGTTAGTGGTCTAAAAGCTCTTGGTAAAAGTTTTTCTAATTTTAAACTTGTTAACAAGATATTAAGATCTCTTCTAAAAAGTTGGGATCCTAAAGTAACTATAATTCATGAAGCTAAAGATATAAATAATTTTCCTCTTGAAGAACTTATTGGACTTATGAACTAAGTTGTAAAGCTCATGATGAGCTTGAAGAACCCCTTCCAAAGAATAGGAAGGACTTGGCATTAAGAACTAAAGATGAACACCTTCGAAAGAATAGAAAGGACTTAGCATTGAGAACTGCATATGACTCATCAAGTGAAATCTCAAGTGATAAAGACAATGACATTGCATTATTGACAAGAAAAATAAAAAATATAAAAAAATAAAAATTATAAAAATAAAAATGAACCAAAAAATATAACATAATATGTTTTGAATGTAAGAAGCCAGGATATTTCAAAAGTGAGTGTCCACAATTGAAGAAGAATGCATCGTACAAGAAGAAGGCTCTCTCTGCAACTTAGGATGACTCAGGCTCATTGGATGAAGAAGACCACATCAAGGAAGAGGTTGCCAACTATGCTCTCATGGTCATCCATGAGGAGGTAAGTGAGTCTTCCGATATATCTTTTACCGAATTGCTGAATATTTTTCATGAGCTTTATGATGAATTTAGAAAAATTAGCAAGTCTTATAAACTACTTAAGAAAGAGCATGATTTACTAGTTAGTATATTTGAAGAAATACATAAAGCATCACTATCACTTAGTTCGTGCACTAAATGTGAAACTTTAGATGAACTTAGAAATGAAAATATTATATTGCAACAAACATTAAAAATATTAAAATAAAAAATAAATCCCTAAATATGATCCTTGTAAATAAGGGTCATGTTCATAGGAAAGAAGATCTAGGCTTTATGGGCAATACTCAACAAAAGCCAACTATCTTCATTAAAAGACCCACTCTAAACTTGCCACCAAAAATTAAATGCAACTTTTGTAGTAAATTAAAACATATAACTTATAAGTATTTATTTAGAAAATATAGTCCACATAAATTAATTTGGATTCTTAAAGGAACCATAAACAACAAAAAATCTCTAATTAAATTAGGTAGAGCTCTTTATGATGGACCCAAAGTAAAATGGATACCTAAATTAAAACCATCTTTTTTATAGTTTTGTGTCCAAACTAAGGCTAGGAGCACCAAATGGTACCTTAATAGTGGATGATTAAGATACATGGTCGGAGATCTAACTTACTGTTCTAAACTCACTAGCCTAAGTAAAGGAGTTTTCACCTTCGGAGACAACAATAAAGAAAAAATCATTGGGAAAAGAACCATAGGAAGTAATCAAACCTTTTGATTGAAGATGTGCTATTAGTTGATAGTTTGAAACATAATCTACTTAGTATTAGCCAATTATTTGATAATGGATATATTGTTAAATTTGAATCTAATACTTGTATAATTGAAATACCACATAAAAATAAATTTTTGATTGCCTTAAGAAACAATAATGCGTATACTATTGATATTTAAAGTATTTGTGATGAAACATGCTTTTCGGCTTTAAATGATGATGCTTAGATTTGGGATAGAAGACTAAGTCCTGCTAGTAGTAAATTACTAAATCATATCTCAACTAAAGATCTAGTAAGAGGATTATCTAGTCTTAGGTTTGTTAAAGATAAAATGCATGATACTCGTCAAATAAGAAAGCAAATAAAAAGTATCTTCAAGTCAAAAAATCAAATAAGTATCTTTAGGCCACTACAATTGATCCATATAGATTTATTTAGATTAATTGATATTATAAGCTTAGAAAGAAGCAAATATGCATTTGTCATAGTAGATGATTATAGTAGATATACTTGGACTTATTTCTTGGCACACAAAAATAATTCTTTTAAATATTTTTAAAATTTTGTAAACTTATTTAAAATGGAAAAGGTTTCATGATTTCATCAATACGTAATGATCATAGTGATGAATTTCAAAATAATGAGTTTCATAATTTTTGTGAGTCAAATGAGTATATCCATAATTTTTCTACTCCTAGAAATCCGTAACAAAATGAAATAGTAGAAAGAAAAAAATAAGAGCTTACAAGAAATGGCTAGAACCATATTAAACGAACATAGCCTACCTAAATATTTTTGGGTCGAATTTGTTAATACGACATGCTATGTTATGAATAAGGTTCTTGTAAGACCATTACTCTCTAAAACTCCTTATAAATTGTGGAATGGTAAGAAACCTAATATTTCATATTTTAAAGTATTTGAGTGCAAATTTTTTATTTTGAATGAAAATGATGTTTTAGAAAAATTTGATGTAAAATCCGATGAAGGCATTTTTCTTGGTTATTCTTCTATTTCATAAACTTATTATGTATTCAATAAAAGAACTTTAGTAATTGAAGAATCTATTCATGTTGTTTTCAATGAGATTTCTGAACCTATGAAAATTAATTTTAATGATGAATTTTATTTTGGCACTTTGAATTTAAATGACAACCCTTATAAAAGTAACTTGGATGAATCTACTTCCAAATCCTTAGCTAAGGAATGAAAGTATGTAAATGCTTATCCTAAGGAGCTTATAATAGGAGATCCATCAAGAGGTGTTCAAACTCATTCTTCTTTTGAAAAAATTTGTGCTAATGCTGTATTTCTTTCTCAAGTTGAACTAAAATGCATTGATGAAGCCATAAGAGATTACTCTTGGGTTATTGCAATGCATGAAGAGTTAAATTAATTTGAGAGAAATGAGGTATGGGAGCTTATTCCTAGACCTAGTGACCACTTAGTAATTGTTACCAAATGGATCTTTAGAAACAAGCAAGATGAAAATGGTCTCATAGTTCGAAACAAGACTAGATTAGTGGTTAAAGGTTTCAACTAAAAAGAATGTATCGATTATGAAGAAACCTTCGCTCATTTGGCTAGACTTGAAACCATAAGGATGCTCTTTGTCTTTGCATCTTTTAATGATTTTAAGTTATTTCAAATGGATGTTAAAAGTGTTTTTCTTAATGGTTTCATTTCTGAAAAAGTGTATGTTGAACAACCCCCTAGCTTTGGAGATAGTCTTTTCTTGAATCATGTTTTCAAACTTTTTAAAGCTCTTTATAGATTGAAACAAGCTTCTCGGGCTTGGTATGAAAGATTTAGCTCTTTCCTTAATTTAATTTTTTTTTAAAGGTAAGATTGATACCATATTATTTTTTAAGTATTTTAAAAATAATTTTTTTATTATTCAAATTTATGTTGATGACATAATTTTTGGTTCAATAAATGTATCCTTATGTGAATCTTTTGCCAAGTGCATGAGCCAAGAATTTGAGATAAGCCTAACGGGTGAATTAATTTTTTTCTCGTGATTATAAATAAAGTAATTAAATGATGATATCATTATTAGCCAAACTAAGTATACCTTAGACTTGTTAAAATGTTTTGGTATGAAAAATGCTAAGGCCACAAACACACCCATGAGAACTTCTACAAAATTAAACTTAGACAATGAGGGAGAAAATTATGATCAAAGAACTTATAGAGGAATGATAGGTAGCTTGTTGTATTTAACTGCTACTAGACCAGATATAATATTTAGTGTTGGATTATATGCAAGATTTCAATCCAATCCTAAACTTTCTTATTTTAAGATAATTAAAAGGATATTTAGATATTTAAAATGAATCTCTAATATAATATCCTAAATCTAAAAACTTTGATTTACTTACTTATGTCACGACTCCCAAATTATATTACATTCGAGAGGTGTCACATTGTCTTACAATTGATAATATTATCAACATCATAATCCAATTCAGGATCTAAACAAATATTTGAGGACATTGAGAAACATTCAAAACTTTAAATTTCACATCTATAAAACCTGTGCAATTTATAATCATACATCACATTCACTCAAACATTTATGAAACTCAAAGCCAACTTAACAAATATTAACCACACTTATAATTCATCAACAAGAGAACCTATACAATCATAAAACCAACCATTTACCACAAATTCACTTCATCATAGACTAAACTTAACATTCCAAAATAACTCCAAACGTGAGAGGTTATTTAAAATTTTACATGATACATCAATTAAATTTATCGACAATATTTCATTGCATACAAATATACTTATACAAAAATTACAACGATATCAGCTAACAAAAACTTACCCAAAATCTCAATTGCTCTCTACTGCCTCAGTCCAATCTTAACATTCAATGAGTGTCAAGCTAACCTAAAAATGTTTGATAACAAGGGAGTAAGCTACAAGGCTTAGCAAGCATTTAATATATCCATGACAAGAGCGAATGGCTTCAAATAAGCCTGGTATCAAGATACAGAGTAGAGAAACAAGAATTCATGAATATCAACTCATTAGATACAAAATTTCAAATGTCATTCATTCAAAACATATTTAGTTCATAACAAATGGAATATAGAGTAATTGGAGAATATCAATAACGTAAGAGGTATTTTGGAGCATATCAAAGGCATATAGGACATTTCAGAACATATCAATGGCAAATAAAATATTTCGGGATATATCAATAGAATGTGAAATGTTTCAAAACATATCAATATCAAATGAAATATTTTGGAACATATCAATTATGTGTGAAATGTTTTGGAACATATCAATAGCAAATGAAATAGTTCGAAACATAACAATAGAAGGTGAAATGGTTCGGAACATATCAATAGCAAATGAAACATTTCGGAACATAATAATGGCATATGAAATATTTCGGAGTATGTTAAAGATGTAAACATATTTCAAAGCACATCAATGGTGAATGAATAATCTCAAAACTTATCAAATGAACAAATAAGGAATAGAAACTCAAATATCATATTGAAGCCACATTCCTTTCATTCTTATCCAAAGCGCATATAAAAACTCAAAAATAATGTTTTGGATATCATATCAAAAACATAGAGGGTGAAGTGGGATCACAAACATAATATAGTTTATCCACCTCTAAATGACCACTAAACATAAGTCTCCCACATTTGGGAGCTCCATCTACCCATGTCTAGGTGAAGTCATAGGGGGCCGACAGAGCATCGCGGGCTCTAAGCATAACTCCCTTTACCATTTCTAGCAAAGGTTCATATTATCCACAAACACCTGGGTATAGAAGGACATGAGCAATAAAAGTGGCATATATCTAAAGCATATGTAGAACAACAAAATATACATATGCCAAATATGTAACAATACAATGAATACAAAAATATTCAAAATATACATTCAGATAGTTAAGAAATAAAGAACAAGAGTATATAAGAATTCAAAGTAATAATTTAATACTTAATTAAAGAAAGGACTTTAGCTGGAGCATAAATAGAATATGATCCAGTGTCATATCAAAAACATAGATGATGAAGTGGGATTATAAATATAATATAGTCGATCCATTTCGAAATAACCACCGAACATAGTAGAGCAACGTGGGCTCTAAACATAACACCCTTTACCATTTCTGGTAAAGGTCCATAATATCCCACAAACATTATAGTACAAAAGGACATGTGAGCAATAAATAAGCATATATCGGAAGCATATGCTGAACAATGAAATATACATATACTAATGTGAAGCAATACGATGTAAACATAAATATTTGTAAAAGACGTTCATATAGGCAAATAATTAAAGACAAGAGTACACAAGAATTCAAAACAATAATATAAGGCTCAATTAAAGAAAGGACTTTAACTGGATTATGTTGAATCTCAGAATTTGATGATGAAATCAATTGATGGGTTATTAATCTAATATGGATTGTTAGAAATTGATTGATGTAGGATTAATTACGACGGAAAGATTATTACAATCATGATTGGCCAAGGTCAAGTCCATGCATTGAGTTGATGCAATTAGGAAGTCACTAGGAGTGCGTCAGGAACTCGCTAAGGGTATCGAGAGTTTACTAGGATGGCACAAGATAGTTCACTAGAAGAAGACTGAGACTCAACGAAAGATTATTGGGAATAGCCGAAAAGCTTGTCGGGAGTAGGGATAGTCTTGTAATAGATGTTTAGAAATTATAATTATATTTAATTAAGTCATAATTAACATTATGCAAGACTAACTATGATAGGAGCAATGAAGTTACAACCAGATAATGGGCCAAGATCAAGCTTGAGCATCGGGCCAGGGTTCAAACGATGTAGTGGGATCTCGTCATAGTTTGCTAGGATATTCGCCGAAGGGATCGGGAAGCTCACTGGGAGCATGCCGAGAGATCACCGAAAAAAGACCAGATGACTTGCTACAAGAATGCTGGATTGGCAGAAGTTGGGTCTTAGTTTAAGCTTGTGGTCTTTAAGCATTGTAATCATTGAGTCACAGTTAGAAGTGAGTCATAATTAAGTTGAATTTAGATGAAATCCAAATTAACTCAATAAGGCAACCGGGTCCATTATTAGGGTTTGATTAAGCTCAGGTTATGCTCAATTAATTGACCAGAGGGTTGTCAACATCAAGTTTAAGCCGGAATTCAAAAAGTGGAGGGAACCACTTTTGCTAAAATTTCGACAGGTAAATCGTCGCCCAAGCTGCTGACGGCTAACCCGCCAGCGGGCACTAACCCGCCTGGGCCTAACCCGCCTAGGCTGGGTGGTTCAACCACATGTACCCATGAATCTAGGTACTTTTTATGGTTGACCCATCTAGGGTCGACAGGTAAACCACCTGTACCTTAGTGTTCGAGCGGCTGAGTCGCTCAGGTCGGCGAGTAAACCACCCATACCTAATTCTTTCGAGTTTGTTTGATTTTTAGTTCCAAAAATCTGAAGCCACTTGGAGCCCATAAATACCCCAAGTTTTCTTATGTTCTACACATTAATTTTTGGGGATTATATTCTGAAAAAATATTATATGAAAATTGTAAGAAAAAGAAAAGGGGTAAGGGAGTGATCAAAGAGTGTAATCTTGTCTCCCTTATAAACAAAGTGTAAGGGTTTAGTCTTCACCTAAAGAAGATCGGTAGTGGACATCATTGTGCCTCAAGAAGGAGGACTTGGGAGTGGACATAGGCCGTTGGCACTGAACCACTATAAAAATTATGAGTGTTTCCTTGCTTTCATTGCTTATATATTTTTGTATTGACGCTTCCGATTTAACTCAACTCTTCAAAAGCAAAGAGTTCATGATAAGTTCTTTCCTTCTAATGTTACTTATCTTTCTGGTCTGCTTATTCTTTTAATCACTCACTCGTTTCACTAAGAATGAAAAGCTTCAGATTTCCTATCTTGGTTTAATCAAAAAGTTTTTATCTAAACTGAAATTTACACTTACATTAGTTTACCCCCAACCCCCCTCTTAGTACTAATTAATCCTAACAATTTGTATCAGAGCCTCAATTTTTCTTATTTGGTTTAACACCTAAGAGAAATGGCTCTTATTGGCTTTCAAGATGGCTTTTCTATCGTTCATCATCCCATATTCAATGGGACGGACTACACTTATTGGAAAACTCAGGTGAGAGTTTTCTTTCTTTCTTTAGACCTTTATTTATGGACTATTGTTGAAAACGGATTTGAAAAATCTTATCTTCCAATGAACAATTGGGATGATTTAGAGAAGAATATTTTCTCTTTAAACGCAAAGTCTATGAATGCCTTGCTTTGTGCTCTTGATAAAAATGAATTTGATCGGATTTCTATTTTTGATTCAGCTTTTGATATATTACGTGTATTAGAAATGACATATGAAAGCATACTTAATATAAATGAATCATTAAATGAAAATACTTCTACAAATGAACCAGAAGAACACCTTCCTAAGAACCGGATGGAATGTGAACCGAGAAGAGCACATGACTCCTCAAGTGAAATCTCGAGTGATGAGGACCTTAAACTTTTGACAAATGAACCAGAAAAATTAGCTAACTTGAACCTTAAAAATAATATAAAGATGAAAAAAACCTCTTGCTATGAATACAAGAAGCCGAGGAGCTCCAAAGATTAAATACACAATCAAGAAGTTGAGAACCTTGCTCTTATGACCATCGACAATGAGGTTAATGATTCATTAAGCAATTTTTTTTCAGAATTATTAAATATGCTTCATGATTTGTTTGATGAATTAAAAAACTTAGTAAATCTTTTAGGTTGGTTAAACATGAACATGATTTGTTAGCTGGCAAACTTGATGAAATGCATGAGTTATTAGCATTACACAATCATAGTTCTAAATATGAAATGCTAGACAACATTAAAGAAGAAAATATCATGCTTAACATAGCGTTAGAAAAAAATTAAAATTAGTAATAAATTCTTGAATATGATCCTTGCCAATAAGGGTCATATTAATAGAAGAAATAAAATAGGCTTTATGGGCAATACCCAACAAAAGCCAACTATTTTTTGTTAAATACCAACAAAAGCTAATTATTTTTATTGAAGGACCAACCTTAAATGTACCACCAAGAATTAAGTATAATTTTTGTGATAGATTACGACATATGGCTTAGAAATGTCCATTCATAAACTATAGTCCTCACAAGTTAGTTTGGGTTCTTAAAGGAACCATAGGCAATCTTATGGTATTAGAGAAAATGGGAAGAACATATCATGAAGGACACAAACTCAAGTGGGTACCTAAACCAAAACTTCCCATAATATAAAGTTGCCTCCTAATAAGGCTAGAAGCACTAAGTAATGTTTGAAAGTAGATGCTCAAGACTTGAGATCTAATACTCTTTCAAAGTTCACTAGCCTATATAATAATAACAAAAAAAATTATTTGAATTAAGATGTTTGAAGCTTAATGATCCTTGTTTCTATTATAACAAATCCTTTTATTGAAAATAGTTCATCATTATATAATTAATCTTAATGATGCATAGCTAGAGCATGCTAGAATTGGAAAGAAGAAAGTATAGTTAACTTAAATAAAAGTGATATATATGAAAGAAAGATTTTGATGATGATTATTGTATTGATGTGTATTAACTTGTGTTGATGATTTATGTTGTTTTTGAACCTAAAAATCATATATGAAATCATCTTTCTTTAAAAGAAAAACTTCTTGATCTAATCTTCCAACATACAAAAATCATTGGATTTAAAATGAATCAAAGCTTTTGTTTGAAAATATTTTTACAATGATCATAATAAAATTTTGTTTTTGATTTTAAATGCCAATGCATTCTTGAAATAAATTTCAAAAGAAGGATAATTCTTCTTGAAAGAATATTTATCACATGAATCCTTCAACAAAGATAAAATGATACATTTACTGTTGAATCTCTTGAACTACAAAAATAAATAGAAAACTTTAGCTATTTTCTTTTGGAAAACAATCTATGATGAGTTTATTGAAATTTTTTGAAAAGTGATTTTTGATGATGATTTTGGATAAGTTTTCAAATGATTTTATTTTAAAAAGATATTAATGAATCGATTATGTTATTTTTATGACTCTCTTGAACTATGAAAGTGATTTTGATGATTTGATAATTTGAACTTGAATAAATTATTATCATGATTTTGGCAAGTTTAGAAAATAAAACTTGAAAATCTTCTATTTTATCATCTAAGAAGAGATTTATTAAATTAAATCATGTCTTTAATATTCATGAATGTCTTTTGATATCAATATTTATCTTGAAATAATTTATTTTAAAACTTATGAATGACATAACTTATCACCAAAATTAGTATTTCTTAAATTTGTGATAAGTTAAAAATTGAAAGAGATTTGTATTATCATGAATATTTTCTTAATTTCTTAACTCGACTTATATGTTATGGGAATCACGTTATTGATCTCTATAATTTTTTCTTTTAAATAAAAATATGGTTTATGATCTTAACAATATTAATCAAAATTATTATCAAGATCATTCTTCTTTTTAAAAAGATTTATTTTGGACGAATTGAGATTATCTCCTAAGACTCATTTTATCATTCACCAAAAAAGGGGAAAGAAACTTATTAAATGGATCATGTCTTTTGATATTCAAAATTTTGATTTTATCTTTAATGATATGATCTTCTTATACTTTTTGGTGTAATTTGAATATGAATGCTAAGAAGAAATTATACCATCATATTTTTTTCTTGATAATAACAAAAAAAGGGAGAGATAAAATTATTATTATGATTAGTAGTAAATTAGATATGATAACCTTGAATGAGAAATAATTTGCTTAGAAGAAAATTTAAAATTTTCTAAATGCATGTAAAATACTTGATTTACAATCTGAGCTTGATCTATTATCTTGCGTTCTTTGAAATTCTTGATACTTTTTATTAAAATTTAAAATAGATGACTTTTTGCTATACTTGAAATTATATGAGATGATTTTAAATGCATAAGTAGCTCTTAAACTTTTGAATCTCCTTAAATATCTTGAAGTTTTGAGCTTAATTTCAAAATTCACATCTTTAAAATTATGTATTTTTGTGATATGATATTTTTCATTTCTCAACCTTGATTCTACCTTCTTGCTCACACATATGGAGAAAGAAAATCACTAACATTTCAAGAGACTAATAAGTATATTAATTATATTTTGAATCTTATGAAAATGATTTTGATGATTTTGAAATTGAACGAGTGATTTATCTATATCGTGGTTTTGATTTCTTGGAATTATAACTTGAAATCTTTTATGAATCAAAATATTTTGTTATATATTTTTGTATTATTTAAAAGAAGATTTTTATACAAATCATGAACTTGACACTTAAGATTTCTTATGGATAAATCAAGATATTTTATTTATTTCTCATAGGACTTATCTCTTGATATTCACAATTTATTTTTATAAATTGAATATTTCATCACCATATTAATTTTTCTTGATATAATTCACATGATGATTGGTATATTTCTTGATTTATTTCTTGAAAAATGATATAATGGAAAAAGTTTTGCATTATTCTAACCATCCCTTCTTTTTTACAATGACAAAGGAGGAGCAAAACTTATTATCTTATAAAATTGCTAGCTTGAATAATGCAAAAGAAGAAAATATTTGCTAGATTGCAATTCTCAAAAAGAGAAGAATGAATTCACTAGCTTGCATGTTCTAAAGTAATAAAAAATTTATTAAATTGCTAAGCTTTCATATATCAAAAACTTGTTAATTACACTTTTCCTTGATGAAAAAAAGATGGAGAAGGTATAATGATGTGAAATCATATATGATGATCATGAATGTAATGATGATTTTAAAAATCTACATAAAGATAATAATTTATTATTATTCTATTTTATTTGTTATATTTTCTTGAAATTTATATGAGAAAAATTTGTTGAGCTCATATTCGAGATTATATATATATAAGATTGAGGTTAAGACCTGAATATGTTAAATCATGAAAATATATAAATTACTAATATAGATTTCATGAAATGAAGCCTTTTTGTGATAATATTTTTTTTGAAAACTTTCTCTATGATTTTATCTTATTGTTTTTAAAAAAAGAGAGAAAAAATTACATGAAGATGTGCCACATTTGAAATTTACAATAGATAATTTTATGATATCAAGAGATGACTTTTGCTACATTTATAATACATCAGTAATCTTTAAATCTATTGAACTTTTGAGCTAATCTTAGTATTGCTTTTAAAATTAATTAAGAGCTCTTCTCTATAATAAAATGATTCAACAACACCTTCCTTATTTCTCTCCTTATTAAAAGGGAAGAAAATTTTATAATGCACATACTAAGAGGGAGTAATGTCATCCTATGCTTTGAAATTATTAGCTATATTTCACTTTTTTTGTTAATGACAAAAGGAGAGAAATATATATTGATGACACATAATGAATACATTGATGACACATGATCTTGTTGAAATGTATAGATATCTTGGATTAATATATGAATTAGATATCTTGGATATAGATGCTTAATTCCTTTTTACTCATGAGTTGATGACTTGACGCAAATTTATGTTAAAATTTACATAGAATATTGATTGCTTAAATTGAAGAGTATATACTTCTCTTAAATTTAAGTGGCATAGATTTAGGGAGAGTTAAGAATAACTCATGTTATCAATTGATTGTCATCATCAAAAAGTGGAAGATTGTTGAATCTCGGATTTTGATTATGAAATCAATTGATGGGTTATTGATCTCATATAGACTGGTAGAAATTGATTGTTGTAGGATTAATTATGACAGAAAGATTATTACAATCACGATTGGCCAAGGTCAAGTCCATGCATCAAGTTGATGCGGCTAGGAACTCTGTAGGAGTGTGTCAGGAGCTTGCCAAGGGTATCGGGAGTTTGCCAAAATGGCGCAAGGGAGTTCGTCATAAGAAGACTGAGACTCGTCGGAAGATTGTCGGGGGTAGCTGAAACGCTTGCCGGGAGTTGGGATGGTCTTGTAATGGATGTTTGGTAATTAAAATTATATTTAATTAAGTCATAATTAGTATTATATAGGACTAACTATGACAGAAGCAATGAAGTTACAACTAGATAATGGGCCAAGATCAAGCTTGAGCATTAGGCCAGGGTTCAAACGATGTAGTGGGATCTCGCCGAAGTTTGCTAAGAGATTCATTGAAAGGATCAGGAAGCTCGCTGGGAGCACACCGGGAGAACACAGGAAGAAGACCAAATGACTTACCGTAAAAATACTGGAGGTTACTGAATTGACAGAAGTTGGGTCTTAGTTTAAGCTTGTGGTCTTTAAGCGTTGTAATTGTTGAGTCGCAGTTAGAAGTAAGTCATAATTGAGTTAGATTTGGATGAAATCTGAATTAACTCGATAAGGTAATCGGGTCCATTATTGGGGTTTGATTGAGCTCAGGTTGAGCCAACTGGTTGACCAGAGGGTTGGTCAACATCAGGTTCAAGCCAAAATTCGAAAAGTGGAGGGAACCACTTTTGTGAAAATTTCGGTGGGTAAACCGTTAGTAAGCGACGAGTGTATCGCCACCGCCCAGGTCTTGTGGGTGGTTGACTCATCCAGGCTGGGTGGTTGAACCGCTCGTACCTAGGAATCTAGGTACTTTCGGTGGTTGACCCGTCTAAGGCCAGCAAGTATACCGCTCATACCCAGGTGTTCGAGCGGCAGAGTGACCCTGGTCGATGAGTAAATAGCTCATACCCGATTTTTTTGGGTCAACCACCCAAAGTACCCAGATTCTTGGGTACGGGCAATTCAATTGCCCAGCTTGGGCAGGTCAGTTATCGTTAGCCATCCGAAAACACAGGGCAGTAGTGGCACACCCGTCGCTCACCAATGGTTTACCCGTCAAAATTTCTGTACAAGTGGTTCCCTTCACTTTTTAAATTATGACTTGAACATGATGTTGATTAACCCTTTGATCAACCAATTGAGTTCAACCTGAACTCAATCAAAGCCCAATAGTGGACCTGATTGCCTTATTGAGTTGATTTAGATTCCTTCCAGATCTAACTCAATTTGGACTCAAACCCTAACTATGACTCAATGATTACAACACTTAATGACCAATCAAGATAATCAAGACCTAACTCCTGCCAATCCAATAGCCTCTGGCATTCTTGCGTTGAGTCTTTCGATCTTCTTACGGTGTGTTCCTAGCGAGCTTCCTGATCCTTTCGGCTAATCTCCTAGTGAACTTCAGCGAGATCCCATTGCATCGTCCGAACCCGGCCCGATGCCCAAGCTTGATCTTGGCCCATCATCTAGTTATAACTCCATTGCTCCTGTCATAATTAGTCATATATGATGCTAATTATGGCTTAATTAAATATAATTATAATTGTCAAACATCCATTACGACTATCCTAACTCCCGGTAAGCTTTTCGGTTACCCCCAATAATCTTCCGATGAGTCTCAGTCTTCTTCTGCAAACTCTCTTGTGCCATCCTAGCAAACTCCCGATACCCTCGGTGAGCTCCCATTGCACTCCTAGCGAGTTTCCAACCGCATCGACCCGATGCATGGACTTGACCTTGGCCAATCTTGATTGTAATAATCATTCTATCGTAATTAATCCTGCATCAATCAACTGTAACAATCCTATTAGATCAATAACACATCAATTGATTTCATCATCAAAATTTGAGATTCAACAATCTCCCCTTTTTTTATGATGACAATCAACCTTTACACTTTACTTACAAGGGAGACTTGAGAAAATTTCTAACTCTAAGATCACTCCCTTTCCTTTTCTTTTTCTTACAAATCACACATAATTTCTTTTTCATAGAATTTTATTGCCCAAAAAGAGTTATTGTGAATGCAAGAATACTTGAGGTATTTATAGAACGCAAGTGGCTTTAGAAATTAAAGTCAAAAATTAAATATGCTCAGAAAAATCAGGTACAGGCGGTTTACCCACTAATACAGGTGGCTTAGCCGCCCGAACACCTAGGTACGGGCGGTTTACCCACCGGCCCTGGGCAGGTCAACTACCCAAAGGACCTAGATTTCTAGGTACAGGCGATTCAACCACCTAGCCTGGGCGGGTCAACCGTCATCAACTGCCCGAAAACCTGGGCGGTGGCGATACACCCGCTGCTCACCGATGGTTTACCCACTAGAATTTTCACAAAAGTGGTTCCCTTTACTTTTCGAATTTCATCTTAAACCTGATGTTGACCAGCCCTCTGGTCAACTAATTAATCTTAACCTGAGCTCAATTAAACCCCAATAATGGACCGGATTATCTTATTAAGTTGATTTGGATTCCTTCTAAATTCAAATTAATTTGTACTCAAACTCTAACTATGACTCAATGATTACAACACTTAATGACCAATCAAGATAATCAGACCTAACTCCCGCCAATCCGGCATCCTTCAGTATTCTTGCGGTGAGTCTTTCGGTCTTCTTTTAGTGATCTCTCAGCGTGTTCTCAACGAGCTTCCCGATCCCTTCGGCAAATCTCCTAGCGAACTTCGGCGAGATCCCGTTGCATCATCGGAACTTGGCCTGATGCCCAAGCTTGATTTTGGCCCATCATCTGGCTGTAAATCCATTGCTCCTGTCATAGTTAGTCTTGTATGATGTTAATTATGACTTAATTAAATACAAACATAATTGCTAAACATCTATTACAAGACCATCATAACTCCTAGCAAGCTTTTCGGCTACCTCAATAATCTTCCGTCGAGTCTCGATCTTCTTCTGGCAAACTCCCTTGTGCTATCCTGGTAAACTCCCGATACCCTCGGCGAGCTCCCGACACACTCCTGGTGAGTTTCCAACCGCATCGACCTGATTTCTGGACTTAACCTTGGCTAATCTTGATTGTAATATTATTTTGTAGTAATTAATCTTGCATCAATTAATTTTATCATTACTGTTAAATCAATAACCCATCAATTAATTTCATCATTAAAATCTTAGATTTAACAAAAAGTACTATCGAGACATATTAATTTTTAGGGTATGCTCTTATTTTTTAGTCTTCTAGAAACAAAATTTGATTGCTTTATCGATAATTGAAGTTGAATATATTACAGCTATTGTATGTTGTGCCCAAATTATTTAGATGAAAAACACCTTAGAAGATTATGAAATTTATTTAAAAATATCCCTATAAAATGTGATAATATAAGTATAATATGTTTACCTAAAAATCTTGTTCAACACTCAAGAACTAAATATATTGATATTAGGCATCAGTTTATTAGTGATCATGTGAATAATTATGACATATCTTTGGAATTTATTGATACTAAGCATCAATTAGTAAATATTTTTTACTAAACTATTAAATGAAGAATAATTTAATTTTGTTAGAAGAAAGTTAGGAATGTTAACTCACCCGAATGCTTAATGTGCAACTTTATTTCTTTGCTATTTTACAGATTTCTTGAAAATCTCTTGGATTTCATAGTTTTTTGAGCTTATCTTCAAAATAATCTTACATATTTCTTGAATTTCATAATTTACATATATAAGATTGAGGTTGGGAGCTCTTCTTCAGGATGTGATGTTTTTCACACCCCTCCCTCATTTCTTCTTCTTTCTTATTCACACAAAAGGGAGAAAATTTTTCATGAGAAAATTATGTCTCTTATCCTATTTTACTAAGGGGGAGCAATGATACAACTTCTTTATGAACTAAATATTTTGATATATAATCAATATTTATTTACAAATATGGAGAAATTTGACACATGATGAGATTATGTGCTTTGAAATTATTTGCTCAACATTTCACCTTTTTGTTGGTGATAAAGTGGGAGAAATGACATATTGATGACACATCTAAGAAAAATGGTAAAATGGATATTTCTCTTTTTATTAATAAATAAAGAGAGAGAAATGATTAATGACTTAAGATTGTATATTTAGAAATTAATGACTGATGCATGAATTTAAATATAATATTATATATTTCAAAATTCTTTGATTATTTGATGATTGATGGTTTAATGCAAAAATGCTTGAAATTGATATTTACATCATTTCTAAAGTTGATAAATGAATGTAGTGTTGCATTTTCTGATAAAAAGTGCTTGAAATGTTATATCATGATACATAAATTCAAGAGTGATTGGTTCTCTTAAATTTAAGCTTACTTTATTTGAGTGATGGTATGGACATAAGGGGAGTAAAGGTTAACTCTCATCATCAATTGGGTATCATTCAAAAAGGAAAAGATTGTTGATGTTAGGATCAATTGGCACTAAGAGGAGGAGGAGGAGGAGGAGGGGGGAGGGGGGGGTGGGGGTGTGGGGTTTGTTGATTTGGTGGTGGAGGTGGTTGAATGAGTGAAAGTTTAAATTGATGTTTTAACGAAAACTTTCTGTTTGAAGTAATATAAGAAAATTGGAAGCTTTTCGTTCAAGTGAGAAATTTAATCTTATAGAGAAATACTAAGCATTTTGCTTAAAGACAACTCAAGAAAGAACAAGCAAACTCAAATAAAAAGATAAGCAACGTCATAAGGGAAATGCTTGATTTCAAAGATTTGCTTTCAAAACATAAATAATATCAGAAGTGTCTTTTGGTATTATGTTGAAAACAATTAAGAACTTGATTAAGAAATCGTGAGGATGAAGATAGTATTTTTCTATAAACTAATTAGAAGTAAATAAGATAAGCACAGAGAACTCATAACTTATAGTGATTCGACCTCAACCTTGGCCTATGTCCATTTCCTGAGTCCTCCTTGAGGCACACCGGTGTCCACTATCGATCTCCTTTGGGTGAAGACCAAACCCTTACAACTTGAGCTTATAAGAGAGACTCTTTACAAGAATTTTACAACTCTTAACTCACTCCCTTCCTCTTTTCTTTTTCTCACAATTCACATAAGTTTTTCATAGAATTTTAATCCCAGAAATTATTGTATAGAACTCAAGAAAATTTGGGGTATTTATAGGCCCCAAATGACTTCAGAATTTAGAGCCAAAATTCAAACATATCTAAATAATCCGGGTACGGGCAGTTTACCCCTTGGCGCTAGCAATGCAACCATCGAAAGCACCTTGAAAACAGGGTATGGGCAGTTCAGTCATCATCAACCACCCAAAAACCTAGGCGACGACAGTATAATCAACGCTCACCAGTGGTTCAACTGTCGAGGATCTCAAAAAAATGATTCTCTTCATTTTTCCAATCCCGACTTAAACCATCAGCTGATTACTTCCCTGGTCCACTCAATGAGCTTGAGCTGAGCTTAATCCAACCCCATAGTAGACCCGATTGCCTCCTTAAGTTGATTTGAATTCCTTCCAAGTCACACTCAATTTGGACTCAAACTTAACTTACGACTTAAGGATTACAACTATACATTACCACTAAGCTTAATTAACGACCTCACTCTCACAATCCAATAACTTTCGACATTCTCTACAACGAGTCTCATGGTCTTCCACTAACTATCTTTTGGCGTGTTCCTAGCGATCTTCCCAATACCTTCGGTGAAATCCTAACGAACTCTCGGTGAGCTCCCACCGCATCGCTCAAACTTTGGTCGAATGCCTAAGCTTGATTCTGGGTCCATGTTTGGTCTGAAACTTCTTTTTACCATCGTGGTTAAACCTGCATCATTTCCTCTAACAACATATGTTAGATTAAACATTTATCAATTGATTTCATTATCAAAATTCAAGATTCAATAATCTCCTCCTTTTTTATGATGATAATCAATTGATGACAGGAGTTAATCCTAACTTCCCCTAAATCCATGTCATAATAAAGAAAACTTAAATTTAAGAGAATCACACACTCTTAAATTCAAGTATCATGAAGCATTTGATATTTTAAGCAAATTTAAATAAAATTTGCATCGAGTCATCAAAGCATGAATTTTAAAAGAGTATGCATCAATATCCAAGTATGTGCATCAATATCAATATGCCATCAATGTCCATTTCTCCCCTCTTGTCATCAACAAAAAGGTGAAATATATAGCGAATGATATCAAAGCACATGATGACATTACTTCTCCTTAGAATATGTATTATAAAATTTTCTTCCTCTTTGTGAATAATGAGCAGAGGAACAAGGGAGGAGTTATGAAAGCATTATATCATTAAGAAGAGCTTTCAATAAATTTCAGAAAGAATATTAAGATGAGCTCAAAAGTCCGAGAAATTTGAAGACTACTTATATATTCAAATATATCAAAAAAATCATCTCTTTTAAATTTTAAATGTAGCAATTCATCATCTTTATGTAATTTTTCTCCCTTTATAAGATAAAAACATAAAAAGAGTTCTTAAAAATATTATCACAAAAAAACTTAATCTCATGAAATCTAGATTAGCAATTCATATATTTTTATTATTTAGCATTCCAAGTTCTCTTCTAAGAAAACCAAATTATTCTTCATTTAAAGATTTTGTAAAAATATCCATTAATTGGTGATTAGTGTCAATAAATTCCAATATTAATAAGCCTGCAACGTAAAGCATTAGAAGATACTTCTAGGTAGCAAAAGTTTATAAATAAGTAAGTTCATGCCACAAGAACGTATAAATCACAAAGGAGTACATCATGAGTGTGTGATTAGTACAAAATATCAAGTTCCACTGATTACAATTACTTAGATAGTGGTAATTCAAAATGCCTAGATAAAGCATAGAGCTGTCATTCGATCTGCTCCATCTTAGTTATTAATTCATCTCAGCATAGCTCAATTCGTTTCAAAAAGGAGTACATCATAAGTGTGTGATTAGTACAAAATATCAAGTTCCACTGATTACAATTACTCATATGGTGGTAATTTATAATGCCTAGAAAAAGCATAGAGCTGTTATTCGATCTGCTCCATCTTAGTTATTAATTCATCTCGGCATAGCTCAATTCGTACGAACCAGTTCACAATAGACTCATAAGAAAAAGAAGGTCTTTGCTGCATCATGGACGATGCCTCAAGAGGACTGGTAGAAGGTGATAGGTTTCTCCTAGGGATAGGTGTCTCAGGTTTAGGTTCAAGTGGGGGAGAATCAATCCTTTTAGGTAATCTAATCCATATACCATATCTTTCAACATACATAAATCTCCTTAACATATTCATATTGATTATATTGTACCTATCTGTTTTAATTATTTCTTCAGTTGGAGGAATGGCTATGTCATGATTATATTGTACCTATCTGTTTTAATTATATTGATTATATTGTACCTATCTCTAGTGATTAATCCACCATAATGTCACGGGCTTAACTGATTTTGCCTAAGCCATGCGGCACCCATACGTGTCCATCCGCAAAGGTCAGCCCTCCCCGAGATCTCCTGAGTCCCTTAGACTTACAAAAGAGAAAGCGGGCCAGAAGAAGCAATTCCCACGGGATCCACAAACAACTGCTCAAGCCAACACTTTATAAAGCCAAATACAAATTACACCCATGGACATTTCAAACTCAGAGAGGTTGCACACAAAGGATAATGGTCCATTATAGACCGAAGTCCCCACAAGTGCTTATAAGACGCACTTGTATTTACAAGCCAGACTTGGCCATAAAGCAAATCAAACTAGGGCTGCTAAGCCTACAGAAGCCCGCTTCTTGTTGTACAAGATATGTACCTAAATCGAAGGACACGGACTAACACAAGCATTTTATCGAACACCTTGTTTATATTATTGTCCGTGACATTCTCCCCCACTTAATCCTTCGACGTCCTCGTCGAAGCCACTATAGACGCTGCATCTCCTCGCATTTTGCTGAATCTTCAATCTTCTGCTTTGGCTGCAATACGCCCCTTTGGCTCCCAACCGCTCTTCGTCGCTGTTGTTGAGTAGTCGAACTTTGATCCGCCATGCTGCTCTAACTCACCAATGACTGAATCTGGTGTGGGATTGGCTGAGTTGTGCTAATCCTTGTTGGTTCTCACGGATCCCTCCGATGAAGGAAAAGACCTGCCTTATTATGCGCTAGTATCGCAGTATACTCATATTGCTTGAACTAGGTAGATGCTTGTTGGAGCTTTAACGAGCATCGCCTCGCAGACTTTGAAGTTTTTAAGGTCTTTCCTCCATAATGTTTGCCCAATGAACCTTCTTCCACTGTTAGTTGTTACTTCCAAGTATGTTCCTATCACTCCCTCTTTCGATTAGTCAATTAGGAAATGAAGTGAAAAATCTACTCTCAGTAGTACTAATCACTAATGGTGAGGATTTGACAACTATTGTCTTCTATAAGCTTTCTTTGAAGGGTCATTGAACTTGTTCAGAGCTCCCCTGCTTGGATAAGTAAGAGAACTGGGATACTTGACTTCACCCATTCTCTTCATAGTTGAGAAGGTAAGGTTACTTGGCTTCGCTCACCTCCTCGAGTTAAGAGAATTGGGGTACTCGGTTTCGCCCATTCTCTCGAGTTGAGAAGGCAAAGGTTACTTGATTTCGCCTGCCTCCTCGAGTTTGTACTTCATGCATTGAGCTGGTTACTAACATTCACCTGCTCTTTGCTCACACTTCTGAAGCACTTGAAGTGTTTGTACTCCTTGCGTTGAGTTAGCTACTGTGATTCGCTTTCTCACTACCATTGAACTTCTGGAATGCAAGAAGTTTTGCTCAAAAAGAGTAAAAAGTTTACCCCAACTTGGAATCCCCCAACTTGGAGCAAGTCTTTGACAGATCTGGTCGCCTTTGGGATTATACTATCTTCTCCACCACCTTTGTCGCCTACTCCTCTGAGTAGAAAGGTACAGTATAGTGTACTGCCTACTTCGTTCCTTGGTCGAGCACTCCTGCATCAACCCGAAGTCCCTCAATTTCGGCTATCTTGATAAGAAGCCCATCGACATCGGTCTCATGAAGTTTCTTGGCCTCTGCCCTTCTGCCCTATCTTGGTACTTTGAGTTTGCCTTTGCATTTTCTACCTCCTCGGTCCCTTTTACGACCAATGCTCTCCCTTCACGAGAGCAAGGGATCGATGACTCCACGGAAGTCCCGCATCTACGGTACCATGGTGCTGCCAAGCCCATAGCACTACTATCCGTTATCTTGCATCTTCATCCCTTCCTTCGTGATCGGTAGATCTGCCTTTGCGGCACTGTGGCACTCCTCCAAGTCCACCTCCTTTCTAACTGACCCTTTTCTTTTGGGTAGCTGAGCCCCGCTGGACTCGTCGTCGCTTCCTCGCCCCTTTCAACTACCTGCTTCGACACCATTGTGTCCTCTTAGCAGTTCTCCTTGGTCGATGGAAAGACAGACTGCAACTCTCATGCATGGCCTCCACTATCTTGTTGCAGGGCTCACTCCGATTCTGTTCTCCTTAGCTTCCTTGGTAGCAACGTTCGCTTACTCGACCTTGTCCTCTAACTTGTCGGGCTCCCTTAAGCGAATGTGAGCACCTAAGTAGTCCAACTCTCCAACTGCTCCGATTATACCTTAGTATAATCAAGTCCCCCTCCATGGGACTCACTGATACTTACAATCTAACTACTCCCTCGGTGGTACACAACCCCCCTATGTTGATGACCAACGCTTTCATCTGATGCAAGCTTCGATGCATACATACGAAAGACCCGCCTCTACGGTACTGTAGCATTCACTCCTTGAATCCACAGCCCTTCTTGTCGTTGCATTGTTCACCGAAGTGGAGCTCCCAACAGCTCCTGATCATTAACATGATCACGTCCCCCTCCATGGGACTCATTGGTACTTGCACTTGGACTTCTTCCTCGGTGGTATACAGCTCCCATATGCTGATGACTAAGGCTTCCATCCAATGCAAGCTTCGATGCACACACGAAGACCTGCCTCTACGGTACTACGACATTCACTCCTTGAATCCATAGCCCTTCTTCTTGTTGTGTCGTACACCAAAGTGGAGCTCCCAGTAACTCTTGATCATAACTCCGCATGATCTTGTCCCTCACGAAACAAGATTGCCTGTATTGCATTGCCACGAACTATTCCACCATGATCCGCTGCACCATGTCGCCTCCTGGTGACATCTCCATTGCATACAGATTCTCGTGTGATAAACTCGGACTACGACTTCTCCACGTGTGGCCTCTGCCAACATATAGTAGGGCCTCCGCCATCTCCGATTTGTAGTTTGCTCCCTTGACAATTCCCCTTTGTCCACCCACTCTTGGGTCATACTTGGACGAAGCATAGCTCTAGGACAGTCCATCGCCTAGTAGCTCCTAAAGTCCCCTGACTTCGCTAGAGTTGGTGCACCATTATCTGGATCTTGGGTCTTTATCCCCTACCAGCACAATCTTGCTATGCACCTCTTGTTCCTAACAACTTGAATGACAACACTATGGCATATTCTTCAAGAGTACCTGCCTCTACGTCCTCTTGCCCCGTACTAAGGTCTCATGATCCCAACTTTGCCTCCGCAAGTTGAATCACCTTAGTTACTCCATCAAATGCATCTCTGAGGTAGCTTGCATGTGCCTTGAAGCTCCCTTCATCTTTGGCTCTATGCAAAATAAGTCTGTCCCATCAGAATGAAGAACCCATGGAACGATATGAGCCTACTCTTGCCTCTACAAGAGTTTATGCCCTTGACCTCTGTCTAAGGAAAGCTCTGTGCCTCCGCTCCATGTTCCATCTTCTATGTCGACTCCCTTCATGTGGCTTGGATACTTTACCGAGTTCCACCCAAGTCACTCCGCTCCTCGATTTGCATTGAGTTGATAGTGGCTCTTGCGTCCACCATTCCACGGGTCAGCCCTCTATTGAGTTCGATTTCTGCATCGACTCTAAGTGTGCCTTCATATGATGTTGCCTTGGATTGCTCCCCCACTTGATCTCGAAATGCATCCACCAATGCATTATCTCCTTTGAGATCATGCGACGACTCTTTGTCATTCACTCGGTCCTTTGAGCTTTGTGGAGATATAGCCTTGAGGAACTCTTCCTCAATATGTGCAGTCTGTTGCACATGATTCTCCCACTAGAGAACTAGGACTTATCCCTCTTGGATATCTGTCATGTTGGAGCAACTTTTCTCTTTACATACTTCTCACTGGAAGTTTCGGAGACCACCATCCCCTTTGGACTACTCCGTCTTGCTGAACTTATGCCTTGTTCTGCCCCTACAAATGCAGTTACTAGATTGTAACATTTTGCCAATACAGTCTCCACTGCACCCTTCAAGGTCTAGCAATGTGCTGAACTTGTTGCACATTTCAGCCGCCTACGGACATATCCTTTCCATGTCGAAGAGAAAGTTCTGATGCTCCATGGCACCGAGTTTCAATCACGCCTTGGGATGGCCATGAACACTCTGTCATCCGTGTACAAGCCCTTGCATGAGTTCCAAATCCTTTGAGTTAGCAATTCCCCTCACCTTTGTGAGCTTTGCACAACTCTTTCGGTCGTTACACAACACCTCCCACCTTGCACGGTCTCATCTTTCACCAAGCGCCCTGCTTTGCCTTAAGCATCGTCAAGTTTAGTTGCCAACATCGAGCTATAGCTCGAATTCAACCATCCCAATCTTTGTGTGCTACGCATTCTTCTTCGCTTGCTTGTCCTCGGGGTGCCTCTTGCGCAAAGGGGTTGGCCATTCCTCTGAATGCCAAACCTAGATGCTCACTCCTCTAAGCGACTCCTTTCCCTACATCTCTATGTCCGTTTTTCCCCAAACAGTTGCGCGTGCTGGCTGTCGTCCACACAGCCCAGCTAGGTCCCCCACGTTTGTATGGTAAGTGTTTCTACGTGTGCTTATCCTGCTCTGATACCACATTGTCACAGGCTTAGCTGATTTTGCCTAAGCCGTGCGGCACCCATGCGTGTCCGTCCGCAAAGGTCAGCCCTCCTCGAGATCTCCTGAGTCCCTTAGACTTACAAAAGAGAAAGCGGGCCAGAAGAAGCAATTCCCACGGGATCCACAAGCAACTGCTCAAGCCAATACTTTATAAAGCTAAATACAAATTACACCCATAGACATTTCAAACTCAGAGAGGTTGCACACAAATGATAATGGTCCATTACAGATCAAAGTCCCCACAAGTGCTTATAAGACACACTTGTATTTACAAGCCAGACTTGGCCATAAAGTAAATCAAACTAGGGCTGCTAAGTCTACTGCAAGCCCGCTTCTTATTGTACAAGATATGTACCTAAACCGAAGGACACGGACTAACACAAGCATTTCATCGAACACCTTGTTTACATTATTGTCCATGACAATAAGGTAGCATCATATCCTTAGTTGCAAGATCAATCATGTTCTTCCTTATGAGATACCCAAAGTAATAATCTTGTCCCTTCAGTAACTAGTACATGGTGCTTAGTTCCATTTGATTCAATTCATCATGGTGAAATTATTTTGGAAGTAAAATACTCATTATTATATGATGAAACACTTTTGTATTAAAAGGTAGTATGTGTTTACAACTTTTCGGTACAATAGTCGGATTAGGATTTCTAAAAATAGTTATTAAGGCTTTAGATTAGGTTACACCTATAGAGTCTATATCCCATTATCCCCTAAAATAATAATCATTTTTTTTTCAGGGATGCTTATAAGGTTGCAAATTAGATTGTCTGTAATATCTATATGATGTCCCAAAAGATATGTAGAAGCTATTTCATTGTGATCTACATGCATATTGTTATAAAACAATCTAACTAATCTCAGGTAGATGGGTTAATTTACCTGAAGAATGGGTAGGGGATCTAGATATGTAGACCATTGGATTGGCTCTATGTTTCTTAAGTTATCTAGATCAACATATTATCCCTTATGGACACTTCTAAATTCAAGGATTAGAAATTTCATAGCATGTTTATAAGAATAAAAAATTATAGTGTCATAGGTTTCTTCTAATCTCCTCTTTCCTTTATCCCTTGAGGATCTTCTAGGGGCCATTCTTCATGGATTTGCAAGATGAAGGGTAAGACCAATTTAATAGCATGAGAGATCAGTTTTTGGAGAGATACCTTCAGTTGGATCTTCTCTTAGGTTTTGAAAAGTAGAGAGCCTTCTTTGGTGTTTTAGAGGAGGAGTGGAAGAGGTTTTAGAGAGGAGTGGAGGTGCTTAGGGTCAGTTTCACCACCGACTCTAAGTGGCTTTTTGTAATCTGGATTTTGGTCAGTTGAATCGCACACTAAGTGGTTCAGCCGAGTAAGGTCTAGCGGCTTAGCCGCTGAACCAGCGGTTCCACTGTTGGTACACATTTTCTCACTTTCTTTTTCAATTTTAATTTTAACTAAAGCAATGTATATATGCAATAAATACCTCAGATTAATCAATGCATTTAACTTGACCTTGATTATCCAAGTTCCTTTAAAATTTTAGTGATTTTAAGGTTCAATAACACATCATCAATCAAGGTTATTGTAATAAGATAACTAAATGAGAAACATATTCTTACGTGAAGTTAGCATAACAAGATATTTTTTTAAAAAAATTCAATGATTTTTCTATGTGGAATGATTCTATCATGTTATCAAGAAAATTTTCTTTTAACGAAATATAATTTTATATGATTTTTAGGTTCAAACTCAACACAAATTATCAACACAAGTTAACACAAGCATACAAATCAATACAATAATCATCATCAAAATCTTCCTTTCATACACAACTTTTATTCAAGATAACTAAACTTTCTTTGTTCTAATTATAGTATGCAACTATGATGTATCATCAAGATTAAACATAATAAAGATTTATTTTTAGTTTTAAAAATTAATCTTGTTAGTATTTAGGCTAGTGAGCTTGAAAGAGTGTTAGATCTCAAGTTATATATCTTGAGCATCTAAAGCATTATTCGAGGCTCCTAGCATTAGTTTGGAGACAAACTTACAAGAAAGATATTTTTGATTTAGGTACTCATTTTATATTGGGTCATTCATAAAGAATTTTCTTTCTTTTCTAATTAGTTTTTGTTGTATAAAGTGTTGGGAAACTGCAGCGGGAGTATCACATATATGGCGGAAATCAAAACAAAAGCCGATTTTCCACGTAGATCAAATTATCGTGCAAAAGAATGGGGTCAAAAAAATAATAAAAAATTAATAAAATTACGTTATGTAATAGATTAATTACCTAGGGAGATCGTATATCCCTATATTCCAAATCTAGATGGAGAGGATGAAGGAGGTCAAACGTCCTCCTCTCTAGCGGTATCCACATGATGGATCTCTATACTAAAACTCCTCCAATTTGATCTCACATATCTTGCGCAGAGGGAAGGAGGAGAATAGGAGGGAGAGGCCAAAGCTGCAGCCTATCAACCATGAGTCTCCCCTCGAATTTATAGAGACCAACCAAAACCTTAGGGCTATTGCCTTCATGGGTATTGGATCTTTATCCAATTACTCACTAACCTTACATTATTATATCTCTATCCAATAATCTACTTAGGTCTCTAATTGGACCTTAAGCACGGAGTCCATCAGTATAGGGTCTCATCTAATGAGAATAGGGGCTAATTGAATCTCCATTCAATCCTCTATTTGCAGAAGTATCCACTATATGTGTATGACCCTCTAGGCTCGATACCGGGCTAGCCATGAGTTACTCCTATCAAAACTTCTTCTGATATAATGAATTATTATCTCTATAATAATTCACTTGACTAATCAACTATAGATGTACTAGGCCGCTATTCTATAGTCCCTAAATAGTACAAGGGGATCAAATCAATCAGACTTGTCTGTCCATAATTACTGTGTACCTATAATCCCTCATCCAACTAATATCACAGAGACCGTATATTAGACATAGTATTGTCATGTCACAAATGGAATGACCCTAATTGGATTCTACTGGATAACTCTTTCTCTCTCAATCTGAATGACCCTGGCTAGCGATTTATCTGAGCAAGCACATATGAGATATTCCTCTCGTGATCTCGAGAGTGGATGATCCTTTATTGACACTCAATTGCCTTCATAAAGTTGGCTACCAATCCCGATAACCAGCTATACCAGATCTAGAACTTTTCAAACATGTAATTCTGGCGTTAAAGAAAAGAGTACTCAAATAAGGCATCCTTGGTGTTTTAAGTCTAAAGACTAGATATACAACTAGGCCTATAAAATTATTGTCTAACAATATGTATCATTAACCACACAATATTCCAAAAGTAGATCAATCAGTAAATTTATTCTCTAATGAGCACATGTACTTTATTCTCAGTGTCTCCATGCAAGGGGCAATGAGACCAGCCGTCTCCATCATATATACGGGCATATAGTACACTAGTCTATTCATTATCTCGATGTCCTTCTCGAGTAACCCATGATCGGGATTATTTAGGATCTGTGTTTAAAGGTGAATCGATCTCATTATCGTGATCTCATCATGATCCGATTCCTATTGCACAGAACCAAGGACATCACAATATATATGTTGTAGATAATATATTATGAAAATATGTCAATAATAGTTATAAGCAAAAAGTTCACATAGCGTGTCACATGTGCTATCACTCATGTGATTGGCTTGTAGCGCACCTTTAACAAACAATCTCTCACTTAACCTAAAGCTAATCATTTATATCTGATCCCGGTCAAACCCCTGTGATGCTCAAATATAATCTGAGCTAACGACTTTGTCAGTGAATCTGCAATGTTATCTTCAGATTGAACTCTTTCTATTGTTATATCTTTTTAGATCATGATCACTCTAATCAGATGAAACCTCCTAAGAAAAATTCTGATGAGACCTGTGTTCCCTTGCTAGAGCTATTGCACTATCATAATCGCAATAGATGAGAATCAGCTCCACGCTGCTTGGTATGACTCCCATATCATGATGAACTTCTTCATCCATTCCCCTTCTTTTACTGCTTCTACTGCAGTAATGTATTCCGCCTCTATGGTTGAGTTAGCAGTAGTATCTTGCTTATAACTCTTCCACCTTATTGCTTCTCCATTCAGGGTGAAAAATACTCTGATTCTAAGTTATTATCATTAATATCAAACTAAAAACTTAAGTCTATGTAGCCCTCAACCTGGAGGCTACCTCCTCTATATACCAGTAAAAGATTCTTAGTCCTTCTCAAGTACTTAAGTATACACTTTGCTACCTTCCAGTGTTCTAAACCTGGATCTGTTTGATACATGCACGTGACACTTAGAGCATGTGCTATATCAGGCTTGGTACATAGCATAACATACATGATAGACCCTATCGCTGAGGCATAAGGTATCTTATCCATGTTTGCCCTTTCTTTAGGAATCTTTAGGGACATACTCCTAAAAAGTGATATTTCATGTCTCATCGGTATGAGACCTCTCTTGGAATTCTCCATGCCAAACCTTTTGACAATGGAGTCTATGTACCTAGATTGGGACAAGTCAAGCATCCACTTAGATCTATCTCTATAGATCTGGATCCTCAAAATATAGGATGCTTCCCCTAAGTCTTTTATGAAGAAGTTTTTGGATAGCCAAGTCTTTACTATCGAGAGCATTCTTATATCATTCCCAATGATTAGGATGTCATCCACATACAATACCAAGAAGGTGATAGTACTCCCACCTACCTTCCTGTACATATAAGGCTTATCTTCGTTCTTAACAAAGTCATAATATCTGATCGTTTCATCAAATCTTATGTTCATAAATGGACTTGAGTAACCTGCACACTTTATCTGGACTATCTCTGGATACGAATCTCTTTAGCTATATCATATACACCTCCTCCTCGAGGTTGTTATTAAGGAATGTTATTTTGACATTTATTTGCCAGATCTCATAGTCATAGTGTGCTGCAATAGCCAAAAGAATTCTAATAGACTTAAGCATAGCTACAGGTAAAAAGGTTTCATCATAGTCAACTCCTTGTCTTTGACGATATCTTTTAGCTACTAGCCTTGTTTTGTTGTCTCCACCTTTCCATCTACTCTGATCTTCTTTTTGAAGATATACTTTCAGTTAATGGGTACAATACCCTCAGGCGCATCTACAAGGTTACAAACATTATTAGAGTATATGAAATCTATCTTAGAATTCATGGCTTCTTGTCACTTCCCGGAGTCTATACTCATAATAGCCTCCTCGTAGGTCTGAGGATCAACATCCTAAGAGTTCTCTCAACTGATATGTCCCACATATCTTTCAGGAGAGTGAGATACTCTACTAGACCTATGCAAAGTTAGAACTTGTGTGTTAGGTACTTGAACAGACTTGGGCTCTAGAATGATGCTTGAGCTAGGTTCTCCAACCTTGCTCAATTCTATCACACTCCCACTATTCCACCAAGAATGTGTTCCTTCTCAAGGAACACAACTCTCTTGGCAGCAATGACCTTTCGGTCCTCGTGATGATAGAAACAATACCCATAAGTTCCCTTGGGGTATCCTACGAATGTGCACCGTTCTATCCTTGATTCCAACTTATCTAGGTAAATCTAACATGGGCAGGATAGTCCCAAATCTTAACCACCTTAAGGTCGGGCTTCTTTCATTTCTATATCTCATATTGTGTAGACACTACCGACTTTGATGGAACTCTATTTAGGAAGTAAGCTATGATCTCTAAGGCATACCCCCAGAATAAGATAGGTAGGTTAGTGAAACTCATCATGGAGTACACCATGTCTAACAACGTATGATTCCTCCTTTCTGATACACCATTGAGTTGAGGTGTATAAGGAGGTGTCCACTTGGATAGAATCCCATTGTCCCTGAGGAAATGGGTGAACTCCATACTCAAGTATTCTCCTCCGAGATCTGATCGAAGAATCTTAATACACTTTCTAATTAGGTTCTCCACCTCATTCTTATATTCCCTAAATTTCTCAAAGATCTCAGATTTATACTTCATCAAGTACACGTGTCCATACCTAGAGAAATCATCAGTGAATGTAATGAAGTATGAGTAACCACCTATAGTTTGAGTCGACATGGGATCACATACATCATTATGTATGAGTTCCAATAACTCAATTGCTCTCTCTCCAGTTCCACTAAAAGGAGAGTTGGTTATCTTACTATGAAGGCAAGGTTCACATATTTTGTATGACTCATAGTCAAATGGATCTAAGTATCAATCTTTCAGTAACTTTTGAATCCTTCCCTTGTGTATATGACCTTATCGACAATGCCATATATATGCATTGTTCATCTAATCTATTTTCCTCTAAGACATTTATATTCATGATTTGTGGAGAAGTGTTTAACACATATAAGCCATTTATTAATATCCCTCTAGTGATGATCTCATCATCCATAATTATTAAATAATTATTATTCTCAAAAACTAATTTATATCTACTAATTATGAAATAAGAGATGAAAATAATATTTTTAATAATAGAGGGAACAAAATAACATGTATCCAATGCAATAATAACTTCACAAGACAAATGTAGGGTGACCTCCCTAACAGTAACTGTCGTAACTCTTGCTCCATTGCCCATCTTGATGTCCATCTTGCCTCTAGCCAATCTTCTAGGTCATGCTAGAAACTCCACCGAATTGCCGATATCCAATACCCATGTGTTATCATGAAAATCTAACAAATGGAGACTGATCATGAATATACCTGAAGCTTCTCCAAGCTTTTGTTTCATCTAATCTGTAAGGTAATCCTTATAGTTCCTCTTTCAATCACTGTCTTGGCCATAGTGGAAGCACTGTCCTTTATCTTTTACTAGGTATTTCTTAGCAACCTTTGCCTTACTCGGTCTTTCTTTGCCCTTACCCATCTTATGGGTCTTACTAGCCTTCCTTTTTCTATTGGTCTCACAAATATAGAGAACTTATTTCTCTTTCTTGATAGTACTCCCAGCTTCCCTCAAGATATTAAGGAGCTCAGGTAGAGTCACCTCAAACTTGTTCATATTAAAGTTAATTATGAACTGCGAAAAGGAATCTGGTAGAGACTAAAGTATATGATCAAAATACAGGTTATCCTTTAGGACTATTTTTATACTTCACAAAGTGAGTGATTTTATCCTCGCTTGTCCTTTCCTTCGACATAAGCACAATCGTATTAAGGACATATACGATTTTTTTTTGTGAGAATAATTCTCAAATTATAAAGCCTTTGGACCAATGAGGCAATTGGCATCAAGTATGCCACATAGGGGTTTTGCAAGCGACAAACAAGATATAGCGTAAATAAATAACATATAAATTTTACAGAAAATACTAATTAAGATATGAATTTCTATCTTAATGTACTCCCACTATTTTCCTAGCGAATCACATGACACCCTCGACACATGAGATGAAAGTCTCCGGTAGACTCCTAGTGGGGATCGAGATCCAATTGGCGTCTAAGTGCAACCTTGAGGGACTCGACCAATTACACAAAGCCCAAAATATAGGTAACTCTTGCCAATCACAACTCATTGTGATTCCCATAATGTTTCGCCTCCGAATCATCATGGTCTCGAGGGACTTGACTAACCATGCTATTCAGTTAAGTCATCACCATAGTTACAAGATGAGTCTGATTTGATGATATGCCCTCGAGGGACTCAACCAAGCATACCATGTCCTCAGGTCATTGGTGACATCTCTATGTTGTAGGCAAGAACTCGATCACATAGATAGGTGAGCCTCAAGGACTCGACCAACTCAACTTATGTCGTGATTTAATTTCTTTATATAATGATGGAAGGCCATGTGGGTCAATCTTATTGCCTCACACTTACCGACTTAATATTATCGTAGGAGGGGTTTTTGTTTTGTATCGATCTTCTAATATGTCGTGTCACATATATACATATTTAATGTATATCTACATCGCATGTAAATATATATATATATATATATATATATATATATATCTAGTAGGTGTATAACACATCATATATGCAAGCCATACCGGATGATCATGATCCATCATCTAATATGATTAAGCCCAAGCCAATGGGCCTAATCACTTATAATCGGATCTATATGTGTATTGATGCATCTCCATGCCCTATGATTATTGATTCGTCATCATCGGTTCCATCGGATCATCGCATCACCATGCGTTGTGAGCTCTCGCCACAGCATCATGGGTCCCACTATCACCTTCACGCTCCCACTTTGCCTCTCCATGTAATTACGAATAATCAAAGGCATACAGGCCTGACAATAAATGAGAAAAATAGAGGCTCACAGGCCTCTATTTTTCTAGAGGATTACTAGATATAATTACACACATCACAATACATGGCTCATGATCATCCATCCACATCATACATCACATGTACATCACATCATATATAGGATTACTAGATATATTATAATTAATTAAATTATTTAATTAATATTTTTTTAGAAATCATGACAAGCTCAAAATTTTCAGAATTGTCAAGGGTATTTTCATAATTTTGGATGAGAGAACAATCCTCAGAATTTCTAGAATTGTTGAGAGTATTTTGAAAATTTTGTACATGAGGATAGTCCTCGAAATTTCCCAAATCCAAAGGGGCACGATCATCCTTTTCTCAAAAGGATTGCCCTAACCCCTTTGCCCCCTCTACACCATCGCTGCTGCTTGTGTGCAAGGTTGTGCAGATGGCCACCTTGTCGCAGACGGTTGCACGGCAGGTCCGCCTCGCGACCGGGAGGCGGGCACCATGCCTATAGCGGCGCCTCTGAGCACCGCCCTATAGCCCGCCGAAAGTGCCACACCGGGCCTTAGGCGCGCCGCGACCGCCAGCGATTGTTGCCCCATATGGGTGCCGCAACGCTTCGACCCGCCATGGCTAGCCACCCCTATAGAGGGCCTGGCCATGGCCAGCCACCCTTGTAAAGAGCTTGGCTATGGTGACCACCCCTTTCCTCGCTACGTTGCGAAAACACAATAAGAACGCATAGAATGATTCTATGCGATTGAATCTCATCACACGTAATTTAAAACCAATCTTTCATACAAAAATCTTAGCTCTAATACCACTGTTGAGAAACCTCAGCGAGAGCATCATATGTGGAGCGAAAATCAAAATAAAATTTGGTTTCCTATGTAAATAAAATTGTCACGTAAAAGATTGGGTTCATGAGAAAACCACAAAAATCGAGAAAACTACGTCATGCGATAGATTAATTACCTAGGGAAATCGTATATCAATATATTCCAGATCCAGATGGAGAGGATGAAGGAGGTCAAGCATCCTCCTCTCTAGCGGTATCTACATGATAGATCTCTGCAATAAAACTCCTTCAATCTGATCTCGTATATCTTGCGTAGAGGGAAGGAGGAGAATAGGAGGGGGAGGCTAAAGCTGTAGCCTATAAACCATGAGTCTCCCCTCTTATTTTTAGAGAACCACCAAAACCCTAAGGCTCCTGCCTTAGTGGGTATTGGGTCTTCATCCAATTACTCACTAACCTTGCATTATTGGATCTCTATCCAATAATGTCTTTAGGCCTCTAATTGGGCCTTAAGCAAGGAGCTCATCAGTATAAGATCTCACCTAATGAGAATAGGGGCTAATTGGATCTTCATCTAATCCTCTATTTACTGAAGCATCCACCATATGTGTGTGATACTCTAGGCCCGATACCGAGTTGGTCGTGAGTCGCTAACATCTGAACTCCTTCTGATATAGTAAATTATTATCTCCATAATAATTCACTCGGCTCATTGACTATGGACGTACTAGGTCGTTATGTTATAGTCCCCAGATATTACAAGGGGATCAAATCCATCGGACTTATCTATCTGTAGTTATCGTGTATCTATAAACCCTCATCTAACTAATATCCTAGAGACCGAATATTGGATACGGAACTATCAGGTCACAAAGAGAATTAGTTTATCTTGCTCTAGTTGGATTCTACCAGAGAACTCTTTCTCTCTCAATCTGAATGACTCCGGCTAGGGAATTGTCTGAGCAAGCACATATGAGATATTCCTCTCGCAATACAAAGAGTGGATGATCCTTTATTGATACTTAATTACCATCATAAAGTTGGCTACTAATCCCGATAACCAGTTAAACCAGATCTGGAACTTTTCAAACTTGTAAGTTTGGCGTCAAAGAAAAGAGTACTTAAACAATGCATCTTTGGTGTCTCAAGTTTAAGGACCCAATACACAACTGGGACTATGAAATTACTATTTGACATTAGGTATCATTAACTATACAATATTCCATAAGCAGATCAATCAGTCAACTCATTCTCTAATGAGCACATGTACTATATCCTTAGTGTCTCCATACAAGTGGCTATGAGACTATATCCTTAGTGTCTCCATACAAGTGGCTATGAGACCAACCACCTCTATCATATGGATGGGTATACAATACATTGGTATGTACGGTTGTCTCAATGTCTTTCTCGAGTAACCTATGACCGGTATTATTTATGATTTATATTTAAAGATGAATCGATCTCATTATCATGATCTCATCACGATCCGATTCCCATTGCACAGAACCAAGGACATCACAATATTAATCATAAGCAAAAAAATTATACAATGTGTCACACGTGCCATCACTCATATGATTGGCTTGTAGGGCACCTGTAACTAGCATAAAGTTATGTTAGGAACCTAAACTAATTGGTGTCAACTACATTTTCTAAATATATATTTGTTTACTTATATCCTAATTTTTCGTAAAAATTACATTTGATTTCGGTAGCAAATTTAAGGTAAGTCCTTTAACAAAAAGAGTTGGTTTTTGTTAAATGTTGCCAACAAAACCTATGCCATTTCTTCTTTTAATATGACCCTTATTGTCAAGGATCATATTTAGGGATTTGTTCCTAATTTAAAAATTTTCTAATGTTGTCTTAATTAGGATATTTTCTTTTTTAACATTATCTACCATTTCACTTTTAGTGCAAGGGTTATGTGCTACTAATGAATCATGCATTTCATCAAATCTACCAACTAACAAATCATATTCATTTTAAAGCATCTTATAAGATTTGCTAATTTTTCTAAACTCATCAAACAATTCATGAAACATATTTAATAATTTTAAAAAGGAAATATTTAATGAATCACTAACCTTATCTTATATCGCCATTAGAGCATAGTTAGTAACTTCTTCTTTAGATTGGTCTTCTTCATCTAATGAGCTTGAGTCATCCCAAGTTGCCAAAAGTGCTTTCTTCTTGTGTGGTGCCTTCTTCTTCAATTGAGGATATTCATTTTTGAAATGTCTCGATTTTTTGCATTCATACCATATGACATTATCCTTCTTCAGTTCATTTTTTTTTATTGTTCTTGTTATTTTTTATAATTTTTTTAAACTTTCTAGACAATAGTGCAATATCATGGTCCTCATCACTTGAGTAGTCATTTGTCATTCGAAGTGCTACATCATTTTTGTTCTTTGGAAGGGGTTCATCAAGCTTTTCATGATCTTTATAATTTAGTTCATAAGTCATTAATGATCCAATGAGTTCTTCAAGAAGCAAGTTATTTAAATCTTTGGCCTCTTGTATAGAAGTTACTTTAGGATCCCAATTTTTAGGAAGAGATCTTAAAATTTTATTAACAAGTTCAAAATTAGAAAAAGATTTTCCAAGAGCTTTAAGTCATTGACGACATCTGTGAAACGGGTGTATGTCCCCAATAGACTCACTTTGTTTCATTCGAAATAACTCATAATTATGAACTAAAATATTAATTTTAGATTCTTTAAGTCTACTAGTCCCCTCGTGTGTAATTTCTAGTGTGTGCCAAATATCAAAAGCTAATTCACAAACAGAAACACGAATAAACTTACTTTTGTCAAGAGCACAAAATAAGACATTCATAGCATTTGCATTCAAAGAAAAATTCTCCCTTTCTAAATCATTCTACTCATTCATTGGTTTGGAAGATATTTTAAATTCATTCTCTATAATGTTCCATAAATCAAGGTCCAAAGAAATGAGAAAAATACGCATCCATATTTTTCAATATGTGTAATCTGTTCCATTAAATATAGGAGGATGTGAAATGGAATGTCCCTCATTCATGCCAAACAAAGCCAATTTACTCAAGTGGGTGTTTAGTCCAAAGAGTATAACTTTGCTCTAATACCAATTGTTAGGCTCAATTGGCACTAGGGGGGGGGGGTGAATTAGTGCAAGTGTAAATTGACGTTTTAACTAAAACTTTTTGTTTGAAGTAAGATAAGAAAATCATAAGCTTTTCGTTCAAGTGAGAAATTCAATCTTATAGAGAAATGTTAAGCTTCTTGCTTAAATATGACTCAAGAAAGAACAAGCAAACTCGAATAAAAAGATAAGCAATGTCATAAGGGAAATACTTGATTTCAAAGCCTTGCTTTCAAAAAGTAAATAATATCAGAAGCGTCTTTTGGAATTATGTTGAAAATAATTAAGAACCCGATTAAGAAACCATGAGGATGAATATTATATTTTTCTATAAACTAATTAGAAGCAATATGAAGAAGTAAACAAGATAAGCACAAATAACTCATAACTTATAATGGTTCGGCCTCAACCTTAGCCTACATCCACTTCTTGAGTCCTCCTCCTTAAGGCACACTTGCGTCCACTATCAATCTCCTTTAGGTGAAGACCAAACCCTTACACCTTAAGCTTACAAGGGAGACTCTTTACAATAATTTTACAACTCTTAGTTCACTCCCTTCCCCTTTTCTTTTTCTTACAATTCACATAAGTTATTTACAGAATTTTAATCCTATAAATTGTTGTATAGAATGCAAGAAAACTTGAGATATTTATAGGCCCTAAATGGCTTCAGAATTTAAAGCCAAAACTCAAACCTATCTGAAAAATCTGGGTACGAGCGATTTTCCTGTTAATGCTGGTGGTGTAGCTGCCGAAAGCACTTTGGAAAATAGGGTTCGAGCAGTTTAGCCATCATCAGCCACTCAAAAATCTGGGTGGTGGCGGTACAACCGACGGTCACTAGCAGTTCAACTGTCGGGAATCCCAAAAAAGTAATTCTGTAATTTTTCCAATCTCGACTTGAACCATCAGTTGACCACTTCCTTGGTCAACTGAATGAGCTCGACCTGAGCTCAATCCAACCCCATAGTGGACCTGGTTGCTTCTTTGAGTTGATTTAGACTCCTTCCAAATCACACTCAATTTAGACTCAAACTGAACCTACGACTTAAGGATTACAACTATATATGACAACCAAGCTTAATTAATGACCTCACTCTATAATTCGGCAACCCCCGGCATTCCATGCGGTGACTCTAACGGTCTTTCTCTGGCAATCTCCCAGCGTGTTCCTAGTGATATTCCTGATACCTTCGGTGAAGTCCTAACGAACGCCCGACGAGCTCCCATCGCATCATCCAAACCTTGGCCCGATGCCTACACTTGATCCTGGGTCTATGTCTGGTCTGAGCTCCTTTTCACCATCGTGGTTAAACCTGCATCAATTCCTCTAATAACACATGTTAAATTAAACACTAATCAATTGGTTTCATCATTAAAATATGAGATTTAACAATCCCCCTCTTTTTGATGAAGATAATTAATTGATAGCAAGACTTAATCCTAATTCCCCCTAAATCCATGATATAATAAAAAAAACTTAAATTCAAGAGAATCACACACTCTTGAAATCAAGTATAATGAAGCATTTGATATTTCGAGCAAATTCCAATAAAAAATTGCATCGAGTCATCAAAGCATGAATTCTAAAAGATTATACATCAATATCCAAGTATGTGCATCGATATCCATGTGTCATCAATATCCATTTCTCTCCCTTTGTTATCAACAAAAATGTGAAATGTATAGCGAATGATTTTAAAGCACATGATGACATTACTACCCCATCGAATATATACGTTATAAGATTTTCTTCGCCTTTATAGTGAATAATGAGGAGAGTAATAAGGGAGGAGTTATGAAAGCATTAAATCATTAAGAAGAGCTTTCAATAAATTTTAAAAAGAATATTAAGATGAGCTCAAAAGTCCAAGAGATTTAAAGACTACTTATGTATTTAAAATATAGCAAAAAAAATCATCTCTTGATACTAAAAATCATCTCTTGTAAATTTTAAATACAGCAATTCATCATCTTTATGCAACTTTTCTCCCTTTATAAAATAAAAGCATGGAGAGAGATTTTAAAAATATTATCATAAAAAACTTAATCTCATGAAATGTAGATTAGCAATTCATATATTTTTATGATTTAGTATTCCAAATACTGCAGGTGGGCTGTAGTTGTACTGCTCAGGTCGGCGATACCTATTGGGAAACCAAGCGAGAGCATCACATGCGCAACAGAAGATCAAAACAAAATAGATTTCACACGTAGACCAAATCATCATGCAAAAGAGTGGGTAGTGAGAAAATCATAAAATTAAAAAATTATATTGTGTGAGAGATTGCTTACATAGGGAGATCGTATAACCCTGTTTTCCCAGATTCGAATAGAGAGGATGAAGGAGGTCAAGCGTCCTCCTCTCGAGCGGTATCCACACGATTGATCGCTGTAGTGATACTCCTCCAATCACAATCTCAGGTCTTACAATTCTTGCGTAGAAGGAGGGAGGAGAATAGGAGGAAGCAATCAAAGATGTAGCCTATCAACTATATGCCTCCCCTCCTATTTATAAAGAGCCACCAAAAACCCTAGGGGTCCTACCTTAATAGGCATTAGATCTCCATCCAATTACTCATTAACCTTGTATTATTGGATCTATATCCAATAATCTCCTTTGGCCTCTAATTGGATCTCAAGCAAAGAGCCCATAAGTGTAGAGGCTCATCTAATATGAATAGGGCTAATTATATCTCTATCCAATCATCTATTAGCTGAAGCATCCACCATATACGTGTGATTCTCTATGCCCAATATCGAGCTGGTTGTGAGTCACTTCCATCAAAACTCCTTCTGATATAGTGAATTATTATCCCCATAATAATTCACTTGACTCATCGACTATGGATGTACAAGGCCACTATGCCATAGTCCCTAGATGGTACATGGGATTGAATCCATTGGACCTGTCTATCCACAATTATCGTATTTCTATAGTCCCTCATCCAACTAATATCCCAAAGATTATATATCAAACATGGTACTATCAGGCCATATACGGAATCCATCTGAGTCTCTCTCTAATCGAATTTTCTTAGATAACTCATTTTCCCTCAATCTGAATGACCCTAGCCAAGGATTTATCTAAGTAAGCATATATAGGATATTTTTCTCGTGATACTAAGAGTGGATGATCATTTATTGACATTTAATTGGTGTCTCTAATCTAAGGACTGTTAGGATCAATTGGTACTAAGAGTGGGGGTGGCGGCATGAATTAGTGCAAGATTAATCATGCTCATTTAAAAACCGTTTTTGGTTTCAGAAAGTGAAGAAGGAAAAGCGAAAGCTTCTTTTTATATTTAAAAAAAATTGAATTAAAGTCGATTTGAAAGAAGTAGAGAGATTAAAGCTCAGTTTGAACTATAAGCAAATTGAGAGCAATAAAGAGTAAAAAGGAAATCAAATACACTTATAGTAGTTCGGCTTCAACCTAGCATATGTCCACTCCCGAGTCCTCTTCTCCAAGGCCCACCGGCGTCCACTATCAATCTTCTTTAGGTGAAGATCAAACCCTCATAGCTTCCTTTCTCCTTTTACCAAGCTCAAGAGATAAAGCTTACAACCTTAAAAGGGAGATTTATAAGTATTATAAGACTTTCCTCGCTCTCCTACCCCTTTTTTTTTTCTTACAAGTTTAGCACACAATTTTTTTCAGATTTTCTAGCCCAAAATTATTGTAGGCTTTAGAATTTGGAGCCAAAGTTTTAAATGCACCCAGAAAAGCCGGGTATGGGCGATACTAACATCAGAGCCAACGACACTACCATCGAAAGCAGCCCGAAAAATAGTGTGGCTGCGGTACAACTGTCGACCTAGGTGGTACAATCATCGAGAATCCCAGAAAAGTGATTCCCTCTAATTTTCTAATCTCATCTTGTAACTTCAGTTGACCACTTCCTTAGTCAACTAATTAAGCTTGACCTAAGCTTAATCCACTCCCTAAAGTGGACCCAATTTGCCTCACTTAAGTTAACTTGGATCCCTTCAAAATCTAACTCAAGTAGGACTCAACTGTAACTGATGCTAACTACGACTTAATTAATTACAATAATCATGGCAAACAAATCTAATTTAAGACATTCCCAACTCTCGGTAAACTTTTTTACTACCCTCGATAATCTTCCGGCGAGTCTCTTGGTATTCTTTCGATGAACTCCTTTGTGTCATCTTGGTAAGTTCCCGATCTCCTTCGGCAAGCTTCTGGTGAACCCTTGGCAAGCTTTTGATACCCTCGACGAACTCCCGATGCACTCTAGGCAAGTTCCTAATAGCATTGTTCTAACTTCGGCCTGATGCCTGGACTTAACTTTGGCCAAACCTCTAATTGTAATTTTCTCTCCATCGTAGTTAATCCTATATCAATCATCTCTAAAACACATGTTAAATCAATAATCCAATAATTGATTTCATCATCAAAATTCAAGATTCAATAATCTCCCTATTTTTATGATAATAACCAATTGATGACAGGAGTTAACCTTAACTCCCCTTAAATCCATGTCATAATCCAAATAAAAAAAAATTAAATTCAAGAGAACTAACCACTCTTGAATTAAGTATCATAACATCTAAATGATATACCATAAATTTCAATAATCAAATCATTAGTGATGCATGATATAATATTAAGTTCAACCAACAAATCATTAATTATTTAATTTTTAAGAATACTCCAAGAATTTCAAAATCTATGCATTCGTCATACATTTGAAAATCTCCCCTTAAGTCACTAAATATTTTTTCATTTTGGTTATTAACAAACAAAGAGAAATGCCCATATTAAAATTTTTCTTACATGTGTCATTAATATCCATTTCTCCCCCTTTGTCATCAACAAAAAGGTAAAATGTAGAACTAATGATTCTAAGTTACATATGTCGTTGCTTCCCCTTAGTAAAATAAGATATGAGAAATAATTTTCTCATAAAATTTTTTTTCTCCTTTGTCATATATGTATTATTTTTCATATTTGTGTCATCAATACACTATTTCTCCCGATTTGTCATCAACAAAATGAGGTGAAATAATGAGCAAATAATTTCACGATACATAAATTCATCATATGTCAAAAATTTTCAATATTTGTACATTAGAAATATGATTAAACGTTTAATTGCTTCATTGCTCCTCCTTAATAAAACATAGTTATCTCATGAAAATATGTCTTCCCTTTTTGTAAATAAGAAACTAGTAGAAACAATAGAGGGTAGTTAAAAACATCATCACAAAAAAAAAGCTTATATAAAGCATCATAAAAGTTCATATCATATATTCTTCTTTTATAAATATTCATCAAATTCATGAAACAAGAATAATCTTTTTAAAAAAATCTCATCACAAAAATTTGAATCTCTTTCTTATGTTAATTTTAACAAGAATCATTTCGAAATTGAGCTAAAAAATCTGAGAAATCCAAGAAGAATTAGGAGCTACTCATGCATTTATCTTATGTAGTATTTAATAACAAATTACTTTTTTTTAATATCATCTTCATGTAAATTTTGATAAGAAGTGTAATTTCTAAGAGTCACAAATTATAAATAATGCATTTTATAAGAATTTAGAAAATTTAAAATTCTAAATTTTATTCTAAGCAAATTATTCCTTATTCCATGTTAAGATTCATCACATCTAATTTTCTTCTAATCAAATTGATTATTTTATTTCTCCCTTTAGTCTTTGTCAAGAAAGAATATGATAGAATAATTTTTTTTTTTTACATCCATATCCTAGTTACGACCATAAGCATAAAAGGATCATGTCATTAAGGACAAAAATCAAATTGTAATTACGAAAGACATGATTTCTTTTAAGGAATCTCTTCCTTTTTTTGTAAATAATAAAAATAAGTCTTAAGGGATTATATAATCTTAATTCATCCAAAATAAATCTTAAGACACCCAAATCATATAGATAATTTTTTTAATAAAATAGAAGAATGATATTGATAAAAATCTTAATTATAATTGTTAAGATCATAAATCTCCTTTTCTTAAAAAATAAAAATCATAGAGATTTAAATGTAATTTCCATAAAAAAATATGACAAGTCAAGAAATCAAACAAATGTTTATGATAAAACAAATTTATTTTAATTTTCAACTTATCTCAAATTTAAGAAATACTAATTTTTGTGATAAGTTATACCATTCATGAGTTATATAATAAATTATGTCAAGAAAGATATTAATATCAAAAAACATTCATGAATACCAAAAAAAATTATTTAACTTAATAAATCTCCGCTTATATGATAAAATAGAATCTTAAAATATCAAAGAATAGTCTTCATTCATAAAAATAACAAATTATAAATATCAAAATCATAATTTAATTTTAAAGAAGAAAAAGTAGAAGATCTTGATTTGTATATATAGGAAACTTTATGTTGTCAAGAATATAAGAAGATTTTTAAGTTATAGATCATGGTTTATGTTGAAAAAAAATATCTCATGTCATAATTTCAAAAGATAAAAAAGATAAATAATGATTCATTTGTAAAATTCTCTTTAACAAAGGGAACAAATCATAGTAAACAATCTTAGTTTATATCAAGTTCTTACATTATAATTTTTAAGATTTTAAGGTTATGAATTGGACAATAACCTTTTTAGATTTAAATCATCAAATTATTTTGTAGTTTTAAAGATTCAACAATAATTGTATCATTTTATCTTTAGTTGAAAGGTTGATAGGATAAAAATTATTTCAAGAAAAAATATCCTCTTTTTAGTTGTTTCATGTGATTTGTTTCAAGAATAATTTTCAAATCAATAAATTATCATTTAAGACCAAAAACTAAATTTCATTCTAGAAGAAATCATCAGTCATCACTATAACACATCAAAATGATAAAACATCTTCAAAACAAAAATTCAACCTATCTCAATTTCAACTCTTAAATGAGTCTAACTCTTTACACAGTGCAAGGAGTTGACAAACTCATTTCAAATTTTTATTTATTCCATATTCAATTTCAAAAGTAATCTATGACAAATTCGAGTTTAACATATAACTATTCAACCATTTAAATCAATCATTCAACAATGATATTTATAAGCTAACTTAGTCAAAAACACTATAATATTTAAGTCATTCAACAATAGCCTTTGCATTTAGATCAAAAAATATCCAAGCTAATGATTTTGAACCTATCATTCAATCATCATCAAAATTTCATTTTCAATATAAATAATTTTTCATTAACAATAACTAAGATTCTTTAGTTTTAGTTCATTTTCATACTAGTATTCTCTAGCTATGTATCATTAAGATTAATGAACCATCAAAAGATTTATTGTCAATAATTTTAATTCTAATAATTTTCTTCTTATCGTTGTTTAGGCTAGTGAGCTTGAAAAGTGTTTTAGATTTCAAGTCATATACCTTGAGCATCCACTTCCAAGACATCATTTAGTGCTCCTAGCCTTATTAGGAGACAAATTTATAATATGGGAGGTTTTTTGATTTAGGTACCCATTTGAGTTTGGGTCACTCATGAAAGGTTCTTCCCATTTTCTCTAATGGCTTGAGGTTGTTAATGGTTCCTTTAGGAATCCAAATTAATTTATGTGGACTATATTTTCTAAATAAATATTTATAGGTTTTATGTCATAATTTACTATAGAAGTTCTATTTAATTTTTGGTAGTAAGTTTAGAGTGGGTCTTTGATGAAAATAGTTGGCTTTTGTTGAATGTTAAAAAAGCCAACAAAGCCTATACCTTTTTTCTTTTTAACATGACCCTTATTTGCAAGAATCATGTTTAGGGATTTATTTCCTATTTCAAATTTTTCTAAAGTTTATTTTAATATAAGATTTTCTTTTCTTAGTTCATCTAAGTGTTCACATTCGGTGCATGAAATATATGATGATGGTGTTACATGTATTTGTTCAAGTCTACTAACTATAGAATCATGTTGTTTCTTTAGTAACTTATAAGACTTACTATTTTTTCTAAACTTATCATAAAGTTCATGAAAAGAAAGTAATAACTCATTAAAAGTAAAAGAGCTTTCTGATGGGTTACTTACCTTATCGTGGTTAGCTACAAGTGCGAAATTCTCCATTTCTTAGTTGTGTACTTCATCTTCAGAGTGCCTCGGCTTCTTGCATTCATAGCAAGATGATTTTTCTAATTTAAGTTTATTTTTATGACTTTTATTTATTAATATATCTGGTTTATTTATCAAAGGTTCAAAGTTCTCATCACTCGAGATTTCACTCGAGGAGTCATATATTCTTTTTCGTTCAAATTCCTTCCTGTTCTTTAGAAGGTCTTCTTTTGTTCTCAGTTCACTATCCTTCCTATTCTATGGAAAGTGTTCTTCAAGTTTATTTTTACAAGTTTTTTCATTCAATGATTCATTTAGAGTAAGTGTGTTTTATGTGTCATTCTAATGTATGCTAAATCTCAAAAGCAGTTTCACAAATAAAAACTTAATTAAATTTATTTTTATCGAGAGAACAAAATAAGGCATTCATAGCCTTCACATTCAATGAAAAGGCCTTCTTTTCAAATTTGTTCCTTTCATTCATAGACTTAGAAGATTTTTCAAAATCATTTTATACTATATGCCATAAATCAAAATCCATGAAAATTAAGAAAATACATATTCTATTTTTTCAATAAGTGTAATCTGTCCCATTGAACATGGGCGGACATGCAATAGAATAATACTTGTTCATGCCAAACGAAGCCATTTACTCGGATTTTTAGTCTAATGAGTAGAACCTCGCTCTGATATCAATTGTAATGATCAATTAGTGTAAGATTAATCATGCTCGTTTAAAAACCTTATTTAGTTTCGGAAAGTGAAGAAGGAAAAATGGAAGCTTATTTTTATATTTTGACAAAACTGATTTAAAGCCGATTTTAAAGAAGTAGAGAGATTGAAGCTCAGTTTTAACTATAAGCAAATTGAGAGCAACAAAGACTAAAAAACAAAGCAAATAAAGACACTCACAATTATAGTGGTTCGGCCTCAACCTAGCCTACGTCCACTCCTGAGTCCTCTTCTTCGAGGCCCACTAGCGTCTGCTTCCTTTCTCCTTTTATCGGGCTTAGGAGATGAACCTTACAAGGGAGATTTATAAGTATTATAAGGCTTTTTACTCTCCTACCCCTTTTCTTTTTCTTACAAGTTCTAGCCCCAAATTATTGTGTGAAATGTAAGAAAATATGTGGTATTTATAGGCCCTAATTGGCTTCAAAATTTAGAGCCAAAAATTCAAATGCAACAAAAAAAAGTCGGTATGGGCGGTACCATCATCGGTGCCAATGACGCCACCATCGAAAGCAGCTCGAAAAATAGGGCGGTGGTGATACAACTGCCGACCTAGGTGGTACAACTATCGAGAATCCTGAAAAAGTGATTCCCTCCACTTTTCTAATCTTGTCTTGTACCTTCAGTTGACCACTCCTTAAAGTGGACCCGGTTTGTCACTTAAGTTAATTTGGATCCCTTCCAAATCTAACTCAAGTAGGACTGAACCTTAACCGATGCCAACTACGACTTAATTAATTACAATCACCATAGCCAATAAATCCAATTCAATACCATCTCAACTCTCGACAAGCTTTTCTACTACTCCCAACAATCTTCCAGCGAGTCTCTTGGTCTTCTAGTGAACTCCATTGTGTTATCTTGGCAAGCTCCCAATCTCATTTGGCAAGCTTCCGACGAACCCCCGGGAAGCTTCTGATATCGTCGGCAAGCTCTTGATGCACTCTAGGCAAGTTCCCAATAGCATCGTCTTATCTTTGGCCTAATACCTGGACTTGACGTTGGCCAAACCTCTGATTATAATTTTCTCTCCATCGTAGTTAATTTTGCATCAATCATCTCTAACACATATGTTAGATCAATAACCCATCAATTAATTTTATCATCAAAATTCGAGGTTCAACAATGACCAGATGCACAACTGGGACTATGGAATCACTGTCTAACATTAAGTATCAATCAGTGAACTCATTCTCCAATGAGCACCTATACTATATCCTTAGTGTCTCCACACAAGTGGTTATGAGACCAGCCACCTCTATCATATAGACTAGTATATAGCACATTAGTCTGTCCGATTATTTCAATGTCCCTCTCGAGTAACTTATGACCTAGATTATCTAGAATCTATGTTTAAAGGTGAATTGATATCATTATCATGATCTAATCACGATTCAATTCCCATTGCATAGAACCAAGGACATCACAATATATATTATATATAATAGATAATATAATATGAGAAAATGTCAATAATAATCATAAGTAGAAATATCGTGCAGCGTGTCACATGTGCTACCAGTCATATATTTGGCTTGTTGATAAGACTCTAGCAGTGTTGGATCCTACTCACCCTAGTAGAGTTAATAAAACTGTGAAATTATAATAAAAACCCCACCTAGTCACCTCTATCTTATAAAGAAGTGTGGCTAGGGTTTAGTTTGGGGGCTCCAATCTTTCTTACTAGTATTCATTTTAGCTTTTCCTTTGAGTAGTATAGGAATGTAGGTGGCAATAAAGAAGAAAACTCATTAGTATAAGAGGGAGCGCTCCAAAGAAGTGGTAAAATGCAATCAATAGTAATAGTAGTAGAAGTGAAAGACGAGATATAGAATGAGGTAGTAACGAATCAAAGAGATATTAATATAAGATTAGAAGTCTGTAGTTACAGTATTAGCCCTTTAAAGTGGTTCAATATCCCCCGCCGCTCCCCTTATTGGGTTGGTCGACCAAGGTTTCCATCTGCTAGAGTCGGCTATGTAGCAAATTAGGCCACCGTTTATCCCTATTACGACAGGTTAGCTATAGGAGAGGCAAGGGGGTAATTTTACTTAGGCAGCACCCCACTTGGGCTAAGGTTTAGAACCCTATATAAGCATGTAACCTCCTCTTTTAATCAAGTAAGAGATCTATTCTATTTAGCTTTGTTGGCCGGCCATAAGAGGGAGGAACCCCTATAGCGTTCAAAGGGTTGATCCCCCTCAAAGATCAAAATCTATAGAGCTCCTTCTGGAGTCATATCATCTGGTATCAGAGTCACATTCTTACTGCCCATGCTACCAACTCTACTGCCTCCACCCTTCCAAGCAATTCCCATAATTGTTGCAACACGTGCCTCCATCTTCTACCCCAAGCCGTAGATCAAATCAATCTTCTGCTATCCCCCTACGTTTAAACTGAAAATATGGTATAATCTCATCACCCACACTTATTTACTACTGCAATCCCTTTGCCTTACACATTGAAGAAGCTTTTCCATAATTTCTTCGTTGCAAAATTCCACTGTCGCAAACATTATCATTGTTGAGAAGGGGAAACGCTGTAGAAATTTTCAACCGCATTATTGCTTCTTAAAACCAATTTATTGCGCCTCTATTTTGGCCAAAACTTTTATATGATTTTATAGATCATCTTAGCACTCATCTAAGATTGATCTCTAAAAAAAATCCTCTTTGAAACCAGTTTTATTATGCTATAATTCCTTGTCGCATATTGCTGGAATTTTACGATGAAGAATCTGCCTTCCATTTGTTCATCTATTTTCCTACCATTATGCTGCCAAAATTTTGTCGAACCTATTTGCTGATATTAGCCACATATGAACCAAGGATTTGTTGATAAATTTCTATATATTTTTCTCATATTTTCCTCTAGAATTTATATCGAGAATTTATTGTTTCTCCAACGTAAATTATGTTCGGCAGGATAAAATATACGTAGCCCTTCTTCATCGAATTCCATCAGATTCGAGTGCTATATCCTATGGTTTTTTGAACTTTCTTCTCATCCTCAAACCCTACCATCACTATCAGAGAACCCCACTAAACTGCACCCTAAACTGATCCCAAAACCAGCCCTAATCGCAGCCTCCATCTCTACTGATCCACCTATCCAACCGGCCACCGCTTCCCCAAAACGTCTCATGCCCCTAACCTGACAACAGAAGAATGACCTCAATATTACAGATCTAGAGGCCTATATCATGGCATCTGAAGAGGCTATTAATGCTAAGTTTAAAGCCTTTAAGAACCACATAGATGAGAAGATTCAGTCCCTCTTCATCGAATTCAACATGGGCCAACCACCTAGCCCAAAGAAATTATAGCAAAGAGAAACCTTAGATTAGAAAGATGATTCCCAAAAGCAAGGTTGCACCATCACTGATCCATGTAATCCATGCATGAAGGTAGACTTCCCTAGATGGGAAGGAGACCCAATCGGATGAATCTCATGCGCGAAGTGATATTTTCGATTCTACCAAACCATCGATGCTACCATGGAGGAGATTGCTACCATCCACCTTGAAGGATATGCTATTCAGTGGTTCAATTTATTTAAGTACACCCACTGAGGTCTCTCTTGGCGGCAATTCAAGGTACGATTATTGAATCGCTTTGATCAATCGATTACGATAATATTGATGGATAATTGGCAAAGATTCGATAAACCTCTACAATACAAGAATACCAAACAAAATTTGAATATTTATCTAACCAAACTATGGATTGGTCTAAAAAATAATTTTAGGGACTTTTATTAAGGGTCTAAAGCTGGAGATTCGAGGAGAAGTAAAGGTGCGACAACCATATACTCTTATGGTGATAATTTCCTTCGCGAGAATCCAAGAGGAATGACTAAACCATGAAGCACGAAGGATAAGGGTCACTCTCTGACTAGCCATGCCAAAGCCTTCAGCCCCCTCTATTGCTATCCGAGCTCCTACACCAAAAAAATTAACAAGAGATGAGCTTCAAGAATAATCTCCCAAGGGATTGTGTTAGCACTGTGATGAACCATGGGGCCGAGAACATCGCTACAAAAAAAGATGGCTCCTCATGATTGAACCCATAGAGCATGAGGACACCAAACCATCTAAAGAAAGCCTTAAACCCGAAGATGAAACCATAGAGGAAGAGCCCCAATCGGCTGACTATGCAGTCCACGTTTGGTCGGTTACTCCAACCCAAAGACGATGAAAGTTGAAGGACTCCTTAAACAACAACCATCACTGTTCTTATAGATACGGGCAACACAAATAACTTCCTCAATAGCAAGGTTGCTGCACATATGATGCTTCAAATTAAAGGTTGTAACAAGTTTGATGTCAAGGTCGCCGACGGCCGAGTCCTCATTTGTGACCAATGGTACCCGCGGGTAAAATTACTCTTACAAGATCAAGAAGTGGTAGCCGACTTCTTCCTCCTACCCATCGATGACTATGAAGCCGTGCCTGGGATTGAATAACTCACAATATTAGGTGACATCTCCTAGAATTTCTCTAAGTTAATTATGCAATTTTATTGTAAGGGGAAACAAGTCACCTTGCGAGGCTAGCACGGGAGCCATATCTCCACTATTTCAATGTAGTAGATGGAGAAGGTGCTACACAAGAATATGGTGGATTTTTAATGCATATCTAGCAGCCATCAAAGGAGGAGAACATGCAAATTTGAGATCCTAAGCTTGCCCTATTACTAGACAAATTTATGGTGTTTTCACAGACCCTTATGGGCTTCCCCCTAATCGATCACATGACCACCGCATCCCTATACTGCCGGGCAAACTTCCAGCAAACTTAAGACCATACCATTATCCTCACTTGTAGAAGGGCGAGATTAAGAACATCGTTAAGGAGATGCTCGACACCGGATGTGCATTGATTAAGGAGAACATCGTTAATTCGACCAAGTTACAACCCTTACTCCTCATATGTGGCAGATTTGCATTGATTACAGGGGTTTGAACACCATCATCGTCAAAGATAAATATCCTATACTAGTAGTAGATGAGCTCTTGGATGAACTAAAAGGAGGTTGAGTCTTTACAAAATTGGATCTCCATTCCAAGTAGCACCAGATTTGGGTATGCATTAAAGATGTTCCAAAAACAGCATTCGGCACATATAATGGTCACTATGAATTTTTGGTAATGCCCTTTGGACTCATGAATGCTCCTTCTACTTTTCAAGGCTTAATGAACGACAACTTTTGGAGGTCTCTACGTGAGTTTGTATTATTTTTTTATGACATCTTCATTTACAGCCCTATGCTTGATATGCATTTTCAGCACTTACGAATTGTTCTAACAATTCTTCGGGAGAATATCCTTTTTGTTAAACAATCAAAGTACAACTTTATATAATGTAAAGTGTAGTACCTAGGGTACATTATATCAAAAGATGGAGTGGCGATAGACCCAACAAAGATCAAAGTGATGCAAGGATGGCCGATACCTATGAACATAAAATCGTTACGTGACTTCCTTGGACTCATAGGCTACTACCGAAAGTTAGTGAAAGATTATGGCAAGTTCAGTGCTCCACTCATGTCCCTACTAAAGAAAGACTCCTTCTTGTGGACGGATAAAACTTCCATGGCCTTTGAATGACTTAAGGTAGCCATAGCGATGATGTCGGTCCTAGCGCTGCCTGATTTCTATCACCCCTTTGTGATTGAGGTTGATGCGTTTGGAGTTGGAATTGGGGCTATCCTAATGCAAGATGGCCAACCCCTTGCCTATACCAGCAAGACTTTGTCTACCTCCCACCTTAAAATATTTATGTACGATAAAGAAATGCTTGCTATTGTACACGCTGTCACGAAGTAAAGACCCTACCTAATCATTTGACACTTCCAAATTAAAACTGATCACTAGAGTCTCAAATACTTCTTCGAGTAGAAAATATCTTTCCCGGAGCAACAACAATGGGTAACTAAACTCCTTGGTTTTGATTATAAAATTGTTTATCAAAAGGGGAAAGAGAATATTGTTGTAGATGCTCTATCTTGGCTACTAGGACAAGACACAATTTTAGCCATCTCTCTTCGCTCCACCAACTTCCTCAATGATATTATGGAGGAATGGAAGAACAATCTAGAGACCCGAGGCATCATAGAAAAGTTGGAGAAGAATCCAGGTTCCATGGGCCACTACACTTGGGATTCAAGGGACCTACGCTACAAGGGTCGAATTGTGATTGTTCCTTCTTCCCCTTGCATCAAATTTATTTTACATGAGATGCACTCTTCACCTTTAGCAGGGCACTTTGGATTTCTGAGAACATACAAGAGGGTGAAGCAAAACTTCTTTCGGAGAGGCATAAAAAGATTACAAAATGGTGGCAAGTCCAGGAAATCTATAACCACTACTTATATCGGACTCAGCATAGATTGACATCTCTATGAACTTCATTGAAGTGCTACCATTATCTCAAGGTAAAAGCACAATCTTTGTAGTGATAGATTGTCTAACCAAATATGCTCATTTTTGTGTTGTGAGACATCATTATATCGCTGCTAGTATCGCTCAAATCTTTGTGAAAAATATTATTAAACTATATGGGATGCTAAGGTTGATTGTGAGCGACCGTGATAAGGTGTTTACAAGTAAATTTTGGATCGAACTCTTCCAATTATAGGGTGCCCAACTCAAGATGAACATAGCATATCATCCGTAGACGGATTGTAACACCCCTTAGTACCATATTGGAAATTTGGGAATATATAAGTGCCTTATAAGGGTTGATGAGTGTATTATTGTTAACTCCCAGCTTGAGCATTTTGACTAGTGGTTGGGCCAAACTAAAACCATCAGGATAGTTAGCTTATCAACCCACGTCGTTACATTTGGTGTGGCCAAAGTAGATTATATCAACCAAAACTTACTTAATAGGGACAATCTTTTGCAGCTACTGAAGGACAACTGTGTCCTTAACTATCGCCTAAGCCTGCATGAAACAACAAGCTGACACTCATTGAAGCGAGCAAAAATTTTTAGTAGGAGATTGGGTCTACATTTGCCATATCAGATTTTGTAGTGTATTGGGGCGGTGGCATACAACTTACCATCCGAAGATGCTATATGGGAGTCTTATGAGGAGCTGAAGACCTAGTTCCCAGAGTTCATGGTCCCTCAGCCTTGTGGACAAGGCGAATTTAAAGAGGGCGGACTTGATATGACCCTAGCAAGGTTAGTCCCTACTCACCCTAGTAGAGTCAATAAAACTTTATGAAATTATAATAAAAATCCCACCTAGTCACTCTATCTTATAAAGAAGTATGACTAAGATTTAGTTTGGGGCTTTACGGCTTAGTGGCCACCGCCCATCTTACTGGGTTGGTCGGCCAGGCTTTTCATCTGCTAGAGTCGGCTATGTAGCCAATTAGGCCACTGCCTATCCTTATTAAGGTAGGTCTGTTATAGGAAAGGCAAGGGGATAATTTTATTTAGGCAATATCCCCCTTGGGCTAGAGTTTAGAGTGCCATATAAGTATGTAGCCTCCTCCTCTTTCAATCAAGCAAGAGATCTATTATATTCAACCTTGTTAGCTAGCCCAAGGAGGACTCTGAAAAGTGAACGTAGGCCATGTTTTCGCCGACCACCATAAATTGTGAGTCTTCTGACTTTACTTTTTGAGTTTATCTATTTCTACTCAAGTTTTCTTTAAGCAAGATAGTAACTTAAGCATTGTTCATCGATTAAATTGTTCATATATTCAACTTAAATGAAACACTTTTAATTTTTCGTCTTACTTCAAACAAAATTTTCTTTAAATCATGATTTCAACACTTGCATAATTCAAACCCACCCCCCTAGTGTCATTTGATCCTAACAGTAGATGTATCTAAATTACTTTGGTAAGGAGAACCCTCATTCAAATAAAACTCCAAAAATCATCATCAAATTCATGTTTCTAAAATTTTTTTATTAAAAACAACATGAATAGATTCCTATAAAATTAAAAGAAATAACTAAATTTTATTAAAATCTCCTATATTATAGTTATGCATCGTTGTTTAAAAGCAAAGAGTAAGTTTAATCACGAAAACCATCAAGATCAATAGTATAAATATTATCGCTTCTTGAAGTAATCATAGTATTATTGTTTTGTGATATTTCATTATATTCAAATTTAATATTATATCCCTTATCATATAATTTATTAATACTTAATAAGTTATGTTTTAAACTATCTATTAACAGAACATCTTCAATCAAAAGATTTGATTTATTATCAATTTTTCAATGCTAATAATCTTTCTTTTGTTGACTTCAAAGGTGACATATCGTCCATCTCGACTAGTAAGCATTGAGAATTATGTTAGATCTCTGATCTATGCCTTGAGTATCGACTATTAAGATACCATCTTTTGCTCCTAGCTTTGATAAAGACATACCTACAAGAAAGAGGTGTTTACTCTAGGTACCTATTTAACTTTGGGTTCATTATAGTTAGATCTACCTTTCTTTACTTTTGACATCAAATCGTTTATAGTCCTTTAGGAACATAGACTAATTTATGATAACTATAATTTTTAAGAGAGTATGTATAAGCATAATAACCAAATATTCTACAAAAATTATATTTAACTTTAGGGAAAATATGTAATATCGGTCCTTTTACAAATCTACTTAGCTTTTGATGTGTACAATTACTTATGAATCTAATACCTTTCTTTCTAAATCCACAACCTTATTTAGCAAAAATCATGTTTAATGATTTATTTTTAATTTTAAATTTTTTAAAGTTTATTATAATAACATATTTTCCTTTTTAAGTGAATCTATCTCTTTATATTTACTGCAAGACGTTAGCATACAATTATCATACTTATTTTTTAATTTATCAAATTCATTAGAGAGAGATACATGATCCTTTTTTAGTAAGTTATATTTCTTACTAACATTTTTAAGTTCATCATACAAATCATGAAATCCATCAAGTAATTGATTATAAGATAAAGATGTTTTGGAAGAGTCACATACCTCATTGTTGAAGGCCATCAATGTGTAGTTTGCCACTTTGTCTTTACTGATTTAGTCTTCATCTTCTGATGCACTTGATTCATCCCATGTTACCTTGAATGCTTTATTCTTCTTTTGGGTTAGAAACTTCTTATGTAGACATTTATTTTTGAAGTGCCTAGGCTTTTGTCATAACATATTATTATATCCATTTTCAGTTCACTTTAATTCTCATATTGTTATCTTACAAAACTAGTTGTATTCATTTTTATGAATTTTTGAAGTCTTCTTGTAAGGACTTCTATGTCATTATCATCATCACTTAAGGTTTCCCTTGAGGAGTCTTCTTTGGTTCTAAGTATAATATCCTTCTTATTCTTTAAAATGTTTTCTTCTTATTCATTATGTGCTTTGAAGTTCGTTTCATACATCATTAAGGATCATATATGCTCTTCAAAAGGAAAGATGTTCAAGTCCCTTGCTTATTGGATAGCTATTACTTTTGGATCCTAACTTTTTGGAAGAGATCTTAAAATCTTATCACCAATTCAAGATTAGTATAACATTACTAATAGTTTTTAAACCATTGAAAAACAATTGTATATGTCACTAATAGTTTCGCTTGACTTTATTTCAAACAATTCATAACTATGTACCAAAAGATCAATTTTAGATTCTTTTACTACTTGTGCCTTTATGAGTAACTTCAAGTATGTATCAAATATCATGTGTAGCGTCACAAGTGAAAACATGATTAAACTCATTTTGTCTAAAGCATAAAATAAATTAGTAATAGCTTTAGGATTTAAGGAAAATATTTTCTCGTCAAAATCATTTCATTCATTCATTAGTTTAGAAGATTTTTAAAAATCATATTCAATAACATTTCATAAATCAAAATTTATAGAAATCAAGAAATCCTCATTCATGTTTTCTAATAAGTGTAGTCCATTCAATTGAACATAGGACAAGTGATAGAGCGACCCTCTTGATTGTTAGAAAAAGTCATTAAATCTCACTTGGGTGGTAATCCAATTTAGATAACTTAGCTCTGATACCAACTGTTAGGATCATAATATCACTAAGAAAGGGGGGAAGTTGAATTAGTGCTTTCACAATAAGATTTTGATTTAAAATTTTTGATAAAAAATATGTATTGAAAATATGTTTAATTAAGAAGTGTGAGTAAGAGTAGTGAGTAAGTCATGATAAGGTAAAGTAAAGAAATGCAAACCGACTTATAATGATTCGATTATCCTAACCTACGTCTACTCCCGATTCCTTTTCTCTCAAGGCCATCAATTTACACTATTGATCTTTCCAATAGGCAAATATCAACTACCCATGTTACAATCCTTCTCCTTTTACCAAGCTCAAGAGAGAACCTTTACACTAACTCTTTTAAAAAAGACCTTGCACCTCATTAAAATAACCTCTAAACTCTAGGAGAAAAAAACTCAAGTACTTTCAAAAGGGTTTACATACTTCAATTCTCAAGATTTCATTTTTGTTCGCCCTTGCATCAAGCAAGCATGAGTGGGGTATTTATAGACCCCCAAACATTTCAGAAATGGAGCCAAAAATTTAAATCACCGAGTTTTTGAAGTACTAATAGTACCACCATCGACAACAAGTGATACTACTATAGAACAAAGCCCGAGAATCTAGACTCTATCAGTACCATCGTCAACTTAAGCGATACCATCGCCAGCCATGAGCGATACTATCATTGGAAGTCTTGGAAAAGCACAATTCATGCTTTTTGACTCTCTATGTGGTACCATCGCTTAGGCTTGGCAGTACTACCGCTTAGGCTTGGTAGTACTATCGCCTAGGCTTGGTAGTATCACCGTTAGCCTAGGCTTGGTGATATCACCACTTGGGCCTGACGATACCACCGCCCAGGCCTACTTCAGGTCACCGAATTGGCATTCCAACAAGTCCAATTTAACCATAGTTCATGCTAGTTACAAGTTCCCTACAAGCCAATCATGTGAGTAATGGCACATGTGACACACTACATAGTCTTTTTATATTATTATTAGTATATTTTTATATTATATTATTCATTGAATATATATTATGATGTCCTTAATTATGTACAATGAGAATTAGATCATGATGAAATCATGATAATAAGACCAATTTGCCTTTAAACACATATCCTATATAATCCCGATCATAGGTTACTCGAGAGGGATATTAACATAACTAGATAGACCAGTGTGTTGCATATCCATCCATATGATGGGAGTGATTGGTCTCATAACCACTTGTGTGAAGACACTAAGGATACAATATAGGTGCTCATTGGAGAATGAGTTCACTGATTAATCTGCTTATGGAATGTTATATTGTTAATGATATCTAATGCTAAACAATAATTTTGAAGTCTCAGTTGTGTGTATAGTCCTTAAACTTAAGATATAAAAAATGCTTTATTTGAGTACTCTTTTCTTTGACGTCGGACTTACAGGTCAAGAAAGTTACATATATTGTATAGCCGATATTGGGATTAGTAGCAAACCTTATGAATGCAATTGAGTATCGATAAAGAATCATCTACTCTTGGTATCATGAGAGAAATATCTCATGTGTTCTCACTCAGGCAAATCCCTGATCAGGTTGTTCGAATTGAGAAAGAAGTCCTTTAGGAGAATTCGATTAGAGCGAGACTCCAATGAATTTCGAGTATGGCTTGACAGTACCATGCCCAATATATGATATATAGGATATTAGATTGATGAAGTACTATAGATACATGATAAATGATGAAAGATAGGTCCAATTGATAAGATCTCATACATTGTCTGAAGACTATGGCGTAGTGGCCTAGTAGTCTATAGTTGATGAGTTGATTAAATTATTATGAGATAATAATTCACTAAGTCAGAAGGAGTTCTAACATATAGGACTCATATCCAGCTCAGTATTAGGCCTAGAGGGTCACACACATATTGTGAATGTTTCAGCGAGTAGGGGATTGGATATGAGTTATCTAAATAGGTCCCCTGTTCTCATTTGATGAGACCCAACATTGATAGATCCTTACATGAGGCCTAATTAGAGGCTAACTGAGCTTATTGAATAGAGATCTAACAATCCTAGTAGTGAGAGTAATTGGATAGAGATCTAATACCCACAAAGGCAGGATCCAATAGGGTTTTTGGTGGCTCTCTATATATAGGAGGCAAGAGTGACACAAATTTTGATAGGTTGCACTGTTGGTTGCCCCTCCTATGCTCCTCCTCCCTCATCTTCTCAGCCAACTAGACCCTCTCTACTGTGAGAGGACAGCAAAGAAGATAGAAGATCTTCTAACACGTTCACTGCGAGAAGCTACGCAAGAGTTATGAGATTTTGGATGTGATTTGAGGAGCATCATTGCAATAATCCATCATGCAGATATTGCTAGAGAGGAGGACATTCACCTTCTTCATCTTCTCTATCTGAATCTAAAATTATAGGGATATATGATCTCTCTAGGTAATCAATATCTCACGTATCGTAGTTTTTGGTTTTGTAATTTTTTCATGCATCAATCTTTGCATGACGACTTGATACACATGAGAAACCTATTTTGTTTTCTTTCTTTTATTATGCATGTGGTGCTCTGATAGTTTTCCAATAGTGGTATAAGAGCCAAGTTGCTCATGCAAAAGATTAGCTTTTAAACTACGTGTGATGAGATTGAAACGTGTAAACTATTTTCTACATACATTGCTATGATTTTTTGTTATTTTTCAGATTGGACAATAATTTTTCTCACTGTAAAGAGGTGTTGTAGAGAGGTGTTTTAAGGTCCTTTGATATTAAATTTATTGGCACAAAAAGGAGGAGAAAGGCCAACAACTATTGCTCTAGGGTTTACTGGCCGCCCTTACCAATTGGTTTGCTGCAAAGGAACTCCTTGGGGGCCAAAGTTTCCTGGCCACCCAAGGTTCCCCTATGTCCAAGACTCCTAGCCGTAAGTGACTCTGGCAGCTAGGGTTTTCTAGCCGAACAAGGAGTCCTTTTCTTGCCATAATAGGAACCCTATGGTAGGGTATCCTAAAATTTTTAAAAATAATTAATTAAATAGTTTAATTAATTATTAATTATCTAGTAATCTTGCATGGTGATGTGTACATATGATGTATAATGTTGATGGATGATCATGAGCCATATGATATGATGTGTGTATGTATAATAATAATAATTATTATTATTATTATTGGGCCTGTGAGCCTTTATTTTCTCTCATTTATTGTCGGGCTTGTATGCTTGTGATTATATTGTAATTATACAAAGAGGTACGACAGGAGCATGGAGGTGTCAACAGGACCCTATAGGACTCCAGCAGGTAAGTCCTAATCACTTAGAAGGAATAAAAAAGAACACTGTGATATTGCAATAAAACCCCGCCTAGTCACTTCTATCCTATAAAAAAGTGTGGCTAGGGTTTATTTTGGGGCCTTAGGGCTTAGTGGTCGTCGCCTCCTTTACTGGGCTAGTTGGCTAGGGTTTCTCCCTGCTTAGGTCGGCTACAGAGCCAACCTAGCCGCCACATGTTCCCTCTAAAGCAAGTAGGCTATAGAAGGGGCAAAAAGATAATTTTAGTTAGACAAGCACCCTATGGGCTAAGGTTTGCAACCCGATATAATGATGTAGCTGCCCTCTCTCTTTTAGCAAGTAATTATCATCTTTTATTCAGCCTTTATGCTGAGTCTAGGAGGGAGGAACCCCTATAGCGTTCCAATAGTTGATCCCCCTCAGTGATCAAAATCTATAGGGCTCCTTCGGGGGTCTTATCATTTGGTATCAGAGTTACATTCCTGGTGCCCTGTAGCCAACTGCCTCCACTTTCCTAAGAAATTTTCATAATTGCTTTTGACATCACCTCCACCGTCGCCCACTAAGTCATATATCCATCAATTTGCTACAGTCCCTTGCGTCAACAATATAAATTTGGTAAAAACTCCAAAGCCCATGCCATTGTTACTATTAGTCCTTTATCTTATACGTGGGTGAAAATTTTCCAAAAGTTTCCTTGCTACAAAATTTTACCAATGCAAACGTTATCATCATTACGAAGGTGAAACACTACAGAAAATTTCAATCGATTATTACCTCTTGAAACTGAACTTTTATTCATCATTTTTGGCGAAAATTTATACACAATCCCAAGGATCAACTTGGCTTTCATCTAGGATTGATTTCTCAAAAAGTTCCTTCTGGATTGGTTTTCTTATGTAATCTTTCACTAGCACGCAGTTTTGAAATCTTTATGATGAAGGATCTACCTTTCATCTTTTGCCCTATTTCCCTACTGTTATGTTGGGAAACCTAAGCGAGTGCATTACATATGCAGCTGAAATCAATCTCCCATTCCAAGCAGAATAGAGCTGACTCCCATATATTGTGACAGTGACAGGGTGATAACTTTAACAAAGGAACTCAGGCCTTAACAGAATTGTTCTGAGGAGGTACCATCTGATTAGAGGAATCATGATCCGAAAAGATATAGCAATGAAAAAAGTTTCATCGAAAGATAACATTACAGATCCACTGACGAGGCCGCTGGCTCAGATTGTATTTAAGCATCACAGGGGTTTGATGGAGATCAGACACATAGGTGATTGACTTTTGGTCAAGTGGGAGATTGCTGATTACAGGTGCCCTGCAAGCCAATCATATGAGTAATGGCACGTGTGACATACTATGTGATCATTTTGCTTATGATTAATATTAGCATATTCTCATATTATCTGTTACATATATATTGTGATATCCTTGGTTCTATGCAATGGGAGTTGGGTCGTGATGAGATCACGATAATAAGATCGATTCACCTTTAAACACATATCCTAAATAATCCCGGTCATAGGTTACTCAAGAGAGACATTGAGATAACCGGACAGATCGGTGTACTACTATATATCCATCTATATGATAGAGGCGGCTAGTCTTATAGCCACTTGTGTGGAGACACTAAGGATATAGTACAGATGCTCATTGGAGAATGAGTTCACTGATTGATCCGCTTATGAAATGTTGTATGATTAATGATACCCAATGTTAGACAGTGATTCTATAGTCCCAGTTGTGTATATAGTCCTTAGATTTAAGACACCAAGGACATCACAGTATATATGCTATAGATAATATAATGTGAGAATATGCTAATATTAATCATAAGCAAAAAGATCACACAGCGTGTAACTAGCATGTTACGCTGCCAAAATTTTGCCAAACTTTTACTGGTACTCCTAACATCTAAACCAAGGGTTTCTATATAATTTTTTTAAACTTTCCTTTGGAAATTACATTGAGAAATCATAGTTTCTTCAAAGTAAAATATGTTTGGCAGGATTGCACATCGCCGCACTTTTTTTTATCAAATTCTATCAGATTTGAGTGCTATTTTTTATGTGATTTTGAACTCTTTTTTTCTCATCACCAAACCCTACCATCCTCATGAAAAACCCTTCAAAACACTACTCTAAATCAAAACCAAACAGCTACCCAAATCAGCCCTAAACCATAGCTTACTCCCATCCAAACCGATCCACCTTCCAACCGGCCACCCCTTCTCCAAAATTATCATGCCACTAACCTGATAACAAAGAAAGATCATAATATTACAGATCTAGAGGCATATACCGTGGCATCAGAGGAGGTCCCAAGTTTAAAGCCTTTGAAAGCCATATGGACGAGAAGATGTGATCCTTATTCGTCGAACTCAGCATTAGCCGACTGTCAAGCCTGAGGAAGTCACACCATGGAGAGACTTCAAATCAGTGAGATGATCTTCAAGAGCATGGACACCTCTGATCCCAATAATCCATGTATGAAGGTTGATTTCCCAAGATAGGAAGAAGAAGACCCGACTGGATGGATCTCATGCGCGGAGCGCTATTTTCGGTTCCACCGAACCGCTGACACTACATGGGTGGAGATCACTGCCATACACCTTAAGGAAGATGCTATTCAGTGGTTCAATTGGTTTGAACACATTAATAAAGGACTCTCTTGGTAACAGTTCAAGGAAGGACTACTAAACTGCTTCGGACCAATCAATTTTGACAACAACGATGGACAATTGGCAAAGATTCATCAAACCTCTATAATACAAGAATACAAAATAAGGTTTAAGCGTTTATCTAACCAAACTAAGAATTGGTCTAAGAAATAACTTTTAGGTACTTTTATTGAGGGCCTAAAGCTGAAGATCTGAGGAGAAGTGAAGGCGTGACAACCGTACATACTTATCCTGGTAATTTTCTTCGTGCATATCTAGGAAGAACGATTAAACCACAAGGTATGAAGGACAAGAGTCACTCCCTGACTAGCTATACCGAGGCCTACTGCCCCCTCTAGTGCTATCCAAGCCCCTCTACGTTAATTTTCTTCGTGCATATCTAGGAAGAACGATTAACCCACGAGGTATGAAGGACAAGAGTCACTCCTTGACTAGCTATGCCGAGGCCTACTACCCCCTCTACTGCAATTTTCTTCGTGCATATCTAGGAAGAATGATTGAACCACGAGGTATGAAGGACAAGAGTCACTCCCTGACTAGCTATGCCAAGGCTTACTGCCCCCTCTACTGTCATCCAAGCCCCTGCACTAAAAAAGTTAGCAAGAGATGAGCTTCACAAACGATCGGCCATGGGGTTGTGTTGGCATTATGACGAACCATGGAGCCACGAACATTACTGCAAAAAGGGTGAGCTCCTTATGATTGAATCAGCAGAGGATGAGGACAATGAAACATCTAAAGAAGCCCTTGAACCTGAAGAAGAAGCCATAGAGGAAGAGTCCTAACCAGTCGATTATGCGGTGCACGCATTGGCCAGCTACTCCAACCTATAGATGATGAAAGTTGTAGGACTTCTAAAATAGTAACCCATCACTGTTCTCATCGACATGAGTAGCACAAATAACTTCCTCAATAATAAGGTTGCTACATATTTGACGCTTCAAATCGAAAGTTGCAACAAGTTCGATGTAAAGGTCGCCAACGGTCGAACCTTCAATTGTGACCAACATTGCCCACGGATGAAACTACTCCTCCAAGACTAAGAAGTAGTAGCTGATTTCTTCCTCTAACCCATCGATGATTATGAAGCTGTACTCAGGATCGAATGGCTCACAACACTAGTTGATATCTCCTAGAATTTTTCTAAATTAATCATGAAATTTTATTACAAGCACGGGAGCCAAATTTCCACCATTTCATTGCAACGAATGGAGAAAGTTTTGCACAAAGCACATGGTGGATTTTGATGCATATCTAGTAGCCATCTATGGGGGAGAATATATAAAATTCAGATCCTAAGCTTGTCCTCTTGTTGGACGAATTCGTGGATATTTTCACGGAGCCGCGCGAGCTACCCCCTAACCGGCCGCATGACCACCATATTCCTATTATGCCGAGCAAATGTCCAACAAATTTGCATCCATACCACTACCCTCACTTGTTGAAGGATGAGATTGAGAACATCATCAAAGAGACGCTTGACACTAGGGTGATTCGACAGAGTTGCAGCCTTTATTCTTCACCAGTGTTGCTAGTGCACAAGAAGGATGCTATATGGCGAATGTGCTTTGATTATCGGGCCTTGAACGCTATCACCGTTAAGGACAAATATCATATACTAGTTGTAGATAAGCTCTTGGATGAATTAAAAGGAGCTCGAGTCTTCAGTAAATTGGATCTCCGTTCTAGTTATCATCAGATTTGGGTATATACTAAAGATGTTTTAATTCCGCATGCATAATGGTCACTACGCGTTTCTGGTAATACCTTTTTGACTTACGAATGCTCCTTCTACTTTCCCAAGCTTGATGAATGATATCTTCTAGAGTTTCCTACGCAAGTTCATATTAGTGTTCTTTGATAATATTCTCATTTATAGTCCTATGCTTGATATATATTTTCAGCACTTACAAACTATTCTAATGATTCTTCGGAAGAATACTCTTTATGTTAAATAGTCAAAGTATAACTTCTTACAGTGTAAAGTGGTGTATCTTGGGCACATTATATCAAAGGATGGAGTGGCAGTAGACCTGACAAAGATCATGACAATGCAAGGATGGCTGAAACCTACAAACGTAAAATCGCTGCACTGCTTCCTTAGACTCATGGGCTACTATTGTAAATTTATGAAAGATTATGGAAAGATTAGTGCCCTACTCACATCCCTACTGAAGAAAGACTTCTTCTTGTGGTTGGAACAAGCTTCTATAGCCTTTGAACGACTCAAGGTCGCCATGACGATGACGCTGGTCCTAGCATTGCTTGATTTCAGTCATATTTTTATCATTGAGGTCGACACGTCAAGAGTTGAAATTGGGTCTATTCTTATGCAAGATGGTCGACTCCTAATTTACACTGAGGCTTCCCCCATACTCCACATGAGGTTTTTATTAGAGATATTTATTACTACCAAATTTAAAATATGGTTAGATATAGGTCCATGGCACGAAAGATAAGTAAAACTAGAAGAATTGCAATTCATACTCATGCCAAATTAGGCTCTCATCATCCTAAACCATACTAGAGGGCAGTCACCATTCCAGAAGAAAGATTGGCTATCACTAAAGACTAACCATATGGCAGCACATGTAAAGAAAAAATGACCTCTCGACAAACTTTAGAATGGATGAAAAATTAAAGATCGAGTTTTTCTACACCTCTAGCCAGATCAGTAGGAAACTCGAGCCTTAATGAAGTAGTCTCCCTATTTCTTTAGGCCTTGTAAAATTGGGGATCACATTGGGGCCCTAACCTGGAGATCAGATTCATGCACCAGATCAAGATTACAGTTGATCTGCCAGGTATCCCACCACAAATAGAAATTTAAAGAAAACAACTCAGCCCAAATCCTTCCAACTAACACCCCCACCTACTGAGGAGACCAAAGTTCAGTTGATGATAGCATGAAAATCATATGAGGAGCTCGTGGAACCTCAGCCTTAAGAACAAGGCTGATTTGAAGAAGGTGGATTTGATAGGACTCCAGTAGAGTTGAATTCTAATCACTTAGAAGTAATCAATAAGAACCCTGTGAGATTGTAATGAAACCCTACTTAGTCACTTTTATCCTATACAGAAGTATGGCTATGATTTTTTTGGGGCCTTAGGGCTTAGTGGTTGCCACCCCCTTTATTGGGCTAGTTGGCTAAGGTTTCCCCCTGGTTAGGTCGGCTATAGAGCCAACCTAGCCGTCACCTATTCCCTCTAAGGCAGGTAGGCTATAGAAGAGGCAAAAGGATAATTTTAGTTAGGCAAGCACCCATGGGCTAGGGTTTGTAACCCTATATAATGATGTAGCCGCCCCCTCTCTTTTAGCAAGCAAATATCATCTTTTATTCAGCCTTTATGCCGAGTCTAGGAGGGAGGAACCCCTATGGCGTTCTAAAGGTTGATCCCCCTTAGTGATCAAAATCTATAGGTCTCCTTCTAAGGTCTCATTAGACCCATGATACTGTGGTGGGTGATCATAATGTATGGTGATGCATCGAGGATTCGACAAAACCAATAATAATGAGAAGGACGATCACAAGACATGGAGATGCGCTAATACACACATAGATCCTATTGTGAGTAATTGGGCCCCTGGCTCGAGCCTAATCACGTTTGGTGACGGTTCATAATCATTCGATGTGGCATGCATATGTGATATATAATTATACAACATATATATATATATATATATGCATATGGTATAGATATATATTGAATATGTATGTATGTAACACGACATATTAGGAGACTGATACAAAACAAAAACCCCTCCTACGATAACATTAAGTCAGTGAGCATGAGGCAATAAGATTAACCCACATGGCTTTCCATCATTACAGGAAGAAATTGAATGATGATATAGGATGAGTTGGTCAAGTCTCTCAAGGCTCACCTATCTACGTGGTTCGAGATCTTGCCTATGACATAGAGATGTTATCGGCAACCTGAGGATATAATATGCATGGTCGAGTCCCTCGAAGGCATATCATCAAATAGACTCATCTTATAATGAAGGTTATGATTTAACGAAACATCATAGTTGGTCGAGAAGACGAGACCATGATGATTCAGATGTCGAACATGATGGGAATCACAAGAAGTTGTGATTAGCAAGAGTTGCCTATCTTTTTAGGCTCAGTGTAATTGGTCGAGTCCCTCGTGGTTAAACTAATATGTTGTTAGAACCCTTGCGAATTGTAAGGTTGGGTTGATCTCTATAGGGGATCGATATCCTTGGAACTCTATAGGGGTTCGTCCCTCCTTGGTTTTGTACACAATGGCTGAAAGGTAATTGATCTATTGATGATAAAAAGAGGCTTGAATATATAGCTATTTATATGGCTTCTAAACCCTAACTCCTAATAGGACTCATACTTCATGAAGACTCCTCCTTAATGGAAGACTCCAACTTATAGTGAATCTCCTACTCTAACTAAGACACGTCTTCCCCTCAATTCCTAACCCCTAGCAAACTTCTACCTTGATGTGGTTGGCGGCTATAGGAGTCTTCAACTCCTAACTTTATCCTTATTCTACTCTAGAGAGAGTCCAAGCTAAATGGAACTCTCCCCCTCTTGCCCTAGCTAGCCTCTTTTAAGAGGAGGAGGTGACTAGGAGACTCCCATCCCATAAGGACTCCTCTATAACCCTAGCTAACTACTTTTTTACTAGGGGGTGACGGCTAGATTAGGGTTTATTACATTCATGATTCAATTGACTTTAACCTGTATCCAACTTTGACTCCTAATCAGACTCAAGTTCAGCCAAAAACTAACCCTACTAGGATTTTGGCTGATTTTTTACAATAGACTCAAATCTTCTCTAGCCGACCTAATGTTAGGTCTAGGTTGGCCAACAAAGCCTAATCTAATGATTCGACTTAATCGACTAGGACCCGACTAAGCTAGGATTCTAACAGGCCCACCCTCTTTAAATCAGGCTTGTCCTTAAGGCTAAGGCTCCATGTTTTATGGGTCCGAATCTATAGCTTGTCATGAGGCTTCCTTGTTGTATTTGAGGTAGGTATATCACAATCCCACGATTCAGCTTTGTCTTGTATTTGTTTATCCATGATCATATCTAGATAGTGTTTCATTGAGATCCTATGATGCCATGTAATTTTTAGGTGGAACTGGACTTCCTCATCATCTTGGGTGTCGGATGGATAGATTTGGTCTGAGTTATCCTCTCTAAACTTCCATTTGTGGTGAGATTCTTAAAGGATCAATTGTAATTTTGAATTAGTATGCAGATCCAATCCATAAATTATGGCTCCAATATGATCTCTAATTTTGTAGGGTCCAAAGAAACTAGGAGACCACTTTCGTGAGGCTCGAGTCTTCATAAATTCCTACGGGTAGGGCAGCAAACTTCCTTCTACCAGCGTTTGTCAGGTAGTTATTTTTTTCTTGCACAGGCTAGCATATGGTTGTTCTTTAATGATAGCCAGGCTTTTCTTTAAGATGATAGCTGCTCTTTGGTAGTGTCTATAGTAACGTGAGCTCGATCTGAGTTTAGAGCGAGTAGAGGCTATAATTTTTTAGGACTTATTTTCATCACTCCTTTATGCTATTGTCCTAAATCATACCAAGCCACAAATTCAGTAAAGGTTAGTATTCCCTCATCGTTGTTTGATAGCTTCAGGTGATATCGAGAGAGGGCTTTGCTGTAATAGGCTAGGTGTCGGTCATCTTGCATGAGGACAACATAAATTCTAGCTCCCGATGCACTAATCATAAACACTTTGTCGAAGTCGGGTAAAGCTAGCACCCGCGAAGAGTAGGGGCCGCAACTTGATCATATGACCCCTGTTTCAAGTATCTTATTTTTAACCTTCTCTATTTCAGATTTCTTGAGGTGAGGATAATGATATTGCTAAGTGTTTACTGCTGATTTGCTTGATAGAATTATAATTTGGTGGTCATACTGGTGGGTAGGAGGAAGGCTATGTGGTTCTACGAAGACATCTGAAAATTTAGCAAGCAAATGGAGTAGGTTTGGGTCTTCAATTTTTGTTAGCTCCACCATATTTTGTTATTGGAGTTGCATCAGGAAGTCACTATTCACTTTGTGCAAAACTTCCTCCATTTGCTGCGTGCCAATCGTCGAAACGTCTCTCCTATGTTTCCCACGTAAAATCACTTATTTCCCATGGTTGAAAAAATTCATAATAAATTTGAAAAAAATCTAGGGAACATCACCTAATATAATCAACCATTTGATGTTAAGCACGATCTTATAATCATCAAGAGGGAGGAGGGAAAAATCAGTAATGATCCTTTGGTCTTGTCGAAACAATTTCACTTGTGAGTACTTCAAAATTTGACCATCGGTGATCTTAATATCAAACATGCTACAATCCTTGATATGTAAGGCCATCCAAACAACAACCTTACTATTCATAAAGTTATTAGTACTCCCAGTGTCAATGAGAATGGTGATTGGTTGCTGTTTAAGAAGTCCTCCCACTTTAATTATCTATGGGTTCGCGTAGTCGACAAGAGCATGCATCCTAAAATCGGTCTACTGTTATTCTTCCTCTATGACCTCCTCCTCATGTTCAAGATCCTCTTCTTCAGATTCTTCAATATGTTCTATTATAGAAAATTTCCCTTTTTGCAATGATGGTTGCAGCTCTAAAGTTCATTACAATACCAACAAAGGCCCTTTGCCGATTTATCGCGAAGTTCTTCTCTCGTTAATTTCTTTGGCAGTGAAGGATGGCTAGGAGCAAGGGGTACTGGAGATTTATATGTTGCTGGTCTAGGAGTTGTTTTTGTCCTCTGAGCATCTTAGTTGAGCTGTTCCTCTTGAATTCGGGCGAAAGAGATTGCAGCCGTAATGGTGCGGGGCTACTGCACTTTAACCGCTCCTTTAATTTTTGACTTGAGTCCTTCGATGAATGTCCATAATAATTGTTTATCAAACCAATCATGAAAGAGGTAAGATAATTTCTTAAACCTGATCCAGTATTCTTGGATCGTAGAGGTTTGTTGTATTTTTATGAGTTATCCATCGATATTTTCGTACTTCGTCGGTCCGAAGCGGTTTAGTAGCGCATTCTTGAATTGTATCCATGTCGGGGCCCTATGGCTATATCCATGTCAACCCCCTCCCAACCCCCACCCCCCCAAATTATTATGACTCTAATCTAAAAAGATTAATAATATTATCAATAACATAATCCATCCAAGAGCCAAATAATCATTTAAGGATACTAAGAATAACATGTAGTCATTTAATCACTTTCACATAAACCTATGCAGATTGCAATCTCTTCACATTCTCTTCATGAATCACAAAACCGATCCAAAACCAATGTAGCTAAACATAATCCATATTCATAAGGTCCACTAATGCGATAAAATTTATATGACTTTGGAAAACAACCATACATCACTACTTCATATATTATACAACAAGTTTAACAATCAAGATCCCAAACAATAGGGCAGCTTTAAAACCATTATATAGTTATCTCTCTTCAAAATATGTGTACAACTTTACTTTAGACCCAAGGTGTACACATACAATGATAACATATTGTCAAATGAACATTTAGCCCAAGAACTTCTTGCTTTCCTATTGCTTTAGCCCTATATCAAGTATTTTAATAATTGTCAAGCTAACCTGAAGAAGATTAGATAGTAACAGAGTGAGATAAGAAGCCCAGCAAGTATCAAACAGGTTCAGAGCAAGAAAAGGTGTTTTCAAATTGAACCTGGTATAAGAGTGCAAGGTAGGGAATACAAAAGTCTTCACATATAGCATCAAATCAAATTCACAACCATAAGGTTCATCTCGTTCGAAGCATACTTAATTTCATAACAATTTGGGAAGGTAATTAGAGCATATATGGCAATCAAAAGTATTTTGGTATATATCAATGACATTTATAGTTTTAGGAGTATATCAATAATACATAAAATACTTCGGGACATCTCAAAGGAACAAATATCAAACTTAAGCTCCTATGTCACATTTGAAGTTGGATGAATAACATAGGCATAAGTATATCAAGCAGCATATCAATGGCAAATGAAATATTTTGGAGCCTATCAATAAGAATACAAAACATTTCAGAGCATATCAAGGAGGTATAGGATATTTTCTGAAAGTATATCAATGGTATATGAATATTCTCAAAAGCATATCAAATGAACAAGTAACGAACAGAAGCTCAAATATCATTCAGACATAACATTCATTTCATTTTTATCCAAAGTGCACAAATAACTCAAAAGCAATGCTTTAGATATCATATCAAAAATATAAAGGGTAAAGTGGGACCATAAGCATAATATGGAACATCTATCACTGAATGACTACCAAACATAAGTCTCCTACGTCTAGGAGCTCCATCCACCCACATCTGAATTAAGTCATAGGGGGTCGGTAGAGCACACGCGCTCTAAGCATAACTCCCTTTATCATTTCTGGTAAAGGTTCACATTGTCTCATAAACACCAGAGTACAAAAGGACAAGAACAATGAATTGGAATATATCGAAAGCATATACGGAATAATAAATCATACATGCACATAAACAGAATAATAGAATATAACATTAATTAATATATAATATATTCTGATATGTAAGGAAGTCAAGGACAAGAGCATTAGAGATTTTAGCTTTAAAATGGAAGAAGCAAGTATAGGCCGAATTGATACAATCCCTATTCTGGCTGAATTCTGAAGGCAAAATTTAAAGTTATTTAGATGATAAAAAAATGCTCTACATTACTCAAGAAAAATGTTGTTGAAAAGCTAAATCAATCTAGTTTCATATGAAATAAGTTTCATACAAATTGAAAGTCTCTACAAAGAGTTATTGATGGTCTTATAACTAAAGGTCCAGAATCATAGTCCCTACTTTGTAGAATTTATATGGCCCATCAAAATGAGGGTTTTGATAGTCATTTTGACTCCAAATCATTCATCCTAGGTTTAGTAGAAAGATCTAAGAGTCTATTTTCTAATAAATCAATTTTTACGTAAATCGGGAACTCCAACCGGAAGATATAAACAATATAGTGATGAAAAGTCATGAGCTACAAATTCTGTTTTACAGATTTCGTATATTCAATTGAAGTAAACATTTGGGCTAGCAAATGAAACTCCAAATTCTTCAAACTCAGGTTCCAAAGAAAGATATTTGAATCTATTTTTGAAAAAATTAAGTTTTGTCTAAATCAGAGGTCTGTACTAAATGCTACAGCAAGAACAAGATAGATAAGTCATAATCTTGATAATATTATAGATTCATACTTAGACAATCAACAAAAGATTTCAGATTAGTTTAGAATTTTCTTCATAAATCAAGGCAAAAATAAAGATAAATTTCAGTAGGAGAAAGATAAAACACTTGCCTATTGCGGCCAAAACACCCTTTTTTTTTCTCTAATTGTTAATTGTTTAAGCTAACATATGTGTTGATAGGTGACAAACATGCATGTAATGTGCTTATGTGTCACACATGCACATGCACAAGTGGCACTACTTTAAACAAGGTAGTGACACATGTCCTCGCCATGTTTCTTTTTCTTAACTTAATGTGAATCTTTTATAATTCATTTCATATTTTTTTAAAATTTATACTTAGGTCCCTAGTAATCAACTTTTAGTATAAAATTATTTAATCAAGAGAATAAATAAACAAATCCTTAAATTTTACAAATGAGTCCTCATAAATAATTTAAAATATTTTAATATAAATATTTCAGAAATGAGGTATATTACAATTCAAGCCAATTATACCAATAAACTGTATCTCCATGTCGGGGCCCCATAGCTGTATTTAAGTCAATTGGTTGATAGTAGTGTCCACCACCATGGAATCCTCCGATATTCGATAATAGTGGAAGTAGCATTCAACACGCGAAATCTATCCAATCGAGTCTCATTCATTCCATCGAGGGAAGTCCTCCCACATACATGGGTGTATCATGTCCGAGGGCTATCCCTCCTTCTCTGAAGGCCTCTCTGAACTTTCTTCTTACTGTAATTTTATTAGGCTCAGAGATCAACCCAATCCGAATTCGATGAATAAGGTGCACAATCTGTCCTCCATGCATGATTCAGGCCATTATTCCAATGCCTTAAATTTAGCATCAATTGAGTCTTGAGATGTCGTTGTGTATGCCTCTAGATCTTTTAGATGTCTTTGTCTGTTTTCTGTTGATGGATTAAGGGCATGGGTGGTGAAGGTTCGGAATATAAGATCGGTGGTGGAAGGTTGTGGCTACGAGAGTTTACTATCTTGGGCTGCAGTTTTGGCTACTGTTAGGGTTATGAAAATAGGTTCTGATGACTATGTCTCAACACTATAAGGGTGCCCTAAAGATGTCATAGTTGGTGGCAGCAAGGTGGTAAGGGTTTGGTGGTTTAAGAGAAGAAGAAATATAAAGATACAATAGTAAAATTTTTCATCAAAAAATTTCAGCAGTATAGATGCAATTTTTTTCAGCAATTCACAATAAGGATTTGAGTAAAACTCAAGTGGAATCCACTAAAAAGGGAGAGATAATGTCATCAAAAAATTCATGGAAGAAAATGATAGCAAAAGATTCTACAAGATCAAAGATCATGGGAATGTAATGCGGTAGATTTTTACGTCTAAATGGCAATAGTTTGGATGTAAAAGATAAGCAGTTTATATTAATAATTTTTTGATGAAACCAAAAGGAAATGGAAGTCCATTGTTAAAGAGTGCCAAAGTCATTATAAAAAACATGTGGAAGATTAGACAGAAAAATCATAGCAGTAAGATCAAAATAGGTAGTGTTATGCGGCTGAATTCTGCAACATAACTTTCATTGTAAAGATGGAGACTTTGTGATAAAAAAGTTTATGCAGTGAGCTAGGAACAATTTTTTCTTTTTTGGGTTTTAGAATAAGGATAACTAAATTACAATAGTAGCAAGGTAGCAAACCAGAACCTATTACAATGCACGGGGAGATCAAAAGATGATCTGCGGTAGTGGAGATAACGGCAAAATTCAACGACGATCTTAAGCAATTATGGGAATTGCTTAGGTGGTTGAGGAGGGGTGATGGATGACTGTAGAAGGGCAGTGAGATGCCAAGAATGCTGCTCTGATACCAAGTGTTAGAACACTTATGGATTCTAAGCTTGGGTTGATCTCTATAGGGGATCAGCCTCCTTACAACTCTATAGGGTTTCCTCCTTCCTTGGTTTTCTGCATAATGACACAAAAGAAAATTGATCTATTGATGATGAAAAGAAGGCTAAATACATGGCTATTTATAGGGCTTCTAAACCCTAAGTTCTAATAGAACTCAAACTTCATGAAGACTCCTCCTTAATGGAAGACTCCAACTCCTAGTGAATCTCCTATTCCAACTAAGACACATCTTCCTCTCAACTCCTAACCCCTAGCTAACTCTTAACCTTGATGTGGTTGGGGTCTATAGGGGTCTCCAACTCCTAACTTTATTCTTATTCCACCCTATAGATTATCCAACCTAGGTGGAACTCTCCCTCTCTTGCCCTATCCGGACTCTCTTAAGAGGAGGTGGCTAAGAGACTCCCATCCCATAAGGACTCTTCCCTAACCCTAGCCAACCACTTCTTTACTAGGCGGTGGCTGCTAGATTAGGATTTATTACATTTATGACTCAATTCAATGTAATAAATCCTAATCAGACTCCAATTCAGTCGAATCCTAACCCTACTATGATTTGGGCTGATTTATTACAATAGACTCAAATCTTCTCCTTATCAACCTAATGTCAGGTTTAGGTTGGCCAACAAGGCTTAATCTAGGTACTCGACTCAATCGGTTAGGACCCGACTCAGCTAGGGTCCTAATAGACACAGATTGGATCCTAGTCCCCATTAGAAGTCTGCTAGAGACTTTCATTTTACATGTTGAGAGTGTCACATGATGCATTAGAAAATTAGTGGGAGTAAACTAAGATAGAAGTCTGCCTCTTAATTAATTTTCTATAAAATCTACATGTTATTAATTTACATTAAATCATTTTTGTTAGAAATATGTCACTCGTAAACCCCCTTTGTGGCATACATGATGCCAACTGCCTCACTAATCTAAACTATATAAATTGGCTCCGTAATTTGATAATATTTCTCATGACAGAGAAAAATTATGTATGTCCTTGATACGATTGTGCCCATGTTGGAAGAAGGGGCAAGAGAGGATTAGATCGCTCGTTATGTGAAGTATATAAATGATTTCAACTTAGTAAAATGTTATATGTTGGCCTCCATGACTCTCGAGTTACAGAGGCAACATAAGAGCATAGATGCCAATTTCATTTTTCTTTATCTTCGCTAATTGTTTGAGGAACAAGGAAGAATTCAAAGATATGAGATATCCAAGAGTCTCTCCCAAACTAGGATGATAGAAGGGTGATAGGACCCTAGCAGGGTTGAGTCATACTTAACAATTAGCTACTAATAAAAACCTTATGAGATTGTAATAAACCCCACATAACCGCCACTATCCTATAAAGAATGATAGCTAGGGTTTATATCTGGGGCCTTAGGGCTTCCTAGCTGCCGCCCCCTTTACTGGGCAGGTCGGCTATGGTTTCAAATGGGGGCATCTAGCTTGTTGCAGCCCCCTAAGCCGCCGCCCCTTATAGGGCAAGTCCGCAAGAGTGGAGGGCAAGGATGGTATTTTACTTTAGGAAGCAGCCTCTCAAGAGTTAGGGTTTTAGACGCCTATATAAGCATGTAGCCTCCACCACTTTTGAATAAGCAAGATCAATCTATATTTCAACTATCTGGCCAACTATTAGGAGGGAGGAACCCTTATAGCATTCCAAGGGTTGATCCCCCTCAAAGATCAATCTGCATAGAATTCCTCTAGAGTTCTATCATCTGATATCAGAGTAGCAATCTTGCTGCTTTTGTTGCCATCCCTGTCGCCTACCATCAACCAAGCAATTCCCATAATTGCTTTAAATGATGCCATCTCCATCACCATCTCCTTGTCGTAGATCAAATCAATTTGCTACTGTTGCCACTAATTGCATTAGAGATATGGTATTTTCTTATCACCAATACCTTTTGCTGCTATAATTTTCTATCCAAAAGATACCAAAAAGAAGCTTTTATCTATCCCTTGTTGCAAATTCCTTTTGTCGTAAAAGTTATCATCTTTGCAAACGAAGGATTGCTGTAGAAAATCTCAACCGCCTATTGTTGCCTTTGAGTCGATCTATTTGCCATCCTTGTTCAACGAAATTTCTTACATGCTTCATAGATAGTCTTGGCTTTCATTTGTGTTGATTTATCATAGAATTCATCTCTGAAAACATTCTTGTGTTGCTACAAATTTTCATCGCAAACCGCTGAATTTTTCGACGAGATCCTACTACTGCAACTTGCAACGTTTCCTTACTATTATGCTGCTGAAATTTCCTTAATCTAATTTGTCATCCTTATTGTTATTTAAATTGAGATCTTGCTACCAATTTCCTCTATAAATCTCTTGGTTTTTACTAGAAATTTCATCTAGAAACTACTGTTTCTTCGGTGATAATTCTGCTCGTACGAGACAACACCTATCCGCAGCGAACCTCCACCGATTTCAATCAAACCTTTGCTACCATCTATCATAGATCTAAAACCCTTTTTCTAACCTCCATCCACTACCGTCACTGCCCCAAAACTCCACCAAACCATAGTCCAAACTGCACCCAAAACAACCATTAAATAAGCCTAAACTGTAGCCTATATCCACCAATCCATCAACCCTTTCGGCCACCACTTTTATCAATCGATACATACCGTTAACCTGACAACAAAAGAGAGATCCTAATATTATATATTTGGAGGCATATACTAAGGTATCTATGGAGGCAATCAATGTAAATTTGAAGCCTTCAAGATGTGAATGGAGGATAAGATACGAACTCTCTTTTGTCGAACTCAGTTTGGGCCGACCACCAAGCGTGAAGAAATCACAACAAGGAGAAAGCTCGGACTGAAGAGATGAATTCCAAGAGAGGGTAGGCTCTCTGACTGATCCCTACTATCCATGCATGAGGGTAGACTTCCCTAGATGGGAAGAAGGAGACCCACTTCGTTAGATCTCGCATGTGGAGTGATATTTTTAGTACCACAAAACTGCAGATGCATCTTAGTGGAAATTATGGCTATACATCTTGAAGGGGATGCCATACAGTAGTTTGATTGGTTTGAACACACTCATGGAGTCCTCTTATGGAGACACTTTAGAGAAGGACTACTAATCCACTTTGGACCAATTGATTAGGAGAATGTTGAAGGATAACTCACGAAGATCCGTCAAACCTCTATTGTTCAGTAGTACCAAACTAGGTTTGAAAGGTTCTAATAAAACTCTTGATTGGTCTGAAAAATAACTATTTGGGAGTTTTATTGAGGGCTTGAAGCTGGAGATTTAGGGAGAAGTTAAAGCATGACAACCGTACACACTTATGGAAGCCATCTCTTTCGTGCGACTTCAAGAGAAGCGATTGAACTATGAAGCCCAAAGGACTAGGGTCGCTCCCCGACCAGCAACACTGAAGCCCTTAGCCCCCCATACTGTCAGTTGAGGCCCTACACCAGAAAAGTTGACAATAGAAGAGCTTTGGGAGTGATCTGCAAAGGGGTTATGTTGGTATTATGATGAGCCATGGAGTTACGAGCATTGCTATAAAAAAGGGAGACTCCTTGTGATTGAACCCGTGGAAGAAGAGGTCATTGAACTTCCAGAAGAGAGCTATGAAGAAGAAGATGCAGAAGAAGAGCCATAACCGATCAATTTTATGGTGCACATGCTAGCCAGCTATGCAAATCCATAAACAATGAAAGTTGGAGGCCTACTCAAATAACAACCAATCACTATTCTCATCGACACGGGCAGCACTAATAACTTCTTAAATAGTAAAGTTGCTGCTCTGATGGTGCTCTACATTAAACATTGCAGCAAATTCAACATAAAGATTGTCGACGATCGAATCTTAAAGTGTGACCAAAGATGCCCGCAGGTGAAACTATTGCTGCAAGACCAAGAAATTATTACAGACTTCTTCCTCCTACCAATTGATTATTATGAGGTCGTGCTTGGCATATAATGGCTAACAATGCTAGGTGATGTCTTCTGAAACATTTCCAAATTAATTATAAAATTCTACCATAAAGGTAAATAGGTCATCCTACACGAGAAGCGCGGAAGCAACATAACAACCATTTTGACTCAACGAATGGAGAAATTCTAGATAAGGTAAATGGTGGCTTTTTGATGCAACTCTAGCAGCAACCAAAGGAGAAGAAAATAAAAATTGAAGATCAAAACCTTACCCATCTGTTTGTTGAATTTGTTGAAGTTTTCACTGAACCACGTGGTCTTCCTCCTACCCGGCAGTATGACCACTGGATCCCAATCCTTTGGAGTGAACACTCAACTATACCACTGCCCCCATTGCTAGAAGGATGAAATTGAAAAGATTGTAAAAGAGATGCTTGAAATAGGGGTGATTCAACTAAGCTATAGCCCCTATTCTTCGTCGGTGTTACTCGTACGAAAGAAGGATGGAACTTGGCAGATGTGCATCGACTTCCAAGCTCTAAATGACATCACCATCAAGGACAAGTATCCAATACTAGTGGTGGATGAACTTCTTGATGAGTTAAGAGGAGCTCGAGTCTTCACGAAATTGGACCTCCGATCTGGGTATCACCAAATTCGGGTATGTGAAGAGGACATTCCAAAAATTGCATTCTAAAAGCATAACGGCCATTATGAATTCGTGGTAGTGCCTTTCGGACTCATTAATGCTCCTTCAACTTTCCAAAGCCTTATGAATGATATTTTTTTAGAGTTCTTTTCACAAATTTGTGATGATATTTTTTGATGATATTCTCATTTACAACCCTTCTTTTGAGACTCACTTTCAGCACTTGTGGTTTGTTTTAACAATCCTTTGGGAGAATACTCTTTTTGTTAAGAAATCAAAGTGGAGCTTTCTCCAGCCAAAAGTAGAGTACCTTGGGCACATAATATCATAAGTAGTGGTGGTAGACCCAATAAAAATTGAAGTAATGCAAGGCTGGCTGAAACCTAAGAACGTGAAATCGCTGCACAATTTTCTTGGACTAACGGGATACTATCAAAAGTTTGTGAAAGAATATGAGAAGATCGATGCACCCTTCACCTCCCTACTAAAAAAGAATGCTTTTCAATGGTTGAACAAAGCCTTTGTTGCCTTTGACAAACTCAAGGCAACCATAATGATGACGCTAGTGCTAGCACTACCTGATTTTAACTGAACCTTCATCATTGAGGCCGACGCATCTGGAGTCAGAATTAGAGCCATTCTCATGCAAGATGTCGATCACTTATATATACCAACAAGGTGTTGTCTCTCTCCTATCAAAAATGTCAATATATGATAAGGAGATGCTCACCATTGTGCACGTAGTAACAAAATGGAGACCCTACGTAATCGGTCGGTACTTTCAAATTAAAACCAACCATAAAAGTCTCAAATATTTCTTGGAGCAGAAGATATCATCCCTAGAGTAGCAAAAATAGGTAATCAAACTTCTTGGATTTGATTATAAAATTAATTACAAAAAGGGGAAAGAAAACGTTGTTGCCAATGCACTCTCATGGCTACCCGAGCAAGTTGAATTTTCAGCCATCTCCCTTTCTACCAGCGGCTTCCTCGAGGACATTAGGGAAGAATAGAAGAAGGATCTCGAGACCAGCAACATCATAAAAAAATAAGAGAAGGATCTAAGTGCAATAGCTCACTACATTTGGGATTCGAAGGATCTATGCTTACAAAGATCGCATTATGCTTATACCCGACTCCCCTTGCATCAAAACCATCCTGCAAGAGATGCACTCCACACTTTCAATAGGGTACTCCAAATTTCTATGAACTTACAAAAGAGTGAAACAAAATTTTTATTGGAGAGGCATGAAAAAAAATTATTTTTGAATTTATAGCACAATTCGATGTATGTCAACAACAAAAGGGTGAATCAGTGGTAAGCCCAGGGAAGCTATAGCCACTACCCATACCAAACTCGGTGTGGACTGATATCTCCATGGATTTCATCGAATGGCTGCCACTGTCCTAAGGTAAAAGCACAATTCTCGTGATGGTTGATTGACTTACAAAATATGCTCATTTTTGTACTATGCAAAATCTCTACACTATTGCTAGTATTGCTCAGATTTTTATAGAAAATATTGTTAAACTACATGGGACGCCAAGGTCTATTGTAAGTAATCATGACAGAATCTTCACCAATAAATTTTAGACCGAGTTATTTTAGCTACAGGGCACCAAACTCAAGATGAGCACAACATACCATCCATAAACCGACGGCCAAACTGAGGTGGCAAACAAGTATATAGAGACATACCTTTGGTGTTTCACTAGTGACCGATCAAAAGAGTGGACGAAATGATTCCCTTAGGCAGAATGGTGTTATAATACTACATATCACTCATCTACAAAATATACCCCATACGAAGCAATATATGGTCGACTGGCCCTTGTAATTCTGAAGTATGTAATTGGCTTAGCCAAAGTAGATCATGTCAACCAGGATCTAATTGATAGGGTCAAACTCCTATAGTTGCTAAAAGATAATCTCTCCATCGCTCAAGATAGAATAAAGCAGCAACCGACACACATCGAAGGGAAAGAGAGTTATTAGTAGGAGATTGGGTTTATCTTTATCTGTAGCCATACAAGCAATTATCCATTAACCCACGAGCCTCCATGAAACTATCTCTATGCTTTTATGGGCCCTATCAAATCACAGAGAGTATTGGAGCCATGGCGTACAAACTTAATTTGCCTAATGATGCCAAAATTCATCCTATCTTCCACGTGTCCTGCCTGAAGCCCAAGTTAGGAGTGCACAAGTGAGCCCAGATTCAATAACCCAACACCACTGATGATAGAGATATAGGAGCCCAACCACAACCCATACTTGATCACAGGATTGTGATGCATCGCCAACGTCCCTATACTGAAGTACTAGTGCATTGGAATAATTTGCCACTTGAAGATGTCAATAGGAATCATATGAGGAGTTGAAGACCAGGTTTTCTAAGTTCATGAAACCTCAACCTTGAGGACAAGACTTTTTATAAGAAGTGGGTGGACTTGATAGGACCCTAGCAGGGTTGGGTTCTACTCAACCAATTAGCCACTAATAAAAACCCTATGAGATTGTAATAAATCACACCTAACCACCCCTATCATATAAAGAAGGTATCTGAGGCCTTAGGGCTTCCTAGCCATCGCCCCCTTTACTAGGCAGGTCAGCTAGGGTTTCTAGCAGGGGTGTTTAGCTTGTTGTAGACCCCTAGGTCGCTGCCTCTTACATGGCAATTTAGCTAGGGTGGAGGGCAAGGATGGTATTTACTTTAGGGAGTAGCCTCCCGAGGGTTAGGGTTTTAGAGCCCTATATAAGCATGTAGCCTCCACAACTTTTAAATAAGCAAGATCAATCTATAATTTAGCCATCCGGTCGACTATTATGAGGGAGGAACCCCTATAGCATTCCAAGGGTTGATCCCCCTCAAAGATCAATCTGCATAGAATTCCTCTCAGGTTCTATGAGAGGGCCATCGGTTCAACCAATTAGACACTAATAAAAACCCTATGAGATTGTAGTAAACCTCACCTAGCTACCTCTATCCTATAAAGAAGGTTGGCTAGGGTTTATATTTGGGGCCTTAGAGCTTCCTAGCCGTCGCCTCCTTTAATGGGCGGGTCGGCTAGGGTTTCTAGCAGGGGTGTTTAGTTTGTTGTAGCCCCCTAGGCCGCTGCCCCTTACATGGCAAGTCGACTAGGGTGGAGGGTAAGAATGGTATTTTACTTTAGGGAGCAGCCTCCTGAGGGTTAGCGTTTTAGAGTCCTATATAAGCATGTAGCCTCCATAACTTTTAATAAGCAAGATCAATCTATAATTCAACTATCTGGCTGACTATTATGAGGGAGGAACCCCTATAGCATTCCAAGGGTTGATCCCCTCAAAGATCAATATGTATAGAATTCCTCTCTGGTTCTATAAGAGGGCCATTGGTTCAGAACCATGTCTTGAAGATGATATAGTGGATCAAGAAACTCATAGGTCTAGGAATAGTCCTAAAGAATAACATGTGTGTTGATCTTATACTTTAGTCCTTACTAGATTTATTTTCTCACTTCATCATAAACTTCAACATGAGTAAGTTTGAGATGACTCTTTTTAAGCTCCTCAATATGTTAGGGAAGCTGAGAGCGTCATCAAGAAAGAGAAGTCAGTTCTCTATATTGGTGAGACCAATAAGAAAAAAAAGATTAATAAGGCCCTTTAAGAAGGGCAAGAATAATGATAGACTAGGTAAAACAAAGGTTGCTAAGAAAGACCTAGCAAATGATAAATGTTAGTGATTCTATTGTGGCAAAGACGGGCATTAAAAGAGGAATTGCAAGGAGTACTTTGAAGAAAAGGTGAAATAGAAGCTTAGCTAAGCTTCAGGTATACTCATGATTAGTCTCCATTTATCAGATTTTCATGATAACATATGGGTATTGTATACCGAAAGTGCTTTTCATATTTGTAATTCATTGTAGATTCTAGCAAGTGTTAGGATCAATTGGCACTAAGAGGGGGGGTTGAATTAGTGCAAGTGTAAATATTCAGTTTAGATAAAATCTTTTCGATTAAACCAAGATAGGAAATATGAAGCTTTTCATTCTTAGTAAAATAAGTGAGTGATTAAAAGAAAGTTGCTAAGTTAATAAGAAAACTGGAAAGATAAACAACGTTTGAAGGAAAGAACCTATCTTAAAAACTTTGCTTCCAAAGAGTTGAGTTAAATCAGAACCATTAAAACAACAAATATATAAGCAATGAAAGCAAAGAACCACTCATAATTTTTATAGTGGTTCGACGCCAAAAGCCTATATCAACTCCCAAGTCCTCCTTCTTGAGGTACACCGATGTCTACTACCGATCTTCTTTGGGAGAAAACTAAACCATTACACTTGAGCTTATAAGGGAGACAATATTCACAATTCTAAGCTTTCTCTCTTACTCCTTTTCTTTTTCCTACACTTTACACAAGTTTTTCATAGAATTTTTCCATAAGAAGTGTTGTATATAATGCAAAAATACTTGGGGTATTTATAAGCCCCAAATTGGCTTCAAAATCAGATCCAAAATCCAATTGTATCTGAAAAATCTAAGTAGGGGTGGTTCACCCACCGAACTGGGCGGCTCAATCGCCTGAACAACTGGGTATGGGCAGTTTATCCGTCGACCTTGGGCAGGTCAACTGCCCAAAGTACCTAGATTCCTGGGTACGGGCAATTCAGTCACCCAGCCTGGGTGGGTCAACTACCGTTAGCCACCCGAAAGCCTAAGCGATGGTGGTACACCCACCGCTCACTAGCGGTACACCCACCGCTTACCGACGGTTTACACGTCGGAATTTCTACAAAAGTGGTTCCATCCACTTTTCGAATTCCGGCTTGAACTTGATATTGACTAACCCTCTGGCTAACCAATTGAGCTCAACCTGAGCTCAATCAAACCTGAATAATAGACCCGATTAGACTTAAACCCCAATCAAATCTAACTTAATTCGGACTCAAACTCTAACTATGACTCAATGATTACAACACTTAATGACCAATCAAAATAATCAAGACCTAACTCTCATCAATCCAGCAGCCTCTAGCATTCTTGCAGTGAGTATTCCGGTCTTCTTCCAATAATCTCCCGGCGTGTTCCCAGCGAGCTTCTCGATCCCTTCGGTGAATCTCCTAGCGAACTTCGGTGAGATCCTATTGCATCGTCTGAACCCGGCCCGATGCCCAAGCTTGATCTTGACCCATTTGGTTGTAACTTCATTGTTCTTGTCATAGTCCTGCACGATGCTAATTATGACTTAATTAAATACAATCATAATTGTCAAACATCCATTACAAGACCTTCCTAACTCTTGGCAAGCTTTTCAACTACTCCCGACAATCTTCCAGTGAGTCTAGATCTTTTTTTGGTAAACTCCCTTGCGCCATCCTGGAAAACTCCTGATACCCTCGGCGAGCTCTCGATGCACTCCTCGCGAGTTCTCAACCACATCGACCCATTGTATGGACTTGACCTTGGTCAATCCTGATTGTAATAATCATTCTATCATAATTAATCTTGTATCAATCAATTTCTAACAATCCATGTTAGATCAATAATGCATCAATTGATTTCATCATCAAAATCCGAGATTCAACAATCTTCACCTTTTTGATGATGATAATCAATTGATAACATGAGTTAAAACTCCACCTAAATCCATGCCACTTAAATTTAAGAGAATCATACACTTTTAAATTCAAGCAATCAAAATTCTATATAAATTTCAACCCATATTTGCATATCCAAGATATCAGAGTAAAAAAGAATTATGCACTAATATCCATGATGTCTAATTCATATACTTATCGAAGATATCCATGTATTTCAACAAGATCATATGTCATCAATGTATTCATCATGTGTCATCAATATATATTTCTCCCCCTTTGTCATCAACAAAGAGATGAAATATAGCTAATAATTTCAAAGCACAGGATAACATTACTCCCCCTTAGTATATATGTTATAAAATTTTCTTCCCCTTTAATAAGGAGAGAAATAAGGGAGGTGTTGTTGAATAATTTCATCATAGAGAAGAGCTCTTAATAAATTTTAAAAGCAATACTAAGATGAGCTCAAAAGTTCAAGAGATTTAAAAATTACTTATGTATTTCAAATGCAGCAAAAGTTATCTCTTGATATCAAAAATTATCTCTTCTAAATTTCAAATATAACACATCTTCATGCAATTTTTTTAAAACAATAAGATAAAATCATGGAGAAAGTTTTCAAAGAAAATGTTATCACAAAAAGGATTCATTTCATGAAATCTATATTTATAATTTATATATTTTCATGATTTAACATTTCTAGGTCTCAACCTCTATCTTGTATATATCAAAATTTCGAATATGAGCTCAATAAATTTTTCTCATGTAAATTTTAAGAAAATTTAGGAAATAAATCCGAACAATAACAAATCATTATCTTTATATAGATTTTCAAAATTATCATTATATGCATGATCATCATACATGATTTTACATCATTATACTTTCTCCCTCTTTGTCATCAACAAAAGGAGAAGTACAATTAGCAAGTTTTGGATGTATGAAAGCATAGTACTTTAACAAAATTTTTATTACTTTAGAACATGTAAGCTAGTGAATTCATTCTTCTCTTTTGAGAAGTGCAAGCTAGCAAATATTTGCTTCATTTGCATTGTTCAAGCTAGCAATTTTATAAGCTAATAAGTTTTGCTCCCCCTTTATCATTGTCAAAAAGAAGGATGATTAGAATAGTATAAAATTTTTCCTATTATATCATTTTTTAAGAAATAAATCAAGAAATATACCAATTATCACATGAAATATATCAAGAAAAATTAACATGGTAATGAAATATTTAATTTATGAAAATAAATTATGAATATCAAGAGACAAGTCATAGGAGACACAAATAAAATCTCTTGATTTGTCCATAAGAAATCTTAAGTTATCAAATTCATGACTTGTATAAAAATCGCCTTTTAAATAATACAAAGACACATAACAAAAGATTTTGATTCATAAAAAATTTTAAGTTATAATTCCAAAAAATCAAAACCATGATATAGATAAATCACTCATTCAATTTCAAAATCATCAAAATTACTTTCAAAAGATTCAAAATTTAATTAATAGACTTATTAGTATCTTAAAATGCTAGTGATTTCCTTTCTTCACATGCATGAGCAAGAAGGTAGAATCAAGGTAGAGAAATGAAAAATATCATATCAAAAAATATTTAATTTTAAAGATGTAAATTTTATAGATGTGAATTTTGAAATTAAGCTCAAAAGTTCAAGATATTCAAGGAGATTCAAAATTTTATGAGCTACTCATGTATTTAAAATCATCTTATGTAATTTGAAGTATAGCAAAAATCCATCTATTATAAATTTTGATAAAAAGCATCAAGAATTTCATAAGAAAGCATGATAGTAGATCAAGCTCAAATTGTAAATCAAGTATATTGCATGCATTTAAAAAATTCTAAATTTTCTTCCAAGCAAATTGTTTCTCATTCAAGGTTATCATATCCAATTTATTTCTAATCATATTAATAATTTTATCTCTCCCTTTTTTGTTATTGTCAAGAAAGAAATATGATGGTATAATTTCTTCTTAGCATTCATATTTAAATTATGCCAAAAAGTACAAGGAGATCATATCATTAAAGATAAAATCAAATTTTTGAATATAAAAAAACATGATTTAGTTTAATATGTTTATTTTTCTTTTTTTGTGAATAATAAAATGAATCTTAGGGGATAGTCTCAATTCATCAAAGATAAATCTTTTTAATTAAGAAGAATGATCTTGATAATAATTTTAATTAATATTGTTAAGATCATAAATCATATTTTTATTTAAAAGAGAAAATTATAGAGATCAATAACATGATTCCCATAACATATAAGTCAAGTCAAGAAATTAAGAGAATATTCATGATAATACAAATCTTTTTCAATTTTTAACTTGTCACAAATTGAAGAAATACTAATTTTTGTAATAAGTTATTTCATTCATGAGTTTTAAAATAAATCATGTCAGGATAGATATTGGTATCAAAAGGCATTCATGAATATTAAAGTCATGATTTAATTTAATAAATCTCCTCTTAGATAATAAAATAGAATCTTAAGAGATCAAAGAAGAATCTTCATTCATAAAGATATCATATTATAGATATCAAGATCATGGGTTAATTTTAAAGAAGTAGAAGATCTTGAATTATATATATGAAACTTTAAGTTTTCAAGAATATGGTTCTTAAGAAGATTTTCAAGTTTCATTTTCTAAACTTGCCAAAATCATGATAATAATTTATTCAAGTTCAAATCATCAAATCATCAAAATCACTTTCATAGTTCAAGAGTCATAAAAATAACATAATCAATTTATTAATCTCTTTCTGAAAGTTTTAGCAAATAGAAATTTTCAAGAAAAATGTATTCCCTTTTTATTTTATACAAGCATGCCACCTTTGCCTTTTAAGCCAAATAAAAACACGTATCTTCATTTAAAAACCAAAAAGAGCTTTCGTTATGACAGGGATCGATAATCCATAAATCATAAAGATCATCATATATAATTTTGAAATATAAGCTCATTAAGCATAATCACTATCAAGCATGGTTTCATAAAACATCTTCAATCAAAATTCAACATATCTAAATTTCAACTTTTAACCCTTTTACAAATAGTGCAAGGAGTTGACAAACTCATTTCCAAATTTTTATTTATTTCATGTTTGAATTCAAAGGTAATCATCACATATTCTATCTTAATATACAACTATTCAACTATCAAATATTCATTTCAACAATAACCTTTCCAAATATTCAAACAAATGATTTTGAACTTATTATTCAATCTTCATCAAAACCTCATTTATGTAAATTTCAACATATTTTTCAGTAACTACGGTTCTTTGGTTCAGTTCATTTTCATACTTATATGTTCTAGTTATGCATCATCAAGATTTGTATAATGATGAATCATTAAAAGATTTAATGTCAATAATTTTAATTCCAATAATTTTCTTATTACTACTTAGGCTAGTAAGCTTGAAGTAGTGTTAGATCTTAAGTAATATGACTTGAGTATCTATTTTCAAAATATTTTTATTGCTCCTAGCCTTGTTAAGAAATAACTTTATATTATAGGACATTTTGATTTAAGTACCCATTTAACATTGGGTCCCATTTTTTTAATGGCATAAAGTTGTTTATGGTTCCTTTATGAACTCAAATTAATTTATGTGGACTATAATTTTTGAATGAACATTTGTAGGCTTTATGTGCTAATTTTTTACAAGAATTATACTTGATTCTTTGTGGCATATTTAATGTAGGTCCTTTTACAAAGATGATTGGCTTTTGTTGAACATTTACAACAAAGCCTATGTCATTTCTATTATTAATATGACCCTTATTAACAAGGATCATATTTAGGGATTTATTCCCTATCTCAAATTTTTTTAGTGTTGTTTTAAGCATATAATTCTCTTCTTTAATGTTGCCTAGCATTTCACATTTAGAACTAGGATTGTGTGATGCTAATAACTCATACATTTCATCAACTATACTAACTAACAAATCATATTCATATTTAAGCAACTTAAAAGATTTACTAAATTTTCTAAATTCATCAAGCAAATCATGAAGCATATTTAATAATCCAAAAAAAGAATTGCTTAATGAATTACTAACCTTATCGTCCATGGCTATAAGAGTAAGGTTTTTCACTTCTTGGTTGTGCATTTGATCTTTGAAGCTCCTTGACTTCTTGCGTTCATAGCAAGAGATTTTGTCCCTCTTTAGATTATTTTTAAGATTCAAGTTTATTAATTTTTTCGCTTCATTTGTCAAAAGTTCAAGGTCCTCATCACTCGAGATTTCACTCGAGGAGTCATATGTTTTCAGTTCAAATTCCTTCTTATTCTTTGGAAGATGTTCTTCAAGTTCATTTTTGTAAGACATTTCATTAATTGATTCATTTATATTAATTGTGCTTTCATGTGTGATTTTCAAAGTATGCCAAATATCAAAAGCCGAATCATAAGTGGAAATACGATTAAACTCATTCTTATCAAGAGCATAAAGCAAGTCATTCATAGCCTTTGCATTTAAAGAGAAAGTCTTCTTCTCCAAATCATTCTAATTCTTCATTGGAAGAGAAGATTTTTCAAATCCATTTTGAATAATAGTCCATAAATCAAGGTAAAAAAAGAATAAGAAAACTCTCATCCAAGTTTTCTAGTAACTGTAGTCCATCCCATTGAACATGGGAAGATAAAATATAGAAAAGCTCTCTTGAAAGTCAATAAGAGCCATTTCTCTTAGGTGTTAAACCAAATGAGAAAAACCGAGGCTCTGATACCAATTGTTAGGATCAATTGGTACTAAGAGGGGGGGGGGGGGGGGGAGGGCTGAATTAGTGCAAGTGTAAATATTTGAATTAGATGAAATTTTTTCAATTGAATCAAGATAGGAAATCTGAAGCTTTTCGTTCTTAGTGAAATAAGTGACTGATTAAAAGAAAGTTGCTAAGTTAATAAGGAAACTAGAAAGATAAGTAACATTTGAAGAAAAGAATTTATCTTGAAAACATTGCCTTTAAAGAGTTAAGTTAAATCAAAAGTATCAATAAAACAAATATGTAACTAATGAAAGCAAAGAACCACTCATAATTTTTATAGTGGTTCGGCGTCAAAGGCCTACGTACACTCTTGAGTCCTCCTTCTTGAGGCACACCAATGTCCACTACCGATCTTCTTGAGCTTACAATGGAGACAAGATTTACAATTATAAGCTTTCTCCCTTACCCCTTTTCTTTTTCTTACACCTCACACAACTTTTTCATAGAATTTTTCCCTTAGAAGTGTTGTATAGAATGTAAGAATACTTGGAGTATTTATAGTGTCACTCCCCCCGAATTATGTCGCATCCCAGAGGGATGACCCTGTCTTAATCTAAAATATAATATAATATTGATTAAATATTTTCAAAGATCATTCACATCTATTCAGAAAACTTGTGCAGTTTATAAATCTTACACCACATCACTCGATAATCCACAAAACTCGAAGATTAACTTAACCAAAAATATTAACCACACTTATAAAACCATCAGTCTCAAAAATCTATACAAATGCAAAACCAATAATTTTTCACCACTTAATATGATTATAAAACTTAATATTCAAATATTCCACGCTAAGAAGTATTCTGACCTTTATACAAGATACATCAATTCATATCTATCTATAATATTTCATTACATACAAAATATTCTTATACAACATCTCCCAACAAGACTTGTCCAAAATCTACATAGCTTTCCACTATCTCAACTCAGTTCAAACTTTTTCAGTAAGCAACAAGTTAACCTGTAAAATTTATATAGCAATAGGGTAAGCATATAGAGCTCAGCAAGTGACTAACATATCAAAGACAAAGAATGATAGCTTTTAAATTAAACTTGATATCAAATGGCAAGGCAAGGTTTAAGAATCTATAGAGAGTATCTCATAGATACTTAATCACAAATCATTTTACTCAAAACATACTTTGATCATAACGGTAGAGAAAGAGTAGTTGGAGTATATCATTAGGAATACGAAATATTTCAGAGCATATCAAAGATGTATAAAGTGTTTCGAATATATCAAAGGCATATGTAATATTTCGAAGCATATCATAGATGCTTAGGACATTTCAGAACATGTCAATGGCGTATAAAATGTTTCAGAATATATCAACAGCAAATGAAATATTTTGGAAATATAACAATAACATTCAAAATAGTTAAGAGTATGTCAGACACATGTGAAATGTTTTAGAACATATCAATAGCAAATGAAACATTTCGGAGCATATCAAGGATGCATAAAGAGTTTTGGAATATATCAACGAAATGTGAAATTATTCGGAGCATATCAAAGGTGCATATGACATATTTCGAAGCATATCAATGGTGTAGGAATAATCTCAAAGCTTATAAATGAACAATTAGGAACAGAAGTTCAATATCATATCAGACATAACATTCATTCATTCTTATTCAAGCGCATAAATGAACTTATAAGTAATGCTATAGATATCATATCAAAGATATAGATGGTGAAGTGGGACCATAAACAGAATGTGGATCATCCATCACTGAATGACCACCAAACATAAGCCTACCACGTCTGAGTGAAGTCAGTAGGGCTGGCAAGAGCATAGCTAGCTCTAAACACAATACCCTTTACCATTTCTAGCAAAGGTCCAGAAAATATCTCATAAACACTAGAGTATAAAAGAACATGAACAACAAAATTGGCATATATCAAAAAAATATACATGTGCTAAATATGAAATAATACGATGAATACATAAACATTCATAATATGCATCCAGATAAGCAAGGAATAAGGAATAAGAGTATGTAAGATTTTAAGACAATGATATAAGGTGATGTGGGATTCATAATATGCATCCAGATAGCCAGATCATAACCAAAATATGATCCAAAATCATATCAAAAATATAGATGGTGATGTGGGATCGCATACATAATATGATCCATCCATTTCTGGATGATCATCATATAGAAGTAGACCATCACAGGCTCTAAGCATAATACCCTTTACCATTTCTAACAAAGGTTCAGAATATACCAAAAATACCATAGTACAAAAGGACATAAGCAATAAAAGTGGCATTGATAGAACCACAGAAGGATCTTTATAGATTTTGAACCTTGAGGGAGATCAACCCTTGGAACGCTGTAGGGGTTCCTCCCTCCTAGATTCGGCACAAGGCTAAATTAAAATTGATAATTACTTGATTCAAGAGGGGGGGCGGCTATATCTTTAAATAGAGATCAAAACCCTAGCCTAAGGGGTGCTTACATAAGTATAATTACCCCTTTACCCCTCTTATAGCCAACCTGCCTTAATAGGAACAAGAGGTAGCTAAGTGGCTCTATAACTGACCTAAGCAGGGAGAAACCCTAGCTGACCAATCCAGTAAGGGGTGTGGTAGCTCCTAAGCCCTAAGGGCTAATCTAAACCCTAGCTATACTCCTTTATAAGATAGGAGTGGCTTTATTACAATCTAATAGGGTTTTTATTGACTAGTACTAAGATTATTAGGACTCAACCCTACTGGAGTCCTATAAAGTCCACCCTCTTCAGATCAACCTTGTCCTCAAGGCTGAGGGTCCATAAACTCTGGAAACTGGATCTTCAACTCCTCGTGTGACTCTCATATCTTCAGAGGGTAAGTTAGTCCACTTGACAAGTACTTCAGTTGAAGGGTGTCGTCGGCGCATCATAATCTTTCGATCATGTATAGCTTTAGGTTGGGCTTTAATTTCACCATCATTAGTGGTGCTCGGTAGCTGAGTCTAGGCCTTCTCATATTCTCCCAACTTTAGCTTTAATAAGGACACATGGAAGACGGGATATATCTTAGCATCACTTGGAAGCTTTAATTTGAATGCCATAGCCCAACTCACTCTAAGATATGGTATGGTCCATAAAATCATGGAGACAACTTCGTTGATGCTCTTGCATTGAGTGATATCTGCTTGTATGGTTGGAGTCGAAGGTAGACCCAATCTCCCACTGCGAATTCCCACTCACTCCGGTGGTTGTCTACTTGTTACTTCATGCAAGCTTGAGTGGCATTCAAGTTGTCTTTCGGTAGTTGCAACAGTTTGTCCCTATTAATCAAATTTTCATCGACCTGATCTACTTTGGTCGAACCAAGCACATATCTAGGTATTACAGGGGCCGGTCGACCATACAATGCCTCATAAGGGGTACATTTAGTTGATGAATAAAATGTCATTTTGTACCACCATTCAACCCAAGGAAGCCACCTTGTCCACTCTATGGGCCGATCACTAGTGAAGCACCATAGGCATGTCTCAAAGTATCTGTTCATCACTTCTATTTGGCCATCTGTCTAGGGATGATAGGTTATGCTCATCTTCAACTGGGTGCCCTGTAGATGAAAAAGCTCTGTCCAAAATTTACTTGTGAATATCCTATCACAGTCGCTCACAATCGACCTTGGCATCCCATGTAGTTTTACTATAAGTTCCATAAAAAGTTGAGCAATAGTAGCAGTAATATAGGGATGTTTCACAGCATAGAAGTGAGCATACTTAGTTTGGTGATCTACCACTACAAAGATCATGCTTTTGCCTTGGTATAGTGGCAGCCCCTCGATGAAATCCATAGAAATGTCGGTCTATGCTGAGTCTGGTATGGGTAGTGGCTGTAGTTGTCTCGACTTGCCATTGTTTCAGCTTTCTGCTGCTGACATACATCACATTTGGATACAAAATGATAAATTAATTTTTTAATCCCTTCCAAAAGAAGTTTTGCTTCTCCCTTTTGTAAGTTTTTAGAATTCCGGAGTGCCCTACTGAGGGTGAAGAATGCATCTCGTGTAAAATAATTTGAATGCAAGGGGAAGAAGGAATAATAACAATTCGATCTTTGTAGCGCAAGCCCTTTGAATCCCATGAGTAGTGACTCATGGATCCCAGGTCTTTCTCTAACTTTCCTATGATGGCTCGGGCTTCTAGATCATTCTTCATTCCTCCCTAATATTGTATAGGAAGTCGGTGGAGGGAAGGGAGATGGCTAAAATTTTGGCTTGTCCCGGTATCCGAGATAGGGCATCTACAACAACATTTTCTTTTCTTTTTCGGTAAATAATTTCATAATCAAAGCCAAGGAGTTTAGTTACCAATCATTGCTACTCCGGAGAAGATATTTTCTGCTCCAAGAAATATTTAAGGCTTTGATGGTTGGTCTTAATCTGGAAGCGCTGGTCGATCAGGTAGGGTCTCCACTTTGTAACTACATGTACGATAGCAATCATTTCTTTATCATGCATAGATATTTTAAGATGTGAGGAGATAAAGCTGCTGGTGTAAGCAAGGGATTAGCCATCTTGCATTAGAACAGCCCCAATTCCAACTTCAGACGCGTCAGCCTTAATCATGAAAGTTCAGCTGAAATTGGGTAGCGCTAGGACCAACGTCGTTGTCATGGTGGCCTTGAGTCTTTCAAAGGCTGCAGAGTCTTGATCTGACAATGAAAAGGAGTCATTCTTGAGTAGGGACATGAGTGGGAAACTGATCTTGCCATAATCTTTCACAAACTTCCATTAGTAACCCATGAGTCTAAGGAAGCCACGTAGCGATTTTATATTTATAGGTCTTGACCATCCTTGCATTGCCTCGATCTTTGTCAAGTCTACCGTCACTCCATCCTCTGATATAATATTCCCTAGATACTCCACTTTAGGCTGTAAGAAACTACACTTTAACTATTTAATATAGAGTATTCTATCGAAAAACAATTAGAATAGTTCATAAGTGCTCAAAATGTATATCAATCGTAGGGCTATAAATGAGAATATCATTAAAGAATACTAATACAAATTACGTATAAACCTTCAGAAGATGTCATTCATCAAGCTTCGAAAGGTAGAAGGAGCATTTGTAAGTCCAAAAGGCATTACCAAAAACTCATAGTGGATGTTATACATACGGAATGTTGTTTTCAGAATGTCCTCAGTGCATACCCGAATTGATGGTACCCGGATCGGAGATCCTATTTAGTGAAGATCGAGCTCCTTTTAATTCATCCAAAGTTCATCCATGATTAGGATATGATTTTTGTCCTTGACGGTGATGGCATTTAAAGCCCGGTAGTCAATGCACATCCGCCACATACCATCTTTCTTGCATACTAGCAACATCAGTGAGGAGTAAGGGCTGTAACTTGGTCGAATCATTTCAGTGTCGAGCATCTCTTTAACAGTGTTCTCGATCTTGTCCTTCTGCAAGTAAGGATATTGGTATGGTCACAAGTTTAATAGAGGTTTGCTTGGCAAAATAGGAATGTGGTGGTCATACGATCGGTTAGGGGGTAGCCCACGCGGCTCCGAGAAAACATTCACGAATTTATCCACCAACAGGGCAAGCTGAGGATCTGAGTTTTATACATTCTCCCCCTTAGATGGCTGCTAGATATGCATTAAGAATCCACCATGTGCGTTGTGTAAAACTTTCTCCATTCGTTATGATGAAATGATCGAAATATGGCTCCTGTGCTTGCCTCATAATGTGACTTGTCTCTCTTTGTAATAAAATTTTATAATTAATTTAAAAAAATTTCAGGAGATATCACCTAGTGTTGTGAGCCATTTAATCCTGAGTATGGCTTCATAATCATTGATGGGTAGGAGGATGAAATCAACTATCACTTATTGGTGTTTGAGGAGTAGTTTCACCCACGGGCATCGTTGGTCACAATTGAAGATTCGGTTGTCGGCAACCTTTACGTTGAACTTATTGCAACCTTTGATTTGAAGTGCCAAATGTGCAGCAACCTTTGATTTGAATTGCCAAACATGCAACAACCTTACTGTTGAGGAAGCTATTCGTGTTGCTCGTGTCAATGAGAACAGTGATGGGTTGTTGTTTCAAAAGTCCTCCAACTTTCATCGTCTGCGGGATGGAGTAGCCGATCAATACGTGCACTACGTAGTTGGCCAGTTGGGACTCTTCCTCTATGGCTTTTCTTCTAGTTCAAAGGCTTCTTTAGATGGTTCATTGTCCTCATCCTCCATTAGTTCAATCACAAGGAGCCGGCCCTTTTGCAGCGATGTTCTCGGCTCCACGGTTCGTCACGGTGCTAACATAATCCTTTGGCTAATCGTTTAGAAGCTCATCCCTCGTCAATTTTTTTAGTGCATGGGCTCGGATGGTACTAGAGGGGGCTGTAGGCCTCAGCATGGCTGGTCAGGGAGTGACCCTTGTCCTTCGTGCCTCTTGGTTTAATTGTTCTTCTTGAATACGCGCAAAGGAAATTGCCGCCATAAGAGTGTACAATTGTTGCGCGTTTACTTCTCCCTAAATCTCTGACTTTAGGCCCTCGATGAAAGTCCCTAAAAGCTATTTTTCAGACTAATCCATAGTTTGATTAGAATGTTCAAACCTTGTTTGGTATTCTTGTATTGTGGAGGTTTGACGAATCTTTGCCAATTATCCGTTGATGTTGTCGAAATCGGTTGGTCCGAAGTGGTTCAGTGGTCCTTCCTTGAATCGTTGCCAAGAGAGTCCTCCATGGGTGTGCTCAAACCAATTAAACTACTGAATAGCATCTTCCTCGAGGTGGATGGCAGCAATCTCCACCCGTGTGGCGTCGACGGTTCGGTAGAACCGAAAATAGCGCTCTGCGCGCGAGATCTACCCGATCGGGTCTCCTTCATCCCATCTAAGGAAGTCAACCTTCATGCATGGATTATTGAGATCAGATGTGATATGGCCATGTTCTTGAGGATCATCTCGCCGATCTGAAGTTTCTCCGTGTTGTGATTTCCTCGGGCTCGACGGTTAGCTAATGCTGAATTCAGCGAAAAGAGATTGCATCTTCTCTTCCATGCGGTTTTCAAAGGCTTCAAGCTTTACATCGATAGCCTCCTCTGATGCCATAGTATACACCTCTAGATCTTTAATATTGAAATCTTTTTTTTGTTGTCAGGTTAGTAGCCTAGGAATTTTGGAGAAGGGTGTGGCCGGTTGGAAGGTGAATCGATTTGGATGGAAGTAGGCTATGGTTTATGGTTTAGAAGTGTTTTTAGTGAGGATGTTAGGGCTTTGTGATGAGGAAAAGGGAGTCTGAAATCTCAAAAAAAAAAAAGAGCACTCAAATGTGATAGAATTCAGCAAAAAAAGGTGCTGCGATGTGATGTCCTATTGAACCGATTTTATGTCAGAGAAACGATGACTTCTCGACATAAATTCTAGAGAAAAGTTTAAGAAAATTATACAGAAACCCTTGGCTCAGATGTTGTTAATACCAATAAAAATTAACAAAATTTTGGTAGCAAAACAGTAGAGAAATAGGGCAAAAGATGAAAGGTAGATCCTTCATCGTAAAATTCTAGAACTACGTGATGGTGAAAGATTGCATAACAAAATCGATTCCAGAAGAATTTTTTCCAAAATCAAATCTAGATAAAAGCCAAGTTGATCTCTAGAATTGTGTAAAAATTTTGGCCAGAAAGGAGAAGAATTAAACCAGTTTCAAGAGGCAGAAACATGGTTAAAAATTTTTGCAGCGTTCTGCCATCATAATAATGATAACATTTATGACAAATGAAATTTACAGTGGATAAAATTTGGAAAAAATCTTTAACATGTCAAGGAAGAAATATTGTAGTATTGAAGAGGCTTGGATGACAAAAAAATACCAAATTTCTAAATCTCGTAGGGGGTGACAGCAAATAGAAGGATCTGCAGCTTGGTGGGCGATGGTGGATGAAGGCAATATCAAAAAGCAATTGTGAGAATTTCTTAGAAGATGGAGGCATGGGTAATGGTTATAGGATAGCAGGAAAGCGGCTCTAATACTAGATGATAGAACCCCAGAAGGAGCTCTACAGATTTTGACCCTTGAGGGAGATCAATCCTTGGAACGCTATAGGGGTTTCTCTCTCCTAGATTCGACACAAGGCTGAATTAAAATTGATAATTGCTTGATTCAAGAGGGGGTGGGGGGGGGGGGGGCTACATCTTTAAATAGGGATCAAAACTCTAGCCTAAGGAGGTGCTTGCCTAAGTATAATTACCCCTTTGCCCCTCCTATAGCCAACCTGCCTTAATAGGAACAAGGGGCAACTAAGTGGATTTATAGCCGACCTAAGCAGGGGAAAACCCTAGTTGACCAATCCAGTAAGGGGTGTGGCAGCTACTAAGCCCTAAGGACTAATTTAAACCCTAGTCATACTCCTTTATAAGATAGGAGTGGCTTTATTATAATCTAATAGGGTTTTTATTAACTAGTACTAAGATGATTAAGACTCAACCCTGCTGGAGTCCTATCACGCATATATCGAAAGCACATGCAGAACAATGAAATATATATATGCTAATATAAAGTAATACGATATCAATATAAGAATTTAAGTAATACCATAAGGCTCAATTGAAGGATAGGCTTTAATTGGATCATAGACAGAATATGATCCGATAACATATCAAAAACATAGATGGTAAAGTGGGATCACAAACATAATATGGTCCATCTGACTGTCAAACATAGTAGAGCATCACAGGCTCCAAGCATAACATACCCTTTGTCATTTCTGGCAAAGGTTCAGAATATCCCATAAACACCAGAGTACATAAGGACATGAGCAATGAATTTGGCTTATATCGGAAGTACATGTAGAACAATAAATTATGCATATACCTAACTAAAATAATATGGTGTAACATTAATTAATATATAACATATTCAGATATGTAAGAAAATCAAAGGCAAGAGCATTAGAGAATTCGATTTTGAAATTGATGAAGCAAGAATGGGCAAAACTGATACAATCACTATTTTGGCAGAATTCACAAGGCATATCTCAAAGTTATTTTAAATAATCAAATATGCTCCAAATTACTCAAAAAGGATATTTTTGGAAAGCTAAATCAATCTAATTTCAAATAAAATAAGTTTCATACAAATTGAAAGTCTCTACAAAATGTTATAGATGATTTGATAGCCAAAGTCCTTGTTTTATAGAATCCATAAGGTCTAACAAAATAGAAATTTTGATAGTCATTTGGATTCTAAATTTTTCAATCCTAGTATCAAATGAAATATCTATGAACCTAGTTTCTAATGAATCTAGTGTTGTATAAATCAGAGACTCCAACAGAAAGATATAAGCAATATAGTGATGAAAGGTCATGAGGTATAAACTCTATTTTATAGATTTCATATGCTTAATTAAAATAAATGTTTGTGCTAGTAAATAAACTTCAAATTCTTTAAACTTAGTTTCAACAGAAAGATATGTGAATTTATTTTTGAAAAAGCTAAGATTTGTCTAAATCAGAGGTTTATACTAAAAGTTACAGTAAGAACAAGGCAGACAAGTCATAATCTTGACAATATTATAGATTCATACTTAGACATCCAACAAAAGAGATTTTGGTTTTATCCCAAATTTTTCTCATAATCAAAGTAAAAACAAGAATAAATTTCAGTAGGAAAAGGATAGAAGATATTATATAGGATAGGGTTAGGACACTTACCTTATAAATAGGTCATCATAAATAATTTAAAATATATCATTATAAATATTTTATAAATGAGGGATATTGCTTATAGGCCCCAAATTGGCTTCAAAACTGAAGCCAAAATCTAACTGTATCTGGAAAATCCAAGTACGGGCAGTTCACCCGCTGACCTAGGTGGCTCAACCGCCCGAACACATGGGTAAGGGTGGTTTACTTGTCGGTCTTGTGCGGGTCAACCACCTAAAGTACCCAAATTCATGGGTATGGATGATTCAACCACCCAGCCTGGGTGGGTCAGCCATCGTTAGCTGCCCGAAAGCCTGAGCGGTGGTGGTACACCCACCGCTCACCGATGGTTTACTCATCGGAATTTTCATAAAATTGGTTCCCTCCACTGTTCACAATTGAGCTCAACCTTAGCTCAATCAAACCTCAATAGTGGACCTGATTGCCTTATTGAGTTGATTTGGATTCCTTCCAAATCCAATTCAATGTGGACTCAAACCCTAACTATGACTCATTGATTACAACACTTAATGACCAATCAAGATAATCAAGACCTAACTCCTGCCAATATAGTAGCCTCTGACATTCTTGTGGTGAGTCTTCCGGTCTTCTTCCGGCGATCTCCTAGCATATTCCTAGCAAGCTTCTCGATCCCTTCGACGAATCTCCTAGTGAACTTCGGCGAGATCCCATTGCATCGTCTGAACCTGGCCCGATGCCCAAGCTTGATCTTGGCTCATCATCTAGTTGTAACTTCATTGCTCCTATCATAGTTAGTGTTGCATGATGCTAATTATGACTTAATTAAATATAATCATAATTGTCAAACATCCAGTACAATACCATCCTAACTCCCGGCAAGCTTCTCGGCTACCCCCGACAATCTTTCGGCGGGTCTCGGTCTTCTTCTGGCGAACTCCCTTGTGCCATCCTAACAAACTCCCGATACCCTCGGCAAGCTCCTAACGCACTCCTAGCAAGTTCCCAATCACATCGACCCGATGCATAGACTTGACCTTAGCCAATTCTTATTATAATAATCATTCTATCGTAATTAATCATACATCAATCAATTTCTAACAATCCATATTAGATCAATAACCCATCAATTGATTTCATTATCAAAATTCGAGATTCAACAGTAAGGCCTAGAGGATTGGTCAGAGATGAGATAAACCTCAAGAAGGGAAATGAAGCAAGAGTTGCTACAGTTGCTATTGGCGAGGTCATCATACATCTGCTTGGTGGAGCTACCATTACATTAGATGCATGCTATTATGTTCCCTCTATTATCAAATATATTATTTTCATCCTGTGTTTAGCAGTTAGTGGATATAAACTAATTTTTTAGAATAATAGTTATTTAATAATTTTGGATGATGAGATCATCACAAGAGGAACCTCGATTAATAGCTTATATGTGCTAGACATTTCTCCACACATCATGAATATAAGTACATCCAAGAGGAAACGTAAAGAGGTGAACAACGTATACCTATGATATTGTAGGCTAGGTTATATATATAAGAGAATAACTCAAAAGTTACTGAAAGATTGATACTTAGATCTATTCAACTATGAGTTATATGTAACTTACAAACCTTGCCTTCGTAGAAAGTTGACCAACTCTCCTTTTAGTGGAACTAGACTGAGTTATTGGAACTCACATATAGTGATGTATGTGGTCTCATATCGACTCATGCTATAGGTGGTTACTCATACTTTATTACATTCACTGATGATTTCTCTAGGTACAGACATATATACTTGATAAAGTACAAGTCTTAGGTCTTTGAGAAATTCATGGAACATAAGAATGAAACAGAGAACCAAATTAGAAATGTTATTAAGACTCTTCGTTCAAATTAAGCAGGTGAGTAATTGAGTATAGAGTTCACCCATTTTCTTAGGGACCATGGGATTCTATTCCAGTGGACACCTCCTTATATACCTCAGCTTAATGGTGTCTTAGAAAGGAGGAAACATATGCTTTTAGACATAATGCGGTCTATGATAAGTTTTGCTGACCTATACATCTCATTATAGGGATATACCATAGAGACCGTAGCTTATCTTCTGAATAGAGTTCCATCAAAGTCAGTAGTGTCTACACCATATGAGATATGAAAAGGGAAGAAGCCCGATCTTAAGGTGATTAAGATTTGGGGTTGCTCTATTCATGTTAGAAGACAACCCCGATAAGTTGGAATCAAGGATGGAATGATGTAAATTAGTGAGATGCCCCAAGGAAACTTGAGGGTGTCATTTCTATCATCCCGAGGACCATAAGATCTTTGTTGCCAAGAGGGATATGCTTCTTGAGAAGGAATATATTCTTGGTGGAAATAGTGGGAGTGTGATAGAGTTGAGCAAGGTTGGAGAACCTAGCTCGAGCACCATTCCAGAGCTCGAGTATGTTCAGGTACCTAACACACAAGTTTTAACTTTACGCAGGTATAACAGAGTATCTCAACCTCCTAAAAGATATATGAGACATATCAGTGGAGAGGACTCTCATGATGTTGATCCTCAAACCTACGAGGAGGCTATTATAAGTATAGACCTCGAGAAGTGGCAAGAAGCTATGAATTCTAAGATGGATTCCATATACTCCAACAAGGTTTGGAACCTTGTGAATGCACTATAATGTATCATACCTATTAACTGCAAATAGATCTTCAAGAAGAAGATCAGAGTAGATGGAAAGATGAAGACCTATAAGACAAGGCTAGTGGTTAAAGGATATCGCAAAGGCAAAGAGTTGACTATGGCAAAACCTTTTCACCCATAGCCATGCTTAAATCTAGTGGAATTCTTTTAGCTATTGCAATACACTATAACTATGAGATTTGACATATAGATATGAAAACTACATTCTTCAATGACAACCTTGATGAGGAGGTGTATATAATACTGTTAGGATCAATTGGCACTAAGATGGGGGGGGGGGGGGTTGTAATATCCCTCATTTCTGAAATATTTATAATGATATATTTTAAATTATTTATGATGACTCATTTGTGAAATTTAAGGATTTGTTTATTAATTCTCTTGATTAAATAATTTTATATTGAAAGTTAATTGCTAAGGACCTAAGTGTGAATCTTAAAAAAATATATGAAATAAATTATAAAAAACTCATATTCAGCTAAAAAAAAGGAAAAGGAAACATGGTGAGGACATGTGTTGCTACGTTGTTTAAAGTAGTGCCACTTGTGCATGTGCATGGGTGACACATAAGTATATTACATGCATGTTTGTCACCTATTAACACATATGTTAGCTTAAATAATTAACAATTAGAGGAAAAAAGGGGTGCTTTGGCTGCTACGTGAACTTGAGAAGAAGAAGAAGAAGAAGAAGAAGAAGAAGAAGAAGAAGAAGAAATTTGGGGATTTTGAGATTGTGATCTAATCCACACCTTTGGGACTAAAATATTCAAAGACAAGTATTCTATCTTTCTTCTACTGAAATGTATCTTTGTTTTTGCCTTGATTTATAAAGATAATTCTGAAACTAATCTGAAATCTTTTGTTGGCTGCCTAAGTATGAATCTGTAATATTATCAAGATTATGATCTATCTGTTTTATTCTTATAGTAACATTTAGTACAGACCTCAGATTTAGACAAAATTTAGTTTCATCAAAAATAAATTCAAATATCTTTCTTTTAAACCTAAGCTTGAAGAATTTGAAGTTCATTTGCTAGCCCAAATATTTACTTAAATTGAGTATACAAAATCTGTAAAATAGAATCTATATCTCAAGACCTTTCATCACTATATTGCTTATATCTTCGTGTTAGAGTTCCTGATTTATGTGAAACTTAATTTGTTAAAAAATACAGACCTTTCTGTTGAACCTAAGATTAAATGATCTAGAGTTGAAATGACTGTCAGAACCTCATTTTGATGGACCATATGAATTCTACAAAACAAAGACTATGATTCCGGACCTTTGGTTATAAAATAATCAAAAACTCTTTGTACAGACTTTCAATTTGTATGAAACTTATTTCATATGAAACTAGATTGATTTATCTTTTCAACAACACCTTTCTTGAGTAATTTGGAATATGTTTGATCATCTAAATAACTTTGTATTTTACCTTCATAATTCAGTTGGGATAGGGATTATATCAATTCTGCCTATACTTGTTTCTCCCATTTCAAAACTGAAATCTCTAATGCTATTGTCCTTAACTTCCTTATATATTAGAATATATTATGTATTAAAAAATATTATATTCTATTATTCTATTTAGGTGCATGTATGATTTATTATTCCGCATGTGCTTTTGATATATGCCAAATTTATTGCTCATGTCCTATTGTACTCCGGTGTTTGTGGGACAATGTGAACCTTTACCATAAATGGTAAAGGGAGTTATGCTTAGAGCCCGTGTGCTTTGTCGGCCCCCTATGACTTCACTCAGACGTGGGTGGATGGAGCTCCTAGACGGAGGATACTTATGTTTGGTGGTCATTTAGCGATGGATGTTCCACATTATGTTTATGGTCACACTTTGCCCTCTATGTTGTTGATATGATATACAAAGCATTGCTTTTGAGTTATTTGTGCACTTTGGATAAGAATGAAATGAATGCTATGTCTGAATGATATTTGAGCTTGGGTGGATGGAGCTCCTAGACGTAGGATACTTATGTTTGGTGGTCATTTAGCGATGGATGTTCCACATTATGTTTATGGTCACACTTTGCCCTCTATGTTGTTGATATGATATACAAAGCATTGCTTTTGAGTTATTTGTGCACTTTGGATAAGAATGAAATGAATGCTATGTCTGAAGGATATTTGAGCTTCTGTTCGTTACTTGTTAATTTGATACGCTATGCGAATTTTCATATACCATTGATATACTTTCAAAAATATCCTATACCTCCTTAAAATGCACCGAAATGTTTTGTATTCTCATTGATAGGTTTCAAATTATTTCATTTACCTATGCTGCTTGATATACTTATAACTCAAAAGTTTGATATCTGTTCCATCCAACTTCAAATATGATATATGAGCTTAAGTTTGATATTTGTTCCTTTGACATGTTCCAAAGTATTTCACATATTATTGACATGCCCCTAAAAACTTTAAATATCATTAATATATACCAAAATACTTTTAATTGTCATATATACTCCAAATACCTTTCCAAATTATTATAGATTCATGTATGCTCCGAACGAGATGAACCTTGTGGTTGTGAATCTTATTTGATGCTATATGTGAAGACTTTTGTATTCCCTAACTTGCACTCTTATATCACGTTTAATTCGAAAACACACTTTCTTGCTTGAACATATTTGATACTTGTTGGGCTTCTTAGCTCACTATGTTGCTATCTAATCTTCTTCATGTAAGATTATGTGGCCCTTTATTAATTGAATAAGATATATTATGGATTATTTGGATTCTGATAAAAGATATTAGCCAATATTAAATAAAGTCCATATTATATTGGGATATTTTAGGGGATGCCATTGATGGAAGGAACTCTCCTAATAACTTATCCTAGACCCTCTGCTCTCACCTATAAATAGACAGGACCTACTCTAAACCCGGAGAATGACACGGCACTAGATCAAGAGATTACAGTTATCCTCTTGATCTAGATCAAGAGATTACGGTTATTCTCTTGATCTCCCAAAATCATCAATTAAGGTGGTCTTGTGAAAAGATAGGAAGAGAGGAGAAGGGGTCTAGATCTATTCTGGTTCCTCTTGAAGATCGATAAACGACATCATTCAGATCTGTCGGGCAGTGCTCTTAAAGATCTAATTGGATCTCACGCAGATGGCATCTAAAGGTACACATCGTAAACAGATCTAGTATTATTTGATTTCAATCCTGGCATAAAATTTTTTTCGCATAATAGATTGCATAATTATAGTTTTTATGCCAACAATTGGTATCAGAGCGTAGGTTTGAGATGAAAAATATATTAGATCTATTATTTTTGTTTACGATGCATTGATCTGAATATCTTATTGATCTGTTTTCCTTTTTGTCAAGTTTTTATCGTTTGTTTGCGAACGATTCTTGATGGTTGTGCATCATGAAATAAACGCAGTAATCTTGCTGCCTTCTTGGCTAGATCTGCCTGTGGCAACGGTGTGTGCATACAGGGTTGAATCTGCTTGTGGCCGTCGCTTGAGCAGGGGCCGCAGGCAATCGCGTGTAGCAAAGGCCGCACAAGTAGTGGCACCAGCCAGAGGGCGCAGCCTGGCGGCGCCATCGCAGCCGTGGCGCCACAGCGCCGACCCCCGGCGCAGATAGCCGGCCAGCACATGGCCATAACCGATGGCGGCGGCGACGAGAAGGGAGGCTAGGGTTTTTTTTCTCCTTGAGAAAATTATAGTTTTGCCATTGAATCAAAAAAATTACAATTTTACCAATTATGCTTAAATTACAGTTTTACCATTCACCGAAATTATAGTTTTATCCTTTGGCTAAATAGGGTTATTTATATTTTTACCCTTGTGATTTATTAATCCTATAATTAAAAAAAATCTGTAATTCTTTTATATATATATTTTTAGAATTACAATTTTATCATTATAAAATTAAGAAATTTTGGTTATTTTCTCAATTATAAAATTAATCAATATATAATCTAATAAAATTTAATTATGATTATATTTTTGATTATTCAATGATTATATTTTATTTTTGATCAATTTATTTAATTGGACTTATGGGCTTCTCCAATTAAATAAAATTAATCAATAAAAAAATTATAAATTAATTGTTTCTTATAGTTTTCTCATATGAATTATTAATTACATGTGTTAAATCCAATTATTGGTTTTTGGATATTAATTCAGTTATTTACATGCAAATATTAGTAATTATGAAATAATATTTATTTTTTACATAAATGCATGATTTATGTGTTATCATGATTACAGTTATCATATGAGTTTTTTTTTACTGCTGATTAAGTGTTCAATAATTATTATGGTTGTTATCCTATTATTGAATTGTCTCAGCATGAATTAGTTTGAATGAACTTGATGAATATTATTTGTAGTTAATCTCCTAAAGTTATATCTGACCGGTAGCTGACAAAGTAGCCTGCGATGGTAGGCTTATAGGATATGAAATACAATTAAAGTCTTGTCATTCATAGGATAATTTAATTTATATTTTATATTACTGTATTGGTCTTGTAGTCACCAAAGTGGCCTAGAGCAATGATTTATAAAATTACATTAAGGAACAAGTCCTCAATGACATTAAAGAAATAATATTCAAAATTACATGCATAATTAGGAGATTTAGATAATCCCAAAGGATAATCTATTTCGAATAATTATGTGATGGGGTAGAATGATACTGTTTCGGATATCCTTGTAGTTTAGAACTTTATATCCAAAGGTAGCAAAACTATTCCACAAGGATGGTATCAGTCCTCCATAAATGATCTTGTATGAACACTAGATATGTTAATATTTTTACCCAAAGGTTAAATATTGATGATATATATAGTTCATCATATTTTGGTAAAACTCAAAGCATTAATGTTATTTTATATTCTGCAGTGGTATTCCCATCCATACATTCTCATGCTTCTAGTGTCCCTGTACTCTCTGGATCAAATTATTCAGAATGGTTAGAGCATGTGCAATTTACATTAGGCGTACTAGATCTTGATTTGGCATTGCTTGTTGAAAAGCCCACAGAATTAATTGATAAAAGTACTATGGAACAAGTCAATGAAATGAAGGCTTGGGAGAGATCTGATAGGCTCAATTTAATATTCATAAGGATGACAATTGTAAATAATATAAAGACTTCATTACCGATTGCATATAGCACACGTGAATATTTAAAGGTTATTGAAGATAGATTTAAATCTGTTGATAAGTCATTAGCTAGCACATTAATGAAAGAACTGACTACAGCTCAGTATGATGGTACTCGAGGAATTGAGGATCACATCCTCAATATGGCTGACAAAGCTGCAAAACTTAAGACGTTGGGAATGAATGTTGATGAATCTTTCCTTGTGCAGTTCATTCTTAATTATCTTCCTTCTCAGTTTGGCCCATTCAAGATTCACTACAATACAAATAAGGATAAGTGGGACTTGAATAAGTTAACTAGTATGTGTGTTCAGGAAGAATTAAGATTAAAGCAGGAAAGTTCAGACAATGTACTGACAACTACTCAAGGAGTTAGTAACAAGAAAAGAAAATCGAAGCGTCATCCATCGAAGAAATTAGCCGGGTCTCGAAGTGTTAGACAAACTATTGAAAAGAAAGCTATTACAATAAAGTGCTTCTTTTGTGGCAAGAAAGGACATGTAAAGAAGGATTGCATTAAACATATAACTTGGTTCGAAAAGAAAGGTATAAACTCAACCTTTGTATGTTTTGAATCAAACATTACAAAAGTTCCTTCTAATACATGGTGGATTGATTCTGGCGCTTTGACTTATGTTACTAATAATATGCAGGGATTTCTTTCAATCCGAAAACCAAAAGAACATGAAAGATTCATAATTATAGAAAATCATCTCAAAGCAAAAGTGATATTAGTAGGGACTTATCGCTTACGCCTAGAGACAGGTCATCTGATGGATCTGGAAGACACATGTTTTGTTCCTACAATTTCTAGAAATTTAATTTCTCTGTCTAGAATTGATGAGTTAGGATATTGTATTTCTTTTGGTAATGGTAAACTCAGCATATTTTATGATTCAATAAAAGTTGGTTCTGGAATTCTGTGTGATGCTTTGTACAGAATTAATTTGAATCTTGAGTTTGTGAATACATTATTGACCCTGCAATCAAGTATTGGAATGAAATGTAATTCCAATAATGAAATATCTTCTATATTGTGGCATAGACATTTGGGGCATATCTCCAAGGAAAGAATTGAAAGATTAGTGAAGGATAATATTTTGGAAAATTTAGACTTCATTGATTTTAATGTTTGCATAGATTGCATTAAAGGAAAACAAACTAAGCATACAAAGAAAAATGCCACAAGAAGTAAAGAACTTCTTGAAATTATTTATATTGATATCTGCGGACCACTCCATATTCCGTGTTTTAGTGGAGAAAGGTATTTCATCACATTTATGGATGACCTGTCCAGATATGGCTATGTTTATCTAATACATGAAAAGTCTCAAGCCATTGACATTCTTGAAGTGTACATAAATGAGATCGAGAGACAATTAGATAGAAAAATTAAAATTATCAGATCTGACAGGGTGGTGAATTTTATGGCAGATATGATGAATCCGGTCAGAATATTGGTCCTTTTGCTAGATTCCTAGAACAGCGGGGTATTTGTGCTCAGTATGCATTACCAGGTGTGCCACAGCAGAACAGTGTTGCTGAAAGGCGAAATCGTACTCTTATGAGTATGGTTAGGAGCATGATGAGTTATTCTTCTGTACCTGAGTCAATGTGAGGTGATGCTCTTAGGACAACTATGTATATCCTGAATAGGGTTCCTAGTAAATCAGTTCCATCAGGGTTCCTAGTAAACCCAGTTTGAGACATTTACATATTTAGGGGTGTCCTACAGAGATAAGAGTATTCAATCCACATGAAAAGAAATTGGATCCAAGAATAATTTTTGGATATTTTATTGGTTACCCAGAAAGATCCAAGGGATACAAATTTTATTGCCCTAATCATAATATGAGAATAGTAGAATCTGGTAATGCAAAATTTCTAGAAAATGGTGAAATCAGTGGGAGTAAAAAATCTCGAAGGATTAATTTTTATATTGAGGAGATTCGGGCTTCTTCTCCTATATTATCCCCTAATCGAGAAATTGTTGTTCCTCAAATCAATGATAGAATTGACGAGGGTGAACAACAAAATAACATTGATGAATTCTCACATGATGTTGATATCATCGCTAATAGTCTTGTAGAACAATCACAATTGGCAGTTTTGAGAAGATCTCAAAGAAAAAGGAAACATGTAATTTCTGATGATTATGTGGTATATCTACAAGAATCAGTTTTTGATATAGGAATGAAAAGAGACCCCTTATCATTTTCACAAGCTATAAAAAGTAATGATTCTGAAAAATGGTATGATGTAATGAAAGATGAGTTAAAATCAATGGACCAGAATGGTGTCTGGGAACTCGTTAAATTGCCCAATAATTGTAAAAGGGTCGATTGTAAATGGGTCTTTAAGACTAAACGTGACTCGGTAGGCAATATCGAACGATATAAAGCCAGACTTGTGGCCAAACGTTTTTCTCAGAAAGAGGGCATTGACTATTATGAGACCTTCTCTCCAGTTTCTCGAAAGGACTCATTGAGAATTATCATGGCATTAGTAGCTCATTATGATCTTGAGTTACATCAGATGGATGTGAAAACAACATTTTTGAATGGAGATCTAGATAAGAAAATTTATATGGAACAACCTGAAGGATTCATAGAAAAGGGAAATGAAAGTTGGGCTTGCAAACTTAAGAGATTCATTTATGGCCTTAAACAAGCTTCCAGACAATGGTATATAAAGTTTCATGATACCATTACTTCCTTCGAATTTAAGAAAAATACTATTGATTAGTGTATATATCTGAAGGTTAGTGAGAGTAAGTTTATTATATTGGTCTTATATGAGGATGATATATTGCTTGCCAGTAGTGATCTTGGTTTGTTATATGAAACCAAGATATTTCTCAAGAAGAACTTTAAGATGATTGATATGAATGAGGTATCCTATGTTATTGGCATTGAGATATTTAAGGACAGATCTCAAGGTTTGTTAGGATTGTCTCAAAAAGGTTATATTAATCGTATCTTGGAAAGGTTTAATATGCAGCTTTGTAAAGCCAATGATACACCTATTACTAGAGGTGAAAAAAAATTCAGCCAAAACCAGTCCCGAAGAATGACTTAAAAATTGATCAAATGAAGAATATTCCTTATGGGTGAACAATTGGAAGTCTATTATATGCTCAAACTTATACAAAGCCGGATATCAGTTTTGTGGTGGCAATGCTGGGTAGATACCAGAGTAACCCAGGAATGGAACATTGGAAAGCTGCAAAGAAAGTAATGAGATATCTGCAAGGGATAAAAGATTATATGCTCACATATAGGAAGTCAGATCAGCTTGAAGTAACGGGATATTCAGATGCTGATTTTGTAAATTACCTCAATAGCAGGAAATCCACTTCAGGATTTGTGTTCATACTGGTTGGTGGGGCAATTTCTTGGAAAAGTGTAAAATAATCACTTATTGCATCATCTACGATGAAGCTGAATTTGTGGCATGCTTTGAGGCTATAAATCAAGTTTCATGGCTGCGAAATTTTATCTCAGAACTTGGTGTGGTCGACTCAATTACCAAGTCGTTGAAGATATTTTATCATAATACTGCAGCAGTTTTCTTCTCTAAGAATGGCAAGTACTCTAGTGGTTCTAAGCACATTGAGATAAAGTACTTGGTGGTTAGAGAAAGAATCCAGAAACAACAAGTGTCAATTGAAAATTTAAGCACCACTATGATGATTGCTGATCCATTTACTTAGGCTTTGCAATGTAAAATATTTAAAGAACATGTTCTTAGAATGGGGCTTGTGAGCAAGCCATAAAGGATATGGTGATGCATGTTTAAGTGGATGCTATTATTGACATTTCCTTTTGCATAATTAAAGTTATTTGTTTCTGCTATCCTGTTTGTGTTTATGTTTATGCATATTATGGTTGAATGCAAGAAACAGGATTATCTTGACAAGACAAATTACAAGGGTCATTATAGACTATATAAGGAAAGACTAACAGTGTTGTAGTACATAGAAGGAAGTGTGGCATTGATGACATACAACCGCTATGACTCACATTGATAGTTGGACTAAATATAGTATAATTGTACTTATTGGACTTATTGGCTTATTTTTAAAATCATGGTCATGTATAAAATACTTTTTTCAAAATTTTCAGAATCCAATTATATAAAATTATTTTTAAATAAATTTTATTTTATTTATTTTGATTTTGGATATCTTTTATATCTTATCAATTAATGGGCCAAGTGGGAGAATGTAAGATTATGTGGCCCTTTATTAATTAAAAAAGATATATTATGGATTATTTGGATTCTGATAAAAGATATTAGCCAATATTAAATAAAGTCCATATTATATTGGGATATTTTAGGGGATGCCCTTGATGGAAGGAACTCTCCTAATAACTTATACTAGACCCTCTGATCTCGCCTATAAATAAACAGGACCTACTCTAAACCCAGAGAATGACATGGCACTAGATCAAGAGATTACAGTTATCCTCTTGATCTAGATCAAGAGATTACGGTTATCCTCTTGATCTCCCAAAAACATCAATTAAGGGGGTCCTGTGAAAAGATAGGAAGAGAGGAGAAGGGGTCTAGATCTATTCTAGTTCCTCTTGCAGATCGATAAACGGCGTCATTCAGATCTGTGGGGCGGTGCTCTTGAAGATCTAATTGGATCTCACGCAGATGGCATCTAAAGGTACACATCGTAAACAGATCTAGTATTATTTGATTTCAATCCTGGCATAAAAGTTTTTCTGCATAATAGATTACATAATTATAGTTTTTATGCCAACACTTCAGGTTAGCTCGGCATTTATAAAAATATTTGATATGGGCTAATGCAATGGGAAAGCAAGAAGTTCTTGGGCTAAATGTTCATTTGACAATATGTTATCATTGTATGTGTACACCTTGGGTCTAAAGTAAAGTTGTAGACATATTTTGAAGAGTGATAACTATGTAATATTTTAAAAATTACCCTCTTGTTTGGGATCTTGAATGTTAAACTTGTTGTATAATATATGAAGTGGTGGTGTATGGTTATTTTTCCAAAGTCATATGGATTTTATTGCATTGGTGGACTTTATGAATGTGGATTATATTTAGTCGTATTGGTTTTGGATTGGTTTGTGATTCCTTAAGTGAATATGAAGAGATTATAATCTGCACAGGTTTCTATGAAAATGGTTGAATGACTCTTCATGTTATTCTTAGTATCCTCAAATGATTGTCTGGATCCTGGATGGATTATGCTGTTGATAATATTATCGATTTATGACTGGTCACATCTCTTGAATTATGATATAATTCAAGGGGCGTGACAGGGTTAGGGTAGTGGGGAGTGAATTAGTACAAGTGTAAAATGTCATAGTTTAAAGAAAACTTTTCATTTGGAGCAAAATCAGAAATCGGAAGCTTTTCTTGAGCACTAAGCTTATTGAACAAAGCTAAGTTATGATCATACTAAAGGAAAGCTTCGTATAAGAACATACATAATCAAAACCTTTGCTATTGTGTAAGATTAATCGTGCTCGTTTGAAAACCTTTGCTTTCAGAAAGTGAGGAAGGAACTACGAAAGCTTCTCTTGAAAAATGTTTAAGAGCAATCAAGCTTCGCATCTAACTATCAAATATTTAAGAGCAATCAAAAGTAAAATGAAAGCAATTAAAGCACACTCGCAATTATAGTGGTTCAGTCTCAACCTGCCCTATTGTCACGAACGGTCGTCGCTCAACCGTAATGCCTTTGCTCCTTGAACCGTTCGTCACTTTTTTTTTTTTCTTGCTTGTACATATGTTTGGCAGCTTGTTTTGCCTTGAGTTTACATGTTTTTACCTAAGAAATGTGAGCGAAAGTAGTGTAAAAGGCTGCAGAACGATCGCTCCCTGCGCGGAGCCAAAAGCAAACAGCCCGTTTTGGGTCTTTTTCATGTGCCACGACAACCTTTCTGTAAACGTCAGCCATTTCAGCACCTTGGAACCCCGGTGGCACCGGCTGGATGGGGTTCGGGTATATATCGGCGTAGGCATTCATCGAATTGAACTTGTCTTGCGTCCGATACCTTGGGAACCGTCGTTTGTGGACTTGCGACCGTTCCTACAACCCTCCAAAGTCTGTTTCGCTCTCTTTCTCTCTTTTCTTTGCTGCACTCAAGGTGTTCGATAAATTGCTGACTTTTTAGACGCTGGGATGTGTCCGCCGCTTTTGAATTAATCAACTTCTTCTTTGTAGGTCCCACGGGCCTTAAGAGGTTGTAAGAGGGCTGACCCTTTGCGGAAACGCATTGGGCGTTGCATGACTTAGGCAATCTCAGCTAAGTCCGGAATAGTGAGCAAGGTTGCTCTACGACTTAGGCAATTTCAGCTAAGTCTTGGAGTGAGGGTGCCGCAGCTTAGGCAAACTTTAGCTAAGCCCGTGACGGTGGTATCGAGGGCAAGAAATTCATATGAACAATGAAGAAGATTCGCAATCTCGCCATGGTGAAACATCGTGGTGAATCGAGCAAGATGGGGCAAGCCGGACCCTTGCTCCAAGCAGTCGCAGGTGGGCTGCAAGTGCAAACTCGCTCGCAAACTGTGGGAGCCGCTCATGAGGAGCTCTACAGTGAACAAGACGAGCGTGAAGTTGGGTATTCTCCACGAGGGGAGGAGGCGCCATCTGGAGTGCCAATCGGGAAAAAGGGTCATAAGGAGAGAATTATAGCGGAGACCCGCCTTGATGTTCTTGAAGCGGCGTGGAGGAACTCTACCAAGGCCAGCGAGGGCTACTTAGGGTAGAGAGCTCGCTAGAAGAAGCTGAATCTCGGATCGAGAAAGTTGAATCTTTGATAGATCAACTGACAGAGGACACCAAAGATTTCGTACGACACTTACATGAAGTTGTGGCAGAACTCACGGCTAAGGTGATGGTGTTAACAAGGACTCTTGATGCGGCAGGGAACAACACCCGCGCCACCACAAAAACTGGGGCACCAGAGCCGCAGTGCTACGGAGGTGCTAGAGATGCCAAAGAGCTCGAAAATTTCTTGTTCGACATGAAACAATATTTCCGGGCTACAAGGCTTGATTCTGAAGAAACCAAAGTTGCTATAGCAACAATGTATCTGAATGGGGATGCAAAACTTTGGTGGCGAACCCGTTGGGAAGAGATCCAACAAGGCCGATGTCAAGTGGATACATGGGGAGACTTGAAGCGAGAGTTGAGAACCCAGTTCTTCGGAGAACAGAGTTTGTCGCAAGAAGGAAACCGAGACAACTCCGCCAAAGTACAACAATCCGAGACTATGTGAAACAATTTTCAGATCGATCGGATATACGGGACATGTCCGAGAAGGACAAACTATTTAGCTTCCTCGATGGCTTGAAGCCATGGGCACAACAAGAACTACATCGAAGGAATGTCACCGATGTAGTCGGGCAATTGCACCATGGAAAGGCTAACGACTTTGTTTCTTCAGAGGATTTGAGAAAGAAGAAACAATCTTCGGGAAATCGCCCATCTAAATACTCTCGAGCGAAGGAGTCTGGGGGCGAGCAAAAGAAGAAGAATTTCCACAAGGGACCGGGCTCAAGAGGTAGAGTCCTAAAGCCTACTGGATGCTTCTTGTGTGGAGGACCACACATGGTGAGGGAGTGCCCATAAAAATAGGCACTCAATGCTTTGACGCATCGATTCTACCGTAAGTCGACAAGGGCAAAGCAATCGCCTTAGTTCGAGTAGTTCGACTCGGCGGCGGTGAGGCGTCGCAAGGACCCAGGATGGGAGCAATGCGTTTGTTGAATGCATTGCGGGGTCAAGTGGGGAGAATACAAAGGTGAAGCCATCAAGGCGGAAGCGAGTTGATGTATGTGGACATCAAGCTTAATGGCGAACAACCCGTGCAATTGTGGGACTAATCTTGGAGAAGAGCCCAAGTCGTATGAAGGCGGTGAACTCGGAGGCCAAGCGGATCTCCGGACAAGCAAAGGGGTCCCCATCAAGATCGGGACATGGAATGGGAGTAAGACTTGATGGCGGTGCCATTGGACGACTTCCAAGTGATTCTCGGAATGGAGTTTATGCACGCAGCAAAGTTGGTGCCAATGTTCTGAACTTCTTGTGTCTAATGGGAGGCGATGATCCTGCATGGTTCCAGTTCTCGGTAGGAACCAAGGACCTACAACAAATATCGGCTTTACAATTGAAGAAAGGGTGCGAAAAGGTGAATTAACCTTTTAGCTGCTATGAAGCTAGAGACACTTGACGGGGAGGCCATTCAGGAACCTGCCATTGTGGCGAACATCCTGAAGGAGTTCTCGGATGTGATGCCAAAAGAGTTGCCGAGAACTCTACCACCACGCAGAGGCGTGGATCATCAGATTGAGCTGGAGCCGGGAGTTAAGCCTCCAGCGAGACCACCATACCGCATGGCCCCTCCGAGTTGGCGAATTAAGGAAGCGTTAGATGAACGCTAAGCGGTGGTCTCATCCGCAGCACCTTCGAGCTCCAGGTCCTTTTCGAAGAAACAAGATGGGAGCCTCCGATTATGCATTGATTATCGAGCCCTCAATAAGATGACGGTGAAGAACAAGTACCCTATCCCACTCATCGCAGACTTGTTCGATCAATTGGGCAAGGCAAAGTACTTCTCCAAACTTGACCTTCGGCCGTAGCGCATCGCAGAAGGTGATGAGGCAAAGACTACCTGTGTGACCAGGTATGGAGCATTCGAGTTCTTGGTGATGCCTTTCGGCTTAACCAATGCTCCGGCCACATTTTGCACTCTCATGAATCAGCTGTTCAAAGAATATCTGGATAAGTTTGTGGTTGTCTACTTAGACGACATCGTCGTCTATAGCCAAACACTTGAGGAGCATGTTAGACACCTCCGAACAATTTTCAAAGTTCTTAGGGAGAACACCTTATTCGTGAAGAGGGAAAAGTGCTACTTCGCCCAAACAGAGATTTTATTCTTGGGGCATCGAATTGGGAATGGGTCCATTCGAATGGACAAGGCTAAGGTGCAAGCTGTGGTGGACTGGCGAACACCAAAGAAGGTGCCAGAGTTGAGATCCTTCCTTGGGTTTGTCAACTATTATCGGCGCTTCATAGCTGGATATTCGAAGCGCACACCGACGGAGTTGCTAAAAAGGAGCGATCCCGAGATGGTTGGACAAATGTGAGGCGGCATTTCAAGACCTGAAGACTGCTGTGTTAGAAGAACCTGTACTCAGATTGCCGGACTATGGAAAGTCTTTTGAAGTCCATACCGATGCTTCTGACTTTGCTATTGGAGGAGTTCTTATGCAGGAGGGTCATCCAGTGGCCTACGAGAGTCGCAAGCTCAACGAGACCGAGCGGCGATATCCTGTACATGAGAAGGAGATGACAGCGGTAGTCCACTCACGAGTGTGGCGACACTTCTGGGAGCACCATTTGTGCTAAGGACCGACAATGTCGCATTGAGTTACTTTCAAACTCAAAAGGAACTCTCCCCAAAGCAAGCACGATGGAAGGACTTCTTGGCTGAGTTCGACATGGTGATGGAGTACAAACCCGGAAAAGCAAATGTCGTGGCTGATGCATTGAGTCGGAAAGTGGAGCTTGTGAATGCTATACAGTTGGAGGGCGGAGGCCAAGCAAGTCAATTGCGCTCCAACTTTCTTTCCAGGATCAGGGTTGGACTGTACCGAGATCCTCAAGCAGTGGCTCTGATTCAACTCATTAAAGAGGGCAAGGCACGACGATTTTGGGTCCAGGAGGGACTCATCTACACCAAGGGGAACAGAGTTTATGTCCCACGAGCGGATAACTTGAGGCGTGAACTCTTGAAAGAGTGTCACGATTCCCTTTGGGCTGGACATCCGGGTATCCACCGAACAATGGCTCTCGTGGAGAGGGCCTTCTATTGGCCAAAGATGGAGACAGATGTGGAGGAATATGTTCGAACATGCCTTACTTGTCAGCAGGACAAGATAGAGCAGGCTGGGACTTTTGGAACCGCCTGCACGTAAAGGCTATGGGAGAGCATTTCTTTGGACTTCATATCAAGCTTGCCCGTAGTAGGGGACTTGGATCGATACCGTGGTAGTTGACCGATTTTCAAGTATGCAACATTCATTGTGCACCCTACATTGCTCGGAGGAGGCGGCTAAGTTGATGATGAAGAATGTGGTTAAGTATTGGGAGTCCCACACAACATCATTAGTGATCGGGATTCTCGGTTCTTGGGACGATTCGACCGAGTTGTTCAAGTTGTTGGGGTCTAAATTATACTTCTCCACAAGCCTCCACCCTCAAACGGACGGCCAAACAGAGAGAATTAACTCGCTCTTGGAGCAATATCTTCGGCACTACGTGAGTGCCAACCAACGGGATTGGGTGAAGCTGTTGGACATCGCCCAGTTCTCCTATAACTTGCAGCGGAGCTCTGCATCCAACAAGAGCCCATTTGAGATTATTACGGGACAACAGCCATCAACTCCTCATACCCTGGTTATTGGTTATACAGGGAGTAGCCCATCAGCCTATCACTTCGCAAGGGAATGGCATCGTAATGCAGATATTGCGCGGGCTTACTTGGAGAAGGCGGCCAAAAAGATGAAGAAGTGGGCAGACTTGGGAAGGCGACCACAAGAATTTAAAGTTGGTGACATGGTGTTGGTGAAGCTCCAACCAGCATCACTCCAATTCTTTAGACACAAAGTGCATAAAGGATTGGTACGCAAGTATGAAGGGCCTTTCCCAATCATCAGCAGGGTAGGCAATGTCTCATACAAGTTGCAACTGCCAGCATGGTTCAGAATTCACAATGTCTTCCATGCGAGCAACTTGAAAGCCTACCACTCAGATCCGCGAGATGATTCCCGAAATGTTCCAACTCGACTACCCCCCACCAGAGCCTCTTACGAGAAACGAGTTGAAACTATTCTAGCGGATCGTATAATAAAGCTACCCAATGGAGCGCAACAAATAGAGTACTTGGTGAAGTGGCAAAAGCTTCCTCGAACAGAAGCTAGTTGGGAGCCAGAAGATGCCCTACGACATGAAGAAGCTCGCATCAAAACCTACCAACAAGCGTCGACGAGGGCGTCGATAGTTTAAGTGGGGGAGAATGTCACGAACGGTCGTCGCTCAACCGTAATGCCTTTGCTCCTTGAACCGTTCGTCACTTTTTTTTTTATTGCTTGTACATATGTTTGGCAGCTTGTTTTGCCTTGAGTTTACATGTTTTTACCTCAGAAATGTGAGCGAAAGTAGTGTAGAAGGGCAGAACGATCGCTCGCTGAGCCAAAAAAAGCCCGTTTTGGGTCTTTTCATGTGCCACGACAACCTTTTCGAGCGGGAACGTCAGCCATTTCAGCACCTTGGAACCCCGGTGGCACCGGGGATGGGGTTCTGGTATATGTCGAGGCATTCATCGAATTGAACTTGTCTTGCGTCCGATACCTTGGGAACCGTCGTTTGTGGACTTGCGACTCCTACAACCCTCCAAAGTCCTGTTTCGCTCTCTTTCTCTCTTTTCTTTGCTGCACTCAAGGTGTTCGATAAATTGCTTGTACTTTTTCTGCGAGACGGGATGTGTCCGCCGCTCAATTAATCAACTTCTTCTTTGTAGGTCCCACGGGGCCTTAAGAGGTTGTAAGAGGGCTGACCCTTTGCGGACAGAAACGCATTGGGCGTTGCATGATTTAGGCAATCTCAGCTAAGTCCGGAATAGTGAGCAAGGTTGCTCTACGACTTAGGCAATTTCAGCTAAGTCTTCGGGAGTGCCGCGAGGGTGCCGCACGGCTTAGGCAAACTTTAGCTAAGCCCGTGACACTATGTCGACTCCTAAGTCCTCTTCTCCGAGGCCCACCAGCGTCTACTATTAATCTTCTTTGGGTGAAGATCAAACCCTTATAACTTCCTCTCTCTCCTTTTAATAGGCCTAGGAGATGAACCTTACAACCTCACAAGGGAGAACTACAAGTTTTACATGACTTTTCTCTCTCTTTTACTTCTTTTCTTTTTTTATAATTTTCACACATAATTTATCACAGCATTTCTACCCAAAAATTGTCTTATAAAATACAAGAAAACTTGGGGTATACAATTGGCTTCAGGGTTTGGAGCCAAAATTTAAATATATCAAAAAAATCTAGGTATGAGTGGTATAACCGTTGGTGTCAATGGTACAACCACAGAAAGCTACCCTAAAAATAGGGTATGGGTGGTTCAACCATTAGCTGCTGCCTGGATTACTGGGGGGTAGCGGTACAACCACCAACCTAGGTGGTACAACCATTGCTTGTCGCCCAAAATCCTCGACGATGGTGGTACAACCATCGAAATACCCAAAAAAGTGATTCCCTTCACTTTTCTAATTCCAACTTATACCTCCTATTGACCAATTTTCAGGTCATCCAATTAAGCTCAACATAAGCTCAATCCAATCTCAAATGTGGACCCGATTACCTCACTGAGTTGATTTGGATTCATTCCAAATTAACACTCCAACTTAACTGCAACTCACATAATTACAACCATACATGACCATTAAGTCTAACAATTGACCTAACCCTCGGTAATCCGGCAACCTCCGACATTCTTTCGGTGAGTTTTATGGTCTTCCTTCGGTGGTCTCTCAGTGTATTTCTAGCGAGCTTCCTGATTCCTTCGGCGAACTCCTAGCAAACTCCTAGCGAGCTCCCACTGCATTGTCCTGATAGAACCCTAGAAGGAGCTATATAGATTTTGACCCTTGAGGGAGATCAACCCTTGGAATGCTATAAGGGTTCCTCCCTCCTAGATTTGACACAAAGCTGAAATAAAATTGATAATTACTTAATAAAAAGTGGTGGAGGCTACATGCTTATATAGGGCTCCAAACCCTAGCCTTAGGGGTACTTGTCTAACTAAAATTATCCTTTTGGCCCTTCTATAGGCTAGCTGCCTTGGAGGAAATAGGTGGTCGACCAACCCAGTAAAGGGGGAAGCGGCTACTAAACCCTAAGACCTTAATCTAAACCATAACCACACTTCTTTATATGATAGAAATGGCTAGGTGGGGTTTTATTACAATCTCACATGGTTTTATTAACTACTTCTAGGGAGATTAGGACATAACCCTGCTGTAGTCCTATCAAACCCACCCTCTTAAAATCAGCCTTGTCCTTAAGGCTGAGGTTCCATAAACTCAAGAAACCAGGTCTTCAGCTCCTCTTATGATTCCCATGTTATCATCAACTAAACTTTGGCCTCCTCATCAGCTTGGGTGTTAGTTGGAAGGATTTGGGTTGAGTTGGCTTCTTTAAATTTCCATTTGAGGTGGGACACCTGGAGGATTAATTGTAATCTTGATCTAGTGCATAGATCTGATCTCCATGTTAGGGCCCCACTATGATCCCAAATTTTGCAAGGCCTAAAGAAATAGAGAGACCACTTTCTTAAGGCTTGAATTTTGTACTAGTGGAATTGGAGATGAAGGGGAACTTGATCTTTCTCAAGAAACTTTCTTTTGCTGCGACATTTATCAAGGAAAAGTTTCTTCCTTGCATGGGCTACCACGTGGTTGCTCTGTAATAGTAGTCGTGCATTCTTTTAGAGTGAGGGTTGTTCTTTGATAAAATCTCTACTGGTGTAAGCCTGATCTGAGTCTGAGGTGGGTAGGAGTGGTGATTTTTCGGGGCCCATTTTTACTTCTTCTTGCCGTTGACCATCTTGCATAAGGATGGTGCTGACCCCCACTCTGGATATGTCTGCTCCAATAATAAACATCTGGCCACGACTTGGTGTAGATGACATCGTGGTCATAAGGGTTATAGTTCCGCTTGGCCAAAGTGGTGAATCTATCTTTATAATTAAAGGGATTATGTTCATGCTTCATTGAGTCCTACGAATGATACTTCCTCTTTTCTGATGTTGCCACTATAGGGGCTCAATTTTCTCGCGGTCTTGGGACATAGATCGGAGGTCATCATCAATGAAGTCTTTAAGCATTATGGTTTGATCCTAGGGAAAGTCATGGAAGTCACCTGAGATCAGCAACCATGGTGAGTTCGACAGAATGTAACACTTTAGAAGTAGCTTATCTATGGGGAAAAGGATGTAGGGATGTATCGTAGCAGGAAATAAGCATGGTCGAATAATCTGTATCTCTATCATCTCTTAGACAACCCTTTTCTATTTGACCTTCTGATGTTGTAGGAAGCAATCTGGCCGAGCAACAACTGGTAGAAGTTTCGACCTATTCAGCATAGGGGGGTTGAACAACTTCAGAGGAGGTAATCGGCTCAGTTTAGTGGAGACGCCCAAAATTTCAATAAGCTGTGGGAGAGGGTTTTTATCTTCAATCTCATGAAACCCTTAAATTTGAATTGGGAAACCACTGGATTTTTCTTTTGGTGGCCCCTCCAAGTGTTGTGTTGTGGTTGTAGTCACTGAGCTCCCTCATAGAATCACCTGCTTTCCTTTTCTGAAAAATTTCAAGGTTAGCTTTGAGAAATTCCAGAAAACATCTCCAATCATGGACAACAAATTAATGCCAAGCACAATATCAAAACCATTAAGAGGGAGGAGGAAAAAATCAGCAACTACATCTTGCTCCTATAGGATCAGTTTTACCTACAAGCACATTTGGTTGCACTTCAGAATTTGGCCGTTAGCTACCTTGACTTGGATCCTGTTGTAATCTTCTTCTTGGAGCATTAAGTGGCCAGCAACCTTACTGCTCATGAAGTTGTGTGTTCTCCCGGTGTCAATGAGGATGATGATAGGCTATTGCTCGAGAAACCCTTCGATCTTCAATTTTTACAGGTTGGTGTAGCTGGCTAAGATAGGGACCGTGTGGGTAGCTAGTTGTGGTGTATTATTCTCCTTGGGCTTGAGAGTCGTATCTTCAAATTTGGGTCAGTGAGCGTAATCATCAGTGGTTTCTCCTTGTTTACATTTGTGTTCCAGGCTCCACAGTTTATCACAACACCCACATAGGCCCTTTGTCAATCCGTCATGAAGGTCTTCTCTTGTTAATTTATGTGGCTGAGGGGGTCGGCTGATAGTAGGTGGAGGTGAAAGCTTCAATGCTATTGGTCGGGGAGCAACTCTAGTCTTTTGAGCTTCATAGTTTAATTGCTCCTTTGATGTCGCGCAAAAGAGATAGCTACCTTAAGTGTGTACAACTATCATGCTTTAACTTCTTCCTAAATCTCCAACTTTAAGCCCTTAATAAAAATCCTCAATATCTATTTTTCAGACCAATCATAAGTTTGATTAGATAACCTTTCAAACCTAGTTTGGTACTCTTGGATGGTCGAGGTTTGATGGATCGTCGCTAGTTCGTCGCTAAGGTTCTTTTTGTAATCCAAATTTGCACCACGTTGTGATCTTATTAGGCTCGGTGATCGGCCCAATCTAAATTCCTCAAAGAGAGCATGTAATTTGACATCTATACATGTCTCAAAAGCCTCCAATTTAGCTTCGAATAAGCCCACCAATGTTATGACATAAGGATCTCCAACCTGTCAAATCAAATCAATTAAAGAGTGTAGCTGCAATCTTCAGGTTGAAGGCAGCAATGGTAGTAATGTCGGGGTTACAGTGGTGAAGTCTCCAAGTGGAGGATGGCAGCCAAGGATAGCAACAACGGTGGAGGAAAAAAATGGCAGCAGTAATGTTGGTTGCGGTCCTTCGGTGATGTTGCAATGTTATCGAGGCTATGATTTTTTAGGTGGTTGATATTTGTCGGAAGATGGCAGCCAAGAGATCTAATTCAGAAGGCAACAATAATGATGGAGGAAGAAGAGGGCAGCAACAATGTTGACTACGGCTGCAGTGCGACTACGTGGCTATAGGTGGCATCGGTTGCAGGAAGGGTGTGACTGCAATAAGAGGAAGATAGGGCAGTGATGTACACGGCTGTTGCAGAGGAGGGCAACGATGGTATGGAGCGAGAGACGGCTACTATTGTGTTCAACGCAATTAAGATAGTTGGCAGCGAACAGTTGTTGTGGGCTATAATGTAAATAGATCGCAGTAAAAGATCGCTGCTGGTAGCTTTTTATCGCAAGGATCATTGTTGGCTGTGATCAAGGAGGATGGCAGCAAGAGGTCACTATTAGCAACGTTGGGCAGCGAAAGATGCATGCTGCGGTTGAAGGGATAAGTGAGATTGGGTGGCTGAAAGGTTGGTGGACCGAAGGCTTCGGTTTTTTGGTGCAGTTTTGTAGCTGTTTTGGGTGCAGTTTTGTGGCTGTTTTGGGTACGATTTGGGCTACGATTTTGTAGAGTTTAGGCTACAAATTGGTGTAGTTTTAGGGCTATGATAGCAGTAGATGAAGGTTAGGGAAATAGATTTTAGATCTCAGATAGATGACAGCAAAGGTAGGTGTATCGGTAAGGAAAGTTGGCTGAAGGTAAGTGGATTGATAAGGAAGTAGGCTGCGATTAAGGCTGATTAGGATAGTTGTTTGGCTATAGTTTTGTTAGGGTTTTTTGGAAAGTAATAGTAGGAATTGAAGATGAGAGGGGAGTCTCAAATCTGGAAAAGATGGCAGCGAGATCCGATAAAATTTTGACGAAAGATCACTGTGATATACACTATACTACCGAACAAAATTCCTATTGAAGAAGCAATAATTTCTCGATGTTAATTCTAGCAAAAATCAGATCTCTAGATCTATAATTACAGAGGACGACAGTAGATTGATGGATCTACGGCTTGGTGGGCGATGGAGGATGGAGGCGATGTCAAAAGAAATTGTGGGAATTGCTTGGAAGATAGAGGCAACTGAGATGACTACAGGGCAGTAGGAGCACAACTCTAATACCAGATAATAAAACCCCAAAAGGAGCTCTATAAATTTTGACCTTTCGGGGGATCAACCCTTGGAACGCTATAGGGGTTCCTCCCTCCTAGATTAGGCACAAGGCTAAAATAAAATTGATAATTGCTTGATAAAAAGTTGTAGAGGCTACATGTTTATATAGGGCTCCAAACCCTAGCCCTAAGGGATGCTTGCCGAACTAAAATTACCTTTTTACCCTTTTTATAGCCTACTTGCCTTAGAGGGAACAGGTAGCGGCTAGGTTGGGTCTATGGCTAACCTAAGTAGGGGGAAACCCTGGCCGACTAGACCAGTAAAGAGGGCAATGGCTACTAAACCCTAAGACCCTAATCTAAACCCTAACCACACTTCTTTATAGGATAGAAGTGGCTAGGTGAGGTTTTATTACAATCTCATAGGGTTTTATTGACTACTTCTAGGGAGATTAGGACTCAACCCTACTAGAGTCCTATCACATCCGAACCATGACCCAATGCCTAAACTTGATCTTGGCCCATCATCTAGTTGTAATATATTTTCTCATCGTAGTTAAACCTTAATGACACTAACTACAACTTAATTAATTACAATCAACATAGCCAACAAATCCACTTCAAGACCTTCCCAACTCTCGGTAAGTTTTTTGGCTTCCCACAATAATCTTCCGGCGAGTCTCGATCTTCTTCTAGCTAACTTCATTGCACCCTCCTTGCAAGCTCCCAATAACCTCGACGAGCTCCCGACGTACTCCAGGCGAGTTCCCAACCGCATCGTCCTCACTCTGGCCCGATACTTAGACTTAACTTTGGTCAAACCTTTGATTGTAATTTTCTCCCTGTTATAGTTAATCATGACCTTATTAGATCAATAATCTATCAATTGATTTCATCATCAAAGTCTGAGATTCAATAATCTCTCCCTTTTTAATGATGATAATCAATTGATGACGGAAGCTAAACCTTGCTCCCCCTACATCCATGCTATGAGCAATAATTTTCTCATCATTTTTTTTTCTTTGATATATATGTATCATTTTGTGTCATCAATTTGCTATTTCTCCCCCTTTGTTGTCATCAAAAAGAGGTGAAATAACAAGCAAGTAATTTTATGATACATAAGATTATCATGTGTCAAAATTTTTATATTTTTAAAAAATAAATTTTGCATTGTTCCCCTTTAGTAAAATTGGATAAAAACCTAATTTTCTCATAGAAATTTTTCTCCCTTTTGTAAATAAAAAAGTAAAAACTTATATCAAGCATCATAAAAGTTCATGTACATATTTTTCTCTATTCGATATTCATTATGAATTAAAATGATATTTAAAAAATGATAAAAATATTATTACAAAAGAAACTTTGAATGTCAATATCAAGTTAAATCCTTTTTGAAAGATGAGCTAAAAAATCTGAGAAATCCAAGAAGAGCTAAGAGCTATTCATGCATTTAAACTCATCTTATATAAATTTCAAGCAAAAGTAGCAAATAAAGTAAATTATGCATTTTGAAGATCATCTCATGTAAATTTCAAGCAAAGGTATCAAATAAACTCATAAAATAGCAAATGATAATATATCAAGCTCAAATTGTGAATTATGCATTTCGCATGTATTTAGAAAATTTAAAATTCTAAATTTTCTTCTAAAAAAATTATTTCTTATTCAACGTAATCATATCCAATTTGCTTCTAATCATATTGATAATTTTATTCCCCTCTTTGGTTATTTTTAAAAAAATATGATAGTATGATTTTTTTTACATCCATGTTCAAATTACACCCAAAAGTATAAGGCAAATCATGTTATAAACAATAAAAAATCAAATCTTTAGGTAGCAAAAGACATGATTGAATAATTCTCCTAACAATCTTGATTGAAAATCTTATTAGATCTAAACAATCATGATCTTATATTATAATTAGTAAACTCATAGATCTCATTTTTACCAAAAATCATAGATGTTAAAAAAAATGATTTCCATTAAGGATATGATAAGTTTAGAAACCAAGGGAATATTCTGGGTGCTTTCGATGTTTGATTTGCCCAGGCCTGTGGCTGAACCGCATATACCCGGATTTTACAGGTATGTTTGAATTTTTGACTCTAATTTCTAAAGTCATTTGGGGCCTATAAATACCCCAAGTTTTCTTACATTCCTTACAATAAATTTTGGGGATAAAATTCTATGAAAAAACTTATGTGATTTATAAGAAAAAAGAAAAGGGATAAGAGAGTGATCAAAGAGTTATAATCAAGTCTCCCTTGTAAGCAAATGCAAGGGTTTAGTCTTCACCCAAGGAAGATTATTAGTGAATGCCGGTGTGCCTCAAGGAGAAGGACTCGGGAGTAGATGTAGGTCCGTTGGTGCCGAACCACTATAAAACTTATGAGTTTTTCTTTTGCTTTCCTTGCTTACTAATTTTGCATTTACGCTTCTGATTTCATTTACTATTTGAAAGTAAGGTTTTCACGTCAAACATTTCACTTACATCGTTACTTATTTTTTAGATTTTTTTGCTCTTTCTTAAGTCATTTTTAGGTAAGTAACTTAGTAATTTTCTTTGAATCATTTACTTGTTACGAAAAGCTTCGATTTGTCTATCTTGCTTAAAGTGAAAAGTTTCTTGTCAAAACGAGAATTTACACTTACACTAATCCCCCCCCCTCTTAATGCCAATTGATCCTAACAATAAACAAGAAAAAACGTAGGCTCACAAGCCCCAATAATTGGTATCAAAGCAATTATTAGTATCAAAGTAAATGATCCTAATAATTGGTATCAGAGCAAGGTAATAACTCATCGGATTAACACCCACTTGAGTAAATGGCTTGTTTTGGCATGAATGAAGGACATTCCATCTCATGACCTCTCATATTCAATGGGATGGATTACATATATTGGAAGACAAGAATGTGTATTTTTCTTATCTCTTTGGACCTTGATTTATGGAATGTTACTGAGAATAGATCTAAAAAATCTTTCAAGCTAATGAATGAGCTAAATGATTTAGAAAGTAAGAATTTTTCTTTAAATACAAAGGCTATGAATGTCTTGTTTTGTGCTCTTGATAAGAATGAGTTTAATCATATTTTCATTTGTAAATCGGCTTTTGATATTTGGCACACACGAAGGCACTAGTAGAGTAAAAGAATCTAAGATAAATATTTTATTTCATAATTATAAGTTATTTCGAATGAAACTAAGTGAGTCCATTGAAGATCTCTACAGTCGTTTCACATATGTCATCAATGGCCTTAAAGCACTTGGAAAATATTTTTTGAATTTTGAATTAGTTAGTAAATTTAAAATTTTGAGATCTTTACCTCAAAATTGGGATCATAAAGTAACCACCACTATTCAAGAGGTGAAAGACTTGAATAACTAGCCTCTTGAAGAACTGATTGGCTCTCTTATGACATATGGATTAAATTATAAAGCTCATGATGAGCTTGATGAACCCCTTCCAAAGAATATGAAGAATATAGCACATCAGACAACAAATGACTCCTTGAGTAAAACGTTGAGTGATGAGGACCATGATATTGCATTGTTATTAAAAAATTTAAAAATTATAAAAACAAAAATTATAAAAATAAAAAGGAACCGAAGAAAGACAATGTCATATGTTATGAATGCAAAAAACTAGGACATTTCAAAAATAAATGTCCTCAATTGAAGAAGAAGACGACGCTCAAGAAGAAAGCACTTTCGGGTACTTAGGATGATTCAAGCTTTTCGGACGAATTTTAAGACCACACCAATAATGAAGTTGCTAACTATGCTCTAATGGCGATTGAAAATGAGGTTAATAATTCACTAATTCACCCCTACCCCCCCAACCCTGTTACTGCCAATTGATACTAACAATTGATATCAGAGGAATGTACTTACTATTTATATTAACACCCACTTGAGTAAATAGCTTGTTTTAGTATGAATGAGGGACATTCCATCTCACATCCTCCCATGTTTAATAGGATGGATTATACGTATTTCAAGACAAGGATGCATATTTTTTTTATCTCTTTGGACTTTGATCTTGTTGGGAAACCTCAGCGGGTTCATCACATGCATAGCGGAAATCAAAACAAAAACCAGTTTCCTACGCAGATCAAATTATCATGCAAAAGATTGGGGTCACGAGAAAAACATAAAATTTAAAAAATCACGATGCGTAAGAGATTGATTTTACCTAGGGAGATTGTATATCCCTGTATTTCTAGATTCAGATGGAGAGGATGAAGTAGGTCAAGCGTCCTCCTCTCTAATAGTATCCACATGATGGATCTCTACAGCGAAACTCCTCCAATCTGATCTCGTAACTCTTACGCAAAGGGAGGGAGGAGAATAGAAGAGGGAGGCCAAAGCTATACCCTATCAACCATAAGTCTCCCCTCCTATTTATAGAGAGCCACCAGAAACCCTAGGGCACCTGCCTTAGTGAGTATTGGATCTTCATCCAATAACCCACTAAACTTGTATTATTGGATCTCTATCCAATAATTTCCTTAGGCCTCTAATTGGGCCTTAAGCAATGAGTCATCAGCATAGGGTCTCATCTAATGAGAATAGAGACTAATTGGATCTCTGTCCAATCCTCTATTCGCTGAAGCATCCACTATATATGCGTGACCTTCTAGGCTTAATACCAAGCTGGCCGTGAGTCGCTCCCATAAGAACTCCTTCTGATATAATGAATGATTATCTCCATAATAATTCACTTAACTCATCGACTATGGACATACTAGGCCACTATGCCATAGTGCCTAGACGGTACAAGGGGGATCAAATCTATCGAACTTGTCTATCCATAATTACCATGTATCAATAATCTCTCATCCAACTAATATCCTAGAGACCATATACTGGACATAGTACTGTCAGGTCAGATACGAAATCAGTATGTCTTGCTATAATCAGATTCTACTATAGAACTCTTTCTCTCTTAATCCAAATGACCCTGGCTAGGGATTTGTCTGAGTAAGCACATATGAGATATTCCTCTCATGATATCGAGAATGGATTATCCTCTATTGACACTCAATTACCTTTGTAAAGTTAGATACCAATCCCAATAACCAACTGTATCAACTCTGGAGCTTTCCAAACCTGTAAGTCTGGCATCAAAGAAAGGAGTACCTATACAATGCATCCTTCATGTCTCAAGTCAAATGACCAGATACACAACTGGGACTATGGAATCACTGTCTGACATTAGGTATCTTTAACTATTAAGCATTCCATAAGTAGATCAATTAGTAAACTTATTCTCTAATGAACACTTGTATTATATATTGGGAAACCTCAGTGGGTGCATCACATACGTAGCAGAAATCAAAATAAAAATCGGTTTCCTACGTAGATCAAATCATCAGGCAAAAGATTAGGGTCATAAGAAAAACTGTAAAAATTAAAAAAAAATCACGATGTATGAGAGATTGATTATACCTAGGGAGATCGTATATCCTTGTATTCCAGATCCGGATGGAGAAGATGAAGGAGGTCAAGCATCCTCCTCTCTAGCGATATCCACATGATGGATTTCTGCAGCGAAACTCACTCTTGCTCAGAGGGAGGGAGGAGAATAGGAGGTGGTGGCTAAAGTTGCAGCCTATTAACCATGAGTCTCCCCTCCTATTTATAGAGAGCCACTAAAAACTCTAGGGCTCCTGCCTTAGTGGGTATTGGATCTCCATCCAATAAACTGTTAACCTTGCATTATTGGATCTCTATCCAATAATCTCCTTAGACCTCTAATTGGGCCTTAAGTAAGGAGTCCATCAGTATAGGATCTCATCTAATAAGAATAGAGGTTAATTGGAACTTCATCCAATCCTCTATTTATTGAAGAATCCATCATATATGTGTGACCCTATAGGCCCGATACCGAGCTGGCCATGAGTCACTCCCATCAGAACTCCTTTTAATATAGTGAATTATTATCCTCATAATAATTCACTCGACTCATTGACTATGGACGTACTAGGCTACTACGCCTAGTCCCCAGACGGTACAGGGGGATCGAATCCATCAGACCTATTTGTCCATAGTTACCATGTATCTATAATCCATCATCAAATAATATCTCAGAGATCGTATATTGGATATGGTACTGTCAGGTCACAAACGGAATCAGTTTGTCTTGCTCTATTTGGATTCTACCGGAGAACTCCTTCTCTCTCAATCCGAATAACCCTGGCCAGGGATTTGTCTGAGCAAGCACATATAGGATATTCCTCTTGTAATACTGAGAGTGGATGATCCTCTATTGATACTCAATTACCTTCGTAAGGTTGGCTAACAATCCCATTAACCAACTGTACCAGATCTGGAACTATCCAAACCTATAAGTCTGGCCTGAAAGAAAGGAGTACTCATACAAGGCATCCTTAGTGTCTTAAGTCTAAGGACTAGATACACAATTGGGACTATGGAATCACTGTCTGACATTATATATCATTAACTATACAGCATTCCATAGGCAGATCAATTAGTGAACTCATTCTCTAATGAGCACATGTACTATATCCTTAGTGTCTCCACACAAGTGGCTATGAGACTAGCCACCTCCATCATATGGATGGGTATATAGTACACCAATCTACCCGGTTATCTCAATATCTCTTTTGCGTAATCTATGACTGGGATTATTTAGGATATATGTTTAAAGTTGTATCGATCTCTTTATCGTGATCTCATCACGATCCGATTCCCATTACACAAAACCAAGGACATCATAATATATATATAATAAATAATATAATATAAAAATATGCCAATATTAATCATAAGCAAAATGATTACATAGCATGTCACATGTGTCATCACTCATGTGATTGGCTTGCAGGGCACCTATAAAAAGCACTATATCATTAGTGTCTCCACAAAAGTGGCTATGAGACCAGTTGCCTCCATCATATGGACGGGTATATAGTACACCAATCTGTCTAGTTATCTCAATGTCCCTATCGAGCAATCTATGACCGAGATTATTCAAGATATGTGTTTAAAGGTGAATCAATCTCATTATCATGATCTCATCACGATCCGACTCCCAATGCACAAAACTAAGGACATCACAATATATGTGCAACAAATAATATAATGTGAGAATATGCTAATAATAATCATAAGTAAAAAGATCGCACAGCGTGTCACACGTGCCATCACTCAAGTGATTGGCTTGCAGGGCACCTGTAACCAGTAATCTCCCACTTGTCCTAAAGCCAATCACCTATATGTCTGATCCCCATTAGACCCATGTGATGCTCAAATACAATCTGAGCCAACGGCTTCGATATTAGATCTATAATATTATCTTCGGATGAAACTCTTTCAATTGTTATATCTTTATAGGTCATGTTGCTCTAATAAGATGAAACCTCCTCAGAACAATTCTGATGAGACTTGGGTTCCCTTGCTAGAGCCATCGCCCTATTGCTATCGCCCTATTGCTATCGCTATATATGGGAATCGACTTCACATTGCTCGGAATAATTCCCAAATCCCTTATGAACTCCTTCATCCACACCCATTCCTTTTGCTGCTTCTACTGCAGCAATGTATTCCACCTCCGTAGTCGAGTCAGTAGTAGTATCTTGTTTGGAACTCTTCCAGCTTATTGCTTTACCATTCAGGGTAAAAACATACCCTGAGTTTGACTTGCTATCAATAATGTCAGACTGAAAACTCGAGTTTGTGTAACCCTCAACCTAGAGGCTACCTTCTCTATATACCAGTAAAAGATCTTTAGTCCTTCTTAAGTACTTAAGGATACACTTTACTACTTTCGAGTGTTCCAAATCTGGATCCTCCTGATACTTGCTTGTGACAGTCAGAGCATGCGCTATATCAGGCCTAATACATAGTATAGCATATATGACATGCCCTATTGTTGAGGCATAAGCTATCTTATCCATGTTTGCCTTTTCTTTAGGAGTCTTTGGGGATATACTTCTAGAAACTGAGATTCTATATCTCATCGGTATGAGACCTCTCTTGGAATTCTCCATGCCAAACCTTTTGAAAATGGAGTCTATGTACTTAGACCGGGATAAGCCAAGCATCCTCTTAGATCTATCTCTATAGATCTGGATCCCCAAAATATCGGATGCTTCCCCTAAGTCTTTCTTAGAGAATTTTCGGGATAGCCAAGTCTTTATTGTGGAGAGCATTCCTATATCATTCCTAATGATTACGATGTCATCCACGTATAGCATCAAGAGGGTGATAGCACTCCCACTTACCTTCCTGTACACACAAGACTCATCTTCATTCTTAACGAAGTCACAAGATCTGATCATCTCATCATATCTTATGTTCTAAATTCAGGAAGCTTGCTTTAGTCTATAAATGGACTTGAGCAACCTGTACACTTTATCTGGACTCTCTCTGGATATGACTCTCTCTGGCTGTATTATATTTAAATAGACTTAAGCATGACTACAAGTGAAAAGGTTTCATCATAGTCAACTCCTTATCTTTGACGATATCCTTTAGTTACTAGCCTTGCCTTATAGGTCTCTATCTTTCCATCTACTTTGATCTTCTTTTTGAAGATCCACTTGCAACCAATAGGTATAATACCCTCAGGTGCATCCACAAGTTTCCAAACTTTGTTAGAGTACATGAAATCTATCTCAGAATTCATAGCTTTTTGCCATTACCCGGAGTCTATACTCATAATAACATCCTCATAGGTCTAAGGATCAACATCCTAAGAGTCCTCTCCACTGATAGATCCCACATATCTTTAAGGAGGGTGAGATACTCTGCTTGACTTATGTAAAATTGGAATTTATGTGTTAGGTACCTGAACAAACTCGGGCTTTGGAATGGTGCTTGAGCTAGGTTCTCCAACCTCGCTCAATTCTATTTCACTCCCACTATTTCCACCAAGAATATGTTCATTCTCAAGGAACACAACTCTTTTGGCAGTAAAGACCTTTCGATACTCGGGATGATAAAAATAATACCCCAAAGTCTCCTTAGGGTATCCTACGAACATGTACCATTCTATCCTTGACTCCAACTTGTTAGGGTTATGTCTTCTAACATGGGTAGGATAGCCCTAAATCTTAACCATCTTAAGATGGGCTTCTTTCATTTTCATATCTCATTTGGTGTAGATACTATCGATTTTGATGGAACTCTATTCAGAAGGTAAGTTGCGGTCTCTAGGACGTATCCCTAGAATGAGACGGGAAGGTCTGTGAAACTCATCATAGATCGCACCATGTCTAAAAGTGTCTGATTCCTCCTTTCTGATATACCATTGAGCTGAGGTGTATAAGGAGGTGTCCATTAGAATAGAATCTCATTGTCCCTGAGGAAATAAATGGGTGAACTCCATACTCAAGTACTCTCCTCCTCGATCTAATTGAAGAGTCTTAAGACTCTTTCCAATTTGGTTCTCCACCTCATTCTTATATTTCCTGAATTTATCAAAGGCCTCGGACTTGTACTTTATCAAGTACACATGTCCATACATAGAGAAATCATTAGTGAATGTAATGAAGTATGAGTAACCACCTATAGCTTAAGTCGACATGGGACCATATACATCACTATGTATGAGTTCCAATAACTCAGTGGCTTTCTTTCCAGTTCCACTAAAAGGAGAGTTAGTCATCTTCCCACGAAAGTAAGGTTTGTAAGTTGCATATGACTCATAGTCAAATAGATCTAAGTATCTATCTTTCAGCAACTTTTGAATCCTTCCCTCATATATATGACATAGCCTACAATGTCATAAGCATGTATTATTCACCTCATCTCTTTTCCTCTTAGACATATTTATATTAATAATATGTGGAGAAGTGTTTAACACATATAAGTTATTTATAAGGGTCACTTTAGTGATGATCTCGTCATCCATAATTATTGAACAACTATTATTCTAAAAAACTAATTTATATCCATCAATTGTCAAACAAGAGATGGAAATATTATTTTTGATAATAGAAGGGACAAAATAGCATACATCTAATGCAATAATAACTCCATCAGGCAGATGTAGAATGACCTCCCCAATAGCAATTGCATTAACTCTTGCTCCATTGGCCATCTTGAGGTCCATCTCGTCTCTAGCCAATCTCCAAGATTTTGTCAGAACCTACAATGAATTATAGATATGATAGGCACTCCCGGTATTCAATACCCATGTGTTATCATGAAAATATGATAAGTAGAGACTGATCAACAATATACCTGAAGTTCTCCAAGCTTCTGTTTCGCCTTATTTGCAAGGTAGTCTTTACAATTCCTCTTCTAATGCCCATCTTGGCTATAGTGAAAGCACTGTCCTTTGTCCTTTACTAGGTATTTCTTAGCAACCTTTGCCTTACCTAATCTTTCTTTGCCCTTGCCCTTCTTAAGGGTCTTGCTAGCCTTCCTTGTCTTATTGGTCTCACCAATTTAGAGAAATGGCTTCTCTTTCTTAATAGTGCTCTCAACTTCCCTCAACATATTAAGGAGTTTAGGTAGAGTCACCTCAAACTTGTTCATATAAACTGTAAAAAGGAATCTGGTAGGGACTGAAGTATAAGATCAACATACAAGTTATCCTCTAAGACTATCTATATACTTCACAAAGCAAGCACTCTCATCCTCGCTTGTCCTTTCCTCCGGCGTGGGCACAATTATGTTAAGGACATATAGAATTTTCTCCTCCATAAGAACAATTCTCAAATTGCGAAACCTTTGGACCAATGAGGCAGTTGGCATCAAGTATGCCACGTAGGGGGTTTGCAAGCAACAAACAAGATATAGTGTAAATTAAATAACATGCAGATTTTACAAAAAATACTAATTAAGATATGAACTTTTATCTTAATGTACTTCCACTATTTTTCTAGTGAATCACGCGACACCCTCGACACATGAGACGAAAGTCTCTAACAAACTCCTAGTGGGGATTGGGATCTAATCGGCATCTTAATGCAACCTCGAGGGACTCGACCAACTATATTAAGCCCAAAAGGTAGGCAACTCTTGCCAATCACAACTCCTTGTGATTCCCATCATATTTGGCCTCTGAATCATCATGGTCTCGACTGCTCAACCAATAATGAAGTTTAGTTAAGTCATCACCATCATTACAAGATGAGTCTAATTCGATGGATATGCTCTCAACTGCTCAACCAAGTCATATCATATCCTCAGGTTATCGGTGACATCTATATGTCATAGGCAAGAACTCGATCACGTAGATAAGTGAGCCTCGAGGGACTCAACCAACTCAACCTATGTTGTGATTCAACTTCTTCCTATGACGAAGGAAGGCTATGTGAGTCAATCTTATTATTGACTTAATATTAGCGTAGGAGGGGTTTTGTTTCGTATCGGTCTCCTAATATGTCATGTTATACATATACATATTTAATATATATATATATATATATATATATATATATATATATATATATATAGTAGGTGTATAACATATCACATATGCAAGCCACACCGGATGATCAAGAGTCGTCACCTAATATAATTAAGCCCGAGCCAATGGACCTAATCATTCACAATAGGATCTATGTGTGCATCGGCGCATCTCCATGCCCTGTGATTATTAATCTCGTCATTATTGATTCTGTTGGATTGTCGCATCACCATGCGACGTGATCTCTCGTCACGACATCGTGGGTCCCGCTGTCGCCTTCACACTCTTGCTATGCTCTCCATATAATTACAAATAATTATAGGCACGCAGGCTCGACAATAAACAAGAAGAACAAAGGCTCGCAAGCCCCAATAATAATAATAATAATCATAATTACACACATCAAAACACATGGCTCATGATCATCCATCCACATCATATATCACATGTACATCACATTATATGTAGGATTACTAGATATATAATAATTAATTAAACTATTTAATTAATTATTTTTTAGAAATCAGGACATGCTTAAAATTTTTAAAACTGTTAAGGGCATTTTTATAATTCTGGATAAGAGGACAGTCCTTAGAATTTTTAGAATTATTAAGAGTATTTTGAGAATTCTATACATGAGGATAGTCCTTAAATTTTTCTAAAATTTGAGGGGCAAAATAGTCTTTTTCTTAAAATGAATGCCCTAACACCTCTTGCCCCCCTGTGCTGCTGCCGCCGCCACCCTTGCATGGGGCACGCTTGCCAACTGGTAGCCTCCCTGCCAAGGTGTCACGGACAACAATGTAAACAAGATGTTCAATGAAATGCTTATGTTTGTCCATGTCCTTCAGTTTGTATGCATACCTTGTACAACAAGTAGCAGGCTTACAGTAGGCTTAGCAGCCATAGTTTGGTTTGCTTTATAGCCAATTTTGGCTTATAAATACAAGTGTGTCTTGTAAGCACTTATGGGGACTTCGGTCTGTAATTGACCATTATCCTTTATATGCAACCTTTCTGAGTTGTAATATCCATAAGTGTAATTTGTATTGGCTTTATAAAATGTTTGCTTGATCAGTTGCTTGTAGATCCTGATGGAATTACTTCTTCTGGCCTGTTTTCTCTTTCGTAAGTCTAAGGGACCTTAGGAGATCTCGGGGAAGGCTGACCTTTGTAAACAGACATACATAAGTGCCGCACAGCTTAGGCAAAATCAGCTAAGCCCGTGACAATTGTGGTATCAAAGCGGGACAAGCACATGTAGAAACACTCGCCATATAAACGTATTGGACCTAGTTGGTTTGTGTGGAGGATAGCCAGCATGCGCAACCATTTGGGAGAAATGGATATTGAGATGTAGGGAAAGGAGTCACTCAGAGGAGCAGGCATCTAGGCTTGACATTCAGAGGAATGGCCAACCCTTTGCGTGAGAGGCCCCACGAGGATAAGCAAGCAAAGAAGAATGCATAGCGCACAAAGATTGGGATGGTTGAGTTTGAACTACAGCTCGAAGTTGGCAACAAACTTGACTGTTCTTAAGGCAAGTGGGGCGCTTGGTGAAAGATAAGACCATGCAAAGTGTGAGATGTTGCATAACGACCGAAAGAGTTGTACAAAGCTCACAGAGGTAAGGGAAATTGCTAACTCGAAGGATTTGATACTCATGCAAGAGCTTGTACATGGATGATAGAGTGTTCGTGGCCATCCCAAGGCGTGATTAGAACTCGGCACCATGGAGCATCAGAACTTTCTCTTCGATATAGAAAGGATAAGTCTGTAGGCGGCTGAAATGTGCAATGAGTACGACACATCACTAGACCTTGAAGGGTGCACTGGGGATTGTATTGGCAAAGAGTCACAATCTAACAATTGCATTTGCGAGGGTAGAATAAGGCATAAGTTATTCAGTAAGATAGAGTAGTCTAAAGGGGATGGTGGTCTCTAAAACTTCTAGTGGGATGAATGTAAAGAGGAAAGTCGCTCCAACAGAATAGATATCCAGGAGGGATAAGTCCTAGTACTCTAGAGAGAAAATCATGTACAACATATCACATATATTGAGGAAGAGTTTCTCAAGGTAATATCTCCACAAAGCTCAACGGACCGAGTGAGTGACGAGGAGTCATCGTATGATCTCGAATGAGGTAATGCATTGGTAGATGCATTTCAAGATCAAGTGGGGGAGCAATTCAAGGCAACGTCTTATGAAGGTACACTTAGAGTCGATATGGAAACCGAACTCAATGGAGGGCTAACCCATGGAATGTTGGATGCAAGGGCCACTATCAACTCAATGCAAATCGAGGAGTGGAGCGACTTGGGTGGAACTTGGTGAAGTATTCAAGTTGTATGAAGGGAGTCGACATAGAAGATGGAACATGAAGCGGAGGCACAAAGCTTTCCTTGGATAGAGGTCAAGGGCATGAACTCTTGTAGAGGTAAGAGTGAGATCGTGTCATTCTATAGGTTCTTCATTTTGATGGAATGGACTTATCTTGCATGGTGCCAAAGATAAAGGGAGCTTCGAGGCACATACAAGTTACCTCAGAGATGCATTTGACATAGTAACTAAGGTGATTCAACTTGAGGAGGCAAAGCTGGGATCAGGAGACCTTAGCATAGGGCAAGAGGACGAAGAGGTGGGTACTCTTGAAGAATATATCATAGTGTTGCCATTTGAGTTGTTATAAACAAGTGGTGCATAGCGGAGATTGTGCTAGTAGGGAATAAAGGCCCAGGATTCAGACAATGGTATACCAATTCTAGCGAAGTCAGGGGACTTCAGGAGCTACTAGGCGACGGACTGTCCTAGAGCTATGCTTCATCCAGGTGAGACCCAAGAGTGGGTGGACGAAGGTGAATTGCCAAGGAAGTGAACAAAACAAAATCGGAGATGGCGGAGGCCCTATGATGTGTTGGCAGAGGCCACACATGGAGAAGTCATAGTCCAAGTTCATCACACGAGAATCTGTATGCAATGGAGATGTCACTAGGAGGCGACATGGTGCAGCGGATCATGGCGGAGTAGTTCGTGGAAATGCAACATAGGCGATCGTGTCCCATAAGGGATAGGATTATGTGGAGGTATGATCAGGAGTTATTAGGAGCTCCATTTTGATATACGACACAACAAGAAGAAGGGCTATGTATTCAAGGAGTGAATATCATAGCACCATAGAGGCATGTGTTCATGTATGCATCGGAGCTTGCATTGGATAAAAGCCTTAGTCGTCAGCACATGGGGGCTGTATACCACAGAGGAAGAAGTCCAAATGCAAGTACTAGTGAGTCCCATAGAGGGGGACGTGATCATATGAATGATTAGGAGCTATTGGGAGCTCCACTTTGGTGAAAATGCAACGGCAAGAAGGGGTATGGATTCGATGAGTGAATGTCATGGTACCACAAAGGCAAGTCTTTTGTGTGTGTGTATCGAAGCTTACATCATATGAAAGCCTTGGTCATCAGTATATGGGGGCTATATACCACCGAGGGAGAAGTCAAATTGCAAATACCAGTGAGTCTCATAGAGGGACTTGATTATACAAAGGTATGATCGGAGTGGCTGGAGAGTTGGACTACTTCCGTGCTCACATTCGCTTAAGAGAGCCTGGCAAGTCAGAGGACAAGACCAAGTAAGCAAACGTTGGTACCAAGGAAGCCAAGGAGAATAGAATTGGCACGAGCCGTGCAATAAGATGGGTGAGAAAGCAGTTTGTCTTTCCATCGACCAAAGAGAATTGCTAGGAGGACATAGTGGCATTAAAGCAGGTGGTCAAAAGGGGTGAGAAAGCGACGATGAGTCCAGTGGGGCTCAGCTACCCAAAAAGCAAAATGTCAGTTAGAAAGGAGATGGACTTAGAGGAGCGCCACAGTGCTGCAGAGGTGGATCTACCGATCGCAAAAGAAGGGATGCAAATATAAGGCAATGGATAGTAGGGCTATGGGCTTAGCAGCACCATGGTACTATAGAGGCAGGACTTTGGTGGACTCATCAATACCTTGCTCCCATGGAGGGAGAGCATTGGTCGTAAAAGGGGCCGAGGAGGTAGAGAATGCAAATGCAAACTCCAAGCACCAAGACAGGGTGGAAGGGCAGAGGCCAAGGAACTTCATAAGACCGATGTCGATGGACTTCTCATCAACATAGCCGAAAGCGAGGGACTTCGGGTTGATGCAGGAATGCTCGACCAAGGAATAAAGTAGGCAGTACACGGTACTATATTTTTTCTACTCCGATAAGTAGGCAGCAAAGGTGATGAACAAGATGGTACAATCCTCAAAGCGACCAAAACTATCAAAGACTTACTCCAAGTTGGGGGACTCCAAGTTGGGGTAAATTTTTTGATCTTTTCGAGCAAAACTTCTTGCATTCCAGAAATTTAATTACAGTGGGAAGGCAAATCACAGTAGCTAACTCAATGCAATGAGTGCAAATACTTCTAGTGCTTAAAAAGTGTTAGCAAAGAATGGACGAATGTTAATAACCAGCTCAATGCATGAAGTACAAACTCGAGGAGGTAGGCAAAATCGAGTAACATTTGCCTTCTCAACTTAAGAGAATGGGCAAAACTAAGTATCCCAATTCTCTTAACTTGAGGAGGTGAGCGAAGCCAAGTAACCTTACCTTCTCAACTAGTAAGAGAATGGGTGAAGTCGAGTATCCCAGTTCTCTTACTTATCCAGTAGAGGAGCTCTGCATAATTTCAGTGACCCTTCAAAGAAAGCTTATGGAAGACAATAGTTGTCAAATCCTCACCATTGGTGATCAGTACTACTAAGAGTAGATTGTCCGCTTCATTTTCCAATTGAATACCAATCGAAAGTGGGAGTGATGCGAACCTACTAAGTGACAACTAAACATGGAGGAAGGATCAATAGGCAAACATTGTGGAGGAAGGACCTCAAAAACCTTAAAGTCTGCAAGGTAATGCTCGTCAAAGTTCCAATAAGCATCCACCCAGTTCAAGCAGTATGAGTATAAATAAGGTGTTCGATGAGTATACCGCGACACTAGCACATAATAAGGCAGGTCTTTTCCTTCATCAAAAAGATTAAAGCAATATTAGTGAGTTAAAGCAGCATGACGGATTAGAGTTTGACTACTCAGCAATAGCAGAGGAGAGCGGTTAGGAGCCAAAGTGGCATGTTGCAGCTAAAACAGAAGATTGAAGATTTAGTAAAATACGAGGAGATGCAGCATCTACAGTGGCTTTGACGAGGACATCGAAGGAATAAGTGGGGGAGAATGTCATGGATAATAATATAAATAAGGTGTTCGATGAAATGCTCATGTTTATCCATGTCCGTCGATTTGTATACATACCTTGTACCGCACGTAGCGAGCTTGCAATAGGCTTAGCAACCCTAGTTTGGTTTGCTTTGTGGCTGATTTTGGTCTGTAAATATAAGTGTGTCTTGTAAGCACTTGTGGGGACTTTGGTCTATAATGGACCATTATCCTTTGTGTGTAACCTTTTTGAGTTGTAATGTCCATGAGTGTAATTTGTATTAGCTTTATAAAGTATTTGCTTGATCAGTTGCTTGTGGATCCCAATGGAATTGCTTCTTCTAGCCCATTTTCTCTTTTGTAAGTCTAAGGGAGCTTAGGAGATCTCGGGGAAGGCTGACCTTTACGGACGAACATGCATAGGTGTCACACGACGTAGGCAAAATCAGCTAAGCCCATGACAAGGGCGGGCGCTCGCCCGGGCGTGGGTAACTCCTCCATGGTCGTCGCCCTTGTCGATGTTCCTACAAGCGGCCGCCCTTGCAAGCGGTAGCCCTTGCAAGTGGCAGCTTCTGCCCACAGGCGACCTACCTATGGGCACCGTGCCCGCAAGCGTCACCCTTGCAGGAGGCGCCTCTGCGGCCTGGTCGCGGGCTGCTACTTACCTTTGGCAGCCCCTACAGTTAGCTAGCCATGGGCAGTTGCCCCTTGCAGGTTGCCTCTACTGTAGGCTAGCCATGGCCTAGCTGCGGGCTGATCGTGGTTAGCCGCTATTGTGGGTTGTCCAGGCCGCAACCGGTAGCCCCTTTGCAAGGGACCTTGGCTGTGGCTTGTCACCCCTACAGGTGACCTGGTCATGGCTAGCCACCCTTTTCCTTGTTGCCTTCATTGCAAAAATGCAGCAAGAACATATAGAACAATTTTACGTGATTCAATCTCATCAAACGTAGTTTAAAACTAATCTTTCGCATGAAAACCTTGGCTCTAATACCATTATTAGGAAACCTTAGTGGGTGCATCACATGCGCAGTGAAAATCAAAATAAAAATTGGTTTCCCACGTAGATCAAATCATCATACAAAAGATTGGGATCGCGAGAAAAATGTAAAAATTGAAAAATCGTAATGCATGAGAGATTAATGTTACCTAGAGAGATCGTATATCCCTGTATTTCCAAATCTGGATGGAGAGGATGAAGGAGGTCAAGTGTCCTCCTCTCTAGTGGTATCTACATAATGGATCTCTGCAGCAAAACTCCTCCAATTTGATCTCGTAACTCTTATGCAAAGGGAGGGAGGAGAATAGGAGGGGGAGGCCAAAGCTACACCCTATCAACCACAAGTCTCCCCTCCTATTTATAGAGAGCCACCAGAAATCCTAGGGCACCTGTCTTAGTGGGTATTGGATCTTCATCTAATAACCAACTAACCTTGTATTATTGGATCTCTATCCAATAATCTCCTTAGGCCTCTAATTGGACCTTAAGCAAGGAACCCATCAGTATAGGGTCTCATCTAATGAGAATAGAGGCTAATTGGATCTCCATCCAACTCTCTATACACTCAAGCATCCCTCATATGTGTGTGACCCTCTAAGCCCGATACCAAGCTGGCCATGAGTCGCTCCTATCGTATAAGGCATCCTTGGTGTCTTAAGTCAAAGGACCAGATATATAACTAGGACTATAGAATCGCTATCTAACATTAGGTATCTTTAATCATACAATATTTTATAAGCGGATCAATTAGTGAACTCATTCTCTAATGAGCACCTGTACTATATCCTTAGTGTCTCCACACAAGTGGCTATGAGAGCAGCTGCCTCCATCAAATGGACGGGTATATAGTACACTGGTCTATCCGATTATCTCGATGTCCCTCTTGAGCAAACTATGACCAGGATTATTCAAGATCTATGTTTAAAGGTGAATCGATCTCATCACGATCCGACTCCCATTGCATAGAACCAAGGACATCACAATATATATGCAATATATAATATAATATGAGGATATGCCAATAATAATCATAAGCAAAAAGATCGCACAGTGTGTCACACGTGTCATCACTCACGTGATTGGCTTGTAGGGCACCTGTAACCAGCAGATCTATTGAGTATTATTGAGAATGGATTTAAAAAATCTTCCAAACCAATGAATAAGCTAAATGATTTAGAAAGAAAGAATTTTTATATAAATGCAAAGGCTATGAATGCCTTATTGGGTACTCTTGATAAGAATAAGTTTAATTATGTTTTCATTTGTGAATCGGCCTTTGATATTTGGCACACTCTAGAAATCACACACGAGGGGACTAGTAAAGTAAAAGAATCCAAGATAAATATTTTAGTTCATAACTATGAGTTGTTTCGAATGAAACCAAGTGAGTCTGTTAGAGACATGTACACTCGTTTCACGGATGTTGTCGATAGCGTAAAAGTACTTGGAAAATATTTTTTGAGTTAAAGAGGCCAAAGACTTAAATAACTTGCCTCTTGAAAAACTGATTGGCTTGCTTATGACATATGAACTGAATTATAAAGCTCATGATGAGCTTGATGAACCCCTTACGAAGAACAAGATGGATGTAATACTTCCGACAATAAATGACTCCTCGAGTTGAACCTCGGGTGATGGGGACCATGATCAAGAAAATTTTAAAAATTTATAAAATAGAACAAAAACTATAAAAATAAAAAACAACCAAAGAAGGATAATGTCATATGTTATGAATGTAAAAATCAGGACATTTCAAAAATGAATATTCTCATTGAAGGAGAAGCCAACACACAAAAAGAAAGCACTTTCGGCTATTTAGGATGATTCGAGCTCTTAGGATGAGGAAGACAACTCTAAAGAAGAAGTGGCTAACTATGCTTTAATGATGATCAAAGATGAGGTTAGTGAGCCTTTAAATATTTTATTTTCAGAATTATTAAATATATTTTATGATTTGTTCAATTAGTTTAGAAAACTTAACAAGTCTTTTAAGTTGCTTAAAGTTGATCATGATTTGTTACTTAAAAAACTTGATGGAATGTATGATTCATTAGTATCATATAAACCATATTCTAAATGTGATATGCTAGATAATATTAAAGAAGAGAATTGCATGCTTAAAACAACACTAGAGAAATTTGAAATAGGGAATAAATTCCTAAATATGATCCTTGCCAATAAGGGTCATATTAATAATAGAAATGGCATAGGCTTTATTGACAATATTCAACAAAAGCCCACCATCTTTGTAAAAGGACCTACATTAAATATGCCATCAAAAATCAAGTGTAATTTTTATGGTAAATTAAGACATAAAGCAAATAATTAGAAAAGAAAGATAAAGCTCTTTATGAAGGACCCAATATAAAATGGGTACCTAAACCAAAAATATCTTTCTTATAGGTTTGTCTCTAAACTAAAGCTAGGAGCACCAAACGGTATCTTGATGTGGATGCTCAAGACATATAACTGGAGATCCATCTTATTTTTCTAAGCTCACTAGCTTAAGTGAAGGAGTTGTTACCTTCGAAGACAACAACAAGGGTAAAATCATTGGAAAAGGAACAATAGGTAACACATCAAACCTCTTGATTGAAGATATGTTATTAGTTGATGGCTTGAAACATAACTTGCTTAGCATTAGCCAATTATGTGATAAAGGATATGTGGTTAAATTTCAACCTAATGCTTGCATAATTGAATTGCCACACAAAAAAAATTCCTTGATTGCTTTAAGAAACAACAATATATATACCATAGATATTGAAAAATTTTGTGATGAAACTTGTTTTTCAGCTTTGAATGATGATGCTTGGATTTGACATAAAAGACTAGGTCATGCTAGCATGAAACTTTTAAATCAAATTTCTACTAAGGAAATAGTAAGAGGCTTACCTAATCTTAAGTTATCAAAGACAAAGTATGTGATACTTATCAATTAGGGAAACAAATAAAGAGCAACTTTAAGTTAAAAAATAAAATAAACACTTCTAGACCACTTTAATTGATCCATATGGATCTATTTGGACCAATTGACATTACAAGTTTAGGTGGTAGCAAATATGCATTTGTTTTAGTGGATGACTTTAGTAGATATACTTGAACTTATTTCTTAGCACATAAAAGTGATACATTTAAATGTTTTATAAAATTTTGTAAAGTTGTTTAAAATAAAAAAGAATGCATGATTTCTTTAATACAAAGTGATCATGGTAAAGAATTTTAAAATAATAATTTTAAAATTTTTTTGATTCAAATGGATATATTCATAACTTCTCTACTCCACAAAATCTACAACAAAATAGAGTAGTAGAAAAAAAAATTAGGAGATTACAAGAAATTGCTAGAAAATTTTTGAATGAACATAGCCTTCCCAAATATTTTTGGTCCGAAGCCGTGAATACGGTATGCTATATTTTAAATGGGATTCTAGTAAGACCATTACTTATTAAAACTCCTTATGAATTGTAGAATGGTAAAAAACCTAATATTTTTTAATTTAAAATATTTGGTTATAAATGTTTTATTTTAAATGAAAAGGATGCTTTAAGTAAATTTAATGTAAAATCTGATAAAGGCATTTTTCTAGGTTATTCTTCTATTTCAAAAGCTTATCATGTTTTTAATAAAAGAACATTAGTAATAGAAAAATCTATTCATGTTGTTTTTAATGAGCTTTCCAAATTTAAGAAGATTAATTTTGTTGATGAAATTAATTTTAATACTTTAAATTTAAAAGATAACACTCCTAAAAGTAACTTGGATGTATCTACTTCCGATACCTTACCCAAGGAATGGAAGTATGTGAATGATCATCCTAAGGAGCTTATAATAGGAGAAACATCAAAATGAATTCAAACTCGGTCTTCCTTTAGAAATTTTTATGCAAATGCCTCATTTCTTTCTTAAATCGAGCCAAAGTGTATTGATGAGGCCCTAAGAGATGATTCATGGGTTAATGCAATGCATGAAGAGCTTAATCAACTTAAGAGAAATAAGATATGAGAGCTTGTTCCTAGACCTAATGACTATTTAGTGATTGATACTAAATGGGTATTTAGAAACAAGCAAGATGAAAATGGTATCGTAGTTAGAAATTAAACTAGATTAGTGGCCAAAAGTTTCAACTAAAAAGAAGGAATCGATTATGATAAAACCTTCACTCCCATAGCTAGACTTGAAGCCATAAGGATGCTCCTTGCCTTTGCTTCTTTTAAAAATTTGATGTTGTTTCAAATGGATGTTAAAAGTGCTTTTCTAAATGGTTTTATTTCTGAAGAAGTGTATGTTGGACAACCCCCTGGCTTTGAAAATAATCTTCTTCCTAATCATGTTTTCAAACTTATAAAAGCTCTCTATGGATTAAAACAAGCCCCTCGGGCTTAGTATAAAAGACTTAGGTCTTTCTCATTTAAAATAAATTTTCAAAAAGGCAAGATTGATACCATATTATTTTTTTAAGCATTTTGAAAATAATTTACTAGTTATTCAAATTTATATTGATGATATCATTTTTGGATCTAAAAATAAATCTTTATGTGAGTCTTTTGCTAAATAAATGAATCAAGAATTTGAAATGAGTCTAATGGGTGAGTTAATATTCTTCTTAGGATTACAAATAAAACAACTTGATGATAGTATTTTTATTAGTCAAAATAAGTACACATCAAACTTGATAAAATGATTTGGGATAGAAAATGCTAAGGCATTAAACACTCCAATGAGCACATCTACAAAGATAGAGTTAAATAGTGAAGGAGAAAACTTTAATAAAAAAGCTTATAGAGGTATGATAGGAAGTTTATTATATTTAATTGCTACAAGACTGGATATTATGTTTAGTATTGGATTATGTGCAAGGTATCAATCTAACCCAAAACTCTCTCATTTGAAAGTAATTAAATGAATTTTAGATACTTGAAAGGAACATCTAAACTAGGATTATGGTATCTTAAATCAAAGAACTTTGACTTGATTGCTTATTCTGATGCTGATTTTGTTGGATGTAGAATAGATAAAAAAAGCACTACCGGAACATATCAATTTTTAGGGCATGCACTTGTTTCTTGGACTTCCAAAAAACAAATTTAAGTAGCTTTATCTACTACAGAGGCACAATACATTGAAGCTAGTGCATGTTGTGCCCAAGTCATTTGGATTAAAAGCACACTAGAAGACTATGAAATAAAATTAAAAAATATTTCTATAAAGTGTGATAAAACAAGTGCTATATGTCTAACAAAAAATTTTATTTAATATTTAAGAACCAAACATATTGATATTAGACATTATTTTATAAGAGATCATATAAATTATCAAGATATCTCTTTGGAATTTATTGACCACATCAATTAGCGGATATTTTTACAAAACCCTTAAATGAAGAATAATTTTATTTTCTTAGAAGAGAACTTAGAATGCTAAATTATAAAAATATATGAATTGCTTGATTTCATGAGAATGAGCTATTTTATGATAATATTTTATTGTTCCCATGAGATGTTTGTCTTATTATTCATAAAAAGGAGAAAAAAATTGCATGATGATAATTTTATTATTTTACAGATTTATTTGCTACGATTACTTGAAATTATATGAAATAATTTTTAAATATATGATTAGCTCTTAAACCATTAAATCTCATTGAATATTTTAGATTTTTGAACTTATTTTTAAGATTTTAACTCTACAAAATTGAAAGCTCTTCTTAATGATGTTTTGTAACTCCTCCCTTATTTTCTTTCCTTTTTTTTCACAAGAAGAAGAAAGTTCTTTTTGAATCATATCATATTTTAAAAAGGGGGAGAAAAAATTTATTTTAGCCTCACATTTCACCTTTTCGTTGATGACAAGGGGGAGAAATGGATGTTGATGACTTATGTAATCAAATAGATGTTGATGACTTATATAATCAAATGGATGTTGATGACTTATGTAATAATTTAAGAAGAAATTTTTAAATATTTAATATTCATGAAATCTAATGACTTATGTAATAATTTAAGAGGAAATTCTCAAATGTTTGAAATTCATGAAAATCCTTGATGCATTGATGACTTGATGGAAAATTTTCAAATGTTTAAAATTCATGAAAATCCTTGATGCATTGATGACTTTATAAAAAAATTTCAAATGTTTGAAATTCATGAAAATCCTTGATGCATTGATGACTTGATACTTTAAAAGTAAATTATTATTGATATATACAAGTCTTATTGCTATCCTTGACATATAATTTTCTTGAAGTATTGATTGCTTTAATGCACTTCAATTCAAGAGTGAGTTGTTCTCTTGAATTTAAGTCCTTTTTATCATAGTATGAATTTAGGGAGAGTTAGGATTAACTCCCGTCATCAATTGATTGTCATCATCAAAAGGGGGAGATTGTTGAATCTCGAATTTTGATGATGAGATCAATTGATGAATGTTTATCTAACATGTGTGTTAGAGAAAGATTTGTAGGTCTAACAATAACAGGAGCAATGAAGTTACAATCAGATGATGGGCTAAGGTCAAGCTTGAGCATCGAGCCGAGGTCCGGACGAAGTAGTGGGATCTCGCCGAGTTCGCTAGAAGATTCACCGAAGGGATCGAGAAGCTCACTGGGAGCACACAGGGAGATCATCGGTAGAAGATTGGATGACTTACTGTAAGAATGCTAGAGGTTACTGGATTAGCAAAAGTTGAGTCTTAGTTTAAGTTTGTGGTCTTTAAGCGTTGTAATCATTAAGTCATAGTTCGAAGTGATTCCTAATTAAGTTGGATTTAGATGAAATCAAAATCAACTCAATAAGGCAATCAGGTCCACTATTGGGGTTTGATTGAGCTCAGGTTGAGCTCAATTAGTTGACCAGAGGGTCAGTCAACAGCAGGTTTAAGTCGGAATTCAAAAAGTGGAGGGAACCACTTTTACGAAAATTCCAGCGGGTAAACCACCAGTGATTGGTGGGTGTATCGTCGTCGCCCAGGCTTTCGGGCGGCTGACCCACCTAGGCTGGGCGGTTGAACCGCCCATAGCTAGGAATTTGGATACTTTCGACGGTTAACTTGCCCAGGACCGATGGGTAAATAGCCCATACCTTAGTGTTCGGGTGGTTGAGCCGCCCAGGTAGGCAGGTAAACTGCCCGTACCTAGTTTTTCCAAGTATGTTTGATTTTTGGCTCCAATTTCTGAAGCCACTTAGGGTCTATAAATATCCCAAGTATTCTTGCATTCACAACAACTCTTTATGTGTAATTAAACTCTGTGAAAAATAAATTAGGTATGATTTATAAGAAAAAAAAAGGGAAGGGAGAGAGCTTAGAGTTAGAAATTTTCTCAAAGTCTCCCTTGTAAGCAAAGTGTAAGGGTTTGATCTTCACCCAAAGAAGATTGGTAGTGGATGCCAGTGTGCCTTAAGAAGGAGGACTCGTGAGTGCGCATAAGCCGTTAGCACCGAACTACTATAAAAATTGTGAGTATTTCCTTGCTTTCATTGTTTACATTTTTTTTATTGACGCTTTTGATTTAACTCAACTCTTTGAAAGCAAAGTTTCCACGATAAGTTATGTTCTTCAAATGTTGCTTATCTTTTTAGTTTTCTTAGCAACTTTCTTTCAATCACTCATTTATTTCACTAAGAATGAAAAGCTTCCCACCCAACCCCCGCCTCTTAGTGCCAATTGATCCTAACACCTTCGTGTTCTCCTCCTTAGGTTCCTAGACTTCTTCTTCAGATTCTTCAATATATTTTATCATGAAAAGCTCCACCATTATATAGTGATGGTTGCGACTACAAAGTTTGTTGTAATGCCAACAAAGGTCCTTTGTCGATCTATCGTGTAGCTCTTCTTTCATCAAATTTTTTGGCAACGAAGAATGACTGAGAGCAGAGGGAGGTTTATATCCTACTGGTCTAGGAGTGGTTCTCATCCTCCGAGCATCTTTGTTCAGCCATTCCTCTTAGATTTGTGGGAAAGAGATTGCAACCTTTATAGTGCATAGTTGTTGCTCTTTAACATCTTATTTAATTTTTGGCTTAAGTCCTTCAATGAACGTCTATAATAATTGTCTGTTAGCCCAATCATGAGTAAAGTAAGATAATTCCTCAAACCTGGCCTAGTATTCTTGGATCATAGAGGTTTGTCGGATCTTGGCAAGTTGTCTATTGATATTCTTATACTTGGTCGGCCCAAAGCGATTCAGCGGTGCATTCTTGAATTGTATCTATGTCAGAGTTCTATGAGTATATTCAAGCCAATTGTACCATCATATAGCGTCTCCTTCAAGGTGGTTGATAGTGATGTCCACTATGGAATCCTCTGATGTTTGGTAATAGTGGAAGTAACATTCGACACGTAAAATCCATTCTATCGGGTCTCCTTCTTTCCATTGAGAGAAGTCCACCCTTATGCATGGCTACATCATATTAGTGGCTCATTCTTCCTTTTTAGGAGGCCTCTCTGAACTTTCACCTTACAGGAATTTTGTTGGGCTTGGAGATTGACCGAATCCAAATTCGGAGAATAAGGTGTACAATATGTCCTCCATGCATGATTCAAATGCCTCCAACTTGGCATTGATTGGACCATGAGATGCTATTACGTGGGCTTCCAGATCTTAGATGTCAATATCCTTAACCTGTCGTTAGGTCAGTGGTATGAAACGGTTGGGTGGATTGGTGGCCGAAATGGATGGTGGATAATAGGTAGATGGCTATGGTTTGGGGCTGACAGGTTGCTATTGTTAGGAAACCTCAGTAGGTGCATCACATGTGCAGTGAAAATCAAAATAAAAATCAATTTTTCACGCAGATCAAATCATCGTGTAAAAGATTAAGGTCACGAGAAAAACACAAAAATCGATAAAAACTGCGATGTGTGAGAAATTGATTTTACCTACGGAGATCGTATATCCCTGTATTCCAGATCCAGATGGAGAAGATAAAGGAGGTCAAGCGTCCTCCTCTCTAGCGGTATCCACACGATGGATCTCTACAGTGAAACTCCTCCAATCTGATCTTACAACTCTTGCTTAAAGTGAGGGAGGAGAACAGGAGATGGTGGCTAAAGCTGCAGCCTATCAACCATGAGTTTTCCCTCCTATTTATAGACAGCCACCAAATAACCCTAGGGCTCCTACTTTAGTAGATGTTAGATCTCTATTCAATTATCCACTATCCTTGCATTATTGGATCTTTATCCAATAATCTCCTTAGGCCTCTAATTGGACTTTTATCAAGGAGCCCATTAGCATAGGGTCTCATCTAATGAGAATATGGGCTAATTGGATCTCCATCTAATTCTCTATTCACTGAAGCATCCATCGTATTGTCACGGACAACAATGTAAACAAGGTGTTCGATGAAATGCTTGTGTTAGTCTGTGTCCTTCGGTTTAGGTACATATCTTGTACAACAAGAAGCGGGCTTGCAGTAGGCTTGGCAGCCCTAGTTTGATTTGCTTTATGGCCAAGTTTGGCTTATAAATACAAGTGTGTCTTATAAGCACTTGTGGGGGGCTTCGGTCTGTAGTGGACCATTATCCTTTGTGTGCAACCTCTCTGAGTTTGTAATGTCCATGGGTGTAATTTGTATTTTGGCTCTATAAAGTGTTTTCTTGAGCAGTTGCTTGTGGATCCCGTGGAAATTGCTTCCGCTTTCTCTTTTGTAAGTCTGGGATTTTAGGAGATCTCGGGAGGGCTGACCTCATGGACGGACACGATGGGTGCCGCACTTAAGCAAAATCAGCTAAGCCCGTGACAATGTGGTATCGAGCACACGCAAAAACACTTGCCATACAAATGTGGGGACCTAGTGTGGAGGACAGCCAAGACGCACCGCTTGGGGAAACGGACATTGAGATGTAGGGAAAGGAGTTTCTCAGAGGAGCGAGCATCCTGGTTTAGCATTCAAGGAACAGCCAACCCCTTTGCGCGAGAGGCACCACGAGGACAAGCAAGCGAAGAAGAATGCATAGCACACAAAGATTGGGATGGTTGAGTTTGAGCTATAGCATTGGCGCCAAACTTGACGGTGCTTAAGGCAAAGCAGGGTGCTTGGTGAAAGATGAGACCGTGCAAGGTGGGAGGTGTTGTGTAACGACCGAAAGAGTTATGCAAAGCTCACAGAGGTGAGGGGAATTGCTAACTCAAAGGATTCAAAACTCATGCAAGGGCTTGTACACGGATGACAGAGTGTTCGTAGCCATCCCAAGGCGCGATTAGAACTCGCCATGGAGCATCGAACTTTCTCTTCAACATGGAAAGGATATGTCCGTAGGTGGCTGAAATGTGCAACAAATTCAGCATGTTGCTAGACCTTGAAGGGTACAATGGAGACTGTATTGGAGAAGGGTCGCAATCTAGCAAGTACATTTGTGGGGGCAGAACAAAGCACAAGTTCAGTAAGACGGAGTAGTCCAAAGGGGATGATGGTCTCCGAAACTTCCAGTGGGAAGTATATAAAGAGAAAAGTTGCTCCAGCAGGATAGATATCCAGGAGGGATAAGTCCTAGTTCTCTAGTGGGAGAATCATGTGCAACGGACTGCACATATTGAGGAAGAGTTTCTCAGGGTTATATCTTCATAAAGCTCAACGGACCGAGTGAGCGAAGAGTTGTCGCATGATCTCGAAGGAGGTAATGCATTGGGGATGCATTTTGAGATCAAGTGGGGAGCAATCCAAGGCAACATCATATGAAGGCACACTTAGAGTCGAGGCGTAAATCGAACTCAACAGAGGGCTGACCCATGGAATGGTGGACGTGAGGGCCACTATCAACTCAGTGGAAATCGAGGAGCAGAGCGACTTGGGTGGAACTCGGTGAAGTATCCAAGCCGCATGAAGGGAGTCGACATAGAAGATGGAACATGGAGCGGAGGCACGGAGCTTTCCTTAGACAGAGGTCAAGGGCATGAACTCTTGTAGAGGCAAGAGTGGGATCATGTCATTCCATGGGTTCTTCATTCTGATGGGACAAACTTATTTTGTATGGTGCCAAAGATGAAGGGAGCTTCAAGGCACATGCAAGCTACCTAAGAGATGCATTTGATGGAGTAACTAAGGTGATTCAACTTGCGGAGGCAAAGTTAGGATCATGAGACCTTAGTACGGGGCAAGAGGACGCAGAGGCGGGTACTCTTGAAGAATATGCCACAGTGTTGCCATTCGAGTTGTCAAGAACAGGAGGTGCATAGCAAGATTGTGTTGGTAGGGGATAGAGGCCCAAGATCCAGACAATGGTGCACCAACTCTAGCGAAGTCAGAGGACTTCAGGAGCTACTAGGCGATGGACTGTCCTAGAGCTATGTTTCGTCCAGGTGTAACCCAGGAGTGGGGGGACGAAGGGGAATTGCCAAGGAGCGAACTAAAAATCGGAGATGGCGGAGGCCCTACGATGTGTTGGCAGAGGCCACACGTTGAGAAGTCGTAGTCCGAGTTCATCACACGAGAATCTGTATGCAATGGAGATGTCACCAGGAGGCGACATGGTGCAGTGGATCATGGTGGAATAGTTCATGGCAATGCAATACATGCAATCTTGTCCCGTGAGGGACAAAATCATGCGGAGGTATGATCAGGAGTTACTGGGAGCTCCACTTTGGTGTACGACACAACAAGAAGAAGGGCTATGGATTGAAGGAGTGAATGTCGTAGTACCGCAGAGGCGGATCTTCGTATGCGCATCAAAGCTTGCATTGGATGAAAGCCTTAGTCATCAGCATATGGGAGCTGTATACCATCGAGGAAGAAGTCCATGTGCACGTACCAGTGAGTCCCATAGAGGGGGACATGATCATGTGAATGATCAGGAGCTGATGGGAGCTCCACTTCGGTGAACAATGCAACGACAAGAAGGGCTGTGGATTCAAGGAGTAAATGCCACAGTACCGCAGAGGCGGGTCTTCCGTGTGTATGCATCGAAGCTTGCATCAGATGAAAGCCTTGGTCGTCAGCATATGGGGCCGTACCACCGAGGGAGTAGTCAGTAAGTGGGAGTCCCATGGAGGGACTTGATTAACTGGAGCAGTTGGAGAGTTGGATCTGCCTGCTCACATTCGCTAAGGGAGCCCGGCAAGTCAGAGGACAAGGCCGAGTAAGCGAACGTTGCTACCAAGGAAGCTAAGGAGAACAGAATCGGCGCGAGCCCTGCAACAAGATGGCGGAGGCCATGCATGAGAGTTGCAGTCTGTCTCTCCATCGACCAAGGAGAACTGCTAGGAGGACATAGTGGTGTCGAAGCAGGTGGTCGAAAGGGGCGAGGAAGCGACGACGAGTCCAATGGGGCTCAGCTACCCAAAAGAAAAGCGTCGGTTAGAGAGGAGGTGGACTCGGAGGAGCTCCACAGTGCCATAGAGGCAGATCTACCGATCGCGAAGGAAGGGATGAAGATACAAGGTAACGGATAGTAGTGCTATGGGCTTGGCAGCGCCATGGTACCGCAGATGCGGGACTTCCGTGAAGTCATCGATCCCTTACCCTCATGAAGGGACAACATTGGTCGTAAAAGGGGCCAAGGACGTGGAGGATACAGAGGTAAACTCCAAGTACCAAGACGAGGCAGAAGGACAGAGGCCAAGAAACTTCATAAGACCGATGTCGATGGGCTTCTCATCCAGATAGCCAAAATTAAGAGACTTCGGGTTGATGCAGGAGTGCTCGACCAGGGAACGAAGTAGGCAGTACATGGTACTGTACCTTTCTACTCAAGAGGAGTAGGCGACAAAAGAGGATGGAGAAGATGGTACAATCCCAAAGGCGACCAGACCTATCAAAGACTTCTCCAAGTTGGGGGACTCCAAGTTGGGGTAAACTTTTTGCTCTTTTCGGGCAAAACTTCTTGCATTCCAGAAGTTCAATGGCAGTGGGAAGGTGAATCACAGTAGCTAACCCAACGCAAGGAGTGCAACCACTTCAAGTGCTTCAGAAGTGTGAGCAAAGGGCAGGCGAATGTTAGTACCCAGCTTAATGCATGAAGTACAAACTCGAGGAGGCAGGCGAAATCAAGTAACATTTGCCAGGCGAAATTGAGTAACCTTTGCCTTCTCAACTTGAGAGAATGGGTGAAACCGAGTACCCCAATTCTCTTAACTCGAGGAGGTGAGCGATGCCAAGTAACCTTACCTTCTCAACTACGAAGAGAATGGGTGAAGTCAAGTATCCCAGTTCTCTTACTTATCCAAGCAGGGGAGCTCGACAAGTTCAGTGACCCTTCAAAGAAAGCTTATGGAAGACAATGGTTGTCAAATCCTCACCGTTGGTGATCAGGGCTATTGAGAGTAGTTTTTTTCACTTCATTTCCCAATTGACTAAGAGGGAGTGATGCGAATATACTTGGAAGTGACAACTAACAGCGGAAGAAGGTTCAATGGGCAAACATTATGGAGAAAGGACCTTAAAAACTTCAAAGTCTGTGAGGTGATGCTCGTTAAAGCTCCAACAAGCATCTACCAGTAATATGAGTATGCGACATCGGCACATAATAAGGGTGTCTTTTCCTTCATCGAGGGATCCGCGAGAACCAACAAGGATCAAGACAACTCAGCCAACCCCACACCGATTCAGTCATGGGTGAGTTGAAGCGGCGGATTAGAGTTCGACTACTCAACAACAAGAGCTTAGGAGCCAAAGGGGCGTGTTGCAGCCAAAAACAGAAGATTAAAGATTCAGCAGAATGTGAGGAGATGCAGCGTCTACAGTGGCTTCGACGAGGACATCGAAGGAATAAGTGGGGGAGAATGTCACGGACAACAATGTAAACAAGGTGTTCGATGAAATGCTTGTGTTAGTCTGTGTCCTTCGGTTTAGGTACATATCTTGTACAACAAGAAGCGAGCTTGTAGTAGGCTTGGCAGCCCTAGTTTGATTTGCTTTATGGTCAAGTTTGGCTTGTAAATACAAGTGTGTCTTATAAGCACTTGTGGGGGGCTTCGGTCTATAGTAGACCATTATCCTTTGTGTGCAACCTCTTTGAGTTTGTAATGTCCATGGGTGTAATTTGTATTTTGGCTCTATAAAGTGTTTTCTTGAGCAGTTGCTTATGGATCCTGTGGAAATTGCTTCCGGCCCGCTTTTTGTAAGTCCGTGGGATTTTAGGAGATCTCGGGAGGGCTAACCTTTGCGACGGACACGATGGGTGCCGCCACTAGGCAAAATCAGCTAAGCCCGTGATGTGTGACCCTCTAGGCCCGATACCGAGCTGGACATGAGTCACTCCCATCAAAACTCCTTCTAATATAGTGAATTATTATCCCTATAATAATTCACTCGACTCATCAACTATGGACGTACTAGGCCACTACGCCATAGTCCCCAAACGGTAGAAGGGGATCAAATCCATTGAACTTGTCTGTCTATAGTTACCATGTATCTATAATCCCTCATCCAAATAATATCTCAGAGACCGTATATTGGATATTGTATTGTCAAGTACGAAGGCAATTAAGTGTCAATAAAGGATCATCTACTCTCGTATTATGAGAGAAATATCCCGTATGCACTTGTTCAGATAAATCCCTAGCTGGGGTCATTCAGATTAACAGAGAAAGAGTTCTTCGGTAGAAACGGATTAGAGCAAAACAAACTGATTCCGTATATGACCTAACAGTACCATGTCCAATATACGGTCTCTAGAACATTAGTTGGATGAGGGATTATAGATACACTGTAATTGTGGATAGATAGGTCTGATGGATTTGATCCCCCTGTACCGTTTGGGGACTATGGCGTAGTGGCATAATTCGTCCATAGCCAACGAGTCGAGTGAATTATTATGGGGATAATAATTCACTATATCGAAAAGAGTTCTGATGGGAGTGACTCACGGCCAACTTGCTATCAGGCCTAGAGGGTCACACACATATAGTGGATGCTTCAGCGAATAGATGATTAGATGGAGATCCAATTAGCCCCTATTCTTATTAGATGAGACCCTATGCTGATGGGCTCCTTGGTTAAGGCCCAATTAGAGGTCTAAAGAGATTATTGGATAGAGATCCAATAATGCAAGGTTAGTGGGTAATTGGATAAAGATCCAATACCCACTAAGGCAAGAGGCTTAGGGTTTTTAGTGGCTCTCTATAAATAGGAGGGAGACTCATGGTTGATAGGGTGCAACTTTAGCCTCCCCTTCATATTCTCCTCCCTCCCTCTGCACAAGAGTTACAAGATTAAATTAGAGGAGTTTCGCTACAAAGATTCATTATGTGGATACCGCGAGAGAGGAAGATGCTTGACTTCTTTCATCCTCTCCATCCGGATATGGAATACAGAGATATACAATATCCCTATATAATAACTATCTCTCATATTATGCGATTTTTTAAATTTTTGTGGCTTTCTCAAGACCCAATCTTTGCATAACAATTTGATCTTCATGAGAAACCTATTTATTTTTATTTTCGTCACTCATGTGATGCTCCCATTAAGGTTTCCCAACAGTGGTATGAGAGCAAAGATTTTCGTGTGAAAAATTAGTTTTAAACTACGTGTGATAAGATTGAATTATGTAGAATCATTCTACACATTCTTGCTGTATTTTTGTAATGAATATAGCGAGGAGAGGCAGTCAGCCATGGCCAGACCCCTTGCATGGGTGGCCGACCATGGCCAGACCCCATGTAGGGGCGGTCACCCATGGCCAAGATGGCTGTAGGGGCAGTCGGTTGTGGCCAAGGCTTCCTACAAGGGGTCAGTTGTATGCCCGTAGGTGATCATTTGCAGAGGCAGTAGCCCATAGGCAACGCCCATAGGGGCAGCAGTCGCCCGCGAGCACGACCGGCCGGCACATAGGGGCGACAGCCACCCACAGGCACAATCGTTTGCAGTGTGGCACCCGCAGGGGCAGCCAACTACATGGCACCCATAAGGGGCTGCCGCCCACAGCCTGCTAGATACATGTGCCCTGTAAGCCAATCACGTGAGTGATGGCATGTGTGACATGCTGTTAGGATACTCGACCCCTATAAATACAGATCCTAAATAATCCCGGTCATAGGTTACTTGAGAGGGACAATGAGATAACCAGATAGACCAGTATATTATATACCTGTCCATATGATGGAGGTGATTGGTCTCATAGCCACTTATGTGGAGACACTGTGGATATAGTACAGGTGCTCATTGGAGAATGAGTTCACTGATTGCGCCACTTATGGAATGCTATATGGTTGATTATACCTAATATCAGATAGTGATTCTATAGTCCTAGTTGTGTATTTGGTCTTTTGACTTAAGACATCAAGGATGCCTTATATGAGTACTCCTTTATTTGATGCCAGACTTATAGGTTTGGAAATTTTTAAATTTGGTATAATTAGTTATCAGGATTGGTAGTCAGTCTTATGAAGGCAACTGAGTGTCAATAAAGGATCGTCCACTCTTGGTATCATGAGAGAAATATCTCATACATGATTGCTCAGACAAATCCCAGGCCAAGGTTATTCAGATTGAGAGAGAGTTCTCCAGTAGAATCCAATTGGAGCAAGACAAACTGATTCTGTATATGACTTGACAGTACCATGTCTAATATATGGTCTAGGATATTAGTTAGATGAGGGATTATAGATACATGATAATTGTGAACAAATAGGTCTGATGGATTTGATCCCCATGTAATGTCTAGGGACTATGACGTAGTGGCATAGTACGTCCATAATTATTGAGTCGAGTGAATTATTATAAAGATAATAATTCACTATATTAGAAGGAGTTCTAATGGAAGTGACTCACGGCCAGCTCGATATTATGCCTAAAGGATCACATACATATAGTGGATGCTTCAGTGAATAGAGGATTAGATGGAGATCCAATTAGCCCCTATTCTTATTTGATGAGACCCTATGCTGATGGGCTCCTTGAGTGAGGCCAAATTAGAGGCCTAAGGAGATTATTAGATAGAGATCCAATAATGCAAGGTTAGTGGGTAATTGAATGGAGATCCAATACCCACTAAGGTAGGAGCCCTAGGGTTTTCTGATGGCTCTCTATAAATAGGAGGGGAGACTCATTGTTGATAAGCTTCAGCTTTAGCCACCGCCTCCTATTCTGCTCCCTCCCTCTGAGCAAGAGTTATGATATCAGATTAGAGGAGTTTCATTGCAGATATCCATCGTGTGGATACCGCTAGAGAAGAGGATGCTTGACCTCCTTCATCCTCTCTATCCGGATCTGGAAATATAGGGATATATGATCTCCCTTGGTAAAATCAATCTCTCACGTATCGTGGGTTTTCAATTTTTACGTTTTTCTTGCGACCCCAATCTTTTGCACGACGATTTGATCTGTATGAGAAATCAATTTTTTGTTTTGATTTCCACTATGCATTTAATACTCCCATTGAGGTTTCCAATAGTGGTATCAGAGCCAAGGCTTTCATGTGAAAGGTTGGTTTTATACTACGTTTGATGAGATTAAATCACGTAGAATCGTTCTACGCATACTTGTTGCATTTTTGCAACAAACGTAGCGAGGAGGGGTGGCCAGCCATGGCCACACCCCCTGTAGGGGCAGCCACCAATGGCCAGGCCCCTACAGGGGCAGCCAACTACGGACAAGGCCCCTGCAAGGATGGTCATGCGCCCATAGGAGCTACCGCCCGAGGGGCAACGACGCTCGTCCGCCCGCAGGGGTAGTGGCGCTTGCCGCAAATATGGCTGCCCATGGGCAAGGCGGTCATTGGATGAGGGCAGAAGGGGAGATCTAGGGTTTTCTTTTGGAAGATAGACTATTTTACCCCTCAAAATTTTAAAAATTTTGAGCACTGTCCTCGTGTATAGAATTCTAAAATACCCTTAATAATCCTAAAACTTTTAAAGAATATCTTCTCATCTAGAATTATGAAAATACCCTTGATAATTTTAAAAATTTTGAAGGATATCCTGATTTCCAGAAAAATAATTAATTAAATAATTTAATTAATTATTATATATCTAGTAATCCTACATATGATGTGATATACATGTGATGTATGATGTGGATGGATGATAATAAGCCATGTGTTGTGATGTGTGTAATTATGATTATTATTATTAGGGCCTACGAGCCTCTATTTTTCTCGTTTATTGTCAGGCCTGCATGCTTGTGATTATTTAAAATTATATAGAGAGGCGTAGTGGGAGTGTGGAGGTGACAGCGGGACCCATGATGTCGTGGTAGGAGATCACGCCGCATGGTGATGTGACGATCCAACGGAACCGATGATGATGAGATCAGCAATCACGGTGCATGGAGATGCGTCGATACACACATAGATCCTATTGTGAGTGATTAGGCCCATTGGCTCAAGCTTAATCATATTAGGTGACGACTCATGATCATCCGGTGTGGCTTGCATATGTGATGTGTTAATATATATATATATATATATATATATATATATATATATATATATATATATATATACATGCGATGTATAAATATATTAAATATATATGTGTGTGACACGACATATTAGAAGATCGATACAAAATGAAAACCCCTCGTATGATAATATTAAGTCGATAAGCATGAGACAATAAGATTTACCCACGTGGTCTTCTATCGTTATAGGTAAAAATGAATCACGACATTGGTTGAGTTAGTTAAGTCACTCGAGTCTCACCTATCTATGTGATCAAGTTCTTACCTATGACATATAAATGTCACCGGTGACCTGACGACATGGTATAACTTGGTCGAGCAATCAAGAGCATATCCATTGAATCAGACTCATCTTGTAATGATGGTGATGACTTAACTGGACTTTATAGTTGGTCGAGCAGTTGAGATCATGATGATTCGGAGGCCGAACATGATAGAAATGACAATGAGTTGTGATTGACAAGAGTTGTCTACCTTTCGAGCTTAGTATAATTAGTCGAGTCCTTCGAGGTTGCACTAAGATGCCGATTAGATCTCAATCTCCCCTAGGATTCTACCAGAGACTTCCGTCTCACATGTCAAGGGTGTCATATGATTCACTAGGAAAATAGTGGGAGTACATTAAGATATAAGTCCATATCTTAGTTAGTATTTTCTGTAAAGTCTGCATGTTATTTATTTACATTATATCTTATTTATCGCTTGCAAAACCCCTACGTGACATACTTGATGTCGACCATCTCATTGGTCCAAAGGCTTTGCAATTTGAGAATTATTCTCATGAAAGAGAAAATTGTATATGTCCTTAATATGATTGTGCCCATGCCGAAGGAAAGGACAAACGAGGATGAGATTGCTCGCTTTGTGAATTATAAAGATAGTCCTAAAGAATAACCTGTATGTTAATCTTATACTTCAGTCCCTACCATATTCCTTTTCACAGTATATGATATAGAAATGCTTGCCATCGTACACGCCGTCATGAAGTGGAGAACCTACCTGATCAGTCGATGCTTCCAGATTAAGGTTGACTACCAAAGCCTTAAATATTTTTTGGAGCAAAAAATATCTTCCCTGGAGTAGCAATGATGGGTAACTAAACTTTTTGGCTTTGATTATGAAATTACTTATCGAAAGGGGAAAGAGAATTTTGTTGTAGATGCTCTATCACGACTATCGGGACAAGCTGAAATTTTAGACATCTCTCTTCCTTCTACCGACTTCCTCAAAGACATTAGAGAGGAATGGAAGAATGACTCAGAGACTCGAGACATCATAGAAAAAATAAAGAAGGATCCAGGTTCCATAGGTCACTACACGTGGGATTTGAAGGACTTACGTTATGAAGACCGAATTGTTGTTGTTCCTTCTTCCCCTTATATTTAAGTCATTTTGCACGAGATGCACTCTTTACCTTCGACAGTGTCACGAACGGCCATCGTTCAACTGCAACGCCTTCACTCCTTGAACTATTTGTCGCTTTTTCTTGCTTGTACATATATTTGGCAGCTTGTTTTACCTTGAGTTTATGTGTTTTTACCTAAGAAATGTGAGCGAAAGTAGTGTAGAAGGCTACAGAACGATCGCTCGCTACGTGGAGCCAAAACAGCCTTGTTTTTAGGTCTTTTCCGTGTGCTGCGGTAATCTTTCTAAGCAGTGTAAAATGTCAGCCATTTCAGCACCTTGGAACCCTCCGGGTGGCATCGGGCTGGATGGGGTTCCGGGTATATGCCGGGCGTAGGTGTTTATCAGCAATTAAACTTGTCTTGCATTCGATACCTTGGGAACCATTGTTTGTGGGCTTATGACCATTCCTACAACCCTCCAAAGTCCTATTTCACTCTCTTTCTCTCTTTTCTCTATTGCACTCAAGGTGTTCGACAAATTGCTTGTATAGTTTTTTGCTTTGCGAGACGTCAGGATGTGTCCGTCGCTCGCTTCTAAGCTAATCAACTTCTTCTTTGTAGGTCCTACGGGACCTTAAGAGGTTCTAAGAGGGCTGACCCTTTGTGGACAAATAACACTTTGGGCGTTTCATGACTTAAGTAATCCCAGCTAAGTCCGGAATAGTGGGCAAGGTTGCTTCACGACTTAAGCAATTTTAGCTAAGTCTTCGGGAGTGCCGCTAGGGTGCCGCACGGCATAGGAAAATTCAGCTAAGTCTGTGACAGCAGGGCACTTTGGATTTTTGAGAACTTACAAGAGGGTGAAACAAAACTTCTTTTAGAAGGGCATGAAAAAATCAATTTATGACTATGTATCCAAATGTGATATATGCCAACAGCAGAAAGGTGAAACGATGGTAAATCCGAGCAAACTACAACCATTACCTATATCGGACTCAGCATGGACTGATATCTCCATGGATTTTATCGAAGGGTTGTTATCATCTCAAGGTAAAAGTATGATTTTTGTGGTGGTAGATCATTTAACTAAATATGCTCATTTTTGTACTATGAGACATCATTATACCACTACCAGCATTGCTCAACTTTTTGTGAAAAATATTATAAAACTGCATGGGATGCCAAGGTCGATTGTGAGCGACCGTGATAGGGTGTTTACAAGTAAATTTTGGGCAGAGCTCTTCCAACTACAAGGCACCAAACTGAAGATTAGCACAACCTACCATCCACAGACGGACGGCCAAACATAAGTACTGAACAGATGCCTCGAGACTTATAGTGCTTCACCAGTGACAGGCCCAAAGAGTGGACAAGGTGGCTTCCTTGGGCTGAATGGTGGTATAACACAACTTATCATTCATCAACCAAATGTACCCCTTATGAGGCATTGTATGGTCGACCGCCCCATATAATATTGAAATATATAATTGGTACGGTTAAAGTAGATCAGGTCGACCAAAATTTAATTGATAGGGACAAGCTTCTGCAACTGCTAAAGGATAACCTAACTACTGCTCAAGCCCGCATAAAGCAACTAGCAGATACTCACCGAAGCTAGCGAGAATTCTCAGTAGGAGATTGGGTCTACCTTTGTCTATAACCATACAAGCAGTGTCAATTAACACCAGAGCATTGATGAAGCTATCTTTGTAATTCTATGGACCATATTAGATTTTGGAGCATATTGGGGCTGTGGCATACAAATTAAAGCTTCCAAATGACACTAAGGTCCATCCCGTCTTCCACATATCCTTGCTAAAGTCAAAATTAGGAGAACGAGAGTTGGTGTAGACTCAACTGTCAAACACTACAACTGATAGTGAAATCCAAGCCCAACCTGAAGCTATACTTGATCGAAAAATTATGATGTGTTGATGATGCCCTTCACACATAGATACTATTGTGAGTGATTAGACCCACTGGCTCGGGCTTAATTATATTAGGTGATGACTCATGATCATCCGGTGTGGCTTACATATATGATGTGTTATACACCTACTAGATATATATATATATATATTTTTTTTTGGCATACGATGTAGATATATATTAAATATGTATATGTATGATAGAACATATTAAAAGATCGATACAAAACGAAAACCCCTCCTATGATAATATTAAGTCGGTAAGCGTGAGGCAATAAGATTGATCCACGTGGCCTTCCATCATTATAAGAAGAAATTAAATCTCGACATAGGTTGAGTTGGTCAAGTCACTCGAGGCTCACCTATCTATGTGATCGAGTTCTTGCCTATGACATATAGATGTCACCAGTGACCTGAGGACATGGTATGACTTGGTCGAGTAGTTGAGAGCATATCTATCGAATCAGACTCATCTTGTAATGATGGTGATGACTTAACTGAACTTCATAATTAGTTGAGCAGTCGAGACCATGATGATTCGGAGGTCGAACGTGACGGGAATCACAAGGAGTTGTGATTGGCAAGAGTTGTCTACCTTTCGGGCTTAGTGTAATTGGTCGAGTCCCTCGAGGTTGCACTAAGATGCCAATTGGATCCCGATCCCCACTAGGAGTCTGTCGGAGACTTTCGTTTCACGTGTCAAGGGTGTCGCATGATTTGCTAGGAAAATAATGGGAGTACATTAAGATAGAAGTCCATATCTTAATTAGTATTTTTCTATAAAGTCTACGTATTATTTATTTATGTTATATCTTGTTTGTCGCTTGCAAAACCCCTATGCAATATACTTGATGACAACTACCTCATTGGTCCAAAGGCTTCACAATTTTAGAATTGTTCTCATGAAAGAGAAAATCATATATGTCCTTAATACGATTGTGCCTACGCTGGAGGAAAGGACAAGTGAGGATAAGATCGCTCGCTTTGTGAAGTATAAAGATAGTCCTAAAGGATAAACTATATGTTGATCTTATACTACAGTCCTCCCAGATTCCTTTTCACAGTTCATTATTAACTTTAGTATAAACAAATTTGAGGTGACTCTACCTGAGCTCCTCAATATGTTGAGAGAAGCTGAGAGTACCATCAAGAAAGAGAAGTCAATTCTCTATATTGCTAGCAAGACCCTTAAGAAGGGGAAGGGCAAAGAAAGGCCAGATAAGGCAAAGGTTGCTAAGAAAGACCCGCAAAGGATAAAGGACAGTGCTTCCACTACAGCCAAGATGGGCATTAGAAGAGGAACTATAAGGACTACCTTACATATAAGGTGAAACAGAAGCTTGAAAAAGCTTCAAGTATATTCATGATCAGTCTCCACTTGTCAGATTTTCATGATAACACATAGATATTAGATACCATGAGTGCTTATCATATCTATAATTTATTACAGTTTCTAGTAAGATCTAAAAGATTAGCTATAGGTGAGATGAACCTCAAGATGGACAATGGAGCAAGAGTTGTTGCAGTTGCTATTAGGGAGGTCACCCTACATCTACCTAGTGGAGCTATTATTGTATTAGATGCATGCTATTTTGTTCCCTCTATTATCAAAAATATTATTTCTATCTCTTGTTTGATAATTAATAGATATAAATTAGTTTTTGAGAATAATAGTTATTCAATAATTATGAATGAAGAGATTATCACTAGAGGGACCTTAATAAATCGCTTATATGTGTTAGACACTTCTCCACATATCATGAATATAAATATGTCTAAGAGGAAAAGAGATAAGGTGAATAATGCATACCTATGGTATTGTAAGCTAGGTCATATACATAAGGGAAGGATTCAAAAGTTCTTGAAAGATAAATACTTAGATCCATTTGACTATGAGTTATATACAACTTGCGAACTTTGGCTTCGTGGGAAGATGACCAACTCTCATTTTAGTGAAAATAGAGAGAGAGCCACCGAGTTATTGGAACTCATACATAGTGATGTATGTGGTCCCATGTCGTCTTAGGCTATAGGTGATTACTCATACTTCATTACATTCACTGATGATTTCCCTAGGTATAGACACATGTACTTAATGAAGTACAAATCTAAGACCTTTGAGAAATTCAGAGAATATAAGAATGAGGTAGAAAACCAAATTAGAAAGAGTATTAAGACTCTTTGATCAGATCGAGGAGGAGGGTACTTGAGTACGGAGTTCACCCATTTCCTCAGGGATAATGGGATTCTATCCTAATGGACACCTCCCTATACACCTGAGCTCAATGGTGTATTAGAAAGGATGAATCGCATGCTGTTAGACAAGGTGTGGTCCATGATGAGTTTCGCTGACCTAGCCGTCTCATTCTGAGGGTACGTCCTGGAGACCGCAGCTTACCTTCTGAATAGAGTTTCATCAAAGTCGGTAGTGTCTATGCCATATAAGGTATGAGAAGAAAAGATGCATAATCTTAAGATTGTTAAGATTTGGGGCTGTCCTGCCCATGTTAGAAGACACAACCCCGATAAGTTGGAATCAAGGACAGAATTATGCACATTCATGGGATACCCAAAGAAAACTTGTGGGTATTATTTATATCACCCCGAGGACTGAAAGGTCTTTGTTGCTAAGAGAGTTATGTTCCATGAGAAGGGACACATTCTTGGTGGAAACAATGGGAGCAAGATAAAATTGAGCGAGGTTGGAGAACTTAGCTCAACCACCATTCTAGAGCTCGAGTCTGTTCAGGTACCTAATACACAAGTTCCAACTTTACATAGGTCTACTAGAGTATCTCACCCTCCTGAAAGATATGTGGGACATATCAGTGGAGATGACTCTAAAGATGTTGATCCTTAGACCTACGAGGAGGCTATTATAAATATAGACTCTATGAAGTGGCAAGAAGTCATGAATTCTGAGATGAATTCCATATACTCTAACAAGGTTTGAAACCTTGTGGTTGCACCTGAGGGTATTATACCCATCGACTACAAATGGATCTTCAAGAAGAAAATCAGAGTGGATGAAAAGGTAGAGACCTATAAAGCAAGGCTAGTAGTTAAAAGATATCGTCAAAGACAAGGAGTTGACTATGACGAAACCTTTTCACCTGTAGCTATGCTTAAGCCCATTAGAATTATTTTGGCCATTATAGCACACTATAACTATGAGATCTGACAGATGGATATCAAAATGGTATTCCTCAATAGCAACCTCGAGGATGAGGTGTATATGATATAGCTAAAGGGATTCGTATCCAAAGAGAGTCCAGATAAAATATGCAAGTTGCTTAGATCTATTTATGGATTAAAGCAAGCTTCCTGAAGTTGAAATATAAGATTTGATGAGGTGATCAGATCTTATAACTTCGTTAAGAATGAAGATGAACCTTGTGTGTACAGGAAGGTAAGTGGGAGTGCCATCAACTTCTTGGTACTATATGTGGATGACATCCTAATTATTGGGAATGATATAGTAATATTCTCCATAGTAAAGGTTTGGCTATCTAGAAACTTCTCCATGAAAGACTTAGGGGAAGCATCTTATATTTTGGGGATCGCATCTATAAAGATAGATCCAAGAGGATGCTTGGCTTGTACCATTCGAGGTACATAGACTCCATTGTCAAAAGGTTTGGTATGGAGAATTCCAAAAGAGGTCTCATACCGATGAGACATAGAATATCATTTTCTAAAAGTATGTCCCTAAAGACTCCTCAAGAAAGGGCAAACATGGATAAGATACCTTATGCCTCAGCGATAGGGTCTATCATGTATGTGATGCTATGTACTAGGCCTGATATAGCATATCTCTGAGTGTCACGAGCAGATATCAGGCATATCTAGGTTTAGAACATTGGAAGGTAGTAAAGTGTATCCTTAAGTACTTGAAAAGGACTAAGGATTTTTTACTGGTATATGGAGGAGGTAGCCTCTAGGTTGAGAGCTACATGGACTCGATTTTTCAGTCCGACATTGATAATAGCAAGTCAAATTTAGGGTATATTTTCACCCTAAATGGATGAGCAGTAAGCTGGAAGAGTTCCAAGCAAGATACTACTGTTGACTTAACCACAAAGGTGGAATACACTGTTACAGCAGAAGTAGCAAAGGAAGGCGTATGAATAAAGAAGTTTATTAGAGATTTGAGAGTTGTACCATATAGTGTGGAGCTGATTCCCATATACTGCGATAGTGACAGGGTGATAACTCTAGCAAGGGAACCCAGGTCTCATCAGAATTATTTTACAGAGATTCCGATGGATTAGAGTGATTACGACCCATAAAAATATAGCATGGAAAGAGTTTCATCCGAAGATAATATTGCAGATCCACTAACGAAGTGGCTGGCTCAGATTATATTTGAGTGTCATAGGGGTCTGATGGGGATCAGACACATAGGTGATTAAATTTTGGTCAAATGGGAGATTGCTAGTTACAAGTGCCCTGCAAGCCAATCACGTGAGTGATGGCACGTGTGACACGCTGTGTGATCTTTTTGCTTATGATTAATATTGGCATATTCTCATATTATATTATTTGTAGCATATATATTGTAATATTCTTAGTTCTGTGCAATATGAATTGGATCATAATGAGATCGATTCATCTTTAAACACGGATCCTAAATAATCCCGGTCATAGGTTACTCGAAAGGGACATCGAGATAACCGGATAGATCGATGTACTATATACCCGTCCATATGATGGAGGTAGTTGATCTCATAGCCACTTGTGTGGAGGCACTAAGGATATAGTACAGGTGCTCATTGGAGAATGAGTTCACTGATTGATCCGCTTATGGAATGTTATGATAGGATTCCAGCAAGATTGAGTCCTAATCACTTAGAAGTAATCAATAAGAACTCTATGAGATTGTAATAAAACTCAACCTAGTCACTTCTATCCTATAAAGAAGCGTGGCTAGGATTTATTTTGGGACCTAGAGCTTAGTGACTATCGCGCCCTTTACTGGGCTAGTCGGCTAGGGTTTTCCCCTGTTTAGGTTGACTACAGAGCCAACCTAGTAGCCACTTGTTCCCTCTAAGTCAGGTAGGCTATAAAAGAGGCAAAAGGATAATTTTAGTTAGGTAAGCACCCCATGGGCTAGGGTTTGTAATCCTATATAAAGATGTATCCATCCCCTTCTTTTATCAAGCAATTATCATCTTTTATTCAACCTTTGTGTCGAGTCTAGGAGGGAGGAACCCCTATAGCATTTCAAGGGTTGATCCCCCTCAGCAATCAAAATCTACAAGGCTCCTTCTGGAGTCTTATCATCTAGTATCAGAGTCATATTCCTGCTACCCTGTATCCATCTCAATCAACTCCACCTTCCCAAGCAATTCCCATAATTTCTTTTGATGTTGCCTCCATCGTCGCCCACCAAGCCGTAGATCCATCAATCTGCTGCCTTCATTTGCATCAACATTCAAAGATCTAGTAAAAACTCTAAAGCCCATGCCTCTTCCTACTATTATTCCTCTATCTTATATATGAGAGAATTTTTTCCAAAATTTTCTTACCGTAAAATTTTACCATCGCAAACGTTATCATCATTGTGAAGGCGAAACGCTACAAAAATTTTTAACTGATTATTGCTTCTTGGAACTAAACTTTTAATTATCCTTTTTGACTAAAACTTTTATATAATTTCATAGATCATCTTACCTTTCATGTAAGATAGTCTCATAAAAAAACTCCTTCTGGATCTAGACTTATAGTGCTGTGATTCTCATCGTGTAGTGCTGAAATTTTATAATAGAGAATCTGCCTTCCATCTATCAGCCTTTTGAAACTGAACTTTTGTTCATCCTTTTTAGCCAATTTTTACACAATCCCAATGATCAAATTAGCTTTCATCTGGGATTAATTTCTAAAAAAAATCCATCTGAAACCGATTTTCTTGTGCAATTTTTCACCAATATGTAGTTATAGAATTTTTACGATGAAGGATCTATCTTTCGTCTTTTGCCCTATTTTCCTACTGTTACGTTGCCAAAATTTCACCAAACTTTTTATTGGTACTTTGAACATCTAAATCAAGGGTTTTTACATAATTTTCTTGAACTTTCCTTTGGAAATTATGTCGAGAAGTCATCGTTTCTCTGACGTAAAATTTGTTCGACAGGACTGCACATCACAGCACTTTTTTTCATTCAATTCTATCGGATTTTAGTGCTATTTTTTGTGAGATTTTAGACTCTCTTTTTCTCATCACTAAACCCTACCATCCTCACTAAAAACCCTTTAAAACCCTATACTAAACTGAAACCAAATAGCCACCTAAATCGGCCCTAAACCACAGCCTACTCCCATCCAAACCGATTCACCTTCCAACCGGCCACCCCCTTCTCTAAAATTCTTATGCCACTAACCTAACAACAAAAGAGAGATTTTAATATTATAGATCTAGAGGCATACACCATGGCATCAGAGGTGGCCATCAACTCCAAGTTCAAAGCCTTTGAAAGCCACATGGAGGAGAAGATGCAATTAATTTTTGTCGAATTCAGCATGAGTCGACCATCAAGCCCAAGGAAGTCACACCATGGAGAGACTTCAAATCAATGAGATGATTCTCAAGAGTATGGACACATCACCTCTGATCCCAACAATTCATGCATGAATGTTAACTTCCCAAGATGGGAAGAAGGAGACCCGATCGGATGGATCTCGCGCGTGGAGCGCTATTCTACCGAATCGCCGACACCACACGAGTAGAGATTACTGTCATACACCTCGAGGGAGATGTTATTAAGTGGTTTAATTAGTTTGAACACACCCATGGAGGACTCTCTTGGTAGCAATTCAAAGTAGGACTACTAAACCTCTTCAGACCAACTGATTTCGACAACATCGATGGACAATTGGCAAAGATTCATTAAACCTCTACAATACAAGAATACCAAATAAGATTTGAGCATTTATCTAACCAAATTGAGAATTGATTTGAGAAACAACTTTTAAGTACTTTTATTGAGGGTCTAAAGTCGGAGATCCGAGGCGAAGTAAAGGCATAGCAACTGTACACACTTATGGTGGTGATTTCCTTTGCACGTATCTAGGAAGAATGATTGAACTGCAAGGTATGAAGGACAAGGGTCACTCCCCAACTAGCCATACCAAGGCCTACTGCCCCCTCTACTGCCATCCAAGCCCCAGCACCAAAAAAGTTGACAAGAGACAAACTCCGCGAATGATCGGCCAAGGGGTTGTGTTGGCATTGCGATGAACCACGGAGATGCGAACATCGCTATATAAAGGGCTGGCTCCTCATGATTGAATCAGCGGAGGATAAGGAAAATAAAACATCTAAAGAAGCCCTTGAACCTGAAGAAGAAGAAGAAGAAGCCATGGAGGAAGAGTCCCAACCGGCCAACTACGTAGTGCACGTATTGGTCGGCTACTCCAACCCATAGACGATGAAAGTTGGAGGACTTGCTAAAATAGCAACCCATCACCATTCTCATCGACATGGGCAGCACAAATAATTTCCTCAATAGTAAGGTTGCTGCACATTTGGTGCTTCAAATTAAAAGTTGTAACAAGTTTGATGTAAAGGTCACCGATTGCTAAATCTTCAATTGCGACCAACAGTGCCTGTGGGTGAAACTACTCCTCCAAAACCAATATGTGGTAGCTGATTTCTTCCTCCTACTCATCGATGATTATGAAGTTGTACTAAAGATCGAATAGGTCACAACATTAAGTGATATCTCTTGGAATTTTTCTAAATTAAGTATGAAATTTTATCACAAAGGGAGACAAGTCATGTTAAGAGGCAAGCGCGGGAGCCAAATTTCTATCATTTTGTTACAACGAATGGAGAAAGTTTTACATAAAGCACATAGTGGATTTTTGATGCATATCTAGCAACCATCTAAGGGGGAGAATATACAAAATTCAGATCTTAAGCTTGCCCTCTTGCTAGACGAATTCATGGATGTTTTCACGGAGCTGCGTGGGTTGCCCCCTAACCGACCGCATAACTACCGTATTCCTATTCTGTTGAGCAAATCTCTAGCAAATTTGCATCCATACCACTATCCTTACTTATAGAAGGATGATATCGAGAATATCGCCAAAGAGATACTTGACAACTGAGTGATTCGACAGAGTTGCAACCCTTATTCTTCATCGGTGTTGCTAGCACACAAGAAGGACGGTATATGGAGAATATGCATTGATTATAGGGTCTTGAACGCTATTACCATCAAGGACAAATATCCTATACCAGTCTTAGATGAGCTCTTGGATAAATTAAAAAGAGCCCGAGTCTTCACTAAATTGGATCTCCATTCTGGTTATCATCATATTCGTGTATGCACCGAAGATGTTCAGAAAACTACATTTCGTACATATAACGGCCATAATAAGTTTCTGGTAATGCCTTTCATACTTATGAATGCTCCTTCTACTTTCCCAAGCTTAATGAATGACATCTTTTGGAGTTTTCTATGCAAGTTTATATTTGTGTTCTTTGATGATATTCTCATTTATAGCCCTGCGCTTGATATACAATTTTAGCACTTACGAACTATTCTAACGATTCTTCGGGAGAATACTCTTTATGTTAAACAATCAAAGTACAGCTTCTTATAGTATAAAGTGAAGTATCTTAGGCATATTATATCAAAGAATGGAGTGGTGGTAGACCCGACAAAGATCGAAGCAATGCAAGGATGGCCGAAACCTACAAACATAAAATCACTATGCAGCTTCCTTGGACTCACGGGATACTACCATAGATTTAGGAAAGATTATGGAAAGATTAGTGTCCTGCTCACGTCCTTATTGAAGAAAGACTTCTTCTTGTGGTCGGAACAAGCTTCTACAGCCTTCAAACGACTCAAGGCCGCCATGACGATAATGCCGGTCCTAGCACTGCCTGATTTCAATTGCACTTTTATCATCAAGACTGACACATCAGGAGTTGAAATTTGGGCTATTCTTATGTAAAATGGTCGACTCCTAATTTACACTGAGGCTTCCCCCACACTCCATATGAGGTTTTTACAAGAGATACTAATTACTACCAAATTTAAAATATGGTTGGATACAGGTCCATGGCATGAAAGAGGAGTAAAACTAAAAGAATTATAATTCATGCTCATGCCAGATTAGGCTTTCATCATCATGAACCATACTAGAGGGCAGTCACCATTTCGGAAGAAAAATTGGCTATCACTGAAGACTAACCATATGACAGCACATACAAAGAAGAAACAACCTCCCGACAAACTTTAGAATGGATGAAAAATTGAATATCGAGTTTTTCTATAGCTCCAGCCCGATCAGTAGGAAACTCGAGTCTTAATGAAGTGGTCTCCCTATTTTTTTGGGCCTTGCAAAATTGGGGATCACATTGGGGCCCTAACTTGGAGATCAGGTTCGCATACCATATCAAGATTACAGTTGATCCGCTAGGTATCTCACCACAAATGAAAATTTAAAAGAGACAATCAGCCCAAATCCTTCTAACTAACACCCCAGCTAATGAGGAGACTAAAGTTCAGTTGATGATAGCATGGGAATCATATGAGGAGCTCATGGAAACTTAGCCTTGAGGATAAGGCTAATTTGGAGAGGGGAAGTTTAATAGGACTCCAACATAGTTGAGTCCTAATCACTTAGAAGTAATCAATAAGAACTCTGTGAGATTGTAATAAAACCCCACATAGTCGCTTTTATCCTATAAAGAAGTGTGGCTAGGGTTTATTTTGGGACCTTAGAGCTTAGTAGTCATCACCCCCTTTACTGGGCTAGTCGGCTAGGGTTTCCCCCTACTTAGGTCGGCTGTAGATCCAACCTAGTCGCCACCTGTTCTCTCTAAGACAGGTAGGCTATAAAAGGGGCAAAAGGATAATTTTAGTCAGGTAAATAGGCTAGGATTTGTAACCCTATATAATGATATAGCCGCCCCCTCTCTTTTACCAAGCAATTTTCATCTTTTATTTAGCTTTTGTGTCGAGTCTAGGAGGAGGAACCCCTATATCGTTCCAAGGGTTAATCCCCCCCAGCGATCAAAATCTATAGGGCTCCTTTTGGGGCCTTATCATGTTATATAGTTAATGATACCTAATGTCAGATATCAATTCCATAGTCCCAGTTTTGTATCTGGTCCTTAGACTTGAGACACCAATGATGCATTATATGAGTACTCCTTTCTTTGACACTAGACTTATAGATTTAGAAAGTTTCAGATCTAGTACAGTTGGTTATCAGGATTGGTAGTCAACCTCATGAAGGCAATTGAGTGTCAATAGAGAATCATTCACTCTTGGTATCATAAGAGGAATATCTCATATATACTTACTCAGACAAATCTCTGGCCAAGGTCATTAAGATTGAGAGAGAAAGAGTTCTCTAGGAGAATCCAATTAGAGCGAGACTTTGACGGATTCCATATGTGACCTGACAGTACCATGTCTAATATATGGTCTCTAAGATATTAGTTGGATGAGGGATTATAGATACATCGTAACCGTGGACAGATTGGTCTGATGGATCCGATTCTCCTGTACCGTTTGAGGACTATGGCATAGTGGCCCAATACGTCCATAGTTGATGAGTCAAATAAATTATTATGGGGATAATAATTCACTATATCAGAAAGGCTTCTGATATGAGTGACTCATGGTCAGCTCGGTATCAGGCCTAGAGGGTCACACACATATAGTGGATGCTTCAACGAATAGAGGATTGTATGAAGATCCAATTAGCCCCTATTCTCATTAGATGAGACCCTATGATGATGGGCTCCTTGCTTAAAGGCCCAATTAGAGACCTAAGGAGATTATTGAATAGAGATCTAATAATGCAAGGTTAGTGGGTTATTGGATGGAGATACAATACCCACTAAGGCAGGAGCCCGAGAGTTTTTGGTGGCTCTTTATAAATAGGAGGGGAGACTCATGGTTGATAGGCTGCAGCTTTAGCCAACACCTCCCTATTATCTCCCTCCCTCTACGCAAGAGTTGCGAGATCAGATTAGAGTTTTGTTGCAGAGATCCATTGTGTGGATACTACTAGAGAGGAGGACGCTTGGCCTCTTTCATATTCTCTATCCGGATCTGGAATACAGGGATATACGATCTCCCTAGGTAAAATCAATCTCTCACACATCATGATTTTTCAGTTTTTATGATTTTTCTTGCGACTCTAATCTTTTGCACGATGATTTGATCTATGTGAGAAATTAATTTTTTGTTTTAATTTTTGTTGTGCATGTGATGCGCCCGCTGAGTTTTCCAACATTATTCCGGCTAGGTGGTCATCCCATATTGAATTCGACGAAAAGGGATCGCATCTTCTCCTTCATACGACTTTCAAAGGCTCAAACTTGGTGTTGATGGCCTTCCTCTGATGCCATGATGTATGCCTCTAGATCTATAATATTGAGATTTTTATTTTATTGTCAGGTTAGTGGCATAAGAATTTTTAGAAATGAGATGGCTGGTTTGATGGGTGAATCAGTTTAGATAGGAGTAAGTTATGGTTTAAGGCTGATTTGAGTGGCTATTTGGGTAGGGTGCGGTTTGGAAGGTTTTTGGTGAGAATGGTAGGGTTTGCAAATCAAAGAAAGAGAGTCCAATAACCCACAAAAGACAACACTTAAATTTCAGAGAAAAATTCAATAAAAATATACAAAAATCCTCGGTCAAAATGTGGTCAATATCAGTAAAAAGTTTGATAAAATTTTGGCAGAGTAACAGTAGGAAAATAAGGTAAAAGACGAAAGATAGATCTTTCATCGTAAAATTTCAACACTGTGTGATAACAAATGAAGGCACAATAAAACTGGTTCCAAAAGAAATTTTTTCTAGAGATCAATCTCATATGAAAGCTAACTTGATCTATTGAATTAAAAAGAGAAGCAATAAATTAGTTTCAAAAGACAAATATTCAACTGAAAATTTCTGCAGCGTTTCGCCTTGGCAACAATTATAACATTTGCATCGGACGATATTTACAGTAGATAAAATATGGAAAAATTCTTTAACATGTAAGATAAAGGATCTTACAATATTGAAGAGGTGTGGGTGATGAAAATATATCAGATTTTTAGATCAAATGTAAGGGGTAGCGGTAGAGTAATTTGATCTACGGCTAGGGTAAAAGGTGGAGGCACGTGTCGCAGCAATTGTAGGAATTACTTGGGAAGGTGAAGGTGACAGAGATGGCTACAGGGCATCAATAATATGGCTCTAATACCATATGATAGAACCCTAAATGGAGCTCTATAGATTTTGATCTTTGAGGGGGATTAACCCTTGGAACACTATAAGGGTTCCTCCCTCCTAGGGTCGGCCAATAAGGCTGAAATAGAATTGTTTCTTTCTTGATGAAAAGAGGTGGAGCCTACAAGCTTATATATGACTCAAAACCCTAGCCGTAGGGGGGGTGATTCCTAAGTAAATTCTCTCTTTTACCCCTCCTATAGCCGATCTACCTTAGTAGGTGTAGGTGGCTATGTTGGTTCTATAGTCGACCTAAGTATGTGGAAACCCTGACCAACCAGTCTAGTAAAAGAGGCGACGGCAACTAAGCCCAAAGGCCCCAATCAAAATCATGGCCACACTTCTTTATAGGATAGAAGTGGCCAGGTGGGGTTTTATTATAAATTTCACAGGATTTTATTGATTACTTCTACGGTGATTACGACTCAACCCTGTTGGAGTTCTATCAACCTTTAACTTTAACTAAGGAATATACTTATGAGCTATTATATTTGAGTGGACTGGATAAAGACTATCAGACAAACATTATGGGTCATAGAAATTCACATGAGCTAATTGTAATAAATTAGACACTCTCATGTCAAACATTGTAAACAGAAACCCCAGTATAGAAGTCACAATCTCCAACATTTGAACTTCCAAAATTATAATAAAGTCTCTCATAAATGGATATACACAGTAGATTTAATAGAAAATATTCTACCTTTCTTTCTTGCTTCTGTCATCATAATTAAGACTCCAATAAGTATATAAACACATAAAGTCAGCTTATACCAAGTAAATCTCACCACCCTTTCTATTCCCAAGATAGCAACTGGGGCTCGGATGAGTGTATATATATATATATATTTATTATTTATTTATTTATTTATTTATTTATTTATTTATATTTATATATTTATTTATTTATATTTATATATTTATTTATTTATTTATATAATTATATATATTTATATATATATATATAATTTTAAGATTATTGTTAGTGTTCCCACGAGTATATTTACACATAAAGTCGATCGTTCTTCTCACCTTTCTTATTTTTGATATTGTAATTCGGACTTCCATAAGCATGTATACACAAAAACTCAACATTTGGGAAACCATTCATCCCACCTTTCTTGTTTTCAAGATGGCAATCAAGGCTCCCATGAGTATATATATACACAAAATCTATTTGTGAGAAATCATTCTCTCCACCTTTCATGATTTAGGGATCACAATCTTATCTCACGTGAGTATATATATATACATACAAAATCAACTTACGAGAAGTCAGTTTTCCCACATATTTTGCTTCTGATATCTTAATAAGGGCTCTCATGTGTATATATACATATAAAGTTGGCTTATGATAAATCAGTTTCACTACCTTTCTTGCTCCTATGTCTATATATATATGAAGTTGTTTCTGAGATTGTCACGGGACGACTCCCATGAGTATATATAAACACACAAAGTCAACTTACGCAAAACTATTCTCCCCACCCTTATTACTTTTGAGATCACAATTATGGCTCGTATAAATATATATACACATAAAATCAACTTAAAAAAATATTCTCCCAACCTTTCTAGGCTCTAACACAACTTGAATTGTGCACGTAAAGCTGACTTATGAGAAATCACTCTCCCAAACTTTCCTGCTTTTGAGATCATAATTAGGTCTCTCATGTGTATATATACATATACGAAGTCAGATTATAAGAAATCATTCTCTCCATCTTTCTTGCTTTTAAAATTGCAATCAAGTCTCCCTTCAGTATTTATTCCCATAAGATAGACTTGTGAGAAACCCTTCTGCTCATGTTTCTTATTTCTAAGAGTGCAATCAAATCCACCATGAGTATAAAGTCTTATGAGAAATTATTCTCCATACCTTTCTTGCTTTTGAGATTGCTACCAAGGCTCCCAAATGAAAAACCAATTCTCCTTACCTTTCTTGCTTTTTTGAACGCAACTACAGCTCCCATGAGTATATATACATGTCATGTGGGCCTATGAGAAACCATACGTCCCACCATTCCTTCCTCTAACAATAACAACATGAGTATATATATAAACAAGGGAATATATATATATATATATTTATATATATATATATATATATATATACTCAATTTATTGGAAATGATTCTCCCAACCTTTTTTGCTTCTGAGATCGTAATTAAGGCCCCCATGAGTTACATGAACAAAATCGACTTATGAAAAATCATTCTCCCACAAATTTTTACTTATGATATCACAATCAAAGTTCCGGTGAGTATATTTGCACACAAAGTTAACTTATGAGAAACCATTTATCTTATATCCCTTTATTTTTGAAATCGTAATCAAAGCACCCATGAGTATATAAGTACACAAAGTTGACTTGTAAGAATCATTCTCCCCACCATTTTTGCTTCTAAGATCATAATCAGGGTACTCGTGAGTATATATAAACACAAAATGGGTTTGAGAAGAGTCATTCTCCCTATATTTCATGCTTACAAGATTGCAATTAAAGATCCCACAAGTATACATACACGAAAAGTCATAAGAAATTATTCTTCAAACATGTCTCACTTCCAAGATTGTAATTACGATCCCAATGAGCATATATACACAAAGTTGACATTTAAAAAACCATTATCCCTACCTCATTCGTGCTAATCACAATTAAGGCTCCCATAAGTATATATACACACAAAATCAATTTATGAGAAGTCAATTCTCCTCACTCTTATTGCTTCTCATATCCCACTTAGGGCTTCCATAAGTACATATAGAGACAAAAATGACTTATAAAAAATCATTCTCCCTCTCTTTCTTGCTTTTAAGACCAATTAAAGCTCTCGTGAATATATATACACACACGGGCCAATCGGGAGAGATCTTGCTACCCATCTTTCTTACCCTTAGGATTAGGACTTCTATTAGTTTATATATGCTTAAAAACATATGGGAAATCATTATCCCTATAGGTTTTGCTCCCGAGGCTATAACTAGGGCACCCTTTTTGTGCTTTCAAACTACTTTGTTTTGCTTTCTAATTCAAAATCAGGACTCTCATACATATCTACATATACTATGAGTATATGAGTAGACATCCTCCTCATTTTCCTTGCTTCTATGTTGACCTCCCAAGAATATACATACACATGTTAGCTAACGATAAACTACTCCCTATCTCTTTTCTTTTTTTTCTTTTTTTCATTTCTTTTTTTTTGGTGCTTTCGAGATCGCTAATTAGGACTCGCATGAGTTTATATACACACAAGACCAACATATGAAGAATCATTCTCTTCCCCTCTTCTTACTTTATAAGATTACAACCAAAGCTCCCGAAGTATAGTATTGGCATAACATTCAAATATCCACATGTTCGATCACCATGTTATAAAGCACAGATGTAAATAGATCAAAATTTCCTTAAGCAAGTTCCAATAATAAAGCAGATACCTGTATCAGATTTAAATATCTAGATAAATTTTATTGAAACCCATCGGTATGATCCACTGTCACTCTCAGAGAATGTCATATGTCATCTTACTGGTGATAAGAAAAACAGGAAGCGATCTCCCAGAAACTATATTATCAACAGCAGATATTGGACCGCCTCAAATTTGGCAAAATTATGCTGGCATTTGATGATCCTCAGCACAGGCATCACCATCACCACACGCCGTCCACTTACAGAAACTGATTTCAACACCTCTGACAGATATTAAAGACCACGATATACTAGTAAAGATAATACCTGCTAATAAGTTACAAAAATGAATTCTATGCCCATGTATAAGTAATTCGAGTGTCATGCCCACCATCACCTGCAGCTCCCTTATGCTCAAACCTCTTAATTAGTAACTCGTGGCTTCCTCCAAATGACTACAATGGCAGAAGACTGAAACCATTTGAGTCATCTACCAAACAACAATCAAGCACCCGTAGCTGCATCAAATGTTTCTGAAGGTGCAGCAGATGATCTTACTTTTCTTCCAATCAGTTTCTTCTCAGATTTGCTGTGCCTCAGCTTGCTCGCTGCACTATCAGCCTGAGAAACAATCTTCGAATCTGTAAATCCTGCTTCTTCAAAGATTGCTGCTTTTTTAGAAATCAAGGAGTTGCGTGATACAACATCAATCCCATCATATGTCCAAACACCCAAAACTGCCTCTCCTTTCAGTCCAATAGCACACCAACCAAGACCAGCAACTGCTATGTCAACAGAACTTGCATCCCAACTGTTCCCACTAACATTAATTTCCTTCCTCACCCATTTGCCAAGTTCATTGATGCGCTCCTCACCGATAGGAGGCTGCAGTTGTGACATAAGAGATCATTAGGTCCTCCAAAAGATAAGAAACCTACTGACCATCAACTAGGAAGACATATTACTTAATTTGGGTAAGAAACACACATACCTGTAGTTGTCGACCAAAATGATGTTCCATCATCACGGATGCCTTCTCTGTTTTGCCCATATGCAGTGGAATAAGTGGTGACGCCCATACAGTAAGATAGATCGAGTCTACAGATAATTCCTCAACATCTACCCTGAAGAGTCCACCAATATGAACAGAATGTCGTGCCTGTTGACAAGAGTGAAATAATAAGATGAACAGAATTAATTGTCAAAGAAACTAGCATTTTAGAAACCAGAAGCATACAAAAGCAAAGAATCACTTATCTGACATCCATGCATGTCCAGTATACAGGCTTTTTTCTATATGCAGTTGGAGAAAGACAAAACATCTAGTGCCAAGAAAATGCCAAAAAATACAACAGTCTCCCTTTTCTCAAAAATTGGGCGGGCTGGAATTGAGGAGTATAAATTTTACTATTAGGACAAAGTGCAGAAGTAATCAAGAATCAATTAGGTTTCATTTAGATTTAGCTCTACTTTCACAAGAAAACAAATCAGTCAACCATATCAAACAACTATATATGTGAACCAACAAATAACCTACCTAGGTCTTCATCCAACTTTTCCATCCTTATCCATTGTAAAATAAAATTAGAATCAACTTGAACAATTTAACCACCATCAATTCAGCAAGGGATCTCTGCTGCACAACTATTAACCGGTAAAGAATTGCTTCATCATTATACCAGTAAGACAGCCTCAATATAGAGGCACCATATCATAAGCCAAGTCCAATTTAAATAACATTTCCATAAACACTTGAACACAGTTTAGATTTACTGGTGAAAGACACTAAGACAGTCTTATCTCATTGTAGAAAGACCATCCACTTTCAGGATGTACAGAACAACATCATTTAATTGAACTTTCAACTGTCTTCCCTCGTAAGCCTATTAATACTGCCACTTGCTGCCTAGTGTCATCTTAACAAAGCCTGTTCTAATACTTCCAATTTCAAAAATATCCTTGTTATTAAGTTCACTATCATGTGCCAATTTTTTCTTTTAACAAACAATAAGCAAACTTCAGGAACAATATTAATACAAAGTTGGGGAACATTTCATTGACATCAGGAAAGTAAGTTCCAAGCACCTAAGAGCCATTTCCTGCACATTATGTGCCACATCAATTCCGATATCTATCTAGATTAATTCTTCAGATATACATCCACTACAAGTGTCTGACTGAAAAATTATCAATTTGACTTTTTACCACTTGAATTTTTTAGTACAAATTCATTGGAAATAACTACAAAAAAGTCATCCAGAGTATTAAAAGTGTGAAATCGTCTATGATCCTTGCCATTCCCTAAGTGCCTAAAAATGTAATTTGGAAAAATAGCTCATAACCTGTGTTTCTATCATTCAGATTATCCAATTATGCTCCTAAACATGATAACATTTATTTCCTATGACCATGTTCTTGCAAACAACCTCATATTAATTCCTTTTACGCCAGGCATTTCTAGATGTCAGAGATAACCAAGGAAAACAGACCCACACAGCCATGGATCATTAAATTGTTAATTCATCAAATAGCTGTGGCGGACATACCCCAGAATTAGATCAACTTTCAACCACTTATTTAGATTTCATCCATAATTAAATCAATCAACTACGTTATTGCATCTTCAATTTTCTGTTTTCAACAATAAGATCGCTACCCAGGCTGCAACCCTAAATTCAGACATTTTTTTCCTCCTTGAGTATGAACTTCTGTTTCTTTAATTAGATGAGAGTATTTTATCTATTAGTCTTATGCACCCTTCTTATGATGACTAAGAATGTGAATTCTCAATGTTTCCCACCCAGCAATCAACATTTAGCTTGAGAAAACATAGCCAACTGTCACTCCCCCGAAATTATATCATAATTCGAGAGATGTGACCATGTCATAAATCGATAATATTATCAACAACATAATCCATCCAGGATCCAAACAATCAATTGAGGATACTAAGAATAACATGCAGAGTCATTCAATCACTTTCATAGAAACCTGCGCGTTTATAGTCTCTTCATATTCTCTTAATGAATCACAAACCAATCCAAAACCAATGCAGCTAAATATAATCCGCATTCATAAAGTCCCCTAATGCGATAAAATTCATATGATTTTGGAAAACAACCATACACCACCACTTCATATATTATACAGCAAGTTTAACATTCAAGATCCCAAACAAGAGGATAGTTTTAGAAACATTACATTGTTATCCGTCTTCAAAATATGTCTACAACTTTACTTTAGACCCAAGGTGTACACATACAATGATAACATATTGTCAAATGAACACTTAGCCCAAGAACTTATTGCTTTCCCATTGCTTTAGCCCGTATCAAGTATTTTTATAAATGCCGAGCTAACCTGAAGAAGATTAGATAGCAACAGAGTGAGCTAAGAAGCCCAGCAAGTATCAAACAGGTTCAAAGCAAAGAAAGGTATTTTCAAATTGAACCTGATATAAGAGTGCAAGGTAGGGAATACAAAAGTCTTTACATATAGCATCAAATCAGATTCACAACCACAAGGTTCATCTCATTTGAAGCATACATGAATCCATAACAATTTGGGAAGATATTTGGAGCATATATGGCAATCAAAAGCATTTTGGAATATATCAATGACATTTAAAGTTTTTTAGGGGCATATAAATAATACATGAAATACTTTGGAACATATCAAAGGAACAAATATCAAACTTAAGTTCGTATGTCACATTTGAAGTTGGATGAATATCATAGGCATACATATGTCAAGTAGCATATCAATGGCAAACGAAATAATTTGGAACCTATCATTGAGAATACAAAACATTTCGGAACATATCAAGGAGGTATAGGATATTTTTGAAAGTATATCAAAGGTGTATGAATATTCTCAAAAGCGTATCAAATGAACAAGTAACGAACAGAAGCTCAAATATCATTCAGACATAACATTCATTTCATTCTTATCCAAAGCGCACAAATAACTCAAAAGCAATGCTTTGGATATCATATCAACAACATAGAGGGCGAAGTGGGACCACAAACATAATGTGGAACATCCATCGCTGAATGACCACCAAACATAAGTCTCCTACGTCTAGGAGCTCCATCCACCCACGTCTGAGTGAAGTCATAGGGGGCCGGTAGAGCACGCGGGCTCTAAGCATAACTCCCTTTATCATTTCTGGCAAAGGTTCACATTGTCCCATAAACACCGGAGTACAAAAGGACATGAGCAATAAATTTAGCAAATATCGGAAGCACATGCGAAACAATAAATCATACATGCACCTAAACAGAATAATAGAATATAACATCGATTAATACATAACATATTCTGATATATAAGTCAAGGACAAGAGCATTAGAGATTTCAGTTTTGAAATGGAAGAAGCAAGTACAGACAGAATTGATACAATCCCTATTCCGATTGAAGTCTGAAGGCAAAATACAAAGTTATTTAGATGATCAAACATGCTCCAAATTACTCAAGAAAGGTGTTATTGAAAAGATAAATCAATCTAGTTTCATACGAAATAAGTTTTATACAAATTGAAGGTCTCTACAAGGAGTTATTGATGATTTTGCAACCAAAGGTCCGAAATCACGATCTCTGTTTTGCAGAATTCATATGGTCTATCAAAATGGGGTTTTCACAGTCATTTCGACTTCAAATCATTCAATCTTAGGTTCAACAGAAAGGTCTGAAAGCCTATTTTCTAACAAATTAAGTTTCACATAAATCAGGAACTCCAACACGAAGATATAAGAAATATAGTGATGAAAGGTCTTGAGATACAGATTTTGTTTTACAGATTCTGTATACTCAATTGAAGTAAATGTTTGGGCTAGCAAATGAACTCCAAATTCTTCAAACTCAGGTTCAAAAGAAAGATATTTGAATCTATTTTTAAAGAAACTAAGTTTTGTCTAAATCCGAGGTCTGTACTAAATGTGACAGCAAGAACATGACAAATAGGTCATAATCTTGATAATATTACAGATTCATACTTAGCCAGCCAACAAAAGATTTTGGATTAGTTTCAGAATTTTCTTCATAAATCAAGGCAAAAACAAAGATACATTTCAGTAGAAGAAAGATAGAGCACTTGCCTTTGAATATTTTAGTCCCAAAGGTGTGGATTAGATCACAATCTCAAAATCCCCAAATTTCTTCTTCTTATTTTCTTCTCTTCTTCCTCTTATTCTTCTTCTTCTTCTTCTTCTTCTTCTTCTCCTCAAGTTCACGTTGCAGCCAAAACACCCCTTTTTTTTTCTCTAATTGTTAATTGTTTAAGCTAACATATGTGTTAATAGGTGGCAAACATGCATGCAATGTACTTATGTGTCACCCATGCACATGCACAAGTGGCACTACTTTAAACAAGGTAGTGACACATGTCCTCACCATGTTTCTTTTTCTTTTTTTTTTAACTTAATGTGAATCTTTTATAATTTATTTCATTTTTTTTTTCGATTCACACTTAGGTCCTTAGAAATTAACTTTCAATATAAAATTATTTAATTAAGAGAATTAATAAATAAAATCTTAAATTTTACAAATGAGTCATCATAAATAATTTAAAATATATCATTATAAACATTTCAGAAATGAGGTATATTACACCAACTATTTAAGCCTTAAATTCAAAGAACCATGAAACAGTGCAGAAAACTTTGGTACCAAAGAGAAACAACCAGCAGGCTGTATCTTTCTAAAACACAGTACAAATAATGTTTCTAACTGAAATGATGAAATCCGGAGGCAAAGAGATATCCAGAACTCTAGTGAATCTTAAATTTCACATTCATTTGACAGCAGAACTAGATAGTTCTATGAAGGCAGCAACTCACAGCATGATCACAACCAGAAGTCATAAGCATTAAAGAGAGTTCTTATCTCCTTGTATATATCAAATAAAAGGAAAATAAATCTAACAAATAAGACAAACCCGGATTCTGTAAGTCCTAGGACGCAACTCTTTGCTCATATGGACCAGCTTGTGTTCTTCCCTCGTCAACCTCATTGTGATCTGGTAAGGATGAAGGATACCTGGCGTGTCGAACAGTTTAGCCTGTCCACTGAGAACTCCCTCCACTCTAACAATCCCCAAAGTAGTACCGGGCACTGGAGCCTCTGTCAAGTGGCTCACCTTGTCACCGACGCATCTCCCCATGGCGTTGATCAATGTAGACTTACCGGCATTCTGTGCCCCCACTGCCCACACATTGCCCCGTACTCCCGCCAGCTCCCTCACATGGTCAACGAGATTGCGCACCCTCCAATTCTTCACAGCGCTCACCAGGTGCACCCCCGTCAACTTGTTGACTCCCCCAACGCTGGCCCTCTTCCGGACCCAGTCCTCGAACGCGTCGAGAGATATCGAGGAAGGGAGAAGGTCGATTTTGGTGACTACAAGCACTATCCGCGGCACGTTCCCGGGCTTCCCCTCGTTCCAGGTCCTGGAGTACTTGTTAATGGAGGAGGAGACGAGCCAAGCGACCTTGCGGGGGAGGGAACCGTCGAAATCGGCGGCATCGACGACCATGAGGACGACGGTGCGGGGGCCGGACGGAGAGACTATCTTGGGTCCGACCGTGCGGTCGAAGTCGAAGTCCGGGAGGAGGTTCTCGGCGGAGGGGTTATTGACGCGGCCGTAGTGGCGGAGGGAGTGGCATCGGGCGCAGACAAGAGGCCTGCGAGACTGCTCAGAAGGGACAGGGGGATCGGGATCCTCCGCCGGGAGGAGGTGACCCGACTTGAGGAAGAGCGAGAGGCAGGTGTCGTCGGCAGCGAGAGGGCGGGCGCGATCTATGGGGGCGCGGTAGTCGGGCGACTTGGGTGAGGGGAGGGAAAAGAAGCCGGGGAGAGTTTGGTCAGAGGACTGCATGTGGACGCCGCAGCCGGCGCAAAGCGGGAGGAGGTGAGGAGGGGGGCAGTCGACATCGAGGTCCCCTTCGCTGTAGCATCCGCCGCGGAGAGCGGAAAGGGGAGGAAAGGAAGGCGGGAATGGAGAATGGGAGGAGGAGAAGGGGCGAAGGAAGGGGGAGAAGAGAGGATGAAGGAGCGGAGGAGGGTTTCGTAGTTGGAACGGGGAGGAAGCTGAGAGCAGCGGAGGAAGGATCGAATCGGAGGAGGTTGGAGAAGTAGACAGGTAGAGGAAGGGAAGAGTTGATGATAACGACGATGAAGACAACGTCCTTGGTAGTGGGGAGAGCTTCCGAGCGAGGGAGAGCATGGCACCGGATTCTGCCCTAGAAGGTGTTGGATACGTGGCTTGGACGAGGATGCCAGAAAAGAGAACGTGTGAGGGTCGGTGTGCGGCCCAGCGGTAGCCCAAAAGGCTAAAGGCCGGCGAGGCTCCATCGGCCGGATGATGGAGATTCGCGACACGGTTCAAGTGCGATGTCAGTGGCAGCGGCTGTCTGCACTGCGTCTTCTGAGGTTGGGTTCAATGTTTCTTCCAGTCGTTCTAAATCCCACAACATCTGCAGTGAAATCTCCTATCAGAGAGAGAATCTTCACTCCAGATTGCTACGATCTATATACAATCCAGGATAAGCCTGTGATTCCGCAAAACGCTATTTTGTTCCATCTTAGTGATGCTTCCACAGCTAAACAAGCAAATGTTATGCTGCAGGAAGAGGTAAAATCCAAAGTGTAGACGAGTCGCTCAACCTGAACCATCACTGACAGGGCCATCGAAGGTTGAAATTGTAGGCGGGAAACCTGAGCCGGCCCAACTTCCAAAGCCCAACAGCATTACAGGCTGGCTTAGACTTTATGTAGGCAACACCAAACCAAGGGTTCGTCCTATCCCGATGTGCCATCCCAGCGTACTGACCGAATCATTTGCTTCCCAAAAACATTGGTATGCAGTAGACAGATCGGCGGCTCATCAACTCAAAGATGGCCGATCGGGTGGTTCATGTTACATATCCCCACCCACAGCTCCAGGCTCGAGCCTCCAGCTTCAGTGCCAGAATGCCTTCCTTGCAGCCGAGAGAGAGAGAGAGAGAGAGAAAGAGAGATGACCTTTGGCATGGAAAGCCCGCAGGCACAAGGACGAAGCAGGCCTTTGGACCGACCAGCTCCCTTGGCTAGACAGCTGCCGATGACGACGATACTTGGGGTTTAGGGCCATCAATCGATTGGATTCAGGCATGGCCCGCACTTGTCATCTTCGAGTAGTACGGCTTCATGTGCTGTCGCTTTACTATTAGTTAGCAACTCTGATATCAGATAATGGCAACCTACAGCGGCAGAGAGGCGGATCCGGGATTCATGCTCATCAGTTCTTCTGCAGCGAAGGAGACTGATACATACTATGAGCAGGGAATCCCCCACAAGACTGATCAATTGACGATGGAATATGACGTAACGCTTGTGGTGCCACCCTGGAAGTAAGATTGACGATGACTCATAATCCAAAGATTGCTGGTAGTAAAACCACGGTTATTGATCTTAATCTACCATGTCTTTTTCGTTAATCGACAAGTACATAGGTTCTTCATCACCCCCTCAAGACATTCGAGGGTGAGTTCAGAATAGAACAAAGGAGCACACTGGATGGAGGAGCAGGTGGTGCAATCTCTCGGGACTTGATCTGCCCCCAAAAACAAAGGGAATCGGATGCTTGTGATGGAGTTGAGTGGCTCGAGAAGGCCTAGTCCCCCGGGTCACATTCCACGTATTGAGAGGGTGCCAAGTCAAAGGCGAATGCTAGGAAGCTACAAAGGTAGGTATTCGCCTCATTGCCTTGTCCGGTCGGTACATGCGACCAATGGGTTCCGAAAGCAGAAAGTCGACAGAACTGTACATGTATGTTTTAGGCAACAGTGCATCCATGCTGCCTACTAAGCACAACTGTCTATCACGGAATTACCGAGTCTCTCACTTATTGGTGCTCCTACTACTGATTCTATTATTATTATTTTTTGCACGCAATCTTAGGAAGCAGAAGCACGTTACAGAATTTAAATGGACCTATACGCTTGGTAATTTCAAGAGATAAATAAGTTCCCACGACTGTTTAAAGCATCACTTGTTTGGATATTTTTATCCATACACCAACCTAACTACGGGTACGTGGTTTCCCTTTACCTGGCATGCTGCCAACTAATTCACCTTGGGCTTATGGAACAAGAGACCAGAGTGTATAATAATGCCAAGCCTGCCGAACTCTGCAAACTCATCATCGTAATTTAAGATTATGAATCAGTAGAAACAGAACTAATGGTTTGATAACTTGAATGGCCATAAGGAAGGAGTATGATAACTTGAATCCAAATTGGCAAATCACAGACACCACAATGGTTTGAAGATTGTGAAGCAGCAATATAATTTATGGATGAAAGATCTTATTTGAAGATGTCAACAGACATAATTGATACAGATTTTGATCGTTTATCATAAAGTATCATTTACCCTTTGAGAAAAAAAAAACATGAATGAAAAATGAGATGAAAATAACAAGAAAAATTCACCCATTGACATTTTAGCTGTGCAAAACGGAGACCGTGACACCATCTGTTTTGTTTGGCAGACCATAAAAGATTTAACAGTTCAATTCTACAGTGAAACGTCACCATGGAAAAAGGAAGGACTCGTCCTTTGTCGATTCATCAAAATTACTTAACCCCACCTTTTCTTCTCCCTCTTTTGTTCTCTCTCTCTCTCTCTCTCTCTCTCACCTTTTTCTTTTTCCTTCTCTCTCCAGGCCCTTTAAGTTCTATCTATCTTGTCGTGTTTCCTCCGTCCACCTAATAATACAACTACGCTGACGTCTCCGCCCTCTTTCGCCCCTCTATCAACCCTCCCCCAAGAAAACGAAACGAAAATAAGACAGTAGAGATAAAAATATATATAAATATAAATAGAAAACCACTCCCCTGCTCTGCCCCCGCTCGCAGGAAGAGAGTAGAACCAGAGGATGGTAGTGAAGAAGCCTCGCGTCGTGATCGTTGGGGCGGGCATGGCGGGAATCACCGCTGCCCACCGACTCCACACCGCCTCCTCCGGTGACGACTTCGACCTCTGCATCGTGGAGGCAAGCCACCGAACCGGCGGCCGCATCCTCACATCCGAGTTCGCCGGCGACCGCATCGAAATGGGCGCCACCTGGATCCACGGCATCCGAGGTAGCCCCATCCACGCCCTTGCCAGCGACATCGGCGCCCTCGCCCAAGACTCATGCCCCTGGGAGCGGATGGACGGCTTTCCATCGGATCCCATCACCGTCGCCGAGGGCGGCACCCTCATCGACCCCTCCCTCGTCGTCGCCCCCATTACCTCCCTCTACCGCCGACTCATGGACTCGGCCCGGGATGGCGACGCTCCCGTGGATCCAAAGCGCCCCGGCGTCGGCCAGTTCCTCCGCCACGGTCTCCAAGAGTATCGCCTCTCGCGCACTGGCGGCGGCGGTGATGGCGGCAGTCGAAGCACCGACTGGAATCTTGAAGAACTGGAGGAGGCCGTGTTCACGATGCACGAGTTCACGGAGCGGACCTGTACCTCCGTGGACGACCTCGAGGAGCTTGACCTCGTCGCAGAGGGGGAGTACCGGGACTACCCCGGGGACCATATCACCATCGCGCAAGGCTACTCGCGGATCGTTCAGTACCTGGCCTCGGCCCTTCCCCGGGGCATGATCCGATTCGGTCGACTCCTCCAGCGCATCGAGTGGCGCTCAGGCAGCGACGACGGCGGCAGCGACGACGGATGCAGCGACGACGGATGCAGGGACGACGGCCCGGTAAGGCTATACTTCGAGGGAGAGCACTCGGCGATGGTGGCAGACCACGTGATCGTTACGGTGTCGCTGGGGGTGCTCAAGGCTGGGCTTGGAAAACGAGAAGAAAGCAGCGGGGTAGCGTTCTTGCCGGCCCTGCCCGTGTTTAAGCGGGAAGCCATCGAACGGCTGGGGTTCGGAGTGGTGAACAAGCTGTTCATGGAGATGGACGCAGCCGAAGGTGGGGGGCGGTTCCCATTCCTGCAGATGGCGTTCGCCCAGGAGGAGGAGGAGGACAGGAGGAGGCGCGTGGCGGGGATTCCGCGATGGATAAGAAAGACGGCATCCATCTGCCCTATATACGACGGCTCGCGCGTGCTGCAGGCGTGGTTCGCTGGGAAGGAGGCGCTGGAGCTGGAGGCCCTCCCCGACGAGGAGGTCATCCGTAGTATCCACCTCACGCTCCACGCCTTTCTGCCGGGGGTGGCCACGAGGGCCGCCGGCAAGGTGGACCGACGATGCAACGGCGTAGGAGCGGCGCCGACTCAGCCGGGGAGGATCTCGAGGGTGAAGCGGAGCGGGTGGGGGAAGGACCCGCTGTTCTTGGGCTCCTACAGCTACGTGGCCGTCGGATCGAGCGGGGACGATCTGGATCTGATGGCGGAGCCGCTGCCCCGTCGTGGTCGGGGCGGGGAGCCGAATGACAGGGACGTGGTTTCTCCCCTTCCCGCGCTGCAGATACTGTTCGCTGGGGAGGCGACGCATAGGACGCACTACTCTACCACGCATGGAGCGTATCTAAGTGGGATCAGGGAGGCCAATCGCCTGTTCCAACACTATCGCGACACGTCGGCTGCTTTGTGACCATCATCGCTCCAAGGCGCCTTGTGCGACGGAGGCGAGGAGGGGAACGAGTCCTTGTACGCGTACCATAACGAGCCATCTTTGCATATCTACACCAGTATTGGTTATTCCTTCTCTTGGAACGAAGGCCATCCAAAAATTATCTTGACCTTATGAATCTTTTCCGCTACTGGAGACAGTTCTGCATCATCTCCTGGCTGAATTATATTTAGTAATTCAAGCTTTGGTGTCAGCACTAGTGTTTACTCGAGGTTGCCAGTGCCACCACGTGAGGTGGGGGATTCTGCATGGCCCTCATCTTAGCCGGAACCAGAACCAAGCTGTCTCCGACGCTCAAGAGTGCATCCTTAGCTCTTTTTTATGAACAGGGCCGCGAAAGCTACTGGCCCCTAACAAGCCACAACACTTTGAAACAGATTCTCTTGTTCCTTTAACTAAATTTTAATTCCTGATAAGTCCGATTTTTTATTGCTTAGAATAAATATTCGGATTCAATATGTTTCTTTTCAGATGATCTTCCTTTATATTCACTCATTGCAAAATTGAGTTTATGCAAAACTAAGCCGTGGATTGATCCCAACCATAATTCCTTCGATAATCAATTAAGTACCGTTGGATTAGTCAGACTAAACAGAAGTGTAACACTTTGGGAATGCATCTGACGATCATCTTTAATAGACAACTCTAATGATGATTAGTCCTGAAACAATCAACGAAAGATGGGAACGACTAATAAACTAAGCAATGGAGTGGCACCTCATCCGACACATATGACGCCCATATCGTTTGAATGTATTGATTGGGCAACTCAAATCTGTGGTTGATCGAACACATGGCAACCGATACATCTCTCGCACCCTTCTGGGTTTGACCGCCCAAGTGGTGCTCGGATCGGTCGCCACCTGATTATGAGCCCAAACCTTTCTAGTGGTATGGTGGCATATGATATAGATGTCCGTGTTGGTTGATCAGGATGTCACATATCGACACATAGCACTTACTTGGCACATCATTCTTACCTATCACTAGCCCCTTATTTCTGAGTCGAGAGGTCATAAATCTATCGAGTCAAAAGCACACTCGATAGTGAATATGACATATGTTCGATCTCGTAGGAAGGATGTTGTGAAAAGATTTTCCCAAGCCATATATATTATACTGTTCAATCTTGGACCGTAGGCCACATTTAAATATGCAATTGGCCTATGGTCATGTATTATTGAAATATGCATTCAGCTCGTGGATTGTGCATTGTTGAAATGCGTATTTGGCTTATAGGTCATGCATAGTGGAAATACATGTTTAGCTCATGGGCCACATGATGTTGTATTCTATCAATTTAATCATTTGGCTATTGGGCCTAGGTCGACTCATTTTACCATTTAGCAATGATTGGCATATGCTATCGTTCGTTATGGTCAACATGCTCGACGCATCAACTGTGTGATAGTTTGGATAGGGACTACAACCTTTATCCAATTTGTTTGATGGGATGCTCTAATGTGATAGCCTATACACACCATCCTTGTCTCGATCGCTGACGAGCGCATCATTTTGGGCACTCATTGAATTTGGCTAAATCATAATTTTCTCGATTCACCTACTACATATGTCATATGTCGACCTGACGTCCACATGGGAGTTGCATGTGCCTTTGGGATTCAAAAGATTGTAATGATTGTGGAGCCTGATCCTAGCTAATGTCATTTCATCATGTCCCATCAATCGAAGTATCAACTATCGAAATGGTTCAGATTCGGATATGTGACAACCGATTCGAATATGATGCATTTGACACTCAAATTGTCTGAACATGTCGATTAGATAGTTCGAATTTTTGGATGTTTTGACATGGGTATTCATACTCATTGATCATGATGCCACATGTCTCTGGACACACGACACTTACGTATATATTTGTGAATATTAGTCTTTTCTTCGTATTTGTTCAAATTATGAGTAAAATTTATTGGATATCATGACCTGCTTGGCTTATCCAATTTAAATCACATATCTTAATTTCTTTAAGTCATCTAGGTTTGATAAAACCTTAATACTTATCCAATGCAACCTATTTCCATTTGAGCAATACACCTCAATCTTTTTTGGGCTTTAAGGTTAGGTATTTGTTCTTTCAAAGTAGGAAAATATCATATTTTCCTTCAAAATTTGATATACAAATACATAATGTTATATGTTTTACCTACCGAGGTTAAGGTGTCACCTCGGTTTGGTTATGCCCGTGTACACATGGGCCTCTCAGTTGGTGCCCAAGAGATATGCAGACCCCTCAAGACATTAGCTAGTAGATCGAGAACCCAGGTGGTTGCCTTTTGTTGGAATGACTTCTGATCCTTGGTGGAGCTATAATTGCTCGGAGTCTGTTGCAATGTTCTAGGGGAGAGTTGCTTATCTTCAGTCGGGGAACCTTGTTTGGTTGACCTCCATGGGCCGAGCTTCCCTCTTTACAAGTGGGTCTTTCCGCTCATCAATTGGCTCTTCGGTCAGTGACGCTTGCACTAAGACCGTGGTCCGAGGGGTCGGGGCCGAGGAGGTGTCACCCTGACTTAGCCTCTTTAGTGGTCAAGTCAGATAGGTGAATCATTTTATGTAGTATGTCTAGTGTGAAGAAGTTTTTTTTTTTTTTGCATATTTGCTTGGATACCTTTTATACTACTTGGGGAGACAGAAGTCGTACAAAGTGGGTTAATGTGTGTGGATGGTAGGTCGATATTGTACACTAATCGATGGCTGAACCCTTGACCTATCTGTCAATTCTCACTATTGTGCTAATTGCTTTTATTACATATTTGCGGTAGACATGATACTTCCATGGGTCATTTTTTGAGTTGAAACATGTACTTCTACTATGTAGGAGGATGTACAGAAGAAAACCTTACGGTGGAGATAGGTGATACGACCTAGGCCTAGCCACTCGAGCAGTGGTCCGGGACAGTGTTTCTTCCCAAGATCTTGATTTGAGTTGAGTCGATCGTGTCTACTTGACTTTTGAAAGGTGACGTGAAAATATACGTTGGACAGACCAAAATATACTATATATATATATATATATATATATATATATATATATATATATATATGGGAGATCCTACACTACAATTCTCCCATTAATATACATTTAACCATGACTAACTATACGCCAAGTTCTTATAATTTTAATAAAATTTTGAATTATTAATATTATTTAAATTATTAACCAAAAATGAAGTAATAGTTGAATGAGGATGATGAATAAGAGACATTGCATAAATTAGTGTCACGTATTGTTTTAATGATTTTATTAGCACTGCTTTACAAGACTATCGTTTACTTCTTAAAAACATATTTATCAAAACCAAATTGGAAAACAACTTGGTTGAGCCTTGAATCATTGGCTAGATCATATATTTATTTAAAACTATTTTAAAAATATACAAAGTAACTCAAAATTACATGCATTATTTTAAAATATTTTAAAATAAGTATAAAATATTAAAATTACAAAAATAAACAATACTAAAGGCTAATTTAAATAAAACTCAATTATATAAAATAATGAAAAAGGAGTGACATAATCCAATATTATAGATGTATATTTTTGTCTAGATTAAAGAATAAGACATGTTAACATTTAAAAAATAATTCAATCCAAAAGAAATTATCCAATAACATATAAGAAATACTTGTATTATCCTGTAACATTGGGGAAGGCAAAAGTAAGGATTATACTAATGTTAATTTGAACTTAAACATTTGAAGTCAATGATTTTAGCCTAACAAAATTAATAAATTAGTTATTTCATCGAATTGAATCATCATGATATCATAGTCGATCTTATACTGTAGAATATCGAGAGACTCAAATGAGAAAAAACTATCCATGGATGATACGAGAGCACACTTACGGAATAAAACTAGGCTAGGAATCCCAATCACAAAGCTAAGATTTGATTCTGGATTATATTAGGACTTATGAGAAAAGAGTCACGCATTGTAACCTAGCTTGGTTTAGCATTGCATGCAATCACCAGAGCGTGGTCCCCTCTCATGGGCTCATCCCCATGCAGTCATATCAGCTGAAACAAAAGCAAGGATTTGTCGACCCCACGGAACCTGAGCCTTCGCAGCAGGATCACTGACACGAGGTTACTGACGTCACAGCAGAGCTTTAATTTAGAACCGACGTCAGAACCAACATGTCCGTTTAAAGTATACTATCGTCAGAATTATACTTTAAGCGTTGCGTTTTCCACCATAGTGGGTGAGCCGGAAGATTTTGAGTAGCTCGAAGCACGTACCGGGAACTTAGCATCCTTCGAGCCGAATCAAAACACATCGGAGCGACTTTAGGTCGCCCGGGTCCATAACATGCATCATATTGTCGGACGGATGGGTCCCGCCATTGACAGCCATTTGATCGGATCTTCGAATGCGCAGCCCAGCTAAATTTTCTAAGATGGTTAACAAAGAGAACATAAGAAAAATAACAGACGTGGGCAGGTTTCTTTGTCTAAATTACATCTCACGTGGGTAGTTCTTTTAAGAAACGGATAAGACGTCCACCGGCGCCAAAAGAGGGTTCGTCCATATGACTGCATCAGCACTCAATCGAGAGACACATGAATGACATGGAAATTTGACAGTAGAACTAACGAGGCTCTATGATATCAATACAAGACCAGAGTTACGCTATAGGCGCACCGAATCACCCCTGTAAAATTTCAGGGCAATGATTACTGCTAATTCATGGACAAAATTGACACCTCAGGCGCCTAAGTTCCTATTTATCGTATTAGAAGTAGGCCATGGAGCGGTAGACCCGGCAATAGGGATTCAATCAAAGAGTAGAGCGTGGACTGCTGGGTCATGTTCTGTGACTCATGTATTGAGTTATTTAGTTATGTTTTCGTTCTTATCCTTATGAGTGGGATTCCTCAATCAGGAGGGGCAGGCTCAGAGATAGCAGTGAGAGAGTGAGGGTGAACTAGTGAATTGGTGCTTTCTTTGGTTCTGATTTGCCCTAGCAATCGACTCTTGTGCCAACCAGTCTAAACTTACGCCTTATTCTTAAATTGCTTACCCTCAGTTCTGTAATACCACCCGCACCTACTAGGCTTTTGACTAACATTACCGACTAGGCTTTTTGTTAACATTACTCAGTGAAGAAGTTAGCTCTACACCACGGGCTTTGGCGCCTATCCCTACTAAATTCATTCTTGTTGGCCGAACACCCAAACTAAATGATGATGTTGCAACTTCAATGCCTAGGTTGTTTATTTCACTCCTTTATATCAGGCCGGAGCTCCTAATTATCAAACTACCTACCTTTGCTTTCAACCTAATACTACTACTAACAGGAATAGAACCTGGAAATAACCCCTTAAGGATGGACTACCAATACAACTAAAAATAACGAAGCTACTCCTACTCGAATAGAAATAAGTAAACCGAGCCACCAAGACACTCAAGCTTAACTGCAATACAAAATGTAAAATAAGATAAAAAGAATAAGAATCGCCGGAAAAACCAAACATACAAATGTAAAATAAGTTTTCGAGTGCCCATGAGCTAAGCGTTCCAATATTTTTTTCAAGGTGTGATAGCCATCAAGTAAGCAGAACCGCAAAAATATGATATACTGAATGCATCCAAATAAATAACAGGAATTACGAGCCGAACCTATTATTGGCAGTTATTTACCAAAATGGAGCCATCCCTCCTTTGCAATTATTCGTTCACGGAGAGGTCCGATTCAACCTGAAGAAAGTACAATTTTGATAAATAATTCAACCTGTACAAAAACAAACATGCTTTTGCAGTTTTAGCGATCTAATCAGGAAAATCTGCTCCGCGGATAAACTTAGAAAGAGACGTGACTATTGCTTCTTCTGTCTCCCTTGCAAACACAGTGCCTACTGCAGTCAGTTATCTCGAGCTTGGACACAATTTAAATATTTAAGCAGCTTTTCGGTAAATAAAAAGTACAATGAATCTTTGATTACGAGAACAATTTTAATGACACTTTTTGCCAATTGAACAGATAGCGATCAATTACTACATCTGGGAGATCAAAAAAAAAAAAAAAAGAAGAAGAAAAAAACATCATTCCAGTAGAAGGGTCAACACAACAGATGTCATAGTCTATCAACATAAAATTCAACTATTTTTGAGATTGCAAATGTCCACATGATCCAACTTTGTCAAAATTTAGAGATTTCTTATAAAGATAGAATTTTCTACTAAAAAAATTAGACATTGTTTTTTTAATGTTTCGTAAGTCTGCTACGATTAATATCTTATCCAAAAAGGTGACAAAATAATGAAAAACACATAAGAACCAACTGATTTGTATTGTATATATAACAACTTAGTTGGATCTTACTATATAAAAATATCATATCATTTACAAACTGACACCTATATGTTAAGATCCCATACAATTTAGATCCCATGTTAAAAATCGGTACTCCTCTGTTACTGGCCACTTCTTGTCCTTCTCGTCCTCTCCTCCTTGCCCTCTATATCTAATAGTCTGATCGAATACTAAGTGGTCAACTAACGCTAACCTAGTCAGAATTAATAAATTGAATCATATAAATTATAATATCTTAGTATGAGCTGGCTTGTGTAATCGGAGTGGATGGGAAGAACTACCACATGATTGGAAGTAAATCTTTTAAGCTGTTCGATCACATAGTATTCTAGTTTGACTTGTATAAACAAATTAAATGTATATTTTCATATTAAGCACATTATAATTTACTGCAACTATATTATTATATTTACTGGCCTGATTAAAATTCTAGTTTTGAATTTAGATTTATCTTATGTATTGGTTCCCATATGACCAATCCAATCAGACTGTTCAATCGATCTAAACCATACCACTAGCCGGACAGTCTGATTCCAGCTCTGATCTCGTTACCTATGTTGTCAATCATTTACATCCTATAAACAAATTAAATGTATATTTTCATGCTCTTCTCCTAGAAAAATATCTAACAAAGTTATGTAATTGTACAACGAATAAAAATTGAAACAACATATGCAAGTGAACTAAGATAAGGAATATATAAAATTGTTATGGATAAATTGTGGTATAACAATGTTTCCACAAATTGTATTCTTGAACTCACATAGTAAAACAAAATATGCCTCTAAAACATGTAGTTTTTTTATATTCAGCTCAAGGTTCACCGAGTAGTATCGACATACCAAGCTCAGCTCGGTATGGTACGATACATGGTATCAAGCCATATATATATATATAGTTAAAAAATAAGAAAGATGATGATGTCTCATTCCTTATTCCATTCACGAAGATGTTTCTTCTACTCGCACAAGAAGAAGAAATCACCTGCAAGTAATGGATCATGTAGGCGAAGGGATCAAGAGAGTAGTGCTGGACTCCAGGTTTTCCATTATCTTCAATCTCTTTTTCTTCTCCCTCTTTTTCTTTTTCCCTCAGCTGATACCGTCAAAAATCGATTGTTGACGATCGAAATCGATCACTAACAGTTGAATTAACCGTTACCACCCAACAACAGTCGGTGATGGTCGAAATCGATTATTACTGACCAATTTCGGATGGTAACTAGACGGAAACAATCTCAATCGATAATACTGTCCGGTAGCAACATGATCTGTGTTTCGATCAATGGACAAATCGATCCGTACCGCCTGATATTAGTAGTATCCATCACTATTGCATCCCTTTCAGTTACATCTTCAAGGTCAAGATAAGTGGTATAGAAATGTAAGAGATTAAGTTAAAGTGAAGGAGAAAGAATGAAAAGCATTATAAAGGAATAAATAAGTTCCAGATATGAAATTGTGATGTCATTTGTTGCAGTGGGGAAAATAAACACGTACAGTGAGACATACAAACTCAAAAACAGAATTTTCATATTTTATTATGTCAAAATAAGTGAAGTTAACATTACAATAGTCTAAGAAGTTAGCCATCCAAATATAGTTCTATTTGGGTTTTCTCCAACTCGAAGTTGCTTTCTAAAACTATAGTTCTATTTGTGGTTACAGGACACCAAATGAAATCCTAAAAAAATTCATAAGCACACTAACCTAACATACAAAACACACACTAACCTAACATACAAAACAGATGAGCAATACTATCGAATATGATAGAAATCTGAATGCACCAAATCATATATTCACACTCTGGATACAGTAGAATCAAAATTTTTTCATCGTTTAGAAGCTATATAAATGCTCATTTTGCAGTAATATATGGGAAGCTATAGTAACTTCAAACAAGAATAAGAACATTTTATTTAACTTTGTAGTGCTGATCAATATAATTATTTTACAAGTGAAATATCTCTAACAACAAAAAGAAAAGGGTCTCACAATTTGATAAAGATGAACAAATGATATCTTATCAAGAAACTTTATGCTTGGTTGCAAATCATTTCCAGCATATCAAGCAAGGCAATGAATTAGATGTCTGTAACTTAATCCAGGTAACAAAAAAAGATCTAGTTTTCTATCTTCTAAAAAAATATTTTTTGTTATAATCAGAATTATCAATAAAAAATTATAAACAGTTTCAAAAAGTAAAAAATTACAGTATCTGTTGTACAGAATTTATATGATTAATCGAAATAGAGATATGAGCGGTGATTTGGACTCCAAATCTTTTAATCAAGATATTAATAGAAAATTATATAAATCTAGTTCCTAATAAAATAGGTTTTGTCATAATTAAAGTTTTTAACATAAAGTTACAAGAAATTTAGTATCAAAAGTCAAAAAAATATAAAATCTTATTTTACATATTCTTCAGGGTCAATTGAAACAAGAGTTTAGATAGTCATATTAACTCCAAAATTCTCAATTTCGATATCAAACGAAAGATATACGAATCTAATTTCATATAACAAAGGTTTTGTCTTAATCAGAGTAAATACAGAAAGGTCAAAATTCTTAAATTTTACAGATTCATATATTTACAATTGAGTGGGAGAGATATCATGTTCTAAGCCACAAATCTTTCAAAATTATATCAAACAAGATGTAATCAAGGATGAAGATATTATGTAGAATGAGATTAGAATTATGATCTTTCTTTCTTATTTTTACTATAACTTTCTGTATTGAACTTTGATTTGGGGAAAACCTTTGTTATCCAAAAGTAGATTCATAGGTCTTTCATTTGAAAATGATACCAAAATTTAGAATTTTGGAGTTCATATGACTATCTAAACTTTTATTTCAATTGACCTTAAAGAATATGTAAAATAAAGTTCATATGACTATCTAAACTTTATATTATCTAACCTTTTGAAACTAAATTCATTATAACTTTCTGTTGAAAAATCTAATTATGGCAAAACCTATCTTATTAGAAACTAGATTTATATATCTTTTTATTGATACCCTGATTGAAAGATTTAGAGTCTAAATGACTGCCCATATCTCTGTTTTGGTTGACTCTATAAATTCTACAAAATAGGGATCATAATTTCTGACCTTTTGATACTAAACTTCTTATCACTTCCTGTTGGTAACTCTGATTAGAGCAAAATATATTTTATTGGAAACTAGATACCTAGATCTTTGTTTTGATACATGGATTGGAATATTTGAAATACAAATACTTACCCAATCTCCTATTGAATTTGATCCTATAGATTCTGCAAAATAGAGCTTTTGTTCTATGACCTTTGGTTACTAAATCATTTGTAACTCTTTGTTAGAAACTTCAATTTATATGAAACTTATTCTATCTGAAACTAGATTAGTTTAACTTTTTAATGACACCTTTCATGAGTAATTCAAAGTATAACTGTCTATTTAAATAATTTATGAAATGTGCTTATCAAATTTTATCAGAATTCAGCCTTTGTCAATTTTACCGATTCTTGTTCACTCCTTTGGAAATTGATTTCTAGCTAAAATCCATACTTCTATTGAGCTTTACAGTATTGGTTTAAAATTTGGAATACTCTTGTCCTTAGATAATTTACATACCTGAATTAATTATGTGTCATTTACGTTTATATCGTATTATTTAGTTTAGGCACATGCATATTCATTGTTTCGCATGTGCTTTCGATATATGCCATTTTATTGCTCATGTCCTTTTATACTCTGATGTTTATAGGATATTCTGGACCTTTGCTAGAAATAGTAAACGGTATTATATTTAGAGATAGCTATATTCTTGCCGGTCCCCATTGACTTCACTCAGATATGGGTGGATGAAGCTTCCAAACGTGGGAGACTTATGTTTGGTGGTCATTTACCGATGGATGATCCACATTATGTTGTGATCCCACTTCATTCTATATATCTTTGATATGATATCCAAAGCATTGCTTATGAGTTTATTCGTGCGCTTTGGATAAAAATAAAATGAATATTATGTCTGATATGATATTTGAGCTTCTGTTCCTTAATTATTCATTTGATAAGCTTTAAGATTATTTATACACTATTGATATGTTTCGAAATATGACCTATGCATCTTTAATAAGCTCCAAAATATTTCATTTGCTATTGATATATTTCGAAATATTTCATATGCCTTTGACAAGCTCTTAAATGTTTCGAATGCCATTGTTATGATCCGAAATGTTTCATTTGCTATTGATATATTTCGAAACACTTTATACATCCTTGATATGCTCTGAAATATTTCATATTCCTTTGATATATTCCGAAACACTTTAAACATCTTTGATTTGCTCTGAAATATTTCGTATTCTCATTGATATGCTTTAAAATATTTTATTTATTATTGATATGTTGCTTGACATTCTAACGCCTTTGATATACTCTGAATCATTTCACATTCAGTTAATATACTCCAAAATATTTCATACGACACTGATATGTTCTGAGATATTTCACACTAATGATATGCTCTAACTATTCTTTCTCTACTATTATGATCAAATTATGTTTTGAATGAAATGATTTGTGATTATGTATATCACGAGATGCTCTATATGGATTCTTACACCCTTGCCTTGCTATCCGATATAAAGTTTGTTTTTGAAAATTATTATTCTTTGTCTTGGATATATTAGTCACTTGCTGAGCTCTCTATATATTCATCCTGTTGCTATATAAATTTTATAGGTTAATTTGTTACTTACAGAAAAAGTTAGAACTGAGAGAAGAAAGTGGAAAGTTATGTAGACTTTAGGCAAGTCTTGTTGGGAGATGTTGCATTAGAATATTTTACATGTAATAAAATATTATAGATAAATATGAACTGATATATCTTATAAAAAGATTAGAATACCTCTTAGTGTAGAATATTTGAATATTAAGTTTTATAATCTTATAATGTGGTGGAAATTAGTTGGTTTGACATTTGTATAGATTTTTGAGACGGATGGTTTTATAAGTGTGATTAATATTTTTGGTTAAGTTAATTTTAAGTTTTGTGGATTATCGAATAATGTGGTGTAAGATTTATAAACTACACAGATTTTATTAATGAATGTGAATGATCTTTGAAAATATTTAGTTCGTATTCTTAAATTTAATTTGATGGTGGGTGTGGGGTTGGTATATGAAATATGTATAAATTGTAATAATGTATCTTTATAATTTATATTTATAATTTATCTTTCAATTTATACATCTTTAATCTCTTATCCTTAAATTTAATCATAGCTTTTTTCTTTTTTTTGGTGGTGGGTGTGGAGGGGTGGGGAGGAGGAATGGCTCAACCTTACAATAGAATTCACGAGATGTCACCCACAAATAGTAGGATCAACAGAATCGATAGAAACAATAAGAGAAAAGAATCTGCAAGATCTTGATCGATCAAGTTTTTCGATCGGATCCAGTAGAGGCGTATCGATCGGCAAATGAAGCAAAAATGAAATTTAACGGCTACTGTTTCCTTTCTTCTCCAGCGGCTTCCATGGGAAGGGATCTAATCGTCGACCGGCAACATCTTCCGGCTCCTGCCGTCGGGAGGTTTCCCGCCGCCGATCCAATGGTAACGAACAAGAGGTTCGGCCGCTTTATAAAGACCGGTGGTTGCTTGGGGTCCACGCAAACCAACACAAAAGCCAATTAGCGCGATCAAATTGCAGTCATAAGCCTGTAAATAATACGTCTTTCATTGGGGCAAAAAATACGCGCGACCAAATTCGGTTCGCGACAGTGTAGAGCAAGCAAGATCATTATTATCTTTCGTAAAATAATAATAATAATAACAATAGTATACATAGTAATTAATTGGAGTTGGATTACGTCGAGAGCGTATACTTGCGGCATATGCACCGGGACGTGGTACGTGTTAATGTTGATACGCAGGGCGGCGAGGCCATTTATTTGAATAAATGCCATTGACAAGTTTAATCAGTGACATACGAAAAACATGACTACATCTGTGCAATTATAATGCCAGCTGCCACATGTGATGTAAATAGAGGTGGAGTTTTATTTTGATCAATATTTAGTAAAATCGAATAGCATCGTTCAGATTAATACTAGTTGATTCCTTGTATTTTCTCTTCATTACAATGTTCATATTATAACTGTTAAAGTAGGAAGTGTGTTAAAGTAGGAAGTGAGAATGAAAAGTTCAATTAAGTTTCTTGATTCATCATCCATTTATACAGATGAGGAGGAGAATTGTTCTCAACTGATCAATGAGATTTTTTTATTCAATTGAAAAAAATCATATCTACATCTTATTTGTTATCATGCCTAAATCTTATTTCTATTATGATCCAGCAAGATTGAGCAGCTGTCAAGGATACTAATCTTAAGCCGATATCAATGAATCTGAAGGAAGGAGGTCGTAGTGTTATCAACCATGGTGAAGATCTGACGATAGTTGATTTCAGCTACAATGTAGTCCTGGCTGAGAAGGAGGGTACAAACATGGCAGATAGAGGAGGTCCGCCAATTACTAATTAAGATATTGACTTCTATCTTAATGTACTTATATTATTTTCCTAGCAAATCACCCAATGCCCTCGACACGTGAGACAGAAGTCTATAACATACTTCTAAAGAAATCGGGATCCAATTGGCATCGTAATGCAACCTCGAGGGACTTAACCAATTACACTGAGCCCAAAAGGCAGGCAACTATTGCCAATCACAACTCCTTGTGATTCCTGTAATGTTCGTGCTAGTTACAGGTGCCCTGCAAGCCAATTACATGAGTGATGATATGTGTGATACACTACGTAATCTTTTTACTTATGATTAATATTGACGTATTCTCATATTATATTATTTATTGTATATATATTATGATATCCTTGGTTCTGTGTAATATGAATCGGATTGTGATGAGATCACGATAATGAGATTGATTCACCTTTAAACACAGATCCTAAATAATCTCGATCATAGATTACTTGAGATGGGCATTGTGATAATCAGACAGATCGATGTACTATATACCCGTCCATATGATGGAGACAGCTAGTCTCATAGGCACTTTGTGGAGACACTAAGGATATAGTACATGTGCTTATTGGAGAATGAGTTCACTGATTAATCCGCTTATGGAGTGCTATATGATTAATGATACCTAATGTTAAACAAACGATTCTATAGTCCTAGTTGTGTATCTGGTCTTTAGACTTGAGACACAAATGATACCTTGTACGAGTACTCCTTTCTTTGACACCAAACTTACAGATTTGAAAAGTTCCAGATTTGGTGCAACTGGTTATCGGGATTAGTAGTCAACCTTACGAAGGCAATTGAGTGTCAATAAAGGATCATCCACTCTTGTTATCACGAGAGAAATATCCTATATATGCTTGTTCAGATAAATCCCTGGCTAGAGTCATTCAGATTGAGAGAGAAAGAGTTTTCTGAGAGAATCCAATTAGAGCGAGACTATGACAGATTCTGTATATGGCCTAATAGTACCATGTCGAATATACAGTCTTTGAGATATTAGTTGGATAAGAGATTATAGATACACGGTAACTGTGGATAGATAGGTCTGATGGATTTGATCCCCCTGTCTCGTTTGGGGACTATGACGTAGTGACATAGTACGTCCATAGTCAATGAGTCGAGTGAATTATTATGGGGATAATAATTCACTATATCAGAAGAAGTTCTGATGACAGTAACTCACAACCAGCTCGGTATCGGGCCCAGAGGGTCACACACATATGGTGGATGCTTTAGCGAATGAAGGATTAGATGAAGATCCAATTAGCCCCTATTCTCATTAGATGAGACTCTATACTGATGGACTCCTTGATTAAGGCCCAATTAGAGGCCTAAGGAGATTATTGAATAAAGATCTAATAATGCAAGGTTAGTAGGTAATTGGATGGAAATCCAATACCTACCAAGGTAGGAGCCCTAGGGTTTTTTGTGGCTCTATATAAATAAGAGAGGAGACTTATGGTTGATAGGCCATAGCTTTAGCCACCACCTCCTATTCTCCTTTCTCCCTCTGTGCAAGAGTTGTGAGATCAGATTGGACGAGTTTCGCTACAGAGATCCATTATGTGGATACCGTTAGAGAGGACGACGCTTGACCTCCTTCATCCTCTCCATTTGGATCTGAAAATGCATGGATATACGATCTCGCTAGGTAAAATCAATCTCTTATACATCATGATTTTATTTATTTTTGTATTTTTCTCGTGACCCCAATATTTTGCACAATGATTTGATTTGCAGGGAAAATCGATTTTTATTTTGATTTCCACTATGCATATGATGCACCCATCAAGGTTTCCCAATAGTTTGGCCTCTGAATCATCATGGTCTTGACTGCTCGACCAACCATGAAGTTCAATTAAGTCATCATCATCGTTACAAGATGAGCCTGATTCAATGGATATTTTCTTGACTACTTGACCAAGTCATATAATGTCCTCAAGTCACCAGTGACATATATATGTCGTAGGTAAGAACTCAATCACGTAGATAGGTGAGCCTTGAGGGACTCGACCAACTAAACCTATGTTATGATTCAATTTCTTCTTATAATAATGGAAGGCCACGTGGGTCAATCTTATTGTCTCATGTTTACCGACTTAATATTATCGTAGGAGGGGCTTTGTTTTGTATCGATCTCCTAATATGTCGTGTCATATGCATACATATTTAATATATATCTACATCACATGCAAATATATATATATATATATATATATATATATATATATATTAGTAGGTGTATAACATATCATATATGCAAGCCACACCGGATGATCATGAGCCGTCACCTAATATGATTAGGCCTGGCCAATAGGCCTAATCACTTACAATAGATCTATGTGTGCATCGGTGCATCTCCATGCCCAATGATCGTTGATCTCATCATCATCGATTTCATCAGATCCTCGTCACATCACCATGCATCATGATCTCTCGCTACGGCATCGTAGGTCCCATTGTCACCTCCACGCTCCTGTCGCGCCTCTCCATGTAATTACAAATAATCACATGCACGCAGGCTCAATAATAAACAAGGAAAATGGAGGCTCGTAGCCCCAATAATAATAATAATAATAACAATAATAATAATAATAATAATAATAATAATAATAATAATAATAGGAATAATAATAATCATAATCATAATTACACACATCATAATATATGGCTCATAATTATCTATCTACATCATACATCACATGTACATCACATCACATATAGGATTACTAGATATAGAATAATTAAATAAATTATTTTTTAGAAATTAGGATATGCTCGAAATTTTCAAAATTGTCAAGGGCATTTTTAAAATTCTAGACAAGAGGACAGTCCTTAGAATTTCAAGAATTATTGAGGGTATTTAAGAAATTATAGAAAAAGGATAGACATGAAATTTTGTAAATTCAGAGAGGCAGAATAGTCCTTTGCCAGAAAACAAAAACCTAGCCATTGTTGTCGCTTTCCTTCTAGTCGCGCCCACGCAGCGGCGGTGCGCCTTGGCAACCACCTCTAGGCGCCCTTGGGCAAGACTGCGTGCGGGTGCCATGTCCACATGCGGTGCCTCTGCGGGTGCCGCCCCTTTGTGGGTTGGCAGCGGGCACCGCCCTTTCTAGCAGCCCTAGCCGCAGTTGACCACCCCTACAGAGGGCCTGATCGTGGCTAATCGCTCTTGCAGATGCCTGACCAACCGCCCTTGCAGAGGCCAGGCCATGGCCGACTGCCCCCTTTCCTCACTACCTTCACTGCGAAAATGCAATAAGGACACGTAGAATAGTTCTACGCGATGCAATCTCATCACACGTATTTTAAAACTAATTTTTGCACGAACAACCTTGGCTCTAATACTACTATTGGGAAACCTTAGTGGGAGCATCACATGAAATATAAATAAAAATAAGTTTTCCACATAGATCAAATTGTCCTGCAAAAGATTGAGTCGCGAGAAAGTTGTAAAAACCAATAAAACTGCATCATGTGATAGATTAATTATATAAGGAGATCTTATATTCCTGTATTCTAGATCTGGATGGAGAGCATGAAGGAAGTCAAGCGTCTTCCTTTCTAGCGGTATCCATATGATGGATCTCTACAGCGAAAACTCCTCTAATCTGATCTCACAACTCTTGCGCATAAGGATGGAGGAGAATAGGAGGAGGTGGCCAAAGCTACAGCCTATCAACTATGAGCATTCCTTCTATTTATAGAGAGCCACCAAAAACCCTAAGGGTTTTAGCGTAGTAGGTATTGGATCTCCATCCAATTGCTGACTAACCTTATATTATTGGATTCATATCCAATAATCTCCTTAGGCCTCTAATCGGGCCTCATGCAAAGAGCTCATCAGTATATGGTCTCATCTAATGAGAATAGGGGCTAATTGAATCTTTATTCAATCCTCTATTTGTTGAAGCATCCACCATATGTATATGCCCTCTAGGCCCGATACTGAGTTGGAGGTGAGTCACTCCTATCAGAACTTCTTCTGATATAGTGAATTATTATCCTCATAATAATTCACTCGACTCATCAACTATGAATGTACTAGGCTACTATGCCATAGTTCCCAAACAATACAAGGGGACCGAATCCATCAGACATGTCTGTCCATAGTTACCATGAATCTATAATCCCTCATCCAACAAATATCCCAGAGACCATATATTAGATATAGTACTGCCAGGTCACATAAGAAATCCATCTGAGAGTCCACAGTTGCTCTAATCATATTCTCTTAGAGAACTCATTCTCTCTCAATCCGAAAGACCCTGGCTAGGGATTTGTTTAAGCAAGTATATATGAGATATTCCTATCATGATACCGAGAGTAGATGATCCTTTATTGATACTCAATTGCCTTCCAGCTTACTACTCCTCCATTCAGGATGAAAATATATCTTGAGTTCAACTTGCTATCATCAATGTCAGACTGAAATATTGAGTTTGTGTAGCCTTCAACCTAGAGGCTATCTTCTCTATATACTAGTAAAAGATCCTTAGTCCTTCTCAAGTACTTAAGGATACACTTTACTACCTTCTAGTGTTCTAAACCTGGATCCGTCTGATACCTGCTCGTGACACTCAGAGCATGCATTATATCAGGCCTGGTACATAGCATAACATACATGATGGACCTTATCTATGAGGCATATGGTATCATATCCATTGTCTGTCCTTTCTTCAGGAGTCTTCGGGGATATACTCCTAGAGAGTGATATTCCATGTCTCATCAGTATGAGACCTCTCTTGGAAATCTCCATGCTTAACCTTTTGATAGTGGAGTCTATGTACTTAGATTGGGACAAGCCAAGCATCCTCTTGGATCTATCTCTATAGATCCGGATCCTCAAAATATAGGATGTTTCCCCTTAGTCTTTCATGGAGAAATTTTTGGATAGCCAAGCATTTATTGTAGAGAACATTCCTAAATCATTCCCAATGATTGAGATGTCAGCCACATATAGCACCAAGAAGGTGATAGTGCTCTCACTTACCTTTCTGTACACATAAGACTCATCTTCGTTCTTAACAAAGTCATAAGATCTGATCGCCCCATCAAATCTTATATTCCAACTTTGGGAAGCTTGCTTCAATCCATAACTAGATCTAAGTAACCTGCATACTTTATCTGGATAATATCTAGATACGAATCCCTTTGACTGTATCATATACACCTCCTCCTCGAGGTTGCCATTAAGGAATGCCGTTTTCACATCCATCTACCAGATCTCATAGTCATAGTGTACTACAATGGTCAAAAGAATTCAAATGGATTTAAGCATAGATACAAGTGAAAAGGTTTCGTCATAGTCAACTCATTGTCTTTGATGATATCTTTTAGCTACCAGCCTTATCTTATAGGTCTCCACCTTTCCATCTACTCCAATCTTCTTCTTGAAGATCTAATTGCACTCGATGGGTACAATACCCTTAGGTACATCCACAAGATTCCAAACCTTGTTAGAGTATATGGAATCGATATTAGAATTCATGGCTTCTTGCCACTTCCCAGAGTCTATGCTCATAATAGCCTCATCATAGGTCTAAGGATCAATATCCTAAGAGTTCTCTCCACTGATATGTCCCTGATATCTTTAAGGAGGGTGATATACTCTGCTACACCTATACAAAGTTGGAACTTGTATATTAGGTACATGAACAGACTCGCACTCTCGAATAATGCTTGAGTTAGGTTCTCCAACCTTGCTCAACTCTATCTTACTCCCACTATTTCCTCCAAGAATGTGTTCCTTCTCAAGGAACATAGCTTTCTTGGTAACAAAGACCTTTCTGTCCTCTGGATGATAGAAATAATATCCCAAAGTTTCCTTAGGGTATCCCACGAATATGCACCGTTCTGTCCTTGATTCCAACTTATCGGGGTTGTATCTTCTAAAGTGGGTAGGACAACCCTAAATCTTAACCACCTTAAGATTAAGCTTATTTCCTTTCTATATCTCATATGGTGTAGACAATACCAACTTTGATGGAACTCTGTTCAGAAGGTAAGTTGCGGTCTCTAGGGCATATCCCTATAATAAGACGGGTAGGTTAGCAAAACTTATCATGGACCATACCATATCTAACAGTGTGCGATTCCTCCTTTATGATACACCATTGAGCTGAGGTATATAATGAGGTGTCTATTGTGATAGAATCCCATTGTCCTTGATGAAATGGGTGAACTCCATACTCAAAGTACTCTCCTCCTCGATCTGATCGAAGAGCCTTAATACATATTCTAATCTCGATCTTGATTTCTTTTTATATTCCTAAAATTTCTAAAAGGCCTCAGACTTGTACTTCATCAAGTGCACGTATCTATACCTAAAGAAATCATCAATGAATGTAATGAAGAATAAGTAATTACCTATAGCCTGAGTCGATATGGGACCACATACATTACTATGTAGAGTTCCAATAACTCAATGGCTCTCTCTCTAGTTGCACTAGAAGGATTGTTGGTCATCTTTCCACGAAGGCAAGGTTCTCAAGTTGTGTATGACTCATAGTCAGATGGATCTATGTATCCATCTTTCATCAACTATTGGATCCTTCCTTCATGTATATGACCTAGTCTACAATGCCATAGGTATACATTGTTCACCTCATTTCTTTTCCTCTTAGACATATTTATATTCATGATGTGTTTAGATATGTATAACACATTTAAGCCATTTATCAAAGTCTCACTAGTGATGATCTCATCATCCATAATTATTGAACAACTATTGTTCTAAAAAACTAAGTTATATCCACTAATTGTCAAACAAGAGATGAAAATGATATTTTTGATAATAGAGGGAATAAAATAACATGTATCCAATGCAATGATAGCTCCACCATGTCACGAACGGTCGTCGCTCAACTACAATGCCTTTGCTCCTTGAACCGTTCATCACTTTTTCTTGCTTGTACATATGTTTGGCAGCTTGTTTTGCCTTGAGTTTATGTGTTTTTACCTAAGAAATGCGAGCGAAAGTAGTGTAGAAGGCTGTAGAATGATCGCTCCCTGCGCGGGGCCAAAACAACCCAAAACAGCCCTATTTTTAGGTCTTTTTCGTGTGCCACAGTAATCTTTCTGAGCGGTGCAAAATGTCAGTCATTTCAGCACCTTGGAACCCCCCGGGTGGCACCGGGCTAGATGGGGTTCTGGGTATATGTCGGACGTAGGCGTTCATCAGCAATTGAACTTGTCTTGCGTCTGATACCTTGGGAACCGTCGGTTGTGGACTTGCGACCGTTCCTACAACCCTCCAAAGTCCTATTTCACTCTCTTTCTCTCTTTTCTTTGCTGCACTCAAGGTGTTCGACAAATTGCTTTTATAGCTTTCCGCTTTGCGAAACGCCGGGACGTGTCCGTCGCTCGCTTCTAAGCTAATCAACTTCTTCTTTGTAGGTCCTACGGGACCTTAAGAGGTTGTAAGAGGGTTGACCCTTTGCAGACAGATAATGCGTTGGGCGTTTCATAACTTAGGCAATCCCAGCTAAGTCCGGAATAGTGGGCAAGGTTGCTCTATGACTTAGGCAATTTCAGTTAAGTCTTCAGGAGTGCCGCGAGGGTGCCACATGGCTTTGGCAAATTCAGTTAAGTCCGTGACAGTGTGGTATCAGAGCAGGCAAGCAATTCATATGAACAACGAAGAAGATTCGTAATCTCGCCATGGTGAAACATCGTGGTGAATCGAGCAAGATGAGGCAAGCCGGACCCTTGCTCCAAGCAGTCGCAGGTGGGCTGCAAGTGCAAACTCGCTCGTAAATTGTGGGAGCCGCTCATGAGGAGCTCTACAGTGAACAAGACGAGCGTGAAGTTGGGTATTCTCCACGAGGGGAGGAGGTGCCATCTGGAGCACCAACTAAGAAAAAGAGCCACAAGGAGAGAATTATAATGGTGGAGACCCGCCTTAATGTTCTTGAAGCTAGAATGGAGGAACTCTACCAAGGCCAGCGAAGGCTACTTAGGGTAGAGAGCTCGCTAGAAGAAGCTGAATCTCGGAATGGAGTTTATGCATGCAGTAAAGTTGGTGCCAGTATCGTTCCTGAACTTCTTGTGTCTAATGGGAGGCGATGATCCCTGCATGGTTCCAGTTTCTCGAGGAGGAACCAAGGACCTACAACAAATATCAGCTTTACAATTGAAGAAAGGGGTACGAAAAGGTGAATTAACCTTTGTAGCTGCTATGAAGCTATAAACACTTGACGGGGAGGTCATTCAGGAACCTGCTGTTGTGGCCGATATCTTGAAGGAGTTCTCAGATGTGATGCCAACAGAGTTGCTGAGAACTCTACTACCACGCAGAGGCATGGATCATCGGATTGAGCTGGAGCTAGGAGTTAAGTCTCCAGCGAGACCACCATACCGCATGGCCCTTCCAGAGTTGGCAGAACTAAGGAAGCAGTTAGATGAACTACTAAGCGGTGGTCTCATCCATAGTTCCAAAGCACCTTTTGGAGCTCCAGTCCTCTTTCAGAAGGAACAAGATGGGAGCCTTCGATTATGCATTGATTATCGAGTTCTCAACAAGATAACGGTGAAGAACAAGTACCATATCCCGCTCATCATGGACTTGTTCAATCAATTAGGCAAGGCAAAGTACTTCTCCAAACTCGACCTTCGGTCAGGGTATTGACAGGTGTACATCACAGAAGGTGATGAGGCGAAGACTACCTGTGTGACCAGGTATGGAGCATTTGAGTTCTTGGTGATGCCTTTCGGCATAACCAATGCTCCGACCACATTCTGCACTCTCATGAACCAGCTGTTCAAGGAGTATCTGGACAAGTTTGTGATCGTCTACTTAGATGATATCGTCGTCTATAGCCAAACACTTGAAGAGCATGTTAGATACCTCCGAACAATTTTTAAAGTTCTCAGGGAGAACACCTTGTTCGTGAAGAGGGAGAGGAAAAAGTGCTACTTCGCCCAAAAGGAGATTTTATTCTTGGGGCATCGAATTAGGAATGGGTCCATTCAAATGGACAAGGCTAAGGTGCAAGCTGTGGTGGACTGGCGAACACTAAAGAAGGTGCCAGAGTTGAGATCCTTTCTTGGGTTCATCAACTATTATCGATGCTTCATAGCTGGATATTCGAAGCACGCAGCTCCGTTGATAGAGTTGCTAAAGAAGGAGCAGTCCTGGAGATGGTCGGACAAATGTGAGGCGGCATTTCAAGACCTGAAGACTGCTGTGTTAGAAGAACTTGTACTCAGATTGCCGGACTATGAAAAGTCTTTTGAAGTCCATACAGATGCTTCTGACTTTGCTAATGGAGGAGTTCTTATGCAGGAGGGTCATCCAGTGGCCTACGAGAGTCGCAAGCTCAACGAGACCGAGCGGCGATATCCTGTGCATGAGAAAGAGATGACAGCGGTGATCCACTGTCTACGAGTGTGGCGACACTACCTTCTGGGAGTACCATTTGTGCTAAGGACAGACAATGTCACATTGAGTTACTTCCAAACTCAAAAGAAACTCTCCCCAAAGCAAGCACGTGGCAGGACTTCTTGGTTGAGTTCGACATGGTGATGGAGTATAAGCCCGGAAAAGCAAATGTCATGGCCGATGCATTGAGTCAGAAAGTGGAGCTAGTGAATGCTATACAGTTAGAGGGCGGAGGCCAAGCAAGTCAATTGCACTCTAACTTTCTTTCCAGGATCAGGGATGGACTGTACCGAGATCCTCAAGCAGTGACTCTGATTCAACTCATCAAAGAGGGTAAAGCACGACGATTTTGGGTCCAGGAGGGACTCATCTATACCAAGGGGAACATAGTTTATGTCCCGCGAGTGGATAACATGAGGCGTGAACTCTTGAAAGAGTGTCACGATTCCCTTTGGGCGGGACATCTGGGTATCCACTGAATGATGGCTCTCGTGGAGAGGGCCTTCTATTGGCTGAAGATGGGGATGGATGTGGAGGAATATGTTTGAACATACCTTACTTGTCAGCAGGACAACATAGAGCAGCAGAAGCCAATGGGACTTTTGGAGCCGCTGCCCATACCAGAAAGGCCATGGGAGAGCATTTCCTTGGACTTTATATCAAGCTTGCCCGCAATAGGGGGACTTGAATCGATACTTATGGTAGTTGATCGATTTTTGAAATATGCAACATTCATTGCTGCACCCCTACATTGCTCAGCGGAGGAGGCGGCTAAGTTGATGATGAAGAATGTGGTTAAGTATTGGGGAGTCCCACACAATATCATTATTGATCGAGATTCTCAGTTCTTGGGACGATTCTGGATCGAGTTGTTCAAGTTGTTGGGGTCTAAATTATACTTCTCCACAAGCCTCCACCCTCAAACGGATGGCCAAACAGAAAGAATTAACTCACTCTTGGAGCAATATCTTCAGCATTATGTGAGTGCCAATCAACGAGATTGGGTGAAGCTGTTGGACATAGCCCAATTCTCCTATAACTTGCAGTGGAGCTCTGCATCCAACAAGAGCCCATTTAAGATTATTACGGGACAACAACCATCAACTCCTCACACCCTGGTTATTGATTATACAGGGAGTAGCCCATCAGCCTATCACTTCGCAAAGGAATAACATCGTAATGCAGGTATTACGCGGGCTTACTTGGAGAAGGCGGCTAAAAAGATGAAGAAGTGGGCAGACTTGAGAAGGCGACCACAAGAATTTAAAGTTGGTGACATTGTGTTGGTGAAGCTCCAACCAGCATCACTCCAGTTCTTTAGACACAAAGTGCACAAAGGATTGGTACGCAAGTATGAAGGGCCTTTCCCAATCATTAGTAGAGTAGGCAATGTCTCATACAAGTTGCAACTGCCAGCATGGTTCAGAATTCATAACGTCTTCCATGAGAGTAACTTGAAAGCCTACCACTCAGATCCATGAGATGATTCTCAAAATATTCCAACTCGATTACCCCCCACCAGAGCCTCTTACGAGAAGCGAGTTGAAACTATTCTAGCGGATCGTAAAATAAAGCTACCCAATGGAGCGCAGCAAATAGAGTACTTGGTGAAGTGGCAAAAGCTTCCTCAAACAGAAGCCAGTTGGGAGCCAGAAGACACCCTGCGACATGAAGAAGCTCGCATCAAAGCCTACTAACAAGCATCGACGAGGGCGTCGACAGTTTAAGTGGGGGAGAATGTCATGAACGTTCATCGCTCAACCGCAATGCCTTTGCTCCTTGAACTGTTCGTCACTTTTTCTTGCTTGTACATATGTTTGGCAGCTTGTTTTGCCTTGAGTTTATGTGTTTTTACCTAAGAAATGTGAGCAAAAGTAGTGTAGAAGGCTGCAGAACGATTGCTCGTTGCGCGGGGCCAAAACAGCCCTATTTTTGGGTCTTTTTTGTGTGCTGTGGTAACCTTTCTGAGTGGTATGAAATGTCAACCATTTCAGCACCTTGGAACCCCCCGGGTGGCACCGAGTTGAATGGGGTTCTGGGTATATGTCGGGCGTAGGCGTTCATCAGCAATTGAACTTATCTTGCATCCGATACCTTGGGAACCATCGTTTATGGACTTGCCACCATTCCTACAGCCCTCCAAAGTCCTATTTCTCTCTCTTTCTCTCTTTTCTTTGTTGCACTCTAGGTGTTCGACAAATTGCTTGTATAGCTTTCCGCTTTGCGAGACGCCGGAACATATCCGTCGCTCGCTTCTAAGCTAATCAACTTCTTCTTTGCAGGTCCTACGGGACCTTAAGTGGTTGTAAGAGGGCTGACCCTTTGTGGACAGATAACGCGTTGGGCGTTTCATGACTTAGCCAATCCCAGCTAAGTCTGGAATAGTGGGCAAGGTTGCTCTATGACTTAGGCAATTTCAGCTAAGTCTTCGGGAGTACCACGAGGGTGTTGCACGGCTTAGGCAAATTCAGCTAAGTCCGTGACAACCAGGTAGATGTAAGATGATCTCCTCAATGACAACTACAGTAAATCTTGCTTCATTGCCCATCTTGAGGTCAATCTCACCTCTGGCCAATCTCTTAGGACTTGTCAGAAACTGCAATAAATTACAGATATGATAAATACTCTAGATATCCAATACTCATATGTTATCATGAAAATCCGATAAGTGGAGATTGATCATTAATATACATGAATTTTCTCCAAGCTTATGTTTCACCTTATCTGCAAGATAGTCCTTGCAGTTTCTCTTCCAGTGCCTATCTCGGCCGAAGTGGAAGCACTGTCCTTTGTCATTTACCGGGTATTTTTTGGTAACCTTTGCCTTACATGGTCTTTCATTGCCCTTTCACTTCTGTTAGGACTCTAGCTAGGGGAGTCCTAATTTAATTTCATAGAAAAAGACATTCATGTAAAATCTAAGGGGTATTCATGTAAATATTATCTAGCCGACCCCTATTAAGGAAAGTATGGAAGCCGGCTAGGTTAGGATTAGTTGAGGAAGATATTTGAGGGAAGAGTAAGATGCATGTTATCTTAACCACCCCTTATCCTAGTTAAAGAGGGGTTGGTTGAGGAGGAGTTAAATTAGAATAGGATTAATAAATAATAAAGCAACCGACCACCCCTAGATGGACCGGTTAGTGGTTGGACTTAGAGTTACATTAGAAGTTGCTTTAGGAGTTGGTTGAGGGTAGGAGTCTTGAAGGAGTCCTCTTAGAAATTAGGGATTGAAGGCCTATAAATAGTCTTGTAATCATCCACTTTTTATTATGAATAGATCAATCTTTCTTTAGTCAATGACTTAAATACCAAGGAGGGAGCAACCCCTATAGAATTCCAAGGAGGTCGATCCCCTATAGAGATCACCCCAAGCTTATAATCCGTAAGGGTTCTAACATTTGATATTAGAGTAGCATTCTTGGCATCTTTTTGCCCTTCTACAGCCATCCATTAGCCCCCCATAGCCATCCAAAGCAATTCTCACAATTGCTTAAAGATCATCATCAAATTTAGCTGTCATCTCCACTATCGCAGATCATCCTTTGGTCTCCTCGTGAATTACAACAGATTCTGATTTCTTACCTTACTGCTATTATAATTTAGTTATCTCTATTCAAAAAAATAAAAAATAAAAAAAATTCATTCCTATTTGTTGCACAAACTTTTCACTGCAAAGTTTCTATCTCTACAACGAAAGTTACATCATAGAATTCCAATCGCACACCCTTTACTTTTTGATTTGCTGCTACATTTTTACTAATCAAATTTCTATAAAATTTTTACCATGACTTTATAACTTCCTATCCTTAGGTCTCCCTTTGGTTTCGTCGAAAAATCATCAAGATAACCTTCTCATCTTTTATGTCCAATCTACTGCAGTTTAGGTATAAAAATCTATTACAATACATTCCCATGATCTTCAATTTTGCTAAAACTTTTGCTGCTATTTTCTTGCAAGAATTTTTTATCAGCATTACCTTTCCCTTACCAGCATATTCTCTTTGAGTTTTACTCAAATTCTTATTTTGAACTACTATAAAAAAGTCTTGTCTATATTGCTGAAATCTTTCGATGAAAAAATTCTACCCTAGTACATTCTCGTATTCCTTGATCTTGCCAAAACTTTTGCTGCTGATTTCTTCTACAAATTTTTTGATAGTGGATTCCCATTGAGATTTACTTGATTCTTTATTATACACTATTGCAAAAATTTTTGACTATATTATTGAAATCTTTCACTGAAAAAAATTCTACAACAACACTTTCTTGTAATCTTTGATTTTTTGAATCTTTGCTGTCATTTCCTTCCATGAAATTTTTGATGATATTACCTCTTCCTTGCTAGTAGATTCTCTTTGAGTTTTACTTGAATTTTTATTGATAATTTTTGAAAAAAATTATATCTTCATTGTTGGAATTTTTTCGACGAAAAATCTGCTACGGCACCTTTGTCTTTCTTCTTCTCCTTAACCCATCGAAACCCAACTAACTTGCTGCCACCACTCAAGACATCTTTAAGGTATCCATTTAGCCTTAAGATGCAACCTTCATAACCTATTTTCCTTACCCTTAACAACACCCAAAATTGCAGCCCAAAATAGTGACTATCACATCCTATCGACATAGAATTCTGTAGTACTACCTTTCAGTGTTTTTTGTGTAAAAATGCAACCATCATAGACTTTTTTTTAAATTTCTATAGCCAACCCAAACCGTAGCCCAAACAACGATCTTCCATAGCTACTGAACCTTCCACTGATCCTTATCTTCTATAGCCACCGAACCTTGCTAAACCGATTGTTGACCCAATAGCAACCCTAAACCTTCTTTCCCAACTATACCACTGCCACAAAATTCCTTTGTAGCCTCCACAACACCCTCAAACCATAGCACCAATAGTAACCTAAACCATAAGCTATCAACCCTAAACTGCAACCTTGATCCATCATCTTTTGGCCACCAATCCCTACCAAACTGGTTGCTGCCATCAACAGCAACCCTAAGCCACCCTTTTAAACCTAAACCTCTATCATCGAATCCCCCTTACAGCCTCTGCAACAGCCCCAAATAGCAGCATCAAAATTACCCTCTTTGCCAAAAAATTTTGCTGCACTACGTTTGGTACTACTTGCTGCATCCACACCCAATTCCTACCAAATTCATTATTGTTATCAATAGCAACCCTAACCTATTCCTTTAATCTTAAACCTCAACCATTATACCCTATATATGACCCCTATAGTAGCCCTAAATCATAGCCCCGGTAGCAATAAATACAACATCCTTTCAGCCCCAAATCACAGACATCTACCCTTGATCCACCACCTCTTGCCATTAACCCACCTAACTGTTTCATATCACTGACCCAATAGCAGGAGAAGAATATTAACATCTCAGATTTGGAGGCACACATAATGGTATCTCAAGATTCAATTGATGCCAAGTTGGAGGCATTTGAATGATGCGTAGAGGACATATTGCGCGCCTTATTCATCGAATTCGAATTGGGCCGATCTCCGAGCCCAACAAAATTTTAGCAAAGTACAAGTTTAGAGAGGCCTCTCAGAAAGAAAGAATGAGACACTGATATGAGGTAGCCATGCATGAGAGAGGACTTCTCTTGATGGGAAGAAGGAGACCCGATGGGATAGATTTTGGGCACCGGACGTTACTTCCATCATCACCAAACACTGGAGGATTTCATAGTGGACACCACTATCATCCACCTTGAAGGAGATGCTATAAGATAGTACAATTGACTTGAATATAACCATGGGGCTCCAGTGTGGACACAATTTAAGTACGCACTGTTGAACCACTTTGGGCCGACCAAGTATGAGAATATCATCGAACAAATTATCAATATCCGACAAATCTCCAAGATCCAAGAATACCAAACTAAGTTTGAGGAATTATCTTACTTTGCTCATGATTGGTCTGATAGATAATTATTAGGGATGTTTATCGAAGGACTCAAGCCAGAAATTAAAAGAGAGGTTATAACGCGACAACCCCCCACTGTGAAGGCTGCAATCTCTTTCGCTCGAATCCAAGAGGAATGACTGAACCAAGATGCTCGAAGGATGAGAACTACTCCTAGGCCAGCAACATATAAACCTTCAGCACCCCTTACTTCTAGTCATGCTTCGCTACCAAAGAAATTGATAAGAGAAGAACTTCACGATAGATAGGCGAAGGGCCTTTGTTGGCATTGCAATGAACATTGGAGCTGCAACCATCACTACAAAAAAGGAAAGCTTTCCATGATAGAACCTATAGAAGAATCTGAAGAAGGCAACCTTGAACCTGAGGAAGAGAACACAAAAGAGGACCTACAGTCGGCCGATTGCATGACTCACACTCTAGCCAGCCATGTAAACCAGCAAATAATAAAAGTTGAAGAATCTCTTATGCAATAGTTAGTCACCATCCTCATCAAGACTAAGAGCCCCAATGACTTTATGAATGACAAAGTAAAGCAAGTGACCTTACACGGGAAACATGGGAGTGAAGAAAAGACATAACGCTTGGAGAAGTTTGCTACCTCCACCAAACCGAGCCGATTTCATCCTATTAGTCTGCATGAGCTCTGTATGCTGATATTACAGGAGGAACCACCAACATATATTCGGTTCTATTACTGTCCACATCCTCAGAGGCCTGAAGCTAAAAGGATTATCTAGGAGACATAAGAGACACAAATCATTCGACCATGACCTTCTCTTGGAACGATACTTTATCTCCAAAAGCTTTGCCTCTTTATCTGCAGGGATAAGCTCTTCCTGAAGTGCCACATCCAGCTGAACTAGCTATGGCTTTTGATGCAGCACTCCCAGATCTCAGGCTACTTCCACTACCTCTCCCAAGAGTGGACTATGCTGTTCGAAGTCTTCCCTATTGACGATCGTAAGAAGATTAGGTCCCTCCAACAACAGTACCAACATGGAATCTATGATTAGATGGAGATTACAATTCTAAAGGAATAGGAGGAAGGCATTCACATATCCACCATCTATGGGGTCTTCATAGCCATGATACCATCTATATCGATCTTAGCATTACCAGATCGAAATGAGGTGTTTGAAATTAGAGTAGACAAAATAGGAGTTGAGATTAGTACCACTCTCTTGCAAGCTGACCGACACCATATCCACACTAAGGCTCTCCCTACAATTCACACGATGCTTCTGATATATAAAGGAATACTAATTACTACTAAATTTGAAGTTTGGCATGATATAAGTCAGTAGTACAATGGAGAGATGAAAACAAGTTTGGTAAAATTACAGCTCCTACCATCCTCGGACTTAGAATGGGCTCACACCACTAGGAACCTTATCAAAGGGCAATAATTATTCCAAAAGAAGGCTTAGTTACTATTTAAGAATAAACAAGGTATAGCATATGCAAGAAAGAAATAGCCTCCCGACAAATACTAGAGCAGAAGAAAGTTTGTTGTTGAAGATCGAGTTTTCCTTTATCTCCAGCCCTACCAGTAAAAAATTCCAGCCTCAAGGAAGTGGTCCCCTTGTTACTTTGGCCCTTGTAAAATTGGGGATCATAATAAAGTCATGACTTCTAGATCAGATCAGTACATCAATTTAAAAATATAATTGATCCTCCAATTATCTCAATGTAAATATAAGTTTAGAAAGGACGACTCAACCCAGATCCATCCACCTGACATCCCAACTAATGAGGAGGTTCAAGTTTAGCTAATAATCACATGAGATCGTAAGATCGTGATGCACCACCATCTAAATACGACTACCCCTGATGGAGAGATACAAGATAATGCTGGACCATCAGACTATAGTGCACCTGCCGTAGATACCACAAGGAAGCTTCAAGGAGAATTGCAAATCGAGACCGAAAGTTTATGAAGCCTCAGCCTTGAGGACAAAGCTGATTTGAAGAGGGCGGGTCTGTTAGGACTCTAGCTAGGGGAGTCCTAATTTAGTTTCATGGAAGAGGGCAATCATGTAAAATCTAAGGGGTATTCATGTAAATCCTATCTAGCCGATCCCTATTAAAGAAAGTAAGGAGGCCGGCTAGGTTAGGATTAGTTGAGAAATATATCCAAGGGGAGAGTAAGATGCATGTTACCTTAATTAACCACCCCTTATCGTAGTTAAAGAGGGGTTGGTTGAGGAGGGGTTAAGTTAAAATAGGATTAGGATTAGTTTAGAGGTTGCTTCTTAGAGTTGGAGTTGGAGTTGGAGTTGTTAGAAGGAGGAGTTGCTTATTAGAGTTAGAGTAGGAGTTGTTAGGACTTGGTAGGAGTAGGAGTATTGAAATAGGAGTCCTCTTAGGAATTAGGGATTGAAGGCCTATAAATAGCCAATGGCTTAAGTACCAAGGAGGGAGGAACCCCTATAGAGTTCCAACGAGGTCGATCCCCTATAGAGATCACCCCAAGCTTAAAATCCACAAGGGTTCTAACATTGAGGCTCTATGAACTCCGAGAATTTAATCTTCAAGTCTTTATAGTTCTCCTATATGGCATCTTTTGTGGGTAAGTTTGTCAACTGCACCAACGCCTTAGTAGTGGGACATCGACAATGAGTCATGATTCGATTATCAATAATGGCTCTCAATTAGATCTGGAGCTCTCCATAGGCTATAGCGTCCGATAGGTGGCTTTGGGTCATCTTATTTTGTCCTAGTTTGGGCTTCAGGTATAACACATGAAAAACTAGGTGGATCCAAGAGTTTACGGTAGGTCCAGCCTGTATGCCACTACTCCAATGTACTCCATGATTTGGTAGGGCCCGAAGAAATATGGTGAGAGCTTTATGGATGCTCTGGTGTGGATGGATGTCTGCTTATAAGGCTAGAGCCAAAGGAAGACCCAATCTCCCACTGAAAACTCTCTTTCACTTTTGTGCATATCGTGCTGTTGTTTCATCCTTACTTGGGCCACTGAGAGATTATCCTTTATCAATTTCAAAATTTGTCCCTATCCCTATGCTCCTTGTCTACTTGATCTACCTTAGATAAGTCAATTACATATTTGGGATTACAAGTGGTGGTCAGCCATACAAGGGTTCATAGGGAGTATATTTCATCGAGGAATGATAAGTCATGTTATACCACAACTCGGCTCAGGGAAGCCACTTCGTTCACTCTTTCAGCCGATCGCTGGTGAAGCATCTAAGGTATGTCTCCAAGCATCTGTTCACCACTTTGATTTGGCCGTCGGTTTGTGGATGGTATGCCATGCTCATCTTTAATTTGGTGCCATGCAATTGGAATAATTATGTCCAAAATTTGCTAGTGAAGACCCTACCATGATCATTTATGATAGATCTAAGCATCTTATATAATTTTATAATATTTTTTTATAAAGATTCGAGCAATGCTGATGGGGGTGTAAGGGTTGCAGACAACGCAAAAGTAGGCATACTTCGTGAGACGATTGAACACGACGAGGATTATACCTTTTCCTTGGGATGGGGGCAGCCCTTCGATGAAGTCCATCTATATATCAGTCCACACCGAGTCTGATATGGGTTGAGGTTACAGCTTTCTAGGGCTTGCCACTATCTCGCTTTTATGTTGTTGGCATGTGTCACATTGCGCTATAAATTTAGCAATATCATTATTCATTCACTTTCAATGAAAATTTTGCTTAATTCTGTGTTCGAAGGAATCCGGAGTGCCCCGCCACTGGGGTGAAATGCATCTCTTATAGGATAATCTTTATGTAAGGAGAATTCCCTTATAGTGCAAATCCTTCGAGTCCCAATTGTAGTATGCCATGAAGCTTGTATTCTCCTTTAATTTTTTAATGATCTCTCTAACCTCTGGATCGTCTCGCCATTCCTTCCTAATATCTTTGAGGAAGTCACTGATCGGAAGAGAGATGGCCAAACATTCAATTTGCTCGGGTAGTCGAGAGAGTACATCTGCAATAATATTTTCTTTCCTCTTTTTGTAAATTATTTCATAATCATATCCAAGAAGTTCTGTTATCCATTTTTGCTGCTTCGGGGAGGATATCTTCTGCTCTGAAAAATATTTAAGGCTCTTGTGGTCGGTCTTTATTTGAAAGCATCGACTGATCATGTAAAGTCTCCATTTTGTCATTGCATGCACAATTACCAGTATCTCCTTATTGTAGATGAACATTTTTAGAAGGGAAGGAGATAATGCCTTGCTGGTGTAAGCTAGGGGTTGGCTTTCTCACATGAGGATGGCGCCGATCCTAACTCCCGATGCATCACCTTCAATAATAAAAGTTTTGTCGAAGTAGGATAGTGCTAGCATGGGTATAGACGTCATGGTTGTGGAGGCTTTGTCCGACCATTTAAAGGCATCCTTTTTCAGTAATGATGTGAGGGGGTGCTGATCTTTTCATAGTCGTTGATGAATTTACGGTAGTAGCCTATCAATCAAAGGAAATTGTGCAATAATTTTATGTTCTTAGGTGTTAGCCAGCTTTGCATTGCCTCGATCTTAGAAGGGTCCAATGCTATTCTTTCCTCCGAGATGATGTGCTTAAGATACTCCACCTTCTATTGAAGAAAGCTACATTTCAATTGTTTGACAAAAAGAGTATGCTCCCGAAGAGTCATTAAAATAGGTCATAAGTGGTGAAGATGACTTTCAAGTGAAGGGTTGTAAATAAGGATATCGTCAAAGAAAACCAGTATGAACTTATGAAGATAACTCTAGAAAATATCGTTCATTAGGCTATGAAAGGTGGAGAGAGTATTGGTGAGACTAAAGGGCATTACCAAAAATTCATATTGACCGTTATGTGTCTGAAAGGCGGTCTTCGGTATGTCATCTTCACGCACCCAAATTTGATAATATCCGGATCGCAAGTCCAGCTTCGTAAAGACTTGTGCTCCCTTTAATTCATCGAGTAATTCATCCATCACAGGAATATGATACTTATCATTTATCGTTATGTCATTGAGAGCTCGGTAATCTATGCACATTCATTATGTTCCATCTTTTTTTCGTACAAGAAGCACTAGCGAAGAATAGGGGCTGCAACTTGGCCAAATGACTCATGTTTCAAGAATCTCATGCATGATCCTCTCTATTTCAGCTTTCTAGATATGAGAATAATGATATGGTCTAGTGTTTACTAGTGGTTTGCCCAGGAGAATCAGAATCCGGTGGTCGTGCCATCGGGTAGGAGGTAGATTATGCGGTTCAACGAAGGTGTTTAAAAATTCAGCAAGCAATTAGAGAAGGTTTGGGTCTTCAATCTTTGTCAGTTCCCTCATACGTTGCTATTGGAGTTGCATTAGGAAGTTGCTGTTCATTTTCTGTAAAACTTTCTCCATTTGCTGCGTTGAAATCATCATCACATGGCTCTCGTGTTTCCTGCATAGGATCACCTATTTCCCTTTGTTAAAAAAATTCATAATCAATTTCAAAAAATTTTAGAAAATATCACATAGCGTTGACAACCATTGAATGCTAAGCACTGCCTCATAATTGTCAAGTGGGAGGAGGAAGAAATCAACAACTATTTCTTGGTCCTACAACATCTACTTTATGCATGGGCATCTTCGATTGCACTTCAAAATTAGACCGTCGGCGACCTTAACATCCAACCTGCTACATCCTTCAATATGAAGTGCCATCCAAGCAGCAACTTGCTATTCATGAAGTTATTGGTGCTCTCGGTATCAATGAGAATGGTGATTGGCTAGTGTTTGAGTAGTCCTCCCATTTTCATCGTCTACGGGTTTACGTAGCTGGCAAGAGTATGCATCATACAATCGATCGACTTTGGTTCTTCCTTCGTGACCTCCTCCTTGTGCTCGTAGACCTCATCCTATGAATCATAAAGGGATTCAATCATAATAAGGTGGCCCCTCTTGCAATGATGGTCGCGTCTCCACGTTTTATCGCACTGCCAATATAGGCCCTTTGCTGATCTATCACGAAGTTCTTTTCTTGTTAATTTCTTCAGTTGTGAGGGATGGCTGGGAGCGGATGATGCTGAAGGTTTATAGGTTGCTAGTTGAGGAGTAGTTCTCCTCCTTCAGACCTCTTGGTTGAGTCTCTCTTCTTAGATTTGGGCGAAGGAGATTGCGGCCATCAAGGTGTAGGGCTGTTGCGCCTTTATTTCTTCTCTTATTTTTGACTTTAGTCTTTAAATGAATATTTATAATAATTACTTTTTAGACCAATCATAAGCTTGATTAGATAATCTTTCAAACCTGGTCTAGTATTATTGGATTGTGGAGGTTTGTTGAATCTTTGTGAGTTGACAGTTGATGTTTTCGTACTTAGATGGTCTAAAATAAATCAACGTTCCACTCTTAAATTGTCTCTACGTCGGGACTCCTTGGTTGTGCTTAAGCTAATTATACCATTGTATTACATCTCTCTCGAGGTGGATGGTAGTGATGTCCACCATGGAAGCCTATGGTATTCTATGATAGTGGAAGTAGCGTTTTGTGCGAGAGAGCCATCCCGTTGGGTCTCCTTCTTCCCATCAAGGGAAGGCTACCCTCATGCATGGCTGCATCAAATCAGTGGCTTGTTCTTCTTTCTTGGTAGGCCTCTCTGAACTTTCACCTTGCTATAATTTTGTCGGGCTTGGAGATCTATCAATTCTGAATTATGCAAATAAAGCATATAATTTGTCCTCTATACGCGATTCGAACGCCTCCAACTTAGTATCAATCAAATATTTGGATGCCATTGCATATGTCTCAAAATTAAAGATGTTACGATCTTTCTTCTGTTGATGGGTCAAGGGCATAAGTCAGTGGAAGGTTTGGCTGCTGCGGAGGATAAAGATTGGTGGTGGAGGGTTGCGGCTGCGATAGACCTCTGTTTGGGCTATAGTTTTGGCTATGGATTTCAGAAATAGGCTACGATGGCTGTGACTTAAGGATAGAGGGGTGCCTTAAAGATGATATGGTTGGTGGCAGCAAATTCGGTAGGATACGGTGGTTTATGAGAAGAAGAACGATAAAAAGTATAGCGACGGAATTTTTCTCAAAAATTTCAGCAGCATAGACGTAAAATTTTCAACAGTTCATAATAAGGATTCAAGTATAACTCAATGGAATCTACTGGAGAGGAAAAGTTAATGTCGCCAAAAAATTTGTAAGAGAATATAGCAGCAAAAGGTTCGACAAGCTCAAGGAGTACGGGAAGGTGTTGCAGCATATTTTTACGTCTAAAGTTTAGCAGTTTGGACATAAAAGTTCAGCGGTTTCTATCAAAAATTTTTACACAAAACCTAAAGGGAATTTGCTAATAAGAAGTGTCAAAGCCATCATAAAAAACATGTAGAAAATAGGGCAGCAAAATAGTGGTAGCAAGATCAATGATAGGGCAGTAGTATGCGACTAAAATCTACCCCGTAACTTTCATCATAAAGATGGTAATTTTGTGATGATATGTTTGTGCAGCATAATAGGGGAAAACTTTTTGAGTTTTATGATAACTAAATTACAGCAGCAGTAAGATAGATTACCAGAACCTGATGCAATTCTTGTGGAGATAGTAGGGATGATCTGAGGTAGTGGTGATGACAGCGGAGTTGGCGATGATCTTAACAATTGTGGAAATTGCTTAGGTGACTATATGAAGATGATGGGCGACTGTGGAAGGGCAGTGAAGCACCAAGGAATGCTGCTCTGATACCAAGTGTTAGAACCCCGCTGGATTCTAAGCTTAGGTTTGATATCTATAGGGGATTAGTCTCGTAGAATTATATAGGGGTTCCCTCCTCCAAGATATTCGGTACAATGGTTGAAGAAAGATTGATCTTATCCATGATGAAATAGTGGTGGCCACACTAATGGGGACTCTCCTACTTTAACTTTTAACCAACCTTAAGAGAGTCCAAACTAATGGGGACTCTCCCTCTTCTAAGCCTAGCCGACCACCCCAATTAGAAGAAGTGGTTGACTATGAGTCCCTCTCAATGAGGACTCCTCTCTAGTCATGGTCGACTACTTCATCAATAAAGAACGATGATTAATTTAAGATTTTATTACACTCTATGACATTTCAATTCAATGAACTTAGAATCCAACCTAGGGTCCTAAGACAGAGCTGAATACTGAAGCGAACCCTCCATTAGTTCAGCTACTTTCATCCAATCCCGTCACAGCATAAGCAGCTCGGCTGGAGACAATAATCGTCATTATGCAAAATGAAACAAACTGCTTCTTGAGTGTAAACGTTTAAATGATCCATAAATATTATTATTTTGCTCCGGTTACAGTATATGAACGTCGATTAACCGTTGTTGTCAAAAGGTCATATAAATTTAAACCTTGATGCGCTTATCAAAACTTATACTTGAGAGATAGTTGATTTACCTTCTGCAAAATCAGTATTAAGATCTAAATGATTTTATAAGATCAAGACTTTATCTAATGGGGCTATTGAATGATACAAAGCTCATCTTGTTAAAGTGGGGTTTGCTAAAGAACATGATACTTAACTGTGAGGAAAATTTTGTTTCAGGTGCCCTATTGACTGTAGTTGGAACCCTTATTTCTCTTTTGGCTATGCATCCCCGGATGCTTTACTAAATAAATGTAGAAAAGAAAAGCTTTCCTTGGTAGAGACTCGTTGAGAATGTATATATGTAATATTCATACTCTTAGTTATGATTATCCATTTGAGAAAAGTTTATCAATTATATAAGGTATTATATGGACTTAAATAAACTTTTTAAACTTAGTTTGTCGAATTTGCTTGTAAGATGTTAGCATTTTGATCAGGTGTATTCCTTCGAATGATGGATTGAGATGCCATTATCCTTCTACTCAATTTATATAATATAATTATTAATGATGATAATATTAAAATATAATATCTTAAAACTTTTTTACATGAATGGTTTAATTTCATATATCTTTGCTCCCTTAGCTACTTTTTGGGATAGAAATATCTTCTTCAGAAGAGATTACTGTTTAAGTCAAACAAAATACATTTTTAATCTTCTTGTTCAAGCCAAGATTATCGATAATAAATATACCTATTGAACGAAATGTTATATTATACATTAAATGATTCAACTTTTCATCGATAACTTATTAAAAGTCTCAATTATCTTACTATCACATGTCCGAACATATCATATGAAGTTTAATTAGTTAGCCAACTTATTTGTTCATTATATTATTGTAATTTAGATTTTATACTTTTATTACATGGATAATTTTTAATGGGCTCGATGTTTCAGCTAATACATTTAAATACTCCAAGACATTACTAATATTTCATGTGTCCATAGAAATATGCCCCCCTTCTATCTTGTAGTCGGGACGAGGAGCCTCTTCATGTCCCAAGCAAGTCTAGGATCGAGGTCGTGAGGTGATGACCCTACAATGAACTACTACTCAAGTTATAATAGAGATGAATGCAGCCAGTAAACAAGTGAAAAAGGCTTCAAGTGGTTACCATCATCGCATGCTTGTGCGCATCACTAATAAGGATCTCAATTGACTTGGTTCAGAGTTCCTTCACAATAGTAGGGTGCATAACACCCTGAATCCATTGTACAACATGTAGTGGTGTTGAAATATAAAGAATTAATGAAATATTTATTGAGTTTATTAATTCATCATCAATTTATATAGGTGAAGATAGGAGGATTTCCCTCAACTACGTATGTAATTTCCTCATTCAGTTGGAGAAATCATATCTAAATCCTATCTTCTATCATGTCCCTGCTAGATCGAGCTCTTGTAAGGATGCCGATCTTGAACTAAGGACGTTGATCTTGAACCGATGACAATGAATCTGAATGAAGGAAGTCATTGTGTTGTCAACCACGGAAGATCTGACGGTGGTTGATTTCGACGACGATGTCAACCTAGCTGAGAAGGAAGCCATTGTGTTATCAACCACGGTGAAGATCTGACAGTGATTGACATTGACGGCGATGTCAACCTAACTGAGAAGGAAGCCATTATGTTGTCAACTATGGTGAAGATTTGATGACTATTGACTTTGACGACAATGTCAGCCTGGCTGAGGAGGAGGCCATTGTGTTGTCAACCACGATAAAGATCTGATGGCGATTGACTTTGACGGTGATATCAGCCTGGTTGAGAAAGAGTAGACGATTCTGCTAGAGCCAAGTTCGAAAATTCGATTAGATTGGACTATCATACACCTGCAAGATCAAGCTCCTGTGAAGGATGTAGATCTTGAACAGATGCCAATGAACCTGAAGGAAAAATACCGCTATGTTGTCAACCATGGTGAAGGTCTAACAGTAGTTGACTTAGGCGGTCATGTAAGCCTAGCTGAGAAAGAGAGTGCAGGTATGGCAGGAATGGCTGGAAGAGGAGGTCTGGCAAAGGGCAGGCACAACAGAAGAGATGGTGCATAAGTTGTCACTGGACAACAAATTAGAGATTAGCCCAGGTTGTAGCAGCTACAGGCTTCGTGGCAGATGAGGGCACGACAGAATGTTGCAGAAGGGTGGAGCTCAGAGGACTCCACAATATCAGCAAGGGAAGGAGTGGTTAGTCAGAGAGTAGATCCGACAACAATAAGCATAGGTTGCTCTATTTTTGATTGTAGTGTCCGGCCAAGGGCGTCAGGGAGAGATGCAACGACAACAAAGAGGAGAAAAGGGAGCCACAATAGATGCTTGCCTCCAGGCACCGCTGAAGGAGGAGAAGCAATAAGGCAGGTTGCAGTTCGTCAGGCTTTAGTGGCTACCAAGCACGACGGGACATGGTGGAGTCGTGCAATTTGACTAGGCTACAGAGCGATCACAAATCTATATCGATGGAGGATGTAGGAAATTTCCCCTTCTAATAGATCCAGGAGACGACTGGAAAAGTGGAAAAGGAGTTCTCGGCAGAGAACATCGGTGAAGACACGAGGATGCAACAACTGTACTCTACTGCACAATGGAGACCTACTCACTGTGGCTATGGTTGTGGCAATAGCAGGAGGGCGCTACTGGGAGGCGAAGGTGTTGGGAAACCTACAACGGGTGCATCACATGCGTAGCAAAAATTAAAATAAAAACTGATTTCCCACGCAGATCAAATCGTCATGCAAAAGATTGGGGTCACGAGAAAAATGCAAAAATCGAAAAACCACGATATGTGAGAGATTGATTTTAGAGATCGTACTGTATTCCAGATCCGGAAGGAGAAGATGAAGGAGGTCAAACGTCCTCCTCTCTAGTGGTATCCACACGATGGATCTCTATAGTGAAACTCCTCCAATCTGATCTTGCAACTCTTGCTCAGAGGGAGGGAGGAGAATAGGAGGTGGTGGCTAAAGTTGTAGCTTATCAACCAAGAGTCTCCCCTCCTATTTATAGAGAGCCACCAAAAAACCCTAGGGCTCCTGCCTTAGTGGGTATTAGATCTCCATCAAATAACCCACTAACCTTGTATTATTTGATCTCTATCGAATAATCTCCTTATGCCTCTAATTGAGCCTTAAGCAAGGAGCTCATTAACATAGGGTCTCATCTAATAGGAATAGGGGCTAATTGGATCTTCATCGAATCCTCTATTCGCTGAAGCATCCACCATATGTGTGTGACCCTCTAGGCCTGATACCGAGCTGGCCATGAGTTACTCCCATAAGAACTCCTTCTAATATAGTGAATTATTATCTCCTGACTCATCGACTATGGACGTACTAGGCTATTACGCCATAGTCCCCTGATGGTATGGGGGGATCGAATCCATCAGACCTGTCTATCCATAGCTACCATGTATTTATAATTCTTCATCCAACTAATATTCCAGAGATCATATATTGGATATGGTACTGTCAGGTCATACATGGAATCAGTTTGTCTTGCTCTAATCGGATTCTACCGGAGAACTCCTTCTCTCTCAATCCGAATGACCCTGGCCAGGGATTTATTTAAGCAAGCACATATGAGATATTCCTCTCATGATATCGAGAGTGGATGATCCTTTATTAACACTCAATTGCCTTCGTAAGGTTGGCTACTAATCCCAATAACTAGTTGTACCAGATTTAGAGCTTTTCAAACCTGTAAGCGTGGCATCAAAGAAAGGAGTACTTATACAAGGCATTCTTGATGTCTCAAATCCAAAGACCAGATATACAACTGGGACTATGGAATCGCTGTCTGACATTAGGTATCATTAACAATATAGTATTCCATAAGTGGATTAATCAGTAAACTTATTCTCCAATGAGCACCTGTACTATATCCTTAGTGTCTCCACATAAGTGGCTATGAGACCAGTCGTCTCTATCATATGTACGAGTATATAGTATACTAGTCTATCCAGTTATCACAATGTCCCTCTTGAGTAATCTATGATCGAGATTATTTAGGATCTGTGTTGAAAGGTAAATTGATCTCATTATCATGATCTTATCATGATCCGATTCCCATTGCACAGAACTAAGAACATCACGATCCGATTATGCAGTGTGTCACACGTGCCATCACTCACGTGATTGGCTTGTAGGGCACCTGTAATTAGCAATCTCCCACTTGACCTAAAGCCAATCACCTATGTGTCTGATCCCTATCAGACCCCTATGATGCTCAAATACAATCTAAGCTAGCGGCTTCGTCAGTGGATCTACAATGTTATCTTCAGATGGAACTCTTTTCATTGCTATATCTTTACAGGTTATGATCGCTCTAATTATATAGAACCTCTTTAGAACAATTCTGATGAGACCTGGGTTCCTTTGCTAGAGTTATCACCTTGTCGCTATCACAATATATGGGAGTCAGCTCCACACTGCTTGGTATGACTCCTAAATTGTTGATGAACTTCTTCATCCATACCCCTTTCTCTACTGCTTTTACTGCAGCAATGTGTTCCGCCTCTATGGTCGAATCAGTAGTAGTATCTTGCTTAGAACACTTCCAGCTTACTGCTCCTCCATTTAGGGTGAGAATATACCCTGAATTTGACTTGCTATCATCAATATCGGACTGAAAACTCAAGTCCGTGTAGCCCTCAACTTGGAGGCTACCTCCTTCATATACTAGTAAAAGATCCTTAGTCATTCTCAAGTACCTAAGGATACACTTTACTGCCTTCTAGTGTTCTAAACCTGGATCTGCCTGATACCTGCTCATGACAATCAGAGCATGTGCTATGTCAGGCCTAGTATATAGCATCGCATACATGATAGACCCTATCGCTGAGACATAAGATATCTTATCTATGTTTGCCCTTTCTTCAGGAGTCTTTGAGGACATACTCCTAGAAAGTGATATTCCATGTCTCATCGGTATGAGACCTCTCTTGGAATTTTTCATGCCAAACCTTTTGATAATGAAGTCTATGTACTTAGACTGGGATAAGCTAAGCATCCTTTTGTATCTATCTCTATAGATCCGGATCCCCAAAATATAGAATGCTTCCCTTAAGTCTTTCATGGAGAAGTTTTTAGATATCCAAGCCTTTACTATGGAGAGCATTCCTACATCATTCCCAATGATTAAGATGTCATCCACATATAGCACCAAGAGGTGATAGCGCTTCCACTTACCTTCATGTACACACAAGGCTCATCTTCGTTCTTAATGAAGTCATAAGATCTGATCACCTTATTAAATCTTGTGTTCCAACTTTGGGAAGCTTGCTTCAATCTATAAATGGATCTAAGTAACCTGCACACTTTATCTGGACTCTCTTTGGATATGAATCCCTCTGGTTGTATCATATACACCTCTTTCTCGAGGTTGCTATTGAGGAATGCTGTTTTGACATCCATCTGCCAGATCTTATAGTCATAGTATGCTGCAATGGCCAAAATAATTCTAATAGACTTAAGCATGGCTACAGGTGAAAAGGTTTTGTCATAGTCAACTCCTTATCTTTGACGATATCCTTTAGCTACCAGCCTTGCTTTATAGGTCTCTACCTTTCCATCCCCTCTGATCTTCTTCTTGAAGATCTATTTATAGCTGATGGATACAACACCCTTAGGTGCATCTACAAGATTCTAAACCTTGTTAGAGTACATGGAATCCATCTCAGAATTTATGGCTTCTTGCCACTTCCTGGAGTCTATACTCATAGTAGCCTCCTCGTAGGTCCGAGGATCAAAATCCTGAGAGTCATCTCCACTGATATGTTCAACATATCTTTCAGGAGGGTGAGATACTCTACTAGACCTACATAAATTTAGAATTTGTGTGTTAGGTACCTGAACAGACTCGGGCTCTGGAATGGTGCTTGAGCTAGGTTCTCCAAACTCGCTCAATTCTATCTCACTCCCACTATTTCCACTAAGAATATGTTCCTTCTCAAGGAACATAGCTCTCTTGGCAATAAAGACCTTTCGGTCCTCGGGATGATAGAAATAATACCCACAAGTTTCCTTTGGGTATCCCATGAATGTGCATCATTCTGTCCTTAATTCCAACTTATCAGGGTTGTATCTTCTAACGTGGGCAGGACAGCCCCAAATCTTAATAATTTTAAGATCGAACTTTTTTCATTTCCATATCTCACATGGTGTAGATACTACCGACTTTAATGGAACTCTGTTCAGAAGGTAAGCTGCAATCTCTAGGGCGTACCCCCAGAATGAGATGGGTAGGTCAACGAAACTCATCATGGATCGTACTATATCTAACAGCGTGTGATTCCTCCTTTCTGATACATCATTGAGCTGAGGTGTATTAGGAGGTGTCCACTAGGATAGAATCCCATTGTCCATGAGGAAATGGGTGAACTCCATACTCAAGTACTCTCCTCGATTTGATTGAAGAGTCTTAATACTCTTTCCAATTTGGTTCTCTACTTTATTCTTATATTCCCTGAATTTCTTGAAGGCCTTAGATTTATACTTCATTAAGTACACGTATCCATACCTAGAGAAATCATCAGTGAATGTAATGAAGTATGAGTAACCACCTATAGCTTGTGTCGACATGGGACCTCATACATCACTATGTATGAGTTCCAATAACTCGGTGGCTCTCTCTCCAGTTCCACTAAAAGGAGAGTTGGTCATCTTCCCATGAAGGTAAGATTCATAAGTTGCATATGTCTTATAGTCAAATGGATCTAAGTATCCATCTTTCAGCAACTTTTGAATCCTTCCCTCATGTATATGACCTAGCCTACAATGTCATAGGTATGCATTATTCACTTCATCTCTTTTACTCTTAGACATATTTATATTTATGATATGTGGAGAAGTGTCTAATACATATAAGCCATTTATTAGGGTCCCTCTAGTGATAATCTTATTATCTATAATTATTGAACATCTATTATTCTCAAAAACTAATTTATATCCACTAATTGTCAAACAAAAGATAGAAATAATATTTTTGATAATAGAGGGAACAAAATAGCATACATCTAATGCAATAATAGTGACCTCTCCAACAACAACTACAGCAACTCTTGCTCCATTCCCCATCTTGAGGTTCATCTCACCTCTAGCCAATCTCCTAAGTCTTGTCAGAACCTGCAATGAATTACATATATGATAAACACTCTTGGTGTCCAATACCCATGTGTTATCATGAAAATCTGACAAGTGGAGACTGATCATGAATATACCTGAAGCTTCTCTAAGCTTTTGTCTTACCTTCTCAGCTCCTCTTCCAATGTCCATCTTGGCCACAGTTGAAGCATTGTCCTTTGTCCTTTACCGGGTATTTCTTGGCAACCTTTGCCTTACCTGATCTTTCTTTTCCCTTGCCCTTCTTAAGGATCTTGTTGGTCTTCCTTTTCTTTTTGGTCTCACCAATATAGAGAACTGGCTTCTCATTCTTGATGGCACTCTCAGCTTCCCTCAACATATTGAGGAGCTCAGGGAGAGTCACCTCAAACTTGCTCATATTAAAATTCATGATGAAGTGAGAAAAGGAATTTGGTAGGGATTAAAGTATAAGATCAATGCACAGATTATCCTCTAGGACTATTTCCAGACCGGTGAGTTTCTTGATTCACTCTATCATCTTTAGGACATGGTTCTCAACCGATGTCTCTTTTATCATCCTAGCTTAGAAGAGTGTCTTAAATATCTCATATCTTTGAGTTCTTCCCTATTTCTCAAATATCTAGCAGAGATAAAGAATGATAGAATATGCATCCATGCTCTCATGTTGCCTTTGTAACTCAGGAGTCATGGAGGCCAACATGTAACATTTTGCTAACGTGGAATCATCTATGTACTTCGCATAGCGAGCGATCTTATCCTCGCTTGCCCCTTCTTCTAGTGTGGGTACGATTGTATCAAGGACGTATGCGATTTTCTCCGCCATGAGAATAATTCTTAAATTACGGAGCCAATTTGTATAGTTTAGACCAATGAGGCGGTTGGCATCAAGTATGCCACATAGGGGGTTTATGAATGACATGTTTCTGACAAAACAAGATATAGCAAAAATAAATAAACATACAGATTTTACAGAAAATACTAATTAAGATATGAACTTCTATCTTAATGTGTTCCCACTATTTTCTTAGCGAATCACGCGACATCCTCGACACGTGAGATGGAAGTCTCCGACAGACTCCTTGTGGGGATCAAGATCCAATTGGTGTCTTAGTGCAACCTCGACGGACTCGGCCAATTGCACTAAGCCCAAAAGGTAGGCAACTCTCACCAATCACAACTCCTTGTGATTCTCGTCACGTTCAGCCTCCGAATCATCATGGTCGCGAGGGACTCGACCAACCATAACGTTCAGTTAAGTCATCATCATCGTTACAAGATGAGTCTGATTCAATGATATTCCCTCAAGGGACTCGACCAAGCATACCATATCTTCAGGTCATCGGTGACATCTCTATGTCGTAGGCAAGAACTCGACCACGTAGATAGGTGAGCCTCAAGGGACTCGACCAACTCAACCTATGTCGTGATTCAATTTCTTCCTATAATGATGAAAGGTCACGTGGGTCAATCTTATTACCTCATACTTACCGACTTAATATTATCTTAGGAGAGGTTTTTGTATTCTATCAGTCTCCTAATATGTCGTGTCACACACATACATATTTAATATATATATATACATATATCTAGTAGGTGTATAACACATCACATATGCAAGCCACAACAGATGATCATGAGCCGTTACCTAATATGATTACTAGATATATATAATAATTAATTAAACTATTTAATTAATTAGTTTTTTGAAAATCAGAACATGCTCAAAATTTACAGAATTGTCAAGGGCATTTTTGTAATTCTAGATGAGAAGACAGTCCTCGAAATTTTTAGAATTGTTGAGGGCATTTTCAAAATTCTGCACATGAGGACAATCCTCAGAATTTTTGAAAGTTAGAGAGGCAGGATCATCCTTTTTCTTAAAAGGATGCCCTAGCCCTCACCTTGCCCCCATCTGCGTCGTTGTTACCCTACGCAGTGGCGGGCCAGACGTGCCTGGCCCGTGGCCCGCCGCGCACCGCTAGCGACCTCGGTGTCGCCCGGCCACATCGCCTGCGACAACCCTAGTTGTAGGCTGCTCGGCCTTGGGCAGGCCCTCTGCCTTGCTGGTGGCCCTGCGGCTTACGATCTCCCTAGGTAAAATCAATCCCTCGCACATCATGATTTAATCAATTTTCCACACAGATTAAATCATCGTGCAAAAGATTGGGGTCACGAGAAAAATACAAAAACCAAAAAATCACGATGTACGAGGGATTGATTTTACCTAGGGAGATCATATATCCCTGTATTCCAGATATGGATGGAGAAGATGAAGGAGGTCAAGCGTCCTCCTCTCTAGCAGTATCCACACGATCGATCTATGCAGCGAAACTCCTCCAATCTGATCTTGCAACTCTTGTTCAGAGGGAGGGAGGAGAATAGGAGGTGGTGGCTAAAGTTGCAGCCTATCAACCAAGAGTCTCCCCTCCTATTTATAGAGAGCCACCAAAAAACCCTAAGGCTCCTTCCTTAGTGGGTATTGGATCTCCGTCCAATAACCCACTAATATTATATTATTGGATCTCTATCCAATAATCTCCTTAGGCCTCTAATTGGGCCTTAAGCAAGGAGCCCATCAGTATAGGATCTTATCTAATGAGAATATGGGCTATTTAGATCTTTATCTAATCCTCTATTCGCTGAAACATCCACCATATATGTGTGACCCTCTAGGCCCGATACCGAGCTGGCTGTGAGTTACTCCCATTAGAACTCCTTCTGATATAGTGAATTATTATCTCCATAATAATTCACTCGAGTCATCGACTATGGACGTACTAAGCCACTACACCTTAGTCCCCAAATGGTACAGGGGGACCGAATCCATCGGACCTATCTGTCCACAATTACCATATATCTATAATCCCTCATCCAACTAATATCCCAGATACCGTATATTGGATATGGTATTGTCAGGTCACATATGAAATCAGTTTGTCTTGCTCTAATCGAATTCTACCGGAGAACTCCTTCTCTCTCAATCCGAATGACCCTGGCCAGAGATTTGTCTAAGCAAGCATATATGAGATATCCACTCTCATGATATCGAGAGTGGATAATCTTAACACTCAATTGCCTTCGTAAGGTTGGCTACCAATCCCGATAACTAGCCATACCAAATTTGGAGCTTTCTAAACATGTAAGTGTGGTGTCAAAGAAAGGAGTACTTATACAAGACATCCTTGGTATCTTATGTCAAAGGACCAGATACACAACTAGGACTATGGAATCACTATCTGACATTAGGGATCATTAACCATATAGCATTCCATAAGCGGATCAATCAGTGAACTCATTCTCCGATGAGCACTTGTACTATATCCTTAGTGTCTCCACATAAGTGACTATGAGACCAGCCGCCTCCATCATATGGACGGGTATATAGTACACCGATCTATCCGGTTATCTCAATGTCCCTCTCAAGTAACCTATGACTGGGATTATTTAGGATCTGTGTTTAAAGGTAAATCGATCTTATTATCGTGATCTCATCACGATCCGATTCCCATTGCACAGAACCAAGGATATCACAATATATATACTACATATAATATAATGTGAGAATATACCAATATTAATCATAAGCAAAAAGATTACGTAGTGTGTCACACATGCCATCACTCGCGTGATTGGCTTACAGGGCACCTGTAACTAGCAGAAGGAAATAGAGTCGTAGTAGAGAAGGCTTCAGGGGAACCAATGGTTGCTGTGGCTGGAGCCATCGACAGCGGCAGTTGCAGCAGAAAGACGACTGTGGCAAAGGGAAGAAGAAACAGAGGAGGCCGATGCTACTACAGAGGATGGCTTAGTTGCGAAAGCAACTGATCTTGCTGCGGTGGGAACGACAGTGCTGATTGTGCACTGCCAAGGGCTGGTTGGCAGAGAGCAGCAAGATCTGATGAGGGCTAAAGGAGAAGGCCGCGACTGTGGTCAGTGAGGGCCACAGCTGGGGCCAGCAAGTGCTGCGGCAATGATCAGTGAGGGTGGTTGGAGCCACCGGGACTGAATAGGTCTCTGGACCTATTTGAGGCAAGCAGGTGTCGAAGAAGGGGCGCCATAGGATGAGGATCACATGGAGCAACTGCTCCAGCACCCGTCGCCATAGCAAGGGGTTGCGGTAAGGGACGACAAAGTGGCTGTGAAGCAGCGGTAGAGGAGGCATCGACGTTAGGGAAGAGTAACGACGCTGCTAGCAGCGTGGGCTGTAGGAAGCAGCAGAAATTAGAGGAGATGACAACAACCATTGAAGAGGAGAGCATGGTTGGGCAACGATAGGGTAGGGGAGGACGCGGCTACGGCATAGAGAAGGCAGCGACGTTGACGCGATGAGCATGGCTGGAGAGCAGGGGTATGCTTCCATAAAGGGTGAGTGGAAGTGGTGACCGCCTCTTGCTGATGTACTCCTTGCTGATGCGGCGAGGGAAGAGGAGAGGTGGCTGCTTAACATGAATCAGGCGATGATGAATGCGATCGATGCAGAATGCAATATTTGGTTGCTGATTTGGGAAGAGAAGTAGAGGATGATGGCAATGAGTGGTATGACTGGTTGCGGCCTTCGGTTGTGCGGTGAGGAAGCAACAACAGTAAGATGGAGAAGGTTACGGTGGCATAGGATTTACCGTCGTTTGACAGCGAATAAAGAAAGGGCTGAGGCACGGTTGCACGCGTGAGGAACAACGGTGCGACTGCGTGATAGTGGGTGTTATGGCTGGAAAGGAGACGCTAGCTGTGAGAAGCGTCGGTGGTGGTGCATGAGGAAGACAACCTTATGCATAAGGATGCATCGACAAAGGAACGAGAAGGCCCATGGAAAAGAAGAGCCGTACAGACAAGCGATCATAAAAGCTGTTGTTTGACAGCGGATAAAGAAAGGAAGCCGACGCACTGGGAGCCATGGAGAATGGCTTTAACGTTAGTGATTAGAGCATCGAAGATAGAAGCCGACAACGATAAGTCCGACGAGGAAGGAGGAAGTCGACAGAAAAGAAGAGCCATCACAAATAAGCAATTGTAGAAGTTGCCATTTGACAACGAATAAAGAAAGGATGCCGACACACTAGGAGCCGTGGAGAGTGGCTTTGGCATTGACGATTGGAGCATCAAAGATAGAAGTCGACAATGGTAAGTCCGACGAGGAAGGAGGAAGCCGACGGAAAAGAAAGGTCATTGTGAAGAAATAGTGATAGAAGCTGTCGTTTGACAGTGGATAAAAAATAGGTAATCTCTCTTATAGAGAGAGGGGCTCTGATACCATGTTGAAATAGAAAGAATTAATGAAATGCCTATTGAGTTCATTGATTCATCATCAATTTATACAGGTGAAGATAGGAGGATTTCTCTTAACTAATGTACGTAATTTCTTCATTCACTTGGAGAAATAATATCTAAATCCTATCTTCTATCAAGTAGAACCTTACCAACAAGTGCCAATTCAACTGAAGAGGGCCTTCTCCAGAGTCGGACAAGCTCAACACCATCTCACATGTATACGAGCTCCGCTTAATGGGGCAGAGCTTAGACACCGAGACTAGTGAGCCACCTAATTGGTCTAAGAGGGTGACAAGCCTTGGCTCTTATTACCATTGCTATTGTTGTTGTCGCTCTTTGATGTCACCCCTTCACTCGAGAGGTGTCAAGAGCTTGTAAAGACTTCACTCTTTGGAGGAGTAGGAGGTGGTCCACTCCTCTTGGCATAAGGGAGAAGGGCATCTATCCTCTACTATTGGTTGGGTAGCACCAAAGGTTGGTCGGCGTGATGCTTCTGTATAAAATTAAGTACTAATTATTAGAAAATGTGATAGAGGCATCACGTATCATAATTTTTCATATTTATCAAATCATTATACGATGATTGGTGAATGAAAAAATTATAAAATCAAAAAATCTATGTGTCATGTGTTAGATGTTTTATCTAGAGAGATCTTATATATCTGAAAAACTAGATCCAAAGGAGAGGATGAAGGAGAACTCATGTGCTCCTCTTTAACAGTGATCCACATGACAGATGTAGCGACAATGCTCCTCAAATCACTACGGGATCTCCCTCTCCACGTATAGCATATAAGATCTATCGGTCAAGGAAGAGAGGAGGCTAAAGAGAATAAGAGGGCAGCCACTAGAAGCTCTGGCCTATGAATCATTTAGCCCCCTCCTATTTATAAAAGTCATTGTCAACTAAACTCTAATGGATCTTATCCTATTGGATACTGGATTTCTATCCAACTACCTAGACCTCTTAGATTAGTGGATCTGTATCCAATAATCTCTTATTAGCTCTTATTGGATCTCATCCATGGGTCCAATAATACAAGGCTTATTGGATATCCAATAAAACATGGGCTCCACGGATATCTCATATTTGAACCTCTATTCATTGCAACATCTACCATATGTGTGTGACCCTCTAGGCTCAATACCGAGCTGGTCATGAGTTGCACCTGTCATAACTTCTTTGGACTCAACTTATTGACTACAGACGTACTAAGCCATTACGTCGTAGTCTCTAGACGGTATAGGGGGATCTTATCCATTGGACATGTCTGTCCATAATTACCCTATATCTATAGTCACTAATCTATCTAATATCCTAGAGATCATATAATGATGTAGTCATCTCCTCTCTTGAATCAAATAATCGATAATTTTAATTCAGTCTTGTGTCGAGTCTAGGAAGGAGGAACCCCACAATGTTCTAAGGATTGATCCCCCTCAAGGATCAAAATTTATAGAGCTTCTTCTAGGGTTCTATTATTTGGTATCAGAGCAGCGATCTTGTTGCTCCTGTAGCTATCATCCATGCCTCTACCTTCCCAAGCAATTCCCATAATTGCTTTTGACGTCACCTCCATCATCCCCCACCAAGCCGCAGATCCATCAATCTACTGCCTTCCTCTATGTCAACATCAAAAATCTAGTAAAAACTCCAAAGCCCACACCTCTTGCTACTGCTATTCCTCTATCTTATACATGGGAGAAGTTTTTTCAAAATTTTCTTACTGTAAAATTTTACCATTGCAAACATTATCATCATTGCAAAGGTGAAACACTGTAGAAATTTTTAACCGATTGTTGCTTCATGGAACTGAACTTTTAATCGTCCTTTTTGGCTGAAACTTTTATACAATTTTGTAGATCGTCTTAGCTATCATTTAAGAATGATCTCATAAAAAAAGTCCTTTTAGATCTAGACTTATAGTGCTACGATTCTTCGTCGTGCAGTGCTGAAATTTTATGATGGAGAATCTACCTTCCATCTATTGGCCTCTTGAAATTGAACTTTTGTTCGTCCTTTTTGGCTGAAATTATACAATTCCAAAGATCAACTTGGATTTCATCTGAGATTGATTTGTCAAAAAAATTTCTTTTGGAACCGATTTTCTTATGCAATCTTTCACCAGCTTGTAGTTCTAAAATTTTTACGACGAAGGATCTATCTTTTGTCTTTTGCCCTATTTTCTTACTATTATGCTGCCAAAATTTTGTCGAACTTTTTAATAGTATTCCTAACATCTAAACCAAGGGTTTTTGTATAATTTTCTTAAACTTTCCTCTAGAAATTACATCGAGAAGTCATCGTTTCTCAAACGTAAAATCTGTTCGGTAGGATTGCACATCGTCGCACGTTTTTTTATCGAATTCTATTGGATTTGAGTGATGTTTTTTGTGAGATTTCAAACTCTCTTTTCCTCATCACCAAACCCTACCATCATTACCAAAAAATCCTTCAAAACCCTACCATAAACTAAAACCAAATCGCCACCCAAATCAGCCCTAACCGTAGCCTACTTCATTATTATCGATCCACTTACCTTTTCAGCCAACTTTCCTTATTGATACACCTACCTTTGCTGTCATCTGTCCTAAATCTAAAATCTATTTCCCTAACCTTCATCTACTACTATTATAGCCCTAGAACCACACCAATTCGTAGCCTAAACTTCACAAAATCGCAGCCCCAAATTGCACCCGAAACAGCCACAAACCGCACCCAAAGCCGAAGCCTTCGGTCCACCAATCTTTCAGCCGCCCAATCTCTCTTATCCCTTCAACCGCAGCACACATCTTTCACTACCCAATGCTGCCAATAGTGACCTCTTGCTGCCATCCTCCTTGATCGCTGCCAACAGTGATCCTTGTGGCAAAAAGCTATCAGCAGCGATCTTTCGTAGTAATTTTTTTACCTCGCAGCCCGCAACAATCGTTCGCTACCAACTATCTTGATCATGGCCAGCAACAAATTGAACACAATAGCAGCCATCTCTTGCTCCATACAACTGCTGCCCTCCTCCTATTGTAGCCACACCCTTGCTGCAACCGATGCGACTTGCAGCCACAAAGTCAAAGTGCAGTCGCAACCGACGTTGCTGCTGCCCTCTTCTTCCTCCATCGTCGCTACTACCTTCTGATTCAGATCTCTTGGTTACCATCTTCCGACATATATCAGCCACCTAAAAAAATTACAGCCTCGACAACATTGTAGCATTAACATTATAGAATCACCGAAGGACTACAACCGACATTGCTGCTGCCATCTTCTTCCTCTACCATCGCTGCTACCCTTGATTGCCATCCTCCACTTAGAGACTTCACCCCCACAGTCCCGACATTACTGCCATTCACTGCCTTCAACCTAAAAATTATAGCTATACTTTTCAGTTGGTTTGTTTGATAGGTTGGAGATCCTTACGTCATGACATCGCTGGGCTTATTCGAAGCCAAATTGGAGGCTTTCGAGATGCGTATGGATGCTAAATTATGCACTCTCTTCGAGGAGTTTAGATTGGACTGATCACCAAGCCTAAGAAGATTACAACATGGAGTAAATTCTGATTGCAAAAAGAACCCATTAGAGATAACAAGCGAGGATAAGACATGGCAACCCTACACCTCTACAACATTGATCTCTTTTATACAACTTCAAGAAGGGCACCTCAATAAAGATGCTCAGAGCATGAGAGCCACATCCCAACCAAAAGCATATAAACCTTTAGCACTAATCAATTGCAAGAACCTTGATGAAGAACTAACGAAGATCCATCAAACCTCTACCATCTAAGAGTACCAGATCATGTTTGAAAAGTTAACTAATCAAACTCGTGATTGGTCTGAAAAATAGATATTGAGGACTTTCATTGAGGGCTTGAAGCCAGAGATTCAAGAAGTTAAAGCGCAACAACCGTACAAACTTAATGCAGCCATCTCCTTCGCACGTCTATACGAAGACAGGCTGAACCAAGATGCTCGGAGGACTAAAGCTGTCACACGACTAGCAACATAGAGACTCTCGGCCCCATCTACCACCAGCCGGTCACCTCAGCCGAAAAAGTTAACAAGAGAAGGGCCTATGTTGGTATCGTAACAGATCGACAAAGGATCTATATTGGCATTGTAATAAACTGTAGAGCTGAGACCATCATTGTAAAAAAGAGACACCACTATTGATTGAGCCTACTGAAGAACCCAAACTCAAATATATGGCTCTCGAGTCCTAGGAGAAGGATATAAAGGAAAAACCATAATCATTCACCTACACCTTTCATGCTACACCATAGATATTGGACATTAATGACTTTATCAAGCATCAGCCCATCACCATCCTCGCCGACACTAGGAGCTCCAATGACCTTATGAATGACAAAAGAAAATAGGTGACCTTATGTGGGAAAGGAGAGAACGAAGAAAAGATGATCTCGATATAGTGCTTAGAGAAGATCACTGAAATCTCAAGCACATCTGTTGAACCGAGTCGACTCCTTCCTACCAGACTGCATGACTCATGTATGTTGGTCTTATAAGGGGAACCACTAGCACATATTCGGCCATATTGCTGTCCACATTTTTAGAGGACTGAAGCTAAGAAGATCGTCCAGGAGATGTAGGAGATATGGATCATTCGACAACTTTCCCTTACAATGACATTTTATCTTCAAAAACTTTGCCTCTTTGTCTGCAGAGATAAGCTCTTCCTGAAGTGTTATATTTAGCTGAACCAGCTATGGTTTCTGATGCAGTGCTCCCTCATCTTAGGCTACTTTCACGACTTCACTTAGGAGCGGACCATGATGCTAAAAGTCTTCCCTGATGATGTCCTCGGATCCACGGCCCACGATCACAAGAAGGAATAGGAGAAAGGCATCCACATGACCCCCACAGCCATGATGCAATCTATATCAATGCTAGCATTACCTGAACGTGGCAATGTGTTCGTACTTGGAGCAGACACATCCAGAGTTGGGATTGGTGTCACCCTTATGCAAGATGGTCCATGGCACGAAATAGGAGTAAGCCCAAAAGAATTATAATACATGCTTACGCCAGCACATGCAAAGAAGAAATGGCCTCTCGACAAACTTCAAAACAAATGAAAAATTGAAGATCAAGTTTTCTTACACCTCCAGCCTAATCAACAGGAAACTTGAGCCTTAAGGAAGTAGTGTCCCTATTTCTTTCGGCCTTGCAAAATTGGAGACCACATTAGGGCCCTAACCTACAGATCAAATCCGTGCACCATATCAAGATTACAGTTGATCCGTTGAGTAGCCCACCTCAAATGGAAATTTAAAGATGATGACTCAGCTCAAGTTCTTCTAACTGACACCCAAGTTAATGAGGAGCTGAAGACTTGGTTCCCTGAGTTTATGGAACTTCAGCCTTGAGGACAAGACTAATTTTAAGAGGGCGGATTTGATAGGACTCCAGTAGGGTTGAGTCCTAATCTCCCTAGAAGTAGTCAATAAAATTCTACTAGATTGTAACAAATCTATTCCTATCTTATAAAGGAGTATGGTTAGGGTTTATATTAGCCCTTAGGGCTTAGTGGCTATCGCTCCCCTTATTAGGTTGGTTGGCCAGGGTTTCCCTTGCTTAGGTCGACTATAGAGCCAATCTAGCCACCCCCTGTTCCTATTAAGGTAGGTTGGCTATAAGAGGGGTAAAGGGATAATTTTACCTAGGCAAGTACCCCCTTAGGCTAGGGTTTCGATCCCTATATAATGATGTGGCCACCCCTTCTCTTGAATCAAGCAATCTATAATTTTAATTCAGCCTTTTGCTGAGTCTAGGAGGGAGGAACCGCTATAGTATTCCAAGGGTTGATCCACCTCAAGTATCAAAATTTATAGAGCTCCTTCTAGGGTTCTATCAATAGGCCTGTTTGTGTCAAACCACTATAATTATGAGTATTTTATTCTTGTTGTATTTACTACTTGTAATTTTTAAGTTCTTAATCACTTTGAACTAAATATCAATTAGATGCTTTTGATTTTTACTTACTCTTTGAAAGTGAAGGTTCAAGTCAAGCATTTCCCTTCGATGTTGCTTACCTTTCGGGTTTGCTTGTTCTTTCTTAAGTAACTTTGTAATCTTCTTTTAATCACTCACTTGCTTTACTTGAACGAAAATCTTCGGATCTTTCTATCTTGCTTCAAGCCAAAAGCTTTTTGTTAAAATAAGAATTTTAACTTACACTAATTTAGCCCTCCCTCTTAGTGCCAATTGATCTTAACAATTGGTATTAGAGCTACATTTTTCTTATTTGGTTTAACACCCAAGAAAAATGGATCTTTTTGGCTCTCAAGAGGGTTTTCCTATTGTTCTTCCTCCCGTGTTCAATGGAACTGACTACAATTATTAGAAAACTCAAATGAGAGTTTTTTGCTTTTCATGAATCTTGATTTATAAAATATTATTGAAAACATATTTGAAAGGTCTTCTCTTCTAATGAACGATTAAAATGATTTGAAGAAGAAGACTTTCTCTTTAATGCTGAGGCTATGAAGTTTAATCGTGTTTCTGCTTATAATTCGACTTTCGATATTTGGTATACATTGAAAATCACATATGAAAGCCAACTAAACTAAATAAATCATTAAATAAAAATACTTCTAAAACTGAACAAAAGAATATTTTCATAATAATTTGACATTGATAACCCAAGAACACCTTCTAAAGGATAAGAAGGAATATGAACCGAAAAGAACACATAACTCCTCGAGTGAAATCTCGAGTGATGAAGACTTTAAACCTTTGACACATGAACAAGATAAATTAATGAACATGAACCTTAAAATTGATCTTAAAATGGAGAAAACCTCTTATTATGAACGCAAGAAACCGAGGCACTCTGAAGATAAAGTGCACAATCAAGAAGTGGAGAATGTCATGCTTATGATGATCCAAGACGAGGTTAGTGATTCATTAAGTGTTTCTTTTTCGAAGTTATTAAATATGTTTCATAATTTGTTTGATGAGTTTAGAAAACATAGCAAATCTTTTAAGTTGCTTAAAAATGATTATGATTTGTTAGTTGGTAGATTTGATAAAATGCATGATTTATTAGTATCACATAACCCTTGTTCTAAATATAAAATGCTAGATAGTGTTAAAGAAGAAAATTTCATGGTTAAGACAACATTAGAAAAATTTGAAATTAGGAACAAATCCTAAAATATGATCCTTGCGAATAAGGGTCATATTTATAGAATAAATGACATAGGCTTTGTTAGTAATTCAATAAAAGTCAATCATATTTATTAAAGGACCTACCTTAAATGTGCTGTTTACAGGTGCCCTGCAAGCCAATCACGTGAGTGATGACACGTGTGACACGCTGTATGATTTTTTTACTTATGATTAATATTAGCATATTGTCACATTATATTATCTGTTGTATATATATTATGATGTCGTTGGTTATGTGTAATGGGAATCAGATTATGATGAGATCACGATAATAAGATTAATTCACCTTTAAACATAGATCCTAAATAATCTCGATCATAGGTTACTCGAGAGGGGCATTGAGATAACCGGACAAATTGGTGTACTATATACCCGTCTATATGATGGAGGCGGCTGGTCTCATAGCCACTTGTGTAAACACTAAGGATATAGTACAGGTGCTCATTGGAGAATGAGTTCACTGATTGATCCGCTTATAGAATGTTGTATGGTTAATGATACCTAATGTTAAACAGTGATTCCAGAGTCCCAGTTATGTCTCTGGTTTTTAGACTTGAGACACCAACGATGTCTTATATGAATATTTCTTTCTTTGACGCCAGACTTATAGATTTGAAAAGTTTCAGATCCGGTACAATGGGTTATCAGGATTGGTAGCCAATCTTACGAAGGTAATTGAGTGTCAATAGAGGATCATCCACTCTCGGTATCGCAGGAGAAATATCCTAAATGTGCTTGCTCAGACAAATCCATGGCCAGGGTCATTCGGATTACGAGAGAAAGAGTTCTCCGAGAGAATCCGATTAGAGCGAGACTATGACGGATTCTATATGTGGCCTAACTCTACCATGTCTAATATACAATCTCTGGGATATTAGTTGGATGAGGGATTATAGATACATGGTAACTATGGACAGATAGGTTCGATGGATTTGATCCCCCCTGTATCGTTTGGGGACTATGGCATAGTGGCCTAGTACGTCCATGGTCGATGAGTCGAGTAAATTATTATGAGGATAATAATTCACTATATCAGAAGGAGTTCCGATGGGAGTGACTCACGGTTAGCTCAATATCGGGCCTAGAGGGTCACACACAGATGGTGAATGCTTTAGCGAATAGAGAATTGGATGGATATCCAATTAGCCCCTATTCTCATTACATAAGACTTTATACTGACAGACTCCTTGATTAAGGCCCAATTAGAAGCCTAAGGAGATTATTGGATAGAGATCCAATAAAGCAAGGTTAGTGGGTAATTGGATGGAGATCCAATACCTACTAAGGCAGGAGTCCTAGGGTTTTTGGTGGTTCTCTATAAATAGGAGGGGAGACTCATGGTTGATAAGCTACAACTTTAGCCACCACCTCCTATTCTCCTCCCTCCCTCTATGCAAGAGTTACAAGATCAGATTGGAGGAGTTTTGCTGCAGAGATCTATCGTGTGGATACCACTAGAAAGGAGGACGCTTGACCTCTTTCATCTTCTCTATCCGGATATGGAATACAAGGATGTACAATCTCCCTAGGTAAAATTAATCTCTCACACATCATGGTTTTCTGATTTTACATTTTTTCTCACGACCCCAATCTTTGCAAGACGATTTAATTTATGTGGGAAACCAGTGTTATGTTTTGATTTTCGCTATGCATGTGATGCACTCGTTAAGGTTTCCCAACAATGGTATCAGAGCCAAGGTTTTCATGCGAAAGATTGGTTTTAAACTGTGTACGATGAGATTGAATCACGTAGAATCATTCTACGGATTCTTGCTATATTTTCACAGCAAAAGCAGCGAGGAGGAGGGGCGGCCAGTCACAGCCATACGTCATGTAGGGCCGGCCACCCATGCCCAGGTCGTGGCTAAGGCCCCCTATAAGGGGGCGACCGGCTGTGGCCAAGGTCAGCTTGCAAGAGAGGTCGGTGCTGCTCGCAGGACAGCAGCCTGCAAGGGCGGCGCTTGTGGGCACGACTAGCTACCACCAAGGTAGTCGCTGGGCACACTCGCTGCGCGGTGTCCGCAAAGGGGCGCCCACAAGAGGCGCCGCCCGGCCCCCGCCAGAGTGGCCACTGGGTGGTCATCCTTGGCGGTGGCTACTGGCGGGCAGCCGCCACTGCGGCGACGGTGGTGACGACGCAGATGGGGCAAGAGGGGTTAGGGCATCCTTTTGATAAAAGGATGATCCTGCCCTTTTAAATTTTAGAAATTCTAAGGACTGTCCTTGTGTTTAGAATTTTGAAAATGCCCTCAATAATTTTAGAAATTTCGAGGACTATCCTCTCATCTAAAATTATAAAAATACCCTTGATAATTCTAGAAATTCTAAGCATATCCTGATTTCTAAAAAAATAATTAATTAAATAGTTTAATTAATTATTATATATATCTAGTAATACTACATATGATGTGTTGTATAATGTGGATGGATGATCATGAGCCAAGTGTTGTAATGTGTGTAATTGTGATTATTATTATTATTGGGGCATGTGAGCCTGCGTTTTTCTCATTTATTGTTAGGTCTGCATGTCTGTGATTATTTGTAATTATATGGAGAGATGCAGCGGGAGCGTGAAGGTGACAACGGGACCTACGATGCTGTGGCGGGAGATCACGACGTATGGTGATGCGACGATCCGACGGAACCGATGATGATGAGATCAACAATCATAGGGCATGGAGATGCTCTAATACACATAGATCTTATTGTGACTGATTAGGTCTATTGGCTCGGGCTTAATCATATTAGGTGATGGCTCATGATCATCCGGTGGGGCTTGTATATGTGATGTGTTATACACCTACTAGATATATGTATATATATATATATTTACATGCGATGTAGATATATATTAAATATGTATGTATGTGATACGACATATTGGGAGACTGATACAAAAACCCCTCCTAAGATAATATTAAGCCAATAAGCGTGAGGCAATAAGATTGACATATGTGGCTTTCCATCGTTTTAGGAAGAAGTTAAATCACAATATAGGCTGAGTTGGTCGAGTCCCTCGAGGCTTACCTATCTACGTGATCGAGATCTTGCCTATGCATAGAGATGTCACCGATGACCTAAGGATATGGTATGCTTGGTTGAGTCCCTTGAGGGCATATCATCGAATCAAACTCATCTTGTAACAATGGTGATGACTTAATTGAATATCATGGTTGGTCGAGTCCCTCGAGACTATGATAATTCAGAGGCCGAACATGATGGGAATCACAAGTTGTGATTGGCAAGAGTTGCCTACCTTTTAGGCTTAGTATAATTGGCCGAGTCCCTCAAGGTTGCACTAAAATGCCAATTAGATCCCAATCCCCACTAGGAGTCTGCCGGAGACTTCCGTCTCATGTGTCAAGGGTGTCATATGATTCGCTAAGAAAATAGTGAGAGTACATTAAGATAGAAGTCCATATCTTAATTAGTATTTTTTGTAAAATCTATATGTTATTTATTTTTTACTATATCAGAAACATATCGCTCACAAACCCCTTATGTGGTATACTTAATGCCAACTACCTTACTGGTCCAAACTATATAGATTAGCTCTATAATTTGAGAATTATTCTCACAGCAGAGAAAATCGCATACGTCCTTGATATAATTATACCCACACCAGAAGAAGGGGCAAGCAAGGATGAGATCGCTTGCTATATGAAGTACATAGATGATTCCACATTGGCAAAATATTACATGTTGGCCTCCATAACTCCTAAGTTACAGAGGCAACATGAGAGCATGGATACAGATTCTATCCTTCTTCATCTCCGTCAGCTGTTTGAGGAACAGGGAAGAACTCAAAGATATGAGATATCTAAGAGACTTTTCTAAGCGAGGATGATAGAAGAGACATCGATTGAGAACCATGTCCTAAAGATGATAGAGTGGATCGAGAAACTCACATGTCTAAGAATAGTCCTAGAGGATAAACTGTGCGTTGATGTTATATTTCAGTCCCTACCAGATTCCTTTTCTCACTTCATCATAAATTTCATGAGCAAGTTTGAGGTGACTCTCCCTGAGCTCCTCAATATGTTGTGAGAAGCTGAGAGTGCCATTAAGAAGGAGAAGCCAGTTCTCTATATTGATGAGACCAAAAGGAAAAGAAAGGCTAGCAAGACCCTTAAGAAGGGCAAGGGCAAAGAAAGACCAGGTAAGGCAAAGGTTGCTAAGAAATATCCGGGAAAGGACAAAGGGCAGTGCTTCCACTATGGCCAAGATGGGCATTGGAAGAGGAACTGTAAGGACTACCTTATAGAGAAGGTGAGATAGAAGGTTGAAGAAGCTTCGGGTATATTCATGATCAGTCTTCACTTGTCAAATTTTCATGATAACACATGGGTATTGGATACTGGGAGTGTTTATTATATCTATAATTCGTTGCAGGTTCTGGTAAGACCTAGGAGATTGGCTAGAGGTAAGATGGACCTCAAGATGGGCACTAGAGCAAGAGTTGCTGTAGTTGCTATTAGAGAGGTCACACTACATCTGCCTGGTGGAGCTATTATTGCATTAGATGCATGTTATTTTGTTACTTCTATTATCAAAAATATTATTTCTATCTCTTATTTGACAATTAGTGGATATAAATTAATTTTTTAGAACAATAGTTGTTCAATAATTATAAATAATAAGATCATCACTAAAGGGACCCTTATAAATGTCTTATATATGTTAGATACTTCTCCACATATCATGAATATAAATATGTCTAAAAGGGAAAGAGATGAAGTGAATAATGTATACTTATGACATTATAGGCTAGGTCATATACATGAGGGAAGGATTAAAAAGTTGTTGAATGATGGATACTTAGATCTATTTGACTATGAGACATATGCAACTTGTGAACCTTGTCTTCGTGGGAAGATGACCAACTCTCCTTTTAGTGGAACTGGAGAGAGCCACCGAGTTATTAGAACTCAGACATAGTTATGTATATGGTCTCATGTCGACTCAGGCTACATGTGGTTATTCATACTTTATTACATTCACTAATGATTCTTTTAGGTATAAACACGTGTACTTAATGAAGTGCAAATCTGAGGCCTTCAAAAATTTAGGAAATATAAGAATGAGGTAGAGAACCAAATTGGAAAGAGTATTAAGAATCTTCGATTAGATTGAGGAGGAGAGTACTTGAGTACACACTTCACCCATTTCCTCAGGGACAATGGGATTCTATCGCGGTGGACACCTCCTTATACACCTCAGCTCAATGGTATATCAGAAAGGAGAAATCACAAACTGTTAAATATGGTACGGTCCATAATGAGTTTTGTTGACCTACCCGTCTCATTCTGGGGGTATGCCCTAGAGACTACAGCTTACCTTCTGAACAGAGTTTCATTAAAGTCAGTAGTGTCTACACCATATGAGATATAGAAAGGAAAGAAGTCTGATCTTAAGATTGTTAAGATTTAGGGCTATCCTGCCTATATTAGAAGACACAACCCCGATAAGTTGGAATCAAAGACAGAATGGTGCACATTCTTGGGATACCTAAAGGAAACTTGTGGGTATTATTTCTATCATCTTGAGGACCGAAAGGTCTTTTTGCCAAGAGAGGTGTGTTCCTTGAGAAGGAACACATTCTTGGTGGAAACATGATAGAACCCCAGAAGGAGCTCTATAGATTTTGATCCTTGATGGGGATCAACCCTTGGAATGTTGTAGGGGTTCCTCCCTCCTAGACTCGACACAAGGCTGAATTAAAATTATAGATTTCTTGATTCAAGAGAGGGGGCGGCTACATCTTTAAATACGGATCAAAACCCTAGCCTAAGAGGGTGCTTACCTAAGTAGAATTATCCCTTTGCCCCTCCTATAGCCAACCCGCCTTAATAGGAATAGGAGGCGACTAAGTGGCTCTATAGCCGACCTAAGCACGGGGAAACCCTAGCTGACCAACCAAGTAAGGGGTATGGTAGCTACTAAGCCCTAAGGGCTAATCTAGACCCTAGCCATACTTCTTTATAAGATAGGAGTGGCTTTATTACAATCTAACAAGGTTTTTATTGACTAGTACTAAGATGATTAGGACTCAACCCTGCTGGAGTCCTATCAAGTCTGCCCTCTTCAGATCAGCCTTGTCCTCAAGGCTGAGGCTCCATAAACTCTAGAAATTGGATCTTCAGCTCCTCATGTAACTCCTATGCTATCATTAACTGAACTTTGACCTCCTCATCAATTGGGATGTTAGTTGGAAGGATTTGGGTTGAGTCATCTTCTTTAAATTTCCATTTGAGGTAGGATACCGGGGGATCAACTGTAATCTTAATCTGGTGCACGAATTTGATCTCTAGGTTAGGGCTCTAATGTGATCCTTAATTTTATAAGGTCCAAAGAAATAGGGAGCCCACTTCATTAAGGCTTGAGTTTCATACTGATCCGGATGGAGGTGTAGAAAAACTCGATCTTTAATTTTTCGTCAATTCTAAAGTTTGTCGGGAGGCTGTTTCTTTTTTGCATATGCTGCCAAATGGTTAGTCTTTAGTGATAGCTAATCTTTCTTTCATATGGTTAGTCTTTAGTAATCAGTATCCCTTGTAAAAACCTCATGTGGAGTGTGGGGGAAGCCTCGGTGTAAATTAGGAGTCGATCATCTTGTATAAGAATAGCCCCAATTCCAACTCCTAACGCATCGGCCTCAATGAAAAAAGTGCGACTGAAATTGAGCAACGCTAGTACTGACGTCATCATCATGGCTGCCTTGAGTCATTCGAAGGCTATGAAGGCTTTATCCGACCATAAGAAGGAGTCTTTCTTCAGTAAGGATGTGAGCGGGGCACTGATCTTGCCATAATCTTTCACAAATTTTTGGTAGTAGCCTGTGAGTCTAAGGAAACCATGTAGTGATTGTACGTTTATAGGTCTCAGCCATCCTTGCATTGCCTCAATCTTTGTCGAGTCCACCGCTACTCCATCCTCTGATATAATGTGCCCAAGATACTCGACTTTATGCTGTAAGAAGCCGCACTTTAACAATACGAACTTGCGTAGAAAACTTCAAAAGATGTCATTCATCAGGCTATGAAAAGTAGAAGGGGCATTCATTCGTAAGTTCGAAAGGCATTACTAGAAACTCGTAGTGGCTATTATGTGTGCAGAATATAGTGTTCAGAATATCTTCAGTACATACCTAAATCTGATGGTATCCGAATCGGAGATCCAATTTAGTAAAGACTCGGGCTCCTTTTAATTCATCCAAGAGTTCATCTACAAATGAGATAGGATATTTATCCTTGACGGTAATGGCATTTAGAGCCGGGTAGTCAATGCACATCTGTCATGTACCATATTTCTTGCGCACTAGCAACACTGGTGAGGAGTAAGGGCTGCAACTCGGTTGAATCACCCCGGTGTCTAGCATCTCTTTAACAATGTTCTCGATCTCGTCCTTTTGTAAGTAAGGATAGTGGTATGGTCACAAATTTGCTAGAGGTTTGCTTAGTAAAATAGGAATGCGGTGGTCATGCGGTCGGTTAGGGGGCAGCCCGCGCAGCTTCAAGAAAATATCCGCGAATTCGTTCAGGCAAAGGGCAAGCTTAGGATCTGAGTTTTGTACATTCTCCCCCATAGATGGCTACTGAATATATATCAAGAATCCACCATGTACTTTGTGCAAAACTTTCTCTATTCATTGTGATTAAACGGTGGAAATTTGGCTCCTGCGCTTGCCTCATAACGTGACCTGTCTCCCTTTGCAATAAAATTTCATGATTAATTTAGAAAAATTATAAGAGATATCACCTAGTGTTGTGAGCCATTCGATCCTGAGTATGATTTCATCATCATTGATGGGTAAGAGGAAGAAATCAGCTACCACTTCTTGGTCTTGGATGAGTAGTTTCACCGGCGGGCACCGTTAGTCATAATTAAAGATTCGACCGTCGGCGACCTTTACGTCAAACTTGTTGCAACCTTCGATTTAAAGTACTAAATGTGTAGCAACCTTACTATTGAGGAAGTTATTGGTGTTGCCCACGTCGATTAGAACAGTGATGGGTTGCTGTTTTAGAAGTCCTCCAACTTTCATCATCTGCGGGTTGGAGTAGTCGGCTAATGCGTGCACTACATAATCGGTCGGTTAAGACTCTTCCTCCATGGCTTCTTCTTTAGGTTCAAAGGCTTCTTCAAATATTTTATTATCCTCATCCTCTACTGGTTCAATCATAAGGAGCCGACCCTTGTTGCAGCAATATTCACGGCTCCACAGTTCGTTGCAATGCCAACACACCCCCTTGGCCAATCATTCGTGAAGCTCGTCTCTTGTCAAATGTTTTAGTGCGGGGGCTTGGATGATAGTAGAGGGGGTAGTATGCCTCGATGTGGCTGGTCAGGGAGTGACCTCTTATCCTTCATACCTTATTGTTCAATTGTTCTTCCTATATACATGCGAAGGAAATCGCCGCCGCCATAAGTGTGTATGGTTGTCGCACCTTTACTTCTCTTAGGATCTCCGGCTTTAAGCCCTCAATAAAAGTACCTAAAAGTTATTTCTCTGATCAATTGTCAGTTTGGTTAGATAAACGCTCAAACCTTATTTGGTATTCTTGTATCGTAGAGGTTTGATGAGTCTTTGCCAATTGTCTATCGATGTTATCAAAATCGATCGGACCGAAGCGATTTAGAAGTCCTTCCTTTGACCACTACTTAGAGAGTCCTCCATGGGCGTATTCAAACTGATTGAACCACTGAATAACATCTCCCTCGAGGTGTATGACAGTAATCTCCACCTGTGTGGCGTCGACAGTTTGGTAGAACCGAAAATAGCACTCCGCGCATGAGATCCATCTGATCGAGTCTCCTTCTCCCCATCTTAGGAAGTCAACTGTCATGTATAGATTTTTGGGATCAGAGGTGATGTGTCCATGCTCTTGAGGATCGTCTCACCGATCTGAAGTCTCTCCATGGTGTGACTTCCTCGGGCTTGATGATCGGCCCATGCTGAATTCGACGAAAATTGATCGCATCTTCTCCTCCATATGGCTTTCAAAGACTTTGAACCTAGAGTTGATAGCCTCTGATGCCATGGTGCATGCCTCTAGATCTGTAATATTGAGATATCTCTTTTGTTGTCGGGTTAGTGGCATGAGAATTTTGGAGAAGGGGTGGCCGGTTGGAAGATGAATCAGTTTGGATGGGAGTAGGCTACGATTTAGGGCTGATTTGGGTGGTTGTTTGGTTTTGGTTTAGGGTAGGGTTTTGAAGAGTTCTTGGTGAGGATGGTAGGGTTTGGTGATGTAGAAAATAGAGTCCAAAATCTCACAAAAAATAGCATTCAAATCTGATAGAATTTGATGAGAAAAAGTGCTACGATGTGCTATCCTGCTGAACTAGTTTTATGTCAGAGAAATGATAACTTCTTGACATAAATTCCAAAGGAAAGTTAAAGGAAATTATGCAGAAACCCTTGGTTCATATGTTGTTAATACTAATAAAAAGTTTGACGAAATTTTGGTGGCATAACGGTAGGGAAATATGGCAAAAGATAAAAGGTAGATTCCTTTATCGTAAAATTTCAGAACTGCATGATAGTCAAAGATTGCATAAGAAAACTAGTTCCAGAGGGAGTTTTTTTGAGAAATCAAATCTAGATGAAATCCAACTTAATATTGAGAATTGTGTAAAAATTTTGGCTAGAAAGGAGAAGGAACAAATTGATTTCAAGAGGCAAAAACATGGCTGAAAATTTCTGTAGCATTATGCTTTCATAACAATGATAATGTTTGCGACAAATAAAATTTGCAGTGGATAAAATTTGAAAAAAATCTTCAATATGTAAAGTAAGGAATCTTGCTTATGTATTGAAGAGATATGGATGATAAAAAAATACTAGATTTCCAGATCAAACGTAGGGGGCAGCGGTAGAATGATTTGATCTGTGGTTGGAGTAGAAGGTGGAGGCGTGTGTCATAGCAATTATGAGAATTACTTGGGAAGGTGGAGGTACTACAGGGGCAGCAAGATCGCTACTCTGATACTAGATGATAAAACCTTAGAATGAGCTCTATAGATTTTGATTCTTGAGGGAGATCAACCCTTAGAACACTATAGGGGTTCCTCCCTCCTAGACTCGGCATAAGACTGAATTAAAATTGTAGATTTCTTGATTCAAGAGAGGGGGCGACTACATCTTTAAATAGGGATCAAAACCCTAGCCTAAGGGGGTGCTTGCCTAGGTAGAATTACCCCTTTACCCCTCCTATAGCTAATCTTGTTTAATAGGAATAGGAGGTGGCTAAGTGGCTCTATAGCCGACCTAAGTAGGGGGAAACCCTAGCCGACCAACCCAGTAAGGGGTGTGGCGGCTACTAAGCCCTAAGGGCTAATCTAGACCCCAGCCATACTCCTTTATAAGATAGGAGTGGCTTTATTACAATCTAACAAGGTTTTTATTAACTAGTACTAAGATGATTAGGACTCAACCCTGTTGGAGTCTTATCAAAATAGTGGGAGTGAGATAGAATTGAGCGAGGTTAGAGAACCTAGCTCAAGCACCATTCCAGAGCTTGAGTCTGTTTAGGTATTTAACACACAAATTTCAATTTTACGTAAGTCTAGTAGAGTATCTCACCCTCCTGAAAGATATGTGGGACATATCAGTGGAGATGACTCTCAGGATCTTGATCCTCAAACCTACGAGGAGAGTATTTTGAGTATAGACTCCGGGAAGTGGCAAGAAGCCATGAATTCTGAGATGGATTCTATGTACTATAACAAGGTTTGGAACCTTGTGGATGCACCTAAAAGTATTATACCCATCGGCTGCAAATGGAGCTTCAAGAAGAAGATCAGAGTGGATGGAAAGGTAGAGACCTATAAAGCAAGGCTGGTAGCTAAAGGATATTGTTAAAGACAAGGAGTTAATTATGATGAAACCTTTTCACCTATAGCCATGCTTAAGTCCATTAGAATTATTTTGGCCATTGCAGCACACTATGACTATGAGATCTGACAGATGGATGTCAAAACGACATTCCTCAATAGCACCTTGAGGAGAAAGTGTATATGATACAGCTAGAGGGATTCATATCCAAAGAGAGTCCAGATAAAATGTGTAGGTTGCTTAGATCCATTTATAGATTTAAGCAAGCTTCCTGAAGTTGGAACATAAGATTTGATGAGGTGATCAGATCTTATGACTTCGTTAAGAATGAAGATGAGCCTTGTATGTACAGGAAGGTAAGTGGAAGCGCTATCACCTTCTTAGTACTATATGTGGATGACATCCTAATCATTGGGAATGATATAGGAATGCTCTCCATAGTAAAGGCTTGGTTATCTAAAAACTTCTCTATGAAAGACTTAGGGGAAGCATCCTATATTTTGGGGATTTGGATTTATAAAGATAGATCCAAAATGATACTTGGCTTGTGCCACTCTAGGTACATAGAATCTATTATCAAAAAGGTTTGGCATATTCCAAGAGAGGTCTTATATCGATAAGATATGGAATGTCACTTTCTAGGAGTATGTCCCCAAAGACTCTTGAAGAAATGGTAGACATAGATAAGATATCTTATGCCTCAGGATAGGGTCTATCATGTATATTATGCTATATACCAGGCCTGATATAGCACATGCTCTGAGTGTCACGAGTAGGTATCAAGTATATTTAGGTTTAGAACAGTGGAAGGTAGCAAAGTGTATCCTTAAGTACTTGAGAAGGACTAAGGATCTTTTACTGGTATATGGAGGAGGTAGCCTCCAGGTTAAGGGCTACACAAACTCGAGTTTTCAGTCCAATATTGATGATAGAAAGTCTAATTCAGGGTATGTTTTCACCCTAAATACAGAAGCAGTAAGCTGGAAGACTTCCAAGCAAGATACTACTGCTGACTCGACCATAGAGGCAGAATACATTACTGTAGTAGAAGCAGCAAAGGAAGGGGGTGTGGATGAAGAAGTTCATCAAGGATTTGGGAGTCATACCAAGTAGCGTGGAGTTGACTCTCATATATTGTGACAGCAACAAGGTAATAACTCTAACAAGGGAACCCAGGTTTCATCAGAATTGTTCTAAGGAGGTTCCATCTGATAAGAGCGACTATGACCTGAAAAGATATAGTAATGAAAAGAGTTTCATCCGAAGATAACATTGCAGATCCACTAACGAAGCCGTTGGCTCAGATTGTATTTAAGCATCACATGAGTCTGATGGGGATTAGACACATAGGTGATTGACTTTTAGTCAAGTGGGAGATTGTTAGTTACAGGTGCCCTGCAAGCCAATCACGTAAGTGATGACACGTGTGATACGCTGTGTGATCTTTTTGCTTATGATTAATATTGGCATATTCTCATATTATATTATATGTTACATATATATTATGATGTCCTTGATTTTATACAATGGGAATCAGATCGTGATGAGATCATGATAATGAGATTGATTCACCTTTAAACACAGATCCTAAATAATCCCGGTCATAGGTTACTCGAGAGGGATATTGAGATAATCAGACAGATCAGTGTACTATATACCCATCTATATGATGGAGGCGACTGGTCTCATAGCTACTTGTGTGGAGATACTAAGGATATAGTACATGTACTCATTGGAGAATGAGTTCACTGATTGATCCGCTTATGGAATGCTATATAGTTAATGATACCTAATGTCATACAGTGATTTTATAGTCCCAATTACGTATCTGGTCCTTAGACTTGAGACATAAAGGATGCCTTGTATGAGTACTCCTTTCTTTGACGCCAGAATTACAGGTTTAGAAAGTTTTAGTTATGGTATAATTGGTTATTTGAATTGGTAGCCAACCTTACGAAGGTAATTGAGTGTCAATAGAGGATCATCTACTCTTGATATCATGAGAGGAATATCCAATATGTGCTTGCTCAGACAAATCCCTGGCCAAGGTCATTTAGATTGAGGGAGAAAGAGTTCTCCGAGAGAATCTGATAGAGCGAGACTATGATGGATTCTGTATATGGCTTGACAGTACCATGTCTAATATACGATCTCTAGGATATTAGTTAGATGAGGGATTATAGATACACAATAACTGTGGATAGATAGGTCCGATGGATTTGATCCCCCTGTACCGTTTGGGGACTATGGCGTAGTGGCCTAGTACGTCCATAGTTGATGAGTCGAGTGAATTATTGTGGGGATAATAATTCACTATATCAAAAGGAGTTCTGATGGGAGTGACTCACGGCCAGCTCGGTATCGGGCCTAGAGGGTCACACACATATAGTGGATACTTCAGTGAATAGAGGATTGGATGGAGATCCAATTAGCCCCTATTCTCATTAAATGAGACTCTATGCTGATAGTCTCCTCGATTAAGGCCCAATTAGAGGTCTAAGGAGATTATTGGATAGAGATCCAATAATGTAAGGTTAGTGAGTAATTGGATGAAGATTTAATATATACAAAGGCAGGAGCCCTAGGGTTTTTGGTGGCTCTCTATAAATAGGAGGGGAGACTCATGGTTGATAGGTTGCAGCTTTAGCCACCACCTCGTATTCTCGTCCCTCCCTTTGTGCAAGAGTTGCGAGATCAGATTGGAGGAGTTTCACTGTAGAGATCTATCGTGTGGATACCGCTAGAGAGGAGGATGCTTGACCTCCTTTACCTTCTCCATCTGGATCTAGAATACAAGGATATATGATCTCCCTAGGTAAAATCAATCTCTCACATATCGTGGTTTTCTGGTTTTGCATTTTTTCTCGTGACCTCAATCTTTGCATGACGATTCGATCTATGTGGGGAAACCGGTTTTATGTTTTGATTTCTCCTGTGCATGTGATGTACCCACTGAGGTTTCCCAACAAAATGTGCCATCAAGAATCAATTGTAATTTTTATAAAAAATTTAGACATAAAGCCTACAAATATCTATTTAAAAATTATAATCTACATAACATAGTTTGGGTTCCTAAAGGAATCATAAACAACCTTAAGCCATTAGAGAAAATGGGAGAATATATCATGAAGGATCCAAACTCAAATGGGTACTTAAATTAAAACCTCCCATAATATAAAGTTGTCTCCTAACAAGGCTAGAAGCACTAAGTAATATTTTAAAAGTAGATTCTCAAGGCACATGACTTGAGATCTAATACCCTTTTAAAGCTCATTAGCCTAAGTAATAACAAAAATTATTAAAATAAAATTATTGATAATTAATCTTTGGATAGCTCATTAATCTTGATTCCTCTAACTTTGACATGCTAATATAAAAATGAATTAGAGACTTTATCTATATTTAAATTTATAAAAGAAAGATTTTGATAATAATTATGATTGAATGATAGGTTCAAAATCATTAGCTTGAATATTTGTTGATTTAAATGCAAAGTCTATTGTTGAATGATTTAATTATTATGATATTTTTGGCTAAGTTAAATATCATTATTGAATGATTGATTTAAATGATTGAAAAATTGTATGTTGAGGTTGAGTGTGTAATGTTAAATGATAGATTACTTTTGAATTTGAATATGAAATGAATAAAAATTTAGAAATGAGTTTGTCAACTTCTTTCACTATGTGTAAAAAGTTAGACTCATTTAAAATTTGAAATTGAGATATGTTGAATTTTGATTGAAGATGTTTTATGTTCAATGAAACTATGGTTGATAATGATGCATAGTGATGAGTTTATATTTTGAAATTATGCATGATGATTCTTGTGATTTATGGCTTTTTGATCTTTATCGTAATGAAATTTTTTTTTCTGTTTTAAATGATGATGCATGTTTTTATTTGGACTAAAAGACAAATGCATGCTTGTATGAAATTAAATGAAAATCTATTTTTCCTAAAAATTTCTCTATCTTATAAATTTTTTAAAAAGAGATCGATTATGTTATTTTTGATGAATTTCTTGAACTGTGAAAGTGATTTTGATGATTTGATGATTTGAACCTGAATAAGTTATTATCATGATTTTGGCAAGTTTAGAAAATAAAACTTGAAATTTTTATATAAATCGAAGAAGTTTATAAATGAATCATTAGTTATTTTTTTTTGGAATTATAACACGAATCTTTTTATAAATAATGATCTTGACACACACACACACACACACCCACACCCACACGCACACGCACACGCACGCGTCACACACACACACACGCACGCACGCACGCACGCACGCACGCACGCACGTACACACACACACACACACACACACACACACTATAACTTTTATAAATAATGATCTTGACACACACACACACACACACACACACACACACACACACACACACACACACACACACACACACACACACACACACACACACACACACACACACACACACTATAACACGAATCTTTTTATAAATAATGATCTTGACACACACACACACACACACACATATATATTGAGATCTTATATTTTCATATCACAATTTGCAAAGTTATAATCTTAAAATTTGGTACTATTGTATTTTAATTGTTACGTTGACAATGGTTAAGGGAAAGATAAAAGTGATATTTTGCAATAATGAATTTAAATACTTTGATTATAAAAAAATTCATTGAATGAGAAACAATTTACTTAGAAAAAATTTAGAATTTTGAATTTAAATACTTTGATTATAAAAAAATTCATTGAACGAGAAACAATTTACTTAGAAAAAATTTAGAATTTTAAATTTTCTAAATAAATGTAAAATGCATGATTTGTGAATTACTACATTGCTTGAAATTTGCATAAGATAAATTAAATTACATGGGTAACTCTTGATTTTTTCCTTGAAATTTAGAATTTACATCTATAAAATTGAGTATTTTTGTGATGTTTTTCACTTCTCCACATCGATTCTACCTTCTTGTTCACCCAAGGTGGAGAAAGGAAATTACTAGAATTTCAAAAGATCGATAAGTCTATTAATTTTATTTTGAATATCTTGAAATTAATTTTGATAATTTTAAAATTGAATGATTTTTTTACCTATATCATGATTTTGATTCCTCGGAATTATAACTTAAAATCTTTTATGAATCAAAATCTCTTATTATGTATTCTTATATTATTTAAAAGAAGATTTTTATATAAATCATGATCTTGATAACTTGAGATTTCTTATGCATGAATCAAGATATTTTATTTATTTCTCGTATGATTTGTCTCTTGATATTCATAATTTGTCTTCATGAATTGTATATCTCATCACTATGTTAATTTTTTCTTGATATAGTTCATGAGATGATTTGAAAAATAATGTAATGGGAATAGTTTTACACTATTGTAACCATCACTTCTTTTTGACAATGACAAAGGGGGAGTAAAACTTGCTAGCTTTCTCATCTCAAAAGAGAAGCAAGTAGTGCTATCTTAAGAGAAGTAAAAATTTTTGTTTAAACTCAGATTTAAAAAAAAATATATACTAAGACAAGTAACACTTGAAAACTTGTTATCTTGCATGATGTAAAATTGCTAGCTTAAACATTACAAAGGAAGCAAAATTTGCTAGCTTGCACTTCTCAAAAGAGAAGAAAGAACTCACTAGCTTGTATGTTCTAAAATGATGCAAAATTTACTAAATTGCTAGGCTTTCATATATCAAAAACTTATTAATTGCACTTCTCCATTTTATTGATGACAAAGGGGAAGAAGACATGATGATGTGAAATCATGTATGATAATAATACATGTTGATTTAAAAAATATACATGATGATTTAGAATAATAATCATGATTTTATTATGATGATATGATGTATTGCATATGATGTGATTAAAATAGTTTCAACTTGGACTTTTTAGCTCAACTTAATATTTTTTTTAAAATTTACTAAGAGCTCTTCTTAATGATGCTTTTACAACTCCTTTGTTTCTCTTCTTTTTAATCATGAAGGGGAAGAAAATTTTATAATGCATATTTTATTTTACTAAGGGAGAGTAATGTTATCATGTGCTTTGAAATTATTAGCTATACATTTCACCTTTTAGTTGATGTCAAAGGGGGAGAAATATATATTGATGACACAAGATATTAATGATAGACATTAATGACACATGATATTGATGACATACTTGGATATGGATGTATAATTCTTTTTGAAATTCATGATTCGATGACTTGATGCAAATTCTTGTTGAAATTTGCTTGGAATAAGATTTGTTTCGTGATACTTGAAGAGGGTGTGTCTCTCTTGAATTTAAATTTTCTTTATTAAGCCATGGATTTAGGGGGAGTTAGGATTAACTCATGTCATCAATTGATTGTCATCATAACAAAGGGGGAGATTGTTGAATCTCAGATTTTGATGATAAAATCAATTGATGAGTATTTGATCTAATAAGGTTGTTAGAGTTGATTGATGCAGGATTAACTATGCCAGAGTAAAGTCCAAGTATCGGGCCGAGGTTCGGACGATGCGATTGGGAACTCGCCTGTAATGCATTGGGAGCTCGCCAAGGGTATTAGGAGCTTGCCAAGATGGTGTAAGGGGGTTTGCCGAAAGGCTTGCCGGGAGTTAGGAAGGTCTTGAAGTGGATTTGTGGTCATGTTGATTGTAATTAATCAAGTTGAAGTTAGCATTGTGCAGGTGTAACCATGACGGTGAAAAGGAGTTACAGATCAGACATGGACCTAAGATCAAACTTAGGAATTGGGCCAAGGATTGGACGATATGGTGGGAGCTCACCGGGAGTTCGCTAGGACTTCACCGAAGGTATCGGGAAGATCGCTAGGAACACGCCAGGAGATCACCGGAGGAGGACCGTGAGACTCACCGCAAGGAATGTCGGAGGTTGTCGGATTACGAGAGTGAGGTTATTAAGCTTGGTGATCATGTATGATTGTAATCCTTAAGTCATAGGTTAAGGTTGAGTCCGAAATGAGTGTGATTTGGAAGGAATCTAAATCAACTCAAAGAGGCAATCGAGTCCATTAAAAAGGTTTAATTAAGCTTAGGTTGAGCTCAATTGGTTGACTAGAGAATTGGTTAATGTGTGGTTCAATTCGGGATTGAAAAAGGAAAGGGAATCACTTTTTCGGGATTCCCAACGGATGACTGATGAGCGATGATTCAACTAGTGCCGCCCAGGTTTTTGGGCGGTTGAACCACTCGTACCCGGATTTTTCATGTATGTTTGAATTTTGGCTCCAAAAGTCTGAAGCCATTTGGGGCTATAAATACCCTAAGTTTTCTTACATTCCACACAATAATTTTGGGGATTATATTTTAGAAAAAAATTATGTGTGAATTATAATAAAAAGAAAAGGGAAAGGGAGAGAGCTTAGAGTTAGAAAATTATTGAAGTCTCTCTTGTAAGCAAAGTACAAGGTTTGGTCTTTACCTAAAGAAGATCGATAATGGACACCGATGTGCCTAAAGGAGGAAGACTCGATAGTGGACGTAAGCCCATTGGTGCCGAACCACTATAATTATGAGTGTTTTATTCTTGTTGCATTTACTACTTGTAATTGTCGAGTTCTTAATTGCTTTGAACTAAATATCAATTAGACGCTTTTGATTTTTACTTACTCTTTGAAAGTAAAGTTTTAAGTCAAGTATATCCCTTTGATGTTGCTTATCTTTCTTAAGTAACTTTTAAGCAAGTAACTTAGTAATCTCCTTTTAATCACTCACTTGCTTTACTTGAACAAAAAGCTTTGAATCTTTCTATCTTGCTTCATGCTAAAAGCTTTTTGTTAAAACGAGAATTTTAACTTGCACTAATTCACTCGCCCCCCTCTTAGTGCCAATTGATCCTAACAGATAGGTGTGATACTTTTAGGTGCATCAACAAGGTTCTAAACCTTGTTAGAGTATATGGAATCCATCTCAGAATTCATAGTTTCTTGCCACTTCTCAGAGTCTATACTCATAATAGTCTCCTTATAGGTCTAAGGATCAACATCCTGAGTGTTCTCTCTACTAATATGTTCCACATATCTTTTAGGAGGGTGAGATATTTTGCAAGACCCATGTAAAGTTAGAACTTGTTTGCTAGGTGCATGAACATACTCGACCTCAAGAGTGGAGTTTGAACTAGGTTCTCGAATCTCGCTTAACTCTATCATACTCTTATTACTTCCATAAAGAATATGTCTTTTCTCAAGGAACACTATCCTCTTAACAATAAATACCTGCAATAAATAGTACCCATAAGTTTCCTAGGGGTATCTCACAAAGTTGCACCGCTCTATCCTTGATTTCATCTTGGTGGGGTTATGTCTTATAACGTGGGTAGGACGTCCCTAAATCTTAACAACCTTAAGATTGAGCTTCTTCCCTTTACATATCTCATATGTCGTAGATACTACCGACCTAGATGAAATTTTATTCAGAAGGTAAGTTGTGGTCTCTAGGGCAGATCCCCAGAATGAGACAGGTAGGTCAGTGAAACTCATCATAGACCATACTATATCTAACAGTATGTGATTTACCTTTTTTGATACACCATTTAGATGAGATATATAAGAAGGTGTCCATTAGGATAGAATCTTATGTTAGGATCGAGTTGACACTAAGAGAGAGAGTGAATTAGTGATAAGTGAAAAACTTTATTTTGAAAAACTTTTTATTCGAAGAAAACTAATATTAAAGCGCTTTAACTTAGAACTAGTTAATAAGAAGTAAAATCCAAGAGCAATAGTAATGAAAGTCAAGAAAGAGATACATACAAGATTTTTATATTGGTTCGGTCCCTTTGACCTACGTCCACTCCCGATTCCTCTTCACTTGAGGCCACTAGATTCCACTCCTGATCTTTTTCAATGGGCGAAGATCAAACACCCATTTTGCAACTCTATTCTTCTTTACAGGTTCAGGAGATAACCTTTATGATTCTCTCAGCTCTCCCTTAAACAAAAACTACATAAGAAGAAATGAAAGGGAGCTCTCAAGGAATTACGACAGTGTTTTCATAAGTTTTTCCTCTTGATTTTTACATACTTTCAGCAAGAATGGGTGAGGTATTTATAGGCCCCAAATGGATTCAAAAGTGGAGCCAAAAATCAATTTTTAAGTGTTCCCGAGGTGCTAGTCTCGAAGACTGTGTTCTGGGTGGTTCAACTGCTTGACAGTCTGGGAGCCTATGTCTGAGCAGGTCAACCGCCCAGTCTAGGTGGGTCAATCGCCTGACGCGTCTTCAAGGACTGTGTCATCTTAGAAATCGTATATTCGAAGATCATGTCTTATCTGACCTTGGGTTACTGAAATGACAATTATAATAAGTCCAAATCAGCCCCAATTAAGGCCTAATGACCTCTTAATTGAGTTAGTAAAATTAATTCTCATTATGATGCTAACTATGACACTCAACATAGAATCTTCATTGTCCGATCGTCTCTTTAGTAAACTCCCGGCATCCTACCGATGAACCCCCGGTGAGCTCCCGATTTCCTTCGATAAACTCCCAACGAACTTCTAGCATTTTTCTGATGAACTCCCGATGAACTTCCTAGCAAACTTCTGGTGAGTTCTTGGCGAGTTCCCGAAAACATTGTCCAAACCTCGGTCGACCTCTTGTCACGGGCTTAGGTGATTTTGCCTAAGCCGTGCGGCACCCATGCGTGTCCGTCCGCAAAGGTCAGCCCTCCTCGAGATCTCCTAAAATCCCACAGACTTACAAAAAGAGAAAACGGGCCAGAAGAAGCAACTCCCGCGGGATCCACAAGCAACTGCTCAAGAAAAATACTTTATAAAGCCAAAATACAAATTACACCCATGGACATTACAAACTCAGAGAGGTTGCACACAAAGGATAATGGTCCACTACAGACCGAAGTCCCCACAAGTGCTTATATGACACACTTGTATTTACATGCCAAACTTGGCCATAAAACAAATCAAACTAGGGCTGCCAAGCCTACTACAAGCCCGCTTGTTGTACAAGATATGTACCTAAACCGAAGGACACGAACTAACACAAGCATTTCATCGAACACATTGTTTACATTGTTGTCCGTGACATTCTCCCCCACTTATTCCTTCGACGTCCTCATCGAAGCCACTGTAGACGCTGCATCTCCTCGCATTCTGCTGAATCTTTAATCTTCTGCTTTGGCTGCAACATGCCCCTTTGGCTCCTAGCTGCTCTCCGCCGCTGTTGTTGAGTAGTCGAACTCTAATCCGCCATGCTGCTTCACCTCACCGATGACTGAATCTGGTGTGGGGTTGGCTGAGTTGTGCTAATCCTTGTTAGTTCTCGCGGATCCCTCTGATGAAGGAAAAGACCTGCCTTATTATGTGCCAGTATCGCAGTATACTCATATTGCTTGAACTGGGTAGATGCTTGTTGGAGCTTTAACGAGCATCGCCTCACAGACTTTGAAGTTTTTAAGGTCCTTTCTCCATAATGTTTGCCCATTGAACCTTCTTCCGCTGTTAGTTGTCACTTCCAAGTATGTTCGCATCACTCCCTCTTAGTCAATTGGGAAATGAAGTGGAAAAACTACTCTCAATAGCACTGATCACCAACGGTGAGGATTTGACAACCATTGTCTTCCATAAGCTTTCTTTGAAGGGTCACCGAACTTGTGCAGAGCTCCCCTGCTTGGATAAGTAAGAGAACTGGGATACTTGACTTCACCCATTCTCTTCGTAGTTGAGAAGGTAAGGTTACTTGGCTTCGCTCACCTCCTCGAGTTAAGAGAATTGGGGTACTCGGTTTCGCCCATTCTCTCGAGTTGAGAAGGCAAAGGTTACTCAATTTCGCCTGGCAAAGGTTACTTGATTTCGCCTGCCTCCTCGAGTTTGTACTTCATGCATTAAGCTGGGTACTAACATTCGCCTGCTCTTTGCTCACACTTCTGAAGCACTTGAAGTGGTTGCACTCCTTGCGTTGGGTTAGCTACTGTGATTCACCTTCCCACTGCCATTGAACTTCTGGAATGCAAGAAGTTTTGCCCGAAAAGTGTAAAAAGTTTGCTTGGCTTCGCTCACTTCCTCGAGTTAAGAGAACTGGGGTACTCGGTTTCGCCCATTCTCTCGAGTTGAGAAGGCAAAGGTTACTCAATTTCGCCTGGCAAAGGTTACTCGATTTCCGCCTCCTCGAGTTTGTACTTCATGCATTGAGTGGTTACTAACATTCGCTCTTTGCTCACACTTCAAGCACTTGAAGTGGTTGCACTCCTTGCGTTGGGTTAGCTCGTGATTCACCTTCCCACCGCCATTGAACTTCGGAATGCAAGAAGTTTTGCGAAAAGTGTAAAAGTTTGCTTGGCTCACTTCCTCGAGTTAAGAGAACTGGGTACTCGGTTTCCCATTCTCTCGAGTTGAGAAGGCAAAGGTTACTCAATTTCGCGCAAAGGTTACTCGATTTCCGCCTCCTCGAGTTTGTACTTCATGCATTGATGGTTACTAACATTCCGCTCTTTGCTCACACTTCTGAAGCACTTGAAGTGGTTGCACTCCTTGCGTTGGGTTAGCTACTGTGATTCACCTTCCCACTGCCATTGAACTTCTGGAATGCAAGAAGTTTTGCCCGAAAAGAACAAAAAGTTTACTCCAACTTGGAGTCCCCCAACTTAGAGTAAGTCTTTGATAGGTCTGGTCGCCTTTGGGATTGTACCGTCTTCTCCATCACCTTTGCCGCCTACTCCTCTTGAGTAGAAAGGCACCATGTCGCCTACTTGTTCCTGTCGAGCACTCCTGCATCAACCCGAAGTCCCTTAATTTCGGCTATCTGGATGAGAAGCACATCGACATCGGTCTTATGAAGTTTCTTGGCCTCTGCCCTTCTGCCTCGTCTTGGTACTTAGAGTTTACCTCTACATTCTCCACCTCCTTGGCCCCTTTTACGACCAATGCTGTCCCTTCATAAGAGCAAGGGATTGATGACTTCACGGAAGTCCCGCATCTGCGGTACCATGACGCTGCCAAGCCCATAGCACTACTATCCGTTACCTTGCATCTTCATCCCTTCCTTGGCTCTATGGAGCTCCTCCGAGTCCACCTCCTCTCTAACCGACGCTTTTCTTTTGGGTAGCTGAGCCCCGTTGGACTCGTCGTCGCTTCCTCGCCCCTTTCGACCACCTGCTTCGACACCACTATGTCCTCCTAGCAGTTCTCCTTGGTCGATGGAGAGACAGACTGCAACTCTCATGCATGGCCTCTGCCATCTTGTTGCAGGGCTCGCGCCGATTCTGTTCTCATTAGCTTCCTTGGTAGCAACGTTCGCTTACTCGGCCTTGTCCTCTGACTTGCCAGGCTCCCTTAAGCGAATGTGAGCAAGCAATCCAACTCTCCAAGCTCCGATTAATCAAGTCCCTCCATGGGACTCACCGGTACTTGCAATCGACTACTCCCTCGGTTGTACACAACCCCATATCTCGACCAAGGCTTTCATCGATGCAAGCTTGATGCATACACAAGACGCCTCTGCTGATCGTGGCATTCACTCCTTGAATCCACGCCCTTCTTCGTTGCATTGTTCATCAAGTGGAGCTCCGCCTCGATCATTCACATGATCATGTCCCCCTCCATGGGACTCACTAGTACGTGCACTTGGACTTCTTCCTCGGTGGTATACAGCTCCCATATGCTAATGACTAAGGCTTTCATCCAATGCAAGCTTTGATGCACACACGAAGACCCGCCTCTGCAGTACTACGGCATTCACTCCTTGAATCCATAGCCCTTCCTCTTGTTGTGTCGTACACCAAAGTGGAGCTCCCAGTAACTCCTGATCATACCTCCGCATGATTTTGTCCCTCACGGGACAAGATTGCCTGTATTGCATTGCCACGAACTATTCCACCATGATCCGCTGCACCATGTGGACTCCTGGTGACATCTCCATTGTATACAGATTCTCGTGTGATGAACTCAGACTACGACTTCTCCACGTGTGGCTTCTGCCAACACATTGTAGGGCCTCCGCCATCTTCGATTTTTAGTTCGCTCCCTTGGCAATTCCCCTTCGTCCCCCCCACTCCTGGGTTACACCTGGACGAAGCATAGCTCTAGGACAGTCCGTCGCCTAGTAGCTCCTGAAGTCCTCTGACTTCGCTATAGTTGGTGCACCATTGTCTGGATCATGGGCCTCTATCCCCTACTAACACAATCTTGCTATGCACCTCCTATTCTTGACAACTCGAATGGCAACACTGTGGCATATTCTTCAAGAGTACCCGACTCTGCATCCTCTGGCCCCGTACTAAGGTCTCATGATCCTAACTTTGCCTCCGCAAGTTGAATCACCTTAGTTACTCCATCAAATGCATCTCTTAGGTAGCTTGCATGTGCCTTGAAGCTCCCTTCATCTTTGGCACCATGCAAAATAAGTCTGTCCCATCAGAATGAAGAACCCATGGAACGACATGATCCCACTCTTGCCTCTACAAGAGTTCATGCCCTTGACCTCTGTCTAAGGAAAGCTCCGTGCCTCCGCTCCATGTTCCATCTTCTATGTCGACTCCCTTCATGCGGCTTGGATACTTCACCGAGTTCCACCTAAGTCGCTCTGCGCCTCGATTTGCACTGAGTTGATAGTGGCCCTCACGTCCACCATTCCACGGGTCAGCCTTCTGTTGAGTTCGATTTCTGCCTCGACTCTAAGTGTGCCTTCATATGATGTTGCCTTGGATTGCTCCCCCACTTGATCTCGAAATGCATCCACCAATGCATTACCTCCTTCGAGATCATGCGACAACTCTTCGTCGCTCACTCGGTCCATTGAGCTTTATGGAGATATAACCTTAAGAAACTCTTCCTCAATATGTGCAGTCCGTTACACATGATTCTCCCACTAGAGAACTAGGACTTATCCCTCCTGGATATCTGTCCTGCTGGAGCAACTTTTCTTTACATACTTCCCGGAAGTTTGAGACCATCATCCCTTTGGACTACTCCGTCTTGTTGAACTCAAGCTTTGTTGCCCTTACAAATGTACTTGCTAGATTGCGACCCTTCTCTGTCGTCTCCTTGCACCTTCAAGGTCTAGCAACATGCGAAACTTGTTGCACGGACATATCCTTTCCATGTCGAGAGAAAGTTCGATGCTCCATGGCTGAGTTCTAATCGCGCCTTGGGATGGCCACGAACACTCATCATCCGTGTACAAGCCCATGCATGAGTTCCGAATCCTTGAGTTAGCAATTCCCTCACCTCTATGAGCTTTGCACAACTCTTTCGGTCGTTACACAACACCTCCCACTTTGCACGGTCTCATCTTTCACCAAGCGCCCTGCTTTGCCTGAAGCACTATCAAGTTTGGTTGCCAACATCGAGCTATAGCTCAAACTCAACCATCCCAATCTTTGTGTGCTACGCATTCTTCTTTGCTTGCTTGTCCTCGTGGTGCTTCTTGCGCAAAGGGGTTGCCTATTCCTTAAATGCCAAACTAGGATGCCCGCTCCTCTGAGCGACTCCTTTCCCTACATCTCAATGTCCGTTTCCCCTAAACAGTTGTGCGTGCTGGCTGTCCTCCACATAGCCTAGCTAGGTCCCCCACATTTGTATGGCAAGTGTTTCTGCGTGTGCTTGTCCCGCTCTGATACCACATTGTCACGGGCTTAGGTGATTTTGCCTAAGCCGTGCGGCACCCATGCGTGTCCGTCAAGGTCAGCCATCCCGAGATCTCCTAAAATCCCACGGACTTACAAAAAAGCGGGCGGAAGAAGCAACTCTCACGGGATCCACAAGCAACTGCTCAAGAAAAACACTTTATAAAGCCAAAATACAAATTACACCCATGGACATTACAAACTCAGAGAGGTTACACACAAAGGATAATGGTCCACTACAGACCGAAGTCCGCACAAGTGCTTATATGACACACTTGTATTTACATGCCAAACTTGGCTATAAAGCAAATCAAACTAGGGCTGCCAAGCCTACTGCAAGCCCGCTTCTTGTTGTACAAGATATATACTTAAACCGAAGGACACGGACTAACACAAGCATTTCATCGAACACATTGTTTACATTGTTGTCCGTGACACTCTGGCGAACTCTCAGCGAGCTCCTATTGTGTCGTCTGATCTTAGGCCTGATGCTCAAACTTAACTTCGACCTAACATCTGATTGTAATGCCATTTTACCATTACAGTTAATCTTGCATCACTTTCTTTAACACACAAGTTAGATTATAAACCATCAATTGATTTTATCAACAAAATTCAAGATTAAAAAATCTCCTCCTTTTTATGATGATAACCAATTGATGATATGAATTAACCTTAACTCCCCCTATGTATATGTCATAGGATAAATACATTCAAAAGAACTCATCATTTTGAATTCAAGTATAGTATTTTTATAATATAACCATTAATGATACTATACATAATAAAATTTTCAAAGCATTCTTTTTCTTGGTATCACATGATCAATAATTTCAAGTGATATGTTTCACATAATAAACATTTTAAACATTCACTTTATGTCAATAATCATGATATCATGATAAAATTTTCAATGTAATCATCTTGGTATCACATGAATATTTCAAAGATTTCGAAACACACATTTCTCTTATGTCATCAATTATGTCATTTCTCCCCCTTTGTTATAAAAAAGGAGAAATATTTAATTCATATTTAAACATTTATCATAAATATCCATCATTTGAATATTTATTATTTTAAAATATTTATTAAAAATATTCAAACATATCATTTATCATTTGTCATCAATATACTGTCTCTCCCCCTTTTGTCATCATAAAGGAGAAATGTTCAGTATACATTTTCTAAATAATTGTTCAAAATAAATGTTCATTATATGATAAAATTTCGAACACAATATTTATCATATGTCATCAATCATGTTGTTTCTCCTTGTTATCAAAAAGGTGAAATATTCACCACATATTTGAATACTAAGTGTTCAATACATATATCAACATATTTATCATAAATATTCATTACATAAAGAAAGAAATCTAGTCCATTTTCTCCTATTAAAATAAGAAGAAAAATTAGAATATAGTTTTAACCCATTCTGTATCATATTGCTTTTTTCTCCTTTGTAAATAAAATAGAAGAAGAAGAAGGGGAGGGGTGGGGGTTTCAAAGATCCAAAAGTTTAGTATCTCACAGAAAATTAAATATCAAGAGGGGGATACATTTGAAAATATTCATGAATCCAAGAATCAAAGTATTAAAAGAGAGCTCAAAAGTCAAGAAAAATCCAAAAAAAATAAAAGAGCTACTCATTATATTTAAAATATCATCTCATATAAATATAAGTTCAAGAAATTCAAAAAGTAACATGATAGCAAATCATGCATTTAGAAGATTTAAAATCATCTCATGTAGATTTTAATATAAAACTTAATTTACAAAAATAAGAAATCCAAAATATATAATAGTAAATGAGGCTCAATTTGCAAATCATATATTTACCATGTATTTAAAAATTTAAAATTCTTAATTTTTTTCTAAGCAAATTGTTTCCTATTCAATGTTATAATATCCAATTTTCTCCTAATCATATTAGTAATTTTATTTTTCCTCTCTGGTCATTGTCACGAAATATGATGGTATAATTTCTTTACATCTATATTCAAATTACTCCGAAAAATGTAAGGGGTATCATGTCATTAAAAATAAAAATTCAAATTCAAAAGACATGATTTAATAAATTTGTCCCACCTTTTGTTTGTGAATATAAGTAATCAAGACATCTTATGTATTTCTAAGTAAAATTATCAAATCATATATATTTCATTTAATTTTTAACTTATCACATTCATGAGTTATAAAATAAATTATGTTAGGAAAGATATTAATATTAAAAGATACTCATGAATACCAAAAAATATAATATAATTTAATTTAATAAATCTCCTTTTAGATAATAAAAATTTTTAGGAGATCAATCTTGTAAGCAAAATCTTAATTCATGAAAATTGTCAAGTTACAAGTATGATTTTACAAAATGAGATATGGAAATATAGGATCTCAACTTATTTATGTGATTTCAAATCATCAAGATCATTATTTAGATTCATGTTGTAGTTCCAAATAAATAAACTTATGATTCATTTAAAACTTATTCAAATGAACTTGATTTATGTAAAGATTTCAAGTTACAATTTTTCAACTTACAATGAATACTTTATTTTATGCACTTGATAATAATGAATTTGATCGGATTTCTTATTGTGATTCGACTGTTGAGATTCTTAATCTAAATAAATCATTAAATAAAAAGATTTACAAAAATAAATTTGAGGAACACCTTCCAAAGAACAGAAAGGATAGTGAACTGAGAACAAAAGAAGATCTTCCAAAGAATATGAAAGAATTTGAACTAAAAATAATATATGACTCTTCGAGTGAAATCTTAAGTGATAAGAATTTTGAACCTTTGACAAATAAATCAAATAAATTAATGAACAAAAATAATAAAAATGAACTTAAATTGGACAAAACCTCTTACTATGAATGCAAAAAGCTAAGGTACTCCAAAGATAAAGTGCACAACTAAGAAGTAAAGAATTTCATGCTTGTCGCTAACCACGATGAGGTAAGTAACCCACCTGAAAGTGATAGGACTCTAGTAGGGTTGAGTCCTAATCACCCTAAAAGTAGTCAATAAAAACCTTATGAGATTGTAATAAAACCCCACCTAGTCACTTCTAAAATATAAAGAAGTGTGGCTAGGGTGTAGATTAGGGTCTTAGGGCTTAGTGGTCATTGCCCCCCTTACTGGGCTGGTCGACCAGGGTTTCCAACAGTTAGGTCAGCTATAGGACGGACAAAGAGGTAATTTTACTTAGGCAAGCACACTAATGTAGCCACCCCCTTTTTTTATCAAGCAAGAATCATCTTTTATTCAACCTTGTGCCGAGTTCTAGGATGGAGGAACCCCTATAGCATTCCAAGAGTGATCGCCCTTTAAGATCAAAACCTACAGATCTCCTTCTAGGGTTCTATCATCTGGTATCAGAGCCATATTCCTGCTTCCCCTACTGCCATCTTTGCTGTCCCCACCCTTCCAAGTAATTCCCATAATTACTGCAACACAACGCCTCCATCTTCCACCCCAAGCCGCAGATCAAATCAATCTACTACCGCCCCTACGTTTGAAATTAGAGATCTGATATATTTTCATCACCCACACTTATTTGCTACTGTTATTCCTTTATTTGCCTTACATGTTGGAGAAGTTTTTTCATATTTTTTTATTGTAAAATTCTACCATCATAAATGTTATTATCATTGTGAAGGGGGAAACTGATAGAACCCTTGTGGATTCTAAGCTTGGGGTGATCTCTATAGGGGATTGGCCTCCTTGGAATTCTATAGGGGTTCCTCCCTCCTTGGTTTTCTATTACATGAGCTGAAAGATAATTGATCTATTGATGGTGAAAGAGGGGGGAATACAAGGCTATTTATAGGACTTCTAAACCCCAACTCATAATAGGATTCCTACTTAAGACTCATACTCCTAGCAACTCCTACCCAATTCTAAGAAGCAACTCCTACTTCCAACAACTCCAACTCCAACTCTAAGAAGCAACCTTCAAACTAATCATAATCCTATTCTAACTTTTCCTCAACCAACCCCTCTTTAACTAGGATAAGGGATGGTTAATTAGGGTGACATGTATCTTATCCTTCCCTCAAAATATCTTTCTTTAAACTAATCCTAACCTAGTCGGCCTCCTCACCTCTATAATAGGGGTCAACTAGATAAAATTTACCTGAATGCCCTTAAGATTTACATATTTGTCCTCTTCAATGAAACTAAATTAGGACTCCTCTAGTTATAGTCCTAATAGACCTATCCTCTTCAAATCAGCCTTGTCCTCAAGGCCGAGCTCAACGTCTTTGGGTCTTGATTTGTAACTCCTTATGAGGCTCTCTCGTGGCCCCTATGATAGGCGCATCCTGCTCCTATGGTCCAGCATTAGCAGTAGTAACTGGACGGTGATATGTCATAATCCTACGATCCCATACAATCATCAGCTGGATTTGAGCCTCCTTATTAACTTGGGTGTTAGATGGATAGATCTGGGCTGAGTCATCATCTCTGAACTTCCATTTGTGGTGAGATTCTCAGAGGATTAATTATAATTTTAAATTAATATACTGATCTGATCCACAAGTTATGGTTGTAATGTGATCTCCAATTTTGTAGGGACTAAAGAAACTGGGAGGCCACTTCTATGAAATTCTTGTTGGTAGAGATGGATATAAAGAAAGACTCGATTTTTAATAATAAACTTCCTTCTACTCCGATGTTTGTCGAGCATATGTTTCTTTCTTGTGCGAGATGGCATGTGGTTATTTTTTAATGATAGTCAGACCTTCCTTTGTGATGGCAGCTGCCTTATAGTAAAGTCCATTGTAGGGTGAGCTCGATATAAGTTTAGAGGTAGCAGAAGCTTAATTTTTCAGGACTTACTTTCATCTCCTCTTCGTGCTGCTATCCTGCATCTGATAGGACTCCAGCAGGATTGAGTCCTAATCTCTCTAAGTAGTCAATAAAACCCTACTAGATTATAATAAAGCCACTCCTATCTTATAAAAGAGTATGGCTAGGGTTTAGATTAGCCCTTAGGGCTTAGTGGCCGCTACCTCCCTTACTGGGTTGGTCCACCAGGGTTTCCCCCTGCTTGGTTTGCCTATAGAGCCAACCTAGTCGCTCTCTATTCCTATTAAGGTAGGTCAGCTATAGGAGAGGCAAAGGGATAATTTTACTTAGGAAAGCACCCCCTTAGGCTAGGTTTGATCCCTATTTAAAGATATAGCCATCCCCCTCTTGAATCAAGTAATTATCAATTTTATTTCAGCCCTGTGCTGAGTCTAGGAGGGAGGAACCCCTATAGCATTCCAAGGGTTGATCCCCCTCAAGGATCAAAATCTATAGAGCTCCTTATGGGGTTGTATCATCTGGTATCAAAGCAGAGATCTTGCTACCTCTGTAGCCATCATCCACGCCTCTACCTTCCCAAGCAATTTCTATAATTACTTTTGACGTCACCTTCATCGTCGCCCACCAAGCCGCAGATCCATCAATCTACTGCCTTCCTATGCGTCAACATCAAAGATCTAGTAAAAACCCCAAAGCCCACGCCTCTTGCTACTACTATTCCTCTATCTTATATGTGGGAGAAGTTTTTCCAAAATTTTCTTGCTATAAAATTTTACTATCGCAAACATTATCATCGTTGCGAAGGCGAAACGCTGCAGAAATTTTCAACCGATTGTTGCTTCTTGGAAATGAACTTTTAATCATCCTTTTTGGCTAAAACTTTTATATAATTTTGTAGATTGTCTTAGCTTTCATCTAAGACTAATCTCATAAAACAAGCTCCTTCTAGATCTGGACTTATAACGCTGCGATTCTTTGTCGCGCAGTGCTAAAATTTTATGACGGAGAATCTGCCTTCCGTCTATTGGCCTCTTGAAACTGAACTTTTGTTCATCCTTCTTGGCAAAATATTTTTTTACAATTCCAAAGATCAACTTGGCTTTCATCTGGGATTGATTTCTCAAAAAAATTCCTTCTGGAACTGGTTTTCTCATGAAATTTTCATCAGCACTCAGTTTTGGAATTTTTATGACGGAGGATCTACCTTTCGTCTTTTGCCCTATTTCCCTACTATTACACTGCCAAAATTTCGCCAAACATTCTACTGGTATTCCCAACATCTAAACCAAGGGTTTATATATAATTTTCTTGCACTTTCCTCTGGAAATTATGTCGAGAAGTCATTGTTTCTCTACCGTAAAATCTGTTTAGTAGGACTACACATCACCGAACTTTTTTTCATCGAATTCTATCAGATTTGAGTGTTATTTTTTATAGGATTTTGGACTCTCTTTTCCTCATTACCAAACCCTACCATCCTTATCATAAACCCTTCAAAAACCTACCCTAAACCGAAACCAAACAGCCACCCAAATCAGCCCTAACCGTAGCCTACTTCCTTATCAGTCTACTTACCTTTTTAGCCAACTTTCCTTACCGATACACCTACCTTTCCTGCCATCTATTCCAGATCTAAAATCTATTTCCCTAACCTTCATCTACTACTATCATAGTCCTAAAACCATACCAATTTGTAACATAAATTCCACAAAGCCGCAGCCCCAAATCGTACCCAAAACAACCACAAACCGCACCAAAAAATTTAAGCCTCCACCAATCTTTCAGCTGCCCAATCTCCCTTCACCACAACATGCATCTTTCGTTGCCCAATGCTGCCAACAGCAACCTCTTGCTGTCATCCTCCTTGATCGTAGCCAGCAGTGATCATTATAGCAAAAAGCTCCCAATAATGATCTTTCGCTGTAATTTGTTTACATTGTAGCCCGCAACAATCGTTCGTTGCCAATTATCTTGATCACGGCCAGCAACAAATTGAACACAACAACAGCCATCTCTCGCTCCATGCTACTGCTACCCTCCTCTGCAATAGCCGTATACATCGCTGCTCCGTCTTCCTCCTATTGCAGCCACACCCTTGCTGCAACCGATGCCACTTACAACCACGAAGTCGCAGCGCAGTTGCAACCGATGTTGCTACTACCCTCTTCTGCCTCCACGATCACTGCTACCTTGGCTGCCATCCTCCATTTCGAGACTTCATCCCCGTAGTCCCGACATTGCTGCCATTCACTACCTTCAACCTGAAAATTGCAGCTACACTTTTCCGTTAGTTTGTTTGACAGATTGGAGATCCTTACATCATGACATCGTTGGGCTTATTCGATGCCAAATTGGAGGCTTTCGAGATGCGTATGGATGCAAAATTACATGCTCTTTTTAAGGAGTTTAGATTTGGCTGATCACCAAGCCCAAGAAGATCACAACATGGAGCAAATTCTGATTGCAAAAAGAACCCATCAGAGATAAGAAGCAAGGATAACACATAGTAGCCCTACACCTCGACGACATCGATCTCCTTTGTACAACTTCAAGAAGGACACCTCAATCAAGATGCTCAGAGGGTGAGAGCTATATCCCAACCAAAAGCATATAAACTTTTAGCACCAATCAATTACAAGAACCTTGATAAAGAACTAACAAAGATCCGTCAAACCTCCACTATCCAAGAGTACCAAATCAGATTTGAAAGGTTAACTAATCAAACTTGTGATTGGTCTGAAAAATAAATATTGAGGACTTTCATTAAGGGCTTGAAGCCGGAGATTCAAGAACAAGTTAAAGCGTAACAACCGTAGACACTTAAGGCAACCATCTCCTTCGCACGACTACACGAAGACAGGCTGAGCCAAGATGCTCGAAGGACCAAAGCCGCCGCACGACCAACAACACAGAGACTCTCGGCCCCATCTACCACCAGCCGGTCACCTCAATTGAAAAAGTTAACAAGAGAAGAGTTTCGTGACAGATCGACAAAGGGCCTATGTTGGCATTGTAATAAACTATGGAGCCAAGACCACCATTATAAAAAAGAGAGACCTCTATTGGTTGAGCCCACTGAAGAACCCAAGCTCAAAGATATGGCTCTCGAGTCTGAGGAGAAGGATATAAAGTAAAAAACACAATCAGCCACCCGCACCTTTCATGCTCCACCATAGATATTGGATATTGATGGCTTCATTAAGCATCAACCCGTCACCATCCTTGCCGACACTAGGAGCTCTAACGACCTTATGAATGACAAAAGAAAACAAGTGACCTTATGTGGGAAAGGAGAGAACGAAGAAAAGATGATCTCAACACAGTGCTTGGAGAAACTCACTGAAATCTCAGGCATATCCACTGAACTAAGCCGACTTCTTCCTACTCGACTGCACTACCCTTGTATGTTGGTCTTACAAGGGGAACCACCAGCACATATTCGTTCATATTGCTGTCCACATTTTCAGAGGACCAAAGCTAAAAAGATTCGTCCAGGCAACGCAAGAGATACGGATCATTCGACCACAACCTTCTTTTGCAATGACACTTTCTCTCCAAAAACTTTGCCTCTTTGTCTGCAGAGATAAGCTCTTCCTGAAGTATCATATTCAGCTGAACCAGCTATAGGTTCTGATGTAGTGCTCCCTCATCTTGGGCTACTTCCATGACTTCACCAAGGAGCAGACCATGATGCTAAAAGTCTTCCCTGATGATGACCTCGGATCCATGACCCACGATCGAAAGAAGGAACAGGAGAAAGACATCCACATGACCCCCACAGCCATGATGTCATCTATATCGATGCTAGGATTACCTGAACGTGGCAATGTGTTCGTACTTAGAGCAGACACATCCAGAGTTGGGATCGACGTCATCCTTAGGCAAGATGGTCGACTCCTAATTCACATAGAGGCTTCCCCAACACTTCACATAAGATTTCTAAAGGGGATACTCATTGCTATCAAATTTAAAATTTGGCTCGATATAGGTCCATGGCACGAAAGAAGAAGCCTAAAAGAATTATAATCCATGCTCACACTAGCACATGCAAAGAAGAAATGACCTCTTGATAAACTTCAAAATAGATGAAAAATTAAAGATCGAGTTTTCTTACACCTCTAGCCCGATCAATAGGAATCTTGAGCCTTAAGGAAATGGTCTCTCTATTTCTTTGGGCCTTGCAAAATTGGGGACCACATTGGAGCCCTAACCTGGAGATCAAATCCGCACACCAGATCAAGATTACAGTTGATCCGCCGGGTATCCCACCTCAAATGAAAATTTAAAGAAGATGACTCAGCCCAAATCCTTCCAACTAACACCGCAGCTGATGAGGAGGCCAAAGTTTAGTTTATAATAGCATGAGAATCATATGAGGAGCTGAAGACCTGGTTTCCCGAGTTCATAGAATCTCAGCCTTGAGGACAAGGCTGATTTTAAGAGACGGGTTTGATCGGACTCCAATAGGGTTGAATCCTAATCTCCCAAAGAAGTAGTCAATAAAATCCTGCTAGATTGTAATAAAGCCACTCATATCTTATAAAGGAGTATAGCTAGGGTTTAGACTAGCCCTTAGGGCTTAGTGGCCACCACCTCTCTTACTGGGTTGGTTGGCTAGAGTTTCCCCCTGCTTAGGTCGGCTATGGAGCCAACCTAGCCGCCCCATGTTCCTATTAAGGTAGGTCGACTATAAGAGGGGCAAAAGAGTAATTTTACTTAGGTAAGCACCCCCTTAGGCTAGGGTTTTGATCCCTATTTAAAGATATAGTCATCTCCCCTCTTAAATCAAGCAATTATCAATTTTATTTCAGCCTTATGCTAAGTCTAGGAGGGAGGAACCCCTATAGCATTCCAAATGTTGATCCCCCTCAAGGATCAAAATTTATAGAGCTCCTTCTGGGGTTTTATTAGCATCATACCAAGCTACAAATTCAGCAAAGGTTAGCATTCCCTTGTCATTGATTAGTAGCTTCAGGTGATTTGGAGTGAGAGCTTTGTTGATATAGGCTAGGGGTTGGCCATCTTACATGTGGATAACATAATTTCTAGCTCCCGATGCATCAATAATAAACACTTTGTCTAAGTTGGGTAAAGCTAGCATTGATGTAGATGGCATCATGACTGTAAGGATCCTGTAGATGGTGGATGTGTGGATGCCTTCCTCTTGTTTCTTCAAAATTTTGATCTCCATACAGTAAGGTTTAGTGTCATAGATTCCATGTTGGTATTATTGCTGGAGGGACTCAATCTTCTTACGGTCGTGGGTCATGGATCGATGGTCATCATCAGTGAAGACTTTAAGCATTATGGTCCGCTCCTTGGATAAGTCATGGAAGTAACCTGAGATCTGAGAGTGCCGCTTCAGAAGCCATAGCTGGTTCGGCCGGATGTGGCACTTCAGGAAGAGTTTATACCTGCAAACAAAGAGGCTAAGCTTTTGGAGATACGTATCATTGCAAGGGAAGGTCATGGCCGAATGATTTGTGTCTCCTACGTCTCCTAGACGATCCTTTTAGCTTTGGCCCTCTAAGGATGTAGACAGCAATATGGCCAAATATATGCAAGTGGTTCCTTCTATAAGATAAGCATATGAAGATCGTATAGCCTAGTAGGAAGTAGTCGGCTCGGTTTGGCGGAGGCGTCTAAAATTTCAGTAAACTTCTGCAAGCATTGTTTCGAGATTATCATTACTTCGCTCCCATGTTTCTCACATAAGATCACTTGTTCTCCCTTGCCATTCAAAAATTGTTGGTGAGGATGGTGACGGGTTGCTGCTTAAAGGATTCTTCAACTTTTGCTGCTTCAGGGTTCACATGGTCAGCTAAAGCATGAGTCATGCAATCGGCTAGCTGCGAGTCCTCCTTCGTATTCTCCTCCATAGGTTCCTGGACCTCTTCTTCAGATTCTTTAATAGATTTTATCATAGAAAGCTCCCTTTTTTTGCAGTGATGATTGCGGTTCCAAAGTTTGTTGCAATGCCAACAAAGGCCCTTCGTCGATCTGTCGCATAGCTCTTCTCTCATCAATTTTTTTGGCAACGAAGAATGGCTAGGAGCAGAAGGAGGTTTATATGCTACTGGTCTAAGAGTGGTTCTCATTCTTCGAGCATCTTGGTTTAGTCGTTCCTCTTGGATTCAAGAGAAAGAGATTGCAGCCTTCATGGTGGGGGGCTGACATGCTTTAAACTCTCCTTTAATTTTCGGCTTGAGTGCTTCAATGAACGTCCCGAATAATTATCTGTCAGACCAATCATGAGAAAAGTAAGATAATTCCTCAAACCTGGTTTGGTATTCTTGGATCGTGGAGGTTTGTCGGATCTTGGCAAGTTGTCCATTGATATTCTTGTACTTGGTCGGCCCAAAGCAGTTCAGCAGCACATACTTGAATTGTATCCATGTAGGAGTCTTATATTTGTAGTCAAGCTAATTGTACCATCGTATAGCATTTCCTTCAAGGTGGATGATAGTGGTGTCCACCATGGAATCCTTCGGTGTTCTGTGATGACAGAAGTAACGTTCGACGCATGAAATCCATCCCGTCGTGTCTCCTTCCCATCGAGGGAAGTCCACCCATGTATGGCTGCCTTATATCAGTGGCTTATTCTTTCTTTTTAAGAGACCTCTCTGAACTTACACTTTGCTGGAATTTTGTTGGGCTCGAAGATCGGCCCAATCCGAATTTGGCGAATAAGATGCGCAATCTTTCCTCCACACGTGATTCAAACACCTCGAACTTGGCATCGATTGAACTTTGAGATGTCATTGCGTGTGCCTCTAGATCTGAGATGTCAATATCATTCTCCTGCTATTGGGTTAGTGATATAAAATGGTTGGGTGGATTGATGGCCGAAAGAGGTGGTGGGTCAAGGGTAGATGGCTGTAGTTTGGGGCTGAACGATTGCTATCAGGGCTATGATTTAGGGCAGTTGTAGGGATCATAGAGGGGGTATAATGGTCGAGGGTAAGGTTATAGGGGTGGTTTAGGTTTGTTGTTGATGGCAGCAACTAGTTTGGTAGGGATTGGTGGCCAAAAGGATGATGGATCAAGGTTGCAATTTAGGGTTGATAGCTTGCAGTTTAGGTTACTATTGGTGCTGCTATTTGAGGCTGCTATGGAGGCTACAAAGGGTTTTTATGGTAGTGGTTTGAGGTTGGGAAGGAAGGTTTAGGGTTGCTGTTGGGGGCAGCAACCGGTTTGGCAGGTTCAGTGGCTGCAGAAGATAAGGATCGGTTGAAGGTTCGGTGGCTATAAAAGACCGTTGTTTGGGCTATGGTTTGGGTTGTCTGTGGAGATAAAGAAAAGGCTCCAATGACTGCGTCTTAAAGTTAGAGGGGTGCTCTAAAGAAAATGTGGGTGGCAGCAACAATTTTGATAAGGATCAAATATGGGTGCAACAAAAACACCGAAAGGTAGTGCTTTAGAATTCTATGTCGATAGGCTGCGATAGGTCGCTATTTTGGGCTATGATTTTGAGTGTTATTTGGGTTATAAAAATATGTTATGATGGTTGCATCTTAAGGCTAAAGGGATGCCCTAAAGATGTCTTGGGTGGTGGTAGCAAGATGGTTAGGTTTCGATGGGTTAAGAAGAAGAAGAAAGACAAAGGTGTAGTAGTAGATTTTTCATCGAAATAATTCCAACAGAGAAGACATAAATTTTTATAGAAATTCTCAACAAAAATTCAAGTAAAACTCCAGGTGAATCTACTGGTAAGGGAGAGATAAGTCGTTAAAAATTTCATGGAAGAAATCAACAGCAGAAGTTTCAGCATGATCAAGGTATACGAGAAGGTACTACGACATAATCTTTTCATTGAAAGATCAGTAGTATAGACAAGATTTTTTTTCCAGCATTTCAAAACAAGGATTCTAGTAAAACTCAAGGACAATCCGCTGGTAAGGGAAAGGTAATACCGACAAAAAATTCATGGAAGAAAACAACAACAAAAGATTTAGCAAAATCGAAGATCACGGGATGGTACTGCAGTAGATTTTTACGTTTAAAGTGTAACAGTTTGGACATAAAAGATCAGCAGCTCATATTGAGAATTTTTTGACTAAACCAAAAGAAAATCTAAAGATAGGAAGTGCTAAAGCTATCATAAAAATCGTAGAGATTGGATCAATAAAAATGCAATAGTAAATCAAATAGTCAAGGGTGTGTGGTTGGAATTCTGTAGCATAACTTTTGTCATAAAGATTGAATCTTTGCGATGAAAAGTTTATGCAGCAAATATGAACAATTTTTTTTTGGATTTTTGGAATAGGGATAACTAAATTGCAACACTAGTAAGGTAGGAAACTAGAACCTATTGCAATTCACGGGGAAATTAAATGATGATCTGTGGTAGTGGAGACGATGGTGAAATTTAGTGATGATCTTCAAGCAATTGTGGGAATTGCTTTAGACGGCTATGGGGGGCTGATGGATGGTTATCGAAGGGTAATGAGACGCTAAGAACGTTGCTCTAATAACAAGTGATAGAACCCTTATGGATTCTAAGCTTGGGGTGATCTCTATAAGGGATCGACCTCCTTGGAACTTTATAAGGGTTCCTCTCTCCTTGGTTTCTGCTACATGAGCTGAAAGATAATTGATCTATTGATGATGAAAGAGGAGAGAATATAAGGCTATTTATAGGGCTTCTAAATCCTAACTCCTAATAAGATTCCTACTCAAGACTCCTACTCCTAACAATTCCTACTCCAACTCTAAGAAGCAACTCCTACGTCCAACAACTCCAAATCCAACTCTAAGAAGCAACTTTCAAACTAATCCTAATCCTATTCTAAACTTAACCCCTCCTCAACCAACCCCTCTATAACTAGAATAAGGGGTGATTAATTAGGGTGACATGTATCTTATTCTTCCCTTAAAATATCTTCCTCCAAACTAATCCTAACCTAGCCGGCCTCCTCACCTCTTTAATAGGGGTCAACTAGATTGGATTTACATAAATGCTCTTAAGATTTATATGTTTGTCCTCTTTAATGAAACTAAATTAGGACTCCCCTAGCTAGAGTCCTAACAAAAATAATGCAAAAAAATTTCAACTGATTGTTGCTTCTTGAATCCAAACTATTGCTCATGCTTTTTTGCTGAAACTTTTATATAAATTCATAGATCATCTTAGCTTTCATCTAAGATTGATCTCTGAAAAAAATTCTTTCCAAACTAGACTTATAGTGCTACAATTCCTCATCACGCGTTGCTGGAATTTTACGATGAAGAATCTGTCTTCCGTCTTTTCATCCACTTTCCTACCGTTACGCTACCGAAATTTTATCGAACTTAATTGTTTATATTACCCACACTTGAACCGAGGATTTGTGACAAATTTCTATATATTTTACTTGGGTTTTCCTCTAGAATTTACATCGAGAATTCAATATTTCTCTAACGTAAATTCTATTCGATAGGATAGCACATACACAACCCTTTCTTCGTTGAATTGCATCATATTTGAGTGCTATCTTTTGTGGGTCTTTGGATTCTCTTTCTCTCATCCTCAAACCTACCATCTTCACTAAGAACCCTTCCAAATCGCACCCTAAACTGATCCCAAACAGCCTACCAAATCAGCCCTAACCGCAGCCAACTTCCATCTACTCGATCCACCATCCAACCGGCCACCTCTTCTCTAAAAATTCTCATGTCACTAACCCAACAACAAAAAAAAAAGACCTCAACATTATAGATCTAGAGGTCTACACTGTGGCATCAGAGGAGGCCATCAACGCCAAGTTTGAAGACTTCGAAATCCACATGGAGGAAAAGATCTGATCCCTTTTCGCCGAATTCAACATGGGCTAACCATCGAGCCTGAGGAAATCACAACAAGGAGAAACTTCAGATCGACGAGATGATCCTTAAGAGCATGGTCACATCATCCCTAATCCAAACAATGTACGCATGAAGGTTGACTTCCCTAGATAGGAAGAAGGAAAGCTGATTGGATGGATCTCACGTGCAGAGTGCTATTTTTGGTTCTACTGAACCGTCGACACTACACGAGTGGAGATTGCTACCATCCATTTCAAGGGAGATGCAATTTAGTGGTTTAATTGGTTTGAGCACACCCATGGATGTCTCTTTTGGAAGCGATTCAAGGAAGGACTACTAAATCGCTTCAGACCAACCGATTTCGATAACAGCGATGGACAATTAATGAAGATTCCGCAAACCTCTACAATACAATAATACCAAACAAGGTTTAAACATTTATCTAACCAAACTATAGATTGGTCTAAAAAGCAACTTTTAGGGACTTTTATTAAGGGCCTAAAGCAGGAGATTCGAGGAGAAGTAAAGGCGCATCAACCGTACACTCTTGTGGTAGTAATTTCCTTCACAAGAATCCAAGAAGAATGATTGAAGCATGAAGTACGAAGGACAAGGGTCACTCCCTGACCAGCCATGCCAAAGCCTTCAGCCCCCTCTACTGCCATCCGAGCCCCCACACCAAAAAAATTAAAAAGAGACGAGCTTTATGAATGATCGGCCAAGGGGTTGTGTTGGCATTGTTATAAACCATGGAGCCGAGAATATTGCTACAAAAAGGGGTGGCTCCTCATCATCGAACCAATGGAGTATGAGGACATTGTACCATTTGAAGAAGACCTCGAACTTGAAGATGAAGCCACAGAGGAAGAGCCCTAACCGACCGACTATGTAGTGCATGCGCTGGTCGGTTACTCCAACCCGCAGACGATGAATGTTGGAGGACTCCTTAAATAGCAACCCATCACTGTTCTTAGAGATACGGGCAACACCAATAATTTTTTTAATAGCAAGGTTGTTGTATGTATGGCACTTCAAATCGAAGGTTGCAACAAGTTTGACATAAAGGTTGCCGATAGTTGAATCCTCAATTGTGAGCAACGGCGCCCGCGGGTAAAATTGCTCTGACAAGACCAAGAAGTGGTAGCCGATTTCTTTCTCCTACCCATCGATGACTATGAAGTCATGCTTAGGATTGAATAGCTCATAACATTATGTGACATCTCTTGAAATTTCTCTAAATTAATTATGAAATTTTATTGTAAAGGGAAACATGTCACTTTACGAGGCAAGCATGAGAGTCATATCTCCATCATTTCGACGCAGCGAATGGAGAAAGTGCTACACAAGACGTATGATGAATTTTTTATGCATATATAGTAGCCATCAAAGGCGGAGAACATACAAAATCCAGATCCTAAGCTTGCCCTTTTGTCGGACGAATTTACGGATGTTTTCACGGAGCCACATAGGCTTCCCCCTAACCGACCGCATGACCACCGTATCCCAATATTGTCGGGCAAATCTCTAGCAAACTTGAGACCATACCACTATCCTCACTTTCGGAATGATGAGATTGAGAAAATCATTAAGGAGATGCTTGACACTGGAGTAATTTGACCAAGCTACAACTCTTACTCCTTGTTGGTGTTGCTAATGCACAAGAAGGATGGTATGTGGCAAATGTGCATTGATTACTGGGTTTTGAACGCCATCACCGTCAAAGACAAATATCTCATACCAGTAGTAGATGAGCTCTTGGATGAATTAAAAGGAGCCCGAGTCTTCACTAAATTGGATCTCAATTCCGAATACCATCATATTCAGGTATGCACTAAAGATGTTCCGAAAACTACATTCCGCACATATAATGGCCACTACGAGTTTTTGGTAATGCTCTTTGGACTTACGAATGCTCCTTCTACATTTTAAAGCTTGATAAATGTTATTTTTTCGAAGGTTTCTATGCAAGTTCATGTTGGTATTTTTTAATGACATCCTTATTTACAGCCCTATGCTTGATATACATTTTCAACACTTACGAACCGTTCTAACGATTCTTCAGGAGAATACCCTTTATGTTAAACAATCAAAGTGCAGTTTCTTATAGTGTAAAGTGGAGTACCTAGGGCATATTATATCAGAGGATGGAGTGGCGGCAGACCCAACAAAGATCGAAGTGATGCAAGGATGGCCGAAAGCTATGAACATAAAATTGCTACGCGGCTTCCTTGGACTCATAGGATACTACTGGAAATTCCTGAAAGATTATGGTAAGATCAGTGCACCACTCACATCCCTACTAAAGAAAGACTCCTTATGATTGGATAAAGCTTCCATAGCATTTGAATGACTCAAGGCAACCATGACGATGATGCTAGTCCTAGCACTGCCCGATTTCAACCGCACCTTCATGATTGAGCCTGACGCATCCGAAGTTCGAATTGGGGTTGTTCTAATGCAAGATGACCTACCTGTTGCCTACACCAGTAATACTTTCTCTCTCTCCCATCTTAAAATGTCCATATATGATAAAGAAATGCTCACTATCGTACATGCCATTATAAAGTGGAGACCCTACTTGATCGGCCAACGCTTTTAGATAAAGACCGACCACCGAAGTCTTAAGTATTTTTTAGAGCAAAAATATCTTCCCCAAAGCAATAACGATGGGTAACTAAACTTCTTAGCTTTAATTATGAAATTATTTATTGAAAGAGGAAAGAGAATATTGTTACAGATGCTCTATCTCAGCTACCGGGACAAGCCAAAATTTCAGCCATCTCCCTTCCCTCCACCAACTTCCTCAAAGATATTAGGGTGGAATGGAAGAGTGACCGAGAAACTTGAGGCATCATAGAAAAATTGGAGAAGAATCCGGGTTCCATGGGTTACTACACTTAGGATTCGAAGGACCTGTGCTATAAAGACCGAATTGTGATTGTTCCTTCTTCCCTTTACAACAAAATTATTTTGCATGAGATGCACTCTTCACCTTCAGCAGAGCACTCCGAATTTCTGAGAACATATAAGAGGGTGAAGCAAAACTTCTTTTGGAGAGGCATGAAAATATTGATTTATGATTATGTATCTAAATGTGATGTTGATAGAACCCTTGCGGATTCTAAGCTTGGAGGTGATCACTATAGGAGATCGGCCTCCTTGGAACTCTATAGGGGTTCCCTCCTCCAAATTACTGCTCAAAGACTACAGAAAATACTTTTCTATTCATGATAAGAAGTGAAGAATTATAAGGCTATTTATAGGCCTTCTAACCCTAATTCCTAAGAGGTCTCCTACTTCAAGGCTCCTACTCTTAATCAACTCCCAAGGCAACTCCTAATGCATCTCTAAGTCTAACTTCCAACTGGCCCATCTAGGGATGGTTGGTTGCTTATTGTTTCCTATTTCTACTCTAACTTAACCCCTCCTCAACCAACCCCTCTTTGATTAGGATAAGGGGTGGCTAATTAGGGTAACATGTATCCTACTATTTCCTTAAAATATCTTCCTCCCATCTAATCCTAACATAGCCAGCCTCCATACTTCTTTATTAGGGGTCGACTACATAAAATTTATATGAATGCCCTTAGAATTTACATATTAGCCCTCTTTAATGAAACTAAACTAAAACTCCCCTAGCTAGAGTCCTAATAAACTGCCCTCTTCAAATCAACCTTGTCCTCGAGGCTAGTGCTCCATGAATTTTGGAAATTTGATTTTTAAATCGTTATAGTTCTCCCAAGTGGCCTCTTCTTATGGAAGGTTCACCCACTATATTAGTACTTCATTAGTGGGTTGTCGTCGTTGTGTCACGATCCTTCGATCAATAATGGCACTCGGTTGAGTCTGGAGCTCTCCTTGGATAGTCATATTAGGTAAATGTCTTTGAACTATCTCGTCCTGTCCTAATTTGAGCTTCAAGCATGACATATAAAGGATTGGAAGGATTCGAGAGTCGGCGGGTAAGTCCAATCTGTATGCTACTGCCTCGATGTGCTCCACAATCTGGTAGGGTCCATAGAACCAAGGTGAAAGCTTCATGGATGCTCTAGTCTAGATCGATATTTGCTTGTATAGCTCGAATCGTAGAAACACCTAATCTCCCACTAAAAATACTCTTTTGCCTTTGTGTTGATCATATTATTATTTCATCCTTACTTGAGCTGTAGAGAGATTATCTTTTAGTAGCTTCAGCATTTTATCTATATCCTATAGTTCCCTATCTACTTGTTCTACTTTAGAGGTGCCCAATACATATTTGGGATTACAAGAGGAGGTCGGCCATATATAGCCTCATAGGGTGTAATTTTCATGGATGAATGATAAGTTGTGTTATACCACCACTTGGCCTAAGGGAGCCACTTTGTCCACTCTTTTGGCCAGTCACTGGCAAAGTATCTAAGGAATGTCTCTAAACATCTATTCACCACTTCAGTCTAGCCGTTGGTTTGTGGGTGATATGTTGTGCTCATCTTCAATTTAGTGCCCTGCATTTAGAATAATTTGTCCAGAATTTGCTCGTGAATACCCTATCACGATCACTTACAATATATCTCGGCATCCCATATAATTTTACAATATTTTCTATAAGGATTTAGGCAATGCTGGAAGTAGTGTAGGGATTGCGAACTGCATAAAAATGAGCATACTTTGTATGGCGATCAACGACAATAAGAATCATACCTTTTTCTTGTGATAAAGGTAGCCCTTTGATAAAGTCCATTGATATATCGGTCCATATTGAGTCCAAGATAGGTAAAGGTTGCAGCTTTCCAGGGCTTGCCATTGTTTCACCTTTATGTCATTGGCATACATCACATTATGCCACAAATTTAGCAATAATATTTTTCATCCCTTCCCAATAAAAATTCTGCTTAATTCTCTTATAGGTTCTAAGGAACCCGGAATGCCTAGTCGTGGGTGTGGAATGCATCTCTTGAAGGATGGTCTTTATACAACTAGAATTTGGCACAAGCACAATGCATCTCTTATAGCGTAGGTCTTTTGAGTCCCAACTGTAATGAGCCATGGAACTTGGTTCTTCCTCCAATTTCTTTATGATCTTGTTGGTTCCTCAATCATCTTGTCATTCTCTCCTAATGTCCTCAAGGAAATTACTAGTCGGAAGTGAAATGGTCAAAAATTCAGCTTGCTCGGGTAGTCGTGAAAGCGCATCTGTAATAACATTTTCTTTCCCCTTTTTATAAACTATTTCATAATCATATCCAAGAAGCTTTGTTACCCGTTTTTGCTGCTTGAGGGAAGATATATTCTGCTCCAAGAAATATTTCAAGCTCTTATGGTTGGTCTTGATTTGGAAGCATCGCCCGATTAAGTATAGTCTTCATTTAGCCACCGCATGCACAATCATGAGCATCTCCTTCTCGTAAATAGTCATCTTGAGGTGGGAAGGAGATAAAGCCTTACTTGTATATGCTAGGGGGTGGCCATCTTGCATTAACACAACACCTATTCCCACTCCAGAGGCATCGGCTTCAATAACAAAAGTCTTATCGAAGTCGGGTAGTGCTAGCACAGACATTATCATTATTGCGGTCTTAAGTTCGTCGAAGGTGGTGGAGGTTCTATCCAACCATTGGAAAGCATCTTTTTTCAGTAAGGAAGTGAGAGGTGCACTGATCTTCCCATAGTCTTTCACTAACTCATCGTAGTAGCCTGTTAAGCTAAGAAAGTTGTGCAGCGATTTTATGTTCCTTGGGGTTGGCCAATTCTACATTGCTTCAATTTTGGAAGGGTCCACTGCCACTCCTTCCTCTGATATGATATGCCCAAGATACTCCACCTTTTGTTAAAGAAAGCTACACTTTTATTTTTTGACAAAAAGAACATGCTCTCGAAGAATCGTCAAAATAAGTTGTAAGTACTCAAAATGACTTTCAGTAGAAGGGCTATAAATAAGGATGTCATTGAAGAAAACTAGCACAAACTTGCGAAGATAATTCCAAAATATATCATTCATAAGGCTCTAGAAGGTGGAGGGAGCATTGGTGAGACCGAAGGGCATTACCAGAAATTCGTAGTGGTCATTATGTATCCAAAAGGTAGTTTTCGGTATGTCTTCTTCGCACACTCGTATCTGATGATACCTAGATCGAAGTTCCAGCTTTGTGAAGATTCATGCTCCCTTTAGTTCATCAGGAAATTCATCTACTACTGGAATAGGGTACTTGTGCATGACAGTTGTACTGTTGAGAGCTCTGTAGTCGATGCACATTCCCCATGTTCCGTCCTTTCGCACAAGGAGTACCGGTGAAGAGTAGGGGCTGTAACTCGGTCGAATGACTCTTGTTTCAAGCATCTCCTTCACAATCCTTTCTATTTCATCATTCTGTAGATGAGGGTACCAATATGGCCAAGTGTTTGTTAGAGATTTGCCAGAAGAATCGGTATCCGATGATTATGCTAGCGGCTAGGAGGTAGGCTACATGATTCGTCAAATACATCTAAAAATTTAGCAAGCAAGGGAAGTAGATTAGGTCATCAAATTCGGTTGCCTCCCCCTTGGATTGCTGCTCAAGTTGTACTAAGAAGTCGTTGTATGTTTTGTGCAAGACTTTCTCCATTCATCGTGTGCAAATCGTTGATATGTCGCTCCCTCATTTGTCGCGTAGTACCATCTATTTTCCCTAGCTGCAAAACTTCATGATTAATTTAAAAAATTTCATGAAACATCACCTAATGTTGTCAATCATTCGATGTCAAGCACGGCTTCATAATCATCAAGAGGGAGGAAGAAAAAATTTGTGATTATTTCTTGATCTTACAGCAAAAGCTTCACCTATGAGCACTGGCGATCACACTTCAGAATTTGTCCGTCGGCAACTTTAACATCAAACTTGCTGCAATCTTCAATAGGCAAGGCCATCTAGACAGCAACCTTGTTATTCATAAAATTTTTAGTGCTTCTGGTGTCAATGAGAACAATAATTGGTTGTTGCTTCAGAAATCCTCCCACTTTCATCGTTTGTAGGTTCGCATGGACGGCAAGAGCATGCATGGTAATATCAACTGGCTACTTTTCTTTATTCGTGACCTCTTCCTAGTGCTCCTAGATCTCCTCCTCCATATCGTCAAGAGGTTCAATCAATAGGAGGTGGCCCTTTTTGCAACGATGATTGCGACTCCATGGTTCATCGCAATGCCAACAAAGCCCCTTTGCTGATCGGTCACGTAATTCTTCTCTTGTCAAGTTTTTTAGCAGCGAAGGATGGCTGGGAATAAAAGGAGGCTTGTTTGCCATGGGCCTAAGAGTGGTTCTTATCCTCTAGGCATCTTGGTTGAGCCGCTCTTTTTGTATTCGGGTGAAGGAAATTGCAGCAGCTACAGTACGGGGCTGCCATGCCTTAACCTCCCCTTTTATCTTCGGCTTGAGTCCCTCGATGAAGGTACCAAGCAATTGTCGGTCAGTCCAATCATGTGCAAGGTAGGATAGCTTCTCAAACCTAGTTTGGTACTCTTGAATTGTAGAAGTTTGTCGAATTTTTACAAGTTAGTCGTTAATATTTTCATACTCCATAGATTCGAAGCGGTTCAGTAGTGAGTTTTTAAATTGATTCCACGTTAGAGCCCCATGATTATATTCCAGCCAATTGTACCATTCGATTGCATCACCTTTAGCTATTTCCACCATAGAATCATCTGACATTCGGTAGTAGCGGAAGTAACATTCGGCACGCAAAATCCACCCCGCTGGGTCTCCTTCTTCCCAATGTGGGAAGTCCACCCTCATGCATGGCTGAAGCATATCTAAAGGTTGTCCCTCCTTTTCTAGAGGCCTCTCTGAACTCTCTCCTCAATGAGATTTGGTTGGACTCAGTGATCGTCCAATTTTGAACTCTGTGAGCAAAGCGTGCAATTTGTCCTCCAAGCGCGATTCGAGCCGTGATTCAAGTTGAGATTCTAATGCTTCAAACTTGACATCAATTAGATCTTGGGAAGTCATGGCATATGCCTGTAGATCAGATATTTCCTTGTCTATTTTCTGTTGATGGGTCAATGGCATGGGTGGTGGAAGATTCAGACAATCACTTGGTGATAGAAGGGTTCGGCTACAAAGGGTTTCTATTTTGGGCTGCGATTTTTGGGGGTCTTAGGGTTATGAAAATAGGTTATGATGACTACATCTTAAGGCTAGACGGATACCCTAAAGATGTCTTGGGTGGTGGTAGTAGGATGGTTGGGTTTCGGTGGGTTAACAAGAAGAAAGAAAGACAAAGGTGCAGCAGCAGATTTTTCGTCAAAAAATTTCAGCAGTGAAGACAAATTTTTTTTCAGAAATTTCCAATGAAAATTCAAGTAAAACTTAAGGGAGATCTACTGGTAAGAAGAGGTAATGCCGACAAAAATTTCGTGAAAAGAAATAACAACAATAGGTTTGACAAAATCAAAGATCACGAAGAAGTATGGCAACATATTTTTATGTTTAAAGTGCAGCAGCTTAGACATAAAAGATCAGTAAGTTATCTTGATAATTTTTTGACAAAACCAAAGGGAGATCTGAGGATAGAAAGTTCTAAAGACATGGTAAAAATTTTGTAGATATTTGATCAGTAAAAATGCAGCAACAAATCAAACAGTCAAGGGTGTGCGGCTAGAATTCTACGGCTTAACTTTCATCATAGAGATAGAAAGTTTGCAATGAAACATTTATGCAGCAAATAGGAACAATTTTGTTTTCTAATAGGGATAACTAAATTGTAGCAACAGTAAGGTAGGAAACCAGAACCTATTATAATTCACGGGGAGATCACAAGATGATCTACAGTAGTAGAGATGGCGATGGAATTTGATGACGATCTTCGAGCAATTGTGGGAATTACTTTGGACGACTTTGGGGGGCTAATGGATGGTTGTGGAAGGGCAGCAAGATACCAAGAACACTGCTCTGATACCAATGACAGAACCCTTGCAGATTCTAAGCTTGGGGGTGATCACTATAGAACCTCCTTGGACCTCTATAAGGGTTCCCTCCTTCAAACTGCTGCTCAAAGGCTGCAAAAAATACTCTGCTATTCATGATAAAAAGTGAAGGATTACAAAGCTATTTATAGGCTTTCTAACCGTAATTCCTAAGAGGTCTCCTACTTCAATGCTCCTACTCTCAATCAGCTCCTAAGGTAACTCCTAATGTATCTCTAAATTTAACTTCTAACCGGCCCATCTAGGGGTGGCCGATTTCTTATTGTTTCCTATTTCTACTCTAACTTAACCCCTCCTCAACCAATCCTTCTTTAACTAGGATAAGGGGTGGCTAATTATGGTAACATGTACCCTAATCTTTCCTTAAAATATCTTCATCTCATATAATCCTAACCTAGCCGTCCTCCTTACTTCTTTATTAGGGGTCGCTAGATAGGATTTACATGAATATCCTTAGGATTGACACATTTATCCTCTTTAACGTAATTGACAAGGACAAGCTTCTGAAATTGCTAAAAGACAACTTAACTACTGCCCAAACCCACATGAAGCAACAAGCAGACACTCACTGACGTGAGTGAGAATTTTCGATAGAAGACTGGGTTTTTACCTTCTCCTACAACCATACAAGCAACTGTCAATCAACACCAGAGCGTCGATGAAGTTATATCCATGATTCTATGGACCATATCAGATCTTAGAGTGGATTAGGGCCGTGGCATAGAGATTAAAGCTTCCAGATGACGTTAAGATCCATCTCATCTTCCACGTATTCTTGCTAAAGCTGAAATTGGGAGAACGTGAGTTGGCTTAGACCTAGTTGCCAAGCACTACAAATGATGGCATGATTCAAGCTCAACCGTAAGCTATACTTGATCGGAGAATTGTGATGCGCCATCGATGCCCCTCAACTAAATACTCATAAAGTGAAATAATTTACCATCTGAAGATGCAACGTGGGAGTTTTATAAGGAGCTGAAGATCCAGTTCCTAGAGTTTATGGACCCTCAACCTTGAGGACAAGGTCGATTCAAAGAGGACGGGCTTGATAAGACTCTAACAGGGTTGAGTCCTAATCACCCTAAAAGTAGTCAATAAAAACCCTATGAGATTGTAATAAAACCTCACCTGGTCACTTCTATCCTATAAAGAAATATGGTTAGGATTTAGATTGGGGCCTTACGGCTTAGTAACCACCGCCGCCCTTACTAGGCTGGTGGCTAGGGTTTCTATCAAGTAGGTCGGCTATAGGAGGGGCAAAGAGATAATTTTACTTAGGAAAGTACCCCCCATAGGCTAGGGTTTAAAACCCTATATAATCATGTAATCGCCCTCTTTTCCTATCAAGCAATAATCATCTTTTATTCAGCCTTGTGCCGAGTTCTAGGAGGGAGGAACTCCTATAGCATTCCAAGGGTTGATCTCCCTCAAAGATCAAAACCTATAGAGCTCCTTCTCGGGTTCCGATAGGACTCCAACAGGGATGAGTCCTAATCACCCTAGAAGTAATTACTAAGAACCCTGTGAGATTGTAATAAAACCTTATCTAGTCACTTCTATCCTATAGAGAAGTGTGACTACGGTTTATTTTGGGGTCTTAGGGCTTCCTGGCAATCGCCCCCTTCACTGAGTTGGTCGACTAGGGTTTCTAATAGAGGGGCATGGCTTGTGCAGCCCCTTAGGCAATCGCCCCCTTTATTTATGATGGTAGCTATAGGAGGGGCAAAAAGGAGAATTCACTTAGGAAACACCCCTCTAGGGCTAGGGTTTGGAGCCCTATATAAGCATATAGCCTCCACCTCTTTTTAATCAAGCAAGATCAATCTACAATTCAGTCATATGGCTGACTACTATGAGGGAGGAACCCCTATAGCGTTCCAAGGGTTGATCCCCCTCAAAGATCAAAATCTATCTAGCTCCATTTGGGGTTCTATTATCTGGTATCAGAGTCGCGTTCCTGCTTTCCTATGGCCATCTCTGCTGCCTCCATCTTTCAAGCAATTCCCATAATTGCTTTTGACGTCGCCTTCATCCACCGTCGCCCACCAAGCTGCAGATCCATCAATAGGCTATCGTCCTCTGCATCAACATTATAGATTGGTAAAAACTCCAAAGCCTACGCCTCTTGGTACTGCTATTCGTTTATCTTTTACGTGGGAGAAGTTTTTCTAAAGTCTTTTTGCTGTAAAATTCTATCATCGCAAATATTATCATCGTTATGAAGGGGAAATGCTGCAAAAAAATTTTAGCCGGTTGTTGCTTCTTGAACCTGAACTTTTGATCATCCTTTTTGGCTAAAATTTTTATACAAATTCCTAGATCATCATCTAAGATTGATCTCTAGAAAAAATTCCTTCTTGATTCAGACTTATAGCGCTACAATTCTTCATCGCGCAATGCTGAAATTTTACAATGAAGAATTTGCCTTCGCTTGTTGGCCTCTTGAAACCAAACTTTTATTCATCCTTTTTGGCCGAAATTTCTATACAATTTCATATATCGTCTTAGTTTTCATCTAAGATTAATCTCTGAGAAAAATTCTTTCTGAAACTGGAATTATAGTGTTGCAATTCTTCATTGCACAGTGTTGAAATTTTATGATGAGAATTCTGCAATCTCGTTTGCAACAATTTTTCTATTGTTACGCTGCCAAAATTTTCTTGATCTAAATTACTTCTACTGTCACCATCTAAACCAAAATTCTGATATTGAAATGCTCTATAAATTTCTCATATTTTTGCTGGAATTAATGTTAAGAAACTGCTGGTTCTTCGATGGGAATTCTGTTTGATAATACAATGTATACCACAGTGATCTTTCATCAAAACTGTATCAGATTCGTAGCCATCTCTTCCAGAGCTGAAATCATCTTTCCCTAACCTTCACCCTCTACCATCACAGCCCCAAAACCCTACCAAACCATAGTCAAAACTATACCCAAATCAGCCATAAAATAACCTAAAATCGTAGCCTCTTACAACCAGCACCTATGGTAGCATACCCTTACTGATCCCTATCAAACCTTTGCTGCCATCTATCCCAGATCCAAAACCCTTTTTCCTAGCCTTCATCTACTGCTATCACAGTCCTAAAATCACATTAATTCACAGCCAAAACTCTACAACACCGTAGCCCTAAATCGCACCCAAAATAGTCATAAACTGCACCCAAAAATCATAGCCTTCGCTCCACCAACCTTTTAGCCACCTAATCTCCCTTATCCCTTCAACCATAGCATGCATCTTTCGCTGCCCAATGCTGCCAACAGCAACCTATCACTGCCATCCTCTTTGATCGCAGCCAGTAGCGATCCTTGCTGCAAAAAGCTACTAGTAGCGATCTTTAGCTGTAATTTGTTTACATCGCAACCCGCAACAATCGTTCATTGCCAACTATCTTGATCGCAGACAGCAACAAATTGAACATGACAACAGTCGTCTCTTGCTCCTTACCATTGCTGCCCCCTCCACAACAGTCGTGCACATCACTGCCCCATCTTCCTCCTATTGCAACTGCACCCTTGTTGCAACCGATGCCACTTGCAGCCATAAAGTCACACTACAACCGCAGCCGACATCGCCACTACCTTCTTCTTCCTCTACCATTGCTGCTGCCTTTCAACTCAGATCTCTTGACTGTTATCTTCTGACAGATATCAGCCAACTAAAAAATCATAGCCTTGATTATATTGTAACATCACCACAAAATCGCAACTGACTTTACTGCTACCATCTTCTTCCTTCACCGTTGTTGATACCCCTTGGTTGTCATCCTTCACTTGGAGACTTCACCACCATAGCCTCGACATTGCTGTCATTTATTACATTCAACCTGAAATTGCAGCCACACTCTTCAGTCAGTTTATTTGACAGGTTGGAGATCCTTATGTCATGACATCGGTAGGCTTATTCGAAGCCAAATTGAAGGCTTTCGAGACGCGTATGAATGCTAAATTATGGGCTCTCTTCGAGAAGTTTAGATTGGGCCGGTCGTCGAAACCAAGAAGATCACAACGTGATACAAATTCAAATTACAAAAAGAAACCACCAAAGTTAAGAAACAAAGTTAAGACATGGTAGCCCTACACCTCAATGATATCAACCTCCTTTGCACAACTTCAAGAAGGGCACCTCAATCAAGATGCTTAGAGCATGAGAGCCACATTTCAACCAATAGCATATAAACCTTCAGCACCAATTGATTGCAAATGAAAAACTAACGATAATCCATCAAACCTCTACCATCCAAGAGTTCCAAACCAGGTTTGAATGGTTATCTAATCAAATTTATGATTGGTCTGAAAAGTGGATATTAAGGACTTTTATTGAGGGAATGAAGTCGAAGATTCACGAAGAAGTTAAAATGTGATAGCCATACACACTTAAGGCATTTCCTTCGCACGACATCAAGAGGAGCAGCTGAACTATGAAGCCCGGAGGATGAGGGTCACTTCCTGACCAACGGCATCAAAGCTTTCACCTCCCCCTACTATTAGTCGATCGCCTCAACCAAAGAAACTAATAAGAGAAGACTTTCATGATGGATCAGCAAAGGAACCTAAACTTGAAGATATGATTCTCAAGCCCAGGGAGAAGGATACACCATAACCGACCACTCGCACGATCCCTACCTTAGCCTACTATAACAACCTGCAAAAATTGAAGATCGAAGGTTTCTCGAGCAGCAGTCCGTCATCGTCCTCGTCGATGCTGGGAGCACACACAACTTTATGAGCAGTAAGGTTGCTGCCCACTTAATGCTCCAAAAAAAATATTACAATGGGTTCGAAGTCAAGGTAGCTAACGGCCAAATTATGAAGTGCAACCAGAAGTGCCCGTGGGTTAAACTGAGCCTATAGGAGCAAGACGTAGTTGCTAATTTTTTCCTCCTCCCTCTTGATGGTTTTGATATAGTTCTTGGCATTGATTGGTTGTCCATGATTTGAGATGTTTTCTAAAATTTTTTGAAGCTAACCATGAAATTTTTTAGAAAAGGAAAGCAAGTGATTCTACGAGGGAGCCCGACGACTACAACCACAACACAACACTTGGAGGGGGTACCAAAAGAAAAATCCAATGGTTTCCCAATTCAAATTCAAGGGTTTCATAAGATTGAAGATAATAACCCTCTCCCACATCTTGCTAAAATTTTTGGCGTCTCCACCAAACCGAGTTGATTACCTCCTCTAAAGCTGTCCGACACTCCTATACTGAATAAGCTAAAACTTCTACTAGTTGTTGCTCGACCAGATTGCTTCCTACAATCTCAGAAGGTCGAAGATAAAATGATCATCCAAGAGATGATAGAGACACGAATTGTTCGACCATGCTTATTTCCCGCTATGACATATCCCTACATCCTTTTTTCCGGAGATAAACTACTTCTAAAGTGTTACATCCCGATAAACTCACCATGGTTGTTGATCTCAGGTAACTTCCAAGACTTTTCCCAGGATCAGACCATGATGCTTAAAAAGTTCCTTGATGATGACCTCCGATCTACGACCCAAGACCGCGAAAAAATTGAGCCCCTCCAATGGCGAAATTAGAAAAGGGGAAGGATCATTCTTAGGACTCAACGAAGCATTAACATCATCCCTCTCATTATAAAGAAAGATGCACCACCTTGGCCGAGTGAAACTATAGCCCTCACGACCACGATGTCATCCACACCAAATCATGGCAAAGTGTTTATTATTGGAGCAGACACATCCAGAGTGGGGGTCGGCACCATCCTCATGCAAGATGGTCAACAATATGAAGAATTGAAAATGAGCCCCGAAAAATCACCACTCCTACCCACCTCAGACTCAGATTAGGCTCACACCACTAGAGATTTTATCAGAGGACAGTCGTCACTCTAAAAGACGGTACGGCTACTATTACAGAGCAACCACGTGACAGCCCATGCAAGGAAGAAACTTCCCCCTGACAAACGCTAGAGCAAAAGAAAGTTTCCTAAGAAAGATCAAGTCCCCTTTCATCTCTAGCTCCACCAATACGAAATTCAAGCCTCAATAAAGTGGTCTCCCTATTTCTTTAGACCTTCTAAAATTGGAGATCACATTGGGGCCCTAACTAGAGATTAGATCTACACACTAGATCAAGATTACAGTTGATCCTCCAGGTATCCCACCTCAAATAGAAATTTAAACAAGATGACTAAGCCCAAATCCATCCAATTGACACCCAAACTAATGAGGAGGCCAAAGTTCAATTAATAATCGTATGAGAATCATATGAGGAGCTGAAGACCCAATTCCCAGAGTTCATGGACCCTCAACCTTGAGGACAAGATTGATTCAAAGAGGGTGGGTTTGATAGGACTCCACCAGGGTTGAGTTATAATCACCCTAGAAGTATTTAATAAGAACCCTGTAAGATTGTAATAAAACCCCACCTAGTCATTTTTATCCTATGAAGAAGTATGGTTATGGTCTATTTTGGGGCCTTAGGGCTTCTTGGCCATCGCCCCCTTCGCTGGGTTGGTCAACTAGGGTTTCTAACAGAGGGGCATGACTTGTGTAGCCACTAAGGCCGCCGCCCCCTTTATTTATGCATTGTAGCTATAGGAGGGGCAAAAGGAAAAATTTACTTAGAAGCACCCCCTAGGGCTAAGGTTTGAAGCCCTATATAAGCATGTAGCCTCCACCTCTTTTCAATCAAGCAAGATCAATCTACAATTCAGCTATATAGCCGACTACTAGGAGGGAGGAACCTTTATAGCGTTCCAAGAGTTGATCCCCCTCAAAGATCAAAATCTATAGAGCTTCATCTAGGGTTCTATCAGGTTCTATCAGAAAGCTCTTTTATTTTTAATGAGTTATTATTTTATTTTCATGAGATTTATGATGATTTTAAAAAGATTAGCAAATCTTATAAACTACTTAAAAAAAAGCATAATTCTTTAGTTAACAAATTTGAATAAATGCATGAAGTAGCACCATTACATAATTCATACACTAAACATGAAACTTTGAATGATGCATCAACATCATGTTTTAAGTGTGAGTCACTAGAGGTAATCAAACAACAAAATAACATACTATAACAAACTCTTAAAAGGTTTAAGATAGATAACAAGTCTCTAAACATGATCCATGTTGATAATGGTTACCTTATTAGAAAACCAACATTATACTCTTTGCCCAAAAATAGATATATAGCGTTCCAAAGGTTGATCCTCCTCAAAGATCAAAATCTATAGAGCTTCATCTGGAGTTCTATCAGGTTTTATCAAAAAGCTCTTCTACTTTTAATGAGCTATTGCTTTCTTTTCATAAGATTTATTATGGTTTTAGAAAGATTAGCAAATCCTATAAACTACTTAAAAAAGAGCATGATTCTTTAGTTAGCAAATTTAAATAAATGCATGAAGTAGCACCATCACACAATTCATACACTAAACATAAAACTTTAAATGATGCATCAACATCATGTTCTAAGTGTGAGTCACTAGAGATAATTAAACAAAAAAATAACATACTACAATAAACTCTAAAAACGTTTAAGATAGATAACAAGTCTCTAAACATGATCCATGTTGATAATGATTATGTTCATAAGGAAGGTATTGGCATTGGGAGCAATAGTCATCAAAAGCCAACTACCCTTATTAGAAAACCCACATTATACTCTTTGCCCGAAAATAGATGTAATTTTTGTGGTAGATATAGACACTTTGCCTATAGGTGTTCATTTAAGAAATATAGTTCACATAAACTAATTTGGGTTCCAAAAGGAACCATAAACAACCTCAAGCTATTAGAGAAAATAAGAAGAACCTTTCATGAGGGACCCAAACTCAAATGGGTATCTAAACCAAAACTTCTCATATTATAAAGTTGCCTCCTAAAATGATATCTTGAAGTGGATGCTCAAGCCACATGACTTGAGATCTAACATTCCTTTCAAGCTCACTAGCCTAAGAAATAATAATAATTATTATTATTAGAATTAAGTTTATTGATAAGAAATCTCATGATAGTTCATGATTTTAAAATTAATCTTAATTGTCTTTTGATTATGAACGATGATGCATATGTAGAGCATGTTAAAACGTGAGCTAAAGAACCTTAGTTATTGTTAATAAAAAAGTATATTTATATTAAAATTTATGAAAATAAGATTTTGATGATAATTGAATGATAGGTTCAAAATCATTAGCTTGGATATTTGTTGATTTAAATGCAAAGATTATTGTTAAATGACTTAAATATTATGGTGTCTTTAACTAAGTTAGCTTATAAATATCATTGTTGAATGATTGATTTAAATGGTTGAATAGTTGTATGTTGAGATTGAATGTGTATTGTTAAATAATAGATTATTCTTGAATTTGAGCATAGAATAAAATATATAAACAAATGAGAGAAAAATTATGCTTTATTTTTAAATATTTTTGAATTGAGAATGAAGATTGCATGTCAACTCCTTGCACCATGTGTAAAGAGTTAGACTCATTTAAATGTTAGAACTGAGATAGGTTAAATTTTTATTTTGAAAATATTTTATTATTTTATAATAATGACATTAATGATTTCTTTTAGAATGAAATTTGGTTTTTGGTCTTAAACAATAATTCATTAATTTGAAAAGCATTCAAATGGTATGAAACAACTAAAAATGATGATAATTCTTCTTGAAAATATATCAACCCTTCAACAAGAGACAAAATGATATCATTATTGTTAAATCTCTTAAACTACAAAAATGAATTAGAGAACTTTAGCTATTCTTTTTTAAAAAGAATATATGTTTGTGAATAATAAAAATGTGTCACAGGGGATAATATCAATTCATTCAAGATAAATCTTTTTAATAAAAAAATAATGATCTTAATAAAAAAATTTATTATTATTGTTAAGATCATAAATCTCCTTTCAATTAAAAAGAAAAAATTATAGAGATCAATAATGTGATTCCCATATTGTAAAAGTCAAGTTAAGAAATTAAGAGAATATTCATGATAATACAAATCTCTTTTAATTTTTAACTTATCACAAATTTAAGAAATACTAATTTTGATGATAAGTTATATCATTCATGAGTTTTAAAATAAATCATGTCAAGATAAATATTAATATCAAAAGGCATTCATGAATATTAAAAATATAATTTAATTTAATAAATCTCTTCCTAGATGATAAAATAGAACCATAAGAGAACAAAGAAGAGTCTTATCTCTAAAGATATCATATTATAAATATCAAGATCATGAGTTAGTTTTAAGGAAGAAAAAAAATAGAAGATATTCATTTATATATATATAACTTCAAGTTTTCAAGAACATGGTTCATAAGAAGACTTTTCAAGTTTCGTTTTCTAAACTTACCAAAATCATGATAATAATTTATTCAAGCCCAAATCATTAAATCATCGAAATCACTTTCATAGTTCAAGAGAGTCATAAAAATAACACAATTAATTTATTAATCTCATTTTAAAATAAAATCATTTGAAAACTTATTCAAAATCATCATCAAAAATCATTTTTCGAAAAATTTCAATAAAGTCATCATAGATTGTTTTTCAAAAGAAAGTAGCTAAAGTTTTTTATTTATTTTTATAGTTAAAGAGATTCAACAATAAATGTATCATTTTATCTTTGTTGAAGGATTCATGAGATAAATATTCTTTCAAGAAGAATTATCATTTTTTTGAAATTTATTTCAAGAATGCATTGGCATTTAAAGTCAAAAACGAAATTTCATTATGATCATTGCAAAAATATTTTTAAATAAAAGCTTTGATTGATTTTAAATCCAATGATTTCTGCATGTTGGAAGATTCTATCATGTTATCAAGTTTTGCTTTTAAAGAAAGATAATTTTATATATGATTTTTAGGTTCAAAAATAACATAAATCATCAACACAAGTTAATACACATCAATACAATAATCATTATCAAAATATTTCTTTCATATATATAATTTTTATTTAAGTTAACTATACTTTCTTCTTTCTAACTCTAGCATACTCTAGCTATACATCATCAAAATTAATTATATAATGATGAACTATTTTCAATAAAATGATTTGTTATAATAGAAACAATGATCATTAAGCTTCAAACATCTTAATTCAAATAATTTTTTTTTTTGTTATTGTTACATAGGCTAGTGAGTTTTGAAAAAGTATTAAATCCCAAGTCTTCAGCATCTATTTTCAAAACATTACTTAGTACTCCTAGCCTTATTCTGAGGTAACTTTATATTATGGAAGGTTTTGATTTAGGTACTTACTTGAGTTTGGATTGATATGTTCTTTCCATTTTCTCTAATGGCATAAGATTTATGGTTCCTTTAGGAACCCAAACTAACTTGTGATGACTATAATTTTTAAATGGACATTTGTAAGCCATATTTCCTGATATTCCATAAAAATTACACTTGATTCTTGGCGACACATTTAAGGTTGGTACTTTAACAAAAATGGTTGGCTTTTGTTGAATGTTTCCAACAAAGCCTGTGTCATTTCTTCTATTAAAATGACCCTTATTGGCAAGGATCATATTGAAAAATTTATTTCTAATTTCAAATTTTTCTAATGCTGTCTTAAGCATGATATTTTCTTCTTTAATGTTGTCTAGCATTTCATATTTAGAACTAAGATTATATGATACTAATAACTCATGCATTTTGTCAAATTTACCAACTAACAAATCATATTTATTTTTAAGCAACTTAAAAGATTTGCTAAGTTTTGTAACCTCATCAAACAAATCATGGAACGTGTTTAATAATTTTGAAAAAGAAATGCTTAGTGAATCACTAACCTCATCGTCGATGGTCATAAGAGCGAGGTTCTCCACTTCTTGATTATGCATTTTATCTTTGGAGCACCTCAGCTTCTTGTGTTCATAGCAAGAGGCTTTATCCATCTTTAAATCATTTTTATGATTCATGTTGATTAATTTTTTTGGTTCATTTGTCAAATGTTTAAAGTCCTCATCACTCGATATTTAACTCAAGGAGTCATATGTTCTCAGTTCAAGTTTCTTCCTGGTCTTTAGAAGGTGTTCTTCTTATTCATTTTTGTAAGGTATTTTGTTTAATGATTCATTTAGATTTCGTGTGCTTTTATGTATTATTTCTAATGCATACCATATATCGAAAGCTGAATCAAAACAATAAACATGATCAAATCCATTTTTATCAAGTGCATAATATAAGGCATTCATAGCTTTTGCTTTTAAAGAGGAAGTCTTCTTCTCGAAATCATTCCAATTATTCATTGGAAGAGAAGATTTTATAAATCCATTTTCAACAATAGTGGATAAATCAAGGTCTAAAGAAAGCAAGAAAACTCTCATCCAAGTTGTCCAATAAGTGTAGTCTGTCCAATTGAATATAGGAGGATGAACGATAGAAAAGCCCTCTTGAAAGCCAATAAGAGCCATTTCTCTTGGGTGTTAAACCAAATGAGAAAAACCAAGGCTCTGATACCAATTGTTAGGATCAAATTGGCACTAAGAGAGGGGGGGGGAGGGTGAATTAGTGCAAGTGTAAGTTTTTTATTTTAAAAAAAAATATTTCGGCTTTAAGAAAAATAGGAAGATCCAAAGCTTGTTGTTCAAATAAAGCAAGTGAATGATAAGAAGATTGCTAAGCTACTTGCTTACTAATTACTTAAGAAAGAGCGAGGAAATTCGATAAGAAACGTCGTAAGTGAAATATTTGCTTTCAAAGACTAAACAAAATTGGAAGTGTTAATAAGCAAAGCAAAAGATGAACTCACAATTTTTATAGTGGTTCGGTACCAACGACTTAAGTCCACTCCCGAGTCCTCCTTCTTGAGGCACACTAGCGTCTACTACCGATTTTCTTTAGGTGAAGGTCAAACGCTTACACTTTACTTACAAGGGAGACGAGATTACACACTTTAATCACTCCCTTACCCCCTTTTCTTTTTTCTTATAATTTTTACATAATATTTTCTTATAATATAATCCACAAAAATTATTATCTAAAATGCAAGAAAACTTGGGGTATTTATAGGCCCTAAGTGGCTTCAGATTTTTAGAGCTAAAAATCAAACATACCTGAAAAAATCAGGTACGGGCAGTTTACCCGTCGACCAAGGCAGCTCAACCGCCCGAACACCAGGGTACGGGTGGTTTACCCGTCGGTCCTAGGCGGGTCAACTACTAAAAGTACCCAGATTCCTGGGTACGGGTGGTTTAATTGCCCAATCTGAGCGGGTCAACTACCGTCAGTAGCCCGAAAGCCTGGGCAGCGGTGGTACACCCGCCATTCACCGGTAGTTTACCCGCTAGAATTTATGCAAAAATGATTTCCTCCACTTTTCGAATTCTGACTTGAACCATGGGTTGACCATTCCCTTGGTCAACTAATTGAGCTCAACTTGAGCTCAAGCAAACCCTATAGTGGACCCGATTGCCTTATTAAGTTAATTTTGATTTTATCCAAATCCAACTCAATTAGAACTTAATTCCTAACTATGACTCAATGATTGCAACACTTAATGACCAACAAGCTAAACCAAGACCTAAATCCTGCCAATCCAATAGCCTCCGACATTCTTGCGACAAGTCTTCTGATCTTCTTCTAGAGATTTCCCAACTTGTTCCTAGCAAGCTTCTCGATCCCTTCGACGAATCTCCTAGTGAATTTCGACGAAATCTTGCTAAATTGTCCGAATTCCGGCCCGATGCTCAAGCTTGAACTTGGCCCATCATCTGGTTGTAACTTCATTGGTCATGTTATAATTAGTCTTGTATGATGCTAATTATGACTTAATTAAATATAATCATAATTGTCAAACATCCATTACAAGTCCATCCTAACTCCCGACAAGCTTTTCGGCTACCCCCGATAATCTTCCGGCGAGTCTCGATCTTCTTCTGGTGAACTCCCTTGCACTATCCTAGCAAACACCCGATACCCTCGGTGAGCTCCCGACGCACTCCTGGTGAGTTCCCAACTGCATTGACCTGATGCATGGACTTGACCTTGGCCAATCTTGATTTTAATAATCATTCTGTCGTAATTAATCCTGCATCAATTAATTCTAATAATCCTGTTAGATCAATAACTCATCAATTGATTTCATCATCAAAATCTGAGATTCAACAATCGCTTCCAACCGGCCATATCCCCCACTGCCGCTACTTCCCCACTGCCTCCTCTGCTTCATCGTTGCCCACTCTCCAAATACTCAACCCCTTCCCCTTGCTTCCTCACCCCGACGACTATTGCTATCCCTCCTCGACCACTACTCAACTCGCTTGCCATTATTGTTACTGCCCATCCATCGTCGACACCGCCACATTCAGCATCGCCTGTTGCCTCTTCACGTCGGTCATCGTTATCCTTCCTCGGTCGCGCATAACCACTACTGTCGTAGCTCATGCTACCGTAATCCTTCCCTACCGCAGCCCTCGCTGATGACACCCACTCCTGCTTCCTCTTCCTCGCCATCCTGCTGCTCCCCTACTTCCTCTTCCTCGCCAGACCTCGTTGCTTCCCCGCTAGGCGACCTCTTCATCTTGTAGCTGCACCATGTTGCTACCACCAAGCCAAGTTGCAATAGCCGCACCCATCATCCTGTTGGGAAACTTTAGCGGCAGCATCACATACACAGTGAAAATCAAAACAAAACTAGTTTCCTATGCCGATCAAATTGTCGTGCAAAAGATTCGATTGCGAGAAAGCCGCAAAAATTGAAAAACCACATCATATGAGAGATTATTTTACCTAGGAAGATCGTATATCCCTATATTCCAAATCTGGATGAAGAGAATGAAGGAAGTCAAGTGTCTTCCTCTCTAACGGTATCCACACGATGGATCTCTACAGTGAAACTCCTACAATCTAATCTTGCAACTCTTACGCAGAGGGAGGGAGGAGAATAGGAAGGGATGGCTAAAGCTGTAATCTATCAACCATGAACATCCCTCCTATGTATAGAGAGCCGCCAAAAAACCCTAAGGTTCCTACCTTAGTGGGTATTGAATCCCCATCCAATTACCCACTAATCTTGAGTTATTGGATCTCCATCCAATAATCTCCTTATGCCTCTAATTGGGCCTCATGCATAGAGCATATCAGCATAGGGTCTCATCTAATGAGAATAGGGGCTAATTGGATCTTCATCCAATCCTCTATTCGCTGAAGCATCCACCGTATGTGTGTGACCCTCTAGGCCCGATACCGAGCTGGTCGTGAGTTACTCCCATCATAACTCCTTCTGATATAGTAAATTATTATCTTCATAATAATTCACTCAACTCATCGACTATGGACGTACTAGGCCACTACACCATAGTTCTCAAACGGTACATGGGGATCGAATCCATCGGACTTGTTTATCCATAATTACCGTGTATCTATAATCCCTCATCCAACTAATATTCTAGAGACCGTATATTGGATATGGTACTACCAAGTCACATACGGAATTCATCTGAGTCTTGCTCTAATCAGATTTTCCCAGAGAACTCCTTCTCTCTCAATCCGAATGACACTGGCAAGGGATTTGTCTTAGCAAGCCCACACGAGATATTCTGACATGATACCGAGAGTGGATGATCATTTATTGACACTCAATTACCTTCGTAAGGTTGGTTACCAATCCTGATACCGGATCTGAAACTTTTCAAACATATAAGTCTAGCATCAAAGAAAGGAGTACTTAAATAAGACATCTTTGGTGTCTCAAGTCTAAGGACCAAATAAACAACTGGAACTATGGAATCGCTATATGATATTATGTATCATTAACTATACAACATTCTGTAAGCGGATCAATCAGTGAACTCATTCTCCAATGAGCACATGTATTATAGTCTTAGTGTCTTCACACAAGTGGCTATAAGACCAGCCGCCTCTATCATATGGACGGGTATATAGTACACTGGTCTGTCTAGTTATCTCGATGTCCCTCTCAAGTAACCTATAACCGAGATTATTTAGAATATGTATTTAAAGGTGAATCGATCTCATTATCGTGATCTCATCACGATCTGATTCCCATTACACAGAACCAAGAACATCACACTATATATATGTAACAGATAATATAATGTGAGAATATGTCAATAATAATCATAAGTAAAAAGATTATGCAGCGTGTCACACATGCCATCACTCATGTGATTGTCTTGTAAGGCACCTGTAACCAATAATCTCTCACTTGACCTAAAGCCAATCACATATATGTCTGATCCCCATCAGACTCTTGTGACGCTCAAATATAATTTGAGCCAACGGCTTCATCAATGGATCTACAATGTTATCTTCCGATGGAACTCTTTCTATTGCTATATCTTTACGGGCTATGATCTCTAATCAGATGGAACCTCCTCAGAATGTTTCTGATAAAACCTGGGTTCCTTTACTAGAGCTATCACCCTATCATTGTTACAGTATATGGGAATCAGCTTCAATTGCTTGGTACAACTCCCAAATCCCTAATAAACTTCTTCATCCACATCCCTTCTTTTTGCTACTTCTACTGAAGCAATGTATCTCATCTTTGTGGTCGAGTCAGTAGTAGTATCTTGCTTGCAACTCTTCCAGCTTACTCCTCCATTCCCTAAGTTCGACTTGCTATCATTAATTTTGAATTGAAAACTCAAGTCCATGTAGCCCTAAACCTAGAGACTACCTCCTTTATATACTAGTAAAAGATCCTTAGTCCTTCTTAAGTACTTAAGCATACACTTTACTGCCTTCTAGTGTTCTAATCTTGGATCTGCCTGATACCTGCTCGTGACACTCAAAGCATGTGCTATATCAGGCTTGGTACACAGCATAGCATACATGATAGATCCTATCGTTGATTCATAAGGTATCCAATTCATGTCTGCCCTTTCTTTAAGAGTCTTTGGGGACATACTCCTAGAAAGTGATATTCTATGTCTCATCAGTATGAGACCTCTCTTGGAATTCTTCATGCCAAACCTTTTGATAATGGAGTCTATGTACCTAGACCGGGACAAGCCAAGCATCCTCTTGGATCTATCTCTATAGATTCAGATCCCTAAAATATAGGATGCTTCCCCTAAGTCCTTCATGGAGAAGTTTATGATAGCCAAGTCTTTACTGTGGAGAGCATTCCTACATCATTCCCAATAATTAGGATGTCATCCACATATAGCACCAAAAAAGTGGTAGCACTACCTTCCTGTACACACAAGGCTCATATTTGTTCTTAACGAAGTTATAAGATCTAATCGCCTCATCAAATCTTATGTTCCAACTTCAGGAAGCTTGCTTCAATCCATAAATGGATCTAAGCAACCTGCACACTTTATCTAGACTCTCTCTAGATACGAATCCCTCTGACTATATTATATACACCTGCTCCTCGAGGTTGCCATTAAGGAATGTCGTTTTCATATCCACCTGCCAGATCTCATAGTCGTAGTGTGCAACAATGGCCAAAAGAATTCTAATGGATTTAAACATAGCTACAAGTGAAAAGGTTTCGTCATAGTCAACTCCTTATCTTTGACGATATCCTTTAGCTACCAGCCTTGCCTTATAGGTCTCCACCTTTCCACCTACTCCGATCTTCTTCTTGAAGATCCACTTGCACCCGATAGATACTATACCCTCAGGTGCATCTACAAGGTTCCAAACATTGTTAGAGCATATGGAATCCATCTTAGAATTCATGGCTTCTTGCCACTTCTTGGAGTCTATACTCATAATAGCCTCCTTGTAGGTCTGAGGATCAATATCCTAAGAGTTCTCTCCACTTATATGTCCCACATATCTTTCAGGAGGGTGAGATACTCTACTAGACCTACGCAAAGTTGGAACTTATGTGTTAGGTACCTAAACAGACTCGGACTCTGGAATAGTGCTTAAGATAGGTTCTCCAACCTCGCTCAACTCTATCTCACTCTCATTATTTCCACCAAGAATGTGTTCCTTCTTAAAGAACATAGCTCTCTTAGTAACAAAGACCTTTTGGCCCTTACGATGATAAAAATAATACCCTGAAGTCTCCTTAGGGTATCCCACGAATGTGCACCATTTTGTCCTTGATTCTAACTTATCGGGGTTGTGTCTTCTAACATAGGTAGGACAGCCTCAAATCTTAACCACCTTAAGATCGAGTTTCTTTCCTTTCCATATCTTATATGGTGTAGACACTACCGACTTTGATGGAACTCTATTCAGAAGGTAAGTTATGATATTTAGGGCATAACCCCAGAATGAGATGGGTAGGTCAATGAAATTCATCATGGACCACACCATGTCTAACAGTGTGTGATTCCTCTTTTTTGATACACCATTGAGTTGATGTGTATATGGAGGTGTCTATTAGGATTGAATCTCATTGTCCTTGAGGAAATGGTTGAACTCTGTACTCAAGTACTCTCCTCCTCGATCTGATCGAAGAGTCTTAATACTTTTTCCAATTTGGTTCTTGACTTCATTCCCATATTCCCTGAATTTCCCAAAGGCCTCGAACTTTTACTTCATCAAGTACATGTGTCCATACCAAGAGAAATCATCAGTGAATGTAATGAAGTATAAGTAATCACCTATAGCCTTAGTCGACATGGGATCACATACATCACTATGTACGAGTTCTAATAACTCAATGGCTCTCTCACCAGTTCCACTACAAGGAGAGTTGGTCATCTTCCCATGAAGGCAATGTTCGCAAGTTGCATATGACTCATAGTCAAATGGATCTAAGTATCCATCTTTCAATAACTTTTGAATCCTTTCCTCATGTATATGACCTAGCCTACAATGTCACATGAGCCTTTTGCACCTTGCGAAGAGACATCCTTGAGTCTATTAAGCATGGATCTTGCCTCCTTCTATCAACGAATCATAGCCCAGGGATTGTTATTTACTAGCTATGTTAGCTAGGCTACTTACTAGCTGCTTCCTAGCTTAGTTGGTAGCTGACCAACCTTGTATTGTTCACCTTATCTCTTTTCCTCTTAGACGTATTTATACTCATGATGTGTGGAGAAGTGTCCAACACATATAAGCCATTTATCAGGCTCCCTTTAGTGATGATCTCATCATCCATAATTATTAAATAACTATTATTCTCAAAAACTAATTTATATCCACTAATTGTCAGTCAAGAGATGGAAATAATATTTTTGATAATAGAGAGAACAAAATAACATATATACAATGCAATGATAGCTCCACCAAGCAGATGTAGAGTGACCTCCTAATAGCAACTATAGCAACTCTTGCACCATTGCCCATCTTAAGGTGCATATCCCCTTTAGCCAATCTCTTAGGTCTTGTTAGAAACTGCAATGAATTATAGATATGATAAACACTCTCAGTATACAATACCCATGTGTTATCATGAAAATCTGACAAGTGGAGACTAATCATGATATGAAGTTTCTCCAAGCTTTTATTTCACCTTATCTATAAGGTAGTCCTTACAGTTTCTCTTCCAATACCCATCTTGGCGGCAGTGGAAGCATTGTCCTTTGTCTTTTATCGGGTTCTTCTTTGCAATCTTTGTGTTACCCAGTCTTCCTTTGTCCTTACCCTTCTTAAGGGTCTTACCGGCCTTCCTTTTCTTCTTAGTCTCACTAATATAGAGAACTGACTTCTCCTTCTTGATGGCACTCTCAACTTCCTTCAACATATTGAGGAGCTCAGGGAGAGTCATCTCAAACTTACTCATATAAAAATTTATGATGAAGTGAGAAAAGGAACTTAGTAGGGACTAAAGTATAAGATCAACACACATGTTATCCTCTAGGACTATTCCTAGACTTGTGAGTTTCTTGATCCACTATATCATATTTAGGACATGGTTCTCAATAGATATCCCTTCTGTTATTTTGGCTTGGAAAAGTCTCTTGGATATCTCATATCTTTGAGTTCTTCCCTGTTTCTCAAACAACTAGCGGAGATGAAGAAGGATAGAATCTACATCCATGCTCTCATATTGCCTTTGTAACTCAGGAGTCATGGAGGCCAATATATAACATTTTGCCAATATGGAATCATCTATATACTTCACATAATGAGCAATCTCATCCTCACTTGCCCCTTCTTCCGGTGTGAGCACAATTGTCTCAAGGACATACACGATTTTCTCCTTCGTGAGAACAATTCTTATATTATGGAGACAATGAATATAATTTGGACTAGTGAGGCGGTTAGCATACAGTATACCACGGAGGGGGTTTCTGACAAACAAGATATAGCACAAATAAATAACATACAGATTTTACAAAAAATACTAATTAAGATATGAACTTATATCTTAATATACTCTCACTATTTTCCTAACGAATCATACGATGCCCTCGACACGTGAGACAAAAGTCTCTAGCAGACTCCTAGTGGGGATCAGGATCCAATCGGCATCTTAGTGCAACCTCGAGGGACTCGACCAATTACACTAAGCCCAAAAGGGAGGTAACTCTTGCTAATCACAACTTGTGATTCTTATCATGTTCGGCCTCCAAATCATCATGGTTTCGATTGCTCGACCAACCATGAAGTTCAATTAAGTCATCACCATCATTACAAGATGAATCTGATTCGATGGATATGCTCTCGACTACTCGACCAAGTCATACAATGTCCTCAGGTCACCGATGACATATATATGTCGTAAACAAGAACTCGATCACGTAGATAGGTGAGCCTCGAGAGACTCGACAAACTCAACATATGTCGTGATTCAATTTCTTCTTATAATAATGGAAGGCCACCTGGGTCAATCTTATTGCCTCACGCTTACCGACCTCATATTATCAGAAGAGGGGTTTTATTTTGTATTGATCTCCTAATATATCGTGTCACACACATACATATTTCATATTTATCTACGTCATATGCAAATATATATATACATATATCTAGTAGGTGTATAATACATCACATATGCAAGCCACACCAAATGATCAAGAGTTGTCGCCTAATATGATTAAGCCCGAGCCAAGGGGCCAAGTCACTCACAATAGGATCTATGTGTGCATCGGCGTATCCCCATGCTCTGTGATCGTTGATCTCATCATCATCGGTTCCATCTGATCCTCGTCACATCATCATGCATCGTGATCTCCAGCCACAGTATCGTGGGTCCTACTGTTACCTCCATGCTCCCATCGCGCCTCTCTATATAATTATAATAATCATAAGCACGTAGACCCAATAATAAACGAGAAAAAATGGAGGCTCGCAAGCCCCAATAATAATAATAATCACAATTACACACATCACAACACATGACTCATGATCATCCATCCACATCATACATCACGTGTACATCACATCATATGTACGATTAATAGATATATAATAATTAATTAAACTATTTAGTTAATTATTTTTTAAAAAATAAAGACATGCTTGAAATTTTCAGAATTATAAGGGCATTTTCAGAATTCTAAATAAAAGGATAGCCCTTGGAATTTCAAGAATAGTTGAAGGTATTTAGGGAATTTCAGATAAAAGGACAGACCTAGAATTTCTAAAATTCAGATGGGACGAATAGTCCTTTGCCAGAAAATAGAAACCCTAGCCCTTGCTGCCCCTTTCCTTTGGTCGTCGTCACTACCGTCGCCTCTGCGCATGCGACAGCACTGCACGCCGTTGGCGGTTGCCCCTGCGGCAAGCACCGCTACCCTCATGTCACGGACAAAAATATTGATATGACTCCAGCAGGGTTGAGTCCTAATCTCCTTAGAAGTAGTCAATAAAAACCTGTTAGATTGTAATAAAGTCACTCCTATCTTATAAAGGAGTATGGCTAGGGTTTAGATTAGCCCTAAGGGCTTAGTGGTTGTCGCCTCGTTACTGGGTTGATTGGCCAGAGTTTTCCCCTGCTTAGGTCGGCTATAGAGCCAACCTAGTCACCACTTGTTCCTATTAAGGCAGGTTGGCTATAGGAGGGGCAAAGGTATAATTTTACTTAGGTAAGCACCCCCTTAGGCTAGGGTTTTGATCCCTATATAATGATGTAGCCACCCCCTCTCTTGAATCAAGCAATCTATAATTTTATTTCAGTCTTGTGCCGAGTTTAGGAGGGAGGAACCCCTACAGCGTTCCAAGGATTGATCCCCCTCAAGGGTCAAAATCTATAAAGCTCCATCTAGGGTTCTATCATCTAGTATTAGAGCAGCGATCTTGCTGCACCTGTAGCCATCTCAGCCGCCTCCACCTTCTAAGCAATTTCCACCATTGCTATGACACGCGCCTCCACTTTCCACCCCAATAGCAAATCATCCATGCCTCTTCAATACTGCAAGATTCCTTACTTTACATGTTAAAGATTTTTTTCAAATTTTATCTGCTGCAAATTTTATTCGTCGCAAACTTTATCATCGTTACAAAGGTGTAACGCTACAGAAATTTTTAACCGATTGTTGCTTCTTGAAACTAAACTTTTAATCATCCTTTTTGGCTGAAACTTTTATTACAATTTCATAGATCGTCTTAGCTTTCATCTAAGACTAATCTCGTGAAAAAACTCCTTCTAGATCTGGACTTATAGCACTGTGATTCTTCATTGCACAGTATTGAAATTTTACAATGCATAATCTACCTTCTGTCTATTGGCCACTTGAAACCGAACTTTTGTTCATCATTTTTGGCTAAAATTTTTATACAATTCTCAAGATCAAGTTGGCTTTCATTTGGATTTGATTTCATGAAAAAACTCCTTCTGGAACTGGTTTTTTTGTGCAATCTTTGACCATCACGCAGTTCTGAAATTTTACGATGAAGGAATCTACCTTTTGTCTTTTGCCCTATTTCCCTATTGTTATGCTATCAAAATTTTATCAAACTTTTTGCTGGTATTAACAACATCTGAACCAAGGGTTTCTATATAATTTCCTTGAACTAGTTCGGCAGGACAGCACATCGCAGCACTTCTTTTCACCGAATTTATCAGATTTGAGCGCTGTTTTTGTGGAATTTCGAACTCTCTTTTCCTCATCTCCAAACCCTACCATCCTCACCAAAAATCTTTCCAAATATTACCCTAAACCGAATCCAAACAGCCTCAAATCAGTCACCCAAATCAGCCTACTTCCTTATCGATCCACTTACCTTTTTAGCCAACTTTCCTTAACGAGACACCTACCTTTGCTGCCATCTATCCCAGATCTAAAATCTATTTTCCTATCCTTCATCTACTGCTATCACAACCCTAAAACCACACCAATTCGTAGCCTAAACTCCACAAAACCATAGCCCCAAATCTATCCTAAACCGCAGCCTACTTCCATCCAAACTGATTCATCTTCCAACCGGCCACTCCCTTCTCCAAAATTCCCATGCCACTAACCCGATAACAGAAAAAAATCTTAATATTACAAATTTAGAGACGTATACTATGGCATCAGAGGAGGCTATCGATGCAAAGCATGAAGCCTTTGGAAACAACATGGAAGAGGAGATGCGATCCCTTTTCGTCGAATTCAGCATTAGCATCCTTGATTGGCATTCAGAGGAATGGTGAACCCTTTGCGCGAGAGGTACCATGAGGACAAGCAAGCTAGAAAGAATGTGTAGCGCATAAATATTAGGATGGCTGAGTTCAAGCTATGGCTCGACGTTGGCAACCAAACTTGACGGTGCTCATGCCAAGCAGGGCGTTTGGTAAAAGATGAGACCGTGAAAAGTAGGATGTGTTGCTTAACGACCGAAAGAGTTGTGAAAAGCTCACAGAGGTGAGGGGAATTGCTAACTCGAAGAATTTGGTACTCATACAAGGGCTTGTATACGGACGATGGAGTGTTCGTGGCCATCCCAAGATGCGATCGAAACTCGGTGCCATGGAGCATCAGAACTTTCTCTTCAGCATGGAAAGGATATGTCCATAGGAGGCTGAAGTGTGCAACAAGTTTAGCATGTTGCTAGACCTTGAAGGGTGCAATGGGAACTGTATTGGCGAAGAGTCGCAATCTAGCAAGTGCATTTGCTGGGGCAGAATAAGACATAAGTTGTTCAGTAAGACAGAGTAGTCCAAAGGGGCTGATGGTCTCCGAAACTTCCAGTGGGAAGAATACAAAGAGAAAAATTGCTCCAACAGGACAGATATCTAGGAGGGATAGGTCTTAGTTCTCCATAGAGAGAATCATGTGCAACGAACTGCACATGTTGAGGGAGAGTACCTCAAGACAATATTTTCACTAAGCTCAACAACTGAGTGAGCGACGAGGAGCCATCATATGATTTCGAATAAGGTAATGCATTGGTTGATGCATTTCGAGATCAAGTGGGGAGCAATCCATGGCAACATCATATGAACGCACACTTAGAGTCGATATGGTAATCAAACTCAACAAAGGGCTGATCCTGGAATGGTGGGCGCAAGGGCCACTATTGACTCAATGCAAATCGAGGAGCAAAGCCACTTGGGTGGAACTTAAAGAAGTGTCCAAGCTGCATGAGGGGAGTCGACATAGAAGATGGAACATGGAGCAGAGCCATAGAGCTTTCCTTTGACAGAGGTCAAGGATATGAACTCTTGCAAAGGTAAGAGTGATTTCATGTTATTCCATGGGTTCTTCATTCTGATATAGCGGACTCATCTTGCATGGTGTCAAAGACGAAGGGAGCTTCGAGGCACATGCACCTTATCTCAGAGATGCATTTGACAGAGGAACTAAGGTGACTCAACTTGCAGAGGTGAAGCTGAGATTAAAAGGCCTTAGCACGGAGCAAGAGGATATAGAGACGAGTACTCTTGAAGAATATGTCATAGTGCTATCATTCAAGTTGTCATTAAGACAGTGGTGCGCAGTAGAGATTGTACTAGTAGGGGGATAGAGGCCTAGGATCCAAACAACGGTACATCAATCCTAACGAAGTCAGGGGACATTAACAGCTACTAGGTGATGGACTGTCATAGAGCTATGCTTCATCCGAGTATGACCCGAGAATGGGTGGGCAAAGGTGAATTGCCAAGGGAGTGAATAAAAATCAGAGATGGCGGAGGCCCTATGATGTGCTAGCAGAGGCCACATATGGAGAGATCATAGTCCGAGTTCATTACATAAGAATCTGAATACAATGGAGATATCACCAGGAGGCGACATGGTGCAGCGAATCATGGTGGAATAGTTCACGGGTCTTCCATGCGTGCGCATCGAATCTTGCATCGAATGAAATAGGGGCTATGTACCACCAAGGGAGAATTTTGAGTGCAAATACCAAAGAGTCCTATAGAGGGGACCTGATCATATAGATGTATGGCCAGAGCGATTGGAGAGTTGGACTTCTCCAGTGCTTATATTCGCTTAAGGGAGCCTGGTAAGTCAAAGGACAAGGCCGAATAAGCGAACGTTGCTACCAATGAAGCTAAGGAGAAAAAAATTGGCACGAGCCCTGCAACAAGATGGCGGAGGCCATGCATAGGAGTTATAGTCTGTCTTTTCAACGACCAAGGAAGCTATTTAGAGAACATAGAGGTATTAAAAAAGTTAATCGAAAGGGGCGAGGAAGCGATGACGAGTCTAGAGGGGCTTAGCTACCCAAAAGCAAAGCGTCGGTTAGAAAGGACATGGACTCGAAGGAGTGTCACAGTGCCATAGAGGTGGATCCACCAATCGCGAAGAAAGGGACACAGATGCAAGGCAACATATAGTAGGGCCACGGGCTCGGCAGCGCCATGGTACCATAGAGGCGGGACTTTCGTGGAGTCATCGATCCCTTACTCTCATGGAGGGAGAATGTTGATTGTAAAAGGGGCCGAGAAGGTAGAGAATGTAGAGGTAAACTCCAAGTACCAAGACAGGATGGAAGGGCAAAGGCCATGGAACTTCATAAGACTGGTGTCGACGAGCTTCTCATCAAGATAGCTGAAAGTGAGAGACTTCGGGTTAATGCAAGAGTACTCGACCAAGGAACGAAGTAGGCAATACGTGATACTGTACCTTTTCTACTCAAAGGAGTAGGCGACAAAGGTGATGGAGAAGATGATACTATCCCAGGGGTGACCAGATCTATCAAAGACTTACTCCAAGTTGGGGTAAACTTCTTTTTGCTCTTTTCGGGCAAAACTTCTTGCATTCTGGAAGTTCGATGGTAGTGGGAAGGTGAATTATAGTAGCTAACTCAATACAAAGAGTGTAAACACTTCAAGTGCTTTAGAAGTGTGAGCAAAGAGTAGGCAAAATTCTAGTAACCAGCTCGATGCATGAAATACAACCTCGAGGAGGCGAGCGAAATCAAGTAACCTTTACCTTCTTAACTCAAGAGAGTGGGCAAAACCAAGTACCTCAGTTCTCATACCTCAAGGAGGCGGGCGAAATCAAGTAACATTTACCTTCTCAACTCAAAGAGAATGGGCGAAACTTGGTACCCTGATTCTCTGTTTATCCAGGAGAGGAGCTCTGCATAAGTTCAATGACCCTTCGAGGAAAGCTTATAGAAGACAATAGTTGTCAAATTCTCACCATTAGTGATCAATACTACTGAGAGTAGATTGTCCGCTTCATTTCCTAATAGGATACCAATCGACAGCGGGAGTGATGCAAACCTACTTGGTAGTGACAACTAAAGTTGAAGAAGGATCAATGAGTGAATATTGTGGAGGAAGGATCTCAAAAACTTCAAAGTCTGTGAAGCGATGCTCGTTAAAGCTCCAACAAGCATCTATCCAGTTTAAGCAATATGAGACTATTGCAATACTGGCGCATAACAAGGAATGTCTTTTTCTTTACCAGAAGGATCCGTAGAAATCAACAAGGATCAGCACAGCTCAGCCACCCTACACAAGAGTCAGTAATTGGCGAGTTGAAGCAGTCTAGCGGATCAGAGTTCAACTACTCAACAATATCAATAGAGAGCAGCTGGGAGCCGATGGACGTGTTGCAGCCAAAGTGGAAGATTGAAGATTCAGCAAAAGGCAGAGATGCAGTGTCTACAGCGGCTTTAACAAGGACGTCAAAGGAATAAGTGGGGGAGAATGTCATAGACAAAAATATAAATAAAGTGTTTGATGTAATGCTCATATTTGTTCGTGTCCTTCGATTTTTGTACATTCTTTGTACAGCAAATAATGGGCTTGCAGTAAGCTTAGCAACCCTAGTTTGGTTAGCTTTTGTGGTTGGTTTCGACTTATAAATGAGAATTGTGTCATGCAGGCACTTGTGGGGACTTCGGTCTGTAATAGACCATTATCCTTTGTCTACAACCGTTTAGAACTTGTAAAGCCTATAATTATAATTTATATTGACTATATAAAGTGTTTGCTAAGGCTATTGCTTGTGGATCTCGTGGGACCCTAGGAGATTTCAACAAGGTTGACCTTTGTGGACGGACTCGCAAGGGTGCCACACGACTTCAGCAAAACCAGCTATGTTCGTGACACTCGGGCAAAACCTCGTGGGCTGGCTGCGAGTGCTGCCCCTGCGAGAGCATCACATGTGCAGCGAAAATAAAAAAAATAGTTTCCCATGTATATCAAATTATCGTGCAAAAGATTGGATCGCGAGAAAACCGCAAAAATAAAAAAACCACATCATGTGAGAGATTTTTTTTACCTAGGGAGATCGTATATCCCTGTATTCCAGATCCAGATGGAGAGTGTGAAGTCAAGCATCTACCTCTCTAGTAGTATCCACACGATGGATCTCTACAGCGAAACTCCTCCAATCTGATCTCGTAACTCTTACGCAGAGGGAGGGAGGAGAATCGGAGGGGGTGGCCAAAGCTATAGCCTATCAACCATAAACTTCCCTCCTATTTATAGAGAGCCACCAAAAAACCTTAGTGTTCCTACCCTAGTGGGTATTGGATCTTCATCCAATTACCCACTAACCTTGTATTATTATATCTCTATCCAATAATCTCCTTAGGCCTCTAAGTAGGACTCATATAAGGAGCTCATCAGCATAGGGTCTTATCTAATGAGAATATGGCTAATTGGATCTTCATCCATCCTCTATTCGCTGAAGCATCCACCATATGTGTGTGACCCTCTATGCCCAATACCGTGCTGGCCGTGAGTCGCTCCCATCAAAACTCCTTCTGATATAGCAAATTATTATCCCCATAATAATTCACTCGACTCATCGACTATGGACGTACTAAGCCACTACGCCATAATCCCCAGACGATACATGGTGATCAAATCCATCGAACTTGTCTGCCCACAGTTACTGTGTATATATATTCCCTCATCTAACTAATATCTCAGAGACTGTATATTGGATATGGTACTATCATGTCACAAACGGAATCCTTCTAAATCTCGCTCTAATCAGATTCTCCCGTAAAACTCCTCTCTCAATCCAAAGGACCCTGGCTAGGGATTTGTTTAAGCAAGCACACACGGGATATTCCTCTCGCAATACCAAGAGTAGATGATCCTTTATTGACTTCGTAAAGTTGGCTACCAATCCCAATAACCAATTGTACCAGATCTGAAACTTTCCAAACCAATTGTAGTTGCGACTAAGTCCCACTACATCTATGACATATGCCCCTGACTAGACAATAGAAAAAAGAACTGAATATCACCGATCTACAATCCTATATGATGATTACGAATGATGCACTAGACGCAAAGTTTAAAGCCTTCGAGGCCCACATGAAAGACAAATTCCAAAAACTCCTCCGCGAATTTAGAAGAAGCCAGTCAGAGAACCCCAACAAATCTCAACATGGTGAAAGTTCCAAAGGGAGTCGATCTGAAAAGTATGATCATGGGCATGACACAGGATATACACACATGAGGGTGAATTTTTCATATGGGAAGATAGAGACCCGATCGGCTAGATCTTACGTGCTAAAAATTTTTTTCATTTTCACAAGACCCCGAAGGAATCCAAGGTGGAGATAGCCTCTATTCAACTTGAAGGAGATGTGATTTAATTGTACGATTAGTACGAACATACTCATGCAGAACTCTCATGAGAGCAATTCAAAAGTGGGCTTCTAATTCGCTTCGGACCATCGGAGTACGAAAACATGGATGGACAACTCGTCAAAATCCGTTGGACTTCCACTGTATAGGAGTACCAGAGCATATTTGAGCGCCTCTCAAATCAAACACAAGACCAATCCGAAAAATAATTGCTATGAACATTTATTGAAGGTCTCAATCCAGAGATTCGATGCGAAGTTAAGGCTCAACAACCCCGTAATGTGATGGTTGCCATATCATTTGCTCGCATACATGAAGAAAAGCTCAATATGGACAATCGCAAAAATAAAAGCATAAATCAACCAGTAGCAAGCAAGCCGACACCCTCACCTCCCTCTACTCAAAACCCTCGAAGACTTAAGAGAGAAGAGCTTTAGGAAAGATAAGTAAAAGAGTTGTGATAACATTATGATGAAAAATGGAGTAGAGGACATCGATGTAAACAATGTCATCTTCTGATGATAGAATCAATTAAGGAGGAACCGGAAAATTATAATGTGGACTCTGATCAAGAAGGTACAGAATCTGATAAAGGTATTAGATCTTCCATATATATAGTGCATGCATTAGCAGGCTACTCTAACCCGTGGACCACGAAAGTTAAAAGGATTTTGAAATAATAGCCTGTTACTATTTTAATTAATACTAGTAGCACTAACAATTTATGGAAAGAAAGCTTGCTGACCGATTGGCCTATCAAATTGAAGACTATGACAGATTTGAAGTCAAGGTTGCTGATGGATGAATTCTAACTTGTAATAGTAAGTGCTCAAAAGTCAAACTGATAGTACAAGGCCAAGAACTACGGACAGATTTCTTTCTGATACCCTTAGAGGACTTTGAAATAGTGCTTGAAATTGAATGGCTATCAACCTTACCTAGGTGATGTCACCTGAAACCTTATAAATTGATTATGAAGTTTTTTATTAATGGAAAGTAGATTATCCTCAAAGGAAGACGTGGAAGCAAGATCACAACTGCTAGTAACCATCAAATAGAGAGGATTCCTCACAAGAGTACTACACCAGAAGGCCAACCCATTGCTTACACCAACTGGAGACCTTATTTAATTGATCGAGAAATTATGATGCATGACAAATATCCTGGACCGAAGTACCCCCAAAGTTTGATGCTACTCAGCCTTGAGGACAAGGCAAATTTGAAGAATGCGAGATTATTAGGACCTTAGCTAAGTTGGATCAATCTTTTCATGATTAATTCAAGTTGAGTCATGTTATTATATCTAGTCGGAGTCAGTTATGGGTTAGGTAAGCCCAATCAAGACAATTATGAGTTGGTTAGAATTGGTTTTTATTTTCGGTTAGGAATGAGTCAGTTTTTATTTTCGGTTAGGGGTTTATCAATTATTTAAGAGTCCAAGTTTAGTGGAACTCTAAGTCCAAACCTGGAATGACTCTTGGTAGAGCCTTATAAATATGGCTGTAAACTCTTCCATGGGAATTAATGAAGAAGTATTAGTTTTAGCCAAAGGCAAAACCCTAGGAGGCAGGTCCCTTCGAAGTGATCTCAGAGGCCTGATCCCCTCGAAGAGATCAATTATCCCTCTTTTTTCACCTTCTTCCTCATCGATAGGGTGATAGTACCATGGCGCTATCATGTCCATGACCCTACTATCCATCGGTTCGTATTTATATCCATTTATTCGCGATCGGTAGATCTGCCTCTGCAGCACTATGGCACTCCTTCGAGTCCACCTCTATTCTAATTGATACTTAGTTTTGGGTAGTTCAATCTCTCGAGACTTATTATCACTACCTCACCCCTTTTAACCACTTGCTTCAACACCTTTATGTTCTCCAAGCAGTTTATTTTGGTTATTAGAAAGACAGACTATAACTCTTATGCATCGCCTTTACAATCATGTTGTAGGCCTCGTACTTCTTCTATTCTCCTTTGCTTCCTTAGTAGTAATTTTTACTTAATTAGCATTGTCCTCTAACTTGTCAAGCTCCCTTACGCGAATATAAGCTTTGGAGCAGTCAAACTCTCTAGCCACTTCGATTATACCTTTGTATAATCAAGTTTCCCCATGGGACTAACTAGTACTTTCACTCAAAATTTTCTCTCAGTGGTACGCAACCCCCATATACTGATGACCATGTTTTTATCCAATATAAAATTGATGCATTCATGGAAGGCCCACCTCCGCAATACCATGGCATTCACTCATTGAATTCATAGTCCCTCTTGTCATCATATTATTCACTGAAGTGGAGCTCTCAGTAGCTTCTGATTATACCTTTGTATGATCTAGTCCCTTGCAGCACCTCTCTCACGTGTGTTATATTGCCTCGAACTGTTTCACCCTGATCCACTACATCATCTCGCCTCCTGGTGACATCTTCATTGCATTTAGATCGTTGTAGGATAAACTCATACTATGATCTCTCTATATGTGGCCTCTGCCAACAGATCGCAAGGCCTCTACCACCTCTGATTATGTTCGCTCCTTTGGTAATCAACCTTAGTCCACCCGCTCTCGGGTCACACACGAACGAAGTACAGCTCTAGAACAGTTAGTCGCCTACTAACACTTCAAGTCCATTGACTTTGCTAAAATTAGTATACCATTCTCAGGATCATGGACCTTTGCCGACACCCAGCTCAATCTCCACTATTGCACCGGTTCCTTCATGATAACTCGAATAGCAGCACTACGACATATTCATCAAGAGTACATGTCTTTGTGTCCTCTTACACTATGCCAAGGCCTTTCGACCCCAATTTTGTCTCTACAAATTGAGTCACCTTAGTTCCTCCGTCAAATACTTCTCTTCCCAGATACGGTGCATATGCCTCGAAGCTCCCTTTATCTTTGGCACTATGCAAGATGAGTCTATACTCCATCAAAATAAGAGGGCTATGGAACAACATGATCCCACTCTTGCCTCTACAAGAGTTCATGTTCTTGACCTATGTCCGAGGAAAGTTTCGCACCTCCGCTCCATATTTTGTCTTCTATATCGACTCCCTTTATTGTCTTCCATAAGCTTTATTTGAAGGGTCATTGAACTTGTGCAGTGCTCCCCTGCTGGATAAGTAAGAGAACTGGGATACTTGACTTCACCCATTCTCTTCGTAGTTAAGAAGGTAAGGTTACTTGGCTTCGCTCACCTCCTCGAGTTAAGAGAATTGGGGTACTCAGTTTCGCCCATTCTCTTGAGTTGAGAAGGCAAAGGTTACTCGATTTTGCATGCCTCCTCAAGTTTATACTTCATGCATTGAGCTGGTTACTCACATTTGCCCGCTCTTTACTCACACTTCTGAAGCACTTGAAGTGTTTGCACTCCTTACGTTGAGTTAGCTATTGTGATTCGCCTTCTCACTGCCATTGAACTTATGAAATGCAAGAAGTTTTGCCCGAAAAGAGCAAAAGGTTTACCCCAACTTGGAGTCCCCCAACTTGGAGTAAGTCTTTGATAGATCTGGTCGCCTCTGGGATTGTATCGTCTTCTCCATCACCTTTGCCGCCTAATCCTCTTGAGTAGATGCACTGCACGCCTACTTGCCCCTCGGTCGAGCACTCCTGCATCAACCCGAAGTCCCTTAATTTCGGCTATCTTGATGAGAAGCCCATCGACATCGGTCTTATGAAGTTTCTTGGCCTCTGCCCTTATGCCCGATCTTGGTACCTAGAGTTTGCCTTTGCATTCTCCACCTCCTCGGCCCCTTTTACGACCAATACTCTCCCTCCATAAGAGCAAGGGATCGATGACTCCACGGAAGTCCCGCATCTGTGGTACCATGGCGTTGCCAAGCTCATAGCACTACTATCCGTTATCTTGCATATTCATCCCTTCCTTCGCAATCGGTAGATCTGCCTCTACGACACTGTAGCGCTCCTCTGAGTCCACCTTCTTTCTAACCGATGCTTTATTTTTGGGTAGCTGAGCCCTACTGGACTCGTGGTCGCTTCCTCGCCTTTCGACCACCGCTTCGACACCACTCTGCCATCTTGTTGTAGGGCTCACGATTCTATTCTCCTTAGCTTCCTTGGTAGCAACATTCGCTTACTCGGCCTTGTCCTCTGACTTGTCGGGCTCCCTTAAGCGAATGTGAGCACTGAAGCAGTCCAACTCTCCAACTGCTCCGATTATACCTTAGTATAATCAAGTCCCCTCCATGGGACTCACTGGTACTTGTAATTTGATTACTCCCTCGGTGGTACATAGCCCCCATATGCTGATGACCAAGGCTTTCATCTGATGCAAGCTTCGATGCATCCACACGGAAGACTCGGCTCAGTGATACTGTGGCATTCTCTCCTTGAATCCACAGCCCTTCTTGTCGTTGCATTGTTCACCGAAGTAGAGCTCCCAGTAGCTCCTGATCATTCACATGATCACATCCCCTCTCCATGGGACTCATTGGTACTTGCACTTGGACTTCTTCCTTGGTGGTACACAGCCCCTATATGCTGATGACTAAGGCTTTCATCCAATGCAAGCTTCGATGCACACACGAAGACCCGCCTTTGTGGTACTACGGCATTCAATCCTTGAATCCATAACTCTTCTTGTGTCGTACACCAAAGTGGAGCTCCCAGTAACTTCTGATCATACCTCTGCATGATTTTGTCCCTCACGGGACAAGATTACTTGTATTGCATTGCCACGAACTATTCCACCATGATCCGTTGCACCATGTCGCCTCCTGGTGACATCTCCATTGCATACAGATTCTTGTGTGATGAACTCGGACTACGACTTCTCCACGTGTGGCCTCTGCCAACACATCATAGGGGCTTCCGCCATCTCCGATTTGTAGTTCGCTCCCTTGGCAATTCACCTTCGTCCACCCACCCTTGGGTCACACCTGGATGAAGCATAGCTCTAGGACAGTCCATCGCCCAGTAGCTCATGAAGTCCCCTGACTTCGCTAGAGTTGGTGCACCATTGTCTGGATCTTGGGCCTCTATCCCCTACCAGCACAATCTTGCTATGCACCACTTGTTCCTGACAACTTGAATGGCAACACTGTGGCATATTCTTCAAGAGTATCTACCTCTGCATCATCTTGCCTCGTGCTAAGGTCTCCTTATCCCAACTTTGCCTCCGCAAGTTGAGATACTTGCATATGCCTCGAAGCTCCCTTCATCTTGGGCACCATGCAAAATAAGTCTGTCACATCAGAATGAAGAAGCCATGGAACGATATGATCCCACTCTTGCCTCCATAAGAGTTCATGCCCTTGACCTCTGTCCAAGGAAAGCTCCGTGCTTCCACTCCATGTTCCATCTCCTATGTCGACTCCCTTCATGCGACTTGGATACTTCACCGAGTTCCTCCGAAGTCACTCTGCTTCTCGATTTGCATTGAGTTGATAGTGGCCCTCGCGTCCATCATTCCACGAGTCAGCCCTCCGTTGAGTTCGATTTCTGCATCGACTCTAAGTGTGCCTTCATATGATGTTGTCTTAGATTGCTCCCCCACTTGATCTCGAAATGTATCCACCAATGCATTACCTCATTCGAGATCATACGACGACTATTCGTCGCTCACTCGATCCGTTGAGCTTTGTGGAGATATTGCCTTGAGGAACTCTTCCTCAATATGTGCAATCTGTTGCACATGATTCTCCCACTAGAGAACTAGGACTTATCCCTCCTGGATATTTGTCCTACTGGAGCAACTTTTCTTTTTACATACTTCTTAATGGAAGTTTCGGAGACCACCATCCCCTTTGGACTACTCCGTCTTGTTGAACAACTTGTGCCTTGTTCTGCCCCTGCAAATATACTTGCTAGATTGCGACCCTTCTCCAATACAGTCTCCACTGCACCCTTCAAGGTCTAGCAACGTACTGAACTTGTTGCACATTTTAGTCACCTACAGACATATCCTTTCTACGTCGAAGAGAAAGTTTTAATGCTCCATGGCACTGAGTTCCGATCGTGCCTTGGGATGGCTATGAACACTCCATCGTTCATGTACAAGCCCTTGCATGAGTTTTGAATCCTTCAAGTTAGCAATTCCCCTTACCTCTATGAGCTTTGCACAACTCTTTCGGTCGTTACACAACACCTCCCACCTTGCACGGTTTCATCTTTCACCAAGCGCCTCGCTTTGCCTTGAGCACCGTCAAGTTTAGTTGCCAACGTCGAGCTATAGCTTGAACTCAACCATCCCAATCTTTGTGTGCTACGCATTCTTCTTCGCTTGCTTGTCCTCGTGGTGCCTCTCACGCAAAGGGGTTGGCCATTCCTTAAATGTCAAACCTGGATGCCCGTTCCTCTGAGCGACTCCTTTCCCTACATCTCAATGTCTGTTTCCCCCAAACGGTTGCGCATGTTGGCTGTCCTCCACACAGCCCAACTAGGTCCCCCACGTTTGTATGGCAAGTGTTTCTGCGTGTGCTTGTCCCGCTCTGATACCACACTGTCACGGGCTTAGCTGATTTTGCCTAAGCCGTGCGGCACCCATGCATGTCCATCCACAAAGGTCAGCCCTCCCCAAGATCTCCTAGAGTCCCTTGGACTTACAAAAAGAGAAAACGGGCCAGAAGAAGTAATTCCCATGGGATCTACAAGCAACTGCTCAAGAAAACACTTTATAATGCCAAATACAAATTACACCCATGGACATTACAAACTCAGAGAGATTGCACACAAAGGATAATGATCCATTACAGACCGAAGTCGCCACAAGTGCTTACAAGACACACTTATATTTACAAGCCAAACATGGCCATAAAGCAAATCAAACTAGGGCTGCTAAGCCTACTGCAAGCCCGCTTCTTGCTATACAAGATATGTATCTAAACCGAAGGACACGGACAAACACGAGCATTTCATCGAACACCTTGTTTACATTGTTGTCCGTGACAAAAGGGGGAGCAAAACTTGTTAGCTTATAAAATTACTACCTAGAACAATGTAAAGGAAACAAATATTTACTAGCTTGCACTTCTCAAAAGAGAAGAATGAATTCACTAGCTTGCATGTTTTAAAGTAATTGAAAAGCTTTCATATATCAAAAACTTACTAATTGCACTTCTCATTTTATTGATAACAAAAAGAGAGAAGATATAATTATGTGAAATCATGTATAATGATCATGCATGTAATGATGATTTTGAAAATCTACATAAAGATAATGATTTGTTATTGTTCGGATTTACTTACTACATTTACTTGAAATTTACATGAGAAAATTTTGTTGAACTCATATTCGAAATATTATATATAGAAATGCTAAAACATAAAAATATATAAATTACTAATATAGATTTCATGAAATAAAGTCTTTTTGTGAGAATATTTCTTGAAAACTTTCTTCATGATTTTATCTTATTATTTTCAAAAAAAGGAGAGAAAAAATTGCATGAAGATGTGCCACATTTGAAAATTACAAGAGATAACTTTTGCTACATTTGAAATACATAAGTAGTCTTTAAATCTATTGAACTTTTTAGCTCACCTTAGTATTCCTTTTAAAATTTATTAAGAGCTCTTCTGTATAATAAAATAATTCAACAACACCTCCATTATTTCTCTCCTTATTAAAAGGGAAGAAAAATTTATAATGCATATACTAAGAGAGAGTAATGTCATCTTTTGCTTTGAAATTATTAGCTATATTTCACCTTTTTGTTGATGACAAAGGGGGAGAAATATATATTGATGACACATGATGAATACATTGATGACACATGATGAATACATTATTGACACATAATCTTGTTGAAATACATGGATATCTTAGATAAGGATATGAATTGGACATCTTGGACATAGATACTTAATTCCTTTTTACTCATGATTTGATGATTTGATGCAAATTTATGTTGAAATTTACATAAAATATTAATTGTTTGAATTTAAGAATATGTGATTTTCCTTAATTCAAGTGGCATGGATTTAGGGAGAGCTAGGATTAACTCCTATTATCAATTGATTGTCATCATCAAAAAGAGAGAGATTGTTGAATCTCATATTTTGATAATGAAATCAATTGATGGGTTATTGATCTAACATGATTGTTAGAATTAATTAATATAGGATTAATTATGATAGAATGATTATTATAATCAGGATTGACAAAGATTAAGTCCATGCATCGAGTCAATACGATTGGGAACTCGCTAGGAGTGCATCGGGAGCTCGTCGAGGGTATCGGGAGTTTGCTAAGGATGGCGCAAGGGAGTTCGCCAGAAGAAGACCGAGACTCGCCGGAAGATTGTCAAGGGTAGCCGAAAAGCTTGCCGGGAGTTATGATGGTCTTCTACTAGATGTTTTACAATTATGATTATATTTAATTAAGTCATAATTAGTATCATGCAGGACTAACTATGACGGAAGCAATAGAGTTACAACCAGATGACGGACCAAGATCAAGCTTGAGCATCGGGCTGGGTTTCGGACGATGTAGTGAGATCTCGTCGAAGTTCGCTAGGAGATTCACCGAAGGGATCGAGAAGCTCGCTGGGAACACGTCGGGAGATCGCCGGAAGAAGACCGGATGACTTGCCGCAAGAATGATGGAGGCTACCGGATTGGCGGGAGTTAAGTCTTGATTATCTTGATTAGTCATAAGTGTTGTAATCATTGAGTCATAGTTAAGGTTTGAGTCCAAATTAAGTTAGATTTTGGAAGGAATCCAAATCAACTCGATAAGGCAACCGGATCCACTACTGGGTTTGGTTGAGCTCAGGTTGAGCCCAATCAGTTGACCAAGAAGCAATTTTTCGAAGAATCTGGCGAGTAAACCACCGATGAACGACGGTTGGACCGCCCATACCACAAAATCCGAGCGTCAGCCAATAGCTTTCAGCGGGTAAACAGTCCAGGTGGCGATTAAACCGCCCGTACCACAAAATCCAAGCGACGACCAACGGTTGACGATGGGTAAACCGCCCGTACCCGAATTTTTCGGATATAATTGGATTTTAGCTTCGATTTGGAAGCCAATTTGGTGCCTATAAATACCCCAAGTTTTATTACATTCAATACACACTTTTGGGGGATTATATTCTGAGAAAATATTATGTGAGAATTGTAAAAAAAAAGAAAACGGGTAAGGGAGTGATCAAAGAGTGAAATCTTATCTCCCTTGTAAGCTCAAGTGTAAGGGTTTGGTCTTCACCCAAAGAAGATCGGTAGTGGACGTCAGTGTGTCTCAAGAAGGAGGACTCGGGAGTGGATATATGTCGTTGGCGCCAAACCACTATAAAAATTGTGAGTGCTTCTTTGATTTCAATTGCTTACATATTCTTGTATTGACGCTTCCAATTTAACTCACTCCTTGAAAGTAAAGTTTTCACGTTGCTTATTTTTCAGGTTTACTTAGCAACTTTCATTCAAACACTCATTCGTTTTACCGAATACTTACACTTGCATTAATTCATAAACCTCCCCCCCTTTAGTGCTAATTGATCCTAGCATAGGGAACTCACTAGGAGCTCGTCGAGGATATCATGAGTTTGCTAGGATGGCGTAAGAGAGTTTGCTAGAAGAAGACCGAGACTTGCTGGAAGATTGTCGGGGATAGCCAAAAAGCTTGTCGGATAAGATAGTTTTAAATGAACATAAGAAGAGTATTTAATTTTTTGTGATAAGATAGTTTTAAATGATTATTCTTGTTTCATGAATCTTGATGAATGTTTACAAAGGAAAATATATATAACATAAACTTCTATGATGCTTGAAATAAGTTTTGATATTAAATCTTTAATGAATCACTTGATGTGCTACTCTTGATTTAAATAAATTAAATTACATTGGTAAATATCAATTCTTAGATTTTAAAATTTACATCTAAAAGATTGAGCCCTATTTTTGTGATACAATGTCACTCACCTCACTCTCTTGTTTCTTATTTATTATTCCAAGAAAAGAAAAAAAATTCTTTCATAAGAAAATTATCGAGGGAGAGTAAAACTTATTTGTTTGCATGATGTAAATTGCTAGCTTCAATATTACAAAGGAAGCAAAAATTTGCTAGCTTGCACTTCTCAAAAGAGAAGAAAGAACTCACTAGTTTTATTTGCTACGTTTTATTGAAATTTATATAATATGGATTTGTTGAGCACATATTAGAAATTTTTAAAATCTTATATCTACAAGATTGAGGTTGAGAGTTAAAAATGCTAAATCATGAAAATATATAAATTGATAATCTAGATTTTATGATATTAAGCCTTTTGTGATAATATTTTTGAAAACATTATTCATGTTTTTATCTTATTGTTTACAAAAACAAAAAGGGGAGGAAATTTGCATTATGTTACCCTACAAATTTATTTGCTACCCTTGTTTGAAATTATATGAGATATTTTTAAATGTATGAGTAGCTCTTATTCTTGCATCTTCTTGAATATCTTGGATCCTTAAGCTTATTTTTGAAATTCATCTTTATAAATTGAAAGCTATACATAATGACGTTTTATAACTCCTCCGTTATTTTCTTTCCTTCTTTTTTCACAAGAGGAAGAAAATTATTTATGACTCATATCATATTTTACAAAGGGAGAGCAAAGACTAATATACCTTAAAATCTTTATCTCTATATTCATCTTTTTGTTGATGATAAATGAGGAGAAATATATATTGATGACACATGATATTGATTGATGACTCATGATATTAATGATATATACTGATAACACATGATATGGATATGGATATAGATTGGATATATTGGATATGGATATGAGTGCGTAATTATTATTATGATTTGATGACTTGATGAAATTCATGATTTGATGACTTGATGAAATTTATGATTTGATGACTTGATGCAAATTTATGTTAAAATTTACATAAAATATTAATTACTTAAATTTAAGAGTATGTGATTCTCTTAAATTTAAGTGGCATGGATCTAGGGAGAGTTAGGATTAACTTCTGTCATCAATTTAATGTTATCATCAAAAAGGGAGATATTGTTAAATCTTATATTGTGATGATGAAATCAATTGATGAGTTATTGATCTAATAGGATTGTTAGAATTGATTGATGGAGAATTAATTACAATAGAATGATTATTACAATCAGGATTGGCCAAGATCAAGTCCATGCATTGGGTCGATGCGATTGTGAACTCGCCAGAAGTGTGTCAAGAAATCACTGAGGGTATCGGGAGTTTGTCGGGATGGCGCAAAGGAGTTTGTTAGAAGAAGATCGAGACTCACCGAAAGATTGTCAATGGTAGCCAAAAAGCTTGCTGGGAGTTATGATGGTCTTGTAATGGATGCCTGACAATTATGATTGTATTTAATTAAGTCATAATTAGCATTGTGCAGGACTAACTATGACAGGAGCAATGGAGTTACAACCAGATAATGAGCCAAGATCAAGCTTGAGCATCGGGCCGGGGATCGGACGATGTAGTGGGATCTCGTTGGAGTTCACTAGAAGATTCGCCAAAGGGATTAGGAAGCTCGCTGGGAACATGCCGGGAGATTGCTGGAAGAAGATCATAGGACTTGTCGCAAGAATACCGGAGGCTGCTGGATTAACGGGAGTTGGGTCTTGATTTAGCTTGTTGGTCATTAAGTGTTGTAATCATTGAGTCGTAGTTAGGAATTGAGTCCTAATTAAGTTGGATTTAGATGAAATCCAAATCAACTCAATAAGGCAACTGGGTCCACTATAGGGTTTGGTTAAGCTCAGGTTGAGCTCAATTAGTTGACCAAGGGAATTATCAACTAATGGTTCAAGCCGGAATTCGAAAAGTGGAGGGAACCACTTTTGTAAAAATTCCAACGGGTAAACCGCCGGTGAGCGACGGGCGTATCGCCGCCGCCTAGGCTTTCGAGCGACGCTAACCCGCTCAGACTAGGTGATTGAACCGCCCATACCTAGGAATCTGAGTACTTTTCGACGATTAACCCGCCTAGGACCAACGGGTGAACCGCTTGTACCCTAGTGTTCAGGTGGCTGAGCCACCCAAGTCGACGGGTAAACCAACCGTACCTGATTTTTTCGGGTATGTTTGATTTTTGGCTCTAAAAATCTGAAGCCACTTGGGGCATATATATACCCCAAGTTTTCTTGCATTTTACACATTATATTCTGAGAAAATATTGTGTGAGAATTGTAACAAAAATAAAAAGGACAAGGGAGTGATCAAAGAATGTAATCTTGTCTTCCTTGTAAGCAGAGTATAAGGGTTTAGTCTTCACCCAAAGAAGATCGGTAGTGGACGCTAGTGTGCCTCAAGAAAGAGAACTCAGGGGTGGACGTAGGTCATTGGCGCCGAATCACTATAAAAATTGTGAGTGTTTCCTTGCTTTCATTGCTTACATATTTTTGTATTGACGCTTCCGATTTAACTCAACTCTTTGAAAGCAAAATTTTCACGATTAGTTCTTTCCTTAAAACGTTGCTTATCTTTCTGGTTTACTTATTAACTTAGCAACTTTCTTTTAATCAATCGCTCGTTTCACTAAGAACAAAAAACTTCGGATTTCCTATCTTGGTTTAATCGAAAAGTTTTTATCTAAATTGAAAATTTATACTTGCACTAATTCACCCCTCCCCCCCTCTTAATGCCAATTGATCCTAACATACTAAGTTCCACCAAAATTGTTTCACCCCTCGATTTACATTTAGTTAATTGTGGCCCTCGCGTCCACCATTCTACAAGTCAGCCCTCCGTTGAGTCTAATTTTTGCATCGGCTTCAAGTGTGTCTTCATATGGCATTGCCTTAGGTCGCTCTCCCACTTGATTTCACAAAGCATCTACTAATGCATTACCTCATGCGAGATTATGTGATAACTCCTTATCTCTCACTCCGTCTGTTGAGATTTATGGAATTGTTGTCTTGAGATACCCTTTCTTAACATGTATGGTCTGTTGCACATAAGTCTCCCTCTAGAGAACCGGGACTTATCCCTCCTTGATATCTGTCCCGTTGAAGCAACTTCTCTCTTTGTATCCTTCCCTCTAGAAATTTTTGAAGACCATCATCCCCTTGGACTACTCCGTCTTGCTGAACAAACTGTGCATTATTTTGCCCCTACAAATGTACTTGCTAGATTACAACTTTGCACCAATATAGCCCTCGATGTACCACTTCAAGGCCTAAAAACATACTAAACTTGCTGCACATATCAGCCTCCTATAGACGTATCCTTTCCATTCCAAAGTGAAAGTTTAAATGCTCCACGATATTGAGTTTTGAATACCTTGGGATGGCATAGATAATCCATCATCCAAATACAATATTGAATCTCAAATGTTTATAATAAAATCAATTGATGAGTTTATGGATTAATATGCTTTTGAGATAAGTGGCACAAAAAATACTTCGATCATAGACTCGAACCATCAAAGGGTAAATTGTCGAAGTAGGAGACTCGAACATTGTGCCAGGAAAAGTAATATGTCGAAAGTTAGATGTCGAGCTAGAGGATTAGTCGACATGCCAAATATTTGACTTTGTGCTCTAAGTTCATGCATCATGTCATGCTCCCCCTCGAATTATATCACATTTGAGATGTGTGACTCTAATCTTAAAAGATCAATAATATTATCAACAACATAATCCATCCCGGATCCAAATAATCATTTAAGTATACTAAGAATAATATGCAAAGTCATTCACTCACTTTCATAGAAACCTATGCAGATTATAATATCTTCACATTCTCCTAATGAATCACAAAATCGATCCAAAACCAACGTAGCTAAATATAATCTACATTCATAAAGTCCACCAATGCGATAAAATTTACATGATTTTGAAAACAACCATATACAACCAATTCATATGTTATATAGCAAGTTTAACATTCGATATCCCAAATAAGGGGGTACTCTTAAGACTATTACATAGTTACCTCACTTCAAAATATGTCTACAACTTTACATTAGACACAAAGTGTACACATACAATGATAACATATTGTCAAATAAAGATATGTGATCGAATGATATACCGGAATGGCATACAACATGCTGAAAGCTTCGTAATTTGTCGGATATGTGGTTGGACTATTAAAATCTTGATCGATGTCTTTTGCAATCAAATTGAGTTGGTTTTAGGCCGAAACCATGCCAACTTGAAACATGGCCAAATTGAGCCTATTAGAAGGCCAAGTCGGTTACCTAAAGATGCCTAGGTGGTAATACTGTTAGGCCCGATAGCACAGCCTGAGTTAGTCGAAAAGCACTATTTATACTTTTTCAATGGTTCCAATGGTAGTACAACCTATACTAGTGGTAGTACTACCCAGAGTTGTGGTAGTACCAACTAGGGTGATGATAGTAATGCTAGATCCATGATTATTGGCCCCGTTATGATGGTTGTATCACCTGATGTCAGTGGTAGTACCGCCACGGCATGGTACACAAGGGAAAGAATGTATGAAACAAGAAGGTAGAGCATTGACCCCTCCTTTACTCAAGGTGAGTAAGCCACTGCCCAACATAGCCCATTGGTCTAGAGGCCCATAAGTAAGAAAAAGGGAGCTACGAGCACCTTAGGTAGAAATGGGGCCTCCACGTAATAAGAAAAGAGATGTTGAACCACCTTCACCTGAGGTGGGGTGGTTGGCAAACACGATCATTGCCGTACATCAAGGCATGGAGATCAAGAAGGCCACCAACCCCTGCCCTCGCCAAAGATGGGGATGTTGAACCACCTTCGCCTGAGGTGGGGTGGTTGGGAAACACGATCATTGCCTTACATCAAGGCGTGGAGATCAAGAAGGCCACCAACCCCTGCCTTTGCCAAAGATGGGGAGGTCGAGAAGCCCGACCCTAACCTTCATCGAGGTAAGGAGATCAAAAACTCAAACCTCACTTCGTCGGAGCATGGAAGTCAAAAAACTTGACCCCCGCCTTAAGCCGAGGCATAGAGGTCGGGAAGCCTAACCCCTACCTTCGCTAAAGATGGGGAGGTAAGGAAACCTAACCCCTGCCTTCATCGAGGCAAGAAAATCGAGAAACTCAACTCCTATTTTGTCGAAGCATGAAAGTTGAGAAACCAGACCCTCACCTTCACCTAACGCAGGGAGGTCGACAAACCCGACCCCCACCTTACGTTGAGGCACGAAGGTCGGAAAGTCTGACCCTCACCTTTGCCATAAATAGGATGGCGCTCACTATGGGGGTCGAACCCACGACCACCCAAGGGGATCGAGAAACCCGACCCCCACCTTACATTAAGGCATCGAGGTTGGGAAGCTTGACCCTCGCCTTAGCCGAAGAGGGGGAGGAGGTTTGGAAACCTGACCCTTGCTTTCGCCCAAGGCAAAGGGGAACCCAACCCTTGCTTCCACGAGGCGTGGAGGCCGGGAAACCCGACCTTTGCCTTTGCTTGAGGAAAGGAAGTTGGGAAACTCAACCTCCACCTTACATAGAGACTTAAAGGTCAGGAGGCCAACTTTCATCTTCACCAAAGATGGAGTGGTCGAGAAACTCGACCCCCGCCTTTGCCTAAGGCATGGAGGTCCAGGCCCGTAAACCCTACCAGGTCAGGAAGAGACGAGGAGGTTAGGAAACCCAACCCTACCCTACCAACGTATGTCTCTTGATGATATGAGGAGTAGATCGACGATGGATCACCACCAACAATGCTCGGGCATGATGAACTAGACGTGACAAATGAACTAGACGTGCTATTAAATCAATGATGTGTCGAAGAGGTATAAGTTTAACATGTCGAATGAGTTATACGCTACACTTCGAATCCCTTCCGTGAGATTCTCAAAGCACGCAGTATACCGTTAGTTAATCTTCATCCGACACATGATTGTCATATGGTGTCAAGGGTGAAAGGAGAGGATGAAGGTCACCCTCCACCCATCCGCCCACATGGGCAAGTGTCCAAAGCAAATGGTTATGAGCTACCCTGATAGGACTCAAGCGGGGTTGAGTCCTAATCATTTTAGTAGAAATCAATAAAAACTCTGCTAGATTGCAATAAGGTCTCTCTTATCTAATAAAGGAGTATGGCCAGGGTTTGGATTAGCCCTTAGGGCTTAGTAGTCATCGCCCCCTTTACTGGGCAAGTCGGCCAGGGTTTCCCCCTGCTTAGGTCGGCTATAGAGCCAACCTAGCCGCCCCTTGTTCCTATTAAGGCAGGTTGGCTATAGGAGGGGTAAAAGGATAATTCCACTTAGATAAGTGCCCCCTTAGGCTAGGACTTTGATCCATATTTAAGATGTAGCCACCCCCCTCTTTTAATCAAGCAATTATCAATTTTGTTTCAGCCTTGTGTCGAATCTATGAGAGAGGAACCCCTATAGCGTTCTAAGGGTTGATGCCCCTCAAGGATCAAAATCTATAGGGCTCCTTCTGGGGCTCTATCATCTGGTCTCAGAGCCGCGTTCCTGCTGCCCTGTAGCCATCTCAGTCGCCTCCACCTTCCCAAGCAATTCCCACAATTGCTACGACACATGCCTCCACCTTCCACCCGAGCAGCAGATCAAATCAGTCTATCGTTGCACCCTGCGTTTGATCTGAAATTCTGGTATATTTTTATAACCCACGCCTCTTCAATTCTGGTATATTTTTACCATCGCAAACATTATCATCGTTGCGAAGGTGAAACACTACAGAAAAATTTTCAGCCGATTATTGCTACTTGAAACTGAACTTTTGTTCATCGTTTCTGACCGAAATTTTAACACAATTCTCAAGATCAAGTTAGCTTTCATCTGAAATTGATTTCACGAAAAAACTCCTTTTGGAACCAATTTTCTTGTATGATCGTTCACCATCACGCAGTTCTGGAATTTTATGACGAAGGAATCAACCTTGCATCTTTTGCCCTATTTTCCTACCGTTATGCAGCCAAAATTTCGTCAAAATTCCTACTGGTATTGACAACATCTAAACCAAGGGTTTCTGCATAATTTCCTTAAACTTTCCCCTGTAATTTACATTGAGAAATCATCATTTCTCCGACGCAAAAACCGGTTCAACAGAACAGCACATCACAACACTTCTTTTCACCGAATTTTATCAGATTTGAGTGTTGTTTTTTGTGGGATTTTGGACTCTTCTTTCCTCATCACCAAACCCTACCATCCTTACCAAAAACCCTTCAAAACCCTACCGTAAATCGAAACCAAACAGCCACCCAAATCAGCCCTAACCGCAGCCTATTTCCTTATCGAGCTACTTAACTTTTTAGCCAACTTTCCTTACCAAGACACCTACCTTTGCTGTCATCTATCCCAGATCTAAAATCTATTTTCCTAACCTTCATCTACTGCTATCACAGCCCTAAAATCATACCAATTCGCAGCCTAAACTCCATAAAATCGCGACCCCAAATCTACCCTAAACTATAGCCTACTTCCACCAAACCGATCCACCTTCCAACCGGCCACCCCTTCTCCAAAATTCTCATGCCACTAACCCGACAACAGAAAAAAGATCTCAATATTATAGATCTTGAGACGTATACTATGACATCGGAGGAGGCTATTGATGCAAAGCTTGAAGCATTTGAAAACCGCATGGAAGAGAAGATGCGATCCTTATTCGCCTAATTCAGCATAGACCGACCATCAAGCCCGAGGAAGTCACACCATGGAGAGACTTCAAATCGGTGAGACGATCCTTAAGAGCATGGACACATCACCTCTGATCCCCACAATCCACGCATGAAGATTGACTTCCTAAGATGGGAAGGAGACCCGATTGGATGGATCTCGCGCGCGGAGCACTATTTTCGATTCTACCGAACCGTCAATGCCACACGGGTGGAGATCGGTGTCATACACCTCGAGGGAGATGCTATTCAATGGTTCAATTGGTTTGAACACACCCATGGAGGACTCTCTTGGCAGCGGTTCAAAGAAGGGCTTTTAAACCGCTTTAGTCCGACTGATTTCGATAACATCGACGGACAATCGACAAAAATTCATCAAACTTCTACAATATAAGATTATCAAACAAGGTTTGAGAAACAATTTTTAGGTACTTTCATTGAGGGCCTAAAGTCGAAAATCCAAGGAGAAGTCAAAGTAAGGCAACTGTACACCCTTATGGCGGCAATTTCCTTCACACGTATCCAGGAAGAACGATTGAACCATGAGGCATGAAGGACAAGGGTCGCTCCCCGACCAGCCATGCCGAGGCCTGCTGCCCCCTCTACTACCATTTGAGCCCCTGCACCAAAAAAATTGACAAGAGATGAGCTTCGTGAACGATCGGCCAAAGGATTGTGTTGGCATTACGACGAATCGTGGAGCTGCAAACATCGCTGCAAGAAGGGTCGGCTCCTCATGATTAAACCAATGGAGGATGAGGACAACAAACCATTTGAAGAAGGCCTTAAACCTGAAGAGGAAGCCACAGAGGAAGAGCCCCAACCGGCCGACTACGCAGTGCATGCGTCGGCCAACTATTCCAATCCACAGACGATGAAAGTTGGAGGACTTCTAAAGCAGCAACCCATCACAGTTCTCATCAACACATGTAGCACAAATAACTTCCTCAACAGTAAGGTTGATGCATGTTTAGCACTTCAAATCAAAGGTTGCAAGAAGTTCGACGTAAAGGTCGCCGACGGCCAAATCCTCAATTGCGACCAACGATGCCCACGGGTGAAGCTACTCCTCCAAGACCAAGAAGTGGTAGCCGATTTCTTCCTCCTACCCATCGATGATTATGAAGCCGTGCTTGGGATCGAATGGCTCACAACACTAGATGATATCTCTTGAAATTTTTCTAAATTAATTATGAAATTCTATTGCAAAGGGAGACAGGTCACATTGCGAGGCAAGCACGGGAACCATATCTCCATCGTCTCGACACAACAGAAGGAGAAAGTTTTGCACAAAATGCATGGGGGATTTTTGATGCATATCCGACAACCATCTAAGGGGGAGAATATACAAATTTCATATCCTAAGCTTGCCCTCTTGCTGGATGAATTTGCAAACGTTTTCACGGAGACGCGTGGGCTGCCCCTAACCGATAGCATGAACACCATATTCCTATTATGTCGGGCAGACCTCCAACAAATTTACATCCGTATTGTTACCCTCACTTGCAGAAGGATGAGATCGAGAACATCGTCAAAGAGATGCTTGACATCGGGGTAATTCGACCGAGTTACAGCCCTTATTCTTCACCGATGTTGCTAGTGTGCAAGAAGGATGGTACATGACGGATGTGCATTAATTATCGGGCCTTGAACGCTATCACCGTCAAGGACAAATATCCTATACTCATCGTAGATGAGCTCTTGGATGAATTAAAAGGAGCCCGAGTCTTCACTAAACTGGATCTTCGTTCCAGTTATCACTAGATTCGAGTATGCACTTAAGATATTCCGAAAACTGCATTCCGCACACATAACAGCCACTACGAGTTTCTGGTAATGCCTTTCGGACTTACGAATGCTCCTCTACTTTTCAAAGCCTGATGAATGACATCATCCGGAGTTTTCTACACAAGTTTGTATTAGTGTTCTTTGATGATATCCTCATTTATAGCCCTACGCTTGATATACATTTTCAGCACTTACGAACTGTTCTAACAATTCTCCGAGAGAATACTCTTTATGTGAAACAGTCAAAGTGTGGTTTCTTATAGTGTAAAGTGGAGTATCTTGGGCACACTATATCAGAGGACAGAGTGGTGGTAGACCCGACGAAGATCGAGGCAATGCAAGGATGGCCGAAACCTACAAACGTAAAATCAGTGCATGGCTTCCTTGGACTCACAGGCTACTACCGAATTCGTGAAAGATTACGGCAAGATCAGTGCCCCGCTCATATCGCTACAAAAGAAAGACTCCTTCTTATGGTCAAAACAAACTTCTACAGCCTTTGAACGACTCAAGGCCGCCATGACGACGACGTCGATCCTAGCGTTGCCTGATTTCAGCCGCACCTTCGTGATCAAGGCCGACACATCCGGAGTTAGGATTGGAGCTGTTCTAATGCAAGATGGTCGACCTCTCGCTTACACCAGCAAGGCTTTGTCTCCCTCACACTTGAAAATGTCGGTATATAATAAAGAAATATTTGTCATTGTACACGCCATCACAAAGTGGAGACCCTACCTGATCAGCCAGCGCTTCCAGATTAAGATCGACCACCAAAGTCTTAAGTATTTCTTGGAGCAGAAAATATCTTCCCCGGAGCAACAACGTTGGGTAACTAAACTTCTCAGCTTTGATTATGAAATTACTTATCGAAAAGGAAAAGAGAATGTTGTTGCAGATGCTCTATCTCGGCTCCCGGGGCAAGCCGAAATTTCAACCATCTCCCTTCCCACCACCGACTTCCTCGAACACATTAGCGAGGAGTGGAAGAATGATCCGGAAATCCAAAGCATCATAGAAAAATTGGAGAAGGATCCGAATTCTGTAGAGCACTACACGTGGGATTCGAAGGACTTACGCTATAAAGACTGAATTGTTGTTGTTCCTTCTTCTCCTCACATCCAAGTTATTTTGCATAAAATGCACTCTTCACCTTCGACAGGGCCCTCTGGATTTCTGAGGACTTATAAAAGGGTGAAGCAAAACTTCTTCTGGAAGGGCATAAAAAAATCAATTTATGACTATGTATCCAAATGTGATGTATGTCAGCGGCATAAAGGTGAAACAATGGCAAGTCCCGATAAACTACAACCGCTACCTATACCAGATTCGACTTGGACAGACATCTCCATGGATTTCGTCGAAGGACTACCACTATCTCAAGGTAAAAGCATGATCTTTGTGGTAGTAGATCGCCTAACTAAGTATGCTCATTTTTGTGCTGTGAGACATCCCTATACTGCTACCGCTATTGCTCAGATTTTTATGAAAAATATTGTGAAATTGCATGGGATGCCAAGGTCGATAGTAAGCGATTGTGACAGGGTGTTTATAAGTAAATTTTGGACCGAGCTCTTTCATCTACAGGGCACCCAATTGAAAATGAGCACAGCCTATCATCCACAAACAGACGGACAAACAGAAGTGGTGAACAGATGCCTCGAGACTTACTTACGATGCTTCACCAGCGACCGGCCCAAAGAGTGGACAAGATGGCTTCCCTGGGCCGAATGGCGGTATAACATAACTTTTCATTCGTCGACTAAATGTACCCCTTACAAGGCATTGCATGGCCGATTGCCCCCTGTAATTCCCAGATATGTACTTGGTTCGACCAAAGTGGACCAGGTCAACCAAGACCTAATTAACGGAGATAAACTGCTACAACTGCTGAAGGACATCCTAACTACCGCTCTAACCCGCATGAAGCAATAAGCAGACAATCACTGGAGTGAGCGAGAATTTTCAGTAGGATATTGGGTTTACCTCCACCTACAACCATACAAGCAGCTATCCATCAACACCAGAGCATCGATGAAACTATCTCCACGATTTTATGGACCATATCAAATTTTGGAACGCATTGGGGTCGTGGCATACCAACTTAAACTTCCATATGACGTCAAAATTCATCACATCTTCCACGTATCCCTACTGAAGCCGAAATTGGGTGAACATGAACTGGCTCAGACTCAACTGCCGAGCACTACAATTGAAGGTGAAATCCAAGCCCAACCTAAAGCTATACTTGATTGAAGAATTGTGATGCTCCGACGAAGCCCCTCCACCGAAGTACTTGTGAAGTGGAATAACTTACCATCTAAAGACGCAGCATGGGAGTCACACGAAGAGCTGAAGACCCGGTTCCTAGAGTTTATAGATCCTCAGCCTTGAGGACAAGGCTGATTCTAAGAGGGCGGACTTGATAGGACTCCAGCAGGGTTGAGTCCTAATCATTTCAGTAGAAGTTAATAAAAACTCTACTAGATTGTAATAAGGCATCTCATATCTTATAAAGGAGTATGACCAGGGTTTGGATTAGCCCTTAGGGCTTAGTAGTCGTTGCCCCCCTTACTAGGCAAGTCAGTCAGGGTTTTCCCCTGCTTAGGTTGACTATAGAGCCAACCTAGTCGCCCCTTGTTCCTATTAAGACAGGATGGCTATAAGAGAGGCAAAAGGATAATTCCACTTAGACAAGTGCCCCTTTAGGCTAGGACTTTGATCCCTATTTAAGATGTAGTCGTCCCTCTTTTTTAATCAAGCAATTATCAATTTTATTTCAGTCTTATGTCGAATCTAAGAGAAAGGAACCCCGACAACGTTCCAAGGGTTGATCCCCCTTAAGGATCAAAATCTATAGGGCTCCATCTAGGGTTCTATCATACCCCCTCTTGTCACCCACATGGACAAGAGGCCAAGTAGAGGCTGTTGGAGGCAACTAGAGGTAGCCTCCCTACATAATAGTTTATAAAATATTTTATCCTTTTAAAATCAAGTATAAAAGGTCATCTTCAACCAAAAAAAGTGTTACCTTTTTTTACCACTCGTGTCCACACGTATATACCTTTGGTTACTAACTTAAGTGTCGAACAAGTCAAGAAACCTCTCTCGATCTTAATCTTCATATAGATGACACTTTAAGAGCTCGATATTTCTATCTCAGAAGCACATCAGATTACCCTATGCTTATGGGTCTGAACCACATCAAGCTAACAAAGACATCAACTACTTTTTTCATCAACAACATTATTTACCAATCTCTTAGCTTGAGATGAACTCAAAAGTGAAATTTGATTCCCAACAAGCAAAATCCATCATAACTGATTATTTCAAGATTTAATAATGCTTTTCAAGATTTAATCCATGTATGTAACAAGCAAAATCTATCATAACAACTGATTTTTTCAAGATTTAAAATTATCTTTAAAATTGTCAAAATCTTAAAAAAAACCAACTCAATCAACGCAATTCCTCTTTCATATCCAGCTTCAAGAAATCACCTTTCAATTCTAGGGGGCTTGTGAGAATTCGGTGCTCACTCAAACTGTTGCACTGACTTTGCACGGATGGTCGTTAACAACCAACTTTATTGTCCAACATATCGAGTCGTGTCTAATGTGTTATCTTTTGCAGCTGCTTCTGATGCCTCCATTCAAATAAGCCATCAAGCGAAGCGTGCTAAAAGGCTCAACCCGCTATCGCCCATTCGGGCTTAAGCCGAATGAGTGCCACAAGGTTGCCAGAGTCTACGACCCATAACCAAAATCCAACTTTGCGTTGCCTTTCTCATGGAAATCGAATCCATCAGCTTAGAGAGGAGCTAAGTGGAGCAAGCGGCACGGATTTTAGTACATGGAAGTAACCACCTGTCAACAAGACAAGAACTCATCCATCTTCCAGAAATTCATGGCTAATGGCGTAGCATATCTGAAGCTTTAATATCTGAAGCTTTAGGAGGTGGGTGAGCATGACTATATGTGAGCTTTGTACTTCTCCAGTGGAAATCTACCAATAAACGTTCTGTTCTGTTTCTGAAAACAAGCTTACATCTGGGTGCAGTAAAACCTCAAACATAGAACAACTTTACCTACACTATGGCAAGCAGGTGTTCAACCACATGAAAGATATCATGATTAGCATAGAATTCAAGATTGGGCAGAATCCAAGCTTTAGTAAAATAAAGCACCTTGTCATTCTTTCTTCCTAGATGGTCAGGCTGCTTCATCAGTTCATCTTTTATTTAGACCTAGCTGTCCTCTTCAATTAACCTTAATCATCAAAGCTTCATGTTTGTTTAATAGATTATGCGAAATCTAATTCCCATCCCCAGATTTTTGGGGGAATCATTGGGTCTGTCCAGAAAACAGCCAGCCCTGCCCTGTCTGACTTTGGATCAATACCAAGCTGATTCCCAGCTAATGTTGTTTATCAATATATGTGGTTGCACCACGTGACTTAGTGGCAAAGTTTTTGAACTGTCAATAACTAGTGAATAAGAAGTTTTAAATATTCAAAATGCAATAATTATTAGACCTAGCACAAGGCAACAAATTAATATCGAGGATATTATGAAGGGAAATAATACAGTCAAGAAAGCATGCTCGAACAACAGTCAACAGAGTTCTCAAATAACATAATGGGCAAATATTTGTAATTATGCAGGTAGATGAATCAAGCATAGGCTTAGTGGCCATAAGCAGAATTCATTTATGCAACAGAGAAAGGATGCACTGCATTGCAAGGCAGGATAATGGTTGAAACTAAAAAACCTAGGTTCACTTGCCTGCTCAGAGAGGTACAGACACTGAAGATTCTTGTATGTTGCTTGATCAAGCTGAGGCCCCCACCTACACAGATGAGAAAGAAATGAAGACTAAAGCTACAATGAGGTGCATGAGGCAAAAAAGAGATTAGTTACTCGTTCACCAAGCCAATTTAAACACCAGAAAGAATCCCTCATTAATCCTGGAATATCCCATTTTATTCAATGGAAAACCTAAGACCAGAGATACAAAGCCGTCGAACAAGTTCCTTTCGAGAAAACCCTAGTCATGACCCGCAAACTAAAGAAGGAATGAGGAAAAGAGGAAGACAAGAAGAGGAGGATAAGAAAGAAAAAGAGGGAGGAGTACCGGCAGGAGAGGGAGGCCCAGACGAGGTGTGGTTGGAAAAGCCAGTCGTGGAGAACGGGGACGAGGGACTCCCACTGCGTTGTTGTGAAGACCAAATCCGATGAAAAAGTTATTAATGATATGTTGTTTATTCCCGATTTGAATAAAATCTCATTAGTATAAGACAATTAATGAGAAAAAAATATTATATTATTTTTAATTATGAAAAAGTCTGATTTATGATAAGAAAATTAAGAAATTGATGGCAACGATAAGAATGACAAAAAATAAAGTGTTTCCCTTATTATTTTTAAATTTTGCTACTCCTGTTGATGAATCGACATTATGACATAAAAGTTATGATTATCTAAAATTTTGTGGATCTATACAAACTATCTCTGATAATGCAGGTCATGATAATCGAAAAACTATAGTTGATGAAACACATCTACAGAAAAAGGATGAGATCTTAAACTCGAAAGACAATAATAAAAGTACACATACATGAATGATAGAAATTTCTTATGATATGAAGAAAGCTAAGAGAAGGAAAAGAAAAATGAAGCTTTCGCAATCAAAGGGATTTGATCCTATAAATACAGAGTCTCCATCAGATCATCAAAGATGATTATTTAAGAGAAAAATGACAAATTATAGATCTATGAGAAACGATAAAAGATTTCAGGTAAGAAGTTCTCAAAGATCTATTAACAAAGGAAAAATATAAGGCAACCACTGCAGCAACGAGGATCAGCTTATCGACATCTTCACAATAATTTTAGCAAAAAAAATATATTTCTTCAAAAATAATTTAAAATTATAATTAGATAAAGATTTAAACTTAAATCTAGTTTAGATGAGGATAAAATTAGTTTAGATGAGGGTGAGATTTATTAAGATGTGATTGATTTTCTAATATTTAAAAAAATTTATATTTTATTTTTTAATTAATATAAATAGGTATTCTTGGATAATTTTAAGATACTGTGTACTATAGCTGTAAATTAAAAATACTCTTCCCTTCTTCCTAAAATTCTATTAAAAAAAAGCCAAGTTTCAACTCTATATATGGATGGCTGGGAGCACAAAAGGCTTGTGGACACCCAATGGCACACGAAGGTGTGAATGGGAAGTCGCTGCCGTCCTTCAGAAGCAAGGCGTTGGATGGGTGGCTTTGCGACATCCACTGCGAGCCGATGTCTTCTCTACTACTGGAACATGGACTACGCAATGGGCAAGCAAACAAGTGTGATATTTATGTGGTGGACCAATAGGAGGTTCTAGTATGTTCTTGACCAGATGGTTCATTTGTGATCCAGTTGGTACAACAAAATAGACAGTAAAATCCATCAAGGATTACAAGGAAAGTACTGATAGTTTAGCTGTGCGTCACTCCTACCTTCAACCACTGGTGCCACCAGTACACGCAGTTCTCCCGGACCGATGGCAGAAGAAAATAAACCTGTGGCTGTTCAACCGGCCGAACTCCTCTCCTGGCTGCTGGTTTCATTTACGATATTGAATGTGAAGACCTGTGAACGCCTCCTGATCTGGTTGCAGGAGGACATAAAACCCTCTTCACTTCACTTGATTTTGATTAAACTGAAACTATATAGATTCTGTATTCAATTTGATGTTTCTATGTATAAGTGCCACTGCTGGTGTTGTTGCACTGTAACTTTCAATACTATCTCCCTCCCAGACATTAAATTGTAAGACATGCCAATCAATATGTACAATAGGAGTGTACAAGCCATGTGAAGCAGATGATAAGGTTAATCAGCCAAATTATTTAAACTGTCGGCTAGTTCTTTTATAGCCGCAATGAGGTTAAAAATTGTTGCTATCATGCAACTAATATTTTACTTTCTTATTTATAATTGGCTGAAGTGTTAAAGTAATTACCAAAGCAGAAAAAACTCTATATACACTTGTGAAATGGGCTTGGCAAACAGGAAGGGTCAAGATTCTCATATGCAGCATTTCTATTGAAGTTTGACATGTGAATGAACTATTATGAATATTGTTTGTAATGTGTCTTTATCTGAAACAAAGCAAAAATAGTTTCATCACTTGAAGGGAAAAAAAATACATCTTTAGTTCACGATGAAAGGTGGGTAACGTGACAAACTATGCTTTGCTTTCTCAATATTTAAGTGCATAATATATATCCTAGTTTGAATATATTTTTAAAATATATTTGGCAAGAATGTTGTTTTTATGTTCAGTTGGCGTTTGAATTTTACTTATGTGCAAGCAACTTATTTTTTCTGTCATGGTTTTGTATCATATTTATCTGTCACTTTTATTTATTCTTTTTCTTACATTTTTCAATGGTACTGGAGGACATTCTGATATCATCTTATTGTTGCCCATGCATATCTTCTGCTGCTGTGGAACACAGAAGGATTTTCTTTGAGTCATATGTTTGCTGATGCAGACTTTGTCAAAAGCGTGTATCTAATCAGTTGTAATGTCGCAGACTGATGGTTCCATACCAAATACTCTTGTAATAGCAAATTGTGAGATCGTCAAACCAAGAGTTGCAGCTGCAGAACATATATCTGAGGTTACTTGGTTACATAGACTATATTGGCGACATAAACATCTACCTTTTTGCCTGGTTGCTATAGAATTTTTATTTATGTTAGAACTTGGGACCATAATATTCAACAGAAGCAGGCTTTACAATCTAATGACTTACAATAGAGAAAAGTGAAGACATATACCTATGCCCAGAATGTCGAAAGAATAAACCAGGGGGTGAATTAGGCACCCTTGTTCCAGCATGTTCTTTCTTCTTACAACCTAATCTAAAAATAATATAAATGAATTCTAAGGAAGGATTTGGCGCAGCAACAGATTTTAATGTACAGTTCTTGTAAAATTATTAAACAGTTTCCACACAAGATTCATCTAGAAACAGGATTCCCACACTACTGGTGTCAATTCTTCAACAACATGCAACATATAAATCAGTCACATAATAACTTGAGACCAGAAACCATAATAAAAGAAACAAAAGAGTTCTGGTGATTTTTTATTATCTTCAAAGAATTTTCCACAAAAGCTTCATTCCAAGACAGGCATATATAATAGTAACAGAACATTGTTAAGCAACTTCTCAAACCATAAAATGAATACCTTCTCATGATCCCAGATATCGAGGAAGCCATCCTCAACAGCACCTCCAAAAATTGATGCTCTGTCAGGAGACCACTGTCCCAGCAATCAAAAGAAAGTCACTTGTGGCAATCTGCAACAGCAATGTTCAACCGATGAACAAAATGTTTTCAAAAAGCAGAAAAGAGCATGCCTGGACGCAAAGAACAGCAGCTTTGTGGCTTTCAAACTTATATATGGGTAACCCAACACCTCCAGAATGTTAAGTTGTGGTGATCAAACATGCTAACAGAAATATCAGCAGATCTGAGTGATGTTTGAGAAAAACTAGTATAAACAAGGCCACATTGACCACTGATTCAGAGACCAAGTCATCATGTTTAAGTTGGAATTAGTAAAAACTGATACAAAACTAGAAAAGGTCACAAAGGTCATGTGAAATACAGCTAAAAATGAGATTGATGAATATTAAGTGAAGTAACAGGAAGGTACAAAACTCATAATAGATACCCAGTCAAGATAAGATTCTGATCCTGGGGGTTCCAATCCACACAATGAAGGTCAACATTATGTGCTTTCTGAACTTGCAACAAAAGACAAGGTATCAATAGAACTGAAGATAATTGCAACGAAGGCAAAGAAAAACTAATGATAGAGAGAAAGAGACTGCTGACTGCAATTAATTAATAAGATTTAGTAATAGGAATCTGCAATAAACAGTCATCATGACAGAGCGACAAGCAAAAACCAAAAAATATCACAAAATGATAACCCACAAAATGCAGGTCAGTATTATCAGAGCAGTTGGCATTTGTAAGGGGCAAATACATTGCCACAATCAAATGATACCAAACTTTATTTTAAAATGAAGTATAATAGTGTATTACCCTTAGAAAACTAAAATGTTCAATCAGCACCAATAGAACATTTAAGGCCCATGCATTGGGAATGGTAAAAGGTTTTAAACATTGCCAATACAGGTCAGTACAGGCCTGTGTATACCATTCCGACAATCATCGACATGTAGACCATGTGATTTCATCCAGTTCGTTCCGATATGAACTTTACCACAGAAAAATCATCATAATGGACTTACCTGGCAGTGAAAAAGGCTCTACTAAATGATACTTAACAGTTAAAACCATCCTAGAATTGCATTCTGGCAAAACCGCAGGTAAAATCATCGTACTGGACTAACCCGGCAGTGAACAAGGCTCTACTAAATGATACTCAACAGGTAAAACCATCCTAGAATTAAATTCTGGCAAAACATGTTTATGATAAGCACATCAACAGGTCTAATCAAGAAAGACAATTACATCACTACCTTGACAACTGGACTAGTGCCAACCAGGGCATCCCAAAGAATGAGGCAGGAATCATCGCCCACACTACAAAATTCCTGTGCACTTCAATGTAGTTAAAAGGTGTTGTCAGTATAAAAACAAAATAATATTGAGACAGACAAACAACTTTTTCTAAGTTCGTCATAAAACAGAAAAATGTCTAATCAAGCATGGCAAACATAGGAGGAAGAAAAAGCAACATAACCCAGAAAAGTGAAACAAATATTTAGAAACCTCAAATTTGGACAAATAAGGTGAATAATGTGCAAGAACCGTACAGTATGAAGTCAAACAAAAATAATCACACAGGAGTACCTGGACAGAACTGCACATTTTCAACAGTATCTTCGTGCCCTTGATACACATCCGTTGGTCCAACAGTTGGGCTGCCTTAGCTTTTCTCATTTCCAGCTTTAATGGGTTGCATGATTATGGGTGAGCAATTTTAACTGAACCAATCTAAAATTTCCCATGACAGAATAGTGAAACCCAATAGTCCTCAACGATTGAGAAATAATATTGTCCTATATAAGGATTCAGTGATTAGTAGAATATAATTACTTTAAGCCATGCATTCCATGCAAGTTATTGGACCATCTTTGTAGATACCTCCATGAACACTAAAATAATCTGAAATATATGTTGCTTCGAGTAAAATAAAAAAAAATTCCTTAGTCCCACAAATAACAAAAAGAAAACAATTCCAAATTATAAAAGCAAACCCTTTATATGGATACCAAAGGTTAAAGTGGGAGAGATTATATAAGACCCTTGGATTGAAAAAATAACAGAATGCATTCATCAATATGTGGACTTAGCAACCTCATATGAAAAAACTCATTCAAATAAGTGGCATGACTACTAAAACAAACAGATGCAAGAAGGCCTATACTTGATAAGAGAAAATATTACAGAATTCAAAATGGCACTAAGAAAAATGAGCTAAGACCTCCAGAAAGCACAAAGGGTTTAGTTGGACACATAGCCAGTGCAAATTCTGTATTTTGTTGATGACCTATCGATATCTGTAAAATGTGAACTTCATGGTAAGTTGAATACTACCCACAATATCCAAGTTGCAAAAACATTTCTGTGTTCTTAATAAATGCTCACTGGTTAACCCACAAAATTTCTTAATCTAAAATATGAGCATCATTTTTAATAGTCTTTGGTAAAAGAACAAGATTTCCACTACATAACCAAACAGAAGGATGTCTAAATGTTTGCATTACCGAAAACACAAAAGCCTTTAGATTACTGACTAACCAAATCTGGACGAGATTACTAGCTCCTAACATAGGATGACGATTAGGTTAAAGCTCAACATCCCAGATAAGAACCTTCATAAGAATTTTGAGAAATAAGAGAAAGTCCAATGAAAGTGAACTTAACTCAAAATGGTACCACAACAATATAATTTCACTACATCAGGACTATCAGTATGTTTTGCAACTATTTTGCTGTACTGAGGAAGCTCCCTAATTATGTTGACCTGCATGTAGCCAGACATAAGTGAGAACCTGATTTTCCAATTCCATATATATCTAGCCACCTAGAACACAAATCATTGTTCCTAAATAGAAAAGCTCATCAAAAAATCATCAAAGCAAGTGGGAAAATGTTGAAGCCAACTGCTCCATTTATATTCAACAGAATAACCCAATATTTGATGTCTGGAAAGCATAGTAGCAAAACCTACATACTAAAACTATTGCTTTAAGCAAGCTACAATGCTATTTGAGGCATAACTGCTTTATTACACATGGCAATCGGCTATTTTTGAAGAGTAATACTAAAATACTAAATTTGGCAATCACATTCAAGATTCATGTTCACAAAATTATCAATGATAATAGTCATATCTGAAATCTTCAGATTGAATCTGGTGAACACCAATTCTAGATGTACAGTGATTCAGTGAGGAAGAGAGGGACATATATGTGAAAGATACTGATAATTTCGTACCTCCCCTGGATGTATAATTGTTTTGTACTCCTTAACAAATGGAGAACGAGCTTCTTCATTGAACTGCAAGCATCACAACACTTAGCATTTTAGCACCACAAAAGAAAAAAAGACAAATTATTTAACTTGCAACCCTTCGTTTGTTTTCCTTTGACCTTTAATTGATCGATCATGACTTCTATCATTTTGATCGCTCTCTTGAGATTTGAATTTTAAATTCTTCTGATCCTTCTTTTAATCTATTTTCATTTGAAAAACATGTTCTAAAGTTTCATCTGAAAATCTATTTACCTTGTTAGGAAACCTCAGCGGGTACATCACATGCGTAGTGAAAATCAAAACAAAAACCAGTTTCCCATGCAAATCAAATCGTCATGCAAAAGATTAGGGTCACGAGAAAAATCATAAAAATCGTGATGGGTAAGAGATTGATTTTACCTAGGAAGATCGTACACCCCTATATTCTAGATCCGGATCGAGAATATGAAGGAGGTCAAGCGTCCTCCTCTCTAGCGGTATCCACACGATAGATATCTGTAACGAAACTCTTTCAATCTAATCTTGCAACTCTTGCTCAGAGGGAGGGAGGAGAATAGAAGGTAGTGGCTAAAGTTGTAGTCAATCAACTATGAGTCTCCTCTCCTATTTATAGAGAGCCACCAAAAGTCTTATGGCTCCTACCTTAGTGAGTATTGGATCTTTATCTAATAACCCACTAACCTTGCATTATTGGATCTCTATCCAATAATCTCCTTAGGCATCTAATTGGGCATTAGCAAGGAGCCCATCAGTATAGGGTCTCATCTAATGAGAATAGGGGCTAATTGGATCTTCATCCAATCCTCTATTCGCTGAAGCATCCACCATATGTGTGTGAGCTAGCCGTGAGTCACTCTCATCAGAACTTCTTCTAATATAATGAATTATTATCCCCATAATAATTCACTAAACTCATCAACTATGGCTGTACTAAGCCACTATGCCATAGTACCCAAACGGTACAGGGGGATCAAATCCATCGGACCTGTCTGTCCACAATTACCATGTATCTATTATCCCTCATCCAAATAATATCCCAGAGACCGTATATTGGACATGGTACTGTTAGGTCACATATGGAATTAGTTTGTCATGCTCTAATCGGATTCTACTGAAGAACTCCTCTCTCAATCTGAATGACCCTGGCCTGGGATTTGTCTGAACAAGCACATATGAGATATTCCTCTTATGATACCGAGAGTAGATGATCCTCTATTGACACTCAATTGCCTTCGTAAGGTTGGCTACTAATCCCGATAACCAGTTGTACTAGATCTGGAACTTTTTAAACTTATAAGTCTAGCGTCAAAGTAAGAAGTACGCATACAAGGCATCCTTGGTGTATGAAGTCTAAGGACCAGATACACGACTGGGACTATAGAATCACTGTCTGACATTAGGCATCATTAACCATATAATATTCTATAAGCGGATCAATCAGTGAACTCATTCTCTAATGAGCATCTGTACTATATCCTTAATGTCTCCACACAAGTGGCTATGAGACCAATCGCCTCTATCGTATGGATGGGTATATAGTACACCGATCTATCTAGTTACCTCAATGTCCCTCTTAAGTAATCTATGACCGAGATAAATTTAGGATCTGTGTTTAAAAGTGAACTGATCTCATTATTGTGATCTCATCACGAAATCCAATTCTCATTACACAGAACCAAGGGCATTACAATATATATATAATAAATAATATAATATGAGAATATACTAATATTAATCATAAGCAAAAAGATCACACAGCGTATCACATGTGTCATCACTTACGTGATTGACTTGTAGGGCACCTGTAACCAATAATCTCCCACTTGACCAAAAGCTAATCATTTATGTGTCTGAACCTCATTAGACCCTTGTGACGCTCAAATATAATCTGATATAGTGGTTTCGTCAATGGATCTGCAATGTTATCTTCAGATGGAACTATTTCTATTGTTATATCTTTTTGGGTTATGATCACTGTAATTAGATAGAACCTCCTCAGAACAATTCTGTTGAGACTTGAGTTCCTTTGTTAGAGTTATCGCCCTGTCGCTGTCACAATATATGGGAGTCAGCTCCACGCTACTTGGTATGACTCTCAAATCCTTGATGAACTTCTTTATCCACACCCCTTTGTCTTGCTGCTTCTGTTGCAGCAATGTATTCCACCTCTATGATCGAGTTAGTAGTAGTATCTTGCTTTGAACTCTTTCAGCTTACTGCTCTTCCATTTAGGGTGAAAACATACCATGAATTTAACTTATTATCATCAATATCATACTGAAAACTTGAGTCCATGTAGCCCTCAACCTGAAAGCTACCTCCTCCATATACAAGTAAAAGATCCTTAGTCCTTCTCAAGTACTTAAGGATACACTTTATTGTCTTCGAGTGTTCTAAACTTGGATCTGCCTGATAACTTCTCGTGACATACAGAGCATGTGCTATATCAGGCCCAATATATAGCATCACATACATGATAGACCATATCGTTGAGGCATAAGGTATCTTATCTATGTCTACCCTTTCTTCAGGAGTCTTTGGAGATATACTCCTAAAAACTGATATTTCATGTCTCATCAGTATAAAACATCTTTTAGAATTTTTCATGCTAAACCTTTTGACAATAGAGTCTATGTACCTAAACTGGGACAAGCCAAACATCCTTTTGGATCTATCTCTATAGATTCGGATCTCCAGAAGTTTATAGATAGCCAAGCCTTTACTATAGAGAGCATTCCTAAATCATTATCAATGATTAAGATGTCATCCATATATAACACCAAGAAGGTGATAACGCTTCTACTTAACTTCAAGTACACACGAGGCTCATCTTCATTCTTAATGAAATAATAAGATCTAATCACCTCATCAAATCTTATGTTCCAACTTTGGGAAGCTTGCTTTAATTCATAAATAGATCTAAGCAACCTGCACACTTGTCCATACCTAGAGAAATTATCAGTGAGTGTAATAAAGTATGAGTAACCACCTATAGCCTGAGTCGACATGGGACCACATATATCACTATGTATGAGTTTCAATAACTCGATAGCTCTCTCTCCAGTTCCACTAAAAGGAGAGTTGGTCATCTTCTCACGAAGGCAAGGTTCTCAAGTTGCATATGTCTCATAGTCAAATGGATCTAAGTATCAATCTTTTAGCAATTTTTGAATTCTTCCCTCATATATATAACCCAGCCTATAATGTCATAGGTATGCATTATTCACCTTATCTCTTTTTCTCTTAGACATATTTATATTCATGATATGTGAAAAAGTGTCTAACACATATAAGCCATTTATAAGGGTCTCTCTATTGATGATCTCATCATCCATAATTATTGAACACCTATTATTCTTAAAAACTAATTTATATCTACTAATTATCAAACAAAAGATAAAATAATATTTTAATAATAGAGGGAATAAAATAGTATGCATCTAATGTAATAATAGCTCCACCAGGCAGATGTACGATGACCTATCCAATAGCAACTGTAGCAACTCTTGCTCCATTGCTCATCTTGAGGTTCATCTTGCCTCTAGCCAATCTCCTATCTCTTGCCAGAACTTGCAACGAATTGCGCATATGATAAACACTCCCAGTATCCAATACTCATGTGTTATCATGAAAATCTGACAAGTAGAGACTAATCATAAATATACCTTAAGCTTCTCCAAGCTTTTGTCTCATCTTCTCTGCAAGATAGTCCTTGCAGTTCTTCTTCCAATGTCCGTCTTGGCCATAGTGGAAGCATTGTCCTTTGTCCTTTACCGGGTATTTCTTGGCAACTTTTGTCTTGTCTGGTCTTTCTTTGCTCTTGCCCTTCTTAAGGATTTTGTTGGCCTTCCTTTTCTTTTTGGTCTCACCAATATAGAGAACTAGCTTTGCCCTCTTGATAACATTCTCAGCTTCCCTCAACATATTAAGGAGCTAAGGGAGAGTCACCTCAAACTTATTCATATTAAAGTTAATAATGAACTGTGAAAAGGAATCTGGTAGGGACTGAAGTATAAGATCAATACACAGGTTATCCTCTAGGACTATCTATATATTTCACAAAGCAAGCGATCTCATCCTCGCTTATCCTTTCCTCCAGCATGGGCACAATCATGTTAAGAATATATATGATTTCTCTTCCATGAGAACAATTCTCAAATTGTGAAGCTTTTAGACCAATGAGGCGGTTGGCATCAAGTATGCCATGTAGGGTTTTTGCAAGCGATAAACAAGATATAGCGTAAATTAAATAACATGCAGATTTTACAAAAAATATTAATTAAGATATAAACTTTTATCCTAATGTACTCCCACTATTTTCTTCGTGAATCATGTGACACCCTCGACACATGAGACGGAAGTCTTCGATAGACTCCTAGTGGGGATCGGGATCCAATTAGCGTCTTAGTGCAACCTCGAGGGACTCGACCAATTACACTAAGCCTAAAAGATAGGCAACTCTTGCCAATCATAACTCTTTGTGATTCCCGTCATGTTCGGCCTCTAAATCATCATAGTTTTGAGAGACTCGACCAATAATGACGTTCAGTTAAGTCATCACCATCATTACAAGATGAGTCTGATTTGATGATATGCCCTCGAGGGACTCGACCAAGCATACCATGTCCTCAGGTTACCGGTGACATCTCTATATCGTAGGTAAGAACTTGATCATGTAGATATGTGAGCCTCGAGAGACTCGACGAACTCAACCTATGTCGTGATTTAATTTCTTCTTATAATGATAGAAGGCCACGTGGGTCAATCTTATTGCCTCACGCTTACCAACTTAATATTATTATAGAAGGGGTTTTTATTTCGTATCGATCTCCTAATATGTCGTGTCACACACATACATATTTAATATATATCTACATCACATGCAAATATATATATACATATATTTAGTAGGTGTATAACACATCACATATGCAAGCCACACTAGATGACCATGAGCCATCACCTAATATGATTAAGCCAGAGCCAATAGGCCTAATCACTCACAATAAGATCTATGTATGCATTAGCGCATCTCTATGCCCTGTGATTGTTGATCTCGTCATCATCGGTTCCGTCGGATCGTCGCATCACCATACGTCATGATCTCCCGCCATGGCATCGTGGGTCCCGTTGTAACCTCCACGCTCCCGCTGTGCCTCTCTATATAATTACAAATAATCATAGGCATGTAGGCATAACAATAAACGAGAAAAATGCAGGCTCGCAGGCCCCAATAATAATAGTAATCACAATTATACACATCACAACACATGGCTTATGATCATTCATCCACATCATACATCACATGTGCATCACATCATATGTAGGATTATTAGATATATATGATAATTAATTAAACTATTTAATTAATTATTTTTTTGAAAATCAGGACATGCTCGAAATTTTTAGAATTGTCAAGAGAATTTTCATAATTTTGGATGAGAGGATAGTCTTCAAAATTTTCATAATTGTCAAGGGTATTTTTATAATTCTAGATAAGAGGATAATCCTCGAAATTTTTAAAATTATTGAGGGTGTTTTTGGTATTCTAGATGAGAGGATAGTCTTCAGAATTTTTAGAAATATTGAGGGTATTTAAGAAATTCTGTATAAAGGGGACATAGTTGAAATTTCTCAAATTTTAAGAGGCATAACCATCTTTTTTCAAAAAGATGCCCTAGCCCTCCTTCACCCTCACTATGTCGCCACCGGCTTTCTACGTGGCGGCGCCCTCTTGATTGCACCGCCCTTCTTGGACAAGGGCGTTCTGGCCGTGATCGCGAGTGGTCGCCTTGCAGCTCTGCCCTGCGGTGGTCGCCCCTTGCAGCGGGCCATGCAAGTAGCTAGGCCATGGCCGACCGCCTCTGTAGGGGGCCTAGCCATAGCCAACCACCTCTGCATGTAGACAACATGCATGTGGTCGCCCCTCCCTCGCAAGCAATGCCTACTTTCGCTGTCAATGACTATAACAAGCGTGTATAATAGTTCTACGTGATTCAATCTCATCACACGCAGTTTAAAACTAATTTTTTGTATGAAAACCGTGACTCTGATACCACTGTTGGGAAACCTCAGCGAGTACATCACATGTGCATCAGAAATCAAAACAAAAACTGGTTTTTCACACAAATCAAATCATCTTGCAAAAGATTAGGGTCATCAGAAAAACCATAAAAATAGAAAAAATTGTGATGTGTGAGAGATTGATTTTACCTAGGGAGATCGCATATCCCTGTATTCCAGATCCGGATGGAGAAAATGAAGGAGGTCAAGCGTCCTCCTCTCTAACGATATCCACACGGTGGATCTCTACAGCAAAACTCCTCCAATCTGATCTTACAACTCTTTCTCGAAGGGAAGAAGGAGAATAGGAAGTTGTGGCTAAAGCTGCAGCCTATCAACCATGACTCTCCCCTTCTATTTATATAGAGCCACAAAAAACCCTAGGACTCTTGTCTTAGTAGATATTGGATCTCCATCCAATAACCCACTAACCTTGCAATATTGGATCTCTATCCAATTATCTCCTTAGACCTCTAATTGGGCCTTAAGCAAGGAGCCCATTAGCATAGGGTCTCATCTAATAAGAATAGGGGCTAATTGGATCTTCATCTAATCCTCTATTTGCTGAAGCATCCACCATATGTGTGTACCCTCTAGGCCCGATACCGAACTGGTCGTGAGTCACTCCCATCAGAACTCCTTCTGATATAGTGAATTATTATTCTCATAATAATTTACTCGACTCATCGACTATGGATGTACTAGGCTACTACGCCATAGTCCCCAGATGGTACAGGGGGGATCAAATCCATCGGACCTGTCTGTCCACATTTACCATGTATCTATAATCCCTCATCCAAATAATATCCCAGAGACCATATATTAGACATGGTACTGTTAGGTCACAAATAGAATTAGTTTGTCTTGCTCTAATCGGATTCTACCAGAGAACTCCTTTTCTCTTAATCCGAATGATCCTGGCCAAAGATTTGTCTGAGCAAGTATATATGGGATATTCTTGTCATGATACCGAGAGTGGATGATCCTCTATTGACACTCAATTACCTTCGTAAGGTTGGCTACCAATCCCGATAACCAGTTGTACCAGATCTGGAACTTTCTAAACTTGTAAGTCTAGCGTCAAAGAAAGGAGTACTCATACAAGACATATTTTGTCTCAAGTCCAAGGACCAGATACACAACTAGGATTATGGAATCGCTGTCTGATATTAGACATCATTAACCATACAACATTCCATAAGCAGATCAATCAGTGAACTCATTCTCTAATGAGCACCTGTACTATATCTATCCTTAGTATCTTCATACAAGTGGTTATGTGACCAACTGCCTCCATTATATGGACAAGTATATAGTACACAAATCTATCCGATTATCTCAATGTCCCTCTTGAGAAACCTATGACCGGGATTATTTAGGATCTGTGTTTAAAGGTGAATCGATCTCATTATCGTGATCTCATCACAATTTGATTCCCATTACACAAAACTAAGGACATCACAATATATATGTAATAAATAATATAATGTAATAATATGCCAATATTAATCATAAGAAAAAAAGATCACATAGCATGTCACACGTGCCATCACTCACGTGATTGGCTTGTAGGGCACTTGTAACCAGCATACTTTTTGTCCATGAACTAAAAGAGAGCTCATTAATTCATCAATAGATAATGTACTTGTATCCTTAGCATCTTTTATATCAATAGAGATCATATCAAATTTTGGAGATAAACTTCGTAAAACTTTTTCTATTACAGTTTGATCTTTTATATTTTTACTATAAGTTCTCATTTGATTCACAATCGAAGAAACTTTTGTAAAGAAATCAATGATTAATTCCGAATCTTTCATTATAAAGTTTCAAATTCACGATAAAGAATTTGAAGCTTTAAAATTTTTACCTTTTCTACGTCTCCAAGTACACTTTTTAGTATCTTCGAAGCTTCTGTTGATGTTAATGCCATCATGATTTTGGGAAATAAGGAATCATCTATTGATTGTTGTAGCATGTAAATGACTCTTACATCTTTATATATATATTTTTTAATTTAATATTTTTTATCTTTTGTAATACTAGGATCATGAAAATTATAATGAACAAAACCATATTTTATCAAATTTTATAATACATATGAAATAAACATAATTTTTATCTTAACAATCTAAAATTGATAATTATCACCTTTAAAGATAGGAAGAAGTTGATAAGAAACACTTATTATCTTCTCTTTTTTTTCTTTCTTTTTATGGATCTACTAGTTTTTCCTTCTTTTTTATTGATGTACTCTTTTGATTTTCTTTGAACCAAGCTCTAATACCACTGTTGGTTTTTATACAGAACTTCGAGGAGAAGAAAAAGAGAATAATAGAAAACACAGGAGTACTTTCATTCTACCGTCTACAGTACTTTAGAATTTAGAATAAACCAAGAACACCTCTTTATATTCATTAAAAAATAAAATACATATTTTTTTTAAATATTAAAAAAATCTATCATATCTTAATTTAATCCTCATCTAAACTAGATATAGATTTAAAATTTTTATTTAATACTAACTACTATTAATCTTCACACTTAAATTATTTTCAACAAAACTCTAGCTGCAATCCACACATACTATAACTATTTGATTTACTGTGACTCGTCGGAAACAAGAGCTTCACTGGGTAGCCGGGACTGGAACGAGTAATACGGAGATAACATGCCTGTTGTAGCATTTGCAATCGTGTTGCCTTTGTGACGTATTGTAGAAAGCAAGTCGGTGAATAGGCAGGCCGGGACTACATTTAAGCTTCTTAAAGAGATCGAGCGAGTGTTCTGTTCAAGCAGTCAGTTATGGTGTCACGTCATCGAAATGTTACTGCATTTCCCTCGCAGTAGCAGTAAGGGGAGAATTGTGCTGTCAGCAAAGCGAGAGGTGAAAGAGCAGAGCCACCTGTTTCATCTCCATTAAGAGACGAGTTTCCCTCGAGAGAGAGAGCGAGAGAGAGAGAGAAGAAGAGAAGCAGCAGAAGGCAGGCTAAAAAAAAAACTACAACCTTAAACTTCCAAACCTTGTCCCACAGAACAACAACTCGGAGAAAAAAGAGCACTTGGCGCATTCTGAAATTGTTATATTTGGTGACTTAGGCTGAGCATAAACTGCATTTGGTATACATCGCTGTCTTAATTGAATCGGAGATAGCTACGGTTTTCCAAACGCTAGATCTCACACGATCTCTCCTTGTATCCCATGGGAAGAAATTGCTTGTTATAGCTATTTTTGAGTGAGGAGACCGATGTTCTACGATTACCATAGCCCAAGAACACAGGCCGATATAAGTGACCATTTTGAAGAGCAAGCCATCCTACCAGAGGAAGTGAACAAGTGAAGCCTCGTCAAATTACAAACCAGAGAGAGGGCAATGGATGTGATGTGAACTAGTGCTCTAAGCCTCCAAGTGGCTGATGTCACTGGAAAGCTGGTAGAAGGGATGCCAAGCATCTTCATTTCCTTTCTGTATAAGGAAGAGGGAGATTGTCACGAACATCTTCCACAGATCATGTAGGATGCTTTTAAGCAAACAAATTCAGCGGCAATTAACATGGAAAGCAGTGATTTTTTTTTTTTTCCCTCTTTTTAGAAATCTAGCTTGAATTTTTGAGTTGGTTGTGAACAGTGCAAACTCTGCCCAGCATTCATGTTTCATTAAATGCCTTCTCTGAAGTCTGTTGTCGCTCTTAAATGCTTCGAAGCTTTATCTATGGAGGTTGCGGCTACTCCGAGGGGCAGAGAGTTGATACTGGCGAATTTAGAGGTGGTGCTTAGTTTTGTGATCATGGTATCGAAGGAGGGGGAACTTCTCGTTAAGATCTTGATGTTTCTCAGTATCCTTGGATCAACCCAAGGTCAGATTTCTTTTCTCTCTCTTGACTGTGGTTTTTTTCTTGGTCGTCCCCCATTTAGGTAGGATTAGGTGGTTCTTTGATGGGGAGTCTTTGCTGGATTTCCAATGTATAGTGTGGCCGGAATTGTTTGCTTGCTAGACACTGTATTCGTAATTGCCTGGAGTTCTAAAATCCTGTTCAGGTAACACTTGGGCACAGAGAAAGAATATTGATTTTGATGTTGAGATGCTTTATTTTCTGTTGCCGTTTCGTATCGTATTATGCTATGCTTTCTTTTTCCTTGTTCCCAAGTTGCTTTCCGCGTCTCGGTCTTCTGATAAAATCGGAGTCCTTTTTTTCTGTCCTTCACAAATCTTAGCTTCTCTCTCTCTCTCTCTCTCTCTCTCTCTCTAGTTCTGAGGTGGTTGTGAATTTTGCAAAAGAATCAAGCCATGACGACAATAGCAAAAGCCAGTGGTGGTTTTCTTTGTTTCTTCAAATTCATTTTCGCCTTCTCGAAGCAATCAGTTGTGGCAAGGTCACTTGTGTTTACCATGGCTAAGTTCTAAATCGTTCTCGAATGGGAGCTATGAGTTTGGCTCCGCATAGAGACGAGTAACGCACTCTTGCGATATCCATCGAGTACCTGTAACAGTTTTCTGAGTACGGCTGCAGAGATGTTTTGTGTGGAAGGATGCAGCCAAAATTAGCCAGTGCTGATCTCTCGTTTGATGGAGCTGCAGGAAGAAGGGATGCCATCAAGGTGAGGCACCCTCATCTCAGGGAAGCCAGCAGTTTCTCCTCGACACCAGCAGCGGAATACGATTACATCATCGTGGGGGGAGGCACGGCGGGATGCCCCTTGGCTGCCACCCTCTCCCAAAACTACAGTGTTCTGCTGCTGGAGAGGGGTGGCTCTCCCTACGGCAATGGTAACATAACCCACATGCAAAACTTCCACATCTGCCTGGCCGACACCTCCCCCAGCTCTCCGTCGCAGTCATTCATTTCCACCGACGGGGTGATTAACGCGCGAGCCAGAGTCTTGGGTGGTGGCACTTGCATTAACGCTGGCTTCTACAGCAGGGCCAGCCGAAGGTACATGTTTCAGTCATTTCATCGTAGTTTCAATCTGGCGTTGCTCCTTTTTTTCTGGCACAGTTAAACATTGCTCAGCGGTGATCACCTGCGCCTCTATATATCATGCTAAACTTACGTAGCATTCGACTCAGTTAAATGAAACAACGGCTCGAACACCTATTCCATGTTGCCGTGAGGCATTCTAGAGATCAGATGAGAGATCGGCTAGTCATTTCCAAACAGTGAAGAACGTAACTTGCTGTAATTTGTGCATCACGTAATCGTGATCTTATAGTCCGTCACATGAGTTTTCAAGGAGTTTTAGTACAGATAATTTTGATTATAGAACACTAATTCATTATGATTTATTCATATCTAAAATAATTTTTATATTTTTAAAATATAATATGGTTTAATAAATATTAGAGTTTGCTTATGTGACATGTTGACTCATAATAAACTATTAATATAATGATATATAATTTAAGTTTAAAAATATATTTATTTTAGCCCTTGTAATTTTGGTCATATACCATTTAAGCCCTTATGTTTTTGCTTGTATCTAAAATATTCTTTATATCTTTAAGAATATAACATATAAGTTTCTCTCATCAAGTATGAGTTGATAAACATTAGAATTTACTTATTTATCATGATAAATTATAATAAATCATCAATATAATAACACGTGTAATTTAAGTTTTAAAAATTTATTTTATCGATAAAGATGAAACGACGGAGGCCGTAACAACGAATGAAGGCCGAGAGGTAGAGGTACGAGAGGTCGGAGGCGGAGGTGACAAAGAGCTAGACCACCATGTTGTAAGCACGATAGATATGAGCATAGGAGAGGACGTAGTAGGAGGCGATGGGGACAAAAATGCCCAAGAGGAAGAGGGACTAGAAGATCATTGTGTGTCTAGTGTCAAACTGATTAACAAACATCCACCTGAGACAGGATCAGAAGCTCCTAAACTTATCGTCAAGGTGGAGAGGTTACATGTGTAATGTTGATGTTGGTCGTCGCTTATACGATGATGCATCCCCACGCCATTGATAATGATTTCAAAATTTTAAATTAAATTAAATATATTAGTATATTAATTATTTATTATGAGTTAGTACTTTATGTTAGTAAACTCTAATGTCTATTAATTCAGACTTGATAAAAGGATCTTATATGCTATATTTTTAAAAATATAAATATTATTTTAGACATGAGCAAAACCATAAGGGTTTAAATAGTCTATGATTAAAACCATAAGGGTTAAAATAAATATTTTTCTAAATTTAAATTATATATATCATTAAATTAATATTTTATTATGAGTCAGCATATCACATAAGCAAACTCTAACATTTGTTAACTCAGACTTGACGAAAGAGGCTTATATATAGGAGTTATTTTAGACATGAGTAAACCATGAGAGCTTAAGTGGTATATAACCAAAATTATAAGGGATAAAATAAACCTTAACTATTCAAATAAGAGTGATGCTGACAACACCAACCAACTATATGAGATAAATGTTTATTGCTCATTTCAGAGGGAAGCTTTAGTGATGGTCTTTAATATCAAGTAGCATTAACATTCTGACACTGCCAATTGGAGAATCAATCTGATTAGTTCTCTATCGAAGGTACAAATCCCTTTTGATAACTCCTCTCGACTCAGGTGGAGAATAGGCATTACGAGAAGGACGAAGGAATCTATAGAAAGAGGTAGTACACTAAGAGCGGCTCAATATTCGAACGATGAAGCTTAGTTTTGGAGTTGGGCGATCCCCCTTGTTAGGTAGTCTCTTAGCCACGCCTTCAGGCTGCACCGATAATCTTTCACAACAAGCCTGCATCGGAGGCATCTCGGCTCAACTCCTTCGATACCCAAGTCAAGAAAGCAATGGGGGAGGAAGGTAATAGTATCGACGGTGTAATCAAGACAGTTCAAAGCCTCTTTTGCCTACTTGCCTTAGCTTGGCCCGAGGCTTTGGCTTTTATATCTGGGCATTGGGTGTGCTCATAGGGGCGACGTTTGGGGAATGTTGGGATGACACTTTAAGTCTGGCTTTCTTACTTCTTTGGGTTAAGCAGGGCATGGTCTCCTCATTGTCCATTTGAAAGAAAAGGCTGGTGAAGTCTGACCATGTAGTCGACCATTAATGTGTAGCCAGTTTATTTCGTTTGGTTGTTAGATCAATAAGGAGTGGGTCTTGTGAGCCCATTTCGAGAAGTAAACGAGACAACGTGACCTTGTGTTGATGGTTGTAGGGAGTGGATGGCCTGAGGCTTTGATTTTAGGTGTTGCTTACTTGGCAAGTAAGCTGAGGGGTATTATGATTATCCCCGTTAAGTTGAAATTCATTTTATTTTGGTGAAATATCAAGGCAAGAAGAGGATACCAGATAATAATCCAACTTAATTAAAAAATGTAACATAGCATGAGTTTATGTAAAAAAATAAAATAAAATGGAAGGCCTCACAACACATTAAAAGAGGTTAGATCCACCACCATAGAGGGAATAAATACTCATGTTAACTCCTACCATGAACCGTTGGCGTTTGCTGCAAATTAAAGGGAGCATGATTCCTCATATAATAATAGTTTGTCTCTTCTCCCGCCGCAAGTTCCATAATTCCTCGGAACATGGCCTTCTGACATGCCTACTTTGTTCATCTAATTTCCTGTGCTTTTCTTCTAATGCCACTTGCCCTCGTTTTTCTCTTTTCTCTTTGCTTTTTGTTCTATCTTTCGGGATCTACATTTTGCGACACCAAGCAACGTGAATTTGGTGAGACCAATGCACAATTTAGTGGAGTTGGTGGAGGTTGGTTCTCTTAGAAGTAAAACTTGTACTCTCGATCGGCTTCCTGCTTTAATTTGCTGCAATGTTGGATGACCGTAATCAGTGCTATTAACTGTCGTCTCTTATCTCCATCCCAAACCTCGGAGCATGGTCCCTCAATTCCCGAACACCTATCGGATAGAGACTCAGTTCCCAGCTCTTCGTTGTGAAGTTGAAACTGTCAGACTAAATCTTATCGTAAGCACTACGCGTCGATCCCAGACCGAGGCCGGGCGCCGAATGCGGGATCGTCTTCTTACCCTTCTTCCTAATCACTTGCTGTTACCTGTTCTCCAGCTTCGTGAAGGCGGCTGGCTGGGACGAGGAGCTGGTGAACGAGTCGTACCCTTGGGTAGAACGAAGGATCGTTTACTGGCCGGACGTCGCGCCTTGGCAGGCTGCCCTGCGGGATGGACTGGTCGAGGCCGGCTTCTCGCCGTTCAATGGATACACCTACGACCACATCTACGGCACCAAGATCGGCGGCACCATCTTCGACAAGGATGGCTTCCGCCACACCGCCGCAGATCTTCTCGCCGCTGGAAACCCAGAGAACCTCAGGGTGCTGCTTCATGCTACTGTGCAGAAGATCGTCTTCGACACCAAAGGTAAAGGTTCCAAACACCGGCAGATGATGTTTCAGTCAAAACCACTACAGCCTTAATATGATAGTAATCGACCAAAACAGGGCCGAGGCCCAAGGCAGTGGGCGTCCGATTTAAGGATGAGAACGGCAAGCAACACCGGGCGCTTCTCAAGAATGCGAGGCACAGCGAAGTGATCTTGTCATCGGGTGCCATTGGCAGTCCTCAGCTGCTGCTTCTGAGCGGGATCGGGCCCAAGAAACACCTGCAGAAGCTGGGCATTCGGCTCGTCCTGCATAACCAACACGTCGGAAAGGGCATGTCGGACAACCCCTTGAACTCCATATTCATGCCCACCAAGAAACCCGTGCAGCAGTCCCTCATCCAGACCGTTGGGATCACCAATAAAGGCGTGTTCATCGAGGCCAGCAGCGGTTTCGGCCAGTCATCCGACAGCATCCGATGCCACCATGGCATAATGTCAGCCGAGGTGTAGCATTGCCCGTTGCTGGCTTCGACCACCTCTTGCTTTCAATGATTCTCCCAAATTGAGTTAGTCATCGACTTTGTGCGGACTCGTGCAGATCGGGCAACTGTCCACCATAACCCCCAAGCAGCGAAGCCTTGAAGCCGCCAAGAGGTACGCTAGAGACAAGCAGAAGCTGCCACGGGAGGCATTCCAGGGGGGTTTCATCATAGAAAAGATCGACGGGCCGCTCTCCAGAGGTCGTCTCAGCCTCATCGACACCGACGTCGACAACAACCCCTCCGTCACCTTCAACTACTTCAGCCACCCATACGACCTCAAGCGATGCGTGTACGGGATCAGAAGCATCGAGGAAATCGTGCGCACCAAGCGCTTCGCCCACCTCACCGTCGACGACGCCTACACGATGCGAATGCTGCTGAACATGAGCGTGCAGGCGAACGTGAACTTGATACCCAAGCACACCAACGACACTGCATCCGTGGAGCAGTTCTGCAGGGACAGCGTGACCACCATATGGCACTACCACGGGGGTTGCCATATCGGGAAGGTGGTGGATGGCGAGCACCGAGTTCTCGGTGTGTCCAGGCTCAGAGTGGTCGATGGCTCCACTTTTGACCGATCCCCCGGAACCAATCCTCAGGCAACTGTAATGATGATGGGGAGGTACATACCCTCATGCTTTATCATGCCGGAATTCCTGGTAGATGTTAGAGAATCCAGACGGACCGTTTATGATTTCCCATCTTGTGAAACTGTTGTACCATTCTAAATCTGCAGATACATGGGAAAGAAGATACTGAGGAAGAGACTTGGAAGAGCAGCAGGAGCATAGCTGTTGGCGTGTCACGGATGAACGTCGTCCATGTAGCGGCGGTTCGTTACCAAAGAACAAAGTCTAATTCATTAACGCCGGGATTCGCCCGGAAGTTTTCAGATACGAAAGAAAGAATCAGAAAGAAATGGAATATGTTTGGTATTCACATGTTTCTCCTCGTCTGCAAATTACAAGCGTTGTTGGTTTCATCGTACTCTTTCAATTAATCAACTTTTCTGTGGATTTATATCATAATTTGATGATTGACAACAATGATTCGTTTTTCTTCGTTATTAATGATAGATACCAGCGCACTAATAGCAAGTGATTACACGATTCAATTCTTTAGGCTTTGTCAGCGATCGGTTGAGACCGGATGAAAACGCTGCTCTCAGCCGTCTTTTGGTATTTATGAGTCCGGGTATATATAGATACTGTTTGATAACCATGCATTTGTGCATATATTAACTGGATCCAACTCATTTAGACGATCAAAACCAGTGGCTTCAAGTTTCTTTCCCCCCTTTTCTTTACTTTAGGGCTAAAATTCAATCCACATCGGATATATATATATATATATATATATATATATATATATATATATATATATATATATACACACGACATTCATCATCCCAGTCACATTCCTAAGGTTCCAGCTTCTCACAGAACTCCACCCCTCCTTCCGGTTCACCTTCAGACCCCATCTTCTCACATGCCTCGCCGCACTCGTCGGAGTACTTGCGTACGCTTACGATCTCCGGAGGAATGCGTTTGCTTCATGCACTCGCAGATGCAGTACTGGCCAGCCTCGCTCCTCTCGACAAACGACAGAAACATTAATGTGGACAGGAAGAACGTCACCGTCACCTTCTGACGGTCCGTTCTTCCCTTCTCATTTTTTCTCCGGGGTAGTAGCGAAGCTGGTGAAACAGCAACTTGTTTTTGCCATAATAAAGAGGCCGAGCTGTCCCGACACTCGCAGTTGCATGTGAGAAGGGCCGGAAGAAGCTTGCAACAATAAAGGTCCATCTCTTCCTCTGCTGTCAACGGACGAAGCAGCGGTGGAGCTTCCTCTCACAGCAGAATGTTGATTGCGGCTGGTTGGGTTTTTATTCGTTTCCCATGCAGGATATGTTCTCCAAATAACTACGTGATAGACTTGTTCTCCGTGCGGATCCACCGACGAATTCCAAAGGGACGACAGTACTAGTCATTACATGCTTGCACGAGCTCAGCTTTTTATGCATGCAGATTTGCATGTTCACCGGCTGACCTTATTAGGACTGGCAATGAGAAATTTGACCATGCCTCCCACCTGCTCCTGTCTTCTCAAGTGTCACTCTGATTTGATCCATATCTAAGAGTAAGGAATGGACGTAAACAACATTGATGTGCTCGTTTATACCAACGGTTGAAAAGAAAGTCTCGAATGAAATGGATCATTATAAAGGGGTATTCACTATTTGCTCTTCCTAGGATCCTCCATGATAAGATGTCCAAAAGTCATCAGAATACGTATTATCATCAGAAGTCATGATTGTAACGTGTTTGACCTTTGACTTGGTCATATCATCAATTGGGCAACAATTTTGCTGGTTGCTTGGCTTAGCTGTTTTGATTTGAACAACTTTATTTGATGGATCCATAATACCTCAAGCTTGATTCGCATTTTAGTTTGGTCTCACATTTTTTTTACCTTTTTCTTCCTGAAAGTAAGAGTATCCTACGCCATGTCAACTATGCCTCTATACAAGTCATTTAATCTATATAATATTGAGAATTGATTCATAGTAGTTACATAGTTAGTTAACATGTTTAGGAGTAATAGTCCATGTTTAGGAGTTGTGGATGTAGTTTATGAGTTAGTGAGGGTAGTTATTAATGATAGGTGAGATAGTGAGATAGTGGGATGAAGAAAGTGGGGTGAGGTAATTATTATTATGTCATATAAATAGGACCTTAGTGAATGAAGCAGTAGTGAAGAAAAGAGAGTGTGTGCATTTGGAGATAATCTTGTAAGTATTCTTGTTCTTTTACCTCCTGTTTAATACTACGTCGTTTTCTTGATTGAAAGCATTTTTTGTTATTTAGATCATAGTATTCTGTTTTATCATTTCCTTGCTCCTCCTTCCTCAACATTTGTGGTATCAGAGCCTTGTTTCAATCTGAACTGGGCATTATGACTTTAAATGGTAATTCTATGTCTCAACCCCTTATTTCCATCTTCTCGGGCAAATCATATGAATTTTGGAGTATCAAGATGAAGACTCTATTCAAGTCTCAAGATCTTTGGGACTTGATAGAAAATGGATATGCAGATCCAGATGAAGAAACCAGGCTGAGGGAGAATAGAAAGAAGGACTCAAAGACATTGTTCTTCATTCAACAAGTCGTGCATGAGATAATCTTCTCAAGAATTGCAGCAGCGACAACCTCAAAACAAGCTTGGTTGATACTTCAAAATGAATTTCAAGGCTCATCGAGGGTGATTACGGTAAAACTTCAAACCCTTCGCCGTGAGTTTAAAATTTTGTTTATGAAAAGCAATGAATCAGTGTAAGATTTTCTTTCTCGAGTGACTGAAATTGTTAGTCAAATGAAATCTTATGGTGAACATCTTCATGATCAAATAATTGTTGCAAAAGTTTTGAGAAGTTTAACTCCGAAATTTGATCATGTTGTTGCGGCAATTGAAGAGTCAAAGGACTCATCTACTAATTTATTTGATGAACTAATGGGTTCCTTGCAAGCACATAAAGCAAGGTTGAACATGTCACTGGAAAAAATTGAGGAAAAAGCATTTCAGGTTAAGGGGGAGTCTTCTACTTCAAAAGAAGACAAAAAATTAATAGGAAGAGGACGTGGCAGAGGAGGATTTTGTGGTAGAGGAAATGGAAGAGGAAGAGGAAGAGGAAAATGACACTTTGATGGGCATGATGAAAGACAATCAAACTATGATCAGAAAAACTACAAGAGTGGAATTTAATGTCACTATTATAAGAAGTTTGGTCATATGAAGTCAGATTGCTGGAAAAGAGAAAAGCAAGCAAGCTATGTGGAAGAAAATGAAGATAATAGTAAGTTATTTATGACTCATTCATAAGTTAATAATATCTCGGATAATATTTGGTTTTTGGATAGTGGATGTTCTAATCATATGTCAAGCATAAGATCAATATTTAGAGATATTGATGGAACTCACAAGTTGAAAGTTAAACTTGGAGATAGCAAGCAAATCCAAGTAGAAGGAAAAAGAATAATTGAGGTGAAGACAAATCAAGGGAAGGTAAAACATCTTGATAATGTTTTCTATGTTCATAGCTTATCACATAACTTGTTGAGCGTTGGACAATTGATAGATATTGGATATTCAATTATATTTGATGATGGTTCATGCACTATTAAAGATAAAAAATCTAGCTTAATTATAGCAAATATTTGCATGACGTAAAATAAGATGTTTCCAATTGATGTTTCAAATATTGAGAAAAATGCCCTTGTTGCAAATCAAAAGAATGAGACAAATTTATGACATTTGAGATATGGACACCTTAACATTAAAGGTTTAAGGTTGTTAAATAGAAAAGAAATGGTTTATGGATTGCCTAAAATTAATACACTTGATGTATGTGAAGGATGTATTTATGACAAACAAAGTAAGAAACCATTTCATATTGGAAAAGTATGGAGAGTATCTAATTGTCTTGAATTAATCCATGCTGACTTATGTGGACCTATGAATACAAAATCATTTGGGGGAAGTCGATATTTTTTATTATTTACTGATGATTATAACTGCATAAGTTGGGTATATTTTTTGAAATTAAAATCTGAAGCATTTGATAACTTTCGAAAATTCAAGGCACTTGTAGAAAGGCAAAGTGATAGATGCATAAAGACACTTCGGACATATAGAGGTGGTGAATTTATCTCTAATGAGTTTAATTCCTTTTGTGAAGAAAATGGTATTCGTAAGGAATTGACAACACCATATACATTGGAGCAAAATGGTGTAGCTGAACGTAAAAATCGAACTGTTGTCGAAATAACAAGAAGTTTGCTTAAAGGAAAGCATCTTCCGAATCAGTTTTGGGCAGAAGTAGTTGCAACAGCAATTTATTTATTGAATATTTCACCGACAAAGACTGTTATGAATTGAACTCCTTTTGAAGCTTGGTATGGTATAAAGCCAACTGTAAGCCATCTAAGAATTTTTGGTTGTATTGCTTATGCTTTGGTAAATTCATAAAATCATCATAAGCTTGATGAAGAATTAAAAAAATATATCCTAATTGGATATTCTGCATAATCCAAAGTATATCGATTATATAATCTTGTAAGTGACAAAGTTATTATTAATAGAAATGTTATATTTGATGAAAGGGCAAGTTGGAATTGGGAGATCAATAAAGGTAAAACACAAATTAGTGTTCCAGCAGAACTAGTTACTCCATCGAATCAAGTGACAGATCCTGCTCCAACAAGTTCAACGTCAACCTCACCCAGTAGTAGCTCAAATTCATCAAATGATTCCTTAGATGAAACCCCTCTAGGAAGGTTTATATCACTAACAGAAATTTATGATTCAATATTTGCTTTATTTATTTCAGATCCTATAAGTTTTGAGGAAGCAGTTGAAAAAGAGGAATGACGAAAAGAAATGAAGGAGAAAATCAAGTCAATTGAGAAGAATGAAACTTGGAAGCTAATGGATCTACCAAAAGAAAAGAAAGCTATTGGTTTGAAATGGGTGTACAAAACAAAGTATAATGCAGATGGAAGTATCCAAAAGCATAAGGCTCGGCTTGTAGCAAAAGGATATTCACAACACCAAGGTATTGACTTTGATGATACTTTTTCTCCAGTTGCTAGATTCGAAACCGTGAGAACCTTTTTGGCTTTAGCTGCTTATTTGAGTTGGCCTATTTATCAATTTGATATGAAATCTGCGTTTTTAAATTGAGATTTACAAGAAGAGGTTTTTGTTACTCAACCTGAAGGTTTTTTGGTTAAAGGATATAAAGAAAAAGTATACAAGCTAAAGAAAGCACTTTATGGGCTTAAACAAGCTCGAAGAGCATGGTATAGTAAAATTGATTGTTATTTTCATCAAAATGGATTTAAAAGAAGTGATAATGAATCTACACTTTATTTGAAGAAAGAACGTGAACATAATATTCTTATGGTTTGCCTTTATGTTGATGATATTATATATATGAGTTTATCTATCTCTGTTGTGGCAGAATTTAAAAAATGCATGATGAATAAGTTTAAAATGTCAGATTTAGCTCTACTGCACTATTTTCTTGGGTTGAAGGTGAAGCAAGGATCAGATGAAATTTTTATTTCACAAAGAAAATATGTAATGGATCTGCTAAAAAAATCTAACATGATTAAATGCAAAGCTGTAGCTACACCCATGAATGTAAATGAGAAATTGAAACTTGAAGATGGTACAGGTTTGACAAATGCAAGATACTATACAAGTTTAGTTGGAGGTTTGATCTATCTAACTCATACTCGACCAAATATTACCTTCTCTGTTGGTGTAGTATCCAGGTTTATGCAAAGCCCAAGTAAACATTATCTCGGAGCTGTTAAAAGAATTTTACGTTATATTACTGGAACTACGGATTATGGAATTTGATATTCTCATAATTTTAAATATAAATTATTTGATTTTACTGATAGTGATTGGGCAGGAGATTTGAATGATAGAAAGAGTACTTCAGGCAATATTTTTAGCCTTGGATCAGGAGCTATATCTTGGAGTTCAAAGAAGCAAGAAACAACTGCATTGTCGACATCGGAAGCAGAGTATGTAGTTGCAACATTAGCAGCATGTCAAGCTATATGGCTTAGAAGACTTCTTGAAGATCTTTATCAAGAACAAAAAGAATCAACAGAAATATTTTACGACAACAAAGCTACAATTGCAATGACGAAGAATCCAAAATTTTATGGAAGAACAAAGTATATAGAGATACTCATTTCATCCGAGATCTTGTAGCAAATGGAGCTATAACAATGAAGTACTGTGGCACGGATGAACAAGTTGCAGATATTCTCACCAGGTCACTTGCAGTTTCAGAAGCATGCTTATTTTATGTCTCAAATTGGTGTATGTAACTATGAATCAAGAGGGAGTGTTGAGAATTGATTCATAGTAGTTACATAGTTAGTTAACATGTTTAGGAGTAGTGGCCCATGTTTAGGAGTTGTGGATGTAGTTTATGAGTTAGTGAGGGTAGTTATTAATGATGGGTGAGATAGTGAGATAGTGGGCTGAAGGAAGTGGGGTGAGGTAGTTATTATTATGTCCTATAAATAGGACCTTAGTGAATAAAGCAGTAGTGAAGAAAAGAGAGCGTGTGCATTTGAAGATAATCTTGTAAGTGTTCTTGTTCTTTTACCTCCTGTTTAATACTACGTCGTTTTCTTGATTGAAAGTGTTTTTCATTATTTGGATCGTAGTATTCTGTTTTATCATTTCCTTGCTCCTCCTTCCCCAACATATAATATTAGATTATATGATTCTATTTAATTAAATAAGATATATTATATATATAATTATATTTTGATTATGATTATTGATCAATAGAAAGGAAGTACAATTAAGATAAGATTCTTTAGGAGACTTCCTTGATAAGATAAACTATTATAATTATTTATCCTAGACCTTATGTTCTCGCCTATAAATAGAAGACCTCCAGGGATAACAATGATAATGTGAATACAATATCATATCATAGAAATATGTGACATAGTTGAGAGATTATAGATTTCTCTCCATCTTCCTTAGTCATGTGAACTAGTCAATTGAGAGATTATAGTTCCTCTCTCATGTTCTTGTGTTACTAAAACAATCAATCATAGTAGTCCAGTGAAAAGATAGGAAGAGAAGAAGAGAGTTTAGGTCTTTTTAAAGATTAATATTATTACAGATCTTGGATCCAACGATGATGCACTCGTAGATCAAATAAAGCTTTTTTTTTTCTGAATATCAGCATCAAAAGGTACGTATCGTAACAATCTTTTAAATCTATTGTTATTTGATTTCAGATTCTGGCATAAAAGTTTTTTTGTATAATATATAGCATATTATGGATTTTGCACTAATAATTGATATTAGAGCCATGGTTTTGAAATAAAAAATTTTGGATTTATTTATTAGCATCTTTCGTTTGTAAGAAGATGTTAATTAATTTTTATTTACGATACATAAATAATTCATAGGTATTGTTGATCTATTTTCCTATTTAATCTATCATATGGCTTGCTTGTGGGCAATGTACGATTTTTGTGTTTAACCGATGGATTTCTTGTTTACTGTCAAAGTTGTTGAGGGTGACGATCTTTATTGATCGCATGTTCTATTGTCAGTTGTGGCTATGCAGTATCGCTGGGTACAATGACTACAATAGCATTACTACTACTTGTAGCGGTTGTGGCGACTCGCAACGATTATGGCGACTACCAAGATAGCGGCGACCATGGCAAGAACCACCCGTAGGCGGCTATAGTAGCAACCGCACGCGAGTAGCATGCCATGCCTAGGCAACAGCATCGCTGCATAGTAGCGGTCATGTATGGGTAGCAAGTTGTGCCTAAGTGATAGCAACTGCCTACCGGCAGGGGCCACACTTTAGCGACGTCCATGCGTGGGAAGCAACCGCCCATAGGTGGCGGTCGTGCACCCACCCACAAGCGGTGGCCATATAGGTGATGGCCTCCCGGCTGAAAAGGTGGTGGCCGCGTGCATAGGGGCAGTAGTGTGGGGGATTAGGGTTTTCTTAAGAAGATATTTTTGCCCTTCAAAAATATAAGAATTTTAGAGTTTATCTTTTTATTTACTTTTTATTAATGCTATTCATAAATTAGATATTTCTTGTATATCTTTTAACAAAATTTTGTACTGGTTACAAGTGCCCTGCAAGCTAATCACGTAAGTGATGGCACGTGTGACACACTATGTAATCTTTTTGCTTATGATTAATATTGGTAGATTCTCACATTATATTATTTGTTACATATATATTGTGATGTCCTTGGTTCTGTGCAATAGGAATCGGATCGTGATGAGATCACGATAATGAGATCGGTTCATCTTTAAACATAAATCCTAAATAACCGGATAGACCAGTGTACTATATACTCGTCCATATGATGGAGGCAACTGGTCTCATAGCCACTTGTGTGGAGACACTAAGAATATAGTACAGATGCTCATTGGAGAATGAGTTCATTGATTGATCCGCTTATGGAATGCTATATGGTTAATGATACCTAATGTTAGACAGTGATTCCATAGTCCTAGTTATGTATCTAGTCCTTAGACTTGAGACACAAAGAATGCCTTGTATGAATACTCCTTTCTTTGATGCCAGACATACAGGTTTGGAAAGTTCCAGATCTGATACAACTGGTTATCAGGATTGGTAGCCAACCTTACGAAGATAATTGAGTGTCAATAAAGGATCATCCACTCTCGGTATCATGAGAGGAATATCTCATATGTGCTTGCTCAAACAAATCCCTAACCAAGGTCATTCAGATTGAGAGAGGAGTTCTCCGGTAGAATCCGATTAGAGCAAGACAAACTGATTCCGTATGTGATCTGATAGTACTATATCCAATATACGGTCTCTGAGATATTAGTTAGATGAGGGATTATAGATACACGATAACTGTGGATAGACAGGTCCGATGAATTTGATCCCCCTGTACCATCTAGGGACTATGGCGTAGTGGCCTAGTATGTCCATAGTCGATGAGTTGAGTAAATTATTATGAGAATAATAATTCACTATATCAGAAAGAGTTCTGATGAGAGTAACTCACGACCAGCTCGGTATCGGGCCTATAGGGTTACACACATATGGTGAATACTTAAACAAATAAAGAATTAGATGAAGATGCAATTAGCCCTTATACTTATTAGATGATACCCTATACTGATGGGCTCCTTGCTTAAGGCACAATTAAAGGCCTAAGGAGATTATTGGATAGAGATCCAATAATGCAAGATTAGTGGGTTATTGGATGAAGATCCAATACCTACTAAGGCAGGAGCTCTAGCCAACACTTCCTATTCTCCTCCCTCCCTTTGAGTAAGAGTTATAAGATCAGATTGGAGGAGTTTCACTGTAGAGATCTATCGTATAGATACAGCTGAGAAGAGGACGCTTAACCTCCTTCATCTTCTCCATTCGGATCTGGAATATAGGGATATATGATCTCCCTAGGTAAAATTAATCTCTCACACATCGTATTTTTTTTAATTTTTACGATTTTCTCGTGACCCTAGTCTTTTGCACGACAATTTGATCTGTGTGAGAAACTAATTTTTGTTTTGATTTTTGCTGCGCATATAATGCACCCGCTGAGGTTTCCCAATTGTGGTATCAGAGCCAAGGTTTTCGTGCGAAAGATTGGTTTTAAACTACGTATGATGGGATTGAATCACGTAGAATGTTCTACGCGTTCTTATTATATTTTCGTAGCAAAGGTAGCAAGGAGGAGGGGCGGCCAGCCACGGCCAGGCCGCGACCAAGGCCAGCCCGCAAGGGGCGACAACCTACAAGGGTAGCGCTGACGGGTGGCACGCCAGCGCGACACCCGCAAGGGGGCCGGCTTGCAGGCGCCGCTAGCGGCGACGACCGTAGTGGTGGCCACCCCTTGGCGGCCCCCAGGCCCACCGCCACGCACGCGGCATGACAACGCAGTGAGGGTGAAGGAGGGTTAGGGCATCTTTTTGAGAAAAAGAAGGTTATACCCCTTATAATTTGAGAAATTCTAGCTCTGTCTCCTTTATATAGAATTTTTTAAATGCCCTCAATATTTTTAAAAATTTCAAGGACTGTCCTCTCATACAAAATACCAAAAATATCCTCAATAATTTTGAAAATTTTAAGGAATGTCCTCAGGTATAGAATTCTAAAAATACCCTTATTTCGAGCATATCTTGATTTCTAAGAAAATAATTAATTAAATAGTCTAATTAATTATTATATATCTAGTAATCCTACATATGATGTGATGTACATGTGATGTATGATGTGGATGGATGATCATGAGCCATATGTTGTGATGTGTGTAATTGTGATTCTTATTATTATTGGGGCCCGCGAGCCTGTATTTTTTTCTCATTTATTATTGGGCCTGCGTGCCTGTGATTATTTGTAATTATATGGAGAGGTACAGTGGGAGCGTGGAGGTTACAATGGGACCCACGATGCCATGGCGGGAGATCATGATGCATGGTGATGCGACGATCCGACGGAACTGATGATGACAAGATCAACAATCACAAGGCATGGAGATGCACCAATGCACACATAGATCCTATTATGAGTGATTAGACCCATTGGCTTGGCCTTAATCATATTAGGTGATGACTCATAATCATTTAGTGTGGCTTGCATATGTGATGTGTTATACACCTACTAGATATATATATATATATATATATATATATATATATATATATATATATTTGCATGCGATGTAGATATATATTAAATATATATATGTGTGACATGACATATTAAGAGACCAATACGAAATAAAAACCTCTCATACAATAATATTAAGTCGGTAAGCATGAGGCAATAAGATTGACCCATATGACCTTCCATTGTTATAGGAAGAAATTGAATCACGATATAGGTTGAGTTGGTCAAGTCTCTCGAGTCTCACCTATCTACGTGATCAAGTTCTTGCCTATGACATAGAGATGTCATCGGTGACCTGAGGACATAGTAAGCTTGGTCGAGTCTCTCGAGAGCATATCATCAAATCAAACTCATCTTATAACGATGGTGATGACTTAACTGAATATCATGGTTGGTTGAATCCCTCAAGACCATGATGATTCGGAGGCCGAACGTGATGAAAATCATAAGGAGTTACGATTAGCAAGAGTTGCCTACCTTTTGGGATTAGTGTAATTAGTCGAGTCCCTTGAGGTTGCACTAAGATGCCAATTGGATCCCGATTCCCACTAGGAGTCTGCCGGAGACTTCCGTCTCACGTGTCGAGAGTGTCCGTGATTCGCTGAGAAAATAGTGGGAGTACATTAAGATAGAAGTCCATATCTTAATTAGTATTTTATATAAAATCTACATGTTATTTATTTTTGCTATATCTTGTTTTGTTAAAAACATGTCACTCACAAACCCCCTACATGGCATACTTGATGCCAACCGAGTCACTAATCCAAACTATACAGATTGGCTCCGCAATTTGAGAATTATTCTTATGGTGAAGAAAATCGCATATATCATTGATACAATTCTGCTCATACCAGAAGAAGGGGCAAGCGAGGATGAGATCGCTCGCTATGTGAAGTATATAGATGATTTCACGTTGGCAAAATGTTACATGTTGGTCTCCATGACTCCTGAGTTACAAAGGCAATATGAGAGCATGGATGTAGATTCTATCCTTCTTCATATCTGCTAATTGTTTGAGAAACAAGGAAGAACTCGAAGATATGAGATATCTAAGGAACTCTTCCAAGCCAGGATGACAGAAGGGACATCGGTTGAGAACCATATCCTAAAGATGATAGAGTGGATCAAGAAACTCACAGGTCTAGGAATAGTCCTAGAGGATAACTTATGCGTTGATCTTATATTTAAGTCCCTACCATATTCCTTTTCTCACTTCATCATAAATTTTAACATGAGCAAGTTTAAGGTGACTCTCCCTGAGCTCCTCAATATGTTGAGGAAAACTGAGAGTGCCATCAAGAAGGAGAAGCCAATTCTCTATATTGGTGAGACCAAAACGAAAAGGAAGGCTAGCAAGACCCTTAAGAAGGGCCAGGGCAAAGAAAGACTAGGTAAGACAAAGGTTGCAAAGAAATACCTGAGAAAGGATAAAGGACAATGCTTCTACTATGGCCAAGATGGACTTTGGAAGAGGAACTACAAGGACTACCTTGCAGAGAAGGTGAGACAGAAGCTTGGAGAGGCTTCAGGTATATTCATGATCAGTCTCCACTTGTCAGATTTTCATGATGACACATGGGTAATGGATACCGAGAGTGTTTATCATATCTGCAATTCATTGCAGGTTCTGGCAAGACATAGGAGATTGGCTAGAGGTGAGATGGACCTCAAGATGGGCAATGGAGCAAGAGTTACTGCAGTTGCTATTGGAGAGGTCGCCCTTCATCTGCCCGGTGGAGCTATTATTGCATTGGATACATACTATTTTATTCTCTCTATTATAAAAATATTATATCCATTTCTTGTTTGACAATAAGTGGATATAAATTAGTTTTTGAGAATAATAGTTATTCAATAATTATGGATGATGAGATCATCATTAGAGGGACTCTTAAAAATGGCTTATATGTGTTATACAATTCTCCACATGTCATGAATATAAATATGTCTAAGAGGAAAAGAGATGAGGTGAATAATGCATACCTAGCATTGTAGGCTAGGTTATATATATGAGGGAAGGATTCAAAAGTTGCTAAAAGACAGATACTTAGATCAATTTTACTATGTGATATATGCAACTTATGAACCTTGCCTTCATGGGAAGATGACCAACTCTTCTTTTAGTGGAACTGGAGAGAGAGCCACCGAGTTATTGGAACTCATACATAGTGATGTATGTGGTCCCATGTCGACTCAGGCTATAGGTGGTTACTCATGCTTCATTACATTCACTGATGATTTCTTTAGGTATGGACACGTGTACTTAATGAAATCAGAAAAATTCTTATTCTAATTTTTTAATAGGTGCAGTCTGTCCCATTGAACATAGGAGGATGTGTGATAGAATGACCCTCATTAATGCTAAAGAAAGCCATTTAAACTCACTTAGGTGTTAATATCTAATTGATTAAGCCTCGCTCTGATACCAATTGTTAAAAACCGAAATCCAAAGTGCTTTCCTTGGAACTAGTTAATTATAGAACAATAGTAACGAAAACTGAATAGTGATTTTGTGCTTTTCTTAGAACTAGTTAAAAATTACTAAATTTAAAAGCAATATTAAAGAAAGACAGAAGAGAAATGCTCATAGGGTTTTTATAATGGTTCGGTCCACCTGACCTATGTCCACTCCCGATCCCTCTTCACTCGAGGCCAACCGATGTCTACTAACGATCTTCTTTCAGGGGCGAAGGTCAACTGCCCCTTACACACTCTTCTCATTTTCACAGGTTTAGGAGAACAACCTTTACAACTCTCCTTTTCTCAAGCTTAGGAGATCAACCTTTATAGCTCTTTTTCAGCCCTTCCTTAAACCGAAATCATTCTTAAACAAGAGAAGGAAAATTCTCACAAATTCACAGTATTTCCCCTATATTTCCCTTCACTTTCCCATTGAACATAGGAGGATGTGTGATGGAATGACCCTCATTAATACTACAGAAAGCCATTTAAACTCACGTAGGTGTTAATATCTAATTGATTGAGCCTCGCTCTGATACCAATTGTTAGGATTGAGTTGGCACTAAGAGGAGGAGGAGGAGGCCGAGGCCGGGGTGGTTTGGGGCGGGTTTGTGGGGGCTTTTGGAGGGTGTTTGAATTAGTACAAGTGACAAAATTTGGTTCAAAATACTTTTGCTCGAAGAGAAATCGAAATCCAAAGTGCTTTCCGTGGAACTAGTTAATTATAGAACAATAGTAACGAAAAACTGAATAGTGATTTTGTGATTTTCATAGAATTAGTTAAAAATAACTAAATTTAAAAGCAATATTAAAGAAAGACAGAAGAGAAATGCTCACAAGGTTTTTATAGTGGTTCAGTCCACCTGACCTACGTCCACTCCCGATCCCTCTTCACTCGAGGCCAACCGGTGTCCACTAATGACCTTTTTTCAAGGGCGAAGGTCAACTGCCCCTTACACACTCTTCTCATTTTCACAGGTTTAGGAGAACAACCTTTACAACTCTCCTTTTCTCAAGCTTAGGAGATCAACCTTTATAACTCTTTTTAAGCTCTCCCTTAAACCGAAATCATTCCTAAACAAGAGAAGGAAAACTCTCACAAATTCACAGTATTTACCCTAGATTTCCCTTCACTTTCCTGCTATCCCAACTAAGAAAACTTGGAGTATTTATAAACCCCAATTGACTTTAGAAACTTGAGCCAAAAAATCAAACAACCCAAAATTTTGGGGTATGGATGATACCACCTTTGGCACCAATGATACCACCGTCGAATAGAGCCCAGGATTCTGGGTGATGGTAGTACTAACATCGGGATTAGCAATACTACCGCCACCTAGGCGGTATTACCGTCGTACCACCGCCTAAGTAATATAGAATTAGTACTTTTTAGTATTATTTCTATTGAATCTCAGATTTTGATGATGAAAACAATTGATAGGTTTTATGATCTAATCTATATATTAGAGATGAGTGATGCAGGATTAACTATGACGATGAAAAAAGTAATATAATATAATATTAGGCTGGAGTCAAGTTTGGGCATCGGGCTAGGGTTCGAGCAATGCAGTGGGAGCTCGCTAGGAGATCACCGGAAGCTCACCGAAGGTGATCGGGGGCTTACCGTGAGCTCATCGAAGGTGATTAGGAGCTTTCCTAGAGCTCACCGAAGGTGATTGAGTGCTTATTGGGAAACCAAGCGTGAGCATCACATACATAGCAGAAGATCAAATAAAATAGGTTTCCTACGTAGATCATCGTGTCAAAAATTGGTGTGAGAAAAAGCTACAAAACTGAATATCGCATTTGGGTATATAGTACACTGGTTTGTCCGGTTATTTTGATATTGATAAAACCCCAGAAGGAGCTATATAGGTTTTGATCTTTGAGGGGGATTAACCCTTGAAATCCTATAGGGGTTCCTCCCTCCTAGAACTCGACACAAGGCTGAATAAAAGATGATTCTTGCTTGATAAAAGAGAGGGAGCGACTATATCATTATATAGGGTTTAAACCCTAGCCCATGGAAGTACTTGCCTAAGTAAAATTATCCCTTTACCCCTCTTATAGCCGACCTAGCTAAAGGAAACCATGGCCGACCATCCCAGTAAAGGGGGCAATGGCCACTAAACCCTAAGGCCCCAATCTAAACTCTAGTCACACTTCTTTATAGGATAGAAGTGGCTCGGTGTGGTTTTATTACAATCCCATAGAGTTTTTGTTGACTACTTCTAGGTTGATTTAGGACTCAACCCTGGGAACCGAGTCTTCAGCTCCTCGTAAGACTCCTACGTTGCATCTTCGGATGGTAAATTATTTCACTTTATGAGTACTTCAGTTGAAGGGCATCGATAGTGCATCATAATCCCCCAATCAAGTATAGCTTCAGGTTGAGCTTGGATCTCACCATCAATTATAGTGCTCGACAACTGAGTATAAGCCAACTTATATTCTCCCAATTTCGGCTTTAGCAATGATACATAAAAGTCGAGATGAATCTTAGCATCATTTGGAAGCTTTAATCTATATACCACAGCCCCACTACGCTCTAAAATCTGATACGGTCCATAGAATCATGGAGATAGCTTTATTGACGCTTTAGTGTTGATTGACAGCTGCTTGTATAGTTGTAGGCGAAGGTGGACCCAATCTCCTACCAAAAATTCTCGCTCATAGGTTGTACATTTAGTTGACAAATGATAAATTATATTGTACCACCATTCAACCTAAGGAAGCCACCTTCTTTACTCTTTGGGCTAGTCACTGGAGAAGCACCTACCCGTTGAGGTTTCCCAATAGCACCGTAAGTAAGTCTCGAGGTATCTATTCACCACTTTTGTTTGGCTGTTTATCTATGGATGATAGACTGTGCTTATCTTCAATTGGGTGCCTTGTAGTTGGAAGAGCTCAGTTTAAAATTCACTTGTAAACACCCTGTCACAGTTGCTCACAATCGACCTTGGCATCCTATGCAGTTTTACAATATTTTTTATAAAAAGTTGAGCAATACTGACAGTAGTATAAGGATGTCTCACAACACAAAAATGAGTATATTTGGTTAGACGATCTACCACTATAAAGATCATACTTTTATCTTGAGATGATGGTAGCCCTTCGATAAAGTCCACGGAGACGTCAATCCATGCTGAGTCTGGTATGGCTGTAGTTTTCCCAGACTTGCTACCGTTTCACCTTTTTGTTGCTGGCATACATCACATATTGATATATAATCATAAATCGATCTTTTCATGCCCCTCTAAAAGAAGTTTTGCTTTACCTTCTTATATGTTCTCAAAAATCTGGAATGCCCTGCTGAAGGTAAAGAGTGTATCTCATGCAAAATAATTTTGAGCAAGGGGAAGAAGGAACAATTATAATTTGATCTTTATAGCGTAGGTCCTTCAAATCCCAAGTGTAGTGACCCATGGAACCTAGATTCTTCTCCAATTTTTCTATGATGCCTTGGGTTTTTGGGTCACTCTTCCTTTCCTTCCTAATGTCTTTAAGGAAGTCGGTGGAGGGAAGGGAGATGGCTGAAATTTTGGTTTGTCCCAGTAGTCGAGATAGAGCATCTATAACTACATTTTCTTTTCCCTTTTGATTAATAATTTCATAATTAAAGCCAAGAAATTTAGTTACCCATCATTGTTGCTCTAGAAAGATATTTTCTACTCCAAAAAATACTTGAGGCTTCGGTAGTCGGTATTAATCAGGAAGCATCGGCTGATCAAGTAGGGTCTCCACTTCGTAATGGTATGTATGATAGCAAGCATTTCTTTATCATACATGGACATTTTAAGATGGGAGAGAGACAAAGCCTTACTGGTGTAAGCAAGAGATTAGCTATCTTGCATTAGAACAACCCTAATTCTGACTCCAGATGCGTCAACCTTGATCATAAAGGTGCAACTGAAATTGAGCAGTGCTAGGACCAACGTCATCGTCATGGCTGTCTTGAGTCATTCAAAGGCTATGGAAACTTTATCCGACCATAAGAAGAAGTCTTTCTTTAGTAGGGATATGAGTGAGGTACTAATCTTGCCATAATCTTTCACAAATTTCTGGTAGTAGCCCGTGAGTCCAAGGAAGCCATGCAACGATTTTATATTCATAGGTTTCGACCATCTTTGCATTACTTCGATCTTTGTTGGGTCTACCGCCACTCCATTCTCTGATATAATGTGCCCTAGATACTTCATTTTACACTGTAAAAAGTTACACTTTGATTGTTTAATATAAAGGGTGTTCTCTCGAAGGATTGTCAACATAATTCGCAAGTACTGAAAATGCATATCAAGTATAAGGCTATAAATGAAGATATCATCAAAAAATACCAACACGAACTTGCATAGAAACCTCTGGAAAATATTGTTTATCAAGCTTTAAAAAGTAGAAAGAGCATTCGTAAGTCTGAAGGGCATTACCAAAAACTCATAGTGGCCGTTATATGTGTGGAATGCAATTTTCGGAACATCTTTAGTGCATACCCAAATCTGATGGTATTTAGAATAGTGATCCAATTTAGTGAAGACTCGAGCTCCTTTTAGTTCATCTAAGAGCCTATCTACTACTGATATAGGATATTTATCTTTAATGGTGATGACATTCAAAGCCCAGTAATCAACGCATATCTGCCATGTACTATCCTTCTTGTGTAAGGGCTACAGCTTGGTCGAGTGACTCCGGTGCTAAGTATCTCCTTAACGATGTTCTTAATCTCATCCTTCTGCAAGTAAGGATAGTAGTACAGTCTCAAATTTGCTGGAGGTTTGCCCGATAATATAGAGATGCAGTGGTCATCCGACCGGTTAGGGGGAAGCCCACGTGGCTTCGTGAAAACATTTGTGAATTTGTCCACCAACAGGGCAAGCTTAGGATATGTTTTCCTCCTTTGATGGCTATTAGATATGCATAAAAAATCTACCATATGTCTTATGTAGCACTTTCTCCATCTGCTGCGTCGAAACGGTGGAGATATGGCTCCCGCGCTTGCCTCACAATGTGGCCTGTCTCTCTTTACAATAAAACTTCATGATTAGCTTAGAAAAATTCCAGGAGATGTCACCAAATATTATGAGCCATTCAATTCCAAGCACGGCTTCATAGTCATCAATGGGTAGGAGAAAAAATTGGCTACCACTTCTTGGTCTTGTAGGAGCAATTTTACTTACGAGCACCATTGGTCGCAATTGAGGATTCAGCCGCCGGTGACCTTTACATCGAACTTGTTGCAACATTTGATTTGAAGCATCATACATGCAACAATCTTGCTATTGAGAAAGTTATTAGTGTTGCCAGTATCTATAAGAATGGTGATGGGTTGCTATTTAAGGAGTTCTCCAACTTTCATCATATGCGGGTTGGAGTAAATGACCAGCACGTGTACTGCATAGTCGACTGGTTGGAGCTCTTCCTTTGTGGCTTCATCTTTAAGTTTAAGGTCTTCTTCAGATGGTATGGTGTCCTCATCCTCTACTGGTTCGATCACGAGGAGCTGCCCTTTTTTGCATCGATGTTCTTGGCTCCACGGTTCATCACAATGCCAACATAACACCTTAGCCGATCATTCACGAAGCTCATCTCTTGTTAATTTTTTTTAGTGAGAGGGCTTGGATGGCAGTAGAGGGGGCTGAAGGCTTCGGTATGACTGGTCGGGGAGTGACCCTTGTCCTTTATACTTCATGGTTCAATCATTCTTCTTGGATTCTTATGAAGGAAATCGCCGCCATAATAGTATGGTTGTCATGCTTTTACTTCTACTTGAATCTTCGGCTTTAGGCCCTCAATAAAAGTCTTAAAAGTTATTTTTCAGACTAATCTATAGTTTGGTTAGATAAATGTTCAAACCTTATTTGGTATTATTATATTGTAGAGGTTTTTTGAATCTTCGCCAATTGTTCATCGATATTGTCAAAATCAATTAGTTTGAAGCGATTTAGTAGTCCTTCCTTGAATCGTTGCCAAGAGATACCTCTATGGGCATACTCAGACCAATTGAACCATTGAATAGCATCTCTCTCAAGGTGGATGACAACAATCTCCACCTATGTAGCATCGGCGATTTGGTAGAACAGAAAATAGTGCTCCACGCACGAGATCCATCTGATCGGGTCTCGTAATTCCCATCTAGGGAATTCAGCATTCTGTTGGTTACAGGTTCCCTGCAAACCAATCATGTGAGTGATGGCACGTGTGCTGCGATCTTTTTGCTTATGATTATTATTGCCACATTCTCACATTATATTATTTATTATATATATATATATATGATGTCCTTAGTTATGTGCAATGAGAATCGGATCGTGATGCGATCATGATAACGAGATCAATTCATCTCTAAACACGGATCCTAAATAATCTCGGTTATACATTACTTAAGAGGGACATCAAGATAACCGGACAGACCGGTGTACTATATACCCGTCCATATGATGGAAGCGGCTGGTCTCACAACCACTTGTGTAGAGACACTAAGGGTATGTACAGGTGCGCATTGGAGAATAAATTCACTGATTGATTTGCTTATGGAATACTATATAGTTAATGATGCATAATGTTAGACAATAATTTCATGGTCCCAATTGTTTATCTGGTCCTTTGACTTAAGACACAAAGGATGCCTTGTATGGGTACTCATTTCTTTGACGCCAGACTTACAAGTTTGGATAGTTTCAAATATAATACAATTGATTATCAGGATTGGTAGCTAACCTTACGAAGACAATTGAGTATCAATAAAGGATCATCCACTTTTGGTATCATGCGAGGAATATCCCATATGTGCTTGCTCAGACAAATCCCTAGCCAGGGTCATTCGGATTGAGAGAGAAAGAGCTCTCCAGGAGAATCCAATTAGAGCGAGACTATGACGGATTTCGCATATGACATGACAGTACCATATCGAATATACGGTCTCTGGAATATTAGTTGGATGATAGATTATATATACATGGTAACTGTGGATGGACATGTCCAATTGATTTGATCCCCCTGTACCATTTGGGGACTATAGCGTAGTGGCCTAGTATGTCCATAGTCAATGAGTCGAGTAAACTATTATGGGGATAATGATTCACTATACCAAAAGGAGTTCTGATGGGAGTGACTCATGGCCAGGTCAGTATTGGGCCTAGAGGGTCACACACATATAGTGGATGCTTTAATGAATAGAGGATTGGATAGAGATCCAATTAGCCCCTATTCTTATTAGATGAGACCCTATATTGATGGGCTCCTTGATTGATGTCCAATTAGAGGCCTAAGGAGATTATTGGATAGAGATCCAATAATGCAAGATTAGTGGATAATTGGATGGAGATCCAATACCCACTAAAGCAAGACCCCTATGATTTTTGGTGGCTCTCTATAAATAGGAGGGGAGACTTATGATTGATAGGCTGATGCTTTGGCCTCCTCCTATTCTCCTCCCTCCCTCTGAGCAAGAGTTGTGAGATCAGATTGGAGGAGTTTTATTACAGAGATCCATCATATGGATACTGCTAGAGAGGAGGACGCTTGACCGCCTTTATCCTCTCCATTCGGATCTAGAAATATAGGGATATATGATCTTCTTAGGTAATCAATAAGGCTTCCACTGAGGTTTCCTAATAGTGGTATCAGAGCCAAGGTTTTCGTATGAAAGATTAGTTTTAAACCATGTGTAATGAGATTGCATCGCATAGAACTGTTCTACGCATTCTTGCTGCGCCTTCACAGTGAAGGCAACGAGGAAAGTGGGTGGCCGACCACGACCAGGTTGCAGCAAGTGTGGGCAACCGCTCTCAGCCAGCCCGCAAGGGGCGACTGCCCGCAGGGGCAACATCCCGTAAGCTGTTGGCCTACTATAGGCGTGACGCTCGCAGGAAGACCGCTTACGAGCAGTAGCACCGCTCGCATGAGTTGTTGCTCGCAGGAGCGTCTACTAGCAAGGGGCAGCACCCATAGTGGTGGCGCCTGTGGAGGTGTCACTTACGGGAACGATGCCTGCCTGTAGGGGTGACCTCCCGAGGGCAGCGGCACCTAACGTAGGGGCAGTCACCCATGGACAAGGCAGCCACCAGTGGCGCGCAACACTGCTGCATGCATGGCGACGGCAGCAACCGCAGGATGAGGGTAGAAGGGGAGGGCTAGGGCATCCTTTTAAGAAAAGGATGGTTATGCCCCTTAGAATTTAAGAAATTTCGAGGTTTGTCCTATGCTCAGAATACTAAAAACACCCTTAACAATTCTAGAAATTTCTAGCATGTCCTGATTTTCAGAAAAATAATTAATTAAATAGTTTAATTAATTATTATATATCTAGTAATCCTACATGTGATGTGATGTACATATGATGTATGATGTGGATGGATGATCATGAGCCATATGTTGTGATGTGTGTAATTTTGATTATTATTATTATTATTATTATTATTATTATTATTATTATTATTATTATTATTATTGGGGCCTACGAGCCTCTATTTTTCTCATTTATTATCGGGCCTGCGTGCCTGTGATTATTTATAATTACATGAAGAGGCGCAACAGGGGTGTTGAGGTGATAGTGGGACCCACGATGTTGTGGCTGGAGATTACAATGCATGGTGATGCAACGAGGATCCGACAGAATTGATAATGACGAGATCAGCAATCACAGGACATGGAGATGTGCTGATGCATATATAGATCCTATTGTGAGTGATTAGGCCTATTAGCTCAGGCTTAATCATATTAGGTGACGACTCATGATCATCCGATGTGGCTTGCATATGTGATTTGTTATACACCTACTAGATATATGTATATATATTTGCATGCGATATAGATATATATATTAAATATATATGTATGTGACACGACATATTAGGGGATTGATACAAAACAAAAACTCCTACGATAATATTAAGTTGATAAGCATGAGGTAATAAGATTGACCCACGTGGCCTTCCATCATTATAGGAAGAAATTGAATCACGACATAGGTTGAGTTGGTTGAGTCACATGAGGCTCACCTATTTATGTGATCGAGTTCTTACCTACGATATATAGATGTCACTGGTGACCCAAGGACATGGTATGACTTAGTCGAGTAGTCGAGAGCATATCCATCAAATCAGACTCATCTTATAACGATGGTGATGACTTAACTAAACTTCATGGTTGGTCAAGCAGTCAAGACTATGATGATGCGGAGGCTGAACATGACGAGAATCACAAGGAGTTGTGATTGGTAAGACTTGCCTACCTTTTGGGCTTAGTGTAATTGGTCGAGTCCCTCGAGGTTGCACTAAGATGTCGATTTGATCCCAATCCCCATTATGAGTCTGCCAGAGACTTTCATCTCACGTGTTGAGGGTGTCACATGATTCGATAGGAAAATAGTGGGAGTACATTAAGATAGAAGTTCATATCTTAATTAGTATTTTTTGCAAAGCTACATGTTATTTATTTATGCTATATCTTATTTATCGCTTGCAAAACTAGTATGTGACATGCTTGATGCCAACCACCTCATTGGTCCAAAGGTTCTATAATTTAAGAATTATTCTCATGAAAGAGAAAATTATATATGTCCTTAATATGATTGTGCCCACACCGAAGGAAAGGACAAGCGAGGATAAGATCGCTCGCTTTGTGAAGTATAAAGATGGTACTAAAGGATAACCTATATGTTGATCTTATACTTTAGTCCCTACCAGATTCCTTTTCACAATTCATTATTAACTTTAATATGAACAAGTTTGAGGTGACTCTACCTAAGCTTCTCAATATGTTGAGGGAAGCTGAGAGTACCATAAAGAAAGAGAAGTTAGTTCTCTATATTGGTGAGACTAATAGGAAAAGAAAGGATAGTAAGACTCTTAAGAAGGGCAAGGGCAATTAAAGATCGGGTAAAGCAAAGGTTGCTTTTAAGAAATACTTGATAAAGGACAAAGGATAGTACTTCGACTATAGCCAAGACAGGTATTGGAAGATGAACTGTAAGGACTACCTTGCAGATAAGGCAAAACAAAAGCTTGGAGAAGCTTCAAGTATATTTATGATCAGTCTCTACTTATCAAAATTTCATGATAACATAGGTATTGGATACCGAGAGTGCTTATTATATCTGCAAATTTGTTGCAGGTTCTGGCAAGACCTAGGAGATTGACCAGAAGCGAGATTGGACCTCAAGATGGGCAATAAAGCAAGAGTTGTTGTAGTTGTTGTTAGGAAGGTCACCCTACATCTGCCTGGTAGAGCTATTATTACATTAGATGCATGCTATTTTATTTCCTCTATTATCAAAAATATTATTTCCATCTCTTGTTTGACAATTACTGGATATAAATTAGTTTTTGAGAATAATAGCTATTTAATAATTATAGATGATGAGATCATCACTAGAGAGACCCCGATAAATAGTTTATATGTGTTAGACACTTCTCAACATAGCATGAATATAAATACATCTAAGAGGAAAAGAGATAAGGTGAATAATGCATGCCTATGACATTGTAGGATAGGTCATATACATGAGGGAATGATTCAAAAAGTTACTGAAAGATTAATACTTAGATCCATTTGACTATGAGTCGTATGCAACTTGTGAACCTTGCCTTCATGGGAAGATGACCAACTCTCCGTTTAGTGGAACTGGAGAGAGAACCACTGAACTTGTACATAGTAATGTATGTGGTCCTATGTCGACTCAGTCTATAGGTGGTTACTCATACTTTATTACCTTCACTGATAATTTCTCTAGGTATGAACATGTGTACTTGATGAAGTATAAGTCTAAGGTCTTTAAGAAATTTAGGGAATATAAGAATAAAGTCGAGAACCAGATTAGAAAGAGTATTAAGACTCTTCAATTAGATCGAGGATGGGAGTACTTGAGTGCTGGTTACAAGTGCCATACAAGCCAATCATGTAAGTGATGGCACATGTGACACGTTATGTGATCTTTTTGCTTATGATTAATATTGGTATATTCTAACATTATATTATTTATAGTATATATGCTGATGTCCTTAGTTTTGTGCAATGGGAATCAGACTAGATGAGATCACGATAATGAGATCGATTCACCTTTAAACACAGATTTTGAATAATCCTAGTCATAGGTTACTCGAGAGGGACATTGAGATAATTGGATAGACTAATATACTATATACTATATACTATATACCTGTCCATATGATGGAGGCGGCTGATCTCATAGCCACTTGTGTGGAGACACTAAGGATATAGTAGAGGTGCTCATTGAAGAATGAGTTCATTGATTGATCTGCTTATGGAATGCTATATGGTTAATAATACCTAATGTCAGACAGTAATTCCATAGTCCTAGTTGTGTATTTGGTCCTTAGACTTGAGATACCAAGGATGTCTTGTATGAGTACTCCTTTCTTTGATGCCAAACTTGCAGGTTTGGAAAGTTCCAGATCTGGTACAACTGGTTATCAGGATGGGTAGCCAACATTACAAAGGTAATTGAGTGTCAATAGAGGATCATCCACTCTTGGTATCATAATAGAAATATCTCATATATGCTTACTTAAATAAATCCCTGGCCAGGGCCATTTAGATTGAGAGAGAAAAGGTTTTCTGGGAGAATCCGATTAGAGCGAGACTATGACATATTCCGTATGTGACTTGATAGTACCATATTCAATATATGGTCTCCGGGATATTAGTTGGATGAGGGATTATAGATATACGGTAACTATGGACAGATAGGTCCAATGGATTCGATCCCCCTGTACGGTCTGGGGACTATAATGTAGTGGCCTAGTACGTCCATAGTCGATGAGTCGAGTGAATTATTATGGGGATAATAATTCACTATATTAGAAGGAGTTCTGATGGGAGTGACTCACGACCAGCTCAGTATCGGGCCTAGAGGGTCACACACATATGTGGATGCTTCAGTGAATAGAGGATTGGATGGAGATCCTATTAGTCCATATTCTCATTAGATGAGACCCTATGCCGATGAGATCCTTAATTAAGGCCCAATTAGAGGCTTAAAGAGATTATTAGATAGAGATCCAATAATATAAGGTTAGTGATGGAGATCCAATACCCACTAAGGAAGGAGCCCTAGGGTTTTTTGGTGGCTCTCTATAAATAGGAGGAGAGACTCATGGTTGATAGGTTGTAGCTTTAGCCACCATCTCCTATTCTTCTCCCTCTCTTTGTGCAAGACTTACAAGATTAGATTCGAGGAGTTTCGTTACAGAGATCTATCGTGTGGATACTGTTAGAGAGGAGGACGCTTAATCTCCTTTATCTTCTCTATCCGGATCTGGAATACAGGGATATATGATCTCCCTAGGTAAAATCAATATCTCACACATCGTGGTTTTCTGATTTTTACAGTTTTTCTCCATCCGGATCTGGAAACCAATGTTTGTTTTGATTTTCATTATGCATGTGATGCACCTGCTGAGGTTTCCCAACAATGGTATCAGAGTCAAGGTTTTTATGTAAAAGATTAGTTTTAAATTGTGTGTGATGAGATTGAATCGCGTAGAATCGTTCCACGCATTTTTGCTACATTTTCGTAGCAAACACAGCGTGGAGGAGGATAGGCGGCCAACCACAGCCTGGCCACCTGCAAGGGGGTGGTCGATTGTGACCAAGTCCCTTTGCAAAGGGGCAACTGGCTGCGGCCAAGGCCCCTTGCACAGGGGGCGGCCGGCTGCGGCCAACCCGTATGGGTGGGAGGCACCTACGGGCATGGCCACTTGCAGTATGACGCCCGCAAGGGGCGATCGCCAGCCACCGCAGTGCCCCGACAAGGCCTCAAGGGTCCGCCCATGGCGAGGCCACAGTGGCCCGACGCCACGCCGGGTAGGCGGCGGCGGTGGCATAGAGAAGAAAGAGGAGGAGCTAGGGCATTCCTTTTAAGAAAAGGACTATTTTACCCTTTTAAATTTGGAAAATTTTGAGGACTATCCTTGTGTACAGAATTTTCAAAATACCCTCAACAATTCTGGAAAGTTAGAGGACTGTCCTCTCATCTAGAATTATAAAAATACCCTTGATAATTCTAAAAATTCTGAGCATGTCCTGATTTTCAGAAAAAATTAATTAAATAGTTTAATTAAGTATTATATATCTAGTAATCCTACATATGATGTGATGTATATGTGATGTATAATGTGGATGGATGATAATGAGCCATGTGTTGTGATGTGTGTAATTATGATTATTATTATTATTGGGGCCTTCGAGCCTTCATTTTTCTCATTTATTATCAGGCCTACGTGCCTGTGATTATTTGTAATTACATAAAGAGGCACAGCGGGAGCGTGGAGGTGACAGTGGGACCCACGATGCTGTGGCGGGAGATTACGATGCATGGTGATGTGATGATCTGACGGAACCGATGATGATGAGATCAACAATCATAGGGTATGAAGATGCGCCGATGCACACATAGATCCTATTATGAGTGATTAGGCCCATTGGCTCATATTTAATTATATTAGGTGATGGCTTATGATCATTCGGTGTGGCTTGTATATTTGATGTGTTATACACCTACTAGATATATGTATATATATATATGTATATATATTTACATACGATGTAGATATATATTAAATATATATATGTGTGACACGGCATATTAGGAGATCGATGTGAAACAAAAACCCCTTCTACGATATTATTAAGTCATTAAGCATGAGGCAATAAGATTAACCCACGTGGCCTTTCATTGTTATAGGAAGAAATTGAATCACGATATAGATTGAGTTGGTCGAGACCCTTGAGGCTCACCTATCTATGTGATCGAGTTCTTGTCTACGACATAGAGATGTCACCGGTGACTTGAGGATATAGTATGCTTAGTCGAGTCCCTCGAGGGCATACCATCAAATCAGACTTATCTTGTAACAATGGTGATGACTTAACTAAATATCATGGTTGGTCGAGTCCCTCGAGACCATGATAATTTGGTGGCCAAACATGATGGGAATCATAAGGAGTTGTGATTGGCAAGAGTTGCCTACCTTTTGTACTTAGTGTAATTGGTCGAGTCCCTCAAGGTTGCACTAAGATACCAATTGGATCCCGATCCCCATTAGAAGTCTGCCGAAGACTTTCGTGTCATGTGTCGAGGGTGTCACGTAATTAATTAGGAAAATAGTGGGAGTATATTAAGATAGAAGTCTATAGCTTAATTAGTATTTTCTATAAGATCTGTATGTTATTTATTTTCACTATATCTTGTTTTGTTAGAAACATGTCGCTCACAAACCCCCTACATGACATACTTGATGCCAACCACCTCATTGGTCCAAACTGTACAAAGGCTCCATAATTTGATAATTATTCTCACGGAGGATAAAATCATATAAGTCCTTAACATGATTATGCCCACTCCAGAGAAAAGGATAAACGAGGATAAGATCACTCACTTTGTAAAGTTATAGATAGTCCTAGTGGAAAACCTGTGTGTTGGTCTTATACTTCAATCCCTACCAGATTCCTTTTCACAGTTCATTATTTTTAATATGAACAAGCTTGAGGTGACTCTATCTGAGCTCCTCAATATGTTGAGGGAAACTGAGAGCACTATCAAGAAAGAGAAGCTAGTTCTCTATATTGGTAAGACCAAAAAGAAAAGGAAGCCCAGTAAGACCCTTAAGAAGGGCAAGGGCAAAGAAAGACCAGGTAAGGCAAATGTTTACAAGAGAGACCCAACAAAGGACAAAGGACAGTGCTTCCACTGCAGCCAAGATGGGCATTGGAAGAAGAACTATAAGAACTACTTTGCAGATAAGATGAAATAGAAGCTTAGAGAAGCTTTAGGTATATTTATGATCAGTCTCCACTTGTTAGATTTTCATGATAACACATGGGTATTAGATATCGGGAGGGTTTATCATATTTGTAATTCATTACAGGTTCTGGCAAGACCTAGGAGATTGGTTAGAGGCGAGATGGACCTCAAGATGGGCAATGGAGCAAGAGTTACTGTAGTTACTATTGGAGAGGTCACCCTATATCTACCTAGTGGAGCTATTATTGCATTAGATGTACGCTACTTTGTTCCCTCTATTATTAAAAATATTATTTCTATATCTTGTTTGACAATTAGTGGATATAAATTAGTTTTTGAGAACAGTAGTTATTCAATAATTATGGATGATGAGATCATCACTAGAGGGACCCTTATAAATGACTTTTATATGTTAGACACTTCTCCACATATCATGAATATAAATATGTCTAAGAGGAAAAGAGATGAGGTGAATATTGCATACCTATGACATTGTAGGCTAGGTCATATACATGAGGAAATGATTCAAAAGTTGCTGAAAGATGGATACTTAGATCCATTTGACTATGAGACATATGTAACTTGTGAACCTTGCCTTCATGGGAAGATGACCAACTCTACTTTTAGTGGAACTGGAGAGAGAGCCACCGAGTTATTGGAACTCATACATAGTGATGTATGTGGTCCTATGTTGACTTAGGCTATAGGTGGTTACTCATACTTCATTACATTTACTAATAATTTATTTATGTATGGACACGTGTACCTAATGAAGTACAAATTTAAGGCCTTTGAGAAATTTAGGAAATATAGGAATGAGGTAGAAAACCAAATTGGAAAGAGTATTAAGACTCTTCGATCAGATCAAGGAGGAGAGTACTTGAGCACGGAGTTCACCCATTTCCTCAGGGACAATGGGATGCTATCATAGTGGACACCTCCTTATACATCTCAGCTCAATGGTGTATCAGAAAGGAGGAATCACACACTGTTAGACATGGTGCGGTCCATGATGAGTTTCACTGACCTACCTATCTCATTCTGGGGGTACGCCCTAGAGATCGCAGCTTACCTTCTGAACAGAGTTTCATCAAAGTCGGTAGTGTCTACGCCATATAAGATATGAAAAAGAAAGAAGTCCGATCTTAAGATTGTTAAGATTTGGGACTGTCCTGCCCATGTTATAAGACACAACCCCGATAAGTTAGAATCAAAGACAGAATGATACACATTCATGGGATACCCAAAGGAAACTTATAGGTATTATTTCCATCACCCCGAGGATCGAAAGGTCTTTGTTGCCAAGAAAGTCGTGTTCCTTGAGTGGAAATAGTGGGAGCAAGATATAATTGAGTGAGGTTGGAGAATCTAGCTCAAGCACCATTCGAGAGCCCGAGTCTGTTCAGGTACCTAACACACAAGTTTCAACTTTGCATAGGTCTAGTAGAGTATCTCACCCTCTTGAAAGATATGTGGGACATATCAGTGGAGATGACTCTCAGGATATTGATCCTCAAACCTACGAGGAGTCTATTATGAGTATAGACTCTAGGAAGTGGTAAGAAGCCGTGAATTTTGGGATGGATTCCATGGACTCTAACAAGGTTTGGAACCTTGTGGTTACACCTGAGGGTATTGTACCCATCGGTTGTAAATGGATCTTCAAGAAGAAGATTAGAGTGGATGAAAAGGTAGAGACCTATAAAGCAAGGCTGGTAACTAAAGGATATCATCAAAGACAAGAAGTTGACTATTGTGAAACCTTTTCACTTGTAGTCATACTTAAGTCCATTAGAATTATTTTGGCCATTGCAAGATACTATGACTATGAGATCTAGCAGATGAATGTCAAGATAGCATTCCTCAATAGAAACCTCATGGAGGAGGTGTATATGATACAACAAGAGGAATTCTTATCCAAAGAGAGTCCAGATAAAATATATAGGTTGCTTAGAACCATTTACAGATCAAAGCAAGCTTCCTGAAGTTGGAACATAAGATTTGATAAGGTGATTAGATTTTATGACTTCGTTAAGAAAGAAGATGAGCCTTATTTGTATAGGAAGGTAAGTGGGAGCGTTATCACCTTCTTGGTGCTATATGTAGATGACATCCTAATCATTGAGAATGATGTAGGAATGCTCTTCACAGTAAAAGTTTGGCTATCAAGAAACTTCTCCATGAAAGACTTAGGGGAAGCATCCTATATTTTGGGGATCTAGATCTATATAGATAGATCCAAGAGGATTCTTGGCTTGCCCCAGTCCAGGTATATATACTCCATTATCAAAAGGTCTGCCATGGAATTCCAAGAGAGGTCTCATACCGATAAGACATGGAATATCACTTTCTAGGAGTGTGTCCCCAAAGACTCTTGAAAAAAGGGTAAACATGAATAAGATACCTTATGCCTCAGCGATAGGGTCTATCATGTATGTGATGCTATGTACCAGGCTTGATATAGTACATGCTCTGAGTGTCATGAGCAGGTATCAGGCACATCTAGGTTTAGAACACTGGATGGCAGTAAAGTGTATCATTAAGTACTTGAGAAGGACTAAGGATCTTTTACTGGTATATAGAAGAGGTAGCCTCCAGGTTGAAGGCTACACGGACTCAAGTTTTTAGTTTGACATTGATGATAACAAGTCAAATTCAGGATATGTTTTCATGCTAAATGGAGGAGCAGTAAGCTGGAAGAGTGTAAAGCAAAATACTATAGTTGACTCGACCACAGAGGTGGAATACATTACTGCAGTAGAAGCAGCAAAGGAAGCAGTGTGGATGAAGAAGTTCATTAAGGATTTGGGAGTCATACCAAGCAGCGTAGAGCTGACTCCCATATATTGTGACAATTATAGGGTGATAACTCTAACAAGGGAACCCAGGTCTCAACAAAATTATTCTGAGGAGGTTCTATCTGATCAGAGTGATCATGACCTGAAAAGATATAACAATAGAAATAGTTCCATCCGAAGATAACATGGCAGATCCACTGACGAAGCCATTGGCTCATATTGTATTTGAGCATCACAGGGGTCTGATGGGGATCAGATACATAAGTGATTGACTTTTGGTCAAGTGGGAGAATGCTAGTTACAATGCAGCCAATCACGTGATTGATGACACGTGTGACACGTTGTATGATCTTTTTGCTTATGATTAATATTGACATATTCTAACATTATATTATCTGTAGCATATATATTATGATGTCCTTGGTTCTGTGCAATAGGAATCAGATCATGATGAGATCACGATAATGAGATCGATTTACCTTTAAACACAAATCCTAAATAATCCCGATCATAGGTTACTCGAGAGGGACATCAAGATAACTGGACAGATCAGTGTACTATATACCTTTCCATATGATGGAGTGTTAGGATCAATTGGCACTAAGAGGGGGGGGGGGGGAGTGTTTAGTTAGTGCAAGCTAAGATTTTTCTTTCTAAAGTAAAAGCTTTTCGAATGAGATAGAATAAGAAATTCAAAGCTTTTTGTTTTTAATAAAACAAGTGAGTGATTAAAAGTAAGAAGCCAGAAAGATAATCATGTTTGAGGAAAAAAACTTATTATCTTGCTTTCAAGGAGTTTAGTCAAGTTGAAAGCATCAATTTAATAACATTCAAGCAATGCAAGTATAAAACACTTACAATTTTATAGTGGTTCGGTGCCAATGACTTATGTCCACTTTTGAGTCCTCCTTCTTGAGGCACATCGGCATCCACTACCAATCTTCTTTGGGTGAAGATCAAACCCTTATACTTACTTACAAGGGAGACTTAATAAGTTACTATCTCTAAGTTCTCTCCCTTCCTTTTTGTTTTCATACAAATCACACGGAGAACAACAATCGTTGTCTGGGTAGTTTACCCGCTAACACCTACTGGTTGCCACCCGGATTCTGTGGTATGGGCGGTCCAACCGTCACTCACCGGTAGTTTGCTCATCTGAATTTCTACAAAAAGTGGTTCCCTCCACTTTTAGAATTTTGGTTTGACTTTTACGTTGACCAGCTCTTTGATCAATTAATTGAGCTCAACTTGAGCTCAACCAAACCCAGTAGTGGATTCGGTTACCTCATTGAGTTGATTTGGATTCCTTCTAAATCCAACTCAACTAGGACTCTGACTTCTAACTATGACTCAATGATTATAACACTTAGTAACCAATTAAGCCTAATTAAGATCTAACTCCCACATACTCCAGCAATCTTGTGGCAAGTCCTCCGGTCTTCTTTTCAGCGATCTCCCTTCGCATTCCCAGCGAGCTTCTCGATTCCTTTGTTGAATCTCCTAGTGAACTTCCAGCGAGATCCCACCGCATAGTTTGAACTTGGCCCGATGCCTAAGCTGTATCTTGGCCCATTATCTGGTTGTAGCTTCATTGATCATACTATAGTTAGACCTACACGATGCTAATTATGACTTAATTAAATACAATCATAATTGCCAAAATATCTATTACAAGACCATCCCGATTCCCAGCAAGCTTTTTGGCTACCCTTGATAATCTTTCGATGAGTCTCGGTCTTCTTTTGGCGAACTCCCTTGCGCCATCCTGACAAACTTCCGATACCCTTGGCGAGCTTCCGACACACTCCTGGCAAGTTTCCAAACATATCGACTCGATGCATGGACTTAACCTTAGCCAACCCTGATTGTAATAATCCTTCTATCGTAAATAATCCTGCATCAATCAACTCTAACAATTATATTAGATCAATAATCCATCAATTGATTTTATCATCAAAATCTGAGATTCAATAGTCTCCGCTTTTTTGATAATGATAATCAATTGATGACAGGAGTTAATCCTAACTCACCCTAAAACCATGCCACTTAAATTTAAGAGACGCACTTACTCTTAAATTCAAGTAGTTAATCATTCAATTCAAATTTCAACACAAATTTTTATTAAGTCATCAAATCATAAATTATAAAATATCTAAGTTATATCATCAAGTGTTATCAATGAATATTTTTTAATGTCATGTGTCATCAATATATATTTCTCCCCCTTTGTTATCAACAAAAAGGTGAAATATAGAGCTAATAATTTCAAAAACATATGATAACATTACTCCCCATTAGTATATGCATTAATATAGAAGACTTAAATTCAAGAGAATCACATCCTTTTAAATTGAAGTAAATCAAAGCAATAAGCATTTCAAGTATATAACCTTTCAAGTATAACAAAGATATACTTTTTAAACTTTTCAACTTATCAAAAGTTTTCAAGGATTGTCATGAAGTTGAAAATATTTGAGAACTTCAAATCATCAAGCATAGAAGATTTTCAAATCAATAAGCATAGAAAATTTTCAAGTCATAGAGTATAGAAGATTTTTAATTATTATTAAGCATTCCTTTCTTAATAAAATTAATATATTTAAAAATTAATCTCTAGTCATCAACCGTACCTTTTATAATTAATAAAGAGAGAAACAGGTGAGGTATTGTTTAATCATTTCATCATGAGAAGGGCTCTTAATAAATTTTAAAATCAATATTAAGATGAGCTCAAAAGTCCAAGAGATTTAAAGACTACTTATGTATTTTAAATATAGCAAAAGCCACCTCATGATATATAAAATCATCTCTTGTAAATTTCAAATATGGCACATCTTCATGCATTTTTTGAAAATAATAAGATACTAAATCATGGAGAAAGTTTTAAAAAATGTTATCATAAAAAGCTTAATCTAATGAAATCTAGATTGATAATTTATATATTTTCATGATTTAGCATTTCTAGGTCTCAACCTCAATCTTGTTGATATAAAATTCTAATATGAGCTCAACACATTTTTCTCATGTAAATTTCAAGAAGATATAATAAATAAATCTAGTAAGTTCTTTCTTCTCTTTTGGGAAGTGCATGCTAGCAAATTTTTACTTCCTTTGCATTGTTCAAGCTTGCAATTTTACAAGCTAACAAATTTTGCTCTCCCTTTGTCATTGTCAAAAAGAGGGGATTGTTGCAATAGTACAAAACTTTTCCCATTTCATCATTTTTAATATCATCACATGAAATATATCATGAAAGATTAACGTAGTGATGAGATGTACAATTCATGAAGGTAAATTATGAATATTAAGAGACAAATTTGTAGGGGAAACAATTAAAATAAAATCTCTTGATTCATCCAAAAGAATTCTTAAGTTGTCAAGTTCATGATTTGTATAAAAATCTTCTTTTAAATAATACAAAAACACATAACAAGAGATTTTGATTCATAAAAGATTTTAAGTTATAATTCTAAGAAATTAAAATTATGATATCATTTAATTTCAAAATCATCAAAATTAATTTCAAGAGATTCAAAATATAATTAATAGACTTATTAGTCTTTTGAAATGCTAGTGATTTCCTTTTTTTGCTTTATGTGAATACGAAGGTAGAATCAAGGTAGAGAACATCACAAAATACTTAATTTTATAGATTTGGATTCCAAAATCTAAGAAAAATCAAGAGCTACCCATGCAATTTAATTTATCTTATGTAAATTTCAAGCAAGGTAGCAAATTAAGCAAATCATATCTCATGTAGATTTTGATAATTATTATCATGAATTCTAAAAGAAAATATGATAGTAGATTAAACTCAAATTGTAAACCCAATATTTAGTATGCATTTAGAAAGTTCTAATTTTCTTCTAAGCACTTGTTCATCATTCAATGTTTATTTCTAATCATATTAAAAAATTTTTCTCCCACTTTTTGTTATTGTCAAGAAAGAAATATAATTATATAATTTCTTTTCATCCATGTTTAATTTATGTCAAAAAGTATAAGAGATATTATGTCATTAAAAATTTAAATCTAAAAGACATGATTTCATTTAATAAGTTTCTTTCTCCCTTTTTTTTTATTTTGATTTTCTAACCAAAATAATATACATATGCAGTAGCTCAGATCAATGTGATTTTCTAACCAAAAGAATATATATGTGCAGTAGCTCAAATCAATGCATTTAACTTGACTTTAATCATCAAGATTCCTCTAAAATTTTAGTGATTTTTCATAGGGTTCACTAATGCACCATTAATTAAGATAATAAGAAACTCCTTTTCACATGAAGTCATCACAATAATATAATTTTCAAATAAAAACCAATAGTTTTTCTATGTTGAACGATTCCATCATAATATTAAGAAAATTTTCTTTTAAAGAATGATGATTTCATATATGATTTTTAGGTTAAAAAACAATATAAATCATCAACACAAGTTAATACACATCAATACAATAATCATCATCAAAATCATTCTTTCATATATATAATTTTTATTTAACTATATTTTCTTTTTTCTAATTCTAGCATGCTCTAGCTATGTATCATTAATATTAATTATATAATAATGAACCATTAAAAGATTTATTATTAATAATTTTAATTCTAATAATTTTCTTATTACTACTTAGCTAGTAAGCTTGAAGGAATGTTAGATCTCAAGTAATATGACTTGAGCATCTAATTTCAAAATATTTTTATTGCTCCTAACCTTGTTAGGAAATAACTTTATATTATAGGAGGTCTTGATTTAGGTACCCATTTAACCTTGAGTCCTTCATGACATGTTCTTCCTATTTTCTCTAATGGCTTAAGGTTGTTTATGATTTTTTTAGAAACCCAAATTAATTTATATGAACTATAATTTTTAAATAAACATTTGTAGGTATTATGTCCCAATTTTTCATAAGAATTATATTTTAACTCTTTGTGGCACATTTAATGTAGGTCCTTTTATGAATATGGTTGGCTTTTGTTAAATATTTTAAACAAAGCCTATGCCATGTCTATTATTGATATGACCCTTATTGGCAAGGATCATATTTAGGGATTTATTCTCTATCTCAAACTTCTCTAATGTAGTTTTAAGCATACAATTCTCTATTTTAACAATATCTAGCATATCACATTTTAAAAATGGTTTAGGTGAAGCTAAGGAGTCATGCATTTCATCAAGTCTTTTAACTATCAAATTATGATCAATTTTAAGTAGTTTAAAAGAATTGCTAAGTTTTCTAAACTCATTAATAAATTATTAAATATGCTTGATAATTCTGAAAATGAAAAATCTAAAGACTCACTAACATCTTCGATCGCCATTAAAGCAAGGTTCTCCACTTCTTGGTTGAGCATTTGATCTTTGGAACTCCTCGGCTTCTTGCGTTCGTAGCAAGAGGTTGTGTCCATAATTTTTATAAGGTTCAAGTTCATTAATTTTTTTAGTTCATTTTTCAAAAGTTCATGTCCAAGGTTCTCATCACTCGAGATTTCACTTGAGGAGTTATATGTCATTTTTAGTTCACAATCCTTCCTATTCTTTAGAAGGTGTTCTTCAAGTTCATTTTTGTAATACATTTCATTAATTGATTCGTTTATATTAGTTATGCTTTCATGTATGATTTTCAAAGTATGCCAAATATCAAAAGCCGAATCATAAGTGGAAATATGATTAAACTCATTCATATCAAGAGCACAAAGCAAGACATTCATAGCATTTGCGTTTAAAGAGAAAGATAGTCATTGGAAGAGAGGACTTTTCAAATCCACTCTCAACTATATTCTATAAATCAAAGTCCAAAAAGATGAGAAAAATACGCATCCGTGTTTTCCAATATTTGTAATTCGTCCCATTGAACATGGGTGGATGTGAAATAGAATGTCCCTCATTCATGCCAAAACAAGCCATTTACTCAAGTGGGTATTAATCCAAAGAGTAATAATCTTGCTCTGATACAAATTGTTAGGATCAATTGGCACTAAGAGGGGGGGGGGGGGGGGGGTGGTTTTAATTAGTGTAAGCTAAAATTTTTCTTTCTAAAGCAAAAGCTTTTCGAATAAGATAGAATAGGAAATCCGAAACTTTTTATTTTTTAATAAAACAAGTGAGTGATTAAAAGTAAGTTGTTAAGGTAGCCAGAAAGATAATCACGTTTGAGGAAAATAATTTATCATCTTGCTTTCAAGGATTTTAGTTAAGTTGGAAGCATTAATTCAACAACATTCAAGCAATGCAAGTATAAAACACTTACAATTTTATAATGGTTCGGCGCCAACGGCCTATGTCCACTTCCGAGTCCTCCTTCTTGAGGCACATCGACATCCACTACCAATCTTCTTTGGGTGAAGATCAAACCCTTACACTTGCTTACAAGGGAGACTTAAGAAGTTAATATCTCTAAGCTCTCTCCCTTCCCTTTTCTTTTTCTTACAAATCACACACACTTTCTTTGTTATAGTATTTAATTACCTAGAGTTGTTAGTGAATATAATAATACTTGGGTATTTATAGACCCTAGTAGCTTTAGATTTTTAGAGTCAAAAATCAAACATACCCGAAAAAATTGGGTACGGGTGGTTTACCCGCCGTCAATCATTAGTCACCGCACGTAATTTGTGGTATGGGCGGTCCAACCACTGTCTGGGTGGTTTACCTATTGACACCTACTAGTCGCAGCCCGGATTCTATGGTATGGGTGGTCCAACCGTCGCTCACCAGTGGGTTAATCGCTGAAATTTTTGCAAAAGTGGTTCCCTTCACTTTTTCAATTTCGGCTTGACTTTTACGTTGATCAGCTCTTTGGTCAACTGATTGAGCTCAACCTGAGCTCAACCAAACCTAGTAGTGGATCCGGTTGCCTCATTGAGTTGATTTGGATTCCTTCCAAGTCTAACTCAATTACGATTCTAACTTCTAACTTTGACTCAATGATTACAACACTTAATGATCAATTAAGCCTAATTAAGACCTAACTCCCGTATACTCCGACAACCTCTAGCAATCTTATGGTAAGTCCTCTGGTCTTCTTCCCGGTGATCTCCCTTCGCGTTCTCAGCGAGCTTCCCGATTCCTTCAGTGAATCTCATAGCGAACTTCTATCGAGATTCTATCGTATTATCCGAACTCGGCCTGATGCCTAGGCTGTATCTTGGCCCATCATCTAGTTGTAGCTTCATTGATCCTGCTATAGTTAGACCTGCTATTTATGACTTAATTAAATATAATTATAATTACCAAAATATCCATTATAAGAGCATTCCGACTCCCGACAAGCTTTTCGACTATCTCCGAGAATCTTCCGACGAGTCTCGATCTTCTTTCAGCAGACTCTCTTGCGCCATCCTGGCAAACTCCCGATACCCTCAGTGAGCTTCTGACACACTCCTGGCGAGTTCCCAAACGTATCGACTCGATACATGGACTTAACCTTGGCCAACCCTGATTGTAATAATCCTTCTGTCCTAATTAATCCTACATCAATCAACTCTAATAATCCTATTAGATCAATAACCCATCAATTAATTTCGTCATCACTATCCGAGATTCAACATGGAGGCAGCTGGTCTCATAGCCACTTGTGTGGAGATACTAAGGATATAGTACAGGTGCTCATTGGAGAATAAGTTCATTGATTGATCCGCTTATAGAATGTTGTATAGTTAATAATACCTAATGTCTGACAGTAATCCTATAGTCCTAGTTGTGTATTTGGTCCTTAGACTTGAGACACCAAGGATGCTTTGTATGACTACTCCTTTCTTTGACGCCAGACTTACAGGTTTGGAAAGTTCCAGATCTGGTATGGTTGGTTATCGAGATTGGTAGCTAACCTTACGAAGGTAATTAAGTGTCAATACAGGATCATCCACTCTCAGTATCATGAGAGGAATATCACATATGTGCTTGCTTAGACAAATCCCTGGCCAGGGTCATTCGGATCGAGAGAGAAGGAGTTCTCCGGGAAAATCTGATTAGAGCGAGATTTTGATAGATTCGGTATATGACCTGATAGTATCATGTCCAATATATGGTCTCTGGGATATCAGTTGGATGAGGGATTATAAATACACGGTAACATTGGATAGACAGGTCCGATGGATTCGATCCTCCTGTACCGTTTGGGGACTATGGCATAGTGGCCTAGTACGTCCATAGTCGATGAGTCGAGTGAATTATTATGGGGATAATAATTCACTATATCAGAAGGAGTTCTAATGGGAGTAACTCATGGCCAGCTCGGTACCGGGTCTAGAGGGTCACACACATATAGTGGATGCTTTAGCGAATAGAGGATTGGATGTAAATCCAATTAGCCCATATTCTCATTAGATGAGACCCTGTGCTGATGGGCTCCTTGATTAAGCCCAACTAAAGGCCTAAGGAGATTATTGGATATAGATCTAATAATGTAAGGTTAGTGGATAATTGGATAGAGATCCAATACCCATTAAGGAAGGAACTTTAAGGTTTTTTGGTGGCTCTATATAAATAGGAGGGGAGATTCATGGTTGATAGGTTGTAGCTTTAGCCACCACCTCCTATTCTCCTCCCTTCCTCTGCGTAAGAGTTGCGAGATTAGATTGGAGGAGTTTCGCTGCAGAGATCCATCATGTAGATACCGCTAGAGAGGAGGACGCTTGACCTCCTCCATCTTCTCCATCCGGATTGGGAATACAGGGATATACGATCTCCCTAGGTAAAATCAATATCTCACACATCATGGTTTTTCGATTTTTATGGTTTTTCTTACGATCCCAATTTTTTGCATGACGATTTGATCTACGTTAGAAATGAGCTTTTGTTTTGATTTCCGCTATGCATGTGATGCACCCACTGAGGTTTCTTAACATTGAGTACAAAGTTCACCCATTTCCTCAAGGGCAATAGGATTCTATCCCAATGGACACCTCCTTATACACGTTAGCTTAATGGTGTATCAGAAAGGAGAAATCATATACTGTTAGATATGGTGTAGTCTATGATGAGTTTTGCTGACCTAACCGTCTCGTTCTGGGGATACGCCCTAGAGACTACAACTTACCTTCTGAATAGAGTTCCATCAAAGTCGATAGTGTCTATATTATATAAGATATAAAAAGAAAAGAAGCCTGATCTTAAGGTGGTTAAGATTTGGGACTGTCCTACTTTCGTTAGAAGACACAACCTTAACAAGTTGGAATCAAGGACGGAACGATGTATATTTGTGGGATACCTTAAGGAGACTTTATGTGTATTACTTCTATCATCCCGAGGACCGAAAGGTCTTTGTTGCTAAGAGAGCTGTGTTCCTTAAGAAGGAATACATTCTTGGTGGAGGTTGCTTAGATCCATTTATGGATTAAAGCAAACTTCCTGAAGTTGGAACTAAATATTTGATGAGGCGATCAGATCATATAACTTGGTTAAGAATGAAGATAAGCATTGTGTGTATTGGTAGGTAAGTGGGAGTGCTATCACATTCTTGGAGTTGTATGTGGATGATATCATAATCATTGGGAATGATGTAGGAATGCTCTCCACAGTAAAGGCTTGACTATCCAGAAACTTCTCCATAAAGGTCTTAGGGGAAGCATCCTATATTTTGAGGATCTGGATCTATAGAGATAGATCCAAGAGGATGCTTGGCTTGTCCGAGTCTAGTTACATAGACTCCATTGTCAAAAGATTTGGCATGAAGAATTCCAAGAGATGTCTCATACTGATGAAACATAGAATATCACTTTCTAGGAGTATATCCCTAAAGACTCATGAAGAAAGGGTAAACATGGATAGGATACCCTATGCCTTAGCGACAGGGTCTATCATGTATGCTATGCTATGTACTAGGCCTGAGATACCACATGCTTTGAGTGTCACAAGCAGGTATTAGGCAGATCCAGGTTTGGAACACTGGAAGGCAGTAAAGTATATCCTTAAGTACTTGAAAAGGACTAAGGACCTTTTACTGGTATATGGAGGAGGTAGCCTCCAGGTTGAGGGCTATATGGACTTTAGTTTTTAGTTCGACATCGATGATAGCAAGTCAAACTCAGGATATATTTTCCCCCTAAATAGAGGAGCAGTAAGTTGAAAGTGTTCTAAGCAAGATACTACTAACTCGACTACAGAGACATAATACATTGCTATAGCAAAGGCAGCAAAAGAAAGGGTGTGGATGAAGGAGTTCATTAGGGATTTGGGAATCGTTTCGAGTAGCATAGAGTTGATTCCTATATACAATGACAACAACAGGGCAATAGCTCTAACAAGGGAACCCAGGTTTCATCATAATTATTTTGAGAAGGTTCCACTTAATTAGAGAGGTTATAGCCCATAAAGATATAATAATAGAAAGAGTTCCATCTGAAGATAACATTATAGATCTATTAACGAAGCCGCTGGCTTAGATTGTATTTAAGCATCATAGGGGTCTAATGGAGATCAAACATATAGGTGATTGGCTTTAGGTCATATGGGAGATTGCTGATTATAGGTGCCCTACAAGCCAATCATGTGAGTAATGACACGTGTGACACATTGTGCAATCTTTTTGCTTATGATTATTATTGGCATATTCTCACATTATATTATTTATTGCATATATATTGTGATGTCCTTAGTTCTGTGCAATGAGAATCAAATCGTGATGAGATCATGATAATGAGATTGATTCACCTTTAAACACGAATCCTGAATAATCTCGGTCATAGGATACTCGAGAGGGACATCGAGATATCCGGACAGACCAGTGTACTATATACCCATCTATATGATGGAGGTGGCTAGTCTCATAACCACTTGTGTGGAGATACTAAGGATATAATACAGGTGCTCATTAGAGAATGAGTTCATTGATTGATCCGCTTATGGAATGCTATATGATTAATGATACCTAATGTCAAACAACGATTCTATAGTCCCAGTTGTGTATCTGGTCCTTTGATTAGAGATACTAAGAATGTCTTGTATAAGTACTCCTTTCTTTGATGCCAAACTTACAAGTTTAGAAAGTTTCGAATCTTGTATAATTGATTATCGGGATTGGTAGCCAACCTTACGAAGGTAATTGAGTGTAAATAAAGGATCATCCACTCTCAGTATCATAAGAAGAATATCCCATATGTGCTTGCTTAGACAAATCCCTAGCCAGGGTTATTCAAATTGAGAGAGAAGTTCTCTGGGAGAATCCGATTAGAGCAAGACTATGACAGATTCCATGTGTGACCTGACATTATCATGTCCAATATATAGTCTATAGGATATTAGTTGGATGAGAGATTATAGATATACAGTAACTATGGACAGACAGGTCCGATGAATTTGATCCTCCTGTAGCATTTGGGGACTATGACGTAGTGGCATAGTACATTAGCTCGGTATCAGGCCTAGAGGGTCACACATCTATGGTGGATGCTTCAGTGAATAGTAGATAAAAAAATGGATGGAGATCCAATTAGCCCCTATTCTCATTAGATGAGACCCTATACTGATAGACTCCTTGATTGAGGCCCAATTAGAGGCCTAAGGAGATTATTGGATATAGATCCAATAATGCAAGATTAGTGGATAATAGGATGGAGATATAATACTCACTAAGACAAGACCCTTAGGGTTTTTGATGGCTCTCTATAAATCGGAGGGGAGACTTATGGTTGATAGGTTGTAGCTTTGGCCTTCCCCCTCTTAGTCTTCTCCCTCTCTCTATACAAGAGTTGCGAGATCAGATTAGAGGAGTTTCGTTACAGAGATCCATCAAGTGGATACTGCTAGAGAGGAGGATGCTTGACCTCCTTCATCCTCTCTATCTATATTTGAAAATACAGGGATATATGATCTCCCTAGATAATAAATCTTTCACATGACATGGTTTTATCAGTTTTTGCAACTTTCTCATAACCTTAATCTTTTGCACGATGATTTGATCTGTGTGGGATATCGATTTTTGTTTTGATTTCTACTGCGCATATGATGCTCCCGTTGAGGTTTCCCAACATCTTCATGGGTAGATTATTTGGATCAGGGATGATGTGACCACGTTCTTGAGGTTCATCTCACTGATGTGAAGTTTCTCCTTGTTGTGATTTCCTCGGGCTCGATGGTCAGCCCATGCTGAATTTGATGAAAAGGGATCAAATCTTTGCCCCCATGCGACTTTCAAATATTTTGAACTTAGCATTGATGGCCTCCTCTGATGCCATAGTGTAGGCCTCTAGATCTATAATGTTAATGTCTTTTTTTTGTTATCAGGTTAGTGACATAAGAATTTTTGAAGAAGAGGTGGTCGGTTGGATGGGTGGATCGGGTAGATGGAAGTAGGCTATGGTTAGGGCAGATTTGGGAGGTTGTTTGGGATCGGTTTAGGGTACAATTTGGAAGGATTCTTAGTGAGGATGGTAGGATTTGAGGATGAGAGAAATAGAGTCTAAAAACCAGCAAAAGATAGAACTTAAATATGATGGAATTTAATGAAGAGAGGGATGTATATGTGTTATCCTGTTGAACAGAATTTACGTCAGGGAAACACTGAATTCTCGATATAAATTCCAGAGGAAAACCTAAGGAAAATATCCAGAAATTTGTCACAAATCTTCGATTCAGATGTGGGTAATATCAGTAATTAAGTTTGATAAAATTCGGTAGCGTAACGGTAGGGAAGTGGATGAAAAGATGGAAGGTAGATTCTTTATTGTAAAATTTCGATAATGCACAATGAGAAATTATAGCATTATAAGTTAAGTTTTAGAAGAAATTTTTTCTAGAGATTAATCTTAAATGAAAGCTAAGATGATCTATGAATTTATGTAAAAGTTTCAGCCAAAAAAGATGAGCAAAAGTTTAGTTTCAAGAAGCAATAGTCAGCTGAAAATTTTCTACAGTGTTTCCTCTTTGCAACGATAATAACATTTACGATGGTACAATTTTGTAGCAAGGAAAATATGAAAAAAATTTTCCAACATGTAAGGTAAAGGAATAGCAGTAGCAAATAGGCATGGATGATGAAAATATACCAGATCTCCAAATTTAAACACAAGGGGCAACAACAGATTGATTTGATTTACGGCTTGGGGATGATGGTAGAGGTGCGTGTTACAGCAATTGTGGGAATTACTTGGAAGGATAGGGGCGACAGAGATGGCAGCAAGAGCAGTAGGAATGGTGCTATAATATTAGATGATATAACCCCAAAATGACCTCTATAGGTTTTGTTCTTTGAGGGGGATCAACCCTTGGAACGCTATAGGGGTTCCTCCCTCCTAGAACTCGGCACAAGGTTGAATAAAAGTTGATTCTTGCTTGATAAAAGAGAGGGGGCTACATCATTATATAGGGTTCTAAACCTTAGCTCATAGGAGTGCTTGCCTAAGTAACATTATCCCTTTGCCCATTAAAGGGGGCGACAACCACTAAGCCCTAAGGTCCTAATCTAAACTCTAGCCATACTTCTTTATAGGATAGAAGTGGCTATGTGGGGTTTTATTACAATCCCACAAGATTTTTATTGACTACTTCTAGGTTGATTTACGACTCAACTCTACTGGAGTTCTATTAGATATCCCTCTCGTGTAACCTATGTTTGTAATTATTTAAGATCTGTATGATAGAACCTCAGAAGGAGCTCTATAGATTTTGATCCTTGAGCGGGATCAACCCTTGGAACGCTGTAGGGGTTCCTCCCTCCTAGACTCGGCACAAGGCTGAATTAAAATTTTAGATTACTTGATTCAAGAAAGGGGGCGACTATATCATTATATAGGGATCAAAACCTAGCCCAAGAGGTTGCTTGCCTAAGTAAAATTACCCCTTTACCCCTCTTATAGCTAACTTGCCTTAATAGGAACAATGGGCGACTAAGTTGGCTCTATAGCTAACCTAAGCATGAGAAACCTTGGCCAACCAACCCAGTAAGGGGGGCGATGGCCACTAAGCCCTAAGGGCTAATCTAAACCCTAGTCATACTCCTTTATAAGATAGGAATGACTTTATTACAATATAGCAGGGTTTTATTGACTACTTCTAAAGAGATTAGGACTTAACTCTGCTGGAGTCCTATCAAACTCGCCCTCTTAAAATTAGCCTTATCCTCAAGGCTGAAATTTCATGAACTCAGGGAATTAGGTCTTTAGCTCCTCATCATCTTGGGTGTTAGTTGGAAGAACTTGAGCTAAGTCATCATCTTTAAATTTTCATTCGAGGTGGGATACCTGACAGATCAACTGTAATCTTGATCTGGTGCGCGGATCTAATCTGCAGGTTAGGGCTCCAATGTGATCCCCAATTTTGCAAGGCCCAAAGAAATAAGGAGACCACTTCCTTAAGGCTCGAGTTTCCTACTGATCAGGCTGAAGGTGTAAGAAAACTCGATCTTCAATTTTTTATCCATTCTGAAGTTTGTCGGGAAGCTATTTCTTTTTTGCATATGCTGGCATGAGCATGGATTATAATTCTTTTAGCCTTACTCCTCTTTTGTGCCATGGACCATCTTGCATAAGGGTGACATTGATCCCAACTGTAGATGTGTCTGCTCCAAGTACGAATATATTACCACGTTCAAGTAATGCTAACATCGATATAGATGGCATCATGGCTATGGGGGTCATATGGATGCCTTTCTCCTGTTCCTTCTTACAATCGTGGGCTATGGATCCGAGGTCATCATCAGTAAAGACTTTTAGTATCACGGTCCGCTCCTCAGTGAAGTCGTGGAAGTAGTCCGAGATGAGGGAGCACTATATCAAAAACCATAGCTGGTTTAGCTGAATATGGCACTTCATGAAGAGCTTATCTCTGCAGATAAAGAGATAAAGTTTTTGGAGATAAAATATCATTGCAAGGGAAGGTTGTGGTCGAATGATTCATATCTCCTATATCTCCTGGACGATCTTTTTAGCTTTGGTCCTCTGAAAATGTAGATAGCAATATGGTCGAATATATGCTGGTGGTTCCCCTTGTAAGATCAACATATAGGGGTCGTGCAGTCTAGTAGGAAGGAGTTGGCTTGGTCCAGCAGACATGCATGAGATTTCAGCAAGCTTCTCCAAGCACTGTGTCAAGATAATCTTTTCTTCGTTCTCTCCTTTCTCACATAAGGTCACCTATTTTCTTTTGTCATTCATAAGGTCGTCGGAGCTCCTGATATTGACGAGGATGGTGATGGGCTGATACTTGATGAAGCCATCAATGTCAAATATCTATGGTGGAGCATGAAAGGTGCAGGCGACCGATTGTGGTTTTTCCTTCATATCCTTCTCCTCAGACTCAAGAGCCGTATCTTTGAGTTTGGGTTCTTCAATGGGCTCAATGAATAGAGGTCTCTCTTTTTTATAGTGGTGATCTCGGCTCTACAGTTTATTATAATGCCAACATAGGCCCTTTACCGATCTATCATGAAGCCCTTCTCTTGTTAACTTTTTCGGCTGAGGTGACTGGCTGGTGGTAGATGGGACCGAGAGCCTCTATACTGCTGGTCATGCGACGACTTTGGTCCTCTGAGCATCTTGGTTCAGCTTATCTTTGTGTAATCGTGCGAAGGAGATGGCTACCTTAAGTGTGTACGGTTGTCGCGCTTTAACTTTTTCTTGAATCTCCGACATCAAGCTCTCAGTGAAAGTCCTCAATATCTATTTTTAAGACCAATCACAAGTTTGATTAGTTAACCTTTCAAACCTGATTTGGTACTCTTGGATGGTAGAGATTTGATGGATCATCATTAGTTCTTCGTTAAGGTTCTTGTAATTGATTGGTGTTGAAGGTTTATATGCTTTTGGTTAGGGTGTGACTCTCATGCTTTGAGCATCTTGATTGAGGTGTCCTTCTTGAAGTTGTACAAAGGAGATCGATGTCGTCAAGGTGTAAGGCTGTCATGTCTTATCCTTACTTCTTATCTCTGATGGGTTCTTTTTGCAATCAGAATTTACTCCATGTTGTGATCTTCTTGGGTTTGGTGATCAGCCCAATCTAAACTCCTCGAAGAGAGCGCATAATTTAGCATCCATACGCATCTCGAAAGCCTCCAATTTGATTTCGAATAAGCCCAGCGATGTCATGACGTAAGGATCTCTAACCTGTCAAACAAACTGACTGAAAAGTGTGGTTGTAATTCTTAGGTTGAAGGCCGTGAATGGCAACAATGTCAGGATTGCGGGGATGAAGTCTCCAAGTGGAGGATGGTAGCCAACGGTAGCAGTGATGGTGGAGGAAGAAGAGGGTAGTAGCAATGTCAATTGCGACTGCACTGCGACTTCGTGGCTACAAGTGGTGTCGGTTGCAGCAAGGGTGCGCCTGCAATAGGAGAAAGACAAGACAGCGATGTACATGGCTATCATGGAGGAGGGCAGCAGTGGTATGGAGTAAGAGATGGCTGTTGTTATATTTAATTTGTTGCTGGCTACGATCAAGATAGTTGGCAGCGAACGATTGTTGCGGGCTGTGATGTAAACAAATTGAAGCGAAAGATCGCTGCTCGTAGCTTTTTGCTATAAGGATTATTGCTGGCTATGATCAAGGAGGATAGCAGCAAGAGGTCACTGTTGGCAGCATTAGGCAGTGAAAGATGCATGCTACGGTTGAAGGGATAAGGGAGATTAGGCGGCTAAAAGATTGGTGGACCGAAGGCTTCGATTTTTGGGTGCGGTTTGTGGCTGTTTTGGGTACGATTTTGGGCTACGGTTTTATGGAGTTTAGGCTACAAATTGGTATGGTTTTAGGGTTGTGATAGCAGTAGATGAAGGCTAGAGAAATAGATTTTAGATCTGGGATAGATTGTAGCAAAGGTAGGTGTATCGGTAAGGAAAGTTGGCTAAAAAGGTAAGTGGATCGATAAGAAAGTAGGCCGTAGTTAGGGCTGATTTGGGTAGCTGTTTGGTTTCAATTTAGGGTAGGGTTTTGAAGGATTTTTGATAAGGATGGTAGTGTTTAGTGACAGGGAAAAGAGATCCAAAATCCTATAAAAAGTAACACTCAAATCCGATAGAATTCAATGAAAAAAAGTGCAGCAATGTGCAGTCCTGCTGAACAGATTTTACATCAGAGAAACGATGACTTTTTGACATAATTTCTAGAGGAAAGTTTAAGAAAATTATATAGAAACCCTTGATTTAAATGTTGGGAATATCAGTAAAAATTTTGGAAGCGTAATAATAAGAAAATAGGGCAAAAGAAGAAAGGTAGATCCTTCATCATAAAAATTCTAGAATTGTGTACTAGTGATAGATTGCATAAGAAAATTGGTTCTAGAAGGACTTTTTTTGAGAAATTAATCCCATATGAAAGCCAAGTTGATCTTTAGAATTGTCTAAAAATTTAAGCCAAAAGGATGAACAAAAGTTTGGTTTCAAGATGCCAATATATGGAAGGCAGATTCTGCATTGTAAAATTTTAGTATTGTGCAATGAAGAACTACAATGCTATAAGTCCAGATCCAGAAGTAGTTTTTTCATGAGATCAATCTTAGATGAAAGGTAAGACAATCTATGAAATTATATAAACATCTTGGCCAAAAAGGACTTTTAAAAGTTTAGTTTCAAGAAGCAACAATCGATTGAAAATTTCTGTAGCGATGATAATGTTTATGACAAACAAAATTTGTAGCGGATAAAATTTGGAAAATATCTTCAACATATAAAGTAAGGACTCTTACAGTATTAAAGAGGCAGGGATGATAAAAATATATCAGATTTCCAGATCAAATGTAGGGGGTAGCGGCATATTGATTTGATCTACAACTAGGGTAAAGGTGGTGGCACGTGTCACAATAATTATGGGAATTGCTTGGGAAGACAGAGACATGGATGATGGCTACAGGGGTAGCAAGATCAATGCTCTAATACCAGATGAGAGAACCCCAGAAGGAGCTCTATAGATTTTGATCCTTGGGGGGGATCAACCCTTGGAACACTATAGGCGTTCCTCCCACCTAGACTCGGCACAAGGCTGAATTAAAATTGTATATTGCTTGATTCAAGAGAGGGGGCAGCTAAATCATTATATAGGGATCAAAACCCTAGCCGAAGGGGGTGCTTGCTTAAGTAAAATTACCCCTTTACCCCTCTTATATATTGGAAAACCTCAGTGGGTGCATCACATATGTAGTAGAAATTAAAACAAAAATTGGTCTCCCACGCAGATCAAATCATCGTGCAAAAAATTGGGGTCATGAGAAAAACTACAAAAACTAAAAAATCATGATGTATGAGAGATTGATTTTACCTAGGGAGATAGTATATCCCTGTATTCCACATCCGGATGGAGAAGATGAAGGAGGTCAAATGTCCTCCTCTCTAGCGGTATCTACACGATGGATCTCTACAATGAAACTCCTTCAATCTGATCTCGCAACTCTTGCACAGAGGGAGAGAGGAGAATAGGAGGTGGTGGCTAAAGCTGTAGTTTATCAACCATGAGTCTCCCCTCATATTTATAGAGAGCCACCAAAAACCCTAGGGCTCCTACCTTAATGGGTATTGGATCTCCATCCAATTACCCACTAACCTTGCATTATTGGATCTCTATCCTATAATCTTCTTAAATCTTTAACTGGGCCTTAATCAAGGAGCCCATCAGCTTAAGGTCTCATCTAATGAGAATAGGGGCTAATTGGATCTCCATCCAATCCTCCATTCGTTGAAGCATCTGCCATATATGTGTGACCCTTTAGGTTCGATACCAAGCTGGCCGTGAGTCACTCCCATCAGAACTCTTTCTGATATAATGAATTATTGTCCACATAATAATTCACTCGACTCATCAACTATGGACGTACTAGGCCACTATGCCATAGTCCCTAGACAGTACAGGGGGACCAAATCCATCGGACCTATCTGTCCACAATTATCGTGTATTTATAATCCCTCATCCAACTAATATCATAGAGACCGTATATTGGATATGGTACTGTCAGGTCACATACAAAATCCATCATAGTCTCGCTCTAATCGGATTCTCTCGGAGAACTCTTTCTCTCTCAATCCCCTGGTCAGGGATTTGTCTGAGCAAGCATATATGGGATATTCTTCTCATGATACCGAGAGTGGATGATCATCTATTGACACTCAATTGTCTTTGTAAGGTTGGCTACCAATCCCAATAACCAGCTATACTAGATTTGAAACTTTCTAAACCTGTATGTCTAGCGTCAAAGAAAGGAGTACTCATTCAAGGCATCCTTGGTATCTTAAGTCTAAGGACCAGATACATAATTGGGACTATGGAATCATTGTCTGACATTAGGTATCATTAATCATACAACATTCCACAAGCGGATCAAGCAATGAACTCATTCTCCAATGAGCACCCGTATTATATCCTTAGTATCTCCACATAAGTGACTATGAGACCAGCTGCCTCCATCATATGGATGGATATATAGGACATCGATCTGTCCGAATATCTCAATGTCCCTCTTGAATAATCTATGATCGAGATTATTTAGGATTTATGTTTAAAAGTGAATCGATCTCATTATCGTGATCTAATCACGATCTGACTCTCATTGCACAGAGCCAAGTACATCACAATATATATGTAACAGATGATGTGAGAATATGTCAATATTAATCATAAGTAAAAAGATCACACAGCGTGTCACACGTGCCATCACTCATGTGACTGGCTTGCAGGGCACCTGTAACTAGCAATCTCCCACTTGACCAAAAGCTTATCACCTATGTGTCTGATCCCCATCAGACCCCTATGACGCTCAAATACAATCTGAGCCAGTGGCTTTATCAGTGGATCTACAATATTATCTTCGGATGGAACACTTTCCATTGTTATATCTTTTCGGGTCATAATTACTCTAATTAGATGAAACCTCCTCAGAACAATTCTGATGAGACCTGGGTTCCCTTACTAGAGTTATCACCTTATCGCTGTCATAATATATGGGAGTCAGCTCCATGCTGCTTGGTATGACTCCCAAACCCTTGATGAACTTCTTTATTCACACCCCTTCCTTTGCTGCTTCTGCTGTAGCAATGTATTCCACCTCTGTGGTTGAGTCAGCAGTAGTATCTTTCTTGGAACTCTTCCAACTTACTGCTCCTCCATTCAAGGTGAAAATATACTCTGAATTTGACTTGCTATCATCAAAGTCGGACTAAAAACTTGAATCTATGTAGCCCTCAACCTGGAGGCTACCTCCTCCATATACTAGTAAAAGATTCTGAGTCCTTCTCAAGTACTTAAGGATACACTTTATTACCTTCCAGTGTTCTAAACCTGGATCTGCCTGATACCTACTCGTGACACTCAGAGCATGTGCTATATCAGGCTTAGTACATAGAATTACATACATGATAGACCGTATCGATGAGGTATAAGGTATCTTATACATGTCTGCCCTTTCTTTAGGAGTCTTTGGGGACATACTCCTAGAAAGTGATATTTCATGTCTCATCGGTATGAGACGTCTCTTGAAATTTTTCATACCAAACCTTTTGACAATGGAGTCTATGTACCTAGATTAGGATAAGCCAAGCATCCTTTTGGATCTATCTCTATAGATCCAGATCCCTAAAATATAGGATGCTTCCCTTGAGTCTTTCATGGAGAAGTTTCTGGATAGCCAAGCCTTTACTATGGAGAGCATTCCTACATCATTTCTAATGCTTAGGATGTCATCCTCATATAGTACCAAGAAGGTGATAGCTCTCCCACTTACCTTCCTGTACACACAAGGCTCATCTTCATTCTTAATGAAGTCATAAGATCTGATCACCTCATCAAATCTTATGTTCCAACTTTAGGAAGCTTGCTTCAATCGAGAAATGGATCTAAACAACCTGCACACTTTATCTGGACTCTCTTTGGGTATGAATCCCCCTGGTTGTATCATATACATCTCCTCCTTGAGGTGGCTATTGAAGAATGTTGTTTTGACATCTATTTGCCAGATCTTATAGTCATAGTGTGCTGTAATAGATAAAATAATTCTAATGCACTTAAGTATGACTAAAGTGAAAAGGTTTCGTCATAGTCAACTCCTTATCTTTGACGATATCCTTTAGCTACCAGCCTTGCTTTATAGGTCTCTACCTTTCCATCCACTCCAATCTTCTTCTTGAAGATCCATTTGCAGCTGATGGGTACAATACCCTCAAGTGCATCTACAAGGTCCCAAACCTTGTTAGAGTACATAGAATCTATCTCAGAATTTATGGCTTCATGCCACTTCCCGGAGTCTATACTCATAATTGCCTCTTCGTAGGTCTGAGGATCAACATCGTGAGAGTCATCTCCACTGATATGTCCCACATGTCTTCTAGAAGGGTGATATACTCTACTAATCCTACACAAAATTGGAACTTGTATGTTAGGTACTTGAATAGTCTCGGGCTCTAGAATGATGCTGGGTTCTCCAACCTCGCTCAATTCTATCTTGCTCCTACTGTTTCCACCAAGAATGTGTTCCTTCTCAAGGAACACAGTCTCTTGGTAATAAAAACCTTTTGGTCCTCGGGATGATAGAAATAATATCCAAAGTCTCCTTAGGGTATCTCACAAATGTGTACCATTTCGTCCTTGATTCTAACTTATTGGGGTTGTATCTACTAACGTGGGCAGGACAACCCCAAATCTTAACCACCTTAAGATCGAGCATCTTTCCTTTCTATATCTCATAAGGTGTTGACACTACCAACTTTGATGGAACTCTATTCATAAGGTAAGCTACGGTCTCTAGGGCATACACGTAGAACGAGATGGGTAGATCAACGAAACTTATCATGGACTGCACCATATCTAGCAGCAAGTGATTCCTCCATTCTGATACACCATTGAGCTGAGGTGTATAAGGAGGTGTCCACTGGGATAGAATCCCATTATCCTTGAGGAAATGGGTGAACTTTGTACTCAAGTACGCTCCTTCTTGATCTGATCGAAGAGTTTTAATACTCTTTCCAATCTGGTTCTCCACCTCATTCTTATATTCCTCAAATTTCTCAAAGGCCTCAGATTTATACTTCATCAAGTACATGTGTTCATACCTAGAGAAATCATCAGTGAATGTAATTAAGTATGAGTAACCACCTATAGCCTAAGTTAATATGGGACCACATACATCACTATGTATGAGTTCCAATAACTCAGTGGCTCTCTCTCCAGTTCCACTAAAAGAGGAGTTAGTTATTTTCCCACAAAGGCAAGGTTCGCAAGTTGCATATAACTCATAGTCAAATGGATCCAAGTATCCATCTTTTAGTAACTTTTGAATCCTTCTTTCTTGTATATGACCTAGCCTACAAATGCCATAGGTATGCATTTTTCACCTCATCTCTTTTTCTCTTAGACATATTTATATTCATGATATGTGGAGAAGTGTCTAACACATATAAGCCATTTATAAGGGTCCCTCTAGTGATGATCTCATCATCCATAATTAATGAATAACTATTATTCTCAAAAACTAATTTATATCAACTAATTGTCAAACAAGAAATGAAAATAATATTTTTGATAATAGAAGGGACAAAATAGTATGATGCAATAATAGCTCCACTATGTCACGGGCTTAGCTGATTTTGCCTAAGCCGTGCGGCACCCATGCGTGTCCGTCCGCAAAGGTCAACCCTCCCCGAGATCTCCTAAAATCCCACAGACTTACAAAAAGAGAAAACGGGCCAGAAGAAGCAATTTCCACGGGATCCACAAGCAACTGCTCAAGAAAACACTTTATAAAGCCAAAATACAAATTACACCCATGGACATTACAAACTCAGAGAGGTTGCACACAAAGGATAATGGTCCACTACAGACCGAAGCCCCCACAAGTGCTTATAAGACACACTTGTATTTACAAGCCAAACTTGGCCAAAAAGCAAATCAAACTAGGGCTTCCAAGCCTCTCAGCTTCTTGTTGTACAAGATATGTACATAAACCGAAGGACACGGACTAACACAAGTATTTCATCGAACACCTTGTTTACATTGTTGTCTGTGACATTCTCCCCCACTTATTCCTTCGACGTCCTCGTCGAAGCCACTGCAGACGCTGCATCTCCTCGCATTCTGCTGAATCTTTAATCTTCTGCTTTGGCTGCAACACGCCTTTGGCTCCTAGCCGCTCTCCGTTGTTGTTGAGTAGTCGAACTCAATCCGCCATGCTTCAACTCACCAATGACTGAATCTGGTATGGGGTTGGCTGAGTTGTGCTGATCCTTGTTGGTTCTCGCGGATCCCTCTGATGAAGGAAAAGACCTGCCTTATTATGTGCCAGTATCGTAGTATACTCATATTGCTTGAACTGGGTAGATGCTTGTTGGAGCTTTAACGAGCATCGCCTCACAGACTTTGAAGTTTTTTTTTTAAGGTCCTTTCCCCATAATGTTTGCCCATTGAACCTTCTTCCGCTGTTAGTTGTCACTTCCAAGTATGTTCGCATCACTCCCTCTTAGTCAATTGGGAAATGAAGTGAAAAAACTACTCTCAATAGTACTGATCACCAATGGTGAGGATTTGACAATCATTGTCTTCCATAAGCTTTATTTGAAGGGTCACTGAACTGATGCAGAGCTCCCCTACTTGGATAAGTAAGAGAACTGGGATACTTGACTTCACCCATTCTCTTCATAGTTGAGAAGGTAAGGTGGCTTCTCTCACCTCCTCGAGTTAAGAGAACTGGGGTACTTGGTTTCGCCCATTCTCTCGAGTTGAGAAGGCAAAGGTTACTCAATTTCGCCTAGCAAAGGTTACTTGATTTCGCTTGCCTCCTTGAGTTTGTACTTCATGCATTGAGCTGGTTACTAACATTCGCCTGCTCTTTGCTCACACTTCTGAAGCACTTGAAGTGGTTGCACTCCTTACGTTGGGTTAGCTACTGTGATTCGCCTTCCCACTGCTATTGAACTTCTGGAATGCAAGAAGTTTTGCCCGAAAAGAGCAAAAAGTTTACTCCAACTTAGAGTCCCCCAACTTGGAGTAAGTCTTTGATAGATCTGGTCGCCTTTGGGGTTGTACCGTGTTCTCTATCACCTTTGCCGCCTATTCCTCCTGAGTAGAAAGGTACAGTACCATGTATTGCCAACCTTGTTCCTTGGTCGAGCACTCCTGCATCAACCCGAAGTCTCTTAATTTCAGCTATCTGGATGAGAAGCACATCGACATCGGTCTTATGAAGTTTCTTGGCCTCTGCCCTTCCTCGTTTTGGTACTTGGAGTTTGCCTCTGCACTCTCCGCCTCCTTGGCCCGTTTTACGACCAATGCTGTCCCTTCATGAGAGCAAGGGATCGATGACTTCACGGAAGTCCCACATCTGCGGTACCATGGCGCTGCCAAGCCCATAGCACTACTATCCGTTACCTTGCATCTTCATCCCTTCCTTCGCGATCGGTAGATCTGCCTCTGTGGCACTGTGGAGCTCCTCCGAGTCCACCTCCTCTCTAACCGGCACTTTTCTTTTGGGTAGCTGAGCCCCATTGGACTCGTCGTCGCTTCCTCGCCCCTTTCGACCACCTGCTTCGACACCACTGTGTCCTCCTAGCAGTTCTCCTTGGTCGATGGAGAGACAGACTGTAACTCTCATGCATGGCCTCCGCCATCTTGTTGCAGGGCTCGTGCCGATTCTGTTCTCCTTAGCTTCCTTGGTAGCAACGTTCGCTTACTCGGCCTTGTCCTCTGACTTGCCGGGCTCCCTTAAGCGAATGTGAGCACTAAAGTAGTCCAACTCTCCAACTGCTCCGATTAATCAAGTCCCCTCCATGGGACTCACTGGTACTTGCAATCTGACTACTCCCTCGGTGGTACACAGCCCCCATATCTTGACGACCAAGGCTTTCATCGATGCAAGCTTGATGCATACACGGAAGACCGCCTCTCTGATCGTGGCATTCACTCCTTGAATCCACAGCCCTTCTTCTGTTGCATGGTTCACCAAGTGGAGCTCCCAGCTCGATCATTCATATGATCATGTCCCCTCCATGGGACTCAGTACGTGCACATGGACTTCTTCCTCGGTGGTATCTGACTCCCATATCGATGACTAAGACTTTCATCCAATGTAAGCTTTGATGCACACACGAAGACCCGCCTCTGTGGTACTACGACATTCACTCCTTGAATCCATAGCCCTTCTTCTTGTTGTGTCATACACCAAAGTGGAGCTCCCAGTAACTCCTGATCATACCTCCGCATGATTTTATCCCTCACGGGACAAGATTGCTTGTATTGCATTGCCACGAACTATTCCACCACGATCCGCACCATGTCGCCTCTGGTGACATCTCCATTGCATCTGATTCTCGTGTGATGAACTCGGACTATGACTTCTCCATGTGGGGCCTCTGCCAACACATCGTAGGGCCTTCGCCATCTCCGATTTTTAGTTCGCTCCTTGGCATTTCCCTTCGTCCCCCACTCTGGGTTACACTGACAAAGCATAGCTCTAGGACAGTCCGTCGCCTAGTAGCTCCTGAAGTCCTCTCGACTTCGCTAGAGTTGGTGCACAATTGTCTGGATCTTGGGCCTCTATCCCCTACCAACACAATCTTGCTGTGCACCTCCTGTTCCTGACAACTCGAATGACAACACTGTGGCATATTCTTCAAGAGTACCCGCCTCTGCGTCCTCTTGCCCCGTACTAAGGTCTCATGATCCTAACTTTGCCTCCGCAAGTTGAATCACCTTAGTTACTCCATCAAATGCATCTCTTAGGTAGCTTGCATGTGCCTTGAAGCTCCCTTCATCTTTGGCACCATGCAAAATAAGTCTGTCCCATCAGAATGAAGAACCCATGGAACGACATGATCCCACTCTTGCCTCTACAAGAGTTCATGCCCTTGACCTCTGTCTAAGGAAAGCTCCGTGCCTCCGCTCCATGTTCCATCTTCTATGTCGACTCCCTTCATGCGGCTTGGATACTTCACCGAGTTCCACCCAAGTCGCTCTGCTCCTCGATTTGCACTGAGTTGATAGTGGCCCTCACGTCCACCATTCCACGGGTCAGCCCTCTGTTGAGTTCGATTTCTGCCTCGACTCTAAGTGTGCCTTCATATGATGTTGCCTTGGATTGCTCCCCCACTTGATCTCGAAATGCATCCACCAATGCATTACCTCCTTCGAGATCATGCGACAACTCTTCGTCGCTCACTCGGTCCGTTGAGCTTTATGGAGATATAACCTTGAGAAACTCTTCCTCAATATGTGCAGTCCGTTACATATGATTCTCCCACTAGGGAACTAGGACTTATCCCTCCTGGATATCTGTCCTACTGGAGCAACTTTTCTCTTTACATACTTCCCACTGGAAGTTTCGGAGACCATCATCCCCTTTGGACTACTCCATCTTGCTGAACTCAAGCTTTGTTCTGCCCCCACAAATGTACTTACTAGATTGCGACCCTTCTCCAATACAGTCTCTACTGCACCCTTTAAGGTCTAGCAACATGCAAAACTTGTTGCACATTTCAGCTGCCTACGGACATATCCTTTCCATGTCGAGAGAAAGTTCGATGCTCCATGGCGCCGAGTTCTAATCCGCCTTGGGATGGCCCAACTCAGCTATAGCTCAAACTCAACCATCCCAATCTTTGTGTGCTACGCATTCTTCTTCGCTTGCTTGTCCTCGTGGTGCCTCTCGTGCAAAGGGGTTGGCTATTCCTTGAATGCCAAACCAGGATGCCCGCTCCTCTGAGCGACTCCTTTCCCTACATCTCAATGTCCGTTTCCCCCAAACGGTTGTGCGTGCTGGCTGTCCTCCACACAGCCTAGCTAGGTCCCCCACATTTATATGGCAAGTGTTTCTACGTGTGCTTGTCCCGCTCTGATACCACATTGTCATGGGCTTAGCTGATTTTGCCTAAGCCGTGTGGCACCCATGCGTGTCCGTCCGCAAAGGTGAGCCCTCCCCGAGATCTCCTAAAATCCCACAGACTTACAAAAAGAGAAAACGGGCCAGAAGAAGCAATTTCCACGGGATCCACAAGCAACTGCTCAAGAAAACACTTTATAAAGCCAAAATACAAATTACACCCATGGACATTACAAACTCAGAGAGGTTGCACACAAAGGATAATGGTCCACTACAGACCGAAGCCCCCACAAGTACTTATAAGACACACTTGTATTTACAAGCCAAACTTGGCCAAAAAGCAAATCAAACTAGGGCTTCCAAGCCTACTGCAAGCCCGCTTCTTATTGTACAAGATATGTACATAAACCGAAGGACACGGACTAACACAAGTATTTCATCGAACACCATGTTTACATTGTTGTCCGTGACAACTAGGCAGATATAGGATACGCCCCCCCCAACGGCAACTGTAGCAACTCTTGCTCCATTGCCCATTTTGAGATCTATCTCACCTTTAGCCATTCTCCTAGGTCTTGTTAGAACTTGCAATAAATAAGCACTCCTGGTATCTAATACCCATGTGTTATCATGAAAATCTGACAAGTGAAGATCGATTATGAATATACCTGAAGCTTCTCCAAGCTTCTATTTTGCCTTATCTGCAAGGTTGTCCTTACAGCTGTTTTTCCAATTCCCGTCTTGACCGTAGTGGAAGCACTATCCTTTATCTTTTGCCAGGTCTTTCTTGGCAACCTTTGCCTTACTCGATCTTTCTTTGCCTTTGCTTAAGGGTCTTACTAGCATTCCTTTTCCTATTGGTCTCACTAATATAGAGAACTAACTTCTCTTTCTTGATGGTACTCTTAGCTTCCCTCAACATATTAAGGAGCTCAGGTAGAGTCACCTCAAACTTGTTCATATTAAAGTTAATAATGAACTGTGAAAAAGAATCTGGTAGGGACTGAAGTATAAGATCAATATATATGTTATCCTTTAGGACTATCTTTATACTTCACAAAGCGAGCGATCTCATCGTCAATTATCCTTTCCTCCAGCGTGGGCACAATCATATTAAGGACATATATGATTTTATCTTTCATGAGAACAATTCTCAAATTACGGAGCCTTTGGGCCAATGAGGCGGTTGGCATGAAGTATGCCACATACGGGTTTTGCAAGCGACAAACAAGATATAGCGAAAATAAATAACCTATAGATTTTATAAAAAATATTAATTAAGATATGGACTTATATCTTAATATACTCTCACTATTTTCCTAGTGAATCACGCGACACCCTCAACACGTGAGACGAAAGTCTTCGGTAGAGTCCTAGTGGGGATCGGGATCCAATTGACATCTTAGTACAATCTCGAGGGACTCGACCAAGTACACTAAGCCCAAAAGTTAGACAACACTTATCAATCACATCTCCTTGTGATTCCCATCATGTTCAGCCTCTGAATCATCATGGTCTTGACTGCTCAACCAACCATGAAGTTCAATTAAGTCATCACCATCATTACAAGATGAGTCTGATTTAATGGATATGCTCTCGACTGCTTGACCAAGTCATACTATGTCCTCAGGTCACCGGTGACATATATATGTCATAGGTAAGAACTCGATCATGTAGATAGGTGAGCCTCGAGTGACTCGACCAACTCAACCTATGTCGAGATTCAATTTCTTCCTATAACGATGGAAGGCCATGTGGGTCAATCTTATTGTCTCACGCTTACCGACTTAATATTATCGTAGCAGGGGTTTTTATTTTCTATCAGTCTCCAAATATATCATATCACACATATATATATTTAATATATATCTACATCGCATGCAAATATATATATATATATATATATATATATATATATATATATATATATATATATATATGTATATCTAGTAGGTGTATAACACATCACACATGCAAGCCACACCAGATGATCATGAGCCGTCACCTAATATGATTGAGCCTGAGCCAATGGGCCTAATCACTCATAATAGGATCTATGTGTGCATTAGTGCATCTCCATGCCTTGTGATTGTTGATCTCGTCATCATTGGTTCCGTCGGATCGTCGCATCACCATGCGTTGTGATACCCGCCACAACATTGTAGATCCCGCTATAACCTCCACGCCCCCACTGCACCTCTCCATGTAATTATAAATAATCACAAGTATACAGGCCTAACAATAAATGAGAAAAACACAGGCTCGTAGGCCCCAATAATAATAATTATTATAATTACACACATTACAACACATGACTCATGATTATCCATCTTCATTATACATCACATTACATCACATCATATGTAGGATTACTAGATATATATAATAATTAATTAAACTATTTAATTAATTATTTTTTAGAAATTAGGACATGCTTAGAATTTTTAAAATTATCAAGGGTATTTTTATAATTTTGGATCAAAGGACATTCCTCAAAATTTAGAATTATTGAGGGTATTTTGAGAATTCTGTACACGAGGACAATCCTTAGAATTTACCTAATTCAGAGGTGTATGATTATCCTTTTCTCAAAAGCATGCCTTAGCCCTTTTCCCTTACCCTCACTACGCCATCGCCACCGTTGCCCTACGCAGGCGACAGTGCTACATGCCATCGGCATGGGCAGTCGCCCTTGTGGTAGGCGCTGCTACCCTCGAGCGGTACCTTGCAGGTGGGTGGTGCCGCCTTGCAGGGCCGAGGGCCGCCCTTGTGGCGGCCTTGGCTGAGGTTGCCCTCGGCCTCGCAGAGCTCATCCCTACGGCCGCGCGGTCTGCACGCCCGCAGGTGCCGCCCATGCAAGCGCTAGCCATGCCCGTGAGCGGTCGTGTATACTAGCGGCTGCCCTTATAAGGGGCTTTAGTCGTGGCCGGCCGCCCCCTTACATGGGGCCTTGGCCACAGCCGGCTGCCCCTTACAACCGGCCTGGCCGTGGGTGGCCGGCCCTGTATGGGGCCTAGTCACGGCTGGTCGCCCCTCCTCCTCGTTGCCTTCACTGCAAAAATCATAAGAACTGAAAAACTATGATATGTGAGAGATTGATTTTACCTAGGGAGATCGTATATCCTTCTATTCCAGATCCAGATGGAGAAGATGAAGGAAGTCAAGCGTCCTCCTCTCTAGCGGTATCCATATGATGGATCTCTACAGCGAAACTCCTCCAATCTGATCTTGCAACTCTTGCACAGAGGGAGGGAGAAGAATAGGAGGCGGTGGCTAAAGCTGCAGCCTATCAACCATGAGTCTCCCCTCCTATTTATAGAGAGCCATCAAAAACCCTAGGGCTCCTGTCTTAATGGGTATTGGATCTTCATCTAATTACCCACTAACCTTGCATTATTGGATCTCTATCCAATAATCTCCTTAGGCCTTTAACTGGGCCTTAATCAAGGAGCCCATCAGCTTAGGGTCTCATCTAATGAGAGTAGGAGCTAATTGGATCTCCATCCAATCATCTATTCATTGAAGCATCCACCATATGTGTGTGACCCTCTAGGCCCGATACCGAGCTAGCCGTGAGTCACTCCCATCAAAACTCCTTCTGATATAGTGAATTATTATCCCCATAATAATTCACTCGACTCATCGATTATGGATGTACTAGGCCACTACGCCATAGTCCCCAAACGGTACAGGGAGGATCAAATCCATCGGATCTGTCTGTCCATATTTACCGTGTATCTATAATCCCTCATCCAACTAATATCCCAGAGATCGTATATTAGATATGGTACTGTTAGGTCACATACGGAATCCATCATAGTCTCGCTCTAATCGGATTCTCCCGATAACACTTTCTCTCTCAATTCGAATGACCATAGCCAGGGATTTGTCTAAGCAAGCACATATGAGATATTCCTCTCATGATACCAAGAGTGGATAAGCCTCTTTTGACACTCAATTGCTTTTGTAAGGTTGGCTACTAATCCCGATAACAAGTTATACCAGATCTGGAACTTTCCAAATTATAAGTTTGGCGTCAAAGAAAGGAGTGCTCATACAAGGTATCCTTGGTGTCTCAAGCCTAAGGACCAGATACATAATTGGGACTATGGAATCACTGTCTGACAGTAGGTATCATTAACTATACAGCATTCCATAAGCGGATCAATCAGTGAACTCATTCTTTAATAAGCAACTGTACTATATCCTTAATGTCTCCACACAAGTGACTATGAGACCAGCCGCCTCTATCATATGGATAGGTATATAGTACACCGATCTGTCCAGTTATCTCAATATCCTTCTTGAGTAACCTATGACCGGGATTATTTAGGATATGTGTTTAAAGGTGAATTGATCTTATTATCGTGATCTCATCACGATTCGATTCTCATTGTATAGAACCAAGGATATCATAATATATGCAGATAATATGAGAATATTCCAATATTAATCATAAGCAAAAAGATCACATAGCATGTCACACGTGTCATCACTCACGTGATTGGCTTGCAAGGCACCTGTAACCAGCATTATAGCCAACCTGCCTTAATAAGAACAAGGGGTGGCTAGGTTGGCTCTATAGTAGACCTAAGCAAGAGAAACCTTGACCAACCAACCCAGTAAGGGGGAGGCGACAACCATTAAGCCCTAAGGGCTAATCTAGACCCTATCTATACTCCTTTATAAGATAGGAATAACTTTATTATAATCTAGTAGGGTTTTATTGACTACTTTTAGGGAGATTAGGACTCAACCCTACTGGAGTTCTATCTCTGTATTTAAAAGCGTATCGATCTCATTATCATGATCTCATCATGATCCGATTCCCATTGCACAGAACTAAGGACATGACTATATATATATGTAATAGATAATATAATATGACAATATACCATATACCAATCATAATCATAAATAAAAAAATCACACAGTGTGTCACACGTGCCATCACTCACGTGATTGACTTGTAGGGCACTTGTAACTTGCGATCTCTTACTTGACCTAAAACCAATCATCTATGTGTCTGATCCCTATCAAACCCCTATGATGCTCAAACATAATATAAGCTAGCGGCTTCGTCAGTGGATCTGTAATGTTATCTTCGGATGGAACTCTTTCAATTATTATATCTTTATGGGCTATGATCTCTCTAATCAGATGGAACCTCCTTAGAATATGCTTAGACTTCTGATGAGACCTGAGTTCCTTCTTGAGTGATCGCCTTGTTATTATCACAGTATATGGGAGTCAGCTTTATGCTGCTCGGTACGACACCCAAATCCTAGATGAAATTCTTCATCCACACTCCATCCTTTACTGCTTTTGCTGCAGCAATGTACTCTGCCTCTATGGTTGAGTCAGTAGTAATATCTGGCTTGGAACTCTTTCAGTTTACTACTCCATTCAGGGTAAAAATATACCCTGAGATTGGTAGCCAACCTTGTGAATGCAATTGAGTGTCAATAAAGGATCATCTACTCTCAGTATCACGAGAGGAATATCCCATACGCTTGCTCAGACAAATCTCTAGTCAGGGTCATTCGGATTGAGAAAAAAAAAGTTCTCCGAAAGAATCCAATTAGAGCGAGACTCAAACAGATTTCGTTTGTGGCCTTGCATGCAACTTCTTTTCTCTTAGTATTGACAATACATTTCTCAAGTGCTCCTTTTGCTCCAAGTTATTCCTTGAATACACTAATATATTATCAATGAATACGGTAACATAGTTATCCAAGAGTGGATGAAATATCTTATTCATTAATTCTATGAAAGCTGCAGGGGCATTAGTCAAACGAAAAGGCATTACTATAAATTCATAATGACAATATCGAGTCCTGAAAGTAGTTTTAGCAATATCTTCTTTCTTGATATTCAATTAATAACAACTTGACCTCAAGTCAATCTTGGAGAATACTTGTGCATTGATCAAACAAATCATCAATTCTAGGTAGAGGATACTTATCTTTTATTGTCACTTGGTTCAATTGTCTATAATCAATACAAAGCCTCCATGTCCCATCCTTCTTCTTAACTAATAGTACTGAAGCACCCCATGGTGAAACACTGGGTCGAATAAAACATTTATCTAAGAGTTATTGTAGTTGCTTTCTCAATTCTTCTAGCTCAAGTGGTGTCATTCTATAGGGAGGCTTGGATATTGGTGTTGTTCTAGGGACAATATCAATAGCAAATTCACTCTCTCTATTTGGAGGTAATCTAGGCAAGTCATATGGAAAAATATCAGGGAGCTCTCTAACTATCAAAATTTCATTTAGATGAGCTACTTGATTTAAATTCTCCTTTACGCATATAATATAGCAAGAACAACCCTTCTATATAAATCGACGAGCTTGAAATACCAATATTAGGTAAGGAAGTGAGTCATGCCTAATACCCTTAAAATAGAAGATGGGCTAATCTGGTATGCAAAAAGTGATTATTTTTGTATAACAATCAATACTAGTATGATAGAAAGATAGCCAATCTATGCCAAGTATAATATCAAAGCCCTGAATCTCTAGGAGAATTAAATTAACAAGGAGTTCCTGTTCTCCGACAAAAATCAAACAAGACGGATAAAACAAGTTTGATGTCAAAGTATCCCCAACTGCAGTAGTTACATACAACTCATAATCCAATGGTTTAGGTATCCCCAACTGCAGTAGTTACATACAACTCATAATCCAATGGTTTAGGTTGAATGCCCAAGTGACAAGCAAAAGTTTGTGAAACAAAAGATAGATTGGACCCGGGATCAAATAAAACCTTTGCATTCTTATTAGAAACATAAATAATACCTTTAACTGCTGATTTAGAAGCCCGGGAATCCTGTTTAGTGATGGCATAAACTCTAGCATGGGCTATCATTCTGGGTGGCAATGACTCTTTCTTCTTATTCAATAGACAATCCTTTACTTTATGATCTAGTTTTCCACAAGCAAAACAGGGTATAGTCACCCGAAAACACTTACTCGTTTCATGATTATATCCACATTTTACACATGACTTAGTTCTTTGAGGTGGCTTTCCCTTCTCTAATCTTGACATCTTGATCCTCTTATTACTATTTTTATATTCATTCACTCTCTTACTTTTGCTTGTAAACTTGTCCTTGTAGTTCTTACCCATAATTTCCTATATCTCCTCCAAGTCTCTTTCAATAATTAAGGCACTTTCTATTCCATCAGCATATGAAGGAAGTTTTAAGGCTGATATCCGACTCCTTATCGCCAGTCTTAGACCTCTCTTAAATCTTTTAGCCTTTCTAATTTCATCATCGGTCATGTGAGTGGCAAATCTAGAGAGCTCAGTGAATTTAGCTTTATATTTTGCTACAGTCAAGTTTCCCTGTATAAGATTTAAGAACTCCAATTCCTTCTACTCCCTGATATAATCTGAAAAATAATTATCATTAAACTTTTCTGTGAATACTTTCCAAGTAATGAGCTCATGTCCGATTTCACTGATTCTCTTCATTGTTCCCCACCAATGTTCAGCTTCCCCTTCAAACATGAAAGTGGCAAAAGGAACCTTTTGATCTTCAGGATAATTTAAGACATCAAATATCTTCTTTATTCGCATCATCCATTGTTCAACCACCATTGGATCAGGTTCACTGCTAAAACTTGGAGGACTAAGCTTTTTGAACTATTCTATTCCCAGTCCAGCCTGAGTTGATGTTCCAGCTTTATCATTTCCTCCTTGTTGGACTTGCTGTTATATCACATATGTCATAGCCTCAAGGCTTTTCATAATTCCACTTAATTGATCAGCCACAAGAGGACCTGATGACCTCGTCATTCTTGTTTCCTAAAATCATCAAAAAAAAATTTTATTTGTCAATCACTCTATAAAATTGCTAAACCTCATCGTATAGTTCAAATATGATATATCTACAGTGTGTCTTAGTGACTTAGTAATCCTCAAACCAGGCTCTGATACTATCTCTATCACACCCCATGAATTATATCATAATTCGAGAGGTATGATCATGTCATAAATTGATAATATTATCAACAACTTAATCCATCTAGGATCCAGACAATCATTTGCAGATACTAAGAATAATATGCAGAGTCATTCAACCACTTTTATAGAAACTTATGCAGATTATAATCTCTTCATATTCTCTTAATAAATTACAAACTGATCCAAAACCAATACAACTAAATATAATCCACATTCATAAAGTCCACTAATGTGATAAAATCCATATGACTTTGGAAAACAACCATACACCACCACTTCATATATTATACAACAAGTTTAACATTTAAGATCCCAAACAAGAGGATAATTTTAAAAACATTACATAGTTATCCCTCTTCAAAATATGTCTACAACTTTACTTTAGACCCAAGGTGTACACATACAATGATAACATATTGTCAAATGAACATTTATCCCAAGAACTTCTTGCTTTCCCATTGCTTTAGCCCATATCAAGTATTTTTATAAATATCTAGCTAACCTGAAAAAGATTAGATAGCAACAGAGTGAGCTAAGTGTTTGAGTTAGAGATGAGGAACAAAAGATATTATTTATTCATTGTTGCAATGCTTATTTATACAGAGTTGAAGGAGGATTTTCCTCAACTGAAACGAGATCTTCTCATTCGGTTATAGAAGCAAAGCTATTCAACTAACATGTCCTCGCAAGATCGAGCTTCTGTCAAGGATGCCGATCTTAGATCGATGCAAGAGAAAGAGTTTGCAAGTCAGAGCCTTCGTGAGGGAGTTGGCAAGTTGATCGGTCATGTGGACATGAGAAACACGAAGCTGTTGGCGGATGACTTGATTGTGCACAAAGTGAAAATCAATAGCAATATGCTTCATGCGAGAGTGGAAGACTGGATTAGCACAAAGATATGTAGCACCAATGTTGTCACAATAGATAACAGGCGTAGAAGCAAAGTGAATATGAAGCTCTGTAAGTAAGTTAGTAATCCAATTAAGTTCGGCAGCAGCAGTGGCAATAGCATGATATTTCGCTTCAGTGGTAGACCGAGCAACCGTCTTTTGTTTCTTAGAACTCTAGCTAATCAGATTAGCACCAAGAAAAATAATATACCCTGATGTAGAAGTTCTATCATCAACGTTACTAGCCCAATCTACATCGGCAAAGGCTTGAAGCTGAGAGGAAGAGTGCTTGCGAAGAAAAATGTCATGATCGATAGTCCTCTTAAGATAATGTAAAATACATTTGACAGCAGTCCGGTGTAAAGTAGACGATTGGTGCATAAATTGGGATAACTTATTAACTGCAAGGGAGACATCTGGATGGGTAAGAGTGAGATATTGTAAGGAGCCAACTACCTGTCGATACTGAGTAGGATCTGTAGCAGGAGTGCCATTACATAATTTCAGTGATTCAGTAGCAAATAGAGGAGTGGTGAGCTCATTTGCATCTTGCATATTCGTCTTTAATAGTAGATCCTAGATATACTTTCTCTGGGAAAGGAAGAGGCTAGAGGATGTAAACGTAGCTTCAACACCAAGAAAATAACTCAGGTTGCCAAGATGTTTAAGAGAGAATCGGGCGGCCAATTGCATGATAAACATCTAAACTTTCATAGGATTATCACCTGTGACAATAATATCATCGACATAGACTAGAAGATAGATGGTGCCCCCATGTTGATGATGTAAAAATATGGAGACATCCGACTTGGAGTTGATGAAGCTAACTGAGGATAAGTAGTGACCAAGCTCAGTATACCAAGCTTGTGGAGCTTGATGGAGTCCATAAATGGCCTTGTGAAGTTTATAGACATACCGTGGATACTAAGGATGTATAAATCTTAGAGGTTGCTCCATGAAGACATCATCAGTGAGGGTCCCTTGTAAAACTGTATTGTTGATATATAGTTGGCGTAAGCACCAGCCTTTGGAGATTGCCAGACCTAGCATAATCCAGATTGTAGTGGGCTTTATGACAGGACTGAATGCCTCAGTGTAGTCAACACCAGGTCATTGATGAAATCCTTTGGCCACAAGTCATGCTTTATAATGAGCAATCGAGCCATTAGGATGTCGCTTAATTCGAAAGACCCACTTACACCTGATAATGTTTTGTGTGGAGTTAGAAGGAGTAAGGGTCCATATAGCATTATGAAGGAGAGCATCATGCTCCTCACACATAGCTATATGTCATTGTGGAGATTTTTTGGCTTGAGAAAAAGAAGTTGGTTCAACAGAGTTGAAGGATGGCTCAGTGCTAGTATGTAAGTCAAGAACCCGACGTGGTTTAAAGACACCACTCTTAGAGCGAGTTTGTATAGGATGCCAGGAGGCTATAGTAGGGTTGGGGGGTAAAGTAGGAGGATCATGGCTGTTTAAGTCAGGCTGAAGAACTACAGAAGTTTCTTGATGAGGTGAAGATACAGGATACGGTTCTAGAGGCAATTGTACAGGAAGAGATAGAGCGAGAGGTGAGGAGAGAGAATACTACGGAACAGAGGTAACAAGAAAGTGTGGATCCAACGGAGATACGTGAGAGGATGAAAAGGTGTCGTAAGAATCCAATGGGATGACAGAGTGCTTGTGACCTCGAAAGGGAAAGACAAACTCTACAAAAGTGACATGACTAGAAGTAAAGATTTTAGCAGTATAAGAGTCATAACAGTGGTATGTATTATGGTCTAGAGAGTATCCAATAAAAATGCAAGGGCGAGAACGAGGTTACAGTTTGTGAGAATTGTAGGGACGTAACCATGGATAACATAGACAACCAAATACTTTTAATGTCTGCAGGCGTTTGTGAAATAACTTTTCAAATGGTGATTGGTATTGTAGAATTGGAGTAGGCATCCAATTAATAAGGTAAACAGTAGTTTAAAATGCTATAGACTAAAAAGTGGATGGCATAGAAGCCTGATGAAGCAGCATCAGGCCCATTTTGACAACATGTCGATGTTTACATTCAGTAGAACCAACCAGTTGAGGAGTGTATGGAGGGGATTTGAGATGTTGAATACCGAAAGTGGACAACTGGGATGCAAGGGCCAGATATTCACCCCCACCATTAGGATAGATAGTTTTAATGGAAGTCTGAAAGTAATTCTCGACTAAGTTCTTAAAGTTAGAGAAGACAGTAGTGACGTCAGACTTCTAATGAAGAGGATAGAGCCATGTATACTTTGTAAAGTAGTTTACAAAGATAATATAGAATCTAAACTTATTAAAGGAGACAACTAATGCAGGACCCCAAACATCAGTATAAACAACTTCAAATGGTTTACAGCAGGAAATAGAAGATGCACCAAAAGGTAATTGATGACTCTTATTGCTAAGACAAGCATCACAATGAGTAATGACATTACTGGATTTAAAAATAGGAATAGAATAGCTAGAAAGTAATTTTTGTTAAATAGAGGTCGAGGGATGACCAAGACGTTGATGCCAAATGTCGACTAGAGCAGTAGTGGAGGAGTTCGCAGTAGGTCTGGTGAGGAATAAGGTTGATGGCCATTTATATATGTTGTCTTTATTCGGGCCGCGAACTAAGGATGCACCCATGCTTAAGTCCTTGACAACAAAATAATCAGGAAAGAATTCAATAGAGGTGTGGTTTTGTTGGTAGAATTGAGAGACAGAAATAAGGTCTCTTTTAATGTGGGGTGCATATAAAACATCATCGAGTGTGAAAGAGGTGTCATGTGAATTAAGCGATATAGAACTAGTATGAGTGATTGAAATTCTGTTACCATCACTGATGACAATGTCTTCGTTGCCATCATAGTTGTTGTAGATTGACAATTTCTGAAGATCCGAAGTGATATGGTAGGAAGCACCAGAATCTATAATCTAATTGGGCTGACTTGCAAACAGAGCGGTCATGACATTCGCCTGAGGTAAGTTTGATGGAGCTGGAAGACGAGCAAACCTTTATAGAGTGACCGAGTTTGTCACACAACTGACAAATGACAGGCTAATGAAATGCAAAAGGAGGATGACGTTGCTGGAAGGAAGTATTCTGATGATGGTTGAAGGTTGGAGACTGTGGAGGGGGAACAGGTGGTATTGTGCCCATAGGAGGTAAGTTGACCACACCTTTCGAAGCTTGCTTATTGTATTTACGATTTGGTCGTTTGGATTTATGGTTACATTGAATAGTGATAGGAGGTCCCGGTTGAGATCTTGAGGGTATATCGTGACGCTTCAGGTAAGCTTCAAAGTCCATTAACTTGTCATGAAGTTCTTCAAAGGAGATTAGAAAGTCGCGAGCTCGAAGCGCCAGTTCCTTGAATTCTGCACCCAGTCCATTAAGTGTGTGGACGAGAATCTCTTCATCAATTAGAGAATGACCTATCAAAGCTAGGTCATCCATAATCATTTTGATATGTTGTAAGTAGTCGATAATAGTACTTCCCTCCTACTTTAAGTGCATAAGGCTAGAGAGTAGGCTAAGCATGTGAGTCCTCGAGCGATTCACGAATGTAGTTTGTAACTTGATCCAAGCTTCCATAGTAGTAGCACAGGAAGACACAAGCGAAGTGATAGAGCTATCAACAGAGGCTTGAATCACTTGGAGAATAAGACGATCTTGGTGTAACTATAGCTTATATGCAGAGTTTGGCATTGGGTTAGGTTCTCCAGGAATATGGATTAGTGCTGGTGGACAACTAAGAGAACCATCAATATAACCCAATAAATCATAACCAAATAGAAGCTTAGAAAACTAAGCTTGCCATGATGCATAGTTGCCACCTTTGGATAGTTTAAAGGGGATTAGAGAGGTAGTATTTATGGAAATAGGTCCGGAGTAGGAAGAGGAAAGGAAAGTGCTAGCAGGAAATAGAGTAGGAACATCAGAGGTAGACGAAGAAGCCATTTAAGACTCACCAAAGATAGTAGCTAAGAACTCGAGAGAAGAACGCAGAAAGTTCAAAAAATAGGCGATAAAAGAAGCAAAGTGATAAGGTATGAACCGAAAAAGAAGACTTCAAACCACAGGGTTACCTCCTTTAGATACAGATGGGTGATTATGGTATTACAAGCTTGGGTAGCACACCGGTGTTGCCAGAACCAATCCAGAATGTTGATGAGAAGTAGTTGCCACAAACCAGAACGTTGCTTGGAATTGGTGGAGACTTGTTGTTTCAACCTGGAGTGGCAACTTCTATGAAAAGGATCTTGATTGCAGTATCAAAGACAACCTTGACATTCTATTGTGTCTTAGAGCTACACTCGATGTATGCTGCAGCACCAATTTGTTTCTTAAGCTCTTCTCCTTGAGTTGGAGTTATTATAGTTGCACCTAGATGATCAGCAAGATATCCTTTGTCTTCGCAAAGATCTAGTTTTGTTCCAACCAGAACAATAGGAACATTTAGTGTAAAGCGTCATAGCTCGGGCATCCACCGATTCGCCAGAAGGGAAGCGCAGGTAAGCTACTCACGGCTCGAGGCGCCACACATGGCTGGACTGGAGGGAGGAAGTAGGGCTTTGGAGGCTGCCACACACGGCTGAAGAAGGGAAGCAGGGTAGGTCGCCGGGCTCTAGAGGCTGCCACACACGGCAGGACCCGGAGGGAGAAAGTAGGAGATCGATCGTAGATTTGTAGCGAGGGAGGAAGCAAGAGATCACCCCTTCTAATAGATCTGAGAGCGTAACCTTCGGTGATAAGACCCTAGAAAGAGCCCTATAGATTTTGATCCTTGAGGGGGATCAACCCTTGGAATGCTATAAGAGTTCCTCCCTCCTAGACTCAACACAAAAGTTGAATTGAAGATGATAATTGCTTGCTTTCAAAGAGGGGGCAGCTATATCTTAAATAAGGATCAAAGTCCTAGCCCAAGGGGGCACTTATTTTTTACCCCTCCTATAGTCATCCTACCTTAATAGGAACAAGGGGCAGCTAGGTTGGTTCTATAGCCGACCTAAGCAAGGGGAAACCCTAGCTGACTTGCCCAGTAGGGGAGGCGACGACTTCTAAACCCTTAGGGCTATTCTAAACCCTAGTCATACTCCTTTATAAGATAGGAGTGACTTTATTACAATCTAGCAGGATTTTATTGACTACTTCTAGGGAGATTAGGACTCAACTCTGCTGGAGTCCTATCAAACCTATCCTCTTAATCAGCCTTGTCCTTAAGGCTGAAGTTCCATAAACTCAAGGAATCAGGTCTTCAACTCCTCATCAGCTTGGGTATCAGTTGGAAGAACTTGAGCTGAGTCGTCGTCTTTAAATTTTCATTTGAGGTGGGATACTTGGAGGATCAACTATAATTTTGATCTGGTGCACGGATTTGATCTCCAAGTTGGGGCCCCAATATGATCCCCAATTTTGCAAGGCCTAAAGAAATAGGGAGACCAATGTTTGATACTTGAATTTCATGCTGGTGGAGCTGGAGATGTAGGGGGACTTGATCTTTCTCAGGAAATTTTCTTCTGCTTCGGTGTTTATCAGCGGGAAGTTTTTTCCTTACATAGGTTGCCACATGGTTAGTCTTTAGTGATAGTCAATCTTTCTTCTGGAATGGTGACTGCTCTCTGGTATGGTTCAGGATGATGAGAGCCCAATTTGGCGTGAGCATGGATTGCAATTCTTCTAATTTTACTCATCTTTCGTGCTATAGACCTGTATCCAATCATATTTTAAATTTGATAGTAATTAGTATCTTTTGTAAAAACCTTGTATGAAGTGTGGGGGAAGCCTCGGTGTAAATTAGGAGTTGACCATATTGCATAAGAATAGCTCCAATTCCAACTCCTGACACATCGGCCTCAATGACCAAAGTGCAACCGAAATCGAGCAGTGCTAGGTCCGACGTCATCGTCATAGCTGCCTTAAGTTGTTCAAAGGCTATGGAGACTTTATCTAACTATAAGAACGAGTCTTTCTTTAGTAAGGACATGAGCGGGGTACCGATCTTGACATAATCTTTCATAAAATTTTAGTAGCAACCCATATGAGTCTAAGGAAACTGCGTAATGATCGTACGTTTATAGGTCTCGACCATCCTTGCATTGCCTTGATCATCGTTGGGTCTACTGCCACTCCATCCTTTAATATAATATGCCCAAGATACTCCACTTTGCGCTATAAGAAACTACACTTTGACTGTTTCACATAAAGAGTATTCTCCTAGAGAATTGTTAGAACAGTTCGTTAGTGCTGAAAATGTATATCAAAGCGTAGGGCTATAAATGAGGATATCATCAAAGAATACTAATATGAACTTGCATAGAAAACCCCAGAAGATATCATTCATCAGGCTTTAGAAAGTAGAAGGTGTATTTGTAAGTCCGAAAGGTATTACCAGAAACTCGTAGTGGCCATTATCCGTGCGGAATGTAGTTTTCAGAATATCTTCAATGTATACCCAAATCTGGTGATAACCAGAACAGAGATCCAATTTAGTGAAGACTCAGGCTCCTTTTAATTCATCCAAGAGCTCATCTATGATGGGTATAGGATATTTGTCCTTTACAGTAATAGCGTTCAAGGCCTGATAATCAATGCACATCCACCATGTACCATCCTTCTTGCGCACTAGCAACATCGGTGAAGAATAAAGGCTGTAACTCGATCGAATTACCCCAGTGTCTAGCATCTCTTTGATGATATTCTCGATCTCATCCTTTTGTAAGTGAGGGTAGTGATATGAACGTAAATTTACTGGAGGTTTGCCTGGCAGAATAGGAATACAGTGGTCATGCTGCCGGTTAGGAGGTAGCCTGCGCAGCTCCGTGAAAACGTCCACGAATTCATCCAGCAAGAGGGCAAGCTTAGGATCTAAAATTTGTATATTCTCCCCCTTTGATGGCTGCTAGATATGCATCAAAAATCCTCCATGCGCTTTGTGCAAAACTTTCTCCATTTATTACAACAAAATGATGGAAATTTGGCTCTCGCGCTTGCCTCGTAATGTGACCTATCTCCATTTGTAATAAAATTTTATGATTAATTTAGAAAAATAACAATAGATATCACATAGTGTTATGAGCCATTTGATCTCAAGTATGGCTTCATAATCATTGATGGGTAGGAGGAAGAAATAAGCAACCACTTCTTGGTCTTGGAGGAGTAGTTTCACCCACGGGCACCGTTGGTCGCAATTAAAGATTCGACCGTCGGCGACCTTTACGTCAAACTTGTTGCAACCTTTGATTTGAAGCACCAAACGTGCAGCAACCTTACTATTGAGAAAGTTATTGGTGCTACCCATGTCAATGAGAACTGTGATGGATTGCTGTTTTAGAAGTCCTCTAACTTTCATCATCTGCGGGTTGGAATAGCCGGCCAATGTGTGCACTGCGTAGTCAAACGGTTGGGACTCTTCCTCTATGGCTTCTTCTTTAGGTTCAAGGGCTTTTTCAGATGTTTTATGATCCTCATCCTCCGCTGGTTCAATCACGAGGAGTCAGCCCTTTTTGCAGTGATGTTCACGGCTCCACGGTTCGTCACGATGCCAACACAACCCTCCGCGAAGCTCGTCTCTTGTCAACTTTTTTGGTGTGGGGCTTGGATGGCAGTAGAGGGGGCAATAGGCCTTGGCATGGCTGGTTGGAGAGCGACCCCTGTCCTTCGTACCTCATGGTTCAATTGTTCTTCCTGGATACATGCGAAGGAAATAGCCGCCCTAAGAGTGTATGGTTGTCGCGCCTTTACTTCTCCTCGGATCGCCGGCTTTAGGCCCTCGATAAAAATACCTAAAAATTATTTCTTACACCAATTCTCAGTTTTGTTAGATAAATGCTCAAACCTTGTTTGTTATTCTTGTATTATAGAGGTTTGACGAATCTTTGCCAATTGTCCATCGATGTTGTTGAAATCGGTTGGTCCAAAACGGTTTAGTAATCCTTCCTTGAATCGCTACTAAGAGAGTCCTCCATGGGTGTACTTAAACCAATTAAACCACTAAATAGTATCTCCCTCAAGGTGGATGAAAGTAATCTCCACTCGTGTGGCGTCGGTGGTTCGGTAGAACCGAAAATAGCGCTCTGTACGCGAGATTCACCAGATCCGGTCTCCTTCTTCCCATCTAGGGAAGTCAACCTTCATGCATAGATTATTAAGATCAGAGGTGATGTGGCCATGTTCTTGAGGATCATCTCACCGATCTGAAGTTTCTCCGTGTTGTGATTTCCTCGGGCTCGACGGTCGGCCAATGCTGAATTCGACGAAAAGGGATCGCAACTTCTCTTTCATGCGGTTTCCACAAGCTTCAAGCTTTGCATCGATAGCCTCCTTTGATACCATAGTATACACCTTAAGATCTATAATATTGAGATCTTTTTTGTATTGTTAGGTTAGTGGCATGAGAATTTTGGAGAAGGGGTGACCGGTTGGAAGGTGGATTCGGTTTGGGTGGAAGTAGGCTGCGGTTTAGGGCAGATTTGGGGCTATAGTTTTATAGAGTTTAGACTGTGAATTGGCATATTTTTAGGGCTGTGATAGCAGTAGATGAAGGTTAGAAAAATAGATTTTAGATCTGGGATAGATGGCAGCAAAGGTATGTGTCTCGGTAAGGAAAGTTGTCTAAAAAAGTAAGTGGATCGATAAGGAAATAGACCGATTTAGGTAGCTAATTTGAGGGCTATTTAGATTCAATTTAGGTTAATATTTAGAAAGGTTTTTACTAAGGATGGTAGGGTTTGGTCATAAAAAAAAATAGAGTCCAAAATCCCACAAAAAATATCACTCAAATCTGATAGAATTTGGTGAAAAGAAATATTGCGATGTGTTGTCCTACTGAACCAATTTTTACGTCAGGGAAACGATGATTTCCCAACATAAATTCTAGAGGAATATTTAATAAAATTATGTAAAAACCCTTGGTTTAGATGTTGTCAATACCAATAAGAATTTTAACGAAATTTTGGTAATATAATAGTAGGGAAATAGGGCAAAAGACGAAAGGCAGATTCCTTCATCGTAAAATTTCAAAACTACGTGATAGTGAAAGATCATACAAGAAAACTAGTTCTAGAAGGAGTTTTTTTTTATGAAATCAAATCCAGATGAAAGTCAACTTGGTCTTAAGAATTATGTAAAAAATTCGGCTAAAAAGGATTAACAAAAGTTTGGTTTCAAGAGGCCAATAAATGGAAGATAGATTCTGTGTTATAAAATTTCAGTACTATGCAATAAAGAATCGCAGTGCTATAAGTCCAGATCTAAAAGGAGTTTTTTCATAAGATCAATCTTAAATGAAAGATAAGACGATCTATGAAATTGTATAAAAGTTTCAACCAAAAAGGATGATTAAAAGTCTAGTTTCAATAAGCAATAATCGGCTAAAAATTTCTACAATGTTTCGTTTTTGCAACGATGATAACGTTTATGACGAACGAATTTTTTGTAGCAGATAAAATTTAGAAAAAATTTTCAACATGTAAAGTAAGGAATCTTGCAGCATTGAAGAGGCATGGATGATAAAAAATACCATATTTTTAGATCAAATGCAGGGGGCAGCGGCAGATTGATTTGATCTGCTGTTGGAGTGGAAGGTGGAGGCGCGTGTCATAGTAATTGTGGGAATTGCTTAGGAAGGTGGAGGCGGCTGGGATGGCTACAGGGGCAGCAAGATCACTGCTCTGATACCAAATGATGAGACCCCAGAAGGCACCCTATAAATTTTGATCCTTGAGGGGGATCAACCCTTGGAACGCTATAGGGGTTCCTCCTTCCTAGACTCGGCACAAAGGCTGAATTGAAGATGATAGTTGCTTGCTTTCAAAGAGAGGGGTGGCTACATCTTAAATAGGGATCAAAGTCCTAGCCCAAGGGAGCACTTATCTAGCTAAAATTATCCTTTTGCCCCTCCTATATCCATCCTACCTTAATAGGAACAAGGGGCGGTTAGGTTGGCTCTATAGCTGATCTAAGCAGGGGGAAACCCTGGCCGACTTGCCTAGTAAGGGGGGCTGCGACTTCTAAGCCCTAAGAGCTATTCTAAACCCTAGTCATACTCGTTTATAAGATAGGAGTGACTTTATTACAATCTAGTAGGGTTTTATTGACTACTTCTGGGGAGATTAGGACTCAACCCTGCTGGAGTTCTATCATTCGACTGAGGGGACAAAGCCATCGAAGACGTGGAGGAGCGGCTACAGTAGAATGCAGTCGTATAATGGAGGGCGTCGGCGACACTATCGGCCTCAACAATGCCTGCCATTGGTGCTCTATCCGCTCGCTGCTGCAGCTGTCACAGCAATACTCAATCGCTTCTCCTCTTCAGTGAAGACCACAACAACTCTTGGTTGACAGCCTGGCAACTATGGATCACGTCGAGCATCTCTGTGAAGGTCAATAAGCCAGCACCTCTAAAGTTCTTGAGCCCGTTGGTAGGGAGATGGGCTGCAGAAGCACGTTGCTAGTAGTGCGCTGCAATATTGCCGGCTGATCGTAGCAAAATAAAGGATGGAAAAAAAAGGGGAAACAGAGTAGTGATTACTCTATTTTGATGGAAGCAATCGGTAGCAATTTGAAGAAGAAGGCTGGAGACTGCAAACAACAATCTCAAACTATGTTTTGATGGAAGCAATCAGGTTGATGGATCGATGGCGAGGTCGAAGACCGGGATGAGAGGACGTTGTAGACGTGATAGAGGGCACCATAGACGTCTCGCAGAAATGAAGGGAACAATGACCGCAGCGGTAGAGGACACCGTAGACGCGGTAGTGGAGACTTTGGTCACCGGTAGGCAGTGAGGGAGAAGGTTATTGTGCTATCATTTAATAGCAAGAGGAGAAGAAAATCTCTGTATTATGGCTCTGATACCATGTTTGAGATAGAGATGAGGAACAAAAGATGTGATTTATTCATTGTTGCAATGCTTATTTATACAGAGTTGAAGGAGGATTTTCCTCAACTGAAACGAGATCTTCTCGTTCAGTTATAGAAGTAAAGCTATTCAGCTAACACTAAGAAGCCAAACAAGTATCAAACAGATTCAAAGCAAGGAAAGGTGTTTTCAAATTAAACCTGATATAAGAGTGCAAGGTAGGGAATACAAAAGTCTTCACATATAGCATCAAATCAGATTCACAACCACAAGGTTCATATCGTTCGAAGTATACTTAAATCCATAACAATTTGGGAAGGTATTTGGAGCATATATGTCAATCAAAAGCATTTTGGTATATAGCAATGACATTTAAAGTTTTAGGGGCATATCAATAATACATGAAATACTTTAGAACATGTCAAAGGAACAAATATCAAACTTAAGCTCGTATGCACATTTGAAGTTGGATGAATATCATAGGCATAAGTATGTCAAGTAGCATATCAATGGCAAACGAAATAATTTGGAGCCTATCAATGAGAATACAAAACATTTCGGAGCATATCAAGGAGGTATAGGATATTTTTGAAAGTATATCAAAGATGTATGAATATTCTCAAAAGCATATCAAATGAACAAGTAATAAACAGAAGCTTAAATATCAATTAGACACAACATTCATTTCATTCTTATCCAAAGTATACAAATAACTCAAAAGCAATGCTTTGGATATCATATCAACAACATAGAGGGCGAAGTGGGACCATAAACATAATGTGGAACATCCATCGCTGAATGACCACCAAATATAAGTCTCCTACGTCTAGGAGCTCCATCCACCCACGTTTGAGTAAAGTCATAGGGGGGCAGTAGAGCACGCGGACTCTAAGCATAACTCCCTTTACCATTTCTGGTAAAGGTTCACATTATCCCACAAACACTGGAGTACAAAAGGACATAAGCAATAAATTTGGCATATATCGGAAGCACATGCAGAACAGTAAATCATACATGCACCTAAACAGAATAATAGAATATAACATCGATTAATACATAACATTTTCTGATATGTAAGGAAGTCAAGGACAAGCGCATTAGAGATTTCAGTTTTGAAATGGAAGAAGCAAGTATAGGTAGAATTGATACAATCCCTATTCCGGTTGAATTCTGAAGGCAAAATATAAAGTTATTTAGATAATCAAACATGCTCTAAATTACTCAACAAAAATGTTGTTGAAAAGATAAATCAATCTAGTTTCATACGAAATAAGTTTCATATAAATTGAAGGTTCTACAAAGAGTTATTGATGATTTTGCAACCAAAGGTCCGGAATCACAGTCTCTATTTTGTAGAATTCATATAGTCCATCGAAATAGGGTTTTGATAGCCATTTCGATTCTAAATCATTCAATCTTAGGTTCAACAAAAAGGTCTAAAAGCCTATTTTCTAACAAATTAAGTTTTACAGAAGTCAGGAACTCCAACATGAAGATATAGGGCTCCTTCTCGGGTCTTATCACTAAAAGATGGATACTTAGATCCATTTAACTATGAGTCATATGTAACTTACAAACATTGTCTTCATGGTAAGATGACCAACTCTCCTTTTAGTGGAACTAGAGAGAGAGCCACTTAGTTATTGGAACTCGTATATAGTGATGTATGTGGTCCCATGTCGACTCAAGCTATAGGTGATTACTCATATTTCATTACATTTGCTGATGATTTCTCTAGGTATGGACATGTGTAATTGATAATGTATAAGTTCTAGGTCGTTGAGAAATTCAGGAAATATAAGAATAAAGTAGAGAACCAGATTGTAATGAGTATTAAGACTCTTCGATTAGATTAAGGAGGAAAGTACTTAAGTACGGAGTTCACCCATTTCCTCAAGAATAATGAGATTCTATCCTAGTGGACACACCCTTATACACCTCAGCTCAATTGTATATCAGAAAGGAGGAATCACATATTATTACATATAGTACGATGCATGATAAGTTTCGCTGACCTATCTGTCTCATTCTGGGGATACATCTTAAAGACTATAGCTTATCTTCTAAATAGAGTTCTATCAAAGTCAGTAATGTCTATACCATATGAGATATGGAAATGAAGGAAGCCCGATCTTGAGATGGTTAAGATTTAGGGCTGTTCTGCCCATATTGTAGGATACCCCAAGGAAACTTATGAGTATTATTTCTATCATCCCGAGGACCAAAAGATCTTTGTTACCAAGAGAGCTGTGTTTCTTGAGAAGGAACACATTCTTGGTGAAAACAATAGGAGTGAGATAGAGTTGAGCGAGGTTAGAGAACCTAACTCAAGCACCATTCTAGAGTCCAAGTCTGTTTAGGTACCTAGTCCATAAGTTCCAACTTTGTGCAGATTTAGTAGAGTATCTCACCCTCCTGAAAGATATATGAGATATATCAGTGAAGATGATACTCAGGATGGTGATCCTCAGACCTACGAGGAGGCTATTATGAGTATAGACTCTAGGAAGTGGCAAAAAGCCATGAATTTTCAAGATAGATTCCATGTACTCAAACAAGGTTTAGAACCTTGTAGATGCACCTAAGGGTATCATACCCATCAGCTACAAATGGATCTTCAAGAAGAAGATCAGAATAGATAGAAAGGTGGAGACCTATAAGGCAAGACCGGTAGCTAAAGGATATCATCAAAGGCAAGGAGTTGACTATGACGAAACCTTTTCACTTATAGCTATACTTAAATCGATCAAAGTTCTTTTGGCCATTGCAGCACACTAAGATTATGAAATCTAGCAGATGGATATAAAAAATGACATTCCTCAATGGTAACCTCAAGGAGGAGGTGTATATGACAAAGTTAGAGGAATTCGTATCCAGAGAGACTCTAGATAAAGTGTGTAGGTTGCTTAGGGTCCATTTATGGACTAAAACAAGCTTCCTAAAGTTGGAACATAAGATTTGATGAGGCGAGTAGATCTTATGATTTCGTTAAGAATAAAGATGAGCCTAGTGTGTACTGGTAGGTAAGTGGGAGTGTTATCACCTTCTTGGTGCTATATGTAGATGACATTTTAATAATTGGGAATGATATAAGAATGCTCTCCACAGTAAAGGCTTGGCTATCTCGAAACTTCTCCATAAAAGACTTAGGGGAAGCATCCTATATTTTAGGGATCCAGATCTATAGAGATAGATCCAGGAGGATGCTTGGCTTGTCCTAGTTCAGATACATTGACTCTTTTGTTAAAAGGTTTAGTATGGAGAATTCCAAGAGAGATCTCAAATCGATGAGACATGGAATATGACTTTCTAGGGGTATATCCCCAAGGACTCTTAAAGAAAGGACAGACATAGATAGGATACCCTATAGCTTAGTGATAGGGTTTATCATATATGTTATGCTATGTACTAGGCTTGATATAGTACATGCTTTGAGTGTCACGAGCAAGTATCAGGCGAATCTAGGTTTAGAACACTGGAAGGAAGTAAAGTGTATCCTTAAGTACTTGAGAATGACTAAGGTTCTTTTACTCATATATGGAGGAGGTAGCCTCCAGGTTGAGGACTATATAGACTTGAGTTTCCAGTCGGACATCGATGATAGCAAGTCAAACCGAGGATATATTTTCACCTTGAATGGAGGAGCAGTTAGCTGGAAGAGTTCCAAGCAAGGTACTACTACTGGACCACAAAGGTTAAATACATTACTGTAGTAGAAGCAGCAAAGGGATGTGGATGAAGAAGTTCATCAGGGATTTGGAAGTCGTACCAAGTAGTGTGGAGCTGATTCCTATATACCCTGATAGCGATAGCTCTAGCAAGGAAACTCATGTCTCATCAGAATTGCTTTGAGGAGGTTCCATCTGATTAAAGCGATCATAACCCGTAAAGATATAGCAATGGAGAGAGTTCCATCCGAAGATAACATTGGAGATCCACTAAAGAAGCCATTAGCTCATATTGTATTTAAGCATCATAGGGGTCTGATGGGGATCAGACACATAAGTGATTGACCTTAGGTCAAGTGGGAGATTGCTAGTTACAGGTGCCCTACAAGCCAATTACATGAGTGATTACACGTGTGACATGCTGTGTGATCTTTTTGCTTATGATTAATATTAGCATATCTCACATTATATTATCTATTATATATATATATATATTCTGATGTCCTTAGTTCTGTGCAATAAAAATTAGATTGTGTTGAGATCACGATAATGAGATCGATTCACCTTTCTACACAGATCCTAAATAATCTCGATCATGATTTACTCGAGAGGGATATCGAGATAACTAGACAGATCGGTGTACTATATACCTGTCCATATGATTGAGGTGACTAGTCTCATAGCCACTTGTGTGGAGACACTAAGGATATAGTATAGGTGCTCTTTAGAGAATGAGTTCACTAATTGATTCGCTTATAGAATGCTATATGGTTAATGATACCCGATGTCAAATGGTAATTCCATAGTTCTAATTGTGTATTCGGTCCTTAGACTTGAGAAACCAACGATACTTTATTTGAGTACTTTCTTTGACGCCAGACTTACAGGTTTAGAAAGTTTCAGATCTAGTATAATTAATTATCGGGATTGATAGCCAATCTTACGAAAGTAATTGAGTGTCAATAAAGGTCATCTACTCTCGGTATCTTGAAAGGAATATCTCATATGTGCTTGCTCAGACAAATCCCTAGTCAGGGTTATTCGGATTGAGAGAGAAAGAGTTCTCTCGGAGAATCTAACTAGAGCAAAACTCAGACAAATTCCATATGTGACCTGATAATACGATGTCCAAGCTACGTTATCTAGGATATTAGTTGGATGAGGGATTATAGATACACGATAACTGTGGACAGACAAGTCCGATGGATTTGATCCCCTTGTACCATTTGGGAACTATGGCATAGAGGCCTAGTATGTCTATAGTCGATGAGTCAAGTAAATTATTATGAAGATAATATTGGGTAACCTCAGCGGGTGCATCACATGCGCAGTGGAAATCAAAACATAAAACCAGCTTCCCACGCAGATCAAATTGTTGTACAAAGATTGGGGTCGTGAGAAAAAATAATATAAAATTAAAAAACTACGATATGTGAGAGATTGATTTTACCTAGGGAGATCATATTGATAGAACCCCAAATAGAGCTCTATAGATTTTGACCCTTGATGTCACGGGCTTAGCTGATTTTGCCTAAGCCGTGCGGCACCCATGCGTGTCCATCCGCAAAGGTCAGCCCTCCCCGAGATCTCATAAAATCCCACAGACTTACAAAAAGAGAAAACGGGCCAGAAGAAGCAACTCCCACGGGATCCACAAGCAACTGCTCAAGAAAAACACTTTATAAAGCCAAAATACAAATTACACCCATGGACATTACAAACTCAGAGAGGTTGCACACAAAGGATAATGGTCCACTACAGACCGATGTCCCCACAAGTACTTATAAGACACACTTGTATTTACAAGCCAAACATGGCCACAAAGCAAATCAAACTAGGGCTTCCAAGCCTACTGCAAGCCCGCTTCTTGTTGTACAAGATATGTACATAAACCGAAGGACACGGACTAACACAAGCATTTTATCGAACACCTTGTTTACATTGTTGTCCGTGACATTCTCCCCCACTTATTCCTTCGACGTCCTCGTCGAAGCCACTGTAGAAGCTGCATCTCCTCGCATTCTGAATCTTTAATCTTCTTCTTTGGCTGCAACACGCCTTTGGCTCCTAGCTACACCGCCGTTGTTGAGTAGTCGAACTCAATCCGCCATGCCGCTTCAACTCACCAATGATGAATCGTGGGGTTGGCTGAGTGCTGATCCTTGTTGGTTCTCGCGATCCCTCGATGAAGGAAAAGACACGCCTTATGATGTGCCGATCGCGATACTCATATTGCTTGAACCGGGTAGATGCTTGTTGGAGCTTTAACGAGCATCGCCTGACTTTGAAGTTTTAAGGTCTTTTCTCCATAATATTTGCCCATTGAACCTTCTTCCACTGTTAGTTGTCACTTCCAAGTATGTTCGCATCACTCCCTCTTAATCAATTGGGAAATGAAGTGAAAAACTACTCTCAATAGCACTGATCACCAACGGTGAGGATTTGACAACCATTGTCTTCCTTAAGCTTTCTTTGAAGGGTCATCGAACGTGCGAGCTCCCTGCTTGGATAAGTAAGAGAACTGGGATACTTGACTTCACCCATTCTCTTCATAGTTGAGAAGGTAAGGTGGCTTCTCTCACCTCCTCGAGTTAAGAGAACTGGGTACTCGCCCATTCTCTCGAGTTGAGAAGGCAAAGGTTACTCAATTTCGCCTGGCAAAGGTTACTTGATTCCGCCTGCCTCCTCGAGTTTGTACTTCATGCATTGAGCTGGTTACTAACATTCGCCTGATCTTTGCTCACACTTCTGAAGCACTTGAAGTGGTTGCACTCCTTGCATTGGGTTAGCTACTGTGATTCGCCTTCCCACTACTATTGAACTTCTGGAATGCAAGAAGTTTTGCACAAAAAAAAGCAAAAAGTTTACTCCAACTTGGAGTCCCCCAACTTGGAGTAAGTCTTTGATAGATATGGTCACCTTTGGGATTGTACCGTCTTCTCCATCACCTTTGCCGCCTACTCCTCTTGAGTAGAAAGGCAGTACATGTCGCCTACTGCTCCTTGGTCGAGCACTCCTGCATCAACCCGAAGTCCCTTAATTTTGGCTATCTGGATGAGAAGCACATCGACATCAGTCTTATGAAGTTTCTTGGCCTCTGCCCTTCCTCGTCTTGGTACTTAGAGTTTGCCTCTGCACTCTCCACCTCCTTGGCCCCTTTTACGACCAATGCTGTCCCTTCATGAGAGCAAGGGATCGATGACTTCACGGAAGTCCCGCATCTGCGGTACCATGGCGCTGCCAAGCCCATAGCACTACTATCCGTTACCTTACATCTTCATCCCTTCCTTCGCGATCGATAGATCTGCCTCTATGGCTCTGCCTCTATGGCACTGTGGAGCTCCTCCGAGTCCACCTCCTCTCTAACCGACACTTTTCTTTTGGGTAGCTGAGCCCCATTGGGCTCGTCGTCGCTTCCTCGCCCCTTTCGACCACCTGCTTCGACACCACTGTGTCCTCCTAGCAGTTCTCCTTGGTCGATGGAGAGACAGACTGCAACTCTCATGCATGGCCTCCGCCATCTTGTTGCAGGGCTTGCGCCGATTCTGTTCTCCTTAGCTTCCTTGGTAGCAACGTTCGCTTACTCGGCTTTGTCCTCTGACTTGCCGGGCTCCCTTAAGCGAATGTGAGCACTGAAGCAGTCCAACTCTCCAACTGCTCTAGTTAATCAAGTCCCCTCCATGGGACTCACTGGTACTTGCAATCTGACTACTCCCTCGGTGGTACACAGCCCCCATATGCTAACGACCAAGGCTTTCATCTGATGCAAGCTTCGATGCATACACACGGAAGACCGCCTCTGCGGTACTGTGGCATTCACTCCTTGAATCCACAGCCCTTCTTGCCGTTGCATTGTTCACCGAAGTGGAGCTCCCATCAGCTCCTGATCATTCACATGATCATGTCCCCCTCCATGGGACTCACTGGTACGTGCACTTGGACTTCTTCCTCGATGGTATACAGCTCCCATATGCTGATGACTAAGGCTTTCATCCAATGCAAGCTTTGATGCACACACGAAGACCCGCCTCTGCGGTACTACGACATTCACTCCTTGAATCCATAGCCCTTCTTCTTGTTGTGTCGTACACCAAAGTGGAGCTCCCAGCAGCTCCTGATCATTCACATGATCATGTCCCCCTCCATGGGACTCACTGGTACGTGCACTTGGACTTCTTCCTCGGTGGTATACAGCTCCCATATGCTGATGACTAAGGCTTTCATCCAATGCAAGCTTTGATGCACACACGAAGACCCGCCTCTACGGTACTACGACATTCACTCCTTGAATCCATAGCCCTTCTTCTTGTTGTGTCGTACACCAAAGTGGAGCTCCCAGTAACTCCTGATCATACCTCCGCATGATTTTGTCCCTCACGGGACAAGATTGCCTGTATTGCATTGCCACGAACTATTCCACCACGATCCGCTGCACCATGTCGCCTCCTGGTGACATCTCCATTGCATACAGATTCTCGTGTGATGAACTCGGACTACGACTTCTCCACGTGTGGCCTCTGCCAACACATCGTAGGGCCTCCGCCATCTCCGATTTTTAGTTCGCTCCCTTGGCAATTCCCCTTCGTCCCCCCCCACTCCTGGGTTACTCCTGGACGAAGCATAGCTCTAGGACAGTCCGTCGCCTAGTAGCTCCTGAAGTCCCCTGACTTCGCTAGAGTTGGTGCACCATTGTCTGGATCTTGGGCCTCTATCCCCTACCAACACAATCTTGCTATGCACCTCCTGTTCTTGACAACTCGAATGACAACACTATGGCATATTCTTCAAGAGTACCCGCCTCTGCGTTCTCTTGCCCCGTACTAAGGTCTCATGATCCTAACTTTGCCTCCGCAAGTTGAATCACCTTAGTTACTCCATCAAATGCATCTCTGAGGTAGCTTGCATGTGCCTTGAAGCTCCCTTCATCTTTGGCACCATGCAAAATAAGTCTGTCCCATCAGAATGAAGAACCCATGGAACGACATGATCCCACTCTTGCCTCTACAAGAGTTCATGCCCTTGACCTCTGTCTAAGGAAAGCTCCGTGCCTCCGCTCCATGTTCCATCTTCTATGTCGACTCCCTTCATGCGGCTTGGATACTTCACTGGGTTCCACCCAAGTCGCTCTACTCCTCGATTTGCACTGAGTTGATAGTGGCCCTCACGTCCACCATTCCACGGGTCAGCCCTCTGTTGAGTTCGATTTCTGCCTCGACTCTAAGTGTGCCTTCATATGATATTGCCTTGGATTGCTCCCCCACTTGATCTCGAAATGCATCCCCCAATACATTACCTCCTTCGAGATCATGCGACAACTCTTCGTCGCTCACTCGGTCCGTTGAGCTTTATGAAGATATAACCCTGAGAAACTCTTCCTCAATATGTGCAGTCTGTTGCACATGATTCTCCCACTAGAGAACTAGGACTTATCCCTCCTGGATATTTGTCCTGCTGGAGCAACTTTTCTCTTTATATACTTCCCACTGGAAGTTTCGGAGACCATCATCCCCTTTGGACTACTCCGTCTTATTGAACTTGTGCTTTGTTCTGCCCCCACAAATGTACTTGCTAGATTGCGACCCTTCTTCAATACAGTCTCCACTGCAACCTTCAAGGTCTAGCAACATGCTGAATTTGTTGCACATTTCAGCCACCTACGAACATATCCTTTCCATGTTGAAGAGAAAGTTCTGATGCTCCATGGCGCCGAGTTCTAATCGCGCCTTGGGATGGCCACGAGCACTCTGTCATCCATGTACAAGCCCATGCATGAGTTCCGAATCCTTCGAGTTAGCAATTCCCATCACCTCTGTGAGCTTTGCACAACTCTTTCGATCGTTACACAACACCTCCCACCTTGCACGGTCTCATCTTTCACCAAGCACCCTGCTTTGCCTTAAGCACCGTCAAGTTTGGCTGCCAACGTCGAGCTATAGCTCAAACTCAACCATCCCAATCTTTGTGTGCTACGCATTCTTCCTCGCTTGCTTGTCCTCGTGGTGCCTCTCGCACAAAGGGGTTGGCTATTCCTTGAATGCCAAACCAGGATGCTCGCTCCTCTGAGCAACTCCTTTCCCTACATCTCAATGTCTGTTTCCCCCAAACGGTTGTGCGTGCTAGCTGACCTCCACACAGCCTAGCTAGGTCCCCCACATTTGTATGACAAGTGTTTTTGCGTGTGCTTGTCCCGCTCTGATACCACATTATCACGGGCTTAGCTGATTTTGCCTAAGCCGTGCGGCACTCATGCGTGTCCGTCCGCAAAGGTCAGCCCTCCCCGAGATCTCCTAAAATCCCACAGACTTATAAAAAGAGAAAACGGGCCAGAAGAAGCAACTCCCACAGGATCCACAAGCAACTGCTCAAGAAAAACACTTTATAAAGCCAAAATACAAATTACACCCATGGACATTACAAACTCAAAGAGGTTGCACACAAAGGATAATGGTCCACTACAGACCGATGTCCCCACAAGTGCTTATAAGACACACTTGTATTTACAAGCCAAACTTGGCCATAAAGCAAATCAAACTAGGGCTTCCAAGCCTACTGCAAGCCCGCTTCTTGTTGTACAAGATATGTACATAAACCGAAGGACACGGACTAACACAAGCATTTCATCGAACACCTTGTTTACATTGTTGTCCGTGACAATGAGGGGGATCAACCCTTGGAATGCTATAGAGGTTCCTCCCTCGTAAACTCGGCACAAGGCTGAAATAAAATTGTAGATTGCTTGATTCAAGAGGGAGACAGCTACATCTTTAAATAAGGATCAAAACCCTAGCCTAAGGGGGTGCTTGCCTAAGTAAAATTATCCCTTTACCTCTCCTATAGCCAACCTGCCTTAATAGCAATAAGGGGCAGCTAAGTTGGCTCTATAGCCGACCTAAGCATGGGGAAACCCTAGCCAACCGTCCTAGTAAGGGGGACGATGGCTACTAAGCCCTAAGACCTATTCTAAACCCTAGTCATACTCCTTTATAAGATAGAAGTGGCTTTATTAGTATCTAACAGGATTTTTATTAATTAGTACTGAGATGATTAGGACTCAACCCTACTGGAGTCTTATCAAACCTGCCCTCTTAAAATCAACCTTATTCTCGAGGCTAAGGATCCATAAACTCTGGGAATCGGGTCTTCAGCTCCTCATCAACTTGAGTGTCAGTTGGAAGAATTTAGGCTGAGTCATCGTCTTTAAATTTCCATCTAAGGTGGGACACCTGGAGGATTAATTGTAATCTTGATATGGTGCACGGATCCGATCTCCATGTTAGGACCCTAATATGATTCCCAATTTTCCAAGGTCCAAAGAAATAGGAAGACCACTTTCTTGAGACATGAATTTTGTGTTGGTGGAGTTGGAGATGAAAGGGGACTTGATTTTTCTCTGGAAACTTTCTTCTACTCCAGCGTTTGTCAAGGGGAAGTTTCTTCCTTACATGGGCTGCCACATGTTTGCTATGTAATAGTAGTCATGCCTTCTTTTAGAGTGAGAGTTGTCCTTTGATAAAATTTTTAGTAGTGTGAGCCTGATCTAAGTCTGAGGTGGGAATGAGTGGTGATTTTTCGAGGCCCATTTTCACTTCTTCGTGCTGTTAACCATCTTGCATGAGGATGGTGCTGACCCATACTCTGAATGTGTCTGCTCCAAGTACGAACACATTTCCATGTTTAGGTAATGGCAATATCGATATAGATGGCATCATGGCTGTGGGGGTCATATGGATGCCTTTCTCCTGTTTCTTCTTGCGATCGTGGGCCGTGGATCCGAGGTCATCATCAGGGAAGACTTTTAGCATCATGGTCTGCTCCTCGGTGAAGTCGTGGAAGTAGCCCAAGATGAGGGAGCACTGCATTATAACCCATAGCTGGTTCAGCTGAATATTGCACTTCAGGAAGAGCTTATCCTTGCAGTCAAAGAGGCAAAGTTTTTGGAGATAAAATGTCATTACAAGGGAAGGTTGTAATCAAATGATTCGTATCTCTCGTGTCTCCTAGACAATCTTCTTAGCTTCAGTCCTCTAAAAATATGGATAGCGATATGGTCAAATATGTGCTGATGGTTCCCCTTGTAAGACCAACAAACGGGGGTCATGTAATCTGATAGGAAGGAGTCAGCTCGGTTTAGCAGATGTGCCTGAGATTTCAGCAAGCTTCTCGAAGCACTGTGTCGAGATTCTTCGTTCTCTCCTTTCCCACATAAGATCACCTATTTTCTTTTGTCATTCAAAAGGTCATTGGAGCTCCTGGTGTCAGCAAGGATGGTGATGGGCTGATGCTTGATGAAGTCATCAATGTTCAATATATGTGGTGGAGCATGAAAGGTGCGGGTGACTGATTGTGATTTTTTCTTCATATCCTTCTCCTCGAACTCAAGAGCCATATCTTTGAGTTTTAGTTCTTTAGTGGGCTTAACCAATAGAGGTCTCTCTTTTTTACAATGGTGGTCTTGGCTCCACAGTTTATTATATTGCCAACATAGGCCCTTTGCCGATCTGTCATGAAACTCTTCTCTTATTAACTTTTTTGGCTTAGGTGACCGGGTTATGGTAGATGGGGCCGAGAGTTTCTGTGCTACTGGTCGTGCGACAACTTTGGTCCTTCAAGCATCTTGGTTCAGCTTGTCTTCATGTAGCTGTGTGAAGGAGATGACTGCCTTAAGTGTGTACGGTTGTCGCGCTTTAACTTCTTCTTGAATCTTTGGCTTCAAGCCCTCAATGAAAGTCCTTAATATCTAATTTTTAGACCAATTATGAGTTTGATTAGTTAACCTTTCAAACCTGATTTGGTACTCTTGGATGGTAGAGGTTTGATGGATCTTCGTTAGTTCTTTATCAAGATTCTTGTAATTGATTAGTGCTGAAGGTTTATATGCTTTTGGTTAGGATGTGGCTCTCATGCTCTAAGCATCTTGATTGAGGTGCCCTTCTTGAAGTTGTACAAAGGAGATCGATGTCGTTGAGGTGTAGGGCTGCCATGTCTTATCCTCGCTTCTTATCTCTGATGGGTTCTTTTTGCAATCATAATTTGCTCTATATTATAATCTTCTTGGGCTTGGTGATTGGTCCAATCTAAACTTCTCGAAGAGAGCATATACTTTAGCATCCATACGCATCTTGAAAGCCTCCAATTTAGCTTCCAATAAGCCCAGTGATGTCATGACGTAAGAATCTCCAACTTGTCAAACAAACCGATTAAAAAGTGTAGCTACAATTTTTAGGTTGAAGGCAATGAATGGCAGTAATATCGGGACTATGGGGGTGAAGTCTCCAAGTGGAGGATGGTAGCCAAGGGTAGTAGCGATGGTGGAGGAAGAAGAGGGCAGCAGCAAAGTCGGTTGTGACTGCGCTGCGACTTCATGGCTACAAGTGACGTCAGTTGCAACAAGGGTGCTGCTGCAATAGGAGGAAGACGGGGCAGCGATGTACACGGCTATTACGGAGGAGGGCAGCAGTGGTATGAAGCAAGAGATAGCTACTGTTATGTTCAATTTGTTGTTGGCCATGATCAGGATAGTAAACAGTGAATGATTATTGTGGGCTGCAAAATAAACAAATTATAGCGAAAGATCACTGCTAGTAGTTTTTTGCCACAAGGGTCACTGCTGGCTACAATCAAGGAGGATGGCAGCAAGAGATTGCTGTTGGCAGCATTGGACAGTGAAAGATTGGTGGACTGAAGGCTTCGGTTTTTTGGTACGATTTATGGCTATTTTAGATGCAATTTAGGACTACAATTTTGTAGATTTTAGGCTACGAATTGGTATGGTTTTAGGGCTGTGATAGTAGTAGATGAAGGTTAGAGAAATAGATTTTAGATCTAGGATAGATGGCAACAAAGGTAGGTGTATCGGTAAGGAAAGTTTGCTGAAAAGGTAAGTGGATCGATAAGGAAGTAGGTTGCGGTTAGTGCTGATTTTGATAGTTGCCTGGTTTTGGTTTAGGGTAGGGTTTTGGAGGGTTTTTAGTAAAGATGTTAGGGTTTGGTGATGAGGAAAAGAGAGTCCAAAATCCCACAAAAAATAGCACTCAAATCCAATAGAATTCGACGAAAAAAAGTGCAGCGATGTGCAGTCCTGCTGAACAGATTTTATGTCAGAGAAATGATGATTTCTTGACATAATTTCCAAAGGAAAGTTCAAGGAAATTATGTAGAAACCCTTGATTTAGATGTTGGGAATACTAGTAAAATGTTTGGTGAAATTTTGACAGCATAATAGTAGGGAAATAAGGCAAAAGATGAAAGGTAAATTCTTCGTCATAAACATTTTAAAACTACATGCTGGTGAAAGATTACATAATAAAATCAATTTCAAAAGTAACTTTTTTAAGAAATCAATCCCAAATGAAAGCCAAGTTGATTTTTGGAATTGTATAAAAATTTTGGCCAAAAAGAATGAACAAAAGTTTTGTTTCAAGAGGCCAATAGACAGAATATAGATTTTTCATCGTAAAATTTTAGCACTGCGCGATCAAGAATTGTAGAGCTATAAGTCCGGATCCAGAAGGAGTTTTTTTTTATGAGATCAGTCTTAAATGAAAGCTAAGATGATTTACAAAATTATATAAAAGTTTCAGCCAAAAAGAAGATTAAAAGTTTAGCTTCAAGAAGGTCAATCGCTTGTAAATTTCTGCAACATTTCACCTTCGTAGTGATGATAACGTTTGCGACGGTAAAATTTTATAGCAAGAAAATTTTGGAAAAACTTCTCCTACGTATAAGATAGAGGAATAGTAGTAGAAAGAGGCATGGGCTTTAGCGTTTTTACCAGATCTTTGATGCTAACGCAGAGGAAGGTAGCAGATTGATGGATCTGCAGCTTGGTGGGCAATGATGGAGGCGACGTCAAAAGCAATTGTGGGAATTGCTTAGAAAGGTGGAGGTGTGGATAATGGCTATAGAGGTAGAAAGATTGCTACTTTGATACCATATGATAGAACCCCAAATGAAGCTCTATAGATTTTGACCCTTGAGGGGGATCAATGATAGAGCCCTAGATGGAGCTCTATAGATTTTGATCACTGAGGGGGATCAACCCTTGGGACGCTATAGGGGTTCCTCCCTCTTAGACTTGGCACAACGACTGAATCAAAGATGATAATTGCTTGATTAAAAGAGGGGGACAACTACATCTGTAAAATCCCTCATTTCTGAAATATTGATAGTGATATATTTTAAAATTATTTATGATAACCTATTTGTAAAATTTAAGGATTTATTTATTAATTCTCTTGATTAAATAATTTTATATTGAAGGTTAATTGCTAAGGACCTATGTGTGAATCTTAAAAAAATATATGAAATAAATTATAAAAGACTCACATTCAGTTAAACAAAAAAATAATAAACATGGTGAAGACATGTGTCACTCACTACCTTATTTAAAGTAGTGCCACTTGTGTATATGCATGTGCATGAGTGACACATAAGTACATTGCATGCATGTTTGCCACCTATTAACGCATATGTTAGCTTAAACAATCAATAATTAGAGAAAAAAAAAGGGGTGTTTTGGCTGCAACGTGAACTTGAGAAGAAGAAGAAGAAGAATAAGAATAAGAGGAAGAAGAGAAGAAAAGAAGAAGAAATTTGGAGATTTTGAGATTGTGATCTAACCCACACCTTTGGGACTAAAATATTTAAAGGCAGGTGTTCTATCTTTCTTCTACTGAAATATATCTTTATTTTACCTTAATTTATAAAGAAAATTCTGAAACTAATCTGAAATCTTTTGTTGGCTGCCTAAGTATGAATCTATAATATTATCAAGATTATAACCTATCTATCTTTTTCTTACTGTAACATTTAGTACATACCTCAGATTTAGACAAAACTTAGTTTCTTCAAAAATAGATTCAAATATCTTTCTTTCAAACCTGAGCTTGAAGAATTTGGAGTTCATTTGCTAGCCCAAACATTTACTTCAATTGAGTATATAAAATCTGTAAAACAGAATATGTATCTCAAGACCTTTTATCACTATATTGCTTATATTTTCGTGTTGGAGTTCCTGATTTATGTGAAACTTAATTTGTTAGAAACTTTCAAACCTTTTTGTTGAACCTAAGATTGAATGATTTGGAGTTGAAATGACTATCAAAACCTCATTTTGATGGACCATATGAATTCTGCAAAATAGAGACTGTGATTCCAGACCTTTGGTTGTAAAATCATTAATAACTCCTTGTAGAGACATTCAATTTATATGAAACTTATTTCGTATGAAACTAAATTGATTTATCTTTTCAACAACACCTTTCTTGAGCTATGATAGAGCCCTAGTGTTCTTATCATCTAGTATTAGAGTCATAGTCCTCGATGTTTCCATTATGATTCCACAGCCGATCTTCACTATTGCCACGTCTGATTCCATCTCCATTGTAACTTCTTCTAGATCTTGCAGTCATCCTCGCACAAACCAACCTCCAGCACCATCCCGCAACTACTAACAACATTTGTCAGTGACAACAATATGATTGTAGTGACCACAGCTTGTCACTCACCTCGTTGCAACCCTTCGCTCGCTACCACTATTGATAGGAACCCTTAGGGTTCTATCATAAAAGAGAGGGAGAAGGGATAAAATCGCTTTGAGGGGATCTGTCTCTTTGATCACTTCAAGGGGATCAGACTCTTAGGGTTTGCCAAATGTTTGAGATAATATTTCCTTGATTCATAAAAAATAAGTAGTTATATCTATATTTATAGAGTTCTACCAAGACTCCTTATGGACTTGGACTCTTCTACCTAAAGCCCCTCTAGACTTGGACTCTTCCACCTAGAGTCTCTTAGGACTTAGACTACTATTTAAATAATAAATTTTAAATAAACTCCTAACCGACTCCGACTAAACTAACCAACTCATAGAAAATATTACTCAAAAATTTAAAAATTTAATAGAATCCTAACAATTATGCCCCCTCCTTCAAATCAACCTTATCCTTAAGGTTGAGCGACATTAAATTCTGGAAACTTCTCTTTTAGCATCTTGTAAGACTCCTAAGTAGCATCTTTAATTGGTAGGTTAGCCCATTGCACCAACACTTCGATTATAGGATATTTACGGTGCATCATAACCCGTCAATCAGGTATGCCCTACAGTTGAACTTGAACCTCACTAGCAGTAGAGATGTCTGACTAAACACTATCTCATCTTCACCTAATTTCTTTTTATGTCAGGAAACATAAAAAACTGGATGTTTCTTGGAGCTAGATGGTAGATCCAAGCGGTAGGCAATCAGTCTAATGCGTTCTAATACTTATAATGCCTAAAGAATCCAAGAGCTAATTTCATAGAAGACCAGACCTTTTATGAAAGCTTCCTTATAGGGCTAAAGACGAAGGAAAACCCAATCACCTAAGGTAAATTCTCTCTTAATTTAGTGTTTATCAACTTGCTACTTCATCCTTGTTTGTGCGGCTATGGGGTTATCCTTTAAAAGCTGAATAATTTTATCTCGGTCAAGTAATTCTTTGTCAATCTGATCAACCTTAGAGAAGCTAGGTATATACTTTGTAATTATGGGGGGAGTTCGGCCATAAATTTCTTTAAATGCTGTCATCTTGATAGAAGAACGATATAAGGTATTATATCACCACCTGCCCAAGCCATTTAGTCAATTTCTTCTGCTTGTCACTAGTAAGGCATTTGAAATAGTTTTTCAGGCACCTATTCACTACTTTAGTTTGTCCATTTGTTTATGGATGGTAAGCAGTACTTATATTCAATTGTGTACCCTATAAATGAAACAGCTCTATCAAATTGTACTGGACCCTATCTCAGTCAGTGATAATGGAGTGAGAAATTTCATACAATTTAGCTAGATTCTCAACAAAGATATGGGCAATACTTGCGACAGTATAGGGATGTCATATAGCGTAAAAGTAAGCATACTTCATAAGCCGATCTATAACCACAAAGATAATACTTTTTCCTTGCGATGATGAGAGTTCATCAATGAAATCCATGGTTATGTCAGTCCAAGCACCATCTGGAATAGGGAGGGGTTGAAGCAAACCTGGGGTAGCTACTATTATCCCTTTATGACATTGGCACATATCACATTGAGTAACAAATTTCTTAATAAATTTTTTCATACCTTTCCAATAGAAAAGCTGGCGGACTCATCTATAAGTGCAGAGAAATCCGGAATAACCAGCAATTAGTGATGAATGAAGCTCATTTAGGATTGTTGTATGGCAAGAATAATGTGGATCTATAACAATTTGACCCTTATATCGTAAGTCCTTTGAATCCCAGTTATAATATGAGATAGGGCCTAAAAATTCTTCTGGTATTCTAATAATCTCTTGGATCTTAGGATCATCTGCCCATTTCTTTCTGATATCTTCTAAAGTCTCGCAAGTAGGAATAGAGATGACTATAAGTTTAATATGTTCAGAAAGACGAGAGAGTGCATCTACAACCAAATTTATATTTCCCTTTTTATAAATAATATCATAATCAAATCCTAGTAGCTTGGTGACCCATTTCTATTGCTCTAGAGAAGAGATCTTTTGCTCCACAAAGTATTTTAAACTTTTGTGATCAGTATGAATTTGAAATCATCTATCAATTAAGTAGGGTCTCCACTTTGTGACTGCATGTATAATAGCTAGCATCTCTTTATCATAAATAGATAAACTCAGATGAGAAAGAGAGAGAACCTTACGAGTGTACTCAAGGGCATCCTTGTTGCATTAATACTGCTCCAATACCTACTCCAGAAGCATCAGACTTGATTACAAATAGTTTGTTGAAATCAGGTAGGGCAAGCACCAGTGTAGTCATTGTAATCTTCAAGGAGTTGAAAGCTTGGGTTGCCTCTTCTGACCATTTAAATGTATCTTTTTTAAGAATATCAAAGGGACACTAATTTTTCCATAATTTTTCATAAACTTTCGGTAATAGCTCGTGAGTCTCAAGAATCCTCTTAAAGCTTTGATTGATTTAGGGATTGGCCAATCTTTTATTGCTTGGATTTTTGAGGGATCAATTGCAACACCCTTTTGAGAGATGATGTGGCCAAGATATTCAACCTCCGTTTGTACAAAGTTGCACTTGGATTTCATGATAAAAAGACAATACTCATGAAAGATAATAAGGATAGTTCGAAAGTATAATAAATAACTTTCTAAGGAAGAACTATATACAAGAATATCATCAAAGAAAACTAGACCAAACTTATGGAGATGAGCCTAAAATATATCATTCATCAAACTTTGGAAAGTAGATGGTGTATTAGTTAATTCAAAAGGTATTACCAGAAATTCATAGTGATCGTTGCATGCTATAAAGGCCGTCTTCTGAATATCATCCTCATGCGCTTGGATCTGGTGATAGCTGAACCGTAGGTCCAATTTAGTAAAAACCTCGGTTCCTTCCAACTCATCTAACGATTCTTCTATCATTGAAATAAGATATTTGTCTTTAACTGTGATGCTATTGAGTGCTCGATAGTCCATAAACATTCACTATGAGTTGTTCTTCTTTCTTACTAACAGAATTGGGGAGCAAATTTGGGCTGACACTAGCTCTTATGACCCTTATTTCAAGCATCTGTTTGACAATCTTCTCTATCACCACCTTCTGAAAATGTAGATATTAATAAGGTCGGATGATGGTTGGGGCTCTCTCGGGTAATATAGGAATTCAGCGATCATGGTGTCGAAGGGGTGGGAGTCTTTGTGACTCTGCAAATATATCTGCAAAATCACTGAGCAATGATTAGACATCTTCATTTTGGTTATGCACAATCACTTCCCTTTCAATGCTCTATAATTGTACTAAGAATCTGGTGTGTAATTTTCGAAGAACCCTTTCCATCTGATGGCTAGTGATAGTGGTGATCTTATCCCTACACCTTCTTTTTAATTACTTGCTTTCTATTAATAAAAAATTTCATGATGAGTTAAGAAAACTTTCAGGAAACATCACCTAAAGTTGATAACCATTCAATTTGAAGCATCACATTATAGTCTTCCAAGGGTAACAAAAAGAAATCCACAACCAATTCCTAGCACTGCATAATCAATTTTATCTTTGAAAACTTGCTATCACAAGTTAAAATCCATTCATCAACAACCTTTACCTCAAACTTGTCACACCTTTCAATGTGGTAGGCCAATCGGGTAGCAATCTTATTGTCCATAAAATTATTAATGCTTTCAGTATCAATCAAGATAATCATAGGTTGGTGTTTCAAGATTCTCTCAACTTTCATGGTTTATGAGTTGGAGTAGCCAGCTAATACATGTACTATATGTGTGATAGGTTCAACCTCCTCATCAATATCCATATCACGTTGTTGGCTTCCGGTTCCTCCTCAATTGGTTCAATCATCAAAAGCTTCTCTTGCTTGTATCGGTGTTCCTTACTCCATTTTTTATCATAATGTAAGCACAATTCTTTCACTAAACTTTCCTTGAGCTCTTCTCTGGTAAGTTTTCGAGAGTTAGGGTTTTAGCTAGTAGTAGGTGGGGTCGATGGTTTGTTGATAACTTGTCTATTGACACTTTTGTTTCGATGAGTTTCCATGCTGATTTTCTCTTCATATAAGTGGGCAAATGAGATCGCAGATGTCATAGTGTGGGGTTGGTGAGCTTTAACTTTACATCGAATATCTAGATTAAATCCTTCGATAAACGTTCCCATAATTTATTGTTCGGATCAGTCTTTGGCTTGATTTGATAGTCATTCGAATTGACTTTAATATTCCAATATTATAGAAGTCTGATGAATTTTGGTAAGCTACCCATCAATGTTCTTATATTCTAAGGGTCTGAAGCGAACAAGGAGTCTTTTCTTGAATTGCTCCCACAAGGGGTCCTCGTGACAAGTCTCGTACCAATCATACTATTAGATTGCATCACTATCAAGTTGAATTGAAGCTATTTTCACCTTAGATTCTTTTGGAGTTCTATGGAAGTGAAAGAATTTTTCAGCCCTAGAGATCCAACTGCTTGGATCCCCATCTTCCCATCTTGAAATTCCACCTTCATGCATGGGTAATTAGTGACCTATTGTTAGTGTGTTTTTTCTGTGTCTCCAGATCAGTTCGACATAGGACTTAAACTTTCCTCTTATTGAAATTTTTTAAAGCTCTCTAACAGGCTCCTTTTGAACTCATTATGGATTTCTTGTAGTTAGTTCTCAATTATGGTTTCTAAGGCTTCTAGTTTGGCTTTCATTTAATTATCGATGGCCATTGCATAGGACTGCAGATTTATAATACTCAATTCTTATTTCTAGTGTCAGGTTACAGGCATCGGTACTACCCCATTTGGTGTAGTTGTTATGACATCGGCATGTGGCAGTATTGAGGGCATGAGAGATTGCTATGAGGATATCTTGAACACCGAGAGGCTGACGAGATGGAAGGTGGCATCACCAAGGGCTATGGTCACTGGGTGGAAGATGGCTATTAAAATGGGATCTGCTTGTTGGGGGCTGATCTCGGCTGGAAGATAGTGGCTAGCAACACCATCTCTAATGGATGTGCGGTTGGGAGTGGCCACTGGATGCAGAGGAGGCAGCAATGATGGTTTTGTATGGAAGATCGCGCGGTTGGGAAGTAGCAACGATCATGGACTTGGGATGAGAACTATTAGGAAGAGAGGCCGACAACATCCTCCGGCAAAGGGGAGCTGAGGAGGAGTATAGCAAAAGAGGTACTGTTGTGAGGCAGGAAGAAGAAATCACCAAGGGGAAGAAGAAATTGTCGTTGGGAGGTAGCGGTTGTGGTGCTTGGGCGCTAGCATTCATGGTCACTATAGTGATGGCAGAGGAAGGAAGCCAAGTGGAATTTATCATAGGGAAAAGCATAGTGGCAATAGTAAAGGTAGGGAAGAAGAAGGGCTTCATAGGTTAAGGGCAATGGCAACAACTGTAGGGGTCGACGACGACGAAAGAGGAAGGCTACAGGAGAGGCAAAGAAGGCAACGATGGTGACTGGGCTACCGCCTTCAATCATGTGGTAGGGATAGTACTGGTGTGAATGACGGTAGAGCAGGGAGATGGCTTGTGGGTGGCTATAATGAGAAGGTGTGGATGGGGCGAACGACAAGCAGGCATATATGGGATATGGCAAGGGACAATTAACAACGATAGAAGAAGAGGGGACATAGTGGTGTGGTGACAACAATACGACGGAGGGCTACGACTGCGATGGTGTATTTGCATGAGGTGGCTACAAGATCTAGGAGGAATTGCAGTGGAGATCGATAGTGAAGTCGCAACAGAAACGCCGAGGATCGTTGCTCTGGTTTCAGATGATAGGAACCCCTAAGTATCTATCTCAGAAGAGAGGGAGAAGGGATATGACCACTTTGAGGGGATCAGCCTCCTTGATCACTTCGAAGAGATCAGCCTCCTAAGGTTTGCGAAATGGCTAAGGTAATATTTCCTTGATTCATAAAAAAGTAGTTACACTCATATTTATAGAGTTTTACCAAGATGCCTTTTGGACTTGGACTTTTCCACACAAAGTCCCTCTCGAGTGGGACTCTTCCACCTAGAGTCTCTTAGGACTTGGACTCCTAATTAGATAATAAATTTTAATAAACTCTTAACTAACTCTAATTGGAATAACCAACTCACAGAAAACATGACTTAAAAATTAAGAAATTTAATGGGATCCTAATAGCTATTGATCTCCATTGCAACTCCCCACACCAATCACTGCTACTTCCTCACTCATCGTCACTTGCAGCCCATGTCACCACCTCCTTTGCAACCTGCGACTACTCTCAGCCATGCCTCCATTGGAGATGATGTTGTCAGCTGCTGCTCCCTCACCCATAGCCATCAGAGACGGTGTCGCCAATCGCTGCTTCCTAAGCATGCAACTACCATCACTCATCCTCTACTGCCCGCAACCAGTGCCTCCCCCTCCAGTTGCAACCCTCAGTGCTCTCTCCCAACCTAGCAATCATATCTTCCCTTACTTCCCAATTGTGCTACCATCGTTGTCCTTCATGCAACGCTCATAGCTAGTGCCAGTTCCTTCTTCCCTCTTCCTCTATCGTCATCTCCCTCCTATGATTCCAACGTTGTTTCCTCCTCTATCGTTGCTTGCATCTAAGTCCATAATTGACTTTGATCTTCTCTTCCTCCAACACATTGCTTCCTCCTCTGCTGCCACCTCCCAATCGTCCCACCAGCCACTACTTCTAAGCTGCGTGACATCCATCACCCATCTCCTCTGTAGATTATGCAGTCGCAACAATCCCTTCCGTAGTAGTCACAGCACACTGCTTATAGCTTCGACAACAATGGTTTCTCGCTGCCACAAGCACCCACTTCTTCTGCAATCGCACCGAATAGGGCAGTGTTGATGCCCTTGACCCGACACCAGAAATAAGAATTGTGTATTATAGATCTGCAATCTCATGCAATGACTACCAATAACTCAGTGAAAGCCCAACTAGAAGTTTTGGAAATTAGAAATGAGAACCTGCTACAAGAAACCCTTAATGATTTCAAAAGGAGTCTACTGGAGAGCTTCAACTAGTTTCAGCAAGATGAAAATTCAAGTCTTACATTGAACTAATCTGTAGATACAAGGAAAGGGCACTAAAAATAGGATACTAATTACCCACGCATGAAGGTGGAATTTCCAAAATAGGAAGGTGGGCGTCCGACCAGTTAGATCTCTAAGACAATTTTTTTTTTTTACTTTTATAGAACTTCAGAAGAATCTAAGATAAAAATAGCTTTAATCCAACTAGAGGGTGCAATCCAATAGTGTGACTAGCACGAAACCTATCATAGGATTCCTTTGTGGGAGCAATTCAAGAGAGGTCTTCTTGTTCGCTTTAACCATTGGAGCACGAGAATATTGATAGGTAGCTCACTAAAATCTAACAAACCTTTATAATGCTCAATCAAGCTAGAGACTAGTCAGAATGACAACTAGTGGGTCATTTATCGAAGGCCTTAATCTAGATATCCTGTGTGAAGTTAGGGCTCACAAACCTTGTACTATAACAGCTACGATCTCATTTTCATATTTGTATAAGGAATAAATCTATAGGGAGTATCACCAAAATAGAAGTGATAACAAATAAATGATTAGCAAGCCACCTACCCCATCTATTCCTAATCGAGAAGAACTCAAGGAGAGATATCAAAAGGTTTGTATTGGCATTATGATAAAAAGTGGAGGAATAGGAAGCTGACAATATGGACTTCGATCATAAAGATATAGATTCTGATGAAGATGTTAGACCTATTACACATCCAGTGCATGTATTAGTCGGCTACTCTAACCCGTAAACTACAAAAATTAGAGGAATTTTGAAATATCAACCTGTTACTAATTTGATTGATACTAGTAGTACTAATAATTTTATGGCAGTAAGTTTGCTAACCGATTGGCCTACCATATTGAAGGTTATGGCAAATTTGAAGTAAAGGTCATTGATGGACGAATTCTAACTTATGATAGAAAGTGTTTGAAAATATAATTGATTGTACAGGGCTAAGAATTACTAGTGGATTTTTTTCTGATACCCTTGGAAGACATCAAAGTGGTGCTTTTAATTAAATAGCTATCAACACTGTGTGATATCTCTTAAAATTTTTTAAAAGTAATTATAAAGTTTTTTATCAATGGAAACAAGTGATTCCCAAGGGAAGACGTAGAAGTAGGATCACAACTGCTACTAGCCATCGGATGGAGAGGGTTCTTTAAAAGACCGCAATGACTACTACGTCGAAAGGCTGGCCCATTGCTTACAAGGGGTTGTGATATGGTACAAATAGCTTGTGATTTAAGTGGTGAAAGAGAAGCTCCCATAGTTTGATGCTGCTCAGCCTTGAGGACAAGGTTGATTTGAAGGAGGGAGAAATTGTTAGGAACCCATTAATTTTTTGATTTTTTGAATCATGTCATTTTGAGTTTGCTAGTCCAGTAAGAGTTAGATAGTGATTTATTTAAAATTTATTATTTTAATTATGAGTCCAAATCCCAAGGGACTATGGGTGGAACTCTATAAATAAGGATGTAATTGATTCTTTTCTTCATCAATGAAATAATATTTCAGTCGTTTGACAAACCATAGGAGACTGATCTCCTAGAATTGATCAAGAAGGTCGATCCTTCAAAGTGATAGTTTATCTCTTTCTTTCCTTTTCTATGATAAAGCCCTAAGGTTCTTATCACTATGATATTACCTTATTACTTTGCACTGAGTCATCTGCATTATATTTCACTTTATAAATTCATTTTGATTGTTTTGAGGTCTATCAACTAGTTCCTAAGTATTATTTTTTTATCACATCAATCTTTTTTTTCGTAGCTGTCTTCCAAGCTTATTATTTGATACCTTCTTAAAAGTTTTCTGGTATCAACACATAGTAATTACACATTTGATAAATGTCATTCAAACTTTTCTTTCTGATTAGAGATAAGTTGAGACATCCTGAACTTGAACTAGATGATGATGTAGTAGAATGATGTGTTTGAGATGAATCACCATGATTTATAACTTCTTGAACTTTTCTGGTGTTTGAGATGAGACATTCTTTCGGACATGTTCACATTTTTTTTCTCCTTTTGTCCGTTCTTCTCAATTCAAAGCAACACTTTCTTCAAATATAATATCTCTATCAACTATCATTTTCTTATTTTCTAAACTATAAAGCTTGTAGCATCTAGACTGTGAAGCATAAGCAAAAAAGATGTACTTCTCGCTTGCTTCATCTAACTTGTATCTTATCTATTTTGTAACTTGAGCATAACATAAACTTCCAAAAATTCTTAATGTCTTACTGATGGTCTTCTTCCATTTCAATCTTGAAAATGAGCCTTACTTTCTAAGGAATTTTTTGGAAACATGCTAAGAAGATACACAATTGTATATATTGTTTCAGCCCAAAATTTTATGTAAACCCTTTTCTTTAAGCATTGATCTTATCATTTTTATCACTATTTGGTCTTTGCATTCCACCACTCCATTTTATTGAGATGTATAAGCAACTGTAAGCTGTCTTTCAATACCTTCATTTTTATAGAACTTATCAAACTCATAAGATTTGTATTCTCCATCATTGTCACTTCTTAGAATTTTAATATAATAACAGCTCTGTTTCTCAACACAACATTGAACCTTTTTGAAAACCATAAAAAGTTTAAAATTTTGTTTTATAAAATAAACTCAAGTCATGCATGTGTAATCATCAATAAAGAGAATAAAGTACCTATCCTGTGGATGAGAGAGGTTCTCCATGGGTCCACAAATGTCTGTGTACCTATTCTGTGATGCTTTTCAAAGACACATCCTTCACAAATTTCTTGCTTTTCTTCAATAAAAGATAGTCCTTCTATCATTGATCTTTGTGATAAAAACTTGAGGTTATCAAAATTCAAGTGACCGAGTCTTTTGTGCCATAACCATGAATCATTTATCACGTACACTCTTCTAGCAATATCATCTATACATCTAAGGGAAAGTAGAAAGATCTTGTTCATCATTCGTATCATCATCAACGTCACAGTTCAAGTTGCACTCCTTAATCTCCGAAAATATACCGATCCAGGAACAACTGGATTGTTCCCCAGTATCGTTCACCATTGTTGAACCATGATTCCATATGCGTGCCGTTTGGAAAATCCACGAATCTCCAGTCCCTATTATTTTCTATAGCTTTAGCATACATCATCTGCATGTGTGGAGGGGGAACCAACTCATCTTGCAAACCGGATAGAAATAGAATAGGTTGTTCAATCTTGTCAATGGTATCTATTGTGTTCAGATGGAGAACATTGAATTTGTAGGACTGATTTATTAGGTTTGATTTCTAAAAAGAGAGGAGGAAGAAGATACACGGCTAATCTCATTCAAACTAAATTTACTGCAGCCTTCTCATTGTTTTCATTTATAATCCTACTACTCGATATTTAAAAAATTTTGCGCCTAATATTTTTTAAAATTTCAACCCATTAATACCAACAATATTCTCTGAAAACGAGAACTCTGATGTGATTCTCTGACATGCATTCCGCACGTTATTACACAACATATCACTGGATCGATCTGTTGGTGTGTAAAAGTAGTCAGAAAGCAACGCTGATTAGCTGCTACTTAGTAACCCGGATTCCTTTGCGACCATGGTTTTGCTTCATGCCTCATAGGAATGCACTATGTTGATCTTTCTTTCTTTAATGTTCTTGATCCCTATCTTTTTCATTTCACGTGAACTCTGGGAAGATTATATAGTCTCTTCAGATATGCACTCCAATATTCTCCTGCAGTGGAAGAATCTTTCGCTGCTACGTCAGTCTGAATGAATCAGCAGATGAGAACGATCTTGAGTCTCTCCTAAATGCATTGACAGGGAACAGTGGCCTCACGATTTCATGTGATAGCATCATCTTTACGTACCCTCTAAATTAACATGGAAACGTCAGTCGTGGACATAATATGAAAAGAGTAGCAGTAAAGAGCAGAAAAGATGATACAAATAAATGGCAGTGGGCATTCTAATCTATATCTCTGACGTGGAAGGATCAATAGTACATGCGAGAATCAATTAGTCTCTTCTTTATAATTAAGAAAGTTAAGAGTTTCTTTACTCAGACTGCAAATATTATGATTCATGTGCAGGGAAGGAGTCATCAAGAATAGTCTCAGAAGAGAGTGAAATGATGAGAAACCTCTGGGTGTCAACATTTTCACTCTTGACATGACAAGATCATATGCTAGTTATAAGTATATACGCTTCCTTGTTCCAATGGAAAAGACATCATTTGAAGAGAGAAATAAAGCCAACGATAAAATAATGAACATAAGAAAACAAGAGACACTCAACCCGCGTCACGTTGGCTCAACTTTCGGCAACTTTCTTTTGTCGATAGTGGGATGCTTTCATCAATAAGTTAGAATACATACTCTCTATCCTTTTCCTCTTTTGGCGCTTTCAGTTTCTCCTACGATCCATCGTCTGTCTCAATCAATCTTTGATACATTATGTTCTGAAATATGTTCTTGTGCGAGATGGAGTCAGAATTGGACTGAAAAATAATCCCCAAATAGTTTAGAATTAAAAGAATATTTTATATATATTGAATTTGATCTTCAAGTTACTGGACTTCAATTTCTTGGTTTTGTTAGGATAAGAACGATTTTGTTGACCTATCAGCACCACATATCGATGTATAACCCTATGTTTTGACACCTTTGGCCCCACGGGATGATAGATGCAATGACCCCATGCACGACCAGTAAGATTTATACGTCCAATCAACGGTTTCACATGTAGTTGCCACGATCATTTGACACCATGTCAGAAGTATGTGACGGCAGCCAGTAGACATTACTTGGAGAGTGGTTATGGCCACACCTTTGCACCCCTATCACTGTGTGAATAACATAATACCGTACAAGTCTCACAATGGACCGACGTAATAATCCTAAACACCCATGATAAAAAGAGGTGTACAGGTACATTCAAATACATAAAAATCTCAATTTGACTTATTTGATTAGATTATTAATTTAAGTATGAGAGAAACATTGTCTAAAGCACCCCGACATAGTTTGGTAGGGTTTAGATGTCAATCTAGGGATGTTTTTATATTAAAACCAATTCAAGGAAGAACAAGGTTAGATCTAAATTGACCTCCAGCATAAACAATCAAAGTCTACTCTAACAGATTGATACTAGAAGGAGGATCAACTAGTATATCTGAAGGAAACTTTACAGGTCCATCTCGAATGAATCATGAGGAGCTAAAACATTCAAACTCGAATGGACTAAGTCTGACGATCTTGAATGCACCCTTATCGAATCCCTTAGTTTCAATAATCCCAAACAAAGGACAATTGGGGGTGTTAGTCGGTCTAAACCCTCTACCCATTTCAAACCTCAATCTTTTTCATCAACTCTTCCAATGCTCAGCCTCAGTCCAACTTCCTCCATACCAACCACCTATACCAACTCCCACAACAATGACTATTCTTGCCCATATTGATACAAGAGTGTTTAATCTGCTACAATCAATACTTATGGATCTTGCTGATCTTATGGTATTATCCACAGTCCACTATATTGTCTTAACCCAACCCACTCAAATATGACAACTCATGAGTATGTTCTTTGGATAATGTTAAAACTATTTCAAGATACTTTTCTTCATGACCAACAAATCCATTAAAGGGATTAGTTACCAACTATAAGACACTTAATGTTATAGTTCCCTATGCATGAAGGGTTGTTTAATGCACTAGTACTTATTTTGATATTCTAGGGCTAGAAAGAAGTTTAGCACCTTATTTGTGTTCGTAGAAGCTCTTTGGAGTCTCTCTAAAACTCTATATCTCTTGAATACTTACTTGAGTGGTGAGTCTTTTGATCCAGCTTTGTATCCTTATTTTTAAGGTGGTGAATTTACTGTATCCTCTTGTGATATTAAACTTGACGATGAATTATTTTTATCTATTTTATGTTCTACCCTGCGTTTGTTTTTTTTTCAATCCAAAGAAATTTTAGCAAATACAACTCTGCATCCTATTGTTTATTTTCTCAAACTCTATTATGTCTTTTCCCCTTTCCCGGTATTAGTTTGGTATCAGAGCTAAAGGCTAGAGATCATTGCAAGGCATAATAGAAAATATATAGTTGGTGAAGGTAGTGGCTATGAAGATGACGTTGAATCCTTGAGGTTGCAGCTACAAAGATTACTACATAGTCTACAAGAAATAAAATAAAATTATTAAAACACTTTCAAGTAGAAAAAATCAGCATAAAAATGTTGCCCAAATATTTGGTTTTGATGATGATACACTTCCTTACCCAAGGGAGTTAGAAAGATATCAAGCAACACACAGAGATCAAGATGAGTGGTAGAACAAATACAACCTAGGTTGGATCTTTTGGAGTTTATAGGTAAAATCAATGTTGATGACTTTATTAATTGGCTTAATACAGTAGATGAATATTTGATTTTCATGAACCACCAGTACAAAAGAAGGTAAGGCTTGTGATACACAACTCAGAAGGAATGCATCTTTTTGTTGAAAAAATATGAAGAAGCAAAGAGAACGTGAGGGGAAAAGTAAGATCATGACATGAGGGAAAATGAAAATAGAGCTAAAACGAAAAATACTTACCTAATAACTATAAGTAAGAAATTTTTTTAAAAATCTACGATTTTAGGCAAAAAAATCTTAGTATGAAGGAGTACATAGCAGAGTTCGATAATCTTTGTTAAAATGAGAGCTTATGGAACCAGAAGACCAGACCATTGCAAGATACCTAGGAGATCTGAAATATGAGATTGCCAAAGTGGTTTAACTATAACCATATTGGTCTTTGAATGATGTGAGTAAGCTAGCTTTAAAAGTGGAGAAATAGCAAAATTTTGAAAAGTATTCTCGATATAGGGTAAAAGATGACTATACGAGAGGAGAAAATTTTAATCCCACTCGCCAAAGCAAAGTAGTATTGAAGGGGTAAGATAAAGGTGAAGGATCAGCCGGCATCAAACAACCATCTAATTCTTCTACATGTAACGGTCGAAAATACTTTAAGTGTCATGGTTTTGGGCATATTGCTTCAGATTATCCAAATAGGAGGATTGTTATATTTGTTGAATAATATTGTGATAGAGAAGCAAATGAAGCTAATAACGAACCAAAATATGATGATGATGAGGAAGAGGTTAGCTTACAAGTATCCTATATGGCTAAGGATAAAAGTTAGGTGAGAAAGAATATGTTTCATATCAAATGTACCTCTCATGGCAAGGTATACTTGGTGATCATTGACAGTGGCAACTTTGAGAATGTGATATCTTTGGAGATGGTGTAGAAGCTAAAGTTGGAACACAATCCCTCATCTGCATCCTTACCAATTATGTTGGCTGCAAAAAGAAAATGACATTCATATAACTAAAAGATGTTTAGTTTTATTTTCTATTGGCATGTATTATAAAGATGAAGTATGCTATGATTTTGCTCCAATGGATGCTTGTCATTGTTGGGCAGACCTTGGCATTATGATAGGAGGGTATTGTATAATGACTATAAACATACTTATATTTTTAAAGTGAATGAAAAGAAAATTATTTTAGCTCAATTACAACATTTTGAAATCAATGCACCGAAGAAGGAAGTTGGTGCTTTTATGTCCTATAGTGAATACAAGGGTGAATTAGAAAGGGGTAGTCATATTTTGGCTCTAGTAGTCATAGAAGAGAATGAACATCACAAGGAGCTATCAGCAAACATGAAACTAATCCTAGAGGAATTTCAAGATATTATACTAAAAGAGATTACACATAGTCTTCCACCATTGAGAGACATCTAACATCATATTAATCTTATTTTGAGGGTTGTCTTACCTAACAAGGCGGCCTATTAAATGAGTACCAAGGAGTTTGAGAAACTTCGAAGGCAAGTAGATAAAATTGGTAAAGAAGGGGATGATTCGAGAGAGCATGAGTCCTTGTGATGTTCTCCTTGTTGGTGCCTAAAAAAGATAGTTCTTGGAAAATGTGTGTGGACAATCGTGCCATCAATAAGATCATTATTGACTATTGTTTTCCCATTCTTAGGCATCAACATCAAAGATGATTTACTTGATCAATTATATTGTGCTTCTATTTTCTCTAAAATTGATTTGAGGAGTGGCTATCACTAAATAAGAATGAGTCCTGGAGATGAGTGAAAAACAACATTTAAAACTAGAGAAGGCTTGTACAAATGGTTAGTTATGCCATTTGGGCTATCTAATGCTCCTAGTACTTTCATAAGATTTATGAATCATATACTTAAGCTGTGCATTGAGACTTTTGTTGTGATTTATTTTGATAATATATTGATGTACAACAAGAGTGAGGAAGAACATATAAGTCATCTTAAGAAGATTTTTCTTATCTTAAGGCAGCAAAAGCTTTAAGCTAATATGAAAAAGTGTGACTTTTTTTACTCCTAGTGTGGTGTTTCTAGGATATATTATTTCAAAAAATAGAATCATAATGGATTAAAGTAAGGTAGAAGCTATTCTTAATTGGCCAACACCGACTTCATTGCATGATGTGAGGAGTTTCCATGGTTTAACTTCATTTTACAGAAGATTTATCAAGGGTTTCAGCTTGATTGTTGCTCCAATCACCAAATACCTGAAAGTTGATAAATTCAAGTAGACTAATGAGGCTGATGAAGCTTTTCAGTTATTTAAAAGAAAGGTGATCGAAGCTCCTATTTGGGTACTACCCAATTTTGTCAAAGTGTTTGAGGTTTAATGTGATGCTTCCAATGTGGGAATTGGTACTGTTTTGAGTTAAGAATCAAAACTCATTATCTTTTTAGTAAAAAGTTGAATGATACAAGGAGAAAATATTCTATATATGACCAGGAGTTCTATGCCATTTATCGAGCATTATCTCATTGGAGTCAGTATCTTCTTGCCAGCTATTTGTCTTATATTCTGATCATGAGGTATTAAAGTTTATTAATCACCAACATAAGCTAAATAAGAATCCCAAGTTTAGGTTTATACACTCCATTGCCAATGTCTAATGCCCCATAGGAGGATGTGAGTCTTGATTTTGTCTTGGAATTGCCAAGAATTCAAAGGAACAAAGATTCTATCATGGTTGTTGTTGATAGATTTTCATAGATGTTTCACTTTGTTTCCTACAATAAATCAAATCATGCATCTCATATTGCTGATTTGTACTTCAATGAGATTGATAGATTATATGGCATTCCAAGAACTATAGTGTCTGATTGAGACTCAAAATTTCTTAGCTAGTTTTAGAGAACTCTATAGAGAAAACTGGGTACATCTTTAAATTTTAGCAGCTCTTATCATCCATAAACTGATGGACAAATAGAGGTAATGAATAGAAACTTGAGAAACTTACTTAGAAGCTATATTGGCAAGAACATTAAGTAATGGGATCTCATTCTTCAATAAATTGAGTTTGCTTACAATCGTTCCATGTATCATAAAATTAGTAAGAGTCCTTTTAAGGTTGTTTATGGTGCCAATCCTACTAGTCCTTTGGATTTAGTCCCTCATTCTACAACTAAGCAATTTAGTAGAGATGCAGATGAGAGGGCTAAGAAGATAAAGAAGTTTATGACAATATTAAAGCAACCATTGATAAGCAAAATGAGAGGTATATGTGAGTAGCTAACAAACATAGAAAGCATATGAGATTTAATGTAGGTGATTTGGTCTGGATTTATCTAAGGAAGGATGGTTTGTTGATCTAACATATATATTAGAGATGATTGATATAGGATTAACTACAATAGAGAAAGAAAATTACAATTAGATGATGGGCCAGAGTCAAGTCTAGGCATTAGGCCGGGGTTCCGACGATGTAGTGGGAACTCACTAGAAGCTCGCCAAGGCTATCGGAGGGCTGCCGGGAGTTTGTTAGGAGCTCAGCGAAGGTGATTTGGAACTTGCTAGGAAGGCATCGAGAGTTCGCTGGAAGAAGACCAAGAACTCACTGGAAGATCGTTAGAAGTTGTCGAAAAGCTTGCCAGGAGTTAGGAGGGTCTTGTTGGACTTTATGGTCACAATGATTGTAATTAATTAGTCATAGTTAGCATCAGTTAGGTTTGAGTTCTATTTGTCCAAATTAACTCAAATGAGGCAAACCGGGTCAACACTTGGATTTGTATTGAACTCAGGTTGAGCTCAATTAGTTGACTTAGAAAGGGGCCAACTGAAGGTATAAGTTGGGATTGGAAAAGTGGAGGATACACTTTTTCAGGATTTTTGATAGTAGTAATGTCGGTGGTCGACAGTAGTACCACCCAGGTTGGTGGTTTTACCGTTGCCACTCTATTTTTCAGGTAACTTTTGGTGGCAGTACTTATAGTACTAATGGTTATACCACTTGTACTTAGATTTTCTAGATATGTTTAAATTTTTGGATCAAATTACTAAAACTAATTGAGATTTATAAATACCCCAAGTCTTCTTGCATTAAATGCAAGAAATTGGGTAAGAAAACTATAGTAAAAGTATGCTAAAAGTGTGCAAGAAAAAGAAAGGGGGCAAGGGAGTGAGCAAAAGTGTTGTAATCTTTGTAGAGGTCTCCCTTATGCGTTGTAAGTGTATTACTTATAAAATTCCTCTCCTGAGCATGTAAAAAGAAGATTGAGAAGTGTAAGGGTTTAGTCTTCACTTAAAGAAGATCGGTAGTGGACACCGGTGGATCTCGAAAAAAAGGACTCAGGAAGTGGACGTAGGCCAAGTTGTGATCGAACTAATATAAATTGTGAGTGTCTCTTATCTTTCCTTTTGGATTTGTATATTCTTACATGAGCCTTCTTTAAGCAATAAACTTAGCATCATTCTATAAGATTAAATTGCTTACTTTACTTGAATGAAATGCTTTTGACATCATTTTTATTTTGAGCAAAGTTTTCCTTAAACTAAATTTTTCATTACTTGAACTAATTTACCCCCCCCCCCCACCCTCTTAGTGCTGATTGATCCTAACAATTGGTATTAGAGTGAGGTTCTACTTATTGGACTAAACATCCAACTTAGTAATGACTTCGTTTGGCATGAACGAGGGATATTTCATTGAACATCCTCCCATGTTCAATGAGATAGGTTATACATATTGGAAAACAAGAATGCATATTTTCTAATTTCTATGGATTTTGATTTGTGTTACATAGTTGAAAACGATTTTGAAAAGTCTTCTAAACCAATGAATGAATGAAATGATTTGGAAAAGAAGGCTTTTTCGTTAAATATAAAAGCAATGAATGCTTTATTTTGTGCACTTGAGAAGAATGAATTTAGTTGGGTTTATATTTGTGAAACTGCGTATGATATTTGGTATACACTTGAAATCACACATGAAGGCACTGATAGAGTTAAAGAGTCCAAAATTAAAATTTTAGCTCATAGTTATGAATTATTTAGAATGAAACCAAGTGAGACCATTGGAGATATATACACCCGGTTTACAGATGTCATCAATGGCCTAAAAGCTCTTAGTACATAATTTTTTAATTTTGAACTGTTAGTAAAATATTAAGATCTCTTTCAAAAAGTTGGGATCCTAAAGTAACTTCAATTTAAGAGGCTAAAGATCTAAATAATTTTTTTCTTGAAGAACTTATTGAATCAATTATGATTTATGAACTGAGTTGTAAAGCTCATGACAAACTTTAAGAACTTCTTCTAAAGAACATGAATGATTTAGCACTAAAAACTACTGATGACTCCTCAAGTAAAACATTGAATGATGAGGACAATGACATTACACTATTAGCCATAAAAATTAAAAAATTATGAAAAAGAATAAAAATTATAAAAATAAAAATGAACTAAAAGGGACAATGTTATATGATTTGAATGTAAGAAGAAGATGCCACACAAGAAGAAGGCTATCTCGATGACTTGGAATGACTCAAGCTCCTCAGATGAAGAAGATCACATCAAGGATGAAGTTGCCAACTATGCTCTCATGGCCATCCATGACAAGGTAAGTGAGTCTTCCAATATCTCCTTTACTAAATTATTGAATATTTTTCATGAGCTTTATGATGAGTTTAGAAAAATTAGTAAGTCTTATAAATTACTTAAAGAAAGACCATGATTCACTAGTTAGTAAATTTAAAGAAATACATATAGCATCACCATCATATAGTTGATGCACCAATTGTGAAACTTTAGATAAACTTAGAAAAGAAAACTTTATATTAAAACAAATATTAGAAAAATTTGAAATAGGGAATAAATCCTTTAACATGATCCATGCAAATAAGAGTCATCATGTTTATAGGAAAGAAGGTATAGGCTTTATTGATAATACTCAACAAAAGCCAATTATCTTCTTTAAAGGACCCACTCTAAACTTGCCACCAAAAATTAAATATAATTTTTGTGGTAGATTATGACATAAAGCATACAAATGTTCATTTAGAAAATATAGTCCATATAAAGTAACTTGGGTTCCTAAAGGAACCATAAATAACTACGAACCTCTAGATAAATTTGATAAAGATCTTCATAAGGGACCCAAAGTAAAATGAGTACCTAAATCAAAACCATCTTTCTTGTAGGATTGTCTTTAAACTAAGGCTAGGAGCACTAAATAATGTTTTGAAAGTGAATTGACATCTATCACTTCTTCAAACTTACTAGACTAAACAACAATAACTAATATATATATATTAAGTTAAAATTATTGACAACAAATTTTCTAATGGTTGATTATCGTACAACAAATTTTGATTGATTTTCGATGATGCATGCCTAGAGTATATTAGAACTATAGAACCTTAGTTGTTTTCAATAAAAAATTATTAAAATTTATGAAAAAGGGATTTTGTTGATTGAATATTAGTTTGGATGTGAATTGAATCAATAAAAATTTATTAAAATTTTGATTGATTTTCGATGATGCATGCCTAATGTCAATATATTTAGTTTTGAGTTTTGAGTATTGCTAGACCTTGAAGGGTGCAGTGGAGACTGTATTAGAGAAGGGTCGTAATTTAGCAAGTACATTTGTGGGGGCAGAACAAAGCTCGAGTTCAGCAAGACGGAGTAGTCCAAAGGGGATGATGGTCTCCGAAACTTCCAGTGGGAAGTATGTAAAGAGAAAAGTTGCTCCAGCAGGACATATATCCAGGAGAGATAAGTCCTAGTTCTCTAGTGGGAGAATCATGTGCAACAGACTGCATATATTGAGGAAGAGTTCCTCAAGGCTATATCTCCACAAAGCTCAACGGACCGAGTGAGCGACGAAGAGTTGTCGCATGATCTCAAAGGAGGTGATGCATTGGTGGATGCATTTCGAGATCAAGTGGGGGAGTAATCCAAGGCAACATCATATGAAGGCACACTTAGAGTCGATACAGAAATTAAACTCAACAGAGGGCTGACCCGTAGAATGGTGGACGTGAGGGCCACTATCAACTCAGTGCAAATCGAGGAGCAGAGTGACTTGGGTGGAACTCGGTGAAGTATCCAAGCCGCATGAAGGGAGTCGACATAAAAGATGGAACATGGAGCGGAGGCACGGAGCTTTCCTTGGATAGAGGTCAAGGGCATGAACTCTTGTAGAGGCAAGAGTGGGATCATGTCGTTCCATGGGTTCTCCATTCTGATGGGACAGACTTATTTTGCATGGTGCCAAAGATGAAGGGAGTTTCAAGGCACATGCAAGCTACCTCAGAGATTCATTTGATGGAGTAACTAAGGTGATTCAACTTGCGGAGGCAAAGTTGGGATCATGAGACCTTAGTATGGGGCAAGAGGATGCGGAGGCGGGTACTCTTGAAGAATATGCCACAGTGTTGCCATTCGAGTTGTCAGGAACAGGAGGTGCATAACAAGATTGTGTTGGTAGGGGATAGAGGCCTAAAATCCAGACAATGGTGCACCAACTCTAGTGAAGTCAGAGGACTTCAGGAGCTACTAGGCGACGGACTATCCTAGAGCTATGCTTCGTCCAGGTGTAACCCAGGAGTGGGGGGGACGAAGGGGAATTGCCCAGAGGCCACACGTGGAGAAGTCGTAGTCCGAGTTCATCACACGAGAATCTGTATGCAATGGAGATGTCACCAGGAGGCGACATGGTGCAGCGGATCGTGGTGGCATAGTTCGTAGCAATACAATACAGGTAATCTCGTCCCGTAAGGGACAAAATCATGCGGAGGTATGATCAGGAGTTACTGGGAGCTCCACTTTGGTGTACAACACAACAAGAAGAAGGGCTATGAATTCAAGGAGTGAATGTCGTAGTACCGCAGAGGCGGGTCTTCGTGTGTGCATCAAAGCTTGCATTGGATGAAAGTCTTAGTCATCAGCATATGGGAGCTGTATACCACCGAGGAAGAAGTCCAAGTGCACATACCAGTGAGTCCCATGGAGGGGGACATGATCATGTGAATGATCAGGAGTTGCTGGGAGCTCCACTTTGGTGAACAATGCAACGGCAAGAAGGGCTATGGATTCAAGGAGTGAATGTCACAGTACCGCAGAGGCGGGTCTTCCGTGTGTATGCATCGAAACTTGCATCAAATGAAAGCCTTGGTTGTCAGCATATGGGGGCTGTGTACCACCGAGAGAGTAGTCAGATTGCAAGTACTAGTGAGTCCCATGGAGGGGATTTGATTAATCGGAGCAGTTGGAGAGTTGGACTGCTTCAGTGCTCACATTCGCTTAAGGGAGCCCGGCAAGTCAGAGGACAAGGCCGAGTAAGCGAATGTTGCTACCAAGGAAGCTAAGGAGAACAGAATCGGCGTGAGCCCTACAACAAGATGGCGGAGGCCATGCATGAGAGTTGCAGTCTGTCTCTCCATTGACTAAGGAGAACTACTAGGAGGACATAGTGGTGTCGAAGCAGGTGGTCGAAAGGGGCGAGGAAGCGACGACGAGTCCAACGGGGCTCAGCTACCCAAAAGAAAAGTGTCGGTTAGAGAGGAGGTGGACTCGGAGGAGCTCCACAGTGCCACAGAGGTAGATCTACCGATCGCGAAGGAAGAGATGAAGATGCAAGGTAACGGATAGTAGTACTATGGGCTTGGCAGCGCCATGGTACCGCAGATGCGGGACTTCCGTTAAGTCATCGATCCCTTGCTCTCATGAAGGGACAACATTGGTCGTAAAAGGGGCCAAGGAGGTGGAGAATACAGAGGCAAACTCTAAGTACCAAGACGAGGCAGAAGGGCAGAGGCTAAGAAACTTCATAAGACTCATGTCGATGGGCTTCTCATCCAGATAGCCGAAATTAAGGGACTTCGGGTTGATGCAAGAGTGTTCAACCAAGGAACAAAGTAGGCGGTACATGGTACTGTACCTTTCTACTCAAGAGGAGTAGGTGACAAAGGTGATGGAGAAGACGGTACAATCCCAAAGGCGACCAGATCTATCAAAGACTTAATCCAAGTTGGGGGACTCCAAGTTGGGGTAAACTTTTTGCTCTTTTCGGGCAAAACTTCTTGCATTCCAGAAGTTCAATGGCAGTGGGAAGGCGAATCACAGTAGCTAACCCAATGCAAGGAGTGCAACCACTTTAAGTGCTTCAGAAGTGTGAGCAAAGAGCAGGTGAATGTTAGTACCCAGCTTCATACATGAAGTACAAACTCGAGGAGGCAGGCGAAATCAAGTAACCTTTGCCAGGCGAAATTGAGTAACCTTTGCCTTCTCAACTGGAGAGAAACCGAAAGTACCCCAATTCTCTTAACTCGAGGAGGTGAGCGAAGCCAAGTAACCTTACATTCTCAACTACGAAGAGAATGGGTGAAGTCAAGTATCCCAGTTCTCTTACTTATCCAAGTAGGGGAGCTCTGCACAAGTTCAATGACCCTTCAAAGAAAGCTTATGGAAAACAATGGTTGTCAAGTCCTCACCGTTGGTGATCAGTGCTATTGAGAGTAGTTTTTCCACTTCATTTCCCAATTGACTAAGAGGGAGTGATGCGAACATACTTGGAAGTGACAACTAACAGCGGAAGAAGATTCAATGGGCAAAAATTATGGAGAAAGGACCTTAAAAACTTCAAAGTCTGTGAGGCGATGCTCGTTAAAGCTCCAACAAGCATCTACCCAGTTCAAGCAATATGAGTATACTGCGATACTGGCACATAATAAGGCAGGTCTTTTCCTTCATCAGAGGGATCCGCGAGAACCAACAAGGATCAGCACAACTCAGCCAACCCCACACCAGATTCAGTCATTGGTGAGTTGAAGCAGCATGGCAGATTAGAGTTCGACTACTCAACAACAGCGGTGGAGAGCGGCTAGGAGCCAAAGGGGCATGTTGCAGCCAAAGCAGAAGATTAAAGATTCAGCAGAATGCGAGGAGATGCAGCGTCTACAGTGGCTTCGACGAGGACGTCGAAGGAATAAGTGGGGGAGAATGTCACGGACAATAATGTAAACAAGGTGTTCGATGAAATGCTTGTGTTAGTCCGTGTCCTTCGGTTTAGGTACATATCTTGTACAACAAGAAGCGGGCTCGCAGTAGGCTTAGCAGCCCTAGTTTGATTTTCTTTATGGCAAGTTTGGCTTGTAAATACAAGTGTGTCTTATAAGCACTTGTGGGGACTTCGATCTGTAGTGGACCATTATCCTTTATGTGCAACCTCTCTGAGTTTGTAATGTCCATAGGTGTAAGTTGTATTTTGGCTTTATAAAGTATTTTTCTTTAGCAGTTGCTTGTGGATCCCGTGGGAATTGCTTCTTCTAGCCCGTTTTCTCTTTTTGTAAGTCTGTAGGACTTTAGGAGATCTCGGGGAGGGCTGACCTGTGCGGACGGACACGCATGGGTGCCGCACGGCTTAGGCAAAATCAGCTAAGCCCATGACAATTCAGCCAAGTTACAGCCCCTACTCTTCACCGGTGCTCCTTGTACGCAAGAAAGATGGAACGTGGCGAATATACGTTAATTATCGAGTTCTCAATGGTATTATGGTCAAAGATAAATATCCTATTCCAGTGGTGGATGAGCTACTTAATGAATTAAAGGGAGCACAAGTCTTCATGAAGTTAGATTTGCAGTTTGGATATTACCAGATTCGAGTACTCAAGGAAAACATACCGAAGACTGCTTTTCGGATGCACAACAACCACTACGAATTTTTGGTAATGCCCTTCCGTCTCACCGATGCTCCCTTAATTTTTTAGAGCCTCATGAATGATATTTTCTGGAGTTATCTTCATATGTTTTTGCTGGTCTTCTTAGATGACATCCTTGTTTACAACCCTTTGCTTGAAAGCCACCTTTCTTACTTATGACTTATTTTGACGATTCTTTGAGAGCATACTCCTTTTGTCAAATATTCGAAATGTAGCTTTTTATATAATAAGGTGGGGTATCTTAGGCACATAATCTCGGAGGAAGGCATGGTGATAGATCCTTCAAAGATCGAGGCGATGCGCTGGTCGATGCCTAAAAACATAAAGGTGCTATGGGATTTCTCGGACTAATTGGCTACTACTGTAAATTTGTGATAAATTATGGAAAGATCAGCACCCCTCTCACATCATTGCTAAAGAAGGATGCCTTCCTAAGGTTGGACAAAGCCTATGCTGCCTTCGACGCTCTCAAGGCTGCAATGTCATCTACACCTGTGTTGGCGCTACCCAACTTCGACAAAACGTTTGTAATTGAAACTGACGTATTGGGAGCTGGGATCGGCACCGTCCTCATGCAAGAAGGCTGACACCTCTCCTACATCACAAAACCTTATCTCCTTCACACCTGAAGATATCCATCTATGACAAGGAGATGCTTGTGATCATACATGTATTGACAAAGTGGAGACCCTACCTTACCGGTCGACGCTTTCAAACAAAGACCGACCACAAAAGCCTTAAATATTTTTTAGAATAGAAGATATCATCCCTCGAGCAGCAAAAATGGGTAACAAAGCTTTAGGATATGATTATGAAATAATTTACAAAAGGGGGAAAGAGAATGTGGTTGCAGATGTGCTCTCCCGACTACCCGAACAAGTTGAATTTTCGGTCATCTCTCTTCCAATCAATGACTTCATTAAAGACATCTAGAAAGAATAGTGATATGATCAAGAGATTCAAGAGACCATCAAAAAATTGGAGGAAGAATCATTCTCCATGGTACATTATAATTGGGACTCGAATGATTTACAATATAAAAGATGAATAGTGCTAGCGCCAAATTCTCCCTGCATAAATACTATCCTACAGGAGATACATTCCTTACCAGTAGCTAGGCACTCCAGATTCCTTTGAACTTATAAGAAGATCACATAAAATTTCTATTGGAAAGGGATGAAGAACTCCATTATTGAATTTGTAGTGTGATGTGACACTTGTCAATAATATAAAGGCGAAATAGTGATAAGCCCTAGGAAGCTGCAACCTCTACCCATCTCGGACCCAATATGAACCGAAATCTCGATGGAATTCACTGAAGGGCACCCCTATCCTAGGAAAAGGTACAATCATAATCGTGGTCGATCGTATCACAAAATATTCCTACTTTTATGTCATCTATACAACCCTTAAACCGCTACTAGCATTGCTTGAATCTTCATGGATAATATTGTAAAACTACATAGGATGCCTATTGAATCTCAAATTTTGATGATGAAATCAATTAATGGATTTTATAATCTAACTTGTGTGTTAAAGAAAGTGATGTAGGATTAACTATGACAGTAAAAGAGTATTACAATCAGATGTTGGGCCAGAGTCAAGTTCGAATATCGAGCTGAGGTTCAAATGACTTAATGGGAGCTCGCTGAGAATTCGCCGGAGGTCGACTGAGGTTTGGACGATGTTGTCAAGAGCTCACCGAGAACTCAGCAAAAGTTCAATGGAAGAATGCTGGAAGTTCATTGGGAGTTCACCGAAGGAAATCGAGAGTTCACTGGGGGTTCATCGGAAGGATGTCGGGAGTTCATTGAAGAGATGATCGGACAACAAAGATTATATATTGAGTGTTGTAGTTAGCATCATAATGAGAGTTAGCTTTACTAACTCAATTAAGAGATCATTAGGTCTTAATTAGGGTTGATTTAGATTTATTATAAAAGTTATTTCAGTAACCCAAGGTCAGATGAGACATGGTCTTCGAAGACACTATCACCAAGATGACACAATCTTCGAAGATGTGTCAGGCGATTGACCTACCCAGACACAATCGCTGCATGTCGAAATGAACCGCATAGAATATAGTTTTTGAGACCAACACCTTGGGAATACTTAAAATTTAATTTTTGGCTCCACTTTTGAAGCCATTTGGGGCCTATAAATACCCAACCCATTCTTGCTGTAGTATGCAAGCAATTAAGAGCAAAAACCTTATGAAAATGCTATTGTAATTGAGAGTTTCTCCTCATTTCGTCGTGTGTAGTTTTTTTATTTTTTTAAGGGAGAGCTTAGAGACTTGTAAAGGTTATCTTCTAAACTTATAAAAGGAGAATAGAGTTGTAAGAGGGTGGTTGATCTTCACCCATTGAAAGAAGATCAATAGTGGAAGCCGAGACCTCAACGGAGGAGGAATCAGGAGTAGATGTAGGCCATGAGACTGAATCCAGGAGAGATGGCTTTTGTTAGCAATCAAGAGGGATTTAATCTTAGTGCCAGTTTGATCTTAACAATTGGTATTAGAGCCATGTTTCTCTCTATTTGACTTAAAATCCAGGAGAGATGGCTTTTGTTAGCAATCAAGAGGGACTTTCTATCACTCATCCTCCCATGTTCAATGGAATGGATTACACGTATTGGAAAACTTGAATGAGAATTTTTTTACTTTCTATGGATTTTGAATTATGGTATATTATTGAAAGTGGTTTTGAAAAATCTTCCAAACCGATGAACGAATGAAATGATTTAGAAAAGAAGACTTTCTCTTCGAATGCTAAAGCGATGAATGTTTTATTTTTTTGCTCTTGATAAAAATGAATATAATCGGGTTTCTATATATGAAACTACGCACAAGATTTGGCACGCACTTGAAGTCACACACGAAGGCACAAATCAAGTCAAAGAGTCAAAATTAATCTTTTAGTGCATAGCTATGAGTTGTTTCGCATGAAACCAAGTGAGACCATAGGAGATGTACACTCATTTTACGAATGTCGTCAATGGTCTAAAAGTGTTTGGTAAAAAAAATTTTAATTTTGAATTTGTTAACAAAATATTAAGATCTCTTCCTAAAAGTTGGGATCCCATAGTAACGACAATATAAGAAGCAAAGGACCTAAATAATTTTTTGCTTGAAGAATTAATCGGGTCTTTGATGACTTACAAAATGACATATATAGTACATGATGAATCGAGAACAACCTTCTAAAGAACAAGAAGGACATAACACTTAGAACCAAGGAAGACCACTTGGAAAAAAACTCAAGTGATGATGACGATGATGAGGACTTCGCACTTCTTACAAGAAATATTAAGAAATTCTTAAAAATCACCAAAACAAAACAAGATGCTAAGAATAAAAGTGAACTAAAAAGGGACTCAATAATATATTATGAATATAAGAAGTCAGGACACTTCAAAAATAAATATCCCCGAGTGAAGAAGAAGCAACCAAAGAAGAAGAAGGCGCTCAAAGCTAATTGGGACGACTGAAGTTCATCTGAAGACAAGGAGCCAACCAAAAAGGGAGAACTTACAAATTATGCTTTAATGGCATTTGGAAATGAGGTAATTAACTTAAACGAGTCTTCTTTATCTTATGATGAATTATTTAATACATTTAATGACTTATTTAATGATCTTAAATTAGTTATAAAAAGTATAAATTGCTAAATAAAGATCATGCTTCACTTGCTAGTGAACTTGAAAGTTAAAAAAAAAGTATTATGAACATAGGATAGCTCCTTGCAGTATGTGTGAAGAATTAGATATACTTAAGAAAAAAAATATTTTATTACAAGAAAATATTTCATTAAAATAGATAATAAATCCTTAAACATGGTCCTTGCTAATAAGGGTCATGTTCACGGAAAGGAAGGAATTGGCTTTGTGAGTAACACTCAATAAAAGTCAACTATCTTTGTTAAAAGACCTACATTATATGTTTCACCTAGAAATAAATATAATTTTTGTAAAAGAATTGGACACTATACTTATAAATGCTCATTTAAAAGGAATAGTCCACACAAATTAATTTTAGTTCCTAAAGGAACCACAAATAACTAGATGCCATTAGTAAAATTAGGTAGAATTTTTCATGAGGAACCCAAAGGCAAATGGGTACCTAAACCAAAACCCCATTTCTTATAGGTATGAACTCCAAATAAAGGCTAGAAGCACAAAATAGTACCTTGATAGTGGATGCTCAAGGTACATGACCAGAGATCCAACTCATTTCTCTAAGCTTACTAGCCTAAATGAATGCTTTATCACCTTTGGAGACAACAACAAGGGAAAAATCATTGAAAAAGGAATTATATGTAACAAATCAAACCTCTTGATTGAAGATATATTATTAGTTGATGGTTTAAAACATAATCTACTAAGTATTAGCTAAGTATGATAAATGATACATTATCAAATTTGAATCTAATGCTTATATAATTGAAATACCATACAAAATAGTTCTTTAATTACCTTAAGAAGCATTATACATGTATACTATTCATATTGATAATTTTTGTAATGAAATATATTTTTCAACCTTAAATGATGATGCATGGATTTGACATAGGAGACTAGGACATACTAGTATAAAACTATTAAACCAAATCTCAACTAAAAATCTAGTAAGAGGAATGCCTCGCATCAAGTTTGTACAAGACAAAATTTGTTATGCATGTCAACTAGGAAAACAAATAAAAAATAGTTTCAAATCAAAAAATCAAATAAGCACTTCTAGGCCACTATAATTGATCCATATGGATTTCTTTAGATCAATTGATACTATAAGTTTAGGAGGTAGCAAATATGCATTTGTTATTATAGACAATTATAGTAGATATACTTGGACTTATTTCTTGGCATACAAAAGTGATTCCTTTAAATATTTTTTAAAATTTTCAAACTTGTTCAAAATGAAAAGAGTGTTATGATTTCATTTATACATAGTGATCATTATAGTGAGTTTTAAAATCATGATTTTCAAAATTTTTGTGACTCAAATGGATATAATCATAATTTCTCTACTCCTAGAAATCCATAATAAAATGGAGTAGTGGAAAAAAAAAGTAGAAGCTTACAAGAAATGGCTAGAACCATGTTAAATGAACATAGTCGTTAATACGACATGCTATCATGAATAGGGTTCTTGTAAGACCATTTCTCTCCAAAACTCCTTATGAATTGTGGAATAATAAAAAACTTAATTTTTTATATTTCAAAGTATTTAGTTGTAAATGTTTTATTTTGAATGAAAAATATGTCTTAGGAAAGTTCGATACAAAATCCGATGAAGGTATATTTCTTGGTTATTCCTCAATTTCAAAAACTTATGTCTTTAATAAAAGAACTCTAGTAATTGAGAAATTCATCCATATTATTTTTAATGAGGTTTTCAAATTAAAGAAAATTAATTTTGATAATGATTTTAACTTTGATATTTTAAATTTAAATAATAAACCTCATCTCTAAAATAACTTGGATGCATATACTTCCATCAAATCCTTACCCAAGGAATGGAAGTATGTAGATGCTCATCTTAAGGAGTTAATAATAGGAGATACATCAAATAGTGTTCAAACTCGTTCATTATTTAAAAAATTTTGTATTAACGTCGTATTTTTATCTCAAATTGAATCAAAATACATTGAGGAAGCCCTAAAAGATGATTCTTAGGATATTTCAATGCATGAAGAGTTTAACTAATTTGAGAGAAATGAGGTGTGAGAGCTTGTTTTTAGACCTAATGACCATTTAGTGATTGGTACTAAATGAGTTTTTTAGAAACAAGCAAGATAAAAATGTTACCATGGTTATAAACAAGGCTAGATTAGTGGCCAAGGGTTTCAACCAAGAAGAAGGGATCGATTATGAAGAGACATTCGCTCCTGTGGCTAGACTTGAAGCCATAAGGATGCTCCTTTTCTTTGCCTCTTTTAAGAATTTTAAGTTATTTCAAATAGATATCAAAAGTGTTTTCCTTAATGGTTTCATTTTCGAAGAAGTTTATGTTGAACAACCCCCCAGTATTGAAAATAATCTTTTTCTGAATCATGTTTTCAAATTATCTAAGGCTCTTTATAGATTGAAACAAGCCTCTAGGGCTTGGTACAAAAGACTGAGCCCTTTCCTTGTTTCAAACAATTTTTTAAAAGGAAAGATTGATACCACATTATTTTTTAAGTATTTTAAAAATAATTTTTTAGTTATTCAAATTTATGTTGATGATATTATTAGCCTAATGGGTGAATTAACTTTTTTTTAGGATTATAAATAAAATAATTAAATGATGATATCCTTATAAGTCAAACTAAGTATACCTTAGATTTCTTAAAACATTTTAGTATGGATAATGCTAAGGCCATAAACACACTCATGAACACTTCTACAAAATTAGACTTGGATAATGAAGATGAAAATTTTGATAAGAAAACATATAAAGTAATTATATGTAGTTTATTGTATTTAACCACTACTAGATCAGACATAATATTTAGTGTTGGATTGTGTATAAGGTTTCAATCCAACCCTAAATATTCTCATTTTAAGACAATTAAATGAATATTTAGATATTTAAAATGAACTTCTAATTTAGGATTATGGTATCATAAGTCTAAAAACTTTGATTTGCTTGCCTATGCGAATGCTGATTTTGGAGGTTATAGAATAGATAAAAGAGTACAACCAGAACATGCCAATTCTTAGGATATGCTATTATTTTTTGGTCTTCTAAGAAACAAAATTCGGTTGTATTATCTACAACCAAAGCTGAGAATATAGCAGCTGGTGCATGTTGTACACAAGTCAATTAGATGAAAAACACTTTAGAAGATTATTGAATTTACTTAAAAAATATTACTATCAAATGCAATAACACTTGTGTAATATGTTTAACTAAAAATCTCATTCAATACTCAAAACTAAATATATTGACATTAGGCATCACTTTATTAGAGATCATGTAAATAATCCTGATATATCTTTGAAATTTATTGATACTAACAATCAATTGGCTGATATCTTCACCAAGTCACTAAATGACAAATAATTTGACTTTATTCGAAGAGAGTTCGGAATGTTAAACCATCCAAATGCATGATTTGGTAGATTTCTTGAGTCTTTACTTACATGAGTAGCTCTTGTATTTTTCTTAGACTTCTCTCGACTTTTAAACTCTTTTTCAATACTTAGATTCTTGGATTCATGAATATGTATCCCCCTCTTAATAATTTATTTTATTTTAAGATACTTGATTTTTGGATCTTTGACACCCTCTCCCTTTCTTCTTCTTCTATTTTATTTATAAAGGGGAAAAAAATAATTTGATATGAAATGAATTAAACTCTACTCTAATTTTTCTTCTTATTTTATTAAGGGAGCGAAATAGAGTAGATTTTTTCTTTAATATAATGAATATTTATGATAAATGTGTTGATATATATATTGAACACTTAGTAGTCAAATATGTGGTGAATATTTCTCTTTTTTGATAACAAAGGGAGAGAAACGACATGATTGATAACATACGATAAATGTTATATTTGAAATTTTATCATATAATGAATATTTGTTTTGAATAATTATTTAAAAAATATAAGTTGAATATTTCTCCTTTTTATGACAAAAGGGAGAGAAATAGTATATTGATGACAAATAATAAATGATATGTTTGAATAATTTTTGATAAATATTCAAAAATGATAAATGTTCAAATAATGGATATTTGTGATAAATATTCAAATATGAATTATATATTTCTCTTTTTTATTGATGACAAAGGGGGAGAAATGACGTAAGAGAAATGTATATTTTGAAATCTTTGAAATATTTATATGATACCAAGAAGATGATTGCTTTGAAATTTTTATTATGTATGGTATCATTAATGGTTAAATTATGAAAATATTATACTTGAATTCAAAGTGATTGGTTCTTTTGAATTCAAGTTTGTTGTATTTATCATGTAACATATATGAAAAGGGAGTTAAGGTTAACTCCCATCATCAATTGGTTGTCATCATCAAAAAGGAGAAGATTGTTGAACCTTGAATTTTGATGATAAAATCAATTGATGAGTTTTATAATCTAATTTGTGTGTTAAAAAAAGTGATGCAAGATTATCTGCGATGGTAAAAGGGCATTACAATCAGGTATTGGGCCGGAGTCAAGTTTGAACATCGGGCCGAGGTTCGGACGACTCAACAGGAGCTCATCGAGAGTTCATCGGAGGTCGGCCGAGGTTTAGACGATGTTGTTGGGAGCTCGCCGAGAACTCACCAAAAGTTCACTGGAAGAATGCTGGAAGTTCGTTGGGAGTTCACCGAAGGAAATTGAGAGCTTACCGAGGGTTCATGAGAAGGATGCCGAGAGTTCATCGAAGAGATGATCGGTGTATGTTGAGTATCGTAGTTAGAATCATAATGGGAGTTAGTTTTACTAACTCAATTAAGAGATCATTAGGCCTTAATTAGGGTTGATTTGGACTCATTATAAAAGTCATTTCAGTAACCCAAAGTCAGATGAGACACGATCTTCGAAGACACGGTCACCAAGATGACATAGTCTTTGAAGATGTGTCAAGCAGTTGACCTACTCGCGCTTGACATCATAGTATTCCAAAACTATCAGGCAACTGAACCACCCAAACATAGTCTGCCAGACTATATCAAGCGGCTAAACTATGCAGAACACAATCGTTAAGTCCAATACCTCGGGAACACTTCAGATTTGATTTCTGGCTCCACTTTTGAAGCTATTTGGAGCCTATAAATACCTCATCCATTCTTGCTCGAGTATGCAAGCAATTAAGAGCAAAAACTTTGTGAAAACGCTATTGTAATTGAGAGCTTCTCCTCATTCTTGATCTTGTGTAGTTTTTTTTTTTCTTTAAGGGAGAGCTTAGAGACTTATAAAAGTTACCTCCTAAATATGTAAAAGGAGAATAGAGTTGTAATAGAGTAGTTGATCTTCACCCATTGAAGGAAGATCAATAGTGGAAGTCGGTGACCTCAACGGAGGAGGAATCGGGAGTGGACGTAGGTCACGAGACTGAACCACTATAAAATCAGTTTGCTTCCTCTTCTTTGCTCCTTATCTTCATTGCTTTGTTATTTAACTGTCTATTATCTTTGCTTACACTATTACAAACATCTCTATGCTTAAACACATTTCTGATATAATTTTTATTTAGTGAATATTTAAATTGATATAATTTTTTTTTGTAAGTACCAATCCACCGCCCTTCCGCACCACCCCCCCCCCCCTCTCCCCCCTCTTAGTGTTGCTTTGATCCAAACAATGCCTAGATCTATTGTAGTGATTGTGATAAGATCTTCAAAAGCAAATTTGGATAGAACTATTCTAGTTATAGTGCACCAAACTGAAGATGAGTACAATGTACCATCCATAGACCGACGATCAGACCGAAGTGATGAATAAGTGTTTGGAGACATATCTCAGATGCTTCACTAGCGATCAGCCAAAAAAGTAGATGAAGTGGCTCCCCTGGGCTGAGTGGTGGTATAACACGATTTATCATGCCTCGATGAAATGTACTCCTTTTGAAGTCGTGTATGGATGACCACCTCTTGTAATCCCAAAATATATAATTGGCTTATCCAAAGTAGATAGGTAGACAGGGAGCTCATGGATAGGGACAAAATTCTGAAATTATTGAAGGATAATCTCTCAATGGCCTAGGCAAGGATGAAACAACAATATGATATGCACAAAAGTGAAAGAGAGTTCTCGGTGGGAGATTAGGTTTTCCTTTGACTTCAATCTTACAAGAAGACATTCATCCACACTAGAGCATCTATGAAGCATTCACATCATTTTTATGGGCCCTACTAGATTACAAAACACATTGGAGCAATGGCATGCATATAAGGTAGACCTACCTGCATATTCTAATATCCATCCAGTCTTCCACATGTCATATCTTAAGCCCAACCTTAAAGAAAACGAGATGGCCTAGAATCATCTACCGGATACTACCGTCCATGGAGAAATCTAGATCCAGCCAAAGGCAATCATTAACCACTGGATCATGATGTGTCGTCGATGTCCCACTATTGAGGTGCTAGTGCAATAGACAAATTTACCCACAGAAGCTGCCACGTGGGAGCCCTATGAAGATTTGAAGGTCAAATTCCCAAAGTTCATAGAGCCTCGGCCTTGAAGACAAGACTAATTTGAAGAGGGTGAGTTTGTTAGTGCTAGTTAAAAGTGCCCTACAAGCCAATCACGTGAGTGATGACACGTATGACACACTGTGTAATATTTTTACTTATTATTAATATTGGCATATTCTCACATTATATTATATGTAGTATATATACTGTGATGTCCTTGGCTCTGTGCAATGAAAATCGAATTTTGATAAGATCACGATAATGAGATCGATTCACTTTTAAACATAGATCCTAAATAATCTCGGTCATAGGTTACTCGAGAGGGATATTAAGATAATCGGACAGACCGGTGTACTATATACTCATCCATATGATGGAGGCGGCTGGTCTCATAGCCACTTATATGGAGATACTAAGGATATAGTATAGGTGCTCATTGCAGAATAAGTTCACTGATTGATCCGCTTATAGAATGTTGTATAGTTAATGATACCTAATGTCAGACAATGATTCTATAGTCCTAGTTATGTATCTAGCCCTTAGACTTGAGACACCAATGATGCCTTGTATGAGTACTCCTTTCTTTGATGTCAGACTTACAAGTTTGAAAAGTTCCAAATCTAGTACAACTGGTCATCGAGATTGGTAGCTAATCTTACGAAGGTAATTAAGTATCAATAGAGGATCATTCACTCTCGATATCATAAGAGAAATATCTCATATGTGCTTGCCCAGACAAATCTTTGGCCAGGGTCATTTAGATTAAGAGAGAAAGGGTTCTCCGGGAGAATCTGATTAGAGCGAGACTATGACGGATTCCGTATATGACCTAACAGCACCATATCCAATATATAGTCTATGGGATATTAGTTGAATGAGGGATTATAGATATATGGTAACTGTGGATAGATAGGTCCGTTGGATTTGACCCCTCTATATCGTTTGGGGACTATGGCGTAATGGTCTAGTACGTCCATAGTCGATGAGTCGAGTGAATTATTATAGGGATAATAATTCACTATATCAGAATCAGTTCTAATGAGATTGACTCACAGCCAACTCGGTATCGAGCCTAGAGGGTCACACACATATGGTGGATGCTTCAGTGAATAAAGAATTAGATGAAGATCCAACTAGCCCTTATTCTCATTATATGAGACCCTATACTGATGGACTCCTTGAATAAGGCCCAATTAGAGGCCTAAGGAGAATATTGAATAGAGATCCAATAATGTAAAGTTAGTGAATAATTGGATACAGATCCAATACCCACTATGGAAGGAGCCCTAGGGTTTTTTAGTGGCTCTCTATAAATAGGAGGGGAGACTTATGGTTGATAGGCTGCAGCTTTTAGCCACCACCTCCTATTCTCCTCCCTCCCTCTACGCAAGAATTGCGAGATCAGATTGGAGGAGTTTCGCTGTAGAGATCCATCGTGTGGATACCGCTAGAGAGAATAACGTTTGACCTCCTCCATCTTCTCAATTCGGATCTGGAATATAAGGATATATAATCTCCCTAGGTAAAATCAATCTCACATATCGTGGTTTTTTTATTTTTACGATTTTTCACGTGACTCCAATCTTTTGCATGATGATTTGATCTGCACGAGAAACCGATTTTTTATTTTGATTTCCACTGCGCATGTAATGCTCCCGCTAAGGTTTCCCAATACCAGTATCAGAGCCAAGGTTTTCGTGTGAAAGATTAGTTTTAAAATGTCCGTGATGAGATTGAATCGCATAGAATCATTCTACGTATTCTTGTTGCACTTCCGTAGCAAACGCAATGAGGAGGAGGATGGGCGGCCACGGCGGACCTCCTGGCGGTTGGCCATGGCACAGCCACTAAGGGGCCATCGATTGGCCAAGCCCCCGCAAAGGCGGTTGTGACCAAGGCCGGGGCCGATGAGGCCACATGGGGCGCCGTCGCCACGCAGGCCGGTGGTGGCAGAGGGAAGAGGAGGACCTAGGGCATTCCTTTTGAGAAAAGGACTATTTTATCCCTCTAAACTTAGAAAATTTTAAGGACTATCCTCGTGTATAGAATTTCTAAAATACCCTCAATAATTTTAGAAATTTCAAGGACTATCCTCTCATTAAGAATTATAAAAATGCCCTTGATAATTTTAAAAATTACGAGCATATCCTGATTTCTAGAAAAATAATTAATTAAATAGTTTAATTAATTATTATATATATCTAGTAATCGTACATATGATGTGATGTACATGTGATGTATAATGTGGATAAATGATCATAAGTCATGTATTGTGATGTGTGTAATTATGATTATTATTATTATTGGGGCCTACGAGCCTCCGTTTTTCTCGTTTATTATCGAGCTTGCGATTATTTGTAATTACATGGAGAGGTACGGTGGGAGCATGGAGGTGACAGCGGGACCCATGATGTCATGATGTGAAATCACATCGCATGGTGATGCGACGATCCGACGAAACCAATGATGACGAGATCAACAATCACAGGGCATAAAGATGCACCGATGCACACATAGATCCTATTGTGAGTGATTAGGCCCATTAGCTCGGGCTTAATCATATTAGGTGATGACTCATAATCATATGGTGTGGCTTGCATATGTGATGTGTTATACATATACTAGATATATGTATATATATATATATTTATATGCAACGTAGATATATATTAAATATGTATGTGTGTGACACGATATATTAAGAGATTGATACGAAACAAAAACCCCTCCTATGATAATATTAAGTCGATAAGCATGAGGCAATAAGATTGACCCATGTGGCCTTCCATCATTATAGGAAGAAATTGAATCACGATTTGAGTTGGTCGAGTCCCTCCAGACTCACATATCTACGTGATCAAGTTCTTGTCTATCACATAGAGATATCACCGGTGACCTGAGGACATGGTATGTTTGGTCGAGTCCCTCGAGGGCATACCATTAAATCAGACTCATCTTGTAACAATGGTGATGACTTAACTGAATATCTTGGTTGGTCGAATCCCTCGAGACCATGATGATTCGGAGGCCGAACGTGATGGGAATCACAAGGAGTTGCGATTGGTAAGTTCTTGCACTAAGACATCAATTGGAACCCGATCCCCACTAGGAGTCTACCGGAGACTTTCGTCTCACGTGTCGAGGGTGTCGCGTGATTCACTAGGAAAATAGTGGGAGTATATTAAGATAGAAGTCTATATCTTAATTAATATTTTCTATAAAATCTGTATGTTATTTATTTTTGTTATATCTTGTTTTGTTAGAAATATGTTGCTCACAAACCCCTACATGGCATACTTGATGCCAACTGTCTCACTAGTCCAAATTATACAGATTAGCTCTGTAATTTGAGAATTATTCTCACGACGGAGAAAATCGTATACATCCTTGATACAATTATGCCCACGCTAGAAGAAGAGGCAAGTGAGGATGAGATCACTTGCTATGTGAAGTACATAGATGATCCCACATTGGCAAAATATTATATGTTGGCCTCCATGACTCTTGAGTTACAGAGGCAACATAAGAGCATGGATACAGATTCTATCATTTTTCATCTCTACCAGCTGTTTGAGAAACAGGGAAGAACTCAAAGATATGAGATATCTAAGAGACTCTTCCAAGCCAAGATGATAGAAGGGACATCGGTTGAGGACCATATCCTAAAGATGATAAAATGGATCGAGAAACTCACAGGTCTTGGAATAGTCCTAGAGGATAACCTGTGCATTGATCTTAAACTTCAGTCCCTACCAAATTCTTTTTCTCACTTCATCATGAATTTTAACATGAGCAAGTTTGAGGTGACTCTCCCTGAGCTCCTCAATATGTTGAGGGAAGCTAAGAGTGCCATCAAAAAGGAGAAACCATTTTTTTATATTGGTGATTCCAAAAAGAAAAGGAAGGCTAGCAAGAGCTTTAAGAAGGGCAAGGGCAAAGAAAAACCAAGTAAGACAAAGGAAGCCAAGAGAGACCCAGTAAAGGACAAAGGATAGTGCTTCCACTATGGCCAAGACGGGCATTGGAAGAGGAACTGTAAGGACTACCTTGTAGAGAAGGTGAGATAGAAGCTTGGAGAAGCTTCAGGTATATTCATGATCAGTCTCCACTTGTCAGATTTTTATGATAACATATGGGTATTGGATATCGGGAGTGTTTATCATATCTGCAATTCTTTGCAAGTTCTGGCAAGACCTAGGAGATTGGCTAGAGGTGAGATGAACGTCAAGATGGGTAATGAAGCAAGAGTTGCTGTAATTGTTGTTGAAGAGGTCACCCTACATCTGCCTAGTAGAGCTATTATTGCATTAGATGCATGCTATTTTGTTTCCTCTATTATCAAAAATATTATTTTTATCTTTTGTTTGATAATTAGTGGATATAAATTAGTTTTTGAGAATAATAGTTGTTTAATAATTATGGATGATGAGATCATCACTAGAGGGACCCTTATAAATAGCTTATATATTTTAGACATTTCTCCACATATCATGAATATAAATATGTCTAAGAGGAAAAGAGATAAGGTGAATAATACATACCTATAGCATTGTAGGCTAGGTCATATACATAAGGGAAGGATTCAAAAGTTGTTGAAAGATAGATACTTAGATCCATTTGACTATGAGTCATATGTAATTTGCAAACCTTGCCTTCGTGGGAAGATGACCAACTCTCCTTTTAGTGAAACTCGAGAGAGAGCCACCGAGTAATTGGAACTCATACATAGTGATGTATGTGGTCCCATGTCGACTCAGGCTATAGATGATTACTCATACTTCATTACATTCATTGATGATTTCTCTAGGTATGGACACATGTACTTAATAAAGTACAAATCTGAGGCCTTTAAGAAATTCAAGGAATATAAAAATAAGGTAGAGAACCAAATTGGAAAGAGTATTAAGACTCTTCGATTAGATCAAGGAGAGTACTTGAGTACGGAGTTCACCCATTTCCTCAGGGACGATGAAATTCTATCCCAGTGGACACCTTCTTATACACCCTAGCTCAATGGTGTATCAGAAAGGAGGAATCACATGTTGTTAAACATATTATGATTCATGATGAGTTTCGCTGACTTATCCATGTCATTCTGGGGGTATGCCCTAGAGATTACAGCTTACCTTCTAAACAGAGTTTCATCAAAGTCGGTAGTGTCTACGCCATATGAGATATGGAAAGGAAAGAAGCCCGATCTTAATATTGTTAAGATTTGGGGCTATCCTACCTATGTTAGAAGACACAACCCTGATAAGTTGGAATCAAGGACAGAATGGTGTACATTCGTGGGATATCCAAAAGAAACTTGTAGGTATTATTTCTATCACCCCGAGGATCGAAAGGTCTTTATTGCTAAGAGAGTCGTATTCCTTAAGAAGAAACACATTCTTGGTGGAAACAGTGAGAGTGATATTGAATTGAGCAAGGTTGGAGAACCTAGCTCAAGCACCATTCTAAAACCTGAGTCTGTTCAGGTACCTAACACATAAGTTCCAACTTTGCATTGGTCTAGTAGAGTATCTTACCCTTCTAAAAGATATGTGAGATATATTAGTAGAGATGACTCTCAGGATATTAATCCTCAAACCTACAAGGAGGCTATTATGAGTATAGACTTTGGGAAGTGGCAAGAAGCCATGAATTATGAGATGGATTCTATATACTCTAACAAGATTTGGAATCTTGTGGATGCACCTGAGGGTATTGTACCCATCAGCTGTAAATAGATTTTCAAGAAGAAGATCGGAGTGGATGGAAAGATAGAGACCTATAAAACAAGACTAGTAGCTAAAGAATATCGTCAAAGATAAGGAGTTGACTATGACGAAACCTTTTTACCTATAGCCATGCTTAAGTCCATTAGAATTATTTTGGCCATTGCAGCACACTATGACCATGAGATCTGGTAGATGGATGTAAAAACAACATTCCTCAATGGCAACCTCGAGGAGGTATATATTTCCATTTATGGATTAAAGCAAGCTTTTCGAAGTTGAAATATAAGATTTGATGAGGTGATCAGATCTTATAACTTCATTAAGAACAAAGATGAGCCTTGTGTGTATAGGATGGAACACAAATAGTCTTGATCATATGTTACTCAAAAGGGACAACGAGATAACTAGATAGACCAGTATATTGTATGTCCGTCCATATAATAGAGATAGCTAGTCTTATAGCTGCTCGTATGGGGCACTAAGGGTACAATACAAATGCTCATTGGAGAATGAGTTCACTAATTGATATGGTTACGAAATGTTTAATGGTTAATAATATCCGATGTCAAATAGTAATTCTGCAGTCCCAACTGTGTGTCTAGTTCCTAGATTTGAGACATCAAGGATGTATTATTTAAGTATTCCTTTCTTTGACGTGAGACTTATATATCTGAAAATTTTAAATATGGTACTACCAATTATCGAGATTGATAGTCAACTTTACGAAAATAATCGAGTATCAATAGATGATCATCCATTCTTGGTATCACGAGAGGAATATCTCGTGTGCTCTCGCTCAAGCAAATCTTTGGCCAAGGTTATTTGGATTGAGAAAGGAGTTCTTCGGGAGAATCTGATTAAAACGAGACTTGGATGGATTATGTATGAGGTCTGATAGTACTATGCCTAATATACGATCTCCGGAATATTAGATATATGAGAGACTACAGATGCACGGTAACTAAGGATATAAACGTCCAATAGATTAGATCCCCCTATATTATTTGGGGACTGATGTAATAACAAAGTAAGTCCATAGTCGATAAGTTGAGTGAATTGTTATAGGATAACAATTCACTGAGTTAGTTCTAACAAGTGCAACTCACGGCCAGCTCAATATTGAGCCTAGAAAGTTACATATATATGGTGAATATTGTGACGAGTAGAGGTTCGAATATGAGATATCTACAAACTCTCTGTTTTATTGGATATTTAATAAGCCATTGTATTTTTGGATCTTATGGATGAGATCCAATAAGTGCTAATAATAAATTATTGGATAGAGATTCACTAATCTAAGAGATTGAGTAGTTAAATAGAGATCTAGTACAAAATAGAGTAGAATTCATTAGGGTTAAGTTGATAGAGACCTCTATAAATAAAAGGGGGCTAAAGGTTTTATAAGCTAGAGCTTGTGGTGGTTGCGCCTCCTATTCTTCTCAGCCTCCTCTCCTCTATCGACAATAGATCTTGGAGAGGGAGATCCCGCATTGATTCGATGAGCATCGTTACTACATCCACCATATGGAAACCACCAAAGAGGAGGACATCTTATCTCCTTCGGATATGGTTTTTCAGGGATATACAATCTCCCTATGTAAAACATCTAATACACAACATACAAGACTAAGGGGAATAGGAGGGTTAGCCACCAGAAGCTTTAGCCTATGAACCCTTTAGCCCCCTCCTATTTATAAACGTCTCTAACAACTTAACCCTAATAGATCCTGTCCTATTAGGTACTAGATCTCTATCCAACTACCCAGGCCTCTTAGATTAGTAGATCTTTATCCAATAATATCTTATTAGCTCTTATTGGATCTCATCCATAGGATCTAATAATACAAGGGCTTATTGGATATCCAATAAAACTAGGGCTTCGCTGTTATCTCATATTTGAATCTTAACTTGTCCCAATATCTATCATATGTGTGTAATCCTCTAGGCTCAATACCGAGTTACCTGTGAGTTGCACCTGTCAGAACTTCTTCTAATTCAAAACTTCCTTTGACTTAAAACTCCTTCTTACTCAGTAAATTGTTATCCCATAACAATTCACTCAACTCATCGACTATGGATATACTAGGCCACTATGCCATAATCCCCAAATGGTATAGGGAGATCTAATCTATTAGACATGTCTACCCTTAGTTAATATATATTTGTAGTCCCTCATCCATCTAATATCTCAGAGATCATAAATCGTAATGTTAGGTTTCAAATGGAATCTATTCGAGTCTTACTGTAATCAAATTTTTATAGATAACTCATCTCTCAATATGAACAACCCTGACCAAGTATTTGCTTGAATAAGAACACATAAGATATTTATCTCGTGATACCAAGAGTGAATGATTATTTATTGAGACTCAATTGTCTTTGTAAGGTTGGTTACCAATCTCGATAATCAATTATACCAGATCTAAAACTTTCAAACCTATAAGTTTCCTTCAAAGAAATGAGTACTCAAACAAGACATCCTTGGTGTCTCAAGTCTAAGGACCAGACACACAATTGAGACTACAAAATCGATATCTGACGTCAGGTATTATTAATCATTTAGCATTCCATAAGCGAATCAATCAGTGAACTCATTCTCTAATGAGTACCTAGATTACACCCTAAGTGTCCTCACACGAGTGACTATAAGACTAGCCACCTCTATCATATAAATAGGTATATAGTACACTGATCTGTGTGGTTATCTCAATATCTCTCTCAAGTAACCTATGACCAAGATTATTTAGGGTTTGTGTTTAAAAGTGAATCGATCTCATTATTGTGATCTCACCACGAGCTGATTCCCATTACACAAATCCAAGAATATCATAATATATACTATAAGTAATATAAAATAAAAATATACCAATAATAATAATAAGTAAAGAGATTATACAGCGTGTCACATGCGATATCACTCACGTGATTGGCTTGAAGGGCATATGTAACCAGCAGATATGACCTAGCGTATAATGACACAAGTATACATTGTTCATCTTATCTCATTTCCTCTTGTACATACTTACATTCATGATTTGTGGAGCAATATCTAGCACATATAAACTATTATGCAACGTTCCTCTAGTGACGATCTTATCATCCAAAATTAATGAATAACTATTATTCTCAAAAACTAATTTATATCTCATAATGATAATAGAAGGAACATAATAACATGCATTTAATGCAATAATAGCTCCACAAAGTAGATGTAAGGTAACATTGCCAATAGCAACTGTGGTAACTCTTGCTCTATTACCCATTTTGAGGTTCATCTCACTCCTTTGCCAATCTCCTAGGTCTTGCCAAATGCTATAATGAATTATAAATATGATAAGCACTCCCAATATCCAATACCCATGTGTTATAATGAAAATCTAATAAATAAAGACTGATTATGAATGTACCTGAAGCTTCTCTAAGCTTCTGTTTTGTTTTTTCTATAAGGTACTCTTTGTAGATCTTCTTCCAATGCTCATATTTATCGTAGTGGAAGCATTGACCTTTGTGCTTTCCCGGGTATTTCTTGGCAACCTTTATCTTATCTGGTTTGCCCTTGTCCTTACCATTCTTAAGGGACTTATCAGCCTTTATTTTTTTTTGGTCTCATAAATGTAGAGCTTTTCTTTCTTGATAGTGCTCTCAGCCTCCCTCAATATATTGAGGAGCTCGAGGAGAGTCACCTCAAGCTTGTTCATGTTAAAATTTATAATGAAGTGAGAAAAGGAAACTGGTAGAGACTAGAGTATAAGATCAATGCACATATTATTCTCTAGGACCATTCTTAGACCTGTGAGTTTCTCAATCCACTCAATCATCCTAAGGACATGATTCTAACGAGACTTTTGGATATCTTATATTTTTTATTTCTTCCTTGTTCCTCAAATAGCTGGCAAAGATGAAGAATGATGAAATTGACATATATGCTCTTATGTTCTCTCTGTAGCTCATGAGTCATAGAAGTTAATATATAAAACTTAGCCAGAGTTAAATCATCTATATACTTCATGTAGTGAGCGAATCTCATCCTTACTTGCCCCTTCTTCCAATGTGAGCAATATCGTGTCAAGGACATATGTGATTTTCTCTGTTGTGACTCAGGTTGTAAAACCAATTTGTGTAGTTTGGATCAGTGAGGTAGTTGGCATCAAGTATACCATATAGGGGGTTTTCAAGCGATATATTTCCAACAAGCAAAGATGTTGCATAAATGGATAATATATGAATTTTACATAAAAGTAAACAATTAAGATATGAACTTCTATCTTAATCTACTCATATTATTTTTCTGGCGAATCACCCGACACCATCGATACATGAGACGAAAGTCTCCGACGGACTTTCAGTGAGGATCAGAATCCAATCGGCATCTTAATGTTGTAACCTTGAGGGACTCGACTATCACACTGAGTCCAGAAATATAGGCAAATCTTATCAATCACAACTCATTATGATTCATGTCCTATTTAACCTCTGAACCATCATAGCCTCGAGGAACTTGACCAATCATGATGTTTAGTTAAGTCATTACCATCGTTAAAAGATGAGTCTGATTTGATGATATACCCTCAAGGAACTCGACTAAGCTTTCTCTATCTCATAGGTAAGATCTAGAATCACGAGGTAGTTGTGCCTCGAGGGACTTGACTAACTCAACATATGTTGGAATTTGATTTCTCCCTATAACGATGGAAGGTTACGTGGATCAATCTAATGATCTTATGCTTACCAACTTAATATTAACATAGGAAGGGGTTTTGGTTCAGTTTCCTAATATGTCATGTCACATACATACATATTTAATATATCACATGTAAATATATATATATATATATATCACATATGCATATTCACATCGGATGATCATGAACCATCACATAATGTTATTAGGCTCGAGCTAGTGGGCCTAATCACTCACAATAGGATCTATGTGTATATCGGTATATCTCCATGCCTTGTGATCGTCCATCTCGTCATCATCAATTCCACCAACGCTTCAATGCATCTTCATGCATCGGGATCATTCGTCTCGGTATCTTGGGTCCTATCATACCTCTACGCTCCCCCCACATCTCTTCGTGTAACTACAACATAATTACAGGCAGGCCTGACAATAAATGAGAAAAATAAAAGCCCACAAGCCCTAATAATAATAATAATCATACATACACACATCACATCACATGATCAATAAACATTTGTCCACATCATATATCACATGTACACATCATTATGTAATACTACCAAATAAATAATTATGATTAAAATATTTAATCAATTATATTATTGGAATTTTTGGAATACCCTACCATAGGATACCCCGTATGGCAAGAAAGAGACCATATGCAGCTAGGAAATCCTAACCGTTAGGGGCACCCCTAAGGTTAGGAGTTCCTAGACATAGGGTAGGCTTGCATAGCTAGGAAACCATAGCCAAGGTGTTTCTTGCAGCCAACAACTTTGGCTATAATCTACCATGGGCGGGCAGCAAACCCTGGCTGCTATGCTACCCTTGCAGCTAGGAATCCCTAGCCATAAGGTTACTTCCAACGGCTAGGAATCCCTAGCCATCAAGGGTTCCCCATGTGGCTAGGACTACTTAGCCGCATGGGGTGCTCAGCCATGGCTGAGAGCAACATGTTATTCTCTCAGCAATGGTTGTTTTTGCTAGGTTGAGAGCATTAAAACATGCTCTCAACTAAGGCTGCAAGCAGCCTTCGGCCAATCTACAGGGTAGCAATAGTTGTTGCCCTTTCTCCTACATTTGTGTCAATAAATTTGATATCAAAACATCAACCTAATGCATATTTCAATGCTGAGAAAAGGTGTTATCCAGATCTGAAATCTGCGACAAAATCATAGCAAGCCTCGCAGAAAACAATCTACGCAATTCTAATAACAGACATAGTTTATAAGCTAATCATTGCACGATTAACCTGGCTCTAGGACCACCATTGAAAAATCTCACCATGCCGTCGTGCGATGATTGGTGCATAAAAAATCATAAAATCATAAATTTATGTGTAGCATATGTTAGGTGTTTTACCTAAGGAAATTGCATATCCCTAAAAACCCAGATCCATAGGCGTAGATGAAGGAGGTCAGTTGTCCTCCTCTTTAGTAATATCCATACGGTAGATCACTATAGCAATGCTCCTCTAATCACAACGCAAAAACTTGTAGCTTTTGTGCGCCACCTTGCTAGGAACATGGAATAAGAACTCATTTCATCTTCATTGTCCTTACACAACAGAGCGAAGAGTGATCCGCTGGGAGGGAGGATAATAGGAAGGGGTGACTAAGGTGTAGCCTATCCCCATTCTTAGCCACCCCTACCTCCTATTTATAGAGGGCCTCTTTAAATCCTAATAGATTTTATCTTAGTGGATATTAAATCTCTATCCAATTATCCTTACCTCTTGGATTATTGTATCTATAGTTCCTCATCCATCTAATATCCTAGAGATAGTATATCGATTATGGTACTATCAAGCCTTACACGAAGTCCATCCGAGACTCACTCTAATCGAATTCTCCCGGAGAACTTCTTCTCTCTCCATTTGGACGACCTTGGCCAGAGATTTATCTAAGCGAAAGTACACGGGATATTTCTCTCATTATATGGAGAGTGGATGATCCTCTATTGATACTCAATTGCCTTTGTAAGATTGGCCACTAATCCCGATAACTAATTGTACTAGATTTGGAACTTTCAGACCTGTAAGTCCGGTGTCAAAGAAAGGAGTACTCAAATAAGACATCTTTGGTGTCTTAAGTCTAAGGACCAAATACACAACCGAGACTACGAAATCACTATCTGACGTCATGTATCATTATACTTTAGTACCTACCAAATAGTTTATTATGAATTTTAATATGAACAAGCTTAAGGTGACTCTCCTTGAGCTCCTTAATATATTGAGGGAGGTTGAGAGTACCATCAAGAAAGAAAAGCTAGTTCTCTATATTGGTGAGACCAAAAAGAAAAGAAAGGTTGATAAGTTCCTGAAGAAGGGCATGGGCTCGACACAAGGTTGAATAAAAGATTGATCTTACTTAATAAAAGAGAGGGGACAACTATATCATTATATAGGGTTCTAAACCCTAGCTCGTGGGATGCTTGCCTAAGTAAAATTACCCCTTTGCCCTCCTTTATCCGACCTAGCTGAGGAAAACCCTAGTCGACCAGCCCAATAAAGGGGGCAGCGGCCACTAAGCCCTAATGCCCTAATATAAACCCTAGCCACACTTCTTTATAGGATAGAAGTTGGTAAGTGGGGTTTTATTACGATCCCACAGGGTTTTTATTTACTACTTCTAGGAACCAGGTCTTGTTCTCAAGGCTGAGGGTCTATAAATTCTAGGAACTAGGTCTTCAGCTCATCGTAAGACTCTCATATTACATATTTGGAAGGTAAATTATTTCACTTCATGAGTACTTCAATTGAAGGGTGTCAATGGTGCATCATAATCCTCTGATCAAGTATAACTTCAGGTTGAGCTTGAATCTCGTCATCATTAGTAGTGCTCGGGAGCTGAGTCTGACGTTCTCCCAATTTTGGCTTTAGCAAGGATACGTGAAAGACGGGATTGATCTTAGCATCATCTGGGACCTTTAATTTATGTGCCACAGCCCCAATATGCTCCAAAATCAGATATGGTCCATAGAATCATAGAGATAACTTCATCGACGCTCTAGTGTTGATTGACAGCTGCTTGTATGGTTGTAGGCGAAGGTAGACCCAATCTCCTATCAAAAATTCTCGCTCGCTCTGGTGAGTGTCTGCTTGTTGATTCATGCAAGCCTGGGCAATAGTTAGGTTATCTTTCAGTAGCTCTAGAAGCTTGTCCTTATCAATTAAGTTTTGGTCGACCTGATCTACTTTGGTCATACCAATTACATATTTAGGTATTACAGGGGGCAATCGACCATACAATGCCTCATAGAGGGTACATTTAGTTGATGAATGATAAGTTATGTTATACCACCATTCGGCCCAAGGAAGTCACCTTATCCACTCTTTAGGTTGATCACTAGTGAAACACCGAAAGTAAGTCTCGAGGCATATGTTCACCACTTCTGTTTGGTCGTCCGTCTGTGGATGATAGGCTGTACTCATCTTCAATTGGGTGCTTTATAGTTGGAAAAGCTCAGTCCAAAATTTACTTGCAAACACCCTATCGTAATCGCTCATGTAAAATAATTTTACTGCAAGGGGAAGAAGGAATAATCACAATGTGGTCTTTGTAGTGCAAGTCTTTCGAATCCCAAGTGTAGTGGCCCATGGAACCCAGATTCTTCTCCAATTTTTCTATGATGCCTCAGGTTTCTGGGTCACTCTTCCACCCCTCTCTAATGTCTTTGAGGAAGTCAATGGAGGGAAGGGAGATGGCTAAAATTTTGGCTTGTCTTGGTAGCCAAGATAGAGCATCTGCAATAACATTCTCTTTCCCCTTTCGATAAATAATTTCATAATCAAAGCCAAGAAGTTTAGTTACCCATTATTGTTACTTTGAGGAAGATATTTTTTGCTCTAAAAAATACATAAGACTTTAGTAGTCGGTCTTAATCTGAAAGCGTCGGTCGATCAAGTAGGGTCTCCACTTCGTGATGATGTGTACGATGGCAATCATTTCTTTATCATTTTAAGATGGGAGGGAGAAAAAGCCTTGCTGGTGTAAGTAAGAGGTCGGTCATCTTGCATTAGAACAGTCCCAGTTCTAACTTTAAACGTGTTGGCCTCAATCATGAAGGTGCAACTGAAATCGGACAGTGCTAGGTCCAGCGTCGTCGTCATGACTACCTTGAGTCATTCAAAGGCTATGGAAGCTTTATCCAACCATAAGAAATAGTCTTTCTTCAGTAGGACAGTGGACCAAGGAATCTTGCATGTAGTGATTTTATGTTCATAGGTTTCGGCATTCTTGCATTGCTTCGATCTTTATCGGGTCTACCGCCACTCCATTCTCTGATATAATGTGTCCTAGATAGTCCACTTTACTGTTGAATCTCGGATTCTGATGATGAAATCAATTGATAGGTTATTGATCTAACATAGGTTGTTAGAAGTTGATTGATGCAAGATTAATTACGATAGAGAGAATATGACAGTAAGAGGTTTGGCCAAAGTCAAGTCCATGTGTCGAGCCGAGATTCGGACGATGCGGTTGGGAACTCACCAGGAATGTGTCGAGAGCTCACCGAGGGTATCAGGAGTTTGCTAGGATGGCACAAGAGAGTTCGTCAGAAGAAGACCGAGACTCACAAGAAGATTGTCAAGGGTAGCCGAAAAGCTTACCGGGAGTTGGGAAGGTATTGAAGTGGATGTATTTAGTAATTATGATTATAATTAATTAAATCATAGTTAGCATCATGCAGGTTTAACTATATGGGAGAAGGAGTTACAGATCAAATATAGACCCATGATTAAGCTTAGGTATTAGGCTAATGATTGGATGATGCAGAGGGAGCTTGTTGGGAATTTGCTAGGAGATTCGTCGAAGGGATCAGGAAGCTCACTAGGAACACACCGGGAGATCGCTGAACGAAGATCGTGAGACTCATCGCTGTAGAATCAGAGGTTGCTAGATTACGGGGGTGAGGTCATAAGCTTAGTGGTCATGTTTGATTATAATATTTAAATTATAGATTAAGATTGAGTCCTAGATGAGTGTGATTTAGAAGGAATCTAAATCAACTCAAAGATGCAACCGGGTCCACTATTGGGGTTTGATTGAGCTCAGGTTGAGCTCAATTAGTTGACCAGAGGATTAGTCAACTTATGGTTTAAGCCAGAATTTGAAAATGGAGGGAACCACTTTTCTGGAGATTTCGGCGGGTAAACAGTGTTTAGTGTAAACCGCCGGCTTTAGACCCTCCTGTGGTCGACGCCGCCCATACCCAAGGTTTCGGGTGGCTGAGTTGCCTAGGTCGATAGATATATCACTCGTACCTATATTTTTCGGTTATGTTTGAATTTTGGCTTCAAAATTCTATACCCATTTGGGACTATAAATATCCCAAGTTTTTTTACATTCTACATAACAAATTTTGGAGATTGTCTTCTGAGAAAATATTGTGTGTGAACTGTAAGAAAAAGAAAAGGGTAAGGGAGTGTTCTAAGAGTTATAATCTTGTCTCCCTTGTAAGTGTTAGAAGGGTTGGATCTTCATCCAAAGGAGATCAATAGTAGACACTGGTGTGCCTAAAGGAGGAGGACTCGAAAGTGGACTTAGGCCGGTTAGTGCTGAACCACTATAATTGCAAGTGTTTTTACTTCTTTGATTTATTGTTTATAATTATCGAGTTCTTAATTGATTTCAAAACACCAATAGATGCTTCTGATTTTTATTTATGTTTTAAAATTAAGGCTTCAAAATCAAACACTTCACTTACGATTTTTTCTATCTCCATATTCGGATTTGCTTGTTATTTTAAGTCGTCTTTAAGCAAGAAGCTTAACACTTCTCTATAAGATTCACTTGCTTAACTTAAATGAAAATCTTCAGATTTTCTATCTTGCTTCAAGCGAAAAGTTTTTGTTTAAAATGTTAATTTACTCTTGTACTAATTTAACCTCTCTCCCCCCCCCCTCCCCCACCCCCCCTTAGTGTCAATTGATCCTAACGATTGATATCATATCTATGTTTTTCTCATTTGGTTTAACACCCAAGAGAAATGACTCTTTTTTATATTAACGAGAGACAATGGATCACAAGTCGTCTTATGTTTAATGGGACGGACTACACATCTTGGAATATATGAATGCGTATCTTTTTTATTTCGATAGACCTTGATTTTGTGGTGTATTATTGAAAAATATTTTCAAAAGTCATCCAATCCAACAAATGATTAGAATGATTATGAAAAATAAATATTTTCGTTAAATACAAAGGCTATCAATGCCTTATACTATGTACTTGATAAAAATGAATTTGATCGGGTTTCTTACTTTGATTCGACTTTTGATATATGGTATACATTAGAAATGATATATGAAAGCATAACTAATCTAAATGAATCATTAAATGAGAATACTTTTAAAAATAAATTTGAAGAATACCTTCTAAAGATCCGAAAGGAATTTGAACTAAGAATATATGACTCCTCGAGTAAAATCTCAAGTGATGAGGACTTTGAAGCCTTGACAAACAAACCAGATAAATTAATGAACATGAACCTTAAAAATGATCTAAAGATGGACAAAATATCTTGCTATGAGTGTAAGAAGCCGATGAGCTCCAATGATGAAATGTACAACCAAAAAGTGGAGAACCTCACTCTTATGGCCATAGACGATGATTTTAGTGATTCATTAAGCATTTTTTTAAATATCTTCCATGATTTGTTTGATGAGTTTAGAAAACTTAGCAAATCTTTTAAGTTATTTAAAAATAAATATGATTTGTTAGTTGATAAAGTATATGAAATGCATGAGTTATTAGCATCACATAATCCTAGTTCTAAATATGAAATGCTAGATAATATTAAAGAAAAAATATCATGCTTAAGTCAACATTAGAAAATTTTAAAATTTGGAACAAATCCCTAACTATGATCCTTGCCAATAATGGTCATATTAATAAAAGAAATGACATAGGCTTTGTTGGTAATGTTCAACAAAAGCCAACCATCTTTGTAAAAGGACCTACCTTAAATATACCACCAATAATCAAATGTAATTCTTGTGAAAAATTAGGACATAAAGCCGCTAAATATTTATTCAAAAATTATAGTCCACATAAATTAATTTGGATTCATAAAGGAACCATAAACAACCTTAAGCCATTAGAGAAAATGGAAAGAACATATCATGAAGGACTCAAACTCAAATGGGTACCTAAATCAAAACCTCTCATAATATAAAGTTGCCTTATAACAAGACTGGGAGCACTAAGTAATATTTGAAAATAGATGCTCAAGGCACATGACTTGAGATCTAATACCCTTTCAAAGCTCACTAGCCTAAATAGTAATAATAAATTTATTAAAATTAAAATTAACGATAATAAATCTTTTGATGGTTCATTATCATATAATTAATCTTGATGATGCATAGCTAGAGAATGAACTAGAACCAGAGAACCTTATTTATTAAAAAATATATTAAAATTTATATAAATGAGATTTTGATGATAATTGAATAAAAGTTTCGAAATTATTAGCTTTGGTTTAAATATAAAAACTATTGTTAAATGGTTCAAATATTGACAAAGTCTATAGAATGATTGATTTAAATGTTACATTGATTGAAATGCTATGATTGAATGATTGTGTTGAATGATAAAATTTTAACATAGAACAATATAGAAAAAGAAGAGAAAAATCATACTTCATTGTCTAGTATTTTTGTAAATTAAAAATATATTTAATGAGAATAAAATAAGCATAGGAACTCACTACACTAAGTCTAAAAATCATTGGATTTAAGATAAATCAAAAAGTTTGTTTGAAAATATTTTATTGTAATGATCTTGATAAAATTTTATTTTTGCTTTAAATGACATTGCATTCCTAAAATAAATTTCAAAAGGACAATTATTCTTAAAAATATTTTTATCCTATTAATCCTTCAACAAGAGATAAAATAATACTATTATTGTTGAATTTCTTAAACTACAAAAATAGATTAGAGAACTTTAGCAATTAAAAAACAAGCTATGATGTCTTCATTGAATTTTTTAAAAAGCGATTTTTGATGATGATTTTGGACAAGTTTTCAAATGATTTTGGTTTAAAAAGAGATTGATGAATCTATCCAACATTATTGATATTTTGATGATTTTATCATAATATTGACAAGTTGAAAAATTATAATTTGAAATTCTTATATAAATTCATTAAAAGAAAGTCATATAAATGAATCATAATTTGTCTCTTTGGATCTATAACTTGAAAATCTTCTTATGAACTATATTCTTGAAAACTTAAAGTTTATATATATATAAATCAAGATCTTCTACTTTTTCCTCCATGAGATTAATTCATGATCTTGATATTTATAATTTGAGATGAATACTCTTCTTTGTTCTCTTAAGGTTCTATTTTATTATCTAAGAGGAGATTTATTAAATTAAATCATGTCTTTAATATTCATGAATTTCTTTTGATATCAATATCTATCTTGAAAAGATTTATTTTAAAACTCATAAATGACATAACTTATCACCAAAATTAGTATTTCTTAAATTTGTGATAAGTTGAAAATTGAAAGAGATTTGTATTATCATGAATATTCCCTTAATTTCTTGACTTGACTTTTACGTTATGGGAATCACGTTGTTGATCTCTATGATTTTCACTTTTTAATAAAAAGGAGATTTATGATCATGACAATTATAAATTGAAACTTTTTATCAAGATTATTCTTCCATTTTATTTTAAAAAAGGAGGATCTATCTAAATAAATTAAGATTGTTTAATCTCTTAAGACTCATGTTCACTATTTACAAAAAAGGGGGGAAGAAACTTATTAAATGAAATCATGTCTTTTGATATTCAAAAAATTAATTTTATCTTTAATGACATGATCTCATTGTACTTTTTGGCATAATATGAATATGAATGTTAAGAAGAAATTATATCATCATATTTCTTTCTTGACAATGACAAAAAAATGAGAATAAAAGTATTAATATAATTAGAAGCAAATTGGATATAGTAACATTGAACGAGGAACAAGTGCTTAGAAGAAAACTAGAACTTTCTAAATGCATGCAAACTATTATATTTAAATTTAAGCTTAATCTACTATCATATTTTCTTTTGAAATTTTTGATGATTATTATCAAAATTTACATTATTTGATTGATTTGCTACCTTGCTTGAAATTTGCATAAGATGAACTAAATTATATGGGTAGCTCTTGATTTTTTTCTTGGATTTTGAATTTTACATATATAAAATTTACATCTATAAAATTGAGTATTTTTTATGATATGATATTTTTCACTTTTCTTCCTTGTTTCTACCTTCTTATTTACAAAAAGGGAAGAAAATATACATGAAAGATGATCTACAAGATACATGATTTGCTATTTGTGTTAGAAAATCACATAATTTAAATGTATGAGTGGCTCTTAATTCTTAGATCTTGGAATTTAAATCTAAAATATTGAGCTCTATTTTGTGATACAATGTCTCTCACCCCCCTCCCTTGTTCTTATTTATTATTCGAAGAAAGGGAAAAAAATTCTTTCATAAGAAAATTATGTTTATATCCTATCAAGTGGGAGCAAAACTTGTTAGCTTTCATGATGTAAAATTGCTAGCTTGAACATTACAAAGGAAGTAAAAATTTGCTAGCTTGCACTTCTCAAAAAAGAAGAAAGAACTAACTAGCTTGCATGTTCTAAAGTGATGAAAAAATTACTAAATTGCTAAGCTTTCATATACCAAAAATTTACTAATTGTACTTCTCTTTTTTGTTGATAACAGAAGGGGAGAAGATATGATGATGTGAAATCATGTATGATGATAATGCATGTTGATTTTAAAAATATACATGATGATTTGGAATAATAATCATGATTTTAATATGATGATATGATGTACAGCATATAATATGATTAAAATAGTTTCAACTTAGACTTTTGAGCTCATCTTAATATTCATTTTAAAAATTATTGAGAGCTCTTGTTAATGATATAATATTTTACAACTCCTCCATTATTTTTTCTCCTTTTTCATAAGAGGAAGAAAATTCTTTATGACTCATGTCGTATTTCATCTTTTTGTTGATGACAAAGGGGGAGAAATATATATTGATAACACATGATATTGAGAAATATACATTAATGACACATTATATTGATGATATACTTGAATATCTTGGATATGGATGCATAATCTTTTTGAAACTCATGATTCGATGACTTACTGTAAATTTGTGTTAAAAATTTGATTGGAATGTTGATTGCTTGAATTTAAAAGTGTGTGATTCTCTTAAATTTAAGTGGCATGGATTTAGGATGAGTTATGATTAATTTCTGTCATCAATTGATTGTCATCATCAAAAAGAGGGACATTGTTAAATGTCAGATTTTGATGATGAAATCAATTGATGGGTTATTGATCTAATATGGGTTGTTAGAAGTTGATTGATGCAGGATTAACTATGATAGAGAGAATATGACAATCAGAGGTTTAGCTAAAGTCAAGTCCATGCATTGGGCCAGGGTTCAAATGATGTGGTTGGGAACTTGCTAGGAGTGCGTCAGGAGCTCACCAAGGGTATCAGGAGTTTATCGAGATGGCGTAAGTGAGTTCGCCAGAAGAAGATCGAGACTCGCTGGAAGATTATTGGGAGTAGCCGAAAAGCTTACTGAGAGTTAGGAAGATCTTGAAGTGGATGTGTTTGGCAATTATGATTATAATTAATTAAGTCATAGTTAGCATCGTGCAGGTTTAACCATAATGGGAGAAGGAGTTATAAATTAGACATGGACCCAGGATCAAGCCTAGACATCAAGCCAAGGATTGGATGATGCAGAGGGAGCTCAATAGGAGTTCGCTAGAAGATTTGCCGAAGGGATCAGGAAGCTCGCTAGGAACACATCGGGAGATCGCTGGAGGAAGACCGTGAGACTCATCACTATAGAATCGGGAGGTTGTCGGATTGCGGGAGTGAGGTCGTAAGCTTGGTGGTCATGTTTGATTGTAATCTTTAAGTCATAGGTTAAGATTGAGTCCTAGATGAGTGTGATTTGAAAGGAATCCAAATCAACTCAAAGATGCAACTGGGTCCACTATTAGGGTTTGATTGAGCTCAGGTTGAGCTCAATTAGTTGACCAGAAGATTGGTCAATTGATGGCTCAAGCTAGAATTCAAAAAGTGGAGTGAACCACTTTTTAAAGATTCCAACGGGTAAACCGCTAGTAAGCAGTGGGTAAACCACCCGTACCTAGGGTTTTGGGCGACTGAACTACCAAGGGCCAGCGAGTAAACCGCCCGTACCCAAGGTTTCGGGCAACTGAGTCGTCTAAGTCGACAGGTAAACTACCCGTACCCAGATTTTCTAGGTATGTTTGAATTTTGGCTCTAAAATTCTAAAGCTATTTAGGGCTATAAACACCCAAGTTTTCATACATTCTACACAATAAATTTTGGGGATTATATTCTAAAAAAATATTATGTGTGAATTGTAAGAAAAGGCAAAAGGATAAGAGAGTATTCCAAGATTTGTAATCTTATCTCCATTATAAGTGTTGTAAGGGTTTGATCTTCACCCAAAGGAGATCAATAATGGATATCGGTATATCTCAAGGAGGAGGAGGAGGATATGGACATAGGCCGGTTAGTGCCGAACCACTATAATTGTAAGTGTTCTTACTTCTTTGATTTATTACTTTCAATTGACGGGTTCTTAATTGATTTCAAAATACTAATAGACACTTCTGATTTTTATTTATGTTTTGAAATTAAGGCTTCATAATCAAGCACTTTACTTACGATATTGTCTATCTCCTTATTCGGATTTGCTTGTCTTGCTTCAAGCGAAAAGTTTTTATTTAAAATGCTAATTTACTCTTGCACTAATTAACCACCCCCCAGTGCTAATTAATCCTAATATTTATGCTGTAAAAAGTTGAACTTTAATTGTTTAACATAAAGGGTATTCTCCCGAATGATTGTTAGAATAATTCGCAAGTGTTGAAAATGCATATCAAGTGTTGAAAATGCATATCATCAAAATATACCAACATGAACTTGCATAGAAACCTTTGGAAAATATCGTTCATCAAGCTTTTAAAAGTAGAAGGAACATTCAAAGTACGAAGGGCATTACCAAAAACTTGTAGTGGTGGTTATGTGTATGGAATGCAGTTTTCAGAACATCTTCAGTGCATACCCGAATCTGATGGTATCCAGAACGGAGATCCAATTTAGTGAAAACTCAGGCTTCTTTTAGTTCATCCAAGAGCTCATCGACTACTGGTATAGGGTATTTGTCTTTAACGGTGATGGCGTTCAAAGCCTGGAAATCAATGCACATTTGTCACATACCATCCTTCTTGCACACTAGAAACACTGGCGAGGAGTAAGGGATGCAGCTTAGTTGAATCACTCCTTGTCGAGCATCTCCTTGTTCTCAATCTCATCCTTCTGCAAATGAGGATAGTGGTACAGTTTTAAATGCACTGGAGGTTTGCCCGGCAATATAGGGATGCGATGATTATGCGGATGGTTAGAGGGTAGCCCACGTGGCTCGGTGAAAATATCCGTGAATTCGTCCAATAATAGAGCAAGCTTAGGATCTGAATTTTACACTTTTTCCTCCTTTGATAGCTACTAGATATGATAAAAAATTCATCATTTGTTTTATATAGCACCTTCTCCATTCGCTTTGTTGAAACGGTGGAGATATGGCTCTCACGCTTGCCTCGCAATGTGACTTGTTTACTTTTACAGTAAAACTTTATGATTAACTTAGAGAAATTGTGAGTCATTTAATCCCAAGCACATCTTCATAGTCATTGATGGGTAGGAGGAAGAAATTGGCTATCACTTCTTAGTCTTGTAGGAGCAATTTTACTCACGGGCACCAATGGTCGCAACTGAGGATTCGACCATCGGTGACCTTTATATCAAACTTGTTGCAACCTTCGATTTGAAGTGCCATACGTGTAGTAACCTTGCTATTAAGGAAATTATTGGTGCTACTCATATCTATAAGAACGATGATGGGTTGTTGTTTAAGGAGTCCTCTAACTTTCATCGTCTGCGGGTTAGAGTAACTAGCCAGTGCATGCACTGCATAGTCGACCGATTGGGGCTCTTCCTCCATGGCTTTATCTTTGGGTTCAAGGCTTTCTTTAGATGGTTCGTTATCCTTATCCTTTACTAGTTCAATCACGAGGAGCCAACCCTTTTTACAGTGATATTCTCGGCTCCACGGTTCATCACAGTGTTAATACAACCCCTCGGCCGATCATTCACAAAGCTTATCTCTTGTTAATTTCTTTTTTATGTGAAAGCTCGGATGGTAATAGAGGGGGCAGAAGGCTTTGGCATGGCTGGTTGGGGAGCGACCTTTGTCCTATTGGGAAACCTCAGTGCATATGCAACGAAAATTAAAATAAAAACTTATTTCGCACACAGAACAAATCATCGTGCAAAAGATTGGGGTCGCAAGAAAACTATAAAAACCAATAAAACCACGATATGTGAGAGATTGGTTTTATAGGGAGATCGTATATTCCTGTATTCCAAATCCGGATGGAGAAGATGAAGGAGATCAGGTGTCCTCCTCTCTAACGGTATCCATACGATGGATCTTTGCAGCGAAACTCCTCCAATCTAATCTCGCAACTCTTGCACATAGGGAGGGAGGAGAATAGGAGATGGTGGCTAAAGCTGCAGCCTATCAACCATGAGTCTCTCCTCTTATTTATAGAGAGCCACCAAAAACCCTAGGGCTCCTGCCTTAGTGGGTATTGGATCTTCATCCAATAACTCACTAACCTTGCATTATTGAATCTCTATCCAATAATATCCTTAGGCCTCTAATTGGGTCTTAAGCAAGAAGTCCATCAGCATAGGGTCTTATCTAATGAGAATATGGATTAATTGGATCTTCATCCAATCCTCTATTCGCTGAAGCATCCATCATATGTGTATGACCCTCTAGGTCCAATACCGAGCTGGCCGTGAGTCGCTCCCATCAGAACTCCTTATGATATAGTGAATTATTATCCTCATAATAATTCACTCGAATCATCGACTATGAACGTACTAGGCCACTATGCCATAGTCCTCAAACGGTACAAGGGGATCGAATCCATCGGACATGTTTGTCCACACTTACCATATATCTATAATCCCTCATCCAAATAATATCCCAGAGATGGTATATTGGATATAGTACTGTCAGGTCACATACGGAATCAGTTTGTCTTGCTATATTTAGATTCTACTGGAGAACTCCTTCTTTCTCAATCTGAATAACCTTGGTCAGGGATTTGTCTGAGCAAGCACATATGGGATATTCCTCTTGTGATATCGAAAGTTGATAATCCTCTATTGACACTCAATTGCCTTCGTAAGGTTAGCTACCAATCCCGATAATCAATTGTACAAGATCTGAAACTTCCCAAACCTGTAAGTCTGGCGTCAAAGAAAGGAGTACTCATACAAGACATCTTTGGTGTCTCAAGTCTAAGGACCAAATACACAACTGGGACTATGGAATTGCTATCTGACATTAGGTATTATTAACCATATAATATTTCATAAGTGGATCAATTAGTGAACTCATTCTCTAATGAGCACTTATACTATATCCTTAGTGTTTCCATACAAGTGGCTATGAAACCAGCCACCTCTATCATATGGATGGGTATATAGTACACCGATCTATCTGATTATCTTAATGTCCCTAACCTATGACTGAGATTATTTAGGATCTGTGTTTAAAGGTGAATCAATCTCATTATCATGATCTCATCACAATCCAATTCTTATTACACAAAACTAAGGACATCATAGTATATATATAATAAATAATATAATGTGAGAATATGCCAATATTAATCATAAGTAAAAAGATCACATAGTGTGTCATACATGTCATGACTCACGTGATTAGCTTGTAGGGCACCTGTAACCAGCAATCTCTCACTTGACTAAAAGCCAATCACTTATGTGTCTGATCCCCATCAAACCATTGTGACGCTCAAATATAATATGAGCTAGTGGCTTCGTTAGTGGATCTGCAATGTTATCTTCGGATAGAACTATTTTTATTACTATATCTTTTCAGGTCATGATCGCTCTAATCAGAGGGAACATCCTTAGAATAATTCTGATGAGACCTATGTTCCCTTGCTAGAGTTATCGCTCTGTCACTGTTACAATATATGGGAGTCAGCTCCATGCTGCTTGGTATGACTCCTAAATCCTTGATGAACTTTTTCATCCACACCCCTTTCTCTACTGCTTTTGCTGTAGCAATGTATTCCGCCTCTATGGTCGAGTCAGTAGTAGTATCTTGCATAGAACTCTTCCAGCTTACTGCTCCTCCATTCAGGGTGAAAATAAATCCTAAATTTGACTTGCTATCATCAATGTTAGACTGAAAACTCGAGTCCGTGTAGCCCTCAACCTGGAGGCTACTTTCTCTATATATCAGTAAAAGATCCTTAGTGCTTCTCGAGTACTTAAGGATACACTCTACTGCCTTATAGTGTTCTAAACCTGGATCTGCCTAATACCTACTCGTGACACTCAGAGCATGTGCTATATTAGGCCTGGTATATAGCATCACATACATGATAGACCATATTGCTGAGGTATAAGGTATCTTATCCATGTATGTCCTTTCTTCAAGAGTCTTTAGGGACATACTCCTAGAAAGTGATATTTCATATCTCATCGATATGAGGCCTCTCTTGGAATTCTCCATGCCAAACCTTTTGACAATGGAGTCTATGTACCTAGACTAGGATAAGTTAAGCATCCTTTTGGATTTATCTCTATAGACCCAGATCCCTAAAATATAGGATACTTCTCCTAAGTCTTTCATAGAGAAGTTTCTAGATAGCCAAACCTTTACTGTGGAGAGCATTCCTATATCATTCTCAATGATTAGGATGTCATCCACATATAGCACCAATAAGGTGATAGCACTCCCACTTTCCTTCCTGTACACACAAGGCTCATCTTCATTCTTAACGAAGTCATAAGATCTAATCACCTCATCAAATCTTATGTTCCAACTTTGGAAAGCTTAGTTCAATCCATAAATGGATCTAAGCAACATGCACACTTTCTCTGAACTCTCTTTGGATACGAATCCCTATAGCTGTATTATATACACCTCCTCCTCAAGGTTGCCATTGAGAAATACCGTTTTGATATCTATTTGTCAGATCTCATAATCATAGTGTGCTGCAATGGCCAAAATAATTCTAATGGACTTAAGCATAGCTATAGGTAAAAAGATTTCGTCATAATCAGCTCCTTGTCTTTGACGATATCCTTTAGATACTAGCCTTGCTTTATAGGTCCCTACCTTTCCATCCACTTCAATCTTCTTCTTGAAGATCTATTTGCAGCCGATGGGTACAATACCTTCAGGTGCATCCACAATGTTTCAAACCTTGTTAGAGTACATGGAATCCATCTCAGAATTCATGGTTTCTTGCCACTTTCCAAAGTCTATACTCATAATAGCCTCCTCATAGATCTGAGGATCAACATCCTGAGAGTCATCTTCACTGATATATCCCACATATCTTTTAGGAGGGTGAGATACTCTATTAGATCTACACAAAGTTAAAAATTGTGTGTTAGGTACCTGAACAGAGTTGGGCTTTGGAATGGTGCTTGAGCTAGGTTCTCCAACCTCGCTCGATTCTATCTCACTTCCACTGTTTCCACCAAGAATGTATTCCTTCTCAAGGAATACAGCTCTCTTAGCAATAAAGACTTTTCGGTCCTCGGGATGATAGAAATAATACACATAAGTTTCCTTTGGATATCCCACGAATGTGCACTGTTATATCCTTAATTCCAACTTATCGAGGTTGTGTCTTCTGACGTGGGCAGGACAGCCCCAAATCTTAATAATTTTAAGATCAGGCTTCTTTCCTTTCAATATCTTATATGGTGTAGATACTACTGACTTTGATAGAACTCTATTCAGAAGGTAAGTTACAATCTATAGGGCTTACCACCAGAATGAGATGGGTAGGTTAGCAAAACTCATCATAGACCACACCATGTCTAATAGCGTGTGATTCTTCCTTTTTGATACACCATTGAGCTGAGGTGTATAAGGAGGTGTCCACTGGGATAGAATTTCATTATCCCTAAGGAAATAAGTGAACTCCATGCTTAAGTACTCTCCTCCTCGATTTGATCGAATACTCTTAATACTCTTTCTAATTTAGTTCTCTACCTCATTCTTATATTCCCTGAATTTCTTGAATGCCTCAGATTTGTACTTTATTAAGTACACGTGTCCATACCTAGAGAAATCATCAATGAATGTAAATGAGAGTTGATTATCTTCCCACGAAGGTAAGGTTCGCAAGTTGTATATGGTCAAATGGATCTAAGTATCCATCTTTTAGCGACTTTTGAATCCTTCCCTCATGTATATGACCTAGCTTACAATATTATAGGTATACATTATTCACCTCATCTCTTTTCCTCTTAGACATATTTATATTCATGATGTGTGGAGACGTGCCTAACACATATAAATCATTTATAAGGGTCCCTCTAGTGATGATCTCATCATCCATAATTATTGAATAACTATTATTCTTAAAAACTAATTTATACTCACTAATTGTCAAACAAGAGATATAAATAATATTTTTGATAATAGAGGGAACAAAATAGCATGTATCTAATATAATAATAGCTCCACCAGGCAGATGTAGGGTGACCTCTCCAATAACAACTGTAGTAACTCTTGCTCCATTGCCCATCTTGAGGTCCATCTCGCCTCTAGCCAATCTCCTAGGTCTTGCCAGAACTTGCAATGAATTGCAGATATGATAAACACTCTCGGTATCCAATACCCATGTATTATCATGAAAATCTGACAAGTGGAGACTGACCATGAATATACCTGAAGCTTCTCCAAGCTTCTATCTCGCCTTCTCTGCAAGGTAGTCCTTATAGCTCCTCTTTCAATGCCCGTCTTGACCACAGTGGAAGCACTCTCCTTTGTCATTTGCTGGGTCTCTCTTGGTAATCTTTGCCTTACATAGCCTTTACTAGCCTTCCTTTTCCTATTGGTCTCACCAATATAGAGAATTGACTTCTCTTTCTTGATGGTACTCTCAGCTCCCCTTAACATATTGAGGAGCTTAAGTAGAGTCACCTCAAACTTGTTCATATTAAAGTTAATAATGAATAGTGAAAAGGAATTTGGCAGGGACTAAAGCATAAGATTAACATACAAGTTATCCTTTAGGACTATCTTTATACTTCACAAAGCGAACGATCTCATCCTCGATTATCCTTTCCTCCAACATGGTCAAAATCATGTTAAGGACATATACGATTTTCTCTTCCGTGAAAACAATTCTCAAATTATGAAGTTTTTGGACCAATGAGGCGGTTGGCATCAAGTATGCAAGCGACAAACAAGATATAGCGTAAATTAAATAACATGCAGATTTTATAAAAAATACTAATTAAGATATTGACTTCTATTTTAATGTACTCCCACTATTTTCTTAGTGAATCACGCAACACCCTTGACACGTGAGACGGAAGTCTCTGGCAGACTCCTAGTGGGGATCGAGATTTAATTAGCATCTTAGTGCAACCTCGAGGGACTCAACCAATTACACTAAGCCCAAAAGGTAGGCAACTCTTGCCAATCACAACTCTTTATGATTTCCGTCATGTTTGGCCTATGAATCATCATAGTCTCGAAGGACTCGACCACCCATGACGTTCAGTTAAGGCATCACTATCGTTACAAGAAGAGTCTGATTTGATGATATACCCTCGAGGGACTCGACCAAGCATACTATGTCCTTAGGTCACCAGTGACATCCCTATGTCATAGGCAAAAACTTGATCACGTAGATAGGTGAGCCTCGAGGGACTCAACCAACTCAACCTATTTCGTGATTCAATTTTTTCCTATAACGATGGAAGGTCACGTGAGCCAATCTTATTGCCTCAATTTATTGACTTAATATTATCATAGGATGGGTTTTTTGTTTCGTATCGGTTTCTTAATATGTCGTGTCACACACATACATATTTAATATATATCTACAGCGCATGCAAATATATATATATATATACATATATCTAGTAGGTGTATAACACATCATATATACAAGCTACACCAGATGATCATGAGACGTCACCTAATATGATTAAGCCCAAGCAATGGGCCTAATCACTCACAATAGGATTTATGTGTGCATTGGCGCATTTTCATACCCTATGATTGTTGATCTCATCATCATCGGTTCCATCGGATCGTTACATCACCATGCGTCGTGATCTCCCACCACGGCATTGTGGGTCCCGCTGTAACCTCCACGCTCCCGCTACGCCTCTCTATATAATTACAAATAATCGTAGGCACGCAGGCCCAACAATAAATGAAAAAAATACAGGCTCGTAGGCCCCAATAATAATAATAATCACAATTACACACATTACAACACATGGCTCATGATCATCCATCCACATCATACATCACATGTACATCACATCATATGTCAAATTACTAGATATATATAATAATTAATTAAACTATGTAATTAATTATTTTTCTAGAAATCAGGATATGCTCAGAATTTCCAAAATTATTAAGGGTATTTTTATAATTTTAGATGAGAGGGTAGTCCTCGAAATTTCTAGAATTATCAAGGATACTTTTATAATTTTAGATAAGCGGATAGTCTTTGAAATTTTCAGAATTATTGAGGGTATTTTCGATATTTTGGATGAGAGGATAGTCCTCAAAATTTTCAGAAATATTGAGGGCATTTAAGAAATTCTGTATAAAGGGGATAGAGTTAGAATTTCTTAAATTCTGAGGGGCATAACCATCTTTTTCTCAAAAAGATGTCCTAGCCCTCCTTCACCCTCACTGTGCCACCGCAGCCCTTGCCCCTATGCAAGGGCCTCATGGCCCGCCTACCAAGGGGCGACCACCGCGGTGCCATCGCCCCTGTGGCGTAGGGCTATCCATATAGCCCCTTGGCTGGCCAGCGGCCGGCCTTGCCTGGGTGGCGCCTGCGGGCGCCTGTAAGGGGCCTTGGCAGCCACCCTGCAGTAGCTGTGCCATGGTCGACCGCCCCTACAGGGGGCCTGGCCGTGGCCAGCCACCTCTGCATGTAGACAACATGCATGTGGTCGCCCCTCCCCCGTAGGCAATGCTTACTTTCGTTGCCAATCGCTGCAACAAGCGCGTAGAACAGTTCTACATGATTCAATCTTATCACACGCAGTTTAAAACTAATTTTTTGCATGAAAACCTTGGCTTTGATACTACTATTGGGAAACCTCAGTGAGTGCATCACATGCACAATGAAAATCAAAACAAAAACTGGTTTCCCACGCAGATCAAATCGTCATGCAAAAGATTGGGGTCACGAGAAAAACGTAAAAACTAATAAAACCGCAATATGTAGGAGATTGATTTTACCTAGGGAGATCGTATATCCCTATATTCTAGATCCGAATGGAGAAGATGAAGAAGATCAAGCATCCTCCTCTCTAGTGATATCCACACGATGGATCTCTGCAGTGAAACTCCTCCAATCTAATCTCGCAACTCTTGCACACTGGGAGGGAGGAGAATAGGAGGTGGTGGCTAAAGCTATAACCTATCAATCATGAGTCTCCCCTCATATTTATAAAGAGCCATCAAAAACCCTAGGGTCTTGCCTTAGTGGGTATTGGATCTCCATCCAATAACCTACTAATCTTGCATTATTGGATCTTTATCCAATAATCTCCTTAGATCTCTAATTAGGCCTTAAGCAAAGAGTCCATCAGCATAGGGTCTCATCTAATGAGAATAGGGGTTAATTGGATCTTCATTCAATCCTCTATTTGGTGAAGCATTCACCATATATGTGTGACCCTCTAGGCTCGATACCAAGCTGGTCGTGAGTCACTCCCATCAGAACTCCTTCTAATATAGTAAATTATTATCCTTATAATAATTTACTCGACTCATCGACTATTGACGTACTAGGCTACTACGTCATAGTCCTCAGACAGTATAGGAGGATCGAATCCATCAGACCTGTCTGTCCATAGTTACCATGTATCTATAATCCCTCATCCAAATAATATCCCAGAGACTGTATATTGGACTTGGTACTGTCAAGTTACATACGGAATCAGTTTATCTTGCTCTATTCGGATTCTATCAGAGAACTCCTCTCTCAATTCGAATGACTCCGGCCAAGGATTTGTTTAAGCAAGCACATATGAGATATTCCTCTAATGATATCGAGAGTGGATCATCCTCTATTGACACTCAATTGCCTTCATAAGATTGGCTACCAATCCCGATAACTAGTTGTATCAGATCTAGAACTTTTCAAACCTAAAATTCTAGCGTCAAAGAAAGGAGTACTCATACAAGGCATCATTGGTGCCTCAAGTCTAAGGACCAGATACACAACTGGGACTATGGAATCACTGTCTGACATTAGGTATCATTAACCATACAGCATTCCATAAATAGATCAATCAGTAAACTTATTCTCTAATGAGTACCTGTACTATATCCTTATTATCTCCATACAAGTGGCTATGAGACTAGCCGCCTCCATCATATGGACGGGTATAGTATATTGATCTATCCGGTTATCTCAATGTCCCTCTTGAGTAACTTATGATCAAGATTATTTAGGATCTGTGTTTAAAGGTGAATCGATCTTATTATCGTTATCTCATCACGATCCGATTCCCATTGCACAAAACCAAGGACATCATAATATATATGTAACAAATAATATAATGTAATAATATATTAATATTAATCATTTAGTAAAAAGATCACATAGCATGTCACACGTGGTATCACTCATGTGATTGGCTTGTAGGGCACCTGTAACCAGCATGTCCTTCGTACTTCGTGGTTCAGTCGTTCTTCTTGGATCATTACAAAGGAAAGCACAGTCATAAGAGTGTATGATTGTTGCGCCTTTCCTTATCCTCGAATCTCTGACTTTAGGCCCTTAATAAAAGTCCCTAAAAGTTACTTTTCAGACTAATCAATAGTTTGGTTAGATAAATGTTCAAACCATGTCTGATATTCATGTATTGTAGAGGTTTGCTGAATCTTCGTCAATTGTCCGTCGATGTTGTCAAAATTAGTTGGTTCGAAGCAATTTAGTAGTCCTTCCTTTAATCACTACCAAGAGAAACCTCTATGGGTGTGCTCAAACCAATTAAACTACTGAATAATGTCTCCCTTGAGGTGGATGACAACAATATCCACCCTTATAGCATCATCAGTTTAGTAGAACCGAAAATAGCACTCCGCGCGTGATCCATCTGATCGGGTCTCCTTCTTCCCATCTATAGAAGTCAACTTTCATGCATGAATTATTTAAATTAGGGATGATGTGACCATGCTCTTAAGGATCATCTCGTTGATCTAAAGTTTCTCCTTATTATGATATCTTTAGGCTAGCTGGTCCGCCCATACTGAATTCAGCGAAAAGATATCACATCTTCTCCTCCATGTAGCTTTCAAAGGCTTCAAACTTGGCATTAATGGCCTTCTCCAATACCATGGTGTAGGCCTTTAGATCTGTAATATTGAGGTCCTTTTTCTATTATAGTGTTATGGGCATGAGAGATTTTGAGGAAGAGGTGGCTGGTTAGGTAGGTGGATCGGTTTGATGAAAGTAAGCTACGATTTAGGGCTAATTTGGGTGGCTGTTTGGGATCGATTTAGGGTCTGCTTTGGAGGGATTTTTGGTGAGAATGGTAGGGTTTGCAGATGAGAGAAAGATAGTCTAAAAACCCACAAAAGATAGCACTCAAATCCGATAGAATTTGATAAAGAAAGGTGCTGCAATATGCTGTCCTACCGAACAGATTTTTCATCATAGAAATAATGAATTCGATATGTAAATCTCAGAGGAAAACTCGAGGAAAATATACAAAACTCCTCGGTTTATATGTGGTTAATATCATAAAAAATTTGATAGAATTTCGATAGAGTAACAGTAGGGAAATATGGGAAAAGACAGAGGATAGATTCTTCATCGTAAAAATTATAGCAATACATGATGAAGAATTAAAGCACAATAGAACCGGTTTCAGAGAGAATTCTTTTCAGAGATCGATCTTATATGAGGGTTAAGACGATCTATAAAATCATACAAAAATTTTGGCCAAAATAGGGGAGCATAAAATCGGTTTCAAGAGGTAAATAGATCTTTGATACTAGATGATAGAACTCCAGGAGGAGCTCTATAGATTTTGATCTTTGAGGGGGATCAACCCTTGGAATGCTATAGGGTTGCTCTCTCCTAGAACTCAGCACAAGGCTGAATAAAAGATTGATCTTGCTTGATAAAAGAGAGGGGGCAGCTACATCATTATATAGGGTTCTAAACCCTAGCCCATGGGGTACTTACCTAAGTAAAATTACCCTTTTGCCTTCCTTTAGCCAACCTAGCAGAGGGAAACCCTGGCCAACCAACCCAATAAAAGGGGCGATGACCACTAAGCCCTAAAGCCATAATCTAAACCTTAGTCATACTTCTTTATAGGATAGAAGTGGCTAGGTGGGGTTTTATTACAATTCTACAGGATTTTTATTTACTACTTCTAGGGTGATTAGGACTCAACCCTGCTGGAGTCCTATCATGAGCAAGGGTAAACTAGGTAAGACAAAGGTTGCCAAGAAAAATCTGACAAGAAACAAAGGCCAGTGCTTCCACTACGACAAATACTAGTATTGAAAGAGAAATTGTAAAGAGTACCTTACAGAGAAGGTGAAACAGAAGCTTGGTGAAGCTTCCTATACATTAATGATTAGTCTCTATTTGCCAGATTTCTGTGATAACACATGAGTATTGGATATTAGGAGTACTTATCACATCTACAATGCATTGCAGGTTTTGGTAAGGCCTAAGAGATGGGTGAGAAGCGAGATGGACTTCAAGATGTGCAATAAAACAAGAGTTGCTACAACAGCCATAGGCATGGTCACCCTACATCTGCTTGGTGGAGCTACTATTGCATTAGATACATATTATTATGTTTCTTCTATTATCAAAAATACTATTTTTATTTTATTTTTGATAGTTACGGGATATAAATTAATTTTTGAGAATAATAATTATTTATTAATTTTAGATAATGAGATCATCACTAGAGGAACGATGCATAATAGTTTATATATACTAGAGATTGCTCCACACATCATGAATATAAGTATGTCCCAAGAGGAAACGAGATGAGGTGAATATTGAATACTTGTGGTATTGTAAGCTAGGTCACATCCATGAAGGAATGATTGAAAAGTTGCTAAAAGATAGATACTTAGATCCATTTGACTAAGTCATATATAACTTGTGAACCTTGCTTTCATGAAAGATTGACCAACTCTCCATTTAGTGAAACTAGAGAAAGAACCACTGAGTTATTGGAACTCATACATAGCGATGTGTGTAGTCCCATGTCGATTCAGACCGTAGGTAGTTGCTACTACTTCATGACTTTCTCTAATGATTTCTCTAGGTTTGGATATATATACTTAATGAAGTTTAAGGCCTTCGAGAAATTTAGAGAATACAAGAATAAAGTAGAGAAGCAGATTGGAAAGAGTATTAATACTTTTCAATCAGATCGAGGAGGAGAGTCTTGAGTATAGAGTTCACCTATTTCCTCAGAGACCATGAGATTCTATCCCAATAGACACCTCCTTATACACCTTAGCTCAATGGAGTATTAGAAAGGGGAATCATATGTTGTTAGAAATGGTGCGATCTATGATGAGTTTTATTGACCTACCCATCTCATTCTGGGATATGCACTAAAGATTACATCTTACCTTCTGAATAGAATTCTATCTAGGTCGGTGGTATCTACACCATATGAGTTATGTAAAGAGAAGTGTTAGGAAACCTCAGCAGGAGCATCACATGTATAATAAAAATAAAAAAAAATACCGGTTTCCCACGCAGATCAAATTATCGTGCAAAAGATTGTGATCGCGAGAAAAACACAAAATCGAAAAACTGCATCATGTGTGAGAGATTGGTTACCTAGGGAGATTGTATATCCTTGTATTCCATATCTAAATGGAGAAGATGAAGGAGGTCAAACGTCCTCCTCTCTAACGGTATCCACATGATGGATCTCTACAGCAAAACTCCTCTAATCTGATCTCGCAACTCTTGTATAGAGGGACGGAGGAGAATAGGATGTGATTACTAGAGCTACAGCCTATCAACCATAAGTCTCCTCACCTATTTATAGAGAGCCACCAAAAACCCTAGGGCTCTTGCCTTAGTGGGTATTGGATCTCTATATAATAACCCACTAACCTTGCATTATTGGATCTCTATCGAATAATCTCCTTAGGCCTCTAATTGGGCCTTAAGCAAGGAGTCCATCAGTATATGGTCTCATCTAATGAGAATAGGAGCTAATTGGATCTTCATCCAATTCTCTATTTGCTGAAACATCTACTATATGTGTGTGATCCTCTAGGCCTAATACCGAGCTGGCCGTGAGTCGCTCCCATTAGAATTCCTTATGATATAGTGAATTATTATCTCCATAATAATTCACTCAACTCATCAACTATGGACGTACTAGGCCACTATGCCATAGTCCCCAGACGGTGTAGGGGGATCGAATCTATTGGATCTGTCTGTCTACAGTTACCGTGTATCTATAATCCCTCATCCAACTAATATCCCAGAGACCGTATATTGGATATGGTACTATCAGGTCACATATGGAATCTGTCATAGTCGCGCTCTAATCAGATTCTCTTGGAGAACTCTTTCTATCTCAATCCGGATAACCCTGGCTAGGGATTTATCTGAGCAAGCAAATATAAGATATTCCTCTTGTGATACCGAGAGTAGATGATCCTCTATTGACACTCAATTATCTTAATAAGGTTGGCTACCAATCCTGATAACCAGTTGTACCAGATCTAAAACTTTTCAAACCTGTGAGTCTGGCGTCAAAGAAAAAAATACTCATACAAGGCATCCTTGGTGTCTCAAGTCTAAGGATCAGATATACAACTAGGACTATGGAATCGCTGTCTGACATTAGGTATCATTAACCATACAACATTCCATAAGCGGATCAATCAGTGAACTCATTCTCTAATGAGCACCTGTACTATATTCATAGTGTCTCCAAACAAGTGGCTATGAGACTAGCCACCTCTATCATATGGATGAATATATAGTACACTAATCTGTCTGGTTATCTCAATATCCCTCTTGAGTAATCTATGATCGGGATTATTTAGGATCTATGTTTAAAGGTGAATTGATCTCATTATCGTAATCTCATCACGATCTGACTCCCATTGCACAAAACCAAGGACATCATAATATATATGTAACAGATAATGTGAGAATATGTCAATATTAATCATAAGCAAAAAGATCACACAGCGTGTCACACGTGTCATCACTCACGTGATGGGCTTGCAGAGCACCTGTAACCAGTAAGAAGAAGTCTGATCTTAAGGTTGTTAAGATTTGGGACTGTCCTACCCATGTTAGAAGATACAACCCTGACAAGTTGGAGTCAAGGATGGAGCGGTGCAAGTTCGTGGGATACCTCAAGGAAACTTGTGGGTATTATTTTTATTATTTCGAGGACCAAAAGGTCTTTGTTGCTAAGAAGGTAATGTTCCTTGAAAAGAAACACATTCTTAATGGAAACAGTGGGAGCGTGACAGAGTTGAGTGAGGTTAGAGAACCCAACTCAAGCACCATTCCAAAGATCGAGTCTATTCAGGTACCTAACATTTACATTCCAAATTTGCATAGGTTTAGGAAAGTATCTCATCCTCTTGAAAGATATGTGAGACATATCAATAGAGACGACACTCAGGATATTGATCCTCAGACCTCTTAGGAGGCTACTATGATTATAGACTTCAGGAAGTAACAAGAAGCCATGAATTTTGAGATGGATTCCATGTACTCCAACAAAGTTTGAAACCTTATTGATACACCTGAGGGTATCATACCCATTGACTGCAAATTTGATCTTCAAGAAGAAGATTGAAATAGATGAAAAAGTGGAGACTTATAAGACAAGACTAGTGGCCAAAGAGTGTCATCAAAAGTAATAAATTGACTATGATGAAACCTTCTCACCTGTAGTAATGTTAAAATCAATCTTTTTTTTTTATTGTAGCATACTATGACTATAAGATTTGACAAATAGATATGAAAATTATGTTTCTCAATGACAACCTTGAGGAGGTGTATATAATACAGCCTGAGGGATTCATACCTAGGGACAATCCAAATAAAGTGTGCAGGTTACTCAGGTCCATCTATGGATTGAAGCAAGTTTCTCAAAGTTAGAACATAAGATTTGATTAGGCAATCAGATCTTATAACTTTATCAAGAATGAAGATGAGTCTTGTGTGTACAAGAAGGTAAGTGAGAGCGCTATCACTTTCTTGGTGCGATATGTGGATGACATCCTGATAATCGAGAATGATGTATGAATGCTCTCCATAGTTAAGACTTAGCTATCTAGAAACTTGTTCATGAAGGACTTAGGAGAAGCATCCTACATTTTAAGGATTTGAATATATAAAGATATATTCAAGAGGATGTTTAGCTTATTTAAATCTAGGAATATAGTCAAAAGGTTTGGCATAAAAAATTTAAAGAAAGATTTGATACTAATAAGATATGGAATATCACTTTCTAAGAGTATGTCTCCTGAAATTCTTGAAGAAAGGGCAGACATAAATATAATATCCTATATCTTAGCAATAAGGTCTATCATGTATATTATATTATGTGTCATGCCTGATATGACACATGCTTTAAGTGTCACAAGAATTTATCAAACGGATCCAGGTTTGAAACATTAGAAGGCAATAAAGTACATCCTTAAATATCTAAGAATGACTAAGAATCTTTTACTGATATACAAAGGAGATAGCCTCTAGGTTAAGGGCTACAAAAACTCATATTTTCAGTTTGATGTTGATGATAGCAAGTTGAACTTAGGGTATGTATTCACCTTGAATGGAGTAGTGTGCTGAAAGAATTCCAAGTAGGATACTATTGCTAACTTGACCACAAGGGCAGAGTATATTACGACAACAAAAACAACAAATGAGGGAGTTTGGATGAAGAAGCCCATCACGGATTTGGGAGTCATACTAAGCAGCGAGGAGATTATTCTTATATATTATGATAATAACGGGGCAATTGCTCAAGCAAAGGAACCTATGTCTCACTAGAAGTTTAAGCATATTATGAGGAGGTTTCACATGATCAGAGAGATCGTAGCCTATAAAGATGTAGCAATGGAAAAAGTTTCATCTGAAGATAACATTGCAGATCTACTAATGAAGCCGTTGACTGAAATTATCTTTGAGCATCACAGAGTTCTAATGACGATCAGATAAGTAAGTGATTGACTTTAGGTCAATTGAGAGATAGCTAGTTACAAGTGCCCTATAAGCCAATTATTAGGAAACCTCAGTGGGAACATCACATGCATAGTGGAAGATAAAAATAAAACTAGTTTCCCACGTAGATGAAATCGTCATGCAATGATTAGTGTGTGAAAAATTATAAAATAAAAAAATGGCATCATGTGAGAGATTGTTTACCTAGGGAGATCATATATCCATGTGTTTTCCAGATCCATATGGAGAGGATGAAGAGGGTCAAATGTCCTCCTCTCTAGTGATATCTATCTGATAAATGGTTATAACAATACTCCTCTAATCGCAATCCCAAGTCTTGCAACTCTTGCACAACTTCTGGCAACGAACTTGGAAAAAGATCCGCTATATTCTTCATTGCCCTCTCACACCAGAGAGGGGCTGATTAGCTAAGAAGGAGAGGGGGAGGAGGGGAATATGAGGGGGGCAACCATAGGTGCAGCCTATCATATAAGAGTCGCCCCGCCCTTACCTCTTATTTATAGAGAGCCACAAAAAACCTTAGGGAATCATGCCTTAGTGGGTATTGGATCTTCATCCAATTATCCACTAATCTTGGATTATTCAATCTCTATCTAATAATCTCCTTTGACCTCTAATTAGGCATCATATAAGGAGCTTATCAATGTCGGGTCTTATCTAACGATAACAATGGCTAATTGGATAACTCATATATAATTCTCTATTTGGTGAAGCATCCACTATATATCTATTATCCTCTAAGCCTTATGAGTCCTCCATGTCAGAACTTCTTCTAACTTAGTGAATTATTATCTCATAATAATTCACTCGACTCATCGACTATAGACGTACTAGGTCACTGCGCTATAGTCCCCAAATGGTATAGAAGATCTTATCTATTAGATATGTCTATCCTCAATTACCATATATATATAGTCTCTCATCCCTCTAATATCCCAGAGATCATATATCATTCATATTACTATCAGGCCACATACAGATACTGTATAATTCTCACTCTAATCGGATTCTCCCAAAAAATCCATTCTCTCTTAATCTGACCAACCTGATCAAGGATTTACCTGAGCAAGAATATATGAGATATTCCTCTCATGATACGGAGAGTAGATGATCCTCTGTTGATACTCAATAGCCTTCGTAAGATTGGTTACCAATCTTGATAACCGATTATACCAGATCTAAAATTTTCCAAATTTGTAAGTCCGATGTAATAGAATAGAGTACTCAAACAAGGCATCTTTAGTGTCTCAAGTATAAGGAACAAATACATAACTAGGACTACAGAATCGTTGTCTGACGTTTGGTATCTTTAATGAACTCATTATCTAATGAGTAGTTATACGGTATCCTTAGTGTCTCCACACAAGTGGCTATAAGACCAGTCGCCTCCGTCATATGGATGGGTATATAGTACATCGATCTGTCTAGTTATTTCGATATCCCTCTCGAGCAACTTATGATCGAGATTATTTAGGATTTGTGTTTAAAGGTGAACGGTCTCATTATCGTGATCTCATCACGATCCGATTCCCATTACATAGAACCAATGACATCCTAATATATATATATATATATATATATATATATATATATATATATATATATATATATATATATATATATTCAATTGATAATATAATGTGAGAATATATTAATAATATTAATATAAAAAGACTATGCAGCATGTCACACATGCTATCACTCCCATGATTGGCTTGCAATGCACCTGTAACCAGTAATTTTCAATTAACCTAAAGCCAGTCACCTATGTATAATCCTCATCAGAACCTTGTGATGCTTAAAGATAATTTAAGCTAACGACTTTGTTGGTGGATCAACAATGTTATCTTCGGATAAAATTATTTTCATTATATATCTTTTTCGGCTATGATCTCTCTAATCAGGTGAAACCTCCTCATAACACTTCTGATAAGACTTGGGTTTCTGTTGCTAAAGCTATCACCCTATTGTTGTCGCTATATATAGGTATCGGCACTACCCTGCATGATTGAACTACTTCATCCACACTCTTTCCTTTGCTGCATCTGTTGTAGGAATATGTTCCACCTTGCTTGGAACTCTTCCAGCTTATTGCTCGGAACTCTTCCAGCTTATTGCTCCTCCATTCAGGGTAAAAGTATATCTTGAGTTTGACTTGCTATCATTGATATCGTATTAATCCTAGAGGCTACCTCCTTTATATATCAGTAAAAGATCCTTAACCTATAGGCTACCTCCTCCATATACCAATAAAAGATCTTTAGTCCTTCTCAAGTACTTAAGGATACACTTTACTACCTTCTAGTGTTCCAAACCAGGATCCGCCTTATGTCGATTTCTGACACTTAGAGTATGCAATATATCAGGCCTGGTATATAACATAGTATATATGGTAGACCCTATCGCGGAGGCATATGACATCCTATCCATGTTTGTCTTTTTTTTATGAGTTTTTGTAGACATACTCCTAGAAAGTGATATTTCATGTCTCATCAGTATGAGACCTATCTTGGAATTCTTCATGCCAAACCTTTTGACAATTGCGTATATGTACCTAGATTAGAACAAGTTAAGCATCCTCCTAGATCTACCTCTATGATCCAGATCCCCAAAATATATGATACTTCTCCTAAGTCCTTCATGGAGATGTTTCTAGATAACCAACCTTTACTGTGGAAAGTATTCATACATCATTCCTAATGATTAGGATGTTATCCATATACAATACTAAGAAGGTGATAGCATTCTCACTTACCCTCCTATACACACAAGGTATATCTTTATTCTTAACAAAGTCATAAGATTCACCTCATTAAATCTTATGTTCCAACTTTAGAAAGCTTGCATCAATACAAAAATGGACTTGAGCAACCTACACACCTTATCTGGACTTTCTTTAGATACGAATCCATCTAGCTGTATCATATACACCTCCTCCTCAATATTTTCATTTAGGAATATGTTTTTCACATCCATTTGTCATATCTTATAATTATAGTATGTTGCAATAGCTAAAAAAATTCTAATGGATTTAAGTATAGCGACAAGTGAGAAGATTTCGTCATACTCAACTCCTTACTTTTGATGATATCCTTTAGCCACCAATCTTGCCTTATAGGTCTCCACCTTTCCATCTACTCCGATCTTCTTCTTGAAGATCCATTTGCAGCTGATAGGTACAATACTCTTACGTGCATCCATAAGGTTCCAAACCTTGTTGGAGTACATGGAGTCCATCTCAAAATTCATGGCTTCTTGTCACTTCCTAGAGCCTGTACTCATAATAGCCTTCTTATACATCTGAGATCAACATCCTGAGAGTCCTCTCCACTGATATGTCCCACATGTCTTTCAGGAATGTGAGATACTCTACTAGACCTATGCAAAGTTGGAACTTGTGTGTTAGGTACCTGAGCCAACTCAGACTTCGAATGATGCTTGAGCTAGGTTCTCCAACCTCGCTCAACTCTATCTCACTCATACTGTTTCTACCAAGAATGTGTTTATTCTCAATGAACATAACTGTCTTAGCAATAAAGACTTTTTGGTCCTTAGGATAATAGATAATACCCAAAGTCTCCTTAGGGTATCCCACGAAGGTGCACCTTTCTGTTATTAAGTCCAACTTATTAGGGTTGTGTCTTCTAACTTAAGCAAGACAACCCTAAATCTTAACTACCTTAATATTATGCTTCTTTCCTTTTAATATCTCATATGATATCGACATTATCGACTTTGAAGGAACTCTATTCAAAAGGTAAGCTACGGTCTCTATGGCATATCCCTAGAATGAGATGTGTAGGTCAACGAAACTCATCATGAACCGCACCATGTCTAACAACATGTGATTTCTCCTTTTTGATACACCATTGAGCTGAGGTATATAAGGAGGTATCCATTATGATAAAATCCCATGGTCCCTTAGGAAATGAGTAAACTCTATACTCAAGTACTCTCCTCCTCGATCTGATCGAAGAGTCTTAATACTCTTTCCAATATAATTCTCTACTTCATTCTTATATTTTCTAAATTTCTGAAAGGCATCGGACTTGTACTTCATCAGGTACACGTGTTCATACTTGAAGAAATCGTTAGTGAATATAATAAAGTATGAGTAGCCACATATAGTCTGAATCGACATGTGACCATATACATCATTATATATAAGTTCTAGTAGCTCAGTAGCTCTCTCTCTCTCTCTAGTTCCACTAAAATGAGAGTTGGTTATATTTCCATGAAAACAAGGTTCGCAAGTTACATACGGCTCATAGTCAAATGGATCTAAGTATCCATCTTTCAGCAACCTTTGAATCCTTCCCTCATGGATATGTCCTAGCCTATAATGCTATGTGTATGCATTGTTTACCTCATCTCATTTTCTCTTAGATATATTTATATTCATGATGTGTAGAGAATTGCTCAACATATATAAGTCATTTATCAAGGTCCCTCTAGTAATGATTTCATCATCCAAAATTATTAAATAACAGTTATTCTCAAAAACTAATTTATACCTACTAATTATCAAACAAAAAATGGAAATAATATTTTTTATAATAGAGGAAACAAAATAACATGCATCCAATACAATAATAGGTCCACTATGCAAATGTATGGTAACCTTCCCAATTGGCAACTATAGTAACTCTTGTTCCATTGCCCATCTTGAGGTCCATCTCACCTTTGGCCAGTCTCCTAAGTCTTACTAGAACCTACAACATATTGCAAATATGATAAGCACTCCCGGTATCCAATACTCATGTATTATTATGAAAAGTTGACAAATGGAGACTGGTTATGAATATACTTGAAGCTTCTGTAAGCTTCTGTTTCGCCTTGTCTGTAAGGTAATCCTTATAGTTCCTCTTTTAGTGCTCGTCTTTGTCGTAGTGGAAGCATTATTCTTTATCCTTTGTCGGACTTTCCTAGCAACCTTTGTCTTACCCGATCTTTCTTTTCTCATGCCCTTCTTAGGGGTCTTACTAACCTTCATTTCCTTTTTAGTCTCACCAATATAAAGAACTAGCTTCTCTTTCTTGATGCACTCTCAGTTTCCCTCAACATATTGAGAAGATCAGGGAGACTCACTTTAAACTTCCTCATGTTAAAATTTATGATGAAATGAGAAAAAGAATATAGCATGGACTGAATTATAATATCAACACACATGTTATCCTGTATGACTATTCCTAGACCTGTGAGTTTCTCAATCCACTCTATCATCTTCAAGATATAGTTCTGAACTGATGCTCCTTCGGTCATCTTGGCTCGAAAGAGACTCTTGGATATCTCATATCTTTGAGTTATTCCCTGTTCCTCAAATAGTTGGCGGAGATGAAGAATGATAGAACTAGCATCCATGCTCTGATGTTGTCATTATAACTCAAGAGTCATGGATGCCAATATGTAGCATTTTACCAACGTGGAATCATCTATATACTACACATAGCGAGTAATCTCATCTCTGCTTGTCCCTTCTTATGGCGTGGGCACTATCGCATCAAGGACATACACGATTTTCTCCATCGTGAGAATTATTTTTAAATTACGAAGCCAATGTGTGTAATTTGGACCACTAAGGTGGTTGGCATCAAGTATGCCACGTGGGGGGGGTTTGTGAGCGACACGTTTCTAACAAATGAGATATAGTATAAATAAATAGCATGTAGATTTTATGAAAAAATTAATTAATATATGAACTTCTTTCTTGATTCCATTATTTTCCTAACGAATCACACGACACTCTCGACATGTGAAACGAAAGCCAATCACAACTTCTTATGATTCTCATCATGTTCGACCTCCGAATCATCATGGTCTCGACTGCTCAACCAACTATAAAGTTTAATTAAGTCATCACAAATTGTTACAAGATGAGTCTGATTCGATGATATACTCTTGAGTGACTCAACTAAGCATACAATGTCCTCAGGTCACTGATGACAGCTCTATGTCATAGGCAAGATCTCGATCACATAGATAAGTGAGCCTCAAGTGACTTGACTAACTTAACCTATGTTGTGATTCAATTTCTTCCTAGAATGATAGAAGGCCATGTAGGTCAATCTTACTGTTCATGGTCACCGACTTAATATTATCATAGGAGGGGTTTTCGTTTTATATCAATCTCCTAATATATCATGTCACATACATACATATTTAATATATATCTACATCGTATATATATATATTATATATATATATACATACATATATACATCGTATACATTATATATATATATATATATATATATATATATATATATATATATATATATATATATATATATATATATATATACACACACACACACACACACACACCAAATGATCATGAGTTATCATCTAATATGATTAAACCCGAGCCAATGGGCCTAACCATTCATAATAGGATCTATGTGTACATCAGCGCATCTCCATACCTTGTGATCGGTTATCTCGTCATAATTGATTCTGTCGGATCCTTGCTGCATCATCATGCATCATGATCTCCCGTCACAACATCATAGGTTCCGTTGTCACCTCCACGCTCCCACTAGGCCTCTTCGTGTAATTATAAAATAATAACAAGCACGTAGGCCCGACAATAAATAAGAAGAATAAAGGTGCTCAGGCCTCAATAAAAATAATAATAATTACATGTACACACATCACATCACATGACACATGATCATCCATCTACATCATACATCACATGTATACATCATTATATAGGATTACTAGATAATAAATAATAAATTAAACTATTTAATTAATTTTTTGAAATTTAGGACATGTCAAGAATTTTTAAAATTATTAAGGGTATTTCCAAATTCTAGATAGTAGGACAGAAAGCAAAACTTCTCAAACTCTTATGGGCAAAACCATCCTTTTGTCAAGAAAACTCTAACTCTTCTACATTATTCTTATGGTGTCGTCGGTCGCCCCTACGCAAGCAGCAGCACTGCGTGCCACCAGTGGCAGCCCCTAACCATGGGCGACTGCCACAGTCCTCGGGCAACCACCCCTATGGGCGGGCGACTTCGCCTCGCGTGGTTACCTGGCCTGTAGGCGACTCGCCCACGAGCATTGTGACTATAGGCGTCGACTTCACGGGCACCCTTGGCCTGCGATCGCCTCCGTAAGTGACCGTCGTACGATGCTCTTATAGCCGACCACCGCAGTTGCTTGGCCAGACCGCAGGGCCCTAGCTAAGAATAGCCTTCCCTGCAGGTGACTTGTCTGCATGCGGCTGCCCCCCTCTTTGCTGCCTTTGCTGCGAATCGTAGCAAGAATGCGTAGAACGGTTCTACGTGATTCAATCTCATCACACGTAGTTTAAAACCAATCTTTTACATGAACAACCTTGGCTCTAATACCATTGTTGGAAAACCTCAGGGGGAGTATGACATGCATAACAAAAGGTCAAAACGAAACCAATTTTCCATGTAGATCAAATCATCATACAAAGGATTGGTGAGTGAAAAATAGCAAAACTGAATAACTCCATCATATGAGAGATTGTTTACCTAGGGAGATCATATATCCCTATATTTTCTAAATTTAGATAGAGAGGATGGAGGTCAATTGTCCTCCTCTCTAGCGGTATCCACACGATGGATCGCTACAGTGATACTCCTCCAATCGTAGCCCAAGTCTCACAACTCTTGCGTAACTTCTCGCAGCGAACTTAGAAGAAGATCCTCTATCTTCTTCGCTACCCTCTCATGCTAGAGAGGGGCTAATCGACTGAGAAGGAGACACGGGAAGGAAAATAAAAGGAGGTACCCATAGGTGTAGCCGATTATATAAGAGTCACCCCAACCTCATATTTTTAAAGAGCCACAAAAAATCTTAGGGAATCCTACCTTAGTGGTATTGGATCTCCATCCAATTATCCACTACCTTGGATTATTGGATCTTTATCCAATAATCACCTATGGCCTCTAATTGGGCCTCATACAAGGAGCTCATCAATGTCGAGTCTCATCTAATGAGAACAGGGGTTAATTGAATAACTCATATCCAATCCTCTATTCACTAAAGCATCCACCATATGTGTGTGACTCTCTAAGCCCAATACTGAGTTGGTCATGAGTCCTCCCTGTTAGAACTCTTTCTGACTCAGTAAATTATTATCTCATAATAATTCACTCAACTAATCAACTTTAGACATACTAGGCCACTGTGCCATAGTCCCCAATCAGTACATGAGATCTTATCCATTTAACCTATCTATCCTTAGTTACCATGTATCTGTAGTCTCTCATCCATCTAATATCCTAAAGACTATATACCAGGCATGGTATACTATCAGGCCACATATAGAATTTGTTTAAGTCCTGCTCAAATCAGATTCTCTTGAAGAACTTCTCTCTCAATTCGACTAACCTGATCGGGGATTTACCTGAGCAAGAGAATACGAGATATTCCTCTTATGATACCAAGAGTGGATGATTCTCTATTTACACTCAATAATTTTTGTATGGTTGGGTATCAATTCCGATAATCGGTTGTACCAGATCTGAAACGTTCCAGACTAGTAAGTCTGACGTCAAATAATATAGTACTCAAATAAGACATCCTTGGTGTCTCAAGTCTAAGGATCGGATATACAACTGGGATTACAGAATCACCGTCTGACATTAGGTATCATTAGTCATACAACATTCCATAAGCGAATTAATCAGTGAACTCATTCTCTAATTAGCACATATACAATATCCTTAGTATCTCCACACAAGTGGCTATGAGAACAGTCACCTCTATCATATAGATAGGTATACAGTACACTAATATATCCGGTTGTCTCGATGTCTCTCTCGAGTAATCTATGGTCGAGATTATTTAGGATTTATGTTTAAAGGTGAGTCGGTCTCATTATCGTAATCTCATCACGATCCGATTTTTATTGTATAGAACCAAAGACATCATAATATATATATTAAACAGATAATATAATGTGAGAATATATCAATAATATTAATGCAAAAAAGACCATGTAGCATGTCACACGTGTCATCACTCACGTGATTGGTTTGTAGGGCACTTATAACCAATACCAATCACATGAGTAATGACATATGTGACACGCTACATGATCTTTTTACTTATTATTATTATTAGCATATTCTCACCTTATGTTACTTGTTGCATATATTATGATATCCTTGGATCTATATAATGAGAATCAGATCATGATGAGATCACAATAATGATATAAATTCGCTTTTAAACTCATACCCTATATAATCCCGGTCATAGATTACTCAAGAGGGACATTGAGACAAATGGACAGATCAGTGTACCGTATACCCATCCATATGATGGAGGCGACTGGTCTCATAGTCACTTGTGTGGGGACACTAAGGATACAACACAAGTGTTCATTGAAGAATGAGTTTACTGATTGATCCGCTTACGGAATGCTGGATGGCTAGTGGTACCTAATGTCAGACAACGATTATATAGTCCCAATTGTGTATCTGATCCTTCGACTTGTGACACCAAGGATGTCTTATTTAAGTACTCCTTTCTTTGACATCGGACGTACAAGTTTAGAAGTTCCAAATATGGTACAATCGATTATCGGGATTGGTAGCCAATCTTACGAAGGCAATTAAGTATCAATAATAGATCGTCCGCTCTCAGTATCACAAGAGGAATATCTCATGTGCTTTCGCTTGGGCAAATCCCTGACCATGATCGTTTGGATTGTTAAAGGAGTTCTTTAAGAGAATCTAATTAGAGCGAAATCAGTTGGATTCTGTGTGAGGCTTGACAATACCATGCCCGATATACGATCTCTAGGATATTAGATGGATGAGGGACTATAGATACACAATAATTGAGGACAGACAGATCCAATAAATTAGATCCCCTTGTATCGTCTCGGGACTATGGCATAGTGGCATAGTATGTCCATGGTTGATGAGTAAAGTAAATTATTATCGAATAATAATTAACTGAGTCAAAAGGATATCTGAGTCAAAAAGAGTTCTGATATGTGCAACTCACGACCAACTCGATATTGGGCCTAGCAGGTCACACACATATGATGTATATTACGATAAATAGAGGATTGAATATAAGTTATCCAATAAGCTAATATTTTATTGAATGAGACCCAACATTAATGAATTCTTTACATAAGACCCAATTAAAGATAAATTAAGATTATTAAATAGAGATCTAATAATCTAAGCTGTAAGATTAATTGGATAGAGATCGCAAAGAAGAAATGAGTTTTTAGGTTGATGCACAAATGCTTTGAAGGTACATTTTTACACTACAAGGTTCCACCGTGTAGATACCAAAAGATATCTGACTTTATTCATCCTCTCATTTTGGATCTAAATTTTCAGGGATATACAATTTTTCTTGATAAAATATCTAATACAACGTACAAATTTTTTAATTTTATAATTTTTTACATTACAATCTTTCGTGAAAGATATTTTTGTTTTATTTTTCTCATACACATATAATGTTTCTAAGATTTCACAACCACAAGAACATATATCGACTACAATTCGTAAAAAGCAATCCATTTTCATTGTAATAAGACTTTTTATCTTCTTAGCTCACTGAACGCTACCATCCACACCCTAACCGATCAAATTAAGGAGTTATTTCTTCTAGTCATCATCTTGATCTGTAAGTTTCTTGTGCATGTTTCCATTTCCGATGAAGTTGTAAAAGAAAAAAGAAAACTGAAGAGATCACGAACATGGTACCAAAGCCAGCTTCTGTGACTAACGTAGAGCAACCGCACAGACGAATGGACCGTTCATCTTTTCCGGCATCTGTACTGACCTATCCACACAGATCTGATCGATTAAGGAGTTTTCTTTTATATGCCTATTGTATATGAATTGCATACATAGAGAGAATCATATCGACAATCACCCTTTTCTCGGTTTCTTCAACCTAGCATCATCGAGCTTTGGTGGTGAACCATGTACCATCGCCCATCATGGAACTCATAGATATTAGTCACATAATATGCCTCCAACTCCACACCGATATACGAGGTCATGGTGACCCAAGCCATGCCGCCATCCAGAATACGAGCTCGCACATCCCGTATTTGGAGATCAATCTCTTGGCCACCGCCTTGGCCCCAGTTTAATGCCAACGCCCAGCTGTCAATAACCGCACCGTACCTGCAAAGAAAGAACCATCGCCACCTATATCACTAAACCACAACCTGAAAACAACATGAAAAAATGTGTAGGTTGAAAAAGGAGCACCTCAAACAAGCCAAACTCTTAGCTTTTAAGTGGTATATCTTGTCAAAGTCAATCTATTCTTTGATTAGATATAGAAAAAGATGACCCGATGGGCGAGACTCCCATCAACACAATGTCTCAGAAAACCATTGCATGCACTCTTACCCAAGAACAAAAAGAAGAGGTTATACTGTTGCCCAAAACCCGGTCATCCAAGTTACAGGTAAGCAACTGGTTATTGTTTAGCAACAATTGAAAGGAAAATTAAATTACATAAAAGAGATATGTATAGCATCTTCTTCAGATAAGAGATTTGTCCATAGGTCTTACAAAGACATCTCCAGAAGAAAATAAGACAGAAAACATTCCCTGAGGTAAAATAAAATTCAAGAATGCAAAACTGTATTTATTATGATTTCACCAAGAGTGTTTTTTTCTAGCATAACAGATTCAACAAAATTAAGGTTTAGGCCATACCCTGTGAATAGCTCCCCAGATCCATGCATACATTTCACATAGTCAGCATTAAGCCATAAACGGCTCATTGCTAGAAGTGACCTCTCTCTGATTATATTATAGAATTCTGCATTAATATTGATAATGGCTTTTGTGGCTGCATAGTAACCTTTCCATCCACTGCTTGGATTAACAGTGTCCTGTTCCACTGTGAAGTCCTACAAGGAAAAAACATTATTAACATATATAACAAATTGCCGTTAGATGCCAGCAGCATCCAAATGCTAGACACGAAGCATAAGAAGTCTTTCATAGTTATGTGGTCCATCCAATTTAACCAACACCAGTGACTGCTCAAATTTACCATCAACTTAGTGAGGAAATGTAAACCATCTAACAGATAAGAATCTAGATGCACCACAATAAGGAAGAAGCTACAACATTTATTGATATTAATATGAACATAGCACTACCCAGTACCCAGAACTGTTGGGATACACAATGAGAAAAAAAAGAACCATGTTTTGTCACACATAAATATGTATACAAACAGGATGGATGATACACACAAAGTTCTAAGACAAACAATCATGGAAGTGCATCAGATGCAAGTGAATTAAAAAGTATGCCTAAAACTATTTGTCAAGATATACCTTACAAACACAAGATATGATGAGAAGCATCTAAACTTGATAATTCATAATCCTTTGACAGTAACTTTTCTTAGAGAGGACTCTTTGGTGGAGGCAAAAAGAAAAGCCAACACAAGGAGACATCATAATTAAAAAAATTTACTTACTAAGTCAACATTAATACTTTTGACCATGTCCTGTTATTTGGAAATTTGGAAACTTAGACCCCAGAAACTGATAAGAGTAGACCCATGCACATATTTATTAGAACAGAGTATAGATATGCGACAAACATACATTCTTTAACATCCTGCTCCAGTTAGATGATGAAAACAGATTAGAGGGACAGCTCACTTTTAAACCTACATACAAGGACCAATATATGATGGTGAAAAGTGATTGTGTAATTAGCATCAGTCCAAGCTTTGGCATCAAGTTAACATGTAACATCCAACATCAAGCAAATAGGCTCGAATAGTTATCTAAAGTACAACCTCCAATTTCATTAAACACCCTTGAAAACATTCGTCAGAACCCAAGAATCCTAATTTGTTTAAAATATAGCCAATCATAGCACCCTTTGATGCAGCCATTCATGACAATGAGAATCATCCATGTATCATCATGGTTTCAATTGTCCATGTAGACCAACCACCTCTCCGAAAATAATTATCACAAAACTAAGGAAAAACAAAGTAATTCTTACACATCAACTCTTTCGCAAGGTATGAGTCTTTAGGTCAACGACACAGAGTCTTTAATTGCTTTGAGTTTGGATTTTATAATTATATAGAAAAATATATTTTCTGATCTTGTCCTTTTTCTTTTTCTTTGTTGGGATATATATATATATATATATATATCTCTAAAGGTAATTCTTTTGCCTATGAAATGCTTTGTGCAATGGTTTCTAAATCAAATCATTTGAATTCAGGCGTAGCGGATGAATTTGCTAACTTGAAAGTTGTATTACGCATTGTTTGAAGTGTTGATACTATAACAACATGGTGTGCTGACATACCAGCTCACATCAAGAGGGAAAGAAGAGGAGGAGGAGGAGGAGGAGAACAACAGGACAAAGAGAAGAGAAAGAGGAGGAAAGGATGAGAGAGGAGTAATAGTCGCAAGGTTTGCAACACTGTATTGTACCGCTCAGTATGCTCAGTACATACCAGTCTGATAAAAGACTGGTACGTTCGGTATAACTCGGTACCTTAGTATACTATGTGTTAGTATGCTCGGTACATATCGTACCGATAACTGATCAATATGCCAGTATGGTACGAGATTGCGAGCCTATAGTACTAGGAGGATGAGAAGTATTGGAGGTGGTGAGGCTGCAGGTGGCTCGAGACAGTGGCCAGTGTCAGTAAGAGATACGAATCAAAAAAGATCAAGGGAGAGAGAAAGCTGAGCAATATGTCTGACAAACAGATATTATCTTTCATGGTCCAGACTTGTCAACTTGGATTCAGATTCAGTGATAGGGGCATGATTAGACAGGGAGGACACACACAAACTGAATCATGTATTGTCAACTTGGACAAATCTAGGTTTTGTTTCAATACAATTCAGTTACTTGTGCTCGCTGGAGTTGGTAAATCACCTTTCATTGTGCCTCAGAGTATATTATGTGCCAGAGTCGTGGGATTCAGTTATCAGGATTTATAGCAGTGATGGAAAAATTTCTTGATATCCATGGCCCCCTTTAGAAACGCAACTGAGTCATGCAAAATGGATAGTTTGCTCTTAGAAAGAAATGAGCTCCAAATTCTTGGTTAATTGCATCATATTTTTTTGTTCTTTTAATGAAGGTGGGTGTAGATCAAGAGAACAATGTTAATCAAATAGGATCATCCATGCAACTGATGCTAAAAAGGCCACAGGCAATGCCATTATGTTTACTTTTGAAAACCCTATATCATTAGCACTAGAAATCTTGGTCAGGGCCACAAAGAAATCATCTCCTGCAAACTAGATTAAGCTCTATTGCAGATGATGCATACCAAAGATATACAAAAACTTCTCCAGTCACAGACATCAAATTTGCACTAGTTAGGTTCTCTGCAAAATTAGGGTCATACAAAGATATTTGTCCCCATAATAATTACCATGGAGAAACATCCCAAGTGTGTCCTGTCTGAAGAAAAAGTCTAACTTTTCCTATTTCAACTATCAAAATATAATATGGCACTCCCAGATTCTCAACCAACAAGCAATCTCTGGCGTTTGAAAGTAAAATCTTCTGAGATTGAGGATTTTCCCCAGGCCGGTGTCTCTCTATAGCTATGATATGATTCCTTCAAATGATGATCATCTGTACAAGTATTTTCATGAGCCCACAGCCTCGAAACATTTCAGCATGTCATGTCTTCCTTGTTCAGCTATTAAAGAAAAAGTTTCTTCTAAATTAGATTATCATTAGAAAAGCCAATCACAGAGGAGCAAGGCCGCCAAAACTTCACAACAGTGAACTTTGAGATAGCACGATTATAACATTGCCAAACAACTCCCAACATTGGAGTACCTCTTGCATGTAAAGTATGCCATCCAACCAACGATAAAAAGTCAACGGCGTCAATCAAAGGAGCAACACCAATCAATCGATCAAGTTAAGGCGCCCATCAACAGAGGGACCACAACGTATAAAACCAAGCAACTGTCCGTAACCAAAAAAAAAGCAAAAAAGAAGAGGCAGGAGAAGCGGATACCTTGTGGTAGAGGGCTTTCCAGGCGCCATCGTCATTTGCAGCCCTCCTCATCGCAGTGTTGGTCATCGAAAGACGGCAAAGACTGGTGTAATCGAGGTAACTGAGAGCATGAGTGGTAATCTCCGGCACCAACTGCTCCATCATAGACCCCCCGGCCTGCCACTCCGCCACGGCAGCCTTATTATCCCCCACCGCCGTGCCTCCTTCGCCGCCGAAGGAATCGCAATCCCCACCACCGCCACCGCCACTGCCGGCGCCGCCGCAGACGCAAGCGCAACTGCAACGCCTCTTCCTCCGGGGCCTCCGGAGGACCCCTCCGTCGGTCGATCGTCGGACCCAAAGGGCGCAGATGCAGCACAGGGCGGTGGCTCCGGCGGCGATCAGCAGGGACCGGGGAGTGAAGGGGTAGGGCTCGTCCATCCAAAGCACATCAAGGGCGAGGGCGGCATCAAACCCTAGATCAAAAGCCGCATCACTAGGGTGAGGAAGAAGCCGAAGAAAGAGATCGATTCCGATGAGAGACGAGCGAGATTGTTAGCACCAATTTGCTCTGAGGGCAAACGAAATGCTCCAGCGAGCTCCGGACTCGATTATTATTTTTGATCAACTATGATCGTAAAATAATCACATATTGAACACGTTATGTGGATTAGTAAAATAATCGTATATTGAATGAAGAGTGGTGCTAAAAGTATCTCTACAAAATATAATTTTCATTAACGGTCTGTTTTCATTTGTAATTGATTAAAAATATGTCTATATTTATGATCGTTTGCTGACTATTATCATCCGTTATATTTAATCTTTTATTGAAAGCCATCTATGCGACACGAATAGTTGAAGTCAGATATCCACGTTTTTTGAATTAAAAATAAAGGTTTATGTTCTGAGTGTTCAACAATTTATGCCTTTCGAATACGACGGCAGTTGAAGAACATATAAATGTTATCCGATATATTTACTTATTGTTGATACAACAACAGCTTCCATTTGATACGTATTTGGAATGTAATTCTATCATACTATTTTATGGTTTTAATTTTATTATCTAAGAAATATTATATATGCATGATTAGATAGTTTTTCAAAATGAATTAAATAGTTTGTAAGAGGGAGAAATGGATTAGGTAACGATGAGGAAAAAAAAAAATCAGATCTTGTTAATTGCACCTCGATATAATTTTAATAGTTGTTTTATTAATCGTTTACAGTTTAAAAAACATTATGCATGACAAAAATATTATTCGAATTTTATTGATGTGACAGTATGGGAACTTTTATTGGTTCATATGTCAGTGAATATTTATTTCTATCATTTTTTTTATTTATTAGTTTGATTGGATTCACGGTTGTTATTGAATAAAAAAACATCATTGTTTCATCGATGTTTCATCCACTTCAAAATCACAAATGCACTTATTAATAGTCCCTCTTGTCAAAGATGTTAATTAGTTTGGTTAATAAAGATTTTAATAATTTATCACAATATCGTATATTTTTTCTTTTTTAAAATTGTTCTCTCCAAGAAAGAAATTTATTATATGACATTTTTACTATGGAGGTGAAATTTTAATTTCACAAAAATACCACGGCAACACATATTGAATCATTTATTTTGACCGTCAAATTGATAATGGATGCGTGGAGTACATTCAAAGAAAGAAATTTAAAGGGATTTGGAGTGTAATCCTTCGAATATTTGATAAGTAATAGTTAAAAATTGTATTTAAAATATATATTATATGGTAGAGATATATGAGTTCAAGTATCCTCGGATGAGATCCGACGACTTCGGGACACAGGCTGAAGCCAGAACGTGAACAAAGACTAACCGCACGATCGAAGTCAAGGGTAGAAATCAACGGTTCCAGTAGATAGATCCGACCGGGATGATACACACCGTAACCCGTTGCCGCTCAGGTCGTTATATATATCGCTCTTTCTTGGGGAATCGCGGTACCTTTTACTTTCTCCATCGCCCGCCGGTCGTAAAAGAAGGCCTTATTTCGTCGCCCAACGAAACCCTCTTCCTTTCTCTCTTCTCGCTTCGATTCCTCCGTCGCCGCGATATCCGAGGATATGAGTTGCGATTCATCGAACACGCCGACCGGTAAGTATAATTTCTTCCTCGCTTATATTCCTAATCTGTCACCGAGATTGCCAAGGGATTTGATCTCCGTTAACAATTACAAGAATTTTCTTGTTTCACAAATGAGCCTCAAGGTTTTGCTTTCTTTCTTTCTTTCTTTCCCCAATTCGGCCGATTTAATCTGCGCCAAGAATAAGTGGGAATTAATCATTTATCATTATATTTTTCTCCGATGCCTGTATTTTGTGTATTCACCCGATGAAAAGTTGGTGACTCTGCGATCGATCTTGATTATGGACCAGGGCGAACTACACCTTAATCTTCATTTCTTGTTGCATGCTTAGGCACGTAATATAAACGGAAATTATCTAAGGTGGTTTGAGGCACTCTAATCCAACAATTCTTGTAAAGTCTGTTGCATTCTCTACCAAGAATGCGGTATGCGTTGTCACATCATGATTTTTGTGCTCATAACGATGTACATGATAAAGTGGTTGAATGGCTTAAGGTTCTGAATGCCTGTTTTCCACGCCACACTATATGATGTGACTCAATTGCATAGCCAGGGCATGGGGACTGTGTTTGTTTTTTATGTTCGACTTGCCATGCGTCTTGTTCTACATTGGAAATTCTCCATGTGTTGAAACTATTCTGCCATAGCTCTCAAGTCCTTCATGTGTCCTTTTTGGTTTGCCAATAGAAGCTTCTGCATTGTGCTAATAAAGCTTCAAGATAATCACAGCTATTCCAACAACGAAAGGCCCTGTACTATTTGCAACGTCCTAAACGCCCCTTTGGATTACTTAAAAATTCATTTACAGCACAGGGCTTTAGATAGTTTCGACTAAATTCTTTAGAATGCCCTATTATCTTTGATTAATTTGCTTTTTTTTTCTGAAAACTCCTTCGGCATTCTTTTCTTGTGTCACAAGATTCCTAGCTCATGAATTTGAGAGTCTGTAACAAGCATAAGTTGTACTTAGATGTAGTGAATGTGTTTATCATCCATCAATAGAATTATTATTTTTGGATTTTTGGAAGACCTGGCATACTTATTTTATCTTATTCGTACCTTGCTAAATGAGTAAAAGAAAAACCAAGCAACATGACAGACAGAAAACTGTGAGCACAATTTTCCTTTCTTGACCAATGCGTTTGATTTGTCATTTCTTCCAGGTAAAGAATTAAAGTGTTATACACTAGCCAGAAACAATTATTAGCTTGCCAAGCTCACTGGAGATTTCATTACATGAATAGTTTTCTTTCGGTTATGTGAATAGTTATTTGGATTATTTTTTCTTGTGCTGCAAATCATGTCATTTCCAATTGAAGTGTTTCGTATTTTTTTTCTGGTAACTGATCATTATGTTTACTAATTTACAATTTGTGCTGGCATAATATGGAATAGTTATGTTGTTTATCATTGTGCAGTTAGTGTCAAGTGGTAAAAACAAATCTTTCCAGCCGTGGAAATTCTGAAGGTATATGAACTTCCATGTTATATGGTTTTTTAATAAATTTGTTCTGAAGTTATAAGAAGCATTTTTCTTTAGCGCGGGATGATGCAGATCGGACAACTTTATGTGTCAAAGAGGTGGTTTTCTTTTCTTGATTTTTGTTGATGCTTTTTATATATTATGAATACATAATATGAAGTTCTTTAGAAATTTGACAGGGTCAGAAGATGTTGATGATGATGGGCACTGCAGATGAGATACTGAAAGCTCCATAGAGAGGTCCTGTATTTATGGAGGATTTCCCAAAAGAAGACCAAGTAGTAGCGTTCGTGAGCCTTAATCGGATCATCATCAATTTATGAATCATCCAGTTGCTGTGATTCATCAGAATTCGTGTTGAACTTTTGGATTTCCAAAATCGACCGTCAACTTGAATGATGCTTTAAAATATGCACGATCAAGATCAGTTTTACGATTAGCATAGGAGTCGAGATGGGAATGTCACAGATTGAGTGGCTCAGATTGACCCAGCACTGACCAATATTTTATAGGCAGTCGTTGGAGCGTGATGTGGATTTGTGACAAGTGGTCGGTCTTACTCAGATTTCGGCTAGATCCATTTGGTTCAATTGAGATTGACTAGTTAATCTAGACACAGATCTGGATCAATCATATAATTTGATTATTTGATATGACCAAACAATAAACAGGGGTAATTATTAATTGCCGTTTGTAGTTAATTATGATTAATATTTCTGTCTTTATAATTTAAAAAGTAGTATTGTGATTTTTATATTTATGAAAGTGAAATATTTAATCTAATTTTTTTCTCTTAATTTTTTGACATAAATGATAATGATAAAAAATAATTTTATTTATTTATAAAATTATTAATTTTATATAATTTCATATAAACTTTATTCGCCCTTTCTCTTTGCAAACTATTTGCCCGCCGCACCTGGTTCTGTACATGAGAGCATGCTGATCACCCGGTGCTGTACGTGATTCACTACTTGGGGTTGAAGCTGTGGCTGTGCTTCCGAGACTACGACCGAAATTGGAACTCGCAGAAGTTTTGGGGCTTCGCTCGTGACGCATCTCCGGTACTGTCGACTTCATCTTCGATAGCTTCGTCACCGTCTTCCGTGACTACCTCATCTTCGTCCTCCCCCACCAACTCGACCCCGAGCATGGCGAGTCCAACATTGTCACTGTGCACGGTCGTACCGACCTCGCCCAGTCCACCAGCTTCGTGTTCAACCATTGCACCATCAACGGGAGCGATGAGTACCTCGCGCTCTATCGCGCGAAGTCCGCGGTCCACCGCACGTACCTCGGGAGGCCATAGAAGGGGTACTTGAGGACGGACGGTGTTCACGACTGTAACTTGGTGGATATCGTGAGGCCGGAGGGTTGGTTGTCATGGACCGGTGACTTCGCGTTGCAGACGCTGTTCTACGGAGCGTTCGGAAGCTCTAGTCTCGGAGCTAATGCGACCGCAAGAGTGCCATGGCGCAGCCAGATCACGACAGAGCATTTATGAGCTTACTTTGTGGAGAACTTTATATAGGGGGATCAATGGATACCCTTCGATGGTAGAACAACATCTGCTGTCTTCTGCTGCGATTTGAGCAGGAATATTATTCTAAGACACTATGATATGCACAATAAAATCCAAATAACTGTAGGTTTCCATGGTATGTTCTGAGATGCGACGGAGCTGGTCGAGTGGGAGATCCATCGTTTTTGCTTGCATGTGCCAGCCTAAGTGGCGGTAACACAGACCGACTCATTCACACCATTATAGAAAAGGACCAAACAGATAAGACGGACGTGCCTGTTCTGTTCTTCTGCTGCCCTTCACAGGGCTCCCAATCCATCATCAGCTTATCTAGTGGTACGTGTGATCCATGCACTTAACTTTGGTGGATCTCCACATGTACCAGCTCCCGACACAATGATCACTTGCATCCAAGTGCGGTCAGTCGGTGGAATAAGAGACACCACAATCCGCAAGGAGAAAACAGAAGGAATTACGCACTTGTAATTGGCCGTGCATGGTAACGGTGTTGGACTCGTCGTCCTCGGGGTTGAGCTGGCGGGGGAGGACGAAGATGAGGCAGTTGCGGAAGACGGTGGCAGAGTTGTTGAAGATGAAGTTGACGGTACCAGAGATGCGATTTGAGATGTGTCGCTGGCGAAGCACCAAAACTTCTGCAAGTTCCAGTTGTAATCGAAGTCTCTAAAGTGTTAGTATAAGAAGTAAAATGAAAAGTCAATTTGATTATTTATTTTTATATCTATTTATATATGTATAGGTAGGAGTATTTTATTTAACTGAGTAATGATCTCTCCGTTCAGTTAGTGAAATATGATTTATTAATATGTCCCCGTAAGATTGAGCTCATGTCAAGGACATCGATCTTGGATCGATGCAAAGAAAAGAATTTATAAGCAAGAGGTTTCGTGAGGGAGTCGACTAGTTGATCAACCGTATATACATAAGAAATACGGAGCTGCTGAGTGCAACTTGATCTCGCACGAAATGAAAGTAGAGTGCAATATATTTTATGTGAGAGTGAAATACTAGATTGGCATAGAGTTAAGTAACACCACTGTAGTTTGAGTTAGGCCTGCCTCTTTTACTTTTCATTCTGGGATTAAGTATTTCATAGAATTAGGGGTGTTTGCTGCACATTCTATACACTAAATACTACAGGAAAGTTCCCTTGCGTAAGACTTATAAGCCCGATAGAAAGAAGTGGACTAGCAAAAGATAGACTGAGCCAAGAAGGCATTGAACTCAACTCAAAATAGTAAATCAAAGACGACTGACAAGGCTATAGACCGAGAGTAATAATAAATGACAAGTGTAAGGGTGGAGACTATATGAAGCTCTTTGAGCAGATTCGTGATCCAATTGAGTTCAACAGTAGTAGTGGCAATGACACGATATTTAACTTCAGTTGTAGACTGGGCAAATGTCTTTTGCTTATTGGAACTCCAACTGATTGGATTAACACTAAGGAAAATAGATACTTTGACGTGAAAATTTGATCATCAATATTTTCTGCCCAATCAGCATCATCAAAGGCATGAAGATGAATGAGAGAGTGTTTATGAAGAAAAATATCATAATTAATTGTCCCCTTAAGATATCATAGAATATATTTGACTATAGCCTAATGTATAGTAGACATCTAATGTATGAATTGTGATAATTTATTGACTGCGAAGGAGACATCTGGACGGGTAAGAGCTAGATACTGTAAGGAACCAACTACTTGCCGATGCTAAGTAGAGTCTATAGTAGGACTACCATCATATAACTTAAGTGATTCACTGTTAGATAGGAGTGTAGTAACCGCTTTTACATCTTGCATGTTCGTTTTGGATAATAAATTTTGAATATACTTTCTCTGTACTGAGAGAGTCCAGAAGACATAAATGTAGCTTTCACGCTAAGAAAATAGCTCATGCCGCTAAGATCTTTGAGAGAGAATTTATCTGCCAATTGCTTAATAAATATTTAAATCTTCATAGGATTATCACCCGTGACAATAATGTTATCCACATTGACTAAAAGGTAGATTGTGCCTCTATATTGTTGGCATAGAAATAATGAGACATCAAACTTAGAATTGATGAAGCTAATAGAGGACAAGAATAGGTCAAGTTCAGTATACTAGGCTCATGGAGCCTAATGGATACCATAAACAGCTTTTCGGAGTTTACAGACACATTGTAGATACTGAAAATATATAAAGCCAGGAGGTTGCTCCATGAAGACGTCTTTAGTAAGAGTCCCCTGTAAAAACACATTGTTAACACCTAATTATCGTAAGCACTAGCCTTTGGAGATGGCCAAACTCAAAGTAATTTATATTGTGGTAGATTTAACATAGGACCGAATGTCTATGTGAATCAACACTGGGTCTTTGATGAAATCCCTTTGCCACCAGACGTGCTTTATATTGAACAATCTAACCATCAAGGTTCCGCTTAATTCGAAAAACTCACTTATACCTGATGATGTTTTGTCTGGAACAAGGAGGAATAAGAGTTCATGTAGAGTTTTGAAAGAGAGTATCATATTCCTCATACATTGTTTTACGCCAATGTGAAGATTTTTTGGCATGACTAAATGATGTTAGTTCAGTAGATTCAGGTGAACGGTTAGTGCTAGCACGTAAGTCAAGAACATATCGTGGTTTAAAAACTCCACTCTTAGAATGGGTTTATATAGGATGCCTAGGAGCTATGATATTATTATATGGCAAAGGCAATGGGTCATCACAATTTGAGTTAGGTTGAGAGACAACAAAAGTTCCTTGTCAAGGTGAAGGCAAAGGTTGTGGTGTTAGGGGCAATGGTTCAGGAACACAAGAAACCTATGGAGAAGAGGAAGAAGCTATGGAATAGAGATAACAAGAGGATCCAGAGGAGATGGATTTGAGGGTTCAGTTGATGGGGACAAAGGTGCATTATAGGAATCTATAGATAATACACGAGGCTTGTGATTATGAAAAGGAAAGATAGATTCCACAAAAGTGACATGTTAGGAAATAAAAACTTTATTAGTATGAGGATCATAGCATTGGAAGATATTATATTCAAGAGAGCACCCAATGAAAACACAAGGTCGAGATCTAGATTTTATCTTATATTAGACATAGGGACGTAACCACAAATAATACAAATAACTAAATACTTTGAGCGTTTGTAGTATAACATTTATAAAATAGCTTTTCAAATGGTGATTGATATTGTATGATAAGAGTGAATATATGATTAATAAGGTAAACTGTAGTTTAAAAAGCTACTGACCAAAAGTTTGGTGGCATTGAGGCTTGATATATGAGTATTAAACTAGTTTCAATGATATGTCTATGTTTGCATTCAGTAGAACCAACCAGTTGAGGCATATATGAAGGTGACTTGAGATGTTGAATGTCACAAGTGGACAAATACAATGCAAAGGCTTGATATTCTTTCCCGTTATCAGAATAAATTATGGTAATTGTAGTTTGAAAGTAGTTGTTGACTGATTTCCCAAAGTTGGAGAAGAATGCAGGGACTTCAGACTTATGACGAAGAGGATATAACCATATAAATTTAGTAAAATAGTCTACAAAAATGACATAAAATCTGAACTTGTCGAACGAAATGATTGAGATAGGACCCCAAACATCGGTATAAATAACATAATGATTTAGATCATAACAAAGAGGATTGTCTAAAAGGTAATTGATGACTCTTATTGCTAAGACAAGTATCACAGTGAGTAATAACTATTGGGAAACCTATGCGGGAGCATCACATGCGTAGCGAAAATAAAAAAAAATGATTTTCTATAAAGATCAAATCATCGTGCAAAAGATTAGGGTCGCGAGAAAGCCACAAAAATTAATAAAACCGTATCATGTGATAGATTGATTACCTAAGGAGATCGTATATCCCTGTATTTTTTAAATCCAGATAGAGAGGATGAGGGAGGTCTAGCGATATCCATACGATGGATCTCTTAGCGAAACTCCTCTAATCTGATCTCACAACTCTTGCACAGAGGGAGGGAGGAGAATAGGAGGGGGAGGCCAGAGCTGTAGCCCATCAACTATAAGTCTCCCTTCCTATTTATAGAAAGCCAACCAAACCCTAGGGCTCCTACCTTTATGCATATTAGATCTTCATCCAATTCCCACTAATCTTATATTATTGGATCTCAATCCAATAATCTCTTTAGGCCTCTAATTGGACCTTAAGCAAGGAGTCAATCAGCATACAGTCTCATCTAATGAGAATAAGAGCTAATTGGATCTCAATCCAATCCTCTATTCACTGAAGCATACATCATATGTGTATGAACCTCTAGACATGATACTGAGTTGGTCGTGGGTCACTCCCATCAGAACTCCTTCTGATATAGTGAATTATTATCTTTATAATAATTCACTCGACTCATCGACTATGGACGTATTAGGCCACTATGTCATAGTCCCCAGACAGTACAGGGGGATTAAATCCATTGGACATGTTTGTCCATAGTTATCATGTATCTATAATCCCTCATCCAACTAATATCCCAGAAACAGTATATTGGATATGGTACTGTCAGGTCACATACGAAATCAATTTGTCTTGCTCTAATCGGATTCTACCAAAGAACTCTTTCTCTCTCAATCTGAATGATCCTAGCTAGGGATTTGTCTGAGCAAGCATATATGGGATATTCCTCTCGTGATACAGAGAGTGAATGATCTTTTATTGATACTCAGTTACCTTTGTAAAGTTGGCTACAAAAATCTCGATAACTAGTTTTACCAGATCTGGAACTTTTCAAACTTATAAGTCTAGCTTCAAAGAAAGGAGTACTCATACAAGGTATCATTGGTGTCTTAAGTCAAAAGACCAAATATACAATTGAGACTATGAAATCGATGTCTGACATTAGGTATCATTAACCATATAACATTCCAAAAGCGGATCAATCAATAAACTCATTCTCTAATGAGCACCTATACTATATCCTTAGTGTCTCCACACAAGTGGCTATAAGACCAGTCACCTCTATCATATGGATGGGTATATAATATACTAGTCTATTCGGTTATCTCGATGTTCCTCTTGAGTAACCTATGACTGAGATTATTTAGGATCTGTGTTTAAAGGTGAATCGATCTCATTATTGTAATCTCATCACGATCCAATTCTCAGTGCACAAAATTAAGGGCATTACAATATATATGCTACAGATAATATAATGTCAGAATATATATCAATATTAATCATAAGTAAAAAGATTGCACAGTGTGTCACACGTGCCATCACTCACGTGATTGGCTTGCATGACACTTGTAACCAGCAATCTCTTACTTGACCTAAAGCTAATCACCTATGTGTCTGATCTCCATCAGACCCCTATGATGCTCAAATATAATCTGAGCCAACGGCTTTGTCAGTGGATTTGCAATGTTATATGTGGATGAAACTCTTTCCATTGTTATATCATTATGGGTTATGATATCTCTAATTAAGTGGAACCTCCTCAGAATAATTCTGATGAAACCTAGGTTCCCTTGCTAGAGATATCTCTCTGACGTTGTATATGAGAATCAGCTCTACACTGCTCAAAACGATTCTCATATCATGATGAACTTCTTCATCCATACCCCTTCTTTTGTTGCTTCTGCTACAGTAATGTATTCTACATCTGTGGTCGAGTCAGCAGTAGTATCTTACTTGAAACTCTTCCAACTTATTGCTCCTCCATTCAGGGTAAAAAATACCCTGAGTTCGACTTGCTATCAATAATATCGGACTGAAAACTCAAGTCTATGTTGCCCTCAATCTGGAGGCTACCTCCTCCATATACTAGTAAAATTATCAAGTATTTAAGGATATACTTTACTACCTTCCAGTGTTCTAAACCTGGATCCATCTAATACGTGCTCGTGAAACTCAGAGTATATGATATATCAGGCCTGGTACATAGCATAGCATATATGATAGACCCTATTGCCAAGGCATAAGATATGCTATCCATGTTTACCCTTTCTTTAGGAGTCTTTGGGAACATACTCATAGATAGTGATATTTCATGTCTTATTAGTATGAGACCTCTTTTGGAATTCTCTATGCCAAACCTTTTGACAACGGAGTCTATGTACCTACCTAGACTAGGACAAGCGAAGTATCCTCTTAGATATATCTTTATAGATCCAGATCCCCAAAATATAATATGCTTCTCGTAAATATTTTATTGAGAAGTTTCTGTATAGCCAAGTCTTTACTGTGGAGAGCATTCATATATCATTCTCAATGATTAGAATGTCATTCACATATAATACCAAGAAGGTGATAACACTTCCACTTATCTTCCTATACATACAAGGCTCATCTTCGTTCTTAATGAAGCCATAAAATCTGATCGTCTCATCAAATTTTATGTTCTAACTTCGGAAAGCTTAACCTACATACTTTATCTGGACTCTCTATAGATATGAATCCCTCTGGCTATATCATATACACCTCCTCCTCGAGGTTGCCATTGAGGAATATCATTTTTAACATCTATTTGCCAGATCTTATAGTCATAGTGTGTTGCAATGGCCAAAAGAATTATAATGGACTTAAGCATGGCTACAGGTGAAAAAGGTTTTATCATAGTTAACTCATTATCTTTAACGACATCCTTTAGCTACTAGCCTTACTTTATAGGTCTCCATCTTTTCATCTACTCCAATCTTCTTTTTGAAGATCTACTTACAGCCGATAGGTACGATACCCTCAGGTACATCCATAAGGTTCTAAATCTTGTTAGAGTACATGGAGTCCATTTTAGAATTTATGGCTTCTTGCCACTTCCTGGAGTCTATACTCATAATAGCCTCCTCGTAGGTCTAAGGATCAATATCCTAAGAGTCCTCTCTATTGATATATCTCACATATCTTTCATGAGGGTGAGATACTCTGCTAGACCTACCTAAAGTTGGAACTTGTGTGTTAGGTACCTGAATAGACTCGGGCTCTGGAATGGTGCTTGAGCTAAGTTCTCCAACCTCACTCAATTCTATCTCACTCCAACTGTTACCCTCTAGTAATGATCTCATCATCCATAATTATTGAATAACTATTATTCTCAAAAACTAATTTATATCCAACTAATCTCCTAGGTCTTGCTAAAAACTGTAACGAATTGTAAATATGATAAACACACCTAGTATCCAATACTCATGTGTTATCATAAAAATCTGACAAGTGGAAATTGATCATGAATATATCTAAAGCTTCTCCAAGCTTCTATTTTGCCTTATCTACAAGGTTGTCCTTATAGTTCATCTTACAATACCCATCTTAGCTGTAGTGGAAGCACTGTCATTTATCCTTTGTCCTTTATCGAGTCTTTCTTGGCAACATTTACCTTACCTGGTCTTCCTTTCCCCTTATCATTCTGAGGGTCTTACTAGCCTTCCTTTTCCTATTGGTCTCACTAATATAGAGAATTGGCTTCTCATTCTTGATGGCACTCTCAACTTCCCTCAACATATTGAGGAGCTCAAGTAGAATCACCTCAAACTTGTTCATATTAAAGTTAATAATAAATTATGAAAAGAAATATGGTAGGGATTAAAGTATAAGATCAACATACAGGTTATCATTTAGGACTATCTTTATACTTCACAAAACGAACAATCTTATCCTCACTTGTCCTTTCGTTTGGTGTGGGAACAATCGTGTTAAGGACATATACGATTTTCTCTTTCATCAGAACAATTCTTAAATTACGGAGCCTTTAGGCCAATGAGGCGGTTGGCATTGAGTATGCAACATAGGGGTTTTATAAGCAATAAATAAGATATACCGTAAATAAATAACATGCAGACTTTGTAGAAAATACTAATTAAGATCTAGACTTCTATTTTAATGTACTCCCACTATTTTCCTAGCGAATCATATGACACCCTCGACACGTGAGATAGAAGCCTCCGGTAGACTCCTAGTGGGGATTAGAATCCAATCGACGTCTTAGTATAATCTCGAGGAACTCGATCAATTACACTAAGCCCAAAAGGTAGGCAACTTTTGTCAATCACAACTCTTTATAATTCATGTCACGTTCGACCTCCGAATCATCATAGTCTCGAGGGACTCGACCAACAATGATATTCAATTAAGTCATCACCATCGTTACAAGATGAGTATGATTTAATGATATGCCCTCGAGAGACTCGACTAAGCATACCATGTCCTCAGGTTACTAGTGACATCTCTATGTCGTAAGCAAGAACTTGATCACATAGATAGGTGAGCCTCGAGGGACTCAACCAACTCAATCTATGTTGTGATTCAATTTCTTCCTATAACAATGGAAGGCCACGTGGGTCAATCTTATTGCCTCACGCTTATTGACTTAATATTATCGAAGGAGGAGTTTTTGTTTCGTATAAGTCTTATAATATGTCGTGTCACACACATACATATTTAATATATATCTACATCGCATGCAAATATATATACATATATCTAGTAGGTGTATAATACATCAGATATGCAAGTCACACCAGATAATCATGAGCTATCACCTAATATGATTAAGCTCGGCCAATAGGCCTAATCACTCACAATAATATCTATGTGTGCATCGATGCATTTTTATGCCCTGTGATTGTTGATCTCGTCATCATCGATTCCGTCGAATCATTACATCACTATACATCGTGATCTCCCACCATGACATCGTGGGTCCCGCTATCACCTCCATGCTCTCATCACGTCTCTCCATGTAATTACAAATAATCATAGGCATAAGAGAAAAATAAAGGCTCACAGGTCCCAATAATAATAATAATAATAATAATAATAATAATAATAATAATAATAATAATAATAATAATAATAATAATAATAATAATCATAATTACATATATCACAACACATGACTCACGTTCATCCATCCACATCATACATCACATCATATGTAGGATTACTAGATATATATAATAATTAATTAAGTTATTTAATTAATTATTTTTTGGAAATCAGGACATGCTCAGAAATTTTAAAATTATCAAGGATATTTTCATAATTCTGGATAAGAGGACAGTCCTCAGGATTTTCATAATTATTGAGGGTATTTTGATAATTATATATATGAGGATAAACCTCAGAATTTCTAGAATTCAGAGGGGTACGATCGTCCTTTTGATAGAAAGATACCCTCACCCTCACTACGCCGCCCCTTGTGCCAGCGCCTGCCCATCGGCACCGCCAAGGGGCGCCCGTTTTGGCAGGTCCGAGGGCGACCTCCATGGGCGCCACCCACGGCGTTCTTGTGAGCGACCACCCTTTTAGGCGACAGCTTTTGCCCGTAGGTGACCTGCCTACGGGTGTCGGCCCGTAAGTGCCACCCCTGGCACCGCGGGTAGCCTTTGTCACAGGCTAGCCACGGCCTAGCTGTGGGTTGGCCATGGCCGACCGCTCTTGCTGGCTGCCCCCTTGCAAGGGACCTTGGCCGTAGCCGACCGCCCTTTTGTAAGTGGCTAGGCCGTGGCCGGCCACCCTGCAAGGGCCTGGCCATGGCCAACCACCCCTGCAGATGACCTGGTCATGGTCGGCTATTCCCTTTCCTCATTGCGTTTGCTGCGAAAACGTAGCAAGAACATGTAGAACGATTCTACGCGATTCAATTTCATCACATAAAGTTTAAGATCAATCTTTCACATGAAAATCTTAGCTCCGATACCACTGTTGGGAAACACGATGAAAATTAAAATAAAAAATTAGTTTCCTATGTAGATCAAATTATCATGCAAAAGATTATGATCGCAAGAAAGCCACAAAACTGATAAAACTATGTCATGTGATATATTGATTACCTAGGGAGATCGTATATCCCTGTATTTCTAGATCCTGATGGAGAGGATGAAGGAGGTCGAGCATCCTCCTCTCTAGCGGTATCTACATGATGGATCTCTACAGCAAAACTCCTCCAATATGATCATCTCACAACTCTTGCACAAAGGGAGGGAGGAGAATAAGAGGGGGAGGCCAGAGCTGCAGCCTATCAACCATGAGTCTCCCCTCCTATTTGTAGAGAACCACCAAAACCCTAGGGCTCATGTCTTAGTGGGTATTAGATCTTCATCCAATTACCCACTAATCTTGTATTATTGGATCTCAATCCAATAATCTCCTTAGGCCTCTAATTGGGTCTTAAGCAAGGAGCCCATCAGCAAAGGGTCTCATCTAATAAGAATATGGGCTAATTGGATCTTCATCCAATCCTCTATTCACTAAAGCATCCACCATATATATGTGACTCTCTTGGTCTGATACCGAGCTGGCCGTGAGTCACTTTCATTAGAACTCCTTCTGATATAGTGAATTATTATCTCCATAATAATTCACTCGACTCATCAACTATGGATGTACTATGCCACTATGCCATAGTCCCCAAACGGTATAGGGGAATCAAATCTATCGGACCTGTCTGTCCATAGTTACCGTGTATCTATAATCTCTCATCAAATTAATATCCCAGAGACCGTATATTGGAGATGGTATTACAAGGTCACATATGTAATCAATTTATCTTGCTCTAATCGGATTCTACTAGAGAATTCTTTCTCTCTCAATTTGAATGACCCTAGCTTGAGATTTGTTTGAGCAAGCACATATGAGATATTCCTCTCATGATATCGAGTGTGGATGATTCTCTATTGACACTTAATTGCCTTCATAAGGTTGGCTACCAATCTCGATAACTAACTATAACAAATCTGAAACTTCCTATACTTGTAAGTCTAGCGTCAAAGAAATGAGCACTCATACAAGACATCCTTGGTGTCTCAAGTTAGAGAACTAGATACACAACTGGGACTGTGGAATCGTTGTTTGACATTAGGTATCATTAACCATACAACATTCCATAAGCAAATCAATTAGTGAACTCATTTTTCAATTAGTACATGTATTATATCCTTGACAATCAATTGATAACATGAGTTAATCCTAACTCCTCTAAATCCATGCCACTTAAATTTAAGAGAATCACACACTCTTAAATTCAAGCAATCAACATTCTCTGTAAATTTTAACATAAATTTACATATTCAAGATATCAAATCATGAGTAAAAAGGAATTTACACGCATATCCAAATCCAAGATATATCAATCCATATCCATATCAAAATATCCATATTTTTCAACAAGATTATGTGCATCAATGTATTTATCAATTTATATCATGTGTCATCAATATATATTTCTCCTCCTTTGTTATCAACAAAAAGGTAAAATATAGCTAATAATTTCAAAGCACATGATGACATTACTTCCCCTTAGTATATTCATTATAAAATTTCCTTCCCCTTTAATAAGGAAAGAAATAAGGGAGGTGTTGTTGAATTATTTCATCATAGAGAAGAGTTCTTAATAAAGAGTACTTATGTATTTCAAATATAGCAAAAGTCATCGCTTGTAATTTTTAAATGTGGCACATCTTCATACAATTTTTTTTAAAAACAATAAAATAAAATCATAGAGAAAGTTTTCAATAAATGTTATTACAAAAAGGCTTCATTTTATGAAATCTATATTAGCAATTTATATATTTTCATGATTTAGCATTTCTATGTCTTAACCTCAATCTTGTATATATATAATTTCGAATATGAGCTCAACAAATTTTTCTCATGTAAATTTCAAGTAAATGTAACAAGTAAATCCGAACAATAACAAATCATTATCTTTATATAGATTTTTAAAATCATCATTATATACATGATCATCATACATAATTTCATATCATTATATCTTCTCCCTCTTTGTTATCAAAGGAGAAGTGAAATTAGCAAGTTTTTGATATATGAAAGCTTAGCAATTACTTTAGAACATGCAAGCTAGTGAATTCATTCTTCTTTTTTGAGAAGCGAAATCTAATAAATATTCGTTTCCTTTACTTTGTTCTAGCTAGCAATTTTATAAACTAATAAGTTTCCCTCCCCCTTTGTCATTGTCAACAAGAAGGGATAGTTAGAATAGTACAAAACTTTTTCTATTACATTAATTTTCAATAAATATATCAAGAAATATACAAATCATCACATGAAATATATCAAGAATAATTAACAATAGTGATGAGATATTCAATTTGTGAAAACAAATTATGAATATCAAGAAACAAATCATAGAATATCTTGATTCATGCATAATAATTCTCAAGTTGTCAAGATCATGATTTATGCAAAAATCTCATTTTAAATAATACAAGAAGACAAAAGATTTGATTTATTAAAGATTTTAAGTTATAATTCTGAGGAATCAAAATCATGATATAGGTAAAGAACTCATTTAATTTTCAATAATCAAAATCATTTTCAAGAGATTCAAAATAAAATTAATAGACTTATTGGTCTCTTGAAATGCTAGTGATTTCCTTTCTCCACTTTGTATGAATAAGAATGTAGAATCAAGGTAGAGAAATAAAAAATATCATATTACAAAAATACATAATTTTAAAGATATAATTTTATACCTAAATCTAAAAAATCAAGAGTTACTCATATATTTTAATTTATCTTATGCAAATTTCAAGCAAGGTAGCAAATTAAGCAAATTATTGATTTAGCATGCAATTTTGATAAGAAGTCTAATTTATAAAGTCCAAAAAATCCAAAGGAAAATAGTAAATCAAGATTGCATTTCGCATGTATTTAGAAAATTTACTATCCTACATTTGATTCTAAGCAAATTGATTTTCATTCAATGTTATCATATCTAATTTGCTTCTAGACATATTGATAATTTTACTCCCATTTTTTGTTATTATAAAGAAAGAAATATAATTGCATAACTTCTTTACATCAATGTTCAAAATACTCTCAAAAGTATAAGGAGATTATATCATTAAAGATAAAATCAAATTTTTGAATATTAAAAGACATGATTTTATTTAATAAGTTTCTTTTCACTTTTTGTAAATAATAAAAATGAGTCTTAGGGGATAATCTCTATTCATCCAAGATAAATATTTTTAATCAAAAAGAAGAATAATTTTGATAAAAATTTTAATTATTATTGTTAAGATCATAAATCTCCTTTTTATTAAAAAAATAAAAAATCATAGAGATCAACAACGTGATTCCCATAGTGTAAAAGTCAAGTCAAGAAGTTAAGAAAATATTCATGATAATATAAATCTCTTTCAATTTTTAACTTATCATAAATTTAAGAAATACTAATTTTATTGATAAGTTATGTCATTCATGAGTTTTAAAATAAATCATGTCAAGAAATATATTAATATGAAAAGACATTCATTAATACCAAAAAACATTATTTAAGTTAATAAATTTGTCTCTCCTTATTGTTTGTAAATTTTAACATAAGTAATCAAGAAATCTTATATATTTAAAATTTTAAGAAAAATGGAAACTAATCATGTAAAATCTCATGTATTTAAAATTCATAATTTTAATTTTGGCAAATCATTCCTCATTCAACAAAGATTTTTCATAATCAAAGTATTTATCTAAAGATTTCAAATTTCATTTTCTAAACTTGCCAAAAATCATGATAATAACTTATCCAAGTTCAAATCATCAAATCATCAAAATCACTTTCATAGTTTAAGAGATTCATAAAAGATAACATAATCGATTCATTAATATCTTTCTAAAAGATTTATAAGATAAAAAAAAAAATTAAGTAAAAAAATATATTTTTTATTTCATATAAGCATGTCTTTGTCTTTTAACCTAAATAAAAACATGTATCTTCATTTAAAATCAAAAATAGCTTTCATTATGACAAAGATCAATAATCCATAAATCACAAAGATCATCATGCATAATTTTGAAATATAAGCTCATTAAGCATAATCACTATCAAATATGGTTTCATTAAACATCTTTAATCAAAATTCAACTTATCTAAATTTTAATAGTGCAAGGAGTTGACAAACTTATTTTCAAATTTTTATTTATTTCATGTTTGAATTCAAAGATAATCATCACACATTCAATTTTAACATACAACTATTCAACTATCAAATATTCATTTTAACAATAGCCTTTTCAAATATTCAAACCAATGATTTTGAACTTATTATTCAATCATCATTAAAATCTCATTTATATAAATTTTAACATATTTTTCAATAACTAAGGTTCTTTAGTTCTAGTTTATTTTCATACTTATATGTTTTAGCTATGCATCATCAAGATTAATTATATAATAATAAATCATTAAAAGATTTAATGTCAATAATTTTAATTCTAATAATTTTCTTATTACTACCTAGGCTAGTAAGCTTGAAGGAGTGTTAGATCTCAAGTAATATGATTTGAGTATTTAATTTCAAAATATTTTTATTACTCCTAGCCTTGTTAGGAAATAACTTTATATTATGGAAGGTTTTGATTTAGGTAGTCATTTAACATTGGGTCATTCATGACATGTTCTTCCCATTTTTTTTAATGGCATAAAGTTGTTTATGGTTCCTTTAGGAACTCAAATTAATTTATGTGGACTATAATTTTTAAATGGACATTTGTAGGCTTTATGTCCTAATTTTTTATAAGAATTACACTTGATTCTTTATGGAACATTTAATATAAGTCTTTTTACAAAGATAGTTGGCTTTTGTTGAACATTTCCAACAAAGCCTGTCATTTCTATTATTAATATGACCCTTATTGGCAAGGATCATATTTAGATATTTATTCCTTATCTTAAATTTCTCTAGTATTGTTTTAAGCATGCAATTCTCTTCATTAATATTATCTAGCATATCACATTTAGAACATGATTTATGTGATGCTAAGGAATCATGCATTTCATTAAGTATTTCAACTAACAAATCATGATAAACTTTAAGCAGTTTAAAAGACTTGCTAAGTTTTTTAAACTCATTGAATAAATCATGAAACATGCTTAATAATTCTGAAAATGAAATATCTAAAGACTCACTAACCTCATCTTCAAATGCCATTAAGGCATAGTTAGCCACCTCTTCTTTGGATTGGTCTTCATCCTCTGAGGAACTTGAATCATCCCAAGTAGCCGAGAGTGCTTTCTTTTTTAGTATCGATTTCTTCTTCAGTTGGGGGCATTCACTTTTGAAGTGTTCTGGTTTTTTGCATTCATAGCAAATGATATTGTCTTTCTTTGCTTCCTTTTTATTTTTATAGTTTTTATTTTTTTTATAAATTTCTTAAATTTTCGATAGAAGTGCAATGTCATGGTCCTCATCACTTGAGGTTTCATTCGAGGAGTCATTCGTTGTTCGAAGTGCTACATCCTTCCTATTCTTTGGAAGGGGTTCATCAAGTTCATCATGAGCTTTACAGTTTAGTTCATAAGTCATAAGAGAGCCAATCAATTCTTCAAGAGGTAAGTTATTCAAATTTTTGGCATCTTGAATAGCGGTTACTTTAGGATCCCAACTTTTAGGCAAAGATAGTAAAATCTTACTCACAAGTTCAAAATTCAAAAGATATTTTCCACGTGCTTTAAGTCCATTGACGACATCTGTGAAACTGGTGTACATGTCTCCTATGGACTCACTTGGTTTCATTTGAAATAACTCATAATTATGAACTAGAATAGTTATTTTTTATTCTTTTACTCTACTAGTCCCCTCGTGTGTGATTTCTAGTGGTGCCAAATATCGAAAGTCGATTCGCAAATAAAAACATGATTAAACTCATTTTTATCAAGTGCACAAAACAAGACATTCATAGCCTTTACATTTAGAGAAAAATTCTTCCTTTCCAAATCATTTAACTTATTCATTAGTTTGGAAGATTTTTCAAATCCATTCTCAACTATATTCCATAGATCAAGGTCCAAAGAGATAAAAAAAATATGTAACCTTGTCTTCCGATATGTGTAATCCATCCCATTAAATATGGGAGGACATAAGATGAAATATCCCTCATTTATGCTAAAATAAGCCACTCAAGTGGGTGTTAATCCAAAGAGTAAGTATATTGCTCTGATACTAATTATTAAGATCAATTGACACTAAGAGGGGGGGGGTTTGAATTAGTGCAAGTGTAAATATTCAGTTTATATGAAATCTTTTCGATTAAACTAAGATAGAAAATCTGAAGCTTTTCATTCTTAGTGAAACGAGTGAGTGATTAAAAGAAAGTTGCTAAGTTAATAAGGAAACCGGAAAGATAAGCAACGTTTTAAGGAAAGAACTTATCTTAAAAATTTTGCTTTCAAATAGTTGAGTTAAAATAGAAGCATCAATACAACAAATATGTAAGCAATGAAAGTAAAGAACTACTCATAATTTTTATAGTGGTTCGGTGCCAAAGGCCTACGTCCACTTCCGAGTCCTCCTTCTCGAGGCACACCGGCATCCACTATCGATTTCCTTACACTTTGCTTACAAGGGAGATTTTAAGAAAATTTCTAACTCTAAGCTCTCTCCCTTACCATTTTTCTTGTTATTACAATTTTCACATAATATTTTCTCAGAATATAATCCCCAAAATTATTATCTTGAATGTAATAAAATTTGAGGTATTTATAGGCCTCAAATTGGCTTCAAAACCATAGCCAAAATCCAATTGTATCTGAAAAATCCAAGTATGGGTAGTTCACCCATCGACCTAGGTAGCTCAGTCGCCCGAATACCTAGGTACAGGAGGTTCAACCGCCTAGCCTAGGAGGGTCAGTCGCCCGAAAACCTGGGCGGTGGCGATTTACTCATCGAAATTTTCGCAAAAGTGGGGTTCCCTACTCTTTTCGAATTTTGACTTCAACCTGATGTTGACCAACCCTTTAGTTAACCAATTAAGGTCAACTTGAGCTCAATCAAATCCCAATAGTGGACCCGATTGTCTTATTGAGTTGATTTAAATTTCTTTCAAATCCAACTCAATTTGGACTCACTTCTAACTATGACTCAATGATTATAACTCTTAATGACTACAAGCTAAATTAAGACCTAACTTTCGTCAATCTAGTAGCCTCCGGTATACTTGTAGTAAGTCTTATGGTCTTCTCCCCGGTGATCTCCTGGCGTGTTCCCAACGAGCTTTCCGATCCCTTCGATGAATCTCCTAGCGAACCGTGGTGAGATCCCACTACATTATTCGAACCCCGGCCCGATGCTCAAGCTTGATCCTGGTCCATCATCTGGTTATAACTTCATTGCTCCTATCATAGTTAGTCTTGCACGATGCTAATTATGACTTAATTAAATATAATTATAATTGTCAAACATCCATTATAAGACCATCCCAACTCCTAGCAAACTTTTTAGCTACCCCCGATAATCTTTCGGTGAGTCTCGGTCTTCTTCTTGTGAACTCCCTTGCACCATCCTAGCAAGCTCCGGATACTATCGGTAAGCTCCCGACGCACTCCTAGCGAGTTTCTAACCGCATTGACCTGATACATGGACTTGACCTTAGTCAATCCTAATTGTAATAATCTTTATATCATAATTAATCATGCATCAATCAATTTTAACAATCTTGTTAGATCAATAACCCATCAATCGATTTCATCATCAAAATATGAGATTCAACACTCGTCATAGAGGAGAAGGCAGGCAGTAGATGGCAGTCACGACAAGGGGCAGGCGTAGCTGTGTGGGCTGTAAGCGATGTCAAGTTCCAAATGTCGCATATCTCGTAGATAGTTTGGAGGCTACAGTTGTGAAGGGAAGGAGCAGCATAAGGCATCACAGATGCTGGTGGGTAGGATATGGGACGCTATTGGCTCACGATGAGAAGTGGTGGGGTGGGGGTGTTGGGAAGGTGACGTCACAGGTCCGACAGCATGGAGCAAAGGCTAGCTTCAAAAGGTAGACATTAGGATTGATCGGTGAAAAGGACACGACCAAATTGTTTTTGCCACAGAGTGAAAGATTGAGGATCTGATGGCTCTAATACTATGTTAGAATAGGAAGTGAAAATGAAAAATCCATTTGATTTCTTATTTTCATATCTATTTATGTATATTTAGGAAGAAGAATTTTCCTCACTGAGCAACGAGATCTTCTCGTTCAGTTAGGTAAATATGATCCGTTGACAGGAAACACAACTATGGCATTAGGCCTAGGTAGTAAATATGATCTTCAAATGCTCTCGCGTACAGAACCAGGTGCGATGGGTGATCGTCTCCGAAGAGCGAACAGGTGTGGCGGGCGAACAGGATCAACAGAGGGGCAGCGAGCAAGCAAGGGTGGAAAGAGGAGGGAAGAAGTTCATATAAAATTATATAAAATTAATAATTTAAAAATAAAAAATTATTTTTTATTATTTCCATTCGTGTCCTCCATCGGTGATGAAATTAATGGCTTAAAAAAGAATTGAGATTAAATATTTTAAGTATAGAGATCTGAATACTATATATTGAAGTATAGAGATGAAGATACTAATCATAATTAACTATAGATATAATATATAATTATTCTCAATAAATATATTTAATTATGATCAGATGATTGTTATACCAATTCCTTCGCTTGATCTACCACAGAACTTTAAAGAGATATATATTTTATTAGGTTATGCTTGAGTTTCTTGTTAGATGTTGGATGAAGGTAAGATTTCTTTGTTTTGATGAATTTGGAGAAATCTGGAGAGAAGCAGAGAGAAATGGACTGTCCAAGTATGAAATCCCTTGTCAGCCCCAACATCATGAGAAATAAATTATGAAGACCCTGCATCAAGTCACAAAATTATATACCAAAGAAAGCTTCTCTTTTCTTTTCTTCTCTTACCAAACCAAAGAAATATCGTTGTTCCAATGAAAGAAAGCTTCTAATGAAAGAAATATTGTATTTACTAAAGAAATATCGCTTCTCTTCTCTCAAGTTATTGTCCAAATAAAGCACTACTGTCTCTGTTTCTTTCATGGGCATGTTTTGCCGGTCTTTCCTGGGATATAACTTTTTGAGTGTGACTGACAAATGATTGGTTCAGGATGACAAATGCTTACGCCATGGCCCATTCCCGGCACCCATTGTCTATGACTCGTAAATAGTAGAATTTGGAGTTTGTAAAGGGATATTGATGATAAATACGATGATTGATGTTAAGTCTTGTGAACATTCAAGTATATTCTAAAGAGACGACGCAATATGCTAGTTGCTCTCCTTTTCTTCACCATGTCTTTCAATGTCAACTTGTATTGAATTCGACAAAATAATATTGTAAAGGTCTTTTGAGATTTCAGCATCATCATTCTACGTTCAGTCTCCCTTATATCCGTGTAACATTTAAAAAATATTGGTCAAATTATTTACCAACAGGGTCACTTTATACTTTGGGAAACACCTGTTCCAGAGTTGAAGCCAGCATTAGTGAGGTGAATGTTAATGCGATGCATTCAAATTGTCGTTCTGCTTTATATTATAATATTTTAGGAGCCAGTTAGATTGTGTTCTAATTTTTTTTTTCTTTTTCTGAAACAACTTCTGGAGCATAACATATTATTTGACTTAATAGTTCACAAGCAGTCATACCAACTCCGGGAGAAAAAAAAAGAGCTGGATCAGTACTCACATCTTCTGACAGTTGAAACTCGAGATCTTTTTAACAAAACTCGACAGGAATGTGAGGCCTGGTGCCCCCATTGTAGTTTTATCGACCTCTTTGTAGTTTTCAAGGTTTATCATTCTATTTTGGAGTTACTTCATTTTTCTAGCTCTCTTCCTGTTTCATTATGAAGTCTTCACAGTAATCTATCATCTTTGATAGGCAATTGGTCGTAATTTGCTTCTTCTGTTAGATAGCTATCAATGATGTACTGGTTTTATTGTCTAACTATTGAGACTTGCTTATGAAAAGGTCATGTTTTCTATGAAAATTTCAACTTTGATAAATTACATTTGTTAATGAAAAAAGAGGTTCTGTTTCCTTGGTTCCTGAAAGTGAAGAACTTAGAACTTTCGCATTCGTAAAATAATAATCAGTGACTGGCTTCTTTTTTGAGATGTTTGCATTATTGAACATGAAAAGGGGCATGATTTTAGTTTTGGATGCTTGGGAGGTGATCTTTGTGGATTAAAAAAGCAGCGGGATGAGCATGCATTTTGACTAAGATACTGTAGATTTATTATGCGTAAAATTATAGTCTCATTTTTTTTTTCTAGCACTTCAAAATCATTTATTTTTGGAGAGATAGGACCTCTATTATTTTAGGTCATATCGATCTTCAGTGTTATGATCATGATCCTGATGAAGTCTGTGGTATATAAACTTATTCCACCTCATAGGTGATGTCCTTGTGGTCAAGGTGTCCACAAGAATCCTTTCTTTTGTACTTGTAATAAAATCTTCATATGAGATATATTAAAGGGAAGGGGTAAATTCTCTAGCGAGAAGTAACATGGTCTCCTTGTCGATTAGTCATTTTGAGGGTTGTTCCTTCATTGATTTCTTTTCTTCTGCATTCTGTTTCTTAAATATCGAGATAGTGGTTTGCTGACAATTGACCAATAAAATTGACATGGGCGAAGACTGATGTAAGCATTGCTAAGGATAGATTGGTTACAATATGAGACCATCCTTACCTCGTTAAATCTTTTGGTACAATTGGCAAGTGTCTTAACACATGAGGTAGCTGGCTTTTTTAAGAGTTTATAATCGATCAAGTTGAGCTTAAATTTCTTAGATAGTTAATTGAAAGATGTAATTAATTCGGAAGATAGCTTCGTGAACCATTCTTGTGCTGCCTCTTAAAGAGTGGTCGAGAAAGTTCAATACATGAGAGCATCGGTAATTCTCTAGAAGGTCATTTTGGGTGGCAAAGGTCTTGATATGTTCTGACATATATGAGTTTCTATCATATGTCACGAGCATAAGAGGTCGAAAGTCCTATGTAAACGACTCTGGCAATATGCTTTGGACAAAGGGAGATCATAAGTAAGGCTTTGGCATTGGTTGATTTTTATTCTTGATCTCTTTTCTTACGTGCTTAAGTCGTTGGACTATCCTGAAGAGTTTGTCGCAGATTTCAAAATCTACGTCCTACAAAATAGATATCTAACTCCTTTGGTGCTTTAGTTTCTTGCACACGGGTGTTTTACGATGACTACACCTCCTGGGGAGTCTTTACCGAAAGGGGGCATAACTCAGCTATGGTGCTTAGTGTTGGTGCTGCCTACAGAATAAATATCTAACTCCTTTGGTGCTTTGGTTTTTTGCGTGGGGGCATTCTATGGTGACTACACCTCTTAGGGAGTCTCTATCGAAATGGGGCATGACTTAGCTACAATGCTAGGTCATGGTGCAGGTAGAGGAATAATGGGTGTGACCAAATGAGCTTATCTTTGCTATGCCAGTTGGGTAAGCTAAGCGATGAAAGGAATAACAGCTTGAACAACCCTTGTTAAAGTTTGAACTTGTTGGGTTAGGTTAATGAATGCTTTGATAAGAATTGTGATAGTGGATGGGAGCAGAGTAAATGATTGGTGGTTGATTGCTACATTATGGAATAGTCCATAGAAGGTATGAATTGAGAAGGTGAGATTTTTGATGGATCCTAAAGTAAGATTGGGGAGAGTTGGATCCTCCTTATTGTCGAGAGGGACCTACATGATTTTCCTTGGATATATTAGGAGAGGCTATCCTTTAAGCGTTAATATGTTAAAGCAGATTTTGGTTATTTCATTAGAATACTGATTTGGAACCAACTAAGCTCCTACTCTTTTCGTCTCAGCATAAAGTAGTATAAGGTCGAGAGGTTTCGAGATTATTTTATTTAGAGCCATGTTAAACCCTACAAAATTGTGTCGGGCATGCTCAACAAAGTTCTTGAAGCTTAAGTTAGAACTCGAATAAGTGGTATCAGCTAGACATCCAGTTTGTAAAGGTTGAATATACTAAAAAGAAATCAGCCCCAGAGAACATGCCTAAGGTGTCTATTTATATTGAGGTTTAGGATAATTTTCACTCAAAGTTGTGGGTTAATGTCAAAAACGGTTACGTATCTTTTCTAGTGTTGGGTGTCATTATTCTATGTCGAATTTGAAGAACATGATGCGATTATAAGTGGATCATAACATCTAGAGTATGACATCATATCGGTCATATGACGGTGAGATATCGATTATACGATATTAAGGTATCGATCACGTATTGATGAGCTATCAACCGTCATGGAGTGTCAATCACATACTGATGAAGTATCTACAATCACTATTTTGCAGTCATTATAGCCATATCATCGTCAAACCATAATTTGCAGTCACTAAACGCATGAGATCAACAAAGCGAGATCTGCATCTCACTCGGACCTTACTTTAATGGATTTATTTGGACCTTACTTTAATGTAAACTATAAATGGGTTTAACTGCATTTATAGTTTGGTAATCTTACCTCTCAGCAATCAACATGGTGTCTGAATTTCATATCATTAAAATTCAAGGGTTACATGTCATGTATTACATCATATATGGGAATCGTAATTTCATGTCGTTTGTGAGTTGTGTGACCCCATTGTTGATGCATGATGGAAAACTTTTGATGTACACTTTTTGAGTTCTCATTTCGTTGGCCATCTATTGTTGCTTAATAACTTGATTATCGACATTTTTATGAGGAAATGTTTCTGCATCCATATGCAAGCATCTGAACTACATTGACAGAGAGAGAAAGAGAGCTAATTGTGCTATCTTTGCCACATTGAATTCAGAACTTCTATAAAGGTTCCACTAAGGATCCTCTTCCCGCTTGAAGAAGAGCAGGCCTGCTCTGTGTGGCTTCACATGGTCCTGAAAGGGCTGCGGATGTGCTGCATGATTAATGCTTATGTAGATTCACATCTCTGGTCATCAAACGACTCCTGAAAATGAAATTTGAAATGCTTTCTTAGATTCATTAACCGTCGTAGCCATAAACCATTGGGAAGTCCCTCTGTTATCATTAGATGGCTTCGCACTTTTACTTAGGCCCCACCCCGAAAAAAATAGAAGAAACAACTTAGCCATAACAATTTACAGAAAGGATAACAATTTAACGAAGTCATTTTTTATCCACACTAAGGGATGTACGTACGTTACAGCAATAATCCAACAGAGGTAGAGAACTCACAGCAAGCTACTGAAGGCATGTATATAAGACAGGCACCGCCAGTACCAGGACCATGTTTGTGTCATTAAACGACAGTGTACTGAAAGGGCATCTGGGTGGAGTATAACAATCTTGTTCGATTAAGACACCGATTTCTTTAAAAATCCAACACAAATCATGCAGGTCCAATCGCAGCCCCCAGCTTTCAACATCAACAGCATAACGGCATCTTGTCATGTTACATAGATTTAGGAGCAACAGCTACTCTTCTGACCAACTGGTTGACCCCGCATGTGTACTGTTGTAGGTTTGCTGGCACTTCCAGCCGGTTGGCTTGCCATTCTGTCCAAAGGATAAAAAAGAAAAAAGAAAAAAAGAAAAGAAAAAGTGGATCGAACTGGCATAAGTAATGTCCCCTAGCCCAGTGGTTAACAACAATGAAACCTCATTAAAACGAGGTCACCCGTCTTCCATGCAGATGTTGACAAGTATCAAAAGCTCACCTGTCTTTTATATCAGCAGCCATGGTCATAAATGCTTTCTCTACATTGGTAGAATCCTTGGCACTTGTCTCCAGGAATGGTATGCCAATCTCATCAGCAAATGCCTTCAAGAAGCAAAGCCAAATACCATACGTAGTTCACTCCACTTAAATTGCAGTCTACTGAATACAAAGATATTCTACCTTAATCCTTGAAACCGACTAGTAGGAATAATTACCTTGCCGGTTTCAGAAGATACCACTCTACTATCGGTCAGATCACATTTGTTTCCCACCAGAAGCTTGTTCACATTTTCACTGGCATACCTGTCAATCTCATTGAGCCATTGCTTAACGTTGTTGAAACTTTCTTGGTCAGTCACATCATAAACTACCTGTCATGTGCCAGTGTATCAACCAAAACAGCATACTCTCATCCATGGAATTTTAAAGTCACAACAAGAAAATGATGAGGGATCTCACGATAATCCCATGTGCACCACGGTAGTAGCTACTCGTGATTGTCCTAAAGCGCTCCTGTCCAGCAGTGTCCCACTACAATAGAAAGAAGAGGTAATGGCCATGATAAGTCCTTCAAACACTTCCCGACACTAACAAAGCTCCTACTTACAATTTGAAGTTTTATGGTCTTCCCGTCCTGCTCCACTGTTCGAATTTTCTAATAAGATGAACCAACTTGTTAAAAAATGGTATATAAGTAAGGTTTTGATATGGGTGAGGATAAAAATGGAGGGGAGAGAGAGAGAGGAAAAAGAGTGTCTAGTATTAATACACTCACAAAGTCAACACCAATTGTACTGATGTAACTTTCTATATAGGAATCATCCTGCAAAAAGAAAAATAAAACATATAATAGATCTCAAAAATATGAACAAAAAGTAGAAATAAATAGGCAGTAAAATCACAAGTCAAAGTAGCACATTATACATCAAGGACTAACATTCTTAAGAATCTATAAGAACCATAGTTACTTTACATCATGTATGATTGTCAATTGGCCATCAAATTGAAACTCAGGCCAAAGGTTTAAATACTCAATCCTGCTAAGCACCGCATATAGTCACAAAGTGATACTGTGAACACATTTTATCTTCATCCTAAGATTTTGAGCCCATGCTCATAAGTGCTCCTATGGTAATAATGGTCCTAAGGTTCAAATGTCAAATGTAAAAGTGTTACAGAAGAAAAGCCACAAGCAACAATAACAGAGTATTATTATAAAACAATAGCGAGAGAGAGAGAGAGAGAGAGAGAGAGAGAGAGAGAGAGAGAGAGAGAGAGAGAGAATTTTCACCGCGAATCTCAATAGAAGGCATGACTTCCCAACCCCTGAATCTCCAATAAGCAGAAGCTTAAAAAGATAGTCACTGCAAAATATACATTGGTCAAGGTTGCTCAAGTTCTAAATTTCCATTTATTAATATAAAAAAACCAAATCAATCTTGTCTTTCTTGCATGATAGAAGTATGGGCAAAGGCGAATTTGCTTTACTAAGACTTCATAAACTAAGCAATTATAAAGTTAAAATATTGTTACTTAACTAAAATATGAGAGCTCAATAAGGGCACATGATGTTGATAAATACCTTCACCAACAGCAAAGAAAGCAAAGCAATACTGAGCTCAATAAGTGCACATGATGTTAAAAAATACCTTCACCAACAGCTGAGAAAGCAAAGCAATGCTGACATATCATGTAATCAGCCAGTCTATGAGCAATAAATCTTTCAAAAAATGTCTAACAAATAATGTTTGTTGCCTATTCTCATCTCCCGTTCCAAAGCATTGAATTCCTATGTGCTGCCAGTTCTTGACTAGATGATAAATCTGCCTCAGCAGTTTTGAGTCTATTGGCTCTGCTCATAAACAAGGTGCAAGAAAACAGCTAAATATATACCTAACTAGAGCGAATGTTTTGTTTAAAATACCAAGTTTCTTTCTTCAATATCCTGTATTAGATGTCAGTGCCAATTTTTAGGGATGACATTCTTACAAATTTTTGTTTGTTAAATCACATCAGAAGTCCTTGTTTTTTCATTAGGAACATCCTCAGAAGGAAGACATCGAAGACACCACATCCACACTATAGAGTGGTCCATCTGAGGATACAACAAGATGCCATTTGACAGTAACTCATTTGGAAGGTTAACTCAGAACACACATCATGGAATGTTTAACTAACAATCTCACTCCAGAAAGTTCTTGATTGCTAGGGTAAGGACTTCCGCAATAGTTTAACCCGTTTCCATTTTTTGATTTTCCAACAAAAGCAGGTAAGTCCTCGTAATCAATTACATGAATTCAGCTCTCAGGAAGTTTATATGATGATTGCAATCACGCAATATAGGAGGTAGTAATCGGTCCTAGATAGCTATAATGGACACAAACAAATATTTTAATCTATTTACTACCACAAAGATATGAAATGAATCATGAGAATCTCCCGTTCCATGTCGATAGTGGATCTACACATATCACAACAGTAAGTCAGAGAAAGTAGTGCTATATTCACCCCGCGCGCCCAATTAAAATTACCCGAGATCACAAAACCAACCGATTAACCCTAAAAATTAGCAGTGTCAAAAATATTGGCCACCATTTGGTGCGGCATACAAAAAGGGGGAGAGAGCGTCACCACACAGGGATCCGGAACTCGCTCGCCCGTGAAGAGCGAAAAGTCGGCTACAACATATTAACAGTTAGGATACCAACAAAATAAAAAAATGGGAGAAGAGAAGATCCAGACCGAATCAAGAAGAGGAAACCCTAGTTAATCGCGGGCAGGATGGCTTGGCAAAAGGAAAAGAGAGGAAATCGAGCAGAGTAGGAGCTTACTATTCTGGACTCATGGCGCACGAATACTTGGATCCCTGACACGAGGAGACTCCTGCAGGACACGGATGAAAGCTGTCGGAGAGGCGTCGTCGGAACGGAGAAATGTTAGGGGGTAAGGATCGACGAGTTCATTTATAGAGGAGGTAAGTTGGGAAGTCAACACCGTTGAACCACCGGATCGTGGCGGACTCTGGAAGGTTCGCGCTAACCATCAGTTGGTACGTTTCTATAGGGTGCGGGTCAGGCGCACGTGCCGCCCGCGTCTGGGCCCCTTTTGGGGCAGCCTGTAATGCAGCCGCGCAAGGTCAGGTGAGACTTTCCATTGGACCACAATGTGAAACGAATACTTATCGACCGCACAACGTCACACTTCATGTTTACCCGCCTTGTGGAACGCTGGGTGGCAGTGTGTGACGTAATCTATGCAGGTTTTTCCAATCAGGAGTTGGTACTTCTACCCGGTTCCGAGCAGTTACGGAACCGATTCCTCAAATAAAAGTGGCTCCCACGAAAACGCGTCATGACCTTTGGGCCGAAGAAAAGCCCTGGGCTGATCCAATAAGAAAGCACCAGAAACCGGACCGGGGACGAGATCGTTGATCTATGGGCTTTCATCTATGCAGCTGTGGCCCGATTAAACCAAAATAAAACATTTTTTTTTCATAAAATTGCTGGTTTTTAAGTGGTCATCGACGATTAAACCAATATAATTTGTTTGTTATTGGAACCAAGAAACATTTGTGGCCTAATTTTGTATGACACAATATTAATCATGCTTCCCCTAAAATTTCTCCGATTATGTTTATGTACTTATCGAACATATTCACGTGTACTTCTTGATTTGTTCCGAGCTGTTTCTGAAATCTGAAAGAGAACAATATTCATACCGTGGCAGAACTGGCACATCGAACGCTAGAGCTGATGTCAGGAGACGCCCGCTGTGCTCTGCTGACGTGTCGTCCACGGTCCACGTGCTTGTTGGACGAAGAACGAGTGTTCCGTGTCGTCGACGAGTCAGGTGAGCTAAGTGTCTCTCGGATAATTTATGCTCGAAGGGTTGCCTTGTCTCGCCTCGACCCAACCAGGCCGAACCGGGCCGCTTTGTCCGGTATCATGCTTAGAACTATTTATAGGGCCGAGATCCGTTGGGTCAACCGGCTTAAGACCATCAAAAACCCTTAACGGCACGAGCGATCCTAAACCCTAAATCGCTTGCGTGGGGAGGAGGCGATTACCAACCCTCGAATCCCCTGCTGGGTTTCTCCCGTTCGGTCGAGGATGAGGAAGAAGGTCGACGACCGCATCCGAACCCTCATCGAGAATGGTGTTAGGCTCAGACATCGTTCTATGTTCCTCATCGTCGGCGACAAATCCCGAGATCAGGTGACTTCCCTCTTCCTCAACTTTGCACCTGGTGTTAGTTCTTTGATCATGAAATTTAACCCTCATCGATCACTCCGATCATTTTTTTCCAAAAAAAATTATGAAATTGATCATTGCTGTCAACTTTGTAACTAGTGTTAGGCCCTTGATTCTGATTTCTTGACAGTCATTGTCAGTCGTTTAAGTTTTTTGAATTTTGATACTTGGATTAAGTTCAAGTTGAGCTACTAAAATATGTCCTGAGATATCACGAATAATTAAACTAGAGTTTTCATTATTAGGTAAAGTGTTGTGAAGTTCGAAAGAAAGCGGCTGCAAGAAATAGGAACAAGAACTCATATTTTTGTTGTTGTTGATTGTTAATTTTGGTTTCATTGGCTTGTGGTGCATACTATCATTCAGAGCTTGCCTTTTAATTTTTGTCATCTGATAAAGGGAAGACCATGGCTGCATGCAGATTGTGAATCTCCATTACATGTTAAGCAAGGCAGTTGTGAAGTCTCGCCCAACTGTGTTGTGGTGCTACAAAGATAAGCTTGAGCTTAGCAGGTGCTGCTTTTACTTGCAATTTTCTTTCTTAGGCTTTTGCATGTAATAGCTTTATATTAATTGGTATCTTGATTCTTCTTGATGCTTCTTGTATCTGATTGCTATTTTTATCTGGTGTTTTCACCTGATCTGGCTAATTAATTCTTATATTAGTCACAAGAAAAAACGTGCCAAGCAGATAAAGAAGTTGATGCAGAGAGGGTTGCTTGATGCTGAGAAAGTTGATCCCTTTTCACTTTTTGTTGAGAGCGGAAATATAACATATTGCTTATATAAGGATTCTGAAAGGATTCTTGGAAATACATTTGGAATGTGCATCTTACAGGTTTGTTGTTGCAATTACTAGTAGATATTGCGATTAGCATGCTCTTGTTCTTACCTCCTAATCTTTTTTATTACTTTCTTTTGCTAATGGAGTTGGTACATTCATGTAGGATTTTGAGGCATTGACACCTAATCTTCTTGCAAGAACTATCGAGACAGTGGAGGGTGGTGGGCTCATAATCTTGTTGCTCAGATCTCTTTCCTCTCTTACCAGTCTCTACACCATGGTCATGGTAATCTTCAGGGCAACCATAACTTGTAATTGAATGAATGCTCTTGTTCTTGTTTAATACTGATTAAGGATTTCTGAACTGAACATGTGATGTTCTATTTGGTACCATGTAGGTACATGACTTCTTGTATCAGTACCTGTATTTGGCTTGATTCATCATTTCTTGTGCAGCCAATTTAAAGGAGCCTTTATTTGTCACATTCTGTTTTAAATATCACTTCCCGAGGGATTTTATTTTATTTTTGTTGTTGGCACTCTCTTTGTTTAGTTTGCCATGGATCTTTGCCATTTTTTTATATTTCTGATATTTTTGTGCTAATAAATTATTTTTTAAAATTTTGGTACCTTCTTAATTTCTGATATGTTTTTTCCCTGATTTTGTTATTCTATTTAATGCATTTTGTGTGTCATAAGTTGTTTTCAGAGTTTATATTTGTGAAATTTAACAGGTATCTAACTTTCAGCTTATAAAATATCCTCGATGCATCATTTGCACTTAAGAAATAGTTTGAAATAGGATTTATGCACTTTATGCCTTTTTGGTAGACTTTTTATCTTTTTAGATCCTTTTGTCCCTTGGTTTCAGACATTAGCTGTTTAACCTTTTTATTCATCTCTCGGTTTCAGGATGTACACGAGAGATTCCGTACCGAGTCTCATTCTCATGCGGCTGCACGGTTCAATGAAAGGTTCTTGCTGTCTATTTCCTCATGCAAGGCATGTGTTATAATGGATGATGAGCTTAACATTTTACCAATATCGTCTCATATAAGATCAATTCAATCTGTATCAATCACGGAGGTATGATTGTCTTGAATATTTTTGAGCCATTTCTTACAACTTGTATGTTGGTGCATCCTATTGGCATGTGCTCACATATAATAGTTTGCATATTGCTGATTAAGTTCATCAACAACAGACAACATAATGCATGGATTGCAGTTTCTCTTTCATGTGGCTTCGTTTTCTTATTTGAGAATTCCATCAGTTCTTATTGTGTGGTTTTCCTAAATTCTGAAGGATCCTGAGGGCTTATCTGAAAGGGAGCGGGAATTAAAGAATCTCAAGGACCAATTTCATGATGATTTTCCTGTTGGTCCACTGATTGGGAAGTGTTGTACGATGGACCAGGTAAATACTGTGGATGCCCAGATAATTATCTATTACCTCGTTTCTTGTTTGTTTGATTTGAGTTGTACATGAATCTGTAACCATACAGGGAAAAGCTGTTATTACTTTTCTTGATGCTATTCTTGACAAAACACTACGAAGTATTGTTGCTTTGATAGCTGCTCGTGGGCGTGGAAAATCTGCTGCTCTGGGCCTTGCAGTCGCTGGGGCTGTTGCTGCAGGGTTACATTTATAACCCATTTCTGCTTCATTATTCTTTAATTTATAACCCATTTCTACTTCATTATTCTTTTTTACTCTAACTTTTACCTGTTGCCTACTTGCCTTCTCATTTAGGTACTCCAATATATTTGTCACTGCACCCAGCCCAGAGAATCTCAAGACCTTGTTTGAGTTTGTTTGTAGGGGGATCAATGCATTGGAATACAAGGTTTGCAGATTTTTCATTTTAGATAACAATTCTTTGCTGTGACTTCATCGGACATTGGAATACCCAGTCTTGCACACATTTGTCTTATTACTTTCCTCTATTCATTGTCCCAAAGAACCACGCTGACATCATCTGACAGTTGATGATAATCAGATTTTGTGATTTTGATATAAAAAATTTCAAGTGATGCAACAATTTTTATCTCATATTGTTATGCATGATAGATGAGTAAAAATCTTTTGTATTTTTTATTATTTTAAGCATTTTAATCTTTTTTCCCTTTCACATAGACCAAATTGGAATTGCCAAATCTTGATTTTAAATTGTTGAGAATTTTTACTCTTACATGTGAAATTGTCAAAGTAGCTAGCCAAAAATTGATGTATGCTTTCCCATACTGATACATTATCACATCATATGGAAATCAGGTATTGGTGTATGCTTCGTAGTTGGCATGTGAAGATGTGGTTCTTATCTGATGACAGTGTATAACACTTCAATGACTGATTAATCTTTATCTTGTCAATATCGATTAAGATTTCCATTATGCCTACTTTTCAATTTATTGGTTTTCTTTGGCAAATTTGATAACCATTTCCTTCTGCTCTGTGCATCTGATGTATTTTTTGCTTTTCTTGTATCTGCTACTTTGTTCTGGTTTACATTCTAATTTAAACTTGGTTGATCATTTTGTTTGTTACATTTCTTTTTAATGTAACATTGGATTCCTTTTAGGAACATTTACACTATGACCTGGTGAAGAGTGCTGACCCTGAATTGAAGAAAGCAACAATTCAGATAAATATCTATAAGCAACATCGCCAGACGATTCAGGTGATATAATGTTGCTATTTTTTTTTTGTTATTGTAAGTAAATTTTATTCTGTAATTCCTTTACTGGATTGTTTTGTTACTTCTAGAATATATTTTTTGAGGGGAAGTAGTCACGATGGGAGAAATTTCTTATATAGGCTTTTAGAACTAATTGTCCATATATTACATGTATATGTGTTCTTAGTGAAGCAATGCATTAAGTTTCAACGGCACAAAGTCTTTTAATTTTAAGGATGTTTCCAAATAAGTTTTGCTATGTTTTTTTCTTCTAAATATGAACCTTACAAGCTAATGGCTCCACCCATCTAATGAAGATGTTCTTTTTGACAGTACTTGAGGCCACATGACCACACAAAGCTTTCTCAAGTTGAGCTCCTAGTTGTTGATGAAGCTGCTGCTATTCCATTACCCATCGTGAAATCCTTGCTTGGACCTTATCTGGTCTTCCTTTCATCTACTGTCAATGGGTATGAAATGCCATCTTAAGTTGTCATGTCCATGCCATTGTTTACCATTGATTTATTATACATTTGTACAAATGTACAATAAGTTGATCTAATAACCGGTTATTGTATCTTCTTCATTAAGCTATGAAGGAACTGGTCGGTCTTTGTCACTAAAGCTTCTTCAGCAATTAGAATCACAAAGCCAAATGCCTAGTCAGGGTGCTGATGGCAATCATTCTGGTAAATTCAATGATTTTGAATTATTTGGGATGTATATTTGGAGCATTTCCTGCATATTTCAAGCTATTTTAATAGGAACCAGAAAATAGTTGTCTTGTCTTTCTGTAGAACTCGTCTGTGGTATATAAGGTCTGTTGAGACAAGCTTGGTTAGCTATCAAAGGGGCCTCCTCACAGCAAATATGATATGGTTCTGTTGTTGTCAGCTTCATTATTGTCTAAATATTCAATGCAAAAAAAGTCTAAAATCTTCAATAAGAATATTTATCATGATATTGAGTATATATTTTATGTTCAGTAATCTTCTGCAAAATAAGATCATTACTATGCCTCTTTCATATCATTTCCTTGTATTTCTTCCAGTTGCTTCTTTCTTAGTGTAGATCTGACGAGTTCAAATATCATGTAGTGAATAATTAGTAGACATGCTGTTGGATGACATAAAATAGGGATGATGATAAAAAAAAGTATTGGTGTAGAGGATATGTTGGCCCTTGATCTTGAGGACCTGGTCCTTGGTAGCTAATAATGGTTCATGAAATACTTCTTGATGTGGCGACGTAAAACTAGGCACTGTTACTGATATGGGCAAGGAGCTCATCTTGGCAAAGCATAAAATAAGGCTCTGGGTCAAGATTGGAGTTAGTGGTTGAAGTTCATGTTATTTTTTGCAAGCTTTATGGAACACACGTTAACTTCCTTTTAACTTTATTGTTATGTCATCATTGCATTTTGTTTGTTAGCTTATCTTCTCATTCAATTCATTTGATGTTACAGGAAAAACAATTATACAGGAGTCCTAAAATTCATTATAGTTTTTACTTGGCAATGGCTGCACCAGTTGTCATGTCTCATGTTCTTCTCCATAGTTCATATATACGGTCCGTTTATGGTAGAATCTTGATGCAATTACCCATTGTTTTGTTAAGCATTTCATTAGATGCTTAAGCCCAAATAGTTGGTATATGTGTAGTTCTTGAAGCAGCATATCTTGTACGATCTTCACTATTAAGTTTAATGACCTTGAAGCAGAAAAGCTCATTGGTGCTTCTCTGCTTTGCCTACTTTTTGTTGTCATTGTTTTGCACTGTTGGCATGCAAGTAGAAAGCACATGTTCAAAGGTAATCATCTGGAGTAGTTTTTGGTGCTTCTTTTATGTTTTACTATGCAAGTTGAAATGGAATTATGGCATGAGCTTTAGGGCTTTACCTTCTCTTTTTATTTTTGTTATTGCTCTTTGGTTTTGACCTTTACATCTTTAATTTTAGGTAGGCTTTTCAAAAAGGTTGAACTGAATGAATCTATCAGATACGCCTCTGGGGATCCAATTGAGTCTTGGCTCAATGGTTTGCTTTGCTTGGATGTTGCAAGTTATATTCCAAATATTAGCAGGTCAGTGTCATGTTACTGAAAGCCAGACCATGTCATGTTGTTCTCGTTTTTATCATTAACGTTTCTCTACCATTATAGACTACCACATCCAAGTGAGTGTGATCTTTATTATGTCAATCGAGACACACTTTTTTCATATCACAAAGAAAGTGAGATATTCTTACAGGTAGCCAATGAAGTTTATGCTTCAATTTCTTTCAATGCTTAGAGTTCAAGCTAACATATGTATAATTTTATATTTCAGCGCATGATGGCCCTTTATGTTGCCTCCCACTACAAAAATTCACCTAATGACTTGCAACTAATGGCTGATGCTCCATCTCACCACTTGTTTGTGTTGCTTGGTATAGTTTGCTTGTTGTTGGTACCAATTACATTTAGCCAAAAAGGCGAGCAAGTTCTTGTTTTAATATTGTTTGTTGACTGCACCTGTTTGCTGTATCTTTTTGCAGGTCCTGTTGATGAATCAAAAAATCATCTTCCAGATATTTTGTGTGTTATTCAGGTTGATCTGTGCTTTTTACCATCATATCTGTGTGGCATGTTTTAATGCTCTTTCAGTTCAAAGCAATAAAAGAAGAAACTTTAGGTTTTGATAGATAAACTTGACCGATGTGACCTGAAGTATCATATAACATTAATATCGATCAAACGTGGATTTTCTTTTTGCATTGATTTTAAGTGTTCACATATTTTAAGGCCCTTGAAATCAGCTTGTCCCTAGGGCTTAAGTTCCTCTAATAGCACAAGTGTCATGTTTTTTTCTGGTGGAGTCGCATAATTAATAAAAAAAAGTCTGTTTTTCTAGTGGAGTTACAAAGCATAAAAATTTGTTTTGATAATTTTTATGTTGATTTTAGGTCAAGTATAATGGCACTTAATAAGACTTGGTTATTACACAAGAAGTCAATGTTTTAGCAGAATCTTAGCTTTTATCAACTTGGAATAACTCACAAATGTAAAGTCCTCTGCCAATTGATTTTTATGCTAAACATTGTACATTGAGATATTTCTTTCCGGTTTCAACCATGCAGATCATGTTTCATGACTAGTCATAGGTTGGAAGACAATTTTTCTCTTGAATGAACATGCAAGTTTACCTTGTTTCATATAATTTTCAGGTTTGCCTTGAAGGACAAATATCACGTAAGTCGGCAATAAAAAGTTTAAGCGAGGGCCGCCAACCTTTTGGTGATCAGATACCTTGGAAATTTTGTGAACAATTTCAAGATAATGTCTTCCCTTCTCTCTCTGGAGCTCGGATAGTGCGCATCGCAGTACATCCAAGTGCCTTGAGGGTAATTTGTGTACCTTTTTTTTGTTCCATGTTGATTACTTTCATACTATGTTTATGAAACATTATCATGTTGATTGTTGTAGCTTGGATATGGTTCAACTGCTGTGGATCTACTAACAAGGTCTGATTTCCTGTTATTTCTATTTTCATTGTTCTTAATTCTTCGGTTTTCTTATTTGATGTTCTTAATTCTTCGGTTTTCTTATTATGAAACACCTTAATCATGTTCTTCCTTCCAAAATGTGGTGTTAGGCTGACTAACCTTAAAGCATGATTTCAGATATTGTTTGGATCATTGCATACTAACTGGTGTAGGAACATAAAGTTTGGTACTGCTTGGTATTCTGTAATACCTAGTGGTACATGTTGATTTATCACTTGGTTTACCAGTTCCATACCAATCGGACTAATTATTGAAATCAGCATCCGAATGGATATTAAAACCTTTCCTAAAAGGATTATCATTGCAAACCTTGCTGAAATTTGACAGACTAGTGCTTGGAACTCTCAACGGTTGACTCAGTAGCCTTAGGGGGTCTCTTTGTTGTAGGAATTGATGAATGGGCCTATAAGTGGTATGTCAAGTAATGCATGGAAAGGCTTAGTATGCTCTACTAAGGTTTCATTTCATTTCTTAGCAGGCCACCGGCTTGAAATAGTTATCTTCTGTCCCTCCTAAGATTGATAATTGTGATGGTACCACAATGGAAAGGTAAATTGTCAGATTTCATGGTGGATCTTGCATAAAATAGTCTAAGATATACTAAGAGTTAGTCTACAGGGTTGTAAGTATGCAAGGCATATGTGTTGGTTTTAGAACATATGGACAAAAGTGATGTATCTTATATCTGATAATCATATTCATTTCATCATGTGAGTGGCATTATCATGAAACAACCATTTGGAATAACAAAACACTTTTTTCTTGCTTATCCCATAAATTTTCCTTCCTTTCTTGTATTGCCCCTTATGGGTCTGTGTTTGTTTTCAAGTTACTGTATGTAAATGTTTGATCTGTTTGTTAAGTGGAACTGAATTATAGTGCAGCTTAAACCACAAGTCAGAGAAATTTGTCTTTATTAAATTTGTTCTGTGATCAGATATTATGAAGGACAGCTTACTGATTTTGCTGAGGAAGATGCTGAGCAAGTTGAGGAGCCTAAAGTCAGAGTGACTGAAGCTGCAGAGAAGGTTGAAATTTCAACTAAATTGGTTTCATCTAGTTCTCTACCACAGTCCATGCAAGCATTTGTAAAAAGAATCATCAGTGTTTCTGTCATCCATGATTAGTGACTGTGAGGATGTCTGGGTATTCTGTGGAAATCAGAAAATTAGATATAGGCTTTTGTCTTGCAATCGACTCAAGGCTAGTTCTCTTTCAGAATTGAAGAAGCACCAGAATGCTTATTTTACATGTTTAATATTCTTCATTTGCCATTGCAAGATAAGTTCTGAATTTCCTTTTTGTGCTTCAAGTGAAGAAAATTTGCTCTTCAATCTGTTAGCTAGCTTTAATTTGTTTTCTATCATGCCAGGAAGTCATTTGTTTTCTGATGCACACTTGAAGGTCTCTCTACTGAATTCTGCCATATTTGCAGGTTTCCTTGTTAGAAGAAAACATAAAGCCCAGAGCAAATCTTCCACCTCTCCTCGTTCATCTTCGTGAGAGACGTCCAGAAAAGCTTCACTATATTGGTGTCTCTTTTGGACTTACATTGGATCTTTTTCGCTTCTGGAGAAAGCATAAATTTTTTCCATTCTATGTTGGCCAGATTCCAGTTATGATTTGCTCACCAAATATTCTATTATCCTAGCACCATATGTTTTTCATATTTTGTTTGTGCATAATTTACTCATTTATTTTTATGTGAATCAGAGTGCTGTCACTGGTGAGCACACATGCATGCTCTTGAAACCATTGAACAATGATGACGTTGAAGTTGGTTTTCTTGAGCCTTTTTATCAAGGTGAGATACCAAAGAAGTATACCTTATATTTTCCAAAGAAGTGCACCTTATATTTTCCCTACTTGATTTTATTATAAGTAAATTATGTTTATGATGTTCCTCTAGACTTCAGGCAAAGATTTCTGCGACTTTTGGGTACCACATTTCATAAATTTGATTATAAGCTTGCAATGAGGTTAGTTCGGATATTCAGCTTTCTTCCTATGATAAATTCTAGCCATATGCTTATACTATGATTGTCTATGTTGTCTAGCGTTTTGGCATCAAAGATAAATTTTGCAGAGCAGGAACATGAATTGACTGCCACGAATAAACTATTGACCCCTCATGATATGAAGCGACTTGAAGCATATACAAATAATTGTGTTGACTATCACATGGTAAGAGTTTCAAGCACACTTTTTCTTTATATGTTATATCTAGTGGTCTATTTTTTCATTTTTAACCTCTTGTACCAACAATCATCTGTCATACATTGCAAGTCCCAACTATTTGGAATTAGGTAAATTGTACATAGTAGCAAGGTGAGCCGAATTGGTCCATACCGACGTATACATTATAATATAATTTAATATTTTTAATAATATAATATAATATAATATAATATTAATATACTATAATTATTTTTTTTAAACAAATGAGGCATTGACTCTTCCTAGTGCTGGAAGACGAGGCGTCGCCTCACCTTCCAGCAGAAGAATGAGGCACCTCCTCGTCCCAATGCTAGAAGATGAGGCGTCGCCTCACCTTCCAATAGAAGAACAAGGTGTCGCCTCGCCTTCCAGCAGAAGAACAAGGCGTCGCCTCGTCCCTGCCTCGCCTTCCAGAAGAACGAGGCAATGCCTCGTCCCAGCAAAGGAAGACGAGGCGACACCTTGTCGTCTAGCGGGTGAACAAGACATCGCCTCATCTTCCAGTGTAAGGACGAGGTGCTCCAGTGCTGGAAGACGAGGCGTTGCCTCATCCCCACATTTTTTTTTCTTATTTTTAATATATTTTTTATATTTATATAATATAATATAATATAATGTACCACCTAGTATAGGGCGTCCATTTACCACCACCTTGTCGGATCGGTATGTACCGCCCATACCGAGCGGTACAGAGCGAAACGACGATCCTTGCATAATAGTAATACCACCATTGAGTTGTTGACAAGAGCATTATCACTAGGTAAAGTAAGAACTATCAAATTTTAAATGTCTTTGATAAAGTTTTATTTGGTATCAAGGTTCTAATTTTGTATCGTATCAATGTATCAAGCTTTGCTCGGTTTGATACGTTACAGCTTACCGAGCGGTTCGCCTAAAAAAGGGTATAAAACCCTTCGAGTTCAGCATCCTCGGTAGAAGTGAGCGATAACGAAGGCGGTTTACAAAGGCGGCGTTGGGTCGAGTTCCCTCGTCTGACGGTGTTGCTACGAGGGTGGTTGCGACAGGACCAAAAGCGGAGGAGTCAAGGTCGGAGGGAGGCAGCTTCTTTCACAAAAGCTTCTTCAAGCAGTCGCGATTCTTGACGACGAGGTCGGCGAGGGAGGTCAGGACCAGAAGCGAAGGAGTCATGGTTCGAGGGAGCCAACTTCTTCTTCCGCGAGGGCTTTTTCAAGCGGTCGTGGTTCTTGATGACAAGGTCCGCGAGGGAGGTCAGGACCAGAAGTAGAGGAGTCAAGGTCGGAGGGAGGCAACTTCTTCTGTGAGGGCTTCTTCCACGAGGTCTTTATTTCTCTCATTACCGCTCGATATTAGCCGGTACGGGTTGGTAATGGTCGATATTTTGATAGTTACCGCTCGATACGAGGCCAAAAGACTGATACTGCCGGCTAGCGGGCGGTCTGCATACCGGTTTGTTGGTGGACCAGTATGTACTGCCCATATCGGGCGGTACAGAATGGTATTAAAATTCCTGTTTGGTATACCTCTTCGTCTTTGCACTACTAATCTTAAGGGTCTCATGTGGCTTAAATAGTATATATTTTTTGGGCATGTCTAAACTCAAATTGATTGCTCGCTGGTCAGATTGAATGTTTATGGATCCAACACATACTCGAATAGACTATCTTAATTGTTTGTGTGTTTCTTTTTTAAAATGAACCAAGCGTCTATGTTAACATCTTTATTGATGACACTTATCTTTTAGATTTTGTGTTGTTTCCAAAGTATCCAACATTGTGTTCTCTATTCTTTTGTCCACTTTTGGGTTGCAGGACATTAAACCAGGATATAAATGAAGGGATTTTGAGGAATAATGTTTGTTTGGTGTTTTTTGAAATCTGTGACAGTCATAAGAACCATACATTTAAACTTGCATAATGAAAGTTGTCAATTTTGCATCATGTAGATTCTAGACCTAGTGCCTATCCTCGCACATCAGTATTTCCAAGGCAATATTCCGGTCACATTGTCTCCTGTGCAAGCCTCCGTGTTATTCTGCATAGGCTTGCAGAACATGGATGTTGGAGACATCAAGGTCAGTTCACTGATAATTTAGATTATAAATTTATTTGCATTTGGAACCTTGTGAACTTTGTTCTTTCTTTTTGTGGATCAACAGGAAGAAATGAAGCTAGAAAGAGAACAAATACTATCTTTGTTTATTAAAGTGATGAAGAAGTTATACAATCATCTTTACAATGTTGTAGCCAACGAGATTGATGAAACATTACCCCGGCTTAAGGTAGTAAGTCGTTATTATTAATTGCCGTTTATCATTCTGTAATTCTTGACAAGAGGTAATATTGACATTTGTCAAGTAGGAACAACATGGTACAACATAGCGGTCTTTGTATTAGCATTTCATTGAGGGATACCTAAGGAGTTGAAAGTGTTGCTCCAACCAATCCTTTGTGGATAATTTCTAGAGGGCAGTGGCCCAAGTGTCAGAAACAATTGCAATAAAACAAGCTAACAGTTGGCCATAGCTGCATAGCTGATGTATAATTACAAATTATTCTACTGACTGAGCAAATTCACCTCATCTTCGTGGAGAAACTATAATTACATGTTCTCTAATCTTGAATGAGTTGTTAGTGTATGTGAAAGGAAAAACGTAACAGTAACAGAATATTTATTATGTGAGGACATTAAAAAAAATGAAAATTTTAGATTGTGATTAGTCTTTTGATATCAGATATGTGGAGAACTACAGATGAATCATGGCAAATTTGTAGATGTATTTGATGAATGACTGATCTTCCATTAATGAATAAGATCTATGGTCTCTTGTTATGCTAATGAAGATGACATCTATTTTATCTCTGTAACTAGAAGGGGTTTTCTCAGAACACTTGACAGTCTTTCTAGATCTGCAAGTATCATGGAGTAGTGATAGTGATGTCCACATCTATTAACAAATTTAACTCCATTCTAGATTCTTGTATTCATTAATTTGCTAATGGAGATCATATCCTCATTAGAAATTTTCTTCTTCAAGTTTTCGACTTTGAGATGGTATTTCTCTTTCTTTTAAAAAGTGTCTTGTTCATAAGGAGCATACGATGCAGTGTTTACTTGGATCATGAATGTTCCCTCTCTGGTTTGGAGGGATTATGACCTCATTAGAAGCCTTTTTCTCCCTCAAGTTTTCTATTTCAAGATGACTGTTTTCCTCAAAAAAGTTTTGTTTGTAAGCAGGAGCATATGACACAATGACCACTTTGAATGTTCTCTCTCAAAAAGTTTTTTCTGTTTGTAACAAGGACTCACGACATAATGCACAGTTAGAATATGACAAGCGAATAATTTTCAGTTGCATGTTGTGATGCAGTAATTGTGGTTAACACACCAACTTAAACAATTTAAAAGGAACTCCTATCATGATTGCTGCATTCTAACTTGGTGTCTTTGTGATTCAACTTGTGATCCTTGCATTAGATTGAAATGGCTCCTCACAGCATATCCATGGATGAAGAACTCGATCAAGCAGCACAAGAGGTTATGGTGAGCATGTTAGCTTTGCTTGGTGGTTCAATATTTGCTTTTTCTAAAACTTATCTGTTGAGCTTTTTGCATGTGCTTCCAGGAAAAAATGAAAGCCGAGACTGATGATGGGATCTTGAATCCAGAATACTTGCAGCAATATGCTATTGTCGACAAAGAAGGGGAGTTTGAGAAAGCTCTCCAAAATGGAGGGGTTAAAGTGTCCGCAAGTGGTATTGTCAGTGTAAAATCCAACAGGAAAAAGATGGGCAAGCTGGGAGCCAGCCGAGAAACAAACAAGAGCAAAAGGAAAGGAAAGGATGGCGAGAAACCAAAATCAAACAAAAAGAAGAGAACCTAAAACACCTGCCTGGCGAATTGCTGGTGTTTGTATGGTGGAACAGCGATATGGCTTATATGTCCATTTAGAAGATTTGAAAATTTTTGCTCCATTGTTTATTATTTTACCCTGTAATTCTTACTGTAGGATGCAAGTTAAAACTGATGCGATTTGCATTCTGAAAGTGGTTTTAATCTAAGTGGAGGCGAAATGATTGCTGAATGTTTTAGGCCAAAGCTTATACTGCATTGGTGGGAATGAATTATTCTTTCATTCCTACTCTTTGATTGGTTGAGGTTACCAGCATGTATATATTTCAAGTATGCAAAAGAAGATGGGTCTGGATTTGTTGTGGTGCATGCATCTTCAGTGTTGTATTGTTAACGTATTTTTTTACCTCGTTTGTTGTTCGAAGGCTTTTGAAAATTATGTTTCAAAATTAATTCTGTTGGTATGAAATTGCTTTATCAAGAATCACAACAGTATTGTTGATCAATATTGCTAAATATTTATGGATCTATAATACGGTGCATGGATCTCATACTTATTTGTTCTCATTTGGTGTCTATTAATATATTTTGTTTTTGTTTTGTACTTTATCTCATTTGGTATCTATTAATATATTTTGTTTTTGTTTTGTAATATTCATAATATCTCTTGTTCGTTGGGCGTTCCTTATGTATCATGACTATTGACCTTGAAAATGAAAAGATGTTGAGGGAAAAGAGGTGGCCATGATAGGTCGTCCCCTCGCTATACCCTCATATGGTCCATCGCATTATATATCACTTACGCGATCCCATTTGCCGTTCTGCCCCCTTAGTATAGCCACCAGCTTTATCATGAAAGGCCTCTCCCTTGTGATCGTCCCTATTGGTGTCTCTTGTGGTGTCATCAAGTCGATTAACAACTAAGCATTGTACTATCCATATCTCTTGTGGTCTCACCAAGTCGATTAACAACTAAGCATAAGCATTGTCCTCCACTCACCAAGGCGATATGGAAGTAGGTGCATGGCAAGGACAAAGTTGATAAGGCGGGGCTAGCCCTTGCAGCCATCTATGATGCCCATAGCCTCAACCCCGACTTCCCCCTTGCTTCCAACCCTCTTTGGAGTCTCTTGTCTCATCTCCTTCAGTGCTATTAGTGACCATCCATCGTTTTCCCTGTCCTCTTCGATCTTCAGGCTGCCTTCCTTCATCCCCCATCTTGCCACTATCAAGGAATGGTGGATCGAAGGTAGCCACGGAGAGGCGAGGGGCATTCTGGGGATTACAAGAAACAAGAGGCATCAAATTGAAAAGGTAAAACCTATATGTACATTCTAAGAAAATTGTAGAAAGATAAGTGTTTTTGAGGAAAATCACCCAAAATTTTAATTTAGATTAAATTTTAATAAAAACTCATTGCATGCTTAAAAAAATTAAAAGTGCTTTAGACACTGTCTCCACTCGATCAACACGTTAGGCGTGATTCAACCTTATAAAGATAACAATACAGTGTCAACGAGGATATCGACTTGACTTATAAGATGAACCATATAATGCCAATGGAAAAGCTAACTAGGTGAATCGTTACCCTATAAACCCTAAGGTTTGATGCGTGATCACATAATCAATAACCATTGGATATATTGATATTCGTCATGATACTAGTGAAATACACCTTAGGTGTATTCTCAATGATAGTTTTTTCTCTAGCTCGTATAATATACCTTTTAATTTCGATAGACATATCAAATCTTTTAAATCCTCATTATCGGATATATTATTGACACAGTTATCCAATTTGACACGAATTTGAAAGTGAATCTCACCTACATGTGTTGGAAATGAGAATATATGGGATGGGTTGAAGGTTTGATTGTCCTAAAAAAAACCTAACAAAGAATAAACAAAAAAAATGAAGTATACTGGGAAGGGACCAAAATGACACACCAACTGCAGCTGTCACCGGCCACATTGGTTTTTAATGGTAAAGCAGAAGATGGCACTTTTCTCATTCAGCATCTCATGATAACAAATAAGTGTGGCCATTAGGCTTTCAATTCTCCATGCCAATGCCAGTCTTATGTTATGTATTTTTGAAGTAAAAAAGAGGATTTGGTGAGCGTCCACTACTGCGATGCGACTGCTGTCTAATGGTTTGCGGTCGGCACTCACTTGCAGTCGTTGTTGGTTGTCGATGAGGTGTTGGAGGGAAAGAAAGGCCATGGGAAGAGCCTTACTAATTGGATTGCAGAACGAGGAAAAGGTGGGGTTGTACAGCAGCAGAATAATTTTGGTGATCGACATGGCTTTAGTACTAATTTAAAGGTAAGGAGGCACTGTAATGATTGCTTCATTGTGTGGCAAAAGTCCACATATTCTCTCGTTCGTTAGTCGATATACGTATTTATGTATGGTATAGATTAGAGAACATCATGGCCAAGCTGCAAATTTGTTCTGGAAACGAAGCAGAGCGCAGCCGGAACTCTCTCCCACACAGCTTAGCTTTGGGTATAAGTCGACAGCATCACCGCGTGAAGGAAGACAGCAGTGGATCGTGGAGACCTAATTATAAAGATGGAAGATCCATCATCGAGTGTGGCTCGTGCGCCAGGTAGAAGACGATGGATGGAAGGTATCAGCGTGGTAGTAAATAACCATAAAAGACTAATCACCTAACCCGGATGACGATGACGAAGATGAGACTACTCATCATAGTAGTAAATAACCATAAAAACCTAATCACCCAACCCGGATGACGAAGACGAGACTCCTCATCATAGCAGTAAATAACCAAATAAACCTAATCACCCAACCCGGATGACGATGACGAAAATGTGACTACTCATCGTAGTAGTAAATAACCATAAAAACCTAATCACTCAACCCGGATGACGAAGATGAGACTCAATCGTAGAATCAAGACATCACTTTATTATTTCGTCATCTTCGTTCGGTCTCAGCAGACATTGTTTGCCCTTCATTTTGGTTGATGAAACAGCTATAGTTCATGTCAGTCCAAGTATTAAAATCCGGCAACACATCAACATGACGTCGCAGCATATTATGTTTGCCAAAACACCACTAACAGCATTCATTATATTATTACACTTACAGCTATGAGGGGTTTTTTAGTACATGAGAAAGAGGGGTGGGGAAGAACCCTGCATCCCACGAAGATGCCCTCTCTCTCTTCTCTGCCCCCTTTCCTTTCGGGCTGGCAGTGCAACAAAGATGGGATGCCATGGCATCGACCTCCAATCTTGAAGCTCAAAAAATGCTGGAGGGCCTACACCTCATCAACCTTTCGGCCATCAGGTCGGTCACCACGGATCGCCATGTCCTGTCGCCAGCTTTTGTCCTCGGTCTCAGGCACAACGATGGGAGGCGGCTTCCGGTGGTGACATCTTTCAACCTCATTTCATGCGGCAAGCTTCCGATACCGAATGGTGCTGCCATCAATTGCAGATTTTACCATCTCATAGATCGGATCGGTTGTAAAGCACCGGGACGTGCAAATGTTTTGAACCTGTCATCGATTTGATGGTAATAACATAGGGTTGTTTACTAATCGATTTGTTCCGTCTTTAAAGCGGAGAAAGTGAATCAACCAAGTCTATTCTCCTCTGCTCCATGTCGCAGAACCGTCCCGACCACACCACCCACGTCATTAGCGCGATACAGCGAACCCACATTTCGGGAACAGAGACGAGGACGCTTAGAATTTCCAGCCATCAAACCCCAAATCAGAGAGAGACCAGCAATCCATCGAAAGCACAAAAAAGGCTCACCAACAAATCAAGAACATTAATGACTACAAGGAAAAATAGGAAAACAAAACAGAACAATCAATAGTAATGCATCGATCCCAGCAACCACCAGAGTGTCATCATATCTACAGGCTCACACCAGACTCCCGACATAATTTTATACATACATCACCACCATCGCCATCGATATCACTGAAACAAAAGCCCTAACGACGACCCGCGAACGGAGACCACGCAGCAGATCCCTCAATGGCGGAGGGATCCCAGGAGGAGGGCGGCGGAGGAAGCGAGCAGGGCGATGGCTAGCGGCGGGGAGAGGGCGCCGGCGGCGGAGGTGGGGCTCGGGGCCGGAGCATCGGCGGCGACGGCTCCTCCGGCCAGGAAGGCGGCGGCAACCACGGCAGCGAGGAAAACCGCAAGGGATTTGCCTTCTAAGCCCGCCATTCTATTATTTCTTTGAGATAGGGCTTCGGGAGAGGAGCAGCGAGCTAAAGTCCGTGCAATACGTTGAGGGGGGTGGGGGGGCGGCCGAGGGTCAATTTATAGCCCAGCTCAAACGGGAGTGAGGTAGCGGGAGCGGGGTGGCTGCCCGATCCGATGCGACAGCTGGCGACAGCTGTCCTTTATCGGGTTCGGGCTCCCTTGGTTAGTTATTTAATACCCAAACAGCCCTCGATCGATTTGTATGGGTTCCAAGCGACTTTTATTATTGTCCGCATATAACGAAGGTAATAATGTTGCGACGACTAGCATCCCGTGAACAGCTAGCTAGCTGCTGGGGGGTGGACGACGACGACGACGACGACGACGACGACGACGACAGGCAGGGAAGTCACTGTGTTTTAAAAGATCATTCAGATCCACGTCCCACGTGCTGAGATTATTGGGTCGGTCATGCAGGAAAAAAAGTGTCGTCGGCCATCAAATCACCAGGTGCAGCCGATCAAAACGATTACACGAGTCATGAAGATAGTAAATCCAGTCATCCCACGAACACATTTCTTCCTTCAATATGATTTGGGATGGATGGGAACGAGAGATCCTGATTTGTAAATGCTTTTCACGCAAGGAAAAGCAAACGGCACCACATGGTGGCTGCCATCTCCTTTGAATGACTGACATCCATGTGGACTGTTCCCCCTCCCTCCCCCGAATCATTCATTCACAATGGGGCAATGCCCCCAATAATTTCTTAGGTGGGGTGGTACGTACGCTGTAGATTTCACATGTCAGCTGGGATGAGCAAAGCGTTCGTCCCAAGAAAGTTGTGCTGTTTGTTTGTTTGTTTGTTGTGCCTGTGAAAACCACAACTGCGGGCTTCTCTGTTCCTTCCTCGAGTGGTGGGCATGCAGTGTTTGTGGATGACCGATCCATTCGTAACACTCTTATCGTTCATGATTCTTTTTGTTTTGGTGGGCACAGTCATGGTTCCTGTCAATCCTCCCTCATCCCCAAGTGTGTATGCAACGCATGGAGAGTTCACAGATCGGATTTCTTAGTGAGGATCGGTGGTGGATGCTGCGGCATCACAGCCAAGGTCGTAGCATTCAATAGCAAACGCATCCACGTTTAGCTTTACAACCCGCGAGGGGGAGTGAAAGCATAACTTTTGTTGCACCTGCGGCTTTCACCACCCACCCCACCAGTAGTGCTGTGTGTGTGATTCCCTGATATGATTCATTTGTGCTTGGCTCTGCCACAGCTTTACCCCCACAAGGTTTGCCATCGCTTCTCATCACTAAATAATTTAATTAGTTAATATTATTTTTAAATAATTAAGATTATATCAAATAAAGATTAAAAAAAAATCTACTTTAGATTAGAATGATGTCAAGGATGTGATTTATTAAGACGTGATATATTTTTAATATTTAAAAAATTTATATTCTATTTTTTAATTAATATAAATAAGTGTTCTTCCATCATTCTATGGAATGCAGATTGAAAGTAGTTATGGTGCCTTCTACTATTCTCTTTCCCTTCTCACTAAAATTTTACATAAAAATCAACAGTGGTATCACATCCTGGTTCAAAAATAAGATCAAAATGAGTAAATCAATAAAAAAAGAAAATAAGACTAGTAGATCCAAAAAAATAAAAAATATAAAAAAAATGATATGCCTTGGAATAAGTATTCTTAATTAGCTTATTCCTATGTTCAATGGTGATAATTATCAATTTTGAGCAGTTAAGATGAAAACTCTATTTATTTCATATGGATTATGAAATTTGATAGAAGATGGTTTTGTTCAATATGATCTGTAGAATCTTAGTATTACAAAATATCAAAAAATAAAATAAAATAAAATATACAAAAAGATACACGAGTCCTTTACAAGCCACAACAATCAATAGATGATTCCTATTTCCCAGAATTATGATGGCATTAATATCAACAGAAGCCTGGAAGACAGTAAAAAGTATGTATGGAGCTACAAAAAAGGTAAAAATTTAAAAGCTTCAAATTTTTTGACGTGAATTCGAAACTCTTATGATAAAAGATTCAGAATCGATCACTGATTTTTTTTCAAAAGTTTCTTCTATTATGAGTCAAATGAGATTTTATGGTGAAAATTTAAAAGATCAAAATGTAGTAGAAAAAGTTTTACGAAGTTTAGCTCTAAAATTTGATATAATCTCTACTGCTATACAAGTATATTATCTATTGATATTTTAAAGAGTTTTCTTTTAGTTCATTAATAAAAATTAAATAGATCTTCAGAAGAGGTTTCATAATATGCTCTTCAAACGAAGATAGATCAGAAAAAGGAACAAAAGAAAAATTTAGAAACTAGTTCTCATGAGAGAGATCAAAATGGTAGAGGATGAGACCGATTAAATGAAGGTAACAAAGAAACTCGATAATGTTTTTGTTAAAAAAATAGAGCATATTGAAAGAGATTGAAGGTAACAAAGAATAATTATTTCTTTCTATTCTTATGTAAAAAATATGATCATATTGAAAATGATTATTGGAACAAAAATCAAACAGACTATTATAAGAAAAATAATGATGACAAAAGAGATGAAGAGAATATTTTCTTTATGGCATCTGATGAAAAATATTCTAAATCTATTTGGGTTTTGGATAGTGGATACAGTAATCATATGACAAGGAATAAAAGTTTATTTTAGAGGCTTGATGATTCAGTCAGATCTACTGTACAAATGGAAAATGACAACAAGATTCAGGTGAAAGAAAAAGGAATAATTATTGTGAAGGAATATTATGATAAAAAATATTCTAAATCTAACAAAAATAGTTAGTAATAATGTATTGTTTATTCTTGATTGAAAATAAAATTTTATTAGTATTGGACAACTAATGAGAAAAGGATATTATATTATTTTTGATGATAAAAAAATACTTGATTTATGATTAAAAAATTACAAAAATTGATAGCAACCGTAATGATAACAAAAAAAATAAAGTTTTCTTTTATTATTTTCGGATTTTGATACTCCTATTGATGAATCAATATTATGACATAAAAATTATGATCATTTATGCAACCTATGTAAGATGATGTATATCATGATAATTTGAAAACTACAATTGATAAAACAATGATAATAATGATAACAATGAAATACATACAAGTTTATGGTGATATAAAGAAAGCTAAAAGAAAGAAAAGAAAAAAGAAAACTTCACATCTAATAAGATCATTAATGAGAAATATCAAAAAGAAAAAGATCAAATTATATATCTAAACAAAATCATAAGATAAACAAACATCTTCACAAAAATTTTAACAAAAAAAAATATATCTCTAAAAATAATTTTAAATTATAATTACTTAAATTAAAGGATTGTTCTATTTCCACCACCAACCAATGTTTGCAGGAAAACGGCCAGCAACTCTCTCTCTCTCTCTCAATTGTGCATTAAGGTGGGCGTCGGGTAGTGGAGCAGAGCATATGAGGTGGCTGGCTTAGCTGTTCCGGTACGGGTTGTCTTCTCGGAACATATGCAGTCTCTTCTTCGATGCTTACTTTTTGTCCAAACACCACCCCCAGCAACGCGAGTGCGGTTTCAGATAGCTAGATTCTGAACTCGGGAAAGGTATTTTGGAGCTTGGGGACACAGGATGCGCGAACTCGATTAAGAAAACATACCGCTCCATGTTCCGAAGAGAAGAACCTCCAGCACAGAAAAGCCTCATCTTAACGTCTCAAAAATAAGAAAGAGAAGATGGCCTACGTTGTTGATAAGAGTACCCTGACAAAATTAGCTTCGTCCTCGGTTTCTCGACACCGCAACTTCCACTTGAAGTAGCCATGATTCGCAACAGTATCAGAAATAAAGAGAGAAAGAAATGGATGGATGGAGAAGAATGCCTGCAATAGATGTGTAAAGCACCGATCGGTCACTGTCACCTCGCACGATTGCTCCCTTTGCACCATGTGATGCAAGATTCCAGCCACAAGAGCATCTATGCTCTTCGGCCTAGGTTCAAGTGTCATCAAGTACGAGGGTGGCTTTTGGAGGAAGGCCTCTTTCTCTTTCCTGAAGAACCCTCTGCTAATGGTCATCATGTGCTTGAGCGTATCCTTTGGTTAGCAACCGAGGTGGGGTGGCTACCACTGCGTGTTTGATTCTGCACCATCGACGATGGCCTCACTATGTGCTGCTGGCAAATTGTTGTAGTTACTGTGCTTGTCCTTCTCCCAGCCTTTGCTGACAGCAAGAGTCTGCACACAGTATGCCTTGGGGCAAAATCTTACAAGCTAACTGCTCCCGTGACCCACCAAATGATTGCGCAACGATCGCTACTCGAATCACTGAATCAATAGCATTTGAATCATATTTCCTTCCTTTTTTATTTTTTGGCAATAAAAAGCTATTCAATTAATGAGATGGGACAATATTAGTCCCCAAAAATACATTGATCACCTCCGAGACGGAAGAGGAGCAAAAAAAAAAAAAATTCAGCCACACTTGCCTGAATGGCGTGGGAATGGGCTACAAAATTGACTGACCTGTTGACATGCTCAAAACAGATGACCATCCACAGAATCAGCCAAAATACCAAGGGGGAGATGTTGTTCTCTTACAAATCATCACGGCTTCCAGGCAATCTCATTTGAAGCATATGCCACCTGCTCAACCTCCTGCAGAAAAAAACACATTGAAAGCAGAAGACTTGTAGCTAAGCAAGGAATAAGAATAGTAAACATGAACCGTGCAGCCCAAGCTGGCCGACCACGACCTGATCATCCAGCAGTCTTATTCAATTCCCATAGCATCTCTTCAATCCGGATAGTTTCATTAACCAAAAAAAGAAATAACAAAGTCGAATAGAGAAAGAATTGCAGGTCCTATATCTGCATTTTCTAGTGTTATAACACAAGACTGCTGTGAGCATGTTTCTCTTTGCACAAGGGTTAGATGCATAAAAATTGTCACTGGTTGCTCCTACTTTCTTTTTAGTCTTCACCTCATCTTTTAACAGGATGAAACATCCGGACCCCAGACTTTGAACAACTCGTGTATCACCACACCTTCTTATATGACTTTGATCTCTTGGTTATTCTTTGGTAGTTCGCTCAGCCTCCTTATCTGCTATTCCGAGTCACTTTCCATGTTTCCCATTGCCTTTAAACCCTGTGGCTTCTGTGAAACAAGAACAGGTTTGAAGATGCTGCATTTATCTATTAAATCATTGCTCATTTATCAAACTCTAAATTCTCTATGTGCTAGCATTATGTTAAGAGAAATTACAGACCTTCTTTGAGATCTTCTTTTCTCGGACTTCATAACGGTCTAGGGTCAGATCACAAAGCCATGCCCCTGGGCTCACCAGCTTTTTCAGAAAATGTGCAAAATAATTTAATGTCAAGAGCTGAAAATATGAGAAAAGACAATCAAAGAACAAAATATGTAGCCTTCCAAGTGATATTACCAAAGTGTTGAGACTATCAGTGTAATACCCACCGCACGTAGAATCTTAAACATAATCGTAAGAAGCACTTCAACTGTCACTATGGTATTTTATAATTGAGGAGTAATTTTTTGTGTTTCTATGTTTATACAAATAAGCAAATCTGTGAAGATAAAGGAATGCATCATGGTCTCTACATGTTGCTTCCACAAGAAAAAGCTCTAATATGACGGGATGATGCATCTGAACAACATCAATGCATGCAAGTTGTTCATCCTTGCCTTCACCGATTTGGAACGGACATATACAGTACATAAAAAATTTTAAAAAAACAGAAGAAAAGAATGGATTTCAGTTGGCAGAGGACTTGTGGGCTATATAATAGATCTGGATAGAAGAGCTAAACTGATGGATCTCTAGCTAGTGACAAAAGATTGTCAAGGGTTGCGCTCGAGTGAGAGAATTGCTTTCAAGTATGGGCCATGGGTCATCAGAGCCTCCTACATTCTTACACAGCTTGGAAAACAGAACACATCTAAAAGACACTGAATTTGGTTGACTTAAGAGACATCACACAAAAGACCGATTACATCATAGCCCAGTTGTGCACTTGCTTGCCAATTGAATAGTACTTTCTTTTAACTAATTAAATGTGTTGAATAATCATTATTAAACTGGAACAGACAGACAAGCACATACTAACAATTACCAAAGGTACACAGTTTTACGCAATGTCCCTTCATGGCAACATGGTATGCAACCTGTTAGAGCCACATTGCTGATGAGATATCTACCTGAGGGTCATAAGAACTTATCCAAATCTGTTTGTCCAAAACTTCACCATTGTCCATTGTTATTCAAAAAAAGGAACCACCTTGCTACACTCTCATGAATTCTGATAATATGAAACTAAAATGAGAAACATTCTCTGGCATATATGCACACTACCATAAAAAGAGAACAATGTTTCCCATTATCCATTTTTCCGCTGTACTCAGATTCCTTTCTGTTTCAAAGAGATCGAAGGAATTGTTGCCTGTAAATCAAATTATACAAAAGCGTGGCATATATTCAAAGCTTGTAACATGGTTCTCAAGCTTTTTATAGTTCCAACCTCAACCAATGCAAGCAATGGGAGGACTTTAAATTTCTTGTTTTTTAAATAAATAGAGCCTTTTAGGTTTGGATGAATCCAAAGATCTGCAGGAAACAACCTTTAAAAGAAAAGACTGCCATACTGTTCCAGCGAAGCTAATTGCCTTACAGCAGTAGGAAAGTGTCTTAAAACCTCACGCTGAAAACTCCAAAAGAAGCGTCTAATGCAGGTGACTAATTAAAGGCAAAAATAAGCTAAACTTATGAGTCCCCATGATAACATTTACATCTTCAAATTTTGACAATTATGCATTCCCAGTATTCAATAAAGCCAAAGGAGAAATATGCTACGAAAAGGAATCAAGACACAACTAAATGTGTATACTCTACAAGCACAGAATATGCACCACGAGATACCTGAGATAGAACGATAAATGAATGTTCAGGACCTTTAGGTATTCCTTTATTGAAAGTGTGGAACTTTTTTATGGGCAACATAAATGCATAGCACAAAGTAATCATCACATAATTAATAAAGTTTTGTTTAGCTCCTAATCTGCATTACAATACAAGATTACAACCAAAAGACAAAAAGGGATATGAGAGAAGAGTGAATTTGTAAATGTTGTTACATATTCTACAAGCATTGGCCAAGTACTTGTATTATGCTATTTCAGTTAGCTCCTAATCTGCAATACAAGTCATTGCTTCTTTCTGGATTTACCCATCTTGGGGACTGTGCACATAGTGTATACAAAGACATCCAAGAAAAATGAAGAGAACAAACTTTACCTAGCTGAGGACTATGTGAGACTATAATAAATCTAGATCAAAGAGCTAAGTTTATGGGTCTTTAATTCACCACAAAAGATTCGCGGTGATTTTAGCCAAATGACAGAAGCTCATGCCTTTAGCATATGGACCATGGGTCACTAGAGCTTACATTCTAATATAGCCAAGGAAACAAAACACATCTATAATACACTTCATGTATTTGATTAGATAAGCTGCAAGGAAGATTGGTGCCATCATGGATCAATCATGCACCAAAACTTGCCAATTAAATCGTACTGTTCTTACCAATTAGATGTGCTAAACAAAAAATTTTTGAACTATCATGGAGCACAAACTAGCAATTTTTTAAACAAGGTACAGTTGATCCAACTATTTTTTTTGTTCAAAAATTGGCCAATATTATTTGAAAACACACGCACACACACACACACACCCTGATACAGTTGCATGATTTCAAAAATTTTCCATTGTTATTTTAAACTATGATGAGGAGAAGTAGCTATTCCGCAAATGCACACTATCATAAAAAGATAACAATTGGTTCCTATTTTCCTCTTCCCCTTGTATTCTGATTCCTTTCTCTTTCCAAGAGAAAGGATCAATCCTCACCACTTTCATGCATAAAGTCATCTTGGCTTCACAGCCAATCCACATATATTCACCAGCCTCGAACAGCATTCTCACACTTTTAATAGTTCCAACTTCCAACCATTGAACAATGAAAGCAATGGGAGTGATTGAAGCAATTTTTTTTGTTATATAGTGATAGGGTAATTTGGAGAAATCCACATCTCTTTAATAAAAGAAAACCTTAAAAGGAAAAGAATGGCGTATGACAAAAGAGTGCATTTGAAAATGGATCTACATACTCTACAAGCATTGGCATAAAAAATCATATTTCATTATGCACTGTATTATACTTGTTGATATCTTCGCTTTCTATTTCAAATCCTTAATCACTGCTCTGCTCATCCACTGAACTTTAAATTCTGTATAAAGAACATGATTTCTCCCAGTAATGCACATCAGCTAACATATAGATGTATAATAGTCCAGAAGAAATCCCAGAAAGGCCATGAACGACTATGAAAATCACTAGAAGCCCTCTCCCATACTGTCAAAATGGGAAAAAAGAATGCCGGATAAATTAACAAGTCAATTTTCTAATGCTCTCGTCCCACCCACTCTCATGGGCCTTTCACGAAGTCAAAACCTTCGCACGTTTACCAACCACCTAAATTTCCCGCCCAACGCTCTGTTTAGTCTAAAGACAAAGATAAGTACCATTCCCAAGTCATACCAATGATAACTTTCTTATGCTTGGCACCAACTACCCGTGTGCGTATGACACAAGAAGTGGGCTCCACGGCATACCGTAAATGACATTGCAGGTAGGGATAATGGGTGTCATAATCTTTTAGAAAAGCTGAAAAAGTTTCCATCTTTCCTTTCCCAACAGATTCCTCTAATAAGAAAACTCTAAATATTGTATTACCCCAATACGTATTATATAAGAGTAATTGATTTGCTCGACACCAAAAAGTTTGTAACGATGGCGAGAAGAAGAGTAGCGAGCTTACGTTGATGGTCCGCTGAAGGAGCTTGGCCCGCTTCTTGGGGCGCTGGGGAAGTTTGGAACCCTTGAAGACCAAAAAATCCTCTTCCTTCTCCTTGTTCGTCAGCGACAGAGCCAGCTTAGGCCAAGCTGCCGCCTTCTGAGTCCCATCCATCGACGCCGATCCCTCGGCTTCCGCGCCTCTCTCCCTCTCCGGCGATGTCACTCCACGTTTGCCTCTGATAGTAGCTGCCTCTGTGGGCTCCAAATTATTCCTAATTCGAAAAAAAGGAGAGAACAGAAAACATGTGTTAACGAGGAAATAAAGTGACCGACCAACTTGACGGAAAGTTATTGCATACAAAAAGCCCATTTGTCCCTGCCTGACTGCTGTCGGCTTATTCTGGGAGAGGGTTGAGGAATTGCGATGTGGGGGGACATGCCGGTGGTCCCGTGAGAGAGAGACAAGGAGGCATTAGAGATTAAACGTGACATTGATGGCAGGCTTGCCCTCCTGCATCCTTGACATGAGATGCAGGTGGAACGATGGTGCATGCACGTACAGCGTGACCAATCAGACGGCACCGGCTGGCTCACTCACCCGGGCCCATCTGTGACAAGTGGTGGGGCAGGTGCTACTACCAGTAACGTTGCTTGCGTGGTTGGCACGGCAGGGATTCTTGTGCCGATCCATGGAAATTAAATAACATGGAGGGCCGTGGGATCCGCCCGGCCGGAAGGACAGGAACAAACGTGCAGGAACTGCCACTAGACTGTTCAATTCCAACCACTAAGAAAATTAACTAAGGAATGCCATCATCTCTAAAAGATTTTCTTTATAATATATATATGATTGTCACTTGAGTTTTCCCTTTTATATTTTAACGACGACATTTTCTTAAATGTTTTTGTCTCTCTAGTTACTTCCCGTATCATATGAATCTACAAGGAAATTAGGATACTCCTAGATCTGATTGGGAAGCTTGGACCCGAAAGAATAGCAAAAGACCCGGTCGTCGCTGTCCCGTGCCGAGAAACAGATCTGGGACCGGGAAGAAAAATACGATTAGTCGTGGGTTCTCTCACGTGCCAGCAGCACGTGATCGCCTTCGACGCCTTCCGCACTCGCGGTTGGGTTGCAACAAGCAAACGATGACGATGAGACGTACACCGAAGAGCACGGTAGTGTTTCCCATCCGAAACACATCAGGGAATGACCGACCATGGCGATGGAGGACACTATAATTATCAAAAAGATACATCTGAAGCTTTCAAATGTTAAAAGAGACGGGAGGGAGAAGGGTACCTGAGCGCCTGTTTGAAGGGGGCCGAGGTTGCTCTTCGAAGAGCACGGTCAGCGCGAGCGGCGGCTGCAGTGGTAGCGGTAGGCTGGTTGCCGGCGGTGGCATCGTTGTCCTTGTGCTGGAACTTGACGCACCGTAGCCGCTTACGGCTCCCCCACTGCAACAACAACTCCGGCGGCGTCGCCAGACTCTCGTTGTGGTTGCTGCTATTCGGTAATGCTTCAACTGCTCCTCCGCCCCTTCCCGTGCCTCGCACGCGCTGGTGATTCCCAGTTGGCTTGCTGTCCATGTCCTGCACGTTCCCATGAGCATGACTCTCCCGTTTTCCTTCGCATTTGGATTTAGAAAGAAGGCGAAGGAAGACGATGACTGCTCGTTTAGATGATTAACATGTAAAATTAAAGAATGAACGATTGCAAAGGGAGGCAGAGAAGAAAGATGAGATTTGACGTATACGAGGAAAATCCAATAAAAAACATGACCTTTAAGTACATTCTTACATGTCCCCGTATGCGATCGAGTAATACGTACATCCGAACGTTCATGTTTTATCCTTCCCCATCAATATTAGAAAACGTGATTAATTGATCCTATGCCGTCTATTCCACACGATGAATGTGACGAATAATGACAGCGAACGAAGAGAGAGAGAGAGAGAGAGAGCAAACACGACCGGTAATAACAGAGAACATCAAATGAACTAATTCGAACAAAAAGAATTGCCAAGAAACTGGGTTGCAAAATAATAGTCAAGGATCACTGCCACCATTAAATTTTTTTTTTTCCTTCTGTTTCGATTCTACAGTGAAAACTGGCTTAGAAAACAGAGGAGAAAATTAGAGAAATGATACAAAAGAAACCAATAAGATATCTTAGTGGGTTCAACAGCAAGAGAAGAAGTTTAGACACTTCAGCAGCAAATTGGTCCGAATTGTTTTGCCATTAATCAGTTAACAATGAGAGAACAGCGGATAGCTTTCGTTCAAAGAATAGAGAAGGAAAACGAAGAGAAACCGCTTCCTCTTTTGTCCCAAAATAATCACAGAAATGGAAGAACAACCAAATTTGGTTGTAAAGGACATGGCTACATGTCAAAAGATAGATTTCGATCGTCTATAACTAGTCAGGTTTGTGCATGGAAAAAAAATAGAGGATCGTACCTTTGATTCAAGCTGATGAGAATTGATCCACTCTCGTCCAAATGTAACTTAAGACTCCAAACAGGTCTAAAGGAAATCAGTTCGAAAAGGGATATTGGAAGGAGATCACAGCATTAATGATCTTGAAAGGGTCGTCCCTGGGAGGTCTTGGATCCTACTTGCAAGAAAACCCGAAGAACATGTCAAGTTTCAGAATCCGATCCTCTGAATAATGATCACATTTTACCGGTTCACAATGGGATTTCACCAAATTTGATTGAATAAGACGACAGATGGTTGGGAGGATTCGATTGAACAAAGGAATGCCGACTGAGGTTTGGAGAACACGCATCTGTTTAAGTTATGGAAAGATCACATACTTTGATGGTTTATAACAGAACGGCGTAGTAGTACTCAGAGAGCCTTGAATCAAAACAGAGGACTTGCCTTCATCAGGACATCAGCATCGTACGACCCTCAAGATCAAGAGTCAGTTGGTCCCGGGAACTCTGGAAATCAAGAACAGATTAGGAATCGGGAGAACTCATCCAGCAATTTCTAATAAAACCAAGCAGTGACGAAATGCATACCTTCAAAGGCTACAAATATTTTCAAATCCGTCGACCAATCCTAGTCCCAATAGAATTAAACAGCAAAAATTTACTCAAAACAATCGAAGAAGGAAAATCTGAGGAAGAACCGCAGTATCCAGAATTCTTTTCCTCCGGAATCGTCTTCTTTTACTCTTCAAGAAGAACGAGAGAGAGAAGTGAGCGATCGAAACGGCGAGCTTTGATCGACGAAATGCTGCCTTTCTCCTCTCTCTCGCGCTCTCTCTCTCTCTCTTTTTCTCCCCTGATCAAAGGCGTCTTGTACGCCCTATACGCCCGCTTGTGCTTTGTGGCTTCTCCCGTTCAATAAAACGGGATCATCGGATTCGGCTTCGAGTCTCTCTCTCTCTCTTCCTTTGATCCCGAGATGAACGGTCAGAAAAGCTCTTCTGGTTATGTGATGATTCCCGTTACGCTGCTCCGTTTTGTTCTTCTCCATGCCGTGCGAGCAGCGATAATGCGGTCTAAGTTGACGGCGTCATGTTAACATCCTGCTGCTTATTTTCCCGTTTGGGTAATGAGTTGGGCCCCACCGTCAGATGCTTCGTTCTCTACCCTTTGTTCATTGTTGGACGGCTCGGATTGGCACACGGTAAACTGCCTTTTCTGCGGTGAAATCGTAAGAAACGATTTTTAATTTTGGAACCAAGGCTTCCTTTTTTTTCGGCTGCGCTTATCATTGATCTCAGTTTCCTTGATATTTTTGTCCACGTGTTAGTTCCATTCCTAAATGGCTTGCGATCGGTGGATCTAAGATTAGGGTTTTACTTCCTTCCCGTTCTTCATTTTGTATCTTGCTAAAATCTACCTCGTTTTTGTGAATTTTTGTCTGCAGATTTAACGAGGGCACTGCCCCGAGAATCTTTTGTACGATCTACCATTATTTTTTCTAATTTATTTTAATACAAGTTATAGATTTAAAGATCATTGACCTCCAAAGTTACCTTCAAAGTTCAGGGTTTTGGAATGAGAAATCGATTTTGCTGTCATTTGTGGACTCTACTTCTACGCTGGACTTAATTAGATGAATAAATTAGTCCTTATTTTGGCAACCGAACCCTGCTTCAAGTGGAAATGTGAATGAAAGAATTAGGAAAGAACAAGCAATATCAACAATGGGCGAAGTATGTCAAAGCTACGATCGCCACTACTGTAAGATCTCGGCATCTCTGTCGCGCGAGTGTACATCGACTGCTTCTCTGTGTGGAGGTAAGATGCAGTGGCATGCCTTGTAATTGAGATTTATTCTTATGGTAATCTATTTTTTTGTGTGCTCTACAGAGCAGAAGAAGTAGAAGAAAGTTTGTGAGATTAAAGTTTAAACCTGGACTCGATTTTTGGTAATATTTGGACCTGGCCCTTTTTCTGGGTTCCTCAGTCAGAGATTACCGGTGGTAAGGGGTCTTACTTGATATTATCATGATTAGGAGCTAGGCCGTTGCCCCCTCTCATAATTTGCATTATGCTTTAGATAAACTTGATCATAAATTGGTTGTTGGGCGGTTGGTGCTACTTTACAAAATTGGCATTGGATAGCCTGTCACTCTGTATCTCCAACATTATATGCCTGAAAACTTGTGGAGTGCGAGGGTAAGTTTCATCTCCATATCTGTTCCTATGTCCATCTTACCTTTGTCTTTCAAAGATCATATATTGTTTCGACATTGTTTCTGTTTTTTACTTCAGTTGGTCCTTAGGATCCTTGGTGTGTTTCCGTGGTTGATCAGTTTTCAGGATATTTGAATAAGAGTATATATTTTTTTGATTGATAACAGACTTTCAGTGAAAAAGAAACCGACCTTGTTTACGGTCCACGGATCTTATTACTGTCTACAGGAAATTAAGTGTTTATGCTATTCATCTTTTCACCATATGAATCAGGATGACAATTTTAATTTCTTGCACTTAAGCCCCTGGAATACAATTCTTCTTTCTTGTGCTGGATGGATCTAAAATTATACCACAAAGTGGAACTGATATCTGAAGTAATACAGGAAGGGGAATCATGGAAATTTCTTTAGGAGGTCCTATAATGTTAGATGAGGCCCACTACCATAAAATGGATTGTTGAATATAGCTAGTGATTTGAACTGAGAATATCTCAGAAGGCTTCTGATACAAAAGTAAAATGTTCCGAAAAAAGTAATACCCAAGACGGGAATTCACAACAGTATCATGCTTTAGGAAATCAAGTTATAAATTGTTTGAATAAAACATCGGCAATATGGACCTTCAAAATTTTGAGTGTTATTGTTGTTGCTTATGAGATATTTAAGGTAGTTATTTATTCATCGATTTTTCAGTAACTAGTGCTTTTTAATATAGTGTGCATGTTTCATTGGATTATGTCATGTCATAGATCTCTGCTCATCAAAGATGAAAGCTGCTGATGTCAACAGTGAGATTAAACCAATCTACTAAACGTAGATTGGTTAAAGGAGAGCAGAACAATATTGGGTGCAGAAAAACTTGGTATCTCAACACGTCAAGACTTGCACCAACAGTGTCAATCTCTCTTGCATGCTCATAATGCAGTATGTTCTCATGTCAACCATCTTATATTTTCTGTATAATGTTTCATTTGTACTCACAGCACCTTGGTCTCTCATCTTTTATCACTCATTTTCTTAAGAGTCCTTTCTTATGTATGTTAACCTTTGGGATCATGCCAGTTGTGCCATCTAATAGAGTAAATATGTAATAAGGTAAGAGATTTTGACTCACTGTTTTATTTCCTTATGGACTCATAAAGTTATGAGTTCCTCGCTTTGCCCATAATCAGTAAGTTAACAAAAAGTTAGGTAGCAATGTCGTAATCTTTTGGCAAGAGTTAATAGGATAGTGTTGGAAAGGCAATCTAACCACATCAAAAGGGTTGATTGGCCTTGGGAAGAGCATTTGACCAAATCAAAGGCGCTGTGAACGAGTGTTCAAAACTGAGCGTATAAATTATCCTTTAAAGTTTCAAATGGGTGCAAGAGTTGTAGCATTATGAATAAACTGAAGCTTTGTTTGCCAGATTTCAAGAAAAAATATTGGTTTCAAGCAATTCTCTTAGATCCTCTTGCAAATATTTTGTAGAGATTGATTAAAAAATGCTGGTGATCTATTGAAGACATCTGTATGGGAACCAACGACAACATAGTGACAACTGATATCTGGGGGTACATACTGAAACTTCTGTTACATACAAACAACTTCAATACTTATATTAGAGAATAATCACATAATTTGCAATTAGTTAATCACTCCGGTCCAGATTAGTAAAATTGTAAGTTTCATCATCTCCTTTTCCCCACACTTTGGTTATCTGGGATCCTCTCCCTCGGGAATACTATTTTTTTGTGGCTATATGTTATAATTACAATTTTAGTTTAGGCTACCTTCTGGATGGAGATCCCAAGAAGCAAAATTCAGTACACACAGGAAGTTTTGACTCGATCAAGCAGGGGATCATGTTATATTTAGGGTCCAGATGAAGTAAGAGGGGGATTGGACTGATGCAATCAGCTTAGAGTTTGCTAACTGCTATTGGCAGACTTGATGAGAGTGATGTTGTTCACTTGGGTAATCAAAACATGTCACTATAGTGGCAATTGAAGCTTTTCTTACCAACCGGTCGGCACAATATGGAATTGGTTTGTCTATCCTTCTTTCTCAATGGCGAAGTTATCTTTCAGATAATCCAAAGATCTAATGGCTCACATTGTTTATGACCACAGTTGAGATTTCTTACCTTTACTAATACATAGAGATCTTTTTCATAACTCTTCAACATACTAGATTCCTGCACCAAACACAAAAAGTGAATAAAGAAAAATAGGAAACATTTCACGGTATTGTTTCATCTGCTGAATTCACGTATGTTTGTTTTGATTGATTTTATCGATTGAAACTGAATACAAGATGCATCTCAGATATGATACAAATTTTCTATTAAGATTACTGCTTTTTGTATGCATTCCATCGAATGGAGCTTGATGCTGCATGATTGCATTATCTTAGGCAGTAGGTTAAAAGACAGAATCTGCAATGTACGAAGAAAAGTGGTCGCTTTCAAGTTCTGATTTGATTTCTGCTCTTCTGTTTTCCCCCTAAATGGAGTATTGAACTGATATTTTTGAGCTTGACTTGAATTGCAGCTGCATGGAGTGGATGATAACATTGGTGAGAGTAGAAAGTGCCCCACGGGCATGTCCAAAAGAATGGATAGGAGCAAGTGGGCAATCGATAGCATTGCTGGTTTTGGACAATTCTGTTGATCCTGTTGGTTAAGCACACCAATTAAGAATTACTGTAAATTTTGTTAATTGATTCTTCCAATTAATTACATACTCAAGAGTATATTTGGATAGTTATCCTTTTTCATGGAAAACGCTTCAGTTTTTGAGTGTAGATATTTACGAATGTATATAGTAGTATTCTTAAACTTTGAACACAAACATAAACCCTTCCAATGATTAATTGAATCCAGGATAGGAGGAATTATTAGCATGCCAAAAATGTCTGTTGGCCTCCCTGAAATATGGTTCTGTTGCACATTGTGGGCCAGACCAAAGAGGGAGGATCGATCACCCTTCTGGGATTCTTTCTTTCGGTATATATGACCTGTTTCCCATGTGTTAGGCATCCAACTTCTTCGCGCGTCAATGCAAAGAAGTAGAAAAAAGGGGCCGACGTGTTGCACAGAAGAGGGCCGCTCATCATTTTCTTTGGCATGGAGGAGAGCTTCCACAGAGCCGGCGGCATCCAACGCCAATAACTTAAAGGTGTCAGATTGTAAGGCTGTATTATTATTATTATTTATTATTTATTATTTATTATTTATTTATTTATTATTTATTATTTATTATTTATTATTTATTATTTATTATTAATAATAACAATAATAATAATAATAATTATAATTATTATAATTATTATTATTATTTATAAAAGATAAATAGCGAAGATGAAATTTAAATTCAAGATCGTAAAATTAATGGCTCATCGCCAACACCTATAAATTGAATTCTTACCTTCCTCCCATTCGTAAACCCTAATTCCTGGGTTCCCACCTGCGCCACCTCGAAACCCTCGAAGAAGCTCAGACCCGTTCCATGTCGTCGACACGCGACGCCCCTCGCCGAGATCTAAATCTTGATCCTTGATCATACCGTCGATCCCCTCCAATCTCCGTTTCAATCGAACTCAGCTGAGGTTTCGCCATGGTGCTTGGCGACGACTCCTCATCCGCACCGCCCGGCGACGCGCATACCCCTGCGCCAGACTCAAGGCTACCCTCGGACTCCATCCCGGCTGCGGGGAACGGCGACACCGAAGTAGAGACCCTAGCTCGCGAGGTCCAGGAAAGCCTCGCACTCGGCACGCACCACCGTTTCTGGGAGACCCAGCCGGTCGGTCAATTCAAGGATCTCGGTGACACCAGCCTTCCCGAGGGCCCGATCCAGCCACCGTCCCTCCTATCGGACGTCAAGTCGGAGCCTTGCAACCTCCCCGCCCCTTACGAGTGGACCACCTGCGACATGGACGACGAGCGCACCTGCACCGACGTCTACAATCTCCTCTCCCTCAACTACGTCGAAGACGACGAGAATCTATTCCGCTTCAACTATTCCACGGAGTTCCTCCGGTGGGCCCTCCGACCGCCGGGCTATTTCAAGGCCTGGCATATAGGGGTGCGGGTGAAGGCCACCAAAAAGCTTGTAGCTTTCATCACCGGGGTGCCCGCCAGGATCAGAGTCCGCGAGGATGTGGTTCGCATGGCAGAGGTTAACTTCTTGTGCGTCCACAAGAAGCTGAGATCGAAGCGACTCGCGCCGGTGATGATCAAGGAGGTCACGAGGCGGGTCCATCTGGAAAACATCTGGCAGGCGGTGTACACAGCCGGAGTTGTGCTCCCGACTCCTACCACAACCTGCCGTTACTGGCACAGGACTCTGAATCCGAAGAAGCTCATAGATGTCGGGTTCTCAAGGCTTGGAGCTCGGATGACTATGAGCCGGACGATTAGGCTATACAAGCTGCCAGAGTCTACGGTGACCCCGGGTTTCAGGAAGATGGAACTTCGTGATGTTCCCGCTGTAACCAGGCTTCTAAGGCAGTACTTGAGTCAGTTTGTAGTAGCACTGGACTTTGATGAGAATGATGTCGAGCATTGGCTTCTTCCATTGGAGAACGTGGTGGATAGTTACTTGATTGTGAGCCCTGAGACTCACGAAGTCACAGACTTTTGCAGCTTCTATAGTCTTCCAGCTTCTATTCTCAACAACCCGAATTATTCAATCTTAAAGGCCGCATACTCTTTCTACAATGTGTCAACAAAAACTCCTTTGCTCCAGCTGATGAATGATGCTCTAATTGTGGCGAAACAGCAGGACTATGATGTCTTCAATGCTCTTGATGTCATGCACAACGAAGCCGTCCTTAAGGAACTGAAATTTGGACCAGGCGACGGGCATCTCCACTACTATCTGTACAACTACCGGGTCAGAAACGGTCTGAAACCATCGGAATTAGGCCTTGTTCTTCTCTAGGTTGCTCTTGTGATCTCAGATCTCTGTTTGGTTGTTTATTGCCTGTTTTTACTGTTTTCTATTGATAACAATGTGTTTCTTTTTTTTTTATTGTTTTGCGGTCATAGTAATCGTGGATCTCATTTATCTTGCATTCAGACCATTGAGGCATCCAGTGTTAGGTTTTTTGAGGAAATTATTATTATTATTTTTTGCCTTTTCTTGACTGCAATCATCTGAGATTCCTAGCTCCAACTTGCTAAGTTGCCATGCAACCCCAATGTTTTAGCTAGAACTGCAGGTGCAATTTTGTGCTTGGCGCTGTGATGCTTCTGAGTGATAATGGCTCGACTTCCATATCTGATAACGAGTTACATATAGGTGTTTAAGAATGAATTACAAATAGATGTTTTATGTGAAGGAGGATGCATTGCTAATCGGTATGAGTTTTATTTACCTTGTTGTGTTTGTTTTTCGTCGCCATAATAGACTTCCCTATTGTGATAAACCCCCGATCAAGCTCTTAGGTATTTTATTCAAGCTTAGATAGGAAATTCAGGTGCATGTAAGCTTGGTGCAATCGATAAATAGAATTGGTGGATGTTAAGGATTACTTAAGCATGGACAATGTGGAGTATTGAGAAAATTGTTAATTTATGAATCATCAGCAATGGTACCTGTGCTTTTAGGTATAATTCTGATTAGTTGTAATACTAATCACAATTCCTTCTCACTTTTGATTCTTTGGCATATATCTGTTACCTTTTGGTGTGATGGTTTTGGTATCAAATCTGTAGCAATAAGATGTTGCCATCTGCTTTGAGATCTTGAGGATTCATATCTGTACAAGTGATCTCAGATGTGCTAAAAGATTCTTATCATGTTAGTTCAACCGCATGAGCTGAGTCCTAATTTAGTTTCATGGAAGAGGACAATCATGTAAAATCTAAGGGGCATTCATGTAAATCCTATCTAGCCGATTCCTATTAAGGAAAGTAAGGAGGCCGGTTAGGTTAGGATTAATTGAGGAAGATATTTAAGAGGAGAGTAAGATGCATGTTACCTTAATTAACCACCGCTTATCCTAGTTAAAGAGGGGTTGTTTGAGGAGGGGTCAAATTAGAATATGATTAAGAAATAATAAAGCAATCGGTCACCCCTAGATGGGCCGGTTGGTGGTTGGATTTAGAGTTGCATTAGGAGTTGCTTAGGAATTGGTTGAGGGTAGGAGTTATCTTAGGAATTAGGGATTGAAGGCCTATAAATAGCCTTGTAATAATCCACTTTTTATCATGAATAGATCAATCTTTCTTTAGCCAATGACTTGACTACCAAGGAGGGGAGAACCTCTATAGAGTTCTAAGGAGGCCGATCCCCTATAGAGATCACCCCAAGCTTAGAATCCGCAAGGATACTAACACCCTTTTACTTGGTATATAAATTTGGCATATGGTGCTTTGATTATCGCATAGGTTTGGCATGTGTTTCTTTATTCTGCTAATAGATCTTTCCAAAAGTTTTGTTCCATTTCATCAGGTTCAGTGCAATCTTAGCGTGGTGGTTTTGGTGCTTGTATTTGTCATGTCGGTTGGCACTCTTTGTTCATGGCTTTGGTTATTCTTATCAGTTTATTTCTAGGTCTTATTTCTTATTCTCGCTTGGAGACTTGATCATTTCTCTCAATGTCCTTTAATTATCATCTCTGTTATGAAGAAATTTAAAATGTCGGTTTTAGCTCATCATATCTTGGATTTGACAAGCAATCGGTTTATCGTAGTCATGAACTTCATCTGGTCACCATCCTTTGCTGGAAGTGTTTGTCCAGTTTCTGTCTGCAACTTAATGTCTTTTCGTATCATGTACGTGCATGTTCAATTATTTTGATCGTCTACGAAGCTTGGTTTGCCAATGTATTCTTCACTTCATTTGCTAAATTACTCATATTTTTGTGATTTGAGAATCAATTGTGGTTTAGTGATGTTGAAATCTGACATGTTCAGGTGCCACAGATGTGTAATCTCTGTTTTCTTTTCCTTTTTTTCGAAGCTTCGGTGCATGGAGAGCTTTTACTGTATGTAGATACGCTTTTAAGATCATAAACTTTTTTAAGGTTGGAGGATTGAGGCGTCTCTACGTAGATTTGAGAATGGCAGGCAAATATGCAACTTTGTCATGGACAAAGCGAACGTGTCGTGTATGCACACAGACTGGCATTGCGGCATACGCCAATGGCAGCACTAGAAAGCAGTTTTCCTCTGATGGATACGAGAGCAAAACCCGAGGATGAAGGTCTCGGTCTCGCACCCAAAATTGATCATGATATCCATCATAATGTTGTACCTCCTTTTTATAGACATGAATACAAAAAATAGAGAAGGAAATATATGAAAATAAGAAATATTATAATAGTATCAAATTAAATATATAATTTGACTTATAATAGTCTTTTTTAATGAGATTCTTGATTGTTAAATTATGAATTTTTAATCAAAAGCGAATTTATTTTTTATTTTTTATATTTATATTTTTTCTTCCTCATCAGAAAAGTAAAATATTTCTAATCTAGTAAAATTTATTTTATTGATAAATCAACTAAATTGCTCTTGTATGGATAAGAATATATTAATCTAATTTGTTTAAAACGGTTTGAGGCTGTGACACACGTTAACAACAAAAAACGGTGTCAAATATAATCCTTTCCTAAATTAAATCAATCATATCAACAGCGTCATATAATTTATAAAAATATAAAAAAATATATCTAGGATGTGTTGAGGGAATAAGTTGTTGATATCCTGGTCAGCCTGATAATATCTAGATTCGTATATAAGGTTGTTTGAGGTTCATCAGAAGTGAAAATGTTGAGCTCTTGAGGTGTCACCTACATGAAGATTGAGGCCTAGAGTGCTTTCTTGAATTGATCTTTCTAATATCTAAGTTACTAACCCAAGGCATATGAGTGAGGACTTGAATAGTTAAAAAATTAAGAGACAACCTCTAACCACCTCTAACTACTTATCTTTTGTCCACATGGGCAACAAGGACACCACGTGATAATTACTTACCAGATTATGATCAACTGACAGTGTACTCCCTATAATTTGGTCCCCCCAAAGTCGTGCTTCAGAGCTCTTGCTAGAGGGCTCCGAAGTATGGTGTCTAATTCATTTGACACATTAAGCTTATACCTCTTCGATCTATTGTTGACCTGGTGGCACATTTAGTTCGTTTGACACAACTTCATCTGGCACGTCTAGTCCACGTGCCCATCGTATCATATAGCATGAGTTTATCCAGCACATCCATCTGGGATTGCCTCTCGCAGTGCTGTTGGTGGCGATCCATTATCGACTTGCCCTTTATATCGTCGAGGGATGTAAATTGGTTTAATGGGATCATGATTTCTGAACTTCCTGTCTTTTCTCGACCTCCATGCCTTGAACGAAGGTAGGGGATGGGCTTCTCAACGGGTGGGGGGTGGAGGGTGACATTCGTCTTCTCCTTTCACCTTGGATACTACGTGATGATTACTAGTTATATGATGATTAGCTGATGATAACTTTCTATCATTTGGTCCCCCAAATTCGTGCTTCAGAGCTCTTGCTAAAGGGTTTCAAAATGTGGCTTCTAATTCATTCGACATACCAAGCTTATACCTCTTCGATCTATTATTGACTTGGTGGCACGTTTGGTTCATCCGACATGACTTCGTTTAACATGTCTAGTCTGTCGTGCCCATCGTATCATTAAGCACGAATTCATCTAGCACATCCATCCGGGATCACCTCCCCCAACATTGTTGGTGGTGATCAATTATCGACTTGTCCCTCGTATCATTGAGGGATGCAAATTGGTCGGACGAGGTCAGGTTTTTTGACCTTCCTATCTCTTCTCGACCTCCATGTCCTGAGCAGAGGCGGGTTGGGCTTCTCGACCTCGCCTGCTAGTTACAGGTGCCTTACAAGCTAATCACGTGAGTGATGACATGTGTGATACACTGCATAGTCTTTTTGTATTATTATTCTTATTATTATTATTGATATTTTTTTTACACTATATATTGTCTATTATGAATATATTATGATGTTCTTGGATCTGTGCAATGTGAATTAGATCATGATGAGATCACAATAATGAGACTAGTTTGTCTTTAAACACAAACCCTAAATAATCCCGATCATAGGTTATTCGAGAGGGACATTAAGGTAGCTGGATAAATTGATGTACTGTATTCCCGTCCATGTGATGGAGGCGATTGGTCTCATAGTTGCTTGTGTAGGGGAACTAAAGATACAGTACAAGTGTTCCTTGGAGAATGAATTCACTGATTGATATGCTTACAGAATGTTGGATAGTTAATGATACTTGATGTTAGATAGTAATTCTATAGTCTCAATTGTGTGTCTGATCCTTAGACTTGAGATATAAATGATTCTTATTTGAGAACTCCTTTCTTTGATATGAGACTTGCTAATCTTATGAAGATAATTGAGTGTCATTAGAGGATCATCTACTCTCGATATCACAAGAGGAATATTCTATGTGCTCTCGCAGCCAAATTCCTAGCCATGGTCATTCGAATTGGGAGAAAAAAATTTTTCTAGGAGAATCCAATTAAAATGAGACTCCGATGGATTTCGTATAAGGCCTGATAGTATTATGCCCAATATATGGTCTATGAGAAATTAGATGGATAAGGGACTATAGATACATGGTAACTAAGGACAAACAAATCCAACAAATTAGATCCTCTGTATCATTTGGGGATTATAGTATAGTAGCCTAGTACATCCATAGTCAATAAGTTAAGTGAATTATTATGGGATAATAATTCACTGAGTAAGAAGGAGTTCTAAGTCAAAAAAGTTTTGACAAGTGCAACTCACGACCAGCTCGATATTGGGCCTAGAGTGTCATACACATATGGTGGATATAAATGATTGGATATGAGTTATCCAATAAGCCACTGTTTCATTGGATGAGACCTAGCATTAATGGATTACTTACATGAGGTCCAATTGGAGATAAATTGAGATTATTGGATAGAGATCCAATAATCTAAGAGGTATGGGCAATTGGATAGAGATCCAATACCCACTAAGGTAGGATCCATTAGGGTTTAAGAGACTCTCTATAAATAGGAGGCAGGGGCGACCAAGAAAGATGATAGGCTGCATCATTGACTGCCCCCTCCTATTCTCCTCCCTCTATTCTCTTTTCAGTTGATCACCCCTTTCCCTACTACATGAGGGTAGGGAAGAAGAAAGAACTTTTTCTTGTTTGCTGCAATATGGTGTGCAAAAGCTATGAAGAAGGTGCACAAAAACTATGAGTTTTACATTGTGATTGGAGGAGCATCACGTATCGATCCACCATGTGGATACCGCTAAAGAGGAGGATATTTGAAGTCTTTCATCCACTCTTATTGGATCTGAATGTTTTAGGGATATACGATCTCCCTAAATAACACATCTCACATGATTCATAGTTTTTTGATTTTGTGATTTTTTTACACACCAATCATCGCATAACGATATAATAAACGTGAAAAACCTTTTGTCTTATTTTTTCACTATGCATGTGATACTATCCAGATTTTCTAATAGTGATATCAGAGTCAAGTTTATCGTGTGATGATTGGTAACCCTACGGCCATGGACTCATAGCTACAAGGGGCAGCATGGCAGTTAGGGTTTGCTGGCCACCCATTGCAGATTGCAGCTAAGGTTGTGGGCTGTAAGGAACACCTTGGGGGCTAGGGTTTCCTGATCACCCAAGGTTGCCCTGTTATCACGAACTTAGCTGGTTTTGCCTAAGGTTTTACTTACCAGTTCATACCGATGTATCGATATTTTATCGGTACTGGTACGATACCAGTACCGGGTGGTACACACAGTGGGTACCGCTCGATATATTAAAATATATTTAAAAAATAATATAATATAATATTAAAAAATATTAAAATATATTGAAAAAAGATAAAAAGGGGGTGACGTCGCTTAGATCTTTCTCCCTGTGCGGGAGAAAAATCGCCCATGGGTGGCGACGACGTGCGGTGAGGACGGCTTGTAGGGGACCCACGGGCGGCGACGGCGTGCGGGCGAGGACGGCGTGAGGTATTCTTCTTCTCCTCTTCTTCTTCTTTCTTCTTTTCCTCTTCTTCTTCTTCTTCTTCTTCTCTTTTTCTCCCTTAATTGATTGTTGACGGTCGATTTCTCCCTCAATCGACTGTGATGGTCGAAATCGATTGCTGGCAATCGGTTTTGGCGATACTGCCTAGTACGGACAGTACAGATCGGTATAGAAAGAGGAGATTAGTTGTTATAACCCTTGTAGATTCTAATCTTGGGGTGATCTCAATAGGGGATCAACCTCCTTGGAACTCTATAGGGGTTCCTCCCTCCTTGGTTTTCTACACATAGGATGAAAAAAATTAATCTATTGATGATGAAAAGAGGGGAGAATATAAGCTATCTGTAGGGCTTCTAACCCTAACTCATAATAGGACTTCTACTCCAACAAACTCCAACTTCTAATCAATTTCTACTCCAAGTAAACCGAGACTCCTACTAAACCAAGACTCCTCTTACCCTCAACTCCTAACCCCTAGCCAACTCCTAACCATGATGTGGTTGGTGGCTATAGGGGTCTCCAACGCCTAATTTTATTCTTATTCCACACTAGAAAGAGTCCTAACCAAATGTAACTCTTCCCCTTATCAAATTGGGTAGCCAATTGGGTTGGTTACAAGCTTGACTTAGTTAACTCCAACCTGTATCCAACTCTGACTCCTAGCTATACTCTAATTCAGTCGAATCCAAATTATACTAGGATTTGGATTGATTTATTATAATAGACTCAAATCTCCTCCTAGCTGACCTAATGTTAGGTCTAGGTTGACCAATAAGGTTCAATCTAAGGACTCGACTCAATCGACTAAGACTCAACTCAACTAGGGTCCTGACAGACCCGCCCTCTTCAAATCAGCCTTGTCCTTAAGGCTGAGGCTCCATGAACTTTGGGTCTTGATCTGCAATTATCCTCGAAGCTTCCTTATGGTATCTACAATTGGTGCACTATGGTTCGATGGTCCAGCATTGTCTTATATCTCTCTATCAGGAGTAGTAGTTTCTGGATGGTGGTGCATCATGATCCTGCGATCTCATGTAATTATCAGCTAAACTTGAACCTCTTCATTAATTGGGATATTAGGTGTATGGATTTAGGCTGAGTTATCATTTCAAAACTTCTATTTACGGTGAGATAATTGGAGGATCAATTGTATTTTTAAATTGATGTATTGATATGATCCATAAGTCATGACTCCATTGTAATCCCCAATTTTATAAGGGCCAAAGTAGCAGGGGGACCACTTTCTTGAGGCTCGAATTTTTTGCTGGTAGGGCTGGAGATGAAGGGAAACTTGATATTCAATAACAAACTTTTTTCTGCTCTTGTATTTATTGGGGGGCTATTTATTTCTTATATGGGCTGTCACTTAGTTGTTCTTTAATAGTAACTGAGCCTTCTTTTGAAATAATTGCTCCACTTTGATAAGGTCCCTGGTGGTGTGAGCCCATTCTGAGTCCGAGGAGGGTAGGAGCTATAATTTTACTAAGCTTATTTTAATCTCTCCTTTATGCTGTTGACCTATATCATTCTAAACTTCAAATTCAATAGTAATTAGTATCCCTTTATAGATCAAAAGCATCATGTGAAATGTAGGGAGAGCCTCGGTGCATATTAGGAGTCGACCATTTTGTATGAGGGTGGTACCGATCCCAATTCCTGATATGTCTGCTCCAATTGCGAACACATTGCCATGATCGGGTAATGCTAGCACTGATGTAGATGGCATCATGATTGTGAGGATCCTATAGATGGTGGATGTGTAGATGTCTTCCTCCTATTCCTTCAGAATTTTGATCTCTACCCAATAAGGTTTGATGTTACCGATTCCATATCGGTACTGTCACTAGAGGGACTCAATATTCTTACGATCGTGGGCTATGGATCAGTGGTCATCATAAGGGAAAACTTTGAGCATTATAGTCTGCTCCTTAGAGAAGTCATGGAAGTAGCATAAGATCTGGGAGCATTGCTTCAGAAGCCATAGCTGGTTCGGCTGGATGTGGCACTTCAGGAAGAATTTATACCTACAGACAAAGAGACAAAACTTTTGGAGATAAAGTATCATTGCAAGGGAAGGTTGTTGCCGAATGATCTGTGTCTCCTATGTCTCCTGGACGATCCTTTTAGCTTCGGCCCTCTGAGGATGTGGACAACAATATAGCCGAATATGTGCTAGTGGTTCCTCCTGCAAGATCAACATATGAAGATCATATAGCCTAGTAGGAAGGAGTCTACTCGGTTCGGCGGAGGTGCCTAAAATTTCAGTAAGCTTCTGCAAGCACAATATCGAGATTGTCATTACTTCACTCCTATGTTTCTCGTATAAGGTCACTTGTTCTTGTTGAATCTCAGATTTTGATGATGAAATCAATTAATGGATTATTGATCTAATAGGATTGTTAGAGTTGATTGATGTATGATTAATTACGATAGAAGGATTATTATAATCAGGGTTGGTTAAGGTTAAGTCAATGCATCGAGTCAATGTGTTTAGGAACTTGCCAGGAGTATGTCAGAAGCTTGCCGAGGGTATCAGGAGTTTGTCAGGATGGCACAAGGGAGTTCGCTAAAAGAAGACCGAGACTGGTCGGAAGATTGTCGTGGGTAGCTGAAAAGTTTGCCGGGAGTCAGGATGGTGTTGTAATGAATATTTTTGGTAATTATGATTATATTTAATTAAATCATAATTAGCATCATGCAGGTCTAACTATGGCAGGATTAATGAAGTTATAACCAGATGATGGACCAAGATAAAGCCTAGGCATCATACCGAGTTCGAATGATGCAATGGGATCTCGCTGGAAGTTCGCTAGGAGATTCGCCGAAGGAATCGGAAAGCTCGTTGGGAATGCGAAGGGAGATCGCCGGAAAGAAGACCAGAGGACTTGTCACAAGATTGCTGGAGGTTGCCGGAGTATGTGAGAGAGGTCTTAATTAGGCTTAATTGGTCATTAAGTGTTATAATCATGGGTCATAGTTAGTGTTAAAGTCCTAATTGAGTTGGATTTGGAAGGAATCCAAATCAACTCAATAAGGTAACTGGATCCACTATTGGGTTTGGCTGAGCTTAGGTTGAGCTCAATCAGTTGACCAAAGAGCTGGTCAATGTAAAAGTTAAGCCAGAATTCGAAAAGTAGAGGGAACCACTTTTGCAGAAATTTCGACGGGTAAACTAGTGGTGAGCGATGGTTAGATCGCCCATACCACAAAATCGGAGTGACGGGCAGTAGCTTTCAGCCGGTAAACCACCCAGGTGGTGGGTGAACCACCCATACCACAGAATCTGGGTGGCGACTAGTTGCTGACGGCGGGTAAACCGCCCATACCTGGATTTTCTGGATACGGTTAGATTTTGGCTCCAATTTTGAAGCCAATTTGGGGCCTATAAATACCCAAAGTTTTCTTACATTTAGGACAACATTCTTGGGGGTTATATTATGCGAAAATATTATGTGAGAATTGTAAGAAAAAGAAGAGGTAAGGAAGAGAGCTTAGCGTTGTAAATCTAGTCTCCCTTGTAAGCTCAAGTGTAAGGGTTTGATCTTCACCCAAATAAGATTGGTAGTGGATGCCGATGTTCCTCAAGAAGAAAGACTCAGAAGTGGACATAGGTTGTTGGCGCTGAACCACTATAAAATTATAAGTGTTTCATACTTACATTGTTTGAATGTTGTTGAATTGATGCTTCTAACTTAACTCAACTCCTTGAAAGCAAGACGAGAAGTTCTTTTCCACAAACATGATTATCTTTTCGGCTTCCTTAACAACTTATTTTTAATCATTCACTTGTTTTATTAAAAATGAAATGCTTTGGATTTCCTATTCTATCTTATTCAAAAAGCTTTTGCTTTAGAAAGAAAAATTTTAGCTTACACTAATTCACCACCCCTCCTCCTCTTAGTGCTAATTGATCCTAACAATTGGTATCAGAGTAAGGTTATTACTCTTTGGATTAATATCCACTTGAGTAAATGACTACTTGTTTTGGCATGAATGAGGGACATTCCATTTCACGTCCACCCATGTTCAGTGGGATGAATTACACATATTAAAAAACATGGCTTCGTATTTTCCTCATCTCTCTGGACCTTGATTTATGAAATATAGTTGAGAGTGGATTTAAAAAGTCTTTTCTTCTAATAAATAATTAGAATGATTTGGAGAAGAAGACTTTATCTTTAAATGCAAAGGTTATGAATGTCTTGCTTTGTGCTCTTGATATGAATGAATTTAATCGTGTTTTCGCTTGTGATTCGACTTTCGATATTTGACATACTTTGAAAATCACACATGAAAGCACAACTAATATAAATGAATTAACTAATGAAATATATTACAAAAATGAACTTGAAGAACACCTTAAAAAAAAAAAGGAAGGATTGTGAACTAAGAATGACATATGACTCCTTGAGTGAAATATCAAGTGTTGAGAACCTTGGACATGAACTTTTGAAAAATGAACCAAAAAAATTAATGAACTTGAACCTTATAAAAGTTATGGACATAACCTCTTGCTATGAACGTAATAAGTCGAGTAGCTCCAAAGATCAAATGCTCAACCAAGAAGTGGAGAACCTTGCTTTAATGGCGATCGAAGATGAGGTTAGTGAGTCTTTGCAGTTTTCATTTTTAGAATTATCAAGCATGTTTAATGATTTATTAATGAGTTTTGAAAACTTAGCAAGTCTTTTTAAACTGCTTAAAGTTGATCATAATTTGATAGTTAAAAGACTTGATGAAATGCATGACTCCTTAGCTTCATCTAAACCATGTTTAAAATGAGATATGCTAGATACTGTTAAAATAGAGAATTGTATGCTTAAAACTACATTAGAGAAATTTGAGATAGGGAATAAATCCCTAAATATGATACTTGCCAATAAGGGTTATATTAATAATAGACAAGACATAGGCTTTATTGAAAATATTCAACAAAAGCCAATCATATTCGTAAGAGGACCTATATTAAATGTGCCATTAAGAATTAAATATAATTCTTATAGAAAATTGGGACATAGTACCTACAAATATTTATTTAGAAATTATATTCCACATAAATTATTTTAGGTTCCTAAAAAACCCATAGAAAACCTTAAGCCATTAGAGAAAATGGAAAAAACATGTCATGAAGGACCCAATGTTAAATGGGTACCTAAATCAAAACCACCCATAATATAAAGTTGTTTCCTAATAAGGCTAGACGCACTAAGTAATATTTTGAAAGTAGATGCTCAAGACTTGAGATCTAATACTCTTTTAAAGCTTACTAGCCTATGTAACAATAACAAAAATAATTATTTGAATTAAGATATTTAAAGCTTAATGATCCTTGTTTCTATTATAACAAATCCTTTTATTGAAAATAGTTCATCATTATATAATTAATCTTGATGATGCATAGCTAGAGCATGCTAGAATTAGAAAGAAGAAAGTATAGTTAAATAAAAGTTATATGTATGAAAGAATGATTTTGATGATGATTATTGTATTGATATGTTTAAATTGTGTTGATTTATGTTATTTTTGAACCTAAAAATTATATATGAAATCATCATTCTTTAACATAAAATTTTCTTGATAACATGATAAAATCATTCAATATAGAAAAATCATTGGATTTTGGTTGAAAAATATCTTAGTAATGACTCCACTTAAAAATGATTTACTCATATGGATTTATCTTATCATACCCTTGATTAATAATGCATAGCTAGAGCATGCTAATACTAGAACTAAAAGAACCCAAGTTATCATTAATAAAAAATTACTCATGTTGAAATTTACATAAATGAGATTTTGATGATGATTGAAAAATTGGTTTAAATGTAAAAACTATTATTAAATGGTTCAAATATTGATAAAGTCTATCAAATGATTCATTTAAATGTTCCATTGATTGAAATGCTATGATTGATTTTAAGGATACAATTTTAGCATAGAATAATATAGAAAAGGGAGAGAAAGAAATCATATAAAACAACCAAAAGGAAGATAATTAATCTTAAATGTCATTATATTTTTGAAATAAATTTCAAGGATAATTCTTATTGAAAGAATATTTTTCTTTCTCATAAAACAACCAAAAGGAAGATAATTAATCTTAAATGTCATTATATTTTTGAAATAAATTTCAAGGATAATTCTTATTGAAAGAATATTTCTATCCTACGAATCCTTCAACAAGATATAAAATGATACTATTATTGAATCTCTTTAACTACAAAAATGAATTAGAAAATTTTTAGCTATTTTCTTTTGAAAAACAATCTTTGATGATTTTATTGAAATTTTTCGAAAGTAATTTTTGATGATGATTTTGGATATGTTTTCAAATGATTTTGTTTTAAAGAATAGATATGTTTGAATCTATCCAACTTCATTGATATGTTGCTTTTGATTATTTGATAACTTAAATCATGATATTGAAATCTTAAAAATTATAATTTTAGATCTTTTTATTTACTAAGATTCTTTTCATACTAAACATGATCTTGACTTCTCAATATCTATAACTTGATATTTCTATAAGAATTAAGATCCTTATTACTTTGTCTCCTAAGATTTAAAAAGCTCTGAAATTCCATTAGGAAGAAATGAAAAAATAAATCATATTCTTAGCATTTATGATTTGATAATAATATTCTTTATAACATGATTACTTATGACTTTCTTTTTAGTATAACTTATTAGTATTTCTTAAATTTGTGATAAGTTAAAAATTAGAAGAGATTTGCATTATCATAAATATTCTCTTTAACTTCTTGAGTTGACTTATACGTTATGGAAATCATATTATTGATCTCTATAAAAAGGAGATTTATGATCTTAATAATTATAATTAAAATTTTTATCATTCTTCTATTAAAAGGATTTATCTTGGATAAATTAAGATTATCCCCTAAGACTCATTTGTAATATTTACAAAAGAGGAGAAAAAAATTTATTAAACGAAATTATATCTTTTAAATTTAAATTTTTAATGATATGATATCTCTTATACTTTTTGGTATAAATTAAACATGGATGAAAAGAATTTATGCAATCATATTTCTCTTGACAATAACAAAACATAGGAGATAAAATTTTTAATATGATTAAAAGCAAACATTGAATAATGGACAAGTGCTTAGAAGAAATTTAGAACTTTTTAAATGCATACAAAATAGTTAATTTATAATTTGAGTTTGATCTACCATCATGCATTCTTATAAAATTCTTGATGCTTTTTATCCAAATTACATGAGTTGATCTTAAATGCATAAGTAGCTGTTAAACTTTTGATCTCCTTTAATATCTTAAAGTTTTGAGCTTAATTTTAAAATTCACATCTATAAAATTTACATCTTTAAAATTAAATATTTTTGTGATATGATATTTTTTATTTCTCTATCTTGATTCTACCTTCTTATTCACACAAAATAGAGAAAAGAAATCACTAGCATTTCAAGAGACTAATAAGTCTATTAATTACATTTGAATATCTTGTAAGTGATTTTGATGATTTTGAAATTAAATGATATCATAATTTTGATTTCTTAGAATTATAACTTGAAATATTTTATGAATCAAGATATTTTATTATATATTTTTGTATTATTTAAAAGGAGATTTTAATACAAATCATGAACTTAACAACTTAAGAATTCTTATGGATGAACCAAGAGATTTTATTTTAATTGTTTCTCATACAAATTTATCTCTTAATATTTATAATTTACCTTCATGAATTGTACATCTCATCATTATGTTAATCTTTCATGATATATTTCATGGGATGATATTAAAAAAATAGTGAAATGGGAAAAGTTTTACACTATTGCAACCATTCCCTCCTTTTGACAATGACAAAGGGGGAGCAAAATTTGTTAAATTATTTTCGTAAAATTTATATGAGAAAAATGTGTTGAGCTCATATTCGAATTTTATATATCTACAAGATTGAGGTTGAGACCTAGAAATGCTAAATCATAAAAATATATAACTTACTAATATAGATTTCATGAGATTAAGCTTTTTGTGATAATATTTTTGAAAACTTTCTCCATGATTTGGTATCTTGTTATTTTTCAAAAAATGCATGAAGATGTGCCTCATTCGAAATTTACAAGAGATGATTTTATATATCAAGAGATGACTTTTGCTATATTTGAAATACATAAGTAGTCTTTAAATCTCTTGGACTTTTGAGCTCATCTTAATATTACTTTTAAAATTTATTAAGAGCTCTTCTCATGATGAAATGATTAACTCTTATCATTAATTGATTGTCATCGTCAAAAAGGGGGAGATTATTGAATCATAAATTTTGATGATAAAATTAATTAATAGATTATTGATCTAATAGGATTGTTAGAGTTGACTAATGTAGAATTAATTATGATAGAAGAATTATTATAATCAGGGTTGGCCAAGGTTAAGTCCATGCATCAAGTCAATGCGTTTGGGAACTCGCCAGGAGTGTGTCGAAAGCTCACCGAGGGTATCCGGAGTTTACCAGGATGGCACAAGGGAGTTCACCAAAAGAAGATCGAGACTCGCCGGAAGATTATCGGTGGTAGCCGAAAATCTTCCTAGGAGTTGGGATGGTCTTATAATGGATATTTTTGATAATTATGATTGTATTTAATTAAGTTGTAATTAGCATCGTGCAAATCTAACTATGGTGGGATCAATGAAGTTACAACCAGATGATAGGCCAAGATAAAGCCTAGGTATTGGGCCGAGTTCGGACAATGCGGTCGGATCTCGTCGGAAGTTCACTAGGAGATTCGTTGAAGGAATCGGGAAGCTCGCTGGGAACGCGAAGGGAGATCGCCGGAAAGAAGATCGGAGGACTTACCACAAGATTGCTAGAGGTTGCCAGAATATACGGGAGTTAGGTCTTAATTAGGCTTAATTTATCATTAAGTATTGTAATCATTAAGTCATAGTTAGGGTTAGAGTTCTTAATTGAGTTGAATTTGGAAAGAATCCAAATCAACTCAATGAGACAACCGAATCCACTACTAGGTTTGGTTGAGCTCAGGTTAAGCTCAATCAGTTGACCAAAGAGTTGGTCAATGTAAAAGTCAACCTGGAATTCGAAAAGTGGAGGGAACCACTTTTACGAAAATTTCGACGGGTAAACTGCGGATGAGCGATGGTTGGACCACTTGTACCAGAGAATCTGGGCAGCGGGCAGTAACTTTTGATGGGTAAACCGCCCAGGTGGTGGGTGAAACACCCATACCATAGAATCTGGGCGGCGGCCAGTTGTTGATGGCAGGTAAACCGCCCAGGTCAGCAAGTAAATCACCCGTACCTAGATTTTTCAAATACGATTGGATTTTGGCTCCGATTTTGAAGCCAATTTGGGGCCTATAAATATCTCAAGTTTTCTTACATTTAAGACAACACTTTTGGGGGATTATATTCTGAGAAAAATATTATGTGAGAATTATAAGAAAAAGAAAAGGGGTAAGGGAGAGAGCTTAGAGTTGTAAATCTAGTCTCCCTTGTAATCTCAAGTGTAAGAGTTTGATCTTCACCGAAAGAAGATTAGTAGTGGATGCCAGTGTGCCTTAAGAAGGAGGACTCAGAAGTGGATGTAGGCTGTTGGCACCGAACTACTATAAAATTGTAAGTGTTTCATACTTGCATTGCTTGAATGTTGTTGAATTGATGCTTCTAACTTAACTAAACTTGAAAGCAAGACGATAAGTTCTTTTCCTCAAATATGATTATCTTTTTGACTTCCTTAACAACTTACTTTTAAACACTCACTTGTTTTATTAAAAATGAAAAGCTTCGGATTTCCTATTCTATCTTATTTGAAAAGCTTTTGCTTTAGAAATTTTTTTTTTAGCTTTCACTAATTTACCCCCCGTCTTAGTGCCAATTGATCCTAATAGTTCTCCCTTCCTATTCATAGGATTGTTGGTGAGGATGGTGACGGGTTGCTGCTTAAAGGATTCTTCAATTTTTGTTGCTTGCGGGTTTGTATGGCCGGCTAAAGCGTGAGTCATGTAATTAGCTAACTGCGGATCCTCTTTCATGTTCTCCTCCTTAGGTTCTTGGACCTCTTCTTCAGATTATTTAGCATATTTTATCATGGAAAGCTCCCATTTTTTGCAATGATGATTGTGGCTCGAAAGTTCGTTGCAATGCCAACAAAGGCCCTTCACCGATTTATCGCGTAGCTCTTCTCTTATCAATTTTTTTGGCAGCGAAGAATGACTACGAACAGAGGGAGGTTTATATGCTATTGGTCTAGGAGTGGTTCTCATCCTCCGAGCATCTTGGTTCAGCTATTCCTCTTAGATTCGGGTGAAAGAGATTGCGACCTTCACGGTAGGGTGTTGTCGCGCTTTAACCTCTCCTTTAATTTTCGGCTTGAGTCCTTCGATGAACATCTCTAATAATTATCTATTAGACTAATCATGAGCAAAATAAGATAATTCCTTAAACCTAGTATGATATTCTTGGATAATGGAGGTTTGTCGGATCTTGGCAATTTGGCCATTGATATTCTCGTACTTGGTCGGCCCAAAGCGGTTCAGTAGCAGGTTCTTGAATTGAATCCACATTGGAGCCTCATGGGTGTATTAAAGCTGATTGTACCATTGAATTGTATCTCTTTTGAGGTGGATGGTAGTAGTGTCCACCATGGAATCCTCCTATGTTTGGTAAGAAGTAATGTTTTCACCTTGCTGAAATTTTATTGGGCTCAAAGATCGGCCCAATCCAAATTCGATGAATAAGGCACGTAATCCATCCTCCATACGTGATTCAAACACCTTAAACTAGCATCAATTGAACCTTGAGATGCCATTACATGTGCCTCTAGATCTGAGATGTCAATATCCTTCTCCTGCTGTTGGGTCAGTGGTATGAAATAGTTGGGTGGATTGGTGGCCGAAAGGGATGGTGGATCTGTTGAATCTCGGATTTTGATGATGAAATCAATTGATGAATTATTGATATAATAGGATTGTTAGAGTTGATTGATGTAGGATTAATTATGATAGAAGGACTATTACAATCAGGGATGGCCAAAGTTAAGTCCATGCATCGAGTCGATGCATTTAGAAACTCGCCAAGAGTGTGTCGGAAGCTCGCCGAGGGTATCGGGAGTTTGCCAGGATAGCACAAGGGAGTTCGCCAAAAGAAGACCAAGATTCGCCGGAAGATTATCGGGGGTAGCCAAAAAGCTTGTCGGGAGTCGAGATGGTCTTGTAATGGATATTTTGACAATTATAATTATATTTAATTAAGTCATAATTAGCATCATGTAGGTCTAACTATGGCAGGATCAATGAAGCTACAACTGGAAGTTCACTAGGTGATTCGCCGAAGGAATCGGAAACCTCGCTGGGAACACGAAGGGAGATCGCCGGAAAGAAGACTGGAGGACTTACCGCAAGATTATCGGAGGTTGCCAGAGTATACGGGAGTTGGTTCTTAATTAGGCTGAATTGGTCATTAGGTATTATCATCATTGAGTCGTAGTTAGGGTTAGGGTCCTAATTAATTTGGATTTGGAAGGAATCCAAATCAATTCAATGAGGCAACCAGATCCACTACTAGGTTTGGTTGAGCTCAATCAGTTGACCAAAGGGCTGGTCAACGTAAAAGTCAAGCTGGAATTCAAAAAATAGAGGGAACCACTTTTGTGAAAGTTTCGACGAGTAAACCACCGGTGAGCGACGGTTAGACTGCCTGTACCACAGAATCCCGGCGGCAGCCAGAAGGTGTTGATGGGTAAACCTTCTAGATGGCGGTTGGACCACCCGTACCACAGATTATGGGTGACGACCAATGGCTGACGACGGGTAAACTGCCTAGAGCGGTGGGTAAACTGCCCGTACTCAGTTTTTTCGAGTATGTTTGATTTTTGGCTCTAAAAATCTAATGCTACTTGGGGTCTATAAATACCCAAGTATTCTTATATTCATAAAAACAACTCTTTTGAGCAATTAAATTATGTGAAAAAGAAAGTGTGTGTGATTTGTAAGAAAAAGAAAAGGGAAGGGAGAGAGCTTAAAGATAGTAACTTCTTAAATCTCCCTTAAAAACAAGTGTAAGGTTTTGATCTTCACCCAAAGAAGATTGATAGTTGATACCGGTGTGCCTTAAGAAGGACTCGGAAGTAGATGTAGGCAGTTGGCGCCAAACCACTATAAAATTATAAGTGTTTCATATTTGTATTGCTTGAATGTTATTGAATTGATATTTTCAACTTAACTAAATCCCTTGAAAGCAAGACGATAAGTTCTTTTCCTCAAATGTGATTATCTTTCTGACTTCTTACTTTTAATCATTTATATTTTATTAAAAATAAAAAGCTTCGGATTTTCTATTTTATCTTATTCAAAAAGCTTTTGCTTTAGAAAGAAAATTCTTAGCTTGCACTAATTCACCCCCCTCCCCCCCCCTCCTCCCCCTCCTCTTAGAGCCAATTGATCCTAACAATTGATATCAGAGCAAGATTATCACTCTTTGGATTAACACCCACTTGAGTAAAAAACTAGGATACTTCAAAAGTAAATGTCCCCAACTGAAGAAGAAACCAACACTAAAAAAGAAAGCACTCTCATCCACTTGGGACGATTCAAGTACCTCGGAGGAAGAAGACTAATCCAAAGAAGAGGTGGCTAACTATGCCTTAATGACATTTGAAGATAAGGTTAGTGAATCTTTAGATATTTTATTTTCTGAATTATTAAGCATATTTTATGATTTATTCAATGAGTTTAGGAAACTTGGCAAATCTTTTAAGATGCTTAAAGTTGATCATGATTTGTTAATTAAAAGATTTGATGAAATGCATGACTCCTTAGCATCACATAAACCATGCTTGAAAAGTGAAATGGTAGATAAAGTTAAAGAAAAAAATTGCATGCTTAGAACTACGCTTGAGAAATTTGAGATAGGGAATAAATTCCTAAATATGATCCTTGTCGATAAGGGTCATATTAACAATAAACATGACATAGGCTTTGTTGGAAGTATTCAACAAAAGCCAACTATCTTTGTAAGAGGACCTACATTGAATATGCCACCAAGAATTAAGTACAACTTTTTGTGATAAATTAGAACATAAGACAAACAAATGCCTTTTTAGAAAATATACTCCTTATCATCTTGTATGGGTTCCAAAGAGAACTCTATAAAATAAAAATCGATCAGAAAAGAAAGATAAAAATCTTTACGAAGGATCCAATGTAAAATATGTATATAAACCAAATATATCTTTCATATAGATTTGCTTCAAAATTAAAGCTAGGAGCTCCGAATAATGATTTAGATGTCAAGATATATAACTTGAGATCTAATACTCTTTCAAGCTCACCAGCTTAAATATCAATAAAATTATTAAAAAATAAAAATAAATTTTTATTATGTTTGATTTTGATGATACATGACCCTTGCATACTTTAATTAGAACAAAGAAAGGTTAGTAAATATCATATGTATAAAAGGAAGATTTCGATGATTGTAGTAACTTATGTGATTATATTGACTTGTGTTGATAAGTTGTGTTGTTTTTATAAAAAATCAATATTAAATCATCTTTCTTTAAAAGAAAATTTCTTAATATTATGATGGAATCGTTCAACATAGAAAAACTATTGGTTTTTGTTTGAAAATTATATTATTGTGATGACTTCATATGAAAAGGAGTTTCTCATTATCTTAATTAATAATGCATTAGTGAACCTTATCAACTATCAAATCAATAGCGGGTTGGGTTCTATTTTATTTGGTAACTGAATTTGCGCTTGCAATTCCAAATGTGAAGTAAGTCTTCGTATCTTATTGGTGAAACTTAATACTTGAAATTCAACAGAACCCCTGTTTTCTTCTTTTTCTTCTTGTGGAAGAAGCGAAATGAATGAATTTTTGACCATAAAACAAAATCATTCCATTCGGAATTTTTTGCTCTATCAAAGCGTCAGACTTCTAAATTCTTTTCAGGAGCTAGAGGAAATGCATCTCAGATCCACCAATTAGTAGGTATGAGAGGATTAATGTCAGATCCCCAAGGACAAATGATTGATTTACCCATTCAAAGCAATTTACGCGATACAATATGAAATAACATAAAAACAGACTAATTCTAAAAAAAAAAGATGTGTACCTTTTGTTCAAATTGTCCCCCCTTTTTTTGTTTGGATTGGACAAGGAGAGATAGGAAATATTGGAGGATTTCTGTCCAATTTCGTAGCATACCAATGAACAGAACTATTCCTATTTCATCTAAGTTGAATAACCAAGGACTTTATTTTTTTGTGGATTCTGATAACTCGAGAAGTTTTGATTTGGATAGGTAAATGCCTTTTTTTCTTCGAAAGTTGTTGGAATTATTCGTAATAAGATATTGGCTACAATTGAAGAGGTTTTATCAATAAAATTTGCATTTATCCGAAATCTGATTCAAATCCAATACCGAAATCTGATTCAAATCCAATATAGCACTTATGGGTACATAAGAAATGTATCTAATCAATTCTTTTTAATGAATAGATCCGATATCAATTCTCTCTCTCTGAAAATATAGAAAAAGGGAGTCTGCGCGCCGATATCCGCCATAAAAGGCCCAAGCCATAACAAATGAGAAGCTATACGGCTCAGCTCCAGCATAATTACTCTGATAAAACTATCACTATATTTTTTCCTTTTCCTACTTCTTCCAAGCGCAGGATAACCCCAAGGAAGTATATTGATTATTCCCCAATAACCGAATATTTTTTTCTGTAAATACTGCATATTTGATTCCATCCATAAATCCATTTTCTTCCCTATGAGTTCCAGTATCGATAAGAATTCTAGTTCTTACTGTTCATATGTTATGGTATGAATATAACATACCAATTCGCCTCTAGTGGGAGGCCTGCTATGCCAAAAGCGAGAAAAATCATCCCTCTCTTTCCTTTTTACGTCCCCATGTCGCCACACGGGAGGGACATGGGGACGTAAAAAAGGGCTTCTATTGAATCGAGAAATAGGTTTGATTGTACATCTTTTTGATATATATAAGGTATCCTCCGGATAATTCAAATCGAAGCAATTTGATGTCTGACCCGGGCCTATATGACATGACCGATCGATAGAAACTTTTTAAGTTGTTAATGGAACGAATAACACTTTTACCACTAAACTATACCCGCTACATATACATTATTGTATATGAATGGACTATTTGTCGAACAAGGGAGTGAGACACAACCATAATTTTAGAGGAATCTTGATGATTAAAGTCAGTTAAATGCATTGATCTAAGCTACTGCACATATATGTTATTTTGGTTAGAAAATCAAAATAAAAAAAAGGGGAAAGAAACTTATTAAACGAAATCATATCTTTTAGATTTGAATTTTTAATGATATAATATCTCTTATACTTTTTGGCATAAATTGAACATGGATGAAAAGAAATTATGTAATCATATTTATTTCTTGACAATAACAAAAGTTGGGAGATAAAATTTTTAATATGATTAGAAACAAACATTGAATGATGAACAAGTGCTTAGAAGAAAACTAGAACTTTCTAAATGCATACTAAATATTGGGTTTACAATTTGAGTTTAATCTACTATCATATTTTCTTTTAGAATTCATAATAATAATTATCAAAATCTACATGAGATATGATTTGCTTGATTTGCTACTTTGCTTGAAATTTACATATGATAAATTAAATTGCATGGGTAGCTCTTGATTTTTTCTTAATTTTGGAATCCAAATATATAATATATTAAGTATTTTTATGATTTTTTTTACTTCTTTATCTTGATTTTATCTTCATATTCACACAAAGTAGAGAAAGAAAATCACTAGCATTTCAAGAGACTAATACGTCTATTAATTATATTTTGAATCTCTTGAAAGCGATTTTGATGATTTTGAAATTAAATGATATCATGATTTTGATTTCTTAGAATTATAACTTGAAATCTTTTATGAATTAAAATCTTTTGTTATGTGTTTTCGTATTATCTAAAAGGAGATTTTTATACAAATCATGAACTTGACAACTTAAGAATTCTTATGGATGAATCAAGAAATTTTAGTTTAATTGTTTCTCCTATAAATTTGTCTCTTGATATTCATAATTTACCTTTATGAATTATGCATTTCATCACTATGTTAATCTTTCATGATATATTTCATGTGATGATATTAAAAAATGGTGAAATAGAAAAAATTTTGCACTATTGCAACCATCCCCTCCTTTTGACAATGAAAAAGGGGGAGCAAAATTTGTTAGCTTATAAAATTACAAGCTTGAACAATGCAAAGGAAGCAAAAATTTGCTAGCTTGCACTTCCCAAAAGAGAAGAAGGAACTTACTAGATTTATTTATTATATCTTCTTGAAATTTACATGAGAAAAATGTGTTGATCTCATATCCAAATTTTATATATTTGCAAGATTGAGGTTTAGACCTATAAATGCTAAATCATAAAAATATATAAATTGCCAATCTAGATTTCATAAGATTAAGTTTTTTGTGATAACATTTTTGAAAATTTTCTCCATAATTTGGTATCTTATTGTTTTCAAAAAATGTATGAAGATGTGCCATATTTGAAATTTACAAGAGATGATTTTATATATCAAGAGATGACTTTTGCTATATTTGAAATACATAAGTAGCCTTTAGATATCTTGGACTTTTAAGCTCATCTTAATATTGCTTTTAAAATTTATTAAGAGCTATTCTCATGATTAATTATAAAAGATATGGTTGATTAGAGATTAATTTTTAAATATATCAATTTTATTAAGAAATGTATGCTTAATGGCTTGAAAATTTTCTATGCTTAATAACTTAAAAATCTTCTATGCACTATGACTTGAAATTTTCTATGACTTGAAAATTTTCTATGCTCAATGACTTAAAAGTCTTCTTTATTCTATGACTTGAATATTTTCTATGCTTATTGATTTGAAAATTTTCTATGCTTATTAATTTAAAAATTTTCTATGTTGATGATTTGAAGAAAAATTCTCAAATATTTTCAACTTTATGACAATCCTTGAAACTTCTTAATAAGTTGGAAAGTTTAAAAAGCAAATCTTTGTTATACTTGAAGGGTTATATGCTTGAAATGTTTATTGCTTTGATTTACTTAAATTCAAGAGGATGTGACTCTCTTGAATTTAAGTCTTCTATATTAATGCATATACTAAGGGAGAGTAATGTTATCATATGTTTTTGAAATTATTAGCTCTATATTTCACCTTTTAATTGATGACAAATGGGGATAAATATATATTGATGACATATGACATTGAAAAATATTTATTGATAACACTTGATGATATAACTTAGATATTTTACAATTTATAATTTGATGACTTGATGCAAATTTGTGTTGAAATTTGCATAGAAAGTTGATAACTTGAATTTAAGAGTGAGTGCGTCTCTTAAATTTAAGTGGTATGGTTTTGGGGGAGTTAGGATTAACTTATGTCATCAAATGATTGTCATCATCAAAAGGAAGAGATTATTGAATCTCACATTTTGATTATGAAATCAATTAATGGATTATTAATCTAACAGGATTGTTAGAGTTGATTGATGTAGGATTAATTATGATAGAAGGATTATTACAATCAGAGATGGCTAAGGTTAAGTCCATGCATCGAATCAATGTGTTTGGGAACTCATCAGGAGTGTGTCGTAAGCTCGTCGAGGGTATTGGGAGTTTGTTAAGATAGTGCAAGAGAGTTCGCCAAAAGAAGACCGAGACTCACTCGAAGATTGTCGGAGGTAGCCGAAAAGCTTGCCGAGAGTCAGGATGGTCTTGTAATGGATATTTTGATAATTATGATTATATTTAATTAAGTCATAATTAGCATCATACAGGTCTAACTATGGCAGGATCAATAAAGCTACAACCAGATGATGAGCTATGATACAGCCTAGGCATCGGGCCAAGTTCAGACGATGCGATGGGATCTCGCCGGAAGTTCACTAGGAGATTCGTCGAAGGAATCGGGAAGCTTGTTGGGAATGCAAAGGGAGATTACTGGAAAGAAGACCGGAGGACTTGCCGCAAGATTGTCAGAGGTTGCCGGAGTATGTGGGAGTTAGGTCTTAATTAGGCTTAATTGGTCATTAAGTGTTGTAATCATTGAGTCGTAGTTAGGGTTAGAGTCCTAATTATGTTGGATTTGGAAGGAATCCAAATCAACTCAATGAGGCAATCGGATCCACTACTGGGTTTGGTTGAGCTCAATCAGTTGACTAAAGTGCTGGTCAATGTAAAAGTCAAGCCAGAATTCAAAAAGTGGAGGGAACCACTTTTGTGAAAATTTTGACGGGTAAACCATTAGTGAGCGACGGTTGGACTACCCATACTATAGAATCCGAGCGGCGACCAGCAGATGTCGGTGGGTAAACCACCCAAACGACGGTTGGATCGCCCGTACCATAGATTATGGGCAGCAGCCAATGGCTAACGGCGAGTAGACCACCCAGAACAGTGGGTAAATCGCTTGTACCTAATTTTTCCGAGTATATTTGATTTTTGGCTCTAAAAATCTGAAGCTACTTGGGGTCTATAAATACCCAAGTATTTTACATTCACAAAAATAACTTTTTTGGGCAATTAAATTCTGTGAAAAAGAAAGTATGTGATTTATAAGAAAAAGGAAGGGAAGGGAGAGAGCTTAAAGATAGTAACTTCTTAAGTCTCCCTTGTAAGCAAGTGTAAGGGCTTGATCTTCACCTAAAGAAGATTGGTATTAGATGTCAGTGTGCCTCACGAAGGAGGACTCCGAAGTGGACGTAGGCCATTGGTGCTAAACCACTTTAAAATTGTAAGTGTTTTATACTTGTATTGCTTGAATGTTATTGAATTGATACTTTCAACTTAACTAAACTCCTTAAAAGTAAGATGATAAGTTCTTTTCCTTAAACATAATTTATCTTTCTGGCTTATTACTTTTAGTCACTTACTTGTTTTATTAAAAATGAAAAGCTTCAGATATCCTATCCTATCTTATTTGAAAATCTTTTGCTTTAAAAAGAAAATTCTTAGCGTACACTAATTCGAACACCCACCCCCCCACCTCTTAGTGCCAATTGATCCTAACAGGATCATAGATAGATGGTTGTGGTTTGGGGCTGACAGGTTACTATTTTTTGTTGCTGTTGGGGCTGTGATTTAGGGCTACTCTAGGGGTTGTATAAGAGTTATAATAGCTGAGGTGTAAGGTTAGAGGAATGATTGATGATAATAACATATTTGGTAGGGATCAAGTGTGGATGCAGTAAGTACTACCCAAGGTAGTGTAGCAAAAACTTTTTTTTTATCAAAAGGGGTGCTATTAATGTTATTATTTGAGGCTGTTATAGAGGCTGTAAAGGGGGTTTGGTGATAGAGATTTAGGGTTAGAGGGGTGCCCTAAAGATGATGTGGGTGGCAGCAATATTTTTAGTAAGGATCAAATATGGGTGCAGCAAAGGTAGTGTTGCAGAATTCTGCATCGATAGACTACGATAGGTCACTTTTTTGGGCTATGGTTTTGGATGTTATTTGGGTTCTGAAAATAGGTTATGATGACAATATCATAAGGCTAGAGGGGTGCCCTAAAGACGTTATAGTTGGTGGCAGCAAGATGGTTAGGATTTGGTGGGTTTAGAGAAGAAGAAAGACAAAGGCACAACAACATATTTTTTAATAAAAAAAATTTAGCAGTATAGATACAATTTTTCCTAATAATTTAAAATAAGGATTTGAGTAAAACTCAAGGAGAATCTACTGGTAGTCATAAAAAAATTCATGAAAAATTATGGCAGTAAAAGATTTGACAAGATCAAAGATTACGAGAAGGTATTATGGCAGAATTTTTTTGTTGAAAGATTTCAGCAGTATACATGAGATTTTTTTTTAGTAGCTCAAAATAAGGATTTGAGTAAAACTCAATAAGAATCTGTTGGTAAGGGAAAGGTAATACCAACAAAAAAATACATGGAAGAAAATGATAGCAAAAAGTTTGGCAAAGTCGAAGATCACGGGTATGAATTGTGAAGAATTTTACGTTCAAAGTGTAGTAGTTTGGACATAAAAGATCAGTGATTTACATTGATAATTTTTTGATGAAACCAAAAGAAAATCCACTGTTAGGAAGTGGCAAAGCTGTCATAAAAATTTTGTAGAGATTTGGATAGAAAAAATATAGCAACAAGATCAAATAAGCAGTACTATGCGGCTGAAATTTTGCAGTACAATTTTCGTCATAGAGATGAAAACTTTACAACGAAAAGTTTATGCAACAAGATAGGAACAATTTGTTTAGGTTTTCTATTAAGGATAATTAAATTGTAGTAGCAGTAAGGTAGGGAACTAGAATCTGTTGTAATTTACAGAGAGATCAAAGGATGATCTACGTTGGTGGAGATGACGATAAAATTCAACGATGATCTTTAAGCAATTGTGGGAATTGCTTTGGGTGGCTATGGAAGGATGATGGATGGCTATGGAAGGGTAGCGAGACACCAAAAATACTGCTCTAATACCAAGTGTTAGAACCCTTGTAGATTCTAAGTTTAGGGTAATCTCTATAGGGGATCAACCTCCTTGGAACTCTATAGGGGTTCCTCCCTCAGTTTTATGCACATAGGCTAAAAAAAATTGATCTACTAATGATAAAAAAAGGGGAGAATATAAGTTATTTATAGGGCTTCTAAATCCTAACTCTTAATAGGACTCCTACTCTAACAAACTCCAACTTCTAACTAACTTCTACTCCAAGTAATCTAAGACTCTTACTGAACCAAGACTCCTCTTCCCCTCAACTCCTAACCCCTAGCCAACTCCTAACCATGATGTGGTTGGTGGCTATAGGGGTCTCCAACTCCTAATTTTATTCTTATTTCACTATAGAGAGAGTCCTAACTAAATGGAGCTCTTCCCCTCATCAAAGTGGGTACCCAATTGGGTTGGTTACAAACTTGACTAAGTTAACTCCAACCCATATCCAACTCCGACTTCTAACCAGACTCCAATTCAGTTGAATCCTAATTATTCTAGGATTTGGACTGATTTATTATAATGAACTTAAATCTCCTCCTAGCTGACCTAATGTCAGGTCTAGGTTGGCTAATAAGGCCCAATCTAAGGACTCGACTCATTCGACTAGGACCCAGCTTAGCTAGGGTCTTAACATCAGCCTCCCCAAAACCTCCTATTGTTAGGACCTATAAAAGAGAAAATAGGTTAGAGAAAATATTTTTCATGAGATCCACAAGAAACCACTTTATATAGCCAGTGCAAATTACAACCATGGACTTTACAAATGCTAAATGACCGCACACAAAGGATCAAGGTCTATTACAGATCGAAGTCCCCACAAGTGTATACATAACATAACTCTTATTTACAAGCCAAAATCGGTTACAAAAGCTAACCAAACTAGGCTTACTAAACTTACTGCTAGCCCGCTACTTGCTGTATAAAGTATAAACAAAACCTGAAAGACACGAACATACATAAGCATTATATTGAGCATCCTTTTTATATTTTTGTCTGTGGCATTCTCTTCCACTTATTCCCTTCAACATCCTCATTAGACCGCTACAGATACTGCATCTCCTCATTATTTGCTAAATCTTCAGTCTTATACTCTGATTGCAACATGCCTCTTGGCTCCTAATCGCTCTTCGCTGCTATTATTGAGTAGTCAAATTTTAATTCGCCATACTACTTTAACTCGCTAATGATTGACTCTGGTGTATGATCAGTTGAGTTGTGCTAATTCTTGTTGATTCTTATGGATCCTTTTGATAAAGTTAAAAACCTTCATTGTTTTGCGTCAGTATCTCAAAAATCTCATGTCGCTTAAACTGGGTGGATGCTTTTTGGTGCCTTAACGAGTATCGTTTTATAGACTTTGAACTTTTTTGAGGTCATTCCTTCATAAAATTTGCCATCGATTCTTTTTCAACTTAGTTGTCACTTCCAAGTAGGTTTGCATCACTTCTACATTCGATTAATATTCTGTTGGAAAATGAAATGAATAATCTACTCTTAGTAGCACTGATCACTAATGGTGAGGGTTTGACAACTATTATCTTCCATTAGATTTCTTCGAAGGGTTTTTGAACTTATATAGAGCTCTTCTACAAGATAAATAAGAGAACTAGGGTACTCGGTTTTGCCCATTCTCTTAAGAGTTGAGAAGGCAAAGTTACTTGACTTCGCCCACTTCCTCAAGGTTGTACTTTATGTTTCGAGCTGGTTACTAGTCTTCGCTCATTCTTTACTCATACTTTCGAAGCACCCGAATTGTTTGCACTCCTTACGTTGAGTTAGCTACTATGATTCACCTTCTCTTTGCCATCAAACTTCTAAAATACAAGAAGCTTTATCTAAAAAGAGTAAAATTTTACCCTAACTTGGAGCAAGTCTTTGATAGTTTTGGTAGCCTTTAGGATTATACCATCTTTTTTATCATCTTTGTCATCTACTCCTCTAAGTAGAAAAGGTACAACACCATATACTATCTACTTTGTTCCTTGGTCGAGCACTCCCGCATCACTCCGAAGTCTCCCACTTTCAGCTATCTTGATAAGAAGCTTATTGACACCGGTCTTATGAAGTTCTTTGGCCTCTGCCCTTCAGCCTTGTCCTGATACTTGGAATTTGCCTTTGCATTCTCCACCTCCTTGGCCCCTTTCATGACCAACACTCTTCCTCCATGAGAGTGAGGGATCGATGACTCTATAGAAGTTCCGCCTCTATGGTACCATGGCGTTGCTAAGCCCATGACACTACTATTTATTGCATAACATCTATGTCCCTTTCTTCATAATCGGTAGATCTACTTCTTTGACATTGTGGCACTCTTTCAAGTCCACCTCCATTCTGACCAATGCTTTGTTTTTGGGTGGCTGAGCCCCTCTGGACTTGCCGTCGCTTCCTTACCACTTTCGACTACCTGCTTCAGCACCTTTGTGTTCTTCGAGCAGTTTCCCTTAGTCAATGGAAAGATATATTATAACTCCTATGCATGGCCTCCGCCATCCTATTGTAGGGCTCACGCTGATTCTGTTTTCCTTTGATTCCTGGTAGTAATGTTCACTTACTCGGCCTTGTCCTCTGACTTGTAGGCTCCCTTAAGCAAATATGAGCATTAAAGCAATCCAACTCTTTAGTCGCTCTAATCATACCTCTATATAATTAAGTCCCTTTATGGGACTAACTAGACTTGCACTCGGAATTCTCTCTTGATGGTACACAGCCTCCATATGCTAATGACCAAGACTTTCATCCGATGTAAAATTTGATGCACGCTTGGAAGACCCACCTTTATGGTACCATGGAATTCACTCTTTGAATCCATAGCCCTTCTTGCCATTGTGTTGTTCACCGAATGGAGCTTATAGTAGCTCTTGATCATACCTCCATATAATCATATCCATCATGAGACTTCTCTCGCGTGTGTTGTATTACCTAAAACTATTCCACCATGATTCGTTGCACCATGTCGCCTCCTAGTGATATCTCCATTGCATTCAGATTCTTATGGTATGAACTCAGACTATAACCTCTTAATGTATGGCCTCTGTTAGCACATCATAGGGCCTCTGCCACCTTTGGTTATGTTCGCTTCTTTGGCAATTCACCTTCACTCACCTATTCTCGGGTCACACCTGAATGAAGCATTACTTTAGGACATCGCCTAGTAGCTCTCGAAGTCCCCAGACTTCACTAAAATTGGTGCATCATTATCTAGATCCTAGGCCTTTATCCCCTAGTAGCACAATCTCCGTTATGCATCATTTTTTTTATAATAACTCAAATGGCAACACTGTGGCCTATTCTTCAAGAATACCTACCTATGTATCCTCTTGCCCCATGCTAAGGCCTTTTGATCCCATATTTACCTCCGTAAGTTGAATTACCTTAGTTCCTCCATCAAATATATCTCTGAGATAAGGTGTATATGCCTCAAAGCTCCCTTCATCTTTTTCTTTAGCACCATGAGTCTACCCTATCAGAATGAAGAACCCATGGAATGACATGATCCCACTCTTGCCTCTACAAGAGTTTATGTCCTTGACCTCTATCCAAGAAAAGCTCTGTGCTTTCGCTCCATGTTCCATCTTTTATGTTGACTCCCTTCACGTGGCTTGGTTACCTCACCAAGTTTCACCCAAGTTGCTCGATTTACACTGAATTGATGGTGGCCCTCATACCCATCATTCTATTGGTCAGGCCTCTGTTGAGTCCAATTTTCATATCGACTCTAAGTGTGCCTTCGTATGATATTGCCATGGATTACTCCCCCACTTGATCTTGCAATGCATCTACCACTGCATTACCTCATGCAAGATCATGGGACGACTCCTCGCCACTCACTCAGTCTACTGAGCTTTGTGGAATTATTGTCTTGAGGTACTCCTCCTTAACATGTGCAGTCCATTCCCTTAGAGAATCATGATTTATCCATCATAGATATCTATCTTATTAGAGTAACTTCTCTTTTTGCATATTTCCCTTTGGAAGTTTTGAAGACCACCATCCCCTTAGACCACTCCATCTTATTGAAGAAACTGTGCATTATTCTGCCATCGCAAAGGCACTTGCTAGATTGCAACTCTTCGCAAATACAACTCCCACTGAATCCTTCAAGGCCTAGCAACATACTGAATTTCTTGCATGATTCAACCTCCGATGGACATATCCTTCCCATGCTAAAGAGAAAGTTCTAATGCTCCATGACAATAAGTTTCGATCACCTTGGGATGGCCACAAACACTCCATCGTCCATATACAAGACCTTGCATAAATATCAAATTCTTCAAGTTAGCAATTCTCCTCACCTTTGTAAGCTCTGCATAATTCTTTCGGTCATTATACAACACATTCCACTTTGCATGGTCTTATCTTTTACTAAGTGCTCTGCTTGTCTTGAGTACCATCAAGTTTGGTTGTCAACGTTAAGCCATAGCTCAAACTCAGCCGTCCCAACCTTTATGTATTTTTCCTAGTTTACTTGTCCTAGTGGTGCCTCTTGTGAAAAAGGTTGGTCATTCCTCTAAATGCCAATCATGGATGCACGCTCTTCTCAATGTTCTTTCCCCCCAAACGGCGTGTTGGTTGCCCTATAGCCCAGCTAGGTCCCCTATGTTTGCATAGCAAGTGTTTCTGCATGTACTTATCTCACTCTGATACTAACTGTCATAAACTTAGCTAGTTTTACCTAAGTCATGTGGCACCATCGAGTATATATCCATAAAAGTCAGCCTCTTCGAAACCTCTTATGGTTCATTAGGACCTATAAAAGAGAAAATGGGCTAGAGAAAATATTTCTCATAGGATTTACAAGCAACTACTTCTGTAAATACTTTATATAGCCAGTGAAAATCACAATCATGAACTTTACAAACTCTAAACGATTGCACACAAAGGATCAAGATCCATTACAGACCGAGATCCACACAAGCATCCACATGAAATAACTCTTATTTATAAGCCGAAACTAGCCATGAAAGCTAATCAAACTAGGGTTATCAAGCTTACTACTAGCCCGCTATTTGCTATATAAAGTATGAACAAAACCCTAAAAATATAAACATACATGAGCATCACATTGAGCACCCTCTTTATATTTTGTCTATGACACCTGGCCATAGTGGTGCCCATAGAGGCTAGGATTTCCTAACCGCATGAGGTCTCTTTCCTGCAATGTGGGAAACCTATGGTAGGGTATCCCAAAAATTCTAGTAATATAATTAATTAAATAATATAATTAATTATTATTTGTCTAATAGTCCTACATGATGATGTATACATGTGATATATAGTATGGACAGATGATCATTGTGATAGAACCCTAGAAGGAGCTTTATAGATTTTGACCCTTGAGGAGGATCAACCCTTGGAAAGCTGTAGGGGTTCCTCCCTCTTAGATTCGGCAAAAGGCTGAAATAAAATTGATAATTACTTGATTCAAGAGGGGGAGTGGCTACATCTTTAAATAGGGATCAAAACCCTAGCCTAAGGGGGTACTTGCCTAAGTAGAATTACCCCTTTGTCCCTCCTATATCCAACCTACCTTAATAGGAACAGGAGGCGGCTAAGTGGCTCTATAGCTGACCTAAGCAGGGGGAAACCCTAGCCGACCAACCTAGTAAGGGTGTGGCGACTACTAAGCCCTAAAGGCTAATATAAACCCTAGCCATACTCCTTTATAAGATAGGAGTGACTTTATTACAATCTAACAGGGTTTTTATTGACTAGTACGAAGATGATTAGGACTCAACCCTGCTAGAGTCCTATCAAGTATGCTCTCTTCAAATCAGCCTTGTCCTCAAGGCTGAGGGTCCTTGAACTCTGGAAACTGGATCTTCAACTCCTTATGTGACTCCCATGCTATCATTAACTGAACTTTGGCCTCCTCATTAGCTGAGGTGTTAGTTGGAAGGATTTGGGTTGAGTTGTCTTCTTTAAATTCCATTTGAGATGGGATACCTGGCGGATTAACTATAATCTTGATCTGGTATGTGAATTTGATCTCCAAGTCAGGGCCCTAATGTGATCCTTAATTTTGCAAGGCCCAAAGAAATAGGGAGACCACTTCATTAAGGCTCGAGTTTCTTGCTGATCGGGCTAGAGGTGTAGAAAAACTCGATCTTTAATTTTTCATCCATTCTGAAGTTTGTCGGGAGGCCGTTTCTTCTTTGCATGTGCTGTCATATGGTTAGTCTTTAGTGATAGCCAATCTTTCTTCTGGAATGGTGACTGCTCTCTGATATGATTTAGGATGATGAGAGCCCAATCTGACGTGAGCATGGATTGCGATTCTTCTAGTTTAACTCCTCTTTCGTGCCATGGACCTGTATCCAATCATTTCTTAAATTTGGTAGTAATTAGTATCTCTTGTAAAAACCTCATATGAAGTGTGGAGGAAGCCTCAGTGTAAATTAGGAGTCAACCATCTTGCATAAGAATAGCCCCAATCCAACTCCTGACGTATCGGCCTCAATGACCAAAGTGCGGCCGAAATCGGGCAACGCTAGAGCCGACATCATCGTCATGGCTGTCTTGAGTTGTTCAACGGTTACAGAGGCTTAATCTGATCACAAGAAGGAGTCTTTCTTCAGTAAGGACGTGAGTGGGGCACTGATCTTACCATAATCTTTCACAAAATTTTGGTAGTAGCCTGTAAGTCTAAGGAAACCGCGTAATGATTGTATATTTGTAAGTCTTGGCCATCCTTGCATTGCCTCGATCTTTGTCGGGTCCACCACCACTCCATCTTCTAATATAATGTGCACAAGATACTCCACTTTATGCTATAAGAAGCTACACTTTGACTGTTTAACATAAGGAGCATTCTTTCGAAGAATCGTTAGAATAGTTCGCAAGTGCTGAAAATGTATATCAAGCGTAGGGCTATAAATGAGAATATCATCAAAGAATACCAATACAAACTTACATAGAAAACTCTAGAAGATGTCATTCATCAAGCTTTGGAAAGTAGAAGGAGCATTCGTAAGTTCGAAAGGTATTACCAGAAACTCGTAGTGGCCGTTATGTGTGCATAATGCAGTTTTCAGAATATCTTCAGTGCATACTCAAATATAATGGTATCCGGATCGGAGATCCAATTTAGTGAAGACTCGGGATCCTTTTAATTCATCCAAGAGTTCATCTATGAATGGGATAGGATATTTATCCTTGACGGTGATGGTGTTTAGAGCCCCGTAGTCAACGCACATCCGCCACGTACCATCTTTCTTGCACACTAGCAACACCGGTAAGGAGTAAGGGTTGCAGCTCGGTCGAATCACCCCAGTGTCAAGCATCTCTTTAACAATGTTCTCGATCTTGTCCTTCTGCAAGCGAGGATAGTGGTATGATCACAAATTTTCTAGAGGTTTGCTTGGCAAAATAGGAATGCAGTGGTCATGCGGCCGGTTAGGGGGCAGCCCGTGCGGCTCCAAGAAAACATCCGTTAATTAATTCAGGCAAAGGGCAAGCTTAGGATATAAGTTTTGTATGTTCTCCCCCATAGATAACTACTGAATGGGCATCAAGAATCCACCATGTGCTTTGTGCAAAACTTTCTCCATTTGTTGCGACGAAATGGTGAAAATTTGGCTCCCATGCTTGCCTCGTAATGTGACTTGTCTCCCTTTGCAATAAAATTTCATGATTAATTTAGAAAAACTTCAGGAGATATCACCTAGTGTTATGAGCCATTCGATCCTGAGTACGGCTTCATAATCATTAATGAGTAGGAGGAAGAAATCAACTACCACTTCTTAGTCTTAGAGGAGTAGTTTCACCCGCGGGCACCGTTGGTCGCAATTAAAGATTCGACTGTTGGTGACCTTTACGTTAAACTTGTTGCAACCTTTGATTTAAACACCAAACATACAACAACCTTACTATTGAGGAAGTTATTGGTGTTGCCCGTGTTGATGAAAATGGTGATGGATTGCTGTTTTAGAAGTTCTCTAACTTTCATCATCTGCGGGTTGGAATAGCCGACCAATGCGTGCACTGTGTAGTCGACCGATTGAGACTCTTCCTCCATTACTTCTTCTTTAGGTTCAAGGGCTTCTTCAGATGTTTCATTGTCCTCATCCTCTGCTAGTTCAATCATAAGGAGTTGGCCCTTTTTGTAGTAATGTTCACGGCTCCACGGTTCATCGCAATGCCAACATAACCCCTTGGCGGATCATTTACGAAGCTCGTCTCTTGTCAACTTTTTTAGTGTGGGGGCTTGGATGACAGTAGAGGGGGTAGTAGACCTTAGCATGGCTGGTCAGGGAGCAACCCTTGTCCTTCATACCTCATGGTTCAATTATTCTTCCTGGATACGCGTGAAGAAAATCATCGCCAAAAGAGTGTACGGTTGCTGTGCCTTTACTTCTCCTTGGATCTCTGGCTTTAGGCCCTCAATAAAAGTACCCGAAAGTTGTTTCTCAGACCAATTCTTAGTTTGGTTAGATAAATACTCAAACCTTATTTGGTATTCTTGTATTATAGAGGTTTGATAAATCTTTGCCAATTATTTGTTGATGTTATTAAAATTGGTTGGTCCGAAGCAGTTTAATAGTCCTTCCTTGAATTGCTGCCAAGAGAGTCCTCCATGGGTGTACTTAAACTAATTAAACTACTGAATAGCATCTCCCTCAAGGTGGATGGCAGCAATCTCCACCCATGTGGCGTTTGCGGTTCGATAGAACCGAAAATAGCGCTCCGCGCATGATATCCACCCGATCGGGTCTCCTTCTTCCCATCTAGGGAAGTTAACCTTCATGAATGGATTATTGAGATCAGAGGTGATGTGGCCATCTTGAGGATCATCTCGCTGATATGAAGTTTCTCCGTGTTGTAATTTCCTCGGGTTCGACAATTGGCCAATGTTGAATTTGGCTAAAAGAGATTGCATCTTCTCTTCCATGCGATTTTCAAAGGCTTCAAGCTTTGCATTGATAGCCTCCTCTATGCCATAGTATAGGCCTCTAGATTTGTAATATTAAGATCTTTTTTTTATTGTTAGGTTAGTGGCATGGGAATTTTGGAGAAGGGGTTGGTCGGTTGGAAGGTGAATTAGTTTGGATAGGAATAGGCTGATTTGGGTGGCTGATTTGGGGCTACGATTTTTTGAAGTTTAGGCTACGAATTAGTATAATTTAGGGCTATGATAGCAATATATGAAGATTAGAAAAATAGATTTTAGATCTAGGATAGATAGCAGCAAAGGTAGGTGTCTCGATAAGGAAAGTTGGCTAAAAAGGTAAGTGGATCGATAAGGAATTAGGCTGATTTGGCGACTGTTTGGATTTAGTTTAGGGTAATATTTGAAAGAATTTTTGATGAGGATGGTGGGGTTTGGAGATGAGGAAAAGAGAGTTTAAAATCTCATAAAAAATAGCACTCAAATATGATAGAATTCGGTGAAATAAAGTGCCACGATGTGCTGTTCTGTTGAACTGATTTTTGTATCAGAGAAATAATGACTTCTCAACATAAATTCTAGAGAAAAGTTTAATAAAATTATACAGAAACACTTGGTTTAGATGTTGTTAATACCAGTAGAAACTTTGACAAAATTTTGGCAGCATAACAGTAGAGAGATAGGGTAAAAGATGCAAGGTAGATTCATTCATCATAAAATTCCAGAACTGTGTGATGGTCTTTTTTCATGAAATCAAATCCAGATGAAAGCCAACTTGATCTTGAGAATTGTATAAAAATTTTGGCTAGAAAAGATGAATAAAAGTTTGGTTTCAAGTAGCCACAATCGACTAAAAATTTTTGTAGTGTTTCACCTTCACAATGATGATAATATTTTCGACGGTAAAAATTTGCAGCAAAAAAACTTTAGAAAACTTCTCCCATATATAATATGAAAGATCTTGTAGTATTAAAGAGGCATGAGTTATAAAAATATACCAAAATTTCAGATCAAATGCAAGGGACAATGACAGACTGATTTGATCTGCTATTGGGGTGGAAGGTAAATGTGCATATTATAGCAATTATGGGAATTGCTTGGGAAGGTAGAGGTGGTTGTGATGGCTACAGGGCAATAGGAACATGACTTTGATACCAGATGATAGAATCTCAGAAGGAGCTCTATAGATTTTGACCCTTGAGGGGGATCAACCCTTAGAACACTGTAAGGGTTCCTCCCTCATAGATTTGACACAAGGCTGAAATAAAATTGATAATTACTTAATTCAAGAGGGGAGATAGCTACATCTTTAAATAGGGATCGAAACCCTAGCCTAAGGGGGTGCTTGCCTAAGTAGAATTATTCCTTTGCCCCTCCTATAGCCAACCTGTCTTAATAGGAACAAGAGACGGCTAAGTAGCTCTATAGCTGACCTAAGCAGGGGGAAACCCTAGCCGACCAACCCAATAAGGGATGTGGTGGCTACTAAGCCCTAAGGGCTAATCTAAACCCTAGCCATACTCCTTTATAAGATAGGAGTGACTTTATTACAATCTAATAAGATTTTTATTGACTATTACTAAGATGATTAGGACTCAACCCTGCGGGAGTCCTATCACATTGACTATGTGAGATGATGTGTATGTGCGATTATTATTATTATTGAGGCCTATAAGCCTCTAATTTTTCTTATTTATTATTGAGCTTGCATACATGCGATTATATTATAATTATACGAAAAGATGTGATGAGAGCATAGAGATGCTAGCAGGACCTACGATGCTGAAACAGATGATCATGACACATGGAGATGCGCTGAGGTGCTGACAGAACTGATGATGACGAGATGGATGATTATAGGGTATGGAGATACGTCAATACACACATAGATCATATTTTGAGTAATTAAGACTACTCATTCAGGCCTAATCATATCAGGTGATAGTTCATGATCATCTGGTGTGATTGTACATATGTGATATGTGATTGCTTATACATCTACTAGATATGCATATATATTTGCATGTGATATAGATATATATTAAATATGTTTGTATGTGATATGTCATATTAGGAGACTAAATCAAAATCCCCTCTAACAATAATATTAAGTCGATAAGTGTGACGCAATTAGATTGACCCACATGGCCTTCCATCATTATAGAAAGAAATTGAATCCCGATGTAGGTTGAGTTGGTTGAGTCCCTCGAGGCTCACCTATTTTCATGATTCGAGATCTTGCCTACAACATAGAGATGTCATAAGTGATCTGAGGATATGGTATGATTGGTCGATTCCCTCAAGAGCATATCATTAAGTCAGACTCATTTTGTAATGATGGTGATGACTTAATTAAATATCTTGGTTGGTCGAGTCCCTTGAGGCCATGATGGTTTGGAGTCATAACAGGACGAAAATCACAAGAGGTTATGATTGACAAGAGTTGCCTACCTTTTTAGGATTAGTGTGATTGGTCGAGTCCCTCGAGGTTACACTAAGATGCTGATTGGATTGTGATCCCCAGTAGAAGTCTATTAGAGGCTTCCATTTCACGTGTCGATGGTATCGTCTGATTTGCTAGAAAAATAGTGGGAGTATATTAAGATAGAAGTCCATATCTTAATTATTTACTTTTCTAGAAAATCTACATGTTATTCATTTATACTATATCTTGTTTGTCAAAAATATATCGCTTGCAAACCCTCTATGTGGCATACTTGATGTTAGCCACCTCATTAGACCAAGCTGCATGGATTAGCTCTGCAACCAAAGAATCATTCTCACAGCAAAAAAAAATCGCATATGTCCTTAATACAATTTTGCCAACGCCAGAGGAAGGGGCAAGTGAGAATGAGTTCACTCACTATATAAAGTATATAGAGGATCCCGCTCTAGCTAAGTGCTATATGTTGGCTTCTATGACTCCTGAGCTACATAGGCACTATGAGAGCATATATGCCAATTCAATCATTCTTCATCTTCATTGGCTATTTGAGGAATAGGGAAGAACTTAGATATATGAGATATCTAAGAGTCTCTTCCATGCCAAGTTGATAGGGGAGACATCAGTCTAGAATCATGTCCTGAGGAAGATTAAGTGGATTGAGAAACTCACAGATCTAGGAATAGTCCTAGAGGATAACCTATGTGTTGATCTTATCTTCAGTCCCTACCAAATTTCTTTTCTCAATTCATTATGATTTTTAATATAAACAAATTTGAGGTGACTCTTCTTGAGCTCCTCAATATGTTGAGGGAGGTGAGAGCACCATTAAGAAAGAGAAGCCAGTTCTCTACATTGGTGAGACCAAGAAGAAAATGAAGGCTGATAAGTCCTTTAAGAAGGGCAAGAGTAAGGGCAAACCGGGTAAGGCAAAGATTGTCAAGAAAGACCCGATAAAGGATAAAGGTTAGTGCTTCAACTATAGTAAATACGAGCATTAGAAGAGGAATTACAAAGAGTACCTTGTAGAGAAGGTGAAATAGAAGCTTGGAGAAGCTTCAAGTATATTTTGTTAGGATCAAGAATGATACTAAGAGAGGGGGGTGAATTAGTGCAAGTGCTCATAATACCTAATTTGAAAGAAATCTTTTCATTTAAAGTAAAATAAAAAATCAGAAGCATTTTATTCAAGTCGAGTAAGTGAGTAATTAGATCTTATAGAAGAATGCTAAGTTTCTTGCTTAAAGACGGCTCAAGAAAGAATATGCAAATCCAAATAAGAAGATAAGAGACACTTATAGTTTATAGTGGTTTGACCACAAATTGGCCTACTCCACTCCCCGAGTCCTCCACCTTAAGTCATACCGGTGTCCAATATCGATCTCCTTTAGGTGAAGACCAAACTCTTACTACTTGAGCTTACAAGGGAGACTCTTTACAAGAATTTTATAACTCTTAGCTCACTCCCTTCCCCTTTTCTTTTTCTTACAATTCATACAAGTTTTTCATAAAATTTTAATCCCAAAAATTATTCTACAAAATACAAGAAAAATTGAAGTATTTATAGGCCCCAATTGGCTTCAGAATTTAGAGCCAAAATTCAAATGTATCCAAAAAATTTGGGTACAGGTGGTATAACTGCTGTCGCCGGTGGTTAAACCCCTAAAAGCATCCTTGAATCCAGGGTACGGGCAGTTAAGCCACCGACTTGGGTGGTTCAGCCATCGTTAATCACCCGAAAACCTGGGCGATGGCGATACAACCATCACATATTGGCGGTTTAGCCGTCGAGAGTCCCAGAAAAGTGATTCCCTTCACTTTTCCAATCCCGACTTGAACATTATGTTGACCAGTTCTCTAGTTAACCAATTGAGCTCAACCTGAGCTCAATCAATCCCCTTTTGGACCTAGTTGCCTCTTTGAGTTGATTTGGGTTCCTTCCAAATCATACTTATTTCAGATTCAAACTTAACCTATGACTTAAGGATTATAATCATATATGACCACCAAGCTTAATTAACAACCTCACTCGTAATTTGCCAACCTCGGGCATTCTCTGTGGTCAGTCTCATGGTCTTCCTCTAACGATCTCCCGGTGTGTTCCTAGTGATCCTCCCAATACCTTCGGCAAAGTCCTAGAAAACTCCTAGCGAGCTCCCGCATCGTCCAAACCTTGGCCCGACGCCTAAGCTTGATCCTAGGTCTATGTCTAGTTTATAACTCTTTTTCACCATCATTGTTGAACCTTAATGATGCTAACTAGACTTAATTAATTATAATCATGACCAATAAATTTACTTGAAAACTTTTTAAAATCTCGGCAAGCTTTTCGACTACCCCCGATAATCTTCCGGTGAGTCTCAATCTTCTTCTAGTGAACTCTCTTGTACCATCATGGCAAGCTTTCGATACCCTCGGTAAGCTCTCGACACACTCCAGGTGAGTTTCCAACTGCATCATCCTCACTTCGGCCCTATGCCCGAACTTGATATTGGCCAATCCTCTGATTGTAATTTATCATAGTTAATCCTATATCAATCAACTCTAACAACCTTATTAGATCAATAACCCATCAATTGATTTCATCATCAAAATTTGAGATTCAACATATTCATGATTAGTCCCCTTTTGTTAATTTTTTTGAGAATATATGGATATAGGATACTAGGAGTGTTTATCATATTTGTAATTTATTTTAGGTTCTGACAAACCCTAAGAGACCGACGAGAGGCAAGATGGACTTAAAGATGGGCAATGGAGCAAGAGTTGCTAGAGTTGTTATTAGTGAGATTACCCTATATCTACCTAGTAGAGCTACTATTGCATTAGATGCATGTTATTACGTTCCTTCTATCATTAAAAATATTATCTTCATTTTATATTTAATAGTTATAGAATATAAATTATTTTTTTAGAATAATAATTATTCATTGATTTTGGATGATAAAATCATCATTAGAGGAATGTTTCATAATGATTTATTTGTGTTAGATATAACTCAACAGATCATGAATGAAAGTGCTTTCAAAAGCAAATAAGTTGAGGTGAACAATGAGAGTACTCGAGTATAAAGTTCACTCATTTACTCAGAGACCATGACGATCTATCCTAATGGACACCTACTTATACACCTCTACTTAATGGTGTATCAGAAAAAAGAATCTTATACTATTAGACATGGTGTGGTCCATGATGAGTGTCGCTGACCTACCATCTCATTCTGGGGATATACCCTAGAGACCACAAATTACCTTATGAATATAGTTTCATCTAGGTCGATAGTATCTGCACTATATAAGATATGAAAAGTAAAGAAACTCAATCTTAAGGTCACTAAGATTTAGGGCTGCCTTGAGCACGTTAGAAGACACAACCCCATTAAGTTGGAATCAAGAATGGAGTGATACAAGTTAGTGGGATACCCCAAGAAAGTTTATGGGTATTATTTCTATCATCTCGAGGATCAAAAAGTCTTTGTTGTCAAGAGGTAGTGTTCTTTAAGAAGGAACACATTCTTAGTGGAAACAATGAGAGCATGATAGAGTTGAGTGAGGTTAGGGAACCAAGCACCATTCCAAAAGTCAAGTTTGTTTAGGTACCTAGCATATAAGTTTCAACTTTATGAAAGTTGAGCATAGTGTCCCATCATTCTGAGAGATGTATAAGATATATTAGTGGAGAGCACATTTAGAATAATGATCCTCAAACCTACAAGGAGACTATTATGAGTGTAGATTCGAAGAAGTGGCAAGAAGCCATGAATTCTAAGATAGATTCCATATACTCTAGTAAGCTTTGGAACCTTGTTAATGCACTTGAGAGTATTGTACCTATCGGCTGCAAATGGATCTTTAAGAAGAAGATTGGAGTATGTCTGAGCTAGTGACTTTGTTAATGGATCTGTATTGTTATCTTCGGATAGAACTCTTTCCATTGCTACATCTTTAGGGGCTACGATCTCTCTAATTAGTTAGAGCCTCCTTAGAATACTTCTGATGACACCTAGGTTCCCTTACTAGAGTTATCTCCCTGTTGTCATTGCTATATATAGGAATCAACACCACACTATTTGGTTTAACTCCCAAATCCCTGTTGAACTTTTTCATCTACATCCCTTTGCTTTTTCTACTGTAGTCTTATACTCTGTCTCTGTAGTCGAATCAACAATAGTATATTGCTTGGAATTCTTCTAGCTTACTGCTCCTCCATTCAGGGTGAAGATATATCATGAGTTTAACTTGCTATCATTGATGTTAGACTTGACACTCGAGTCCCTATAGCCCTCAACTTAAAGATTACCTTCTTTATATACCAGTAAAAGATCCTTAGTTCTTCTTAAGTATTTAAAGATACACTTTACTACCTTCCATTGTTCCAAACCTGGATCCACTTGAAACCTGCTCATGACACTCAAAGCATGTGCTATATTAGGCCTCATACATAGCATGACAAACATGATAGACTCTATGCCTTAGAATATCCTATCCATGTATGTCCTTTCTTTAAGAGTCTTTGGGGATATACTCCTAGAAAGTGATATTCCATGTCTTATCTGTATGAGACTTTTCTTGAAATTCTCCATGCCAAACCTTTTGATAATGGAGTCTATGTACCTAGACTGGGACAAGCCAAGCATCTTCTTAGATCTATCTCTATAGATTCGAATCCCCAAAATATAGGATGCTTCCCCTAAGTCCTTTATGGCGAAGTTTATGTTGAATCTCATATTTTAATGATGAAATCAATTGATGAGTTTTCTAATCTAACTTGTATGTTAGAGAAGTGATGAAAGATTAACTACGATGGTGAAAAGATAATACAATCTAATGTTGGGCTGGAGTCAAGTTCAGGTATCGGGTCGAGATTCGAATGATGCAGTGGGAGCTTGTCAAGAATTCTCCAGGAGTTCGCTAAAGGTGATCGGGAGCTCACTGGGAGCATGTCGGAAGTTTATCAGAAGATGATTGAGAGACTCGCTAGGAGTTCGTCGGAGGATTTCCGAAAGTTTACAGGAGTTCGGTAGATCGATTGACATACTGGACTATAAGAATGATTGTAATTATGTCTTAGTATGTCATAGTTAACATTATGTGTTTTGAGTCATAATTGAGTTAGATTTGGAGAAATCCAAATTAACTCAATGAGAGGCAATCAGGTTCACTTTTGATTGAATTTGAGCTCAAGTTGAGCTCATTTCGTTGGCTTGGAAAGGGGTCAATAGGAGGTATATCTTGGGTACATAGTAGTATGGGAAAGTACTATTTGCTAGCTACTCGATGGTAGTACCGTCGATGGGCGACAATGGTAGTACCATTATAACTTGGGTTTTCAGGTGGCTATCGGTGGTGGTACTATTGGTGGTGGCGGTAGTACAGTCCATACATGATTTTTTCAGAAAAGATTGAATTTTAGCTCCATTTATTGAAGCCAGTTGGGGTCTATAAATACCCCAAGTATTCTTGTATTGGAGAACAAGAAAGTGAAAGAAGTACAAGAAAAGTGATCGTAATCTTGGTTAAAATTCTATAAAATTTGAGAGTTTTCCTTGAGTACTTCAAAGTGTTAAGTGAGTTTAAGGGAAGAGAGAAAAATAATTATAAAGGTTCTTCTCTTGAGCCTAGGAAAAGGAAAAAGACGTAAAAGGTTTTAATCTTCACCCATGCAAGAAAATCATTCGTGGATATCGGCGAGCCTTGACGAAGGAGGACTTAGGAAGTGGACGTATATCAAGTTGGTGACCAAACCACTATAAATTTATGAGTCTTCTTTACTTGTTTTTTATTTTAGCAATATCTATGTCAAGATTCTTCATTCGGTCTTAAGTTTAATCTTTCTCTAACTTGATCTTGACGAAAAAAACTTCTAGTTTCAGTTTTTACCTCAATCATATTTTTTAAACCGAGTACTCTTTACACTTGCACTAATTCACACGCCACCCTCCTCCCTCCCCTCCTCTAGTGTCAACTTGATCCTAACAGTTGGTATCAAAGCCACGTTCAACTCAATTGGATTAATGCCCAAGCGAGTTTAATGAATGTTTTGGGTATTAACAAGGGTCAATGCATCACATGTCCTTCTATATTCAATGGGATGGGCTACACTTGTTGGAAATCTATAATGTGGATTTTTTTAATTTCGTTGGATTTTGATTCGTGGAACATCGTCAAAAATTGATTTCAAAAGTAATTCAATCCTATAAATGATTAGACTGATCATGAGAGATATATGTTTTTATTAAATATCAAAGCTATGAATACTTTATTTTGTGAGATAAGAATGAGTTTAATCAGATTTCTACTTGTGATTTGGATTTCGATATATGACATACTTTAGAAGTCATACACGAAAGCCTAACTAAATTAAAGAAATAAAAAACAAATGAAATAACTTGCAACGATGAACTTGAAGAACACCTTCCAAGGAACAGGAAGGACATTGCCTTGTAAAGCAAAGATGAACATCTTCCAAAGAACAAGAAGGACTTAGCATTGAGAACAATAAATGACTCCTCGAGTAAAGCCTTGAGTTATGAGGACTATGGATTTAAACTTATGACAAAAGAATGAAATAAATTAATGAAAATGAACAAAAAACATAAAAATAAACTTAAAATGCACACAAGTTCTTGCTATGAATGCAAGAAGCCGAGGCACCTTGAAGATGAAGAGCACAACCAAGAAGAAATAGATGACCATGCGCTTATGGCCATCAATGATGATGTAAGAAACTCACTTGAAGCTTCCTTTACTTTTGATAAATTGTTAAATGCCTTTCATGAACTATTTGATAAATTTAATAAGTATAGCAAAATTTATAAATTACTTAAAAAGAACATGAATTACTTGCTAGTAAAATTGAAAACATGAATAAAGTATCAACATCATACATTTCTTATTCTAAATGTGAGTAATTAGAGGTAATTAAAATAAAAAATATTATACTACAACAAACTTTAGAAAAGTTTAAAATAAAAAATAAATTTTTAATATGATTTTTGCCAATAAGGGTCATGTTCATAGGAAAGATGGTATTGGCTTTGTGGGTAACAATCAACAAAAGCCAACTATCTTCGTTAGAGGACCCATATTGCATTCTTCACTTGAGATCAAATATAATTATGATGGTAGATATGGACACTTTGCCTAAAGATACATATTCAAAAAGTATAGTTCACAAAAGTTGATTTGGGTTCCTAAAGGAATCATAAACAATCAAATACCTTCAGTTAAATTAAGTAGAGTTTTTCATGAGGTACATAAAGTCAAATGGGTAACTAAACCAAAACCCCCTCTCTTGTAGGTTTGTCTCTTCACAAAATTAGGAGCACTAAATGGTATCTTGAAAGTAGATAATCAAAGCACATGACTTGAGATCTAAAAATACTTTGCAAGCTCACTAGCCTAAACAACAATAATAAGAAAAATTATTGAAATTAAAATTATTAGCAACGAATCATTTGATGGTTCATTGTTATATAATTAATCTTGATTGTTTTTGGATGATGCATAGCTAGAGCATACTAGTACAAAAATGAATTAGAATAAAAAAAACACCTTAGCTATTTTTAATGGAAAATTATCTATATTAAAATTTACTAAAAAGGGATTTTTATGATGATTGAATATTAGGATTATATGTTGGTATTGGTTAAGTTTTTATTAGCTTGTAAACATTTAATGATGATTGATCTTAATGTTATGTTTGTATGTTGAAATATGTTGTTTGTTGTTGAATGTTAGATTATTTTTGAATTTGAATTTAAAATAAAATAAAATAAAATAAGGAGAAAAAATCATGCTTTATTTTCTATTATTTTTGAAAAAATTAAAAATATTTTTGAAATGAGAATAAAAATTATGTTCACTAAGTCTAAAAAGTTAGACTCACTTAAGAAAGAAAAACTACTAGAATTAAAATAAATTAAAGCTTTTGTTTGAAAATATTTTGTAGTAATGATCTTAATGATTTATTTTCGAAATGATACTTGGTTTTCAGTTTTAAAATATGAAAATATTTTACTTGGTTGAAAATATTATATTATAATGATCTTGATGATTTTTGTAAACTCAATTCTTGGTTTTAAATGACAATACTTGAATTTGACATAAAAGAGAAAGGAATTGTTGTATAAAATAAATCATATAAATTGAAACAAAAAATGAAGAAAATTTTTCTTAAAAATTCTTCTTGAAAATACTTCTATCCCATCAAGCTTTCAAAAAGAGATAAATTAATATCATTATTGTTGAATCTCTTAAACTACAAAGATGATCTTGATGATTGGAATTTGAATGAGATTTTTTCCCAATCAAATCATTAACTTTCTCGTAATTTTTTTTCTTAAGGTATCTTTTATGGGAATTAATTTTTTTACTTCTATAATTTTCTTTTTACTAAAGAGAAGATCTATGATCTTATAACTTGAGATTTTTATTATGAACTATGATTTTGATCTTTTATCTGTTCTCCTATATCCCTTTTTGCAACTTATTATAGAGAAGTTTTTTTTTTCTAATCATGGTCTTGACTTCTCGATGCTGATAACTTGATTATTTTTATATGAATCAAGTTCCTTCTTATTAATTGATCTCTTAAGATCCTTTTTTTTTGTCATCTAAGAGGATATTTATCTAAATTAAATCATGTTTTTTAGTAATCATGAATTGATATTAATATCCTTCATGACTTGATTTATTTATGACTTCCTTATATTCATAAAAGGTATACTTTATCACCAAATTAATATTTCTTAAATTTGTGATGATTTAAAAATTGAATGAGATTTTTTTCATGAACTTTTCATTGACTTCTTCAATTGACTTATCCTTTATGGGAATCATTTTTAGCTTCTATGATTGTTAATAAAAAAATTATGATCTTAACATTTATAATTTAAGATTTGTAATCAAGATGTCTAAGGAAATTATATGTCTTACGATTTATCTTAAATGAATCAATATTATTTAATTTCCTAAGACTCATTTTCATTATTTACAAAAACGGGGGAAGATTTATTAAAATAAATCAAGATTATTTGTAGTTGCCAATTGATCTTTCATATTATATCCTTAATGACATGCTTCTCATTATATAACCCCTTTATATATATTTATCAATGACTTAAAAGTTAATTTTGTACTATTATATTCTTCACTTCTTTTTGACCATGAACTAGGGGTAGATTAAATTGCTATCTTAAAGATAAAGCCTTTAAATGAAGAATAATTTGCTTTTATAAGAAAAATATGATAAATCTTCTAATGTTGACTGATGAATAATTAAATTAGACATGATAAATAAAGAATAGAATTAGATATGATAAAATTGTTATCTTACAACAAAATCATTAAATAGGAACAATTTGCTTAGAAGAAAACTAGAAATTTTAAAATTTTTAAATGAATGAAAAATGCATGATTTGCAAATTGAGCTTGATTTTCTATTATATTTTTCTAGATTTCTTAATTTTTACAAATTGCGCTTCTTATTAAGTCCAAATGCATGATTTTTGGTCATATTATTTTTTAGATTTCTTGTGCTTCTTCGTGATATTTGCATGAGATGATCTTTTAAAATACAATGAGTTACTCTTATATTCCTCTCGGATTTCTTGGCTTTTTGAGCTCTCTTTCGAAATGATTCTTTCCTTTTGAAATTGATATCTACAAAAGAGAAAATGTGATTTGAATTTTTTTTTAATGAGATTCATTTTTTATCCTCTCTCTCAAAAAAATATCTCAAAATATTTCTTATGTTATCTTAATGAAATATTTTCAAATATATCCCCCCTCTTGATATCTAATTTTTTTAGGATATTTGACTTTTGGATATTTAACACCGCCACGAACCGCCCCACTCCTTCCCCCCTCTTCTTCGTATTCTTCTTTATGTACTAAATATTATGATAAATATTTAAGAATATTCAAATATAAGTTGAGCATTTTTTCTTTTTGTTGATGACAAAGGGGAAGAAATAACATAATTGATAACATAAGAAATATTTTGAGATATTTAAAATATTTGAAATTTATATAATACCAAGAAGATGGATATTGTATCATGATTGATGATATGTTTATCATATGAAATATATTTTTGGTTGAAATTATTTATCATATGATACTAAGAAGATGAATGCTTTAAAAATTTTATCATGTATGATATCATAAATGGTTAAATTATGAACATTTTAATATTATCAAAATACTATGCTTGAATTCAAAAGTGATGGGTTCTTTCGAATTCAAGTTTGCTCTATTATCATATGACATATACATAGAAGGAGTTAAGGTTAACTTCTGTCATCAATTGCTTGCCATCATCAAAAGGCGGAGATTGTTGAATCTCAAATTTTGATGATGAAATTAACTAATGGATTTATGATCTAACTTGTGTGTTAGAGAAATTGATACAAAATTAACTACGATAGTGAAAATTTAATACAATTTGATGTTGAGCTGAAATTAAGTTCGGGCATCGAGCCGGGGTTTGGACGATGTAGTGGGAGCTCGCCGGGAGTTCATTAGGAGTTCGCCGAAGGTAATCGGGAGCACATCGAGAGTTCGTCGGAAGATGATCAAGAGACTCGTCAGGGGTTTGTCGAAGGATGCTGGAAAATTTGTCGGGAGTTCAGAAGATCAATGACGTGTCGGACAACAAGAATGATTGTAATTGTGTCTTAGTGTGTCATAGTTAGCATCGTATATTTTGAGTCATAATTGAGTTAGATTTGGAGAAATCCAAATTAACTCAATACGAGGCAATCCACTTTGGGTTAGGATTTGAGCTCAGGTTAGAGAAATCCACAATGGGTTATGATTTAAGCTTAGGTCGAGCTCATTTCGTTGACCTATAAGGAAGTCAACAGGTAGTACTACCGATGGGCGACAGTAGTACTGCCCAGGTGATAGTAGTATTGTTAGTGAGCGACAGTAGTACTACCCAGGTACCGATGGTGGGACCATCGCCACCCAGGTTTTCGGGCAACCGATAGTGGTACCACCAATGGCGGTGTTAGTACTTCTCGTACCCGATTTTTAAAGAAAATATTAAATTTTGACTCAATTTTTTGAAGCCAATTGATGTCTATAAATACCCTAAGTATTCTTGCATTAGAGAGAAAGAAAGTAAAAAGAAAGTGGAAGAAAAGTGGTCATAATCTTGGTTAAAATTATGTAAAATTTGTGAGCTTCCCTTGAGTGCTTCAAAGTGTAAAGTGAGTCTAAGGGAAGAGAGAAATAAATTGTAAAGGTTCTTCTCCTAAGATTGGGAAAAAAAGAAAGGTATAAAAGGTTTTAATCTTCACCTGTGGAAAAAGATCATTAGTGAACACGGTGGGCCTTAATGCGGGAAATGGATGTAGGTCAAGTTGGTGACCGAACCACTATAAATTTATGAGCCTTCTTTACTTGCCTTTTAGTTTAGTATTCTGTAGCTAAATTGAGATTCTTCATTTGGTCTTAAGTTTAATCTCTCTCTAACTTGATCTTAATGAAAAATACTTTTAGTTTCGGTTTTTACCTCAAATAAATTTTTTAAACCAAGTACTCTTTGCACTTGCACTAATTCACTAATCTACAACCCACTCCCCCTCCCCTCCTCCTCCTCTTAATGCCAACTTGATCCTAACAATTAATGAAGCCTTAACTGTGACGAACATTCCTACATCATTCCCAATGATTAGGATGTCATCCACATACAACACCAAGAAGGTGATTTCGCTCCCACTTACCTTCCTGTACACATAAGGCTCATCTTCATTCTTAACAAAGTCATAAGATCTGATCGCCTCATCAAATCTTATGTTTCAACTTTAGGAAGCTTACTTCAGTCTATAAATATACCTAAGTAATTTACATACCTTATTTAGACTCTCTCTGGATACAAGTCCCTCTAGTTATATCATATACACCTTCTCCTTGAGGTTGCCATTGAGGAATGCAATTTTCACATCCATCTGCCAGATCTTATAGTCGTAGTGTATTGAATGGTCAAAAGAATTCTGATGAATTTTAGCATAGCTACAGGTGAGAAGTTCTTGTCATAATCAACTCTTTATCTTTTATGATATCCTTTGGCCATCAACCTTGCCTTATAGGTCTCCACCTTTCTATATATTTCGATATTCTTCTTGAAGAGCCACTTGCAACCAATGGGTACGATACCCTCAAGTGTATCCACAAAGTTTCAAGCCTTATTTAAATGCATGGAATCCATCTCAGAATTCATGGCTTCTTGCCACTTACTAGAGTCTATACTCATAATAGCCTCCTTATAGGTCTAAGATCAATATCATGAATGTCATTTCTACTGATATGTCCCACATATCTTTTAAGAGTGTGAGATACTCTGCTAGACTTACGCAAAGTTAGAACTTGTGTGCTAAGTTCCTGAACAGACTTAGACTTTGGAATGGTGCTTGAGCTAGATTCTCTAATCTTGCTCAACTCTATCTCACCCACTGTTTCCACCAAGAATGTGCTCCTTCTTATAGAATACAACTCTCTTGGCAATAAAGACTTTATGATCCTTGAGATGATAGAAATAATACCCATAAGTTTCCTTAGGGTATTCATGAACTTGCACCGTTCTATTCTTGATTCCAACTTATTAAGGTTGTGTCTCCTAACATGGGTAGGGCAGCCCTAAATCTTAACAACCTTAAGATTGAATTTTTTTCCTTTCCATATCTTATATAGCATAGACACCATCGACCTAGATAAAACTCTGTTCAGAATATACGCTACGGTCTCTATGATGTATCTCCAGAATGAGATGGGTAGGTCAGCGAAACTCATCATGGACCACACCATGTCTAATAGTGTGTGATTCCTTATTTTTGATACACTATTAAGCGGAGGTGTCTATTAGGACAGAGCTCATGGTTCCTGAGGAAATGAGTGACCTATATACTCGATTACTCTCTTCTTCGATCTGATTTAAGAGTCTTGATACTCTTTCCAATCTAGTTCTTAATTTTATTCTTATATTCCCTGAATTTCTTGAAGGCCTCGGACTTATACTTCATTAAATACATGTGTCCATACCTAGAGAAATCATTGTTAGGATCAATTAGCACTAAAGGGGGGGGGGGGCAGTGCGCTCGGGGTGTATTAGTGCAAGTATGAGTTCTCGTTTTAATAAAAAAAACTTTTCGCTTGAAGCAAGATAGAAAAATTCAAATGTTTTCATTCAAATAAAGCAAGTGAATGATTCAAAGAAAATGATAAGCTTCTTACTTAAGAATGATTCAAGAAGGAAAAAGCAAATCCGAATAAAATGATAAGCAATGTCATAAGTGAAGTACTTGACTTGAAACCTTACTTTCAAAGAGTAAATAGAATCGGATGTTAGGATCAATTGGCACTAAGAGGGGGGGGGGGGGAGGGAATTAGTGCAAGCTAAAATTTTTCTTTCTAAAACAAAAGCTTTTCGAATAAGATAGAATAGGAAATCCAAAACTTTTTATTTTTAATAAAACAAGTGAGTGATTAAAAGTAAGAAGCCGGAAAGATAATCACGTTTGAGAAAAGAACTTATCATCTTGCTTTCAAGGAGTTTAGTTAAGTTGGAAGCATCAATTCAATAACACTCAAGCAATGCAAGTATGAAATACTTATAATTTTATAGTGGTTCGGCGCCAATGGCCTACGTCCACTTCGGAGTCCTCCTTCTTGAGGCACACCGGCATCCACTACTAATCTTCTTTAGGTGAAGATCAAACCCTTACACTTGCTTATAAGGGAGACTTAAGTAGTTACTATCTCTAAGCTCTCTCCCTTCCCTTTTCTTTTTCTTATAAATCACATACTTTCTTTTTCACAGAATTTAATTGCTCAAAGGAGTTATTTATATGAATGTAAGAATACTTGAGTATTTATAGACCCCAAGTAGCTTCAGAGATTTAGAGCTAAAAGTCAAATATACCTGAAAAAATTAGGTATGGGTTGTTTACCCGCTGTTCTAGGCAGTTTATCCGCCGTCAGCCGTTGGCCACCGCCCATAATCTATGGTACGGGTGGTCCAACCGCAGCCTGGGCAGTTTACCCGTTGACACCTACTGACCATCGCCCGGATTCTGTGGTATGAGTAGTCCGATCATCGCTCACCAACGGTTTACCCATTGAAATTTTCGTAAAAATGGTTCCCTCCACTTTTCGAATTTCAGCTTGACTTTTATGTTGACCAGCTCTTTGGTCACTGATTGAGCTTGACTTGAGCTCAATGAAACACAGTAGTGAATCCGATTGCCTTATTGAGTTGATTTGGATTTCTTCCAAATCCAACTCAATTAGGATTCTAACCCTAACAACGACTCAATGATTATAACACTTAATGACCAATTAAGCCTAATTAAGACCTAACTCTCGTATACTCCGGCAACCTCCGACAATCTTACGGTAAGTCCTCCAGTCTTCTTTCCAGCGATCTCCATTCGTGTTCCCAGTGAGCTTTCTGATTCCTTCGGCGAATCTCCTAGTGAATTACTGGTGAGATCCCACCACATCGTTTGAACTCGGCCTAATGCCTAGGCTGTATCTTGGCCCATCATCTAGTTGTAGCTTCATTGATCCTACCTAGTTAGACCTGTATGATGCTAATTATGACTTAATTAAATACAATCATAATTATCAAAATATCCATTACAAGACCATCATAACTCCCAACAAGCTTTTTGGCTACCCCCGATAATCTTATGACGAGTCTCGATCTTCATTTGGTGAACTGCTTTACGCCATCATAACAAACTCCCGATACCCTCGGCAAGCTTCCGACACACTCCTGGTGAGTTCCCAAACGCATCGACTCGATGCATGGACTTAACCTCCTTGATTATAATAATCCTTCTATCGTAATTAATCCTACATCAATCAACTCTAACAATCCTGTTAGATCAATAATCCATCAATTGATTTTATCATCAAAATATGAGATTCAACAATCTCCCCCTTTTTGATAATAACAATCAATTGATGATAGGAGTTAATCCTAACTCCCGCTAAAACTATATCACTTAAATTTAAGAGACGCACTCACTCTTAAATTCAAGTTATCAATATTCTATGTAAATTTTAACATAAATTTGCATCAAGTCATCAAATCATGAATTGTAAAATATCTAAGTTATCTCATCAAGTGTTATCAATAAATAATTTTCAATGTCATGTGTCATTAATATATATTTCTCTCCCTTTGTCATTAACAAAAAGATGAAATATAGAGCTAATAATTTCAAAAACACATGATAACATTACTCTCCCTTAATATATACATTAATATAGAAGACTTAACTTCAAGAGAGTCACATCCTCTTGGATTCAATTAAATCAAAGTAATAAGCATTTCAAGCATATAACCTTTCAAGTATAACAAAGATTTGCTTTTTAAACTTTTCAACTTATCAAGAATTTTCAAGGATTGTCATGAAGTTGAAAATATTTGAGAATTTATCTTTAAATCATCAAGCATAAATTTTTTTTAAATCAATAAGCATAGAAAATTTCAAGTCATAGAGTATAGAAGATTTTTAAGTCGTTGAGCATAAAGAATTTTCAAGTCATAGAAAATTTCAAGTTCTAGTACATAGAAGATTTTCAAGTCATTGAGTATAGAAAATTTTCAAGTCATTAAACATACCTTTCTCAATAAAATTAATATATTTGAAAAATAATCTCTAGTCATCAACCATATCTTTTATAATTAATAAGGAGAGAAATATGTGAGGTGTTGTTGAATCATTTCAAAGTAATATTAAGAAGAGCTCAAAAGTCCAAGAGATTTAAAGACCACTTATGTATTTCAAATATAGCAAAAGTCATCTCTTGATATATAAAACCATCTCTTGTAAATTTAAAATGTGGCACATCTTCATGCAATTTTTGAAAATAATAAGATATCAAATCATGGAGAAAGTTTTCAAAAATATTATCACAAAAAGCTTAATCTTATGAAATCTAGTTAGCAATTTATATATTTTCATGATTTAGCATTTCTAGGTCTCAACCTCAATCTTGTAGATATACAAAATTCGAATATGAGCTCAACACATTTTTCTCATGTAAATTTCAAGAAGATATAATAAATAAATCTAGTAGTTCTTTCTTCTCTTTTGGGAAGTGCAAGCTAGCCAATTTTTGATTCCTTTGTATTGTTCAAGCTTGCAATTTTACAAGCTAATAAATTTTGCTCCCCCTTTGTCATTGTCAAAAAGCGGGGATAGTTGCAATAGTGCAAAACTTTTCTCATTTCACCATTTTTTAATATCATCACATGAAATATATCGTGAAAGATTAACATAGTGATGAGATGTACAATTCATGAAGGTAAATTATGAATATTAAGAGACAAATTTGTAGGAGAAACAATTAAAATAAAATCTCTTGATTCATCCATAAGAATTCTTAAGTTGTCAAGTCCATGATTTGTATAAAAATCTCCTTTTAAATAATATGAAAATACATAACAAAAGATTTTGATTCATAAAGGATTTCAAGTTATAATTCTAAGAAATCAAAATCATGATATCATTTAATTACAAAATCATCAAAATCACTTTCAAGAGATTCAAAATATAATTAATAGACTTATTAGTCTCTTGAAATGCTAGTGACTTCCTTTCTTTACTTTGTGTGAATACGAAGGTAGAATTAAGGTAGAGAAGTGAAAAACATTACAAAATTATTTAATTTTATAGATTTGGTTTCCAAAATCTAAGAAAAAATCAAGAGCTACCCATGCAATTTAATTTATCTTATGCAAATTTCAAGCAAGGTAGCAAATCAAACAAATCATATCTCATATAGATTTTGATAATTATTATCATAAATTTCAAAAGAAAATATGATAGTAGATTAAGCTCAAATTGTAAACCCAATATTTAGTATGCATTTAAAAAGTTCTAACTTTCTTCTAAGCACTTGTTCATCATTCAATATTTGTTTCTAATCATATTAAAAAATTTATCACCCACCTTTTGTTATTATCAAGAAAGAAATATGATTGCATAATTTCTTTTCATCCATGTTTAATTTATGCCAAAAGTATAAGAGATATTATGTCACTAAAAATTCAAATCTAAAAGACATGATTTCATTTAATAAGTTTTTCTCCCTTTTTTGTTTTGATTTTCTAACCAAAATAATATATATGTGCAGTGGCTCAGATCAATGCATTTAACTGACTTTAATCATCAAGATTCCTCTAAAATTTTAGTGATTTTTCATAGTGTTCATTAATACATCATTAATTAAGATAATGAGAAACTCCTTTTAACATGAAGTCATCACAACAATATAACTTTCAAACAAAAACCAATAGTTTTTCTATGTTGAACAATTCCATCATAATATTAAAATTTTTTTTTAAAGAAAGATGATTTCATATTGATTTTTTTGTAAGAAACAACACAACTTATAAACATAAGTCAATACAATCACATAAGTCACTAAAATCATCAAAATCTTCCTTTTATATATATGACATTTACTAACATTTCTTTGTTCTAATTAAAGTATGCAAGGGTCATGTATCATCAAGATCAAACATAATGAAAATTTATTTTTATTTTTTAATAATTTTGTTGATATTTAATCTAGTGAGCTTGAAAGAGTATTAGATCTCAAGTTATATATCTTGACGTCATCATTATTTAGAGCTCCTAGCTTTAATTTTGAAGTAAATCTACATAAAACATATATTTGGTTTAGGTACCCATTTTACATTGGGTCCTTCATAAAAAAATTTATCTTTCTTTTCTAACCAATTTTCATTGTGTAGAGTTCTTTTTGGAACCCATACAAGATGATAAGGAGTATATTTTCTAAAAAGGCATTTGGTTTCCTTATGTCCTAATTTACCACAAAAGTTACACTTAATTTTTGGTGGCATATTCAATGTAGGTCCTCTTACAAAGATGGTTGACTTTTGTTGAATACTTCCAATAAAGCCTATGTCATATTTATTGTTAATATGACCCTTACCGGTAAGGATCATATTTAGGGATTTATTCCCTATCTCAAATTTCTCAAGTGTAGTTCTAAGCATATAATTTTCTTTTTTAACTTTATCTACCATTTCACATTTCAATTTATGTGATACTAAGGAGTCATGCATTTCATCAAATCTTTTAACTAACAAATCATGATCAACTTTAAGCATCTTAAAAGATTTGCCAAGTTTTCTAAACTCATTGAATAAATCATGAAACATGCTTAATAATTCAAAAAATAAAATATCTAAAGATTTACTAACCTCATCTTTAAATGCCATTAAGGCATAGTTAGCCACCTCTTCTTTAGATCGGTCTTCTTCTTCCGAGGAACTTGAATCATCCCAAGTGGCCGAGAGTGCTTTCTTTTTTAGCGTCGATTTCTTCTTTAATTGGGGACATTCACTTTTGAAGTGTCTCAGTTTTTTGCATTCATAGCAAATAATGTTATCTTTTTTTTGGTTCCTTTTTATTTTTATAGTTTTTGTTACTTTTTATAAATTTTTTAAATTTTCTTGATAGAAGTGCAATGTCATAGTCTTCATCACTCGAGGTTTCACTCGAGGAGTCATTCATTATTCGAAGTACTACATCCTTCCTGTTTTTTGGAAGGGGTTCATCAAGCTCATAATGAGCTTTATAGTTTAGTTCATAAGTTATAAGAGAGCCCATCAATTCTTCAAGAGGCAGGTTATTTAAATATTTGGCCGCTTAAATAGTGGTTACTTTAGGATCCTAATTTTTAGGCAAGGATCATAAAATCTTACTCATAAGTTCAAAATTTAAAAAATATTTTCCAAGTGCTTTAAGTCCATTGATGACATCCGTGAAACAGGTGTACATGTCTCCAATAAACTCACTTGGTTTCATTCAAAATAACTCATAATTATGAACTAGAATATTTGTCTTTGATTCTTTTACTCTACAAATCCCATCGTGTATAATTTCTAGTGTGTGCCAAATATCAAAAGCCGATTCGCAAATAGAAACATGATTAAACTTATTTTTATCAAGCGCATAAACCAAGGCATTCATAGCCTTTGCATTTGGAGAAAAATTCTTTCTTTCCAAATCATTTAACTCCTTCATTGGTTTAGAAGAGTTTTCAAATTCGTTCTCAACTATATTCCATAAATCAAATTCCAAAGAGATGAGGAAAATATGCATCCATGTTTTCCAATATGTGTAATCTGTCCCATTGAACATGGGTGGATGTGAAATGGAATGTCCCTCATTCATACCAAAATAAGCCATTTACTTAAGTGGGTGTTAATCCAAAGAGTAATTACCTTGCTCTAGTACTAATTGTTAGGATTAATTGGCACTAAGAGGGGGGTTTTGGCGGGCGGGTGGGGTGGAGAGGGGGGTGTGTGAATTAGTACAAGCTAAAATTTTTCTTTCTAAAGCAAAAACTTTTCGAATAAGATAGAATAAAAAATCAGAAACCTTTCATTTTTAATAAAACAAGTGAGTGATTAAAAGTAAGAAGCCGGAAAGATAATCACGTTTGAAGAAAAGAACTTATCATCTTACTTTCAAGGAGTTTAGTTAAGTTGGAAGCATCAATTCAATAACATTCAAGTAACACAAGTATGAAACACTTACAATTTTATAGTGGTTCAGTGCCAACGGCCTACGTCCACTTTCGAGTCCTCCTTCTTGAGGCACACCGGCATCCACTACCAATCTTCTTTGTATAAAGATCAAACCCTTACACTTGCTTATAAGGGAGACTTAAGAAGTTACAATCTCTAAGCTCTCTCCCTTCCCTTTTCTATTTCTTACAAATCACACACACTTTCATTTTCACAGAATTTAATTGCCTAAAAGAGTTGTTTGTGAATGTAAGAATACTTGGGTATTTATAGACCCCAAGTAGCTTTAGATTTTTGGAGCCAAAAATCAAACATACCTGGAAAAATCAGGTACGGGCGGTTTACCCGCCGTTCTGGGCGGTTTTCCCGTCGTCAGCCATTGGCCGCCGCCCGTAATATGTGGTACACGTGGTCCAACCACCGTTTGGGCAGTTTACCTACCGACACCTATTGGCCGTCGCCCGGATTCTATGGTATGGATGGTCCAACCACCACTCACTAGCGGTTTAGCCATCAAAATTTTCACAAAAGTGGTTCCTTTCACTTTTCGAATTCCAGCTTGACTTTTATGTTGACCAGCTCTTTGGTCAACTGATTGAGCTCAACCTGAGCTCAACCAAACCCAAAAATGGATCCGGTTGCCTTATTGAGTTGATTTGGATTCCTTCCAAATCCAACTCAATTAGGATTCTAACCCTAACTGCGACTCAATGATTATAATATTTAATGACCAATTAAGCATAATTAAGACCTAACCCCGTATACTCCGGCAACCTTCGGCAATCTTACGGCAAGTCCTCCAGTCTTCTTTCCGGTGATCTCCCTTCGCGTTCCCAGCGAGCTTCCCGATTCCTTCGGTGAATCTCCTAGCGAACTTCCGGTGAGATCCCACCACATCATTCGAACTTGGCTTGATGCCTAGGCTATATGTTGGCCCATCATCTGATTGTAACTTCATTGATCCTACCGTAGTTAGACCTAAATGATGCTAATTATGACTTAATTAAATATAATTATAATTAACAAAATATCCATTACAAGATCATCCCGACTCCCGACAAGCTTTTCAGCTACCCCCGACAATCTTCCGGTAAGTCTCGGTCTTCTTTTGGCAAACTCCCTTGTGCCATCCTGGCAAACTCCCGGTACCCTCAGTGAGCTTCCGACACACTCCTGGCGAGTTCCCAAATGCATCGACTTGATGTATGGACTTAACCTTGGCCAACCCTGATTGTAATAATCCTTCTATCGTAATTAATCCTTCATCAATCAACTCTAACAATCTTGTTAGATCAATAATTCATTAATTGATTTCATAATCAAAATTTGAGATTCAACATTAGAATCATCTATTGGTATTTTGTTGAAAGTAATTAAGAACTCGATAATTGTAAGTAGTGAATAAAATAATAAGAATACTCACAATTATAGTGGTTTGGCACCAACTGACCTACGTCCACTCCCGAGTCCTCCTCCTTGAGGTACCAACCAATAGTCATTATCGTTGGTTATCGATGCCACCACCTGCAACCATATTAGTCGCACTTGACACCCCTACTACCACCGCCTTTATTGGCCATCCCCATCGCCTCCTGCCATGTCTCCTCTTCATCCTCAGTTGCTGCTATTTCCAGTCTAATAGACCATCAGTGAACCTTGGTGACGTTGCTTCTAATCATATCATCAATGTTGTCCTCGCTTCCCTCTTCCCTCCTTCGATGCTAGTGCCCCATCTTGTCATCGCCCCTGCCATTGCTGCCACCCGCTCCTACCCTCTCCCACATTAGTTGCATCGTTGTTGCTCCTCCTTGCCATCACCGCCATTGTCGTTGCCTCCTGCTCCAGCAGCTTTCTTCCATACCTTGCCATTGTTGTTGTTTCCCGACCAATATATCACCCCCCCTTTCGTGACCTTGGTGATGCTGCTCCTAGCCGTGCCACCACTGCTTCCTCTTTGCTACCAGCATCGACAACAACCGCCATAGCCACCTTCCTCCTTCGTCAGCCCCATCCACACCTTTTCGCTGCCATTGCCTTCCCCTTTCCTTTGATCACCATAGCCTCACCCTCGTCAGTCGACACACATCCCCTATTGATATGCTATAGTAATCAACGCTGCCTTTAGCAGACTACAACAGTGATCTGCTCATTGTCTACACACTGCTACCCATAGCCTCCACAAGCAATAATCTCTCACTACCACAAGCGCCTGCTTCCTTTGCAACTGCACGAGGGACGAAACTGATGCCCTTAACCCGACATCAGAAACAGGAGTTGAACACTATTGATCTACAATCTTATGCAATGGCTATGGATGATGCAATAGGTGCCAAGTTTGAAGCCTTCAAGACCAACATGGATGAAAAGTGATAAGTCTTTATCAATGAATTCAAAAGAAGTCTAGCGGAGAGCCCTAATAAATCTCAACATGGTGAAAGTTCTAGTACCAAGGGGAACCAATCTGAAAAATCTAATCAATGGCAAGACACATGATACCTACGCATGAGGATGGAGCTCCCCAGATAGGAAGATAGAGATCCGACTAACTGGATCTCACGGGGTCAAAAGTCACTTCCACAAAACCCTAAAAGAATCTAAGGTGGAGGTAGCTTCAAATCAACTTGATGGTATGATTTATACAAGACCTATCATATAGTCCCTTCCTGGGGAGAGTTCAAGAGAGAGCTGATTTGTTTTGGACCATTGGAGTATGAGAATGTTAATTAATAACTTATTAAAATCTGACAGACTTCCATAATACAGGAGTACCATAGCATATTGAGCGCTTGTCAAACCAAACTCAAGATTGGTTCGAGAAATAATTGGTGATAACACTTATCAAGGGACTTAATTTCAAGATTTGATGCAAAGTTAAAGCTCGCCACCCCTGCACCATGAGCCGCCATATCATTCGCCTGTGTACATGAAGGAAAAATCAATATAGACACTTATCGAAATAGAAGCTTTAATAGGTAGGTAATCAGCAAGCTGCCCACCCCATCTATTCCCAACCAAAACCCGGACATCCAAAAGCTGACCCGAGAAGAACCCAAGGAAAAATCAATAAAAGATTTATGCTCATATTGTGATAAAAATTAATGCAAACAAGGGCAGCTTCTGATGATTGAGCTAACTAAGGAGAAATTAAAAACTGACAATAGAGAGTCTGATCATGAAGGATGTGAAAAACTCAAAGTTGCTAATGGACGAATCCTAACTTATGATAACAATTGTTCAAAGTTAAAGCTGATTATATAGGGCAAACAATTACTTGTGGATTTCTTTTTAATATCCTAGGAAGACTTCAAAGTAGTGATCGTCAGAATAAGATGTGACACTACCACTAGTCATTGAATGAAGAATATTCTTCAGAAGACTACAATGACTATTGCATCAAAAGGTCGACCCATTGTTTATACTAAGTGGAGACCTTACTTAATTGATCAAAAGGTTGTGATGCAAAATAAATATTGAAGTGCTCTCGGAATTTGATGCAGCTCTCTGCCTTGAGGACAAGGCTGATTTAAAGAGGACGGGCTTGATAGAACCCTAACAGAGTCGGGTCCACATCTATTTCATGATCGAGTCATGTTGGTCGATCTAGTCGAGTCAATTATGAGTTTGGTTGAGTTGGTTATGAGTTTATTTAATTTTTATTATTTAATTAGGAGTGTAAGCTCTAGAAAACTCTAGGTGGAAGAGACCAAGTCTACAGAGACTCTTGGTAGACTCTATAAATAGCGATATAACTATTTTTTTGAAACAATCAATGAAGAAAATATGTTTTAGCCAATAAGCCAAAACCCTAAGAAGACTGATCCCCTATAAAGATCAAGAAGAATTGATCCCTTATAGAGATCAAGGAGACTCAAACATTTTTATCAATGCACCAATCTCAAGCTGATTTTTTTCTTTTTTTTTACGTCACAAAGGGAGGTACAAGTGTATAATTTGCGTGTAGCTTCATTGATCATTTATAATTTTGTTTTAAATCTTTAGTCAATGACTTAGTTTATTTTTTGGGATATAAAGTGATTTGTGTTTGTGTGCTTATGATTGAGGTTCCAAATTTTAGTTCTTAGTCAGATGCATGAAACTCCAGGATCATGATTTCTATAATATATGCATAGGGTTTTGTTTTATGTAAATACTAACCCCAATATATGCATATTGGTTTTCCAGTTCAGCTTATTTGGAACGGTCAAGTGGATCCTCAAGGCGAGCTGCTGTTTCTAGTAGCAGAAAGATGTCGGGACTGAAGCAGACCAAACTAGCACTCGCACTACAAGGGCAGCCCAGGGACTTCCTTCTACAGGGTTTCTATTGCGCAAAGAAGATTCCCAATTAGTTGTGCCAAGCACAAGCATACTTCTGGAAGGAATCCATCTATGCTTAGGAATTACGAGTCTGCGCTGTAGGGAATCGATGCTGGTGGGGAGAGGAAGCAGCTGTAGAAGATTGCAAGTCCTGCAACCAGTTCTTTTGTATTACTCCATGGAAATCCAACAACCGAAGGCATGTTTTTGTCCCTTGACTCATGAATGAGGAGGTAGTCCGAGTGACTACCTCAAGTATTCCCGGTGAGGAAAGACAATAACGCGCTGTTTGCACATTTGTCAGGGATTATATGCCCTTGTTATTTCATTATAATTCTTGGAATTTATTATGTTTCAAAATATCACCTTTTATACTTTGGAAATCATATGTTTGAAATTATGTTTCAGTTAGCAATGTTGATATGATAAAATTTTAAATGAAGATGAAAAAAAGAATAAATGATCACTTCGAGGAGATCTAGTCTCCTAGATCATTTCAAGAGATCTGCCTCCTAGGATTTTATATTTTGGCTAAAACTAAATTTCTTCGTTGATTGCTTCATAAAAGTATTTACACCATTATTTATAGTGTGCTACCAAGAGTACCTCTAAGCTTGAACTCAGTGTCTCACTAAACTTGGACTCCTAATTAATTGATAGACTCCTAATTGAAAATAATAACTGACTCCATCCTAACCGAAGATAATAATCAACTCCATCCAACTGATAACTGACTCGATTGGGCTCATTCGACTCATAACTGACTCCGACTGAATAGACTAACATAACTCTACTTGAATTAATTGTAAACCGATGGACCTGACCCTGTTAGGGTCTAATCAGACCCGTCTTCTTCAAATCAACTTTGTCCTCAAGGCTGAGTGACATAAAACTTCGTGAGTACTTCAGTTCAGGATATTTGCCACGTATCATAACCTTTTGATCAATTACATAGGGTCTCCACTTGTTGTAAGCAATGGGTCAACCTTCTGGTGCAGTAATCATTATAGTCTTGTGAGGAACCCTATCCATCTAGCGGTTATTGGCAACTGTGATCTTGCTTCCATGTCTTCCTTTGAGAATTACATGTTTTTCATTAATAAAAAAATATCATAATCAGTTTAGAAAGATTCCAAGTGGCATCACCCAGGGTTGATAGCCACTTAATTCCAAGCATTATTTCGAAGTCCTCCAAGGGTATTAGAAAGAAATTCACCCGCAGTTCTTGGCTCTGTTCCATCAGTTTGATTTTTGAGCACTTACTATTATAAGTTAGAATTCATCCATCAACAACTTTGACTTCAAATTTATCATAGTCTTCAATGTGATAGGCTAATTGGTTAGCAAGCTTTCTATTTATGAAATTGTTAATGCTACCAGTATCGATTAAAATAGTAATAAACTATTGTTTCAAAATTTCTTTAATTTTTATGGTTTGCGGGTTAGTGTAGCCAGCTAATGCATGCATTGTATATATGATAAGTCCAATACCTTTATCAGAATCCATACCTTCTTGATCAGAGTCCATATCATCATTTTTTGGTTCTTTCTTAATTGGTTCAATCATTAGAAGATGGCTCTATTTGCATCAATGTCCTTTACTTCACTTTTCATCACAATGCCATTACAACCCTTTTGCTGATCTTTCCTGGAGCTCTTCTCTGGTAAGTCTTCGAGGGTTTTGAATGGAGGAGGTGGGGCTGTCAGCTTGCTTTTCACTGATTGGTTTATGCTTTTATTTTTGCGATTGTCCCTGTTGAGCTTTTCTTTGTGTATGTGAGCAAACATGACAATCATCATAGTACAGGGTTGGCAAGCCTTAACTTTGCACCAAATCTTTGGATTAGGCCCTTCAATAAATGTTTCTAGCAGTTATTTTTTGGACCAATCTCGAGTTTGATTTGAGAGGTGCTCAAATATGCTTTAGTACTCATGTACGGTGGAAGCCTAGCAGATTTTAGTGAGTTGTCCATCTATGTTCTCATACTCCGATGGTCTAAAGTAGATCAGAAGATCGCCTTTAAATTGCTCCCACGAGGGTTCTCCATGAGTGTGTTCATACCAATCGTATTATTGGATCGCGTCTCCTTTAAGTTGAATAGAGGCTATCTCCATCTTGGATTCCTCCGGAGTCCTATTAAAATGAAAAAAAATTTCAGCACGTGAGATCCAGCCGATTGGGTCTCCATCTTCCCATTTGGGAAACTCCACCCTTATGCGTGGATATCTTGTGTCCTGCCCATGATCATACTTTTTAGATTGACTCCCATTAAGATTGAAACTTTCACCATGTTGAGTTTCGTTGGGGCTCTCTGATCGGTTTCTTCTGAATTTGCAGAGGAGTTCTTACAATCTATCTTTTATGTGGGCGTCAAAGGCTTTAAACCTTTCGTCTAGTGCATCATTTGTAGTCATCGGGTAGGATTATAGATAAGCGATGTTCAATTTTTTTTCTATTATCAAGTCAAGGGAATGAGTTTGTGTTGTAGATGTAGTAGGACTTGGTCATAATTATCGGTGTAGGAATCACCAATATATTGAATAGGCTGATTGGAGATGGTGGAGGTTGATGGTACTAGTGGTAGCAATAGGATGAGCGGGACCAACTGCGATCTTGAGATTGATGGCAGCAGTGATAGTAAGGTGATGAGAGAGGGTGGCTACGGTGATGCTGTAAGATTATTGAGGGATGTGCATTTCAGTGGGAGGCAACAACGGCAGGATAGGAGGCGACAACAAAGAGGGGTAGCGGCAACTGCAGAGGGAGATGAGTAAGAGTAGTGGTCACAATGGTGGCATCGAGCGAGGAAAGAAGGGCAACAACATTGGTGTGATCGACAGCGATGGTTGCGATTGAAGCACGACCGCAATAGAGGGAAGAAGAAGGGCATCAAAGCTAGTGTGATCAGTAGCAACAGTTATGGCAGAAGCATGGCCATGGTAGAGGGAAGAAGAAGGGCAACAAATTGGCATCTTGGTTGTGGCTGCAGAGCAAGACGAGGGCAGCGACAGGGGTCCGACGACCGGTGGCTATACACGGGTGAGCAGCAAGGGCTGGCAGCAATGGAGGAAGTAGGAGTGAGCGGAAGCAATGGAGGGCAACAATAGTGTCTCTGGGGAAGACATAGGAGATGGCAGTGATAGGGGAAGAGGATGCGGTTGAGTAACGGTAGGAGAGGAAGATGCGGCTGGGTAGCGATAGTGGCAGAGGGAGGAAGAATGCAATAGCCAATGATCGGTGGCTATGTGTGGATGGGATGTGGCAGCAGGAAGCAGTGGCGGCTAGGTAGTGGTAGTGGCAGGAGAGGAAGAAGGTAGCAGTGGCAGGGGTGTCAAGCAGAGGTTTGAGGGTAGTGGTTTCTGTAGAGGAGGGTGCAGCTATGACTGCAATTGAGGAGGAGGAAGGTAGCATGGCAGAGGCGACATATGCTATACTTTGAGGCAATAAAGGTGGAAGTGGGGCTACAGGTGGCAGATTGGATAGGAAACAACGGGAAGGGTCCGACAACCGTTGGCTATGTGCTGTTGAGGGCTGGCCGATGATAGTGGTAAGGAGGAGAGGAAGGTAGTAGCGTGGGGATCTCGATGGCAGAGGACGCGACTGGCAATGATAGAGGGCGTGACTAGGCAGTGGCAGAGGGCATGGCTATGACACCAAGTAGGTGAGGTAGCAAGGCAACGAGAATAAGAGGATATGGCAACAGTGGGTGGCAGCAGCCACTGAAGAGGAGGGGAGGAAGATGCAGCAACAGAGATGGTAAGGGAAGGAATAAGGTAAGGGGAGGTTAGAAGCGATGGAAAAAAGGGAGATGGCAATGACAAATGATAAAAGATGACAGTGTAGATGATGAAGGGCAGCAGGGAAGGTGTGAAGGAACGCTACTCCAATACTAATTGATAGAACCCCATAGGATTCTATCATGGATGGAGATGGTACTAGTTACAAGTGCCCTGCAAGCCAATCATGTGAGTGATGACACGTGTGACACGCTATGTGCTTATGATTAATATTGACATATTCTCACATTATCTGTTACATATATATTGTGATGTACTTGGTTCTGTATAAAAGGAGTTAGATCATGATGAGATCATGATAATGAGATCAATTTACCTTTAAACACAGATCCTAAATAATTTCGGTTATAGGTTACTCAAGAAGGACATTGAGATAATCGGACAGATCGGTATACTATATACTCGTCTATATGATGGAGGTTATTGGTCTCATAGTCACTTATGTTGAGACACTAAGGATATAGTACAGGTGTTCATTGGAGAATGAATGTACTGATTGATATATTTATGGAATACTGTATGGTTAATGATACCTAATATCAAACAATGATTCCATAGTCCCAGTTGTGTATCTGGTCCTTAGACTTGAGACACCAAGGATGCCTTATATGAGTATTCCTTTCTTTGACGCCAGACTTACAGGTTTGGAAAGTTTCAGATCTAATACAACTAGTTATCAAGATTGGGAACCAACTTTATGAAGGCAATTGAGAATCAATAGAGGATCATCCACTCTCGGTATCACGAGAGGAATATATCATATGTGCTTGCTCAGACAAATCCCTAGCCAGGGTTATTCAGATTGAGAGGGAAAGAGTTCTCCAGGAGAATCCGATTAGAGCGAGACTATGACGAATTCCGTATGTGACCTGATAATACAATATCCAATATACGGTCTTTGAAATATTAACTGGATAAGGAATTATAGATACACGGTAACTGTAGATAGACATGTCTGATAGATTCGATCCCCCTGTACCATTTGGGGACTATGGCGTAGTAACCTAGTATGTCCATAGTCGATGAGTTGAGTGAATTATTATAGATATAATAATTCACTATATCAGAAGGAGTTATGATGGGAGTGACTCATGGCTAGCTCGGTATCAGGCCTAGAGGGTCACACATATATACTGGATGCTTCAGCGAATAGAGGATTGGATGGAGATCCAATTAGCCCCTATTCTCATTAGATGAGAACCTATGCTGATGGGCTCCTTGATTAAGGCCCAATTAGAGGCCTAAGGAGATTATTGGATAGAGATCGAATAATATAAAGTTAGAGATAATTGGATGGAGATCCAATACCCACTAAAGGCATGAGCCCTGGGGTTTTTTGATGGCTCTGTATAAATAGGAGGGGAGACTCATGGTTGATAGGCTGCAGCATTAGTCACAACCTCCTATTCTCCTCCCTCCCTCTAAGTAAGATTTGTAAGATCAGATTGGAGGAGTTTCGCTGTAGAGATCCATCATGTGGATACCGCTAGAGAGGATGCTTGACTTCCTTCATCTTCTCTATCCGGATATGGAATATAGGGATATACGATCTCCCTAGGTAAAATCAATCTCTCACAGATCGTAATTTTTTGATTTTTGAGGTTTTTTCTCACGACCCTAATCTTTTGCATGATAATTTGATCTGCGTGGGAAATTAGTTTTTGTTTTAATTTCTGTTGCGCATGTGATGCACCCCTGAGGTTTCCCAACAGTGGTATCAGAGCTAAGGTTTTCATGAGAAAGATTGGTTTTAAACTACGTGTGATGAGATTGAATCACGTAGAATTGTTCTACGTATTTTTGCTACATTTCATAGTGAAAGCAACGAGGAGGAGGGGCAACCAACCATGGCCAGGCCGCGGCCAAGGCTAGCCGACAAGGGCGGTTGCTTGCAGGGGTAGCAGCCCATAGTGGCGTCACCTGCGGGCACAATGTGTTGCGACCACTGCAGGCGGCCGCGAGGCGGTGGGGGCGGTGCAAGTGGCGGCCCCACGGCGTGCAGCAAGGGGTGGCCACTGGCCCACAGGCGATAGCCACTTGCGGTCGGTGCCCGCTTCTGCCTCACGGCCGCCAAGAGGGGCAACGCCCGGTAGGGTGGCCGGCAAGGGCAATCGCTGCGAGGCGATAGTGGTGACGGGCGAAGGGAAAGAGGGGTTAGGGCATCCTTTGGAGAAAAGGATGATCCTACCCCTATAAATTTAAGAAATTTTGAGGACTATCCTCGTGTATATAATTTTCATAATATCCTCATCAATTTTAGAAATTTCGAGGACTGTCCTCTCATCCAAAATTATAAAAATGCCCTTGACAATTCTAGAAATTTCAAGCATATCCTGATTTTAAAAAAATAATTAATTAAATAGTTTAATTAATTATTATATATATCTAGTAACCTACATATGATGTGATGATATACATGTGATGTATAATGTGGATGGATGATTATGAGCCATGTGTTGTGATATGTGTAATTATAATTATTATTATTATTGGGGCCTACGAGCCTCTATTTTTCTCATTTATTGTCAAGCCTACGTGCCTATCATTATTTGTAATTACATTGAGAGACGCGATGGGAGCGTAGATATGACAGTGGGACCCACGATGCCGTGGTGGGAGATTATGATGCATAGTGATGTGACGATCCGATGGAACCAATGATGACAAGATCAACAATCACAGAGTATGGAGATGCGCCGATGCACATATAGATTCTGTTGTGAGTGATTAGGCCCATTGGCTTGGGCTTAATCATATTAGGTGACGGCTTATGATCATTCGGTGTGACATGTATATGTGATGTGTTATACACCTACTAGATATGTATATATATATATATATTTGCATGCGATGTAGATATATATTAAATATGTATATGTATGACACGACATATTAGGAGACCGATAGAAAATGAAAACCCCTCCTACGATAGTATTAAGTCGGTAAGCGTGAGGCAATAAGATTGACCCATGTGGCCTTCCATCATTATAGGAAGAAATTGTATCCCGACATAGGTTGAGTTCGTCGAGTCACTCGAGGCTCACCTATCTATGTGATCGAGTTCTTGCCTATGACATATATATGTCACCGGTAACCTGAGGACATGGTATAACTTGATCGAGCAGTCAAGAACATATCCATCAAATCAGACTCATCTTATAACGATAGTGATGACTTAACTAAATTTCATGGTTGGTCGAGTAATTGAGACCATGATGATTCGGTGGTCGAACATGATAGGAATCACAAGGAGTTGTGATTGACATGAGTAGTCTATCTTTTGGGCTTAATATAGTTGGTCGAGTCCCTTGAGATTGCATTAAGATGCCAATTGGATCCCGATCCCCACTAGGAGTCTGTCGGAGACTTTCATCTCACACATCGAGGGTGTTGCGTAATTCTCTAGGAAAATAGTGGGAGTATATTAAGTTAGAAGTCCATATCTTAATTAGTATTTTTTTACAAAATCTGCATGTTATTTATTTTTGCTATATCTTGTTTGTCGCTTGCAAAACCCTTATGTGGCATATTTAATGCCAATCGCCTCATTGGTCCAAAGACTCCATAATTTGAGAATTATTCTCACAAAAGAGAAAATCGTATATATCCTTAATATGATTGTACCCATGCTGGTGGAAAGGACAAGCGAGGATGAGATCGTTCGCTTTATGAAATATAAAGATAGTCCTAAAGGATAACCTATATGTTGATCTTATACTTCAGTCCTTACCAGATTCTTTTTCACAGTTCATTATTAACTTTAATAAAAACAAGTTTGAGAAAACTCTACCTGAGCTCCTCAATATGTTGAGGGAAGCTGAGAGTACCATTAAAAAAGAGAAGTCAATTCTCTATATTGGTGAGACTAATAAGAAAAGGAATGCTAGTAAGACCTTTAAGAAGGGCAAGGGCAAAGAAAGACTGGGTAAGGCAAAGGTTGTCAAGAAAGACCTGGCAAAGGATAAAGGATAGTGCTTCCACTATGGCTAAGATGGGAATTGGAAGAGGAACTGTAAGGACTACCTTGTAGATAAGGCGAAACAGAAGCTTAGAGAAGCTTCAGGTATAATCATGATCAGTCTTCACTTGTCAGATTTTCATGATAACACATGGGTATTGGATACCGGGAGTGCTTATCATATTTGTGATTAGTTGTAAATTTTGATAAGACCTAGGAGACTGACTAGAGGCGAGATGGACCTCAAAATGGACAATAGAGCAACAGTTGCTATAGTTGCTATTGGGGGGGAGGGGGGCATCCTACATCTGCTTAGTGGAGCTATTATTGCATTAGATGCATGCTATTTTGTCCCTTCTATTATCAAAAATATTATTTTCATTTATTGTTTGATAATTAGTAGATATAAATTAGTTTTTAAGAATAATAGTTGTTCAATAATTATGGATAATGAGATCATCACTAGAGGGAACCTTATAAATGACTTATATGTGTTAGACACTTCTCCACATATCATGAATATAAATATATCCAAGAAAAAAAGAGATGAGGTGAAAAATATAAACCTATGACATTGTGGGTTAGGTCATATACATAAGTGAATGATTCAAAAGATGCTAACAGATGGATAGTTAGATCAATTTGACTATGAGTCATATGCAACTTGCGAACCTTGCTTTCGTGGGAAAATAACCAACTCTTCTTTTAGTGGAACTGGAGAGAGAGTCATTAAGTTATTAGAACTCATATATAGTGATGTATGTGATCCCATATTGACTCAGGCTATAGGTGGTTACTCATACTTCATTACATTCACTGATGATTTCCCTAGGTATGGACACATATACTTGATGAAGTACAAATCTGAGGCCTTTGAGAAATTCAGGGAATATAAGAATGAGGTGGAGAACCAGATTGGAAAGAGTATTAAAACTCTTCGATCAGATCGAGGAGGAGAGTACTTGAGTACAGAGTTCACTCATTTCCTTAGGGACAATGGGAGTCTATCCTAGTGGACACCTCCTTATACACCTCAGCTCAATGGTGTATCAGAAAGGAGGAATCACGTGTTGTTAGACATGGTGTAGTCCATGATAAGTTTCGTTGACCTGCTCATCTCATTCTAGGGTACGCCCTAGAGACCGTAGCTTACCTTCTGAACAGAGTTCCATCAAAGTCGGTAGTGTCTACACCATATGAGATATAGAAAGAAAAGAAGCCCAGTCTTAATGTGATTAAGATTTGGGGCTGTCCTGCCCACGTTAGAAGATACAACCCTGACAAATTAGAATCAAGGACGGAATGGTGCACATTCGTGAGATACCCTAAGGAGACTTTGGGGTATTATTTCTATTATCGCGAGGACTAAAAGGTCTTTATTGCCAAGAGAGCTGTGTTCCTTGAGAAGGAACATATTCTTGGTGGAAACAGTGGGAGCAAGATAGAATTGAGCGAGGTTGGAGAACCTAGCTCTATTCTAGAGCCCGAGTCTGTTCAAGTACCTAATACACAAGTTCCAACTTTACATAAGACTATCAGAGTATCTCACTCTTCTGAAAGATATGTGGGATATATCAGTGGAGATGACTCTCAGGATGTTGATCTTCAGACCTATGAAGAGGCTATTATGAGTATAGACTCCGGGAAGTGGCAAGAAGCCATGAATTCTAAGATGGATTCCATGCACTTTAACAAGGTTTGGAACCTTGTGGATGCACCTGAGGGTATTGTACTCATCGGCTGCAAAAAGATCTTTAAGAAGAAGATCAGAGTGGATAGAAAGGTAGAGACCTACAAAGCAAGGCTGGTAGCTAAATTATATCGTCAAGGACAAGAAGTTGACTATGACAAAGCCTTTTCACCTGTAGCCATGCTTAAGTCCATTAGAATTATTTTGGCCATTGCAGCACACTATGACTATAAGAACTAGCAGATGGATATCAAAATGACATTCCTTAATGGTAATCTCGAGGAGGAGGTGTATATGATACGACCAGAGAGATTTGTATCCAAAGAGAGTTCAGATAAAGTATGCAGGTTACTTAGATCCATTTATGGATTGAAGCAAGCTTCCCGAAGTTGGAACATAAGATTTGATGAGGTGATCAGATCTTATGACTTTGTTAAGAACGAAGATGAGCCTTGTGTGTACAGGAAGGTAAGTGAGAGCGCTATCACCTTCTTGGTGCTATATGTGGATAACATCCTAATAATTAGGAATGATATAGGAATGCTCTCCATAGTAAAGGCTTGGCTATCCAGAAACTTCTCTATGAAAAACTTAGGGAAAGTATCCTATATTTTGGGGATACGGATTTAAAAGGATGCTTGGCTTGTCCCAGTCTACGTACATAGACTACATTGTCAAAAGGTTTAGCATGGAGAATTCTAAGAGAGGTCTCATACCGATGAGAGATAGAATATCACTTTTGAGGAGTATGTCCCCAAAGACTCCTGAAGAAAGAGCAGACATGGATAAGATACCTTATGCCTCAACGATAGGGTCTATCATATATGCGATGCTATGTACCAGGCCTGATATAGTGTATCCAAGTTTAGAACACTAGAAGGCAATAAAGTGTATCTTTAAGTACTTGAGAAGGACTAAGAATTTTTTACTAATATATAGAAGAAGTAGCCTCTAGGTTGAGGGCTATACGTACTCGAGTTTTTAGTCAACATTGATAATAGCGAGTCAAATTTAAGGTATCTTTTCACCCTGAATGGAGGAGCAGTAAGCTGGAAGAGTTTCATGCAAGATACTACTTCTGACTCGACCATAGAGGCGAAATACATTGCTGCAGTAAAAGCAATAAAGGAAGAGGTATAGATGAAGTTCATCAAGGATTTGGGAGTCATACCAAGCAGCGTGGAGCTGACTCTCATATATTATGACAGTGACAGGGCGATAACTCTCACAAGGGAAGGTCTCATCAGAATTATTCTGAGGAGGTTCCATCTAATTAGAGCAATTATGATCCGAGAAAATATTACAACGGAAAGAGTTCCATCTAAAGATAACATTGCAAATTCATTGACAAAACCATTGGCTCAGATTGTATTTGAGCAACACAGGGGTCTGATGGAGATCAAACACATAGGTGATTGGTTTTTGGTCAAGTTGGAGATTGCTGGTTACAAGTGCCTTGCAAGCTAATCATATGAGTGATGGCACATGTGACACGCTGTGTGATCTTTTTGCTTATGACTAATATTGGCATATTCTTATATTATATATTACATATATATTGTGATGTCCTTAGTTTTATGTAATGGGAGTCAGATCATGATAATGAGATCGATTCACCTTTAAACACAGATCCTAAATAATCCCGGTCATAGGTTACTCAAGAGGGACATTGAGATAACCGGACAGATCGATGTACTATATACCCATCTATATGATGGAGGTGGTTGGTCTTATAGTCACTTGTGTGGAGACACAAAGGATATAGTACAGGTGCTCATTGAAGAATGAGTGTACTAATTGATCTGCTTATGGAATACTATATGGTTAATGATACCTAATGTTAGACAACAATTTCATAGTCCTAGTTGTGTATTTGGTCCTTAGACTTGAGATACCAAGGATGCTTTGTATGAGTACTCCTTTCTTTGACGCCAGACTTATAGGTTTAGAAAGTTCCAGATTTGGTACAGTTGGTTATTAGGATTGGTAGCCAACCTTACGAAGGTAATTGAGTGTCAATATAGGATCATCCACTCTTAGTATCAAGAGAAGAATATCTCATGTGTTTTTGCTCAGACAAATCCCTGGCTAGGGTCATTTATATTGGAAAACCTGATAGGAGCATCATATGTATAGTGGAAAATAAAAACAAAATTGGTTTCCCACGTTTATCAAATCATCGTGCAATGATTGGTGCATAAGAAATCACAAAAATTGAAAACTATGTAATACATGTTAGATGTTTTTTACCTACGGAGATCATATATCCATAAAAAACTAGATCCGAAGGAGACGGTGAAGGAGATCAAATGTCCTCCTCTCTAGTGGCATCCATATGGTGGATGCAGTAACAATGCTCCTCGAATCATTATGGGATCTCCCTCTTCATATGTAGTACATAAGAGTTATCGGTCAAGAATGAAAGAAGGCTGAGGAGAATAGGAGGATGGCCACTAGAAGCTCCAGCCAATGAACCCTTTAACCCGCCTCCTATTTATGGAGGACTTTATCAACTTAACCTTAATCATGCCATATTGGGTATTGGATCTCCATTTAGTTACCCATGTCAATTGGACTAGTAGATTTCTACCTAATAATCTCTTATTAGCTCTTATTTGATCTCATCTATAGGATCTAATAATATAGGGGTTTATTGGATATTCAATAAAATAGAGGCTCCATAGATATCTCATATCTGAATTCTGCTCGTTGTAATATCCACCATATGTGTGCGACTCTTTAGGCCTAATACTAAGTTGGCCGTGAGTTGCACCAGTCAGAACTCTTTCTGACTTAGTAAATTATTATCTCATAACAATTCACTCAACTTATTAACTATAGACGTACTAGGTCACTATGCCATAGTCTCTAGACGAAACAAGGAGATCTAATCCATTATATATGTTTATCTATAATTACCATATATTTATAGTGTCTCATCTATCTAATATCTCAGAGATCGTATATCGAATATGGTACTATTAGGCGTATACAGAATCCATCTGAGTCTCACTAAAATCGGATTCTCTCGGAGAACTTCTCTCTCAATCTGAATGACCTTGACTAGAGATTTACTTGAGCGAGAACACATAGGATATTCCTCTTATTATACTGAGAGTGGACAATCTTCTATTAATATTCAATTACCTTCGTAAGGTTGGCTACCAATCTTGATAACTGATTGTACTAGATATGAAACTTCCATACCTATAAGTTTAGCGTAAAAAAAAGGAGTATTCAAACAAGGCATTCTTGGTGTTCAAGTATAGACCAAACACACAACTGGGACTATAGAATCACAGTTTGACATCAAATATCATTAACTATCCAATATTCTATAAATGGATCAATCAGTGAACTTATTCTCTAATGAACACTGATATTATACCCTTCACATTGTCACAAACTTAGCTAGTCTTGTCTAAGTTGTGTGGTACCCTTATGTGTCCGTCCGCAAAGGTCAACCTCCCCGAGACCTCCTAGTGTCCCTTAGGACCTACAAAAGATAAAATGGGTTAGAGAAAGCCTTTCCCATGGGATCCATAAGCAACCACTTTAGCAAATAATTTATATAGCTAATACAAATTACACACCCATGGACTTTACAAGCTCTAAATGATTACACATAAAGGATCAAGGTCCATTATAGATCGAAGTTCCCATAAGTGTCCACATGACATGACTCTTATTTATAAGTCAAAATTGACCATGAAAGCTAAGAAAATGAGGGCTGCCAAGCCTACTGCAAGCTTGCTACTTACTGTACAAAGTATGTACAAAAACTGAAAGACACGAACAAACATGAGTATTACATCGAACACCTTGTTTATATTTTTGTCCGTGATATTCTCCTCGCTTATTCCTTCGACATCCTTGTCGAAGTCGCTGTAGATGTTGCATCTCCTCGCCTTTTGTTGAATCTTCAATCTTCTGCTCTGGTTACAACATGCCTCTTGGCTCCCAACTGCTCTCCACCGCTATTATTGAGTAGTCGAACTCTGATCCAACATATATTTTAACTCACTAATGACTGATTCTGGTATGGGATCGGTTGAATTGTGTTGATTCTTGTAGATCCTTTTGATAAAGGAAAAGACCTTCCTTATTTTACACCAATATCCCAAAAGTCTCAAGCCACTTAAACTAGGTCGATGCTTGTTAGAGTTTTAACAAGCATCATCTCGTAGATTTTGAAGTTTTTGAGGTCCTTCCTTCATAAAATTGGCCCATCGATTCTTCTTTAACTTAGTTGTCACTTCCAAGTAGGTTCACATCACTTCTGCTTTTGATTGACATTATGTAGGGACATAAAGCAGATAATCTACTCTCAATATCACTGATCACCAGTCTTAAGGATTTGACAACTATTGTCTTCCATTAGGTTTCTTTAAAGGATCTTTGAACTTGTGCAGAGCTCCTCTGTTAGATAAATAAGAGAACTAGGGTACTCGATTTCGTCCATTCTCTTAGGAGTTGAGAAGGCAAAGTCGAGGTTACTCGACTTTGCCCGCCTCCTCGATGTTGTACTTCATGTATCGAGCTGGTTACTAGTCTTTGCCTGCTCTTTGTTCAAACTTTCGAAGCACTCGAAGTGTTTGGACTCCTTACATTGAGTTATCTACTATAATTCACCTTCTCTCTACCATCGAATTTCTGAAATGCAAGAAGTTTTACCCGAAGAGCAAAATTTTTACCCCAACTTGGAGCAAGTCTTCGATAGTTTTGGTTGCCTTTGGGATTATACCGTCTTCTTCATCATCTTTACCGCCTACTCCTTTGAGTAGAAAAGGTATAACACCACATAATATCTACTTCATTCCTTGGTCGAGTACTCCTGCATCAACCCAAAGTCTCCCACTTTCGGCTATCTTGATGAGAAGCCTAATGGCACCAGTCTTATAAAGTTCCTTAGCCTCTGCCCTTCTGCCTTGTCCAGGGACTTGGAGTTTACCTTTGCATTCTCTACCTCCTTGATCACTTTCTTCGTGATTGGTAGATCCGCCTTTGTGGCACTATGGCACTCATCCGAGTCCACCTCCTTTCTGTCTGACACGTTACTTTTTGGGTAGCTGAGCCCCTTTGGACATGTCGTCACTTCCTCGCCCCTTTTTAATCACCTATTTCAACACCCTTGTGTTCTCTAAGCAGTTTCCCTTGGTCGATGAAACAACAAAGTACAACTCACATGCATGGCCTCTACCATCTTGTTGCAAGGCTTGCGTCAATTCTGTTCTCCTAAGCTTCCTTGGTAGCAACGTTCGCGTACTCGACCTTATCCTCTGACTTGTCGGGCTCTCTTAAGCGAATGTGAGCACTGAAATTGTCTAACTCTCTAGTCGCTCTGATAATACTTTTGTATGATCAAGTCCATACCCTCCCCCCATGGGACTCGTTGGTACTTGCACTAAGAATTCTCCCTCGGTAGTATACCGTCTCCATATGCTGATAACCAAGGCTTTCATCTGATGCAAGATTCGATATGCATAAATGAAAGACCCACCATTGTGGTACCATGACATTCACTCCTTGAATCCATAGCCCTTCTTGCTATTATATTGTTCACCAAAGTGGAGCTCCCCATAGCTCCTGATTATACCTCCGCATGATCATGTCCCTCACGAGACTTCTCCCGCATGTGTTGAATTGCCTCGAACTATTCCACCATGATCCACTGCACCATATTGCCTCCTGGTGACATCTCCATTATATTTAGAATCTTGTGTGATGAACTTAGACTATGATGTCTCTATGTGTAACCTCTACTAGCACATCATAGGGCCTCCGCCACCTCCGATTGTGTTCACTCATTTGGCAATTCACCTTCGCCCACCCATTCTCGAGTCACACTCGGACAAAGCATCACTCTAGGACAGTCTATCACCTAGTAGCTCTCAAAGTCCCCAGACTTCACTAAAATTGGTGCACCATTGTCTGGATCCAAGGCCTCTATCCCCCACCAACATAATCTCCACTGTACACCACTTTCTTTATGACAACTCAAATGGGTGCACTATGACATATTCTTTAAGAGTACTTGCCTTTGCATCCTCTTACCTTGTGCGAAGGCGTTATGATCTGATAGGACTCCAGCAGGGTTAAGTCCTAATCTCCCTAGAAGTAGTAAATAAAACCCTACTAGATTATAATAAAGCCACTCCTATCTTATAAAGGAGTATGGTTAGGGTTTAGATTAGCCCTTAGAGCTTAGTGGCCATCGCCCTCCTTACTGGGTTGGTAGGCTAGGGTTTCCCCCTGCTTAGGTCAGCTATAGAGCCAACCTAGCTGCCACATGTTCCCTTTAAGGTAGGTAGGCTATAAAAAAGGCAAAAGGGTAATTTTAGTTAGGAAAGCACCCCCTAGGGCTAGGATTTGGAGCCCTATATAAGCATATAGTCTCCACCTCTTTTTATTAAGTAATGATCAATTTTATTTTAGCCTTGTGCCGAATTTAGGAGGCAGGAACCCCTATAGCGTCCCAAGAGTTGATCTCCCTCAAGGGTCAAAATCTATAGAGCTCCTTTTGGGGTTCTATTATCTGACATCATAGTCGTGATCTTGTTGCCCCTGTAGCTGTCATCCATGCCTCCACCTTCCTAAGAAATTCCCACAATTGCTACGATACGCGCCTCCACCTTTCACCCCAGCAGCAGATCAAATCAGTCTATTGCTGCCCCCTGTGTTTGATCTGGAATCCTAGTATTTTTTATAACTCATGTCTCTTCAATACTACAACATCCTTCATATTATACGTAGGAGAAGTTTTCCAAAGTTTCCTTGTTGCAATGTTTTACCATCACAAACATTATCATCATTGCGAAGGCGAAATGCTACAAAAATTTTCAACCGATTATTGCTACTTGAAACCAAACTTTTGTTCATTCTTTCTCACCAAAATTTTTACACAATTATCAAGATCAAGTTGACTTTCATCTGGATTTGATTTCATGAAAAAATTCTTTCTAGAACTAGTTTTCTTTTATGATCTTTTACTATCACGCAATTTTGAAATTTTATGATGAAGGAATCTGTCATGCATCTTTTGCCCTATTTCTCTACTGTTATGCTACCAAAATTTTATTAAAATTTCTACTGGTATTGACAATATCTAAACCAAGGATTTATTTATAATTTTCTTAAACTTTCCTCTCAAATTTATGTTGAGAAGTCATCGTTTCTCTAACATAAAACTGGTTTAACAGGACAGCACATCACAACACTTCTTTTCATGGAATTCTATCAAATTTGGAGTGCTGTGTTTTGTGGGATTTCAGTCTCTCTTTTTTTCATCACCAAACCTTATCATCCTCACCAAAAATCCTTCCAAATATTACCCTAAACCAAATCCAAATAGCCCCCCAAATCAGCCACCTAAATCAGCCTACTTCCTTATCGATCCACTTACCTTTTTAGCCAACTTTCCTTACCGAGACACCTACCTTTGCTGCCATCTATCCTAGATCTAAAATCTATTTTCCTAACCTTCATCTACTACTATCACAACTCTAAAATCATACAAATTCATAGCCTAAACTGGATAAAATCGTAGCCCCAAATCAGCCACCCAAATCAGCCTATTCCTATCCAAACCAATTCACCTTCCAAATGGCCACCCCTTCTCCAAAATTCTCATGCCACTAACCGAACAATAGAAAAAAGGTCTCAATATTACAAATCTAGAGGTGTATACTATGGCATCAGAGGAGGTGATCGATGCAAAACTTAAAGCCTTTGAAAACTGCATGGAAGAAAAGATGTGATCCCTTTTCTCTGAATTTAGCATTGGTCGACCATCGAACCCGAGGAAATTACAACATGGAGAAATTTGAGATTGGTAAGATAATCCTCAAGATAGCCACATCACCTCTGATCTTAATAATCCATGCATGAAGGTTAATTTCCCTAGATGAGAAGGAGACCCAATCGGGTGGATCTCGTACGTGGAGTACTATTTTTGGTTCTACCGAACCGCCAACGTCACATAGGTGGAGATTGCCGCCATCCATCTCGAGAGAGATGCTATTCAGTGGTTTAATTAATTTAAGCACACCCATGGAGGATTCTCTTGGTAGCAATTCAAGGAAGGACTACTAAATCACTTCGGACCAATCGATTTCAACAACATCAATGGACAATTAGCAAAGATTCGTCAAACCTCTACAATACAAGAATACAAAACAAGGTTTGAGTGTTTATCTAACTAAACTGAGAATTGGTCTGTAAAACTAATATTAAAGACTTTTATTGAAGGCTTGAAGCCAAAGATTCTGGAAGAAGTTAAAACGCGACAGCCGTACACACTTAAGACAGCCATCTCCTTTACGTGACATCAAGAGGAGTGATTGAACTATGAAGCTTGGAAGACTAGAGTTGCTCCCCGACCAGTTGCACCAAAGCTTTCACCTCCTCCTTCTATCAGCAAACCCCCTCAACCATAGAAATTAACAAGAGAAGACCTTAATAATGGATCGACAAAGGGCCTATATGGGTGTTGCGATAAACTATGGAGCCTAGAACACAAATGTAAAAAGGAGACACCGCTGATGATTGTCCCCACTGAAGAACCTAAACTTGAAGATATGAATCTCCAGCCTAAGGAGAAGGATACACCATAATTGGCTACCTGCATGGTTGCTACCTTAGCCAGCCACACCAACCTGTAAACATTGAAGATCAAAGGGTTTCTTGAGCAGCAATCCATCATCATCCTCATCAATGCTGGGAGCACACACAACTTCATGAGCAATAAGGTTGCTACCTACTTAATGCTCCAAAAAGAAGATTACAATGGGTTCGAAGTCAAGGTAGCTAACGACCAAATTTTGAAGTGCAACCAGAAGTGCCCATGGGTAAAACTGATCTTACAGGAGCAAGACATAGTTGCTAATTTTTTCCTCCTCCCTCTTGATGGTTTTGATATAGTGCTTGGCATTGATTGGTTGTCCACGATTGGAGATATTTTCTAAAATTTTTTGAAGCTAACCATAAAATTTATTAGAAAAGAAAAGCAGGTGATTCTACGAGGGAGCCTAGTGACTACAACCACAACACAACACTTGGAGGGGGTACTAAAAGAAAATTCTAGTAGTTTTCCAATTCAAATTAAAGTGTTTCATGAGATTGAAGATAAGAACCCTCTCCCACAGCTTGCTAAAATTTTGGGCATCTCCACCAAACTAAGCTGATTACCTCCTTTGAAGCTGTCCGACCATCCTATACTGAACAGGCCAAAACTTCTACTAGTTGTTGCTCAGCCAGATTGCTTCCTACAACCTCAGAAGGTCAAAAATAAAAGGGTCTTCCAAGCAATGATAGAGACACAGATTATTCGGCTATGCTTATTTCCCGCTATGACCCATCCCTACATCCTTTTCTTCGGAGATAAGCTATTTCTAAAGTGTTACATCCCATCGAACTCACCATGGTTGCTGATCTCTGGTGGCTTCCATGACTTTCCCCAGAATCGGACCATGATTCTTAAAGACTTCCTTGATGATGACCTCCGATCTACGACCTAAGACCGCGAGAAAATTGAGTCCTTCCAGTGGTGAAATCAGAAAAAGGGAAGGATCATTCACAAGACTTAACGAAGCATGAACATCATCTTTCTCATTATAAAGAAAGATGCACCACCTTGGCCGAGTGGAACTATACCCCTTACGACCACGATGTCATCCACACCAAATCATGGCCAGGTGTCTATTATTGGAGCAGACACATCTAGAGTGGGGGTCAGCACTATCCTCATACAAGATGGTCAACAACATGAAGAAGTAAAAATAGACCCTGAAAAATCACCACTCATACCCACCTCAGACTCAGATCGGGCTCACACCACTAGAGATTTTATCAGAAGACAACCCTCACTCCAAAAGAAGGCATGACTACTATTACAGAGCAACCACGTGACAGCCTATGCAAGGAAGAAACTTCCCCCTAACAAACGCTGGGGCAGAAGAAAGTTTCTTAAGAAAGATCAAGCCCCCCTTCATCTCTAGCTCCACCAGCACAAAATTCAAGCCTCAAGAAAGTGGTCTTCTTATTTCTTTGGGCCTTACAAAATTAGGGATCACATTGAGGCCCTAACTTGGAGACCAGATCCGTCCACCAGATTAAAATTACAGTTGATCCTCCAAGTATCCTACCTCAAATGAAAATTTAAAGATGACGACTCAGCTCAAGTTCTTCCAACTGACACCCAAGCTGATGAGGAGCTGAAGACCCGGTTCCCTAAGTTCATGGAACTTCAGCCTTGAGGACAAAGCTGATTTTAAGAGGGTGGGTTTGATAGGACTCGAGCAGGGTTGAGTCATAATCTCCCTAGAATTAGTCAATAAAACCCTACTAGATTGTAATAAAGTCACTCTTATCTTATAAAGGAGTGTGGCTAGGATTTAGATTAGCCCTTAGGGCTTAGTGGTTGTCGCTCCCTTTACTGGATTGGTAGGCTAGGGTTTCCTCCTGCTTAGGTCGGCTATAGAGCCAACCTAGCCGCTACCTGTTTCCTTTCAGGCAAGTAGGCTATAGAAGGGGTAAAAAGATAATTTTAGTTTGGGAAGCACCCCCTAGGGCCAGGTTTTGGAGCCCTATATAAGCATGTAGCCTCCACCTCTTTTTATTAAGTAATTATCAATTTTATTTCAGCCTTGTGCCGAATCTAGGAGGGAGGAACCCCTATAGCATTCCAACAGTTGATCCCCCTCAAGGGTCAAAATCTATAAAGCTCCTTTTGGGGTTCTATCATGATCCCATCTTCGCCTTCGTAAGTTAAATCACCTTGATCCCTCTATCAAATGCTTCTCTGAGATAAGGTGCATATGCCTCAAAGCTCCCTTCATCTTTGATACTATACAAAAATGAGTCTACCCTATCCGAATGAAGCACTCATGGAACAACATGATCTCACTCTTGCCTCTGTAAGCATTCATGTCCTTGACCTCTGTCCAAGGAAAGCTTTGTACCTCTGCTCCATATTTCATCTTCTATGTCGACTCCCTTCATGCGACTTGGAAACTTTACCAAGTTCCACCCATGTTGCTCCGCCTCTCGATTTGTATTGAGTTGATAGTGGCCCTTGCACCCACCATTCCATGGGTCAGCCCTTCATTGAGTCTGATTTCCACATCGACTCTTAGTGTGCCTTCGTATGATGTTGCCATAGTCGCTCCCCCACTTAATCTCGCAATGCATCCACCAATGCATTACCCCATTCGAGATCATGCAACAACTCCTCACTACTCACTCAATCCGTTGAGCTTTATAGAGATATTGTCTTGATATACTTTTTCTCAACATATACGGTCTGCTACATATGATTCTCCCTCTAGAGAACCATGACCTATCTCTGTTGGATATCTGTCCTGTTGGAGTAACTTTTCTCTTTGCATTCTTCCTTCTGGAAGTTTCAGAGACCACCATCCCCTTGGACTACTCTATTTTACTAAATAATCTATATATTATTCTGCCCCCGTCAATGCACTTGCTAGATTATAACTCTTCGCCATCTAGCAATGTCCTGAACTTGTTGCACACTTCATATTTCTACGGACGTATCCTTATCCGAGTTCTAGTTGTCTTGGGATGACCATGAACACTCCATCATTCATATACAAGCCCTTGCATGAGTACCAAATTTTTTGAGTTATTAATTTCCTTTACCTCTATGAGCTTTGTATAACTCTTTCGGTCGTTGCGCAACACATCCCACTTTGCATTGTCTCATCTTTTACTAAGTGTCTCACTTGCCTTGATTACCGTCAAGTTTGGTTGCCAACGTCGAGTTGTAGATCAAACTCAACCATCCCAACCTTTATACGCTGAGCATTCTTTTTAGCTTGCTTGTCCTCATGGTGTCTCCCATGCAAAGAGTTGACCATTCCTCTGAATGTCAATCATAGTTTCTTGCTCCTCCGAGTGACTCCTTTCCCTACATCTTCATGTTCGTTTCTCTCAAACGATCACAATGTTGGCTGCCCTCCACGCAGCCCAGCTAGATCCCCCATGTTTGCATGACAAGTGTTTTTGCATATGCTTGTCCCGCTCTGATACCATTTGTCACGAGCTTAGCTAGTTTTGCTTAAGTTATGCGACACCCTTATTTGTCCGTCCTTAAAGGTCAGCCTCCCTGACACCTCATAGGGCCCCTTAGGACCTACAAAAGAGAAAATGGGTTATAGAAAGCCTTTCCTATAGGATCCATAAGCAATCAATTTAGCAAATATTTTATATAACCAATACAAATTACACCCATGGACTTTACAAGCTTTGAATAGTTGCACACAAAGGATCAAGGTCTATTACGACCGAAGTCTCCACAAGTGTCCATATGACATGACTCTTATTTACAATCCAAAATTGAGCATGAAAGCTAACCAAACGAGGGCTGCCAAGCGTATTGCAAGTCCGCTACTTGTTGTACAAAGTGTGTACAAAAACTATAAAACATGGACAAACATGAGCATTACATCAAACACCTTATTTATATTTTTGTCCGTGACAACATGGCGATAATGAGACTAGTCACCGCCGTATAAGTACACCGGTCTATCCGATTATCTCATGTCCCTCTCATGATAGATATTAGTTTTAGGGTTTATGTTTAAAGATGAATTAGTCTCATTATCATGATCTCACATGATCCAATGCTATTGCATATATTAAAAGACATCATAATATATGCAACATGCAACATAAAGTAAAAATATATCAATAATAATAAGCAAAGAATTATGTAGTATGTCACATGTGTCATCACTCACATGATTGGCTTGCAGGGCACCTATAACCAATAATCTCCCACTTAACCAAAAGTCAATCACCTATATGTTTAATCCCTATCAGACCCCTGTGATGCTTAAAGACAATTTGAGATAATGACTTCATTAGTGGATCTGTAATATTATCTTCGGATGGAACTATTTATATTGCTATATTACCATGGGCTACAATCTCTCTGATTAAGGAACCTTCTCAGAACATGCTTCTGACGAGACCTGGGTTCCTTTGTTTGATCAATCGCCCCATTATTATCATAATATAAAGGAATTGGCGCCTCGCTACCTGACATGACTCCTAGATCTATGATGAACTTCTTCATCTAGACTCCCTCTTTTGCTATTTCTATCGTAACAATATATTCTCCCTCTATAGTTGAGTCAACAGTAATATCTTGCTTAGAACTCTTCCTGCTTATCATCCTCCATTCAGGGTGAAGACATTATTGAATCTCAGATTTTGATGATGAAATCAATTGATAGGTTTTATGATCTAACTTGTGTGTTAAAGAAAGTGGTATAGGATTAACTACGATAGTAAAAGGGTATTACAATTAGATGTTGGGCTGGAGTCAAGTTTGAGCATTGGGTTGAGGTTCGGATGACGCAGTGGGAGCTCACCGAGAGTTCGTCAGAGGTCGGCCGAGGTTCAGACAATATTATCGGGAGCTTGCCGAGAGCTCACCAGAGGTTTGCCGGGAAGTTCGTCAGGAGTTCGCTGACAAGTGGTCGGGAGCTCGTCGGGAGTTCACTTGAAGAATGTTGGGAGTTTACCGATAGTTCGTCGAAGAGATCAATTGACAATTGGACAACAAAGATTATGTTTTAACTATCGTAGTTAGCATCATAATGAGAGTTAGTTTTACTAACTCAATTAAGAGATCATTAGGCCTTAATTGGGGTTAATTTGTATTTATTATAAAAGTCATTTCAATAACCTAGGGTTAGATAAGACACGATCTTCAAATACACGATCTCCAAGATGACACAACCTTTGAAGGTGTGTCAGGCAGTGGTACCATCCAAACTAAGCAGTTGAACCACCCAGACCTAGTCTCCAAGACAGTGTCAGGAGGCCATACCGCCTAGACTAGTGATATTACTGCCAGAACACAGTCTTCGAGATGAGCACATTGGGAACTTTTAAAATTTAAATTTTGGCTCCAATATTGAAGCCATTTGGGGCCTATAATAACAACCACCACCATCACCCCCCACCCCCAAACCCCCCTCCCCCATCATTACTTGAGGTATGCAAGAATTAAGAGCAAAAATCTTGTGAACACACTATTATAATTCTTTGAGAGCTCCTCTCATTTTGTCTTGTGTAGTATTTTGTTTAAGTGAGAGCCTAGAGACTTGTAAATGTTATCTCCTGAATCTATAAAAGGAGAATAGATTTGTAAGAGGATAGTTGATCTTTACCTATTGAAGGAAGATCAATAGCAGAAGCCAATGACCTCAACGGAGGAGGAATCAGGAGTGGACGTAGGTCACGAGATCGAACCACTATAAAATCAGTTTGCTTCCTCTTCTTTACCCTTTATCTTCATTGATTTCTTATTTAATTGTCTACCACCTTTGCTTGCACTCTTACAAACATCTCTATGCTTAAACGCATTTTTGATATGGTTTTTATTAAGTAAATATTTAAATCAACGTAAATTTTTCATAAGTACTAATTCACTCCCCCCCCCCTCTTAATGCCACTTTGATACTAACAATTGGTATCAGAGCCACGTTTCTCTCTATTTGGCTTAAAATCCAAGAGAGATAATTTTTGTTGGGAATCAAAAGGGACTTTCTATCACTCATCCTCTCATGTTCAATGGGACAGACTACACATATTAGAAAACTCGAACGAGAATTTTCTTACTTTCTATAGATTTTGAATTATAGAATATTATTGAAAGTGGTTTTAGAAAGTCTTCCAAACCAATGAATATTCTATTCAGAAAAGAAGACTTTCTCTTTGAATGCTAAAGTGATAAACGCTTTCTTTTATGTTCTTGAAAAAAATAAATTTAATTGAGTTTCTATATGTGATACTACACATGAGATTTGACACATATCAAAGTCACATACGAAGACTCTAGTTGAGTCAAAGAATAAAAAATTAATCTTTTGGTACATAGCTATAAGTTGTTTCACATGAAACCAAGTAAGACCATAGGAAACATGTACACCCATTTTACGGATGTCATCAATGGTCTAAAAGCGCTTAGTAAAAGTTTTTCTAATTTTGAACTTGTTAACAAAATATTAAGATTTCTTTCAAAAAGTAGTTGAGATCCCAAAGTAACAGCAATACAAGAAACGAAGGACCTAAATAATTTTCTGCTTGAAGAACTAATCGAGTCTTTGATGACTTATGAAATGACATGTATAACACATGATGAACTCGAGAACAACCTTCCAAAGAACAGGAGAAAACTCAAGTGATGATGATGATAAGGACTTCACACTTCTTACAAGAAAAATTTAAGAAATTCTTTAAAATGACTAAGACAACGCAAGATGCTAAGAACAAAAGTGAACTAAAAAGGACTCAATAATATATTATAAATGTAAGAAGCCATGACACTTCCAAAATGAATGTCCCTGAGTGAAGAATAAGCGACCAAAGAAGAAGAAGGCGCTCAAAGCTACTTGGGACAACTTAAGTTCATCCGAAGACGAGGAGACAACCAAGAAGGAAGAAGTTGTAAATTACGCTTTAATAGCATTTAGCAATGAGGTGAGTAACCTAAATGAGTCTTCTTTATCTTATGATGAACTATTTAATGTATTTAATGACTTGTTTGATGATTTTAAATTAGTTAGTAAAAAGCATAAATTGCTAAAGAAAAATCATGCTTCACTTGATAGTAAATTTAAAAATTTTAAAAAGGAGTATGATGAACATATGATAGCTCCTTGCACTAAGTGTGAAGAATTAGATATACTTAAGAAAGAAAATATTTTATTATAAGAAATATTAAAAAATTTAAAATATGTAACAAATCCTTAAACATGATCCTTACTAATAAGGGTCATGTTCATAGAAAGGAAGGAATTGGCTTTGTGAGTAACACTCAACAAAACCCAACCATCTTTGTTAAAGGAAGAATTGGACACTATGCTTATAAATATTCATTTAAAAGGCATAGTCTATACAATTAATTTAGGTTTCTATAGGAACCATAAATAACTCGATGCCATTTGTAAAATTAAGTAGAATTTTTCATGAGGAACCCAAAGACAAATAGGTACCTAAACCAAAACCTCCTTTATTATAGGTATGTCTCCAAACAAAGGCTAGAAGCACAAAATAATACCTTGATAGTGGATGCTCAAGGCACATGACCGGAGATCCAACTCATTTCTCTAAGCTTACTAGCATAAATGAAGGATTTGTTACCTTCAGAGATAACAAGGGAAAAATTATTAGGAAAGGAACCATAGGTAATGAATCAAACTTCTTGATTTTAGATATGTTATTAGTTGATGGTTTGAAACACAAGTATTAGCCAATTATGTGATAAATGATACATTATAAAATCTGAATCCAATGCTTGTATAATTGAAATACCACACAAAAATAGTTTTATGATTACCTTAAGAAGCAATAATGTGTATATTATTGACATTGATAATTTTTATAATGAAATATACTTTTCGGCCTTAAATGATGATGCATGGGTTTGGCATAGGAGACTAGGACATACTAGCATGAAACTATTATCTAAGTCTCAATTAAAAATCTAGTAAGAGGAATACCTAGCATCAAGTTCGTAAAAGACAAAGTTTGTTATGCATGTCAACTGGAAAAATAAACGAAAAGTAGTTTCAAATCAAAAAATCAAATAAACACCTTTAGGTTACTACAGTTGATCCATATAGATTTATTTGGACCAATTGATATTACAAGATTAGGAGGTAGTAAATATACATTTGTTATTGTAGACAATTATAATAGATACACTTAAGACTTATTTTTTGGCACAAAAGTGATTCTTTTAAATATTTTTAAAAATTTTACAAACTTGTTCGAAAAGAAAAAGTTTTTATGACTTCATCTATATGTAGTGATCATGGTAGTGAGTTTCAAAATTATGATTTTCAAACTTTTTGTGAGTCAAATAGGTACAACCATAATTTCTCTACTCTTAGAAATCCACAACAAAATGAAGTAGTAGAAAGAAAAAATATGAGCTTACAAGAATCATGTTAAATGAACATAGACTACCCAAATATTTTTGGGCTGAAGCTGTTAACATGACATGCTATGTCATGAACAGGGTTCTCGTAAGACCATTACTTTTTAAAACTCCTTATAATTTATGAAATAATAAAAAATCTAATATTTTGTATTTCAAAGTATTAAGTTGTAAATATTTTATTTTAAATGAAAAATATGCCTTAGGAAATTTTGATGCAAAATTTAATGAAGGCATATTTCTTGGTTATTCCTCAATTTCAAAAGCTTATCGTGTTTTTAATAAAAGAACTCTAGTAATTTAAGAATCTATCCATATTGTTTTTAATGAGGTTCCTAAATTAAAGAAAATTAATTTTAATGATGATTTTGATTTTGATACTTTAAATTTAAATGATAAACCTCCTCTCCAAAATAACTTGGATGTATCTACTTCCAAGGAATCATTACCTAAGGAATAAAAGTATATAGATGCTCATCCTAGGGAGTTAATAATAGGAGATATATCAAAAGATGTTTAAACTCATTCATTATTTAAGAATTTTTGTGCTAACGCTATATTTTTATCTCAAATTGAACCAAAATACATTGAGGAGACCCTAAAAGATGATTCTTGGGTTATTTTAATGCATGAAGATTAAATCAATTTGAGAGAAATAAGGTGTGGGAGCTTGTTCCTAGACCTAATGACTGTTTATTGATTGGTACTAAATAGATCTTTAGAACAAACAAGATGAAAATGATATCGTGGTCAGAAACAAGGCTAGATTAGTGGCCAAGGGTTTCAACCAAGAAGAAAGAATCGATTATGAAGAGACCTTCGATCTTGTGGCTAGACTTGAAGCCATAAGAATGCTTTTGGCCTTTGCCTCTTTTAAGAATTTTAAGTTATTTGAAATGGATGTCAAAAGTGTTTTTCTTAATGGTTTCATTTTCGAAGAAGTTTATGTTGAACAACCCCCCGGTTTTGATAATGATCTTTTTCTAAATCATATTTTCAAATTATCTAAGGCTCTTTATGGATTGAAATAAGCCCCTAGGGCTTGGTATGAAAGACTTAGCTTTTTTCTTATTTTAAACAATTTTTTGAAAGGTAAAGTTGATACCATATTATTTTTTAAGTATTTTAAAAATAATTTTCTAGTTATTCAAGTTTCTATTGATGATATTATTTTTAGTTTAACAAATGAATCATTATGTGAATCTTTTGCTAAGAGTATGAGCCAAGAATTTGAAATAAGCCTAATAGGTGAAATAACTTTTTTTTAGGGATTATAAATAAAATAATTAAATGATGGTATCTTTATAAGCCAAATTAAGTATATATTAGATTTGTTAAAATGTTTTAGTATGGACAATGTTAATGCTATAAACACACCCATGAGAACTTCTACAAAATTAGACTTAGATAATGAAAGTAAAAATTTTAATTAAAAAATATATAGAGGAATGATAGATAGTTTATTGTATTTAACTACTACTAAACCGAACATAATGTTTAGTGTTAGATTATGTGCAAGGTTTCAATCAAATCCCATATATTCCCATTTTAAGGTAATTAAATGAATATTTAGATATTTAAAAGGAATCTCTAATTTCTGATTATAGTATCCTACGTCTAAAATCTTTGATTTGCTTGCTTATGCGAATGTCGATTTTGGAGGTTGTAGAATAGATAGAAAAAGTATAACCGAAATATACCAATTCTTAGGACAAGCTCTTGTTTCTTGGTCTTTAAAGAAATAAAATTTGGTTGCATTATCTACAACCGCAACTGAGTACACAGTAGCTGATGCATGTTGTGCACAAGTCATTTGGATGAAAAACACCCTAGAAGATTATGAAATTCACTTAAAAAATATTCTTATCAAATACGATAATACTAATTCAATATATTTAACTAAAAGCCTCATTCAACACTTAAGAACTAAACATATTGACATTAGACATCATTTTATTAGAGATCTTATAATAATCATGATATATCTTTAGAATTTATTAATACTAACCATCAATTGGCTAATATCTTCACCAAGCTGTTAAATGAAGAATACTTTGACTTTATTACAAGAAAGTTAGGAATGTTAAACCATCCAAATGCATGATTTGCTATTTTTCAGATTTCTTGACCTTTTGTTTGAAATTTACATGAGATGATTTTGAATACATGAGTAGCTCTTAGAGTCTTCTTAGACTTCTCGTACTTTTTGAGCTCTCTTTCGAAATGATTATATTTAAAATTAACATTTACAAGAGGAAAAATGAGATTCAAGTTCTTTTTGAGATAAGATTAATTTTTATCCTCTCTCAAAAATTATTTCGATTCATTTTTTTTTATCCTTGATGAATATTTTTAAGTATCTCCCACTACTTAATATTTGATTTTTTTCTAGGATACTAAATTTTTGGATCTTTAACACACCCCCTCTTCTTCTTCCATTTTATTTACAAAGAAGGAGCAAAAAATTTCTTTATGTGATAAATGTTGAAGAATGTTCATATAAAGTTGAGCATTTCTCCTTTTTATTGATAACAAAGGGGAAGAAATAAATATTGATAACATAAGAGATATTTATTTTAAGATCTTTGAAATGGTTGAAATGAATGTTGTATCATAATTGATGACATAGTTATCTTGTAAACATAGTGATTGATGTTGTATCATCATTGATGAAATTGTTATTTTGTGAACATAATGATTGAAATTTTTATATAATACCAAGAAGATGAATGTTTGAAAATTTTGTCATGAATGGTATTATGTATAGTTAAATTATGAACAATTGTCAAACTACCTGAATTCAAAAGTGATGGTGCTTTTGAATTCAAGTTTGTTTTATTTATCCTATAACATTTACATAGGGGAGTTAAGGTTAACTCCCGTTATCAATTGGTTGTCATCATAAAAAATAAGAAGATTGTTGAATCTTAGATTTTTATGATAAAATCAATTGATGGATTTATAATCTAACTTGTGTGTTAAAGAAAATTATACAGGATTAATTGCGATAGTAAAAGGGTATTACAATCAGATGTTGGGCCGGAGTTAAGTTCGAGCATCAGGCCGAGGGTTAGAAGACATAGTGGGAGCTCACCAGAGGTTGACCGAGGTTTGGACGATACTATCGGGAGCTTGCTAAGAGTTCACCAAAGGCTTGCTGAGAAGTTTGCCAAAAGTTCATCGGCAAGTGGTCGAGAGGTCGTCAGGAGTTGTCGGAAGAATGCTGGGAGTTCACTAGGAGTTCGCTGAAGAGATCAATTAACGATTGGACAACGAAGATTGTCTGTTAAGTGTCATAGTTAGCATCATAATGAGAGTTAATTTTACTAACTTAATTAAGAGATCATTAGGTCTTAATTGAGGTTGATTTGAACTTATTATAAAAGTTATTTCAGTAACCTAAGGTTAGATAAGACACAATCTTTGAAGACACGGTCTCTAAAATGATACAGTCTTCGAAGGTGTGTCAAGGGATGGTACCACCCAAACACAGTCTCCCAAACTGTGTAAGGCAGTCGTACTACCTAGATTGGCTTTACTACCACCAAAACACAGTCTTCGAGATCAGTACCTCGGAAACTCTAAAAATTTAAATTTTAGCTCCAATATTGAAGCCATTTGAGGCCTATAAATAACCCCCCCACACCCAATCCTTGCTTGAGGTATATAAGAATTAAGAGCAAAAATCTTATGAAAATGCTGTTGTAATTCTTTGAGAGCTCCTCTCATTTTGTCTTGTATAGTTTTTTTAATTTAAGAGGGAGCTTAAAGACTTGTAAAGGCTATCTCTTGAACATGTAAATAGAGAATAGAGTTATAAGAGGGTAGTTGATCTTTACCCATTGAAGGAAAATCAATAGTGGAAGCTAGTGATCTTAACAGAGGAGAAATTGAGAGTAGACGTAGGTCACAAGACTGAACCACTATAAAATTGGTTTGCTTCATCTTCTTTGCTCTTTATCTTTACTGCTTTTTTATTTAACTGTCTACTACCTTTGCTTGCACTCTTACAAATATCTCTACGCTTAAATATATTTTTAATATGATTTTTATTGAGTGAATATTTAAATCGACGTAAATTTTTCATAAGCACTAATTCACCCCCCCACTCGTAGTGCCACTTTGATCCTAACAGACATACCTTGAGTTTGACTTGCTATCATCGACATCAGACTGAAAACTTAAGTCCATATAGCCCTCAACCTAGAGGCTATATTCTTCGTATACTAGTAAAAGTTCCTTAGTTCTTCTTAAGTACTTAAGAATGCACTTTATTGCATTTCAGTATTCCAAACATGGATCTGCCTGAAACCTACTCGTGATGCTTAAAGCATGCACTGTATCAGGCTTGATACATAGTATAGATATATGATAGACCCTAATATAGAGGCATAGGGTATCCTATTCATGCCTGCCCTTTCTTCAAGAGTGTTAGGGGACATACTCATAAAAAGTGATATTTTATGTCTCATCGGTATGAGACATCTCTTGGAATTTTTAATATCAAATCTTTTGATAATGGAGTCTACATACCTAGACTGAGATAAGCTAAGCATCCTCTTAGATCTATCTCTATAGATCTGAATCCTCAAAATGTAGGATGCTTCCCCTAAGTCTTTCATGGAGAAGTTTCTAGATAGCCAAGCCTTAACTATTGAGAGCAGTCATACATCATTCCTAATGATCAGGATGTTATCCACATATAACATTAAGAAGGTGACATCACTCTCACTTACCTTCATGTACACACATGACTAATCTTTGTTCTTAACAAAATGATTGGACTCCAGCAAGGTTGAGTCCTAATTATCTTAGTACTAGTCAATAACAACCCTGTAAGATTGTAATAAAATCACTCCTATCTTATAAATGAGTATAGCTAGGGTCTAGATTAGTCCTTAGGGCTTAGTAGTCGCCACACCCCTTACTGGGTTAGTCGGCTAGGGTTTCCCCCTACTTAGGTCGGCTATAAAGCCACTTAGTCGCCTCCTATTCCTATTAAGGTAGGTTGGCTATAGGAGAGGCAAAGGGATAATTCTACTTATGCAAGCACCACCCCCTTAGGCTAGGGTTTTGATCCCTATTTAAAGATGCCCCTCTTAAATCAAGCAATTATCAAGTTTGTTTCAGTCTTGTGCCGAATCTAGGAGGGAGGAACCCCTATAGTGTTTCAAGGGTTAATCCCCCTTAAAGGTCAAAATCTATAGAGCTCTATCTAGAGTTTTATCATCTAGTATCACAGCAGCGATCTTGCTACCTTTGTAGCCATCATCCATGCCTCCACCTTCCCAAGCAATTCCCACAATTGCTACAACATGCACCTCCACCTTCTACCCCAACAATAGATCAAATCAGTTTGTTGCTTCCCCCTACGTTTGATCTGAAATTCTGGTATATTTTTACAACCCACGCCTCTTCAATACTGTAAGATCCTTCATATTTATTATACATGGGGGAAGTTTTTCCAAAGTTTCCTTGTGGTAAATTTTTACCATTGCAAGCATTATCATCGTTGCGAAGGTGAAACATTATAGAAATTTTTAGTCGATTGTTGCTACTTGAAACCAAACTTCTGTTCATCCTTTCTAATTAAAATATTTATATAATTCTTAAGACCAAGTTGGCTTTCATTTGGATTTGATTTTATGGAAAAACTACTTCTGAAACCAATTTTCTTGTATGATCTTTCAACATTACGTAGTTATGAAATTTTACGATTAAGGAATCTGCCTTGCATCTTTTGCCCTATTTCCTTACTATTATGCCGCCAAAATTTCATCAAAGTTTCTACTGGTATTGACAACATCTAAATCAAGGGTTTATATATAATTTTCTTAGACTTTCCTCTGAAATTTATGTTGAGAAGTCATCATTTCTCTGACGTAAAAATCGGTTCAGCAGGATAGCACATCGCATCACTTCTTTTCACCAAATTCTATTAGATTTAAGTGCTATTTTTTGTGGGATTTTGGACTCTCTTTTCATCATCTCCAAACCCTACCATCCTCACCAAAAATCTTTTCAAATATTACCCTAAACCGAATCCAAACAGCCCCCCAAATTAGCCACCCAATTCAGCCTACTTCCTTATCCATCCACTTACCTTTTTAGCCAATTTTCATTACCGAGACACCTACCTTTGTTGCCATCTATCCCAGATCTAAAATTAATTTTTCTAACCTTTATCTATTACTATTACAGCCTTAAAACCATAGTAATTCATAGCCTAAACTCTACAAAATCGTAGCCCCAAATCAGCCTATTCCTATCCAAACCAATTCACTTTCCAACCAGCCACCCCCTTCTCTAAAATTCCCATGCCACTAACCCGATAATAGAAAAATGATCTTAATATTATAGATCTAGAGGCATATATTATAGCATCAGAGGAGGCTATCGATGTAAAGCTTGATGCCTTTGGAAACCACATGGAAGAGAAGATGCGATCCCTTTTTGCTAAATTCAGCATTGGCCGACTCTCGAGCTCAAGGAAATCACAACACGGAGAAACTTCATATCACCGAGATGATCCTCAAAAACATGGTCATATCACCTTTGATCTCAATAATCCATGCATGAAGGTTGACTTCTCTAGATGGGACGAAGGAGACCCGATCGGGTGGATCTCGCACGCGGAGTACTATTTTCGGTTCTACCAAACCGCCGATGCCACACGGGTAGAGATTATTGCCATCCACCTCGAGGGAGATATTATTCAGTAGTTTAATTAGTTTAATCACACCCATGGAGGACTCTCTTGGTAGTGATTCAAAGAAGGACTACTAAACCGCTTCGGACCAATCGATTTCAATAACATCGACGGACAATTAGCAAAGATTTGTCGAACCTCTACAATACAAGAATACCAAACAAGGTTTGATTGTTTATCTAACCAAACTAAGAATTGGTTTGAGAAACAACTTTTAGATACTTTTATCGAGAACCTAAAGTCAGAGATCCAAGGAGAAGTAAAGGCGCGGCAACCGTACACTCTTATAGTGGCGATTTCCTTCATGTGTATCCAGGAAGAACAATTGAACCATGAGGTACGAAGGACAAGGGTCGCTCCCCGACCAGCCATGATGAGGCCTACTACCCCCTCTACCACTATCCAAGCCCCTGCACTAAAAACGTTGACAAGAGATGAGCTTCATGAACGATCAGCCAAGGGGTTATGTTGGCATTATGATGAACCATAGAGCCGCGAACATCAGTGCAAAAAGGGCCAAATCCTCATGATTGAACTAGCGGAAGATGAGGACAATGAAACATCTAAAGAAACCCTTGAACCTAAAGAAGAAGCCATGGAGGAAGAGTCCCAACTAGCCGACTACATAGTGCACGCATTGGCCGGCTATTCCAACCCATAGATGATGAAAGTTAGAGGACTTCTAAAATAGTAACCCATCACTGTAACTTCCTCAATAGTAAGGTTACTGCACATTTGGCACTTCAAATAAAGGTTGCAACAAGTTTGACGTAAAGGTCGCTGATGGCCGAATCTTTAATTGTGACCAACAGTGCCCGCGGGTGAAACAACTCCTCCAAGACCAAGAAGTGGTAGCTAATTTCTTCCTCCTACCCATCGATGATTATGAAGCCATACTTGGGATTAAATGGCTCATAACACTAGGTGATATCTCCTAGAATTTTTTTAAATTAATCATGAAATTTTATTGCAAAGGGAGACAAGTCACGTTAAAAGGCAAGCGCGAGAGCCAAATTTCCATCGTTTTGTCACAACAAATAGAGGAAGTATTGCACAAAGCATATGGTGGATTCTTGATGTATATTCAGTAGCCATATATGAGGGAGAATATACAAAACTCAGATCTTAAGCTTGCCCTTTGCACAGTCACGGGCTTAGCTGATTTTGCCTAAGCCGTGCGGCACCCATGCGTGTCCGTCCGCACAGGTCAGCTCTCCCCGAGATCTCCTAAAGTTCTATAGACATACAAAAAGAGAAAACGGGCCAGAAGAAGCAATTCTCATAGGATCCACAAGCAACTACTCAAGAAAACACTTTATAAAGCCAAAATACAAATTACACCCATGGACATTACAAACTCAGAGAGGTTGCACACAAAGGATAATGGTCCATTACAGACCCAAGTCCCCACAAGTGCTTATAAGATACACTTATATTTACAAGCCAAACTTGGCCATAAAGCAAATCAAACTAGGGTTGCTAAGCCTACTGCAAGCCCGCTTCTTGTTGTACAAGATATGTACCTAAACTGAAGGACACGGACAAATACGAGCATTTCATCGAACACCTTGTTTACATTATTGTCCGTGACATTCTCCCCCACTTATTCCTTCTACGTCCTCATCAAAGCCACTGTAGACATTGCATCTCCTCGCATTTTGTTGAATCTTCAATCTTCTGCTTTGGCTGCAACACGCCCCTTTGGCTCCTAGCCGCTCTCCGCCGTTGTTGTTGAGTTGTCGAACTCTGATCCGACATGCTGCTTCAACTCACCAATGACTGAATCTGGTGTGGGGTTGGCTGAGTTGTGCTGATCCTTGTTAGTTCTCGCAGATCCCTCTGATAAAGGAAAAGACCTGCCTTATTATGTGCCAGTATTGTAGTATACTTATATTGCTTGAACTGGGTAGATGCTTGTTGGAGCTTTAACGAGCATCGCCTCACAGACTTTAAAGTTTTTAAGGTCCTTTCTTTATAATGTTTTCCCATTAAACCTTCTTCCACTGTTAGTTATCACTTCCAAGTATGTTCGCATCACTCCCGCTTTCGATTGGTTAATTGGGAAATGAAGTAGAAAATCTACTCTCAGTAGTACTGATCACCAACGGTGAGGATTTGACAACCATTATCTTCTATAAGCTTTCTTTGAAGGATCACTGAACTTGTGCAGAGCTCCCCTGCTTGGATAAGTAAGAGAACTGGGATACTTGGCTTCACCCATTCTTTTCATAGTTGAGAAGGTAAGGTTACTTGGCTTCGCTTACCTCCTCGAGTTAAGAGAATTGGGGTACTCGGTTTCGCCCATTCTCTCAAGTTGAGAAGACAAAGGTTACTCAATTTCGCCTGGTAAAGGTTACTCGATTTCGCCTGCCTCCTCGAGTTTGTACTTCATGCATTAAGCTGGGTACTAACATTCGTCTGCTCTTTGCTCACACTTCTGAAGCACTTGAAGTGGTTGCACTCCTTGCGTTGGGTTAGCTACTGTGATTCGCCTTCCCACTGCCATTGAACTTCTGGAATGCAAGAAGTTTTGCCCGAAAAGAGCAAAAAGTTTACCCCAACTTGGAGTAAGTCTTTGATAGATCCGTCGCCTTTGGGATTGTACCTTCTCCATCACCTTGCCTACTCCTCTTGAGTAGAAAGGTACAGACCATGTACTAGCTACTGTTCCTTGGTCGAGCACTCCTGCATTAACCCAAGTCCCTTAATTTCGGCTATCCGGATGAGAAGCCCATCGACATCGGTCTTATGAAGTTTCTTGGCCTCCGCCTCGCCTGCCTTGGTACTTGGAGTTTGCCTCTGCATTCTCCACCTCCTTAGCCTCTTTTACGACCAATGTTGTCCCTTCATGAGAGCAAGGGATTGATGACTTCACGGAAGTCCTATATCTGTGGTACCATGGTGCTGCCAAGCCCATAGCACTACTATCCGTTATCTTGCATCTTCATCCCTTCTTTCGCGATCGGTAGATCTGCCTCTGCGGTACTGTGGAGCTCCTCCGAGTCCACCTCCTTTCTAACCGACGCTTTCTTTTAGGTAGCTGAGCCCCGCTGGACTCATCGTCGCTTCCTTGCCCCTTTCGACTACCTGCTTCGACACCATTGTGTCCTCCTAGCAGTTCTCCTTGGTCAATGGAAAGATAGACTGCAACTCTCAAGTATGGCCTCCGCCATCTTGTTGCAGGGCTCGCGCCGATTCTGTTCTCCTTAGCTTCCTTGGTAGCAATGTTCGCCATCACCTTGTTCTCGACTCGGCTCCCTTAAGCGAATGTGAGCACTGAAGCAGTCCAACTCTCCAACTGCTCCGATTAATCAAGTCCCCTCTATGGGACTCACTGGTACTTATAATCTGACTACTCTCTCGGTGGTACACGGCCCCCATATGCTGACGACCAAGGCTTTCATCTGATGCAAGCTTCGATGCATACACACGGAAGACCCGCCTCTGCGGTACTGTGGCATTCACTCCTTGAATCCACAGCCCTTCTTGCCATTGCATTGTTCACCGAAGTGGAGCTCCCAGTAGCTCTTGATCATTCATATGATCACGTCCCTCACGGGACTCACTGGTACTTGCACTTAGACTTCTTCCTTGGTGGTATACAGCTCTCATATGCTGATGACTAAGGCTTTCATCCAATGCAACCTTCGATGCATACACGAAGACCCGCCTCTACGGTACTATGGCATTCACTCCTTGAATCCATAGCCCTTCTTCTTGTTATGTTGTACACCAAAGTGGAGCTCCCAGTAACTCCTGACCATACCTCCGCATGATCTTTGTCCCTCACGGGATAAGATTGCCTGTATTACATTGTCACAAACTATTCCACCATGATCCGCTGCACCATGTCGTCTCCTGGTGACATCTCCATTGCATATAGATTCTCGTGTGATGAACTCGGACTACGACTTCTCCACGTGTGGCCTCTGCCAACACATCGTAGGGCCTCCACCATCTCCGATTTTTAGTTCGCTCCCTTGGCAATTCCCCTTCGTCCCCCCCACTCCTGGGTTACACCTAGACGAAGCATAGCTCTAGGATAGTCCGTCGCCTAGTAGCTCCTGAAGTCCTCTGACTTCGCTAGAGTTGGTGCACCATTGTCTGGATCTTGGGCCTCTATCCCCTACCAACACAATCTTGTTATGCACCTCTTGTTCCTGACAACTCGAATGGCAACACTATGGCATATTCTTTAAGAGTACCCACCTCTGCGTCCTCTTGCCCCATACTAAGATCTCACGATCCTAACTTTGCCTCCGCAAGTTGAATCACCTTAGTTACTCCATCAAATGCATCTCTGAGGTAGCTTGCATGTGCCTTGAAGCTCCCTTCATCTTTGGCACCATGCAAAATAAGTCTGTCCCATCAGAATGAAGAACCCATGGAACAACATGATCCCACTCTTGCCTCTACAAGAGTTCATGCCCTTGACCTCTATCTAAGGAAAGCTCCGTGCCTCCGCTCCATGTTCCATCTTCTATGTCGACTCCCTTCATGCGGCTTGGATACTTCACCGAGTTCCACCCAAGTCGCTCTGCTCTTCGATTTGCATTGAGTTGATAGTGGCCCTCACGTCCACCATTCCACGGGTCAGCCCTCTGTTAAGTTCAATTTCTGCATCGACTCTAAGTGTGCCTTCATATGATGTTGCCTTGGATTGCTCCCCCACTTGATCTCAAAATGCATCGACTAATGCATTACATCCTTCAAAATCATGCGACAACTCTTCGTCGCTCACTTGGTCCATTGAGCTTTGTGGAGATATAGCCTTGAGGAACTCTTCCTCAATATGTGCAATCCGTTGCACATGATTCTCCCACTAGAGAACTAGGACTCATCCCTCCTGGATATCTGTCCTGCTGGAGCAACTTTTCTCTTTACATACTTCCCACTGGAAGTTTCGGAGACCATCATCCCCTTTGGACTACTCTGTCTTACTGAACTTGTGCTTTGTTCTGACCCCACAAATGTACTTGCTAGATTGCGACTCTTCTCCAATACAGTCTCCACTACACCCTTCAAGGTCTAGCAACATGCTGAATTTGTTGTACATTTCAGCCACCTACGGACATATCCTTTCCATGTCGAAGAGAAAGTTCTGATGCTCCATGGCGCCGAGTTCTAATCGCTCCTTGGGATGACCACGAATACTCCATCATCCGTGTACAAGCTCTTGCATGAGTTCTGAATCCTTCGAGTTAGCAATTTCCCTCACCTCTGTGAGCTTTGCACAACTCTTTCGGTCGTTACACAACACCTCCCACCTTGCACGGTCTCATCTTTCACCAAGCGCCCCGCTTTGCCTTAAGCACCGTCAAGTTTGGTTGCCAACGTTGAGCTATAGTGCGAACTCAACCATCCCAATCTTTGTGTGCTACGCATTCTTCTTCGCTTGCTTGTCCTCGTGGTGCCTCTCGCGCAAAGGAGTTGGCTATTCCTTGAATGCCAAACTAGGATGTCTGCTCCTCTGAGCGACTCCTTTCCCTACATCTCAATGTCCGTTTCCCCCAAATGGTTGTGCATGCTGGCTATCCTCCACACAGCCTAGCTAGGTCCCCCACGTTTGTATGGCAAGTGTTTCTGCATGTGCTTGTCCCGCTCTGATACTACACTGTCACGGGCTTAACTGATTTTGCCTAAGCCGTGCGGCACCCATACGTGTCCGTCCGCACAGATCAGCCCTCCTCGAGATCTCCTAAAGTCCCATAGACATACAAAAAGAGAAAACGGGCCAGAAGAAGCAATTCCCATGGGATCCACAAGCAACTACTCAAGAAAACACTTTATAAAGCTAAAATACAAATTACACCCATGGATATTACAAACTCAGAGAGGTTGCACACAAAGGATAATGGTCCATTACAGACCGAAGTCCCCACAAGTGCTTATAAGACATACTTGTATTTACAAGCCAAACTTGGCCATAAAGCAAATCAAACTAGGGCTGTTAAGCCTACTGCAAGCCCGCTTCTTATTGTACAAGATATGTATCTAAACCGAAGGACACGGACAAATACGAGCATTTCATCGAACACCTTATGTACATTATTGTCCGTGACACTTTGCCTAAATGAATTCGCGGATGTTTTCCTGAAGTCGCGCGGGCTGCCCCCTAGCCGGTCGCATAACAATCACATTCCTATTTTGCTAGGCAAACCTCTAGTAAATTTATGATCGTACCACTATCCTAACTTGTAGAAGGATGAGATTAAGAATATTGTTAAAGAGATGCTTGACACCGGGGTGATTCGACCGAGCTATAGCCCTTACTCCTCACTGGTATTGCTAGTGCACAAGAAAGATGGTACGTGGCGGATGTGCATTGACTACCGAGCTCTAAACGCCATCACCGTCAAGGATAAATATCCTATCTCATTCATAGATGAACTCTTGGATGAATTAAAAGGAGCCCCAGTCTTTACTAAATTGGATCTCTGATCTGAATACCATCAGATTCGGGTATACACTAAAGATATTCTGAAAACTGGATTACGCACGCATAACGGCCACTACGAGTTTTTGGTAATGCCTTTCGGACTTACGAATGCTCCTTCTACTTTTCAAAGCCTGATGAATGACATCTTCTAGAGTTTTCTATGTAAGTTTGTATTGATATTCTTTGATGATATTCACATTTATAGCCCTACGCTTGATATACATTTTTAGCACTTACGAACTATTCTAACAATTCTTCGGGAGAATACTTCTTATGTTAAACAGTCAAAGTACAACTTCTTACAACATAAAGTAGAGTATCTTGGGCATATTATATTAGAGGATGGAGTGATGGTGGACCTGACAAAGATCGAGGCAATGCAAGGATGGCCGAGACCTACAAATGTACAATCACTACACGGTTTCCTTAGACTCACGGGCTACTACCGAAATTTTATGAATTATTATACCAAGATTGATGCCCTGCTCACATCCTTACTAAAGAAAGACTCATTCTTGTGGTTGGATAAAGCCTCCGTAGCCTTAAAACGACTTAAGGTAGCCATGACAATAACGTCAATCCTAGTGTTGCCCTATTTCGATCGCACTTTTGTCATTGAGGCTGATACATCAGGAGTTGGAATTAGGGTTATTCTTATGTAAGATGGTCGACTCCTAATTTACACTAAGGCTTCGCCCACACTCCATACGAGGTTCTTACAAGAGATACTAATTACTACTAAATTTAAAATATGGTTAGATACAGGTCCATGACACGAAAGAAGAGTAAAACTAGAAGAATTGCAATCCATGCTCATGCCAGATTGGTCTCTTATTATCCTGAACCATACCAGAGGGTAGTCACCATTCCAGAAAAAAGACTGGCAATCACTAAAGACTAACCATATTGCAACACATGCAAAGAAGAAACAGCCTCCCGACAAACTTTAAAATTGATGAAAAATTGAAGATCGAGTTTTTCTACACCTCTAGCCTGATCAACAAGAAACTCGAGCCTTAATGAAGTGGTCTCCCTATTTCTTTAAGCCTTGCAAAATTAAGGATCATATTGGGGCTCTAACTTGAAGATCAAATTCACGCACCAGATCAAGATTACAGTTGATCTGCTAGGTATCTCACCTCAAATAGAAATTTAAAAAAGACGACTCAGCCCAAATCCTTCCAACTAACACTCAAGCTAATGAGGAGGCCAAAGTTCAGTTAATGATAGCATGGCAGTCACATGAGGAGTTGAAGATCCAGTTTCCTGAATTTATGGACCCTCAACCTTAAGGACAAGGCTGATCTGAAGAGGGTAGACTTGATAGGACTCCAACAGGGTTGAGTCCTAATCATCTTAGTACTAGTCACTAAAAACCCTGTAAGATTGTAATAAAGTCACTCCTATCTTAGAAAGGAGTATGACTAGGGTCTAGATTAGCCCTTAGGGCTTAGTAGCCGCCACACCCCTTACTGGGTTGGTTAGCTAGGGTTTCCCCCTTTAGGTTGGCTATAGAGCCACTTAGTCGCCTCCTACTCCTATTAAGGCTGGTTGGCTATAGGAGGGGCAAAGGAATAATTCTACTTAGGCAAGCACCCCTTTAGGCTAGGGTTTTGATCCCTATTTAAAGATGTAGCTGCCCCCCCCTCTTGAATCAAGCAATTATCAATTTTATTTCAGCCTTGTGCTGAATCTAGGAGAGAGGAACCCCTATAGTGTTCCAAGGGTTGATCCCGCTTAAGGATTAAAATCTATAGAGCTCCATCTGAGGTTCTATCACAAAATTATAAGATCTGATCGCCTAATCAAATCTTATGTTCCAACTTCAGGAAACTTGCTTCAGTCCGTAGATAGACCTGAGCAATCTGCATACCTTATTTAGACTTTTCTTGGATACGAATCCTTCAACCTATATCATATATATTGGAAAACACAACGAGAGCATCATATGTGTAGTAAAAGAAAGAAAACAAAATAGGTTTCCCACGTATAACAAGTCATCGTGCAAAGATTGATACGTAAAAAACCTACAAAATCAAAATTCCTAAAATTCTAGATCTAGATGGACAGAATAAAGAAGGTCAAATGTCCTCTTCTCTAGCTATCTCTATACAATAGATTATTATAGCGATGCTCCTCTAATCGTAGTCCAAATCTTATAACTCTTGCGTACCTTCTCGCATCACTTATGGATGAAGATCACCTATTTTCTTTGCTACTCTCTCATAGCAGGGAAGGGCTTGTTGACTGAGAAGATGAGGGAGGGAGGAGAATAGGAAGATGTGACCAAAGGTGCAGCGTATCACTATTGTATTGGCCCTACCTCCTATTTATAGAGAGCCACAAAAAATCCTAGTGGATCCTGCCTTAGTGGGTATTGGATTTACTAGTTATAGGTGCCCTACAAGCCAATCACGTGAGTGATAATACTTGTGACATATTACGATAATCTCTTTTCTTATCATTACTGACACTTTTTTTATATTATATATTTCTAGATGTATATTATGATGTCCCTCGTTTTGTGCAATGAGAATCAGATCACGATGAGATCATAATGATGAGATTGATTCACCTTTAAATATAGATCCTAAATTATCCTGGTCATAGGTTACTTAAGAGGGACATCAAGATATTCGGATAGACCAGTGTACTGCATACTCATTCATATGATGGAGGTAACTGGTCTAATAGTCGCTTGTGTGGGGACACTAGAAGTACAGTGTAGGTGCTTATTAGAGAATGAGTTCATTGATAGATCCGCTTACAGAATGCTGGATGAATAATGATACCTAATATCAGACAAAGATTTCATAGTCCTAGTTTTGTATCTAGTCCTTAGGCTTGAGACACCACAGATGTCTTATATGAGTACTCATTTCTTTGATGTCGGATTTATAGGTTTGGAAATATCCTAATCTGGTACAACCAATTATTGGGATTGGTAGCCAACCATTTGAGGCAAGAGAGTGTCAATAAAGGATCATCCACTCTTAATATCATGAGAGAAATATCTCGAGCATTCACTCAAACAAAGTCCTTGGCTAGGGTAGTTCAAATTGAGAGAGGAGTTTTCCGGGAGAATCTGATTAGAGTGAGACTCAGAAGGATTTTGTATATGGCCTGACAGTATCCATGCATAATATGCAGTGTTTGGGATATTAGTTTGATAAGGGACTATAAATATACGGTAAATGTGGACAGATAGATCTGATGGATTTGATCCCCATGTACCGTTTGAGGACCATGGCGTAGTGGCTTAGTACATCCATAGTCAATGAGTCGAGTGAATTATTATAGAGATAATGATTCACTATATCAGAAGGAGTTCTGATAAGGGTAACTCATGGCTAGCTTGGTATCCAGGGAGCTGCTAGTTTAGATCTTGTGGATGAGATCTAATATGATTGAATAATTAGATTGAGATCCAATTCCCAATGTGAACAGAATCTGGAGGGACTCAATTGATAGACTAGAGCTAGAGAAGTTGCCTCCTATTTCTACTTAATGTTTTTCTCCTCCGTAGTCTGAGAGCATGGAGAGATTGATCCCGTAACTGAGGAGCCTTGTTGCCCCATCTACCATGTGGATTGCCGCTCGTCTTCTCCATCGGATCTGAAAATTTTCAGGGATATATATATATATATAAAGTCATTTAATAGACTAAATAAAAAATCTCCTCGTATAATAATATTAAGCCATTAAGCATGAGGCAATAAGATTGACCCAAGTGGCCTTCCATTGTTACAGGAAGAAATTGGATTACGATATAAGTTGAGTTTATCGAGTCCCTCGAGGCTTACCTCTCATTGTGGTTTGAGATCTTGCCTATGACATGATATGTCACCGATGACCCGAAGACATGGTAATGCATATTTATATGTATATATATATATATATATATATATATATATATATATACATATATATATATATACATATATATATTGAGCATGATAATATTAAGTCGTTAAGTATGAGGCAATAAGATTGACCCACGTTGCCTTCCATAATTATAGGAATAACTTAGATCATGATATAAGTTGAGTTTGTCGAGTCCTTCGAGGCTCACCTCTCATTGTGGTTTAGAATCTTATCTATTACATGAGATTTCACCGATGACCTGAGGACATAGTAATGCTTGGTTGAGTCCCTCAAGAGCATATCATTGAATCAGACTCATTTTGTAATGATAGTGATGACTTAACCGGACATCATAAGCGGTCGAGTCCCTTGAGTCCATGACTTAACCGGACATCATAAGTGGGCTTAGTGTGATTAGTCGAGTCCCTCAAGGTTACACTAAAATGTCGATTGAATCTTGATCCCTACTAGAAGTCTGCCGAAGATTTCTATTTCACGCACTAAGGGTGTCATGTGATTTGCTAGAAAAGAGTGAGAGCATGTCAAGATAGAAGTCCATATCCTAATTATTTTATTTACAAATCTATATATTTTTATTTTTCCTACATCTCTTATTTGTTGCCTACAAACTCTTTACGTGGCATACTTGATGCCAATCGTGTTACTGGTCCAAACTTTACAAATTGGCTCTGTAATATGAGAATATTTCTTATAGCAGAGAAAATCACATATATCCTAAATACGGTCATACCCCAGCCTGAGGAAGGAGCACCTCAGGAAGAGTATGCCAATATATGAAGTATATAGATGATTCCACTCTTGCTCAATGTTACATGTTAGCCTCTATGTGATATAATCCCATAGGATTCCAATCTGGATGGAGATGGGAAAGGGTGATAAACGATCACTTCGAGGGGATCGAGCATTCTAGATCACTTTAAGGGGATCTACCTCCTAGGATTTTGCCTTTTGGCTAAAATTAAACTTCTTTATTGATTGCCTCATGGAAGAGTTTACATCATTATTTATAGTGTACTACTAAGAGTCCCTCTAATCTTGGACTCAGAGTCCCACTAAACTTACACTATTAACTATTTGATAGACTCCTAACTTAAAATAATAATATATTTTATTCTAATAGAAGATAATGACTAACTCATAACTGACTCAATGGGGCTCACCCGACCCATAACTGACTATGACTAACATGACTCACCTTGAATTCATTGTGAACCGATGGACCCGACCCTATTAGGGTCCTATTTGACTTGCCATCTTCAAATCAGCCTTGCCCTTAAGGCTGAGCAGCATCAGACTTGGGAAATACTTCAGTCTAGGATATTTGCCATACATCATAATCCTTTGATCAATCAAGTAGGGTCTCTACCTGGTGTAAGCAATGGGTTGATCTTTTGGTGTAGTAGTCATTATTGTCTTCTGAGGAACCCTTTTCATCTGATGGCTAATGGTAGTACTATATCTTCCATTGATGATCGCCTCTTCAAAGTCTTCTTGGGGCATCAAAAAGAAATCTACAAGTAGTTGTTTGCCCTGTGTAATCATCTTTACCTTTGAGCACCTTTTCTCATAAATTACGATTCGCCCGTTATCAATCTTGTCTTTAAAATAGTAGCTTTCGTGATCGGACTCCACATTATCAATTTTTGATTCCTCCTTAGCCGGTTCAATTGTTAGAAGTTTGTCACAACCTTTATTATCAGACTCCACATTATCAGTTTTTTATTCCTCTTTATTGGCTCGACTATCAGAAGCTGCTCTTCTATGTTGACCACTTTGAAGTCCTCCTTTCTTGATTTTTTCTATTTATTAAAGCTTCTGTTTCGACAAGTGTCCATATTGATTTTTTCTTCATGCACACTGGCGAATGATATAGCTGCTATCATGGTGCGGGGATGGCAAATTTTAACTTCACACCAAATCTCAGGATGAAGTCCCTTAGTAAATTTTCTCACCAATTATATCTTAGACCAATCTCAGGTTTAGTTTGATAGGTGCCCAAATATGCTCTGGTACTCTTGTACTATGGAAGTCAGGTGGATTTTGGCAAGCTATCCAATAACGTTCTTGTACTCTAATGGTCCAAAGCAAATCAGGAGCTCTCTCTTGAACTGTCCCCACGAAGGGACTCCGTGATAGGTCCCATACAAATTATACCACTAGATTGCATCTCCTTCGAGTTGAATAGAAGCTATCTCCACTTTGGATTCCTCCGGAGTCCTGTGAAAATGAAAAAAAATTTTAACACATAAGATCCAACTGATTGCTCTCCATCATCCCATCTGGGAAACTCCATACGCATGTGTCTTGCCCTTAATCATATTTTTCAGATCTGTTCGCTTTGAGATTGGAACTTTTGGCATGCTAAGATTTGTTGGGGTTTTCTGATAAACTTCTTTTGAATTCACTGAAGAGTTGTTGCAATTTACTCTCTATGCAGGCCTGGAAAGATTTGAATCTTGCATCTATTGTATCATCCATAGCCATCATATCTGTAATGTCGTATTTGGTGTGGCTGTAAAGGAAGTGGGCGCTTGTGGCAACGAGAGATGGCTATTGTCAAGGTTATGAAATAGACGTAGATGATGGTTGAGGGAAAAGGAAGATGGTGGCAGCGGTAGAAACGGTAGTGGAATCGCAACGGGAAGCAGCATGATGGGGAAGGAAAGGGACAATGGCGGTCTGTGGCTGCATGGCTGTAAATGGCAGCATTGGCAACCAACATCAATGTGGCTAGCCATGTAAGAAGAGGGCAGCAGTGAGGTCCGACGAGTGGTGGTTGTGCGCAGCCGAGGGCTGGACTGCACTATGGTAGTTGTGGCGAGGCACTAAAGATGAAGAAGAGGCATAGGCGGGGTGTCCATCGAGTGGTGGCTATAGCTATTATTGCTACCGATGGAGAACAAAAAACGTGAGCAGTGTAGATGGCATGACCGGGGAAGCTGTGGCTAAGGGACAACAATAGTTGACGTCGGTGGAGAGGAGGGGAGGAAGAAGGCAGCTATGACACTTTGTAGTGGCGATAGGTGTCGGTCAGCAGCTGTGGCTGGTGGGGCACCGTCGACGATAATAGAGGAGGAGGCAGCGACGGTGGATGGGTTGTAGGCAATAGAGGGCTGGAGGTGATGACAACGAGATAGCAGCGGTAGAGGGTCCAGCGAGAGGACCTCGGTGGTATAGGAGGGCACGATTGGGAGCGGCGGGCGACATATGGGGTGGAAAAGCTACAAGAAGTAGAGGAGAAATAGAGGATGCAGCGACAGCGATAGTGGTAGGAAGTGATCTAGATCGAGCCTCACTGAGCGACAAAGGCACAATGATGGATGGCACCGGTGAGACCTTTGGCAGGGGACAATGACGCGACTGCATGGCAATGGTAGAGGTGGCAATAGCATCAGCATTTGGGGCGATTAAGGCTGCGATAGTAAGAAGTAGAGGAGGCAGGCGATGGGCACTAAAGAGGAGGGGAACGACGTGGCTTGCAGTGGTAGCAATAGTAGGGGCGACAATGATGTGGTTGGCAGGCAGTAGAAGCTGAAGAGGAAGGAAGGAGGATGGCGACTAGGTAGTGGTAGTGGCAGGGGAGGAACTATAGATAAAGAGGAGGTGAGGAATGGGCGGCTGGGCAGCAATAGTGGTAGGGAGGATAGCGACGAGGGAACGACAGCGGTCGAGGACTTGTGGCGGGTAGCAGCGATGGCAGGTGAGGAGCAGGGAAGAACGGGAAAAGCAATGAAGAGGTGGTGATCGCGTGGGTGTGTGCGGTCGAGGGCTAGCCGATGACAGTGGCAGGATGGGTTGCAGTTGGCATTTCAATCTTCTTCTTTTTGTTCTCTCTTTTTTCCCTTTCTTTCTCTTCCTTATTATTATTTCTTTTTATGATTGCAACAGCAAAGATGGTGATAAACTGCAGTAAGGTATGGAAGATGGCAACGATGATAATGGCGGCGATTATGGTGAAGTTGGTGAACAACAACAGTGAAAGTGCGTAGGAACGCTACTCTGATACCAATTGATAGAACCTCATATGATTATATTGTGGATGAAGATAGAAAAGGGGGATAAATGATCACTTCGAGGGAATCGAGCCTACTAGATTACTTTGAGGGGATCTACCTCCTAGGGTTTTGCCTTTTGGCTAAAACTAGACTTCTTCATTAATTATATCATGAAAGAGTTTACATCATTATTTATAGTATACTACTAAGAGTCCCGCAAAGCTTGGACTCTGAGTCCTACTAAACTTGGACTCCTAACTAATTGATAGACTCCTAACTGAAAATAATAACTGACTCCATCCTAACTGAAGATAATAACCAACTCCGACCAACTCATAACTGACTCAATTGGGCTCTCCCGACCTATAACTGACTCCAACTGACATGACTCAACTTGAATTTATTATGAACCGATGGACCCAACCATGTTAGGGTCATATCACTGTGACTCCAGAGTTATAGAGACAACATAAAAACATGGATGCCAGATCCATACTCCTGCATCTCTGTAAATTGTTTGAGGAATATGGAAGTTCTTAGTGATATGAGATATCTAAGAGTCTCTTCTGTGTCAGGATGATTGAGAGGACATCGATTTAAAACCATGTCATGGAAATGATAGAGTGGATTGAGAAACTCATAGGTCTAGGAATTGTCCTAGATAATAACCTGTGTGTTGATCTTATACTTCGGTCCTCACCTGATTCCTTTTCTTAGTTCATTATAAATTTTAATATGAATAAACTTGAGGTAACTCTCCTTGAGCTCCTCAGTATCTTGAGAAGCAGAGAGCACCATCAAGAAAGAGAAATCAATTCTCTACATTTGTGAGACCAAAGGTAAAGGAAAGCTAGAATGTCCCTTAAGAAGGGCAAGGATAATGGCAAACAGGGCAAGGCAAAGGTTGCCAAAAGAGACTCAGTAAAGGACAAAAGTTAGTGCTTCCATTATAAAAAAAAATGGGCATTGGAAGAGGAACTACAAGGAGTACCTTGTAGAAAAGGTGAAATAGAAGCTTCAAGTACATTCATGATCAATCTCTATTTGTCATATTTTAATAGATAATGGATACCGGGAGTGCTTATCATATTTGCAATTCGTTGCAAATCCTAACAAGTTCTAGGAGACTGGCTAAAGTTGAGATAAACCTCAATATGGGTAATGGGGCAAGAGTTGCTATTGTGACTATCGATAAGGTCATTTTACATCTACCTGGTGGAGCTACTATTATATTAGATGCATGCTATTTTGTTCCCTCTATTATCCAAAATATTATTTTTATTTCATGTTTGATATTAAATGGTTATAAGCTAGTTCTTGAGAACAATAGTTATTCAATTATAAGGGATGATATGATCATCACTAGAGGGATATTGCATAATGGTTTGTTTCTGCTAGACACTGCTCCACATATCATAAATGTAAGTATGTCAAAGAGGAAACAAAATGAGGTAAACAGTGCATGCCTATGACATTGTAGGCTAGGTCACATCCATGAGGGAATGATATAAAGTTGCTAAAGGATGGGTACCTAGATCTATTAGACTATAAGTCATATGCAACTTACGAGCCTTACCTTCTGGGAAAGATGACCAACACTCCTTTTAGTGGAAATAAAGAGAGAGCCACTGACTTATTGGAACTTATACATTGTGATGTATGTGGTCCTATATCGACTCAAGCTATCGGTGGTTACTCATACTTCATTACATTCATTAATGATTTCTCTAGGTATGGATATATGTATTTGATAAAGTATAAGTTTGAGACCTTCGAGAAATTCAGAGAATATAAGAATGAAGTAGAAAACCAGATTGGAAATAGTATTAAGACTCTTCGATCAGATCGAGGAGGAGAATATATGAGTACAGAGTTCACCTAGTTCCTCAAGGACTATGAGATACTATCTAAATGGACACCTCCTTATATACCTTAGCTTAATGGTGTATCAGAAAGAAGTAATCACATGTTGTTAGACATGATGCGACCCATGATGGGTTTCATGGACCTACACGTCTCATTATGGGGATATGCCATAGAGACCGCATCTTACTTTCTGAACATAGTTCCATTGAAATTAGTGTCTATGCTGTATGAGATATGAAAAGGGAAGAAGCCCAATCTTAAGGTTGTTAAGATTTGGGGCTACCCTATCCACGTTAGAAGATACAATCCTGATAAGTTGGAATCAAGGACGGAATAATACAAGTTCGTGGGAGACCCCAAAGAGACTTATGAGTATTAATTCTATCACTTCGAGGACCAAAGGTCTTTGTTGCAAGAGAGCAGTGTTCCTTGAAAAGGAATATATTCTTGGTAGGGATAGTGGGAGGATGATAAAGTTGAGCGATGTTAGAAAACCTAGCTTGGGCACCATTTTGGAGACTGGATTTGTTCAGGTACCTGACACATAAGTTCCAGCTTTGCATAGATCTAGCAGAGTATCACATCCTTTTGAAAGATATGTGGGACATATCAATAGAGATGACACTCATGATACTAATCCTCAGATCTACGAGGAGGCTATTATGAGTATAGACTCTGGGAAGTGGCAAGAACTGTGTAATCTTTTACTTATGATTATTATTAGTATATTTTCATATTATATTATTTGCATATATATATTGTGATGTCCTTGGTTATGTGCAATGAGAATCTGATTATGATGAGACCATGATAATGAGATTGATTCACCTTTAAACACAGATCCTAAATAATCTCGATCATAGGTTACTTGAGAGGGACATATAGATAATCAGATAGATCGATATACTATATACCCATTTATATGATGAGGTGACTAGTTTTATAGCTACTTATGTGGAGACACTAAGGATATAGTACAGGTGCTCATTTGAGAATAAATACACCGATTGATCTACTTATGAATTGCTATATAGTTAATGATACCTAATGTCAGACAATAATTTCAAAGCCCTAGTTGTGTGTTTAGTCCTTAGACTTAAGACACCAAGGATGCCTTGAATGAGTACTCCTTTCTTTGATGTCGGACTTACAAGTTTGGAAAGTTCTAAATATGGTACAACCGGTTACAGGATTGATATCTAACCTTACAAAGGTAATTGAGTGTAAATAAAGGATCATCCACTCTTAGTATTATGAGAGGAATATCCCATATATGCTTACTCAGATAAATCCCTGGCCAGGGTCATTCAGATTGATGGAGAAGGAGTTCTTCGAGAGAATTTGATTAGAGTGAGACTCAAACAGATTTCGTATGTGGCCTGATAGTACCATATCGAATATACAGTCTCTGAGATATTAGTTGGATGAGAGACTATAGATATACGATAATTATAGACAAACAGATCCGATGGATCTGATCCTATTGTATCGTTTATGGACTATGGTGTGGTGGCCTAGTATGTCCATAGTCGATAAGTTGAGTGAATTATTATAGGGATAATACTTCACTATATCAAAAGGAGTTTTGATGGGAGCAACTCACAGCTAGTTCAGATAGAGATCTAATTAGCTCATATTCTAATTAGATGAGACCATACATTGATGGACTCCTTGAATGAGGCCCAATTAAAGGTCAAAAGAGATTATTGGATATAGATCTAATAATATAAGGTTAGTGGGTAATTGGATGGAGATCCAATACCCATTAAGGTAGGACCCCTAGGGTTTCTTGGTGGCTCTCTATAAATAGGAGGGGAGGCTCATAGTTGATAGGCTGCATCTTTAGCCGCCCCCTCTTATTCTCCTCCCTTTCTCTGCGCAAGAGTTATGAGATCTAGGATTGTAATTGAAGGAGTATTGTTGCAGCGATCTATCCTGTGGATATCGCTAGAGAGGAGGACGGTTGACCTCCTTCATCCACTCTATTTGGATTTGAAAAAATAGGGATATACGATCTCCCTAGGTAAATAATCTCTCACACGATGTAGTTTTTTAGTTTTACGGCTTCCTCGTGATCCAATCTTTTGCAAGATAATTTGATCTACATGGGAAACCTATTTTGTTTTGATCTTCCATTACGAATGTGATGCTCCCACTTGGTTTCCCAACAATTATGAATATAGACTCTGGGAAGTGGCAAGAATCTATAAATTCTGAGATGGATTCTATATACTTCAATAAGGTTTGAAACCTTATTAATACACCTAAGGGTACTATACCCATTAGCTACAAATGGATCTTTAAGAAGAAGATCAGAGTAGATAGAAAGGTGGAGACCTATAAGGCAAGGCTAATGGCCAAGGGGTATCGTTAAAGGTAAGGTGTTGACTATGATGAAACCTTCTCACCTATAGCTATGCAGAAATCCATCCGAATTCTCTTAGCTATTGCAGCATACTATGATTATGAAATTTGACAGATGGATATGAAAACCATATTCCTTAGTGGCAACCTCTCACAGGAGGTGTATATGATGCAATTTGAGGGATTCAAATCTAAGATAAGTCCAGATAAGATATGCATATTGCTTAAATGTATTTATGGATTAAAGCAGGCTTTCCCGAAGTTGGAACTTTAGATTTGAGGCAATCAAATCTTATGACTTCATTAAGAATGAAGATGAGCCTTGTGTATATAGGAAAGTAAGTGAGAGTGCTATCACCTTCTTGATGTTATATATGGATGACATCATAATCATTGGGAATGATGTATAAATGCTTTCTACAATTAAAGCTTAGCTATATAGACACTTCTCCATGAAGGACTTAGAGGAAGCATCCTATATATTGAGGATTCAGATCTATAGAGAAAGATCCAAGAGAATACTTGGCTTGTCCTAGTCTAGGCACATGGACACCATTGTCATAAGGTTTGATATAGAAAATTCTAAGAGAGGTCTCATATCGATGAGATATGGAATATTACTTTCTAGGAGTATATCTCTAAAAACTCCTGAATAAAGGTCAAATATAGATAGGATACCCTATGCCTCTATAATAGAGTTTATCATGTATGCTACGTAATATACCAAGCCTGATATAGTACATGCTTTGAGTGTCATAAGCAGGTATCATGTGGATCTAAGCTTGGAGTACTGAAAAGCAGTAAAGTCTATCCTTAAGTACTTGAGAATAACTAAGGATCTTTTATTAGTATATAAAGGACGTAGCCTCCAGGTTGAAGACTACATGGACTCAAGTTTTAAGTCCAATGTCGATGATAGCAAGTCAAATTCAGGGTATGTGATTACCAGGAATAGAGCAACAGTAAGTAGGAAGTGTTCTAAGCAAGATAATACTATTGGCTCGACCAGAGAGGCAAAGTACATTATTGCAATGGAAGCAGCAAATAAAGGAGTCTGGATGAAGTTCATCACAAATCTAGGAGTCGTACCAAGCAACACGGAGTTGATCCCTGTATATTGCAACAATAATGGGGCACTTGCTTAAGCAAAGGAACCCAGGTCTTATCAAAAGTCTAAACACGTTCTAAGGAGGTTCCATTTGATTAGAGAGACCTTGGCCCATGGAGATGTAGTATTGGAACAAAGATAATATTGCAGATCCACTGATTAACCCATTACCTCAGATTGTATTTGATCATCACAGGGGTCTGATGGGGATCAGACATGTTGGTGATTGGCTTTAGGTCAAGTGGGAGATTGCTAGTTATAAGTGCCCTACAAGCTAATCATATGAGTGGTGGCACTTGTGACACATTATAATAATATCTTTGTTTGTCATTATTAATATTTTTAATATTATATATTTTTAGATGTATATTATGATGTCCTTGGATCTATGTAATAGGAATCGAATCATGATAATGAGACCGATTCGCCTTTAAACACAGATCCTAAAGCATCAAAGTCATAGGTTGCTCGAGAGGGACATTAAGATAACCGAATAGACCAGTGTACTATATACTCATTTATATGATGGAGGTGGCTAGTCTCATAGTCGCTTGTGTGGGGATACTAGAGGTACAGTGTAGGTACTTATTAGAGAATGAGTTCATTGATTGATCTGCTTATAGAATGCTAGATGGATAATAATACCTAATGTTAGATAATAATTCTGTAGTCCCAGTTGTGTATCCGGTACTTAGATTTGAGACACCAAGGATGCCTTATATGAGTACTCCTTTCTTTGATGCTGGACTTACAGGTTTAGAAAGGTTCAGATCTGGTATAGCTGGTTGTCGAGATTGATAGCCAACCATTGAAGGCAATTAAGTATCAAGAAAGAATCATTCACTCTCGGTATTATGAGAGGAATATCCCATATATGATCTCTCAAACATAATCCCTAGCTAGGATTTCGTATATGGCTTGATAGTATCCATGCCTAATATATGGTGGTTGGAATATTAGTTGGATAAGGGATTATCGATACATGGTACCCGTGGATAGATCAGTCCGATAGATTTAATTTCCTTGTACCATCTAGGAACTATGACATAGTAGCCTAATACGTCAATAGTCGATGAGTCGTGTAAATTATTATGAGGATAATGATTCACTATATCAGGAGTTCTAATGAGAGTGACTCATGGCCAGCTCGGTATCGTGCCTAGAGGGTCACACACATATAGTGGATATTGTAATGGTAGAAGTGCAGATATGAGATATCCACGGAGCTCCTGGTTTAGATCCCATATATGAGATCCAATATGATTGGATAATTGGATAGAGACCCAATAGGATTGGATAATTGGATAGAGATCCAATTCCCAATGTGAACGGAATCTATTCATAAATATGTTCATTCACTCTATAAATAAGAGGGACTCCTTGGTTCATAAGCTAGAGCTAGAGAAGCTACATCCTATTTCTCTGTAGTGTTTTTCTTCTCCTCCTTAGCCTAAGAGCGTAGAGAGGTTGAACCCACAGCTAAAGAGCCTTGTTGTCATGTCTACCTTGTGGATTACCGCTAGAGAGGAGAATACGAGTACTCTTTTATCTTCTCTATCGAATCTGGAATTTTTCGGGGATATACAATCTCATTAGGTAATACATCCCTCATGATTCGTGTAAGTTTTAGGTTTTATAGATTTTTCACACACCATTAATCGAATAATGACCAAATACTCAACTTTGGGAATCTGGGTTTTGTGTTTGCTTTCCATTGTGTATGAGATGTCGATTGTAGATTTCCTAATAGGATATCCATCCAATTACCCTCACTCCTCGGATTATTAGATCTCTATCCAATAATCTTAATTGGCCTCTAGTTGGTCCTTATGCAAGGGATCCATCAATGTTACTTCTCATCTAATTAGAATAGGGGCTAATTAGATAATTCATATCTAATCCTCTACTCGCTGAAACACACCAAGCTGGCTGTGAGTTCCACCTATCAGAACTCCTTCTGACTCAGTGAATATTTATCTTATAAAAATTCACTCAACTCATCGACTATGGACGTACTAGGCCACTACGCCATAGTCCCTAAACGATACAAGGGATCTAATCCACTAGACATGTCTGTCCGTAGTTACTGTATATCTATAGTCTCTCATCCATCTAATATCTTAGAGACCATATATTGGGCATGGTATTGTTATGCTTCATACAGAATCCATTCGAGTCTTGCTCTAATCGGATTCTCCCGGAGAACTCATCTCTCAATCCGAATGACCTCGGTCGAGAATTTGTCCAAGCGAAAACACATAAGATATTCCTCTCATGATACCAAGAGTGAATAATCTTCTATTAACACTCAATTACCTTTTTAAGGTTAGCTACCAATTTTGATAATTAATTGTACCAGATCTAGAGCTTTCCAAACCTGTAAGTCTAGCGTCAAAGAAAGGAGTACTCAAACAAGGCATCCTTGGTATCTTAAGTCTAAGGACCAGACACACAACTGATGTTAGGATCAATTGACACTAAGAGAGAGGAGGGTGTTGGGGTGAATTAGTGCAAGTGTAAATTTTTAGTTTAGATGATAACTTTTAGATTAATCTAAGATAGGAAATCTGAAGTTTTTTATTCTTAGCGAAACGAGTGAGTAATTAAAAGAAAGTTGCTAAGTTAATAAGCAAACCGGATAAGCAATGTTTAAAGGAAAGAACTTATCATGAAAACTTTGCTTTTAAAGAGTTGAGTTAAATTAGAAGCGTCAATATAAAAATATGTAAGCAATGAAAGCAAGGAAACACTCATAATTTTTATAGTGGTTTGGCGCTAACGCCCTACGTCCACTCCTGAGTCCTTCTTGAGGCACACCGGCGTTCACTACCGATCTTCTTTGGGTGAAGACCAAACCCTTACACTTTGCTTACTAGGGAAACAATATTACACTCTTCGACCACTCCCTTAACCCTTTTCTTTTTTTTACAATTCTCATACAATATTTTCTCAAAATATAATCCCCAAAAATTATTATGTAGAATGCAAGAAAACTTAGAATATTTATAGGCCCCAAGTGACTTCAAATTTTTGGAGCCAAAAATCAAACATACCTAGAAAAAAATTGGGTACGGGTGGTTTACCCACCAACCAGGGTGGGTCAACCACTAAAAGTACCAATTCTGGCGGTTGTTCAAGCCTAATGAAGTCGGCCGAAAGCTGGGTGGAGGTGGTACACCCGTCGCTCACTGGCGGTTTACCCATCGAAATTTTCACAAATGTGGTTCCCTCCACTTTTTGAATTTCGGCTTGAACCATCTGACCATTCCCTTAATCAACTAATTGAGCTCAACCTGAGCTCAACCAAACCCTATAGTGTACTTGGTTGCTTTATTAAGTTGATTTGGATTTCAACAAAATCCAACTCAATTAGGACTCAATTCCTAACTACGATTCAATGATTACAACACTTAATAACCAACAAGCTAAACCAAGACCTAACTCCTGCTAATCCGATAACCTCTAGCATTCTTGTAGAGAGTCTTCCGGTGATCTCCCAACATTTTCCCAACGAGCTTCCCAATCCTTCGGTGAATCTTCTAGCGAACTCCCGGCGAGGTCCCACTACATCGTCCAAACCCGGCCCGATGCACAAGCTTGATCTTGGCCCATCATCTGGTTGTAACTTCATTGCTCCTGTCATATTTAGTCCTGCATGATGCTAATTATAATTTAATTAAATATAATCAAAATTGTCAAACTTCCATTACAAGATAATCCTAACTCTCGACAAGCTTTTCAGCTACCCTCAACAATCTTCTGATGAGTCTCAGTCTTCTTCTGACAAAGTCCCTTGCGCCAACCTGGCAAACTTTCGATACCCTCGGTGAGCTCCTAATGCACTCCTAGTGAGTTCCCAATCGTATCGACCCGATGCATGGAGTTGACCTTGGCCAATCTTGATTGTAATAATCATTCTGTTGTAATTAATCTCGTATCAATTAATCTAACAATCCTATTAGATCAATAACCCATCAATTGATTTCATCATCAAAATATGAGATTCAACAATCTCCCCCTTTTTGATGATGATAATCAATTGATGACAAGAGTTAATCCTAACTCCCCCTAAATCCATACCACTTAAATTTAAGAGAATCACACACTCTTAAATTCAAGCAATTAATATTTTATATAAATTTTAACACAAATTTACATCAAGTCATCAAATCATGAATTTTATCAAGTCATCAAATCATAATAAGAATTATGCACTCATATCCATATCCAAGATGTCTAATCCATATTCATATCTATATCATGTGTTACCAATATATATTATCAATATCATGAGTATCCATCAATATTATGTGTTATCAATGTATATTTCTCCCCCTTTGTTATGAACAAGAAGGTGAAATATAGGGCTAAGTATTTTAAAGTACATGAGTTTTTGCACTCCTTTTATAAAATACGACATGAGTCATAAATAATTTTCTTTATCTTATGAAAAAGAATGAAAGAAAATAAGGGAGGAGTTGTAAAACATCATTGAGAAGAGCTCTTAATAAATTTAAAAAAGAATATTAAGATGAGCTCAAAAGTCCAAGTTGAAACTATTTTAACCACATCATATGCAATACATCATATTATAAAATTATGATTATTATTCTAAATCATCATGTATATTTTCAAAAATCAACATGCATTATCATCATATATGATTTCATGTCATCGTATCTTCTCCCCCTTTGTCATCAACAAAAATGAGAAGTGCAATTAGCAAGTTTTTGATATATGAGAGCTTAGCAATTTAGCAAATTTTTCATCACTTTAGAACATGTAAGCTAGTAAGTTCTTTTTTCTCTTTTGAGAAGTGCAAGCTAGCAAAATTTCACTTTACAATATTTAAGCTAACAATTTACATCATGTAGGCAAATAAGTTTTGCTCCCCCTTTATGGTTGTCAAAAAGAAGAGATAGTGCAAAACTTTTCCCATTACATCATTTTTCAAATCATCACATGAAATATATCAAGAAAAATTAACATAGTGATGAGACGTACAATTCATGAAGACAAATTATGACTATCAAGAGACAAATTATAAGAGAAACAAATAAAATAAAATCTCTTGATTCATTCATAAGAAATCTCAAGTTGTCAAGTTCATGATTTGTATAATTTTTTTAAAATAATACGAGAACACATAATAAAGGATTTTGATTCATAAAAGATTTAAAGTTATAATTCCAAGAAATTAAAACCACGATATAGGTAAATCACTCATTCAATTTCAAAATAATAAAAATCACTTTCAAGAGATTCAAAATGTAATTAAAAGGCTTATTAGTCTCTTGAAATGCTAGTGATTTTCTTTCTCCACTTTGTGTGAGCAAGAAGATAGAATCAATGTAGAGAAATGAAAAATATTATATCACAAGAATGATCAATTTTAAAAATATAAATTTTATAGATGTGAATTTTAAAATTAAGCTCAAAACTTTAAGATATTCAAGGAGATTCAAAAGTTTAAGAGCTACTCATGCATTTAAAATCATCTCATACAATTTCAAGTATAGCAAAAAAAATTATTTATTATAAATTTTGATAAAAAGCATCAAGAATTTCATAAAAATGCATGATAGTAGATCAAGCTCAAATTGTAAATCATTTTGTATGCATTTAGAAAGTCCTAATTTTCTTCTAAGCAATTGTTCCTCATTTAATGTTATCATACTCAAATTTACTTCTAATCATATTAATAATTTTATCTCTCCATTTTTTTATCATTGTCAAGAAAGAAATATGATGACATAATTTCTTCTTAGCATTCATATTCAAATTACACCAAAAAGTATAAGTAGATCATGTCATTAAAGATAAAATCAAATTTTTGAATATCAAAAGATATAATTTTATTTAATAAGTTTCTTTCCACCTTTTTTTTGTGAATAATAAAAATAAGTGTTAGGGGATAATCTCAATTCATCCAAGATGAATCTTCTTAATAAAAAGAATAATCTTCATAAAAATTTTAATTATTATTGTTAAGATCATAAATATCCTTTTATTAAAAAGAGAAAATTATATAGATCAATAACATGATTCCCATAACGTAAAAGACAAGTAAAAAAATTAAGAGAATATTCATGATAATACAAATCTCTTTCAATTTTCAACTTATCACAAATTTAAGAAATACTAATTTTGGTGATAAGTTATGTCATTCATGAGTTTTAAAATAAATTATGTCAAGATAAATATTGATATCAAAAGACATTCATGAATATTAAAGACATAATAAATCTCTTCTCAAATGATAAAATAGAACCATAAAAAAATAAAGAAGAGTCTTTATTCATAAAGATATCATTTTGTAGATTTCAAGATTATGAGTTAATTTCAAGGAAGAAAAAGTAGATCTTGATTTATAAGAAGCTTTTCAAGAATATGGTTCATAAGAAGCTTTCAAGTAATATGGTTCATTAGAATATGGTTCATATGAAGCTTTCAACTTAAAAAACTTTAAGTTTTCAAGAATCTAGTTCATAAGAAGCTTTTCAAGTAATAGATCCGAAGAGACAAATTATGATTCATTCATATGACTTTCTTTGAACAAATTTATATAAGAATTTCAAAGTGTAATTTTTTTAATTATTGAGATTATTATAAAATCATCAAAATATCAATAACATTAGATTGATTCATCAATCTCATTTTAAAACAAAATCATTTGAAAACTTATCCAAAATCATCAATAAAAATTAGTTTTTTAGAAAATTTCAATAAAGTCAACATAGATTATTTTCCAAGAGAAAATAGCTAAAGTTTTCTAATTTATTTTTGTGGTTAAAGAGATTCAATAATAAATGTATCATTTTATCTTGTTGAAGGATTCATGGGACAAAAAATTCTTTCATGAATAATTATCCTTCTTTTAAAATTTATTTCTAGAATACAATGTCATTTAAAGTCAAAAACTAAAATTTTATCAAGATCATTGAAATAAAATATTTTTAAACAAAAGCTTTGATTCATTTTGAATCTAATGATTTTTATATGTTGAAAAATTCTATCATATTATCAAGAAGTTTTTCCTTTAAAGAAAAATAATTTTGTATATGACTTTTAAGTTCAAATTTAATGTTTGATCATTTAATCTCAAGATAATGTATATAAATTCAAGCACACAGATCAATACATTAATCATCAATAAAGTTTTCTTCATACATATAACTTTTATTTAAGATAGCTAAACTTTCTTCTTTTTAATTCTAACATACTCTAGCTATGCAAAGATTATGCATCATTGAAAGAAATTAAGATTAATTATAGCAACAAATCATCCTTAAGATTCATTACCAATAATTTTATTTTTAATATTTTTCTTATTATTTGTTTAGGCTAGTGAGCTTTGAAAGAGTATTATATCTCAAGTCATGTACCTTGAGCATATACTTTCAAAATATTACTTAGTGCTCCTAGCCTTATTAGAATGTAACTTTATATTATGAAAGGTTTTGATTTAGGTACCCATTTTAGTTTGGGTCCTTCATGGTATGTTCTTCCCATTTTTTCTAATGGCTATAATTTTTAAATAAATATTTATAGGCTTTATGTCCTAATCTACTACAAAAATTATATTTGTTTTTAGGTGATAAATTGAATGTAGGTCCTTTCACAAATATGGCTGGCTTTTGTTGATGTTATCAACAAAGCCTGTATCATTTCTTTTATTAATATGATCCTTATTGGTAAGGATCATATTTAGGGATTTATTCCCTTTTTCTAAAATTTTTAATATTTGTTTAAGCATGATATTTTCCTTTTTAACATCATCTAGCATTTCACATTTAGAGCAAAAATTGTGTGATTGTAAAGTATCATGCAAGGTTTCATGTTTGGTGCATGTATTGCGTGATGATGCTACTTTATGCATTTCATCAAGTTTACTAACTAATGATACATGCTCTTCCTTAAGTAATTTATAAGATTTGCTAACCTTTCTAAATTTATCATAAATCTTATAAAAAGAAAGTAATAACTCATTAAAAGTAAAAGAGCTTTCAGGAAGGTTACTTTCCTCATCATGGTTGGCCACGAGCATGAGATCTTACATTTCTTCTCGATTATGTTCTTCATTTTTGGAGTGCCTTGACTTATTGCATTTATAGGAAAAGGTTTTGTCCATCTTTAGATTATTTTTAAGGTTCAAGTACATTAATTTTTTTGGTTCATTTATCAAAAATTCATGTCCAAGATTCTCATCACTCGAGATTTCACTCGAGGAATCATATGTCATTCTTAGTTCACAATCCTTCCTGTTCTTTGGAAGGTGTTCTTCATATTAATTTTTGTGTGACATTTCATTTAATGAGTCATTTAGATTTAGTGTGCTTTCATGCGTTATTTCTAATGCATGCCATATATCAAAAATCGAATCAAAACAAGAAACCCGATTAAATTCATTTTTATTAAGTGCACAATATAAGGCATTCATAGCCTTTGCATTTAAAGAAAATATTTATTTTTTATAATCATTCTAATCATTTATAGGATTGGATGACTTCTGAAAATCTTTTTCAATAATACACCATAGATCGAAATATATCAAAATAAAAAAGATACGCATTCGAATTTTTCAAGATGTGTAGTCCATCCCATTAAACATAGGAGGACTTGTGATGCATTAACCCTCATTAATACTAAAAAGTATCATTTCTCTTGGGTGTTAAACCAAATGAGAAAAACGTGACTCTAATACCAATTGTTAGGATCAATTGACACTAAGAGGGGGGTTGAATTAGTGCAAGTGTAAATTTTTAGTTTAGATGAAAACTTTTCAATTAAACTAAGATAGAAAATCTGAAGCTTTTTATTCTTAGTGAAACGAGTGAGTGATTCAAATAAAGTTGCTAAGTTAATAAGCAAACTAGAAAGATAAGCAAGTTTTAAGGAAATAACTTATCGTGAAAACTTTGCTTTCAAAGAGTTGAGTTAAATCGGAAGCGTCAAATAAAAAATATGTAAGCAATGAAAGTAAGGAAACACTCATAATTTTTATAGTGGTTTGGCGCCAATGGCCTAAGTCCACTCCCGAGTCCTCCTTTTTTAGGCACACCGGCGTCCACTATCGATCTTCTTTGGGTGAAGACCAAACCCTTAAACTTTGCTTACAAGGAAGATAAGATTACACTCTTTGATCACTCCCTTACTCCTTTTCTTTTTCTTACAAGTCTCATATAATATTTTTTCATAATGTAATCCCCAAAAATTATTGTGTAGAATGCAAAAAAACTTGGGTTATTTATAGGCCCCAAGTGGCTTCAGATTTTTTAAGCCAAAAATCAAACATACCTAGAAAAATTAGGTACAGGCGGTTTACTCGCCGACCGGCTGCTCAGCAGCCTGAACACCAGGGTATGGTTGGTTTACCCACAGGTCCTGGGCGGGACAACCGCCGAAAGTACATAGATTCCTAGGTATAGGCGATTCGGTGATAGAACCCTAGAAGGACCTTTATAAATTTTGACCCTTGAGGGGGATCAACCCTTGGAACGCTGTAGGGGTTCCTCTCTCCTAGACTTGGTACAAGGCTGAAATAAAATTGATAATTGCTTGATTCAAGTGGGGGGCAACTACATCCTTAAATAGGCATCAAAACCCTAGCATAAGGGGGTGCTTGCCAAAGTAAAATTATCTCTTTACCCCTCCTATAGCCGACCTGCCTTAATAGGAATAAGGGGCGGTTAAGTTGGCTCTATAGCCGACCTAAGTAGGGGGAAACCCTAGCCGACCAACCCAGTAAGGGGGGCGGTGGCTACTAAGCCCTACGGACTAATCTAAACCCTAACCATATTCCTTTATAAGATAGGAGTGATTTTATTACAATCTAACAGAGTTTTTATTGACTAGTACCAAGATGATTAGGACTCAACCCTGTTGGAGTCTTATCAAGTCCATCCTCTTCAGATCAGCCTTGTCCTCAAGGCTGAGGGTCCATAAATTTTGGAAACTAGATCTTTAACTCATTTTTCTCCCATGTTGCTTCTTTGGATGGTAAGTTAGTCCAATTTACAAGTACTTCGGTTGAAGGGCGTCGTTGGCGTATCATAATCCTTTGATCAAGTATAGCTTCAGGTTGGACTTTGATTTTGCTATCATTGGTGGTGCTCGGTAGCTGATTTGGGCCTTCTCATGTTCTCCCAACTTTAGCTTCAATAAGGATATGTGGAAGATAGGATGTATCTTTGCATCATTTAGAAGCTTTAATTTGTATGCCATGGTCCCAATGCACTCTAGGATCTGGTATGGTCTATAAAAACATGGAGACAACTTCATTGATGCTCTTGTATTGATTGATATCTGCTTGTATGACTGGAGCCAAAGGTAGGCCTAATCTCCCATTATGAATTCCCACTCACTCCGGTGGTTGTCTGCTTGTTGCTTCATGTGGTCTTGAGCGGCATTCAAGTTTTCTTTCAGTAGCTACATCAGTTTGTCCCTGTTAATTAAATTTTGGTCGACCTGATCTACTTTGGCCAAACCAAGCACATCTCTGGGTATTACAGGAGCTAGTTGGCCATACAATTCCTTATAAGAGGTATGTTTAGTTGATAAATGAAATGTCTTGTTCTACCACCATTCGGTCCAAGGAAGCCACCTTGTCCACTCTTTGGGTTGATCATTGGTGAAGCACCGTAAGTATGTCTCGAGGCATCTGTTTACTATTTTTGTTTGGTTGTTTGTCTAGGGATGATAGGTTGTGCTCATCTTTAATTGGGTGCCCTATAGATAAAAGAGTTCTGTCTAAAGTTTACTTTGGAATACCCTATCACGATCGCTCACAATCGACCTTGGCATCCTAGTTTTACTATACGTTCCACAAAAAGTTGAGCAATACTAGCAACAGTATAGGGATGTTTCACAGCACATAAGTAAGCATATTTGGTTAGGCAATCTACCACCATAAAGATCATGCTTTTACCTAGAGATAGTGGCAGCCCCTCGATGAAGTCCATAGAAATGTCGATCCATGCTGAGTTCGGTATGGGTAGTGGTTGTAGTTTCCCCGGACTTGCCATTGTTTCATACCTTTCTAAAAGAAGTTTTGCTTCACCCTTTTGCAAGTCATCAGAAATTCGGAGTGCCCTATTGAGGGTAAAGAATACATCTCATACAAAATAATTTGAATGCAAGAGGAAAAAGGAATAATAACAATTCGGTCTTTGTAGCACAAGTCCTTCGAATCCCACGAGTAGTGAACCATGGACCTCGGGTCCTTCTCCAACTTTTCTATAATGGCTGAGGCTTCTAGATCATTCTTCCATTCCCCCCTAATATTGTCAAGGAAGTCGGTGGAGGGAAGGGAGATGGCTGAAATTTTGGCTTGTCCCAGTAGCCAAGATAGGGCATTTGCAAGAACTTTTTCTTTTTCTTTTCGGTAAGTAACTTCATAATCAAAGCCAAGGAGTTTAGTTACCTATCATTGCTGCTCCGAGGAGGATATTTTCTACTCCAAGAAATATTTAAGGCTTAGGTGGTCGGTCTTAATTTGGAAGCATCGACTGATCAGGTAGGATCTCCACTTTATAATTGCATGTACGATGGTAAACATTTCTTTGTCATACATGGACATTTTAAGATGTGAGGGAGATAAAGATTTACTAATGTAGGCAAGGGGTCGGCCATCTTGTATTAGAACAGCCTCGATTCCAACTCCAGATGCGTTGGCCTCAATCATGAAAGTTCAGTTGAAATCGGGTAGTGGAGGCTTGATCAGACCATGAAAAGGAGTCCTTCTTGAGTAGGGACGTGAGTGGGGCACTAATCTTATCATAATCTTTCATGAACTTTCGATAGTAGCCCATGAGTCCAAGGAAGCCACATAGTGATTTTATGTTTATAGATCTCGGCCATCCTTGCATTGTCTCGGTCTTTGTTGGGTCTACCGCAACTCCATCCTCTGATATAATGTGCCCTAGATACTGCACTTTATGCTGTAAGAAGCTGTACTTTGATTGTTTAACATAAAGAGTATTCTCTCGAAGAATGGTTAGAACAGTTCGTAAGTGCTCAAAATGTATATCAAGCATAGGGCTATAAATGAGAATATCATCAAAGAATACCTATACGAACTTGCATAGAAACCTTCGGAAGATGTCATTCATCAAGCTTTGAAAGGTAGAAGGAGCATTTGTAAGTCCGAAAGGCATTACCAAAAACTCGTAGTGGCTGTTATGTGTGCGGAATGCAGTTTACGAAATATCTTCAGTGCATACCCGAATCTGATAGTATCCGGATTGGAGATCCAATTTAGTGAAGACTCGGGCTCCTTTTATTTTATCCAAGAGTTCATCTATGACTAGAATAGGATATTTGTCCTTGATAGTGATGGCATTTAGAGTCCGGTAGTCAATGCACATCGGCCACGTACCATCCTTCTTACGCACTAGCAACACCGGTGAGGAGTAAGGGTTGCAACTCGGTCAAATCACCCCAGTGTCAAGCATCTCTTTAACAATACTCTCAATCTCATCCTTTTGCAAGTGAGGATAGCAGTACAGTCACAAATTTGCTAGAGGTTTGCATGGAAAAATAGGAATGCGATGGTCATGCGGCCGGTTAGGGGGTAACCTGTGTAGCTCCGAGAAAACATCCGCGAATTCATCCAGCAAAAGTGCAAGCTTAAAATCTGAGTTTTGTACATTCTCTCCCTTAGATGGCTACTAGATATGCATCAAAAATCCATTATATGCTTTGTGCAAAACTTTCTCCATTTGTTGCGACGAAACGGTGGAAATATGGCTCCCGCGCTTGTCGCATAACGTGACTTGTCTCCTTTTGTAATAAAATTTTATGATTAATTTAAAAAAATTCTAGGAGATAGCACATAGCATTATGAGTCATTCGATCCTGAGTATGGCTTCATAATCATCAATGGGTAGGAGGAAGAAATCAGCTACCACTTCTAGGTCTTGGAGGAGTAGTTTCACCCGCGGGCACTATTGGTCGCAATTGAGGATTTGACCGTCAGCAACCTTTATATCAAATTTGCTGCAACCTTCGATTTGAAGCACCAAACATGTAGTGACCTTATTGTTGAGAAAGTTATTTGTGCTGCCCATGTTGATGAGAATGGTGATGAGTTGCTATTTTAGAAGTCCTCCAACTTTCATCGTCTATGGGTTGGAGCAATCGGCCAATGCGTGCACTACATAGTCGATCGATTGGGGCTCTTCCTCCATGACTTCTTCTTCAGATTCAAGGACTTCTTTAGATGGTTCATTGTCCTCATCCATCATTGGTTCAATCACAAGGAGCCAGCTCTTTTTGCAGCTATGTTCTCGGCTCCACGGTTCATCACAATGCCAACACAATCCTTTGGCCGATCGTTCACGAAGCTCATCCCTCGTTAATTTTTTTAGTGCGGGGGCTTGGTTGGTAGTAGAGCTGGCTGTAGGCCTCAGCATGGCTAGTTAGGGAGTGACCATTGTCCTTCGTGTCTCTTGGTTTAATCATTCTTCTTGAATAGGTGCAAAGGAAATCACCGCCATAAGAGTGTACGGTTATCATGTCTTTACTTCTCCCCGAATCTCCAGCACCCTCAATGAAAGTCCCTAAAAGTTATTTTTTAGACCAATCCATAGTTTTATTAGATAAACATTCAAACCTTGTTTGAAATTCTTGTATTGTAGATGTTTGACGAATCTTTGCCAATTGTCTATCGATGTTGTCGAAATCGATTAGTTCAAATCGGTTCATTAGTCCTTCCTTGAATCACTGCCAGGAGAGTCCTCCATGGGTGTGCTCAAATCAATTAAACTACTGAATAGTATCTCCCTCGAGGTGGATGGTAGCAATCTCCACCCATGTGGCCTCGGCGGTTTAATAGAACCGAAAATAGCACTCCGCGTGTAAGATCCACCCGATCGGGTCTCCTTCTTCCCATCTAGAGAAGTCAACCTTCATATGTGAATTGTTGAGATTAGAGATGATGTGGCCACATTCTTAAGGATCATCTTGCTGATATGAAGTTTCTCCGTATTGTGATTTTCTTGGGCTCGACGTTTTGCCAATGCTGAATTCGATAAAAAGGGATCGCATTTTCTCTTCCATACGATTTTCAAAGGCTTCAAGCTTTGCATCGATAGCCTCCTCTGATGCCATAGTATACACCTCTAAATATGTAATATTGAGGTCTTTTTTCTAGTGTCGGGTTAGTGGCATGAGAATTTTGGAGAAGGGGGTGGTTGGTTGGAAGGTGAATCGGTTTGGATGAGAGTAGGCTGCAGTTTAGGGCTGATTTGGGTTGCTATTTGGGTTCAATTTAGGGTAAGGTTTGGATGGGCTTTTGGTGAGGATGGTAGGGTTTTGAGATAAGGAAAAGAGAGTCCAAAATCCTACAAAAAATAGTACTCAAATCTGATAGAATTCAGTGAAAAAAGTACTATGATGTGCTACCCTATCGAACCGATTTTACATCAGAGAAACAATGAAAAAATAAATTCTAGAGGAAAGTTTAAGAAAATTATATAGAAACCCTTGGTTCAGATATTGTTAATATTAGTAAAAAGTTTGATGAAATTTTGGTAGTATAATAGTACGAAAATAGGGTAAAAGACAAAAGGCAGATCCTTTGTCATAAAATTTCAGTACTACATGATGGTGAAAGATTACACAAGAAAACCGATTCAAGGAGACTTTTTTTTCTAGAAATTAATCCCAGATGAAAGCCAAGTTGATTCTTAGAATTATGTAAAAATTTTGGCTAGAAAGGAGAAGAAATAAACTAGTTTCAAGAGGCAAAAAGCAGCTAAAAATTTCTACAGCGTTTCACCTTCACAACAATGATAACGTTCACGACGAACGAAATGTGCAGTAGATAAAATTTGAAAAAAATCTTCAATGTGTAAAGTAAGGAATTTTGCAGTATTGAAAAGGTGTAGATAATAAAAAGATACCAAATTTTCAGATCATGCAAAGGGCAATAGTAGATAGATGGATTTATAGCTTGGTGGGCGATGGTGGATGGAGGCGACGTCAAAAGCAATTATGGGAATTGCTTAGAAGATGGTAGCATAGATGATGGCTACATGGTAGCAGGAATACGGCTCTGATACTAGATGATAGAACTCCAGAAGAAGCTCTATAAATTTTGACCCTTGAGGGGGATCAACCCTTAGAACATTGTAGGGGTTCCTCCCTCCTAGACTCGGCACAAGGCTGAAAAGTAAAATTTATAATTGCTTGATTCAAGGGGGGGGGCAACTAGATCACTAAATAGAGATCAAAACCCTAGCCTAAGGGAGTGCTTGTCTAAGTAAAATTATCCCTTTGCCCCTCCTATAGTTGACTTGCCTTAATAGGAATAGGAGGGGAGGCTAAGTTGGCTCTATAGCCGACCTAAGCAGGGGGAAACCCTAGCCAACCAACCCAGTAAGGGGGGTGGCGGCTACTAAGCCCTAAGGGCTAATCTAAACCTTAGTCATACTCCTTTATAAGATAGGAGTAGCTTTATTATAATCTAATAGAGTTTTTATTGACTAGTACTAAGATGATTAAGACTCAATTATGCTGGAGTACTATCATTCAACTACCCAGTCTGAGCGGGTTAGCCGCCGTTAGCAACCCGAAAGCCTAGGCGGTAGTAGTACACCCACTGCTCACCGGCGGTTTACCCATCGAAATTTTCGTAAAAGTGGTTCCCTCCACATTTCGAATTATGACTTGAACCATTAGTTGACGATTCCCTTAGTCAATTAATTGAGCTCAACCTGAGCTCAACCAAACCCTATAGTGGACCCGGTTGCCTTATTGAGTTGATTTGGATTTCATCCAAATCCAACTTAATTAGGACTCAATTCTTAACTACAACTTGATTATAACACTTAATGACCAATAAGCTAAACCAAGACCTAACTTCCGTCAATCCGACAGCCTCTGGCATTCTTGCAGTGAGTCTTCCGGTCTTCTTCTGACGATCTCCCAACGTGTTTCCAATGAGTTTTCGAATCCCTTTGTTGAATCTCCTAACGAACTTCGGTGAGATCCCACTATATCGTCCGAATCCGACCCGATACCCAAGCTTGATTTAGCTCATCATTTGGTTGTAACTCCATTGCTCCTGTCATAGTTAGTCCTACACAATGTGAATTATGACTTAATTAAATACAATCATAATTGCCAAACATCCATTACAATATCATCCTAACTCCTAACAAGCTTTTCGGCTACTCCCGACAATCTTTCAATGAGTCTCGATCTTCTCCTGGCAAACTCCTGTTACCCTCGGCGAGCTCCCGATGCACTCTTGGCAAGTTCACAACCGCATCGGCCTAATGCATGGATTTGACCTTGGTCAATCCTAATTGTAATAATCATTCTATCATAATTAATCCTTCATCAATCAATTCTAACAATCATGTTAGATCAATAACTCGTCAATTGATTTCATCATCAAAATCTGAGATTCAATAATTGAGACTACATAATAGCTATCCGATGATAGGTATTATTAACCATCCAACATTTCGTAAGCAAATCAATCAGTGAACTCATTCTCCAATGAGCAATTGTACTGCACCCTTAGTATCCTCACATAAGTGGCTATGAGATCAGTGTCTCCATTATATGGACAAATATATAGTACATCAGTCTATTTAGCTATCTTGATATCTCTCTCAACTAACATATGACCGAGATTATTTTGGATTTATATTTTAAAGGTGAATCAGTCTCATTATCATGATCTCATCATGATCTAATTTTCATTTCATAGAACCAAGAATATCACAATATATATATTCAACAGATAATATAATATGAGAATATGCTAATAATAATAATGCAAAAAGATTGTGTAGCGTGTTACACATGTCATCACTCATGTGATTGGCTTGCAAGGCACCTGTAACTAGCAATCTCCCACTTGATATAAAGTCAATCACCTATGTGTCTAATCCCCATCAAACTCCTATGACGCTCAAAGATAGTCTGAGCTAACAGCTTTGAGTAGATCTCCAGTGTTATCTTCAGGCGAAAATCTTTCAATTGCTATATCTTTTCGGACTATGATCTCTCTTATCATGTAAAACCTCCTCAGAATGTGCTTAGACTTATAATGAGACCTTGGTTCCTTTGCTTGAGCGATGGCCTTATTGTTATTGCAGTATATAGGAATCGACTCTACGCTACTCAGTACGACTCCTAAATCTCTATTAAACATCTTCATCCACACCCTTTCCTTTGCTGCTTCTACTGCAACAATGTACTCCGCCTCTATGATTGAGTCAACAATAATATCTTGATTAGAACTCTTCCAGCTTACTACTCCTCCATTTATGGTGAAGGCATACCTTGAGTTCGACATGCTATCATCGATGTTGGACTATAAACTCGAGTCCATGCAGCCCTTAACCTAAAGCTAACTTCTCCATATACTAGTAAAGAATCCTTAGTCCTTCTCAAGTGCTTAAGGATACACTTTACTGCCTTCTAATATTTCAAATATGGATTTGCTTGATACCTGATCATGACACTTACAGCATATGCTATATCAAGCTTGGTACATAATATATTATACATGATAGACCCTATCGTTGAGGTATAGGGTATCATATCCATGTTTGCCCTTTATATAGGTGTCTTTAGGGACATACTTTTAGAAAGTGATATTCCATATCTCATCGGTATAAGACCTCAATTGAAATTTTTCATGCCAAACCTTTTGACGATGGTGTCTATGTACATGGATTAGGACAAGCCAAGCATCCTCTTAGATCTACCTCTATAGATCCGAATCTCCAAAATATAGGATGCTTCCCCTAAGTCCTTTATGGAGAAGTTTCTCGATAGCCAAGCGTTAGTCCTACAAGGAGAAGTTTATCGATAGCCAAGCCTTAAACGTGGAGAGCATTCCTACATCATTTGCAATGATTAGGATGTCATCCACATACAACATCAAGAATATGATAGTGCTCCCACTTACCTTCTTGTACACACAACGCTCATCTTCGTTCTTAACAAAGTCATAAAATCTAATCGCCTTATCAAATCTTATGTTCCAACTTTCGGAAGTTTGCTTCAGTTCATAGATAGACCTAAGTAACCTACATATTTTATCTGGACTCTCTCTAGGGAGGAATCCCTTTGGCTATATCATATACATCTCATCCTCAAGGTTGTCATTGAGGAATGTGATTTATACTTTCATTTGTCAGATCTTATAGTTATAGTGTGTTGCAATGGACAAAAGAATTCCGATGGATTTTAGCATGGCTACAGGCGAGAAAATCTCCTCATAGTTAACTCTTTGTCTTTGACGATATCCTTCGGCCACCAAACTTGCCTCATAGGTCTCCACCTTTGCATCTACTTCAATCTTCTTCTTGAAGATCCAATTGCAACCGATGGGTATGATATCCTCAAGTGCATCTATTACTGGTTATATATGCTTTGCAAGCCAATCACCTGAGTGATGACACATGTGAAACACTGCACGTTTGCTTATGATTATCATTGGCATATTATATATATATATATATATATATATATATATATATATATATATATATATATATATATATATATATATATATATATATATATATATATATTGTTGGGAATGCCCTAAAGGGTGCATCACATGCATTGTGAAAATTAAAATAAAAACTGGTTTCTCGTATATATCAAATCGTCGTGCAAAAGATTGGGGTCGTGAGAAAACCTACAAAAACTAGAAAACCACGATATGTGAGAGATTGATTTTACCTAGGGAGATTATATATCCCTGTATTCCAGATCTGGATGGAGAAGATGAAGGAGGTCAAGCATCCTCCTCTCTAACGGTATCCACACGATGGATCTCTGTAGCGAAACTCATCCAATATGATCTCGCAACTCTTGCACAAAGGGAGGGAGGAGAATAGGAGGTGGTCGCTAAAGCTGTAGCATATCAATCATAAGTCTCCCCTCCTATTTATAGAGAGCCACCAAAAAACCTAGGGCTCCTTCCTTAGTGGGTATTGGATCTCCATCCAATTACCTACTAATCTTGTATTATTGGATCTATATCTAATAATCTCCTTATACCTCTAATTGGACCTCAATTAAGTGGACCATCAGTATAGGATCTTATTTAATAGGAATAGGGGCTAATTGGATCTTCATCCAATCCTCTATTCACTGAAGCATCCACCATATATGTGTGACCCTCTAGACCCGATACTGAGCTGGCCGTGAGTCACTCCCATCAAAACTCCTTCTGATAGAGTAAATTATTATCCTCATAATAATTCACTCAACTCATCGACTCTGGATATACTAGGCCACTACGCCATAGTCCCCAAACGGTACAGGGGGATTGAATCTATCCATAGTTATCATATATCTATTATCCCTCATCCAACTAATATCCCAAAGATCGTATATTGGACATAGTACTATCAGGTCACATACAAAATCTATCATAGTCTCGCTCTAATTAGATTCTCCCAGAGAACTCTTTCTCTCTCAATTCGAATGACCCTAGCTAGAGATTTGTCTGAGAAAGTATATATGTGATATTTCTCTCGTGATACTGAGAGTGGATGATCCTCTATTGACACTCAATTATATTTATAAGGTTGGTTACCAATCTCAATAACCAGTTGTACCAGATCTGGAACTTTCCAAACCTGTAAGTCTGGCATCAAAGAAAGTAGTACTCATATAAGTCATCCTTGAATTCTCAAGTCTAAGGACCAGATACAAAACTGGGACTATAGAATCACTATTTGACATTAGGTATCATTAACTATATAACATTCCATAAGCGGATCAATCAGTGAGCTCATTCTCCAATGAGCACCTGTACTATATCCTTAGTGTCTCCACACAAATGGCTATGAGACTAGCTGCCTCTATCATATGGACCGGTATATCATCAGTATGTCCGATTATCTCGATGCCCCTCTCGAGTAACCTATAATTGGGATTATTTAGGATCTGTGTTTAAAAGTGAATCGATCTCATTATCGTGATCTCATCACGATCCAATTCTCATTACACAAAAATCAATTTAGAGCTGACTCCCATATATCGTGACAACGACAGGGTGATAACTCTAGCAAAGTAACCCAGGTCTCATCAGAATTATTCTAAAGAGGCTCCATCTAATTAGAGCGATCATGACCTGTAAAGATATAGTAATGTAAAGAGTTACATCCGAAGATAACATTGCAAATCGACTAACGAAGTTATTAGCTCATATTGTATTTCACCATCACAAGGGTCTGATAGGGATTACAGATAAAGGTGATTGGCTTTAGGTCAAGTGGGAGATTGCTAGTTACAGGTGCCCTGCAAGCCAATCATATGAGTGATGGCACGTGTGACACACCATGTGATCTTTTTGCTTATGGTTAATATTGGCATATTCTCACATTATCTATTACATATATATTATGATGTCCTTGGTTCTATGCAATGGGAGTCGGATCATGATGATATCATAATAATGAGATCGATTCACCTTTAAATATAGCTCCTAAATAATCCTAGTCATTGGTTACTCGAGAGGGACATTGAGGTAACCAAACAGATCAGTGTACTACATACCCATTCATATGATGGAAGCGGCTAGTCTTAATGCCACTTGTGTGGAGACACTAAGGATATAGTACAGGTGCTCATTGGAGAATGAATTCACTGATTAATCCGCTTATGGAACGTTGTATGGTTAATGATACCTAATGTTAGATAGTGATTCCATAGTCCCAGTTGTGTATCTGGTCCTTAGACTTGAGACAACAAGGATGCCTTATATAGGTACTCCTTTCTTTGACGCCAGACTTATAGGTTTGGAAAGTTTCAGATCTGTATAGCTGGTTATCGGGATTGGTAGCCAACTTTACGAAGGTAAATGAGTATCAATAGAGGATCATCCACTCTCGATGTCACGAGAGGAATATCCTATATGTACTTGCTCAGACAAATCCCTAGCCAAGGTCATTCGGATTGAGAGAGAAAGAGTTCTCCAAGAGAATCTGATTAGAGCGAGACTATGACAGATTCCGTATGTGACTTGACAGTACCATGTCCAATATACAGTCTCTAGGATATTAGTTGGATGAGAGATTATAGATACACGATAATTATGGACAGATACGTCCAATGGATTTGATCCCCCCTGTACCGTTTGGGGACTATGGCATAATGGCCTAGTTCACTATATACACTAAGGCATGAGCCCTAGGGTTTTTGGTGGCTCTCTATAAATACGAGGGGAGACTCATGGTTGATAGGCTACAACTTTAGCCACCACCTCCTATTCTCCTCCCTCCCTCTGTGCAAGAGTTGCGAGATTAGATTAGAGGAGTTTCGCTGTAGCGATCCATCGTGTGGATATCGCTAGAGAGGAAGACGCGTGACCTCCTTCATTTTCTCTGTTCGGTTCTAGAATATAGGGATATACGATCTCCCTAGGTAAAATCAATCTCTCACACATCGTGGTTTTATCAGTTTTTATGTTTTTCTTGTGACCCCAATCTTTTGCATGATGATTTTATCTATGTGGGAAACCAGTTTTTTGTTTTGATTTTCACTGCACATGTGATGCACCTGCTGAGGTTTCCCAACACAAGCGATGAGCGTCACCCTCTACGGGCTGGCCATGGGTGGGCGCTACCCCTATGGCCTCACCACGGGCAATCGACCCTTGTGGCCTAGCCGCGGGTAGGTGCTGCCCCTGTGGCTTTGCCGTTGGCGAGCACCCCCTTATGGGCTAGCCGCCGGCGGCTACCCCCTATGCAGGGGGCCTTGGCCACAGCTAGTCGCCCCTTTGCAAGGGGTCTTGACCACAGCTGGTCACCCCCTTGTAGGTGGCTAGGCCATGGCCGACTACCCCTGCAGGAGGCTTGGCCGTGGCTGGCCGTTCATCCTCCTCCTCACTACGTTTGCTGCGAAAACACAACAAGAACGCATAGAACGATTCTACGTGATTCAATCTCATCACATGTAGTTTAAAACCAATCTTTTGCATGAAAACCTTTGCTTTGATACCATTTTTGGGAATGCCCTAGAGGGTGCATTATATGCACAGCAGAAATCAAAACAAAAATCGATTTCCCACGCATATCAAATAGTCGTGCCAAAAATTAGGATTACGAGAAAAATTATAAAAATCGAAAAACTACAATATGTGAGAGATTGATTTTACTTAGGGAAATCATATATCCTTGTATTCCAAATCAAGATGGAGAAGATGAAGGAGGTCAAGTGTCCTCCTCTCTAGTGGTATCCATACGATGAATCTCTTCAGTGAAACTCCTCCAAACTGATCTCGTAACTCTTGCACAGAGGAGGGAGGAGAATATGAGGTGGTGGCTAAAACTACAACCTATCAACCATGAGTCTCCCCTCCTATTTATAGAGAGCCACTAAAAAACCCTAGGGCTCCTTCCTAAGTGGGTATTGGATCTTCATCCAATTACCCACTAACCTTGCATTATTGGATCTATATCCAATAATCTCCTTAGGCCTCTAATTGGGCCTCATCAAGGAGCCTATCAGCATAGTGTCTCACCTAATGAGATTAGGAGCTAATTGGATATCCATCTAGTCCTCTATTTGCTGAAGCATCTACCATTTATGTGTGACCCTCTAGGCCCGATACCGAGCTGGCCATGAGTCACTTCCATTAAAAATTCTTCTTATTTAGTGAATTATTATCTCTATAATAATTCACTCAACTCATCGACTATAGACGTACTAAGCCACTACGCCATAGTCCCTAGACGGTACAGGAGGATCAAATATGTCGGACATGTCTATCCACAGTTATCGTGTATCTATAATCTCTCATCTAACTAATATCCCTGAGACCATATATTGGACATGGTACTGTCGGGTCATATACGGAATCCGTCATAGACTCGCTCTAATCGGATTCTTCCAGAGAACTGTTTCTCTCTCAATTCGAATGACCCTGGCCAGAGATTTGTTTAAGCAAGCATATATGAGATATTTCTCTTATGATACAGAGATTGGATGATCCTCTATTGACACTCAATTGCCTTCATAAGGTTGGCTACAAATCTCGATAACCAGCTGTACCAAATCTGAAACTTTCTAAACCTGTAAGTCTGGCGTCAAAGAAAGGAGTACTCATACAAGACATCCTTAGTGTCTCAAGTCCAAGGACTAGATACATAAATGAGACTTTGGAATTGTTGTTTGACATTAGGTATCATGAACTATACAACATTCCATAAGCAGATCAATTAGTGAACTCATTCTCCAATGAGCACCTGTACTATATCCTTAGTGTCTCCACACAAGTGGATATGAGACCAACTGCCTCCATCATATGGATGGGTATATAGTACACCGGTCTGCCCAGTTATCTCGATGTCCCTCTCGAGTAACCTATGACTGGGATTATTTAGGATCTGTGTTTAAAGGTGAATCAACCTCATTATCGTGATCTCATCACGATCTGATTCTCATTGCATAGAACTAAAGACATCACAATATATATGCAATAGATAATATAATGTGAGAATACAAATATTAATCATAAGCAAAAAGATCACACAACGTGTCACACGTGCCATCACTCATGTGATTGGCTTGTAGGGCACCTGTAACTAGTATATACATATATATATATATATATATATATATATATATATATATATATATATATATATATATATATATATATATATATATATATATATATATATATATATATCCTTAGTTCTGTGTAATGGGAATCAGATCGTGATGAGATCTCGATAATGAGACTGATTCACCTTTAAACATAGATCCTAAATAATCCCGGTCATAGGTTACTCGAAAGGGATATCGAAATAACTGGATAGATCAGTGTAATATATACTCGTCCATTTGATGGAAGTGACTAGTCTTATAGCCACTTATGTGAGGACACTAAGGTTATAATACAAGTGCTCATTGGAGAATGAATCACTAATTAATCTACTTAAGGAATGTTGTATGGTTAAGAATACCTAACATCAGATAGTGGTTTCGTAGTCTCAATTGTGTGTAGCCTCCGGGAGAATCCAATTAAAGTAAGACTCAGACAAAATTCGTATGTAGCCTAACAGTACCATGCCCGATATACGATCTCTAGGATATTATATAGATAAGGGACTATAGATACATGATAACTGAGGGCAGACATGTCTAATGGATTTGATCCCCTGTATTGTCTAGGAACTTATTGAATCTCGGATTTTGATGATGAAATCAATTGATGAGTGTTTCATCTAACATGTGTGTTAGAGGAAGTAATGAAGGTTTAACTATGATGGAGAAAAGAAGCTACAACCAGATGTTGGGCCAGGATCAAGTTTGAGCATTGGGCCAAAGTTTGGATGATGTAGTGAGAGCTTGCTGAGAGTCGCTAAGAGTTTGTCGAAGGAATCAGGAAGCTCGCTAGGAACATGCCGAGAGATCGCCAAAGGAAGACCATAAGACTCACTGCAAGAATGTAGGAGGTTGCCAGATTGATGGGGGTTAGGTCATTTATTAATCTTCATAGTCCTGTATGGTTGTAATCAATGAGTTATAGTTATGATCGAGTACTAACTGAGTTTGATTTGGAAGGAATCCAAATCAACTCAATAAGAGGCAATCAGGTCCATAAGGGGATGGATTGAGCTCAAGTTGGGCTCAGTTGGTTGACCTAAAACTTGGTCAACATGAGGTACAAGTCAAGATTGAAAAAGTGAACGGAATCACTTTGCTAGAATTCCCAGCGATTGTACCTCCAGTGATTAGCAGTTGTATCACCCAGGTTGATGGTTGTACCTTTGCCACCGCCTAGGATTCGAGGCAGCTTTTGGTGACTGTACCGACAACGCCAGCGGTTATACCACCCATACCCAATTTTTTCGGATGCGTTTGAATTTTGGCTCTATTCTTCTAAATCTAATTAGTGTCTATAAATACCTCAAGTTTTCTTACATTTAGCACAAGCATTCACACAAGTCATTGGGTAAAAATCTGTGAAAGAAAAGTGTGTGCTAAAAGTGTGCAAGAAAATAAAAAGGGGAAGAGAGTGAGCAAAGTGTTGTAATTCTTGTAAAGAGTCTCCCTTGTAAGTTGAAAGTTTGTAAGGGTTTGGTCTTCACCCAAAGAAGATCGGTAGTAGACACCGGTGGGCATTGACGAAGAGGACCCGGAAGTGGTTGTAGGATAAGATTAGAGCTGAACCACTAGAAAATTATAAGTGCTCTTTACTTGTCTTATTTACTACTTTCAATTATTCTTAATTAGAAAGGTAAGAGCATCATCTTTTGATTGAGTTTTAAATCATTTACTTATTCACCTTCAAGTCTAAGAAATGCTTCTGATTCTGATTTTACTTAAATGAAAAGTTTTCTTTAAAATATGATTTTATACTTGCACTAATTCACCCCCCTCTTAGTGCCAATTGATCCTAACAATTGGCATTAGAGTAAGGTACTTATTAGATTAACACCCACTTGAGTAAATGACTTTGTTTGGCATGAATGATGGATATTTTATTTCACATCCTCCCATGTTCAATGGGACGGATTACACATATTAGAAAACAAGAATGTGTATTTTTTTCATTTGTGTGGATTTTGATTTATGGAACATTGTAGAGAATGATTTTGAGAAATCTTCTAACATAACGAACAAATGAAATGATTTGGAAATGAATATTTTTTCTTTGAATGCAAAGGCTATTGAATCTCGAATTTTGATTATGAAATCAATTGATAGATTATTGATCTAATAGGATTGTTAGAATTAATTGATGTAAGACTAATTACGACAGAATGATTATTACAATCAAGATTAGTCAAGGTCAAGTCTATGCATCGGGTCAATGCGGTTGGGAACTTGCCAAGAGTGCGTCGGAAGCTCGCCGAGGGTATCAGGAGTTTGCTAGGATGGCGCAAGGGAGTTCACTAGAAGAAGATTGAGACTTGCCGAAAGATTGTCAGGGGTAGCCGAAAAACTTACAGGGAGTTAAGATAGTCTTGTAATAGATGTTTGGTAATTATGATTATATTTAATTAAGTCATAATTAGCATCATGCAGGATTAGCTATGACATGAGCAATAGAGTTACAACCAGATGATGGGCCAAGATCAAACTTGGGCATCGGGCCAGGTTCGGACGATGCAGTAGGATCTTGCCAAAGTTCGCTAGGAGATTCACTTAAGAGATTGGGAAGCTTGCTGGAAATATGGCGGGAGATCACCGGGAGAAGACCAGAAGACTTGCTGCAAGTATACCAGAGGCTACCGGATTGGCGAAAGTTAGGTCTTAATTTAGCTTGTATTATTAAGCATTGTAATCATTGAGTCGTAGTTAGAAATGAGTCCAAATTGAGTTGGATTTGGAAGGAATCCAAATCAACTCAATAAGACAATCGAGTCCACTATTAGGGTTTGATTGAGCTTAGGTTGAGCTCAAATGGTTGACCAAAGGGTTGGTCAATATTAGGTTCAAGCCGAAATTCAAAAAGTGGAGTGAACCACTTCTACAAAAATTTCGACGGGTAAACTATCAGTGAGCGATGGGTGTATCGCTGCCACCCAGGCTTTCGGGTAGTTGACCTGCCCAGGCTGGGCGGTTGAACCACCCGTACCCAGGAATCTAGGTACTTTGGGTGGTTGACCTGCTCGATGTCGGTGGGTAAATTACCTATACCTAGGTGTTCGGGCGGTTGAGCCGCCTAGGTCGACGGGTGAACCACCCGTACCCGAATTTTCTGGATACGATTGGATTTTGGCTTTGGTTTTGAAGCCAATTTGGGATTTATAAATACCCCAAGTTTTCTTACATTATAGACAATAATTTGGGGATTATATTCTGAGAAAATATTATATGAGAATTGTAAGAAAAAGAAAAGGGGTAAGAGAGTGATTAAAGAGTGTAATCTTGTCTCCCTTGTAAGCTCAAGCGTAAGGGTTTTATCTTTACCCAAAGAAGATTGGTAGTGGACGTCGGTATGCCTCAAGAAGGACTCAAGAGTGGACGTAGGCTTTTGGCACTAAACCACTATAAAAATTGTGAGTGGTTCTTTACTTTAATTGCTTACATATTTCTTATATTGAAGCTTCTGATTTATCTCAACTCTTAGAAAGCAAAGTTTTTTATGGTAAGTTCCTTCCTTCAAACGTTGCTTATCTTTTTGATTTGATTATTAACTTAGTAACTTTTTTTTGTTCACTCAATCATTTCACTAAGAACGAAAAGCTTTAGTTCCCCTATCTTTATTTAATCGGAAAGATTTCATTTAAAAAGAAAATTTACACTTGCACTAATTCACTCCTTCGTCTTAGTGCCAATTGATCCTAACAATTGGTATCAGAGCAAGGTTCTTACTGTTTGAATTAACACCCACTTGAGCTTGTTTTAGCATGAATGAGGGACATTCTATTTTATGTCCACCAATATTTAATGGGACAGATTACACATATTGGAAAACATGGAGGTATATTTTCTCATCTCTTTGGACTTTGATTTATGGAATATTTTTGAGAGTGGATTTTAAAAATCTTCCAAACCAATGAATGAATTAAATGATTTGGAAAGGAAGAGTTTTCTTTAAATGCAAAGGCTATGAATGCCTCATTTTTTGCACTTGATAAGAATGAGTTTAATCATGTCCATTTGCGAATTGGCTTTCAATATTTAGCACACACTAGAAATCACATATAAGGGGACTAGTAGAGTAAAAGAATTAACAATAAATATTATAATTTGTAATTATAAGTTGTTTCGAATGAAACTAAGTGAGTCTATTGGAGACATGTACACCCGTTCTACGGATGTTATCAATGGATTTAAAGCACTTGAAAAATGTTTTTCAAATTTTGAACTTGTGAGTAAGATTTTACGATCTTTGCCCAAAAATTGGGATCCTAAAGTAACCGCTATTCAAGAGGTCAAAGATTTAAATAACTTACCTCTTGAAGAACTGATGGGCTCTCTTATGACTTATGAACTAAACTGTAAAGCTCATAATGAGCTTAATGAACCCCTTCCAAAGGACAAAAAGGATATAGCATTTCAAACAACAAATGACTCCTCAAGTGAAACCTCAAGTGATGAGGACCATAACATTGCACTTTTATCAAGAAATTTTAAAAAATTTATAAAAAAGAATAAAAACTATAAAAAGAAAAAAAAACTAAAGAAAGACAACATCATTTGCTATGAATACAAAAAACTGGGACATTGCAAAAGTGAACATCCCCAATTGAAGAAGAAACCATCGCTAAAAAAGAAAGCACTCTGGCCACTTGGGATGATTTAAGTTCCTCGGAAGATGAAGACCAATCTAAAGAAGAGGTGGCTAATTATGCCTTAATGGCATTTGAAGATGAGATTAGTGAGTCTTTAGATATTTTAATTTTAGAATTATCAAGCATGTTTCATGATTTATTCAATTAGTTCAGAAAATTTAGTAAGTCTTTTAAACTGCTTAAAGTTGATCATGATTTATTAGTTAAAAGACTTGACGAAATACATGACTCCTTAGCATCACATAAACCATATTCTAAATATGATATACTAGATAATGTTAAAGAAGAGAATTGCATGCTTAAAACAACACTAGAGAAATTTGAGATAGGGAATAAATCACTAAATATGATCTTTGCCAATAAGGGTCATATGAATAATAGACATGACATAGGCTTTGTTAGAAATATTCAATAAAAACTAACCATCTTTGTAAGAGGACCTACATTGAATGTGCCACTAGGAATCAACTGTAACTTTTGTGGTAAATTAGGACATAAGATAAATAAATATCTTTTTAGAAAATATAGTCCACATCATCTTGTATGGGTTCCAAAGAAAACTCTATACAAGAAAAATCATTTACAAAAGGAGGATAAAAATCTTTTTGAACTACCCAATGTAAAATGGGTACCTAAACCAAATTTATCTTTCTTATAAGTTTGTTTCAAAATTAAAGCTAGGAGCCTTGAATAATGTTTTAGATGTCAAGATATATAACTTGAGATCCAACATTCTTTCAAGCTCTCTAGCCTAAATATTAACAAGATTAATTATTAATAATAAAAATAAATTTTTATTATGATTAATCTTGATGATACATGACCCTTGCATACTATAATTAGAACAAAGAAATGTTAGTTATCTTGAATAAAAGTCATATGTATGAAAGGGAGATTTTGATGATAATTGAAAACCATTGATTTGGATGTAAAGACTATTATTAAATGCTTCAAATATTAACTAAGTTTGTGGAATGATTGTTTTAAATGTTACATTGATTGAAACACTATGATGATTGAATGCTTATATTGAATGATAGAGCATATAAAATATATATGCTTCATTTTTAAGTATTTTTAAAATGGGTTTGTCAACTCCTTGTACTATGTGTAAAGAGTTAAACTCATTTGAATATTAAAATTGAGATAGGTTGAATTTTGATTGAAGATGTTTTATGTTAAATGAAACCATGATTTAATGATGCATAGTGATTATGCTTAATGAATTTATATTTCAAAATTATACATGATGATCTTTGTGATTTATGGCTTATTGATCATTACTATAATGAAAGCTCTTTTTCTGTTTTAAATGAGGATATGTGTGTTTATTTGACTTAAAAGACAAAGGCATGCTTGCATGAAATAAAGGGAATACATTTTTACTTGAAAATTTCTTTATCCTATAAATCTTTCAAAAAGAGAATAATGAATCGATTATATTATCTTTTATGAATCTCTTAAACTATGAAAGTGATTTTAATGATTTGATGATTTGAACTTGGATAAGTTATTATCATGATTTTTGGCAAGTTTAGAAAATAAAACTTGAAAATCTTCTTATGAACCATATTTTTAAAAACTTAAAGTTTCATATATATAAGTCAAGATTTTGATATCTATAATATAACTCTTCTTTGATCTCTTAAGATTCTATTTTATTATCTAAGAGGAGATTTATTAAATTAAATCATATCTTTTAGTATTCATGAATATCTTTTGATATTAATATCTTTCTTGACATAATTTATTTTAAAAACTCATGAATGACATGCTTATCACCAAAATTAGTATTTCTTAAATTTATGACAAGTTGAAAATTGAAAGAGATATATGTATTATCATGAATATTTTTTTAATATCTTGACTTGACTTATACGTTATGGAAATTACGTTATTAATCTCTATGATTTTCTCCTTTTAATAAAAAAGAATTTTTGATCTTGACAATTATAAATTGAAACTTTTTATGAAAATTATTCTTCTATTTTATTAAAAAATAAAATCTATCTAAATGAATTATATGTCTTAGGATTTATCCTAAATAAATTAAGATTGTTTAATCTCCTAAGAATCATTTTCATTATTTACAATAAAAAAAAGAAAAAAATTACTAGCATTTCAAGAGACTGATAAATCTATTAATTTTATTTTGAATATCTTGAAAATAGTTTTGATGATTTTGATTATTGGAAATTGAATGAGTTCTTTACCTATATCATAATTTTGATTTCTTAGAATTATTACTTAAAATCTTTTATGAATCAAAATCTTTTATTATATATTTTTATATTATTTAAAAGAAGATTTTTATACAAATCATGAACTTGACAACTTATGATTTCTTATGCTTGAATCAAGATATTCTATGATTTGTTTCTTGATATTCACAATTTATTTTCATAAATTGAATATCTCATCACCATATTAATTTTTTTGATATATTTCATTTGATGATTGGTATATTTCTTGATTTATTTCTTGAAAAATGATGTAATGGAAAAAGTTTTATACTATTCTAACCATCCCTTCTTTTTGACAATGACAAATGGGGAGCAAAACTTGTTAGCTTATAAATTGCTAACTTGAACAATGCAAAGGAAGCAAAAATTTGATAGCTTGCACTTCATAAAAGAGAAGAATGAACTCACTAGCTTGCATATTATAAAGTGATAAAAAAGTTACTAAATTGCTAAGCCTTCACATCTCACAAAATTGTTAATTGCACTTCTCCTTTTTTGTTGATAACAAAGGGGGAGAAGATACGATAATATGAAATCATGATAATGTATATTGAGTTTGAAAATATATGTGATGATTTGGAATAATACTCATGATTTTAATGATATGATATAATTAAAATCAATTTAAACTTAGATTTTTGAATTCATCTTAATATTATTTTTAAAATTAATTAAAAGTTCTTCTCAATGATGAAATGATTCAACAACACCTCCCTTATTTCTCTCCTTATTAAAGGGGAAGAAAAATTTATAATGCATATACTAAGGGGGAGTAATGTCATCATGTGCTTTGAAATTATTAGCTATATTTCCCCTTTTTGTTGATGACAAAGGGGGAGAAATATATATTAATGACACATGATCTTGTTGAAATACATGGATATCTTGGATAAGGATATGAAATGGACATCTTGGATATAGATGTTTAATTCCTTTTTACTTATGATTCGGTTACTTGATGCAAATTTATGTTGAAATTTACATAAAATATTGATTGCTTGAATTTAAGGGTGTGTGAGTCTCTTAAATTTAAGTGGCATGGATTTAGGGGGATTTAGAGTTAATTCCTGTCATCAATTAATTATCATCATCAAAAAGGGGAAGATTGTTGAATCTTGGATTTTGATTATGAAATCAATTGATGAATTATTGATCTAATAGAATTGTTAAAATTGATTGATGCAGGATTAATTACGACAGAATGATTATTACAATCAAGATTAGCTAAGGTCAAGTCCATGCATCAGGTCAATATGGTTAGGAACTCATCAGGAGTGTGTCGGGAGCTCGTCGAGGGTATCGGGAGTTTACCAAGATGTCGCAAGGGAGTTTGCCCGAAGAAGACCGAGACTCACCGGAAGATTATCGGGGGTAGACAAAAGGCTTACCGAGAGTTAGGATAGTCTTGTAATAAATGTTTGGCAATTATAATGTATTTAATTAAGTCATAATTAGCATCGAGTAGGACTAATTATAACAGGAGCAATGAAGTTATAACCAGATGATGGGCCAAGATCAAGCTTGGGCATCGGGCCAGGTTCGAATGATGTAGTGGGATCTCGACGAGATTCGCTAGGAAATTCACCGAAGGGATCAGAAAGCTCACTGGGAACACACCGAGAGATCACCGGGAGAAGACCGGAAGATTTACCGCAAGTATGCCGGAGGCTACCAGATTGGTGAAAGTTAGGTCTTAATTTAGCTTATGGTTATTAAGCGTTATAATCATTGAGTTATAGTTAGAAGTTAGTCTAAATTGAGTTAGATTTAAAAGGAATCCAAATAAACTCAATAAGGCAATCGGGTCCACTATTGGAGTTTGATTGAGCTCAAGTTAAGCTCAATTAGTTGACCAAAGGGTTGGTCAACATCAGGTTCAAGCCGAAATTCGAAAAGTGGAGGGAACTACTTTTGCAAAAATTTCGACGAGTAAACTATTGGTGAGCGGCGGGTGTACTACCGCTACCAGCCGGGTTGAGCTGACCAGTGGCGATTGAACCACCCATACCTAGGAATCTGGGTACTCTGGGCGGTTGACCCGCCCACGGCCGGTGGGTAAACCGCTCGTACCCAAGTGTTCAGGTGGCTGAGCCGCCCAAGTCGGTGAGTGAACCGCCCATACCCAGATTTTTTGAATACGGTTAGATTTTAGCTCCGGTTTTATAGCCAATTTGGGGCCTATAAATACCCCAAGTTTTCTTACATTCTAGAGAATAATTTTAGCGATTATATTTTGAGAAAATATTATGTAAGCATTGTAAGAAAAAGAAAAAGGGAAAGGGAGAAGAGTGTAGTCTTGTCTCCATTGTAAGCTTAAGTGTAAGGGTTTGATCTTTACCCGAAGAAGATCGGTAGTGGACGCCAGTGTGCATCAAGGAGGACTCGGGAGTTGATGTAGGCCTTTGGCACCGAATCACTACAAAAATAGTGATTCATGAAAAAGAATAAAAATCATAAAAATAAAAATAAATCAAAACGGGATAAAATCATATGCTTGGAATGTAAGAAGCATAGACATTTCAAAATTGAATGTCCTCAATTAAAAAAGAAGGCATCCCATAAGAAGAAAGCTCTTTCGGCAACTTGGGATGACTCAAGCTCATCGGATGAAGAAGACCACTACAAGGAAGAAGTAGCCAACTACGTTCTAATGACCATCCAAGACGAGGTTAGTGAATGTTTAAGCATTACTTTCTTTGAATTATTAAATATTTCATGAATTGTTTAATGAATTTAGAAAAATAGTAAATCTTTTAAGTCACTTAAAAAGGAACATGATTTTTTAGTTAGTAGATTTGATCAAATGCATGATACTTTACCATTACACAATCTTTGCTCTAAATGTGAAATGCTAGATGATGTTAAAGAGTAAAATATCATACTTAAATAAACATGAGAAAAATTTGAAATAGGGAATAAATCACTTAATATGTTCCTTGCTAATAAGGGTCATACTAATAGAAGAAAGGGTATAGGCTTCATTGGTAACATTCAATAAAAGCCAACCATTTTTGTTAAGTGACCTACCTTAAATTTATTATCAAAAGTTAAATGTATTTTTTGTGAAAAATTAGGACATAAAGCCAACAAATATTTATTTAGAAATTATAGTCCTCATAATTTAGTTTGGGTTCCCAAAGGAACTACAAACAACAAAAAACCATTAGAAAAGAAAGATAAAGTTTTTCATGAAGGACCCAATGTAAAATGGGTACCTAAATTAAAATAATCTTTCTTATAGGTTTGTCTCCATACTAAAGCTAGGAGCACCAAATGGTACCATGATAGTAGATGCTCAAGGTACATGACCGGAGATCCAACTTATTTTTCTATGCTCACTAGCTTAAGTGAAGGAGTTGTCATATTCAGAGACAATAATAACGGTAAAATCATTGGAAAAGAAACCATAGGTAACACATCAAACCTTTTGATTGAAGATGTGTTGTTAGTTGATGGCTAGAAACACAATTTGTTTAGCATTAGTCAATTATGTGATAAAAGTTATGTGGTTAAATTTCAACCTAATGCATGCATAATTAAACTGTCACACAAAAATAAATCTTTGATTGCCGTAAGAAACAACAATGTATATATCATAGATATTGGTAAGTTTTATGATGAACCTACTTTTCGGCCTTGAATGATGATATTTGGATTTGATAGAGAAGACTAAGTTATGCTAGCATAAAACTTCTAAACTAAATTTCAACTAAAGATTTAGTAAGAGGATTGCCTAGCCTAAAATTTATCAAAGATAAAGTATATGATACTTATCAATTAAGAAAACAAATAAAGAGTAGCTTCAAGCAAAAAAATCAAATAAGCACCTCTAGGCTACTTCAATTGATCCAAATGGATTTATTTGGACCAATTAACATTACAAGTTTAGGTGGAATCAAATATGCATTCGTTATAGTAATTTATTATAGTATATATACTTTGACTTATTTCTTCGCACATAAAAGTGATACGTTTAAATATTTTATAAAATTATTAAAATAAAAAGGGATTTATAATTTTATCAATACATAGTACATCCATAATTTCTCTACTCCAAGAAATCCATACCAAAATAGGTAGTAGAAAGAAAAAATAGAAGTTTACAAGAAATGGCTAGAACCATATTAAATTAACAAAGCCTACCCAAATATTTTTAGGCCGAAGCAGTTAATACAGCATGCTATGTTTTAAATAGGGTTCTTGTAAGACCATTACTCTTTAAAATGCTGTAAAAATTATGGAATGGTAAGAAACCCAATATTTTATATTTTAAAGTTTTTAGTTGTAAATATTTTATTTTAAATAAAAAATATGTTTTAGAAAAATTTGATACAAAATTCAATGAGGGTATTTTTCTTGGTTATTCTTTGATTTTAAAAGTCTATCATGTTTTTAATTAAAAAAACTTGAGTAATTGAAGAATCGATTAGTAATTTTTTTGATTTAAAAGATATGTATTACTTGTTTCTAAATACTCTCTTTTTAATGAACATGTTTATATTAGTAATCTAAACCATGATAACTTTTTTTATCTTTATTTTGTTGAATCTTAGATTTTGATGATGAAATCAATTGATTTAATATATATTGTTAGAGTTGATTGATGCAAGATTAATTACGATAAAAAGATTATTACAATCAGGATTGGCCAAGGTTAAGCCCATGCATTGGGCCGGAGTTCTGACGATGCAGTTGGGAACTCGCCAGGAGTGCATCGGGAGCTCATCGAGGGTGTCGGGAGCTTGCTAGGTTGGCGCAAGAGAGTTTGCCAAAAGATGACCGAGACTCGTCGGAAGATTGTCGGGGGTAGCCGAAAAGCTTGTCAGGAGTTAGGATGGTCTTATAATAGATGTATTAGCCATTATGATTATATTTAATTAAGTCATATTTAGCATCGTGCAGGTTTAACTATGACCGGATGACTTATAGATCAAACATGAACCCAGGATCAAGCTTAGGCATCGGACCAAGGATTGGACAATGCAGTGGGAGCTCGCTGGGCGTTTGCTTGGACTTTGCATACGGTATCGGGAAGATCGCTAGGAACACACCAGGAGATTGCTGAATGAAGACTGTGAGACTTGCCGTTGGAGAAGTCGGAGGTTGCCGGTTTGCGGGAGTAAGGTCATTAAGCTTTGTGGTTATGTTTTGATTGTAATTTTAAGTCATAGGTTAAGATTGAATCTTAAATGAGTGTGATTTGGATGGAATCCAAATCAACTCAAAGATACAACCAGGTCCACTATTAGGTTTGATTAAGCTTAGGTTAAGCCCAATCAGTTAACCAAAGAGTTGGTCAATATCAGGTTCAAGCCTGAATTAGAAAAGTGGACGGAACCATTTTTTTAGAGATTTTGGCTAGTAAACCACCTGTGACCGGTAATTGGATCGCCCATACCCTAGAAATAGGGCAGCGGATATTAGCTATTGGTGGGTAAACCACTTATACCCTGGTATTCGAGCGGTTGAGCCGTCCAGGTGGGTAAACCTCCCATACCCAGATTTTTTAGGTGAGTTTGATTTTTGGCTCTAAAATATGAAGCCACTTGGGGCCTATGAATACCCCAAGTTTTTTTATATTTCATACAATAATTTAGGGAAAGAATTCTGTGAAAAACTTCTGTGGATTATAAGAAAAAGAAAAGGAGTAAGAGAGTGATCAAAGAGTTGTAAATCTTATCTCCCTTATAAGCTCAATTGTAAGAGTTTGATCTTCACCCAAAGAAGATTTGTAGTGGACGCCGATGTGCCTCAAGAAGGAGGATTCGAGAGTGGACATAGGCTGGTTGAGGTCGAACCACTATAAATTATGAGTGCTCTACTTGCCTTGTTTACTTCTTCCTATTGCTCTTAATTAGTTCAAGAAAGTTACAAGCATTATTCTCACAATTTCTCTCAAATCGATTTTATCAAAATATCAAATGAAGCTTCTATTGTTAACTCTTTACTTTATAAAAGAAAGTTTTTAAATGAGCACTATTACACTTGCACTAATTCACCCCACTCTCTTAATGCCAATTGATCTTAACAATTGGTATCAGAGCCACGTTTTTCTCATTTGGTTTAACACCTAGGAGAAATTACTCTTTTCGACATTAACGAGAGTTAATGCATCACAAGTCCTCATATGTTTAATGGGACAGACTACACATCTTGGAAAATTTGAATACGTATCTTTTTTATTTTGATATATTTCGATTTATGGTGTATTATTGGAAAAGGTTTTCATAAGCCATCCAATCGAATAAATGATTGGAATGATTATAAAAAACCAATATTTTCATTGAATGCAAAGGCTATAGATGTTATATATTGTGCACTTGATAAAAATAAGTTTAATCATGTTTTCGCTTGTGATTCGGCCTTCGATATTTGGCGTATATTAGAAATAAGATATGAAAGTACAACTAAATTAAATGAATCAATAAATGAAATATCTTATAAAAATGAACTTGAAAAACATCTTCTATAGAACTGGAAGGAATGTGAACTGAGAAGAACATATAACTCCTCGAGTGATGAGGACTTTGAATATTTGACAAATAAACTGGATAAATTAACAAATATAAACCATAAAAATGATCTTAAAATCATAGACAATAACTCTTGCTTTGAACACAAGAAGTCAAGACACTCCGAAGATGAAAAGCACAATCAAAAGGAAGTGGAGAATCTCATGCTTATGGCCATTAACAATGAGGTAAGTGATTCCTCCAAAGTCTCATTTACTTTTAATAAATTATCAAATGCTTTTCATGAGCTTTATGATGAATTTAAAATGATTGGAAAATCTTATAAATTACTAAAGAAAGAGCATGATTCTTTAGTTAGTAAATTTAAACAAATGCATGATACATCATCATCACATAATTCATGCACTAAATATGAATCCTTGAATGATGCATCAACATCATATTTTTCTTGTTCTAATTATAAGTCATTAGAGGTAATTAAAAAAGAAAATAATATACTATAATAATCTTAAAAAAGGCTTAATATAGACAATGAGTCTCGAAACATGATCCATGTTGATAAGGGTCAATGTCATAAGGAAAGTATTAGCATTGTGTGTGAGACTCATCAAAAGCTAACTATCCTCATAAGAAGACTCATATTATACTCTTTGCCCAAAAATAGATGTAATTTTTGTGATAAATATGGACATTTTGCTTATAAGTATTTATTTCAAAATTATAGTCCACATAAATTAGTTTGGGTTCCTAAAATAGCAATAACCATAAGCCATTAGAGAAAATGGGAAGAACATATCATGAAGGATCTAAACTAAAATGGGTACCTAAATCAAAACCTCCCATTATATAAAATTACACCTTAATAAGGCTAGAAGCACTAAGTAATGTTTTGAAAGTAGATGCTCAATGCACATGACTTGAGATCTAATACTTTTTCAAAGCTCAATAGCCTAAGTAATAGAAAAAAATAAAATAAAATCATTATTAATGAATATTTGGATAACTCATCATTGGCTTGAATATTTGTTGACTTAAATGCAAAGGTTATCATTAAATGACTTAAATATTATGATGTTTTTGGCTAAGTAAAATATCATTATTGAATGATTGATTTAAATGATATGATATTGTATGGTTTGTATGATAAATGATTATTGTTGAATGATAGAATTTAACCATAGAATAATATAGAAAAGGGAGAGAAAAATCATGCTTCATTTTCTAGTGATTTTAAAAAATTATACTGATTATGAAAATTGCATGTCTTATGATAAAGGAACAAAATGTTAGCTTAAATGCTTAAGATAAATCCTATGTTTTTTATAAGAAATAATGTATTGTATATCTTGATAATTTTTGTATTACTTTTTTATTTTGATTTAAGATGTTTTATGTTCAATAAAATCATGCTTGATAATGTAATGATGGAGAGTGATCATACTTCATAAATTTATATCTCAAAATTATGTATGATGATTGTTGTGATTTATGGCTTATTGATCTTTGTCATAATGAAAGCTATTTTTTGGTTTTAAATTAAATACATATTTTTATTTGGCTTAAAAGACAAAGGCATGCCTATATAAAATAAAAAGGGAATATATTTTTTAAAAAAAAATTTCTATATTATAAATTTTTTAAAAAGAGATTAATGAATCAATTATGTTATTTTTATAAATCTCTTGAACTATGAAAGTGATTTTGACGATTTGATGATTTGAACTTGAATAAGTTATTATCATGATTTTGGCAAGTTTAATTCTTGAAAACTTGAAATTTCATATATATAAATTAAGATCTTCTACTTTTTTTTCTTTCTTAAAATTAATTCATGATTTTGATATCTATAATATGATATTTTTATGAATGAAGGCTCTTCTTTGATCTCATAAAATTCTATTTTATCATCTAAGAGTAGATTTATTTAATTAAATCATATCTTTTAGTATTCATAAATATCTTTTGATATCAATATCTTTCTTGACATGACTTATTTTAAGACTCATGACTAATATAACTTATCACCAAAATTAGTATTTCTTAAATTTACGATAAGTTAAAAATTAAAAGAGATTTGTATTATCATGAATATTTTTTTAATTTCTTGATTTGACTTACAGCACAATTGGGGATCATATTGGGACCCCAACCTGGAGATCAGATCTATGCACTAGATCAAAATTACAGTTGATCTTCCAAGTATCCCACCTAAAATGAAAATCTAAAGATGACAACTCAACTCAAGTTCTTCCAACTAACACCTAAGCTAATGAGGAGCTGAAGACCCGGTTCCCTGAGCTCATGGAACTCCAGTCTTGAGGACAATGTTAATTTTAAGAGGGCGGGTTTGATAGGACTCTAGTAGGGTTAAGTCCTAATCTCCCTAGAAGTAGTTAATAAAACCCTGCTAGATTGTAATAAAGCCACTCCTATCTTATAAAGGAGTATAGCTAGGTTTAGATTAGCCATTAGGGCTTAGTAGTCACCACTCCTCTTACTAGACAAGTCGGCTAGGGTTTCCCCCTACTTAGGTCGGCTATAGAGCCAACCTAGCCTCCCCTTGTTCCTATTAAGGTAAGATGGCTATACGAGGGGCAAAAGGATAATTCTAACTAGATAAGTGCCCCCTTAGGCTAGGACTTTGATCCTTATTTAAGATGTTGTCATGCCCCCTGAATTATATCATAATTCGAGAGATGTGACCATGTCATAAATCGATAATATTATCAATAACATAATCCATCCAGGATCTAAACAATCATTGGAGGATACTAAGAATAACAAGCAGAGTCATTCAACCACTTTCATAGAAACCTGTGCAAATTATAATCTCTTCATATTCTCTTAAGGAATTACAAACCGATCCAAAACCAATATGGCTAAATATAATCTACATTCATAAAGTCTACCAATGCGATAAAATCCATATGACTTTGTCAAAACAACCATACACCACCACTTCATATATTATACAACAAGTTTAATATTTAAGATCCCAAACAAGAGGGTAATTATAAAAACATTACATAGTTATCCCTCTTCAAAATATGTCTACAACTTTACTTTAGACCCAAGGTGTACACATATAATGATAACATATTGTGAAATGAACATTTAGCCCAAGAACTTCTTGCTTTCCCATTGTATTAGCCCATATCAAGAATTTTTATAAATGCCGAGCTAACCTAAAGAAGATTAGATAGCAATAGAGTGAGCTAAGAAGCCCATCAAGTATAAAACAGGTTCAAAGTAAGGAAAGATATTTTCAAGTTGAACCTGATATAAGAGTGCAAGTTTGGGAATACATAAGTCTTTACATATAGCATTAAATCAGATTCACAACCATAAGGTTCATCTCGTTCGAAGTATACATGAATCCATAACGATTTGGGGAAGGTATTTGGAGCATATATGGTAATCAAAAGCATTTTAGTATATATCAATGACATTTAAAGTTGTTAGGGGCATATCAATAATACATGAAATACTTTGGGACATGTCAAAGGAACAAATATCAAACTTAAACTCGTATGTCACATTTGAAGTTAGATAAATATCATAGGCATAAGTATGTCAAGCAGCATATCAATGGCAAATGAAATAATTTGGAGCCTATCAATGAGAATACAAAATATTTCGGAGCATATCAAGGAGGTATATGATATTTTTGAAAGTATATCAATGGTGTATGAATATTCTCAAAAGTGTATCAAATAAACATGCAATGAATAGGAGCTCAAATATCATTCAGACATAATATTCATTTCATACTTATCCAAAGTACACAAATAACTCAAAAGCAATGCTTTTAATATCATATCAACAACATAGAGGGCGAAGTGGGACCGTAAATATAATGTAGAACATCCGTCGTTGAATGACCACCAAACATAAGTCTCATACGTCTAGGAGCTCCATCCACCCATGCTTGAATGAAGTCATAAGGGGCCGGCAGAGCACGCGGGCTCTAAGCATAACTCTCTTTACCATTTCTGGCAAAGGTTCACATTGTCCCACAAACACCGGAGTACAAAAGGACATGAGCAATAAATTTAGCATATATCAGAAGCACATGTGGAACAATAAATCATACATGCACCTAAATAGAATAATAGAATATAACATTAATTAATACATAACATATTCTGATATATAAGGAAGTCAAGGACAAGAGCATTAGATATTTTAGTTTTGAAATAGAAGAAGCATGTATAGCCAGAATTGATACAATCCCTATTCCAGCTAAATTCTGAAGGTAAAATGCAAAGTTATTTAGATGATCAAACATGCTTTAAATATATTCTAAAAATATATTGTTGAAAAGATAAATCAATCTAGTTTCATACGAAATAAGTTTCATACAAATTGAAGGTCTCTACAAGGAGTTATTGATAATTTTGCAACCAAAGATTCGGAATCACAGTCTCTATTTTATAGAATTCATATAATCCATCAAAATGAGGTTTTGATGGTCATTTGGACTCCAAATCATTCAATCTTAGGTTCAACAGAAAGGTCTAAAAGCCTATTTTCTAACAAATTAAGTTTTACAGAAGTCAGAAACTCCAACACAAAGATATAAGTAATATAGTGATAAAAGGTCTTAAGATACAGATTTTGTTTTATAGATTTTATATACACAATTGAAGTAAATGTTTGGGCTACAAATGAACTCCAAATTTATCAAGCTTAGGTTCAAAAGAAAGATATTTGAATCTATTTTTAGAAAAACTAAGTTTTGTCTAAATCTGAGGTCTGTACTAAATGTTATAGTAAGAACAAGATAGATAGGTCATAATCTTGATAATATTACAGATTCATACTTAGGCAGCCAACAAAAGATTTCGAATTAGTTTCAAAATTTTCTTCATAAATCAAGGCAAAAATAAAGATACATTTTAGTAGAAGAAAGATAGAATACTTTCCTTTGAATATTTTAGTCCCAAAGGTGTGGATTAGATCACAATCTCAAAATCCCCAAATTTCTTCTTCTTTTCTTCTCTTCTTTCTCTTCTTCTTCTTCTTCTTCTTCTTCTTCTTCTTCTCAAGTTCACGTTGCAGCCAAAACACCCCTTTTTTTCCTCTAATTATTAATTGTTTAAGCTAATATATATATTAATAGGTGGCAAACATGCATGCAATGTACTTATGTGTCACCCATGCACATGCACATGCACAAGTGGTACTACTTTAAATAAGGTAGTGGCACATGTCCTTACTGTTAGAAATGGAAATGAGAGAATAAAAACTTGATATTATTGATAAATGCATCGTCTATTTATACAGGGATGAGGAAAGATTTTCCTCAACTAATGAAGATTTCCCTCAACTAATGAACGATTTACTGCTCGATGATTTGTAGACTTAGTCAAAAGATTTTCCTCAACTAATGAGGATTTCTCAACTAATGAACGAGATTGGCTCTTCGGTTATAGAGTTGGCGGTAGACTTAGTCAGCTAACATGCCCCGCAAGATCGAGCTTGTCAAGGATGTCGATCTTGGACCGATGCAATAAAAGGGCTTTGAGCTAAAGACTTTGTGAGGGAGTCGAAGTTGATCAGAACATGAGAAACACGTCCGACGAGCAACTTGATCTCGCACAAAATGAAAGTCGATAGCCACATGCTTCATGCGAGTGAAAACCGGTTCGAGGTAAGTTGCACCAAGGTTATCACAATAAATAAAGTAGAAGAAGAAACGTGAAGCTCCTTAAGCAAGTTGGAGATCCAAATGAGTTCAAGCAGATAGCTCGATATTCAGCTTTAGTCGTAGACCGCAACTTTTGTTTCTTAGAACTCCGGTGATCGGATTAGCACCAAGAAAAACAATATAGCCGATGTGGAGGTTCGATCGTCAACATTGCGCCAATCAGATCGAAAGACATGAAGCGAGAGGAGAATGTTTCGAAGAAAAATACCATGATCAATAGTCCTTTAAGATAACGCAAAACGCGTTTGACGATCAATGGAGAGCGGATGGTCGATGCATGAACCGAGAGTTTATTAACGCAAAGGAAATATCTGGGGTAAGGGCAAGATATTGTAGGGAGCCAACTACTTGTCGAACCGAGTAGGGTTCGTAGCAGGACTACCATCACATAACTTTGATTCACCGGAGGATAGAGGAGTGGCAACCTCTTTTACATCCCGCATAGCCGTCTTGAACAACAAATCAAGAATATACTTTCTATGAGAGAAAGAGACCAAGACGTAGATATAGCCTCGACTCAGAAAATAATTTAGGTGACCAAGATCCTTAAGAGAGAATCGGTCCAATTGCTGAATAAATGCTTGAACCGCCATAGAGTTATCACCGTAATAATAATATGGTCCACATAAACCAAGATAGATAGTAAACCCATGTTGGTGGCGAGAAAAGAGAGACATCAGATTTAGAGTTAATGAAGCCAATCAAGACAAGTAGAGACCAAGCTCGATATACCGGAGCTCGTAGCGAAGGCCATAAATGGCTTTTCGTAATTTACAGACATGCCGGGATACCGAGGATGTATAAAACCCGGAGGTCATTGCATGAAAATGTCTTGAAGTGTTCCTTGCAAAAAGCATTGTTAACATCGAGTTGGCGTAAGCACCGTCGTTGGAGACCAAACTCGGATAAGCCGAATGGTAGTAGGTTTGACAACAGGACTAAATGTCTCGGTAGTCAAGACCGGACGTTGATGAAAACCTTTAGCCACAAGTCGAGCTTTATAGCGAGCAATCGAGCCATCGTGGTTTCGCTTGCGATAGACCCACTTACACCCTATAATGTTTTGCGTGGGGTGAGAGGGGTGAGAGTCCATGTACCATTACGAAGAAGCGCATCATACTCATCACTCATGGTTGTACGCCAGTGAGAATTTTTGGGCTTGAGTAAAAGATGATGGTTCAAGATAGGCTAGAGAAGAGTTGGTGACATGTAAATTAAGAACTTGACGGGTTTAAAGATACCACTTTTGGAGCGGGTTTGCATTGGATGGCTTGAGACGATAGGAGTAGCAGAGGGTAAGGATTGAGGGTGATCACTAGTGGAGGTGGACGCAGGGACTACAGAGGAACCAGGACAAGGTGAGGAGAGGTATTGGCTGGAGGAGAGGAAGAAGCCGAGAAGAAGACGAAGGAGGAATGTGCGGAATCAAGTAACAAGTGAGTGTGGATCTTGTAGAGGCACGGGAGGAGGAAGATGTATTAGAGGAACTCAATGGGATGGCACAATGACCTTGATCTCGAAAGGAAAGATAGACTCCACAAAAGTGACATGTCCGAGACAAATAACTTAGCAGATAGAGGATCATAACGAAAAGTATTATGTTCAAGAGAATATCCGATGAAAATACAAGGGCGAGATCGAGGTTAGCTTTATGAGAATTGTAGGGCGTAACCAAGGATAACAGACAAAAACTTTTAATGTGTGTAGGTTAGGGCATTTTGAAATAGCTTTTCAAATGGTGACGAATCAAGAACCGGAGTGGCAAACGATTAATGAGGTACACCGCTTTGAAAGGCGACAGTGTACGAAGGCATAGATGCTTGATGAAGCGAGTTAGACCAGTTTCAACAACATGACGATGTTTACGTTAACCAACCATTGAGGAGTATACGGAGGTGACTTAAGATGTTGAATACCACAAGTAGATAGATAAGATGCAAGAGCTTGATATTCACCTCCACCATCGTAATAGATGGTTTTAATAGTAGTTTGAAAATAGTTCTCAACTAAGTTCTTAAATTTAGGGAATACAACAACGACATCGATTTTTGACGAAGAGGATAGAACCATGTATACTTAGAAAATAATCTACGAAGACAACATAGAATCTAAACTTATCAAAGGAAACAACCGATGCAGACCCCAAACATCGGTATAAATAACCTCAAACGGCTTAGAGCAAGAAAGAGAGGAAGTACTAAAAGGTAATTGATGACTTTTATTACTAAGACAGGCATTACGTGAGTAAGAACATTGGATTTAAAACAGGAATAGAATAACGAGAAAGCAATTTTGTTGAATAGAGTTTGAGGATGACCAAGACGACGATGTCATATATCATGGAGTCGTGGAAGTGTTTGTCTGGGTGAGAAACACGAGACGGCCATTCGTAGATGTTGTCTTTATTCGCCGAACTAGAGATGCCCCGTGCTCAAGTCCTTAACAAGAAAATAATCAGGAAAGAACTCAATAGAAGTATGATTTTGTTGACAAAATTGAGAGACGAAATAAGATTTCTCTTGATGTGAGGGGCACACAAAATATTATGAACTGTAAAAGACGAGTCGTTAGAATGTAATGTCTTAGAACCAACATGAGTAATAGGGATTCGATTACCATCACCAACGATGACGTCTTCATGGCCGCCATAGCCATTATGGAGTGATAAATTCGAGATCGAGGTGATATGGTGGAAGCGCCAATCCACAATCCGCTTAGACGGACCTTGAAGAAGTCAGATATTTGCTTGAGGCCAAGTAGATGGTCTTTGGAAGACGCGATCGATAAACTTTGGCAGGACCGATTTTGTCACACAATTGACAAACCGTTGCGAGATATAGGTGGGGGCGAGGTGAAAAGGAAACATTTGGACGATAATTGACCGACGAAGGATATGGAGGAGGAAGTGATGGATGAAAACTCATAGTAGTGGGAGGTTGGGTGACTACACCTTTTAAAGTATTGTTGTGGTATTTACGGCTGGGCTTTTTGAGTTTTTGGGTGAACTGAGCTGTGATGGGAGGTTCTGACAAAGGTCCCGATAACTTGGTGTCCCGCTTTAAGTAAGCTTCATAATCCATCAGCTTGTCATAAAGTTCTTCAAAGAGGATAGGAGAGTCACGCGCTCGAAGAGCAGCAGTAAGTTCTTTGTACTCAGGATTTAAGCCATTGAGCGTGTGAACCAGTATCTCTTCATCAGTAAGAAGATGACCTATCAAAGCCAGGTCATCGATAATGACTTTGATATTTTGTAAGTAATCAGCAATACAACTTCCCTCTTGCTTGAGAGTCATAAGATTGGAGAGTAGTCCAAGCATGCGAGTCCGAGAGCGGTTCGCCAGTAGTCAGAACTTGTTCCATGCTTCCGAAGTGGTACAGAGGTCACAAGGAGCGATGGATCCAGAGAGGGCCTGAATGGCTTGGAGAATTAGTCGATCGCCAAGCCATAACTTGTAGTAATTGGGTCGGGCTAGGGTCTCCGGGAGATGAATCATGGCTGGTGGACAACTAAGTGAACCGTCAACATAGCCCAATAAATCATAACCAAACAAGAGGTTAGAGAATTGAGCACGCCAAGAGGCATAATTGCCATTTTTAGATAACTTGAAGGGGATTAAAGATGCAGCATTAATGGAAATAAGACCGGACGATGAAACAGAATTATTAGTAGGAAAAGGAGTAGGGACATCAGAAGTGGATGAGAAAGACATTAGGAAACAAAAGCCGTTGCATAGAGTTGAGAACAGTAACACAACTGGTGACCAAGAAAAAGAAAAGAAAAAAAAAGAAAAGCAATTAACGACTATAAAGTTGTAGGTAGTAGCATAGATCAGAAGGTGGCTAACAAAACTGAACTGAACAGAATAGTGTAGAAAACACCTGGTAGATACGGGAGTGAGTGGCAAATGAGAATATCCAATGGTAGTCCAATAGGTACAGGTGCAGCCGCAGATGGGAATCCGACTACCTTACTGTTGGAATACAGACACTGAAAGGGTAGAGAATGGTGGTAGCGACGTCGGCACACGAGGAGAAGCGCTCCTGCGTAGAGCTATAAAGCCGTGGATCGGAGCTTTGTAGGTGATAGTAGATTTGAAAGATCCAGCAAGTAGCGTTGCCTCGGTAATGATGTAGGAGTAGAGGAGGCAGCATGTAATGGCAACTATTTTTCTGTCGTTTGACGGAGAGAATAATTTCTCTTATGGCTCTGATACCATGTTAGAAATGGAAATGAGAGAACAAAAATTTGATATTATTGATAAATGCATCGTCTATTTATACAGGGATGAGGAAAGATTTTCCTCAACTAATGAAGATTTCCCTCAACTAATGAACGAGATTTACTGCTCGCATGATTTGAGACTTAGTCAAAAGATTTCCCTCAACTAATGAGGATTTCCCTCAACTAATGAACGAGATTGGCTCGTTCAGTTATAGAGTTGGCGGTAGACTTAGTCAGCTAACACTTACCATGTTTCTTTTTCTTTTTTTTTTAACTTTATGTGAGTTTTTTATAATTTATTTCATTTTTTTTTAAGATTCACACTTGGGTTCTTAGCAATTAACTTTCAATATAAAATTATTTAATCAAGAGAATTAATAAATAAATTCTTAAATTTTATAAATGGATCATCATAAATAATTTTAAAATATATCACTATAAATATTTCAGAAATGAGGGATATTACATTCTCCCCCCTTAAAATAAAAATTTAGTCCTCTAAATTTATAATACCTTCATCGATGAAAAGATGAGGATAGATTTTCTTCATTTTTTCCTCTAGTTCCCAAGTTGTTTTATCCATAGAATGATACCTTCATATCACTTTTACTAGAGAAATTACCCGATTCCTTAGTATTTTTTTCTTTTTTATCAATAATCTGTATAGGTTCTTCCACATAAGATAAGTTGTGGTCGATTACAATCGGCTCATACTGAATGATGTGAGAAGGGCCATGTATATACTTTCTGAGCATTGAATTATGAAATATGTCATAGATACGACCCAAGGATAGTGGCAAGGCAATCCTGTAAGTAACATAACCAATCCTTTCAAGGTCCTCAAACGGTCCAATAAATCTAGGGCTTAACTTTCCTTTCTTCCCAAATCTTACGATACCCTTGGAAGGAGAGACCTTCAAGAATACAAAATCCCCCACTTGGAACTCAATTTCTCGTCTTTTATTGTCAGCATAGCTTTTTTGACGACTATGAGCAGTCTTTAGTCTTTCTCTTATAACTTGAATCTTTTCGGTAGTCTCCTGCACTTTATCGGGTGATAACAATTTCCTATCGGCAACTTCCTCCCAACAAATAGGTGTTCTGCACTTTCCCCATACAAAGCTTCATAAGGGGCCATCTGAATACTAGACTGGTAACTATTATTGTAGGTGAACTCAACAAGAGAAATATCTTTATCCCACTCACATTTCCAATCCATGATATATGCTCTAAGCAAATCCTCAAGTATTTGAATTGTTCTTTCTGATTGCCCATTGGTTTGAGGGTGATAAGTAGTGCTAAACTTAACTTAAGTGCCCATAGATTCCTATAATCTTCTCCATAATCTAGAAAGGAATCTGGAGTCCCATTCAGAGATGATATCCTTTGGAACACCACGAAGCCTTACTATTTCACCGATGCATAATTCAACAAGTCTATCCATAGAATATGTCATATTAATCGATAGAAAATGTGCTGACTTGGTAAATCTATCAACAATCACCTATATAGCATCATGCTTTCTAGAGGTTCTGGGTAGACCGGAAATAAAATCCATGATGATACTTTCACCTTTCCATTCAGGAATATCTTAAGGTTGCAACAAACCTCGAGGTCTTTGGTGTTCAACTTTGATTTGATGGCAAGTTAAATGTTTTGATATGTATATTGCAATCTCTTTTTTCATGCCTTCCCAACAATAATGACTTTTAAGATCTTTATATATTTTTGTGCTACCTGGGTGTAAGGTGAATTTGGAACTATGACCTTCCTTCAGGATTTGATCCTTGATATCTAGGTCATCTGGAACACAGATACACGAAAATCAGGCTTTGATCCTTTCTTTACTTCTTTCCTCAAGTGGATTAAACGTGGATCTCGTAGTTGTTTCTCTTTAATTTGTTGAATGAAATCAGATTGAACCTGGATAGAGGCCATCAATATCATTGAGTTTTGCTCATTCCTAATAGATTTCTCATCGCCATTTTCTTCCAATAATTCCTATTATTTCATAACCAAACTAGCTATAAAATTTATAGATTTTTTACTAAGTGCATCAGTTACAACATTGGCTTTACCCGGATGATATCGAATGGTGTAATCATAATCCTTTAAAAGTTCTATCTATCTTCATTACCTCATATTTAACTCTTTCTGAGTGAAGATATACTTTAGACTCTTGTGATCGGTAAATATTTCAAACGTCGGCCCATATAAATAATGCCTCCAAATCTTCAGTGCAAAAATAATTGCTGCTAACTCCAAATCATAGGTTGGATAATTTAGTTCATAACTCTTCAGTTGTCTAGAAGCATAAGCAATTACTTACCCTTCTTGCATCAAAACACATCCAAGGCCCTTCCTTGAAGCATCAGTGTAAACTGTAAATTCTTCATTACCACTGGGAATTGTGAGAATAGGAGCACTAGTCAATCTTCTTTTTAGCTCCTTAAAACTTTGTTCACATTCATCAACCTATTCAAATCTCATATTTTTTCGAGTTAACTTGGTGAGGGGGTTAGCAATTTAGGAAAATCCCTCCACGAATCTCCTATAATAACCTGTCATGCCCAAGAAACTTCTAACTTCAGTTACATTTGTTGGTGTTTCCCACTTAACTACTGCTTCAACTTTCTTTGGATTAACAGAGATGCCCTTACCTGAAATCACATGGCCTAAGAAGGTAACTTCTTTTAACCAAATCTCACATTTGCGGAACCTTGCATACAACTTCTTTTCTCTTAGTATTGACAATACATTTCTCAAGTGCTCCTCATGCTCCAGGTTATTCCTTGAATACACTAATATATCATCAATTAATACGATAACACAGTTATCCAAGAGTGGATGAAATATCTTATTCATTAATTCCATGAAAGCTGCAGGGGCATTAGTCAAACCAAAAGGCATTACTACAAATTCATAGTGACCATACCGAGTTCTAAAAATAGTTTTAGGGATATCTTCTTTCTTGATATTCAATTGATAATAACCTGACCTCAAGTTAATCTTAGAGAATACTTGTGCACCCTGTAATCGATCAAATAAATCATCAATTCTAGATAGAGGATACTTATTTTTTATTATCACTTGGTTCAATTATCTATAATCAATACAAAGCCTCAATGTCCTATCCTTCTTTTTAACTAACAGTACTGGAGCACCCCATGGTGAAACACTGGGTCGAATAAAACCTTTATCTAATAGTTCTTGTAGTTACTTTCTCAATTCTTCTAGCTCGAGTGAATTGATCATATTATCATGATCTCATGATCCAATTTTTATTATACAAATCTAAAAACATAATAATATATAATAAATAATATAAAATAAAAATATAATAATAATAATGATAATAATAACTATGCATCATGCCACATATACTATTACTTACATTATTAACTCATAGCACATATAAAGTAATATGTCAATCCTAAAATAATAAGTAATTAAAATAAAATTAATACCAGCATTGATCATTCGAATGTCTAGTTTAAAGAATTATTAATGTATGCTAGAAACGTGGTTGTCCGGTAGCAAGCAACTCGGTTGTTTCACGGGCCGATTCGTATCTCGAGTCGATAGCGAGAAGCAGTGGCAGGGTGTGGTCATGCGGCGTCCTCCGGTAGCCGTGTAGAGAGTTTTCGCCATGTCAGTGGGATCAGGTGGGCCCATGCGAAAAAAAAGGTGGGTCGCAGCATGTAGAGAGTTTTTGCCTTATATCATTATTGATGATATGTTATTTATTTTTAATTTAAAATAAAATCTTATTAGTATATGATAATTACTAAAAAATAATATTATATTATTTTTATGATAAAAAATATTTGATTTATGATAAAAAATTAAAAAATTGATAGTAACTGACAAAAAATAAAGTTTTTCCTTTATTATTTTTGAATTTTACTACTTATGCTGATAAATCAACATTATGACAAAAAAATTATGATTATCTAAATTTATATAAATTTATGCAAACTATCTAAAGGTTGTAGGTCACAATAATTTAGAAACTACAGTTGATAAAATATATCCACAGGAAAATGATGAAATCTTAAACTCTAAGGATAATAATGAAAGTACATATATATATATATATAGGGATGATAAAAGTTTTTGATGATGTGAAGAAAACTAAGCGAAAGAGAAAAAAGAGGAAGACTTTGCATCCGAAGGGATTTGATTTTACAAATATACAGCCTCCATCAAAACATCAAAGGTGGCTATTGAAAAGAAAATTGTTAAGTTACTAATCTAAGAGAAAAGATAAAAGACTTCAAGTTAGAAGTTCTCAAAGACCTATGGACAGAGAAAAATATAAGACAGCTACTGCAGCAACGAAGATCAATTTACCGACATCTTCACAAAATTTTGATAAAAGAATATTTGTTTAAAAATAATTTTAAATTATAACTACTAGAATGAATGTGTATTTGAAATAATTCAAGTAGTTAAGATTAATTTAAATAATTAGGATTAGATAAAAATTTAAATCAGTACTATGAGTCTTCTTTACTATTCTCTTCCCTTTCTCGACTTCCTCGCAGTGACTCCCCGTCGTGCTCGTAGCATATGTCCTCATTCTCTTGATCATGGCCTCCATGTTGGCCTACTCTGATAATATCTATGTCAATAGCTCTGAGCTAATCACAGAGAATAGTAGAAGACACCATGATTACTTTCAATCAACAGTCTGTAGTGCTTTGGAATGAACCGAGAGCACATATTTATATTGATTAAAATATAAAATACATATATTTTAAAACACTAAAAAATCTATCATATCTAAATAAATCTATTATTTTCAATACACCCCCTTAATTCAAGCGGTTATAATTTAAAATCATTTTCAAAGAAATATTTTCTTCGCCAAAATTTTTGTGAAGATGTCGGCAAGCTGATCTTTGTTACTGCAGCGACTGTCTTATATTTTTTCTCTGTCTATAGATCTTTGAGAACTTCTGACCTGAAATATTTTATCGTTTCTCTTAATATTTTTCTCTTTGGTAGCCATCTTTGATGATATGATGGAGACTCAGTATTTGAAGGATTGAATCCCTTTGTATGCGGAAGCTTTCTCTTTCTTTTTTTTCTCTTAGCTTTCTTCATATCATCATAAACTTCTACCAACCCTGTATATGTACTTTTATCATTGTCTTTGGAGTTTAGAGTTTCACCCATTTTCTATACATGTGTGTCATCAATATTATGACCTGCAACATCTGAGATAGTTTGCATAGATCCACACAAATTTAGATGATCATAATTTTTATGTCATAATGTTGATTCATCAGTTTGAGTAACAAAATCTGAAAATAATAAAACAAATATTTAATTTTTTGTCATCCTTGCGGTTGCTATCAATTTATCTTTTTCTTATTAGTTGTCTTATACTAATGAGATTTTATTTTAAATCAGGAATAAATAACATATCACCAATATATTTTTTTTTCAAACTTTATGTTCATAGCAACTGTTTCTTTTCCTTTTACTTAAACCTTTTTACCAATTCCCATCTGCATAGTAGATCTGACCGACTTTTATCTCCTGTCATATGATTACTATATCCACTATCCAAAAACCAAACAAATCTAGAATATTCTTCATCAGATACTATAAAGAAAATATTCTCTTCATCTCTTTTGTCATCATTATTTTTCTCATGATAGTTTGTTTGATTTTTGTTCCAACAATCTTTTTTAAAATGTCTATATTTTCCATAATAAGAATATAGAAGAATGTTTGGATTTTTATTTTTGTATCAACAATCTTTTTCAATATATCCTTTTTCTGTAACAAAAATATTTTCAAGTTTCTTTGTTACCTTCATTTGATTGGCCTCGTCCTCTGTCCTTTTAATCTCTCCCTTGAGATCTGATTTCTGAATTCTCTTTTTGATCCTTCTTCTGATCTATCTTCATTTGAAGAACATGTTCCAAAGTTTCATCTGAAGATCTATTTGATTTTTATTCATGAACTAAAAGAGATCCCATTAATTCATTGTATCTTTAGCTTCTTCTACAGTAGTAAAGATCATATCAAATTTCGGAGATAAACTTTGTAAAACTTTTTCTATTACAATTTGATCTTTTAGATTTTCACCATAAGATCTCATTTGATTCACAATAGAATAAACTTTTGAGAAGAAATCAGTAATCGATTTCGAATCTTTCATCATAAGTGTTTTAAATTCACGATGAAGGATTTGAAGCTTTAAAAATTTTACATTTTTTGTGCTTCCAAATACATTTATTAGTATCTTCCATGCTTTTGTTGATGTTGATGCCATTATGATTCGAGGAAATAAGGAATCATCTATTGCTTGTTATAACATATAGAGGGCTTTTATATCTCTTTACATATTTTCATTCATCTGATTCTTTTTATCCTTAGTAATCTTACAATTCTGCAGATCATACTCAACAAAACTATTTTCTACCAATTTCCACAATCCTTATGAAATAAATAGAGATTTCATTTTAATAACCCAAAACTCATAATTATCACCTTTGAGGATAGGAAGAAGTTAATTAGGAATAGTTATTGTAAGACCTATCATCTTTTTCTTTTTTTTTAGATCTACTAGTCTTTTCTTCTTTTTTTATTGTTGTACTCCTTTTGTTTTTCTTTGAATCAAGCTCTGATATCACTGTTGGCTTTTCTTCATAATTTCAGGAAGAAGAAGAAGAGAATAGTAGAAGATACCAGGAGTATTTTCAATCAACAGTCTACAATGTCACGTCCTACATAAAAATCATGATATCGTTACGACTCCTCTGGGGGCCTCCGCCTTCACTTCGATGGTTTCCGGGACTACACGGATGCAAACATGAGCTTCAGCAAATTTTGCGCCGCAATCACGAGCAGTTCCTACCGCAGAGCAACTCACGGTGGCACCCTTCACAGTGCAGTTCCCCATCGGCGCTCCGTCTCCTCCAGCATGGCGTCCGCCGGTATTTAAACGAGGGGATCGCAGAGCTGGCATTCATCCAGGAAGAAGACAAAGGCCCTGCAAATAATTCTCGATTACCTTTCCTGAATTCCAAACCCACGGCCACACTGTGACTTCACAGAGGGTTTAAGCAAATCCGAGTTGACGTGCGTCGTGTGTGAGACTGAAAAGTGTGTGTCCTCGGTGGGGATCCAACAACACGACTAGTTTTGTGGGACATGTATCGCGCAGGGAATGCAGTCCGCCATGGAGGTCTCCGCAGCATCGGAACAGGTTGCAAAATAAGCGGAGTGTGAGGCACTCTCTGGTCCACACACGCACACAGCATCATTAATCGGGAGAAGACGGAATCATCTGGAGAAGGCAGACGAGGAACGAGTCAGAGTGGCAATAACCACAGATTCACATGTTTGTACGTCCACAGCATACGATGCAGTGAGGCATCGGAGACCATCGACTGAGGCTTCCATGAATGTTAGTTACCTTGGTTTGGATGACAATGAACCAATGTTTATGATTTGGTATTCATGCAGATGGTGAATCTTTGCAAGTAAATCTCCCTGATTTATGTGCTCGATGACCTCAGGATAAATAATGGAGACGGATTAGAAAAGAAAAAAGGATCAAGTTTTTTTTAAGAAACTAGTACCGGAATCGAATTGCAAACGGAAGTAGAAAACGAAGGCTATCGAAGAATCAAGTGGAAAAGGACTTCCATCTAGAAACTAAAGTGGAGATGAACAAGAAAGCATTTTGCGTGGATTTGAAGATTGGGTTTGCTGTCGGGAAGAGGGTTGGCCAACTTGCTTATTCACTTCGTAGCAAGCGGACATGACGGCGTTCATCATCCTCCCCGGCATATAAAAATTGCTCCTTTGCTCGGCCGGCAAGCGGAGAAAAATAATGGCAATCAAGTACTAGTGCAGAAAAGAACAATCTGCTGGTTAGGTACACAGCAACAACCTTTAGAGATGAGATTATGGATTAACCTCGGACCATTTTTATTTGAGACTCTCTTCTCCCACCGATGGAGACAAGAGTAGGTATCAGATAGTGGACCCTAACCGCATGAATTTATCTCTCTTTTCATTGAGTTGATTTCTAGCGAACGTCGCCACCATCCTGCGTTGCAGATGAGAGCTACTTGAATCAAATTGTGAAAAGCATAGTGTCACAAGCCATTTATTACTCCCGACATCTAACAAGCGATGATCTCCCACTATCCGTCGTCGTCTATCTATGGATCTGTCTGAAGGAAGGATTAGTGGCTCCTGCCGTACCGCTTATATACACATATACTATAGCACCGCACACGTCTAAAACTGGAGTTTATTATCGTAACACAGAAGGTATTCTCTCAAGAACATAACCCGAACACCTTATTTTATTAGACCGCTAATGGAAGACATGCATCAATCAGTATGTATCGGGCGTCGTCTCGCACCTTCCTCAAGCGTTGTTCTCGGCAAAGATATCAAGGAGCTTCAGTGCCTGAAGAGAGAAAAAGTTGTGTTACATCTCGTCGACCATAACATGATGTCAGGGATGACGATTCATGTACCTCCTCGACGTTCAACTCCAGTCGGAACTTGGGGCCATCGTAGTGGTGGAGTATGGGCCTGAAAGCATCCTCCTCCAGGGGGTCACAGATCTTCCGCGTCACCACTCTCACCTAGTCAAACAAGTAAGAACACGGAGCGGCCGCGTAAGTGACATGACGTGCTATTTAACTCTAAACCAAGCGGTGTGTCTTCTTCGGTGGTTGCACATCTGCGTCCAAAGATAATGAACAGAGCAGCTGCTCCGCCCCACTGTCTTGGCCCCTCACCCACCCAAGATGGGGTATGCTAAATGCAAAGCCGACGAGCTCAACCGATCATGCCTCACGGTCGGCATCGAACTCAATCGGTCTGATCCGTCGATGCAATTGTCAATTGCTGGCAGTTGCAGCAGATTCCCAAATTCATCGACTAATCATCTTCATTTTTCTTAGTTTTCAGTGATGAATGCAAATGCTTCGTATAATATTCAATTCAGTGTGCCTTAAACGCAACCCCAAGTACAGAGGTATTTGAAGGACATGAATCCTATTCGAGACACAGAATTGTTCCGGTGATTAGTATGGTTGAGGTCAGCATATTTCAAAGACGGATGATACGATAATTGAACCAAAGATGGAGTTGGAACGAGAATAACTATGGAGTTTCTGGATTGATTATTCTGTCCCTAGATAAAGAGGCAGCCCATGGCATGAAAAGAAGATGAAGAGAAGAACAGGACACCTGAGCGGGGAAACGGGACTCGCCGGTGCATTTCTTGTCCTCCCAGGCTGTGGGATCGATGTTGGTTCCTCCAAAACTCGCCGCCTGCACAACCGAAACATCATTCTCAAGAATCTAATGCAAACTTAATCATACTAATATTGGCACCTCAAAGATCCCGTAAAGCTGATGGGTTGAGTAGTTGTAGAGGAAGAGCGGCAACCCCGGTTTGATTGCTCGGACCGAATCCCTGTATCTCGATGGCAGACCTGACAGTCACAAGCGCCAAGATTACAAGTTGTCGGCGGAAAACTAAATCTTCTTTGCCTCTTTTTATGGTTGATTAACGTCGACACGCTCTCCAGAGGAAAGCTGAGCGGTAAGGCGAATACCAAAGAGCTGCCTGGTGAGATTCTCCGGCATGGTTTCGTTGTTGCAGACGAAGATGTAACCTCCGATGGCCTCGTTCCTCGGCAGCGCTTCCCCCGGCGGCAGCGTCTTGAATCTCTTGTCCACGGCCCCACCTCTGTCGTTGTTGTTGTTGTTGTTGCTGCTGCTGTTGTTATGATTGTTGATGCTGTTGGTGTTCTTCTTCTTCTTCCCCAGGTTGCCATCGTTGCTAACGTTGTTGTTGCTCTTCTTGCTACCGCCGGGGATAAAATTGGCCGGCTTGCCGATAGCTTTGTTGAAGTAGTTCTTGGTCTCCCCGCCGCCGTATTTGTAATCGATATTGTTGCCGGTGAAGTAATTCCCGTTCTTGGCGACGCCGTCGTTGTTGGGCTTGCCGTTGTCGTCGACGGTGTTGTAGCGGTTGAGTTGGCTGTTGTAGTTGTTGTAGGTACCGAAGGCAAGCTTGTGATTACTGTATGTCATCTTCCATGGGTTGGCGCTGAAGTCGGCCGGCAGGGGGGCGGAGCTGTCGAGGTTGCGGCGCTCGTCGGTGCGCCTGGCGTCGAAGGAGTCGCTCCATATGCTGTCGCCGAGTGAGAGGTTGGAGAAGGTGGAGGTGTGCAGCCGGAGCTGGTCGCTGAACTGCCAGAACGAGGTGTTCTCCCTGCTGCTGCTGTGGCCCTCCATGTGTTTGTGCGTTGGACGGGACGATCGTCGGGAAGCCGCTCGAGGTGCATTAATATGGGCGTGTGAGAGAGAAGACAAAGGTTAGAGGAGGAGGAGGAAGCTTCGTGGAAGTGGGGGAGAGGGAAAGCGTGTGACGACGTCAAAGGAGAAGCAAAAGTAGGCGTTTTCTGGAGCGGAAGACGAAGTGGCGGATGACTGAGTTGACGGGGAAATGTTTGGTGAGAATAAAAGAAGATGGAATAATAGTATAATTAATTCAGGATGATCAAATTCTGAAATGCTTGTTTGATAAACCTTTTGCATAAAAATATTTATTTAATTGGCCAGAAGGGAAGTCACTATTCCTTAAACATATTAATCCGATTAAAAACATTTTTTAATATAAATTATTGTTTATATTTTTATTAGAATAAAGAGGATGAAATAATTATAATGAATCGACTTTTTTTTAAAAAGTCCAATAACGTGTACCAAATCAATGTTGAAAATAATAAACTCTTAATTATTTTTAGGCACAGCGATGCTTTCCTCCCCAAAAAGAGAGAGAGAGAGAGAGAGAGAGAGAGAGAAATACCATTTGTTTGAAAAAAATAATTTCATAAAATGGTAGCATGTGGGTTAAGGTTAAGCAACATCACGTCTTCTAGAAGCTTCTAGAGATTTGATGTATGATTTCTTGTGCGGCATTTACCTAACCAACCTATTGCTATAGGAATCCATGGTTGAATTGTATACTGTTTTATTTTATTTTATTTTCCTCAATAGGAAAAATAGGCCTCCAACCAACTATGCCTAATACCATCCGACACACCACACCGGCATTATTTATAAATGGTTGCAACCAAAATTGGGAACAAATCAATGTTAATAATTAAGTATTTTGGTAATCGTGTATTTGCCTCCGACATTGAGATCCACTTCCAGCTTCTAATGTCATCAAGATGTGCATAGAATTGCATAAAAGATATAGGAATTAGTGAGGATGAAAGTTTAGCGTTGGAGGGATACCAATAGGCGAGAAAGAAAAAAGACAGGTAAAAACTATGGCATACAAAAATCATGTCTCCATTGTTTCACCGTGTCCAAGTTCATGTAGAATATTATGATAAAAATTGATGTGTGTGTGTGTGTATATATATATATATATATATATATATATATATATATACACTGATGCTATTTTATTGAGCAAACCAAAGAAGAGGGACTTGAATTTCTCATAAGAAATGATGGGTGGTTCATGTTAGTTAGAGAGAAATGGAGACTTTATAATGAGCTGGCAGCTATTAGGGAGGGGTTGATGGTGGCAAAATAAGAAGGATCAGATCAAATTTTTGTGGAGTCTAACTGACTGATTCTAAACAAGCGATTCATACATATTCTGGATGTATGAATATGTATGTGAATGAAATTAATCAAGTACTGTCTCAGTGACTTATCTCTCCCATGTGTTTAAGGAAGATAACAAGTAGGTCTGGCTGGTCTTATTTTGTTTCTGCTTTTTACAGTTTTTTTATGTGCCGACTTCAAGAGGGCCATAGGATGTACCATTTGGTTTTTTTTTCTTTTTTTCCTTTTTTTGGTGTTTATATAGCTTAGTTTTTTAATTAGAAAGAAAAAAAAAGGGACAGAGGAAAAGATACATAATGAAATGAGTGGGTCATCACTTGTGAAGTTGCCATGGTGCGTAGAGATCATTTGGATATGTTCATCCCCACACGGTGGTCTCATTTCACTCGTCTTCACTGTGGAGACCATTTTTGGTCTTCCCACCGATGCATTGAAACAGTGAAGGAAGCAATGCAACGAACAAGAGCAGACTTCATGTGACGTCACGTACGACGCTTGTATTGGAGTTGGCAGAAGACGAAGAATGCAGGTCGGCATAGTAATGATAATACTTGTCGGGGAGTACCAGAACTCAGCAGCATCACATCTGTTCCAATGTGAGGGAGAGAGGTTTTGAGGGAGTTAAAAAAAAGTAGCATTTCACAATATAATGATAATAATGTGGCTGTTCATCGTATGGTTGCTAGTTGGGTCTGCGGTGTCAGTGACGGTGACACAAATCCTTTTCACAGTGGAAAGAGGTCGGCATGCAATTAAAATAAACCTCCTTATTTAGGTAGCATCCGCCATGGTTCGACAAAGCCAATCCAACTAAATAATCTTTGTGGCGCAACCTAACCTCTTCTGCATCAACAAAGTCACCACGGGAGACATTAATTAGCATTTTTTTGTTAACAAAAACAGATTAATTAACTTTGAGATTATACTACTAATCGTCTCTATATTTTTTTTGTTTAAATATCATTTTCGAACAATTTTAAGATGTATTTACCCCTTTTTTTGGGCTTGGGAATGTAGGAAGATGAGATCCAAAGGATGTCCCAAAGTTTGATTCTTGACGTGGACAAACAGTCCGATTTATTTAATGGAATAGGGTGGAAAATATGGATGAAGAGTGGTTGATATACATAAATCAGATCCCTTGTGGCAATTGATGTCTTAAAAACACAAGCTTCTCACATCTTTATTATCATTATTGTATTATCCCTATGAGCGCATCAAAATCAACATTAATCTAGATTGGTAGTACGCCAACTTCATGACCAGGGGAGGGAATAGACAAGCAAATGACAGAGACCGAACAGCGATTTTGTTTGACTGTGTGTGATATTGGAAATGTGAAAAAGAGGAGGTGATGAGGCTATTGAAGTCGCATGATCATACCACGTTACTAACCCTTTTGTGAGAGGACAAACCAAAGAGAGGGTGGCATGGCATCCGATAGAAAAAGGTCTTCGTAACCCGTAATCATTGAACTCCCCATTGCCCTCGGCTGCTTACCATCATTCACTTATCAACTGCTTCTGCACAACCACAAGCCGGCGGAGATAGCAGACACTGTGCATGGACGTGACCAAAGCGATGAGATCCCTGTGCATTACATCAAGATCAAATTGAAATCTAAGATGCACATCGATCTTTTTTTTTTTTCACACTTCTTTTCGAGCTTTCCACCACCTTACCTGTGCACAATAAATGCACGTGAACCCTATTATATGTACATCAGAAACCCGATATACATCAAAACATGAATCACACCCCCCGGAACCGAGCTTTCGTTCGCATAGCCCCCCCCCCCCCCCCCCACATAAAACGTGGGATGTGCCAAATACCAAATTGCTTATCATACGAATCCATATCCAGGAGAGATGGACTGGGGAAATCTATAAAGCAGGAAACAACCATCCCAGGGTCCAGCCAAAGAGCAACCCCACGCCAGCCACACCCAACCCAAGAGATAATGCAACTCCGTATTTGCATAATTGACATTTGTGCTTTTTCCTCCCTCTCCTTGTTATCTTATCTTCGCTGCATAATTTCCCCTTCGGTGCTATCCAAGGCAGCACAGGGATAACCTTCGATATCTGGTGCTCCTTAATCTTGAGCTGTACAAAAAGGTTCTCAAGCTGCAACATTAGTAGCCATTGCTTATATGCAAATAGATGCGAAGCCTGTCTGAACAATAGCTTGACTATATGTTCCTTCTCATCGTAAGCTTTCTGGGCTGCCATTTCAGCTTTCCTAGCTCGGGTCTGGGAATGGCAAAGTGCCTCCAACAGCTGAGCTGTCGAAAGGTCATCCTCAGATGTCTGGTTAAGTTCAGGTTGTTCATTTTTCACATAACCTCGAGCGTCACTGCATAACGTTAGAAATATATTCAGAAAGCACAGCCATTTACATGAAGGATTCCCTTCTACGGGACATAATTATACTGTCAAGAAATAAAGAAATGTTCATGGAGGAGGAAAAAATAGTAGGAAAGAACATGCCATATTAGAAGTGAATGTCAACATTTTGAAGGTCATATAATGAAAAAAGGCAAGTCCAAATGGGCATAAAAGCTATAGAAGAACAAGCTGACAAAGATACAGAACAAGTTCCAAGGCTGATGGGTAGGGATACTATGTAAGATAAACGTTCGAGTTTGCTATAGATAGGCCAATTCGTTTGACCTCTGCATGGCTTTGGAAGCTCAAAATTATAAATATATGCAATGATTCTTTCTATTAGCTACTAATAAATGCTAGAATATAACATGGATCCGCTGAACAATTATCACTCTATTACTCTACATTGACAAATAATCTAATCAATCTTGGCATGAAAAAGTTAATCAATCAAATAATTTAATCAGTATGAGTTTTTCCTCAATGATACGTCACATGGATTTAGCATTGCCTATTGCTTGTATGTCATGTTTAAATATGCCTTAGCATCCAGCCTGATCAAGCAAGAAAGAATATTGTCCCAGCAGAAAAGAACCATATTACATGCCATGGATGAGTATAATAGAATCCATAATCAATTCTGTATGTGAAATTGGAGAATATAAAACATTGTTAAATGGAAGCAATGTTGACATTGGCAGCTCTTTTTCACCATTCATCAACAAGCACAAGAACAAAGAGTGCATTAGTTAGTGACAAAACACATTTCTTGGTTCATGTCAATACATTGACAATAAGAACAAGTCATTATTCCCAATATTTGATGTTCAGCTTCCGCTTCTCATTTTATAATGGATTGAAGCTATTAATAGCTTTTCTTCTATTTCTTGTCAATTGATGTTGTACTTCATGTTTAAATCCTATAACTTGGTGACATTCAATATTTATTTTATCACTATTTTTCAGTGATAGTGGGTGGTGCAGACTGGAATGCCTTGCTTCATTCACTGATCATGATTCTGCTTATTCTGCAAAAAAATTATTTTATAAAGATAAATCTCCATGACTCTGAATTTTAGTTTATCCGGACTCGTCTTTCCTTGGTGTTTATTAGCAAGTGATATATGCTACAGAATTTTTATTTCAGATAGGTGAACTCATTAATATAGAGTGCAAATATATAAGGATCTAAGGCCAACTGTTAATGCAACCATATAATGGCAGGTAACTAAATTCAGGGTTAATGCAAATAGAAACACAACACCAAGTAGTCACACAAATATTTCGCTGAAATGAAAAACAGAACACTGACTAAATAGAGCCTTGCCTGTACAGTTTCTCTGAATCATGCAGCATATAGCCTCTTTCACTGGAATACAAGTTCTTGTGGTCGGATTTCACAGAAGTAGATGTGTTATATGAGTATTTGTTGCCATTGCATATGTCTGCATTTAACTCTCTACCCAGAGATGATTGATATATTCCACTAGTATCCAAATTCTCAGGAGCAGAAAGTGGGTCCCTAGTAACATGAACTGTTTGCCTGGGTTTAGGCAGATCACAGTTTTCAATATGCTGCAGTGATTTTTGGGCTACCAGCAAAGCCAACTCATCTTTGTCTGCAATATGCCACCATGGCTCAGAATTATTACCCCCAGCCCATGATGTTTCAAAGTATGAAGAGTCTTTCTCTGGTCTATGCGAAGTAAATCGATCGATGGGCTTCAAATCGAGAAGCCCAACCTTTTTATCAAGATAATTCACCATAGACGTTTTTTGCTTTAGCAGCTGTTGTGAATAGCTGGTTGTTGTCTTCATCTCTTTGATACTGGTTTCAGAACCATGTTTCTTGAAAGCTGTTGATACCACCCAAGAAGATTCCATAAAACACACTTCCTTTCTAAGGACAAAGTCAACTGGCAAAGACTCCCCACCCAGCTTCGATTTTGGGACTGCAGTTTCCATGTCCTCGTCGGCCTCATCTTCTATGGAGCTTAGTTGTTCACAAATAAGCTCATTCTGGTATCCAAAGTTGGGTTGCTGCTGAAGCCACCATTTTGTTTCAGGTGATAGATAGGCATTCATGAGATTCCTGCTAAAAGGCGTGAAGTTAGGGCCAGGGAAATCTTGTGCACTTGCTGTGTTCCCATTGCTTGAATCATTTTGTGGGGTAGATGAAGGACAGCAAGCTAATTTTGGAGCTCTTTTTGCATCTTCCTGGACTAAATAACGGTTCGCAGTGCGCTGCCAAGCAGCTCTGGCTTCTGCAGCTGTCATTAGTGGCTCATTTCCTCAGAGTATTTGTTATAAATGTTTATCTGCCAAATACAACAAATCAGAGTTTCTCAAAATCAAGACTATCAGAAGAAGCAACTTCAATTCTCCATGTCATGGTTCACAGCATACCAAATGTTAAAAGCATTTTGCAGGGACAGTTCAGACAGATAAAGAACTTTACAAGTTATAGTGCTCAAGACCACCAAATATAAGATACATAGATCACCTACTCAAACTACACATACAAAGGAGAAGCATCATCAACTATGAAATACATAGGGTTCCTGATATAATTTCATTATGTCAATCTTTCAGACATACGACAAGAAGTTATTATGACATCCTGGTTTAGTCCCACATAAAAAATGGTATAAATCTTTGATGATGAACGTACAAGGACTAGACGAGTTGAGTCTACCACCAATTGCTTGGACTTAGTATTTTGGGCTAATGGTTTAGGCTAAACAAGTTGATGAGTCAGTTTTGAATTCGCCCTACAAAAGTATAACCCAGAACTAGTGAATTGTAAGTGAGATGGATCCTGTCAGAAGAAACGAGAGCAATGATGCTTCAGCTTGTAAAGTTGGTCGTAGATATAAGCCAAATGCCCCATGTACTCCAAGGTGTTCCACGAGCAAACCAAAACCTCGAGCCTCTTCCGATGCTTCATAATGTGCAAGAGCAGACTTGGTCCTCTGCTAGTCTGCTCTACCTGGAGAAGACTTTGTACAAGCTTCAGAAACCTCACTGAATCTGCCAGGTAATCCTGAAGCTTTGGATGTCCCTTGTTCACGGAGTTAAAGGCCTGGTCCATCGGGTTCCGATAATAGACCCAAACTTGAGAACTGATGGAGAAAGGACATAGAATCTGAGGTTGGTATCATGTCTTCTTGAAGGTATCTTTGACAAAATGTGTTATGCGATTCGGACAGAATGATGTTAACTCTCAGATATATAGGTCCACTTGAAATCATACAAAAGATTGGATGCTTATAAAGTGCCTTGTTCCTAGCACTTGGAAACATATGTGTTTCATGTGTCAATGCTTTGAAGGTACATTGTGGATCCATCCTAGATCTTATGATACCAAGCTCTACAATTGCAAGAAGATACTGCTTTTGAAGTAGTCGATCCATTTTTGTGATTCATACAAAGAAAGATACTGCTTACAAAAATTCCCTAGCAACACCATACAAAGAAAGAAGTTGTTTGGGAAGGAGAAGAGGATGCTGAAAAGATGTATCGACATCTTTTACTTTAAGGTAAGTCAAATCTGAAACCGAATTCCAAGAGGGGGAGAAGTGTAATCATCTTTATTTTCTTAAATTGAAAGATAATAATGGTGTCCACTTCATTATCATTATTTTCTGATCTTTCATGCCCTTATAAGGAACATATTTCAGCATTTAGTATATATATTTCCTACTTTTGAATATCCTAGTAAGGAATTATCTATTTTATCTTAATTAAGAATAAAAACTAAATGGAAATGAAGCTCCCTACCTCATTGGATATCCGTCCTCATCACTTTTTTCTTTTATATTGAAAATTTAAAATAAAAAATCATCAGAATTTTATAAAATGTTAAACAACTCAAGTTCATGAATTAGACCAAGTGTCTGTTTTCTGATTGGTCTGGTCCAGATAGCTCGCACCTATTCCCCCTTTGAAATGGAAAAAATCATACACAACCGCTTTCATGACTCACCATCACTAAAACTATGTAATCCATTACCTCATGCCTCAATCCACCAAAGGAAGATATTTCCAATTGTTGGACCTTCTAGCAAAACCCCATTAAAGAAACAATTGCCAAGTCTAAAATAATATCAAGAAGAACACCCCCGTGGCCTGCCCGAACCAATTCTCATATCACAAGAAAAAAGAAAAATAGGAACCACAAAAAACTTATATAAAATGGTGCTGCATAGAAGTAACATTTTTCATTGGTAAACCATTTTCTATTATAAATCTATTAAGGGCAGAAATTAAAGAATAGATCAACGAAAACAGCAAAATGAATGGCTATGTTTTAAGAAATTATCAGCATATCCCCTTTTCAAAACAGGTCGAGGACAATGGAAAGAACAGAAGGAATCAAGGTATGAAGTTCATAATATAACAACGATCACTATAAGCTTCCATGTCATATAGATCTTACTAATGAGTTCACAAGTAATCTAGACCAGTAATAACATATAATGATCGACACAAAGACACAGCACGAGGAACTTTTTGTCGTATGTTAAGATGCAATTAAGCACCATTAAAAGCACTCAAATTTATTTTTTATTGCTAGTCAAGTAAAGGTATTAAGATCAAGCTACAATACACAACATTAAATAACTTCTATCAGCAAATTTCTTCTAGGCAGCTCTTCGTTTAGTGAATCAGCAAAACAATGACAGCAGCAAGGTGATAAATATGGTCACAGAATTTTAGAAGATTGTAATCGATAGACTCACTATGTATGTAAATCTGTATATAAACCATTAATTAGAAGAACAAAAGATCATTTTGGTTTTCTTTTAAACTTTTGCCTCTTGGAGGGCAAATGAACAATCATCATTGAGTCATCAACAACATAATCTGACCTTTTCAAATTAAAAACGGTATCACAGAGACCACTTCACAATGATTAAAAAAAAGGCTCACTAGAAGTCTTCATAGGCCTTGACATTGGGTTGTATAAACTTGCATGAAACATCAAAAGTTGATATCAGATACCTAAAGGCTGAATCAACCTACCTATGCAATAAGGGGTTTCACAAAAAACATAAAAGGTGCATCTAAGGATGATACCAGTATTGGGGGCACAAAAATGTGACACTTTGGATGATTTCAGCTAGCACTCTGTGGAGATAAAGCACAAGCTCAAATTACCAATAGACTATGGATGATGGTATTAGCTAATCTCTCATTCCAAAAAGTCTTTATCCTTATTTTCATGAAATGAAACATCCTTCTAGGAGATAATTACTAATGGAAAGCTAGATTCAGGTCTCATATATGGAAGATCTTGAAGCTTTTATCATACAAATGATAACCAAATATTATAGCAGGATGCAACAACTAACCCCGGTGAAAAGTCTCATACCTCCCATCATTTCCTGATAACCTAGGAGGCTCAAATCCGGTGAGAATCAGTCACAGATGAGAATAAAACTCGCACATGGTCAAATAACCCTTTAAATTAAGGTACCTAAACTGAAAGGACCTAAATAAACACAAAGTTTAGAACAAGAAAAAATTATCAATTGCCAGATTCAGTATTCAAAATTCCTAATTTAGTTAACTTCAACAAGCACAACTGACAACGCATCCAGATATTTCACATATCATCGACATCATCGGCGAGATCAAAACAAGAAGATCAGAAGCTAACCGATCATGACAAGCGAATACCTGTAGAGTCACAAGAAAACCACCATCAAGACAAATCAGAACCTATCACGACCGTCAGTACTAGAGCTCAAGAAAAGTACCATGCAAGCAGGAAATCAAGAGAAAAACTTGAGAAATAAAATCGCCACTGCCTCTCAAGAAAACCACCAGGCAAGCAGGAAATCAAGAGAAACGATCGAGAAAAGAATCGCCGCCGCATGGAGAAGGAACCGGAACCTGATCAGAAGACTTAAACACCGGAATCCAATAAATCAGGGATCGGCAGCAGCACGGGAACACGGAAATCAAAATCCAGAATTAAGCCGACTCCCATCGCTGGACGACGATACATAATCGATTGTGACGTAGAGGACGAAACATGCCGATGAAAAAGAGTCGGGATCGAGACAGGCTGCTACCGCTTCCCCTCTCTCTCTCTCTCTCTTCTCTCTCGCTCTTTCTGGCTGGCGTCTTCCATTTTTCTCTACTTAAATCCCCGTAATATTTTTGTTCCCTGGCAGAAGCTAAACTTCCAAATTAACGGGCCGTGACGACCAATTCCCCGCCCCCGTTATTTTGACACGATCGATCTCTTTATCCTCTGCTCGACGCGAGGCTCCCCCTGTGGGCCCCGCCAAGTGGGTCGTGTTGCAGGCACCATCCCCGGTAGCGGAAAAGAGTTGCTCACCACCTTTTATACGCCGGTAGTATTACGAAGAATGCAGGAATAGTTATCCTTACCTACTGCTTAGTGGTCACTACACGGTGGTGGGAAGCAGAGCGATGACCGAGTAGGACAGGATCACCGCGAGACGGGTGTGACATGGATCACAGGGGGGGGGGTGGGGTGGTGGATCGTGTGGCGATTGGGTCGGTAGATGTGGGCTTCGCTTTGGACGGGCGTAGCGTCAGGTGGCGACGACGATGGTTTTATATAGTCGAAGCCCTGTAACATTTGACACGTATGTTGGCGAGTGACTGGGCCAAACGCTGAAGCATACCGTCGTTCCAACGCGTAATCAATGTTTTAGGAGTCGCCGCTGACACGTCGGGTCTCAAGCAGCTCCCGAAAAGCGACACCTGTTGGCTCCGTGTTTTTCCATTCTTTTTAGGGTAAAATTGTTGCGTGAGTGGCATTGGGATTACACACAAATCCCAGTAAACAATTTGCTGCCAATCCAATGATGAAGAGGTGTGATTTGCTGCTCTTTCTTCCCGCAGCGGCTTATGCGACAGCCACAAACACCAAAATTTTTTGTACATTGGCAACGCTACACGCCACCTAAGGTGTTAGGTAAAAGGTTGGATATCAAGATTGTAGTCTGAAGGGAAAAAATTGTGCCAACACCAACACTACATACATACAGACAAGTACGAAAGTGAGGGTTTTGATTATACAGTAGCATAAATTGCATCATAGTCTGTGAGGTTATCGAGATTCATGTAATTTACACGACATGGTTAACCAAAAATTGCACGAGTGTTCAAGTATAGAAACTTTGAACATTAATTTATAATGTAAATATATCAGTTTTATGAGAACTGACTTAGTCATTAAAGAAATCATATTAGGCATATACCATCCCGATTAAGGTTTTTTTTAGGACCCATTCAAATATCCGAGAGGCATTCCAACATATTTTTTGACTTGAGGCTCCGTCCCCGAACGTTGCTCCAGATCCTGATCTAACCTTATCAGTGTTAGCTATAATAGATTTCCCTAATTGAACGAGATGATCTCATTCATCAGTTAAGAGAAATTTACCTTTCATTACTATATATAAATCTCAATAACAAATATGTTTTTGTTTTCTCAAATTTATTCTTAATATGGTATTAGAGCATATCTCTTTATAAGAGAGATTACTCTTTTTTTTTTTTTTAATCTTTCTGCTGTCCAGCGACAGTTTTATCACCTCTCGTTAGCGACAGAAATTCCTTCCCCATCTCCCTAATCTGATTAAAAGAGGTCTAGTGTTCCGATCGGACCTGAGCTCCTTAATCCAACGGTGAAGCCGCTGTCGGACCTCCTCGTATGCTTCACTATCGAGGGTCGACAGATCTCCAGTCGCACCTTTCATTTTCCCTAGTCGCACTTCTACCGCAACCGTAGATCATCCTAGTCATGCTTCTCCTGTGGCCGCTCCTCCATCTCTTTTACTATTGAGATCTACTACTGCTCCTCCTCTGGCGATTACTATTTACTGGTCATCGGTCGCTCTTTATTCTTCCAGATGGTTTGGAGGGCGATGTCGGAGGTGACAACGTAGTTAGCGATCACCACCATGTTAGGTTGGTTGTATCTCCTCTGACACGCACTTGGTGCCCGAGGTTGGCAGGTTCAGCCACACAACGACCATCCCCGGTGCCAACAGCATAGGTCACAAGAGAAGCCGCACCACAGCGAGCCGTAGCATTACCTCCCCACCCCGCCTCATCTCGACACTTCCCCCCTTTGGGCCCTCTCCAAGTCCTCACCACTGTTGATCTCCGCTACTCTACTACTCTCCAGGGGGTAACCATCCGATCGCAGCCCTGTTTACTAGGCTTGCCCAGAGCAAGCTACTATAACCCTGTCCAATGGTAGCAAGTAGCCACCGTGTCCGATTGCATATCTTCTCCTCTTCTCTACAGAGCTACAATCGGATCTCTGTTTTATCAACAAAACAGAGCATTCTTTCCTCTATTTTATCGGCAAGAAAGCACAACCCTACCTCCTTTCCTCTATTTTATCGACAAGAAAGTGTAGCCCTGCCATATCGTTAATTCTCCTGATGCAGCAGTAGCCCGCCCCATCAGCCGCAATAGGGGTTCTGGTTCGTGGCAGACCACTCTTTGTTGCTGCGTCTACCGGACTCATCGTTACTTGGTTCATAGGGATGAATTGCTCCCAAACTGCACCATCACACCCTGTTAGTGTGGCATTTCGGTAGTGATATCTGCCAAGTGATATCGTCGATGAAAGCCTACAATTTTCTTCTCCCCATCTTCGGTTGCTACCTGGTACTCTTTTACCCACTTCTTCTGCTCTTACTGTAGCAGTGCTCTACTCCTCTTGTAGCAAGTGCTGCCCTGTTCCGGCGACAACCTCAAATTGTCGTGCTACCTCTGTTCTGGCGACAACCTCAAATTGCCGGACGCTGTACTAAAGCTGCCCGTATTCATTCCCCTTTCCAAGAGTGCTAGCATCATCCGCTGCATCGAGCCTTCGCCTAGCATCTCGGAATCTCTAGACATGATCCTGGATGGGGCACAAAACCTTGTGGCCCTTATCGGCTTCATTGGTCAGAAGATGCTCGTTGTCGTCGATTTCTGCTGGTTGGCACAAGGGAACTTCATCTGCAGCTTCCCCGAATTATGACCTCCTTGTGGTCCAGTTCTTGGCGGGCAAACCGTCGTAGCCTGTGTTCTTCTCAGCTGCCGAAGGCCACTTACCTGCAAGTTTCTTCACTTCAACTGTGGCAAGCACCTTCCCCTGGATTCTATTCTCAACCGCACTACCACTCTCTATTAGTTGAACTCCTTCAATCGAGCAACAGAATACTCTTGCATACACATACACCGACATCTGCAGTTGTACTCTATTGGTTTTGAGACAAGCGCCGAGCAATAGAATACTCTTGCATTCTCAGCCTCTTCCTTCTTTCACTATCGGATTAGATTACTGCACTGGATCGCTAGCTCCAACAAGCATCTGCTATCGAACACTATTGTTTGTAGTATCAAGACGTGGTAGAGTTTCCTTTCCTTTCATTTCTCATTTCTTTTATCGTCAATTTTTTGGACGCTTCAGTCCTATTACTCATAAATCGGCTTCCTACTCCCACTCTTACTATTTTTGAACCTATTTTCTCAGCTCCAACACTTCCTATTGGCCATCTTACTTCACATTCAGGACTCACCTCCATCAATGTCGCCTCCCTAATTCCTTTTAAAAGGGTGATAATTATGCATCATGACAGACTCAATTCTCGAACCTTTTATTTGATTATGATTTATTATGTTATATTTATGGTTCTCTTAGTTGTCCACCAGCGATGATATATGTTCCAGGAGAACCCAGCCCAGTATCAAATTCTGCCCATAAACTATGGTTATGTCAAGATCGACTAATACTCCAAGCATTCAAGCCTCTGTCATAGGGTCCATTGCTCCACTTGTGTCCTTCTGTGTCACTGCTGCGGAAGCTTGGACCAAGTTACAAACTACCTTCGCGAATCGCTCCTGGACTCGCATGCTTGGACTACTTTCCAGCCTTATGAATCTTAAACAAGAGGGAAGTACTATTGTTGATTACTTATAATATATCAAAATGATTATTGGTGACCTAGCTTTGATAGGTCATTCCGTAACTGATGAAGAAGTTCTTATCTACACGCTTAATGAATTGAGTGCCGAGTTCAAAGAACTGGCTGCCGCACTTCGAGCACGTGACTCTCCGATTTGCTTTGAAGAACTCTACGACAAGCTAACCGACTATGAAGCTTACATGAAGTATGCTGATAGGTTGTCAAGACCCTTGCCGGGATCTCCTATCATAGCTCAATTCAACTATAAGTCAAAACAACAAAATCGTAAATACCACAAGAATGCTTCAAAAGGTGTGAGCAACTTTTCTCTTACTTTTATGGGTCCCTCTCCATCACTACCACCTCCACAGTCTCCGTACTTCAACACTCATCCGAACACTGCATTTCAGCCACGTTGTCCTCCTTCCATGTTTCAGCAACTAGTTGTCTGCTAATTATGTGATAAAGTCGGTCACTCGATAAAGGTTTGTCGGTCTCGACCTCGCCTTCCACCTCCGTCAGCCTGGCCTCGGGCAAATGTCATGATGACTCCCTTTGACAGTCAATCTAATTGGATTGTGGACTCTGGTGCTTCCCACCATATTACTTCTGATCTCCAAAACCAGTTGCTCCACAACAACTATGGTGGAAATGAAAATATTATCATCGGTGATGGTAACAGAATTCCTATTACTCATTTCGATTCAACGAAGCTTACTTCATATGTCACTTCTTTTACACTCGATAATGTTTTGTGTGCACCACACATTAAAAGAAATCTCATTTCTGTCTCTCAGTTCTGCCAACAAAACCATGCTTCTATTGAATTCTTTCATGATTATTTTTTTGTCAAGGACTTGAGCACGGGGGAATCCTTGGTTCACGGTCCGAATAAAGACAACATCTATGAATGGCCATCCACCTTGTATCTCACTCAGCCTACTGCTAACGCCTCTACAACTACTCCAATTGACACATGGTATCAACTTCTTGGTCATCCCTCAACCCCTGTTCAACAAAAGTTACTTTCTTGCTACTCTATTTCTGTCTCTAAATCTAGTACTGCTATCACTTATTGTGATGCTTATCTTAGTAATAAGAGTCATCAATTACCATTTGGTACATCTTCTATTTCCTGCTCTAAACTGTTTGAGGTTATTTATACTGATGTTTGGAGTTCTGCGTTAGTTGTCTCTTTTAACAAGTTTAGATTCTATGTTATCTTTGTAGACTATTTTACAAAGTACACATGACTATATCCTCTCCGTAAAAAATCTGAGGTTATTGTTATCTTCTCTAACTTCAATAACTTAGTCGAGAATTATTTTCAAACTACTATTAAAGCTGTCTATTCTGATGGTGGTGGTGAATATCAAGCCCTTGCATCTTATCTATCTCTGGTATTTAACATCTCAAGTCCCCTCTATATACCCCTTAACTGGTTGGCTTTGCTGAGCGTAAGCATTGTCATATTGTTGAGACTAATCTCACATTGCTCCATCAGGCTTCCATGCCTTCTACCTTTTGGTTCATCACTTTTCAAACTGTTGTTTATCTTATTAATCGCTTGCCTGCTCCTCTCCTACAATATCATTCACCATTTGCAAGGCTATTTCAAAAACACTCCAACCTACAAACCTTAAAGGTTTTTGGTTGTTTATGTTATCCATGATTACGTCCCTACAATTCTAATAAAATGTAACCTCGATCTCGACCTTGTGTTTTTATAGGGTACTCTCTTGAATATAACATCTATCGATGTTATGACCCTCACTTTGCTAAAGTCTTTGTTTCTAGACATGTTACTTTTATGGAGTCTGTCTTTCCCTTTCGAGATCACCGATAATCTGTCGTTCTATTGGATCTCTACGAATAATCTTCCTCATCCATTTTGTCTTCTTTAGATCCACACTCTCTTGTCACTTTTGTTCCACAGTTTCCCTCTTCCTCCTCTCCTCCGGCTCCCCCCCCCCCCCGGTGTCTTTATCCTCACCTTGCTAGGATACTTCTGTTGTCCCTCTGTCTGCCTTAACCAGTACTGACCCACAACCCTTACCCCCCAGTTCTACTATTATCTCCCGGCATCCTATGCAAACTCGTTCCAAGTGTGGTATCTTTAAACCATGTCGAGTTCTATATTTGCATACTAGCACCAAACCCTCTCTCGACTCTGTCGAACCAACTTCTTTCTCTCAAGCCCAAAAATATTCTCATTGGCGTAAAGCTATGTGTGAGGAGTATGATGCTCTTCTTCATAATGCTACTTGGACTCTCACCACTTCTCACTCCACACAAAATATTATTGGGTGTAAGTGAGTTTTTTGAATTAAGTGGAATCCCGATGGTTCAATTGCTCACTATAAGACATGACTTATGGCCAAAGGATTTCATCAACGGCCTGACATTGACTACACTGAGACATTTAGCCCTATTGTCAAACCTACTACCATTCGACTTCTTCTAAGTCTGGCAATATCAAAAGGCTGATACTTACGTCAGTTAGATATTAACAATGCCTTTTTACAAGGGACCCTCACTGAAGATGTCTTTATGGAACAACCTCCAGGCTTTATACATCCTCAATATCCACGGTATGTTTGTAAACTTAAAAAGGCCATTTATGGACTTCGTCAGGCTCCACAAGCGTGGTATACTGAACTTGGTCTATACTTGTCTTCAATTGGCTTCATCAACTCTAAATCTGATGTCTCCTTATTTCTATGCCAATATCATGGGTACACCATCTATCTCCTAGTCTTTGTGGACGATATTATTATCACAGGTGATAACTCAATGGAGGTTCAGGCATTTATTACGCAACTGGTAAACCGATTCTACCTTAAAGACCTTAGTACCTTACATTACTTTCTCGGTATTGAGGCTACATTTATATCTTCTGGTCTCTTTCTTTCATAACGAAAGTATATTCATGATTTACCATTGAAGACAAACATACAAGACGCTAAAGCAGTCTTCACTCCTCTATCTCTAAGTGCATTACTGAAACTCTGTGATAGTAGTCCTGCTACATATCGTACTCAGTATCGATAGGTAGTTGGCTCCTTACAATATCTAGCACTCACTCGTCCCGATATCTTCTTTTCGGTTAATAAATTATCCTAATTTATACATCAACCATCTACTTTGCACTGGATTACTGTCAAACGCATTTTGCGTTATCTCCAGGGGACCATTGATCATGACATTTTTCTTCGCAAACATTCTCCCTCTCAGCTTCATGCCTTTGCTGATGCGGATTGGGCCGATAATGTTGATGATAGAACCTCTACATCAGGGTATATTATTTTTCTTGGTGCTAATTCGATAAGCTAGAGCTCTAAGAAGCAAAAAATAGTTGCCAGATCTACTACCGAGGCTGAATATCGGGCTGTTACCGCCGCTGCTGCTGAACTTAATTGAATTAGCAACTTGCTTTAGGAACTTCAAATCCACTCTGTTTCTATGCATGTTATTTATTGTGATAACATCGGGGTCACTTACCTTTGTGCAAATCCAGTTTTTCACTTCCCCATGAAGCACGTTGCGATTGACTTTCACTTTGTCTAAGATCAAGTAGCCCACAAGCAGCTCCATGTTTCTCATGTCCACACAACTAATCAACTGGCCAACTCCCTCACGAAGTCTCTGGCTCATAAACTGTTTCCCTTCCATCGATCCAAGATCGATGTCCTTAACAGGAGCTCGATCTTGTGGGAGCATGTTAGCTGTAACAGATTCCCCTAACTGAACGAGATGATCTTGTTCATTAGTTGAGGGAAATCTGCCTTTCATCACTGTACAAATAGATGCTAAACCTCAATAACAAATGTGCTTTTGTTTTTCTAAGTTTATTCTTAATAGTCAGTCCTCCAATCCAACACAGATAATTTTATGCACGTGAATCAAATCATACCGTACTGACTCCTTGACCACCATATAAAATATGACAATATTTATACTTATTATGTTTTAGGTCAAACTGTTGCATATGCAGAAATATATATGCAGCACAAGATAACATCAACTACAAGTGTAATTGAGGAGTAGCTCATGCAGAACTCACCATGACAACATTGAGATTATTAATCCAGCAAGTATATCTTGAAAGTAAACAAATCATATCCAACATCTCATTTGAGCCAACACAACCATTTTGAAGCCCAGATTACTCCCAATCCTACCTTTTGTACCATGTTCAATTCATTAAACCATGCTCCTGACCCATGGATCCAATAATTTTTTTCTGCATATTTTCTTTTTCTCTTTTCTGAACAAAAAGGAAAAATTCTAACTAGGTCCAATCGTTTTGCATGTAGAGCTATAATACGATATATGTCACGATCCAGCTTAGTAGAATTTTACAGGAGAAGAGTAATTGGAAATCCAAGCTAACTTAATTTAACTTCACACATCCCGTATAAAACTAACTATTGGGGATAGCTCAATGTTTTGTCAAATCAAAGGATTTGTCAATTCTAAACTTCTGAGGACAAACATTCACAACAACTATCTTTCATCACATCTTTATATGATTTTATAGGATTGATAATGGGTCAATTTAGTCATCCGTTTGTGTGAGAGATAAAGTATTACGTCGATAGTCAACCTGACACAACAGAATATGATCTGGCATAAAAAAATTTGACCTAAATGAAGATGATCATGAAGTGTAGTGTACGATAATGTTTGAGATAGACTCAATGCTCAAAGATCTCAGAACCATGCAAGACTATACACCAACTCAGCAAAAGATATCGGTGACATTAAAGGCTAGGATACGATCGATCTCCGGCTGACAAGTATAAAAGCCACCCCAGGGCACAAGTAAGGGGGGCTCTTTGAAAACTCTTTCTTTACATACTAATCCTTCATACCTCGGTCGGGGGTACTGACTTGCTCATCGAAGGGGCCACATCGGGCATCTCGCCTCGACTGATAAAAGATAAGATTTAGTCAGGATTTAGATATGATTTCCCCAACTAAATGAGGAAATCTCGTATGTTAGTTGAGGGAAATCCTCCTTCTCATTATGTATAAATAAACGATGAATCAATGAATCAAGTGGGCATTTGCATTACTTCTTCTTATTTTCAACATGGTATCAGAGCCCCTCTCTCTATAAGAGAGATTACCTTTCTTTTTTTTATTCACTGTCAAACGACAACTTTTATCATTATTTGTTCGTGGACAACTCCGCTGCGAAACCACAGATACTCAGGGGTCATCCACCACTACCATCTCGGACATCCTTTGCTTCATTTGCTCCGAAGGTAACTCTCTCCTCATCGGTGCAGATCTATTTCTTCTTACTGTCAAACGACAGTCTCTCGTCGATGTTGAAGCTAGAGATTTCTAGTGCATCAGCTTTCTCTTCCTCCGTTGGACCTTGTTGGCTTTCTCAATTCCTCTACCGAAGCATTCTTTTGCACGAGGTCATCTTCCTTGTACACCACCACTGTCGCATCAGCTCCAACAAGCAGCGACACCTTACCTACCTCATCTGTAGTAGACGATGGCTTATACACGCCACGCGCCATCCCTCCTCCCTCTGCTCGTTCTCTTTCGAGAGTACCAGACGGGTCGTCGCTTATCGTATCTCAGTGCTCTACATAGAGGGCACAACAAGTTCTTTCTCGCTATCAAACGACAGTAAATCTACGATTGTAGCGCTTCTCTCGCTGCCCTTCAGATCTACCGATTGCCCCAGCTATAGCAGCATCTCCTCTGTCAAAGTCAACCACCGTCAGGTCTTCACCGCGGTTGACAACACAGCAGCTTCCTTCCTTCAGTTTCATTGACATTGATTCAAGATCGACATCCTTAGTTCAAGATCGACATCCTTACAGGAGCTCGATCTTACGGGGGCATGATAAAAGATAAGATTTAGTCAGGATTTAGATATGATTTCCCCAACTGAATGAGGAAATCTCGTATGTTAGTTGAGGGAAATCCTCCTTCTCATTATGTATAAATAAACGATGAATCAATGAATCAAGTGGGCATTTTCATTACTTCTTATTTTCAACATCGACAAGGTCTTTATACAGGACCCCGAGTAGGAGCATCCCGAGATGCATATATGAGAGCTAGCCAACTTCGCCAGAGCTCCCTCAACTCTTCTCGACTGACGTGAATAACCTTGCGCATGCGGGCAAAGATCAAGCCGTGCTAACTCCCTGACCACAACATAGGATCCACAACATTTTAGCATTAGAAGGAGGAACCGATGTCGCAAGAGCACTCGCAAAGCAATGCAAATGCTGGACGCCCTGACAAAGAGACTCACATGCCCCCACTGGCTCTTGAGGTCGGGGGACCAAGCTCCTTCCCTCTCTTCGAGGAAGTGAACCCACCAACACCCACTTTGAACCGCTATTGGAGACTATTCAATGACTTGGGATTCTCTACTTTGATGGTAAATCTCGGGCCTCCAGTTATCACTATCAAGGGCTTCCTTGGCCTCACACACTAAGTCCAAGTACTGGCTGTTGGTTATAGGTGCCCTACAAGCCAATCACATGTGATGTCCCTAGTTTTGTACAATGAGAATCAGACCGTGATGATATCATGATAATGAGATCGTTTCACTTTTAAACATAGATCCCAAATAATCGTGATTATAGGTTACTCGAGAGGGACATCAAGATAACCATACAAATTGGTGTACTATATACCCATCCATATGATTGAGGCGATTGATTCCATAGCCATTTATGTGAGGATACTAAAGATACAATACAGGTACTCATTAGAGGATTAGTTCACTGATTGATCGACTTATAAAATATTATATAGTTAATATTACTTAATGTCAAACAATAATTTTATAGTCCCAGTTATGCATCTGGTCCTTAGGCTTAAGGCACCAATAATGCATTATTCGAGTACTCCTTTCTTTGTTGCCAGATTTATAAGTTTGAAAAGTTTCAGATCTGGTACAATCGGTTATCGGTATTGATAGCCAAACTTATAAAGGCAATTGAGTATCAATAGAGGATCATCCACTCTCGGTATCACAAGAGGAATATCTCATGTGTGCTCACTTAGACAAATCCCTGGCCAGGGTCATTCGGATTGAGAGAGGAGTTCTCCAAGAGAATCTTATTAGAGTGAACCTGGAATAGATTCCATATATGGCATGATAGTACCATATCCAATATATGGTCTCTGAGATATTAAATGGATGACGGATTATAGATACACGGTAACTGAGGACAGACATGTCTAATGGATAAGATCCCTTGTACCATATGAGGACTATAGCACAATGGCCCAATGCGTCTATAGTTGATGAGTCGAGTAAATTATTATGAGATAATAATTCACTGAGTCAGAAGGAGTTCTGACGGGGAGGACTCATGACCACCTTGGTATTGGGCCTAGAGGGTCACACACATATGGTAGATGCTTGAATGAATAAAAGATTTGATCGAGATCTAATTAGCCCCTATTCTTATTAGATGAGACCCGACATTAATGGGCTCCTCGCATGAGGCTCAATTAAATGCCAAAGGAGATTATTGGATAGAGATCCAATAATCCAAGTTTAGTGGATAATTAGATATAGATCCAATACCTACTAAGGCAAAACCCCTAGGATTTTTGATGGCTCTTTATAAATAGGAGGCAGAGGCGACACATAGATGACGGACTGCACCTTTGGCCACCCCCTCCTATTCTCCTCCTTCCCTCTGCGTAAGAGTTGTGAGATTTGTGGCTGCGATTATAGGAGTATCGCTATAGCGATCTATCGTATGGATATCGCTAGAGAGGAGCACACATGACCTTCTTCATCCTCTCAATCAGAATATGAAAACATATGGATATATGTTAGGACTCTAGCTAAAAAGGTCCTAATTTAAATTCATTGAGTGAGCACACATATAAATCATATCTAGCCGACCTCTATTATCATATCTAGCCGACCTCTATTAGTTGATGAAGACATCGGCTAAGTTAAGATATTTGGATGGACCATTGGGGCACATGTAACCCTAGTTAGCTACCCTTTATTTTGGTTAAAGGGGGTTGGCTAATGAAGGGTTGAGTTAGAATTAGATTAGGAATTGATAAGCAGCCAACCACCCCTAGATGGGACGGTCGGTAGTTGCTACTTAGAGAAGCAATAGGAGTTGTTAGAAGTATGAGTTTTAGAGTATGAGTCATATTAGAAATTAGGGTTTAGAAGGCTTATAAATAGCCTTATAATCAACCACTTTTCATCATGAATAGATGAATCCTTTCAGCAGTCTTTGAGCAACAACTTAGAGGGTGGAACCCCTATAGAGTTCCAAGGAGGTCAATCCCTTATAGAGATAACCCCAAGCTTAGAATCCATAAGGGTTCCAACACTTGGTATCCGAGTAGCATTCTTGGCATCTTACTATCCTTCCACAACCATCTATTGTCCCTTCACAGCCACCCAAGCAATTCCCATAATTGCTTAAAGATTGTCGCCGAGTCCTGCCGTCATCTCCACTATCATAGATCATCCTTTGATCTCCCCATGAATCACAATAGGTTCTGGTTTCATACCTTATTACTACTATAATTTAATTATCTTTATTAAAAAACCCAAAAAATTGTTCCTATTTTGCTGCATAAACTTTTCGTCGCAAAGTTTCCATCTCTACAATGAAAGTTGCACTATAGAATTTTCAACCGCAGAGCACTGCTTATTTGATGTTGCTGCTACATTTCTTCTCTCCAAATCTCTACTAAATTTTTATGATAGCTTCCTAATAGCGGATTTCCTTTTGGTTTCATCAAAAAATTCTCTATATAAATCGCTGATCATTTACGTTCAAACCGCTGTACTTTAGATGTAAAAATCTACTATAGTACCTTCCCATGATATTTGATTTTGCCAAACATTTTACTGTTGTTTCCTTCCATGAAATTTTCCTTACCAATAGATTCCCCTTGGGTTTTACTCAAATATTTATTGAGAATTGCTAGAAAAAATTACATCTTTAATGTTGGAATTTTTTCAATGAAAAATCTACTGTTGCACCTTTGTTTTTTTTCTTCTCCTTAATCTACCAAAACCTAACCATCTTAATATCACCAACTAAGACATCTTTAGGGCATCCCTCTATCCTTAAGATGCAATCATCATTAACTATTTTTATAACCCTAACAATACCCAAAATCGTAGCCCAAAATAGTAAACCCATGCAGCCACAATCTTCTACCACTGGTCTTTTATCCGAACCTTCCACCCCCCATACCATTGACCTATCAACAGAAAAAATACAAAGATATATCTGATCTATAGGTATATGCTATGGCTTCTCAAGATCCAATTGATGCCAAATTTGAGGTGTTGGAATCTCGGCTCGAATCACGACTTGAATCGCGCTTGAAGGATAAACTGCGCGCTTTGTTCACGAAATTTAAGATTGGACAACCATCGAATCCAACCAAATTTCAGTGAGGAGAGAGTTCACAGAGGCCTCTAGAGAAGGAGGGATAGCCCTCAGACATGCTTTAGCCACTTATGAGGGTGGACTTCCCACGATGGGAAGGAGACCCGACGAAGTGGATTTTGTGCGCCGAACATTACTTTCACTACTACCGAACATCGGATGATGCTATTGTGGAAATCACTGTCATCCATCTTGAAGGAGATGCTATATAGTGGTACAATTGGTTAAGTATAACCATGGGGCTCCGACATGGATTCAATTTAAGAACGCACTACCGAACCACTTTGGACTGATGGAGTACGAAAATATCGACGACCAACTCGCAAAGATCCGACAACCTTCATGATCCAAGAGTACCAAACCAGGTTTGAGAAGTTATCCTATCTTGCTCATGATTGGACTAACTAACAATTATTATAGACATTCATTGAGGGACTCAAACTGGATATTAAAGGAGAGGTTAAGGCGTGGGAGCCCCGCACTGTAACGACTGTGATTTCTTTCATCCAAATATAAGAGGAACGACTCAACCAGGATGCTTAAAGGATGAGGACCACTCCTAGGCCTACAACATATAAACCTCCTTCTATTCCTAGCTATCCTTTTGCTACCAAAAAAATTGACAAGAGAAGAACTACGCGATAGATTGGCAAAGGGTCTTTATTGACATTATGATGAACCATGGAGCCGTGATCATCACTGCAAGAAGGGGCGTCTCCTACTGATTGAGCCCCTTGAAGACATGAAGGAGGAGGTCCAAGAACATGAGGAAGAGGTCATAGATAAAGAACAGTAGCCGATTGATCTTACGATGCATGCTCTTATCGGCTACGCAAACCTACAGACGATGAAAGTGGGAGGACTTCTAAAACAACACCCGATCAACATTTTTATCGACACCGGGAGCACTAATAATTTTATGAACAGCAAGGTTGCTGTTCAGATGGCCTTACCTATTGAGGATTACAGTTGGTTTGATATTAAGGTTACTGATGGATACATTTTGAAGTGCAATCATAGGTGCCCATGGGTGAAACCATTGTTGTAGGACCAAGAGATAATTGTATATTTCTTCCTCCTCTCTCTTGATGATTATGAGGCCATGCTTGGCATCGAATAGCTAACAACATTATGTGATATTTCTTGGAATTTTTTAAAGTTAATCATGAAATTTTATAGCAAAGGAAAGCATGTGGTACTGCACGGCAAACGGGGGAGCAATGTAATAACAATTTGCATACAACGAATGAAGAAAGTTTTGCACAAGGCATGCAATGGCTTCTTGGTACAAATTGAGCAGCAATCTATGGAGGAGCCAACCAAATTTGAAGATCTAAACCTGCTTTCCCTGCTTGCTGAATTTTTAGATATATTTGATGAACTGCACAACCTACCTCCTACCTGTTGGCATGATCATCATATCCTGATTCTTTTGGGCAAACCTCCAGCAAATACTCAACTATATCAATATTCTCATCTATAGAAAAATGAAATGGAGAGGATTGTAAAGGAGATGCTTGATATAGGAATCATTCGACCAAGTTGCAGCCCCTACTCTTCGCCGGTGCTCCTCGTATGAAAGAAGGATGGAACATGGCGAATGTGTGTCAACTACCGAGCTCTCAATGGCATAATTGTCAAAGACAAATATCCTATTCTAGTAGTAAATGAGTTACTTGATAAATTAAAGGGAGCACAATTCTTCACAAAGTTAGACCTTCGATCCAAATATCATCAAATATAGGTGTGCGAAGAAGACATACCAAATATCGCTTTTCTGACAAACAATGACCACTATAAATTTTTGGTAATATCCTTTGGTCTCACTAATGCTCCCTCCAACTTCTAGAGCCTTATGAATGATATTTTCTAGAGTTATCTTTGTAAGTTTGTGTTAATTTTTTTCGATGACATCCTTATTTATAGCCCTTCTATTGAGAGTCATTTTGAGCACCTATGACTTATTTTGACGATTCTTCGAAAGCATGTTCTTTTTGTCAAAAAATTGAAGTGTAGCTTTCTTCAATAAAAGGTGGAGTATCTTAGGCACATCCTATCAGAGGAAGGAGTGGCAGTGGACCCTTCCAAAATCGAAGTAATGCAAAGTTGGTCGACCCCGAAGAATATAAAATCGCTACATGGCTTCCTTGGTTTAACGGGCTACTACCATAAGTTCATGAAAGATTATCAAAAGATTAGTGCCTCCCTCACATCCTTGCTAAAAAAAGATGCTTTCTAGTGTTTGGACAAAGACTCTATCGCCTTCGATAAACTTAAGGTAGTCATGTCAATAACGCTTATATTAGCGCTACCGACTTCAACAAAACTTTTATCATCGAAGCTGATGCCTCCCAAGTTAGAATTGGTGCTATTCTAATGCAAGATGGCTGCACCCTCACTTACACCAGTAAGACATTGTATCATTCTCATCTAAAGATGACTATTTACAATAAGGAGATGCTTGTGATTATGTATGCGATGGCAAAATAGAGATCGTACTTGATCGAGCGACGGTTTTAAATCAAGACTGACCACAAGAGCCTAAAATATTTCTTAGCATAAAAGATATCCTCTCTCGAATAGCAAAAATGGGTAACAAAGCTTCTTAGGTATGATTATGAAATAACTTACAAAAAAGGGGAAAGATAATATTGCTGCAGATGCACTTTTGCAGCTACCCGAGCAAGCTAAAATTTCAACCGGCTCCCTTCCAACCAATGACTTCCTCAAGGATATTAGGAAGTAGTGGAGAGATGATCCATAGATCAATAAGATCATAAAACAATTAGAGGAAGACTGATAGGACTCCAAAAGGGTTGAGTCCTAATCACCCTAGAAGTAGTCAATGAAAACTCTGTGAGATTATAATAAAACCCCACCTAGCCACTTCTATCCTATAAAGAAGTGTGGCTACGGTTTAAATTGGGGCCTTAGGGCTTAGTGGTCATCGCCCATTTACTGGGCTGGTCGGCCAGAGTTTCTCTCAGCTAGGTCGACTATAGGAGGGTAAAGGGATAATTTTATTTAGGCAAGCACCCCATGGGCTAGGGCTTAGAAACCTAGATAATGATGTAGCCACCCCCTCTCTTTCAACAAGAAAGATTAATCTTTTATTCAGCCTTTATGCTGAGTCTAGGAGGGAGGAACCCTTATGGTGTTTCAAGGGTTGATCCCCCTCAGAGATCAAATCTATAGAGCTACTTCTAGGGTTCTATCATTTGGTATTAGAGCAATGTTCCTGCTGCCCCTATAGCCATCTCAACTACCCTCACCTTCCCAAGCGATTTTCATAATTGCTGCAACACGCGCCTCCACCTTCCGCCCCAGCCGCAGATCAAGTCAGTCTGTCACTGCCCCCTATGTTTGATCTAGAGATCTGGTATATTTTTATCACCCTCGCCTCTTCAATACTACAAAATCCTTTACCTTATATATTGAAGAGATCTGGTATTAGAGTGATTAAAATTGCTGCGACCGTCACAAATGTTCTCATTATTGCGAAGGCAAAACACTATAGAAATTTTTAATCGCTCATTTGCCTCTTGAAATCAGTTTATTACTTCTCATTTTCGGCCAAAATTTTTACACAATTTCATAGATCATCTTAGCTTTCATATAAGATTGATCTTAGAAAAATTTCTTCTAGAACCAGTTTTATTGTGCCTTAATTCATCATTATGTAATGCTAGAATTTTACGATGAAGTATCTATCTTTCATATTTTACCCTATTTTCCTACAGTTACTCTATCAAAATTTTGTCAAAATTTTTACTGATATTGACCACATCTGAGCTGAGGGTTTTTGCATATTTTTCTCATATTTTTATTTAAAATTTACGTTGAGAATTCATCATTTCTTTGACATAAAATCTGCTCGGCGAGATAGTACATCGTAACACCTTTCTTTGTCGAATTCCATCGGATTTGAGTGCTATCTTTTGTAGGTTTTCAAACTCTCTTTCTCGTATCCAAACCCTAACATCCTCACCAAAAATCTTTCCAAACCGCACCCTAAACTGATCCCAAACAGCCACCAAAATTAGCCCTAAACCACAGCCTACCCCATCTATACCGATCCACCCATCCAACCGGCCATCCCCTCTCTAGAAATTCTCATGCCACTAACTCGATAATAAAAAAAATATCTTAATATTACAAATCTAGAGGCATATGCCATGGCATCATAGAAGGCCATCAACGCCAAGTTTGAAGCGATCAAAAGCCGCATGGAGGAGAAGATGCAATCCCTTTTCGCCGAATTTAGTATGGGCCGACCATCTAGCCCGAAGAAATCACAACAAGGAGAAACTTCAGATCGATGACATAATCTTCAAGAGCATGGCCACATCTTTCCCGATCCAAACTCTTCATGCATGAAGGTTGACTTCCCTATATGGGAAGAAGGCGACCCGATCAGATGGATCGCGTGCGTGGAATGCTATTTTCGGTTCTACCGAACTACCGATGCTACAAGGGTGGAGATTACTGCCATCCATCTTGAGAGAGATGCTATTTAGTGGTTTAATTGGTATGAGCACACCCATGGAGGTCTCTCTTGACAGTGATTCAAGGAAGGACTCCTTAATCGCTTCGGAGCAATCGATTTTGACAACATTGATGGACAATTGGCGAAGATTCAACAAACCTCACAATACATGAATATCAAATAAGGTTTGAATGTTTATCTAACCAAACTGTGGATTGGTCTAGAAAGCAACTTTAGGGACTTCTATCAAGGGTCTAAAGCTGGGGATTCGAGGAGAAGTAAAGGCACGACAACCATACACTCTCATGGCGGCGATTTCCTTCACGAGAATCCAAGAAGAATGATTGAATCATGAAGTAAGAAGGACAAGGGTTGCTCCCAACCAGCCATGCCAAAGCCTTCAGCCCCCTCTACTGTCATCTGAGCCCCTGCATCAAAAAAATTAACAAGAGACGAGCTTCGTGAACGGCTAAGGGGTTGTGTTAGCATTATGATGAATCGTGGAGCCGAAAACATCGCTGCAAACAGGGCTGGCTCCTCATGATTAAACTAGTGGAGCATGAGAATGGTGAACCATCTGAAGAAAGCCTTGAACCCGAAGATGAAGCCATAGAGGAAGAGCCCTAACCAGCCAACTATGTAGTGCACGCGTTGGCCGGTTACTCCAACCTGCAGATGATGAAAGTTGGAGGACCTCTTAAACAACAGCCCATCACCATTCTCATCGATATGGGAAACACAAATAACTTCCTCAATAGTAAGGTTGCTACATGTATGACACTTCAAATCGAAGGTTGCAACAAGTTTGACGTAAAGGTCACCGACGATCGAATTCTCAATTGCGACCAACTGTGCCCATAGGTAAAATTGCTCCTATAAGACCAAGAAGTGGTAACCGATTTCTTCCTACTACCCATCGATGATTTATGAAGCCATGCTTGGGATTGAATGACTTACAACATTAGGTGACATCTCCTAGAATTTCTCTAAACTAATCATGAAGTTTTATTGTAAAGGGAGATAGGTCACATTGCGAGGTAAGTGCGAATAGAGAAGGTGCTACACAAAACAAATGGCGGATTTTTAATACATATCCAATAGCCATCAAAGGAGAAAAAAGTATAAAATTCATATCCTAAGCTTGCCCTCTTGCTGGATGAATTCATAGATGTTTTCGCAGAGCCGTGAGGGCTTCCCCCTAATTTACCATATATCCACCATATTCCTATTTTGTCAGGCAAACCTCCAGCAAATTTGAGACTGTACTATTATCCTCACTTGCAGAAGGATAAGATTAAGAACATCGTCAAGGAGATGCTCGACATTGGAGTAATTCGACCAAGCTGCAGCCCCCTCGTCGGTGTTGCTAGTGCGCAAGAAGGATGATACATGATGGATGTGCGTTAAATATCAAGCTTTGAACGCCATCACCTTCAAAGACAAATATCCTATATCAGTCGTAGATGAGCTCTTGGATGAACTAAAGAGAGTCTGAGTCTTCACTAAATTGGATCTCCATTCTGGTTATCATCGGATTCGGGTTTGTACTAAAGATGTTCTGAAAACTATACTATGCACACATAACGGCCACTATGAGTTTTTGGTAATGCCCTTCGGACTTACGAATGTTCCTTCTACTTTTCAAAGCTTGATGAATGATATCTTTTGGAGGTTTCTACATAAGTTTGTGTTGGTATTTTTTGATGATATCATCATTTATAGCCCTATACTTGATATGCATTTTTAGCACTTATGAACTGTTTTAACAATTCTTTGGGAGAACACCCTTTATGTTAAATAGTCAAAGTGTAGCTTTTTATAGTGTAAAGTGGAGTATCTAGGGAACATTATATCAGAGGATGGGGTGGTGATAGACCCGACAAAGATCGAAGCAATGCAAGGATGGTCAAAACCTACAAACATAAAATCGCTGCACGACTTCCTTGGACTCATGGGCTACTACCAGAAATTCGTGAAAGATTATGACAAGATCAGTGCCCCGACAGCTTTTGAATGACTCAAGGCAGCTATGACGATGACGCCGATCCTAGCGCTACCCGATTTCAGTCGCACCTTCGTGATTGAAACTGATACATCCAAAGTTGGAATTGGGGTTGTTCTAACGCAAGATGGTCAACCCCTTTCTTACACCAGCAAAGCTTTATCTCCCTCATATCTTAAAATGTCCGTGTATGATAAAGAAATGCTTACCATCGTATACACCATCATGAAGTGGAGACCCTACTTGATCGGCCGATACTCCCAAATTAAGACCGACCACCAAAGTCTTAAATATTTTTGGAGCAGAAAATATTTTCCCCGGAGCAACAATGATGGGTAACTAAATTTCTTGGCTTTGATTATGAAATTAATTATCAAAAGGGGAAAGAAAATATTGTTACAGATGCTCTATCATGACTATCGAGACAAGCTAAAATTTTAGCCATCTCCCTTCCCTCCACTGACTTCCTCAAAGACATTAGGGAGGAATGGAAGAATGATCCAGAGACCTTGAGACATCATAGAAAAATTGGAGAAGGATCCGGGTTCCATGGGCCACTACGTTGGGGATTCAAGGACCTGCGCTACAAAAGTCGAATTGTGATTGTTCCTTTTTCCCTTTGCATTCAAATTTTTTTACATAAAATGCACTCTTCACCTTCAGCAGGGCACTTTGGATTTCTAAGAACATAAAGAGGGTGAAGCAAATCTTCTTTTGGAAGGGCATGAAAAAATCGATTTATGATTATGTATCCAAATGTAATATATGCCAACAGTAGAAAGGTGAAACAGTGGAAAATCCGGAAAAACTACAATCACTACCAATATTGGATCAGCATGGACTGACATCTTCATGGATTTTATCGAAAGGTTGCCACCATCTCAAGGTAAAAGCATGATTTTTGTGGTGGTAGATCGTTTAACCAAATATGCTCATTTATGTGCTGTGAGACATCCTTATACTGCTCTAGCATTGCTCAACTTTTTATAAAGAATATTATAAAACTGCAGAGGATGCCAAGGTTGATTGTGAGCGACCATGATAGGGTATTTACAAGTAAATTTTGGATCAAGCTCTTCTAACTATAAGGCACCTAATTGAATATGAGCACAACCTATCATCCACAGATGGATGACTAAACAAAAGTAGTGAACACATGCCTCGAGACTTATGATGCTTCACCAATGACCGACCCAAAGAGTGGACAAAGTGGCTTCCTAGGACTGAATGGTGGTACAATATAACTTATCATTTATCAAATAAATATACCCCTTTTGAGGCATTGTATGGTTGACTGCCCCTTGTAATAGTGAAATATATAATTGTTACGACTAAAGTAGATCAGATTGATCAAAACTAAATTGACAAGGACAAGCTTCTATAGCTGCTGAAAGATAACCTAACTGTCGCTCAGGCCCGCATGAAGCAACAAGCAGACACTCACCAAAGCGAGTGAGAATTTTTAGTAGGAGATTGGGTCTACCTTCGTGTACAACTATACAAGCAGTTGTCAATCAACACCAGAGCATCGATGAAGCTATCTTCATGATTCTATGGACTATATCAGATTTTGGAGCATATTGGTGCCGTGGCATACAGATTAAAGCTCCCAGATGATGCTAAGATCCATCCTATCTTCCACGTGTCACTACTAAAGCCGAAATTAAGAGAACATGAGTTGGCTAAAACTCAGCTACCGAGGACTATACTTGATGGCGAGGTTTAAGCCCAACCTGAAGCTATACTGGATCGAAGGATTATGACGCATCGACATCACCCTTCAACTGAAGTACACGTGAAGTAGAGTAAATTACCATCCGAAGATACAACATGGGAGTCTTATAAGGAGCTGGAGACTCGGTTCCCAGAGTTTATGGACCCTCAGCCTTGAGGATAAGGTTGATTTTAAGAGGACAGGATTGATAGGACTCTAGCATGGTTAAGTCATAATAACCCTAGAAATAGTCGATAAAAACCCTATGGGATTATAATAAAACCCTACCTAACCACTTCTATCCTATAAAGAAGTGTGGTTAGGGTTTAGATTGGGGCCTTAGGGCTTAGTGGCTGTCACCCTTTTACTAGACTGGTCGGCCAGGGTTTCCCTCAGCTAGGTCGATTATAGGAGGGTAAAGGGGTAATTTTACTTAGGTAAGCACCCCATGGGCTAGGGTTTAGAATCCTATATAATGATGTAGTCACCCTCTCTCTTTCAACAAGTAAGATTAATCTTTTATTCAGCCTTTGTGCCGAGTCTAGGAGGGAGGAACCTCTATAGCATTCCAAGGGTTGATCCCCCTCAGAGATCAGATCTATAGAGCTCCTTCTGAGGTTCTATCAAAGACCCAAGCTCCATGACTCATTATAGTTGGGATTCAAAAGACTTGTATTATAGGGGACATATTGTGCTTATGCCAAAATCAACATGCATAAAGACTATCCTTCAAGAGATGCATTCCACTCTAGTGGCGGGGCACTCCGGGTTCCTTAGAACCTATAAGAGAATTAAGCAAAATTTTGATTGGGTAGGGATGAAAAATATTATTGCTGAATTTATAGTACAATGTGATGTATGTTAGTAAAATAAAGGCAAAACAGTAGTAGGCCCCAGAAAGATGCAACCTCTACCTATCGCGAACTCGATATTAGACTGATATATGCATGAATTTCATCAAAGGGATGCCCTCGTTACAAGGAAAAGGTACAATTCTTATTGTGATTGATCACCTTACAAAGTATGCTCACTTTTACGCTGTTTGCAATCCTTACACTACTTCTAGCATCGCTCGAATCTTTATGGAGAATATTATAAAATTGCATAGGATGCCGAGATCTATTGTAAGTGATCGTGATAGGGTTTTCACTAGCAAATTTTAGATATAATTATTCCAGTTGCAGGGCACTAACTTGAAGATGAGTACATCATATCACCCATAAACTAACGGTCAAACTGAAGTGGTGAACATGTGCTTGGAGACCTACCTGAGATGTTTCACCAGTGACTAACCAGAAGAGTGGGCAAAGTGGCTTTCTTGGGCCGAGCGGTGGTATAATACAACTTATCATTCATCAATAAAATGTACTCCTTATGAGGCTATGTATGGTCGACCTCTCCTTGTAATCCTAAAATATGTATTGGGTACATCTAAAGTAGAACAAGTAGACAGGAGCTAATGGATAGGGAGAAAATGCTGAAGTTGCTAAAAGATAATCTCGCTATAGCCTAGGCAAGGATAAAATTACTAGTTATAAGTGCCTTGCAAGCCAATCATATGAGTGATGGCATGTGTGACACATTGTGTGATCTTTTTACTTATGATTAATATTGACATATTCTCATATTATATTATCTGTAGCATATGTACTGTGATGTCATTGGTTCTGTGTAATGAGAATCAGATCATGATGAGATTTTGATAATAAGATCGATTCACCTTTAAACATAGATCTTAAATAATCCCGGTCATAGGTTACTCGAGAGGGATATCAAGATAACCGGATAGACCGGTGTATTATATACTCGTCCATATGATGGAGGCGATTGGACTCATAGCCACTTGTGTGGAGACACTAATGATATAATACATGTGCTCATTGGAGAATGAGTTATTCACTGATTGATCCACTTTGGATTGTTGTATGTATTGGAAAACCTTAGAGGGTGCATCACATACACAACGGAAATTAAAACAAAAAACTAGTTTCCCACACAGATCAAATTATCGTGCAAAAGATTGGGGTCGCAAGAAAAACATAAAAATTGATAAAACCACGATGTGTGAGAGATTGATTTTACTTAGGGAGATCGTATATCCCTGTATTCTAGATCCGGATGGAGAAGATGAAGGAGGTCAAGCATCCTCCTCTCTAGCAATATCCATACGATGGATCTCTGTAGCGAAACTCCTCTAATCTAATCTCACAACTCTTGCACATAAGGAGGAAGGATAATAGGAGGTGGTGGCTAAAGCTGCAGCCCTATCAACCATGAGTCACCCCTCATATTTATAAAGAGTTACCAAAAATCCTAGGGCTCTTGCCTTAGTAGGTATTGGGTCTATATCCAATTACCCATTAACCTTGCATTATTGGATCTCTATCTAATAATCTCCTTAAGCCTCTAACCCATCAGTATAGGGTCTCATCTAATGAGAATAAGGGCTAATTGGATCTCCATCTAATTCTCTATTAACTGAAGCATCCACCATATGTGTGTGACCCTCTAGGCTCGATACCGAGCTGGCCGTGAGTCTCTTCCATAAGAACTCCTTCTGATATAGTGAATTATTATCTCTATAATAATTCACTCGACTCATCGACTATGGACGTACTAGGCCACTACGTCATAGTACCCAGACGGTATAGGAGGATCGAATCCATTAGACCTGTCTGTCCTCAGTTATCGTGTATCTATAATCCATCATCCAACTAATATCCCAAAGACCGTATATTGGATATGGTACTATCATGTCATATACAGAATCCGTCATAGTCTTGCTCTAATCGGATTCTCTCGGAGAACTATTTCTCTCTCAATCCAAATGACCTTGGCCAGGGATTTATCTGAGTAAGCACATATGGGATATTCCTCTCGTGATACTGAGAGTGGATGATCCTCTATTAACACTCAATTGGCTTCGTAAGGTTGACTATCAATCATGATAACCAATTATACCAGATCTGAAACTTTCCAAACCTGTAAGTCTGCCGTCAAAGAAATGAGTACTCATACAAGACATCCTTGGTGTCTCAAGTCTAAGAACCAGATATATAACTGGAACTATGGAATCGCTGTCTGACATTAGGTATCATTAACCATACAGCATTTCATAAACGGATCAATCAGTGAACTCATTCTCCAATGAGCACCTATACTATATCCTTAGTGTTACCACACAAGTAGCTATGAGACTAACCACCTCCATCATATGGATGAGTATATAGTATACTGGTTTATTTGGTTATCTCGATATCCCTCTCGAGTAACCTATGATTGGGATTATTTAGGATATGTGTTTAAAGGTGAGTCGATCTCATTATCATGATCTCATCACGATCCGATTCCCATTGCACAAAACCAAGGACATCACAATATATATATATATATATATATATATATATATATATATATATATATATATATATATATATATATATATATATATATATATATATATAAAATATAATGTGAGAATATGCCAATATTAATCGTAAGTAAAAAAGATCACACAGCGTGTCACATGTGCCATCACTCACGTGATTGGCTTGCAGGGCACCTATAATCAGCAGTATGGTTAATGATACCTAATGTAAGACAACAATTTCATAGTCTAAGTTATATATCTAGTTCTTAGACTTGAGACACTAAGGATTTCTCGTATGAGTACTCCTTTCTTTGATGCCAGACTTACAGGTTTAGAAAGTTCCAGATCTAGTACAACTACTTATCGGGATTGATAGCCAACCTTACGAAAACAATTGAGTATCAATAGAGGATCATCCACTCTCGGTATCATGAGAGGAATATCTCATATATGCTTGCTCAGACAAATCCCTGGCCAGGGTCATTCGGATTGAGAGAGAAAGAGTTCTCTAGGAGAATTCGATTAGAGTGAGACTATGATGAATTCCTTATGTGACCTGATAGTACCATATCCAATATACGGTCTCTAGGATATTAGTTGGATGAGAGATTATAGATACACGGTAACTGTGGACAGATAGGTACGATCGATTCAATCCCCCTGTATCGTCTGGGGACTATGGCATAGTGGCCTAGTACATCCATAATTGATAAGTCAAATGAATTATATTATGGGGATAATAATTCACTATATCAGAAGGAGTTCTGATGGGAGTGACTCACGACTAGCTCGGTATCGGGCCTAGAGGCTCACATATATATGGTGGATGCTTTAGTGAATAGAGGATTAGATAGAGATCCAATTAGCCCATATTCTCATTAGATAAGACGTATGCTGATGGGCTCCTTGATTAAGGCCCAATTAGAGGCCTAACGAGATTATTGGATAGAGATCTAATAATGCAAGGTTAGTGGGCAACTGGATGGAGATCCAATACCCACTAAGGAAGGAGCCCTAGGGTTTTTTGGTAACTCTCTATAAATATGAGGGGAGACTCATGGTCGATACGTCGTAGCCTTAGCCTCCCCCCTCCTAGTCTCTTCCCTCCCTCTGCGCAAGAGTTGCGAGATCAGATTATAGGAGTTTCACTGCAGAGATCCATCACATGGATACCACTAGAGAGGAGGACACTTGACCTCCTTCATCCTCTCAATCAGTATCTGGAATACAGGGATATACAATCTCCTTAGGTAAAATCAATCTCTCACTTATCGCGTTTTTCAGTTTTTACATTTTTCTCACGACTCCAATCTTTTGTACAACGATTTGATCTATGTGGGAAATTGATTTTTGTTTTGATTTTCGCTATACATGTGATGCACCCGCTGAGGTTTTCCAACAGTGGTATCAGAGCCAACATTTTCGTGCAAAAGGTTGGTTTTAAACTGTGTGTGATGAGATTGAATCACGTAGAATTGTTCTACGGGCTATTGTTGCATTTTCGCAACAAAGGCAGCAAGGAAAGAGGGTGGTCGGCCATGGTCAAGCCCTCTACCAGGGCGGTCAGCCACGACTTGGCCACTCGCAAGGGCTATCGCCTACCGCCAGCAGGGGCGATACCTGCCACGACCAGTCTGCAAAGGGGTGGCGCCCGTGGAGGTGCCGCCATGAGCGAGCCGTGAAGAGCGGTCGCCTTGGGGCGGCCGCCACGGCACACCCACGAGGGCAATGCCAGGGCAGGCACCGTGGCACGATGCAGAGGGGGCAAAGGGGTTAGGGCATTCCTTTTGAGAAAAAGACTATTTTGCCCCTTTAAATTTAGAAAATTTTGAGGACTATCCTCGTTTACAGAATTCTCAAAATACCCTCAATAATTTAGGAATTTTCCAATCACTGTCCTATGATCCAGAATTATGAAAATGCCCTTGACAATTCTGAAAATTTTAAACATGTCCTGATTTCCAAAAAAATAATTAATTAAATAGTTTAATTAATTATTATATATCTAGTAATCCTACATATGATGTGATGTACATGTGATGTATGATATAGATGGATGATCATGAGCCATGTGTTGTGATGTGTGTAATTATGATTATTATTATTATTGGGGCTTGCGAGCCTCCGTTTTCTCGTTTATTGTCGGGCCTACATGCCTGTGATTATTTGTAATTACATGAAGAGACACGGTGGGAGCGTGGGGGTGACAGCGAGACTCACGATGCCATGGCGGGAGATCACGCCGCATGGTGATATGACGATCCGACGGAACCAATGATAACAAGATCAGCAATCATAGGGCATGGAGATGCACCGATGCACACATAGATCCTATTGTGAGTGATTAGGCCCATTAGCTCAAGCTTAATCATATTAGATGATGGCTCATGATCATCCGATGTGGCTTGTATATGTGATGTGTTATACACCTAATAGATATATGTATATATATATATATATATATATATATATATATATATATATTTACATGCGATGTAGATATATATATTAAATATGTAAGTGTGTGACACAACATATTAGGAGATCGGTACAAAACAAAAGTCCCTCCTACTATAATATTAAATTGGTGAGCGTGAGGCAATAAGATTGACCCATGTGGCCTTCCATCGTTATGGGAAGAAATTGAATCACGACATAGGTTGAGTTGGTCGAGTCCCTCGAGGCTCACCTATCTATGTAATCGAGTTCTTGACTATAACATAGAGATACCACCGATGACCCAAGGACATGGTATGCTTGGTCGAGTCTCTCGAGGGCATATCATCAAATTAGACTCATCTTGTAATGATGGTAATGACTTAATTGAATATCATGGTTGGTCGAGTCCCTCGAGACTATGATAATTCGGAGGCCGAACGTGACGGGAATCATAAGGAGTTGTGATTAGCAAGAGTTTCCTATCTTTTGGGCTTAGTGTAATTAGTCAAGTCCATCGAGGTTGCACTAAGATGTCAATTGGATCCCGATCCGCACCAGGAGTCTATTGGAGACTTTCATCTCACTTAACGAGGGTGCCACATGATTCGCTGGGAAAATAGTGGGAGTATATTAAGATAGAAGTCCATATCTTAATTAGTATTTTCTATAAAATCTACATGTTATTTATGTTTGCTATATCTTATTTTGTCAGAAATATGTCGCTCACAACCCCCCTACATGGCATACTTGATGCCAATTGCCTCACTGGTCTAAAGTATACAAAAGGCTCCGTAATTTAAGAATTGTTCTTACGGAGAAGAAAATCATATATGTCCTTAACATGATTGTGCCCACGTCGGAGGAAAGGACAAGCGAGGATGAGATCGCTCACTTTGTGAAGTATATAGATTGTCCTAGAGGATAACCTATGTGTTGATCTTATACTTCAGTTCCTACCAGATTCCTTTTCACAGTTTATTATTTTTAATATGAACAAGCTTAAGGTGACTTTATCTGAGCTCCTCAATACGTTGAGGTAAACTGAGAGCACCATCAAGAAAGAGAAACTAGTTCTCTATATTGGTGAGACCAATAAGAAAAGGAGGGCTAGTAAGACCCTTGAGAAGGGCAAGGGCAAAGAAAGACCAGGTAAGGCAAAGGTTGCCAAGAGAGACCTGGCAAAGGACAAAGGACAGTGCTTCCACTGCGGCCAAGATGGGCATTGGAAGAGAAACTGTAAGGACTACCTTATAAAGAAGGCGAGATAGAAGCTTAGAGAAGCTTCAGGTATATTCATGATCAGTCTTCACTTGTCAGATTTTCATGATAACACATGGGTATTGGATACCAGGAGTGTTTATCATATCCGTAATTTATTATAGGTTCTGGCAAGACCTAGAAGATTAGCTAGAGGCGAGATGGACCTCAAGATGAGCAATGGAGCAAGAGTTGTTATAGTTGCTGTTAGAGAGGCCAACCTACATCTGCTTGGTGGAGTTATTATTACATTAGATGCATGTTATTTTATTCCCTCTATTATCAAAAATATTATTTGTATCTCTTGTTTGACAATTAGTAGATATAAATTAGTTTTTAAGAATAATAGTTGTTCAATAATTATGGATGATGAGATCATCACTAGAGGGACCCTTATAAATGGCTTATATGTGTTAGACACTTTTTCACATATCATGAATATAAATATGTCTAAAAGAAAAAGAAATAATGTGAATAATGCATACCTATAGCATTGTAGGCTAGGTCATATACATGAGGGAATGATTCAAAAGTTGCTGAAAGATGGATACTTAGATCCAATTGACTATGAATCATATACAACTTGTGAACCTTACCTTCGTAGGAAGATGACCAAGTCTCTTTTTAGTGGAACTGGAGAGAGAGCTACCGAGTTGTTGGAACTTATACATAGTAATATATGTGGTCCTATATCGACTCAGGCTATATTTCATTACATTCATTGATGATTTTTCTGGGTATGCACACATGTACTTAATGAAGTATAAATCTGAGGCCTTTAAGAAATTCAGGGAATATATGAATGAGGTAGAGAATCAAATTGGAAAGAGTATTAAGACTCTTCGATTAGATTGAGGAGAAGAGTGCTTGAGTATGAAGTTCATCCATTTCCTCAGGGACAATGAGATTTTATCCCAGTGGACACCTCCTTATACACCTTAGCTCAATAGTGTATCAGAAAGGAGGAATCATATGCTGTTAGGCATAGTGCGGATCATGATAAGTTTCGCTGACCTACCCATCTCATTCTGGGGGTACGCCTTAGAGATCGCAGCTTACCTTCTGAACAGAGTTCCATCAAAGTCGGTAGTGTCTACGCCATATGAGATACGGAAAGAAAAGAAGTTTGATCTTAAGATTGTTAAGATTTGGGGCTATCCTGCCTACGTTAGAAGATACAACCCCGATAAGTTGGAATCAAGGACAGAATGGTGCACGTTCATGGGATACCCAAAGGAAACTTACGGGTATTATTTCTATCACCCCGAGGACCGAAAAGTCTTTGTTGCTAAGAGAGCCGTGTTCCTTGAGAAGGAACACATTCTTGGTGGAAATAGTGGGAGCAAGATAGAATTGAGCGAGGTTGTTAAACCCAACTCAAGCACCATTCAAGAGCCCGAGTCTGTTCAGGTACCTAATACACAAGTTCCAACTTTGCATAGGTCTAGTAGAGTATCTCACCCTCCTGAAAGATATGTAGGATATATCAGTAGAGATAACTCTCAGGATGTTGATCATTAGACCTACGAGGAGGCTATTATGAGTATAGACTCCAAGAAGTGGTAAGAGTAAGAAGCCATGAATTCTGAGATGGATTCCATTTACTCTAACAAGGTTTGGAACATTGTGGTTGCACCTGAGAGTATTGTACCCATCGACTGCAAATGGATCTTCAAGAAGAAGATCGGAGTGGATGGAAATGTAGAGACCTATACAGCAAGGCTGGTAGCTAAAGGGTACCGTCAAAGATAAGGAGTTGACTATGACGAAACCTTTTTACCTGTAGCCATGCTTAAATCAATTAGAATTATTTTGGCCATTGCAGCACAATATGACTATGAGATCTGGTAGATGGATGTCAAAATGGTATTCCTCAATGACAATCTCAAGGAGGAGGTGTATATGATATAGCCAGAGGGATTCATATCTAAAGAGAGTCTAAATAAAGTGTGCAAGTTGCTTAGATCTATTTATGGATTAAAGTAAGCTTCCCGAAGTTGGAATATAAGATTTGATGAGGTGATCAGATCTTATGACTTCGTTAAGAATAAATATGAGCCTTATGTATACAGGAATGTAAGTAGGAGCGCTATCACCTTCTTGGTGCTATATATGGATGACATCCTAATTATTGGGAATGATGCAGGAATGCTCTCTACAGTAAAGGTTTGACTATCTAGAAACTTCTCCATCAAAGACTTAGGGGAAGCATCCTATATTTTAGGATTTGGATATATAGAGATAGATCCAAGAGGATGCTTGGCTTGTCCTAGTCTAGGTACATAGACTCCATTGTCAAAAGATTTGGCATGGAGAATTTCAAGAGAGGTCTCATACCAATGAGACATGGATCATATACCTTATGCCTTTAGGAGTATGTCCCCAAAGACTCCTGAAGAAAGGGCAGACATGGATCAGATACCTTATGCCTCAGCGATAAGGTTTATCATATATGCGATGTTATGTGCCAGGCTTGATATAGCACATGCTCTGAGTGTCATGAGCAAGTATTAGGTAGATCTAGGTTTAGAACACTGGAAGGCAGTAAAGTGTATCCTTAAGTACTTGAGAAGGACTAAGAATCTTTTACTAGTATATAAAGAAGGTAGCCTCCAGGTTGAGGGCTACACATACTCAAGTTTTCAGTCCGACATTATTGATAGCAAGTCAAACTCAGGGTATGTTCTCACCCTGAATGGAGGAGCAGTAAGTTGGAAGAGTTCCAAGCAAGATACTACTGCTGACTCGATCACAAAGGTGGAATACATTGCTACAACAGAAGCAGCAAAGGAAGGGGTGTGGATGAAGAAGTTCATCAAGGATTTGGAAGTCATACCAAGCAGCATGGAGCTGACTCCCATATACAACGATAAGGCGATAACTCTAACAAGGGAACCCAGTTCTCCTCAAAATTATTTTGAGGAGGTTCCATCAGAAGATAACATTGCAGATAACTCTAACAAGGCGATAACTCTATCATGACCCGAAAAGATTTAGCAATGGAAAGAGTTCCATCAGAAGATAACATTGCAGATCCATTGATGAAGCCGTTGGCTCAGATTGTATTTGAGCGTCACAGGGGTTTGATGGGGATCAGACATATATGTGATTGGCTTTTGGTCAAGTGGAAGATTGCTGGTTACAAGTGCCCTGCAAGCCAATCACGTGAGTGATGACACGTGTGATACACTGTGTGATCTTTTTACTTATGATTAATATTGGCATGTTCTCACATTATATTATCTGTAGCATATATACAACGATGTCCTTGGTTCTATGCAATGAGAATCGGATCATGATGAGATCATGATAATGAGATCGATTCACCTTTAAACACAGATCCTAAATAATCTTGGTTATAGGTTACTCGAGAGGGACATCGAGATAACCAGATAGACCGATATATTATATACCCGTCCATATAATAGAGGTGGCTGATCTTATAGCCACTTTTGTGGAGACACTAAGGATATAGTACAGGTGCTCATTGGAGAATGAGTTCACTGATTGATTTGCTTATGGAATACTATATAGTTAATGATACCTAATATTAGACAGTGGTTCTATATTCCCAGTTATGTATATGGTTCTTAGACTTGAGACACTAAGGATGCATTGTACTAGTACTTCTTTCTTTGATGCCAGACTTATAGATTTGAAAAGTTTCAGATCTGGTATAACTGGTTATCGTGATTAATAGCCAACCTTATTAAGGTAATTAAGTGTCAATAGAGGATCATCCACTCTCGGTATCATGAGAGTAATATCTCATATGTGCTTACTCAGATAAATCCCTGGCTAGGGTCATTCGGATTAAGAGAAAGAGTTCTCTGAGAGAATCCGATTAGAGCGAGACTATAACGAATTCCGTTTGTGACCTGATAGTACCATGTCCAATATGCAATCTCTAGGATATTAGTTGGATGAAGGATTGTAGATATACGATAACTATGGATATACAGGTCTGATGGATTCGATCCCTCTGTACCGTCTGGGGACTATGGCATAGTAGTCTAGTATATCCATAATTGATAAGTCGAGTGAATTATTATGGGGATAATAATTCACTATATCAGAAAGAGTTCTGATGGGAGTGACTTACATCCAACTTGATATCAGGCCTAGAGGGTCACACACATATGGTGGATACTTCGGCAAATAGAGGATTGGATGGAGATCCAATTAGCCCCTATTCTCAATAGATGAGACCCTATACTGATGGGCTCCTTGATTAAGACTCAATTAGAGGCCTAAGGAGATTATTAGATAGAGATCCAATAATCCAAGGTTAGTAGGTAATTGGATGAAGATCCAATACCCACTAAGGAAGGAGCCCTAGGGTTTTTTTAGTGGCTCTTTATAAATAGGAGGGGAGACTCATGTTTGATAGGCTGCAGCCTTAGCCTCCCCCTCCTATTCTCCTCCTTCCCTCTATGCAAGAGTTACGAGATCAGATTGGAGGAGTTTCACTATAGAGATCCATCATGTGGATACCACTAGAGAGGAGGACGCTTGACCTCCTTCATCCTCTCTATCTAGATCTGGAATAGAGGGATATAAGATGTCCATAGGTAAAATCAATCTCTCACGTATCGCGATTTTTCAGTTTTTATGTTTTTCTCAAGACCTCAATCTTTTGCATGACGATTTGATCTACATGGGAAACCAATTTTTGTTTTGATTTTCACTATACATGTGATGCACCCGCTGAGGTTTCCCAATAGAAATAATAGTATGATTAACACAAAAGTGAGAGAATTTTCAGTGGGAGATTGGGTTTTTCTTTAGCTCCAACTATACAAGTAAACATCGATTCAGACCAGAGCATACATGAAGCTTTCACCTTAGTTCTATGGACTATACCAGATTCTCGAGCGCATCAGAATCGTAGCATACAAATTGGACTTACCCGCCAGCTCCCAAATCCACCTAGTCTTTCATGTGTCATGCTTGAAGCTTAAGTTGGGGCAAAATGAGACAGCCTAAAGTCACTTGCTAGATATGACTGCCTAAGGAGAAATCCAGACCCAACCGAGTGCCATCATTGATCAATAAATCGTGACTCGACAATGGCTACCTACTACTGAGGTGCTAGTATAGTGGGTGGATCTACTAGTAGAGGATGCCATCTGGGAAGACTATGACGACTTGAAGATTAAATTCCCAGAGTTTGTGGAGTGTTAGCCTTGAGGGTAAGGCTGATTTGAAGAGGGCAGGCTTGTTAGGTCTCTAGCTAATAAGATCCTAATTTAAATTCATTGAGTGAGCATACATGTAAATCCTATCTAGCCGACCCCTATTAGTTGGTGAAGAGGCCGGCTATGTTAAGATATTTGGATGGGGCATTGGGCACGTGTAACCCTAATTAGCTGCCCCTTACTTTGGTTAAAGGGGGTTGGTTAAGTAAGGGTTGAGTTAGAATTAGATTAGGAATTAGTGAGCAACAGACCACTCCTAGATAGGTCGGTTAGTAGTTGCTACTTAGAGAAGCAATAGGAGTTGTTAGAAGTAGGAGTCATGGAGTATAAATCATATTAGGAATTAGGGCTTAGAAGGCCTATAAATAGTCTTGTAATCAGCCACTTTTCTTTATGAATAGATGAATCCTTTCAGCAGCCTTTGAGCAACAACTTGGAGGGTGGAAACCCTATAAAGTTCCTAGGAGGCTGATCCCCTATAGAGATCACCCCAAGCTTAGAATCCGCAAGGTCGATCCTCTATACTAAGTGTTAGAACCCTTGTGGATTCTAACCTTGGGGTGATCTCTATAGGGGATCGCCCTCCTTGGAACTTTATAAGGGTTCAACCCTCCAAGTTGCTACTCAAATGCTGCTGAAAGGATTCATTTATTCATGAAAAAAGTGACTAATTACAAGGCTATTTATATGCCTTCTAAATCATAATTCCTAATAGGACTCCTACTCCAAGACTCCTACTTCTAACAACTCCTATTGCTTCTCTAAGTAGCAACTACCAACTAGCCTATCTAGGGATGGCTGGTTACTCACCAATTCTAATCTAATTCTGATGCAACCCTTCCTTAACCAACCCCCTTTAACCAAAGTAAGGGTGGCTAACTAGAGATACACGTGCTTTAATGGCCTATCCAAATATCTGATAGAACCTCAAAAGGAGCCTTATCGATTTTGATCTCTAACGGGGATCAACCCTTAGAATGCTATAGGGGTTTCTCTCTCCTAGAACTTAACACAAGACTAAATAAAAGATTAATCTTTATTGATAAAAGAGAGGGGGTGACTACATCATTATATAGGGTTTAAACCCTAGCTCAAGAGGTGCTTACCTAAATAAAATTATCTTTTTGCCCCTTTTATAGCTGACCTGCCTTAATAGGAATAAGGGGCGGCTAGGTTGGCTCTATAGCCGACCTAAGCAGGGGGAAACTCTGGCCGACTAGCCCAATAATGTGGGCGACGACCACTATGTCCTAAGGTCCTAATCTAAACCGTAGCCACACTTCTTTATAGGATAAAAGTGGCTAGGTGGTGTTTTATTATAATCTCACATGATTTTATTAATTACTTCTAGGGTGATTAGGACTCAACCTTGTTGGAGTCCTATCAAGCCCACCCTCTTAAAATCAACCTTATCCTTAAGGCTAAGGGTCCATAAACTCTGGGAACCGGGCCTTTAGCTCCTCGTAAGACTCCCACATCGCATCTTCAGATGGTAAGTTATTCCACTTTATGAGTATTTTAGTTGAAAGGTGTCACCGATGCATCACAATCCTCAGATCAAGTATAGCTTTAGGTTGGGCTTCAATCTCGCCATCATTTATAGTGTTCAATAGCTAAGTCTGCGCTAACTCTCGTTCTCCCAATTTTGGTTTTAGCAATGATACGTGGAAGATGGGATAGATCTTAGCATCATCTGAATGCTTTAATTTGTATGCCACGACCCCAATATGTTCCAAAATTTGATATGGTCCATAGAATCGTGGAGATAACTTCATCGATGCTCTGGTGTTGATTGACAGCTGCTTGTATGGTTATAGGTAAAGGTAGACCTAATCTCCTATTGAAAATTCTCGCTCGCTCCGGTGAATGTCTGCTTGTTGCTTCATGCGGGCTTAAGCAGCAGTTAGGTTATCCTTCAGCAACTACAGAAGCTTGTCCCTGTCAATTAAATTTTGGTTGATATGATCTACTTTGGTTACACCAATTAAATATTTTAGTATTATAGAGGGCGATCGGCTATATAATGCTTCATAAGGGGTACATTTGGTTGATGAATGATAAGTTATGTTATACCACCATTCAGCCTAAGGAAGCTACATTGTCCACTCTTTGGGTCGGTCACTGGTGAAGGACCATAAGTAAGTCTCGAGGCATCTGTTCACCACTTCTGTTTGGTCATCTATCTATGGATGGCAGGCTGTGCTCATCTACAATTGTGTGCCTTATAGTTGGAAGAACTCGGTCCAAAACTTACTTGTAAACACCCTGTCACGGTCACTCACAATCGACCTTGGCATCCCATGTAGTTTTACAATATTTTCAATAAAAAGTTGAGCAATACTGGCGACGGTATAAGAATGTCTTATAGCACAAAAATGAGCATATTTAGTTAGACAATCTACCACCACAAAAATTATGCTTTTACCTTGATATGATGGCAGCCCTTTAATAAAATCCATGGAGATGTCAGTCCATGCTGAGTTCGGTATAGGTAGTGGTTGTAGTTTTCTCGAATTTGCCACTGTTTCACCTTTCTGCTGTTGACATATATCATATTTGGATACATAATCATAAATCGATTTTTTTCATGCTCTTTCAAAAGAAGTTTTGCTTCATCCTCTTATATGTCCTCATAAATTTAGAGTGCCCTGCTAAAGGTGAAGAGTGCATCTCATGCAAAATATTCTGAATGTAAGGGGAAGAAGGAACAATCACAATTCGACTTTTGTAGCGCAGGTCATTCAAATCCCAAGTGTAGTGGCCCATGGAACCCGGATCCTTCTTCAATTTTTCTATGATGTCCCAGGTCTCTGAGTCATTCTCTCATTCATCCCTAATGTCCTTGAGGAAGTCAGTGGAGGGAAGGGAGATGACTGAAATTCCGGCTTGTTCTGATAGCCATGATAGAGCATCTGCAACAACATTCTCTTTCTCCTTTTGATAAGTAATTTCATAATCAAAGCCAAGAAGTTTAGTTGCCCATCGTTGCTGCTCCAGGGAAGATATTTTCTACTCTAAAAAATATTTAAAACTTCGGTGGTCGGTCTTAATCTAGAAGGGTCGATCGATCAGGTAGGGTCTCCACTTCGTGACGGCGTGTACGATGGCAAGCATTTCCTTATCATACATAAATATTTTAAGATATGAGGGGGACAAAGCTTTACTGGTATAAGTAATGGGTCAACCATCTTACATTAAAACAACCCCAGTTCTAACGCCAGACGCATCAGCCTCAATCACGAAGGTGCGATTGAAATCGGATAGCTCTAGGATCGGCGTCATCGTCATGGCTGCCTTGGGTCATTTGATGACTGCAAAGACTTTATCCAACCACAAGAAGGAGTCTTTCTTCAATAGGGATGTGAGTGGGGCACCAATCTTGCCATAATCTTTCATGAATTTTCGATAGTAGCCCGTGAGTCCAAGGAAGCCATGGTAGCGATTTTATGTTCATAGGTCTCGGCCATCATTGCATTGCCTTGATCTTCATCGGGTCTATCGCCACTCTGTCCTCTGATATAATGTGCCCTAGATACTCTACTTTACACTATAAAAAGCTGCGCTTTGACTATTTAACATAAAGGGTGTTCTCCCGAAGCATCGTTAGAACAGTTCGTAAGTGCTGAAAATGCATATCAAGCGTAGGGCTATAAATGAGAATATTATCAAAAAATACCAACACAAATTTACATAGAAAACTCAACAAAATGTCATTTATCAGGCTTTGAAAAGTGGAAGGAACATTCGTAAGTCTGAAGGGCATTATCAGAAATTCGTAGTGGCCGTTATATGTGCGGAATGTAGTTTTCGAAACATCTTCAGCACATACCTAAATATGATGATAACCGGAACGGAGATCTAATTTAGTGAAGACTCGGGCTCCTTTTAATTTATCCAAGAGCTCATCTATGACTGGTATAGGATCTTTGTCTTTAATGGTGATGGCGTTTAAAGCCTGGTAATTAATGCATATCCACCATGTACCATCCTTCTTGCGTACTAACAACACTAGCAAGGAGTAAGGGCTGCAGCTTGATCGAATTACTCCAATGTTGAGCATCTCCTTGACGATGTTCTCAATCTCATCCTTCTATAAGTGTGAATAGTGGTAAGGTCTCAAATTTCCTGGAGGTTTGCCCGGTAGAATAGGAATATGATGGTCATGTGTCCGGTTAGGGGGAAGCCCTCGTGGCTCTGTGAAAACATCCGCGAATTCGTCTAGTAAGAAGGCCAGCTTAGGATTTAAATTTTGTATGTTTTCCTCCTTAGATAGCTATTGGATATACATAAAAAATCCACCATTTATTTTGTGTAGCACCTTCTCCATTCGCTGTGTTGAAATGGTGGAAATATGGCTCCCGCGCTTGCCTCATAATGTGACCTGTCTCCCTTTGAAATAAAACTTCATGATTAGTTTAGAAAAATTTTAGGAGATGTCACCTAATGTTGTGAGCCATTCAATCCCAAGCACAGGTTCATAATTATCAATGGAAAGGAGGAACAAATCGACTTCCACTTCTTGGTCTTAGAAGAGCAATTTTACCCGCGGGCACCGTTGGTCGTAATTGAGGATTCGACCATCGGTGACTTTTACATCGAACTTATTGCAACCTTCGATTTAAAGTGCTATACATGCAGTGACCTTGCTATTAAGGAAGTTATTTGCTACCCGTATTGATGAGAATGGTGATGGGTTGTTGTTTGAGAAGCCCTATAACTTTCATAGTCTGTGAGTTGGAGTAGCTGGCCAGCGCATGCACTGCATAGTCAGCCGGTTGGGGCTCTTCCTCCATGGCTTCATCTTTGGGTTTGAGGCTTTTTTCAGATGGTTCACTATCCTCATCCTCTATTAGTTCAATCACAAGAAGCTGACCATTTTTACAATGATGTTCTCTGCTCCACGGTTCATCACAATGCCAACACAACCCCTCGACTAATTGTTCATGAAGCTTGTCTCCTGTTAATTGTTTTGGTATGAGTGCTTGAAAGGCAGTAGAGGGGGCTGAAGGCTTTAGCATGGCTGGTTAAGGAGTGACCCTTGTCCTTTATATTTCGTGGTTTAATCGTTCTTCTTGGATTCTCACGAAGGAAATGGCCACCGTAAGAGTGTACAGTTACTGCGCCTTTACTTCTCCTCGAATCTCTGGCTTTAGGCCCTTAATAAAAGTCCCTAAAAGTTACTTTTCAGACTAATCTATAGTTTGATTAGATAAATATTCAAACCTTATTTGGTATTCATGTATTATCGAGGTTTGCCGAATCTTCACAAATTATTCATTGATGTTGTTGAAAATCGGTTGGTCCGAAGCGATTAAGTAATCCTTCCTTGAATCGCTGCCAAAAAAGACCTCCATGGGTGTAAACTAATGAATAGCAGTGCCCTTGAGGTGGATGGCATCAATCTCCACCCTTGTAGCATCGATGGTTCGGTAGAACTGAAAATATCATTTCGCGTGCATGATCCATCTGATTGGGTCTCCTTCTTCCCATCTAGGGAAGTTAACCTTCATGCATGAAGTATTTGGATTAGAGATGATGTGGCCATGCTCTTGAGGATCATCTTGTTGATCTAAAATTTCTCCTTGCTACGATTTCTTCGGGCTAGGTGGTCGACCCATGCTAAATTCAGCGAAAAGGGATCGCATCTTCTCCTCCATTCGGCTTTCAAAGGCTTTGAACTTAGCATTGATGGCCTCCTCTGATGCCATAGTGTATGCCTCTAGATCTGTAATATTGAGATCTTTCTTTTGTTATTGGGTTAGTGGCATAAAAATTTTTGGAAAGGGGATGGCCAATTGGATGGGTGAATCAGTTTAGATGGGAGTAGGCTATGGTTTAGGGCTCATTTGGGTGGTTGTTTGGGATTAGTTTAGGGTGCAATTTAGAAAGCTTTTTGATAAGGATGGTAGGGTTTGTAGATGAGAGAAAGAGAGTCCAAAAACCCACAAAAGACATCACTCAAATATGATGGAATTAGACAAAGAAAGGTGTTGTAATGTGCTGTCCTGTCGCACAGACTTTATGTCGGAGAAACGATTAATTCTCGATATAAATTTCAGATAAAAACTCAAGAAAAATATGTAAAAATCCTCAATTTAGATGTTATCAATATCAATAAAAAGTTTGACAAAATTTTGATAGAGTAACGGTAGGAAAATAAGGAAAAAGATGAAAGGTAAATCCTTTATCGTAAAATTCCAGCACCGCATGATGACAAAAGAAGGCACAATAAAATCAGTTTCATTAGAAATTTTTTCCAGAGATCAATCTCAGATGAAATCTAAGTGATCTAGGGAATTGTGTAAAAATTTTGGCAAAAAAGGAGAAGAAATAAACCGATTTCATGAGGCAAATAAGCGACTAAAAATTTTTGCAGCGTTTTTGCCTTCACAACAACAATAACGTTTGTGTCGGACAAAATTTGTAGTGGATAAAATATAAGAAAATTCTTCAACATGTAAATTAAAGGATCTTGCAGTATTGAAGAGGCGTGGGTGAGAAAATATACCAGATTTCCAGATCAAGCATAGGGTAGACTGATTTGATCTATAGTTGGGTGGAAGTTAGAGGCGCGTGTTGCAGCAATTGTGGGAATTGCTTGAGAAGGTGGAGGCAGCAGAGATGACTACAGAGTAGCAGGAATACAGCTCTAATACCAGATGATAGAACCCTAGAAGGAGCCCTATAGATTTTAATCTCTGAGGGGGATCAACCCTTGGAATGCTATAGGGGTGTCTCCCAACTAGAACTTGGCACAAGGCTGAATAAAAGATTAATCTTACTTGATAAAAGAGAGAGGGTGACTATATCATTATATAGGGTTCTAAACCCTAGCCCAAGGGTTCCTCTAATGTTTTATTTACTTTTTGATGAATTATCAAATTTTTTTCATGAGCTTTATTATAATCTTAGAAAGATTAGTAAATCATATAAACTACTTAAAAGAGCATACATTACTAGTTAGTAAACTTGAAGAAATACATGAAGTAGTATCATCACGCAATTCATACACTAAATATGAAACTTTGCATGATACATCAACATCATGTCTTTCTTATTCTAAAAGTGAGTCACTAGCGATAATTAAATAATAAAATAATATACTATAATAAACTCTAAAAAGGCTTAAAAAAGATAATAAGTCTCTAAACATGATCTATGTTGATGAGGGTTATATTCACAAGGAATGTATTGGCATTATGAGTAATTCTTATTAAAAACCAACTACTATTATTAGAAGACTCACATTACACTCTTTGCCCGAAAATAGATGTAATTTTTATAGTAGATGTAGACACTTTGCCTATATGTATTCATTTAGAAAATATAATCCACATAAACTAATTTAGGTTCCTAAAGGAACCATAAACAACCTCAAGCTATTAAAGAAAATGGGAAGAACCTTTCATGAGGGACTCAAAGTCAAATAGGTACCTAAACTAAACCTCCCATACTATAAATTTATCTCCTAACAAGGCTAGAAGCACTAAATAATATTTTAAAAGTGGATGCTCAAAGCACATGACTTGAGATCTAACACTCTTAGCTCACTAGCCTAAGTAATAAAAAAAATATTAGAAATAAATTTATTAGCAATAAATCTTTGGATGATTCATTATTATAATTAATCTTGATTGCTCTCAATGGTGCATGAATTTTGTATAGCTAGAGCATGCTAAAATTAGAACAAAGAAAGTTTAGTTATTTTTAATTAAAATTACCTAAGTTAAAATTTATGGAAAAAGAGATTTTGGTGATAATTAATAATTATTGATGTGAATAATTGAAATATTGGATGAGTTATATGTTGACCTAAAGAAGGTTGTATAATTGAATGATTGATAACTTTTGAATTTTAACAAAGAATAAATAAAAATTTGAAAATGAGTTTGTCAACTTCTTGCACTATGTGTAAAGAGTTAGACATGTTTAAATGTTAGAATTAAGATAAGTTCAAATTTTATTTTGAAGACGCTTTATTGTTTTGATGTGTTATAGTAATGACTTTGATGATTTCTTGTAGAATGAAATTTGGTTTTTGGTCTTAAACGATAATTCGTTTATTTGAAAAGTTTTCTTGAAATAAATCATATGAAACAACTAAAAAAAAGGATAATTCTTCTTGAAAATACTTTATCCTATCAACCCTTCAACAAGAGATAAAATGATACCATCATTGTTGCATATCTAAAACTATAAAAATAACTTGATGATTTAAATTTAAAAAGGTTATTGTCCAAATCATGACTTTGAAATATTAAAAATTATAATTTGAGATTTTGATGTAAACCAAGATCATTTACTAAGATTCCTTCCCTTTATTAAAGAGAATTTTATAAATAAATCAGAAGTTTATTTTTTTGAAACTATAGCATGAATCTTTTTGTAACTATAAAATGAATCTTTTTATAAAGAATGATTTTGATGATTTGAGATCACTTATACATAAATTGAGATCCTATATTTTCATATCTCATTTTACAAAATCATGATCTTAATTTCTTGATATTCATAACTTGATAAATGAAGACTCTTCTTATTATTTGATCTCCTAAGAATTTTTTTTATTATCTAAGAAGAGATTTATCAAAATAAGTCATTTCATTTAATATTTATGATTTCATATTAATATCCTTCATGACATGATTATTTATGACTTCCTTCTTAATATAACTTATCACCAAAATTAATATTTCTTAAATTTGTGATAAGTTATAAATTATATGAGATTTGTTTTATCGTAAATATTCTGTTGATTTCTTGATTTGACTTATCCTTATGAGAATCATATTTAATCTCTATGATTTTTTCTTTTTAATAAAAAGAAGATTTATGATCTTAACAATTATAATGAAAGTGTTTATCAAAATCATTCTTCTATTTTATTAAAAAGATTTATCTAAATGAATTGGGTGTCTTAAGGTTTATCTTGGATGAATTAAAATTATTTAATCCTCTAAGACTTATTATTTATAAAGAAAAAAAGGGAAGATAATTATTAAAAGAAATCATGTCTTTTGGTACTTACAATTTGATTTTTTATCCTTAATGATATGATCCCTTTGTACTTATGGTCGTAATTAGGATATAGATGTAAAAAGAAAAAATATACTATTATATTTTTTTAATAATGAACAAAGGGGAAAATAAAATTATTAATATGATTAAAAGAAAATGGATATGATGAATCTTATAACATTGAATAAGGAACAATTTGCCTAAAAGAAAATTTAGAAATTTAAACATTATAAATGCATGCGAAATGCATGATTTACAATATGAGCTTGATTTACTATTATATTTTATTTTAGATTTCCTAACCTTTACAAATTGAGATTCTTATAAAAAATTATATGAGATGATATTCAAAATACATGATTTGCTATTTTTCAGATTTCATGATTTGGTATTTGTGTTTAAAATTTACATAAGATGAATGCATAAGTAGCTCTTGGATTTTTTGGATTTTTGAGGTCAGTTTCAAAATAATTCTCTTCGAAATTGACATTTATAAGATTGAGATCCAAAGCTTTTCCTTGTGATGAGATGTTTATGATACTTTATAAATATTTTGAGTATTTCCTCATTTAATATCTTTGGTGTTAGGTTCAATTTACACTAAGAGGAGGAGGGGGGGGAGGGTTTGTTGGGGGTTGGAGTGTGAATTAGTATAAAAGTGGTAGTGCTTGATTTGCAAACATTTGCTTACGAAAAATGAAGAAATAAAATCAAAAGTGTCTTTTGTACTTTGTTGGAAATGATTAAAAAATTGATTTAAGAAAAGTCCTTAAGAATGATGCTTGTATCTTTTTATGAACTAACCAAGAATAATAGAAAATAGTAAACAAGACAAGTAAAGGACACTCACAATTTATAATAATTTAGTCACAATCTTGGCCTACATCCACTTCTCGAGTCCTCTTTGTCGTGGCCCACCGGTGTCCACTACCGATCTTCTTTGGGTGAAGACCAAATCGTTACAAGCTTTTCAATCTCAACTCACAAGGGAGACCTCTTACAAGAAATACAACACTTGACTCACTCCTTTGCCTCCCTTTTTTTTTCTTACACACTTTTGGTATACTTTTTCACAGATTTTTTGTCGCATGACTTGTGTGAATGCTTGTATTAAATGTAAGAAAACTTGGGTGTTTATAAACCCCAATTGGATTCAGAATTTGAAGCCAAAATTTCAAATACACTCGAAAAAACAGGATATGGGTGGTACCACCGTTGGCGCCAATGGCTCCACCGTCAAAATCAACTCAGAATATTAGGTGGCAATAGTACAACCGTCGGCCTGGGTGGTACAACCGTCATCCACCGGCGATACAACCGTCGAGAATCCCGAAAAAGTAATTTCCTTCACTTTTTCTAATCTTGACTTGTACCTTCTATTGACCAATTCTCAGGTCAACTAATTGAGCTCGACCTTCACTCAATCCAACCCCTTTGTGGACTTAGTTGTCTCATATTGAGTTGATTTGAATTTCTTCCAAATCAACTCAATTAAGACTCAATCCCTAACTACGACTCATTGATTACAACTATAAGAATTATTAAGCTAAACAATAACCTAACTCCTGCTAATCTGGTGGCCTCCAGCATTTTGCGGTGAGTTTTACGGTCTTCTTCTAGCAATCTCTCGATGTGTTCCCAGTATGCTTCCCGATCCTTTCGGCGAACTCCTAGCGAACTCCCAGCAAACTCTCGACGAGTTCCCATAACATCGTCCAAACCTTGGCCCGATGCTTAAACTTGATTTTGGCCCATCATCTGGTTGTAACTCAATTCCTCCATCATAATTAGACCTGCACTACTTCTTATAACATATAATTTAAATTAAATACTCATCAATTAATTTCATCATCAAAATTCGAGATTCAACAATCTCCCCATTTTTGATGATAACAATCAATTAATGACGGGAGTTAACCTTAACTCCTATTATTTCCATGCTATAGTTCAAATAGAATAAACTAAAATTAAGAGAACCAAACACTCTTAAATTCAAGTATCATGGTATGATATTTCAATAATATTCATCTATAGATGCAACATCAATTTCAAATATAAAATCATCAACTTATGAAATTTTTTTAAAGTATATAACATCAATTACAAGTATTATGCATCAATTATATGTTTGAAAATCTCCCCTTAAGTCATTAATCATTTCTCTCCTTTATTTATTAACAAACAAATAGAAATGCCTATTTTAAATTTTTTTTATATGTGTCATCAATATCTATTTCTATCCCTTTGTCATCAACAAAAAGGTGAAATGTAGAACTAATGATTTCAAGGCACGTGTCATTGCTCCCCCTTAGTAAAATAGGTTATGAGCCATAAAAAATTCTTCTTCTTATAAAAAAGAAGGAAAAAAAATAAGATAGGAGTTGTAAAACATCATTCTTAATCTTATAGAAGTGAATTTTAAAAAGAATATTTTGAAAATGTGCTAAAAATCTAATAAATCTAGGAAGATTAAAAAATCTAAGAGCTACTCATTTATTTAAAATCATCTCATGTAAATTTCAAGCAAACGTAGCAAATAAGTCTGAAAAAAGTAAATTATCACTTTATATAAATTTTCTTCCCTTTTTATAAACAAGAAAATAAGAAAGGGGACTTTAAAAATATCAAAAATAGATCTTAATCTAGTAAATTTTAAAATCCAAAGTTAGGAATTATTCATGAAATTTTATACATTTCAAACAAAAATAATAAACAAATCATGCATTATCATGGTTTAACATTCCTAGCTCTCTTCTAATAAAATCAAATTGCTCTTCATTTAATGGTTTTATAAAAATATCTGCTAATTGATGTTTAGTATCAATAAATTCCAATGAAATGTCTTGACTATTCACATGATCTCTAATAAAATGATGTCCAATGTCAATATGATTAGTTCTTAAGTGTTGAATGAGATTTTTAGTCAAGCATATGATACTTATGTCGTCACATTTAAAAGGAATATTTTTCAATTGAATTCCATAATCTTCTAAGATTTTTTTCATCCAAATAGCCTAGGCACAACTTGCACTAGCTGCAATATATTCAGCTTTAATAGTAGATAAAGTAACCAAATTTTATTTTTTAGAAGACTAAGAAATAAGTGTTTGTCCTAAAAATTGACATGTCCCAATAGCCTAGGCACAACTTGCACTAGCTGCAATATATTCAGCTTCAATAGTAGATAAAGTAACCAAATTTTATTTCTTAGAAGACTAAGAAATAAGTGTCTGTCCTAAAAATTGACATGTCCCAGTAGTACTTTTTTTATTTATTCTATAACTACTAAAATCGGTATCCATATAAGCAAGTAAATTAGATGTTTTACATTTTGGATACCATAATCCTAAGTTAGAAGTTCATATTAGATATCTAAATATTCGTTTAACTACTTTAAAGTGTGAAAGCTTAGGATTGTATTGAAATCTTGCACACAATCCAACACTAAATATGATATCCGGTTTAATAGCAGTTAAGTATAACAAACTACCTATCTTTCCTCTATAATTTTTTTGGCCGAAATTTTTTTTTCAATGTCAAAAGTCTAATTTTATAGAAGTACTCATGGGTGTGTTTATAGCCTTAGCATTTTCTATACTAAATCATTTTAATAAGTCTAAGGTATACTTAGTTTGCCTAGTAAAGATACCATCATTTAATTATTTTATTTGTAATCCTAAGAAAAAGATTAGTTCATCCATTAAGCTCATCTCAAATTCTTGGCTCATACTCTTAGCAAAAGATTCACATAATGATTCATTTTGTTGAACCAAAAATGATATCATCAACATAAATTTGAATAACAAGAAAATTATTTTTTAAAATACTTAAAAAATAATGTGGTATCAACCTTGTCTTTCAAAAAATTATTTGAAATAAGGAAAGAACTATGTCTTTTATACCAAGCCCGAAGGGCTTGCTTTAATCCATAAAGAGCTTTAAAAATTTTGAAAATATGATTCAAAATAAGGCTATTTTCAAAACTAGGGGATTGTTCAACATACACTTCTTTGAAAATAAAATCATTAAGAAAAATACTTTTAATATCTATTTATAATAATTTAAAATCTGTGAAAGATGCAAAAGCAAGGAGTATCCTTATGGCTTTAAGTCTAACTACAAGAGTGAAGGTTTCTTCATAATCGATTCCTTTTTCTTAGTTAAAACCTTTGGCTACTAATCTAGCTTTATTTCTAGCCACAGTATCATTTTTATCTTACTTGTTTCTAAAGACCCATTTAGTATCAATCAATAAACGATCATTAGGTCTACGAATAAGCTCTCACACCTTATTACTCTCAAATTGATTTAATTTTTCATACATTGTAATAACCTAAGAGTCATCTCTTAGGGCTTCATCAATATATTTTGGTTCAACTTGAGAAAGAAATGTGGCATTAGCATAAATATTTTTCCTCATATAGATAGATATAGGATCCATAGGGCAATTACTTAGAAGTAAATTTCGTGTAACAGCCCTTCCTATCTGATAGAAAAGGATCCCATGATCTCGAGCCGATCTTACATGGGATCAAAATCCCAAGTTTGTCTATGAAGAGCTAATCTAATTGTATCAGTTTCTATAATTCATTTCTTCTGTGCAATACTAATTGATAGGGCCTTATTGATAAGTGCTACAAGATCTCTTATATTGGAACCCATGGTTATGGGCCCCAATCCATTAGTATGAAACATTTTCTTTTCCAAGTGAAATCCCCTAGTATATGAAAGAACAAAAAAGTGCTTTCGTTGTTGTGGAATAGGAAGCCTTCGTATCTTAATGCATGTCTTTAATTTATTCGGAGCTATTAAAGCGAAATCCACTTTTTTGGGAATATGAGTCAAAGCAATAACAAGAATATTTCTTGTGGAACATCTTTCACAATCTTTGGAGAGATCGTTCTCTAATAGACCGAGGGATAAGTAACTCGACTCATTCATATATAGATCATGAATGTTTGGAATCCATATTATGCAAGGAGACATTGCTTTTGCTAATTCAAATTTAAAGGTGATATCAAATCGGTATATTTTCGGCATCATATATATAGTTAGCACATTTGTCATAGTTAGCAGCTCCGTATCAATGTCATGATCAATATCATCACTATCATCAATATCCTCGTCACTGTCACTATCATCAAAATAGATATCATCAATAAGATAATCTTTAGGCTTGTTATCTGGGAACTTGTTCGGAAATACCATAATGAAAGGAACATAGGGGTTTGTCGCTAGGTATTTGACCAAATAGGATCGTCCAGTTCCTATAGAACCTATCACTAAAATACTCCTAGAAGGGGATAGGGCTAAGCGGAGTGAAAAGGGTTTTCCATGAGATGGGAAATGAAAACTATTAGCCCCACATGAGGTTTGTGAATAAGTAATTGTCTGATAATGAGCAAGGAATATCCGTCTTTCTACTAAATAGGATCCATTGAACTCATAATTTATTATATACTTGTCAACTAAGTATCATAAGTAAATTGATCCCGGTTGTTCAATCATTTGATAACCAGAGTCATTCTTTGATAAATGATCACTATGAGTCAGACTCAATAGAATTTGATCAATCCTTTTTTATGTCGTTAAGGTAGAGAACTGAACCAAGAATTCTCTTTCTTCATCATCAGTTGAATCATTGTTCATGACCCAAGATTCTATTTTCTTATCGATCCAATCACCGTTCACCTTTTTCTTTTTCTTATCAATGAATAGATCTCTTTACTTGTACAACTTAGATGTCTCGTATTTCTTAAAAAAGTGATTCGATTGATGGGATTTGGTATGATACTTATTAGATTGATGAGATTTGATATGATACTTATGAGATTGATATTCGAATATTTATTCTTAAAACGTATTGATTTGACCCCATAAGCGGCCCATAGCATGTTGCCACCAAAAGCAAAACCCTGCATTTCTTCCAGAGAATCTCATAATTATTTTAGAACAACTAGAAAGAGATTCTTTAACCAGAAAGAATTCATTTCAGATGTAGGATACCCATCCAAAAGTTTTCGCAACTCAATCATGTATGATGGAATCATCAAAGATTTGATCTTTTCTAACTCTGTCTGTAACTCACTAGGGGCTCGGGAAACAAAGAGAAAATATATATGAATGACAACAACAAGAGGGAGAAAGATTGAATGGAGGAACTCTAACTCCCAAGCATTTGTTGATCTTAGATGTGTCCATATCAATGGAATGGGTGACTCATTATTTCGATGAATTGTTTCTTCGGATAGAAGAAGATTTTGTAAATACTTCCTCGAAATCTCACTTATCAGAGTCCATTGTGGAAGAATCTTCTGAAGAATTGGCCATGATATATCTGATCTATGCATAATATCATGAAAAATGGATACAAATTTTAAAATGGATACAAATTTGTGATTGCTACTTAATATCGATAATGGGTCTAAAAAAAATCTAAAACAGTGAAATTTAGATATTTGCAACCTGTCGAAGTAAGGAACCATGGCATATATGTTTGGAGCAGATTCTATTTTATTTGGAACAGATTCTATTTTGAGAGATTTGAAAAAGCACTATCTCATTAAAAGGTTCTATACATGCCATTTCTCAACCGATTTCTTTAGAGAAAGACTCCATGTTTTTGCTCTTTCCGGATGGTAAATATTTCTCAGAACCCATGTTTGAATTAAAACTGAGATACTGATGCAAGTTCTTCCCTTCTGAATCAGATAGATTCATATATGAAAGAGGCTGACAATAAGTTCTTCCAAGTTTCTCTGTTAGAGGTGTTGCAGAAATGTCTGCGATCGGATAAATAACTCTATGAACGAATGGCTCAGATCGAATTGAAAAATGGAAAGATTTGTACAAGTTATACGTTTTGTCACCACTTTGTGGAAAATCTTTAGGTATGAATATGTTAGATACCTATGACTCTATTAGTGAAATAGTCTCTCTCTCCAAAAAAATATATTTTTTTTAACTGGCACACAAAGAAAATATTTTGTTGCGAATGAATAAGGTAGTGAGGAATTGTCCATATGTAAGGTCATAATTATTGATACGGGTCTTTTCTGCATAAAAAGGAAATCTTTTGTTACAATAGAGCCAGAAGTGATTTGGATCATTCAAGAATCTAAGTCAATTTGCTTTATAAAAAGAAGATATTAATGAACTTCTATGAAATAGTTTCACGGCATTCAGCCAATTATCTCGATTATGGAATATCATTGAGAAATAGGAATCCGTATTATCAAAGGATTTCTTACGATTATTTATAGTAGAGAATGAGTCAATCATCCACTTTGGTATCTTTTTGAACAAAGATGATAATGTTGTTCCTCCATTAATAAAGAATTTCAGTCTTTGGGAAGTATCATGATAATTCAATAAGAAGGGTTTCAATTTATTCAAATGAACAATTTGAACACCTATTAATTCTAATAACTAATTGAGGAGAGATATGTTTTTATATCTCGCATTGAAAATCCTCCTATTATAGATTGTAATACATATATGGTCGTTCAAGATTATTTGTATTTTTTTACATAGAATTCCTAGCTAAACAGGATTCCTAACTAAATAGATATGTACAATAAAGCAATAGATTTTTTCTTTTTTTGTAAAAAAAAATATAATCCTTTATTCCTGAGCATTACTGATAAATATGAACTTTTTTATACATTAGGTTTCAAGTGTATATAATTCTTTTATTATATGAAACCAAAAAGAAGAAATGACAAGAAAATTGTATATAGATAGAGAAAATGATGATATAGAAAACGAAACAGGAATTTTATATAATGAAACTGTATACAAACTTTTAAAAGGGATGTAGCGTAGCTTGGTAGCGCGTTTGTTTTGGGTACAAAATGGCATGGGTTCAAATCCTGTCATCCCTATCTATTACTTCTCCGATAGATAGACAGTAACGAGAGATTCATTGAGATAAATTAAAATTGGACATAATCTTCTGGTTTTGCATACTATATATATGCAAGATGTATTGGGGGTAGAAAAATGACTTCTCTTTGCAGCATAGTTCAGTTCGGTAAAACGCAAGTCTCCAAAACCTGATGTTGTAGGTTCAAATCCTACAAAGCATGATTTAATTTATTTGGTATCGAATCACAATGGTTTATTTGATGTTAAATCATAATAAAATAATTTAACAAAACAAAAAGTTGAATTGTAACTTTAATTTGACCTCCTTCGTGCATGAGGTCAATCAAAAAAAGAAAGAAATATTACTCAGTACTAATTGCTATCGATATCTATTTGCCAGGTTGCCCGCCTAAACCAGAGGCAATTATAGATGCTATAACGAAACTTCGAAAGAAAATATCTCAAGAAATCTTTGAAGATAGAATTGTGTCTCAATAGGAAAATCGATGTTTTACTACCAATCACAAGTTTTGTGTTCGACGCAGTACTCATACTGAAAATTATGATGAAGAATTGCTCTATCAATCACCATTTACTTCAAAGATATTTTCTGAAATATTTTTCAAATCCAAAAGTTTAGTATCTCCCCCCAAATTAGTGAATCAGACAAGGTAAGGTTCTTTTATGCAGAATAAAAAAGAAAGGGTCAATCCTTAAAAATTTCATTGTAAATTGAAATACTCATACAAATACAAATGTGGGAGAGATCAAGAAGATGCAGTAGGATCATTTATCTGATTGATTAGTTAAGCATGATTTAGTTCATAGATCTTTAGGCTTCGATTGTCGAGGAATAGAAACTTTACAAATAAAAACCGAGGATTGAGATTTCGTTGCTGTCATTTGATACGGATATGGTTATAACTATTGACGTCTCTACTTGACCACAAAGTTTATTTTGTATACTATGGGGGGCTCCATTTTTCTTTTAATAGGAGTTCTAGGTATGGGTCTATATGGCCCTAATGAACCCACATTAGATTTTTCAAAATTAGCTAATCAACCATATTCTGTGACACTGGAAATAATATTATATTTTGGATTCCTCGTTGCTTATGCTGTCAAATCACCGATCATACCCCTACATACGTGGTTACTAAATATCCATGGAGAAGCACATTACAGTACGTGTATGCTTCTAGCTGGAATCTTATTAAAAATGGACGCATATGGACTTATTCAGATCAATATGGAATTATTACCTCATGCCCATTCTATATTTCCTCCTCAGTTGATAATGGCGGGAACGATTCAAATAATCTATGCACCTTCAACCTCTCTCGATCAACGAAAATTATTAGACCTTTTAAATAAGAGTCAAGAAGATCTTACGAGAATTGAATATTTTCACATACAAGATGTAAAAGAGATATTGAACACTCTACAAAATCATTTCGCAGTTGATTTACCTAAGAATAATTTTTTATTTTAAATCCATTATAATTATTTAATCTTTTTTAATAAAATTCTAATAAAAATAGAAAAAAATTTATAAAGAAAAAGAAGAAAATTTGTTAAAGAAATTCAGCTCCTGTTGCAGCTGCTACTGCTGTTTTATTGATCTACCCTATTGGTCAAGGAAGTTTCTCTGATGGTATGTCTTTAGGAATATCTTGTACTTTCAATTTTATGATTGTATTCAGGCAGAACACAACATCCTTATGTATCCATATGAGAGACTTATAATATCGTAGCTGCTCATAGTTATTTTGGCCGATTGATCTTCCAATATGCTAGTTTTAACAATTCTCATTCTTTACATTTCTTCTTGGCTGCTTGGCCTGTAATTGGTATCGGGTTCACTGCTTTAGGTATTAGCACCATGGTTTTCAACCTAAATGGTTTCAATTTCAACCAATCCGTAGTTGACAGTCAGGGTCGTGTCATTAACACTTGGGCTGATATCATCAACCGTGCTAACCTTGGTATGGAAGTACTGCATTAACGTAATGCTCACAACTTCCCTCTAGACCTAGCTGTTGCCAAAGTTTCATCTACATATGGATAATACATATTCCGATTAAACGAGCCTAATTTTAATTGTTTTGTTCCGAAGCAAAGATATCCACGGAGGCGGTTCATCCTATTCAGATATTCACGACCAAGAGGTACTGGATTCTCTTTCGGATAGGCCCTGAAAGGAGAAGGCTGGAATGCCAATAGACATCTGTCTCCAATGTACGTTTATCTGTTCTCTAATTCACCAGACCCAATCCATTTTGGGAACGTCTAGTGCCAAAGTCACTGAATCAGTAAGTCGTCAATTCCTAAAACAGACTATGTAATGTACTTTAATTACTGGGTTATGGGTACTAGTGGGTATTTTACCAGAGGTTTTTATCAATTTACCTTTGTGTGATTCCTCTTGAATCATATACTTGGGGGTGGGTGCGGGGCGGATGATTTCCAAACGGACTCCTCATTCATTAGATAGAGAAGATCGCCAAGATTTTGTGATCCCCTGCCGAACCTATTCCAATTCCAATAGCTCGGACTCGGATCGTGGGGATTGCCGGAATACTTCATATCAATAGATAAGATACTTGGTATATCAATATTGATTAGATTTGAAATCTATTATTGAATTGCTCATTTATCATGAGTTAGCCAATCCCAATTAAGTTCGAAACATTGGGCAAGGTTGCTTCACGACTTAAGCAATTCCAGCTAGGTCTTTAAATTTACCGTAAGGGTGCCGCATGACTTAGGTAAATTCAGCTCAATCTATGACAAGTAGGCGCAGTCACCCATGGCCAAGGCTGTCGCCAATAGGCACAGTCGCCCGTGGCATAGGCAACGCCTACCATGCGAGGTAACTCTTCGCTTAGTGAACCGTTCGTCGCTTTTGTTTGCTTGTACAGATGTTTAGCAATATGTTTTGCCTTAGTTTATGTGATTTTACCTAAGAAAAACAAGCAAAAATAGTCTGTAATGCTACAGGATGATCGCTCGCTGCGTAGAGCCAAAACAGGCCAAACTGCCCAGTTTTGGGTCGATTTTGCGTGCTACCATGAGTTGATCGAGTGATATAAAACATCAACTATCTTAGCACCTTAGAACCTCTCGGGTGGCACAGGGCTGGATGGGGTTTCGAGATAGTACAAGGCTCGATTCTGAAGAGCTCAAAAATTTTGGCCTGTTTTGGCATCCCTAACACCTTCGTAACAGGCCACATAGTGGGAGCGTGGAGGTGACAACGGGACTCATGATGTCATGGTGGGAGATTTTGATGCATGGTGATATAGCGAGGATCTTGTTGAATCTCAAATTTTGATGATGAGATCAATTGATAAGTATTTATCTAACATGTGTCTTAAAGGAAAAATTGTAGGTCTAACTATGATAGAAGCAATGGAGTTACAACTAGATGATGGGCCAAGATCAAACTTGGGCATCGGGTCAGGTTCCGATAATGCGATGGAACCTCATCGGGAGTTCGCTAGGAGATTCACCGAAGGGATTAGGAAGCTCGTTGGGAACATGTCGGGAGATCGCTGGAAGAATACCATAGGACTCACCGCAAGAATGTCAGAGGCTGCCGAATTAGGTGGGAGTTAGGTCTTGTTTAAGCTTATTGGTCATTAAGTATTATAATCATTAAGTCATAGTTAGGGTTTGGGTCCTAATTGAGTTAGATTTGGAAGGAATCCAAATCAACTTAATGAGGCAATGGGGTCCATTATAAGGTTTGATTGAGCTCAGGTTGAGCCCAATCAGTTGAGTAAAGAGTTGGTCAACATCAAGTTCAAGTCAAAATTAGAAAAGTGGAGGAAACCACTTTTTTGAGATTCCGATGGATAAACCACTGGTGAGTGGCAGTTGGACCGCCCATACCCTGGAAATAGGACGACGACCAATAGCTACCGGCAGGTAAACCACTTAGGGCTGATGGGTAAACCACTCGTACCCTAGAAATTAGGCAGTTGAACCACCCAGGACAGGTGGGTAAACCGCTTATACCTGGTTTCCGGGTGGCTAACGGTGGGTAAACCGCCCAGGTCAGTGGGTAAATTGCCCATACTCGATTTTTCTGGATAAGTTTGATTTTTGGCTCTAAAAATCTGAAGTCACTTGGGGTCTATAAATATCTCAAGTTTTCTTGCACTCCATACACAATAATTTTGAGATTATATTCTATGATAAAATTGTGTGTGGTTTGTAAGAAAAAGAAAAGGGAAAGAGAGAGAGATTCGAGTTGGAAAATTCTCTAGTCTCCTTAGTAAGCTCTAGTGTAAGAGTTTAGTCTTCATCTAGAGATGATCAGTAGTGGACGCCGATGTGCCTCAAGAAAGAGGACTCAAAAGTGGACGTAGGCCATTGGTACCGAACCAATATAAAACTTGTGAGTTCTTTCCTTGCTTATGAATTTTGTATTGACGCTTCCGATTGAATTTACTCTTTGAAAGTAAAGTTTTCATATCAAGCACTTCCCTTCAACATTGTTAATTTTTCGAGTGTGCTTATTAACTTAGCAATTTTCTCACTTGTTTTACTTAAATGAAAAACTTCAGATTTTCCTTCTTACTTTAATCGAAAAGCTTTTGTTTAAAGCGAAAAATTTACACTTGCATTAATTCAACCCCCCCTCTTAGTGCTGATTAATCCTAACAATTGATATCAAAGCAAGGTACTTACTCTTTGTATTAACACTCACTTGAGTAAATGACTTGTTTTGGCAAGAATGAGGGACATTCCATCTCACGTCCTCTCATGTTCAAAGGGACGGATTACACGTATTGGAAGATAATGATACGTATTTTTCTTATCTCTTTGGACCTTGATCTATGGAGTATTATTGACAATGGATTTGAAAAATCTTCCAAGCCAATAATGAGCTAAATGATTTGGAAAAGAAGAATTTTTCTTTAAATGCAAAGGCTATGAATGTCTTATTTTGTGCTCTTTATAAGAATGACTTTTATCGTGTTTCCATTTAGGAATTGGCCTTTGATATTTGGCACACTCTAGAAATCATATACGAAGGGACTAGTAGAGTAAAAGAATCTAAAATAAATATTTTAGTTCATAACTATGAGTTGTTTCGAATGAAACCAATTAAGTCCATTAGAGACATGTACACCCATTTCACGGATGTCATCAATGGTCTAAAAGCACTTGAAAAATATTTCTTAAATTTTGAATTAGTTAGTAAAATTTTGAGATCTTTACCTAAAAATTGGGATCATAAAGTAATCGTTATTCAAGAGGCCAAAGACTTAAATAACTTACCTCTTGAAGAACTGATTAGCTCGCTTATGACATATGAACTGAATTGTAAAGCTCATTGTGAGCTTGATGAACCCCTTCCAAAGAACAGGAAGGATGTAGCACTTCGGACAACAAATGACTCTTCGAGTGAAACATCGAGTGATGAGGACCATGATATTGCTTTATTATCAAGAAAATTTAAAATATTTATAAAGAATAAAAACTATAAAAGCAAAAAAGAACCAAAGAATGATAATATCATATGTTATGAATGTAAAAAACTCAGATATTTCAAAAATGAATATCCTCATTTGCGGAAGAAGCCAACACACAAAAAGAAAGCACTTTCGACTACTTGGGATGATTCGAGCTCTTCGGATGAGGAAGACAATACCAAAGAAGAAGTGGCTAACTATGCTTTATTGGCGATCGAAGATGAGATTATGAGCCTTTAAATATTTTATTTCCAGAATTATTAAATATGTTTTATGATTTGTTCAATAAGTTTAGAAAACTTAGCAAATCTTTTAAATTGCTTAAGCTTGATCATGATTTATTAGTTAAAGAACTTGACGAAATACATGATTCATTAGTATCACATAAACCATGTTCTAAATGTGATATGCAAGATAATGTTAAAGAAGAGAATTGCATGCTTAAAAAAATACTAGAGAAATTTGAAATAGGGAATAAATCCCTAAATATAATCCTAACCAATAAGGGTCATATTAATAATATAAATGGCATAGGCTTTGATGGCAATATTCAACAAAAGCCAACCATCTTTGTAAAAGGATCTACATTAAATATGCTACTAAAAATCAAGTATAATTTTTGTGATAAACTAGGACATACGGCAAACAAATACCTATTTAGAAGATATAGTCCATATCAATTTATATGGGTTCCCAAGAGAACTTTACACAATAATAAATAATTAAAAAAGAAAGATAAAGCTCTTTATGAAGAACCCAATGTAAAATGGATACCTAAACCAAAAATATCTTTCTTGTCTCCAAACTAAAGCAAGTAGCACTAAATGGTATCTTGATAGTGGATGCTCAAGGCATATGAATAGAGATCCATTTTATTTTTCTAAGCTCACTAGCTTAAGTGAAGGAGTTATTACCTTCAGAGACAACAATAAGGGTAAAATCATTGGAAAAGGAACAATAGGTAACACATTAAACCTCTTGATTGAAGATGTGTTTTTAGTTGATGGCTTGAAACATAACTTGCTTAACATTAGCTAATTATGTGATAAAGGATATGTGATTAAATTTTAACCTAATGCTTGCATAAGTGAATTACCACACAAAACCAAATTTTTTATTACTTTAAGAAACGACAATGTATACATTATAGATATTGAAAAATTTTATGATAATACTTGTTTTTAAGCTTTGAATAATAATGTTTAGATTTGGCATAAAAGACTAGGTCATGCTAGCATGAAACTTTTAAATCAAATTTCTACTAAGGAACTAGTAAGAGGCTTACCTAATCTTATGTTTATCAAAAATAAAATATGTGATACTTATCAATTAGAAAAATAAATAAATAGCAGCTTTAAGTTGAAAAATCAAATAAACACCTCTAGACCACTTCAATTGATCCATATGGATCTGTTTGGGCCAATTGACATTACAAGTTTAGGTGGTAACAAATATATATTTGTTTTAGTGTATGACTTTAATATGGACCTATTTCTTAGTATATAAAAGTGATTCATTTAAATGTTTTGTAAAGTTTTGTAAAATTATTCAAAATGAAAAAGAATACATGATTTCTTAAATACGAAGTGATCATGGTTGAGAATTTTAAAATAATAATTTTTAAATTTTTTGTGATTCGAATGGGTATATCCATAATTTCTCTACTCCACGAAATCCACAACAAAATAGAGTAGTAGAAAGAAAAAATAGGAGCTTACAAGAAATGACTAAAATAATATTAAATAAACATAGACTACCCAAATATTTTTTTGCCAAAGCCGTTAATATGACATGCCATGTTTTAAATAGGGTTCTTGTAAGACCATTAATCACTAATACTCTTTATAAATGTAGAATGGTAAAAATCCTAATATTTCTTATTTTAAAGTATTTGGTTGTAAATGTTTTATTTTAAATGAGAAAGATACTTTAGGAAAATTTGATGCAAAATCCGATGAAGGCATTTATGTTACTCTTCTATTTTAAAAGCATACATGTTTTCAATAAAAGAATATTAATAATAGAATAATTCATTCATATTATTTTTAATGAGTTTTCCGAACTTAAAAAGATTGATTTTGATGATGAAATTGATATTGTGAATTTAAATGATAATACTCCTAAAAGTAACTTGGATGTATCTACTTCAAATACATTACCCAAGGAATGGAAGTATATGAATGATCATCCTAAGGAACTTATAATAGGAGAAACATCAAAAGGAATTTAAACTAGATCTTCTTTTAGAGATTTTTGTACCAATGCCGCATTTCTTTCTCAAATCGAGCCAAAATATATTGATGAGACCCTAAGAGATGATTCTTGGATCAATGTAATGCATGAAGAGCTTAATCAATTTGAGAAAAATAAGATCTGGGAGCTTGTTCCTAGACCTAATGACAATTTAGTAATTAATACTAAATAGATATTTAGAAACAAGCAAAATGAGAATGGTATCATGGTTAGAAACAAGGCTAGAATAGTGATCAAAGATTTCAACTGAGAAGAGGAATCGATAATGATGAAACCTTCGCTCCCGTGGCTAGACTTGAAGCTATAAGGATGGTCCTTGCCTTTGCATCTTTTAAAAATTTTAAGTTATTTCAAATGGATGTTAAAAGTGTTTTTCTAAATGGTTTCATATCCGAAGAAGTGTATGTTAAACAACCCCCTAGTTTTGAAAATAATATTCTTTCTAATCATGTTTTCAAACTTACAAAAGCTTTTTATGGATTAAAACAAGCTCATCGGGCTTAGTATGAAAGACTTAGTTTTTTTCTTATTTCAATATAATTTTTCTAAATGCAAGGTTGAGACTATATTATTTTTGAAGTATTTTGAAAATGATCTTCTTGTTATTCAAATTTATGTTAATGATATCATTTTTGGATCTACAAATAAATCTTTATGTGAACCATTTGCTAAAGAAATGAGCTAAGAGTTTGAAATGAGTCTAATGGGTGAGTTAACATTCTTCTTAGGATTACAAATAAAATAACTAGATGATGGTATTTTTATTTGTCAAACTAAATACACCCTAAACTTGATAAAACGGTTGAGGATGGAAAATGCTAAAGCATTAAACACTCCCATAAACACTTCTACAAAGTTGGACTTAGATAATGAAAGAGAAAACTTCGATCAAAAAACTTATAGAGGTATAATAGGAAGTTTATTATACTTAACTGCTACTAGACCGAATATCATGTTTAGTATTGGATTATGTATAAGGTATCAATCTAACCCAAAACTCTCTCATTTGAAAGGAACATCTAAACTAGGATTATGGTATACAAAATCAAAGAATGTTGACTTGATTGTCTATTCTAATGCTGATTTTGATGGATGAAGAATAGATTAAAAAAAATATTACCGGAACATGTCAATTCTTGGGGCATGCACTTGTTTATTAGACTTCCAAGAAATAAAATTTAATAGCTTTATCTACTATAGAAGCAGAATATAGTGCAGCTAGTGCATATTGTACCCAAGTCATTTGGATAAAAAACACACTAGAAGATTATGGAATAAAGTTAATAAACATTCTCATATAGTGTGATAATACAAGTGCTATATGTTTGACTATAAATCCTATTCAATATTCAAGAACCAAACATATTGATATTAGATATTATTTTATAAGAGATCATGTAAATTGCCAAGATATCTCTTTGAAATTTATTGACTTTAAGCATCAATAAATGGATATTTTTACAAAACCTTTAAATAAAGAATAATTTGATTTTCTTAGAAGATAACTTAGAATGCTAAATCATGAAAATATATTAATTGCATGATTTATGAGAATGAGCTATTTTTTTGTGATAATATTTTATTGTTCCTATGAGATGTTTATCTTATTATTCACAAAAAGAAGAAAATTTACTTGATGATGTTTTTATTATTTTATAAATGTATTTGCTATATTTGCTTGAATTACATGAGATAATTTTAAATGTAAGAGTAGCTCTTAAAACTTTAAGTCTCCTTCAATATCTTGGATTTTTGAACTTATTTTTGAAATTTTATCTCTACAAAATTAAAAACTATATTTAATGATGATTTACTACTCTCCTCCCTTATTTTCTTTCCTTCTTTTTCACAAGAGGAAGAAAGAGGGAGCAATGGATGTTGATAACTTATTTAATTAAATGGATGTTAATGAATTATGTAATAACTTAAGGAAAAATTTTTAAATATTTAAAATTCATGAAAATGCTTGATGTGTTGATACTTCAAAAGCAAATTATTACTGACATATACATGTCTAATTGCAATCCTTGAAATATGATTTGCTTGAAATATTGATTGCTTTAATTCACTTGAATTTAAGAGTGATTGATTCTCTTGAATTTAAGTCCTATTTATTATGGCATGAATTTCGGGGGAGTTAAAATTAACTCCCGTTATCAATTGATTGTCATCATCAAAAAGGGGGAGATTGTTGAATCTCATATTTTGATGATGAGATCAATTGACGAGTGTTTATCTAACATGTGTGTTAGAGAAAAAATTATAGGTCTAACTATGACAAGAGCAATGGAGTTACAACCAGATGATAGGCCAAGATCAAGCTTGGGCATCGGGCCAGGTTCAGACGATGCGGTGGAACATCGCCGGGAGTTCTCTTTGAGATTCGCCGAAGGGATTGGGAAGCTCGCTAGGAACACACCGGGAGATCGCCGGAAGAAGACCATAAAACTCATCGCAAGAATACTGGAGGCTACCGGATTAGGCAGGAGTTAGGTCTTGTTTAAGCTTATTGGTCATTATGTGTTGTAATCATTGAGTTATAATTAGGTTTAGTTCTAATTGAGTTGGATTTGGAAGGAATCCAAATCAACTCAATAAGGCAATGAGGTTTACTATGGGGTTTGATTGAGCTCAAGTTGAGCCCAATCTGTTGACCAAAGAGTTAGTCAACATCAGGTTCAAGCCGAAATTAGAAAAGTGGAGGGAACCACCTTCCGGAGATTCCGACAAGAAGGGAGAGAGCTTAGAGTTAGAAAAGTCTCAAGTCTCCCTTGTAAGCAAAGTGTAAGGGTTTGGTCTTCACCCAAAGAAGATCGGTAGTGGATGCCAGTGTACCTCAAGAAGGAGGACTCGAGAGTGGACGTAGGCTCTAAGTGTTGAACCACTATAAAACTTGTAAGTTCTTTCCTTGCTTTCATTGCTTACGAATTTTGTATTGACACTTCCGATTAAATTCACTCTTTGAAAGTAAAGTTTTCACATTATGCACTTCCTTCAACATTGCTAATCTTCTGGGTTTGCTTATTAACTTAGCAATGTTCTCACTTGTTTTACTTAAATGAAAAGTTTCGGATTTCCTATCTTGCTTTAAGTGAAAATCTTTTGTTTAAAATGAAAGACTTACACTTGCACTAATTCACACCCCCCACCAAACACAACCCCCGCCCCCATCTCCTCCTCCTCCTCCTCCTCTTAGTGTCAATTGATCTTAACAGATCCAACGAAATTGATGATGATGAGATCAATGATCACGAGGAATAGAGATGCATCATCAATGCATATGTAGATCCTATTGTGAGTGATTAGGCCCATTGACTCGGGCTTAATCATATTAGGATGTTAGGTGATGGCTCATGATCATCTGGTGTGGCTTACATATGTAATATGTCTTATACACCTACTATATATATATATGCATGCGATGTAGATATATATTAAATATATATGTGTATGACATAACATATTAGGCGACCGATACAAAACAAAACCCATCCTACGATAATATTAAATCGGTGAGCATGAGGTAATAAAATTGACCCACATGGCCTTCCATCATTGTAGGAAGAAAATGAATCATGACATAGGTTGAGTTGGTCGAGTCACTCGAGGCTCACCTATCTATATGATCGAGATCTTGCCTATAATAAAGATATGTCATCGGTGACCTGAGAATATGATATGTTTGGTCAAGTCACTCGAGAGCATATCATCGAATCAGACTCATCTTGTAATGATAGTGATGACTTAACTGAACTTCATAGTTGGTCGAGCAATCGAGACCATGATGATTCGTAGGCCAAAAATGATATGAATCATAAGTAGTTGTGATTGGTGAGAGTTGTCTACCTTTCGGGCTTAGTGTAATTGATCGAGTCACTCAAGGTTGCACTTAGACGCCGATTAGATCTCAATCCCCACTAGAAGTCTATTAGAGACTTTCATTTCACGTGTTGAGGGTGTTGCACAATTCACTAGGAAAATAGTGGGAGTACATTAAGATAGAAGTCCATATCTTAATTAGTCTTTCCATAAAATCTGCATGTTATTTATTTGTTATGTATTTTCTTTGTCAGAAACATGTCGCTCGCAAACCCCTTACATAACATACTTGATGACAACCGCCTCACTGGTCCTAACTACATGGATTGGCTCCAAAATTTGAGAATTGTTCTAATGATAGAGAAAATCATGTACGTTCTATTGAATCTTATATTTTAGTGATGAAATCAATTAATTAGTTTTATTATCTAACCTGTGTGTTAGAATGATGCATGATTAAATATGATAAGGCAATACATCAGAGGTTGGGCCGGAGTCAAGTTCAGGCATTAGGCCAGGGTTTGGATGAGGTATTGGGAACTTACTGGGAGTTTACCGGAAGCTCGCCGAAGGTATAAGGGCTTACCAGAAGTTCGTCAGAAGCTCGTCGAAGGTATTAGGGTCTTGCCGGGAGTTCATCAGGAGCTCACCGAAGGTGATCGGGAGCTTGTCGGGAATGCATCGAGGGTTCACCAGAAGATGACTAAGACTCACCAAGAGTTTGACGGAGGTTACCGAGAAGATTGGTGGGACTTGGGAAGGTCACTTGACATGTTGGTCAAATTGATTATACTTGTATGCCTTAGTATGTTGTAGTTAGCATCAATTTAGTTTAAAGTCTAAATTGAGTTATATTTGGAAGGAATCTAAATTAACTTAATGTGAAGTAACCGGGTCCACTTTAGGTTGGATTTAAGCTCGGGTTAAGCTCATCTTGTTGACCTAAAAAGGGTTCAACATGAGGTATGAATCGGGTATGCAAAAGTATGGAAAAGGTAGCTTTTGTGGGATTCCCGATGATAGTACCACCCAAGCGATGATTGCACCACCCAGGTCAGTGGTTGTATCACCGTCGCCCTATTTTCATGGTGCTTTCGGTAGTAGTTCCATTGGCGCCTACAGTAGTACCGCCTATACCCTGGTTTTACTAAAAGCTTTGAATTTTGGCTCCAATTTGAAGTCAATTGGGGTCTATAAATATCTTAAGTTTTCTTATTTGGAGAAACAAAGGGTGGTGAACAAAAAGGAATAAAATTCTTGTGAAAAGTGTTGTAAATTTTGAGAGATTCCCTTGAGTGCTTCAAAGTGTAAAAGTGAGTCTAAGGGAAGTGAGAAACTATTATAAGAAAGTTCCTCTCCTGAACCTATGAAAAGGGGAGAGAGCAGTGTACGGGATTTGATCTTCACCCATGGAAGAAGATCATTTAGTGGACTCCAATGGGCCTTAACGAAGGAGGACTCTAAAAAGTGGACATAGGTCAAGTTTCGGCCGAACCGCTATAAAATCTGTAAGCATCTCTACTCCTGCCTTTTCTATTGCATGTAATTGTTCTAATTAGTTTGAAGAAAGGCACGAGCATCATCTTTCGACTTTGTCTTAAATTGCTCACTTATTCATTTTCAATAGAGTCCAAGAAATGCTTTCGATTTCTTCTTTACTTTAAGTAAGTTTTTTTCAAATCGAGTATTTTTATAATTGCACTAATTCACCCACCCCCACCACCCCCCGCCCCACCTCCCCCCTACCCCCCTCCCCCCCGCCTCTCCCTCTTAGTGCCAATTTGATCCTAATAGTTGGTATCTAAGTCATGTTGTACTCATTGGATTAACACCCAAGTGAGTAAATGACATTATGGTATTAACGAAGGTCAATGCATCACAAGTCCTTCTATGTTCAATGGGATGGACTACACCTCTTGGAGAATTCGAATGCATATTTCCTTGATTTTGTTATATTTTGATTTATGGTGTATTGCTGAAAATATTTTTTAGAAGTTATCTAATCAAATAAATGATTAGAATGATTATGAAAAATATATGTTTTCTTTAAATGCCAAAGCTATGAATGCTTTGTTTTCTGCTTTAAATAAAGACGAGTTTGATCGGGTTTCTACATGTGATTTGGCTTTTGAGATTTAACATAAATTAGAAATGACACATAAAAATATAATTAAACTAAATAAATCATTTAATGAAAAGACTTGCAAAAATGAATTTGAAGAGTACCTTCCAAAAAATAGGAAGGAAATTACTTTGAGAACACAAGAACAAGACCTTCCAAAGAATAGGAAGGATATTGAACTAAGAACAGAAGAACATCACCTTCCAAAGAACATGAAGGAATTTGAACTAAGAATGACATATGAATCATCGAGTGATGAGAACTTTAAACTTTTGATAAATGAATCAAAAAAATTAATAAATAAAAACCATTAAATGAACTTAAATTGGATAAAACCTCTTGCTATGAATACAAAAAACTAAGATACTTCAAAGATATTGAGCACAACCAAGAAGTGAAAAATCTCGCGCTCGTGGCCAACCACGATAAGGTAAGTAACCCACCTAAAAGTTCTTTTAATTTTAATGAGTTATTAAGATCCTTTCATGAGCTTTATGATGATTTTGGAAAGATTAGCAAATCCTATAAACTACTTAAATAGGAGTATACATCACTAGTTAGTAAACTTAAAAGAAATTCATAAAGTAGCACTATCATACAATTCATACATTAAATATAAAACATTAGAAGAACTTAGAAAAGAAAATATTATATTATAACAAATATTAGAAAAATCTAAAGTTAGGAAATAAATCTCTAAATATGATCCTTGCAAATAAGGGTCATATTCATAAGAAAAGTATTGACTTTGTGAGTAACAATCAACAAAAGTCAACTACCCTTATTAAAAGACCCACATTATACTCTTTGCCCGAAAATAGATGTAATTTTTGCAATAGATGTGGACACATTGCTTATAAGTATTCATTTAGAAAATATAGTCCACATCAATTAATTTAAGTTCCTAAAAGAACCATAAACAATCAAATTCCTTTAGTAAAAATGGGTAGAGCTTTTCATGAGGATCCCAAAGTCAAATGGGTACCTAAACCAAAACCTCCCATACTATAAATTTGTCTCGTAACAAGGCTAGGAGCACTAAATGATGTCTTGGAAGTAGATATTCAAGGCATATGACTTGAAATCTAGCATTCTTTCAATCTCACTAACCTAAGTATTAACAAGAAAAATTAGATAATTCATTATTATAATTAATCTTGATTACTTTAACTTTAGCATATTAGTATAAAATGAACTAGAATAATTATATAAAAAAGAGACTTTAGCTAGTTTTAATGAAAAATTAGTTACATTCAAATTTATGAAAGAGAATTTTTTTTATGATGATGATGCTTGTATGCTTGTATTGACTTATAATGGTTAAATGAGTGTACCTTATCTTGAGATAAAATTGAATGAAATGATTAAACGTTAAATTTAAACTTAAAATAGAATTGGTATGCATGAGTAGCTCTTGGATTTCTCAGATTTTTAAGCTCACATTCGAAATAATTCTCTTCAGAATTGGTATTTATAAGATTTAGATTCAAAATTCTTTTTGTGATGAGATTTTTATGATCCTTCATAAATATTTTGAGTATTTACCCCGTTTAATATCTTTGGGACACTAAACGCTTAGATTTTTTATTTCATACACCCCTTGTTTCTATTAGGATCAACTGACACTAAGAGGATGGTGGAGTGAATTAGTGTGAGTGTTGAAAACCTTAGTTTTAGAAATACTTGCTCGAAATAAAATCAGAAATTGGAAGCATTTTGTTCAAGTTGAATACATGAGCAGTTAAACTATGAACAATGCTAAGTTACTATGTTGCTTAAGGAAAGCTTAAGTGAAAATAGATAAACTCAAAGAGTAAAGTTAGAAGGCTCATAATTTATAGTAGTTTGACCAAAACTTGGCCTATGTCCACTTTTCAGAGTCCTCCTTCTGGAGCCCCGCCAGTGTCCACTAATGATCTTCTTTGGGTGAAGATCATACCCTTATACTTCTCACTCTCTCCTTTTCACAAGTTCTGGAGAGGAACCTTTACAAGTTTTTCTTACTTCCCTTAGACTCAATTTACAATTTGAAGCACTCAAGGGAAGCTCTCAAAATTTAAAGCACTTTTCAAAAGAATTTTCTTCCTTTTTCATTCACCACCCTTGCTTCTCTAAGCAAGAAAACTTGGGGTATTTATAGACTCAAATTAGCTTTATATTGAAAACAAAATTTAAAACTTTTCATAAAATCAGGGTACGAGTGGTACTACCATCAATGCTGGTAGTACTACCGTCGAAAGCACCTTGAAAATAGGACGGTAATGGTACAACCGTCTACCTGGGTAATATAATCACTGTCCACTAGTGGTACTACTATCGAGAATCCCATAAAAGCTATTTTTTTCATACTTTTACATATTGGGAAACCTTAGTGGGGCATCACATGCGCAGCGAAAATCGAAATAAAATAGGTTTCCCAGTAGATCAAATCGTTGTGCAAAAGATTGGGTCATGAGAAAGTCACAAAATAAAAAAAACTACATTATGTGATAGATTGATTACCTAAGGAGATCGTAGATCTCTATTTTCTAAATTCGAATAGAGAGGATGAAGGAGATCAAGCGTCCTCCTCTCTAGTGGTATCCACACGATGGATCTCTGCAGCAAAACTCCTCCAGTCTGATCTTGCAGCTCTTGCACAGAGGGAGGGAGGAGAATAGGAGGGTGTGGCTAAGTGTAGCCTATCAACCAGGAGTCTCCCTTCCTATTTATAGAGAGCCACCAAAAACCTAGGGGTTCTACCTTAGTGGGTATTGGATCTTCATCTAATAACACACTGACCGTGCATTATTGAATCTCTATCCAATAGTCTCCTTAGGCTTTTAATTGAGCCTCAAGTAAGGAGCCCATCAGTATAGTATCTCATCTAATGAGAGTAGGGGCTAATTAGATCTCCATTCAATCCGCTATTTGCTGAAACATCCACCATATGTGTGTGTCCCTCTAGGCCCGGTACTGAGTTGGCCATGAGTCGCTCCCATCAAAACTCATTCTGATATAGTAAATTATTAACCTCATAATAATTCACTTGATTCATCGACCATGGACGTACTAGGCCACTACGCCATAGTCCCTAGATGGTACAAGGGGATCGAATCTATCGAACATGTCTATCTATAATTACTGTGTATCTATAATCCTCATCTAACTAATATCTTAGAGATTGTATATTGGACATGGTACTATCAGGTCACATATAGAATCCATTTGAGTCTTACTATAATCGAATTCTCTCGGATAACTCCTCTCTCAATTTGAATGACCCTAGCCAGGGATTTGTCTGAGCAAGCATATATGAGATATTCCTCTCATGATATCGAGAGTGGATGATCTTTTATTGACACTCAATTGCCTTCGTAAGGTTGGCTACCAATCCTGATATTCAATCAGTTATACCAGATCTGAAACTTTCTAAACCTGTAAATTTGACATCAAAGAAAAGAGTACTCAAACAAGATATCCTTGGTGTCTCAAGTCTAAGAATTATATACATAACTGGGACTATAGAATCACTGTATGACATTAGGTATCATTAACCATACAGCATTCCATAAGCGAATCAATCAGCAAACTCATTCTCCAATGAGCACTTGTATTATATCCTTAGTATCTCTATACAAGTGGCTATGAGACCAGCCACCTCCATCATATGGACGGGTATTTAATATATCGGTCTATCCGGTTATCTCAATATCCCTCTCGAGTAACCTATGACCGGGATTATTTAGGATCTGTGTTTAAATATGAACTGATTTCATTATCATGATCTCATCATGATCCAATTCTTATTACACTGAATCAAGGATATCACAATATAGATAATATAATGTGAGAATATACTAATAATAATTATAAGTAAAAAGATCGTGCAACGTGTCACATGTGGCATCACTCACATAATTGGCTTGTAGGGTACCTGTAACCAACAATCTTCTACTTAACCTAAAGTCAATCACCTATGTGTTTGATCTCCATCATGCTCCTATGATGCTCACATATAATTTGAGCCAACGGCTTCGTTAGTGGATCTACATTGTTATCTTTGGATGATACTATTTTTTGTGCTTTATCTTTTTAGGCTATGATCTCTATAATTAGTTGGAACCTCCTCAGAACAATTCTGATGAGATCTAGGTTCCCTTGTTAGAGCTATAGCCCTATTGGTGTTGCTATATATGGGAATCAGCTTTACGCTGCTCGGTATGACTCCCAAATCCCTGATGAACTTCTTCATTTATATTCCTTTGCTGCTTTTGCTATAGCAATATATTTCGCCTCTATGATCGGGTTAATAGTAATATCTTACTTGGAACTCTTCCAACTTACTACTCCTCCATTTAGGGTGAAAACATATCTTGAGTTTGACTTGCTATCATCAATGTTGGACTAAAAACTCGAGTCTGTGTAGCCCTCAACCGGGAGACTACCTCCACCATATATCAGTAAAAGATACTTAGTCCTTCTCAAGTACTTAATGATTCACTTTATTGCCTTCTAATGTTCTTCTAAACCTAGATCCATCTGATACTAACTCATGACACTCAGAGCATGTACTATATCAGGCTTGGTACATAGCATAATATATATGATAGACCCTATCACTGAGGCATAGAGTATCCTATCCATGTCTGCCCTTTCTTCAGGAGTCTTTAGGGATATACTTTTAGAGAGTGATATTTCATGTTTCATCGGTATGAGATCTCTCTTAGAATTCTTTCTGCTAAACCTTTTAATAATAGAGTTTATATACCTAGACTGGGATAAGCCAAGTATCCTCTTAGATCTATCTCTATAGATCTGGATCCTTAAAATATAGGATGCTCTCCTAAGTCTTTCATGGAGAAGTTCCTAGATAGCCAAGCCTTTATTGTAGAGAGCATTCCTACATCATTCCCAATGATTGGGATGTCATCCACATATAGCACCAAGAAGGTGATAGCACTTCAATTTACCTTCCTGTATACACAAGGCTCATCTTCGTTCTTAATAAAGTCATAAGATCTGATTGCCTTATCAAATCTTATGTTCCAATTTCAGGAAGCTGGCTTCAATCTATAAATGGATCTAAGCAACTTATACACTTTATCTGGACTCTCTCTAGATATGAATCCCCTAGCTGCATCATATACACCTTCTCCTTGAGGGGGTGTTGAATCTTAAATTTTGATGATGAAATCAATTGATGGGTTATTGATCTAACATGGATTGTTAGAAATTGATTGATGTAAGATAACTACAACAGAGAGAATGTGATAATCAGGTTTGGCTAGAGTCAAGTCCATATATTGGGTTTTGGGAACTCGCCAGGAGAGCATCGGAAGCTTGCCGAGGGTATCAGGAGCTTGCCTGGATGGCGTAAGGGAGTTTGCTAAAAAAAGACTGAGACTTATCAGAAGATTGTTGGGGATAGCCGAAAGTCTTGCTGGGAGTTAGAAAGGTCTTAAAATGGTCTTATGGCTATTATGATTAAAATTAATTAAATTATAGTTAGCATAATGTAGGTTTAACCACGACGGGAGGAGTTACAAATTAGACATTGACCTAGGATCAATCTTAGGCATCGGGCCAAGGATTGGATGATGCGGTGAGAGCTAGCCGGGAGTTCGTTAGGAGATTGGCCGAAGGGATCAGAAAGCTTGCTAGGAACACACTGAGAGATCACCCGAGGAAGATCATGAGACTCACCGCTAGAGATTCTGAAGGTTGCCAGAATGCGAGAGTGAGGTCATTAAGCTTGGTGGTTATGTTTGATTGTAACCTTCAAGTCGTAGGTTAAGAATGAGTCTGATTTGAGTATAATTTGGAAATCAACTCAAAGATGTAACCGGGTCTACTATGGGGTTTGATTGAGTTTAGATTGAGCTAATTAGTTGACCAAAGAATTGGTCAACATCAGGTTTAAGCAGAAATTTGAAAAGTGGAGGGAACCACTTTTGCGGAGATTCCAATGGGTAAACCGCTGGTAAGCGACAGTTGTACCCCCATACCTAGGATTTCGAGCGGTTGTCAGTAGCTAAGCCACCCAGGCTGAGCGGCTGAATCACTTGTACCTAAGAATCTAGGCATTTTCGGTAGTTGAACCATCCAGGCCGACGGATAAACCGCCCATACACGGATTTTTCGGATACGGTTAGATTTTGGCTCCAGTTTTGAAGCCAATTTGGGGCCTATAAATACCTTAAGTTTTCTTACATTCTATACAACAAATTTTGGGGAGTATATTCTGAGAAAATATTGTATGAGAATTGTAAGGGAAAGAAAAAGAGTAAGGGAGTGATCAAAGAGGGTAATCTTGTCTCCCTTATAAGCAAAGTGTAAGGGTTTGGTCTTCAACCAAATAAGATTGGTAGTGGATGTCGGTATTCCTCAAGAAAAAGGACTCGGGAGTGGACGTAGGCCGTTGGCGCCGAACCACTATAAAAATTGTGAGTGTTTCCTTGCTTTCATTACTTACATATTTTTGTATTGATGCTTCTGATTTAACTCAACTCTTTGAAAGCAAAGTTTTTACGATAAGTTTTTTCCTTCAAATGTTACTTATCTTTCCGGTTTGCTTATTAACTTAGCAAGTTTCTTTTAATCACTTACTTGTTTCACTAAGAATGAAATGCTTCAAATTTTCTATCTTTGTTTAATCAAAAAGTTTTCATCTAAACTGAAAATTTACACTTGAACTAGTTCCACCTTCCCACCCCCTCTCTTAGTACCAATTGATCCTAATAAAGAGCCATGTTTTTCTCATTTGGTTTGACACCCAAGAGAATGGCTCTTTTTAGCTTTTAAGAGGATTTTTCTATTGTTCACCCTCTCATATTCAATGGGACGGACTATACTTATTGAAAAACTCGGATGAGAGTTTTCTTGCTTTCTTTAGACCTTGATTTATGGACTATTATTGAAAACATATTTGAAAAGTTTCTCTTCCAATGAGCTATTGAAATGATTTGGAGAAGAAGACTTTCTCTTTAAATTTTAAGGATATGAATGTCTTGTTTTGCGCCTTAGATAAAAATAAATTTAATCAAGTTTCTTGTTGTGATTCGGCTTTTGAAATTTAGCTAACATTGGAATTGACACATAACAACACACTTAATTTAAATGACTTATTAAATGAAATATCACACAAAAATGAACATGAAGAACACATTCTGAAGAACATGAAGGATTGTGAACTAAGAATGACATATGACTCCTCGAGTGAAATCTCGAGTGATGAGAACCTTAGACATGAACTTTTGACAAATAAATTAAAAAAATTAATGAAGTTAAACCTTAAAAATATTCTAAAGATGCACAAAACCTCTTGCTATGAACGCAAGAAGTCGAGGCGCTCCAAAGATGAAAAACACAACCAAGAAGTGGAAGATTTCGTGCTCATGGCAACCACGATGAGGTAAGTAACGACCCGAAAAGCTCTTTTACTTTTAATGAGTTATTACTTTCTTTTCATGAGTTTTATGATGAATTTAGAAATATTAATAAATCTTATAAATTACTTAAGGAAGAGCATGCATCATTAGTTAGTAAACTTGATGAAATGCATAAAGTAGCACCATCACATAATACATGGACTAAACATGAAACCTTGCATGATACTTTACCATCTCACAATTTTTGCTCTAAATGTGAAATGCTAGATGATATTAAAAAGGAAAATATCATGTTTAAATAAATATTAAAAAAATTGAAATAAAGAATAAATTCCTAAATATAATTCTTGCCAATAAGGATCATATTAATAGAAGAAATGATATAGGCTTTATTGATAACATTCAACAAAAGCTAACCATATTTATGAAAGGACCTACATTAAATTTGCCACCTAAAAACAAATATAATTTTTGTGGTAGATTAGGACATAAAACCTATAAATATTTATTTAAAAATTATAGTTCACATAAATTAAATTGGGTTCCTAAATGAACCATAAACAATCTTAAGCCATTAGAAAAAATTAAAAGAACATACCGTGAAGGACCCCAAACTCAAATAGGTACCTAAATCAAAACCTCCCATAATATAAAGTTGCATCCTAACAAGACTAGGAGCATTAAGTAATATTTTGAAATAGATGCTCAAGTCACATAACTTAAGATCTAATACTCTTTCAAAGCTCACTAGCCTAAGCAAATAACAAAAAAAATATTGAAAATAAAATTATTGATAATGAATCTTAAGGATGATTCATTGTTATAATTAATCTTGATTGCTTTCAATGATACATAATCTTTTCATAGTTAGAGCATGCTAAAATTAAAAAGAAGAAAGCTTAGCTATCTTAAATAAAAGTTATATGTATGAAAGAAAGATCTTGATGATGATTAATGTATTAATTTGTGATCTTAAATTTATGTACATTTTCTTGAGATTAAATGACTAAACATTGAATTTAAACTTAAAGTCATATACAAAATTATTTTTCTTTAAAGAAAAATCTTCTTGATAACATGATAGAATTTTCCAACATATAAAAATCATTAGATTTAAAATGAATCAAAGCTTTTGTTTGAAATTATTTTATTGCAATGATCTTGATGAAATTTTATTTTTGGACTTTAGATGACATTGCATTCTAGAAATAAATTTCAAAAGAAGGACAATTATTCATGAAATAATTTTTTTTCCCATGAATCCTTCAACAAGATAAAATAATACATTTATTATTGAATCTCTTTAACTATAAAAATGAATTAAAAAACTTTAGCTATTTTCTTTTGGAAAATAACATATGTTGACTTTATTGAAATTTTTTAAAAAAAATAATTTTTGATGATGATTTTGCATAAGTTTATAAATGATTTTATTTTATAATGAGATTGATGAATGTATCCAACATTATTGATATTTTGATGATTTTATCATAATCTTGATAAGTTGAAAAATAAATTATACTTTGAAATCCTTATATAAATTTGTTCAAAGAAAGTCATATGAATGAATCATAATTTGTCTCTTCAGATCTATTACTTGAAAATCTTCTTATGAACCATATTCTTAAAAACTTGACATTTTATATATATAAATCAAGATCTTGTACTTTTTCTTCCTTGAAATTAACTCATGATCTTGATATCTATAAAATGATATCTTTGTAAATAAAGACTCTTCTTTGATCTCTTAAGATTCTATTTTATCATTTAAGAAGATATTTATTAAATTAAATCATGTCTTTAATATTCATAAATATCTTTTGATATCCATATCTATTTTGATATAATTTATTTTAAAAACTCATGAATGACATAACTTATCACAAGAATTAGTATTTCTTAAATTTATGATAAATTATTTTATTATGAACAATTTCCTTGATTCCTTGAATTTATCCTTTAGGGAATCTTGTTTAAATCTCTATGATTTTTACTTTTTTAATAAAAAGAAGATTTATGATCTTAATAATTATAATTAAAAATTTTATCAAGATCATTCTTCTATTATATTAAAGGGATTTATCTTAGATGAATTAAGATAAACCCCTAGACTCATTGTTATTATTTATAAAAAGGGGAAAAGAAACTTATTTAAAGAAATCATGTCTTTTGATATTCAAAATTTTGATTTTATCTTTAATGACATGATCTTCTACTTTTTGGTGTAATTTAAATATAGATATTAAGAAGAAATTATGCAATCAGATTTCTTTTTGACATTAACAAAGGGGGAGATAAAATTATCAATATGATTGGAAGCAAATTGAATATGATAATCTTGAATGAGAAACAATGTTCTTAGAATAAAATTTAGAATTTTCTAAATACATGTGAAATACATATTTCATAATTTGAGGTTGATGTATTATCATATTTTCCTTTGGATTTCTTAGATTTTATAAATTACACTTCTTATCAAAATATGCATGCAAAATTCTTGATTAACAATTTAAGCTGTTATGTTTTCTTTTAAATTTTGTATGCTTATTATCAAAATATAAATGAAAGGTGATCAACAAAGATACATGATTTGCTATTTATGTTAGAAAATCATATAATTTAAATGCATGAATAGCTCTTAATTCTTCTTGAATTTTTCAGATTTTTAAGCTCACTTTCAAAATCACTCTAGTTAAAATGAACATAAGAAGATGATTCAAATTTTTGTGATAAGATTTAAAAAAAAGATTATTCTTGTTTCATGAATCTTGATGAATGTTTACAAAGGAAAATATATATAACATAAACTTCTATGATGCTTGAAATAAGTCTTTGATATTAAATCTTTAATTAATCACTTGATGTGCTACTCTTGATTTAAATGAATTAAATTGCATGGGTCGATATCAATTCTTAGATTTTAAAATTTATATCTAAAAGATTGAGCTCTATTTTTGTGATACAATATCTCTCACCCCACTCCCTTGTTTATTATTTATTATTCAAAGAAGGGAAGAAAATTCTTTCATAAAAAAAATTATCAAGGGAGAGCAAAACTTGTTTGCTTGCATAATGTAAATTGCTAGCTTGAATATTGCAAAGGAAGCAAAAATCTGCTAGCTTGCACTTCTAAAAAAAAAAGAAAGAACTCACTAGTTTTATTTGCTACATTTTCTTGAAATTTATATAAGATGGATATATTAAGCTTATATTCAAAATATTTAAAATATTATATCTACAAGATTGAGGTTGAGATTTAAAAATTACTAAATCATAAAAATATATAAATTGATAAGCTAGATTTCATGATATTAAGCCTTTTGTGATAATGTTTTTGTAAACATTCTCCATGTTTTTATTTTATTGTTTACAAAAATAAAAAGGGGAGAAAATTTGCATGATGTTACCCTACAAATTTATTTGCTACCCTTGCTTGAAATTACATAAGATGTTTTTAAATGCATTAGTAGCTCCTAAATCCTTGAATCTTATTGAATATCTTGGATACTTGAGCTTATTTTTTAAATTCATCTCTACAAATTGAAAGCTATACGTAATGATATTTTATAACTCCTCCTTTATTTTCTTTCATTTTTGTTCATAAGAGAAAAAAAATTCTTTATGACTCATCTCATATTTTTACAAAAGGGGAGCAAAAACTCATATGCCTTAAAATTCTAAGCCTTATATTTCACCTTTTTATTAATGACAAAGTTTGTTGAATCTCGGATTTGATGAAATCAATTGATGGGTTATTTATCTAACATGGATTGTTAAAAGACCATGAGACTCGCCGCTGGAGATTCTGAAGGTTACCGGAATGCGGGAGTAAGGTGATTAAACTTGGTGGTCATGTTTAATTATAATCTTTAATTCGTAGGTTAAGAGTGAGTCTACTTTGAGTGTGATTTGGAAATCAACTCAAAGAGATAACTGGATCCACGATGGGGTTTGATTGAGCTCAAGTTGAGCTCAATTAGTTGACCAAAGAATTAGTCAACATCAGGTTCAAGCCAGAATTCAAAAAGTAGAGGGAACCACTTTTGTGGAGAATATAACGGGTAGCGGATTGTATCGATATACCCGATTAGGCATTGTTAGCGGTTGAGCCGCCCAGGCTCGAATGCCCATACCTAGGAATTTGGGCACTTTCAACGGTTGACCCATCCAGACCGACAGGTGAACCGCTCATACCTAGATTTTTTAGATACGGTTGGATTTTGGCTCCAATTTTGAAGCTAATTTGGGACCTATAAATACCCCAAGTTTTTTTACATTCCATACAACAAATTTTGGGGATTATATCCTGAGAAAATATTATGTGAGAATTGTAAAAAAAAGAAAAAGAGTAAGGGAGTGATCAAATAGTATAATCTTGTCTCCCTTATAAGCAAAGTGTAAGGGTTTGGCCTTCACCTAAAGAAGATCGATAGTGGACACTGGTGTGCCTCAAGAAGGAGGACTCAAGAGTGGACGTAGGTCGTTGGTGCCGAACCACTATAAAAATTATGAGTATTTCCTTGCTTTCCTTGCTTATATATTTTTATATTGACGCTTCTGATTTAACTCAACTCTTTGAAAGCAATATTTTCATGATAAGTTATTTCCTTCAAACGTTGCTTATATTTCCGATTTACTTATTAACTTAGCAACTTTCTTTTAATAACTCACTTGTCTCACTAAGAACGAAAAGCTTCAAATTTCCTATCTCGGTTTAATCAAAAAGTTTTCATCTAAATTAAAAATTTACACTTGCACTAATTCACCCCCCTCTTAGTGCCAATTGATCCTAACACTTGTACACACAAGGCTTATCTTTGTTCTTAATAAAGTCATAAGATTTGATTGCCTCATCAAATCTTATGTTCTAATTTCATGAAGCTTGCTTCAATTTATAAATGGATTGAAGCAACTTGCATACTTTATTTGGACTCTCTCTAGATATGAATCCCCTAACTATATCATATACACCTCCTCCTTGAGGTTGCCATGGAGGAATGCCATTTTCACATTCATCTATCAGATCTCATAGTAATAGTGTGCTGCAATGGCCAAAAGAATTCTAATGGATTTAAGCATGGCTACAGGTGAAAATTTTTCATCATAGTCAACCCCTTGTCTTTGATGATATACTTTAGATACAAGCCTTTTCTTATAGGTCTCCATCTTTCCATCTACTCTGATCTTCTTCTTGAAGCTCCACTTGCACCCGATAGGTATAATACCCTTAGGTGCATCTATAAGGTTCCAAACCTTGTCATAGTACATGGAATCCATTTCAGAATTCATGGCTTCTTACTACTTCTTGGAGTTTATACTCATAATAGCCTTCTTGTAGTCTGAGGATCAACATCCTAAGAGTCCTCTCCACTGATATGTCCCACATATCTTTCAAGAGGGTGAGATACTCTGCTAGTCTTGTGTAATGTTGGAACTTACGTGTTATATATCTAAACAGACTCGGACTCTGGAATGGTGCTTGAGTTAGATTCTCTAACCTCGCTCAACTCTATCTCACTCTTACTGTTTCTACCAAGAGTATTTTCTTTCTCAACAAATATAGCTCTCTTGGCAACAAAGACCTTTCGATCCTTGGGATGATAAAAATAATACCCACAAATTTTCTTGGGGTATCCCACGAACTTACATCATTTTATCCTTGATTCCAACTTGTTGGGATTGTATCTTTTAATGTGGGCTCCCCAAATCTTAACCATCTTAAGATCGAGCTTCTTTCTTTTTCATATCTTGTATAGTGTAGACACTACCGACTTTAATGAAACTCTATTCAGAAGGTAAACTACGGTCTCTAAGGCGTATCCCCAGAATGAGATGGATAGGTCAATGAAATATATCATGGACCACACCATGTCTAACAGTGTGTGATTCCTACTTTCAGATACACCATTGAGCTGAGGTGTATAAGGAGTTATCCACTGGGATATAATCCTATTATCCTTGAGGAAATGGGTGAACTTCATACTTAAGTACTCTCCTCCTCGATCTAATCGAAGAGTCTTAATACTATTTCCAATCTGGTTCTCGACTTTATTCTTATATTTCTTAAATTTCTCAAAGGCCTTGGACTTATACTTCATCAAGTACACATATCCATACCTAGAGAAATCATCAGTGAATGTAATAAAGTATGAGTAACCACCCGACCATATACATCACTATGTATGAGTTCTAATAACTCAATGGCTCTCTCTCTAGTTCTACTAAAATGAGAGTTGGTCATCTTCCCACGAAGGTAAGGTTCGCAAGTTGCATAGTCTCATAGTCAAATGGATCTAAGTATCCATCTTTCAATAACTTTTGAATCATTCCCTCATGGATATGACCTAGCCTACAACATCATAGGTATGCATTATTCACCTTATCTATTTTCCTCTTAAACATATTTATATTCATGATGTGCAGAGAAGTGTCTAACCCATATAAGTCATTTATCAATATCTCTTAGGTGATGATCTTATCATCCATAATTATTAAACAACTATTATTCTTAAGAACTAATTTATATCCACTAACTGTCAAACAAGAGATGAAAATAATGTTGTTAATAATAGAGAGAATAAAATAGCATGCATCTAATGCAATAAGAGCTCCACCAGGTAGATGTAGGGTCACCTCCCCAACAACAACTACATCAACTCTTACTCCATCGCCCATCTTGAGGTTCATCTCACCTCTGGCCAATCTCCTAGGTCTTGCTAGAATCTGCAACGAATTACAGATATGATAAGCACTCTCGATATCCGATACTCATGTATTATCATAAAAATCTGACAAGTGGAGACTGATTATGAATATACCTAAAGCTTCTCCAAGCTTCTGTTTCACCTTATCTGCAAGGTAGTCCTTACAGTTTCTCTTCTAATGCTCGTCTTGGCCATAGTCGAAGCATTGTCCTTTGTTCTTTGTTAGGTCTTTCTTGGCAACATTTGTCATACCTAATCATTTTTTGCCCTTGCCCTTCTTAAAGGTCTTCTTACTAGCCTTCATTTTCTTCTTGATCTCACCAATATAGAGAGCTGACTTCTCTTTCTTGATGGCACTCTCAACTTCCCTTAACATATTGAGGAGTTCAAGGAGAGTCACCTCAAACTTGCTCATGTTAAAATTCATGATGAAGTGAGAAAAGGAACTTGGTATGGGCTGAAGTATAAGATCAATGCACAGGTTATCCTCCAAGACTATTATGAGACCTATGAGTTTCTCTATCTACTTTATCATCTTTAGGATATGGTTCTTAATAGATATCCCTTTCTGTCATCCTGACTTAGTAGAGTCTCTTGGATATCTCATATCTTTGAGTTATTTCCTATTTCTCAAATAGTTGGCGGAGATGAAGAAGGATAGAATCTGCATACATGCTCTCATGTTGCCTTTGTAACTCAAGAGTCATCGAGGCTAACATATAATATTTTACCAATATATAATCATCTATATACTTTATAAAATGAGCGATCTCATCCTCGCTTGCCCCTTCTTCCAGTGTGGGCATAATCATGATAAAGACATATATAATTTTCTCCGCCGTAAGAATAATTCTTATATTATGGAGCCAATCTTTGCAGTTAGGACTAGTGAGATAGTTGGTATCAAGTATGCCATGCAGGGGGTTTGTAAGCGACATGTTTAAGATATAGCACAAATAAATAACATGCAGATTTTACAGAAAATACTAATTAAGATATTGACTTCTATTTTAATGTACTCCTATTATTTTCCTAGCGAATCACACGATACCCTCGATATGTGAGACGGAAGTCTCTGACAAACTCCTAGTGGGGAACGAGATCCTATTGGCATCCTAATGCAACCTCGAGGGACTCAACCAATTACACTGAGCCCAAAAGGTAGACAACTCTTGTCAATCACAACTCTTTGTGATTCCGATCATATTTGGCCTCTAAATCATCATGGTCTCGACTACTCGACCAACTATGAAGTTCAGTTAAGTCATCACCATCGTTACAAGATGAGTCTGATTCGATGAATATGCTCTCGACCAAGTCATACCATGTCCTCAGGTCACCGATGACATCTTTATGTAATAGGCAAGAACTCGATCTTGTAAATAGGTGAGCCTCGAGGGACTCGACGAATTCAACCTATGTCGTGATTCAATTTCTTCCTATAACGATGGAAGGCTATATTGGTCAATCTTAATGTCGCATGCTTACCGATTTAATATTATCACATAAGGGGTTTTTGTCTCCTATTGGTCTCGTAATATATCGTGTCACACACATACATATTTAATATATATCTATATCACATGCATATATATATATATATATATATATATATATATATATATATATATATATATATATAAGCTATCATCGGATGATCATAAGCCGTCATCTAATATGATTAAGCCCGAGCCAATAGGCCTAATCACTCACAATAGGATTTATATGTGCATCAGCACATCTCCATGCCATATAATCATTGATCTTGTCACCATTGACTCCATCGAATCCTCATCGCATCACCATATGTTGTGATCTCCCACCGCGGCATCGTGCATCCCGCTATCACCTCCACGCTCCTGTCGTGCCTCTCCATTAATTACAAAAAATCACAAGCACGCATGCCCTAATAATAATAATAATAATAATAATAATAATAATAATAATAATAATAATAATAATAATCACAATTACAAACACCATAACTCATAGCTCATGATCATCTATCCACATCATACATCACATGTACATCACATAATATATAGGATTACTAGATATATAATAATTAATTAAACTATTTAATTAATTATTTTTTGGAAATTAGGACATGCTCAAAATTTTTAGAATTATCAAGGGTGTTTTTAAAATTCTGGATAAAAGGATAATCCTTAGAATTTTTAAAATTATTAAGGGTATTTTAGAAATTCTATATACGAAGATAATCCTTGGATTTTTCTAAATTTAGAAGGTAAAATAGTCTTTTTTTCTAAAAGGAAACCATTTTTCCAAAAGGAAACCATAACCCTAGCCCTTGCCCTTACGATAGCCGTTGTCGCCCCTACACAAGCGATTGTTGCCCTTGCTGCGGGTCGCCCAGGGCACCACTGCAGTGGCTTTCCTACGCAGGGCACTGTAGTTGGCCATGGTCGCGGGTGGCTCAACTGCCCTTTACAGGTGATTGCCTACCATAGGGTCGCAACCGGCCACACCTGTAAGGGGTCTGGCCGTGATCGGCTGCCCCTCCTTGTTGCGTTTGCTGCGAAAATACAACAAAAACATGTAGAACAGTTCTATGTGATTCAATCTCATCACACGTAGTTTAAAACCAATCTTTTGCACGAACAACCTTGGCTTTGATACCACTATTGGGAAACCTCAGCGGGAGCAGCACATGTGCAGCGTGAGCAGCATATGTGCAGCGGGAGCAGCACATGTGCAGCGGGAATCAAAACAATACAGGTTTCCCATGCAGATCAAATCATCATACAAAAGATTAGTTATGAGAAAGCTATAAAAATCAAAAAAATCATGTTATATAATAAATTGATTATCTAGGGAGATCGTATATCCATGTCTTTCAGATCTGGATGAAGAGGATGAAGGAGGTCAAGCGTCCTCCTCTCTAACAGTATCCACATTATGGATCTATGCAGCTAAACTCCTCCAATATGATCTTGCAACTCTTGTGTAGAGAGAGGGAGGAGAGTAAGAGGGGGTGGCCAAGCTATAGCCTATTAACCAGAAAGCCTCCTCTCCTATTTATAGAGAGCCATCAAAAACCCTAGGGGTCTTGCCTTAGTGGATATTAGATCTTCATCCAATAATCCACTAACATTGTATTATTGGATCTCTATTCAATAATCTCCTTAGGTCTTTAATTGAGCCTCAAGCAAGGAGCCTATCAGTGTAGGGTTTCATCTAATGAGAATAGAGGCTAATTGGATCTCTATCCAATCCTCTATTTGCTGAAGCATCTATCATATGTGTGTGACCTTCTAGGCCTAATATTGAGCTAGTCGTGAGTCGCTCCCATCATAACTCCTTCTGATAATAATTCACTCAACTCATCGACTATGAACTTACTAGGCCGCTACACCATAGTCCTATATGGTACAAAGGGATCGAATATATCGGACTTGTTTGTCCATAATTATCGTGTATCTATTAATTCCTCATCCAATTAATATCCCAAAGACCATATATTGGAGATGGTACTGTTAGGTCACATATGAAATCTGTCTGAGTCTCGCTCTAATCGGATTCTCCCAAAGAACTCCTTCTCTCTCAATCCGAATGACCCTGATCAGGGATTTATCTAAGCAAGTACATATAGGATATTCCTCTCATGATACTGAGAATTGATGATCCTTATTGACATTCAATTGCCTCCATAAGGTTGGCTACTAATCTCGATAACCGACTATACCATATCTGAAACTTTCCAAACCTATAAGTCTGGCATTTAAAAAAGGAGTACTCAAATAAGATATCCTTGGTGTCTCGAGTCTAAAGACTAGATACACAACTGGGACTATGTAATCGCTATCTGACATTAGGTATCATTAACCATACACCATTCCATAAGTGGATCAATCGGTGAACTCATTCTCTGATGAGCACTTGTATTGTATCCTTAGTGTCTCCACACAAATAGCTATGAAACCAGCCACCTCCATCATATGGACAAGTATATAGTACACCGATCTATCTAGTTTTCCTGATGTCACTCTCGAGTAACCTATAACGGGATTATTTAGGATCTATATTTAAAGATGAATCGATCTCATTATCATGATTTAATCAAGATCTTATTCCCATTACACAGAACCAAGGATATTACAATATATATATATATATATATATATATATATATATAATAAATAATATAATGTGAGAATATGTCAATAATAATCAGAAGCAAAAAGATCATGCAGCATGTCACATGTCCCATCATTCACGTAATTGGCTTACAGGGCACCTGTAACCAACATTACATACTCGACTTATACCTCATATTGACCCCTTTCCAGGTTAACAAAATGAGCTCAACTTGAGCTCAAACCCAACCCAAAGTAGACCCATCTCATTAAGTTAATTTGGGTTGCTTCCAAATCTAACTCAATTTGAACTCTAAACCAAACCAATACTAACTACAACATACTAAGACATACAAATACAATCAATTTGACTAACGTGTCCAGTGACCTTCCCAACTCCAGGCAATCTTCTCGATAACCTCCGACGAACTCCCGGTGAGTCTCAGTCATCTTCTAGTAAACTCCTGATACATTCCGGCAAGCTCCCAATCACCTTCGGCGAGCTCCCAACGAACTCCCAGCAAGCCCCCGATACCTTCGGTGAGCTTATAACGAACTCCCAACAAGCTCCTGACACCTTCGACGAGCTTTTGGTGATCTCCCGGTGAGTTTCCACTGCATCGTCTGAACCCCAGCCCAATGTCCGAATTAGACTCCAGCCCAACATCTGATTATATTGTCTTATCATAGTTAATCCTACATCATTCATCTCTAACACACATATTAGATCAAACACCCATCAATTGATTTCATCATCAAAATCAGAGATTCAATAATCTCTCCGTTTCTGATGATGACAACCAATTGATGACAAGAGTTAATCTTAACTCCCATATATCCATGCGATAATCCAAATAAAGTAAACTTAAATTCAAGATAACCAAATACTCTTGAATTCATATAATATTTCAAACAATTTTTATCAATACCTCAAGGATTGCAACATTACATTCATTCATCAATTTCAGAAATGATATAACATTGATTTTAAACATTTTAATCATTTCTCCCCCTTAAATCATCAATCATTTCTTCTAATTTGTCATCTAAAAAATGTAATACTCATTTTATCATTTTTTTATATGTCTCATCAATGTCATTTCTCTCATTTTGTCATCAACAAAAAGGTGAAATATTGAGCAAATCATTTGAAGGCAAATGCTCATCATATGTCAAGTTTTTCTACATTTGCTATAAAAAAGAATAAATATTAATTATATATCTAAACATTAAGTGCATGAAGAAGTTATTTCATTGCTCCCCCTTAGTAAAATAGGATAAGAGATATAATTTTTTCATCAAAAAAAATTTTCCCCTTTATGAATAAGAAAGAAGAAGAAATGAGGGAGGTGTGAAAATAATGATCACATCACAATGGGAGGCTTTTAATCTCAATCATAAATTTTGAAAATATTATTTCGAGGATGAGCTCAAAAATCCAAGAAATTCAAGATCAACTTATGTATTCATTTTATGTAAAATTCTTAAGATGAAAAACCAAAAAATTCAAAAAATATGGTAGCAAATCATACATTTGGAAGATTTAAAATCATTTCAAATTTTCTTCTAATTAAATTATTCATCATCTAGTGTTAGAAGATTTTTTATATCTAAATTTTTTAACCAAATTAACAATTTTGTCTCTCCATTTGTTATTATCAAAAAAATATAATGATTTAAATTTTCTTTTACATCCATATTCTAATTATAACTATGAGTACAAAGAAATCATGTTATTAAAGATGAAATATCAAAGAGTAAATACCAAAAGATATGATTTCTTTTAAGAAATCTCTCACCCTTTTGTTTTGTAAATAATGAAAATGAGTCTTACGGGATTAAATAAACTCGATTCATCCAAGATTAATTTTAAGACATATAATTTATTTAGATAAATCTTCTTAATAGAACAACGATCTTGATAAAAAGTCTCAACTTATAATTGTTAAGATCGTAAATCTCCTTTTTATTAAAAAGATAAAATCATAAAGATTATAAATTTATTCCTATAAAGAATTAAGACAAATGAAGAGGTCAAGGGAAAGTTCATAAAAATATTCAATTTTCATCTTATCACAATTTTAAGAAACACTAATTTGGTGATAAGGTATACTATTAATAAATATAAGTCTAGGATAAATCATGACATGAATGATATCAAATTGTGAATACCAAAGGTCATGATTTAATTTATCAAATCTCCTCTTGGATAACGAAAAGAAATTTTAGGAGATCAAGTAATAAGAAAGATCTTGATTCATGTAAAAATAATCAAGTTACAAACATCGAGAAGTCAAAATCATGAATATAATGCAAACTTATCTTTGCAAGTTGTAATTTCTTGATTCTTATATAGGAAATTTCAAGTTATCAAGATCATGGTTAATAATGAAAAAAAATCTCATGTTATAATTTCAAAAGATCAAAAGATAAATAATGATTTATTTGGATAATTTACTTTAATAAAACGTAAGAATCATAATAAACTATCTTGATTTATATGGAGATCTCAAGTTACAATTTTCAAGATATCAAGATCATGATTTGGATAATGACTTATTCAGGTTTAATTGTCAAATCATCAAAATCGAGATTTAAAAACATCATGAATGGATTCATCAATCTCTTCGTTTCTGATGATGACAACAAATTGATGACAAGATTTAATCTTAAATCCTCATATATCCATGTGATAATCCAAATAAAGTAAACTTAAATTCAAGATAACCAAATACTCTTGAATTCATATAATATTTCAAACAATTTTCATCAATACATCAAGGATTGCAATATTATATTCATTCATCAATTTCAGAAATGATATAACATTGATTTAAACATTTTAATCATTTCTCCCCCTTAAATCATCAATCATTTCTTCTAATTTGTCATCTAAAAAAATGAAATACTCATTTTTATCATTTTTCTATATGTCTCATCAATGTCATTTCTCTCGTTTTGTCATTAACAAACAGGTGAAATGTTGAGCAAATCATTTGAAGTCAAATGCTCATCATATGCCAAGTTTCTCTGTATTTGTTATAACAAAGGATAAATATTAATTATATATCTAAACATTAAGTGCATGAAGAAGTTATTTCATTGCTCCCCCTTAGTAAAATAGGATAAGAGATATAATTTTTTCATAAAAAATTTTTTCTTCCCCTTTATGAATAAGAAAGAAGAAGAAATGAGGGAGGTGTGAAAATAATGATCACATCACAATGGGAGGCTTTTAATCTCAATCATAAATTTTGAAAATATTATTTCGAGGATGAGCTCAAAAATCTAAGAAATTCAAGATCAACTTATGTATTCATTTTATGTAAAATTCTTAAGATGAAAAACCAAAACATTCAGAAAATATGGTAGTAAATCATACATTTGGAAGATTTAAAATCATTTCAAATTTTCTTCTAATTAAATTATTCATCATCTAGTGTTAGAATATTTTTATATCTAAATTTTTTAACCAAATTAACAATTTTGTCTCTCCATTTGTTATTATCAAAAAAATATAATGATTTAATTTTTCTTTTATATCCATATTCTAATTATAACCATGAGTACAAAAAATCATGTTATTAAAGATGAAATATCAAAGAGTAAATACCAAAAGATATGATTTCTTTTAAGAAATCTCTTACCCTTTTGTTTTGTAAATAATGAAAATGAGTCTTACGGGATTAAATAAACTCGATTCATCCAAGATTAATTTTAAGACATGTAATTTATTTAGATAAATCTTCTTAATAGAACAACGATCTTGATAAAAAGTATCAACTTATAATTGTTAAGATCATAAATCTCCTTTTTATTAAAAAGATGAAATCATAAAGATTATAATTTTATTCCTATAAAAAATTAAGACAAATCAAGAGGTCAAGGGATTGTTAATAAAAATATTCAATTTTCATCTTATCACAATTTGAAGAAACACTAATTTGGTGATAAGGTATACTATTCATAAATACAAGTCTAGGATAAATCATGACATGAATGATATCAAATCGTGAATACCAAAGGTCGTGATTTAATTTATCAAATCTCCTCTTCGATAACAAAAAGAAATCTTAGGAGGTCAAGTAATAAGAAAGATCTTGATTCATATAAAAATAATCAAGTTACAAACATCGAGAAGTCAAAATCATGAATATAATGAAAACTTTTTTTTGCAAGTTGCAAGGGAGAAAAGATAAAATATCTTGATTCTTATATAGAAAATTTTAAATTATCAAGATCATGGTTAATAATAAAAAAAATCTCATGTTATAATTTCAAAAGATCAAAAGATAAATAATGATTTATTTGGATAATTTGCTTTAATAAAATGTAAGAATCATAATTTGGATAATGACTTATTTAGGTTTAAATTGTCAAATCATCAAAATCGAGATTTAAAAATATCATGAATGGATTCATCAATCTCTTATTGAAAACTCAATAAAATAGAAATTAAGAAATTTTCAAAATACTTTATTCTTTTTAACTATTTCAATTTATATAATTTATTTCAAGAATATCTTTTTGCAATGTCATTGAAAGTCAAAAATTGAGTTTCATTTGAAAGAGAAAACATCAAGATCATTGCAATAAAAATTTTCAAACAAGAGCTTCGATTTATCTTAATTTTAATGATTTTTCTTTCCTAAGTGAGATAACTCTTTAAACTTAGTGAAATGTGTTACTAGGCTCATTTTATTCTTATTTCAAAATTATTTTAATTTTTAATTTTTAATAAAATACTAGAAAATAAAGCATGATTTTTCTTTTCCTCTTGTTTTTATTTTATTCTAAGCTCAAATTCAAGAATAATTTAATATGCAACAACAAACATTTAATTATATTTCAAATCAATCATTCAACATTGATATTTATAGGCAAAACTAGTCAAAATCATCATAATATTTAAGTCATTCAACAATAGCCTTTGAATTTAAATCAACAAATATCCAAGCCAATGATTTTGAACCTATCATCAAAATCTCTTTTTCCATAAATTTCTCTTTAGATAATTTTGCATAAAAAATAACTAAAGTTTCTTTGTTCTGGTTCATTTTTGTATTAGCATGTATTAGCTATATATAAGTCATTCATAATCAAAAGACAATTAAGATTAATTTTATAATCATGAATCATTATGAGATTTCTTGTCAATAAACTTAATTCTAATATTTTTTATTATTATTGTTGCTTAGGCTAGTGAGCTTGAGAGGAGTATTAGATCTCAAGTCACGTGGCTTAAACATCCACTTAAAGATAACATTTAGTGCTCCTAGCCTTGTTATGAGACAAATTTACAATATGTGAGGTTTTGATTTAGGTACTTATTTGACTTTAGAACCTTTATGAAAAGCTCTACCCATTTTTACTAAGGGTATTTGATTGTTTATGGTTCCTTTAGGAACCCACATCAATTTATATAGATTATACTTTTTAAATAAACACTTGTAAGCTATATGTCCTAATCTACCATAAAAATTATATTTAAATTTTGGTAGCAAGTTTAGAATAGGTCCTTTAATGAAGATAGTCAGCTTTTGTTGAGTATTGGCCACAAAGCTTATACCTTCTTTCCTATGAACATGACTCTTATTTGTAAGGATCATGTTTAGGGATTTATTTTCTATTTTAAAATTTTTTAATATTTATTGTAATACAATATTTTCCTTTCTAAGTTCCTCTAAAGTTACACATTTGGTGCATAAACAGTGTAATGATAATGCTTCATGTATTTCTTCAAGTTTACTAACTAGTGAATCACACTCTTTCTTAAGTAGTTTATAAGATTTGTTAATCTTTCTAAAATCATCATAAAGCTCATGAAAATAACTTAAGAACTCATTAAAAGTAAAAAAACTTTCAGGTGGATTACTTACCTCATCGTGGTTGGCCATGAGCACGAGATTTTTCACATTGTTCTCCTCATCTTTAAAGCATCTTGGCTTATTACATTCATAGCCAGATATTTTGTCCAATTTAAGTTCATTTTTATGGTTTTTATTTATTTTTATTAAAATTTTCAATTTTTTTGTCAAGAGTTCAAGTTTATAGTTCTCATTACTTGAGGTTTCATTCGAGAAGTCATATGTCGTTCTCAGTTCTAGTTCCTTCCTGTCCTTTGAAAGGTGATATTATTTTCTTCTTAGTTCAATATCCATCCTGATCTTTAGAAGGTCTTCTTTAAATTTATTTTTACAAGTCTTTTCATTTAATGATTCATTTAATTTAATCATATTTTTCTGTATCATTTCTAATTTATGCCAAATCTCAAAAGCCGAATCACATGTAGAAACTAGATCAAACTCATCTTTATTTAAAGAAGAAAACAAAGCATTCATAGCTTTGACATTTAAAGAAAACATATATTTTTCATAATCATTCTAATTATTTATTTGATTCGATAACTTCAAAAAATTATTTTCGATAATACACCATAAATCAAAATATAGCGAAATCAAGAAAAAATATATATTGTAATTTTTTAAGAGGTATAGTCTGTCCCATTGAACATACGAGGACTTGTGATGCATTGACTCTCGTTAATATCATAAAAAGTCATTTACTCACTTTGGTGTTAATCCTATGAGTACAACGTGGCTCTGATACCAACTTTTAAGAATAATTGACACTAAGAGGGAGGGAGGGAGGTGTTGAATCTTATATTTTGATGATGAGATCAATTGATGAGTGTTTATCTAACATGTGTGTTAAAGAAAAATTTACAGGTATAACTATGACAGGAGCAATGAAGTTACAACCAAATGATGGGTGAGGATCAAGCTTGGGCATCGGGTCGGGTTCAGACGATGCAATGGGATCACACCGAAGTTTGTTAGGAGATTTGCCGAAGGGATCGGGAAGCTCACTGGGAACACGATAGGAGATCGTCGGAAGAAGACCGAAAGACTCACTGCAAAAATGTCGGAGGCTACCGGATTGATATGAGTTAGGTCTTAATTATCTTGATTAATCAGTAAGTGTTATAATCATTGAGTCATAGTTAGGGTTTGAGTCTAAATTGAGTTAGATTTCAAAAGAATCTAAATTAACTTAATAAGGCAATCAAGTCCACTATTGGGGTTTGATTGAGCTCAAATTGAGTTCAATTGGTTGACCAGAGGGTTGATCAATATAATATTCAAGCTGGAATTCAAAAAGTAGAGGGAACCACTTTCGTGGAAATTCCGGCAGGTGTACCGCCGCCACCCAAGCTTTCGGGCGACTGACGACAGTTGACCCACCCAAGCTGGGCGGTTGAACTGTCGTACCTAGGAATATGGGTACTTTGGGTGATTGACCCGCCCAGGGCTGGTGGGTAAACTGCCCATACCCAGGTGTTCGAGCGGCTAAGCTGCCCAGGTCGACAAGTAAACTACCCATACTTGATTTTTTTTTTTTGTATGTTTGGTTTTTGGCTCTAATTTTCGAAGTCACTTGGGGTCTATAAATACCCCAAGTATTCTTGCATTCACAATTACTCTTTTTAGGTAATTAAACTTTGTGAAAAAGAAATTGGGTGTGATATATAAGAAAAAGAAAAGGAAAGGGAGAGAGCTTAGAGTTAGAAATTTTCTCAAAGTCCTTTGTAAGCTAAGCGTAAAGGTTTGGTCTTCACCCAAAGAAGATCAGTAGTGGATGTCGGTGTGCCTCAAGAAAGAGGACTCAAGAGTGAACGTAGGCCATTGGCGCCAAACCACTATAAAAATTGTGAGTTCCTCTTTTGCTTTCCTTATTAATGCTTACAATCTTATTTTCTCTTTAAAAGCAAACATTTCACTTACGACATTTCTCATCTTTTGGATTTCTTTGCTCTTTCTTAAATAATTAGTAAGTAACTCAGTAATATTCTTATCATTCACTTGTTTTATTTGACCAACAAGTTTTGGATCTTCTTATCGTGCTTAAACCGAAATGTTTTTGTTTAAGATAAAAAAATTTACACTTACACTAATTCAAACCCCCCCTCTTAGTGCCAATTGATCCTACCAATTGGTATCAGAGTAAAGTACTTATTCTTTGAATTAACACCCACTTGAGTAAATGGCTTGTTTTGGCATGAATGAGGGACATTCCATCTTACGTCCTCCAATGTTTAATGGGATGGGTTACACGTATTGGAAAACAAGGATGTATATTTTTCTTATCTCTTTAGATCTTGATCTATGGAGTATTGTTGAGAACGGATTTGAAAAATCTTCCAAGCCAATGAATGAACTAAATGATTTGGAAATGAAGAATTTTTCTTTAAATGCCAAGGCTATTAATGTCTTATTTTGTGCTCTTGATAAGAATGAGTTTAATTGTGTTTCCGTTTGTGAATCAAGCTTTAATATTTGGCACACTCTAGAAATCACATATGAGGGGACTAGTAGAGTAAAAAAATCCAAGATAAACATTTTAGTTCATAACTATGAGTTATTTCGAATGAACCAAGTGAGTCCATTGGAGACATGTACACCTGTTTCATAGATGTCGTCAATGGCCTAAAAGTACTTGAAAAATATTTTTTAAATTTTGAATTAGTAGTAAGATTTTGATATCTTTACTTAAAATTTGGGATCATAAAGTAACCACTATTCAAGAGGCTAAAAACTTAAATAATTTACCTCTTGAAGAATTGATTGGCTCTCTTATGACATATAAACTAAATTGTAAAGCTTGATGAGCTTAATGAACCCCTTCCAAAGAATAGGAAGGATGTAGCACTTCGGATAACAAATGACTCCTCGAGTGATGAGGACCATGATATTGCTTTGTTATCAATAAAATTTTAAAAATTTATAAAAAATAATAACTATAAAAATAAAAAAGAATCGAAGAAGGATAATGTCATTTGCTATAAATACAAAAAATCGGGACATTTCAAAAATGAATGTCCTCATTTGAAGAAGAAGCCAACACTCAAAAATAAATCACTTTCAGCTACTTGGGATGAATCGAGCTCTTCGGATGAGGAAGACAACTCCAAACAAGAAGTAGCTAACTATACCTTAATGGCGATTGAAGATGAGTTAGTGAGCCTTTAAATATTTCTTTTTTAGAATTTTTAAATATATTTCATGATTTATTTAATAAGTTTAGAAAACTTAGCAAGTCTTTTAAATTGCTAAAAGTTAATCATGATTTGTTAGTTAAAAGACTTGACAAAATGCATGATTCATTAGTTTCACATAAACCATGTTTCAAATATGATTTGCTAGATAATATTAAAGAAGAGAACATCATGCTTAAAACCACACTAGAAAATTTTGAAATAGAGAACAAATCCCTAAATATGATCCTTGCAAATAAGGGTCATATTAATAGAAAAAATGGCATAGGCTTTGTTGGTAATGTCTAACGAAAGCCAACCATGTTTGAAAGAGGACCTACATTAAATATGCCACCAGGAATTATATGTATTTTTTGTGATAAATTAGGACATAAGGCAAACAAATGCCTATTTAGAAAATATAGTTTACATCAACTAGTATGGGTTCTAAAGAAAACTTTATACGATAAAAATCAATTAGAAAAGAAAGAAAGAGGTTTTTATAGAGGACCCAATGTAAAATGGGTACCTAAATCAAATATATCCTTCTTAGAAATTTGTCTCCAAACTAAAGCTAGGAGCACTAAATGATATTTTGATAGTGGATGCTCAAGGCATATGACCGGAGATCCATCTTATTTTTCTAAACTCACTAGCTTAAGTGAAGAAGTTATTACATTCGGAGACAACAACAATGGTAAAATCATTGGAAAAAGAATAATATGTAACACATCAAACCTTTTGATTGAAGATGTGTTGTTAGTTGATGGCTTGAAATATAACTTGCTTAGCATTAGTTAATTATGTAATAAAGGATATGTGATTAAATTTCAACCTAATGCTTGCATAATTGAATTGCCACATAAAAACAAATCCTTGATTGCCTTGAGAAACAACAATATATACTCCATAGATATTAAAAAATTTTGTGATGAAACTTGTTTTTCGGCTTTGAATAATGATGCTTGGATTTGGCATAAAAGATTAGATCATGCTAGCATAAAACTTTTAAGCCAAATCTCTACCAAGGAACTAGTAAGAGGTTTACATAATCTTAAGTTTATCAAAGACAAAGTATGTAACACTTGTCAATTAGGAAAATAAATAAATAGTAGCTTTAAGTTGAAAAATCAAATTATCACCTCTAGACTACTTCAATTGATCCATATGGATCTATTTGGACTAATTGATATTACAAGTTTAGGTGGTAGTAAATATGTATTTGTTTTAATAGATAACTTTAGTAGATATACTTGGACCTATTTCTTAGTACATAAAAGTGATATATCTAAATATTTTATAAAATTTTATAAAGTAGTTCAAAATGAAAAAGGATGTATGATTTCTTCAATACAAAGTGATCATGGTAGAGAAATTCAAAATAATAATTTTCAAAATTTTTGTGATTCAAATGGATATATCCATAACTTCTCTACTTCATGAAATCCACAACAAAATGGAGTAGTAGAAAGAAAAAATAGGAGCTTATAAGAAATGGCTAGAATAATGTTGAATGAACATAGTCTTCCCAAATATTTTGGGCTGAAGCCGTTAATATGACATGCTATGTCTTAAATAGGGTTCTAGTAAGACCATCACTCACTAAAACTCCTTATGAATTATAGAATAGTAAAAAGTAAAATATTTCTTATTTTAAAATATTTGGTTGCAAATGTTTTATTTTGAATGAAAAGAATGTTTTAGGTAAATTTGATGCAAAATTCAATGAAGGTATTTTTCTAAGTTATTCTTCTATTTCAAAAGCTTATTATGTTTTTAATAAAAGAATATTAATAATAGAAAAATCTATTTATGTTGTTTTCAATGAGCTTTTCGAATTTAAGAAGATTGATTTTGATAATGAAATTGATTTTGATACTTTGAATTTAAAAAATAATACTCATAAAATTAACTTGGATGTATCTACTTCCAATACCTTACCCAAGGAATAGAAGTATGTGAATGATCATCTTAAGGAGCTTATAATAGGAGAAATATCGAAAGGAATTCAAACTCGATCTTCTTTTAGAAATTTTTGTGCAAATGTCATGTTTCTTTCTCAAATCGAGCCAAAGTGTATTGATAAGGCCCTAAGAGATGATTCTTGGGTTAATGCAATGCATGAAAAGCTTAATCAATTTGAGAGAAATGAGGTATGAGAGCTTGTTCCTAGACATAATGATCATTTGGTAATTGGTACTAAATGGGTATTTCGAAACAAGCAAGATAAAAGTGGTATCGTAGTTAGAAACAAGGCTCGATTAGTAGTCAAAGGTTTTAACCAAGAAAAAGGAATCGATTATGATGAAACCTTCACTATTGTGGCTAGACTTGAAGTCATAAAGATGCTCCTTACATTTGCTTCTTTTAAAAATTTGAAGTTGTTTCAAATGGATGTTAAAAGTACTTTTCTAAATGGTTTTATTTCCGAATAAGTGTATGTTGAACAACCCCCTTTCTTTAAAAATAATCTTCTTCCTAATCATGTTTTTAAACTTATAAAAGCTCTCTATCGATTAAAACAAGCCCGTCAGGCTTGGTATGAAAGACTTAGTTCTTTTCTCATTTTAAATAATTTTCAAAAGAAAAGGTTGATATCATATTATTTTTTAAGCATTTTAAAAATAATTTACTTATAATTTAAATTTATGTTGATGATATTATTTTTAGATCTATAAATGAATCTTTATGTGAGTCTTTTGCTAAAGAAATGAGTCAAGAATTTAAAATGAGTCTAATGGGTGAGTTAACATTCTTCTTATGATTACAAATAAAACAACTTGATGATGGTATTTTTATTAGTCAAAATAAATACACATTGAACTTGATAAAACGATTTGGGATGGAAAATGCTAAAGCATTAAACACTCCCATGAGCACATTTACAAAGTTAGACTTAGATAATGAAGGAGAAAATTTTGATCAAAAAACTTATAGAGATATGATAGGAAGTTTATTATACTTAACTGCTATAAGACCGAATATCATGTTTAGTATTGGATTGTGTGCAAGGTATCAATCTATCTCAAAACTCTCTCATTTGAAAGCTATTAAATAAATTTTTAGATACTTGAAAGGAATATCTAAACTAGGATTATGGTATCATATTGAAGAACTTTGACTGGATTGCCTATTCTGATGTTGGTTTTGGTGGATTTAGAATAGATAGAAAAAGCACACTAGAACATATCAATTTTTAGGACATGCATTTATTTCTTGGACTTCTGAGAAATAAAATTCAGTAGTTTTATCCACTACGGAAGCATAATACATTACAGTTAGTGCATGTTGTGCCCAAGTCATTTAGATGAAAAACATACTAGAAGATTATGGAATAAAATTAAAAAATATTCTTATAAAGTGTGATAATACAAGTGTTATATGTCTAACTAAAAATCCTATTCAACATTCAAGAACTAAACATATTGATATTAGACATCATTTTATAAGGGATCATATAAATTGTCAAGATATCTCTTTGAAATTTATTGACACTAAGCATCAATTAGTGGATATTTTACAAAACCCTTAAATGAAGAATAATTTGATTTTCTTATAAAAGAACTTGGAATGCTAGATCATGAAAGTATGTGATTTGCTAATCTAGATTTCATGATGATAATAATCTTTAAAAATTATCTTGTTATGAAATTATCTTATTATTGACATGAGTTATCCATCTCATTATTTACAAAAAATTTGTTAAATTACATGAGATGATTTTAAAATGCATGAATAGCTCTTAAACTCTTGAATCTTCTTGGATTTCTTAGATTTTTAAGCTTATCTTTGAAACTTTCTTTTTGAAATTTATCTCTACAAAATTGAAGGCTCTTGTTAATAATATTTTTGCAACTCCTCCCTTGTTTTCCTTTCTTCTTTTTCACAAGAGGAAGAAAGTTATTTATGAATCATATTGTATTTTAAAAAGGGGGGAAAAAAATTCATAAGCCTAAAATCCTTAGTCCCACTTCTCACCTTTTTGTTAACGATAGAAGAGGAGAAATAGATGTTGATGACTTATGTAATTGAATGGATGTTGGTGACTTATGTAATTAAATGAGTGTTAATGACTTATGTAATAATTTAAGGATAAATTTTTAAATGTTTGAAATTTATGAAAATCTGATGACTTATGTAATAATTTAATTAAAAATTTTTAAATATTTAAAATTCATAATAATCCTTAATGTGTTGATGACATGCATTGATAACATGATAATCCTTGATATGTTGATGACATGATACTTTAAAAGCAAATTATTGTTGATATATACATGTCTTATTGCAATCTTTGAAATATGATTTGCTTGAAATATTGATTACCTTAATTCACTTGAATTCAAGAGTGAGTGATTCTCTTGAAATTAAGTCCTTTTTATTATGACATAAATTTAGGGGGAGTTAGGATTAACTCCCGTCATCAATTGATTATTATCATCAAAAAGGGGGAGATTGTTGAATCTTGGAGATGATGATATCAATTGATGAGTATTTATCTAATATATGTGTTAGAGGAAGATTTGCAGGTCTAACTATGACAGGAGCAATGAAGTTATAACCAAATGATGAGCCAAGATCAAGCTTGGGCATTGGGCTGGGTTCGAACGATGCAGTGGGATCTCACCAAAGTTCGCTAGGAGATTCGCCAAATGGATCGGGAAGCTCGTTGGGAATACGCCGGGAGATGACCAGAAGACCGGAAGACTCGCTATAAGAATGTCGGAGGCTACCGAATTGGCGGGAGTTAGGTCTTGATTATCTTGATTGGTCATTAAGTGTTGTAATCATTGAGTTATAATTAGGGTTTGAGTCCAAATTAAGTTAGATTTAGAAGGAATCCAAATCAACTCAATAAGGTAATCGGGTCTACTATTGGGGTTTGATTGAGCTCAGGTTGAGCTCAATTAGTTGACCAAAGGGTTGGTCAACATTAGGTTCAAGTCGGAATTCGAGAAGTGGGGGGAACCACTTTTGCAGAAATTCCAACGAGTAAACCGCTGATGAGCGATGGGTGTACCATCGCCGCCCAGGCTTTCGCGCAGTTGACCCGCCTAAGCTGAGCGATTGAACCGCCCGTACCCAGGAATTTGGGTACTTTAGGTGGTTGACCCGCCTAAGGCCGATGGGTAAACCGCCCGTACCCAGGAATTTGGGTACTTTGGGTGGTTGACCCGCCTAGGGCCGATGGGTAAACCGCCCATACCCAAGTGTTCAAGCGGCTGAGCCACCCAGGTCAGTGAATAAATCGCCCGTACTCGATTTTTTCGAGTATGTTTGATTTTTGGCTCTAATTTCTATAGCCACTTAGGATCTATAAATACCCTAAGTATTTTTGTATTTATAATAATTCTTTTTGGGTAATTAAACTCTGTGAAAAAGAAATTGAGTGTGATTTATAAGAAAAATAAAAGGGAAAGGAGAGAGCTTAGAGTTAGAAATTTTCTCAAAGTCCCTTGTAAGCTAAGTGTAAGAGTTTGGTCTTCACCCAAAGAATATCGGTCGTGGACACTAGTGTGCCTCAAGAAGGAGGACTTGGGAGTGGATTTGGCCGTTGACGCCAAACTACTATAAGAATTGTAAGTTCATCTTTTGCTTTTCTTATTAACGCTTCCAATCTTGTTTACTCTTTAAAAGTAAATATTTCACTTATGACATTTCTTATCTTTTATATTTCTTTGCTCTTTCTTAGGTAATTAGTAAGTAACTTAGTAATATTCATATCATTCACTTGTTTTATTTAAACAATAACCTTTGGATCTTTCTATTGTACTTAAATGGGGGTGGAGGGAGGGGGTTGGGTGTGGTTTGGGGTGTTGGGGTTGGGTGGGGGTGAGGTAGGGGTTGGGTGTGAATTAGTGTGAGGGTTGAAAATCTTAGTTTTAGAAATACTTGCTCGAAATAAAATCGAAAGCATTTCATTTAAGTTAAATACGTGAGCAATTAAACTATGAACAATGCTATGTTACTATCTTGCTTAAGGAAAGCTTGGGTAAAAATAGATAAACTCAAAAAGTAAAGTTAGAAAGCTCACAGTTTATAGTGGTTCGGCCAAAACTTGGCCTATGTCTACTTTTCGGAATCCTCCTCCTTGAGACTCGTCGGTGTCCACTAATGACCTTCTTTGGGTGAAGATTAAACCCTTACACTTCTTGCTAGTTATAGATGCCCTGCAAGCCAATCACGCAAGTGATGGCACGTGTGACACACTGCGTAATCTTTTTGCTTATGATTAATATTGACATATTCTCATATAGCATATATATTGTGATGTCCTTGGTTCTGTGGAATGGGAATTGAATCGTGATGAGATCATGATAATGAGATCGATTCATTTTTAAACACAGATCCTAAATAATCTCGGTCATAGGTTACTCGAGAGGGACATCAAGATAACCAGATAGATGAGTGTACTATATACCCGTCCATATGATGGAGGTGACTGGTCTCATAGCCACTTGTGTGGAGACACTAAGGATATAATACAGGTGCTCATTGGAGAATGAGTTCACTGATTGATTCGCTTATGGAATGTTATATGGTTAATGATACCTAATGTCAGACAGCGATTCCATAGTTCTAGTTGTGTATCTTGTCCTTGGACTTGAGACACCAAGGATGTCTTGTATGAGTACTCCTTTTTTTAACGTCAGACTTGTAGGTTTAGAAAGCTCCAGATCTGGTACAGCTGGTTATCGGGATTGTTAGCCAACCTTACGAAGGCAATTGAGTGTCAATAAAAGATCGTCCACTCTCGATATCATGAGAGGAATATCCCATATATACTTACTTAGACAAATCCCTGGCCAGGGTCATTCGGATTAAGAGAGAATGAGTTCTCCGGTAGAATCCGATTAAAGCAAGACAAACTGATTTTGTATGTGACCTGACAGTACCATATCCAATATATGATCTTTGGGATATTAGTTGGATGAGGGATTATAGATACATGGTAACTGTGGACAGATAGGTCTGATGGATTCGATCTCCCTATAACGTCTGGGGACTATAGCGTAGTAGCCTAGTACATCTATAGTCAATGAGTCGAGTGAATTATTATGGAGATAATAATTCACTATATCAGAATGAGTTCTGATGGGAGTAACTCACGGCTAGCTCGGTATCAAGCCTAGAGAGTCACACACATATGGTGAATGCTTCAGTGAATAAAGAATTAGATGGAGATCTAATTAGCCCCTATTCTCATTAGATGAGACCCTATGCTGATGGGCTCCTTGCTTAAGGCCCAATTAGAGGCCTAAGGACATTATTGGATAGAGATCCAATAATACAAGGTTAGTGGGTTATTAGATAGAGATCCAATACCTACTAAGGCAGGAGCCCTAGGGTTTTTTGGTGGCTCTCTATAAATAGGAGGGGAGACTCTTAGTTAATAGGTTGCAACTTTACCCACCACCTCTTATTCTCCTCCCTCCCTCTGAGCAAGAGTTGCAAGATTAAATTGGAGGAGTTTCGCTACAGAGATCTATCGTGTGGATACCGCTAGAGAGGAGGACACTTGACCTCCTTCATCTTCTCCATCCAGATTTGGAATACAGGGATATAGGATCTCCCTAGGTAAAATCAATCTGTCACACATCGTGGTTTTTTTTCTATTTTACGTTTTTCTCGCGACCCCAATCTTTTGCATGATGATTTGATCTACGTGGGAAACATATTTTTATTTTGATTTCCGCTACGCATGTGATGCACCCGTTATAGGTTTCCTAACAGTGGTATCAGATCCAAGGTTTTCATGTGAAATATTGGTTTTAAACTACATGTAATGAGATTGAATCGTGTAGAATCGTTCTACGTGTTCTTCCTACATTCTCACAGTGAAGGAAGCCCTTGCAAGGGGCAGCCAAGCATGGCCATGGTCAGCCCCCTTGCAAGGGCCACCACCACCGCAGGCGACACAGCCAAGGCCCCCAAGGCGGTCGCCGAGCCCCGAAGGCGACCACCGCGGGCAACATGCGAGCACGATTGGTTGTGGCCACCGCAGGCTACGCCGCCAGCCGCAAGGGTTCACGCCGCGGTGCAAGCAGGCGCCCGCCCAGCGATCGCCAGGGCGCCTCTGCAGGCGGCCCACGCCGATGGGCGTCGCCACTTGCCCAGGGCGGCGGCGGCGGCGTAGATGGGAGCAAGGTGAGGGCTAGGGCATACTTTTAAGGAAAAGGATGATCCTACCCCTCTAATCTTTAAAAATTCTAAGGACTATCCTTAGGATTTCGAAAATGCCCTCAATGATTCTGAAATTTTCGAGGACTGTCTTCTTATCTAGAATTATAAAAATACCCTTGATAATTTTAGAAATTCCAAGCATGTTTTGATTTTTAAAAAATAATTAATTAATTAGTTTAATTAATTATTATATATATCTAGTAATCCTATATATGATGTGATATACATGTGATGTATGATGTGGATGGATGATCATGAGTCATGTATTGTGATGTGTGTAATTATGATTATTATTATTATTGGGGCTTGCGTGCCTTTGTTTTTCTCATTTTCTGTCGGGCCTACGTGCTTGTGATTATTTGTAATTATATGGAGAGGCGCGTCGGGAGCATGGAGATGATAGTAGGACCCACGATGTCGTGGTGGGAGATTATGATGCATGGTGATGTGACGATCCGACGGAACCGATGATGACGAGATCAACAATTATAGTGCATGGAGATGCGCCGATGCACACATAGATCCTATTGTGAGTGATTAAGCCCATTGGCTCGAGCTTAATCATATTAAGTGACGGCTCATGATCATCCGGTGTGGCTTGCATGTATGATGTGTTATACACTTACTAGATATATATATATATATATTTACATGCGATGTTGATATATATTAAATATGTATGTGTGTGACATGACATATTAGCAGTAGAAAACAAAAACACCTCCTAAGATAATATTAAGTCGACAAGCGTGAGGTAATAAGATTGACCCACATGGCCTTCCATCGTTATAGGAAGAAATTGAATTCACGACATAGGTTAAGTTGGTCGAGTCCCTCGAAGCTTATCTATCTACGTGATCGAGTTCTTACCTACGACATAAAGATGTCACCGGTGACCTGAGGATATGGTATACTTGGTCGAGTCCCTCGAGGGCATATCATTGAATCAGACTTATCTTATAACGATGGTGATGACTTAACTAAATATTATGGTTGGTCGAGTCCCTCGAGACTATAATGATTCAGAGGCCGAACATGATGGGAATCATAAGAAGTTGTGATTGGTAAGAGTTGCCTACCTTTTAGGCTTAGTGTAATTAGTCGAGTCCCTCAAGGTTGCATTAAGATGTCAATTGGATCCTGATCCCCACTAGGAGTCTACCAGAGACTTCCATCTCACATGTCGAGGGTGTCGCGTGATTCGCTATGAAAATAGTGGGAGTATATTAAGATAGAAGTCTATATCTTAATTAGTATTTTCTGTAAAGTCTACATGTTATTTAATTTTCGCTATATCTTATTTGTGACTTACAAAACCCCTACGTGGCATACTTGATGCTAACCGCCTCATTGGTCCAAAAGCTTCATAATTTGAGAATTGTTCTCACGGAAGAGAAAATTGCATATGTCCTTAACATGATTGTGCCCATGTTAGAGGAAAGGATAAGCGAGGATGAGATCGCTCGCGTTGTGAAGTATATAGATAGTCCTAGAGGATAACCTGTGCATTGATCTTATACTTCAGTCCCTCCCAGATTCCTTTTCTCACTTTATCATAAATTTTAACATGAGTAAGTTTGAGGTGACTCTCCCTGAGCTCCTCAATATGTTGAGGGAAGCTGAGAGTAACATCAAGAAGGAGAAGAAGTAAAGTCTACAATAAATGTAACTATATAAGAAACTGTTGAAGTAGAATCTTGCTTAAATCAGGGTTCTTCAGTGCCCAACCCAACCCTATCACTTCACTTGGCTTGATCTTAGTTGTAAAGTCAGCAGTTGTTCCAGTTTATTCCTTATTGCAACATGATCTAAACTCTTTCTTTGTTGGCGCATAAAGATGTTTTGTTCTTAGCTTAACCGAGTAGTTAATGGCTTAACCGAGTCGATAAGTAAAATAAGCTTTATCTGTATCTTTTGCGGGAAGGAAATCAAGTGTAGTTCTTTCAGGATCATATCTTACTGGCTTTGAAACATAAGTAGGAAAAGAGGCTAGGCTGCGCGAAGAAGGTGATAGACTTAATCATTTCGGGTTGGTTCTGCAAGTGAAGTTATGTTTGGCGAAGAAGAAAGGGATGTAGTATCCTTACATATTATATACCAAGTGTTTACTTATCAAAATGGAATTATGACTTCAAGTCCTTTGTTCGCTGGCAAGGAAGTTACCGTTAAGAGCACCCCACCCAATAGAATCCATCCAGCCAGCTGTGGAAGTAGTTTTGGCATTGTCCATAAGAAAATGAGTTCTTTCTTTTTTTTCTCCAACATAAGAGGCAGTATGAGATTCCAAATGTAGGGGTTAGGATTACTCCTATCTATCTTGCTTGGTAGGCGCTATCAAATAAACAAAGACCAGATAAGGTAAAGATTGTCAAGAAATATCCAATAAAGGACAAAGGACAATGTTTCCACTATGGCTAAGATGGGCATTGGAAGAGGAACTGTAAGGACTACCTTGTAGATAAGGTGAAATAGAAGCTTGGAGAAGCTTCAGGTATATTCATTATCAGTCTCCACTTATCAGATTTTCATGATAACACATGGGTATTGGATACCGAGAGTGTTTATCATATCTACAATTTGTTGTAGATTCTGGCAAGACCTAGGAGAATGGTTAGATACGAGATGGACCTTAAGATGGGCAATAGAGCAAGAGTTGTTGCAGTTGCTATTAGAGGTCACCCTACATCTGCCTGGTAGAGCTATTATTGCATTAGATGCATGATATTTTGTTTCTTCTATTATCAAAAATATTATCTCTATCTCTTGTTTGATAATTAGTAGATATAAATTAGTTTTTGAGAATAATACTTGTTCAATAATTATGGATGATAAGATCATCACTAGAGAGACCCTAATAAATGGCTTATATGTGTTAGATACTTCTCCACATATCATGAATATAAATATGTCTAAGAGGAAAAGAGATGACATGAATAATGCATACCTATAGCATTGTAGGCTAGGTCATATACATGAAGAAAGGATTCAAAAGTTGATAAAAGATAGATACTTAGATCCATTTGACTATGAGTCATATGCAACTTGCGAACCTTGCCTTCGTGGGAAGATGACCAACTCTCCTTTTAGTGGAACTGGAGAGAAAGCCACCGAGTTATTGGAACTCATACATAGTGATGTATGTGGTCCCATGTCGACTCAGGCTATAGGTGGTTACTCATACTTCATTACATTTACTGATGATTTCTCTAGGTATGGACACGTGTACTTAATGAAGTACAAATTTGAGGCCTTTGAAAAATTTAGGGAATATAAGAATAAGGTAGAGAACCAAATTGGAAAGAGTATGAAGACTCTTCGATCTGATCGAAGAGGAGAGTACTTAAGTACGGAGTTAACCCATTTCCTTAAGGACAATGAGATTCTATCCCAGTGGACACCTCCTTACACACCTTAGCTCAATGGTGTATTAGAAAGGAGGAATCACATGCTGTTAGACATGGTGTGATCTATAATGAGTTTCACCGACCTACCCGTCTCATTCTGGGGGTACGCCCTAGAGACTACAGTTTACCTTCTGAACAGAGTTTCATCAAAGTCGATAATGTGTACACCATATGAGATATGGAAAGGAAAGAAACCCGATCTTAAAATTATTAAAATTTGGGGTTGTCTTGCCCACGTTAGAAGACACAACCCCGATAAGTTGGAATCAAGGACATAATGGTACGTATTTGTGGGATACCCAAAGGAAACTTGTGGGTATTATTTCTATCATCCCAAGGACCGAAAGGTCTTTATTGCTAAGAGAGTTGTGTTCCTTGAGAAGGAACATATTCTTGGTGGAAACAGTGGGAGTGAGATAGAATTGAGCGAGGTTGGAGAACCTAGCTCAAGCACCATTCCAGAGCCCGAGTCTATTCAGGTACCTAACACACAAATTCTAAATTTACATAAGTCTAGTAGAGTATCTCATCCTCCTGAAAGATATGTGGGACATATCAGTAGAGATGACTCTCGGGATGTTGATCCTCAGACCTATGAGGAGGCTATTATGAGTATAGACTCCGGAAAATGGCAAGAAGTCATAAATTCTGATATGGATTCTATGTACTCTAATAAGGTTTGGAACCTTGTAGATGTACCTGAGAGTGTTATACCCATCGGCTGCAAATGGATCTTCAAGAAGAAGATTGGAGTGGATGGAAAGGTAGAGACCTATAAAGCAAGGCTGGTAGCTAAAGGATATCGTCAAAGACAAGGAATTGACTATGACAAAACCTTTTCACCTATAGCCATGCTTAAGTCCATTAGAATTATTTTGGTCATTGCAGCATACTATGACTATGAGATCTAGCAGATGGATGTCAAAATAGTATTCCTCAATGGCAACCTCGAGGAAGAGGTGTATATGATACAACTAGAGGGATTCGTATCCAAAGAGAGTCCAGATAAAGTGTATAGGTTGCTTAGATCCATTTATGAATTGAAGCAAGCTTCTCGAAGTTGGAACACAAGATTTGATGAGGTGATTAGATCTTATGACTTCGTTAAGAACGAAGATGAGCCTTGTGTGTACAGGAAGGTAAGTGGAAGTGCTATCATCTTCTTGGTGCTATATGTGGATGACATCTTAATTATTAGGAATGATATAGGAATGCTCTCCACAGTAAAGGCTTGGCTATTTAGAAACTTCTCCATGAAAGACTTAGGGGAAGCATCCTATATTTTGGGGATCAGGATCTATAGAGATAGATCCAAAAGGATGCTTGGCTTGTCCCAATCTAGATACATATACTCCATTGTCAAAAGGTTTGGCATTGAAAATTCCAAGAGAGGTCTCATACCGATGAGATATGGAATATCACTTTCTAGGAGTATGTCCCTAAAGACTCTTGAAGAAAGGGTAAACATGGATAATATACCTTATGCCTCAGAGATAGGATCTATCATATATGTGATGCTATGTACTAGGCTTGATATAGCATATGCTCTAAGTGTCACGAGCAGGTATCAGGCAGATCTAGGTTTAGAACACTAGAAGGCAGTAAAGTATATCCTTAAGTATTTAAGAAGGACTAAGAATCTTTTACTAGTATATGGAGGAGGTAGCCTCTAGGTTGAGGGCTATACAGACTCAAGTTTTCAGTCTAATATTGATGATAGCAAGTCAAATTCAGGGTATGTTTTCACCATGAATGAAGGAGTAGTAAGCTGGAAGAGTTCCAAGCAAGATGCTACTGTCGACTCGACCACAGAGGCGGAATACATTGCTGCAGCAAAAGCAGCAAAGGAAGGAGTATGGATGAAGAATTTCATCAAAGATTTGGGAGTCATACCAAGTAGTGTAAAACCAATTCCCATATACTACGACAACAATGGGGCGATAGCTCAAGCGAAGGAACCCAAGTCTCATCAGAAGTCTAAGCATATTCTAAGGAGGTTACATATGATAAGAGAGATCATAGCCCATAAAGATATAGCAATGGAAAGAGTTCCATTCGAAGATAACATTGCAGATCCACTGACGAAGCTGTTGGCTCAGATTGTATTTGAGTGTCACAAGGGTCTGATGGGGATCAGATACATATGTGATTGGCTTTAGGTCAAGTAGGAGATTGCTAGTTATAGGTGCCATGCAAGCCAATCACGTGAGTGATGGCACGTGTGACACATTGCATAATCTTTTTGCTTATGATTAATATTAGCATATTCTCATATTATATTATATGTAGCATATATATTGTGATGTCCTTGGTTCTGTGCAATGGGAATTGGATCATGATGAGATCATGATAATGAGATCGATTCATCTTTAAACACAGATCCTAAACAATTTCAGTTATAGGTCACTCAAGAGGGACATCGAGATAACCGGACAGACCGGTGTACTATATACCCATCCATATGATGGAGGCAGCTGGTCTCATAGCTACTTGTGTGGAGACACTAAGGATATAGTACAGATGCTCATTAAAGAATGAGTTCACTGATTGATCCGCTTATGGAATACTGTATGGTTAATGATACCTAATGTCAGACAGCGATTCTATAGTCCCAATTATGTATCTGATCCTTGGACTTGAGACACAAAGGATATCTTATATGAGTACTCATTTCTTTGACGCCAGACTTACAAGTTTGGAAAGCTCCAAATCTAGTATAGCTGGTTATCGGGATTGATAACTAACCTTACGAAGGCAATTGAGTGTCAATAGAGGATCATCCACTCTCGGTATCACAAGAGGAATATCTCATATGTGCTTGCTTAGACAAATCCCTAGCCAGGGTCATTTGGATTGAGAGAGAAGAGTTCTCCGGTAGAATCCAATTAGAGCAAGATAAACTGATTCCGTATGTGACATGATAGTATCATATCCAATATACGATCTCTGGGTTATTAGTTAGATAATGGATTATAGATACATGGTAACTATGGACAGATAGGTCCGATGGATTTGATCCCCTTGTACCGTCTGGGGACTATGGCGTAGTGGCCTAATATGTCCATAGTCGATGAGTCGAGTAAATTATTATGGAGATAATAATTCACTATATCAGAAGGAGTTCTGATGTGAGTAACTCACGGCCAGCTCGATATCAGGCCTAGAGGGTCACACACGTATGATGGATGCTTCAGCGAACAGAGGATTGGATGGAGATCCAATTAGCCCCTATTCTCATTAGATGAAACCCTATGGTGATGGGCTCTTTGCATAAGGCCCAATTAGAGGCCTAAGGACATTATTGGATAGAGATCCAATAATCCAAGGTTAGTGGGTTATTGGATGGAGATCCAATACCCACTAAGGCAGGAGCCCTAGGATTTTTTGGTGGTTCTCTATAAATAGAAGGGGAGATTCTTGGTTGATAAGCTGCAACTTTAGCCGCCACCTCCTATTCTCCTCCCTCCCTCTTAGCAAGATTTGCAAGATCAGATTGGAGGAGTTTCGCTACAGAGATCCATCGTGTGGATACCGCTAGAGAGGAGGACGTTTGACCTCCTTCATCTTCTCCATCCGGATGTAGAATATAGGGATATACAATCTCCCTAGATAAAATCAATCTGTCACACATCGTGGTTTTTTTCGATTTTTATGTTTTTCTCGTAACCCCAATCTTTTGCATGATGATTTGATCTGCGTGGGAAATCGAATTTTGTTTTGATTTCTACTGTGTATGTGATGCACCCGCTATAGGTTTCCCAACACTTCTCACTCTCTCCTTTTCACAGGTTCAAGAGATTAACCTTTACAAGTTTTTCTCACTTCCCTTAGACTCAATTTATAATTTGAAGAACCCAAGGGAAGCTCTTAAATTTTACAACACTTCTCACAAGAATTTTCTTTCTTTTTTGTTCATCATCCTTACTTTTTCAAGCAAGAAAACTTGAAGTATTTATAGACCCCAATTAGCTTCAGATTGGAGCCAAAATTCAAGGCTTTTCATAAAACTGATGTACGAGCAATACTACCATCGACGCTATTGGTACTACCACCAAAAGCACCCTAAAAACAGGGTGACGATGATATAACCACTGACTTGGGTGGTACAACCATCGCATGAGCGATACTATCGCTGCCTATTAGCAGTACTATCATCGAGAATCCTGTAAAAGTTACTTTTTCCATGCTTTTGCATACCTAACTTGTACCTCTTATTAACCCCTTTTTAGGTCAACGAAATGAGCTCAACCTAAACTAAAATTCAACCCAAAGTGGACTTGGTTGCCTCACATTGAGTTGATTTAAATTCCATCCAAATTTAATTCAATTTAGACTTTAAACTAAACTAATGTTAACTACGACATATTAAGGCGTACAAATACAATTAAATTGGCTGACGTGTTAAGTGACCTTCTCACTCCCAATGATCTTCCTGACAACCTCCAGCGAACTCCCGGTGAGTCTCGGTCATCTTCTGACGAATTCCCAATGCATTTTGGCAAGCTCTCGATCACCATTAGTGAGTTATCGGTGAACACCCGACAAGCTCCAAATACCTATGGTGAGCTTCCGACAATCTCCCGTCGAGTTCCCACTGTATTGCTCGAACCCCGGGCTGATACCCAAACTTAACTCCGGCCAAATATCTGATTGTATTATCTTATCGTAGTTAATCCTGCATCATTCGTCTCTAATACACATATTAGATCAAATACCAATCAATTGATTTCATCATCAAAATTCGAGATTAAAAGGTTTCTTCTTCTTTCTTATTCACAAAGGGGAAAGAAAAAATTTTTGATGAGAAAATTATGTCTCTTATCCTATTTTACTAAGGGAGAGCAACGAAATAACTTCTTGATAACAAAAATATTTAGATATATAATCAATATTTATCCTCTTTGATAATAAATGAGGAGCAACTTGACATATGATGAGCATTTGCCTTGAAATTGTATGCTAAACATTTTATTTTTTTTTGTTGATAACAAGAAAGAGAGAGAGAAATGACATGATATAATGTTTTATTTGTAATGAGATGAATATTTGTCTTGACCATTTGATTAGAAATGATATACTAAATATTTTACCTTTTTGTTGATGACAAAGAGAAGAAAAATGATATATTGATGATAAATATTAAATATTAATGAGAAATGTTAAAATCGATATTTCTTCTTTTTTTAGATGATAAATTGAGAGAAATGATTGATGATTCAAGAGAGAGAAATAATTATTATTTAAAAAAATTTTAAATATCTGAAATTGATATTGTATCATGAATATATGATATTTATGCTAATCAAGAAGATGAATATTTGATATATATTAAAATAAACAAAGATAAAACTTGTTATTTTTTCTCAGGTAACTTTAAATATATATATATTTATCATGAAAGAAGGATGATAAACGAGGATAAGCAAGTCTTAGTAGTTTAAATCCCGATAAATATTAATTATTAAATTTATGGTGTCTCAATCTATGAAGTAGGAGTACTTCCTTCCGTACCGGACATTTTTATTGGGTAAAATAAGTGGGCTCGTGGACCCACCTGTTCAACCAATGCAGCTTCCAATTGGAAGGCAGGTAGGCGGCGATGGTTAAGACGAAAAAGAGGTCCAAAAAAGATATTTTATGGGGCAGTGGCCTCCGTTTTTGTCGGCAGTGGCCTTGCTTTATGATTAGTGCAAAGCCAGATTCCCCAACATCCACCTCCTCGCCCTCCTTAAAAGCAAACAGAAATTACACGAGGGAGGAGGGGGAAGAGGGATCGAGCGCTAGGGTTAGGGTTTGGATCGGCTTTCGAGAAAGATGCCGAAGAACAAGGGGAAGGGAGGGAAGAACCGCAAGCGAGGAAAGAACGAGGCGGACGACGAGAAGCGCGAGCTGGTCTTCAAGGAGGACGGCCAGGAGTACGCTCAGGTCCTCCGGATGCTCGGCAACGGCCGCTGCGAGGCCACGTGCATCGACGGCAGCAAGCGACTCTGCCACATCCGCGGGAAGATGCACAAGAAGGTCTGGATCGCGGCCGGGGACATTATCCTCGTCGGCCTCCGCGACTACCAGGACGATAAGGCCGACGTCATCTTCAAGTACATGCCCGACGAGGCCCGCCTCCTCAAGGCCTACGGCGAGCTACCCGAGAACATTCGTCTCAACGAGGGCATCGGAGGCCTCGACGAGGAGGACGAGGGCGCTGCTGATGATTACATCGAGTTCGAGGATGAGGACATCGACAAGATCTAAGTGAATGGGGGTTTTGTCTTTTGTGTCGCCCGATCTCATGAATGCTTTCTTGGTGATGATACGTTCCCTTTTTTTTTTTTTTGCAATTAATTTTATGCGTAAATCTACTGCTGGAGTTTGGTTATAACGTATAAGTACGAAGATGCTTGTGTGCTTTTCAAATTCGTAAATTATGCGAGTGTTTGTTGCTGGTACGGACGAGATTGTAACCCTTGTCATGTTGCCTTTTTAATATTTGTTGTGCGTTTTCTTCTGTGGTCATAATTCTGGTATTTTGTTGCTTAGAAGTTCTGTTGATGAAATGACACGTTCAGTAGATAACACCTATATATAAATTGAAATGCCATGGGCAGATCTTCCGTTAATTGTTGTCTCAAAGGTGTATATATTCATATAATTTTTTTCAAAAAGAATAAAAAAATTATGCTTGTCAGATATTGATGATGCTGCTACATGGGAACAACAATCGGATTTGACATGAAAACTTGCTTCCTGATTGCACTTGGTCTATCGTTTGGTTTTGTTTGTAAACATGTTCCTTTCATGTCTCCTTAAGATGTTAATTCACAGCTTGAATTGGATGCTGGCCACCCTTTCTTTAACTTGCTATGTAAAAAAAAAAAAAAAAAAAAAACGTTTGCTGTTTATGTTAGTTTGATCTTATTGCATGAGTATATGTTTGAAAGACTGTTGATATCTTCATCACGATGATGTAAATACTATGTTTATGTTAGTTCGATCTTATTCCATGATTATATGTTTGAAAGACTGTTGATATCTTCATCACGATGATCAAAAAAATGCTATCGTAGATGCATGCACTTTGTGTTTATGTCAATAACTGCATTATCTATCTATCTCCTAGATCTGTAGCAGTTAAATGGAATAACCTCATCATGATGATAAAAAAGTAGGGGGCACCAATGGTCATTAAAAAGACTGGCAAATTCAAACTGAAAAGGATGGGGCAAGGCTAGGTAAGGTATATCAGGAAGTGGCATAGTTCAGTTGGAAATTTAGTTAGTCAATAAATCAAGATGCAGTTGGAGTCGACAAAATTTGATCCCTCTCATGTGGGTATTATTTGGCCTAGATACAATTATTTTGTGAGCATCAGTCTGGTGGCTGGGATGTTCGCCAGACGTTTAAGATAATATTAGATTATGAATTTTGTTGGACCTGTTATTGGCACTGCAACACTCTTTTTGTTTTTTGTTTTTGTTTTTTTTTTTTTTTTTGGGACTTGCTTTTGGTGCTGAACACATTTTTTGGGACTAATCGTAGTCTTTAAACTAGTTGTTAAGATTTATTTATCTTTGCCAGATACTAGTTCTGCTAGGTTGCTGTCTTTGCGCTGTGGATGGTTTAAGAGTAGATAACTATAGGTATAACTGCAACCTAGGAAAAGCTCTTTGTGAAAGACTGGACGAATTATAGTGTTCAAGGCTATCGAAAGTGGGTTTTGAATGATGATATGAGGGCAGTTTTCTCTAGATGGAAGTTTGTTTCATCTCTTTCCTCGATGTATAGGGCAGGCAGGTGTATATGCCTCCACATAGCTGTGGAAGGCCACAACTTTGGTGTGTTTACTCTTCTATTCGATTCTTTATAACTAGATATCCTGGCCACAATTATAATTGCTGCAAAAGTAAAAAAAAAGAAAAAAAGAAAACACAACTGCATAATCCCATAGGTGACTTGTTTATTTGGAGTAGGTCAGCAAAGAGAGAGAGAGAGAGAGAGAGAGAGAGAGAGAGTCATGTAATTTGATCCTCCAGCGCGAAGAGAGGAGGAGATCTTTTGGTGGGATGGGGCTTTTGCATTGTCTAAAGCCAATTTTGATATGGAGAGAACATAATGGGGCTTTTGCTTGGTCTATAGAGTTATTGCGAGGGAGACGCAGTTAAGAGTTGGACCTGATTGGACACAATACAACCGAATAATTGTCCTCGAAGTGAAAACAATCCATCACTCTTTCATGCTTCCATGAGAGAGGCAATTATTATGATTCAAATTATTCAAACTATTTTTTTATATATATAATTAACTCAGAATTAATTTAAAATTTAAAAAATTTTATTTTTTAAAATTATTTTTTTATTAAAATTAATTTCAAACTCTTCAAATTCCATTGTTCTGGTTTTTCTTAATATTTTAGGATTAATTTGAGACTCTTCAAATTTTATTTTTCATAGTTAAATTTTTTTAATATCTTAGAATTAATTTGAAACTCTTTAAATCCTTATTCAAAACTGATTTTTTTTATATGCCCTGATCTCATAAAACTTAAAATTTTTAATCTTATTTTTTAAGATTGATTTTTCTTATATATCATGATCATCGAATTGATAGGAGATGAAGTTAGAGTTGGACCTGATTAGACACAATAAACAACAATGGATCACACTTTCATGCTTCCATGCGAGAGTCAATTATTATGATTCAAATTTTTTAAATTATATATATATATATATATATATATATATATATATATATATATATATATATATATATATATATATTGATCTTAGAATTAATTTAAAATTTTAGAAATTTTATTTTTAAAACTGATTTTTTTTACATAGCAGTAATTTGAAAATATTCAAATCTCATATTTCAAATTTGATTTTTTTAATATCTCATAATTAATTTAAAAAATTTTAAATTTTATTTAAAATTTATTTTTCTTACATCTCATAATTAATTTAGAACTTTTCAAATCTCATTGTACAAAATTGATTTTTATTACATATTATGAACTTCGAATTAACTTAGAAACTTTTCAAATCTAAGTGTTCAAAATTGATTTTTCTTATATTCTAATTCTATAATTAACTTGAAATTCCTTAAATCTCATTTTTAAAAGTTGATTTTTCTTATGTGTGCAGATCCTAAAATTTTTAAATCTTATTGTTTAAAATTAATTTTTTGATCTCAGAATTATTTTAACCTCTTCAAATCTCATTGTTTATTTAGATCCCAAAATTAACTTGAAATGTTTTAATTTTCATTATTAAAAGTTGATTTTTTTTACATATTTTGAATGTATAATTAATTTGAAACTTCTCAAATTCAATTGTTCAAAGTTGATTTTTATTATATATACTAATCCCATAATTAACTTAAATTCTTCACATCTTATTGTTTAGAATTAATTTTTTAACATATTTTGTTTAAAGTTGATTTTTTTACATGTCCTAATCGTAGAATCAACTTTAAACTCTTCAAATTCTATTGTTAAAACGTGATTTTTCTTATATATCATGATCTCAAAATTTACTTTTAAATTCAAAAATCTTATTATTCAAATATAATTTTTCTTACATATCTTGATCAACAATTAATTTGAAACTCTTCAAATCTCATTTTTAAAAGCTGATTTTTCTCACATAATTAATTTGAAAATTTTCAAGTCTTACTGATTAAAGCTAATTTTTCTCATATATCATGCTATCATAATTAATTTGACACTCTTAGAATTCTATTTTTAAAAGTTGATTTTTATTACATATAGTAATCCTAGAATTAACTTGTAACCTCTTAAATGTTATTTAAACCTAATTTTTTTTACATATCTTGATCATATAATTAATTTTAGACTCTTCAAATCCCGTTGTTAAAATATGATTTTTCTTACATATCATAATCCCATAATTTATTTTAAAGCTCAAAAGATCTCATTATTCAAATTAATTTTTCTTGCGGATCTTAGAATTAAGTTGAAACTTTTCAAATCTCATTGTTTAAAGAAAATATTTTTTACATATTTAAAAATTAACTTGAACTCTTAAAATCCTGTTGTTTAAAGCTTTTTTTTTTTCCCATATCATAATCCTAGAATTAACCTAAAACTTTCAAATCTCATTGTTGAAATCTTATTTTTCTTACATATCTTAATCTCAGAATTAACATAAAACTCTTTATATCCCATTATTTAAAACTGATATTTCTTACTTCTTACATATCTTAATCTCAGAATTAACATAAAACTCTTCAAATTCCATTGTTTAAAGTTGGTTTTTCTTACATATAATGATACAAGAATTAATTTTTTTTTAAAATCTCATTGTTTAAAACTGATTTTTATTATATATCATGATCCTAGAATTAACTTGAACTCTTTAAATCTAATTATTTAAACTTAATTTTTCTTATATATCCTGATATCGGAAGTAATTTTAAACTCTTCAAATCATATTGTTCAAAGCTGATTTTTCTTACATATCCTAATTACATAATTAAATTAAAATCTTCAAATCTTATTGTTTAAAGTTGATTTTTCTTACTTGATTTTATAATTTAATTTAAATTCTTCAAGTCTTATTATTTAAGGCTGATTTTTTAAATCCTATTGTTTAAAAATAATTTTTTATATATTTTGATCACATAATTAATTTAAAACTCTTTAAATCCCATTATTAAAAATTGATTTAACTTAAAACTTTTTAAATTTTATTTTTTAAAGGTAATTTTTCTTACATATTTTGATCTTAGAATTAACTTTAAACTTATCAAATCTCATTATTCAAAGCTGATTTTACCTGATCTTAAAATTAACTTGAAAATCTTTAAATTTCATTGTTGAAAGTTGATTTTTTTTAAATATCCTGAATGCAGAATTAACTTGAAACTCTTCAAATCTAATTGTTCAAAGTTTATTTTTCTTACATATCCTAATCTCATAATTAAGTTAAAAAGTTTCAATATTCTATTTTTAAAGTTGATTTTTGTTATATATCCCGATTCTATAATTAAACTCTTTAAATCCTGTTATTTAAAATAATTTTTTTACAATCATAAAATTAATTTGAAAATATTTAACTCCTATTTTTTAAAGTTCAATTTTCTTACATATCATGATTGTAAAATTAACTTAAAACTTTTTAAATCCTATTTTTTAAAATATGATTTTTCTTACGTATCTTAATCATAGAATTAATTTGAAACTCTTCAAATCCTTTTATCTAAAACTGATTTTTCTTATGATCCTGAAATTAATTTGAAACTCTTAAAATTTCGTTTTTAAAATCTGATTTTTCTTACATATCCTAATCATAGAATTAATTTTAACTCTTTAAATCTAGTTGCTCAAAACTAGTTTTTTAATATATCCTAATTGCAAATTTAACTTTAAACTCTTCAAAAATTTTGTTAAAATCTGATTTATTTTATATATCCTAATCTCAGAATTTATTTTAAAACTCAAAAATCCCATTATTCAAAATTGATTTTCCTTATATCTTGATCCCCGAATTAACTTAAAACTCTTAAAATCTCATTGTTTAAAATAAGTATTTCTTGTATATCATGATTTCAAGATTAATTTAAAATTCTTAAAATTTCGTTTTTCAAGACTGATTTTTTTACATCTAAGAATTAACTTAAAACTTTTCAAATCTCGTTATTTAAAACTGGTTTTTCTTACATATAATGATCTCATAATTAACTTGAAACTCTATAAATCTAGTTCAAACCTAATTTTTCTTATATATCCTAATCCTAGAATTAATTTAAAATTTTTAAATCTCATTTTTCAAAATTAATTTTTCTTACATTTCTTGATTATATAATTAAATTGAAACTTTTTAAATCCTATTGTTCAAAGTTGATTTTTCATACATATCTTGATCCCATAATTAACTTAAAACTTTTCAAATCTTTTTATTTAAAGCTGATTTTTTGTACATATTCTATCTACATAATTAACTTAAAACTCTTCAAATCCTACAATTTAATGCTAATTTTTCTTACATATCCTAATCTCATAATTAACTTTAAACACTTTAAATCCCATTTTTCAAAATTGATTTTTCTTACATTTCCTTATCACAAATTTAACTTAAAACTTCTTAAATCTCATTGTTTAAGGCTAATTTTTTATATATCTTAATCTTAAAATTAACATAAAACTTTTAAAATATTATTGATTAAAGTTGATTTTTCTTACATATCTTGATCTTAGAATTAATTTAAAACTTTTAAATCCCATTATTATTTTTCTTACACATCTTGATCCTAGAATTAAATTATAACTTTTAAAATATCATTTTTCAAATTTGATTTCTCTTATATATCCTTATTTAATTTAAAAATATTTAAATCCTAATTTTCAATTTTAATTTTTCTTGATCTAATAATTAATTTTAAACTCTTCCAGTTATTTAAAGTTGATTTTACCTAATCCCATAATTAACTTGAAAAATCTTTAAATTCCATTATTGAAAGATAATTTTTCTTACATATCATGAACTCATAATTAACTTGAAACTCTTCAAATCCAATTGTTTAAAGCTGATTTTCTTTTACATATCCTAATTCCATAATTAAGTTAAAAATTTTCAAATCCTATTATTTAAAGCTAATTTTTGTTACATATGTTGATCCTAGAATTAACATAAAACTATTCAAGTCCCGTTGTTTAAAGCTGATTTTTCTTATATATTCTGATTACATAATTAATTGAAAATTCTTCAAATCCTAATGTTTAAAGATGATTTTTCTTATATATCATAATCTCAGAATTAACTTGAAACTTTTCAAATCTCATTTTTTAAATATGATTTTTTTAATATCTTGATCGTAAAATTAACTTTAAACTCTTCAAATCTTATTATTAAAATATGATTTATTTTACATATTCTAGACCCAAAATTTATTTTAAAACAAAAATTTTTGTTCTTTAAAGCTGATTTTTCTTACATATCCTAATATCGGAATTAACTTAAAACTCTTTAAATCTCATTATTTAGTGTAAATTTTTCATACAAATCCTGATTTCATAATCAACTTGAAACTCTTTAAATCCCATTGTTCAAAATTGATTTTTTTATATATCATGATCCTAAAATTAATTTAAAACTCTTCAAATCTCATTTTTAAAAGTTGATTTTTCTAACATATCCTAATCCATCTTTTTATCATGTTATTCAAAGCTGATTTTTCTTATATATCTTGATGCTAAAATTAACTTAAACTTCTCAAGTTGTATTATTTAAAGCTAATTTTTCACATGAACCCAAAAATACTTATAACTATTCAAATCCTATTGTTCAAAATTGATTTTTATTACATATCTTGATCATATAATTAATTTAGAACTCTTCAAATCTTATTGTTTAATTTAGAACTCTTTAAATTTTAATATTCAAAGCTTAGATCCTAGAATTAACTTAAAACTCTTCAAAACCTATTATTTAAAATTAATTTTTCTTATATATCCAGATCCTAGAATTAACTTGAAACTATTCAAATCTGATTGCTAAATGTTAATTTTTCACATATATCATGATCCCAGAATTAACTTAAGACTTTTTTAAATATTATTATTTAAAACTAATTTTTCTTACATATCCTACCTCTAGAGTAAACTTGAAACTCTTCAAATCTTATTTTCAAACCTGATTTTTCTTACATATCTTAATTTATAATTAACTTTAAACTCTCTAAATCTTATTTTACAACTTGAATTTTCTTACATATCTTGCTCTAGAATTAACTAGAAATTACTCATTTAAAGCTAATTTTTCTTATATATCTTAATCTCAAAATTAACATTAAACTATTTAAATTTTATTTTTCATTTTTCTTACATACCCTGATCATTAACTTGAAACTCTTTAAAATCTATTGTTCAAAATTGATATTTCTTACTTATCCTAATCCTAGAATAAATTTGAAACTCTTAAAATCCTGTTTTTAAAAGTTTATTTTTCTTAATATCTTGATCTCGTAATTAACTTAAAAATCTTCAAATTCCATTGTTTAAATTTATCTTTTCTTACATGTCTTGATTCTAGAATTAACTTCAAACTCTTCAAATTCCATTTTTGAAAGTTGATTTTTTTTACATATCCTGATCCGATAATGAACTTAAAAGTCTTAAAATATCATTATTTAAAGTTAATTTTTCTTACATATATTGATCCTATAATTAACTTAAAACTCTTAAAATATCATTATTTAAAGCTAATTTTTTTACTGATCCTATAATTAACTTAAAACATTTTAAATCACAATTTTCAAAATTGATTTTTCTTACATATCCAGATATTATAATTAACCCTAAACTCTTTAAATCTCGTTGTTCAAAGTTGATCTTATCTAATCCCAAAACTAAAAATCTTTAAATTCCATTGTTAAAAGTTGTTTTTCCTTAAATATTCTAAACCCAGGATTAACTTTAAATTCTTCAAATCTAGTTATTCATAACTGATTTTTTTACATATCCTAATTACAAAATCAAGTTGAAATTATTCAAATCTCATTGTTTAAAGCTGAGTTTTTTTACATATCATGATCCTAAAATTAAATTAAAACTCTTCAAATCTAGTTGTTTAAAACTGATTTTTCTCACATATCTAATAATAGTTTAAAACTCTATAATTAGTTTAAAACTCTTTAAATCCCATTGTTGAATGTTGATTTTTTCTTACATATCCTAATCCCATAATTAATTTTAAACTCTTTAAATCTCATTTTTAAAACTATTTTTTCTTACATATTCTACTCCTAGGATTAACTTAAACTTCTTAAATCCCATTGTTTAAAGGTAATTTTTCTTATATATCTCTCAGTTAATTTAGAACTCTTTAAATTTTAATATTCAAAGCTAATTATTCTTAGAATTAACTTAAAACTCTTCAAAACCCATTGTTCAAAATTGATTTTTCTTATATATCCAGTCCTAGAATTAACTTGAAACTCTTCAAATCTGATTGCTAAATGTTAATTTTTCACATATATCATGATCCGAGAATTAACTTAAAACTTTTTAAATATTATTATTTAAAAATAATTTTTCTTACATATCCTACCTCTAGAGTAAACTTGAAACTCTTCAAATCCTATTTTAAAACCTGATTTTTCTTACATATCTTAATTTTATAATTAAATTTAAACTCTTTAAATCATATTTTACAACCTAAATTTTCTTACATATCTTGCTCTAGAATTAACTAGAAATTACTCAAATCTCATTATTTAAAGCTAATTTTTCTTATATATCTTAATCTCATAATTAACTTTAAACTATTTAAATCCTATTATTCATTTTTCTTACATACCCTGATCCATAATTAACTTAAAACTCTTTGAATCTTCAAAATTGATATTTCTTACTTATCCTAATCCCAGAATTAATTTGAAACTCTTAGAATCCTATTTTTTAAAGTTTATTTTTCTTAATATCTTCATCTCATAATTAACTTACAAATCTTAAAATTCCATTATTTAAAGTTATTTTTTCTTACATGTCCTAATTCTAGAATTAACTTCAAACTCTTTAAATTCCATTTATGAAAGTTGATTTTTTTTACATATCATGATCCCATAATTAATTTAAAACTCTTTAAATCCTATTATTAAATGCTAATTTTTGTTACATATCTTTATCTCAGAATTAGGTTAAAATTCTTCAAATCTCATTATTCAAACTAATTTTGCTTATATATCCTGATCTAAGAAATTATTTAAAATTCTTCAAATCCTATTGTTCAAACGTGATTTTTCTTAATATCCTGATCACATAATTAATATGAATCTCTTTAAATCTTATTGTTTAAAATTGATTTTTTTACATATTATTATCCTAGAATTAATTTTAATCTCTTAAAATCTCATTTTTCAAAATTATTTTTTCTTACATATCCTGATTACAAAATTAAATTAAAACTCTTAAAATCTCATTTTTCATAGTTGATTTTTCTTATATATTCTGATCCTATAATTAACTTAAAAACTCTTCAAATCTCATTAACTAAATTTGATTTTTCTTACATATCTTACCTCCAAAATTAACTTGAAACTTTTTAAATTCCATTGTTTAAAATTGATTTTTCTCACATATCATGATCCCATAATTAATTTTAAACTCTTTAAATCTTATACTTCAGACCTGATTTTACTTATATATCCGAATTCTAAAATTAACTTAAAATTCTTTAAATCTTAATTTTTAAAATTATTTTTTCTTACATATCTTGATTACAGAATTAAATTGAAACTCTACAAATCACATTGTTAAAAGTTGATTTTTCATACATAATCCCATAATTAACTTAAAACTTTTTGTAATTTTATTATTTAAATTTGATTTTTTATATATCTTACCTCTAATATTAAATTAAAACTCTTTAAATCCTATTATTTAAAGCTAATTTTATTACGTATCCTAATCTCATAATTAACTTTACACTCTTTAAATCCCATTTTTCAAAACTAACTTTTCTTATATATTCTTATCACAGAATTAACTTAAAACTTCTCAAATCTCATTGTTTAAGGTTAATCTTACATATTTTGATACCAAAATTAATTAAAATTTTCAAATCTCATTATTCAAAGGTGATTTTTCTTATATATCATGATCACAGAATTAAATTAAAAAAATTTTAATCTTGTTTTTCAAATTTGATTTTTCTTACATATCCTTATCCTAGAATTAACTTAAAAATATTTAAATCATATTTTTAAAAATTAATTTTTCTTACATATCCTAGCCTATGAATTAATTTTAAACTATTCAAATCTCATTCTTTAAAGCTGATTTTAACCTGAGCCTAGAATCAACTTCAAAAATATTTAAATTCCATTGTTGAAAGCTAATTTTTCTTACGAATTGTAAACTCATAATTAACTTGAAACTCCAAAAATCAAAATTTTTAAATCTGATTTTTCTTACATATCCTAATCCTAGAATTAACTTGAAATTCTTCAAATCACATTGTTTAAAACTAAATTTTCTTACATATCCTGATCCTAGAATTAACTTAAAACTATTCAAATCCTATTGTTTAAAGCTAATTTTTCTTATATATCCTAATTACATAATTAATTGAAAACTCTTCAAATCTTGTTGTTTAAAACTGATTTTTCTTACATATCATGATCTCAGAATTAATTTGAAACTCTTAAAATCTTATTTTTTAAAACTAATTTTTCTTACATATCCTTATCTTAGAATTAATTTGAAACTCTCCGAATATTGTTTTTTAAAGTTGATTTTTTTATATATATCCTGATCCCAGAATTAACTTGAAACGCTTTAAATCCTGTTGTTCAAAGCTAATTTTTCTTACATTACCTGATCACCGAATTAAATTTAAACTATTAAAATCTCATTTTTAAAACCTGATTTTTCTTATATATCTTGATACCAGAATTTATTTTAAAACTCAAAAAATCCCATTATTCAAAGTTAATTTCTTTTACAATATCCTGATCCCAAAATTAACTTTAAAGTCTTCAAATCTCATTTTCAAAGTTGATTCTTGTTACATATGTAGTTCTTATGATTAACTACAATCTCTTTAAATCCCAATGTTTTAAAGTTGATTTATTTTACAAATAATGAATATAGAATTAACTTGAAACTCTTAAAATCTCATTATTCAAAGCTGATGTTTCTTATATATCCTAATCTCAATGTTAACATGAAACTCTTCACATCCTTTTGTTCAAAACTAATTTTTCTTACATCCTGATCCTATAATTCACTTAAAACACTTAAATTCTCTTTATTTAAAATTGATTTTTCTTACATATCATTATCACATAATTACTTGAAAACTCTTTAAATCTTAATGTTTAAGGTTGATTTTTCTTATACATCCTAATTCCATAATTAACTTTATGCTCATTAAATCTCATTTTTCAAAGCTAATTTTTCTTACAAATCCTAATTTCATAATTATTTAAAACTCTTCAAATATCATTATTCATAGCTAACTTTTATTATATATCCTAATTTCATAATTAAATTAAAACTCTTCAAATCTCATTGTTCAAAACTAATTTTTCTTACATATCCTAATTCCATATTAACTTTAAACTTTTCAAATCTTATTTTTTAAAACTGATTTTTCTTACATATCCTACTCCCGGAATTCTATTGTTTAAAGCTAATTTTACGTACATATCCTGATCTCAGAATTAACTTGAAACTCTTCAAATCTTATTATTTAAGGTTGATTTTTCTTACATATCCTTCTCCTTGAATTAACTTGAAACTTGTCGAATCTAGTTTAAAGCTAATTTTACTAACATATCATAATCTCATAATTAACTTGAAACTTTTCAAATCCTATTATTTAAAACTAATTTTTCTTATATATCCTAATCTTAGAATTAATATTAAACTCTTCAAGTCCTACTATTCAAAACTGATTTTTTTTTACATATCCTAATCCCAGAAATAACTTGAAACTCTTCAAATCTCGTTGTTCAAAGCTGATTTTTATTGCATATCCTAATCTCAGAATTAACTTAAAACTCTTCAGATCCTATTGACTATAGCTTTTTTTTTTACATATCATAATCCCAGAATTAACTTAAAACTTTTAAATTCTATTATTCAAAACTAATTTTTCTTATATATCCTAATCCCAGAATTAACTTAAAATCTTTAAATCATGTTGCTCAAAGTTGATTTTTCTTACATATCATGATTCTAAAACTAATTTGAAACCCTTCAATTCTCGTTTTTCAAAGCTGATTTTTCTTAGATATCTTGATTCTCTAATTAACTTAAAACTACTCAAATCTCATTATTCAAAATTGATTTTTTTTACTTATCATGATCCTAGAATTAACCTTGAACTTTTTAAAATTTATTATTCAAAGCTGATTTTTCTTACATATAATGATCCCATAATTAATCTGAAACCCTACAAATCTTGTTGTTCAAAGATGATTTTCTATACATATCATGATCTTAGAATTCACTTGAAACTCTTTAAATTTTTTTCTCAAAATCAATTTTTCTTATATACCATGATCATAAAATTAACTTAAAACTCTTTAAATCTCGTTGTTCAAAGCTAATTTTTCTTAAATATTATAATCTCAGAATTAATTTGAACATTTTTAAATCCCACTGTTAAAAGTTTATTTTTATTACATATCCCTGAATTAACTTAAAACTCTTTAAATCTCGTTGATCAAAGCTGATGTTTCTTAAATATTCAAAATTAACTTGAAACTTTTCAAATCTCGTTGTTCAAAGCTGATTTTTCAAACATTTCCTAATCTTAGAATTAATTAGAAACTCCTGATATCCCATTCTTTATAACTAATTCTTTTTACATATCATGGTTATAGAACTAACTTTAAACTCTTCAAATCTCGTTGTTTAAAATTATTTTTTTTAAATATCATTTTTCTAGAATTAATTTGAAACTTTTCAAATCTCAATATTCAAATCAGATTTTTCTTATATGTCTTGATCCTAGAAATAACTTGAAATTCTTAAAATCCCATTATACAAAGATGATTTTTTTAATCCCATGTTTAACTTAAAACTCTTCTAATCTCTTTCTATAAGTTGATTTTCCTTACATATCCTAATCCTAAAATAAATTTAAACTCTTCAAATTCTTTTTTTCAAAGAAAACTAACTTGAAATTCTTAAAATCTTATTATTCAAAGTTGATTTTTCTTACATATTTTGATCATCGAATTAACTTGAAACTCTTTAAATCTCATTTTTTAAAGCTAATTTTTCTTACGCAGAATTAACTTAAACTCTTCAAATCCCATTTTTCAAAACTGATTTTTATTACATATCTTAATCACATAATTAACTTTAAACTTTTTAAATCTTGTTGTTCAAAGTTGATTTTTCTTACATATCTTAATTATAGAATTAACTTTAAACTCTTAAAATCCCATTATTTAAAGTTGATTTTTTTAAAAATCCTGATCCTATAATTAACTTAAAACTCTTTCAATTCCGTTGTTAAAAATTGGTTTTTCTTATATATCATGATCCTGAAATTAACTTTAAGCTTCTCAAATCATATTTTTCAAAGTTGATTTTTTTACATATCCAGAATCAAAATAAAACTCTTCAAATCTTATTGTCTAAAGCTAATTTTTCTAATATATTCTTATCTTAGGATGAACTTAACTCTTCAAATGTCGTTGTTCAAAGCTTATTTTTCTACATATCATGATCGTAGAATTAACTTAAAATTCTTCAAATCATTTCTAATATATCCTGATTTTAGAATTAACCTGAAACTTTAAAATCTTATTGTTTTAAAGCTAATTTTTCTTATATATCCTTAGCCTAGAAAAAACTTGAAATTCTTTAAATCACATTGTTCAAAGTTGATTTTTTTATCCCATAATTAGCTTGAAACTCTTCAAATCTAATTGTTTAAAGCTGAATTTTCTTACATATTATTATTCTAGAATTAACTTTAAACTCTTCAAATCCTATTTTTCAAACTTGATTTTTTATACATATCCTGATTATAGAATTAAATTAAAACCCTTAAAATCTCATTTTTAAAAGTTGATTGTTTTTATATATTATGATCCCATAATTAATTTAAAACCCTTCAAATCTCATTAATTAAAGTTGATTTTTCTTACATATCTTACCGCCAAAATTAACTTAAATCTTTTTAAATTTTATTATTTAAAGCAGATTTTTTTCTTACATATCATAATCTCGTAATTAACTTTAAACTCTTCAAATATCATTTTTCAAAACTAATTTTATTTACATATCCTGATCCTAAAATTAACTTAAAACTTCTCAAATCTCATCGTTTAAAATTATTTTTTTACATATCCTAAACATAAAAGTAAGTTATACCTCTTTAAATCATATAGTTCAAAGTTAATTTTCTTACATGTCTTGATCACATAATTAACTTGAAACTCTTTAAATCCTAACAATCTATGTATCAAAAGAAAGGTATAGGTGTCTAGTTTCCAACAAAATATGTTTTGCTTAAATCAAAGTTCACAACAGGAAGTTATAAGCAGTTTAGTATCAAGAGGTAAGAAATTATAGTCTCTATTTTATATGATCCATAGGGTCAATCGAAATAGAAATCTGACAATCATTTAGACTCTAAATCTTTTAAATAAGCTATAAAAAAATTTATAAGTCTATATTCAGATCAAACAAGTTTTGCCTAAATTGAAAATCAGTGCAAAGATTTATAGCTAAAATAATATAGAAGGGTTAGAATCTTAATGATTTTCTAGATTCAAACTTATACGTCCAAATAAGAGAGATCATAATTAACTTGAAAATACCGATTAAGTAGACCCTTCAAGGTTGATTTTTCTTAAATATCTTAATTCTAGAATTAGCATAAAACGCTTCACATCCTATTGCTTAAAACTGATTTTTCTTACATACTTTGATTCCAGTATTAACTTAAAACTCTTCAAATCTCATTATTTAAAGCTGATTTTTCTTACATAATCACATAATTAACTTAAAACTTTTTAAATCTAATTATTAAAACTGATTTTTTATATACATCCTAATCCCAGAATTAAATTTAAATCATTAAATCTCATTGTTCAAAGCTTATTTTTCTTGCATATCCATATCCCTTAATTAACTTGAAACTCATCAAAAATTATTATTTATAATTAATTTTTATTATATATTCTGATTTCAAAATTAAATTAAAACTCTTCATTCAAAATTGATTTTTCTGACATATCCTAATACATAATTAACTTTAAACTCCTCAAATCTCATTTTTTAAAACTAATTTTTTTTACATATCCAGCTCCCAGAATTAACATGAAACTTCTCAAATCCCATTTTCTTATATATCCTACATCCAAAATTAACTTAAAACTTATCAAATCTCATTTTTTAAAGCTAATTTTACTTACATATCTTAATCTCACAATTAATTTGAAACTTTTCAAATCCTACTATTTAAAACTAATTTTTCTTATATATTTCGATCTTAGAATTAGCTTGAAACTCTTTAAATCCCATTGTTCAAAATTAATTTTTCTTACATATCCTAAAGTCAGAAATAACTTGAAACTTTTCAAATCATGTTATTCAAAACTGATTTTTTTTACATATCTTAATATCAGAATTAACTTAAAACTCTTCAAATTCCATTGTTTAAAGCTGATTTTTCTTACATATCCTGATCCCTGAATTAACTTAAAACTTTTCAAATCTCATTGTTCAAAACTGAATTTCTTATATATTCTAATCATAGAATTAATTTATAACTTTTTAAATCGTATTGTTCAAAACTGATTTTTCTTACATACCATGATCTCCTAATTGACCTAAAACCACTCAAATCGTGTTGTTCAAAGTTGATTTTTCTTTCATATCGTGATCTTAGAATTAACTTTAAACTTTTTAAATTCCATTGTTTAAAGTAGATTTTTGTTACATATCATGATCATCGAATTATCTTAAAATCCTTTAAATCCTATTGTTTAAAGATGATTTTTTTTACATATAATGATTCTAGAATTAACTTTAAACTTTTCAAATCTTGTTGCTCAAAAATCATTTTTCTTATATATCATGATCTCAAAATTAAATTAGAACTCTTCAAATCTCATCGTTTAAAGCTAATTTTTTTACATAATATAATTACAGAATTAACTTAAAATTCTTTAAATCCCATTGTTCAAAGTTAATTTTTCTTACATATCCTAATCTCGAAATCAACTTAAGACACTTTAAATCTTATTATTTTAAAACTAATTTTTCTTACATGACCTTATCCTAGAAATAAATTAAAAAAATTTAAATCTTATTATTTAAAGTTGATTTTTTTATCCCAGAATTAACTTGAAACTATTCAAATGTCATTGTTTAAAGCTAATTTTTATTACATACTATGATTCTAGAATTAACTTTAAACTCTTAAAATCTCATTTTTTAAAGTTAAGTTTTCTTATTATATTTCTTGATTATGGAATTAAATTGAAACTTCTCAAATCCCATTGTTTAAAATTAATTTTACTTACATATCCTGATCTTAAAATTAACTTAAAATCTTCAAATTTTATTATTTAAAGTTGATTTTTCTTATATATCTTACCTCCGAAATTAACTCGAAACATTTTAAATCTTATTGTTTAAAATTGATTTTTCTTACATATCCTAATCCTATAATTAACTTTAAACACTTCAAATCCTATTTTTTAAAACTATTTTTTTTATATATCCTGATCCTAGAATTAACTTGAAACTTCTTAAATCCTATTGTTTAAAGTTAATTTTTCTTATATATCTTAAACCCAAAAGTAACTTATAACTCTTTAAATCATATTATTCAAAGTTGACTTTTCTTAGATATCATGATCACAGAATTAACTTGAAACTTTTAAATCCTATCAATCCAGGTATCGAAAGAATAAGTATTTAGTTTCTAACAAAATATATTTTTCTTAAATCAAAGTTCCCAACAAGAAAGTTATAAGCAACTTAGTATCAAAAGGTAGAAATTATAGTCCATGTTTTGCAGAACCCACAAGGTCAATTGAAATTAAAATATGACAATCATTTGGACTCTAACTTGGAAATTAGTGCAGAGATTTATAGCTAAAATAAGATAGAAGGGTTAAAATGTTAATAATTTTCTATATTCAAACTTTTACGTCCAAACAAGAGATATCAGATTTCAAGGCTTGAATTATTTAAATTTCTCATGTTCAAGACAAAATTAGAGATAGAATCACAGTAGAAAAAGATTAAAACACTTGCCTTTCAAAAATTTTGATCCAAAGAAATTTTAAGACCAAATCCTTCTTCTACTCTAATTCTTCCCCTTCATATTCTCAATATTGGTTATCTGGTTATGTAGTATTTTTTCTTAGTTTTAGGTAAGTTTTCTCCTCTAATTGCTTAAGTTTTGGCTAATACAAGCGTTCCAAAGTGGCAAGCATACATGAGATATGTTTAGCTGTCACCCATGTAATAAACATAAGTGGCACCATCTTTAGGCTAGCTAGTGGCACAGGTCTTCCTCTTTCTTTTTTTTATAACTTAATATAATCTTTCATAACTCATATCAAATTTCTAAGATTTATATTTAAGTACCTAGCAATAAGTTTTTAATATAAAATTATTTAATCAAAAGAATTATTAAACAATCCTTATATTTATAAATAGGTCCTCATAAATAATTTAAAATAGATTATTACAAATATTTTAGAAATAAAGGATATTATACTCTCCCTTCCTTAAAAAAAATTAGTCTTTTAAATTTATTATACTTCCATCGACGAAAAGATGAGAATATATTTTCTTCATTTCCTCCTCTAACTCCCAAGTTGTTTTATCCATAAAATGATGACTACAAATCACTTTAACTTGATGAATGACCCGATTCCTTACTATCTTTTCTCTCGGTATGGATAATGTATTTCTTAAATATTCCTCATGCTCCTGATTACTCCTTTAATATACTAATATGTCATCTATAAATATAATTACATAATCATCCAAGAGTGACTGAAATATCCTATTGTTTAAAGTTGATTTTACTTACATCCCATAATTAATTTAAAACTCTTTAAATCTTATTATTATCTCATAGTTAATTTAAAACTCTTTCAATCCTATTTTTAAAAGTTGATTTTTCTTACATATTCTGATCCTAGAATTAACTTGAAACTCTTTATGGGTCATTGTTCAAAACTGATTTTACTTACATATTCTAATACTAGAATTAACTTAAAACTCTTTAAATTCTATTGTTGAAATGTGATTTTTCTTAAATATCCTGAACCAGAATTAACTTTAAACCCTTTAAATCTAATTATTCAAAGTTGATTTTTCTTACATATCCTAATCCTTGGATTGAGTTGAAACTATTTAAATCCTATCGTTTAAAGCTGATTTTTCTTACATATCTTGATCTCAGAATTAACCTAAAACTTTTCAAATCTCGTTTTTCAAATATAATCTTTCTTATATTATGATCTCAGAATTAATTTGAAACTTTTCAAATCCTAATGTTTAAAGTTGATTTTTCTTGCATATCATGATACCATAATTAACTTGAAACTCTTCAAATCCCATTTTTTAAAGCTAATTTTTTATATATATCCTGATCCTAGAATTAACTTAAAACTCTTTAAATCATGTTGTTTAAAACTGGTTTTTCTTACATATACTGATCGCAGAATTAACCTTAAACTATTTAAATGTCATTGTTAAAACCTGATTTTTCTTACATATCCGAGAATTTACTGTAAAACTCAAAAAATCTCGTTATTCAAAGTTAGTTTTTTTTATATATCTTGATCCTATAATTAACTTTTAACTCATTCAATCTCATTTTCAAAGTTGATTTTTCTAACATATCAATATCTTAGGATTAACTTGAAACTCTTTAAATTTTAAATCTCAATGTTCAAAGATGATTTTTTTTATATCATGAGAATTAACTTTAAACTCTTAGAATCTCATTATTCAAAACTAATTTTTCTTATATGTCCTGATCCCAAAATTAACTTAAAATTCTTAAAATCCCATTGTTTAAAGCTAATTTTTCTTACTATCATGATCACATAATTCACTTGAAATTCTTTAAATCTCATAGTTCAAAGCTGATTTTTCTTATATATCTTGATCCAAGAATTAACTTTAAACTCATTAAATCCTATCCATAATTAACTTGAAACTGTTCAAATCTCATTGCTCATAGTTGATTTTTATTATATAATCTGATTTTAGAATTAAATTGAAACTCTTCAAATCCCATTACTTAAAACTAATTTTTCTTATATATCCTAATTTTATAATTAACTTTAAACTCTTCAAGTCTCATTTTTCAAAATTGATTTTTCTTATATATCCAGCTTGTAGAATTAACTTTAAACTTTTCAAATCTCAGAATTAATTTAAACTCTTCAAATCTTATTATTTAAATCTGATTTTTTTTATATATCCTACACCCAAAATTAACTTAAAACTTATCAAATCACATTTTTAAATCTATATTTTACTTATATATCCTAATCTCAGAGTTAACTTGAAACTCTTCAAATCCTATTGTTTAAAACTATTTTTTCTTATATATCCTAATCGTAGAATTAACTTAAAGCCCTTCAAATCCTATTGTTCAACATATCATAATCCTAGAATTAATTTGAAACTCTTTAAATCCCATTGTTCAAAACTGATTTTTCTTACATAACCTAATCTCATAATTAACTTAAAACTCTTCAAATCTCATTTTTTAAAACTAATTTTTCTTACATATGCTAATCTCAGAATAAATTTGAAACTTTTCAAATCATATTGTTTAAAGTTGATTTTTCTTACATATCATGATCTTAGAATTAACTTGAAACTCTTAAAATCTCATTTTATAAAGCTGATTTTTCTTACATATCCTAATCTCAGAATTAACTTTAAACTATTAAAATCTCGTTGTTCAAACCTAATTTTTTGTACATATCCTGATCCACTAATTAACCTAAAACTACTCAAATCTTAATGTTGAAAACTGATTTTTCTTACATATTATGATCCCAAAATTAACTTTAAACTTTTTAAATCTCATTGTTTAAAGTTGATTTTTCTTACATATTATAATCACAAAATTAACTTAAGACTCTTCAAATATTGTTGTTTAAATATGGTTTTTCTTACTTATCATAATCCTAAAATTAACTTAAAACTCTTAAGATCATGTTGCTCAAGATTATTTTTCTTATATATCGTGATTCCAAAATTAACTTAAAACTCTTAAATCTTATTGTTCAAAGCTAATTTTTCTTATATATTATAATCCCAGAATTAACTTGAAATTCTTTAAATCCATTTTTCAAAGTTTATTTTTCTTACATATCATAATCTCATAATTAAATTAGAACTTTTCAAATCCCATTGTTTAAAGTTAAATTTCTTACATATATCCTAAATCCAGAATTAACTTGAAACTCTTTAAATCTCGTTATCCAAAGCTGATGTTTCTTATATATCCAGAATTAATTTAAAACTCCTCAAATCTCGTTGTTCGAAGTTGATTTTTCATACATTTCCTGATCTTAGGATTAACTTAAAACTCATCAAATCTTGTCCTTTATAATTGATTTTTTTTAAATATCATGGTCATAAAATTAATTTCAAACTCTTCAAATCCCATTATTAAAAATTAAATTTTCTCACATATCATGATCCAAGAATTACTTTAAAACTCTTTAAATCTTAATATTCAAAGTAGATTTTTCTTACATGTCTTGGTCCCAAAAATAACTTGAAATTCTTTCAATCCCATCATTTAAAATTGATTCTTTTTAATCAAAGAATTAAATTAAAACTCTTCAAATCTCATTTTTTTAGCTGATTTTACTTACATATCCTGATCCTAGAATTAACTTGAAACTCTTCAAATTCTATTGTTCAAAGCTGATTTTTCTTACATATCCTAATCCCAAAATTAACTTAAAAATTTTTAAATCCTATTATTTAAATTTGATTTTCTTACATATCCTGATTCTAGAATAAACTTAAAACTCTTCAAAACCCATTGTTCAAACCTTTTTTTTTTTAGATATCTTGAGCCTAGAATTAACTTGAAACTCTTCAAATTTCATTATTTAAAGCTAATTTTTCTTACAATTCTGGATCTAAAATTAACCTTAAACTCTTCAAATCCTATTTTTTAAAACTGAATTTTATTACATATCTTGATCACAGAATTAATTTGAAACTTTTCAAATCCCATTGTTCAAAATTGATTTTTATTACATAATTGATCCCATAATTAACTTGAAACTCTTCAAATCCCATAATTCAAAGCTAATTTTTCTTAAATATTATAATTTCATAATTAACTTGAAATTATTTAAATCCCATTGTTCAAAGCTTATTTTTCTACAAATCCGGATCCCATAATTAACTTGAAACTCTTTAAATCTTATTATTTATAGCTAATTTTTATTACATATCCTGATTTTAGAATTAAATTAAAACTCCTCAAATCCCATTATTTAAAAATTAATTTTTTTACATATCCTAATCTTATAATTAACTTTAAAATCTTCAAATCCTATTTTTCAAAATTAATTTTTCTTGCATATCCTACTCCCAGAATTAACTAAAAACATCTCAAATCCTATTGTTTAAAGCTAATTTTACTAACATATCCTGATCTTAAAATTAACTTAAAACTCTTTAAATATTATAATTTAAATTGATATTTCTTACATATCCAGCTCCAAGAATTAACTTGAAACTTGTTAAACCCCATTGTTTAGAGCTAATTTTACTTACATGTCCTAATTTCATAATTAACTTGAAACTCCTTAAATCTTATTGTTTTAAAACTAATTTTTCTTATATATCCTAATCCTAGAATTAACTTGAAACTTTTTAAATCCCATTGTTTAAAGTTGATTTTTCTTATGTATCCTAATCCCAAAATTAACTTGAAACTCTTCAAATTTTGTTGTTCAAAGTTAATTTTTCTTACATATTTTAATCTTAAAATTAACTTAAAACTCTTCAAATCTTATTGTTTAAAGTTTATTTTTCTTACATATCCTGATCCCTGAATTAACTTAAAACTTTTCAATTCCTGTTATTTAAAATTGATTTTTCTTACATATTCTAATCCTAGAATTAACTTAAAACTCTTCAAATCACATTGTTTAAAGCTTATTTTTCTTACATATCCTCGTCTCGGAATTAACTTGAAACTCTTTAAATCCTGTTGTTTAAAGCTGATTTTTCTTATATATCATGATCCCCTGATTAACTTAAAACTACTCAAATTTCGTTATTCAAAGCTGATTTTTCTTACATATAATGATCCTAAAATTAATATTAAACTTTTTAAATCTCTTTATTCAAAGCTAATTTTTCCTACATATCATGATCTCAGAGTTAATTTGGAACTCTTCAAATCCTGTTGTTAAAATACGGTTTTTCTTACATATCATGATCGTAGAATTAACTTCAAGCTCTTCAAATCCTGTTGCTCAAAATTGATTTTTCTTATATACATGATCCCAAAATTAACTTTAAACTCTTCAAATCTCATTGTTTAAAGCTAATTTTTCTTACATATTATAATCCTAGAATTAACTTGAAATTCTTTAAATCTCGTTGTTCAAAGTTTATTTTTCTTATATATCCTACTTTTAGAACTAACTTGAAACTTTTACATTCCATTATTTAAAGATGGATTTATTACATATCCTAAGCTCAGAATTAACCTAAAACTCTTCAAATCTCATTGTTCAAAGCTGATGCTTCTTACATAACCAAAATTAACTTGAAACTCTTCAAATCTCATGTTTCTTACATATCCAAAATTAACTTAAAATTCTTCAAATCCTATTATTCAAAGTTGATTTTTCTTATATATCATGATCCCTAGATAAACTTAAAAGTCTTCAAAACTCATTATTCAAAGCTAATTTTTCTTACATATCTTGATCCCAGATTTAACCTGAAACTCTTAAAATCTTGTTGTATGAAACTGATTTTTCTTATATATCTTGATCCAGAATTAACTTGAAACTCTTCAAATCTCATTTTTCAAACCTGATTTTTATTATATATCTTGATCCCAAAAGTAACTTAAAACTCTTCAAATCTCGATGTTCAAAGTTGATTTTTTTTACATATCTTGATCCCAAATTAACTTAAAACTCTTCAAATCTCGTTGTTCAAAGTTGATTTTTCTTAAATATCCTAATCTCATAATTAACTTAAAAATCTTCAAATCTTATTATTAAAAGCTAATTTTTCTTACATATCTTGATTATAGAATTAACTTGAAACTCCTCAAATCGCGTTGTTCAAAGATGATTTTTCTTACATATCCAAAATTAACTTAAAACTCTTCAAATCCCATTGTTCAAAGTTTAATTTTCTTATATATCCTAATCTTAGGATGAACTTAAAACTCTTCAAATCTCATTATTCAAAGGTGATTTTTTTATATATCATGATCCTAGAATTAACATAAAACTTTTCAAATCTTATTGTTAAAAGCTGTTTTTCTTATATATAATCCCAGAATTAACTTTAAACTCTCCAAATCTCATTATTTTAAAGCTGGTTTTTCTTACATGTTATTATCCCAAAAATAACTTAAAGTTCTTTAAATCCTATTGTTCAAAGTTAATTTTTTTATCCCAGAATTAGCTTGAAACTCTTCAAATCCCGTTCAAAATTGATTTTTTTTATATTATAATCCTAAAATTAATTTAGAACTCTTCATATCTCATTGTTCAATTGGTGGGAGTTCTTGATTTGGTGGGAGTTTTGGTTTTCTGGTGAGCCTTTTCCCGCCTATGGGATGTGAGGGGTTTTTGCCCGGAACTCCTAGGGTGCAGGTGCTTCCCTAGGAGTAATATCGGTGCAGCGTGCTTTTTCTCTCTCTATAGAGGTGAAGGATTATCTCAAGCGGTAGGACATTCTTTATAAACCCTTTCGCGAGCTCTATTGTTCCTATTTTGCTCATTTTCTCTTCTTCTTCCCTCTGCCCTTATCATCTCCTCCTCGATTCCTAGGAGTTTAGGTCAATTAGGATGTCGGTTATGACACATTTGTGAATGGGTTTGGCTTAAAACTAGATGCACTCGAGGTAGGACTTCAGTTCCCGTTGCATCCAGTGATTGAGGATTGTCTTTTGTGGTGGCGGATTTCACCGTCACATATGGTGCCAACTCATGACACTATCTGGTGGCTTTCCTAAGCGAATGTCGAGAAGTGGGGATTACCTCGACCTGAACCCTCTTTTTGTCATATTTTCAACTCTCAAAAGGGCAAGGCAGCGATTGTCTATTGTCCTAAGGCGGTTTTAGGGTGATCGAGGTGCCTCAAACGTTAAATGGTGGAAAACCTTATTCTTTTTTATTAGTTGTGTTCGAGGGTGGGATTTTGGTCTTGAGTGGGCAAACCATCAATAACACTCCTCCGAGTTTGTCATATGAAGAGCCCCAATACGTCAAGCACTTGAAGGAGATTCTATCTTCTTCTCGCACGATTAGGAATATGACTGAGGAGTAGTTGGTGGAAGCAAGCATCAATCCGGCTCCTTGGGGTATGGCTCGCGCCTATCCTCGCTATTCTTTATGCTCGTTAAGTGCCTTACTAAGGTGTGTGGTTTTTCTTTTGCTAGGAATGGTGAACCATTAAGAGATGAGGGGGATGCCTCGTGCTTCATCGGCTCCTCAGCCTTCCCAACCGACCCTGGTGCCGACAACAAAAGCGGTATCTAGAGCAAGACCAAGGGATGTAGAATTGGACCGACGCGGAAGAAGGTTGGGACCCGTAGGTTGTTGAAGGGAGCCCTAGCCAGGGAGGCGTCTGCCTGGCAAGGCAACTACTCAAGAGAAGCATTTTGGGATTCCCGAGGTGAAGGTTCTACCACCGAGGGAACGTGCCAGGGGTGTTTCCTCATCGCGATGGATTCTTTGGCAAAGGCATCCCGGTCGTTAAGGACCTATGCCAAACACGTGCACATAGTGAAGATGAGCCTTTCTAAGCTTTGTTTATGACTGACCTACCCTAAGGGGGAGCCGAGCACGCCTCTCGAGCCACATTGGTCGGGATTTATGGCTGAGACTTAGGTATGGTCGGATGGTGCCTCCATCGCAGCTTACGAGCGAGGAGCTTTGTGCCCTAGAATAGCGAAGTTGTTGTATGGCTCGACATCCAAAGTGTTGATTGAGAAGGCTGCCAAGTCCTTGATTTGGGTATGGACATCTTTTCTTTCTTCTTTTTTGCTTTTCTATGCTTAAGCATTTCTGTGGCCTATTATGCCTATTCTCATCATGCAAAACCAACATTATTAGATGGCACTAATTGATTGGGTCAACAATACATGCTAGGTGATCAACAGTATGGGGGACAAGATCACCGAGCTCCTGGGCTAAGTGGCAAAGCTCAAGGCTGGGGTCGGGCCTGAGGCTATTGTAGCGGTTGAGCAACGAGCAATCGTGCTGGAGTCTAAGCTTGTTTAGACAAAGTCGAAGCTCAAGGAGTCTGAGCAGCACCACTAGGAGTCTCAGTGGCTATTGAAGGAATCAATGGAAGATCAATTGCTAAAGCTGTCATAGACATGGCAACGACTCGGTATAAGGTGGAGAAGACAGAGGAGGCCCTCGCTAAGGAGACCCAATCCACCCTTGAGAAAGTGAGGATAGCCATCGAGAAGTACAAGGAGTCATGAGAGTTTTAGCTTGGACTTTAGAGCTCGGAGTAGACAACATATGAATACAGGTACCGAGTTGCGTTGGCTAGGTTCTGGGCTCGATATCCCTATATGGAGATCGAAGAGGATCCATTTGTCGGCCTTCCCAAGGATGATACTATAGAGATGTCGAATGAGGTTCCTTTCGACAATAGCCCCGACCTTCCTTCTTGAAATTTTGACATGTATTTTGATTTTTGATAGTCAGTCAGGCCCCGTTTTGTTGTGGAGTTGTAGTCGACCATAATGTAATTGTTTTTCTTATGAATGAACTTACCTCTTTTAATGAACTACTTGTGTCTTCTTCTAAGAAATTGATTGTTTTTTCCCCTACCTAATGAGGTCCTTAGGTTAAACATAAAATCTCTTTAGGTTTGATATGTGCTAGGTTCTCGGGAGCTGGTTGCCTTCTTGCGTAGCTAAATGGTAAGTTTTGTCTCATATAACGTCGGTTACTTGGTAAGAGTCTTCCTAGTTTGGTGCTAGTTTGCCTCAGGAATGAGTCAGGTCACTGATCTCGGCTTTTTGCAAGACTAAGTCTCCAATCTTGATTTGTCGAGGGTGTCCTCTCTAGTTGTAAAGTTTTGCTACCACTTTTTTATATGCCAACGTTCAGAGGTGCACTTCGGCTCTTTTTTCTTTATGGAGATCGAGGTTGGCTTGGAGTCCTTCTAATGATGTGCTTTCTTCGAAGTTCATGGCCCTGAGGGTTGGGAAAACCACTTCGGGCGGTAATGTAACTTCGATTCCAAACGCCTGACTAAAGGGTGATTCTCTTGGGGCAATTTTTGGTATGGTATATGATACCCATATGATGCTCGAGAGTTCATCGACCCATGCATCGAATGCCTTGACGATCCTTTTCTTTAGACCTTCCAGTATTGCTCGGTTGGTTACCTCGGCCAGGCTGTTAATTTAGAGGTGTGCTAAATGTTAGGACTCTAGCTAAAGGAGTCCTAATTTAGTTTCATGGAAGAAGACAATCATATAAAATCTAAGGGGCATTCATATAAATCCTATATAGCCAACCCCTATTAAGGAAAGTAAGGAAGCCGGATAGGTTAGGATTAATTAAGAAAGATATTTAAGTGGAAAGTAAGATGCATGTTACATTAATTAACCATCGCTTATCTTAGTTAAAGAGTGGTTGGTTGAGGAGAGGTTAAATTAGAATAGGATTAGGAAACAATAAAGCAATCGGCCACCCCTAGATGGGCCGGTTGGTGGTTGGACTTAGAGTTGCATTGGAAGTTGGTTAAGGGTAGGAGTCTTGAAGTAGGAGTCCTCTTAGGAATTAGGGATTGAAGACCTATAAATAGTCTTATAATCATCCACTTTTTATCATGAATAGATCAATATTTCTTTATCTAATGGCTTGAGTACCAAGGAGGGAGGAACCCCTATAGAGTTCCAAGGAGGCCGATCCCCTATAGAGATCACCCCAAGCTTAGAATCCATAAGGGTTCTAACACTTTGTATCAGAGCAACATTCTTGGCATCTCACTACGCTTCCACAACCATCCATCAGCCTCTCACAACCATCCAAATCAATTCTCACAATTGCTTGAAGATCATCACTGAATTCCATCATCATCTCCACCACCGCAGATCATCCCTTGATCTACACATGAATTGCAATAGGTTCTAGTTTTCTACCTTACTGCTACTATAATTTACTTATCCTTAATCTAAAATCCCAAAAAATTATTCCCATATTGCTGCATAAACTTTTCGTCACAAAGTCTTCATCTTTACGATGAAAGTTATGTCGTAGAATTCTAGCTGCACACCCCTCACTGTTTGATTTGCTACGATGTTTTTATTGATCAAATTTCTACAAAATTTCTACACAGCTTTATAACCTCCTATACTTAGATCTCCCTTTAGTTTTATCAAAAATCATTAAGATAACCTGCTTATCTTTTACATCCAAACTGCTGTAGTTTAGACGTAAAAATCTGCAGCAATACCTTCCTGTGATCTTCGATTTTGCTGAACTTTTTACAACTGTTTTCTTCTATGAATTTTTTGTTGGTATTACCTTTCACTTGTTAGTAGATTCTCTTTGAGTTTTACTCAAATCATTATTTTGAACTACTGAAAAAAAAATCTCGTCTATACTATTGAAATCTTTCGACGAAAAAATTATGTCATAGTACCTTATGGTATTCCTTGATCTTGCCAAAACTTTTGCTATCAATTTCTTCCACAAATTTTTTGGTAGTATTATCTTTCTATTACTAATGGATTCTCATTGAGTTTTACTTGATTCTTTATTATGCGCTACCACAAAAATTTTTGACTATACTATTGAAATCTTTTACTAAAAAAATTCTGTAGCAACACTTTCTCGTAATCTTTGATTTTGCCAAACCTTTTGCTGTCGTTTCCTTCCATGAAATTTTTGAAGATATTATCTCTTTCTTACCAATAGATCTCTTTAAGTTTCACTTAAATTTTGATTAAGAATTTCTCGAAAAAATTATGTCTTCACTGTTGGGATTTTTTTGATGAAAAATTTGTTATTGCACCTTTATCTTTCTTCTTCTCCTTAACCCACTGAAACTCAACTAACTTGCTGCCACCACCTAAGATGCCTTTAGGGCATCCCTTTAGTCTTAAGACACAACCCTCATAACCTATTTTTCTTAACCTAATAGCACCCAAAACTATAGCCTAAAATAGTGACTATCGTAGCCTATCAACGCAGAATTCTACAGCACTACTTTTCGCTGTTTTTCTTTTTCTTTTTTTCTTTGCTAGTCTATATCTGATCTTTACCAAAATTATTGCTGCCACCTATGTCATCTTTAGGGCACCCCTACAGCCTTAAGATGTAGCTATCGTAACCTTTTTTTATTTCCATAGCTAACCCAAACCGCATCCCAAACAACGGTCTTCCACAGCCACTGATCCTTATCTTTCGTAGCTACCAAACCTTGCCAAACCGACTACTGCCCAACATCAACCCTAAACCTTCCTTCCCAACCTCAAACCACTATCACAAAAATCCTTTGCAGCCTCCACAGCACCCTCAAGCTGTAGCACTAATAATAACCTAAACCGCAAGCTATCAATCCTAAATCGTAATCTTGATTTGTCACTCTTTTGGCCACCAATCCCTATCAAACTGGTTGCTACCTTCAACAATGACCCTAACCCATTCCTTTAACTTTAAACCTTAGTCGTTATACCCCCTATATGACCCCTATAGTAGTCCTAAATTATAGGCCCAATAGTAACCAAAAACAGTAACCTTTCAGCTCCAAACCGCAGTCATCTACCCTTGATCCATCACTTCTTTTGGCTATCATTCCACCCAACCAGTTAATACCACTGACCCAATAGTAAGAGAAGGACCTTGATATCTCAGATCTAGAGGCACATGCAATGACATCTCAAGGTTCAATCGATGCCAAGTTGGAGGTATTTTAATCACGCATAGAGGACATATTACATGCCTTATTTGTTAAATTCGGATTGGGTCGATCTCCGAGCCCAACAAAATTCTAGCAAAATGCAAGTTCAGAGAGGTATCTCAAAAAAAAAAGTATGAGCCACTGATATGAGGCAACCATACATGAGGGTAGACTTCTCTCAATCAGAAGAAGGAGATCCGACGGGATGGATTTCGCGTGCCGAACGTTAATTCTATCATCACCAAACACCGGAGGATTCCATAGTCGACAATCATCCACCTTAAAAGAGATGCTATGCAATGGTACAATTGGCTTGAATATAACTATGGGGCTCCAACATGGATACAATTCAAGTATGCATTGTTGAACCACTTTAGGCCGACCAAGAACAAAAATATCAACGAGCAACTTGCCAAGATCCGACAAACCTCCACGATCTAAGAATACCAAACCAGGTTTAAGGAATTATCTTACCTTGCTCATGATTTGACTGACTAAAAACTATTAGGGACATTCATCAAGAGACTTAAGTTGGAGATTAAAGGAGAGGTTAATGTACGACAACCCCGAACCATATTGGCTGTAATTTCTTTCACTCGAGTACAAGAGGAATGACTCAACCAAGATGCTTGGAGGATGAGAATCACTCATTGACCCATGGCATATAAACCTTCTTCTGCTTTTAGCTATCCTTTGCTGCCAAAAAAATTGATAAGAGAAGAACTACATGACCGATCAGCAAATGGACTTTGTTAGCATTGCGATGAACCGTGGAGTCATGATCATCACTGCAAAAAGGGTCACCTCCTACTGATTGAACCTCTTGAATATATGGAGGAGGAGGTCTAAAAGCATGAGAAAGAGGTTGCAAATAAAGAACAATAGCTGATTGATTTTACGATGCATACTCTTGTCAGCTATGCGAACCCACAAATGATGAAAGTGAGGGGACTTCTGAAGCAACAACTTATCACCATTCTTATTGACACCATAAGCACCAATGCTGCCCAATTAATGCTTCAAAATAAAGTTTGTAGTAGGTTAGATATTGAGGTCACCGATGGCCAAATTTTAAAGTGCGACAAAAGATGTCCGCAGGTGAAATTATTATGACAAGACCAAGAGATACTTGTTGATTTCTTCCACCTTCCTCTTATTGATTATAAGGCCATGCTCAACATCAAATGGCTCACTACACTATCTGATGTTCCTTGGAATTTTTATAAATTTATTATGAAAATTTTTAGCCATGAGAAACAAGAGATCCTACGTGGGAAATGAGGGAGTGATGTAATGATGACTACTTACATGCAGCAAACGGAGAAAATTTTAAATAAAGAAAACAACGGCTTCCTGATGCAACTTCAACAGCACTCTATGAGGGAGCCAACAAAATTTGAAGACCCAAACATCCTCCAATTGTTTGTTAAATTTTCATATATTTTCATTGAACCATGTAGCCTACTTTCTAACCGTCGGCATGACCACTGAATTCTGATTCTCCCGAGCAAACCAGCAGTAAACTCTTGGCTATATCATTATTCTCACTTCCAGAAAGCTGAAATAGAGAGAATTGAATATGAGATGCTTCAAATAGGAGTCATACAGCCAAGTTACAGCCCCTACTCTTTGTTAGTGCTAGTTTTACCCGACTTTGATAAAGTGATTATATTAATGCATTGGGAGCTAGAAATATATTATCCACATGTAAGATGTCATACTCTTAGCTTGCATTAGCAAAGCTCTCACTCCAAATCACCTAAGGCTACTAATCAATGATGACAGAATGCTAACCTTTGTTGAATTTGTTGCTTGGTATGATACACGATAACATCACGAAGAGGAGATGAAAGTAAGTCTCGAAAAATTATAGCTTCTACTCCTTCCAAGCTCAGATCGAGCTCACCTTACTATAGACTTTACTAGAAGGCAACTACCATCACAGAGGAAGGCCTAGCTATAATATACATACCAACACGCACAAGAAAGAAATAGCTGCCCAATAAATGTCGGAGTAGAAGGAAGTTTATTATTAAATATCGAGTCTTTCTCAATATTCATCCATACCGGCAAGAATTTGTGAAAACTTGAGCCTCACGGAAGTAGTCTCCTAGTTTCTTTGGACCCTACAAAATTAAAGATCACATTGGAGCTATAAATTATGGATTGGACTTATGCACTAATTCAAAATTACAACTCATCATTCAAGTATCTCATCGCAAATGGAAGTTTAGAAAAGAGGACTCAGCCCAGATCCATCCACCTGACATCCCAACTGATGAGGAAGTTCAAGTTCAGCTGATGATCATATTGGATCGTAGGATCGTGATGCACTATTGTCCAAACACTACTACCCCTGATGGAGAGATACAAAATAATAATGGACCATTAAACCACAGTGCACTTACGTAAATACCACAAGGAATGAGAATTATAGATTAAGACCTAAAGTTGATGGAGCTCAGCCTTGAGGACAAGGCTGATTTAAAGAGGATGGATCTGTTAGGACTCTAGCTAGAGGAGTCCTAATTTAGTTTCATGGAAGAGGACAATCATGTAAAATCTAAGGGGTATTCATGTAAATCATATCTAGCTGACCCCTATTAAGGAAAGTAAGGAGGCCGGCTAGATTAAGATTAATTGAGGAGGATATTTAAGGGAAGAGTAAGATGCATGTTACCTTAATTAACCATCCCTTATCTAGTTAAAGAGGGGTTGATTGAGAAGGGGTTAAATTAGAATAGGATTAGGAAACAATAAAGTAACGGCCACCCCCTAAATGGGCCGGTTGGTGGTTGGACTTAGAGTTATATTAGGAGTTGCTTAGGAGTTAGTTGAGAGTAGGAGTCTTGAAGTAGGAGTCCTCTTAGGAATTAGGGGTTGAAAACTTATAAATAGCCTTGTAATCATCAACTTTTTATCATGAATAAATTAATCTTTTTTTAGCTAATGGCTTAAGTACTAAGGAGGGAGGAACCCCTATAGAATTCCAATGAGGCTGATCCCCTATAAAGATCACTTCAAGCTTAGAATCTACATGGGTTCTAACATTGAACCTTAGTTGAATTTCATAGCTTTGGCAAAACATTTTGAACTCTGAGTTGTTGAATTAGGTCCTGTTGCCGGTGATAATGACCTTCAGGATGTCGAACTGAGTGATAATGCTTCCAGATGAACCCCTCGATATGTTTCTCAATGATGGATGCCAAGGGTTCATCTTTGACCCATCTTGTGAAATAATCTACCCTAACTATAATGAACCTTCTCTGTCTCGAGGTTAGGGGAAAAGAGCTGAGGAGGTCCATTCCCCATTGTGTAATTATGTAAAAGGCTACGCGCAATCAATTGAGGATAACGTCACTATAGGCTGATGCAGGGCTTGAGCATACCTCTGGCATTGTGAGCACCGTTGCACGTAAGTTACGGTGTCTTGATGCATAGTCAACTAGTAGCAGCCTTGTTTGAGGATTTTAAAGGCTAGTGTTCAGCCACCAATGTGTTCTCTATAAATGCCCTTGTGAACCTCAACCGGAATAGTCTCGGCCTTTGTAGGAGCTAGGCAATGAATGAGGGGTTGGCTGAACGACCGATGGTATAGCTGGCCATTGATTTCACAATACCAAGCCTAAGTTCTCCTGAGTCATCGAGAGGCGGTTGGGTCAGCTGGTAAAGTTTTGTCCTTCTTATATCGAAGGATCTCCTACATCTAATTGGGAGTAGCTTTAGTCACGACTATATTTTGAGTTACGATGCTTTAGCAGGGAAACTTCTTAACCATCTCGAGGCATCTTTCTGAGTTTCGAGCCAAGGCGAGCTTGCCTAGTGCATCCGCTTGTGCGCTCTTAGCCCAAGGTACTCTTGTTATTTTAAGGTGTTTAAAGTGGCTAGTGAGTTGGCATACCTCAGACAAGTATCTTGCTATAATTGCTTCTCAAGCCTCATAGTCTCTGTTAACCTAACCCATTACCAGTTGGGAGTTAGAGAAAATCTTGATTTCTTTGACCTATAGTTTGAAGGCCAGAAGGAGCCCTAACAGCAATGCTTTATACTCCACTTTATTATTGGTAGCTTTGAACTTGAAGCGAAGTGCATGTTTCTACAACTGATCGACAGGACCCTTCAGGATGAAACCGGGTCCTCCTCTTTTGGTGTTGGTCGACCCGTTGACATATAGGGTCCATCTTTACTTGGTGTGTTGGCGGTTGTCATCTTCGGAAGGAGCTAGCTCAAAAATGAAATCAGTGATGGCTTAGGCCTCGACGATTGATCTTGAGATGTATTAGATGTCAAATTTCCCAAGCTTAATTGACCACTTGAGTATCCACCATAAAATATCAAATTTGGATAAGATCTGGCATAGCAGTTGGTTGGTCACCACTCTTATTGTATGAGCTTGAAAGTAGGGGCGTAGCTTTCTTGTCGCTTGCACCAAGACTAGTGCTAGTTTTTTTATTAGCGAGTATCATTCGTTTGGGTTGTTCAAGACATGGCTAGAATAATAGATGGGTCATTGACTGAGACAAGAATTGGCCAAGAGCAGTCAGCCTCCCGGCCAAGCATTGATCTTCCTTGACCGACCGAGGAGCCTGTATCTCAGTTATAGCTCTAATTTTGTCAAGATTTACATTTATTCCCCTCTAATGGATAATGAAGCTGAGGAACTTGTCGAAATGAACTCCAAAGGCGTACTTGGTAGGGTTACGGCACATCCCAAACCTCCTAAGTGTTCGGAAGGTCTCGGCTAGGTTTGTTAAGTGAGTGCTCCCGTATTTGCCTTTGACGATCCTATCATCTATATACACCTCCATACTCCTTCGAATTTGGTGCTTGAACATTTTATTGACCATTCTCTGATATGTCGCTCTGACATTTTTTAGGTCGAAGGGCATCACTTTGTAATAGTAAACTCCTTGGTTCGTTATGAAGGCAGTGTGCTTCCATTCTTCGGGCGCCATCGGTATTTAGTTGTAGCCTGAGAAAGCATTCATGAATTTAAGGAGCTCGTGTCCCAAGGTTACATCTACCAATTGGTCGATCCTTGAGAGGGGGTAACAATCCTTTGGACAAGCCCAATTAAGATCAATGTAGTCAACACACATCTCCAACTTCGATTTGATTTTTTTGGTGAGTATAATATTTGATAGCCATTGAGGGTAGTTGGCCTCAGCTATAAATCCGACTTCTATCAAGCGATCCACCTCGTGACTGACCACCTTATTTTAGTCAGATGCGAATCTTCGAGGCCTTTGTTTTTACTAGGTGTGCTTCGGGGAAGATGTTTTAGGTGGTGTCCATGCAGCCTCAGGATCGATTCCTAGCATGTCTGTTAGCGACAAGCAAAGACGTCAACATTTTCCTTCAGGAGGTCGATAAGTTAAATTTATGATAAAACCCCAAAGGAATTCTATGAGATTTGATCTTTGAGGGGGGATCAACCCTTGGAACGCTATAGGGGTTCCTCCCTCCCTGTAGTCGGTCAGATGGTTGAATGAAAACTGATCTATTACTTGATGAAAAGAGGTGGAGGCTATATAGGGCTCTAAACCCTAGCCCTAGGGGAGTGCTTCCTAAGTGAATTTTCCTTTTTACCCTCTATATAGCCGACTTGCCCTGTTAAGGGGGGCGATGGCCTAAAGGAGCTGCATAACTATGCGCCCCTGGTAGAAACCCTAGCTAACCAACCCAGTAAAGGAGGCGGTGACTAGGAAGCCCTAAGGCCTCAAATATAAACCCTATACACTCTTCTTTATATGATACAGGCGGCTAAGTAGGGTTTATTACAATCTCTCAAGGTTGTTTATTACCTGCTACTTGGTTGAGTAGGACCCAACCCTATTGGAGTCCTATCAAGTCCACCCTCTTCAAATCAGCCTTGTTCTCAAGGCTGGAGTTCTATGAACTTAGGGAACCGGGTCTTCAGCTCTTTGTATGACTTCCAGGTGGCATCTTCAGGTGGTAAATTATTCCAAGACGCTAGTACTTCAGTAGAGGGAGGTCAACGATACATCACAACTCTTCAGTCCAAGATGGCTTATGGTTAAGCTTGAATATTTTCATCATCAATGGTGTTCGATAGTTGAGTTTGTGCTGACTCATGTTCTCTTAACTTTGGCTACAAGCAAGATACGTGGAAGAAAGGGTAAATTTTTGCATCCTCGAGTAATTTAAGTCAGTATTCCACAGCTCCAATATGCTCCATGATTTAGTAAGGCCTATAAAAATAAGGAGATAGCTTCATCGAGGCTCGTGTATTGATGGATAGTTACTTGTACGGCTGTAGACAAAGATAAACCGAATCTCCTACTGAAAACTCCCTTTCGCTTCGATGTTTATCGGCTTATTGCTTCATTATGGCTTGAGCGATAGAAAGATTATCCTTCAACAACTGTAGGAATTTATCCATGTTAATTAAATTTTGGTCAACTTAATCCATCTTGGCCACACCAATTACATACTTTGGAATCACAAGGGTCGGTTGGTCATATAATGCCTCATATGGGGTACATTTTGTAGATGAATGATATGTATTGTTATACCACCATTCGGCCTAAGGGAGCCACTTCGTCCACTCTTTTGGCCGATCACTAGCGAAGCACCAAAGGTATGTCTCTAGATATTTATTCACTACCTCTATTTGGCCGTCAGTTTGGGGGTGGTAGACTATGCTCATTTTGAGTTCGATACTCTACAGTTGAAATAACTCGATCCAAAATTTACTTGTGAAAACCCTATTACAGTCACTCACAATGGACCTTTGCATCCCATGCAGTTTAATAATATTTTCAATGAAAATCTAAGCAATACTAGCAGTAGTGTAGGGATGTTGCACAACATAGAAATATTTCGTCAATCGATCAACCATCATGCAGATTGTGCTTTTACCTTGGGAAGGTGGTAGCCCCTCGATGAAATCCATGGAGATGTCGGTCCATATTGAGTTTGATATGGGTAGAGGTTGTAGCTTCCCCGAACTTGCCACTGTTTCCCCCTTTTGCTATTGACATACATCATATTGTGCTATATATTCAGAAATAATTTTTTTTCATCCCTCTCCAATAAAAAATTTCCTTCACTCTTTTGTAGGTTTTCAAAAATCCAGAGTGCTTTGCTGAAGGTATAGAGTGCATTTCATGCAGGATGATTTTGATGCAAGGAGAGTCGGGTACAAGCACAATGTGACCTTTATAGTGAAGATCTCTCAAATCCCAAGTGTAGTGGGTTATTGTGCTTAGATCCTTCTCTAATTTTTCTATGATGTTGCTAGTCTCTAGATCCTTCTTCCATTCCCCCCTAATGTCCATGAAAAAGCCGATTGAAGAAAGGGAGATGGTTGTAATTTTGGCTTGTTCGAGTAGCTGAGAGAGTACATCTGCAACAATGTTTTCTTTTTTCTTTTTATAAATAATTTCATAATCAAATCCAAGAAGTTTGGTAACCCATTTTTGCTACTCAGGGGATGATATTTTTTGTTTCGAAAAGTACTTGAAGCTTCAATGATCAGTTTTAATCTAAAAGTGTCGACCGATTAGGTAAGGTCTCCACTTTGTTATGGCATACACAATGACGAGCATCTCTTTATCATATATTGATATTCGATGATGGGAGGAAGACAAGGCCTTACTAGTATATAATAGTGGTCGACCATCTTGCATTAGAACGACTCCAATTCTGACACCATACATGTTAGCATCAATGATGAAGGGTCGGTTGAAATCTAGTGGCACTAGCACCAGAGTTGTCGTCATGGCTACCTTAAGTTTGTCAAAGACAGCGAAGGCTTCATCTGACTATGGGAAAGCATTTTTCAGTAGAGAGGTAAGTGGTGCACTAATATTCCCATAGTCCTTCACAAACTTTCGATAGTAGCCTATTAGTCTAAGGAATCCATGCAATAATTTCATATTTATAGGTTTTGCCAGCCTTGCATTGCCTCAATTTTTGTCGGGTCGACCTATCACGGACTTAGTTCGTTTTGCCTAAATCGTGTGACACCTTTGCGTATTCATTCATAAAGGTCAGCCTCTCTGATACCTCCTAGGGTCCCTTAGGACCTACAAAAGAGAAAACAAGTTAGAAGAAGTATTTTTCATAGGATCCACAAGCAACCACTTTAGAAAATATTTTATATAACCAATACAAATTACAACCATAGACTTTACAAGCTATGAACGGTTGTACACGAAGGATCAAGGTCTATTATAGACCGAGATCCCCACAAGTGTCTATATGATACAACTCAGATTTATAAGCCGAAACTAACTACAAAAGCTAACTAAACTAGGGCTACCAAAACTACTGCAAGCCCACTACTTGTTGTACAAAGTATGTATAAAAATCGAATGACACGGATAAACATGAGCATTATATCGAACATCTTATTTATATTTTTGTATGTGACATTCTCCCCTACTTATTTCTTCAACGTCCTCATCGAAGCCGCTGTAGACATTGCCTCTCCTTGCCTTTTGCTGAATCTTCAATCTTCTACTTTAGTTGCAACACGCCCCTTGGCTCCTAGCTGCTCTTTGACACTATTGTTGAGTAGTCGAACTCTGATCTATCATGCTGCTTCAATTCGTTAATGATTGACTCTTGTGTGGAGTTGGCTGAGCTATTTTGATCCTTATTGATTTATGTGATCCTTTTGGTGAAGAAAAAAACCTTCCTTCGTTATGCGCTAGTATTGCAATAGTCTCATGTTGCTTAAACTGGATGGATGGTTGTTGGAGCTTTAATGAGCATCACTTTGCAGACTTTAAAGTTTTTGAAATCCTTCCTCCATAAGATTCGCTCATTGATCCTTCTTCAACTTTAGTTGTCACTTATAAGTAGGTTCACATCACTCCCACTTTTGATTAGTATTCTATTGAGGAATGAAGTGGACAATTTACTCTCAATAGTACTTATCACCAACGAAAGGATTTGACAACTATTATCTTCCATAAGCTTTTCTTGAAGGGTCACTAAACTTGTGCAAAGCTCCTCTACTGGATAAATAAGAGAATCGATGTACTAAGTTTCGCCCATTCTCTTTGAGTTGAGAAGGCAAAGGTTACTACTTAATTTTGTCCACCTCCTCAAGGTATGAGAACTAGGGTACTCAGTTTCGCCCACTCTCTTGAGTTAAGAAGGCAAATGTTACTTAATTTTGCCCGCCTTCTCGAGATTATACTTTATGTATCAAGCTGGTTACTAGTATTTTGTTTGCTTACACTTCCAAAGCACTCGAAGTATTTGCACTCCTTGGGTTGAGTTAGCTATTGTGATTTGTTTTCCCACTACCATTGAATTTCTAGAATATAAAAAGTTTTACCCAAAAAAGAGCAAATAAAGTTTACCCCAACTTGGAGCTCTCAACTTGGAGTAAGTCTTTGATAGTTCTAGTTGCCTCTGGGATTGTATTATCTTCTCTATCATCTTTGTCGCCTACTCCTCTGAGTAGAAAAGGTACAGCAACACATACTACCTACTTCTTTTTTTGGTTGAACACTCCTGCATCAACCCGAAGTCCCTCACTGTTAGCATCTTAATGAGAAGCCCATCGACACTAATCTTATAAAGTTCTTTGGCCTCTGCCCTTCCGCCCTGTCTTAGTACTTGGAGTTTTTCTCTACGTTATCAACCCATGGCCCTACTATTTGTTGTCTTACATTGCGTCCCTTTCTTTGCGATTGTTAGATTTGCCTTTGCGACACTGTGGCACTCCTCCAAGTCCACCTCCTTTCTAACTGACGCTTTACTTTTGGGTAGGTGAGCCCCTTTGGACTCGTCATCGCTTTCTCACTCCTTTTGACCACCTACTTCAACACCTATGTGTTCTCCTAGTAGTTATCCTTGGTTGATGGAAAGATAAACTACAACTCTTATGCATGGCCTCTACCATCTTGTTGTAGGCCTTACGTCGATTATATTCTTCTTAGCTTCCTTGGTAGCAATGTTCGCTTACTCGGCCTTGTCCTCTGACTTGCCGGACTCCCTTAAGCAAATATAAGCACTGGAGCAGTCTAACTCTTCAATCGCTCTGATCATACCTCTATATAGTCAAGTCTCCTCCATGGGACTCTCTAGTACTTGTAATCTAATTTCTCACTCGGTGGTACACAACCCTCATATGCTGATAACCAAGGCTTTCATCCGATGCAAGATTCGATATACACACGAAAGACCCGCCTCTGTAGTACCATGGTATTCACTCTTGAATCCATAGCTCTTCTTGTTATTATGTTGTTCATCGAAATGGAGCTCCCAGTAGCTCCTGATCATACCTCTGCATAATCGCGTCTCTCACGGGACATCTCCGCATATGTTGTATTACCGCGAACTATTCCACCACGACCCGTTACACCATGTCGCATCCTGATGACATCTCTATTGCATTCAAATTCTTATGTGATGAACTCGGACTATGATCTATCCACGTGTGGCCTTTGTCAGCACATCTTAAGGTCTCAGCCATCTCCAATTGTGTTCTCTCTTTTAGCAATTCACCTTCCCCTCCCACTCTCGGGTCACACCTGGACGAAGCATCGCTCTAGGATAGTCCATCGTCTAGTAGCTCTCGAAATCCCCAAACTTTGCTAAAATTGGTACACCATTGTCTGGATCCTAGGCCTCTATCCCCCACTAGCACAATCTTCACTAAGCACCACTTTCTTCATGACAACTCGAATGGCAGCACTGTGGTATATTCTTCAAGAGTACCCACCTCTGCATCCTCTTGCCACACTAAGGCCTGTTGATCCCAGCTTTGCCTCTAGAAGTTGAATCACCTTAGTCTCTCTATCAAATGCTTCTTTGAGATAAGATGCATGTACCTCAAAGCTCCCTTCGTCTTTGACACCATGCAAAATGAGTCTACCCCATCAGAATAAAGAACCCATAGAATGACATAATCCCCCTCTTGCCTCTACAAGAGTTCATGTCTTTGACCTCTGTCCAAGTAAAGCTTCGTGCTTCTGCTCCATATTTCCATCTTCTACATCGACTCCCATTATGTGGCTTGGATACTTCACCAAGTTCCACCTAAGTTGTTTCGCCTTTCAATTTGCATTGAGTTAATGATGGCCCTCGTGTCTACCATTCCATGGGTCCGCCCTCTATTGAGTTTGATTTCCATATCGACTCTAAGTGTGCCCTTATATGATATTGTCATGGTCGCTCCCCCACTTGATCTCGCAATGCATTGACCAATGCATTACTTCATTCGAGATCATGTAATGACTCCTCGCTGCTTGCTCGATCCATTGAGCTTTGTGGAGATACTATCTTGAGGTACTCTTCCTCAACATGTGTGATCCACTACATATGATTCTCACTCTGCCTAACTCTTTTAGTCGTTAAGCAACACATCCCACTTTGCACAGTCTCACTTTTTACCAAGTGCCCCACTTGCCTTGAGCACCATTAAATTTGGCTGCCAACATCGAGCCGTAGCTCGAGCCGTAGCTCGAGCTCAGCCATCTCAACCTTTGTGTGCTACACATTTTTTTATAGCTTGCTTGTCCTTGTGGTGCCTCTCGTGCAAAGAGTTAGTCATTCCTCTGAATGCTAATCATGGATGCCCACTCCTCTAAGTGACTCCTTTCCCTACATTTCAATGTCTGTTTTCCCCAAATAGTTACACTTGCTGGCTGCCCTCCATGCACCCAACTAGGTCCCTCACGTTTGCATGGCAAGTGTTTTTATGTGTACTTGTCCTGCTCTGATACTAAAACATTACGAACTTAGCTGGTTTTGCCTAAATCGTACGGCACCCTTGCATGTCTTTCCACAAAGGTCAGCCTCCTCGAAACCTTCTAGGGTCCCTTAGGAGGACCTACAAAAGAGAAAATGGGTTAGAGGAAGCATTTCCCATGGGATCCACAAGCAACCACTTTAGAAAACACTTTATATAGCCAATACAAATTACAACTATGGACTTTACAAACTCTAAACTATTGCACATGAAGGATCAAGGTCCATTACAGATCGAGGTCCCCATAAGTGCCTATATGACACAACTCAGATTTACAAGCTGAAACCGGTTATAAAAGCTAACCAAACTAGGGCTGCCAAGCCTACTGCAAGCTCACTACTTGCTGTATAAAGTATATACAAAAATCAAAGAACATGGACAAACATGACCATTACATCGAACACCTTGTTTATATTTTTATCCATGATAAATCACCACTCCTTTTGATATTATATGTCCAAGGTACTCTACTTTTTGTTGGAGGAAGCTACACTTTTATTATTTAACAAAAAGAGTGTTCTCCCGAAGGATCGTGAGAACAAATCACAAGTGCTGAAAATGAGGCTCAAGAGTAGGGTTGTAACTGAGAATATCATCAAAAAACACTAGCATAAACTTGCATAGAAAGCTCCGAAAAATATTGTTCATCAGACTTTAGAAGACAGAAAGAGCGTTGGTGAGTTTAAAAGGCATTACCAAGAATTCATAATGCTTGTTGTGCATTTGGAATGTTGTTTCTAGAATGTCTTCTGCACATACTCGAATTTGATGGTACCCAGATCGAAGGTCCAACTTTGTAAAGACTCAGGCTTCTTTTAATTCATCCAAAAGTTCATCCACCATTGGTATTGGGTACTTGTCCTTGACAGTAATGGCATTTAAAGCTTGATAGTCAATGCACATATGTCGAGTTTCGTATTTCTTGCGCACTAGCAACACCGGTGATGAATAAGGGTTGCAGTTTGGCCGAATCACTCCTGTGTCAAGCATCTCTTTTATAATATTTTTAATCTCATCCTTCTATAGGTGAGAATAGTGATATAGCCGAGAGTTTACTAGTGGTTTGCCTGGGAGAATTGGAATTTTGTGATCATGTTGCCGAGTAGGAGGAAGACCACGCGGTTCAACAAAAACATCGATGAATTCAGCAAGCAGTTGAGCAAGGTTTTGATCTTTAATTTTCATATTCTTGTCCTTTAATTATTGCTAGAGATGTATCATAAAACCACTATATGCCTTATGAAGGACTTTCTCTATTTGTTACATCGAAATAATGGAGATGTGGCTTCTGCACTTGCCGCGTAGAGTGACCTATCTGCTTTTGTAATAGAATTTCATAATCAATTTAGAAAAGTTCCAGAAGATATCACCTAGCATCGTTAGCCACTCTATGCCAAACATGGCTTCATAATCATCAATAAGTAGGAGGAAGAAGTTGGTAATGGTTTATTAGTCTTGCAGCAGCAGTTTTACACATGAGCACCTTTGGTCGCACTTTAGGATTCGACCGCTGGCAACCTTTACATCGAACTTATTGTAACCTTCGATATGGAGTGTCATACGAGTGGCAACCTTACTATTTAGGAAATTATTAGTACTACTTGTGTTGATAAGAATAGTAATCGACTGCTATTTGAGAAGGCCTCTAACTTTCATCATTTGCAAATTAGAGTAGCTGGCTAACGCATGTACCGTAAAGTCGGTCGGTTGGGGCTCTTCTTCTATAACTTCTTCTTCGTGTTTGAGGCTATTTTTAATAGTTCAATGACTTCTTCTTCTATTGATTCAATCACGAGAAGTCACCCCTTCTTGTAGCTATGTTCGTGGCTCCACAACTCGTCGCAGCACCAACACAAACTCTTTATATATTGCTCCTAAAGCTCTTCTCTCATCAACTTTGTGGGAGTGGGGGCTCAGATGATAGTAGAGGGGGTAAGGGCTTCAGTATTGCTAGTCGGGGAGTGACTCTAGTCCTCTAGGCTTTATGGTTCAATCGCTCCTCCTGAAGTCATGCGAAAGAGATGGCTGCCATAAGTGTGTATGGTTGTCGCGCTTTAACTTCTTCTCGGATCTTCGGCTTCAAGCCCTCAATAAAAGTTCCCAATAACTTTTTCTCAGACTAACCACGAGTTTGATTTGATAATCTTTTAAACCTTGTTTGATATTCTTGGATGGTAGAGGTTTGTCGGATCTTTGCTAATTGGCCATCAATGTTCTCGTAATCGATTGGTCTGAAGCGGATCAACAACCCTTCTTTGAATTGCTGCCATGAGAGGCCACCATGGGTGTGTTTAAACTAATCAAACCACTGTATGACATCCCCTTCAAGATGGATAGTTGTAATTTCCACCATAGAAGCATCCACGGTACGATGGAATCAAAAATAACGCTCCGCACGCGAGATCCAACCAATCGAGTCTCCTTCTTCCTAGAGAAATCTACTATCATGCGTGGATTGTAAGGGCCAGTCATAGAGCCTCCCCTCTCCTGGAAGTCTTCTCTTCGATCAAAGCTTTCTCCTTGTTGTGATTTCCTTGGGCTCGATGGTCGGCCCAAACTAAGTTCAGCAAAGATGGTTCATATCGTTTCCTCCATTCGTGTCTTGAAGGCTTCAAAATTAGCATTGATGGCCTCCTCTGATGCCATAGTGTAAGCCTCTAGATCTGTAATGTTCTCTCTTTTATTGTCGGGTTAAGGGCATGGATCGATTGGGAAAAGTTGTGGCCAAAAGGGGGTGGATTGGTGGATGTGTAGGCTATAGTTTAGGGCTATTTTATGGCTAATTTGGGTGTAGTTTTGGCTGCAATTTGGTAGGATTTTAGGACTATGATGATAAGGGGTGAAGGTCAGGGAAAGAGGGTTTCAGATCTAAAAAAGATGGCAGCAAAGATCTGATAGAATTCGACGAAAGATCACTGTGGTATATGTTGTTCTACCGAACAAAATTAATATTGAAGAAGCAATAGTTTCTCTATGAAAATTTCAGAAAAAACCTGAGAGAACTATGGAGAATCTTGATAGCAAAATCTTAGTTCATATAGTAGTAATAATAGCAATTTGGATCAAGAAAATTTTGGTAGTATAACAGAAAGAAAATCGGTGCAAGATAAGATGGCAGCATTATAAGAATTGTTTCAAGGATGAGTTTCATAGTAGATCAATCTCAGATAAAAGCTAAGATGATCTATGAAACGTGTCAAAAATTCCATCCACAAAAGATGCCAAATAGATCAGTTCAAAAAGCTTATATACAGTTGAAATTTTCTACAGCAATTCTTCGTTTGCAAAGATGATCACTTCTGCAACAGAAGAAATTCACAGTAAGGAAAAGATAGAAAATTCTTTTTGGTATTTTGTAGATGGAAAATTACAGTAGCAAGAGGTATTAGTGATAGGGAAATACTATATTTCTAGTGCAATTGGTGGTGGCAACATTAGATTAATTTGATTTTGCAGCAGGAGGATGATGATGGAGGCGACGTAAAAAGTAATTGTAGGAATTGCTTGGCTTGATAGAGATGACAGAGATGGTAGTAGGGGCAGTAAGATCACTACTCTTATACCAGATGATATAACCCTAGAGGAATTATATGAGATTTGATATTTGAGGGGGATCAACCCTTAGAACGCTATAAGGGTTTCTCCCTCCTTGTAATCGACCAGATGGCTGAATAAAAATTGATATTTTTCTTGATGAAAAGAGGCGGAGGCTACAAGCTTATATAGGTCTCTAAACCCTAGCCCTAGGGGGGTGCTTCCTAAGTGAATTCCTCCTTTTACCCTCCATCTAGTCGACTTGCCCTGTTAAAGGGAGCGGCGGCCTAAGCGGGCTACATAAATATGCACCCTGCTAGAAACCCTAGCCGACCAGCTCAGTAAAGGGGGCGGTGACTAGGAAGCCCTAAGGCCCCAAATATAAACCCTAGTCACTCTTCTTTATAGGATAGAGGTGGCTAGGTGGGGTTTATTACAATCTCTTAGGGTTGTTTATTAGATACTACCTAGTTGAATATGACCCAAGCCTGTTGGAGTCGTATCAATTTGTTCTTTCTTTGTGAGTGCAGACCCGATGCTGGCGACTCTATCAGGTCTAACTTTGTGAAGAAGGACCTCGAGTATCTACTTGGTGGGCTCTGATCGATGCGAAATATTGGCCACATCTCGAGGGTCAGCTACAGGCTGTTTAGGTTTTATCTTCTCAAGTAGTGTGATCGCCACCATGTCACGGGCTTAGCTAAAGTTTGCCTAAGCCGTGCGGCACCCTCGCGGAACTCCCGAAGACTTAGCTGAAATTGCCTAAGTCGTAGAGCAACCTTGCTCACTATTCCGGACTTAGCTGGGATTGCCTAAGTCATACAACGCCCAATGCGTTTCCTGTCCGCAAAGGGTCAGCCCTCTTACAACCTCTTAAGGCCCCGTAGGACCTACAAAGAAGAAGTTGATTAATTCAGAAGCGAGCGACGGACACATCCCGACGTCTCGCGAAGCGGAAAGCTGTACAAGCAATTTATCGAACACCTTGAGTGCAGCAAAGAAAAGAGCGAACAGGACTTTGGAGGGTTGTAGGAGCAGTCGCAAGTCCACAAACGACGGTTCCCAAGGTATCGGACGCAAGACAAGTTCAATTGTTGATGAAAGCCTGCACCCGACATATACCCGGAACCCCATCCAGCCCGGTGCCACCTGGGGGGTTCCAAGGTGCTGAAATGGCTGACATTTCGCACCGCTCAAAAAGGTTGTCGTGGCACATGAAAAGACCCAAAAATGGGGTTTTTATTTTGGCTCCAGCGATGAGCGATCGCTCAGCCTTCTACACTACTTTCGCTCATATTTCTTAGGTAAAACATGTAAACTCAAGGCAAAACAAGCTGCCAAACATATGTACAAGCAAGAAAAAGTGAACGGTTCAAGGAGTAAAGGCATTACGGTTGAGCGACGTTCGTGACATTCTCCCCACTTAAAGCCGACGCCCTCGTCGACGCTTGTAGGCTTTGATGCGAGCTTCTTCATGTCGTAGGGCATCTTCGGCTCCCAACTAGCTTCTGTTTGAGGAAGCTTTTGCCACTTCACCAAGTACTCTATATGTTGCGCTCCATTGGGTAGCTTTATTATACGATCCGCTAGAATGGTTTCAACTCGTTTCTCGTAAGAGGCTCTGGTGGGGGGTAGTCGAGTTGGAACATTTCGGGAATCATCTCGCGGATCAGAGTGGTAGGCTTTCAAGTTGCTCGCATGGAAGACATTGTGAATTCTGAACCATGCTGGCAGTTGCAACTTGTATGAGACATTGCCTACCCTGCTGATGATTGGGAAAGGCCCTTCATACTTGCGTACCAATCCTTTATGCACTTTGTGTCTAAAGAATTGGAGTGATGCTGGTTGGAGCTTCACCAACACCATGTCACCAACTTTAAATTCTTGTGGTCGCCTTCCCAAGTCTGCCCATTTCTTCATCTTTTTGGCCGCCTTCTCCAAGTAAGCCGCTATCTCGCATTACGATGCCATTCCCTTACAGTGATAGGTGATGGGCTACTCCTGTATAACCAATAACTGTGGTATGAGGAGTTGATGGTCGTTGTCCGTAATAATCTCAAATGGGCTTTTGTTGGATGCAGAGCTCACGCAAGTTATAGGAGAACTGGGCGATGTCCAGACTTCACCCAATCCGTTGGTTGGCACTCACGTAGTCAAGATATTGCTCCAAGAGCGAGTTAATTCTCTCTGTTTGGCCGTCGTTTGAGGGTGGAGGCTTGTGGAGAAGTATAATTTCGACCCCAACAACTTGAACAACTCGGTCGAATCGTCCCAAGAACCGAGAATCCCGATCACTAATGATGTTGTGTGGGACTCCCAATACTTAACCACATTCTTCATCATCAACTTAGCCGCCTCCTCCAGAGCAATGTAGGGTGCAGAATGAATGTTGCGTGCTTAATCGGTCAACTACCACGAGTACCGATCCAAGTCCCCCTCAGCAAGCTTGATATGAAGTCCAAAGAAATGCTCTCCCATGGCCTTTCGTGCAGGCGGTTCCAAAAGTCCCAGCCTGCTGCTCTATCTTGTCCTGTGACAAGTAAGGCATGTTCGAACATATTCCTCCACATCTGTCCCCATCTTTGGCCAATAGAAGGCCCTCTCCACGAGAGCCATTGTTCGGTGGATACCCGGATGTCCAGCCCAAAGGGAATCGTGACACTCTTTCAAGAGTTCACGCCTCAAGTTATCCGCTCGTGGGACATAAACTCTGTTCCCCTTGGTGTAGATGAGTCCCTCCTGGACCCAAAATCGTCGTGCCTTGCCCTCTTTAATGAGTTGAATCGAGCCCGCTTGAGGATCTCGATGCAGTCCAACCACGATCACGGAAAGAAAGTTGAGCGCAATTGACTTGCTTGGCCTCCACCCGCCAAGTATAGCATTCACTAGCTCCATTTTCCGACTCAATGCATCGGCCATGACATTTGCTTTTCCGGGCTTGTACTCCATCACCATGTCGAACTCAGCCAAGAAGTCCTGCCATCGTGCTTGCTTTGGGGAGTTTCTTTTGAGTTTAGAAGTAACTCAATGCGACATTATCTGTCCTTAGCACAAATGGTGCTCCCAGAAGGTAGTGTCGCCACACTCGTGAGCGGTGGACTACCGTCATCTCCTTCTCATGTAGGATATCGCTCGGTCTCGTTGAGCTTGCGACTCTAGGCCACCGGATGACCCTCCTGCATAAGAACTCCTCCAATAGCAAAGTCAAGCATCGGTATGGACTTCAAAAGACTTTCCATAGTCCGCAATTTGAGTGAGTTCTTCTAACACAGGTCTTGGTCTTGAAATGCCGCCTCACATTTGTCCGACCATCTCAGATCGCTCCTTTTTAGCAGCGTCGGTGGTCAATATCCAGCTATGAAGCGCCGATAATAGTTGACAAACCCAAGGAAGGATCTCAACTCGCACCTTCTTTGGTGTTCGCCATCCACCACACACCTTAGCCTTGTCCATTCGAATGGACCCATTCCCAATTCGATGCCCCAAGAATAAAATCTCTTTGGTAGCACTTTTCCTCTTCACGAATAAGGTGTTCTCCACGAGAACTTTGAAAATTGTTGAGGTGTCTAACATGCTCCTCAAGTGTTTGGCTATAGACGATGTCGTCTAAGACGACCACAAACTTATCCGATATTCTTTGAACAACTGATTCATGAGAGTGCAAAATGTGGCGAGCGTTGGTTAAAAAGGCATCACCAAAACTCGAATGCTCCATACCGGTCACACAGTAGTCTTCGCCTCATCACCTTCTGCGATGCCCAATACCGAAGGTCGAGTTTGGAGAAGTACTTTGCCTTGCCCAATTGATCGAACAAGTCCGCGATGAGTGGGATAGGGTACTTGTTCTTCACCGTCATCTTGTTGAGGGCTCGATAATCAATGCATAATCGAGGCTCCCATCTTGTTTCTTCCGAAGAGGACTGGAGCTCGAAGGTGCTGGGCTGCGGATGAGACCACCGCTTAGCGTTCATCTAGCTTCCTCAATTCGCCAACTCGGAGGGGCCATGCGGTATGGTGGTCTCGCTGGCTTAACTCCGGCTCGGCTCAATCGATGATCCACGCCTCTGCGTGGTGGTAGAGTTCTCGGCAACTCTTTTGGCATCACATCCGAGAACTCCTTCGGGATGTTCGCCACAATGGCGGTTAGGAATGGCCTCCCGTCAAGTGTCTCTAGCTTCATCGCAGCTAAGAAGGTTAATTCACCTTTTCGCACCCCTTTCTTCAATTGTAAAGCCGATATTTGTTGTAGGTCCTTGGTTCCTACTCAAGCTGGAACCATGCAGGATCATCGCCTCCCATTAGACACAAGAAGTTCAGAACAGTATTGGCACCAACTTTGCTGCGTGCATAAACTCCATTCCGAGAATCACTTGGAAGTCGTCAATGGCACCGCCATCAAGTCTGCTCCCATTCCATGTCCCGATCTTGATGGGGACCCCTTTGCTTGTCCGGAGATCCGCTTGGCCTCCGAGTTCACCGCCTTCATACGACTTGGGCTCTTCTCCAAGATTAGTCCCGATTAGCTTCGCGATCGGCAATAAAATTGTGGGTCGCGCGTGTCCACCATTGCACGGGTTGTTCGCCATTGAGCTTGATGTCCACATACATCAACTCGGCTTCGCCTTGGCTTCGCCTTTGTATTCTCCCCACTTGACCCCGCAATGCATTCAACAAACGCATTGCTCCCATCCTGGGTCCTTGCGCGCCTCTCGCCACCGAGTCGAACTACTCGAACTAAGGGCGATTGCTTTGCCCTTGTCGACTTACGGGTAGAATCGATGCCGTCAACGCATTGAGTACTGTTTTGTGGGCACTCCTCACCATGTGCGGTCCTCCACACAAGAAGCATCCAGAGGTTTTGGGACTCTACCTCTTAAGCCCGGTCCCTTGTGGAAGTTCTTCTTCTTTTGCTCGCCCCAGACTCCTTCGCTCGAGAGTATTTAGATGGGCGATTTCAAGATTGTTTCTTCTTTCTCAAATCCTCAAGAAACAAAGTCGGTTAGCCTTCCATGCAATTGCCCGACTACATCGGTGACATTCCTTGATGTAGTTCTTGTTGTGCCCATGGCTTCAAGCCATCGAGGAAGCTGAATAGTTTGTCTTTCTCGGACATGTCCGTATATCCGATCGCTGAAAATTGTTTCACATAGTCTCGGATTGTTGTACTTTGGCGGAGTTGTCTCGGTTTCCTTCTTGCGACAAACTCGTGTTCTCCGGAACGGGTTCTCAACTCTCGCTTCAAGTCTCCCCATGTATCCACTTGACATCGGCCTTGTTGGATCTCTTCCCAACGGGTTCGCCACCAAAGTTTTGCATCCCCATTCGGATACATTGTTGCTATAGCAACTTTGGTTTCTTCAGAATCAAGCCTTGTAGCACGGAAATCTGTTCCATGTCGAACAAGAAGTTTTCGAGCTCTTTGGCATCTCTAGCACCTCCGTAGTAGCGGCTCTGGTGCCCAAGTTTTGTGGTGGCCGTGGTGTTGCTCCCTCCCGCATCAAGAGTCCTTGTTAACACCATCACCTTCGCCGTGAGTTCCGCCACAACTTCATGTAGGTGTCGTGCGGAATCTTTGGTGTCCTCGTCATTGATCCATCATAGATTCAACTTTCTCGATCCGAGATTCAGCTTCTTCTAGCGAGCTCTCTACCCTAAGTAGCCCTCGGCCTTGATAGAGTTCCTCCACACTCGCTTCAAGAACATCAAGGCGGGTCTCCGCTATAATTCTCTCCTTCTGACCCTTTTTCCCGGTTGGCGCTGCAGATGGCGCCTCCTCCCCTCGTGGAGAATACCCAACTTCACGCTCGTCTTGTTCACTATAGAGCTCCTCATGAGTGACTCCCATAGTTTGCGAGCGAGTTTGCACTTGCAGCCCACCTGCGACTGCTTGGAGCAAGGGTCCGGCTTGCCCCATCTTGCTCGATTCACCACGATGTTTCACCATGGCGAGATTGCGAATCTTCTTCGCTGTTCGTATGAATTGCTTGCCGGCTCTGATACCACACTGTCACGGGCTTAGCTAAAGTTTGCCTAAGCCGTGCGGCACCTCATGAACTCCAAGACTTAGCTGAAATTGCCTAAGTCGTAGAGCAACCTTGCTCACTATTCCGGACTTAGGGATTGCCTAAGTCATACAACGCCCAATGCGTTTCCTATCCGCAAAGGGTCAGCCCTCTTACAACCTCTTAAGGCCCCGTGGGACCTACAAAGAAGAAGTTGATTAATTGAGCGGCGGCGGACACATCCCGGCGTCTCGCGAAAGCTATACAAGCAATTTATCGAACACCTTGAGTGCAGCAAAGAAAGAGAGAAAGAGAGCGCAGGACTTTGGAGGGTTGTAGGAGCAGTAAGTCCACAAACGACGGTTCCCAAGGTATCGGACGCAAGACAAGTTCAATTGATGAAAGCCTCGCGACATATACCCGAACCCCATCCAGCCGGTGCCACCGGGGTTCCAAGGTGCTGAAATGGCTGACATTTCGCACCGCTCAAAAGGTTGTCGTGGCACATGAAAAGACCCAAAAATTTTGTTTGTTTGGCTCAGTGATGCGATCGTTCGGAGCCTTCTACACTACTTTCGCTCATATTTCTTAGGTAAAAACATGTAAACTCAAGGCAAAACAAGCTGCCAAACATATGTACAAGCAAGAAAAAGTGACGAACGGTTCAAGGAGCAAAGGCATTACGGTTGAGCGACGACCGTTCGTGACAACCAGGTGGCACTGTCATGACTCCCGAGGATCACTTCTTACTTCTCTGACCCTAGCTCGGGTCAAAAATTTCATTATCTGGTGGTAGGTGGAGATGACTATTTGTAACTTGTTGAGGGTCAAACGACCGAGAATCACATTGTACGCCGAGGGCAGCCCGACCACTATGACAATGACCATCACTGTCTTCGACATAGGTTCCTCTCCAATGGTGATCGACGAGGTGGTGGTGCCAAGGGGGTAGATAGAGTCCTCGATGAAGCCGATGAGGGCAGATGCCATAGGGTTGAGGTCCTTCTAAATTAGGCTGAGCTTTTGGAAAGCATCAAATTAGGCAACATCGGTCGAGCTTCTGATGTCCACCATTACCCTTTTGACCAGGGCGTTTGCAATCCTGACTGAGATCACCAAAGTATTGTTATGGTCGGGATATTCAACTTCCAACTCCTGAAATGCAATCTCGGGCTCCTCCGTTTGTCAAGGATGTTTTTCTATGGCTGCTCGAGCATAGGCCCTATGCTCCGACATGTTGTGTCCTCCAAAAGCTGATCCACTAATTATGACATCAATTTTCTTCTCCACAAGGTCGTGGAGTTGGAGAGAGGGTCTCATGGCTTTTTGAGGTAGCATGCAAGATGCCTTTATGGATGAGTTCCTCGATCTGATTTCTCATATCGTGGCATTCCTCGATGTCATATATGTAATCACGGTGATACCGACAATACTTAGACTGATCTCTGAGTTTGGGTAGTGTCTTGATTGGGTTGGATGCTCTGAGTAGCCCCTTCTCTCTAACTTCGAGGAAAATTTTTGTTTGGGATAAGTTCAACGAGGGCAAAGGGGGCCTCAGGATCGACAGTTCGGGTCGATCAAGTTTTCTTCTTGGCTTAGTCCGAACCCAGACACACAAGGAGGCCTATGCAGCTTGCTAACATTAACACCAAAGGTAGATCAGATTCAGTCGCTCCCTCCTGAGGTGATAGGTGGTGGAGCAATGAGAGATGCCCATCGGGTCTTACACACAAATCGAAGTCAAAGATTTCTTGACCTGACCTCTCTGATGATTACGTTAGTAGTGGAGAAGAAAGTTCTCAGTTCCCTGGCATTAGTCAAGAGGATAAACTTTATACTTGCAAAATGGGGGTTGGTCATATACGACCCATTAATAGTTTCCGATTCCTCGAGTGGTCAACTCGTACGCCTTGTACGGGCATCGACCAATCTGTACGAGTCGGTGCCACACAGCGTCGTCTGAGCTTTTCGGAGTGGATTTGTGCGGCACGTCGTCACTTTGTACTTTTTTGATTAATTCGATGAATGGGCAACCGTCCTTCTGATCCTGACCCTGACGCAACGTGTCGTGTTAGCCCTGAGGATCCTTGTTGGTGCTCTTGTGGTTGATTTCTATTACCATGGAGGCGATATCGAAATATATCATATCAAAATTTAAATTTAAATTTTTGGATCAGGATATATAAGAAAAAGAATATTTTAAGAGTTTTAATTTAATTATGAAAAACTGTTATAGTTCTAGAAAAAGAAAACATAAATGAAACAGAGCTTTTGGTTCTTTACAAACTCTATGGCAGAAATTGAACTTGGGAGGAGATTGTCATGCACATATGGAACCTGCGACCTTCGCTGGTTAGAGCTAACAGGTCAATAGTAAAATAATATTAAGCTTTTCTTTTCAATAAGTGTATGCAACCCAAAATTTACGGAATGGGAATAGTGTGTGCACATTTTTACATCTTTCCTAGTTCCTCCTCTTTTAAAGAGTTCCACGACTTGATTGGTAAGATGCAACATAATACATCCCATCTCAACGTGTCATTCGTTTCCCGTTCCATATCATCCGAATCCATCCATTTTTGTTTGCTGCTCATATATCTGAATATGTTCAGCTGCATTGCTAGTTTTATTAACCAAAGAATTGCACAAGGAAACAAGAAGGCCTGCAGGGCAAGCGTGATGCTTTGCGTACATCGGAGTCAGGATATTTGAGTTGAGTTGCATTGCCACTCCCGGCGATGCGATGCCCAAGTATCCTATCTTTGTTCCTAATCATATCAAGATCTCATTCTTACTTAAAATTCTTTCCTCTAAGCAATTCTATTCTTAATCATGTCAGACAAATCATCCAACATCTTTTGCTGATAGTTATGGTCATTACTTGCACGTAAGAGCGAGACGCAATCTTTGTTGTCGTCATTTGTTTCGCTCTCTTCCCATCCTTCTATTTGGACAGGCCCTCCTCCACCTCCGTTTCGACGAGGACCAGCGTGCTCATCAACCGAGACGTCATCCGATGTGAGGTGTTGCCTCTTGCAGATTCCAGTGTACCCGATGCATCATCATCTTTTGCTGTTCACCTTTCCCTCTCGTGAAGACATGCGATGACCCACCCTTTGGATTTGTCGTGCCATGTGATCGATCATACATTCTTTTTATTTATTTATTTATTTATTTGAAATTAAAAGTGTTGTGACCATCTTTCTTGGATTTCTCACTTTCGGATCTCAAGTTATCTATCGGCTTGACATGAGAGATCTTAGGGATGAACGACTGACTCTCTGAATCGTGAGGCATGCATGCAGCAAACAGGTTTACCAAATAGTTGAAGATACCATTGAACCGGATCCATCTCACAGTCCCCGAATCGTGAGCATGCAGGAAACAGGTTTACCAACTTTCTTTCTCGCACTCGAGCTCGTCATACCTCAAGATTCTTGTTCGTCCCCATGGAGGATTTGTTGGTATCTTCGACTGATACCACCCCACTGTTAACTCGTACCCCGTTTGCCGGCTCCTCCTCTAAGCTTCCGTTTGGCTTCACCATGCCGATCTCCGCTTCCCTTCTCCCTCCTTTCTTTTGCCGTGCAGTTGATCCGTGGTACACCATGTGTAATGCGAGCTGAGCCACTGCAAACGCCACTCCCAGGCCATTCGGTATCTGGAGGAGAAAAAAAAAAAAAAAAAGGTTTCCAAGGCAACACATGCATTCTTTTTATTCAGAACTAACAAAACCCAAGACGGGAACTTATTGCTAGATAAATGTGAAAATGAAGGGACAGAGTTGTCGAGCATCAGTGATTATTGGGAAGAAGAGGAGCGGCTTACGGTGATGAAGAGGTCAAAGCGGATGGTGGCGTAGGTGGTCCAACAAAGGCCGTTGAGGAAAGAGGCCAGGGAAAGGGGGAGAGGCATGAACTCCACGCTCCTTGTCCGCATCACCTGTCTCTGCAACCCATCCAGATCCAAACCCACCTACTTCAGCAGTACAAGATGAAGACGAAACAAGGAACGAAAGCAGAAGAGCGGTCTTTGCGTCCCTTGTTCTTCGATTGATTCATTCATTACAGTGACCATCTCGGTAAGGGGAGGTGGGGAACAGCCACTTGTGTTATACGTGATGATCACACCAGCCATCCAAGAACATACCATGGCAGCCAAGGGAGCGGCGTACATGCCGGTCCCAAAGACGACGCAGAGCACTCCAGCGATCAACGACCGGCGCTCGTGGCTGTGGACAAGAGTGAGGATGAGGGCACCCACTGCACCCACAAAAGCAATCTCGAGTAGCAGCACCAACAACACACGAAGCCGCTGGTATCCGTGGGAGCAGCCGAGGAAGACGAGCACGTAAACAAGCTCGATGACAAGGCCTGAGACGTTGATGGTGAGAACCAAGGTGCTATGGGGGTGCACCATGGGCAGCCCGTACAGCACCCACATCATGCAGTTGAGTAGGGTTGCCAGGTACGGGGTGGCCGGGAATTGCTCCACGCTTCTACCCTTCCATATCCTACGAAACGTTGGGCTGGCAACAAATCAAAGATGAGTAGCAGCGGTACATCCAGTGGCACGATATCATGAAGAAGAAAACCAAGGAGTAGTAAGTAGCGCTCGTGCTTACGCTGGCGAGAAGAACAGCACCAGAGCGGTGGCGTTCCCTGCATCATATTTTTTCAAAAAGCAATAAGTTTTGAGGAAAAACACAATGGCTTGGCGTTGAAAGCATGAACCAGGTCTACCTATGATGCCAACAGACGTGCGGATGGTGTCCGCTGAAACCACCATCTTCCCAACACCGTGGTGATATCTCCAAAAACCGAAGGCCAATGCAAAATGTTGATCATATAGAGGAGAGGGAGGTGGGATCAGTTCTCTGCGGTCGGGTTGGTTAAAGTTGGACACGGATCGGGTGCTGTTGATAGCAATGGACACAAAAGTAGGCATTGCCGTAGGGTTACTGTAAAAGAGATGAGAGGGAAACGAGCAAGTACTGCATGTTAGGCCTGCCCAACAAGTTTCTTACTACCCGTCCTCCCTAAGGTGTTGTGATCTGCACCAAAGTCTTCTGCGTTGCTATTCCGGGCTTGTCAAGCCATGTGCAGGTCTCCGTCTCTTTTTGGTGTAGGAGAGATGGCGTCCGAGAAGTTATCTCCTATTTTGACTTGTATTATTGGTAGACCTGCCCCATAACATTTTCGAGTGGCATTTATTTATGGCTTTAAAAAAACATCACAATGGACTTCCACATATCGCTTTACGTCACTGTTTTTGATGTGACAAACTATCATCAACTGTTGCTTAACTATTCGACGTAAGACATGTGCCAGCAGCAAAGGTTGTGAGACTCGTATGGCTTCGGACTTCCTCCTCCCTTGTTGCGGTGATATGAAAGATGAAACCAAGTTTGGTACGTACCACCAAATCCTCATTTATAACCACTATCATAAAACTGCATCGACTCCAATTCGTCACCAACATATTTCCAAATCGACAAATTAACGACGCTGGTTACCGTACTAATCAATTCCGATGCATCAAACTTAGTTTCGTCTTTATCTGTAAGTACTATTGCATTCTGTAATTAAATTTTATGTATATATATGGATTGATCATGGCCACGCGGAGACTTCATCAATGGACGGCAAGGGATGCTCCGATCTTAACGATAGCACCGGCGGGCCCCCCGATACGAGCTGAATTAGCGGGGGGCGAATGATCCACGTGTCGGTGGACCCAGATGCGTTGTGGGCCATGATTATTTTTATGGTGATGGGCGGAGAGAAGAGGCGAGCGGCCTCCTCATCGCCACTCTGGGTCTTCCATGCCACACCTTCTCTCTTTCTTTTTTTTCTTTTTCTTTTTTTATAATTTTCTTTAAAAGAAATTATTTTGTTATTATTGTCTCTTCCTCTTTTTTTTTTTATTAACCATCGTTTTGTTATCTCCTTCCTTCTGCTCCGCGAGAGGAAACCACTCGCTCTGTCGCTCGCATGGCGCTGGTGAGCCCGCGGCTGCCTCGATCGCTGCCGTGCGATGGAGCAGGCGGAGGAGGCCGGAGGAGGAGGGCGAGGGGGACGTGGTGCTCGGCCATCGCCGTCGACGCGCCGCTAGCCAGCGTCTCCGGGATCCGGTGGGGATCGTGCAAGCTCCAGGGCACGCGATCGGAGATGGAGGACGACGTCGTCCTCCGATCCGACGGCCTCGCGGGCTTCTCCTTCGCCGCCGTCCTCGACGGCCACGCCGGCTTCTCCTCCGTGGAGTTCCTCAGGTTTACTTCACCTTGTTTAGTTCGTTTCTGGTGGCGTAGACGTGGTTGCTGTCTGATCCTGTCTGTGGTTGATAGCTTATATAAACCCTCAGTTAAGATGGAAATTTTGGTCCCTTCATATCCAATTACGATTTATTATTATTATTATTATTATTATTATTATTATTATTATTATTATTATTTTTGTATGTCGAGAAGCTGAAAGCATTTTTCGGTGGAAGTTTTGGTGATGATAATATTGTAATAAATATGGTGGTAATGAGATCATTCCTCTGTTTTGAGAATCATTTGGGATCAATAGATGCTTACTATGACATGCAGGGAGGAACTGTACAAAGAATGTGTACTAGCTTTGCAAGGTGGGTTGCTCTTGACCAGCAAGAACTTCGCTGCTGTAAGAGATGCAATTCAGAAAGCCTTTGAGGACGTCGACGCAAAGCTCTTGACTTGGTGAGCTCTTGTAGAATTAACGAAAAGTTACCAAATATTGAACTTGTGCTCAGTTTTGTGTTTCCTGAAACTCTTATGTACTGTGGTTTTGTCTCATCATTTAAGATTTAGAACTCGTTGGTTTCTTTTTTTGCAAAGGCTTGAACAGACAGGGAAGGAGGTCGAATCTGGTGCAACAGCAACAGTTATGTTTCTCAGGAATGACATCCTGATCATCTCACATATTGGCGACTCATGTGTGGTATCCCCTGTTCTTATTCTGTTTAGTTTCATATCCCACATAACAATGACTGAACTATATTCTTATTTAGATGCAATTGTTACAGTTAAATCTCTGGTTTGCTGCTAATTGATTGAAATTTATGATGTAGGTAATATCTCGTACTGGGAAAGCTGAAGCGCTAACAAATCCACATCGACCTTATGGAAAAAATAGAGTTTCTCTTGAAGAAATCAAGCGTGTTAGAGCAGCAGGTGGATGGGTGTGTTTCCTTATTCTGCTCGTGCTCGTATCTCGTGGAGATGAGTTTTACCCAATGCCAACTTTAGATAGGCTACAATCATGTGATATATAATGATATCAAGCCAACTACATCACTTGATGTGCTTAATTTGAATTAGTTTTCTCCTAAGTCATAATGATCCTTATTTTCTGATTTGTTTACAAGATCTATGTCACCAACTTTTTTCAAGGGGAAGGATATTGTTCAGTAGACATTTATTAGGAATTCTCTTAATAACGAACTTTACATTACAATCACTAGATCTTTACTGATAAATGTAGGGACTGCAGATGATTTGCACCATCAAATGCATTATTAGGTGAGGAACACAGCACATTTAAAACACACATTTTAGATATTGATTATTTTGAGAAGCATAAATAGAACAGCCAACCAGGTGTAGTAAATCTTTGTCAATTGGTCTGATTGTTGAAATTTGAGAAATGTCACTTCCAGTGTAAAACCTTTGTCTGAAGTTTTGATTCTGTTCAGACACTGTCTGATTTTAAATTTGAGCCAGTTCAGCTTGGGCATCCAGACAATATGATTTGAATTGCTAGGTTAACAGTACTTAGTGGGTTCCAAGTCATATATCAAGTTAATAATTTTCATATGAAAATTGTAATTTTGTAATCTAGATATTATGTTTTATGGTATGTTGAAAACTTTGGTCAAACCTGGCTGATCTGATAGGTATCATATGTTTTATATGGTAAAAATCGGCTCCAAGAAGGCTGGATTTGAGTGGCCCAAAAGAAAAGGACCTGGTTTGAGCAAATAACATCACAAAAAACTAACTTCAGGTTGGTCATGTCGGCCATTTTTACTGCATGTGCGACTGCCAAGCCAGACCTAGTTTTTAGCCACCCAAACCTATGGCAGCCTGGTGCAGGAGGCTCACACCAATGAGGGTTTTGTGTGTGTGTGTGTGTGTGTGTATATATATATATATATATATATAAGTCTTGCTCCACATTCAGAGAGGTCGTTTCCATCTCTCAGACTGGCATCCATGGTGATGGACTAACCTTCATAGCATTGTGTATGTGTGGTCTAACACCCACATTTAGAGAGGTGGTTTTCATACCTAAGATACATAGTCTTACTCCACATTCAAAAAGGTTGTTTTCATCTCTCAGACCCTGGCATCGAGGGTAATGGACTCACCTTCATAGCATTGAGGTAGATCCTCAAAATTCATTATGAGATAGCTAAATCTATGGCCTACCTTTAAAATTCATCATGAGACAGTTAAATCTACCAAAGAATTGGTAGATATGGCTTACAAATATACTCTTACCATTCCAAGAGTACTCCAGGGTTACTGTCGCTATCCTAATTTTCATTCCCACTTGACCATGTATGTAGAATACCAAGACAAGGTCTCAGAACTGGGTGGTTGGGTTATAATCTTTCATCTATTCTTACTTAAGGTGTCTATTAGTCCAGTAAATTTAGGCCCTAGTATGCTGGACTCGGTTTTGGTTATTATTTGTGATCAAATTGAATTATAAATCTCTGAAACTGGTTTCGTTGAGGTTCAGTGTATCATCAATATCTTCAGCCATAAAGAACACATGTAATGCAGGCAGGTTAAAGCTGTAGAGTGGATCTAGTTCTCCAGAAACTCTATCTGGTTTACCTTATTTTTCAAGGTCCCAGGTTCGCATTAGCTTTTGCAAACTCTCCTATGGAATTAAGGCACACAAACATTATATTCATATAATGCTAAAAGATTCATTATTATATATTAAACACGAAGTGCTACACCTATGGCTGCTTAAAGAATGTTTTTAAGTTTTTTTTCTTCACCTACATTTCTTTTTAAAAGAAATGCTATGATATCATTTAATATTGTTCGCAGAGTCTTTATTGACTTTTTAATCTCTTTGCCTTTATTTAATTATAAAGAAAATGCTATGATACTATTTAAGCTAGTGTGAAGAAGCATTTGTTTCTTGTGTCATCTATACATTTCGTTATAACCAATACCTGACTTCTGTAGATTGTTGATGGACGAATTTGTGGGGATCTTGCTGTATCCCGTTCTTTTGGAGATATGCGCTTCAAGTCTAAAAAGAACGAGTTTGTTCCTTAAAACTCTCCCATGCTTTTCTGTACCTAAAATTTACTGAAATTGTCTAGAGGAAAGTTTAAATTTTGTTAATACCAATATTTGTAAAAATGATAAAGTAACCTTGCTGTCTCAATCTTTTCTGTTTAGGATGCTGATGAAAGGAGTTGAGGAGGGGCGATGGAGTGATAAATTTGTCTCCCGGTAATATCCTGAGACAAATATAAAGTTGCCAACATTCTTACCCCATGCTTATTATTCTCAATTTTCAATAATATTTTACTTTCTTTTGGTATGGAATGAAAATATTCAATAACAACACAACAAAGCTGTAAAATCCCAACTATTTGGGTATATGGAATGAAAAGACTATGATTGAAAATTTTTTTTGTCATGTTTGTATTAATAACAATCCTTTTGAGAGGGCATGTATCAAATGTATTAATACATTGAAGTTCTTCTTTGTAGAATCCAGTTCAAAGGAGATCTAGTAACCTCTTCACCGGACATATATCAAGTTGCACTTGGCTCTGATGTGGAGTTCGTATTACTGGCTTCCGATGGTCTATGGGACTATATGAAAAGGTTTTGTGTAGCATAAGTGCCTTGAAGTAGATATCTTCAACTAATACTGAAGAAACACACAATTGCACATCCATGAACGACATGAGCAATATTTACCGGATGGCTATGATAACATCAACAAATGTGTTGGTCGGAATTAGATTTCCTTTTATCTTTACATATTTGAATGGTGCACTTTGATTGATATCTTGCACTTCTGCTGGAGAAATGGTAATAAAATTAAACCATGTACAAGAGTGTGCTTACAGAAATTAGCCTCTCCACTTAGAGTGTGACCTTCTCTAAGTGGACTCAAATGTTGTGCTCCCTGATGCAAAGATGATTAAGATAATTTCTCTCTTTCTTCCTGATGCATTCCTGACATGAGCAAATAACTGGTTTGTTCAGCTCAGATGCGGTTTCTTTTGTCAGAGATCAACTTCGTCAACATGGTGATGTTCAGGTGCATATTTGTTATCTCAGTTCTTATTATCTGGTTTTGAGGATTCTGTATACCTTACTAAGCTTCATTCTCTTGGTTTTGTTTAGTTAGCTTGTGAAGCACTAGCTCGTGTGGCTCTGGTACTTCTCTTTCCTGATGGCTTGTTTGTTATTGGACATGTCTCTGATTTTAGGGCAATTCTTATCAGAGATAATATTTGGCTGATCATCACTTTTATTTTGCAGGACCGACGATCACAAGACAACATAAGCATAGTTATAGCTGACTTGGGGTACTTATCTTGCACCTTTGTTTTCTGAAAGTAGCTTTTCACTGTTTTAGTTGCTGTGCAAAGTTCTTGAGTATTTCATATGATTATTTGAGTTGCTTGCTGATTCACAAATTCACATGCATAACATGCATTAAAAAGATTTGAGGTATGGATGGCAGAAAATATACTTTGGTACGGTGTTTTCTCAGTGTTGCTTACGAACAAAAAGAGAAAAAGCTTTGGATGGGAAAGAACTAAATATCCAACTAAAAGAAATATCATGTCTGTCAAGGGGAAGAAAAAGAATAGAGATCCAAAAGGCTGGAAATTCATCTTGGTTTTGATTGTTTTTGGGTGCATGGTGGAGTTTGGTCAAGTATTTCCACTTGGTCATTAAGTGAAGTAGCTGAAACACTATTAAATAACAGCATAAATTATTTGGTAAGATTTCTGGATCATATTGAAATCAGAAAAACAAAGAAAGTGAAAAAGATTGCACGAAGTTATTTAAGTGAGATTTCATATTTGAGTTATGTAGGACCCCAAATTATTCTTTGTGGAGTACGTGAGACTCCATCTATCTTAGTAATAATGGGACTAAAATGATGAATGGAGCTTGTACCCATATCGATGAACAAGCTACGGACGTGGATGAACAGACCATGAATATAGGACACAACGCCTTCCTCTTTGTTCTCCATTATCTTTGGATGTAATGTGGGCTTGGTCACATATAAAAAACTTTTCGATGATAATTAGAAATGTATATGATGAAAACATCTTGTGCCTATGTATCAGCTTACAAATTGTTAGGCTACGAGAGGCAGCACCATCCTTTCTAAATCGGTGACAGGTGATATAGTGGTACATAGACGCGATAGACAAACGGAAAATGCATGGGAACCACGTTAGAAAGCTTTTTAAATGTGTTGCTTGTTCCAATATACACATGCAGATGTGATGAAACATGGGAGAATATACTTCATAACTTGATAATTTATCATAAGTGTTACTATCACACGATGATCCTTCAGTTCATAATGTGTGTGCACTGTCTTATACCCGCAGGAGGACAGATTGGCAGAACTTGCCGGAGCAGGGGCCAAACTACCTGTATGAAATAAGTCAAGCTTTGGCGACAATAGGCGTGGTTTCTTTAGGAATCTGGATGTCCTCTTTCCTTCTTGTATGAAACAAAGCCTCGACGAACTGTACATAGTTGTGGATAGATCCATGGCCACCACATGCTTGCTCGCTCCATCTCGTTAAATTGAAATTTGCTTTCTTCACGCTGCTTTTATTTGTCAGTGATCTCACTCCTATTTGATGTGGCGTTCGTCAGAGTTCATCTCTTCTTTTGGGGTTCTGATGAATCAGATCTAACCTTTCTCGTGGTCAGATGCATAAATGCTCATTGGTTATACTCTTTCCATTCAATTATGTTCCTTTTTTATCGCTTGGCTTGTGGTAAGTATAGTCTCTTGAAGAGTAGGTCGGTCATACACGAATTGTAAGTATAGTCCTAAATACCAGAAAGATTCCTTATTATCTATTTGTTCTCTTACCAGTATTTTATGAACCGATCGTCTCAGCCATCATCACCTCACAAACTCTTCATGAGTCGCCAAATAATCAAGGTTTACAATATCGTATTGTATCACTCAGTACGTACTGATTCGATAAAGAACCGATACAACTCGATACCTTGGTGTATTGTGTTAGTACACTTAGTACAGTTTAATATGTATAGTACCGATAATTGATCAATACATTGATACGATACGAGATTGTGAACCTACCAAGTAATCACACATTTTACACATGTCGAGAAAAAATAAAGGCCGAAATGTTGACAATCAACAACAAACCTTCTCCCTTCCATTCATTATATGGCCCTTCCATTCATTATATGCTCAAACTGTAATGTTATTTTATACCACTACAACAACTCAATGGCAAACTAACTATTTCATCTCTTCTTTGCCACACTACAAAAGCGGTCTCAAACAAGAATAACAACTATGCTACGAAAGCGGTCTCACACAAGAATAACAACTACACTACCAAAGTGGTCTCAGACAAGAATAACAAAAACCATATATGGATCCTAACCTCTGTCGATCGGTGTATTGCTACAATAGATGTAAAGATTTTAAATATAGTAGGAAGAGAATATAGCTGGTTGGCTCTTCTTAGGCAGTAATCTCTCTCATAGAGCAGAATGCAAGCTACAGACCCCTGCCTGGCTTTCCTTTCCTGGGATCATGCCTAGGGTTGGGTCCTCCGTAGTCATAATCCAGGGTGACATCTATCAACGCCTTTCTCGTAGTCACCTGTCAGAAACAAGGACATTAAGATTATTTGTATCAAGAAACATGAAGTGCAGAATGGAAGGCCATCAAGGAAGAAAGAAGTAACATAACCTACATGCGTAGGACAAATTATATTACACTATAATGCTCCGATCTCATTACACCAGATCATTCTTAGTCTTATACCCACCATGGACTTGATGGATTCCTGTCAGTTGTACAATAATTTTTTCATTCTATATATTCGATGACAAAAAAAATCTGTATGAAACTGGACAATCATCTTGGAACATATCATTGCATCAGATGTCTATTTAATGCACCTTGGTGGTTATTGTCTATAAAAATATGTATATACATATATCTGTGACTAGAAACTTGAACAAGTTTATTGCATTGGCCCATAAATCTAATCGCAATGAATCAAAGCTGGCAAACCACATCACCATGGAGCCTTTTTCATTAGATTTCATGCCTAAACTAATGCCATTTGCCTGCTTGGCACGCCTAGATAAATAAATATGCACATTACCTTGGTCACCTGCAAGGCAGGATAAGTTCCATCTTCTGAACTCCCAACGAGGCCTGTAGAGATGAGATGCAGTATGTCACACAAGAAAACAACGAAAAATCACACAGATGAAAAAGGAAATTAGCTTTCATACCTAAGGATGACTCAAATAGGAGGATTAGCAAAAGGATGATAAAGAAGGTTTTGAATCTAACTGGCATGGTTGAGGTTATTGTTGCTGTTCTCAGTAGGCACTTTGGAAGGCTTCAAGAGGGTCGGGACCAACGCTTCTTTTATGCTTGGGCAGGCAGCAGAAGGAGATGCATGCCTTAGCAGCTTTTGGCATGGTCCACCACCCATGATTGCTCTGGACAATGATGATGAAATCCATTAGCTACAAGTCAACTACACTATCTTCAGCTACTTCAGCATTCCTGCTTGCCTGTTCTCCACCAGAAAGATATTGCATGTGGTGGTAAAGAAAGACGACAATGCCTCTTGTGTGACCTAATTGAAGTTGTTTTTAGCCCACTAAAATTAATACTTTTAGCTATAAGCTATTGGGCATGGTTTGCGGAATTAAGGCTGCCGCATTGGCAAGAACCTTATCAGAACATTTCAAGAAAACAGCAAAAATCATATTACAAGGGATGCATCTGATCCAAATTTGACTGGCTCCTTCGACCTTTCTGATTTCATGTGAAATAGAAGCAGATAATCAGTGTTAACAAAGTAAATAAACAGTGAAAACACACTTCATGTTGGATGGCAAGGAGGTATAATATAACTTGCAAATAACCTCACTGCTCAATAGTTCAAATTATTCTTTCAAGTAGGATACCTGATGAACACTATGTTTATGAGACAATGGTGTTTGCTAAGTTATGTGAACCATCAGGAAAATTCTAGTTACAGGACATCTTGTACCACTACAGTGAGTAGGATTTTCCACAGTTTATGGAGTATATATGAAGCATCTTGATAGTTAGGTATAGGATCTTCCATCACTATCAAGTCAAGTGCACATCGATTCATACATGCACAAGCATGCAATATGCTTTTTCTTATGTGACTGTGTAAAATGCAACAAACGATTGCCCGATCTAATTGAAACTAAGCCACACGAAGTGAACCAAAGTCATCAAACATGATTGATTAAAACAAGCACGTGTGGCTGCAAAAAGTTGATGAAAGCACTAGATGTAAGAACCCAAATATCAGTCAAATAAAAATAACCAGATGATCCTCTTCTTTGCAGTAATCTACTATATTCTGCATATTTTCTCTTTAATCTGTAAATTGTCATACTTTGTGCATGATTAATTTCTGTAAATGAAAAAAATCAGGACCTCACATACCTGTCAACAATGTAATCTTCATAGAATCAGGTCCATGACATAGATGGTGGCCATCAATATCAAGGATATCAGCATTCACGAAGTTGGCCTGCTTATTATCCACATCCTTTGTCTTTATTGCCCTGTCACACAGTTCATATTCCATACCATTAGTCTCCACCAATATCAAGAAATTAATAGTACTATAAGAAATGTTGTTGTACCCCATGACTTATTTTACCCAATTTAGCACAGGATCATAAAGCGTTTGAGCTATGGATGCAGAATTTATTAGTGTTGGCAGATCACATTAACAGAGTTAAGTCACTTGATTTGATTTTGATGATAAATAACCACATAAGCGTCAGAGCAAATTTGAAAGTGAGGTAGCATGTAAATCATGTAATGCAATCAAATATTTGATTTAGGAATCAATTCTTTATTTTCTTACTCGTCATTGCAATTTAGGAAACGTTAATTCTTATTTCCTTGTTTGCCATTGCGAATTACGAAATGACTATTAAGTATTAAGCATTCCAAATAAGATGATGTCATATTTGTTAACATATTAAATAAAAAATTAAATAAAAACAAAATTTTAAAGGAAAATTTCCTTTAGGGCTCACCTCCTCCTATATAAGGGGAGGAATTTCTCTCCTTCGTTCCTCACCTAGCCGAGCCCAATAGGAATGAAGAGTTGAATCATGCTGAGGAGAGGTAGGTTTTCCTACTTTTCTTGAAGAAAATATTTTTTTTATTTCCATTAAGTGTTGAAAGTTTTGTAGTTCAAAAATATGTATCAATCCTTTAAAATTTTTATTGTTGGATTAAAATATAACATTTGTAGTTTTTAAGATATTATTCGATCATCTTCTTAAGGTTTTTATTTTTAAAGTTAAACATGCTAAAATTTCACATGCTTTATATAGTAATGCATGATATTTTTTGATATTACAGTTTATCTTTTAGTCTTATCTAGAATAAAACTTTCATGTTAGATTAAAATATGTTTTCGATACTTTTATCTGTAATTTTAAATATGCTATTATGAAAGGTTAATTTTTTTATTAGATTATATTGAAATTGGGAATGTACTAAAAGTATGATTTCTAATTCTTATTGAATTTAAGAAGTCATTTTATTGTATTGTCTTATCTCATAATCTTGTCTTTAGTGTTTTTCTTTATATACAATTTTTAATGAAAATGTTATTCATGAAATTACATAGAAATTGATTTGAAATAGCCCATAGGCCAAGCCCAACCAGGGTCAGGCCATAGTCCATTGGCTAGGCCCCGATCAGTCCCATAGGCCAAGCTCAACTGCGGTCGCCCTAGCCATGAGCTAACCCTAATAATACGGTCATGTGACTCACATGATCGATCCATTGGCGAGGCTAGCCACTATGCGATGCATGCACAACCATGTGCAATGCACATGATTAGCATATGGGCTGACCCAACTTAGCCCAATATTATACATTTGTTAGATTTGAGCCCAACCATTGATTGAACCAAACTAAATTTGATTACTTAGATCAATTCAGGGTGATTCCAAATTGGTTGGCTTGTTTAAGTCTTTTTAACTTAGATTAAACCTAATCTAGACCAAATTATACTAGTCTAGGGTGATTTCAGACCAATAAATGAAGATTTGAAGTCGGTTTAACTAGGTTCTAATTAAATCAAGTTCAATTGGCCTGATTGAACTAGGGTTCAACCCAATTGAGGGCTAATTATAGTATTTTACATGAATGATTTTGAAAGAGATGTTTTGATGTGTTATTGCATCCCGACATAGATGTGACCAATGTGAGATGATATTACTTCCCTACTGAGGATAGGAACAGCGATTCCTTTCCGAGATTAGCAGGTTATTAGACGTGATGGCTAGACGATTCCTTCATTCACTGTTGGGAGGAACATATCCCTACTTTAGTAGGTAAGGGATACCACTCCATCTGCTATTGGGAGCGCGATATGAGTTTGCCTCCATCCGCTGTTGGGATAATACAAACTCATCCCGTAGGATAAAGCATCTTCATCCGTTGTTGGGGGAGTGCTCCTTCGGGAATTTGGCATATCCTAATCGGATGAATGATTTTTGATTATGTATTCATTTTGAATTGACTTTTGGGATTACTACTCAGTGTTGTTGAATTTTATTTATTTTTGATTTTCAGAGCAATCTCCCACTAATACTAGATCGAGGTCCAATGAAGAGCTGACTTTTCTCTACCATTAGGTAAAGCCACTTGGATATTTCTTTGAGTTGAAATTACCATGTTCTTCAATGAATGTTTTTCCTTGTGATTTGATGAATTAATGAATTGTAATAAATATTTACAAATTATGAATAAAGTGATGCTATTTTTTAGCTCTGAATGTGTGGAAAGATGTGATTCTTCAAAAAAAGTACAGGATGTGACATCTTTTTATGGTATCAAAGTATGGTCTATGGCCTATAGGTGTTTAAGTTCCTTGATTGATTTTGACCAATAATTGTCTTGGACCTATTATAGGAGTAATGAAGTCAATTCAAGATAACAGTGTTCCTATTACTCGGGGTGCTCGTGGTCGTAATGCTACTGACCTACGCACTCGGAGAGATGTTCGAGCAAGAAAAAAATTTGGAAGTTTCACGTATTATAGAGCAAACCCAGTCCTCGCAAACACATATCACTAATTATATGTCAGCTTCTCCAACTACCTAGAATGCACCTCACGCTCTAGCACCTATCAATGCTCCAAATGATGTCTTCTCCAACCACCCAGAATGCACCTCACGCTCCAGCACCTATCGATGCTCCAAATGATGTACACGGAGTCCTCAATGCTATTAGAGGATACTATAAGCATTAGGAGGAGCGGGATAGAGCCCCACGAGGTGGAAATAATACTTTGGATCACTTTAAGAGATTGGGACCATTTATTTTTTAGGGCAAACCAGATCCAATCTTTTCAGGACGTTGGACTCCGCCAAGCGGAGAAGATATTTAAAGCCATCGAATGCAGGGAAAATCAGAATGTGCCCTTCGCTTCTTTCAATTTAGAAGGGAAGGCAAACACTTGATGAACCTCAAAAAGGAGGATGGTGGAGGCTAAAGGCAATGCGGTCACATTGGAGCAATTTAAAGATACATTCTATGAGCAATTCTTTCCTGATTCAGTTTGCTTTGAGAAGCAACAAGAATTCCTTAGCATCCACCAGGGAAGTAGAACGGTAATGGAATATAATCATTATTTCACTGAGCTAGCTTAGTTCTCCCCACATAGTGCTTTTAATGAAAATCAAATGGCTCATCACTTTGAGAGAGGACTTCGTCCATCAATTAGAAAGTTTATTGGAGTATTGATATTACCAACATATGCTGAAGTGCTAAATCGAGCTCTAGTGGTGGAGAAATTAGATAATGAACTGCAATAAGCAAAGGATCGAAAGCGATCTTTCAGTGCTGCACCATCTGCATATAGAGGTCACACTCTGGACCCTCAAAGAAAGGCAAGGGCAGACAATTCGCACATCAATAAACAAGAGCTCCCAATAATTAAGTTGTCATAAGATATTATTTCTGTGGGAAGATAAATCATGTTTCCACCTCTTGCTCTATAGGACAACGTGTATGCTTTTATTGTCAACAATTGGGGAACATGTCGAAGGACTATCTATGGAAACAACATCAATGTCGAGCTCCACTTAAAACAGCTATAGCTAGGAGCTAGAGAGGGAAGTCAAGCAAGGGTATATACACTAACCCATTAAGATGCTAAAGCCTCGGGATCTATTATTAAAGGTATCATCACACTCTGTGGTTTGCCTGCATCTATGCTTATAAATTATGGTTCTACATATTCTTTTATATCACCTTATTTTGCTATGAAATTGCATAAGAATCCTGAGACAATGAATAAAGCGTTAATGGTAGCAACACCAGTTAGAGACTCTCTGATAGCTGATCAGATATTTAGAAACTGTATTATTACTATTAAAAGCCATGATTTGCTATTAGATCTTATTCTACTAGAATTTAAAGATTTCGATTTTGGGTATGGAATGACTTTTTGCGTACCATGCAAACATCGATTGTTTTCAAAAGGCTGTTACTTTCTTACCCCCTAGGTCAACCACCTTTTTAGTTTATTGGGATTCAATAAAAGTTCCCTCCTATTATCTCCGCCTTGAATGCTACTCAACTATTACTAAAAGGATGTCAGGGATACTTCGCCGTCATTTCTGGAGAAGAATCTAAGCCAGTATTTAAGGATCCCCATTATGAGAGATTTCTCGGATGTTTTTCCAGAAGATCTACTTGGACTGCCGTCAGATAGGCAAATTGAATTACAAGTGATCTTCTACTGGGCACTACACCTGTTTCTAAACCCCCTTATAGAATGGCACCAATTGAGTTGGAGGAGTTAAAGATTCAGATCTAGGAGCTTTTGGACAAGGGTTTTATTCGACCCGGTGTATCACCTTAGGGTACCCCTGTCCTATTTGTGAAGAAGAAAGATGGATCAATGCGGCTATGCATTGATTATAGACAGCTCAACCAAGTGATCGTAAAGAATAAATATCCCCTTCCCCGAATAGATGACCTATTTGATCAGTTTAAGATAACCTATTTGATCAACCAAGGTACTCAGGTATACTCGAAGATTGATTTGAGATCTTGGTATCATCAACTTAAGATAAGGGAAGGAGACATACAAAAAACTGCTTTTAGAACCAGATATGGTCATTATGATTTCTTAGTAATGCCCTTCGAACTCACAAATGCACCGGTTGCCTTCATGGATCTCATAAATAGGGTGTTTCATCCTTATCTTGATAAATTTGTAATTGTGTTCATCGATAACATCTTGATCTACTCTAAAAGTAAGGCGGAACATGAACATCATCTTAAGACGCTTTTGGAAGTCTTAAGACAAGAGAAACTATATGCTAAATTGAGCAAGTGCAATTTCTAGCTTAATAAAGTTATGTTTCTCGGTCATGTAATTTCGAGTCATAGTATATTTGTTCACCCTTAAAAGATTGAAACCATGATAAAATGAAAGCAGCCTTCTAGTGTTTCAGAGATCAGAAGCTTTTTGGGCTTGACCAGATATTATAGAAGATTTGTAGAAGGCTTTTCAAAAAATAGCAGCACCTTTGACCTGGTTAACACAGAAGAATATAAAGTTCGTATGGGACGATAAATGTCAATGAAATTTTCAAGAATTAAAGGAGAAATTAACTAGTGCTCCTATCTTGGTGATTCCTTCAGAGGTAGAAGGTTTTATAATGTATAGTGATGCCTCACTATAAGGACTTAGTTGCATTATAATGCAAAATGAGAGGGTAGTTGCTTATGCATCTAAGCTATTAAAGACTCATGAGAAGAACTATCCTACTCATGACTTGAGCTAGCAGCTATAATTTTTGCACTGAAAATTTGGAGCATTATCTTTATGGACAAACTTTTGAAATCTTCACAGATCATAAGAGTCTCAAGTATATAAGACAAAGGAGATGGTTGGACTTTCTAAAGGATTATGATTTTAATATCAACTATCATCCTGGGAAGGCTAATGTAGTCGCTGACGCCTTAAGTAAAGATACTCCAAGTCTTATAGCCTATATGAATATTCAAAAGAATTCTATAATGACAAAGTTGGTAGACTTGAAACATACACTTTTATAGGAGATAAATTAAAGTTTTCTTGCGTGTTTGATGGCATAATCATATTCGGTAGAAAGGATTAAAGAAAGTCAGAAGGAAGATGAATATCTTCAGATGATAGCTATGGAGATAGCTCAAGGATCTAGACCTGAATTCCTCGAAGCTGAAAATAGTTTTATTACATTCCACAATCGACTTTGTGTTCCCAAAAGTCATCCAGTAAAGATGTAATTGTTGGAGGAGGCACACAGATTAAAATTTAATATCCATCCCGGGACTATCAAGATGTATCGAGATTTATGTCAAAACTATTGCTGGCGTGGTATGGAGAGATACATAGCAGAGTTTGTCTCTAAATGTCTGACATGCCAGCAAGTGAAGGCAGAACATCAAGTACTTACGAGAAAATTACAAAGGATTTCAATTCTTGAATGGAAGTGGGAGCAAATTATTATGAATTTTGTGACAGTATTACCCAAGACTACGAAAGGATATGATGGGATTTAGGTAGTAGTAGACAGACTTACTAAATTTGCTCACTTCCTCCCTGTTAACAAGAAGTATTCATTGGATAAACTAACAAGCTTATATATTAAGGAGATTATTCGATATCATGGGGGTGCCAGTTAGCATCATCTCAGATAGAGATTCAAGGTTCACCTCTAAGTTTTGGGAAAGTCTACAAAAATCTTTAGGCATATAGTTAAAGTTTAGTACAACTTTTCACCCCTAAACTGATGGTCAATCTGATAGAACAATACAAACTCTTGAAGACCTCTTAAGAGCATATGCTTTCGACTTTGGTGAAAGTTGGGATATGCACTTACACCCAAGGTTTGTAATTTCGATAGTACCGGGCGGTACATACCAGTCCGCTAGGTTGCCGGTACGTGGACCGCCCACTACTGAGCGGTTCCGCCAAAAATCAACCGTCGACGGTTGATTTCAGCCGTCGACGGTCGATTGAGCGAGAAAAAGGGAAGAAGAAGAAGAAGAAGAGGAAAAAGAAGAAAAAAAAAAGAAAAGAAGAGAAAAAGAATACCTATCGCCCGCGCACGGTCCTCGCCCGTGCTCCATCGCCGCCCACGGGTCGCGGAGAAAGATCGAGACGACATCGCCCATTTTTCTCTTTTTTAAAATTTTTAATATATTTTTAATATTATATTATATAATATTATATTATAAAATACTTATATTATATTTTTAATATATTGGCGTCAAGAGTATACCTGATCGAGATGAACTCGACACCAGACGACCGTAAGTCAAACCTTGCTTACACCTAATTGAGTTTTCTTATAATAATAGTTATCACTCTAATATTTGAAGCTCTTTACGGAACAAAGTGCAAATCACCTGTGTATTGGGATGAGGTAGGAGAACAAAAACTTTTGGACCTCAATTAATTCGAATAGATGTTGATAATATCCAAATCATACATCAGAGATTATTAACAGCTCAAAGTCGCCAGAAAAGTTATGCAGATCGAAGGAGAATAGATATGGAGTTCAAAGTTGGTGAGCACATCTTCTTGAAAGTGTCGCCAACCAAGGGAGTCATGAGATTTGGTCAAAGGGGAAAGTTAGCTCCTAGATTCATTGGCCTATTTAAGACCTTAAAAAAGGTCGGGCCTATAGCATACATATTGGCATTGTCGCCGGTTTTGGCTGGTATCTATGATGTATTTGATGTTTCCATGCTCCGGAGATATATTAGGGATCCATCACATACCATATCTTACTAACCTCTACAACTAAGAGACGATGTCACTTTTATAGAACAACCTCTTGGAAAAGAAAGAATATATTCTAAGGAATAAAGTTATACCTTTGGTAAAGATTCATTGGCACGAATAGGCAACTTGGGAAAGAGAAGAAGATATGCGAGAGCGATATCCCTATCTATTCATTTAAGGTAAGCTAAATTTAGGGTCCAAATTTTCTGTAGGAGGGGAGAAATATAATGAAATCAAATATTTGATTTAGGAATTAATTCTTTACTTGTCATTGCAATTGAGGAAATGTTAATTCTTATTTCCTTGTTTGCCATTGTGAATTAGGAAATGACTATTAAGCATTCTAAATAGGATGATGTCATATTCATTAACATATTAAATAAAAATTAATATTAAATAAATACGAAAATTTAAAGAAAAATTTCTCTTAATGGAGGGCTCACCTCCTCCTATTTAAGGGGAGGAATTTCTCTCCTTTGTTCCTCACCTATTCGAGCCCAGCAACGGGAGGAATGAGGAGTTGCATCCAATTGAGGAGAGGTAGGTTTCCTACCTTTCTTGAAGAAAATAAGAGTCTTTTTTATTTCCATTAAGTGTTGAAAGTTTTGTAGCTCAAAATATTTATCAATCCTTTAAATTTTTTATTGTTGGATTAAAAATATGACGTTTGTAGTTTTTAAGATATTCTTTGATTTTCTTCTTAAGGTTTTTATTTTTGAAGTTAAACATGCTAAAATTTCACATGTTTTATATAGTAATGCATGATATTTTTTAATATTATAATTTATCTTTTAGTCTTATCTAAAATAAAACTTTCATGTTAGATTAACATATTTTCTTGATATTCTTTTATCAGAAATTTTAAATATATTATTATTAGAGGTTTAAGTTTTGTTTTATTAGATTATGTTGAGATTGGGCATGTATGAAAGTCTGCTTTCTAATTCTTATTGAATTTAAGAAGTTATTTCAATGTATTAAGCAAGGTTTGACTTACCGATCTCATCTGAGTTCATCTTCTGCATGCAATCTTGTCTTATCGCGATGCGATCGGTACCAAAGCGGTATGCAGTGTATACCACCCGATATATTAAAATATTATATTATATTATATTATATTAAAGATATTAAAATATTAAAAAGAGAAAAGGACGACGTCACCTCGATCTTTCTCCGGAGAAAGAGCGCGACTGCGGAGATGACGACGGGTCTGGTGACCATGACGGCGCACGCAGCGAGACGCGAGTGATAGGTCTTTTTTCTCCTTTTTTTCTTTTTTTTCTTTTTTTTCCTCTTCTTCTTCTTCCTCCCTTTTTCTCGCTCAATCGACGGCCGACGGTTGATTTCTCCCTCAATCAATCGTCGATGGTCGATTTCTCCCTTCAATCAACCGCCAACGATCGATTTTTGGCGGAACCGATGTGGCGGTCCGTCTGCAACGGATATCGCCCATACCAAGCGGTAAATATCGAAATTGCAAACCTTGGTATTAAGCCTTATCTCCTAATCTTGTCTTCAGTGTTTTTCTGTATATATAATTTTTAGTGAAAATATGTTGTTCATGAAACTACATAGAAATTAGGTTGAAATAGCCCGTAGGCCAAGCCCAACCCATGGGTCAAGCCATAGCCCATTGGCTAAGCCCAGTCAACAGACCAAGCCTACCCCATAGGCTAGGCCCAACCCGCGAGTTACGCCCTAGCCCGTAAGCTAACCCAGCCCAACCCAACATGGGCAATCATGTGTGACTCAAATGATCAGTCCATGGGCCAGAGGCCGGTCCAGCTTGGTGTGGTGCATGCACAACCATGAGCAGTGCACATAATCAGTATATGGGTTGACCCAACTTAGCCCAATATTATACATTTGTTAGATTTGAGTCCAACCATTGATTGAATCAAACCAAATTTGATTAGTTAGATCGATTCAAGGTGATTTTGAATTGGTTGACTTATTCAAGTATGTTTAACTTAAATTGAATCTAATCTAGTCCAAATTTTACTAGTCTAGGGTGGTTCCAAACTAGTAAATGAGGATTTGAGATCAGATCAACTAGGTTTAGTTAAATCGAGTTCAATTGGACCGATTGAACTAAGATTCAACTCAATTGAGAGCTTATTAGTAGTATTTGACATGAATGATGTTTGAAAGAGATGTTTTGATGTGTTATTTCATCCCAATATAGATGTGACCAACGTGAGATGATATTACTTCCCTGGCGAGGGCAGGTAGGGCGATTCCCTTACAGATTAGCGGATTGTCAGACGTGACAGTTGGACGGTTCCTCTATCCGCTGTTGGGAGGGATGTATCCCCACTTTGGCGGGTGAGGGATACCACTACATCCGCTGTTGGGAGTGCGATATGAGTTGCCTTCATCCACCGTTGGGAGAACACAAACTTATCCCGTAAGATAAAACCTCTCCATCCGCTGTTGGGGGAGTGCTCCTTCGAGTATTTGACATACGCTAATGGGATAATTGATTTTTTATTATGTATTCATTTTGAGTTAACTTTTGGGGATCCTACTCAACATTGTTGAATTTTATTTATTTTTTATTTTCAAAACAACCTTCCACTAGCACTAGATCGGGGTCCAGTGAAGAGCAGACTTTCCTCTACCGTTAGGTAGAGCCACTTGGATATTTCTTCGAGTTGACATTACCATGTTCTTCAATAAATGTTTTCCACTTGTGATTTGATGAATAAATGAATTGTAATAAATGTTTACAAATTATGAATAAAGTGATGCTATTTGTTTAGCCCTGAATATATGGAAAGATGTGATCCTGAAAAAAAAAAGTCCAGGATGTGACAAATCATACCATTGTTATCACTCATCAAAATGTAAAAGACATTATGCACAGTAAAATCTAACAACAAATATTTCATACATTCAACTAGCCGAGCTTGCCTGAACTAAGATAATGTAGCAGAAAAAATTAAGATAGTGTTGTGTGAACACTATGCCTAATATTCAAGAAATAAATATTTTGTGCCTTGATTCGTGTTTGCATGACTGTATCATAGCACAGCTTGTGAATGAAGATCTCATAAGATGGTGACCTGCATCTCTTGCATGCATATACCTGAGCATCAATGCATCTAATGCATATTTTCTGGTTTAGAAAGCTTACCAAGTTCACATATCTCCTCATCTTGTATGAGAAGTACCTCCAATAACATTGGAACTAAAGATAGTACTGCTTGCTCAATGGAGTATATCAAGGAATATCAGAAATATTTGTGTAAGATTCCAAACTCATTAACACAGGTATGAGCCATATGGCCTGAAGAGCGATAGGCTCCTCATCTCCCCTCACAACTCTCGCTTCATTGTTGATTATGTCCTGCTTGTTTGATGCAAGTTTGTCATAGTAATTACTGAGCAAATGAAAGCAACCAGAAACTTAAATGCAGGTTATCACATCTTCACCTCTGGGGATAAAATTACTTCACAAACAGCTACTATGATAGAATCTCACTCAACTGAAAAAGGAATAGTCCACTGCATGGGGTTCCTATCAATGCAGAGATGGGTAGGATCAATGTATTTAACCGAATCTCTGCAAATTGAGAGGCCGATACTATGGCTCAAACTTTAAGTCACCCAACTCACAAAGATACAACTTCACTTTAGCATCAATGCTCTCCCCTCCTAAAATCTTGCTCCATGTTTGAAAATTTTGCTTGTGCAAAATCTGAATGCATTGTACAATGCTCAATTAGTGACCAGTCTGATGTCCATACTCATTCTTAGTATGAGAGTCCATACTCCTAGTGCAATCTTCTGGAAGTATAAATGAAAATGAAAAGTACTTCATAGATTTTTTATGTTATGCATGGTATATATCGAATTACTAAATTAGTGGGACTGAGTTAGAGTAGGCTCAGACTGGACTTTGGCTGAATTTAGGCCTTCATGTCACCCTAACCGAGACCTAATTTTGAAAATCGGCAAACCGAACTAGTCCAGTCATTGGGTCAGGTCATGCAGGTTAGAATTCGATCCAACCCAGCATGATACTAAAGTCTGCATAGGCCCAAAACAAAGATTTTACTTCCATAAGAAAGCAAATATGTCATGGGCTTCAACAATGCTGTGATGCTAGGCAAGTAACTCATATAGAATATTAAGTTTGTTCATGGAAATAAACCCTTCAAGATTCTGCATGAAGTTACAATTGTCAAGAACATACTAAGGAAGCAAAACATACTATGTACACATCCTTATGACCATACTAGATGATCTTTTCTGCGTGCTACAAAGATACAAGCATTACATTTCTTTCGAAAAGCAAAAAGATGACCAAGATGGAAAAAGATCGTTAATCTATCAGTTCCATCAACAAGACAACAAAAATATGGAATTTACAGACACTTGGGTATCCTAGTCCACAGCCACATTCATCTTTCTTAGATCTTTTATGTATCTCACCCTCGTCCATTTCAGTCCCCATTTCTCTTTTCACCTCGATCTAACACTAACTCCATCTCTCAGTGCAGTGCAACAGGAGAGACGGGGAGCCACACAGCATATGGGTGCTGGTGCCACCTAGGCTTGGTAATGGAACCACCATCAGAGGAATGCACCATCCTCTCGAAAGGGGGCATTAACACTGAAAACATCAAAGACACCTCCTTTTCTCTTCCCCTTTCGGCCACTTCATCTCCTTAAAGTGTTTCAGCTCTAATTCTCTCCTCACGCTTTTCTTGCTTTCTCTCTTCCACTGTCCCAAGCAACTGGCGTCATGCTCTCATCCTACCCAGCTATTGAGGCTCCCTCTATTGCTATATTAAGTTGGTAGAGATGATGTTTCATCCTGCAAATGCTCCCAATAAAAAATGGCGAACTGCTTCACCAGTTGCAAGCGCAAGTATGTGAACAATTAGATCTTCAGATCCTCCGTGACATCATCACATAGCAAATATAATATCTTCCACCAAACTGTGAAGTTCAAGAAATTGATTTCTCTCACGGAATTAGAGGGCAGAACATCCAGATTTTAACTTCAAGCTTAAGCGTTGCCATCAAGGTCGCACATTGCAATTCCAAACCTCCAACACCCAAGTCAGACCACCATCTGAGAATAGTCCGGGTAACGGCGGAGCAACCCGCATGATGTGACTATAAAAGATACAGTTCCGAAAGCCAGTGGCTGCCGATCGTTGCCACCCTCGTCTCCTCAAACCGAAGAGATGATGCCGCCTCCAATTCCAAAAGAATCTAACAATTGGATTTGATTAGCTCGAAGAAAAAGGAAAGAACCAACCTGGAGATTGAGTCGGTGGAGTGAGTGCAGGAGGAGCAAGAGGTAGCGGCAGTGAGGGAATCGTTGTCCTCTTCAACGGAACAGTCCGTCTTCCAAGCAGGCGGAGCGGAGTTTCTTCGTGCGAGCGGCTCAGCGGAGGATGCCTCCCCATCCCCTCTTCTTCGTCGGACGCCACCGCCCCAATTCCCATGTAAGTAGTCTGGTCAATTCGTCACACCCGACCCGACTCCGTTGACGTATAAGTTTAACCCGAATCCGTTAAATCTTATACGATGACATGTGTGTGTATAATATATTAATAAGGGCTCAAACTATTGTTGACTAATAATAAATGTCTTAACTAATGATATTGTTTCGTGTCTCAATAACATCATTTATGATTCTGTTTCTTCCGTTCCTTCCTCGCTCCCTCGTCGTCCGCTCGTTGCGCCTTTTCCTTCTTCCCACTCGCTACTGTCTTCTCCCTCCCACTTCCTCGTTTCGCCCCCATCTCCAATTCCCAACTCCCCTCCGATCTTTCCTGGTAAGCGAACGAAAACGAGATGATTCGTTTCGTGGTGGGAGTTGGAAGTAGAAAGGAGTAGAAGGGCGGGGGAGAGGAGGAAGAAGCAAGATGTGCTGCGAGTGCCGACCGCTCGGGTGGCTGCTGGGCCTTCCTTTCGCCTTGCTCTCCCTTGTCGTCTCCATCGTCGGCGCCGCCATCTGGATCGTCGGGTACGTCGACACCCTATCCCTTTCTTCTTCGTTTCAGCATTGGTGAATGCCAATCGATCGATTAGCTGCGGTATCAGATCTTGAATCGAGGAGGTTTCCTTTTTTTTTTTATCTTGCGTCTCTAATTGTTTTTGGAAGGGGGGGGGGGGGGGGGCATGGGGTGTTATGGGGGTGCTGCAATTGCAGGCTGCCGCTATCGTGCATCTGCCCGTGCTGCCTGTGCGTGACGATCCTGGTGGAGTTCGCCATCGAGCTCATCAAGGCGCCGCTCCACGTCATGAGGTGGTTCGCCTCGCAGATCCCCTGTTAGTCCCTCATCATCTTTTAACGACCCCTCTTCTGCGGGATTTCGCTCGGTACTTCAACATCATCTCACCATTTCCGCTTCACATTACGTTTCTTAGTTTATGCGGTGATTCTTATCCTCCATTGTTGTGTATCCACCCCGGATTTCTATTGATTTGGATTCTGGATGATGTTAAATAAGGATCAGATGGAGGGTGGACTTTGGGAGTCTAGGAAGCATCCAGTGGTTGCTCATGTCTATGGATCGTATGGAGGAGGAACAATCCATGCATTTCCATCACAACCCACGTAGACGACTCCCCATCTCTCATCTTTCGAGTTCCTCCTCTACTTTTGATCAAATTATCACTTGTATTTCATTCAAGTATCCCAATCTTAAAGCATGTTATGATGAAATATTATTACGTTTAGATCGTTCCTTCGTTCGTTCGTTCGTGGGTTAATGTTTGTTTGTTTTTCTTGTTTTGGAGGAATGAAGTATCAAAGACATATTCTGATCGCTCTTTGGATACAAATTCTTAATATATATATATATATATATATATATATTGAATTTCTATTTAGAGAAAGCTACATAGAGGACACGATGCGTGCCTAAAACCTCAGTTAATGTAATTAAAGGACCCATTTTTTATGAATCCGAAGCATACGGCTGGCCGGCCGTATCTGATACCTCGATCCAGAATGCATGTTGTGCAAATTAGGGTCCCATCAACCCTAGCTCACCTTATCGTTCCAAGAAATGAACGTTTTTTTTTTTTTCCAATTCTAAACCCATCAATTACTAGGATGTTTGACGTTTTACAATCTTAAATCCGTGCTTCCTTTAGATCACGAATCTTGACTATATCGATCATATCTTTTGAGCGCATGCTTCACTCTGCTTCATGGGCGACACCAAAGGCATATACACATTGTGAATCCAAACCCGTACATCCTTTCAATTACGAATCTTGACGATATCAATCGTACCTTTTGAGACCATGCCTCACTTTGCTTCATGAGACGACATATGCACATTGTGAATCCAAACTCATACATCCTTCTGATCACGAATCTTGACGACATCTACCTTGTCTTTTGAACGCATGCCTCACTTTACTTAATGGGGTGATACTAGAGGCATATACATATTATGATTCCAAACTAGTACATCCTTTCGATCATGAATCTCGACGACATCGATCATGTCTCCTGAGCGCATACCTCACTCTGCTTCATGGGGCGACACCAGAGGCATATGCACACTGTGAATCCAAACTTGTACATCCTTTCAATCATGAATCTTGAGGACATATCGTTGTGCCTCTTGAGCGCATACCTTACTCTGCTTTATGGGAGGACATCAGAGACATATGCACATTATGAATCCAAACTAGTACATCCTTTTTATCATGAATTTTGACGACATCATTGTGCCTCTTGAACGTATGTCTCACTTTGTTTCATGAGATGACATCAAAGGCATATGAATATTATGAATCCAAGCTTGTACATCCTTTTGATCACGAATCTTGACGATAACAATGGTGTCGATTAAGTGTATCTCTCACTTTGCTTCCTTGGGTGATATCGAGACATATGCACATTGTGAATCTAAATTAATATATCACCCATCGTCACGATACCGATCGTACTTCTCGAACTTATGCCTCACTCTGCTTGCTTCATGGGGCGACACGAGAGTGGGTGAAGCCATGTCTCTCCACGTATCTTGCCGGCATCGCACCTGTCTTTGTTGCTTGCTGTGGAACTCCAATACGCAGAAGTTATCTGTTTATTGGGCGTGTGATATAAAGGAGCATCCGGACGGCGTCGCCCATGGTTTTGGTGCGGTGCAGCGTGTGGGACGACGTCACTGTGAGGGATGCTCGTTTGCTCCTCTTGCTTATAAGGGGCCTCGCATTACTTCTCCGCTTGCTCACTGGGTTCACAACCACTGAGCTCGCAAACCCACAAGCACCCTCTTTGCTGCTCTTACTACTACTACTACGCTCGGTAGATGTAGAGCGGACGGTCCAACGGCGGCGGCGGCGGCGGAGGGGTGGACCGACGGGGTCTCGGAACGCTGGGGCGGTGCAGGTCGGTGTCCGGGACGTGTTCGCGTTGCCCGGCGACTTCAGCCTCACCCTGCTCAAGCACCTCATCGCGGAGCCGGAGCTCAACGCTGGGTACGCGGCCGACGGCTACGCCCGCGCCCGCGCCAGCGGCGTCGGAGCCTGCGCCGTCACCTTCACCGTCGGCGGCCTCAGCGTCATCAACGCCCGCCATCGCCGGCTCCTACGGCGAGAACCTTCCCATCATCTGCATCGTGGGCGGCCCCAACTCCACCGACTACGGCACCAACCGCATCCTTCACCACACCATCGGCCTCCCCGATTTCTCCCAGGAGCTCCGCTGCTTCCAGACCGTCACTTGCTACCGGGTTGGGTTTAAGTTTCTCATCTGATTCCAAACACTGGGGTTGATTTGATCGGATGAAGTGGGCGTGCGATTTGTAGGGAGTGGTGAATAATTTGGATGATGATGCGCATGAGATGATCGATACTGCGATCTCGACGGCCTTGAAGGAGAGCAAAGCCGGTGTTCGTCAGCATCAGCTGCAACTTTGCCGGGAATTCCGCATCCTACCTTGGCGATCGAGCGGGTTCCATACTTGCTGGCGCCCAAGTAGGTGTTCTGTGACCCGGCTTTTCTGCTATTTCGTATATACAATGTTAATTGAGCAGCAGAGTAATATATTATTGCTATTTTATTGGGGTACAAGATTCTAATTCTAAGTTGCACAGAGTCGAGTCTTAGCTTCACTTTTGAACTGCCTGCCGATCATCTTTTTTCCTTCAAATCTCGCAATTAGTAGTTGATGGAAAATGGTGACGATGTGCGACCCTACTACTATCTATCAACAGTCAAACTCCTCACCATCTGAGTTAGCGGGCATCTTCATCATAACTTCTTTATCACCTGCATCAATCAATAAAACCTCATATGAGCATAAGATACAGTGATGGTTGATACCGTGTTTCTGCGTTCTCTCTCTGGATGGGTGTCAGTCATATACAGGTTCAGGTTCTACATTGAATTTGAATGTCAGTCATTTAAACTTAATATCCATTAATAACCATACACCGACAACAACAACAACAACAACAAAAAAACATGTAGGCAAAGAGTTGTAGGTCCTGATGATGTCTTTAAATGTCTTCCTCAAAGGTGTTGAGGAATCTGACAGTGTATGTGCCATTTTTTTTTGAAGGACAGAAGCTAACTTTTCCAACGACTTCTGAAGAACTAATATGCAGACCCCCCCCCCCCCCCCCCCCAAAAAAAAAAGTAATATTTTTTATAAAAAAATATTTCGAATTAAATTCAATATGTCATTGTTGACAGTACGTGTAAGTTGGATAATCATGTTAGTTTGATTCTTGCTTTCTTTCTTTTTTTTGTTATGTACAACAAGTAAAGGATATTGCGCTTGAGAATTGGGCAGCATGGAGGGCGAATGTGGTGTTGCTGATGGTTATGATCAGAATAGGGCCATTAATCTTGTTTCTTTGTGATATCCACTGTATATTTAATCTTCTTTCAAATGAGCGAGCTATACATAATCTCTTGACTGTAGTAGTACTCTGTGAGACGCCTTTAAAGCAATTTTGAAGTGTTTCTTTGACCACTTGTATATGGAATCAATGGACTCGGCAAATCCTTTTCAGGGTGGGCAATCAACTGGGTCTAGAGGCCGCAGTGGAGGCAACTGCAGAATTCTCGAACCAAGCCGTAAAGCCGGTGTTAGTTGCAGGAGCGAAACTGTGAGGATATCTCGAGCCCAGAAGGCCTTCGCGGAGCATGTGGTGGGTATCCGATAGCTATAATTGCCATCGGCTAAAGGGATGGTACCGGAGCACCATCCTCACTTCATCCATCGCTACTTACTGGGGCGCCGTTATCACCAACTTTTGTGGTGAGATTGTGGAATCAGCTGATGCTTATGTGTTTGTTGCCCCAATATTCAATGACTATAGCTCCGTTGGCTACTCCTCTGCTGATCAAGAAAGAAAAGTCAATGATTGCACAGCCCAACCGAGTTACCATTGCGAATGGTCCTTCCTTCCTTCCTTCCTTTGGTTGGGTTTTCATGGCGGACTTCATGACGGCAGTATCTCGGAAGCTCAAGAAGAACACTACTGCTTTTGGAAAATTACAATCGTATCTATGTCCCGCCCAGCATGCATGCCTCTCAGACGGCAGAATGATGAACCCTTACGGGTCAAATATCCTTTTTTTTAAGCACATTCAGGTGAGTCTTCAACGATCATTCTTGTCTGCAACTTTTCCTTCATCTTTTTTTTTTCTTTTCTTTTCTTTTCTTTTCTTTTCTTTCATTTTATCCCCTCCTTGGCATGGTTAAAAAGCACCTTTTCCGATAGTTATATGAATCGATAATAAGGTTTATTTCTTCAAAAAAAAAAAAGAAAGGCTTTTGTTTGATGACCATGGCTTCCTTGGGTGTATGTTACTCTTCTGGGCAAGTTTGACCAAGAGCACGCCATTGAGGCATGTTCCTTGAACACCTCCTATTTCCTGTTAATCTGAAAATAAGGAGAAAAAGAAAAAAGAAGATGAGGAGCACCGATGTTTGCAAGAAGAAACTTATTGCTCCGATTAAGTTCGGTATTCCATTGCTTTCTTTCTTTCTTTCTTTCTTTATTTCTTTCTTGTCAAGCAGAATATGCTGGATGGAGAGACCACTGTTATTGCGGAGACGGGTGATTTGTGGTTCAATTGCCAAAAGCTTCGGTTGCCAGAGAACTGTGGGTGAGTGAACTTTATGATCAGACTTGTCGTGAATGTTCTATTTTCCTGGATTTGAGATCATCAAATTGGCTCAACTCAAAGCGTTCGTTACAAGAAGGTACGCAGGTATGAATTCCAAATGCAGTATGGATTCATTGGATGGTCGGTAGGCGCCACTCTTGGATATGCTCAGGCTGCCAAGGAAAAGCTTGTTATTGCTTTCGTAGGAGTTGGAAGTTTCCAGGTACACTCGGAGTGCTTACCTGATCAATTATGTGATTTAAGTGTTCGATCAATTATGTGAGAAATGGTTACCGAACTAGCTTTTGCATTTAGATCATACTTTTGACAAGTAGAGTGAGGTTTCTTTTCTCTCTCTCTCTCTCTCTCTCTCTCTCTCTCTCTTTTTTTGCATTTCTGATGAACCCAAAAATATTTATAATTTGGACTCTTATTGATTATTTCTGTGTATCTAAGATCAAAGAGAAGAGGCAAGAAAATACAGCAAGTTGTTGGTAATTTCTTTTTCTTTTACTGGTGCGCTTTAGGTGACTGCTCAAGATGTCTGGACCATGATCCGGCATGGGCAGCGGAGCATCGTCTTCCTCATCAACAACGGTGGATACACCATCGAAGTAGAGATCCATGATGGGCCATACAATGTGATCAAGAACTGGAACTACACCGGGCTTGTTGACGCCATCAACAATAGCGAAGGCAGATGCTGGAGTTGCAGGGTGAGTTTGTGAGTGACACTGGTAGATGTAACTTAGCCCTCTTTATCATATGGTAGAATTCCCGAGGTTGACGAAGCAAATCCTCTGGCGAACTACCCCGTAGGTGAGTACCGAAGAAGACCTGGAAGAGGCCATAGCAAAAGCGCCAGGAGAAAAGAAGGATTGCTTGTGCTTCATCGAGGTAATCGTGCACAAAAATGATGCGAGCAAGGAGTTAGTGGGGTGGGGATCGTGAGTCTCATCCGCGAACGGCCGCCCACCGAACCTACAGTAGCCGAAACATGCATGACATAATGCTCGGTACATGGAGATCATGTCATTATTGAAATTAAATTTGTGTAATTATCATGAAGAGATTAATTTCATCAAAAGAAAGATTCATTTCTTCAAGAGAAAATATTTATGAAAGGATAAGTCAAAATGATTATTGATTCTTGAAAGAGTTTATTGAAAAAGAGATTCATTTTTACTACATAAATATGTATAAATGTAATGTATCTTGGGAAACTATATAAACCTCATATGTTGAGTCATGAAAAATATAGAGTTTGTGAAATTACAAAAATATTGAGAGAAATACAGAAGATTTAACATTTTCCTACTCTTCCTTAATGTGCTAACTCTATCCTTTCTTCCTATCAACTTCAACTATTGGTATCAGAGCTATGCTTTCATCCTCAAGCACCTTCCAACTCCAAATCCCTAGATTGACAAAAGAAAATTATGACATATGGTGCATCCAAATGAAGGTTCTTCTAGGCTCCCAAGATGTATGGGAGTTTGTAGAGGACGGATTTGTTGAACCAAGTCCAGCAGAAGAAGGAGCGATGAATGCAAAAGCAAAAGAGCAGCTCAAAGAAAAAAAAGGAGAAAAAGACCTTGTTCACAATCTACCAAGGGCTTAATGATACGATGTTCGAGATTATCGCTCCAGCAACTACTTCAAAAGAGGCTTGAGAAATGATTCAAAAAGTATTTGGTAGTGTTGATAACGTAAAAAAACTTCGTCTATAAGTTTTACGAGCCGATTTTGAAAAATTACAACAAGGTACCTCTGAAACTATTTCTGATTATTTCACAAAAGTTATTTCTATTGTTCATCAAATGAGAATAAATGGTGAATAAATAAATGATCAAAGAGTGATATAAAAGATACTAAGATCACTAGATTCAAAATTTGATTTTATTGCTATTGCGATTGAAGAGTCTAAAGATTTGGAAGAAATATCTTTAGAACAACTTATGGGTTCCCTTCAAGTTTATGAACAAAGGATTACAAAAGGAGCAGAAGAAAGAACTGTAGAACAAGCACTAAAAACCAAGCTTACTCTTGAAAATAAAGGTGAATCAAATTTTCAAAGAGGAAGAGGTGGCAGAAATCAGACCTATCAAGAATCTCCAAACAATGAAAGAGGTAGAGAAAATTCTAGCCAAAGAGGCCGAGGTTATGGTTGAGGACGTGGCCGAGGCCGTGGACGTGGCAGAATTTCTAAAAGGTTTGAAATACAATGCTATATTTGCCAAAGGTATGGGCATTACTCCTTTGAATGCTATTATAATCCTAACAATCAAGGTGATAAGACAAATTTTATTGAAAAAGAAGAGAAGAATAAAAATTAAATTTTATTAATGACTTATGATAATTTGAAGGAAGATCAGTGTATGATATGGTATCTAGATACAGGAGCTTCAAATCACATGTGTGGCATTAAAGAATTATTTTCAGAAATGGATACAAGTTATTTTGGAAATATTACATTTGGTGATCTATCTCAAAGACCAGTAAGAGGTAAAGATAAAATTGTTCTTGGACTCCATAATGGCAAAGAGTTATGCATTTCAGATGTTTATTATGTGTCTGATATAAAAAATAATATTCTTAGCTTGCGACAATTACTTGAAAAAGATTATAATATTGAGATGAAAGATATGACTTTCAATTTATGATAAGACTAAGACATTAATATCACATGTGAAAATGGCGAAAAATAGAATGTTTCCTCTACATTTATGCATTTTTGATCGATCAAGTTGTTTTAAGACTGATACTGAGGACATTTCTACATTATGATATCTTAGATATGCACATTTAAATTTTGAAGCTTTAAAACTTCTAGAGAAGTTTAATATGGTGACAGAAATGTCAAGAATTGATCGCCCATCAAAATTATGTGAAGTATGTGTTATGGGTAAGCAAGAAAGAAAGCCTTTCAAAATCAGTAGAACAAAAAGAGCATAGCATCGACTTGATCTGGTACACTCGGATGTTTGTGGCCCTATTAGCCCAGTATCTCTTGGAGGAAGCAGGTATTTTCTTACCTTCACTGATGATCATAGTGGCAAAACTTGGGTCTATATTTTAAAGGAAAAGAAAGAAGTGTTATTCAAATTCAAAGAATTTAAAAACTTAGTTGAAAGACAAAGTGGTTGAAAGATTAAATGTTTACGAACAGATTTTGTAGAAATAATGGAATTTTACATCAATTTACTATGCCATACACACCTCAACAAAATTATGTTTCAGAAAGAAAAAATAGGACTATACCTAATATGGTCCGATGCATGTTAAAAGAAAGAAATATTCCTAAAGAATTTTTGGGGGATGTTGTTATTTGTGTAGTTTATTTGCTTAACAGGTTTCCAACAAAGTGAATTGATAATTCTACACCAGAAGAAGTATGGAGCTTGCAGAAACCAAGAGTTGATCATTTAAGAATTTTTGGAAGTGTTTCATTTGCCAAGATACTAGAAGAAAAGAGAACAAAACTTGAAGATAAAAATCATAAATGCATTTTATTAGGTTATGCTCAGAATTCAAGTGGATACAAACTCTACAATCCTATCACAAATAAAGTTGTGATGTCAAGAGATGTTGAGTTTAATGAATAACAAATTTATGACTGGAAAAGTAATGAACACCATAGGAAAGTTATATCATCAGAAGAGGCTTTACTAGAATCATCACCGAGATCAAGTAGGTCACATGATTCAAGAAGTCCGATTATAAGAAGGACAAGATCGATCTAGGAGCTATATGATGTGACTCAGAGAATTGATACTAACAATGATAAACTTTTTTTATTTTGTCTTTTTGTAGGATATGATCCATTAACTTATGAAGAAGCTTGTAAAGAAGAAAAATGGAGACAAACTATGAAGGAGGAGATTAATGCAATCAATAAAAATGATACATGAGAGCTTACTACACTTCCAGAAGACCACCAAGCGATCGGTGTTAAGTGGATCTTCAAAACGAAAAAAAATACACAAGGAGAGGTGGAGAAATATAAAGCACGATTGGTTGCAAAGGGATATAAACAACAATATAGGATCAACTATGAAGAAGTGTTCACACCAGTTGCTCGATTGGAGATAGTAAGATTACTTATCTCCTTAGCAGCTCAAATGAAATGAAAGATTTTACAAATGGATGTCAAATCAGCATTCCTTAATGGAGTTCTTGAAGAAGAGGTATATATTCAATAACCCCCTGGTTTTATTATTTATAAACAAGAAGACAAAGTATACAAGTTAAAGAGAGCTCTTTATGGGCTTAAACAAGCCCCATGAGCATGAAATTCTTGGATAGATACTTATTTTATTCAAAATAATTTTTCTAAATGTCCATATGAACATGCTTTCTATATAAAATCTAACATTGATGGAGATATCATGTTTGTATGCCTATATATAGATGATTTAATATTTACAGACAGTAGTAGCTCCATAATTAAATATTTTAAATACTCTATGAAGGAGTTTGAGATGATTGACTTGGGCTTAATGTCTTATTTCCTTGGTATTTAAATTATACAAAATAATGAAAAAATTTTTATTTCACAAAAAAATTATGCAAAAGAAGTTCTAAAGAAGTTTTTTATAGAAGATTGTTATCCTACAGATACACCTATTGAGTATGGCACCAAGTTGACCAAAGAAAGCGAAGGTAAATATATTAATCCAACTTATTACAAAAGTCTAGTTGGATGTTTAAGATATTTGACATGCACTCGACCTGATATATTATTTGGAGTTGGTTTAATAAGTAGATACATGGAATCTCCTAAGACTTCTCATTTAAATGTCGCTAAAAGAATTTTACGATATATTAAAGAATCAATTAAGTATGAAATATTCTATTCATCATTAAAAGGATTGGATCTTATTGGATATAGTGACAGTGATTAGGCTGGAAGCTACGATGATCGAAAGAGTACAACTGGATTTGTATTTTATTTTGGTGGAGCTACATTTACTTGGTCTTAAAAAAAAAAAACATATAGTTGCTCTATCAAGTTGTGAAGCAGAATATATAACAGCATCTTCTTGTGTTTGTCATGCAATATGGCTAAGAAGATTGCTTCAGGAACTTCATATGCTACAGGAGAATTCAACCAAAATTTATATTGATAATAAATCAGCTATTGCCTTAGCCAAGAATCCAGTCTACCATTAAAGATTAAAGCATATCGACACAAGATTTTATTTTATAAGAGATCATGTCAAAAACAAAGAAGTGGAGCTACACCATATCAAGACAAGTAAACAAGTGGCTGACATTTTTACAATACCTTTCAAAATTGAAATATTTCAACATCTTCGAATAAAACTTGGTTTGTTAGATGGAATAAGTTTAAGGGGGGAGAATGTTGAAATTAAACATGTGTAATTATCATGAAGAAATTAATTTCATCAGAAGAAAGTTTCATTTCTTCAAGAGAAAATATTTATGGAAGGACAAGTCAAATTGGTTATTGATTCTTAAAAGAGTTTATTGAAAGAAAGATTTATTATTACTACATAAATATGCATAAATGTAATGTATCTTGGGGAACTATATAAACCCCATATGTTAAGTCATCAAAAATATAGAGTTTATGAAATTATAAAAATATTGAGATAAATACATAAGATTTAATACTTTTATACTTTTCCTTAGTGTGCTAACTCTATAATTTTATTCCTATCAACTTAAACAGTAATAAGCTCATTAAAATCAATTAAGTAGACGGAGAGATTTCGTTTTGAGATCTCTTCAAACCATTCAGAGTTGCAGTATGAAGCTCTGATAAAACGGAGGTTTATTACAATGGCCAACGGATGGTGGCAGGCTTCTTCGAAATCGTAGCTTAAGCAGGGCAGGACATTATTGTGATCGGTGACCGATACATGAAAGCGACGCTCGGAATGCTTGTCGCGTACTGGTTACCAGTTGCGTGCTGTGGTGGCTCTTGCCATCAAACAAGTGCTGCATACAGGATCTGATTCCAGGTATCGGGAAGGCCGGCGAGGCACCAGTGGCTGCAGTCCACGCCCGAGTGATCTCCACTGTAAGCGGATGGATGCGCGTCCTTTCTGAGCTGGGAGAGCAAGGTTATGTCGAGCAGATAGGCCGGCTTCGACATGGCCCCGAGGACGCTGTTGACGATGCCTTGAGCTGGAAGTGGACCGCCTGGGTACGTCGATCCAGCGACCGGTTGCGTCTGTTTGTTACAGCTCTTTGCGGTCTGCTCTCCCCAGTCTGCTCCTCTGATTCCATCCATGCCCAAGGGAGAAGAACCCAGTCAGATAGATAGATGAAGGAGAAGAGAGGGTGAGTGGTTTCGTGAAAAGTTGCAGAGCTTAAAGCTTACTGGTAGTGGGTTGGGGAGATCCCTTGGAAGAAGACTTTGGTGGCAGCAGGGTCGATGTTGGAGTCCACCCAATTGGCCCACGTCGTCAGCCCCTTGTTGAAGGCCACCAATCGATCCATGTCTCTGTACACCTGATCTCCAACCTGTACGTAGTCCCATCTGCGCCAGCCCACACAAGATGGGTGTGGTTACACGGAGACGAGAGGAGAGGTTTGGCAATGGGGGGTGGGAATAAACGAAGGACAAAGACAAGAGACAGAGCAGATCTCACACGGCTGGCTGCTTCCCTTGTGAGTCCACCAATGCCAAGTGTTGAAGACCAAGACGTCGACGCCCAGCCACGCGGAGCCGGACTGGATGGAGTCGAGCTTGAGGACGCGTCCGATGGGTTCGTTCACGATGTCCACCAGATAGGTGGTGTGGTAGAGCATCACCGACACGCCATAGTCCTGCAAGCAACCGATAACCGCACCGGGTCAGCTGTGGCCGAGCTCAAATCTCTTTTGTTAGTTTCCTCCCGTTCATGCGCCTGCTTCGCCGACTAGCATCCAAAGATGAACAAACTACTTCGCTTGGAAGGAGTAGGTAGGTAAGCTACAACACACTGCAGCCAGGTTTCGTCGGAGGAATTCCGTCGGATTTCGCATTTCTATATCATTTGTTTTAGGTGGTGGCGCAGAGGCGCTGTTAGGAACGGAGTCCGTGACGCAGGGGGGGGGGGGGTCCGGGGGAGCCCCTCACATGGTGCATGTTTTGTTGTTGCAATGACCATTGACAGTCACTCACATGACCTCCTTCTGGCTAATCCCCAGGGAGGAAGATGCTCTCGGGCACGCGACTTTTTGGTCCATGCATAACAACGAGAATCTTTTGGTACCCAATTGCACAATGGCAAAGACGGCAAAGGAAAAGGAAGAAGAGACCGGAAGAGCCTGGGTGTGCCATCTTTTATCTTTTGCTTCCACCTGACTTCGCCACCGGCAGCACCTCTCCACCTCTTGTCTTTTTTTCTTTCTTCTTTCTTCTTTCTTCTTTTTAATGTTCATATTTCAGTAATACGCTCCGAATCTAATGTATTGTATTGACAGGCTTGTGGGAGAGTCGTCGGCTGCCGAGTGCACCCCCATTGTCAGGTCTATCAATACACTCTACCCGTGACCGCGGCATGCTGGGAGCCATCCGAAAGTTACTGTCGAGTCTATTGATTTGGTGTGTTGCACAAAAGAGTAATATAGCCTCCTCCTGACCTTGTTGAAGATGACAGAATAAGAAGACTTTAAAGAAGAGCTAATCGACGGGGTGGGCGGCGGTATTTGGCCATTAGCCATCATCGATCGCTACATGAGCTCAGGGAAGGTGCAAAGGGGAGAAGGTAGCCTGAGATGTGGGCAGTGCAGTGACATGCTCTGCTGTCTTCCATGATTGGCATTTGCTGCTAACTTGGCCATTAAACAAATATGAAATTGGGCACCACATGTGCTGGTGGTTGTGACGTTTGATACGTCCATGCCCGCAAACAAAAAAGAACAGACAAAAGCCATCTGAGAAGGGCGGCCAAAATGAAAACTAATGTGGGAGCTTGTCATGATCGGTGTCTTGTGGAATTCAGGGAACCAAGGATACGAGGGATGGAAGAAGAAGAAGAAGAAGAAGAAGAAGAAGAAGAAGAAGAGCAGCACCTCAAACGTTATGGTGGACAGAGGGGTCTTCCTGGTGTAGGTTGTCTTGGCGGTGGGCACGGCGGCACGAAGCATGCAGCCGAGCGACTCCCACTGGTTGAGGCTGATGGAATCGCCCACGAACATTATCTTCTTGCCTTTCAACCTCCCCAGCATATCCTGCCCATTGAACCTTCACAACAGAACACCCTTTCGCTTCAATCTAACATTAGACCCGAACTCAGTCGTTGCAAGCGACAGCCATAACACGAGAGAGAGAGGAGGCGACCTCGGGAGTTCGCAGGCGTCGGGCTTCCACCGGTACTTGAGGTACGCCTTGTCCGGCCGGCCGTACCTCTGGCAGTCGAACTCCGCCTCCAGGAAGGGGCAGGTGGAGGAGTCGTAGAGCGGGTAAGAGTCGTCGTAGACCCAGCTCCCCTGGAACATGTTGCAGCTGATACCGCTCGCTCGCTCCCTCCTCCTGGCCGACGTGCCATTGCCGCGGTGGTGCTTGTGACGGAAGCTCTCCGTCGTCATGCCATCCAAGGAGGCAATCAGAACCGAGAGCAACGCGCAGCGGAGCCCAAAGCTCCGTTGAGGTTTGGATCCCATATCACACAAACAAGAGGAAGAAGACTGAAATGATGAGAGGGAGGGGAGGGAGAGGATGAGGCCTTAAGTATGTCTTGTCTATGGAGCTTATATTATATTGATATATAATATGCGTGTGTCCGTATATGAAGCTAATCGAAGAGAGCATAGAATTCGAACATATGAAAACGCAGCATAGTATTTGCCTCCCGATGAACACTATGGTGATTATTAACGCAGCGGAAGCGTAGGGGAATCAAAGGAGAGTAACCATCTGATGTGACGCTGTGGCACAGGGAATCTTGATGAGTATTACGTCCATATCAATCTCTTTCTTTCTTCTCTTGCCTTATTGCTGCTACTGTCGGCAGACATGGTCTTACCATCATTTCTAGCCGTATGTATCTTTTGCATGCCACCAGCTGCTTCCTGATGGATGGATGGATTGAGAAGACGAAATTTAATCCAAACACAAGAAACGGTGAGTTGACTTCCTTGGGAAAACAGGCTCTCGTGTGTTTTTCTCTTTCTTTCTTTTTAGATAGTAAGAAAGGATAGAATTGGGAAGAGTAATAAAATGTTAAATCTTTTATATTTTTCTCAATATTTTTATAATTTTATAATTTTTTTATTTTTTATGATTCAATATACGAGGTTTATATAATTCCCTGAGATATATTATATTTATATAGTAAGAATGGATCTTTCTTTTAATAAATTATTTCAAGAATCAATAACCAATTTGACTTGTCCTTCCATAAATATTTTCTCCTGAAGAAATTAACCTTTCTTCTGATGAAATTAATCTCTTCATGATAATTACACAAGTTTAATTTCAACATTCTCCCCCCTTAAACTTGTTTCATCCAACATACCAAGTTTTCTTCGAAGATGTTGAAATGTTTCAATCTTGAGAGGTTTTGTATAAATGTCACCCACTTGTTCACTTGTCTTGACATGAATATTTTCTCTCGAAGAAATGAACCTTTCTTCTGATGAAATTAATCTTTTCATGATAATTACACAAGTTTAATTCCAACATTCTCCCCCCTTAATCTTGTTCCATCCAACATGCCAAGTTTTCTTCGAAGATGTTGAAACGTTTCAATTTTAAGAGGTTTTGTAAAAATGTCAGCCACTTGTTCACTTGTCTTGATATGGTGTAGCTCCACTTCTTTGTTTTTGACATGATCTCTTATAAAATGAAATCTTGTGTTGATATGCTTTAATCTTTAATGGTAGACTAGATTCTTGGCTAAGGCAATAGCTGATTTATTATCAATATAAATTTTGGTTGAATTCTCCTGTAGCATATGAAGTTCCTAAAGCAATCTTCTTAGCCATATTGCATGACAAACACAAGAAGATGCTGCTATATATTCTGCTTCACAACTTGATAGAGCAACTATATGTTATTTTTTTTAAGACCAAGTGAATGTAGCTCCACCAAAATAAAATACAAATCCAGTTGTACTCTTTCGATCATCGTAGCTTCCAGCCTAATCACTGTCACTATATCAAATAAGATCTAGTCCTTTTGATGATGAATAGAATATTCCATACTTAATTGATCTTTTAATATATCATAAAATTTTTTTAGCGACATTTAAATGAGAAGTCTTAGGAGATTCCATGTATCTACTTATTAAACCAACTCTAAATAATATATCAGGTCGAGTGCATGTTAAATATCTTAAACATCCAACTAGACTTTTGTAATAAGTTGGATTAATATATTTACATTCAATTTCTTTGGCCAACTTGGTGCCATACTAAATAGGTGTATATGTAAGGATAACAATCTTCCATAGAAAACTTTTTTAGAACTTCTTTTGCATAATTTCCTTGTGAAATAAAAATTTCTTCATTGTTTTGTATAATTTCAATACCAAGGAAATAAGATATTAAGCCCAAGTCAGTCATCTCAAACTCCTTCTTCATAAAGTATTTAAAATCTTTAACCATGGAGCTACTATTGCTAAATATTAAATCATCTACGTATAGGCATACAAACATGATATCTCCATCAATGTTAGATTTTGTATAGAGAGCATGTTCTTGTGGACATTTAGAAAAACTATTTTGAATAAAATAAGCATCTATCTGAGAATTCCATGCTCGTGGGGCTTGTTTAAGCACATAAAGAGCTCTCTTTAACTTATATATTTTGTCTTCTTGTTTATAAATAATAAAACCAGGGGGTTATTAAATATATACCTCTTCTTCATGAACTCTATTAAGGAATGCTGATTTGATATCCATTTGTAAAATTTTTCATTTCATTTGAGTTGCTAAAGAGATAAATAATCTTATTATCTCCAATCGAGCAACTAGTACAAACACTTCTTCATAGTCGATCACATATTATTGTTTATATCCCTTTGGATCCAATCGTGCTTTATATTTCTCCACCTCTCCTTATGCATTTTTTTTCATTTTGAAGATCTACTTAACACCGATCGCTTGGTGGTCTTCTGGAAGTGTAGTAAGCTCCCATGTATCATTTTTATTGATTGCATTAATCTCCTCCTTCATAGCTTGTCTCTAATTTTCTTCTTTACAAGCTTCTTCATAAGTTAATGGATCATATCCTACAAAAAGATAAAATAGAAAAAATTCATTATTGTTAGTATCAATTCTCTAAGTCACATCATATAGCTCGGTGACCTAGCTGATCTCAATGATGATTCTAGTAATCAGACTTCTTGAATTATGTGATCTAGCTTATCTCGGTGATGATTCTAGTAAAGCCTCTTCTGTGCTTGCTTGTATTATATCATCCTCTTCCGATGATATAGCTTTCCTATGTTGTTCATTACTTTTCCAGTCCCAAATATGTTGTTCATTAAACTCAACATCTCTTGACATCACAACTTTATTTGTGATATGATTGTAGAGTTTGTATCCATTGAAATTCTTAGCATAACCTAATAAAATGCATTTCTAATTTTTATCTTCAAGTTTTGTTCTCTTTTCTTCTGGTATCTTGGCAAATGCAACACTTCCAAAAATTTTTAAATGATCAACTCTTGGTTTCTACAGGCTCCATACTTCTTCTAGTGTAGAATTACCAATTCACTTTGTTGGAAACCTGTTAAGCAAACTGCACAAGCAACAGCATCCCCCCAAAATTATTTAGGAATATTTCTTTCCTTTAACATGCATCGGACCATATTAAGTATAGTCCCATTTTTCTTTTCTGAAACAGTATTTTGTTGAGGTGTGTATGACATAGTAAATTGATGTAAGATTCTATTATTTCTACAAAAACTTTCAAATTCATTTGATGTATATTCACCACCTCTATCTGTTCGTAAACATTTAATCTTGCAACCACTTTGTATTTCAACTAAGTCTTTAAATTCTTTGAATTTGATTAACATTTCTTTCTTTTTCTTAAAATATAGACCCAAGTTTTGCCACTATGATCATCAATAAAGTTAAGAAAATACCTGCTTCCTCCAAGTGATACTGGGCTAATAGGGCCACAAACATCCGAGTCTACCCGATCAAGTCGATGCCACGCTCTTTTTGTTCTATTGATTTTGAGAGACTTTCTTTCTTGCTTACCCATAACACATACTTCACATAATTTTGATGGGCGATAAATTCTTGGCATTCTTGTCACAATATTAAACTTCTCTAGAAGTTTTAAAGGTTCAAAATTTAAATGTGCATATCTAAGATGTCATAATGTAGAAATATCCTCAATATCAGTCTTAAAATAACTTGATCCATCAAAAATGCATAAATATAGAGGAAACATTCTATTCTTCATCATTTTCACATGTGAGATTAATATCTTAGTCTTATAATAAATTGAAATAGTCATATCTTTCATCTCAATATTATAACATTTTTCAAGTAATTGTCCCAAGCTAAGAATATTATTTTTAATATCAGGCACATAACAAATATCTTAAATGCATAACTCTTTGCCATTATGGAGTCTAAGAATAATTTTATCTTTACCTCTTACTGGTCTTTGAGATAAATCACCAAATGTAAGATTTCCAGAATAGCTTATATCTATTTTTGAAAATAATTCTTTAATGCCACACGTGTGATTTGAAGCTACTGTATCTAGATACCATGTCATAGACTGATCTTTCTTCAAATTATCATAAGTCATTAATAAAACTTGATTTTCATTCTTTTCTTCTTTTCCAATAAAATTTACCTTATCACCTTGATTGTTAGGATTATAATAGCATTCAAATGAGTAATGCCCATACCTTTGGCAAATATAGCATTGTATTTAAGACCTTTTATAAATTCTGTCACATCCACGGCCTCGGCTACGTCCTTGACCAAGGTCTTTTTCTCCTTCTTTTTTTTTTCTTTGAGCTGCTCTTTTAGTTTTGCATTCATCGCTCCTTCTTCTGCTGGACTTGGTTCAACAAATCCGTCTTCTACAAACTCCGATACATCTTGGGAGCCTAGAAGAACCTTCATTTGGATGCATCGTATGCCATAATTTTCTTTTGTCAATCTAGGAATTTGGAGTTGGAAGGTGCTTCAGGATGAAAGCATAGCTCTGATACCAATTATTGAAGTTGATAGGAAGAAAGGATAGAGTTAGCACACTAAGGAAGAATAGGAAAAGGCTAAATCTTCTGTATTTCTCTCAATATTTTTATAATTTTATAAACTATATATTTTTCATGACTCATATGGGGTTTATATAGTTCCCCAAGATACATTACATTTATGTAGATTTATGCAGTAAGAATGAATCTTTTTTTCAATAAACTCTTTCAAGAATCAATAACCAATTTGACTCGTATTTCCATAAATATTTTTTTTTGAAAAAAATGAATCTTTCTTCTGATGAAATTAATCTCATCGTGATAATTACACAAGTTTAATTCCAACATATTTCACATCCACGGATGTGCTTAATGACTATATTTATTATTGGCTTCCACTCTTCATTGAGATTTCATAATTCCTGCTCATGCACCGGAAAGGCTGTTCCTTTAATCAACTGGAAAGCCTGAGGAGCAGCGGAATAACAGGTGGGTTTGGCCGAGTTAAGAGCATTAACTTTTACTTACGTCTTTCCAACTTTTGATGTCCGTGGGAGAAGGGATAAGGAGTCGACTGTCTTGTGCAGTGTGAGCAGCACTTGGGACTATCCACCTCTATCCAAAGTCGGATCTTTCTGCAGCAGCACCAGTTTGGTGCCTCGCCAGCCATGCGTAGTTTTGTATCCAAGTCGGATCTTTTCTGCAGCAGCGCCAGTTTGGTGGTTCGCCAACCATGCGTAATTTGTAGCCTGGTAGCACGCTTGGGCATGCCACCATCCGCACCGTGCCACGATAGATGTCTTTAGCCTCCTTGGCTTGCTTCCTTGTGTTTCACCTCTTTGGTGGACCTTCAATGATTGATTTCAAAGCTCAACAATGGCTGGGCAATCTAACCTAACCTACCCGAAGTTTATTGTGCACCATATGCGTGTATGCTGTATGTCTTCGAGAGTTCGATGATAGATTCTCCTGGCTAGGTCAACAACTCGAGGATGCAGCAAGTCAATGACATCAACGAAAGTCCAGCCATGCGGCCGGGTCAAATCATTGGATTGCGAAATGGACAGCATGTCGCTCTCTGTGGTTCTTCTACCTCCGAACTCTTCTTTTCTAGTCACATGTATCCAGCTCTTCTCTTCGTCTTTGTTTATCCCCACCAGATGACCAAATGGTTAAGCAAGATCGGCCCATGGAAATTTAGAAGAGGCTAGACCACCTTTTGTTCTCACATTTCTTGCATTCATGATCCATCATGTCTGATGAAGACTTGCAACCTTCCACGTTCAGTATTAAACTCATACGAACCATTGCCTGTCATGAAAATGATGCACCACCATCTCTCTCTCTCTCTCTCCGGCGTTCTGCTGCTGTGTCTTCGAAAGCCCGCTTAGAATCCATTTACATGTTCGGTAGGAACGCCCTGTAGATCGAATAGTTGTGAGTGACGAAGCTTCGACGCTTAGTTTTTGGCCAAAAAAATTGCTCCTTTGAGGTGCAGAGCCTTTTGTTGCGGGGTCGTCGTTTTGTCTGTGTGTGTTTGTAGGCGATGCTGCTGATCATGGCACGAGATAAAAAGAGTGGGCGGCCACCAGTGACCCCAAAGCAGTCATGGATGGGAATTGGAGTAGGCTGAGTGAGCTGGCTGTGGCGCACTGAATCCTCCCTTCCCCTCCCGTCCCGTCCCCTCCCCTCCCCTCCCCACCCCACCCCACCCACCGTGCTGCGTGCATGAGATGGAAGACGATCAACGGGCCACATGGTGGGTGGTGGCAAGGTTAGCTACTGGTGGTTATAGTGCTGGGCATGCAAGTGGGACTGATCCGGTGGGTGGAGTTGCGTCTGGAATCATGATGGTATCAACTGGCACGGGCTTATGGATCGGTGGTGACAGCCATTGGTGGCAGAAAGGGAGTGGTTGTAGGAGGCGGCAATCAATGACTTATGGACCCTGCTTCACTTGAGCCGCCAGCGACGAGGAGGCGAAGGTGACGGCGGAGCGTCCGACAGAAGTAAGCCTTTCGGCCGCAACCATTCATCGGTCGGAAACGAAGGATGTAGGAGTAGCAAGCAGGACTGGGGATGGATTTCTAATTTTTCTATGGCTGAAGGCCCACTGAGCCCAAGCAAAGCAGTCTTACCAACCACTCCCGTCAAACATGTAAACAAAACCTTCAACTCGATCTCAGGCTCGCTCGGCTGTTGGAGTTGGGACAATTAGCATCTCCAAGTATTTGGCTTCTATTCCGGCAAACATACCATGGGATTGATGAAGCTATAGTTCTCCGGCACTATTCTCTCTCTCTCTCTCTCTCTCTCTCTCTCTCTCTATATATATATATATATATATATATATATATCATCCACGAGATCCGAGTTTTTGAGGGCGGCGATACTCGACCGTATACAACAAGAATGTCACCCCGGCGATACTCTCTCTCTCTCTCTCTCTCCCTCTCTCTCTCTCATCATCCTCCACCACACATGTTAACAAGTGCGTGTGAGTTTGCACCGGTGGTGCTCATGTAGCTGCGACCGAAGAAAATGTTACAATTAAAGTGATATGCGAAGTTATTTGGCTAACGGGTTATTTATAATAAAAATTAATTCTTTAGATACTATAGTTATATTTTGTAACGTGACAAGTTAAAAATATCATAACTTAATGTTATGACTTATAAATTAAAAAAAAGTTATGATCTCCCATTAGAGAATAAGGAATGAATATTTTATCTCAATGAGAAATCAATATATCAATCAATATAAAATACTTTAATGAGGATTCATCGGTTACGCCTTAATGTTAATGTGTTTCATAATTATTATAGGATTTCATGTATATTATTGAGAATTTAGTAATGCTGATGAAAATATTCTCAAAATATTTTTTTGATCTACAAGTTATGTTTGATCTATATTTGTTATGTTAAATTCCCAACAATAGTATCAAAATCATCCTACAATAATTATTGAACATCAAGACATGTTTTTTTATGTATTTTAATGATATTTTGATAGTATTTTAGTATGATTTGATTCTATCATCGTCGAGGAAGACAACATTTTTTTGAACCATTGGTTTTATGAACCATTTATGGAACTCTTAGTTGCACCATATTCTCCAATATTTTTTATTAAAAATAATTTATATGTGGCATATTTATTCGATGCAGCGCCTTTGGATTTTGTCTAATTGACTTAACCAGAATCAATAAAGTTGTTTATTAATATAAATCGAATAGTTTACATGAGTTAAATATTTGATTCAATAAATTAAAATCAAACAAATTTGACTAATATGGTTGAAATTCAATTAGTGATCATATATGTTTAATATTATATTGAGTAATATGATGCATGAAATTATCAAAGCGACCTCCCATGTATGACATTTATCATGAAAATATTAAATATAGTGTATATTTATATCCATGCATTAATTACCCGACCCAAAAGAAGGTTAATAACTGACAATTTTTATACACCTATGATAGTAAACACTTAGACAATTATAAAGTTTTTCATGTGAATGATAAAGTAATACAAAATTAGATTTATCATTTGACATATCTTATTGTTAGTATTTGAGCATTATAATAAGACTATCATTAGTAATTAATATTGATATTAATATTACACTTGTATCTTGAGATGTGTTATATCATTATTTAAATTTTCTTAAGTGTATGATATTATAAATATGAGTATAATTTATAATTATCTATTATTTTATTATTTAAGTTCTCTTGCTACAATATCTGCTAATCTCAGTTCAATATCGATTCTAAATGGAACTAACTTTAATGATTGGAAAGAAAATATTCTGATCATTTTGGGATACATGGATCTAGACCTTGCACTAATGAAAGACCAACCTGCTTCTATTATGGAATGTAGTACTTCTGATGAAAGAGACTATATGAGAAGTGGGACAAGTCTAATCTCATAAGTCTTATGATCATTAAGTGTAGCATTCCAGAGACCTTTAGAAGTGTTTTAAGGGATTACTAAGACTAAAAATTTTTTTATCGAAATATAAAATCATTTTATTAAAAATGATAAGGCAGAAATAAGTATTATGCTTCAGAACTTAATTTCTATAAGGTATATTGGCAAGGAAATATAAGGAAGTACATCATAGAGATATCTAATCTTGTTTCAAAGCTTAAAATATTAAAGCTTGACTTATCAGAGTACTTACTTATCTATTTGATTCTGATATCTCTTTCTGCATAATTTAGTCAATTTAACATTAATTATAATTATCAAAGAATAAAATATCTCTTAATGAGCTCATTTTATATTGTTTTCAGGAAGAAAATGTTGAAGTAAAAAAAGATTTAAAGTAACAACTTGGGTAGCACCTTTAAGGATAAGTGAAAGAAAAGAAAATACAAATCTGAAAAGAATGAGGTTGATAAAGGTCCAATACAGAAGAAATAAAATAAGATTAATATTTGTTTCTTTTGTAAGAAACCTAGGCATTTGAATAAGGACTAAACCAAATATCATGCCTAACATGCTAAAAAGGGTACGTTCTTTACTTTGGTTTGTTATGGAGTCAATTTAAATTTAGTACATAAAAATATTTGGTGGTTAGACTCCGGTGTAACTACGAACATCAGTGTTCCAATGCAGAGTTGCCTGAACTACCAAAGACCTAATGATGCTGAGGGATGCATTTATGTGGGAGACAAAAAATCATTAGAATTGAAAGCTATAAGCATATTTAGACTGTTATTATGTACTTAATAATATTTGGATTTTAAACACTTTTGTTGTACCATTATTTAGGCGAAATTTATTTTATGTTTCTTATTTAGACAAATTTGGTTATTTTTGTTTATTTAAAAATAATCACTTTACTTTGTGTTTAAATTGAAATGTGATTAGAACTAGTTTAGTTATGACTTATGAGAATCTATATTTGTTTGATATTATAGCATCCTATCATAAATCTCTGTAAAATTATGAGGTAATAAACGTAAAATTGTAAATTCATGTGTATTATGACACAAATATTTAAGACACATCTTTAGAAATAAAGTTTAAAGACTTATGTAAAAAGTGATTCTTGATCCCAATGAATTATCAGGTCTAGATGTTTGTGTTTAATGTATTAAAATTAAATAAACCAAATCTAAGAGATTAGGTACATATAGAACTACATGTGTTTTAGAATTGATACATATGGATATTTGTGGGTCATTTCCTATAAGTTCGTGAAATAGTTAATAATATTTTATATCATTAACTATATATAGATACTTGTATCTAATATATGAAAAGTCATAGTCTTTGGATGTGTTCAAATCATTTAAATCTGAAGTTGAAAATCAACTTAGCAAAGGGATAAAAATTGTTAGATCTGAATATAGAGGGAAATATTACAATAGAAATGACGGCTCAGGTGAACAATATCTACGACCATTTGCTTTATACCTAGAGGAGTGTGGAATTGTCTCTCGGTATACAATGCTAAGCTCATCTAATATGAATGATGTAGCTAAAAGACGAAACTAAGACATGGTAATAAGTACGATTTCACAATCTACTTTACTGTGCAAAATAAGTGGATTGAAGCAATCAATCAGGAGTATAAGTCTATGCAAGATAATAAAGTTCGAGAACTTATCCCATTACTAGAAGGTGTGAAACCCATTGGTTATAAATAGATTTTTAAAATAAAAAAAAATTCTAATGGTAATGTGGAGAGGTATAAGGAATGCCTTGTGGCAAAAGACTATACTCAAAAGGAAGAGATTTACTTTAGAGAGACCTTTTCTTCGTTTACAACGAATGACTCTTTTAGGATAATGATGGCTCTAATTGCACATTTTGATTTGGAGCTTCATCAGATAGATGTCAAAATAATATTTTTCAATGGAAACATTAATGAAATGATTTATATAGTACAACCAAACAACTTTGTGTTAGGAGACCTAACAAAAATGGTTTATAATTTGATAAAATTCATCTATGGGCTAAAACAGGCATCCCATCAGTGGTATCACAAATTTTATTAAGTAATTCTCTCATTTGGTTTTGAGGTGAATATTATTGATGATTGTATGTATCATAAGTTTAGTAGAAGCAAATTTATTTTTCTGATATTATATGTTAATGACATTATGCTTACTATAAATGATATAGTTATATTACACGAAACCAATAGATTTCTATCAAAAATATTTTGAGATAAAATATCTTGGTGGTGCCTCTTTTTGTATTAGGAATTCATATACATTGAAAGATAGAACTCGAGGTAATTTAGGATTATCATAGAGGAGCTATATAGAATAGGTACTTAAAAGGTTTAACATACATAATTACGAACCAAGAAATACCCTTATCAGAAAGGGAGATAAGTTCAGTCTCAATAATGCCCTAAAGGAAATATGAAAACTCAATAAATGCAAAAGATTCCTTATGCTTTAGTTGTAAGGAGTACGTGTCCAGATATAGTGTACATTATTGGAGTGTTAGATAGATATTTGAGTAATCTTGGAATGAAAATCATTGGAAGACATCCAAAAGAGTTATGAGATATTTAAAGAGGACAAAAGATTATATATTCATATATAGGAGATCAGACAATTTGGAGATCATTGGGTATTCTAACTCTTATTTTGTTGGATGCCAAGATAGTGGGAAATTCATTTCGAGCTACGTTTATATGTTGGCTGGTGTGACGATTTATTAGCGTTGTGTCAAGCAATCTCTTATTACTTCTTCCACCATGGCATCAAAATTTACAACATGTTTTGAGGCATCCAATCATAGAATTTGACTGAGAAACTTTGTCAGGGGATTGCAAATAGTACAAAGAGTCAAAAAATCGTTAAAGATATACTGTGACAATAAAATATTTGTTTTATACTCCAACAATAATATAAGCTTGACTGAGTCAAAGCACATTGACATCAAATTCCTAGTTGTGAAATAAAAGATACAAAGTGGACAAATTTTTATAGAACATTAGGGACAAACTTTATGTTGACATATCCTCTTATAAAAAGTGTACCACCCATGGTCTTTCATAAGCATATTATTCATATGAGTATATTAAAATTTGAAGAAACTTTAGTTTAGTGAGCGTTTATAAGATTTTTTTTATATATTATATGCCAGATTTTTATATTTATATATAGATTTTTTTGATAAAAATAAAGCTATAATTTATTACACTTTGTATATTATGGTTGTTAATGATCTTATAAAGAAAATTTTAGACCAGTTGAAAATTTATATGTCACAATCATGTATCATGTCACACATTTCATCATTGATCTATGTCATTTAATTATATTAATATTAGTGATCATTGATATGTTTAGCTATGATTGATATATCGAAAACCACTTTGCTCCTATACTAATACGGTCAATGGAGAATATTGTATTGTATATCATATTTAATAATGATAATACTTTTAAGCTCATAAAATATAATACATTTGTCAGAATACATATGTGACCCAGTGGGAGATTATTATAATTTGAAGGGTCATACCCTTATAATTTTAAGGGTTACACGTGTATAATGAAATGTATGTGGTTAGTCAAAATTAAAGTGATCTAATTAAGGTAAAATTATTTAGCTAAGGGACACATTTATTATGAAAATTAATTATAAGGATAAAATCAATTATATTTTTAAGTTGATGACATGGAAAGTTAGAAATAAGAAATATTATGAGTTATAACTTATGAATATAAAAGGGATTATGGTTAGTTAAATTTCTAACTTGGTGATTTTACAAGTTAATAATGTGAAATATCATGAATCATAATTTATGATTGTGATTTATGAATATAAAAAAGGGTTTATAGTACTCAATTATAAAATAAGGAATGAATATTATCTTCATCGGTAAAAAAAAAATAAAAAAGGTTCCGAAAGGAAACTGGAAGACTAATATACCAATCAATCAAAAATACTTCAATGAATTCATCAGGTATATTTATATATTAATATATATATATTTATATTAATATATTTGAAAATTATTGTAGGAGTTCAGTATATGATTATTGATAATTTAATAACATAACAGAGATAGTGCAGGTTGATTGGACCAACCTGCGTCATCTGCAACACACAGGAAAACGCCAACCGGCTGTGCTCCAAAAACAGAGGATAAAGGGCATTAGAATAGCTTATCAACAGTGTTAACAGACAATATTTCCCCTTCTCCAGACTGAAGATTTAGATTTGGAAGCTCTTGGGAGCAAGAAAAAAAATCCTCGGATGCACGAGCGCTCTCCTTATGATGACTCGCATTGTTCTTGTCAAGACTCTGTCTGCTTCACCATCGTATTCAAAGCCCATTTGCCCTCTCTTATCTGCTGCCTACCAGCTGAGACGTGATCTGGTCGAGGCCCCACCAGAATGGCCTCCCCTCCCTCGTGTTTGAACCACTGCAACATCTTGATCGCTCTCTTCCCATCAGCGCCACTTCCAGAAGCAGAGGCACTATCCCCAGCTCCACCATCTTCTTCCTCTGGACCTTGCTCCGGTGCGCAAGGGCCATCGGTACGTAGGCGGCGAGCTCTTGGCATTTGGGCTCCTCCTCCCACGCCACGATCTCCATCAGAGCTTCTGGGACCATCGCGTCCTCCTCCACGGCTTTCTTCCCCGTTTCACACAGCATCAAGTTCCCGAGAGTCGCCAAGGCGCCCTCCGCCGCCCTTTTCATCTTCAGCGACGACTTGAGCAGAACATTCACCCCGCCACCGGAAACGACGGCTCTAACGTTGTCGAGCTTGGCGGAGAGGTTGTATAGGGCGGCCACGCACGTTAGCTTCATCTCATTGGAACTTTCGGTGGCGTCCAGGATTCGGATGAGGAAAGGCAACATGGGGCTGGGGTTGATCGGCAACGTGGTTGTCAAGTGCTGGTTCTTTGGAAGGTCCTCGGTGTTCATGAGCTGCGGCAACCGGAGGAGGAGACCTGCCTCCACGGTGAGCGCCTGGTTCCTGGAACAAGCAGGATATGGATCAAGATCGACGATAAAGAAGTGACGGACCGAACGCTGGGAGTGTTATGAGCAGCCCAAGCTGCAAGATATCCGTAGAGACCTTCCAAAACTGGTCAACGGAACAGTTCGGTAAGATGCGCAGAGGTGCAGCTTTGACTTGCAGCGGACAGATTAGAGAAGCAAAGCCGCCTCATGACTAAGATACGTCAGTTTTGTTGGAAACAAAAAAAAAAAAAAAAAAAAAAAGCAGGGAAGGCGACCAAAGGGGAGGGACCCATTTGGGGTTGACAATTGGGGGTTCAAAACGGATGCCGGCTTTCTGCTCCTGGACCTACCCACGGGTACCACGACTTCAGACACGAAGAAATGATGAACAGTTACTTCCCGACTGTACTACGTCGGCATATGAAGAATGTAACATAAGAAAACGTTAATCTTATGATGTATATCTCCTTGAGATTATTCCATTGATTTGCTTTAAAAATCTGCACTTAAAAGGAATCTGCCGGCGTGAGTAACGACGCAAAGTAGACATCAACAGTGCGTGAGTGGACATCGTAGCCGTGCAACGCAACGCAACGCAACGCAAAGCAAAGCAATGCAACTCTGGTTAAGCATCAACGCTGGAAGAAACAGGTTGTGTCTGCAACATGAAAACAGAGGAGGAGTACCTACATCTAATAAATATACTCCACCGCTTCCTACTTGTTCCTGTTGCTTGGATCGACCAATACTCGTAATCAATCAAATCGGGTTTTATTGGATCATAACCGAAGAAGCTAATTCGACCTTATCATGATGGAAGGAAGAACCGCGGAGAAGGGTAACGCCACCGTTCATGTTGGGAATCGATACTTGGTGGCGGATTCTTACACGAGCGAAGCAAGAAACCATTAACGGAGGCGAAGCAAGCAGTACTGTGAGTCTAAAAGACTTGTCGATGGTGGGGTGGAATGTGTTACTATCAATCGTCGAACAACATATTCCAAGAACACAAGAAAGAAGGAATTGGTGTTCGTGTGCTACTCACTTAGGAAAGTGCCGTGGACTAGCTCGACGAGCGTTTCGACTACAAGCTGCCGGCGACGATCGTCCTGCGCCTGGAGGATCGTGGAAACCAACGGCGGTATGACCCCGAGCGCCGCCAACAAGCGCTTCCCACGGGGATCGCCCGCTGCCATCCTCTTGACCTCCGCAACCGCCGTCACCTTCGCCTCCTCGCTCGCACTCTCCAAAGAGCAGCTGCTTCACCGCCCCTTGCATGGCCGCCACCCGACCCCATCCTTTGTTTGAAATAATCCATTTAGTTTACATAAGGATGTGATTAGTTTATATTAAGGTATGATTTATTTAGATGTGATAAATTTTCCAGTATTTTAAAATATCTTTATTCTACCTTTTAATCAATATAAATATATATTCTTGGTTCATTCCAAAACATTGCAAACTGCTGATTGAAAGTATTCATGGTATACTCTACTATTTTCTTCTCTTCTCCTTGAAGTTCTGCAGAAAAGCTAACATGGTATCAGAGCCTGATTCAAAGAAAATCAAAAGGAGTAAATCAGTCAAAATGAAGTGAAAACTAGTAGATCCAGAAAAAAGATAAATCCTTACAATAAGTGTTCCTAATAAGCTTCTACCTATCTTTAAAGGTGATAATTATCAATTTTAGACTGTTAAGATGAAAACTTTATTTATTTCACATAGATTATGGAATTTGATAGAAAATAATTTTGTTGAGTATGATCTGTAGGATCTTAAGATTACTAAGGATCAAAAGGATTAGATGAATGAAAATATGCAAAGAGATGTAAAAACCCTCTATATGCTACAACAAGCAATATATGATTCCTTATTTCCCCGAATCACGATGGCATCAACATCAACAGAAGCATGGAAGGTACTTAAAAGTATATTTGGAGGCATAGAAAAGGTAAAAATTTCAAAGCTTCAAATTCTTCGTCATGAATTCGAAACACTTATGATGAAAGATTCAGAATCGATTAATGTTTTTTCTCAAAAGTTTCTTCTATTATGAATCAAATGAGGTCTTATGGTGAAAATCCAAAAGATCAAACTGTAGTAGAAAAAGTTTTATGAAGTTTATCTTCAAAATTTGATATGATCTCTATTGATATAAAAGAAGCTAAAGATACAAGTACATTATCTAGTGATGAATTAATAGGTTTTCTTTTAGTTTATGAATAAAAAGTGAATAGATCTTCAGATGAGATTTCAGAACATGCTCTCCAAATAAAGATAGATCAGAAAAAGAAACAGAATAAAAATTCAAAAATCAGATCTCAAGGGAGAGATCAAAATGACAGAGGAAGATGTCGATCAAATGAAGGTAATAAAGAAACTCGATAATGCTTTTGTTACAAAAAAATAGGATATATTGAAAGAGATTGCTGGTATAAAAATAAAAATCCAAATGTTCCTCTATGTTCTTATTGTGAAAAATATGGACATCTTGAAAAAGATTATTGGAACAAAATCAAACTAACTATCATGAGGAAATTAATCATGACAAAAGAGATGAAGAAAGTATTTTTTTTTATAGCATTTGATGAAAAATATTCTAGATCTATTTGGTTTTTGGATAGTGGATGCAGTAATCATATGGCAGGGGATAAAAATTATGGCTTTACTAGCTATTCAACGAAAATTGATTTCTAGCTATTCTATTCCTATTTTTAAATCTAGTAATGTTATTACTCATTGTGATGCCTGTCTTAGCAATAAGAGTCATTAATTACCTTTTGGTGCATCTTCTATTTTCTGTTCTAAACCATTTGAGGTTGTTTATAATGATATTTGGGGTCTTGCATTAGTTGTCTTCTTTGACAAGTTTAGATTATATGTTATCTTTGTAGACTATTTTACAAAGTATATATGGTTATATCCCCTTCGTCAAAAGTCTAACATCACTATTGTCTTCTTCAACTTTAAGAACTTAGTCAAGAATTACTTTCAGACTTCCATTAAAACTATCTATCCTAATGGTGGAGGTGAATATCAAGCCCTTGTGTCCCAGCTGTCCGCTTACGGTATTCAACATCTCAAATCTCCTCCATACACTCCTCAACTGGTTGGTTCTATTGAATGTAAACATTGACATGTTATTGAAACAGGCCTAATGCTACTTCATCAGGCTTCCATGCCATCCACTTTTTGGTCTGTAGCATTTCAAACTGATGTCTACATTATTAATCAGATGTCTACTCTAATTCTACAATATCAATCACCATTTTAAAAGTTATTTCACAAACGCTCCAATCTGTAGACATTAAAAGTATTTAGTTGTCTATGTTATCCATGGTTACATCCCTACAATTTTCACAAACTGCAACCTCGATCTCGCCCTTGCATTCTTATTGGATACTCTCTAGAACATAATACATACCGCTTTGACTCTCACACTGCTAAAATCTTTGTTTCTAGGTATGTTACTTTGGTAGAGTCTATCTTTCCCTTTCGGGAACATAAGCACTCTGTCATCCTATTGGATTCTTACGTCACCTTTTTATCCTCTTACGCATCTCCATTGGATCCATACTCTTGTTACCTCTGTTCCGTAGTTTTCTTTCTCCTCACCTCCGGCTCCATCTCTTCCTGTACAATTGCCTCTAGAATTGCATCCTGTATCTTCACTTCGTCAGGAAACTTCTGTGGTTCTTCAGCCTGACTCAAATAGTAATAATCCTCTTTCTCTACCCCTAATCCTATTACAGCCTCTCGGCATCCTATATAAACTTGTTCTAAGAGTGGTGTCTTTAAACCACGTCAAGTTCTTGACTTACATACTAGCACTAAACCATCCTTCGACTCTATTGAACCAATTTCTTTTTCTCAGGCCAAATAATCTCTACATTCGCGTAAAGCCATATGTGAGGAGTATGATGCTCTCCTTCATAATGCTACATGGACCCTTACTCCTTTTAACTCTACACAAAACATTATCGGGTGTAAGTGGGTCTTTCAAATTAAGTGGCATCCTGATGGTTTGATTGCTCATTATAAAACATGACTTGTGGCCAAAGGATTTTATTAACGACCTGGTGTTGACTACACTGAGATATTCAGTCCTGTCGTAAAGCCCACTACAATCCAAATCATCCTAAGTCTGGCAATCTCCAACAGTTGGTGCTTACGCCAATTAGATATTAACAATGCATTTTTACAAGGGACTCTCACTAACGATGTCTTTATGGAGCAACCTCCAAGATTTATACATTTTCAATATCCATGGCATGTCTGTAAACTTCACAAGGCCATTTATGGACTCTGTCAAACTCCATGAGCTTAGTATACTGAGCTTGGTCACTACTTATCTTCAGTTGGCTTCATCAACTCCAAGTCTGATGTCTCTCTATTTTTCCGTCAACAACATGGGGGCATCATCTATCTTCTAGTCTATGTTAATGATATTATTGTCACAGGTGATAATCCTATAGAAGTTCAGGGGTTTATCATACTATTGGTTGACCGATTCTCTCTTAAAGATCTTGGTAACCTGAGTTATTTTCTCAATGTCGAGGCTATGTTTACATCCTCTAGTCTCTTCCTTTCACAAAAAAAGTACATTCAGGATTTGCTATTGAAGACGAACATGCAAGATGCAAATAAGGTTATCACTCCTCTATCTGCTGATGAATCACTGAAATTATGTGATGGTACTCCTGCTACAGATTTTACTCAGTATCGACAAGTAGTTGGCTCCTTACAATATCTCGCTCTTACCCATTCAGATGTCTCCTTTGTAGTTAATAAGTTATATTAGTTCATGCACCAACCATCTACCTTACACTAGACTACTGTCAAACGTATTTTACGTTATCTTAAGGGGACCATCGATCATGGCATTTTTCTTCGTAAACACTCTCCCTCTCAGCTTCACGCCTTTACCGATGCAGACTGGGCCAGCAACATTGATAATAGAACTTCTACATTGGGGTATATCATTTTTCTTGGTGCTAATCCGATTAGCTGGAGAATGTGTCGGTGCCGATTGCTCAGTCTTAGCGTTGGGTTTCAGGAGATCTATTCCAACAAGAAGGAGAATAACAGCGCTCGCTGTAAGAAGTTGTCCAGTAGTTGCGACTTCGCAGAAAAGGGACAGATGATGCCGAGAGATCGGTACTAATCTCGTTGGTTCCATCGGTAGAGGAAGCAGATGTGCCGCGATAGTAGATGGGCAGGAGTCGATGGTAGAATCTGCATGCGGTCGAAAACGGTGGAAGCTTGCTGTCGTTTGACAGCGAGAAGAGAGCTTGCTCTAAACAAGAGGCTCTGATATCATATTTGAGATAGAGGTAAGGAACAAAAGAGATATTTCATTGGATTTTTCTCAATTAATGAACAAGATCTTCTCATTCAGTTACAAAAGGTTGTTTAGCTAAGGCAGGCACCGAGTATATTTATCCAGCGATTAATTAGTGAAGCAGTATGTTATGCACCTACAAATATTTGCCATGTTAGGCTACCAAACTGAGGTGCATTTGTGGGGTTGGATTTAGTTGCTCAGAGATTGAAACATGATGGTCGGCGGGTGGGCGATCACCACCATAACAACAGGCACCAAGAGACAGAGATTCCTCTCCTCTCCTCTCAAAACTCACGTGTTTGGGTGAACACTGCTGTTTTCGTTGAACTCGTAATAGCTTTTATTTTTCTTTCTCATCAATCATTATCGGCATTGATCGTCTATCTAAAAATAGCCAAGATGATACAAACATTAATGCCATTGTTCGTCTATAACACATATATGGAAGAAGATGCGATCGTGAAGAACAGCATCAGAAGCCAGGGATCAAATGGGGTCCTAATGGTGCACGATGGAACATCGTTTTGTTGCTACCCTCCCTTTAATTCCACTTAATCGGTGACGGTATACCTAATACAACATGATCGAGAACCATCAATTGCGCCTCCACTTGTTAGGGTCCAGCCCATAAGTGGGCTTGGACTAGTCGAACTTACCTTTATAAAAAAAAAAGGAAAAAGGAAAAGTGAGAAAACCCTAAGTGGATGCTGCGGTGTGCATGTTTGAGTCGATGTCGGCAACTGTAGAAACAGATAGCATAGTGAGAAGAAAGAGAAAGGAAAGAATAGGGAGAGAGAGAGCTTTGACAAGATTAAACGGTGAAACTTCCTCAGATTTGGTCCAAATTTTACATGGAGAATCCTTGTAGTAAGCTTCATAATCCTAACGGTATTGATCTATAATCTATCCTCTCTATGATGGCTTCTTGTAATACCTACTTGGTGAGATTTGATATTTACCTATTGTGAGATCCATATATTTTGATGATACTATCTCATTTGCAAACCAAGACATATATTCTTGATGTTGTGGTGATCCTCTAGTTGTCTAGAGAAGCTTCATTGCAAACTTATTATCATAGTGGTGATAGTGGAAGTTAAGTGGACTATGTTCTCGTAGTTTTTCCCGTATTGGGTTTTCCACGTTAAAATTTAGTGTTTCACTTTGTGGATAATTTATTATCTTTCTCTGGTTAATATTTGTCGTTGATAATAAGTTTGTACGTTTGATGAGAATCCTATTTTGATACACAACAAGGGAAAGATATTATTTTACATTCAATAGTTTTTTCCTAACAAGTGATATCATAGCACAAGTTATTTGGTGCAATTGTCTTGTGTGATTGAAATGAAAGAGTCAGATGGTATGATTAAATTGAACTCATCAAACTATTCCACTTAGAGACATATGATGGAAGATTTGCTATATTGCAAGGATATGTATAAGCCAATCAAAGTTAAAGTAAAACCTTCTACTATGGATGATGAAGAATAAGAGGTACAACACAGAAAGGTCATTACCTATATTAGAAGATGAATGGATATAAATCTGCATGAGCATATTTCTGAGAAAACCAGAGCTGATGTTATTTGGCAAAGCTTAGAAAATCTCTTTGCAAAGAAGATGGTGGGAAACAGAATTTCTCTCCTCAAATGGCTTATCAATTTAAAGTATAAAGATAGTGATAATATTATTGAGCATATAAGCCTATTTTAGAGTCTTGCAAACAAGTTAGTTATTATGAAAATGAATATAGATGATGAGATGCAAGGCCTGCCACTCCTCAGCTCTTTACTAGAAAGTTGGGAAACATATGTGGTGACAATTTCTAATTCCACGCCATAGGGGACTCTAACTATAGATATGGCTAAAGACAATTTGCTAAATAAAGATGCCAGAAGGAAAGAACAAGGAGAATCTTCTTATGGTGCACTTGCTATTGAAAAACAAGAATGACGTGGAAGAAGTCATAGCATAAATCCACATAGTTATAGAGGAAGATCTAAGTCTAGAAGAGATATCAAATATTTTTACTGTAACAGACCAGGTCACATAAAGAAAGAGTATAAGTTTTGGAAGAGAGAACAAAATGAAAAAAAAAAAATGAAAAAGAGACTAATACAGTTGAAGGTGATATTATTATTATTTGTGATGATAGATGTGTTAATCTTGCAGCTCAGGACAGTAATTAGGTAATTGACTCTGGTGCTTCTTTTTATGTTACTTCTCATAGTGATTTGTTCAGATCTTACACTGCTGGTGATTTTGGCAATGTCAAAATGAAAAATAATGGTACATCTAAGATTATAGGTATTAGAGATATTTGCTTGGAGACCAATATTATAAGCAAATTGATGCTCAAAGATGTAAGATATGTTCAAGATATTTGTCTAAACTTGATATCTATAGGGAAACTTAATGATGAAAGATTTATATACTGTTTTGGTGAAAGCAAATGGAAGCTCACTAAAGGTTCTTTGGTTATGGCAAGAGGAAAGAAGCAGAACTCTTTTTATGTTATGGAGGCTAAGCTACACAAAGGAGATATTAATGCAATCCAAATAAATAAAAGTATAGATCTTTAGTATAAAAGGCTTAGTCATATCAGCAGAAGTGACTTTAAACTCTTGCTAAAAAGTAGTTCTTACCAAAGCTACAAGGTACATCTCTTAAAATTTGTAATCATTGCTTAGCTAGAGAAATACATAGAGTTACCTTTAATACTTATCCATCATCTAGAAGATTAAATATCATTGATTTGATTTACATTGATGTCTGTATTATACAAACTAGAACTCTTGGAGGTACTCTTTATTTTGTTACTTTTATTGATAACCATTCTAGAAAAGTTTGGGCTTTTGCTTTCAAATCTAAAGACTATATACTTAATGTTTTCAAAGAGTTTGATGCTAGTGTTCAAAAAGAAACTAGAAGAAAACTGAAGTGTGTTCGAGTAGATAATGGTGGTGAGTACATGTGTCCTTTTGAAAATTATTATAGGTTTCATGGTATCAGGTTTGAAAAGACAGTTCCTAAAACTCCTCAACAAAACGGTGTGGCAAAAAGGATGAACAAAACTATTGAAGAAAGGATTAGGTGCATGCTTTCTCATGCCAAGTTACCTAAGTCTTTTTGAGAGGAGGCTATGAGAACTACAGTTGATCTGATAAATCTTTCTCCATCAGTTCCTCTGAATGATGATGTTCCAGAGAGAGTATAGAAAGGGAAAGATGTATCTTATGATCACTTAAGAGTCTTTGGGTGTAAAACATTCCTAAAGATGAGAGATCCAAGCTTGATAATAAGGCAAAAGCATGTATTTTCTTGGGATATGGTCATGAAGAGTTTGGGTACAAATTATGGGATCTAGTAAATAAAAAAATTATCAAAAGCAGAGATATCGTGTTTCTTAAAGACCAATTATTTGAAGATGATGATAATATTGAGAAGCAAAATACTTCTATTTATACTCCTTGGAGTTTGAGCCTAGTTTCTCCACCTATAGTTCATGATGATCAAGGGAGAGATGGATAGGAAGATGATGGTGAGAATGTTAGTGATAATGCTCCTACAGTTAATGAAGCTAATCCAACTGAACAAACTGAGCAAGCACCTCCACCACCAGATGAGATTCCACTGAGAAGATCTACAAGAGAGCGAAGACCATCTACAAGATATCCTCCACATGAGAATATTATGTTGACTGATGGTGGAGAACCATAAACTTACCAAGAAGTTATTCTACATGAGCACAAGAATAAGTGGGTTAAAGCCATGCAAGAAGAGATGAAATCCTTGCTTGAGATCCATACATATCACTCGGTAAAGTTGCCTACAGGGAAGAAAGCTCTCAAAAATAAATGAGTTTATAAATTAAAGACTGAAAATAATAGCTCGTAATAAAAATATAAGGTACAGTTAGTTGTGAAATGATTAAGTCAGAAAAAGGATATTGATTTTGAAGAAATATTTTCTCCTATAATGAAAATATCTTCTATCCGAGTCGTTCTTGGTTTAGTTGCCCGCTTGAATTTAGAAGTAGAGCAACTTGATGTGAAAACTACATTTTTACATTAGAAGAAGAAATTTATATAGAGCAGTTAGAAGGTTTCAAAGTCAAAGGAAAATAAAATCTAGTGTGTAAGCTTAAGAAAAGCTTATATAGACTCAAAAAGGCACTTAGACAGTGGTACAAGAAGTTTGATTCCTTTATGATGAGCCAAGGGTATAATAAAACCATATCTGATCATTGTGTGTTTACAAAGAAGTTTTCATATGATGATTACATTATTCTCTTATTATATGTTGATGATATACCGATTATTGGCCATGATACTGGTAAAATTGAGAAGCTTAAGAGGGGACTAAGTAAGTCCTTTGCTATGAAAGACTTAGGATCGACAAGACAAATTCTTCGCATGAAGATTCTTCATGATAGAGAGAATAAAAAGATTTGGTTATCTCAGGAGACATACATTAAAAGGGTTCTTGAAATATTCAACATGAATAAAGCCATACTAGTTTGTTCTCTACTTGTAGGTCATTTCAAGCTGAGTTCAAAATAATGTCCTACAAGTGAGAAAGAAAAAGATATAACTTATCTAGTTGGAGTTGTCAACCGATTTCTCTTTAATCCTGGTAAGGAATATTGGGCAGCAGTAAAATGGATCTTAAGATATTTAAGCGGTACTATTAGGTTGTATTTATGTTTTAGCATTAGTAAACCTGTGCTAGAGGGTTACATAGATGCAGACATGGCTAGTGATATTGATTCTAGGAAATCCACATCAGGGTTCTTGATAACTTTTACAGGAGAAGCAGTCTCTTGGTAGTCTAAGTTACAGAATTATGTTGCTCTATCGAATATAAAAGCAAAATATATAGCAATTACTGAAGCCTGAATGAAGTTTTATGGATGAAAAATTTTCTACAGGAATTGGGTTTGAAACAGGAAGGATACCCTGTTTACTGTGACAGTCAGAGTGTCATCCACCTCTCCAATAATTCAACATATCATTCTAGATCCAAGAATATTAATGTAAGATATCACTGGATTCATGATGTGCTTAAAATGAAAGAATTATACTTAGAAAACCGATAAGAATGGTTCAGATATGTTGGCAAAGTCTTTGCCTAAAGAGAAACTTGAAGCATGTAGACAGAGAGCGGGCTTAGTACAGCCTACCATATGAGCTGGAGGGGAATAATTGTTGGGATCCAACCCATAGGTTGGCTTGGACTAGTTAAACTTACATTTATAAAGAAAAAAAAGAGGAAAAAGGAAAAATGAGAAAACCCTAACTAAGTAGATGATGTGCGGTGTGAGTGCGTGAGTCAAAGTCAGCGACTGCAGAAATAGATAGTACAGTGAGGAGAAAGAGAAAGGAAATAATAGGGAGAGAGAGAGAGAGCTTTGGCAAGATCGAAAGGTGAAACTTCCTCAGATTTGGACCAAATTTTATACGGAGAATCCTTATAGTAATCTCTACAATCCTAACGGTATTGATTTATAATTTATCATCTCTATGATGGTTTCATGTATTTTGATGATACTATCTCATTTGTAAATTAAACTTAATGTTGTGGTGGTCCTCTAGTTGTCTAGAGAAGCTTCATTGTAAACCTATTATCATAATGGTGACAGTGAAAGTTAAAAGTTAAGTGGACTACGGTACCGTGATTTTTTTCGCATTAGGTTTTTCACATTAAAATTTAGTATCTCACTTTGTGTATGATTTATTATCTTATTATGATTAATATTTGATTTTATTAATAAACTGATAAATTTGATAAAAATCTCACTTTAATATACAAAGAGATAAAAATATTATTCCACGTTAAATAGTGTTTTCCCAACACCACCTTCCCCCTCCCAACTGCATCGATGGACAGTCCATTTAGAATTCCTTGGTCCGACCTCGACAAAGCTCGCAATTCGGAACCACCGGTTCGGCCACCGCCGAGGCACCGCCACCGCTTTCATCAATCGGATTACGATCGATTTGCGACCTCTCGTCGGGCCATTAGTCGACCAGCGAAGCATGATCGGTGCGGCCCAAATCCACCATGGACGATCCAGCATCCATTCGAGTGTTGGGCACCACATAGCAAAGCTGTGAATCCATGACTTCCAACTCGCTTACTCCGGTGATGCACGTGCCGAAATGGTACGACGACGAAGAAGAAAGAAGAAGAAGAAGAAGAAGAAGAAGAAGAAGAAGAAGAAGAAGAAGAAGAAGAAAAAGGAAAGAACTCTCAACTACATCGGATAGCTGACCCATTCGATTCGAAGTCAACTTGGGACTCGGTTCACGCCCAACCCTGCATCCACGCCCGTCTAAAAGAACTATGAATCCGGTAGGGCTCGACGCACGCACAACACGTAGACGGCAGGTTCTTTGTTACGTTCTATAACGAGGGCAAGCAACGGACAGTGATGAGTTGATGATGTTGTCATGCCACTGACATGTATGCCTTGCCTTTGGATTAAAACATGATATCTCTTTTTTTATTTTTTTGTCAGTCATTGGCAAATTTGATCTTCTTCTTCTTCTTCTTCTTTTTTTTTTTTTTTTGGACATTTAGACTAATTTTAAACTAGAATCTGGATCTCTGTTTGACGTTTTTGGAATAAGAGAGAGATCAAAATCTTTGATAATTAAGCTAATACTATCAAAGGTGAGATGCTTAATCATTCATTAGATTATTTCTTGTGATCTCCATGTTCCCGTATACAGCTCTCCTCTCCACAACACAGGCTCTTCTTACATTGGTGATGCACTGGTAATTATGCTGACGCATGGCTTTTCTGGAAATGGAGGATTCAAGTGCTGAAGGATGGCTTGGGATTGCAACTGAGACATGTCGCCACCCACATCCGATGCCCACAAGCCAATGCTAAAAAGCTTGACAAATATCAGACTGCCTGTATGACACTACGCAGGAAGGTTAATCCATTGTACATCGTTGGTTGAGAATTAATTCATGGTAGTTATATAGTTAGTTAACATGATAAAAAGTAGTGGCCTATGTTTAGGAGTTGTGGAGGTAGTTTATGAGTTAGTGGAGGTAGTTATTAATGATGGGTGAGATAATGAGGTAGTTATTAATGATGGGATGAATGAAGTGATTATTATGTCCTATAAATAGGATCTTAGTGAATGAAGTAGTAGTGCAGAAAATAGAGTGTGTGCATTTGGAGATAATCTTGTAAGTGTTCTTGTTCTTTTACCTCCTGTTTAATACTATGTCGTTTTCTTGATTGAAAGCGTTTTCCGTTATTTAGATCGTAGTATTCTGTTTTATCATTTCCTTGCTCCTCCTTCCCCAACATTTGTGGTATCATAGCCTTGTTTCAATCTAAACTGGGCATTATGGCTTTTAATGGCAATTCTATGTCTCAACTCCTTATTCTCATCTTCTCGGGCAAATCCTATGAATTTTGGAGTATCAAGATGAAGACTCTATTCAAGTCTCAGGATCTTTGGGACTTGATAGAGAATGGATATGCAGATCCAGATAAAGAAACCAGACTGAGAGAGATTAGAAAGAAGGACTCAAAGGCATTGTTCTTCATTCGAAGTGCATGAGACAATATTCTCAAGAATTGCAGTAGCGACAACCTCAAGACAAGCTTGGTTGATACTTCAAAATGAATTTCAAGGCTCATCGAGGGTGATTACGGTAAAACTTCAAACCCTTCGTGAGTTTGAAATTTTGTTTATGAAAAGCAATGAATCAGTGCAAGATTTTCTTTCTCGAGTGACTGAAATTGTTAGTCAAATGAAATCTTATGGTGAACATTTTCATGATCAAATAATTGTTGCAAAAGTTTTGAGAAGTTTAACTCCAAAATTTGATCATGTTGTTGTGGCAATTGAAGAGTCAAAGGACTTATCTACTTATTCATTTGATGAACTAATGGGTTCCTTGCAAGCACATGAAGCAAGATTGAACAAGTCACTGGAAAAAAGTGAAGAAAAAACATTTCAGGTTAAGGGGGAGTCTTCTACTTCAAAAGAAGACAAAAAATCAACTGGAAGAGGACGTGGCAGAGGAGGATTTCGTAGTAGAGAAAATGGAAGAGGAAGAGGAAGAGGACACTTTGATGGGCATGATGAAAGGCAATCAAATTATGATCAGAAAAACTATAAGAGTGGAATTCAATGTCACTATTGTAAGAAGTTTGGTCATATGAAGGCAGATTGCTAGAAAAGAGAAAAGCAAGCAAGCTATGTGGAATAAAATAAAGACAATAGTAAGTTGTTTATGACTCATTCACAAGTTAATAATATCTCGGATAATATTTGGTTTTTGGATAGTGGGTGTTCTAATCATATGTCAGGCATAAGATCAATATTTAGAGATATTGATAAAACTCACAAGTTGAAAGTTAAACTTGGAGATAGCAAGCAAATCCAAGTAGAAAGAAAATGAACAATTGAGGTGAAGACAAATCGAGGAAAGGTAAAACACCTTGATAATGTTTTCTATGTTCCTAGCTTATCACATAACTTGTTGAGCGTTGGACAATTGATAGATATTGGATATTCAGTTATATTTGATGATGGTTCCTGCACTATTAAAGATAAAAAATCTGGCTTGATTATGACAAATATTTGCATGACGCAAAATAAGATGTTTCCAATTGATGTTTCAAATATTGAGAAACATGCCCTTGTTGCAAATCAAAAGAATGAGACAAATTTGTGGCATTTGAGATATGGACACCTTAATATTAAAGGTTTAAGGTTGTTAAATAGAAAGAATGGTTTATGGATTGCCTAAAATTAATATACTTGATGTATGTGAAGGATGTATTTATGGCAAACAAAATAAAAACCATTTCCTGTTGGAAAAGCATGGAGAGCATCTAATTGTCTTGAATTAATACATGCTGACCTATGTGGACCTATGAATACAAAATCTTTTGGGGGAAGTCGATATTTTCTATTATTTACTGATGATTATAGTCGTATGAGTTGGATATATTTCCTGAAATTAAAATCTGAAACATTTGATAACTTTCGAAAATTCAAGGCACTTGTAGAAAGGCAAAGTGGTAGACGCATAAAGACATTTCAGACAGATAGAGGTGGTGAATTTATCTCTAATGAGTTTAATTCTTTTTGTGAAGAAAATGGTATTCGCAGGGAATTAACAGCACCATATACACCGGAGCAAAATGGTGTAGCTGAATATAAAAATCGAACTATTGTCGAAATGGCAAGAAGTTTGCTTAAAGGAAAGCATCTTCCAAATCAGTTTTGGGCAGAAGCAGTTGCAACAACAGTTTATTTGTTGAATATTTCACCGACAAAGGCTGTTATGAATCGAACTCCTTTTGAAGCTTGGTATGGTATAAAGCCAACTATAAGCCATCTAAGAATTTTTGGTTGTATTGCTTATGCTTTAGTAAATTCACAAAATCATCATAAGCTTGATGAAAAATCAGAAAAATACATCTTAATTGGATATTATGCACAATCCAAAGCATATCGATTATATAATCCTATAAGTGGCAAAGTTATTATTAACAGAAATGTTGTATTTGATGAAAGGACAAGTTAGAATTGGGAGATTAATGAAGGTGAAATACAAATTCGTGTTCCGGCAGAACTAGTTACTCCATCAAATCAAGTGTCAGATCCTGCTCCAACAAGTTCAACGTCAACCTCACCCAGTAGTAGCTCAAATTCAGCAAATGATTCCTCAGATGAAACCCCTCCAGGAAGGTTTAGATCACTAACAGAAATTTATGATTCAACATTTGTTTTATTTATTTCAGATCCTATAAGTTTTGAGGAAGCAGTTGAAAAAGAGGAATGGCGAAAAGCAATGAAGGAGGAAATCAAGTCAATTGAGAAGAATGAAACTTGGGAGCTAATGGATCTACCAAAAGAAAAGAAAGCTATTGGTTTGAAATGGGTGTACAAAACAAAGTATAATGCAGATGAAAGTATCCAAAAGCATAAGGCTCGGCTTGTAGCAAAAGGATATTCGCAACAACAAGGTATTGACTTTGATGATACTTTTTCTCCAGTTGCTAGATTCGAAACCGTGAGAACCTTTATGGCTTTAGCTGCTTATTTGAGTTGGCATGTTTATCAATTTGATGTGAAATCTGCGTTTTTAAATGGAGATTTACAAGAAGAGGTTTTTGCTACTCAACCTGAAGGTTTTTTGGTTAAAGGATATGAAGAAAAGGTATATAAGCTAAAGAAAGCACTTTATCGGCTTAAACAAGCTCCAAGAGCATGGTATAGTAAAATTGATTTTTATTTTCATCAAAATGGATTTAAAAGGAGTGATAATGAACCTACACTTTATCTGAAGAAAGAAGGTGAACATAATATTCTTGTGGTTTGCCTTTATGTTGATGATATTATATATATGGGTTCATCTGTCTCTGTTGTGGCAGAATTTAAAAAATACATGATGAATAAGTTTGAAATGTCAAATTTAGGTCTATTGCACTATTTTCTTGGGTTGGAGGTGAAGCAAGGATCAGATGGAATTTTTATTTCATAAAAAAAATATGCAATGGATCTGCTCAAAAAATCTAACATGATTAAATGCAAAGCTGCAGCTACACCCATGAATGTAAATGAGAAATTGAAACTTTAAGATGGTACAAGTTTGACATATGCAAGATACTACAAAAGTTTAGTTGGAGGTTTGATCTATCTAACTCATACTCGACCAGATATTGCCTTCTCTGTTGGTGTAGTATCCAGGTTTATGTAAAGCCCAAGTAAACGTCATCTCGGAGCTGTTAAAACAATTTTACGTTATATTGCTGGAACTACGGATTATGGAATTTGGTATTCTCATAATTTTAAATGTAAATTATTTGGTTTTACTGATAGTGATTGGGCAGGAGATTTGAATGATAGAAAGAGTACTTGTGCAATATTTTTAGCCTTGGATCAGGAGCTATATCTTGGAGTTCAAAGAAGCAAGAAACAACTGCATTGTCGACATCGGAAGCGGAGTATGTAGCTGCAACATCAGCAGCATGTCAAGCTATATGGCTTAAAAGACTTCTTGAAGATCTTCATCAAGAACAAAAGGAAGCAACAGAAATATTTTGTGACAACAAAGCTACAATTGCAATGACGAAGAATCCAACATTTCATGGAAGAACAAAGCATATAGAGATACGCTATCATTTCATCCGAGATCTTGTAGCAAATGGAGCTATAATAATGAAGTACTATGGCACGGATGAACAAGTTGCAGATATTCTCACCAAGTCACTTCCAGTTCAGAAGCATGTTTATTTTATGTCTCAAATTGGTGTATGTAACTATGAATCAAGGGGGAGTGTTGAGAATTGATTCATGGTAGTTACATAGTTAGTTAACATGATAAGGAGTAGTGGCCCATGTTTAGGAGTTGTGGAGGTAGTTTATGAGTTAGTGGAGGTAGTTATTAATGATGGGTGAGATAATGAGGTAGTTATTAATGATGGGATGAAGGAAGTGATTATTATGTCCTATAAATAGGACCTTAGTGAATGAAGTAGTAGTGCAGAAAATAGAGTGTGTGCATTTGGAGATAATCTTGTAAGTGTTCTTGTTCTTTTACCTCCTGTTTAATACTATGTCGTTTTCTTGATTGAAAGCGTTTTCCATTATTTTGATCGTAGTATTCTGTTTTATCATTTCCTTGCTCCTCCTTCCCCAACATCGCCACCCATGACATGGAAGGAAGGAAGCAAGGAAGGGAGGAGGCCAAGTCAACAACCCGGCATCGTTGCTTTGTGTGTTCCGTCATCGGTCATCGGTCATCCTCTTTGCCTTGGTCATACGTCCTTCTTGCCCGACATTGTCTCTACTCCATGGAGCTGCCAGCGAACAGATCGCCCAGTCCTGGCCGCCGGAGACGCCGATACCACATCCAAACCAGGTCTTTATCGTACCACCTCTCGACCAGCGCACACAACTTTCAAACGCGCTACTACGGCTTTCCCAGGACACTACTTACATTTGGTGCATCTTAAGGAACGTGAGATGCCAAACGCTTCCCGGTGCGCTCCTGGCGGTCGTCGGCCCGACACTGCTGTCTCGTGCCACGGAAAACATGTTATAAATGGTTCAAATTAAAAAGAAAAAAGGTGTTTTCTTTTATTTTGGTAGTTATTTTTTAAAGGTTGTGTCTTTTGAGAAAATAGTTAATTTTCAAAGGTTGTGTCTTTTGAGAAAATAGTTAATTTTCAAAGGTTGTGTCTTTTGAGAAAATATCTATAAATAGATATTTGAGGGTAAATTACAAAACAAGTAAGTAAAAACTCTTTCATGCTCTTTTTCTTTACTCTCCAAGTGATTGAGTTAGACATTCTCTAATTCCTCTCTGAAGATTCTTTATTGTTTGCTCAATACAGATCTTCTAAAGGCTTGTCATATCCACTAAAACTATTTGCATCAAACCCATAGCAATCTTATTGAGAAGAGGGTGCAAATATCGTTTTTAGGAAAGTGTTTATACATGTTTCAAGCCTAAATATCTTTCCTAAAGTATTCTTGATCTTGTGTTTGTTTTTTGTTTCCATAGTGTTTTTTATCCTCTTCTTTTGTCGTATCTTTTCCCAACAATCTAAAAACGATATTTTGTGAGTTTATACAAATTCACTATGGAGGCTACAAATACCATCAAATTATTGAATCAAGATTTTGTTCGTTTGGATCGTTTTGATGGAACAAATTTTACCCGTTGGCAAGACAAGATGAAGTTCATGTTGACTGCTTTGAAGATCTTCTATGTGCATGATCCAAATCTTTAACCAATTCCTGATCCAACCGACGATGACACCAATGAAGTCAAGGCTGAACAAAAGAAAAGAAATGAAGATGAAGTCATGTATAGAGGACACATTCTCAATGCTCTTTCGGACCGGCTTTATGATCTTTATACGGTGGAACCATCTGCAAAAGCAATTTGGAATGCTTTGGAATTCAAATATCATGCCGAGGAAGAAGGTACAAAGAAATTTTTAATTTCTAAATATTTTGATTTCAAATTTGTGTTAAATCAAAGATGACGAAGAAACCTTTCAAAAGTGTTGAAAGATATACTACTTTGTTAGATTTAATACATTCTGATATATGTGAATTAAATGGCATATTAACGAGAGGAGGTAATAGATATTTTATTACTTTTATAGATGATATGTCTAGATTCACATATGTGTACTTATTGAAACATAAAAATGATACTTTTAATGATTTTAAGGCATATAAAGCAGAAGTTGAAAATCAATTGGGGAAGAAAATTAAAGCTTTAAGAAGTGATAGAGGAGGAGAATACTTTCCTAATGAATTTAACTTGTTTTGTGAACAACATGACATAATTCATGAATGTTCAGCACCTAGAACACCTGAGCAAAATGGATTAGCGAAAGAAAAATAGAACTTATCTAGAGATGATTAATGCTATGTTGTTGCATGCTAAATTATCTTATAATTTGTGGGGAGAAGCTTTATTGGCTGCATGTCATATCTTAAATAGAATTCCCTCTAAAAAGAATAAGATCTCTCCATATGAGTTATGGAAAGGAAGACAACCTAACATTGGTTATTTTAAAGTGTGGGGGTGTCTTGCATATTGTAAGAATAATAATCCTCAAAGGACAAAATTGGGACCTAGAGGAATCAAATGTGCATTTATAGGCTATGCCTCAAATAGCAAAGCATATAGACTTCTTAATTTGGAGTCTAATATCATAATAGAATCTCGAGATGTGGAGTTCTTTGAACATTTATTGACTTCTAGTAATAATGTTCATCCTCCAACTAGTGAAGAGTCACTAATGGAGAAATCTTAAAAGGTTGGTGAGCAACCTAAAATTCCTTTGATTGGACATCAATCAAGTTCACAAGAGGTTGGAGACCAATCTTATGAATTAAGGAGAATCACTCATGTACGAAAAGCAAAAACATTAAGATCGGATGAGATTGATTCTCAAAGTATTTCTTTTTACCTTGTAGAAGGAATTAATGAGAGAGTATTAAAAACAATTCCTCTTGTTTTACAAGTGGAAGATGATCCTAAAATATTTAAAGAAGCTATGGCTTCTCGTGATGCTGCTTTTTGGAAAGATGCTATTAATGATGAGATGGATTCTATTATGTCAAACCAAACTTGGGAACTTGTCGATTTACCTTTTGCCTCAAAACCTATTAGTTGTAGATGGATATTTTGTAGGAAGTATCATACAAATGGTACTCTCCAAACATTCAAAGCAAGGTTAGTTGCTAAAGGATTTCGACAAAAGTAAGGAATAGATTATTTTGACACATATGCTTCTGTGGCTAGGATCACATCTATTAGAATTATTTTTGCTTTAGCATCAATTTTTGATCTTTATGTTCATCAAATGGATGTCAAAACGATATTTCTAAACGGAGACCTCGATGAGGAGGTATATATGGAACAACCCGAAGGTTTTGTTCTACCGGGAAATGAACATAAAGTGTGTAAACTTATTAAGTCATTGTATGGTTTAAAGCAGACTCCAAAACAATGGCATGAGAAATTTGATGCAATAATTCTTTCTAACGGATTTGTTCATAATATTGCAGATAAATGTGTTTATCTCAAAACTTGTGATGGCTATATGGTGATAGTTTGCCTTTATGTTGATGATATGCTAATAGTGAGCAACAACATGAAAGGTATTGTAGAAACAAAGAGGTTTCTATCTTCAACATTTAAGATGAAAGATCTTGGGCAAGTTGATACTATAAAGGTAAAAAGAAATAGTGGGGATATGTTTTGAGTCAAACTCATTACATAGAGAAATCTTGGAGAAATTCAGTCACTTAAAAATCAAAGAAGCAAATACCTCATTTGACCCAAGTATCAAATTAGTCAAGAATGTTGGAAGAACAGTGGCTCAATTAGAATATTCAAGTGCTATAGGAAGTCTTATGTATGCAACGCAGTGCACAAGACCTGATATAGCATTTGCAGTTAGTAAATTGAGTAGATTTACTAGCAATCCAAATGTAGAGCATTGGAAGGCTATTGAAAGAGTTCTTGGGTACCTTAAACGAACCAAAGATTATGACCTACAATACTCAAAATTTCCTACTATTTTAGAAGTATATACTAACGTAAGTTGGATATCGAGTTTTGGAGATAACAAATCCACTACTGGTTGGGTGTTCACCTTAGGAGGTGACGTTGTTTCTTGGAAGAGCAAGAAACAAACGTGTATAACTCATTCAACTATAGAATCAGAATTTGTTGCTCTAGCAGATACAGGAAAGGAGGCTGAATGGTTGAGGGACTTTCTATTAGAAATTCCATTGACTTCTAAGAGTATGAATTCAATTTCTATACTTTGTGATAGTCAAGCCACTTTAGCTCGTGCGTGTAGTGAAATATATAATGGAAAGTCAAGACATATAAGTCTTAGATATGATTATGTGAGGAAATTAATCAAGAGTGGGATTATTTCACTCACATTTGTGAAAACAAGTGAGAATTTAGCTGATCCATTCACCAAACCTCTTACAAGAGAAGTTATAAGATCAACATCAAAATGGATAGGACTAAAACACCTTGAATAAAAGATCCACCAATGATAGCAACCCTACTCAACATTATGAAATGAGTAATGAAGAGTTCAAAGGGTAAGAACAAGTCATTGACATGTGGAGTGGTTCAGCACTTTGAAATATTTTACGAGTCCCATCTAAAGATGTTAAAGTGCTGGTTGTCACCGAATGAGGGTTGAGTTAATTATACTCTTAATGAAGTTCAGTCAAGTTAGGATAAGTATCTCAAAGAGTGACAAAGATACTATAAGAACTTCACCTATATGAACTTAGAAGTGGTGTCGCTTCGATTGAGAGTTGGAGTTTCTCTCATAAAAGTTCATGAACTTGGATGAGCCCAAGGTCATATTAGGGCTAAGCGAGATTTTATGAGGAATACAAGAATGTTGTATTTATGTGTGTGGTATCACTGGTGTTGTCACGAGGAATAACAAATTCAAAGCTTTTATGCTATTTGGGATTTCGACTTCACTTTGTGATGCTTACACTAAGGTAATATTCAAATCGAAAGATATATTACTTTATTCATAAATACTATTTAATCACTTAGAGAAAATTTTAAATTTGAACAAGTGGGGGATTGTTATAAATTGTTCAAATTAAAAAGAAAAAAGGTGTTTTCTTTTATCTTGGTAGTTATTTTTTAAAGGTTGTGTTTTTGATAAAATAGTTATTTTTCAAAGGTTGTGTATTTTGAGAAAATAGTTAATTTTCAAAGATGGTGTCTTTTGAGAAAATATCTATAAATAGATATTTGAGGGTAAATTACAAAACAAGTAAGTAAAAACTCTTTCATGCTTTTTTTCTTTACTCTCCAAGTGATTGAGTTAGATATTCTCTAATTCCTCTCTGAAGATTCTTTATTGTTTGCTCAATACAGATCTTCTAAAGGCTTGTCATATCCACTAAAACTATTTGCATCAAACCCATAGCAATCTTATTGAGAAGAGGGTGCAAATATCGTTTTTAGGAAAGTGTTTATACATGTTACAAGCCTAAATATCTTTCCTAAAGTATTCTTGATCTTGTGTTTGTTTTTTGTTTCTATAGTATTTTTTATCCTCTTCTTTTATGGTATCTTTTTCCCAACAAAACATATCCAGGTACTGGATCTTCATGCACCACCAGACCTCGTTCAATTATCCTTTCGAGGCTTTGGTTCTGAACGAGAGCGGCGGGCAAGGGGATGTGCTCTTGATGGAGGGATGCTCCTGAGGCGGCAGGGTGTAGAGGAGTTCCAAAGCTGGAGTCCTGTAGGGATGATGCTTCCGTTCGTGTGTGGGTACAGGATCCTCTGCTTCCTTCCTTGTTCTCTGCTGTAGATGTTACAGGTTGAGAAGATGGCCTCTTCCTCCTCTCGGCTTCTGCTTCTTTTGGCAATGGGTTGAACCATAGAATGGGGGTACGGTCACAAATTAACATCTTTACGATGTGTTTCTGTGAACATTAATATAACAACTCCCAGGGGTGTAATTATAAAACCGAGTGTCAGCTATTTTAAGAGGCGTTAGAAGAATCCCTAAATGTTGCGTTTTTTTTTTTGTTTCTTTCCATCTATGGCGGCGCCTGCACCCTTCTCCCCTTCCGCCTCATTCTCCACTGCCTTGAAGCCGGCGGCAACAAGAACTTTAGGTTTTGAGTCTTCCTTCTCGTTCGCCAAGGCCCCTGGGCACCTCCTTCGCCGGATACACACGCATGGCGCGCATGGTGGTCGAGTAGGCGGCGCTGCCCTTGCAGCTCGGATGGTCTCTTCCCTGCCTTCCATCGGTGGGTCTGTCCCCTTTCTCGACTTCGAGACCTCGGTGTTCAAGAAGGAGAAGGTCAACCTTGCCGGCCACGATGAGGTGTTTCACCCGTATCCACCCCGATTTCATTTTCCTTTCTCGCCCCGGTCTCTTCATACTTTTCTTCCTTTTTGTGGGTGAATGGGGGCTTTGACCTTGTTTTGGGTTCTTGTGTTGCTTTCAGTATATTGTTAGAGGTGGAAGAGATCTGTTCCATTTGTTGCCAGACGCGTTCGAGGGGATCAAGCAAATCGGTGTGATCGGGTGGGGGTCTCAGGTGCAATGTCCCTATTTTAGCACCACCTTTTTCTCTCGTAGATGCAAAGACGTGTTTTTTCCCTATGTCTCCGTCCTTTCAGCTTCAGTAGTCCCCCCGTATTCACCACCTCTTAGTTCACTCGTTTCTGTATCTAACACCAAGGTCTTTCTTGTACTGTAGGGTCCGGCCCAAGCACAGAATTTGAGGGATTCACTTGCCGCGGCAAATTCAGATATTGTGGTCAAGGTGATGCTGCTTTTAAGTTTCATCTTTTTTCGTGTTTATCATTGCTTTTGAGGTGAGATCTTACATGGTCACCTTGGAAGATCCAACTTATATGTACCCAAAAATACTCTTATGTACTGCCTATATAAATGATGTGTTTGTTCAAGATGTTAAACTTTACGTATAAAAAAACATTTAATGAACTACCAACAACATAATAAGGTTGTCTTTTAATACTCCGTGCCGGTTGACTTTTAGAAAAATTAGCTTTCTAAATTTTCTTTTTCACCTGCAAAGACGTATAAAATGAGGACTCCAAAAAATGACTTCCCTGTATATATTATATACCTACTATCAGCTTCATGTCATCTTTGCCTAAAAATGGTTTCTTTATAGTCATTTAGTAAGATTTGTTGTGCTGATCTGTCCACCCCTTTTTTTTGACTTGTACGGAACCTTTTATCTTCTCCTGGCTTTTTAACCTGCATTATTGTTTTGAAACCCTAACATCGACAAGGTTGCCATGTGGGACGACAGATTCCAGCAGATTCCATTTACATGGTTGTTTGATCTATTGGTCTGTTCAATGTTTTCTTCCCCTCAATTATATATTTATGGGATCATCAATATCTCTTCTGTTTTGTACAAGTTGCTCTTTTTCTGTATACCCGCTGTTGTACGACCAAGGAACTGTGGCGTTGAAACTATACTTCAATTATTCTGGCGTTCCGTGCTTGTGTATCCTTAAGCATTGTGTTTTTCCCATCTGCAGATTGGCCTAAGAAAAGGTTCTCGATCTTTTGATGAAGCACGTGCTGCTGGATTCACTGAAGAAAATGGAACTTTGGGTGATATCTGGGAAACAGTTTCTGGCAGTGATCTTTTATTGTTGTTGATTTCTGATGCTGCACAGGTTAGCTGTTGAACATACAGAATCTGCATTCAAGAGTATTCAATTTATGTGCTGGTTTGCATGGTCTGGCAGATTTCCAACTCATATAGCTTGAAAAAAACTTCATTATGGTGATCGTGGAAATATGTAAACAAATAACGGTTACAAAACACCGGGAAAATAGCCCTAATAAACTTGCAACAAAAGAGGTTTATTTGAGACAGTAAACTACACAGTAGGTAATTGAAAGTTGATCTCCATTATTTGCACTATCTACATTTTGTTTTTTAAGTATTTGGTTTGGATTTAATGTTGACCAGCATGCTGATTTTCTTTTGCCAGTTTCTTTAGTGTTAATATCAATACGAGCTTTTGTAGGTCAGCATGTTGCCAAAATATCTTCCTAATTTACCATATAAGTTAACAACACTACTTTGCATCTTAATACTCTAGGCGGACAACTATGAGAAGGTATTCTCTCACATGAAGCCAAACAGCATCCTGGGCCTCTCCCATGGCTTTCTTCTTGGACATTTGCAAACCCTTGGTCTTGATTTTCCCAAAAACATTAGTGTGATTGCTGTATGCCCCAAGGGAATGGGCCCATCTGTTAGAAGGTTGTATGTCCAAGGGAAAGAGATAAATGGTGCAGGGATCAATTCTAGTTTTGCTGTACACCAGGTACCTTCATGACCTAGAAGTTTGTTTCATGAACAAATACCTGCAGTGTCGATACACAGTTGCTTTCTGTGTCAACAGGACAATGATGGCAGGGCTACAGATGTTGCTCTGGGATGGTCGGTTGCTTTAGGATCGCCTTTCACCTTTGCTACTACATTAGAGCAGGAATATAAGAGTGACATTTTTGGAGAGCGCGGTTAGTCTGTTAGCCTGATATAATGTTGCTTTTGAACTTCTGTCAGCTGTATAATTTAGTTTGATTGGTTGCAGGTATTTTACTCGGTGCTGTGCATGGAATTGTGGAGGCATTGTTCAAAAGATACACTGAGAACGGAATGAGCGAAGAACTGGCTTACAAGAGCACCGTAGAGTGTATCACGGGGATCATATCAAAGACCATTTCAACAAAGGTAAACGTACCTGTTTTGTGTTCCTTATTTAAGGGATCCTACTCATACAACCGAATTCCAGGGTATGCTTGCTGTGTACGATGCTCTGTCCGACGAGGGGAAGAAAGAATTTGATGCTGCATATAGTGCATCATACTACCCTTGCATGGATATATTATATGAGTGCTACGAGGATGTTGCCTGTGGCGGTGAAATTCGCAGTGTCGTTCTAGCTGGACGACGCTTCTACGTAAGCTATTAAGCATGGTTTATGCAAATATTATGCTTATTTTCTTTTTCGTACATTAAGTAAAAATGACATGAATGTTGTGCTTATTTTCTGTGTCAGGAAAAGGAGGGTATTCCTGCTTTCCCAATGGGTAAAATTGATCAAACACGTATGTGGAAAGTTGGTGAGAAAGTTCGTGCTGCTCGTGCTGAAGGTGATTTGGGGCCTCTGCATCCCTTTACTGCAGGCGTTTATGTAGCATTAATGATGGCACAGGTATAACATATTGTATTGTTAGTCTCGTCCGTGTTGCTTAAATTCTGTTCGTGTTCCTTGACACCTTTTATGGCATGAACTATGTGCAGATCGAGGTGCTAAGGAAGAAGGGACACTCTTATTCAGAGATCATCAACGAGAGTGTCATAGAGTCTGTTGATTCACTGAACCCTTTCATGCATGCTCGTGGGGTGTCATTTATGGTGGATAACTGTTCCACAACTGCACGTCTGGGATCGAGGAAATGGGCTCCACGGTTTGATTACATCCTCATGCAGCAGGCTTTTGTTGCTGTGGATAAGAAGAGCCCCATTAATCAAGACCTCCTCAGCAACTTCTTGTCTGATCCAGTTCATGGTGCAATCGAGGTTTGTGCACGGTTGAGGCCGACTGTTGACATCTCAGTTCCACCCGACGCAGATTTTGTCCGCCCGGAACTGCGGCAAAGTGGCAATTGAGATGTGCTGAGTTTTGATGCTCGGACCATCAAGTAAAGTGTTTGTTTGAGAGGTTAAACTTAAGGAAAGATTCCCAAAGATGCAGTTCCATCATGCCTCGGGAGAAATTATGGTGCCGATTATGTAGCTGGTAGTGAAGCGTTGTGGCTTTTCCAGTTTTGCACGTTGAATGATATAATACGGTGCATCGTTCGTGTTGCTACGTTTGTGTTGTTTTCATCGTCCGGCAGAAAATTGGTGATTAGGTACCTGACGAAGACAATATTATTCTCTTTTTAGATCTTTTATGGATGGAACTTTTATTGGTTGACAGCAGCAGATGAAGCTTCATTTCCCTGCGACCTTGTTCACCTAACTATGACAGGGCAAGTTGGAGTCATGTGATATACGCTCAGGTCCTGGAGTTGCATTCGCATTCTGCTTGTGTGATATCAGTGGTGTTAAGGTAGATATCAGTGATTGCTTATTCCGAAAGTTGGAGCTTAAAAGTGCTTATGCTGTAGTTTGATGTGGTTTGGTTGCAAAATGTTGATCGCAAATGGTATAGGAAATCTCTAGTTTGATGTGGTTTGGTTGCAAAAATGTTGATCGCAAATGGCATGGGAAATCGAAGGCAGTAGTAGCAAACCCAAAAAAGAGGTTAGGATGTGGACAGAGTAGGGTAGGGGTATGAGACGAAAACCCAAGTCCATGCCCACAAACGCAAAATGCCATTGTGGAACCCGAGCCTCCTTCAAATCCAAACTCCAACCTCTATTTTCCTACTCTATTCGATGTTTTCAAGCTGTGAGACCCGACTCTTAGTTCATTCCAAAGCTCCGCAGATTGAAAGCTTCCCAAAGATGCAGTTGTCTTCATTGTTCTATTCTCATTCTTCCTAACGTTTTATTCTCTTCTTATTCTCCCTGAAGCATTAAGTATTACTTATCAACTTCTTTTTATTTTCAAATGTGATAATTATTTCGGATTATGAAATTTGGTAGAAGAGAAGAAAAATATACATAATTATGCAAGAGTCTTTTATAACAAGCGATAAATGATTCATATTTCTTAAAGTCATGATGACATCAATATCAATAGAAGCTTAGAAAATACTAAAATATGGATTTGAAGGCACAGAAAAGGTAAAAATTTTAAGGTGAAAGATTCAAAATCGATCGTTGATTTCTTTTAAAAATTTTCTTCTGTTGTGAATCAAATGAGATCGTACAATAGAACCTAAAAGATCAAATTGTAATAAAAATAGTTTTACGAAATTTATCTCCAAAATTGGATATGATATCTACTGCTATAGAATAAGTTAAAGATACGAGTATATTATTTATTGATGAATTAATGAGCTCTCTTTTAGTTAATAAACAAAAATTAAACAGATCTTCAGATGAAACTTTAGAACATATTCTTCAAATGAAGATAGATCAAAAGAATTAAGAAATCAAAATCTCAAGGAAAAGATCAAAATGACAAATGTCATGATCGTTCAATTGAAGGTCATAGAAATACAAACGAAGATAATAAAGAAACCCGTCATTATTTTTGTTGTAAAAAAGTTGGACATATTTAAAAAGATTGCTGGAAAAAAAATCTAAATATTCCTCTATGTTCTTACTGTAAAAAATATAACAATCTTGAAAAATGATGTTGAAACAAAAATTAAACAAACTATCATGAGAAAAATAATGATGAAAAAAGGGATGAAAAATATTTTCTTTATAGCGAATAATATTCTAGAATTGTTTGATTTTTGGATAGTAGATACAGTGATAGTATGATAGAAGATAAAAATATATTCAGTCAGATCTAACGTGTAAATGGGAAATGATAATAAGGTTCAAGTAAATGAAAAAGGAACAATTGCTGTGAATATATAATATGATTAAAAAAGTTATTAATGATGTGTTATTTATTTTTGATTTAAAATAAAATTTTTGATTTATGATAAAAAATTGATAAATTAATAGCAACTATGAGGATAATAAAAAACAAAGTGTTTCCCTTATTATTTTTAAAATTTTCCTTACGTGCTATTAGTATTGATGAATCAACATTATGATATAAAAAATATGATCATCTAAATTTGTGTTGAGCTATGCAAACTATGTTAGATGGTGCAAGTCATGATAATTTATAAACTATAATTGATAAACACATCCATAGAAAAAGGATGAGCTCTTAAACACCAAGTATAATAACGAAGGTGCAGAGAGCCTTAAGTAGTTAATATTAATTTAAATAATTAGAACTAGATAAAAATAATTTTAAATTATAACTAATTGAAATAAAATGATGTGTTAGAAATAATTGAAGTAGTTAAGATTAATTTAAATAATTAAAATTAAAAAAATAAAGATAAAAAACTAAATTAAATGAGAATGAGATTAGTTTAGATGTATTAAGATATAATAAATTTTTTAAAATTAAAAATATTTTTTTTATTTTTTGTTTTTCTCATGCTTAAGTGGCTAGTGAGGGGAAGAAAACTACTCCCGAGTACGTATAGCAGCAGCACGTAAGAGACGAATGGCGTCGGAGTCGGATACACGAGTGCTGTCGGACACCGACCACACATGATCACAAGCTATCGATCTCATCATCACTATCACGAAAACACTATTTATTTATAGGATTGTGCATACGCCCCGCCCCCATCATCATTCATGTGAAGCATCGTAGACAAACAAACTCCATTAACGCCAACAGTAGCCTATAATTATTGCACGCGATGTCGATAGGTTCTCGACGTGGTGGAGCCGACTGACCACCGCTCGCTTCACGAGTGACCGCTCGCTACATTACACATTTAAACGTAGCGGTCTTCCCCCATTTAAATTCCTCCCCTTCCACTCTTCCCACTCCGTCCCCTCCCTCCCTCCCTCCATGGGTAGGTAGGAGTGGTTGGCTCTTCATTTGAATTCGAAGCAGGCACCATTAGTACTTCGTCGGTGACTCCTCTCCCAGGCGGATGATCGAGACAGCACTAGGAAATGCACGAGTGCTGACTCGGCGATGAGGTGATCCACTGTCAGCTTCGGACATATCTTACGTGGTGCGTCCAGTTTGACCTAATCGGTGATGATATCAGGAAGCAGGTGCTCCTCCCTGCACTCGCTTTGTGGTACAGAGATTACGGACCTTTCTTTTAGGGTCCCGCACGAGCAAACATAAAAAGTCTTTTATTATTTCGGGAAGTATATATATATATATATATATATATATATACCTGGAAAATAAAGATCCCGACAGGAGAGACAATTTTTGAGACGGTTAAAACGTTTTTATTAATTCAGCGACACCAATTTAGTCGGATGCTGCGTGTCATCATGCACTCTTATTTTTGGCTTCTGTTTCTTAGGGACAACAAGCCGAACGCGTACGTGTACGGTCGCGCTGTCGGCAGATTGCGTCCTTATCGTGGGTGGTCCTACGTCGCCGTCCACCTGGGCCCCACTCGCTGGAACCGAACATGGAACAGCCTTCGGAAGCGGACCCCGAACTCGGTCTTCCCCTGCCCGAGTTGACCACGAGCGACGCCAGGGTGTGCCACGTGATCGCGGATAAGGTGGGGCTTCCGGAGTACGTGGCGCATGGTTGGAGCCGGGGCCCGACGCCTATTTCTATATATCACGCATTTCAAACACGTGCTCCATGGACGTCACTTTATCTTGGGTCCGTCCGTCCCCGATCCGACGACGCCACGGCACGGACGTCCAATTATTTTGCCTCGAATAATATCGGGCTAATTACTCGAGAAAAAACCTCTTTATTTCATTATTATTATTATTATTATTATTATTTTTTTTTTATTTTTTTTTCCTGAAACCAAAAGCCCGTCTGGGTTTTGAAGCTGTTATCAACAAGGAACATTTGATTCCACTGATCTACTTCGATTTGAGGCGAGCAATTTTGTAAGTTAGGGGCCGCCTGCTGCTGCTGCTGCCGCCGACGACGACGATGACGATGATGATGATGATGTTTCGAAAACTGCAAGCTTACCTTTGAATATTGGTTTGACGACGCATCGCATGGTATCACATCACAAGACTTCCTTGTCCCACTGATTTCACTTGCTCTTTGATCCAGCTCCTTTTTCCCGATTAGAAAACGAGGAGCGGTGCACTTTGGACCAAGAACATGCGGATACATCACCGCCGATCGGTATTGGTTTGGATCCCTCCATCAGCGTGTGGAAGACACTACAATCTCCTAAGAGATGTCAGGTTGCCGATGCAAATAATATGCATCTTTTCGACAGGTAAAAAAAGAAAAAAAACCAAAAGAAGCGAACCCGGATCTCATACATACTCTTCTTTATTGAGTTTCCAAACGCAAGGCAAACAGATAAATAATATTCAACAAGTCTGAAGCTGATATAAGTAAGAGAAATTGCGTGGAACACGAGTTTGTGTTGCCTCGTGGCACATAGCAAAGTCCGTTTTGGCTTTTGCATCCCCCGAGTTGATGCGCCTTTGAAATCGGTTTCCCGACTTTGCAAAGAAATTTTTCGATGCCGGGAGAATCATTCAAGACCCGATTAATCCATGTCTGACCCACCCTGATATGACGTGATTTAACAAAATGCATTTATTTTTTACTCTTCTTCGTCTTCTTCTTTCTTCTTCCTTACTTGTTAACCTAAAGCATTCGGAGAAAGTATTCGTCGAACCTATTTTTGCCGGGCATCGCATCCAGCCGAGCCTACTCTTGTTTTCTCGCCCCGATCGTGACAGAATCAACACCTGCACCCCCTTTTCGACATCTGGACAAGGTTTGTAGTAGTCGCACTAAATGGGGTTTTATTTATATACATGCATATAAAAATACATACATACCTCCCAAGTTGTCACCCAGACACCAATTATGCACGTCATATAGCGACCATAATCTCGGGGAGTGGTCTTTGGATTTGGCGTGTCGTGGGGGTGGCCAACGCTAAAGACGGCAGCGGTGGGTCACACTCTCCAAACCCATTGGAACCACCGTTATTACTACCGGCTGCATTGCCCGTCTCCTCCTCGTCTGCAATTCCAAGGACCGCCGCCACGTGCGGATCCTCGGCTCCCCACAGGAAGCACGGAGATGCAGTTCTCAATTGGCGGTCACCGCCCCGCGCCCCACCGTCTGTCGTCGGCGAGACCAGGATGCTCCCAACGAACGCCGTAACCTGCTCCGGCCGCGGGATAGGCGCGTCCCAACTCGGTCGTCCACGACAACAGGAAACTAATCGCGATTAGATTTTTTTTAACCCCATCGAGTAAACAAACATCGAGGTTGCAGCTCTAACTTTGTCCGGTCGAATCATCGAGATATACGAATCGAATTAGTTGTGCATTGACTGGGATCAGAAGATGGAAATAAGTAGGTGAGGTATGCACGAACGATCAAGTAAGTCAAAGAAAACAACGTTGGTTGGGGAGTTTGAGGTGACCTCTGAATGAAATTTTTTTATATGATGAGACGGACGATTAACATGCTAACCACCCGCCCACTCGACAGGGAAACACATCCTATTTCTTCAACCCAACTACTATTTCTTTCGGATAAGGGGGTACTTGTGACAAGGGAAATCTCTCTCCGTGCTTATCACCTAAACACCAATGAAGACGATGATGATACTGCTGCTGCCGCCACCATCAACAGTTGAAAGGGCTGTTTCAATCCGAGGACCTGGAATCCATTAATCGGATCGGTCAAATTAACTCTCTCTCTCTCTCTCTCTCTCTCTCTCTGTGTCTGTCTTTTTTTTTCAAAACAAGTTTAGTGGTGATTCCAGGTAGCAGCACGACTTTTTGTGATCTCATTTATACCACCAACATGTCCAGTTCTAAAGCTTCGTCTAATCTGAACTCATGCAACCCAAGAAAAAAAAAATAATAAAGTGGAGCCACATGGTTTGAAGCAGCCCTACCTGGGGTGCTGGGGCGATTTGATGCAGCCCTCCCTCATCATTCAACGTAAAGTGGAGATGGGATTCTCCAAAGCCTTCAAAGATGCGGCCATGTCTAAAGTTTCAAGCTGTTCGTTCGCTCCTCGGCGGTACTCGATCAAATCAAGAAACCTTTTGACGTTCTCCTCTCACCCACCTAAAGCCACGCATCCCATTTGGTCCGATGATGATGGCATCAGCCTTCTGCCCGCACATAGAAGTCGTCGAAAAGCGTGGATATAATCGTGTAAGAGAAAGTATATATGTCGAGAAGATAACCCTATCCACAACCCAAATTCTAACTACTAGTTTGAAGCAAGGAAGGAAAGTGGAGTGCGACGTCACCCTAATCCTGATGGTGGTCCAAAGCTATGACTCCGTCGTCACCCCGACAGCCGCCGGGTTTGGATATTATCTTCTGTGCAAGTGCAAGCTGGGAATATTCTTTTCCCTCTCTCACTCCAATTCTATCAACCACCGAAACGAGATTCCGTCACACGTTCATCTGTTAGCTGACTAATTCTACCGCCAACTCTATAATAATATCAAGTTTTCATTCTCTCATTTCAATTTCTAACATGGTATCAGAGCCATAAGAGAAATTATTCTCTCTGTCAAACTACAGAAAAAATAGTTGCCACTACATGCTGCCTCCTCTACTGCTATCTCATTACCGAGGCAACGCTTCTTTCAAATCTACTATCACCGCAAAGCCCACCGATCCACGAGCTTTATAGCTCACGGAGCGCTTCTCCTCGTGTCGTCGCTACCACGCTCTCCGCTCTTCAGATTCTCAGAAAGAGGCGGATTCACATGCGCACTGTACCTATTGAGTACCGTTGGATATTCTCATTCGCCACTCACTCCGTATCTACCGTGTGTTTTCTACACTATTCGATTCGGTTTTGTAGCCACCTTGATCTATGCTACTACCTACAACTTTATAGCCATTAATTGCTTTTCTTTTTCTTTTCTTCTTTTCCTTTTCTTGGTCACCGGTTGTGTTACTGTTCTCAACTCTATGCAAACAGCTTTTGTGATTTCCTAATGTCTTTCTCATCCACTTCTGATATCCCTACTCTTTTTCCTACTAATAATTACATTTCATCGTCCGGTCTTATTTCCATTAATGCATCTTTAATCCCCTTTAAGTTATCTAAAATGGCAATTATGCCTCTTGGCGTGCTCAATTCTCTAACCTCTTGATTGGTTATGATTTATTGGGCTATGACGGTTCACTTAGTTGTCCACCACCATGATTCATGTCCCAGAGACCCTAGCCCAAGACCCAGTGCACTACAAGTTATGGCGGATCGACTAATCCTCCAAGCCATTCAGCCTCATTCGGATCCATCGCTTGTGACCTCCTGTACCCGCTGCGGGCATGGAACAAGTTCTGACTACCGCGAACCGCTCTCGGACTCGCTTGGACTACTCTCCAATCTTATGACTCTCAAGCAAGAGTTGCGATTACTTACAAAATATCAAAGTCATTATCGATGACCGGCTTTGATAGGTCATCTTCTTCGATGAAGAGATCTTTGGTTCACACGCTCAATGGCTTAAATCACGAGTATAAAGAACTTCTGCTCTTGGCGTGACTCTCCTATCCTCTTTGAAGAACTTTATGACGGATTATGAAGCTTACTTAAAGCGGGACACCAAGCTATCGGGACCTTTGTCGAACCTCCCATCATCGTTCACCCAAAACTCAAAAAGCACAGTAAATACCACAATAATACTTCAAAAGGTGTAGTCACCCAACCTCCCACTACTATGAGTTTTCATCCATCACTTCTTCCTCCATATCCTTCGTCATTCTCGTCCAAATGTTTCCTTTTCACCTCCCCACCTATGAATCTACAACCGGTTGTACATCAATTGTGTGATAAAATCGGTCCGCCAAAGTTTGTCGATCGCGTCTTCCAAAGACCATCAACTTGGCCTCAAGCAAATATCTGGCTTCTTCAAGGTCCGTCTAAGGATTGTGGATTCGCGCTTCCCACCATATCACCTCGATCTCCGAATTTATCACTCCATAATGGCTATGGCGGCCATGAAGACGTCATCGTTGGTGATGGTAATCGAATCCCTATTACTCATGTTGGTTCTAAGACATTCCATTCTAACGACTCTTCTTTTACACTTCATAATGTTTTGTGTGCCCTCACATCAAGCGAAATCTTATTTCGCTTCTCAATTTTGTCAACAAAATCATACTTCTATTGAGTTCTTTCCGATTATTTTCTTGTTAAGGACTTGAGCACGGGCATCTCTAGTTCGCGCCGAATAAAGACAATATCTACGAATGGCCGTCTACCGTGTTTCTCACCCAACAAACACTTCCACCGCTCCAATGATATATGGCATCGTCGTCTTGGTCATCCTCAAACTCTATTCAACAAAAATTACTTTCTCGTTATTCTATTCCTGCTTTTAAATCCAAAGAATGTTCTTACTCGTAATGTCTCTTAGTAATAAAAGTTATCAATTACCTTTTAGTACTTCCTCTCTTGCTCTAAGCCGTTTGAGGTTATTTATCGATGTTTGGGGTCCCATCGCTTGTTTCCTTCGACAAGTTTAGATTCTATGTTGTCTTCGTAGATTATTTTATGAAGTATACATGGTTCTATCCTCTTCGTCAAAAATCGATGTCGTTGTTGTATTCTCTAAATTTAAGAACTTAGTTGAGAACTATTTTCAAACTACTATTAAAACCATCTATTCGATGGCGGAGGTGAATATCAAGCTCTTGCATCTTATCTATCTACTTGTGGTATTCAACATCTTAAGTCACCTCAGTATACTCCTCATCGGTTGGTTCTGAACGTAAACATCGTCATATTGTTGAAACCGGTCTAACTCGCTTCATCAAGCATCTATGCCTTCCAGTGCCGCCTTTCAATGCGGTGTACCTCATTAATCGTATGCCCACTCCGGTTCTTGATGTCGGTCACCATTTGAAAAGCTATTTCAAAATGCCCTAACCTACACACATTAAAAGTTTTGGTACATGTTATCCTTGGTTACGCCCTACAATTCTCATAAACCGCAACCTCGATCTCGCCTTGTATTTTCATCGGATATTCTCTTGAACATAATACTTTTCGGTGTTATGATCCTCTATCTACTAAGGTATTTGTCTCCAGACATGTCACTTTTGTGGAGTCTGTCTTTCCCTTCGAGATCAAGGTCATTGTGCCATCCCATTAAGTTCCTCTACTACATCTTCCTCCTCCCGTGCCTCTACAAGATCCACACTCACTTGTTATTTCGCACATTCCTCCTTCGTCTTCTTCTCCTTCTTCCTCTCCTCCGAGCCAATGCCTCTGTCCTCACCTTGTCCTGGTTCCTCTGTAGTCCTGTCCACCTCCACTAGTGATCACCCTCAATCCTTACCCTCTACTACTCCTATCATCTCAAGCCATCCAATGCAAACCCGCTCCAAAAGTGGTATCTTTAAACCCGTCAAGTTCTTAATTTACATGTCGACCAACTCTTCTCTAGCCTCTCGAACCATCATCTTTTACTCAAGTCCAAAATTCTCACCGGCGTCTGACCATGAGTGATGAGTATGATGCTTCTTCGTAATGGTACATGGACTCTCACCCCTCTCACCCCACGCAAAACATTATAGGGTGTAAGTGGGTCTATCGCATTAAGCGAAACCACGATGGCTCGATTGCTCGCTATAAAGCTCGACTTGTGGCTAAGGGTTTTCATCAACGTCTGGTCTTGACTACACCGAGACATTTAGTCCGTCAAACCTACTACCATTCGGCTTATCCCGAGTTTGGCGCCTCCAACGGGTGCTTACGCCAACTCGATGTTAACAATGCCTTTTGCAAGGAACACTTCAAGACGTTTTCATGCAATAGCCTCCGTGTTTTATACATCCTCGATCCCGGCATCGTAAATTACGAAAAGCCATTTATGGCCTCCAGCACGGTATCGAGCTTGGTCTCTACTTGTCTTGCTTGGCTTCATTAACTCTAAATCGATGTCTCTCTTTTCACGCCACCAACATGGGTTTACTATCTATATTCGGTTTATGTGGATGATATTATTATTACGTGATAACTCTATGGCGGTTCAAGCATTTATTCAAGAATTGGCCGATTCTCTCTTAAGGATCTTGGTCACCTAAATTATTTTCTGAGTCGAGGCTACATCTACGTCTTGGTCTCTTTCTCTCACAGAAAGTATATTCTTGATTTGTTGTTCAAGACGGCTATGCGGGATGCAAAGAGGTTGCCACTCCTCATCCTCCGTGAATCACGAAGTTATGTGATGGTAGTCCCTACGGACCTTACTCGATTTGACGGTAGTTGGCTCCCTACAATATCTTGCCCTTACTCGAGGATATTTCCTTTGCGGTTAATAAACTCTCGGTTCATGCATCGCCATCCGCTCTCCATTGATCCAAACGCGTTTTCGTTATCTTAAAGGGACTATTGATCATGGTATTTTTCTTCGCAAACATTCTCCTCTCAACTTCATGTCTTTGATCTTGATTGGGCAATGTTGACGATCGAACCTCCACATCCGCTATATTATTTTTCTTGGTGCTATTCGATCACCGAGTTCTAAGAAACAAAAGGCGGTTGCGGTCTGTTGAATATCGAGCTATAGCTGCCGAACTCATTTGGATCTCCAACTTGCTTAAGGAGCTTCACGTTTCTTCTTCTACTGTTATTTATTGTGATAACCTTGGTGCAACTTACCTCTGCGAACGGTTTTCACTCTCGCATGAAGCATGTGGCTATCGATTTTCATTTTGTGCGGGATCAAGTTGCTCGTCACGCCGTGTTTCTCATGTTCACCACTGATCAACTCGACTCCTCACAAAGTCTTTAGCTCAAGCCCTTTTTTGCATCGGTCCAAGATCGGCATCCTCGAGCTCGATCTTGCGGGGACTAAGTCTACCAACTCTATAACCGAACGAGCCAATCTCGTTCATTAGTTGAGGAAATCCTCATTAGTTGAGGAAATCTTTTGACTAAGTCTCATCTCGAAATCTTCATTAGTTGAGGAAAATCTTTCCTCATCCCTGTATAAATAGACGATGCATTTATCAATAATATCAAGTTTTCATTTTCTCATTTCAATTTCTAACACCATCGTCACCGGTTGCTGCTGCCATCACGAAATATCGATGCATCTCGTTTTCCTCTTGTGTCAGTCGTTGTTCAAAGAAGAAGAAGAAGAAGAAGAAGAAGAAAATAGCGAACATGAGTCACATGCATGCATGTGTGACAGGGGGAGGAGCCGAAAAATGATGAACCGGTCAGCTCCACGCTGTCTGCAGCAGCTGATCTGATGATGCTTTAGCACATGAAGAGTGGCAGGGACTGGTAGATGGGTGAAGAAGCTTTGAGCCTCGGTGGTGTCGCAAGCAGAAATTGAAGGATGTGAGCTGCTGGCAGACGAGCGCATCAGATGGTCGTTCATGGATACTTTTTCTTTCTCTCACACCCATCGGCCACACCAAATCCAAGCAGGAGCACCTCCGCCCATTGCATTAAACACCGCCAACACTATCACGTTCTGTATCGACACAACTTTTAATTCCTTACTTCCAGCTGAAGAAACCACCATCCCTGGCTTTTGCAGTCCCACCATAATAGCCAGCTTCTTCTCATCAACGCAAGATGGACCAATTTTTAATATTTTTTGTACATACATACATATATATATATATATATATATATATATATAGCTCCTGAGATTAAAATAAAAAAAAATGTGAAAGAGAAAGCTACGAGCATGATGGATCAGGTAGAAGAGATGGTCCGTGATGCACTGGGAATGGAGCTCCCGGTGTTTGTGTCCCACATGTGACTTCCAAGGGAAAACAACAAGAGTGGCTCTCATTATAGATGGCAGAGCATGTGGTTTACCTCCATCATTCGGCAGATGGACCCCCTGGCGTCGATGGCAAGTGACTCGGGATAGGAGGTGAGTAGAAGAACTCCATCACCTTAACTTCTTGGAGCTGCAAGAGCTACAGCGGAGGACTCGTGTCGATTGAGTAAGTCGTGCTCATTTCTATATCATGTGGTGCAATATCCCAACCAAACCAAACGAAACGAAACGAAACGATGAGCAATAAATGGCAAGTGAAAAGATAAAAACTCCATCACCTTAACTCCCTCCCTGCCGTCTCATGCATCGAGGGAAATCACAACAATGGCAACAACGCACACACAATTGATGCGTTGGCGTGGTCGTACGTGGAGCCATCCGTGGAATTCCTTCCCCCCCGCACCCCTATTCATCATATAGTTTTAGTTTACTGGGGTAAAATTGGATGGGATGACGGACCATCTATGAATTGGAACCACCGCAGGATGACTTGGCGTCTGCCTTGTCTTTGACGCGAAGCGAGTAACCCACCGCAAGATGACGTGGTAGCCGCCCGAGGGCCTAACACTTGGAACAAGGAGCACCCGCCATAGGAAGCGGAGGCCGAGGTCGTGGCCAGGGCCGCCGCCGTGGAAGACGCCAAATCCCACGGGAGAATAGAGCCGAAATCTTAGTCGAAGAAGATAATGTAGTTTAATCCTTTAACTACGGCTCACCGGATTTGAGTTTTTGAACGGCCACAACACGACCCGTGCTCGCTTGTCCGCCACAGTTTTTGCCCGCATGTTTATTGTTATTGTTACATTACCCCACCAAACTCAAAACGCCAAAAAGCTAAATTATCCCCAAATCCTGACGTGGGGGGTCGACCACACCTCCCCCCCCCCATCACATCACCTTTTTGCCAAGCATTTTTCATTTCTCGGGGGTGTGAAATGAAGTATACGACTCGGTCCGATCGATTTCTGGATCGACTCGTCTTCACCTCGATTGAACCCGAACCAAAATGTGCTTCGTTCACTTTTGCGTCGACAACGCTGGACGCTCACCCACTCTTTTCTACATCCATCCCAAACCTTCCAACTTCCACGCACGCCTCGAACGGTCCACCGGTCTGTCCTCCTCCCACGCCCCCGCCCCCAACTTAACCATCGGTGGGCCCCGGCGGGCTGGTTCGGAGAAGCGTCGGGTGCGTAGCATAATAGCGTGAGAGGTACGCTCAAGAAAAGAACAAAAAGAGGGGGGTTTTTGGGCTACCGGATTTATAAATAACCCCACTCCGCTGCCCGTCTCTCTAAATCTCCCTCCCCCAGCTCATTGTTCTTCGATCTGAGGCGGCAGCCACGTTTTTGGCGACGCCCGGTTTGCGAGAGAGAGAGAGAGAGAGAGAGGAGTGTGGTGGCGCTCACACCGTTGTCGTGCTCTCCGCTCCTCGTAAGCTGCTTTCGTGCTTGTCCAGAGGAACACACAGATAGAGAGAGATAGAGAGAGAGAGAGAGAGAGAGAGAGATGAAGTACGTCTTGGTGACTGGGGGAGTGGTGAGCGGACTGGGGAAAGGGGTGACGGCCAGCAGCATCGGCGTCGTCCTCAAGGCGTGCGGGCTCCGCGTCACCTCCATAAAAATCGGTGCTTGCCTCGCCCTACCCCTCCATGTTTACGGTCCAAAGAATGCTTTTTCGCTTGGTGTTGGTGAAGGCAATGGATCTTTTCTCTCCAATGAGGTGGATTTTTTGTGGTGTCCGCCTCATCCCCATCAATCAAGAGTCCTTCTTGCCCCTCATTTTTCTTCTTAAAGGAGACTCTTCTTTTTGGTCTGATCTTTTCCGTAGGGTACCGTCCGGGCCTCCCGGTTTTAAGGAGGCTGGATTGTGCAGTAGGTTGTCTTCTTCCGACATTCATATCCAACAAGGTTAATTTATTGAAATTATGACGCAATAAAGAAGATATCTTTGCATCTTGATTCGGGCTGCGTTTATAGTCAAACCCCTTTTCTTGCATCCCCCTGCGTCGACTCTGTTGCCCTTTCTGATTCTTGGGAAATCCCCTTGGTGCGATCGGTGGTTTCCGGTGAGATTGCGGTCCAGGGTGCCCTTCTTTTGCGTTTTGTGGCCGACAACATCCGATCTTTGGATAAAGAAAATGGAGGTTTCGTGCGTTATTATTCTTCTGCAGATACGGGACTTTCAATGGCCATCCCCTTTGAATTCTTCTTTGGCCGTCTTCGGTGACGACGATGTCTGATTGGGTGCTTTTGCTTGACACCAAGTTTTCTTCCAACCATCGTTACTGATAGGATGACCTGGATCTTTCTGATCTACTTTTTTAGCTTACATTATTCTTATTCTTCTATCGATGTGCTATAATACCATTTGACGAAAGACTTTTCTCCTTTATGTTGATCAACTTTGACGTCCGCCGGGAAATTGTTGCCTTCACCTCTCTTCGGGTTATGTTTGTTTTGCAAAGAAGAAGAAGAAGAAAAGTCTTCCTTTTCTGTCTATGTCGATCGTAATGTTACGCCACTTTGTTTCTGTTCTTCTATCATCAAGATGGTCTAATGCTGTATACCCTGCGACTTACGCAGATCCTTATCTCAACACTGATGCGGGAACTATGTCTCCGTTTGAGCATGGGGAAGTCTTCGTCTTAGACGATGGTGGCGAGGTAAAGAGCACTGTGGATGTCATCGTTTGGTCTCCGGAAGTTGAAAAACCAATGCCTTTCTCATTGACCTGCACAGATTTACACTCACATTTTACTTTGCTTAGAGATGTCTAAGCGATCTTTGTGCTTCGGCTTTGTTTCATTTCTTCTGATGCCCTCCCCTCTTTTACAGGTGGACTTGGATCTCGGAAACTATGAACGGTTCCTCGATATCAAATTAACTCGTGACAACAATATCACGACTGGAAAAATCTATCAGGTGCTCGATTAGGCTTTATATGTTTAATGATAGTAAGATATGTGACGACCGAGGCTGTTGGGCTATTTATTATCTACTATGGAAGGAGATAATTCTTTTAGATCAATTTTCATTTTTCTTTCTCATGTTAACCTTGTCCCATCTCGTTTTTCATGTGAACTCTAACTTTCTGTTCTCTTGATGTCATGTCCATGATAGTCCGTAATCGACAAGGAGAGGAGGGGAGACTATCTGGGGAAAACAGTCCAGGTGTGTTTCTCTCTGATCCAGAACCAATTGTGTGTTGTAATTTTCACATTTACTTAGTAGTGCCAGAATGCCCCCTCTTTTTCTTTTGAAGGTCGTGCCACATATCACAGATGCCATACAAGAGTGGATCGAACGTGTAGCAATGATACCTGTGGACGGTAAACAAGGACCAGCTGATGTTTGTGTTATAGAATTGGGTGGAACTATAGGTAAATTTGCTACACAGTTCTGTTCTTGATAAAACAAAGTGGAATATTATATTGGTCGAACAATCTCACCTTACTCGTGAGAATTATAATTCACATGATGATCATTCTTGTCCGAGTGCTTGTTGCAGGAGCCACATTCCTTTTCATAGTATTGACCGTGGCATTCTTGATGCAGGGGATATTGAGTCAATGCCATTCATAGAAGCTTTGGGTCAATTCTCTTACCGTGTAGGTGAGAAAAAGTGTGAAGGCACCTACCTGTTAAAATATTGTTCTTTCCAACAGCTTATTTTCCTATCCTCCTTTATAAACGAGGTTTGTCGTCATGTTTTGGACAGGGCCTGGTAACTTCTGTCTGGTTCATGTTAGTCTCGTACCAGTTCTTAAAGCAGTTGGGGAGCCGGTAATGACAATTAACCACCTACACATCATGAGACATTGACTGAAGCCTTTTACAGCTGAAATTTGATTTTCTCTTATTTTTGATTAATTCTTTTTTTTCCCTTATGTTCCTGTAGAAAACTAAACCGACCCAACATAGTGTTAGGGGACTACGAGGACTTGGGCTGACACCAAATATTCTTGCCTGCCGCAGTGATAAGGTCCCTATTATCCTCTCATCTCCTTGCTCAATCCTAATTTTTCAGCAAAGTATTTATTCTTCCTACGTCTGTGTTGATCTTTGAGAATTACATTTTGATGCTTTTGGCAGCCGTTGGATATAAGTATTAAAGAAAAACTCTCAGTGTTTTGCCATGTTCCGGTAATTTCTTTACTGTTACTCCTTGTCCATTGTACCTGCTGCCAAGTAGGTGTGTAGATTTTGATGCTCACAATCACTAGCTTTTTTTCACAGGTTGCCAATATCATTAATCTCCATGATGTTACAAACATTTGGCACATTCCTTTATTGTTGAAGGTAGAGTATATTTTGTTGACACTATTGTGGATTTTATCTGTTGCCAAGGTTATTTCAGTATGCATATTAACATACTTCTTCACCTCTAGGAGCAAAAGGCACATGAAGCTCTTCTGAAACTATTAAACCTTCAGGGGTCTGTCTGATGAATGCCTTATTTATTTAATTACTTTCATACTTCAGCCATTGATTCTGACATTAGTATATACAGATGTGCTAGGGAACCCATGCTGGAAGAATGGATGGGTAGAGCTAAACTCTATGATATGTTGCACGATACTGTGAGTTTTTTTCTTTTTTCTTTGCTATTGTTTTGTGGTTCACTGGAAACATCTGAAATCTTACCATTTGAACCATCGTTAAATTTTCAGGTCAGAATTGCGATGGTAGGAAAATATACTGGTCTTTCTGATTCTTACCTCTCTGTATTGAAGGTGAGTGCATTCATCACTTGTCAGTCCAATGTCGTTGTTTCTTGTACGTTGCTTATTTACTGGACGGATCTGTATTTGTCATTTATCTTTTCTAAGATGTACTTGTTTTTTCATTTGTTCACCATAGGAGGACCATGATACTTCAACTAGAAACTCATGTGATTTATTCCTTGTGCTTACTGTAGTGGCCATTTCAACAAACAAATCAAGTAGTTTTTTATTTGTGACAGGCCATTGTTCGTATGTGAAGCTGTTTATTTAAATGCTTTGGGGTAATAAAAAAAATTATAATCTCTGGATGTTGATGTTCGTATGCGAGGCTGTTTATTTAAATGCTTTAAGACAATACGATGCTTCTAAAACCATGACCTTATCCATGAATAGTTCATGTTTCTAGTCTAGCATCTCTCGGTCAAGGTTGAACATTTTGAAGTCATCTACACCTTGAGTGATCTTTAACTAGTTTCTTAACATGAAACAAGTGGAGGATTGATAGGGAGAAAAATGCTTGCAAAAGGAATTAGCATTATCAGTGAAACTTGTGGCAACAAGACTGGTTATCTGAACAATCAAATTTGCAATATCGAAGTTTGGCAGTTAGTAAGGAAGATTTGGAAATCTCAAGAAAAACTATTATTCGTGCCATTTGGCTTCTCTTGAGTTCAGCTTTATGGGTGCCTCACTCCCTTATGCCTCTTTTTCACTAAGAAAATCAATATCATCTCTTGGCATGTTCATCATCAATTTTATTCTGATTGCTTTTCTTACTTTTTTCTTTTTTTGCTGACATAATTATGACTACCTGTAGATTTGGGTCAGTTGGGTCATGATGATAATTCAATTTCCACATGATGCACTTTTTTGTGTAGAACTCCACAGTAAATCATTTTCATTACAACAGGGGATTGTGTTCTTTTATTTAATTCTTCTGATCCACTAAACGGATTTCTTTTTTCAAAGTACCTCTCTTGGATGACTTATATCATTTGTGCAAGTGCAGAATGCCCAAGTCTTATTGATCGTAAAATGCAGAAGGTCATCATGGATCTGACAGGTTCCTAAATCTGTCACTCTGTCTTAGTTGGATGCTCGTGACTTCAGGGTAGGGAATGAAATAGAGGCAGAAGTTGCTATTTGTTGTTTTTGAAGTAGTTAGGTCGTCAATAACTTGGTCTTGGTTTATAGAATCGGGGGAGCATATGGCTTAATGTTTGTTCAGAGATAATCTACACAGTTATTTATCTCCCATGCCCATGATAAGCAATATGGCTCGATAACTGCAAATATAGCCCTCATATGTATTATTATTATTTTTTTTTTTTTTTTGAACAGTCATTTCATGAGATTTTAGCTTTGTTATGGTTTCTTTGGTGATAGAAACTCTAATGCACTTGAGTGTTTCATCATTTGATGGTTGTTTGTCTTGATAAAAGAATAGATCAATGTTTTTATCCTATGAGCATTGCTTCCGCAAACTGATTGTTTTGTTAACTATTGCAGGCTCTTTTGCATGCTTCTGTTGCTTGCCGAAGAAAACTTGTCGTGGACTGGGTCCCATCATCTGATCTTGAAGAAACAGCTGCTGAAGAGGTCTGTCGTCCATTCTATCAGTTTAAGCAGTTGTGTTCTTCTTATTATTATTATTATTCATGTTGGATTGGTCTGGTCCAGTTTACAGTTTTAAGCAGTTGTGATCCTTGTTGGATTCTTTGTTGCAAAGAGTTGAATATTTTAGTTGATACAGGCACCCGAAGCTTACAAAGCAGCATGGAGGGTTTTGAAGGTGAGCTTCCTGCAAATTTAAGTTGTCGGTGAACATCTTTTCGATTTAGCTGTGTACCCTTCTAGTTTTATCTGCATGAAGCAATGCTCACCATCTTCTTCTATCTCAGGGTGCAGATGGCATACTAGTCCCAGGAGGGTTTGGGGACAGAGGGGTGCAGGGAAAAATCCTTGCCGCTAAATATGCCCGCGAAAACAAAATTCCGTATCTTGGCATTTGTCTTGGCATGCAGATCGGTGTCATCGAATTTGCTCGCTACGTTATGAACTTGAGGGAGGCGAATAGCACGGAGTTTGATCCTGATACAACTGCTCCCGTTGTCATTTTTATGCCAGAGGTAATTAATTCTCTCTGAGTTTTTTGTCATCATTGTCGACTATAAAATCCTTCCTCTCTCATATATTGTCTGCATCGGATCGAATTGACCTCAAGGGTTCCAAGACGCACATGGGAGGTACCATGAGACTTGGGTCGAGGAGGACTTTTTTTACGGTTGCTGATTGCAAATCTGCAAAGCTGTAAGTAGAGAAACGTTATCCGCCGTGCTTATTAAATGATATGTTCTAACATGCCCTAATGAAAGAAAGACCTGAGTGGTTTCTTCAGGTATGGCAAAGTCAGCTTCGTGGATGAACGGCATCGGCATAGATATGAGGTCTGCGTCTCCTACGTTTGTTGATAGGAGAAGTAAAATGTTAAAATTCCAGCATCATTATTTTGCAGGTAAATCCTAATATGGTCCCAGAATTTGAAAAGGCTGGCCTTGCTTTCGTCGGTAAAGACGAGACTGGAAAAAGGATGGAGGTGGGCCATCCTTTTCTTTTTTTTTTTTCTTTCTTTCTTTCTTTTTCTTTTTTCTGCATCCATAGATTGCAAGCAAAAAAAAAAAAAAAAATTATTCCTGAATTTATTTTTGATGATGATGATGATGATGCAGATCATCGAGCTCCCTTCTCATCCTTACTACGTTGGCGTGCAATTTCATCCGGAATTCAAGTCGAGACCCGGAAAGCCCTCTGCTGTTTTCTTAGGTAAATAAATATGCTGCCTCAACTATATGCCCATCCAGAATTCCAACTTCTTTCCGATCCTCGCCATCTTGTTTTCATTCTTGCCTTCGCCGTAAGGGATTTGTTGGAAGGTGTGATAACGCAATTTCTCATCGAATCATTCTTTCTGCAGGACCCAACTTTGATCCCTTCCCTTCGTATTATCTGGTTCATCATCCTTAATAATAAATTATATACTCGCTTGTTATAAAATGTGATTTTGACAGGACTGATAGCCGCATCCTCCCGGCAGCTGGATGCATGGCTACAAGCTTCTGGCGAGCAGTTCAGCATGCCGGCGCAGCAGCCCGCTCACAGCAATGGCTACTCGAGAATCTACCGAAACGGGAGCCTGAAGAAGCCCGCCGTCAAGAGCCTGGTTAACGGAGGAAGCTTCCACTCCAATGGCAATAATGGCGTACATGTTGTCAAACACAGCACGTAGGTAGCCGGGGATTGGTTCTGTTCTCCCATCCTAGGATTCCTCTCTTCTGTACAGTCGATCGATCCAAGAAGCGAATGGATCTCTCTTACCGTTCCAAGGAAGTGAATGCAGGGATGACGCTGGTTCCACTGTTTTTTTGACAAGGAACGAGCATCGCGTTCTCGAAGCCAGCAAGAAGTGTTTTTTTTTTTTTTTTTTCTTTTAAGGAGGGGTGTTTTTGAGTTTTTTTAGTTTTCGTGTTCTCGAAGCCAGCAAAGAACAAATACTGTTGTATCGCGTTATAAGATCCAAAATGTTTGGATGAGTTGAACCACCGCGCTTTGCGTTGTCCAAAGTCTAAAACCTGTGTTGTCAGACTTCCATTTTCCCTTATGTCGATCTATGAATGTCAAACGCGGAGCACTAAAAGCTTCCGTCCATGCAACGTCGCAGGGGAGACGGAAGCCCATGGCACAGCACGCCCACTTCCTCGGACACCGACTACCGCTGCAGAGTAGAAAACCTGAGGAGAATTTTACAGCACTACCAAAACGCTCAACTCCATCCGTACAACACACACACACACTCTCTCTCTCTCTGGATTAACATGAACCCTTCAACCGGTGCCCGTGACGCCGAGGTCCGGCTTGTGCTCCTCCTCCTTGCCGGCACCGAACACGGGGCCGCCCCCACCGACGGCGTCCTCCACCTTGTCCTGCTGCTTCTCGATCTTGATCATGCCCTCGTCCTCCGTCGACCGCGGGTCCAGTCGCGTCTTGTTCTCCTCCGCCGGCACCGACTCGTACGTCGTCGGCGTCAGCGATTCCTTGGGCTGTGCTCCTTGAGCCCCGGACATGCCGCCCAGCTTCTTCAACGGCGTCTTCACTCTCTCTCTCCCCCGCCGCTGTTTCTTCTTCCTGGATTTATAGCAAGCACCACGCGGGGGGCACCGCTGTTGGGTATTCCTGCCACGTGCAGGTGAGCGGCGGTGCCGAAGCCAGGCGTGGGGACTCTTCGGGGACACGCGATCAGGCGAATGACTCGTGTGGATCACATACATGTTCCAATGGTAGGGCGGTCCGGAAGCAGAGTCGTGGGGTGAGCTAACCTGTGGTGGTGGTTCTTATTTTAGTTGTTGGATTGGTGATTCATCCAGTCATCCTCTTTGTGAACCTCCAATGGCGTTTCCACCTCTGCTTGAATTCCAAGTTGCAGTCAGACCGTATATGAACAACAACTATCAAAATCTCGGGCTTTGCACGTTTATCCAATTCACACACACCTTCTGTTGTTGTTCGTAGGTATTACAAGTTTTGAGTTTAAGATTAGTTATTTATTGCTTTTCGATGAATGTTGAAGATGAAGCTACCCAACCGCAGGTCATTTATTTTTATTTGTAACCGATATTGATGGTCTTAAAATATTCTTACAAATCATAAATTTAAGAAATATCATCTAGGATATGTTATAATCATAAATCATAAATTTAAGAAATATCTTCTAAAATATGTTATGATCGTAATGACGCTAAGGCCAGGTGAATTAGTGTTTTCGTAAAAAAAATATATCTAATTTTAAATAGTTCAAATATATCCGATTAAAAAAAGATCCGAATCGATGATATATTTATCTTGAAAGTATAAGTAGAAGTAGTGAGTAAAACAAATAAGTAAATAAATGATAAGAAAAAGTATGAAGGAAATACAAATCGATTTATAGTGCTTCGATCGTCCTAACCTACATTCATTCTCGAAGCCACCAACTTTATTACTAATCTTCTTTCCTACAAGCAAAGATCAACTATCCTTATTACAACACTTTTTCTTTTAACAGACTCAGGAGAGAACCTTTACAGATCTCTTTCTCACGAGACCTCACACCTTCTTAGAATAATTAAAAAATTCAAGGAGGAAGATACTCAAACATTAACAATTTACAACATTTTTAGCTCAAGGATTCTATCCCTTTTCACCCATTTTCTTACACTTATTCATTATTTTTTTCGTACTTCATCAATTAAGAATGAGTGTAACATTTATTGTTAATTTTTCAAGATACTGGTGGCACCATCGTCGGTATCGAGTGGTACTACAGTTGAACAGAGCTCGAGAATTTGGGTTGTGGCAATACTACAGTCGATCTAGATGGTACCGCCATCGCTATGTGACGGTACCACCGTCGAAAAGCCCGAAAAAATAAAAATTATTCATTTTAGCACTCTAGGCCATACTATGCTTGGACTTGGTAGTACCACTATCCCCAGGTCAAAAATCATATTGCTTATTTGGTCTTTTGTTAAACCCAAATTAATCCTGGATCAGGCTCAATAAGTCCTAAATCAAGTTGTCATAGTTAAGCTTAATTTGACTATAAATGATCACGATTAAGACCTAACCATCTTAATTATGATCACGAAGCACGTTATCCATCATTCCGGCAATGTCTTTTGATTATCCGACACTTCGTCCAAACTTTCGATGTATCTTCCGATCCAATGCCCCAACTCATGGCATGAAGTTTGCTCGTCGTCTAATCATTTGACCCAATGTCTAATATTTGACATATGATGTTTTTCGATCTAATTTTTTATTTTGATAATTTAGCCTATGATGGTTTCAAGTCCATGATCGAAGTTATTCTTACGTTAGAAAATATATTAGTTAATAAATTCATCAATTGATTTCATCATCAAAATTTAAAATTTAATAAAATATTAATTTTACATAATATATATATATATATATATAAATAATATTCACTGTAATCGTATAAAGTTAGTGATCCCTTGATAGAATTTCATCCAAGGAAATTGAAATGAATTTGTTTATCAGATGATGGGCTTTCTCGGGGCAAAAGAAATTGAAATATGCGATATGGTCTTACATGTCAAAGCTGGTTATAAGTGCTCAATGTACCTATTGTGTCCTATACAGTCTCCTTCGTACACCGACACACTTTTTAACGTTCCATAGATCTACTATAAATCCGTCATCATTTTGGCCCGATGCGGTTAAAGGCTTTCTGAGGCCTCGTAAAGACTCAGCCTTTAAACCTCGGGAAAGAAATCGTTTTCTTCCCGTCGATTTCTTTGCAAGCCAAAGCTCCTCATCTATGGCGGCAGTCCCGGGCTCCGCCATTAAGCTGCGAAGCGAACCGGTGTCTCTTCCTTCCGTCATCAACCATAAGCGTAGTGTTTGCCGCGGAGGTACAACTGTGCGATGCTCTCTGCCTTCAGACGAGCTCAGACAATGCATTTGGAGAGCCAGTTTCTCGGGACGAAGCTTCGAGCATGTGAACGTGTTCAGCTGTGGCGGACGGATGGCCCGGGACGATCTCCGAAGCTGACGGTCGTCTCTCCATCAATGTCCCTGTCTCGGGTGCCGGAGAAGCCCCTCGGTCTCTATGATCCATCCTATGATAAAGATTCTTGTGGTGTTGGTTTCATTGCCGAGCTCTCCGGCGAGTATAGCCGGAAAACAGTACGTCTCTGTTCACATCTGTCGAGTGTATTCTTGATCATCAGAGTTGGTTGATGGCCTGTCTTGGTTGGCAAATCCACAGGTCTCTCTGATGCTTTAGAGATGCTGCTAAGAATGAGCCATTGCGGGGCATGTGGCTGTGAGATTACCACAGGTGATGGGGCTGGCATTCTTGTAGCGCTCCCTCATGAGTTCCTCAATGAGGCACTTGTGTTTTCCAGGGTCTTTATTCCATGTCAAAGATGTCATGTTTGAATTTAAATTTGGGTGTTTGTCTACATTTTTGTTTGTTTCTCTCTCTCTCTCTATATATATATATATATTTTTTTTTTAATGTCCTATAGATCATCGATGAAAAATTGTGAGCATCTGGCAAGTGTCTAATTCTTCTTATTGCTGGATATAATCCTTATTCATCATGATGCATTTGTTTATTTTTTGTTGGTGTGTTTTAGGTGACCAAGGATGTGGGGATTCAATTGCCACCACCCGGTCAATATGCAGTTGGCATGTTTTTCTTGCCAACAGGAAGGAGAGCAAAGTTGTTGGTAGATGCTAACGATGATTAACCTTATAGAACCTGGAGCACCCAGGTGGTGAATTCTGCTTTCTCTAAAAAAAAGAATGATTGTCTTTTAAGCTTTTTGGCTCCTTTAATTTTTGGCAAAAATGTGCTGGTGTATAGCTAAGGTTCGTGTTGGTTAGTGATCTCATGACTTCATTCTGCAGGGTCTAGGTTGCTATTGTGGTTGATTATTCATGATGTTCTTTTTTTCTTTGGCATTTCTTTTTATTATTCAACCGCAAGCTTCAGCTTTACTTTTTTATGATCATAATTTAACTAGTTCTTGGTTAAACTATTGTTGATATTCTTATATATTCCTGACTTTGTATTCTGGAAGTTAATTGTGTCCCGTAACAGTGACATAATAAGGATTGATGTAAGATTTCATTTACAATTCTTCTTCAAACTCCATGATTCTGTTGTTTCTTTGCCTTTTTTTTTTTTTTACCTATCTAAGATCTTCTTAGATAATCTGTTTTATCGATCACCTCACATTCTTAGGGAAATTTGAGAATTTAAAATTCTTGTGACATAGCTATCAGGTTTGGTTGACTAAAGAAATTTGGCTGCATGTCTAACCCTATTCTGCCTATTCTGTTTTTGACTGGCTGTCCTGAGAAGTATTGACTTTTTTTTTTATCAGTGTGAGTTATCAATCACTCTAATTATAACCAAGTTAAAGAGCAATCGTCTATCATTATTGCCTACACATACTAAATACCACACTGCATCACTTGTCACTTCTCCTGTCCAATTATTTGTTGCTTCTGTCTGTTCCTTAAACCACTAAAAAGCCTCCTACTTCTTTATTTTGTTAGCCCTGCTTCTGCTAACATTCTATGTTTCTTCTGCCATTTTGCCCTCTTCGTGTAAATTGTTGTATATCTCTAGTTTAGTTGCCTTACTCAAATGGGATGATTTTAGAGAGTAAAATTGAGACAGGTGAGATACCTTAAAGAAAAGTGGCGTGATGAGATTACCCTTGCATGATGTAAGCGAGAGGTACTGTAGCAGGTAAGGGAATGAACCTTAAAATCCTTCTTATGACTTGTTTGGACAATAAAAATATGGTAATCACCAATATTGGATCTTATAGGTCATGTCAGGTTTAAATTGATAAAGGAAAAAATAAATCATCTTTGTCCTTTTTCTGAATCAATAGCCAACAAGGTTAGAATCCATGGTCATTGATCAGAACTTCTAAATCCATGAAGCAAATCTGTTGTAAATCAAAATTAACACATCTTATGATTGATTGAGTATTACAAAAAAGAGTAGAAAGTCAATTTTAAGATATTCATTTATAACTTTCATTTTTTACCTTATTATTATTTCTTAATGAACTTTGCTTTAGTCTTTATCAAGGTTTGACTTATCGGTCCATACCGGTGTACCGATATATTGTCGGTATTGGGCGGTATGCTTAGTGTATACCGCCCGGTATTAAAATATAATATAATATATTTTTATAATATAATATTAAAAATATTAAACATATTAAAAAGAAAAATGGGGCGACATCGCCTCGATCTTTCTCCCCACACGGGGAGACCCTCCATCTCCTCGTGTGGGAGAAAAAGCGGCCGCTGTCGCGGGCGACGACGGTCGTCGGGCGAGGACAGTGTGCGAGTGAGGTATTCTTTCTTCTCCTCTTCTTCTTTTTTTCTTTTTCTCTTCTTCTTCCCCTTTTCTTCCTCAATCGACCGTCGACGGTCGATTTCTCTCTCAATCGATCGCCAACGGCCGAAATCGACCGCCGACGGTCGATTTTTGGCGAAACATATTAAGCTAGTTGGAATTGCTGGTCAAAGCCTAGGGGGTTTTCTGTGCCCTGGAATCACCCTTGAGCTTGAAGGTGACAGCAATGATTATGTTGGGAAAGGATTATCTGGTGGCAAGATCGTAGTATATCCTCCAAGAGAAAGCCAATTTGATCCAAAAGAAAATATTTTCATAGAAAATGTTGCATTATATGGAGCCACAACGGAGAGGCATATTTTAGTGGAATGGCAGCAGAAAGGTTCTGTGTCTGTAACTCAGGTGCTAGAACAGTTGTTGAAGGCATTGGAGATCACGGGTGTGAGTATATGACTGGTGGTGGTGTTGTTATTCTTTGAAAAACTGGGAGAAACTTTGCTGCAGGTATGAGCGGTGGAATTGCTTATGTTTCTGATGTCGATGGGATGTTTCATACACGATGTAATCTTGAATTAGTCGATCTTGAAAAGGTTGAGGATGAAGAAGATATAACAACATTGAGAATGATGATACAGCAACATCAGCATCATACGAGCAGTGTGTTAGCAAGAGAAGTCCTTCGCGACTTTGACGTTTTGTTACCCAAGGTTGTGAAAGTATTTCCAAGAGACTGCAAGACAGTTCTTCAGAAATTTAAGATAGAGCAAGCTGCCAAAGAGGCCAAGGAACAAGAAGAAATAGAACTGATGGAGAAGGATGCGTTTGAAGAACTCAAGAAATTGGCAACAGTGTCTTTGAATGGGAAGGTAAAAAAAATACTTCATGACAGTGATAGGAATTGTTTCTGGTTTTCAAAATTTTTCCTTATAATTATAGTCAATAATCTCTGCAGTAATATTATCTCAACCCGTATTTTCTATAATTGTATCTTTCATCCTGCTTTCTTGATCATGTCCATTTTTGGTGTTAATACGGTGGTAATTCTCCCCTAATTTGCTTTCTTAGGGTTTCTTTTAATGATTCTGCAAAAACTATTCATTCTAAGTAATACCATTTGGTCCACGAAAATTTCTTGTTCTTGTATAAAATCTGTTGAATTTTAGATTTCCTGTGGAGTTATAGACTTCAGAGCTAAATAGAGTATTTGAATCTACAGAAGGCAGAAGAATTAGCTGCACCAAAAAGGCCAATGGAGGTTGATAATGAGGTCAAGCATCGAGGTTTTATTGCTTATGAGCGGCAGGGTGTTTCATATAGAGACCCTAATGATCGAATTAAAGATTGAAAAGAAGTTTTCATGGAATCGAAGTCTGGACCACTAATGAAAACCCAATTTGCTCGCTGCATGGACTGTGGAACTCTTTGTTGTCATCAGGTAATATGAAATTATTTGCACCAAATCATGGATGCCACTTGATGTTCTTTTGTATTGATGATGTTATTTGACTCAATGTAGTTTATTCTGTTGTCCTACATCTCAATGTTGATATCTATGTCCAAAATAATTGGTCTTATCTCTGTTATTTTACTCTTATGGACTAGAGTTTGATATGATCTGGGTAAGAGTCACATAGGTCTATTCCTATGGTATAACGGGTTATTACCGTGAAAACAATTAAGTCATTGAAGTCTAAAACTGTAAGTCGTTGCAGATTATCTGTTATCCAAAAATTTTAGTAACATGAAAACAATAGAATGCTAAAACCTAGCATAGGTTATAAATATCTTTAGGTTTCTCAATTCTATCTGTATTCATTTATTTAATACCTAGCTATTTTAGAGTTATTTAATTTTATGAAAGAACAGTTAACAAATTTTGTAACTGATCAGTTATGTGGACCTAAAACAGATTATTTTATCTGTTTTCTAATGCATAGAATTCTGTTCTTCTAAATGCGACCAAAATTTGGCCTGAAAATTTTTATTGTATTGTTAAGTTTACAATGGCATAATATAATATAAAATGACAAGTATGTTCGAGTCATACGTTCACTACCATTTTTAAGTTTACAATGACATTTAGGAATATAGAACTCTGTTATTTTTATTTTGGTTATAAAATTGTTGCTTATGATGTCTTAAAGAACCTAATTACATGAAGAGCATCAACTAGAAATTAAGTCCATCTCAGTCAGTTTTACCGTGCAATTAGCAAGCAACTAATGGGCCTAGTTAAACTATGCAAAATAGTAAAATACATTGTATTTTGGAGTAAATTTTTATCATTATGCTTTTAGGTCAAGCTTTTAGCCAGAATGGTAATCTTGATCTTGATTACCATGGGAAATATAGTGATCTTCTAGTTGATTTTCAGTGTTAAGATTTGAGTCTTTGCTGGATGTTTGACTTTGTAATAGTTCTTCTGTTCCTAGTTCCTTTCCCGCGGTAGAGCAGAATTTTCTTCATCCCTCATTGTCGCTGGGTGGGGCTTTCATAAATTCCTACCTGTGGTTCAGATAAATGCCTGATCATATATGTTTCAGTACCTTCATTCATGCTATATATAATTACATCTTAAATATTTTTTTAACCACTTTCATCTTGCAGGAGAACTCTGGGTGCCCTCTTGGGAATAAGATACCAGAATTTAATGAACTGGTCCATCAGAATAGGTGGTGTGAAGCTGTGGATCGGCTTTTGGGGACAAATAACTTCCCAGAATTTACTGGTCGAGTCTGCCCTGCTCCTTGTGAAGGATCATGTGTTCTTGGCATCATTGAGAATCCTGTATCTATTAAAAGCATGGAGTGTGCCATCATAGACAAGGCATTTGAAGAAGGATGGATGGTACCTCGTCCTCCACAACAGAGAACAGGGTAATGTTTCCTTCTTATTTTTGCGATGTCAAGCAATCTTCATATATTCGTCGATATTTCAATGGATATATTGGATAGTGGAGTCACCAATGAGCCATGTGCCTTACATGCTGCCTATTAGTGAACGGTTTTGGTTATTGATGAGAAATCAAAGCCTTTATAGGTGGAAGATTGTTACACCCCAAAGTCCCCAACTTTGGAAGTGGGATGATGATAGTGAAGTGAGAGGCTAGCTCCTAACAACTGGGCTCAAGCATGTTGGCCACTTGGATCTAGTTTTGATATATCCAAGTTGTTGAGTTAGTAAGTTGACCAGGTTGGATTGCGACAATATCAACGGAAAAACACAATATTCTTTACTGATCTGATGCTAGTAAGTTTTAAAAGATTTCTCACTTAAAATTATTCCATTCTCATTGAATGGAGTAATTGTTCCAGTCTTGGAAGCATTCAACCCTTCCACTGGAGTTGCAGTTGTCCTTTTCTTCCATAGATTGGTTGAGTTCCCTTTTGTTGTTTCAATTGGATGCCTAAAGTCATTTAAACTTCTGCAGAACCACCTGTTCTCTGTTAGCAAGATACTCTATGACAGATAAGTAATAACAACGCACGGAAACATATATAATCTCATGAATTTGCTTGCCACCATATATAAGGATATCTTCAATCGATGTCGTATTGTGGGTGCATCATTTATAAATTAGGTTATATTGCCTGTTTTTCCTTGTATATATTGATTTGGATGCTTCATTCTTGTGGTGGTAAATTTTTTGTTGATTAGTTATTTGTATTAACAAGCAGTTTATTGGTCTCTTTCATTTGTTTCAAATGATGTATATATATATATATATATATATATATATATATATATATATATATATATATATTTTGTGACACAGTTGTATGCATAAGATGGGAATGAGTTGGTCTGTTTCTTACTTATGAATGTTGTAATTTAGATGGTTAATTTATCGATGCATCTTGGATAACTCATACAGAAAGAGAGTCGCCATTGTTGGTAGTGGTCCAGCTGGTCTTGCTGCTGCCAATAAGTTGAATAAAATGGGTCACTGTTTATGAACGTGCTGATCGCATTGGTGGTCTAATGATGTATGTATGGAGTTCCAAACATGAAGGCTGACAAGGTTGGGATTGTAGACCAAATGACCGAGGAAGGTTGTGGTCAATGCCAATGTTGGAATTGACCCCACTTACTCCCTCAACCGTCTTCGTGCTGAGAATGATGCAATTGTGTTGGCTTTTGGAGCTACAAAACCAAGGTGATTGATCCAAGTTTCTGCAAAACTTGTTTTGGATATATGCAGATGATAACAAATTTTAGATAACCCTTTTATTTTTGCATCTTTTCTTAAAGCACTCAACTATATGATGTCATGCTAGATTGTCAACACAAAAGGAAAATAAATGCTGCCATTGTTTCAATTTTTTTTTATTTTTTTTATGAGGAATCCTTTTGGGCATGGAATTAATCCTATTGGTTCTCTTATGGATTCCGAGTCATGTTTGTTTCAAGGTCTATCCTTTTGATCAGAGGTTGAATCGATCATCAGAAGAAGCATTAGGCTAAAAATTAGGATACATTTTGGGAAAATGAAACTTCCATGGAAGAGAAGCAAATGAAACGCTTTTATAAAAATTCTCGTAGAATCGAGAATGAAGTTTTCATTCTGTACATGACAGATCATGAATTAGTAACTACATCTAATATCCGAAAAAGTCCCAATTGTTTAAACCCAGAATCCCAAACTTCTGACTTTGAGGAGGAAGAGGAAGAGACAAACACTGGAAAAAAAAAAAAATGACGAGGAGAAAAAAAAAAAAGAGGAAGATGAACGGATAACAATATCAGAAATTTGGGATAGCGTTACATTTACTCAAGCAATAAGAGGTTTGTTGCTGATAACCTAATCTTTTTTTAGAAAAAACATTGTATTTCTGAACCTAAAAGTTTGACAAACTTGTCTCCTTTTAACGTCTATGTATAAATAAATATTCAATTCCTGAGTAATGAACCCTAGTCTGGATTTAGCCATCGCTCAAATTTCTGCCAAGCCTACAATTATTATGTTTGTAATGAATAATATATTTACTTTTATATACACCATAATGTCTTTCTATGGTCATCCTTTTAAATGTAGGGAGCCAATTGTAACCCAGGTATCGTGGATGGAATGGGTGCACTAAAGATGGTTCTTTGTGCAGACACCTGTAGTGACATCCATTCGACATGGCTGCAACATTATAAATCTAGGTTTGAGCTGTTGGTTACAGGTGCCTGCAAGCCAATCACGTGAGCGATGATACATGTGACACGCTGTGTGATCTTTTTGCTTATTATTAATATTGACATATTCTCACATTATATCATCAGTAGCATATATACTTTGTTGTCCTTAGTTCTATACAATGAGAAGCGGATTGTGATGCGATCACGATAATGAGATCGAGATCTTAAATAATCCCGGTCATAGGTTACTCGAGCGGAACATTGAGATAACCGGATAGTGTATTATATATCGATCTATATGATGGAGGCGACTACTATTAGTTGATTTCCTATAAAGTAGATCCATTCCAAGAAACAGTAAAGCCAGCCGGAGTTTGGATACAAGAGCATAAGATCTATAGTTAGGAGTTTCAGGGGAGTGTTAGGGCAAGAGTGGCATAACCATATTTTGATTTTCCTAGTGAATTCTTAGTGTTGTTTTGATTCCTAGTCCCTAGTCGTTACTTATCTCTTTGATTTATGAGTTTGATCCCTTTCTTGTATAGGCGTAACAACTATTCCTTTATTTACTTATTTTTTTTTATTATTCTTATCTTAATAGTAGCCCACCTCTAATAGCAGTCGTTCGATTCTGATATTGATTACTCGATGCCTTAGCTTGCTAATACGACAACTTGCTCGGCTCCCATAAGGACTAGCGAAGTCTTTATTCTAAGCTGTTTTCTTATTCCTAGATGTGCTACGTCGTGTGAAATTATTACTTTTGAGTTTGATCCCCTGAGGAGGGCTACCCATTCTTTTACTACTGTCTTCCATCTTTTCTATTAATAGAACAGAATTAGGATTGTTAGGCAAAACAGAGAATAAGGCTTTTTACTGTTAACTAAAAGAAATGAATTGGTGAAAGGCGGACTAATACTACTACTGATCCCCCCTGCTCTAAACCTCAAACTACTTAACCTCTTTCTTGCTTATCAAAAACCTTACTTGCTAGCTTCCAACTTAAATAAACTCAATACTTGTGTATTCTTCCAGCACTCTCGCTCTTTACTACCCTTTTGTTTTCAACCCTAAACCTTACTTGCCCGATTACCCACGCTTGCTTGCTATAGGAAGAACGAGCGGTCCCATCCACAATGGATGAAAGAATGGATGCTAACAGAATGAGGTATGTTTGTTACTTGAGGAATGAGCTATGTCACTTGAAGAACATGCCTTAGAGAAAAGAAGCAGTGAACTAGACACAGACTTATTTCCTTTTGATTGTAACTGGAGGATATTGATTGATGTTACTTGAATGGATGAGACCTAATAGAATATGAGGGAGTGAATGGTCAGTAACAGAATTTAGTGGTTGCACGAACGAACGAACGAACGAACGAAGAATTGCCTGGGTATACTACCTTCTATGCTCGAAGACTCTACTAATAGATCAAGAATTGCAAACCACTTACCTACATCCTCACTTATAGACCCTAGGCTTTCCTTTCCACCCCTTTGGATCACACTATCTGACACAAATACAAGTACCCCTTTCCTTTCTCTCCTTTGTATCCTTCTTTAGCTACCGATGTAATTAATACCTGTAACTACTGCACCTGAAGCTGTCTAGACACCTTTGGTTTAAAACCTTTTCTTTGCTGTTTTTTTTTTTTTTTTTTTTTTGGGACTCTCTCAATCCCTTACCTGGGTCTGACATTCCTGCTCTCAAATCCTTATTTAACTTGTGAACCTGTCTCCGCTGACTACTATTCTAGTTTTCCCTGTTGATCGGTCTGTCCCAATTGCTTGCGTAAAGTCTTCTACTAGTATCGGTGAGCTCATCAGGTAGGTACCTAAGACAACATCTAACCGGATCCCCCCTATATTATATTAGAAGTATGCCGAACTCAGAGCATGCCCCAGACTCCCAATCCCTTAGAAACTCTATTATAACTAACCTATCCGATAAGTCTGCTCCTATTTGCTTAGAGCCTCGCTTGCTGCCTAGGTGTAGTCTACCTTTGCTTGCTTGATCCCAATCCCGATATCTCTGTACCTTAGCCTTTCTCCCCTGCCTTTTAGTCTCATTAATCGACCTATTATTACTACTACGTCGATCAACCTGCCCCTCCAACCTCTCTTCTATCATTATTATTATCCTTCCTAGCAATATGACTTCCGTATTCACCTATCTTTTATTATGATAATATGAAGTACGAACTACTCCTACCTAACAATGCGAGGCCCTCGCTTGTACTAATCGTAATTTCACTTGAAACCGGGGATCAAACAAGTCAGTCACTCTAGTTCTCTTGGGTAGTAAAGTACTACTTCAAGGCGCAACACATGAATGAGAGACCAGCTTTCGAGTTAGCAGTGGAAGAGTTAGAGACAGTAGATAAGGGTAAGAGCTGATATACAGTAATGGTTGTTTGGAGTGCGATTCACAATAGTATAAATAGGATCTCTAGGGTTTAGTTCTCTTCTTTCCAGTAAGTAGTTCGAAGCCGATACTCGCTACTTATATTCTGGATTTCAAGATTGATTCTTTTATTCCTATCTTTGATACCTAGTTCTAAGCTAAGGTCTTGTTAGGCAGTGTTCGATTACCCGTTTCTAGTTTAGTCTTTAGTGTAGTGATTCAATTACTATTTCTATTGATCTGATTCTTAAGCTCCAAGGCGCAGTCTTGTTGCCATAGTAGGTAGGAGGTGTATTCCTTATTCCTCTTTTGATTCTTAGATGAAGTAGTTCCTTTCTTTATTCATAGCTCCATTTCTGTTATTACTAGTTCGATTCTGTTATCTAATGTAGGGTTGATATAGGCTCCCAGTTCCGAGTTCGACCCTTGTTAGCATTTTTCAAATTCTTACTTTTTTTGTTTGATTCCGCTGCTCGAGTTGAGTTTGTCCGGGAATCATAGTGGGTTCGCTCCCCAATAGTAGTCATAGTAGTTATGTGCATCGAAGGAAGGGATGGGACCACGGTATCATTCATAGAGGCACGGTCAACTAGTCGAGGAGATGTGAGCAACAATACATGTTTGTAGGAAAACACATTCTTCAAGTAATGCAGCTCGTTCTTTAGGTTGTGGGTAATCTGCTAGGTTTCTTTCTTTTATGTTAGGGTTTGATTCCTGTCATAAGGAGGCTAAGCCCTCTATGGGGACAATTCCCATTGGTTGAAAAGAAAAGGACAGACGGATTGGCGGGTTAACAAGAGTAGTCGTTAGTGGTAGCAGTCCTGCCAGTAGTAGCTCGAACCTTGTTATTAGCAACAGAGTTCCAAGTTGTTAGCAACATTCCCATAAGTAGGCGTGTCAGGTTGAAACCGAGGGAAGCAATACTTATATGCAGTAGAGTAATACACTGATAGCAAGTAAAGTAATACCCATATAAAGGAAAGTAAGGCGCTAACCCACAGGCAAGAAAGTAAAACAGGAGAGGCATAGTGAAAGTCAAGAGTAAAGTATATAGGGCGTGTTCGATCCTAATAATAGCAAGTGACATTCGTATTAGTAGTGGTTTCGGTCTTGTAAGTACCAGTTGAAGTCCCGGGTTTGAGTTGAGGTGTTGGTACCTTTATTTGATTCTTGTTCTCACTAGATTGATTCGCATTGATTCCATTGTTGATTCGTCATTGGGGTCCTATTCTTTCCGGCACTAGGTTGATTCTAACTTAGTGGCATTGATATTATGATAAAACATATTCCGCATAAAACATATTCTACTAATCGCTACTCATTACTAGACTAGCTGCTCCTTCTTTGACTACTACTAGAGAGGTTTACTGTCCTTACTTTTTATTCTAAACGATGGTTTTGAACCTTGCTCCACCGCTTATTAGTCCTCCTTTTGACTTGCTTTTACTACTAGCTCTCAAAGCTTCCCTTCCTGCCTCTGATTCTGTAGTTCACCTTTTGGTCTTAGGCTTGTTACTTACATGTTGGTTTAAGTGTCCTACTATGTAGGGGAGTGGAATTCCATAATACCCCCTATTAGATTCAAATAAGAAGTAGCAGATGGAACACTGCCTAGCAAGACCGTAGCTGCTGAAAACAAGGCTCGAGCCTCTATGGATATACTCATAAGAGAATGGAGCTAATGGGCAAACTCAGGGATTTAGCTATTGACTAGAGAATTGGACTAGGGCATACAATAATGGAGCTTCGCCTAATGACATGGACACTAGCTAATGAACTCCACTCAAACCAAGGATCCTATGCTTTTGGTGTCAACCTGTCCTTCCTGCCTACTAGCCTTCCTTTACTTAACTCTTATTCTGATATATGGGTCCTTTAATCAATACCTATAAGAGAATTTGAGCTACCGTTTCTAGGAACGTAGGGATCTTATTGGAATTCACTACTGTACGATAGGATTTGAACTACCAGCTACAAGAATAAAGCACTACTCCGATAGAGCCGCTACGTCCACAATCCTTATTGATGGGGGTGGTTTTCAAGTCTCGGTAGCAGTGATTTCATTCCCAAGTTCTTGCCCCGGATTCCCACTTTCTATGTTATGATTAAAGTCCTCTTATTACTAGTCAAATTCTTTTGTTATTACTAGTTTGATTCTATAGGCAGCGAGGTTTAAACAAGCAGTTAGGTTACTTCCTAAAGAGTAAGTTGTAGAATTATATTACTTTCTAATTATCAGTAGTAACAATAGAATAGATTCAATTCAGTATTGGCAAGAGCGCAAGAACAAGCACCCAACTAGTAGAGAAAAAGCTTTAGGCAAGAAGTAAGGTACTCCATTGTTTAGGGTAGAAAGTAAAGTCTCTGGGTTTTTTCACCCTTAATAGTTATAGTTAGTGGTTGTTGGTATAGGCAAAGCAGTTTTATGTTACTTTCTTCAATATATAAGTAATAAGGAGTTAGTTTTGGAGTGCTTACCCAACAAGAAAGGTAACTAGCAAGCACTTTCGAACAAGCAAGGGTGCAAACAATCCTTAAGTGGCGATAGATTAGTAGTGTTTTCAGTTTGTTTACCATCCTTCCTCTCTCCATATATGATGTGCACCGACGGAAGGAATAAGAAGCAAGTGGTAGATGGAAAGCTAGATTCAATTAAACAAACACCCCAAACATGATTTTGAACAGGAATTGGCTTAATACTAGTATCAAAGAGAAGTGTTCGGTAATAAGATAAGAGGAAAGAAACCCATACTGGAACACCCCAATCAACAGATATATCGTTCAATTCATTGGTTTTTGATGAAAAAAATAGATATAGAAGTAGCATAGGAAATAGGCAATTAGCATACTAACCATCGCAACATAGTCACTTTGGCTTCCTAAATCAAGGGTCGGAACATAGCTACCTACCTCCTTGGATTCTTGTTTGTTAGCTTTTAGTATGCCCTTCCCTTCGATTAAGTTTGTTATTCCTTTATTGAAGTCTCTCACTGCTTCACTTCATTCCGTATTGCTTTACTTTTAAACCAGAATCACTGCTTCCTTCTAATTTACTTGAAACTAGCACTGGTGCTTCTCATTCTTTTTACTTGGTAGTATGGATTTGGGACTGGACTAATGCCAACTCGAATAGAACCTACGCCTACCGATACTTTCAATAGAAAATGGGAATTACATGGCTAGCTCAGGGAATTACACTGATGATACCTATAATACCGGAATCACTGTTAAAAAGAATAGAATCGATGCTAGCAGGAATGGACTACTACCCTATTAAGTCAGAATACAATGGGGTCTACTTGTCTTTGTTTTCAATCCTACTCCACTGCATATTAGTCTGCCCCTATCTTCTTCCTATGATCTCAGCCTACCCTATCTTACTTGCATTCTGTAGTTACTGCCATCGGTCGCTGCCCTCTTACCCTATGCCTCTGCCTATGAAACCTGTCCTTACTTAACTTCATTATGTATTGATAGCTTAAGTATGCCACACTACTTAGTTGAAACGGAGCCTAGCAACTAGAGGATTACTTCCATGTATCTAAGGTTTTGACTCCTTACTTTCACTTCTTTACTCTCTCATTTGTCTATTTCATTATTAACTAACTTGTACATATGCCTCTGCCTATGAAACCTGTCCTTACTTAACTTCATTATGTATTGATAGCTCAAGTATGTCACACTACTTAGTTGAAACCGAGCCCAGCAACTAGAGGATTACTTCCATGTATCTAAGGTTTTGACTCCTTACTTTCACTTCTTTACTCTCTCATTTGTCTATTTCATTATTAACTAACTTGTACATATGCCTCGCCTATGAAACTGTCCTTAACTTCATTATGTATTGATAGCTCAAGTATGTCACACTACTTAGTTGAAACCGAGCCCGAACTAGAGGATTACTTCCATGTATCTAAGGTTTTGACTCCTTACTTTCACTTCTTTACTCTCTCATTTGTCTATTTCATTATTAACTAACTTGTACATATGCCTGCCTATGAAACGTCCTTACTTAACTTCATTATGTATTGATAGCTCAAGTATGTCACACTACTTAGTTGAAACCGAGCCCGACAACTAGAGGATTACTTCCATGTATCTAAGGTTTTGACTCCTTACTTTCACTTCTTTACTCTCTCATTTGTCTATTTCATTATTAACTAACTTGTACATATGCCTGCCTATGAAACCTGTCCTTACTTAACTTCATTATGTATTGATAGCTCAAGTATGTCACACTACTTAGTTGAAACCGAGCCCAGCAACTAGAGGATTACTTCCATGTATCTAAGGTTTTGACTCCTTACTTTCACTTCTTTACTCTCTCATTTGTCTATTTCATTATTAACTAACTTGTACATATGCCTCTGCCTATGAAACCTGTCCTTACTTAACTTCATTATGTATTGATAGCTCAAGTATGTCACACTACTTAGTTGAAACCGAGCCCAGCAACTAGAGGATTACTTCCATGTATCTAAGGTTTTGACTCCTTACTTTCACTTCTTTACTCTCTCATTTGTCTATTTCATTATTAACTAACTTGTACATATGCCTCTGCCTATGAAACCTGTCCTTACTTAACTTCATTATGTATTGATAGCTCAAGTATGTCACACTACTTAGTTGAAACCGAGCCCAGCAACTAGAGGATTACTTCCATGTATCTAAGGTTTTGACTCCTTACTTTCACTTCTTTACTCTCTCATTTGTCTATTTCATTATTAACTAACTTGTACATATGCCTCTGCCTATGAAACCTGTCCTTACTTAACTTCATTATGTATTGATAGCTCAAGTATGTCACACTACTTAGTTGAAACCGAGCCCAGCAACTAGAGGATTAGTTCCATGTATCTAAGGTTTTGACTCCTTACTTTCACTTCTTTACTCTCTCATTTGTCTATTTCATTATTAACTAACTTGTACATATGCCTCTGCCTATGAAACCTGTCCTTACTTAACTTCATTATGTATTGATAGCTCAAGTATGTCACACTACTTAGTTGAAACCGAGCCCAGCAACTAGAGGATTACTTCCATGTATCTAAGGTTTTGACTCCTCACTTTCACTCCTTTACTCTCTCATTTGTCTATTTCATTATTAACTAACTTGTACATATGCCTTTGCCTATGAAACCTGTCCTTACTTAACTTCATTATGTATTGATAGCTCAAGTATGTCACACTACTTAGTTGAAACCGAGCCCAGCAACTAGAGGATTACTTCCATGTATCGAAGGTTTTGACTCCTTACTTTCACTTCTTTACTCTCTCATTTGTCTATTTCATTATTAACTAACTTGTACATATGCCTCTGCCTATGAAACCTGTCCTTACTTAACTTCATTATGTATTGATAGCTCAAGTATGTCACACTACTTAGTTGAAAGCCCAGCAACTAGAGGATTACTTCCATGTATCTAAGGTTTTGACTCCTTACTTTCACTTCTTTACTCTCTCATTTGTCTATTTCATTATTAACTAACTTGTACATATACCTCTGCCTATGAAACCTGCCCTTACTTAACTTCATTATGTATTGATAGCTCAAGTATGTCACACTACTTAGTTGAAACCGAGCCCGAACTAGAGGATTACTTCCATGTATCTAAGGTTTTGACTCCTTACTTTCACTTCTTTACTCTCTCATTTGTCTATTTCATTATTAACTAACTTGTACATATGCCTCGCCTATGAAACTGTCCTTACTTAACTTCATTATGTATTGATAGCTCAAGTATGTCACACTACTTAGTTGAAACCGAGCCCGAACTAGAGGATTACTTCCATGTATCTAAGGTTTTGACTCCTTACTTTCACTTCTTTACTCTCTCATTTGTCTATTTCATTATTAACTAACTTGTACATATGCCTCGCCTATGAAACTGTCCTTACTTAACTTCATTATGTATTGATAGCTCAAGTATGTCACACTACTTAGTTGAAACCGAGCCCAACTAGAGGATTACTTGCATGTATCTAAGGTTTTGACTCCTCACTTTCACTTCTTTACTCTCTCATTTGTCTATTTCATTATTAACTAACTTGTACATATGCCTCTATGAAACGTCCTTACTTAACTTCATTATGTATTGATAGCTCAAGTATGTCACACTACTTAGTTGAAACCGAGCCCAGCAACTAGAGGATTACTTCCATGTATCTAAGGTTTTGACTCCTTACTTTCACTTCTTTACTCTCTCATTTGTCTATTTCATTATTAACTAACTTGTACATATGCCTCCTATGAAACTGTCCTTACTTAACTTCATTATGTATTGATAGCTCAAGTATGTCACACTACTTAGTTGAAACCGAGCCCGACAACTAGAGGATTACTTCCATGTATCTAAGGTTTTGACTCCTTACTTTCACTTCTTTACTCTCTCATTTGTCTATTTCATTATTAACTAACTTGTACATATGCCTCTATGAAACGTCCTTACTTAACTTCATTATGTATTGATAGCTCAAGTATGTCACACTACTTAGTTGAAACCGAGCCCAGCAACTAGAGGATTACTTCCATGTATCTAAGGTTTTGACTCCTTACTTTCACTTCTTTACTCTCTCATTTGTCTATTTCATTATTAACTAACTTGTACATATGCCTCTGCATATTAAAACTGTCCTTACTTAACTTCATTATGTATTGATAGCTCAAGTATGTCACACTACTTAGTTGAAACCGAGCCCAGCAACTAGAGGATTACTTCCATGTATCTAAGGTTTTGACTCCTCACTTTCACTCCTTTACTCTCTCATTTGTCTATTTCATTATTAACTAACTTGTACATATGCCTCTGCCTATGAAACTCCTTACTTAACTTCATTATGTATTGATAGCTCAAGTATGTCACACTACTTAGTTGAAACCGAGCCCAGCAACTAGAGGATTACTTCCATGTATCTAAGGTTTTGACTCCTTACTTTCACTTCTTTACTCTCTCATTTGTCTATTTCATTATTAACTAACTTGTACATATGCCTCTGCCTATGAAACCTGTCCTTACTTAACTTCATTATGTATTGATAGCTCAAGTATGTCACACTACTTAGTTGAAACCGAGCCCGAACTAGAGGATTACTTCCATGTATCTAAGGTTTTGACTCCTTACTTTCACTTCTTTACTCTCTCATTTGTCTATTTCATTATTAACTAACTTGTACATATGCCTCCTATGAAACTGTCCTTACTTAACTTCATTATGTATTGATAGCTCAAGTATGTCACACTACTTAGTTGAAACCTAGCCCGAACTAGAGGATTACTTCCATGTATCTAAGGTTTTGACTCCTTACTTTCACTTCTTTACTCTCTCATTTGTCTATTTCATTATTAACTAACTTGTACATATGCCTCGCCTATGAAACTGTCCTTACTTAACTTCATTATGTATTGATAGCTCAAGTATGTCACACTACTTAGTTGAAACCGAGCCCGAACTAGAGGATTACTTCCATGTATCTAAGGTTTTGACTCCTTACTTTCACTTCTTTACTCTCTCATTTGTCTATTTCATTATTAACTAACTTGTACATATGCCTCCTATGAAACTGTCCTTACTTAACTTCATTATGTATTGATAGCTCAAGTATGTCACACTACTTAGTTGAAACCGAGCCCGACAACTAGAGGATTAGTTCCATGTATCTAAGGTTTTGACTCCTTACTTTCACTTCTTTACTCTCTCATTTGTCTATTTCATTATTAACTAACTTGTACATATGCCTCGCCTATGAAACTGTCCTTACTTAACTTCATTATGTATTGATAGCTCAAGTATGTCACACTACTTAGTTGAAACCGAGCCCGAACTAGAGGATTACTTCCATGTATCTAAGGTTTTGACTCCTCACTTTCACTCCTTTACTCTCTCATTTGTCTATTTCATTATTAACTAACTTGTACATATGCCTTTGCCTATGAAACCTGTCCTTACTTAACTTCATTATGTATTGATAGCTCAAGTATGTCACACTACTTAGTTGAAACCGAGCCCAGCAACTAGAGGATTACTTCCATGTATCGAAGGTTTTGACTCCTTACTTTCACTTCTTTACTCTCTCATTTGTCTATTTCATTATTAACTAACTTGTACATATGCCTCTGCCTATGAAACCTGTCCTTACTTAACTTCATTATGTATTGATAGCTCAAGTATGTCACACTACTTAGTTGAAACCGAGCCCAGCAACTAGAGGATTACTTCCATGTATCTAAGGTTTTGACTCCTTACTTTCACTTCTTTACTCTCTCATTTGTCTATTTCATTATTAACTAACTTGTACATATACCTCCTATGAGCCTTACTTAACTTCATTATGTATTGATAGCTCAAGTATGTCACACTACTTAGTTGAAACCGAGCCCAACTAGAGGATTACTTCCATGTATCTAAGGTTTTGACTCCTTACTTTCACTTCTTTACTCTCTCATTTGTCTATTTCATTATTAACTAACTTGTACATATGCCTGCCTATGAAATCCTTACTTAACTTCATTATGTATTGATAGCTCAAGTATGTCACACTACTTAGTTGAAACCGAGCCCGAACTAGAGGATTACTTCCATGTATCTAAGGTTTTGACTCCTTACTTTCACTTCTTTACTCTCTCATTTGTCTATTTCATTATTAACTAACTTGTACATATGCCTCTGCCTATGAAACCTGTCCTTACTTAACTTCATTATGTATTGATAGCTCAAGTATGTCACACTACTTAGTTGAAACCGAGAACTAGAGGATTACTTGCATGTATCTAAGGTTTTGACTCCTCACTTTCACTTCTTTACTCTCTCATTTGTCTATTTCATTATTAACTAACTTGTACATATGCCTCTGCCTATGAAACCTGTCCTTACTTAACTTCATTATGTATTGATAGCTCAAGTATGTCACACTACTTAGTTGAAACCGAGAACTAGAGGATTACTTCCATGTATCTAAGGTTTTGACTCCTTACTTTCACTTCTTTACTCTCTCATTTGTCTATTTCATTATTAACTAACTTGTACATATGCCTCTGCCTATGAAACCTGTCCTTACTTAACTTCATTATGTATTGATAGCTCAAGTATGTCACACTACTTAGTTGAAACCGATCCCAGCAACTAGAGGATTACTTCCATGTATCTAAGGTTTTGACTCCTTACTTTCACTTCTTTACTCTCTCATTTGTCTATTTCATTATTAACTAACTTGTACATATGCCTCGCCTATGAAACCGTCCTTACTTAACTTCATTATGTATTGATAGCTCAAGTATGTCACACTACTTAGTTGAAACCGAGCCCAGCAACTAGAGGATTACTTCCATGTATCTAAGGTTTTGACTCCTTACTTTCACTTCTTTACTCTCTCATTTGTCTATTTCATTATTAACTAACTTGTACATATGCCTCTATGAAACTCCTTACTTAACTTCATTATGTATTGATAGCTCAAGTATGTCACACTACTTAGTTGAAACCGAGCGAACTAGAGGATTACTTCCATGTATCTAAGGTTTTGACTCCTCACTTTCACTCCTTTACTCTCTCATTTGTCTATTTCATTATTAACTAACTTGTACATATGCCTCTGCCTATGAAACCTGTCCTTACTTAACTTCATTATGTATTGATAGCTCAAGTATGTCACACTACTTAGTTGAAACCTAGCCCAGCAACTAGAGGATTACTTCCATGTATCTAAGGTTTTGACTCCTTACTTTCACTTCTTTACTCTCTCATTTGTCTATTTCATTATTAACTAACTTGTACATATGCCTCGCCTATGAAACTGTCCTTACTTAACTTCATTATGTATTGATAGCTCAAGTATGTCACACTACTTAGTTGAAACCGAGCCAAGCAACTAGAGGATTACTTCCATGTATCTAAGGTTTTGACTCCTTACTTTCACTTCTTTACTCTCTCATTTGTCTATTTCATTATTAACTAACTTGTACATATGCCTCTGCCTATGAAACGTCCTTACTTAACTTCATTATGTATTGATAGCTCAAGTATGTCACACTACTTAGTTGAAACCGAGCCCAGCAACTAGAGGATTACTTCCATGTATCTAAGGTTTTGACTCCTTACTTTCACTTCTTTACTCTCTCATTTGTCTATTTCATTATTAACTAACTTGTACATATGCCTCTGCCTATGAAACCTGTCCTTACTTAACTTCATTATGTATTGATAGCTCAAGTATGTCACACTACTTAGTTGAAACCGAGCCCAGCAACTAGAGGATTACTTGCATGTATCTAAGGTTTTGACTCCTTACTTTCACTTCTTTACTCTCTCATTTGTCTATTTCATTATTAACTAACTTGTACATATGCCTCGCCTATGAAACCTGTCCTTACTTAACTTCATTATGTATTGATAGCTCAAGTATGTCACACTACTTAGTTGAAACCGAGCCCAGCAACTAGAGGATTACTTCCATGTATCTAAGGTTTTGACTCCTTACTTTCACTTCTTTACTCTCTCATTTGTCTATTTCATTATTAACTAACTTGTACATATGCCTCTGCCTATGAAACCTGTCCTTACTTAACTTCATTATGTATTGATAGCTCAAGTATGTCACACTACTTAGTTGAAACCGAGCCCAGCAACTAGAGGATTACTTCCATGTATCTAAGGTTTTGACTCCTTACTTTCACTTCTTTACTCTCTCATTTGTCTATTTCATTATTAACTAACTTGTACATATGCCTCTGCCTATGAAACCTGTCCTTACTTAACTTCATTATGTATTGATAGCTCAAGTATGTCACACTACTTAGTTGAAACCGAGCCCAGCAACTAGAGGATTACTTCCATGTATCTAAGGTTTTGACTCCTTACTTTCACTTCTTTACTCTCTCATTTGTCTATTTCATTATTAACTAACTTGTACATATGCCTCTGCCTATGAAACCTGTCCTTACTTAACTTCATTATGTATTGATAGCTCAAGTATGTCACACTACTTAGTTGAAACCGAGCCCAGCAACTAGAGGATTACTTCCATGTATCTAAGGTTTTGACTCCTTACTTTCACTTCTTTACTCTCTCATTTGTCTATTTCATTATTAACTAACTTGTACATATGCCTCTGCCTATGAAACCTGTCCTTACTTAACTTCATTATGTATTGATAGCTCAAGTATGTCACACTACTTAGTTGAAACCGAGCCCAGCAACTAGAGGATTACTTCCATGTATCTAAGGTTTTGACTCCTTACTTTCACTTCTTTACTCTCTCATTTGTCTATTTCATTATTAACTAACTTGTACATATGCCTCTGCCTATGAAACCTGTCCTTACTTAACTTCATTATGTATTGATAGCTCAAGTATGTCACACTACTTAGTTGAAACCGAGCCCGAACTAGAGGATTACTTCCATGTATCTAAGGTTTTGACTCCTTACTTTCACTTCTTTACTCTCTCATTTGTCTATTTCATTATTAACTAACTTGTACATATGCCTCTGCCTATGAAACCTGTCCTTACTTAACTTCATTATGTATTGATAGCTCAAGTATGTCACACTACTTAGTTGAAACCGAGCCCAGCAACTAGAGGATTACTTGCATGTATCTAAGGTTTTGACTCCTTACTTTCACTTCTTTACTCTCTCATTTGTCTATTTCATTATTAACTAACTTGTACATATGCCTCGCCTATGAAACTGTCCTTACTTAACTTCATTATGTATTGATAGCTCAAGTATGTCACACTACTTAGTTGAAACCGAGCCCAGCAACTAGAGGATTACTTCCATGTATCTAAGGTTTTGACTCCTTACTTTCACTTCTTTACTCTCTCATTTGTCTATTTCATTATTAACTAACTTGTACATATGCCTATGAAACCTCCTTACTTAACTTCATTATGTATTGATAGCTCAAGTATGTCACACTACTTAGTTGAAACCGAGCCCAGCAACTAGAGGATTACTTCCATGTATCTAAGGTTTTGACTCCTTACTTTCACTTCTTTACTCTCTCATTTGTCTATTTCATTATTAACTAACTTGTACATATGCCTCTATGAAACTGTCCTTACTTAACTTCATTATGTATTGATACCTCAAGTATGTCACACTACTTAGTTGAAACCGAGCCCGAACTAGAGGATTACTTCCATGTATCTAAGGTTTTGACTCCTTACTTTCACTTCTTTACTCTCTCATTTGTCTATTTCATTGTTAACTAACTTGTACATATGCCTCGCCTATGAAACGTCCTTACTTAACTTCATTATGTATTGATAGCTCAAGTATGTCACACTACTTAGTTGAAACCGAGCCCACTAGAGGATTACTTCCATGTATCTAAGGTTTTGACTCCTTACTTTCACTTCTTTACTCTCTCATTTGTCTATTTCATTATTAACTAACTTGTACATATGCCTCTGCCTATGAAACCTGTCCTTACTTAACTTCATTATGTATTGATAGCTCAAGTATGTCACACTACTTAGTTGAAACCGAGCCCAGCAACTAGAGGATTACTTCCATGTATCTAAGGTTTTGACTCCTTACTTTCACTTCTTTACTCTCTCATTTGTCTATTTCATTATTAACTAACTTGTACATATGCCTCGCCTATGAAACTGTCCTTACTTAACTTCATTATGTATTGATAGCTCAAGTATGTCACACTACTTAGTTGAAACCGAGCCCGACAACTAGAGGATTACTTCCATGTATCTAAGGTTTTGACTCCTTACTTTCACTTCTTTACTCTCTCATTTGTCTATTTCATTATTAACTAACTTGTACATATGCCTCGCCTATGAAACTGTCCTTACTTAACTTCATTATGTATTGATAGCTCAAGTATGTCACACTACTTAGTTGAAACCGAGCCCAGCAACTAGAGGATTACTTGCATGTATCTAAGGTTTTGACTCCTTACTTTCACTTCTTTACTCTCTCATTTGTCTATTTCATTATTAACTAACTTGTACATATGCCTCTATGAAACTGTCCTTACTTAACTTCATTATGTATTGATAGCTCAAGTATGTCACACTACTTAGTTGAAACCGAGCCCGAACTAGAGGATTACTTCCATGTATCTAAGGTTTTGACTCCTTACTTTCACTTCTTTACTCTCTCATTTGTCTATTTCATTATTAACTAACTTGTACATATGCCTCCTATGAAACTCTTACTTAACTTCATTATGTATTGATAGCTCAAGTATGTCACACTACTTAGTTGAAACCGAGCCCAGAACTAGAGGATTACTTCCATGTATCTAAGGTTTTGACTCCTTACTTTCACTTCTTTACTCTCTCATTTGTCTATTTCATTATTAACTAACTTGTACATATGCCTCGCCTATGAACGTCCTTACTTAACTTCATTATGTATTGATAGCTCAAGTATGTCACACTACTTAGTTGAAACCGAGCCCAAAGAACTAGAGGATTACTTCCATGTATCTAAGGTTTTGACTCCTTACTTTCACTTCTTTACTCTCTCATTTGTCTATTTCATTATTAACTAACTTGTACATATGCCTCGCCTATGAAACCCTTACTTAACTTCATTATGTATTGATAGCTCAAGTATGTCACACTACTTAGTTGAAACCGAGCCCGAACTAGAGGATTACTTCCATGTATCTAAGGTTTTGACTCCTTACTTTCACTTCTTTACTCTCTCATTTGTCTATTTCATTATTAACTAACTTGTACATATGCCTGCCTATGAAACTGTCCTTACTTAACTTCATTATGTATTGATAGCTCAAGTATGTCACTACTTAGTTGAAACCGAGCCCGAGAACTAGAGGATTACTTCCATGTATCTAAGGTTTTGACTCCTTACTTTCACTTCTTTACTCTCTCATTTGTCTATTTCATTATTAACTAACTTGTACATATGCCTCGCCTATGAAACTGTCCTTACTTAACTTCATTATGTATTGATAGCTCAAGTATGTCACACTACTTAGTTGAAACCGAGCCAACTAGAGGATTACTTCCATGTATCTAAGGTTTTGACTCCTTACTTTCACTTCTTTACTCTCTCATTTGTCTATTTCATTATTAACTAACTTGTACATATGCCTCGCCTATGAAACCGTCCTTACTTAACTTCATTTTGTATTGATAGCTCAAGTATGTCACACTACTTAGTTGAAACCGAGCCCGAACTAGAGGATTACTTCCATGTATCTAAGGTTTTGACTCCTTACTTTCACTTCTTTACTCTCTCATTTATCTATTTCATTATTAACTAACTTGTACATATGCCTCCTATGAAACCTGTCCTTACTTAACTTCATTATGTATTGATAGCTCAAGTATGTCACACTACTTAGTTGAAACCGAGCCCGAACTAGAGGATTACTTCCATGTATCTAAGGTTTTGACTCCTTACTTTCACTTCTTTACTCTCTCATTTGTCTATTTCATTATTAACTAACTTGTACATATGCCTCTATGAAACTGTCTTACTTAACTTCATTATGTATTGATAGCTCAAGTATGTCACACTACTTAGTTGAAACCGAGCCCAGCAACTAGAGGATTACTTCCATGTATCTAAGGTTTTGACTCCTTACTTTCACTTCTTTACTCTCTCATTTGTCTATTTCATTATTAACTAACTTGTACATATGCCTCCTATGAAACGTCCTTACTTAACTTCATTATGTATTGATAGCTCAAGTATGTCACACTACTTAGTTGAAACCGAGCCCGAACTAGAGGATTACTTCCATGTATCTAAGGTTTTGACTCCTTACTTTCACTTCTTTACTCTCTCATTTGTCTATTTCATTATTAACTAACTTGTACATATGCCTCTGCCTATGAAACCTGTCCTTACTTAACTTCATTATGTATTGATAGCTCAAGTATGTCACACTACTTAGTTGAAACCGAGCCCAGCAACTAGAGGATTACTTCCATGTATCTAAGGTTTTGACTCCTTACTTTCACTTCTTTACTCTCTCATTTGTCTATTTCATTATTAACTAACTTGTACATATGCCTCTGCCTATGAAACCTGTCCTTACTTAACTTCATTATGTATTGATAGCTCAAGTATGTCACAGTACTTAGTTGAAACCGAGCCCGAACTAGAGGATTACTTCCATGTATCTAAGGTTTTGACTCCTTACTTTCACTTCTTTACTCTCTCATTTGTCTATTTCATTATTAACTAACTTGTACATATGCCTCGCATGAAACTGTCCTTACTTAACTTCATTTTGTATTGATAGCTCAAGTATGTCACACTACTTAGTTGAAACCGAGCCCAGCAACTAGAGGATTACTTCCATGTATCTAAGGTTTTGACTCCTTACTTTCACTTCTTTACTCTCTCATTTGTCTATTTCATTATTAACTAACTTGTACATATGCCTCGCCTATGAAACGTCCTTACTTAACTTCATTTTGTATTGATAGCTCAAGTATGTCACACTACTTAGTTGAAACCGAGCCCAAGAACTAGAGGATTACTTCCATGTATCTAAGGTTTTGACTCCTTACTTTCACTTCTTTACTCTCTCATTTATCTATTTCATTATTAACTAACTTGTACATATGCCTCGCCTATGAAACCTCCTTACTTAACTTCATTATGTATTGATAGCTCAAGTATGTCACACTACTTAGTTGAAACCGAGCCCGAACTAGAGGATTACTTCCATGTATCTAAGGTTTTGACTCCTTACTTTCACTTCTTTACTCTCTCATTTGTCTATTTCATTATTAACTAACTTGTACATATGCCTCGCCTATGAAACTGTCCTTACTTAACTTCATTATGTATTGATAGCTCAAGTATGTCACACTACTTAGTTGAAACCGAGCCCGAACTAGAGGATTACTTCCATGTATCTAAGGTTTTGACTCCTTACTTTCACTTCTTTACTCTCTCATTTGTCTATTTCATTATTAACTAACTTGTACATATGCCTCGCCTATGAAACCTGTCCTTAACTTCATTATGTATTGATAGCTCAAGTATGTCACACTACTTAGTTGAAACCGAGCCCAGCAACTAGAGGATTACTTCCATGTATCTAAGGTTTTGACTCCTTACTTTCACTTCTTTACTCTCTCATTTGTCTATTTCATTATTAACTAACTTGTACATATGCCTCTGCCTATGAAACCTGTCCTTACTTAACTTCATTATGTATTGATAGCTCAAGTATGTCACACTACTTAGTTGAAACCGAGCCCAGCAACTAGAGGATTACTTCCATGTATCTAAGGTTTTGACTCCTTACTTTCACTTCTTTACTCTCTCATTTGTCTATTTCATTATTAACTAACTTGTACATATGCCTCTGCCTATGAAACCTGTCCTTACTTAACTTCATTATGTATTGATAGCTCAAGTATGTCACACTACTTAGTTGAAACCGAGCCCAGCAACTAGAGGATTACTTCTATGTATCTAAGGTTTTGACTCCTCACTTTCACTCCTTTACTCCCTCATTTGTCTATTTCATTATTAACTAACTTGTACATATGCCTCTGCCTATGAAACCTATCCTTACTTAACTTCATTATGTATTGATAGCTCAAGTATGCCACACTACTTAGTTGAAACCGAGCCCAGCAATTAGAGGATTACTTCCATGTATCTAAGGTTTTGACTCCTCACTTTCACTCCTTTACTCTCTCTCATTTGTCTATCTGTACAGCGTTGGTATTGGTAATAGGTGCCCTTATATCAGATGTACGCCCCTACCTATAGGTGTTTTCATATTAGTATTGGCTTCATTCTATTACTTACGCCCTCTATTCTTTATTTTCTACTTAACTGCAACTATTCTACTTACTACTTGTATTCTTTATTGCTATAGTGGGTGTGCTGGACCATATACCTGTATTCTCTCCTTGATCGAGTCTTCTACATAGAGTTTGATTCTCTGTCTCACTCCTGGCATCCTATCCTTCCTTTTTGTCTTAGGAATATCCACCTGTTAGTGCAGAATGAAATCACAAATAACAAACACAAGGATTGACCACTTATCCGACGAGACCTGCCTTACTGCCTGTGAGAACACAGCTACTAGCCATTAGAATCGGGCTACTGTCGATTAGGCTGAAACACTGCCCTCTAAGCATTAGTTAACCTCATAAGTAGGAAATCAATTAATACTAAATCAACCACTACCAATAAGAAAGGAAAAAAGAAACTGGGAATTCATTAGTGCCCAATAAGACTATAGCTCTTTAACTAAGAATGCTGCTCACTGCTATATCGAAATGGAACTTAGGCGTATGAGACTGGCACTACTGGCCTCAATGCTTTATAGTTCAACTGTTAGGCTTACCTTCGTACTGTACAATAATAGTATGACTTCCCTATTAGGCTTATCTTACTACTGGTAACATAATACTTGCATGCTTCACTTCAACTATTTAGCCTGCCTTGCCCTTCTTTTTAAGTCTCCTATTTCTTTTCTTTCAACTGAAACCTGCTTATTCTCATCTGCTTCTTCCCTTGGTTATGGACTTGCGCACTTGTTAATTGCGAATAAAGACACTAAATGCACTAGCAGTTCCTTCACCTGCTCTAGACTCCCATAAAATAATTGAATATATCTCACCATCACCCGCCTATGAAGCAAGCAAAGCAAAGAAATGTGATAAAGCAACAGCTCACCACTAATGCACAAACAAGGGAAGGGCTATGGCGGTCAGGTAAACTCAACCTTAGCACTTAATCTGGTTCTGGTTGCTCTAGTTCTCATAAGTGGTTATTCGATCCGTTGTTTGATCCCTTACTTGTTTTTGAGGACGAGTCAACTCAAAGATTCATCACGGATGTTCTATAATTGAGTAATGTGATAGAAGAGTATTGCCCACTTTCTCCGTAATTGAACTACTTCTGTTAGCAACCCGAGAGTAAGCTAAATGTACAAGGGCAAATCAATAAGAAGATGAGAAGTATATATAAACCAGTAAGATGAAAAAGAAAGCCAAGCCAGTAATCTTGTTTGTATTAAGATAAGATAATAGATAAGCATACAAACAAACTCACATGCTCTACAAAACCACTAAGATAATAAGAGAATGTTTAAACACATGTAATCTAAGTAAACTAAATAATGACCGAGATAGTAATAAATAATAAGATAAAAGTAAAGGAGTGAAACTCATTAGTAACAGAATGCATATTAAAGTGGAGTAGCGGGAGCAGAGTTATGGTCGCCATGGAGTACTTTCCTTTCTTTCTCGAGTTCGAATTGAAGTAGTTGGATTATAGGGCTACTAATAGTCATAGTAGTCCAAGAAGAATAGGGAGGCGCGCCGAAAAACAACCAGTTTGCTAGTTTAGAGTCAAATTATCCAGTTCCTTTTTCGTTCTAATGTGGGAGTACCGATGGCATGAACCAGTAGATTATAGATGACCCTATAGTTGCTTGGCTAGGACTGTAGTTCACAACTAAGAATGCACTGCTAACTAGTAGATCCAAACTATGATATTAAGGATTTGGATTACTACTATCGGACTGAAACCACCCACCCACTATATAGTATAACAATACAGAATACAAGTAGTGAGTCGAAGAATAAAAATACAGAAGATAACTCATTAGTCTAAGAATAAGGGTACCAGTAGAGAGTTTGATCTAGTGCCACAAAATATATATTTTAGTAGTGGTGATAAGAAAAGAGCAATAAACGGAATCAAGGGAGTAATTAGAAGAGTTCAACTTGGAACTAGGCTTTCACTACTTTCTTTTTAGCCTTGCTTATTGGCCTACCTCTCTTTATCCACTAGCTATCAAACCAACAAGGGCTACCAATACTTATAAGCAGCAGGAATGCAAACAGGGCATCTAAGGCAGGTACTCATAACACGGAATTCCACTAGGGACAATAAGAACCCACCTACTAACACAGGATACTAAGGAGTACAAGAACACAACTTGGTGCCTATAAGATTGATACAAACAAGTGCTTCTAATGTTGTTCCTTATAGCACAGGGAACTGAGCTACTACATATAACATACTTGAGCCCGGGCATACAAGAGTGGAATAGCTGCCAGTAAAACCTAATATCTCCTTGCCTTTTGTTTTGGTTCCGCAGCTACTGCCTGTGCTTTTTTACTATGATTGCTTTCATCCCCTCTATTTCATCCATTAGTCTACCTTTCCTAGTTATCAAACAGACATCACTAACAACAAGCATCGAACTAGCGCCTAACAAGATAAAAGCTCTTAAGTAAGAACTCGACTAGTGCTTTTAAGACTCTCATATGTAATAAGGAAATCAACTACTGGGATAGAGAGATAGAAATCAACTAGCAATAAACAAAAATGAGCTACTGGAAAATAAACATACTTTCCTTACTTTACAACTGAGACTAATGACAACAGTACTTGAGCTCAGGCACGAACACAATTGCAAGAATAAAAGCATAAAATAAATTTTTGTATTTGTTATTGTTTGTGGAGTTCTGGTTTTTAGGTTAAGGCTCAGGCAGTTGGGTTCTATTCTTTTTATTGTCTTTGGCAACTGGGTTCTCTCCTTTCTATTTAAATACTAATTCTCTTAAGAGCTTACACTTCTTAGTAGTGAGTGGTGTTGGTTCAGTCGGTCCTGTTAGCCACGTTCTCATTCTCATCGATAGAATAGTAGTCGAAGAGAAAAAGCAGGATAGGTGGGCTACCAAGTAAGGCTGAGTTACCTATTTTATACTTGTTGGGTAGTGGTGTATTCCTAGCTATAAGTTCGGTGTAATAGAAACATCAGTTAAAGTCTTTTAAGTTACGAGCGGAGGTGTCTTGTTATTAGTAGTTGCCAGACTGCCGCTATTCATTAGCACTCGGGCATAACTACCAATAAGGAAATTATGTGTTATTTCTTATGGCAGTTGTGGTTGTAGCAGTTACTTGGCCCTAGTTGTTAGCTCAATTCCCTACTCTTTGTTTTACCCTTGTTAGCAGAGGAATCATACTTAAACTAAAGGATAGGTAGACTGCATTTAAGAAGCTAGGACCACGCCCAGTAGTTTTGGGAATTAAAGGAATCCATTAGTTAAAGAATAAGAGTAAGTCAACTCAGAAGGAATAGCAGACTTACTATTATCGACTGAGCGCGACAGCAGACAACTTTCCAATACTTCATCCTGTTATACGGAATCAAACTAGTGACAACAAATCTATAGCTCTTAATGCAACTATAGTACTTATGGGACTTACCTACTTACTTAAAAGACTAAGCCACTGCCCTCCTCTCTAGCTCCAGACCGATATCAGACCGAGCCCACCACTAGCAAGAATAAAACTAAGTAACTCAACTAGGAACTCCGACCTTAACTACCATTTCTTATACTTCAATTGGAGTTTACTTCCTTAGGTTGTGCTTTAGGTCTTCTACTGATAAGTTATGTTCTCTTATCCAGCTAGACATTCTTTTACTACTCAGTGTAATTGCTATATGAATACTTGTCTATATGTTGCTTGTTGAAGTCAACTCATACAAGTAAGAATTAGGTTAGGAACGGGAGACAGGAAAGTAAGGATATCCAAATCGGCGGGTAAAGAATAAAGGGCAGTAGACACAATTTTCAGACAATAAGGTTAGCTTCGAGTTAGTGGTCAACGAATGAGATATCAGTAAGTAAGGCTCACAAGCGATGAAGTGGTTAAAGAAAGCAAGTCCGATAAGCACTGTTTCTAGACTGAACCCAAGGGCAGGCAGTAAGGCAGAGTAGGCTAAAGGGTAAGGTATAGTAAGAATGACAGCCAGTGCAGCAAGGTTGGTAGGCGTTTAAGTAAGTATCCGAATCAGTTGTTTGGGTTTAAAAGCAAAGGTATAAAGGCCAAGTTCCCAGTAAAGGTCTTATCCGCAGTGGTTCAATTACACCATTGTGGGGTACTTTCTAAATTAGAGTCAATTGCAGGCCTGTTATCAAGTGAGTTCAGCCTTTCCTTTGCTAATAGCAGTCTTGTCAGCAGTAGTTGGATTCCTCTGACTCGGGGAAGTTCTTTAGAGTTGAAGTCAATGTATCACTAGTGAAATTATTGGTTTATCGCTAGTTTCTAGATATATTCATGTATACGCTATATCTCATCAATGCCTTCCCCACTGACAAAGGATGAAAAGAAGAGAATAGAAAGCTAAGAGTGAAAGGCAAGGGAGTAAGGCCCAAGCTCCAAGTAAAGAATAATAAACAGGAGTTCTAGCTTGATAGCCCGGAAAGAGGGACTTAGTTTATAGGTAGACTCAATCAAGAGGACATGTCTCAGAATCCCAGTAATTAGTTAAAGGACCCGGATCAGTTGTACAAGAAGAAAAGTCAAGATAGTCAGACTCATAAGCAGAAGTAACAGCCAAATGCCTAGTGCGCGGTTAATTATTAGAAGCAGTAGAGCAAGCCCCTTCCCCTAAACTAAATAGTAAGGATCCAGATGCCAGGTGAAAGTCATACATATAGTAGTAGAAGGGCGGTTTGGTCCTTTCATACCTTCTCCTAGTTCCATTCGAATAGGTAGTTGTTTCGTCCTGTTGGTGCCTAGTTTTCTTCTTGTAGTAGTAGTAGTAGTAGTAGTAGTAGTAGTAGTAGTAGTAGTAGTAGTAGTGAGTGACTTGGCCGGTATTACTCGCCTCTGCATATTATAGTATGCCTCTGCTGTCAGTTAGCCCCAACTCGAGCTTTGATTTCTTTGGGTTCACCACCGGACTTGTAGCTGTAGCTATAGCACCTGATTCTTATATTTATTCCTTCCTGTGCTTGAGTTACTTGCCTCTTTGCTTAGTGTTACTACTTAGCTTATTTATTTGAATATGTTTCTACTGCCTGACCAGGATCAGTGTGAGAGGAAGTAAGAGCGGGCTGGGCTCGGCTCGTTGGTAAGTAGTGAATTCCCAAAGTTTCTAGTTTACTTATCAAATATATTTCTAGTTTACGTATCAATATAGTAAGTAGCTTCCATTCCAGTTCTTTATCGCATGGTTGAAACCAGTTATTTACACATATCTTAGTAGAGTTTCACAGAGGGTTGGTTTGTAGACTAGTGGATTTATGTTGGAGTGTAATCGATCGTATCCAGAATAGAATAGAAAGTGGTGTATCTCGGTATAAAGTGAATTCAAACTAAGCTTGTTGGGAATCATTGAATTAAAACTTATTACAATCAGATTAATTTCATAAAATCATTGATACTTATTAATCCTATTAAGTATTGTACATATATTTGAAGTAATGTTATGCTTTTTTATAATTTCATATATTTGAAGTAATGTTATGCTTTTTTATAATTTCTTATTTTTTTGAAAGTCATAAATATAGAATTATATCCTTACTTTATTTTAAAAGGAGTGTGTTTATATCCTTACTTTCTTCTTATATAGAATCCGTGGTACTTGATAGTTTTCTTTACTTTTATCCTTAGCTTAGATAATGTATGCGCAGTTTAGAGGTTTGCTACTTTAGATGATATCATGTGTGCGTGTGTGACTAATCTTATTTAAATAGAATGTAGCCAGCCTAATATGCATACGGTTAACCTTACTGACTCCTGCATATCACAATTTCTTATTCATATTAAGTTCCAATACATTCTCGAAATGGATTAACAGTACTGCAACAACTTAACAATATCACATTTATTTACTCTCATAGCAGCATTGCTTCAGTAACCCAACTCTTCTAACCTCACTGCTTTGCTTCCGCAACAACTAAACAAGCAACTACATTAATCCGTTCGCCGAAAACAATTAACTCCCCATAATAGAGCTACGCCTATAGTAGTAATATTACCAATCATTTGTATACACAATGCTTGCAACTTCCAACTTGAACTGCTTTTTTCTGGATACGGATAACACCCCCCCCCATTTGTTTTTTTTAATTTTTTTTTTTATTATTTGACTTTTTCGCCAACATCCGGAATTGTTTCTTCTTTTATGCATGCCCCCTAGACCAATTGCACTAACGCCCCGATGTTGTTGCTTTTGTGCGGAATAGTAGTAAGAGAGGTGTGAAGATACCCAATTTCATCTTTCCATCGGTCAAAGTCAACAATTCATTCAACAACTCTACCTGACTAAGAAAAGGAGCTCCAAATCCAGTTAGTTTTGGAGTCTTAAAAGTGTTGTTCAAGAAGCCGAATCCAAGTTATCAAACTGCCCACGTCACGTAGCGGGTTAAGGCAACTACTTCTGATCCTGATCCATCCAGCTTCTTATGCTTATTCTACTGATCCTTGTAAAGCTCCATATTCTTTACCAGCTTCTTCTCTCTAAGATGAGACTGGAAAGAGAATTAATTCTATTAACTGCTTTTGAGTCTTAGCATTCGGGCGTATATCTAAGTTTCACAAGCGGGAAGAAAGAGAAGAAACATTTAAATAAGCAAATAAGTTAGTATGCCAAACCACTCCCAACTACCATTATACTTGTATCTCGGCCCGCCCCTGCTACTAACTCTAAAACATAGCACTGAGCTTAATGCCCAGCGCTTGTCTATGAACCGCCCTTACCTCGTTCTTTGACTCCACTCTCAATGCCTATACCCCTTCCCCTTTGCCGCTCTTCCAACCCTTGTGCTTGCCTTGGAGTCTGTAGTTCCTGTCTCTAAGGTCTAACTCCAACTCATGCCTTTTTTAAGTCTCCTATTGCCTTATCTCATCCTCCAACACTACTCCGATAGAATGGATTACTAACAAAAACAAGCACTTCCGCTTCAAGGCTATAGCTACCGCCAGCAATAAAGAAATTAGTACACCTAATACTGATTGATATTGCTATTAACATGACTCTCACTGCTATACTATCGATCAGTCTTATTTTCCTGTGTATCAGCCTACCTATATTTCCTTTCATTCCATAACTCTTACTTCCTTTACTTTCACCCCGGACTGCCCGCCCCTTCTTTGCTTTCGTTCTATCGTTCATTTATCTCAACCTTCATCTCTCTCGCTTATAATTCTTCTTTCTTTAATTGATTGTTCAATCTATTATTATTTTAATTATCTTAATAGTATTGAAAGTTCATTTATATAATATGGATTAGCAGTTTGTTAGCGAAAACCAGTCTAACCAATAGCTCTACTATTTCTGTTTTTGTATAAAACAAAAGATATTGCTTTTTATTGAACGAGAGATCTCTTGCGCGGGTGATTGATGTCGCCCTAGGATGCGTATGGGCTATGGATAAGATATCATCCATTATGATACGAATTCCCGAGGTACTCCCTCAAACGGAGTGAATTATCGCTCACACCCACGATGCATCAACGTTGATCGCGCCTCTATGGATGATAGATGATCCACGAAGACAAAGTGAATACGAGACAGCCCTTCGCCCCAATTGATCACATCATCGACCATGGTGGATGCACTATATGAATTCTAGAATGTCCCATAAATCAATAGATTCATAGCCAACAATGCATTTGACCTAACCCTATTTTGTTGTTGTCCGACCCATTGCCCGGCCTATGGACCATCTATGTTCGTTCCACATGGGGGAGTGATGTAGCCCTTCCACGCATGAGAGATGACCAATGTTATTTCAATCAATGCATGTGCCCTAAGAACGATTTAACGATTGCTAAAAGAAAGAATTAGTCCATGGTTGCTCGTAGGCTGTGATGGGTGCTCCTCAAAGACTATGTATTGTTTCAAAGACTATATATTGTTATATAGCATGATGTCGAGTGCAATTATCTCTTTTGGGTTTTTATTCACTAGGGCACATATTATTTGAGAGTTATTTGGTATAGTGCGCCTTAACGCCTTTATCACTTAAGGGCTAAAAAATGAAAGCAAGGGTTACAGGGTGTCGCCAACTTTAGAAAAATGGTAGCTTTACCATCCATCTTCGTTCTGAAACTAAAAGAATGAAATCGAATGTATCAAATTAATTTCACTAATTGTTCATCCTTCTATAATATAATAAAGAATATGAGTCTTTGCATGGAATAAGGATAAGATTGAGCGAGAACCCTTTTGGATTCCCCTGGCATACATATGGGATTTCATAGGATTTGAGAAACCTTTCCAATTCTCGCCCCGAGGAGTGCTTCTCTTACTATATCTAGTTTTCTGCTTGCACGCTATCGTTTCCTCACTATGTGCGAAGTATCATAGCCCTTTTACCTCAAATCATAATGCTGACACCTATAGCTTCTTCGGGTTCCATACGAGCCTTAGGGCCAAATACAAATGGGAAATGTAGAATTAGGATCAAGAAGGGCAGCTTTCACTTTATTCAAAATAGGATAGGATATTGGAAATAAGCCTTCTGAAAAAAAGAAGCACGCTAGCATTTTACCTTACGAGACAAAAAGAGGCTGATAGTTGCGTAGTGTACTAGTGCGTAGGAAAAGCATATTTAGATTCCTAATGACGGATGCTGGTTGACGATATAACATGTGTTCGATGCCTCGCCCTTGTCTAGTTCACCGGAGACTTCAAATGATGGGAATCCTATCGATAAATGAAAGGCATAGATATAGTCTCTCGATCCAATATGTCTTCCCTAGGGCCTACCCAACTCTTTATACGAAATTAACCTCCCAATAGAAAAGTGCATTCTTGAATTGAATGGACTTGACTTGCTCCTTCCTTGCCTTCCCAACAAACTGATTGAGGCGGAAACCTTCCACATGGGGGGACTAACACTTCAACTAGTTCCAATAGGGCTAGCCATTCTAGTCACTGTGTAATCAGTATATTTCTCTTACCGCTGCCCGTACTTTAGCTTTAGTAGTATGATCTCTTTACTTCACTTCAAAAGTAAGGTCATATGTTCTCCTTCCCGATCAACGACATTGGCTATGGACCATCCCTCCACAAAGAATTGGATTGAAATCCATCTTCCCGGCTTTGTATTCATTCTATTCCTATCCCATTCCCAGTTCTTTTGGATTTGGTTTTCCAGTTTGTTTACTAGATAAGATCGAGTTGCCTATGGCCAAAACCTTTGAAAATAAGTGCTATGGTAGCGCGGCCTATGATAGATAAAAGAGAGGTTCGTACTCAAGAGGCTGACCTACCGCGTTGACCACTATAACGACCAACTATCTTTCACGATGACGAGCAGCAACAATTCCATATTTTTCAGACCCTACGAACTAGTCCCAGTAGTGAGTTGTCGTTGATCCAGTAGCACGACAAGCAAAGCAATTCCAAGAGCAGCAATCGTAAGAAGATTAAGCAACGGTTTGAGCGATCACCCGACTATGAACCACTGCACCAGCCAGCCCTTTCACTAGCATCACAAATGGCAGGGGAAGTTGCACCAGTAGAAGGGTAGCTATACCAAGTGCAGCATACATCGTGATGTTTCTAGCACTCTTCAAAACTTGATATAGCACTCTTCAAAACTCAGGCGGTTATAAAGAGCCGCTTTAACGCTCTTCTGGGTTGTCAAAAAAGGTATGTATATGGAGGCACTAAGGAAATTAATACTCAAACAAATAACACTACTAGGGCAAAGAACAAATAATAGGGCAAAGAATAAAGAAATAAGTAATATAGTAAGTGGTAAGAATAAGAAATGAGATGTGTATACCTGATAGAACGTAAAAGAAATTTCATACATACCAATACCAATAGGCGTGTAAAAGAAGGAATATATAATCAATACTAATAGCGCATAAAAGATAGAAATGATGTATATACGTAATAGCGCATAGGAAGGAAAGAATTGGAATTCATACTAGTTGGCAAAGGCTTAATACTAGTTAGCAAAGGCAGGAAATGATATTATAATACAATAGGCACAGAAGAAGTTATATTGGAATTAGTACTACGAAATCCGAGAGTTTTAGCGGGTACTGAAGCAAAGGCGAGCAGTAAAGCTGTGTTCGAACAAGCAAGGAAAGGAGGGAGAATATATATATATATATATATATATATATATATATATATATATATATATATATATATATATATATATATATAAGAAAAATGGGACAGCTAACGGAGCTTCCAAGAAGGAAGTACTGGCTTAGCAGTGTTTGTAAGGGAAGATTAGTTCACACAGGCTTTAAAGCGCGTCGTGATGCAAGCATGAAAAGCGGGTCTTAGGTAGCTTGTTATAGTCGGGGAAGAATAAGAAAGGTAACATTTGAGCTGAAAGATAAGGATCATAAGTTCCAGTTTAGTTTCTTTTTTGCTTTTGCTGCTTTAGTCGTGTTTTTGTTTGTTTGTGAGAAATCAGAAATGCATTACCAAAGGAAGGGTGAGCCTGAGCCCCCCATTAGCGAGTTGTGCGGGGAAGGATGCTTCTGATCAATAGGAATCCGCTGCCTTAAGATGCTTCCCCGTTCGTTATATATGAGATGCGTAAGAGAGTTAAATTCCTATTAGATATAGGCAAGAGTGAGATTCCAATTTATTCTTTTTTGAGTTGTTTTCTTATTCGTTTTAGTAGATGCGCATAGATCATACCCATTACTTGTCTATATCTACCGCACAACAAGACTGACGCGTACCTATCTCACTGCTCACACAAAAGTAATGGTGAATGATTAATTCTACTTGAATAATGACCGAATGAATGGTAGCTCAACGATTGATAGATGCTACTAAATGAATGAGTACCTCTTCGACCAATTGATTTCTCATTTAGAAAAAAGTAGTACCTTTAGAAAAAAAAGATAATGGCTTTATAACGTAATGCGCATGGGAAGCAAGCCAAAGAAGAGGTCCTATCATACATTGCTAGTGCCAGTCAAACTTCCATCTCATCTTATCATATGGAAAAGCCGCACTCGTATCTTTTATAGTCAAGGAATTTATGGGCCTCACATGCATCCTTTCTTACCGTCTTAGTGTATGTTGACAGTACGGAGTTGTATAGAAGAAAAAAAGGAACGAGTGGTGTGACGCGACCATAGGTAGGTTGTATAAAAGTCAATAAAAAAAGGGGGAATAAATGAAGGGGGTAGCTTACTTGCTTTGAGGCCAATTATTAGGGTTTGCCGATCCGATGGAGGGTTAGCCATTTTGCATTCTTTTTAAGGTGATTATAGTGAGCTTATTTTTACACGACTATTCACTGTGTGCTCGTAAATAGATAGATTGATAAAAAGAAGGAAGGGCGAAATTCCATCTCTTTAGTTGCAGGATGGAGAGAGGATACCAATTCCCATAGCTGTCTCTCTCTCTCTACCTCTACTTCTACCTGCTACCCGCGTACGTAAAATAGTAATAAGAGATAAGTCATTTGTTGCAGGTTGATGTTCTAGTTTGAGCCTACCTTTCCTCTGCCTCTAAGCCTACCTCTCCTTAGTTGAAGTACGTACGACTCCTCTGCCAAATAAGAATGAGACTGGCGCTTCTAATGCTTTACTTTAATTGGGGAACCCCAAGCTTTCCTACTGTCAACTAAAGCTGCCTTTCCTTGCTATTGGTCTTACTACCTTCCTCACCTGTTAGCTTGTCTTTCTTTATTAGAGATATCATTCTTTTGACCCCTCGATCTCATTCTTTAGTTACCGAACCTTACTACTTTAAAGACATTGACTATATTAGATTAGCCTGCCCCCCCCCCCCCCCGCACATAGTAAAAAATTGCAAAATATTAATGGCAAATTCGCACCTGTAGGCTGTTATAAAATGCATTTGAATCTGATATACTTGCCTTGCCCAACACGTTGATACATAGCTCATAGTTTTTTGGTTGGAACTCTACTTTTTAACGCCTGATTGAGAGCTGAGTTTAGAAACTAGCGAGTTGCTTGTTGAAAAGAAATGAAGCTATACTATACTAACATATTCGAACGTAAAACTCAATTCAGTTCTGACCATGCCCTGCCCTGCCCTGCCCTTTTGTAATAATACCTACCTGTCTTTGCCTATTATCTTCGTTTTCTTGTTCTTTTTTTATTGAACCGCACGCACCCTATTCTCTTATTCCCATTTTTCTTTGGTAACAAAACAAAAGCGCTTCTATTCACCATTCTCTTATTAGTGTACCTACCTATAAACGTAAGTTAGTAACCAACCTTAGTGTCCCCCTAATGGTAATTAAGTAACCAACCAACCTTCCCACTGACAACTCTCTAGCGTTAGCACCCGCCACTATAGTAATAATTAGCGCTTAGTAACTCTACTTAAGAAAGTGTAGGCACTTACAACTTCTATAGGCAGGAAAAGTGATAAAACCTCACAGCGGACTTATTATTAGCTGCTCTAAAACAATCTTACCACTTGTCCATGACCAACAGTTGACCTTTCTTATGCCCCCCCCCCCCCCCCCCGAGGTGTTCTCGACCCCTTGAAAACAGTACCTTTTTGTGCACCGCAACTACCTAAACTCCTAACTTAGCTTATTATTCGTTGCTTGTTGACTTGAATCAAGTTAGTAAAAAGAATCTTTCTGGAGGGATTACCTTTTTATTTATCTACTCAATCTCAATCTATGACCTCTTTTCTGTATTGCCCAGAGTCAACTCAAATCAACATTTTTTATTTATGTACTTTGGTACACACACCGTGCTTTCAAAGCTAAGCCAGTCCTTTATTCTTACCTAAAACACCACCAATCACTCGCGTTACCGCTTTAACTCAACTCCCTTAGCGAACCTTGTTGATAGGATACCTTAAGTACTCTTATCTTAGCACTTGAGAAGGTATTGAAGCACACACATAACAAGATACTCTACCGTAGTGCTAACTTTAGCATTACACTCTACTTGAGGAACCACTCCTCGGTAAATCAATAGTCATTTAATACCTTGGCAAATCAATAGTACCTAAATAACCAGCCTAGTAAATCGCCCGAGTTTAGAGAATAAAGAGGGATGTAGTAAGGTGTACCCACTTATTAGAGAGTATAATGGGAGTATAGAATATTGTGCACCTATTTCTTAGAGTATAGCAGAGAGTCTAAAGGAGTTAAAGATTATCTCGAGAGTATAGAATAAAGTGCACCTATTATGTGAGAAATTAACCTGACTGTGAAAACTCACTTAACTCCCTTATATCAAGTCTAGCCTTCAAACAATGATGCTTAGCGCCCTTCGCCATAAACCATAGGGATTGGCTAGTGTGAGGCCAGATAGGCTAGAAAGAAAGAGGTGGTTTTGCCCTAGTCGATTCGTAACTTCCTACCGGGGCATGTCGCTTGCTGAAGGAGTATTCAATGCACCCTCCCTTGCAAAAAAAGGAATGCTTACCATCCTGGTTGGTGTAGAGATGTAGCGGGAAAACAATAATAGATATTTTGTACGCCTTGTACTTAGCGTTGTCCCTTGATAGGCTTTCTTGTATACGAGTGGATGGAGTTCTTGTGCTTACGCTTATTTCTACTTGTTACTTGTGCCTTAACATTTTTTGTGCTTATGCTTACTTATTGGGTGCATTAGGTGTTTTCTTACTTTATTACATTATTGATGTGACTAGAGCATTACATTATTAGTTTTACTAGAGCTTAATTCTTTTCTGATTGCCAACCGGCTAACGCAACACTCCAACCTGTGCAAGAGGAGCAAAGCAAACAAATAACGAAAAAAAGCTTAGTTTAATGGAGCACGTGTTTGTATTAGATTGGAAAGTAGAACAGAAGGATACTCATATGAAATGCGCGGAACTTAAGAAGATCGGTTCAGGCAATAAGGAAGGAGATCAAACACAATTTTTCTTATGTTGTTAGGTGCTATTGAGTTCCTACTTCTGTCTTTTCTTCTACTATAGTAGATGCATTGGATCGAACCTATAAGGTCAATACCTATATGTGATAGATCGTACCTTAGCTTAATGAGACTAAAACGAACAAAAAATACTTTTGGGCTAGACCACCCATTATTTCCTTACTAGTAGATACGCTAGAGGGAGTGATTTCTTTTAATAGGCATATTTGATAGCCAGGGAAGTAAGCCTCTCATCTCAGGTAGTAGTGTCAGTTTCAAAGCAATACATTAAGGCAGGAAGGACAGATCTAGGTTCGGTAGCGACAGGATAGTTGCTTGATGAACCTAACTTGAACTAAAGAATGATATAAGGGAGTGCTAGTTTGAACCCAAGTGCAGTAAGGGTGAACCAAGCGGGCATGGTCATAGCATAGGCCCCAGTGGAGCAAGGTTTTATATAAGGTTTGACATCCATTGAAGTAAGTAGTGGCTTGTAGACAAGGTTATAACATACTAAAACAGAGGACAAGCTAAAAGAAAGTAATGGGAGATTAATAGGTAGTAGCGGGAGAAAGAGATAAGGGACCGGCAGGCTTCACTCTCGAGCACCACAGGAATTAGGGCTACTCATCCTTATGCTACCCCCGCTATTAGTCTTAGAACTATAGGGCATCTACTAAGAATAGAAAAAAGTCAAATGATATTGATAGAGGTTCGAAGGAAGTCGAGTAAGGAATAAGGCTTGGCAGTACTAGGTCCAGTCTTGTTTGTAGTAGTTGATTTCCCGGTTCATGTATAATATTAGGTATAGGAGGATAACGTTCCAGTCTCTCTTTTGCCATTTTCAATTCTCCATTACTAAGGTGGATTTTATTCCCGTATTCCATAGATAATATGATAAATATAAGAAAGTAAGCAGCAATAAAAGAATAAGAGAAAGTGTAGTAAGCCTAACAGGTAGGGAAGTAAGCCTAAAACCTAGGTTAGATAACGGAGTGGTAGCTGAGTAGTGGAATAAAGACTTATATGTCAGGGCGTTAGAATGAGGCTGCTACTGTGAACAAAAATCCAGGTTATAACTACTGTATATTACGATCGAGCTGCTACTAACAAGGCCGGTACACTACCTAAAAGAATGGAGCTTGTTGGCAAACATGCTTGAGCTACTAAATATTGGAATGGGACTAGGGCATCCAATAGTAAAAACGCCCTAATGGCTCGGAAGGAAACCTACTTATACAATAAAGAAACTCGCAACTACTATATGAGTTCTCAAAAGTCCTATGTTCGTTAATAAATCCCTATTTGTTGTTGTTAGATCCTGTGGTCGTTACTGTGCACTAGTGGTGTCGCACATTCTTACTTTCAAGCTGGATTCCCCTGCTACTGTTACGTTGGTGTATTGGTTAACAACGGCTTTGATTCGTGTATGGGTTGTAACTACATAAGTTATAATAATAATAATAATTAGAATAGAAGGAAGGCCAAAAGAACCAGAATAGAACTACTACTGACAAGACCTTTACTTATATAACTATAACTCAGAGTCAAAGGAGTAAGTAAAAGAATTGAAACTATAGGGATAAAGCAACTAGGGCATAGGGCTCTCACTGGGAACTCGAAGCTAAGCAACGGGGGGACAAGCACAAAACTACATAATTCAATTCGAAAGTCAAGATACCGGTGGCGGCCTACTAATACATATTACTATTACAGAGCTTTAGATCATACCCATATTCTCCATTCCTAGCTATAGTATTAGAAGCGTCAAGCAACTAACAACTAGGAATTAAAAAAAGAAAGAGGAATCTGACTCATAAGGATAAGAATGAAAACAGAACTAAAGAACTCAATACATAAGTAACAGAACTAGACCCAGCAATCCAAGCTCTACTCTTTGATTGAATCCCTATTGCTCGGTCTCCCGCTCTCCCGCTCCATACTATTATAGTGTAACTTCTTAACGTGCATATCAGCTAGGAATTTCGTAATTGCATTTATTGCAGTAAACTCGCTTACTCCTTACTAGTGCTCTGTAACACCTACTTTCGATTTTCAATTGTTTGGGTTAGTCTTATGCTGCTTAATTGCATTCCTGCCTATAAGCCATCTAAATTTGCCCTTGTTTCCAAGGATACCTCTCCTACTGATAATACAAGAAATAGGAACTTAGGCTTACCTTAATACTAACACTCACACATAAGATACGTACATCCACGTTTTATTCCTTCACTAGTCAATTCTTTAACCCAATATGATACTACTTAGGTGCTTGGGTTCGTATCTCTATATTATAATAATACAGAGTTTGGTTCTATCAGAGCATCGGCTCAAGTCCTGTTATCAGCAGTTGTATTCTTGTTTGATAGATATTGTATTAGAGGGTAGTGGTTCAATCTATGGTATGGTGGGTTCCTATTATGATAGGGTAGTCTCCATTTTCCTATTTTAGAGTGAAAGTCCTAAGTCAGTGTTTAAGTAGTTAGGGGCGCCAGTTCGATTCCCAAAGTAAAGAGCCTAAGCCACATGGTTCAATTCCATATTTATTGAAAAGAAAGGCAGAGTGAAACACGAGATAAGTAAGTAAAAGACATTAACCGGAACTAGAGAATTGAGATAAGGACTATTAGACTCAAAGCAAGGCAGGGCTCATTGGTGGTAGTCACAGGCTAATAGACAGTGAAGCGAGGATGCGAGGAAGCAGTAGTCCTATATCCCGGTAGTGAATTCTATAGTAGCTCTTTCACCTGTATGTAATAAGTAAATTATGTATATCGAGTTGTTGGGTTAGAGGGAGTAGTTTACCCTGTGCCCCAGCTGTTGGATCCCCATTTATTAGTTAAGGTAGTATAGTATAGTATGGTATAGACACTAGTTGTTGTCTTGTCTTTAGTAGAAAAAGTCTGAGTTTAGGGTTCGGGCATTACTAGCATTTTTATTTTATTCTACAGCTAGTATTTGTATTCTATAGCAAGTAGGTTGATTCCCTTAATCTTGTTTTAGCTTTGAAGTTAGTAGGAGTAGGCTGCGATGTGCAAGATAAAGGCGGAGTTCTGAGTCTGATTTCCTATTTATGTATTGATTCTTCTACTTATGGGTTTGATTCCCTCTGATCTCACTTAGCGAGTTTAGTTTCTTATCTATTCTATGATAATGAATTTAAAAAAGAAGAATTCCTGGAAGTATTCTAAGGTTTAAACAGGGGCTAAAGAATTTAAGTAAGGATGAGGTTATGGGTAAGAGATATAGGTGGATAACAAGGATAGTAAGAGCAAGACAGGCTAACTTACATTAGTGGAAGGGATAATATAATAAATTGTAGGGCAGGAACTGAGCCTTGGATGAAGTAGTTTAAGAGCAAAAGCAAGGCTAGCTTCTTTGTTTTATTCTATTACTTAGCTTTTTCACCAATTCATCTATTATTTTACTTACTATTATTCTATTAATTATCATATTATAATTACAAAAAGAGTGTAGCGACAGGGCTTTTTCTCTATTTGAGTGAATGATAAGATCTGTCAATGTTAAGTCAAAAATCTATTCTTACTCTGAGTAATCATGGTAAGATCAATAGTAATAGCAATAGTAGTCAAACTAATAATAGTAGTTAAAAGAATAATAACCATATTACTTTTGAGCAATGAGAAAAACATTCATTTATGACTTATGCGCCTATCATATCACATAGGAATTAAAGAGCTTTGCCAACATTCATTGAAACTCCGTTACTTTAGTAACTCACTGATATCACTTATGCACAACCTTAGTCTTACCCGACTACAATAAATAATGAATTTAATGTTTAACTTGCGCAGCTGAAGTCAAAGTCATTTTTTCATTAAGAATCAAGTGGGTAGATAAGAGCTCTATGTCGGTGTAAGTATCAAGGAACCGAACCATATAATAAAGCAATAAGGTATAGAAAATGAAGGTAATTAGAGTTAGAGATATATTCTTTTGTGAAAGTAATAAGAGTAAGAGAGATGGACTCTGGACTCAACAAGTGGAGTTCTTGTGCTGTCGTATCAAGAGGAGACAGAATGCGAATGTACCTTTTCTAATGTGCACTATGCCTTGTGTGAAGCATCTATTTACTTTGTTTTACTTCAATCCACCAGTTTCATCCTATAGAAATGGAATGCAAGCAAGCAGTTCTCAAGTAATCTGTTTTGTCAACTCAATAAAAAATTCATAAAGGAAAGTATACAGTTGGAAGTCCAGTTTCGTTATCATAGCTATTGGTTTGATCTACTATGGGTATGGGTAGTAGTAAAGAGCGGCGGAGCTTATATTAGAACTAATCCTGAAAGCTAAGTAGCGATAGAATGATAGAAAGGAATGCTAGTTTTGGAAGTCAATATGAAAAACACAAATTGAATATATTAGAATTAATGGTATTAGCCGTGTTTTCAGTCTTGTTACTAATTGGCTGTTTCCCTTTACTTGAACTCTAACTTGTGTTAGTGTTAGCCTCGCTTTCATGCCTTTCACTCTGCCTTACCCTTGAGCTAGCTACTCTTGACTATTGCTCTTATGCCCCCCTAGCTTACATTCTACATTTGATGTAGACAAGTCGGTATTCCCTGTCCTTGGTTTCATTATTCTTTTCGTTTATACGAATTCTACTTTTTACTTGTATCGATATGTGTGTTGAATATGTAATAGAATCATTGGTTCCCATATAAGTAATGGAAGAGTTTTGGTTCTCATAAAAAATAGAATCATTGGTGAAAAAGTATGTTTCAGGACACCTCGCTAAGTAAACACACATGAAAGCCAGACTAAAAGAAAGGTGTATCAGGCTAGGGACTGCTTGTTGTGATTCCTACTATTACTTATGCTTGTTGTGATTCCTACTATTGCTTGTTTGATTATTTCGTTACTTAGTAGTTAGATTCCTAGTTAGTAGGGTCAGTCTTATTCACATTGGTAGCATCCCTGTTAGTACTCGCCCCATTCTTATAGTATGGTAGTTGATTCCCTAGTTGTTAGTTAAGATTGTTTATTAGGACATAGTTTCTTTCTTTACTATAGGAGAAAGTCTTAGAAGCGCGGGCTTAATTCCCTTTTCGAGTCGGTATCACTAGTTGGAGAATGTGATAAAGCAACAGTAGACTTTAAGTAAAGGAATAACTATTTTAAGTCTGTAAGGGAGGATAGGATTATCAGTCTAGTAGTCGATTCCCCTTTGCTTATTTGTTTGGGTATAGTAGATAGCAGTTCCAGTGTTGATAGCCCGGGCTCTATTCCTTTTATCTATAGTTGGATCTCCGGTGCCAAGTTATCGTATTAAAAAGTCATAGTTAGCCCCCCGCTTCGAGGCTGATTCCCTAAATAATAAGTCTACGCGTGAAAGATAAGGTTGATCGCCAGGGTAGTTAGAATAGGAGTACTAAGTAAAGATATTTCTTTTAGGCAGTAATTCATATTTCGATTCCAGAGTTCTAGTTTTAGAGTTAGTAGAGGTAGACTGAACCTCACACTATATGGAATAGTTGGTAGGCGCGGGAGGAGAAAGTGAGACTTATCTTTGTAGTGTACTAGAGGCAGTAAGGAGAAAAGTAAGGTGGAAGAAGTGCAACTAGCAATAAAGCTTGGCATGCAAAGATAGCGTATAGGGCACCTTGCATCATAGAAAGAAGAGAATTGACACTGGATCAGAGGGAATCAAACTCATAAGAATAAGAGTCAAGGTATGATCTAGTGAAACAGAGGTAGATGTATAAGGGTAATAAAACCAAACATAGAAGAACAAGCAAGAATCCAGCTACTGCAAATCGGAATCAAACCAGTGCTACTGATACTTATACTTGAAATAGGGCAGCCAACTATTTACTTATAAGGATTGAGCTCACCAACCCAGGCCTTGATAGGTCCTTTCGAGCCGAACACCTTTATCTAAGTATCCCTTTACTGCTTATATGAGCTTTACTTGTGAATTTTAAACTTAATTTATTTGCAAACTAACATTGTTTTGTCTGATCCTAACTATACTAGCTTGAAGCCTTAGTTTACTGGGTTTCAGACAGACACCGATGACTTGGTTGTTCGAGCTCAAGTCTATTAGTGCAGGTGCTAATAGTTTTGAGTTGAAAGTAAGACTTCTCTTACCCTATTTAGTTTCGTTCCCGGGTTATTACTTTCTCTTCTACTATTTAGTTTCATTCCCGGGTTTACTACTTTAGACTTGAGCTAGTAGGGGATTGATCAATGCTCAATAAAAGGCTTGGTCCCTAACAGGATCAGTAAGGTTTTTAAGCAAGGGAATAAGCATCTTCTTCTACTATTTAGTTTCATTCCCTGGTTTACTACTTTAGAGTTGAGGTAGTCGGGGATTGATCAATGTTCAATAAAAGGCCTGGTCCCTAACAGGATCAGTAAGGCTTTTAAGCAAGGGAATAAGCATCTTCTTCTACTATTTAGTTTCATTCCCGGGTTTACTACTTTAGAGTTGAGCTAGTAGGGGATTGACCAATGTTCAATAAAAGGCTTGGTCCCTAATAGGATCACTAAGGCTTTTAAGCAAGGGAATAAGCATCTTCTTCTACTATTTAGTTTCATTCCCGGGTTTACTACTTTAGAGTTGAGCTAGTAGGGGATTGATCAATGTTCAATAAAAGGCTTGGTCCCTAACAGGATCAGTAAGGCTTTTAAGCAAGGGAATAAGCATCTTCTTCTACTATTTAGTTTCATTCCCGGGTTTACTACTTTAGAGTTGAGCTAGTAGGGGATTGATCAATGTTCAATAAAAGGCTTGGTCCCCAACAGGATCAGTAAGGCTTTTAATCAATGGAATAAGCATCTTCTTCTACTATTTAGTTTCATTCTCGGGTTTACTACTTTAGAGTTGAGCAAGTAGGGGATTGATCAATGTTCAATAAAAGGCTTGGTCCCCAATAGGATCAGTAAGGCTTTTAAGTAAGGGAATAAGCATCTTCTTCTACTATTTAGTTTCATTCCTGGGTTTACTACTTTAGAGTTGAGCTAGTAGGGGATTGATCAATGTTCAATAAAAAGCTTGGTCCCTAACAGGATCAGTAAGGCTTCTAAGCAAGGGAATAAGCATCTTCTTCTACTATTTAGTTTCATTCCCGGGTTTACTACTTTAGAGTTGAGCTAGTAGGGGATTGATCCATGTTTCATAAAAGGCTTGGTCCCCAACAGGATCAGTAAGGCTTTTAAGCAATGGAATAAGCATGTTCTTCTACTATTTAGTTTCATTCCCGGGTTTACTACATTAGAGTTGAGCTAGTAGGGGATTGATCAATGTTCAACAAAAGGCTTGGTCCCCAACATGATCAGTAAGGCTTTTAAGCAATGAAATAAGCATCTTATTCTACTATTTAGTTTCATTCCCGGGTTTACTACTTTAGAGTTGAGCTAGTAGGGGATTGATCAATGTTCAATAAAAAGCTTGGTCCCCAACAGGATCAGTAAGGCTTTTAAGCAATGGAATAAACATCTTCTTCTACTATTTAGTTTCATTCATGGGTTTACTACTTTAGAATTGTGCTAGTAGGGGATTGATCAATGTTCAATAAAAGGCTTGGTCACGAACTGGAACAGTAAAGCTTTTAAGCAAGGGAATAAGCATCTTCTTCAACTATTTAGTTTCATTCCCGGGTTTACTACTTTATAGTTGAGCTAGTAGGGGATTGATCAATGTTCAATAAAAGGCTTGGTCCCTAACAGGATTAGTAAGGCTTTTAAGCAAGGGAATAAGCATCTTCTTCTCCTATTTAGTTTCATTCCCGGGTTTACTACCTTAGAGTTGAGCTAGTAGGGGATTGATCAATGTTCAATAAAAGGCTTGGTCCCCAACAGGATCAGAAAGGCTTTTAAGCAAGGGAATAAGCATCTTCTTCTACTATTTAGTTTCATTCCCGGGTTTACTACTTTAGAGTTGAGCTAGTAGGGGATTGATCAATGTTCAATAAAAGGCTTGGTCCCTAACAGGATCAGTAAGGCTTCTAAGCAAGGGAATAAGCATCTTCTTCTACTATTTAGTTTCATTCCCGGGTTTACTACTTTAGAGTTGAGCTAGTAGGGGATTGATCAATGTTCAATAAAAGGCTTGGTCCCTAACAGGATCAGTAAGGCTTTTAAGCAAGGTAATAAGCATCTTCTTCTACTATTTAGTTTCATTCCCGGGTTTACTAATTTAGAGTTGAGCTAGTAGGGGATTGATCAATGTTCAATAAAAGGCTTGGTCCCCAGGATCGAAGGCTTTTAAGCAATGGAATAAGCATCTTCTTCGACTATTTAGTTTCATTCCCGGGTTTACCACTTTAGAGTTGAGCTAGTAGGGGATTGATCAATGTTCAATAAAAGACTTGGTCCCCAACAGGACCAGTAAGGCTTTTAAGCAATGGAATAAGCATCTTCTTCTACTATTTAGTTTCATTCCCGGGTTTACTACTTTAGAGTTTAGCTAGTAGGGAATTGATCAATGTTCAATAAAAGGCTTGGTCCCTAACAGGATCAGAAAGGCTTTTAAGTAAGGGAATAAGCATCTTCTTCTACTATTTAGATTCATTCCCGGGTTTTCTACTTTAGAATTGAGCTAGCAGGGGATTGATCAATGTTCAATAAAAGGCTTGGTCCCCAACAGGATGAGTAAGGCTTTTAAGCAATGGAATAAGCATCTTCTTCGACTATTTAGTTTCATTCCCGGGTTTACCACTTTAGAGTTGAGCTAGTAGGGGATTGATCAATGTTCAATAAAAGACTTGGTCGCCAACAGGACCAGTAAGGCTTTTAAGCAATGGAATAAGCATCTTCTTCTACTATTTAGTTTCATTCCCGGGTTTACTACTTAAGAGTTTAGCTAATAGGGGATTAATCAATGTTCAATAAAAGGCTTGGTCCCTAACAGGATCAGAAAGGCTTTTAAGTAAGGGAATAAGCATCTTCTTCTACTATTTAGATTCATTCCCGGGTTTTCTACTTTAGAATTGAGCTAGCAGGGGATTGATCAATGTTCAATAAAAGGCTTGGTCCCCAACAGGATCAGTTAGGCTTTTAAGCAATGTAATAAGCATCTTCTTCTACTATTTAGTTTCATTCTCGGGTTTACTACTTTAGAGTTGAGCTAGTAGGGGATTGATCAATGTTCAATAAAAGGCTTGGTCCCTAACAGGATCAGTAAGGCTTTTAAGCAAGGGAATAAGCATCTTCTTCTACTATTTAGTTTCCTTCCCCGGTTTACTACTTTAGAGTTGAGCTAGTAGGGGATTGGTCAATGTTCAATAACAGGCTTGGTCCCTAACCGGATCAGTAAGGCTTTTAAACAAGGGAATAAGCATCTTCTTCTACTATTTAGTTTCATTCCCGGGTTTACTACTTTAGAATTGAGCTAGTAGGGAATTGATCAATGTTCAATAAAAGGCTTGGTCCCTGACAGGATCAGTAAGGCTTTTAAGCAATGGAATAAGCATCTTCTTCTACTATTTAGTTTCATTCGTGGGTTTACTACTTTAAAGTTGAGCTAGTAGGGGATTGATCATTGTTCAATAAAAGGCTTAGTCCCCAACAGGATCAGTAAGGCTTTTAAGCATTGGAATAAGCATCTTCTTCTACTATTTAATTTCATTCCAGGGTTTACTACTTTAGAGTTGAGCTAGTAGGGGATTGATCAATGTTCAATAAAAGGCTTGGTCCCTAACAGGATCAGTAAGGCTTTTAAGAAAGGGAATAAGCATCTTCTTCTACTATTTAGTTTCCTTCCCGGGTTTATTACTTTAGAGTTGAGCTAGTAGGGGAGTGATCAACGTTCAATAAAAGGCTTTGTCCCCAACAGGATCAGTAAGGCTTTTAAGCAATGGAATAAGCATCTTCTTCTACTATTTAGTTTAATTCCCGGGTTTACTACTTTAGAGTTGAGCTAGTAGGGGATTGATCAATGTTCAATAAAAGGCTTAGACCCCAACAGGATCAGTAAGGCTTTTAAGCTAAGCATCTTCTTCTACTATTTAGTTTTATTCCCGGGTTTACTACTTTATAGTTGAGCTAGTAGGGGATTGATCAATGTTAAATAAAAGGCTTGGTCCCTAACCCGATCAGTAAGGCTTTTAAGCAAGGGAATAAGCATCTTCTTCTACTATTTAGTTTCATTCCCGGGTTTACAACTTTAGAGTTTAGCTAGTAGGGGATTGATCAATGTTCAATAAAAGGCTTGGTCACTAACAGGATCAGTAAAGCTTTTAAGCAATTGAATAAGCATCTTCTTCGTCTATTTAGTTTCATTCCCGGGTTTACAACTTTAGAGTTGAGCTAGTAGGGGATTTATCTATGTTCAATAAAAGGCTTGGTCGACAGATCGAAAGCTTTTAAGCTATGGAATAAGCATCTTCTTCGACTATTTTGTTTCATTCCCGGGTTTACCACTTTAGAGTTGAGCTAGTAGGGGATTGATCAATGTTCAATAAAAGGCTTGGTCCCCACCAGGACCAGTAAGGCTTTTAAGTAATGAAATAAGCATCTTCTCCTACTATTTAGTTTCATTCCCGGGTTTACTACTTTAGAGTTGAGCTAGTAGGGGATTGATCAATGTTCAATAAAAGGCTTGGTCCCTAACAGGATCAGTAAAGCTTTTACGTAAGGGAATAAGTATCTTCTTCTACAATTTAGATTCATTCCCGGGTTTTCTACTTTAGAATTGAGCTAGTAGGGGATTGATCAATGTTCAATAAAAGGCTTGTTCCCCAACAAGATCAGTTAGGCTTTTAAGCAATGGAATAAGCATCTTCTTCTACTATTTAGTTTCATTCCCGGGTTTACTACTTTAGAGTTGAGCTAGTAGGGGATTGGTCAATGTTCAATAAAAGGCTTGGTCCCTAACCGGATCAGTAAGGCTTTTAAGGAAGGGAATAAGCATCTTCTTCTACTATTTAGTTTCATTCCCGGGTTTACTACTTTAGAGTTGAGCTAGTAGCGGATTGATTAATGTTCAATAAAAGGCTTGGTCCCTAACACGATCAGTAAGGCTTTTAAGCAATGGAATAAGCATCTTATTCTACTATTTAGTTTCATTCCCGGGTTTACTACTTTAGAGTTGAGCTAGTAGGGGATTGATCAATGTTCCATAAAAGGCTTGGTCCCCAACAGGATCAGTAAGGCTTTTAAGTAATGGAATAAGCATCTTCTTCTACTATTTAGTTTCATTCTAGGGTTTATTACTTTAGAGTTGAGCTAGTGGGGGATTGATCAATGTTCAATAAAAGGCTTGCTCCCTAACAGGATCAGTAAGGCTTTTAAGCAAGGGAATAAGAATCTTCTTCTACTATTTAGTTTCCTTCACGGGTTTACTACTTTAGAGTTGAGCTAGTAGGGGATTGATCAATGTTCAATAAAAGGCTTGGTCCCCAACAGGATCAGTAAGGCTTTTAAGCAATGGAATAAGCATCTTCTTCTACTATTTAGTTTCATTCCCGGGTTTACTACTTTAGAGTTGAGCTAGTAGGGGATTGATAAATGATCAATAAAAGGCTTGGTCCCCAACAGGATCAGTAAGGCTTTTAAGCAAGGGAATAAGCATTTTCTTCTACTATTTAGTTTCATTCCCGAGTTTACTACTTTAGAGTTGAACTAGTAGGGGTTTGATCAATGTTCAATAAAAGGCTTGGTCCCTAACAGGATCAGTAAGGCTTTTAAGCAAGGGAATAAGCATCTTCTTCTACTATTTAGTTTCATTCCCGGGTTTACTACTTTAGAATTGAGCTAGTAGGGAATTGATCAATGTTCAATAAAAGGCTTGGTCCCTAACAGGATCAGTAAGGCTTTTAAACAATGGAATAAGCATCTTCTTCTACTATTTAGTTTCATTCGTGGGTTTACTACTTTAAAGTTGAGCTAGTAGGGGATTGATCATTGTTCAATAAAAGGCTTGGTCCCCAACAGGATCAGTAAAGCTTTTAAGCAATGGAATAAGCATCTTCTTCTACTATTTAATTTCATTCCAGGGTTTACTACTTTAGAGTTGAGCTAGTAGGGGATTGATCAATGTTCCATAAATGGCTTGGTCCCCAACAGGATCAGTAAGGCTTTTAAGTAATGGAATAAGCATCTTCTTCTACTATTTAGTTTCATTCCAGGGTTTACTACTTTAGAGTTGAGCTAGTAGGGGATTGATCAATGTTCAATAAAAGGCTTAGTCCCTAACAGGATCAGTAAGGCTTTTAAGCAAGGGAATAAGAATCTTCTTCTACTATTTAGTTTCCTTCCCGGGTTTACTACTTTAGAGTTGAGCTAGTAGGAGATTGATCAATGTTCAATAAAAGGCTTGGTCCCTAACAGGATCAGTAAGGCTTTTAAGCAAGGGAATAAGCATCTTCTTCTACTATTTAGTTTCATTCCCGGGTTTACTACTTTAGAGTTGAGCTAGTAGGGGATTGATCAATGTTCAATAAAAGGCTTGGTCCCCAAGATCGAAGGCTTTTAAGCAATGGAATAAGCATCTTCTTCGACTATTTAGTTTCATTCCCGGGTTTACTACTTTAGAGTTGAGCTAGAAGGGGATTGATCAATGTTCAATAAAAGGCTTGGTCCCTAACAGGATCAGTAAGGCTTTTAAGCAATGGAATAAGCATCTTCTTCTACTAATTAGTTTCATTCATGGGTTTACTACTTTAGAGTAGTGCTAGTAGGGGATTGATCAATGTTCAATAAAAGGCTTGGTCACTAACTGGAACAGTAAAGCTTTTAAGCAAGGGAATAAGCATCTTCTTCTACTATTTAGTTTCATTCCCGGGTTTACTACTTTAGAGTTAAGCTAGTAGGGGATTGATCAATGTTCAATAAAAGGCTTGGTCCCTAACAGGATTAGTATGGCTTTTAAGCAAGGGAATAAGCATCTTCTTCTCCTATTTAGTTTCATTCCCGGGTTTACTACCTTAGAGTTGAGCTAGTAGGGGATTGATCAATGTTAAATAAAAGGCTTAGTCCCCAACAGGATCGAAGGCTTTTAAGCAAGGGAATAAGCATCTTCTTCTACTATTTAGTTTCATTCCGGGTTTACTACTTTAGAGTTGAGCTAGTAGGGGATTGATCAATGTTCAATAAAAGGCTTGGTCACTAATCGAACAAGAAACTTTTAAGCAAGGGAATAAGCATCTTCCTCTACTATTTAGTTTCATTCCCGGGTTTACAACTTTAGAGTTGAGCTAGTAGGGGATTGATCAATGTTCAATAAAAGGCTTGGTCCCTAACAGGATTAGTAAGGCTTTTAAGCAAGGGAATAAGCATCTTCTTCCCCTATTTAGTTTCATTCCCGGGTTTACTACCTTAGAGTTGAGCTAGTAGGGGATTGATCAATGTTCAATAAAAGGCTTAGTCCCCAACAGGATCAGTAAGGCTTTTAAGCAAGGGAATAAGCATCTTCTTCTACTATTTAGTTTCATTCCCGGGTTTACTACTTTAGAGTTGAGCTAGTAAGGGATTGATCAATGTTCAATAAAAGGCTTGGTCCCTAAGAGGATCAGTAAGGCTTCTAAGCAAGGGAACAAGCATCTTCTTCTACTATTTAGTTTCATTCCCGGGTTTACTACTTTAGAGTTGAGCTAGTAGGGGATTTATCAATGTTCAATAAAAGGCTTGGTCCCTAACAGGATCAGTAAGGCTTTTAAGCAAGGGAATAAGCATCTTCTTCTACTATTTAGTTTCATTCCCGGGTTTACTACTTTAGAATTGAGCTAGTAGGGAATTGATCAATGTTCAATAAAAGGCTTGGTCCCTAACAGGATCAGTAAGGCTTTTAAACAATGGAATAAGCATCTTCTTCTACTATTTAGTTTCATTCGTGGGTTTACTACTTTAAAGTTGAGCTAGTAGGGGATTGATCATTGTTCAATAAAAGGCTTGGTCCCCAACAGGATCAGTAAAGCTTTTAAGCAATGGAATAAGCATCTTCTTCTACTATTTAATTTCATTCCAGGGTTTACTACTTTAGAGTTGAGCTAGTAGGGGATTGATCAATGTTCCATAAATGGCTTGGTCCCCAACAGGATCAGTAAGGCTTTTAAGTAATGGAATAAGCATCTTCTTCTACTATTTAGTTTCATTCCAGGGTTTACTACTTTAGAGTTGAGCTAGTAGGGGATTGATCAATGTTCAATAAAAGGCTTAGTCCCTAACAGGATCAGTAAGGCTTTTAAGCAAGGGAATAAGAATCTTCTTCTACTATTTAGTTTCCTTCCCGGGTTTACTACTTTAGAGTTGAGCTAGTAGGAGATTGATCAATGTTCAATAAAAGGCTTGGTCCCTAACAGGATCAGTAAGGCTTTTAAGCAAGGGAATAAGCATCTTCTTCTACTATTTAGTTTCATTCCCGGGTTTACTACTTTAGAGTTGAGCTAGTAGGGGATTGATCAATGTTCAATAAAAGGCTTGGTCCCCAACAGGATCAGTAAGGCTTTTAAGCAATGGAATAAGCATCTTCTTCGACTATTTAGTTTCATTCCCGGGTTTACTACTTTAGAGTTGAGCTAGAAGGGGATTGATCAATGTTCAATAAAAGGCTTGGTCCCTAACAGGATCAGTAAGGCTTTTAAGCAATGGAATAAGCATCTTCTTCTACTAATTAGTTTCATTCATGGGTTTACTACTTTAGAGTAGTGCTAGTAGGGGATTGATCAATGTTCAATAAAAGGCTTGGTCACTAACGAGCGAGAAAGCTTTTAAGCAAGGGAATAAGCATCTTCTTCTACTATTTAGTTTCATTCCCGGGTTTACTACTTTAGAGTTAAGCTAGTAGGGGATTGATCAATGTTCAATAAAAGGCTTGGTCCCTAACAGGATTAGTATGGCTTTTAAGCAAGGGAATAAGCATCTTCTTCTCCTATTTAGTTTCATTCCCGGGTTTACTACCTTAGAGTTGAGCTAGTAGGGGATTGATCAATGTTCAATAAAAGGCTTAGTCCCCAACAGGATCAGTAAGGCTTTTAAGCAAGGGAATAAGCATCTTCTTCTACTATTTAGTTTCATTCCCGGGTTTACTACTTTAGAGTTGAGCTAGTAGGGGATTGATCAATGTTCAATAAAAGGCTTGGTCACTAACGAGCGATAAAACTTTTAAGCAAGGGAATAAGCATCTTCCTCTACTATTTAGTTTCATTCCCGGGTTTACAACTTTAGAGTTGAGCTAGTAGGGGATTGATCAATGTTCAATAAAAGGCTTGGTCCCTAACAGGATTAGTAAGGCTTTTAAGCAAGGGAATAAGCATCTTCTTCAACTATTTAGTTTCATTCCGGGTTTACTACCTTAGAGTTGAGCTAGTAGGGGATTGATCAATGTTCAATAAAAGGCTTAGTCCCCAAGGATCGAAGGCTTTTAAGCAAGGGAATAAGCATCTTCTTCTACTATTTAGTTTCATTCCCGGGTTTACTACTTTAGAGTTGAGCTAGTAAGGGATTGATAAATGTTCAATAAAAGGCTTGGTCCCTAAGAGGATCAGTAAGGCTTCTAAGCAAGGGAACAAGCATCTTCTTCTACTATTTAGTTTCATTCCCGGGTTTACTACTTTAGAGTTGAGCTAGTAGGGGATTTATCAATGTTCAATAAAAGGCTTGGTCCCTAACAGGATCAGTAAGGCTTGTAAGCAAGGTAATAAGCATCTTCTTCTACTATTTAGTTTCATTCCCGGGTTTACTACTTTACAGTTGAGCTAGTAGGGGATTAATCAATGTTCAATAAAAGGCTTGGTCCCCAACAGGATCAGTAAGGCATTTAAGCAATGGAATAAGCATCTTCCTCTACTATTTAGTTTCATTCCAGTGTTTACTACTTTAGAGTTGAGCTAGTAGGGGATTGATCAATGTTCAATAAAAGGCTTGGTCCCTAACAGGATCTGTAAGGCTTGTAAGCAAGGGAATAAGCATCTTCTTCTACTTTTTAGTTTCATTCCCGGGTTTACTACTTTAGAGTTGAGCTAGTAGGGGATTGATCAATGTTCAATAAAAGGCTTGGTCCCCAACAGGATCAGTAAGGCTTTTAAGCAATGGAATAAGCATCTTCTTCTACTTTTTAGTTTCATTCCCGGGTTTACTACTTTAGAGTTGAGCTAGTAGGGGATTGATCAATGTTCAATAAAAGGCTTGGTCCCCAACAGGATCGAAGGCTTTTAAGCAATGGAATAAGCATCTTCTTCTACTATTTAGTTTCATTCCGGGTTTACTACTTTAGAGTTGAGCTAGTAGGGGATTGATCAATGTTCAATAAAAGCCTTGGTCCCCAACAAGATCTAAGGCTTTTAAGCAATGGAATAAGCATCTTCTTCTACTATTTAGTTTCCTTCCCGGGTTTACTACTTTAGAGTTGAGCTAGTAGGGGATTGGTCAATGTTCAAGAAAAGGCTTGGTCCCTAACCGGGTCAGTAAGGCTTTTAAGCAAGGGAATAAGCATCTTCTTCTACTATTTAGTTTCATTCCCGGGTTTACTACTTTAGAGTTGAGCTAGTAGGGAATTGATCAATGTTCAATAAAAGGCTTGGTCCCTAACAGGATCAGTAAGGCTTTTAAGCAATGGAATAAGCATCTTCTTCTACTATTTAGTTTCATTCCCGGGTTTACTACTTTAGAGTTGAGCTAGTAGGGGATTGATCAATGTTCAATAAAAGGCTTGGTCCCTAACAGGATCAGTAAGGCTTTTAAGTAAGGGAATAATCATCTTCTTCTACTATTTAGATTCATTCCCGGGTTTTCTACTTTAGAATTGAACTAGTAGGGGATTGATTAACGTTCAATAAAAGGCTTGGTCCCCAACAAGATCAGTAAGGCTTTTAAGCAATGGAATAAGCATCTTCTTCTACTATTTAGTTTCATTCCCGGGTTTACTACTTTAGAGATGAGCTAGTAGGGGATTGGTCAATGTTCAAGAAAAGGCTTGGTCCCTAACTGGATCAGTAAGGCTTTTAAGTAAGGGAATAAGCATCTTCTTCTACTATTTAGTTTCATTCCCGGGTTTACTACTTTAGAGTTGAGCTAGTAGGGAATTGATCAATGTTCAATAAAAGTTTTGGTCCCTAACAGGATCAGTAAGGCTTTTAAGCAATGGAATAAGCATCTTCTTCTACTATTTAGTTTCATTCCCGGGTTTACTACTTTAGAGTTGAGCTAGTAGGGGATTGATCAATGTTCAATAAAAGGCTTGGTCCCCAACAGATCGAAGGCTTTTAAGCAATGGAATAAGCATCTTCTTCTACTATTTAATTTCATTCCAGGGTTTACTACTTTAGAGTTGAGCTAGTAGGGGATTGATCAATGTTCAATAAAAGGCTTGGTCCCTAACACGATCAGTAAGGCTTTTAAGAAAGGGAATAAGCATCTTCTTCTACTATTTAGTTTCCTTCCTGGGTTTACTACTTTAGAGTTGAGCTAGTAGGGGATTGATCAACGTTCAATAAAAGGCTTGGTCCCCAACAGGATCAGTAAGGCTTTTAAGCAATGGAATAAGCATCTTCTTATACTATTTAGTTTCATTCCCGGGTTTACTACTTTAGAGTTGAGCTAGTAGGGGATTGATCAATGTTCAATAAAAGGCTTAGTCCCCAACAGGATCAGTAAGGCTTTTAAGTAATGGAATAAGCATCTTCTTCTACTATTTAGCTTTATTCCCGGGTTTACTACTTTATAGTTGAGCTAGTAGGGGATTGATCAATGTTAAATAAAAGGCTTGGTCCCTAACCGGATCAGTAAGGCTTTTAAGCAAGGGTATAAGCATCTTCTTCTACTATTTAGTTTCATTCTCGGGTTTACAACTTTAGAGTTGAGCTAGTAGGGGATTGATCAATGTTCAATAAAAGGCTTGGTCACTAACAGGATCAGTAAAGCTTTTAAGCTATGGAATAAGCATCTTCTTCGACTATTTAGTTTCATTCCCGGGTTTACCACTTTAGAGTTGAGCTAGTAGGGGATTGATCAATGTTCAATAAAAGGCTTGGTCCCCACCAGGACCAGTAAGGCTTTTAAACAATGGAATAAGCATCTTCTTCTACTATTTAGTTTCATTCCCGGGTTTACTACTTAAGAGTTGAGCTAGTAGGGGATTGATCAATGTTCAATAAAACGCTTTGTCCCTAACAGGATCAGTAAAGCTTTTATGTAAGGGGATAAGCATCTTCTTCTACAATTTAGATTCATTCCCGGGTTTTCTACTTTAGAATTGAGCTAGTAGGGGATTGATCAATGTTCAATAAAAGGCTTGGTCCCCAACAAGATCAGTAAGGCTTTTAAGCAATGGAATAAGCATCTTCTTCTACTATTTAGTTTCATTCCCAGGTTTACTACTTTAGAGTTGAGCTAGTAGGGGTTTGGTCAATGTTCAGTAAAAGGCTTGGTCCCTAACCGTATCAGTAAGGCTTTTAAGGAAGGGAATAAGCATCTTCTTCTACTATTTAGTTGCATTCCCGGGTTTACTACTTTAGAGTTGAGCTAGTAGCGGATTGATCAATGTTCAATAAAAGGCTTTTAAGCAATGGAATAAGCATCTTCTTCTACTATTTAGTTTCATTCCCGGGTTTACTACTTTCGAGTTGAGCTAGTAGGGGATTGATCAATGTTCAATAAAAGGCTTGGTCCCTAACAGGATTAGTAAGGCTTTTAAGCAAGGGAATAAGCATCTTCTTCTCCTATTTAGTTTCATTCCTGGGTTTACTACTTTAGAGTTGAGCTAGTAGGGGATTGAACAATGTTCAATAAAAGGCTTGGTCCCTAACAGGATTAGTAAGGCTTTTAAGCAAAGGAATAAGCATCTTCTTCTGCTATTTAGTTTCATTCCCGGGTTTACTACTTTAGAGTTGAGCTAGTAGGGGATTGATCAATGTTCAATAAAAGGCTTGGTCCCCAACAGGATCAGTAAGGCTTTTAAGCAAGGGAATAAGCATCTTCTTCTACTATTTAGTTTCATTCCCGGGTTTACTACTTTAGAGTTGAGCTAGTAGGGGATTGATCAATGTTCAATAAAAGACTTGGTCCGGGATCGAAGGCTTTTAAGCAAGGGAGTAAGCATCTTCTTCTACTATTTAGTTTCATTCCCGGGTTTACTACTTTAGAGTTGAGCTAGTAGGGGATTGATCAATGTTCAATAAAAGGCTTGGTCCCCAACAGGATCAATAAGGCTTTTAAGCAATGGAATAAGCATATTCTTCTACTATTTAGTTTCATTCCCGGGTTTACTACTTTATAGTTGAGCTAGTAGGGGATTGATCAATGTTAAATAAAAGGCTTAGTCCCTAACAGGATCAGTAAGGCTTTTAAGTAAGGGAATAATCATCTTCTTCTACTATTTAGATTCATTCCCGGGTTTTCTACTTTAGAATTGAACTAGTAGGGGATTGATTAATGTTCAATAAAAGGCTTGGTCCCCAACAAGATCAGTAAGGCTTTTAAGCAATGGAATAAGCATCTTCTTCTACTATTTAGTTTCATTCCCGGGTTTACTACTTTAGAGATGAGCTAGTAGGGGATTGGTCAATGTTCAAGAAAAGGCTTGGTCCCTAACTGGATCAGTAAGGCTTTTAAGCAAGGGAATAAGAATCTTCTTCTACTATTTAGTTTCCTTCCCGGGTTTACTACTTTAGAGTTAAGCTAGTAGGGGATTGATCAATGTTCAATAAAAGGCTTGGTCCCTAACAGGACTAGTATGGCTTTTAAGCAAGGGAATAAGCATCTTCTTCTCCTATTTAGTTTCATTCCCGGGTTTACTACCTTAGAGTTGAGCTAGTAGGGGATTGATCAATGTTCAATAAAAGGCTTAGTCCCCAACAGGATCAGTAAGGCTTTTAAGCAAGGGAATAAGCATCTTCTTCTACTATTTAGTTTCATTCCCGGGTTTACTACTTTAGAGTTGAGCTAGTAGGGGATTGATCAATGTTCAATAAAAGGCTTGGTCACTAACTGGAACAGTAAAACTTTTAAGCAAGGGAATAAGCATCTTCCTCTACTATTTAGTTTCATTCCCGGGTTTACAACTTTAGAGTTGAGCTAGTAGGGGATTGATCAATGTTCAATAAAAGGCTTGGTCCCTAACAGGATTAGTAAGGCTTTTAAGCAAGGGAATAAGCATCTTCTTCCCCTATTTAGTTTCATTCCCGGGTTTACTACCTTAGAGTTGAGCTAGTAGGGGATTGATCAATGTTCAATAAAAGGCTTAGTCCCCAACAGGATCAGTAAGGCTTTTAAGCAAGGGAATAAGCATCTTCTTCTACTATTTAGTTTCATTCCCGGGTTTACTACTTTAGAGTTGAGCTAGTAAGGGATTGATCAATGTTCAATAAAAGGCTTGGTCCCTAAGAGGATCAGTAAGGCTTCTAAGCAAGGGAACAAGCATCTTCTTCTACTATTTAGTTTCATTCCCGGGTTTACTACTTTAGAGTTGAGCTAGTAGGGGATTTATCAATGTTCAATAAAAGGCTTGGTCCCTAACAGGATCAGTAAGGCTTTTAAGCAAGGGAATAAGCATCTTCTTCTACTATTTAGTTTCATTCCCGGGTTTACTACTTTAGAATTGAGCTAGTAGGGAATTGATCAATGTTCAATAAAAGGCTTGGTCCCTAACAGGATCAGTAAGGCTTTTAAACAATGGAATAAGCATCTTCTTATACTATTTAGTTTCATTCGTGGGTTTACTACTTTAAAGTTGAGCTAGTAGGGGATTGATCATTGTTCAATAAAAGGCTTGGTCCCCAACAGGATCAGTAAAGCTTTTAAGCAATGGAATAAGCATCTTCTTCTACTATTTAATTTCATTCCAGGGTTTACTACTTTAGAGTTGAGCTAGTAGGGGATTGATCAATGTTCCATAAATGGCTTGGTCCCCAACAGGATCAGTAAGGCTTTTAAGTAATGGAATAAGCATCTTCTTCTACTATTTAGTTTCATTCCAGGGTTTACTACTTTAGAGTTGAGCTAGTAGGGGATTGATCAATGTTCAATAAAAGGCTTAGTCCCTAACAGGATCGAAGGCTTTTAAGCAAGGAATAAGAATCTTCTTCTACTATTTAGTTTCCTTCCGGGTTTACTACTTTAGAGTTGAGCTAGTAGGAGATTGATCAATGTTCAATAAAAGGCTTGGTCCCTAACAGGATCGAAGGCTTTTAAGCAAGGGAATAAGCATCTTCTTCTACTATTTAGTTTCATTCCGGGTTTACTACTTTAGAGTTGAGCTAGTAGGGGATTGATCAATGTTCAATAAAAGGCTTGGTCCCCAACAGGATCGAAGGCTTTTAAGCAATGGAATAAGCATCTTCTTCTACTATTTAGTTTCATTCCGGGTTTACTACTTTAGAGTTGAGCTAGAAGGGGATTGATCAATGTTCAATAAAAGGCTTGGTCCCTAACAGGATCAGTAAGGCTTTTAAGCAATGGAATAAGCATCTTCTTCTACTAATTAGTTTCATTCATGGGTTTACTACTTTAGAGTAGTGCTAGTAGGGGATTGATCAATGTTCAATAAAAGGCTTGGTCACTAACTGGAACAGTAAAGCTTTTAAGCAAGGGAATAAGCATCTTCTTCTACTATTTAGTTTCATTCCCGGGTTTACTACTTTAGAGTTAAGCTAGTAGGGGATTGATCAATGTTCAATAAAAGGCTTGGTCCCTAACGATTAGTATGGCTTTTAAGCAAGGAATAAGCATCTTCTTCTCCTATTTAGTTTCATTCCGGGTTTACTACCTTAGAGTTGAGCTAGTAGGGATTGATCAATGTTCAATAAAAGGCTTAGTCCCCAACAGGATCAGTAAGGCTTTTAAGCAAGGGAATAAGCATCTTCTTCTACTATTTAGTTTCATTCCCGGGTTTACTACTTTAGAGTTGAGCTAGTAGGGGATTGATCAATGTTCAATAAAAGGCTTGGTCACTAACGGAACAGTAAAACTTTTAAGCAAGGGAATAAGCATCTTCCTCTACTATTTAGTTTCATTCCCGGGTTTACAACTTTAGAGTTGAGCTAGTAGGGGATTGATCAATGTTCAATAAAAGGCTTGGTCCCTAACAGGATTAGTAAGGCTTTTAAGCAAGGGAATAAGCATCTTCTTCCCCTATTTAGTTTCATTCCCGGGTTTACTACCTTAGAGTTGAGCTAGTAGGGGATTGATCAATGTTCAATAAAAGGCTTAGTCCCCAACAGGATGAGTAAGGCTTTTAAGCAAGGGAATAAGCATCTTCTTCTACTATTTAGTTTCATTCCGGGTTTACTACTTTAGAGTTGAGCTAGTAGGGATTGATCAATGTTCAATAAAAGGCTTGGTCCCTAAGAGGATCGATGGGCTTCTAAGCAAGGGAACAAGCATCTTCTTCTACTATTTAGTTTCATTCCGGGTTTACTACTTTAGAGTTGAGCTAGTAGGGGATTTATCAATGTTCAATAAAAGGCTTGGTCCCTAACAGATCGAAGGCTTGTAAGCAAGGTAATAAGCATCTTCTTCTACTATTTAGTTTCATTCCCGGGTTTACTACTTTACAGTTGAGCTAGTAGGGGATTAATCAATGTTCAATAAAAGGCTTGGTCCCCAACAGGATCAGTAAGGCATTTAAGCAATGGAATAAGCATCTTCCTCTACTATTTAGTTTCATTCCAGTGTTTACTACTTTAGAGTTGAGCTAGTAGGGGATTGATCAATGTTCAATAAAAGGCTTGGTCCCTAACAGGATCTGTAAGGCTTGTAAGCAAGGGAATAAGCATCTTCTTCTACTTTTTAGTTTCATTCCCGGGTTTACTACTTTAGAGTTGAGCTAGTAGGGGATTGATCAATGTTCAATAAAAGGCTTGGTCCCCAACAGGATCAGTAAGGCTTTTAAGCAATGGAATAAGCATCTTCTTCTACTTTTTAGTTTCATTCCCGGGTTTACTACTTTAGAGTTGAGCTAGTAGGGGATTGATCAATGTTCAATAAAAGGCTTGGTCCCCAACAGGATCAGTAAGGCTTTTAAGCAATGGAATAAGCATCTTCTTCTACTATTTAGTTTCATTCCCGGGTTTACTACTTTAGAGTTGAGCTAGTAGGGGATTGATCAATGTTCAATAAAAGCCTTGGTCCCCAACAAGATCAGTAAGGCTTTTAAGCAATGGAATAAGCATCTTCTTCTACTATTTAGTTTCCTTCCGGGTTTACTACTTTAGAGTTGAGCTAGTAGGGATTGGTCAATGTTCAAGAAAAGGCTTGGTCCCTAACGATCAAGAAGGCTTTTAAGCAATGGAATAAGCATCTTCTTCTACTATTTAGTTTCATTCCCGGGTTTACTACTTTAGAGTTGAGCTAGTAGGGAATTGATCAATGTTCAATAAAAGGCTTGGTCCCTAACAGGATCAGTAAGGCTTTTAAGCAATGGAATAAGCATCTTCTTCTACTATTTAGTTTCATTCCCGGGTTTACTACTTTAGAGTTGAGCTAGTAGGGGATTGATCAATGTTCAATAAAAGGCTTGGTCCCTAACAGGATCGAAGGCTTTTAAGTAAGGGAATAATCATCTTCTTCTACTATTTAGATTCATTCCCGGGTTTTCTACTTTAGAATTGAACTAGTAGGGGATTGATTAACGTTCAATAAAAGGCTTGGTCCCCAACAAGATCAGTAAGGCTTTTAAGCAATGGAATAAGCATCTTCTTCTACTATTTAGTTTCATTCCGGGTTTACTACTTTAGAGATGAGCTAGTAGGGATTGGTCAATGTTCAAGAAAAGGCTTGGTCCCTAAACGGATCGAAGGCTTTTAAGTAAGGGAATAAGCATCTTCTTCTACTATTTAGTTTCATTCCGGGTTTACTACTTTAGAGTTGAGCTAGTAGGGAATTGATCAATGTTCAATAAAAGTTTTGGTCCCTAACGGGATCGAAGGCTTTTAAGCAATGGAATAAGCATCTTCTTCTACTATTTAGTTTCATTCCGGGTTTACTACTTTAGAGTTGAGCTAGTAGGGGATTGATCAATGTTCAATAAAAGGCTTGGTCCCCAACAGGATCGAAGGCTTTTAAGCAATGGAATAAGCATCTTCTTCTACTATTTAATTTCATTCCGGGTTTACTACTTTAGAGTTGAGCTAGTAGGGGATTGATCAATGTTCAATAAAAGGCTTGGTCCCTAACACGATCGAAAGGCTTTTAAGAAAGGGAATAAGCATCTTCTTCTACTATTTAGTTTCCTTCCGGGTTTACTACTTTAGAGTTGAGCTAGTAGGGGATTGATCAATGTTCAATAAAAGGCTTGGTCCCCAACAGATCGAAGGCTTTTAAGCAATGGAATAAGCATCTTCTTATACTATTTAGTTTCATTCCCGGGTTTACTACTTTAGAGTTGAGCTAGTAGGGGATTGATCAATGTTCAATAAAGGCTTAGTCCCCAACAGGATCGAAGGCTTTTAAGTAATGGAATAAGCATCTTCTTCTACTATTTAGCTTTATTCCCGGGTTTACTACTTTATAGTTGAGCTAGTAGGGGATTGATCAATGTTAAATAAAAGGCTTGGTCCCTAACAGGATCAAGAAGGCTTTTAAGCAAGGGTATAAGCATCTTCTTCTACTATTTAGTTTCATTCTCGGGTTTACAACTTTAGAGTTGAGCTAGTAGGGGATTGATCAATGTTCAATAAAAGGCTTGGTCACCCAGGATCGAAAAGCTTTTAAGCTATGGAATAAGCATCTTCTTCGACTATTTAGTTTCATTCCCGGGTTTACCACTTTAGAGTTGAGCTAGTAGGGGATTGATCAATGTTCAATAAAAGGCTTGGTCCCCACGGGATCAGGCTTTTAAACAATGGAATAAGCATCTTCTTCTACTATTTAGTTTCATTCCCGGGTTTACTACTTAAGAGTTGAGCTAGTAGGGGATTGATCAATGTTCAATAAAACGCTTTGTCCCTAACAGGATCAGTAAAGCTTTTATGTAAGGGGATAAGCATCTTCTTCTACAATTTAGATTCATTCCCGGGTTTTCTACTTTAGAATTGAGCTAGTAGGGGATTGATCAATGTTCAATAAAAGGCTTGGTCCCCAACAAGATCAGTAAGGCTTTTAAGCAATGGAATAAGCATCTTCTTCTACTATTTAGTTTCATTCCCAGGTTTACTACTTTAGAGTTGAGCTAGTAGGGGTTTGGTCAATGTTCAATAAAAGGCTTGGTCCCTAACAGATCGAGAAGGCTTTTAAGGAATAAGCATCTTCTTCTACTATTTAGTTTGCATTCCGGGTTTACTACTTTAGAGTTGAGCTAGTAGCGGATTGATCAATGTTCAATAAAGGCTTGGTCCCTAACAGATCGAAGGCTTTTAAGCAATGGAATAAGCATCTTCTTCTACTATTTAGTTTCATTCCCGGGATTACTACTTTCGAGTTGAGCTAGTAGGGGATTGATCAATGTTCAATAAAAGGCTTGGTCCCTAACAGGATTAGTAAGGCTTTTAAGCAAGGGAATAAGCATCTTCTTCTCCTATTTAGTTTCATTCCGGGTTTACTACTTTAGAGTTGAGCTAGTAGGGGATTGATCAATGTTCAATAAAAGGCTTGGTCCCTAACAGATTAGTAAGGCTTTTAAGCAAAGGAATAAGCATCTTCTTACTATTTAGTTTCATTCCGGGTTTACTACTTTAGAGTTGAGCTAGTAGGGATTGATCAATGTTCAATAAAAGGCTTGGTCCCCAACAGGATCAGTAAGGCTTTTAAGCAAGGGAATAAGCATCTTCTTCTACTATTTAGTTTCATTCCCGGGTTTACTACTTTAGAGTTGAGCTAGTAGGGGATTGATCAATGTTCAATAAAAGACTTGGTCCGTACCAGGATCAGTAAGGCTTTTAAGCAAGGGAGTAAGCATCTTCTTCTACTATTTAGTTTCATTCCCGGGTTTACTACTTTAGAGTTGAGCTAGTAGGGGATTGATCAATGTTCAATAAAAGGCTTGGTCCCCAACAGGATCAATAAGGCTTTTAAGCAATGGAATAAGCATATTCTTCTACTATTTAGTTTCATTCCCGGGTTTACTACTTTATAGTTGAGCTAGTAGGGGATTGATCAATGTTAAATAAAAGGCTTAGTCCCTAACAGGATCAGTAAGGCTTTTAAGTAAGGGAATAATCATCTTCTTCTACTATTTAGATTCATTCCCGGGTTTTCTACTTTAGAATTGAACTAGTAGGGGATTGATTAATGTTCAATAAAAGGCTTGGTCCCCAACAAGATCAGTAAGGCTTTTAAGCAATGGAATAAGCATCTTCTTCTACTATTTAGTTTCATTCCCGGGTTTACTACTTTAGAGATGAGCTAGTAGGGGATTGATCAATGTTCAAGAAAAGGCTTGGTCCCTAACGGATCAGTAAGGCTTTTAAGCAAGGGAATAAGAATCTTCTTCTACTATTTAGTTTCCTTCCCGGGTTTACTACTTTAGAGTTGAGCTAGTAGGAGATTGATCAATGTTCAATAAAAGGCTTGGTCCCTAACAGGATCAGTAAGGCTTTTAAGCAAGGGAATAAGCATCTTCTTCTACTATTTAGTTTCATTCCGGGTTTACTACTTTAGAGTTGAGCTAGTAGGGATTGATCAATGTTCAATAAAAGGCTTGGTCCCTACAGGATCGAAGGCTTTTAAGCAATGGAATAAGCATCTTCTTACTATTTAGTTTCATTCCGGGTTTACTACTTTAGAGTTGAGCTAGTAAGGGATTGATCAATGTTCAATAAAAGGCTTGGTCCCTAGGATCGAAGGCTTTTAAGCAATGGAATAAGCATCTTCTTCTACTAATTAGTTTCATTCATGGGTTTACTACTTTAGAGTAGAGCTAGTAGGGGATTGATCAATGTTCAATAAAAGGCTTGGTCACTACAAGAAAGCTTTTAAGCAAGGGAATAAGCATCTTCTTCTACTATTTAGTTTCATTCCGGGTTTACTACTTTAGAGTTAAGCTAGTAGGGATTGATCAATGTTCAATAAAAGGCTTGGTCCCTAACAGATTAGTAAGGCTTTTAAGCAAGGGAATAAGCATCTTCTTCTCCTATTTAGTTTCATTCCCGGGTTTACTACCTTAGAGTTGAGCTAGTAGGGGATTGATCAATGTTCAATAAAAGGCTTAGTCCCCAACAGGATCAGTAAGGCTTTTAAGCAAGGGAATAAGCATCTTCTTCTACTATTTAGTTTCATTCCCGGGTTTACTACTTTAGAGTTGAGCTAGTAGGGATTGATCAATGTTCAATAAAAGGCTTGGTCACTAACTGGAACAGTAAAACTTTTAAGCAAGGGAATAAGCATCTTCTTCTACTATTTAGTTTCATTCCCGGGTTTACAACTTTAGAGTTGAGCTAGTAGGGGATTGATCAATGTTCAATAAAGGCTTGGTCCCTAACAGGATTAGTAAGGCTTTTAAGCAAGGGAATAAGCATCTTCTTCCCTATTTAGTTTCATTCCGGGTTTACTACCTTAGAGTTGAGCTAGTAGGGGATTGATCAATGTTCAATAAAAGGCTTGGTCCCCAACGGATCGAAGGCTTTTAAGCAAGGGAATAAGCATCTTCTTCTACTATTTAGTTTCATTCCGGGTTTACTACTTTAGAGTTGAGCTAGTAGGGATTGATCAATGTTCAATAAAAGGCTTGGTCCCTAAGAGGATCGAAGGCTTTTAAGCAAGGGAACAAGCATCTTCTTCTACTATTTAGTTTCATTCCGGGTTTACTACTTTAGAGTTGAGCTAGTAGGGATTGATCAATGTTCAATAAAAGGCTTGGTCCCTAACGGATCGTAAGGCTTTTAAGCAAGGAATAAGCATCTTCTTCTACTATTTAGTTTCATTCCCGGGTTTACTACTTTAGAGTTGAGCTAGTAGGGGATTGATCAATGTTCAATAAAAGGCTTGGTCCCCAACAGGATCAGTAAGGCTTTTAAGCAATGGAATAAGCATCTTCTTCTACTATTTAGTTTCATTCCCGGGTTTACTACTTTAGAGTTGAGCTAGTAGGGGATTGATCAATGTTCAATAAAAGGCTTGGTCCCCAACAGGATCAGTAAGGCTTTTAAGCAATGGAATAAGCATCTTCTTCTACTATTTAGTTTCATTCCCGGGTTTACTACTTTAGAGTTGAGCTAGTAGGGGATTGGTCAATGTTCAAGAAAAGGCTTGGTCCCTAACCGGGTCAGTAAGGCTTTTAAGCAAGGGAATAAGCATCTTCTTCTACTATTTAGTTTCATTCCCGGGTTTACTACTTTAGAGTTGAGCTAGTAGGGAATTGATCAATGTTCAATAAAAGGCTTGGTCCCTAACAGATCGAAGGCTTTTAAGCAATGGAATAAGCATCTTCTTCTACTATTTAGTTTCATTCCCGGGTTTACTACTTTAGAGTTGAGCTAGTAGGGGATTGATCAATGTTCAATAAAAGGCTTGGTCCCTAACAGGATCAGTAATTGTTTTAAGTAAGGGAATAATCATCTTCTTCTCCTATTTAGTTTCATTCCCGGGTTTACTACCTTAGAGTTGAGCTAGTAGGGGATTGATCAATGTTCAATAAAAGGCTTAGTCCCCAACAGGATCAGTAAGGCTTTTAAGCAAGGGAATAAGCATCTTCTTCTACTATTTAGTTTCATTCCCGGGTTTACTACTTTAGAGTTAAGCTAGTAGGGGATTGATCAATGTTCAATAAAAGGCTTGGTCCCTAACAGGATTAGTAAGGCTTTTAAGCAAGGGAATAAGCATCTTCTTCTCCTATTTAGTTTCATTCCCGGGTTTACTACCTTAGAGTTGAGCTAGTAGGGGATTGATCAATGTTCAATAAAAGGCTTAGTCCCCAACAGGATCAGTAAGGCTTTTAAGCAAGGGAATAAGCATCTTCTTCTACTATTTAGTTTCATTCCGGGTTTACTACTTTAGAGTTGAGCTAGTAGGGGATTGATCAATGTTCAATAAAAGGCTTGGTCACTAGAACAGGAAACTTTTAAGCAAGGGAATAAGCATCTTCTTCTACTATTTAGTTTCATTCCGGGTTTACAACTTTAGAGTTGAGCTAGTAGGGGATTGATCAATGTTCAATAAAAGGCTTGGTCCCTAACAGATTAGTAAGGCTTTTAAGCAAGGGAATAAGCATCTTCTCCTATTTAGTTTCATTCCGGGTTTACTACCTTAGAGTTGAGCTAGTAGGGATTGATCAATGTTCAATAAAAGGCTTGGTCCCAACAGGATCGATAAGGCTTTTAAGCAAGGGAATAAGCATCTTCTTCTACTATTTAGTTTCATTCCGGGTTTACTACTTTAGAGTTGAGCTAGTAGGGATTGATAAATGTTCAATAAAAGGCTTGGTCCCTAAGAGGATCATAAGGCTTCTAAGCAAGGAACAAGCATCTTCTTCTACTATTTAGTTTCATTCCCGGGTTTACTACTTTAGAGTTGAGCTAGTAGGGGATTTATCAATGTTCAATAAAAGGCTTGGTCCCTAACAGGATCAGTAAGGCTTTTAAGCATGGTAATAAGCATCTTCTTCTACTATTTAGTTTCATTCCCGGGTTTACTACTTTAGAGTTGAGCTAGTAGGGGATTAATCAATGTTCAATAAAAGGCTTGGTCCCAACAGGATCGAAGGCATTTAAGCAATGGAATAAGCATCCTCTACTATTTAGTTTCATTCCAGAGTTTACTACTTTAGAGTTGAGCTAGTAGGGGATTGATCAATGTTCAATAAAAGGCTTGGTCCCTAACAGGATCTGTAAGGCTTTTAAGCAAGGGAATAAGCATCTTCTTCTACTTTTTAGTTTCATTCCCGGGTTTACTACTTTAGAGTTGAGCTAGTAGGGGATTGATCAATGTTCAATAAAAGGCTTGGTCCCCAACAAGATCGAAGGCTTTTAAGCAATGGAATAAGCATCTTCTTCTACTATTTAGTTTCATTCCGGGTTTACTACTTTAGAGTTGAGCTAGTAGGGATTGATCAATGTTCAATAAAAGGCTTGGTCCCCAACAAGATCTGTAAGGCTTTTAAGCAAGGGAATAAGCATCTTCTTCTACTATTTAGTTTCATTCCCGGGTTTACTACTTTAGAGTTGAGCTAGTAGGGGATTGGTCAATGTTCAAGAAAAGGCTTGGTCCCTAACCGGGTCAGTAAGGCTTTTAAGCAAGGGAATAAGCATCTTCTTCTACTATTTAGTTTCATTCCCGGGTTTACTACTTTAGAGTTGAGCTAGTAGGGAATTGATCAATGTTCAATAAAAGGCTTGGTCCCTAACAGGATCGAAGGCTTTTAAGCAATGGAATAAGCATCTTCTTCTACTATTTAGTTTCATTCCCGGGTTTACTACTTTAGAGTTGAGCTAGTAGGGGATTGATCAATGTTCAATAAAAGGCTTGGTCCCTAACAGGATCAGTAAGGCTTTTAAGTAAGGGAATAATCATCTTCTTCTACTATTTAGATTCATTCCCGGGTTTTCTACTTTAGAATTGAACTAGTAGGGGATTGATTAACGTTCAATAAAAGGCTTGGTCCCCAACAAGATCAGTAAGGCTTTTAAGCAATGGAATAAGCATCTTCTTCTACTATTTAGTTTCATTCCCGGGTTTACTACTTTAGAGATGAGCTAGTAGGGGATTGGTCAATGTTCAAGAAAAGGCTTGGTCCCTAAGATCGATAAGGCTTTTAAGTAAGGGAATAAGCATCTTCTTCTACTATTTAGTTTCATTCCCGGGTTTACTACTTTAGAGTTGAGCTAGTAGGGAATTGATCAATGTTCAATAAAAGTTTTGGTCCCTAACAGGATCAGTAAGGCTTTTAAGCAATGGAATAAGCATCTTCTTCTACTATTTAGTTTCATTCCCGGGTTTACTACTTTAGAGTTGAGCTAGTAGGGGATTGATCAATGTTCAATAAAAGGCTTGGTCCCCAACAGATCGAAGGCTTTTAAGCAATGGAATAAGCATCTTCTTCTACTAATTTCATTCCGGGTTTACTACTTTAGAGTTGAGCTAGTAGGGGATTGATCAATGTTCAATAAAAGGCTTGGTCCCTAACACGATCAAGAAGGCTTTTAAGAAAGGGAATAAGCATCTTCTTCTACTATTTAGTTTCCTTCCTGGGTTTACTACTTTAGAGTTGAGCTAGTAGGGGATTGATCAATGTTCAATAAAAGGCTTGGTCCCCAGATCGAAGGCTTTTAAGCAATGGAATAAGCATCTTCTTATACTATTTAGTTTCATTCCGGGTTTACTACTTTAGAGTTGAGCTAGTAGGGGATTGATCAATGTTCAATAAAAGGCTTAGTCCCAACAGGATCGAAGGCTTTTAAGTAATGGAATAAGCATCTTCTTCTACTATTTAGTTTCATTCCGGGTTTACTACTTTATCGTTGAGCTAGTAGGGATTGATCAATGTTAAATAAAAGGCTTGGTCCCTAACGGATCGGCTTTTAAGCAAGGGAATAAGCATCTTCTTCTACTATTTAGTTTCATTCGGGTTTACAACTTTAGAGTTGAGCTAGTAGGGGATTGATCAATGTTCAATAAAAGGCTTGGTCACGGATCGAAGCTTTTAAGCTATGGAATAAGCATCTTCTACTATTTAGTTTCATTCCGGGTTTACCACTTTAGAGTTGAGCTAGTAGGGATTGATCAATGTTCAATAAAAGGCTTGGTCCCCAGGGCTTTTAAACAATGGAATAAGCATCTTCTTCTACTATTTAGTTTCATTCCGGTTTACTACTTAAGAGTTGAGCTAGTAGGGGATTGATCAATGTTCAATAAAAGGCGTCCCTAACGATCGCTTTTATGATAAGCATCTTCTTCTACAATTTAGATTCATTCCGGGTTTTCTACTTTAGAATTGAGCTAGTAGGGGATTGATCAATGTTCAATAAAAGGCTTGGTCCCCAACAAGATCGAAGGCTTTTAAGCAATGGAATAAGCATCTTCTTCTACTATTTAGTTTCATTCCGGGTTTACTACTTTAGAGTTGAGCTAGTAGGGGATTGATCAATGTTCAATAAAAGGCTTGGTCCCTAACGATCGAAGGCTTTTAAGCAAGGAATAAGCATCTTCTTCTACTATTTAGTTTCATTCCGGGTTTACTACTTTAGAGTTGAGCTAGTAGGGATTGATCAATGTTCAATAAAAGGCTTGGTCCCTAATCGAAGGCTTTTAAGCAATGGAATAAGCATCTTCTTCTACTATTTAGTTTCATTCCGGGTTTACTACTTTAGAGTTGAGCTAGTAGGGGATTGATCAATGTTCAATAAAAGGCTTGGTCCCTAAGGAATAAGCATCTTCTTCTACTATTTAGTTTCATTCCGGGTTTACTACTTTAGAGTTGAGCTAGTAGGGGATTGATCAATGTTCAATAAAAGGCTTGGTCCCTAGATCGAAGGCTTTTAAGCAAAGGAATAAGCATCTTCTTCTACTATTTAGTTTCATTCCGGGTTTACTACTTTAGAGTTGAGCTAGTAGGGGATTGATCAATGTTCAATAAAAGGCTTGGTCCCCAGATCAAGGCTTTTAAGCAATGGAATAAGCATCTTCTTCTACTATTTAGTTTCATTCCGGGTTTACTACTTTAGAGTTGAGCTAGTAGGGGATTGATCAATGTTCAATAAAAGGCTTGGTCCCCAACAAGATCGAAGGCTTTTAAGCAATGGAATAAGCATCTTCTTCTACTATTTAGTTTCATTCCGGGTTTACTACTTTAGAGTTGAGCTAGTAGGGATTGATCAATGTTCAAGAAAAGGCTTGGTCCCTAACCGGGTCAGTAAGGCTTTTAAGCAAGGGAATAAGCATCTTCTTCTACTATTTAGTTTCATTCCCGGGTTTACTACTTTAGAGTTGAGCTAGTAGGGAATTGATCAATGTTCAATAAAAGGCTTGGTCCCTAACAGGATCAGTAAGGCTTTTAAGCAATGGAATAAGCATCTTCTTCTACTATTTAGTTTCATTCCCGGGTTTACTACTTTAGAGTTGAGCTAGTAGGGGATTGATCAATGTTCAATAAAAGGCTTGGTCCCTAACAGGATCAGTAAGGCTTTTAAGTAAGGGAATAATCATCTTCTTCTACTATTTAGATTCATTCCCGGGTTTTCTACTTTAGAACTGAACTAGTAGGGGATTGATTAATGTTCAATAAAAGGCTTGGTCCCCAACAAGATCAGTAAGGCTTTTAAGCAATGGAATAAGCATCTTCTTCTACTATTTAGTTTCATTCCCGGGTTTACTACTTTAGAGATGAGCTAGTAGGGGATTGGTCAATGTTCAAGAAAAGGCTTGGTCCCTAACTGGATCAGTAAGGCTTTTAAGTAAGGGAATAAGCATCTTCTTCTACTATTTAGTTTCATTCCCGGGTTTACTACTTTAGAGTTGAGCTAGTAGGGAATTGATCAATGTTCAATAAAAGTTTTGGTCCCTAACAGGATCAGTAAGGCTTTTAAGCAATGGAATAAGCATCTTCTTCTACTATTTAGTTTCATTCCCGGGTTTACTACTTTAGAGTTGAGCTAGTAGGGGATTGATCAATGTTCAATAAAGGCTTGGTCCCCACAGGATCGAAGGCTTTTAAGCAATGGAATAAGCATCTTCTTCTACTATTTAATTTCATTCCGGGTTTACTACTTTAGAGTTGAGCTAGTAGGGATTGATCAATGTTCAATAAAAGGCTTGGTCCCTAACACGATCAGAAGGCTTTTAAGAAAGGAATAAGCATCTTCTTCTACTATTTAGTTTCATTCCGGGTTTACTACTTTAGAGTTGAGCTAGTAGGGGATTGATCAATGTTCAATAAAAGGCTTGGTCCCCAACAGGATCAAGGCTTTTAAGCAATGGAATAAGCATCTTCTTATACTATTTAGTTTCATTCCGGGTTTACTACTTTAGAGTTGAGCTAGTAGGGGATTGATCAATGTTCAATAAAAGGCTTAGTCCCCAACAGGATCAAGGCTTTTAAGTAATGGAATAAGCATCTTCTTCTACTATTTAGCTTTATTCCGGGTTTACTACTTTATCGTTGAGCTAGTAGGGGATTGATCAATGTTAAATAAAAGGCTTGGTCCCTAACCGGATCGAAGGCTTTTAAGCAAGGGAATAAGCATCTTCTTCTACTATTTAGTTTCATTCGGGTTTACAACTTTAGAGTTGAGCTAGTAGGGGATTGATCAATGTTCAATAAAAGGCTTGGTCACTAACGATCGAAAGCTTTTAAGCTATGGAATAAGCATCTTCTTCTACTATTTAGTTTCATTCCGGGTTTACCACTTTAGAGTTGAGCTAGTAGGGGATTGATCAATGTTCAATAAAAGGCTTGGTCCCCACGATCGAGGCTTTTAAACAATGGAATAAGCATCTTCTTCTACTATTTAGTTTCATTCCGGTTTACTACTTTAGAGTTGAGCTAGTAGGGGATTGATCAATGTTCAATAAAGTCCCTAACGCTTTTATGTAAATAAGCATCTTCTTCTACAATTTAGATTCATTCCGGGTTTTCTACTTTAGAATTGAGCTAGTAGGGGATTGATCAATGTTCAATAAAAGGCTTGGTCCCCAACAAGATCGAAGGCTTTTAAGCAATGGAATAAGCATCTTCTTCTACTATTTAGTTTCATTCCGGGTTTACTACTTTAGAGTTGAGCTAGTAGGGGTTTGATCAATGTTCAATAAAAGGCTTGGTCCCTAACGATCGAAGGCTTTTAAGGAAGGGAATAAGCATCTTCTTCTACTATTTAGTTGCATTCCCGGGTTTACTACTTTAGAGTTGAGCTAGTAGCGGATTGATCAATGTTCAATAAAAGGCTTGGTCCCTAACAGGATCAGTAAGGCTTTTAAGCAATGGAATAAGCATCTTCTTCTACTATTTAGTTTCATTCCCGGGATTACTACTTTCGAGTTGAGCTAGTAGGGGATTGATCAATGTTCAATAAAAGGCTTGGTCCCTAACAGGATTAGTAAGGCTTTTAAGCAAGGGAATAAGCATCTTCTTCTCCTATTTAGTTTCATTCCTGGGTTTACTACTTTAGAGTTGAGCTAGTAGGGGATTGAACAATGTTCAATAAAAGGCTTGGTCCCTAACAGGATTAGTAAGGCTTTTAAGTAAAGGAATATAAATCTTCTTCTGCTATTTAGTTTCATTCCCGGGTTTACTACTTTAGAGTTGAGCTAGTAGGGGATTGATCAATGTTCAATAAAAGGCTTGGTCCCCAACAGGATCAGTAAGGCTTTTAAGCAAGGGAATAAGCATCTTCTTCTACTATTTAGTTTCATTCCCGGGTTTACTACTTTAGAGTTGAGCTAGTAGGGGATTGATCAATGTTCAATAAAAGGCTTGGTCCCCAAGGATCAAGAAGGCTTTTAAGCAATGGAATAAGCATCTTCTTCTACTATTTAGTTTCATTCCGGGTTTACTACTTTAGAGTTGAGCTAGTAGGGATTGATCAATGTTCAATAAAAGGCTTGGTCCCCAACAAGATCGAAGGCTTTTAAGCAATGGAATAAGCATCTTCTTCTACTATTTAGTTTCATTCCGGGTTTACTACTTTAGAGTTGAGCTAGTAGGGGATTGGTCAATGTTCAAGAAAAGGCTTGGTCCCTAAGATCGAAGGCTTTTAAGCAAGGGAATAAGCATCTTCTTCTACTATTTAGTTTCATTCCGGGTTTACTACTTTAGAGTTGAGCTAGTAGGGAATTGATCAATGTTCAATAAAAGGCTTGGTCCCTAACAGATCGAAGGCTTTTAAGCAATGGAATAAGCATCTTCTTCTACTATTTAGTTTCATTCCGGGTTTACTACTTTAGAGTTGAGCTAGTAGGGATTGATCAATGTTCAATAAAAGGCTTGGTCCCTAACAGGATCGAAGGCTTTTAAGTAAGGGAATAATCATCTTCTTCTACTATTTAGATTCATTCCGGGTTTTCTACTTTAGAGTTGAACTAGTAGGGGATTGATTAATGTTCAATAAAAGGCTTGGTCCCCAACAAGATCGAAGGCTTTTAAGCAATGGAATAAGCATCTTCTTCTACTATTTAGTTTCATTCCCGGGTTTACTACTTTAGAGATGAGCTAGTAGGGGATTGATCAATGTTCAAGAAAAGGCTTGGTCCCTAACTGGATCGATAAGGCTTTTAAGTAAGGGAATAAGCATCTTCTTCTACTATTTAGTTTCATTCCGGGTTTACTACTTTAGAGTTGAGCTAGTAGGGAATTGATCAATGTTCAATAAAAGTTTTGGTCCCTAACAGGATCGAAGGCTTTTAAGCAATGGAATAAGCATCTTCTTCTACTATTTAGTTTCATTCCAGGGTTTACTACTTTAGAGTTGAGCTAGTAGGGGATTGATCAATGTTCAATAAAAGGCTTGGTCCCCAACAGGATCGAAGGCTTTTAAGCAATGGAATAAGCATCTTCTTCTACTATTTAATTTCATTCCGGGTTTACTACTTTAGAGTTGAGCTAGTAGGGATTGATCAATGTTCAATAAAAGGCTTGGTCCCTAACACGATCGAAGGCTTTTAAGAAAGGAATAAGCATCTTCTTCTACTATTTAGTTTCCTTCCGGGTTTACTACTTTAGAGTTGAGCTAGTAGGGATTGATCAATGTTCAATAAAAGGCTTGGTCCCCAACAGGATCGAAGGCTTTTAAGCAATGGAATAAGCATCTTCTTATACTATTTAGTTTCATTCCGGGTTTACTACTTTAGAGTTGAGCTAGTAGGGATTGATCAATGTTCAATAAAAGGCTTAGTCCCCAGGATCGAAGGCTTTTAAGTAATGGAATAAGCATCTTCTTCTACTATTTAGCTTTATTCCGGGTTTACTACTTTATAGTTGAGCTAGTAGGGGATTGATCAATGTTAAATAAAAGGCTTGGTCCCTAACAGGATCAAGAAGGCTTTTAAGCAAGGGAATAAGCATCTTCTTCTACTATTTAGTTTCATTCTCGGGTTTACAACTTTAGAGTTGAGCTAGTAGGGATTGATCAATGTTCAATAAAAGGCTTGGTCACTAACGGATCGAAAGCTTTTAAGCTATGGAATAAGCATCTTCTTCTACTATTTAGTTTCATTCCGGGTTTACCACTTTAGAGTTGAGCTAGTAGGGATTGATCAATGTTCAATAAAAGGCTTGGTCCCCACGATCGAAGGCTTTTAAACAATGGAATAAGCATCTTCTTCTACTATTTAGTTTCATTCCGGGTTTACTACTTAAGAGTTGAGCTAGTAGGGGATTGATCAATGTTCAATAAAACGCTTTGTCCCTAATCAAAGCTTTTATGTAAGGATAAGCATCTTCTTCTACAATTTAGATTCATTCCGGGTTTTCTACTTTAGAATTGAGCTAGTAGGGGATTGATCAATGTTCAATAAAAGGCTTGGTCCCCAACAAGATCGAAGGCTTTTAAGCAATGGAATAAGCATCTTCTTCTACTATTTAGTTTCATTCCCGGGTTTACTACTTTAGAGTTGAGCTAGTAGGGTTTGATCAATGTTCAATAAAAGGCTTGGTCCCTAACAGATCAAGAAGGCTTTTAAGGAAGGAATAAGCATCTTCTTCTACTATTTAGTTGCATTCCGGGTTTACTACTTTAGAGTTGAGCTAGTAGCGGATTGATCAATGTTCAATAAAAGGCTTGGTCCCTAACAGGATCGGAAGGCTTTTAAGCAATGGAATAAGCATCTTCTTCTACTATTTAGTTTCATTCCGGGATTACTACTTTAGAGTTGAGCTAGTAGGGGATTGATCAATGTTCAATAAAGGCTTGGTCCCTAACAGATTAGTAAGGCTTTTAAGCAAGGAATAAGCATCTTCTTCTCCTATTTAGTTTCATTCCCGGGTTTACTACTTTAGAGTTGAGCTAGTAGGGGATTGAACAATGTTCAATAAAAGGCTTGGTCCCTAACAGATTAGTAAGGCTTTTAAGCAAAGGAATATGCATCTTCTTGCTATTTAGTTTCATTCCGGGTTTACTACTTTAGAGTTGAGCTAGTAGGGGATTGATCAATGTTCAATAAAAGGCTTGGTCCCCAACAGGATCGAAGGCTTTTAAGCAAGGGAATAAGCATCTTCTTCTACTATTTAGTTTCATTCCGGGTTTACTACTTTAGAGTTGAGCTAGTAGGGATTGATCAATGTTCAATAAAAGGCTTGGTCCCCAACAGATAAGGCTTTTAAGCAATGGAATAAGCATCTTCTTCTACTATTTAGTTTCATTCCCGGGTTTACTACTTTAGAGTTGAGCTAGTAGGGGATTGAACAATGTTCAATAAAAGCCTTGGTCCCCAACAAGATCAGTAAGGCTTTTAAGCAATGGAATAAGCATCTTCTTCTACTATTTAGTTTCATTCCCGGGTTTACTACTTTAGAGTTGAGCTAGTAGGGGATTGGTCAATGTTCAAGAAAAGGCTTGGTCCCTAACCGGGTCAGTAAGGCTTTTAAGCAAGGGAATAAGCATCTTCTTCTACTATTTAGTTTCATTCCCGGGTTTACTACTTTAGAGTTGAGCTAGTAGGGAATTGATCAATGTTCAATAAAAGGCTTGGTCCCTAACAGGATCAGTAAAGCTTTTAAGCAATGGAATAAGCATCTTCTTCTACTATTTAGTTTCATTCCCGGGTTTACTACTTTAGAGTTGAGCTAGTAGGGGATTGATCAATGTTCAATAAAAGGCTTGGTCCCTAACAGGATCGAAGGCTTTTAAGTAAGGAATAATCATCTTCTTCTACTATTTAGATTCATTCCGGGTTTTCTACTTTAGAACTGAACTAGTAGGGGATTGATTAATGTTCAATAAAAGGCTTGGTCCCCAACAAGATCGAAGGCTTTTAAGCAATGGAATAAGCATCTTCTTCTACTATTTAGTTTCATTCCGGGTTTACTACTTTAGAGATGAGCTAGTAGGGATTGGTCAATGTTCAAGAAAAGGCTTGGTCCCTAACTGGATCGAAGGCTTTTAAGTAAGGGAATAAGCATCTTCTTCTACTATTTAGTTTCATTCCGGGTTTACTACTTTAGAGTTGAGCTAGTAGGGAATTGATCAATGTTCAATAAAAGTTTTGGTCCCTAACAGGATCGAAGGCTTTTAAGCAATGGAATAAGCATCTTCTTCTACTATTTAGTTTCATTCCGGGTTTACTACTTTAGAGTTGAGCTAGTAGGGATTGATCAATGTTCAATAAAAGGCTTGGTCCCCAACAGATCGAAGGCTTTTAAGCAATGGAATAAGCATCTTCTTCTACTATTTAATTTCATTCCGGGTTTACTACTTTAGAGTTGAGCTAGTAGGGGATTGATCAATGTTCAATAAAAGGCTTGGTCCCTAACACGATCGAAGGCTTTTAAGAAAGGGAATAAGCATCTTCTTCTACTATTTAGTTTCCTTCCGGGTTTACTACTTTAGAGTTGAGCTAGTAGGGATTGATCAACGTTCAATAAAAGGCTTGGTCCCAACAGGATCGAAGGCTTTTAAGCAATGGAATAAGCATCTTCTTATACTATTTAGTTTCATTCCCGGGTTTACTACTTTAGAGTTGAGCTAGTAGGGGATTGATCAATGTTCAATAAAAGGCTTAGTCCCCAACAGGATCGAAGGCTTTTAAGTAATGGAATAAGCATCTTCTTCTACTATTTAGCTTTATTCCGGGTTTACTACTTTATAGTTGAGCTAGTAGGGATTGATCAATGTTAAATAAAAGGCTTGGTCCCTAACCGGATCGAAGGCTTTTAAGCAAGGGTATAAGCATCTTCTTCTACTATTTAGTTTCATTCTCGGGTTTACAACTTTAGAGTTGAGCTAGTAGGGGATTGATCAATGTTCAATAAAAGGCTTGGTCACTAACAGGATCAGTAAAGCTTTTAAGCTATGGAATAAGCATCTTCTTCGACTATTTAGTTTCATTCCCGGGTTTACCACTTTAGAGTTGAGCTAGTAGGGGATTGATCAATGTTCAATAAAAGGCTTGGTCCCCACCAGGACCAGTAAGGCTTTTAAACAATGGAATAAGCATCTTCTTCTACTATTTAGTTTCATTCCCGGGTTTACTACTTTAGAATTGAGCTAGTAGGGGATTGATCAATGTTCAATAAAAGGCTTGGTCCCTAACAGGATCAGTAAGGCTTTTAAGCAAGGTAATAAGCATCTTCTTCTACTATTTAGTTTCATTCCCGGGTTTACTAATTTAGAGTTGAGCTAGTAGGGGATTGATCAATGTTCAATAAAAGACTTGGTCCCCAACAGGATCAGTAAGGCTTTTAAGCAATGGAATAAGCATCTTCTTCGACTATTTAGTTTCATTCCCGGGTTTACCACTTTAGAGTTGAGCTAGTAGGGGATTGATCAATGTTCAATAAAAGACTTGGTCCCCAACAGGACCAGTAAGGCTTTTAAGCAATGGAATAAGCATCTTCTTCTACTATTTAGTTTCATTCCCGGGTTTACTACTTTAGAGTTTAGCTAGTAGGGAATTGATCAATGTTCAATAAAAGGCTTGGTCCCTAACAGGATCAGAAAGGCTTTTAAGTAAGGGAATAAGCATCTTCTTCTACTATTTAGATTCATTCCGGGTTTTCTACTTTAGAATTGAGCTAGTGGATTGATCAATGTTCAATAAAAGGCTTGGTCCCCAACAGGATCAGTAAGGCTTTTAAGCAATGGAATAAGCATCTTCTTCGACTATTTAGTTTCATTCCCGGGTTTACCACTTTAGAGTTGAGCTAGTAGGGGATTGATCAATGTTCAATAAAAGACTTGGTCGCCAACAGGACCAGTAAGGCTTTTAAGCAATGGAATAAGCATCTTCTTCTACTATTTAGTTTCATTCCCGGGTTTACTATTTTAGAGTTTAGCTAATAGGGGATTAATCAATGTTTAATAAAAGGCTTGGTTTCTAACAGGATCAGAAAGGCTTTTAAGTAAGGGAATAAGCATCTTCTTCTACTATTTAGATTCATTCCCGAGTTTTCTACTTTAGAATTGAGCTAGCAGGGGATTGATCAATGTTCAATAAAAGGCTTGGTCCCTAACCGGATCAGTAAGGCTTTTAAACAAGGGAATAAGCATCTTCTTCTACTATTTAGATTCATTCCCGGGTTTTCTACTTTAGAATTGAGCTAGCAGGGGATTGATCAATGTTCAATAAAAGGCTTGGTCCCTAACCGGATCAGTAAGGCTTTTAAACAAGGGAATAAGCATCTTCTTCTACTATTTAGTTTCATTCCCGGGTTTACTACTTTAGAATTGAGCTAGTAGGGAATTGATCAATGTTCAATAAAAGGCTTGGTCCCTAACAGGATCAGTAAGGCTTTTAAGCAATGGAATAAGCATCTTCTTCTACTATTTAGTTTCATTCGTGGGTTTACTACTTTAAAGTTGAGCTAGTAGGGGATTGATCATTGTTCAATAAAAGGCTTAGTCCCCAACAGGATCAGTAAGGCTTTTAAGCATTGGAATAAGCATCTTCTTCTACTATTTAATTTCATTCCAGGGTTTACTACTTTAGAGTTGAGCTAGTAGGGGATTGATCAATGTTCAATAAAAGGCTTGGTCCCTAACAGGATCGAAGGCTTTTAAGAAAGGGAATAAGCATCTTCTTCTACTATTTAGTTTCCTTCCGGGTTTATTACTTTAGAGTTGAGCTAGTAGGGGAGTGATCAACGTTCAATAAAAGGCTTTGTCCCCAGATCGGAAGGCTTTTAAGCAATGGAATAAGCATCTTCTTCTACTATTTAGTTTAATTCCCGGGTTTACTACTTTAGAGTTGAGCTAGTAGGGGATTGATCAATGTTCACTAAAAGGCTTAGACCCCAACAGGATCAGTAAGGCTTTTAAGCTAAGCATCTTCTTCTACTATTTAGTTTTATTCCCGGGTTTACTACTTTATAGTTGAGCTAGTAGGGGATTGATCAATGTTAAATAAAAGGCTTGGTCCCTAACCGGATCAGTAAGGCTTTTAAGCAAGGGAATAAGCATCTTCTTCTACTATTTAGTTTCATTCCCGGGTTTACAACTTTAGAGTTTAGCTAGTAGGGGATTGATCAATGTTCAATAAAAGGCTTGGTCACTAACAGGATCAGTAAAGCTTTTAAGCAATTGAATAAGCATCTTCTTCGTCTATTTAGTTTCATTCCCGGGTTTACAACTTTAGAGTTGAGCTAGTAGGGGATTTATCTATGTTCAATAAAAGGCTTGGTCCCGAACAGGATCAGTAAAGCTTTTAAGCTATGGAATAAGCATCTTCTTCGACTATTTTGTTTCATTCCCGGGTTTACCACTTTAGAGTTGAGCTAGTAGGGGATTGATCAATGTTCAATAAAAGGCTTGGTCCCCACCAGGACCAGTAAGGCTTTTAAGTAATGAAATAAGCATCTTCTCCTACTATTTAGTTTCATTCCCGGGTTTACTACTTTAGAGTTGAGCTAGTAGGGGATTGATCAATGTTCAATAAAAGGCTTGGTCCCTAACAGGATCAGTAAAGCTTTTACGTAAGGGAATAAGTATCTTCTTCTACAATTTAGATTCATTCCCGGGTTTTCTACTTTAGAATTGAGCTAGTAGGGGATTGATCAATGTTCAATAAAAGGCTTGTTCCCCAACAAGATCAGTTAGGCTTTTAAGCAATGGAATAAGCATCTTCTTCTACTATTTAGTTTCATTCCCGGGTTTACTACTTTAGAGTTGAGCTAGTAGGGGATTGGTCAATGTTCAATAAAAGGCTTGGTCCCTAACCGGATCAGTAAGGCTTTTAAGGAAGGGAATAAGCATCTTCTTCTACTATTTAGTTTCATTCCCGGGTTTACTACTTTAGAGTTGAGCTAGTAGCGGATTGATTAATGTTCAATAAAAGGCTTGGTCCCTAACACGATCAGTAAGGCTTTTAAGCAATGGAATAAGCATCTTATTCTACTATTTAGTTTCATTCCCGGGTTTACTACTTTAGAGTTGAGCTAGTAGGGGATTGATCAATGTTCCATAAAAGGCTTGGTCCCCAACAGGATCAGTAAGGCTTTTAAGTAATGGAATAAGCATCTTCTTCTACTATTTAGTTTCATTCTAGGGTTTATTACTTTAGAGTTGAGCTAGTGGGGGATTGATCAATGTTCAATAAAAGGCTTGGTCCCTAACAGGATCAGTAAGGCTTTTAAGCAAGGGAATAAGAATCTTCTTCTACTATTTAGTTTCCTTCACGGGTTTACTACTTTAGAGTTGAGCTAGTAGGGGATTGATCAATGTTCAATAAAAGGCTTGGTCCCCAACAGGATCGAAGGCTTTTCAGCAATGGAATAAGCATCTTCTTCTACTATTTAGTTTCATTCCGGGTTTACTACTTTAGAGTTGAGCTAGTAGGGGATTGATAAATGATCAATAAAAGGCTTGGTCCCCAACAGGATCAGTAAGGCTTTTAAGCAAGGGAATAAGCATTTTCTTCTACTATTTAGTTTCATTCCCGAGTTTACTACTTTAGAGTTGAACTAGTAGGGGTTTGATCAATGTTCAATAAAAGGCTTGGTCCCTAACAGGATCAGTAAGGCTTTTAAGCAAGGGAATAAGCATCTTCTTCTACTATTTAGTTTCATTCCCGGGTTTACTACTTTAGAATTGAGCTAGTAGGGAATTGATCAATGTTCAATAAAAGGCTTGGTCCCTAACAGGATCAGTAAGGCTTTTAAGCAAGGGAATAAGCATCTTCTTCTACTATTTAGTTTCATTCCCGGGTTTACTACTTTAGAATTGAGCTAGTAGGGAATTGATCAATGTTCAATAAAAGGCTTGGTCCCTAACAGGATCAGTAAGGCTTTTAAACAATGGAATAAGCATCTTCTTCTACTATTTAGTTTCATTCGTGGGTTTACTACTTTAAAGTTGAGCTAGTAGGGGATTGATCATTGTTCAATAAAAGGCTTGGTCCCCAACAGGATCAGTAAAGCTTTTAAGCAATGGAATAAGCATCTTCTTCTACTATTTAATTTCATTCCAGGGTTTACTACTTTAGAGTTGAGCTAGTAGGGGATTGATCAATGTTCCATAAAAGGCTTGGTCCCCAACAGGACCAGTAAGGCTTTTAAGTAATGGAATAAGCATCTTCTTCTACTATTTAGTTTCATTCCAGGGTTTACTACTTTAGAGTTGAGCTAGTAGGGGATTGATCAATGTTCAATAAAAGGCTTAGTCCCTAACAGGATCAGTAAGGCTTTTAAGCAAGGGAATAAGAATCTTCTTCTACTATTTAGTTTCCTTCCCGGGTTTACTACTTTAGAGTTGAGCTAGTAGGAGATTGATCAATGTTCAATAAAAGGCTTGGTCCCTAACAGGATCGAAGGCTTTTAAGCAAGGGAATAAGCATCTTCTTCTACTATTTAGTTTCATTCCCGGGTTTACTACTTTAGAGTTGAGCTAGTAGGGGATTGATCAATGTTCAATAAAAGGCTTGGTCCCCAACAGGATCAGTAAGGCTTTTAAGCAATGGAATAAGCATCTTCTTCGACTATTTAGTTTCATTCCCGGGTTTACTACTTTAGAGTTGAGCTAGAAGGGGATTGATCAATGTTCAATAAAAGGCTTGGTCCCTAACAGGATCAGTAAGGCTTTTAAGCAATGGAATAAGCATCTTCTTCTACTAATTAGTTTCATTCATGGGTTTACTACTTTAGAGTAGTGCTAGTAGGGGATTGATCAATGTTCAATAAAAGGCTTGGTCACTAACGAACAGTAAAGCTTTTAAGCAAGGGAATAAGCATCTTCTTCTACTATTTAGTTTCATTCTCGGGTTTACTACTTTAGAGTTAAGCTAGTAGGGGATTGATCAATGTTCAATAAAAGGCTTGGTCCCTAACAGGATTAGTAAGGCTTTTAAGCAAGGGAATAAGCATCTTCTTCTCCTATTTAGTTTCATTCCCGGGTTTACTACCTTAGAGTTGAGCTAGTAGGGGATTGATCAATGTTCAATAAAAGGCTTAGTCCCCAACAGGATCAGTAAGGCTTTTAAGCAAGGGAATAAGCATCTTCTTCTACTATTTAGTTTCATTCCCGGGTTTACTACTTTAGAGTTGAGCTAGTAGGGGATTGATCAATGTTCAATAAAAGGCTTGGTCACTAACTGGAACAGTAAAACTTTTAAGCAAGGGAATAAGCATCTTCTTCTACTATTTAGTTTCATTCCCGGGTTTACAACTTTAGAGTTGAGCTAGTAGGGGATTGATCAATGTTCAATAAAAGGCTTGGTCCCTAACAGGATTAGTAAGGCTTTTAAGCAAGGGAATAAGCATCTTCTTCCCCTATTTAGTTTCATTCCCGGGTTTACTACCTTAGAGTTGAGCTAGTAGGGGATTGATCAATGTTCAATAAAAGGTTTGGTCCCCAACATGATCAGCAAGGCTTTTAAGTAAGGGAATAAGCATCTTCTTCTACTATTTAGTTTCATTCCCGGGTTTACTACTTTAGAGTTGAGCTAGTAGGGGATTGATCAATGTTCAATAAACGGCTCGGTCCGTACCAGGATCAGTAAGGCTTTTAAGCAAGGGAATAAGCATCTTCTTCTACTATTTAGTTTCATTCCCGAGTTTACTACTTTAGAGTTGAGCTAGTAAGGGATTGATCAATGTTCAATAAAAGGCTTGGTCCCTAAGAGGATCAGTAAGGCTTCTAAGCAAGGGAACAAGCATCTTCTTCTACTATTTAGTTTCCTTCCCGGGTTTACTACTTTAGAGTTGAGCTAGTAGGAGATTGATCAATGTTCAATAAAAGGCTTGGTCCCTAACAGGATCAGTAAGGCTTTTAAGCAAGGGAATAAGCATCTTCTTCTACTATTTAGTTTCTTTCCCGGGTTTACTACTTTAGAGTTGAGCTAGTAAGGGATTGATCAATGTTCAATAAAAGGCTTGGTCCCTAAGAGGATCAGTAAGGCTTCTAAGCAAGGGAACAAGCATTTTCTTCTACTATTTAGTTTCATTCCCGAGTTTACTACTTTACAGTTGAGCTAGTAGGGGATTAATCAATGTTCAATAAAAGGCCTGGTCCCCAACAGGATCAGTAAGGCATTTAAGCAATGGAATAAGCATCTTCCTCTACTATTTAGTTTCATTCCAGAGTTTACTACTTTAGAGTTGAGCTAGTAGGGGATTGATCAATGTTCAATAAAAGGCTTGGTCCCTAACAGGATCTGTAAGGCTTTTAAGCAAGGGAATAAGCATCTTCTTCTACTTTTTAGTTTCATTCCCGGGTTTACTACTTTAGAGTTGAGCTAGTAGGGGATTGATCAATGTTCAATAAAAGGCTTGGTCCCCAACAGGATCAGTAAGGCTTTTAAGCAATGGAATAAGCATCTTCTTCTACTATTTAGTTTCATTCCCGGGTTTACTACTTTAGAGTTGAGCTAGTAGGGGATTGATCAATGTTCAATAAAAGCCTTGGTCCCCAACAAGATCAGTAAGGCTTTTAAGCAATGGAATATGCATCTTCTTCTACTATTTAGTTTCATTCCCGGGTTTACTACTTTAGAGTTGAGCTAGTAGGGGATTGGTCAATGTTCAAGAAAAGGCTTGGTCCCTAACCGGGTCAGTAAGGCTTTTAAGCAAGGGAATAAGCATCTTCTTCTACTATTTAGTTTCATTCCCGGGTTTACTACTTTCGAGTTGAGCTAGTAGGGGATTGATCAATGTTCAATAAAAGGCTTGGTCCCTAACAGGATTAGTAAGGCTTTTAAGCAAGGGAATAAGCATCTTCTTCTCCTATTTAGTTTCATTCCTGGGTTTACTACTTTAGAGTTGAGCTAGTAGGGGATTGAACAATGTTCAATAAAAGGCTTGGTCCCTAACAGGATTAGTAAGGCTTTTAAGCAAAGGAATAAGCATCTTCTTCTGCTATTTAGTTTCATTCCCGGGTTTACTAATTTAGAGTTGAGCTAGTAGGGGATTGATCAATGTTCAATAAAAGGCTTGGTCCCCAACAGGATCGAAGGCTTTTAAGCAAGGGAATAAGCATCTTCTTCTACTATTTAGTTTCATTCCCGGGTTTACTACTTTAGAGTTGAGCTAGTAGGGGATTGATCAATGTTCAATAAAAGACTTGGTCCGCAGGATCGAAGGCTTTTAAGCAAGGGAGTAAGCATCTTCTTCTACTATTTAGTTTCATTCCCGGGTTTACTACTTTAGAGTTGAGCTAGTAGGGGATTGATCAATGTTCAATAAAAGGCTTGGTCCCCAACAGGATCAATAAGGCTTTTAAGCAATGGAATAAGCATATTCTTCTACTATTTAGTTTCATTCCCGGGTTTACTACTTTATAGTTGAGCTAGTAGGGGATTGATCAATGTTAAATAAAAGGCTTGGTCCCTAACAGGATCAGTAAGGCTTTTAAGTAAGGGAATAATCATCTTCTTCTACTATTTAGATTCATTCCCGGGTTTTCTACTTTAGAATTGAACTAGTAGGGGATTGATTAATGTTCAATAAAAGGCTTGGTCCCCAACAAGATCAGTAAGGCTTTTAAGCAATGGAATAAGCATCTTCTTCTACTATTTAGTTTCATTCCCGGGTTTACTACTTTAGAGATGAGCTAGTAGGGGATTGGTCAATGTTCAAGAAAAGGCTTGGTCCCTAACTGGATCAGTAAGGCTTTTAAGCAAGGGAATAAGAATCTTCTTCTACTATTTAGTTTCCTTCCCGGGTTTACTACTTTAGAGTTGAGCTAGTAGGAGATTGATCAATGTTCAATAAAAGGCTTGGTCCCTAACAGGATCAGTAAGGCTTTTAAGCAAGGGAATAAGCATCTTCTTCTACTATTTAGTTTCATTCCCGGGTTTACTACTTTAGAGTTGAGCTAGTAGGGGATTGATCAATGTTCAATAAAAGGCTTGGTCCCCAACAGGATCAGTAAGGCTTTTAAGCAATGGAATAAGCATCTTCTTCGACTATTTAGTTTCATTCCCGGGTTTACTACTTTAGAGTTGAGCTAGAAGGGGATTGATCAATGTTCAATAAAAGGCTTGGTCCCTAACAGGATCAGTAAGGCTTTTAAGCAATGGAATAAGCATCTTCTTCTACTAATTAGTTTCATTCATGGGTTTACTACTTTAGAGTAGTGCTAGTAGGGGATTGATCAATGTTCAATAAAAGGCTTGGTCACTAACTGGAACAGTAAAGCTTTTAAGCAAGGGAATAAGCATCTTCTTCTACTATTTAGTTTCATTCCCGGGTTTACTACTTTAGAGTTAAGCTAGTAGGGGATTGATCAATGTTCAATAAAAGGCTTGGTCCCTAACAGGATTAGTAAGGCTTTTAAGTAAGGGAATAAGCATCTTCTTCTCCTATTTAGTTTCATTCCCGGGTTTACTACCTTAGAGTTGAGCTAGTAGGGGATTGATCAATGTTCAATAAAAGGCTTAGTCCCCAACAGGATCAGTAAGGCTTTTAAGCAAGGGAATAAGCATCTTCTTCTACTATTTAGTTTCATTCCCGGGTTTACTACTTTAGAGTTGAGCTAGTAGGGGATTGATCAATGTTCAATAAAAGGCTTGGTCACTAACTGGAACAGTAAAACTTTTAAGCAAGGGAATAAGCAACTTCTTCTACTATTTAGTTTCATTCCCAGGTTTACAACTTTAGAGTTGAGCTAGTAGGGGATTGATCAATGTTCAATAAAAGGCTTGGTCCCTAACAGGATTAGTAAGGCTTTTAAGCAAGGGAATAAGCATCTTCTTCCCCTATTTAGTTTCATTCCCGGGTTTACTACCTTAGAGTTGAGCTAGTAGGGGATTGATCAATGTTCAATAAAAGGCTTAGTCCCCAACAGGATCAGTAAAGCTTTTAAGCAAGGGAATAAGCATCTTCTTCTACTATTTAGTTTCATTCCCGGGTTTACTACTTTAGAGTTGAGCTAGTAAGGGATTGATCAATGTTCAATAAAAGGCTTGGTCCCTAAGAGGATCAGTAAGGCTTCTAAGCAAGGGAACAAGCATCTTCTTCTACTATTTAGTTTCATTCCCGGGTTTACTACTTTAGAGTTGAGCTAGTAGGGGATTTATCAATGTTCAATAAAAGGCTTGGTCCCTAACAGGATCAGTAAGGCTTGTAAGCAAGGTAATAAGCATCTTCTTCTACTATTTAGTTTCATTCCCGGGTTTACTACTTTACAGTTGAGCTAGTAGGGGATTAATCAATGTTCAATAAAAGGCTTGGTCCCCAACAGGATCAGTAAGGCATTTAAGCAATGGAATAAGCATCTTCCTCTACTATTTAGTTTCATTCCAGAGTTTACTACTTTAGAGTTGAGCTAGTAGGGGATTGATCAATGTTCAATAAAAGGCTTGGTCCCTAACAGGATCTGTAAGGCTTTTAAGCAAGGGAATAAGCATCTTCTTCTACTTTTTAGTTTCATTCCCGGGTTTACTACTTTAGAGTTGAGCTAGTAGGGGATTGATCAATGTTCAATAAAAGGCTTGGTCCCCAACAGGATCAGTAAGGCTTTTAAGCAATGGAATAAGCATCTTCTTCTACTATTTAGTTTCATTCCCGGGTTTACTACTTTAGAGTTGAGCTAGTAGGGGATTGATCAATGTTCAATAAAAGCCTTGGTCCCCAACAAGATCAGTAAGGCTTTTAAGCAATGGAATAAGCATCTTCTTCTACTATTTAGTTTCATTCCCGGGTTTACTACTTTAGAGTTGAGCTAGTAGGGGATTGGTCAATGTTCAAGAAAAGGCTTGGTCCCTAACCGGGTCAGTAAGGCTTTTAAGCAAGGGAATAAGCATCTTCTTCTACTATTTAGTTTCATTCCCGGGTTTACTACTTTAGAGTTGAGCTAGTAGGGAATTGATCAATGTTCAATAAAAGGCTTGGTCCCTAACAGGATCAGTAAGGCTTTTAAGCAATGGAATAAGCATCTTCTTCTACTATTTAGTTTCATTCCCGGGTTTACTACTTTAGAGTTGAGCTAGTAGGGGATTGATCAATGTTCAATAAAAGGCTTGGTCCCTAACAGGATCAGTAAGGCTTTTAAGTAAGGGAATAATCATCTTCTTCTACTATTTAGATTCATTCCCGGGTTTTCTACTTTAGAACTGAACTAGTAGGGGATTGATTAATGTTCAATAAAAGGCTTGGTCCCCAACAAGATCAGTAAGGCTTTTAAGCAATGGAATAAGCATCTTCTTCTACTATTTAGTTTCATTCCCGGGTTTACTACTTTAGAGATGAGCTAGTAGGGGATTGGTCAATGTTCAAGAAAAGGCTTGGTCCCTAACTGGATCAGTAAGGCTTTTAAGTAAGGGAATAAGCATCTTCTTCTACTATTTAGTTTCATTCCCGGGTTTACTACTTTAGAGTTGAGCTAGTAGGGAATTGATCAATGTTCAATAAAAGTTTTGGTCCCTAACAGGATCAGTAAGGCTTTTAAGCAATGGAATAAGCATCTTCTTCTACTATTTAGTTTCATTCCCGGGTTTACTACTTTAGAGTTGAGCTAGTAGGGGATTGATCAATGTTCAATAAAAGGCTTGGTCCCCAACAGGATCAGTAAGGCTTTTAAGCAATGGAATAAGCATCTTCTTCTACTATTTAATTTCATTCCAGGGTTTACTACTTTAGAGTTGAGCTAGTAGGGGATTGATCAATGTTCAATAAAAGGCTTGGTCCCTAACACGATCAGTAAGGCTTTTAAGAAAGGGAATAAGCATCTTCTTCTACTATTTAGTTTCCTTCCTGGGTTTACTACTTTAGAGTTGAGCTAGTAGGGGATTGATCAACGTTCAATAAAAGGCTTGGTCCCCAACAGGATCAGTAAGGCTTTTAAGCAATGGAATAAGCATCTTCTTATACTATTTAGTTTCATTCCCGGGTTTACTACTTTAGAGTTGAGCTAGTAGGGGATTGATCAATGTTCAATAAAAGGCTTAGTCCCCAACAGGATCGAAGGCTTTTAAGTAATGGAATAAGCATCTTCTTCTACTATTTAGCTTTATTCCCGGGTTTACTACTTTATAGTTGAGCTAGTAGGGGATTGATCAATGTTAAATAAAAGGCTTGGTCCCTAACCGGATCAGTAAGGCTTTTAAGCAAGGGTATAAGCATCTTCTTCTACTATTTAGTTTCATTCTCGGGTTTACAACTTTAGAGTTGAGCTAGTAGGGGATTGATCAATGTTCAATAAAAGGCTTGGTCACTAACAGGATCAGTAAAGCTTTTAAGCTATGGAATAAGCATCTTCTTCGACTATTTAGTTTCATTCCCGGGTTTACCACTTTAGAGTTGAGCTAGTAGGGGATTGATCAATGTTCAATAAAAGGCTTGGTCCCCACCAGGACCAGTAAGGCTTTTAAACAATGGAATAAGCATCTTCTTCTACTATTTAGTTTCATTCCCGGGTTTACTACTTAAGAGTTGAGCTAGTAGGGGATTGATCAATGTTCAATAAAACGCTTTGTCCCTAACAGGATCAGTAAAGCTTTTATGTAAGGGGATAAGCATCTTCTTCTACAATTTAGATTCATTCCCGGGTTTTCTACTTTAGAATTGAGCTAGTAGGGGATTGATCAATGTTCAATAAAAGGCTTGGTCCCCAACAAGATCAGTAAGGCTTTTAAGCAATGGAATAAGCATCTTCTTCTACTATTTAGTTTCATTCCCAGGTTTACTACTTTAGAGTTGAGCTAGTAGGGGTTTGGTCAATGTTCAGTAAAAGGCTTGGTCCCTAACCGTATCAGTAAGGCTTTTAAGGAAGGGAATAAGCATCTTCTTCTACTATTTAGTTGCATTCCCGGGTTTACTACTTTAGAGTTGAGCTAGTAGCGGATTGATCAATGTTCAATAAAAGGCTTGGTCCCTAACAGGATCAGTAAGGCTTTTAAGCAATGGAATAAGCATCTTCTTCTACTATTTAGTTTCATTCCCGGGTTTACTACTTTCGAGTTGAGCTAGTAGGGGATTGATCAATGTTCAATAAAAGGCTTGGTCCCTAACAGGATTAGTAAGGCTTTTAAGCAAGGGAATAAGCATCTTCTTCTCCTATTTAGTTTCATTCCTGGGTTTACTACTTTAGAGTTGAGCTAGTAGGGGATTGAACAATGTTCAATAAAAGGCTTGGTCCCTAACAGGATTAGTAAGGCTTTTAAGCAAAGGAATAAGCATCTTCTTCTGCTATTTAGTTTCATTCCCGGGTTTACTACTTTAGAGTTGAGCTAGTAGGGGATTGATCAATGTTCAATAAAAGGCTTGGTCCCCAACAGGATCAGTAAGGCTTTTAAGCAAGGGAATAAGCATCTTCTTCTACTATTTAGTTTCATTCCCGGGTTTACTACTTTAGAGTTGAGCTAGTAGGGGATTGATCAATGTTCAATAAAAGACTTGGTCCGTACCAGGATCAGTAAGGCTTTTAAGCAAGGGAGTAAGCATCTTCTTCTACTATTTAGTTTCATTCCCGGGTTTACTACTTTAGAGTTGAGCTAGTAGGGGATTGATCAATGTTCAATAAAAGGCTTGGTCCCCAACAGGATCAATAAGGCTTTTAAGCAATGGAATAAGCATATTCTTCTACTATTTAGTTTCACTCCCGGGTTTACTACTTTATAGTTGAGCTAGTAGGGGATTGATCAATGTTAAATAAAAGGCTTGGTCCCTAACAGGATCAGTAAGGCTTTTAAGCACTGGAATAAGCATCTTCTTCTACTATTTAGTTTCATTCGCGGGTTTACTACTTTAGAGTTGAGCTAGTAGGGGTTTGATCAATGTTCAATAAAAGGCTTGGTCCCTAACAGGATCAGTAAGGCTTTTAAGCAATGGAATAAGCATCTTCTTCTACTATTTAGTTTCATTCTCGGGTTTACTACTTTAGAGTTGAGCTAGTAGGGGATTGATTAAAGTTCATGAAAAGGCTTGGTCCCTAACAGGATCAGGAAGGCTTTTAAGCAATGGAATAAGCATCTTCTTCTACTATTTAGTTTCATTCCCGGGTTTACTACTTTAGAGTTGAGCTAGTAGGGGATTGATCAATGTTCAACAAAAGGCTTGTTCCCTAACAGGATCAGTATGACTTTTAAGGAAGGGAATAAGCATCTTCTTCTACTATTTAGTTTCATTCCCGGGTTTACTACTTTAGAGTTGAGCTAGTAGGGGATTGATTAATGTTCAATAAAAGGCTTGGTCCGTACCAGGATCAGTAAGGTTTTTAAGCAAGGTAGTAAGCATCTTCTTCTACTATTTAGTTTGATTCCCGGGTTTACTACTTTAGAGTTGAGCTAGTAGGGGATGGATCAATGTTCAATAAAAGGCTTGGTCCCCAACAGGATCAGTAAGGCTTTTAAGCAATGGCATAAACGTCTTCTTCTACTATTTAGTTTCATTCCCGGGTTTACAACTTTATAGTTGAGCTAGTAGGGGATTGATTAATGTTTAATAAAAGGCTTGGTCGCTAACAGGATCAGTAATGCTTTTAAGCAATGGAATAAGCATCTTCTTCTACTATTTAGTTTCATTCCCGGGTTTACTACTTTAGAGTTGAGCTAGTTGGGGTTTGATCAATGTTCAATAAAAGGCTTGGTCCCCAACAGGATCAGTAAGACTTTTAAGCAATGGAATAAGCATCTTCTTCTACTATTTAGTTTCATTCCCGGGTTTACTACTTTAGAGTTGAGCTAGTAGGGGATTGATTAATATTTAATAAAAGGCTTGGTCCCCAACAGGATCAGTAAAGCTTTTAAGCAAGGGAATAAGTATCTTATTCTACTATTTAGTTTCATTCCCGGGTTTACTACTTTAGAGTTATGCTAGTAGGGGATTGATCAATGTTCAATAAAAGGCTTGGTCCCCAACAGGATCAGTAAGGCTTTTAAGCAATGGAATAAGAATCTTCTTCTACTATTTAGTTTCATTCCCGGGTTTACTACTTTAGAGTTGAGCTAGTAGGTGTTTGATCAATGTTTAATAAAAGACTTGGTCCCTAACAGGATCAGTAAGGCTTTTAAGCAAGGGAATAAGCATCTTCTTCTACTATTTAGTTTCATTCCAGGGATTACAACTTTAGAGTTGAGCTAGTAGGGGATTGATCAATGTTCAATAAAAGGTTTGGTCCCCAACATGATCAGCAAGGCTTTTAAGCAAGGGAATAAGCATCTTCTTCTACTATTTAGTTTCATTCCCGGGTTTACTACTTTAGAGTTGAGCTAGTAGGGGATTGATCAATGTTCAATAAACGGCTCGGTCCGTACCAGGATCAGTAAGGCTTTTATGCAAGGGAATAAGCATCTTCTTCTACTATTTAGTTTCATTCCCGGGTTTACTACTTTAGAGTTGAGCTAGTAGGGGATTGATCAATGTTCGATAAAAGGCTTGGTCCCCAACAGGATCGGTAAGGCTTTTAAGCAAGGGAATAAGAATCTTCTTCTACTATTTAGTTTCATTACCGGGTTTACTACTTTAGAGTTGAGCTAGTAGGGGATTGATCAATATTCAATAAAAGGCTTGGTCCCTAATATGATCAGTATGGCTTTTAAGCAAGGGAATAAGCATCTTCTTCTACTATTTAGTTTCATTCTTGGGTTTACTACTTTAGAGTGGAGCTAGTAGGGGATTGATCAATGTTCAATAAAAGGCTTGGTCCCCAACAGGATAAGTATGGCTTTTAAGCAATGGAATAAGCATCTTCTTCTACTATTTAGTTTCATTGCCTGGTTTACTACTTTAGAGTCGAGGTAGTAGGGGATTGATCAATGTTCAATAAAAGGCTTGGTCCCTAACATGATCAGTAAGGCTTTTAAGCAAGGGAATAAGCATCTTCTTCTACTATCTAAATTCATTCCTGCATTTACTACTTTAGAGTTGAGCTAGTAGGGGATTGATCAATGTTCAATATGAGGCTTGGTCCCCAACAGGTTCAGTAAGGCTTTTAAGCAATGGACTAAGCATCTTATTCTACTATTTAGTTTCATTCCCGGGTTTACTACTTTAGAGTTGAGCTAGTAGGGCATTGATCAATGTTCAATAAAAGGCTTGGTCCGTACCAGGATCAGTAAGGCTTTTAAGCAAGGGAGTAAGCATCTTCTTCTCCTATTTATTTTCATTCCCGGGTTTACTACTTTATAGTTGAGCTAGTAGGGGATTGATCAATGTTAAATAAAAGGCTTGGTCCCCAACAGGATCAGTAAGGCTTTTAAGCAATGGAATAAGGATCTTCTTCTACTATTTAGTTTCATTCCCGGGTTTACTACATTAGAGTTGAGCTAGTAGGGGATTGATCAATGTTCAATAAAAGGCTTGGTCCCTAACAGTATCCGTAAGGCTTTTAAGCAAGGGAATAAGCATCTTCTTCTATTATTTAGTTTCATTCCCGGGTTTACTACTTTAGAGTTGAGCTTGTAGGGGATTGATCAATGTTCAGTAAAAGGCTTGGTCCCCAACAGGATTAGTAAGGCTTTTAAGCAATGGAATAAGCATCTTCTTCTACTATTTAGTTTCATTCCAGGGTTTACTACTTTAGAGTTGAGCTAGTAGGGGATTGATCAATGTTCAATAAAAGGCTTGGTCCCTAACATGATCAGTAAGGCTTTTAAGCAATGGAATAAGCATCTTCTTCTACTATTTAGTTTCATTCCCGGGTTTACTACTTTAGAGTTGAGCTAGTAGGCGATTGATCAATGTTCAATAAACGGCTTGGTCCGTACCAGGATCAGTAAGGCTTTTAACCAATGGAATAAGCATCTTCTTCTACTATTTAGTTTCATTCCCGAGTTTACTACTTTAGAGTTGAGCTAGTAGGGGATTGATCATTGTTCAATAAAAGGCTTGGTCCCCAACAGGATCAGTAAGGCTTTTAAGCAATGGAATAAGCATCTTCTTCTACTATTTAGTTTCATTCCCGGGTTTACTACTTTAGAGTTGAGCTAGTAGGGGATTGATCAATGTTCAATAAAAGGCTTGGTCTCTAACAGGATCAGTAAGGCTTTTAAGCAAGGGAATAAGCATCTTCTTCTACTATTTAGTTTCATTCCCGGGTTTACTACTTTAGAGTTGAGCTAGTAGGGGATTGATCAATGTTCAATAAAAGGCTTGGTCCCCAACAGGATCAGTAAGGCTTTTAAGCAAGGGAATAAGCATCTTCTTCTTCTATTTAGTTTCATTCCCGGGTTTACTACTTTAGAGTTGAGCTAGTAGGGGATTGATCAATTTTCAATAAAAGGCTTGGTCCCTAACAGGATCAGTAAGGCTTTTAGGCAAGGGAATAAGCATCTTCTTCTACTATTTAGTTTCATTCCTAGGTTTACTATTTTAGAGTTGAGCTAGTAGGGGATTGATCAATGTTCAATAAAAGGCTTGGTCCGTAACAGGATCAGTAAGACTTTTAAGCAAGGGAATAAACATCTTCTTCTACTATTTAGTTTCATTCCCGGGTTTACTACTTTAGTGTTGAGCTAGTAGGGGATTGATCAATGTTCAATAAAAGGCTTGGTCACTAACAGGATCAGTATGGCTTTTAACCAAGGGAATAAGCATCTTCTTTTATTATTTAGTTTCATTCCCAGGTTTACTACTTTAGAGTTGAGCTAGTAGGGGATTGATTAATGTTCAATAAAAGGCTTGGTCCCTAACAGGATCAGTAAGGCTTTTAAGCAAGGGAATAAGCATCTTCTTCTACTATTTAGTTTCATTCCTGGGTTTACTACTTTAGAGTTGAGCTAGTAGTGGATTGATCAATGTTCAATAAAAGGCTTGGTCCCCAACAGGATCAGTAAGGCTTTTAAGCAATGGAATAAGCATCTTCTTCTACTATTTAGTTTCATTCCCGGGTTTACTACTTTAGAGTTGAGCTAGTAGGGGATTGATCAATGTTCAATAAAAGGCTTGGTCCCCAATAGGATCAGTAAGGCTTTTAAGCAATGGAATAAGCATCTTCTTCTACTATTTAGTTTTATTCCCGGGTTTACTACTTTAGAGTTGAGCTAGTAGGGGATTGATCAATGTTTAATAAAAGGCTTGGTCCGTAACAGGATCTGTAAGGCTTTTAAGCAAGGGAATAAGCATCTTATTCTACTATTTAGGTTTACTACTTTATAGTTGAGCTAGTAGGGGATTGATTAATGTTCAATAAAAGGCTTGGTCCCCAATAGGATCAGTTAGGCTTTTAAGCAATGGAATAAACATCTTCTTCTACTATTTAGTTTCATTCCTGGGTTTACTACTTTAGAGTTGAGCTAGTAGGGAATTGATTAATATTCAATAATAGGTTTGGTCCATAACAGGTCTTCAAGTGAATTTAGTTCGGGTGCTTGAGAAGGCTGGCAAGGCCAACCCGGTTCTACAACTTGAGCGAGAAAGTGAACTGAAAGCGCCAAGTCCTGTTGCTTGTTTTTAAAGTCTGAAGGAAGTTAAAAGAGTTCGAGTGTAAGCAGCAGAATAGCTAGTTCCAGGCCAGTTTCCCAGTATCAACCATGGATGTTACATTTGTCATGTATAGGTTTGATTTATGGGAATAAGAGTTTATTGCTTGACCGAGAAAAGAAGCTCAGCTTTGTTTGTATTATCCGCCCTCTATCTTTTGCTACCCTAACAAAAAAAAAAAAAGAAAAAAAAAAAAAGACAAGCTAAGCCCTCTTCTGCTCACCAAAAAGAATAAAAGAGATTTCTTTACTTGGATGGCATCGAAGATCAAAGGTTCCTCTCGCGTCGAAGATCCTGTTTTAAGAGAGGACAACATAAGAAGATAGTTGGGAAGAGATCTTGAAAGCTCCAGGGTACAAAGTAGGGAATCTAATCTCAGCGGTAGGGTAACTCGTGACCTTCCTCTGAGAGCAGTGATCATGCTATTCTTCCGTAGATAAAAGGCATACAAGAAGCGACAGTTGATCTTACTTATGATGATGTAAGCAGTAAAAGCCTTTGGAACCCAAAACTTCTTCATTCTACTGTTTTTTTTCTAGGTCCGTTAGCGCACTTACGTGCTCATTGGTGGGCGCCTCTTCGCAGGGTGGCTGTCGACGGACAAGGCAGCCGTGATGGTGCAGATGGGGCAACAGAAATTAAGGTATTTTTTTTAAAAAAAAATTCGAAGATCGTTCTCGTATATAGAATTTTGAAAATATGTTTAACAATTCTAAAAATTTCGAGTACCGTCCTCTCATCCAAAATTATAAAAATACTTTTGACAATTCTAAAAATTTTAAACATAATTTCTAAAAAATAATTAATTAAATAATTTAATTAATTATTATATATATCTAGTAATCGTATATATGATATGATGTACATGTGATGTATGATGTGGATGAATGATCATGAGCCACGTGTTGTGATGTGTGTAATTGTGATTATTATTATTATTATTATTATTGTTGGGCTTGCGTGCTTGTGATTATTTGTAATTACATGGAGAGGCGCAGCGGGAGCCTGAAGGTTACAGCAAGACCCACGATGTTGACGCATTGTGATGCGATGATCCGACGAAACCGATGATAACAAGATCAAAAATCACAGGGCATAGAGATGCGCCAATGCATACATAAATCTTATTGTAAGTGATTAGGCCCATTGGCTCGGGCTTAATTATATTAGATGATGGCTCATGATCATCCGGTGTGAATATTAAGTCGGTAAGCGTGAGGCAATAAGATTGACCCATGTGGCCTTTCATCGTTATAGGAAGAAATTGAATCACGACGTAGGTTTAGTTGGTCAAGTCCCTCGAGGCTCACCTATCTACGTGATCGAGATCTTGCCTACGATATAGAGATGTCACCGGTGACCTGAGGGCATGGTATGCTTGGTCGAGTCCCTCGAGAGCATATCATCAAATCAAACTCATCTTGTAATAATGGTGATTACTTAACTGAATGTCATAGTTGGTCGAGTCCCTCGAGACTATGATGATTCAGAGGTCGAACATGACAGAAATCATAAGGAGTTATGATTGGCAAGAGTTGTCTACCTTTTGGGCTTAGTGTAATTAGTCGAGTCCCTCGAGGTTGCACTAAGATGCCAATTGGATCCTGATCCACACTATGAGTCTGCCGGAGACTTCCATCCCACTTATCGAGAGTGTTGCATGATATGTTAAGAAAATAGTAGGAGTACATTAAGATAGAAGTTCATATCTTAATTAGTATTTTCTACAAGATCTATATGTTATTTATTTTTTGCTATATCTTGTTTTGTCAGAAACATATCGCTCACAAACCCCCTACGTGGCATACTTGATGCCAACCGTCTCATTAGTCCAAACTATACAGATTGGCTCTACAAGTTGAGAATTGTTTTTACGATAGAGAAAATCACATACGTCCTTTATACAATTGTACCCACGCCGGAAGAAGGGCAAGCGAGGATGAGATTGCTCGCTATGTGAAGTACATAGATGATTCCACGTTGGCAAAATATTATATGTTGGCCTCCATGACTCCTGAGTTATAGAGGCAACATGAGAGCATGAATGCAGATTATATCATTCTTCATCTCCACTAACTGTTTAAGAAACATGGAAGAACTCAAAGATATGAGATATCTAAGAGACTCTTCAAAATCAGGATGACAGAAAGGACATCGGTTAAGAACCATGTCCTAAAGATGATAGAGTAGATCGAGAAACTCATAAGTCTAGGAATAGTCCTAGAGGATAACCTGTGCGTTGATCTTATACTTCAGTCCCTACCAGATTCCTTTTCTCACTTCATCATAAATTTTAACATGAGCAAGTTTGAGGTGACTCTTCCTAAGCTTCTCAATATGTTGAGGGAAGCTGAGAGTGCCATCAAGAAGGGGAAGCCAGTTCTCTATAGTGGTGAGACCAAAAAGAAAAGGAAGGCTAGCAAGACTCTTAAGAAGGGCAAGGGCAAAGAAAGACCAGGTAAAGCAAAGATTGCTAAGAAATACCCGAGAAAGGATAAAAGACAGTGCTTTCATTATGGCCAAGACGGGCATTGGAAGAAGAATTGTAAGGACTACCTTGCAGAGAAGGCGAGATAGAAGCTTGGAGAAGCTTCAAGTATATTTATGATCAGTCTCCATTTATCAAATTTTTATAATAACACATGGGTATTGGATACTGGGAGTGTTTATCATATTTGTAATTCGTTGTAGGTTCTGGTAAGACCTAGAAGATTGGCTAGAGGCGAGATAGACCTAAAGATGGGCAATGGAGCAAGAGTTGCTATAGTTGCTGTTAGAGAGGTCACCCTACATCTGCCCGGTGGAGCTATTATTACATTAGATGCATGCTATTTTGTTTACTCTATTATCAAAAATATTATTTCTATCTCTTATTTGATAATTAATGGATACAAATTAGTTTTTGAGAATAATAGTTGTTCAATAATTATGGATGATGAGATCATCACTAGAGGGACCCTTATAAATAGCTTATATGTGTTAGATACTTCTTCACATATCATGAATATAAATATGTCTAAGGGGAAAAGAGATGAGGTGAATAATGCATACTTATAGCATTGTAGGCTAGGTCATATACATGAGGGAAGGATTCAAAAATTATTGAAAGATGGATACTTAGATTCATTTGACTATGAGGCATATGCAACTTGTGAATCTTAACTTCGTGGGAAGATGTCCAACTCTTCTTTTAGTGAACTGGAGAGAGAGCCACCGAGTTATTGGAACTCACACATAGTGATGTATGTGGTCCCATGTCGACTTAAGCTATAGGTGGTTACTCATACTTTATTACATTTACTGATGATTTCTCTAGGTATGGACATGTGTACCTAATGAAGTACAAATCTGAGGCCTTCGAGAAACTTATGAAATATAAGAATGAGGTAGAAAACCAAATTGGAAAGAGTATTAAGACTCTTCTATCATATCGAGGAGGAAAATACTTGAGTGTGAAGTTCACCCATTTCCTCAAGGATAATGAGATTCTATCCCGGTAGACACCTCCTTATACACCTCAGCTCAATGGTGCATCAGAAAGGAGGAATCACACACTGTTAGATATTGTACGGTCCATGATGAGTTTCGCTGACCTACCCGTCTCATTCTGGGGGTACACCATAAAGACTGCAGCTTACCTTCTTAACAGAGTTCTACCAAAGTCGATAGTGTCTACATCATATGAGATATAGAAAGGAAAGAAGCCCGATCTTAAGATTGTTAAGATTTGGGGCTGTCCTGCCCAAGTTAGAAGATACAACCCCGATAAGTTAGAATTAAGGATAGAATGGTGCACATTCGTGGGATACCCAAAGAAAATTTATGGGTATTATTTCTATCACCTTGAGGACTGAAAGGTCTTTGTTGCTAAGAGAGCCATGTTTCTTGAGAAGAAATACATTCTTGGTGGAAACAGAGGAAGCAAGATAGAATTGAGCGAGGTTGGAGAACCTAGCTCAAGCACCATTCCAGAGCCCTAGTCTGTTCAGGTATCTAAAACACAAGTTTCAACTTTGCATAGGTCTAGTAGAATATCTCATCCTCCTGAAAGATATATGAGACATATCAGTAGAGATAACTCTCAGGATGTTGATTCTTAAACCTACGAGGAAGCTATTATGAGTATAGACTCCTGGAAGTAGCAAGAAGTCATGAATTCTGAGATGGATTCGATGTACTCTAATAAGGTTTAGAACCTTATGGATGCACTTGAGGGTATTGTATTCATCGACTGTAAATAGATCTTCAAGAAGAAGATCGGAGTGGCTGGAAAGGTAGAGACCTATAAAGCAAGGCTGATAGCTAAAGGATATCATTAAAGACAATGAGTTGACTATGACAAAACCTTTTCACCTGTAGCCATACTTAAGTCTATTAGAATTATTTTGACCATTGCAACACACTATGACTATGAGATCTGGCAGATGGATGTCAAAACAATATTCCTTAATGGCAACATCGAAGAGGAGGTGTATATGATACAGCCAGAGGGATTTTTATCTAAAGAGAGTTCAAATAAAGTGTGTAGGTTGTTTAGATCCATTTATGGATTGAAGCAAGTTTTCCGAAGTTAGAACATAAGATTTAATGAGGTGATCAGATCTTATGACTTCGTTAAGAATGAAGATGAGCTTTGTATGTACAGGAAGGTAAGTGGGAGCGCTATCACCTTCTTGATGCTATATGTGGATGACATTCTAATCATTGGGAATGATGTAAGAATTCTCTTCATAGTAAAGGCTTAGCTATCCAGAAATTTCTCCATGAAAGACTTAGGGGAAGCATCCTATATTTTGAAGATCCGGATCTATATAGATAGATCCAAGAGGATACTTGGCTTATCCCAGTCCAGGTACATAGATTCTATTGTCAAAAGGTTTGGCATGGAGAATTCCAAGAGAGGTTTCATACCAATAAGATATGAAATATTACTTTATAGGTGTATGTCCCCAAAGACTCCTGAAGAAAGGACAAACATGGATAAGATACCTTATACCCTAGTGATAGAATCTATCATATATGTGATGCTATGTACCAGGCCTGATATAGCACATGATCTGAGTGTCACGAGCAAGTATCAAGGAGATCTAGGTTTAGAACACTAGAAGATAGTAAAGTGTATCCTTAAGTACTTGAGAAGGACTAATGATCTTTTACTGGTAGATAAAGGAGGTAGCCTCCAGGTTGAGGGCTACACGGACTCAAGTTTTTGGTCTAACATCGATGATAGTAAGTCAAATTCAGGATATGTTTTCACCCTAAATGAAGGAGCAGTAAGCTAGAATAGTTCAAAGCAAGATATTACTACTAACTCGACCACAGATGTAGAATACATTGCTGCAGTAGAAGCAACAAAGAAAAGGGTGTGGATAAAGAAGTTCATCAAGGATTTGGGTGTTATACCAAGTAGCATGGAGCTGACTCCCATATATTGTGTCAGTGACAAGGCGATAACTCTAATAAGGGAACCCAGGTCTAATCAGAATTATTCTGAGGAGGTTCCATCTGATTAGAGCGATTATGACCCAAAAAGATATATTAATAGAGAGAGTTTCATTCAAAGATAACATTGTAGATCCACTAATGAAGTCGTTGGCTCTTATTGTATTTGAGCGTCATAGGGGTCTGATGGGGATTGGACATATAGGTGATTGACTTTTGGTCAAGTGAGAGATTGCTGGTTATAGGTGCCATGCAAGCTAATCATATAATTGATGACACGTGTGACATGCTGTGTGATCTTTTTGCTTATAATTAATATTATATATTCTCACATTATATTATCTGTAGCATATATATTGTAATGTCCTTGGTTCTGTGCAATGAGAATCGGATCATGATGAGATCACGATAATGAGATCGATTCACTTTTAAACATAGATCCTAAATAATCCCGGTCATAGGTTACTCGAGAGGGACATCGAGATAACCGGATAGACCGGTATACTATATACCCGTCCACATGATAGAGGCGGCTGGTCTCATACTCACTTGTGTGGAGACATTAAGGATATAGTACAGGTGCTCATTGGAGAATGAGTTCACTGATTGATCTACTTATGGAATGCTATTTGGTTAATGATACTTAATGTTAGACAGCGATTCCATAGTCTCAGTTGTGTATCCGGTCCTTAGATTTGAGACACCAAGGATGTCTTGTATGAGTACTCCTTTCTTTAACACCAAACTTATATATTTGAAAAGTTTCAGATCTGGTATAACTGGTTATCGGGATTGGTAGCCAATCTTATGAAGACAATTGAGTGTCAATAGAGGATCATCCACTCTCGGTATTATGAAAGGAATATCTCATTTGTGCTTACTCCGATAAATCTCTGGCCAATGTCATTTGGATTGAGAGAAAAAGAGTTCTCCGAGAGAATCTGATTAGAGCAAGACTATGATAGATTCGTATATGACCTGATAGTACCATGTCCAATATACGGTCTCTGGGATATTAGTTAGATGAGGGATTATAGATACACGGTAACTGTGAACAGACAAGTCTGATGGATTCGATCTCCCTGTACAGTCTGGGGACTATGGCGTAGTGGCCTAGTACGTCTATAGTTGATGAGTCGAGTGAATTATTATAGGGATAATAATTCACTATTTCAGAAGGAGTTCTGATAGGAGTGACTTACGTTCAGCTCAGTATCAAGCCTAGAGGGTCACACACATATGGTAGATGCTTCAACGAATTGAGGATTGAATGGAGATCCAATTAGCCGATATTCTCATTAGATGAGACCCTAAGCTGATAGGCTCCTTGATTAAGGCCCAATTAGAGGCTTAAGGATATTATTGGATAGAGATCTAATAATACAAGGTTAGTGGGTTATTGGATGAAGATCCAATACCCATTAAGGCAAGAGCCTTAGGGTTATGGTGGCTCTCTATAAATAGGAGGGGAGACTCATAGTTGATAGACTGCAGCTTTAGCCACAACCTCCTATTCTCCTCCCCCCTTTGCGTAAGAGTTGCGAGATTAGATTAGAGGAGTCTCGCTGTAGGGATCCATCGTGTGAATACCACTAGAGAGGAGGATGCTTGACCTCCTTCATTCTCTCTATCCGGATCTGGAAATATAGGATATACAATCTCCTTAGGTAAAATCAATCTCTCATATATTATGATTTTATCGATTTTTATATTTTTATCGAGACCCCAATCTTTCCCTCGGGTACCTTGGCATAAGTAATAAATAATTCATATCTTAGGATAAAATGGGCCAGTGATGATTCTGGTTTATGTTCCGTTGGTATCATAAGAGATCATATCAGTAATATAGGGTGGTTCTATCGCAGTGGCCTCGCATTTTTCGAGTAGATTATAGTCATCAAGAAGCTTCAGCTAAGTTGGGAAAAGACCCGCGGTGCTATGAGGTCCTCCTGGCCAAGCGAAGCGATTCGATTCATGGGAGATGAGAATGGAGTTGTAAAAGGCCTGGAGATTGGTTCCAGTTTGAGGAAATCAAGGGTTTGGAGGAGATGATAGAGGCTGACTTGGTTCTATTAGCTATGGGTTTCTTGTTTTCCTTGGCCTTGAACTGGTGAGTTGCTCTTTTCATCATATATAAATTGCCTTTCTCTAGCCCTATAGCCCTCCCTCCACCCCTCTAGGTTGAAGTTTTTAAGCTTTCTTTCTATGTTGGAAGTCAACACTCTTGTCTGGTGTCGGTGTCTGACTCGTGCCATCAGCCATTCTCGCAGACGATCGCGGATCAGCTGGGCGTAGAGCGAAACAACAGGTCAAACTTCCAAGGCTGACTATGGGCGTGTTTCTTGACCAACATCGAGGGGGTGTTTGTTACAGGAGGGGGCAGTCAGTCGCTCGTGATTTGGGCAATCAAATCAACGAGGGCCGGTAGACTATTGAAGTTGATAGGAAGAAAAAGATAGAGTTAGCATACCAAGGAAGAGTAGGAGAAGGCTAAATCTTCTGTATTTCTCTCAATATTTTTATAATTTCACAAACTCTATATTTTTCATGACTCAACTTATGGGGCTTATATAGTTCCCCAAGATACATTACATTTATGCAGTAAGAATTAATCTTTCTTTCAATAAACTCTTTCAATAATTAATAGTCAATTTGACTTGTCCTTCCATAAATATTTTCTCTTGAAGAAATAAACTTTTCTTCTGATGAAATTAATCTCTTCATGATAATTGCACAAGTTTAATTCCAACATTCTCCCCCCTTAAACTTGTTCCATCCAACATGCCAAGTTTCCTTCGAAGATGTTGAAATATTTTAATTTTGAGAGGTTTTGTAAAAATGTCAGCCACTTATTCATTTGTCTTGACATGATATAACTCAACTTCTTTATTTTTGATATGATCTCTTATAAAATAAAATCTTATGTCGATATGCTTTAATCTTTCATGATAGATTAGATTCTTGGCTAAGGGAATAGCTGATTTATTATCAATATAAATTTTGGTTAACTTCTCCTGTGGCATATGAAGTTCCTGAAGTAATCTTCTTAGCCATATTGTATAACAAACACAAGAAGATGCTGCTATGTATTCTGCTTCACAACTTGATAGAGCAACTATATGTTATTTTTTTGAAGACCAAGTAAATGTAGCTCTACCAAAATAAAATACAAATCCAGTTGTACTCTTTTGATCATCGTAGCTTCCAGCCTAATTACTATCACTATATCTAATAAGATCCAGTCCTTTTGATGATGAATATAATATTCCATACTCAATTGATTCTTTAATATATCGTAAAATTCTTTTAGTGATATTTAAATAAGAAGTCTTAGGAGATTCTATATATCTACTTATTAAACCAACTCCAAATAATATATCAGGTCGAGTGCATGTTAAATACTTTAAACATCTAACTAGACTTTTGTAGTAAGTTGGATTAATGTATTTACCTTTGCCTTCTTTGGTCAACTTGGTGCCATACTCAATAGGCGTATCTGTAGGATAACAATCTTCCATATGTAACTTCTTTAAAACCTCTTTTGCATAATTTCCTTGTGAAATAAAAATTTATTTATTATTTTGTATAATTTAAATACCAAAGAAATAAGACATTAAACCCAAGTCGGTCATCTTAAACTCATTCTTCATAGAGTATTTAAAATCTTTAATCATAGAGCTACTGTTGCTTGTAAATATTAAATCATCTACATACAAACATACAAACATGATATCTCCATCAATGTTAGATTTTGTATAGAGAGCATGTTCATGTGGACATTTAGAAAAACTATTTTGAATAAAATAAGCATCTATCCGAGAATTCCATGCTCGTGAGACTTGTTTAACCCCATAAAGAGCTATCTTTAACTTGTATACTTTGTTTTCTTATTCATAAATAATAAAACCAGGGGGTTGTTGAACATATATCTCTTTTTTAAGAACTCCATTAAGGAATGTTGATTTAACATCAATTTATAAAATTTTTCATTTCATTTGAGCTGTTAGGGAGATAAGTAATCTTATTGTCTCCAATCGAGCAACTGGTGTAAACACTTCTTCATAATCGATCCCATATTGTTGTTTATATCCCTTTACGACTAATCTTGTTTTATATTTCTCCACCTCTCCTTGTGCATTTCTTTTTATTTTGAAGATTCACTTAACACCGATCGCTTGGTGGTCTTCTGGAAGTGTAGTAAGCTCCAATGTATCATTTTTGTTGATTGCATTAATCTCCTCATTCATAGCTTACATTCATTTTTCTTCTTTACAAGCTTCTTCAAACATTAATGAATCATATCCTGCAAAAAGACAAAATAGAGAAAGTTCATCATTGTTAGTATCAATTCTTTGAGTCATATCATATAGCTCCTAGATCGGTCTTGTCCTTTTTATAATCGGACTTCTTGAATCTTATGACCTAGCTAATCTCGGTGATGATTCTGGTAAAGCCTCTTATGTGCTTGCTTGTATTATATCATCCTCTTCTGATGATATAGCTTTCTTATGTTGTTCATTAATTTTTCAGTCCTAAATCTATTGTTCATTAAACTCAACATCTCTTGACATCACAACTTTATTTGTGATAGAATTGTAGAGTTTGTATCGACTGAAATTCTCAGTATAACCTAATAAAATACATTTATGACTTTTATCTTCAAGTTTTGTTCTCTTTTCTTCTAGTATCTTGGCAAATGCAACACTTCCAAAAATTCTTAAATGATCAACTCTTGGTTTCTGTAGGGTCCATATTTTTTCTGGTGTAGAATTACTAATTCACTTTATTGAAAACCTATTAAGCAAATAAACTGCACAAGCAACAGCATCCCCCCAAAATTCATTAGAAATATTTTTTTCCTTTAACATACATCAGACTATATTAAGTATAGTCCTAGTTCTTTCTAAAACACCATTTTGTTGAGGTCTATATGGCATAGTAAATTGATGTAAAATTCTATTATTTCTTAAAAACTTCCAAATTCATTTGACGTATATTCATCACCTCTATCTGTTCGTAAACATTTAATCTTGCAACCACTTTGTCTTTCTATCAAGTCTTTAAATTCTTTGAATTTGTTTAACACTTCTTTCTTTTCCTTTAAAATATAGACCCAAGTTTTGCCACTATGATCATCAATGAAGGTAAGAAAATACCTACTTCCTCCAAGTGATATTAAGCTGATAGGGCCACAAACATTCAAATGTACCAGATCAAGTCGATGCTATGCTCTTTTTGTTCTGCTGATTTTGAAAGGCTTTCTTTCTTGCTTACCCATAACACATACTTTAGATAATTTTGATGGACGGTCAATTCTTGGCATTCCTATCACTATATTAAACTTCTCTAGAAGTTTTAAAGCTTCAAAATTGAAGTGTGCATATCTAAGATGTCATAATGTAGAAATGTCCTCAATATCAGTTTTTAAAATAATTTGATCTATCAAAATGCATAAATGTAGAGGAAATATTCTATTCTTCACCATTTTCACATGTGAGATTAATGTCTTAATCTTATCATAAATTGAAATAGTCATACCTTTTATCTCAATATTATAACCTTTTTCAAGTAATTATCCCAAGCTAAGAATATTATTTTTCATATCAGACACATAATAAACATTTTAAATGTATAATTCTTTGCCATTATAGAGTCCAAGAATAATTTTACCTTTGTCTCTTACTGGTCTTTAAGACAGATCACCAAATGTAATATTTCCATAATAGCTTGTATCCATTTTTGAAAATAATTATTTAATGCCACACATATGATTTGAAGATCCTGTATCTAGATACCATGTAATAGATTGATCTTCCATCAAATTATCATAAGTCATTAGCAAAACTTGGTTTTCATTCTTCTCTTCTTTTTCAACAAAATTTATTTTATCACCTTGATTATTAGGATTATAATAGCATTCAAAGGAGTAATGACCATACTTTTTACAAATATAGCATTGTATTTCAGACCTTTTAGAATTTCTATCACGTCCACGGCCTCGGCCACATCCTCGACCATAACCTCGACCTTGCCCATGTCTTCGATCATAACCTCGACCTTTTTGGCTAGAATTTTATCTACCTCTTTCATTGTTTGAGATTCTTGATAGGTCTGATTTCTGCCATCTCTTCCTCTTTATCCACGACCTCTTCCTTTTTGAAAATTTGATTCACCTTTATTTTCAAGATTAAGCTTGGTCTGTAGTACTTGTTATACAGTTTTTTCTTCTGCTCTTTTTATAATCCTTTATTCATGAACTTAAGAAAACTCATAAATTATTCTAAAGACATTTATTCTAAATCTTTAGACTCTTCAATCGCAACAACAATAAAATCAAAATTTGAATCTAGTGATCTTAGTATCTTTTCTATCACTCTTTGATCACTTATTTGTTCACAATTTCTTCTCATTTGATGAACAATAGAAATAAATTTTATGAAATAATCATAAATAATTTCAGAAGTACCTTGTTGTAATTTTTAAAATCGGCTCATAAGACTTGTAGATAGAGTTTTTTAACCTTATCAACACCACCAAATGCTTTTTGAAGCATTTCCCAAGCCTCTTTTGAAGTATTTGCTAGAGCAATGATCTCGAACATCGTATCATCAAGCCCTTGGTAGATTGTGAATAAGACATTTTTCTCCTTCTTTCTTCTATCTTTGAATTGCTCTTTTGCTTTTGCATTCATCGCTCCTTCTTCTGCTAGACTTGGTTCAACAAATCCGTCTTCTACAAATTCCCATATATCTTGGGAGCATAGAAGAACTTTCATTTGGATGCACCATATGTTATAATTTTCTTTTGTCAATCTAGAGATTTGGAGTTGAAAGATGTTTGAGGATGAAACTATAGTTCTGATACCAATTGTTGAAGTTGATAGGAAGAAAGGATAGAGTTAACACACCGAGGAAAAATAGGAGAAGGCTAAATATTCTGTATTTCTCTCAATATTTTTATAATTTTATAAATTCTATATTTTTTTATGATTAATTTCTCAAGATACATTACATTTATACAGTAAGAATGAATCTTTCTTTCAATAAACTCTCTGAATAATCAATAATTAATTTGACTTGTAATTCTATAAATATTTTTTTAAAAAATATTTTTTTTATAAAATTAAACTATTTATGATAATTAGACAAGTATATGATGATGACAGCAGATGCAGATGATTCTTGGGGGCAGAAACCCTGCCTCCGGCGGAGACTCCGTCCAATATTTATCGTCGGCATAGAGAAATATCAAATCAGACCCTACCTCATGCATTCCGGACGGGTCTCAAGGCGGACAAATTATTAGGATTTTACAAGTTTTCATATAGATTTCTTTCGTCTGCATTCTACTTTTGTGGCCTTTTTTTTATATGTTTTCTTTCTTCTTTTTTTTTGTCCTTGTCTCAAGGTGGACAAATTATTATTATTATTTTACAGAATCTGTTGTGGAATGTACAGTTGTTGTGGCTGCGATAAAGAATTTACAGTTGTTGTGGCCGCAATATAGAAAGTACAGTTTCTCTTTTTTTTATTTTTCCAAAAATAAAAAAGAATATAGCAAATCTTACTTATTATTATTATTATTATTATTATTATTATTATTATTATTCTTCTTCTTCTTCTTCTTCTTCTTCTTCTTCTTCTTCTTCTTCTTCTTCTTCTTCTTCTTTTTCTTTTTGGCTTGTTTGTTGTTTTTTAAATTAAATAAAAATTCAATGATGTGTGTGAAATGACATCACGTACGGTTGATTGTGAATGCAAATAGCGGGGATCTCTTGATCCCAATAAATCGTTCATCATCCGATGGGAAACAAAAAAAAAAAAAAAAAAGGATGCAGCGAGTGATGATGTATCCACTTACATCATCCAACATCGTGGGTATCGAGCATTTAATACCTGGATCCGTATTCCATCCCTGAAACCCACTTGAGTTGAGGCCCCCACGGGCATGCTATTATTATTATTATAAGTGGGTTACAGAGCCCCTTCCCCCCCCCCCCCCCCGGCGTATGAGAAGACTGCTTGCTGATCGACCAAATCCATGATAGGACGTACGCCTCCCGTGTAATGGTGAATGAAACGTGTACTTGTTTCCACAACCAACTCTTTCTACTCTCGCCATCTTAATTGCCATCATCCATCCATCCATCCTATTATTAATACGACCGGTGTCTACCTTCTCGTTTGTGCTCACAACCACCACCGCTCTCCTCGTTCTGACGAAAATAAATCCCATAAGTCTCTGATTATAGAATTCGCAACCCTATTAATTTACACATTCTCTCGTACCTCTAAATACCTCAACCAAAGCAGCACACAGTTTAATATTATAAAACAATTTTGCCAAAATAAACTAATTATACGTTTTATCGAATCCGTAGGGAATCGGAACCGAATAGGGGATGGAAATTAGGAATGAGAGATTGGCTTTTCAGCCACCGCTAGACGTAGATTGATTAATGCGTCCCCTCCTTTCTTATTTTGTCGCGTCCATTCATTAAAATAAAAATAAATAAATAATCTAATCCAATCCGGGAGCCGCCAGTACACGGGATTCCGGAGCGCACGAATTCCGGGGCATCAGGACGCCGTCGGATGGATGGACTCCGTGCCCGACACGTGATTCCATGCGCTTATTGGTACGACTCCGTCGCCTCACAGTAACGTAAAGCAACCGGCAACAGCCGGTCAAACCTCGACTTTGTTAGGAGCGACTAGTTGCGACTCCAGGTGGCTCCAAGTCCGACCCACCTCCTCCGCCTCCTTCCAGCCACCAAATCAATTGAGGGCGATATCACCCCCACCTCTATAATTCCTTGTTTCAGTTATAGATACGGCTGGCGAGACGAGGGACGGGGAGATCCATCGGTGGCGGCGGAGAGATGAAGCACCTTGTAGAGGTCGAGAAGGGACGGGAGGCCGCCGACGGCCGACCCTCCGTCGGTCCCGCCTACCGCAGCGCGTTCGCCAAGGACGGATTCCCCCCGCCCATCCCCGGCGTCGACAGTTGCTGGGACGTCTTCCGGTACGCGTTCATCCCCATCCTTCCTCCCTCGGTCGATCTCGATCTGTATCTCTCCCCCTCCCCTCTCCATCGCCGGCTCTTTCCGTTCTCGATTCGTTTTCTTCCATCGGAGGATATATGTATATGTATATATATATATATACACACACACACACACACACATATATAACGTGTTGGGGAAGAATTGATGCCAGCGATTCTAATTGGTTTCTCCCCGTTGATTCAGCTTGTCCGCCGAGAGGCATCCCGAGAACCGGATGCTTGGCCGCCGCGAGGTTGTTGATGGGAAGGTCGGGCACGACGTCACCGGTTTCTTTCTCGTTGTCTTATTCTATCGTTTGCTTCGATCGGGCTTGACCTGTGCTTCTGCAGGCGGGTGAATATGTCTGGTTAACTTATAAGGAGGTGTATGACACTGTGATCAAAGTTGGGGCTTCCATCAGAAGTTGTGGGGTCGAACAGGTAACCATTCGCGTTTTTGACTCTCTTTGTGTTCTGCGTGGAGTTAATGGTCTGGTTGCTGACGGACATGTTTACCGACAAAATGGTCTCCGCGGAAACTACCATCATGTTTTGTAAAATCTTGACTACAAAGATTGATATGAGTTTGTGTTTACATATCCCTAACTAGTTTCATGGGCTCCGTATTCTCTTTCCATCACCAATATTAGTCTATAAGTGCTTGATCTGACATTCCATCAACCTCTCCATTCATAACTGCCGTGATGTGATATTCATAATTCGTCTGGAGTGTTCCACATATCACTGCTGACACCGAAATTTTCATGGTAGAGTATTATTCGTTTCTACCAATTTTGTGGAATAGGTTCTGACGAGTGATGTTACACCATAGTTCTTTTTGCAATCGCCGTCCCTTTTGGAACTGGTGGACAAAAAACATACTTGAGAACTGTCTGGCCACAGGAGCAAAAAAAAAAAAAGGAGCCAAAAACTTGGTCTTGGTTTACTGGTTAGTTTCCCTTCTCGCTTTTGGGTTCGAAACCTTGTGGAGGTGATGCAAAATGATTTTACCCAGTAATTCTCATGATGGGTGATTATCCACCCTGTTATGAGACCAGGGGAGGAAATGGTAAAGGTTTCACATTTCATCGAGTTCTGTTCGCTGAAATGGAGATCACGGTCATTATCATTGCGTGTTCAAATGTGACCAAAACTACACATCCAACCATGACCAACATGTCAAATAATTGCTGGTTGTCAATTCCTAGGACTTCCCATCCAAAAGTTGGTGTAAGGACTTCTGATGCTAGTTGCAAACTTGCAACTGGGATGTGTCGCAAGATCCTAATTGTTGATGCAGCAGAAATAACTGTTGGAATGCTGAGGACTTTCCATTTCACATTTTGTTATTTAATTCTGAATTTCCTTCAGATTTCTGTGTCTGGCTTTGTTATACTTAAAACTAATCTTTGAGTTAACATGTTTATGGCACAACCAGTCAAGATATCTATGTCGATGATCTGTAACGAGATGCATAAATTTGATACTTTACAAGGAACTTTCATATTTCAGGTGTGTGATAACTTAAACAGCTCTAGTGCGTAGTGTTAGAACTATCATATTATCCCTAAGTTATTGTAGCCCTTAGCTCAGTTTGCCCTTGACAATCTACATTGTCATAGTTTAAAAGGGATATTTGGAAAATTGTGCCATCAGCATTATGCCAACATTCTTACTTAGCTGGCACCCAAAACATGTGCAACATTGTATGGATGTTGTACTATTTCTTGTTTCATAGTTTGTGTTGTACTGCCAATCAAGCATCAAAATGCCAGCAGTGAGTTATCTCTATCTTGAGTTTAAATGGCTGATTTAAGAAGTTCATGAACTTCATCTAAGTGTTAGACTCTAGTACATCACTTGGGTGTTCTACCTATCTTAGAAGCATGGTGTTAAATTTTTGGTCTGGCTTCTTTTTAAGCCACCCCAGTGCTTCTGCCCTTCATCCTATCCTTACATTCTATCTTAGAAGCATGGTGTTAAATTTTTGGTCTGGCTTCTTTGTAAACCACCCCAGTGCTTCTGCCCTTCATCCTATCCTTATTTCTAAATGTATGGAGCTTAAAGTTCTATGGAATGATTTTCGTTCTGCATCTTTCTATGAACCTTTTTTTGTTCTTCTCCAAAATCGAGCCTTGCATTCAATGTTGATCCACTCCCAGTGAGTTTCTGTACTTTGAAATCACGTGCTTCTTTGTATGAACAACATATGATTGTTTATACTAGGTTAAGTGCAACTTACGCCTGTCCAAGATGTCAGCTTGTTCACTTGCTAGCATTTAGGGAAGTCATTTTCCTTCTAAAGATATATAATGTTGTATTGTGACACTAATTTTATTGATGAAGACTGTTGAATCTCACTAGAAAATCTGTAATTGCTCCTTTGCAGGGTGGTCGTTGCGGTATCTTTGGTGCTAACTGTCCTGAGTGGGTCATTAGTATGGAGGTAAAATGCACTTTACATTTGAGCATGTCTTTCCAGTGACCAGTCAGCTGTAATATTTTTTACTGCCTCTGTTAAAACTGAGTCTTCATATGATTCAATAATGGAAAATTATTGTGTTTTCAACTATTACTGTAGTGTGGGACTTTATTTCTTATCCAATCACCATTCTATTTGTGAAGTTTGAAGCAAATAATTGCCCAAGCAGACCACAATTTGTTTTTGTTTACTATTTAGTTTCTTTCTTGACTTTGCAGGCATGCAACGCCCATGGGATATATTGTGTCCCCTTGTACGATACACTTGGTAAGTAGGACTACATTCTTTATAGATTTTTCCATAGATTATAAAGCAGCAATGGTTAAAATTTGATGTAGGAGTAGGAGCAGAAGCTACTGTCTGCTTGTTGACATTGCACATACAATATTAATTGCATTTTGTATTGGTTACAGGTGCTGGTGCAGTAGAATTTATTTTATGTCATGCGGAGGTTCAGATTGCTTTTGTAGAGGAGAAGAAGATCTCAGAGGTACATTTATGTCATCTTATCTTATTAAATGCTTTTTCCTCGTATAGAAAGATGTTTAAGCAATCTCCTATCTATGAATCTCAGTCAATACTGTTGCAGTACCTCACATGCCATGCAAATGAAAACAACAACAAAAATGTGCCCTAATTAGTATCGGCTACATAGATCTTTTCTGCGATTGAAATCTATATAGGGCTTTGTACGTATCTCAACTAAAAGTAGTCAGATTCTTTTTTATTTTTCTTGTAAAAATTTTCGTATGTCCCTCTTGTCAACACACTATTAATCCCGGTCATTTCATCTCAATTAACCGGGGCGTCTTACCCATCTTTAAACACGCCCATACTATCTTAAATATGTTTCCTTCAATTTATCCTCTATTCAGGGCTACACTCAATTATTTTCAAATGGCACTGAATTTTGCATTTGGTGACAATAATGAATGTTATACATTTGTATGTATATGGTTACAGATGTAGCATTTGTTTTGCAATTGAAACTGTGTTCTTATAGTCCAGGATAAGCAAACTTTGAACTACTTGATAGCCAATTTGATTTTAAACAACTTACTCATTTTTTAAAGTTCTTGTGAGTTGGTTACTGACTAGCTAGGCGATGACTTTAGCACAATGATTGATTTGTTTGCTAATGTGAAAAGTGCCATATGCTTGCTGGTACTGATAACCACAAATTTTCCAGGTGCTGAAAACTCTTCAAAATTCATCCAAATTTTTGAGAAGTAAGTTGATGTATTTTATTAGTTCCAACATCAATCTTTGTTACTCCTTTATGTTGATACAATTATTATCTATTTACAGACATTGTCAGTTTTGGCAAGGTCACCCTTGAACAAAGAGAAGCAGTTGAAAAGTCTGGTTTGGCAATATTTGAGTGGGATGAATTCTTGCTCTTGGTAGGTTAATTTTGTTTAGTTATGAGGTTTGTTGTGTTGAAATGATTATTAAGCTCCAAATAATAACCTTTCATCTAGGCATTTAGTATTGTTTTTTTTTGGTAAGTTCTAGGCATTTAGTATCTTATGAGAGATTCAGCATGTGTACATTCACCTCTTATGCATCATTCCCATGTTAGCAAGGTATTCTATAAACTCTCCAAAAATATTTATGGCAGAAATTATTAAAATGAGTTGAAGCTTGATTTACTTTGCAAAGTCAAACCAAAAATAGTTTAATTAGTTCGCATTGGAAGCTGAAATAAGAAGGCACTTGTATGCTAGTTCTAGTGGGCCATTTTCTCTCTGACTTGAGCAAAAGAAGATCTCTTTCCTGTATCTTAAGTTTTCATATTTGTATTAATGTCTCCTGCTACTTTTTTATGTTCTGATCTGTGTGAACTCTTTGATGCTTTAGTCATATTATGAATCATTGACTATTCGTTGCAAAATCATGAACCAAAGGACTTAGATAGAAGTCGAGCATGTTTTGTAGCTGAGTATATGCTACGAAAATAAAGGTTACATGGTTAATTGTTGTTGGACAGTATGGTACTTCAGTTTGGAACTGTTTAACTTTCAAGAACTGAGCCTAAATAACTAATAGTTCTTATTAGCTATTAACATTTGGAGTCATACTGCTGAATAAGCTTGGTGGTAGATGAAGAGACAATCCACTATCTAAAGGTGTTATCATAATGTTTTTGATATGACTTCTGAATACTCATGAGCTTCTGCAGTTTGCACGTATATCATGGTTACTTTTCTATGATAAATACTTGCATCTTTCTGAGAAGTTCTGATATCTTTAGATCAAATCTGGAATTTTGGGTTTTCTTGTCTATGATTTTCACAAGTTCATTCTACATGTTAGAGAATGACTTTGCTGCTACTTATGTGTGCCACATACAGGGATGCAATAATTTTGATCTGCCTGTGAAGAAGAAGGATGACATATGTACCATTATGTATACCAGTGGGACTACTGGTGATCCCAAGGGTGTCATGATATCCAACAATAGCATAATTACTCTTATCTCTGGCGTAGATCGCCTTCTTCATTGTGTGCATGAGCAGGTAATTCTGCTTTCTATTTTATATATCTCTAAACTATGACTTAGAGCTCAAACTGCTTACTTTGCTCTGTGAATCAGCTACTGTTTTAGAGCAAGCTGTCAACTTATCGATCATTCCTTTTCTTTTTTCCCTTCTTGTTTTTCTTACTTCTACTTTAAATTCTTACAGTTGCATGAAAATGAGGTTTACATGTCATATCTCCCCCTTGCACATATCTTTGACCGTGTGATTGAAGAGTTGTTTATATTCCATGGTGCTTCAATTGGATTTTGGCGTGGGGTAAGTCTTGCAGTTTAAGATTCTACCTTTGCTGATCAGTGGCTCTTACTCAGTTACATGTTTCATATTCAGGATGTCAAATTATTGGTCGAAGACATTGGGGAGTTGAAGCCAACCATCTTTTGTGCTGTTCCACGTGTGCTGGACCGCATTTATACAGGTACTGTTTGGATGTTTCGATGCCTAGCATTTGAGCGCATGCTGTAAATCTAAGTATTTGCATCAATCGTAATCAATAAATGCTTCTCATGTTTCATTAAGCTGTTTGACTTTAGATCATTGAATGTGCACTTGGAACAGTATGCTCTAAATAGTTGGAATGTATATAACTCTTTGCCTGATATCCTTGACATCTCTGGTATAGCATGCACTTTCATACAGAATTTTCCGTATGCTGTGGTCCGGCATAGACATGACTTGTGGGATGGGTATTAGGCTGAATATAACTTGACTTTAACTTGAGTTAGCCATGGTTTTGTCGGAATTTGCTTGATTCCTGATTTTGATTTGGCAAACAACTGTCGTTCATCCCATGATATGCTGGTCAGCCAAAATGCCATCAGAACAGGGAGGGAAGAGGGGGGAGGGAGATGAAACCAATGAAAAAAGAACCAACCTCACGATGATCCTCTGGGCAATCAGGGAACCTCCGGCTTTTGCTTCTCTCTGGTTAGCGAGGTATCGTAATCTCATGAGCAGGAGCTTGGGGACAGCCTGCACGCTGAGATGCGTCAAGGACTTGATGAATTTTTGTATCAGACCAGTCTAATCTTCTGCAGAAAGGCCTGGTCCTCTTGCAGCTTGGGTCCCACTAGTGGCCAACATGCTTTACCTGATCTTGGAAATTTTGGATATGGCTCTCAATGGTATTTACTGCTGACCAATGTGTATGCTTGTGTGCTTGTAAAGTGTACAGTGCAATCTGTTATCAGTGCACATTTTTCTAAGTACCTGCATAGAGGAACCTAAATTGTTCTTCCATTTTATACAGTTATACTGAAACTGCATATGGTTTCTAGCAATCAAGTGCTATTGTGCATAATGACTAGCATTTGGACCCTTGGTTGTAGTCGTAGACGTTTGTCTTACTCACATATCATCTTCCACTTGTTTCACAGGACTGCAAACCAAGATTTCTTCTGGAGGCATGCTGAAGCAGACATTGTTTAACGTCTCTTATAAATAGTAAGTTTGTGTTCATCATTTAATTTTAAAACCATAGCTAAGCCTCTTTTTATGGTACTGTGATTCTCTACATATCCATGCTTCTCCCTGTCAATGGCTTTTAACTTTGTCATCCATCTGCCCGTTTTCCCAGTTGAAAAATTTGTTGATGAGACATTTGTCTTTTGTGGTTATTTCTTGTTAGTATAGCTATAATTTTGGATATTCGGTTTAATATGTGAGTCATCTTTACTCTTTGGTGGTCTTGTGACTTACATGTGTATTGTGACTTGCAGCAAACTTCATAACATGATGAGAGGAAGTAAGCATGATGAGGCAGCTACTATTTGTGATAAATTTGTATTTAACAAGGTAATTGAAAAATACCAGAAGATTTTTTCTGTAAACTTTATTTTCTGAATTTTGACTAGCAATCCTAATAATTTTTCTATATCTTACAAAAATGGGCTTACACAATTTATTCAGGTAAAACATGGGCTTGGTGGAAATGTCCGACTTATCTTGTCTGGAGCAGCTCCTTTAGCTACCCATGTGGAACAATTTCTACGTGTGGTGACATGTGCACATGTTTTACAAGGCTATGGTATAAAAGTGGTTGAATTTATATTTTAAACAATTTTCTGCATCATTCTCACTGCTATAAGAAAATGAATACACAGATTTATGCTCTTTAGGGAAATTTACAATTCATGTGACAAAGTTGTCTATGTAAATCATGCTTTAGCAAGAACATATATTTTTTTTCTTATTTACTGTTGCAGCTATTCTGTCACTGGACAAACCTTAACCATGCAGAACACACTGTATCATATCAAAAAAAAATAATTCCCTCAAAATACTTGGTTCTTGACTTGATGTGATCTCATCTAAGTTGGTGCTTGAGATTTCTTTTGTCAAGAAACTGGTTTTCTGTTTAAACCATAAGGTCGGTTGGTTGTTCTAGCTTATGCTTACGAATTGGGAGCAATCTTTTTGGCACATTAGAAATAGATTACATAGTGGGGGAAATTTTAATTTTATGTTTGGATTTGACTTTATTATCTAACCCAGAATATGCAAGCTTTTTTTTTGCACCAGATGTTATTTTGAAAAAATATGTAGTAAGCATTATAGATTTTAAGGATTTAAACATGGAAAATGCTTGCAGAAATGCCAAATAATAAGCAAAAGAATATCCATTTATAGTCTCTATTACTAGGAGTAAAGTACCGTGATGCATGGCGATTTGTGTAGAACATTATAATTTAGTTGCATGACACACTCCTGATTCAGCAAGACACCCTCCAATCTTTCTGTTCTCCTGATGATGCAGACGAGATTATTTCATGGTCCATGGCTCCCCTGAAAATCCCTAAGCCAACAAGAAAGATTCAAGTTTTAAAATGTAGCTCAATTCAGTTAAGGATCCACTTACTTTGACAAGTTCAGAACTGAAATATCAGAAAGATATAAAAAGTAGAGAGTTGTGAATGTTTCTGGTTCTTTCAGAACTCAATGCTTGGCAATCCATTTTAGTCATGGACCAGTACATATTTTCTGGCATGCAAAGATACATGGAGATTTGCCAGGATATTTGTGAACCTTATCACCTCTGACATTGAGGGAGTCTTTTGTAACACATTTTGCATTAATAGATTGTTCTTAGTTATTGGGAAGAAAAAGATACATGGAAACTTTCTGTTACTCTAATAATAATCAGGCAATTCTGCTGTTACATGTAAGTTCTTGGAACTTCAAAGTTTTGGCCCAAACCACTTAATTTTTATGTAGAGCTATGGTGGAAACCATTACTAATGACTTATCTGTGCTATTTGTCCTTCAGTCTTCTATTCCAAAATGATGATTTGGTTGACTGAATCGGAAACCTGCTGTGCATGAGCAAGGATCTGTTGGTGTTTATCCTTGACCTTGTATAAATTGGAAGTATTAAAATCGGTTTGTACCAAAAAATGTGAATGTCTCATATTTATTTAAAGGCTAATGTTTACTAGTAAGTTACTAAATAATTTCATTAGAAGGTGATGATTTTATTGAAATTTGAGACCTACTTGAAGCGTCTTAGTAGGTCATCTTAGATATCCAATCAAAGCATCATCTAAGTTGGCCATCAAAGAAGTGATTCTAGAAAGTGTTGACCTTTAATTTCAGTTCTCTCTCTTTTACCTAGAGTTGTAGCCACTTGGTAGAATTATCTTCCATTCGATTGCTTCGGTAGAGTTCTTAGGCTTTTTAACTCTCTTGATCTTCTGAAGTTGGAGTTGGGACTAGAAGGCACACAAAATGTACAACTTTTTAATAATAGTAAAACATTGAACATATTAAAGCTAAACTGCTCTTTTTTTTATCTCTACTGAAAGGCTCATAAAGAAGACTTTGATCTGAATTTTCCTTGTTTATATGTGAAGAAATCCAGAAACATTACATAAATCAAATTCATATATGTATGTACAGATACAACAGCAGCACAACAACAAGCAGTAATACCCCATCTATTTAGGTTCCATAAGTAACTACAGAAAGATACTTCTACACGTGTCCAAGGATGTTTGTGTATGCTAATCCATCTTTGTTATTTGTGTTAATATCTCATAAATCAGGCGACTGAATTTGATATATTTTGTGCTGTAGTTTGTAGCTGAAGGCTGATTCCTTATCTTTCAATGATAGGTCTTACGGAGACATGTGCTGGGACATTTGTGTCACTGCCTAATGACCTTTCCATGCTAGGAACGGTAGGACCACCAGTACCAAATGTCGATGTGCGTTTGGAGTCCGTTCCTGAGATGGGATATGATGCTCTTTCAGAAGTTCCTCGTGGAGAAATCTGCATCAAAGGAAATACTTTATTCTCAGGTTACTACAAAAGAGAAGACCTCACAGAAGAGGTTATGGTTGATGGATGGTTTCATACAGGTTTGTCTCAGCATCTATCTGTTGTGCATGGACATTTACTTAAGTCATGCTTACAATAAGATGAATGAATATTCACTGGCGAACCTTTGAGATGGCTTTGTTTAGCCTGAATTTTTGGTCCAAGAGCAGATATCTATCATAAGTATTGGTTACTCTACCTTACACATACCAATAGATGTTGATTACTGACAGATGCCAACTCTTAGGGAGAAGGATTACTTTGTTTATTTTCACCACACTATGTTTAGATGGAATGCTCTGGTTCAGGTCTTCAGTATCTTTTGTTTTCAGGGGACGTTGGTGAATGGCAGCCGGACGGAAGTATGAAAATAATTGATCGTAAGAAAAATATTTTTAAACTTTCACAAGGAGAATATGTTGCGGTTGAAAATCTGGAGAACATATATGCCCTTGTTTCTGATATCGATTCGGTATGCGTTTTCAAGTACAACCTCAGAAAGAATTATGCTTTGTATATGTACAAACAATTTTTATTTCAGCATGATTGGGGTAGAAACATCACAATCTCATATTCTTAGTACGTTTTGTAAAACATTGTGATTCCATTTTTTTTTTCTATAGTTCAGTCAGTGATGAAGTGGCACTGTCATAGATTTTCACAATTTATTTACTGTTATATGTTATAATTTCATGAGAAACAACAACTTTGTTTGACATTCTCAAAGCCACCACTTAGCTAATTGTATGATCACATAGTGGTTAGGGATCACATTTATAAAATGCTTTATTTCCATAGTGTATGTTCCTTGTATCTCACCCAAAAAAAACTTGTTTCAGATATGGGTATATGGAAATAGTTTCGAGTCTTTCCTCGTTGCTATAATCAATCCCAATAAGCAAGCTCTTGAGCATTGGGCTGAACTGAATGGTATTACTGGGGATTTTGCAACGCTCTGTGAAAACCCAAAAGCGAAAGAATACATTTTGGGTGAACTAACTAAGATTGGGAAAGAAAAGAAGGTGATTTGGCCTAACTCGAGTTTCATTTTGCTTGTTAGATAATACTTTTATCATGTGAGAGTGTTCTTTTTGTTTCCTAAGATCATCTATGTTACCTGATCTCGTATCCTGGCAGTTAAAGGGCTTTGAGTTCATTAAAGCCGTTCACCTCGATCCAGTACCATTTGATATGGAGCGTGATTTGCTAACACCAACATACAAAAAGAAGCGGCCACAGTTACTAAAGCATTATCAGGTACATGTCTGTTTTCTCTACCTCAGGGATTTTCTGCTAAGTTCCAGTTGGATTTTCTTGTGTTTCAGAATATCTTAGAATTTGTACTGTTCTTGGTGTTGAGAGTTCACTGGTTAGTATGATATGTTCTATATCTATACGTCCACATATAGATAATATTTATTAGGAAATTTTCTGAATGATGTGTCTCAGTATTTTTTTTTTTTTCTCTACAAAACATTAGTTGGGAATTGGATTTGTCTGATCATCAACAACATTGTGGAGTCATCTGCTATTAACTTTACCAAATTATTGGCACCTCTTATGGTAGTTGAATATGTTGTTTGGGGAAAATTTTGTTCTCTCTCTCTATATATATATATATATATATATATATATATATATATAGTTTTGCTTTAAAATATAACTCTCAACTTTTCAAGCATTTAAGAGAAAATTATTGTTACTGACGGTTTACTCGGTCCCAGCTGTCGTCATTGTTTTCTGCCTTCACCCTCACCATTAATGTTCTTGAAACAATAAAAGCTGTTGAAACTGCAGCACTGTAGTCGTCTGTAGAATACAAATAAGCAAAAACTTGTATCCTGTTTCTTAGACAAATTAGAGCATTAGATGTTCTTGGCACCCGTCATCCTATTAGAAGAATGCAATTAATCCATGGAATGGTAATGATTTGTTGTCGGCTTTCAGAGTGTAATTGATGACTTATACAAAACCTCCAAGTGATTGGGTGGTTCTCAACGCAGCAGCTGGGCGGGCATGCAGCTTATGGCATTAGCAGATCAGATACACCATTTCATCTGGCAGCTTTAACAATCTCAATCAATCAATCGTTCAATCCTTGTGCTGCATTTACTGGTGATGTCTTATTGTAAAGATGTTTTCCATGGTAGACTATGCTGAAATCTTGGTCACTTGTGGAAGTTTCATCATGAGATGTATGCCGCTTTTATGCCATTTCATCGTGATTGTCACAAGAGCACATACATGTAATTTCTAATAATAATATTTGCTTGCCATATAGGGCTAGTGAGAAACCTACTTGTTTTAAATTTCCCTTTCTACCGAGAGATATAATAGAGCTGTTGTAGTAATACCCCCAGAAGCATTCTCATCCACGCCCTCCTCTAATGGCAATTGCTTGTTTCCTTGCAAAAGCATTATAGTTGTGTACCCTACGATAAACATCATTTGGCTTTTCGATCCTTTTGCATGCACCCTCGGGTTGGTTGGTTGCCCTTTCATCATGGCTGAGCAAACTTGGAAGTGTGTGTGTGTGTGTGTGTGTGTAGAGCTTTGAATAAATATCAACCTATTAATTATTAGTCAACATACTAACTACTACATTGTCTGGCGGGAAATGCCGAGAGTAGCATGGACGATTAAATTGACCTGATAAATTATTTTTTTCCCAGAAAGGTGTATAATCCAATTATTTTTTCCTCCTCTAGAAGCGGTCGTCGTCGCCTCTTCGCCAGTTCGAATCAAAAAGGGCGCCTCCGCTGCCCGATCCTGAGGTCTGCTCCTCCTTGGATTGTCGTTCGCGCCTCGCTTTTAACAAGAAACCAAAAGGAAAAACCTAATCGGCGTGCGAGGTTCGAATCACCTTCTCGTCGAAACACCAAAACCTTGGGAACCACATGTATGAAATGTGCTTCTCGAACTGATCCGCTTATGTTTTATTATTTTTTCTTGGCTTGATTCCAGGTCGCAAATTCCCGGGAGGACGACCCTAGGATACAGGAGGCACCATTTTATTCTTTGACTTCATTCGATTCGATTCGATTCGGTGGGGATGGGGGTGGGGGTGGGAATGGATTAGGTCGAAGTCGAGCCGGTACTACGAGAACACCTGGACGCAAGGAGGAGGTCGCTTGCAACTGCGGCACGGCAAGAGAAGGGCGTTCGTCGTGGGAATCAAATGTTAAGATCACCTGAACACCATCTTCCCCAAGCAAGAACTTGGATTTCCCTAACATTAGCTGGTTTCTCACGTTGCATGGGATTACTGTCAAGAAAAAGATGATGATATCATTAAAAAGTATTTGATTTATTTTCTTCTCTTTTGGGGTTTGGTGGTGGGGGTTCGAGGAAGCTCGCTTCCTTAGAAGAATAAAAGAGAGAGGAGGCATTGAAGCCATAAAGGAGGTGGATAGGGACGAAGAGTTATTGTTGGCTGGCCGTTTCTGGCAATCTCTTATCGTTGTTTGGGTTTGATGTCTTTGATACATTAAAGAAGAGAGTCGGAGGAGAAAGGTGAGAGTCGATACATATGAGAGCGAGAAAGGTGCAGCACCACAATACATATCCGAGGCTGGATGTGCACGTGCTCTCCTGGTTCCCTGCTGCTGATCAAATTTTGTTGGCTTCATCGTCGGACGCACATAGAGAGAGAGAGAGAGAGCGAGAGAGAGAGAGAGAGACTGGTTTTTTATACAGCAGCAGCTTTTGATCAAATTGGCTTTCATTGTTGGGACGCAGAGAGGACAAGAGGCGAGTTTCCATACGCATCATATTCCAACCAACATATGAATGACCTGGAAATGCTCTTTTAACATCTTTAGAGTTTGGCTCCACTATACACAAATACATAAATGGGCTCCAAAGACTTTGAATGGCTGCTGCCTCCTCCTCCTCCTCCGACGAAGTGGGAGGGAGGCGAGGGGATCACTGCCTGCCAGGTATCACGAGGTCCTCCTACCTACCCCGCAATCTTTTTAGCTCCACCACCACCACGCTTATGTTGTCTTCGCTCCCCCGAGAGATGGCGAGTTCAGCTAATAGAGCTGCGGCCTCGGCGGCGGTGCACCCGCTGACGGCGTCGGGAAACATCCTCGCCATACGTCCATTGAGGCATTGCCTGGCGATCTTGCATGCCGCCTCGTTGGAGACGACGTCCCAGAGCCCGTCGCTGGCTAATATGAGGAACTCATCTTTCTCCGTCCTCTCCGTCACAGTGATGTCTGGTTCTGATATCACAAATGGCTTCAAGTAGCAGTCACCTGGAACACACACACACACACACACACCCCAAGTCATTTGATAGACTAAGGTGAGACTTCCATGGTCGTCGGGGAACATTAAAAAACAACAACAACAAAAAAAAAAAAAAAAACACACACACACACACACACCATTCTCGAGTTACTATCATATTTGTCCACCCCATTTCAGTAACATGACTTAATAATATGCCACTAAGGATCTCGAACAAGTTTGCAAGGGATCAGTCTTCCAATATCAGTGTTGAAATATCCCATTATTGTGTGAATACGAACTAGCAAAAAAGACAAAACACTTCATCATCTTCTATGGTTATTTCAGTCGATCTTTGCAAGGAAACAGTCTTTTTAACGCATGTGTTCGAGAACATCTCAACCTAAGTCAGTCATGGCTGAAGAGACATACCGATAGATCTGGAAGTGGCTAGCACTCCTAAGACACGGTATCCATCCCAATTGATCACCCTCCCTCCCGCTGCTTCCACTCTTTCCATCTCATCCGGTCTATCAGCCTGTGCGACAAGATGTTTACCCACATCATCAGTTCCATTTGTGAGAGAACATTAGGAGCAGGCTCATTGAATCCAACGGAAAGAAGATTGCATGGTCAAAATGTTTGAGGTTACCAATAACTTTTAACCAAAATTACATATGAAATGAATTAGACATTGTGAAATGATGCAAAAAAAAGGAAAAAAAAAAACCTCATCCCACCACCTCCCACTTGCGTAGGCTGCTGCTATGTCGAGGATTTAGCTAAAGCAAGGAGTCTTAATAACAACATCAACCAAAAGACTACATTACTACTATTGGGACTATGCTACAAATGAAACCATGCATCGGAATCGAGCATCCGGTGTCAAGTCACCTGCTCTTTCCTTTCTACATTCTGCTGTTTCCGAAAACAATTGAGCTTGTTTGTCAACGCCTGCATGCTAATGCAAATTAATACTGTGAATTTTCTCGGTGGCTAAAACCTCAAATAGACTGGTTATGAGACCAAGCATATATGAAAGCAGAAACAGAACTATAACTTAGTTATGGCTGGAAAGTTGGGATAAGATGTAATCCTGTAGTTCATCTCATGACTAGTCCTCAATGTACCCTCTCCATTTTTCCATTACTAAACAGGTTTGGAACCAGAGACCAATAATTTCCATGGATGTCAAATTAAAATGAGCACAAAGCAAAAATATCCATATTACCTGAGGACCATTTGCACTATGATCAAGTTTGGCACTTAGACCTAAGAAGGAGGTCGCTGATCGGGAGAGAAGAATGGTAAGGTACAAGGAAGCAGCAGAAGAAAAGGTAGGAGGGGACAAGAAAAGGAAATTGCAGATGAGATGTTTCACCATTTAGTAAATTGGAGCTCTCCCATGTATCGATGCATGTCACTAACAGTCATGTTTTCATAATAGTCTTTCACACACACAAGTTTCATCTTCTACCAACTGCAAGAAACATGCCTTTGTGATGGTAATTGAATATGCTGTAAAGACAGATGTTTGAACGCTTTTGTAGCCTGGTAGAGTTGTGGTGTTCCACTTCTCATTGGTCAGTTCAGTCACTTTAAACATATATTAGTTTCTGATAGTTCCGATACCAAGTTGTACTTTTAACTTACAGAAGAAATTAAATAATCCAATGGAGTTGAGGACCACCGCCAAGATAGAAAAGAGAAGTAGATATCGGGGTATATTCTCCAATGAGTATCCAACCAAAGCCATCAGGAAAGTAAAATTGGATGTGTGGAATATTGGAACCGTGTGGAAGCACCCAATTCTAATATAAAAGAGAGAATGTCCACTGCTTTATCAAACTCAAACAGGAGAAGGCAACCTATTAATCTGTACATTTATGTTATTGATCTATTCATATATCAATCAGCATGAGTCATCTGACTACACACACCCCGACTTTTCTGACTTCTCTGTGCATTGAGATTTTCCCCAAATGATCGGCACATGATTCCATGTTTGCTTGTAAGATTTTAAACATTGATCTAGCTATAGCTACTCATGCAAATTCGAGAATGGTACTTTTGTTTTGTTGTTGACTTCCACCCTGATGATATCTACCATGGCAAACAGCTTTCTGGAAATGAGCGGGGTAGCACAGGTCAACCAGTATGGATGTATGCCCCTTTCAAACAATTAAAGAAACAACCCCCCCCCCCTTCACATAGGAACAAAAAAAACAAAAAAAAAGTGCAGGCAAGAAAGGGCTCCAAATGAGTTGAGAGGTAAACCAGTGGGGCTGGTGACAAAATCCAAGCCTTTGGTGCATTACAATGGTAATTCTTCAAAATTTTCCTTAAGCTTGAACAAATTAGATCTTCCCTATTTGGACATCCACAACAAATTAATCGATGATTGAACAAATGGATCTAAATCTAGAATGATGTAACTCTATATCCAACAACACACCAGGACCATAGGTCCAAGTGGTGGTGTCGTTAAGAAGCACTAATTCCACATAGATGTAAAGAAGCCCCGTCCCCCCCTTTTTTTTTTTGGGGAGGTGGAGGCCGGGGGGAGGGGGTGGGGTGGCGGGGGCTTTCTTGTTCGCCCACTGTGCTGTCCCCACGACAAACACATGCCATCTTCCGAGTAATGGTAATTTATTATAAATAAATCGGGCGAGGAGATTAAGGAGTAGCTAATCAAACAAGAGCAAGTGACGCATAATAATATTACCTTGTGGTCGAAGGAGAGGGGAACGGCCACGCCGCCGCGGGAGAGCACCGCCCGCGAGTCGCCGCAGTTAGCCACCACGATCCGCTTGGTACCCACCACGGCCACCACCGCCGTGGACCCCACCGTCCTCTCAGCCTCACCCTGCGCCGCCGCCTCCACCTCCCCATCCACCCTCGAGAAGCTCGCCATCATCACCTCCCTCCACCGCCCCTCGGCCCGCGGCCAACCCCCGGTCGCCGCCACCTCCTCCGCCAGCACCACGTGCAGCCGCTCCCGGCACGCCTGCGCCACCCTCGCCCCGCCGTGCCCGTCGTACACCCCGAAGAAGTCGAACACCGCCACCCCTCCTCCCCCGGCAAACCCGGGGGCGACCGCCACCGCGTCCTCCATCACCCTCCGCCGCCCAATCAGCGACACGGCCCCGTGGGACAGGCAGGGTAGCCGGGACCCTTGGCCTTCCCGCCCCCGGATCTCCCCACCGGCGGCAAGGATCCCGACGATACCATCCTCGGTGTCCCGATCGGACGGCGAAGAGGAATTCGAGCCTTCGATGGGGTCCGTGGTGCGCTCAACGGCGAGACCGCCGGCCCTGGCTCGGCGGATCTCAAGGCGCCGCCGGCTAGTGATCGTTGGCTTCTTAACGAGAAGCCTCTGGGTTCCATCTGCTTCGCAGAAACCCCCTTCGCCTTCGTCCCTCGAGGGGGGGGCGTCGTCACCCGCCATGGTCGTCCTTGGAATAGCTGATTCGAACAGCTTCGACAGAAGCAGGCGAGGAAAAGGGGAAAGAGAGCGGAGGCAGCCAGGAAGCCTCCCTTTTAAAAGTATTTGTTAGACGACAATGGAGAGAGGTCGAAGGGGGAGAGGTGGAGGAAGCACTGCCGTCCGATCCGTCGCAGGGAGCCGATGCGCGCCACCTCCGTGAGGCCGTACGCGAGGACCACCGAGACGAGGACCACCCGAGGCGGAGACGTGGAGGGCGGAGATGGGGTTTGATCTCGCACGTGGCGCGGTTGGTGCCGGGGATCCGGATTTTGAATGCGGCCGAGGCAGGCTGTTATCGTCACGCCCTCTTCGTCCAAGGACGCTCAGCGGCGGCCGTGCTTCGATCGGGGAACCGAGGGCGGCGCGAGAGAATAGAGGGCGCGGGAATAGCAGGAATAAATTGTTGCGGCGGGTGACGTGTAGGGCGGATTTGCGGGCGGGGGCCGCTGGGGGAGGGAAGCGAGGCGGTCAAAAGCATGGGTTGACTTTCAAGCGGGGATATTTTGGGGAAACATGGGCGGGACGCGTGGCGTCATGCGGGCGCGGGCGGATAGGCATTCCTCCGGATGCGGTGCGTTTCCCCTGCACCAACCATCACCCACCGAGGCAAACCAAGATCTCGGTCAAATCATGATGCCAACATTCCGATCTCGTTATTCTTTCTTCCACGAGGGGAAATTATTTTTGTACATATCATTGATACTTCTCAGAAGCTATATATGATTCCCTCGCATTAATTAATCCGATCCGATCACAGGAACATGGTTTCCTATGTTCATCGACCAAAGGACCGATACACACCGTGCGTGCAGCTTCAGCAAAGAGTGTGATTGGATGTAAGTAGCACATTGTATCCATGTTATAAGCCAGGAGCAGGAACGTCGGACATTACGAACCCGCTGTTTACTCCTCCTCCTCCTCTAGGGTTTATAGCGGAGGAGATGGTGGTGTTGATACAAGAAAGAAGAAGAAGAAGAAGAAGAAGAAGAAAAGCAGATGATGTGTGAAACAAAAGTCGAGGAGGAACGATAGAAGAAGACTGGGGCGTGAGTCGTCGTTTAGTCAATCAGAGGGAAGAGGGGTTCGATGAAGCTGGTGTAGAGAGGTCCGCATTGCGTTTGGGTCACCTACACGGCTGCACTGTACTTTGCTCCGCAGGAACACCCGTCAGCACACGCGCCATGGTTTCCACCAAACGTCAACCGGTGCCTCCGCTCACACATCATAAGCCTTTTCATCCTCCAATCTCGTTCACCGTGGAATCTAATAGTTGGCGAGACCCTGACGCCGTCGGTGTCACCCCATCAGGATTCGCCACCACCTCAGCCCTTCACCAAATCGATCATTCTTTGGGTGGGCTGTATTCAAAGCTAGAAAGCACGCATCACTGATTGCAGGCTGTTATTTCGTCTCCCCTCCCTGCTTGAGGAACAAACAAGCTATTGACCCCAAGTGGCAAATGGAGGAAGAAAAGAGGCGTAAAGGGAGAGGTGGTGAAGCTGCGCCGACGCGTGGCCCGATCACTGCCCCGGAAAACACGTAAAGGGCAGGGCCAAAAAAAAAAAAAGCCTGGGAGATGATGCTGTTGCTGCTTTGTGGGGGCTTGCTCAATTCTGGTGGGACAAGAGAGAATGATCCGAACGTGTCACTTCCCAAGGATGTCCATGCACGCTCTTGTGGGGTCTTTTGATGGGGAGATGGATTGCTATTAGTTTTTGGAGTGCGCAGTGCAACTCGATTCCCATCTATGTATATAATCTATATCTTGGACGCATCCCATTGGAGTTCTCCCAGATTGGTACGAATCAATCGAGAAACACACGCCCCTCGCGCTTCAAATGCGGCTCCATTTCTGCTCCATCTTCTCATCTTTTATTACATACTACTAACTATAATATGCATTCAGATAAATATGGTTCGATGGACATGCATACCGCACCGCATCACAGTGCACAGCTTCCTCGACGAGTTAGCTCGCTCGTCTCAGCTCCCTCACGTCCTCGCTCCTAATGCATGAGGAGGTTGTCCGAAATATTGATTGATGTAACGATGCTACGTTATGTACTTGATGAGTCCCTCAGCTCTGCCTGCCTCTTCCCTACTCATCGCGTCTCCTCCTTCCCAAAAGCTTTGTTCGACGGCAAGGGTGTTAAAAAGATGTAAGTGCGGATCAAATTACATATTTCATACATTCTTTTTATACATAGTTGTATATGAAAGATTTTAACTAGATCTTCTCTTATAATTAGAAAAATTTATTCAGCTAATATGCTCCCGTAAGATCGAGCTCCTATCAAGGATATCGATCTTGGATCGATGCAAGGAAAAAAGTATGCAGACCATAGACTTCGTGAGGGAGTTAACGAGTTGATAAGTGAGGGAGTTAACGAGTTGATAAGCCGTATGAACATTGTTAGGATCAATTGACACTAAGATCATATTTTTTTTTATGAACTAATTATAATCAATATAAAGAAGTAAATAAGATAAGCAAATAGAACTCACAACTTATAGTGGTTTGACCTCAACCTTGGCCTACGTCCACTTCCCCAGTCCTTCTTGAGGCATACAAGCGTCCACTATCGATCTCCTTTGGGTGAAGACTAAACCCTTACAACCTTTCAACTTACAAGGGAGACAAGATTACAATACTTGGATCACCCATTTTCTTTTTCTTACAATTTATCACAGAATTTATAGTCTAAAATTATTATTTTAAATGTAAGAAAGCTTGAGGTATTTATAGGCCCCAAATGACTTCAGAATTTGGAGCCAAAATTCAAACATATTTGAAAAATCTGGGTATGAGTGGTTCACTCACCGACACCGGTAGTATAGCCACCAAAAGCACCCTGAAAATAGAGTACGAGCGGTTCAGTCGCTCGAAAACCTAAGCAACGGTGGTATAATCGTTGCTTACTAGCGATCCAACCATCGAGAATCCCAGAAAAGTGATTCCCTTTACTTTTCCAATCCCGACTTGAACCATCAATTGACTAGGGACCACTTTCTTGATCAACTAATTGAGCTCGATCTAAGCTCAATCCAACCCCATAGTGGACTGGTTGCCTCTTTAAGTTGATTTGGATTACTTTCAAATCACACTCAATTCGGATTCAAACTTAACCTATAACTTTAAGGATTACAACCATACATGACCACCAAGCTTAATGAATAACCTTACTCCCACAATCCAGCAACCTTCGATATTCCTTGTGGCGAGTATCACAGTCTTCCTCCGGCGATCTTCTACCATGTTCCTAGCGATCTTCCCGATACCTTCGGTGAAGTCCTAGCAAATTTCCGATGAGCTCCCACTATATCATCCAAACCTTGGCCCAATACCTAAGTTTGATTTTGTGTTAATGTCTGGTCTGTAACTCTTTTTCACCATTGTGTTAAACCTGCATCACTTTCTTTAACAACACATGTTAGATTAAACACTCATCAATTTATTTCATCATCAAAATCCAAGATTCAACGGACATGAGAAACACGAAGCTATTGGCGGACTACTTGATCTCACATAAAATGGAAGTCAATAGCAATATACTTCATGGGGAGTGGAAAACCATATTAGCACAAAGTTAAGTAGCATCAATATTATCACAATAAATAATGAGGATAGAATCAGAGTGAATGTGAAGCTTCTTAAGCAAGTTGGTGATCCAATTAAGTTCGACAGCAGAAGTGGTAATAGCATGATATTCAACTTCAGTAGTAGACCTGACAACTATCTTTTATTTCTTAGAACTCCAACTAACCGGATTAGCACCAAGAAAAATAATATGCTATGATGTAGAGGTTTTATCATCAACATTTTTGGCCCAATCAGCATCGACAAAAGCATGAAGCTGAGAGGGAGAGTGTTTGCAAAGAAAAATACCATGATCGATGGTTCCTTTAAGATAACGCAAAATATGTTTGACAGCAATCTAGTGCAAAGTAGATGGTCAATGCATAAACTGAGATAATTTATTAATTACAAAGGAGACATTTGGATGGGTAAGAGCTAGATATTATAAGGAGCCAACTACTTGTCAATACTGAATAGAGTTTGTAGCAGGACTACCATCACATAACTTTAGTGATTCACTAACCGATAGGGGAGTGGTAACCTCTTTTGCATCCTACATGTTCATCTTGAATAGTAAATCTTGAATATATTGGGAAACCTTAGCGAGTTCATTACATGCGCAACGAAAATCAAAACAAAAATAGGTTTCCCATGTAGATCAAATCATCATGCAAAAGATTGGGTGATGAGAAAAAACGGTAAAAATCGATAAAATCGTGATATGTGAGAGATTGATTTTATCGAGAGAGATCATATATCCCTGTATTCTAGATCCGGATGGAGAAGATGAAGGAGGTCAAGCGTCATCCTCTCTAGCGGTATCCACACGATGGATCTCTGTAGCGAAACTCCTCCAATCTGATTTTACAACTCTTGCTCAGAGGGAGGAGAATAGGAGGTGGTGGCTAAAGCTGCAGCTTATCAACTATGAGTCTCCCCTCCTATTTATAGAGAGCCACCAAAAATCCTAGGGCTCCTGCCTTAGTGGGTGTTGGATCTCCATACAACAACCCACTAAACTTGCATTATTGGATCTCTATCTAATAATCTCCTTAGGCCTCTAATTGGGTCTTAAGCAAGGAGCCCATCAGCATAGGATCTCATCTAATGAGAATAGGGGCTAATTGGATCTTCATCCAATCCTCTATTCGCTGAAGCATCCACCATATGTGTGTGACCCTCTAGGCCTGATACCGAGCTAGTCGTGAGTCACTCCCATTAGAACTCCTTCTGATATAATAAATTATTATTCTTATAATAATTCACTCGACTCATTGACTATGGACGTACTATGCCACTACGCTATAGTCCCCAAACGGTACAAGGGGATCAAATCCGTCGGACCTGTCTGTCCATAGTTACCATGTATCTATAATCCCTCATCCAAATAATATCCTAGAGACCGTATATTAGACATGGTACTGTCAGGTCACATACGGAATCAGTTTGTCTTAATCTATTCGTATTCTACCAGAGAACTCCTCTCTCAATCCGAATGACCATGGCCAGGGATTTGTTTGAGCAAGCACATATGAGATATTTCTCTCATGATACTGAGAGTGAATGATCCTCTATTAACACTCAATTACCTTCGTAAGATTGGCTACCAATCCCGATAGCCAGTTGTACCAGATCTGAAACTTTCCAAACCTGTAAGTCTGGCGTAAAAAAAAAGAGTACTCATATAAGACATCCTTGGTATCTCAAGTCTAAGGACCAGATATACAACTGGAACTATGGAATCGCTGTCTGACATTAGGTATCATTAACCATATAGCATTCCATAAGCGGATCAATCAGTGAACTCATTCTCTAATGAGCACCTGTACTATATCTTTAGTGTCTTCATACAAGTGGCTATGAGACTAGCCGCCTCCATCATATGGACGGGTATATAGGACACCAATCTATCCGGTTATCTTAATATCCCTCTCGAGTAACCTATGACCGGGATTATTTAGGATCTATGTTTAAAGGTGAATCGATCTTATTATCATGATCTCATCACGATCCGATTCTTATTGCACAGAACCAAGGACATCACAATATATATGCAACAAATAATATAATGTGAGAATATGCCAATATTAATCATAAGCAAAAAGATTATATAGCGTGTCACACGTGCTATCACTCACGTGATTGGCTTGCATGGTACCTGTAACCAGCAATCTCCCACTTGACCAAAAGCCAATCACCTATGTGTCTGATCCTCATCAGACCCTTGTAACGCTCAGATACAATCTGAGCCAACGACTTCATCAGTGAATCTGCAATGTTATCTTCGGATGGAACTCTTTCCATTACTACATCTTTACAGGTCACAATCGCTCTAATCAGATGGAACCTCCTCAAAACAATTTTGATGAGACTTAGATTCCCTTGCTAGAGTTAATGCCCTGTTGTTATCACAATATATGGGAGTCAGCTCCATACTGCTTGGTATGACTCCCAAATCCTTGATGAATTTCTTCATCCACACCCCTTCGTCTTGCTGCTTCTACTACAATAATGTATTCCGCCTCTGTGGTCGAGTCAACAGTAGTATCTTGCTTGGAACTCTTCCAACTTACTACTCCTCCATTCAGGATGGAAATATACCATGAATTTAACTTGCTATCATCAATGTCAGATTGAAAAACTTGAGTCTGTGTAGCCCTCAACCTAGAGGCTACCTCCTTCATATACCAGTAAAAGATCCTTAGTTCTTCTCAAGTACTTAAGGATACACTTTACTGCCTTCCAGTGTTCTAAACCTGGATGTGCCTGATATTTGCTTATGACACTCAGAGCATGTGCTATATCAGGCCTAGTATATAACATCACATACATGATAGACCCTATCGTTGAGGCATAAGGTATCTTATCCATGTCTGCCCTTTCTTCAGGAGTATTTGGGGACATACTCCTAGAAAGTGATATTCCATGTCTCATCAGTATGAGACCTCTCTTGGAATTTTTCATGCCAAACCTTTTGACAATGGAGTCTATGTACCTAGACTGGGATAAGCCAAGTATCCTTTTGGATATATCTCTATAGATTTGGATCCCCAAAATATCGGATGCTTCCCCTAAGTCTTTCATGGAGAAGTTTCTAGATAGCCAAGCCTTTATTGTGGAGAGCATTCCTATATCATTCCCAATGATTAGGATGTCATCCACATATAGCACTAAGAAGGTGATAGCGCTTCCACTTACCTTCCTGTACACACAAGGCTCATCTTCGTTCTTAATGAAGTCATAAGATCTGATCACCTCATTAAATCTTATGTTTCAACTTCAGAAAGCTTGCTTCAATCCATAAATGGATCTAAGCAACCTGCACACTTTATCTGGACTCTCTTTGGATACAAATTCCTCTGGTTGTATCATATACACCTCTTCCTCTAGGATATTATTGTGGAATGCCGTTTTGACATCTATCTGCTAGATCTCATAGTCATAGTGTGCTGTAATGACCAAAATAATTCTAATGGACTTAAGCATGGCTACAGGTGAAAATGTTTCATCATAGTCAACTTGTTGTCTTTAACGATATCCTTTAGCTACCAGCCTTACTTTATAGGTCTCTACTTTTCCATCCGCTTCGATCTTCTTCTTGAAGATCCATTTGTAGTCGATGGGTATAATACCCTCAGGTGTATCCACAAGGTTCCAAACCTTGTTAGAGTACATGGAATCCATCTTAGAATTCATAGCTTCTTGCCACTTCCCGGAGTCTATACTCATAATAGCCTCATCGTAGGTCTAAGGATCAACATCTTTAGAGTCATCTCCACTGATATGTCCCACATATCTTTTAGGAGGGTGAGATACTCTATTAAACCTACGTAAAGTTGGAACTTGTGTGTTAGGTACCTGAACAGACTCGGGCTCTGGAATAGTGCTTGAGTTAGGTTCTCCAACCTCGCTCAATTCTATCTCACTCCCACTATTTCCACCAAGAATGTGTTATTTCTCAAGGAACACAACTCTCTTGGCAACAAAGACCTTTCGGTCCTTGGGACGATAGAAATAATACCCATAAGTTTCTTTTGGTATCCCACGAATGTGCACCAATCTGTCCTTGATTCTAACTTATCGGGGTTGGGTCTTCTAACATTGGCAGGATAGCCCCAAATCTTAACAATCTTAAGATCGGACTTCTTTTCTTTCTATATCTCATATGGTGTAGACACTATCAACTTTGATGGAACTCTGTTAAGAAGGTAAGTCTAGCCTCAGAATGAAACGGGTAGGTCAGCGAAACTCATAATGGACCGCACTATGTCTAACAACATGCGATTCCTCCTTTCTGATACACCATTGAGCTGAGGTGTATAAGAAGGTATCTACTGGGATAGAATCTCATTGTCCTTGAGAAAATGGTTGAACTCCGTACTCAAGTACTCTCCTCGATTTGATCGAAGAGTCTTAATACTCTTTCTAATTTGGTTTTTTACCTCATTCTTATATTCCCTGAATTTCTCGAAGGCCTCAGATTTGTACTTTATTAAGTACACGTGTCCATACCTAGAGAAATCATCAATGAATATAATGAAGTATGAGTAACCACCTATAGCTTGAGTCGATATGGGACCACATACATCACTATATATGAGTTCCAATAACTCGGTGGCTCTCTCTCCAGTTCCACTAAAAGGAGAGTTGGTCATCTTCCCATGAAGGTAAGGTTCACAAGTTGTATATGTCTTATAGTCAAATGGATCTAAGTATCCATCTTTCAACAACTTTTGAATCATTCTCTTATGTATATGACCTAGCCTACAATGTCATAGGTATGCATTATTTACCTCATCTCTTTTCCTCTTAGACATATTTATATTTATGATATATGGAGAAGTGTCTAACATATATAAGCCATTTATAAGTGTCCCTCTAGTAATGATCTCATCATCCATAATTATTGAACAACTATTATTCTCAAAAAATAATTTATATCCACTAATTGTTAAACAAGAGATAGAAATAATATTTTTGATAATAGAGGAAACAAAATAGCATGCATCTAATGCAATAATAGCTCCACCAAGCAGATATAGGGTGACCTCTCTAACATCAATTATAGCAACTCTTGCTCTATTACCCATCTTAAGGTTCATCTCGCATCTGGCCAATCTCCTAGGTCTTGCCAGAACCTGCAACAAATTACAGATATGATAAACACTCTCGGTATCAAATACCTATGTGTTATCATGAAAATATGATAAGTGGAGACTGATCATGAATATACCTGAAGCTTCTCCAAGCTTCTGTCTTACCTTCTCTGCAAGGTAGTCCTTACAGTTCCTCTTTCAATATCCATCTTGGCCATAATGGAAGCATTGCCCTTTGCCCTTTCCTAGGTACTTATTGGCAACCTTTGCCTTACCTGGTCTTTCTTTACCCTTGCCCTTCTTAAGGATCTTGCTGGCCTTCCTTTTCTTTTTGGTCTCACTAATATAGAGAACTTACTTCTCCTTCTTGATGGTACTCTCAACTTCCCTCAACATATTGAGGAGCTCAGAGAGAGTTATCTCAAACTTATTCATATTAAAGTTAATAATGAATAATAAAAAAGAATCTGGTAGGGACTGAAATATAAGATCAACGCATATGTTATCCTTTAGGACTATCTATATCCTTCACAAAGCGAGCGATCTCATCCTCGCTTATCTTTTCTCTAGTGTGGGCATAATCATATTAAGGACATATACAATTTTCTCTTCCATGAGAACAATTCTAAAATTGTAGAGCTTTTGGACCAATGATGCAGTTGACATCAAGTATACCACATAGGGGTTTTGCAAGCGACAAATAAGATATAGTGTAAATTAAATAACATGTAGACTTTGCAAAAAAATACTAATTAAGATATGGACTTCTATCTTAATATACTCCCACTATTTTCATAGTGAATCACGCGACACCCTCGACATGTGAGACGGAAGTCTTCGGCAGACTTCTAGTGGGGATCAGGATCCAATTGGCATCTTAGTGCAACCTCGAGGAACTCGACCAAGTACACTAAGCCCAAAAGGTAGGCAACTCTTGCCAATCACAACTCCTTATGATTATTGTCATGTTCGGCCTCTGAATTATCATATTCTCGAGGGACTTGGTCAACCATGACGTTCAATTAAGTCATCACCATCGTTATAAGATGTCTGATTCGATGATATGCCCTCGAGGGACTCGACAAAGCATACCGTATCCTCAGGTCATCGGTGATATCTCTATGTCATAGGCAAGATCTCGATCATGTAGATAGGTGAGCCTCGAGGGACTCGACCAACTCAACCTATGTCGTGATTCAATTTCTTCATATAACGATACAAGGCCATGTGGATCAATCTTATTGCCTCATGCTTATCGACTTAATATTATCTTAGGAGGGGTTTTTGTATCAGTTTCTGAATATGTTATGTCACACACATACATATTTAATATATATATATATATATATATATATATATATATATATCTACATCGTATGTAAATATAATATATATATATATATATATATATATATATATATATACACACATATATCTAGTAGGTGTATAACACATCACATATGCAAGCTACACCGGATGATTATGAGCCATCACCTAATATGATTAAGCCTGAGCCAATGGGCCTAATCACTCATAATAGAATCTATGTGTGCATCGGTGCATCTTCATGCCTTGTGATTGTTGATCTCAGTATCATCGGTTTCATTAGATTATCGCATCACCATGCATCATGATCTCTCGCCACGGCATCGTAGGTCCCGCTGTAACCTCCATATTCCCACTGTGCCTCTCCATGTAATTATAAATAATCATAAGCACACAGGCCCAATAATAAACGAGAAAAATACAGGCTTGTAGGCCCTAATAATAATAATAATCACAATTACACACATCACAATACATGACTCATGATCATCCATCTATATTATACATCACATGTATATCATATCATATGTAGGATTACTAGATATATATAATAATTAATTAAATTATTTAATTAATTATTTTTTGGAAATCAGGACATGCTCGGAATTTCTAAAATTGTCAAGGGCATTTTTATAATTCTGGATAAGAGGACAGTCCTTAGAATTTTTAGAATTATTAATGGTATTTTTGTAATTCTGGATGAGAGGATAGTCCTTAGAATTTCTAGAATTATTGAGGGTATTTTTGGAATTATGTACATGAGGACAATCCTTAAAAATTTCAAAATTCAGAGGGGCAGAATCATCCTTTTCTCAAAAGGATGCCCTAGCCCTCTCCTTGCCCCCCTGTGCGCCGTCGTCGTTGCCCCTGCGCAGGCGACGGTGCTGCATGCCATCGGTGTGGGTAGCCCCTTGAGGCGTTCGCCGCCGGCAAGACCGTGGGCGGGCCACGCTTGGTTGCCTGCGTCGGCCTAGCCATGGGTGGCCAGCCTTACATGGGGTTGGCTATGGCTGGCCGCCCCTCCTCCTCGTTGGTTTTGCTGTGAATGCGTAGAACGATTCTATGTGATTTAATCTCATCACACGCAGTTTAAAACCAATCTTTCGCATAAGAACCTTGGCTCTGATACCACTGTTGGGAAACCTCACAGCGAAAATCAAAATAAAAATTGATTTTCTATGTAGATCAAATCATCATGTAAAAAATTGGGTTACGAGAAAAACAACAAAAACTGATAAAACCGTGATGTGTGAGAGATTGGTTTTACCTAGGGAGATCGTATATCCCTGTATTCCAGATCCAGATGGAGAAGATGAAGGAGGTCAAGCGTCCTCCTCTCTAGCGGTATCCACACAATGGATCTTTGTAGAGAAACTCCTTCAATCTGATCTTACAACTCTTGCTCAAAGGGAGGAGAATAGGAGGTGGTGGCTAAAGCTGCAACCTATCAACTATGAGTCTTCTCTCTTATTTATAGAGAGCCACCAAAAACCCTAGGGCTTCTACCTTAGTAGGTGTCGGATCTCCATCCAATAACCCACTAACTTTGTATTATTGGATCTCTATCTAATAATCTCCTTAGGCCTCTAATTGGGCCTTAAGTAAGGAACCCATCAGCATAGGGTCTCATTTAATGAGAATAGGGGCTAATCGGATCTTTATCCAATCTTTTATTCACTGAAGCATCCACCATATGTGTGTGACCCCTCTAGGCCCGATACCAAGCTGGCCGTGAGTCACTCCCATCAGAACTCCTTCTGATATAGTGAATTATTATCCTCAGAATAATTCACTCGACTCATCGACTATAGACGTACTAGACCACTACGCTATTTATAGTCCCCAAACGATACAGGGGGATCAAATCCGTCGGACCTGTCTGTTCACAATTACTATGTATCTATAATCCCTTATCCAAATAATATTCCAGAGACTGTATATTGGACATGGTACTATCAGGTCACATACGGAATCGGTTTGTCTTTCTCTATTCAAATTCTACCGGAGAACTCCTCTCTCAATCCGAATGACCCTAGCTAGAGATTTGTCTGAGCAAGCACATATGGTATATTCCTCTCATGATACCGAGAGTGGATGATCTTCTATTGACACTCAATTACCTTTGTAAGGTTGGCTATAATCCCGATAACCAATTATACTAGGTCTGAAACTTTCCAAACCTATAAGTCTGGCGTCAAAGAAATGAGTACTCATACAAGGCATCCTTGGTGTCTCAAGTCTAAGGACCAGATACACAACTGAGACTACAGAATCACTGTCTGACATTAGGTATCAATAACCATATAACATTCCATAACCGGATCAATCAGTAAACTCATTATCTAATGAGCACCTTTACTATATCTTTAGTGTCTCCATACAAGTGGCTATGAGACCAGTTGCCTCCATCATATGGACGGGTATATAGTATACCAATCTGTTCGATTATCTCAATATCCCTTTCGAGTAGCTTATGATCAGGATTATTTAGGATCTGTATTTAAAGGTGAATTGATCTCATTATTATGATCTCATCACGATCCGATTCCCATTGCACAAAACCAAGAACATCACAATATATATGCAACAAATAATATAATGTGAGAATATACCAATATTAATTATAAGCAAAAAGATTACACAGTGTGTCACACGTGCCATCACTTACGTGATTGGCTTGTAGGGCACCTATAACCAGCAAAATATACTTTCTCTATGAAAAAAGAGGCCAAAAGATATAAATATAGCCTCGACACCGAAAAAATAACTAAAGTCGCTAAGATCCTTAATAGAGAATTTGTCAGCCAATTGCTTAATAAACACCTGAACCTCCATAAAACTATCACCCATAACAATAATATTATCCATATAGACTAGAAGATAGATGGTGCTTTAATGTTATTGGCGTAGAAATAGGAAGACATCGGACTTAGAGTTGATGAAGCCAATTGAAGACAAGAATAGACCATGTTCAGTATACCAAGCCCGTGGAGCCTGACGGAGTCCATAAATGCCAAGAATATTGAGGATGTATAAAGTATGGAGGTTGCTCCATGAAGACATCTTCAGTGAGAGTCTTTTGTAAAAAAGGTATTGTTAACATCCAATTGGCATAAGCACCAGCCTTTGGAGGTTACTAGACTCAGGATAAGCCGGATTATAGTAGGTTTGCCAATAAGACTAAATGTCTCGATATAGTCAACACTAGATGAAATCCTTTGGCCACAAGTCGTGCTTTATTGCTAGTAATCGAACCATCGATGTTCCGCTTAATTCGAAAGACCCACTTGCATTTGATAATATTTATGTGGAGTGAGAAGGGGTAAGGGTCTATGTAGCATTATGAAGGAGAGCATCATACTCCTCACATATGGCTTTATACCAATATGGAGATTTTTGGGCCTGAGTAAAATATGTTGGTTTAGTAGAGTCGAGGGAATGTTTAGTGCTAGCATGTAAGTCAAGAACTTGACGTGGTTTAAAGACACCACTATTGGAACGGGTTTGCATTGGATGCTGGGAGGCTGTAATAGTATTGGGGGGTAAGGGCTGAGGGTTATCACTAGTTGAGTCAGGCAGAAGGACGACAGAAGTACCCTGGCGAGATGAAGACAAAGGCTATGGTTCTAAAGGCAATTGTATAGGAAGAAGAGGAACTAAAGGAGAGGAGAGAGAAGAAAGCTGCGAAACAGAAGTAACAAGAGAGTGTGGATCTGGCGGAGATGCGTAGGAGGATGAAGATGTGTCACAGGAATCCAATAGGATGAAAGATTGCTTGTGATCCCGAAAGGAAAAGATAGACTCCACAAAGGTGACATGTCTAGAAATAAAGACTTTAGTAGTGTGAGGGTCATAACACCAGAAGGTATTATATTTAAAAGAGTATCCGATGAAAATACAAGGATGAGATCAAGGTTGTATTTTATGAGAATTATACAGGCATAACCATGGATAACATAGATAGCCAAATACCTTTAATATTTACAGATTAGGACGTTTGTGAAATAGCTTTTCAAATGGTGACTGATATTGTAGGATAGGAGTAGACATTAGATTAATAAGATAGATAGTAGTTTGAAACGCTACGGACTAAAAGGTAGATGACAAGGAGGCCTAATGGAGTATTATTAGGCCAATTTCAATAATATGTCGATGTTTATGTTCGGCAGAGCCAACAAGTTAGGGAGTATATGGAGGGGACTTAAGATGTTGAATACCGCAAGCAGACATACAAGATACAGGGGCTTGATATTTACCCTTGTCATCAAAATAGATGATTTTAGTGGTAGCTTGAAAGTAGTTCTCAGCTAAGTTCTTCAAGTTGGAGAAAACAACATTGACATAGACTTTTGACGGAGAGGATATTACTATATGTACTTTGTAAAATAGTCTACAAAGACAACATAGAATCTAAACTTGTCAAAGGAGACAACTGATGTAGGACCCCAAACATCAGTATAAACAACTTCAAACGATTTAGAGTAGAAAATAGAGGATGTACCAAAAGGTAGTCGATAACTCTTATTGCTAAGACAAGCATCACAGTGAGTAATAACATTACTAGATTTAAAAACAAGAATAGAATAGCGAGAAAATAATTTTTATTGAATATAAGTTGAGGGATGACCAAGACATTGATATCATATATCGATTAGAGTAATAATGGAAGAGTAAGCAGTAGGACGAATGATATACAAGGTTGATGGCTATTCGTAAATATTATCTTTATTCGGACCTCAAACTAAGGATGCCCCCATGCTCAAGTCCTTGATAAGAAAATAATCAAGAAAGAATTTAATGGAGGTATGGTTTTGTTAGCAGAATTGAAAGAAAAAATAAGGTTTCTTTCAATGTGGGCACACACAAAACATCATCGAGTGTGAAAGAAGTTGTATGTGAATTAAGCGTTATAGAACCAGTATGAGTGATAGGAATTCTTTTACTATCACCAGTGATGATGTCTTCATTTCCGCTATAGCTATTATGGATCGATAGGTTTTGGAGATCGGAAGTGAAATGGTGGGAAACACCAAAGTCCATAATCCAATTGGACTAACTATTAGATGGAGTAGTCATGACATTTGCTTGAGGCTAGGTTGATGGAGCTAGGAGGTGAGGTCAAGACCGGTAAACTTTTGTAGAGTGACCGATTTTGTCACATAACTAGTAGACGATCGATTGATGAAACACAAGAGAAGGACGAAGTGGCTAGAAGGAAGCACTCCGACGATGGTTGAAGGATGGAGGATGTGGAGGAGGAAGAGATGGGGTGGTGCCTATAGAAGGAGAAAAGTTGGTGATACCTTTTGAAGCATTCTTGTTGTATTTACAATTTTATTATTTGGATTTTTGGTTGAACTGAGCTATGATGTGAGGTCCTTGTAGATGTCCTGATAGCTTATTGTCACACTTTAGGTAAGCTTCATAGTTTGTAAGCTTGTCACAAAGTTTTTCAAAGGAGATTGGAGAGTCACGTGCTTGAAGTGCTGCTATTAGTTCCTTGAATTATGTACTCAATCCATTAAGTGTGTGGACAAGAACTTCGTGAGTGAGAAAATGACTTATCAAAGCCAGGCCATTGATAATCATTTTGATATATTACAAGTAATTGGCAACAGTACTTCCCTCCTTCTACTTTAAGTTCATGAGGTTAGAGAGTAGTCCAAACATGTGAGTCTACGTGCGATTCGCTAAGGTAGTTTGTAACTTGGTCCAGGTTTCCACAGTAGTAGCATAGGAGGACATAAGCGAGGTGATGGATCTAGCGACAGAGGCATGAATTATTTAGAGAATGAGCTGATCTTGACTAACCATAGCTTGTAGGCTGAATTTGGTATTGGGCTGGGTTCTCCTAGTACATAAATCATTGCTGGTGGACAACTAAGAGAGCTATCAATATAATCCAATAAATTATAAACAAATAAAAGGTTAAAGAATTGAGCACTCCAGGATACATAATTACTGCCTTTAGATAACTTAAAGAGGATTAAGGAGGCAGCATTTATGGAAATAAGTCCTGGATGCGAAGAGGGATTACTAGCAGGAAAGAGAGTTGGAGCATCAGAGGTAGATGAGGAAGACATCACAAGGGTGACAGCCAAGGAGAAATCAAGAGAAGGCACAAGTTAGGAGGCAGACTTAGGAAGATAGTACTATATAAGCAATGAGGTATTAGAGAGAAAGAAAATTTCAAACTAGTGCAGAGTGGTTGCCGTCAGCTGATGCTGTTGTTTCTGAAAGGTGCAACGGTTCAGAAGGTGCTGCTTTGAGAATTATGGTGCTTCTACTTGCAGTAGGACTACAAAACACTTGCGGATGCCACTCCTAGAGCTGCAAGCTTGAAAGGAGAAAGAGGAACAAACAGTGCTCAAGTTGCAGAGTTACTAAAACTCAAGGCTGAAAGAAGGGCTTACTAGGAGCAATTTGGGTCTCCGGCTCCTTTTGAACCGACTCTTCCTTCTTTGGATGTGTGATATGTAGAGAGCATCAACATCCAGCCCTATTACCTCAACATTACTTTCTACATTCTTAAGTAGATCCAAAATAAAACTAGCTGATTTCATAGGCCAATGCCCTTGTCTATTTGAGTGACGGCCCTTGGCTTGAGCTGTGTGACCTACACCTCCTCCAAAAAGGAATCACTAGCTTATGAGCAATTGCACCCAGTTCCTAGAGCTGTAAGTATAGATGGAGGAAGGTGTGCCACGTTTGTTCTACTTCATTCAATTAGAAAACTAGTGACGAGTTCAGTTCCAGTAGGCATTGTTTCACCACGGTCCCATGCTAGAAGTTGAAGAAGACGAACTTTCCTAGGAAGTGGGAGAGGTTGATACTGAGGCTGATGACCCTCACCCGACGTGAGGGTGGTGCTTCTATTGCATGATAGAGAATTGCAAAAGTAGCAGAGATAGTGCCGAGGAAGCAGGTCCGAAGATCATCGAGCGATAAAGAACGACGGTGTTTTGCCGAAGTAGAAGAGTAGTGTTTGGTCGGCCTAGCGATATGTGATGATAGCAAGTGACATAAGTTCTCTAGGTTATTCTAGGCCGAAGCAGAAGAGGGAAGGTGGGAAAGGAGCGTCGAGGTCGAGAGCACCAAACCACGGCTCATCCTAGTATAGCAAGGAACCAATACACCTCTTGTTGGGAAACCTCAACGGGAGCATCACATGCGCAGTGGAAATCAAAACAAAAATTTGATTTTCAATGCAAATTGAATTGTCATGCAAAAGATTAGGGTCGTGAGAAAACCATAAAAATAAAAAAAATTACATCATGTAAGATATTATTTTACTAGGGAGATCGTATATCCCTTTTCTAGATCCAGATGGAGATGATGAAGGAAATCAAGCATCTTCCTCTCTTGCGGTATCCATACGATGGATCTCTGTAGTGAATCTCCTCCAATTTGATCTTGCAACTCTTATAGAGAGAGGGAGGAGAATAGGAGGGGGAGGCCAAGGCTACAACTTATTAACCATGAGTCTCCCCTCATATTTATAGAGAGCCACCAAATCCGTAAGGGTCCTGCCTTAGTGGGTATTGGATCTCCATCCAATAATCCACTAACATTGCATTATTGGATCTCTATCCAATAATATCCTTAGGTCTCTAATTGGGCCTTAAGCAAGGAGCCCATCAGCATTGGGTCTCATCTAATGAGAATAGGGGTTAATTAGATCTTCATCCAATCCTCTATTTGTTGAAGCATCCACCATATGTGTGTGACCTTCTAGGCTCGTCGTCCCATCATAACTCCTTCTGATATAGTGAATTATTATCTCCATAATAATTCACTCGACTCATCAACTATGGACATACTACGCCACTACGCCATAGTTCCCAAACGGTATAGGAGATCGAATCCATTGGACCTGTCTATTCACAATTACTGTGTATCTATAATCCCTCATCCAACTAATATCCCAGAGATCGTATATTGGACATGGTACTGTCAAGTCACATACGGAATAAGTTTGTCTTGTCCTAATCGGATTCTACCGGAGAACTCTTTCTCTCTCAATCCGAATGACCCTGACTAGGGATTTGTCTGAGCAATCACATATGGGTTATTCTTCTCGTGATACCAAGAGTGGATGATCCTTTATTGACACTCAATTGCCTTTGTAAGGTTGTCGTAGTAGTCGCTGCCCCCCTTACCGGGTAAGTCGGTCAGAGTTTCCCCCTGCTTAGGTCGGCTATAGAGCCAACCTAGCTGTCCCTTGTTCCTATTAAGACAGGATGACTATAGAAGGAGCAAAAGGGTAATTCCACTTAGTCAAGTGCCCCTTTAGGCTAGGACTTTGATCCTTATTTAAGATGTAGCTGCCTCCCTCTTTTAATCAAGCAATTATCATCTTCAATTCAGCCTTTGTGCCGAGTCTAGGAGGGAGGAACCCCTATAACGTTCTAAGGGTTGATCCCTCTCAAGGATCAAAATCTATAGGGCTCCTTTAGGGGTTCTATCATCTGGTATCAGAGTAGTGATCTTGCTGCCCCTGTAGCTATCATCCATGCCTCCACCTTCCCAAGCAGTTCCCATAATTGCTATGACACGTGCCTCTACCTTCCACCCCAACTGCAGATCAAATCAATTTACCGCTGCCCCCCACATTTGATATAGAATTTTGGTATATTTTTATAACCCACACCTCTTCAATACTGCAAGATCCGTCATATTATATATGGGAGAAGTTTTCCAAAGTTTTCTTGCTATAATTTTTTACCATCATAAACATTATCATCATTACGAAGGTGAAATGCTGCAGAAATTTTCAGCCGATTTTTGCTTCTTGAAACTAAACTTTGAATCATCCTTTTTGGCTGAAACTTTTATATAATTTCATAGATTATCTTAGCTTTCATTAAGACTAATCTCATGAAAAAACTCCTTCTGGATCTGGACTTATAGCACTATAATTCTTCATTGCATAGTATTAAAATTTTATAATGCAGAATCTGCCTTCCATTGATTGGCCTCTTGAAACCAAACTTTTGTTTATCCTTTTTAGCTAAAATCTTTACAAAATTCTTAAGATTAAATTGGCTTTCATCTAGATTTAATTTCATAAAAAAACTCCTTCTAGAACTAGTTTTCTTGTATGATCTTTTACCATTATGTAGTTCTAAAATTTTACGATGAAGGAATCGGCCTTGCGCATCTTTTGCCCTATTTTCCTACCATTATGCTACCAAAATTTCATCAAAATTCCTACTGGTATTGATAGCAACTAAACTAAGGGTTTCTGTATAATTTTCTTAAACTTTTCCTTGACATTTACATTGAGAATCATCATTTCTCCAACACAAAAACTAGTTCAGCAGGATAGCACATCGTAGCACTTTTTTCACCAAATTCTATCAGATTTGAGTGCTATTTTTTGTGAGATTTTGGACTCTCTTTTCCTTATCACCAAACCCTACCATCCTCACCCAAAACCCTTCCAAATATTACCTTAAACTGAATCCAAAGAGCTCCCAAATCAGCCTAGTTCCTTATCGATCCACTTACCTTTTTAGAAAACTTTTCTTACCGAGACACCTATCTTTGCTGTCATCTATCCCAGATCTAATATCTATATTTATAACATTCATCTACTACCATCATAGCCCTAAAACCACACCAATTTGTAGCCTAAACTCCACAAAATCATAGCTCCAAATCTGCCCTAAACCGCAGTCTACTTCCACCAAAACAGATCCACCTTCCAACCGGCCACCCCCTTCTTCCAAATTCCCATGCCACTAACCCGACAACAGAAAAAAGATCTGAATATTACAGATCTAGAGGCGTATACTATGGCATCAAAGGAGGCTATCGATGCAAAGCTTGAAGCCTTTGGAAACTGCATGGAAGAGAAGATGCGATCCCTTTTTGCTGAATTCAGCATTGGCTGACTATCGAATCCGAGGAAATCACAACATGGAGAAACTTCAGATCAGCGAGATGATCCTCAAGAATATGGCCACATCACCTCTGATCTCAATAATCCACACATGAAGGTTGACTTCCCTAGATGGGAAGAAGGAGACTTGATCGGGTGGATCTCGCGCGTGGAGCACTATTTTCGGTTCTACCAAACGTCGATGCCATATGGGTAAAGATTACTGCCATACACCTTGAGGGAGATGTTATTCAATGGTTTAATTAGTTTAAGCACACCCATGGAGGACTCTCTTGGCAATGATTCAAGGAAGGACTACTAGACCGCTTCGGACCAATCGATTTCAATAACATCGATGGACAATTGGCAAAGATTCGTCAAACCTCTACAATACAAGAATACCAAATAAGGTTTGTGCTTTTATCCAACCAAACTGAGAATTGGTTTGATAAATAACTTTTAGATACTTTTATCGAGGGCCTAAAGCAAGAGATCAGAGGAGAAGTAAAGGCGCGGCAACCGTACACTGTTATGGCGGTGATTTCCTTTACGCGTATCCAGGAAGAACAATTGAACCATGAGGTACGAAGGACAAGGGTCACTCCCTGACTAGCCATGCCGAGGCTTACTGCCCCTCTACTGCCATCCAAGCTCCTGCACTAAAAAAGTTGACAAGAGACAAGCTTCGCGAACGATCGACCAAGGAGTTGTGTTGGCATTGCGACGAACCATGGAGCCGCGAACATCACCACAAAAAGGACTGACTCCTCATGATTGAACCAGCAGAGGATGAGGATAATGAAATATTTGAAGAAGCCCTTGAACCTAAAGAAGAAGCCATTGAGGAAGAGTCCCAACTGGCCAACTACACAGTGCATGTATTGGCTGGCTATTCCAACCCGTAGATGATGAAAGTTGGAGGACTTCTAAAATAGCAACTCATCATCATTCTCATTGACACGGGCAACACCAATAACTTCCACAATAGTAACATCGCTGCACACTTGGTGCTTCAAATTGAAGGTTGCAACAAGTTTGACGTAAAGGTCACTGACGACCGAATCTTTAATTCCGACCAACGGTGCCCGCAGGTGAAACTACTACTCCAAGACCAAGAAGTGGTAGCTGATTTCTTCCTCCTATTCATAAATAATTATGAAGCCGTACTTATGATCGAATTGCTCACAACACTAGGTGATATCTCTTGGGATTTTTCTAAATTAATCATAAAATTTTATTGCAAAGGGAGATATGTCACATTAGGATGCCAGCACGAGAGCCAAATTTCCATCGTTTTATCGCAACTAATGGAGAAAGTTTTGCATAAAGCACATGGTGGATTCTTGATGCATATTCAGCAGCCATCTATGAGGGAGAACGTACAAAACTCAGATCCTAAGCTTGCCCTTTGCCTGAATGAATTCGTGGATGTTTTCTTGGAGCCGTGCGAGCTACTCCCTAACGGTCGTATGACTGCCACATTCCTATTTTGTCAGGCAAACCTCTAGCAAATTTGTGACCATACCATTATCCTCACTTACAAAAGGATGAGATCGAGAATATTATTAAAGAGATGCTTGGTACCGGAGTGATTCGACCGAGCTGCAGCTGTTACTCCTCACCGGTGTTGCTAGTGCTCAAGAAAGATGATACGTGATGGATGTGTATTAACTACTAGGCTATAAACGCCATCACCGTCAAGGATAAATATCTTATCCCAATCATAGATAAATTTTGGACAAATTAAAAGGAGCTCGAGTTTTCACTAAATTAGATCTTCGATCCAGATACCATCAAATTCGGGTATGCACTGAAGATAGTCTGAAAACTGCATTCTGCACGTATAACGGCCACTATGAGTTTTTGTTAATGCCTTTCGGACTTATGAATGCTCCTTCTAATTTTCAAAGCCTGATGAATGATATCTTATGGAGTTTTCTATGCAAGTTCGTATTGATATTCTTTGATAATATTCTCATTTATAGCCCTATGCTTGATATATATTTTCAGCACTTATGAACTGTTCTAACAATTCTTCGGGAGAATACTCCTTATGTTAAATAGTCAAAGTGCAGCTTATTATAGCATAAAGTGGAGTATCTTAGGTATATTATATTAGAGGATGGAGTGGTGGTGGACCCGATAAAGATCGAGGCAATGCAAGGATGGTCGAGACCTATAAACGTACAATTATTATGCAGTTTCCTTGGACTCACGGGCTACTACCAAAATTTGTTGAAAGATTATGGTAAGATTAGTGCCCCGTTCACATCCTTACTGAAGAAAGACTTCTTATGGTCAGATAAAGCCTCCGCAGCCTTCGAACGACTCAAGGCAGCTATGATGATGATGTCGGTCATAGCGCTGTTCGATTTCGATCGCACTTTGGTCATTGAGGCCGATGTGTCAGGAGTTAGAATTGGAGCTATTCATATGCAAGATGGTCAACTCTTAATTTACATCGAGGCTTCCCTCACACTTCATACTAGGTTTTTCCAAGAGATACTAATTACTACCAAATTTAAAATATAGTTGGATATAGGTCCATGACACGAGAGGAGTAAAACTGGCAGAATTACAATCCATGCTCACGCTAGATTGGGCTCTCATCATTCTAAACCATACCAGAGGACAGTCACTATTCCAGAAGAAAGATTGGCTATCACGAAAGACTAACCATATGAGAGCACATGTAAAGAAGAAACGACCTCTCGACAAACTTCAGAATGGATGAAAAATTGAAGATCAAATTTTTCTACACCTCTAGCCCGACCAGCAGGAAACTCGAGCCTTAATGAAGTGGTCTCCCTATTTCTTTGGGCCTTGTAAAATTAAGGATCACATTGGGGCCATAACCTGGAGATTAAATTCGTGCACTAGATCAAGATTACAATTGATCCGCTAGGTATCCCACCTTAAATGGAAATTAAAGAAGACGACTCAGCCCAAATCCTTCCAACTAGCATCCCAGCTGATGAGGAGGCCAAAGTTCAGTTAATGATAGGATGAGAGTCACATGAGGAGTTGAAGATTCAGTTTCCAGAGTTTATGGACCCTCAGCCTTGAGGACAAGGCTGATTTGAAAACAAGGGTTGAGTCCAAATCATCTTAGTACTAGTCAATAAAAACTCTATTAGATTGTAATAAAACCATTCCTATCTTATAAAGGAGTACGACTAGGGTTTAAATTATCCCTTAGGGTTCAGTAGTCGTCGCCCCCCTTACTGGGCAAGTCGGCCAGGGTTTCCCCCTACTTAGGTCGACTATAGAGCCAACCTAGCTGCCCCTTGTTCCTATTAAGGTAGGATGGCTATAGGAGGGGTGAAAGGATAATTTTACTTAGATATGTGCCATGTTAGGCTAGGACATTTATCCTTATTTAAGATGTAGCTGCCCCCCCTTTTAATCAAGCAATTATCATCTTCAATTCAGCCTTTGTGCCGAGTCTAGGAGAGAGGAACCCCTATAGCGTTCCAAGGGTTGATCCCCCTCAAGGATCAAAATCTATAGTGTTCCTTCAGGGGTTCTATCACCTATCTATCCATAATTACCGTGTATCTATAATCTCTCATCTAACTAATATCTCATAGATCATATATTGGACATGGTACTGTTAGGTCACATAAGGAATCTGTCATAGTCTCGCTCTAATTGGATTCTCCCGAAGAACTCTTTCTCTCTCAATCTGAATGACCCTGGCCAGGGATTTATCTGAGCAAGCACATATGGGATATTCCTCTCATGATACCAAGAGTGGATGATCCTCTATTAACACTCAATTGCATTCATAAGGTTAGCTACCAATCCCGATAACCAATTGTACCAAATCTGGAACTTTCCAAACCTGTAAGTCCGGCGTCAAAGAAAGGAGTACTCATACAAGGCATCCTTGGTGTCTCAAGTCTAAGGACCAGATACACAACTGAGACTATGGAATCACTGTCTGACATTAGGTATCATTAATCATATATCATTCCATAAGCGGATCAATCAGTAAACTCATTCTCCAATGAGAACCTATACTATATCCTTAGTGTCTCCACACAAGTGGCTATGAGACTAGCCGCTTCCATCATATGGACAGGTATATAGTACACAAGTCTATCCGGTTATCTCGATGTCCCTCTCGAGTTACCTATGACTAGGATTATCTAGGATCTGTGTTTAAAGGTGAATCAATCTCATTATCGTGATCTCATCACGATTTGATTCCCATTGTACAGAACTAAGGATATCACAATATATATGTTACATATAATATAATGTGAGAATATATTAATATTCATCATAAGTAAAAAGATTACGTAGTGTATCACATGTACCATCACTCACGTGATTGGCTTGCAGGGCACCTGTAATTAGCACTTCTCTCTCAATCCGAATGACCTCAGTTGAGGATTTGTTCAAGCGATAATATACGTGATATTTCTCTCATGATACTGAAGGTTGATGATCCTTTATTGACACTCAATTGCCTTCGTAAGGTTGACTATGAATCTCGATAACCAATTATACTAGATTTGAAACTTTTCAAACCTATAAGTCTTACGCCAAAAAAAGGATTACTCAAACAAGGCATCCTTGGTGCCTCAAGTCGAAGGGCCAGACATACAACTGAAACTGTGAAATCGCTATATGACGATAGGTATCATTAACCATCTAGCATTCCATAAGCAAATCAATCAGTGAACTCATTTTCCAATGAGCACTTGCATTGTATCCTTAGTGCCTCCAAACAAGTGTCTATAAAACCAGTCGCCTCTATCAAAATGACAAGTCTATAGTACACTGGTCTGTCAGTTGTCTCGATGTCCCTCTCGAGCAATCTAAATTGGGATTATTTAGGATCTGTGTTTAAAGGTAAATTAGTCTCATTATCATGATCTTATCATGATCCGATTCTCATTGCATAGAACCAAGGACATCACAATATATATATATATATATATATATATAATGTGAGAATATATTAATAACTATAATGTAAAAAGATTGTGTAGCGTGTCACACGTGTTATCACTCACATCATTGGCTTGCAGGTCACCTGTAACCAGTATGACATATAATCAACAACTTCCAGTGTTTTTCTCTTACCAGGGTTCCCCTGACGAAGAACATGAAAGCTGATGCACTTGCCAAGATGGCCTCGGCACAAGGAGCTAGGGGCTACCTATCAAATGTAGAACCAATCCACTTGATCTTCGCAAACTAAGACATAGCTATCACCAAAGTTGCACCTAATTGGATAGAGGAGATCCTTCGATACAAGAGGGATGGGACGTTGCCGGTTGGTCCATTCGTCAATCACCAGTTGAGGTGCACACTAGCCAGATATTGTGAAGTCAGTGGCCGACTATACCACAGGTCATTCACCCTGCCCTCCTTCGGTGCCTCGCACATGCAGAAGCAAAAGCCATGTTGGCTGAGATCTATAAGGGAATCTATGAGAAGAACATTAGTGGTTGAACCTTGGTATTCAAAATCCTCAGGCAAGGCTAGTATTGGTCAATCATATGTCGAGATGCTTTGGCCTATGTGCAACAGTGACCATAGTGCTAGCTAGATTCATGCTCGAGTGCAATATCAACCAGTGATCCCTTTAACATCAATCGACTATGCATGACCCTACATGCAATGGGGGATAGACCTCCTAGGCCCCTTTCCCCCAATCTCGGGACAATAAAGATTCATCATAGTCGCCATGAACTACTTCACCAAGTGGGTTGAGGTCGAACCCTTGGCATCAATAACGAAGAAGTAAATTGAGAAGTTCATATGGAAAAGCATCCTCACTCAGTTTGACATCCCAAAGGTAATCATCACTAACAATGGGACCCAATTTAATAATGCAAGATTCAAGAAATTATGCACGGTTTATGTGATCCATCTAAGGTTCAGCTTAGTAGTACATGTTAGGACCGAATCAACACTTAGAGGGAGGGAAAGGGAAGGGGGGGTGGGGCGATGGGTGGAGGAGGGGAGTTAGTGCTTTCAAAAACTTACATCAATTTAAAAGCTCATTTGATCAAACCCATATTGAAAATGCATTTAACGTGAAAACATTCAGAAAAATAGTGAGCAAGTGAAAGTAATAAGAATGAAAAAACATGAAAGAGATGCACACTAAAAATAGTGAGCAACTGCTTCTAGAGGAGGGAACTCAACTTTCTAATAAGCTTTTCTCACTACAAAACATAAGTTTTTATTATCTTTTCTTACTCCCTCAAGCAAGAATTAGTGGGGTATTTATAGACTCCAAATAGCTTCAAAAGTTGGAGCCGAAATTCAAAATTTAAGATTTCTAAGGTACTTACGGTACTACCACCATTAATGGGTGGTACTATCGTCGCTTGACCGCCATAGAGAATAGGCTCTAGCAGTAGTATTGCCAGCTTGGATGGTGCTAATGCCTGACACTGGATGGTACTACCACCTGACATTGGGCGGTACTACCACCTGGTTTCCTAGTCTGGCCCCTGAATTGAGTTAGCATGGTTATACCCAAACTAACTAAATTAAGACCTAAACGACTGCGATCAAAATATAAATAATCACAAAGCATGAATCCAATGTTGTCTGACATGTTATTAGTTCATCAGGCGCTTCATCCAACCCTTCGCTGCATTGTCCTCTCCTTCGACGTATTGCTTGATTCATCAATATGTTGACCTTTGCAACATCTGACCTTCTTATCGCAATGCCCAAACTTATGGCACAAAGTCCTTTTGGCATATCGACTAGTTTTCCAGCTCGATGTTTAATCTTTTGACATGTTCCATTCCGGCCTAACGTCTGATTCTACTTGCTTTAATCGATTTGCCTTTCCATGATCGAAGTTAGTCCTATATCACTTAACTGCTAATTAAATCATAATCTTCATCGAAATCCAAGATTTAATAATTTCTCTTTTTTTATGATGACTACCAATTGATGATGAAGTTTTAACTAAAATCCCTTTGTAAATATAAAATATTTAAATAAAGAAAACTCAAATTTAAAAAGAGTAATAACCTTTGAATTCTAGTTGAAACATCATAGCATGCATCATAAAATCATGAGTATTATATGCATACTTTTAAATAATTTCAAAATATCAAAGTACATCATACATGCATAACTTAAATTTTAAATTATTATTATAACCTCTCCGTTAAAGTATATCATACCATGCATGATTAAATCATCATCATAACTTCTGCTCCTTTGTCATTAATAAAAAAGAGGAAAGTACAATATACAACTTATTGAAACATGCATGCAAATAATTTAATGAGATAAACAAGTTAGCAATTTTTGCTTGTTTTTTAAATGTGCAAGATATCAAATTTTATCTCCTATTTTGGGATGTGCAAGTTAGCAATTCTCTGCTTCTCTTAAGATGTGCAAGCTAGCATTTCTTGCTTTTCTTTTGAGATATGCAAGCTAGTAGTTCTTTGCTTCTTTGAGATGTGTAAGCTAGCAAGACTCTCTCACTTAAATGTGCAAGATATCAAGTTTTTCTCCCCCTTTATCATTGTCAAAAAGAAGGGAGGAATACAATGGCAAAAAATCTTTTACATCAATGTTTCAATCATCACATGAAAGATATCAAAGATACGTTTGATTCGATAATGGGGTACACATGTTATAAACACAAAGGAGTTATATAAAAATCATGTTATGAAAGATATCAATGTCAAATATCATCAATGATCAAGTCGTGAATACTATAATATATGATTCATTTTGACAAACCTTCTCTTTAGTAAATAACAAAAAAAATCTTAGGAGACCAAATTATAAAAGATCTCGATTGATGTATAATAAATCTCAAGTCATCAAGATCATGGTTTGTTTTTTTGCATAAGTCTTCTTCTTTAGTAAATGGTAAAGGAAGAAATTATAGAAGGTCAAAAAATTTTAATTCTATAAAGAAAATCTCAAGTCAAGAAATCAAGAGAAAGTTCATGATTTGGTTAGAAAAATCTCATTCAAATTTGTTAAATCATCAAAATTACATTGTTAGTTAAGAGATTCAAAATTACACAAATAGATTCATCACTAAGGATCTCTAATATAAAAACTCAATATGCTTTTGAGATTAAGAAATTTTCAACAAAAAAATGTATTCCCTTTTTAGTTTAAATTTATATAATTGATTTCATACATGTATACCTAAGGTTTTATGCCAAATCATGCATTTGTCATACTTATTTTTTATTTTTTTAAATTTACTAGAGATAAACATGATCCTTTGATTATTTAATAATTTATATTTCTTACTAATCTTTTTTATCATGAAAAGTATCAAGTAATTCATTGTAAGTTAAAGAGATTTTAGTTGAGTCACATACCTTGTTGTTATGAGCCATCAAAGCATAGTTTGTCATCTCATCTTTTTCAGTTTGCTTCTCATTTTCGGATGCACTCGATTCACCTCAAGTCACCTCAATTACTTTCTTCTTCTTTGATAGCTTTTTCTTTTTTAGTTGAGGATATTTACTTTTAAATTGCCCCAACCTTGCATTCATAGCAATATATATATATATATTCTATGTCCGGGCGGGGCTTACTCCTCTAACCTTCGCCCTACATCATGTCAAAAGCCCTCTCATCACCGGCGCCGCCTCTTCCTTGCCGACAAGTTTTAGATTGATGATGAACTTGGTAAGATACCGTGGCTTCTCAAGTGCTCCCATTGTTAGCTAAATAGTTTTTTCTAGTTGAACTAGAAGATCTCTTTCATCAGTTGAGGAAAATTTTTCCTCAACTTTATATAAATATATGTTGCAACAATGTATGAGGTGTGTCATTTAATTTTCACTTCCATCTTTAATATAGTATCAGAGCGTTAGAGAAAACTCACTGTCAAACAACAGAAAATCTTTTTTACCATGAAAAGTATCAAGTAATTCATTGTAAGGTAAAGAGATTTTAGTTGAGTCACATACCTTGTTGTTATGAGCCATCAAAGCATAGTTTGTCATCTCATCTTTTTCAGTTTGCTTCTCGTTTTCGGATGCACTCGATTCACCTCAAGTCACCTCGAGTACTTTCTTCTTCTTTGATAGCTTTTTCTTGTTTAGTTGAGGATATTTACTTTTAAATTGCCCCAACCTTGCATTCATAGCAATATATATATATATATATATATATATATATATTTTTTTTTTTTTTCTCTATGTCCGGTCGGGGCTTACTCCTCTAACCTTCGCCCCACATCATGTCAAAAGCCCTCTCATCACCGGCGCCGCCTCTTCCTTGCTGACAAGTTTTAGATTGATGATGAACTTGGTAAGATACCGTGGCTTCTCAAGTGCTCCCATTGTTAGCTAAATAGATTTTTCTAGTTGAACTAGAAGATCTCGTTCATCAGTTGATGAAAATTTTTTCTCAACTCTATATAAATATATGTTGTAACAATGTATGAGGTGTGTCATTTAATTTTCACTTCCATCTTTAATATAGTATCAGAGCGTTAGAGATGTGTGGTTTGTTCCTATAACCTCATATTAGAGGTGAGAACCAAAAACCCGGTGGCAAAGCCTTGGGAGCCCCCAAGCCTTGCAACCTTCTCTCGTTGTCTACACCCTTGATGCCTCCGGCAACAGTTCCAGCCTCCCTTCTGGTGGTAGGCGTTTGCCATGGAACTTACCCACCTCACCAGCACCTGCAGGGATTCCTTTTCGTGGCTAGGCACCTAGGCTAGTGATTGACAAGGAGTGGGCGGACGCAGACGACGCACCGCTCTCAGTCACCTCTACGATTCATATTGCTATCCAACAACAGTAAGCTCTTTCTTTTATTCGGGGACTGCCTCTTATGTCCGACTTGAATCTCTGGAAGCAGAAGCCTGTCAATGAAGATAAGAAGCTGAGATCGACAAAGGTTGTCGCCCACTGCAACCCACCTTGCTACTTCTCCTCCTTCAGTGCTCTGTTAGCGGTGAGGATGTGATCCTCTGTTCTTGCTTCATTCGCTCCCTGCCACCTATCTCCTCCCTCTTCTGTCCTCCCTCTTCGCTGGCGCCTCCGTGGCCCTCCTAGCTGCCGGCCGATTCCATTGTTCCTACACACCTCCAGCACCACTTGCCGACCCAAGGGCATCCCTCTGACCCAGCTCAACCTGGCGGCATCTATCAAGAAATCCGATCAGCGTACCAACTCAATGAGTCCGACTTGACCTAGACCGTTCTCCCTCTATTAAACGTTCACAGTCTGGTGGCAGGTATTCTGTCCTACCTCCTCCTCTGCGACGAAGAACTATACTTCCTTCCAGTAGCATTTCTGTAGCTACATTGCTTCTTCCTCCTCCTTTCCTCCCGTCGCCGGCTGTTCCTAGACTCAGTATCGGCACCAGCTTCTCGATGTCATTTCTCCTTCGGCGCCTGCCTGACCCAAACAGGTCCAGCGTTCTGTGAGGTCCCAACTCATAGCTTTCTGCCCCCTGTCACGCCATCGGCACCTCCCTCCCTCGCTTGCAGCGGTGACTTCTTCCTCCTCCCCCAACAATTGTAGATGTATGGGATTGATCATACTCCGTTTCGAACACAGCATATCTCATGAGCATCATCAGTTTCAGAGGTCAACTTCATAAGCCTTTAAAGAACCGTGCGAGACCAATCTCACCTTCCTCTTCTAGGCGACAGCATTGACGCCCCCTTTCATGACAGTTGACTCCTATCTGCACCGAGTGTCTCCCCATATCTCTGGCTGCTCCTTGGTACTCTCTCACTCTTCCCCTGCTCTTCTTGCAGCAGCATCGAGGAGGCTACCACCGATGGCACACCTCCTCCCTCAACTCGTCCAAGGAGTCTTTTTGCATTAGATAGTCTTTCTCGTGCTCCACCACTACTGTATTAGCTCCAACGAGTAGTGGCACCATCTCTACTCCTTTTTCAAAGGCTTTTACACCGATCGCCTTTATTGCTCCAACAATCAACGTAATGTCACTACTCCAAGAGCATAATCTGCCATGTTTGCCGCCCTATTGCAGTTGCAACATGAGTTATTAGTTATAGGTGCTTTATAAGCCAATCACATGAGTGATGACACGTGTGACATGTTGTACAATTTTTTTAATTATGATTAATATTGGCATATTCTTACATTATATTATCTGTAGCATATATATTGTGATGTCCTTGGTTCTATATAATGAGAATCGGATCGTGATGAGATCACGATAATGAGATCGATTCACCTTTAAACACAGATCGTAAATAATCCTGGTCATAAGTTACTCGAGAGGGACATCGAGATAACCGGTCTGACCGGTATATTAAATACCCGTCCATATGATGGAGGCGACTGGTCTCGTAGCTACTTATGTAGAGATATGAAGGACATAGTATAAGTGCTCATTATAGAATGAGTTCACTTATTGATCCGCTTATGGAATGTTGTATGATTAATGATATCTAATGTCAGACAACAATTCTATAGTTCTGATTGTGTATCTGGTCCTTAGACTTGAGACACCAAGGATGCTTTGTTTGAGTACTCCTTTCTTTGACGCTAGACTTATAGGTTTGGAAAGTTTCAGATCTAATACAATTGATTATCGAGATTGGTAGCCAACCTTACGAAGGTAATTGAGTGTCAATAAAGGATCATCCACTCTCGGTATCGTGAGAGGAATATTTCGTATGTGTTTGCTCAGACAAATCCTTGGCCAGGGTCATTCGGATTGAAAGAGAAAGAGTTCTCTGGTAGAATCCAATTAGAGTAAGACAATCTGATTCAGTATGTGACCTAATAGTACTATGTTCAATATACGATCTCTGAAATACTAGTTAGATAAGGGATTATAGATACACGGTAACTATGGATAGACATGTCCTATAGATTTAATCCCCCTGTATCATCTGGGGACTATAACGTAGTGGCCTAATACGTCTATACTCGATGAGTCGAGTGAATTATTATGAAGATAATAATTCACTATATTAGAAGGAGTTCTAATGGGAGTGACTCACAACCAGCTCGGTATCGGGCCTAGAGGGTCACACACATATGGTGGATACTTCAGCAAATAGAGGATTAGGTGGAGATCCAATTAGCTTCCATTCTCATTAGATGAGACCCTAATGGGCTCCTTGTTAAGGCTCAATTAGAGGCCTAAGGAGATTATTGGATAGAGATCTAATAATACAAAGTTAGTGAGTTATTGGATGGAGATCCAATACCCACTAAGGTAGGACCCCTAGGGTTTTGGTGGCTCTCTATAAATATGAAGGGAGACTCATGGTTAATAGGTTATAGCCTTGGCCTCCCCCTCCTATTCTCCTCCATCCCTCTGTAAGAGTTGCAAGATCATATTGGAGGAGATTCGCTACAAAGATCTATCGTGTGGATACCACTAGAAAGGAAGACATTTGACTTCCTTCATCCTCTCTATCCAGATCTGGAATATAGGGATATATGATCTCTCTAGATAAAATAATATCTCACATGATGTGATTTTTTTAATTTTTGCGACTTTCTCATGACCCCAATCTTTTGCACAATGATTTGATCTGCATGGGAAATCGATTTTTTTTTTTTGATTTCTACTTTACATATGATGCTCCCGCTGAGGTTTCCCAACAGTGGTATCAGAGCCAAGGTTTTCATATGAAAGATTGATTTTAAACTGCTTGTGATGAGATTGAATCACGTAGAATCGTTCTATGCGTTCTTTCTACATTTTCACAGTGAAGGTAGCGAGGAAAGAGGGTGATCGGCCATGGCTAGGCCCTCTGCATGGGTGGCTGGCCATGGCCTGGCCACTTGCAAGGGGGCGGTCGGTTGTGGCCAAGGCCCCCTGCAGGGGAAACCGCCTACAGCGCGGCGCCCACTCACAACGGTGGTCACTTGGGGGCATAGCGCCCATGGGCAGGCCTACGGACCAGGTAGCCGTGCGAGGTGGCATTGCCAGCCCTCAAGGGCTGCCATCTGAGGGCAACAACACCCGACCATGAGCAAAGGTGGTCGCTAGTGGTGTGTAGCACCACCACATACGCGGCGACAGTCATAGGATGAGGGCAGAAGGGGAGGGCTAAGGCATCCTTTTGAGAAAAGGATGGTTATGCCCCTTGGAATTTGAGAAATTTTGAGGTATGTTCTATGTCCAGAATACAGAAAACACTCTCAATAATTCTGAAAATTTTGAGGATTGTCCTCCTATCCAAAATTATGAAAATACCTTTGATAATTCTGGATATTTCAAGCATGTCTTGATTTCCAAAAAATAATTAGTTAAATAATTTAATTAATTATTATATATCTAGTAATCCTACATGTGATGTGATGTATGATGCGGATGGATAATCATGAGCCATGTTTGTATTGTGTGTAATTATGATTATTATTATTATTATTAGGGCTTGGGAGCCACTATTTTTCTCATTTGTTGTCAAGCCTATGTGCTTGTAATTATTTGTAATTACATGAAGAGGCGTAGCGAGAGCGTAGAGGTGACAGTGAGACTCATGTTGCCGTGGCGGGAGATCACGATGCATAGTGATGCGACGATCTGACGGAACCAATGATAACGAGATCAACAATCACAGGCATGGAGATGCGCTGATGCACACATAGATCCTATTGTGAGTGATTAGGCCCATTAGCTCGGGCTTTATCATATTAGGTGATGGCTCATAATCATATGTTATATACCTGCTAGATATATATGTGTGTGTGTGTATATATATATATATATATATATATATATATATATATATATATATATATATTTGCATGCAATGTAGATATATATTAAATATGTATGTGTGTGACACAATATATTATGAGATCAATATGAAACAAAAATCCCTCTTACGATAATATTAAGTCGGTAAGCATGATGTAATAAGATTGACCCATGTGACATTCCATCATTATAGGAAGAAATTGAATTATGACATAGGTTGAGTTAGTCGAGTCCCTCGAGGCTCACCTATCTACATAATCGAGTTCTTGCCTATGACATAGAGATGTCACTGGTGACCTGAGGACATGGTATGCTTGGTCGAGTCCCTCGAGGGCATATCATCAAATTAGACTCATCTTGTAAAGATGGTGATAACTGAATATCATGGTTGGTTGAGTCCCTCGAGACCATGATGATTCGGAGGCCGAACATAACAGGAATCACAATGAGTTGTGATTGATAAGAGTTGCCTAACTTTTGAGCTTAGTGTCATTGGTCGAGTCTCTTGAGGTTGCACTAAGATGCTAATTGGATCTTGATCTCCACTATGAGTCTGTCGGAGACTTCAATCTCACATGTCGAGGGTGTCACGTGATTCGCTAGGAAAATAGTGGGAGTATATTAAGATAGAAGTCCATATCTTAATTAGTATTTTCTATAAAATTTACATGTTATTTATTTATACTATATCTTCTTTATCAGAAATATATCACTTACAAACCCCCTGCGTGGCATATTTGATGCCAACTACCTCACTGGTCCAAACTACACAGGTTGGCTTCATAATTTGAGAATTATTCTCATGGCGAAGAAAATTGCATACGTCCTTGATACAATTGTGCCCACACCAGAAGAAGGGGCAAGTGAGGATGAGATCGCTTGTTATGTGAAGTATATAGATGATTCCATATTGGCAAAATGTTATATGCTGGTCTCCATGACTCCTAAGTTACAAAGGCAATATGAGAACATAAATGCAGATTATATCCTTCTTCATCTCCGCTAGCTGTTTGAGAAACATGGAAGAACTCAAAGATATGAGATATCTAAGAGACTCTTTCAAGCCAGGATGACAGAAGGGACATCGGTTGAGAACCATGTCCTAAAGATGATAGAGTGGATCGAGAAACTCATAGGTCTAGGAATAGTCCTAGAGGATAACCTATGCATTGATCTTATACTTCAGTCTCTACCATATTCTTTTTCCCACTTCATCATAAAGTTTAACATGAGCAAGTTTGAGGTGACTCTCCCTTAGCTCCTCAATATGTTGAGGGAAGCTGAGAGTGTCATCAAGAAGGAGAAGCCAGTTCTCTATATTGGTGAGACCAAAAAGAAAAAGAAAGGCCAACAAGATCCTTAAGAAGGGCAAGGGCAAAGGAAGATTGGGTAATGCAAAGGTTGTCAAGAAAGACCCGACAAAGGACAAAGGACAGTATTTTCACTGCGACCAAGATAGGCACTGGAAGAGGAACTGTAAGAACTACCTTATAGAGAAGGTGAAATAGAAGCTTGGAGAAGCCTCAGGTATATTCATGATCAGTCTTCACTTGTCAGATTTTCATGATAACACATGAGTATTGGATATCGAAAGTGCTTATCATATCTGTGATTCGTTGTAGGTTCTGGCAAAACTTAGGAGATTAGCTAGAGGTGAGATAGACCTCAAGATGGGCAATGGAGCAAGAGTTACTACAATTGCTATTAGGGAGGTCATCCTACATCTTCCTGGTGGAGTTATTATTATATTAGATACATGCTATTTTGTCCCTTCCATTATCAATAATATTATTTTCATCTCTTGTTTGACAATTAATGGATATAAATTAGTTTTTGAGAACACTAATTGTTTAATAATTATAGATAATGAGATCATCACTAGAGGGACCCTTATAAATGGCTTATATATGTTAGACACTTTTCTACACATCATGAATATAAATACGTCTAAGAGAAAAAGAGATGAGATTAACAATGCATACCTATGACATTGTAGGCTAGGTCATATACATGAGGGAAGAATTCAAAAGTTATTGAAAGATAAATACTTAGATCCATTTAACTATGATTCATATACAACTTACGAACCTTGCCTTCATAGGAAGATGATCAACTCTCCTTTTAGTGGAACTGGAGAGAGAGCCACTAAGTTATTAGAACTCATACATAGTGATGTATGTGGTCCCATGTTGACTCAGGCTATAAGTGGTTACTCATACTTCATTACATTCAATGATAATTTTTCTAGGTATGGACATATGTACTTGATGAAATACAAATTTGAGGCCTTTGAGAAATTGAGGGAATATAAGAATAAGGTGGATAACTAAATTGGAAAGAGTATTAAGGCTTTTCGATCAGATCGAGGAGGAGAGTACTTGAGTATGAAGTTCGCTTATTTCCTTAGGGACAATAAAATTCTATCCCAATGGACACCTCATTATACACCTCAGCTCAGTGATATATCAAAAAAGAGGAATCACAAGTTGTTAGACATGGTGCGGTCCATGATGAGTTTCACTGACCTACCCGTCTCATTCTAGAGATACACCCTAAAGATCGCAGCTTATCTTCTGAATAGAGTTCTATCAAGGTCGATAATATCCATACCATATGAGATATAGAAAGGAAAACAGTATGATCTTAAGATGGTTAAGATTTGGGGCTGTCCTGCCACGTTAGAAGACACAACCTCAAAAAGTTAGAATCAAGGACAGAACAGTGTACATTCATGGGATACCCCAAGGAAACTTGTGGGTATTATTTCTATCATCTCGATGACCGAAAGGTCTTTGTTGTCAAGAGAGCTATGTTCCTTGAGAAAGAACACATTCTTGGTAGAAATAGTAAGAGTGAGATAGAGTTGAGCGAAGTTGAAGAACCTGGCTTAAGATCCATTCCAGAGCCCGAGTCTATTCAGGTATCTAGCACACAAGTTCTAACTTTGCATAGGTCTAGCAGAGTATTTCACCCTTCTGAAAGATATGTGGGACATATCAATGGAGAGGACTCTTAGGATATTGATCATCAACCAAAAGGAGGATAACTAATCTTAAAAATATTTATATCCTATGAATCCTTCAACAAGAGATAAAATGATACTATTGTTGAATCTCTTTAACTACAAAAATAAATTAGAAAATCTTTAGCTATTTTCTTTTAGAAAACAATCTACGATGACTTTATTGAAATTTTTCGAAAAGCGATTTTTGATATGTTTTCAAATGATTTTGTTTTAAAGAATGGATTGTTTGAATCTATCCAACTTCATTGATATATTGCTTTTGATTATTTGATAACTTAAATCATGGTCTTGAAATTTTAAAATATTATAATTTGAGATATTTTTATTTACTAAGATTCCTTTCATCCTAAATATGATCATGACATTTCAATATGTATAACTTGATATTTTTATATGAATCAAGATCCTTCTGACTTTGTCTCCTAATATTTCAAAAGCTTTGAAATTTAATCTAGGAAGAAATGTGTCAAAATAAATCATGTTCTTGGCATTTATGATTTGATAATAATATTCTTTATGACATAATTACTTATGACTTTCTTCTTAGTATAACTTATCACCAAAATTAGTATTTCTTAACACTGTGATAAGTTAAAAATTAAAAGAGATTTGTATTACCATGAATATTCCCTTAACTTCTTGACTTGACTTATATGTTATGAGAATCACATTATTGATCTCTATGATTTTCTTTAAAAGGAGATTTATGATCTTAACAATAATAATTAAAAATTTTATCAAGATGAATTTTTTCTATTAAAAAGATTTATCTTGGATAAATTAATATTATCCCCTAAGACTCATTTGTAATATTTACAAAAGAGGGGAAAGAAAACTTATTAAATGAAATCATATCTTTTAGATTTGAATTTTAATTGCATGATATCTCTTATATTTTTTGACATAAATTAAACATGGATGAAAAGAAATTATGCAATCATATTTTTGACAATAGCAAAAAGTAGGAGATAAAATTTTTAATATGATTAGAAGCAAATATTGAATGATGAACAAGTACATAGAAGAAAATTAGAACTTTCTAAATGCATACAAAATACTTGATTTACAATTTGAGCTTGATCTACCACTATGCCTTCTTATGAAATTCTTGATTCTTTTTATCCAAATTACTTTGATGCTTTTGTTAGAAATTGAAATGAGAGAATGGAAACTTGATATTATTGATAAATGCATCGTCTATTTATACAGGGATGAGGAAAGATTTTCCTCAACTAATGAAGATTTCCCTCAGATTTGACAGTAGACTTAGTCAAAAGATTTCCCTCAACTAATGAGGATTTCCCTCAACTAATGAACGAGATTGGCTCGTTCAGTTATAGAGTGGAGACTTAGTCACTAACATGCCCCCGCAAGATCGAGCTCATCAAGGATGCCGATCTTGGACCGATGCAATAAAAAGGGCTTGCGAGCTAAAGACTTTGTGAGGAGTCGCAAGTTGATCAGTGTGAACATGAGAAACACGAAGCTGCTGACGAGCAACTTGATCCCGCACAAAATGAAAATCGATAGCCACATGCTTCATGCGAGAGTGAAAAACCGGGTTCGCACAGAGGTAAGTTGCACCAAGGTTATCATAATAAATAATAGGCAGAGTAGAAGAAGAAACGTGAAGCTCCTTAAGCAAGTTGGAGATCCAAATGAGTTCAGCAGCAGCAGCAGCTATAGCTCGATATTCAGCTTCAGTCGTAGACCTGGCAACTATCTTTTGTTTCTTAGAACTCCAGCTGATCGGATTAGCACCAAGAAAAACAATATAGCCAGATGTGGAGGTTCGATCGTCAACATTGCCAGCCCAATCAGCATCAGCAAAGACATGAAGTTGAGAGGGAGAATGTTTGCGAAGAAAAATACCATGATCAATAGTCCCTTTAAGATAACGCAAAACGCGTTTGGATCAATGGAGAGCAGATGGCCGATGCATGAACTGAGACAGTTTATTAACTGCAAAGGAAATATCCGGTCGAGTAAGGGCAAGATATTGTAGGGAGCCAACTACCTGTCGAAACTGAGTAGGGTCCGTAGCAGGACTACCATCACATAACTTCAGTGATTCACTGGAGGATAGAGGAGTGGCAACCTCTTTTGCATCCTGCATAGCCGTCTTGAACAACAAATCAAGAATATACTTTCTCTGTGAGAGAAAGAGACCAGAAGACGTAGATGTAGCCTCGACTCCGAGAAAATAATTTAGGTGACCAAGATCCTTAAGAGAGAATCGGTCGGCCAATTGCTGAATAAATGCTTGAACCGCCATAGAGTTATCACCAGTAATAATAATATCGTCCACATAAACCAGAAGATAGATAGTAAACTCATGTTGGTGGCATAGAAAAAGAGAGACATCAGATTTAGAGTTAATGAAGCCAACCAAGACAAGTAGAGACCAAGCTCGATACCGGGCTCGTGGAGCTCGAAGGCCATAAATGGCTTTTCGTAATTCTGAGACATCGGATCGAGGATGTATAAAACACGGAGGTCATTGCATGAAAACGTCTTGATAAGTATTCCTTGCAAAAGGCATTGTTAACATCGAGTTGGCGTAAGCACCCGTTGGAGACGCCAAACTCGGGATAAGCCGAATGGTAGTAGGTTTGACGGGACTAAATGTCTCAGTGTAGTCAAGACACGGGCGTTGATGAAAACCCTTAGCCACAAGTCGAGCTTTATAGCGAGCAATCGAGCCATCGGGGTTTCGCTTAATGCGATAGACCCACTTACACCCTATAATGTTTTGCGTGGGGTGAGAGGGGTGAGAGTCCATGTACCATTACGAAGAAGCATCATACTCATCACTCATGGTACGCCGGTGTGAGAATTTTTGGGCTTGAGTAAAAGATGATGGTTCAGTAGAGGCTAGAGAAGAGTTGGTGCTGACATGTAAATTAAGAACTTGACGGGGTTTAAAGATACCACTTTTGGAGCGGGTTTGCATTGGATGGCTTGAGACGATAGGAGTAGCAGAGGGTAAGGATTGAGGGTGATCACTAGTGGAGGTGGACACAGGGACTACAGAGGAACCAGGACAAGGTGAGGACAGAGGCATTGGCTCTGGAGGAGAGGAAGAAGCCGGAGAAGAAGACGAAGGAGGAATGTGCGGAATCGAAATAACAAGTGAGTGTGGATCTTGTAGAGGCACGGGGGAGGAGGAAGATGTAGTAGAGGAACTCAATGGGATGGCACAATGACCTTGATCTCGAAAGGGAAAGACAGACTCCACAAAAGTGACATGTCTGGAGACAAATACCTTAGTAGATAGAGGATCATAACACCGAAAAGTATTATGTTCAAGAGAATATCCGATGAAAATACAAGGGCGAGATCGAGGTTGCAGTTTATGAGAATTGTAGGGGCGTAACCAAGGATAACACAGACAGCCAAAAACTTTTAATGTGTGTAGGTTAGGGCATTTTTGAAATAGCTTTTCAAATGGTGACTGATACTGAAGAACTGGAGTGGGCATACGATTAATGAGGTACACCGCAGTTTGAAAGGCGAGACGCGAAGGCATAAATGCTTGATGAAGCAGAGTTAGACCAGTTTCAACAATATGACGATGTTTACGTTCGGCAGAACCAACCAGTTGAGGAGTATACGGAGGTGACTTAAGATGTTGAATACCACAAGTAGATAGATAAGATGCAAGAGCTTGATATTCACCTCCACCATCAGAATAGATGGTTTTAATAGTAGTTTGAAAATAGTTCTCAACTAAGTTCTTAAATTTAGAGAATACAACAACGACATCAGATTTTTGACGAAGAGGATAGAACCATGTATACTTCGTAAAATAATCTACGAAGACAACATAGAATCTAAACTTGTCAAAGGAAACAACCGATGCAGGACCCCAAACATCAGTATAAATAACCTCAAACGGCTTAGAGCAAGAAAGAGAGGAAGTACTAAAAGGTAATTGATGACTTTTATTACTAAGACATGCATTACAGTGAGTAAGAACATTGCTGGATTTAAAAACAGGAATAGAATAACGAGAAAGTAATTTTTGTTGAATAGAGTTTGAGGGATGACCAAGACGACGATGCCATATATCGACTGGAGCTGCAGTGGAAGTGTTTGCTGTGGGCTGGGTGAGAAACACGGTAGACGGCCATTCGTAGATGTTGTCTTTATTCGGGCCGCGAACTAGAGATGCCCCCGTGCTCAAGTCCTTAACAAGAAAATAATCAGGAAAGAACTCAATAGAAGTATGATTTTGTTGACAAAATTGAGAAACAGAAATAAGATTTCGCTTGATGTGAGGGGCACACAAAACATTATGAAGTGTAAAAGAAGAGTCGTTAGAATGGAATGTCTTAGAACCAACATGAGTAATAGGGATTCGATTACCATCACCAACGATGACGTCTTCATGGCCGCCATAGCCATTATGGAGTGATAAATTCTGGAGATCAGAGGTGATATGGTGGGAAGCGCCAGAATCCACAATCCAGTTAGACGGACCTTCAGAAGAAGCAGTCAGGATATTTGCTTGAGGCCAAGTTGATGGTGCTGGAAGACGCGATCGACAAACTTTGGCAGTGTGACCGATTTTGTCACATAATTGGTACAACCGGTTGTAGATTCATAGGTGGGGCGAGGTGAAAAGGAAACATTTGGACGAGAATTGACGAAGGATATGGAGGAAGAAGTGATGGATGAAAACTCATAGTAGTGGGAGGTTGGGTGACTACACCTTTTGAAGTATTATTGTGGTATTTACGGCTGGGCTTTTTGAGTTTTTGGGTGAACTGAGCTGTGATGGGAGGTTCTGACAAAGGTCCCGATAGCTTGGTGTCCCGCTTTAAGTAAGCTTCATAATCCGTCGACTTGTCATAAAGTTCTTCAAAGAGGATAGGAGAGTCACCAAGAGCGCGAAGTTCTTTGTACTCGATTTAAGCCATTGAGTATGTGAACCAAGATCTCTTCATCGAAGAAGATGACCTATCAAAGCTAGGTCATCGATAATGACTTTGATATTTTGTAAGTAATCAGCAATACAACTTCCTCTTACTTGAGAGTCATAAGATTGGAGAGTAGTCCAAGCATGCGAGTCCGAGAGCGGTTCGCGAGTAGTCGTAACTTGTTCCATGCTTCCGCAGGGGTACAGAGGTCACAAGCGGAGCGATGGATCCAGAAGAGGCCTGAATGGCTTGGAGGATTAGTCGATCCCGCCATAACTTGTGCGAATTGGGTCGGGCTAGGGTCTCTGGGACATGAATCATGGGGTGGACAACTAAGTGAACCGTCAACATAGCCCAATAAATCATAACCAATCAATAGGTTAGAGAATTGAGCACGCCAAGAGGCATAATTGCCATTTTAGATAACTTAAAGGGGATTAAAGATGTAGCATTAATGGAAATAAGACCGACGATGAAAAATTATTAGTAGGAAAAGAGTAGGGACATCAGTGGATGAGAAAGACATTAGGAAATCACAAAAGCTGTTTGCAGAGTTGAGAACGAATACAACCGGTGACCAAGAAAAGGAAAAGAAGAAAAGAAAAGAAAAGCAATTAATGGCTATAAAGTTGTAGGTAGTAGCATAGATCAAGGTGGCTAATAAAACCGAATCGAATAGTGTAGAAAACACCTTGTAGATACGGAAGTGAGTGGCGAATGAGAATATCCAACGGTACTCAATAGGTGCAGTGAAGCAGATGTCAATCCGCCTTCTTGTTGGAAACACCGAAAGGCGAGAACGGTGGTAGCGACGTCGACACGAGGAGAAGCGCTCCGTGAGCTATAAAGCTGTGGATCCTGAGCTGCGGTGATAGTAGATTTGAAAGATCCAGCAAGTAGCGTTGCCTCGGTAATGAGATAGCAGTAGAGGAGACAGCATGTAATGGCAACTATTTTTTCTGTCGTTTGACAGAGAGAATAATTTCTCTTATGGCTCTGATACCATGTTAGAAATTGAAATGAGAGAATGGAAACTTGATATTATTGATAAATGCATCGTCTATTTATACAGGGATGAGGAAAGATTTTCCTCAACTAATGAAGATTTCCCTCAGATTTGACAGTAGACTTAGTCAAAAGATTTTCCTCAACTAATGAGGATTTCCCTCAACTAATGAACGAGATTGGCTCGTTCAGTTATAGAGTTAGCGGTAGACTTAGTCAGCTAACAGCTTTAAATACATGAGTATCTCTTAAACTTTTGAATCCCTTGAATATCTTAAAATTTTGAGCTTAATTTTGAATTTCACATCTATAAAATATACATCTTTAAAATTAAATTTTTTTGTGATATGATATTTTTCATTTCTCTACCTTGATTCTACATTCTTATTCACACAAAGTAGAGAAAGGAAATCACTAGCATTTCAAGAGACTAATAAGTCTATTAATTACATTTTGAATCTCTTGAAAGTGATTTTGATGATTTGAAATTAAATGCTATTATGGTTTTGATTTCTTAGAATTATAACTTAAAATCTTTTACGAATCAAGATCTTTCATTTTATGTTTTTGTATTATTTAAAAGGAGACTTTTATACAAATCATGAATTTGACAACTTAAGAATTCTTATAGATAAATCAAGAGATTTTATTTTAATTGTTTCTCCTACAAATTTGTCTCTAGATATTCTCAATTTACCTTCATGAATTGTATATCTCATCACTATGTTAATCTTTCATGATATATTTCATGTGATGATATTGAAAAATGGTGAAATGGGAAAAGTTTTGCACTATTGCAACCATCCCCTCTTTATGATAATGACAAAGGGGGAGCAAAATTTGTTAGCTTGTAAAATTGCAAGCTTGAACAATACAAAGGAAGCAAAAAAGTTGCTAGCTTGCACTTCCCAAAAGAGAAGAAAGAACTTACTAGATTTATTTATTATATTTTCTTGAAATTTATATGAGAAAAATGTGTTAGCTCATATTCGAATTTTATATATCTACAAGATTGAGGTTGAGATCTAGAAATGCTAAATCATGAAAAAATATAAATTACTAATCTAGATTTCATGAGATTAAGCTTTTTGTGATAATATTTTTGAAAACATTCTCCATGATTTGGTATCTTATTGTTTTTAAAAAATACATGAAGATATGCCACATTTGAAATTTACAAGAGATGATTTTATATATCAAGAGATGACTTTTGTTATAATTGAAATACATAAGTAGTTTTTAAATCTCTTGGACTTTTGAGCTCATTTTAATATTAATTTTAAAATTTATTAAGAGCTCTTTTCTATGATGAAATGATTCAACAACGCCTCCTCTGTTTCTCTCCTTATTAATTATAAAAGATATGATTGATGACTAGAGATTATTTTTTAAATATATTAATTTTATTTAGAAATGTATGCTTAATGACTTGAAAATTTTTTATACTCAATGATATAAAAATCTTCTATGCACTATGACTTTAAATTTTCTATGACTTGAAAATTTTCTATACTTGATGATTTGAAGAGAAATTCTTAAATATTTTCAACTTCATGACAATCCTTGAAAATTTTTGATAAGTTGAAAAGTTTAAAAGGTAAATCTTTATTATACTTGAAAGGTTATATGCTTGAAATACTTATTGCTTTGATTTACTTGAATTTAAGAGGATATGACTCTCTTAAATTTAAGTCTTCTATATTAATGCATATATTAAGGGGGAGTATGTCATCATGTATTTTTAAAATTATTAGCTCTATATTTCACCTTTTATATTGATGATAAAGGGGTAGAAATATATATTGATGACACATGACATTGAAAAATATTCATTGATAACACTTGATGATATAACTTGGATATTTTATAATTTATGATTTGATGACTTGATGTAAATTTGTATTGAAATTTATATAGAATGTTGATAACTTGAATTTAAGAGTGTGTGCTTCTCTTGAATTTAAGTGGTATGGTTTTAGGGGGAGTTAGGATTAACTCTTGTCATCATAAAAAAAGGGGAGATTCTTGAATCTCGGATGACCGAATGACTTACCGCAAGATTGCCAGAGGTTGCTGGAGTATGCGGGAGTTAGGTCTTAATTAGACTTAATTGGTCATTAAGCATTATAATCATTGAGTCGTAATTAGGATTAGAGTCCTAATTGAGTTAGATTTGAAAGGAATCTAAATCAACTCAATAAGGTAACCAGATCCACTACTAGGTTTGGTTGAGCTTAGGTTGAGCTTAATCAGTTGACTTTGTCTCCTAAGATTTCAAAAGCTTTGAAATTTCATCTAGGAAGAAATATGTCAAACTAAATCATGTTCTTGACATTTATGATTTGATGATAATATTATTTATGACATGATTACTTATGACTTTCTTCTTAGTATAATTTATCACCAAAATTAGTATTTCTTAACATTATGATAAGTTAAAAATTAAAAGATATTTGCATTATCAAGAATATTCTTTTAAATTCTTAACTTGACTTATATGTTATGGGAATCACATTATTGATCTCTATGATTTTCTTTAAAAGGAGATTTATGATCTTAACAATAATAATTAAAATTTTTATCAAGATCAATTTTCTTTTCTATTAAAAAAATTATCTTGGATAAATTAAGATTATCCCCTAAGACTCATTTGTAATATTTACAAAAGAGGGGAAAGAAAACTTATTAAACGAAGTTATATCTTTTAGATTTAAATTTTTAATGACATGATATCTCTTATAATTTTTGACATAAATTGAACATGGATGAAAAGAAATTATGTAATCATATTTATCTCTTGACAATAGCAAAAAGTAGGAGATAAAATTTTTAATATGATTAGAAGCAAACATTGAATGATAAACAAGTGCATAGAAGAAAATTAGAATTTTCTAAATGTATACAAAATACTTGATTTACAATTTGAGCTTGATCTACCATCATGCCTTCTTATGAAATTCTTGATGCTTTTTATCCAAATTACATGAGATGATTTTAAATGCATGAATAGCTCTTAAACTTTTGAATCTCCTTGAATATCTTAAAGTTTTGAGCTTAATTTTGAATTTCACATCTATAAAATTTACATCTTCAAAATTAAATTTTTTTATGATATGATATTTTTCATTTCTCTATCTTAATTCTATTCACACAAAGTAGAGAAAGGAAATCACTAGCATTTCAAGAGACTAATAAGTCTATTAATTATATTTTGAATCTCTTGAAATTGATTTTGATGATTTTGAAATTAAATGACATCATGATTTTGATTTCTTGAAATTATAACTTGAAATCTTTTATAAATTAAAATCTTTTGTTATATGTTTTCGTATTATTTAAAAAGAGATTTTTATACAAATCATGAACTTGATAACTTAAGATTTCTTATGGATAAATCAAGATATTTTATTTTAATTATTTCTCCTACAAATTTATCTCTTGATATTCACAATTTACCTTCATGAATTGTACATCTCATCACTATGTTAATATTTCATGTAATGATATTGAAAAATAGTGAAATGGGAAAGGTTTTGCACTATTGCAACCATCCCTACTTTTTGACAACGACAAAAGAGGAGTAAAATTTGTTAGCTTGTAAAGTTGCAAGCTTAAACAATGCAAAGTAACCAAAAATTTGCTAGCTTGCACTTCCCAGAAAAGAAGAAGGAACTTACTAGATTTATTTATTATATTTTCTTGAAATTTATATGAGAAAAATGTGTTTAGCTTATATTCGAATTTTATATATCTACAAGATTAAGTTTGAGACCTAGAAATGCTAAAACATGAAGATATATAAATTGATAATCTAGACTTCATGAGATTAAGCTTTTTGTGATAACATTTTTGAAAACTTTCTCCATGATTTGGTATCTTATTGTTTTTAAAAAATGCATAAAGATATGCCACATTTGAAATTTACAAAAGATGATTTTATATATCAAGATATAATTTTTGCTATAATTGAAATACATAAGTAGTTTTTAGATCTCTTGAACTTTTGAGCTTATCTTAATATTACTTTTAAAATTTATTAAGAGCTCTTTTCTATGATGAAATCATTCAACAACACCTCCCCTGTTTCTCTCCTTATTAATTATAAAAGATATGGTTAATGACTAGAGATTAATTTTTAAATATATTAATTTTATTAAGAAATGTATGCTTAATGACTTAAAAATTTTCTATGCTTAATAACTTAAAAATCTTCTATGCAGTATGACTTGAAATTTTCTATGACTTGAAAATTTTCTATGCTTGATGATTTGAAGAAAAATTCTTAAATATTTTTAACTTCATGAGAATCCTTGAAAATTCTTGATAAGTTAAAAAGTTTTAAAAGCAAATCTTTGTTATACTTCAAAGGTTATATGCTTGAAATGCTTATTGCTTTGATTTATTTTAATTCAAGAGGATATTACTCTCTTAAATTTAAATCTTCTATATTAATGCATACGGAGTAATGTCATCATGTGTTTTTCAAATTATTAGCTCTATATTTCATCTTTTTGTTGATGACAAAGTGAGAGAAATATATATTGATGACACATGACATTGAAAAATATTTATTGATAACCCTTGATGATATAACTTAGTTATTTTACAATTCATGATTTGATGACTTGATGCAAATTTATGTTGAAATTTGTAAATTTGTATTAAAATTTGCATAGAATGTTGATAACTTGAATTTAAGAGTGTGTGCTTCTCTTAAATTTAAGTGGTATGGTTTTAGGAGAAGTTAGGATTAACTCCTGTCATCAATTGATTGTTATCATCAAAAAGGGAGAGATTATTGAATCTTGAATTTTGATGATAAAATCAATTGATGGTTTATTGATCTAATAGGATTGTTAGAGTTGATTGATGCAGCATTAATTACGATAGAAGGATTATCACAATAAGAGTTGACCAAGGTTAAGTCTATGTATCAAGTCGATACGTTTGGGAACTCGCCAGGAGTGTGTCGGAAGCTCACCGAGGGTATCGAAAGTTTCTAGGATGGTGCAAGGGAGTTCACCAAAAGAAGATTGAGACTCGCTGGAAGATTATCAGGGGTAGCCAGAAAGCTTGCTAGGAGTCGAGATGGTCTTGTAATGGATATTTTGGTAATTATGATTGTATTTAATTAAGTCATAATTAGCATCATGTAGGTTTAACTATGGCAGGATCAATGAAGTTACAACCAGATGATGAGCCAAGATATAGCCTAGGCATCGGGCCGAGTTTAGACGATGTGGTGGGATCTCGTCGGAAGTTCGCTAGGAGATTCACCGAAGGAATCGGGAAGCTCACTGGGAACACGAAGGGAGATCACCGAAAAGAAGACCGGAGGACTTGCCACAAGATTGCCAGAGTTTGTTGGAGTATGTGGGAGGTAGGTCTTAATTAGGCTTAATTGGTCACTAAGCATTATAATCATTGAGTCATAGTTAGGGTTAGAGTCCTAATTGAGTTGGATTTGGAAGGACTCCAAATCAACTCAATGAGGCAATCAGATCCACTACTGGGTTTGGTTGAGCTCAATCAGTTAACCAAAGAGCTGGTCAATGTAAAAGTCAAGCCGAAATTCGAAAAGTGGAGGGAACCACTTTTACGGGAATTCTAGTGAGTAAACCACCAGTGAGCAGTGTTTGGACCACCCGTACCATAGAATCCTGGCGGTGGCCAGTAGGTGTCGGCAGGTAAACCGCCCAGACAGCAGTTAGACCACCCATACCATAGATTACGGGAGACGGCCAATGGCTAACGGCAGGTAAACTACCCAAAACGATGGGTAAACCACTTGTACCTAGTTTTTCTGGGTATGTTTGATTTTTGGCTCCAAAAATCTGAAGCCACTTGGGGTCTATAAATACCCAAGTATTCTTACATTCACCAATAACTCTTTTGGGAAATTAAATTCTGTGAAAAAGAAAGTGTGTGTGATTTGTAAGAAAAAGAAAAGGGAAGGGAGAGAGCTTAGAGATAATAACTTCTTAAGTCTCCCTTGTAAGCAAGTGTAAGGGTTTGATCTTCAACCAAAAAGATTGGTAGTGGATACCGATGTGCCTCAAGAAGAAGGACTCGAAAGTGGACGTAGGCCATTGGCGTCGAACCACTATAAAATTATAAGTGTTTCATACTTGCATTGCTTGAATGTTGTTGAATTGATGCTTCTAACTTAACTAAACTCCTTGAAAGCAAGACGAGAAGTTATTTTCTTCAAACATGATTATCTTTCCGACTTCTTACTTTTAATCACTCACTTGTTTTATTAAAAATGAAAAGCTTCGGATTTCCTATTCTATCTTATTCAAAAAGCTTTTGCTTTAGAAAGAAAAATCTTAGCTTGCACTAATTCACCCCCCCCCTCTTAGTGCCAATTAATCCTAACACATCAGGGATTTAGGAATCGTTTTGAGCAATGTGGAGCTGATTCCCATATACAGCGATAGTGACAAGGCGATAACTCTAGCAAGGCAACCCAGGTCTTTTGAGAATTGTTCTGAGGAGGTTCCACTTAATTAGAGAGATTATAGCCTGAAAAGATATAGCAATGGAAATAGTTCCATCCGAAGATAACATTGCAGAATCATTAACAAAGCTGTTGGCTCATATTGTATTTGAGCATCATAGTAGTCGCCGTAGGGGTGATTGCCGTTTGGCAAAGCGACTGCCAATGGGCAAGGGCAACCACCGCCTGCGCAGGGGCAGCGATGACGCAAAGGGGGCAAGAGGAGTTAGGGCATCCCTTTTAAAAAAGGACGATCCTACCCCTATCAATTCTCAAAATTTGGAGGATTGTCCTCTCAACTAGAATTATAAAAATACCCTTAATAATTCTAAACATTTTGAGGACTATTCTCTTATCTAGAATTACTAAAATACCCTTTATAATTCTAGAAATTTTGAGCATATCCTTATTTTTAAAAAATAATTAATTAAATAGTTTAGTTAATTATTATATATATCTAGTAATCGTATATATGATGTGATGTATGATGTGGATAGATGATCATGAGTCATGTGTTGTGATGTGTGTAATTATGATTATTAGTATTATTATTATTATTATTATTATTATTGGGTCTGCGAGCCTCTATTTTTCTCGTTTATTATCGGGCCTGCATGCCTGTGATTATTTATAATTACATGGAGGCATAGCGGGAGTGTGGAGGTGATAACGGGACCCACGATACCGTAGTGGGAGATCACACCACATGGTGATTCGACGATCCGACGGAACCAATAATTACGAGATCAACAATTACAGGGCATGGAGATGCGCCGATACACACATAGATCTGATTGTGAGTGATTAGGCCCATTGGCTCAGGCTTAATCATATTAGGTGACGGCTAATGATCATCTGATGTGGCTTATATATGTGATGTGTTATATACCTACTATATATATATATATATATATATATATATATATATATATATATATATATATATATATATATATATATATATATATATATCAACAACTCATGAAAGTTCTGGCAAGACCCAAGAGATTGGACAAAGGTGAGATGGATCTCAAGATGGGTAATAAAGCATGAATTGTTGCAGTTGCCGTTGGGGAGGTCACCCTACATTTGCCTTATAGAGACATCATTGCTTTGAATGCATGCTATTTTATTCTTTTTATTATCAAAAGTATTATTTCTATTTCTTGTTTAATAATTAGTAGATATAAATTAGTTTTTGATAATAATAGTTGTTCAATAATTTTGAATGATGAGATCATCACTAGAAGGACCTTAATAAATGACTTATACGTGTTAGACACTTCTCCATATATTACGAATGTAAATACATCTAAGAGAAAATGAGATGAGGTAAATAATACATACCTGTGGCATTGCAGGCTAGGTCATATCCATGAAAGAATGATTCATAGGTTACTGAAAGATGGATACTTAGATCCATTCGACTATGAGTTGTATGCAATTTACAAACCTTGCATTCATAGAAAGATGACTAACTCTCCTTTTAGTGGAATTGGAGAGAGAGCTATTGAGCTATTGGAACTCATATATAGTGATGTATATGGTCCCATGTCGACTCAAGTTATAGATAGTTACTCATACTTTATTACATTCATTGATGATTTCTCTAGGTATGGACATATGTACTTGATGAAGTACAAGTCCAAATCCATTAAGAAATTCAACAAATGTCAGATGAAGTAGAGAACTAGATTAGAAAGAATATTATGACTCTTCGATCAGATCGAAGAGGTGAGTACTTGAGTATAAAGTTCACCTATTTCCTCAAGGACCATGAGATTCTATCCTAGTGGATACCTCCTTATACACCTCAGCTCAATGGTGTATCAAAAAAGAGGGATCACACATTGTTAGATTTGATGCAGTCCATGATGAGTTTTGCTAACCTACTTGTCTCATTTTGGGGATATGCCCTAGAGACCGTAGCTTACATTCTAAACAGAATTCTATCAAGGTCGATAGTGTTTATACTATATGAAATATGAAAAGAAAAGAAGCTTGATTTTAAGGTGATTAAGATTTTGGGCTGTCTTATCTATGTTAAAAGATACAACCCTGACAAGTTTGAATCAAGAATAGAATGATGCACATTGGTGGAATACCCTAAGGAGAATTTGGTGTATTATTTCTATCATCCTAAGGACTGGAAGGTCTTTGTTGCTAAAAGAATTATGTTTCTTAAGAAGGAATACATTCTTTATGGACAGAGTGAGAGTGAAATAAAGTTGAATAAAGTTGGAGAACTTAGCTCAAGCATTATTCTAGAGTCTTAGTCTGTTCATGTACTTAGCACACAAGTTTCAACTTTATGTAGGTCTAGTAGAGTATCTCACCCTCCTGAAAGATTTGTGGGATATATCGATGGAGAGGACTCTCAGGATGTTAGTCCTCAGACCTATGAAGAGGCTAGTATGAGTATAGACTCCAAAAAATAGCAAGAAATCATGAATTCTGAGATAGATTTCATGTACTCAAATAAGGTTTGAAACCTTGTGGATGCACATAAGGGTATTATACCCATCAGCTGCAAATGGATCATTAAGAAGAAGATCGGAGTGGATGGAAAGGTGGAGACCTATAAGGTAAGGCTAGTGGCTAAAGGATATTATTAAAGGTAAGGAATTGACTATGATAAAACATTCTCACTTGTAGCCATGCTAAAGTCTATCAAAATTCTTTTGGTTATTATAATATATTATGATTATGAGATCTTTAAGATCGATGTGAAAACTGCATTCCTTAATGGCAACATTGAGGAAAAGGTGTATATGATATAGCTAGAGGGATTCAGATCCAAAGAGAGTCTAGATAAAATGTGCAGGTTGCTCAGATTCATTTATGGACTAAAGTAAGCTTCTCGAAGTTGGAACATAAGATTTGATGATGCAATCAAATATTATGACTTCATTAAGAATGAAGATAAGCCTTGTGTGTATAAGAAGGTAATTAGGAGAGTTGTCATTTTCTTAGTGATGTATGCGGATGACATCTTAATTATTATGAATGATGTAAGAATGCTCTCCATAGTGAAGGCTTAGCTATCTAACAATTTCTCTATGAAGGACTTAGGGAAAGCATCCTATATTTTGGGGATCTGGATCTATAGAGATAGATTCAAGAGGATGCTTGACTTATCCCGGCCCAGGTACATAGACTCCATTGTCAAAAAGTTTGGGATAGAGAATTCTAAGAGAGATTTCATACCAATGAGATATGAATATCACTTTCTAGGAGTATGTTCCTAAAGACTCCTAAAGAAATGACAGACATTAATATCATTTTCTAAGAGCATATCCCCAAAGACTCCTAAGAAAGGACAGACATAGATAGGATATCCTATGTCTTAGTGATAGAGTTTATCAGATATATTATACTATGTACCAGACCTGATATAACACATGCTCTAATTGTTACGAGTAGGCATTAGACAAATCCAGGTTTAGAACACTAGAAGACATTAAGTACTTGAGAAGAACTAAGAATATTTTACTATTATATGGAGAAGGTAGCCTCTAGGTTAAGGGCTATATGGACCCAAGTTTCTAGTCCGATATTGATGATAACAAGTCAAACTCAGGTTATATTTTTACCCTGAATGGAGGAGAAGTAAGATGGAAGACTTCCAAGCAAGACACTACTACTGACTTGACTATAGAGGTAAAATATATTACCATAGCAGAGGTAATAAAGAAAGGGGTGTGGAGCCATACCGAGCAGTATGGAGCCGATTCCCATATACTATGGTAATAACAGGATGATCACTCAAGCAAAGGAACCTAGGTCTCATCAGAAGTCTAAGCATGTTCTAAGGAGGTTCCACTTAATTAGAGATATCATAGCTTATATAGATATAACAATATAAAGAGTTCCATCCGAAAATAACATTGCGGATCTATTGATAAAGCCGTTGGCTTAGACTATATTTATATATCATAAGAGTCTGATGGAGATCAGATACAGGTGATTGGCTTTAGGTCAAGTGAGAGATTTCTAGTTACATGTGTCTTAAAAGCTAATCACGTGAGTGATGGCATATATAACACATTACATAATCTTTTTACATTATATTTATTAGTATATTTTTATATTATATTATCTGTTAAATACATATATTGTGATGTGATTGATTCTATGCAATGAGAAATTAGATCATGATGAGATCACGATAATGAGACTGATTCACTTTTAAACATAGATTCTAAATAATCCTAGCATAGGTTGCTCAAGAGGGACATCGAGACAACTTAACAAACCAGTATGCTGTATACCCATCTATTTAATTGAGGTGGTTGGTCTCATAGCTACTTGTGTGGAGACACTAAGAATACAATGCATATGCTCATTGGAGAATGAGTTAACTGATTGATTCACTTATGGAATGCTGGATGGTTAATGATACCTATCGTTAGATAATGATTCTATAGTCTCAGTTATGTGTCTGGTCCTTAGACTTAAGACACCGAGGATGTCTTGTTTGAATACTCTTTTTTTTTACGCTAGACTTACAGGTTTAGAAAGTTCTAGATATGGTACAATTGGTTATCTGGATTGGTAGACAACCTTATGAAGGTAATTGAGTGTCAACAAAGGATAATTACTCTAGGTATCATGAAAAAAATATTTAATGTGTTATCGCTCGGATAAATCCTCGGCCAGGGTCATTCGGATTGAGAGAGTTTTTCGAGAGAATCTGATTAGAGTGATACTCGGATGAATTTTATATGTTGCTTGACAATACTATACCTAATATATGATCTCTAAGATATTATATGAATATGAGAATATAGATACATGATAATTAAGGATAGACAGGTCCAATGGATAAGATCCCCTGTACCATCTGAAGACTATGGCATAGTGGCATAGTATGTTTATATTAGATGAGTCAACTGAATTGTTATGTGATAACAATTTATAGGGTCAGAAGAAATTCTAATAGGAAGGACTCACGACCAGCTCGATATTAGGCCTAGAGGATCACATGTATTTGGTAGATGCTTTAGCAAATAAAGGATTAGATATGAGTTATCTAATTAACCCCTATTCTCATTAGATGAGACCTAACATTAATGGGTGTTAGGACCCTAGCTGAGTTGGGTCCGAGTCGAGTCCTTAGATTGGGCCTTGTTGGCCAACCTAGACCTGACATTAGGTCAGCTAGGAGGAGATTTGAGTCCATTATAATAAATCAACCCGAATCCTAGTAGGATTAGGATTCGATTGAACTGGAGTATGGTTAGGAGTCAGAATTGGATACAGGTTGAGTTAACTAAGTCAAGCTTATAACTAACCCAATTGGCTACCCACTTTGATGAGGGGAAGAGCTCTATTCAGTTAGGACTATCTCAAGAGTTGATTAGAAGTTAAATTAGGAGTTAAAGTCTTAGTTACTTGGAGTAGGATTTGCTTCTCAGAGTTGGAGTTAGAGTTGTTGGAAGTAGGAGTTGCTTCTTAGAGTTTGAGTTGGAGTTGTTAGAAGTAGGAGTCTTGAGTAGGAGTCCTATTAGGAATTAGGGTTTAGAAGCCTTATAAATAGCCTTGTAATCAATCATTTTTCATTATCAATAGATCAATTATGTTTCAGTCATAGTGTAGCAAAATTAAGGAGGGAGGAACCCCTATAAGTTCTAAGGAGCCTGATCATCTATAGAGATCAACCCAAGCTTAGAATCCATAAAGTTTCTAACACTTGGTATCAGAGTAGCATTCTTGGCATCTTGCTGCCCTTCCACAGCCATCCATCATCCTTCCACAACCATCCAAAGCAATTCCCACAATTGCTTAAAGAGCGTCATCAAATCCTATCGTCATCTTCACTACCACAGATCATCCTTTCATCTCCCTATGAATTGCAATAGGTTCTGGTTTCCTACCTTACTACTGTTGTAATTTAGTTATCCTTATTTTAAAAAAAAACCTAAAAAATTTGTTCCTATTTTGCTGCATAAACTTTTCATCGTAAAGTTTCCATCTCTACGATAAAAGTTGCATTGCAAAATTCTAGCCATATAGCACTGCTTGTTTGATCTTGCTGTTGTGTTTTTTCTATCCAAATCTCTACAAATTTTTTATTATAGCTGGGCACTTCCTAATAGTATATTTTCTTTTGGTTTTGTCAAAAAATTCTTAATATAAATTATTGATCTTTTACGTCCAAACTGCTGCACTTTAGACACAAAATTATGTCACAGTTCATACCTGTGATCTTTGTTTTTGCCAAACCTTTTGCTGCCATTTTCTTTCATGATTTTTTTTGTTGGCATTGGCTTTCCCTTACCAGCAGATTTTCTTTGAGTTTCACTTGAATCCTTATTTTAAACTACTAAATTTTTTTTGAATATATTATTGAATTAATTCGATGAAAAAATTATGCTATAGTACCTTCTTGTAATTTTGGATCTTGCCAAATCTTTTACTGCTATAATTTTTCATAAATTTTTTTACAATATTACCTCTTCCTTACCGGTGGATTCTCCTTGAGATTTACTTGAATCCTTATTTTGAATTGCCAGAAAAGTTACATCTATACTGATGAAATTTTTTTGATGAGAAAATCTGCTACTGTGCCTTTGTCTTTCTTCTTCTCTAAACTTACAAACCCTAACCATCTTGCTACCACTAATCATGATGTCTTTAGGGCATCCCTCTAGCCTTATGATACTACCATTATAACCTATTTCTAGAACCCAACAACACCCAAAATAGTGCCTATCGACAGAATTCTACAGCACTACCTTTCGATTTTTTTGCTGCACTCATATCTGATCCTTACTGATATTGTTTCTGCCACCCATGTCATCTTTAGGACACACCTTTAGCCTTAAGATATAGCCATTGTAGCCTATTTCCATAATCCATAGCCAACTCTAATAGCCCAAAAAAAGAAAAAAAGAATCACGGCCCAAATAGCACCCTAAGCCACAACCTTGATCCATCACACTTTTGGCCACCAATCCCTACCAAACTGGTTGCTATCATTAACAATAATCTAAGCCACTCCTCTAGCCTTAAGACACAGCCATCATAATCTATTTTCAAAATCCACAACCATCTCAAATAGTAACAGCAACTGCAAATAATATCCTACTGTAGCCTTTCGCCTTAAGCCGTCTACCCTTTTCGGATGCCAATTCACCCAACCAATCCATACCGGTGATCCAATACCAAGAGAAGGACCTTATTATAACAAATTTGGAGTTTTATATCATGCCATCAGGAGATCTATTTGGAGCCAAGTTGGAGGCACTTGAATCATAGCTTGAATCACACATGGAGGACATATTGCACGCCTTATTCGTTGAATTCAAATTGGGCCAATCTCCAAGCCTAACAAAATTTTAGCAAGGAGAAAGTTTAGAGAGGCCTTCAGAGAAGGAGGGATAGCCCTCAGACATGATACAGCCATGCATGAGGGTTGACTTCTTGATAGGACTCCAACAAGGTTGAGTCCTAATCTCCCTAGAAGTAGTCAATAAAACCTTGCTAGATTATAATACAACCACTCCTATCTTATAAAGGAGTATGGCTAGGGTTTAGATTAGCCCTTAGGGCTTAGTGGCCATTGCCCCCTTATTGGGTTGGTTGGTCAGAGTTTCCCCCTACTTAGGTCGGCTATAGAGCCAATCTAGTCACCCCTTGTTCCTATTAAAGCAAGTTGGCTATAGGAGAGGCAAAAGAGTAATTTTACTTAGGTAAGCACCCCTTTAGGCTAGGGTTTTGATCCGTATATAATAATGTAGTTACTCCCTCTCTTAAATCAAGCAATTATCAATTTTATTTTAGCCTTGTGGCGAATCTAGGAGGGAGGAACCCCTACAGTGTTCCAAGGGTAGATCCCCCTCAAGGATCAAAATATATAGAGCTTCATCTAGGGTTCTATCTTCTGGTATCAGAGCAGCGATCTTGCTACCACTGTATCCATCTCAGCCGCCTCCACCTTCCAAAGCAATTTCCACAATTGCTATGACACCCGCCTCCACCTTCCACCCCAACAACAATCAAATTAGTCTGTCACTGTCCCCTGCATTTGATCTGAAATTTTGGTATATTTTTATCATCCATGCCTCTTCAATACTGTAATATTTCTTACTTTACATATTAAATATTTTTTTCCAAATTTTATCCGCTGCAAATTTTGTTCGTCGTAAACGTTATCATCGTTACAAAGGCAAAATGCTGTAAAAATTTTCAACTGATTGTTACTTCTTGAAACTAAACTTTTAATCATCCTTTTTGGCTGAAACTTTTACACAATTTTATAGATCATCTTAGCTTTCATCTAAGACTAGTCTCGTAAAAAAACTCCTTTTAAATCTAGACTTATAGCACTGTGATTCTTCATTGCACAGTACTAAAATTTTACAATGCAGAATCTACCTTCTGTCTATTGGTCTCTTGAAACCAAACTTTTGTTCATCCTTTTTGGCTAAAATTTTTATACAATTCTCAAGATCAAATTGGTTTTTATTTGGATTTGATTTCATAAAAAAACTCCTTCTAGAACTAATTTTTTTGTGCAATCTTTGACTATCACATAGTTCTATAATTTTACGATGAAGGAATCTGCCTTTCATCTTTTGCCCTATTTCCCTGCTGTTATGCAAAATTTCATTAAACTTTTTACTGGTATTAACAATATCTGAACCAAGGGTTTCTGCATAATTTTCTTAAACTTTCTTCTAGAATTTATGTCGAGAAGTTATCATTCTCCGACGTAAAATCGGTTTAGTAGGACAACACATCATATTTTTTCTTGTCACTGAATTCTATCATATTTGAGTGCTATTTTTTATGGGATTTTAGACTCTCTTTTTCTCATCTCTAAACCCTACCATCATCACCCAAAACCCTTTCAAATATTACCTTAAACCAAATCTAAACAGCCCCCAAATTAGCCTGCTTCCTTATCGATCCACTTATCTTTTTAGTCAACTTTCCTTACCGAGACACCTACCTTTGCTGTCATCTATCCCAGATCTAAAATCTATTTTTCTAACCTTCATATAGTACTTTCATAGCCCTAAAACCACACCAATTTATAGCCTAAACTCCACAAAACTGTAGCCCCAAATATACCCTAAACCATAGCCTACTTTCATCTAAACCGATTCACCTTCCAACCGGCCACCCCCTTCTCCAAAATTCCCATGCCACTAACCTGACAATAGAAAAAAGATCTTAATATTACAGATCTAGAGGCATATACTATGACATCAGAGGAGGCTATCGATACAAAGCTTGAAGCTTTTGGAAACCGTATGGAAGAGAAGATATGATCCCTTTTCGTCGAATTCAGCATTGGCCGACTGTCGAACTCGAGGAAATCACAACAAGGAGAAATTTCAGATCGGCAAGATGATCCTCAAGAACATGGCCACATCACCTCTGATCTCAATAATCCATGCATGAAGGTTGACTTCCCTAGATGGGAAGAAGGAGACCTGATCAGGTGGATCTCGCGCGCGGAGCACTATTTTTGGTTCTACCGAACCGTCGATGCCACACGGGTGGAGATTGCTGCCATCGACCTCGAGGGAGATGCTATTCAATAGTTTAATTGGTTTAAGCACACCCATGGAAGACTCTCTTGGTAGCTATTCAAGGAAGAACCACTAGACCGCTTCAGACCAAATAATTTTAACAACATCGATAGACAACTGGCAAAGACTCGTCAAACCTTTACAATACAAGAATACCAAACAAGGTTTGAGCTTTTATCTAACCAAATTGAGAATTGGTTTGAGAAATAACTTTTAGGTACTTTTATCTAATCGTGGAGCCGTGAACATCACTGCAAAAAGGGTCGGCTCCTTGTGATTGAACTAGCAGAGAAGCCATGGAGGAAGAGTCCCAATCAGCCAACTATGCAGTGCACGCATTGACCGACTATTCAAACCTATAGATGATGAAAGTTGGAGGACTTCTAAAACAATAACTCATCACCATTCTTATCGACACGGGCAGCACCAATAACTTCCTCAATAGTAAGGTTACTGCACATTTGGTGCTTCAAATTGAAGGTTGTAACAAGTTTGACGTAAAAGTCACAGACGGCTGAATCTTTAATTACGACCAACGGGGCCCGCGGGTGAAACTACTCCTTCAAGACCAAGAAGTGGTAGTTGATTTCTTCCTCCTACCCATTGATGATTATGAGCCATACATAGGATCGAATGGCTCATAACAGTAGGTGATATCTCCTGAAATTTTTCTAGATTAATTATGAAATTTTATTATAAAGGGAGATATGTCACATTACGAGGCAAGCGAGGGAGCCAAATTTCCACTGTTTCGTAGCAACAAATGGAGAAAGTTCTGCATAAAGCACATGGTGGATTCTTGATGCACATTCAGCAGCCATCTATGGGGGAGAATATATAGAACTCAGATCCTAAGTTTGCCCTTTGCCTGAATGAATTCGCGGATGTTTTCTTGGAGCCACGCGGGCTGCCCCTAACCGGCCGCATGACCATTGCATTCTTATTTTGCCAAGCAAATCTCTAGCAAATTTATGACCATGCCACTATTCTCACTTGCAGAAGGATAAGATCGAGAACATTGTTAAAGAGATGCTTGACACCGAGGTAATTCAACCAAGCTACAGCCCTTGCTCCTCACCGGTGTTGCTAGTGCGTAAGAAAGATGAAATTTAGTGGATGTGTGTTAACCATTGGGCTCTAAACACCATCACCATCAAGCATAAATATCCTATCCCATTCGTAGATAAACTCTTGGATGAATTAAAAGGAGCCTGAGTCCTTACTAAATTGGATCTCCAATTCGGATACCATCAGATTCGGGTATGCACTGAAGATATTCTAAAAACTGTATTCTGTATGCATAACGGTCACTACGAGTTTCTAGTAATGTCTTTTAGACTTACAAATGTTCCTTCTAATTTCCAAAGTCTGACGAATGACATCTTCCAAAGTTTTCTACATAAGTTCGTATTGATATTCTTTGATGATATTCTCATTTATAGTCATACGCTTGATATATATTTTCAACACTTACGAACTATTCTAATGATTCTTTGGGAGAATATTCCTTATATTAAACAGCCAAAGTGTAGCTTCTTACAACGTAAATTGGAGTATCTTGGACACATTATATTAGAGGATGGAGTAGCGGTGGACCCGACAAAGATCGAGGCAATGTAAGGATGGCCGAGACCTACAAACGTACAATCATTACATGGTTTTCTTGGACTCATGGGCTACGACCAAAATTTTGTGAAAGATTATGACAAGATCAATGCCCCGCTTATGTCCTTACTAAAGAAAGACTCCTTCTTGTGGTTGGATAAAGCCTCCACAGCCTTCGAATGACTCAAGGCAGCCATGACGATGATGTCAGTCCTAATGCTGCCCGATTTCGGTCGCACTTTGGTCATTGAGGCCGATGCATCAGGAGTTGGAATATGGGATATTCTTATGTAAGATAGTCAACTCCTAATTTACACTGAGGCTTCCCCCATACTTTATACAAGGTTTTTACAGGAGATACTAATTAATACCAAATTTAAAATATGGTTGGATACAGGTCCATGACACGAAAGAGGTGTTAAACTAGAAGAATTGCAATCCATGCTCATGCTAGATTGGGTTCTTATCATCCTAAACCATACCAAAGGGCATTCACTATTCCAGAAGAAAGATTGACTATTACTAAAGACTAACTATGTGGCAGCCCATGCAAGGAAGAAACTTCCCCCTAACAAACACTGAAGCAGAAGAAAGTTTCCTAAGAAAGATCAAGGCCCCCTTCATCTCCAGCTCCACTAGCATGAAATTTAAGCTTCAAGAAAGTGATCTCTTTATTTCTTTAGGCCTTACAAAATTGGGGATCATACTAGAGCCCCAACTTGGAGATCAGATCTATGCACCAGATCAAATTTATGGTTGATCCTCCAAGTATCCCACCTCAAATGAAAATTTAAAGACGATGATTCAGCTTAAGTTCTTCCAACTGACACCCAAGCTGATGAGGAGTTGAATACCTGGTTCTCGGAGTTCATGGAACTTCAGCTTTGAGAACAAGGTTGATTTTATGAGGGTGGGTTTGATAGGACTCCAACAGGGTTGAGTCCTAATCTCCTTAGAAGTAGTCAATAAAACCCTGCTAGATTGTAATAAAATCACTCCTATCTTACAAAGGAGTATGACTAGGGTTTAGATTAACCCATAGGGCTTAGTAGCCATTGCCCCCTTATTAGGGTTGGTTGGCCAGAGTTTCCTCCTACTCAGGTCGGCTATAGAGCCAACCTAGTCGCCCTTTGTTCCTTTTAAGGTAGGTTAGCTATAGGAGGGGTAAAGGGATAATTTTACTTAGGTAAGCACCCCTTTAGGCTAGGGTTTTGATCCCTATATAATGATATAGCCGCCCCCTCTCTTGAATCAGGTAATTATTAATTTTATTTTAGCCTTGTGTCGAATCTAGGAGGGAGGAACCCCTACAACATTCCAAGGGTTGATCCCTATATAATGATATGGCTGCCCCCTCTCTTGAATCAAGCAATTATTAATTTTATTTCAGCCTTGTGTCGAATATAGGAGGGAGGAACCCCTACAACATTCCAAGGGTTGATCCACTTCAAAGATCAAAATCTATAGAGCTCTATTTGGGATTCTATCACTTCCCTTGATGGGAAGAAGGAAACCCGACGGGATGGATTTCGCGCGTCGATCATTACTTCCACTATTATTGAACATCGGAGGATTTTATGATGGACACTGCTATCATCCACCTTGAAGGAGATACAATTTAGTGGTACAATAAGCTTGAATATGCCCATGGGGCTCCGACGTGGTGTCACGGTCTTAGCTGATTTTGCCTAAGTCGTGTGGCACCTATGCGTGTCCGTCTGCAAAGGTCAGCCTTCCCCGAGATCTCTTATGGTCCCTTAGACTTACAAAAGAGAAAACGGGCCATAAAAAGTAATTTCGTTGGGATCCACAAGCAATTGCTCAAACAAACACTTTATAAAGTCAGATACAAATTACACCCATGGAAAATACAAAATCGGAAAGTTTGCACACAAAGGATAATGGTCCATTATAGACCGAAGTCCCTACAAGTGCTTACAAGACACACTCGTATTTACAAGCCAAAATTAGCCACAAAGCAAATCAAACTAGGGCTGCTAAGCCTATTGTAAGCCCACTACTTGCTGTATAAGGTATGTACACAAACCGAAGGGCACGGACAAACATGAGCATTTTATCAAATACCTTGTTTATATTTTTATCCGTGATATTCTCCCTTACTTATTCCTTCGATGTTTTCGTTGAAGCCACTATAGACGTTGCATCTCCTCACATTTTGCTGCATATTTAATCTTCTACTTTGGCTGTAACACGCCCCTTTGGCACCCAACTGCTCTTTGTCACTGTTGTTGAGTAGTCAAACTCTGATCTGCCATGTTGCTTTAACTCACCAATGATTGAATCTAGTGTGGGGTTGGCTGATTGTGCTGATCCTTGTTAGTTCTTGCAGATCCTTTTGATAAAGGAAAAGACCTACCTTATTATGTGCCAGTATCGCAGTATACTCATGTTGCTTGAACTGGGTGGATGCTTATTGGAACTTTGATGAGCATCACCTCATAGACATTAAGGCTTTTGTGGTCCTTCCTCCATAACGTTTGCCCATTGATCCTTCTTCCACGTTTAGTTGTTACTTCTAAGTAGGTTCGCATCACTCCCGCTTTCGATTGGCATTTAATTGGGAAATAAAGTGGACAATCTACTCTCAGTAGTATTGATCACCAATGGTGAGGATTTGACAACTATTGTCTTCTATAAGTTTTCTTTGAAGGGTCACTGAACTTATGCAGAGCTTTTCTGCTGGATAAGTAAGAGAATTGGGATACTCGACTTCACCCATTCTCTTAGTAGTTGAGAAGGCAAGGTTACTTGGCTTCACTCACCTCCTCGAGTTAAGAGAATTGAGGTACTCGATTTCACCCATTCTCTTGAGTTGAAAAAGCAAAGGTTATTCGATTTCGCTTGCCTCCTCGAGTTTGTACTTTATGCATTGAGCTGGTTACTAACATTCACCAGCTCTTTGCTTACACTTCTCAAGCACTAGAAGTGTTTGCACTCCTTGTATTGAGCTAGCTACTGTGATTCGCCTTCCCATTACCATTGAACTTCTGGAATGCAAGAAGTTTCACTCAAAAAGAGCAAAAAGTTTATCTCAACTTGGAGTAAGTATTTGATAGTTCTGGTCGCCTCTGGGATTGTACCGTCTTCTCCATCACCTTTGCCGCCTACTCCTCTGAGTGAAAGGTACAGTACCACGTACTACCTACTTTATTTCTTGGTCGAGCATTCCTACATCAACTCGAAGTCCCTCGCTTTCGGCTGTCTTGATGAGAAGTCCATCGACACCAGCCTTATGAAGTTCCTTGGCCTTGGCCTTTTGCCTTATCTTGGTACTTGGAGTTTGCCTTTGTATTCTCTACTTCCTCGGCCCCTTTTACGACCAATGCTCTCCCTCCATGAGAGCAAGGGATCGATGACTCCACGAAAGTCCCACCTCTACAGTACCATACTGCTACCAAACCCATGGCCCTACTATCCGTTGCCTTGCATCTACGTTTCTTCATTCACAATTGGTAGATCTGCCTCTACGGCACTGTGATGCTCCTCCGAGTCTACCTCCTTTCTAACCGACGCTTTACTTTTTGGGTAGCTGAGCCCCTTCGGACTCATCATCACTTCCTTGCCCCTTTCGACCACCTGCTTTAACACCACTATGTCCTCCTAGTAGTTCTCCTCGGTCGATAGAAAGACAGACTGCAACTCTCATGCATGGCCTCTGCCATCTTGTTGTAGGGCTCGTGCTGATTTTGTTCTCCTTAGCTTCCTTGGTGGTAACATTCGCTTACTCGGCTTTGTCCTCTAACTTATCGGGCTCCCTTAAGTGAATGTGAGCACTGAAGCAATCTAACTCTCCAGCCGCTCCGATCGTACCTTTATATAATCAAGTCCCCCTCCATGGGACTCACTGATACTTGCAATCTGACTTCTCCCTCGGTGATACATAGCCCCCATATGCTGATGACCAAGGCTTTCATCTGATGCAAGCTTCAATGCGGACACACAGAAGACCTGCCTCTACAGTACCATGACATTCACTCCTTGAATCCACAGCCCTTCTTGCCATTACACTATTCACCAAAGTGGAGCTCCTAGTAGCTCTTGATCATTCATATGATCACATCACCCTCCATAGGACTCCCTAGTACTTGCAGTTGGACTTCTTCCTCGGTGGTATACAACCCTCATATGCTGATGACTAAGGCTTTCATCTAATGCAAGCTCCGATGCACACATAAAGACCCGCCTCTATGGTACCACAACATTCACTCCTTGAATCCATAGCCCTTCTTCTTGTTGTGTCGTACACCAAAGTCGAGCTCCTAGTAACTCCTGATCATACCTCCTCATGATCTTATCCCTTACGGGACACTACCGCATGTATTGTATTACCAAGAACTATTCCACCATGATTCGCTGCACCATGTTACCTCCTGGTGACATCTCCATTATATACAGATTCTCGTGGGATGAACTCGGACTATGACTTCTCTATGTGTGGCCTCTGCCAACACCTCATAGGGACTCTGCCATCTTTGATTTTTGATTCGCTCCCTTGGCAATTCACCTTTGTCCACCCACTCTTGGGTCACACTTGGATGAAGCATAGCTCTAGGATAGTCTATCGCCTAGTAGTTCATGAAGTCCTCCTAACTTTGCTAGAATTAGTGCACCATTGTCTGCATCCTGGGCCTCTATCCCCTACCAGCATAATCTTTGCTTAAGTACCACTTGTTCCTGATAACTTGAATATCAACACTGTGATATATTCTTCAAGAGTACCCACATCTGCGTCCACTTGCCCCGTACTAAGGTTTTCTGATCCCAACTTTGCCTCCGCAAGTTGAATCACCTTAGTTACTCCATCAAATGCATCTTTGAGGTAATTTGCATGTGCCCTGAAGCTCCATTTATCTTTGGCATCATGCAAGATAGGTCCACCCTATCAGAATAAAGAACCCTTGGAACGACATGATCCCACTCTTGCCTCTATAAGAGTTCATGCCCTTGACCTCTATCCAAGGAAAGCTCCGTGCCTCCGCTCCATGTTCTATCTCCTATGTCGACTCCCTTCATGCGGCTTGGATATTTCACCAAGTTCCACCCAAGTCGCTCCGCTCCTCGATTTGCATTGAGTTAATAGTGGCCCTCGCATCCACCATTCCATGGGTCAACCCTCTGTTGAGTTCGATTTTCACATCGACTCTAAGTGTGCATTCATATGATATTGTCCTGGATTGCCCCCCACTTAGTCTCGAAATGCATCCACCAATGCATTCTCTCATTCGAGATCATGTGATGACTCCTTGTCACTCGCTCGGTCCGTTGAGCTCTATGGAGATATTACCTTGAGAAACTCTTCTTTAATATGTGCGGTCCGTTGTACATGATTCTCCCTCTAGAGAACTAGGACTTATCCCTCCTGGATATTTATCCTGTTTGAGCAACTTTCCTCTTTACATACTTTCCACTAGAAGTTTCGAAGACCACCATCCCCTTTGGACTACTCCGTCTTGCTGAACAACTTGTGCCTTATTATGCCCCCGCAAATATACTTGCTAGATTGCGACCCTTCGCCAATACAGTCCCCACTGCACCCTTCAGGGTCTAGCAACATGCTGAACTTATTACACATTTTAGCCGCCTATAGACGTATCCTTTCCATGTCAAAGAGAAAGTTCTGATGCTCCATGGCACTGAGTTTCGATCGCTCCTTAGGATGGCCATAAACACTCCGTCATCCATGTACAAGCCTTTGCATGAGTACCGAATCCTTCGAGTTAGCAATTCCCCTCGCCTTTGTGAGGTTTGTATAACTCTTTCGGTCATTACACAACACCTCCCACTTTGCACGGTCTCATCTTTCACCAAGCACCCCGCTTTGCCTTGAGCACCATCAAGTTTGGTTTCCAACGTCGAGCTATAGCTCGAACTCAACCATCTCTTTGTGCGTTACACATTCTTCTTCGCTTGCTTGTCCTCGTAGTGTCTCTCGCGCAAAGGGTTGGCCATTCCTCTGAATGCCAAACCTGGTTGCCCGCTCCTCCGAGTGACTCCTTTTCCTATATCTCAATATCCATTTCTCCCAAACGGTTGTACGTTCAGGCTATCCTCCACACAGCCCAGCTAGGGCCCTCTTGTTTGTATGACAAGTGTTTCTGCGTATGCTTATCCCGCTCTGATACCACACTATCACATGTTTAGCTGATTTTGCCTAAGCCGTGTGGCACCTATGTATATCCGTCTGTAAAGGTCAGCCTTCCCCAAGATCTCCTATGGTCTCTTAGACTTACAAAATAGAAAACGGGCTAGAAGAAGCAATTCTATCGGGATCTACAAGCAACTGCTCAAGCAAACACTTTATAAAGCCAGATACAAATTACACCCATAGACAGTATAAAATCAAAAATATTACACACAAAGGATAATGGTTCATTATAGACTAAAGTCCCCATAAGTACTTATAAGATACACTTATATTTACAAGCCAAAATCGGTCATAAAGTAAACTAAACTAGGGTTGCTAAGCCTACTACAAGCCCACTACTTGTTGTACAAGGTATGTACATAAACCAAAGGACACAGACAAAGATGAGCATTTTATTGAACACCTTGTTTACATTTTTATCCGTGACAGTGGATACAGTTCAAGAATGCGCTGTTGAACCGCTTTGGGCTGACCAAGTACGAGAATGTCAACGGACAACTTGCCAAGATCCGACAAACCTCCACAATCCAAAAATACTAGACTAGGTTTGAGAAATTATCTTACTTTATTCATGGTTCGTCTGACAGACAATTATTAGGTTTGTTCATTGAAGGACTCAAGCCAAAAATTAAAGCAGAGGTTAAAGCACGACAGCCCCCCACCATAAAGGTTACAATCTCTTTCGTCCGAATCCAAAAGGAACAATTGAACCAAGATGCTCAGAGGATGAGAACCACTCTTAGACCAACAATATATAAACCTCCCTCTACTCCTAACCATTCTTCACTACCAAAAAAATTGACGAGAGAAGAGCTACGCGATAAATCGATGAAGGGCCTTTGTTGGCATCGCAACGAACTTTGGAACTGCAACCATCACTGTAAAAAAGGGGAGCTTTCCATGATAAAATTTATTAAAGAATATGAAGAAGAGGTCTAGGAACTTGAGGAGGAGAACACGAAGGAGGATCCATAGTCAACCGATTGTACGACTTACGCTTTAGCCGACCATGCGAACTTGCAAGCAATAGAAGTTGAGGAATCCTTTAAGCAGTAACCCATCACCGTCCTCACCAACAATCTTATGATTGTCAAGGGCGAACAAGTGACCTTATGTGAGAAATATGGTAGCGAAGTAATGACGATCTTGATATAGTGCTTACAAAATCTTACTGAAATTTCAAACGCCTTCGCTGAACGAGCCGACTACATCCTACCAAGCTATACGATCTTTATATGCCGATCTTGCATGAGGAACCACTAGCATATATTCGACCATATTATTATCCATTTTGGGAAACCTTAGTGGACGCATCATATACGTAGCGAAAATCAAAACGAAAAACTAGTTTCCCACACAGATCAAATCATCGTGCAAAAGATTAGGATCGCGAGAAAACTATAAAAACTGATAAAATTACATCATGTGACAGATTGATTATGATAGGACTCCAGTAGGGTTGAGTCCTAATTACTCTAGAAGTAATTAATAAGAACCCTATGAGACTATAATAAAACTCCACCTAGTCACTTCTATTATATAAAGAAGTGTAGCTATGATTTATTTTGGGGCCTTAGGGCTTCCTAGCTGCCACCCCCCTTACTGGGTTGGTCGGCTAAGGTTTCTAGCAGAAGGGCATGGCTTGTGCAGTCACTTAGGCTGACACTCCCTTTATTTATGCATGGTAGCTATAAGAGGGGCAAAAGGGGAATTTACTTAGGAAGCACCACCCTAGGGCTAGGGTTTGGAGCCCTATATAAATATGTAGCCTTCACCTCTTTTAAAAAAGCAAGATCAATCTATATTTCAGCCATATGACCGACTACTAGGAGGGATGAACTCCTATAACGTTCTAAGGGTTGATCTCCCTTAAAAATCAAAATCTATAGAGATCTATTTGGGGTTCTATCATCTAGTATCAGAGCAGCGATCTTGCTGCTCCTGTAGCCATCATCTATGCCTCTATCTTTCAAGCAATTTTCATAATTATTTTTGATGTCGCCTTCATCCACTGTCACCCACCAAACTGCAGATCCATCAATCTGCTATCTCCTCTGCGTCAACATCATAGATCAAGTTTGAAGCCTGTGAAAATCGCATGGAGGAGAAGATGCAATCCCTTTTTGCCAAATTCTGCATGGGCTGACCACCTAGCCCGAAGAAATCCTAACAAGGATAAACTTTAGATCGGTAAGATGATCCTCAAGAGCATGGTCACATCGTCCCTGATCCAAATAATTCATACATTAAGGTTTACTTCTCTAGATGGGAAGAAGGAGACCCGATCGGATGGATCGCACGTGCGGAGCTCTATTTTCGGTTCTATCGAACACCGATGCTACAAGGTGGAGATTATTGCCATCCACCCATGGCAATAGTTTAATTGGTTTAAGTACACCCATGGAGGTCTTTCTTGGTAGTGATTCCAGGAAGGACTACTAAACTGCTTTGGACCTAGAAAAAATTATTTCTGAAACCAGAATTATAGTGCTGCAATTCTTCATCGCACAGTACTGAAATTTTATGATGAAGAATCTACCTTTTGCATTTTGGCCTCTTGAAACTGAATTTTTGTTCATCCTTTTTAGCCAAAATTTTTATGCAATTTCATAGATCAACTTAGCTTTTATCTAAGATTCATCTTTGGAAAAAATTCCTTCTAGAACTGGTTTTATTGTGTATTCTTTCGTCATCAAGCAGTGTTGGAATTTTACAATGAAAGATAGATCTACCTTCCATCTTTTACCCTATTTCCCTACCGTTACTCTATCAAAATTTGGTCAAAGTTTTTCTTAATATTGTCCACATCTAAACCTAGGGTTTTTGTATATTTTTATCAAATTTTTCTTTGGAATTTATATCGAAAATTCATCATTTCTCTGACATAAAATTTGTTCAATAGGACAGCACATCGCAGCACCTTTCTTCATCGAATTATATCAATTTTGAGTGCTATCTTTTGTGGATTTCAGATCTCTTTCTCTCATCTATAAATCCTAACATCCTCACTAAAAATCCTTCCAAACTGCACCCTAAACCTATCCCAAACAGCTACCCAAATTAGCCCTAAACCACAACCAACCTTCCTTATCGATCCACCTACCTTTTCATCCAACCTTCCTTATTGATCCACCTACCTTTGCTGCCATCTATCCCAAATCTAAAATCTCTTTTCCTGACCTTTATCCACTACTATCACAGTCCTAAAACTATACCAAATTATAGCCAAAACTCTATAAAACTGTAGCCCCGAACCACACCCAAAACTACCACAAAACCAGCCCAAAAAATCATAGCCTTCGGTCCACCAACCTTTCAACCACCCAATCTCCCTTATCCCTTCAACCATAGCACATATCTTTTACTTCACAATGCTATCAATAGCGACCTCTTGTTGCCATACTCCTTGATCGCAGCCAGCAATGGTCCTTGCAGTAAAATGCTACTAGCAACGATCTTCCGCTGCAATCTATTTACATCCAGCCCACAATAATCATTTGCTGCCAACTATCTTAATTGCAGCCAGTAATAAATTAAATACAATAGCAGCCATCACTCGCTCCATATTGCTACTGCCCTCCTCTATAATAGTCGTGCACACTGCTGCCCATCTTCCTCCCATTGCAGCCACACCCTTGCTATAACCAACGCCACTTGCAGCCACAAAGTCGTAGCACAGCCGTAGCCGACGTTGCTGCTGCCCTCTTCTTCCTCCATCGTCGCTGCTGCCTTTCGACTCAGATCTCTTGGCTATCATCTTCTGACAGATATCAGCCATCTAAAAAATCACAGCCTCGATGACATTGCAGCATCAACATTGCAGAATCACCGAAGGACCATAGCCGACATTGCTACTGCCATCTTCTTCCTCCACAATCGCTGCTACCCTTGGCTACCATCCTCCACTTGGAGACTTACCACCACAACCCTGACATTGCTGCCATTCACTGCTTTCAACCTAAAAATTATAGCCACACTCTTCAGTCAGTTTATTTGACAAGTTAAAGATCCTTACATCATGATGTCAGTGGCCTTATTTGAAGCTAAATTGGAGGCTTTCGAGACACGTATAGATACTAAATTATGGGCTCTCTTCGAGGAGTTTAGGTTGGGCTAATCGTTGAGCCTAAGAAGATCATAATATGATGCAAATTCAGATTACAAAAAGAACCCTCGAGAGATAAGAAACAAAGTTAAGACATGGTAGCCCTATACCTCGATGACATCAACCCCCTTTGCACTTCAAGAAAGGCACCTCAATCAAGATACTCAGAGTATGAGAACCACATTCCAACCAATAATATATAAACCTTCAACACCAATTGATTGCAAGAACCGTGATGAAGAACTAACAAAGATATGTCAAACCTCTACCATCCAAGAGTACTAAACCATGTTTGAAAGGTTATCTAATCAAAATTATGATTGGTCTGAAAAGTAGATATTGAGGACTTTTATTGAGAGCTTGAAGCTGGAGATTCGCTAAGAAGTTAAAGTGCGACAGTCATATACACTTAAGGCAGCCATCTCCTTCACACGACATCAAGAGGAGTAGTTAAACTATGAAGCTCGGAGGACTAGGGTCACTCTTCGACCAACGACACCAAAGATTTCACCTCCCCCTACTATCAGTTGATCCCCTCAGCCGAAGAAACTAATAAAAGAAGACTTTCATGATGGATTGACAAAGGAACCTAAACTTGAAGATATGATTCTCAAGCCCAAGGAGAAGGATATACCATAATCAGCCACTCACATGGTCCCTACCTTAGCTGGCTACACCAACCTACAAAAATTAAAGATCGAAGGGTTTCTCGAGCAGAAGTTTATCATCATCCTCGTCCACATCGGAAGCACACACAACTTCATGAGCAGTAAGGTTGCTACTCACTTAATGCTCCAAAAAGAAGATTACAATGGGTTCAAAGTCAAGGTAGCTAACAGCCAAATTCTGAAGTGCAACCGGAAGTGCCCGTGGGTTGAACTGAGCCTACATGAGCAAGATGTAGTTGTTGGTTTTTTCTTCCTCCCTCTTGATGGTTTTGATATATTGCTTGGCATTGATTGGTTGTCTATAATTGGAGATATTTTTTGAAATTTTTCGAAGCTAACCATGAATTTTTTTAGAAAAGGAAAACAAGTGATTCTATGAGGGAGCCCAGCGACTACAACCACAACACAACATTTGGAGGAGGTACCAAAAGAAAAATCCAGTTGTTTCCCAATTCAAATTCAAGAGTTTCATGAGATTGAAGATAAGAACCCTCTTCCATAACTTGCTAAAATTTTGGGTGTCTCCACCAAACCGAGCCAACTACCTCCTTTAAAGCTGTCCGACCCTCATATGCCGAATAGGCCAAAACTTCTACTAGTTGTTGCTCGGCCAGATTGCTTTCTATAACCTCAAAAGGTTAAAGATAAAAGGGTCATCCAAAAGATAATAGAGACACAGATTGTTTGGCCATGCTTATTTCCCGCTATGACACATCCCTACATCCTTTTCCTCGGAGATAAGCTACTTCTAAAGTATTACATCCCGTCGAACTCACCATGGTTGCTGATCTCAGGTGACTTTCATGCTTATTTCCCCAAGATCAGACCATGATGCTTAAAGACTTCTTTGATGATGACCTCCGATCTATAGCCCAAGACCACGAGAAAATTGACCCCTCTAGTGGCGAAATCAGAAAAGGGGAAGGATCATTCGTAGAACTCAATGAAGCATGAACATTATCCCTCTCATTATAAAGAAAGATGCACCACCTTGGCCGAGTGGAACTATAGCCCTCACGACCACGATGTTGTCCATACCAAATCGTGGCCAGATGTTTATTATTAGACACATCCAGAGTGAGGGTTAGTACCATCCTCATGCAAGAAGATTAACAGCATGAAGAAGTGAAACTGGATCCCGAAAAATCACTACTCCTACCCACCTCAGACTCACACCACTAGAAATTTTATCAGAGGACAACTCTTACTCCAAAAGAAAGCACGACTACTATTATAGAATAACCACGTGGTAGCCCATACAAGGAAGAAACTTCTCCCTAACAAACGCCAGAGTAGAAGAAAGTTTCCTGAGAAAGATCAAGTCTCATTTCATCTCTAGCTCCACCAACATGAAATTCAAGCCTCAAGAAAGTGGTCTCCCTATTTCTTTGGACCTTGTAAAATTGGGGATCATATTAGGGCCCTAACATGGAGATCAGATCCTTATACCAAATTAAGATTACAGTTGATCCTTCAGGTGTCCTATCTCAAATGAAAATTTAAAGATGACGACTCAACCCAAATTCTTCCAACTAACACCCAAGCTGATGAGGAACTGAAAACCAGGTTCCCTGAGTTCATAGAACCTCAATCTTGAGGACAAGGCTGATTTTAAGAGGGTGGGTTTGATAGGACTCTAGCAGGGTTGAGTCCTAATCACCCTAAAAGTAATTAATAAGAACCCTGTGAGATTATAATAAAACCTCACCTAGTCACTTTTATTATATAAAGAAGTATGGCTAGGGTTTATTTGGGGCTTTAGGGATTCCTAGCTGCCAACCCCCTTACTGGGTTGGTCGGCTAGGGTTTCTAGTGGAGGGGCATGGCTTGTGCAGCCACTTAGGCCACCACCCCGTTTATTTATGCATGGTAGCTATAGGAGGGGTAAAAGGGAGAATTCACTCAAGAAGCACCCCCTAGGGCTAGGGTTTGGAGCCTTATATAAGCATATAGCCTCCACCTCTTTTAAAAAAGCAAGATCAATCTACAATTCAGCCATATGGCTGACTACTATGAGGGAGGAACCCCTATAGCATTCCAAGGGTTAATCTCTCTCAAAGATCAAAATCTATAGAGCTCTATCTGGGGTTCTATTAGATTACATAGGGAGATTATATATCCCTATATTCTAGATTCGAATGGAAAGAATGAAGGAGGTCAAGCGTCCTCCTCTCTAGTGGTATTCACACGATGGATCTTTGCAACAAAACTCCTCCAATCTGATCTCACAACTCTTGCGCAGAGAGAGGAAGGAGAATAGGAGGGGGAGGCCAAAGCTGCAGCTTATCAATCATGAGTCTCCCCTCCTATTTATAGAGATCCACTAAAAACCCTAGGGGTCCTACCTTAGTGGGTATTAGATCTCCATCCAATTATCCACTAACCTTGCATTATTGGATCTCTATCCAATAATCTCTTTAGGTCTCTAATTGGGCCTCAAGCAAGGAGCCTATCAGTGTAGGATCTCATCTAATAAGAATAGGGGCTAATTGGATCTCCATCCAATCATTTATTCGCTGAAGCATCCACCATATGTGTGTGACTCTCTAGGCTCGATACTAAGATAGTCATGAGTTGCTCCCATTAGAACTCCTTCTGATATAGTGAATTATTATCCCCATAATAATTCACTCGACTTATCGATTATAGACGTACTAAGCCATTACGTCATAGTCCCCAGATGGTACTAGGGGATCAAATCTATCAGACCTGTCTGCTCACAATTACTATGTATCTATAATCTCTTATCCAACTAATATCCCAAAGGCCATATATTGGATATGGTACTATCTATAAGTGGATCATTAACTATACAATATTCCATAAGTGGATCAATTAGTAAACTCATTCTCCAATTAGCACTTGTACTATATCCTTAGTGTCTCCACATAAGTAGCTACGCTACGAGACTAGTCGCGTCCATCATATGGATGGGTATATAGCACACCGATTTGTCCGGTTATCTCAATATCCCTCTCAAGTAACTTATGACAAGGAATATTTAGGATTTATATTTAAAGGTGAATCGATCTCATTATTATGATCTCATCATAATCTGATTCTTATTGCATAGAACCAAAGATATCACAATATATATATAATATATAATATAATATAAGAATATACCAATAATAATTATAAGTAAAAAAGATCGCACAGCATGTCACATGTGCCATCACTCACGTGATTGGCTTGCAGGACACCTGTAACCAGCAATCTCCCACTTGACCTAAAGCCAATCACCTTTATGTCTGATCCCCATCAGACCCCTGTGACGCTCAAATACAATCTGAGCCAACAGCTACGTTAGTGGATTTACAATGTTATCTTCAGATGTAACTCCTTTTATTGCTATATCTTGTGGGTCATGATTGCTCTAATCAGTTGGAACCTCTTTAGAACAATTCTGATGAGACCTGAATTCCTTTGCTAGAGCTATTGCCCTATTCTTATCATAATATATAGAAATCAGCTCCATGCTGCTTAGTACGACTCCTAAATCTTTGACAAATTTCTTTATCCACACCCGTTCCTTTGTTACTTGTATTGTAATAATATATTTTGCCTCTATGTTTGAGTCAGTAGTAGTATCTTGCTTGGAACTCTTCCAGCTTACTACTCCTCCATTCAGGGTGAAAACATACCTTGAGATTAACTTACTATCATCAATGTCGGACTAAAAACTCAAGTTTGTGTAGCCCTCAACCTGGAGGCTGCCTCCTTCACATATCAGTAAAAGATCCTTAGTCCTTCTCAAGTACTTAAGGATATACTTTACTGCCTTCTAGTATTCTAAACCTGGATCTGCTTGATACCTGCTCGTGATACTCAGAGCATGTGCTATATCAGGCTTGGTATTTAGCATAACATACATGATAGACCCTATAACTGAGGCATAGGGTATCCTATCCATGTTTGCCCTTTCTTCAGGAGTCTTTGGGGATATACTCGTAAAAAGTGATATTTCATGTCTCATCGGTATGAGACCTCTCTTGGAATTCTCCATGCTGAGCTTTTTGATAATGGAGTCTATTTACCTAGACTGGGACAAGCCAAGCATTCTCTTGAATCTATCTCTATAAATCTAGATCCCCAAAATATAGGATGCTTCCCCTAAGTCCTTCATGAAGAAGTTTCTCAATAGCCAAGCCTTTACTATGAAGAACATTCCTACATCATTCCCAATGATTAGGATGTCATCCACATACAACACCACGAAGGTGATAGCGCTCCCACTTACCTTCCTGTACACACAAGGCACATCTTCGTTTTTAACGAAGTCATAAGATCTGATTGCCTCATTAAATCTTATGTTCTAATTTCAGAAAGCTTGTTTCAATCCATAAATGGATCTAAGCAACCTACAAACCTTATTTGGACTGTCTTTGGATATGAATCCCTCTGGCTGTATCATATATATCTCATCCTCAAGGTTGCCATTAAGGAATGTCATTTTCACATTCATCTGCCAGATCTTATAGTTATAGTGTGCTGCAATGGCCAAAAGAATTCTGATGGATTTAAGCATGGCTATAGGTGAAAAGGTTTCATTATAGTCAACTCTTTGTCTTTGACGATATCTTTTAGCTACCAGCCTTGCCCTATAGGTCTCCACCTTTCCATCTACTCTGATCTTCTTCTTGAAGATCCACTTGCACCCGATGGGTACAATACCCTCAGGTGCATCAATAAGGTTTCGAACCTTGTTAGAGTACATGAAATCTATCTCAGAATTCATAGCTTCTCGCCACTTCCCGGAGTCTATACTCATAATAGCCTCCTCATAGGTCTGAGGATAAATATCCTAAGAGTTCTCTCCACTAATATGTCCCATATATCTTTCAGGAGGGTGAGATACTCTACTAGACCTACGCAAAGTTGGAACTTATGTGCTAAGTACTTGAACAAACTCGGACTTTCGAATGGTTCTTGAGCTAGGTTCTCTAACCTCGCTCAACTCTATCTCACTCCCACCACCAAGAATATGTTCATTCTCAAGGAATATAACTCTCTTGGCAATAATGACCTTTTAGTCCTTGGGATGATAGAAATAATATCCCAAAGTCTCCTTAGCGTGTCCCATGAATGTGCATCGTTCTATCCTTTATTCCAACTTATCAAGATTATGTCTTCTAATGTGGGTAGGACAACCCCAAATCTTAACCACCTTAAGATTGGGCTTCTTTCGTTTCTATATCTCATATGGTGTAGACACTATCGACTTTGACAAAACTCTGTTCAGAAGGTAAGTTGCAGTCTCTAGGGCGTATCCCCAGAATGAGACAGGTAGGTCAGCGAAACTCATCATGGATCGCACCATGTCTAACAGTGTATAATTTCTTCTTTCTAATACACCATTGAACTGAGGTGTATAAGGAGGTGTCCACTGGGATAAAATCCTATTGTCCTTGAGGAAATGTATGAACTCCATACTCAAGTACTCTCCTCCTCGATCTGATCGGAGAATCTTAATATTATTTCCAATCTAGTTCTCAAAGGCCTCAGATTTGTGCTTCATCAAGTACACGTGTCCATACCTAGAGAAATCATTAATGAATATAATGAAGTATAAGTAACCACGTATAGCCTGAGTCGATATGGGACCACATACATCAATATGTATGAGTTTCAATAACTCAGTGGCTCTCTCTCCAGTTCCACTAAAAGGAGAGTTGGTTATCTTCTCATGAAGGCGAGGTTTGCAAGTTGCATGTGACTCATAGTCAAATGGATCTAAGTATCCATCTTTCAGTAACTTTTGAATCATTTCCTCATGTATATAACTTAGCCTACAATGTCATAGGTATGCATTGTTTACATCATCTTTTTTCTATTAGATGTATTTATATTCATGATGTGTAGAGAAGTGTCTAACACATATATGTCGTTTATCAGTGTCCCTCTAATGATGATCTCATCATCCATAATTATTAAACAATTATTATTCTTAAAAACTAATTTACATCTACTAATTGTCAAACAAGAGATGGATATAATGTTTTTGATAATAAAGGGAATAAAATAGCATGCATCCAATGTAATAATACTCCACTAGGTAGATGTTGGGTGACCTCCCTAACGGTAACTGTATCAACTCTTGCTCCATTCCCTATCTTGAGGTCCATCTTGCCATTGGTCAATCTCCTAGGTCTTGCCAGAAACTGCAACAAATTATATATATGATAAACACTCTCGGTATCCAATACCCATGTGTTATCATGAAAATCTGACAAGTGGAGACTGATCATGAATATACCTGAAGCTTTTCTAAGCTTATATTTTATCTTATCTGCAAGGTAATCCTTACAATTACTCTTCCAACGCCCATCTTGGATGAGTACTATCCTTTGTCCTTTGTTGGATTTTTCTTAGCAACATTTGCCTTACCCGGTCTTCCTTTGCCCTTGCCCTTCTTAAGGGTCTTATTGGCCTTCCTTGTCTTCTTGGTCTCACCGATATAGAGAACTGGCTTCTTCTTCTTGATGGTGCTCTCAGCTTCCCTCAACATATTGAGGAGCTCAGGTAGAGTCACCTCAAACTTATTCATATTAAAGTTAATAATGAACTTGTGAATGGGAATCTGGTAGGGACTGAAGTATAAGATTAACACACAGGTTATCCTCCAAGACTATCTTTATACTTTATAAAGCAAGCGATTTCATCCTCGCTTGCCTCTTCTTCCGGTGTTGGCAAAATCGTATTAAGGACATATACGATTTTCTCTTCCGTGAGAACAATTCTCAAATTGCGGAGACAATCTGTGTAGTTTAGACCAGTGAGGTGGTTGACATCAAGTATACCACAAAGGGGATTTGTGATAGAACCCCAGATGGAGTTCTATAGATTTTGATCTTTGAGGGGGATCAACCCTTGGAACGCTATAGGGGTTCTTCCCTCCTAATAGTCGGCTATATAGTTGAATTGTAGATTGATCTTGCTTAATGAAAAGAGGTGGAGGCTACAAGCTTATATAGGGCTTAAAACCTTTGCCCTAGGGGGGTGCTTCCTAAGTGAATTCTCCCTTTTTCCCCTCCTATAACTACCATGCATAAATAAAGGGCGACGATGACCTAAGTGGCTACACAAGCCATGCCCCTCTGCTAGAAACCCTAGCTGACCAGCCCAGTAAGGGGGGTGGTGGCTAGGAAGCCCTAAGGCCTTAAAATAAACTATAGTCACACTTTTTTATATGATAAAAGTGACTATGTGGGGTTTTATTATAATCTCACAATGTTCTTATTGATCACTTCTAAGGTAATTAGGACTTAACCTTACGAGAGTCCTATCAAGCCCGCCCTCTTTAAATTAGCCTTGTCCTTAAGGCTGAGGTTCCATAAACTCAAGGAACCGGGTCTTCAGTTCCTCATATGATTCTCATACTATCATCAATTAAACTTTGGCCTCCTTGTTAGCTTGGGAGTCAAAAGGATTTGGACTGAGTCATCTTCTTCAAATTTCCATTTGAGATGGGATACTCAGAGGATCAATTGTAATCTTGATCTGATGCATAGATCTGATCTCCAAGTTAGGGCCTTAATATGATCCCCAATTTTGCAAGGCTCAAAGAAATAGGGAGACCACTTTCTTGAGGCTTGGATTTTGTGCCGGTGGAGCTGGTGATAAAGGAGAATTTGATCTTTCTTAGGAAACTTTCTTTTGCTCTGGCTTGTTAGGGGGAAGTTTCTTCCTTGCATGGGCTACCATGTGGTTGCTCTGTAATAGTAGTCATGCCATCTTTTAGAATGAGGGATGCCCTCGGATAAAATTTTTGGTGGTTAAGCCTGATCCGAATTTGAGGTGGGTAGGAGTAGTGATTTTTCGAGGCTCATTTTCACTTCTTCATGTTGTTGACCATCTTGCATGAGGATGGTGTCAATCTCAACTCTTGATATATCTGCTCCAATTATAAACACATTGCCACGTTTGGGTAATGCTAGCACTGATATAGATGGCATCATGGTTGTGGGGGTCATGTGGATACCTTTCTCTTGTTTCTTCTTGTGATCGTGGGTCGTGGATTGGAGATCATCATCAAGGAAGACTTCTAGAATCATGGTCCGCTCCTTGGTGAAGTCGTGGAAGTAGCCTGAGATGTAGGAGCGCTGCATCAGAAACCATAGCTGGTTCAGCTGAATATGGCACTTCAAGAAGAACTTATCCCTGCAAACAAAGAGGCAAAGCTTTTGGATATAAAGTGTCATTGCAAGGAAAGGTCATGGCCGAATGATCTGTATCTCTTGCATCTCTTGGATGATTCTTTTAGCTTTGGTCCTCTGAAGATATTGATAGCAATATAGTTGAATATATGCTAGTGGTTCCCCTTGTAAGACCAGCATACGAGGGTCATGCAGTCTGGTAGAAACAAGTCGGCTTGGTTCGGCGGAGGTGCTTGAGATTTCAACGAGCTTCTCCAAGCGTCATGTCAAGATCATCTTTTGTTTGTTCTCTCCTTTCCCATATAAGGTCACATATTTTCTTTTGCCATTCATAGGGTCGTTGGAGCTCCTGGTGTCAGCGAGGATGGTGATGGGCTGATGCTTGATAAAGCCATCAACATCCATTATCTGTGGTGAAGTATGTAAGGTGTGGATGGCTGACTGTGGTTTTTCCGTCGTATCCTTCTCCTTGGACTCGAGAGCCTTATCTTTGAGTTTTGGTTCTTTAGTGGGCTCAATCAACAGAGGACTCTCTTTTTTACAATGGTGGTCTCGGTTCCACAGTTTATTACAATACCAACATAGGCCCTTTGTCAATCTATCCCGAAACTCTTCTTTTATTAACTTTTTTAGTTGAGGTGACCAGCTTGAGGTAGATGGGGCCGAGAGAACTCTGTGCAGCTGGTCATGCGGTGGCTTTGATCCTTCAAGCATCTTGATTCAACCTGTCTTCGTGCAGACGTGTGAAGGAGATGGCCGCCTTAAGTGTGTACAGCTGTCGCGCTTTAACTTCTTCCCGAATCTCTGGTCTCAAGCCCTCAATAAAAGTCGTCACTATCTATTTTTTAGACTAATCATAAGTTTGATTAGATAATCTTTCAAACTTGGTTTTGTACTCTTGAATGGTGGAGGTTTGATGGATCATCACTAGTTCTTCATCAAGGTTCTTTTTACAATTTGAATTTGCACCACGTTGTGATCTTATTAGGCTCAGTGATCAGCCCAATCTAAACTCCTCGAAGAGAGTGCATAGTCTAGCATCTATACGTATCTCGAAAGTCTCTAATTTGGCTTCTAATAAGCCCACTGATGTCATGACGTAAGGTAACAAATGGAAATAAATGGTAGTAATGTCGGGACTGCGGTGGTGAAGTCTCCAAGTGGAGGATGGCAGCCAAGGGTAGCAGCAATAGTGAAGGAAGAAGATGGCAGCAACAACCTCGGCTATGTGTCTACGGTGATGTTGCAATGTCGATGCTACAACAAGGGGGCAATGATGATGGAGGAAGAAGGGGACAGCAACAACGTCAGCTACAACTATGCTGTGACTTCGTGGCTGTAAGTGGCATTGGTTGCAGCATAGGTGTGGCTACAATAGGAGGAAGATAGGCAGTGATGTACATGGTTGTTGCAGAGGAGGGTAGTAGTGGTACGAAGTGAGAGACCATTGCTGTCATGTTCAATTTATTGCTGGCTGTGATCAAGATAGTTGGCAACAAACGATTGTTGCGGGCTGTGATGTATACATATTACAGCGGAAGATCATTGCTGGTAGCTTTTTGCCATAAGGATCACTACTGGCTGCGATCAAGGAGGATGACAGTGAGAGGTCACTGTTGGCAGTGAAGGGATAAGGGAGATTGGGTGGCTAAAAGATGGATGGACCGAAGGTGGAAGGCTGCAGTTTTGGGGTGCGGTTTATGGTTGTTTTGGGTGCAGTTTGAGGCTATGGTTTTGTGGAGTTTTGGCTACGAATTGGTGTAGTTTTAGGGTTGTGATAGTAGTAGATGAAAGATAGAAAAAAAGGATTTTGGATCTGGGATAGATGGTAGCAAAGGTAGGTGGATCAATAAGGAAGGTGGGCTGGAAAGGAAGGTAGATTGGTAAGGAAGTAGGCTACAATTAGGCTATTTTTGGGGCTGATTGGGATGAGTCTTTAGCTACGGTTTATGGGTTTCTTGGGTGGTGACAGTAGAGGGTGAAGGTTAGGAAAAGATGGTTTCAAATCTGGAAGAGATGACAATAAAGGTTTGATAGAATTCAACGAAGTTCGCTGCAACGTATGTTGTCTTGTAGAAGCAGAATTGTCATCGAAGAAATAATAGTTTCTCAATGAAAATTCCAGCAAAAATTATGAAATTTAGGGTTGTGGTGTCAAGGGAGGAAGATGAGGAAAATGGAGTTTCAAATATGGAAAAATAGCAATAAAAATCTGATAGGACTCAAAGATCGTTGTGTACATGCAGTTCTGCCAAACAGAATTTGCATCAGAGAAACGATGAGTTCTCGATATAAATTCTAGAGAAAAACTTGAGCAAAATATATAGAAATCCTTAGTTCAAATGTGGCTGATATTAGTAAAAAGTTTAATAAAATTTTGGCAGAGTAACGATCGGAAAAATAGGGGAAAAGGTAGAAGGTAGTTTCTTCATCGTAAAATTTCAACACTATGTGACGAAGGATTGCAGCACTATAATTCCAATTTTAGAAAGAATTTTTCCTAGAGATCAATCTTAGATAAAAGCTAAGATGATTTATGAAATTATGTAAAAGTTTCAGCCAAAAATGATGAACAAAAGTTTAGTTTCAAGAGGCCAACAGACGGAAGGCAGATTCTTTATTATAAAATTCCAGCACTGCGCGACAAAGAATTACAGCACTATAGTTCGAGTTTCAGAAGGAATTTTTTCCAGAGATTAATCTTAGATAAAAGCTAAGATGATCTATGAATTTATATAAAAATTTTGGCCAAAAAGGAGTAGCAATAAACCAGTTTCAAGAGACAAATAAGCGGTTAAAAATTTCTACAGTATTTCGCCTTCACAATAACAATAACGTTTGCGACGATCGAAATTTGCAGCAATGAAAGTATGAAAAAACTCTTCAAATGTAAGGTAAAGGATTTTATGGTATTGAAGAGGTATGGATGATAAAAATATACCAGATTTCTAGATCTCACAGGGGGCGACAATAGATAGATGGATCTGCGGCTTGGTGGGCGATGGTGGATGGAGGCGATGTCGAAAGCAATTATGAAAATTACTTGGAAGATGGAGGCGTGGATGATGGCTACATATCAATAAGAATGTGGCTCTAATACCAGATGATAGAACCCCAGATAGAGCTCTATATATTTTGATCTTTGAGGGGGATTAACCCTTGAAACGTTATAGGGGTTCCTCCCTCCTAATAGTCGGCCATATAGCTGAATTATAGATTGATCTTACTTAATGAAAAGAGGTAGAGGCTACAAGCTTATATATAGCTCAAAACCTTTGCCCTAGGGGATGTTTCCTAAGTGAATTCTCCCTTTTACCCCTCATATAGCTACCATACATAAATAAAGGGGGCGGCGACCTAAGTGGCTGCACAAGCCATGCCTCTCTACTAGAAACCTTAGCTGACCAGCCCAGTAAGGGGCGTGTGATAGAACCCCAGATGGAGCTCTATAGATTTTGATCCTTAAGGGGGATCAACCCTTGGAACGCTGTAGGAGTTCCTCCCTCCTAGATTCGGTACAAAGCTAAAATAAAATTGATAATTGCTTGATTAAAAGAGGGGGGTGGCTACATCTTAAATAGGGATCAAAGTCCTAGCCTAAGGGGGCACTTGTCTAAGTAGAATTATCCTTTTGCCCCTCCTATAGCCATCTTGCCTTAATAGGTACAAGGGGCAGCTAGGTTGGCTCTATAGCCGACCTAAGCTGGGGAAAACCCTAGCCGACTTGCCTAGTAAGGGAGGGTGACGACTACTAAGCCCTAAGTGCTAATCCAAACCCTGGATATACTCCTTTATAAGATAGGATATGCCTTATTACAATCTAACAGAGTTTTTATTGACTTCTACTGAAATGATTATGACTCAACCTTGCTGGAGTCCTATCAAGTTCGCTCTCTCAAAATCAGCCTTGTCCTCAAGGCTGAGAAACCATAAACTCTGGGAACCGGATCTTCAGCTCTTCGTGTGACTCACATGTTGCATCTTCAGATGGTAAGTTATTCCACTTCACAAGTACTTCGGTGGAGGGGCTTCGTCGATGCATCACAATTCTTCGATCTAGTATAGCTTCAAGTTGGGCTTGAATTTCACCTTCAATTGTAGTGCATGGTAGTTGAGTCTGAGCCAGTTCATGTTCGCCCAATTTCAGTTTTAGTAGGGATATGTGGAAGACAGAATGAATTTTAGCATCATCTGAAAGTTTAAGTCGGTATGCCACAACCCCAATGCATTCTAAAATCTAATATGGTCCATAAAATCATGGAGATAGTTTCAACGATGCTCTGGTGTTGATGGATAGTTGCTTGTATGGTTGTAGGCAGAGGTAAACCCAATCTCCTACTGAAAATTCTCGCTCACTCCGGTGATTGTTTGCTTGTTGCTTCATGCAGGCTTGAGCGGTAGTTAGGTTATCCTTCAGTAGCTATAGCAGTTTATCCCTATTAATTAGGTCCTGGTCGACCTGATCCACTTTGGCTGAACCAAGTACATATATGGGAATTACAGGGGGTGATCGGCCATACAGTGCCTCGTAAGGGGTACATTTAGTCGACAAATGAAAAGTTGTGTTGTACCACCATTCGATCCAGGGAAGCCATCTTGTCCACTCTTTGGATCGATCACTGGTGAAGCATCATAAGTAAGTCTCGAGACATATGTTCACCATTTTTGTTTGTTGTCTATTTGTGGATGATAGGTTATGCTCATTTTCAATTGGGTGCCCTGTAGATGAAAGAGCTCGGTCCAAAATTTATTTGTAAACACCCTATCATAATTGCTTATTATTGAACTTGGCATCCCATGCAATTTCATAATATTTTTCACAAAAATCTGAGCAATAGTGGCAGCAGTATAGGGATGTCTCACAGCACAAAAATGAGCATACTTAGTTAAGCGATCTATCACCATAAAGATCATGCTTTTACCTTGAGATAGTGGCAGTCCTTTGACGAAATCCATGGAGATATCCATCCAAGTCGAATTAGGTATAGGTAGCAGTTGTAGTTTACCGGGACTTGCCATTGTTTCACCTTTATGCTGCTAACATATATCACATTTGGATACATAGTCATAAATTATTCTTTTTATGCCCTTCCAGAAGAAGTTTTGCTTCACCCTTTTATAAGTCCTCAGAAATCCAGAGTGCCCTGTAGAAGGTGAAGAGTGCATTTCATGCAAAATAACTTGGATGTGAGGAGAAGAAGGAACAACAACAATTTGGTCTTTATAGCGCAAGTCCTTCGAGTCCCACGTGTAGTGCCCTACGGAATCTGGATCCTTCTCCAATTTTTCTATGATGCTTCAAATTTCTGGATCATTCTTCCACTCCTACCTAATGTGTTGGAGGAAGTTGGTGGTGAGATGGGAGATGGCTAAAATTTTGGCTTGCCCCAGGAGCCGAGATAGAGCATCTGCAATAATATTTTTTTTTCCTTTTCGATAAGTAATTTTATAATCAAAAGGTAAGAAGTTTAGTTACCCAATGTTGCTACTCCAGGGAAGATATTTTTTGCTCCAAGAAATACTTAAGACTTCGGTGGTAAATGTTAATCTGGAAGCATCGGCCGATCAGGTAGGGTCTCCACTTTGTGACGGCATGTACAATGGTAAATATTTCTTTATCAAATACCGATATTTTCAAGTATGAGGAGACAAATCCTTGCTGGTGTAAGTGAGAGATCGGCCATCTTGCATTAGAATAGCTCCAATCCCAACTCCGGATGCGTCACCTTGATCACGAAGGTGCGATTAAAATCAGGCAACGCTAGGACCGGTGTCATCGTCATGGCGGCCTTGAGTCATTCAAAGGCTATAGAAGCTTGTTCCGACCATAAGAAGGAGTCTTTCTTTAGTAGGGATATGAGTGGGGTACTGATCTTGCCATAATCTTTCACGAATTTTTGGTAGTAGCTTGTGAGTCCAAGGAAGCCACGCAGCGATTATACGTTTATAGGTTTCAGCCATCCTTGCATTGCCTTGATCTTCGTTGGGTCTACCGCCACTCCATCCTCTGATATAATGTGCCCAAGATACTCCACTTTATGCTATAAGAAACTATATTTTGACTGTTTCACATAAAGAGTATTCTCCTAGAGAATTGTTAGAACAATTCATAAGTGCTGAAAATGTATATCAAGCGTAGGGCTATAAATGAGGATATCATCAAAGAACACTAATATGAATTTACGTAGAAAACTCCGGAAGATGTCATTCATCAGACTTTAGAAAGTAGGAGCATTCGTAAGTCCAAAAGGCATTATCAGAAACTTGTAGTGGCTGTTATGCATGCGGAATACAGTTTTTGGAATATCTTCAGTATATACCCGAATCTGGTGATAACTGAAATGGAGATCCAGTTTAGTGAAGACTCGGGCTCCTTTTAATTCATCCAAGAGCTCATCTATGATGGGTATAGGATATTTGTCCTTGACGGTGATAGCATTCAAGGCCTGATAATCAATACGCATCTGTCATGTACCGTCCTTCTTGCGCACTAGCAAAACCGATAAAGAATAAGGGCTGCAACTCGGTCGAATTACTCCAGTGTGAAGTATCTGTTTGACGATGTTCTCGATCTCATCCTTCTTCAAGTAAGGGTAGTGATACAGACATAAATTTGCTACAGATTTGCCTAATATAATATGAATACAGTGGTCATGCTGCCAGTTAGGGGGTAACCCATGTAGCTCCATGAAAACGTCCACGAATTCATCTAACAAAAGGGTAAGCTTAGGATCTGAAATTTATATATTCTCCCCCTTAGATGGCTGCTAGATATGCATCAAAAATCCCCCATGTGTTTTGTGCAAAACTTTCTCCATCTGTTGTGCTTGCCTCTTAATGTGACCTATCTACCTTTGCAATAGAATTTCATGATTAATTTAAAAAAAATTCCAAGAGATATCACCTAGCATTATGAGCCATTCGATTCCAAGCATGGCTTTATAATCATCGATGGGTAGGAGGAAGAAAACGGCTACCACTTCTTGGTCTTGGAGGAGTAGCTTCACCCGCGGGCATCGTTGGTCACAATTGAGGATTCGGCCGTCGGTGACCTTTACATCAAACTTCTTGCAACCTTCAATTTGAAGTGCTAAATGTACAGTAACCTTACTATTGAGGAAGTTATTTTTGCTACCTGTGTCAATGAGAATGGTGATGGGTTGCTGCTTTAGAAGTCCTCTAACTTTCATCGTCTGCGGATTAGAATAGCTAGCCAACGCATGCACTGTGTAGTCAACCAGTTGAGGCTCTTCCTCTATGGCTTCCTCTTTGGGTTCCAGGCCTTCTTCAAATGGTTCATTGTCCTCATCCTCCACTGGTTCAATCATGAGGAGCTGGCCCTTCTTACAGCAATGTTCGTGGCTCCACGGTTCATCGCAATACTAACACAACTCCTTGGTCGATCGTTCGCGAAGCTCGTCTCTTGTTAACTTTTTTGGTGCAGGAGCTTGGATGATAGTAGAGGGGTAGTAGGCCTTGACATAGCTGGTCGGGGAGCGACCCTTGTCCTTCGTATGTCATGGTTCAATTATTCTTCCTGGATATGTGCGAAGAAAATCGCTACCATAAGAGTGTACGATTGTCGTGCCTTTACTTATCCTCGGATCTCTGGCATTAGGCCCTTGATAAAAGTACCTAATAGTTGTTTCTTAGACCAATTCTTAGTTTGGTTAGATAAATGCTCAAACCTTGTTTGGTATTCTTGTATTGTAGAGGTTTGACGAATCTTTGCCAATTATTCGTCGATGCTGTTGAAATCAATTGGTCTGAAGCGGTCTAGTAGTCCTTCCTTGAATCACTACCAAGAGAGTCCTCCACAGGTGTGCTTAAACTAATTAAACCACTGAATAGCATCTCCCTCGAGGTGGATGGTAGCAATCTCCACTCGTGTGACATCGGCGGTTCGATAGAACCAAAAATAGCGCTCCACGTGCGAGATCCACCCGATCGGGTCTCCTTCTTCCCATCTAGGGAAGTCAACCTTCATGCATGGATTATTGAGATCAGAGGTGATATGGCGATATTCTTAAGGATCGCCTCACCGATGTAAAGTTTCTCCGTGTTGTGATTTCCTTGAGTTCGACAGTCGACTAATACTGAATTCGATAAAAAGGGATCGCATCTTCTCTTCCATACAGTTTTCAAAGGCTTCAAGCTTTGCATCGATAGCCTCCTCTAATGCCATAGTATACACCTCTAGATCTGTAATATTGAGATCTTTTTTCTATTGTCGAGTTAGCGACATGGGAATTTTGGAGTAGAAGGTGAATCAGTTTTGATAGAAGTAGGCTGCGGTTTAGGGTAGATTTGGGGCTGCAATTTTGTGGAGTTTAGGCTACGAATTGATGTGGTTTTAGGGCTATGATAATAGTAGATGAAGGTTAGGAAAATAGATTTTAGATCTAGGATAGATGGTAAAGGTAGATGTCTCGGTAAGGAAAGTTGGCTAAAAGGGTAAGTGGATTGATAAGGAATTAGGCTGATTTGGGTGGCTGATTTGGGAGCTATTTAGATTTAGTTTAGGGTAATATTTGGAAGGTTTTTAGTGAGGATGGTAGGGTTTGGAGATGAGAAAAAGAGAGTCTAAAATCTCACAAAAATAGCACTCAAATCTGATAGAGTTCGGTGAAAAGAAGTGCTACGATGTGCTGTCCTGTTGAACCGATTTTATGTCAGAGAAATGATGACTTCTTGATGTAAATTCCAGAAGAAAGTTCAAGGAAATTATATAAAAACCCTTGGTTTAGATGTTGTTAGTACTAGTAAAATGTTTGACAAAATTTTGGAAGCATGACAATAGGGAAATAGGGCAAAAGACGAAAGGTAGATTCCTTTGTCGTAAAATTCTAGAACTATGTAATGGTCAAAGATTGCACAAAAAGACCAGTTCCAGAAGAAGTTTTCTATGAAATTAAATCCAGATGAAAGCCAACTTGATTTTAAAAATTGTGTAAAAATTTTAGTCAAAAAAGATAAACAAAAGTTTGGTCTCAAGAGGCCAATAGATGGAAGGCAGATTCTGCTTTGTAAAATTTTAGTACTGTGCAATGAAGAATCGCAGTGCTATAAGTTCAGATCTAGAAAGAGTTCTTTTATAGGACTAGTCTTAGATGAAAGCTAAGACAATCTATATATAAATGTTTTAGCCAAAAAGCACGATTAAAAGTTTAGTTTTAAGAAACAACAATCGTTTAAAAATTTCTATAGTGTTTCGCCTTTACAACGATGATAACATTTGCGACGAACAAAATTTGCAGTGGATAAAATTTGAAAAAAATCTTCAATATAAAAAGCAAGGAATCTTTTATTATTGAAGAGGTGTGGATGATAAAAATATACTAGAATTCTAGATCAAACATAGGGGGTAGCGGTAGATTGATTTGATCTGTTGTTGGGGTGGAAGGTGGAGGCGCGTGTCATAGCAATTATGGGAATTGCTTGAGAAGGTGAAGGTAGCTGAGATGGCTACAGGGGCAGCAAGATCGCTGCTCTAATACTAGATAATAGAACCTTATATAGAGCTCTATAGATTTTGATCCTTGAGAGGGATCAAACCTTGGAATGCTATAGGGGTTCCTCCCTCCTAGATTCGGCACAAGGCTGAAATAAAATTATAGATTGTTTGATTCAAGAGAGGGGGCGACTACATCATTATATAGGGATCAAAACCCTAGCCTAAGGGGTTATATACCTAAGTAAAATTATCCATTTACCCATCCTATAGCCAACCTACCTTAATAGGAACAGGGGGCGACTAGGTTGGCTCTATAGCCGACCTAAGTAGGGGGAAACCCTGGCCAACTAACCCAGTAAGGGGGCAACGTCCACTAAGCCCTAAGGGCTAATCTAAACTCTAGCCATACTCCTTTATAAGATAGGAGTGGCTTTATTACAGTTTAGCAAGGTTTTATTGACTACTTCTAGGGAGATTAGGACTCAATCCTGCTGGAGTCCTATTAGATGTTCCTCCCGAGTAACCTATGATCAGGATTATTTAGGATCCATGTTTAAAGGTGAATCGATCTCATTATTCTGATCTCATCATGATTCGATTACCACTGCACATAACTGAGGACATCATAATATATATGCAACAGATAATATAATGTGAGAGTATGTCAATAATAATCATAAGCAAAAAGATCGCATAGCGTATCACACATGCTATCACTCTCGTGATTGGCTTGCAGGGCATATGTGACTAGCAGTCTACATCCTTAGAGGGTCGAAGCTAAAAGGATCATCCAGGAGATGTAGGAGACTCAGATTATTCACCCATGACCTTCCCTTGTAACAATATTTTATCTCCAAAAGCTTATATACAAGTATAAGCTCTTCCCGAAGTACCACATGTAGTTGAACCATCTGTGGCTTCTGAAGTAGCGCTCCCAGATCTTGGGTTACTTCTATGACTTCTCCAAGGAGTGGACCATAATGCTCAAAGCCTTCCCTGATGATGACCACCGATCTACGGCCCATGATCACAAAAAGATTGAGTCACTCCAGTGACAATACCATCATGGAATCTATGACACCAAACATTACTCGATGAAGATCAAAATTCTAAAGGAACAAGAGGAAGACATCCACATGTCCACCATCTATAAGATCCTCATAGTCACAATGTCATCTAACATCAATGCTAGCATGTCTCAATCGTGGGAATGTGTTCGTAATTGGAGCAGACATATCAGGAATTTGGATTGGCACCACCCTCATGCAAGATGGTCGACTCCTAATATGCACCGAGGCTTTCCCTACATTTCATCTGATGCTTTTGATCTGTAAAGGGATACTAATTATTACTGAAGTTTTGCATGATATAGGTCAACAATACAAAGGAGAGATGAAAATAGACTTAGTAAAATTATAGCTCCTACGCTCCTCATACTTAGAATGAGCTCACACTACTAGAGACCTTATCAAAGGGGAGTAATTATTCCAAAAGAAGACTCGGTTACTATCAAAGAACAACCAATGACAGCCCATGCAAGAAAGAAATAGCCCCCTGACAAATACCGGAGTAGAAGAAAGTTTGCTATTTAATAACAAGTTTCCCTTCATCTCCAACCCTACAATAGAAAATTTAAGCCTCAAGGAAGTGGTCTCCCTACTACTTTAGCCCTTGCAAAATTGGGGATCACAATGGAGCCGTGATTTATGGATCAGATTAGTATATCAATTTAAAAATATAATTGATTCGCCAAGTATCTCACCATAAATGGAAGTTTAGAAAGAATAAGTTAGCCTAGATCCATCCACCTAACATCCTAATTGATGAGGAGGTTCAAGTTCAGTTGATGATCACATGGGATCGCAGGATCATAATGCACCACTATCCAGATACTACTACCCTTAATGGAGAGATACAAGACAATGCTGGACCGCCATACCATAGTGCGCCTACTGTAGATACCACAAGAAAGCTTCAAGGAGAATTATAGATCAAGATCCAAAGTTCATGGAGCCTCAGCCTTAAGGACAAGGCTGATTTAAAGAGGGCGTGTCTATTAGGACACTAGCTGATTCGGGTCCTAACGATTGAGTCAAGTTCTTAGATTGGGCTTTGTTGGCCAACCTAGACCTGATATTAGGTCAGCTAGGAGAATATTTGAGTCTATTATAATAAATCAACCAAAATCCTAGTAGGATTAGGATTCGGTTAAACTAGAGTATGGTTAGGAGTCAGAGTTGGATACGAGTTGGAGTTAACTAAGTTAAGCTTACAACAAACCCAATTGGTTACCCACTTTGATAAGGGGAAGAGCTCCATTCAGTTAGGACTCTCTCAAGGGTTAATTAGGAGTTAAATTAGGAGTTGGAGACTTAGTTTACTTGGAGTAGGAGTTGCTTCTTAGAGTTGGAGTTAGAGTTGTCGGAATTAGGAGTTGCTTCTTAGAGTTGGAGTTGGAGTTGTCAGAAGTAGGAATCTTGAGTAGGAGTCCTATTATGAGTTAGGGTTTAGAAGCCCAATAAATAGCCTTGTAATCAACCACTTTTCATCATCAATAGATCAATTATATTTCGGCCATAGTGCAAAAAAATCGAGGGAGTAACCCCTATAAAGTTCTAAGGAAGCCAATCCCCTATAAAGATCAACCCAAGCTTAGAATCCGTAAGGGTTCTAATAATGGGTTCCCTACATGAGGCCTATTTAGAGGCTAATTAAGATTTTTGAATAGAGATCCTATATACTAGTCATAGGTGCCCTACAAGCTAATCACGTGAGTGATGGCACATGTAACACATTGTATGATTTTTTTGCTTATGATTATTATTAGTACATTCTCATATTATATTATTTGTTGCATATATATTGTGATGTCCTTGGTTCTGTGTAATGAGAATCAGATCATGATGATATCATGATAATAAGATCGATTCATCTTTAAACACGGATCCTAAATAATTTCGGTCATAGGATACTTGAGAGGGACATCGAGATAACCGGACAGATCGGTATACTATATACCTATCCATATGATGGAGATGGTTAGTCTCTTAGTCACTTATGTGGAGACACTAAGGATATGTATAGGTGCTCATTGAAGAATGAGTTTATTGATTGATCCGCTTATTGAATGTTGTATGGTTAATGATACCAAATGTCAAACAGTGATTCTATAGTCTCAGTTATGTATCTAGTCCTTAAACTTGAGAGACCAAGGATGTCTTGTATGAGTAATCTTTTCTTTGATAACACCAAACTTATAGTTTTGAAAAGTTCTAGATCTGGTACAATTGGTTATCATGATTGGTACCCAACCTTACGAAGGCAATTGATTGTCAATAGAGGAACATCAACTCTCGGTATCACGAGAGGAATATTTCATATGTGGTTGCTCAGACAAATCCCTGACTAGCCTCATTTGGATTGAGAGAGAAGGAGTTCTCTGGGAGAATCTGACTAGAGTGAGACTATGATTGATTCTGTATGTGACTTAATAGTACCATATCTAATATACGATCTCTAGGATATTAGTTGGATAACGGATTATAGATACATGGTAACTGAGGATAGATAGGTCCGATGGATTCGATCCCCTTGTACCATCTTGGGATTATGGTGTAGTAGCTTAGTACGTCCATAATCGATGAGTCGAGTGAATTATTATGGAGATAATAATTCATTATATCAGAAGGAGTTGTGATAGGAGCGACTCACAATCAGCTCAGTATCAAGCCTAGAGGGTCACACACATATAGTGGATGCTTCAGCGAATAGAGGATCGGATGGAGATCCAATTAGCTCTTATTCTCATTGTATGAGACCTTATGCTGATGGGCTCCTTGCTTAATGCCCAATTAGAGGACTAACGAGATTATTGGATAGAGATCCAATAATGTAAGGTTAATGGGTTATTGAATAGAGATCCAATACCTATGAAGGTAGGAACCCTAGGGTTTTTTGTGGCTCTCTATAAATATAAGGTAGGTTCATAGTTGATATGTTGTAGCTTTGGCCACCCCCCTCCTATTCTCCTTCCTCCCTTTGTGCAAGAGTTGCTAGATCAGATTGGAAGAGTTTGCTATAGAGATCTATTGTGTAGATACCGCTAGAGAGGAAGACACTTGGCTTCCTTCATCTCTCTATCTAGATTTAGAATATAGGGATATACGATCTCTATAGATAATCAATCTATCACACAACATAATTTTTTCAATTTTTGTGGCTTTCTCGTGATATAATCTTTTGCAGATGATTTGATCTACATGAAAAATCGATTTTATTCTGATTTCCACTGCGCATGTGCTACTCCTGCTGAGGTTTCCCAATAGTGGTATCAGAGCCAAGGTTTTTGTGTGAAAGATTGGTTTTAAACTGCGTGTGATGAGATTGAATTGCACAGAATCATTCTACATGTTCTTGCTATGTTTTTGCAGAATCACAATGAGGGAAGGGGGCCTACATGTGATGTGATGTATGATGTGGATGGATGATCATGAACTATGTGTTGTAATATGTGTAATTATGATTATTATTATTATTATTATTGGGGCCTACGAGCCCCCATTTTTCTCATTTATTATCGAGTCTATGCGCCTGTGATTATTTGTAATTACATGAAGAGGTGCGGTGGGAGCGTGGAGGTGACAACGGGACCCACAATACTATGGTGAGAGATTATGACACATGGTGATGCGACGAGGATCTGACGGAATCGATGATGATAAGATCAATGATCATATGGCATGGAGATGTGCCGATGTACGCATAGATCCTATTGTGAGTGATTAGGCCCATTGGCTCAGGCTTAATCATATTAGATGACGGCACATAATCATCCGGTGTGGTTTGCATATGTGATGTGTTATACACCTACCAGATATATATATATATATATATATATATATATATATATATATATATATATATATATATTAAATATGTATGTGTGTGACACGATATATTAGGAAATCGATATAAAACATAAACCCCTCCTACGATAATATTAAGTTAGTAAATATGAGGTAATAAGATTGACCCATGTGGCCTTCCATCGTTATAGGAAAAAATTGAATCACGACATAGGTTGAGTTGGTCGAGTCCCTCGAGACTCACCTATCTATGTGATCGAGATCTTACCTATGACATATATATGTCACCAATGGCCTGAGGATATGGTATGCTTAGTCGAGTCCCTTGAGGGCATATCAACAAATCAGACTCATCTTGTAACAATGTTGATGACTTAACTAAACGTCATGGTTGGTCGAGTCCTTCTAGATCATAATGATTCAGAGATCGAACATAAAGGAAATCACAAGAAGTTATGATTAGCAAGAGTTGCCCACCTTTTGGGCTTAGTGTAATTGGTCGAGTCCCTCAAGATTGTACTAAGATGCCGATTGGATCCCGATCCCCACTAGGAGTCTACCGGAAACTTCTGTCTCACGTATCAAGGGTGTCACGTGATTCGCTAGGAAAATAGTGAGTATATTAAGATAGAAATCTATATCTTAATTAGTATTTTCTATAAAGTATGTATGATATTTATTTACATTATATCTTGTTTGTCACTTGTAAAACCCCTATGTGATATACTTGATATCACCCACCTCAATGGACCAAAAGCTCCGTAATTTAAAAATTATTTTCATAAAAGAGAAAATAGTATATGTCATTAACATGATTGTGCTCACGCCAGAGGAAAGGATAAGCAAGGATGAGATCTCTCACTTTGTGAAGTATAAAGATAGTCCTAAAGGATAACCTGTATGTTGATCTTATACTTCAATCCCTACCAGATTCCTTTTCATATTTATTATTAACTTTAATATAAAAAGTTTGAGTTGACTCTACTTGAGCTCCTCAATATATTGAGGGAAGCTGAGAATATCATCAAGAAAGAAAAGTCAATTCTCTATATTGGTGAGACCAATAGAAAAAGGAAGGCTAGTAAGACCCTTAAGAAGGGCAAAGGCAAAGAAAGACCGGGTAAGACAAAGGTTATTAAGAAATACCTAACAAAGGACAAAGGATAATGCTTCTACTATGACCAAGACGAGTATTGAAAGAGAAACTATAAGGACTACCTTGTAGATAAGGCAAAATAGAAGCTTGGAGAAGTTTCAGGTATAATCATGATCAGTCTTTACTTATCAGATTTTCCTGATAACATATGAGTATTTGATACCAAGAGTACTTATCATATCTACAATTCATTGTAGTTTCTAGCAAGACCTAGGAGATTGGCCAAAGGCGAGATGGACCTCAAGATGGGCAATGGAGCAAGAGTTGCTACAGTTACCATTGCGGAGGTCACCCTACATCTGCTTTATGGAGTATCATTACATTAGATGCATGCTATTTTGTTCCCTCTATTATCAAAAATATTAAATTCATCTTTTTTTGATAATTAGTGGATATAAATTAGTTTTCGAGAATAATAATTATTTAATAATTATAGATGATGATGAGATCATCACTAGAGTGATATTGATAAATGACTTATATGTGTTAGACACTTTTCCACACATTATAAATATAAATACATCTAAGAGGAAAAGAGATGAGATGAACAATACATATCTATGGCATTATAGGCTACGTCATATACATAAGGGAAGGATTCAAAAGTTGTTGAAAGATGGATACTTAGATCCATTTGACTATGAGTCATATGCAACTTGCGAACCTTGCCTTCATGGAAAGATGACCAACTCTCATTTTAGTGGAACTGGAGAGAGAACCATTGAATTATTAGAACTCATATATAGTGATGCATGTGATCCTATGTCGACTCAGGCTATAGGTGATTACTCATACTTCACTACATTCACTGATAATGTCTCTAGGTATGGATATGTGTATTTAATGAAGTATAAGTCCGAGACCTTTGAGAAATTCAGGGAATATAAGAATGAAGTCTAGAACTAGATTATAAAGGGTATTAAGACTTTTCAATCATATGGAGGATGAGAGTACTTGAGTACGGAGTTCACCCATTTCCTCAAGGACAATGAGATTCTATCCTAGTGGACACCTCCTTATACACCTCAAATCAATGGTGTATCAGAGGAATCACACACTATTAGACATGGTGCGGTCCATGATGAGTTTTGCTGATCTGCCCATCTCATTCTAGGGATATGCCATAGAGACTGCAGCTTACCTTTTGAACATAGTTCCATCAAAAATAATAGTGTCTACACCATATGAGATATGGAAAGGAAAGAAGCCCGATCTTAAGGTGGTTAAGATTCGGGGCTGTCCTACCCATGTTAGAAGACAACCTCGACGAGTTAGAATCAAGGACAGAATGGTGCAAGTTCGTAAGAATACCCCAAGAAAACTTGTGGATATTATTTCTATTATCCCGAGGACCGAAAGGTTTTTGTTACTAAGAGAGCTGTGTTCCTTGAGAAGGAACATATTCTTGATGGAAATAATGGGAATGAGATAGAATTGAGTGATGTTGGAGAACCTAACTCAAGCATCATTCTAGAGTTCAAGTATGTTCAGATACATAACACATAACTTCCAACTTTGCACAGGTCTAGTAGAGTATCTCATTCTTTTGAAAGATATGTGAGACATATCAGTAGAGAGGACTCTCAATATGTTGAACCACAGACTTATGAGGAGGCTATTATGAGTATAGACTTGGGGAAGTGGCAAGAAGTTATTAATTCTGAGATAGATTCCATGTACTCTAATAAGGTTTAGAACCTTATGGATGCACCTGAGGGTATTGTAGCCATCGGGTGCAAGTGGATCTTCAAGAAGAAGATCGAAATAGATAGAAATGTGGAGACCTATAAGGCAAGGCGGGTAGCTAAAGAATATCATCAAAGATAATGAGTTGACTATGACAAAACTTTTTCACATGTAGTCATGCTTAAATCCATTAGAATTCTTTTAGCCATTACAGCACACTATGACTATGAGATCAGGTAGATAGATGTGAAAAGATATTCCTTAATGGCAACCTTAATGAGGAGGTGTACATAATACATCTAGAGGGATTCATATCTAAAGAGAGTCCAGATAAAGTGTGTAGGTTGCTTAGATCCATTTATGGATTGAAGCAAGCTTTCTGAAGTTGGAACATAAGATTTGATGAGGTGATCAGATCTTATGACTTCGTTAAGAACGAAGATGAGCCTTGTATGTACAGAAAGGTAAGTGGGAGCACTATCACCTTCTTAGTGTTGTATGTGGATGACATCCTAATTATTATGAATGATGTAAGAATGCTCTCTGCAGTAAAGGCTTGACTATCCAGAAACTTCTCCATGAAAGAGTTAGGAAAAGCATCCTATATTTTGTGTTTCTAGATCTATAGAGATAGATCCAAGAGGATGTTTGGCTTGTCCCAGTCTAGGTACATAGATTCCATTGCCAAAAAGTTTGGCATAAAAATTTTAAGAGATGTCTCATACCGATGAGACATGGAATATCACTTTCTAGGAGTATATCCCCAAAGGCTCTTGAAGAAAGGACAGACATGGATAGAATACCCTATGCCTTAGTGATAGGGTCTATCATGTATATTATGCCATGTATCAAGCCTGATATGGTGCATGCTTTGAGTGTCACGAGCAAGTATCAGGCGGAATCAGGTTTGAAACACTAGAAGATAGTAAAGTATATCCTTCAGTACTTGAGAAGGACTAAGGATCTTTTACTGGTATATGGAGGAGGTAGCCTCTAGGTTGAGGGCTACATAGACTTGAGTTTTCAGTTCTACATTGATGATAGCAAGTCAAACTCAAGATATGTTTTCACCCTGAATTGAGGAACAGTAAGTTAGAAGAGTTCCAAGCAAGATACTACTGCTGACTCGACCATAGAGGCAGAATACATTGTTGCAGCAGAAGCAGCAAAGGAAGGAGTGTGGATGAAACAGTTCATCAAAGATTTTGGAGTTATATTGAGCAGCATGGAGTTGATTCCCATATACTGCGATAGCGATAGGGCAATAGCTCTAACAAGGGAACCTAGGTCTCATCAGAATTGTTCTGAAAAGGTTCCAACTAATTAGAGCGATCATAACCCGTAAAGATATAGCGATGGAGAGAGTTTCATCCGAAGATAACATTGCAAATCTACTAACATAGCCGATGGCTTATATTATATTTGAGCATCACAGGGGTCTGATAGGCATTATACATAAGTAATTGACTTTAGGTCAAGTAGGAGTTGCTTGTTACAGGTGTCCTGCAAGCCAATCACATGAGTGATGACACGTGTGACATGATGTATGATCTTTTACTTATAATTATTATTGGTATATTCTCATATTATATTATATGTTACATATATATTGTGATGCCCCTAGTTCTGTGCAATAGAAATCAGATCATGATGAGATCACGATAATAAGATCGATTCACATTTAAACACAGATCCTAAATAATCCCGGTCATAGGTTTCTTGAGAGGGACATCGAGATAACCGGACATATGGTGTACTAGATACCCATCCATATGATGGAAGTGACTGGTCTCATAGTCACTTGTATGGAGACACTATAAGGATATAGTACAGGTGCTCATTGGAGAATGAGTTCACTAATTGATCCACTTATGGAATGTTGTATAGTTAATAATATATAATATAAAACAGTGATTCCATAGTCTCAGTTGTGTATCTGATCCTTAGACTTGAGACATAAAGGATGCCTTGTATGAGTACTCCTTTCTTTGATGCCAGACTTACAGGTTTGGAAAGTTTCAGATCAAGAACAATTGGTTATCAATAGAGGATTATCCACTCTCAGTATCATGAGAGGAATATCTCATATGTGCTTGCTCAGACAAATCTCTAGCTAGGGTCATTAGGATTGAGATATAAGGATTTCTCTAGGAGAATCCGATTAGAGCGAGATTATAATAGATTTCGTATATGACCTGATAGTACCATGTTCGATATATGGTCTCTAGGATATTAGTTGGTTGAAGGATTATAAGTACATGATAACTAAGGATAAATAGATTTGATAGATTCGATCCCCTTGTACCATCTCGGGACTATAGCATAGTGGCCTAGTATGTCCATAGTCGATGAATCGAGTGAATTATTATAGAGATAATAATTCATTATATCAGAAGGAGTTTTGATGGGAGTGACTCACGACCAGCTTGGTATCGGGCCTAGAGGGTCACACACATATGGTGGGTGCTTCAGTGAATAGAGGATTGGATGGAGATCCAATTAACCCCTATTCTTATTAGATGAGACCATATGCTTATTGGCTCCTTGCTTGAGGCCAAATTAGATGCCTAAGAAAATTATTGGATAAAGATCCAATAATACAAGACTAGTAGGTTAATGGATAGAGATATAATACCCACTAAGACAGGAACCCTAGGATTTTTTTGTGGTTCTCTATAAATAGGAGGGAGGTTCAAGGTTGATAGGCTACAACTTTGGCCACCCCCTTCTATTCTCCTCCCTCCCTTTGTGCAAGAGTTGAAAATCAGATTGGAGGAGTTTCGCTATAGAGATCTATCATGTGGATATAGCTAGAGAGGAAGACACTTGACTTCCTTCATCTCTCCATTCAGATCTAGAATACAAGGATATACGATCTCTCTAAGTAATCAATCTATCATACGACATGATTTTTTTTTGTTTTTACAACTTTCTCGTGACTCAATCTTTTGCATGATGATTTGATCTGCATGGAAAATTAGTTTTGTTTTGATTTTTGTTGTGTAGGTGATGCTCCCACTGAGATTTTTCAACACTATAATCTAAAATTAGTGGATAATTGGATGGAGATCCATACCTACTAAGGCAAGATCCCTAGGGTTTTTGGTGGCTCTCTATAAATAGGAAGTAGGGGCAGCATATAATTGATAGGTTGTACCTTTGGCCATCTCTCTTATTCTCCTCTCTCCCTCACCTTCTTAGTCGACTAGCCCTCTCTGTGGTGAGAGGGCAGTGGAGAAGATTTTTTGAGCACCAATCTTTGCATAACGATTTGATCTACATGGGAAATCGATTTTGTTTCGATCTTTCACTATGCATGTGATGCTCCTGCTTGGTTTTCCAGCATGTCGTACATCTGTTAAGTACTTCACCATGGTCGGGTCTCATGCCTCACAGTCTTTGTTGATGTGGCTGACTACCAATTGGGAGTCACTAATGACCTTGAGCTCCTTTATGTGTAGTTTTGAGGCCAGGCATAGCCCGGACAACCTTCATACTCAGCCTCATTGTTGATGGCCTTGAACCTTAAGCGAAGGTCATGTTTATATAGCTGGTTGTCAATCCCTTCAAGATTTGGCTTGCTTCTCCTCTTTCGGCGTTGGTTGAACCGTCGACGAATAGGGTCCATTCTTGTGTCGTAATCCCGAGAGTGTTGCCTGAGGTGGGTGTTAACTCAAAAATGAAATATACGAGCACTGATGCTTTAATGGTCATCCTCGAGACATACTGAACATTGAATTCCCCGAGCTTGACTGACCACCAAAGCATTCTGCCTGACGCATCAAAGTTCAAAAAATTTTGGCAAAGGGGCTGATCCGTTTCCATTTTTATAGTATGGGCTTAGAAGTAGGGGCACAGTTTCCTAGCTACTTAGATTAAGGCTACAACCAATTTTTGAATCAGGGGATATCATTCCTTCGGTCAATTTAGGACATGGCTGGAATAGTAGATTAGCTGCTACATGCCCAACTCTTCATGAACTAAAATTGAACTGGCAACTATTGGGAAACCTTAGTAGGTGCATCACATGCGTAGTGAAAATCAAAACAAAAATTGGTTTCCCACGTAAATCAAATCATTGTACAAAATATTAGGGTCATGAGAAAAATAAAAAAATTGATAAAACCGTGATGTGTGAGAGATTGATTTTACCTAGGGAGATCGTATATCCCTATATTCCAGATCTGGATGGAGAAGATGAAGGAGGTCAAGCGTCCTCCTCTCTAGCGGTATCCATACGATGGATCTCTGTAGTGAAACTCCTCCAATCTGATCTCACAACTCTTATAGAGAGAGAGAGGAGAATAGGAGGTGGTGGCTAAAGCTATAGCCTATCAACCATGAGTCTCCCCTCCTATTTATAGAGAGCCACCAAAAACCCTAGGGCTCCTACCTTAGTGGGTATTGGATCTCCATCCAATTACCTACTAACCTTGTATTATTGAATCTCTATCCAATAATCTTCTTAGGCCTCTAATTGGGCCTTAATCAAGGAGCCCGTCAACATAGAGTCTCATCTAATGAGAATAGGGGCTAATTGGATATCCATCCAATCCTCTATTCACTGAAGCATCCACCATATGTGTGTGATCCTCTAGGCCCGATACCGAGCTAGTCATAAGTCACTCATATTAGAACTCCTTCTGATATATTAAAGTATTATCTTTATAATAATTCAAGCAACTCATCGACTATGGACGTACTAAGCCACTATATCAGAGTCTCTAGATAGTACAGATGGATCGAATCCATCGGACTTATTTGTCCATAGTTACTATGTATCTATAATCCCTCATCCAACTAATATCCCAGAGAGAGTATATTGGACATGGTACTGTCAGGTCACATACAAAATCTATTTGTCTTACTCTAATCAGATTCTACCGGAGAACTCTTTTACTCTCAATCTGAATAACCCTGGCCAGGGATTTATCTAAGCAAGCATATATGAGATATTCCTCTCATGATATTGAGAATGGATGATCCTCTATTAACACTCAATTACCTTCGTAAGGTTGGCTATCAATCCTGATAACTAGTTGTACCAGATTTGGAGCTTTTCAAACTTGTAAGTCTGGCGTCAAAGAAAGGAGTACTCATACAAGGCATCCTTCGTGACTCAAAGCTAAGGACTAGATATATAACTATGACTATAGAATCACTGTCTAACATTAGGTATCATTAACCATACAGCATTTCATAAGCAAATCAATCAGTGAACTCATTCTCTAATAAGCACTTGTACTATATACTTAGTGTCTCCACATAAGTGGCTATGAGACCACCCGCCTCCAGTTATATAGTTATATAGGCATATCAAAGAAAGGAGTACTCAGACATGACATCCTTCGTGTCTCAAATCTAATATTATTTAGGTTTGATAGGAATCACTGTCTAACATTAGATAGGTATATAGTACACCGGTCTATCTAGTTATCTCAATGTCCCTCTTGAGTAACATATGACTGAGATTATTTAGGATCTATGTTTAAAGGTGAATTGATCTCATTATAGTGATCTCATCACGATCCGATTCCTATTGCACAAAACCAAGGAAATAACAATATATATGCAACAGATAATATAATGTGAGAATATGCGAATATTAATCATAAGCAAAAAGATTACAAAGTGTATCATATGTGTTATCACTCACGTGATTGGCTTGAAGGGCACCTATAACTAGTAATCTCCCACTTGACCTAAAGCCAATCACCTATATGTCTGATCCCCATCAAACCCGTGTGATACTCAAATACAATCTAAGCCAGCAGCTTCGTAAGTGGATCTGTAATGTTATCTTTGAATGAAACTCTTTCTATTGCTATATCTTTACGGGTCATAATCGATCTAATCAGATGGAACCTCCTCAGAATAATTCTGATGAGACCTGGGTTCCCTTGTTAGAGTTATTGCCCTGTCACTATCAAAATATATGGGAGTCAGCTCCACACTGCTTGGTATGACTCCCAAATCCTTGATAAACTTCTTCATCCACACCCATTCCTTTGTTGCTTCTACTACAGCAATGTATTCCGCCTCTATGGTCGAGTCAGCAGTAGTATCTTGCTTAGAACTCTTCCAACTTACTACTCCTCCATTGAGGGTGAAAACATACCTTGAATTTAACTTATTATCATTAATGTTAGACTAAAAACTCGAGTCCATGTAGCCCTCAACCTCGAGGCTACCTCCTCCATATAGTAGTAAAAGATCCTTAGTCATTCTCAAGTACTTAAGGATACACTTTACTACCTTCTAGTATTCTAAACCTAGCTCTGCCTGATACCTGCTCGTGACACTCAGAGCATGTGTTATATTAGGCCTGGTACATAGCATCGCATATATGATAGACCTTATCGCTAAGGCATAAGGTATCTTATATGTCTGTCATTTCTTCAGGAGTCTTTGGGGACATACTCCTAGAAAGTGATATTTCATGTCTCATCAGTATAAGACACCTCTTGGAAGTCTTCATGCTAAACCTTTTAATAATAGAGTCTATGTACCTAGACTAGGACAAGCCAAGTATCCTTTTAGATCTATCTCTATAGATCCGGATCCCCAAAATATAGGATGCTTCCCCTAAGTCTTTCATAGAGAAGTTTCTGGATAGCTAAGCCTTTACTGTGGAGAGCATTCCCACATCATTCCCAATGATTATGATATCATCCACATATAGCACCAATAAGGTGATAACGCTTCCACTTACCTTCCTGTACACACAAGACTCATCTTCATTCTTAACGAAGTCATAAGATCTGATCACCTCATCAAATCTTATGTTTCAACTTTGGGAAGCTTGCTTCAATCCATAAATGGATCTAAGCAATCTGCACACTTTATCTGGACAGCTCCTTGTTTTTGACGATCTGCAGAGAGCAATCTGCAGACTTGAGCATAGCTATAGGTGAAAAGATTTCATCATAGTCAGCTCCTTGTTTTTGACGATATCCTTTAGCTGCCAGCCTTACTTTATAGGTCTATACCTTTCCATCCACTCTGATCTTCTTCTTAAAGATCCATTTGCAACCGATGGGTACAATACCCTCATGTGCATCCATAAGGTTCCAAACCTTATTAGAGCACATGGAATCCATCTCAAAATTCATGGCTTCTTGCCACTTCCCGGAGTCTATACTCATAAGAGCCTCCTTATAGGTCTGAGGATCAATATCCTGAGAATCATCTCCATTGATATGTCCCACATATCTTTCAGGAGGGTGAGATACTCTACTAGACATACGTAAAATTGGAATTTGTATGTTAGGTATCTGAACAGACTCAGGCTCTGGAATAGTTTCTCCAACCTCGCTCAATTCTATCTCACTCTCACTATTTCCACTAAGAATGTGTTCCTTCTCAAGGAACATAGCTCTCTTGGCAACAAAGACCTTTCGGTCCTCATAATACCCATAAGTTTCCTTTGGGTATCCTATGAATGTACATCATTTTGTCCTTGATTCTAACTTATCAGGGTTATGTCCTCTAACGTGGGCAGAACAGATCTAAATCATAATAATCTTAAGATTGGACTTCTTTCCATTCTATATTTCATATGGTGTAGACACTACCGACTTTGATGGAACTCTGTTCAAAAGGTAAGCTGTAGTCTTTAGGGCATACCCCCAGAATAAGACGGATAGGTCAGCGAAACTCATCATGGATCACACCATGTCTAACAGTGTGCGATTTCTCCTTTCTGATATATCATTGAGTTGAGGTGTATAAGAAGGTGTCTATTGGGATAGAATCTCATTGTCTTTAAGGAAATGGGTGAACTCTATACTCAAGTACTCTCCTCCTTGATCTAATCGAAGAGTCATAATACTCTTTCCAATTTAGTTCTCTATCTCATTCTTATATTCCCTGAATTTCTCAAAGGTCATGATTTGTACTTCATTAAGTACACGTGTCTATATCTAGAGAAATCATCAGTGAATGTAATGAAGTATAAGTAATCACCTATAGCTTGAGTCGACATGAGACCACATACATCACTATGTATGAGTTCCAATAACTCGATGGCTCTCTCTTTAGTTCCACTAAAGGGAGAGTTGGTCATCTTCCCACGAAGGCAAGATTCGCAAGTTGTATATGACTCATAGTCAAATGAATCTAAGTATTCATCTTTCAGCAACTTTTGAATCCTTCCCTCATGTATATGACCTAGCCTACAATGCTATAGGTATGCATTATTCACCTCATCTCTTTTCCTCTTAGATATATTTATATTCATGATATATGGAGAAGTGTCTAACACACATAAGTCATTTATGAGGGTCCCTCTAGTGATGATCTCATCATCCATAATTATTGAACAACTATTATTCTCAAAAACTAATTTATATCCACTAATTATCAAACAAGAGATAGAAATAATATTTTTGATAATAGAGGGAATAAAATAGCATGCATCTAATGCAATAATAGCTCCATCAGGCAGATGTAGGGTGACCTCTCTAACAGCAACTACGACAACTCTTGCTCCATTGCCCATCTTGAGGTCCATCTCACCTCTAGTCAATCTTTTAGGTCTTGCTAGAAAATACAATAAATTACAGATATGAGAAACACTCTCGGTATCCAATACCTATATGTTATCATGAAAATCTAATAAGTGGAGACTGATCATGAATATCCCTGAAGCTTCTCCAAGCTTTTGTCTCGCTTTCTCTACAAGGTAGTCCTTACAGTTCCTCTTCCAATGCTCGTCTTGGCTGTAGTGCAAGCATTGTCCTTTATTCTTTGTCGGGTCTCTCTTGGCAAGCTTTGCCTTAGCTGGTCTTTCTTTGCCCTTGCCCTTCTTAAGGGTCTTGCTGGCCTTCATTTTCTTTTTTTGTCTCACCAATATAGAGAATTGACTTCTCCTTCTTGATGGCACTCTCAGCTTCTCTCAACATATTGAGGAGCTCAAGGAGAGTTACCTCAAACTTGTTCATATTAAAGTTAATAATAAACTGTGAAAAGGAATCTAGTAAGGACTGAAGTATACGATCAACACAGGTTATCCTCTAGGACTATCTATATACTTCACAAAACGAGTGATCTCATCCTCGCTTATCCTTTCCTCCAGCGTGGGCACAATCATGTTAAGGACATATACAATTTTTCTCTTCCATGAGAATAATTCTCAAACTGTGGAACTTTTAGTCCAATGAGGCGGGTGACATCAAGTATGCCACATAGGGGTTTTACAAGTGGCAAACAAGATATAGTGTAAATAAATAACATGCAAACTTTGTAGAAAATACTAATTAAGATATGGACTTCTATCTTAATATACTCACACTATTTTCCTAACGAATCAAGCGACACCCTCGACACGTGAGATGGAAGTCTCCAGTAGACTCCTAGTAGGGATCGGGATCTAATCGGCATCTTAGTACAACCTCGAGGGACTCGACCAATTACACTAAGCCCACAAGATAACCAACTCTTGCCAATCACAACTCTTTGTGATTCTCGTCATATTAAACCTTTGAATCATCATAGTCTTGAGGGACTCGACCAACTATGATGTTCAGTTAAGTCAACACCATCATTATAAGATGAGTCTGATGCGATGATATGCCCTCGAGGGACTCGACCAATCATATCATGTCCTCAAGTCACCAGTGACATCTCTATATCATAGGCAAGATCTCAATCACATAGATAGGTGAGCCTCGAGAAACTCGACCAACTCAACCTATGTCGTGATTCAATTTCTTCCTATAACGATGGAAGGCCACGTGAGTCAATCTTATTGCCTCACGCTTACCAACTTAATATTATCTTAGGAGGAGTTTTTGTATCGGTCTCCTAATATATCGTATCACACACATACATATTTAATATATATCTACATCACATGCAAATATATATATATATATATATATATATATATATATATATAGTAGGTGTATAACACATCACATATGCAAGCCACATCGGATGATCATAAGTTGTCATGTATATAATTAAGCCCGAGCCAATGGGCCTAATCACTCACAATAGGATGTGTGTGTGCATTGGCGCATCTCTATGCCCTGTGATTATTGATCACATCATCATCGTTCTGTCGGATCGTCACATCATCATGCATCTTGATCTCCCGCCATGGCATTGTGGGTCCTACTATAACCTCCACACTCCCGCTGCGCTTCTCCATGTAATTACAAATAATCACAAGCACGCAGGCCCAACAATAAATGAGAAAAATGCAAGCTCACAGGCTCCAATAATAATAATAATCATAATTACACACATCACAATACTTGGCTCATGATCATCTATCTATATCATATATCACATGTACATCACATCATATGTAGGATTATTTAATTAATTATTTTTTAGAAATCAGGATATGCTCGAAATTTCTAAAATTGTCAAGGGTATCTTAATAATTCTAGATGAGAGGACAGTCCTCAGAATTTTTAAAATTATTGAGGGTACTTTTAGAATTTTATACATGAGGACATTCCTCGAAATTTTTAAAATTGAAAGGGGCAGGATCGTCCTTTTCTCAAAAGGATGCCCTAACACCTCTTGCCCCATCTACGGTGCAGCTTGCTCCGAAGGCGGTGGCTACCCTGCCGACACCACCTTACCAAGGAGCGGCCACCCCACGGCCACCCACTTAGCAGGGGCTAATCGGCGATAGCCTCACGGTGCCCTATAGCGGCCCCTTTGCTAGCCACGCAGTAGGTGTGCCCACGGCTACCACCCTGAGGTGCACGCGGCTGCAGCTGGCCACGCCTCCTCAGCTTGGTGGGCTGGCCGTGGTGGCCTGCATAGGGGTTGGCCGTGGTTGGTCGCCCCTACTCCTCACTGCCATCACTACGAAAACACAACAAGAATGCGTAGAACGATTCTACGCGATTTAATCTAATCATATGCAGTTTAAAACCAATCTTTCATATGAAAACCTTGGCTCTGATACCACTATTGGGAAACCTCAGTAGGTGCATCACATGCACAATAGAAATCAAAACAAAAACTAGTTTCTCACGCAGATCAAATCATCGTGTAAAATATTGGGGTCGTGAGAAAAATATAAAAATCGATAAAATCATGATTTGTAAGAGATTGATTTTACCTAGAGAGATTGCATATCCCTGTATTCTAGATCTGGATGGAGAAGATAAACGAGGTCAAGCGTCCTCCTCTCCAGCGGTATCCACATGATGGATCTCTATAGCAAAACTCCTCCAATCTGATATTGCAACTCTTGCACAGAGGAAGGGAGGAGAATCGGAGGTGGTGGCTAAAGCTGTAGGCTATCAACCATGAGTCTTCTCTCCTATTTATAAAGAGCCACCAAAAACCCTAGGGCTCCTGCCTTAGTAGGTATTGAATCTTCATCCAATTATCCACTAATCTTATATTATTAGATCTTTATCCAATAATCTCATTAGGCCTTTAATTGGGCCTTAATCAAGGAGTCCATCATCATAGAGTCTCATCTAATGAGAATAGGGGCTAATTGGATCTCCATCCAATCCTCTATTCGCTGAAGCATCCACCATATGTGTGTGACCCTCTAGGCCCGATACCGAGTTAGCCGTGAGTCACTTCCATCAGAACTTATTCTGATATATTGAATTATTATCTCCATAATAATTCAATCGACTCATCGACTATGGATGTATTAGGCTACTACATCATAGTCCCTAAATAGTATAGGGGGATCGAATCCATCAAACCTATCTATCCATAGTTACCGTGTATCTATAATCCCTCATCCAACTAATATCCCAGAGACAATATATTGGATATGGTACTGTCAGGTCACATATGGAAATAGTTTGTCTTGCTCTAATCAGATTCTCTCGGAGAACTCTTTCTCTCCCAATTTGAATGATCCTGACCAAGGATTTGTCTAAGCAAGTACATATGAGATATTACTCTCATAATATCTAGAGTGGTTAATTCTCTATTGACACTCAATTGCCTTCGTAAGGTTGGCTACCAATCCCGATAACCAACTGTATCAGATCTGAAGCTTTCTAAACCTATAAGTCTGGCATCAAAGAAATGAGTACTTATACAAGGCATCCTTGGTTTCTCAAGTCTCAAGACCAAATACATAACTAGGACTATGGAATCGCTGTCTGACATTAGGTATCATTAACCATACAACATTCTATAAGCGGATCAATCAGTGAACTCATTCTATAATGAGCACTTGTACTATATCCTTAATATCTCCACACAAGTAGCTATCAGACCAGCCACCTCCATCATATAGACGGGTATATAGTACATCTGTCTATCCAGCTTTCTCGATGTCTCTCTCGAGTAACCTATAACTGAGATTATTTAGGATCTATGTTTAAAGGTAAATCGATCTCATTATCGTGATCTCATCACGATCCGATTCCTATTGCACAGAACCAAGGACATCATAATATATATGCAATAGATAATATAATATGAGAATATGTTAATATTAATCATAAGCAAAAAGATTATATAGTGTGTCACACGTGTCATCACTCATATGATTGGCTTACAGGGCACCTGTAACTAGTAGCAGCATGTTTCGAGGCGGTCTGGTAGAGATTGAGTGGTTTGCCCGGGCTTGCTAATGTGAGTTGTGGTAGTTGGGCAAGATGCTCCTTTAACTTCTAGAAGGCTTATTAGCATTCGAAGTCCCACTAAAAATCTTTGGCACATTTTAATACATGAAAGAAGGGGAGGCACTTGTTCCTCGACTGAGATAATAATCAGTTGATGGCGGCTAACCTACCTATAAGTCATTGCATTTCTATGACTATCCAAGAGGGTTGCATCTTGGTTATAGCTCGGATCTTTATCATATTCGCATCTATCCCTCTTTGGTGAATGATGAAGTTGAGGAACTTACCCAATATGACCCCAAAGACACATTTGGTTTAGTTGAGGTGCATTCTGAACCTTCTCAGGGTTCGAAATGTCTCAACGAGGTCCTCTAGATGAGTCTCGACAACTTTTTTTTTTACGATCATGTCATCAGGGTGACTTATCTATCAACTTTTTCACTATCACCCCTAAAAAACTAAACTCTGCCTTACTTGCCAAAGTGAGATTAACCTTTGGATTTGAAAGTACTACTTATATATCTAGTATTGGCCATAATTTAAAAAGACAACTTTCTTCCATGTGATGTACAAATTTTCATCAAAAATAGAGATAGTTGTTTGTTTCTATAAATAAAGAATTTGTTCTTATATCCTCTATATTCCTCCTGACCTGACATTTAAACATCTAATTCATCATCCTTTGGTACGACACTCTGACATTCTTCAGGTTGAATGATATGACCTTGTAATAGTAAATTCCACTATCAATGATGAAGGTGGTGTGTTCCCGATCCCTAGGAGCCATGCATATTTGATTATAGCCCAAGAAGGCATCCATAAACATGAGGAATTTGTGTCTCAAAAGTTTAGTTGAACCAATTAATCTATCCTCAAGAGGGGGTAGCAATTCTTTTGGGCATGCCCGATTGAGATCAGTGAAATCAACACACATCCTCTAATTCCATTAAATTTCTTGATAAGGACTACATTAGAGAGCCACTAAGGGTCCTTGGCTTCGGCTATGTATCTTGCCTCTATCAGCTAGTCTACTTCATTGTTGATTGCCTTTTATCGATCCGGAGCAAATTTTCGAGGCCTTTGTTTCACCAATCGTGCTTTGGATAGGATAATAAGATGATGTTGCGTGACCGCAGGGCTGATACCCGGCATGTCCTTTGGTGTCGAGGCAAAAACATTGGCATTCTTCATTAAAAAGTTGATAAGCTAAACTCGATCATTTTTTTAGAGTATAGACCCGATCTTTACAAGTTGGTGAGGCTGATGCTTGTCAAGGGGACTTCCAACACTCGCTTCATGAGCTTTGGCCGATGTGGAGTCTCAAACATCTCCGAGGGATCAACATAAGGGCAATCAGAAGGCATCTATGACCGCTCTGCCTCCCTCAGGATTGGTCGATCCGAATCAGGCTTCGACTTTTTGGGTAGCGAGATATAGATCAAGTAGTATTATCGGGACTCTCAAGGGTCGCTTCTCACTTCTCCAACCCCTACTCGAGTCAGGAATTTCATCACTCGATGATAGGTGGAGACGATTGCCCTCCACTTATTAAGGACCGATCAACCAAAGATGACATTGTATAGTAATAGGAGGTTAACCACCATGAAGGTGACCATCATGGTCTTGGACCTTAGCTCTAATCCAATGGTGATGAGTAGAATGGTTGTCCTAAGAGGGATGATGGAGTCACCTTTAAACCCAGTGAGGATGGAGCTCATCGGTGACAAGTCGATAGTGGTCAACCTAAGCTTCTAGAAGGCGTCGAAATATAGGATATCGACCGAGCTTCCAGTATCGAACATGTCCCTCTTGACTCGAACGTTGGCAATGTGGACTGAGATCACCAAGGCATGATCATGGTTTGGGTACTCAACTTCCCCTACCTTGAAGGCAAATCCGGTTCATTTTTTTGCCTGGAGCTTCTCTATGACAGCACTGGCATAAACCTTCCAGCATGAAACACTATCTCCGTTAGATGTTGGTCTGCAAACAATGACATCGATTTGCTTCTCTATCAAATCATGGGGGCATGAGGAAGGCTCTTGGAGCCTCTTTATATAACGCCTGAGGTATCCCTTGTATATGAACTCCTTAATTTAGTTTTTGAGGTCATGACATTCCTACGTGTCATGGCCATAGTCTTGGTAGAAATGATAATACTTCGCCTGATCCCTGAGCTCCTATAGCTTTTTCATCGAGTTGGGTGTCCTTAGGAGCCCCTTTAATCTAGAGGAAAATTTTTATTATGGTCGAGTTCAGAGGTGATGGAGGTGGCCTTGGGTAGGATGGTTCTGGTTTGGTCAGGCCGCCTCAACGGCGATGTATTGGTTGGCACATTAGAGTATCTCGGGTGCGGTCATCGATGGCCACTCGATCAATGACTCAAAGAACCTGGACAACCGTAGCCCCCATTAAGAATGCTTGCATGATTAAAGAAGGATAAGCATCAGGGATTGCCTTGATCTTTGTAGTGAAGCAAGAGACAAAATGAAAGAGGGGCTCATCATCCTTCTAACTCAAGCCAAGGAGCGCAGCCATAGATGGCTTAAGTTTGGCATTGGCCAGGAAGTTAAACTCGAATTCATTTGCTAATTGGTCTAATGATAAGATTGAAAATGACTTCAGTCGACTGTACCACATCCGAGCAAGAACTCAGAGGGTGATGGGGAAAGCTTAACACATTAGGGTGTCCAATGTGCTGTATAGGGCTTTGCTGGATCGAAGCTTCCATTATAGGCCTCTAGTGCCGGTAAATGGATGTTGGAGGGGATCGGTTTATCTTGAATTTCCTGAACAAAAGGGGATCCCCCGAGAGAGCATTCATCATGTTTTTCCTTTGACTAGTTGAAACTCTCTCTGGACTTCATCAGGACGACAGTTGACCTGGTGCAGTTGGGCTCTTAATGAGTCTAATAAGTCAGACAATAAAGTATCTAGCTCTGAATGGCTTGCAGGAGCCAGTGGGGCCTTCGAAATCCCATGCTCAAACGTGGATCATCTAATTCTAAACAACTCTTCATTCGATAGGTAGTCATCTCAGGCTTGCCTGTCGGACATAGGGGGGTCTGGAGGTGCTTAGAAAAGAGTTGGTTGGGGTGCCGGAACCTTAGGAAAAATCGGGGGGTCCGGAGGTGCTTGGATATTTCACGATAATGATATGCTCTAATGACTCTTCCTTTATTGTTATGATCAAAGTATGTTTTGAATGAAATGATTTATAATTATGTATCTAATAAGATGCTATCTATGAATTATTATACCCTTACCTTGCAATTTGACATCAAGTTTGTTTGAAATTATCCTCCCTTGCTTTGGATATATTAGTCCCTTACTGAGTTTTATAGCTTACTTCATTGCTATATAAAATTTTTAAATTAGCTTGTCACTCACTGAAACATTTGAATTAGACTGAGATAGTGGAGAGCTATTCAGATTTTGGGCAACTCGTATAAGTTGATATGTTCTAGGTGTTATAGATGTTATATAATTACAATTTGTGTATAATGAAATATTGGTAATAAATTTTGAAGTGATGTGTCTTATAAATGTTTAAAAGACCTTTCACATTCAGAATTTTAGAATATCATTTATGATGAAATAAACTTATGGTAAATGGTTAGATTTGTGATTCAAAAATTCTTACTCTTGTGGATTTATAAATGTGGTTATTATTTTTATCAAGTTGGTTTTGGGTTTTATGGATTATCGAGTGATGTGGTATATGATTATAAACTGGTTTTATAGGTTATGAATAATATTTAAATACTTTTTTAGTATTCTTAAATATTAGTTTGGATCCTGGATTTTGGTTGTAGATGAATTATAATATTCTTGATTTAAGATAGGTTCATGCCTCTTGAATGTGATAAATCGGGGGATGTGATAGCCCCGTACCTTCACGAGGGGGGGAGTGCCCCAAGTCGTTGAACTACCTCTAGTATCGGCTCGAGGTTTGGGGCAAAGCATTCACATCCTGGGAATGAGGGAAAGATGGTTGTCCCCTAGACTGAGGACTGAGTGCACCATGTGAGTTTTGTCCCCGGGGTTACTCGGCTATTAATATTCTTACAACATCGATCCTCCTTCTAGTATCAAAAATGGTATGGTACTTTATGTCATGGCCGAGGTGTCAGCATAGCTTGGTATGATCCGAGTGCGCAAGATCGCCAATGTTTCTTTGAGCTGGCCAGAGAGGACTAGTGGGAAATCCAATCACTGGATCACGAGTCGACCTTCTGAGATGTAGTGAACGGTTGCTCTTGCCTCCCAGCTGACCACATCTTACATAAAAGCCAGAATCGGGTGGAGGGTTCCCCGACTCAACCCCTTCGATATTTAAGTTAGTCAAAGTTGAAATTCTAGAAAAAATTAAGAGATATAGTGTGGGTGCGGATCCTCCCTCCCCCCCGGTACTGTTCTTGGGGGTGGCTTTCATACCTACTCTTTAGGGTCGACGTACAAGTTTGTTTTATGGTCGCGAGTGTTTAATGCTCGTTGGTGCCTTAAGCGACTAGCCTATACATTGGGCACAAACATTGCCTGGATGATTCAGCACTGTTCCTTACTTCGTACATGATCGAATGCGAGACTGTATCGGCCCATATACCCTCGGGAGAAATTTGCGGCTATCAAAATGGGGGAAATGTAACTATTTTATTTTTATTTTATAATACTAAATTAGGTTAGTGTGTCAGGATAATTTTATCATAATGATTCATGACTTTCTTGAATTGAAAAACCAAGATAGATATATATATAGAGGTAGATATGTAATTTCAAAAATAAATAAGCTGAAGGACACCTTCTCGTCTTAACCAAAAATAAATAATTTTGCGCGTTCTCTTTAAGCATTACGACAACCAATTCCACTTAAATAAATCATAGTTTCGGCCACCACTGGTACGGTGTCCAACATACCGCAACTGCTACAATCGTGCCACGTCGTCGCCATTCGTCCGCCCAAACCACCGCCAACCTCTCTCGCTCTCTCTCTCTCTCTCTCTCTCTCCCACAGCTCTCTCCAATCATTTCGAGCGAGCATCGCCACGTCCATCGACCGATTCCCCCTCCCTCATCTATCTGCAGGGTTTTCTCAGATCGCCGCCGCCCTTGCCGGATTCCGGATCGCTTATCCTGATCATCTCCTGCTGCGCCACGATCTCGGCGATCACGGCCCCCTTGTGGGCCTGCTGATCTCGCCGGCGGCCTCTGATCGACAGCGAGGTTTCCGATCACAAGGTTCGACGCGTATGTTTTCTCTCCTTGAATCATCATCCAATCCGAGTGGTTGATTTGGTTATCTCGATGATGATCGGAGTTGGGGTGTAATTATGTTGGGGGAAACGGGAGCATTTCTCGTTTTCGTCTGTTTCAGATAGCTTCTTAATGCAGAAAGATGTGTTCATCATGTCGGATTGCGACATTGCATTTCCCTCTCTGTTTTGCAGGCCCTCCTCGACAAGCAAGTTAGATATATGGTAGGTGATGGCAGCATATCCGACTTTATCGATCGCGCAAAGAAGGCAGTGGATTCCTTTTCCAAGGGAAGGAGGCAGATCGAAGGCTCGGGTTGTGCTGGAAGTAACAAGGTTGACTTGAGGTGTCTAAGAAGCACCGGCCACCTGGAGCGGTTGTAAAAATCATGGTGGATTCTGGTCCGGCTGCGGAGCCTGGAGCTGCCGCTAATGTATCACCCGAGAAGGATCGGGCAGGCGATGGTGACTATGCCTGTTGAGGATGGAAAAGGTCAGTTGGCAATCGACGGCTTGAATCCAACTCTAAAATCTCTTATCCTTGAGGCATTTAATTTAATTTAATTGATAGTAAATACTAAAATGTTCAGCCTCTTTTTCAATAGATTCTCATGTGTCAAATTCTTTTGGGAATATCTCATACTTGCAACATGGTAGGTGAGTACAACTGCCAAATGCATGTCGCCTGAAACATATCCTTTGATGTGGGTACTCGGGAGCACTTGGTCTGCAGTAATGTGTGGTACCAGAAATTAATACTCATTGACGCATGCTTTAATTATAGGCCTTTTAGTTTAATACGTTGTCCTTTTATCATGCTTGATACAAGTTTGTGTTTTGGTAAAATGGAGGATGATTTGTTGTCCTTTTATCAAAACAAGATTGTTTTGATGAGATGTGTTTGTCGTTCCTTATGTCATGGCTGAGGTGTCAGCACGGTCTGATCCGATCCGAGTATGTAAGACTATCAACGTTGTATCCGAATCAAGGGGAGCCTGCGGAAGATATAATCGGGAGGCTGCTTGGACGGCTTCCTGAGACATGGCCTAAAGTCGTTCCTTCCTCATGATCGTCGAAAACCTGCACAAAGGTCGGAGTCGAGCGAGGGAGGTTTTCCGACTCTACCATTCCGATGGTTTTGTTAGCGAGAGCTGGGATTGAGAGAAATATAATGTACCAATGCAAGAGGCCTCGCCCCCCCGCACTATTCCAGGGGGTGGCTTTTATACCTATTCCTTTGCGTCAACGTGTGTTGTTGTGTAAAAACCGTCGGCATCACCGTATGCAGGTGTTTAATTCTCACCAGCATCTCAGTCGATCGGCTTGTATGCTAGGCGCCGACACCACCTAGGCAGTTCGACACTACTCCTCGCTTCTCAAGGCTACGCCGCCCCGTACTCATTAGGGGGCTGTCGTAGGACAAGCAGTTGTCTTATCCCAGCTTTGCAGGGATGAGTTGGCTCGGGATGCCAAGTCGGATCTACCGTGGCACCCCGAGGCCCTGTAGAATGGGGGGTTGGGATATGCCATATCATGATGTATGCAGGGTGGGGACTAGTTTTAGTGTGCACTAGTTTCTTGTGGAAGATAAGCAATAAAATCAGCAGGTTTCTTGTGCACTAGTTTCAGTGTATCTCTGGACTTGTTCCTTCTCTTATCTGTATATGAAACGTTTCCCTTTTTCCTATTGGTAAATGACAATTACATAAATAGAACAAAGCGAGATTTTTGATCCATGTAATGGTTCTAAGTCGTAACTGTCCTACCACTTGTAAATAACAGTTTTCTTCTGATCAACAAACGGAGAAAGAGATTTCTCGTCTTCAGAAAGTTTATCTTTTCTCATTTAGAAATGACAAATGTGCCTGAGTGTTTTTCTCTTATTATGTGTGTTAAATGAACTTTACTAAAGACCATTGAAAGGCCTTTTATTTGAAATAATAAAAAACAGTGGGTAATGGTCGTTAGACAAGGCATTCTCTTCTGTCTTCTCTTTCTATCTAGAGGGAGCTGACATTTGGTTTGACTCGTGAGATTACCCTAAGTAGAGCTCAACCATGAAAAAATTGCCATATGGCCAATACCAAATAGTTGAGAACTATGGCTTCTTTGTTGTTAATATTTTATTCTTTGGTCATGGATGGTGATAAAGTTGTACCAATGAACCATGAGTCTCCTGGACTTAGAACTGTGCATTCTGGCTGAACTGGAAAAAAAAGAAGGAAGAAGAAAAAGATGTTGCAGTGCACGAGGCTCCTGCTGAGATCTAGGGAGGGACCAATGTATGTAGCCTTACCCCTGCAAGTGATTCCATGGTCTAGCTGTTCTGAAAACTCAGTAGAACATTTTGAACATCATTTGTTTATTAATCTATCTCAAGGCTTCATCTTACAGGTCATTGGACTTGTTTGCAGTGACGATGGAAATTTAAGTTATGGATACTCTGGCTTCAGGGGAAAAAGAGTCAGCATGGAGCATTACTGTGATCTAAAATCAACTAAAATTGATGGGCATACAGTTAATCTTTTTGGAATAGATGGTCAGGTATTCTTTCCAGTAATCACCATTTCTAAATGTCTTGAGTATGAAATGTCTCTACCTTAGAGACAAATTGGTGTTGCAGGACATGGTGGTTCACATGCTGCTGAATATTTGAAGGAACACTTATTTGAGAACCTCATGAGGCACCCACAATTCATGTAGCACACAAAACTTGCCATAAATACTGACGGACTTGTGAAATTACTTGTTGCTTTTATAGCTTTTATAGGTTTTTTATTTTTTATTTATCTCCAGTAAACCTTTACAATTTGAAAATTTCACGTCAATTCTCAGGTGAAACATATAAAAGAACTGATCCAGACTTTTAGCTGCTGAAAGCAATACTTCCAGAGATGATGGTTCTACAGCTTCTACAGGATTAGCAAGCACTTATATGTAGCTAATGTTGGAGATTCACATGCTGTAATATCAAAAACAGGAAAAGGTGATTTTTTGCTCTTGAACTCTTCCCCTTTCATTTTTAAAATGAAAGTTCAGCTCTAAGTTCCATCCTCCTCCAGCCAGCATGTAGGATGCTGATTTACTGAGAAGTGGCCTTCTACATGACCAGCATGGCAAGGTTATGCTTCTGCAATCATAAAGGGACTAGATTTGGTTTGGTGTTTTGACTCCTTGCCATGTCATATTAGCAACTACTTGTGCCTTGACCTAAATGTTGGAACCTGGTGAAGCAATGAACACTTAATCATCCATGTACAGTCTCCAGGCATATTGAAAATTGGCCACATATGTATTTTGGATTTCTAACTAGTCTTCATTTTAACGATGCATATGCTTATTTGGTTCATTGATAAGGATTGTCATGCTTTTGTTTCTTGGAAAAATTGTTATGCTTCCTATAAGATACATATAGTTGAATATGTCTCATTACAAGTTGACAATGTTGACCTGCAGTTGATGATCCTGAATTAGCAAGAGCAAAAAGAAAGTAAAGGTTACAAGTTCATAGATTGTATAATTAGATAGATATCTTGTATGCAACTAGTGGCTCTAGGTTCTGCGGCATATCAAATTTATATGCTTGTAGACTGAGACCAATGAGATCGTTAGCCATAATGTTTCCATGACCACGTTGTTCTTTCATAGTTCAGTTTCCTTTCTTCTGTCTTTCCTGATTTTTATCATGCCATGTGCCTATACTTCCAAAGCAGTTGTAATTAATGAGTTGTAATTACTCATTAAGTATCATACTCCAATATTCTTGGTTGTAGCAATTCCTCTCTCCAATGATCACAAGCCAAACAGAAGTGATGAGTGCAAGAGGATTGAGAAGGCTGGAGGTGTTATGTGGACTGGTAAGTCTCAAAATTCTGAAAATGCTCATCTTTCTCATTTCTCATTAATATAAATGCTATATCAGTTTTTCCCTTTAAAGCTTATGAGTCGAGCATAATTTCTCAACATGCGAATTAGATATTAGCACAGAGGTTGACCTTTTGTGATGCAATATTTCTCTTTTATGCTTCTGCTTTGATTAGGAACGTAGCTGATGGATGAGAAATTTGCTCCATATTTGACAAAAGAGCACATTGACCGTTAGAGTAGAGAAGCAAATCGTATAGCATATGGATGGCCATTTGGATAAATTATTGCTTTTCTCGTTAAAATATGTTCGTGGCAGGTAATCAATCATATGGTTATTGTCTTTCCTCCAAACTAATTGCATTTTTATGTGATAGAGGGAAACAGGTGGGCTTTGGACTGTACAACATGAGCTGTTTCTTCTTTTAATTGTGGGCGTAGTTACTTTACAGGCACTTGGAGAGTTGGAGGCATGTTGGCCATGTCACGAGCATTTGGCAACCAACCCCCTTTTGAAACAATTTGTTCTAGTAGAGCTTGAGATTCAGGTATTTTGGCGCACATTGAAACTCAGCTAGAACTCTTTTTCGTGATGACCCTATGAACTCATTTTGGTCTTTGAAAGACCCGTGGACCATTCTGTTATTGATTCCGCTATTGTTTCTTGATAATGGAACATGATTTTGATTTGCATGGGAGCACAATTTATGAAATGTTCTACAAGAAGCTCGCATGCTTTTGTTGATGTTGTATGTTCCAGAATTTTCTGGTGCTTGCTTCATAGAGAAAATTACACGCATGCAGTGCGGCATATTATGGCAAACTCCGTTAGCAAGTTGTTTTGTGTTGGATTATATTTGTCAGGAGCAAGTGGTGGACGAAAAGTTTGGAACTTCTGGTATTGGCTAGTGACGGGCTGTGGGATGTGGTAGCAAATGAGGCTAGATTCTCCTTCTCTTAAATCCAATTACTTTAACATTATTAGATAGATCAGCTCGGTTATGATTATAAGTAAGAAAAATGAGCTCAAGTTCGTGTGTTCGTTCAGGCCCCCTCTTTAAATTTGAAGCAAGTCACGCACACTTAACTGCTTCGAACTGTGCCCATGTCGATCAGGATGCTGTCTCATTTGTGAGAGTGGAGGAGGAACCCGAGGCTGCTGCTCGGAAGCTGGCGGAGACCGCCTTCTCGGGCGGCAGCGCAGACAACAATTACATGCATCGTGGTCAGATTCCACCACGACAAGCTTGACGTAGATCAGTCTCCTCCTCCAACAGGTATTCAGGCTTGACGTCTTCATGGATCTCCAACAGGTATTCAGGCTGTCGGACTTTCCTGATGGGGGCAGACGCAGGTTTCCCATCCATATATATATCCTTGGCCTGGTGGTGTGTACAAGCTCCCGATTTACTATACGTCTATATTTTATTTATTTATTTATTTTCTAAGTAATTGGGCATATCATGCCTCCTATTGCATGGGGGACCTCCGGATCGTCATGATTGACATGAACCAGTCGAGAGTCTCAAACCAGTTTAGATCACGACCCCGGGACTAGGTGCAAGTTAGTCCCATCATTTGAGATGCATGAAAGGGCGTTGCACAGACTAGACAATGTTAGCGCCCAAAGTACGAGCTAACCGCTTGAGGCGTCAACACACATTAACACTTGTGTATGGTGATATTGGCAACCATTAAACATTTGCTTACGTCGACCCCAGGGCACGAGGTATAAAAGCTACCCTGATGAACAGTATTGGGGGGAAAACCTTACATGCACTACAACTCTTGATCTTTCTTAGAGTTCCTGTTTCGACTAACTTGAGCATCAGAGGGGTCGAGTAGGGAGAACCCTCCACCCGACTCCGACCATTGTACAAGAAGCGATCATATGGGAGGAAGTGACAATCACTTGCAGCATCTCAGGAAGTTTGCATGGAGATTCCATGATTGGATTTTTCACCAATCCCTCTTCGTCGGCCTAGCTTAACTTTGGCAATCTTGTGCACTCTGAACGAACCAAGCTGTGCTAACACCTCAAACATGACATAAAGCATGTTAACATTTTTAGAGCTAGAAGGAGGGTCGATGTCACAAGAACACCAACAACCAACAAACTCTGGGGAGCACCTCAGGGAGGAGACCCACATGACGCACTCTGTCCTCGACCTTTGGGGATAGGCTTCCTTCCCTCCCCTATTGGATGAGAATGCTCTGTCCTAGACCCCGAGTATGTACTAAAGGTTGTTCGATAACCCGGGGCTCTCTCCCCATGGTGGAGGTGCGGCACATCCAACCATCTCGCCAGAAGCGTTCCTTAACCTCATGCAATAGGTCCAAGCCTTAACCTGAATGGTACAATCCATCATTCCCCTTATCCCCCAAGTGAGCCTCCTCCCATAGCTCGTTAAGCAAATCGCGCCACCACGAGCACCGTCACCAGTGCCCCAACCAAATCTCTTCCGAGTGCCTCCAACATCCTAACCGACTCTTTTTCAAGCACCTTCATATCCCCTGTGCCCTACGAGCAAGCCCAAGATAGTTGCCCCCTTGGGCAAATAGCTGTTTAGAGCTAGACAACCTTCACCCTAATCATTTAAGGAGGCCCCATCGGCTCTCGCGAGCTACCCTGAGCCAAACATGTTGTCGTCTAACTCCTCGAACTCATTTCGAGCCCAATTGCACCAGGTCAACCATCGACTAGACAAAGTCCAGAGAGGGTTCCACAAATTAAAGGAAGAACATGGGAAAGGCTCTCTCGGGGGATCCCCATCAACGCCGGCCCCCCCCCCCCCCCCCCCCTCGCTTCCGCATTCCGATGCTAGAGGTCTATGATGGAAGCTCCGACCCGATAGAACATATCATTGCCTTTCGAGTCGGGATGGCCTTGTATAACACATCTGATGCCCTAATGTGTCGAGCTTTTTCGACCACCCTCCGTGGTCCAACTTGGATGTGGTAGAGTCGGTTGAAGCCTTTTTTTATTTCATCCTTCGACCGACTAGCAAGAGAATTCAAGTTTAACTTCCTGGCTAGTGTCAGGCCAAAGCCTTCTGCGACAATGCTCCTCGGCCTAAGTCAGAAGGACGATGAGCCCCTCTCTCATTTCATCTCTCACTTCGTTGTGGAAATTAAGACAATACCTGATGCTCATCCCTCTTTAATCATCCAAACATTCTTAATGGGGCTTCGGTCATCCAAGTTTTTCTGGTTGTTGATCGAAAGGTTGACAGCGATTGTGCCCAAGATGCTCTAGTACACCAACCAATACAATATTGTCGAGGCGTTGGTGGCAAGGAAATAGGAGGACCACAAGAGGGCTCGCGGGAAGAAACCTCAAGGCTGAGGCAATCTGGTTGGTCAAAACCATCCTACCTAAGGTTGCCTTCGTCGCCTTTGACTTGACCAGGATGAAAATTTTTCTCTAGATCAAAGAAACGGGGCTCCTGAGGACGCCCAACCTCATGAGAGCTCTAGCTCTAATGAACTTAAGCATCGAAAGGGTCGAGTCAAGGGACCCTCTGCCTGACTCCAGCCTTTATGCAGGATGTGACCATTTGGGAGGAAGAGACAATCACCTGCGACATCTCAGGAAATCTGCATGGAGATTTCACGATTGGGTTTCCTACCAATCCTTCTTCGTTGATCTAGAGAAACGTTGAGGGTTTTACACACTCAGATTAGACTAAGCCATTTTGAAACCTTAGTTATGGCATAAAGCAGGCTAACACAAAGTTATATGAAATCTCCAAAGAAGAGCGTTGTGTTCCTATTTCAATGGTAACAATTTCAGCAGAATTCTGAGGCGCGCAACTTTTAGATTCACGACTCGGAATGATATGGATTGTTTATTGATATAGCCATCATAAGCATTCTCACTTCTAATACAGGAAATCAGAACACTGGCGGGATGGATGATTGAGCTGGTCACAAGAATCGAATCACAGCAATGATCATACGTGAATCTAATTTTAGATAAAGGCTTCGATGTTGAGAGACATAAACAGTCCATGAAGTTTACGGTAAAGAAGACGTAGCATGATACAACTAGTTCTCTTGCGATAGGGGGGGCAGAGCTGTAGAATATATCGATGACAAGGGCAGTGAGGCAGGTGGTCTCCTTCAAGTGGCAGAGAACGTCGCGGAGGTGGGGCCAAGGAGCGAGCGACCATGATGCAAAGGCCAGCTGGGAGGGAATCGAGGAAGGCGGTGTGGGCATGGGAGGAGAAGTCAGAGGAGGTGATGAAGGTGATGGTGAAGGAGTGGCAGAGGACGAGGCACTTGGAGAGCTCAGCGAAGTGGATAAGGTGGCCCATCTCGGGGCTGGGGAGGACGGCTACACGGGGATGAGTGGAGCTACGGTTTCCTCCATTGAGCTGAAGGTTGAAGCGGTTACTTTACTAAGTATTGGAGCTGCATATATGAGCGCAGCTCAAAATTTTAATGCCGGTTTAATCATACATTGGTATAAAAATGATTTCTCTTCAATTTAAGCTGAAGTTCTAAGAAGCAGAAGATAGTTGTTCGATCTACAACTGAAGTTGAATATCATGTCATTGAACTCAATTGGATCACAAATTTACTCAAGAAGCTTCATATTGTCTCTACTCTTATGCCTACTATTTATTGTGATAATGTCGGTGCCACTTACCTCTGTGTCAATCCAGCATCTCACTCCCGCATGAAACATATTGCAATATACTTTCATTTTGTATGAGATCAAGTTATCTACCAATAGCTTCGTGTTTCTTATTATCAATAACTAAAATCGTTTGTAACAGTATTAGCATAATTGATAGATTGTTGAGGGAAATCAATAACTCTTAATCTTCTTAACCTTCCTTTTACTTGTATAAATAGGTGTTGAGATGAAGGAATAATACACGCAATATCATTCCTTCTTCAATTACTCTTTTAATTTCTACCATGGTATTAGAGCAATTCAAGGGCCACTACCCGTGAACAACTCCTCTGCAAAATCGTAGATGCTGTAGTTTTAGGGGGAGGGGGTGGGGTGTGGGGGTCGAGGGTGGGAGCAGAGGGAGGGGTGGGTGGGGTGGGCAATCCATTATTCCTATCCTCAACCTCGGTGTCACCCTCCTTCACTCACAGCAACCTCGCATCATTAATCACAGCGCTTGAGCAACAGAGGTGGTGAGCTCCACCTTTGTGCTAGATCATGACTGGACCTTCTTTGGAAAGAAGATCGTCACTACTGTAGACGAAGAAGGGCACTACTGCCGTATCTTTCTCCCCTTGCTTCTAACCACGCCCTCGCCGTTGGTGCCCACCGCTACCTTCCTCCTCTTCCTCGGCCATCGATCTCCTGCTTCACATTGCCACTGCCCTCTGCCAATCGGCAAGAGGTGTCCTCCCCTATCAATCACTACAACCCACGCCCTCTGCCCCAGCCTGTCATAGACAATAATGTAAACAAGGTGTTCGATGAAATACTTGTGTTAGTCCGTGTCCTTGGTTTAGGTACATATCTTGTACAACAAGAAGCGGGCTTGCAGTAGGCTTAGCAGCCCTAGTTTGATTTGCTTTATGGCCAAGTTTAGCTTGTAAATACAAGTGTGTCTTATAAGCACTTGTGGGGACTTCGGTCTATAATAGACCATTATCCTTTGTGTGCAACCTCTCTGAGTTTGTAATGTCCATGAGTGTAATTTGTATTTGGCTTTATAAAGTGTTTTCTTAAGCAGTTACTTGTGGATCCCGTGGGAATTGCTTCTTCTGGCCTGTTTTCTCTTTTTGTAAGTCTAAGGGACTCTAGGAGATCTCGGGGAGGGCTGACCTTTGCAGACGGACATGCATGGGTGCTGCACGGCTTAGGCAAAATCAACTAAGCCCGTGAGAATATGGTATTAGAGCGGGATAAGCATATACAAAAACACTTGCCATACAAATGTGGGGGACCTAGCTGGGATGTGTGGAGGACAGCCAGCACGCACAACCGTTTGGGGGAAAGAACATTGAGATGTAGGGAAAGGAGTCGCTTAGAAGAGCGGACATCCAGGTTTGGCATTCAAGGAATGGCCAACCCCTTTACGTGAGAGGCACCATGAGGACAAGCAAGCGAAAAAGAATGCGTAGCACATAAAGATTGGGATGGTTGAGTTCGAGCTATAACTCGACGTTGGCAACCAAACTTGACGGTGCTCAAGGCAAAGCGGGGCGCTTGGTGAAAGATGAGACCGTGCAAGGTGGGAGGTGTTGCGTAATGACTGAAAGAGTTATGCAAAGTTCACAGAGGTGAGGGGAATTGCTAACTCAAAGGATTCGAAACTTATGCAAGGGCTTGTACACGGACGACAGAGCGTTCATGGCCATCCTAAGGCGCAATCAAAACTCAGTGCCATGGAGCATCAGAACTTTCTCTTCGACATGGAAAGGATATGTAATTTATGAGAACAAGGCACAAGTTGTTCAACAAGACGGAGTAGTCCAAAGGGGATGGTGGTCTCTAAAACTTTCAGTGGGAAGTATGTAAAGAGAAAAGTTACTTCAGCAGGACAGATATCTAGGAGGGATAAGTCCTAGTTCTCTAGTGGGAGAATCATGTGCAACAGACTGCACATATTGAGGAAGAGTTCCTCAAGGCGATATCTCCACAAAGCTCAACGGACCGAGTGAGCGACGAAGAGTCGTCGCATGATCTTGAATGAGGTAATGCATTGGTGGATGCATTTTGAGATCAAGTGGGGGAGCAATATAAGGCAACATCATATGAAGGCACACTTAGAGTCGATGTAGAAATCGAACTCAACAGAGGGCAGACCCGTGGAATGGTGGACGTGAGGGCTACTATCAACTCAATGCAAATCGAGGAGCGGAGCGACTTGGGTGGAACTCAGTGAAGTATCCAAGCCGCATGAAAGGAGTCGACATAGAAGATGGAGCATGGAGCGGAGGCATGGAGCTTTCCTTATATAGAGGTCAAGGGCATGAACTCTTGTAGAGGCAAGAGTGGGATCATGTCATTCCATGGGTTCTTCATTCTGATGGGACAAACTTATTTTGCATGGTGCCAAAGATGAAGGGAACTTTGAGGCACATGCAAGCTACCTCAGAGACACATTTGATGGAGTAACTAAGGTGGTTCAACTTATAGAGGCAAAGTTGGGATCAAGAGACCTTAGCACGGGGCAAGAGGATGCAAAGGCGGTTACTCTTGAAGAATATGCCACAGTGTTGCCATTCAAGTTGTCAGGAACAAGTGGTGCATAGCAAGATTGTGCTGGTAGGGGATAGAGGCCTAAGATCCAGACAATGGTGCACCAACTCTAGCGAAGATAAGGGACTTCAGGAGCTACTAGGTGACGGACTGTCCTAGAGCTATGCTTCGTCCAGGTGTGACCCAAGAGTGGGTGGACGAAGGTGAATTGCCAAGGGAGCGAACTAAAAATCGGAGATGGCAGAGGCCCTACGATGTGTTGGTAGAGGCCATATGTAGAGAAGTCGTAGTCCGAGTTCATCACACGAGAATCTGTATGCAATGGAGATGTCACCAGGAGGTGACATGGTGCAGCGGATCGTAGTGGAATAGTTCGTGGTAATGTAATACAAGCAATCTTATCCCGTGAAGGACAAGATCATGCGGAGATATGATTAGGAGTTACTGGGAGCTCCACTTTGGTGTATGACACAATAAGAAAAAGGGCTATGGATTCAAGGAGTGAATGCCATAGTACCGTAGAGGCGGGTCTTCGTATGTGCATCGAAGCTTGCATTGGATGAAAGCCTTAGTCATCAGCGTATGGGAGCTGTATACCACCGAGGAAGAAGTCAAAGTGCAAGTCCCAGTGAGTCCCATGGAGGGGAACGTGATCATGTGAATGATCAGGAGCTGCTGAGAGCTCCACTTCAGTGAATAAGACAATGACAAGAAGGGTTGTGGATTCAAGGAGTGAATGCCACAGTACCGTAGAGACGGGTCTTCCGTGTGTATGCATCGAAGCTTGCATCAGATGAAAGCCTTGGTCATCAACATATGGGAGCTGTGTACCACCGAGGGAGAAGTCAGATTGTAACTACTAGTGAGTCCCATGGAGGGGAATTGATTATACAAAAGTATAATCGGAGCAGTTGGAGAGTTGGACTACTTCAGTACTCACATTCGCTTAAGGGAGCCCGGCAAGTCAGAGGACAAGGCCGAGTAAGCGAATATTGCTACCAAGGAAGCTAAGGAGAATAGAATCGGCACAAGCCCTACAACAAGATGGCAGAGGCCATGCATGAGAGTTGCATTATATCTTTCGATCGACCAAGGAGAACTTCTAGGAGGACACAATGGTGTCAAAGCAGGTGGTCGAAAGGGGCAAGGAAGTGACGACGAGTCCAACGCGGCTCAGCTACCCAAAAGAAAAGCGTCGGTTAGAAAGGAGGTGGACTCCGAGGAGCACTACAGTGCCACAAAGACAGATCTACCGATCACGAAGGAAGGGATAAAGATGCAAGATAACAGATAGTAGTGCTATGGGCTTGACAGTGCCATGGTACCGCAGATGTGGGACTTCCATGGAGTCATCGATCCCTTGCTCTCATGGAGGGAGAGTATTGGTCATAAAAGGGGCCGAGGAGGTGGAGAATGCAAAGGTAAACTCTAAGTACCAAGACAGGGTAGAAGGGCAGAGACCAAGAAACTTCATAAGACCGATGTCGATGGGCTTCTCATCAAGATAGCCGAAATTAAGGGACTTCGGGTTGATGCAGGAGTGCTCGACCAAGGAACGAAGTAGGCAGTATATAGTACTGTATCTTTCTACTCAAGAGGACTAGGCGGCAAAGGTGATGGAGAAGACAGTACAATCCCAAAGGCGACCAAATCTATCAAAGACTTACTCCAAGTTGGGGGACTCCAAGTTGGGGTAAACTTCTTGCTCTTTTTGGGCAAAACTTCTTGCATTCCAGAAGTTCAATAGCAATGGGAAGGCGAATCACAGTAGCTAGCTCAACGCAAGGAGTGTAAACACTTCAAGTGCTTCAAAAGTGCGAGCAAATAGCAGGCGAATGTTAGTAACCAGCTCAATGTGTGAAGTACAAACTCGATGAGGTAGGCGAAATTGAGTAACCTTTGTCTTCTCAACTTGAGAGAATGGGCAAAATCAAGTACCCCAATTCTCTTAACTCGAGGAAGTGAATAAAGCCAAATAACCTTACATTCTCAACTACAAAGAGAATGGGTGAAGTCAAATATCACAGTTCTCTTACTTATCCAGTAGAAGAGCTTTGCACAAGTTCAGTGACCCTTCAAAGAAAGCTTATGGAAGACAATAGTTGTTAAATCCTCACCATTGGTGATCAGTACTACTGAGAGTAGATTTTCTACTTCATTTCTAAATTGACTAATCAAAAGCAAAAGTGATGCGAACATACTTGGAAGTGACAACTAACAGTGGAAGAAAGCTCAATGGGCAAACATTATAGAGGAAGGACCTTAAAAACTTCAAAGTCTATGAGGCGATGCTCATTAAAGCTCCAACAAGCATCTACCCAGTTCAAGCAATATGAGTATACTGCGATACTGGCGCATAATAAGGCAGGTCTTTTCCTTCATCAGAGGGATCCGCGAGAACCAACAAGGATCAGCATAACTCAGCCAACCCCATACCAGATTCAGTCATTGGTGAGTTGAAGAAGCATGGTGGATCAGAGTTCGACTACTCAATAACAGCGGTGGAGAGCGGCTCAAAGGGGCATGTTGTAGCCAAAGCAGAAGATTGAAGATTCAGCAGAATGCAAGGAGATGCAGCGTCTATATTGGCTTCGACGAGGACGTCGAAGGAATAAGTGGGGGAGAATGTCACGGACAATAATGTAAAAAGGTGTTCGATGAAATGCTTGTGTTAGTCTGTGTCCTTCGATTTAGGTACATATCTTATACAACAAGAAGCAGGCTTGCAGTAGGCTTAGCAGCCCTAGTTTGATTTGCTTTATGGCCAAGTTTAGCTTGTAAATACAAGTGTGTCTTATAAGCACTTATGGGGACTTCGGTCTGTAATGGACCATTATCCTTTGTGTGCAACCTCTCTGAGTTTATAATGTCCATGGGTGTAATTTGTATTTGGCTTTATAAAGTGTTTTATTGAGCAGTTGCTTGTGGATCCCGTGAGAATTACTTCTTCTGGCCCGTTTTCTCTTTTTGTAAGTCTAAGGGACTCTAGGAGATCTCGGGGAGGGCTGACATTTGCGGATAGACACGTATGGGTGCCGCACGGCTTAGGCAAAATCAGCTAAGCCCGTGACAAGCCACATCCTTCTCTGCCCCGTCACTACCCGGTCGCATGCTCCTCAGCCACTAAAGTCGTCTCCACCCTGCTGCCGCTGCTTCCCCACTGTACGACCGAAGGCTGTAACTAGTCGCAGCACTCATTGCCATCATCCTCTACTCCTTTTCCCAAATCAACAACCAAACATTGTGATCTGCATCGATCATAGCCATCATTGCCTGATTCGTATAAAGCACTCGCCTCTCCTCTTCCCTCGCCTCATCATCAAGGAGTACATTAGCAAGAGGCGGTCGTCACTTCCGCTCGCCCTTTATGGAAGCAGACCCCTATTCTCCAGCCATGCTTCTATGGAAGCAGACACATGGAAGGAGCAGTGACAGTAACAGCAGCCACTTCTCAATGCTCGGTGACAACAAAAATATGTTTGCTCAGCCTATATCTTCATTGGCAACCGACAACAAAATCTACTCCATCTGCTCTTGCTATAGCCGTGCCACTTGCTCCTACTACAGCTGTGCCCTTTCATCTCAGGCGGCGACTCCACTCTGGCACCTCTCCTCCCACTCGCAACCATCGAAATAGAGCAACATTGCTCTGTTTTGCTAAGATCGACCCAGCAATCCTACTAAGAGCCATCACCCATTGTCGCTTATGCAACTGCAGTTGCTCCATCAGGCCGTCGTGGACCAGCCCGACACTAGTGGCCCCTGACGAGTGCAGCATGGCACCCAAACCACCGTCAGTGGTTTCCAAGATCTTGCAAGTGCTGCTCCAGCAATCAGCGACGCTGCTGGTGCACCCCCCTTCCTTTGCTGTTGTAGTCTCCCGTTCTTGCATTCAAGTTAGCCACACGGCTGATCTACAAGCACTTTAACAAGGCAACTCTTACAGATCCAACCACGGGAGTGATTGGTACCTTTTCTCTCAGTGTCTTCATCATCTACATCTCACGTTCCTGTTACTATCCCCATAGGGAGCACTATTACTTCTCAGCATACAGGGTTTGTCTCCATCAATGCTGCAACTCTCATTCCTTTCAAATATCCCAAGGAGGCAACTACGCATCCTGGCATGCTCAGTTCTCTAATCTCCTCTTTAGATATGATTTATTAGGTTATGTTGATGAATCTTTCAATTGTCCACCAGCAATGATTGACATCCCATGGGCAGCAAGTCAAGTACTAAACCCGGAGCATAAACTATGGTTCCGTTAAAATCATCTCATTCTTTAGGTGATTTAAGCCTCCGTCACACCACTTATATCTTCCTATGCTACTGTTGTCGAAGCTTGATGCAAGTTGCAAACTACATTGGCAAATCACTTGCGCACTTGCATGTTCGGCCTCCTCTCTAGTCTAATGAACACAAAACAAGAGGGAAGTACCATCGCTAATTATCTCTAAAATATAAAGATTATCATCGATGATTTAGGCTTAATATGGCACAACATCAGTGATGATGAAGTTATTATCCACATCCTCAATGGTCTTAGGGCTGAGTACAAAGAATTGGCGATAGCAATACGGGCATGCAACTCGTCGCTATCATTTAAGGAATTATACGACAAGTTGACTGACTATGAGATGTACTTGAAGCATAAAGATAGAGCACCAGGACCACCTATCACTGTAATATCTCTCATTTAGGAATTATTAATTTCTTTGTAAGGTAAGAAATCTATTTTTTAGTGTGATAAGACTTGGTTATAAAATTTTATGACCTATTTGTAAAAAAATAAAGGACCTAATCATAAATATTAAAAATACAAGGACTAAAGTATAAAATATACAAAACAACAAATTCCACCACCTCAGCCTCTTTGCCTTATCCCTTAAGGAAACTTGAGTCCATGGAAGAGTGGGAAAAAAAAGAAGAGAAAGAAGGAGAAGAAGAGAAGGAAGAGGGGAAGATGAAATTAGGAGATTTAGGGCTTTTGATTTTAATCTACTCTTTTGGGAGTCAAGATCTAGAAAGGCAAGTATTTTATCTTCCTTCTACTGAAATTTATCATTGTCCTTACTTTGATTATGAGGAAAATTTAGAACAAATCCAAAATCTCTTTTACTTGGCTGCTAAAGTGTGACCCTGTAATATTTTAGAGACTATGACCTATCTGCATTATTTAAGTTATAACTTTTATTACAAACTTTGGTTTCAGACAAAACCTAGTTTTTTCAAAAAATAGATTTACAGATATTTCTTTTAAAACTAAGTTTGAAGAATTTAGAGTTCATTTGCTAGCCTAAACATTTACTTCTTATAAGCATATGAAATCTATAAAACAAAATCTGTAGCTTTTGACCTTTTATCATTAGATTACTTATATCTTTCTGTTCGAGTCTTTAATTCATATAAAATTGATTTATTAAAAAATAAGCTCATAAATCTTTCATTTGATATTATGATTGAAGATTTGAAGTCCAAATGACTGTCTAAGTTGTTAGACCTTATGGATTCTATAAAACATGGATCATAATTCCTGATATTTGGCTACCAAATCATCTATAACATTTTGTAAAAAAATTTAATTTATATGAAACTTATTTCATTTGAAACTAGATTGATTTAGCTTTCCAACAATACATTTTTTGAGTAATTTGGAGTATGTTTGATCATCTAAATAACTTTACAATTTGCTTTCTTAATTCTGCCAGAATATGGATCGTATTAATTTTGCCTCTACTTGCTTTACCCATTTCAAAACTGAATTCTCTAAAACTCTTATTTTCTATTCCCTTACACATCAATATATATTAAGTATTAACCAATTTTACCTCATATTATTTCATATGAGTGCATGCATGATTCATTATTTTGCATATGCTTTCGATATATGCCCATTTTATTGCACATGTCATTTTGTACTATGGTGTTTGAGGATATTATGGACCTTTGTCGGAAATGGTAAAGGATATATTATGCTTAGAGTCTGTGATGCTCTACTATGTTTAATGGTTATCCAGAAATATATTGGACCATATTATGTTTATGATCCCATTTCATCATCTATGTTTTTTGATATGTTATCAGATCATATTATGTCTATGATCCAATTAAAGTCCTTTCTTCAATTGAGTCTTACATTATTTCTTTGAATTCTTATACACTCCTGTTATTTATTATTTACCTATCTGAATGTAAATTGTGAATGTTTATGTTGACATCGTATTGCTTCATTAACATATATATTTTGTTGTTCCGCATGTGTTTCCAATATATGCCACTTTTATTGCTCTTATCCTTTTGTACTCTAGTGTTTGTAAGATATTATGGACCTTTGTTAGAAATAGTAAAGGGTATTGTGTTCAGAGCCAGCTATGCTCTTGCCGGCCCTTATGACTTCACTCAAACATGGGTGGATGGAGCTCCCAAACGTGGGAGACTTATGTTTGATAGTCATTCAGCAATTGGTGATCCACATTATGTTTATGATCTCATTTCACCCTCTATGTTTTTGATATGATATTCAAAGCATTGCTTTTGAGTTTATATATGTGCATTGGATAAGAATGAAATGAATGCGACATCCATATAATATTTGAGCTTTTGTTCCTTATTTGTTCATTTGATAAGCTTTGAGATTATTCATTCATCATTGATGTGCTTCGAAAATATGTTTACGTCTTTGACACACTCCGAGATGTTCCATATATCATTGTTATGTTTCGAAATATTTCATTTGCTATTGATATATCCGAAACATTTCACACTCCATTGATATGTTCTGAAATGTTTTATTTGCCATTGATATGTTACGAAATATCCTATGTGTCTTTGATATGCTTCGAAATACCTCTTACGTCATTGATATGCACCAATTACTCTGTATTCCATTTGTTATGAACTAAATATATTTCGAATAAATGACATTTGAAGTTCTATATCTATGAATTGATATTTATGAATTTTTGTATCTCTGCTTTGTATCTTGATACTAGCTTATTTAAAGTCATCTGCTCTTGTCTTGGATTTGTTAAACGCTTATTGAGCTTTCAAACTCACTCCTTTGTTATCAAATTGTTCAGGTCAGCTTAACACTCATTGAAACTGTTAAGATTGAGCTGAGGTAGTAGAGAGCTATACAGATTTTGGGCAAGTATTATCGGATGATATATTGTAATTTTTGTATAAGTATATTTTGTATGTAATGATATATTGTTAATGAATTTGATTTATGTACCATGTAAAAGCTTTAAATGACCTCTTACATTTGGAGTTATTTTAGAATATTAAGTTTAGTCTATGATGAAGTGAATTTAGGGTAAATTGTTGGTTTGGTGATTGTATAGGTTCTTTACTGATGGAATTATAAATGTAGTTAATATTTATTAAGGTAGCTTTGAGTTTCATAAATATTTAAGTGATGTGATGGATGATTATAAACTACATAGGTTTTATAGATGTGAAATTTGAAGTTTAAATGTTTCTCAATGTCCTCAAATGTTTGTTTGGATGCTGGATTGAATTGTGATGAATTACAATAATATCGATTTATGATATGTTACACCTCTCGAATGTGGGGGCATGACTGAGGTGGTATCAGAGCATGATTTGAGGATTATAGAGATTTGATATGTTGATATATAAAATATGTTGAGGTTTAGTAAATTATATGGTGATTAGTGAAAATTCTCTTGATGTCTTTTAGGAATCAAGGATGGCGAGGACATATGGTTCTCTTATTTCATCTTTTTCTAAGTAATTATGTGAGATAAAAGGGTTGATCGGGGATATTAAGTTAGAATGGACTAGGAATTGAATAATTTAAGGAGCTTAGTTTTTCTTGTTTTAGTAGTGAACCTAATATGATAAAGGTAGAACAATAGATGATGTGAATGAAGAAAATAATTGATGTCATAAATTGCCCTGATATCAAAAGATTTCTTTTGTTACCTTTATGTTAGAAAGAGAGTTGAGTACTAATGGAAAACAATATAGAGAATTTCTAGGTATCAGGGACAAGAATAGCAAAGACAAGTTTACCAACAAGGATACGAGAGGAAATGGATCAGAAAGTGATAACAAGAAAGTCAATACATCTAGATTTGGAAAAGGGAAGCCATCACAAAAGACTCAATCATGTGCTTTGTATGAGTTAAATCATGAAATAATTTAGTATTTTCGAGAGTCTGGATCTTATTTTACTTATGGGAAGTTGAATTATAAAGTAAAAAAAAAATTACCCATTAAATAAGAAGAAAGTGCACTGCCTCATAGACCATCGGCCCATGCCGGAGTGTAAGCTAATTACTGGATATGATTTTAGAGCTTGTAAATCAGTAGTCAAAGTTATCATATTCCTAATTAAAATATAATTTTTATTTGATTATGGTACTAATTAATCTTTTGTTGATAATATTTTGATTATCATTTGTGCATTTGACCTAGATCATTGGGTTATATGTTATGCATGACTACCTATTGGGGATTCTTTGAAAACAAACTTGATCTAATTATCTTGTTTGATTTCTATCATAATACAAACTTTTTATTAATTTGATTCTCTTTGAGATATAAGATTTTGATATTATACTTGGTATGGATTAACTATCTTCCTATCATGGCAGTATAGATTGTTATACAAAAATGATCACTTTTGTGTATCTTTTATTTTGAGAGTAATCAACATGATTTACTTTCTTGTTTAATATCGACACTCCATATTGATTGCCTTATGTAGGAGGATTAATTTTGTTATCTTGTATATGTAAAGGAGCACTTAGATCAAGAAATTAATCTAAATAAAATTCATATGATCGGAGAGTTCCTTGATGTGTTCTTGAATGATTTCCCCATATTACCTTTAGATAAAGAGGGTGATATTGCCGTTGGTTTGGTCCTTGAGATAACCTAAATATTTAAGCCTCCCTATAGAATGGTACCACTTGAGCTAGAAGAATTAAAGAAACAACTATAAGAACTATTAAATAAGGGTTTTATTCGACCCAGCATTTCACCATAGGGTGCTCCAGTACAGTTAGTTAAGAAGAAGGATGAAACATAGAGGCTTTGTATTGATTATAGACAGTTAAACCAAGTGATGATAAAAAATAAGTATCATCTACCCAGAATTTATGATTTGTTTGATCAATTGCAGGGTGCACAAATATTCTCTAAGATTGACTTGAGGTCAGGTTATTATCAATTGAATATCAAGAAAGAAGATATCCCTAAAACAGCTTTCAGAACTTGGTATGGTCTCTATAAATTCATGGTAATACCGTTTGGTTTAACTAATGCCCCTACAACTTTCATGAAATTAATGAATAGGATATTTCATCCACTCTTAGATAACTTGCTGAATCCTGGATTTTGATGATGAATCAAATGATGAGTTTTATTATCTAACTCGTGTGTTAAAGAAAGTGATGCAGGATTAACTACGACAGTAGAAGGGCACTACAATCAGATGTTGGGCTAGAGTCAAGTTTAAGTATTGGGGCAAGGTTCGAACGACGGAGTGAGAGCTCACCGAGAGTTCACCAGAGGTCAACCGATGTTTGGATGATGTTATCAGGAACTCGTCGGGACCTCACCAGAGGTTTGCCGGGAAGTTTGTTGGGAGTTCGCCGATAGGTTATCGGGAGTTCGTCGAAAGAATGCCAGAAAGTTCGTTGGGAGTTCACCGACAGGTTGTCAGGAGCTCACCGAGAGTTCACTGGAAGAATGCTGGAAGTTCATTGAGAGTTCACCAATGAAAATCAGGAGCTTGCTGGGGGTTTATCAAAAACATGAGAGTTTGCCGAAGAGATGATTGGATAATAAAGATTGTACATTGAGTATCGTAATTAGCATCATAATGAGAGTTAGTTTTACTAACTCAATTATGAGACTATTAGGCCTTAATTGGGACTGATTTGGACTCATTATAAAAGTCATTTCAGTAACCTAAGGTCAAATAAGGCACGGTCTTCGAATACACGATCTCTAAGATGACAGTCTTCGAAGGCATGTCAAGTGGTGGAACCGCCTAAACTGGGTGGTTGAACTACCTAGACACAGTCTCCCAGACTGTCAGGCTGCTGAACCGCCCAGAACATAGTCTCCCAAACTGTGTTAAGTAGTGGAACTGCCAAGAACACAATCTTTGGGACTAGCACCTCAGAATCACTTAAAAATTAATTTTTGGCTCCACTTTTGAAGCCATTTGGGGCCTATAAATACCACCCTTTCTTGCTTGAGGTATGTAAGCAATTAAGAGCAAAAATATTGTAAAAACGTTGTTGTAATTGAGAGATTCTCCTTATTTTGTCTTGTGTAGTTTTTTGTTTAAGAGTGAGCTTTAAGTCTTGTAAATGTTATCTCCTAAACCTATAAAAGGAGAATACAGGTAAGATGGTAGTTGATCTTCACCCATTAAAGGAAGATCAATAATGGAAGTCGGTGGCCTCAACAGAGGAGGAATCGAGAAGTGGACGTAGGTCACGAGACCGAACCACTATAAAATCGGTTTACTTCCTCTTCTTTATTCTTTAACTTTATTACTATGTTATTTAACTATCTGTTATCTTTTCTTACACAATTATAAATATTTCTATACTTCAACACATTTTAAATGCAGTTTTCATTGAGTAAAATTTTTAAATCGATAAAGATTTCTCAAGATAATATTGGCAATCAAGAGGGATTTTTTATTACAAGACGTCCTATATTCAATGGGACAGACTACACATCTTGAAAATTTTGAATGTGTATCTTTTTTATTTCGATAGATTTTGATTTATGGTGTATTATTAAAAAATATGTTCAAAAATTATCCAATCTAATAAATGATTGGAACGATTATGAAAAATAAATATTTTCTTTAAATGTCAATGCTATGAATGCCTTATATTGTGCTCTTAACAAAAATAAATTTGATCGGATTTCATCTTATGATTCAGCTTTGAAATTTGGCATATATTAGAATTAACACATGAAAGTACATTAAATCTAAATAAATCATTAAATGAAATGTCTTACAAAAATGAATAAGAAGAATACATTCCTAAGAGTAAGAAAAATTTGACATTGAGAACTCAGGAACACCTTCCAAAGAACAGGAAGGAATTGGAACTAAAGAGAACATATGATTTCTCAAGTGAAATCTCGAGTGATGAGAATCTAAGATATGAACTCTTGACAAAAGAACCAAAAAATTTAATGAATATGAACAAAAACCTTAAAATGGACAAAACCTACTGCGATGAATGCAATAAGCTATGGTGCACCGAAGATAAAAAGCACAATCAAGAAGAAGTGAAAGATCTTATGCTGGTGGCCAACCACGATGAGGTAAGTAACCTACCCGAAAGCTCTTTTAATTTTAATGAGTTATTACTTTCTTTTCATAAACTTTATGATAAATTTAGAAAGATTCGTAAATCCTATAAATTACTTAAGGAAGAGCATGCATAATTTGTTAGTAAACTTGATGAAATACATGAAGTAGCACCATCACACAATACATGCACCAAACATAAAACCTTGCCTGATGCTTTACCATTACATAATTTTTGCTCTAAACGTTAAAATACTAGATAATGTTAAAAAGGAAATTTTATGCTTAAACAAATGTTAGAAAATTTTGAAATAGAGAATAAATCCTTTAATATGACCCTTGCGAATAAGGGTCATATTAATAGAAGAAATGGTATAGGCTTTGTTGGTAACACTAAACAAAAGCTAACAATCTTCATTAAAGGACCTACGTTATATGTTTTATTTAGAAATAAATATAATTTTTATGGAAGAATCAGATACTATACTAATAAATATTCATTTAAAAGGCATAGTCTACATAAATTAATTTAGGTTCCTAAAAGAACCATAAATAACTCAATGGCATTAGTAAAATTAGTTAGAGTGTTTAATGAGGGACCCAATGTAAAATAAGTACCTAAACTAAAACGTCTCATATTATAAATTTATCTAATAACAAGGCTAGGAGCACTAAGTAATATTTTGAAAGTAAATGCTCAAGGCATATGACTTGAGATCTAATACTCCTTTAAAGGTCACTAGCCTAAGTAATAATAAAAAATATATTTAAATAAAATATTATTAATGAATCTTTGGATAACTCATTAATCTTGATCGCTCTAACTTTGGTATTCTAAATGAATTAGAAAATTTATCTAAATTTAAATTTATGAAAGAATGATTTTGATTATGATTAATGTATTGATTTGTGTGCTTAAATTTGTGTATATTATCTTGAGATTAAATGACTAAATATTGAATTTGAACTTGAAAGTCATATACAAAATTCGTTTTTCTTTAAGGAAAAATTTTCTTGATAACATGATAGAATTTTACAACATAAAAAATAATAATTAGATTTTGGTTGAAAAATATCTCATAGTAATGACTCCACTTAAAATTGATTTACTCATTTGATTTATCTTATCATAACCTTGATTGATAATACAAAGTTAGAGCATACTAGTATGAAAATGAACTAGAACTAAGGAAACTTAGTTATTAATGAAAAATATTTATGTTAAAATTTATGAAAATTGGTTTTTGTTGATGATATATTAATTTTTATGATTTAAAATGTATTATATATATATATATATAACAACCCTCCTGACTCCCAAAGATATTTATCTAAACAAACACATTTTTATATGAGTCTAAAGGCTTTTTTTATCATGGTTATGACTAAAGATCATTCTAAATAGACCATGATCTTTTAAAACATATTTAATGATTGATTTGAATGTTATATTAGATAGACTTAAAATAAATAAAAATTTTAAAATGAGTTTATCAACTCCTTGCACTATGTGTAAAGAGTTAGACTCATTTACATGTTGGAATGGAGATTGGTTGAATTTTTGCTCTAAAGATGTTTTATCATTTTGATGTATTACTGTAATGGCCTTAATAATGTTGAAGAAGTAACTTGAAATATGAGTTATATAATTAAATAGATATTGTTGAATGATATAATTTGAGTACATAACATTATAAAAAGGGAAGAAAAATCATGCTTTATTGTCTAGTATTTTTAAAAATTAAAAATATATTTAATTAGAATGAAATGATCATGGTAACTCACTCTAAAAATCATTGGAATTGAAATAAATTAAAGTTTTTGTTTGAAAATATTTTATTACAATAATGTTGATGAAATTTCATTCTTGAAATAAATTTCATAAGTTAAAAATAATTCAAAAATAGGATATTCTTCTTGAAAATATTTTTATCCTAGCAACCCTTCAACAAGAGATAAAATGATAACATTATTGTTGAATCTACTAAACTACAATAATTTGATGATTCAAATATTATATTATTGACTAAGTTTGTAAAATGATTTAAATGTTATAACGATAGTTATAGGTTAAAATGAATTATTATTAGATGATGATTTTTGAATTGAAACTTTAAACAAAATTTCCATATTTCTCATTTCAGTTCTCATTTCAGTGCTTTCAAAAATATATATATATGAAATACACATCATAAGTGCAACTCTTTTCACTAAAGTCTAAAAGAGTTAGATACACTTAACAAAGAAACATCATTGAATCAAAGATAAACTAAAGAATATGTTTAAAAATATCTTATTGTAATATTTGTGATGATCTTTTTTAAAAATTTCTCAATCTCTATCTTATTAAGATTTCAATAAGAGATTGATGAATCTATTCATGATATATATATTTTTTGAAATATCGATTTTGATGATTTGAACTTGAATAAGTTATTATCATGATTTTGATAAGTTTAGAAAATGAAACTTGAAATTCTTATATAAATCAAGTTCGTTTGAAGAAGTTTATAAGTGAATCATAAGTTTATCTATTTGAAACTATAACATGAATTTAAACAATGATCTTTATGATTTGAATTATATATAAAAATTGAGATCCTAATTCACCTTATATCCGGGTAGCACAAAAATGTATAAATATCTTAAAAATCATTACTGACGGGAAGGCATGAAAAAGGAGATTGCAATATATGTTTAAAAGTGTTTAACATGCCAGCAAATCAAAATTGAACAACCAAGACCTGGAGGGTTATTACAACCTATAAATATTCCTAAATGGAAATGGGAAAGTATCACCATGGACTTTATTTCAGGTTTACCCAGAACCTCTAGAAAACATGATGTTATATGGGTGATTATTAATAGGTTAACTAAATTGGCATATTTACTACCGATTAATGTGACATATTCTATGGATAGACTTGTTGATTTATATATTGGTGAAATAGTAAGACTTTATGGTATTCCAAAGGAGATCATCTCTGACAAAGACTCCAGATTCCTTTTTAGATTATGGAGAAGATTACAGAAATCTATGGGTACTAAAGTCAAGTTTAGCAGTGCTTATCATCCTCAAACCGATGGTCAATCAGAAAGAACAATTCAAACACTTATGGATTTTCTTAGAGCATATATCATGGATTGGAAAGGTGTGTGAGATAAAGATATTTCTCTTATTGAGTTCACCTACAATAATAGTTATCAGTCTAGTATTTCAAATGGCTCCTTATGAAGCTTTGTATAGGTGGAAGTGCAGAACGTCTATTTGTTAGGAGGAAGTTGGCAATAGAAAATTGTTAGCACCTGATAAAATGCAAGAGACTACCGAAAATATTCAAATTATAAAAGAAAGGCTAAAGAATGCTTAAAGTCGTCAAAAGAGCTTTGCTAACAATAGACGATAAAAAATTGAGTTTCAAGTGGGGGATTTTGTATTTTTGAAGATCTCTCCTTCCAAAGGCATGATAAGATTTGGGAAAAAAGGAAAGTTAAAACCTAAATTTATTAAACTTTTTGAGGTCATTGAGAGGGTTGGTTATGTCGCTTACAGAATTGCCTTACCGCCATCTTTATGTTATGTCCATGATATATTTTATATTTTAATGTTTAGAAAGTATATTTACGACTCTTCTCATATCATTCAATATGAGCCAATTGTAATCGTTGAGGACTTATCTTATGTTGAAGAACCCATACAGACTGTTGATAAGAAATATAAAATCCTAAGGAATCGGGTCATTCCTCTAGTTAAAGTGATTTGAGGCATCATTCTATGGATGAAACTACTTGGGAGCTAGAGGAGGAAATGAAGAAAATGTATCCTCATCTCTTCGTAGATTGAGACATGATAAATTTAAATGACTAAATTTTTATTTAAGGGGGAGAGAGTATAATATCCCTCATTTAGGAATTATTAATTTATTTGTAAGGTAAGAAATCTGTTTTTGAATGTTATAAGACTTAGGTATAAAATTTAGGACCTGTTTATAAAAAATAAAAGACCTAATCATAAATATTAAAAATACAAAGACTAAAGTATAAAATACACAAAGAGTGGAAAAAAAAGAAGAGAAAGAAGGAGAAGGAGAAGAGAAGGAAGAGGGGAAGATTAAATTAGGGAATTTAAGGCTTTTGATTCTAATCCACTCCTTTTGGAGTTAAGATCTAGAAAGGCAAATATTATATCTTCCTTCTACTGAAATTTATCCTTGTTCTTACTTTGATTATGAGAAAAATTTAGAATAAATCCAAAATCTCTTTTTTTTAGCTGTTAAAGTGTGAATCTATAATATTTTAGAGACTATGACTTATTCAAGTTCTAATTTTAGTATAAACTTCAGTTACGGACAAAACCTAGTTCCTTCAAAAATAGATTCATAGATATTTCTTTGAAACCAAGTTTGAAGAATTTGGAGTTCATTTGCTAGCCCAAATGTTTACTTCTAATAAGCATATGAAATCTATAAAATAGAATTTGTAGCTTCTGACCTTTTATCATTAAATTACTTATATATCCTTGTTGGAGTCTCTGATTTATATAAAACTTTATTTATTAGAAAATAAGCTCATAAATCTTTCATTTGGTATTAAGATTGAAAGATTTAGAGTCCAAATGACTGTCTAAATTTATATTTTGTTAGACCTTATGGATTCTGTAAAACATAGATCATAATTCCTAACCTTTAGCTACCAAATCATCTATAACATTTTGTAGAGACTTCTAATTTGTTGAAACTTATGTTATTTGAAACTAGATTGATTTAGCTTCTAAACAACATCTTTTTTGAGTAATTTGGAGCATGTTTGATCATATAAATAACTTTGTAATTTATCTTTTGAATTATGCCAGAATAAGGATCGTATTAATTTTGCCTCTACTTGCTTTACCCATTTCAAAACTAAATTCTCTGAAGCTCTTGTTTTATATTCCCTTACACATCAATCTATGTTTAGTATTAATCAATTTTACCTCATATTATTTCATATGGGTGCATCCATGATTCATTGTTCCACATGTACTTCTGACATATGCCCATTTTATTGCACATGTTCTTTTGTACTCTAGTGTTTGTGGGATATTATGGACCTTTACTAAAAATGGTAAAGGGTATATTATGCTTAGAGCCTATGATGCTTTACTATGTTTAGTGGTCATCTAAAAATAGATTGGACTATATTATGTTTGTGATCCCACTTCACTATCTATGTTTTTTGATATGTTATCGGATCATATTCTGTCTATGATCCAATTAAAGTCCTTTCTTCAATTGAGCCTTATATGATTACTTTGAATTCTTATGCACTCATGTTCTTTATTCTTTGCCTATATGAATATAAATTGTGAATGTTTATGTTGAAATCATATTGCTTCATATTGGCACATGTATATTTTATTGTTCTATATGTGCTTCTGATATATGCAACTTTTATTGCTCCTGTCCTTTTATGCTATGGTATTTATAGGATATTATAGACCTTTGCTAGAAATGATAAAAGGTATGTGTTCAAAGCCAGTTATGCTCTTGTCAACCCTTATGACTTCACTTAGACGTGGGTGGATGGAGCTCCTAGACGTAGGAGTCTTATGTTTGGTGGTCATTCAACGATGGGTGATCCATATTATATTTGTGATTTCATTTCACCCTTTATATTTTTTATATGATATTCAAAGCATTGCTTTAGAGTTTATATGTGCACTTTGGATAAGAATAAAATGAATGTCACATCCGTATAATATTTGATTTTTGTTTCTTATTTGTTCATTTGATAAACTTTGAGATTATTTATTCACCATTGATGTGCTTCGAAAATATACTTACATCTTTGACTACTCCGAGATGTTCCAGATGCCATTGTTATATTTTAAAATATTTTATTTACTATTGATATGTTCAAAATATTTCACATTCCCTTGATATATTCTGAAATATTTCATTTACTATTGATATGTTATGAAATGTCCTATGTACCTTGATATGCTCTGAAATACCTCTTACGTTATTAATATGCCCCAATTACTCTACATTTCATTTGTTATGAACTAAATATGTTTTGAATGAATGACATTTAAAATTATGTATCTATGAGTTGATATCCATAAATTCTTGTATCTCTGCTTTGTATCTTGATACCAGCTTATTTAAAGTCATCTACTCATCTTGGATTTATTAAACGCTTGCTGAGCTTTCTAGCTCACTCCTCTGTTATCAAATCTTTCAGGTTAGCTTGACACTCATTTAATTATTAAGATTGAGCTGAGGCAGTGGAGAGCTATACAGATTTTAGGCAAGTATTATCAGATGATATATTGTAGTTTTTATATAAGTATATATTGTATGTAATTATATATTATTGATGAATTTGATTTATGTATCATGTAAAAGCTTTCAATGACCTCTTACATTTAGAGTTATTTTAGAATGTTAAATTTAGTCTATGATGAAGTGAATTTTGTTAGAATCAATTGGCACAAAGAGGGGGGTGGGGGTGAATTAGTGCAAGTATAAATTTTCTTTCTAAATAAAATCTTTCTGATTAAACCAAGATAGGGAAATCGAAGCTTTTCGTTCTTAGTAAAATGATTGAGTGAACAAAGAAAAGTTACTAAATTAATAATCAAACCGGAAACATAAACAACGTTTGAAGGAAGGAACTTATGGTGAAAAACTTTGCTTTTTAAGAGTTGAGATAAATCGGAAGCTTCAATATAAGAAATATGTAAGCAATGAAAGTAAAGAATCACTCACAAATTTTATAGTGGTTCGGTACCAAAGGCCTACGTCCAGTCCCAAGTCCTCCTTCTTGAAGCACAACGGCGTCCACTACCAATCTTTATGGGTGAATATCAAACCCTTACACTTTGCTTATAAGGGAGACTTGAGAAAATTTCTAACTCTAAGATCACTCTCTTTCCTTTTCTTTTCCTTATAAATCACACATAATTTCTTTTTCACAGAATTTAATTACCCAAAAAAAGTTGTTGTGAATACAAGAACACTTGGGGCATTTATAGACCCCAAGTGGCTTTAGAAATTGAAGCCAAAAATCAAACATACCAAAAAAAAATTGGGTACGGGTGGTTTACCTGTCGACCTGGACAGCTCAGCTGCCCGACCACCTAGGTACGGGTGGTTTACCCGCCGGCCCTAGACAAGTCAACCACCCAATTCCTGGGTACGGGTGGTTTAACCACCCAGCCTGGATGGGTCAAGCACCGTCAACCACCCGAAATCCTGAGTGACGATTGTACACCCGCCACTCACTAGCAGTTTACCTACCGGAATTTCTACAAAAGTGGTTCCCTCCATTTTTGAATTCTGGCTTGAACCTGATGTTGACCAATCCTTTGGTCAACCAATTGAGCTCAACCTGAGCTCAATCAAACCCCAATAGTGGAGCCGATTACCTTATTGAGTTGATTTGAATTCCTTCCAAATTCAACTCAGTTTGGACTAAAACCCTAACTATGACTCAATAATTATAACACTTAATGACCAATCAAGATAATCAAGACCTAACTCCCGCCAATCTGATAGCCTCTGGCATTCTTGCAGCAAGTCTTCCGGTCTTCTTTCGGTGATCTCCCGGCGTGTTCCCAATGAGCTTCCCGATCCATTCGACGAATCTCCTAGCAAACTTCGGCGATATCCTACTACATTGTCCAAACCCGGTCCGATGCCCAAGCTTGATCTTGGCCTATCATCTAGTTGTAACTTCATTACTCCTATCATAGGTAGCCCTACATGATGCTAATTATGACTTAATCAAATATAAATATAATTACCAAACATCTATTACAAGATCATCCTAACTCCGGATAAGCTTTTCGACTACCCCCGACAATCTTCCAGCAAGTCTCGGTCCTCTTCTGGTGAACTCTCTTGCGGCATCCTAGCAAACTCCCGATACCCTCGGCGAGCTCCCAACGCACTCTGAGCGAGTTCCCAACCATACCAACTCAATGCATAGACTTGACCTTGGCCAATCATGATTGTAATAATCTTTATATCGTAATTAATCTTGCATCAATCAATTTCTAATAATCCATGTTAGATCAATAACCCATTAATTAATTTCATCATCAAAATCTAAGATTCAACAATCTCTCCATTTACGATGATGATAATCAATTAATGATATGAGTTAATCCTAACTCCCCCTAAGTCTATGCCACTTAAATTTAAGAGAAACACACTCTTAAATTCAAGCAATCAACATTCTATATAAATTTCAACATAAATTTCTATCAAGTCATCAACTCATGAGTAAAAAGGAATTAAGCATCTATATCCTAGATGTCCAATTCATATCCTTATCCAAGATATTCATATATTTCAATAAGATCATGTGTCATCAATCTATTCATCATGTGTCATTAATATATATTTTCCCCTTTATTATTAATAAAAAGGTAAAATATAGTTAATAATTTCAAAGCATAGGATGACATTACTCCCCCTTAGTATATGCATTATAAAATTTTCTTCCTCTTTAATAAGGAGAGAACTAAGGGAGGTGTTGTTGAATCATTTCATCATAGAGAATAGCTCTTAATAAATTTAAAATCAATACTAAGATGACCTCAAAAGTTTAGGAGATTTAAAGATTACTTATATATTTCAAATATAGCAAAATTCATCTCTTGATATCAAAAATTATCTCTTATAAATTTCAAATATAGCATATCTTCATGTATTTTTTTTCTCCATTTTTTGAAAATAATAAGATAACATGGAGAAAGTTTTTTTTAAAAAAATGTTATCATAAAAAGACTTAATTTCATGAAATCTATATTAGTAATTTATATTTTCATGGTTTAACATTTCTATGTCTTAACCTCAATCTTGTACACATAAAATTTCGAATATGAGCTCAACTAATTTTTCTCATATAAATTTTTAAAAAATATAGCAAATAAATCTGAACAATAATAAATCATTATCTTTATGTAAATTTTTAAAATCATCATTACATGAATGATCATCATATATGATTTCACATCATTATACCTTCTCCCTCTTTGTCATCAACAAAAAGAGAAGTGCAATTAGCAATTTTTTGATATATGAAGGCTTAGCAATTTAATAAATTTGTTATTAGTTTAGAACATGCAAGCTAGTGAATTCATTATTCTCTTTTGGGAAGTGCAAGCTTGCAAATATTTGATTCCTTTTCATTGTTCAAGCTAGCAATTTTATAAGCTAACAAGTTTTGCTCCCCCTTTGTCATTGTCAAAAAGAAGAATGATTAGAATAGTGCAAAACTTTTCTCATTACATCATTTTTCAAGAAATATACCAATCATTATAAGAAATATATCAAGAAAATTAACATGGTGATAAGATATTCAATTTATGAAAATAAATTATGAATCTCAAGAGACAAGTCATAAGAGAAACAAATAAAATTTCTTGATTTATCCATAAGAAATCTTAAGTTGTCAAGTTCATAATTTGTATAAAAATCTTTTTTTAAATAATACGAAGACATATAACAACATATTTTGATTCATAAAAGATTTCAAGTTATAATTCTAAGAAATCAAAACCATGATATAGATAAATCACTCATTCAATTTCAAAATCATCAAAATTATTTTAAGATATTTAAATTAATTAATAGACTTATTAGTCTCTTGAAATGCTAGTGATTTTCTTTCTCCACATATGTGAGCAAGAAGGTAGAATCAAGGAAGAGAAATGAAAAATATCATATCATAAAAATACTCAATTTTAAAGATGTAAATTTTATAGATGTAAATTTCGAAATTAATCTCAAAACTTCAAGATATTCAAGGAGATTCAAAAGTTTAAGAGTTACTCATACATTTAAAATCATCTCATGTAATTTTATGTACACCAAAAAAATCATCTATTGTAAATTTTGATAAAAAGCATCAAGAATTTCATAAGAAGGCATGATAGTAGATCAATCTCAAATTGTAAATCAATTATTTTATATGCATTTAGAAAATTCTAAATTTTCTTCCAAGCAAATTATTTCTCATTCAAGGTTATTATATCCAATTTACTTTTAATTATATTAATAATTTTATCTCTTCCTTTTTGTTATTGTTAAGAAATAAATATGATGGCATAATTTCTTCTTAGCATTCATATTCAAATTACGCCAAAAGTACAAGAAAATCATATTATTAAAGATAAAATTAAACTTTTGAATATCAAAAGACATGATTTCGTTTAATAAGTTTATTTTCCTCTTTTTTATGAATAATAAAATAAGTCTTATGGGATAATCTCAATTCATCCAAGAGAACTCTTTTTAATAAAGAAGAATGATCTTGATAATAATTTTAATTAATATTGTTAAGATCATAAATCATATTTTTATTTAAAAGAGAAAATTATATAGATCAATAACGTAATTCCCATAATATATAAGTCAAGTCAAGAAATTAAGGGATATTTATGGTAATATACATCTCTTTCAATTTTTAACTTATCTCAAATTTAAGAAATATTAATTTTAGTGATAAGTAATACTAAGAAGAAAGTAATAATTAATCATGTCATGAAGAATATTATTATCAAATGATAAATACTAAGAACATGATTTATTTACACATTTCTTCCTAGATAAAATTTCAAAGTTTTTGAAATCTTAGGAGATCAAAAAGAATGATCTTGATTCTTATAGAAATATCAAGTTATAAATATTGAGAAATCAAGATCATGATTAGGATGAAAGCTTTAATTTAATAAAGGGAAGGAATCTTAGTAAACAATCTTGCTTTATAAAAATATCTCAATTTTAATTTTCAAGATTTCATGGTTATGATTTAAGTTATCAAAATATCAATAATATTGGATAAATTCAAACATATCCATTCTTTAAAATAATATCATTTGAAAACATATCCAAAATCATCATCAAAAATTACTTTTCAGAAAATTTCAATAAAGGCATCATAGATTATTTTTCAAAATAAAATAACTAAAATTTTCTAATTCATTTTTGTAGTTAAAGAAATTCAATAATAAATATATCATTTTATCTTTATTGAAGGATTCATAGGATAAAAAAAATTTCATGAAGAATTATCCTTTTTTTGAAATTTATTTTAAGAATGCAATAGCATTTAAAGTCAAAAATAAAATTTCATTATGATCATTGCAATAAAATATGTTTAAACAAAAGCTTTGATTCATTTTAAATCTAATATTTTTACGTGTTGGAAGATTCTATTATGTTATCAAGAAGTTTTTCTTTTAAAGAAAGATGATTTCATATATGATTTTTAGATTCAAAAATAACATAAATCATCAACATAAGTTAATACACATCAATACAATAATCATCATCAAAATCTTTCTTTCATACATATGACTTTTATTTAAGTTAACTTTTTTTTTCTAATTCTAGCATGCTCTAGCTATGCATCATCAAGATTAATTATATAATGATGAACTATTTTCAATAAAATTTTCTTGTTATTTGCTTAAGCTAGTCAGCTTTGAAAGAGTATTAGATCTCAAGTCATATGCCTTGAGCATCTGATTTTAAAATATTACTTAGTGCTCCTAGCCTTGTTAGGATGTAACTTTGTATTATGGGATGTTTTGATTTAGGTACATATTTTACATTGGGCCTTAATGATATGTTCTTCCCATTTTCTCTAATGGCATAAGATTGTTTATGGTTCTTTTAGGAACCCAAATTAATTTATATGGACTATCATTTTTAAATGAATATTTATATGCTTTATGTATTAATCTACCATAAAAATAATATTTATTTTTAGATGGCAAATTTTATGTAGGTCCCTTTGTAAAGATGGTTGGCTTTTGTTGAATATTACTAACAAAGCCTATGTCATTTCTACTATTAATATGACCCTTATTAGAAAGGATCATATTTATTGATTTGTTTCCTATTTGAAATTTTTCTATTGTTGATTTAAGCATAATGATTTCTTCTTTAACACTATCTAGTATCTTACATTTAGATCATGTGTTATTGTGTGATACTAGTGAGGTATGCATTTCATCAAGTCTACTAACTAGCAATTCATGATCATTCTTAAGCAGTTTAAATGATTTACTAAGTTTTCTAAACTCATCAAATAGATCATGAAATATGCTTAATAATTCATAAAAGAAAATATTTAAAGACTCACTAACCTCATCTTCGATGCCCATAAGAGCGAGGTTCTCCACTTTTTAGTTGTGCATTTGATCATTAGAGCTCCTCGACTTATTGTGTTCATAGTAAGAGATTTTGTCCATCTTTACATTATTTTTAAGGTTCAAGTTCGTTAATTTTTTCAGTTCATTTGTCAAAAATTCAAGGTCCTCATCACTCGAGATTTTACTTGAGGAGTCATGTGTTCTTCTCGATTCACATTCCTTCCGGTTCTTATAAAGGTGTTCTTCTTGTTTATTTTTAGAAGTATTTTTATTTAAGATTCATTTATATTAAGTATGCTTTCATATGCTATTTCTAATGCATGTCATATATCAAAAGCCGAATCAAAATAAGAAACCCGATCAAATTTATTTTTATCTAAGGTGCAAAACAAGGCATTCATGGCCTTAGCATTTAAAGAGAAAGTCTTATTCTCCAAATCATTCCAATTGTTCATTGGAAGAGAAGACATTTTAAACCTATTTTCAATGATAGCCTATAAATCAAGATCTAAAGAAAGTAAAAAACTCTCATCTGAGTTTTTCAATAAGTATAGTCCGTCCCATTGAATATAGGAGAACGAATGATAGAAAAGTCATCTTGAAAGCTAATAAGAGCTATTTCTCTTAGGTATTAAACCAAATGAGAAAATCTGAGGCTCTAGTACCAATTGTTAGCATCAATTGGCACTAAGATAACCTAAGCTTAGTGCAAGTATAAATTTTCTTTCTAAATAAAATCTTTTCTATTAAACCAAACCAAGATAACCTAAGCTTTTCGTTCTTAGTGAAATGATTGAGTGAACAAAGAAAAGTTGCTAAGTTAATAATCAAACTGGGAAGATAAGCGATGTTTGAAGGAAGGAACTTATGGTGAAAAACTTTGCTAAGAGTTGAGATAAATCGGAAGCTTCAATACAAGAAATATGTAAGCAATGAAAGCAAAAAACCACTCACAATTTTTATAGTGGCTCAGCGCTAAAGGCCTACATCCACTCCCAAGTCCTCCTTCTTGAGGCACATCGATGTCCACTACTAATCTTATTTGGGTGAAGATTAAACCCTTATACTTTGCTTACAATGGAGACTTGAGAAAATTTTTAACTCTAAGATCACTTCCTTTCCTTTTCTTTTTCTTACAAATCACACATAATTTCTTTTTCATAGAATTTAATTACACAAAAAGAGTTGTTGTGAATGCAATAATACTTAGGGTATTTATAGACCCCAAGTGGTTTCAGAAATTAAAGTAAAAAAATCAAATATACCCAAAAAAAACTAGGTACGAGCGGTTTACCCACTGACCTGGGTGGCTCAACTACCCGAACACCTGGGTACGGGTGATTTAGTCATCGACCTTAGGCGAGTCAACCACCCAAAGTACCCAGATTCCTAGGTATGGGCGGGTCAGCCACCATTAGCCACCCGAATAGTGGATCTAATTACATTATTGAGTTGATTTGGATTCCTTCTAAATTCAACTTAATTTGGACTCAAACCCTAACTATGACTCAATAATTACAACACTTAATAACCAATCAAGATAATCAAAACCTAACTCCTGTCAATCCGGCAGCCTCCAGCATTCTTGCAGTGAGTCTTCCGGTCTTCTTTCGGCGATCTCCTAGTGTGTTCCCAGTGAGCTTCCCGATCCCTTTGGGTGAATCTCCTGGTGAACTTCGACGAGATCCCACTACATCGTTTGAACTCGGCTCGATGCCCAAACTTGATATTGGCCCATCATCTGGTTATAACTTCATTACTCCTGTCATAGTTAATTATGCACGATGCTAATTATGACTTAATTAAATATAAATATAATTGCCAAACATCCATTACAAGATTATCCTAACTCCCTGCAAGCTTTTCGGCTACCCCCGACAATCTTCCGGCAAGTCTCAGTTTTCTTCTAGCAAACTCTCTTGTGTTATCCTAACAAACTCCCGATACCCTCGGTGAGCTCCCAACGCACTCCTAGCGAGTTCCTAACTGTATCAACTCGATGCATGGACTTGACCTTGGTCAATCATGATTGTAATAATCGTTCTATCATAATTAATCATGCATCAATCAATTTCTAATAATTCATATTAAATTATTAACTCATCAATTGATTTCACCATCAAAATCTGAGATTTAATAAATTTGGGGTAAATGGTCAATTTGGTGATTGTATAGGTTCTTTTGCTGATGAAATTATAAATGTAGTTAATATTTGCTAAGTTGGCTCTAGGTTTTATAAATGTTTAAGTGATGTAACGGATGATTATAAACTATACAGGTTTTATAGATGTGAATTTTGAAGTTTGAATATTTCTCGATATCCTCAAATGTTTATTTGGATCCTGAATTGAATTGTAATGAACTACAATAATATCGATTTATGATAGGTTCACACCTCTCGAATGTGGAGGCGTGACAATCACTACTCAAGTAAGTCACAACTCTAAAAAGAGGAGCAATCAATATTCTCGACCTGTCTACAAGGGTCTAGGCCAAGCACTGTCGTACCACAATCCAGGTAGCAACTTCAGGTCCCAACAAGCTTGGTGTCCTACTCCTATACCTCAACAACAAATAGTCTGTCAACTGTGTAATAAGGTTGGTCACTCCGCCAAAGTCTATCAATCTCGTCCTCGACCTTTAGCTACCATGCCCCAAGTGCATCTCACTGCTGCCTGACGTCTGATCAATATTCTTGGATTATGGACTCTGGAGTCCTCCATCACATTACCTCGAATCTCCAGAACTTGTCCCTTCACAATAGTTATGTTGGTAACAATGACATCATTATCAGTGATAATAAACAACTTCTCATTACTCATATTGGTTCTACAATGCTTAATTCACATACTCTTAACTTTACACTTGATGATGTATTATGCGCTCCTCATATTAAACGAAATTTTATTTCTATCTCTCAATTATGTAAACAAAATAATACTTCTATTGAATTTTTTTCTGACTACTTTCTTATCAAGGATCTAAGCATGGGGGCATCGTTAGTTCAAGGTCATAGTAAAGATAATATCTACTAGTGGCAATCAATCTCTCATCCTATTGTCTACTCTTTTGTTGCTGCTCCAATAGATGTGTGGCATTGTCGTCTTGATCTCCTTTCTTCCTCAACTTAACAAAAGTTTCTTTTCTTGTTATTCTCTTCCAACTTTTAAAAATAGCTCTATTTTTACTTATTGTGATGAATATCTTAGTAATAAAAGTTATAAACTATCGTTTGAAAATTCTTATATTTCTTGCACACAACCATTTGAAATTCTTTGTACTGATGTTTAGGGTCCTATACCAATTATTTTGTTTGATAAATACATATTCTATGTTATCTTTATTGATTATTTTACCAAGTATATTTGGTTTTATCCTCTCTAACATAAGTCTAAGGTTTCCTTAATCTTTCTTACCTTCAAAAAGATAGTGGAGAATGCTTTTCAGTCCATAATTAAAATAGTTTATTCTGATGGTGGGTGTGAATACCAAACACTAACATCATGTCTGTTAGCATATGGTATTCGGCATCTCAAGTCTCCCCCGTGATAGGAATAAAAGAGGAATAAACTTTGTATACGAATAAATACTAGCAAACCGTCACACATAGCGAAATCAAACAGAGATCACAATCAAATGAACACCAAGATTTACGTGGAAAACCCCCTCAACTCGAAGTGTAAATACCACGGGATAAGCCAGAGAAAATCCACTATCAAAATAATAAATATACAGATCTCAAGGCTTCTTACCCAAGCCCAAAGCAATAGTCACAAGAGAATCACAATGATACAAGGACTACAATACCAAACACAATATCCAAAAACTTCCCAAGAGATCATAGTAAGAATCCACTGCAAATTGATCTAACCTAAGATATGAATGATTTAGAATAGTCTTTTTTTGTCCTTATTTTCTTCTCTTACTTAGATCTCTTGTTTTTTGGCATCTATTGTTAATTTGTAGTCTTCTTTCTCTCTCTCATATTTTCAGTCACCGCTGCCCTCTTAATCTTAACCCTAGCAACCTAATCTAGAGTTTAGGTTAATATAAGTGAGGTTCTGGATTGTAGGCTTCACTAAAGCCCATTATTGGCTAAATCTGGGCCATCTGCCTAACAACCTCCCCCTTTAGCCCATAAGGGAGGCTATTTCATGACTCCTCAATGTGAAGTCATGCTGACCAACTATCGGCATATCTCATATCTCTCTTTCGGTAAAGACTTAGTCAACATGTCTGCCTCATTATTATCTGTGTGAATTTTCTAAAGTTGTAACTGCTTTTCTTCAAGCACATTTCTGATCCAGTGATATCTGACATCTATATGCTTTGACTTAGAATGAAATATTGGGTTTTTGCACAAATGGATAGCACTTTGGCTATCACAATACACCACATAGTTTTTCTATTTCAGCCCCGATTCTTGTAAGAATCCTTTCATCCATAACATTTCTTTGTAAACCTCTGTAGCAGCAATATATTCTACCTCTGTGGTAGAGAGAGCAATGCACCTTTGCAATCTGGACTGTCATGATGCAGCTCCCCCTGCAAAAGTAAGTACAAAACCTGATGTGGACTTCCTTGTGTCAATATCTCTTACCATATCTGCATCTGTGTAACCTATCAACATAAGTGGTCCACCTCCAAAGCTTAGACAAACTTTAGAACTTCCTCTAAGATATCTAAAAATCTACTTCACTGCTGCCTAATGCTCTTTACCTGGATTTGCAAGAAATCTGCTATCAACACCCACTGCATATGTGATGTCCGGCTCGTATATACTATCGCATACATTAAACTTCCAACTATTGAAGCATAATGAACCTTTTGCATTTTCTCCTTCTCCTCATCATTTGACGAACTTTGCTCTGAGCACAACTTGAAGTGGCCTACAAGAGGAGAACCAACTGGCTTTGCATTACTCATACTAAACCTATCTAATACATTTTCAATGTATTTCTCTTGTGACAACCAAATCTTCCTCTTTCTTCTGTCACGAGAAATCTGCATGCCTAGTATTTGTTTTGCTAGCCCCATGTCCTTCATTACAAAAGACTCACTCAGTTCCTTCTTCAATTTGTTAATCATAGACATATCTTTCCCAAGGATAAGCATATCATCAACATAAAGTAAGAAAATAATAAAATCATCACTAAACCATTTGATATAAACACAATGATTTGAAGTTGTTCTTTTATATTTATTTTCAATCATAAATGAATCAAACTTTTTATACCATTGTCTTGGAGCTTGCTTTAGCCCATACAAACTCTTCTTCAACTTGTAAACAAGATTTTCTTTACCTTTAACTTTGAAATCTTCTGGTTGCTCCATATAAATTTTCTCCTCCAAATCACCATGAAGGAAAACTGTTTTCACATCTAACTGCTCAATCTCCAAGTCTAGGTTAGCAGCAATACCAAGAGCAACACAGATAGAAGACATTTTAACAATAGTAGAAAAAATTTCTTTAAAATCAATACTTTTCTTTTGACCAAAGACTTTCACAACCAATCTAGCTTTATACTTTAGTTGAGAACAATATTCTTGAGTCTTCAACCTGAAAACTCACTTGTTCTTCAAGGCTTTACTTCACTCTAGTAGTTGCACTAAATTATATGTATGGTTCTTCTGTAGAGAATCTATCTCTTCCTACATAGCAATAAACCACTTCTTTTTCTACTCACTTTCAACTGCTTCCTGGTAACTCTCTGGTTCACCTGTATTAATAAGCATCATATACTCATCTATAGAGTATCTTCTGGAAGGTTGACGTGGTCTAGAAGATCTTCTTAACTGAGGTTCTGTGGAAACTTGCTCTCTTTATTCTTCTTGCTCAACATGTCCTATAGGTAGATCAACATATGGCTCTGCACCATCTTCCTATACATCTCCCCCATCACCTTAATATACTAGAGGAATAACTGGGTATAGTCTACAAATCCCTCTGTAGAAGTCTTAGTTGGCGCCTCTTTCTTCAAATCCTCAATGGTTTGATCCTCAAAGAAGACAACATCTCTGCTTCTGAATAACTTCTGCTTTTCTGGATCCCAAAACTTGTAACCAAACTGATCATGTGAGTAACCAAGGAAAATACTCTTTTGTCTTACCATCCAGCTTGGACCTCTCATTGTCTAGAACATATGCAAATGCATGACAACCAAACACTCTTAAATGCCTATAGGAGACATCTTTTCCTGACCATACATGCTCTGCAACATCATCATCTAGAGTTGTATATAGTGATAAGTTGATTACATCAACTGCAGTCCTGAAAGCCTCATCCCAAAATCTTTTGGGTAGCTTGGCCTATGAAAGCATACATCTGATCTTTTCTATGATGGTGCGATTCATCCTCTCTGCAATTGCATTATGTTGAGGTATACCAAGAACTGTCAACTCATGCTGGATGCCATGTGACCTGTAAATAATCATTAAATAATCTTATGTAATCACTACCATTATATGATCTTATGCATTTCAATTGACTTTCTATCTCTCTTTCAACTTTGGAATGAAACTTCTCGAAAACATTAACAACCTAATCTTTTATCTTTAAAGCATAGGCCTAAACTTTTTTAGAAAAGTTATATATAAAAGTAACAAAATAAAGTACACCACTGATACTAGGAACATTAAGAAACCTACCAGGAGTTTTTATCCTCAAAGGACCACATACATCTATATAAACACGGTTCAAGACATGCATTTTTTAGATAAAGCATGACTAACAAAGGAAACTCTATGTTGTTTATCAGCCAAACAATCAATATAAGGGTTCAAATGTGTACCTCTGAGATCTGGCAATACCTCTCTCTTAGAAAGTTCTTATAGCCCTTTCTCTCTCATGTGTCCCAATCGCCTATGCCACAACTCCATGATGAAGTCTTTCTCTATAACATTCAACTACCTACCACAAGCTTTAGCCTGTAATCTATATAATGTATGACATTTCTTCCCATTAGCTATAATAAGAGAACTCTTACTGAGCTTCCACTGCCCTTTGTGAAATCTGACATCAAAGTCTTCATCATCCAGTCTTCTAACTGAAATTAAATTCAGTCTTAAGTCAACCACATGTCTCACATCCTTAAGCACCAACTTGCAACCAAGGGTGGTCTTTATATGGATATCACTCATGCCAATGATGTCTGTTGTGCCATAGTTTCTCATCTTCACAACACCAAAATTTTTAGACCTATAAGTAGCAAAGAACTCCCTTCATGGTGTAGCATGATAAGAAGCACTTGTGTCAATTATCCACTCGAGGTCCTAGCATACACAAGAAAAAAATATCATCAGAAGTAGACAAAATCAAATAATCACTACCTTGCACTATAGCTGTAATAATCTCTTTTGACTCTGTATGCTCTACTTCTAACCCCTTTTCTTGTTCTTCTTAGGTTACTTGTACTGATTCTTGTAATGTCCTTTCTCACCATAATTGTAGCAAATAATATCTTTCTTTGATCTTGACTTACTTCTACCTATGCGGGAACCACTTCTATCCTTTAACTTTGACCTTTCTCTGTTCTCTGAGACAAGTGCCTGTGAATCAATCTGAGAAGTTGTTGAATTCTTTCTCATCAACTCCTCATTTAACAAACTGCTTGTTACTTGACTCATTGTGATAATACAATCTAGTGCAGAATTACTAAGGGAAACCACTAGTGTCTCCCAACTTTTTGGCAAAGAACTGAGAAGTAACAATGTCTATAACTCATAATCAAGAGATATTTTCATAGAGGATAACTGGTTAGTAATACTCTGCATTTCATTCAAATGCTTAGGAATAGAAGTACCCTTTTTATATTTCAAGTTCACAAGTTTTCTAATCAGAAAGTTTTGTTCCCAGTCGTTTTTCTTTCATAAAGACCTTCTAACTTTTTCTAAAGAGAGTAAGCAGAACTTTCAATAAAAACATTATGAAAGGCACTATCATCAAGCCACTGACGAATAAAGCTAATAGTTTTTCGATCGAACATTTTCCACTCATCATTTGTTATAGCTATGGGCTTTGCACTATCCTCTTACAAAGGTCCATATAAATCTTTGCAATACAAGAGATCTTCCATTCTTAGTTTCCATATCATCCAATTGTTTCCATTTAAACTAATCCTGTGATAAACATTATCGGCCTCCATGTTCAAATACAAAAGATTAAATATCACCAAAACTCCACTCTGATACCAATTGATGGGAATAAAATAGGAATAAACTTTGTAGACGAACAAATACTAGCAGACAATCACACATAACGGAATCAAACAGAAATCACAATCAGATGAACACCAAGATTTACATGAAAAACCCCCTCAACTCGAAGGGTAAAAATTATGGGACAAGATAGAGAAAATTCACTATCACAATAATGAATATACAGATCTCAAGGCTTCTTGCACAAGCCCAAAGGAACAGACACAAGATAATCACAAGGATACAAGGACTATAATACCAAACACAATATCTAAAATCTTTCCAAGAGATCACAGTAAGAATCCATTGCAAACTCATCTAACTTGAGATATGAATGATTGAGAATAGTCTTTTCTTGTTCTTGTTTTCTTCCCTTACTTGGATCTCTTATTTTCTGGCCTCTACTGTCAATCTACAATCTTCTTTCTCTCTCCCACGTTTTTAACCGTCGCTGCCCTCTTAATCTCAACCCTAGCCACCTAATCTAGCGTTTAGGTTAATATAAGTGAGGTTCTGGGCTGTGGGCTTCACTAAAGCCCATTATCGGCTGAATCTGGGCCATCTGCCCAACACCCCGTACACTCCTCAATTAGTTGGCTCAACCGAACATAAACATTGGCATATAGTTGAAACTGATCTCACATTTCTCCATCATGCATCCATACCAACTATCTTTTGGTCTGTAGTCTTCCAAATTGCAGTCTATCTAATTAATTGCATGTCTACTCGAATCCTCCACAATCAGTCGTCATTTAAAAAACTATTTCATAAATCCTCAAATCTTCATAAACTTAGGGTTTTTGGTTGTGTCTGTTATCCTTGGCTATGTCCTTATGCATCACGTAAACTTACCCCAAGGTTGAGGCCTTGTATATTCATTGGTTAGTCTCTTGAACATAATGTGTATCGATACTATGATACTCTGACTCACAAAGTCTTTGTGTTTTGTCATGTTATCTTTATGGAGTCCTCCTTTCCATTTCACTAGTCCAAGTATTTTACTGTACAAACTACTCCAATGAATATACATCAGTGGAATATGTCGTTGTTCAATGAGTCTCCACAAGAGTCACCAGCTCCAGTAAAAATACATGAGTAGAGTACTCTTCCGGTATAATATCTCGCCCCCTCTTTTTCTTCTCTTTCAATTTCTATCACTTATGTACATACGGCAGATCAATTTGTCGACTCACTCACCAGGCTTCTAGCTCGCAAACTCTTTTCCTTTCATTAATCCAAGATTAATGTCCTTGACAGAAACTCGATTTTACGGAGGTATGTTAATAGATCAAATTTACAAATATGATTTATCTAAAATGATCGTAACTGAGAAACATTCTTATTCTTCAGCATGTATAAATAGATATTGAAAGAAGATATCAAGCATGTTTTACTTTTCACTTCCTAATTTAACAATTTCCAGAGATGCAGTATTTTTTTCCTGTTTTTCTTTGGGTGACATTTCATTTGAATGCTACTTAGCTGAGCATTGTTAATAAGGATCACAGAAAAGCATCAGAAGAATAGGTTTACATGGAATAGGCAGTACTGAAGTAAGATGCCGTGACATTCCTGCGCAGTATCTGCAAAACCTCGGTGTTGGAGAGGCCGACGCAACGCGGCGTCTTGAACTGGCTCATGGCACCCCCCAGGCGGATGTAGTGATCCGAGATCTTCTGGAACGTTCCCCTGCGAACTACACGAAGCTCCAGAGCCCCGATGGCGCCGGCCTTCCTGGATCCCACGTAGCCGGCGTCGACGAAGGACAGGTCCAAGCAATTGCAGCAGCTGCGGAGAACCTCCTCCGCCGCGTCGGAGCACAGCTCCCAGAAGACCACGTAGTGGCCGGTCTCCGTCGATGTGTCGACGTGGCTGGTGAAGTCCACCACCTCCAGCTTTTCCTCCGCCAGCAGCTTGGCTGCTGCTTCCACCGCCAACTGCAGATCCTTCTCGGTGTTCTTGTCGATGTTGATGCTCAGCATTAGGCTTCTTCTGCATACGAATTGGAGCTCCGGTGTGGAGTTGCGAAACCCGGCTATCCTCACGATATCTCCCAGCCTGTACCGATACAAGCCTGTCACAAGATCCACACCGATTAGTGCCTCGGAAAACATGGGGGATTCACTGCCACAGACACGAAGACCACGAGGAAATGAACTAGCAAATAGATACCGATACCTGTAAAATTGGTGACGACCACTTCATACTGTTTGCCGACTTCGACTTCGGTCAGGCCCTCCGGTGCGGCCTCTACATAGTGAATGGTTGAGGCAGTACCGTTCTCCGTCTCCGGCCCCTCCGGTTTCTCCAGAGGGATGAACTCGTAGTAGCCGAGGTTAGGAAGCACCGCAAAGGTAGCCAGCTCGGGAGGCAAACTGGGGTTGACATTGGCACCGATCCACCCTTCCGAAGAGCCATAGTCAGCACTCATGAGGGGCAGGCTTCCCGCATAATGCCTTAGTTTGTTCAAGTATGGCTCCATGGAGCCCGTCATAATGCCATAGACATACTTGGCATTGGGCCACAGCGCCGGGATCACACCATACCAGTTGCTCAATCTCGAACACTTGTTGTGTATAGAATCTGCGAGGCCGGGGTTCGGGTTTAGAAGCTTAGAGACGGCTGCACGCATGGACGGGACGGTGATTCTGCTCGACAGAACGCCTTCTCTGATATCCGTGCAAAGTTCCTCCCACGCCTGCTCAAACGTTCGGAAAGCATGAACGAGGCTGTGTGCGAAGGTGGAGGATACGATCTGGACTTCGTCCGAGTATATCAGACCGCACAGCAGGTGGCAATACAGTGACTGCTGGAAGTCCGGACCAAATATAACCTCATCGGGGCTGCAACATTGCGATCGGATGTCCTTCATGGTGTGCTTGAACTGTTCGCTCCGGTATACGTTGGTCGTCGCTGTTGTGGCAGTGAGGCCCCCTTTGGTTTTGGCCTGCTTGCTGCTGTAAATGAACTGTAGAGCTTTTCCATTGCCGATTGGATATTCTCTGCAAACACAACGTTTGATCATATGAGGACATACGGAATACCAACCAATACTCTCACCCAGTACAATTCAGTTTCGATGCTAAGCAAGCTTCAAGAAGAAGGAGAAGAAGAAGAAGAAGAAGCTTAATGTGTTCAAGCTCCATACCGGTTTCTGAAAGCAAAGGAGGTCCGATATATCTGCATCGTGGAATGGATTAGCGCATCATTGAACGGCAGCAGCTTGGGTTTCCCTTGTGTGGTACCGGAACTGTGGGGAGCAGGACAAGCTTCTCGAATGTTAGCAAGAAAGACCAGGGACCGTAGTATCAGAAAGAGGCACGCACAGGTCCAAAAGCATCAATCACCTGAGTGAGATGGAAGTTATAGGCTTCCCTGTTAGAACAGGAGAAGTATCTCCGTCGGCAATCCTCTGGATGTAAGGCTCCAAATCACTATGAGTGACCAAAGGGATGCAAGCCTTGAAGCTGTCGGGGTCGGTTCTTCCTCCCAGGTCAAAGTTGTGCAAGTACTCTGCTTCACCATTTTGTTCGAGAATCTCCCGAAGAGTCTCTCTCTGGAGCCGGCCGGCGTCCTTGGTCAGTGCTTCGAATTCGTTTATCACGCTGGCGTGGCTAAAAACCCTCATCTTCTCGAGTGGTATCAGTGGACTTCGAAGAGGAAACCTGCACAGTTGGTGCTGGAAAATGAGGAGGTTTCACGCTAGCAGAGGAAGTATTCCGAAGAGAACCGCCTTCTGTTTTCGGATCAATTGGATTAGCAGATAAAAGTGGTGTTCAAACGGAAAAGCAGATAAATGAAACAAAGACCATAAAAACAAAATAACAAAGAACAGAACATGGAACTGTAACGAAAAGATTGAAGGCTTTCTTGGCCTTTCCCGAGGAGGAGTCAATAGGCCTTAAAAACACGAACTCGACACCGAAAGGATCGGGAAAAAGGTAGCCCGAAACGAACATTCCTCGTCTTTTCGGTGGGTTCTCCGGAACAAGAACAGAACTGAAGGAAGAGACCAAGAAGAGCACGAGGAATTCAAGCAAACACTGCCATCGACTCGAGCAATAAGGTTGGAGAGAAACAAAAGTATCGCAGACGTAGGACAGTTAAGCCAAGCATTCCTCAGCAAACAGGCATCATATCCATTAAATATCGGGCCCTGTTCCCACAAGGAATCCAACCGCCTCCGCTCTATCCCGTCGCCTCCACCCTCAGATCCAAAGCAAACGCCAACGAGAGACACAAAGCCAAAGGAACATTGCACGACCATAAAGGTCTCTCACCTTTCTTCGTCTCGCCCTGCTGCTCTTGGTGCAGAGGAGTGACGGAGGAGGCTTCCGTATTTATAGCGCGAGGATCGGGAAGGAGAGCCCACTCGACCGGAAGGACGACCACTCGGTATCGGCTGCAGACGTTGGATATGGACAACAGCGGTGGGCTCCGAGCCCAAATGGCACGGCAACCTCCATTGGAAGCCATGGAGACCGGTTGATTCCACTGATTGGGGGACTCCATTAAGTTTTACTTTCTCTCTACTCTGCTACGGTCATGAACAATAATGATACAATCAATACGAGTCAAAACTCAAAATCATAAATAACCAGAAAGAAAGATTCTGAAGCAGTCCAATCTGTGAGAGGATGATGCCACAGTGTCAACCATCCTAAATGGAGTAATATTTTGGCTTCCCAAATAAAGATCTGTTTTCGGTATCGGGTGGGACATGTAGCCCGCCCGCTCTCAGACACTTAAATCGCACGTGCTCTATATTGGATGAAAAAAGAGATGATGACCGATCACGACAGCATATAAAAACACAAATATACAAATACATTCGTAGACGTGTTTGTATTTGTGGTGTGTGTAAAAGTCAAAAGTAGGTAAATAGCGACGGCGCCACACCACTTTCACGTGTCTTCTTCTACATAAGATACAGAGTTACCCTTTTTCTTTTTTAATTCAGTCTATAATAAATTTTAATGAAATCTATGACTTAGAACTTTATTTATATTAACCTAAACCTAGATTAGGTGACTAGGGTTGAAATTAAAAATACAACGTAATTGAAAACATGGGAAAAAAAAAGAAGACTGTAGATTAATAGTAGAGGTCATAAAATAAGAGATCTAGAAAAAGAAAGAAGACAATGACAAGAAAAGACTATTCTCAATCATTCATATCTCATGTTAGATCAATTTGCAGTAGATTATTACTGTGATCTCTTGGGAAGCTTTGGATATTGTTTTTGATATTATAGTCCTTATATCCTTGTGATTCTCTTGTGACTGTTGCTTTGGCTTGGGTAAGAAGCCTTGAGATCTGTATATTTATTATTTCGATAGTGAATTTTCTCTAGCTTGTCGCATGATTTTTACCCTTCCAGTTAAGGGAGTTTTCCACGTAAATTTTGGTATTCATTTGATTGTAATTTCTGTTTGATTTCGCTGTGTATGACGACCTGCTAATATTTGTTCGTATATAAAATTTATTCTCATTTTATTCCCATCAACTGGTATCAGAATAGAGTTTTTGGTGGCATTTAACCTTTTGTATTTGAATATGGAAGCCGATAATATCTCTCGCATGATTAGTTTAAACGGAAACAATCGGATGATATGAAAACTAAGAATGGAAGATCACTTATATTAAAAAGATGTGTATGGACCTTTGCAAGGGGATAGTGGAAGAGGTTAAATCGAAAAGCAGTTGGATTTATTCGTCAGTGGCTTGATGATAGTGTCTTTCACCATGTTTCTACTGAAAGTTCTGCTTACTCTCTTTGGAAAAAGTTAGAAGGTCTTTATGAAAGAAAAACGACTGGCAACAAATCTTTCTTGATTAGAAAACTTGTGAACTTAAAATATAAAAAGGGCACTTATATTACTGAGCATTTGAATTAAACGTGGAGTATTATTAACTAATTATCCTCTGTGAAAATATCTCTTGATGATGAGTTACAAGTATTGTTACTTCTCAGTTCTTTGCCAGAAAGTTAGGAGATACTGGTGGTTTCCCTCAGTAATTCTACACTAGATGATATTGTCACCATGAGTCAAGTAATAAGCAGTTTGTTGAATAAGGAGCTAAGGAGAAAGAATTCAGTAACTTCTTAGATTGATTCACAAGCACTTGTCTCAAAGAACAAAAGAAGGTCAAAGTCAAAGGATAGAAGTGGTTTACGTATAGATAGAAGCAAGTCAAGATCAAAGAAAGATATTGTTTGCTACAATTGTAGTGAGAAAGAACATTACAAGAATCAATGCAAGCAACCTAATAAGAACAAGAAAAGGGAAAAAAAGTGGAGCATACAGAGTAAAAAAAGAATATCATAGCTACAGTACAAGGTAGTGATTATTTGATTTTGTCTACTTCTGATAATATTTTTTCCTATGTGTGCCACGATCTCGTGTGGATAATTGACACATGTGCTTCTTATCATGCTATACCATAGAGGGAGTTCTTTGCTACTTACAGGTCTGAAAATTTTGGTGTTATCAAGATGGATAACTATGGCACAGCAGACATCATTGGCATAGGAGATATCTATATAAAGACCAACATTGGCTGCAAGTTGGTGCTTAAGGATGTGAGGCATGTGGTTGACTTAAGACTGAATTTAATTTCAGTTGGAAGGCCGGATGATTAAGACTTTAATGTCAGATTTCACAGAAGGTAGTGAAAGCTCAGTAAGAGTTCTTTTATTATAGCTAATGGGAAGAAATATCATACATTATAAAGATTACAGACTAAAGCTTATGGTGAGCAATTGAATGCTATAAAGAAAGACTTCAGTATGGAGTTGTGGTATAGGCGACTGAGACATATAAGCAAGAATGGGCTACAAGAACTTTCCAAGAGAGAGGTATTGCTAGACCTTAAAGGTACATGTTTGAACCCTTGTATTGATTGTTTGGCTGGTAAATAATATAGAGTTTCCTTTGTTAGTCCTACTTTATCTAAAAAAATGCATGCCTTGAACCGTGTCTATATAGATGTATGTGGTCCTTTGAGGGCAAAAACTCCTGGTGGATCTCTTAATATTCCTAGTATCAGTGGTGCACTTTATTTTTTTATTTTTATATATGACTTTTCCAAGAAAGTTTATGCCTATGCTTTGAAGACAAAAGATCATGTTATTAATGTTTTAAAGGAGTTTCATTCTAAAATTGAAAGGGAGACAAAAAGGCAATTGAAATGCATAAGATCATATAATGGTGGTGAGTACATAGGATTATTTAATAATTATTATAGGTCACATAGCATCCAGCATGAGTTGACAGTTCCTGGTACGTCTCAACATAATGCAATTATAGAGATGAACCACACCATAATGGAAAAGATTATATGCATACTTTCACAGGCCAAGCTACCCAAAAGGTTTTAGGATGAGGCTTTGAGGATTGCAGTTGATGTAATCAACTTATCACTATATACAGCTCTAGATGGTGATATTACAAAGCATATATGGTCAGGAAAAGATGTCTCCTATAGGCATTTAAGAGTGTTTGATTGTCATGCATTTGCATATGTTCCAGACAATGAGAGGTCCAAGCTGGATGGTAAGACAAAAGAGTATTTTCCTTGGTTACTCACATGATCAGTTTAATCACAAGTTTTAGGATCCAAAAAAACATAAGGTGTACAGAAGTATAGATTTTGTCTTCTTTGATGATTAAACCATTGTGGATGAAGAATGAGACACCAGCTAAGACTTATACAGAGGGATTTATAGATTGTACCTAGTTATTCCTCGAGTATACTAAGGTGACGGAGGAGATGTGCAAGAAGATGGTGCAGAGCCAGATGTTGATCTACCTGCAGGACATGTTGAGCAAAAAGAATAAAAAGAGCAAGTTCCTACAGAACCTCAGTTAAGAAGATCTTCTAGACCATGTCAACCTTCCAGAAGATACTCTATAGATAAGTATGTGATGCTTAATGATGCAGGTGAACCAGAGAGTTACCAGGAAGCAGTTGAAAGTGAGTAGAAAAAGAAGTGGTTTATTGTTATGTAGGAAGAGATAGATTCTCTACAGAAGAACCATACATATAATTTAGCGCAACTACTAGAGTGAAGTAAAGCCTTGAAGAACAAGTGAGTTTTCAGGTTGAAGACTCAATAATATTGTTCTCAACTAAAGTATAAAGCTAGATTGGTTGTGAAAGTCTGTGGTCAAAAGAAAAGTATTGATTTTGAAGAAATTTTTTCTACTATTGTTAAAATGTCTTCTATCTGTGTTGCTCTTGGTATTGCTGCTAACCTAGACTTGGAGATTGAGCAGTTAGATGTGAAAACAGTTTTCCTTCATGGTGATTTGGAGGAGAAAATTTATATGGAGCAACCAGAAGATTTCAAAGTTAAAGGTAAAGAAAATCTTGTCTACAAGTTGAAGAAGAGCTTGTATGGGCTGAAGCAAGCTCCAAGACAGTGGTATAAAAAGTTTGATTCATTTATGATTGAAAATAAATATAAAAAAACTTCAGATCATTGTGTGTACATCAAATGATTTAGTGAGAATTTTATTATTCTCTTACTTTATATTGATGACATGCTTATCCTTGGGAAAGATATATCTATGATTGACAGGTTGAAGAATGACCTAAATGAGTCTTTTGCAATGAAGAACATGGGGCTAGCAAAGAAAATATTTGGCATGTAGAAATATATTGAGAAGGTATTGGACAGGTTCAGTATGAGCAATGCAAAGTCAGTTGATTCTCCTCTTGTAGGTCACTTCAAGTTGTGCCCAGAGCAGAGTCTGTCAAGTGATAAGGAGGAGGAGAAAATGCAAAAGGTTCCATATACTTCAGCAGTTGAAAGTTGAATATATGTGATAGTATGTACGAGGCCAGATATCGTATATGTAGCGGGTGTTGCTAGCAGATTTCTTACAAATTGAGGTAAAGAGCATTGGGCAACAGTGAAGTGGATTTTTAGATATTTCCGAGGAAGTTTTAAAGTTTGTTTAAGATTTAGAGGTAGACCACCTGTGTTGACAGGTTACATAGATGCAGATATGGCAAGAGATATTAATACAAAAAGGTCCACATCAGGTTTTATACTTACATTACAAAGATGTATTGCTCTCTCCACCACAGACGTAGAATATATTGTTGCTATAGAGGTTTGCAAAGAAATATTATGGATGAAATGATTCTTACAAGAATTGGGGCTGAAAGAGGAAAACTATGTGGTATATTGTGACAATCAGAGTGTCATCTATTTATGCAAGACCCAACATTTCATTCCAAGTCAAAGCATATAGATGTTAGTTATCACTAGATCATGAATGTGCTTGAATAGAAGCAGTTACAGCTTCAGAAAATTCATACAGATGATAATGGGGCAAACATATTGACAAAGACTTTATCAAAAGAGAGACAAGATATGTGCTGACAGTTGGTCGGCATGACTTCACATTGAGGAGTTATGAGATAACCTCCCTTATGGGCTGAAGGGGGAGATTATTGGGTAGATAGCCCAGATTCAGCTCATAATGGGCTTTAGTGAAGCCCACACCCTAAAACTTCACTTATATTAACCTAGACCCTAGATTAGGTGGCAAGGATTGAGATTAAGATAGTAACGACGGCTGAAAACGTAGAAGAGAGAAATAAAATTGTAAATTGATAGTAGAGGCCAGAAAATAAGAGATCTAGAAAAAAGAAAAAAGACGAGGACAATAAAAGACTATTTTCAATCATTCATATCTTAGGTTAGATCAGTTTGCAGTGCATTCTTACTGCGATTTCTTAGGAAGGTTTTGGATATTGTGTTTGGTATTATAGTCCTTGTATCCCTGTGATTCTCTTGTGACTGTTGCTTTGGTTTGGGCAAGAAGGCTTGAGATCTGTATATTTATTATTTTGATAATGAATTTTATCTAGCTTGTCCCATGATTTTTACCCTTCAAGCTGAGGGAGTTTTCCACGTAAATCTTGATATTCATTTGATTATAATTTTTTATTAACTTCATTATGTATGACGGTATTCTAATATTTATTCGTATATAAAATTTATTTCTATTTTATTTTCATCAAATCCGACTCCCTCGAGAGTCCATTATCGCCATCATTTTATCACTTCCAACTTTTGATTCATATCCCAATTTTATACTCAGTCACTGATGCACATGAACGTATACTAAAAAAATCTGCGTTTGTGATCGATTCGTTCTTCTTCTTGCTTGGAGGAACCTGCTGGTTCATTTTTCCTAGCAAGTGCTTGTCATACTCCTATTCACTTTTCGGCGGTGGGCTGTACTGAACGTGCTGCGATACAGCCCTCACGCTTCTGATATCGACAGCAATAACCGGGAAGAAAGAAGGTAACCCTACGTTCTTATAGTAGAGATAAGTCATATGGTGTACTTCCAACGTGCTGCTGTTTAAGTCTTACGCTCTTGATCTCGACAGCAGGAACTGAGAAGAAAGAAGGTAACCCTGAGTTCTTAGAACAGAAAAAGGCCAGCGCCGCGATACACAACTTGCACGGAAGAAGACAAGCAGTGCCCACTGCACCAACATGTCTTCCTCCCGGTGATCCATTTGTCACCACGTGTCATCGCAGAACGGGTTAGCAGCTGCGCCATCATACGGAAAGCGTGCAGAGATATCTGATGCAGCAGCGGAGAGCTCGCACGTTGCTCATGTGCTGCCGCAAGTGGAACCCTTGTCCGGCGAGGCTTGCACCGCACAAGCCTCGTCCTTACTCGGAACCGAACAAGTCGAGCAACAACATATTCCACATGCAAATAAGAACGCGCACAGGCCGTCCAAGCCAAATAACCTAAAAGTTTTCTGGCACCTTTCTTTATATATTTCCCCACTCGACTCAAGCTTCCTTTTGGCAATCACATCTTCGACTGTCCATCACGCTCTTCTCTTCCATCTTCTCATTTTGTCAATCGTTCGTTTTGATGTTTCTGTTTTGTTTCTTCAGTGATTTATTGTTTCATGGACGATATATTCTAATACATCAACTTAACTGAATACTAAAATCGAGTTAAGACACCTCTATCTTTTCTGGGACTCTAGTTCCGACTAACTTAAGTGTCCGAAGAATCGAGTAGGGGATCCTCTATACGACTATGGCCTTTATGCAAGCTTGGTTGCAGGGACCCTATAACCCAATCATATGAGTGATAACACGTGTGACATACTGCACATTATTTTTTCATTATTGTTATTGACATATTCTCATATTATATTATATGTTGAATATATATATATATATATATAAGAAATATATTTACTTTATGTACCTATTTGTATCCTTTATGGTTAGATCTACCTCTCTTAGCTTTTGACATCAAATCATTTAATGTTTATTTAGGAACTTAAATTAATTTATGAGAACTATATTTTTTAAAAGAGCATATATAAGTATAATAATCAAATCTTCTACAAAAATTACATTTAACTTTAGGGGTAATATGTCGTTTGGGTTATTTTACAAATTTTATTGGTGTTTGATGAGTGTTACTACTCAGAAAGTTGATTCTTCCTTTATATATGCACGACCTTGGTTAGTAATAATCATATCTAATGATTTGTTTCTAATTTTAAACTTTTCTAAAATTTATTGTAATAATATATTTTCTTTTTTAAGTGAATCTAACTCTTCACATTTAGAGTAAGGAGTATAAGATGTTACTGTTTCATGCAAAATTTTAAATTTACTAGTAAGTAATACATGATCTCTTTTTGTAGTGACTTATATTTTTATCAATATTTTTGAATTTATCATATAAATTATGAAATACATCAAATAATTCATCATAAGATAGTGATGTTTCATAAGAATCACATACCTCATCATTGAAGGTCATCAATGCATAGTTTATCACTTCATCTTTATTGATTTGCTCTTCATCCTCTAATGCACTAGATTTATCCTAGGTTGTCTTGAATGCTTTCTTCTTCTTTTAGGTTGGCAATTTCTTCCTTAGTTGTGGACACTTATTTTTGAAATACTCTGGCTTTTTACATTCATAACATAGGATTACATCTTTATTAAGTTTATTTTTATTCTTGCCTTCTCATCTTATAGAATTAATTTTGTTTCTCCTCATGAACTTTATGAATCTTCTTGTAAAGAGTGCAATGTCATTATCGTCACTTGAGCCTTCGCTCAAGTAGTCTTCTTTGATTTTATGTGTAATATCCTTCCTATTTTTTGGAAGGTTTTCCTCTTATTCATCATGTGTTTTGCAAGTCATTTCATAGGTTATTAAAGATCTTATGAGTTTTTCAAGAGGAAAGTTGTTCAAGTCCTTTGCTTCTTGAATAGCGGTTATTTTTGGATCCTAAGTTTTTGGAAGAGATCTTAAAATCTTATTTACCAATTCGAGATTGGTGTAATTTTTACCAAGAGCTTTTAAACCATTGACAACATCCGTAAAACGATTGTATATGTCATTAATGGTTTCATATGACTTCATTTTAAATAATTCATGATCATATACTAAAAGATTAAATTTTGATTCTTTAACTCTACTTGTGCCTTCATAAGTAACTTCACTTATGTGCTAAATATCATACATAGTGTCACAAGTAGAAACACGATTAAACTCATTTTTGTCTAAGGCATAAAATAAAACATTCATAGATATAGCATTTAAAGAATTTTTTTTTCAAAATAATTTCATTCGTTCATCAGTTTAGAAGATTTTTGAATATTAACTTCAATAACGTTTCATAGATCAAAATCTATAAAACATAATAAAATATATATTCATGTTTTATAATATATATAGTATGTCCCATTGAACATATGCGGACGAGAGATGGAGTGGCCCTCTTGGTTGCCTTAAAAGTAATTAAATCTCTCTTGGGTGTTAATCCAATTGAGAGAACCAAACTCTAAACTCAGCCTGCATCGCTAATTCCCAAGTCAGTAGGGTCATGATTGACACTAGAAGCTTAATTGACATTCTATATTTCGACGCTTTCTAGAAGCTCGGGCTGATCACCACTGACCTATCACCAATAAGTTCCACCATCACCGGGTTTACAAGTGACTCCATCGCCCCTCTCGGGATGATCATTCTACTTGTCACTATCGAACGAGAGCCAAGGTCCAAGACCATGATGGTCACCTTCATGGCGGTCAATCTCCCGTCGGAATACAACGTTATCCTCGGCTAACCAATCCTCCATAAGTTGAGGGTAATCATATCCACCTATCATTGGGCGATGAAGTTTTCGACCTAAGCAGGGGTTGGAGAAGTAAGAAGCGACCCTTGAGACTCCCAGTCGCACTACATGATCGTAGTCTCGCTACCCAAAAGGTCAAAACTTGATCTAGACCGATCGATCCCGAGGGAGGCAAAGAGGTCGTAGTTACCTTCTGACCGCCCTTTTGTTGACCTCGAGGAGATATCCAAGACCCCTCACTAACTAAAGCCCATGGAACAAGTGTTGAAAGTCCCTCTCGAGAAGTGTCGGCCTGATCAAGTTGTAAAGATCGGCTCCGAGTGAGAAGCGACCCTTGAGAGTCCCGACAGCACTACATGATCGCAGTCTCGCTACCCAAAAGGTCAAAACTTGATCCGAATTGATCAATCCCGAGGGAGGCAGAGTGGTCGCAGTTGCCTTTTGACCACCCTTTTGTTGACCTCGAGGAGATATCCAAGACCCCACACCAACTAGAGCCCATGGAACAAGTGTTAGAAGTCCCCCTTGACAAGTGTCGGCCTAATTAGGTTGTAAAGATTAGGTCCAAGATCCTGAAAAAGGACTGAGTTCAATTTATCAATTTTATGATAACGAATATTGACGTTTTTGCCTGGTCACCCAAGGACATTCCAAGCATCAGCCCTACAATCGTGACATCACCTTAACAATAACATCCTACCCGAAGCACAACCATGGAAACAAAGACCATAAAAGTTTGCTCCGAATCGATAAAAAGTAATCAATGATGAAGTATACCAACTAATGGAGGCAGGATTCATAGCCAAAGATAAGTACCCTCAATAGCTCTCCAATCTAGTCCTTGTCAACAAATTTAATAGAAGATGGAGGATGTGCATTGATTATACCGATCCCAAAAATAGATCAATTGGTTGACCAAACTTCGGGGCATGAACTCCTCATATTTATGGACGCCTTCTCAGGTTATATCAAATTTGAATGGCTCCCAAGGAACAGGAACACACCGTCTTCATCACTGATAGAAGAATTACTATTATAGGATCATGTCATTTAGCTTAAAGGACACTAAGGCAATGTACCAAAGGATGGTGAATCATATGTTCAAACACCAGGTATGGAGGAATATGGAGGTATATGTCGATGACATGATCGTTAAAAGGTAAAGTTGCCGAGACTCAGCTAGAGGATCTCGTCGAGACATTCTAAACCCTTAAAAGGTTCGGAATGCGCTTTAACCTAGCCAAATGTGTCTTGGGTTGGATCGAGCAAGTTCTTTGACATAATCATTCACCAAAGGGGGATAGATGTGAACCCAAAAAATATTTGAGCTATAACTGAGATACAACCTCTACAAATAATCAAAGAAGTGCAATAACTTACAAGCATGTTAGTCATCATCAACCAGTTCTTACCCTAGTTGGGGGACAAATGCTTTCCCTTCTTTCGTGCATTGAAAGACACTAAGGATTTCTAGTGGAGCTTCGAATGCCAAGAAGCCATCGAGAAGTTAAAGGAGCATCTGACCCAACTACTACAACTCACCTAAGCAAGCCCGAGCGAACCACTCAGCCTTTATCTGACCACCTCAGAATGCACTACTAGTTCAGTTCTAGTTTGGGAAGAATCGGGCACATAGCAACCTATCTACTACTCCAGCCACGTCCTGAACGGACCAGAGGAATGATATCCCCTGATTCAAAAATTGGTGCTAGCCTTATTCCAAGCAGCTAGGAAACAATGCCCCTACTTCTAAGCCCACACTATAAAGGTGGTAACAGACCAATCCCTTTGCTAGATTCTTTATAACTTTGATGCATCAGGCCAAATGCTTTGGTGGTTGGCCGAGCTCTGAAAAAAATGATATTCAGTACATCCTGAGGATGTTCATTAAAGTGCAGGGGCTTGTAGATTTAATTTCTGAATTGACCCCCACCTCGAATAATGCTCTCAAGAGCATAGTGCAAGAATGGACCTTATTTGTCGATGGCTCGACCAACACGTAGGAGGAGGAGCAGGTCTCATCTTGAAGGGGCTCGATGATTGGCTATATAAACATGCATTCCATTTCGAGTTTAAAGCCACTAACAATGAGGCCAAATATGAAGTCTTGCTGTTGAGGCTATGGCTAGCCTTGGAATTGCACGTAAAAGAGCTTAGGGTCTTTATGACTCCCAATTGGTGATCAGCCATGTCATTGGGGACTATAAGGCTCGAGATCCAACCATGGCGAAATACTTAGCCTAGGTATGATGTCTAATCAATAATTTTTAGTATTTTTCTATGATTAGAATACCTCGGGCGGAGAACGCACAAGTCGATGTGTTGTCCAAGATGGCCTCGACATGGTGAGTTAAGAATTGCCCGTCAGACATAGAGACAATCCCTACCCGATCTATTACAAGCTGAGACATAGCTACCATTGAAGTCATGCCTAACTGGATGGAGGATATCCTCTGATATAAGAAGGATGGGATGTTACCAGCTAACATGACCGTCGCTTGGTGGTTGAGGCGCACACAAGCGTAGTATTGCAAAGTCAGCGATCAACTCTACTGTAGGTCATTCAGTCTGCCCCTCCTCCGATGCCTCACACCAGCAAAAGCAGAAATGGTGCTGGCCGAGATACATGAAGGTGTCTGCGGAGAACACATTAGTGGCCAAACCCTAGCAGTCAAAACCCTCGAGTAGGACTATTATTGGTCGACCATGCATCAGAATGCCTTGGCCTATATGTAGCAGTGCTTGCAATGCTAGAAGTATACTCGGGTGCATCATCAATCGACAGTACCCCTAATATCGGTCGATTGTGCATGGCCCTTTATACAATGGGGGATGGACCTTCTCGGCTCCTTTCGCCCAACCTCGTGATAGTGAAGGTTTATCATAGTCGCTGTGGACTACATCACCAAATAGATTGAGGTCAAACATTGGCATCCATAATGAAAAGGCAAGTCTAAAAATTCATGTGGAAAGAAAGCATCATCATTCGGTTCGGTATCCCAAAGGCTATCATCATAGATAACGAGATCCAGTTTAACACACAAGGTTCAAGAAATTCTACAGGGCCTACAGAACCCAACTAATGTTCAGGTTGGTAGCACATCCTTAGACCAATGGCCTAACCGAGGTAACCAATCAAGCAATCCTTGAAAGCCTCAAGAAAAGGGTTGGTGAGGCACAAGGCACATGGGCCGATGAGCTCCCAAGCATTTTATGAGCGTCTCGAACCACACCGAAGACTGCCACTAGTGAATTCCCCTACAGCTTAGCATTCAGAATTGAGACAGTGTTACCACCCAAAGTGGTCTTCCCGACCCTCCGGATTAAGAACTGCAAAGAAAGCATATCGTAAGACGGGCTCCGAGTAAATCTTGACCATGTTGAAGAGCAAAGGGCGACAGTTGTGGGCTAGCATATAAGAATATTGTAGCAAGACTTGACAACTAGAAGGTCTACACCTGGCCAATCAAGGTTGGGAACTTAGTATTATAGAAAGTTGAGGTTAGTGACTCGACTCGCTCCCGAGGAAAGCGACCCCAAACTGAGAGGGACCCTATCAGATCACTGACATGATTCGTGACAGAACTTATCACCTGGCTACTAAAGGAGTCCAACTCCCCAGAGTAGGACATGTATCCAACTTAAGAAAGTTCTATGTTTGAGCCAAGACTCTGATAGCCTGATTTCATCGGAGCCTCTGGCAAGCCTCTGTAAGATCTATAGGAAAAAAAATACAAGTAGCTGGTCAACATGCAGGAAATGAGCTTTACTGATCAAATAAATAATCAACTTAAAAAAAGAAGCCTTTTTTTTTATTAAGGGAAGAAGGTTACACCACTTGCTCAATCGAGACTTTATAACCCGAGATAAGTCCCAACTGCCATCTAAAGACATAGTACACTTTAAGACACAACTTGTCATCTTTGAAGGAGTTGGGAAAACAAATTTCCTTGCTCAGGGCATCGAGCTAGTTCAGAGTATACCCCAAGATATCGTACACCCTGAGACACAACTTATCATCTTCAAGGGAGCTGGGAGAATGAATTTCCTGTATCTTTATCCCGGAACATGTCGGCTAACTCTCGAACCCCATCACTAATAGACAAAAGGTGCACTCGACGAATAACATACCATAAAAAAACATGGAGATTACGAAAAGGAGTTTTTATTAATAAGTAAACAAAGTACACTTCGATCAAGAATGTACAACATCGACCCCAACCCAACTGATTATAAAAAAAGGAAAGAAGAGTAGAAAAAGAAGTAGATTGATAGCAACCTTCAAGGGACCCTTTAGGCTATTGGAGGATTATTATCGTCAAAGGGTACCTCCACCTCCATCGACACATCATTGTCCTCTAGGAGAGTAGCATAGGGATCCTCTTATATTTCCAGCTTGGTGTGCCTCAGCCCGAAACGGGCTAGGGCAACCCGATACCCATACTTATAGGGCACCCGACTCATCTTCTCCAAGCCAAGCTTGAAGCCAGGTGTCTCCTTGTACTAGGTAATGGAAGCTCGAGCTCTCTTAGGGCGGTGTGCTACTCAACCAGCGAGTCCTCGGCCTTCTACAAGGTCGACTAAACCATCACTAAGGTCTACTCAGCCTCACATGCTTTGATTCGAGTGACATCTAGATTGGTCGTCGAGTCGAAGAGTTGAGCCTCTAGAACATGGATCCACCCCCAAGCCTTTGTTTCTCAGTGTTGGGACTCCTCGAGCTGAGACTTAACCTCCTTCAGCTGTTGGGTCACCTCACTAGCTCGAGCCTCGGCAGTTGCCACTACCACCGGGCTTGTCTCTTCCTTGAGCTTTTAAACCTCAGCCCGAAGCCCATCAATCATCCGAGAGAGTTCATTAATGACTCTCTCGGAGTCATGCACCCTGTCAATCAATCCCATAAAGAAATGGTGGTGTTGTAAGAGCACTACATCAACTCTAAAGCCGAAAGAAGGTACAAAGAGAAACCCAAGAAAGAGGACTAATCGTGACCAAGTTATTTACAACATTGTTAAGCAACGCTTGTGAGAGAGTGGTGTATACCTCCTTCACTAGCGGAGGGTAGAGGAGCCCCCAACAGAACAATTGGGCATCAACTTCATCCACCCACACCTAAATCTTAGGAGTCAGTGTGGCCCAACGAGCTTTAAGCGGACACTCCCCCGATAGCTCCGAGAGATTTGCTATCTCCCGGGCAAGGAAAGGCTCATCCCGAGACCAAGCCCTGACCCTACAAAAGTGCTAAAACTCATATTTTATGATGAAATCAATTAATGAGTTATTAATATAACAAAATTATTAGAGTTGATTGATGTAGGATTAACTACGACAGAGGGATAATTACATTCAGAGGTTTGGCAAAAGTCAAGTCTAGGCGTTAGGCCAGAGTGAGAACGATGAGATTGGGAACTCACCTAAAGTACGTCGGGAGCTCATCGAGGGTATCAGGAGTTTGTTAAGATGACATAAGAGAGTTCGCCAGAAGAAAACTGAGACTCGCTAGAAGATTATTGGGGGAAGCTGAAAAGCTTGCTAGGAGTTGAGAAGGTCTTGAGGTGGATTTGTTGACCATGTTGATTGTAATTAATTAAGTCATAGTTAGCATCATTAAGGTTTAACTACGATAGAGAAAAGGAATTACAACTAGATGATGAGCCAAGATCAAGCTTAGGCATCGGGCCAAGGTTCGGACAATGTAGTAGGAGCTCGTCGGGAGTTAGCTATGAGTTCGCCGAAGGAATCAAGAAGCTCGTGGGGAACAGGCTGAGAGATCGTCGGAGGAAGACCGTAAAACTTACCAAAAGAATGTTGGAGGTTGCCAAATTGCCAGGGGTTAGGTCAATTGTTAGACTTGATGGTCATGTATGGTTATAATCAAGTGAGTCATAGTTAGGTTCGAGTCTTAATTGGGTTTGATTTGAAATGAATTCAAATCAACTTAATGAGGTAATCAGGTCCATATTTGAGATTAGATTGAGCTCTAATTGAACTCAATTTATTGACCTGAAAATTGGTCAACATGAAGTGAAAGTCGGGATTAGAAAAGTGAAGGAAATCACTTTTCTGAAAATCTTGGCGGTTCTACCATCGGTGAGCGATGGTTATACCACCGATGAGCGACAGATGTACCATCGCCACTCAGGAATTCAAGTAGCAGGTGATGGTTGGACCACCCATATTGATAGTTGAATCGCCCATACCTTGTTTTCATGGTGGCTTTTGGTGGTTGTACCATTCATATTCTGAAATTTCAGATATGTTTAAATTTTAGCTCCAAATTTTGAAGCCAATTAGAGCTTATAAATACCCCAAGTTTTCTTATATTTTATATAATAATTTTGGGCTAAAAGTTTTATGATAAATTAAAAATTATAAGAAAAAAAAGGGGATAAGGGAGAGAGGAAATGATTGTAAAACTTATAAATCTCCATTGTGAGTTTATAAGTTTCCTCTCATAAGCTTGTGAAAAGTAGAGTGAGAAGTATAAGGGTTTGATATTTACCCAAAGAAGATTGATAGTGGATACTAGTGGACCTCAGAAAAGAGGACTCGGGAGTGGACGTAGTCCAAGTTGAGGCCGAACCACTATAAATCTATGAGTATTTATTATCTTAAATCTTATTTGGATTTGCATATTCATACTTGAGGTTTCATTAAGCAAGAATTTTAGCATTGTTATATAAGTTAAATTACTCACTTACTCTACTTTAGCGAAATGCTTCCAATATCAGTTTTATTTTGAATGAAGTTTTCTTTAAACTGAGTTTTCATCAATTGCACTAATTCACCCCGCCCTCTTAATACTAATTGATCATAACAATTGGTCTTAGAGTAAGATCTTACTCATTGGATTAACATCCATTTGAGTAAATAACTTTGTTTGCATAAATGAGAGTTAATACATTACAAGTACTCCTATGTTCAATGGGACGGACTACATATCTTGAAAAATTTGAATGTGTATCTTTTCTATTTCGATAGATTTTGATTTGTGGTATATTATTGAAAAAGGTTTTCAGAAGTTATCCAATCCAATAAATGATTGGAATGATTAAGAAAAATAAATATTTTCTTTGAATGCAATGGCTATGAATGTCTTACATTATGCTGTCGATAAAAATGAATTTGATCAAATTTCCTCTTGTGAATTGGCTTTTAAGATTTGGCATACATTAGAATTGATAGATAAAAAGTACACTTAATCTACATGAATCATTAAATGAAATATCTTACAAAAATAAACATGAAGAATACCTTCCTAAGAATATGAAGAATTTGATATTGAGAACCTAAGAACATCTTCTAAAGAATAAGAAAGAATTTGAACTAAAGAGAATATATGACTCCTCGAGTGAAATCTCGAGTAATGAGGACTTTGAACCTATAGTAAATGAACCATATAAATTAATGAAAATGAACCATAAAAATAATCTTAAGATGGACAAAACATCTTGTTATGAATGCAAGAAGCTAAGATGCTCCAAAGATAAATAGCACAATCAAGAAAAAATAGAGAATCTTGTGCTTATAGCCATCGATTAAGCATTTCCTTTACTGAGTTATTAAATATATTTCATGAATTGTTTAATGAGTTTAGAAAAATTAGTAAATCTTTGAATTTTCTTAAGAATGAACATGATTTGTTAGTTAGTAGACTTGATGAAATGCATGATTCATTAGTATCATACAATCCTTGTTCTAAATGTGAAATACTAGATAATGTTAAAAAGGAAAACAACATGCTAAAGCATACCTTAGAAAATTTTAAAATAGGGAATAAATCTCTTAATATGATTCTTGCTAATAAGGGTTATATTAATAGAAGAAATGGTATAGGCTTTGTTGGTAACACTCAAGCCAACCATTTTTGTTAAAGGACCTACCTTAAATTTACAATTGAAATTAAATATAATTTTTATAGTAGATTAGCACATAAAGTCAATAAATGCCTATTTAGAAAATATAGACTGCAATAATTAGTTTGGATTCCCAAGAGAACAACAAACAACTAAAAACTATTATAAAGGAAAGATAAAAGTTTTGCACGAAGGACCCAATGTCAAATGGGTACCGAAATTAAAAATATTCATCTTGTAGGTTTATCCCTTAACAAGGCTAGAAGCAATTAATAATATTTTAAAAGTAGATGCTCAAGGCATATAACTTGAGATCTAATATTCTTTCAATCTCACTAGCCTAAGTAATAAAAATAAAATTATAGGTAATAAATATTTGGATGATTCATTGTTATAATTAATCTTGATTGCTCTTAATGGTGCATGATTTTTTGCATACCTAGAGCATGTTAAAATTTAAACAAAGAAAGTTTAGTGCAAAACATCCAAGTTGAAAAATATGAAAAAGAGATGTTGATTATGATTGTATTGACTTGTAATGTTTAAAAGAGTGTACATTATCTTGATATAAAATTGAATGAAATGATTAAATGCTAATCTGATTTGTTATTGTTAGGATTTTAAAATTGTTTGGATTTTGAAAATCTAAGTTCTTTTACGGTTTATTCACTTGGCAGACATAGTGTGAATGAACCATAAAAGAACTTGGATTGCCAATTTCTGAAACCACTTGCCAAATGTTGAAACCACTTGGCAGACATAGTGTGAATGAACCATGAAAGTTCATCAATGATTTGTTATTGTTCAAATTTTGAAAATCTACAGCATTGTGTAGCGAGAGATCGCTGATGGTCATGATTAATTTGTTGTTGGTCGTGATGAATGCAGATGGCAGTGAACGATCGCTGCTAGCAGTGTTTGTGCCGCAAGAGATCGCTGCTGGCTGCGATCAAGGAGGATGGCAGCGAGAGATCGTTGCTGGCAACATTGTGCAATGAGAGATCACTGCTGGTTGTGATCAAATCATTTCTAGCCATCATCAAGGTAGATGACAGCGAGAGATTACTGCTAGTAGCATTGTACGATAATGATCGCTTACTACGGTTAAGGGGATAATAGATTGTTGTTTAAGGTATGGTTTGGGCTACAGTTTGGTGGTGTTTTAGGATTGTGATGGTAGTGGATGGAGGTTGGGAAGGTGGTTTAGATTTGTTGTTGAAGGCAGCAATAGGTTTGATAGGGATCAATAGATGTAGGCTGTGATTTAGGCTTATTTTGTGATTGTTTTGGATGTCATTTAGGGCTGCAGTTTGGTAGGGTTTAAAGGTTATGATAGTAGTGGATGAAGGTTATGAAAAGGGTTTTGGATCTAGGATAGATGGTAGCAAAGGTTTGAGAGAATTTAGTGAAAGTTTGTTGCGGTAGATACTGTCTTCGTAGAAGCAGAATTATCGTCAAAGAAATAGCGGTTTCTCGATGAAATTTCCAACAGTAAACCAAGAATTTTTTTTAGAGGAAATTGACAGCAAGATCTTAGTTTAGATAGCAACACGGATGACAGAATATATCAAAAAATTTTGATGGTAAAACGACAGGAAAAATGTTGCAAATTACAATCATAGAATTCTCGTCGTAAAATCAGTAATTTACGATGAAAGTTTGCAACAATGAAAGGACTTTCAAAGATAAATTCAATGATAGGTCAAACATAGATGAAAGCCGAGACGATGTAGAAAGTGTGTAAAAATTTTTGTTCAAAAAGATGGTAGCAAGATCGGCTTTTAGGCAGCAAGTTTGCAGCTAAAAATTTATGCAGCGTTCTTTCTTTCATAGTTTATGATGAAGAGTTGCAGCAATGTAAGGATGTTTTCAGAGATGAATTCAATGATAGATCAAGGTTGAGACAATATAGAAAGTGTGCAAGAATTTTCATTCAAAAATATGGCAACAAGATTGGCTTTAGGCAGCAATATGCGGCTGAAAATTTCTACAATAATCATTCATTCGCAAAGATGATAACTTACATGATGAAAGTAATTCATAGTAAAGGATAGATCAAAACTTCTTTAAAAAAATGATTATATGAAATTATACGTTATTATCTAATGTGATTAAAAAAATTAAAAATTTAAATGAGAAGTAAATTTTTTTGGTAACATATTAGACTCATTTAACAAAAAAAAATCATTGGATTGGAAATATACTAAAAGATTTTGTTTGAAAATATCTTATTGTAATAATCATAATGATTTTAATTTAAAAATATTTTACTCGTTTGAAAATTTTATATTGTAATGACCTTGATGATGTTATGTTAATGTTAGTGTTGAAGAAGTAAATTGAAATATGATTGAATGGTTGAATATTAGAATTTAAGTATATAATGATGAAAAAAAGGAGAAAAAGATCATGCTTCATTTTTTAGAATTTTTGAAAAAATAAAAATATATTTAATGAGAATAAAATGAATATGGTAATTTATTATACTAAGTCTAAAAATTATTGAAATTAAAATAAATTAAATCTTTTATTTGAAAATATTTTATTGCAATGATCTTGATGAAACTTTGTTTTTACTTTAAATGACATTATATTCTTGAAATAAATTTCATAAATTAAAAATAACTCAAAAGGAGGATAAATATTCTTAAAAATATTTTTTATCCTATGAATCCTTCAACAAGATAAAATAATATCATTATTGTTAAATCTCCTAAAATACAAAAATAATTTGAAATACATATGACAAGTGCATAACAACTCTTTTCACTAAAGTCTAAAGGAGTTAGACACACTTAACAAAGAAACATTATTAAATTAAAGATAAACCAAAGATCATGTTTGAAAATATCTTATTATAATATTTGTGATGATTTCTTTGAAAATTTCTCAATCTCTATCTTATTAGGATTTCAATAAGAGATTGATGAATCTATTCATGATATTTTTTAAATACCAATTTTGATGTTTTGAACTTGAATAAATTATTATCATGATATTGACATATTGAAAAATTGTAACTTAAAATCCTTATACAAATCAAGTTTGTTTAAAGAAAATTATATAAATAAATCATAATTTATCTGTTAAGATTTATAACTTGAAAATCTTCTTATAAATCATAATCTTGATCTCCTATGTCTTCTTTGCAACGTACTAAAAAAAAAGTTTTTATCTTAATCATGATCTTGACTTCTTAATATTTATAATTTGATATTTTTATAAATAAAGACTTTTCTTTGATCTATTAAGATTCTAATTTATCTACTAAAATAAGATTTATTAAATCATGTATTTTGGTAATCATGAATGTCTTTTGATATTAATATCTTTCTTAATATAATTTATTTTATAACTCATGATTGGTATAACTTATTATCAAAACTAATATTTCTTAAATTTATGATAAGTTGAAAAGAAATTTGTCTTAACATGAACATTTCTTTGACTCTTTGTACTTTTGGATGTAATTTAAATATGAATGTTAAGAAGAAATTATGTCATCTTTCGTGGCAATGACCAAAAGAAAAAAATAAAAGTATCAATATGATTAGAAGTAAATTGAATATGATAACATTAAATAAGAAATAGAAGAATATTTAGAATTTTAAATTTTCTAAATACATGCAAAATATATAATTCAAAATTTGAGCTTGAATTACTATCATATTTTCCTTTGGATTTCTTGGACTTTATAAATTGCACTTCATATCAAAATTTGCATGCAAATGCATGAGTTGCTTGATTTGTTACATTGCTTGAATTTACATAAGATGAATTAAATTGTATGGGAAGCTCTTGATTTTTTCTTGGATTTCAGAATTTATATCTATAAAATTTACATCTATAAAATTGAGTATTTTTGTGATATGAGTTTTTTACTTCCTTTCCTTATTCCTACTTTCTCATTTATAAAAAAGAAAGAAAATTTACATGAATATGATGATTTGCTATTTTACGGATTTATTTGCTATGTTTACTTATTACATGAGATAATTTTAAATGCATAATTAACGTTTAAATTTTTGAATCTTCCTAGATTTTTTGGATCTTTGAGTTCATCTTTAAAATAATCATTTCAAAATTTATATCTATAAGATTGAGGTTGAGAGCGGGGAATGCTAAACTATGAGAATGCATGAATTACTTGATTTACTAATTTTGAAATTGTATGGATAGCTCCTAACTATCTTAAGATCCTAAATCTATTAGATTAAGATCTATTTTGTGATGATATTTTTCAAATCCTCATTTTTATTTCTACTTTTTTATTTACAAAAAGAAATGCAGGGAAGAAAGTTTTCATGAGAAAAATAGGTTTTTATCATATTTTATTATGGGGGAGCAATGTAAAATTTATTTTATAAAAATATAAAAACATTAACACATGATTACCTTATGTATCATAAAATTACTTACTTGTTATGTCTCCTCTTTTTGATAATGACAAAGGGGGAGAAATAGCAAATTGATGATAAAATGATATACACATGTCAAAAAAATTTTTTTTGACACATGTGCCTTGAAATCATTTGCTTTAACATTTTACTTTTTTGTTCATGACAAAGAGGGAGAAATGACAAATTGATGACACAAGTAGAAAAATAAAAAATAAATATTTCTCATATTTTTGCTAATAAACAAAGGAGGAGAAATAATTAATGACTTAAGGATGAAAATTTTAACTTAATGTATGACTGATGTATAATTCATGTTATATACTTTGAAAATTTGATGATTCATGATTGGTTGAGATAAATATTATGTATTATATATGATTTGATGATTTTGAAATTCATGATATATCATTTCAAAATTTGATAAATAGATGTTATGATACTTGAATTCAATAGTTGTTGGTTCTCTTGAATTTAAGTTTCTCTTATTTGAACCATGGCATGGATGTAGGGGGAGTAAGGTTTAACTTTCGTCATCAATTGATTGTCATCATAAAAAAGGGAGAGATTATTTAATCTCTAATTTTGATGATAAAATCAATTGATGGGTTATTGATCTAACAAGGTTGTTAGAGTTGATTGATGCATGATTAACTATGACAGAGAGATAATTACAATCATAGGTTTGGTCAAAGTCAAGTCCAAGCATTGGGCCAGAGTGAGGATGATGTGATTGGGAACTCGCTTGGAGTATATCGGAAGCTCGCCGAGGGTATCAGGAGTTTGGCAGGATAGTGCAAGGGAGTTCGCCAGAAGAAGATCGAGACTCGCTAGAAGATTATCGGAGGAAGCTGAAAAGCTTACCAGGAGTTGGGAAGGTCTTGAAGTGAATTTATTAGCCATATTGATTGTAATTAATTAAGTCATAGTTAGTATTGTTAAGGTTTAAGTACAATGATCAAAAGAAATTACAACTAAATGATGAGCCAAGATCAAGCTTAGGCATCAAGCTAAGGTTCTAACGATGTAGTGGGAGCTTGCCGGGAGTTTGCTAGGAGTTCACTGAACGAATCGGGAAGCTCGTTAGGAACACACTAGGAGATCGCCGAAGGAAGATCATAAAACTCATCGGAAGAATATAGGAGGTTGTCGGATTATCATGGGTTAGGTCAGCTATTAGACTTGATGGTCATGTATAATTGTAATCACGTGAATTATAATTAGATTCAAGTCCTAATTGAATTTGATTTGGAAGGAATCCAAATCAACTCAATGAGGCAACCGGGTCCACATTTGAGATTGGATTGAGCTCAATTAGCTGACTTGAAAATTGGTCAATGGGAGGTATAAATCAGGATTGGAAAAGTAAAGGAAATCACTTTTCTAGAAATCCTAGCGGTTGTACCATTGGTGAGTAGTGATTGTACCATTGGTGAGTTATGGTTATATCATCGCTGCCTAGGATTCCGAGCAGCAGGCGATAGTTGGACCATCCATGTCGGTGATTGAACCACTCGTACCCTATTTTCAAGGTGGCTTTTGGTAGTTGTACTGTCGGCGTCGACAAATGTACCGCTTGTACCCAGATTTTATGGATACATTTGAATTTTGGCTCTAAAACTCGAAGCCAATTGAGCTTATAAATATCCCAAGTTTTCTTACATTTCATACAATATTTTTGGGCTAGAAATTTTGTAATAAATTTTGTGTGAAAATTATAAGAAAAAGAAAAAGGATAAGGGAGAGAGAAAAGGATGGTAAAAATTATAAATCTCCCTTGTGAGTTTGTAAGGTTCCTCCCCTAAGCCTGTGAAAAAGAGAGTAAAAATTATAAGAGTTTGATCTTCACCTAAAGAAGTTTGATAGTAGACACCGGTGGATCATAGAGAAGAGGACTCAGGAGAGGATGTAGACCAAGTTGAGGCCGAACCACTATAAATCTATAAGTGTTTCTTATCTTAAATCTTATTTGGATTTGTATGTTCATACTTGAGCTTTCATTAAGCAAGAATCTTAGTATTGTTCTATAAGTTAAATTATCACTTACTCTACTTAAATGAAACACTTTCGATATCGATTTTATTTTGAACAAAGTTTTCTTTAAATCAAGTTTTCATCACTTGCATCAATTCACCCTGCCCTCTTAGTGCCAATTGATCATAACAAAAGGTCCCTCAAGGACTGGGGTTGGGACATCGCTTTTGTTTCGATGCCTGCTACTCCCCTCCCTCGGTTAAACTTTCGAAGTAGCCTCCTTCTCAGGGACAATTGAGGCAGGGGTCCCCTTACAAGGAGTAGTCATAGCCAGAGTGATAGGGGCCACACTGGAGGGTAACTTGTTGACCAACACCTTCACCTTCTTTGAGGGCCACTCGGTCTTATCAATGGCGCTCAATTGTGCAGTGGGGGCAGCACACGATGAAGGTGTGGGATGTGAGGCCTGCCCCACAAACATTTGCTTCATCCCCTTGAGATTCATTCATATGAAAAATAGAATGCTTGTTAGCACCCATCTGTAAGAAGAAAGGAGAAAGACGAAAGACGCCGACAAGAGACTAAAATCGAATGAGCCATACCCCTAGGGGGAGAGGATTCCCTTAAGATGCATCACTTGCTCCACCTCTTCCTTTGACAAAAAGGGAGGAGAGTTATTGACATTGTGGCCTGTCCAGTTCATGTTGAAACCCCAGCCTCTAAAGGTGCTAACAAAAAAAAAGCATAACTTCCACCCCTCATACAGACCTTGAAACTATTCCTCACAAAAAGGTAATGGCTCCCCCATCCCTTGCCAAGGTGAAAATATGCCAAAAAAGAGGGTGAGTAATGGCTTGATCCTAGCCACCTGACACTCCCCAATGAAAACCACCATATAACGTCAGGAGTTTGGTGTTATTTGAGAAGGAGAAATCCTCTAGTGACGGAAGCACGACACCACTAAGGGGTGCAGGGGAAGCCTTAGCCTCACCTCGAAGGTATTGACTGATAGTCTGAATCCATTCAAAAATGGATGGAATGGTCGTTGACCAACCTCCGGGTGCAGATCATACTCAGGAGAAATGTGATACCTATACTTAATCATCAGTAGGAAGGATTTAATTATGACTGAATCCTCATCATGCTCTCTAAGGATGGCCTCCAAGGTGACAGAGGCCTTCTCATCCAGAGAGGATGAGCACCTAGATAGAGAACACTCTCTTGCATTCCATTTGTTGCTAGAAGATGAGGTCGCATTCTTTGACCTTACCTGACTCATGATAGAAGACAAAGGAAACATCGCAAGAGAAAGCCAAGGAGTAAGGAAAAGCCACTGAAGGAAAGGAAGAAATAGGGGAAATGGGGAGACTCAACTACATAAGACTTGAAGGCAACTGGTAAGGCAGTCCAACGCTGGAAGAATTCGAAGACGAGCGAGACACTAGGGGTAAAAATTCCTCTATGCAAGATGGGACAAAATTGATAAAGGTAAATGCAGGTACACATGTTAACGTAACCTTTCAGGTAGAAGGTGACAACAAGGTGATGAGCTCACTATCTGAAGCAACCCTTCACCACCTCGATAAGGAGATAGCATGACATCTCAGGATCTCGAGGAGTTTCATAATAAATAGGCCTAGATCCCCTCAATAATCGCTTGGGGGAAAGCACCCCGACTGTAGGATTGCCGCTCATAGCGCGATAGTACAACACCTCATCATCGTATAAAAGGATTTGCCTCGAAAAGGAACAGGGCATGCTAACAACCAACATAGTTCAAATTTCTCGCCTAAAGCAGACCTTACCACAGCCTAACGCTGACTTAGTCTCAGCCAATCTGTTGTTAACCTAGTCACGGCCAGTCCCTTACTGACCCATCTTGGCCAGTCTATCGCTGACTTAGTCTAGGCCATTGCTGACCTAGTCTCGACCAGTCTAATGCCGACTCAGCCTCGACTAGTCCAATGTCGACCTAGTCTTATCCAATCCAATGTCGAACCAGTCTCAGCCAGTCTAATGTCAACCTAGTCTTGGCCAATCTCTTGTCGACCTAGTCTCAACCAGTCTATCACCGACCTAGTCTCAACAAGTCATCGTTGGCCCAATCTCGATTGGTTCACTGTCGAGTTAGTTTCAATCGGCCCAATCATCGTCAGATACTCCTAACCAATTCAGCACCATGGCACCATACAACAAGAAGTAATTCTCAAGCTTCCCTAGGCTTTGATCGTGTGGAACTGAGCATACCCAACGAAATTTGTTCTATTGGCGAGACCGGCAAAACAGACCAGCTTAGGCGCCGAGCCACGTCTCTTGATTCTCCCGAGGCACGAAGACTACCTTAGAGGGGGAGGGAGGAGTGAATGATATGACATATCTCAATTTCCTACTCCACGAAGGCCTTAAGTTGCCACGACAAAGTCAACCTAGTACACCAACTCAACTTAGTATTGCAAACTGGGATGAGACAACCACTTGTCACCCACTTTGGCCGCTTGACACACATTCTAATGGCTGCCTAACACCTGCTCTGATGGCTGCCTAACACATGCTCTGACGATTGCCTAACACCCGCTTTGACGATCGCATGACACTGACTTTGGTGCTCCGGGCGTACGAACCAACACAACCTCATACCCGATCATGTATGAAGTAAGGAGCAACGCCGAACGATCCATGCAACATCTACGCCTGATGTATAAGCTAGCCGCTTGAGGCACCAACAAACATTAAACACTCACAAACACTAACGTCGACAACCATAAAGCCACCCCTATGTCAACCCCCGAGGGCATGTATAAAAGCCACCCCCAGGAACAATACTAGGGGGAACGAGCACCCACACCATAGCTCTTTATCTTTCCTAGGGTTCCGGCTCCGACTAACTTGAGCGTCGGAGGGATCGAGACAAGAGACTCTCTGACTGATTCTAGTCTTTATGCAGGATGCGATCAACTAGGAGGAAAGGATGATCGTTCACCACATCTTGAAAGGTCTACTTGAAGATCCCATGATTTGGTTTCTTGCCAGTCACCTCTGGCCTGCTCGAAGCAACATTGACGATCTTACGTTTTCGAATTGGATTAAATCGTGATGACACTTCGATCATGACATAAAGTATCCATCAATTAGCCACTAGTATTTCATTCTATTGTATCATTTGCCACCCAACCTAAATGAAAAAGTAAGAAAAAAAAAAGATGATGATGATGATTCAGCGAACGTGGCTATCGGATAGTTTGAATCCTGGACTGACGTAAACTTTCTATTTGAATATATAGTTAATTTTGGTGTGGCTTGGATGAGGTGAGTTCGACGTTTAACGATAATGAGAAGACTTCGTGATAACAACCGGATGGAGCTAAATTTCTCGGAGTGGAAGAAGAAAAAGATTCAAATACATCATCGACGAAGACGATGCCTGCGTTCTTGGGTAGGAGAGCAGTCCACTGACGATGAACCTGGCCCAATTTGGGCCCATTAGAGGCGGCCCGCCATTAGCATGTAGTGTGCCTCAGTCAACCTTTCGTATTGCCTTTTGCGTACGTGGTTGAAGATGGTTGGTTACTCTGTTCTTGTTGTTCCCCAGTTTTATGAAAAATAGTCTTTGGCATGCATCGAGCAACTAATGATGAAATAGGTTTGCGTTACGGGTGAACACATGGCCTGTCCATCGAGACATCATGATGCTTACACACACTTCTACTGTAGTGTCTATATATATATATATACGTCGAGATAAACCTTGGTACACTCATTCTCTTCTTCTCGTAGAACTTGCCAACATGTCTAACACATCAGCTGCCTGCGCCACCATGTTTGATCTAATAAAAATTCTATCAGTTCCAATGTAAAATTACTTTTTGACATTAGCAGAATCCATAGCAAGCAAGCATGAATGACCATCTTCTTGTTCGTTTTTTTTCTTTTCCTGTGTTTTGAGAAGAAGAAACAGGACGTTTGTTTTCTGAAGCCGAAGAAGACGGCAAACCTGTTTCTTTCTATTGTTTCTGAGAGGAAACATGGAAGTGTGGGTGTTAATTTCGTAATTTGATCGTCATCCCGCGACTCGCCGAGGGACGATGGCCTTTGGGAATCCATGGTTACCCGTTCATTAACGAGTAATGCTTTTTAACACCCATTGTCTCCACTCCAGCTTCCCTACCGGCATGATTATCTCGTAACCTCTGGGACCCATGTTGATTTTTTTTTTTTTTTTTGCGGTGATTGAGATGGGTGAGCGAGAAGGTAAGTCGCAAGAGTACCTGTCAGGTTTTTTATAGATTAATACCCCAAGAAAAGTGACGCCCTGTCTCCCTTTATTCCTCACTCGCTCGCTCACTTTTTTATGCGTTGGAAAGAGAGTGACACCATTTGAACACGAACCCTACCGCCGCCACCGCCTCCTCCCTTCCCTCACCGCGGAAGGAGAAGAATCGGAGGAATCGGAGACAGACCGCCTTTGTTTGGTTCCTTGTCTCCCGTCGATCGCCGGGACAAGCCACGTGCTCTCTCCCAGGTCCAGTTTAGGGTTTCGGCCGATTCGATCTTGTTGTAGGGTTTTATGGCATCGGAGGATGTGGTGGGGAAGAGCACGGGAGAGTCGGCGGTGACGACGATCGTGAATCTTGCGGAGGAGGCGAAGCTCGCGAGGAAGGGAGTCAAGGCTCCCGGCTACGCGGTCCTCAGCATCTGCAAGTCCCTTGTGGCCGGAGGCGTCGCGGGAGGAGTGTGAGTCTTCCGAATCTCTTTCTTGATCGTATTTGTCTATTTCGTTTCTCCTTCTTGAAACTTGTATGTCCTTTTTCTTGAAGTGATCGTTAAATTGGACTTCCCTATCTCGTTCTTCTTTCTCCTGTACGATTAGTTTCTCTATGTTTTGTTCCTTTTGATGTCGCTTTCCATATTTCACCTGTTTTCCCTAGGATCTTTAGTTCTTGGTTGTTTGATTGGGTATTTTGATTTAGCTTTGATCTCGATGCTTGCCAAATTGGTTACTTTAGTATCTGGCTTGCGCGAACCCCAATAGTTGTAGCCAGCATGAAACTCAACTCTTCTTCTTCTTTGTCCCATCCGACTAGTTCCGTTACTTTTTTCCTTTTGAGTTTGGTGATGATTTCGCTTTCCATGTTTCACCTGCTGTTTCCTGAGATCTTCAAATCTTGGTTGTTTGTTTGGGTATTTTGACCCTGGCTTGGGTGTTGATGCTTGCCAAATTGGTTGGTTTATTTTCTTTCTTCTTCAAACCCTAGTAGTTGTAGCGAGCACGAAAGTCAACTTTTCTGACTTTTGATTGGGTCAGGCTAAAAGCAAGCAAGGGATATTAACTCAGCATAAAGGGCTCTTGGTTTGGCAACAAGCAAACGGCTTTCTATCATAGTAGCAAGGATTGGATTCCAAAGCTTTTAACCGAAGGCAGCTTTCTTTCGGTTGGTTTCATAAGGGGGCTGGGCTGCTCACTACAAGCTATCAGTGCTGTCTGAGCAATAAGAGAAGTCGACGAACTAAGGCGGGTTTCTGCTGATAACATACCTTCGTGTCCAAAGGTGAACAAGGCAGAGCAAGGTCTGTTGGGGCATTAGTTCAATTCCGGGGGGCGAGGTTTCCGTCTTGCTATTCCTTATTTGTATTCCATGCCACTTGGGGTTTTTTCAATATTACTATCCTGTCTATGAGCCTAGCGTTCCTTTCTTTGATTCGTAGATGAGGCCTGCGCCCCTCTATGCTTCAAACTGAAACAAGTGCTTCTCCTAACTTAACTAGCGGAAAACAGGCTTACTATCCCGCTTCTCAACCTGTGCCGCCCCTCCTTGCTTCAACTCTAGCTGCCTTCCCCACCTCGGTCGCCTATGATAGATAGACCAATTGGTCAAATATGGGTTTGTGCCGCAGGTGTTGAACGATCTACTCTACACAGGTGTGGGCTTACACGGCAGAGGCTCTCTATGTATTATTCTCTTTCTTTATAGGTATGAGGGAATTGGCAGTAATAAAAAAATAGATGTTCTCCTGTCTTCATCGGCGCCAGGCACCGACACAGAGGGAATGATAGATATGGATTATGGTGCACCAAGTACCATAGTTTATTGATGGACTTTCTTTGTAGTTGAGTTCAGGTCAATAACAGCTTCCTTTAAGCAATGCTGCTGTTCTTTAGAGTCGGTGTTTGGATCCCTACCTCCTTGTGGACACAGTGAAGTCATCGACTCTATCCTTACTTTTAGGGTTTTTTCTTATGCTGATATGCCTACTCCTTATACTGATGACCACTCCCCTTCTTATACTATATGTGCTGGATCATACCATACCCTATATCCATATATATTCCATTCACACCATACCCTATGGGCTATTAACTCTAACTTTCCATACCTAAAATGCATTCTAAGCTCGATTATTTGTATTCGATGTAGGATTTGCCATAAAACAAAGGAAGTGCCCTTGGAATTAGTTTTTGACTTATATCTTTATTAGTAAACACATAAGACGGCCTGAAATGCCAATGTATGAATTCAATCTCTACCAGAATAACCCCTATGCATAGCTCCTTCCCTTTATTATGTAGTTTAAGTGAAGGATGCAAGCCTCTCTATTGTCTATTGAGGTAGACGAGACCGATCTTAGTCATTAAGTTTAAGTGAAGGATGCGAGCCTCTCTCTCTATTGAGGGAGACCGATCTTAGTCAGGTTATCCTTGAATTCTATAAGCTAGGAAATGTTCAGGTAGCTCCTATTAACCCCTAATAGCTAAGACCCAATGCCTCACCTTTCAGTCCGAAACTCCCCACCTAAAGTCTTGCTTACTACCCTGCCTCTCGAACTCCGGTACTACTAATGACAAATCTGATCCCTTTGCTAATAAGGCTGTAACTACTGATCCGGGGATCCTATGTTTGTAGCATCTGCCGTATGTCGCTTTACTTGCTTTGAAACTGTCCTGAACTTGACTCCGCTGAAGCAACAAATCATTCAATAGCCTTCCCGTTAGCCTCGTCAAAATGCATTAATTTCATATCACCACTTACCTAACTGGTTCCCTTGCTGACCTCGACTTCAAGCCAATAACTTCGTGTCATTTCAGAATTGAATTAAGAATGCTTTGGTGCAAGTAGAATGTCAGCTGTAATTGAAGTAGAGTTTTTGGAAGAATTATCAAGGGGAGGCTAAAACAAAGAGATATTAGTTAAAAAAGCACTACAACATAACTTATTAGTTTGGATAGTAATCCCACATGTCATACACCTAATCGAGCTTTTAATGCGTTTTATGCCCATACAACAGAAGTTTTAGAGTAAAAGGAAGGGTTCGTTGCTAGGATGCTCACTACTAAATTGGATTCTGTAAAGAAATGAACTACTTACAGGGCTCAACAAAGAAATGAACTAGTAATCCCACATGTCATGCACTTAGTAGTGACCTGACTCACTACTAATGTGTTTTATCACCTAATACACATGTCATTTTTTCTTTACTAGAATAAAGAAATGAACTACTGCTTCCAGGCCTTAACAAATACCTAAGACACAGGATAATTAGATTAGATAATACTCCTTAGATTAATAAATCAACTAGGAATGATACTACTGTGTAAACAAAGAGTATGAGAGTGACCTGACTCAATGAACTAATGCTTATGCGCTAGTCCCTAGATAGTCTGCTCAACGCAGTCTCAGAATAAAGTAAAGAAAGAGAACTCTTAAAGCTTAGTAGGGGAACACTTAGCATAACTAAACAAGCAAGAAAGGGCGTTAGTGAGCTGCAACGGCGTTAGCGAGCTCCTTTACTCTTTTAAGATTTGCTATTCTCCCCTGCGTCACAAGGTTCCATACTGACTGCTTATCTATATGGATGTTCTTACTTATGTATTATCTTTTGACTTATGTATTATGGAGTTCTATTGGAATCCAATCAAAGGAGTTGGATGTCTTTAGGAGCAGGGGACTTAGAATCTTTGATAAGGTAGTAAGCCTGTTGGGGATTCTCATAGTAGTGTTTTGAAGCCTTAGGGCAATGGCTAATGTAGTACTAAAGGCGGCTTCCGAAGGTCGCATGCTCGGGTAGCGTAGGAATTCTTTTTTCTCTATCTGTATCGACAAATACTTTACGCGCAGAAGATTGCTTTGCTTTAAGAGCATCGAATAATCAAATCAATATTATCATAATAAAAGATAGACAATGCAAACTAAAAGCAATGAAAGCGAGGAATATGGGGGAAATCGACATTTGCTCATGGTGTTGTATATTTTATGATATTACCTCTTTGGTCAACCTTCTTGTTTTGTCTGCCAGTCTTTCTGTAAACATCAGAATGTAGGGTCTGACCGGAGGTATGACACACAACAGACATCAGAATTCGAGAACTTTTAGAATTTATAAAAGCAAATGAATGAGAGTAATTGGTCAGTGTTGGTTGATGGTCTAGGTACATGAATTTGGATGTTACACCCAATCACTTTGTAGAATTAGGTGGGTGTTATATTAAATTAGTTTAATATCTGTTGATTTTGATGTAAACCGCAATCACTTAGAATGTGATCATTCCAGACCATGGTAGTTTAGAGGCAAGATACCCATATCCTGATTCGTGCCACGTGGGGTGTACTATCAATCGTTCTGCTCTTTTGGATGACGCATTGGAGTTTGGGTTTCTTGTTATTTGGTATTGGATATTTTGGTCTTGCTAGTCACATTCTTTTGTCTACTAGGTCAAACATGATGGTCATAGATTTACTTGTAAGGTTCCAACTTGATGATCCTTCAGACTGCTCAATATTTTGTTGTTTTGAGATTTTTAAATGGATCTTAGGGTATCAATATATTGATTTTGCACCAACTATGAATTAACATTTTTTCAGATTGAATTTACCATTTCAATTCAGAAGGCAAATACAAACCTTCAAAGTAATATGCTGATCATGGATTCTGTGCGGTAGACTGATCCTAGATTTCCAATTAATATTTCAAAGTGCATGAAGTTATGAATGTAAATGAAATTAAAAACATGATATGAATGAGGACTTAATTAACTCGGGTTCAGAAAAATATCATGGTTTGTCATCTTCCACACTTTAAGATGACCTATATGGCTGCTCTTTGTTATGGCAAGTAGTAGATATCAAAGCTTGCTACTTATGTATTTTTTTGTTTATTTTTCCTGCATAATAACTATATATGGGATCTTAACATATCAACTGGACTTCTATTTTAATTATCGCCTACTTTAGTGCCAAGATACTTTTGATGTTAGTCTTGAAATTGGTGATTCAGTATCAATCTATATAAATTTTAGTTGGCTCAGAACTATGTTGGTAACTGCTTTTATTGAAATAAGCTGATTTAATGTTTTGGTGAGAGTGCTTAAGTGAAAGAAAATTTTGAGTGAAATATTATAAAATAATGTATACTGTTATCATTAGGCTTCCAATTTATCTGAGAGGTTTAAAAGAGTTAAATTGCATATAGGTCACTTGCTGATGAGACATTATCACTCAACACGTATATGTAATTATAAGCTACATGCTTGGTTTATAAGGATAGATATCCAGCATTCGTACACCTAGAGGAACTTTCTGAATTAGAAGACTTCCTTCCTCTCGATTGTTTCTTCCTTCTTGTCTGTCTCTTCCTCTGATGGTTCTACCTTATCACTTCACTTGAACATATTTTCTTACCATTGCCATATGGTAGACTGCAACTACTTTGATATCAAGAAATGAATAATTTTGATCCTTTGAATGAGCAAGGGAGTCCTAATTCTATGAGAAATAAGTTCACTTGCTTGCATTAGTTTATTTGTTGTCACTAATTTGAATCTGATGTTACAAAGGGAATATTTTTGTCTTTTAGTACATTCACATTACAATTTAGTATCTTATAATAGTATTGTATATACAACCTTCATGTAGATTGTCTCATTGTATGAATACTTTTGCAGATCAAGGACTGCTGTTGCTCCACTTGAGCGGTTAAAAATCCTGCTTCAGGTTGAATGACTGTTCCTTTCACTTATTTGCGTAACTGTGCAGTATTACGTATCTGTTCGTTTGCTTCCTTTTAGCTGTCAAGTTTATAGAATATTTTGTGTGTAGCGAGCTAACTTGTTTCATTTTGCCTTCTCGGATCTAGGGAGTTATTTTTTAAATTGACACAGTCTTCAATGATATGCAAATACATTTTGGCATGGAGGACTCCAATGTATCTCTTCCTGGATTTACTTTGCAACTATTATCTTCATTTGGTGAATCTTCAAAATAAAAAATTTTCTACCCAATTATCGATGGACCAGAATATATCATTTTCCTTGCTAAGCATTAGCATGTAAGCCCCAAATACCTTCAAGAAAGTACAATTTCAGCATTGTCTTTCTTTTCCATTTATTTCGGATTTAAGCAATGGCTATGCTTGTGAGAAGATGATGTTAAATCCATATACTGTAGGCAGTAAAACTGAATAAGATCATTCTCAGTTGTTCCTTTGCTTGTCCTTTACGATTGGTCAGGCATATTTATATCATAAGCATGCAATCATTAGATTAGGATTATCAAGTAGGATCTGATGTTTAGTGTCTTGTTGATCTGATCAACATCAAACCAATTATTCATATCCCATGGTTTTAAGATTGGTTGACAACGATTTGATTGTTTCTGCAATATTAAGTGGTTCTGACAATTAGCCACCAGATATATCGTAGTTGGTTGTAGTGTAATGAAATTGATGAGTCAATCAATTCTAGTCAGATTGGCTGATCTGAATTGAAACAACAAGCTGATTTTTCGTAGTTCAAGTTTGGGTTGATTGATTTGGCTAATCATTATTTACTTCAATCAATGTGCATTCAGATATTAACTTATCACAGCCCCTTATCACTCAATCGATTTCTATAATACAAAATCTTTAATGCTGGTACTAATTGTTTGTTCCCCTGATACCCTTCCTTGTGTACCAATTGGCCTCCCTGATAGTTTTAAGAGTAGCCTTGGTTCTGTTCCTAGATGGATGTGTCAGCCATCTTAAGAAGAAATTATATTATACAGGTGGGAGCCTTGTTCACTTGGAACGCCTTTTTTAGTGCTTGTAGTTTGATTATAACGGAATGAGTTGATTGCCTTCTCAATTTTGGCTTACTCTGTTTATTGCCTCGATCTTGGTTGCTTATAATGACCAGGAATTGTGTGTTTATTGACATGAACAACAAGGCACCTGCAAAGTCGTTACTCTTCCCTCTCTGCACCGTTAATTTTTATCTTGCTAATTTTGTAAGATTCTCAAATGAGAGCTACATCTAGACAAGTGCATTATACTCATGTAGTTATGATACATATAGTGATGATAGCATAATGCAATCAGAATAGGGTGACTTGATTGGACCAGTTGGTTTCGCAGGCATGATGTAGCATCTGTTTGTTTTTTACTGTGATGTTTTATAGTATAGAGATAGTTGATGGGGTTGGCTTAATTTTTTCAATTGGATACATCAATGTCACTTCGTAATGATAACCAAGTCATCTTGCTGAACATTATTCTTGGTAAACAAGATAAGCATCTGGACATCAATTGTGAGATTATAAGTTTTCTATTGGTGTCTGGATTCTTCTTGGTTTTTCAGATATACAAATTAAGGTAAATATTTCATGTCACCAGATCTCAAAGCTCCTTATTTTCTAAACTTAGCGTGCACATATAGTTACATATAACTGTAAATGCAGGTATTGATGCCAGTGCAACACAGCTAAATTGCTAATGTGATACAACTAAAACTGTCATGCTATGTTCAATATTGTTCATTAATTCTGGCGGTGTGAGTTTTGAACGGAGACAAGTCTTTTGAACATGGCTTTCTTGATTTATCACTAATATGGATTTTATTGTAAATATAGGTTCAAAATCCTCATAGTATTCAGTATAATGGAACTATCCAAGGCCTTAAGTATATATGGAAGTCTGAGGGCTTACGAGGACTATTCAGAGGCAATGGTACTAACTGTGCACGGATTGTCCCCAATTCAGCAGTCAAGTTCTTTAGCTATGAACAAGCATCGAGGTAAATTCTTGGATGCTTTCTTGGTTTTATACCACTTAGATGAAAGTCAGTTAAAAGAAAATATCAAAGAAATGATTTTTATTCGGCATGTGATATTTTTCGTTTTTGGTATTTTTGTGTTGGTTGTGATATACAGTTTGCGTCTTGCACCACTATTTTGTACGTGTGCATTGACTAAAAAGCCTCATGCACTGGAATATACTTAATCTGTAGCTTAAGTCTTAGTGTATTTAAAAAATGTTTTGCTAAAACTAATAATACTATGGATCACATGCTGTTCTAATTTGTTCACTGGACGTAATGAGCAAAAACGTTGGATATCTACACTTTAAATGACAAGTAACTTCACAGATTTGCACCTCTAGTGTCTTGTTGACGATCAACATCCAAATATTCTCAAACTTTATCTGGCTTGGACTGAAGTTTTGATCATAAGCTGCAAGATGAAAAAAAAAAAAAATTCAGACTTTTCAAGTGGTTTGCATGTCCTTGTCAAGGTTGACAAGAAAAATAATATTCAGGTATGCTAGCATATGCTGTCTGGTTTGTGTGACAAGTATACAGATATTAATTTGCACTTGGTAAATATTTCTTGGTGCTTTTGTTTTTTCTTGTTTTGATTGTGAATATGTCAAATGTAAGTAGCTATGACCCCGTGGAGAGGTTTGGTTGTGTCAGCTAAGGGATTATTGGGTTCAAGAAATTTACTGCTATAACAAGTATGTGAATAGTCACTGGAGAGCTCAAGGGAATTAAGCACAGAAATGCAGAGCATTGGGTGTGTGGGGTTCAAAATTTCACTCTTTCCGTCGGATAAAACTGGCATGTATGGACATTCATCTGTTGGATGCTCATATGATATTGCAGAGATATTTCTTTTTAATTAGGGTTCGTTCTGATTGGGACAAGCATAATGAGGGTATGAGATTAATCATTATCAATTTGTATTCCGTGATCTTATTTATACTTCAGCTTATGTTTGAGTTTCGATCTGAAGTATTTGAATAAGAAAATATCTTGCCTACCATTGGGCCCATATTACAACTTGGAACATTTTTTTTTTTCTGTTTACATGCTTAGACTGAATTTCATTGTAAATAGTGTTCCAGGTAAACACAAGTGCAAAAAATCATGTGGGATTTGATTTTATTACTTATGAGATCTATATGAACGTTAAGTTCTCAAGTGTAATATTAAGGATAACTGGATGATTTCCCTGGGCTTGTCCAAATGTCTGGGAATTGTTCTAAATGATTTCTGATTATCCATCTATTCAATTCCTTGTAGCTGAGATTAGGTTGTATTCTTATTTTTGCAAATCAATATTGTATGACTACTAATGTTTGGATATGAAACTTGTCACAGTGGAATATTGTGGCTTTATCGTCAGCAATCAGGCAATGGTATGTATGACATCCTTATTGTCTTTTTATTGAAGTACTTAACTGAATGCTGTCAATTGATGCAGTAATTGGTCATATTATATTATTATATGTTTATGTCAGTAAAGGAAATTAGCAAACACATGCTTCACTTTGAGAAGTCTTTTTTTTTTTTGCCATTCCATAAGTTTTGTCTTGATTACTGGATCAAGATCAGTTGCTAGCTGGACTGGTGTAGGTGGGTTCATATAGTTTTGTCTTAATTATGCAGAAGAAGCTCAACTCACTCCTGTATTACGTCTTGGGGCTGGAGCATGTGCTGGAATTATTGCTATGTCTGCCACTTACCCAATGGATATGGTCCGGGAAGAATTACAGTTCAGGTGCTCTTTCTTGGTTTTACTAATGTCACACATATGTCTTCTGCGATATAGTTGATCCTCTAAATCCTGCTCATACCCCTTATCTCTTGTTTTTTTTTCTCTTTCTTTGGCAATGCAGACTGAAAAGTCGCCTTACCAGTACAGAGGAATGTTCCATGCATTGGGCACTGTCTACTGTGAAGAAGGCTTTCGAGCTCTGTACAAAGGGTGGCTTCCATCTGTCATAGGAGTAGTAAGTATTCTCCTTATTTTGGATGCATCACTCATTATGTACAGCCAAACATAGAAGTCAGATATATGAAGTAAAGGAATTTTTCTAAGGATTTTTTAATTCAAGGAATATTTATGCTTTTTCATTAGATTTTCGTTAGAATGTTTAATTTAATAAACCTTGTGCAAATTTGGTATAATAAACCTAAAAAGGCATGACACAAGTAAAGATTGTTTACTTTTATGTAAGGCATGACAAATAAAGCCAAATTTTGGTTGCTCATACAGAAACTTTGTTTTGTTTGCAGATCCCTTATGTAGGCCTCAATTTTGCGGTATACGAATCGTTAAAGGAGTGGTTAATTAAATCTAACCCATATGGTCTTGTTGAAGATTCGGAGTTGAGTGTGGTCACAAGGCTTGGCTGTGGTGCTGTTGCTGGAACTGTTGGGCAGACGGTTGCGTACCCGCTTGATGTCATTCGCAGAAGAATGCAGATGATGGGTTGGAAAGATGCTGCCTCAGTTGTGACAGGACAAGGGAGGAGTGGTGGTGCTCCCTTGGAATACACAGGAATGGTAGATGCATTCAGGAAAACGGTGCTTCATGAAGGCTTTGGGGCATTATACAAGGGTCTCGTCCCCAATTCAGTCAAGGTCAGTTGCATCTTCTCATCAGATGACAAAAAGTTTTTTCTGTCGAGAATATCTTTTGATCATTTTGGATTGGTTTCAGGTGGTACCATCCATTGCAATTGCATTTGTGACATACGAGGTTGTGAAGGATATTCTGGGAGTAGAAATGAGAATATCCGACTGAAGCTGGTCGGAATCAGAAGGTGTGTGGGGGTATGCCACTTTGTCTGCTGGTTTTTCCTTTTTTTTTTTTCTTTTTCTTTTTTTCCCTTCTCTCTTTTTAGGTTAATAAAAGAGGGGTCAAAGATTAGGAAAGCTGATGGGATGATCCACATCCGGTTCCCTCGCTCATCCCAACCGAAGGAGCTTCGCCTTGAAATAAATGGATGGTTTCTGTAAGTCACGGATGAATAATATGTTTGCTGCTGGCACTTTTTGTGCTTTCACCCTGAAAGGCCGACGAGAGCTATTTATTTGGTTTTGTAGCAGCAGTTCACCCTTGTAGCTAATTTCTTCCTTTTTTTTTTTTGTTAATATGGTTCTCAAAGAAATGAAAATGCAACTCTCATTGTGCAACCGAAGGGTGTCGATTAATTATTCAATTCACTTGTGAGCTATTCTGAATGTTATACGCACGAGTGTAAATATTAACGGCATGTACTGTCGGTGTACACGCAGCTCTTCTTATTCTAGTGGCATTACGCATGTACTGTTTGGTGTTCTTCCTATGAACAATAAAAAAAAACAAGGTAATGGTTAGTAGGAAAATTTCTATCAAATTCTTGCACAAGCATCCCTCGACGGATGTGCGTAAACTAGGGCTGGAGTTCATTCTAAAAGGTCTGGTTAGCATCATGGGACTAAATTAAGCTCGTAAGCATCTACGTGACATCTGCAGTCTTCTACTCTCTCTCTCTCTCTCTCTCTCTATCTTTGGCTTGATTACAAATAAAGGATTATGTTCTCAAATACCAAGTTCTACTGGCCCAAGCGAACAGATCACAAATACCGAAGAAAAGGAAGAAATTAATATATATATATATATATATATATTTCATGAATCATTATTAATACAAGTATTATTAATGTTCTCTTTTCGGCCTTACGAGACTAAAAATAACCCGTCACAAGAACCCAAGAAAAGGATCGATCAGCGAAACAAACTGCAACAGAAATACAGATCAAGCTACTTCGAATCAGAACGCAACAACACACCTGGAATCTGTTCTCCACCGTCCGGATAATTCCATGAATCGGCGACGAAGCAAATTCGATCAATGAAGAGAACCCCACATCGATCCTTCGCCACTTTCTTGGACCCCCAACAAAAAGCGAACTCGTCACAAGATCACACGAAACAGACAGAGACAAGAATCGAATCGAAGAAAACTGCACATCGATCCTTCGCCACTTGGAAACAGACACAAAACAAGAATCGAAACGAAGAAAAAAACCCCGCATCGATGATCCTCCGCCACTTTCAGCGACATCAGGAAACGGGGTCTCACCTGGAACTGGAATTTACGACAGAGGACGAAGCGATTCGAACGGGAGATCATACCAAACAAGTTCATCAAAAAGGTTCGATGAGGTGATAAGAGATCCGAGAAAGGAACAAAGAAGGAACTATAAAACCAAAGAAGCGGAAGAGAAAACAAGATGAAGCGCGTTTAAATTAAATAGCACAAACCATCCAATTAGAGTGGCGGTGGGTTGGAGCTGATTCTTACCTTCTACCGTCAGAATTTAATGTAGGGTGGTCCAGTGTGATGAGGCCGACAGATTTGCTCGTGGCCGTCGAAACCGTCCCATCTCATGCCACAGCCGTCCGATACATAATACCCTTTTGGCCACTTTTTTGGACTCCCAACGAAAACCCAACTATACCCACGAGCCTTCCTCTTCGGGCCATGCACGGATCACACATCTCACAACAGAGGGACTCTCGCGCACGAATCTCAGAACACAAGACGCAAACCAAAAACCAGAGAGGGTAGGACCGTATTTTAGCCGGACGGTTGTGACGTGGCACAAGTTCAACCGTACAAACTGGCCGAGCCCGACACCGCCCAGCCTGGGTTCACCACCGCACGTGGGTGGGACCACGGGAGGTGGGGACCACAGCGAAAACAAAAGGCGTGCCGTGGCTCCCACCCCCCCCCCCCCCCCCCCCTCTCTCTCTCCCGCCGCCGGCCAACACAATTTGTTTTATATTTTGCAAGAATTATGTACATTTGTCCCTTCAAAAGACTTGGGTTTTCATATCAGTCCCTATAAGTTTTAACACATATATATTATATCCACACTCCAAAACTGAAAAAAAAAATTATATATCAATTATTTTTATTAACACGGTAATTCAATCAATTAAGACTCTAATTCCTATGTGCTAATCATGGTTAGAATTAGTTGGCATGAATATTTTGAGATTAATATGAATGTGGAAAGCTTAAAATTATTTCGTAACTTTTAAGGGACGTGCATGTACAATTGGGGCCATCGGATCCGCTATGAAGGCCCAAACCATCGTGTCCGCGAGATCTCTTCGAATCCAGAAAGCAAAAGAAAAAGAATAAAAGAGGAGGAAGTGAAACGAGGGGCATAGCGCTCTCCCAAATCCCGCTCTCCTCCTCTCTGCTCCGCCCGCAGAAGGAAGAGAGAGAGAGAGAGAGAGAGAGAGAGAGAGATCTCAAGGTGTGTTGTTCGCTTCTTGATCGGGTTCGTTTGGAGGGAGAGGGAGGTCTCGGAGGAGGAGATGGCAGGGATTCCCAGGGCTTCGTTCGGTTTGGTGGTCGTCATGGTTCTCGGCTTGGCCATCCTCATGCCTGCCGTACAGGCCCAGGCCCCCGCTCCCGCGCCCACCAGCGACGGTGATTTGATGTTTCCTTTCTTCTTCCTTTTTTTTTTTTTTTCTTCTCCTGCTGTTGTTATCGTTTTAGATGCCAAAGATCTGATATCTTCTTTTCGGATTTTTCTTCCTTATTACATCCGTGTTTTGGTTTCTAATGGCTGAGGCACAATGTGCTGTTTCTTCGTTCATTTAATCGCCGACAGATCTAAAAGATTTAATCTTTAAAGAAGAACAGTTGGCGATGGGCGATGCTTATGAAGCCTATGAGTGTTATAGTGAGTTCCATGGATGGATGGATGGATGGTGGTGCTGTTTGGTTTGCCATGACGCTTGTGTCGAAGGTTCGGAAGACTTGACCGACTGATGGATATGTAATATTTTCTGGGCAGGGACATCAATCGACCAAGGGATTGCTTATCTGCTAATGCTGGTGGCGCTGGTGCTGACCTACCTCATCCATCCCTTGGATGCCTCCTCCTCCTCTCCCTACAAGCTCTTCTTCTAAGCAAGGGATTGCTTATCTGCACGCTTGTGATAGACGAGGATGTTTGTCATGTTGGGTTGTATTTTGGGTACTAGTGCTCGGGGTTAAGTGTTGTGTGGTATTTGGACTCCTTTAAATAATGGAATCATCATCATGTTTGAGTTACCCTAGTTGGTCTTACTGCTTTTTTGTTTGAGTTGCAGTGTGATGGTGGTGATGTGCCATTGGTATAAAATGGATATTTAGGAACACCGTTCTTTCCTTCCGGTATCCCCGATGGGAGTCGTCTTTGTTCTGTTACGAGAGTTCAGTAAATGAGATTTTTTGGCCAGCAGCATTGCAAGGAATCTGAAAGAGTTTTTGAATCCGAAACATGGAGGTGTGTCACATCTTGCTAATTCTCAAAGTTCTGACTGCAAGATGATGATGATGATGATGATGATGATGATGGGTTGGTCTGTAGAGAGAGAAATGTGTCCCGACGATTCTTTTCCGTGTCAATAAACATGAACTCATCAACAACTTGTTGTGATGTATGTCAGCTGTAGGAATTAAGTATGGTTTTTTGTTGGCTTGCACACTAGACAAAATGGAAGACGGTTGGAGGACCAGCCAGCTTAATAAAAAAAGATTATTAAAGCTCAAAATGTATGAGTTTCTCTGTGTTCTTTTTTTTTTTTCCCCTCAAAGAAAGAGAAAAAGGAAAATTATGACTGGCATGGCATCATACATTTCAAGTAGATGGCAGATGGAATCTGCTGCCGAAAATGAGCTGCTTCACACGAGCATGGCATCGCCATGCCATCGAAGGAGGCATCAACAACAACAATCTGTGTGTGTGTACACGCAACACATATGTTTCCATGCTAGCAAATGGCAATCACAACCGTATGTCTGTCTCTCTCTCTCTACTTACTTCTCGTGTGCCCTCGACCAAAGGGTATCAGCTCCAATGTTTCCCTCCCTGCACATGTTGCGTCCTCTCGTGCTTTGCACACTCACTCGTAGGCCCAAAGATACAGGTGCTCCAAGAAAGCCTGCTGCTGTCTTTGCAGGTTAGGTTGTCTTCTTCACATGGTGGGGAGAAGGACGCAACCCACATTGAGAGCCTTAGCACCAGACGGTTTCTGCGGGTCTGCACCCCACCACGTGCTCCTTTCTTCTTTTTTTTCCCCCCCTCTTTTCAATTTCTTTTTATTCGCAGCGTGGAAAGTTCTTTCATGGTTCATTCACACTCACTCGAATTATATAGCTCGACAAACCATATAAATAAATACATTATATATATATATATATATATATATATATATATAAGGTTAAAAGGGATTTGCATCATTTCTAATTGAGGCTGTTGCTAAGAGAGAAATGGATGGAGATCTTATTTACGAGCGACAAACTTGTCCTCCTCTCCCTCCTCACTCTTTGTTTTCCTTATTTCATATGAGCTACAATGATGATTTATTGTAGCAGGGAACCAACCTAAGAAGAAAATTATATAACTGTTGACGTTACCAAGTAAGTGTAACCAATCGTAGTGTTCCTGCAACACGACAGGGGCGCCGCAAGAATGCCATGTCCCTCCAGCGCCGGAGGTTGATTGTTTAGGACCTGGGAGCAATTGCATACAACCTGCATCTTGCCATCCCCTTGTTTAATAAGCCAACTTTTAACAGTTCAGGGCCATCATAATAAATATTTGCAAATATTTATGTTTTAAAATGCAAATATTACCCAGTCGTATATGCTTGCTTGTATGCACAGGCATACTTAGTACAGTCATATCACAACCTAGCATAAGCCTGTGAGGCCTCACTGTGCGGGGTTCTTATTTATTGTATGTGAAACCTGTTGTCGTCATATAGGCATTGCAATTTGTATTATCACTAGTGTACCTTTCTTGTATTACTTTACTACTATTATGTGTGGTCTATGATAATATGCCCTTCATGACTTAACGTTCACCCATTTCTTGTGACATACCACTCGATTCATTTCTTAAATATACGTCATTGACATTCTATAACTTTTCTAGTTGGTCCGAGTATGCATATGCTTTATTAGCAACTTCAACTTGATTCTATATTTCTTTATTTGTACTTAAATGAGGATCATCCTAAAATATTAATGGAACCAGATCTCTGGCCCCATATACTACAATCTGTATACTGCGATCTGCGACAAGTAAATCATGTTGGAGAAACGAGGAGAGAATTGGGAGAATCCACTTCTCTCTGCAAATAGAGAGACTTATTTGTCCTTATGTGACAGGAAAGGCATTGTATATTCTAAACCTAAATCTCTTTTAGCATCACAATTTTTAGAGTTTAAAAATTTATATATAAGAATCCATATGGTTATAAAAATAAAACATCAAACTTTATTTATCATAACATCATCATCAGTTTTATCGATAAAAGTACAAAAATGATGGGTAAAAAAATAATTTAAACATCCCAATTATATTTTCGATCGTGATGGACAAAGACATCGTTGGGGGCTGTGAGTAACTGTTTTGGATGGAAAAAGAGAACAACAATGAGAGATGAGACAAAAGGAGAGGAGGAAGATGACTGCATAAATGTCGACACTTTATATCGACTTTGATGTCGCTTAGCAACTACGTCAGCGCCAACAATGATGCGAGGAAGGGTGATCTCGCTCTACATCTACATCGGTGTCAATAATGATACAGATGCCAATGCTAATGTCGAGCAACCCTTTTAGCTACTCTGCATCTGTATAGGCGCCAATGTCGTTGTCGAGCGATGCCGCTCTACATCTACATCGACGCAGACAATGATGCAAAGAAGGGTTGGATCCTCATCTGTTGAGTCATGTTTTTTATTAAATCATGTTGGTTGGTTCAATCAAGTCAATTAGGAGTCCTAGTAGGAGTTGAAGTCTATTTGATTAGGAGTCCTACTAGAAGTTGGATTCTATTTGATTAGGAGTCCAAGTAGGAGTCCATTTTAAGAGTCCAAGTTCAATTAGGAGTTGGTTGAGTCTCGATAAGTAAGGGTGTAATTATTTTGTTTTAAGCAATCAATGAATAAAATATGTTTTAGCCAATAGGCCAAAACCCTATGAGGGTCGATCCCTTATAGAGACCAAGGATGGCTGATCCCCTATAGAGATCAAGGAGGCTCGATCCCCTCGAAGTGATCATTTATCCCTCTTCTCCCTCTTCCTCTTCGATAAGAAACCTAAGGGTTCCTATCAATTGGTATCAGAGCAACGATAGAACCCTAGGAGTTCCTATAATTTAGTATCAGAGCAGCGTTCTTGGCATCTCACTGTTTATCCACTCCACAACCGCCCATACAATGATCATTTATCTTCAATAAAAACCTCATATCATCTGGTATCAAAGCGACGATCCTCGATGTTCTCGCTGCGATTCCACTATCAATATCCACTGTAACTTCTCCTCCAAGATCTTGCAGCCTTGCAGCCATCTTCACGCAATCCAGCCATTACAACCGCAGACCTTGGTCGCGCGGACATACTTGCCACCTTGCTACAGTTTCTCACCATCTGTCATCAGCGCTGCTCCCTCCTCCACTCCCAACATCTCCTTCCAACGCCGCTCCAACACTAACCGACGTTAGCCATCATTGTCCCTTGACCTCTACTTCCCCAGTCATTGCCCTCATCTTCTTCCTCTTCCTTCCCCTGCTCCCTCTCCAGCTTTCTGCCCGGCGCCACCGTCTCCAACCTTCTACCGCACCCCATCGTCAGCACTTGTTTTTCATTGCCGAGCGATCGCTCCTCAGTGACCGCAGCAACCACCTTCAGCCATTGTCACTGCCTCCTCTTCAATCATCATTGCTGCCTCCTTATTTCATAACCACCACATCCCAGCCCATCTCTGGCCGCTGCCACCTTCAGCTGCACTTGATTTCATCTCTCCGATGTAATTCCACAATCGCTTCCTCTGTTGCCATCACCAATCACACTCTTCTCCACCACCCTTCCCTTCCTTTGTCTAGCACTGCCAACTCTTATCCCAACAGCCGAAGGCCAGTCAGCCTATTGTAGTCAGCTTTGTTGCTGCCAACCGTACCACCGACCTATGCCTCTTCCTTGTAGCTTGGCCTATACTAATGTCGAACTTGGCACCATCAACTCGTACAGTAAGACTGACGCCGGATCGGTTCCACCTAGGCCGATCAATGTTCCTCCTCGCGATCTCCATCTTGATTCGCCTCACCTCCACTACAACCATCACTTTAAGAGCATCGGCGATGACACTCCCAGATCTGCCAAAGCCTTCGACCTCCGCTAGTGCAGCTGTAGATCTTCGTCTTTGGCTCCCCCCCTCCATCTCAAGAAGCATCTCAGCAACAACTTCACCCTATCTTTTTCAGTTGCACTTTCGCAAATCGTGCCTTGATCTTCGATTTTAGGACCTCCTCTTCCTGCCACCTAGGTCCCCTCGCTGCTAGCCTCCATCGTAGCGATCTCTCACTACCATCTCTGTCCCAACATTGCCATCTTCCTCCCCTGCCTCTTCCCTGCTTTTCCACCTCCCCTATCGCTTTTGCCGCCACCCCATCTGCTACCTGCAGCCATAGTTGAGACACCAACATTCGGCTCCCTAGCCACATCACTATTGTTGTCGATCGCTCCAACCCCCCTTCTTCCTCTGCCAGTGCTGCCATCTCCAATCCCCTGTTGTAACTCAATGACCCTACTACCGCTGTCCTTTCCTGTAGTTCCGGTGTCGGCCACACCAGTGCTGCCTTCCGCTCCAGCCGCCCTAACTTCCGCCTCTACTGCCATCCTCTTCCTCAGTTGTGAGGACAGCCCATCCACTGTCACCTCCTCTGTAACCAGCAACGTCGCTGTAGTCCTTCACGATCTCTTTCGCAACAGCCGTAGCAAGCATCGCTAGCCAAGATCTCAGCCCTCGGCACTCCTTTAGCCCCCATTCTTTCTCTGTTCCACACAGTTTCCCTCCTCTGCGTTTGATCATCGCCACAACCCCAGCAAATAAAAGTGACGATTTCTTCGTTGGAGATGACACTGCTGCCCTTCTTCTTCACTGCCCTTATCGTTGCTTTTGTTCTCCCCGTGACTCATCCGCTCGACCTCCTTCGTTTGATGTCATTGTAGCGACCACAACCACCAACACCTGTATTAGAACCCTTACGAATTCTAAGCTTCGGGTGACCTCTATAGGGGAATCGACCTCCTTGGAACTCTATAGGGGTTCCTCCCTCCTTGGTTTTCTACATAATGGCTGAAAGAATATTGATCTATTGGTGATGAAAAGAGGGGAGAATATAAGCTATTTATAGGGCTTCTAAACCCTAACTCCTAATAAGATTCTTACTCAAGACTCCTACTCCTAACCCTATTAGGATTTGGGCTGATTTATTACAATGAACTCAAATATTCTCTTGACCTAATGTCAGGTCTAGGTTAGCCAACAAGGCATAATCTAAGTACTCGACTCAATCGGCTATGACCCGACTCAACTAGGGTCCTAACAGACCCATCTTCTTCAAATCAGTCTTGTCCTCGAGGCTGAGCTCCATGTCTCCAGGTCCTAATCTACAACTCATTATAAGGCTCCCTCATGGCCCCTATGGTAGGCGCATCCTGCTCTTGCAGTCTAGCATCAACATTAGTGACTAGACGATGATGTGTCATGATCCTACGACCCCATGCAATCATCAGCTGAACCTAGGCCTCCTTATCAACTTGGGTGTTAGGTGGTAGATCTAGGCTGAATCATCCTCTCTAAACTTTCATTTGCGGTGAGATTCCTGGAGGATCAATTACAATTTTGAATTAGTGTGTCGATCCGATCCACAAGTTATGGCTCCAATGTGATCTCCAATTTCGTAGGGTCCAAAGAAACCGGGAGACCACTTCCGTGAGGCTCGAGTCTTCATAAATTCTTGTCGGTAGGGATGAAGATGAAGGAACACTTGATCTTTAATAGCAAACTTCTTTCTACTCCGGCATTTGTCAAGCGGTTGTTTCTTTCTTGTGCGGGCTGGCGTGTGGTTGTTCTTTAATGGCAGCCATGCTTCCCTTTATGATGGTGGTTGCCCTATAGTAGAGTCCATGGTAAGATTAGCCCGATCTGAGTTTGGAGGGAGTAGAAGCTGTAATTTTTTAGGACTTAATTTTATCTCCTCTTTGTGCTGTTGTCCTGTATCATACCAAGCCACAAATTCAACATTAGTCAGCATTTCATTGTCGTAGATTGATAGCATCAGGTGGTATGGGGAGAGGGCTTTGATGATGTAAGCTATGGGTCGGCCATCTTGCATATGGATAACACAAATTCTAGCTCCCGATGCGTCAATCACAAATACTTTATCAAAGTCGAGTAAAGCTAGCACCGACAAAGAGTAGGGGCTGCAACTTGGCCGAATTACCCCTGTTTCAAGCATCTCTTCTTCAATACTCTCTATTTTAGCTTTCTGGAGGTGAGGATAATGACATGGCCAAGTGTTTACTGCTAGTTTACCCGGGAGAATCAGAATTGGTGGTCATGCCGGCGGGTAGAAAGTAGATTGCGTGGTTCGACGAAAATGTCTAAAATTTCAGCAAGTGATTGGAGAAGGTTTAAGTCTTCAATTTTTGTTGGCTCCCCTATAGAATGCTCCTAAAGTTGCATCAGGAAGCCGTTGTCCACTTTATTCAAAACTTTCTCCATTTGCTGCGTGCAAATCGTCATTACGTGGCTCCCGCATTTCCTGCATAGGATCTCCTGTTTCTCATGGCCAAAAATTTCATGATAAATTTGAAAAAATTCTAGGGAACATCACCTAGCGTAGTCAGTCATTTGACGTCGAACACGACCTCATAATCATCAAGAGGAAGGAGAAAGAAATTAATAAGTATCTTTTGATCCTGCTGTAATAATTTTACCCGTGGGCATCTTTGGTCGCACTTCACAATTTGGCCGTCAGCGACCTTAATGTCAAACTTGCTACAATCTTCATTTTGCAACATCAATTGGGCAGCAACTTTGCTGTTCATAAAGTTGTTCATGCGTGTAGTCTTGATAAGGACAATGACGAGATGCTACTCAACTTTTGCTGCTTGCGGGTTTGCATGACCGACTAAAGCATGAGTCGTGCAATCAACCGACTGCGGGTCTTCCTTTGTGTTCTCCTCCTCAGGTTCATGGACCTCTTCTTCAGATTTTTCAATAGATTTTATCATGGAAAGCTCTCCCTTTTTGCACTGATGGTTGCGGCTCTAAAGTTCGTTGTAATGCCAACAAAGGCGCTTTGCCGATCTGTCGCGTAGCTCTTTTCTCATCAATTTTTTTGGTAGTGAAGAATGGCAGGGAGCAAAGGGAGGTTTATATGCTACTGATCTAGGAGTAGTTCTCATCCTTCGAGCATCTTGGTTCAATCGTTCCTCTTGGATTCGAGCGAAAGAGATTGCGGCCTTCACGGTGCGGGGCTACCGGACTTTAACCTCTCTTTTAATTTTCGGCTTGAGTCCTTCAATGAAGGTCCCTAATAATTGTCTGTCAGACCAATCATGAGCAAGGTAAGATAATTCCTCAAACCTGGTATGATATTCTTGGATCGTGGAGGCTTGTCGGATCTTGGCAAGTTGTTCGTTGATATTCTTGTATTTGGTCGGCCCAAAGCAGTTTAGTAGCGCTTTCTTGAATTGTACCCACGTCAGAGACCCATGGGTGTATTCAAGCCGATTGTAACACTAAATTACATCTCCTTCGAGGTGGATGACAACAGTATCCACCATGAAATCCTCCAATGTTCAGTAATAGCGGAAGTAATGTTTAACATGCGAAATCCATCCCGTCGGGTCTTCTTCCCATCGAGGGAAGTCCACCCTCATGTGTGGCTACATCATACGTACTTCCTTTCTGGGAGACCTCTCTGAACTTGGCACCTTGTTAGAATTTTATTGGGCTGAGAAATTGGCCCAATCCAAATTCGACGAATAAGGCACGTAATTTATCCTCCATGTGTGATTTAAATGCCTCATACTTGGCATCGATTGAACCTTGAGATGTCATTACTTGTGCTTCCATATCTGAGATGTCAATATTCTTCTTCTGCTGTTGGGTTAGTGGTATGAAACGATTGGGTCGATTGGTGGTCGAAAGGGATGGTGGACCATGGGTAGATGGCTGTGGTTTGGGCTGATAGTATACTATTTTTTTGTTACTATTGGGGCTATGATTTGGGGCTGCTGTAGGGGTTATATAGGGGGTATAATGGCCGAGGTTTAAAGTTAGAGGAATGGTTTAGTGTTGCTATTGATGACAACAACAGATTTGGTAGGGATCAGGTGTGGATGCAGTAAGTAGAACCGAAGGTAGTGCAGCAAAATTTTTCGTCAAAGAAGGTGCTGTTGATGCTACTGTTTGGGGCTATTATAGAGGCTGTAAGGGGGGTTTGGTGATAGAGGTTTAGGGTTAAAGGGATGACTTAGGGTTGCTATTGACGGCAACAATTGGTTTGGTAGGGAGTGGTGGCCAAAAGGATGATAGATCAAGGTCGTAGTTTATGGTTGATACCTTATGATTTCGATTGCTGTTGGAGCTACGATTTGAGGGTGTTGTGGGGGCTAGAAAGGATTTCAATGGCAATGGTTTGAGGCTAGGAAGAAAGGTTAAGGTTGCTGTTAGGGGCAACAATCAGTTTGGAAAAGTTCAGGTGGTAGTGGAAGTTAAGATCGGTGGTGGAAGGTTGCGGCTGCGAAGGTTCACTATTTTGGGTTGTGGTTTTGGGTGTTGTTAGGGTTATAAAAATAGGTCACGATGGCTGTTTTAAGGCTAGAGGGGTGCCCTAAAGACGATGTGGTTGGTGGCAGCAAGATGGTTCGACTTTAGTGGGTTGAGAGAAGAAAAAGGTAAAAGTACAATAGGAGAATTTTTCGTTAAAAAAATTTTCAGCAGTATATATGTAATTTTTTCCAGCAATTTGAAACAAGGATTCAAGTAAAACTAAAGGGAAATCCACTGGTAAGGAAGAAGTAATACCGTCAAAAATTTCGTGTTAGAAAATGACAAAAAAAAATTCGACAAGATTAAAGATCAAGAGAAGATACCGCGAAAGATTTTTACGTTTAAAGTACAACAATTTGGACATAAAAGATCAGCAATTTATATTGAAAATTTTTTGATGGAACCATAAGGAAATGTGCCATTAAAGAGTGTCAAATCCGTCATAAAAAACTCGTGGATGATTGGGTAGAAAAATCGCAGCAGTAAGATCAAATAGGTAGTGGTATGTGATTGAAATTTTGCAGTGTAATTTTTGTCGTAGAGATGGAAATTTTGTGACGAAAAGTTTATGCAACAAGATAGGAATAGTTTTTTTTAGTTTTTTGGAATAAAGATAACTAAATTATAGTAACAGTAAGGTAGGAAACCAAAACCTATTACAATTCGTGGGGAGATCAAAAGATGATTTGTGGTAGTGGAGATGATGACGAAATTCGACGATGATTTGAGCGATTATAGGAATTGCTTGGGTGGCCGTGGAAGGATGATGGGTGATTTTGGAAGGGTAGCGAGACGCCAAGAAGCCGTCGACGCACACCCCCCCCACTAATCTGCTGCAGTGATCAACGTCGCCTTCCAGCAGACCGTAACAATGAATTCTTCCCACACATCGCTGCCCTCCAGCCTTAGCAGCAACCACTGCAGCGTCAACAATCTCATCCTTGCAGCATCACCGCACCATCGCCTTCTGACCACTAGCGTCACAACAACAAACACCAAGTAGGACGGTGCTGATATCCTTAACCCAATATAAAAAATAGGAATTAAACATTACTGATCTACAATCTTATCGACGGCTACTGCTAGTTCAATGGAAGCAATATTTGAAGCCTTCGAAGCCTGAATGGTAGAAAGATTGTAAGAACTCTTTAGCGAATTCAGAAGAAGTCTATTGGATAGCCCCAACAAATCTCAACATGGTGAAAGTTTCAACCTCAAAGGGGGCCAATTTGAAAAATATGATCAAGGGCACGACACAAGATACCCAAGCATGAGGGTAGAATTCCCCCAGATGGGAAGATACAGATCCGACCAGTTGGGTCTCACGGGCTGAAAAGTTCTTTCACTTTCACGAACTCCAGAAGAATCCAAGGTGGAAGTAGCGTCAAATCAACTTGATAGTGATACGCTCCGATGGTATGATTTGTACGAGACCTATTAGAGTCCATTCGTGGGGATATTTCAAGAGAGAGCTCTTGATTCACTTCGAATTATCGGAGTACGAGAACATTAATGGACAAGTCGCTAAAAGCCGCCAGACTTTCACAGTATAGGAGTACCATAGTAGATTTAAGCGCTTATCGAACTAAACCTGAGATTGGTCTGAGAAACAATTGGTGAGAATATTTATCGAGATTCTTAATCCCGAGATTCGATACGAAATTAAAGCTCGCCGCCCCCGCACCATGATGACTGCCATATTATTCCTTCCTCTGCGTTTGATCATCGCCACAACCCCAGCAAATAAAAGTGACGATTTCTTCGTTGGAGATGACACTGCTGCCCTTCTTCTTCACTGCCCTTGCCGCTGCTTTTGTTCTCCCTGTGACTCAGCCGCTCGGCCTCCTTCCTTCGATGTCATTGTAGTGACCATAACTACCAACACCTGTATTAGAACCCTTACGAATTCTAAGCTTCGAGTGACCTCTATAGGGGGACCGACCTCCTTGGAACTCTATAGGGGTTCCTCCCTCCTTGGTTTTCTACATAATGGCTGAAAGAATATTGATCTATTGGTGATGAAAAGAGGGGAGAATATAAGCTATTTATAGGGCTTCTAAACCCTAACTCCTAATAAGATTCTTACTCAAGACTCCTACTCCTAACCCTATTAAGATTTGGGCTGATTTATTACAATGAACTCAAATATTCTCTTGACCTAATGTCAGGTCTAGATTAGCCAACAAGGCATAATCTAAGTACTCGACTCAATCGACTATAACTCGACTCAACTAGGGTCCTAATAGACCCATCCTCTTCAAATCAGTCTTGTCCTCAAGGCTGAGCTCCATGTCTCCAGGTCCTGATCTGCAACTCATTATGAGGCTCCCTCATGGCCCCTATGGTAGGCACATCCTGCTCTTGCAGTCCAGCATCAACAGTAGTGACTAGACGATGATGTGTCACGATCCTACGACCTCATACAATCATCAGCTGAACCTGGGCCTCCTTATCAACTTGGGTGTTAGGTGGTAGATCTAGGCTGAATCATCCTCTCTAAACTTTCATTTGTGGTGAGATTCTTGGAGGATCAATTGTAATTTTGAATTAGTGTGTCGATCCGATCCACAAGTTATGGCTCCAATGTGATCTCCAATTTCGTAGGGTCCAAAGAAACCGAGAGACCACTTACGTGAGGCTCGAGTCTTCATAAATTCTCGTCGATAGGGATGAAGATGAAGGAACACTTGATCTTTAATAGCAAACTTCCTTCTATTCTGGCATTTGTCTGACGATTGTTTCTTTCTTGTGCGGGCTGGCATGTGGTTGTTCTTTAATGGCAGCCAGGCTTCCCTTTATGATGGTGGTTGCCCTATAGTAGAGTCCATGGTAATATGAGCCCGATCTGAATTTGGAGGGAGTAGAAGCTGTAATTTTTTAGGACTTAATTTTATCTCCTCTTTGTGCTGTTGTCCTGTATTATACCAAGCCACAAATTCAACATTAGTCAGCATTTCATTATCGTAGATTGATAGCATCAGGTGGTATGAGGAGAGGGCTTTGATGATGTAAGCTATGGGTCGATCATCTTGCATATGGATAACACAAATTCTAGCTCCCGATGCGTCAATCACAAACATTTTGTCAAAGTCGAGTAAAGCTAGCACCGACAAAGAGTAGAGGTTGCAACTGGACCGAATTATCCCTGTTTCAAGCATCTCTGTGAATGAGGTCCAACTTGGGGCTTGCCTTTGACAGCATTTCATTTGGCAATCACAATAATTTCAATCTTAAGTTCACTAACAATTTTTGCAATCTTAACATATATCTTCACCAACTGGCATTCCACACTAGTAAATAGCAAGCGGATAAACAATGACATGAGCAATATTAGATCTAAGTTAATGAGCAGTTCCCTTTTTTATTCTTTTATACCGAAATGATTGTCAATCAATCATATGCTAGTATCCATATATACTGATGAAACCTACACCAAATGGCAAAACAGAACCCATAAAGAGTAATGAAACATATACATAAAATAGAAAAGTCAGTCAACAACTCAAATAATAATGGAATCTCTGGAATTACATGTGAATCTCTAGCTATACATTTGTTGTGTTTTGGGATTTATTAGTGTGCCATAGATACAATTGAGGTTCCAGAAGTGATTTAAGACTTTGAGATGTGAAATAACCTATGCAGGATGTAAAATAAAAAATAGTGAGATATTTTAAAGAATTATACTGGAAGTATGCCTATATCTCATAATTAGCAAAAGTCGAAATGCAATTGCATCCATGAATAGACTAGTTTGCATCACACTTAAATCTTTATATGCCAGATTACATATAGCAAATTCATTGGGGTCAAAAAGAGATGCAAAATAAAAAATCACCAAATGTTTTAGGGGTTGAATAAATATATAAATTTGACACCAGTTTAGGTCTTTATGGCTTGAGGGAGCAGGGAAAGGAGGGCATAGAAAAGTATCTACTATAGCTTCGTCTCCATAAATGATAACCCTCCGACTCCTCAGTATTTGCCCTCCTCACTATTTGCCTCCTTATTCTTTAGTTTCATGGCAACAAAGATAATTGGAACAAGCAAACCCATAGAAACTCAAGACTTCCCCTAAGGAACTCTCACTAGTCGAGGCAGTGTGCCTTGCCTCCAGTCTAGATTCACTCATCTTGTGGTGCAAGTGAACAACTTTTCTACTCTTTAAAACGGGTAGGGTGGTGGTAAGATCAAATATGAACTGATTTGTTCTCATGACCGGACGCCCATCAGAAAGAAATTGCTCAACCAATTCCACACAACCCCAACCAAAGCATTTGAAATCAATGGAGCAACATTCTGCTGAGGTATCTCAATGGTATCACTGACTTCATTCAAAAATATAGCCTAACTGAGAGATGTTACAATTAAGGTTAATCTTTTACACTAGTCTTAACCATAATAAATAAGCTGAGTAAGACTGTGATTGTGTTAGAAGTGGATATAGTTTTATTACATTATTCGTGAACACAATTAATAGAGCTCTTAAAGCTTCATACCTCCAGTTAAACTATAGAGCAAACAAATTCTAAATTGTTAACTGCATTGGCGATAGGCCATAAGTGAAAATATGATGATATTAACTTATATTAACAAGTACTTGTTCTCTTCCATGAGACTTAACTGCTTATCCTGTATTAGTCCTCCTAAAGAACTTATTGCAAATGTTATATTTCTACCAGGCTCTTTTGGACTTCTCATGGCTATTTTCAATAGGTTACATCTTCAAGCACTACAAGGAAACTAATCTAGACTCTACGCATCCATGACCGGTTCTGAAATATAACTTGTAAATCAACATAAATTAGAACAAGAAAAATCAAAGAGAGAATGTCTTAATTAGCATAATCATATTGCACCATGTGTATCCTTCTTAATGTAAGAAAAAATATATATAATTGAATCATGCATCATATCATGCATTATCTAAGTGAAACGGCCTACACTTTTAAACACCTTACTAGAGTTTTTCATCTTTCAAGAACACAAACACAAAATAAAAAGTTAACAAAAGTTGGGAGACCATCAGAATAATTTTGGCGGAAGCAACCTATGGTTGTAGTCTAGTTAATTGTTTTATCTAAAGCCCCAATGGTGGTAGCCAAGTAGAATATACAAAATGAGAAGTTAACACAACTTGGGAGGCTGCCAAAATAATTTTGGCCAAGGCTTTCGATTGTTGTCTACCTAATTGTTTTATCTAGTATTTCTCATTTCAGTGGACTCCTCTCAAAGATTTGTCGTCGATATTGATTTGTCTTGGTGTCACACGATGCTAGGGTAAGAGACTCGAGCAATCCACGTTTTGATCGTTAATTGAATCGACCACCTCCCAAACCATACCGACTGACTAGTATAACAAACATTGGTTTTATCTAAAGCTCCTATGTTGGTAGCCAAGTAGCTCGACGTTCACATTAGTCAAGTTTACTTTACAAACAAAAATGAAGAAAATAATTCAAATTAACAAATTTAGCCAAGAAAAGAAAAATGAGAACAAGGTTCGTAATTTCGTATCATTGAGCTCGATACATACGATACACTTTCATATATATATATATATATATATAAAACATATAAAGAGGCAACGTCATTGAGGAAGATATATATTTTATATAAAAATATAAAAATGAAAAGGCGTTGTCGAGGATGCCTCGATGACGTGTATTCTCCTCGTCTAAGGCGACAAGGAGAAGACGTCTTCGCCTAGTTTGCGATGTCTAGCGAGGGACGGATCGAGATCGCCGAGGAGAGTGGCACCGAATCTCTAGGTTCTCCTCTTCTTCCTTCTCCCTCGCTACAACCAAGTTAATACCGCCTTCAAGCGACGATCGATATCGACCGTTTGGACCTATTTCGGTACTAACGGTGGAAACAATCCTAACCAATGGTACCACCCAATAGCGAACGATCCACATATCGGTCGGGCCAATACATACCGCGGTATAAGCCAATCACTCGGTATGAGCCAATATGTATCGCTTTTTAGTACCATTTGGTATTACAAACCTTAAATGAGACATCTACATTTTTAGCAATATATTCTATATGTTGTATGGAACAATCTTCAATTCTTCATAATGATTTCATAACGTTGAGGTAAAACTTCTGCAATATATTATTAAAAAATCAGGTGTTGTGTGCCACTTTGTCCTATGGTGACATGCAAAAAAACAAGTTTTGGAAGTATAGACTTCTATATCTATAAGTTGACCTTCGTGAGAGAGAAATCTTCTTGCAAGCACTCAAATGTAATCTCAATATATACCATATAAAGATTCAAGTGTCCACATACAAGATGAATAGTAATGTGTATGAGAAATTATCAATTTAGTACTTCCTTTGAAGTATCAGAAATGAGGGATTTCATCAGTTTGTCACTAATTTACCCTTTTTGTAAGTAGTAAGTAGATATCTCAGTCTTGTTGAACAACCTCAAAATCAGAAACTGAAAATACCTGTGACATCACAGACTTATAAAATGGTAAAGAAGTGATCTCCACTTTTGACCAAATGCTTTAATCCGATTTGGAAATTCAAACATCGATTTCTATGTTTCTAGAAAATCAGAGACAATTATATTGTCTTAGCTAACCAATTAATAGGATCATATCAATCACTACAAATAGGCAGGCAAGGGCTAGTGATGATTAAAAATGTTAGCATGTAAAATGAACACATTCCAAAAATTGAAGAACATGTTCAAACAATCCATTTAGCATTCCAACATGAATTATGAAAAGTATGAACCTATATTCACTAATATATATGGAAATAATGAATGGACCTTATCACAATTAATTACAAATGTAACTTGGTGACAAAGTATTCAGCACATTGAAAGTTGTGTAAACTTTACCTATCCATTTGTAATAATCAGATTCATGATAATTCAACCAGTGCTTTTTGCACCATCCTTTGGCCTGTTGTTGAAATCAGAATTTGGGAACCAGATGAGGTAAGTTGTCATAAACATTGTCCGGAAAATTATGTAAATATGTTATGTACATGATGAATTAGAAGATCCATAAATGAGTGTGTATAGTTGAAGAAAAGGCTGACAGAAGCATAAGAAGGGTAATAGAACCGCAAGTTGAAATTTACATCGATATATAATGCCACAAATAACAAATATCAACAACTCAATGAGTATGCAGCATGAATCAAACTACCATCTCCTGAGATAAAAGGAATAATCTAGAATATGCCAACTTACGTTGGAATTATATAAAAAAATAAATCATAACAATCACATGCATTGTGTGCTATAATAACAATTAATATATAGAAAGGAAGGGTAAGGACTTATCCAATAAAGTGTTGCCTTGACAATGTGTAACAATCTAAATTGAATTTACAGAAAATAAGTCATTAGGTTCATGGACACTATATACTAGTTGTGTACCAAGAATGATAAAGAGAACAAAATGATAAGGATTGCCAACTGAAGTGTTATATTGACCTATTATCTAAATCAAATATGTCTCACATTTACTGCTCGATGTGTGACCCTATGTACCATCCAGCATGGAGTATGTGGATGGGGTTTCGAAATTACAAAGGAGTGAACCAGCAAGTTTGGTTGACTGATATTTCTTTTTAGGTTTCATAGAATAGGAACGGACTAGAAAATACATCAACCTGGAAGAGAGATTATTATAGAACAAGATAAACACATAGATGCCGACGTGGAAAGAACAATTGATATTTCCTTTTGTGATTTCTACTTCTCACTTTTTCTTATTATTTTCTATGTTCCTCATATTCTTCCGCTAGCACATCTATGTTGATACCATGATGTACCAACAACAACATGGACAGTGTCAACCACAGACCATGTGGCATGTCATGTAACTGACTTTTCTTTACGTAACACAAATATCAAATTCTTGCCATCAATGTTCCAATCCACTTGGTTCAATGTTCATTCAATTTATCAATCAAGTTTACTCCTTAAAGCAAACAAATATAGTTCGAACATGATAGATGATAATATAAGGGGATGTTGAACCAAATACTGGACAATAGTTTCAGAAAGTAAAAGATGTAATAAAAAAGCATTGGAAACAAGAGCTAAGAATGTAGCAAGAATGCTAAGAAGAAGGTCTAAACTAATTTAAGTATACATCAAAATTCATGTGGCCATATTTGTTCCCAGTTATCTAAAATGATGATGTGACTTGTGAGTAAATTCAAAAAATAACAAAACTCTCTAAGATAACTATTAGGTGACAAAGCCTAAACAAGTACTTGTTCCCAGTGTTTCCAATCCACTTGGTGCAATGTTAATTACTTGATTTAACGTATCATTCAAGGTTACTTCTTAAAGCAAACAAACATAGTTGGAACATGCTAGATAGTAATATAAGGGAATGATGAATCACATACTGGACAATAGTTTCAGAAAGTAAAAGATGCAATAAAAAAATATGGGAAAGAAAAGCTAAGAATCTAGCAAGAATGCTAAGAAGAAGGTCCAAAATAATTTAAGTATACATCAAAATTCATGTGGCCATATTTGTTCTCAGTTTTATAAATTGATGATATGAGTATATTTAAAAACATAACAAAACTCTAAGTGAACTATAAGGCGACAAAGCCTTAACATTCAGCCACTAAGTTTAACAATACAGTTAATTAATATAAAATAAAAATGGCTATGAATCAAGGTTAGAAAAATGGACCTTATAGACAAAACAAACCACACAGAAAACTATGCTCCAATCTCACATCTACACATATTAAACTATGCAAACAGACCTTATAATTTGAATTATACCAGAGAAAGAAAAGAAGTAGCAGATATGACCATTACAGAGAAAGTATGGGAAGCAAGCGAAATGATATGTTTAATGTTCCTCACTTGCAGTTGATTATGCCTGATCCATTATCAGAATCTACTTATGACAGAAATTACATGCTAACAAAAGTGACTGTATTGTCTTTTCTTGAGAAATAAAATGCTAAGAGAATCTCGTTGATGACTTCTCAACATAATTCTACATGGTAAAAACTTTGAATCAGTAGAAAGAACAAACATTTTCTAGCTCTGTTTATTGTTGCATGTGTTGTTGTAGTACCTGAAGAAAACCCAGAAACGATCTAGAGTAAAAACTTTGAATATGTGAAAGGAATTAACATTACCTAGATCTATTTCTTGCTGTATATGTTCGTTCTTTTAGTGCCTGAAGAAAATCTTGCAAAAGATTTAGATACAGGATATCAATACACTTAAATTTTAGGAACAAGAACATGAATTTGGAACAGTCTACAAGAAACATGAGCAATTCAAGAAAACAGGAGAGACATAGGCTCTGAGACGTTATTCTCTGAATTATTGGCATCAAGTAATAAAAAGAAAACCATACAAAAGAAATCGCTTCAAGAATTTGAATGGCATCAATAGAACAGGAGAAGCGAGGATTAAGTGCATTATCTAGTCTCCGCATTCAACAAATATGCTCTTTCTGACCAATTCTTTGGGGCTCATTCTCTGATTTCTTGGCAGCAAGTGATCGGAATTAAAACCCATGGAAGAAAGCATTCAGGAAACCCTGAAATCAAGAAGAGAGAAAGTATGCGATGAAAAGCATCACCTCGCCTTGGAGAAACCTGCTGATTGTCTGGGGCTCCCGGAGTGAGAACTTTCAAGAACTCAAGGAGTCAAGAAAATAGACGAGGTATTGGACCTTCAAGAACTCAAAGGAGTCGAGAAAATAGAGGAAGCATGGGATAGACCGCATCACCTGGCTCTGCATCGAGAAACCTGGTCCGACGGTTGATTGTCTCACGGTCCTCGTTGTTTTGTTAAATGCAATAGGTAATCGGATCAATAAGCCTAGAAGAAACGATCTCAAGAACTCATGAAGCAAATCAAGGATCAAGGGTTATTACCTTGTCTCCGTCTCAGGCTCGTCGTCCTCCTGGTTTGCGCTTCTTGTAGGGGAATTCAATTATTCAGAAGCACGAAAAGTAAAGACCGATAAAAAGAATATAATCGTTTGCAAGAGATAGGTTCTTGCCTTCTTTTTCTTGAATTCTCAAAGAAAGACAAGACACTCATGAAGCAGCCACATAATTCTCATAGTGTGATCCTCAATTTTTTTTGTTTTTCTTTGCTTGACTGCTCTAGCGACTTTCAATTCCTTTTGTTGCATTCCATGGCCTGGAATTAAGTGACACTATCAATGGTAAGATAAAGCAAAAGTTTCTGTTGCAAATTGTACTCTTTGAAGATTCTAATCCAGATTCAGATAGTGCATGAATCTAGTTAGTGCAACAACATGCTAGATAATTTTGTGTGTAAAGGAAGCTAGTTATGTAGCAGAACAAAGACACTAGGGAAAAAAGAATCAGCATGCCAATTATTACATAAATGTCTACATAAGAACTTTGACATTACTACATAAGAAACATCTACATAAGAAACAACTTTGACACTGATAATTACATAAACATCTACATAAGAATTATGACTTCTGTTGAAGTGTCTTCTGAGAATAATCTTACATATATTTGCCAATTATTTCTTCCAAATTTCTCTCAAAGAAATTTAATGTGCAACATGGGCTTCCCTTTAGTTAAATGCAGGCAACAAATTGCTATGAACTACAAAAGAGGAAGGAAACTGAAATAAACCACAACAAGAATATACCTGGTGACGAAATCCCATGAAAAAAAAGGTTTGACAGAAGCAAGTAATTGAAATAGCATAGGGAAGGGAGGACATTTAAATCTCAAGACAAAGAAAGAAGCTACGGGCCATCTTTGTCATTGGTCATCAACAAATGTATCCTCTATTTTAAATCAGTTTTACAACTAAACAGTTAAAAAATGGTAACAGAAAGAAATTAAATCAAGCAAGCACAGTGACAAACCAATTACAAGATTAAACTGTTATTCTTGATGTCCATATAATCAAATCCTATGATGAAGTTTATAGTTCTAATGGAAGAAAAAGAATAAGAAACCTGTAGATAGTAAAGATATATGAAATACAGAGCCATAATTGTAGTTCTGTGTGCCAAAATACTGCCTAAAAATGATAAATTTTAGAACAATGACGACATTTGAGATGAAGAGGTTGTGAGACCCCATTAGTCCTAAATTGGAAGTGGGCTAGCAAGGAGGTTGATGCATATATCATAATACAATAAAGTAACTCCTCAAGTAAGTTTTGACCAACAAAGCCAACATGTTTCTAGTTGACAAAATGACAATTTACAACTAGCTTTTAACTTTTGACAAACCATCCGCTATCATTAGAAGTCATCTTTGACTTAGTAAAAGTGTTGTTAAAAGTTACCTTTGACTTAGTAAAAGAAGTTACAACCAATTTTCTGATTTATGAATAAAACTAAGGGTTGTTAAGGGCTATTTACATTAGTGGGTTACATGTGATCTCTCTTTCCTCGGTGTACACACTCTTGAGAAGGGCATGTAGAGCAGAGCCAGAAGCTGCCAAGAGTTTGAGTCTGATGAGAACTAAGTGTTTTTTACACATTAATTTTTCTCCTTATAATAAAGATCTGAAGCGTACTTCGTGGACATCATAGTTTGAGTGAACCACGTAATCTGTGTCTTTATTTGTGTTTTATTCTTTCTTGCTTCTTTGAACCTGGTATCAGGAGACTTGTTTTTCTCCTAACAGCTATGACTTAATATCAGCTTATAGAGGTTGATCAAATTTGTAACCAAGCAATAAACCATGAAAATCTGAAAGGCCACTTTGGCTATAGATGGGAACTTCATGCAACTAAGAACCAAAACCGACAACCTGAAAATGTGAGAAAAGATAGTATTCATATTAATAGCACAAAAGAGCTAATAAACCAACTGACTACATGAAATTTCATTCCACAATAACTACAAAAATATGTGCAAAAGAGCAAATCATGTTTATTCCACTAACTGCAAAGATATTATAGAAGTTGTTCTTGTTGAAATTATGCTTTTGCTGAACGTACTTATCAAGCACACTTGATCATCAAAAAGAAAAAGGAAAAATAAAAGGATCCTTCAAGTTAAGAATTAACATGTTACATGTTCAAAGAGAGAATAATGTTTATTTATGGATACTGACAGACTTAAGATGCTATTGTTGAAGCTCAGAAGTTCCACGGTTTTGATGTAGAAACAGACTAAAAAACTGGTTAAATGTAATAAAATGGTTAGAAAAGATCTAGTACACTACACTTGTCCTATCGTCAATAAATTCTTTAAAGGATCCAAGCAGCCCTATAAGGATTAACAAAACGGGTCAGATTGATGTCAAGCCAAATCATGGTAATGCATGCAAAAATTACTCCATAGAAATCAGATATGAGAATTCATAATTAGAAGAAATAAATATGGCAACTCTGATACTACTTGTCTCATATTGTAGGCATTTAATCAAAATAGATAGTAGATCTACAATATGGGATGGACATGTAAGCAAACTATCTAATAGTGTCCAAAGATATAAACAAGCATACCTCTTCATAAGCTAAATGAATAAACCCAATGCAAATTAGAAAGCAACTAACTAAATAGAACTTCAGTGTATAAACCATAAATCCACAGCTGCATCGAAAAGACATACCTAAATGTTGTTGCCTTTAAATGACAATGTGGCAAGGACAAAATGCACATGCAATTTCAATGAAATGCAACGATGAGTAGATGTCAGTAAAACAAAAAATAACATCCAGTATTAAACTATAAAATGTTATGAAACGAAGTCATCTCAAACTCAAAACAATATAAGCAAACAAATCCCTCAAAGAACCAAAATAACAAGCATATAATTATTATGTGATATTTAAGCATTCAAAAAAAGTTGAAGCTAAAGTCAATGGAAACAAACAAAAATATGAGCATCAAGTCTTTATTTTTTTAACAGGGAAAATTAGCTCGGTATTGGTTATACTGTAGATCTCAGAGTATTTTGCAAATCACAGTAAAGAAGAAACTCTCTCTTGAACATTTTACTTAAGGTCAAATTGGTACAGTTTCTATGAATTATTAAATATTAAATTTGTCAAACTTTTGGGTTCGATTTGCTCAAATTTTGCTAAGATTCTAGGGGTATTTCTGGATGTTGATAAGTGAAATAACCTGAATCAAATATAAGTGAAAATATTAAAACAACGAAGATTAAAGCAAATAGAATCATTTATAAGGATGACCAATGGAAACAAATCATCTTCAATGATCTCTAATCATGAACTCTAACAAATAATACACATCCATGAATTGCAAGAAAAACACTAAACGCAACAGCCTTTTTGATGTTTTAGTATAGCTAGTTCCACAAAATGCTTGCCAAGACTACGGAACCTCTTAATCACAAACTCTTATCTTTCAATAGCATGATAGTAGAATGAAAGAAGGAACTACATGCATGGTGCGTCGCATATATTTACGGAGAAAAGAAAAGCATGCCTTGAACATTAAACTCCAAAAGCTTAACAGTACAATTTAAAAGAAAAGCTCAATCTAAACATTGTGGCATAATTTTGGCCCAAAAAAACTTTAACAATACCTTGATAAATCTTATAAACTAGATCTTCTGGAAAGCAACTTCAGTTACTTGTCCTCCATATAGGCTGGGTTTTTATTTAGACAGAGCAGTGGAAAACAAATGCCAAAGAGACATAAGCTAAAAAATAATAAAGAGAACAAGATAGGTAGTGAAAACAAGACATAATCCAAAAAGAAAAATAGATAAGTTAAATTCTAAAATTGTGTTGACCATTGCATTTTTTGGATGCACCCTTAGTCCTCTTAACTTGTGCCATGGTAAAATTTGTAACCTCATGCAATAAATCTGAAATCAATAGGTTGGAAGCTACTGTTTCTCGGAGGTCAAGTTGCTCCTTGGGATTAGCAGTGACTCCACCACATGAAGAATTCCAATAAATCCCAACAACAAACACAAAATACAAAACGTGACGACAGAGTACACAAGAAGAATAAAGGGAAAAAAAAAAAGAGCACCTTGGAGCTCTTGGAGACTAGAGGAGACAAAATGAACATTACTAGCAAGAAGCCAGAGGTTGACCATCTCATCTCACCTCGACCTCAGTTTTTTAGCCCTTTAATTCAAAATATATATATCTCTACCTCAAAGCAACGAAAAGACAAACGGAGAGAAGTCTTGCTCTAAAGGAGGACGAAGTCGAACATGCTCAATGCATGCAAATGCTTGTGTTCAAGAAAGTGTATATCATATAATAGAGCTGAAACATAAAATGCATGTTGTTTCAGTTTATTTGGCTCCTCGCCAGCAATGGGATTTTATTTGCAAAGCAGACAGAAATATAGCAAGCAGCAGCACCAAAGAACCTTTATGGTTTCGCTACATGGACTGATAGCAGCACCTCTCAACCAAGCAATTTGGAGTCCACAACTCTGGTATTCTGATGAGATAGACAACATGTTCTACAAGCAAAGGGCTACATTATGAGTGGAATTTGTTAAACTTCACGTCCTCATGGTAACCATCAGCACTATACAGCAAAGAAACAAGGAAGTGTTTGTAGTATCAACAGCAACAATGAAGCTTTTGACTGAAGAAGAGATGCAAGGATTCTGTGGAATGAAGTATAAAAATGGACGGTTAAGAAGTGATAGACAAATCTAATATTAGGCTTTTCATTTCAAATTTAGAAACCAACTTCTTTATTCTTTTTCTTTTTATCTTCTAAGTGAAAGACTTAGGTAGGATCTAACTGTTGGAGTAGGTTTTGATGGCAAGTAGACTATGAGGGATAATTGATCTGAACCAAGTCATTTTCGATCAAATTCCTCATATCCAAACCATCAGGAAGAATGCAGCTTAAAAGGGGTAGATTGCCTTATAGTAAAAATAAAATATGCAAAATTCTACTTCCACTAAGATGTTGTATGAAATAAAATCAGAATGAAAAAAGAAAACTAAACTAAGGAATGTTAAAATATTTATGGACCAAGCAGCTTTTGGTTGTGCTCTTCAGTGAATTGTTTTATCTGTTAGGACCGAGTTGGTACTAAGAAGGGGAGGGGTTTGAATTAGTGCAAGTCTTTTAAGAGACTTGGTTTGAAAATTATACTTGAGTAAAATCCGAAACCAAAAGCGTTTTACTTATAACCCATCAAGATCAAATTTGAGAGCGATATAAACTCATAACCAAATGAAGAATCTCGATTTAGTTAAGGAATGTTAAAATAAAAAACAAGTATAAAAGAGAACAAGGAAGGGTCACAGAATTTATAGTGGTTCGGTCAACAATTTGACCTACGTCCACTTCCCGAGTCCTCCTTCATCGAGGCCTGCCGGTGTTCACTAATGATCTTCTTTCACGTGCGAAGATCAGAACTCTTTACACCTTTCTCCTTTTCCCAGGCTCAGGAGAAGAACCTTTATAATTTTTCACTCTTCCCTTCAACTTACTTTATGCTTGAAGCACACAAGGGAAGTTCTTAAATTTTACAGAATTTTTTCAAAAATTTTCATGTCTTTTTCTTTACATTCTTGCTATCCAATGCAAGAATACTTGGGGTATTTATAAACCCTAATTGGCTTCAAAAAATGGAGCCAAAATACACCCTTTTCAGGAAAAATTAGCTACTGCCGATACTACCACCGGTCGCCTACCGACGATACTACCACCAGCCGCCTACCGATGGTACTACTATCGAGAATCCTGGAATAGTACTTTCCCGTATTGTTTCGTACCCAACTTGTACCTCTTGTTAATCCCTTTCCAAGCTCAAATCCAACCCTAAGTGGATCCGATTACCTCTCATTGAGTTAATTTGGATTTCTCCAAATCTAACTCAATTAGAATTCAAAACACATGACGCTAACTACGACATACTAAGACACAATTACCATCGTTCTTGTTTTCTGGCACGTCAATCGATCTTCCGAACTCCCGATGAACTTCCCGACATCCTCCGACGAGCTCCCAACGAATCTCTCGATCATCTTCCGGCAAACTCCTGGCGCACTCCCGGCAAGCTCCCGATCACCTTCGGCGAGCTCCTCTCGATAACCTTCGGCGAGCTTCCAACGATCTCTCGACGAGTTCCCACTACATCGTCCGAACCCCGACCCGATGCCCGAACTTGACTCCGGCCCAACATTAAATTGTATTATCTTTTCATCGTCATAGTTAATCTCGCATCACTCATCTCTAACACACAGGTTAGATCACAAAACCCATCAATTGATTTCATCATCAAAACCCGAGATTCAACATTATCCATATCTCCAACTAAGGCAGCCTAATTTTCCTTTACAAGAATCCACAAAAGAAATAAATGAAACTGAAAAATATGCCAAGAAAAGAAATGATAGGCAAGTAAAGAAAGTAACGAATGCAAAAGATAAGCTACAAAGAATGATCGGTGAGGTCGAGATTTGAACTTATCGCTAATTGGTCCACTATATCAGCCCAGGTGCATCCTTAGTAGAAAGCCATAGTTATCATCTTAAGTAATTGCCAAACTTACATAGCAAGGAAAACAAGAAGCTCTCACTGGCCAGTCATGCTCAAACTGGTTAAAGCATCAAGAGCACTCTAGCCTTGTGACCTAAATTAAAGGATGATGTCATCATTGTAAGCATGCTTCATATTGAAGTAATCATAATGCAAAATACAAAAATTATAATTTTTTAATCTCACATCATGTTGAAAACACAAATTTGCTCACGTAATGCATCTGATACAGACTTGATATACAGGTACAATTGGTTGACTCCTCACCATAATACTTGATGACTTATTAAAGATAGCAACCAATTATTTTCTTTTTATCATAGAAACCAATCACAAATAACAATGTATTAAAATCATAGCTGATAGATAGCAAACACAATAAAAAGGTTACACGTGAAAGGTGATTGAGTATTGAATGAAATAATGACGGGTAATAATTTTAATCGTTATACTTTTTCATTACAAATTTAACAAACTCTTTATTTTGTTTCCTTCACTTTCTACATGAACGAATTATAAAAAATTAACTCGTTTATAATCTTCTATATTAAAGAAAATTAACCAAACCAATGGTTTTGATAGCTTAGCATATTCGCCCTAAACTAAACAGTCATGTAAACCACGTGGTCAATCAACCTGGGTCATTAACTTGAAAAAAACCTATTAGGTTATGTTTTGAGTTATGCTAGGTTCTGTTTTGAGTTATATAAGGGGGGTGAAAAGCCCTCTTTTGCTTCCTTCTTCCAAAACCAGCAAAACCACTCCCTCCCTCCCTCCCTCCCTCTCTCCCCCTTCCCCCATTAAATTTCTTTATGAACCTTCCGAATCCCACTCAAAACTCTTTCAAATTCAGGGATTTGGTTGAATCTTTGTTGTTCGAACTGAATTTTTGAAAGTTTAATTTTTGCCAATGGCATATCTATTATACAGCACAAGCTTGCATTCTATTCATGGGAACCTACACCTAGTTAATGACAGCAATGCAGGACATCTTGCGACTACAGGGGGTAGGAGAGACCCAGGATAGATTATTTTAACCATTAGGATATACTATTTTTTCATTGTGCTCAACCAAACCCTATCAAACCTGATCAGCTCAATTACCATTTCAAAACCCATTGCTTCTAAGAGTTCAAATACCATTTCAATTAACATTTCTATTCATTATTCATGATAAAAGATATTTGCATTTCACTTTAAAAGAGACATTTTTTATTCCATAAAACTAAAACTTCTATTATACACTGGCATAACTATTATATAGCACAAGCTCGCATCCTATTCGTGGGAACCTACCCCTAGTTAATGACAGCAATGCAGGACATCTTGCAACTACAAGGGGTAGGAGAGACCCAGGATAGACTATTTTAACCATTAGGATATACTATTTTTTCATTGTGCTCAACCAAACCCTATCAAACCTGATCAGCTCAATTACCATTTCAAAACCCATTGCTTCTAAGAGTTCAATTACCATTTCAATTAACATTTCTATTCATTATTCATGATAAAAGATATTTGCATTTCATTTTAAAAGAGACATTTTTTTATTCCATAAAACTAAAACTTCTAACCCACCTACTTTACAACCAATCAAACTTTGACTTCATCTGCTTGAGTTTTATAGTTTGGATATGCAAGGCCTACTATCCAAATTCTATGAACTGATGGGTTGGTCTATTGGCAAAAATGACTCAAAACTATGAACAGCCTTAATAATCATACTTTAGTTAGTTTACATGCTGATAATGGTGGATGCAGCCTAGAGTTAGTTTAGGTATAAATTGAGTATAATCGCCTTGAAATTGACCAACACTTGACTACTCAAACACCTTAGCAAACAAATGTACTTCAGCAATATGCTAGATGAAAATGTATAGCATGCAACACATGTTGGAAGGCAATTTCAGAGAGTAATGATGCAACAAAAGAACTGCGAATAAGATTTCGCTCATACTATTTACCTGTACTGTGAAAAGTACCAAATCTCCAAGATAGCTAGAAACTATAGCATGAAACAAAATCTCCAAGTCAGCCACTATGTTTTACAACACAGTTAATTAATATGAACCAAAAAAAGCTATGTATCAAGGGCAGGAAAAAAACCACCATATAGACTAAGTGAATCAGACATCAAATTGTGCTCCATTCTCACATCTACATGTGTTTAACTATGCAAAAACAAACTTTATAATTTGAATATGACAGATAATGTAGAAATCTTTAAAAATTAAAAAGCATAACATGAGAGCTCAACCAAAACCATCCATGAAAAAAGAGAAGTAGCAGAATTGACCAATAATAGACCATGTTACATGGAACAGAGAGAAAGTATGGGGACCCAAGTGAAATAATATGCTTAACATTCCTCACTTGCAGTTGATTATGCCTGATTCATTGTCAGAATCTACTTATGGAAGAAATTACATGGCGACAAAAATGAGTGTATTGTCTTTTCTAGAAAAATAAAATGCTAAGTGAATCTCATTGATGACTTCTCAGTTCTCGAGATAATTCTGCAGGGTAAAAACTTTGAATCTGTAAAAAGAACTAACATTTTATGGCTCTGTTTATTGCTTCATTTGTTCTTTTAGTACCTAAAGAAAACCCAGAAAAAGATTTAGAGTAGGAACTTTGAATCTGTCAAAAGAACTAGCATTTTCTAGCGCTGTTTCTTGCTGCATATGTTCTTTTAGTTCCTGAGAAAACCTTGCACAAGATTTAGGAACAGGATATCAACACTTAATTTTTAGGAAAACGATGTTGAATTTGGGGACAGTCAATAGGAAATATAAAGTCAAGAAAACAGGAGAAACATAGGCTCTGGGATTCTTTGGTCTCTGAATTCTTGGCACCAAGTAATAAGAAAAAAGAAAACATACAAGAATTTGAATGGAGTCACAAGAATAGGATTAAAGTGCATCATCTAATCTCTGCATTCAAGAAACATATTCTTTCTGATCGATTCTCTGGGGCTCAATGTCTGGTTTCTCGGCAGCGAGTGATCTGAGTGAAAATCCCATAAGAGATGCATTTAGGAAACCCTTAAGAAGTCAAACGGGATCAAGAAAAGAGAAAGTATGGGTTGAAACGCATCATCTCACCAACTCGAATGGAGTCAAGAAAAGAGAGGAAGTATGGGATGAAACCTGCTCCTGATGAGCGATTCTCTAACGATCCTCGTTGTTTGGTCGCACGGAAACAGGTACTAGGAATGATCGAGCCTAGAAGAAAGAACATTAAAGAAACAATCTCAAGAACTAACGAAGCAAACCAACAGGCGGAGTAAGGGATCAACGGACATTACGTCATTACCATGTCTCCGTGTCAAGCTCGTCGTCGTCGTCGTCGTCATCCTCCCGGTTGGCTTTTCTCGCGGGGGAAGGGGAGGACATGCCTCCGTTTTATAGAGGGCGTGCAAGAAACCCTGCTCTGCATCGAGAGAAAGTATGGGATGAAACGCATCACCTCGGCTCTGCATCGAGAAACCTGCTCCCGATGAGCGATTCTCTCACGATCCTCGTTTGTTTGGTCGCAAGGAAACAGGTAATAGGAATGGACAAGGCCAGAAGAAAGAACATTGAAGAAACAATCTCAAGAACTAACGAAGCAAATCAACAAGCGGAGTAAGGGAGCAAGGGACATTACGTCATTACCATGTCTCCGTGTCAAGCTCGTCGTCCTCGTCATCCTCCCGGTTCGCTTTTCTCGTGGGGTGGGGTGGGTTGGGGCGGGGGAGGAGGACAAGCCTCCGTTTTATAGAGGGCGTGCAAGAAACCCTTAAAGAACTGAAAAGATGGAGAAAGGGAGGGATGAAACGCATCACCTCGGCTCCATCGAGAAACCTGCTCCTGCTCCCGATGAGCGATTCCTCCACGCCGTGTTCGCGCTTCTCGTGAGTGAAGGGAGGACAAGCCAGCCTCGGTTTAATAGTGGGCGTGCAGCATCGAGCCGACTCCGAAAAGAACTCGGACTCGGTTCAGTACGAATCGGGTCAAGCGACGCCGGCGAACTCATATCGCGGTTGAATAAACCCAACCACGTCTTTCCACTTCAATCAAAAAAGCATTTATCCTGACCCTCCTGATGTTTTTGCACAAGAGCCGGGTAAAAAAAAAACACAGAGGCAGAAAGAAATGCATTTATATCCCACTCCTATAAGTGATTTTGTAGTTGACCCTTACGTATTTGGGTAAATTTCTCACAAAAACCCAATGTTTAATTAAAATATATTTATAAATTAATATTTTCATTGTAAAGATAATCTCCAACAAAAAGAAGCTTAATTTGATTTTTTTAAAAAAAAATATCTAGGCAGCAAGAATAACAAACAATAACTCTTAATAAATATACTTTCCAATCAAATTTATGTTTGTGTAGAATCCAAAAATGTAGGTATACTCTCCGCTTCATATATTTGGTCGGGTTACATGCCACTAAACTAGGTAAATCATACATATATCGTATGAATCTTTTTTAGTTACTGTTTAATCGTAGTTAATAAGCATATCACATCGTAGTCTCTTAGTTTTTTTCATTATTGACAAGAGCATTTAGGAATAGGCAACTCCTACAAACTTTTCCTAGCTTTATATAGGTGTACCAAAATCACATTCCATGTGCAAGAGCAAACAATTCCATAGTAATAAAGAATAAACAAAAAAATAATAATATCACGAGAGTATTAATATGGCCCTTCCAACACCAAAAGATATTATCAAGGAATACCAAAAAATATATATATACCGAGGTAAAACTAAGATATGGAAATATAAATTTATATATGTATATGGTATTACAAAGACTAAACGAGGCAAAAGGCTCTATTTTGTTATTGGAGGAACTTCCACAAATCTCTTAGTATATTTTGATCTTCAATTTTCTATAAAAATCAAGGTAGTTTATCTCGAGGATGTCATAACTCTTTTTTTCTACCATAATCAAATCTCACATTGAATCCTCTATAGAAACTCATAACTCAAATTTAACCAGCATAAATCATCAGAATGAATATGCATGACTTTCACTTATCATAAGAATTAGATACAGACAAGGAGCAGACGTTGATAAAAAAAAAAAAAAATTCAATATTAAAATCTTGTTTTTATCAAGTTTCTTCTCTGTTGGTATTTCTTTTTCTTTGTTGTCAGAATCCCGCCTATACCAATATTTACTATCATGATCATTTTCATTCTCTCTCTCCTTCTTTATGATAATAAAATTAGTAAAATTTATAAAATTAGCATATTCTCTTAAAGAGATAACGTTAAGATGACAATCACTCGTTTTATATTTAATTTCTCAATCTCATTCCTTATTTATATTTTTTAATCGACATCACTTGCATTTCTTATCTTGTAATCCATTAAGACATCACATATTTCTAAATAGAATCATGCAATGTTCCAAAAGGTGCTGAACTTGACGGACGAAAAAGTAAAAAAATACATAAGAATATATCAAAAAACTAGAAATAATATGGATAAAATAACTTAGATAAGCAATAGTTTCCTGAAATAACTTTGATTTTGCAAGAAAAGTGTTATAAGCAAAATAAGATAAACCACTATAAAGTAAAATTGTCTGGAGAAGTTTATTACATCTATCATCAAACCAAACAAAACTAATATCTCACATATATCATTCTCTAAATAACCAAAGCATCCAATAAATCCTTATAGGTTCAAACTCATGCATCAGATATATTTGTCGGGATAGCAGTAGGAAAGATGGAGAGTGATGTACAAAAAATAATAATAATAAAGACAACAGGTGTTTAGTATGATGCACTATTTTGCATTATGCAATTTGTTAAGATTAAGGTAAATTACGAGAATAACCTTATAATTATTTTGATGAAAGGTCGAGATAATCACTAAGGCCGTGCGTATCCAATTTGGTTAAGACTGTAAATAAGAACAAATCAAACTAATAATAAATGTCAGTTTTAGAATTTCTCAAACCAAGAAGAAATAACATGGTGCTGTCTGGTTTTTAATACAATTTCTAGTTAATAGTAAACATCATCGTAATTCAAATATTCAAACAATTACATCATAGCACGAAAGTAATACAAGGATATATATAGTATATGACAGTCAATAATTGCAACACTAACTCCTTAAAAGATAATAAAAAAGAATGACATACTTTAGGAATGAGAAATTGAGACTTTAGGTTGGCTCACCATTGGGTTTTAGTTAAATAACATCAAACACATAACACATATATATTGACATATACAAGATTTATAATCTCGAACTTGTATATTGACATACACCCCAGTATGAATCGTACTCTTAAGAGAGAAGAGGAAGGGAGAGGTAGGTATAGTGGAGGAAGAGGTTTGGAGATATATATATATATATATATATAATATTTTAGAATATTGTTTAATATTTAATTTGGTTAATATGAAAAAAAAATGGAGGAAACAACTAAACCAATCATAATTCCTAAACTAAAATGTCAAACCATTAATATAAATGGAAGTGTCAAATAAAATTTAATGGTTTAAATTTTATAGTGCACATTTTCTTACAAAACTAACCATAGGAGTGAATGAAACGGAGTCTCCATGATGCGATAATTAAGTTTTTTTAAAAGGTATCAAGTTGAATAGAAAAAGAAGCTATTGGTGTCAAACCAACTAACCATTCTCAAAGAAAGAGTAGATGTAAGAATCACTGAATAAAATTAAACATACAGAGATAAAGACGTTAAGAATCACCATATAGAAATCCAACCGTGCCCACCAACTCACCAACACCAAGTACTAAGAGCAACAAAAACATATCTCAAAAAGTACCCTCTCAGACTCTCATAACAAATAGAATCTTAGACACAATAGCAACCAAGTGACAGAAGGTAGCAGTGAAGTCTTTTCAAGCAATATCAACCAAGGAAAACAAGTAATAATTTTCCTTTATCGATCCTTAGTGTTTTTCTGAATAATTATGAAAACTTAATTATATCAAAATAATATATATATGATGTAGGCATTTAGACTTATATCTGAAACATATTACTTATATCAATCAACTTAAATATTTTTATTGAGACATCTGTATCCGTTTAACCTTATTGCCTTTCAAAGGTTAGGAAGCAAAACAAGCTCAGATCATCTTTCAGAATTGGTAGGTAATTTTTCGGACAGAGTTTTAGGTGAGGTATAAGTCAAACGCAACTAGAAACAGTTTGCTGTCAATTTTTTCCAATAGGTATAAGTATAACAATACAAGATATTTAAATTATTATGCTAATATTTAATTAATATTATGGTGAAAATGACATGACTGACTCATCATAATGATCCATCACCACTATTTATCAATACTATTATTTGTGTTTGATACCGAATCACATGAGAGTCATTTAAGTGATCTTGATCATTTTCTAGGTAGGTATTGTGTAATTGTACCTTGGAAGTGTCATGGACAAATTTATAATTAGCTAGTTCAATATAATATTTGTGTATGTTTGTATTTTTTAATTTATTTATATTTTACATTGTTTGTAGAGGGTTTATAATAAACTTAGTAATTTCATTTTGGTTGACTTTTGGAATTATCTCAGTCTTGTAAATACAAGTTTTAGTCTCATAGAGTAGTATGGAGTGTCATCTAACATAATATCTACGAGCTACTCGAGCGACATATGGCTGGATAGGCTCTTAGCGTAATGTATAGAGTTGGTTTATTGTATTACTTCGCAGTAGTGTCATGTGGACACTTAAAGAGACTTTTGGTTGTGGCAAATCATTATAGACCTTTTATCATGCGATTGTTTATAACTTTTGAAATTTATGTTTATAATTTATATTACATATCACATGTGGTCCTTTGTACACCATCATGCCCATCCTCACTTGCCCTCCACGCCATCGCACCCGGTCTATTAGCCCTTCGTGCGTCACTATACTTAGCCTTGTAGATCCTCATACCAACCTATTAGACTATCACATTGGGCCTCATTGGTCCTTTTATGTATAACCACCCATCTCATCGTGCTATTGCATGATGCCTTCATATTGGACCATACATATCATCCCACAACGTTTATCACATCTCATCGAAGTATACTGACCTATATATAATATATCGAGTTAAGCATCTCCAATGTCTTTAACATTGATGACAATACTAATCAAATAGTACTTCTCGATTAGTTTTTATTTCACTGCTTTAGATACCTCATTTCCATGTGGCTAAACCACCTAATCGACACGTGGGAGCTATTTAAATGACATGTTGTCACTATCTTAACCTTATGTAACTAACTACACCTTGTAAGTGCCAACTGGAAAACAAGTATTGACGCACATTTGTTATCATGCAAGCAGTATGGTGAATGGGCGGCGTAATGGTCCAACACTGATTGATGACCGTGTTAACTAGAGTAACAGATGAACATAACAGCTCAATAGTAGCTAACGATAATTATAACTGATTCTCATGCTTCTATCACCCAACGAAGCTATGTAGCAAGTCTTACTAAAGGCACCCACTGTAAACAGGACTGACTGCATAGGTAAATTCAAAAATTACATATAACCTTATTTGACTTATATGATTATATTAGTTACCGACTTAAGTTATCAGAAAGAACATAAGAACAATCATTATACACTCGTTACTAGCCTTTCCCATATTCCCATTGCTCTCCTCTGCACGCACCCACGCTTCTCAGCATCAAACTAGCTCGACTCTTATCGGTATGGAAGCAAACTGCCCACATTCCGTCTTCCAAGGTTAGGCCAATAGTCTAGAATCCTGGTCCCCACATCCCTAGCAAATTGCCTGATCTCCCATTAAGTGCTACTACGTTCTCAGGTTGAGGTCCTATAAATTGGACATTTCACTTTGAAACAGACAAACCCAACAATTGAGAACAAATGCTATGATCATTGTTTTTTTTTTATATTAATTCGGACTCGATACATTAGATCTAACATTACCTTTTTAACTTCTTGTTTTATGACTGATGACACTGGTATAGAAAAAGATGACATACAAACCTACTCCTTTAAATATATTTTCGTTCCAAACTTACTAGATCGACATTCAAACTCTTTATATCACGCCCATACGAGACCAAAACCATCTTAACTCACAACATCGTGGATTCATCCGTAAGATCTGCAAGGTCGGGCTCCCACACATTGATAAAAGTATACCAACCGACAAGAATGTTACCAGGATACGTGTAGTGGTATTCAACTAGCTCACGACTTTTCAAAGACCGGAAAAAAAGCGGACATGAAAACCAAGGCTAGCAACGGTAGCGAAGAAAGCCAAGAATTGAATCATCTATGCGAAAACACATTGAAAGTATCTTCTTGTTAAGAAGAGAGATCCAATTAATTTCTATTCTAACAGAATAAAGGTCGATTGACATGCAAGCGTAACCCACCAAATACCATGGCTAAAAGGTGAAAAAGATCTGCATTCATGAGCATTGATTTTGTTGGTCTATACAAAATCACGCATGTTCCATCCCACCTACGGTGAGGCTTCATCTAAATTTCAAATATTATGAACCTCACTTTACAACCGATCTATTGTGGCCAAAAAACAAAAGAACTACCTAAAATATTTTAAAACTGTACCAAAACACATACACCTTGCAATGGAACAATTAGGTGATTACTAAAAGGCACAAAGCTCAATCATCGGATCTCACCCATCAATATGCGGTTCTTTGTGGACTTTGAAACCAAGAAGTGACGGATCAATCTATCGCCTTCTTTCCTTTCTTTTAGCCCTCTTACTAGATGAGATAACTTCTAGAGACTCAAGGCTCGGGCATAGTCTTTGGTACTCTTGACAATCATCGAATGAAGGTTACGCATCATCGTCAAGGGGTTCACGAAATCAAGTCATTCTTGTCAAATATTGATGTCTCGAGACATATGATGTAGAATTACCTCCACGTTGAGACATCCTCCGCACCTCATTTTTATTGAAGACATTTAAAAATTCAATCAACTTGCAACACAAAAGGACAATCTTCAAAGGTACTATGATCGATAATAATCGAAAAGGTTAAAAGAAATTGAGTATATCCTCATAAGATCCATTAGTAGGATTCTTTACCTTTACATATTGCTTTGAGGCCGGTCACATCCTGTTATAGATAAGGTAGAATGAGGATCACAATTATTTGCTAAGAATGAATTATCATCTTCTTTTGAGATATCACCGAAATCCGCAAAACAAAGGGAACATAAACATATTTGTGAAAGAGAAGTGAAAATCGACATTCGAGGATTCCAACATAGTAAAAGAAGAATCGCCCTCGATTTCTCACCAAAATCCATACTGGGAACAAGCAATGCTTGAAACTCGTGAATGATTTGGAATCGTACTTAAGCTTTAAGAATGAGATCAACTTAGTCTAATCGGATCATCAAACCGACATTTCAGCCTAAACACAACAAGAAAAATAAGAAAATTTACAAACAAATACACTCCCGAACAACAATATATGTTCAATAGAACAAGAATGAAAATGGTCTAATCCATCATCATTATAGATTTTAGAAATAAGCTACATCACCATCAATGCTCTCCTACTCCTAAGTCTCATCAATCCTTCACCTATTTCCACCCATACTATGGAACTTTCAATAATCCACCTAGAATAAGTAGCCTAGTGATTTTATAAGACATATCCAATAAGGATGGGTCAATTATTCAACAAGATTGAGAGATTGATAAAAATATTATTCATATATAAGACAAGATGGTTTAAACGATGAAAGACATCAATCTTGTGTGATCATCTACCTTTGATATTAAAAGAAAAATTTTATAAAACAATCGTTAGTCTAGCAATACTTTATTAATACAAGTGTTAGATAGTTATCGAAACAACATATAAAAATGGTTTATATTGCTGAAATGAGGATGTTGAAGATGGTGGACATATACTCGAGACCAATAGAGACGGTAATTACAAGAGGTGAAATGATTACTGCTCGTGGTATGATGAGAGATTGGACGAGGTTGCTAATAATGGCGGTGCAGCGAGCTACACGATAAACGAGTTACAACGAGAGTCGAGTTGTCTTGACGAATAAGATTGGACGAGGTTGCTAATAATGACAGTTTCATTTCACCTTTATTTTCTTTTATCGGATCCCAAGGGAGGGAGTTGGATAGTGTCGGCAAACTACGTTAGTTGGTTTGATTGAACTAACTTATAAGTCCAATCAAACTAAAGATAAAACCCAACCAAATTTGGCTCGGGTGCTTGCTCGAGGCACTGCACCTAGGCTCGTTGTGCCTAGGGTTTTGCAGTGTTCGCCTCGCCTTGCCCAAGCACCTAGGCGAAGCACCACAACGCCATTTGAATACGATCACAATGGCGACAAAGGATCCATATAACTAACCCCAAATAGTTAGAAATTATGGCTTTGATGTTGTTGTCATCATACATATCTAAAAGGCAGTAAGATTCACCTCTAGCCAAGGGATTTCTCTATCACGTAATAATTTCTCATCTTCTCACCATAATCCAAATGACCAATGGATCATTATTTCCAAAAGAACGAGTTATCCTAGATAGCTTGCAATATTTTCTTCCAGTCCTTAATAGCCTACCTCTTGAGTATCTTTTCTCATGAATTCTCTTCTATCACTGTTCTTTCCTAATCCATTTATTCCTTTTAGGTACATTTCATATCATAAATTTTTGGAAAATTGTGATGGTACATCAAAACCAAAATATAGAATCTTGATCTAGTGCTAATCTTGGTTGGCGATGACATGGATCATATCTTGAAACATGATAAGCTAGTCGCTAGAACAAAGAAAATGGAGAGAATAGATGATAATTCCTAATGTCATATGTCATAAAATCATGTAATATTTCTAACATATATTAGGCATTAGGCGAAGCCTAGATATTGTCAACTACTGAAGATGATCACCTAGTGGACCACACAATCATGGGCATCTAGTCACGTAGCTAATGTTATTATGGCAATAGTAGCAACAACTATAACCAATGTAAATAGGTTTTCAACACCAGTGGCTGAACCACATAGCAACAGTCGCTTCATCTGCCGACTTTGATAAAGCAAAAAACAAGGCTGCTATTACAAGGAAAATTAAGGAAACAGAAAGTCTGAGTAGGACTACCAAAATCGGAAAAGAAGCCTTTAGCTTATTGATGTTGAAAATAAGAAGAAGTAATGAAAATGCCCACTTGATTCATTGATTCATCGCTTATTTATACATAATGAGAAGAAGGATTTTCCTCAACTAACATACGAGATTTCCTCATTCGGTTGAAATCATATCTAAATCGACTAAATCTTATCTTTTATCATGCCCCGCAAGATCGAGCTCTGGACGCCGATCTTGAACTAAGGATGTCGATCTTGAATCAATGCCAATGGCGAAGGAAGGAAGGCTCGTGTTGTCAACGCGGTGAAGACCGACGGTGGTTGGCGTTCGATAGTTGACTTTGAGGTGATGTCAACGGCAAAGAGCAAGGGTTGTAGCAAAGGACGACGACGCGTTGCGTGGCAACAATGGTGGCGAGAGAAGCGCCACGATCGTAGATTTCCCGTCGTTTGACAACGAGAAAGAACTTGTTGTGCCCTCTCAGAAACCGAGACGATAAGCGACGGCGTCTTGGTACTCTCAAAGAAAGAGAACAACGGGAGGGATGGCGGCGGCGGTGTAGAAGCCATCATCAGATGGGGTAGGCAAGGTGCCGCTTGTTGAGCCGAGGTGGTGGTGGTGCAAGGAAGATGACCTCATGCAGAGAATGCTTGAGAGGAATTGAGAAAGCCAACAAGGTCCGGAAGAAAAAGCCTTTAGCTTATTGATACCGAGATTCACATGTTGTTAGTATCCTATTGATATCCTCAAAAATTAAGGAATGGTAGAAGCGGTGAATAGAATTGAATGAATTTGAAAGTTATATGGTGATGGGATAATGACAATAAAGCCCATAAATAAACTAACTACACGTTGATCCTTACAACATTTAAGCATGTTCTTAAACAAATCAGCTAGTTATTTAGAGATTGGTTCGAAATTAAGTGGTCATCCAATCTCAACTAGACTAGTGTACAAATATAAAAGGCTTCTAAGCTACCTAAGTCCACGTGAGTTCTACACCCTTTTTAAACAATGAAATTATGCAATCACATGCTCTAGCCTACCATCTCATTCATAAAGACATTCAAATGAATATAAAATGATTCAAAGGCGTGAGAGTGCTTTCCGGATAAATTGAACATGGTTTCTCATCCCGAGGCCTATCTCGGGATCCTCCAATACAAGAATACATCTTCAAATCATGAACTCTTCAAACATCCTTTTTATTTTGCTTGATTTCAAATTGCATGGTGTCTTCTTTTCAAAATGCAACTAATGATAGTATTTCAATGTATTCTAGACTTAAAAGCAATAACAATCAACAAAGTATACCTTACCATACTGAGGAAAGAGGAAGAGGATGCCTATAGTTAGGAGGAAATCAAATTGTGGAGGGCAATAATGATAGTAATAGCAAGAAGAAAAGAAATTTCTACTAACAAACAAGGAATAGAAGAGAAAACTAGAGAAGGAATATAAAAAAGTAAAAACAAAAAAAACAATAATCACAATGAATATTGATTTACTACATCCTCAGTATTATGCTTGTGTTTCCATATATGATGCATGTCACTGGATCCTAATTGTTTTAATATGTTTTTCTTCTTTTGTTTTTATCTATGTGGGTAATTCTAGTATTAATCATGAGTCAAAATCTATCTTAGGATTATGATAAAAATGTCCAATATGAATCAACAGATCTTAATTCGTCTATGTGATCTCGAAAATTTAATGCAGAGATCATCTAACATAAACGCTTTCAAAGGACTTACATTAAAAATATTTTTACATTTTAAGATATATAGAAGCAATAATATTATTTTATAATATTTTTCTTAGCGACCACCTCGTCGAAATCTTCAACCTACACTCAAGGTGTTACCACCAAGTGACCACCTTGGAACTTGGACAACTTTGATCTTGATAAAATCCCACGTCTTTCTTTTCAATTGAGCCAAGTTCGAACACTTTTTGCTTCTTCAAGCTCAGCCCATACACATAAACAAATAGAGAGTGAACTAGAATCCTATAAATGGGTAGTAGACCGAATCCAACCCATTTCAAATTTGTTTCGGGACTTCAAAGTGGCAACAAAGCTCCTATAGAAAGTTGATCTCAAAATGTGAAATCAAATAAGTTTCTATAATAAAAGAGTTGATAGTTAGTAAAGACATTCTTGTTAAAGAACTAAAGGACGCCTTCTGAACTAGTGACCTAAATGTTGTAGCTTCATCCTTCACAATGATCAACATTGGTAAGAACAATAGTCCGTGTGTCCATACATATGAAAGTGCACATAAATATAGTATAGGTCACTAGAAAAGATAAAAAAAAAATGGTGTATAACTTAAATTCAGTAAATTCATACAGACAAAAATCATGCACAAACCATCCATTATCCAAATGATGTTGGAATCATGAAAAGAATATTATCAATAAGAAAAACAAACATAAGGTACCCAAGAAGATAATGAAAAGAAAACCAGATCAAGATATCATGATTTCAAAGGACGAAAAAGATTTCATCGATTCTTATTCTTTTCACAAAAGCGAAAGAATATACTTACATGTTATTACCCATCCCTTCGATAAGAGTGCTATCGTCCATGTTTCATAATTGTTGAAGCTTAAACCTCGCATAATACATCCAGTTCATAGTTACTTAAATTGCCACGGGACAAGCGGTTAACCCGAGGATAAATAAATTGCCGGATCACATTACCGGTGCTAGATGAATCATGCCTAAAAAGTTTGTCGACATTAACCTCCTCATGACCTCCACCTATTGCTTGCATAAACCCAATCTGCATGTTGATTGAGTCCTGAACCGCCTTTAGACCTGCATCTTCCTATTTTCCACCCTATTTAAATTGTAGAAATCAAAAGATTCTAAGGAAGCATCACCAAAGAATTCACAATTTATTCTCTTTCAATATAATCCATATCCGAAAGACAATGTTTCGTTCAATTAATGTTGCGAACCGGATCTCAAACTTGGCCTTCTACCACTCTCAATGTCATTAGCACTACCTTCCAGTTTTTATTGATCGGTTGCTCGTTTTGTCTTACTTAAAAAGAGAACCCTCGGACATTAACTTGGCCTTCTAACACTCTCGAATGCTCGTTAAGATTAAAGGAATGCTCAAGACCATGCCGAGAATAGAGCCAAGAAGTGTGCCCATGCACATTGGAAGATGGAGTGCTATATACTCCTAGTGGTGAGATCGAAGAAGCATTTCAAGTCTCTCAATTCATGTCTTGAATCGCCATCATTTTCTACAAATGATGTCCATACATTTGGGTCCTCAACAGAGTGACTTATATTAATGCCCCTCCTCTCTCTTGGCAAGTGCTTCAAATGGGATTCCATTAAATCACCGAGCGCCTATTTGGTTCAAACCGGCCTCTCACTCACATCCATGTTTGCACCAGTTAAATCATTGGAAATCTAATTACGATGAGAGTGTATAATAGAAGGTCCTACGACCCGGTATGTAGTGATTAAGATGCTCATGTGCATCTAGTCCTTAAACTCGTGCTAAAATATTTATGGATTCCAAGTTCGGACCAATGCATGCATATGTAGCTGTCAAGAGGATGTGACCCTGCTCATAAGGCCCTCATTGCATTCTCTCATGAAACAAAATGTTTGGTTGAACATGATCACTCAAACAATGGTCCCTTTGGTGCTGGTGAAAAATCTGGTGGGGCCAAGTGGGATCTGATAATGACCGATTCACCGACCCCCTATGTCTCTCTTCTTCCATGCCAGAGCTTGGTAGAAGCGAGACGATTGTGCTGGTCGATTGAAGCCCTAAAAGAAATTGTTGTTCTATAGGAGGCACCGATTGGAATGGAATAGAACATCTAATAAACCATTATGATGCCATTGAATATTCAGACTAAGTTTGCTTGGATAAGTTGATCTATATGAGTCATGATGCGTGAAAGGTTGTGAGGCCAGTTGTGACTCTTTCAAGAGTCTGCCTAAGACGAACTTGATCAAACATATTTATTCCCCGAGGCTCAATGTTGGGTGTTCCAAAACCCGACTTCAAGTAATTGCAGACGCTCAAGATACATCTGCTGTGGGATGGTTGCGGTTCATGATGAAGACGATGTTGTAACAATTGAATCGATGCTCATGCGGTTGTATCATTGTGATTGATGTTCTTCCAACATATCAAGATGTCACATGCTCAAACGAAATTTCAGCATACGCTCTAGATCCTCCACAGTTGTTGATGAACATGGTGATGTTGGTGCATAGGTCCATGCACGGTCCAAAGGTGTACCACTTAACTCGGATTTTGATGGGGGTAAACATTGTTGCAAGTTCTTTCATCCGTAATTGTTGGAAGAGTAGGCGGTCTAAGCCAAAGTGGCTTGACTTCAATATGTGACATGTTATTTGCATCAAACATATCGAATTATGTTTAAACTATTGCTCCTTCTATAGTTTTTGGACAATGAATCATTGGCAATAGGGAAGTCATTGATTGAATTTAAGCTCGATTGAGGCCAAATGGAAAGGAATTTCTTGAATAATCACATTGCCAATCAAATTCTCGAGACCATATTTGATGAAAGGGAAGCTTCATTGAGTTCCTTCTAGCTCGGACCACAATAATATAAAAGGATCCAAATTATTATCTCTTGGAATGTGATTACCAAAACTAGTATTTCCACCGCCACCATAAACCGGTGATTATTAGGGGACCTTGATAGAGCAATGTGGTCATCGAAATTTTCCGATTGTTTCCCCATGTCACTCATGGACCTACCTTTGTACAATGTCAGAAAACAAAGTTCCATTCGGTTATTATGAATCTTTGTACAAAAGTGAAGAAAAAACAAACCGCTTTAAGTCTACAAACCTTTGCGTCTCACCCAAGAGGATCATGAAAGTGTGTCCACCTGCACGGTAGGGTATCCGAGCTAGGAAGGATAAACTGCTTTTTATGAGAGCTTTCAGAACATCATATTTTACATGATGATCCGAGAATCCGATGATAGCGCCCTTCTCGATTGTTTGGGGTCAAAAACCACCAATACCATGGGAAGAAGGGATACAAGACTCAGATCACTCCTTGAGATCCAAAGTTTTGGACTTTTCGCGGAACAAATATCGGAATGGAACTCTAATTTCAAGTGAGGCTTACTTCACCAAATGGTGAAAAGGTGTACCATCGAGTATCCGATAAGCACAGTAATCTGCACAAAGAAACCTTGTTCAAACCATGAGATGATGTCGACCAAGAAATAGACCTGTATGTCTCCTTGGGATCCATGTAAAATAAACTCAACCCCTCGAGTGCCCTATTCAAGGATTCATCTCACTTTCTTTGTTTTCAAGTTCGTTGATTCTTGGAATCAAATAAAGGGTATGACTCATCGTAGCTTAGCATTAAAATCGAGAGCTTAAATCCTCTCCTTCTAACTTGATATCATTCGAATATCCACATGACTTGATTTATCATCAACATTAACTACTTCTATCGACCATCATTTATTTGGGAATTAGTAATCTTGATGATTGAAACCGGTTTATCATGGGAAACCTCATGATCTGTAATTTTTGAGTTAAACCATTAAAACCCAACAAATTAATCAAAGTGTTGACCTTTCATTCTTCAAGGTCATAAATCATAATTCAACTCGAAATGAAAAATCACCCAATTTTTAGTAATATCTAAAAAGTCAACGTAGAGATTCGAAAAGACATGGAAAAACTTGTATTCTTATGACCTTGGATTTGTAAAGGTCCCTTTCTAGCAAGTTTCTTCTCAACTGTGGTTTTGTCTCCATCACCTAAATAATATATAAAAGGTTCAACAATCAAACCATACAATATGAATATGATGACATATTGCATACCTATCCCAATTTTGTTATCCCTAGCATCCTTTCCCAACTTGAACTTGCTTCACGCTCACGACTTTCCCTTCCAAATATCTTTCAAGAACCTTCACACCACACAACCAATTTTATTAAATTAATGTGTTCATTGTAAAGAGCATCCTCACAAAAGAAAAAGAACAAGTAATTTGGCAAGAAAATCTAGAGAAATAACATCGAATAACAAATATAAATGTAACTCTTAATAAATACACCTTCCAACCAAATTTATGCTGCAGGATTGCAAGCATACTCTCAGATGTTTCACAATGTTACTTGGCACTAAACTCAAAAACGTATATCTTGTAAGAATATTTTACCACGTAATCATAGTTCACATGCATATCACATTATAATGTCTTTGTCTTTTCCAAAACCGACTTCAAGTAATTGCCGTGAGACATTCAAGATACATCTCCTCGGGATTGTTGTGGTTGCGGTTCATGATGAAGACGATGTTGTAACAATTGAATCGATGCTCATGCGATTGTGTATGTTCTTGATCGATTGATGTTCTTCGCAACATATCAAGATGTCGCAGCTCAAACCGAAATTTCAGCAATATGCTCTAGATCCTCCATAGGTTGGAACATGGTGATGTTGGTGCATAGGTCCATGCACCGTCCAGGTGTACCACTTGGTGCATTACTTCACCAAGTGGTGAAAAGGTGTGCCATCGAGCATATGATAAGCACAGTATCTGTACCAAAGAAACCTTGTTCAAACCGTAAGATGATGTCGGACCAAGAAATGGACCTGTATGTCTCCTTGGGGATCCATGTAAAATAAACTCAACTCCTCGGAGTTGTCTTGTTCAAGGATTCATCTCGCTTTGTTTTAAGTTTGTTGATTCACGGAATCAAAAAGGGTATGACTCATCGTAGCTTAGCATTAACATCACGAGCTTAAATCCTCTCCTTCTAACTTGATATCTTTTAGAATATCCACATGACTTGATTCATCATCGACATTAACTACTTCTATCGACCATCATTTATCCGGGAATTAGTAATCTTGATGATTGAAACCGGTTTATCGTGGGAAACCTCATGATCTGCAATTTTTTAGTTAAACCATTAAAACCCACCAAATTAATCAATGTGTTGTGACCTTTCATTCTTCATGGTCATAATTCAACTCGAAATGAAAAATCATCGACGTAGAGAGTCGAAAAAACATGAAAAAACTTGTATTCTTAGTAATATCTAAAAAGTCAACGTAGAGATTCGAAAAGACATGGAAAAACTTGTATTCTTATGACCTTGAATTTGTAAAAGATCCCTTTCTAGCAAGTTTCTTCTCAACCGTGGTTTTGTCTCCATCACCTAAATAATATATACAAGGTTCAATAATCAAACCATACCATATGAATATGATGACATATTGTATGCCTATCCCAATTTTATTATCCCTTGCCATCCTTTCGCAACTTGAACTTGCTTCACGCTCATGATTTTTCCTTCCAATATCTTTCGAAGAACATTCACACCACACAACCAATTTTAAATTAATGTGTTCATTGTAAAGATCATCCTCAATGAAAAAGAACAAGTAATTTGACAAGAAAATCTAAAGAAATAACATTAGGAATAACAAACATAAATGTAACTCTAAATAAATACACCTTCCAACCAAATTTATGCTGCAGACCCAGATTGCAAGCATACTCCATGCTTCAGATGTTACACAATGTTACTTGGCACTAAACTCAAGAAAATCAAATATCTCAAGAATATTTTGCCAGTAATCATAGTTCACATGCATATCACATTATAATGTCTTTGTCTTTTCATTATTTGAGCAGACCACGTAAACAGCAATTTCAAACCGACAAGATTTTCCTAGTTATACATGTGTACCAAGATCAAATTCCATATGCAAAATGATTCAAATTCCATTTACAGAGCAAACAATTCCAAAGTACTACAAAACAAATAAATAATAAGTAATTTCATGAGAGTATCAAAATCGATCTTCAAACTATATCATCTATAGGCAAGATGCAAAGAAATTATCCTTAGCAAACGCCAAAAGGAACATAATGAGGTAGAACTAAGATACGAGGAATAAAAATTTAGATTACCTCTTTCTCAACATCGTATGACAAAGGGCCAAAGGGGTCACAAAGCTCGATTACATTATCGAGTAACTTCCACAAATATCTCAAGACTAGCATCAATTCGCCATCTTTTGCTTCCTATAAATATCTAGTAGTTTACCCTTGGGATATCGAAACTCCAATTTATTTAATGGAGTTGCACTATTAGGGTCACAATGATGACCTACTAAATTGCAATCAAACAGTCCGATCTACCCCTACCACAAGCAAAACTCACATTTGAATCCTCTGGAAACTCTTTCCAAGCCAAACAAATCCAGAGCACGAATCGATGACCCACCAAAATAAACATCTTGACGATCGCGTGGCCTCCACTTATCATGAGAATCAAATCCGGATAAGGGCAAAAGGCAATAAAAAATATTTCTAAACATGAGAATCTTCTTTTACGCATCCACTTTCTTTTCTCGCATTTCCTTCTCTTTGTCCATAGGACCCCACCTATATGACCATTTGTGACGATTTTCATTCCGGTTCCATGATTAGGAACTTCATAAAACTTGTGATGATGAAGGTGAAATCCTAGAATCAGAGTCTCTCAACAGGATATTGTCAGGATGGCGGTGACTTTTTCGGAACTCAATTTCACGATCTCCTTCCTTTTTACATTCTTTCCTACCAAGCAAGCTAGTATCTCTCTCCTTTTCACGCCAACGGCAACTAAAATCTACTTCACATGCATTTCTTATCCTGTGATCCATCCAGTCACCACATATCTTTCTGAATAATATCGTGCAAGATTCCGTAAGATGTTGAACTTGTTGGGCCGGTATCCTAACATAAATAACATGAAGGTCAGAATGCATAAGGAAATATTACAAAATCTAGAAATATTATAAACAAAATCATATTTAATGCTATTACTTTTCACGAGTGATAGTTTCCTAAAATAACTAAGATTTCACATGAAAAGTGTTATAATCAAAATATGGCAAAGTAAAATTGCCTAGAGAAGTATCTCATATCCATCATCAAACCAAACAAAACTAATATCTCACATCATTCTCCAAAGAACCAAAGTATCCAACAAATCAGGTTCAAACACATACATCAGATGTACAAATAAAACAAAGACAACACATGTTTAGTATGATGCACCTTGTTGCATACTGCAATTTGTTAAAAGCAAGGTAACTTATGGAATAACCTTATAATTATGTTAACCAAGGGCTGAGATAATCACTAAGGCTGTGCACATCCACTTTGTTTGAGAGTGTAAATGAGAACAAATCAAATTAATAAATATCAGTTTGAGATTTCTCAAACCAATAAGAAAAAACATGGTTCTGGTTTCTAATACAGTTTCAAGTTTCTGGAAAATATCATTGTAATTCTAATATTTTGAACTATTGCATTATAGCATGAAAAGGAATACAAAGATGTTTGTAGCATATGATATTCAATAAACAAAATAATTGAAACTCGAACTCATTGAAAGATAACAAACAAATGGACATACTTTAGGAGTGAGAAATTGGGACATTAGACTGGCTCACCCTAGGGTTTTAGTTAAAGAATATCATACACATATATAGATATATACAAGGTTTGTAATCTCCAACAGGGACCGGTACCAGTGTACTCATATACCAGTATGTAGCATACTCTAAGAGAGAAAAAGGAGGAGGAAGTAAGAGGTACAGTGGAGGAAGAGGTTTGGACATATACATATACATAATATCATAGAATCTGGTTTAATGCTTAATTTGGTTAATATGAAGAAAAAATAGAGCAAACAACTTAACCATCCATAATTCACAAACCAAAATGTCGAACCATTACTAAAAATGGAAGTGTCCAATACAGTTTAATGGTTCAAACTGCACAGTGCACATTCCCGTAGGAACCTAACCATCGGAGGGAATGAAACTAAGTCTCCATGATGCAACAATTAAGTCATTTTAAAAGGTACTAAGTTAAATAAAAAAGAAGGCTCTTGTTGTCAAACCAACTAAAAATTCTCAAACACTGAATCACCAACATAAACATACAAAGAATAGATGTAAGAATCACTGAATAGAATTGTAACATACAAAGAATAGATGTTAAGAATCACTGCATAGAAATGCAGCAGCGCCCACCAACTCACCAACATTTACTGAATGGCTGATACATAAGTCTCCAAAAGTACCCTCTCATAACAAAAAGAATCCAAGACACGAGAAACCAACTGATAGAAGGCAGCACTGAAAGCTTTTCAAAATCAACAAAGGAAAACAAGTAATAATTTTCCTTTAGCGAGACTCATTTTTTTCAAAAAAAATTGAAATAAATCTTCATTATATCAAATGGCGTACATGATGCTCACATGTGGACCCAAATCTGAGACCTATCACTTGTGCATCAAGACACTAATTAACTCAGATGTCTCCAAAGACAACTTTTCGGCAAACTTGCAAGTGAGGTACAAATCAAAAGCAACTATGAACAGTTTGATGCCATTTTTCTAATACATGTAACTATACAGAAGAAGATTTAAACTGTCATGATATCATTTAAATAGCAATCTAAAGAATGGGAATGATAACATCTGGTGCAGCCGTATAATATGACAGTATTTCAGATAGAATAACTATTTTAGTGTTCTACGGAGTCTGAATAGAAGAGGGGATAAAATTTTCCGTACTCCATCAGAACCTGAGGATAACCTCCACATCACCAATTCACCATAAATCATTCAATCAACACATATAACCTGAAGGTGAGAACATTTCTTATGATAACATCAAGCTACCATTGTGAATTCAAGCAATACAAGCAGATAACCAATTTCCCAATTTAAAGGCATCAATACCATAGTGACTAGGTACATTTCTGGTGCACTTGTGAAAGGAAGAAATACTAGTAACCAAACTAGAACAAACTACAAAAAGGAACCAAAGACAATATTTGAGGTTATGCACAATTGCACATGTACCAAAGAATACCAAGCAAAGAAATCTCCAAAAGCTAAGCACAAACAAACATCACACTGATGGTAATACATACTTGCACTAAATAACAAAAATAACAATTTGATAATTGCAGAAGTTCCAAGAAGTGTTATACCAGCGTTAACAAAACATAAATGAACCAAAGCTAACAAATTTCCGCAAAAAATTTCCTCAGGGAAATCAAGAGTAGGACGAGAAAGCAACATATCACCAGAAATAAAAACACAAATATCACTTTCAATTTGCACCTCTCTCTAAAATGCAGAGAATTGCTGTTGCATGGGCATGCTGCACAACCAATTTGTACAAGCCTTTAGAAGAAGTAAGTGGAGATGTTTGAACAGACAATCTACACGATTAATCACAACTGGAAGTCCAACGAGCATAATAGCAAAAGTGGAACCTTTCTAGCCTTTTAATCTCTGCTAAAATGATAAAATAAATGGTCTTTTTTAGTAGTAAGCTAGATTTATCTTGGATGTTGACTAGAAAACTAAAAACATTTAATTTATTCCTTAAAAATGTACTAATGACCATAAATTTAAGTGCATAACAACAAGGAATATGTGCATCGTGGACAAACAAATATACATGCTATAAGCACCTCAAAATATTTTTAGTAGTAAGCTAGATTTAACTTGGATGTTTACTGGAAAATCAAAAACACTTAAATTGTTTTTTAAAAAAATATGTAATAAAGACCATAAATTTAACTGCATACACACAAGGAATATGTTTATCATGGATGAACAGACATGACAATTAGATGCTTAAGCACTTCAAAGTTCAAACCTTTTCATAATTTACAGATTTTTCAGGTTAATTAGTTAGATAAAAATAGTAATTAGCCAACAAGTTCACTTTCTAATTTTGTGGCCTTTCATATATTCTAGAGTTAACTTTAGCCCAACGCAGATTGTTCCCAGTCCACGAGTTCCATAGCTTTTCTACTCATCCAAAAATAGAATGACGAAAAGAATGTCGTCCATATGTTCTTTTGACAGAGAATTACAAAGTTGTCTCAGAAAATGCAAAAGCTGATCATAGCAGCAGTATCTTCCATTCTTCACATAAAAGAGCACATTTAATCAAATTCAATAATCTACTGAAATTACCAATGTGATGAATGATTTTTATACCCTAATTTAAAAAATTCTAACAAAATTATATCTTGTTTAAAAAAAATAATCTACATCATGCAATATGAAGTCTCAGTTGAATGTTTCAAGAATTGACAAATGTTAGAAATAAAAATAAAACTACTTCAGAGAGAAAGAATGAGATCAAATTAGGTTTACAATTCGCTTTAATCATCACAACCTAACCCAATAAACCAAATTGCACAATCACTTGGGCAAACTTGCCTTAACAACATGGCCCAAAGATTGGTAAATCCAAGCAACCAAAATAAGCTCATCTATTCTTATATAATGGTCCAACTCATCCACGATTTTTAATGTGGGACTAGGCAAGGAATTACAATCTCCCATCCCCCACAGACCCATTTAGGTTTAACAATTCAGGGCCCAACACAGCCTGAAATCATCCAATCAGGTGGCATGTAGGATGAATAACGCTGAAGTAAGAGCTCCACACTTGGCATCCTCCTCGCACAATCTACAAGCAATATTTTCCTACAAAGCCTACTACTCTACATAGTTATAAAATTATTTGTTTCTTTAATTATAATTGTCATCTCTCAATGGATATACTAGCCTGGCCCTACCATGTGGCCCAAAACACTTAAGCTCAAGCTGACAGTAGTACTCGCATATACCAACCAAGTTCAATAGCAATCCTCAATGTGGAACTAGTTAGTGTCATATTAAAATGAGAACTGAATAACTTTGTTGATTCTGTTATAATTATCAGATAATCAAACATAACTATTAAAGTGCTGGCATATACTGAAGCATCATATGAGCATAATGCTTTTTACATGTCATGCATAAAGCTAAGTGTGCCAATAGCACAGACTTCGTGTACAACATTACAGACAAATACTTGTGGCTAGTTGGTGGAACCATGACCCAAGGCACCCAAATCCTTATTATTACAAATACTCAATCAACAAAACTAATAGAGCCTAATCAGTTTAAATTAATATATGCTTTACCATCATAATTGTAATAATTAAATAAATTAGAGGCATAAAATACATTGTTAAAAACAAGGTTTGACATATTGGTTCGTATCGGGTACCGAGATTATCTCGGTACCAATATGGTATTAGTATTGGGCAGTACATACAGTGCATACCACCTGACACATTAAAATATATTATAATATTTTATAATATAATATTAAATATTAATATATTAAAAAAAAGGGGCGATGTCGCCTCGATCTTTCTCCCGCAGGGGACGTTTTGTCTCCTCGCTGGAGAAAAATAGCATGGCGGGCGACGGCACACGAGCGAGGACGGTGCGGGGAAAGGAGGTACTTCTTTCTTCTTCTCCTCTTCTTCTTTCTTCTTTTCCTTTTCTTCTTCTTTCTTCTTTTCCCTCAATCGACCGCCGATGCCCGAAATCTTCTTTTCCCTCAATTTCCTTTTCTTCTTCTTTCTTCTTTCTTCTTTTATAATCTTCTAGATTTAAAGAAAATTATCCAAACCAATGTTTATAATCTTCTAGATCGCCCTAAACTAAACAGTCCAATAGAATCCTAGCTTATTGATAAGTCATGTAAACCATATGAATCCTCATACCATAATAAACAAACCTCGATGTTCTATCATAAAAAATATTGATCCAACTATTGGCCAATCCCTAAATTATTAAATCTGAATTCTGAGGGCAATAGCAATTTATCCACTTTACTCCAGATAAATGATTGACGCTAAATAAAATTATTTTATAAATATAGTAGCTAGCAACAATGGCAAATCTACTGAAACATTTTTAAGACACATTATTAAGTCTAATAGTCAATTAATTGATATCATGATTAATTCTCACTGGTCATCATTCCTCAAAATGTTCCAGAAAAAAGTATAAAAAATAAAAAGAGAAATCATCTGACATAAAAAAGCTTACAGGTTTCACATTTCTAAAATATCTATAAGTATGTTCTACCAAATTTACATTATAGAAATCCTATTGTTTAGTGAAAGGAAGATGAGAAGTATCACTTAGACCAATAACTATGATTGTCCTCCTCAAAACCACACTACTTAGTCTAATAACTTCCTATTATTTTAATTGCATCAGCAAAATAAAGCAATTTCGTATTCCTCTAATACCCAACTTATAGTCGTTTGCAAAATTTATATTGCTACTTAGGTCAACTAGATCTTTCAATGGTACTACCATCAGTTACTTATTCATTCATCATAAGCAAATTAGTCCAAACATCAAACATAAGTGACAAGTTGCTTTTTTTATTGGACAAAATTGAACAAATAAATCAAGATGGAGAAATTCGAAACCAAAATAAAAGTTAAAACTGACGGGCATATCTATAAGTCAAAACATAATTTACCGTGACATATTAAAAAGAGGATTAAGCAACAGAGAGAAATTTGAATTGAAAAATACACATCAAAATCATGTACCTTGTCCAAAAAAGAGCGCGTGCCAAAAGTAATGAATTCTTTATTAGAAAACTGCTATAGTTCAAAAACTTCAAAACAGAAAAAAGAAAAGTCAACATAACTTATAAGACTGGCTAAATAATTATGGACTAAGTAGCTTTTCGTTGTGTTCTTTAGTGAACCGTTTTATCTATATCTCCAATGGAGGCAGACCAATTTTTCTTTACAAAAATCAAGAAAGAAAATAACTGAAATAGAAACATATGGCAAGAAAAACGAGAGGCAAATAAACACAGTAGTGAAGACAAGAGACAAGCTACAAAAAATGATAGGCAAGGTCAAGATTTAAACTTGTCGGTAATTGGTCCACTATATCAGCCCAGGTGCATCCTTAGTAGAAAGACAGTGATCATCTTCAATAATTGCCCAACCTACATAACAAGGAAAACACGAAGCTCACGGGCCAGACATGCTCAAACTGCTTGAAGCATCAACAACACTCTATACTGAGGAGGCTTAAATTAAAGGATGATGTCATTACTGTAAGCATGCTTCATATTGACGTAATCAGAAGGCAAAGTAAAAAAATTACAAATTTCCAGTTTCACATCATGTCATAAACACAAATTTGTTCACGTAATGCATATGATACGACTTGATATACAAGTATAAGTGGTTGACTACTAACCATAATACTTGATAATGTATTAAAGATAGCAATCATGTATTTTCTTTCTATCCAAGAAACTAGTTAGAAATACCAAGGTTTGACTTACCGGTCCATACCAGTGTACCGACATATTGTCGGTACCAGTACGGTATCGATACCGAGTGGTATGCATAGTGCATATCGCCCAGTATTAAAATATAATATAATATTTTTATAATATAATATATTATCATATAATATTAAAATATTAAAAAATAAAAGAAATGGGGCGTGCCGATCTTTCTCCCGTGCGAGACGCTCCTCTCGCAGAGAAAAGCACCACGGCCAGCGACCCGCGGGCAACGACAATGCGCGGGCGAGGTATTCTCTTCTTCTTCCCTATTTCTTCCTCAATCGACCGCCGACGATGGATTTCTCTCTCAATCGATCGCCAACAGTCGATTTCTCTCTCAATCGACCAATCATGAAGTTAAGCTAAGTCGTCACCATTATTACAAGATGAGTTTGATTTAATGATATACTCTCGAGTGACTCGACCAAGCATACCATGTCCTCAGGTTACCGATGACATCTCTATGTCATAGGCAAGATCTCGGTTACGTAGATAGGTGAGCCTTGAGTGACTCAACTAACTCAACTTATATCGTGATTCAATTTCTTCCTATAATGATTGGAAAGCTACGTGGGTCAATCTTATTGTCTCACGCTCACCGACTTAATATTATCGTATGAGGGGTTTTTTTTTTGTTATGTCACACACATATATATTTAATATATTCTACATCGTATATATATATATATATAGTAGGTGTATTATATATAATATATATACAAGTCACACCAGATGATTATGAGCCGTCACCTAATATGATTAAGCCTGAGTTAATGGGCCTAATCACTCGATAGGATCTATGTATGCATTGACGCATCTTCATGCCATGTGATTGTTAATCTTGTCATTATTGGTTCCATACGTCACCTAATCCTCTTAGCATCACCATACGTCGTGATCTCCTGCCACGGTATCATGGGTCTCACTGTGACCTCCACACTCCTACCGCATCTCTCTATGTAATTATAAAATAATCACAAGCACGTAGGCCCAACAATAAATAAGAAAAATATTGGTTCGCAGGCTCTAATAATAATAATAATCACATGTACATACATCACATCATATTGCTCATGATCATCCATCCATATCATACATTACATATATACATCACATCACATGTAGGATTACTAGATATATAATAATTAATTAAACTATTTAATTAATTATTTTTAGAATTTTTAGGATACCCTACTATAGGGTTCCTAAAATGATAGCTTGGGACTCCTTGTGCGACTAGGAAATCCTATCCACTAAGAGTCCCCTACGGTTAGGAGTCCCTGGCCATAAGGGAACCTTAGGAGGCTAGGAAACCCTAGCCCCCAAGTAACTCTTTTGCAGCCCTCTCCATGGCTTCAATCTATCATGGGTAGCTAGCACACCCTGGCTGCCTAAAACACCCCTTGCGGCTAGGAAACCCTAGCCAAGAGTTACCTTTAGCTAGGAAATCCTAGTAGCCAAGGTTGCCCATGGGACTCTTGGCTATATGGGAGGCTGCTACTATGGCAGAGAGCTTGCTACTCCCGGCCTTGTAGCCTTTGGCCAAGTGGAGAGCAACATCCTTGCTCTCGGCCAAGGCTGCAAGCAGCCTTTGGCCATACCATAGGGCAACAACAATTGCTACCATTTTCCTCTTTCTTTATGCCAACAATTTTAACATTAAAGGACCTTAGAACACCTCTCTACAACACCTTTTTACAACAAGAAAAAGCATTGTTCAGATCTAATTAATAAAAAAAATTATAGTAAGGTACATATAAAATAATTTACATATATCAATCTTATCACACCGATAGGACTTCGGTAGGGTTGAGTCCTAATCACCCTAGAAGTAATCAACAAAATTATGTGAGATTGTAATAAAACCCCACTTAGCCATTTCTATCATATAAATAAGTGTGGCTAGAGTTTAGATTGGAGTCTTAGGGCTTAGTAGCTATCGCCCCCTTTACTGGGCTAGTCGGCTAGTGTTTTTCCCTACTTAGGTTGGCTATAAAGTCAACATAGCCGTCCCATGTTCCTACTAAGACAGGTCGACTATAGAAGGGGCAAAGAGATAATTTTACTTAGGTAAGCACCTCATAGGCTAGGGTTTAGAATCCTATATAATGATATAATTGCCCCCTCTCTTTTATCAAGCAAGATCAATTTTTTATTCAGCCTTGTGCCGAGTTCTAAGAGGGAGGAATCACTATAGCATTCTAAGGGTTGATCCTTCTCAAAGATCAAAATCTATAAAGCTTATTCTGGAGTTTTATCATTTGGTATCAGAGCAGCGTTCGTGTTGCCCCTGTAGCTATTTTAGCCGCCCTCACCTTCCCAAGAAATTCCCACAATTGCTATGACACGTGCCTCCACCTTCCACCCCAATCGCAGATTAAATTAGTCTACCGCTGCCCCTTGCGTTTGATTTGGAGATCTGGTATATTTTTATCATCCAAACTTCTTCAATACTACAAAGTCCTTTACCTTACACGTTGAAGAAATATTTCATATTTTATCCACTGTAAATTTTGACCATCGTAAATGTTATCATTATTGCGAAGGTGAAATACTGCAAAAATTTTTAACTGCCTATTTGCCTCTTAAAACTAATTTTTTTCTTCTCCTTTTTAGCCGAAACATTTACACAATTTCATAGATCATCTTAACTTCCATCTAAAATTGATCTTTAAAAAAAATCCCTTCTAGAATGGATTTTATTGTGGCTTAATTCATCATTACGCAGTGCTAGAATTTTACATTGAAGGATCTACCTTCCATTTTTACCTTATTTTCCTACCATTACTTTGCCAAAATTTTGTCAAACATTTTACTAATATCGACTACATCTAAACCCTCGGTTTAGATTTATATCAAATTTTCCTTTGGAATTTATATCAAGAATTTATCGTTTCTTCGATGTAAAATCTGTTCGGTAGGATAACACATCACAATACCTTTCTTTGTTGAATTCCATTAGATTTGAGAAATATCTTTTATGGATTTTTAGACTCTCTTTCTCTCATCTACAAACCCTAACATCCTCATTAAAACCTTTCTAAATCATACCCTAAACCGATCCTAAACACCCAAATCAACCATAAACCGTAGCCTACTTCCATCTACCCGATCCACCCATCCAACTTGCCACCTCTTCTCCAAAAATTGTTAAGCCTTGATCCCAAAGATGAAGCCATGGAGGAAGAGCCCCAACTGACCGACTATACAGTGCATGCGTTGGCCGGCTACTCTAAACTATAAACGATGAAAGTTGGAGGACTTCTTAAACAACAACCCATCACCATTCTCATCGATACGGGCAACACAAATAACTTCCTCAATAGCAAGGTTGCTATACATATGACACTTCAAATCGAAGGTTGCAACAAGTTTGATGTAAAGGTTGCCAATGATTGAATTCTTAATTGCGATAAACGGTGCCCGCAAGTAAAATTGCTCCTACAAGACCAAGAAGTGATAGCCGATTTCTTCCTCCTACCCATAGATGATTATGCAGCCATGCTTGAGATTGAGTGACTCACAATATTAGGTGACATCTCTTGGAATTTCTCTAAACTAATCATGAAGTTTTATTATAAAGGGAGACATGTCACATTGCGAGGCAAGCGTCGAGCAATATTTCCACCGTTCGATGCAATGAATGAAAATGTGCTACATAAAACAAATGGTGGATTTTGATGCATATCCAGCAGCCATCAAAGGAGGAAAAGTGCAAAATTCAAATCCTAAGCTTATCCTATTGCTGGATGAACTCACATATGTTTTCACCTACCCGCGTGGGCTTCCCCCTAACCGGCTACATGACCATCACATACCTATTTTACCGGGCAAACCTCCAGTAAATTTGAGACTGTATCGCTATTCTCACTTGCAGAAGGATGAGATTGAGAACATCATCAATGAGATGCTTAACACTAGAGTAATTCGATCAAGTTACGACCCTTACTCCTCGCCGGTGTTGCTAGTGCGCAAGAAGGATGGTACATAGCGGATGTGTGTTGATTACCGGGCTTTAAACACCATCACCATTAAAGGCAAATATTATATACTAATCATAGATGAGCTCTTGGATGAACCAAAGGGAGCCCAAGTATTCACTAAATTGGATCTTCGTTCTGGTTATCATCAGATACGGGTATGCACTGAAGATATTTGGAAAACTGCACTTCGCACACATAACGGCCACTATGAGTTTTTGGTAACGCCCTTCGGACTTACGAATGCCCATTTTACTTTTCAAAGCTTGATGAGTGACATCTTTCGGAGGCTTCTATGCAAGTTAGTGTTGGTATTTTTGATAATTGTGTCATTTACAAGTTAAATTCCATATAATCGAATAGGAACATTTAAAGAAATATCCACTTAAGTAACCACATGACCGGAAATAACACTTCTAAGAATTAAGTATAACATATAGTAAGAACTGCATACCTTTGTATCAGGATTTTTCAAATTATCATGCAGCCACCCATTGAATCCACATGTTCAGAACTCTCCATCGATCAAGTTTCAATGTAATAATTTCCTCTTAATCCTCCCAATTACCCTCCTAAATTCGATCCAGTCCACAAATGATAGCTTTAGTAGGTTTAGGAGCGTAAAAATATCAAAATAAGATAGATATGAGTGAAAATGAATTGAAAAGAGTTTGAAATATTGAAGGAGTAAAATGAGTTGAAAGAGGAGGAAAGGGTTTAAAAATCTTTTTCTAAGCCTGACTCTTTGAAATCGGATAATCTCAACCCTTGATCAAGAATTGAAATCCGATCGCTTTTTATTGGTATAGGTCGGTAATGATGGGATTTCAACATCGATACAAGTCGATAACGATCTAAGTCCGAGCGTACCCAGAGAAACCACATGTTCATAACTCTCCATCGATCAAGTTTTAATGTAATAATTTCCTTTTAATCCTCCCAATTAGCCTCCTAAATGTAATAATTTTAGGTATATAAAACAACAAAAACAAGAATAAGATAAATAAAACAAACCTGAATTGAAAGATGATGATATACTTTCTTCTCTTACCTTATAGCAAGTAGAACAAAAAGAACATTTGGCTAATAAGAAGATAAAAAGAAACCAAGGTTGCAATACTAATGGGTACCGCATGTATCGAGCGATATGTCGCTATGACTAGTACGCGGACTTCTCGCCACCGAGCGGTACCAGATTAGAGTTGTTTCCGCCTTATGACCCCAAATCAATCGGTAACAATCGATTTCAACCATCGTTGCCTGCTGTCGGGCAATATCAACCGAGGGAAAAGGAAGAAGACAGAGAAGAAAAAAAGAACTTAGAGATCTGGCGATCACTCTCCCTCGACGATCCCGATCCGTCACTCGCGAGAAGAAGAAGCCTCGGTGAGGCTTCATGGGAGAATAAGCTTTGATGATAATGGGAGAAGAATGTGACATTTCTTCTCCCACGCGAGGAGAAGAAACGAGGGCACAAAGCCTTAGCAATATCGTTGAGACTTGGAGACGTTTCTTCTCTCCGCCCTTACACCATACCGCTCGATACATATGTATTGTATTATACCGAGCTGAGCTCGATACATCGGTATGGTACAAGATGACGAACTTTAGAAAAAGCAATATCCAAAGTATCAAATATGAATAACGAAACACTTAAAACAAAGTATGTCATCTACTACTTAGCAAGAAAACAAAATATTTGACCTTAAAAGTAAAACACAAAAGAAAACAAAATATTTGACTACAGACAATACGATAGAAGACTAACAATATCACTAGGATTGGAGTAAAAGTTTCATGCTTCTAATAAAACTACCCCATGGGGTTAAGCAAACAACTAAAATTGACTAAGGAAAGAAAGATCAACCAATAGAGGAAGAGAGGCAAACAAAACAAAGAAAGAAATTTCACCAAAAACATTATGATCTTTTCAAACATAGGAGGCAAATCATCAGACAACTCTTAGAATTAAAAATCTTTCATGCATGAAGGAAAAGATGAAACAGCAACAAAACAAAAAACAAACAAAAGCTAGAAAACCACACCAAGAAAAGAAAATTTTGTGATAATCTAAAACAATAAGATGGGAAGGACCAGTCTTGCATTCTTGAATCCTCAAGTAATTAAAAGAATCGATTGAAGATCAAGAATGTTGTCTCTCGAACAACTAGCAGCAAATAAAACCAAATAAACCCTTCAAGAAACAAAAATTGTTCTACAATTGTGAAGCATGAGATCAGAATACCGGTCAGGAATTCTTGACTCTTGAATCTTTGAAGAAGAATGTAGAAATTGGATAGATTGATCAAAGATGCACCAAATGCTGCCTTAGAAACATTGAGGTCAAAGCAATGCCAATTAAAACACATCAAGAAAAGAAAATTAAAAAAACCATGAATGCTATCATCAAAACAACAACAAACAAAATCGAGTAAACCCACTAAGATAAGAAAGTTGTGTTCACCTTCTGAATCTTGAAGACTTTAACTACTTCAAGATAAGATCAAAGACCCACAAATACTTCCTCCAAAACACCACAGGACCGACAAAACCATAGAAAAGGACTGGTCCTGCCTTCTCAATCCTTTGAATCAAGCCAAAATCGGATGGATTGATCCAAAATCCAAGACTGGAGTTGTCACAACGCAAGAGAGGAACAAACAAAATCAAAGAAAAACTCATTCGAAGAGGAAATTACATCACTATTTCAAAGTGTGAGGAAAGTATCAGTCTAGCCTTGTTCTTAAAAACCAGAAGAAAGACACTCCTCAGAACACGGTCTGACAAGACATCGAGTGAGCAGGTCATGCACAAAGAACAAGAGAGGAAATAGTAGGAGACATTAGTGAGTGAACCAGCAAGAAATACGTTTCTAAGATAGTGATGTTATAACCTTGGGCAGGAAATCACATATGTAACGAATACACTTATATTAGAGATTTTGCATATCTTGACATCCCTCTTCATCGAACCTTGTCAGAGCCATGTTCTCCACCTCTAAGATGAAAGCCTATGATTCGAGTAACCCAGATCAGGGAAAACTATGATTATGCCACGACACCCGACACAAGAGTCAAAGACATCCTTACCATTGGTGTTGGATGGCGAGATTGTGGCAATAGATCTACTTGTGAATTGTTGCTTATTGTAATGAGCAGCATCCGCAACTCAAGATCTTGACATATTTAACTAATGCCTCCTACAAAAAATAAGGATATAGACCAGGAACAACAAGGAGATCTCATAGCATCAAGAAAACAAGAAGGCCGAAGAAAAAGCAATAAAACCAAGAAATCTAATTTAGAAAAAAAATCATTACGAGCAGGGGAAGAAAAAGATTCGTTGTTCCTCTAGAGTTATTGTAGGATCATGAATTTCCATTGCAAGTAGTAGACATACGAATGGCAACACAACAAATAAAATCGTAGAAGAAAAAGAATTCAATTATTCAGAAGCACGAGAAGTAAAGACTAATAAAAAGAATATAATCGTTTGCTTTTTCTAAGCAAGAGATAGGTTCTTGCCTTCTTATTCTTGAATCCTCGAAGGAACACAAGACACTCTCATGAAGCAGCCTCATAATTCTCATGTTGTGATCCTCAAATTTTTTTGTTTCTCTTTGCTTGACTGCTCTAGCAATTTTCAATTCTTTTTGTTGCATTCCATGACCTGGAATTAAATGACACATTATCAATGGTAAGATATGGCAAAAGTTTCTGTTACAAATTGTACTCTTCAAAGATTCTAATCCAGATTCAGATAGTGCATGAATCTAGTTAGTGCAACAACATGCTAGATAATTTTTTGTGTAAAGGAAGCTAGATATGTAGCAGAACAAAGACACTAAGGAAAAAAGAGTCAGCATGCCAATTATTATGTAAACGTCTACATAAGAACTTTGACACTACTACATAAGAAACGTCTACATAAGAAACAACTTTGACACTGATAATTACATAAACATCTACATAAGAATTATGACTTCTGTTGAAGTGTCTTCTGAGAATAATCTTACAGATTTTGCCAATTATTTCCTCCAAATTTCTCTCAAAGAAATTTCATGTGCAACATGGGCTTCCCTTTAGTTAAATGCACGCAACAAATTGCTATGAACCACAAAAGAGGAAGGAAACCGAAATACACCAGAAGAACAAGAATATACCTGAAAGTATAGAAAAAAGTGACGAAATCCCATGAAAAAAAAGGTTTGACGGAAGCAAGTAATTGAAATAGCATAGGGAAGGGAGGACGTTTAGAAGACCCTAATGATTCAAGGATAACCCTAATCTCTAGACAAAGAAAGAAGCTGTGTCATCTTTGTCATTGGCCATCAACAAATGTATCCTCTATTTTAAATCAGTTTTACAACTAAATAGCTAAAAAATGGTAAAAAAAAGAAATTAAATCAAGCAAGCACAGTGACAAACCAATTACAAGATTAAACTGTTATTCTTGATGTCCATATAATCAAATCCTATGATGAAGTTTATAGTTCTAATGGATGAAAAAGAATAAGAAACCTGTAGATGGTGTAAGAGATATGAAATACAGAGCCATAATTGTAGTTTCGTGTGCCAAAATACTGCCTAAAAATGATAAATTTTGGAACAATGACGACATTTGAGATGAAGAGATTGTGAGACCCCCATTAGTCCTAAATTGGAAGTGGGCTAGTAAGGATGTTGATGCATATATCATAATACTATAAAGTAACACCTCAAGTAAGTTTTGGCCAACAAAGCCAACATGTTTCTAGTTGACATCATGACAATTTACAACCAGCTTTTAACTTTTTTGACAAACCATCCTGCTATCATTAGAAGTCATCTTCGACTTAGTAAAAGTGTTGTTAAAAGTTATCTTTGACTTGGTAAAAGAAGTTACAACCAATTTTATGATTCATGGATACAAACTAAGGGTTGTTAAGGGGAGAAGGGCGTGTAGAGCAAAGCCAGAAGTTGCCAAGAGTTTGAGCCTCATGAGAACTTAGTGTTTTTTACACACTAATTTTTCTCCCTATAGTAAAGATCTGAAGCGTGCTTCATGGACATTGCTTAGTTTGAGCGAACAACATAAATCTGTATCTCCTAACAACTATGACTTAATATCAGCTTATAGAGGTTGATCAAATTTGTAACCAAGCAATAAACCACGAAAATCTGAAAGGCCACTTTGGCTATAGATGGGTAACTTCATGCAACTAAGAACCAAAACCGACCACCTGAAAATGTGAAAAAAGATAGTATTCATATTAATAGCACAAAAGAGAAAATAAATCAAATGACTACAGTGAAATTTCATTCCACAATACCTGCAAAAATGTGCAAAAGAACAAATCATGTTTATTCCACTAACTGAAAAGATATTATAGAAGTTGTTATTGTTAAAATTATGCTTTCGTTGAATGTATTTATCAAGCACACTTGATCATCAAAAGGAAAAAGCAAAATAAAAGGATCCTTCAGGTTAAGAATTAACATGTTACATGTTCAGAGACAGAATAATGTTTATTTATGGACACTGACCGACTTAAGATGCAACCAAATTAGAGCAAACCATGTAATGCTATTGTTGAAACTCAGAAGTTCCATGGTTTTGATGTAGAAACAGACTAAAAAACTGGTTAAATGTAATAAAATGGTTAGAAAAGATCTAGTACACTACACTTGTCACATCATCAATAAATTCTTTAAAGGATCCAAGAAGCCCTATAAGGATTAACAAAACAGGTCAGATTGATGTCAAGCCAAATCATGGTAATGCATGCAGAAATTACTCCATAGAAATCAGACATGAGCATTCATAATTAGAAGAAATAAATATGGCAACTCTGATACTACTTGTCTCATATTGTAGGCATTTAATCAAATAGATAGTAGATCTACAATATGGGATGGACATGAAAGCAAACTATCTAATAGTGTCCAAAGATATAAATAAGCATACCTCCTCATAAGCTAAATCAATAAACCCAATGCAAATTAGAAAAGCAACTAACTAAATAGAACTTCAGTATATAAAACATAAATCAACAGCTGCATCGAAAAGACATACCTAAATGTTGTTGCCTTTAAATGACAATGAGGGAAGAACAAAATGCACATGCAATTTCAATGAAATGCAACGATGAGTAGACATCAATAAAACAAAAAATAACATCCAGTATTAAACTATAAAGTGTTATGACACGAAGTCATCTCAAATTCAAAACAATATAAGCAAACAAATCCCTCAAAGAACCAAAATAACATGCAGATAATTATTATGTGACATTTAAGCATTCATAAAAATTTGGAGTTAAAGTCAATGGAAACAAACAAAAATATGAGCATTAAGTCTTTATTAGTTTTTTTAACAGGGAAAATTAGCGCGGTATTGGTTATACTGTAGATTTCAGAGTGTTGCAAATCACAATAAAGAAGAAACTCTCTCTTGAACATTTTATTTACGGTCAAATTGGTACAGTTTCTATGAATTACTAAATATTAAATTTGTCAAGCTTTTGGGTTCGCTTTGCTCAAATTTTGCTAAGATTCTAGAGGTATTTCTGGATGTTGATAAGTGGAATAACCTGAATCAAATATAAGTGAAAATATTAAAACAACGAAGATTAAAGCAAATACGGTCATTTATAAGGATGACCAATGGAAACAAATCATCTTCAATCATCTCTAATCATGAACTCTAACAAATAATACACATCCATGAATTGCAAGAAAAACACTAAACGCAACAACCGTTTTGATGTTTTAGTATAGCTAGTTCCACAAAATGCTTCCCAAGACTACGGAACCTCTTAATCGCAAACTCTTATCTTTCAATAGCATGATAGTAGAATGAAAGAAGGAACTAAATGCATGGTGGGTCGCATATATTTACAGAGAAAAGAATAGCATGCCTTGAACATTAAACTCCAAAAGCTTAATAGTAGAATTTAAAAGAAAAGCTCAATCTGAACATTGTGGCATAATTTTAGCCCAAAAAACTTTAACTATACCTTGATAAATCTTATAAACTAGATCTTCTGGAAAGAAACTTCAGTTACTTGTCCTCCATATTAGCTGGGTTTTTATTTAGACAGATCAGTGGAAAACAAATGCCAAGGAGACATAAGCTAAAAAAATAATAAAGAGAACAAGATAGGTAGTGAAAACAAGCATAATCCAAAAAGAAAAATAGATAAGTTAAATTCTAAAATTGTTTTGACCATTGCATTTTTTGGATGCATCCTTTGTCCTCTTAACTTGTGCCTTAGTAAAATTTGTAGCCTCATGCAATAAATCTGAAATCAATAGGTTGGAAGCTACTGTTTCTCGGAGGTCAAGGTGCTCTTTCTTGGGATTAGCAGTGGCTCCACCACATGAAGAATTCCAATAAATCCCAACAACAAACCCAAAATACAAAACATGACGATAGAGTACACAAGAAGAATAAAGAAAAAACAAAAAAAAGATCACCTTGGAGCTCTTGGAGACTAGAGGAGACAAAATGAACATCACTAGCAAGAAGCTAGAGGTTGACCATCTCATCTCACCTCGACCTCAGTTTTTTAGCCCTTTAATTCGAAATATATATATCCCTACCTCAAAGCAATGAAAAGAAAATCGTTGAATATGCTAACTTAATATGACATAAAGTCACAAAACAGGCTGTCACGGACTTAGCTGAATTTGCCTAAGCCGTGCGACACCCTAGCAGCACTCTCGAAGACTTAACTAAAATTGCCTAAGTCGTGAAGCAACCTTGCCCAGTATTCCGGACTTAGCTGGGATTGCCTAAGTCATGAAACGCCCAAAGCATTATCTGTCCACAAAAGGTCAGCCCTCTTGCAACCTTGTAAGGTCCCGTAGGACCTGCAAAGAAGAAGTTGATTAGCTTAGAAATGAGCGACGGACAAATCCCGACGTCTTGCAAAGCGGGAAGTTATACAAGCAATTCGTCGAATACCTTAAGTGCAGCAAAGAAAAGAGAGAAAGAGAGCGAATCGGGACTTTAGAGGGTTGTAAGAATGGTCGCAAGTCCACAAATGACGGTTCCCAAGGTATCGGATGTAAGACAAGTTCAATTGTTGATGAAAGCTCATACATATACAAACCCCATCCAACCCGTGCCTGTCATGGGCTTAGCTGATTTTGCCTAAGCCGTGCGACACCCATGCGTGTCCGTCCGCAAAGGTTAGCCCTCCCGAGATCTCCTAGAGTCCCATAGACTTACAAAAGAGAAAACGAGAAAAACAATTCCCACGGGATCCACAAGCAACTGCTCAAGCAAATACTTTATAAAGCCATATACAAATTACACCCATGGACATTACAAACTCAGAAATATTACACACAAAGGATAATAGTCTATTACAGACCAAAGTCCCCATAAGTGCTTATAAGACACACTCGTATTTACAAGCCAAAATCGGCCACAAAGCAAAATCAAACTAGGGCTGCTAAGCCTATTGCAAGCCCGCTAATTGTTGTACAAGGTATGTACACAAACCGAAGTACACGGACAAACATGAGCATTTCATCAAACACCAGTTCAAGCAACACGCCCCCCTTTGGCTCCTAACCGCTCTCGCCACTATTGTTGAGTAGTCGAACTCTAATCGCCATCTTCAACTCACCAATGACTGAGTCTGGTGTGGGGTTGGCTGAGTTGTGCTGATCCTTGTTGGTTCTCGTGGATCCTTCGGATGAAGAAAAAGACCTACCTTATTATGTGCCAGTATCGCAGTATACTCGTGTTGCTTGAACTGGGTAGATGCTTGTTGGAACTTTGACGAACATCGCCTCGCAGACTTTCAGGTTTTTGAGGTCCTTCCTCCACAATGTTTGCCAATTGATCCTTCTTCCATATTTAGTTGTCACTTCCAAGTAAGTTCGCATTCCTACTTTCGATTGACACTCAATTGGGAAATGAAGTGGACAATCTACTCTCTGTAATATTGATCACCAATAGTGAGAATTTGACAACTATTGTCTTCCATAAGCTTTCTTTGAAGGGTCACTGAACTTATGCAGAGCTCCTCTGCTGGATAAGTAAGAGAACTGGGATACTCGACTTCATCCATTCTCTTAATAGTTGAGAAGGCAAGGTTACTTGGCTTCGCTCACCTCCTCGAGTTAAGAGAATTGGGGTACTCAGTTTCGCCCATTCTCCTGAGTTGAGAAGGCAAAAGTTACTTGATTTCGCCTGCCTCCTTGAGTTTGTACTTCATGTATTGAGCTGGTTACTAACATTCGCCCGCTCTTTGCTCACACTTCTGAAGCTCTTGAAGTGTTTGCACTCCTTGCGTTGAGTTAGCTACTGTGATTCGCCTTCCCACTACCATTGAACTTCTGGAATGCAAGAAGTTTTACCCGAAAAGAGCAAAAAGTTTATCCCAACTTGGAGTCCCCTAACTTGGAGTAAGTTTTTAATAGATCTGGACGCCTCTGGGATTGTACCATCTTCTTCATCACCTTTGCCACCTACTCCTTTGAGTAGAAAGGTACAGTACCACATACTGCCTACTTCGTTCCTTGATCGAGCACTCCTGCATCAACCCGAAGTCCCTCGCTTTTGGCTATCTTGATGAGAAACCCATCGACACTAGTCTTATGAAGTTCCTTGGCTTCTGCCCTTCCATCCTGTCTTGGTACTTGGAGTTTGCTTTTGCATTCTCCACCTCCTTGGCCCCCTTTTACGACCAATGCTCTCCCTCCATGAGAGCAAGGGATCGATGACTCCACGGAAGTCTCGCCTCTGCGGTACCATGGTGTTGCCAAGCCCATAGCACTACTATCCGTTACCTTGCATCTTCATCCCTTCCTTCGCAATCGGTAGATCTGCCTCTGCGGCACTGTGGTACTCCTCCGAGTCCACCTCCTTTCTAACCGACGCTTTGCTTTTGGGTAGCTGAGCCCCACTGGACTCGTCGTCGCTTCCTCACCCCTTTCGACCATCTGCTTCAACACCATTGTGTCTTCCTAGCAGTTCTCCTTGGTCGATGAAAAGATAGACTGCAACTCTCATGCATGGCATCCGCTATCTTGTTGCAGGGCTCACGCCGATTCTATTCTCCTTAGCTTCCTTGGTAGCAACGTTTACTTATTCGGCTTTGTCCTCTGACTGGCAGGGCTCCCTTAAGCAAATGTGAGCACTGAAGCAGTCCAAGTCTCTAATCGCTCCAATCATACCTTTATATAATAAAGTCCCCTCTATGAGACTCACTGGTACTTGCAATCTGACTTCTCCCTCGGTAGTACACAGCCCCTATATGCTGATGACCAAGGCTTTCATCTGATGCAAGCTTCGATGCACACACACGGAAGACCCGCCTCTACGGTACTATGGTATTCACCCTTTGAATCCAGAACCCTTCTTGCTGTTGCATTGTTCACCGAAGTGGAGCTCCCAACAGCTCCTGATCATTCACATGATCACGTCCCTCTCCTCCTTAGTCGTTAGCCCCCCTTGATGGTGTGTGAGGATAGTAAGAAGGGGCCGACCCTTCTTGATTATTGTTGCAAGGTGGTGCACGATAACTGCGAGGATTTAGCTTTTTGGTTTCATGAGTTTTTTTCGCTCCTAATCACTATAAAATGATTCGATATGATTCTTTTATGAAACAGTTTTGCTTTTGTTCTTCTGTCGCACATGTGATGAACTATGAGGTTTTTTAACAGTGATATCAAAGCTAAGTTCATCGTGTTATGATTGGATATAAACTACGTGTGTTGTTGAATCACGTAGAATCATTTTATGCATACAATTTTTGCGTTTCATCACCAATCTGATTTTTGGACAGCACCTCTACATCTGACTAAAAGGTGCTGTAGATTAATATTTTGTCATCAAAATTCTTATTGCAAAATGTAGTAAGAAGGGTAGCAACTGCACCAAGGCTAAAGGCGGCTTGTAGCCTTAACCAAGAGTAATATTTGTGCTCTTGACCAAGCCAAAGGCACCATGGCCAAGAGCAGCAAGCTCTCAGATATGATTAAGCACTCCATGCAGCCAAGGTGTACTAGCCAAATGGGGAACCCTAGAGGTTAAGGTTTCCTAGTCGCTTCTGGTGACCCTACGACTGCGGATTCCTTGTCGTAGGGGCAATTAGGCAGCCAGGGTATCCTAGCCACCCATGAATAGCTTGCAACCAAAGAGTCCTAGCTACAATGGAGACCTTGGGGGCCAGGGTTTCTTGGCAGCCCAACGACTAGGGAGTCATGGCTGTAGGATAACAATAGCGGCCAAGGTTTAATAATCACATTAGGCTTTGGTTTATGATCATATCGTATGATTGCTTATATGTGATAGTTGCTTATCTATGCACCAATATATATGTGTGTGTGTGTGTGTGTGTGACATATTATATCTAACTATAACACCAAATTTAAGACCCTTCTAACATTAATATTAAGTCAATAAACGTGAGGTAATTAGATTAACTCACGTAGCCTTCCATCATTATAGGTGGAGATCATTTTCTGACATACGGTGAGTTGGTGGAGTCTCTCGAGGCTCACCTATATTGGAATTTGAGATCTTGCCTACGATATAGAAATGTCACTGATGACCTAAAGACATGTTATGTTTGGTCGAGTCCCTCGATGATATATCATCGAATCAGACTCATCCAGTAATAATGGTGCAGACTTAATTGAACATTATGATTGGTCGAGTCTCTCGAAACCATAATAGTTTGGAGGCCGAATAGGATGGAAACCACGAGTTATGATTAACAAGAGCTACCTACCTTTTGTGCTTAAGTGTAATTAATCGAGTCCCTTGAGATTATGCTAAGATGTCGATTGGAATCCCAATCCCCATTAAAAATCAATCGAAGATTTCCAATTCTATATACCGGAGGGAGTTGTATGTTTTGCGAGAAAATAGTGAGACTAAATTAAGATAGAAATCCACATCTTATTTTTTTTAAAATCTAAAGTGTGCAT